>CM035770.1:49353219-54353219 GCA_020466155.1 Pachypeltis micranthus | reverse complement strand
TAAATTTCGCCCACCCGAATCCGTTTCCCGTTTTCCACAAATCACGCTGGTAGTTAAATAAGCTACCTTCACAATGGAAGTTTAATTAACAAGCTACACAATAAATTGAGGAATGTTAAGCGGTAAAACTGCGAATACGTCAGATATGCCGGCAGGCATGAATACGAGCAACAACCAATAAATCTCAAAACTTTTGGCACTTACTGTTATACATATTAAGTTGTACTAAGTTCATATAAAGTGAGTAAAACATCGAATTAGTGATGAACAAATCACTGAACGTACGTTGAGATGAGAAAAGTGGTGACATGAGTTGCGCCAGATATTTTTTAAACGATAATTCGCTAAAGGTCAACGAGGAGCTGTCAAAATCACCAAACTACTACTACTACTGTCGCTCCAATAGTCAACAATATTCTAGAGCTCTCAGGGTCACCCTGAACAGTCATCTCTCGTAGGAAAGTTGACATTTTAAACGAAAGGTCGCCGCAAAATCCGAAACCAAGGTCCACAGAAACCAGACTAAATCTAGAAGGAATGAGAGATGATCCGAGCATATTGTGAGTAATTTCGCTTCCGTTGCTCCTGGACGTCGATTAGGGCTCAAGGACGAGAACAACTATAGAGCCGAGCACAAAGCCTTGAATATTCGCAACCTGTAATTACCTTCGCCGACCAATTTTCCTCGATGAGGGAAATGATGGAGTCAATAACATGACTAGGTATTTTTTCTAGGATAAAATAACGATAGTTTCATTTGTAAAAGAAGATGTGTTTTACATTAAAGTGAAACCAACAGACCGTGTGGGAGTAAACGCTCATTGAAAGCACCGTAAACTGGCAATTTCCAACAGACGACTTTATACATTGTGAATAACGTGAATAACACCAAACTCACTGCTGGAGTGCGCGCCCTGTGAATATTTTTGGTTTTTAAAATTAGGAAGTTTGTGAAACAGGCGCCAAAATAATGAGTACGTAAGTAGTTAAATTTTCTTCAAATGATTAAAATTTGGAGTGTCCAATGTTTGAGAATATGATCTGCGTATCTTTTTTAAACGCTCAATTTAAAATGGGTATCGGATCGCTGGCCAAACCAGATCAATATCTATTGAGCTGAAACCAATCAACACAACTATCCAGCCCAACGACAACGGTTATTGAGAGCGGGCTATTCACCCCCGGGACAGTATGTCTTTCCTTTACAAAACGTACTTCATCACGAACTGTACCCACTAGAGACGGAATGCCACCCTGGAAGCTGAAGCTCACACATGAATAGACCAAGCCTACGATAAGAGGAGAGGGAGATTTTATTGAAAGCGTTCATTTCTCTATCACATCTCCACATTAGGCAAACAATCTCGGTGAAATCAAACATTTTGCCTCGTTCCAATAACAAAAGGCACAAAAATAAAAGACCCGCTTTTCCAAGATAAATACAAAACGCCGCAAATTGTTACACAATGATTTATCTCTTGTACAACTTGACGGGGTTTGACAGATACGAGACCCATCCCATTCGATTCAACATAGAAAAATGCCAGTAAACCATTCGAAACATGAACCGACTATAACGGAACGACGAAAACTAAATATTCCAGTTGTCTGTAGGCAATTGATACGACGTTGAGAGTCAAGCTGGCGGAAAACTTTGATGAGACGGGAGGAAGGGAGAACAAACGATGAAACGATTACATTCGCAGTAGTCATTGTCCCGCGAGTTCTTTCAATTAGTTGACTTTGGCTCACTATAATTACTGTAATTTCGCTATAAGCAGTTGCTCACGTCTGAGCGATTAAACCATTTTTCGCCCATAACAACCATGGGCGTCGTCCGATCGAACTGCCGATTAGGCGGGCACAAGTAGATACCAAATGTAATTTTTGTGAGAAAAGAACGGATTTTTTAGACCACGTTGATGACACGCAACGGCCCAGACGGTGGACGGACATTGCAGATTTCGAATCCCGATGTCTTGAAACGTAAAGTACCAAATTTTAAGAGGGGGGTTGTACAAAATATTTCATGACCGAAAACAGGCGTATTATTCAGAATGAATAATAAACCAAAATCGGGAATACATAAACGAAGACAAAATAACAGTCCTCGATTCAGGTTAGTGACTTCAATGCGTTCGGTATCATTAATTTACAGGATTGGTGTTGATCGATTCACGTAAACATAACCTGCCGAGACAGTAAGTGGAATTCGAAGGGATTTAAAGGGACGAAGAAACATGAGCAGTATTCAAATCACAGAAAGCAAGGGTGGTGTACTCCAGGTGGAGCATCAGAAGATAGTCAGACCGTGCCTTGACAATATCGGGAAAGTCGAACGCGGGAGAAAGATTTGTGTAGGGGATGTAAATAGGAAAACGATTGACGTGCACTTGCGCGTGTGGTAGCACCTTGGGGGATGAATTACGTACAGCGTTGATGGCAAGGGGGGGGGGGAGATGAAGAATAAAAGGAGCGGCCGAGTTTCATAAGGCTGACAAGTCAACCGATAAGCTCAGACACTTGGAGTCGAACGATTTTCTTGACACGCGATCAAGTGACTGACATGAGGTCAAAGGTGTAGGAGTGGATCATTGGAAAGAGGCTGTTGCTTAACTAGCGGACAAGACGAAGGCTCTCCGCCTGTCGCTTACCTAAATATTCGAACGTCTGAAGCCAGACCCTGAGTTGCCAGTGTCTATCTCGAAAGAAGTGGCTCGTGAAATATGATTATATCGAGAAGAACGACCTTCTCACAACGCCGGCGATATTTATTTCATCTTCGGCTCGGAAGATTTCGAATGTGAGAAGATAAAAGCGAAGGACTAACGGGTCATGAAAGTCAACAATCTCCTGCGCGTGCAACGGCTCCCTACTCTCGGGACCGAATTATTTATCCGACTGGATGACCTAAGGAGCATTTGCATTTATTGAAAAGCAAAACAATATTGACCTATCTCCATGATTTTCGTTCACAGTCATCAAATTCCCGTATCGTCGGTGGTGAATAAAGTTCGTGGTTATTGGCCTCCAAATACTTTCACAAAGAGCGATCTGTCACGATGCGCTAAGGTATTTGTAAACTATTAAAGAAGATCATAAATCGTGAGTGAATTTCGAATCAAGAGTTACGGTATTTGCACGCTTCGGTAAAAAGGCGAACAGATATGAGCGAGAGAGGCGGAGAGTTCAGGGAACATGTACGAGGGTGTCAGGTAGTGTGACCTGTACAGCAAGAAAGAAGTTAACGTTGCATAAGTTGGAGCCCAGACCGGCTAGATATTGAACCAGGGGCGTACTAGGAGGACTGGCATATCCTCAAATCCTCAGTAAAAGAGGTGCAAGGGGAAACTTGAGAGGACGACTTACAGAGAGCAGAAGGAGGCCATATGGGTTACTGACGCCAGGAGAGGAGAAGGGCGAAAGTGGGGAATTTCACGTCATTTTGAGGGTTAAATGAAAAGTGGACTCCCGATTGTTTAAGGGAGAGAGAGAGAGAGAGAGGGGTAAAAAGACTTCGGAGAAAGGGATTGGGTAAATGACATGAGTGGGCAGCAAGCTTTGGCAGCTCATTCCCGGGTAGTCCCCCCTCCATCCACAGCGTCCACTGTACAAACGGAATGCTTGTGCGAATGTTGGCCAGATAATCCGAACGGCGAGCTTGTAAGAAGAGCAACATGTTATTTGGGCGCTTACCAGGAAGTGTGTAGCACTGTGCAGCAATTTCGAACACTGCGTTACAGTAATTTGGACACTTTAGTGCAGAAGTGAATTGTTACGAACACTTTTGTGGAGATCCAAGAAAGAGTATATTTGATAGTCAGCGCTCATGTCTTTATAGAGTTCTAAGGAGGAAAGAGTGATCACCCTTAAGCTGTTGGGACGCTGGCTGGGATCCCGAAAACGTCTTTGCCTATCAGACGAGGTTGTGGTCAGATTCGGTATCTTTTCGGTATTTGCACTTTAGAAAGGATGTGAGGAAATACAAGGCGGTAAGCCCACGCGGTGCTTATTTTGGTTTCCGCTTAATTATTTGTTATCCTGCGAATATAATTATTCATTAACGACCACGCCGAAGAGAACGAACGTATTTATCTTTCGTCGTACCCTTCAAGAACCCTATGACTCAATTACTGCTCCGCTTCAGTTGATCGAATAGCTTCTGAGAAAATAAGCCGGGAGTAAGTGGTTGGCGAGAACGAGGACGATCAACCAATCAAGGCCTCATCCTCGACACGAGTAGTCTCATTTTGCACGTATTTGCCAGAACCGAGGCAAATATCTGGAGAGCCCTCCTTGGCACAAAATGTCCGTCCGTTACAATTATTTTGAACTCAACTCCCGTTAAATGAATTACCGATCGATCGAATAATCGATACTGTTTTCTAACCTTCAGAGTTGAAATTTGAACACTTAGGGCCAGTTTTCTCCCACGATAGAATATAATTCGCTACTGTACGCGAGATTGCAGGGCTTCAGTAAATTTGGCGGTACTATTTGGGTCAACAGTTAATCTTCCGTTGGCTTCCGTTTCGTATCACTTTCTTTAGCTCTCCAACGCAACAAAGGAAGATATGTAGTCAGTGGACGATAAAGCTCAGAGTTACCTTGTGAGCTTTACGTTTCACAAGATGAATAAGCACCATTTGAGAGAACGGGCTTGAGCATGTACAGGAAATCAATTCATAAATAACCGCAGTTTTTATAACTACAAAAACATGTCACTGCGAAGTAGCAAGGAAAGTAACGTACTCAGTTGGGGAAAAAACGAATTTTCTTCAAATCTTTAAATTTTCGAAAGCACTCTGTCGGAAAAATACCATTCGAAATGGTGAATGAACGAAATGGGTTCGGAATTTCTAACTATAGCCATCAAAACATAAACTACTTTTACTGTTAACCGTGCGTGATACGTAATCGGCTGAAATTTTTCTTTTTTTAGTTTTCTTCAGAACTCAACGTTTCAAGTCGAACTGATTCCCAAAAAACCATTTGAGAAAATACAGAACATGGCATGTGTGAGTCTGTGAACGCAATTGAGAGGAAACAGCGGACACAAATCGGCTCAAATTTCATGTTCAACCTGCAGTTCATCATCAGACGCCAACTTGTAACTACGCAGGGATATGGAATATAAAAACTACTTTTATAGGCGTACAACGTACTCTCAAAGGAACACTTCTGGCGAATAATACGTAAGTATTGATAAGTCGAAGGCACCCGGCGAGTCTGCATCAAATCGGCGAAATATTTACATTCAAAAGAAGAAAAGTTACAGCCGAGAAGCCAACATTTGCTTCTTAGGCTTCAGAGAAACCAGTATAGCTCCAAGAAGGTATCGTCGAACGTGAGTGCCCCGGACTGTTTGGCATCTACTTGTTACATTTATCTTCAGTGCAGTGAGGATGTAGCCAGAAAGAAGAATACATGTGCTGCCGTCAGTCAAGGCAGCTCACCATGTAGCGGAGACTCTTGTGTGGTGGGTATATTTTTGCTGTATTTAGTTCTGGATCAGGTAATTGCCAACCAACAATATCAGGGCAGATGAACATTCAAAAACCTGTACACTTCACGGGGGACCTGCTCAAAATTGTGATCTACACAAAATGATAACAAGTGGTGATTGACGTCTATCATCACGGAATTTCCAATAAGACCTCAAGTGCGTTTCATTCGGGCCTCCTACTCTTAAGATCATAATAAGATGGAAAGTACTTACAAACTATGGACCGGAGCTCAAATAATCAACTTACCTGCAACACAAATAAAACAACAGTTAGTATCGATGTAATACGTGTATATATGAGAGCTTTTTTGTTCATTAGAGTACTTCTCACCTGGAAAAGCGCACTTACTTAACAATAATAACCTTTTGTGTGACACATCGGACGTAGTGTGCGATGTGCACAAGACCCCCCCACCGAATGCACCGAATGGAGAACGCGTACTTGGCACTTGAGAAGTGGCAGAGAGGAATTATAGGCGAGGCGTTTCACGATCCTCAACCCGCTTATTAATATGTATTTATATGCCTTATGCCTCGCAACGTGAAAGAGGAAGAATACTAACGTGGCTGAGTGTCTCTTTCCTCGTTAGTCCACGCACCAATCGAGCCGCTTGGAACAGCGGTTGTTTGAAGAAAATCAAGGCTTTCTGAGAGAAAAAGGTTATCCATTCCCTGACCGATTTTCTTCGGACAGGTTCCCCTTTTCCCGTTCCGCCACATCCCCGCTATCTTCCCTAAAGAACATTGGTTCCCTTAGAATCGCAGATTATTTTGTTCGAACGAAGAAAGAAGGCTCCGAGTTGTCAAGTCGGTGATTTTATTTATTTATTTTCGGCAACCCGTAGGTAAGGTTAGGAGAAGAAATTACTTTTTAATTTATCTATCTTTATTACTAACAGTATACATAATTTTAAATCCCTTCTTGAATTCATTATATAGAGTTTTATCCTGATTCATGGGTTCAACCCCATAATTTATTCATTCTCTTACTTACCCGTTGATTTTAATTTCACAACCTTCATGAGAACATGGGAAAACGCTGCAAATTATTACTGTTTATTATTCTCTAGCGCAGCTTGACTTAGTATTACTGCTCCGAGACCTCCTATTCGATTCATCGTCGAAAAATACCAGTAAACCATACTAATTACTGTCATTTTACTATTTTCGGTCCAGACGCAGTCGTACACCTCTGAGAATGGTATTAAAGTAATTGGGTTAGTTCCGCCAGAAGGTAAATTACGAAAGTTAACGTACCTGTTTGGTGAGACCGTCTCCTCTGGCTGGTGAGAAGACGGACTCACCAAACAGGTACGTTAACCTCTGAGAATTTTTCCATTCGACCCAGCGTCTAAAAATACCTAGAAAACTATACCATGTTTTTGTGTCATTGCGATAAAACTGCCAAAATTTAGCTTCTGTTAATTTTTTGCCCATAACAAACATGAGCTTCGATCGGATTGCCCAGGCGGGCACAAATCCAAATGAAATTTTTGTGCGAAGGAACGACTTTCTTAGACCACATAAAAGACACAAAAACGGCGAACATACATTGCAGATTTGGAATCTCGATGTCTTGGAACGTAAAGTATCCAATTTTGAGGAAGGGTTGTTAAAAAAATTTCCTCACCGAAAACGTTGGTGTATTATTCATAAATAATGAATCAAAACGACACAAACTGATTTTAATACTTCTGCAATATCCTTTCTCAAAACGTAAGCTGAACTAATGAGAACTTAATAGACGCCAGCCGATGTGAACTGTACGTAAACAAAGAGGAGCTTTCTTGGGTCAAATAGTATCAATCAAATAGTATCAGTGAATTTTGAACACCCAAGACGTTGCGACGAGCTTTTTCTGATCGGCACAATTATAGTTTTGAATCGTTCGATTTCATTTTCTTGAGAATATTAACGTCGAAACAATAATCTATAAGGTTCATTGCAAAGGGGATTGTGGGCCATTGCACGACAAGACTGACGAGCCACCCATGGTCTCTTCTTACGCTACATTCGTGCCTGTGGTTGTTGATGCTCAAGTTCTGCCCTGTATTCGTCTTCCCAACATAAAACTGAGGAAAATTTTAGCCAGCCAAGCCTTTGAATTCATACGGGTTATTATAGTTGGGAAAACAGTCATCCTCTATAACGAGACCACACAGCGTACACCGCGGTTGTTGGCATGGGTGGTAACCTCCACCAAACAGCTGGCTCACCTCCACCAGCGACTGGGAAACAAAATATCACCAATAGCCGATAAGCAGAAGAAAGACCGGGGTGCACGGGGCACCTTCCTAATATTTCGATTGGATGAAGGCAAAGGGAATATGTTCGTTAAAATGTAACACATTTTTTCAATCCCGAAAAACGTATCGCGTCTACTGTTGCCGCGCCAATATTATTCACTATGAGTAGTTGCTTCTAGATAACACATGACAACCGAAAATTCGTCGGTATCGGTACATAAGTACACGAGTAACAATAAACAAACAGGAAATTGAAGGAAGGGAGGTTCCAGTAGAACGCGGCGTGACGGAAAAGGGAGCAGCGAGATTAGGGGTGGCTAGAGTAGAAGACACAGAGAGAATGGAGTGCCCTAGATGATTTAGAGGGTTGAAAAGACGAGGGCTGGATAAGTAAAAAAGTAATGAGACGGCGGAATACTTGGCGACGGAATAAAATGAAACGAAAAACGGGACAAAGAAATAGGGCGGTGAAAATGTAATTGAAAAACAGAAAAGAGAAGTAAAACATATTTAAACATCGGCTGCGGCGCATCCCACAAGTTCTTTTACCGCTCGACCAACTTAATTCGATACATTTTTCAATCAGTTTATGTGAATCTGTTAGTTCCGGTATTTATTGCTTTGCCTCTCCAACGTCTAGATAACTCCCGCGACTATCAACGTGATTTTGTTTTTGGAAAGGTTCGTGTTCATAGTTATGAACTTATAGGGTAAACACTAGGGATATTTCTTTAACCATTTCTTTAACAAATGACTGTTCTTGAATCCTTGGTTTCGCTATCGTGCACGAGGCCTGCCCGATCGCTAATCTCCCGGTTGAGAGCTCTAACCACCTGAGGAATCCGGTACCATCTAGGAGGAGTTCTTAATCTGGTTTCTCACCTTCTATTTACTAAGATGGCAAGCTTTAACGGGACAGATCAACTTTAACCACGTTTCTTTGCCATCACCTTCTTCGCCAAAGGCTTGCTTTGTAGCAGTCAATGTTGCTGCAATGAAGCAGCACGTGGTCTCTATTATCCTCTGCACCGGAGGTGCGAGAGAGACGTGCATGATGAGAGGAAAGGGAGGGTCTTTGAGAGGAAAGAAGTGGATCCGCGCATTGAAGTCGCTATGTCCGGTCAGGAACTCGCTCGTCCAGCGGTCTGGCTCAACCCACTTTCCCAACCCGTGAAAATTGGGAAGAACATTTACATGTCACGCCCCTTTGGCGAGGACTCCCAGCTTGCTTGCCATTGTCTAACGCCCATTTGTCGATGGCAGCAAGTTTTCGTTTTGTAGTGAGATCCACACGGTGTTTAGCCCAGAATGAGGGAAGCTCCCATTTCACTATCCAATTGTCAACCATGCACTCTAGTCAACTGGTAACTGACCCAGTGATCACCGGGAGTGTTTCTCTCGACACAATCTTATAGGTCTTGGTGATCCGCAGGAGCACAGGCAGGAAGGGCCGACTTTATTTTGATTGACTGTTGGTTTACTTTTTCAAACAACGGGAAGCAGCCAATCAAACCTAGTTATATGGCCTTGTGCATAAGGATAGTGTCATGGTATCACGCACCCCAAGTGACCTTAGTAATTGCATGCAGTGTGGCAAACCTTGCGATTGAAGCGCCTTTCAGGACTGGAGGTATTAGCTGAAGCCCCACCTCTCACCTATATTCACTCAGAAGAACTTGACACGCTTTTCAAGAAGGAGCCTGTGGCCACCAAAGAGTATTGACGGTAGTTCAGGTTCCAGAATTTATCATCTTACAACTCTTATGAAATATCTACCGTATACTACAATCCTGAGAAAGCCAGTTTTAAATGAGCTGGGTTTATGAACAAAAAACTGCACTGCCACATCCTTGAACATCTGTAGTGCTGCTCTCGGTGTTCTCACGAATGAAAATGTCATATTATCGTTGTGTTATCTTTGGTTTTGATCAATATGGCAACTATAGTTAGTTTTGGCTCGTAATTTGTCACCCCCTGTTGATCTGCAAGCTGAATATCCAATTCGAGAAGATTTAATTGCAAACCACAGGCACTCGGGTCACATATCCAAAATAGTGTTTTCACACTTTCTAAAAAGCATTTGCTCCAAAACCCTATACACTCTTCAACAAATTATACATTTTAAAGTGCTCGAATGTTTGGATATGTGTAAATCTACGATCTACGATTCCGTCATCAATGTAGTGGGGTGTTTAATATAGTACTTTCTTATAACGTATCAAACAGGTCACTCTGGTATCGATAACTCAAAGTGCCCAGGGGATATCGCGATTCGTACGTTGTATGGGCAATTCCTCGCAACGTTTGCATAATAAGATGGAGGTTGTCTGCCTATTTATTTATAACCTACGGATTAAGCACAAAAAAAATTTATTGCAATGGAACAATTAACGAGCATAAATTAGAAGTATGGAAATTTCGGAGTTAGAGTTAGCTAAATCAACTAATTAACAAAGGATGGGTTTGAGAGCGCTACCGTAGGGGATCGCCTCAGAGGAGTTGGGAATTGTAGATTTGAGGTTTGTACGAGAATCGTTGAAAAACTTTGATCAGCGTTCACGCTCAGAAGATTTGCAGTTCGTGAAAGTTAACGTTTAAACGTTAGTTGGTCGGGGGAGAGCACATGACACACCAAAAAGTGGAGGAGAATGTGGGATCATTAACATGGATTTTAGATCAAAGAAGACAGAATACTTATTGTCTAAGAATTCTTGCAACAAAGTGAGGTCACAGTTTCGAGGGCCATAATTTAGTACGCCACACAATCGATAAAAATGTAAATATTTGGTATTTTAGAGCTCCTTGTCAACTCGAAGGATGCATCTACACGCATTTAATATGCCAAATGAGTCTATTGATGATTCTGAGAAAAACCTTTAGGTTGGATTTCAGAACGATAATGGACGTATTAACGACCTAGCCAACTCAGCTCAAATTCAACACTGCAGCCTTGGCCGAATTGAGGACTGCGTGGACGAATCAATTACAACTGGAGGCCTCAACTAAGTGATAGTTGAGAGATTAATTACAAAAATATGACAGGGAGCTCGTCGTTCGTAGGGAACTTCTGATGCAAGGAAGCGTATTTCAGCTAGTTCCAGTGGTTGCAGGGTGAAAGTAGACCCAAGGTACGTGATAGGACGTGAACTTACCAGGTGGGTTCAGGCTCATTGATATCGTAAATAGTACTGCCCTGGGTGAAGTGTGTGTTTATCACTCTTTTTTGGAACAGTTACACCTGTCGACTACTTCGAACTTTTCAAAAGGTGGTTATGGACAACTCCAAATATCGAGACAATCACGCAGGAACTATTAATACGGCCCTCGTCTATTCGCGCTCCCACGAACGACTCTGAAGGTTCCAGTGATAAAAGTTCAGCCTCGTACGATATTTGTATGCTTGGTCTCGTTATTGGGTTTTGTGGCGACTATAATAGTACCATCGAGAAATAGTGTTGTTGGAATGGAATGGACGGCTTTCGCTGGGAGTTGGCGGAACTGTTAACTGTTTTGGGAATTTGGGACAAAGTACAGTGCTGACTGCTATGCTTCACAGCTTGGATAGCTAAAGCACGATTTCTGGAGGCCTCGAGCACCTCTTCTGAAGGGAAGGAACCCTTAAAAGACACTGTTGAGCAATCGCGACTCACGATTGTATAGAGAATACCCCAAATCTCACCATTTTCTAGTTACTAAAACGAGTCCTCCCCGATACGTATTATCGGTTCCTCCTTCCATACTTGACGGGTTCCGGTTTGGCGTGTAAGAACGGCTATGCCAGAGGAGAACAAAATAGGACCACTAATGTATCTAGTATACGCAGGCGACATCCCTCTTATCTCAAAAGACAACTTCAGCCCAATTTGCCGACGGTACTGCCGTTATCTGCAGCTCGTGAGGTGAAAGGGCTGCATTAATACTCGAGTAGCTAGCACTCGACCTAGATGAGTGAACCGCACGTTGGAAAGTAAAGCTGGGCCTGCACAAAACCAACTCTGCAATCACGTTCCTTCTCAGCAACTCACATAACTTCGCAACCACGACCCCGTTTTCATTTTCAGCAGCGGGAACGACCGTGTTCTTCCTAAACGTGACGTCCGATATCTAGGGCTGACACCAGAAATACGACTAACCATCACTACACTCCTAAGATACAACACGGCAACCGTGTGAGAAGTTAAAAGATACTCCTTAGTCATCCATCCCCTGTGTTAATGCGGACTGTATAAAAAAATGGGAACTTACCCAGTCGAAATCTGGAAGCCGCGAAACCTCGTCTGTCGTGCTGTCGAAGGGGGAAGGAGAAGTAGGAAAGGAGAAAAGAGAATAGGAGAGAAGGAAGAAAACAGCTTAGACGAAATGTACAAAACTAATGAACAAAAAACCAACTAAAAACCGGACAGGGCCGAAACTATAATGCGATGCGCGAATACAAGACCGAGCGAGAGAGTCGTAAGGTTTCCGCCTCGCCAGGTTACACCGCACGCGACATCAACGGCTTCCAATGGACATGCAGACTCTCTCTATTGACCTGACCGGAAACAACATTGGAGGGTATGTCTTCACGCATTGCAGCCCTGTGCCCACCTAGTCTTCTATTGCCAGAACGGCGCAAACACCCTGTCTCTCGAATTCAAAACTCCTTTTGGTTCATTATTCATTCTGAATAATAACCCTATGTTTTCGGTCACGAAAATTTTTTTACAACCCTCCCTCAAAATTTCATACTTTACGTTTCAAGACATGGGGATTAATCTGCAATGTCTGTTGCAAGAACTCGCGGGAACTACAGCGGAAGTCAACGTTTCGTCGTCCCCAACTCTTTTTGCCCGACGAGGCGGAGAAAGGTTAGGGCCACTTCCTCCTCACACCCCTACATCGGATCATAAATGCCTACAGACGTTTACGGGCGCCTGGCGCCGGGGGAATATTTAGTTTCCGTAGTTCCATTGCAGTCAGGTCATGTTTCGTACGGTTTACTAGTATTCGATGCTGAATGGAATGGAATGGGTCTCGGAGCAGTAATACTAGGTCAAGCTGTTCATGAGAATAATAGACCGTTGTGTAATAATTTGCAGGATTTTTTACCTCATAGTAGTAAAAACAATACACGAATACTGTCCAAGAATACAAACCTTCAACACAGCGTACTGAGGTTAATGACAGCGGCTGACCTGTACATCAGAAAATTGAATCTACGTGGAGATGTCGAAATCAAAAATGTCGGTGTCAAAAGTTCTGGATGTTCACCACAACAGATACTCTCACCCCCCCCCCCCCTCCACAATCGCCCAAACAGTCGACTAAACAGAAAAGGCACACTAATCTACTCATAACATAGCATACCTAACTCCCGCGCCTAACCCATGTCTATTTGCGATCAAAGTTAACCATAAAAGTGATTGGATTAATTCCACCAGTAGACAAATTATTTAAGTTAAGTACCTCTTGGGTGAGTTCGTCTTCTCTGGCGGGTGAGATACTGTGGGTGAGCGCTTTCAATGTAAATACATCATCCTCTGGCCGTTAAGTTAAGAAAGTGAACGTGAATACGAACTCACCAAACAGGTACGTTAACTTAGACGACCTGCTGGCGGAATTAACCCAATCACTTTAAAGTTAACTATAGACACTAAAGCTACTCATATTGTTATTTACCGTCAAAGGAGAAAATCAGACCTGCTCATATGGCACCCCTGCAATAGAGTTTAAAAAGCAATAGAGTTGAAAAGCCCCCTAAAGGCAGAAGAAGTCGTAAATAGTGCGCTACCAACAAAGATGTTGTGCCGTAAAGTTAAGAGTCCATTACCCTCGCGGGGAGGAACCCATGAGCCTTGGTAAATTTCAACAAGTAAAAATTATACGAGTTAATAGAATAAATGACGCTAATTTAATTAATCAAAAAAAGAATATAACTCTGTTCGACAAGTAAAAGAAATGGCACTAATAATAAAAATATAAAAGAAAGTGAACAACTGATAATGAAATGAAAACAAACAAACGAAACTAAATGTCTTTTTGGGCCTACTTATTTGGCATGCCAATAAAAGAACAACTCACCGGAGTCGTAGTGTCGGTACCAGATGAAATTTTTACAACACGGACGAAAGCAGAATAATCGCAAGACAAGAAAAAGATGATATGGTATCGCCCGGTTTCGCGGCAAATAGCTTGGTGGGTTTTGAAGGCTACCATGGATGACTGATAGCTCCAAGACGCTCTCCGACGCTAGCGATTTACTGCCCACCGAACCGCGCATTCGTCCTGAGCCTTTAATTTTACGTTACAAAGTAAGGATCTCGATGGATACAACGGAACTTCAAACGTTGAGCACCGAGAGTAGACACAACGCAGCAGATCCTCTCACACAATGGAGATGTAGGGGAAGTGAGTGAGATCAAGCGGAAGCGCCGGTAGACTTTCTGGTCCAGCCGAATGTTAATATGTTAGTGTTTAGGTGGAATGACGTCCAATCTCTAACCAGAACGCCTATTGTCAACTTTAGCACATAGCCGTGCGGTAAAAACTTCAAAATATTCCATCCCCCGTGTGTAGGTAATTCCTGCGACTAACTGTGGCAGAGCGATGTCATCTACGGCCTTCGTAGAACGGCACACCAGAGACTTCGCCGATATTAGATATTCCGCAACTGCTTCTCAAATTGAGTGGTGCACGGCGCTAGAACTGCGCATCCCCTCAGCCGCAATCAATTATCAAGACCTAATGGACAGCAGTAAACAACGTAGTCTACTACAAGGTTGTCTGACGCAGGTTCACGTTTAAACAGGTCAATAGTCTACTTGATTGCAGGGCGCCCTCGCTTTAATATAATTCGCCTCTTCTAAACTGCGCATTTCATCGGGGAACCTTTCTTCTTTCTCACATGCATGTACACGCGTCTTCATGATCGGTCACCCCGACGCATTCCTCGTGTAGGTAACTTCCTTCTCCGCCTGGCTTCGCGGGCGAGAAGCCTCTTTTTACTTTCCCTAGCCCCACACGAATGAGAGGGATATCTGTCCCGCTGATACAAAAATGTCATGTTATTTTCAAAGCTTCACATTTTCGAAAAGTTTCACAATCGAAAAAACAAACAGATGTCTGTCAGTAGTCGGATTTGCGGAAGTACGGCTTGTTATTCTTTGACCTTTATCGTGTGATTTTCTATAGGCGACTTAACAAACTGCCGACACGATTTTTGTGAGAAGGTTAAGGAATAATCCGGTAAAAAATGAGAGAAACGACAGCAAATGAAACGCCAACGATTTCAATTCCGAAATTAGCGATGCTCCTCCTAATTATCTTATCTACCTTATTAACCTCTCCCTTATTGGACTATCGCTCTGATTTTTCTGAGAACACTGGGGTCATAAGAGCGGCATTCATACGAAAAAAACTGCCCTAAACCGAAAAAATGTATTGTGCTGCTCTCGTCATTTTTGCAAGCATGATATACCGTTGCGTTATATGGATCTGACCGCACGAAAATACAATCAAATCGTAACAAACGTTTTCGAGGACAAAAGTATTTTAGTATTTCGATCATCACGATAACTATAGTTAGTTTAAGGCCGATTCCACTCGCAACCTTAGGTTGATCAGGACACTAAATGTCCAACTTGAGCCCATTTAGTTCAGCCATTTTTTATCAATCGATACACAGACCGTTTCCTCAGCTGGTCCGACTCAAGAAGCCTTTAATACGTAAAGACCTGAAGTGAACTCACAGAAAAAGTTTCGCAGCAGATTATTCCATTCTTCGAAAGTGAAAACTGTCGCTGACTTAGTTTCACTGATAACACGTACACCATAAAGTAACGTTAAGTGTGTTAAACGGTCGGTTACCTTGAAAGCAGTCGGGAAATATCTGGTGGAACGCATAACCTCAGACAAACGTACATTCCGTCGCTATAGCTTACAACCCTATCTATTGTGCATTTAATTCATGTGAACAGGTAAAACGTAACTCGGCGTTCTTCGTAGAAAGTGAAAGAGCTTAAACTTCTGGAATTTATTAAACTGCTGCGATTTATGCCACGAACTTTATTAAAGAACCAGTGCATAGATAATGACACGATTTGTTTACGAAAATTTGTGTGCACATTAGTAGAATTATAGGAGAACCACTGCGAATAATATCTGGTGCGACGCATCACACCAATTTCTTCGACACATATATTTAGCGATTTATTCATGTTTCATTGCTAATTTAACCTATTTTTCATTCCGTACATTTGAACTTAACCCGCAATTGGAATTTATTGAATCGCTCCTAGCCATGCCATGCTCTCTATTGAACAACTTAGGCGATTTATGGGACTGTCAACCTGAAAAGGGTCGTTTTTCAAGTTATTATTTTGCATTTTGGTCTCTATTTTAGAGACTGCAATGCTTTACGAAGAAAATGCGAAATAATTTTTTACGTCCAATGCCATACCTCTACATGAGATTTACGACTTTTCTTTATCGAACAAAGTTTCCTTAAACATTTTTCTTCTAAATGAGTGGTGAGCGGACCCCTGAAATGTGGTGTGGACAGGACTCATCGTAAACACCACTCAGATTCTTAAGCATTCTCTTATAATTTTGTCTACACGGATGAGAAAACGTTAGTACTGAATTCATTCCGTAAGCTTGCCTCGTGAGCGTGGGCGCTGACACGCATTCACCTCCGCTCTAGAGTAGCCACAACTGGCTGAATTGTGTTTCAGCCCCTCAAGATCATTTGCCCTTCCTGTAAAACAGACAAATTAGCCGTACCGCAGCCCAATTTGCCGCCTACTTCGTCTACGGCTCTCTTAACGTGGCTCCACTTTCTCTCGCGCTGGCCGCTCTCACCTCTGACTCCTCAATCGTTCTCCCGGCTTCATAGGAGCCATTAAAAAACATTATGTGTGCCCTAACCAAACAAATCTAGTCAGCGATGAATTTTTAACGCAATATATGTAAACGGGTCAACACACACACACACACACATATGATGCTTGACCAGAAATGGAAACTTTTATGCTCAGGGGGTGTAGAACGTAAAGATTTGAAGAAAACTCTTTTCAGCTAAAAGCACACATTTCCTTCCCACTTCGTAGGGCGAAGAAAAGTAATACATCAGCGAGCGTGAGGAAAAAGTAGTGAAAGTAGACGAATTGCCTGAGTGGAAAGCTGAACTCGAAGGTCGATCAGATAGTGAAGGGGTCATGCATCAAACAGACCAGAGAGGAGCTCGTGTAAGACCCAGGCAGACCGGTAATATAACATTTTTATTCGTGGGGATATGACGAGCGGCACAACAAATTATCAAACGTTTCCCCAAAAATCGATTTTAGCAGTTCTCCATTACCGGACATTTCTCGTTCGAATTATAATAGAACGCCTAAACCAAATCAGCTCAAACTTAATATTTGGTTTTAGATCAACAGGGGACGCCAACATAAGGGCATGAGCAAACTCATACTATAGTTATCACAGCGAACGAAACACCAGTTGTTTTTTTCTCTCAGAAATCAGATCGTGAGATCAGCTCGAAATAACAAAAAAGTACCGAAAATTTTCCATTCGTGAGAAAATAACGAGAAGAGCGCAATACATTATAGCAAATGTCAAGTCATAATCGATTTAGTACAGTTACTTATCACGAACCCCGTTTATATGAGCTACAATCCACAGTCGTCAGATATTTAGGAGTAACCAGATAAATTCTAGAAATCAAACTCCTTAATTCTCCTCAGAGTTTGCCTTATAACTACAGAACAACCAAATCAAACGAATCCAAATAAAATTGCGTTGACAGTTCCATAAATTATCTATACGGTGGTCACTAAATAACGGGCGTGACATAACTAGAAGGAATGCAATAAATTCCCGAACGTTGAGAACTACCGGTTTTCAGCTGTAGAGCATAAAGACCTGATGGTCCTTCGGAACGAATGTGCGCAGGGCTGAAGGACGTTGCTGGATGCTTCGCACCAGACGCATGTTAAGGGGGTTTTCCCTGTAACTCCAAAACATTAACGTGAACTACTAAAGTTAACGTACCTGTTTGGTGAGTCCATCTTCTCTAGCTGGTGAGATACTGTGGGCGAGCGCATTCGATGTAAATACGCAAGGTCAGTAAGTTGGTCGTGGTACTTATATAGAAAGAAAATGGTTAAGGGGAGAGGGGAGGAGGAAGGAGGTCATGCACCTCCAGGGAAATCCGCTTGGAGGTGAAGGGAAAGGAGTACAAGGGTACGCGGGGGTGTATGTCTAATATAGTCTGTTGATTATCGATTCCAAGTTTTTTTTGTACCGGGTGGTCTGTAAATCCGTCAGTGTGTTGTTTTCGTTTGTGTAGTGTCTTGAATGGTGTCGCATTTAATGGATTTGTTCATTTATGTGAAAGCACTCGCTTACAGTATATCACCAGCCAGAGAATACGGACTCACCAAACAGGTACGTTAACTTTGATAATTTACCAGCTGTCGAAATTAATCCAATCACTTTAATATTTAACGAGAACCCTTCCGAAAATGACGTGTTTTCGGTCGTGTAAATCACCTGTGCATCGGTCGCTCACCATGTCGTGACAATAGTAGGAGCAAGCCTATTTACTTTAATTTTAAAGATTATTTGAGGCCAATTCTGATTGGATTGTAATTATGTAAAGCAAGAAAAAAAAACAGATTGGATTAGTTGGCGGAGCGATACAAATGGCTGAATGTACTTGTGGCAGAAGAAAGTTGTGTGATGGGTCAGATGAAACTTTGGTGAGAAACCCGTCAACAAACTATATAATGAAACCAATTGTGTCGTAGATAGTTATCGATACATCAATAAATTATAAAGATTCATTTGTGTATTAATAAAGTACGTAATGGCCGCATAATTTATTATCATTGTAAAGTGCTGCATTGTAACAAGACGCGGAACTATTAGCCATTGCTGCTTCGTCAGTTCAGGTTGGGTCTTCTCTGTCAGACGTTGCCGTTCGCACATTGTCCTACTTTTTCACTTGATAAAGTTATTTAAAAGTTGGCTCTTGTATGTCTAACAAATGTGAATAGTAAAGAGAAATCGCATATCTGCCCAACAAAGAACAACAACTTCGAACTTGTAACTAAATGCTGTGAGTTCACACGAAAACTAACGGTGTTTTTACCTTGCATCAAAATTTGGTCGTAAATGCGATAGGTGGCCTCGCAGTCTGAAATAGTGGCGGGACGAACTCCATCGTCCAGGGATCGAGATCGCCCTCGAAACACGGGCACTTCGAGGAAGTTGAGAGACGGAGCTGCGGCGACAGACGGCAGCCCTAAAGTCCCATTCGGTCGCACTGGGCTGCTTCCTCGACGAAATTCTTGCACCGGCGTCGAACATTTCCTCAATTCGACGATCTGATGACGGCCAACCGGAGAAGAGCCTCTCCTTATGTCCTGGGCCTGACGACGGCCCGAAGGGGACGAGCCCCGACGACGATTGTCATCTGACGGTGAAGAGCATCGTCGATTTGGACTTTGCTTTCGATCGAAAGATAGCGGCGACTTGGAGCGCACTGCTCGTCCCAACGACTTGAGCAGGTCCTGTATAGACCGAGTTTTCTTTACGGGGCGATCCTCTTCGGGAGGCGTCAGGAAAATAGGGGGCGGCATCTCTTACATATTTTCTGAGGATGTTAGTTAAGTCCAATGAAAAATTATAGTTTGAAATACCATAAATCCAAATATATTGACAAGTAAAGCACTCCTTTCAAGGATGTGCCATTACCTGGTGTTCAAATCACCACATATAACACATATCAGGAAGTATAAATATATGCACCCGCTTTGTATCTGGTCCATAACTAGACTGGGGAACTGCTAAGATCGAAAAACAACCAACAAAATCCGTCGACAATAGCGAGAATATTCTACGCGTAGAGGAAGAATTATTGGCTCAGAATGAGACGAGCGCGAGGGGACTATTTTACGTTGGTTGTTTAGATTCATGAGAGCAACAGTAATAGAGTAAAAAGAGAATGGTCGTTCAAGAGAAATTTCTTATTCACAGTCGCCGAGCGGAGTGATCACTAGAGGAAACCCCTCAACTCACGCTTCAGAGAAGCTTCAGAAGCTCAAGGTGCCGTTGTAATATGCCAGTTCCTTCCGGTAGCAACAAAAAGGCTCTTTGATAATTAGACTAATATTAGGATGAGATCCGCACCGCTTCGCTCGACAGTATCGTCGACAACAGGCTACAGCAGCGGAATTCCTAATGATACCTACAACAACCCTATTTCGAAGCGCATTATTAAAATGCAGTGTTTAGAGTTTGAATAGTAGTAAGTCGTACTAGTTTTGTAATTGTTCTTGTCTTCCAACAGTTCTTTTTAATAATTCTTACGGTATTTCGTTAGTTTGGGGTTGTTGTAAATAATCGAAACTGAGTGCAATGAAAGTTATAGTATGGTATAATTTGTCCTTCAGGCAGACTGCTGAATGGACAAATGAGAGGCTATCAGTAGTTGTGGTAGAACCGCTGCCCCTCAGTCTCAAGTCACATTTGTAGTGTTTTAAACTGCGTAAATAAAGTTTTTCTTTTAAAAAAATACCTCTGACTTACACCGAACATAACTTGAATAAACGACGAGTGTGATGATTACATTGTGAATTGTGTGACGACATCCGTGATCCTATAAAAATTCTCGACAAAGATGTCTTTGAGCAGAATATCGCGTGTGACGCGTCACATAACTTTCCTCAGCTCCACATGCATTCAGCAACCTTTATCACTCTGGCAACTAATAAAATATATTATTCCGTCTTTTAATATAAACTTGGAATGACGTAGCCCAACGTTCCACATTAACGCGGCGCTTAACGTTCTGGAATTTACTGAGTTGTTCTTTTTCCTCCACCATTATTGACTACTGAGAGAGAAAACGACACGCGGATTGAACGAGGTATAGGACTATTTTGACACACTTGCTTAACACGATAGAGCTTTGATTACATGGTCATTTGGTTTTCTGAATACATGAACGGGTGGTGAGTGTCAGTAGAGCTGTGAGGAGCACGAGAGTTGATAGATGAGTGTCGATCACGAGAACTGTGAGACGACAATGTGTTAAAAAGAGCTGCTGGTGAGGAAGTAAATCGAGAGGGGGAAAGAAGAGTCCAGAAAAGAGGGAACGGCGGCCATCAGCTTAGGAAATAATTGAACTGGAAGACTGGACTTTCTCGCAGCTAAAAACAAAGGGCTTGAAGTCAAAGGACTCGATCTCAAAATCCCAACAACTTCGGCCTGCGCCAAACATTGAGGAATCAGAGTATTGGGTACAAGAAAGGGACGAACATGATATTCAGCACGGGCGAAGAATGAGTTGACGAATGAGATGCGTAAGTGAGATGGCGAGCTCTCAGAGTTCAAGAGACACTGTTCTGAACAAGTACTGAGGGTTAACTAACAGTAAGAAGAAGTAAGTGATGAATTAAGTGGTGAAAAGTGAGATGAGGGACGGAAACGCCAAATGGGAATGGCTTAGGGAACTATAAATGGGATAATACGTTACCGGCTTCAGAAATAATCCTTAAGCCATTTGTCGGTAGGATAAGTTTATTCAAGGGGTTGCTTGCAGTTTCTCAGGTCACAGTGGCTGGACTCGGGAAAAAGCCCTAACTCCTCGTCACGTTCTCGCCATTCGACTAAATGGTTGACACAGTGGAAAAGTGATTCATGAATGAGTCAACTAAAAAAAGAAGAAGCGAAATGGTAATAAGTGCAAAGGAATTTGCATTTAGGATTTTCTAGGGTAGCTCCTAATTATTTCATGACAGTTACTGAACGCTCATCATAAAGCTGTCCGTACAAAAATTCAATCAAAATCATTAGCGCCGTTTTTGACGGGGGAAATTTGATCTGAATTTGTTTGATCACTACAATTAACCATAGTTAGTTTTGGGACGGTTTAGCTCACACATTGTTTTAGTCTCATGGTGACCTGCAGGCTAAATATGAAATTTGTGCCGATTTGGTTCAGTCCTCCTCTTTCTGCTGCGTTCAAGACACACATACACGCACACAGACCATTTTCCCTAATAGCGTTTTTCGAACTCAGAAGACGATGAAAATCTGAAGAGAACTCAAAATTCTTTTTACATTCAATTAAATAACTTAACTTCTCACTTCATAGGGCAAAGGCAAGTAAAGACACCGATGCATTGGTCCCAATTATTGCTTTGGTGAATCACGAAGTGAAAGAGATTTGTCAATCCCAGTGGCTCTGCCGTTTTATGGTCTACTTGCAGTTACTTACGGCAAATCCTAAAACTCGGCTCAGCCTTCTTAAATAAAATGAGTTCTCCGTTCAGAAATTGTTACTCCGCAGTTCTTGAATCTTTTTGGACAGTTTTGCCGTAAAAATATGGAAGACAAGGTGAACATGGAAGAACCTGAAGAGCGGACGGCGGTAAGGCCAAGTTGTGCAAGTCGAGATGGCCAACTCTGGTAACTCACGTCCTCCGAGCTCTAGATCTCAACTCAACTCAACTCAGCCGAATGGAAAAGCTTATCTCCTAGTTGCGAACAGTCTCGGTCGCGACATAATATTCGCGTGAGGCCATCTGTTCCCAATTAGTTGCTTTTTTTGACGCAATAGTGAGGATTTATTGAAGGTACTGCGTTTGGTGACCATGAATAAGTAAATAACCCCTCACACCTTAATTCAGGAGTTGCCCTCGAAAATGTTTTCTATTTCGTACGTTCTACCAAAATTATTCGACGAAAATTTGCTCGTGACATTTTCAGAGCGTTGAAAACGTTTGTGTTCATTGCGGTTAATTCCCAAGAGATAATCACAATTCGAGGAAGTCCTCCGAATACGCTCAAATATCAAATAAAGATTGCAAAAGCTGCCTCTAGTCGCTTGAGAGGAATTGGCCCGTTGGTCAAACAACGATTGCGATACTCTCCGCAGCAGAGTCAATGAAAGTGATTCATCGGTCGGCTGCATCATATAGCCGGAGTGAATTTACCACAATTCCGTTATTTGGACAACTGGACAAGTGCCGCGGAATTAGACAATCGCGTGCAAAGGGCGCCAACTTTGTTTTTACAAGTCACAAGGCAGAAAATGCCATTTGAGGAACTGGTCTGTGTGTGACGACTGAAACAGAAAAGCTGAACCAAATCAGCTGAAATTTGATATTTAGGTACGGTTCAACATGGGATTCCAAAATAAGAGTATGAACGAATCCGGTTCAAAACTAACCATAATTATCAAAGTGAACTAAAAACTTCAACGATTTTCATTACCTTTTTTATACCTCGAAATTCCCACTTGTGGAAAAACGACGGGAGAAGCACAATGAGTTTTCAAAAATTGCGAAAGCAATCGTTAGCGCAATTTTATGCTCGTATTATACGACCATTCGCAGAAAACTCAAGCCTGTCGTTCAATAAAATAACTATACGATGAGGGTTTAACAATGTCCAAATAATAATTAGAAATAGTCTCAGAAGGTGCAGTTTCATGACTTACCGGAACCTTCATGATTCCGGAACTTTGAGCGCAACCATTTTCAACCAAACTGAATGAAGAACAAATTAGATTAGAAGCTAAAACCGCTGAGTAAACGTGGTGCTGAGGACGGTTGTGTGATGCGTCGCAAGGAACTTTTTACTTTCCGCTACCCGAAGGGAAGGAAAGTACAGTAATCGTGTAAAAAAAAACTGGGTTTTCTTCAGATCTTTACGTTCTGAGGCCTACTGAGTCTAAAAAACCTAATTTCGACGCGTGGTCCGTGTGTGTCTATAGTTCGATTTGCGGGAGAACGGCTGATCCGATTGAGGTGGTTCTTTTTTTGCTTTGTTTGTTAATTTTTGTAGACACCAAAATAAGGTTATGGACGATTTCGGCTGATGGGAAGGGGGGGGGCGAAAATGTACCAAAAACTAGGGTTTTTCGCATTCTTCTCGAAAACGGCTCTAACAACGATTTCGATTAAACTTTCAAATTATCTTTTACTAATCAATACCTAACTTTTCTTCTCCATACACATCTCCATGAAAATACGGTGAACGGAGATATAGGCCTGTGAAGCAAAAATAGGTTTTTTACGCTTTTTGGCAAAACGACATCAACGATTTTCACCAAACTCTCAGGATGTTTTTGAATAGTTAATACCTACGTATTGTTCTCAATAATCGAAATACGTATTGTTCTCAATAGTCGAAAATAACGTTTTTTCGAACATTTTCGTAAGTTCTGGAGTAACTGCTTCACCAAATTCGATCAATCGTTCAGTGTCTTTTAGTCACCCATACCCACATTTCGTCCCCATAATCATTTCTGTAAATATCTGTTGAACGGAGATATAAACCAAGTTAACTTAGAAAAGGAGATTTGTCGAATATTAATTTATCGGTATTCCACTTTTCTCAAAAACGGCACTAACGATTTCGATCAAACTTACGAAGTACTCTCAGCTAACTAGTCCCTACACCTTGTTCTCCATAAACGTTTCTGTAGAAATGCGTTGAACGAAGATATAGCGCCCTCATATGTAGCTGGTATTCGAACTTAAAGGGGTTGCGGAAAGTACAGCTCTCACGGTTTGATCAAATTTGTAGAGTGGTCGGCAGTTTTGAAAGGAATTGTGTGATTGCGAAGAGGAAAAGTTGATAAAGAGATGTTAGAACGACCGTATTGATGTGGATTTAAAGGGGGTGTTTGGATGTTACGAATCCCAAATCAAAAGAGGGCCGAAGTCTTTCATTTTTATCTCGACTTTCGGGAATCCCAGCGTCACTTATGATTTAGTTATGAACGATGTGGTGGCGTGAGGGTTGGGGGTCCAGACAACTCGGGAGTTGAAGATGTCACGAGAGCACATAACAGAGCTTGACAGTTGTGAAGGTAGACGTATACGACAGCAAGTCGTGATAGGAAGTGGAAGAAAGTACAAGTTGGCGGAGCGGAACAGACATCTCAATTGGCGGCGGAAAAGGGAACGGGCAGAAAGTCGGCGTGGCATGAGGTTAGGCGGGGGACATACAGAACGACCTATACAAGGAGACTGGGAGGATCGGCATGATAATTGTCAATTTCAGTAGACTCTAACACACTCTTCGCCACACACAACTAGATTTTTCGTCGACCGTTATTGCACAATCGATCAAGACGTCTTTGCGGAATACGAAAACTTGTTACTAGCGCACGGGCACAATCCCACTTCGGACTACAATTGACTGCTCTTTGACATGCACAGGTGAACGTTTGCAATTCTGATAAACCCCGTTCTAGCCCTTGATCTCAACTCAAATCAGGAAAACCGAAAAGCTTATTCACCTTTTCAAATACTATCGTTCCCGACGCAATATTTGCTCGCGGTTTGTATGTTGTTTGACGCAACTGAGTCTATTTGCCGAAACATTTTTTTTTTTTTTTGCTGACATACAGGCCATTAGCAGACTTGAACTTAGCAATAACTCCTTCTCAGGACGTAAAATCTGTGCACACAAAAAATATCTTGTGGGACGCATCATTCAACTTTCCTCAGCCCCACGCGTCCTGACCGATTTCCATCACTCGATCAACTAATTCAATTTATTACTCATTCAATTCATTCGAACTTAGCACAACGTTCTAAGTACAAACGTTCGTCGAGCTTCATACGTCACGAATTTTATTTTTATTGAGTAACGATCATAAGGGTCATTGATAGGAGCGGACCGCCAAAGTGATTCTTTTCGGAGAGGTCTGTATTTATTATTCTGGAGTAATCGAGTAAGCAGTGAGAAAATATCTGGTGCGTTGCAACACACATCATTCCTTAGCTCTACGTCAATTCACCTTATACATGGCTATTTCTACTTACTCGATTCATTTATCACTCAGTTCATTCTTACTTGGTCAAACAACACTTCACGGCAGCGGGAAGCGATAGCGCTTACAGTTCCGGAATTTGCTGCTCGTACTCATTCCCGGACAATTATTGAGCAATTGGTACACAGATGCTTGATGAGGCTGTGAACAGGATTTTTTTGAAGAAGGATAGTAATCACTTTTGCAGCGGTATTGAGTAAATACTTATCGAGTTGGTAGTAAGCGAAACGGCGGTAGTTGAAATTCCGGAATTTCTTGAATGACCCCCATACATCTTATGAGCGTTTTTAAACGTTCACCCTATATGTATTTCATTAGACTACTACACCAAATTTTTTATCTTATTATTTATCGCTAAAAGCGATTTCCGCCGAAAATTGTAGTAATTTATTGTGCTGCGTCATTTTCCTAAAAATGGGAATCTTACGGTATAGTTGCCATATTGGGAGCTTGCAATATAAAAAATGTTATCAAAATCGTTAGAGCCGTTTTTGAGAAAAAAAATTTGGGGTTTTGATCACTATGATAACTATAGTTAACTTTCGGTGGATTTTGCTCATTCCCTTACCACTATTTTACCGAATAGTGTTTTTCGGACTCATTAGGGTCTGAAACGTAAAGATCTGAAGAGAACTCAAAATTTTTTTCCAGCCGATTACATAACTTTCCTTTCTACTTTGTAGAGCCAAGGAAAGTAAAAACGTGATCAATGAAACGGCAGTAGTGTGAATTACGAAATACTGTGTTCCTCCTAACTATCTTAGGGCTGAATCTGCCGCTGTGTAGGCAGTTTATTGAACCATTGCCTACCACACGGCAACTGTCCTAAACTGTACTTAGTGGAAATAAAACAAAACCTGATTTCCAGAATTAGGGGCCACAAATCTGACATCAACACATTCCGCACGCACTGCACGCTGGCGGAACACTCAATCAATGACGAACATACATTCGATTTTGACATTACAAGGATTCTTGACAGGGAAAGCCAGCACATCAAACGTCAAATATAACGAATTATATGTATGTGATGGAATGATGATTCCGGTCAACACCAACTCCGCTATCTACATCATCTTATCGTTCATTTTATTTCACGTACTCAAACAACACTTGTCGCCAATAGCTGCTCAGTAAACCCCTCACCGCCTTCTTTATAACTAATGAAAGGAAGGGGGGAGTGCCAGGCGAAGAGCTCCTCACCTTCAGTTAGCAGTCGTCCAAGTTCTCTAGTATTTAGTTTCGAAATCTGCAGTTATTCAGTCTTGAAACCTACTGCTACTTAGTGCCGTCGAGGGGAGAGTAGGCTTAGTTTGAGTTCCTCGCCACGTCTTTAGATTACGAAGAAGCAGAAATCCCGAATGTAAACGTGCAAAGCATAATAAATATAGAAGTAAATCCCCAACAGCTTGCAATAAAAGGACAAACACTGCCAGTCTTAGCAAAATTTATTCAAACCTGCTAAACAATTACACCTAAATTGTTTCTCCCATCTCTTTCTACAAAATAAGAATAATTCCAAATTTGTCATATTTTAAGCTTTTTCTGATCTCTTCGCTATGTTCCACTTTACTCATAACCTCGTTATAACCTTCCACACTAGTCCGAACCGTTGTTTACTATTAAGGTCTGCCTTTCTCAGTAGATTTTTAGAAGATTTTAAGCAACCGTTCAGTCAACAATAATCTCTTTAAGTTACTTATAATTTATTGAAACTCAATTACCTGCGGTGATATAATATAGCCTCGATGATGCTTAATAAATTAAGCGGAACGTCGGCCTAGAGAAAGCTTTCCATTTTACCCTGACTTACTCTCAAGAATCCACAGCAGAGAAAAACTGCGCTATAATAGATTTTCTTCGAACTGTTTCATAACTTATTGTGTTGCTGTTGTCATTCTCCCATGATAAAATTGCGTGGTTCTGTCGCGTCATTTTGGGAGAGCCCATAAAAAAAATTTATTCGGCATAATTCAAAGAAATCCCAAAATTTGGTGTTTTGATCACTATAGTTTTGGGCGCTCATAATTTTATTTTAGCGGTCGCAGATGTGCCACTGTTGTGTACCAAATTTGAGGGGATTCGGTTTAGCCATTCACGCACATTTTCATGTGAGAAGCCTTTGAAACGTAACGATCCGAGGGAAACTACAAAAATAAAATAAAACAAATCCAGCGGATTACGTAACTTTCCTTTCTACAAAAACGGACGTTAGCGGAGGGAGAGTGTCCCTGTCAAGCGTCAAGTTCCATTGCCAGGTTCCCCGCATGCGACCTACAACCTGTCAGACCATCGCAAGTCCTCAGAACGGAGAACCGACGTAATAGACGAGACAGACAGACAGATCCAAACTTGTTCTGAAAGGGATTTTATCCAACTGAAAGGCTTTTAAGAACGGAGAGACTCAAGGAAGGCGAATAACCAGATTTTCGTCACCGTGACAACTCTCTGCGGTGTTAATGCTGGGCTGTTGGGATAATATCTAAAGCCGTTCGAATGAGGTTCAATCTACGTACACGCACAAAGCGCTTCGGCCTAACGGTAATTTATTCCGAGTTCGAATGATTTGACTCCCATCCAATTTCAACCACAATTAACTTCGGTTTTCACTTGTTTGCGACTTTGTCAAAGGAAGCGGGATTTAGGGAAGCTGCCCAATTGGAATTCTCCCAGTTGAGATGAGTCAGAAGAATCTGACCTACCTACCAATGAAGCAGGTGTAGCTTTCTCATACGACATTCTTCCTCTTCTTCACTTTTACTTACTACAAATATTACGAAATTAATCCACGCTGAAGGGAAGAAATTGGGCAACTCAATGCAATTTCAACACGCTAAGGATTTAAATCCTTCAACGCACTTTGGAGATGCGTGCAGTGGGAAATGCCATCATATTATTGTACACATTATTTTCACAACGTAAAGGAAAAATCAGGAGCACTTCGAATGTAAATATCTGAACAGAACTCAAAATTACCAATTACTAATACTACGCAGAGTCAAGAAAAGTAAACCGTGATGAAGGGGGGAGGGGACAATGTAAAATTTCTCACCAATTTACATACAATTTTACCTTCATTTACAATTTACAAAACATTTCTTACGTTTGAGGGCATATTTTAGCGACCGACGATTTTTAATCCTTTCGTAACAGTTTTCACTCAATTCTAGTCACAATTATCTATCAACGCTCGACGGATTTTCGATACGTTTTCGACGAATTTAACGTTTGCCACCAGTGCTTACTAGTTTAGGAACGTTTATTTGATTAGGTATTTAAGTAATTGGGTTAGTACCGTCAGTAGGTAAATGACTTAACGGCCAGACGATGACGTATTTACATCGAAAGCGCTCACAGGCCAGAGAAGACGGACTCACCAAGCCGGTACGGTAACTTTAGCTAATTTGATTCCTGGCAATTTTCAGCATTTTTCTTTTTTTCGCGGCTTAAACCATTTTTAACACATCTAAACGTTTTGCGAAAGAAATGTTGAATTACAATGTGAAATAATGACGAAACCACAAATATTTTATACTCCATTGTCAACTACAGTTTATCATTCGATTTTTTACCGACTTTAACTAAATAATTCAAGAACGATTGGTACACAATATCTTATAAAGTGCCACGGAATCCCGACTTTTTTACTGAATTTCTAATTATTTCTGATTGATAGTATAGCAACGTTTAACCATTTTCTAGCTATTTTTACCACATTAGCGCGAAATATTCATTTCTTTTCCGAAGAATTTTTTTTTTGATTTCTCACAGAGTTTCGACGATTTTTACTTCGTTTACAATAAATTCTAACTTGTTTTTCGACGTTTAGGCAATTTCCCAAACGTTTGCAGTATTTTCCCCATTTGCATGTTCCGGGGGTAAATTGGTTTAAGCTATTTATCTACATTCTTATTCGGCATTTGACGGTTTAAACAAATAATTAATAGGAAATTTTAAACAATCGTGCGGTAGCACAACGAATATTTACTATGTTATTGTCAACTATCGTTAGTCAATTTATTTTCAAAAATTTATAAAATAATTCAGCGCGCTCTAATCATACGTAAACTATTTGTACACTATCGTCACAGGTGCTACGGAATTTCGACACTTCTTGATGAACTC
Organism: Pachypeltis micranthus; assembly: GCA_020466155.1. Classification (NCBI taxonomy): domain Eukaryota; kingdom Metazoa; phylum Arthropoda; class Insecta; order Hemiptera; family Miridae; genus Pachypeltis; species Pachypeltis micranthus. The sequence continues at coordinate 54,323,506 of CM035770.1, read as the reverse complement.
GAATAACTATTACTAGATTTATAACATTTTAGGACATCTCGAAGGACGAGTCCTGTGAAAACCCAAACTAGCCGATTTTGCGTTAGGCGTTTCCAGGAAGAACGGATAATGAGCGATCTCAACCAGATAAGGGGGCAGGTAGAGATTTGAAAAAAAGGGGACGTCAGTCGGGGCTTCCTCTTTGTTACCTACACAGGTAGCCCTCTGTCCAAGCTTCGTTTAATGTTGTTGATTGACGATCACATGGGGTGTGTGCTTACTTGTTCGGTGTGATGTTTTACTGTGCTGTGTTGGTTCGAAAAACTGATTAAATAAATAAGACTAGCTCAAAAATGTGCTGACGCCGCTTTCTGGATCCTACAACTAATCAACACCTTCATCGTCTTTCGCATCTAAAAAACCGTCAAACCCCTTAAGCATTCGATGTTTTGCTGAGAACATTTTGAAGAAGACGATTTTGAATACTCTTTGTTGAGCGAATAAGTTACTTCCCTCGCGTAATATATTTATACAGAAAGAAAGTCGACTAATTTGTAAAAAAATAGTTTCAGAAAGGATTTCGGCGGTGGCGTGACACGAAATGGCAGGAAACGACTGAAGACTAGACTGCTCTTCGAAGGTAGGATTTTCCAATTGTTCTTACGAATGAACGAAATATTCAACAGTGTTTTTAAATCGAAGATCATCAGTCTCACGTTCGGACTGAGGGTCGCCCAGGACAGGCCACCCGCATCCAAGTCGAAATCGTGCTTCGGGTTGCACAACTCGGTTGAGTTATCGGGTGTCTTCAAACTCGTAAATAAATTATCTAGACCCAAACAACCAACATAGACTCAAACTTGGAGCTGCGGGCTGACGATTGATGTATTCGCCCGGCCTTTGTCCCATAATTCCGTGTCTAACTAGAGGCATAAAGCTACTGCTCATTTACAATTAAGTTGGTGGACATAACTCAGGGAGATTCCATTCATTTCGGAGACAACTTCAGACATTTTAACTCAAGCGGCATACAGAACGGGAGCTTGAAGTAACATCGAACATTTTGTGGGATTCGTAATTTGAAGGGTTGTCTGAAATACGGAGGTGCGTTGAAAGTGGAACTTAGTACTATTGTGAATCGCAACTGCGTTCAGTGAGGCACTACAAGCTGAGAAGTTGAATCAAAGAGAACCTTCCGTCAACAAGGGATGAATTCCGTGATGACCTTCAATACTGAAGGGAAACTATCACCGGTGAATAAATGACAGGAGAGATTGGGAATCCTCCTACGAAACGATAACCCGTTCCCCGGTGACCTTTCAACGCAGAGAATTCCGGAAACTCTCTCGGCGAACAATCTCCTAACCCTTTCCAGTGCCGCATTTCGGAATTTCCTTCAACCTCATTAGGTTTTCGAACTTAGGTCGCCAAGAAATTTGGCATTCCTCAAGTTGACTTTCTTCCAACATCAACACTCATTGTTCTCGTCACCCAACATAACGGTCAATTATGATTTCCCTGAACCAGCAGTGCCATTTTCAAGAGCATTGCCGCCGTCGTTTGCATGTATAAGTCGTTTGTGCTCCATATTCTTGAGTGTGCCCTTTGGTCGCTTAACTACGCACTTCACAAGTACACTCTGGGGAGTGAGCAATAGACATTTCTCACATCACATACTTGAAAGGGATCCTATGGTTGCAACAAACCTGGCCAAAACAAAGACCAAAGAACGGTTCCTGAAAGAAGGTTATGCCTTTCTATATATTTTTTTCCTATTTGTCATGGCACGTGTTCCCGTTTTACTTTCCGCTACCCAAAGGGAAAGCATAGTAATCGTTAAAAAAAGGGTTTTCTTCAGATCTTTACATTTTGAGGCCTACTGAGTCTAAAAAAACCTAACTTCGGCGCGTGGACCGTGTGTGTGTCTGTCGTTCGATTTGCGGGAGAACGGCTGATCCGATTGAGCTGGTTCTTTTTTGTTTTGATCGTTATTTTTTGTAGACACCAAAATAAGGGTTATGGCCGACTTCGGTAGATGGAAAGGAGTAGTAGGGGACGAAAACGTACTAGGGGTTTTCGCATTTTTCTCGAAAACTGCTCGAACGATTTTGATAAAACTTCACATTATCTTTTACTGGTCAGTGCAATATACGGTGAACGGAGATATTGGCCTTTGAAGCAAAACTCGGTTTTTTACCATTTTTGCCAAAACGGCTCCAACGATTTTCACCAAACTCTCAGGATGTTTTCGAATAGTTAATACCTACATATTGTTCTTAATAAATTTTTCTCTGACAGTCCACCGAACAGAGATAAAAATCAAAATGGGTCGAAAATAACGTTTTTTCGAACATTTCCGTAAATTCCAGGGTAACTGCTTCACCAGACGTGATAAATCTTACTAAGTGTCTTTCAGTCACCCATACTCACATTTCGTTCTGTATAATTATTTCTGTATATATATGTTGAACGGAGATATAAGCTTAGTTAACTCAGAAAAGGAGATTTATCGAATATTAATTTATCGGTATTCCACTTTTCTCAAAAACGGCTCTAATGATTTCGATCAAACTTACGGAGTACTCTCAGCTAACTAGCCCCTACATTTTGTTCTCTATAAATGTTTCTGTAGAAATGCGTTGAATGAAGATATAGCACCCACATATGTAGCTGGTGTTCGAACTTACGGGGGTGGCGGAAAGTTGTGTGTTGCTACGCGCCGCTCGTTTATTATCGATATCCATTGGGTATCCCCTGTCTCCTGATCCCTTCCCGCGCGGAAACGGTCCTCTTCGAGAAGTCTATGGCCCTTAATTCCCTTATTTTTGGCATGCCGTAGGTAGGAGAGAACATTTAATTTTCAATTCCAGTTCCTTTCACTAAAACATAATAAATTTAGTTTTTTTTCTCTTTTAATAAAAAGTTCTCTTTTGAATTTGTCTCAATTGTATATTTTGCTTCTTCTTTCCCCAATTCACGGGTCCATGCCCTCTAATAATTTATTTTCCCTCTTCCCTTTATTTGGGAAACCCCACGACTAGACAGAAGGCGCTCGACAGCTGATCTTCGCCGTCTCCACGAACTCTTAAATAACGAGTTTAGGCAGCTGCTGCTGACCAGTATTAACGTTATTTTCCCTCAAACCGTCCGACTTTTCTGTTCCATCTGCGCTCATCATCCACCACCTACCCCATCAACAGCCCACTTGTTCAACTCCCTCATTCTGCCAACTCGTTACTCTGGTACCATAAGAACTTTGGCTCTATTATCCCTCAGATCAGCCATTGCTTTTTTGCTATTTTACCTCTGTTGGCCTTGATTAGTCCATCGCCTTTACTTTTTGGAAGTGGTCTTCCTCGTTTTTTGCATAATAAATAATATTGTAATATACAGCACTTGTTTACGAACATTTTGCGGATTTAGTAATAATTTATCATTAGTGGCTGTTACGTTTGTTAAATGAAAAACGAAACGCATATTTGTTATTTCAGGGAAGTGGGGCGGATGGAAATTAGGGCAATCAGCCCTCCCTACCATTTCTCCTGGTGAATAAATAATCAAATCAATCAATCTATCTCTCTCTGTCGTTCTCTTGCTCTTCCCAACAGTTCTTAACGGACCGTAACATCCTCTAATCATAACCAACAGTGTTGGTGAAATCGTCTCCAAGTTGTGACAGAGTCGATTTTCTTCTGAACATAAATCGGGAAAAAGTTTAGTGTTAAGTCTCGTCAAAGTAAAGCGCAGAGCTTTCGGTGACATGAAAAGATTGAAGATAGCTTTTAGAACAAAAGGGAACGGATGGGAGAGTGAGAGGATTGAGAGCGGGTTAACAAGCGGGTTAATTCAGAGGGCGATTAAGGCACAAGACACTTTCTTTCAAAGGGCAAATGAAAAGGTTGGGAAAGACGGAGATACGAAAACTTCACGGCTAACAGAAGAATTATGTGAGTTTTTATTTTGGCCAGATTACGCAGACGGTTACAATGTCATTTAATCCCCACCACCATCCTGCTAACCATTCAAAAAGCGAAATATAACAATAGGATCACTAAAAATGACCGTACGGCTGTACCTTTGAGCACTTCTGGGACACTTGTTACATATCCACATTTATCTATCAATGTTCAGTCCCAGAGCATTGATACCACGCCTCCCCTTTTCGAAGGCGGTATCCACCTCAGAAAGAAAAAAAAGGACGCACGGCAGGTCAGCTCAAGGAAGTGACCTCCGTCAGAGGGAATGCTGGAAAACTAAGTTCTAGTCATGGAGACCGCAGGTTTCTGAGGGACATCACGCACTATCCTGAAGTTCGGCCCCGCAGGTTGTCTTCTTCGAGACTTTCCCCCTCTCAACTACAAAAAAAAAGGTCTACCCGATGAGAGTCTTGCGTGCACCAAGTGGAATCAGCCTGAGAACTTACGTAACTAACAAATAACCCTCATCATGACTTCTGAAATTGAGACGAACGTAGACGTGAAACTCGTATCCCCAGAATAGTTCAATCTATCGAAGCGGAAGTGGCCTCGTTCGGTTTGTCATTAACATATTTGATGCTGAGCACGATCGGATGTACACACGGCCGCTGGGTCTTCCTTCAACGCATTTCTACGGAAACCTTTATGCATAAGAAAATGCACATGCTAGTTAGCTGACAGTTCCGCGGAAGTTCGACCAAAGCCGTGGGTGCAATTTTTGAATAATTATAAAAACCAACGTTATGTATATTGGACCATATTTTGGACTTTAGAAAATAACACCATAACAGTGTCAAATATTTCTAAAAAAATTCAATTTCAAACGATTTTGGTCGCTATGAATTCTCAAATGGCACCCGCATTCACGGGAAAGACTCTACATCGATAAGCTACGCGACAGGATGCTGATAGCTACAAGGAAATAATGAAGAAGAATCTACAGAATTCCAGATACCAACAACATTCGTCTCTTCGACTAATTTCTAATTTTCCTTAGCCCCACGATATAGAACTATAAGTTATATAATCAGCAGCAATTTTTCCATTCCTTGGCTCTACAAAGTAGAGGAAAGTTATATAATCGCCTGAAAAAAAAGTGAGTTCTCTTCAGATCTTTACGTGTCAGACCCCAATCAGTCCGGAAAACACTATTTGGGAAAATGGTCTGTGTGTGTGTGAACGATTTTTAGAGAAAAAGAGAGTATTGGCCCAATCCCAGAGAGCCGCGCTCCTGTGGATCACCAAGGCCTACAAGACTGTATCAACGGAAGCACTCCAGGTGATCACTGGTCAGTTACCAGTTGATTTGGCTGTTGAGTGCATGATTGACAAGTGGAGAGTGAAACGGGAGCTTCCCCCGCTTTGGGCTGAACTCCGTGCGGATCTCACCACAGAACAGAAACTTGCCGCCATCGATGAATGGGCTCTAGAGAAATCGCAAGCGAGATGGGAATCCTCGTCAAAGGGACGTGATACGTATGAGTTCTTCCCCAACATCCGTGAACGTCTTTCTAGAAAATGGGTTGAGCCAGACCACTGGACGAGCCAGTTCCTCACGGGACATGGTGACTTCAATGCGCGGCTCCACTTCTTTCTCTGAAAGACTCTCCATTATGCACGTCTTGTGCCTCCAGTGCGGAGGAAACAAGAAACCATGTGCTGCTCCACTGTAGTTTCTACAACAGTGAGCGACGGTGGTTGAGAGGGCAAACGAACTTAGCAGCTTTGACTGCTACAAAGGAAGCCTATAACCATTTTGCAAAGTTCGCAAAGAAGGTAAGGGCTACCAAACCTGGTTATAGTTGATCAGTCCTTTAGAAACTTGCCACCCAAGTAAACAGAAACAGCAGGAAGGGAACCAGATTAAGAACTACTCCCAGATGGTACGGGATTCCTCAGGTGGTCACCTCCGCGCCGTAACACACGGGCAACAGCTCTCTACGGTGAGACTGGCTAACGACCACATACCTGCCGTACCTCCACAGGTCTGAGTTCGGTGGATGCTGCAGGGGCCGGCCTCTTGCATATTAGCGAAACCGCAACTTCTATGACTGATATAACCCTCGTCGAGGGTTTAGGTACAGTCATGAAATAAAGAAACAGATCTGTGTCTGTAGTTCGATTTGCGGGAGAACGGCTGATCCGATTGAGTTGGTTCTTTTTTTGTTTTGTTCGTTATTTTTTGTAGACACCAAAATAAGGTTATGGACGATTTCGGCCGATGGGAAGGGGGGGTGGGGGACGAAAATGTACCAAAAACTAGGGTTTTTCGCTTTTTTCTCGAAAACGGCTCTAACGATTTTAATTAAACTTTCAAATTATCTTCTCCTAATCAATACCTAACTTTTCTTTTCTATACATATCTCCATGAAAATACGGTGAACGGAGATATGGGCCCCTGAAGCAAAAATAGGTTTTTTACGCATTTTGGCAAAACGGCTTCAGCGATTTCCACCAAACTCACAGGATGTTTTCAAATAGTTGATACCTACATATTCTTCTGAATAAATGTTCCTGTGACGGTCCATTGAACAGAGATAAAAATCAAAATGTGTCAAAAATAACGTTTTTTCTAACATTTCCGTAAATTCCAGGGTAACTTCTTTACCAGGAGTGATAAATCTTAATGGAGTGTCTTTTAGTCACCCATACCCACATTTCGTTCTCCATAATTATTTCTGTATATATATGTTGAACGGAGATATAAGCCAAGTTAACTCATAAAAGGAGATTTGTCGAATATTAATTTATCGGTATTCCAATGTTCTCAAAAACGGCTCTAACGATTTCGATCAAACTTTCGGAGTACTCTCAGCTAACTAGTCCCTACATTTTGTTCTCCATAAATGTTCCTGTAAAAATGCGTTGAACGAAGATATAGCGCCCGTCCATGTAGGTGGTGTTCGAACTTAAAGGGGTGGCGGAAAGTTGTGTGTTGCTACGCACCAGATATTTATATTGATAGCTCCCAATATGGCAAGCATGCCATAAAATTCCTTTTCGGGGAAAATGACGAGAGCAGCACAATAAATTTTCCACCCAACCAATTTTCGCGCGGTTTTTTCTTATAAACTCCGCTGAAATGCTACTAGAATGTAAAAAATCAATTGGTGTAGTAGTCCGATCCAATACCTTAAAAACACTCATTAGATATATGGGGGTCACTCCAAAAATTCCCGAATTTCAACAACCGCAGTTTTGCTTACTACCAGTTCTAAAGTTTTAACCCAATAACTCTGCAAAAGTGATTACTATCTTCTTCAAAAAACTTGTGTTTACAGCCACATTAATTCTCTGTGTACCAATTGCTCAATAATTGTCCGGGAATGAATAGGAGCAGCACAATAAATTCCAGTTCTGTACGCGCTACCGCTTCCCGCTGCCGTGAAGTGTTGTTTGACCAAGTAAGAATGAACTGAGTGATAAATGAATTGAGTAAGTAGAAATAGCCATGTGTAAGGTGAACTGACGTAGAGCTAAGGAAAGTTGTGTGTTGCAACGCACCGGATATTTTATTGAATTCCCCTCAGAGCTCTACATTTACTCCTTGGCTTCTCCGTCCAAAAACACTGGCAGAGATGGGCAGAATCAAATCAGCTCAAATTTGTTAGTTAGCCCGTGTGTCTACATGGAACGCTAAAATAAGCTTACGTGAAAGTCCGACCACTTCTCAAAAACAGCTGGCACGATTTTTAGTAAATTTCTAGAACAAATTAAAATTCCCTTGGGAGTATCGTAAAATTAGAACAATAAATTATCAAACATTTTGTCGAAAGTGATTTTAGTGCAGCGCCTTACAAATCCGTTCATACGATACTAGTGGTATTGCCGGTAGCAGTTGAACTTCAACAAGTTAGAGAAAAATCGTTTTGTGTAGTTTCATTCTAATGAATCCCGTTTATATGGCTCTGGTGATCCCCACGAAATTACGGCATTCGATCTATTGTCGTTTCTTCTACGAATTTCATTGATAGTGTTTTCCCCATAATTACAGAGCTATAAACATCAATGCTTACTTAAAAATACAAAAACATTTTCAATGCACTCAATCACGGTCGTGATGTAATAGGGCAACTCAATAAATTCCGACATGTTGAGTACAGTAAGTGTTTCGCTGAGTTCCACGGAGACCGTATAAACCGAATGAAAAACAAATTTGATTAATAGAACGATAAAAATCGTGAAATGTACGTAAGGCTGAGAAAAGTTGTTTGATGCGTTACCACCATCAGATTATTATTTCTGAGAGTAAGTAAAGTACGTGAAAGGTCAAGAACTTCTGATTGTAAACCGGTAAACGTTATGTTATATCATAAAACAGATTTTCGGCAAAAAGTCCGGTTTCCCGATGGAATCGTGACATCAAACGTGGGGATTTAAGACTATTTATTATAGCGTTGTTGTTCTGTCCGAATTAGGAATGAACTCTCGGGAGAAACAATCAGTTTCTGATTCGTAGAAGAATGAAGTGAGATTTCGCTGCCTGGTTTGTCCCAATCTGGCGTGATTTGGAACCCAACAAAATCAAATGAATTGCATTCGTCAGGAGATGGTTTAGTATCAGCTTGATAGTAAGTTCGTAGTACATCGTAAATGGTTATGGGCAGAAAAAGGATACGAAATTGATGTTTCGAACCGAAAACTTCCACGCGCGTCGAGAAAATACGAAATCGCGCACTTCGACGCGTCTTAAAGCTCACGCACAATTCCGACAATTGGCAAGAGACGAGACGAGGAGCGCGAACGCCGAGAGACTGAAGAGTTCGGACACCTCGCGGAGGGACAACGGGGAGCCCCAGAAGAAACGAGGGGCAGTGGAGGGAGACGCGTCGGCCTGGGCCTGGAGGGGAACCTAGAGTCCTATATTCCGAGTCCGTCCACGTGACGTGGTGGTCGTGGATTGAGGGGAAGAAATACATGGTCGGCCAGTGGGATTATGACCGAGCGCGTGTTATTCCAACATATCAGATGCGCCTCCAGCAGTTGGTGCAGAAAACGCGAAATTGACATAATTTTAGTAGATAGCATCGAAGAAAGAAAAATCAACACGATTCAATCTCAGCACTGAAATTCTATTCATGGCGCCCCTCCGTCAAATTCAAGATTTTTGAACTTGAAGTGTACGAACACGCATTTATTTAAAAAATCAAGATATACGAATTACTACATCAGGAATAACAGAAATAGGAATAGACAGATAAAATGAGTACTCAACAAGGTACGTTTCACTTTCGCTCATTCAGCTGACAAACTCGCCTCTCGCCGTTGGTTGATTCTTTGCGGAACGAAGAGTGGATTTAGTTGGGTAAGAGAGGAAAGTGAAAATGTGAAGAGATCAGTGAAGAGGACACGAAAATATGCGTGAGAAATCGAAATGAACAAATCTACAAAAATTCGAGTTGTACCGTCGTTCAACGCATTTCTACGACCACATTTTCGCGCACAAACTGTAGCTACTACTCAGTTGAGAGAGCACCTTACGTATGATCGAAATCGTTACACCCGTTTTTGAGAGTCGAAATAACGATTATTCAAATGCTCGACAAACCTCAATTTTCCGAGCATTCCATATATCTTAGTTCAACGCAAAGATGCACCAACAGTTGGTGTACGTTACTAGAAGACAACTATGAGTATAGCTTACGAGAAGACATTCCACTAGATTGATCCAGATTAATTACAGATTTACTGTGGCAATTTCGAAAATATTTTTTACACACACGCTTTTCGTCACATTTTGGTCGTTAATTCTGTTCAATGAACTGTCAGAGACTTGTGTGTTTGTAGCCGCTTTGCCAAAAAGCGACCAAAAAACCTAATTATGCTTCATGCCCTATCATCACTACATCTATTCACAATGATGAAGAACGTTTAAGTACTGATCAGTAGATGATTTTTACAAGTTAATACATATAAGATATTTCTTCGGACCCGAAAAGTTAGTTTTTAAAAAGATTTATTTCTTTAAATTCACAACACTCAAAAAGTAATACTCGGGGAAATGTCCAATTTGGAGATGACAGCGGAACAGCCGCAAGACACGAAGGCAAACCGGCAACTGAAGAGCCAAGCGTTCGGGGCGAGCTTTTATAATATTGGAATGCTGCGTCAGCAGACTTAAGAGGTGCAGTGTTTATAACTTATATATAAAAACTTGATGTTTAATCCATGGTCACCATCTGACGCCAAAAAAAGGGTATGAGCAAAAAAAGTCCAAAACTACGAGAAAAGTCCGTAACTGTAGTAATCATAGTGATCAAGACACCAAATATATATTTTTCCACCGAAACCAATTCGATTAAATTTCTTGTATAGAGAGAGCAAAATAACGCGACAATACCGTAAAATTATTATCTGTGGGAAAATGACGAGAGCAGCACAATGAGTTACCAAATATTTCGACGAAAACTATTTTAGCGCAGTTTTTTTCTAATCAACTCCGCTCAAAAGGTGGTAGAATCTTCCTACAAATTGAGGTGGTAGCCAAATCGAGTGACTAAAATGAGCGTTTGATAATGCACATGAGATATATAAGGACTACTCTAGAAATCTCGGCATTTCAACCCCCGCCATTTCAACTACTTCCATTTCTAAACGTTTTTACCCAATAACTTTAGAGAAGTAATTTTAAAAAATCGTGTTTACAGCCCATTACTTTTCTGTGTACGAATCGGTCACATCGGGGCGTTAGCAAGAGCAGCCCAATAAATTCTTTTATCCTTTAAGGAGCGGTAAGTAAAATAAAATCGTAACAATACAAAAAAAAATCATAAAATTTAAACAATTTATTATACTGATTGTTCAGCGCATGCTGATTCCTTTACCTGGTGCGTTTGCCCAACCAAAGGTTTCAGCCCTTTTCATGTGATGCCGCGGGGAAGTCCGAGAACTACCCCTTCTGTCGTCGGCTTCTCCACCGACAAAGGGATTATACGTTTGGGTTAACTTCCAACGACAACGGATTTATCTTTTTGCACTTACTCTCAATTTACCTCCTTCTCCAAGACACACCGATCCACCCAGAGACGCTCTTCTCCCAGTGGACACACACTCAACCATTTACGAACTCTCAAGAAAGACGCTACTCTCCTTCCGAAATAGTTTCCCTCGCCAGTTCACGCGTTCCCGAGTACTACCCTTGTGTCGCCCTTTTGTTCACTATCTCAGCTCAATTCTAACTCGAATCAATTCCCCACGTATAATACAGTCCTCCTCACGCTCACCAGTTTCATTTTTATTTCAATCCCCAAGCTCCCCCACTGGTGCGCCCAACACTGATATTATTTTTATGATTACTTAACCATTGTTATAAATTCCTTTTTTTCGGATTTAACGTGTTAATTTATTTCAATTCTATTTACACGGCCTTCTTAAAGGTTTCGTAGAATCTCGTTCATTTCTACATGAATAAAACACTGAGCTGTCAGAGAAATATGGGGAGCGGAATTCAAGAACTCTTCCTTCGTGCTTACAGTTTTCCTGGCCTGTCTGTAAGTTTCTCCTCGTTCTTTTGATTAACTTGATTGCATATTTCGTTGAACGTTGTCTGAGGCTACCTCGGGTAGACGTTCACACCCCATTGGCATTGCCGAGTAAATCAAGGAACTAAAAAGTTACATTCTGTTTGTAAGAAATGTAAATGTTTCCTACTCACTGATTCTTTCACATTGCACAAGGCCAGTAGCAATGATTTTGGCAGCCGTTTTTGTGACTCATCTTGGATAAGGGAGCCGCAGGGGTTAATGTAATTACCTGAACCTGCGCAAACATCGTTTGTGTCATCGCGTATGCAAGTACAAGTAACGAAACGGGGTCTTGAGAGAAATAAGTTGCGTGGCAAGATACTATTTTCCAAATTTTTCCGCTCATGATCGCTCGTTCCAAACAGTACGTCGTGCACTGGAAAAGTAGGCGTTGAAGACCTTCCTTCCCACATTTTCTGAGATGCGGAGTCTTTAACGATCACTGTATCGTCCAACAGCAAGTTCGACATTTCTTGGGTCTCACAACACCGACTTCAAGGCAACTACAGTTCCTCGGGTCAACGAGTTATTTTCTGTTGTAATGGGATTTGAACGGAAGCGGGAACTTTTTTCAAAGTTATTTTGAGATGACTGGAATGCCGGGCTAGAGAGACGCGCAGCGAAGCGACTCTTTCATCTTTCGCCGTCCTGGAATCCGCGGAGAATGAAACCTCATCTTGTCGCTTACTATAAGAATTAGTTCAATGGAACCGGAATTCAGTTTAATGTATCGAGACGTTCTAAACCTGTTCGGAAAAACGAGATACGTTCGGTCGGAGCGGAAATTCTGCGCATGCGCGTTTGAAAAACTTCAGGATTTATGGAATATCTGTCGCTAGGTGAAGGGCATTCGGTGACTTCACCCCTAACCCCATCAACTTCATCATAATTTACTGAATGTTTGAAAGCTGAGCTGAAATTAAGCAAAAATCATTGGGAAATAGTGTGAGAATGTAAAACATTGTCAGGAAAAGGAGTGAAACAATTATTAAAATTGAGCAAAAATTGTTGAGAGATCCGAGTAATAAATCAGTGGGAAAATGAGGAAAAGTCGTTAACAAACTGAGGAGAAGTCGAGGGGAAATGGAATTAAAATTGAGTTAAGAACCAGGATTGTCAGTAAAAGATTTTGAGAGAAGGAATGAAAACTGTTGATTAATTGAACAAATATAGTTAGAGAGCTGTAGGAGCGTCGTCGGGAGAACCCGAAAAATAGGAGGGAAATTAAGTAAAAATGGAGTTTCGGTAGTGTACAAAAATGGAGGAGGATATTGGACGCATTGCCAAGATGAAGCGTCCTGAACTACCGGGCTCTGCTCCACTGACTATCTCCTTCCTACCGTAACCCATTCCATGAGACCAGCGAGTGAGGGCTCATTGACAGCGTGAGTCACAGAGAGCTCCAGCTGGAACATACGGCCATGACGAGAACCTGTTAGGGAACGACAATGGAGAAGAACTCCTGAATATATTTTGGAGCAAGGTGGATTATATTATACTCAGTGCAGGGCTAACGTAATGTCAAAGTACACCCGAAAATAAAGATCCGCTATCACTAGAACTGTCTCAGCGTGGATTGAACAGATCACTATAAGATTTGCGTCAGGTTAAGAGGGGGAAAAAGTATCGTTGGATGATTGGGGATTCAACAGAAAATCCTTAGAGTCAAAGGGAAAAGTGAGGATCACTGACTGGGACTTTTGGCAATTAAACCCAAGAAGCAGGAAGCACACAGGTCTGTTGATCTCTGAAGTTCCTTTTTTGGCAATAGTTTGACAGTCATAAACAACAATCAAGTGCGAAAACAATGAATGTCATTTCAGAAGGTATTTTCGTCTTGACTACCATTCGTTCTCCTTTTGGTTCTTAAAAACACTCTAGTTTGACAGTCAGGTACGGTGACTACTTCCAAAGAGCAGTAGCAATGCACTCTGATGTGTTCTTGGTGCATCAATCTAATTCTGAGTTGAATTATTGAGTAGTTCAAGTTAGTATTGACTTCGGAATTGGTTAAACTCGACCGTTGTCAGCACTAAAACAGCGGCGACTTGAGCTTTCCTCACATGCGTCACTTGTTTAGTTCCCGTTGTTTGTTTACATCGGAAGAGAGCGAATAGCAACAACAATAAATGTTCAGAATAAGGAAACAGTCTGGATTTCTAGAAAGTAATCAGAACTAGTTTGTGAAAAGTAACGCCACGGAACAGTTCCTCGGCGCGAAATCATTACAAAGTTAATTAAAGTTAAGTTGTGGAAACAGCCGGAGTTGAGGGCAGGCTAGTTAGATAAGTTCTTTTGTTCTGAACAATCCGAATCCGGCCCTGAGCCAGTCAGCGCTTTATCCGACGACAAACTTGGCATTTTATAATCTCCATCTCTCTCTATCACCACCGGCTATTTATTGGTTATGAAACCAGATAGAAGTTGCGCAATCAAGACAAGAACAAAGCAAAATTGGAGGGACTGAGGGCTGAAAATAGTTGAAACAATGAAGTTATATCCAAAATGGAAAATCCAGTCGGTGGAACAGAAGGTTATACAATGGGAGAAACGGGGATGAGCAGCATCACAGAAAATACGTTCTGTCTCAAATCCTACAGCACTTGCGAGGCAATCCGCCAAATAATTTCATTACTAAAATGCACTTCATGACCACATTGCACACACGCAATTGATACTAATATACGATTCAGTGGGTTATAGTTGCCGGGGCTGGTCCTCAGTTGAAAATGAGAAATGTCACAAGAGGGTGGCCGAGTTGCATTTAGATGTTTCACCGTCATTTCCAGCCTGTTGCTCCTGAAGGGGGGATTTTCATGGATCAAAACGTAGGCAGCCTCAGAAATTACGACATAATCTAATAGCCCTGATCATGGCATTTATAAATCATTTATTTGTCTCGAACAGCCAGCTTTTACTCTATTTCCTTTCTCTAAAAATCGAATGGTTTTGTTCAGTTCAGTTTCAAGTTTTGCAGCTCAATTGGCGATATACCTACCTACAATTTCACACAGTTATTCCATATATCTCTCTGAACTTAGTGAGAACTATGCAGCGAGGCGTCGGGCTTGTGAACTTACTAGTTGGGTGATCGATAAAAATGGCAGGTAATGCGAGAAAGGTACGGGTATCGACAGATATAACTCTTTTTATTTCATCGTAAAATTCCTGACTGGAGGTTTACGAACCGTCAATATGAGAAGAAAACAGACCTGCCAGAGAAATAGGGATGTATTGTTAGATAATTGTGCCGCTCTCGAAACTAAAGTACCACAAAGGTTAGCGGATCCGTTGATTGAAAACTTTCTTGGTTGTTAACACGACGAGTAAGCGAAGGCGATCTCACGTGTTTTGACCCGATAGTCAAAATTTTGACACTGAGTTCTATTTAGAAATGAAGAGTGGGAAAGTATACAAAATTATAAACTTGTGTCGAAACTAGCATGTAACAGTAGGGGAATTCCAGTCTAAGACGATAGGAAGTTTCGATTCTCGCCCAAATCATTATCATTATGTGATAGTGACGACGCGTGTTCGTCGTTCATGTTTTAATTTTGCCGAGTCACGGCGATGAGGATGCTATCCCTAACGAAGCTGCCAACTCTCTTGTGTTTGCAAGTAAATTAATCGTGCATCTTCATAATTGCGTTTCGACTTGACATTATGGATTCGATGAATATCCCATCGAACGGCCCTTCCCTTCACATGACGAGAGTCAGGATTTAATCAAAGGCTAAGCCGATCATAACTGCTCATTGCGAGATGAGGCTGAGATTGAATAAACATAAATACGATACAGGCCCTTTGAGGACTTCAAACTACTTCATCTCTATTCGCCGTGCTGTACATTTGGTTTCTTATTCAAACTCGTTTACTCTCATTAAGTGCATGATGTTATTATTTATTGTTACCACACTACATTATTATTGTATCTGTATTTATTCTGTTATTTGGGCTTATACCTCTTGTGTCTATGAATAAAAATAAGTATACGGATGATTTAAATAATGGGGTTAGGGCGTTAAAAAAACCCCCCGCTGGGGAAACTGTAAGGGAGAAAATATATTGTAGGCTCAGGTCAAAGCATGCGTTGGCAGGGCTTGATGTGTGGAAATGTCAAAGAGAGAAGTTGATTGACAGAGGGCTATGGGACTCACGGATTGGCGACCACGGATGAACGCCCTGAGCTCAGGGCTTGAACTGAACTGATTTGGCTTGAGCTGAGCCGAACAAAAATAATAATAATAATTATTACTCGTACATTGGACCTCTGTATTGGGCTTCAGGTTAGGGTTTAAGGGTTTTTTCCAACCAATGATAATAATACTAAGTGTTTCACGTCACGTGCTTATTGTAAACTATGTTTCGATAAATAAATACATCTCAATTCCGTGATCTTTTTACTTAGCTTGGCTCCACAAAGTAGAAAGGAAAGTATAATCGCCTGAAAAAAAGTGAGTTCTCTTCAGATCTTTACGTGTCAGGCCCCAATGAGTCCGGAAAACACTATTTGGGAAAATGGTCTGTGTGTGTGAACGATTTTTAGAGAAAACGACCGTACCAAATCAGCTCAAACTTGAAATCTAGCTCATAGCTTGAAATCTATCTATCATGGGACGCCAAAATGAGGGTATGAGCAAAATCCACCAAAAGTTAACTATAGTTATCATAGTGATCAAAACAATTTTTTTTTTCTCAAAAACAGCTTGAACGATTTTGATTAAATTTTTTATTTTGATACCTCCCAATATGGCAATCATACGATGAAATTCCCATTTGCGGGAAAATGACGAGAGCAGCCCAATAAATTGCCACAATACGTCAATACACATCTTTACGTTTCAGACCCTACTGAGTCTAAAAAAACCTAATTTCGGCGCATGGTCCGTGTGTATGTGTGTGTGTGTTGCCCAGTTATGGCTGAGTTGCTGCAAAATGCACTCAAGAAACGCTGCAGTGTCCTCGCCATACAGGAACCGTACATAGGATCCAAAACTCTTGGTCTCGGATCGCAGGCACGAGTGGTGGCTGGAGCAAGAACGGGAGCCAAGGCAGCAGTAGCCTGCATCGACCCGTCCATTGACATGCTCGCACTCACTCACCTGAACAGCCAGCACTTGGCCGCTGTGCTCATCCGAGCCAGTGGCTTTGAGCTGGTTGTAATATCATTTTACAGGCAATTTGGCGCACCAGTTGCCAACAGCCTTGAACCACTCGAGCGGGCTCTAGCAGGCCTATCAGGACGACCCTGCGTAGTCTGTGCTGATGCAAACGCCAGATCACCATTGTGGGGATCCCCAACCCTGGATGGGGCGGGCGAGGCGTATATAGAGCTGCTCACCAGGTACAACTTGGTTGTTGCCAACGACCCCATGACTGAGGCGACCTATGATGGCCGGGGAGGAAGGTCGTGTATAGACGTCACAGCCGTGTCCCACACCCTGCTACTCAAATTGAAGGGTTGGCGAGTCGTACCAGGTGCAACGCAGAGCGATCACATGGTTATTGACTTTGCCATTACGGATGATAACATCCTCTGCAAAGACACGCGTGAAAAGCGATTCCGCACAAAAAATGCTGACTGGCCGCAATTCTTTAGGGTACTGGAAGGTGAACTGCGTGCGCAGACACCGACCTAATAGTGCAAGCATCCACACCTGAAGAGGTGGACAGCAAAGTGGACACATTTACCACAGCACTGCACTCTGCTGGGCTCTCTGTACTTGGCCAACAGAAGCACAGGGCGATCAAAGTCCCATGGTGGACTGAGGAACTTAATCCCCTCAAGCAAAGTGCAAATAGAGCCAGAAGGATGTACCAAAACACTCGTGACCCTGATGCCAGAGCAACACTCCGAACTGCCTTCATCCAAGAGAAGAAGGCCTTCCACCGCGCCATCAAACGAGCCAAACGGCAAGGCTGGCGAAATTTTGTGGAAGCGGAGAGCTCTGAGAACCCCTGGGGCAGACACTACAAGTCCTCCATAGGAAAAGCAAATGTAGAGCAGGTCTTAGCTGCGATGCAAAATGAGCCAGGCTGGGCCTGCAGTATCGAACGTTCACTGGAAACCCTCCTTGAGAAGGCGTTCCCAGATGACCAACTAGCTCGAGACACTGAAGCCCAGAGGGCAGCAAGGGAGCTGATCATGGACCCTCCGAACGAGCCCGACATCCCATTGTGGACAACAGGCGACCTCGGCAGGGCTCTTGCGACCTTAAAGCCCAACAAATCTCCTGGGCCAGATAAAATAGAAAGCAATATGCTAAGGAAGGCTGAGCGGACAATCTCCAGCGGTCTCCTTAATTTATTTAATGACTGTCTGCAGGTCGGACAGTTCCCCACTCAGTGGAAGTCTGCGCGCGTTGTCACTCTTCAAAAGGGACCCGACCGCAATCAGTCGGACCCGCGATCATGGAGACCACTCAGCCTTCTTTCCATATTAGGCAAAACACTAGAAATCTTGATGTTGCAGTCCCTCGAAGGAGTCTTTGGCCGCAACCTCACAGGCAGGCAATACGGGTGTACCAAAGGAAGGTCCACGCAGGATGTCATTGTCGAGATTCGGCGTGTTTCCCTGCTGGCACCGGCTAAGTACGTCGTAGCAGTTCTGATTGACATCAGAGGAGCGTTTGACAACCTTTGGTGGCCAGCGCTCCTTAATGAACTCAAAGGTAGGGAATCCCCGCAACCTGTACTCGCTCGTCAGAAGTTACCTGACAGACAGAACTGCTACGATCGAAAGTAGGCATGTCTCCGTCCGGAGAAAGATTGAGAAGGGGTGCCCACAGGGCTCGGTCCTAGGACCAGCACTCTGGAATGCCTTCTTCGAAGGTCTTCTCAGGAAACTCATGGAGACTGACTGCGAGCCGTACGCCTATGTGGATGACTTGACTGTGCTGATCTTTGCAGAGTCAGTCCGCCAAATTGAAGAAAAAACCCACCACGTGCTCCGCACTGTCAACCAATGGTGCGAGCACGTCAAGATGCAGGTGGCTGAGGAAAAAACCCAGCTAATCCTCTTGAAGGGGAAAGTGAATAATCCACCCACAATACGCTTTGGCGGCCACAGGCTCCTTCTTGAAAAGCACGTCAAGTATTTAGGAGTGAATATAGGTGAGAGGTGGGGTTTCAACCAACACCTCCAGTCCCTTAAAGGCACTACCATTGCAAGGTTTGCCTCACTGCGTGCCATTACTAAGGCCACTTGGGGTGTGTGTTACCACGACACCATCCTCATGTATAAGGCCATCTATTTAGGTGTGATTGGCAACTGCCCTGTTGTCTGGGGTAGCAAACTAACAGTCAATCAAAAGAGAGTATTGGCCCAATCCCAGAGAGCCGCGCTCCTGTGGATCACCAAGGCCTACAAGACTGTATCAACGGAAGCACTCCAGGTGATCACTGGTCAGTTACCAGTTGATTTGGCTGTTGAGTGCATGATTGACAAGTGGAGAGTGAAACGGGAGCTTCCCCCGCTTTGGGCTGAACTCCGTGCGGATCTCACCACAGAACAGAAACTTGCCGCCATCGATGAATGGGCTCTAGAGAAATGGCAAGCGAGATGGGAATCCTCGTCAAAGGGACGTGATACGTATGAGTTCTTCCCCAACATCCGTGAACGTCTTTCTAGAAAATGGGTTGAGCCAGACCACTGGACGAGCCAGTTCCTCACGAGACATGGTGACTTCAATGCGCGGCTCCACTTCTTTTCTCTGAAAGACTCTCCATTATGCACGTCTTGTGCCTCCAGTGCGGAGGAAACAAGAAACCATGTGCTGCTCCACTGTAGTTTCTACAACAGTGAGCGACGGTTGTT
The DNA here is from genome assembly GCA_020466155.1 of Pachypeltis micranthus. NCBI lineage: Eukaryota > Metazoa > Arthropoda > Insecta > Hemiptera > Miridae > Pachypeltis > Pachypeltis micranthus. The sequence continues at coordinate 54,304,211 of CM035770.1, read as the reverse complement.
GAGAGGGCAAACGAACTTAGCAGCTTTGACTGCTACAAAGGAAGCCTATAACCATTTTGCAAAGTTCGCAAAGAAGGTAATGGCTAAGAAACGTGGTTATAGTTGATCAGTCCTTTTGAAACTTGCCACCCAAGTAAACAGTAAGATCAGGTAGGGAACCAGATTAAGAACTACTCCCAGATGGTACGGGATTCCTCAGGTGGTCACCTCTGCGCAGTCACACACGGGCAACAGCTCTCTACCGGGAGACTGGCTAACGACCAAATACCTGCCGTACCTCCACAGGTCTGAGTTCGGTGGATGCTGCAGAGGCCTCTTGCATATTAGCGAAACCGCAACTTCTATGACTGATATAACCCTCGTCGAGGGTTTAGGTACAGTCATGAAATAAAGAAACAGATCTGTGTGTGTGTGTGTGTGTGTCTGTAGTTCGATTTGCGGGAGAACGGCTGATCCGATTGAGCTGGTTCTTTTTTTTATTTTGTTCGTTATTTTTTGTAGACACCAAAATAAGGTTATGGACGATTTCGGCCGATGTGGGAAGGGGGGGGGGACGAAAATGTACCAAAAACTAGGGGTTTTCGCATTTCTCTCGAAAACGGCTCTAACGATTTTGATTAAACTTTCGAATTATCTTCTACTGATCAATACCTAACTTTTCTTCTCTATACATATCTCCATGAAAATACGGTGAACGGAGATATGGGCCCATGAATCAAAAATAGGTTTTTACGCTTTTTGGCAAAACGGCTTCAGCGATTTCCACCAAACTCACCGGATGTTTTCAAATAGTTAATACCTACATATTGTTCTCAATAAATGTTCCTGTGACGGTTCATTCAACAGAGATCAAAATCAAAATGTGTCGAAAATAACGTTTTTTCTAACATTTCCGTAAATTCCAGGGTAACTTTTTCACCAGATGTGATAAATTCTAATGGAGTGCCTTTTAGTCACCCATACCAACATTTCGTTCTCTATAATTATTTCTGTATATATATATGTTGAACAGAGATATAAGCCAAGTTAACTCAGAAAAGGAGATTTTTCTAATATTAATTTATTGGTATTCCAGTTTTCTCAAAAACGGCTCCAACGATTTCGATCAAACTTTCGGCGTACTCTCAGCTAACTAGTCCCTACATTTTGTTCTTTATAAATGTTCCTGTAAAAATGCGTTGAACGAAGATATAGCGCCCGCCAATGTAGGTGGTGTTCGAAATTACGGGGGTGGCGGAAAGTTGTGTGTTGCTACGCACCAGATATTTTCTCATTAACTCAACTGAAATGTTGCTAGAATGTTAAAAAAAAATTGGTGTAGTAGTACGATCCAATGCCTATAGGGAGAGCATTTAAAAACACTCATAAGATATATAGGCGCCAATCAAGAAATTCCGGAATTTCAACTACCGTAGTTTTGCTTATTACCAGTTCTACAAGTTTTTACCCAATAACTCTGCACACGTGATTACTACCCTCTTAAAAAAATTGTGTGTACAGCCTGATTAATTCTCTGTGTTCAAATTGCTCAACAACGGTCCGGGAATGAGTAAGAGCAGCACAATAAATTCCGGAAAGTTGTGTGTTGCAACGCACCAGATATTTTATATTCAATTTCCCGGGGTTTTTTCGTATATTTCTCAATACGATTTGTAAATGCCATCATCAGGCTTTATGTCTATTTATAGAGTTAATTGTTTAGCGTGCATCATTTGATGCTGGTGCTGCGATGATCTTTTGAAAATTCACTCTCACGAGGGCTGCGCGGTTCACGGTTGAAACCTTCTTTTTTTGCAGGAGAGGTGTACTTGGTGTTAAGCCAACCGACAACGTTTAAGATTGAATTGGGAAGCAGACTGCCCAATACTGGAAATTAATTTGATGAATGAAGTGTATGGCACAATGTGAGCAGTGCTTTTAGCGTTAAATGAGAGGCTATACTGATTAGTAAGGATGAAGTTTCCATAACTTGCCAACAACAACTAGATTCCAGAATTAGCGAAAGAGAAGTCGGAAGATGCCTCAGCTGCACTCTACCGTCGGAGAGATGTAACTGGAAAAGGTTCGACAACTGGCGCACGCCTAGCGGTGACTGTTACAACTAAACCGCACGTGACTCATGAACAACTAAAAACAAGCCCCCTCCAGACGATCGCTGCGCAAAACATAGTTCCCGCTCGATGAGCGATCAAACAACGACCAGCTAATCTCGAACCGGCCGCCGGAGGATCAGAACAGCTGGGAAACTGAAACTTCTTGAAGAACACCCCCACACATATCAAAGGGAATAATCATTGATGCGCGTGAATAAATGCTGACTTTTTATATCATAGGAAGGAGTATTCAATGGCACCTAAGTGGAATTCACGACTTTCAAATTCGCCGTTCCTCACTAGGTACAAGAATAAACTTGCACAAAAATAATAAAACTGCCAAAAATAATTTCTACCCTAGGAAAATTGGAAAAGCGGGACGACGTAGTAAAGGTGTTTGGAAAATTATCCATCAGAATGCGAAAACGAATAGAAAAAAAACAAGAAATCACCGCCATAAATGCTGAAGGGAGGGGCAGCCCACTGTGGAATCTCTCACGGAACGGTACTCGGGCCGATTTACTAAATAGTATTCATGAACAGACTTGTTAACATGGAATCTGAAAGAGAGTCAGTATTTTTCGCCGACGACGCAGCCTTTACAATAACTGGTAATTCCTGGGAACAAGTCATCATAAAAGTGGAATTTTGTCTGACCCAAATCCTTCATTGTCTTAAAGGTATGGGAATGAACATCAATTTTTCTAAAACTAGTTTCCTACCTTTCACGTTCAGAGAAAGTGACATCCCGTAGATAAAGAACCTAAAATACCATGTACAGAATTGTATAGATAAGCTTCAAAGCTGCATACAATTAATTATCGACGTGTAACGCACAAGTAGTAACAGCAGCAGCAACGACCCACAAAGTTCCAGGTTTCTAAGCGATTGAATTTCTTGTGCGGTCAGTTCCAAACAATTAAACGGTAATAAAAACATATTAGTTGGAATATGGCGTGGGCAACGCAATATATTATCAATAATTTGGACAAAAGCCGATTAGTGTAATTTTATTAACTATAAATACCGCTAGCACTAGCATTCCCATGAACATCATGTATATAGTTCAGTAAGTAATCGATGAAAATTTGTTAACAGGTGAACGGGATGGTATAAAATTATTGGCAATAACCCACGAGATTCCAGAACCACTACCATCAGTTTGACCAACACTTGTTCCCGACGTTCACATTCACACACTGGTTACTCAATGAAGGTGGAGAACACATTAAATCTCTTATTAGGAACAAAGACGACTCAAAATTTGCCAACCACCTCGAGACAACTGGACACGAACCTAGCAAAATACAGGACTGCGCCACCTTCCACGCAAACAATACAAATGACGGAAACTGAACATATTAGAAAACACGGAAATCTATAAACAACAAAACTGCAATGGACAGATCATGAATGAACAAATCAACAAAAAATGCGACAATATACTTACACAGACGCTACAAACGAAAACAACCAACTGATGAATCCATCAGACCACCCTATACAAAAAAAGACTTAGAATCGACAATTAACGGCATACAAAACTGTCCTTACACTCCTTTCCCTTCACTTCCAACGGATTTCCCAGGAGGTGTATGACCTTCTTTCTCCCCTCCTCCTCCCCTTCCCTGACGCAACACCATCCCGTTCACCTTTTCTCTCCCCATAAGAAGACCACAACCAACTGACTTCTGTACGACCAGACAATGATGTCAATACATCAAAATCGCTCATGCACAGTATCTTACCAGCCAGAGAAGACGAACCCACCAAACAGGTACGTTAACTTCAGATTGTTATTATTCCCCAACTGAAGCCAAATTGATTTGCAGATTTGGAGAAAAGGCCAAACAAATTAAGTAAAACGTCCACCTCAATGCGTCTTGCCTAGTCGACCTTTCTCTTACTAATGAGAAGTGTCAATTATTAACTAGTGCACTGCAACAAAATTCAATATTTTCTCATCGTTTCCAGGACTCCCTCACTTGCCAATCCTTTGAACGACTGGCGAAGTCCCCACTTTCCTCTGTCCTGTTAATTGCAACAGTACTTCACTATATTCTCGCACAACCTGACACAAATTCTGTTGTACTTTTTATTCTTTTTCGATAATCCAACCCCTCTTTGTCTGATTATCACTAGGTTTAGAGAAACAACATTAGTCAAAGTACTGCGTGTGTTGTACTAAGCTTTTTATCGTTGGTTCTACTGATGGTAGTTTAACAGTCTGTCACACATACAGGTAACGTGCTATGGAGCACAGGCAAAATGACAACAATGCAGTGTAAGGATCGAATGGGGCAATGTCAAGTTGGTTCAATTGATCCCAGCAGGTAGTTGGGGTCTGAATTTTGAAGCACAATTGGAGCCTGATATTAGACCTTGAAACGTGAGTTATTGCAGGAGAGAACAGTGGCTGTTGTAAGGAGCAACCGAGAACTACAAAACATGTATTAATTGAGAAACTATCCCAGTTTCACACGATGGAAACATTACTGGGTTGTAATGCCATGCGAGAATGCTGCCGGAGTATACTCAATTCATTTTTAAACTGTTGGATTGGGCTTTTTTACAATGTGTACCGAGTGTAGTGTAGATGTACAGGGGTCAAAGAAAATACAAAGAACTAATTAAAATTCCCGTCGCAATGAATGCAATACTGATGAGCTCAAACGCTAGTAGCGCTGTCGTATGACCACGACACAGACTAACAGCTCGGGGGAGGGTTCTTCTCAGAACGTAAATGAAGTCAGGTACCGCCATGGTCTCACTTGCCAACCTCACTTAGGAGTATCGACGATGTGCCACTTTGTGTTGGCATGGTGACTGGCTCCACCTATCTAAATGCAATGCTGCCCACTAACCTATAAAACAGACATCGTTGTAATTCCACGCATTAAAGAACACACTCCCCCCCACCATAACCAGGAGCTCACCGTAAATGGGACGGTGGCACCCGAAAAGGATAAACTAAATAAATAATAAGTAAGGAAATGGGGAAAGCGCCCAGACTACCCTCCGCCGGCTCTAAGGATAGAAGGATTGGGACAGGGAAGGAAAGACGGATAAGATGATGCTCCACGATAGAACGACTACCAGATTAGATACGACCCAAGCAACAAGTGGCTGGTGATACAGCGGAGACCTCCTGCCGACAAATCTCCTCAGCACTTTTCTTGCACCACACACCACGTCAGGACACCGTCGATGCTGCAACCGTAATGTTACCTGCCTCCACTCCACTAGCTGCTCCACACACACACACACCATCCACTATCCAAGCAGTAGGCCGATTCTCAAACCTCGATTTAGGCTAACAACAATTTGTTGCTCACTACATCGAGCGAGGGACCCGTCCCGATTCACAAATTAGCATCTCTCACAAATTGCGATTTCGCCCACAATGTGCTAGTTACCGTATTAGACGGGCGGCTTCTTCGCTGATATTACTCGTAGTTCGCCTCCAAGTGCGAAATTCCAGAGTTTGTTGTTTGCCACCAGAGCCATAAATTTGCTCGCCCATGAATTGGGACGTATCCGCATCTCCCTCACCTTGAAAAGTCAACACTATCTCCTCGTTTAAATTTACATCTGTTACCCATCTTATCTGGACGTTACAGCAGTAAATTTTAGTAGTTTGCTTTTGGAGTCTTTAAAGTGAAATTCAGTCACCATGACACGAAAGGAGTAAGTAAATGTAATGTCGACTATTGCTAATAACGTTACTGATCTCAGTACGTTAGAAAACGCCCAAACCAAAGAGCTTTCTCATAGACCTTCTTACGAAGGCTTGCGAGAACGTTAACTAAACTACTCTGATGCCAGCAGGATCGATCGAACTACCCAGGCATTTTATCCGAGTTGAGCCTTATTTTTACCTGCAAATGCACGTCAAGGTTGTGGGGGGAAGGGCGTTGACCTGGGACTTCCCCACTAAGGATTAGGTCAAGGAATACATGTGGGGAACAAAACGGGGAGATAGATTGCTGGAAGATACTCCGATCAAACTCACTTCAATATTAAATCAAGTTTCAGTGATTTGGTACGGTGGTGTTCTCTAAAAACTGCGCTAAAATCGATTTCGTCGAAAGTTTTGGTAATTTATTGTGCTGCTCTCGTCATTTTCCCACAAATGGGAATTTTATGGTATAATTGCTTTATTGAGAGCTATCAATATAAACAATTTAATCAAAATCGTTAGATCTGTTTTAGAGAAAAAAAATATTTCGTGTTTTGATCACTATGATAACTATAGTTAACTTTCGGTGGATTTTGTTCATGGGCGGCCATGGCGTCCCATGGTGACCTGTGGGCGAGATATCAAGTTTGAGCTGATTTGGTACGGTGGTTTTCTCTAAAAATCGTTCACAGACACACATACAGACCATTTTCCCAAATAGTGTTTTTCGGACTCAGGGGGGTTTGAAACGTAAAGATCTGAAGAGAACTCAAAATTTTTTTTTCAGCCGGACTGACAGAGGAACGTACCTTGCGAGTTGGAGGAAAATCGTTAGAACCGTATTTCCAAAAAGTAAAAGAGCCTCCGCTCGCCGAATTTTGGCAGAGATCTTTATGGAAATATAAAGTATACTTACAAAGTTTAATGGAAAGATCATTAGAGCTTTGTTGGAGATAGATGTAAACCCCCCACCCCACCCCCCTCACATCGATAGAACTTATTCTTTCTATCACACTTCTTTAAGATGCATAAAAGCCTAAATACACACTTATTGATTGATTAACTGTATATTTGCGTAGAAAAAGGTGTCTAACTAACAACAAAAAACGAAAGAAATCTTGCGTAAGCCGAATGAAGATGAAGTTGACTATCATAGGGAGATCTGCAACGGTCTGCACACAGCCAAGGCAATTATGGGTCAGAATGAATGAAAAGTCATATATCTGCTGAAAGAGAGAAAAGGTGTGAAGTCATCTTAATTAGAGATGCGCCGGGTGTTTGACATACGATGAATTATTTGACTGTTTCGGAGGGTGAAGTCGTCTCACAATCGAAGAATTAATTGCCAATGCAGCGTGACAAGGTGCCGAGGGGCTCGAACACTAGACGATACGATATAAAACCGAAGGTCGTCGCGCCTCTAATCGTCTTACCCGGCGAAAAAGCTGTTAGAACGTTTTGTTCGACGATTCACAATAGGAAATGAGCGTCAGGAGCGCAAAATTGATGCGTTATTCGTCAGACATCAAGTCAGGTATGTTTCATGACTGGACTGCCAACGGCTGGTGATTTTAGCCGAGATTTATTAGAGATAAGTTGAGTACCTCTACTTGTTCGGGTACGGTACATTCCCTTGTGAAAGGGACGAAGAGCTATTGAGTGACTTACAAAAGAGAACTAGTAATGTCGAGTAGCAAAGTGGACGGTATCAGAGTAGATTTAACGTAATAAGAGCACGAGAAATGTTGAAAAGAGGATATAAAATTGGTTTGACATGCGACACTGAAAGTATTGTCTACAGATTAGGCTACATCTACGAACTCATTGGTTCGATAATTGACAGATAATTAGTAATACCACAACGATCTTTGCGCCAGGTAGAGCAAGAAAGATGGAGTATTTGGATCATAGGGCAGCTTTTCAAAGTATTGGTAACTGCGGGGATCCCAAGAGACCATTGTTGACGACGGTTCGAATGCGCGCCAATGAGCAAGGTAGAAACTAAGATTGCTACAAATTTCACGGGGAAAGACTATCAGGGGAATCTATACTCCAAATCAATACCTAGTCTTGAGTGTTGCTGCATGTTCTAAGACATGTGAAGGATATAGCCTTTATTTCTGTCGACTCTCCTCCTTCCTTGGCGCTCACGGACATGCGCGGAAAAGCGCGGGAAGGGCGAGCGTTTCATTTGTGAGGCTTTGAGCTCCTTATTCTCATTCTGATTCTTCATGCGCCCTGCGACGCGTCAACGAGCCTCTCCCTTATCAACCAGAGACTTTAAGTTCAGTGCGTTACTCCCTCGCTTGTGTATTGTTGGATAAAGGTGAACAAACCCCTGTTTATTAACCTTAATTATTTTCTCCTCGACAAGAGTTACTTATTTGATATCTGAGGTGAGTTTAGTGAGCTTTTGTCTGATTAAGTATATTGAGCCCAGACACGAACTATTGTAGTACTAAACGACTAGACACATCACAGTAGGTAACTACAAAGGGCGCATTGAGGTTTCGATTTCAAGTTTCCAAGTCCTTTTGGTAGTGGAGTGTATGCGTGATGTTTATGTTATATTATATATAATATTATATTATAATATATATTGCGGTCGACCTTGTACGGAGAATGTATAATTTGATTGACGAAACCTTTATGGCTTAACCCCATCAAATTCGTGTTCATGCCTTTATCTTTTCTTCTCGCTAACCGGCACTCGGGCTAACTGTAGACCGTGATTTACGAAAAACTCTTATTTTTATTTTTTCACGACCGAAATACTTTAGGAAGTGTCAAACATTTTTTAAAATGAACTGCATCAAATAAAGCGTATGAGGAGTCAACTTACTGTTTGCTGCGAGTTGCTGTTGGTGCAAAGCTGCTGCTCTCTGTGAAGAATAAGAATAATTCCGTCAGTAAATGCAACAGATCAAGCATCACTCGAGTTATGTCAAAATACGTTGCGTTGATCGATGTACGTCAACTATACACTACACTCGTACATAGTTAAAAAGAGAGTAAAATTAAAAATAGCTTATACGGAGTAATATCGATCATGTTGAACAAGTATAAACTTTCATCGCTTCAACATCTTCGTTCAACTAACCTCCCTCAAATGACGGATCCCCGAATTTTCTAACGATTTCGAGTCCAAAGAGCGAGACCGCGGCTTCTCATCGAAATGCCGCTTCCCTCCGAGAACCCAACGAAAGTACGACGACATTTTCGTCCAGGGCACAAATAATGTAGCTTCAAAACGTCATGCCTACTCGAGAAGAGCTTGTTAGTCAACGGAGTCCCTATAGTAGCATAAATCGATGAATAGTTTACCAAATTCAACGACAACTAGATTTTCAACTCAGCAATGGCACTTGATTGTAGGAGAAGTGACGGAGGTGGAGTGTGGTACTGGAGATGGTAGAGGAAACTATTAACAGGGCATGCGGATTAGTTAGACGAAACCCCTTCAGCCTATTCGAGTATCTAGGCACAGAAGGAAGCTCTAACATGGCTCTGAAGTTTAGGAAGTATGAGAGTTTGGGAATTTGTTTTGTGGAGAAGAGGAAGAGCGCCTGATCTCCTAGGCGATACTCCTAGATCGCACACAATGCGATATTTGTACGAGCAATCCAGTATTGTGGTTAATTGAGCCTAACACGTTGTTACCCTTGAAAAAATCCTCCCACACAAATCCTTCGCTCTATGTTAGTTCACTGGTTGTTATGGCTTTCCCTACTATTTCAATTTATTTTTCACACAGTTCATTGAAAGTAAAACATCACTTCACGGTGGAAGGAAGCGGTAGCGGTTACAGTTCCGAAATTTACTGTTCTGCTCATACTCATACCATGACCAATATTGAGCAATTGCTACAGAGAGAATTTATGAGGCTGCAGACACGATTTCAAAAAATCACTTTTCCAAAGCTATTGGGTGGAAACGTTTAGAAATGGAAGTAGTGAAACGGGAGAATTTCCGGAGTAGCCCTTGTTAATCTTATGTTCGTTATCATCGTATAGGTACTTTATTGGACTACCACTAATTCGTCGAAAGATTTTACTACCTTTTGAGCGGATTTTATAAGGAAAAACTGCTGCGCTAAAATATATTTCGAGAAAAGGTTTGGTAATTTATTGTGCTTCTTTTAACATTTTCCTATGGATGATACTTTATGACATTGTCGTGTTTTTTGAGCTCTCTGAAATTTGAGCTGAAATTTAATCGTTAGGGCCGTTTTTGGGGGAAAAAATGTGGTGTTTTGATACCTATGAGCACCTGCGGGCTGGATATCAAGTTTGAGCAGATTTGGTTCAGCTGTTGTCTCTTATTCGGGCTCAAATACGCACCATTTTCACAAACAGTGTATTTCGGACTGAGTAGGCTCTAAAACATAAAGCTCTGAAGGGAAATCAAAAACTTCGTAGAGCCAAGGAAAATGAAACACTGAGGGAATCCTGCTTGTTTTAGCGTAGTACAGAATACAAGGAGCCCAGACAAGAGTTTTTGTTTTCTCCTGGAACGTTCTGTTGTTTCCAACTTGACGAGACAAGTCTGTCGTGAAATATGCAATGTTTTGTATTCCACAACACAAATGTGGAAAAAAAAGGTGAGGAAAGGTTTTCATCTGCATGAGGTTTTCCAAACTATATCGGAAGCAGAGGGAAAGCACATTAAATTTAAATGCCCCAAAAATAGTGGGTTTAAGTGTTTTTGTCACAAAAATCATTTTTCTCGCGGCGGTAGTAGATCCACTCTACAAGTTTATGGTATTTCATGGAGGAAGAAACGGACAGCGGGATTTCACACTTTTTCAACCAAAACCTCAGTTGTTTCATCTCTCATCTCAGGACTGGATTGACGGATACCGTGATAATTTGTGTACAGCTCTATCGTCTGTCGCCGCTATCCGGACTAGATTGCTGACACGATCGCGCTGTGTGTATGACAGGGATGACGTAACGGTGCCTCATACAACCATATCGCTGCCCGTCGCTTTCTGTGTGCCTGAGCCACCGGAAGCTCGAAGAGCTGTAGGAAATATCGAAATGAAAGGCTGGGAGTTGACATCGAAAGGTATCTTCGAGTATGTAGTTAAATATGCGGTGTGACACATCACACAACTTTCTTTCCCTCTTGTAAATTCGAAATGAAAGATACACCCGGCCGTGTCTTCATTCATCGCAGTTTGCTATGTTCATCAGGTCCATGTTCCAGTTTACGACGATTCCCTCCAGAATGGAATACAATTTCATAGCAGACACATCCAACAGTTCTTACTGTCTTTGCGATTAGCATTTGACCATAAGAACGATTTTCTCGTAAAGGTACCCCACAATTAAATTGTTTACCTCGAATACTGGAATACTGCAGGAGCTCTCGATCGGAAAATCACGTTCCCCTTTGAGATGTAATTTCCCTGCCATCAACGATATTCAATTTGACCTCCCTGACCGGTCCCGCTATTCGCCGTTGTGCAATCTCTTGTCGAAGGTTATTAATCCATATCTTGTTAATTGTCGTTTGCCACGATGTTTCAAAGAGGAGTAGAGAAAGTTGAATCGGCCTCGAGTGCTAAACAATTAACGAGTGCCTACTAGTAGATTTTCTGCTTGAACGGGGGGAGCAACCCATTTCATTGACTACGCGAAATCTCGTTGAACCTCTCACAACGTTAGCAGCAAAACAAACCTTTGAAGTTTGTTTTCATTTGTTGCCTGCCACTATGTGACTAGACGTTTCTCACCACTCGTAGAGGTTGCAAGGGGCGACGAAGAAACCTAACTGAGCCTTAATTGAACTTCTGCGAAGGTAGTTATAAGAGCAACTCGCGTAAAGGCTCTTCTGAGGCGTTGGGTTTCACCCAAAAACACTTCGTCCTAATTTCCTGGAAATGTTTTGACCCTGTGAAGTATCACACGCCATCAATTAACGCGCCAGACACAAAACAATTAACTTTGCTTAAAACCAAATATTTCCATTGGCAGGTAAATACCTGGGACGACATAAAGCTTCTCAATTATAGGTTTTTCATCGTTCTACCAACTAATACGATGTTTTTAGTCAATTTAAAGCGTAACTTGACATAGTAGAGTAGGGAACTTAACACTCCGCTACTTATTGGATGGAAAAAATTGATCATTGATTGGTCGTTGATCGTTATTGAATAAACAGCAAGTAGATAATTTACGAGACTGTCAACACAATTTTTTTAAGAAAAATTCGTGTCCACCGCTAGGGAAGAATAGCGTAAAACAGCTAGTGTGACGCATCACATAACTTTCCTCAAACCTAAATGCATCCAACATGTTTTGCATTCTGTTTATATAAGTTTGGCAAAACATAAAATTACAGCTTTACATAGACAATACTTCAATATTTTGTGGGTTGCTCCTACCAACATTTTACCTTTATTGCGTACTTATAGCATATATTATCATGATGTTTTTGAGAAAGGTTGGTGGTTATTGTTTTTTAGTTATTGGGAAACCTCTGAAAGACGTTAGTCAACGAAACGACGCTGATTCCAGCATTTATGTGTAATCAATTTTATAACGACACTACACGTTCATGTTGTAGACAGCTTATTGGACTATCAACACGATTTTTCGGAAAAACGCGTAGTACGAAAGATTTTTGTTCAATTTTTTTACAATTTACTATACCTAGTTTGGAATCGATTTAACTCATAATTTTATTTCGGTTAACACGGCGATCCACAGAATGATTTCGTACAACCGTTCTCTTTCACTGACACGCTCGCGCGCGCACACACTGGCCATTTTCTCGCCCTCAGTGGACTTTGAAAAGTAAAAACGTGAAGCAAATTCAGAAAGCTTAGAGAACATTAATACACCGGGCCGAGGAATGTACGTAGGGCCGCACTTCTAATGCGATTTATTTTGACCGAAAAAACAAAATCCTTTTATACTTTTGGGTCGAACAGTGAATTTAGAGGAAACTAGATCAAGGTTAGTTCTACGCATGTTAGTTCTCATTAGAAGGTATCAAAAACTCAGTTCACGTAGTCACTCGACATAAAGGCAGTCTTTTGAAGATGAAAGGCAAGAACGAGTTAGGAGTCACGTATACCAACTTCGCGATCATGAAACACCCAACTCCGTTCCGGTTTTTTAGTTGCCTCACATGGCCTGAACCGCCGCTACTCTCATCCTTTCACTCAATTGCTTTGGAAATGTAATTCACAATTGGTATAATTGTTAAGGTCACCGGAACACGAGTGGGGAACTTGGGGGGATATATTTCAAATTAAAAGTTCACTCCTTAATACTTTGTACCAACACTGGGAGCTCATTATGAATGTACTGCTGCAATCATGTTGTCATGGGCCAATTTCGGTTTGAACTATTGTCAACGTGCTACATGGCACGCGACACGGGGAGGGGTTTGTAAGTTTTACCGAGTGGTTACTTCCAACCACACAACTTTAACAAATGGCTAATAGAAATGTTACACAGCTCAACCACAAAACACCCCTCATCCCGTCATTGTTTTAGTTTTTTCAGGAACGTGTCAGACACTGCAGGGCAGTCAGCACCCAAGTGCACGTTCCTTTTTACGACGAATGCTGCCTAAAATATCTACTCTACATATAGTTACAAGAATAGTGTATGTGGCTATTCGTTGGGGAACACTCCGTCAGATGGAACGATAAACAAGCATTTACCGTAAAAACCCGAAAAGTTAAAAAATGCATATTTTAACAAATTCTGGTTGCCTCTGTTCAACGGACTATAAGTGAAAAATTTATGTTGAATAACAAAAGTATTGACTGGTTGGCGTCATCATTAAACCGTTTTTGCAACACATGAAAAAATCCTTTTTTGCTTCACAGGCCTACATCCCGTTTTTAGTAGCTCCACAAAGATATTTATACGATACAAAAGTTAGGTACCAATTCAGAAATTATGTGAGGACTTCCGAAAAGAAACAAACAAAAAGAAAAGAAAACGAGCTCGGTCGGTTCAGCCGTTCTCTCTCAAATCTGACGCCCACCTGATGCGCGCGTTGAAATAAAAAATAAAAACTCGACTTTCGTTCGCACGATTACTATCCTTGCTCAAAGAAAGTTAAGCAAAGTAATTATTGGATAAAAATATACCGGCAGGGTTTTGACGATCGCAAATGGCAATGCAAAAAATAAGAACATTAACTAAGTCGCAATTAATATTACATATTGGGAACCACACATCACGAACTAGCTTTATTTCAAGTTCAACTGGAAGCTGTTATCTCCCCATAGCAATTCAATTCCTAAAAAATTGCTTGCCTTCCCAATAGTAATAAGGAATAATAGAGACGACACGCACGTACACGTAATATAACGCAAAGTGACTTCGGGAAACGGTTATCGTGAGGAACCGACCTCGTGAAAACGTAGCATTGAACCGACAATCTAAACAGCGGCCAGGCAAGCCAAACATTAATTGTGGCTTGAGCTGGTTGTTCCCATCAGGCGAAACAAAGCTAATTAGGCGTGAACTTGAAAAAAAGGCGACGTCGCTCAAAATCGTTAACGCCGCTTTTTGACACACACAAAACTGACTATCGTTCGAAGAACATTATTTTTTAATGAATCTTGGCGCCTACTTGTGTACCAGTTAAAGACACCTAAAGAGTTTGATTTGTATGGTTACAGACTGAAGAACATGCCTCAGCGCACGGTATTTTCACAGAGATGCACGTTAAGAACAACAGTTAGGTATTTAGTGTGGAAGATACTCCGTAATTCTAGTGGAAATTGTTACGATAAAAATGTGAAATTCCCAACTAAAACCCCTGTGGTTGCGGAAAAAGTTGATTCCAATTTTATGCGTGAGGAGAAGGTTGAAGATGAACTTAATCAGAAATATTTAACATTTCTTCGAGGTATCGAGTAAAACATACGAATATCGTCCTATAAACGAAGTAATTACGCGAGCTGCCACTCAAGAGGCCATCATTACCAAATTTGGCGGCGAGCAAAACCCTAAAAACGACGAATCATCCCCGTTGATTGCAAAAAAGGCCTCGTCAGTTGACGCAACCGAGAAAACGAGAGAAGAAAAAAATGATTGAAGCGGAGGAACAGCCTTTCAGCGGCTGGGCCTTTCAAGAAAGCAGGCTCTGCTGAATTGAAATAGAACGGACGAATCGTTGCCGTCGGAAGGACAAACGTTTCGACAACAAAACGCCACAAAAGCTTTGATCTAAATGCGACCTAAACGCTGTACGAAACGATAATTCCCGAAATTCGAGCCCCCTTAAAAGCGCAGGTGCAATGACTGTATGTATTTTTAATGAAAAGTCACCACAGCTGTTAAATACCTGACTTGCAAACATCATGTGAGCGACCACACTCGATGTGATGACATCATCCGACTACAGTAAGTCTATACTACAGTTTCCTATAGGATTCGCAGAAACAGAAAGTGTGGCGGCGTACTCCATATTTGGTGATTGATCAGGAGAGTAGGTTGCAAGGGTCAATGGTTGCAGGCCTTCACAACAGGGAGAACTCCAAACGATGAAAGCAGGCGGTAATCGTGTACTAAGGCGTATCTTAACGGTGAGAGAGAGGGAGAGAGAAAGATGGCAGAGAAGACAGTAACCAACAGAGAGATTTCTCCAGTATTAACGCCTTCCGTAAACCTGAACTGGTGGAGAATGGGTAAGTAGGTAGGTAGAGAGATGAACGGATAAATAAATATCTAGTACGTAGCTGCACACAACTTTCCGCAATCCCCATAAATTCGACGACCAGCTCTGTATACGGGCGCTGTATCTTCTAGGGAAACATTTATGGAGAACAATATATCCCTTTTTGATCGAATTTTTTTTGTTAGCGGTTTTTGAAAAAATTATTTGGAAAAACGATAAATTAATATCAAATCAGGAAATATCGATTTCCAAGGTATTGTTGCTTATATCTGCGTTCAGCAGACAGATACAGGAATAGTTGCGGAGATCAAAATACGGTTGCTCAAATTCAGTAAAGCAGTTACTCTGGAATTTATGAAAATGTTAAAAAAATATCTGGTACGTTGCAACACACAACTTTCCTTAGCTCTACAACAATTCACTTTGTACATTGCTAATTCTACTTACTCAATTCATTTATCACTCAGTTCCTTTGAACTTGGTCAAACAACACGTCACAGCAGCAGGGAGCGGTAGCGCTTACAGTTCCGGAATTTATTGTGCTGCTCATACTCATTATAGGACCATTATTGAGCACTTGGTACACAGAAAATTAATGAGGCTGTACACAAATTTTTTGAAGAAGGATTGTGATTACTTTTGCAGAGTTAATGGGTAGTAACTGTTAGAACTGGCATTAAGCGAAACGGCGGTAGTTGAAATGCAGGAATTTCTGAAGTGAGCGTCTGTACCTCATGAACGTTTTTAAACACTCACACTTTAGGTATTGGATAGGACTACAATACCAATTTTCTTCAACTTTCTACTAACATCCCAGCGGAGTTTATAAGGGAAAAACAGCGCTAAAAACGCTTTTCGTCGAAAATTTTGATTATTTATTGTGCTGCTCTCGTCATTTTCCCACGAATGGAAATTTTATGGTGTGATTGCCATATTGGGAGCTATCAATATAAAAAATTTAATCAAAATCGTTAGAGCCGTTTTTGAGAAAAAAATTGTGTTTTGATCACTATAGTGACTATAGTTGACTTTCGGTGGATTTAGTAGGCTAGACATCAAGTTTCAGCTGATTTGGTACGGTTGTTTTCTCTAAAAATCGTTCACAGACACACACACACACACACACACACAGACCATTTTCCCAAATAGTGTTTTTCGGACTCAGGAGGGTCTGAAACGTAAAGATCTGAAGAAAACTCCAAATTTTTTTTCAGCCGATTACATAACTTTCCTTTCTACTTTGTAGAGCCAAGGAAAGTAAAAAACACTATTTTTGACAGAGTTTGGTTTTTATTTTTGTTCGGTCAGAGGAACATTTAAGGATAACAATAGGTATTAACTACTCAAAGTCATCCTGTGATTTTGGGTGAAATTGTTGAGGTCGTTAAACCAAAAAGTGAAATAACCTTATTTTTTCTTGATACGCCTCATCTTCTCCACTCACCAAATTCTGAAGGAATACCAGATAGTAAATGAGAAAAGTGGGGTAATTCCAGTAGAAGATAAATTGAAAGTTTAATCAAAACCGTATGAGCCATTTTCGATGAAAAATGTGAAAACCCTTAGTTTTTGTGCATTTTTGGTCCCCACCCCTCTTTCCCATCAGTGGAACTCACTCATTACCTTACTTTCGCGTAGTCAAAAAATCACGAACAGACCAAAAAAACCCCAGCTCAATCGGTACAACCGTTCTCCCGCAAATTGAACTACAGTCAGACACATACACGCAAGCACGGTATTGGATTCAGTGAACCTCAAAACGCAAAGGTCTGAAGAAAGCTCGACTTTTTACTTTCCTTGACTCTACGAAGTAGAAAGGAAAGTTATGTAATCGGCTGAAAATTTTTTTTTTTTGAGTTTTCTTCAGATCTTTACGTTTCAGACCCTCCTGAGTCCGAAAAACACTATTTGGGAAAATGGTCTGTGTGTGTGTATGTGAACGATTTTTAGAGAAAACCACCGTACCAAATCAGCTCAAACTTCATATCTCGCCCGCAGGTCATCATGGGACTCCAAAATATTTGAGGGGTTTGAACGAAATCCACCGAAAGTTAACTATAGTTATCATAGTGATCAAAACACCAAATTTTGTTTCTCAAAAACGGCTCAAACGACTTTGATTACATTTTTTATATTGATAGCTCTAGATGAGGCAATTATACCATAAAATTCCCATTTGTGGGAAAATGACTAGAGCAGCACAATAAATTACCAAAAGTTTCGACGTAAAGCGTTATTAGCGCGGTTTTTTCCTTATCAACTCCGCTGGAATGTTAGTAGAATGTTTTAAAAAAAAGTGGTATTGTAGTCCAATCTAATACCTACAGGGTCAGTGTTTAAAAACGCTGATGAGATACATGGGGCTCACTCCAGAAATTCCTGAATTTCAACTACCGCCGTTTCGCTTACTACCAGTTCTAGCGGTTTTACTCGATAACTCTGCAAAAATGATTACTATCCTCTTCAAAACAATCGTGTTCCCAGCATCATTAATTATCTGTGCACCAATAGCTCAATATTGGTCCTGCAATGAGTACGAGCAGCACAATAAATTCCGGAACTGTAAGCGCTACCGCTTTCTGCTGCCGTGAAGTGTTGTTTGACCAAGTTCCAATTAACTGAGTGATAAATGAATTGATTAAATAGAATTAGCCATGTTCAAAGTGAACTGTTGTAGAGCTAAGGAAAGTTGTGTGTTGCAACGCACCAGATATTTTTTTTACACAATCACATTACTTTCTTTACCCGTTGGGTAGCGGAAAGTAAGTCGAACGACCCCGACAGGGAATCCAACCAAGAGATGAAGCCCTGCCCTAATGTCTTAAACATCTCCATGTTTCAAAAGTGTTGGGGTGTTGAGGGTATTGAGTATGTTGGCAATTTGGCCCCAAACGAAAAGAGCAGGTCGCCAACTGTTTGTACAAACTGAAACAAAATTGAAATCTTCAGTTCGTTCTTCCGTATTTCCCTAGAATTCGAGCTGCAATGATCGCTGGCCTTAGCAGTCCTTCATTCCTAGAGCTGGCTAGAACAGCGATTCTTGTCATTCAACTCCTTTCTTCGAAGCCGTTCTCCCCAAATCTCTCAAACAATTGTGGGCTCGCTCAAATGTTAATCTTTCAAGGTTCATCAAGCCTTAATCACCAGACTTCACCCTCCTCTCCTGCCTTTATCAGAAGCACGTGTAACCTTTGAAGATCTTCGAATGACCACATCAACTGTAAGTTCATATTGTTGTTAATTTAATAGATAGAAGTAGATGCAGCATAATTTAGTACATGTGCCAAAGTAGGAACATTGAGAAGATGTGGCATCAACTTCCTGTTTTCATGAATGAAGAGGTCAAACCACTGCTCGCTTGCTTTCCTCCTATTGTCTCCTCTTCCAACTGCGCCAATACGAGGCGACAATGAAAGGGCGTCAGGTAGCGAAACGCGATTTCATTGTGACGTTAACGTTACTCCGCCTCACTCCGCGATAACCTTGTCAGATAGGCCTTCTAACGTTCTACGTCTCGTGTAACATTGCGAGTCTGTATCATCTTCACCTTTAGATCCCCTCTCCTGCCAGGCCTATATTGACTCAACGAGCTACTGAAACAGTATTTATTAATTTTGGCTCTTTTTTGTCAACAAGCGCTCTTGAGTGCAAGTGGGGGAGAGATGTGAAATTCAGTACAGGCGAAAGATAAGTTGATGAATGGGTGGGAGAGCACTGTATTGTTTACTGGTTACTTGAAGGTTCACTCGAGACACGAGTATAGTATGAGAAAGTCAGAGTTCACGCGACAAAGTGGGGTTTCTGGATAGGTGAACTGGTGTATGCTGGGACGACTCTTCAGAGTGTGTGTAACTGTTTGAGTCGATAAGTGGCAACTAAGGGATGCAAAATGAGATGAGGGAAAGGGTTGAGGAAAAACTCAACCGAAGAAACTGTAAACAAGAAAACATGCAGTCGGCTCATGCTAGAAAATTGAAAGTATGATAATGATTGACAGGGGTGTGAGATTCCCCAAAAACACTTCTGGTGTCAATTATTTCCATCTACCTTCAAATCAATTTTCTTCACAATTCTCAGTGCTTGCTCTCCAAAGAGTGCCACATCAGCTACGACTGATATGTTAGGGAGAGGTTTCCCAAACCATCCCTCCAACACTCAGCAGCTAACTCGCTTTGTTGAGGTAGAGCATAATGATCGAATTAGACGACTCTTGGCAAAAACACCAACACACACTCCCCCTATTTCTGTGAGGGATCGGAACAAGGAGCATTGGTGTCAGGTAAGGGGTGGCCCGTTCGAGTCGTTGATGCTAATAATTTCATATTTTCAAGGGAGTTAAAGTTAAATCTTAGTTCCAATATTTTTCGCCTATGAGAACCGCTCTGAAGATAATGTAATAGGATTCTGATGAGCTGAAGGGTCGATACTGAATGACCTTGGGCACTTGGGCTGCTTCACATGGAGCTAATGCACTTTTGTTCTTTCCATTCTGAGCAACTCTTATACAAGGGCTCGCAGCACAAGTTACGCGCCACTCCAACCCACCGTATTCGCGTTTCTTATTATTTAACTTTCGGATGTCAAGGAAAATTCGTACGTATTATGATGACAAAGGCTCTCATCCCTCTTTCCATTCATCCAACCCTACTAATTCACCCTCGGTGTTAATGCCCAAAATAATGCATCAAAGGGGGAAGTCCCTGATCGACTCTCCACATTTCCACGTTCCACAACATTGAACTTGAGACGATACGCCCCCTTAAATAGTGTTATGATCGAGTCACTATTTGGAAATGTCGGCCCATCTTGGGGGACTACCCATATCGTACGGCTTTCTTGCGCATTTCTGAGGATCTTTCTGTGTCTGAGGGTTCCAGGACCCTGGATAGAAGCCAATGTACAAGCATGCAACACAGTTTGTATACGAGAAAGCAATGAAAGGGTTCAAGAATGTCGCACAAAACGCACAGATAATCCGAGCTGTTCTAGCTTGACGTGTTGTTGTTTCTTTGCGATACTGACACCCCAACATTTGACGCTTAGTCAACAAATACTGTTTCATCCGATCACATTACTTTCCTTCCAACTAACGCGTGGCCAATGCAGGTTAAAAGAGCGCTTTAGTAGGCGTTGAAAACCAATATTCAACGTTGCTCCGAGCAAACAAAGCTGCTCGTTAACTGAGGTATAGGGATTACCCAGAGACGGCCTTGAGCTTTCGTCGATGAAGGAATATTCATAACACGACTCGTCCGTTTCCACCTCCAAACTCTCCGTGGAACGAGGAAGCAAACGAGGTGGTTAAACGCCAGTGTTTTCAATTCAAGCAGGGCGCTTTTCCGGGAGACGAACTGTTAATCCTCGATTCAATATTCATTGATCATTAACAAAATCAACATCAATCTTTAGTATTAACGTACTACGATAACCCGATCAAGTAAGGATACCTCAAATCGTCTAACAGCATTGACATTTCTCGGAATACTACGCATAGATATCCACTTATGCTGAACTTCATGGCAGACTATCTTCCGGTGAAGCTGAAAGCAGCAAGAGTATTTTTTACAGACACTATAACACAGGTATGGCGCGTTATGTGCTGTCTGAACAGATGAGAGAGGATCTGCAAACAGCATGCGAGTGTTGCAGGGAATTGGAATCGTCTATCTCAAGGTGCTGCTATGATGAGATCGTAGCAGTAAGAGCAAATCACCAGCTTGTGGACAATCAACGTTAAAGACGATGCCGGAAACCAATAACTACCGTAAGTGTCGAATATTGTGGATGAAAAGGGACAACCAGAGATGTCGGCGATACGAAATAAGTAGTCGCATCATTTACGATGACACTTGTTAAAGCTAAAGTGGTAGTGGAAGAAGTGAATCAATTCAAAAACCCGTCCACCGCAGAAGTCCACAGTTTCCCTCGACCTCAACAGTCATTTCAGCATCTAGATAGGCCCAATTATCTTATTATCTCTCTCTCTCTCTCTCTCGCTCTTTGTTTTTTTTCGCATCAGCAACAAATTGGCTAAAATTTGTGACTATTTCAAGCGTGGAAAAAAACTTATTCGTACAACACAACGCCAATACGTGCACAAGTGGAAGAGTGATGTAATGTCATTTCATCGAAGTCCTCATCAACCTAAAACGTACTTATAACAAACTATGAACCAACACCCATAGTCCCTCTAAACTTCACCTGAACCAATAAAATAGTTAAGTTCGTTAGCTAGTAGAAGTAAGCGCAGTAACATATACACAAATTGAAAGCACAACGCGTACTGTTACCGGCCCTAATACAACCTGAAATTCATTGACGACTAAAGTCAATATTCTACGAGTTCAGCACAAGAGATAAGATGAGTAACATGCGAATGAGGATGGGGGATGAGTGTGGTGTAGAGCAAAATGTACTGTGATACTACATACACACTCCCAGGAATAGTAGAAGTGAGGAAAACCGCTCGGTTTTTATAGACGCGTCGCTTGAACGGAAAATAGTAAAAATTGGGAAGAGAGGAGTGAAGAGTGTAACTCCTCGAAGGGGCTGCATAGTTAAACAGGTGAGCACGTTCAGTGAAGCTGTAGTTCGGTATTTAACATTTCGCGCAAAAGACTGATAACTGATATTTTTCCCGTTGCAGACACTAACTGTACGCATGGATTCTCAACTGTAAATGCCCGTGTCGATCGCCAAGTACCAAAGCGTTCTGTTGTCCCGCCGGAGCCCCATGCCACGTGGACGTTATGAAGGACGGAGCGGATGAAACGATTTCGGCATTTCCGCACGGCTCCCCAACTCTTCGCCTCTTCACCGCGCCAACGACCAAAGTTACGATCAGCGTCATCCCGAAACCGATCTCGGCGATTTCATTTCGCGGTTTCATTCCGGAATTCGAAGAGAAGACAAATTCGGGTCAAGGAGCCTTCGGTCGATTCAAACGAAAACGTGGGCCGTTGTGAGTGAGGAAAAAACAAAACAAAAGACATACAGAAAATAATACGTGATAACTTAACCAGCGGCCTTTGCGACGATTGATGAGTTATTTGACTTGGGACTAAGCCCTCAAATAGCCGTTCAACCGTTAAACCCATTTCGAAGGATCAATTCGGTCGGGAAAATGTAAGAGCCGCTTTAGTGGGGAATTAACACTCTTGGCACTCATAAATCGTTTATCTAAGAAACACTCCATTCGAGTTGCCAGGCAAATACGATTCTCGCAAACAAGCGACAATTATGAAATGGTGCGCGTCAATAGAAACCCTCTGCGAATTACCAAACACCGGTTAATTATCCTCATGTTGTCTCAAATCTTTCCCATAGATCATTCAAGTCATTAATTTTCGATTCAATCTAAATGACAGGCTGAGTTAACCACTCCAGTTGTCACTCCTTCCGCACGCCTTTGCAAGTAGAGCAACCTCCAGCCGTACCTCCAAAATATAACAACATAAAAATGGTAACCCATACTGGCGCAGTATCTTCTTCCGACGCATTTATACGCAAATGTTTACGCAGAAAGAAATGTGATTGGTTGTAAGTCGAATTCAGTTTGATTCGCTCTAGACAAATTTACCACGTTAAACAACAGTGTTTCTTCGTTTTTCTGCGCAGTTTGGGTTTGATGTCAACGAACTGCCAGATGAAAACTAGTGAAGAACAACATAAAGCCACCGAATTAATTGCTCAAGCCGTTTTCGCAAAAAGTTGAAAACCACCTATTTTTGTTCCTTTCGCTTCTTTCTCCGTTCGTCGTACTTTGACAGATATTTAAGTAGAACAGAAGTTAGGAAGAAGATCGCGGATTCCAGAAAGTATCTGGGCATCTAGGATGAGCGCAGACCTGTCAACGCTGGAGATGTCGGGTGATAGTCCCAGTAATGCCGGCAACTCATATTCACAGCCCCCATGAATTTGCAAGACACCACACGATTCAGTAACTCGCTCACAATGCAATGATCCCGACCTCAAGTACAGCTCATCACCGCAGGCAGGGCACACACCCAGACGCACTCTAGAATTGGGTTTTACCGGGATATCTAATATAATATCTATTATCTGTTCGACAAACGGTAACAGAAATGTTTGCGGGGTACAACATGCTGGAATAACCTGCTCGAAGACGATACGGCAAGTTGGTCAAACTCTGTTTTGCGGACATTTCCAGACGTTAAGAACACATTCTGGTTGTCATCTCCGTTCAATCGACTGAGTGAAACGTTTATGGAGAAGAACACATAGTTGTAGACTATTTGAAAACACCGCGCGAGCTTGAAGAAACCCAGTTGACTATTTTTTTCTGTTCAGTGAATCTCAAAACGGAACGATCTGAAGAAAAGGCAACCTTTTCCTGATCATCTTCGTAGCGCAATGTGAAATTGGGTTCTTTCGTGCCCTCTCATTATTCACGATCGTAGCGAATTCATATTATTCACTTCCATGTTCACGTACAGTTCGTTTTGCTCCGTTGCGAGCAACTAATTGAACGAACGTGTTTACATAACTAATGATCCCCTTCGCACAATGTTGATTCTTTCCCACTATTTCGGAACAGCTGTAGTTTCTTCTGAAGGCCGTACGACTGCTTCTACGGATTGTTTTATGGTATTGAGGTTAGATTTTTAAAAAAATTCCATTGGAGCAGTGTCTTCTCTCACATCCGCGGCGCAACGCTGTAGAACGTATTTCAAGTGTGGGGCAACAACAAAGAGAAATCACTGAATAGCGGCTCGTACGGTTTATTTCCATGAATAATGACGAAGAAGAACGACCACCGTTGCCTGTGAGGGGTTAGAGATAACGAGCTAGTTCTGCTGGTGAGGCCAAGTTCATAGACGAGGGTTGGGATTACCCACTAAATAATGGAACGAGTTAACTGCAGGAATAGCTTAGAGCAGTCGAGGATCAGTGAGGCAAGGAGTAAGACTAAGCCGTCTCATGAAAGATACAAGGGATCTTGAATTTGGAAGCAAAAGTATTTCGTGAGTGTTCGAATCAGAAGTGAGGTCTACAGACAACGACAGAAAATTAAGAATTATTTCTGGTAATGAGAGCGACTGGAGATTAATAATGTCTGCTCTAGAAATTATTATCTGAGGCCCGACGAACCCAATTAAGAGGTCGAGCAGGAGATCGCCAGGCGAATGCTTCGAGAATTTCAGCAGGACCCAACATTCAGAACGGTTAACGCTACCAACAGGTATTCCACATAGTACAATGAATATCACGACTAAGCATGAGAATCTCTCACGTTAATGAATTTACATACGAAATGAAACTTTCTCAAAACCACGGAACCCCACACCAAATTTAAATTATTAACGTTTTGGGGCACACTCGCGCATAGGATAAATAATTTCTTTGAAAGCGCCGAGCTAGGCGTTCAAAGATGACACAAAAACTTGCGCGTTAACCAGGAAAATAACGAACGAGACCTGGTGAAAACGTGTACAAGAAAGATTAATCGAATCATAGACGTTGATAAAAATCTGAAGTGGAAACCGATTTATTTCGGACCACTTAATACATATTGGAATTTGAATGAATGCAACTGCTCATAGATAGCGTTCATTTTAATTTCTAGTTCTCATTACTTTTTTATTTATTTTATTGCTTTTCAAGTTTTAAATGCACAATGAGAATGAAACCTTATTATGTACAAAATTAGAGTGCGGATTTTAGAAAAATGTTTCGACCGACATCCTGACGCTTGCTGATGGGTTTGTTTGTACTTTCCTTAACCTTAAGGAGTGAGAAAGAAAGTTACGCGACAGCTCTTTTTACTTCATTTAGCAGCATGAAGTAGGAAGGAAAGCCACGCAATCGGTTGAAGAAAAAATGTTACAGTTTTCTTCTGCTGTTTTCGGCTCTAAGGCGATTCCGAGCTCGAAAATACCATTTCATCGGAAAAATGACGACGAAACAAAATATGAACTCAATCAATCCAGTCTCTAAATTGATTACAGACCAAGCGGTATTTTCGGTGCAGGCGGACACATCTGCCACAACACAACTCTTTTTTGCACGATCGCGGAAAGTAAAAATTCTCTCTACGCATTTTTTACCGGTTACAATATTTCCCTTAGCACTTATAATAAGAAAGTAATGTCTGGAACACTCCAAGTGAACGCAATCCGTCGGAAGAAAACCCGAAGGCCCATGTGATGTGAGGTCAAGTACTGTTTCCCGGAGCCATGGTTCGCTCATTTTCGGCCACTATGAAATGAAATGAGAATCGCCTCAACGGGTCCCCTTGACCTGTCTCCCACCATCAAACCAGCTCCTCTTTCCCACGTGTCTCTTTCTCGTCTTCCCGACTAAATATCTCCTGTTCCGCAGCGGATTTGTAACTTGTTCCAGGGCAAAACTATAGTTCGGTAGTTGAAAATGAGAAGACGTCGTGGGAGATAACTTTAACGGACACTCCGACTTTAGTGTGACTTGTATACCATAAAAACAAAGGAAGAAATGGTTATTCAGGTTTGTGCTAAGAAAGGTAATGGGGTGCAACCCTCCTGATGAGATATAAAACGTTACATACAATTTTCATGGAGCATCGCAAAATCTCCAAATCAGTATCCAATTTTTCTCGGGAATTGGCATTCCAATTGCTTTCCTTAGTTGTACGAAGAAGAACGTTATGTAACCGACTGAAAAAACTTTTTTTAAAGTTCTCTCTAGATTTAACATTTCAAAACTACACATTTCAGAAATAAGTGTAGTCTGTCCCGAACAAGTGAACGTCAAACGACGCGAGCAGCACGTTACGTTATGAAAGATAAATAACACTTTTTTAATTATAATTCCAGTTCACATGAGACAAATTTTCGGAAATTCACGTTAGTACTTCCACACGCTATCTATACTATAAAAGTAAAATAACTGTTATGGTATGATCAGAAACAACCAACAAAATGTCCGAATTCAAAATACCAACGACTCATAGATCAACTTTATCTAATAGCATTTTGCCTAAAATTCCCAAACCTGTTGACAGTACTAAAAATTCCGCATTTCCAGTTTCCGAATGAAACGTCAAGTTCTACCAGGTTGATGTAATCCAAGTGACAACAGAGTTAGTTGTTAGAGACTGAGGAAAGTTGTGTGAGACGATCAACCATAGAGAATTTGATTTGAGCGTTACCAAATAATTTTGTTTATTTTCCTTCGAAATTCATTTTAAAAATGTATTCTATCACCTTTTAGGAAAAACGGGGTTGTTATTTTCCATATACGCAGAAATCGAGGTAGCGAACCACTTCTACAGGCTGGTTGGTAAAGGTAGAAGGATTATTTTCCAGATTTTATTCTTTTTCGAAGACGACTCCCAACGATTCGATTCAATTTTTTGTGTGGACAGCTTCAACGAACACCACAGTAGCTGCATCGGCGATTATAACGCAGTTGTTTGCTAGTAAATCTCGCTCATATGACATTAGTGTTCTCCAAAAACTCAGAATGGTAGTCCTCACATCCCAACACGACGCAAGTTGGTCAAGATAATCAGAAGCATCATCAAAATCCCGGAGTTCAAACAAACTTCGTTGTTTTACCAACATTTTCGGGGTATAATTCCAGAACTGAAGGCACGAACCTTTCCGAGAAATTCGTTTTGACAGCAATATCAACCAAATATGCGTTAGCCTCTCAATTCAGGTCGTGAAATAAGTCCCAGAAGCCCATTAAATTCGGGAACTGTTGACGATACTAGTAGCAACGTAGAACGTTATATTCAACAAGTTCACACGAAGGAGGAGTTGCCTGAGGAAAGTTGTGCGATGCGTCGCGTTATTTCGGACACGGAAGCCTCCGGTACGTAAATATACGACGAAAACTCAGTTTTTCTTCAAGATTTGTACCAAGTGTTACGTGTGCACATCAAAAGAAGGAACAGGTACTCCTGGAGTATTCATTACTCCGTACACTTATATCCATACAATTTGATACTTTCTCTAGGCCGACCTTTCACTCGGTTATTTCTCGGGCATGGAAAATAGTGACAGGATGAGAAAACAAAATAAACATAGGGGCTTCAGAATGAATAATAAACCAAAAGTGAGGGGAAATAACTAAACAATGCTCACGAGGAAACATGTACGATTTAATAAATTCTTGAGAATCAGTCACAAGCACCTTCTCTAGAACGAATTTCCGCTCATTTCACTCAACATCTTCAGGACTATAACATATAACAGCAGCTAAGTAAGTTGTTAAACATAAACTGAACTTCTAGTAACCAACTGAATTGCATTTTTGTCGAACACATACCTCGGGGAAAACACGCTACTAATTGCTTAAAATTATAACATCGTTCTCCGTAGACTAAGAATACAGAATTTGAAGGGGGACATATGTTGAGGGTAACTTTAAACAGCAATGAGGAGTGAGGGAGGTTACTATCATGTAATGAGTAACAGGAACATGAATGGAGCGAAGAAATCAGAAAAGGAACTAACTAAAATACGGTAACGTGGAAATCGTCAAATTCTGTATGCTTAGTCTACAGAAACCATCATCATCATCGCCATTATCATTTTAGGCAATCAATAGCGCTTTTTTCCAAGGCAAAAATTCAATTCAATCGTTCCTTATAGTTTAATTTATGTTTAACAACTTATTGAGCGAAACGTCGGCCTAGAGAAGCTTTTTCTTTTATTGTGACTGAATCAAGAATCCCCACCAGAGTTCATTTCAATAGTCAATAACACACCATAGATTTAAATCTAATCATGTATTGTTTCTCACTATGTTACCATTATGAAGAGTAGTCACTATCTTCTAAGCACCGATGAAATTCAATAAATTGAGCTAAACGTCGGCCTACAGAAGTTGTTTCATTATTGTGACCGGACCTCAAACTATACGACGATATAATACGTAAGACAAGATACGCCATATCGAAGGTTATAACGCATAAGTTGCCAATTTTCATAACTTGGCGACCCGTCGTTCACCTCCAAGGCCGGTCAAATAACTAACGCCAAACTTGGACGCTTAAACAGAATAAAGGCAAGTGCATCAAAGGAGTGGATAAAGATACTGCCATTGTGGACCAGATCAGCCGGCCGGGCAACAGTGGCCCACTTACCTAAACCCCACTTCCTGAGACAAGTCAGCTGTGCGCAAGGACGTTCATTCCTCTTTTACTCCGTAAACACGACGCTCACTCCATTTCATAACTCCTTGGACGACGGCCAGTGTTTACGCTGGGTGAAACTTGATGCCAGAGCGCTCAAAAAGTCAATTAATGAAAGAGTTTAGTACGGTGCATCGCACAACATGCCTCGCGTTAACGTGATTCTTTTGGCCTTCTTCGTCAATCGACAAAACATCGTGATAATTACATTTTGGCAATATTTTGCGTCACTAAAACTCTACAATCATTTAAAACTGCAGTCATCCTGTGTTGCCATTACAACACGCAGATTGGAACACGCCGACGAGTACTGCACGTATTAAAGGGACGTCCCATTAGCTGATGTGTAGATCACTACACACTATACTAATCTGCCCCAATTACCACGCACAGACAAGCCTATCACCTATCTGTATTATTTACTATTCGTATCCGTCATTTCATTGCACTGAACTCCCACATCATTCACTATTTTCATTTCATTTAACTCCATAGAAACTTTGAACGTAGTAAATATCGCTTTCCGCAGAACATAGACCAGGGAAAATATTATCAATATTTAAACACGCAACCTCGGATCCGCTATATATACACGAGAGCTTTGTCTTCTTCGTTCGCCGCCTTTCTACGAATACATTTAATGAGAACAAAATTTAGACAGTAATTAGCTGAAAGCGCCAAATGCAAACTCGAAATGTTAGCTCTTTTTTTAAAAAATTATAAAAACGACGACTGATTGTTCCACAAATATCATCTTCCGATCTATTCGGCTTACATCTTCGTTCAATGTCCCATAACAGGAATAGTTGGGGGCGCTAGATGTGAGTATGGATTGCTACAAGACACTGTGTCAGACTGATCAAATTCTATTATGAAATTATTGTGTACATGCCGGAAAAAATTAAAAAACATGCGTTTGGCAGATTTTGGTGGTTCCAGAGGCTCAATTATAGAGAAAAGATATAGATTACCTAATTGAATAGATTGTTAGAGCTGTTCTTTGAAAAACGTGGTCACACTTTGCTTCATAGGCCAATTCTCCTGTTCACCAAATTGATCTCACATAGGTTTCACAGATATTCACGAATAACAAATATTAGTGTTTTTGAAATAGTCCCCCCCCCCCGCCACATCCATTCGGCAGAAATTGCTCGTAAGCTTCTCAAAAAATCACGAACAAAACCAAATAAGAACAAGTCCCTCTCCCTCGAATGTAACTACAGACCGCCACGCACGCAGGCCAAAATCATGTTATCTCGGTAGGAGTCAACACGTAAAGGTTTGCAGAAAGCTAAATTTTATTTACACGACTGCAATCGTGTAGGTTGCGGCAAGAAAAAAAGGAAAGCGTAAAAAGAAGTTGAGCGTTAAGTCTGAACATCTGACGTCGCAAGTGAGGAAACGTAGACTTGTGGTCCTCGTGTATGTACGCGTCTGCAGTCAGCTTTGTGGGAGAACAATTGAGCTGGTTCTGCTTTTATTTTATTGGTTTTCTTCTGTCCAAAATAAACTTAGAGCATTTCTGCCACTTAAAAGACGAGCGGAGGGCGAAAAAGGCACTCCAAACGAGCGAGAGGTTTCCGGGTTTTTCTGGAAAACGGTTATCGCGATTTTGAATAAATTTTCTATTAATCAGTACCGGATTTTTTTTAAGTTGTGAGGATCTTCGTGCAAATACGCTGAACGAGGTTATAGGACAATAAAACAATGACATTCATCGCAAGCAAAAATTAAAAATATTCCATTCATTATACCATAGAATCTAATAGTTTGTAATATTAAGTGAAGTTAGCTAATGCATGCAGTGGTGCTGCCCCCTGTAATGCGATCTACGGTAAAACTGCCTAGCTATCTCGATCTGCGTTCAGCTAACCAATAACTAAATTTTGTTCTCCAAGCGATTCTGTACAAATGCGTTAAAACTAAGACAAAGAACCAGTGGATGAGTGATGCAGGAAATTAGGAAAATCACGGAGAAACATTTAAAAATCACGGTGTTTCGCTTATCCGTACTGCGAGCAAACATTTCGAGGAAGCGATGCGCTGCGTTACTTACCATTATTTTTTATTTCCCCATGGCTCTACGAAGTAGAAAGGAAAGTTACGTAATCGACTGAAAAAAAAGGTAAATTTGAGACGCCAAAATAAGGGTATGGGCAAAATCCGCCAACAACTAACCTCCTGGTGTCAAACAATTTTTTTTTCTAAATAACAAAACACCACCACGAAATTGCCATTGGTGAGAAAATGACGATAGTACCACAATAAATTACCAAATATTTTGACAAATATCGATTTTAGCGCAGTTCTTTCCTTATAAACTCCGCTAAAATGTTACTGAACCATCAGAACAATCCACTAGGGTAGTTCAATCGAATTAGCAATTGGTAAGACGAACGTTTTAATAACGCTCTTAAGATATATAGGGGACATTACTACAATTTTTGCAAGTTTTTACCAAATAACTCATTTGGTAAACCTATTATTATCTTTCTCAACAAAATCATGTGTATAGCCTTATCAATCCCATTGAGGGTACCCATTGCTCGATAATGATTAAGGCAGGAGTACGGCATGAGCAGAACAATAAAGTCCGGGACTGTAAACTATACCGCTTTTTCCAACCGTGAAGCGATGTTTTATCAAGTTTAAATGAACTGAGTGAATCATAAATCGAATTGCAAAAGCCATGAAAACCAGTGAATTCATGATGGACTAAGGAAAGTTGTGTGGTGCAGCGCACCTGATATTTTAAATTAATTTTACGATTTCACACGTAATGATGGACGAGTTTCGGGTTGATCAGTAACGAACTCGTACTGATGGAGAACAACAAAAATGGTATTCAACGAGTTGGTTGTTTGTCGATATGCAAATACAACAGCGCGTGGTAAACACATTTCAAGGAGAGCGCGGAAGGAGACACTAGTCAACACAATTGATGAATCAACGGCCCAAAATTATCTAAGTTGGTAAAATATTTGGAGCGAAGGCGTGCGATTGTCTGACAACCCTCGAAACCTATCGAAATTCCCCTTGAGCGATGATTCGGAACAACTCAACCTGGAGAATACTGTTCGGTTAGCGGTTTAGTGAATTCAATGATTCCGACGTGACATCACGAGTGGAAGAAACATCGAGAACTCTATTGTAATCATCGGAGGAAAATGAACATTGTTTTTTAGCTCACAGGTTTGCGCAGTTTCTAAATTGAGTGGCGTCCATTCAACAAACAACACTTGGTTGCCCCCTCCCGGACCATTAGGTTAAAAATTGACATATTATGGAAATTGCGAAGTCATTATTTCTTGTGACCACACAAAGGATTCCGTCGTTTTAAACCCTTCTGCCAGACGGAACGCCTCTTTTGTGTCAATAACCCGTACCAATTCAGAAGTGGCTACTTTTTATTGTGGTTATAACGGCCACAGTTCACGAAATCCAACATACAGTACTTCTCGAAGACGCCATGAGTATTGGCACGAAGCTGTACGAATCATGCCCATGCGATGAGCACAACCGTGTGTCGAAGGATGACGTACTGAATTAGTTTCTCAGATGAAAGATAAAATCTGAAGTTCATTTTTCCTCTTAAACGCCACACGAATCTATCGATTCGCGCAAAAGTAAATTATATCATTTACTAGGCTCAAATTCTCAAAAATCCACCAAATCCGCTAACGAAAGAAAATGAAAACTTATTGAAATATCAAAAAAAAAGAAGAATCTTGGGAATGGCACAACTGTTGTGTCAGGACTCCATTTCATATCGTTCAAGACCACCATCAATCGACTGAACCACTACGCATTCATGGTCTTTGTATGCTCCGCACATATTTTGATTTTTCTGCGTACTTCGTAATTTTGGGACTAATTACAGAATGAGGATTGGAGGAGTGTGGGTATGAAGCTGTTCACCGTCCTTAGAACCAATGTAAAAAGAAGAACGACGCTGCCGGAATATTTGTACTTTCCGTAGCCCTACGAAGTACGAAGGAAAATTAAATAGTCGACTGAACGAAGTTTTCAACAATCTCAGGCATTAGAGGCCTGGGGGCTTCTTAGTTCTAAACACACCATACGAGAAAACGGTCAGTGTGTCTGTCAGTGAAAATAATATAAGAGAGAATTGCTGGACCAAATGCTAACTATGTAGCCTGCGGATCAACACAACCGTCAATTAGTATCAGTACGGAATGCTTAGCAAAAACAGCAGCTTATGTATCGCACCTTTTGCACGCGCTAATAGAAAAGACTATTTGCTGAACGTAACTGAGAAAAATTAAAAACTGAGGAAGTTTTCAAAAAACACCTTTAACAACGATCTAAAAGAAGTGACAGCGTATTTGTCTTTTTTCAAACCGAGGAATACGAAAAGTATTTTAGTCGGTAATAAAGTTGCATTTTCACATCTTTGAAGACAAATTCAAAATATACCGCAAACGAGGGACATTTCCTCAAAGATAGATGTCACAATTTTGATAAAACTTACAGCATGCTTTATACAAATCATTATCCGAGTTTCACTAAGTTCAATAATTAACTAAGTTATTATTTTAAATAAATGGCCCTCCGAAAATCCGCTCCACGAGACGGAAAAATTCGAAACGTACCCAAAATTTGTTTTTAAAATACTTTTTCAAATGTTACGCAATACACGTAAAACCGAAACGCATCAAACCGACGTTGTATCTCCCACCATTCTACACGACCGTTTGTTATTCAAATTTTCTCACGCCCCGCAATAAAGAATAAAATTGAACACCATTCTTTGTGACTACGAAACGCAGTTTTAATTGTTTCTGAGAAAATGCGTCGATAATGGCGTACCACCAAAATACCGCGGTAGCGAGGAAAGTTATGCAATCCTACACACGATAATCCTACAATTTGCTCTCCATTTTGTGAGAATCCGTTGAAAGATGATACAGGGAATGGAGAGCTTTACGGGAGCGAGGAGTGTTGCGTGATGCCTCGCATCAAAATTTATCCCCCTCCATCAGTATTCCACCATTGGCGACTTCAAAAAAATCACGTCACAGAAAAAAGCTGCTTGACAGATTTTATATGGAGCGTTAGAAGATGCTCGCCAATTGTCGGATTATGTGAGGTCTCAAGATAGCGTGGGGACGTAATGCCTTTTGAGGGACTCCTGAGTGGGTTATAAAGTCGGATTGACGACGATCCAGGGAGATTGGCTAATCAGGTTGCCCCTATGTAAAACATTAAAATTGAATCAGATTGTGTTACGAACCAACCCAGCACGTAGACAAAGGACCTAGTGTTGCAATTTACTAATACTGGTAGTGTAGTACGGGGGAATTTCGGGAATAAGTGCCATTCCTGAGGATTATTGATTCATATTAGAAGAATTAATAATGAGAAAAAAATCGCATTCAGTGCGACGAAATTCCGACTGCGAATACCGGTATCTTAAAACGGTGGAGACTTCGAACGAATCTTCAAATCACAATCACAAAAACACTTTCACTGTAACCGTCAAATATTGATATAATTAAATATCAACAATTATCAGGTAAACGCGATATACGACAGATAATTGTCAAAACTGAAGCGCGTCAGAGCGAAACCGTCGCGCCGATGTCCCGCCAATGACTGGAGAACTAACAGAACGCAGGCAACACCTCGCGATTCAATGGGTTCCCACTCCGGCGCTCGGGCGCCCAACCAGCAAAACATTTCGCTCATCTCGAATCCTCCCACCGAGTCGTTCAATGTTCAATTGCAGAGACACGTGATCCCACAAATATTCGCTTTTTCTCGGGAGTTGGGGCACGAAACGATCGTGTTAATGATGATCGCGAGCGGGACGGACTCAAACTATCGCTGGCAGCGTTGACAGTCAAACAGGCTATTCAATCGAGATGCGTCACAATGAACAGTAAATGAAGGAAGACATGCCAACTGGGTGCGGTAGGAAGCATACGCATAACTCGAGCGCTAAGTTTACAAATGCCCATAGAAATAGTAGATTCGTCACAAAACCCTCAAGTGGGCGTGGCTTCCAGCACAATCCTGCCACAACACGACTGCGTCGAAGAAAAAAAACTTACAGAAGAACAATTAACATAGAACAGAACTTTTCAACGGCCCACTTCGTCCAGTACATGCAGAAATAAAGCCTCGAGAGTTGACGAATCAGGCGTCTCTTTCTGACCGAACCTCAATAACCAAGTATACCTTTTAATGCAGTTAGGGAAATGAGATATAAGTGGGCGGGGGGGGGGGGAGAGAGAGAGAGCGAGAGAGGGTGAGAGGTGTTACCTATGATACTTGAGCTCTCACCACTAGGCCATCACCAAGAACGACGCTATGAGCTGTACCATACGAGATAATTGAGAACGGATATGAGCTTTAGACAATTTAACTAATTTTGAAGGCTGTGGCGGGCAGAAAAGAGAAGAACGTGTGAGATGGGAGAGCTGAGGCTTGGCGATGTTAAGCTGAGGTAGGGAGGACTTTAAAAGTATTTTTAAGGGAGAAAAAAGTGGCGGGAATGTTAATCTTTTCGCCTCAAGCGATTTACAGCTGGGAGCTGCGATCATAAATCAATTAAAGGCGAATGTCTAAGTTACCGATACGGAGATCTCCAATGAATCTCCAATTGCGCCCAGTTGAAATCCTTTATCACAAGCTCACATATTCATCTTTTCATTCGATGATACACCTAGAATTAACAGTTCCAATGGGCAACGAAGATTTGGAGAAAAGAGCTGAGACAATTTATAATAACACAAAGAGGTAAAATGGTACGATAGATAAGACCTGGGGACAAATTTTCCAATAGCGATTTCACAACTAGGTAGGGATAGCAGCGTACCAGATGGTAGGATAGATTAGTGGTGATAGGATTTTATGGTGATCTTACACCTTTCACAGATGATTAGAACAATACTGGAGAGTAGAGGGCTCAGAGTGGCGTTTCATTATCAGTGTTGATTCGAGGAAGCTCGAAACTGAGAAATAATTGAACGTGGTGAGCGTGAGTGAGGAGTGTATTACTTTCACGACAGATGTATGCAAGAACAACATACACTGTATCTTATTTCATTTCATACATACTAAAACCAGTGCACAAATAAAATATCCCTGTGGAAATAGACTATTGGGATATCCCTATTGCTGCTTTAGTCAAGTCGTGACGATCACTTGACAGGAACAAAACTATACAGAGTTACTTTGAACCTTCTTACACCTGAGAACTGGAATCGCAACAGAGCACTGTTACAAGACAGTTCCTGTTGGCGAAGAGGAAATTTTACAAATCTAGGGGCAATTGATAAATAGGCATGAACGGCGTTTAAGATTAATGTAAGAACACGACGATTTCTCGTTGGTCGATCAGAAGAATAGTTGAAACCACTCGCGATTAGAGAAAGCCGTAGTAAGCAAGAAAATATAAGGAAATGTAACGACCGGTTTAATAGCTGCATAAATTACTCTCCAGATTCAACATACTCAACTTGTCCGCATCGTACTAAAGGATTTTGATGGGATTCTCCAGTAGTTGCGTTTAACGGCTATAACCGACTGCCTCGTTGTCTCTAGGTGAATAAACCCGCAAACGACTTACCGCTTTTCTCTTCTCTTCAGCAGACGCTGCGCTTTGGCTTCTATTTCTGAAAAGGTGAATCACTTTGGCCACAGGACCTCGAGCGTGCTCGCCTGACTCACTTGACGTCGACGATTGCGATTTCAACGAATTCTGTAATCAAATAAATGCGATTTGGTATTATTTTTTTTCATGAGGGAGTTCAATCATTATAAAGCAAGAGGATTGCGAAGCTTAGTGTTGACGCATCAACAGGTAAAAGGGCCCCATTCTCGACATTTGCAATCAATAACGGCCTTGCCCAACTCCGTTTGCTTCAATCGACTTCAATCATGTCTCTCCACTTGCGGCTCTTTGCCACTCGCCTTCCGCTCTTCCTCACCAATCGAAAAATCAATAAATTACACCCCTTCGCTTGAAAGTGATTTACCATCTTCTCCACTCGTTACAAACTTGGGAGAACTTCAGGTCTCAAGAATCATACGGCCTATGAGCTACGAGCCTCTGCTCTCACATTTCAGTACGATTTATGAAGGACGTTTCACTAATGTTCTGCTCCCATCTTTAGTTTCATTTTGGCAGAGTAAGGAAAGTGTGGTGTTCGACGAGGAAAAGAGTTGAGTTTTCGACTTAACTGGCCTCTTGACCTAATTTCTGCTGGTGTGAGTGTGTCTGTAGCAGATGCCACAGAACATGACTGGCCAGGGCTCGTTATAATCTTTCAACAATTTTCACCGACGCTTGCACAGCATGCGACCGAAGTTTGGAACCAACTAACACTTATGGCCTGCTGCGTCATTATATTCCAACCAAGGGTTCAATATTCGGATTCAAAAAACTAAACCCCTATGACTAAGAACCACTCCGGTAATGTGTAACTCTGTGCTCGGCAATAGTAAGTAATAATTACGTAATGATAATAATCGGCTTGGTACAATACCATATTCTTACGAGTCGGACTGAAAGATCCTGCGCTCTTCCTAGCTAATTTTTCAGTTCTTTTTTAAAGCTTCCATAAGCGTGCTACTCCGGCACGTCCTCCTAGTAGTATTGGTCTGAGAGGGGTTCATGCGCGCGAAGGGGGGGGGGGTCGCACTGAACCTGAGTTTCATAATATTGAAAGGCATAAACTCCGGCATTTGTACCAACAGGAGAACGTTACGAAGTAGGGCAGTAAACCATCAGGCAGAACAAACCATAGTGAAAATCAGACGTAAAACGTCAACTATCTACGACTATCGATACGTAGAAAAACCAATCAGTGACACAAAGTTGGTCATGGGGAAGATTCGTATGCAGCTCCCCTATCAGGAAAGACTATCTGCGCCCTAAAAACGTCCCCATGTACTCAGGAAATTGGTTGGTGCTAATATGATAAGCTAATGTGATAAGCTATTTGAGCCTATAATGACGCATTGGCGAAAAGGTTCAAGTAACACAATCATAGTCAGGATAGTGGCAGGACACCCAAGTCCAAAGGCTTACAAAACATAATAGAGTAGTCAGTAGGTTTCCCAGGAGCTATTTGAGAGATAGACACCACGACCGTGAAGTTTCCACTGCCACTATAGATTTGCATACTTCTGAAAATATTAAAGTCCATTGAAGAACACAGTTACAGCGAGTCGTACAGTCGCAGTTATGTACTTCGTAAAGTGGAGTGAGTAAACTATAACCGCCCCCAGGGTCAAGGCTGCAACCTCGATCATCCTCTATAATTTGAACTGTTGTTTTTCGAGCTTGCCAAGTGGGTACAAGATCCGGAAATGACAGGTACAACTCTATTATGAATGTACAGGACCAGTCATTTTGATGAGGAAACAACCTGTAAGATCGCCAACTCCAGAGTGGACACAATGTGAAACCTCAGACTTATTCCTGGGACTAACATTTAGCCCCTACTTCGACATATACCCTTCCTCTAATAACTGAAGTCTTCTTGAGTGGCAAGAGTAATTTGATGTGTGATCACTATTTAAAGGAAAGGCGCGATAATTGCAACTCAAATGCCAACTACACACTCAACAGCGTATGCATTGACAGACAGCCATTACTTTTCTTTTCTTCAAGAAAATGTGAGCTTGATTGTCTAAAATTACTGACATTTCAGTGAGAATAACGAGTATGTAGTAAGTTGAGTTATCTTCTAACATGACTTTGATACTATCTATTGGGTGCCCTAGACTAAAAGTTGAATCATAACGTGACTGCGAAATTGATTACTGGTGTCTTGAACAGCACACTGCCGAGTTTTACGACACTACAAACCAGACACAAGCTACTTCGCCCTTCAGCAACGAGACTAAAACCCGCAATACATCCAAGTCACGCGGGAGAGCAGAAACTCGAAGACAGGAAACTACTAGTGACGTTTTGAATCTTGATGCTAAATTCAGAGGATACTGCTATAACAATACTTACTATTGATGCATTCAACAGTAAGCTAGATGTTAATACAAAAAGACTGGACATAGCGATGAAAGCGAATCCTACTATTTTGATCGTCGATATTTGAACGCGCGTAGTCAAGAAATTCCAAGATGGAGCTGAGAATTTGAACCTTAAACGAGTTTGGTTCCATTGACACAATTTTATTGAGGCCTCCCTTCTAAACATTAGCTGATTTTGTTCAGTCGTTTTCTTTTCAGATATACTGATAAAGTACGTGAACCACCTTCCTAGTGCTTTGATCTGAGGAAAGTAATGTAGAGCAACTAAAATTATGCCTGATTTATCAACTTCAACGTACATGTTGAGTCAGCCCCTTGTCCTTAGCTTGTGGGGAGAGCTTTCAATATAAACGTACAATCTCAAGGCGTTACACTCGTTTCACGATGCTAACGTTGAATTGATATCACTAGCCCTTAGGAAGGTAAACTCACTCAGCTTGACTGTTCACTAAAGTTATCAACCTACGACCATGCATAATCTTGTGCTCGGAATCATCAAGAACAGAAAGTCGTGTACAAAGTTAACCTCGTTTTCCAATGCAACTTGTCCAAATGCATTCAACCCAGGTAGGTACCGTACTAGCACACTGAGGTTCAATCCCAGCATTCCCCTCCTCGTAATGCAAGAGGGTAGGGCAGCGGATACCAGTCAACTGAATCGTTAGAGCCAATTATCGACAAGTTTAAAACCGATTTTCATTAATAAAACTTGTACAAAAAGCAGTTTTATAGCATCAACTTTTATATCATATTGACGAACGGCGCACAGAACAAAGCTAACAAATGTTAGTTTAATCCAGTGGGTTGGTGTGTCCTGCCCTTAAGAGTTCACTCCAACTATGAACTTAATATATTTATAAACGTAAATATCTAACTCGTAACGGCAAAGTGTGGTTTGTTTCTATTTGATTAAAAATACCAGCAGTTGCCATTGTCGTTCCCCTAGAAAATCGAATCTTATTAATTATTACCAATGCGAACAATCAGAAAAGTAATTAAAATCATACGAAAATTTCTCAAATAAGAACAACTGCTCATTTGGGAATAAACCCGAAATATCTGGAGGTATTTCCTTACCTTAGCCGACCCACCAACCAACGGTTTCTTGGAAGCAGCATCGGATTTCGAACGAGGTCGAAAGATTTCGAATATGGACGGAACCTAAAACCAAAAACAAAGGGTTACTCGAAAAGTACAAATTAGCGAAATGTTGAATGAGTGAAATGCAACAGCCGGACGTGATATTTAATAAAGTACGATCCACAGCCCCCAACAGAGTTGCCACCCGGTGGATTGCATAGGGCAAATAATTGATATGTGCTTCTAATCACAACTGAATCTATTTGAATTATTATTGACACTGGTAAAACCTCAGACCGGTTGCGGCTTTCAAGTCATCATCAGCAATAACAATAAAGAACACTCGAAAAGACTATTTCGCCACTTACATCTCTTTTTATAATGACTTCCCACAATTTCTCATCGAGCCTTCTAAATCGAATTATCCCTATCTGCACAATTCTTCCGGGCTGTTCTCCAATCCTCCAATCCAATTTCCCTGAAAACACAGTGAAAATAACCCCTTTCCCCACCACTAGCAAAAGTTCACCCCCCCCCCCCCAAATTCAACATTGGTGGCGATTTATGTTGCATTTGTGTTGAATACTAACAAGACTATAGAAAACAATGTTTTAAATGAATAAAATACCGGAACCACCACAAAGGAGTGCAGCTGGCTACCAATTAGATCTTTATAAATGAGATTTGTCGTAGCATTTGCCTATTAAGTGCGCAGCCAACTGATCACAATGAAGACTGAACTTAGAAATCAACAAATAAACGGAAACAAAAAATAGAATAGAGTAATAAAAATGGAAATTACTAACAGTAGTTAATAATAATTCAAGATTTATTCATTAAATTAGTAAATAAAAAATAAAATATCCGGTGCTACGCTTCACAACATCCCTCAACCCGTGCATTCGGCGTATTTGTATCACTGCAACACTAATAAAACATGTTTTCCATTCACTTTACAGGAATTTGTCCAGAATTCATTCCCATGCCACTCAAGGGAATTTTTTATTTAGAATGTTCACGTTTACTTTTCTGCAGTATAGGGGCACGAGTATGACGAGGGTTATTCGTGAAACAGCAGTAGTTTGAATTATGGAATTTCTAGGGTTGCAGATATACAGTTCCAAATAACATTACGGTAATGGGAAAATCGAATCCTCCGCGAGAAAATGAGGGTAGCACAATAAATCATCAAACATTTCAACGAAAATTGATTTGAGTACAGTATTTCCAAACAAGGCACACTTCAATGGTACAAAACAAAAATCAGGATGGGAGTGGAATAAGGTAGAAATTCAATAATGGTCGTAAGAAAATTAGGAGCGAGCTCAGAAATTCCGGACTTCAATCTAAAGTAGTTTTTAGAATGTATATAAATTAATAAATAATTAATATAAAAATTATTTTTGCAGAGTTTTCCCTCAACTTCCACAACATTAAAGCCTGAGTATAGGCTGTTGATCGCTACTGTATTGTACGTTTATTATGACCAAGTAAAAAACTCATTTTATCAGCAGGTGGAGTGACATAAGCCGCTGAATGTACATGGGGCTTAGGAAAACAGCGTGATCCGTCGTAACAGATATTTTTGTTGTGTGCTAGCTTCAAATCCCGAACGGTAAACATGAACGTCTTCACAATAAGCGCGGCGACAGTGTCATGAATTACCAATGTGCTGGTCACTCAATAAATGTAGCGATTTAACGTAAATGAACTGATCGAATTTGTTACACGAAAATATGTTTTTTGGTCGAACGGTTAAAATGTTCGGTGCTTCACAAGTTACGTCAATGTATTTCACGTTATTTGCTCGATATACAACAAATTATGGACAGAAACGCTACAATTTCATCACTGGTTGTTAATAATATTATGAGGTTTCTCTCAAATCCCAAGGTTTAAGGGCCTGTGAGATAATACGCAAGTAGCCTGAAATATGCGCAGATGACAAAGGCTTAAGAATTGAAAAAGGGCTCACCCTCGTTGGGTCATCACCGACGAGTGGAAGCCGGTGTTCGAGATCCATCCTGATTGATGCGCGACAGCCTGCTGAATGGCCAAAAATCCCTAAACCGCTGCTCTCTCTCCCCACCGCTAAACAAACCGAGCCCTCACTCCCCCCACTTCCGCCTTAAATTGCGTCTCTAGGCTCCTGACGGCCCTCGGCATGAAACTCGAGTTGTCAAAGGGTCGAGGAGAGTTTTAGATGCTTCGTTGGCGTTGGATGGCGGGAATAGACTGCGGAGAGGCCGCGACGGTTTTTGTCGCTTAAGTCGGCTGTTTTTGATCGCTGAGCGAAGCAGTTGATGAATATCTCGCGAAAAACTTTCCTTCACCTGCCCGCCGGCTCAATGAGTGGCCGCCAAATCAAGATTCCGAAATTCTCTGCCAACCGCCACGTGTTCTTTTACTCGATCCGAAAGGTAACGAATGTATTGCAGTAAAGAAAATATCTAGGACGAAGCACAGCACAACTTTCCGAGCAAAATTCGATGATATACCACACCCACAGGCCCTGAATCACTATTCAACGCACGTGAACAACAAAATTAAAGTGCCATGAGAGTTATGTATGAATCGTTGAAGCATAAAAAGTTGAAAAACGTATTTTGAAACCCCCTCGCTTTCTGATATATTTTAGCTTAAACCGCCTTTCAACGAGTAAATGCAGAACTGAGACTTCATCTTCCCATATCAACCACAATGCCAGTACCAGACTGCACAGCTCTGTTCCCATACAACTACAGCTCTATTTGCAGTTACATACATTTCCCACTATTTCACAGTGCCTGTCAACCTTCACTGAACCGTCTGGTCTCGATTTAGTAGCACACGTGCACTCAATTTTCGTTTTATGAAGTGAAATATTATAATGATGATTTCATTAGTAACTTAATACGATTTCACTTATTTCGTAAGATTTCTTTTGGAGTCTGAAGTAAACGGCACTTTTCCTTCGTGTTTACCTCATTATATATGTCGATGACCGCTCACTTTCTTGTATCGTCGACGAGAAAATCTTGCTGAGGTTTAATTTCTCGATTGTTCTCTTTCGTCGGCGGATCGACCTACCACAACTACAGTTTCCAGAACCTCAACTCAACTCAGGACGAGTTATTTCAATTACAATTTTACCAATCGTTTCAACTCCGTTTTCCCACAGTTGATAATTCATCCGAATTGCCCATTCTCTTCGTTTTGTGAGTTCATTTAGGTATTTCTTCGTCACTATCCGCTCTGAGTTTTAATGTTCCGCTCGAACCGAAACGTTAAATTACAGACATAAACACACATTCGCCATTGCGCAAAAATAACAGTTGGTGAACCTCATTTGGAGTTTTGATGCACTTTTTTCGTGCGCAGGCCTTCATTCGCTATTGTAATAAAATTATAGCGTTCAATCCCTGTCACGGAATTTTGATAGTTCTTGCCAATTCCCTGTTTGATTTGTAAACTACCAAACTCAAATAAGATGAACCACTGCGAATTCGATTTTGAAAATTCCAGAAATTCACAATATCGTCGGAATGGATCAAAAAGTGCTGTAGGGGTATATTTCGGCACATTGTTTCTTTTCTCATAGCAATTTGATGTATCAAACGACTTGGAGATATGATTTTCAGGTTTACGGTATCTCCCTTACAATTTGTAAACGTCTTAATGAGGTTTATTCGTCTACCTTCACTGCCACAATTCAACGGAAGCCTTGCTGCGGAAGAAATTTCGGTATAAGCACGACGCACGCGTTTTCGGGAAAAGAACGAAAAAACTGCTTGGACATTGTTATTGTTCCTCTTTACCTTTTTTTAAACTTTTTGTTCAACGTTTATCACCATAAATGCGTTCCCTGCTAAGTTGGATCGCGGATGACAGATCGGTAGTCACAGAAGGAAGGGTACGTATAATATATTCATGTATTCTATATATAAACTGTAACGGATTCGTTTTAACTCGGCAAAAAAACATTGCATTAGTTCTGCAAACATTTTTTGTAGAAACGAAGATACACCTGT
Organism: Pachypeltis micranthus; assembly: GCA_020466155.1. Taxonomy (NCBI): domain Eukaryota; kingdom Metazoa; phylum Arthropoda; class Insecta; order Hemiptera; family Miridae; genus Pachypeltis; species Pachypeltis micranthus. The sequence goes on along the minus strand of CM035770.1, from coordinate 54,260,537 downwards.
ACGCAGCGTATCATCGAGTTTATATGAGTTGAGAAGAGTTGTGAGATGCACCAAACTAGATGTTTATGAACTTGAAATTGATCCACTGTTCTACTAGATCGACTTCTGTTGAGTTCACAATACCTCATTTTAAGAGCGAGTGTGCATTTGGGTAAACACTTCCCACGCATTCTCCCAAGTATGGAAAGTTAATTTTCGTGAAATCACTCGTAGATCGGCCTCTAAATAATATTTAACGTTTTCCTCAACTAGCCTTTGGTATTAGAGAACTCTAATTAATTCCTAAGATGATAATTACCTGATGCTGCCTCTGAGAGTTCTGGGAGACAGCGCCAGTGACTGTGTGATAAACGACATCACCGCGAACTGCCTTCTGCCTCCTTTCATGGTCCCGGAGAGCCGCTGTATGGCTTCCCCACGTATCTGCAACAAGATGAAATAATATAGTTACAACTGATTCCGTTAAAGTCAATCATTCTAAGACGTAGATCACAGATAAGATGGCCAGTGTGAGGATTTGCACTGAAGGCGCGCACAGACCCTGTAGTTGCGCCACACACGCCTTTGTTCATTAAAACCCAACTACGACAGTTTACACTAATACAAGCATTAATATACTAGTATCTTATAATTTTCTTTCTGAAAATTACAAACTAAAAAGTAACGTAATCGTTTCGCAAGTTTGCTTAGGGGAATACCAATGAAACTCAAAGTACTGCAAAAATGTTTGCTGCACGTAGGTCACTCACGCGTGGAATTATTTTCTCCGCAGTTTACGAGCATAGGCACCAGTGGCGAAATGGCGGATCTACAATTGTGTTGCTGAGTAGGGTTTATAGGCTGATGGCGAGAGTACAGTGCTCCCACCCAATGCTAAGCCAATGATCAGATGCTATAAAGTAGGCCAGCTGTAACCCTAATGCTTCACTGCTCCTCCCACCTCTCCATCGCCCATTCATAGGTAGACTTCTCCCCGCACCCCCACCAATCATCCACCCACGCACACAGTCTTAACATATTACCAATTTGCATTACCTCTTTGACAACACTTGATCAGCCATTACCAACAGGTAATATCAGCAAACACAATGAGAAACTGTAGGTTTCATCGTCCTAATCAATTCAATAATCAAGCTTTTAAGGTATCAGGGGCATGGCCTCAGCAACTAATCCAACATATATTCGTAGCATTTAAAACTAAAATGCTTAGCATTAATGTGCACACTTGTACGAATAATAAAATCACCACTGTGTCTGAGAACGACAAATATAAGAACTTACAAGAATTCATTTGACCATATCTGTTGCGGTAGGGGTCTGAGGACATTTCTCCAGCTCCAGGGACCACCCCTAAAGTGGGATCCTGAAACAGACAAAATACCATGTTAATTCACTTGCACCTCATAGGCCAAAAAAAAACAACAAATATCGCATAAATAGTTGGTAAACATTTTGCTGAGAGTAACAGCACTTTTCCCTGTAATCTGTGAGCAATAAAACAGGTACACCACGTGGTAGTTTTGTTATTTTTAATTCAGCGAGTTAGCTGTACTATTATGATGACATATAGCATTCAAAATGGCTCAAGATGTTTAATTTGGACTCCTGAGTTTTGAGAAGCTTAATCGAGAGAACAACACTGACAAAGGACAGTTGGAAAGAGACACGGATGGCTGGCAGACCTCATCCCACAGTGATACACATAGAAGAAACCCCGTGGCCGACACCAGAACGAATGAGTAACCTTTTATCTCTATAACGTTGGCAATCCCACATTCAATTAAGAATAGTTTGCGTACGGATTGCTAGTATTATACTAGTTTAATCAATTCAAAAGTAACAAAAACACGTAAATCAGTGTGTGTGTGTGTGTGTGAGAGAGAGAGAGAGAGAGAGAGAGAGAGAGAGAGAGAGAGAGAAGATAGTTGAGTTGTGAGTAGCACGAGCTGAGAGACGAATCGTTAGGAAAACTGGGAGAAGACTGTGAGAAACGTGAGACGATCAACTTTCCCGAGAATTCGTAGGTGAATGAGTTTGGGAGGAGCTGTTTGTTGTAGAGAGCAAAGTAAGTTGAGGGGAGGGAAAAGGAAATTTGGAAAAGTCCAGAAGCAGGAGGATATCCGTTATCAATCGGAAATAACTGAAGAGGTGGACTTTCCATAGGTAACAAAAGGGCTTGAGGACAAAGGTGTTCGGGCTTTCCGTTAGGACTAGTGCGGACATTTTGGAAGTCAAAGACCCAGGTAATTAGGCCTGATCAACACCCATCAGACTATGGTTCAAGCCACTATTTTGTTTGTCAACTCGTCAATAACGATGCAACACAATGGATGACTTTCCAAAGCCTGTGCCAAAAAGTAGAGGGAGCCGAGGCACTGTGTGAATTCCCGTTCGTCAACCACCAAACCATGCAGAGCCCTTACAATAGGCCCGTTGTGGCCGTAGTGAGGGTATCGCCTGCATCTACCAAAAAACCATGCAGAGCAGCCAAAAATTAGAAGGATTACTGTGCTCAGAGGTAAATGGAGTCGCCATGTGACGCACTGAACCATGACCAGCAACAGCGTGTGCAGCATCCCAACCAGATGCCTGCAAAGTAAGCAGGCTCTTGCGGCGCAAGAACGAAATAGTGGTTGAGAGAGACGGAACCCTGAATCGTCCAGATCGAACCAAAGCGTTCGTGCATGGGGAGGAACAAATGCTGACGGCTGACCCGAATGCCAATGCTCCAATAACAAGCCAGTTGGTTACCCTGGGGACGTAGTATGTCTGAAAGAGGCGTAGCTTCTGCTGCAGCTTCAGTGGTGCGTTGGCAACCCCCCCCCCCCCCCAACATCCACCAATAAACCCGGCTACGAATGAGAATAGGGTTCTCACAAGAATCATACTGGCCGCCCAATAAGCTCCCCAGGCTTGTCGGTTACGAAATAGTTAGTAACAATTCGAGAAATTCCTAAACACACGAACACTAGCCATCGCAAATTACCAACCCGATCAATTATCTATCCATTGATTACTCATTAAGAGTAGTGACATAAAAAGGAGCAACCCAATCAATTCCAAAAAGCACTACACTACATGGGGATTTCTACTGAGTTCAGATCAGATTATGCTTCGCACCGGATATTTACATTTCGTAGTACGTGTCTTCAAGGGAGTCTGCACCCAGAGCCCCCATGTGAGTGTTACCACAAAAACACATCGAAATATTTGCCAAAGATATAAAATAAAATTAACAATACGTCAACAATGAAGTTTCGCGAGGTTCATTACCTCTACAAGGTTTCGTGGAGCGCGGAAAAGACCGCGAATATCTTCAGCAGACGAAGATAAATAAGCTTCTGCCATCAATCTCGCGACCACATTTCTCCCGCGACGAATTCTCTTCTTCTTACATTCCGTTTTAGCAGTTGCCGGGGACGTTCTGTCAAGGGCTAAAGTACTCGGAGCGGTAGATACGGATGTGAAAGTTTCCTGGTTTTTATTGTCGTTACTGTGCGATCCCTGGCTCTGACTGCTCTCTGAGCCGATTGCAGGAGAATGTCGCAATGTTGAATCAGCATCTCCTTCGTTAATCAAAATGCAAACAACGGTATCAACAGAAGAATTTACTTCTCTTCAAGATGATCAACCTGCCTGACTGCACTCTATTTATTCCACTCTCGTAGCGCTCTAAGAAATTCGCTAGGAAACATTCAATACAACGCGGAACAAACGACGGCATACCTCTCAAACGTCCAGCAGCTTTACGTTTTTCTTCGTGGCAACAGAAAATTACAAGTTTCTTGGGACTTGCTTCAATGAAAATAGGAGCTATCTTTCAGGGGCATTTCGTATCGTTTCTACACTAGGGCTAGCAAGTTATCTCCGGTTAACTTGGAGCTTCCTTCAAAATTCGCCGACAAACGTAATAATGTAAAGTAGATTACTTCTGCCAATTCGCACCTACCACAATTAACGAGATTACAATAGTTTTCCAGTAAAAACCACGACGATTTAATTTAGTTAAATTCATTGCCAGGTTATGGTCTATCACATTGTCGACCATAACGTACTACTTCGTCAGCTACTTTTAACGATATTATTGTCTATACAAATTCGATTGAATGTTATTAGGCTGCCTTAAACAGTTGGATTAATGAAGAACTACACAGAACTGTTGCCTAATCGAACAATTACATCACTCAAATTCTGTGTCATTTTAGTTATTATGTTTTAATATCAACTTTGCTAAAAATACCCGGAAATTTCTGTCAGATACTTTTTGTTTTCATGAAAATTGGTGCTTCTTTAATAACTGCTTTTTTTCATAAAATCATTGAAAGCCTCACATGCATGAAAAACTATTCAAGGCCACGAGTATAACTTGTGTGAGAATCTGCGTGTTAAAGCGTCACTGATTTGGTGACGACTCGTTCTTAGCTAGCACGAGTTAAAATTTCGTTGATACAACTGGCCCTAGGGGTTCTGTGTAAATTGAACCTGATCAAATCGGGTTTAGGAATTTCCTTCGGTCAATTCCATAAGGATAAATTCATCTTTAGAAGTGCAGCATGACCTAACTACACATATAGCCACCTAATTATAGACGTCATTTTAATTGATAAATATTAGCCAAACAACGTGACTGTGATTTTTTATTTATTAAAAAAAAGAATGGTTGGGGGCACTCCTACATACCAAGAATATTTTCTTCGCTCTGAATTCTCACAACAGAGAATCGCGAGGGTTTTCGTTGATTTTCAGGAATATCCTTCGCGCAGGCTTTGTTGTCGCCGTATGGCTGACTGGACGTTATCGATTGTTGATGGGTATCAACACTTTCTGACAACACGTTGTTAGAATTGACAGGAGAAGAACTGAACTGGGCAGCGTCTAACGAACTAAATGAGGTTTCGAGCGAAGTGCCAGCGCTTTGCTTCGCAACTTGAATTTCCAATCCTTCAACTCTTTTCAAAACGTGGATGACGACACATTTCAAATCCTCGTTCTCTTGTCGAAGCTGCCGATTATTTTTCTCAAACACGCTCAATTTTCTCTTGAATTTACCCACGATTTTGTCCAAAATGTCGATTTGCTCCCCGAGAAACTCGACGACTTGCATCAAATTGTCAACTCGGCTCGAATCCGTCTTTTTCGGGCTTCTCGAGCCCGGCACTTGAAGGAGCCTGTCGGTTGGAATAATGTTGACCTTAGGGATGTCGACGGGGGAGAAAGCCGATTCGACTAGGGAACATTGAAGTTTGCCTACGGCACTGACGCGGCAACAGTCGTCGCAAAACCATGCTGCCTCTAAGTCAACCACGTCCTTCCCCTTGGAAACCTTACAGGGAGCATGGAAAACTCTTTTACAAGGCCCTTTACAAGTCACAAAACAATTGTCGCCGTCCGGACCACATTTATTACAAGTTAGATTAGACATTTCAATCAAGTAGAAGTCTTCAAAGTTAGACTGTAGGAAAATGTGTGTCGATGAACGTCAACGAAATGTGTCGGAGAGCAGTAAGTTTGTAAGTATAATATTGGATGTTAAAGTTGGATGGGTGAACATATATGTGGATGTTAAAACTTTCATGTAGCCTACATATATACAAGTATAAGGCGCACATACGTCTTTAAATTTCTACAAAATGTCTGTGTATAGCTGTGTGTATGTAAGTACGAGGTATTTAGACAAAAACAGATTTGTTGTAGGCTAAGTAGATGCGTATTCGTCAATGATTTCGAGTTGAAGGCCAAAACTAGTTGGCGTTCTCAAAAATTGGGCGTGAACAACGTGACTGTATACAATTCTATGAACGACAACGAAATGTTTTTATGTGCGTATAAGATAGGCAGATGTCAACCACACTTGCAAATCACTTGAACCGATTCGATTAGCCAAAATATAAAATTCGCGACTCTTCGAATCACCAGACAGAACGCGCGGAATCGATACGATCACCAAACTGTACTGACGACATTGAAAAGTAAGTCGAGGAGCCGAATAACTTGTTTGTGGATTGCCTCTCCCCCTCTCTCAAAGGTCTGGCTGCAAAATTACGAGAAGGCGACGTCAAGGGAATGAACAGAAGACGGGAGAACGTTTGCCAACGATTTAATTACAAGTTGCGAACTTAAATTGAGGGCCACACCGCCGAAACAAACCAGTTTTGTCGATCAAAGATGAAAAAAAAATTGCCGCAGATGACTAATTATGAGATTTACGAGAGGAAAAAGTGTCCAGAACGAGATAATCATGACATAACTGGGGATTTCTTTTGATCGTGACACTAATACAACCGGCGATACTGAAATAAGTGTGTGTGTGGGGGGGGGGGGTATAATTTCTAGTAATTGCTTTCCAATATTGCTTTTTAACTTAGTCACCATACAATTCAGAATTGAACTAAACCGCCTTCCAATGTGAGAGCGAATTAAAACCAAAAGCACTACCTCAAAGCCTACATATCTCATACATTATTCTCAAAATTATATGATTTAAAAATTGTAACTGTACAAAATAACTATATCACGGATCTTATACACTATACTCCAAATTATATGGTTTGCATAAGTTGTAAGTACATCATATCATAAAAGTCTAGAGAGTCAGGCTGTTATGTCCAGTAGTAGTTAAAAATTGCCGCTGAAAGAGGGCAGAAGTAGTAATTCGAGTTTTATGGATATTACTACTTATTTATTACTTTCCATGGCCCAAAGGGAAGTGCAATCGGCAAAAGATAGCTGCCAAAAACGAGCTTCTGAAAAGTTTTCAAAATTCCCCCAAAAAATACCCCCCCCCCCCACGCCAAGACTACTATTTCTGTAACCGTCGGTTAAACGATACATAAGTAAAATGCGATTCCGAACTTCACGGACCAGTTGTACCCTTGTAAAAATTTAATTCACATTTAACATTGTTCGCTGCACGTCAAAAATGGTAAATAAATACGCGCGAAGAAATTAGTCGTGAATGGTAAACGAAAGGAAAGCAGATTGTCGCATACACTTGTTGGGTTGATATTCCCAAGAGATTTGCGAGCTTGTGGGTTTGTATGGAACATTATGAGGGCACGAGGAGAGCTTTTCGATCTCAATTTTGTTACGGGCGTATGATATGCTCGAACGAGGGAGCACCGAGTATTTTCTGCCCAGATGTCTAGTTTTGGCAGAATTTCGGGTGCGTCATGGGGGGCCAAACCTAAAGATAATTAATATGTTGAATGGCGAGAGTTGGGATAGGCAGATTCGGACCATTACCGCTGTTACAGTGGACGCGAACGAACAGAGTGACTGAGGCGAAGCTACAAGGTAAGAAAGGACTATGAGTGGGGTTTTTGGAACGTCTCCAAAATACCAATGTACACCGCATGACAGTTTCAAAAGCATTTCTTAGTAGTAAGCGAGCCATAGAGGCTTCCATGAACAGGATTGATTAACAAGCGGTCTCCCTGCAATGAGCCCAGGAATACCGACCTCCATCGCAACACACATCATGCCGATTTTGGACTGGCATTAAATAGTGACGTGAAAGTGAGTGAATGGTTGTATAATTATATCAACTACCAAATTAAATATGGTATCAAGACAATATCTCACGAAAATAAAAACTACTACCTGGGTGAATTTCAAAAATTTTACACCACATTTCAAATTTCTTAAAGAAAACTAGCGTCAACTTCCTTCGGTTTCACACATTTATATTCCTGCTATCCAAAGGATAAAAAAGTATTGCAATCATGCAGGAAAAGTGGAGATTAACAATTCGAAGTCTACTGAGGAATTGAAGAAGCCTACCTTTAGTGCTTGTAGAAGTGAGGTGAACGAAAATGCAACAGCTGAATAAGCAGGGTATCAATGAAATACCAGGATAGGGGCGAGAAGTTATTTAACAGGTGACGAATATAATAGTTTTATTTTCAACGAAAAAACGTTGGAAATGTCTTCCCCATCGAACGCTACGTATGGGGGGTGAAGACGTAGATGTAATGACGATTGTTACTTGGTGAACCCTTCAAAGGGTCATTCCCCTAAAAATATTCACTTTCAAATTCTTACCGGAGGTGCAACTTAAACGGTATTCAAATATAACTCGGCGTGAACATGTCTGAAAGGAACCAACAACATGAGAGCTCATCGAAGGGGTTACGAAATTAACGAAGGGCTAGAAGAGTCGACACATGCGCCCTTCACCATTGCCCTACCAATTCAACTGGATCTCAAGTTCGGGAGGGCTACGGACACGAGGTTTGTAGACCGTCGCCAAGGTTACCCTCCAGCGAAGCGCTACATTTCTCTCAAAACCAGCTCTCCCTCCAGCCCACATCCAGGCCAAACTATTTATAATAACATGTACACGCACAGTTATGATCTATACACTAGTCAGATTATTAATAGAAGATTCACCAACTCGGATGATTTCTTAATAAATTGTTTGCTACTGCTCATTATTGCACACTACAGGTCTAAAACCGATCTACTTTAATTGAGCATCAACTTCTATTATCTAGTGGAGCAGATCAACAGTCCTGACGAATTATGAACGCAAGAAAAGAAAAGTTAGCAAGTCTGCAGAAAAACTGTAACAGTGAGGGTTGAAATCTTCCGTTTTACGAATTATAGCTTTCTGATTGTGGTGTGTGAGGAAATGCCATGAGAAAGTTGGCCTTTCCAGAATCAGAAATTACCGAGGATTAAACGAGGACACTTTCAGAGGAATTACGACAGAGCGATCACTGAAAGCTGATTAATTAAGGATTTTCCTAGGAGCTTTCACCGCAATTTAAAATAACTGGGGGGATTTCAAACCCCGAAGCAGCGCACACCAGGAACACGTTTCACTAAGCACAATCTAAAGTAATGAAATTCATTGAACACATTAGCGGCCATTCATATGCTCACGAAAGTAGTCGTACGTAAAACAATACTTTGCCTCGAAACAATACTGATACTCAGTTATTAAAAATGAAGCGTTACACGATGGAATGTGTTTTCACTGCAGACAATACTTCAAAAATAATGGTAGGCTGTACTCCTCAGTCAAGGATGCACGTTGCACGAGCACATCAGAATTTTTTCATACGCTAAAACCCGTTGAAACAAAAACGACTCAATCTTCAGAAGCGATTCAACATTTCAACTGAAAACGAGACAGAAAATCGGGAAATGTGCCAAACTCTATATTTGCAGGGAACTCCAAGAAATGAAACATCGATAGTACGTGACTCGAACGAAGATGAGAATGCTTGCGTAAGGAGCGTTCGTTTTCTGATGTATTTGGGTTTATATCGTTGTACGACAGGGAAAATAACAGCCGAATAGCAACGGAGAATGAAAGATGGGTATAGGGTACTAAAATACAAGCTGCCCCATCAGCATATCGACAAAATTTCACAATCTTCTTCTTCCGTTCAACTCAACCAGACGAAAACTTGTAAATAGCCTCCAACAGTTGTTGACATGAAGGTAGTATTCGAAAAAAGCCACACGACCTCTTTTGCTATGTTATACGTTTCTGCTTCCCGCAGCCCTACAATGTAAGACGGAAATTATATGGTTCGTAGCAACACACAACTTTTCGTAAATTCGACTTTCATCGCATTTCTACGGAAATATTTATTCAGAACAATATGTAGGTACTACTTAGTTGAGAGTACTCCGGAAAGCATTGGAGCCATTTTCGAGAAAATTGGAAAAAATGATAAATGTACGACAACCTCGTTTTCCGAGTTAAAATGACGTACATCTCCGTTCAACAAATATATACAGAAATAATTACGCAGAACAAAATGTGGGGATAAGTTGCTTCCGTAAAAGTGATCAAATCCAACGAAGCAGTTACTATAGAAATTATGAAAATGTTTTTAAAAAACATTATTTTTGACACATTTTGATTTTTATCTGTGTTCAATGGACGGTCAGAGGTACATTTATTGAGAACAATATAACTTTTCGAAAACATCTTGTGAGTTTGGTGAAAATTATTAAAGCCATTTTGCAAATTGTTTGGTACTTTTTGGTGCCCACCCCTCTTTCCAATCGATGGAAACCGCCCATAACCTCATTTTCGTGACTACAAGAAGTGACGTACAAAACAAAAAAAGAACCCGCTCAATCGCTCCGGCCGTTCTCCCGTAAATTGCACTACAGACTCTCAGTAGGGCCTCAAAACGGAAAGATCCGAAGAAAACCTTACCCTTTGGGTAGCGGAAAGTTAAATTTTGGTTAAAAGTTCAAGTTTTCTTCATTTCACCGAGATATTGACGGAGAATGTCCGTATTGATTAGTATCAGATAGTCTGTAAGTTCCAAGTTCAATACAAATGTTTGGAAACGTCGTCAGTTTTCTCAAAATCATTTTAGCATTTTTATAGCAAAATTCGAAAAATGCCTCATTGCGCCAAAATTAATTTTTATGATTTATTTATTTACTTTATTTTAAATTTATTCTGTACTTTTTCTTTTTCATTTTCCCATTCACTTACTTTTTTCCACTCTCCTATATAAAGCCTTCGTCCATGGCTACTCTTGACCCCCACCTTTCGTTACCATCCATCCTCGACCCTTTCGATCCATTTCCATCAGACTTCAACTCCACCACTGGCTGCAATAGACCCTTGGGAGAAAATATACTTCGTTCTGACGAAAGTGTCTAGTCAAAAACTCACCAGTAATTATGTTTACATATTAGGAGCTCTTTCAGTTGTTTAAACCTGTATTTATATAGGACTTTTAACTACTAATTAATTTATGAAATAAACATAAAAATTCATGGCTCACTAGGGAGTTCTGTTGAACGAAATTCGTGGAAAGTTTTCCCTCGATTATTTTCTATGAAAGTTCACTGAAACACAGAGACTCAAAAAGTTTTGACCTAAACATCTTTCCTGTAATTGTTGTTTCTGAGTCCACGCACCAAGTAACTTGGAAGAAGAAGGAAGTGTTGTTTCCTCCAGCTGCGACAACCACTTTTGTCAAAAGACAGAATCAAACGACGCCAAATGCGAACGGCCGACGGCTGTGGCGAGACGGTTGTTCTACGACGAGAATAGACCAAAGTAGGCCAAAAGAGACCGCAAATAAATCGTACATGGTTTGAGGGCGGGAAAGACTGGTGCTTTAATAACGATAATTCGACAACATTGTGTACCGACAATATTTTACTTCAACTGTTCACGGAACCGATAAATCTCAATCAAAAAGTAACGAAGGTACTAAGCAGAACGAGAGCGACCAACATGTGAGTGGTGATGCCACAGAAAATAACTGCCTACACTTGCCCTCAGGACTTTCGTTGCACCACATTACAGAACTCGATGAATGCTGCAACTGGGCCAAGGAATGTGAAAATATACTCACATAGAATGTACGTAATTTTTAAAATCAAACCTGTTACCTGAGTTTTGTGGGTAACAAGCCTAGCGTAGGGAATTTGAACAACTCCGACTGTGCCGAAGTAGGGGCGTTACGTTACTCGTTTCGAATGTGACTGAGCGTTATATACAGATGGTTTGTAAGTCTATAAATGAGTGATGACGATGACTTTTGGTTGCTAGCTCAACAACGCGTTAATATTCCAAGTTTTTCCTCATTCTACGTACACAGTGAGTCAGTGAACATATGACATACGTTTCCTGCACAATCCCCACCCAAAACGCGACAAAGAATGTCTCATCGACTAATATCTGATTTTCCTTCGTTGTGAAATTAAACACAATTTGTGTTTTTCCACAAAATTACTTTTTAAAGTTAACGTACCTGTTAGGTGAGTCCGTCTCCTCTGGCCCACAGTAACTCACAAGCCAGAGGAGACGGACTCACCTAACAGGTACGTTAACTTTAGTATTTGCCTACTGGCGGACACAACCCAATTTCTTTAAATTACTTTTTGTTTTCTCCCAGTGAAACAGGTAGCATCCCCTAAACTGCATGCAAATCTAGGGGTTCAATAATAAATCAGTGAATACTTTTGAGGTTTATTTCTCTCTCATATTCATGCCCTACAAAAAATACTTAATGTTTGTACCATTATGATGGATGTAGTTAGTTTTGAGTTGAGATGTAGGCAAAAGAAAACGCGTAAAAATGGAGAAAAGTTGTGGAGTTTTGTCGTTGGTATCACACACGACATGGCGACTCAGCAGGTATTGCCCAAGGACTTGGGCGTGTGTGATTTGTACAGAAAGACTGACGTAACATACTAGTACGAGATTTGGAGAAGAGAGATATCATGAACGAGCTTTGGGTAAAGTAGAGTGAGAGAGGCGGAGAAGAATCGTTTAATTAAATCTTTCCAGCCACTGCAACTGACCTTGTTGAGGAAAACCAAATTCTTTTTGATAGCTGCGGTAAACAGTGGGTGAAAAGGGTAACGAATAGTGTTCGCAGAAGATCTGCAGACACCCCCCCCCTCCCAGTTCGAAAAAAAGTCACTGGATTATTAGATGCAGCTGCAGTTTTTGTAATGACGTTTCAAACTAACACGACACTTACCTTAGTCGCAGAACGGGCTGTTTACGCTCTTGGCGAACGTTTAAAAATAGATGCCGAACTTTTGAGTCGATTATAGAGATTTTTCTTATATTACTGTTACAAATTTAGATTTCTAATGGGTTCGTCCACGCGCTCGACGCCCGTTTCACGAAGAAGAGGACGTAACCTGAAAAGATACGGGTTGGAAATATAGAACAGTTTTTTTTTCTCGGAGGCCAACGAAGGAATCATCGATAACAGCTACCCAACGGAGCAAAGCGTATACAAAATAACTATTAGATGAGCGGAGACGTTTGAAAGAGGAATAAAGGCTGTCAGGGGGAACAGCGCCCGGGAAATCAAAGACAGTGCGAACTCGTTTTGCTCCAAAGTACACAGACACTACAATTAAAACTGAGCTAACGATTCAAATATTACTCGCAGCGAACCCCAAATGAATCAGTAAAAACACACACGTAGGACCGGCTAACGATAGAAATACCTCCACCTCTGACCATCTGGGCGTTTTCAACGCGAAACAAATTTGAAAATCAATTCAGTAAATATAATTGTCTAACCACGGTTTATGAGAAAGTCGTCACAGAACAGTATATAGATATCGACTAGCTGAACGCTCAGCGAGTTTGATCTATACATTCAAATTTCATCTGTTCACTACATTTTTTGTTCCCCCAGAGTCAGAATACCGAGCATCAGCGCGAGGTCCGTGCATGTAATAGTGCCAGTATGTCAACGAAAGAACTGGCGAAGCTGCTTCTTCTCTTGCACCAAAAGGAACAAAAAAAATTTTTTTTTGTATTTTATTCGAAAAAGGGAGTTGTGATTTAACTTACAACGAATCTTCTACTAACCAATACTTTACCTTCGACCTCAATAAACATCCCAGTACATTTTTGGTGCGAAGCATCACACAAACTTTCTCAGTCCTACGTGCAATTCGGCAATTTTACAATCAATACAGCAGAACAAACAGGTAGTGCTTAACGTAAACGAAACCGAATGGCGCTATTATTTGCTGGATTACGGAACAAACTGGATTACACTCATAGTGCATTTACAATTTATTGCGTTATTCTTGTAACTTGTCTGCGAATGGCAATTTTACACTATCGTTCTGTTATCTGCAGCTGACCACACAAAACGATAGAAACGATAGAGCTGTTTTTAAAAGAACAATTGGTGTTTCGATCACTATGATCACTGTACATAGTTTTGAACCGAATTTGCTCATACCTTTATTGTGGCGACCCATGCTTATCATATACCATATGTGAACTGATTTACCCTAAACATTTTCAGGCACACGGACAATTTTCTTAACAGGCGATCTGAATCTGAAGAAAGAAAAAAGGTTCTCAGCTCACATAACCTTTATTTTTACTTCCCAGAGGTAAGGGAAACAAAAATACGCTGAACGGAGATATAGTACTGAGAAGCAAAAGGAGAACAAAAAGTAGACAGTTATTATTAATTTCTCAGTAAATTACTTGAACGAACTCACAACAGGGTGTTTGTAATTGGTCAATTCATATATAGTTTCTTTGAATGTTCGTCTGACAGTTGAACAGAGATCAAATATCCAAAATGTCCTAAACCGTTTGTCTAACCAGACTTTCCAAGGCATATCTTGAACTGAATTTTTGATTAGCCTGATTCTTATTCCCCACGTCTACTTTGTAGTCGAAAATACCTCAGAAAACAAGATACTCTTAAGATCATGTTTGGAATTTTTTGAAAACCCGGATTTAATGAGTTTAATCTAACTCACTGCTCAGAAATGCGTTAAAGGTGTTAGAGGGGGAAGGGAGATGGTGTGATGCGTAACACCAGCTATTTTTAAGAAATTTGGCTTGCTACATACGTACTATTGCTGGATACTACGTTGCTACCATGTAGTTGAAGCGGTGGAAGAGAAAAATGCTTCTATTAAAATGTTGACACAGAGTAACTTCATAACTCGAACACTCTTCACTTAAAGTCACGTGCCAAACAAAAACTATTCAGTTTGTTCTAAAATTCCCGGTAGGACGAATTTCTAGCACAAAATCGCACGTTCAACAAAACTACGACTTAAAAAAAACACCTAATTAATAGAAGAGGAAAGGGGAAAGCGAAATTACTGGGACTGAGCAACAGAAGACAGCTTTCGTGATGACGAACTAGACACGGCCACCAAACTGAACGGTAGATCAGAGACAGTCCTCCCACGCCACAGCTCAGGCGCCAGATATTCTTTCACCCCACTGGTGTGACGAAGCGCGACAGCAAACCCCGGCAATAACAATAGCGGGCAACCTCCAAACGAAACATTTCGCCTCATTTATATCTAGTCTGGGTCTAGAGGCAGCAAGCGGTACGTCCTATTCCTATCTACATTCGTGGTCCGCTGAGGTTGATCAACTCCGGCGAATGAACGTCAAGTCTTTTCTTTATTTAACCACTTTTGTTGAGTAACGAGAGTGTAGATAATTTATGTGACTGTGAACATGGTTTCTTTCCCCGGAACGTTAATTTATTTTGCTCTGGAATGATAGATAAAACACTACAAATATCGCGAACGTTCGGCGACATTTATCGCTCTAGCTACTATCTTCATATGACTACGTAGAAACAGGTAGCTCTCAAAATGCACGAATTGATTGAGCTGCTACTTATGTCACGACTGTCATTGAAAACATCATTGCAATTTATTGGAATGTCAACATAAATTTTTGTGTCCCATGTTGATCTGCGGGCTAAATATCAATTTGGTCCAGCTGTTCTCTCTCAGTCGCGTTCACAGGCACACATACACACGCACTACTTTCTTACAAGGTGTTTTTGGGGCCTAGAAGTCCTTAAAGCAACCACACAAACATTTTCAGCCAATCCCATAACTTACCTTTCTACTCTGTAGGACTACGGAAAGTTTGAATGTGGTACACGTTCAACAGCAACAAACAAAACAAAGAACAGCTCAACCAAATCTACCATAATTGAATATTTAAGTTGTAGATCATTAAGAGACACCAAAATTAGAGAATACGCAAAATCACTATGCTAACTATGGTGATCAGAATTTTTTCTCTCCAAAACGGTTCTGTCGATGTTGGTTAAATTCTTTGTATGGGCGGATCCAAATACACGAGAGTGCCATAAAAGTTTCGTTGGTGAGAAAATTACGAAAGCAGCACGATAAATTATCATCAATTTCGAAGAAAATGTTTTAGAATTTTTTCCCCTTATAAACCGGAATTTGTATGATAAATATGGCGTTCTCAGGAAATTAGGATGGTAATCTATCAAACTACCAACACATCTAAACTCTAGAATTCAACTACTGCCATTCCCTTACCAGCATTTCTCACATTTTTTATCCGATTTTATATTTTAAAATGAGGAAATAAGAACATTTTCACGAAAATCACGTTGAAAGCACTGATTACTCAATAATAACCGCGGAGCAACTTAATAAATTACAGAAACTTACGTGATATCAGTGTCTGTTGGGCTACGTTCTACCAAGTTCATTAAAACACGTTTGATTGTTTGCCAGAGTGATAAAAATACATGAATTAACACAGAGTTGAGGAAAGTTGTGGAATGCTTTGCGCCAGATATTTCAGTTAAACAGACACTTTACATGTGTTTTGTCCATATAATTCCAAAACGGTAGACACCAACCTTTCCAAAGAAATAATGTTTGACGGTCTCATAAATTACGCATTGTGAGGTTACTCAATAAATATTGTGGCGTAAGTAGGGGCAATGTGCCAAATTCCGGAATGTTGAGAACAGATTGTATTTGTTGGTAGAGGGGTGAAAATTTGCTCAAAGTTTCTTCCCACCAGATATATTTTACCGATTCGAGCATTGTGCCCTTCGAGCTGAGGTAAGTAAAAAGGGCTTAAAGCGTGTGCAGAGCTCAAGAGACAGCGCCGAGAGCACGCCCTTCGAGATCGCATCCACAATTCAGTTGACAGTTCGACTGGCAACTGAGAGAAAATCATTCAACGGAGCTATAGGGAAAAATCCAGAGAGCGGAAGCAGGTCACGATAAAAAGAACAAAACAAAAACACAAACCTTAGACGTGCAGCACTCCATCCCCGGGGGTAAACAGCAACGATAACTACTGAATGAGCTACAAGAGGGAGGCGTCTAGGCGACTACGCAGACTCCAGGCTGCTGAGAGTCCAGGAATAGGGATGAAGTGGAGGGAAAAGGGGTCAAATGAAAACGATCGCAACTTCCCCGAACGAAACCAGGAACGGCTCACGTAAAGGAACTGCTCGCCAATGTTCCATTGAACGGTTAACGCGCCAAAAACAAACCCAAACCATTTACATCTTAATCGAAGTGGAGATACAGCTAAGAATGCCATTCAAACATAGCCCACCGGTGAATGAAACAGTAGTATCTTCACTTTCCACAACTCAAAGGGAAAAGGAAAATAAAATAACCGGTAAAAATATTTGGTGCCACACTCTTTTCCTCAGCACGTACACTGACCGGTCTCTACCTGTCTACCAACTAGTCTAATATATCATTGAACTATATAGAACTTCATATTCTACAAGAAAACTGAATATGCCTAATAATTTGTGTGCAAGGCTCATCCACCGTAATTTTTCTAGACAAAAAAAAAAGTCAGTGGCAATGACAGTAGTTTAAATTTCGTGAGTTGCTACTAATTATTTTTAAAATAGTTATACAACTTCGATTGTGTAGGTAACTTAATGAAATACGAAAGTGTTTTAATCTTAAAAATCTAATCTCTCTCTATTCTTAAATCTCTTTAATACTAAAATCTGTCGTCGTAACGTTTGATAATTTATTGCGCAGCGTTCAATTTTCTAAAGAAGAAAATTGCACACAAACCATTCAGTTGTTTTGAATTATCCGCATAAAATGTAAATCCAAATCGTTAGAGCCATTTTTGACAGAGAAAAAAACTTGGTGTTTCAACTACAATAAATACAGTCGATTCGGACCAATTATAACTCCGTCACGCTCTTTTTGTAGTGTTCACAGACCCACACGCGCACACATATACAAAATTTTCTCGGATGGTCTTCTTGCACTCATAAGACTGAAACAATTTCACGAATTATGTTTTTTTAAATTCTCGTAGCCCAAATATAATATATATGTAAAGTTATATAATATAAAGTTTTTATATTTACGGCCTATTGTATTACAAATTATGGCCTAATTTGTGCGTGTGTGTGCCCAAGGTCAAATTTGCAAGAAACCAAAATGTACCGGAAATCAGACGGTTTCTCGCGATTGGCTGTGACGATTTTTAGTACACTTGGACGTATTCGCAGTTAATTATTAACAACTTACGTTATTAATAAACATCTAAGTGAAAATACGGTGAACTGAAACACGGACCTAAGTAGGCGAAAGAGGTTTTATAACGGGAAAAGTAACAGCTATAGACTCAATAACAGTGTTCCCAACTAGTTGATATCTGTACATCGTTTTTCATAAATGTACCACTTACTGCCCTTAGAATGTAAGTAAACTACAAAATGTTTCAAATGTGTGTTTTAAACTTTTCAGCAGTAAATCACGTACTAAGTTTGATCTATCTCACAGTCTTCTGGCAACCTACAATCACACACTGTTCTCAATTTCCGCACTCACACGTTGTTCGTAGATATAAGCTAAAATAAATTCGAAAATGAGACTCGCCCCTACTATTAAAAGTTCACTTTCTAAGTAATCAAAAACAGGCACGACTTCGATGACACCCTCACGGAACCCTCAACAAACTGATAACTACACAGCGAGTTTGTAAGGCTTGTGGAAAATTGTGCGATGCTGAAACATTTACGAAGAACAAACTGCAGGTACTAGTTAGTTGAGAGACCTCCGTAGGGAACGTATTTTTGCTTTATAGGCCTATATCTCCGTTCACCGTATTTTCATGGAAATATTTATGAAGAAGAAAAGTTAGGTACTAACTAGTAGAAGATTATTTTTTTAAATCAAAATCAAATTTTTGGTAAATTTTCGTTACCCTCGAACCGAAATCGCCCATAACCTTATTTTGGCGTCTACAAGAAATCACAAGCAAAACAAAAAAGAACCAGCACAATCGGTTTAGCCTTTCTCTCGCAATTCGATTCACCGACACACGCACGAACCACGCGCCGAAATGATGTTTTTCGGACTCGGTAGAACTGAAAACGTAAAGATTTGAAGAAAGGTAAAAATGAGATTGGCAACAATTCTCCGCACGATGGGCGGAAAATTCAAATCTATCAGCAGTTTTCTTGAAATATAATAAAAAATTTGTTAGTTCTTTGGCGAATGCCGTTCAACAGATATTGGAGCAAAAATGCCTTACAAATCCTCATTCAAAGAAGTTTTTTGGGTTATTACGATAACTGGAAAAATGGAACCGCTCAATAAGGAAGTTTGCCCTTTTACGGCCTAAATAACTTACCTCGACGGAATTTTTGAACGTGCAGGAGCCCATACGACTGGAGCTGGTGTGCCGTGGAGAGGAAAACCACCATTTAGAAGTACAAAAGAAACTGGACAACAGGGAACTATAGAGGAGGGAAGTTGTCAAGAAGTTAGGGGGAGACGCAGCCCTTGGCGCTGGGCAACGAACCTTCCACAATACCAGAACAAAACTGGGGGCGGTAGGTCGAGAACATGAGGTCGTTCGCCCTCCAACGATTGGGAACTAGGAGTTGGAAGTGGGTCATTGGAACTCGTTACGCTTCGTAATAAAACTACAAGATTTTCTTTACCGCGAATTTAATCACAATTTTCTTCACCCGCCAAACATAACTAGTTCGTTATGGCAAAACCTTTTTTTTCCTCATCCCACAGATGAATATTGTGTTCGATTTATTATATTTGTACAGTTTGTGTTGTGCGTTGGAGTTTCACGTTTCAAGACAACAAAACTTAATTTCTGAGCATGGTCTGTGCGTGTTGCTGTTCTTTCGCCATAAGTGCATAGTGGAATGTCGAGCGTACTATGGCTGCGTTGCATCCTACAAATTCTTTCAGCCTCACACGCGTTCAGTGATTAAACACACGCGTTCACTCACTTTACATGAA
This sequence comes from Pachypeltis micranthus, assembly GCA_020466155.1. NCBI lineage: Eukaryota > Metazoa > Arthropoda > Insecta > Hemiptera > Miridae > Pachypeltis > Pachypeltis micranthus. Next base: position 54,241,001 of record CM035770.1, on the reverse strand, counting down.
CATTCCATAACGAGAACCTGGTAGCGCTTAACGTTCCGAAATTTATTGCACCGCTCCTAATCATGTCACCACTCATTGAGTAAGCAGCGTATACGTAATTTATGGGACTGTCACCATGATGTTTTTGAGAAGGTTCGTTTTCATTGTTCTGGAGTTTTAGTCAACACCTTGAAAAAATTTAGTTAATTGACCACCAACTGTTATTGAACTACCATTGAGCCGGAATTAACTTATTGGACAACCGATACTATTTTCTTGACAATCTGGTATCACAAGAGGAGGATTTCTAAGACAAAAATGCACTAAAATCAATTTGTGATAATTTATTGCGCTGCTCTTGGGCGAAAATGGCATTCATTCCGCGTTCACAGACACCGGTCTCGGAAACTTTTAAAACGTAACGATCTGAAAAAAACTGTGACGAAAACTTTTTGGATGAAGTGTAAAAATGAACATTAGTGGAGCCGAAGGGTCCTTAGAAAACGACTACTTGGATTGCCAGGTCCTTTTCATGTCATACTTACTAAATAAGGGTCGCGAAATGAATAGGGGCTACCCAACAAAATCCTGAACATTAGAAACTACCAGTTAAAACATCTGACGAACTGTCGAAGATTCACTGTCAACTGATTCGCAACAAAAACTCCACTTAGCAATTCTTTTAACCTGTTGGTTTTTTAGTTAACCGGCAATGAACTTTTTCTCCTTTTTTTCGTTCTCACGTCTCAATAATGGCTGTACTGTTATTTCTCGATACACTACTAACGCTGAGAGCTCTACGGTAACAATGACCACAACATTTTTTCCTCTTTTGTGCTCTGAAAATTACATTTATATTTGTTCGAAACTAGTTTCAAACCGACAATCAATGTAACATATATGCATACATACAAAAACATAACAACCTAGAATTTTTTAAGAAGTTCCTTGGGTTTTGTTGTCAAAAATGTGCACTCGAACTTATTTGACAGGATTGCAATAACCCATTTTCTTGGATAATTAAGTAAAGCCCATTAAAGATGGTGTGAGTTCTTTTGTGCAGATCTGATCGATGATTGCAACAGCACCCGTCAATTGTCGACGGGTGTTTGACGTTGAAGGGCTTGAACCGACCGCATCGGAGCAGCACCTACAGCGGAACCATCCCACTCTTCACTATTCTGACTCATTCCCACAGATGGCTCTGCCATCCGCAAGGCCGCAGCTACGTATGAAATTCCTGACCCAATTCCAGACATCGCGGCACGAGCTGCGGGTTTCTCCTTCCTCTTTCCTCAAAAGCAATTACCATCGCAAAACCGAACCGGATTCCCCCTTCGCGCGCTCCGCGAATAAATTAAATTCCCGACGATAACTGATAAATAGGTTCGAGGGAAGACAATCCTCCGACGCTCACTCTGGCTCAGGTGCCCGTTGATCCAGCGCAAGGCAGGTTTCGTTCTGAGGACTTGAGGCCGGTCCCAACAAACCGTCGTAATATCTAATCAGAGAATTCAAATGTCCATTCGCACAGAAGGGTTTTTACTACCTTAATCAAGGATGAACCACATTCGCGACGAATTAATAAAACGTAGATACAGGACGTTTAGAAAACGATTTAACGGTGTCATTGTACGTCAAGTAAAGGAAATTTTTGACACGGGATACTATTGAAATGTTGACAATTTTGTTTCCGCAGAGCACTATGTTTTCCAAAGTGTTGGTCAACAATCAAAAGATACAACACAATTGTGGGGTTCATTTCATCACTTCAAAGCCGTACCATTTCGCGTGGTTATTACGTCGCAATGACCTGTCAATTGGAATGGTCGAGTCTTTTTGTCCGATTTGTTTGAAAACCAATAAAACGATCGATTTTGACTAACCTCGACACAAAACCGATTTCATTTTTCAATTCGTTTCTAATCCGCTGTTCGTTCTCGTAAATTCGTAAATTCTTGCACAATTACATTTGTGGATATAAACAAACAGCAGAAAATGGAGGATAAAAATGGTAAATGGTTGTTGATGGAGGGTTGGCTTTACTTAACTTCTTAATGAACGGTTAATTATTAAACTGGAGATTTCTATTGTTAAAAGGCGATGTCAATCGAAAGAAATTGACGATCAGATGGAGTAAATCAGGGCGGCCAGCGTCCTAAATCGATGATTTACTACTAAACGATAGAAAACAAATAACGCCACTGAAACAAAATGGTCAAGGAAGCAATAACTACGTTATCAGCAGTATCTTTACATGGCTAGCAAATGCCTTCATGACACTGGTGTATAAACGTGTCAATGCTACGTCTCCATTGTACTATATCGATGTTTGGTGATTACGTTCTAATCATTGATTATGTTGGTGAAACCGGCTCGTGCGTCAAATTAAAGTGTCGACTAGTAGAATGGAAGTTGTAAGTTCAATCAAACGATAGGAGGTATCATCTAGGTAAAGACACATTTCGAGTTCACTGCCGTTTATGCAAAAAGTTAAGAAGTACTTGGGACTCAGCATCTCCTCAATTATGGTCGAAATCATTGTGCATGAACCTTACAATTTTCGTGCTGCGTGAAAATACAACAACAACGAGAAAGATCCGATACGTACACAAAACCACTTTTGCTTGGTAAAGCTCATCTTAAACAGAAAAACAGATTAAATAATTCCAGCTCTGGGGATAAAAGGATTGGGAGAGGGAGGGGAAGAACTGTAAGATTAACGCCTACTGAGCAACACGCGGGTAGTGATGGGATGGGCCGCTATGCTGTTAGCGTAGTGAAATGGCACATGAGGGCGGACCATTATATCGAGACCAAGACACGCTAAGACCCCGCACCACTCTTAAGTGATTACGATTCATCAAAAGGTAAAGCAAGAAAGAAAGAAAAAGCAACTTTTCATCAACTTACGTTCATACTTATAGTACTATCCCTGTACACCTCTATGCTATACGCTACATTATCTATATCTATAGCCATACGTATTGTGTAATTCACCTAGACCTAAAAAGACTGACCATTACCAGTTTTACCCCACCAATCACTACAACTATTTATATATTAAACTGTCACACACTAAAGTTGGCTAAGATTGGGAAAGCAAATGCTTAACATTTGAAGCTCTCGCCTGAAACAAATAAATTTGCACATTCCCACAACGATGAAATGGATCATAAAACAACTGACTATTAAAGCAATCGTAAAAGCGCCGTCAACTTCAAATTTATATTTCGTTTAGGGCAAATTAAAATAACTAATAACCTTGACTTGAGACGCTCTTTGAAGCCAAATGTCGCCTGGGTCTAATGTCGATATAAGTGCAGGTGCAGGGGAGCGCAAAGGAGGTAGCGTGGTGTCGATCCACTTGGTAGAAACGTGTCGCCGTCCAGAAGTGAAAGATTGAGGCGTTGCAGCTCCAGAACGTCCTTGCTGGGGTGTGCTACAATTACTGCTGGCGCTGCTAGTTGGAGCCGTCGTCGAATCGTCATCCTCTTCTTCGTCTGCCTCCAAACATTGGCTCAGTCGACGTCGTTGGTATTCTGCAGATCAGGAAGGGGGAAATATCGTAGGTTTTGCAGTTGTTAACCACCATGGAATATGATGGGTTTTGAGTTTGCGAGCAAAACTTACCACCGAACCTACTTATAAGAAAAGTAGTAAGTTGCTAGAGGGGAAAAATACAAGAAATATCCTACATGAAAATCTGGTGAGGCTCATAACACAACTTTCCTCAGCCCCACGTACATCCAGCCATTTTATAGCTCTAACACCTAATCCAATCTGTTTTTCGCTCACCTAACATGAACCTAGCAGAACCCAACTTGAATTTCAATTAAAAAAACTGGTGGCGCCAAACGTTACAGGATTTCTTGGGTTGCTCCTACTTATGCCTCGACGTATATTGAGTAACCAGCGCATAGACTGGTGATTCAAGACAGTCAACAAGATTTTGGAAGAGGTTTATATATATTGTTCTGGAACTAAAGAGAAAATAATTTGAAAAGGTAGTTAAAAGGGCAAAAGTAACCTGAACTCCAGAATTTCGTGGGCTGTTGCTGATAATTGTAACCGAATTAACCAATACAGATTTGGTGATAACGCTACTGTCTTATGAGCGGGATTTAAAAGGAAGGTCCGGCACGTGTTTTTCCACGGATAATCAAATTCTTATAGCCGTTTTTGTCTATAGTTAGTTTTGAACCGATTTTGTTGGCAACAATATTTGAGCGTACCATTTGCTGACTAAATATCCACTTAGTGCTGATTTTGCCGAACCCTTCTCTTTTGATAGGTCACACAAGCTACTTAAATTGTTTTTTCCGGACTCGGAAACCTTTCAAACGTAACAAATCTGAAGATAACTCAACCCCCCCCCCCCCGATTATTTAATTCTCTTTTCTATTTCGCAGGGCAGAAGAACGTAATGAGCCAAAACGTAATTTCATTACGACAACAGTGATCCTCAACAACTAGTAAACTAATTCCCACTTCAACTTCGTCTTTCATGTAAGGTTGACAATTTAAAATGGCATAATTATCTATTTAGTTGTTATTACTGTGAAAGATGTGTTACTAGCCAGGTAACCTCGAATTTTATAATTATTAGTAGATAATCCATTACACTACAAAGAGAAACGCCCAAAAATGATAGGATATTAGTTAGAATCACTTCGAAAACTGCGATTTTACCATAGGCCATTGGCATTTTATTCTGACAAATTGAGTTTTTCAATATTTTCAATGTGAATTATTGACAACCTACAACTTTGTAACAAGGTGTGGCTCCATCTACTGGGAAACCTTCTAAACTAGCAACCCCTGTGAGTGGCTGGTCAAAATTCAAATGTTGTCCAGTTGAAACATTATTAAGACGTATTGGAGTTTTCCCACGGTAAATTGAAATTCAGTCACCAGGAATTGGAATAATTTCAGAACAAATTGAGATAGAAATCTTGATCACGTTCAAATTCGTGCTTAAAGCGTTGAGATCCTTCGGCGAAAAACGTTGCTTTCCCTGTTCTTGTTCGAGGCACTACGAGACAAAATTTAGTTTCTTGTCTTATCGATTGTGATCTTTCAATGATGAAGTGCGATTTTAAAATTTTATTTAATCCAACAAACCATTATTTGGCGATAACAAAACGAGATTTTTACGGAATACGTTGAAATTTTTCAATCGTAAGATGAATCAAGGCTCTTCATTGATAAGATTCAAACATATAACCAATCTGCGTCTGTCTCACTACCAATTTTCTTTCAGCCAATTCTTTTCACCAAACGTAACTTCTTTCCGTACGAAGGGTCAATTTTTTCACACTAAAATGAGACTACTTCGTACTAAATTTAGATTTTTCCAGTGGTAATTGTGATTTTTCGATGAAAAGTAGAAGTTAATGACGTACGCGAAATTGTTCTATGACAAAACTACCATTTTTCGTAAGAAACGGGTTTTGGATGACAAACTGAGATAGCTTGAGGTCATCTGAGGATATCGCACGTTTTACTTTTCGTTTATAAATATTCGTCGTAATTTTTAAATGCCACGAAAAGGGCTATTCGCGCATTTCGTATGTTTTGAAGTTGATCTCAGGATGATCCGTGAAAAGTAGAACTACCAAGAAGCTGAACGCCAGGGATATGTATTATTGCATTCGTCTTTAAGGTCTTTGAGTAATTTTGTTTAGTAACATTTTCTTCTAGGTAGGAATGATGCACGTATCCCCATAACAAAACGCTTTAGGAAATATTTGTTGAATAATGGTGTTCGAAGAAAATATATTTTCGTGCGATTGCAAGCGTATAGCACTAGTACGTTTAGATTTTTTCATATAATAATATTTGCAATTTTGTCTAATAATTAATTTAAAAAAATTTTTTCCAACCACTAGCTCTAGTGCCACTGAAACTCTAATTAATTTGAAATTACCGTTCCCAATATCGAAATATCGTCTTAGACTAATTTCAATTAGTGGGAGAAACCTTCAACTGTATGGCAACCCAGTTTTTTATGGGAAACGTCAAATTCAGCAAATATTTATTGATCTATGCTGTAGAAACTATGTTACCTAAACAAAGCAGTTAACGTAGCATTTAGCAACCACAACGACCGAAAGCCCTTATAACCCTAACCCATACGACTTTTCCACCGGCTGGTACGATAGCATAAAGCCAATAGCAAAATGCCTCAACCAAAGCACAAAGCTAGTGTCAGTATTTTCTAGAGCCAACCTAAAAGGACATACATTTCAATAAAAATTCTAAAATACAATTTACAAGAACAAGAATCACACTCATTTTTGAGAGGCTTCTAAAAAAAGAATTGACATGATCAACTTTGGAATAGGCTCAGCAACAAATATTATAAATAAATAATGAATATAAGGTGCAACGCGTGACGCCACTGTCTTCAACCCCTGTAAATACGGCGATTCGCTGTACGTACGAATGTCGTAAGTACTATGATGCTTATGGAGAACAAAATGTAGGTAATGAGTTTGATCAGACTCTTTACAGACATTTTCGCGTAAATTGGAAAGCCGTTTAACGTCCGGAGTACTCCCTGCCCAAATGTATTTTAAAGTATAAGTCGGATCAACAGACATTCGGAGAAATCTATGAATATAGGTTATGAGAAGACGCTGTTAGATCGAATGCTGGGGAAAAACAGTCAGTAGCAACGCATCAAACAACTTTCCTCAGCCCCTCATACATTCCGCTATTCTAATCGCTCTAGCTAATGTTAATGTTACTAATTTTTCAATTTATGAATATGAACCTTGACAGTGCCTCTCGCGCACTTCTCTCTTTTCCTCCACGCGTCACTACCTAGAAAGTGGTAACACTTAACGTTCCAGAATTTATTGAGTTGCTCCTATTAATGCCACAACCTTTATGGAGTGATTAGTCAATAGGTGATTCATGAGACTGTCAACACGATTTCTTTGAGAAGTTTATTGCTTACCATTTTAGAATTACTCGGTAAAACTTTCAGAAATGCAACGGCATGTAGTGGTTTTGGTTTGAATTCTAATTATCTTAAGAACGTTACAAAACTTTCATCGTACATGCAGTTTCAACCACTGAGAATAGAACTGGTTTCAACCGAGGACGGAAATCACATCAATTGGAATCATACGGAAAAAAAATCTAGCCTAAAATATTCTTCGTTAGTTTTTATGAATTATTGTGCTGCACTTGTCATTTTTCCAAAAAGATTATTTTTATTAATATTTTATCAGTCTGTGGAGCTGATGGCACAACTAATTTCATCATGATCGTTTGAGCAATTTTCAAAAAGAAAATATATATTCCGTTTTTTGATCACCATAATCTCGTAATTATAGTCTGCTAATTTTGGTGCCTCACGTTGAACTGTTCAATATCAAATAAGCTTACCTAATTTTTGCTCTTCGGAAAAATAACGAGCTCAATCAATTCAGCGTTCTCAAATTCATAACTCTCCTTTTCTTCACCGATTGTGATGCGACGGTATAGCAGTATGAGATAAGACTTTTAAAAGTATAGCGAAAAGTAAGTGTTACGCGAGAGATCAACGACAATATGTGAGGGCAACGTACAAAGCGGCCTCTCACGAACAACTACAGGCCGAATTATCAGTAATTGGTTTACGGGTCAACGTTATTTACCTAATAATACGTTTGCCCGAATGTGGATTCCGTTCTAATAAGGTAACGAGAAAGCAAAATTAGTCCTTCAATTTCTTCGTTGACATTACGACACAATTTACTGGGACGATGGCACCCGCAACGGAAGGAAAACTGAAGCGAATGAAATGGCACCCACACTACTCAATCCAAGATCTAGGGAGAGAGAAATAAGGAAGGAACGAGTAGTAAGATAAGATGATCACAAGTTGAGATACGAATTGAGCAACTTGCAGGTGGTGATGCCACGAAGAACGACAATCAACGGTGACAACAAACGCATCTCGACAGCATTGACCTTGAAACACCTGAGCCAGGTGAACTTCTGCCTTCCTAAATGTCTGACTGCAGAATGATGAAGAAATGGGGTCTTGTTATTTATACACGGGTGGTCTATGCGGTTAAAGTCACACATTCTCCTGATACTTAAATTTTACTCTGAAAAAAACCACCTACAGGATATTAACATTAACAGGAGCAGTCGCTTGCTGCCATTCAATTCCAAGTATCAACAGAGAAACTGAAGGATTTTAGTAACTACTCACGCAACCTACATATCAATAGCTTTCTTCTAACAACCGGCTAAATCAGGCCAATTGCCCTTTCATTGTGAGTGGCGAAACTGTTCACGCGAGAAGCAAATCAATAAAGAAACTCGCGGGTTCGTCTCGCGAAAACGGGTTTGACAGTTGAAACAGGACGCGACTTAATGCACGCACGTTTTTTTTCTACGATAAAAGAACCTTGCGAAGCATCGCACCTTTCCTCAACCCTTTCGGCTTTCCTCAACCCCTGTAAATACGATTCGCTACATCCAAGAGGTGCATCTTCTATCTACGCACTTATACTGAACAAAATGGGGATGCTAATATGCTAAAAGTACTTGTGAGTTTGATCAAAATCGTTTAAGCTGGTTTAGAGAAAATGTGAAAAACACAAACTTTAAAATGCTCACAAAATATCGTTTTCCGATGGGCTTATATCACCGTCCAACGAATGGTTAAAGAAATATTTGCTGACAAAAGAAATGCTCCCCATTTGAAACATAGTACTTGTGCCAATATTCGACTTCCCGCGAAAATGAGGTTAATTGATACATTGCCTCCTTCCTCCGTGCACAGACTTCCGTATAAAAGTATATTATGTATGTCTAATAACATATGTAATTTTTCATCGTTTGAATTCATTTGTTATTCAGAGTAATAACTAAATTTTGAAAAACAGCGAAAATAAGCCCAGCACTAATGTTTCAGATGCTAATTCGGCCTGATGAAACACCACTATCCCTTTAACTATCGAAGTATTGATAGGTTGATCGAAGCACAGACCGGATGACAATGGCTTAGGAGCGAGGGAACTCATGGTTCCTGAGTAGAGTACAACTAACCAATGATCAAAACAGCATACAAGTATTTCAGAGGACGCTGTGTAAAACGCAAGCTCCAAGGGATAGAATACTATAATTTTTTGAACGAACTCCAATTCTAAATATAAAAGCAGTATCTTTTAAATTTCACGGCTCCCAAGTAACAATTGTTGACAGTCTCGTCAGCCCGCGTTTATTTCCAGGAACGTCCCTCGAATGTCAGGTCTCCTAAATGAAGAGCCGCTTGGCAGCGGTTGACAGTCGAATTTTTGTTATCGTCAAAGTTTGTCGTTTACAGGACAACAAGCGCGACGTTCGAGGCGGGAAACTCATTTTCTTAACAACGTTTAGAAGTTGAAATATTTTACGAAGAACGAGAAGCAGGAATTGGTTAGTTAGGCCCTGTGAGCTTAATGAACATCGTTAAAGCTAAATTTAGAAAAACTATGTTTCGAAGGAAATACGGAGCCGAGACTCCCCCCCCTCCCCTTTTAAAGGTTGTTCTGCCATTACAGAAATACGGGATACTTTTTAAACATGGAATATCATTCGCACCCATGTAGTTATTAGGATGCCAATAATATTGATGAAATACTTCAAATAATAATAGTGTTAACCCTAAGCAGCTAATAAATAGTGAACTAATAGAGATAATTATAGAGAAATACGATTATTTTATAGGTTGGTACTCGATTGCACTCCTGTTGCAAGGAGTGCTGTAGCTAGCAATTAGCATTAATCAGAGGTTGGTGAAACGGCGTTAAACTTGCAAAATTACTAATAACAAATAATCACGTATAAAATACATATATCTTTACACACTATATGTATTTAAAATACAATTACATAGTGTGTTCGAGAGACGCACACTTCAAAACGCTTTTTTACCCATTTATAGCGTTTTAACGCATTCGCCTATCTTCACATTGTTCTGCGTTAGTTTGAGCCATTTGTTTTGAAGGAATCTGACTACCAGAATTACCTAATAAATTCATGTGGCCTGCAGCAACGTGAAAATGCCAACGACTGTCGCAGAGATTCAATAAATGCTTCTGGGGTTATAATACGTAATCAATATTTCTCTATTACCTTTATTTCAACTTATTTTTAAATGTACATCGACCCATGTGAACCCGCACCCCTATCGGCGGTATGTAATTTGGTATCTTGCGCAATTAACGATTGGCTAAACATTGTTGTTTGATGAGAAGGAATCTGTGGCAATTCATCGTTATTCCTAGTACTTCTGGTATGCACTTGTCATGTAAAAAGTTTATAAATATATTTGAGTCTGTTAAATTCTTAACTTTTATGTACTACTACTACTGCTGCCAAGTTTTAAAGCTCAACTGTGTTTTAAATTTCGGTGCCTCACGGTCATACAGTTCAAGTTCAAGTGTTATAAAGTAAATCAAATGCTTTCAAACGACAGATGAACAGTTTTTGTGGGATGGAAAAAGATGAATTACATTCTGAACCGCTACATATTGGTATTAAGTGAAAATCGGCATAACCTTCGCGCTAATTCGGCGTCGTTTTGCGCCACAGCTAAAACGACCCACACACTATGCGAGGTTTTAAGCACTCACAAATTCCCGACTACTTTACCGTACGGTACGCTGCCTGATTAATATCCCTCCTGTCAGAACCTGCAGCTATTTGACGAAAGGGAGCCGATTGCTTTCTGACGTATAGCACCCGCCTAATGCGATTCTCGGAGTGTAAGTGTTTACACGATTTCTGCGGGTGGGGCGAGCTGCGCCTTCGCCGATCCTACAATTGGAACTGGCCGACTTTTCAGATTGTGGAACGAAACCAATATTTACACAGCCGGGACTTACACGATTCAAACGAAAAGCAGCGGAATTTTTCCTAGAACTCAACAATCCAGATTTTATTATAGCGGGCTCTCGCCCAATATAACCAAGGTTTTAACACCCCGTCAAACCATTGTAAAAACTGCATATTTATCAGCACCTGACGTTTTCAATTGAATTTGAATTCAATTTTCCGGTCGCGAAAAATAAAAATTGCTCTAATTTTTTTTCTCGTAAAGTTGAAAAGGAAGTTTTTGGTTATTTACTGTGGTATTCTTATAACTTTCCCACGTTTGAAAATTTTACATTGCTATAGCATTGCTAAGAACTGACCACACGCAAAATTTAATTAGGTTTGATCGCTAAAACACTTATATTTAGGTTTGGATCGATATTTCCATAACCTCATTGATTTGCACGCTGAATGTCACCGTTGAGGTAATTTCGCTCAGCCGTTGTCTTAGGGCCGTGTTCAGAAACACGTACACACCATTTCGTGAAACCCAAACATTTTTTCAGCTGATTGCATTACTTTCCTTCCTACTTAGTAGGCTAAAGAAGATAAAAAGTTAGCGCCCAAGTAGGACTACTTAGTCTCAGTCTCGTAGGCGGTGTTCTAATAGCAGTACGATTCCAATGTGTGTTATAAGAAGGCTAACGCATCGCAACTGTCCTTATACACGAAGTTCCCGAAAGGCGCTGCCGTGGTAAATAATGCCAGTGGAGAGAGGAGAACGTATGAATGACTATACGCACAGGAAGTTGCGTTTAGCTTAGTCATTACTATGAGTCAGTTCATGAACCTCACTCTTGGCTGATGTCCAGTCACAAAATCTCAACCAGCTGGCTGAAGTCCAACTTGTTGAAATGTACTTTCTTTTCGCTCTTACTATCATTCGCGTGTTTCAGTCGGAACCCGTTAAAACTTAATATAATACGAACTGAATTATTCGGCCGTCTCTGTCTGCCCCCACTTGAAATACTGAACCGAAGTTAGTCAAATGTAGTTATCCCAACAATAGTAAACTTCAATAGAAATGTGGTCCTTAGGATCAAAGTAACTCGCAGGACCCAGTTGTGTATCAATAAGAATAAAAGGGACGATTACATAGCAACAAAACGTCCACTGTGTTTGTCACACGTAAGATGCGTAACGACAATACATGGCGCGATGCAACATGCAAATATATTTTCCTGGTAGAGGAACCTAACCAAGCGGATGATATAAACCCACTTTTGCCAATTTTGAACACAATAATTGACTCCTACCGAAAGTTACCGTGCCCAACGACTGATCTATACGTCCTTACCTAAAAACTAAAATCTAAGATTCGTAAAGAAATGCCGTGAAGGTAAAATTTGTCCTTAATTTGGATAAACCTTCCCGCAAAATTGAGCAGTGTGTTTCCCCGACCCGTCAAACATTAAATAATGGATATTTGAATACTCAATTACAGGCAACTCATGATGATGTAAATCAAATTCGGAGTCCAAACGAATATCGCGTAGATTTAAACTTTATTCTTACTATCCTTTACCCTAAGAGGTATTGGGATCATGAAAAAAAGTTGAGCTTTGTGGGCGGCTGAACGGAAAAAAACCTAATCGTGCGTCAATACTCAGATTAACGGGAGAACAGCTAAATTGAGCTGAATTCTGGCGGGTCACGAACAGCGATACAACAGTATGTCATTGACCGGTTGGTTCACGTTCTTGTCATGTCAACTTACGCATGCAACATATTCACAGTATGATTATCAACTTCGCCTTCAGATTCCTCCACTGAATTAGGCCTTCGCGAGGAGAACAAAACGAGCCTAGTCTTCCTTGGATTCCATACATTTGTATTCCAGAGCAAAGAAATGTCGTAGATTTCATCAGATCGACGTTGCGAGGCCTATTGAATCGCAAAAGCTTAATTCCAGCGAGTGGTCCGTAGTTTGATTTGCGGGAGAGCGGCTGACCCGATTGAACTGGTTCTTTTCTTGTTTTGTTGTTTATTTTTCGAAGCCACGAAAATAAGATTAAGAGCAGTTACCGTCGACGGGGGGGGGGGGGGGACCAAAACTTGCCAAAACTACGGGTTTTCTCATTTTTCTCGAAAATATAGGCATGAAGCAAAGCGAGATTTGGTAACTTTTCGGAAAACGGCTTTAACTTACTTTCAAGGCGGTACGTTTTCTAGCAACCTGTACCCACGTTTTCCTTCACAATCATTTATGTAAGTATCGGTTTTACTTACGACAAAATACGCGTAGTAATGAAAATAAGTGGTTATTTTTCTAATTTTCTCAAATACTGCTCTAACGATTTTTTTTTTCAATTCTGCATAAACGTTTACGTAGAAATGTGCCCACCCATACCATAGCACCGTTTTTACGGAGGTAACGGAAAGTTGCGAGGAGACGTGCCCCAGATATTCGTCCACGGAAGGTTTTCGAACGTGCTGATCAGCTTTTAAGAAACGGAAAGGATCGAAGGTTCATACCATGAGGAAGAGTCGACTAGTAGGCGCCAACATGGATGTAGAAATAAATAGCAACGGAAAATCGCGAATATCTGCGAACTAACTATTTTCTTTCTTTTAATCAAAAAAAGCCATTAGGGGACACTCGATAATACAATATTATCCAACTCAAGTTTTCCATTTATAACGAGATTGTTTGATTGTTCGCGTTGAAATGAGTTTCAATTGGAGTGGCTCTCCAACTGCGCTGATTCAATCAGTCGTCAAACGCTCCAGTTTCGTCTCGTAGAGGAACCAAACAAGCCGCTTTCTTGTGACTCACTCCTTTCAATTATTTTCTGCCGGCTAATATGTTTGTATTCCGTTCTACCTCCAGAGTGTCACTGAATTAAAGGAGGATATGAACGTCATTCTGGATGGGGAGGGTGTTTCATTGAGATTCTAATCAAAGTCGTATCGCTATTCTACTATCCAGTTTCCTTCCGTCTTATTTCCTTAACCATCGTTATCTTGTTGGTGACAAACCGTTTTTTATAAGTAGTAAAGCACATGAACTATAAGTTACAATATAAATATATTTACGTTTAATGTTATATTGTATATAACATACAGCGCGATTCATTCTTTATTAACCAACAAAACGACCCCTAAAAACATATTTTCGACAAACTGGTCATAAATTTCAATTCGATAACGTCAATGTATTATGGTAACAATATAAAAAGTTGAAAAGAAACAAACAAATCCGGTCACTTCCGGTCTACTCTCATTCCCGAGCTGCGTTCCGTCTCACTCCAACCACCCGTCAGCTCGACACGTCCCGTCGTGCCAATTGCCTAGCGTCGGCTAGAAAATGTCACTTTTCGTTACTCGCTTGTAGTAGAGTCATGTTTCACATCGCTTACAAGTATTTTTCATTGCTTAATCGAAAGGGATTGCTCTACAAACAGTCGATCGCACATAAGTTGTCGTCTTCCGGTTGTGTAACAATTTACAGCGTTTCTGGTTTATTTGTCATTCTGAAAAATAAAGATGTTTTCGGGCACGAAAATTTATTTACAACCCCCCTCCCCCTCAAAATTGGACACTTAACGTTTCAAGCATCGGGATTTCAGATCTGTAATGTCTGTCCGCAGTCACAGCCAGTCTATAACGTGGTCTGAAAAATCCGTTCTATCGCACAAATATTCCACTCGGTATCAAGTTGTGATCATACAAAACCCATGTATTTTATGAAATTTTGGCAGTTTTATCACAATTGCGACGTGTTTGGTATCGATTTCAAGGTATTTTTCGATGCTGGGTCGAATGAAACAAACCCCAGATGTGAATGAGTGCGTCTAGATCTAAAACAATAAATTCGCGGTAATAACACTGAGCCAAAGAATACAAGAACACGAAGAACACCATGGGCTATCACTTAATAATATAAGAAGAAATGGACAACGACTACTGCTCCGTGTGCATTCCGCTATTTTACGAACTTCTTACTACGAACTAATTAAATCTATTTTTATTAAGTTTATATGAACTCGGTAGAACTTAGCTCAACGTTTTATTTGTAGAAACTTGTAATGCTCAAGGTCCCGGCGTTGACCAAGTTGCCATAATCTATGTCACGTCCTTCACTCACTGACCATAATGGTCGATTAATAACGATTATAAAATCATTGAAGACACCCTGAGAAATTACAGAATTGAAACTATCGCCCTTTCTGAGAGTAACCTTTTTCATCACTTAATTCAAGAACTATAAACACGAACGTTTCCAAAAAAAACTATCTTGACCGTCTTATACACTGCCTGGCTAATGATTATTCGCTGAAGGTTGTGACATAAGTAGGAGCCACCTAATAAATTTCAAAATCATACGCACTATCAGTTTGTTCATGGAACATTCAATTTCACCGAGTTCATAATGGGTGAAAACAGACGGTATCAGAATGTACAGGAAAGATGATAAGGTTGAAAGCACGTGGGTCTGAGGAAAATTGCGTGATGCGTCGCACCAACCAGTTGTTATTTTATATATAATATAACGTATAACGTTTTTAATTCTCATTAATATAATGTTTCCAAAGTTACCAGTAGTTGAACATCAACAACATTTGTTAACTGAATTTTTTCGCCAGCAAATACAATTACAAAGGTATTTGAGATTGAGAAAAGCAGATGGAAAAACGATCCATAAATGTCATTCGAACATTTTACGACCAACTCTGCTCCCCGGTTCGCCAGCTGCTTCACTCATTTAATTGTCGGGCACTTACAAGGTGTTTCTGTGCAGGTGCTGATGACGAGCGCCTCTTCTTGAAACGTAGAGCAGAGTCCCCCCCCCCCACAATCACAATGGCTGATATGGACCTTGAGCGCATTTGCTCTCATTCTCCGTTCAATAGTACAAAAAACATCACGCAACTTGTCTAAGTCCCACGTTAATTATTTACTTTCAGAGAGTTTATACGAACCAAGTAGAACATAACTTGACTCGTACAGAGCGCAACGACCATTGACTTATTGGGCTGCTTCTACGTATGTCACAACGTTTATTGAGTAACCAGCGCATAAGTATTGAGTGTTTATATATTCAGGAAAATCTCCAAAAACATTTGGTGCAACGCATTCCTTGTGAATTCAACGATTATCACTCTAGCAACTAATCTAATCAATTGTTCACTCTTAGCTTAACTTTCTGCGTAGACACTGTTAGCACTCAAGGTCCTGGAATTTATTTAGTTGCTCTTCCTTATGCCACTGCCATTATCGAGCAACAAGTTTCTTGGGTGCACGAATGGGGAAACTTGAAACTGAGAAAAAATGAACGTGGTGAGCATGAGTGAGGACTCTATTACACTTAACAGAATATCAATATCCGGTTGAGTGTGATAAACGCACACAATGAACTCTCAATACGTGTGAAACTGGTTGTGAGATACTAAGTGGAGGGTAAGAGTTGAGTTGGGAGTAGCGTGAGCTGACAGGCGAATCGTTGGAAGAACTGGGAGACAACTGTATCGTGAGGCCTGAAGGATGACTGACTTGGAAGGAGCTGTTTGTTGAGAAGAGGAATCTAAAGATGAGGGGTGGATAAAGATACATGGAAAAGTCCAGGACAGGAGAAATCCATTGTCACTTGGAAATAACTAATGAGCTGGGCTTTCCACAGGTACAAACAAAAGGGGTTGAGATAGAAAGGTGTTTGAGGAAACAATGGCTTTCCATAGGGCCAGTGAGTACCCATAAGTGTGAACGTTCTGAGGTCAAATACCTAGCTAATTCAGCCTGCCGAACACAGTTAGTGATTCATGAAACTGCAAAAACGTTTTTTTTCAAAAGGTGTACCACTAGACGTTCTCAAAAATAACATGATACCCAAGAACACATCCTCAGGACCATCACATTTCCTTACTAATTTTATTTTCATCTCAATGACCTTACTCCTGAAAAGGTCGACTTCTAAGGACAGCAGTCTTTTCAGCACAATCTTAAATAGCTTCAATACCACACGAAACATGAACTTCCGATAAAACTATAGGCCTGATTTTAAAGTAAAAAGCAAGAAGGTTTTCCCAGAGTGGGGATACCTCCTGCATACTGAACGCTCAGGAAGATGCCCTCTTGGATGCCTCAGTACGCCAAAGAACGTTCTTTACTCAATCTATACCCACCGCCACCCGCTTCGTCAACGAAAGCCTATAAAACTACTGAATAGTATCATTTAATGTTCTCACAAATAGCTCTAATATGAACCAATCGTTTATTTCAATCGCTTCATCGAGAAAAAAATATCGACGGTATTCTTGACTGCACTACCTTACACAACTCCAACACTACACTAAACACGAGCTGTTGTATCCAATTAAACCAGCGGACTGGTTATGCGACGTTCATAATAGTGAAGTAAGTAGAAATAGCCCTCGAATCCTTAATAGTGAAGTAGCACTCTGATAAACCACAAACTAATCGTAAATCGAAGAATGTTCGTACCTCGATATATACCCGGACTTCAGTTCCCGATGAAACGAGAGAAGTGATTATTAAATTACGAATCAACAAGCGGCGCACCATGAAGGGGAGTAAGTCAATGACTAGAAATAGCACGCGAACCCTTAATAGTGATCTTGCCTTGAACGCTCTGGAAAGGGCCCTCTCAAACGATTCCATAAGTCGAAGAATGTTCATATCTCGATTTATACCCATCGCCGCCTGTTTCCTCAATAGAAAACTTCTTTCCTCAAATAACGTTCTCGAATATCGTTGAACCAACGAATTACCTGTGTCATATTCAGGAGCATTACTCATTCTTCTTCATCTCAACCACTACAACGAAAATAATATCGAAAACCAACGATGGCGTATTGTATAACTCACAATAATAAAACAATAAACACGAACTTCCGTTTCCGATGAAACTAGCGGTCAGGTTACGCAACAAACAAATTAAGAAGCGGCACCCTGTGAAGTGGAAGAAGTTCACGAAGAAGAGATAGCGAGCGAATTCTTTAACCTAACGTCCACGAGTTCTCCTTCGTGGATCACCACTGGGCTGAGTAATAAGTTTAATCAAAAACACAAATTAAACAATTTCCCCAATCACTTTTTTCACTCAGAAAATGATCTTAGTGTTCGTACGCAATTAAGAGAGAACAGTCATCTCAAATTTGATATTCAGCCTGCAGATTCACGTTATGCCTAATTCGGCGTATGAGACAATTTTTTCTCCAAAACGGCAAAAAAGGCGATTAAATTTCATGTGTGATCAGCTCCGCATAACCGAACGGTATGGTGAAATTATCATTTGTGGGCAAATGACTAGAGCAGCACAATAAATTATAAAAAATTTTGATTTCAGCGCAGTTTTTCTCACAAATATCAGGTTCGTAGATATTGAGCGAGAAAACTCCGACTCCAACCTTTACGTTATCCACCGGATATTTTCGTTTATGATCTACTAAAAAACACTTGTATCACAAAACAATGATGAGCGCAAATACGCTTCAAGATCTAGGGTTTCACATCAAACTTCGTACGTGAGATCCGTTCAATATTCGGTCGACTTCTGTCAGTTTGATGAAACTCAGTTCGGCAATTACTCTACGGTTCATCTCCGTTGAACAGATATTCCGAGGAACATATATTTACAGTGACCGATTTTGGAAAAAGTAAAAAAAAACACTTTTCAAGCTTATACCTGCGTACAACGTAGTTTCACAAAGGTGTTTTTTGAGAACAAAAGTTACGCATTAACGCCTTCACTGCGTTTAACCTTGTAGGTCACTTCCTGTCGTCCTGGCCCTCTTTCGTCATTTGCGGATGGTAGTTTACACCTCACGCATGAGCACTCAGTCCTATCAATTCGCAAACAATGTGATTTGCCACGGACTTTTGTCTTTATAACTAACATCGCTGGCACCATTTCTCGGAGCAGTGAATTTTATCCACGATATTTAACATAAGATGCAGAATCTAGGGGAAGCATTGAAGAATGTTTGTCGTTTCTGTTCAAGGAAAGACGTTCCCATTTAGTTCAATATGGTTCTATAGTCGTCATTGGTTCATTATTCTCATAATGAAACGAGAAGAAGTTTCTTCGACCTTTTGGACTCATTGCATATCGTCGAACTCGCAGCAGTTGCAGAACAATCTGACGTTTCGCAGAGACATTTAAGAAGCTTGTTTTCGATTTGAAGGTCCACGCCTCCTTCAGCATATTTTCACAGTGATGTTTACTGAGAATAAAAGTTAGGTATTGGTTTTTAGAAAATACAGAGTAAGTTTAATTTAGATCGTCAGAGCAATTATCGAGAGAAATGCGAAAAGCCCTCTTCTACGGGTCGTTTCATCGACGGAAACCGCCCATCACTTTACTTTTGCGTGTCAACAAACACAACGCGATCGAAAGAAAAAAAAGGAACTACACATAATTATTTGGTCTTGTGACAGAACCGCGAACCGTGAAATGTCAAGGTCGAATTGTTCAACCGGTTACACAACTTTCCTTCGTAGTATATACGGTTAAAGACGAATTAATACTTAAAAGTTGGTATAGAGCCGGAGTCGTATTCTTAGTCATTTCTAAGTAAATGTGCGGACTGTAAAGAATGTTGAAATGGAACTAACCTATTTCGTTATTCACTTATTCTTTGCTTCGACGAGAAATAAAATTATTTAGCTGTTGACGGAGAAACTAAAATTGGTTAAACAGGTTGATGAGTCACCACGCAGTACGAATGACTCTACAGCTATTTGAAGTTTCCGTCAGGTCTCATCGCTCTCCTCTGAACGTGTTTTGAACCAGAAAGAAACATTTCGGAATTGTTTCGTCTAGCCCATGTAAATTAGATGGAGGGTACACAATAAGACGGAGGAGACATGAGCTTCGAATGCCAGTGCACTACTCGCGCTGTGGGTGAGACTAAAAATATCTGCCTGACAGCTAACAAACGGGGGCGTCAAAACGGAAACTGTTAGTGACAACGAAACCACACAATTCTAGCAAAATTGAAACAGGCGATATCTAGGCGAAGTATTCCACACAATCAGTTTATTTAAGAAGAATCATGAGCAACGTATCGTATCCCACGACTTTTCACGCCTCAGAGTAAATTCGGCAATTTTCTCACTCTGTCAATTCCTTCATCTACCACACTTTACGCCTCGACAGTTTTTACTCCACTCATGCAAAGGATGAAACATTGCAAGTTGTTTTTGGTACAAATACTGCAGCGAAACTTACCTACTTACCACCTCTAACAGCAACCACAAGCAAAATAAGTTCAGTAATTACTTATGCAGCCTCCCAAGATGCTACCAGCCGCTCAACAACTGTTTCGACAACTTTTTTTCATATTTATCAGCTCGCCCTGGGATACTTTCCAGAGGCCTTGTAAGGAGTGGCCACGTGTATAGTGCCCAAACCCAAAAAATCAAATCTTCTCACTGACTACTTCTTAACGCCCTAATAGTATTATTTTCACTCTAAAACATTTGATCGAATACTTCTCCAGTAGCCGTGTACCAAATGTATGTAATCATTATATACATTTTATTCAACAGTTAGAACGTTATATAATGAATGATGATGTATATTGTTCCATTATAATTTTAGTGTTGATCTGATAGATCTTACCAAATAACTACCAACAGTTTGAATAACATATAAATTACTCCACAAATATCTAAACACTAGGATCCATAATACGATTCGCGAAACAAACAACTAATTAATAGAACAAATAGGGAATTTATTTCATGCGAAGCGATTTGCCTACAGGTTTCCTAAAGTCACCTTGGAAAGAAATAGTACGACAAAAGCTGCGCATGCTTAGTACAAAAACTAAATCTGTTGTGTAACACAATTTCACAACGGTAGTTGTATCCTCTGGACGTAAGCCATTAAATACGGGCACTGAAAGAAGGCAGATCTTCCCCATTTTCTAAACCGTCCTTCTATTTATTCTGTGAAATAAAGATCTTGTGCTGTTGTCCATTGTTTGGTTTAACCGTTTTTTGTTCGATTTCCTTGCGATCAGTTCGTTACGTTTCCGAAGATATTATATTTCGCGCCGACTCTCGCAAAAGCCCAAGAGTTCTAAGACTATTCATATTCAAAACTCGTTTGGTAACCCAAAAATAGATAATCCGCGTCTTCACGTGTTTGCAGAGAATGGGATCGCTAAACTCCCCAACTCGTATTACTTAAAACATCTGTTTAGTTGAGACCATTCGTGGTGCAGAAGCTGCTTGACCTCCGGGAAAAGATGTGAACCAGCGATTTCCAGTTTCAGCCTCCGATCGCCGGTAGAGATGTGTTCATTGTTCAAAATTTGACGAACTGGATCATCTGTACCAATTACTTGGACGCAGCATGAAATAGAAATATTGTGTCTCGCTATTACATTTGTGCTTATTTCCTTTATCGTGTTCACCGACACACGCACGCTCACACGACCCATTTCCATTCCCTCAAACGCTGCTTTCCTCAAAATAAAAAAAAATAAAAAACAGCCCGTTAAATACACGTAACTTGCCTGACAATAGAAAGTAGCGAAGGGCTAGACAGTAAAAACTTGGAACTCCCAGTATTTCCAAAAGATTTCATGTCGCCGATCTATAAATTCGTTATGTTTTTAAAAGCGTTTTTAATGGTTAATTAATGCTGAATTAGACCCAATATTTTTTACCCGTGCTCAAGAATTTAAGAATTCTTGACATTTATATTGTCAAATTTCGAGTACTTTCCGTTAATATTGCTGGTTAACGAACGTTATGTACGGAAAAAAGAGAACTGTTTTTGTGCCCATTTTGAACGTTTTACCTTACTACAGTCAAAAGTTGTCCTGCATAAGTACATAATAGTTTGTACGTTCAAAAGTGAAAAATATCTAGGACTCGTTGCAGTTAAACGGATTTCATAAAACTGGGAAATTTGCACTTTTCACTTTTTGGCACGACTGCTGCGAAAGTTCTTCATTTTCTAAGGAAATTAGATAAAAATGAGAAATAAGGTTTTCTACATCATACACGGCTCCCATTTACACTTCTATAGTTCAGTGCCGGTCACAATTTGCGTAATTCCAAAATACAATGTTTTTCGCAGTGCTGTACTATTCAACCCCGGGGTTTCATCGACTTATCCGTGGGACTCAAGCAAAATATCTAACACCCAACATACTCGAGACATCGGCTGTACACGCGATTATAAACTCGAATCCATCAAACTCAGCTCATCAATTTTGGAACAGTTCTCTTCTCGGTTTTTTGAGCATTTGCAACAGAACTTAAAAGGAAACAACAGCTTTCAACTACTGCTTGATAACAGACCTTGTAAACAAATTAAACGTATACAGTTTCCCGAGCTCCAGTCAGTCTCATCGATAACGTTCACATAAAATAACACTGCCTGCCAAGAAAAAACGTACCGTTACGTTAGTTGTTCCTGTAAAACAAGAACGACAAATTCGCTAGAAACTCGAGATTCCTCAGCGCAGAGGATTGAAAGCTATGCAATGATACCTATCAAATGTGCCGATGGATGCGATCACGCTAAAATGATGAAACTGTTCAAGATAAACCGGGGTTATCAATTTATCGAGTATTATCCTGAGATTCAAAGCCGCAGAAAGACTAAACACACGATTTGATACTTGGATTGAGCACACGATGGCAAACACTATTGCAACAAAACGTTCTCAAATTGACTAACCCACGTCCAATATTTACGACGGAGGACAACATTTTAAAGAAATCAAAACGAAGGCATTTCGTAAACACTAGTCCTGATATTACCCCTTTCCCCTTAATAGTCGATGTAGAGTGCAATTTTAATGGTTAATCTCGACTAAACAATACTTTACGTACATGTAGCATGTGCGTCTGATGCTCGTAGCCTTCTTTTTGATACCAGTTAGTTGCTAAGCACGTAGGTTATAATTAATAAATGAAAACAATCAATGGTAGGGTTCACAACGCGATTTCACTGAAAATTCAGCTTATACTAAATTCGATCAGGTGAAGATAACAGTTGAAAAAGATAGGGATAAGAGAAGACAGTCTAAGCTCAAGAAACTTGCATTGAGGAGATATGCAACAATACGTACTCTATGTAACACACGAATGTTACATGAAGAGCCCCGATTCCTTTACTCTGTCCGCCTATAATGTCGTACTGTTAAATTTGGGTTGAGAAAATACTAAACAGTTTAGGAATAGTTATACCGCTATAATAATAGAACTTCAACAGTGCATGCGATGTTGAGCACGACTCCAACAAAGTGACTTAAATGATCATATATTTTTATTCAACCCCCAGAACGAAAAAATGCAGTACTTGGTTCTCAAGCACTTCGGCATTAGGCATATAACTTGAAATTACCCAGCCCACTTTAACTCAATAATTTGACTACGTCACCCATAAATAGAAATTTCGCGGGCTTTTCAGTTGATGGGTCATGCCTAACATCCCCCTAAAAGCGCGTATACCTTCATTAAGTTGACATCACAACTGCGAAGAAAAACAACAGCTAGGCAATTCGTGACTGTTTTTCATAATATTAGCTCGTTAGTTAATGCGCACCAAACTAATAAGATTTAAGATTTTGAATGAATGATCGAGACGAAAAGTTCATCTTACTGGAAAACTACTCAGCTTATTCCAAAGTTGATCTGGCGATGTAAACAAAGGTGAAGGACGAGGAAAATATTGTGACTGTTGCCACGCTTATGATTTCTAGGGATAACGTTGAAGTAACTCCAGAATCACAACAGATGATTCTGATAGAAGCCAATCAAAAACGAAAACAAAAGGATCTAGATAAGAATCCGTGCATACTAACGTACAATATTGTAAATTTGTGTACCTGTAGGAATCATTTCTAAAGGTAAAATGACGACGATACAACTATTTTCCAGTCTAGTTCCTGGTAGAGCTCAACACTACAACTTCTAACGCAACTACGAAGTGTCTTCCAAACCGTGAAGTTCGATTATTGCAACTTTGTTTCACCTTTGGGTCAATTTGAACTTCGGTGACCGATGACACGTTAACCGAAATTGATGTACGCGACACTCGAGTAAATGCATCGATATTAGAACAAAACTGATAACCGACACTGGGGAAGTAAAAAAAAAAAAATTAGGGGAATTACCGTGAGAGCCGCGCGACAGAAGGAAGCACTTCACTAACTGATAGGTAGTTGAGCGAAGAGAGCGGAAGACGCAGAGCGCGCCACGAGACGGGTCAGCTGCCGGTATGAGCGAGGGGGGTAGCTCAGTGTTACCACTCAGGCCTCAGATCGGCATCACGAAGCAATCACACAATTATTGACCATATCCTGTGCTCGCCCTAGTCTCCTCTCGCACTTCGGTCCAGTTTCAATCTTTTTACAATCGAACCTTTATTTATTGAACCGTCGTTGGTCTCAGTTGTTAAACTGGTCTCAAACTTATTATTCACCAACATCGTCTAAAATAAAGTGACAATCACTCGAAACGAATCAACAGCTAAATCAACTGGTTGAACCTGGATCAACAACTTTACTTATACCCGCTTTTTCTGCTATTTGTTTTCATTCGCGACTGTTCTGGAATGAACTGAGTCTGATTTTAATTCATTATAAATTGAGATTTACTTTTATCCCTAATTTTAGAAAAGTGAATCACTAGAAAATGGTTAGAGTATTTTGGTTGGTATTCGAGAAGGAAATCGGACTAAAGGGGATCAGGTCATAAAAATGTATTATTATTTATCCTCAACCCTTGTAAATTGCTTGATGAGCTACAGTTAATGAAACTGTATTCCTTCAAATCATTTGTACGATAAAGCTCATAGAGAACAAATAGAAAATAATATCATCAGAGTAATATGTAAGTTTCATGAAAATGCTTAAACCAGTTTTGGTTAAAATGACAAAGAAGAGCCTGCCGAGAATATTGTTTTCTGAGGTAGAGGGTTGCAGAAATAGATTCGGAGACAAATGTGGGAATTGGCTGCTACCCACGATTTGTAACACCAGTTGAGAAAATGTTCTCTATGCTTGTGAACACGAACGAGGGAGAATAGCAAAACCGATTCTGCTCATCTTCAATATTAAACGTATAAATCACTGTGAGATGCGAGAATAACCTAATGAGCTAAGTCAATTCCAAGCTAACTGTAATTATAGTCTTTAAAAAAAAACACTTTTTCTTCTCTAAAACTGCAATAACGATTAAGATTATATTTTGTTGTTCAGTTTCAAACAACTGATACTGTTGTGATTTTTTGTTTGAGAAGGATTGTGTTCACTGTTTTGGAGATATCAGGTACAAACTTTTAGAAATGGTAGTAAGTGAAGCGGCCGTGGTTGGGATTGTTGGCGTAGCTGCTGTATAGCTTATGAGCGTTATTATACGCTCATCGTTTAAGCACATTATTCGACTAGCACCAAAATGTCTTTTGCCGAGCCTTTTTCTCTCAATAGCGTTTACAGGCACACACAGAACACTTTCCCACAAACAGTATTTTTCGAATTCAGTAGGCGTTAAAATGTTAAGATCTGAAGAAAGCTAAACTTTTTTTGAGCCTATTACGAAACTCTCTTTTCTACTTCGTAGAGCCAAGGAAAGTAAAAACCCCTGAAAATTATTACACAACGGTTTATTATTCTTAAGAACAGCTTGAACTAGTATTACTGCTCAGAGACCCATCCTATTCGATTCAGCATCCAAAATACTAGTAAACCATACAAAACATGACCTGACTACAATGGAACTACGGAAGCTAAATATTCCCCCAGCGCCAGGCGCCTGTAGACAATTGGCACAACGTTGCGAGTCGAGCAGGCAGGTGGTTTTGATGAGTCAGGAGGGGGGGGGGGAGTACTAACGACGAAACATTTACTTCCGCTGTAGTACCCGCGAGTTCTTTCAATTAGTTGACTTTGGCTCACTATAATTACTAAAATTCACTAAACGCAGTTGTACACGTCTGATACTCATTCCATTCGACCCAGGATGTAAAAATACCCCAAAAACGATACAAAACACGGCCTATTTGCAATTATACTGCGTTATCGGCGCAAAACGCCAAATCAGTATAGGTTTTTTGACCTCCGAATTCACGCACCTTGCCTAACGGGACTCCCTGAACCTTAACGGTAAAGTCACTGTTTCCCCAAACACCTTCGTTCTAAACCCCTTTTTGCTACCTATGGAAATTTCACCTCTTCAGTTAATTCCAATTGACGACGGATTTCCTCTTTTTTCTAGGCATTCCAAAATATAATTTCCTCCTCTCTTTTCACATTCCTCTCCACAACAGACAGCTCCTCCCAAACTCATTCTCCTACGAAGTCTCGCAAAAGTCAGTCGTCTCCACTTCTCCCAACACAGTCATCTGACACCTTTCACGATACAGTCGTTCTGCAATTCTCTCAACAGACATTTGTTTCACCTCCCATCAGCATCTAATCCAGATTTCTCCCTCCTTCTCCGTACAACCAGTTTCACGCCTTCAGAGCCCCCTCTTGTTATATACTCAAGTCACCTCTTCTTGTACATCTAAGTCTTCAAATCTTGTGGTATAACAATTATTCAAATTACAAGTTCGTGCTCAACTAAACCCACCTCCGAGATTCATTCAAGTCTATCTTGGTCAAAACCGTCACAGTTCAAAATAGGTAGATATTAAGTGAGTAAGTTAATGGTGGAAGTAGCAGGTTTAAACCGAATTTACAGAACTGGCACAGGCCTTATAACGACATGTTATTATAAATGTGACTTCAAGTTTTGACATCGACTGTTCCACATTCTTCGGTTTCCACTTTACTTAGCCATGAGTAGTCATGAAGTAAGTGGGAATGTAAACGGCTGTAAAAAATTTCTGTGGTTTATTTTGAGAGAAAGCGGATGTACCAACCTCTGCTCCGACGTGATATCCTCCCAACACAGACGTGGGGCGCCAAAACGGGGAGCGAAATTGGTCCGAAACTGACTATAGTTATCATAGTGATCAAAAGACCTAATTTCGTTGTTCTTAAAAAAACAGCTAAAACGGGTTTGACTCAAATTTTGGGGTGGGCTGTTATACACGATATATTAGTAGTATTCTATAGGTATTACGCTATACTATTAGGGACTATACCATAGGAATTCTATAGGTGAGGGAGCTATACGCTGCAAATATGAACCTATTAGGTGCAAGAGAGAAACAAGAAATAAATATGAGCAAAGAAATTAGTTGTATAGTAAACGGTAAACTGAAGAAAAATGTACTTTGGTTGTGTCGGAAACACAATAATGAGGAATAATGAATGAGAATTCAGTCCCACGCAGCACTTAGAGGTTTGTCTTGGGTTAGTACGAGCTGGTAGAGCAGAAGAAAATGGTCTGAATAATACTCGTGGGATGGCGGAAGGGAGAACCTGTTAGGGGACTCCTATCCAACGAATAAATGGCCGTCTTTAAGTCGCTGGGAAATACTGTGTTCTGTCCGTCTGACGAAGGGCATGAAATGTTGCAAGCAAGTGATGACAATTCAGGAATGACGGCCCTCGTCCCAGCTGTGAGCTTACCCCAAATTCCAACAGTCTTCGACCCAGTATGATGAAGACGAACAAAAAAAAGTGAGCGTAAAAGAAATAAACATAAAATCGCAAAATAATCCTCAGTTCTCACTCTTCGCCGAAGAACTTAATCATTCAGAACCCCCACCTCCACCCCATCTTAATTAATAGCCGTAATATGATAAAACGACTTACCGCTGGAGTAACGTGGAAACGGTTCCTTCGTTGCGGCCTAGGCCGAGGCGGCCCTTCCGGCGGTCCAGTTTGAAAAGTGACTTTCCTGCCAGGAGGCGGTAAGTGGGCATTGCTCTTTTCGGCTCTTCCTTCGTCCTGACAAACAAAAACGTGGGATTAAGAAAAACTGCTGATACCGCTCATTCCTTTTCAGAATAATTTGGGCTGTCAATCTCTGAGACAGTAAAATCAGTTCTTAAAGAGCAATCTTGGAAGAATGCTGCCAGAACAGCACATTTTGAGAATTTTCAACAAAAAAAAATGTACGAAATGTTGCACGGTAGTCACCTTACGCGATGATAACACTTATGACTACATTGTGAAACAAATCGGATTTCATCGACCATGCCAAGGGCCCTCACACCTACAGGGAATCTTTGCTTACAACTACCTTGGTAAGGTAGGTATTTCCTTTTGTCACTTCTATCACATTTATTAATTGTATCACACCCAGTATTGCCTTCTACGGATATAGAAGAAAACAGAATGCAGTATTGCCCTCTACTGAATAGAAAACAATCGCCATCATTATGTACTAAATTGTCTGTTAGTTATTCTCTGGGGTACTTTCGTAGTTCTCTTTGGTCTATCATAGAATGTGACTTGAGAAGTCTAATTTTATTATATTTTGTTTGCAACCGTAGGGCGCGATTACGAGGGGGAAATGTACTTCGAAAAATTGTCGATGAATACATGTCATTGCCTGAACCCTGAGATATCCAACGTCTCTATTGACACATGTAAATAAATGAAGGCATTCTTGGCAAGTATTAAATGGCCCAATATCAAAAAAATTGAATTAGTGTTTTTGCAACTGTCAACTCCTCGGTTAAAATATTGTATATGTAGAAGAAATATTCAGATCATATGGTTACTACTGGCCTCGAGGCACAGAGAATTCTCTTTCGTTAATTGTCTTACTCGGGTGTAGGAGGAACAAAATAAGCCCACGCTCGCGTCATTCATTGCGGAACGCCGTCAGTTCAATCGATTCTGTCAAGCTCTGCAGGGGTCGTTCGCCTGTTGATCGCCGATGTGACATTCGTTTAGTCATTAAGTTCCTTACTTGGTGTGTTGTATAGGTGACATTCAAATTCGTCAGCTTGTGGAAATGTATGGATTTGGAGTAACTTCAACCCAACCATAAATCACTTACTGATTACTCACTAACTCAATAACGGTTGTGGCATTAGTAAGAGCAACTCAATAAACTCCGGAACTTAATTGTCACCAGTTGCTACATAGAACAGTGAGCATAGGTTAATACCAACCAAATTAAAAACAAATTTTATTAGTTGCAGGGGTGCTACTAGCTGCTGGTTGCACTTGGGGTTGAGGAAACTTGAGATGGATCGCACCAGATATTTACAATTTTCTTAAACTCGGCGATAACAATTTTGATGATGACGATTTTGACTCACAAGGCAATTTTAGCCAACTAGCATCTACATTTCGTACTGTATAAAAGTTTTCGTAAGATACGCCGACCGTTCACATAGTCATATCATTAAATTTACAAAGGCGGCGGAAAGTTGTGTGCTTCGTTCGTACCTGATATTTTTCCATTGGGTCCGGCGTTTCATTTTTTTGGTCAAGTGATTAGGTTATATTCGGGAACGTACCTTCTTTCAATTACCCATTTAGATTTTGTTTTTCCCCGATGTTTGATAAAGTATGAATAGAAGTTACGAAAATTCTGCGACAGATATCTAGAGACTAAATCACTATTAAGGATTCGCTCGTTATCTCTCCTCCGTGAGTAACTTCCTCCACTTCGCAGTAAACTGCTTCTTCATTCCCGATTCACACAGTACAGGAATTATTTTGCAGATAAGAACGCTTAGGATATTTTTCTCGGTGAAGTGATTGAGACATAGAAAAATGATTAAAGAACAATCACGATGGATGTATCCAAGGGACGAACAATTCTTCGATTAACGGAATCGTTTGAAAAGGCCCATTCTAAAACGGTCGAAACCGAAAGAGTATTTATTTCACGGTACTCCGTCTGTTGATCATACGTTAACTATCAGTTCTATAGTTTTATCGTTTGAGGAAGTTCACATTTGGAGCGATACTGGGCTTATTTTAGGTTTTTTTTCGGCGAAGCGATTGAGATAAAGGAAAGCGAGCGACGAAATATGGTGCTCGGAGGATATGCTCACAGTTATTTCGTGTATTCTTGATATTTGATAACATTTAATGACCATACTCTTTTTACTTTCCGCTACCCTAAGGGAAGGAAAGTATAGTAATCGGCCAAAAAAAAATTTGGGTTTTCTTCAGATCTTTACGTTTCAGACCCTACTGTGTCTAAAAAACCTAATTTCGGAGAGGTGTGTGTGTGTCTGTAGTTCGATTTGCGGGAGAACGGCTGATCCGATTGAGCTGGTTCTTTTTTTGTTTTGTTCGTTATTTTTTGTAGACACCAAAATAAGGTTATGGACGATTTCGGCCGAAGGGAAGGGGGGGGGGACGAAAATGTACCAAAAACTAGGGTTTTTCGAATTTTTCTCGAAAACGGCTCTAACGATTTTGATCAAACTTTCAAATTATCTTCTCCTAATCAATACCTAACTTTTCTTCTCTATACATATCTCCATGAAAATACGGTGAACGGAGATATGGGCCCCTGAAGCAAAAATAGGTTTTTTACGCTTGTTGGCAAAACGGCTCCAGCGATTTTCACCAAACTCACAGGATGTTTTCAAATAGTTGATACCTACATATTCTATTCAATAAATGTTCCTGTGACGGTCCATTGAACAGAGATAAAAATCAAAATGCGTCGAAAATAACGTTTTTTCTAACATTTCCGTAAATTCCAGGGTAACTTTTTCACCAGATGTGATAAATTCTAATGGAGTGTCTTTAAGTCACCCATAGCCACATTTCGTTCTCTATAATTATTTCTGTATATATATGTTGAACGGAGATATAAGCCAAGTTAACTCAGAAAAGGAGATTTGTCGAATATTAATTTATCGGTATTCCAATTTTCTCAAAAACGGCTCAAACGATTTCGATCAAACTTTCGGAGTACTCTCAGCTAACTAGTCCCAACATTTTGTTCTCCATAAATGTTCCTGTAAAAATGCGTTGAACGAAGATATAGCGCCCGCCTATTGAGTTTGTGTTTGGCATTATTTTCATTTATTTTTCAATGTGATTTGGTATCAATAAGGAATTTGATTGTGTCAGTTATGGGTATGGTGGGAAAATATCGGAACTTTTGGAATTTATTATGATATTGGAGCTACTCTGGCCCGTCAATACAGGTTTACCTACAGACGGGCCACACTATTCAGCGCGTAATTCTGTTTTTTTCCTGTCTTCAAGAATATTTCTGTTCCGAATAAAGTTTATTCTATTCTTCTATTCTATTCTAGGTGGTGTTCGAACTTAAAGGGGTGGCAGAAAGTTGTGTGTTGCTACGCACCAGATATTTTACTTTTGCGTACGAAACAGGTGGCGTTGAATATAGATTGAGACACGAACATTCTTCGATTTACTGTGTTTGTTTGTAAGGAGACTGAAGACTATATCACTACGAAGGATTCGCCCGCTATTTCTACTCATTGCTAACTTCCTCGAAATCACGGTGCGCTTGTTCGTATGTATGTCGCATAACCAGTACGCTAATTTAAACGGAAACGCAGTATCGGAAGTAATTAAGATTATGCAGCTATGAATACGTTTTTGATCTTTTTCGTGGTGAAGCGATTAAGTGAACAAGGTAATATTATGCTCGTGAGGATGTACTCATTGAGAAAGTTGAATTTATATTCATAAATGTCCTTTTTAGACTTTTATTGGCGTAACAGACGGTGTATATTCTTGGATTACTTGGATTCAACTCCATAGAATACTTCCAATTTATGCACTGAGTACTCAATGGCGGTCATGACATAAGTAAGAGCTACTCGATGAATTCTGTAACCAGTTTTCAAGTAGAGCGTTGTGCTCCGTTAACTGCGTGAAATACAGAGTGGATTAATTTATAAACGCTGGATTTTCGTCAGCCTGAGAAAAGTGGTGTGGTGCGACGCACCAGATATTTCTTATAACTCGATCTTGTAAAATCCTCGTAGAGAGTGGCACAATGGAAGTTAACTAATGACCTGGCAATTTCGTGTAGAAACGCGTTAAACAAAGATCTGTACGCCAGTCGTATGGACAGAGTACCATTTAATTTGCCGAAAAGTCAAAAATATTGTGGGTTGTCAACTTGGTATGCTCGTTGATACCGTGATCTCACCGTCGAGAGTTTTTATGAGGACGAAATAAATAGTAATGATTGTTTGCGTACATCACCTGTAATACACATAACACGTTTATTTAGGCGAGCGGTAAGGTTTGGCACGAGTCACGAGTTGGTTCAATGCTACGGCCAAGAACTTGGATCAAATAAGAAACGAGTTGGCATAGCATTTTCAACGTTCGCAACCAAAGATAATTTTAGTAGAGACAAAAAGCAAGTAAATAATGATCCACTACGCGAAATACATCGCCTTATTTGGCGCATTTATAAATAACTTTCGTCAAAACGGGTGGTTCTTAAGAATCATCAATATCGTTCTTCAAATCGTCCTAATGAATTATTTTTACGTGGATTATCCACAAAACTGCGATTTAAATGAAAAGTCGGCCCTCAAAAACTGAATGGAAAGTCGTTTCAAAGGATCTTCGCTTCTTTATCTTTCAAAAAGGCGATTCACTGGGAAACTTCCCTTGTTCACTTTCGATTTTAATCAATGTGTACTTTAACGACCTCCCTCCCCTAATAAAATTCTTCCACATTTCTTCTCCGAGAGTTGACCCTTCAGCGCTTGGGCCCACATCTATTCGGTTAACTCTACGGAGAAGAAAGAAAAGTTATGAGATCGGCCGAAAGAAAATATTATTAAATTGTTTTTGCAATCAGTTCCAGATAGCGTAGCCGCAATACAACCAAATCCTAACTTATTGAGATCCACAGAAGAGAATAACTTAATTTTGGCGGGTGGTCTGTGTACATGAGAGTTCTGAGTTTTGTCTACGATTTTTTGATGGATCAATGATAAAGTTACGAACAATTTTAGAATTACTTCAATTTCTCAGAGTTTTTACCCGTTAATTCCAAAACATTAAACTCGAACCTTCTCGAAAAATCATGATGATCGTCTCATAAGTCACCTAATCACTGATCACTCAACGTAGGTCGAGCCACAAGTAGAAGTAACTCAATAAATTCAGATTAGCAACATTAAGCGCTTTCTAGACAGTAAAGTTTCACATGAACTGAATGAAAAATTCAGCATCTTCTAGGTATCGTGATGTAGTTGGACGTTGGAGATCACTCAAACCCAACATGACTCCGTTCTAATGTTTAACTGATGCTGGATACCTATATGTACGGCATGTTATAATTTCAGTGATGATGTACGTACAACTGCTCTCAAACCAAGGAGTAAGAAGTGCGATCGGTGAGAAATAACAACGTCTCCATTGGTCCCAATTAGTTCGCTGTGATCTTGTACGTACTGGCAATCTATTCAGCACATCCTAGGGAAGTCAAGATGTGGACATTTGACCGAAGGAATCTTTAAATGGCAATGCTGATATTTAAGTTACAGCGTTGACCTCGTCCCCAACACTGTCGGGACAGTCGGATTAGATAATAAGTGGTTAATAGTGCGTTAGTGTTAGAGTTAATGTTAACTCATTTTATTTGTCTAGGCTTTGTATTTCCGTTAGCTGATGGTTAGAGAAGTAGTTATGAGGAACAAAACGTAGATTCAGTATAATCAAATTCAGTTCGACATTTACCTTGGAAAATTTGACAATAAAAAACGTGTTTGTAAGACATTTTGGTTCTATACCCTTCGCACTGCCGAAGGCAACTGCCAGTACTTTTGTGATCGCGCCACACGAAAAGTAATTTACGAAACCATGAAATATTTTATATCTGTACACATTTGTATCTTGGACAATTTTCGCTCAAACGCTCAAATAACACACTTTAGAGCATTTTGGGGCTCATTTGCGTTACATACATAGGTTGGAAATCGTTTGCAAAAATTTGAAAGTTACCGAAAAAATCTCCTTCGTCTTAGGTTGGAATTTTGTGGAGAACAAAACATTGGTATTGATAAGTAAAACATACTCTGAAAGTTGTTCAAAATCGCTTGACCCAGGTATATGGTTTAAAAAAAGTGGGTATATTTTGTTTCCTCCGCAGTGGACGCGCAAAAGCGGCATGATGGAGACTCTTTGCGTGGATAGAGGTGAAGTGGCATTGAAGCCGTGCGATTGGTTCGTGTATGGGGAGAACTCTGCAGCGTTATTTGACTGCACATTGCAGCAACTCGGACGTACCTGGGGAACTCTTCTTTGTCTGTGCTGAAGGATTTGAACGCGTTTTAATCTATTCATAACCCACTCATTTCATAGTCGCTGGCAAATGGTACAGCCTGCGCCGTGGACGAAAAAACATACTGACATCACATCGCGGCGTTTAATGCTAAATATCTGTACGAAGAATTAAAAAAAAAAAACGACAATCTCGACATCTTCAGGATAGTTCAAGGAGGTTCAATGCGGGTTTGGTTGCTAAAGTTATAAAGGCAAAAAAGTAAACCCTCACTCTAAATTCTAGGCCAAGCGCTCTTTTATGCGTTTTGGAAATGTTTAAAATCAAAGTTGGAGTACGGACGTTACACGATTTGTGCCGGTTAACGAACTTAGTTAAGGCAATTAGAAGAGTTATTATTATGCCAATTTGAACTAGATACATGCATTTCTCCGACAACGGCTCTCTAGCCTATCTTTCTTCGTTTCGTGATTTTTACTGCGTTTTAATCTCATCTTCATGATTATATATGTTTACGAATACAAACGTGCTCAAAAACATTGCAGTCTGGAATTCGCATTGGAATGCTGCTAAACGGATTGTAACGCAAAAGCGTTTCTGGCATTTTTTCGACAAGATCCTACTACAATTTGCACAAAATTCTACTTTTTTTTAGGGGATTACAACAATTTTCTGACCGTTCGGGATGGGAAAAATTGGAAAGAAATTCCTAACGCGTTCTAAATTTTCTCAAAAACTGTTTAAGTGAACTGAGAGTGAGTGGTTTTCACCACCTAATACCCACAATTAGTTTTCTATAAGCGTTTTTACTGAAATTCTCAAAATTGCCGTCAATAGGTGGTCGTCGAAGTTTTGTTCGTGCGAAGAATGTATCGTGATGGTCCTGATGTTTGTCTCTACTAACTGTCGTTTCATAATGCCATGTGTTTCATGGTTGGTGGTTTGGCCTCTTTTCAGGGGTTCTGTACCGTTCTTCGTCGCCACTTTTTTATTCCGAAAATCACTCACTACTCCGACATGACAGACGATTTGACAGATAAACAAAGATTTGACGTACTGCGATTCTTGGGCGTTTTTAGTGTTGCATCGTCCACAATTTCTCTGATGGTCTACGTCTTATTTCAACTACTAATGAAAATCGTGATTCACTTACGTTTTCAGCCATCGTCGACTGATTGTCAGGCAAACGCGCTGCGGCTCTCACCCCCGTTATACGTCGAACGCCGGCGGGGTTTCAGTTAAGATATAAAACGTAAACGCGCGCGCAATTAGAATTTCCCGAATTTTATAGTTAAACGGAGACAAAACGTTAATTGTGCGCTAACATCACGACAAAACACGAATCGCTATTCAATTTTGTGTTTGTGGGAGTCCAGAGTTTTACGAACAAAAAAATACAATTAGACGAAAATTACCAAAAAAGAACGATAGTCTATTTAAACAATTTTTTTAATGTGCAAAGCGAGCGGTTTCGCGTGAGCCTTTAAAGGTAAAGACCCTGAAAGCGTAGAAAATGTGCAGGCGGCCTGAGACAGCGGCCGGCGGCCATGTTCTGCCAGCTGTTTGGCTCCGCACACTGAAACGCTCTAAAATCGACCCGAACGGGGGAGTTTGCAAGATGGTCAAGTGGGGGCCGGATCGATTCTGAGGGTTTCCAACCGAATGCATCTTTACTTCCATTAGTCTAGCTCTCGGAATGAGATCATTGTTTAATGCGACACTTGTTACGACTTCCCTCGGCCTTACTTTTCTGAGAAGGCACGACTGGGTAGGACGATACAGTCGAAAAATACACGAGCGAATGTTCGCTTTACGAGTGGAAACACCTGGTGCTATGCAGCTCAACTTTCCTCATCCCCACGTACATTCACCCTACGTTTAACGCAGTTTATTCATTTATTTATTCCTCCGGCTATCATGGCCACCACTTACCAACAATATAACTTCAAATCTGTTTTAATCAAAGTAATTTTAATATGGTTTGTAGTCAATTCGATTTAGAATAGTAAAGATAGCAAGATACACTGCGGGTTTCTGACTCGAAGCGTGTGTCAAAAATGAGATTTGTGTGATAAGAACGGCTGTGGTAGTCCTCATAAGAATATTTCATGCAGTGATTTTCTCTCTTCTGCAAGTGCACAACTTAACTGTATACTCTTGGCCAGTTTTTTATACGGAATAATTTTAATTCTATTTTATTACGGCAATTTTTTTTTAAACTCATGGTCGGTAGGAGGATAAAAGGACTCCTTTTCGTTGTTTACCACATTTTGGGGTTACTGAGAGACTTCCGTGTAGTCTAGGGCCTCCTATGTGACCTCCCCCCTCCCCCCAACACACACAATCAGAAAAAAATCAAAACAAAATGTAGAATGCAAAGGTATTCGTACAAAATAGGCCAAGCAATGGTAGCAGTGAATCATGTGCTGATCTAGATTTTCTATACATTCTTTCGTTTGCCCCCATACAGCGCTCAACGAACTGCAATGTTTGATGCAGTCACCAATTCAATTAAATGTCCATTTAATTTTAACGAATTACTAAAATCGTGGAAGGAAGAAATTTAGGTGCCACTTAAAAATATCAGAAGTGTCACATCACACAACTTTCCTTAGCTCTACGTCAATGCACTGGTGATTCTGGGCTTTTTTTTTTTACTAACTCAATTTACTAGTCATTCGGTTCTTTTGAACTGCCACCTACTTGGAAATGGTTGTAGGTAAAACAGGGGAGGCCGAAATTCCGCAATTTTTGGAATAGCCTCAGTATGTCTTACGAGCTTTCTTAAAGCCTCATTGTATAGGTACGTGGTTGGAGTACAGCCTGAATTTTTTGAAGATACTAGTAACATTTTAGCGGGGCTTATGAGAAAAAAACTGAGCTAAAATCGACTTTCGTCGAAATGTTCGGTAATTTATTGCGCTGCTCACGTCAGTTTCCCATGAATGGGAGATTTGTAGTATTGTTTTTTTACCAGGAGTTGTCAATGTAAAAAATTTAATCAACATCGTTGTAGCCATTTTTAATTTAAAATATTTTTGGTGTTATAATCACTATAACTAGAGTTAATTTTGGGCAAATTTTCCTCATACCTTTATTTATGGCGTCCCATGGTGATCTGGATATGAAGTTTGAGCTGATTTGGTATAGTAGTTCTCTCTCAATCGCGTGTTTCGCGAAATAGTGGGCTTAGTAAGGTCTGAAATGTAAACGGAATGGATAGAACTCAATAAAATTTATTTTCCGTCGATCACATAACTTCTCTTTCTACTTTGTAGTGCCAAGCAAAGTAAAAAGCAAGTAAATCAGTAAAAAATTAAAAAGTAAAAATTTAGTCACGTCCCATTTGCTTCTGGGGTTGTCAGGAATGATTTGACGTTTCCAACTCTCTCTTTAATACTGGTGGGGAGTTTAACACTTAGTTTACTGTTAAACCCAAAGCCAACCATGGCTGTTACGTAATCTCTTCATCACGCGGTGTGCTATATTTTCATGGAGTAGTAGAGTTCAGGTTTCAAATAATGACAAAACTTTTGAAAACATCGGCTTTAATTCACTAATCATCAAATAACCTCTTTGACACTTATTAAAGTGGGTAAACTATAAAATTAATCAGTTTTAGGGTTTTCTGTGAACCGTGTTTGTGATATTAATTTCTGATTTAGCACATCCTCTCCTTCTCAACTGTGGAAAATACTGCTGTTGATAACGTGATATGACTTCGTCTCTCTTGGCACTGGTGTTTTGGAGATAATGTTGTTTCTATGCCATCATCTCAGCACAGTAGAGCGTCATTTTGATTGGCTTCCATCAGATTGAATTCTTCTACGAGTAGGTGATGCTTGGAAGGAGAAGGTTGGCATGGTTGAGTCACCAACAAACGAATAGCAGTGCCATTAGTCAGTCCCACTAATAAATTTGACGTTGTTCAAAGAGTAGCAATCAGCTTCACGAATAGGAAATGATAAAAAACATTCAATAAGTCCTTTGAGAGATCGAATCACACAATGAAAGCAGTCTCAAAACATTGTGGCCAACTATAACCTTGGCAGTTCATTTAGGCAAAATGAAAAGATTAGCCGCCTTGCCAGTTTGTTTTCAACTCAAGATCAGCCAGAATGAAGACCTTTTAAATCAGAAGAGAAAGGAGGTGTTTTCCCTTTTGATGGGTAAATGGCTGGGTTTCATGCAATAGGTGTAGACTGAGTTCCTGGCAATTAGGCAATTAATCAGATGGCAGATCTAATGAGCCAGACATGCAGCACTCCATTGTGCCAGTTTCAGAATAGATTTCAGAGCTTAATAGCTATCCCGCACCAATGTGCTTGTGCAAGTCTCATTGTCCAAGAGACGTTGATGTAAATGAAGGCTTCTTATTGATGGAAGTTGTAAGTACACAGTTTCGTATGCGGCGATTAGCTCGGCTTGGTTGACTTCTTCGAATGACGAAGATCTGTTTACAGGATGATGAGGGTGACTCGGAGGCGTGCGGTATTTCCTTTGCGTCGGGGCCACATCTCGAACATGTTTGTCTTTGAATCTTGGTTCAAACTGAGTTTTGATGTTAGGAAGTTTTCATGTTCCCTTCGTACTTTTGATACTCTTCTCTTTTGAACCTGGTTTTTAAACTCGCTTCTATGACAAATATATGTTTCTTTCCACATTTTATATACTGATTGCGGTGTTAAAACTGAAACTAGTTTGCAAAAGTGAATCTCTTAGGAAGTTCTATTTTAAAATGGTTTTCCACTATTTGGCTGTATTTATCTCAAACGTTTGTCTTCGTTAGTGCTGCCTGAAACGGTCAACTTGAACAGCACGACACACAGTCTTCCTAGTGGCCAATTCATGCGAATCAAAACTGACACCAAAAATGTATCAAGAGTACAAAAGCCTTGTCAGTGATAGAGCACAAATTTACATATTCCTAGACATCAGGAGATATACAACTGATAAGGATGTGATGTGTACTAGTAGTCTTGGTTGACAAAGTGGTAATTCATGCTCGAAATTGTCAAATATGGAGAGCCATGTTGGGCTTTAGAGGTGTTGGGACAGATGGTGAATCGTTCAGGACGGCAAAGTATTTCCATAATCGTTTTTGAATTAAATAGTAATGACAAGACATTACAAGCTACCATATGACTTACAATAGCTCGGGTTTTAGCACATATTTACGCACATCAAAATAAAGGGCACGACATCACACGAGCGTCTCATTATACAGTTGCAAGGGCCTAATCGAATTGTTCGTTACGGAACTGCGAATTTTAACTGAAGGTTCGTTCAATTAAATACAGCCGTTCTTTAATAAATAAAATTTCTGCCTTGTTCTCAAAATCCGATTTTTTCTCCTTTGATTATCCTAGCGGCGGAAAATCTTCATCTTTCCATACAAAACTGTTTTCTTGTTGAGCTGTCAAATTGTAAGGAATGTAATCAGCACTTGAATCTTCGTCGTTACGATAGGTTCTGTTTGTGAAAGCGGGTACCGCATTTTTGGCTGAATTCAAGAGCTTTTCCCATTTTTTTCGATCTTCCTCAAGCTCTTGAGGCCTTTTCAGCCAAGATTCATCGCAATGGAGAGCTTTCGACTCAGTGCATTCGTTCAGTTGATCCTTGACCTCAGAGTCTTCCAGATCCGGGCATTCCTTCCTCATTTTTTCGAGAAACTGACCGCGTCCGATTGGCTGTAAATTATATCCGACGGACTCGTAGTATTGAAATTTTCTGGAGATACCACCTTCGGTTGCAACATCGCTATCAACAGTTGACGGAGAGGCGTTTGAATTGGGAAGAGCAGCGGCAAGAGACTCATTCGTCGCGTCGGCGAACTGAGCGTTAAATTTTTGCGGTTTCGTCGAAGATCTGTACATGATGAACCAAAAATCGACTCAATCGAACTAAACAATTCATCAATTTTTGATGCCCGACCCTAAAGACGCCGACGTGTAAAACACAACACAATGAATAACAACGATAACTAATGTTCAGCTTATTTCAAATTAAAATGCAATAAACTGAGCGAAAGAAAGTATCACAAAACTCTTGACACCTAGTACCACTTGACTCGGGCTGCACGAGTGTCCGAAGGCAATGGAGAAATCTCAACCGCTTACCGCTTATATCCTTTCTCTATATTCCATGTAAACGCCCAGCCACAGACAAGCACGCGTCCGACCACGCTAAAGATAGTGCGAACACTGCTTAATCATTCAAACTGGCTGTACAAAACTGACAAAGATGCTTTATTTATGGTTCAATGATTCCATACTCTACATGATAACAAAACTGTTCCGAGGATTACAGATGCTCGCCTCCTTTTGCATGCGTTAGACCGACTACTTCATCTCATGGAGACATTAGTTCACTTACACGAACTATTTCGTAAACATTACGTGAGAGTGATAAATCAAGCAAAAGCATGGAGATTGGTTGGTGAAATATGTTGATTGGCTGTGAGAAGGGAATGAGCGAGAAAAGATAAATGGATAAAACGATCCGCCGAGAATGCACTTCAAGCAAACGTGCGAACAACATGCACTGCTACTCACAGACGTAAGTTGTTTCGTTTAGTGGAATTATTAGCTAATGTTGATTAGTTCACACAAACATGCATCTCTAGTACGCAACGCGTCTTTTTTTTTTGCTTTATAGTGTTGGACCTGAGACACCTGAAAGACATCCAAATATCACTTCACTAGCCCAAACGGTTCTGGAATTATAGGTGTACTGACGAACAGGATTCCTTCCACAAAAAGCTTTCATAAACTATGAAAACTTAAAAATGATTGAATCTGAAAATGCGTTATTACTATTTTTATATTTGGCATTGAGGGGAATAAGCTTAATGTAGCAGTAAGCTTGTTGATTAGTTGCAGGGATTTTTAGGTATGCTGTGTGCGTGTCCACCAGCATGCCCAAGGACCCCATGGTGCTTTGTGAGTTTGATACTCCTGTTATAAATCGTGCACATTGCTTCATTTTTCAGAACTAAAGAACAGCACGCCATTCATATCTTTATCAGTGGCAGAGAGATTAGTCTCAAATTACAAATATCTTACTTTTTCGAAAGGAAAGACAATTTTAAATTTTAATAATTAAAATAAATTTCCCCTCGAAATGGCGTTATTGAACAAATTAGTTTCGTGGTGTACACAAATCGTGATTGTTTCCAGAGGAAATCTGAAGAAGAAGCATTTCTATGTCGTGTACTTCCAAACAACAAATAGGTTTACGTTGCTAGATGCTTTTCGTCTATTCAAAAAGTTCACCAACAATTTTGAAACATTAATTATAAGGGAACAACGTATTATTTTTAATCTGAACGTTTGCCCAGTTTCTCTCACTTCTAAGACCTCCTGCCGACCAGAGTTGGTAACTTAATGCATCAGCCTTGTCTACGTCAGCATTGGCTTTTTTTCTATTAGAGAACTGCCTAGCGTGATTAGCGGTCAACTCTTTGAATTTGGAGTCAGTTTACGAATCCATACCGTGGAATTCCCCCTTGCCAATAAAAACGTTATTACCTTGGCGATTGTGTTTGACAACGAACTAGTTGAAAACATTTCTTAAAGTTTGAGAATTGTCAATATTCGGTAAATTCTACTCTATTTGAAGTTCGTGGCTGCCTTTCTGTTAACTGTAAGTGTCTACTTGTTTACACAGTGACTGGTATACAACTAGCGAACATTTGTCTACTTTTCTGTGGTGGCACTAGCATCTAGCTGATGCCTGGAAAATTTGTTTCTAGAGGAGGCCTCAGAACTATATAAACCTAGGGTTGTGAGAGACATGACTCCACCAAGGGATCATTCTTGGTTCCCTTGTCTGAGCTATTCATTGCAAGGTAACACCACAATCATTTGGGTTCGGTTAATTGGACTACTGCCCACTTATTACACCGACGTCTCACAACATAACTACGGTACATACCCTTAGGATCATAGCCCCTGAGAAGATCAGCCCTAGCTGTGGTAGTAGAGTGGAATGGATTAACGAGCCATCCAACTCCTTGTACCTTTTTGGCCCATCAATAGCAGGTGCATGACGGAACAAAGCTGTCTAAGAATGTGACATCTTCTTGATTCTTTCTGATTTTACACGTTCTGATACTATGCCGAGAGCAAACACATAATAGTATGTTATTCTGTACTTCCTTTCAATGTATTTCTCCCCATCTTTTCCAATAAAATCCGCATAACTACATAGTTAATTCAGAACAATCTAGTTACTCAACTGAGAAGAAAATCGGAACACAGAAAGGACTGTATGAGGGTAGTTCTCTCCTTAGTTTAGTTGTAGGTTTGTGATTGCTCAACACAAAACACAATTCCCAATAAAACAAATCAAAGAAAAATGGATTGTCAAGAGGATAGCAATTTCAAGAGTTATTGATGAAAGACGAAGAAGTGGGACAAAAAGGTTCACAGAAAGAAGATACAAAATATAAATTACCCAACACGTTCTATCATTCTTTAATCATTCTCCATTCAGAACCTTGTCTTTTACCGCTCTCCCTATTTAAAATTTAAGGAAGTACACGTGTGTATGTATCCTAGACAGACGAGGTATGAAAATATGGATGAAACTCAAGCAACTCACTGGAGGAGGAATAATATTTCGAACAGAAGAGTACCAAATGTATACTTTAATCGACTAGAAAGAGATACAAATGAAAGGATGTCTAATTACAGAACGTTTCCCTTTGGCTTCTACGCTGTTTCACTCTATCTGTACTGCTGAGTCAGCTATGGGAGCAAAAGCGAAACGTGTTGTAGTGAATCATTCTTCATTGAAATTACAAACGTTATTTCATTAATTTGACAAAATTATTATTTTTCAGCTCAAATTGCTGGTGAATTATGGGGCCAAAGAAGAAGCCGTCCAAGACGAAGAAAGAGGCGAAACCAGGGAAAGGAAAGAAGGGAGAAAATCCAAAAACGGCCAAATCAGATAAATCGAAAAAATCGTCGAAGCTGGCAAAATCTGACGGAAGTAAATTCAAACGGAAATCCCCTCCGAAAGTGGACAAAACTCCCAGTGAGATTGCAATTTTATCGTTAACAGCGTTATGTTGATTTGTACCAGCAATTTGTTTCACTGTTTGCCAGAATACTAAAGAACAGTATGAAACCAACTCTTCACCCTACCTGTTCCTTTTGCAGCGCAATACGCCCTTATTACTTTACGTCGATTTGAATTGCTGTTGTATACTTTTGCATTTCTAGGTGGTCCTCCACTGCCTGACATTATCGCAGACACCATAGTCGATTACCTGCACGAAACTGAAGGGGAGTCCCCCATCAATTTAGAATGGGAAAGTTTCATCAAAATTCATACTTCACCAATGGAATGGACCAACTATGATGAGCAACCCTTGTCATTGAGCCTTCGCAACACAGCTTATAATGGTAATACTAACTGAATATATTGATTATTTGTACGTCATGTAAAATCTACGTCGTAAAAAGGAAAGTTGTGTAGTCGGCTGAAAAAAAATTTGAGTTTTCATCAGACCTTTTATGTTCTAAGGGCTTCTGAATTCGAACAACTATTTGAGATAGTGGTCTGTGTGTCGTGTCTGTGAACATGAATAAGAGCGAACGGTTGAACCTTATTAGCTCTGATTTGATATT
Source organism: Pachypeltis micranthus (assembly GCA_020466155.1). Taxonomy (NCBI): domain Eukaryota; kingdom Metazoa; phylum Arthropoda; class Insecta; order Hemiptera; family Miridae; genus Pachypeltis; species Pachypeltis micranthus. The sequence continues at coordinate 54,197,439 of CM035770.1, read as the reverse complement.
CAGCCTGTAGATTAATATGGGACGCCAAAATAAGAGTTTGAGCATTATCGGCTCAAAGCTAACTATACTCGTGGTTATCATAGCGATCAACACTAATTTTTTTCTCTAACACCCCTCTAACGATTTTAATTAATTGTTTTGTATCTATAATAATAATAATGCGACAGTAACATAAAATTCGTTTTGGAGAAAATTACGAGAGCAGCACAATAAATTGTCTAAAAGTTCGATTAAAAAAACGTATTTGCGCCGAAAAAAAGCTTCTTATCAACCCCCTCCGCCATCACCCTTCTTCAAAAATTGATACCTTACGTTTCAAGTCACGGGGATTCCAAATCTGAAATGTCGTGTCCGCTGTCTGACATTCACGCCGTATTTTGCCGTTAACGTTGACTAAAGAATCCATTGTTTCGCACAATTCTATTTCAGATCTAGTTGTGCTCGCCTACTCAGCAAACTGATCAGACGAAACCCACGGGCAAAAAATGTGTGTAAGAAGTCAGTTTTATTGCAATTGCGTCGTGTTTGATATCGTTTTCTAGGTATTTTTCGATGCTGAGTCGAATAGGACGGGTCTGAGATGTATAAGACTGCGTCTAGTGGTAAAGCAGTGAAATCACAGTAAATATAGTGAAGCAAATAATGCTACCATGTAGCAAAAATGATCGTTTTTCCCGGCCCACGCTTATTTCCCGTACTCCCTCTCATCTCACTACAACCAGCCATCAGGTCGACTTGTCGCGTCTTGCCAAATGCCTAGTATCTTCTAGGAATGTTCGTTGACCAGTTGTAGTGGTCATGTTTCGTATTGTTTACTAGTTTTTGAAGTGAAACTTCTATATAGACGGGGGTCTTAGGATTCTCGAGTCACGAAAATCCGTTAGCGGTCACGTGGTAGGGCGAGGCGATGGCGAGAGCAGGTGCAGCAGCGACAGAGAGAGGGAAGGCTAGGGGCAGTGGAGAGGGGGCAACTGCGTAATGCGCAGCCACGCGCGGAGAGCGGGGATACGACCAGAGTCCCAGCAGCGTGTGCTCAACTGTTATTCTTATTTCCTTATGTCGTTTTTGCTCTCCTTAACTTCTTAATTCGCTCATGTGCCCTCGCCCAGCAGCGTCAATAGAGCGCGCCACGTTGTAGAGTAGACTGTGGATGTTTTTTTTCCCGGATTGAATTCTGTTTTCCTGTTTAATAAAATAAAATATGTTTAAATGATATAAAAATGCATTCATTACAATTTACCTACCCTAACCAAATCATAATTTGCAGTAAACCTGTGAATAAAGAAATGTGTGACAGTCACACAAGGTAGAAGTGAAACTTTAACATGCAAAACCGAATCGCAACCGACAAGTGGAAAAACGAATCACAACGGACAAGTGGAAAAACGAATCACAACGGACAAGTGGAAAAACAACGGCTAAGTGGAAAAACGCATCGCAAAAACATTTTTACTCGAAGTTTTACGGGCAGATTGTTAATGTACTTGTCGAATTTGAAAACCTGCCCGTAAAAATTCGAGTAAAAATGTTTTTGCGATGCGTTTTTCCACTTAGCCGTTGTTTTTCCACTTGTCCGTTGCGATTCGTTTTTCGACTTGTCCGTTGTGATTCGTTTTTCCACTTGTCGGTTGCGATTCGGTTTTGCACGTTAAAGTATCACTTCTACCATGTGTGACTGTCACACATTTCTTTTTTTCGATACCGAGTCAAAGGTAAGGGTCTGGAATTGTTCCACAAACATAGTCGTTTGCACATAAGTTGTCGCCTTCCAGATTGTTGTTGTACCCGTGTTATATTCTTAATATTTTTCGACGTTGTATTGAACTGAATAGGTTCCAACCATGTACAATATAATAATAAACCGTTGTGTGCTGATCCCGTTGTGTTAGCGTTTTCTCATAAATTTCGCTCTTATGGCTCCAATGTTTTGACGAAAAAACGAGTTGGCGGCCCAATAAACTCCTTACACATCCCAAGAAATTCCTGACTCGAACATTTGGTTTACCCTATAAAGTAAACGATATTTTTCCTTAGTTTTTGTTCCATTGAATTCCTGAACAGTAAACACAAGTCTTCGCAAAAACCCATGTTAACAGTCCATTTAATCACCTATATATTGGCTACTCAAGTAAAGATAAATTTGGCACCAAATAAAATCCATATATAACGTGAAGCTCTAGCAAGTTCATATTAACCAAATAAAAAGACATTGCAGTAGTTGACAGTGTCAAAAATCTTTCGATGTACGTGGAACTCAGTAAAGTTCTGTGGTGAGTTGCACCTGCTATTTCCCCATTCTTCTCGTGGCCATTGAAACTCGTCTTTGCATATATTTCAGTTGTAATGACTGGTCAGTGGCCCGAAGGGAAAGTTCCATCCGTGACCAAAGGGCCTTTGTCTACAAAGTACGAATTCGCTCAAGTTCATTTTCACTGGGGACCTGAAAACAAGAGTGGAAGCGATCATACCATTGAAGGAGAAAGGTAGCCCCCAAGAAACTCTCTTTTGTTTTTCCGTTAATTGCAGAAACTGGACAAGCGAAGTTCCCTTCTTTTACGTCTGAACTGACTTCACATGTTACACACTGTCGTGAATTTAAGCGATTCTTATACGAAATGACTGGAGATCGGTGCATTACATATGAACGTAAAATACAAACAGCATGAAACGTAAAACGACGGTGAAGAAATAGTGGAAATGTCGTTTCATTTACAGATTATAAATAAAAACACGGGGGAAACAGACTTAACACAGAAAAATAATGTTTACTATTCTACTAGCATGAATGGTTGTGTACAAATAAATTTTATTTTTCTGTGACAATAGACTGTTTCTGCCGTGTTTTTATAATCTGTCACTGGAGCCAGGTTTTCTAGCATTTGACGATGATCAATGCAAGTTACACACTAGAAGAGTATCATAAATGCACTAGCAAGAGGTACGCTGCACAGCTTGACTCCAATTTAAGGCACTCTGCTGCTGTAGTGTAGCAGAAGGATAAATAAACACGTTCAGAAGGAAATAGGAAACGCTGGTCTAAGCGTTACAGATACAGTTTTCAGGACATAATTGAAGTATCCTTCTTTGTATGAGCCTAATATTTTGTCTTGATAGTGAAACTTAACGTATTTTCCATACCGTTGTAGCCTGCCATTTGAGATCCATTCAGTATTCTACAAGGCATCATCTGGCTCCTTTGAAGAAGCTAAAAAAGATGAAAATGGCATTGTGATGTTCTGCTATTTGTTCAAAGTAATTACTAAAACAGTTTTGAGTATTTATTCTATTTGTAGGCGCACGTTTTGTGAATTATGATCGTTATTCGTGTGATTGCGTATTGAGAATCATGTCGGCTTTTCTTTCTGTCAGCAAGAATATGGAAAAAAACTTTTCAGTCGTGCAGCCACTCCCTCCTCATCGCGCAAGGTCGAGGGAATTGCCATAAAACACTTGAACCCGCTGGTAACCAGCTGATATGTGCGTTGAAAAATAAAAACAAGAGGAAACAGTACAGGTTTTATCGTTATGATCAGAGCGAGGGCTGAGATGTTGAAGGGTTTACGCTTCTGCCCCTTTCTTCCTACCCTTTTGCAGATCCTGTTAAATGCTGCTGAAGGAGGATGGATTTTCAAGATTGCAAAGACAACACGAAATTTGAATATTTCTTGTATTACACTCGTGTGTCACAAGTCTCTGCCATGTAACGTCATAGCACTTACTAGGTTGAGCCTGATCTCATGTTTTTGTGCCACGTGCCACATAGGCGCTTAAAATGGTATCCCCTTGATACTACTAAGGAATTTAATACATCTGCATTTGCTAAAGTCGGGGCTGCGTATTACTGATCTGTTATCTCTAATCACTATTATGGCTTCATATGGGGTGCACTGTTCTTTTATTGACTTATCATCTGGGCTAGAAGCTTGTTATACTCTTTGCCACTTCTGTAAGGCATCACTTCCATTCCGCATTTTTTTCAGATTCACGAATCGCCCAACAATAAAATCAAATTGATCACAGAGAACGTTGAAAAAGTTACACTTGCGTACACGACGTATGACTTAGAACCAGTTCCGCTTAAATCTATATTGGACGAGATGGTAGATGATTACGTTGTCTACTTGGGGTACATGCAGTATAAAGCTGTCCATGGGGTAACGTTCATCATTTCCAGGGAAACTTACGGGCTCAGTGAAGCTCAGGTAAATACCGTAAGATGTTTTACAGGGAACAGGCCAACATATTACAATAAATAAGACTTGAGGACATCGAAATTGGCATGTGGGGATGTCATGTCTTGATATTAAATTAACAGATATAAGGAAGCGTGAAAACATCCATTGACAGAGTTAAAATTTAAAAAACCGTCCACAAAATAAGAGTGATACCCAGTTTCCTTGTAGCTGTAACTTAGTACAACCATAATTCTACAATATAACTATTTTTACTCTTTTTAGCCCAGAAAAATAGAGAAGAAAGTTAATAAATAAATGAAGAAATTATTTTTGAGTTGTTTCGAAAATCTTTGTTTCTAAGTCCCCCCTCATTTCTATGGAAACATGTATGGAGAACAAAATCTAGGCACTAGTAAGCTGATAGAATCCGATAATTTTGATCAAAATCGTTGGGACAGATTTTCAGGCAACTAGAAAAACGATAATTAAATGTTTGGGTTATCTCATTTCCCAATGTGCCCGCGTAATGCGTGAGAATATGTACGTAATTTCAAGAAACTAGTGAACGTTGCACCTTCGATATAGTTGAAACATATCCACAATGCGTTCTTTTGTACTGTTTATTGTTTCACGCCTCTGTTTGCAGTTGAGCGGGTTCAGGGGATTGAAAGACAGACACGAAAACCCAATGTTCTTGAAAGAGAGGCCTGTTCATGACTTTGGAAGCAGGTGAGTTTCCCTTTTTTTCGTTCCCTTGATTCTACGCGCGATGAAAGGGTTTTATTCGGCACGAAGACTGAGTTCTTTTCGGAAATTTACATTTTGGAGTCGTCTGAGTCAGAAAAATGGAATTACCTAACGTCTCGTGGTAGTGATTGTCTCTAGAACCGAAATTGTAATCACCCAGGAAGGTGGTTGTAAGATTATTGAAGTCTAAATCTAGAGCGTGCCTTTAATCGATCCACTACCAGTAATCAATCATTCCTGCAAATTATCGTCCAACGTACATCACGTGACAGGCTTAAGGGGCTTTCAGAATGAACTGGCATCTTTCCTAAAACCATATACAGCTACCCTTGACTACAAAGCGAATTAATTTACTATGTACTTTACTTTTTACAGGAACGTGTTTGTGGTGAACCCAAAATCAACGCACGTGGTCAGCGTTCTTCATGGACGAAAAAGCAAATCAGTCCCTCGATCTATTACTTCATGACTTTTCTGAAGTTTGGATTTTTTTTTGAGGTTTTTGTTTGTTTGTTGGGTGACTGACGACTGGTACTCGTTGGCTTGTGCGGTTTATGTATTAAACTGGTGGATTTAACTTCGATCATCTTTGTAGCAATAAACATCTTACAAATAGTACATTTTAAACCTGAGCTAGTATAATGTTTTAGAATTCGCAAAGGAATTAAAAAAGAGGTTGGTACATCTTATTGGCGATTCTATACATTTATGGTGAATACAGGAAAAATGAAACAGAAAAAATTAAATTAAAGCGCCTTCAAGCCAGAAGTTGAGTTCACTGCTGGGCAAAGGCTAAATTATCTACTTTATTACCTAGTGAGATTAAAAATGGAGTATTGGCTACTGATTGGGACTTACATCGGGAACACCTTAACCAGCCAGTAGTCGCTGCATGAGATTTTCTCACACACGTCTGGATCAATCAGCATTGCCTGAAATACGTGGAGGCTAGAAACGCGAACTGTTGGGTTGATGGAGGGGAGGGGCAACCCTTGACAGAAGATAGTAACTACAGAGGTGTTAGAATGAAGTGTTTATTTTGGTGAAACGAGAGATGCGAGAAAAACTCTCACAGTAAGGAACTGGCTCAACTCACAGTCTCCTAAGACGTTCACGGATATTAAGGAAAAACTCATCCATGTGGTGTCCCCTTAATGAGGATTCCCATCTCACTTGCCATTTATTCAATGCTCACAGAGTTCAGCCCAGAATGGGGGCCAAGTCAACGTATAACTGGCCAGTAATCCCCCCAAGTGGTCTTAATAATTGCTGTTAATTAGTCAAACCTTGCGGCAGTAGTGCCTTTGAGGTATTGGAGGTACTGGCTGAAAGCTGCTTGTGTCAAGCTGAACAGTCACGCTGTGCAGGAGAATAATTTGTTAACATGTAGCATGTCTGTGTCCCACAATTTATTCGCTTTCACAAGTAGCTGACTAAAATGGCAAATACATTACAACTTATATTTCTTTCGCCATTCGAATTATCGACGTATAAGTTAAGAATTGCAAACTATAGTTTTGTGCCTGTTAATGTGGGAATTATTTGAGTAGTGTGCTTCACGAAACATTTTGGGCATCCTACATGAGGCCTTTGGGTTACTTGGGAACGAATATAACTATTTTAAAGGGAAATTGAGGAATTTTTCTCTAGAGTTTTATTTTTGGGAAAGATTAAGTCTTTATTTTTGTAATCGATTCCCGAATTGCTCAAAACATGTTTCCCGCTCTTCTGAGCCACCACGCTAAATTAAATTTGAAAAGGCTTTTGGAAACGATTGAAGATTACACCAATATTCTGTCAAAAGAAGCCGAAGAACTTTTAGATTTTGTCCAAAAGGTGAGAGCCGTATTTTAGTCGAATACTGTACGCCGTGTGCTGTCAAAGATTGAATAGAGTACGTACCTGGCGTATTCAGGGCTCTGGAACTGACCCGCAACAGTTCGTAGCCCGAAGTTGGAGAGGAATATATACAAACTGCTGCTAGGGATCTTGCAGATCAGTCAGGGAGGGTTGGAAGTCTAGCTGTTTTGAAGTAAACAAGTGGGGAAAATGAATGACAATAAAAAGCTCATTCTCAGTTGTTGAAATTTGCGGGAAAGAGGAGGGAGGGCATAAGTACTATTCTTCTCTCCAAAAAAGACTATTGTTCAAATGTGCTGTTTGGACAACGCTTTTTATGTAGAGCTATGCAGATGAAGGGTCAAAGCAGACAGTTACATAGTATCTTTTATTGTGTACACTAATCAAAACCCAGCAGACTACAATTCAATCCCTGAAATGACATCCCTTCTTCCTGAACCCAGGGGGGGTGAGACGATGGGTACCAGGGATTCAGCTGGGGCGTCGCAACTGGTTCGTCCCATTCACGAATCAAAAATATGCTTGGAACTGTACCGATTGTGAGGCATGTGTTTTGACAGGAGAGCAATAGTAAATTCTATAAAACCAATTTATCACTGTACAGACAACGACCAAACATGGTGCCAGTGGTAAACTAAGATGGAGCGGTTTTGCCTTCAATAATTTTTCAAGATGGCCCCTCAAATTTGATTGGTTATGTCTAAATGAAAACCTAGAACTGATGAGTGGTTTTGTTAAATTTATGGAGTCTGGGATCATAATCGTAGTTACTTTTGTAAGCCTTCACACGAAAACAGTGTCGCGCTTCAAAGGCTTAGGTTACATCTTCAGATCCACCTCTCGCGTATGCAGGCTTGGATTTTAAGCCACTGAGAAGCCCCAAGTCAGTGGTTGCTCTCATCTCAAACGAATTTGAGTTTCGCCCTAGATGCAGACATTTTAGATTCTGGAAACTTACAATTTTCCACAAGAGATCCCCTTCAGATTCTGAAAGTTGAGTTACCCTCCACCCCCTCTCCCCTTCATTGAGTCACATTTTGTTGTGAAATCCATCATTCCCTTATCTTTCATAAAAGTAAGTTTGTAGCTCTGACACTCCTTAGTCCAAACTGTACTGACTGAGAAACGCGCAATTTGAAAAAAACTTAGATCTACGTCAATTCACTTTTTACATGGCTAATTCTGTTTAATCAATTCATTTATCACTCAGTTTATTTGAACTTGGACAAACAACGCTTCACAGCAGCAGGACGCGGTAGCGCTTACAGTGCCGTAATTTATTGCGCTTCTCGTACTCATTCCAGGACCATTATTGAGCGAGCGGTACACTGAGGCTGTAAACACAAATTTTTTAAAGAAGGATAGTAATTACTTTTGCAGAGTTATTGGGTAAACACTTTTAGAACTGGTATTAAGCGAAACGGCGGTAGTTGAAACTCAGGAATTTCTGGAGTGAGCCCCATGTATTTCATGAGCGTTTTTGAACACTCAACCTATAAATATTGGATTGGACTACAATACCAGTTTCCTTTAACTTTCTACTAACATTCCAGCGGAGTTTATAAGGAAAAAACCGCGCTAAAAACGCTTTTCGTCGAAAATTTTGATAATTTATAGTGCTGCTTTCGTCATTTTCCCACGAATGGAAATTTGATGATATAATTGGGTTATTGAGAGCTATCAATATAAAAAATTTAATCAAAATCGTTAGAGCTGTTTTTGAGAAAAAAATTTGGTGTTTTGATCACTGTGATAACTATAGTTAACTTTCGGTGGATTTTGTCCATACCCTTATTTTTGCGTCCCATGGTAACCTGTAGGCTAGACATCACGTTTCAGCTGATTTGGTACGGTTGTTTTCTCTAAAAACCGCGGTAAAATCGATTCCGTCGATAGTTTTGGTAATTTATTGTGCTGCTCTCGTCATTTTCCCACGAATAGGAATTTTATGATATAATTGCCTTATTGAGAGCTATCAATATAAAAAATTTAATCAAAATCGTTAGAGCCGTTTTTGAGAAAAAAAATATTTGGTGTATTGATCACTATGATAACTATAGTTAAATTTCGGTGCATTTTGTTCATACCCTTATTTTGGCGTCCCATGGTAACCTGCAGGCGATATATGAAGTTTGAGCTGATTTGGTACGGTGGTTTTCTCTAAAAATTGTTCACACACACACAGACCATTTTCCCAAATAGTGTTTTTCGGACTCAGGGGGGTCTGAAACGTAAAGATCTGAAGAGAACTCAAATTTTTTTTTTTCAGCCGATTACATAACTTTCCTTTCTACTTTGTAGAGCCAAGGAAAGTAATAATAACCCTTGTGGGTGATGGTTTCCTATGTAAAAGTCGTTTCTCATGCACCGCCCAGTATTTACACGATCAACTAAAAAACAGCGTGTTTTGGCTTATCCCCCCTCGTGTGCTATATACTGGTAGGAACTGAGAAAACCCCCACTGCTGCCTCAGTATTGTGTGGCATGAGCTGCCTTACATCTTTCTCCAGTTCCCATGGAACTGATGTTCCCTGATGTGTTTCCTCATCCATCCCCAAAATTCTTGCATACAACGCAAGACAGCTTTGAGCTCCATTCATCTGTGTTATTGTATTTATTGTGGAAACGTTATTTTTATTGAGGAAGAGTATTATTTTATAATTAATTAAAACTTAAAGTATTATTACAGTGCCTTAAAAGTAATCGAGTTTATGAAACCAGAAGGCACTGTTTATGTAACTTTCTTTTCTTTCCAATATGTTCGAAGTCAAAGTTCAGTCAATTTATATTGAGTCTGTCACGAAAACATGGTGTCAGGTGTGGGGTCCAGGTGAGGAGTCTCGATAACGGAAAATAAGTTGTCGCAAGAGATTGTCTTGGATGACTGCGGTTCCGGCGAGTGTCCGCAAATGGCGTAAAAATTGCGATCGCCAAGCTCCTCTTCACTGATGAGTCGTCTCACCCGTTGCTCTTCGGAAGCCGATAAGCGTTCTATTAGTTTAGCGCGTAAATACGTGTATGTATGATCAGCCGGTGGCGTATTGATGATGTCTTCAACTTCCACGGCTATGCGAGTTTCTAATTGCGATACAACATAGTGAAATTTTGTTACCTCGTTTGTTATGTTGGAGATAAAAAATTGAGAATCAGCTTGCGCGAACCACAGGCTTGGTCGATCTGTCCAAAACGGTGGCAATTTGGTAGCGACGCGATGTGCTGCTGCTGCGTGGATTGGTTCGGGCACGATTTTTTGATTTGGTTATCGTTTCGAAGCTGCTCGAGCTGGGCTAGGAGTTCTGCGTTGAGCTGAGCGTTGTCCCGTGGGAGTGCCATTTCTCCTCAGAGTGTTGTTTGATTTCAATTCAATCGTCGGGGTCACCAATAAGGAGTCTCGATAACGGAAAATAATATTCACTTTTATTCCGGAAGAATGTTAACGTGACTAGTTTGGTGGTTGGCAAGAGACTGAAATAATTACACGTACGTATAATCAATCACGATGGCAACATAACGAATTCGGTGTTCGCCGCACAGGCTTTGAGACATTAGGCCAGAAAATGAGTGCTTTAGTTGGCAAGAAGCTTTCAATATCGTCAACTTCATATCCATCAATAACTCTGAGATTCAGACACCAGTTTATAAGAAAAGGACAGTAATCAACCCTAACTTCGTTCCTCGTCATTTGAACACATGGATTGTTAGCAATTGATATTTCACTCAAGTGCGATGAGGGAACTCAAATAAGAAATTTCATTCAAATCAGCAATCTTATTCTCTGCCAATGTATGAGGAACAATTTGAATTTGATGAGGTAAGAGAGGTCATTAGCATTTTGTCGGCCGAATATTGATGCTGAATTGAAAAATTTGATTGTATCTTGTCAATGCATTAAGTTTGGCCCTCGAAATGCTTATGAACCTCTCTTACCTCATCAAATTCCACCTTTACTGTGGTACAAAATAAACATCGATTTTTTCGACTACGACAGCAAAAAATATTTAATAATGGTGGACTATTATTCGAAGTACATTAAATTAGTAAAATTATGTTCATTCCCAGCCAATGAGGTCACATTACAATTTACCCGTTGCAAATCATTATTTTGCCGTCATGTCATTCCCAACGAACTAGTGACCAATTCTGGCACACACTGTGGGAATCCAACGCTTTTGCCGAATTCATGAGAGAATGGGAGTTCCAACATAGCAAGTCAAGCCCATAACATAGTCAGAGTAATGGCCAAGCAGAATAGGCAGTAAAAATATGTTGCGAAAATGTAGCGACGCTGGAGCTGAGCCACCATTAATTTTACTGACGTCGGACAGACTTAAATGTGTTCTTCCTATATGCCCGAAACTATTAGCTCCAAAACTAGCCAATGATAGGGACAACACCAAATGGTACAATCCCGTCAGGTCGCTATTTTGTCAGCCTCCATATTCTCTTCTATTCCTGTATGATCTGGCAGCCAAGACTCTGAGTCCCTTTGCTAATGGCTTCAGACCATTCCCAAAACCAGCACCGATGAAATGGTATTAAAAGCCACAGCCTTAGGTACAGCTTGACTGTCAGACATGAAATATATCTTTTTCCGTTTCCGCCCCCTGCACAGGAGGTGCTGCACGCACACCATCATTGCAAAGAGCTCTGTCTGGCAAACTGCTGCCCAGATCTTTGGCCCATGAGCTCCTGCTAAGCCAGCTCTCATTGATTCGTCTGCATAATATGCCATACCCTGTCTGACAAGGCCCAGTTCGAGCCCACATGCCACCTGTAAGTAGGAAGCTCTCTCCACATGTATGTGGAGAGATGCAAGACCTCCAGTGCAGCTGTGGGGGTCTACACACACTCTGTCGCAGCTACGCAGGCCATACGCTGCAGTCTATTTTACTACAGCTGCACCAGGGCACCATAGGAGACCACACGCCTAACAATCACTCTGTTTATCCACAAGACCAACCACGTTTTCAGTCCTCAAGTCTTAGCTAACCATTTTTACTTTCCTTGGCTCTACAAAGTAGAAAGGCATGTTATGTAATCGGCTGCAAAAACAATTTGAGTTTTCTTCAGATCTTTACGTTTCAGACCCTCCTGAGTCCGAAAAACACTATTTGGGAAAATGGTCTGTGTGTGTGTGAACAATTTTTAGAGAAAACCACCGTACCAAATCAGCTCAAACTTCATATCTCGCCCGCAGGTTACCATGGGACGCCAAAATAAGGGTATGAACAAAATGCACCGAAATTTAACTATAGTTATCATAGTGATCAAAACACCAAATGTTTTTTTTATCAAAAACGGCTCTAACGATTTTGATTAAATTTTTTTATATTGATAGCTCTCAATAAGGCAATTATATCATAAAATTCCCATTTGTGGGAAAATGACGAGAGCAGCACAATAAATTACCAAAACTATCAACGAAATCGATTTTACCGCGGTTTTTAGAGAAAACAACCGTACCAAATCAGCTGAAACTTGATGCCTAGCCTACAGGTTACCATGGGACGCAAAAATAAGGGTATGGGCAAAATCCACGGAAATTTAACTATAGTTATCATAGTGATCAAAACACCAAATTTTTTTCTCAAAAACAGCTCTAACGATTTTGATTAAATTTTCACTTTCCTTGGCTCTACAAAGTAGGAAGGAAAGTTATGTAATCGGCTGAAAAACACTATTTGGGAAAATGGTCTGTGTGTCTGCCAAAGTGATTACTATCCCTCTTCAAAAAATTCGTGTTTACAGCCTCATTAATTATCTGTGTACCAATTGCTCAATAATGGTCCTGCAATGAGTACTAGCAGCACAATTAATTCCGGAACTGTAAGCGCTACCGCTTTCTGCTGCCGTAAAGCGTTGTTTGACCAAGTTCAAATTAACTGAGTGATAAATGAATTGATTAAACAGAATTAGTCATGTAAAAAGTGAATTGACGTAGAGCTAAGGAAAGTTGTGTGTTGCAACGCACCAGATATTTTGGACTGGATTTACCACTCTGCTTTCCAGTATTTCCTTGATCCATGCAAACAGGTGGGCATTTACTCTCTTTCCCCTGGCTGCGCTTGTGATGGAGGTGTTGTCACCCCACCCCCCTGTGAATAGAGCTGCTTAATACACTTTCCCCCTTCCTCCAATGCGTCCCTTAGTTGAGTCACCATGTCATTCAAAGCAGTCTACGGATTTCCCCCTCTGATAGGCATGAAGGGGGCAGTGGATGAGTGTATGATTTATGTTCTCCATAGTTTTTAGCAGAAAGGACATGAGACTGATTGGGCAGTTGGCCTTTGCTTGAGTCGAGGAGTCACCCAGCTTTGCCCTCCTCCACATTGTGGGTATGCATCTCGCAACATACCTACTCAATAGTGGCGCCAGAGTCCCCTTGTCATACTGAAGCATTGCAGGAACAACCCCACCTACCCCTGGTGTCTTGAAGAGTTTAAATGGAACATGAACTGAAAGAATAGAGGTTTTGGGTAAGAACCCCCCGTCACCAATTTTAAGTCGTCCATCTTTAACATTCTAGTCTGTGGAGGATTTGAGAAGTTGAGTGTAGGCTTGAAGAGGTTGGGTCATGACTTTCACATACTTCAAAGTGGGCTTAATTGTAATACTGTAATCAGCAGCTTCAATGATGAAAATGTAACATTTTCTACCAAAGGCGGTGACAGACTACAAAGCTGCACTACTGGCAGTTACCTCATCTACTTTTGACACAACGAAGATAAAAGAGGAAGGAAGCCAAGATGATATCCGCGACGTCCTATCGATATTTTTCTCTTCGGAAGTCAAAGAATTGGGAAGAAAGGGGAGACTGGCCGAAGGGGAAGGGAATTTTGATGAAACTATTGGTAATGTGTTGTTATAAACCAAATTAATTTTTTAAAAAACTATTTCTCTGAAGCGCTCATCTTGATAGAACGCCTTTTTCAACTAGCTCAGGCTTCCAACAATTTTAATCTCTGGCGTTACAGGGTACACCACAAGTCATTCACACGGGAAATTGAAATTTTATGACATAATGTGACATCACGTATTTTTCATGTTTACCAGTTATGTCAACCGAGGGAAGCGTCGACTTGGACCGAGTGCCTTCTCCAATTTACCGAATGTTTGAAGGGTTTCCTAATCCAGAAATTGAAGAATACATGCACCCCGACGCCGAAGCGGAATTTCTGGCATCTTTCAAATTCAGAGGCCCGTTATGCACTTTCTTGGAGAAGAGCGAACTTCCGAAAGACCTACTGGGGACTTCTCGGTGGCTGGCATCATACTTATCGACTGTGGCTAAAATACTCTTGGCGAAAGTTAAAGAAATTGAAACAGGTTTAACAGTAACGGCTTTAAGGGTGAGTTTATCTTTTGAGGTTCAAACTCTAAGGACTGTCTTTACGGGTCGAGTATGAGTATTACAATTTGAGTTGACTGTGATTCTTACAACGTTAATTGTCGACCAACTCAGTCCCATGGTGATATAGAACGATGGAGCATATTTGGGACTAAAGCTGGAATATAATTACAGTATCTAGTTCTGTCCTCATAGGTTGACTTCACCACACCCTCTAAGTGAGCGTTAATTCGATTATTTCCGTTTCAGGAATATGATGAAGAAGTGAGAGAATCAGAGGTCCCTCAACTGCCCAGTGAATCGGTGGCTGTTCAAAAGCGTCATGATACAATTTTGAGCAAATACCTCGAAGGGATTCAAGTAGTGAGATTATTTGAAATTCAAAAATTCTAATCAATAACGTGGAGTGGGGCACATGGAGTCGTCGAGTAATATTTACAGTGAGCATCATTGATACCTGGACCTTTTGGTCGTTCGACCACACTAAGTGTCCAGCCAGAGGAGAATGCCCTGATGACAAAAATTTGACGCGAAAGCCAGGGCTTTGTATTCTTCTCGTCAATGCAAAGTGGTCTTTCATGTTCCTCGTACTATATACACATGTGATAGCCTTGCAAATAAAAAAAAATTCTCAGTCGTGCACATCGTACGTACTTATTGACGTGTTTTTGAAATTGGTTTTCAAGGTAACTAACTATGAGCCGTTTATGTTGGAATGAACAACCTCAGAAGTACCCCCTCGGGTATCTATTAATTTAACTGTTTCGGGAGTTTGCAGTTGTTTCTTCCTTTCAGAAGAATTGTCTATAGAACCTATGTTGTCTATGTTGTGACCTGAGTTGTCTATGTTTTACCAAGTCGTACGCATCAGCAATTTGGCCTAACAGCTCAGTAGTTAGTTGTTATTAGTTTTTACTGTTTGTGCTATTATTTATATATGCAGACACTTATACTAGTTCATTTCAATATCGATAAATGTTTTTTGTCCAAAACTATTTATTTATTCATTAATATTTATTTTTTCCCCTTCCAAGTAATTACCCTCAGATATAACAATTTTCGCCAAACCTCCACGTTCTAGAGTTGAATGCATGTGATTGGTTAATTCATGTTATTAGTCAGTACATACCATTGCTAACCTGCTAATGTATGCTAGTCAATAACATTGATTAGATATGCTTCTGTATTATATTGATTTATATCGTGTGCTGCATAATGTGCTACAGGAGAAATATCGTAATGCATGTTTACCAGGGAGATGGAAGAAATAGCTGTATAGTGCTTATTCTCTCCGGTTGATAAACCAACTGATGATTCTCTTTCGTTCTCTCAAGTGTGACAATTTCCAGGTGAAGGAGCCTAGTGTTTCAGGTGAAACTTTAGAAGATGAAACTCTGGAAGAAGAGGAAGACGCATTGGTGGGATTCAGGAAGCATCATGATCTTGATGAAGATTCGCCATTCAAGTAGGTATTCTTTCTTAAGAGTGTCAGTAGCCCCCTCCCATAGGTGTCTCGAGATTAAATGGAGCTAATTGTGTTGATACTGTTCTTAGTGGTGATTGCCAACAAAATCCACCGCTTTACTATACCAGCATTTCATGGCAATGCCCGCTGATGGCTCAGCTAGAGGTAAAGGCATTTGTGGTAAATTGCCTCGTGTTGTTGGGGGAGGTTGAGAAGGAGTAGGAGGTGTTTCATCATCAGCTTCGTCTCACAGGTCTGTTTCCTTATCAAAACGACTGTTCCTGAACACCCTTATGAGAGTTATATAAAGTTAATGTACCTGTTTGGTGAGTCCATCTCCTCTGGCTGGTGAGAATCTGTGGGGAGTTCTTAATCTGATTTCACACCATTTACTGCAAGGCCCAAGGCTGGATGGAGAGTATTTGAGAGCAAAGAAGTAGAACCACGCATTGATTCCATGCTTTCTCCTAAGATGTTTGCTGATGTTATGAAAAAACTAGTGTCGCTTTCACGATTTAATTCCCATCTTGCTTGCAATTTATCTAAGGCCCTCACACTGGGTATACAGCAAACAGGCTGGGAGCTGTTACAGAAGATGATGCAGCCAAGCTTTCAAGTTTGCATCGAAGAAGCAAAAGAGTTATCACCCCATTAGCACAGCTAGAACCATTCGACCCCCAACTTATTTCAGAAGTTATTTCTTTTGGTAACCCCCAATGTGACAAACACCTCCAACTAAGACAGACAGAAGGAGCACTCGGTTACTGGGAAGAGAGTGGGCTTCTTTTATGCCCTGCCCAGCTATCTGCCTAACTGGAAGCTCTTGTATATTGACAAGGGTGAATGAGGATCGTGCCTGCAGTGGTAGTCAAAAGTCGATTGGGCCTACTTGTACACACGGGCTGCTGCTAGAAGGTAGCCAATTGAACTGACCACAGCTATTACTACAGCGTTTTTGTAGCTCTCCATATTTTGATTCTCCCTGCAACCCAAGCGAGGGACTAGTCAGAGTTTGAGGGACTCAAAATTTGATACTTTACGTTACAAGACATGGGGATTCCAAATCTGCAATGTCTGTCCGCCGTCCCCCATTTAGGCCGTTTTGTTCCTTTCACGTGGTCTAAAAAACCCGTTCTTTCGCACAAAAATCCCATTTGGTATCTAGTTGTGCCCACAATCTGATCGGACGAAGCCCATGGTTGTTATGGACGAAAAATGTTTTGAAAAATTCACAAAACGCAGTATAATCGCAAATACGCCGTGTTTCGTATCGTTTTCAAGGTATTTTTACATCCTGGTTGAATGAGTATCAGACGTGTAAAATTGTGTATAGGGAAATTACAGTAATTATAGTGAGCCAATGTCAACAAATTGAAAGAACTCGCGGGAACTACAGCGGAGGTAAACGTTTCGTCGTCAGTACCCCTCCCTGTAAGGTGTAAGAATGGTCGAGTACGACCAAATCTCGCCAGATGTACTAATAAAGCCGTCATTCATTCATTCATTCCCTCCCGTCTCATCAAAACCACCCGCCCACTCGACTCGCAATGTCGTGCCAATTGCCGAGGGTTCGCTCAATTCGAGGTTCCCTGTCCCAATTTCCCTGACTCTTTTTGCGCGACGGGCGGAGGAAGGATAGGGCCACTTCCTCCGCACACCCCTACATCGAATCATAAATGCCTACAGACGCTTACGGGGTTCATTTAAATCTGAGCTTGAGGTTTTACTTCATTAACTGGAAGTTATTTAATTTCTTTCCACTATTAAACTCAAGTCGACCACTATCTTTTCTTAATTTCTTTCATTCACTCGAATTTCCTAAAGTTATTATTTATTTGGTTTTACCTAGGGATGTTTATTTTCACTTTTTTCTACTTGCGATTTACAGAAAAAACAAATTTCTGATTCGTGAATTCCCAAGGAACCCAATGTCAGAGGAGATTCTTTATGTTTCTTGTGCATAACCAAGTAAGGCATGAAATGCCTTAATAGTGTAGTTTTATAGTCATGATGTTCCTTTTCTACCATCATTGCTAGTAGCAGTACAGTTTGCAAAACCATATTGAAAAAAAAACTGACTTTTCAGCGCCCCTAAAGAAGAATCTCCGGAGCAACTCGAAGCGTACACCGACTTGCTTCGCCAATTGGGAAGTCAAACAAAACCCATAGCGAGAATAAAAGTGAAAGAAATTTTAACTCCGGTGTACATCACCCAAAAAACATCCCAAATAATCAAACAGAGCAATCTCATTCAAATTGAAAACACAGCTTTGGAACTATTTCTGAGTAAAAATCACGTTCTCGTCAACTTGAATGAAATTGGAAGCATCGATAATGTACAACCAACATGGGGACAGGCTTTGAGCATATTGTTGTACAGACTGAACATCTTCAAATCAGACAGCATGTCAATGAAGGATACGGTCACTATTGCGACTGGCGAAACATCGGTGGACACAAGAGGTCCATTTATGGTAACTAGGTTTTTTTTAGTAAGGTAGGCTCGTCATTTTAAATTAATTCATCTCATGCACTCTGGGCAGAACCATTTCACACATTGTCAACTCAAGAGACAACTAAGGTCTTTTGTTTCTGCCCTTACGCAAGTTGCCTACATCTCCTCACGTTGTGGCCAATAGGTTCACTAGTTTGTTGTAATTGATCTTATTCTGCTCTCAATTCACAAATGAACTCAGCTTCTCAGTGTGAGGAAAGTTAATCGTGGAAGTTGTATATTTACCGAAACAATGTATAGGTATTGATTGCACTGTACGCTGTGAGCTATAATGTAATCTTTAAAGCCTTTTTCGAGAAAAATGCGAAAACCCGTCGTTTTTAGTACATTTTGCCGCCCCTCTCCCTTCGCGTTGATGAAAATGACTCAAAACACCAAAAACATAACAAAAAAGAACCAGCTTGAACCATTCTCCCAGAGATTGAACTACAGACCACGCGTCAAAATTAGATTTTTTTTTATTTGTAGCCCTCAAAACTTAAAGATCTGACAGAAACTCAACTTCCTCTATACTCTTTAGGTAAGGAAACTAAAAAGGAGCTCACCCAGCTAGTTTCAGGGGTTATTGCGTACAGCAGTTGTGCATGGTTCAATTTCAGGGCACCTGAGTGAGTTTTATTTTTAGATTAGTGAGTAATTATAATACGATTTCCAGCCAACTCCATATTGCTCTTGTGAGGGGAGCCCCATAGTTGTTACCCTGCCCTACCACTCACCACTGTCTGTACCACTGCCAACTCTAACTTACGTGGGCGTGTCAATTTTCAGCCAGTTTGGTCGGCCGCTTCTACGGCTGTCAACGACACAGACACGGCAGAATCCGTTCCAGTGCAAGAACTACCTCGTTACTTGTACGTTCCTCCTAAAGAAATAATTGAATTCGACCCGCTATCCTCCTACCACGTTTTCGACGTGCAACCACCCCATTACCGGCTATTGAGCGTTGAAGAGTCCGCTAAAAGAGCTGACATCAAACGGGATTTATCGAAAAAAATTGGACAAGTCAGAAAGGAAATTCGTCAAGTCTTCATGAAAGAACTGGATAGTGATTCGGAAAGCGAAGAAGATGAAGAGACTGGTTGGAGAAAATGGATTTGCTATGAACGAAGACAAGATTTGGTCAATGCCGCCATCGAATAGTAAGTTTTTTTTTTGTTGGCAAAATTAACATGTGACAAGGTATTTCAAACCGTCAGTAGGAGCACGTTGCGAACAGCCGACGACAACATTGGTGAAACAGAAAGGAACAAAGTCAAGTATATTCAAATAAAAGAGTATTGAGTTGGTTACTGAGCCTAAAAGTAAACTTTTTTGCCACCTTCGTGGCAGCATTCCTCCTCTTTTTCCTATGAGAGGGTTGAAATTACGTTTTATGTTCACTTGGAATTGTGCGGCAAGATGTTGACAGGAAGACAGTGGGAGGCAGGGAATAAACTTTTTCTTGCTCTTGTGAACAGTTTCATACCAGGAAGGAGCTCTTTTGCCTCTGTGTGCACTTCATTCGTGCGTCAATACAATCAAAGGAAGAAACAAGTTCTGAAGCTTTGCTCCTTGGATTTTGCAGTAAGGTTTTTAGAAAAAAAGGAAAAGACAGTTTCGTCCTGACTCCTAAGCAAAAATGTGTCCAGCAGGGGGATGAACAAGTGAGTCTTTCTTCCTGGTTCTTGCTTTCGAAGGAATCGTCCAATGAAGTGGCTGAAGTGTAAAAAGAGAATAGAAACATAATTTTCTTTCTCCTGAATGCAATGAGGCAGTTCCAGAATGGAAAGAAAGTTCCCTCAGAATGGTTTCTTCCAAGCTTTAATGGCAGAAAGTGTGTGCACTAAAGTAATCAGAGATAGAAGAGGCTTTGCTCATACGACTCTCATGCAGCTATCATCCAGTGGGAAGGCCCCAGGAAGGTAGAGAATACTTTGCCGTCTACATCCAACGAGATAGAATTTGTTTGTTTCTGTGCCATTGCCCTATTCGTTACCAATGAATCACCTCAAATACGTACAACATAGAAGCAAATGCTGTCCTCAAATGTTTGGCCCTAAAGAGGTTCACGTGGTCGATGCTGCTGCTGCAGGTGGCCCAGCGGTTTTATACTAAGAAGGGGCATGAACTGACTAGTGTTCGTAACGGTGACAAATACCTGTATCTTACATATTTGGTTTGAATGCGCGCTTGATGAATTCTGAACTAACCCTTTTTTCCACGAAAATAAATTAACCATAACTTAATCGCAGTATGCTAGTTTTGAATACTGCACTTCACGAAGAAGCGATGAGCGCCCTGAAAGAACTGGCTGCAAGGAAAGAAACGATGGCGTTGGAAGTAAAAGAAAAACAATCCAACTATCAAGAACTTTATGGACTACAGAGAATCAAAAATACCCCGCGAGAATATAGACTTCCTTCACAAAGAAGATTTTCTGACGTGCTCTTCAAGTAAGAGGGGAATGTGTTGGTCATTTTATTGTTTTGACATTTTATGTCTTTGTTTGCTACATAAACTCAAAAAGTGTAACGGCCAAAAGCGTCGCGAAAATTAACCTTTGAGGCCGATTGGACAAGCCAACATAAGGCATCGGTCTCCTAAACCGGAGGTTGTGGGTTTGAGTCCCACCAGGGTTACGATTATTTTTGTTGTTGACATTTTATGTCTTGGTTTGCTACATAAACTCGAAAAGTGTAACGGCCAAAAGCGTCACAAAAATTAACCTTTGAGGCCGATTGGACAAGCCAACATTTTAACCCAAGTTGCAACCGCAGTCCCTGTGGCGTAATGCTTAAGGCATCGGTCTCCTAAACCGGAGGTTGTGGGTTCGAGTCCCACCAGGGTTACGATTTTTTTGTTTGTTGACATTTTATGTCTTCACCTTGCTACATAAACTCGAAAATGTAACGCGGGATATGTAACAGAGAAGCGTCACTAAATTTGTGTTGGGTTAAGTGCACGGTAACGTCTGTCACTAAAATGAAATATATTTTTTGTGTTGTAATTTTATATTTCTTTATTTAAAATAAACAAAATTATATTAAAAGAAAAAGACATAAAATGTTCGTCGTGGTTGCGTACTTGTACAAAAGCTGTACCCACCGTTTGTGTATAAATGGTAAGCTTCACGTTGATCGACCTGACGGGTGCTTACTCTCATCGTCGTCAGATTGCACAATTCTTGTGGAAAAACGACGTTGAGTTTACTGGAATTTATCTCATGGAGGCTTCCGATAAAGCCGACCGGGACGGGGTTTTAGACTGATTTCACTTTTTCTTGGTTATACCAGTACAGGTTATAAGTTATGGTCACCTAAAACCAATAAAATTGAGTTTGCGCGCAACGTTATTTTTGATGAGAATAAAAATATTCTTGATTGGAATGAATTCAAAGATTTAAGTGATAATTCTGATTCAATTTTAAGTTTTTCTTAATTTATTTGCTACGTCATCAACCTAATTACAGCAAAATTTCGAGAGTGTTTGAAAAGTCCTTCCAAAAGAGCTGAATAAATTGCTGGCAACCAACTGGTTTGGTTTTCTTCTCGTTCCTAGGATCCTGATTTCTCGTGGACATCACCTTCTCAGCTCCTTAATCTCTCCGTGACTCAGCTATCTCACAAGCTGCTGACTAAAATACATTTTTATTCATTTTTTGCCTTAGAAATCCAACGTTCTAAAAAAAAATTGGGTTCGTAGTTCAATGAGTGACCTAGACAATAGTAGTTAAATGGCGGCTATAAAATAATTAGGGACACCCCAAGAAACTTTGGATTCGAGACTGCGCTGGATTCTTTATCTGCCTTTTTTACTTTCCTTGGCTCTACGAAGTAGAAAGGAGAGTTTCGTAATAGGCTAAAAAAAGTTTAGTTTTCTTCAGATCTAAACACTTTAACGCCTACTGAGTCTGAAAAATACTGTTTGAGTGAAAATGGCTGGCCCGAATCGGCTCAACCTTTATATCTAACTCGCGTGTTGCTATGGGATGCCAAATGAGCAAAATCTGTTCAAAATACTATAGTTATAGTGACCAAAACACTAAACAGTTTCCTTCTCTAAAACGGCTCTTGCGACTTTTTTTTTGTACTGACAGCTCCAAATACCAAAACAATGCCGTTAAATCGCCATCCGTGAAAAATGGTACATAAATGACCAAACATTTTGACGAAAAGCGCTTTTTTGTTTGTTTTTTCCTTACAATTTTCGCTCAAAAGTTACTAAAATCTTCAGAAACTAATTTAGGTGCTAGTCGAATAATGTGCTTATACGATGAGCATATTATAACGCTCATAAGCTATAAAGGAGCTACGCCAGGAATGCCAACCTCGGCCGCTTCACTTTCTACCATTTCTATAAGTTTGTACCCGATTATTACAAAACAGTGAACACAATCCTTCTTTAAAAAAATCACCCCAAATCAAAATCCCTGTTCCTGTGCACTGAAGGTTCAATAACGACCATGGCGGAAGTAGGAGCAGAGCAATAAATTCCGGAATTTTAAACGCCACCAGTTTTCATGAAAAACATATTTGATTAGTTACCAGAGCCAAGAAAATCGCTGAACGCACACGGGGGCCAAGGAAAGTTTTATGATGTTTTCCCGATTATCCCATTAACTTTTCAACAACGAAAATCGTCTTGCTAGTCGTTTGCTTAGTAGACATTATTTATGCAGTGAAAACTCAATAAAGGTCGTGACTCAAATAGAGGGAGCCCAATCAATTCTGAAATCATTACCACTACCAGTTTCTAATCTTGAGCTTAGTTTCATCATTTTCATGGGATCACAAACAGATTTGAAAAGTAACTAGAGCAATGGAAATTGATAAAGTGAGGAAAGTAGTATGACGCGTAGCACCAGATAGTTTTTGATGGAAATCAATACATACTCTACTGGTTCACTTACTGACTTTAAACAGAATTCAATTTATTTTCTTGCCTCAGCTTTATTGCCCTTCTTGCCGATGAGCAAAGTATCATTCTTCCGAACCCTCAACAGATTCCAGACTTAGTTTTCACAATCTGGTCGTATGTAATCCCTCATCTTGTCTTACAGAGCTATGAAAGGCTTTTTAACAAACGACTGGAAGACGAAAAACCTGAAAATGGCGGAGTTGCGAACGCTAAGCACCAAAATATTGGAACTGAGCAAAACCGTACGCCGTTTCGACATTTTAGAGCAAAAAACTGACTGGGGCGATTTGGCATTGCAACGCCTTCAATACAACAGCGCACAACAACGAAACGTAATCGTTGACGATGACATAACTCAACTCAAGAAACTGGATGCTATTTACACGTTGAAGCTGATACATGCGAGGTATTTGAAAGTCTACCGGGATTTTTGTGTGTATTACCTATGAGACCCTCCAGACACAACAACCCGTAACAACCCTAGGTACATAGATGCATGTGTAGGGGCTTCAAGATTGGTCTGAGAGGGATATATAAGAAGTTACAAACTGATTTACAACTCCTTCTTCTTTAACTGACAACTGAGTCTACTGAAGAAACACAATGCTTATGTGGATCCCTCTTTCTCGTGCACATTTGTAGCCTTTTATCTGTCCTCCCTAAAGCAATTCTGAAGTATGTTAAACACAGACGACGAGTGAAGAGAGATTTGATGCTTGCTTATTTAACTACCAACCCACAAATAGTACCGTAGTGTCTATCTCTGTGTTCCACGAGGAGGGTGGATTTCTGAGAAGGGATGGAAGACAGTGATGAATGAGGGATGCTATCACGGTGACATGGCACAGTTTGATATGCGGAATTTGTCTATTACATGCTGATACGGGGGGATCTTATGTTATACCTAAATTGTAATAGAACGTTTAGAATGTCCAGTGGAATTTGTGTGTATCTTCGATTTAAATTTCAGGGAAGAATTGGACTCAAAAATACGTCAGAACAAAAGTTTAATCAAACAGCGGGATATTGCGTTGAAAAAGAAAAACTCCCACAAGGAAATTTACAAGGCTCAATACAAGAAACTTGTTGAAGCCCAAGATAATTTGGAATTATCTCCAAAAGTGACTGAAATGGAAAGGTTAGTCGCATAAAAAATGGCCTCTTATTGGGTACTGTACCTTGTATGCCCTAGTTCTTGGAACCTACCCACTGTGTCCTGGCCCTAGGAACACATGACCCACTTTGACTGGGGGTTGACATTGATTTTCTTGTCTTTTCATAAGTCAATTTAGCAAAATAGCAACCCTGGTGTGTAGTAGTTATAGGAGCGAATGATTTGCATGGAATTACTACTCAAGGAAATGGGGGTGAAGACCACAATGTGACTTCAGGACATGTGACGGTAGAGTTGGATGTGCTTTTCTCGTTTATGCTGAGCAAAGCAATACAATTTACCGGTAGCATAACAAACTTAGGGGATCCATGCTCCAACAATACAGCTGAGGCCTTTGCGATTCTGAGGGCGTTGGAATGGCTGTTACAGCAAGTGTTATGTACATCACGTCGCAGGTGGATTGTGTACACACATATATATGCCTAACTATCGAGTTCATCACAAGCCACTTCTCAGAGCTTCGGGTAGAAAGGGTTGAAATACACTCAGGTGGATGTTGGAGAA
Organism: Pachypeltis micranthus; assembly: GCA_020466155.1. Taxonomy (NCBI): domain Eukaryota; kingdom Metazoa; phylum Arthropoda; class Insecta; order Hemiptera; family Miridae; genus Pachypeltis; species Pachypeltis micranthus. Next base: position 54,172,755 of record CM035770.1, on the reverse strand, counting down.
CACATGTTTTCCCTTCACGGGCTTCCTCAAACGGACAACAATATGGAGGAACAATGTAGTAACGTGATAAATTGGGGTTAGTCGGCGAAAAATCAACAAATTTGTCAATTGAGAACGTTGAGGTACCAGGCTGGTGTGTTGCTGTTGATACTGGTTTCAAACAACGTGGCCTGTAATAAATAGAGAACTTTGACTTAGCACCTACTTATTTACGTTTGCTCATCTGATCGACATCATACCAAGGCTTAGTATGAACATCTTTAAAATCTTGACTCAAAGTGCTTCGATCAAAGTAAGATGAGCAGATAAGACCTAGTAGCTGAGGAGCATCTAACATCCTAAATGTTGAGGGCAGTGAGTATGATGACGAATAAGTCGTGTAATGAAATCATTGATTGATGGTGTATCTGATTCCTTTGACATGACAGCCTTTAGTTTAGTTACTGAAGGTAAACTTAGCAATGGCAAAAAGTCTTGGAACAAATTATGATAAATGAAAGAAGCCTTAGAAATTGTTGAGATATTCTCAAAAGCTGCTAACTCTTGGAAATCCCAATAGAATTGACCAAATCCCGTAACCCCCCCCCCCCTGTAGTGATGTTTGAGCCCGGTAAAAACTGGTAAACAATCCGCCTCTAATGTGGGATGAGATCGTAAAGCTCCGTCTATAAAATCGACAGCGAGAAGGAAGTGATTTCTTGTTACGGAGTCTACGGCGTTGGGAGGGGACCCTCCACTTACTGGCAAATCGTAGGAACCTCACATATCGAGGTGTGAATGGGCTCTACTAAATTCGAGCTCTTGAACAGTTCCACTCTTGAAAGAAAAGTAGGATCTGTAGGCTCGTAGTTAGAAGTGAAAATTATTAAACCACTAAAGGTTACGGACACGGGTTTTTGGTATAACCGCTTGACAAATACAGGTTTACCTTCAAGAAGGTTGAGCATAAATGAACGACGCATGGTCGATGGGTCAAAGTCATTCACAATGATAACTTTGTGAGTCACCGATCGATCTGCAAAGTTGTTATTATCACAGTATACGGTAACAGACAAAGCATCCCTAATTAAGTTGCTCACAAAGACAGTTTTGCCAGTATCAGGGGGACCCCAAAGGTACATGTTTCTTTTTGTGATACCACTATGTATTGACTAGACTAGAATTGTACGTCGCAGCCACAATCAAACACAGCACCAATAAATTCTTGTACGTCACGTAAATTCATCACAAGCCACTTCTCAGAGCTTCGGGTCGCAGAGGGTTGAAATACACTCCGGTGGATGTTGGAACTGCTGAAAATGAAGAGGCGTATTCATGTGTGAAGGAGGCAGCTGCAAATGAAGTTAGATCAGGTGGGAAACCAAATTAAGAACTCCCCCCAGATGGTACGGATTCCTCAGGGTCATACCTTCGCAGGGTGACATCAACAGCTCTCTACTGAGACAAGAACTTCCAGTTGTATTTACATTGACTCCCATATTCAGAATAAAGCAGAAGTGGGACTGGCACATGTGGGACTTGACTTCGAGACCTGCCTCTGTCTTGGAGATTGACTCCTAGTAACTGGCACGAGAGTTCAGGAAGATTTAACCTCAGGAACGATTCATTACGCCCTTGTTTGGATGAAGTGCTAAACTAGGTCACCTGCTGTTGAATTGTGGATACTTTGTGTATTCGTATTGAGCGAAGGTGTTGGCGTAATTGCAGAACCAGGATGAATACGATGCGCATTTGATAATGCTCATAAAATACATAGGAGTTACTCCAGAAATTCCAGTATTCCACGCCCCACCATTTCTCTACCATTTCTCACAGTTTTAACCCAATAGTTCTTAAACAGTGATTATCGTTCTTTAAAAAAAATCGTGTTTACAATCTCATTAACTCGCTGTGTACTGATTGCTCAGTAACGGTCTTGGCATAAGTAGTAGCACCACAATAAATTCTGGAACTGAGTGAAAAAGAGATTGAATAAGCAGTGAATTTTCGTAGAGCTAAGAAGAATTGTTTGATGCCGCACCAGATATTTTTAAAAGTGTCAGTTCTTAAACATCGTTATTGTATGTCGTTCTTATGTACAAGCGAACGTAACGCGAGGTTTGTCTATCATTTCAACGTTGTTTGTTAATTAACTTTAAAATGATAGATATGAACATGTTACTGGACACTTTTATGGTGCAATCTGCTCGTGTTTTCATCATCTCTCACAGAGCATCTACTGAACTGTTTTTCTATGGGGTAATTAGGTGATTGGGCGGTAGTAACTAGTAAACAGTACAAAGAGCTGCTATGACGCATTGCAGGTACTTCAATCAAGCTAAAACTACCGACTACAAGAAGAAAAAAATGAAGCAATATCAAACTGAGCTGGAGTTACATCAGGCAAACAAAAGAGCAAACTATCTCGCGAGTCGCATTAATGGCCTAACTATGGAACCATCCACCAGGGAGAGAATGAAAGCACGATTCAACAAGGTAAACTAGAATACTCATACACTCGGGTTATCTTTAGCTCCACTATAACACTACACACTGTCCCAAAGCAGCCATAATGGTGATTAGGTGATCCAACCACCAACCGGGAGATTTCCTCTTCATATAATGCCAATTATGAGGAAAACAAACTGACTGTTGATTTAAAAGTCACACTCGCTGAGAAGAGAAGAAAACTATGGTTGTCCTGGAAGGAGGGTGGGGTTTCCAAAACCCCATTGATCTAAGAAAAACTGGGCAAATGGTTACAAAGTGTTCATGCGCTTCCTGCAACCCGAGTCTACCTTTTGATATAGCTTCACTGAGCACGATCAGTTGCCATTTGTGATTGCCGGCATCACTACTCCCGAGCTTTACCGATCAGTGTTGTGCTCAATGAGACTTTCCTTCTGGAGCCTGAAACTTCCAATTTTGGCTATTTTGTGGGGTTGTGTTAAGTCCATCCAGATTGCCGCTGTTTTCACCATCCATCCGCAAATATCGCCTCAGTTGCCATTTATTTTCAACAGTTGGACAACTTTCATTTGGATTTTTACTTTCCTTGGCTCTACAAAGTACAAAGGAAAGTTATGTAATCGGCTGAAAAAAATTTTTTGAGTTCTCTTCAGATCTTTACGTTTCAGACCCCCCTGAGTCCGAAAAACACAAAACAATACTTGGGAAAATGGTCTGTGTCAGTGTGTGTGGATGTGAACGATTTTTAGAGAGAACCACCGTACCAAATCCACTCAAACATGATATCTAGCCTGCAGGTTACCATGGGACGCCAAAATAAGGATATGAGCAAAATCCACCAACTATTTTTTTTCTCAAAAATGGCTAACGATTTTGATTAAATTTTTTATATTGGTAGCTCCCTATATGGCAACTATACCATAAAATTCTCATTCGTGAGAAAATGACGAGAGCAGTACAATAAATTACCAAAACTTTCGACGAAATCAATTTTAGCGCGGTTTTTAAAGAAAACAACCGAACCAAATCAGCTGAAACTTGATGTCTAGCCTACAGGTTACCATGGGACGTAAAAATAAGGGTATGGACAAAATCCACCGAAACACCAAATTTTTTTCCTCAAAAACGGCTCGAACGATTTTGATTAAATTTTTTATATTGATAGCTCTCAATAAGGCAATTATACCATAAGATTTCCATTCACGGGAAAATGACGAGAGCGGCACAATAAATTATTAAAATTTTCGACGAAAAGAGTTTTTTGCGCGGGTTTTTCCTTATAAACTCCGCTGGAATGTTAGTAAAATGTTTTTAAAAAATTGGTATTGTACCAATACCTCCAATACCTATAAGGTGAGTGTCTAAAAACGCTTATGAGATGCATGGGGGTTACTCCAGAAATTCATGAGTGAACTACCGCTGTTTCGCTTACTACCAGTTCTAACAGTTTTTACCCAATAACTCTGCAAAAGTAATTACTATCCTTCTTCAAAAAAATGTGTGTTTACAGCCTCATTAATTATCTGTGTACCAATTGCTCAATAATGGTCCTGGAATGGGTACGAGCAGCACAATAAATTTCGGAACTGTAAGCGCTCCCGCTTCCTGCTGCTGTGAAGTGTTGTTTGACCAAGTTCAGATGAACTGAGTGAGAAATGAATTGATTAAGTATATAAAGCCATATATACAGTGAATAACGTAGAGCTAAGGAAAGTTGTGTGTTGCAACGCACCAGATATTTTATTGTTTGATGTAGCCTACGTTTCAGCTCTTACATTCCCTTTGTTATTAAAATAATTTTTCTATTTTCCTTTTTCAATACAGCCCACTTTAATTTGAGTTTCATTTTATTTCTATTTAACACAAAGAGAGAGTCGGAAGGGATTTTCCAAAAACACAGGCCTTGATTGAGGCAGTTTGAAAGAAAGGGGTTGATAGCTGACCAACAAGGGTCGAAAGCCACAGTTTTGGCAGTTCTTAGAATTGAGTCAGTAGAGGTCCATTTCTACAAAATCAATTTTATACCAATTTTCGGTATTTGTGCCGAACGACCATAATTATATGAGGTTGAGACCCTGACTTGAGGTGTGAGAGGCTCTTACCACATGTACAATAATCAGAATGCAGCCTACTGTTAATTCTATATAACAGATGACCAGCGCTTCTTAAGAATACTTCCTCTCAGAACATCAAGAGACCAGTTAGCACTCGCTTCTATACCGTTTTTGCAGGTGACAACTACGAAAAAATTCGTTAATTCTCTCAAAAAATCGACGAAAGATGCCGAAGTAGCCAAATTCGGGATCAAAATTGTTCATTGGCTTTCTCCCAACTGAATAAGAGAAGAGAATTTCGGGCGTTGAGTTAAAGCGGAACCTCAGAGTCGTTTTAGATAATCGCAGGCAATACGTCCAGTGGTTCTACAGAAGTTTGTGAAATAAAGCAGCTATTAATAATTTCTCCACTAATAATTATGCTCAGGTTTCTATGTACGTATATATATTTCTAACAATTTTGACTAAACTTTCAAATTATCTTCTTCCATAAATATCTCCAGGAAACGATATAGGCTCCAGTGAACGGATATAGGACTAAAGTCAAAATAGGTTTTCTACGCTTTTTGGCAAACAGCTTCAACGATGTCAACAAACTCACAGAATGTCTTTAAATGGTTAATAATGTTGTTCTGAATAAATATTACTCTGGCAGTCCATTGAACAGAGATAACAATCGAAATGTGTCGAAAATAATGTTATTTTGAACAATCTTACAAAGTGTCTTTTAGCAACCGATACCCACTTTTTGTTCTCCGTAATTATTTCTGTATCTATCTGTTGAATGGAGATAGAAGCCATGATAGCTTGGAAAACGGGATTTGTCGAATATTAATTGATCGGGTTTCCAACTTTCTCAAAAACGATTCCAACGATTTCGATCAAACTCGTGGAGTAGTCTCAACTGACTAGTACCTACATTTTGTTCTCCGTAAATGTTCCTGTAGAAATGCGTAGAACTAAGGTATAGAGCCTGTATACGTAGCAGGTCGTCGAATTTACGGGGGTTGTGCAAAGTTCTGCGATAAATGAGTTGAATAAGTACATAAAGCCTGCATGTGTGACATACCATTGACTTCATGCAGTTGTTTGGTCTCATCGGATATTTAAATACCGGAAACTCGACAAATTAACATATCAGTTACGAAGAACAATTTAATGAATCGGCGCAACAAATAATTACGTACTCACAGTTGCTCTGGATCTGAATCACTAGCTAGAACTACTTTGTGTTCAGCCATTGTGTTCAAAATGTTCTGGTTTCTCGCCATACACCGGGCAAAAACGACTTTGATCAATCGGTCCGTTTCTTCGTCGAATTGTTGAGCTTTGGAAGAAAAATTTGACGAAGGGGCAGAGATAGAGGCAGGGCTGGCGTTGTTGAATACATCGCTGTTGCTACCGTAGGATGAGTGGATGCTGCTGTCAGGAATCTCAGTCTCGTCGACTCTACTCGGGAAGTGGTGAGTGACTTCTACTCCCTGGACGTCCATCATTTCCGCGTCTCCAAAGGATCCTGGAGGAGGCATCTCAGCGACTGATGAGTTTGATTCAGCAAATCTGAAAATTAAACCGTATAAGAATGAATAAGTATCTGGAGCATACCATCTCACTACTTTCTGCATTCATGTAAAGTGGATGATATATATGCAGATCTGTGTCTTCGTTCAACGCCTTTCTACTCATATGTTCACGAAGAACAAAATGTAGATACTAGTTAGCTGAAATCACTCAGTAAAAAAGATAGAGTAACCATATTTGTGATGTTAATGACAGTAGATAAAAAAATGTGTGAGCTATTTGAAGAGTAGTCTAAACATCCTTAAATTGGGTTCTCGACGATTTAAAGAGACTTCCCAACTACGTTTTTTTCTTCAATTTTCAAAGATTTGTCATGATTCTTCAACAATGTGTGCGCCATTCGACCATTGTTTTTATGAATTTACAACATTGAGAATCGAGTTAGCCCAGTTGGGGAATCAATTATAATAGATAAGACATCGAATGACGCAATTTGGCCAAAGCAGATGCATCGAATTCGATTCTTACTTGAGATGCTTAGTGTTAGTGCAGTATAGGTTTGTACATGTCACAGTGTACTCACTGTAAACGACTGACAGGCTGACCAGCGTCGACTGACATCTGCTCTATTCGCTCCTCTCTGTCACCTCCCCCGCAGACGTTGAACTCTTCGGATCTCCTCGTCGTCAACGTCGCGTTCCTCTGGCTGACGTCCCTTTGACTTCCTGACGCGACCCTTTGGCTGCCAACCAAACTCGAGTCCACGTTCGCGTTGGTCGAATTCAACGTGGACACGACGTAGTTGGCTTCGTACGCCGGGTGATTTTCAACTTTGAACAGAACCGGTCGTCCTGGAGAATTGAACGAAGTGGCGATCGGAAGACCAGAAGGTTCGGCGAAGGCCAAAACGGCTCTCAGCTCTTTGAAACAGAAAGTGATGGAAGTTGGGTTTAACACAGAATAGTGTTCGAATTCCGTGGGATGAAAACACAATTCCGTTCTCATGAAATTGTCGCTCTTATTGATTTCTAAGTGGTTTTTAATCATAGTTTTCTCTTTTTCGACCGTCAACGTTATTTCGTCTTCGGAGTGACGAAAATTTTTAATAGCTGACGACAAAAATTTGGACGACGCCGTCAAACCGTTTGGAGCCCCAGTCGGCACATTCGCTTCCAACCTCTCGTTCTCCAAAATCGGCAAATAGTATTTTCTGGCGTGAGCATTGGCGTATTTGATGTAAAAAACGACGACGTTGCCAGTGGATTTCATTTTGATTTCGAAGCTTTCGACCTGTTTGTCCATGCAGTGAGGGTTTTTGAAGACGCTCAAGAAGGATTTCATGGTCACTTTGAGGCCGGACTCGGGGTCGTCGTCGTCGCCGAGGATGTACGCGGAGAAGAAGCTTCTCATCATTCGAAATTCGACGAAGGCCGACTGAGCGATATTCACCGTTCGGAAGACCATCCCGTCGTCTGAAAACTCGATGAACACTTCGTCGCCGATTTTGGCCATCGAATTGACGGCACGAGCGATGATTTTCACATTTTGACTCGGCACTGAGCATTTCATTTCTATAGCATCGGCTTTAGAAATTTGATATATGATTCTATGTAAATCATGCAAAGTGTGAAGTTGGCTCAACTACTCCAACTCCATTTTCTTCAACGCGGAATAATTGTTTCTACACTAACGGTGACATTCGACTTCACAAGTCCCAACATTCGTCATATTGTTATCAGAAGAAACCCGGTAAAACCAGTGTGATGTAGTTGACGCTGTCTCTCGCCAACTTCATGTTCAACATTTACCTCAACGGTCCCAGGTTTGACTAATATTTCAGACAATGGAAATGAACAGTGCGATGTTCATAATGGCTGTTGAAGACATAACATAACAGGGCGTGTGATGGAACTGCTTACAGGATTCAAGGAGAGTAGACTACACTTCTTCAATTTACCCACACAAAGTTAATGGGTTAGTACGCAAAACTTGTTCTATAGTTAAGTACAGACTTAGTGGAAACTGAATTACTTGCCCTGACATGTACAAAAAACCATTCACTGGCAACAATTTCACGTTTCTTTGGAGAGTTGGCTCAGTAAATGACTGGTGCAAGGTATTACATACTTTTTTTTTCATCCCATTCTAAACTTGATGATTAGTCAACATATTACCTAATTTGCCTCCGTATCTATACCTAAAATGCAACAAAAACTTATATCAACTAATGAAAATAAAAAAATTTCAATATGCCCTTCGAAAGCTCTTTAAATTTATCACAAAACCTGTTCTAAATTTTGGTTCAGTATTCATGTTTATTGTGAACACAGAACAGCATAACTCGTAAAGAGCAACATTTGAATTAGATAAAATAAAATTTAGTAAAAGTGGTTTTTTGTCGTCCAAGAATGCAACAAATGTCAGCAAAAGTGACGTTTGAAGTGTGAAAAAGGATTCATATGGAACAACTTCTAAAATCGATTTTTGTGACTGATTGTTTTGCTGTGAAGATAAAAATACTACATCATTGTTGAGGTTTTGTTTATGTATTCACGCCGAAAATTCAATTCAAATTGTTACAGTCGTTTTTGTGAAAAAAAGTTTTGGTGTGGATGTTATAGCTGTTTGTATCAATGTTGTTTGTTGACACAGAGACTAAGGCTATTCCCCAATAATTTTTCTGGTTCTCGGTATCTAAAATTCTGACTAAAAGCAAAGAAAAACTTGATGCCTTTTGAGCCCCCAAAATCTCACATGACTGGTGATTCTCTTAATGGTGATTTTCTCACAGCATCAAAGAATTTCCAAGTTGTTGGTGATCTTTAACTTTTTAAAGCTTCTTTTGGAGATAGGTTTCTATTCTTATTTATTTTCTGATGTGAAGTATTGAAATAGGTTATTTTATTATAGTCAATATTTCATCAGCTTGCTGTCGATTTTGGGTGAGTATGTGAAGGTTATGTCATGCTACACGCTAACAAAGTGCATCCAAATTGATTTCCATAGTTTTCCACCTTGGTCCATAGAGCTAGAGAAAGTAATAACAAACGTGAGGTAGACTTAGTCAATTGATAACTGCGTTGAGAGCTGGAGCTTTGGAGGTGGTACCCAGTCACGGAGCAGTTCCACCAGGAGCAGTTCATTTCCACGATGTAGTTCTCGCGCGGATCGAAGAAGAAGGCGCCTTGCAGCGGGAAGGTAAAATGTTTACCAACAAAAAGGTGAAGCTGTTCTTCTTTTATTGATATCGCGGGGCGACTGTTAAGATAATTCGACGTGGAAAATGTTCATTTATTAACCAGTAAGTTACCTTATTGGTATCTCCACTTAGTATTTGAGTTGTGGCGAACGAGTTTTGAAGCTCTCAACCCGGTTACTTGTCAACACAGTTCCTCGCATTCATTGCTGCGTCCATCCGCTATTTTCGATGTTTTGCCTTCGAAAGGCGAATTTTTATTGAACTCGAGTCACGTTGTTGTGTTAATGAGACTTTCTCGACTAGGTAATTACTGTTTTGTGCGTAGCGTAGGAGTCCGGTCGGCTCAGGCCGAGTTCCGTTGATAAACAGAGACTAACTCACCGTTTTAAGTCGCTTGGTTCAATCGAATGAATTGTAGTTGTGGTAAGTGTTGGATTAAAGCATGAAAGAGCCGCTGTACCCGATGTGTTGATTTATTTGTGTGAAATATGATCAAATACTCTACGTCATCTGAATGGAGTCGGGAGTACATGTCCCCGTTATGAACGTCGGAGCACCCTTGATGAATGCACGATGGTAGAAACGGGTGAAAACCTTGGAGGCCTTAGCCCAAGGAACCAAGATGGAGAGTTATCGGCTAGCAATTTTTGTTTGTTTAGTTTTCACCACTTATTGCTCTAAGGAAGTTATGAGCTCCAAGTTTTCTGTGTATGTGTGTTTCTGTTGTCTTCATTGAGAGAAAACGGCCCAGAACAGTGGTTTGTCGTAAAAGTGAATGTAAACAACGCGCGCAAAACTGAGTCAATGTGATCAAAAACTGCGCGCCTAATGCAACAGAACGTCGACCACAAAAATTTTTCAAAAAATCAGTACGTATCCGAACTTTGGGAGAGATAGGCTGCTGCTGCTTTAATCGTCTCGAAGAATCGCGTCATAATGTTGGCCGGCTGATGTCGCCACCGAATATATTCATATAAAATGAATATTTTCACACAATTTCATCCGTGCACTACATTCAGGACATGCATACTTGTCTAAGATGAAACCGACACTGATACACACACACCCTGTAAGCCTTTTTCTCTCAAGCGATGAATCAAATTGGTATTAATTTGCTTATCCATGGCTGGCCAGTCGAATAATATATCAAATAAATAAACGCAAAGAGGGCAGTGTGGAAGGCACTAGCAGGAAATGCTGGATGGGCGCGAAAAAATGGATACGTAACAAACGGAACGGAAAGAAATGGTTACGCATGCTATGGCGGTAACTCGAAAACTGAAGAACGATATTCTGGTTCAACGGTTAGTCGAGCCATTTAATTCGTATTTTTAAGAATACTATCGCTAGACAGTTGCCGGTGATAAAAGTTGTAACTAGCACCAGTATCAGTGATGCTAGTAAACGTTCTGAATTGTGAGTTGAAGTACCGTAAGCATAATCCAAAAATCATCTCAAATCTGAAATCTGACATGCATGGGACACCAAAATGAGGGTTTGGGCAAAATCGGTCTAAAACTAACTTTAGGTATTAAACCACGAAATATTTTTTCCCACTAAAAATGGCTCTAATGATTTTGATTACATTTTTGGTTTAGATAGCTGCTATCGCCTGCTATGACGTCATTTCAATATACACTTTTCATCCACAGGAAGATGTCGAGAGTAGCACGACAAATTATCAAAAAAATATTGTTAGTCCAGTAAGGTGGTTGTAAAATAATTAGGGATAGCCAAGAAATTCCGGAACTGTAAGCACCACCAGTTTATATATTTGTAGAAGGTTGAGCTAAGTTGGTACAAATTGATTGAAAATCATCGGACTGTTGTGAGGTAAAAAAAGAAGAATATTACTAATGAAAGTAAAAAGAAATTAGTTCGAATTTCTGTTGCAGTTTATTTCGCGTATTGTGGACAGTGGATTTGAGTAGTGCTAAGTGAAGAGTGAACGTCTTTATGAACACTGCACAACTGTTCACTACGTTTTGGTTCATAATATTAACATGCATTGTTTTCGTTCTAGTGTGTGCTACTACGACTGGAAAGGTCCTACTACTTTCGAAGAAGCATCCTTTGCCTGAAGGAGAATTACATCATTCGGCACGTCGATGTTGACCATCAGATTTGACACAGTGGATTCCTCACACTCTTCAAGCGACCTCAATGGAAAATACGGCTCCTTCCATGTAGTACGTTCATAATGAGGTTCCTAGATTATTTTGGAGTACTTTTCTTGACGCTCGAACTGGCGAGAGGGGACAATATGAGGAAACACAAAGGCCAATGTGCTCCCTATGTTCGCGATATTTGCCGCGGCTATTTGTCAGGTCTCGTCTGGTTCAACAACAGCGGTAACAACTTGGGGAGTTTGAAGAACGAATATATCACTAGCGCCTTGTGGGAGGAGCTTATTAAAAGGTTGAGAGAACCTTGTCGGAGCGCGGCGGAAAAATTACTTTGCTCATACGCATTCCCCCAATGCGTTGTCAAAGAAGATGGGGCTGTTCCTTTGCCTTTGTGCTACGAGGAATGCGTCGCAGTTCGAGACGTTTTTTGTTACAGCGATTGGGCTCTTATTGAAGACAACAAGCTACGAAAGGTTTATATCAAATCCAAAGGTCACTTTACTCTTCCAATTTGCGAAGAGTTACCGAAATATAACAATGAGACACCAACGTGCTCGTGGACAAAAATATTGGAAAAAAAGAAAGAAGAAGTGACTACAGATTGCATTCGGGGGCGCGGAAGGTGGTACTTGGGGACGAAAAATGTTACTAAAGAGGGTTACTCTTGTCAACGGTGGGATTCCCCTGAGCCTCATCCACATGACCGTCCACCTCCATTCTTCCCTGAAGTTGTGAATGCTGAAAATTATTGTCGTAACGCTGGAGGCGAAGAACCAGTACCATGGTGCTACACAATGAACCCTGATGTACGATGGCAGCATTGCAATATCCCGTTTTGTGAATCTGGAAATGACGTCACCGCTGAAAAGCCGAGGTTAGACATGGATACTTTGTTGTCTCCTATTTATATGGTGGTGTTTTGTTCTGTCGGCTTTTTAGGCATCGTCATCATCTTGTTGTTGATCCTCCTGTGTCAACGGATTCTTCATTACCGCCGATCGTATCAACAGACTCCTACGAGGGACGTCAATATTGATTTGGAAAAGCTACCGAGCAACACAGCGTATCACACAACCAGTTTATCTCTCAATCCAAAGCTAGAAAAGTTGGAGTTTCCTAGAAATAACATCATTTACGTCCAAGATCTCGGTCAAGGGGCGTTTGGTCGCGTTTTTCAAGCAAAAGCCCCAGGCTTATTGAAAGGCGAAGAATTCACTTTGGTGGCGGTCAAAATGCTCAAAGAAGAGGCGACTGAGGATCTTCAGTTGGACTTCGAACGCGAAGCGTGTTTATTGGCTGAGTTCGATCATCCAAACATCGTTAAACTTTTGGGCGTTTGTGCCGTCGGTAAACCCATGTGCTTGTTGTTTGAGTTTATGGGGAAAGGGGACCTGAACGAATTTTTGCGAAGCAGCTCTCCAAGTAACTACATCGTACATTCAAGTGAGACGAATGGCCTGTACAAAGATATTCAACTGACAATCACCGATTTGCTTCGTATTTCCGTGCAAGTTGCCAGAGGGATGGTTTACTTATCAGACAGGAAATTTGTGCACAGGGATTTGGCAACCCGAAATTGTCTCATCGACGACGAAATGACTGTCAAAATTGCGGATTTCGGTTTGTCGCAAAAAATGTACCTTCAAAATTATTACAAAGGCGACGAACATGACGCGATTCCCGTTCGGTGGATGCCGCTCGAGAGCATCTTGTACAACAAATACACCATTGAGTCGGACGTTTGGGCATTTGGCGTTTGCCTTTGGGAAATATTCTCCTTCGCTCTTCAACCGTACTATGGGATGACTCACGAAGAGGTGGTGAAGTATATCAAAGAAGGCAACGTTCTTCAGTGCCCTCAGAACACGCCTATGTGCATTTACTTGGTGATGAAGAGTTGTTGGAATAAAAAGCCCGCTCTTAGGCCGAGTTTTCGATCTCTTCTACAGTCGCTAGAAAATATTTTGGGCGAAGAGACGACACATCAAGTGTACTCACCTGCTGTGATGGGCTCGCAGCCTCATTTGTAAATGTGTGTATTTCTCCTCAGCTTCTCTACTGAGATTGATGTTGTGCGCTCATTAAGTAGAGCATTGACCACTTTGTCAAAGGCTGTGCGATCTGATTCACGTCTTTAAGCTTCTACAGTGATGAGCTGAGTAATCACCAACCCTGCAGCTTTTTAGTGCATCAACTTGTTTTCAGCCGTTTCCTACTGATGTGTTGGGGTGAGGGGGTTTCTAAGCCATTTTCCGACCCATGATATCCTTCAACATCTCTATGGCTCTCGATTTTGAATTGTTCTGCATATTCTTCATTCCATTTAACCTGTGATCATACCTGGAAACAGGAGGCGTGTTTTATTTTTGTCCAACTTAATCTGAGCGTCAATAGGAGCTCTGCATCTTCATTGTAGTAGGTTACCTTGGAATAGCGTTGCAATTATTGTCCTCCAGCTCCTGGTGAGGTGTGAGAAAATGCTGGTGTATATTTTGATGAGTTAAAGGATTCTTGCTCTGTCCTGAATACACTGCATTTGTTGGACCCAAGGATATTTTGTGCTATATTCGATGGGACCGTTCATCATAGTGTCCTAGCTAACATCTATCTTGGGGTGGTGGTGTACTTAACCCACATCTATCAATATGCAGTTACCAGAAGACATTGGGCAACCTAGAATATTGACATAGGCAGCTCCTTCATCATCGGAGGGGGTAGCACCACACTGGAGTGGGGCTCAGTAACACTTAGCTAGTGGTTTTTAATCTTCATCAACTACCGCCTTGCTGGTGACAAATTTTCTCCAAGAGGCCAGTAGCTTTCTTGACTTCGCATCGTGAATCTAGGAAAGTTACTTGGGAGATGAGCCATTGGATTATCAAGCGACTGGTAGTTTTCCTCTTCTATGTAGGAATTGCAGGAGAGGGGGGCAAGGTACATCCCAACACCAAGTGTAATACCATCATTAAGTAATGGTAAAGAAAGAAGTTAACTACAACTGATTTTGTGAACATGCATCCCTAGGTGCCCAGCCAGCCCTGCCCTTTTTGTGTTAGAATCAAACCTCAAACTTGTTTTACAATAGATTGATCACAAATGAACTGAAATACCTTCTAGCCTGCAAATCTCTAACTATTATCTTTAGGTTATTATTATTATTTTTGGACGTACAATGAAAACTTCGTTACGTCTGTGGAGATAGTGCTGTTTTGCTGCAAAAGGTAAACGATGTTCCTGGAAAATGTTACGCAAGCGTAGCACATGGTATTACTCGTAGCTGCTGGCACTACACTGCACAATGGAAGCAGTTGCTCTGCACCCTGGCAGATAGGACCTCACAATCTGTGTTTTGGCTGTTAACATGCCAGATACTGCTGAGAAGTCCATAAACTTTGCCACTGACAACTTTGGTGCCTCCCTCCAATGTAATTTATCTTCGAGGGAAGATGTAAGCACATACGTAACCCATTCAGTTGTAAAATGGGTTCGTAGAGCCGGAGGCTTAAAAACAGAATAAACAATAAATTGTCTATATTTCCACAGAAACAAGAATATATTGAAAAGACTTTAAATTTTTAGAAGATAATAATTGTAAACTCCTTGAAAAAAAATTCTGTGGAAATATAGACAATTTATTGTTTATTCTGTTTTTAATGAAATGGGTTTCCACAATTTCCTCGCGAATGATTTAGTTCATATAAGCCAGAGCCTATTGGCTCCAGTTATCTCTAACTGAGCTCGAAGTAATATTATTTGGTTCCAAGTTGGATCAAGTCAGAGCTCGTTTATAAATTAAATAAAAGAGTCTTCTTCTGCCACAGAGGGGAGATGGTGCAGGCAGCACTCAGTGTTTCCGCAGGCCAGAAGTGAGAGGATATGTAGTGTAGCTGCATCACTTTAAAATGGAGAGCCAGCTCTGCTGGGTGGAGAGCCAGCTCTGCTGGGTGGAGAGCCAGACTTACGTTAGTATGAGGTTCCCTCTCAATTCTGCCTCATTAGGAGTTTGAGTCGACTCTTTCTTTGTATTCATTTTACGCATTTCAAATTATTGCTGTTCAAATAAAGCGTTATACCTAGCGGTTTGTATACCCGTATAAACAAACCGCCTGGTGGAACTTAGGAGTAGAAAGTTTTATTTGAACAGCAGTAAATTGAGAAATGAATGAACACGAAAAAAGCAAGAGTGGCTGAAGGCGTCAATATAAAGAGTTCTATCTCCTAATGGGGTCCAACACACCTGGTTGCCCTCTGGTCTGCCTCTTTAAATGAATGCAGGAGTTTTCAATACCAATTGTTTACATAACCAGTCTTCTGTTAACGTGGAACTGCACACAGTCTCAGCCTGTTGTCCAAGTGGTCATTGCTCTATGATAATGTTCTGTGAATCTCCAAAATCTTCTGTATCGTATCGTTCGACCTATTGTTAATGGCAATAATTTTTCTTAATGTTGCTTTGTTTTTTCCCTGCTTTTCCAATATGTGTATGCTGCGAAAGCGTGGAGTGACTGAATCACGTAATTTATTTAAAAGCAACGAATAAAAACCTCTTCAAGGATCCATCCTTGAAATTTGATTCTCGTTCGCTAGCCTTTATGTAAATTGTAAACATTTATTTCGTCATACTCCAGCTCTTCACTGCTCCTAATGCTGGGCAATGTGGTGTGAGCTCATCAACCAACTGTCGTGAAATTTTCAAAAATTCGCACTTAATGGGAATTTCCGTTAAAAATGCGAAACATTGCGAGAGAATGGCTGAAGCGGGGCTCGTCTTTTGTTCATTATTTTCCACAGGCACAATCATAAAGTTAAGGACTATTTCATCCAGCGTCAAACCACTAATTTTGAGTTCTCTTCAGGTTTAAAGGGTTTTCTGATTCAGAAAAACACTATTTGGGGAAAATGATTTGTTGGATGTAGGTCACCACGGGACCCCAAAGTAAGGGAATGGGCAATGTCTGCCTAAAACTATAGTTATCGTGGTGATGAAAACAATGTTTTTTTCTCTCAAAAAAACGACGCCTGAACGATTTTGATTACATTTTTTAAGTGACAGTAACACCATAATAACATATAAGTCTCATTCGTCTGAAATGGCGCGAGAAGCACAATAAATTATCAGCCCATTTTTTTCTCCATAAACTTCGCTCAAATGTTACCAACATCTTCTGACAGAGTAGGTGTTAAAATAGTTTCCATTACTCTCCATCATTGTCAGTTGAGCTCACATCTCATTGGTTGACTGGCAGAGCAAACGCCACATCAGGCGCTGACTGATCGTCAGAGAACAAGCTTTACATTAGCATTTGAGAACTTTATGTGTCAAAACGTACCAATTGATAGGTTTGTTGATTGTAATTGTGTAATACACTACTTTCTTCCTAAGGTTACCTTAATTCTATTTCTTTTAACGTTGTTCCTTTATTATATATGTGCTTATCATTCTATCGTACGAATGCATTTTTGTTTTAAATGCATGTACTTCAAAGGTAGTTGCTTTGTTGAAGTGTTAGCCTGAAGCCTTTGAGACTGAAAATTTTATTTGTTCCTTTTTGTTATGATTCCATTCTGTAAAGTCATGTCCCAAATTTGTTGCATTATTCGCTGTTTTGTGTGTAAGAATAAAAACTTCGGTGTTAATTGTGAATAAAGTAATTTGTAAGTACTTGTTACGAACTTTTCAGCGTGAGCACCAAACTTACTAGCTTTTGTCCGGCGCCTACGTGATGTTTCTTTTTTTTACGTTTGTAAAAAAATGTATTCTAGAATTGGCAAAATAAACTTTTTTTATGACGAATTTCCTGATTTTCAGAATGCTGAAGTTTCATTGAGAACGTAGACAGTGCAAGTTTAATTGGAAGTTGACGGCTTATCGCGAGTTGCAGGTATTTAGTCATGAGTTTTAGGTTTAGGGTTGTCATCGTACTGGGTGATGCTAGTCAACTCAAACTCATTGTGGTTGATGGTAACATCAACAGCTGGAAAGCTATGTAATTGTGGTACAGTCAGGTCAGTCCTCGATGCCTTTTAAAGGGTTGAGCATTAGGGCAGGATTTGATTTGGCGATGAACAGAAAAAGAATTTGTTGAACCTGATCATTAAGTCGGCTTTTTCCTCTGAAGTAAGACGTGAGAATGGGACACTGAGCTCTCTAAATGTGAACGTAAATAATATACGTCGAGAGAACTTGAATTCAGCGTTTCCCTAGTCGTCAACCACAAACTGCTTCTCAGGGTTGTGATTGGTTCTGTCCTCAGCTTACTCTCGCATCTTTATGGTCTCCAATATCTAACGAACCACAACGAAAACAGTGACACCCCCCCATCCACCACTGTCTTCAGGATCCAAAATCCAGCGTAAGAACTTGGCTCTTTCAGTGTCAGATCGACTAGGCCTGGATTTATTTGTCTCATGCAGAATCCAACAATGGACATAAGATTTCGTGATATTTATGGTTATATTACAATAAAGGACACCATAACTGTGAACCTTAAACTATCAAAATGTAATCATATCTCCTACCTAACCCAGGCCTTGCAAGAAATTAGAGATATTTACCGCAGAATATTTTGTAGGGGATCAGGAAGGTATGTTCACTGTCTCCACCCATTTTCCAGAAGTCCTTCTTTAGTGGTGCGACCAACTCGTAATTCCACTCAGAATTGTAGTTAGACCTTACGTCTTGAAGGCGAGAGAGAACGACAACTTTGCCTATTGGAATTAAGGATTTTATTTGTGAAAAAACCTTCATGCGGGTAGTGTAACAGTCAAGGAGTGATGTCAAATCAGTATTGCCACTCGGCAATATTCATAATAAGAGTATTAGAATGGATCATGTAAGCATGAGATGGCAGTACAATACTAGTAACTTCAATACCAAAAGAAAACCCGTAATAATTTATTTGGAGCCCACTTCCTCTTACATTTGACTTTTGCAGAAATAAACACTTCACAAAAGAAAGTCTTCAACAAAAGACTAGTAGTACTCTCGAGTCCATCTCCCACATCTTGAGTGCCTTCAGATAACCCTATCTGGTATCTATTTCTGCATGATTCCCTAGGCAATGGCACAATCAGCTTTTCTTCAAAATTAGTTGTTGCCGCTCATCAGTGTGTTCTGATGGTTTTTCCAAGATGATGATGAAGCCAGCAAGTTGTCTAGCATGCTTGACAGTTGGCCTTTTCTGGAAAGCTGATATCCATGTACTTGGAGATGTGTGTACTTGGCAGCTGGAAAATAACTGCTACCCAAAAAAGATTACTATGATCTCCCTCCTGAAACCAACTGTTCAGAGCCAAAATTAAAAACGCTGCAAATTATTACTCAACGGTTCATCATTCTCTTACACAACATGATCGGGACCTATCTATCAAGTCCAAGGTCGAAAAATATTGAGATTATTAAGAATTGACGTTTTCTAAGCGACGCTAAGCAATTAGCAGGACGTGATGAGTCGAACTGACGGGTGGTTGGATAGTGGCAATGAGCGCAGGCTTGGGAGAAAAGATAACTGGCCACATTACCTCGCGAGTTTCTTCAACTACTAGAATTCATCTCACTATACCTACTGTGATTTCAATTTTGTCCATCTAGAAGCAGTCCTGCATCTCTGAGACCCATCCACTTCGACTCAGCACCAAAAAATACCTAGGAAATTATATCTTCAGACCACTATACGAAATTGTAAAAAAAAATTACGCGTCAACTGAAGACATTAACTAGGTAAATTCTTGATTGTCTAAGATCCTTCCCAGTTTCCTTATCCCTACAAAGTATAAAATTTGAAAAAAGTTGAATTTTTACAGATCTTTGGCGTTTTAGGAGCTCATAAGAGAGCGGTCTCTGTGAATGCCATTACGGGAGAACGTCTGGGCCGAATCGACTTATACATTCAGCCTGCAGATTGTTATTGGAATCCAAAATAAGGGTAAGAGCAAAGTCGGTCAAAAACTAACTATACTTAATATAGTTCTTAAGCTAGCTACAGTTACTCTTATTAATATATTTTTTATTAACACTGAATTTCGTCCGCATGATTACATTTTGGAGTGGGCAGGTCCTAATGACACAACAGTACTATAACATTGTCATTTTTGGTCAGCATAATAAATTCGCGTAGGTTTCGACGAATCTATTTTAGCGCAGTTTTAGATAATTAAGAGTAGTCCCAAAAATGCACCTATTTCTCAGTTATTACCCAATATTTCCACTACAGTAAAACTATCCTCTCCCTTTCGAAAAAATCGTTTCGACATTCAAAGAATTCGCTGAGCACTGATTGCTCAATAATGATCGTGGCATGGAGTAGCAGGAACACAAAAAAACTTCGGAACTTTAAGCGCTACCACATGTACAAACAAGAAGTGCATTGGCTACTGCCCGGTTGTCTGGGGTAGCAAACTCAGAGGAAAGCACTGGCCCAATCCCAGAGAGCTGCACTCCTGCGATTCACCAAGGCTTATACGAGAGTATCCACCGAAACTCTCCAAGTGATATCTGGCATTGACCAACTGACTCGGTTATAAAGTACAAGTGAGGTTATTGGATTAGATAAATGGCAAGCGAGATAATACTACTGCTTAAGCCGTGAAAAAATCGCCGAGCGTATGTACAGAGTTTGAGAAAAGTTTCGCATGCGCCGGCCCTCCAACGTTAACAAGCTGAGAGCAGAGATTTCATTCCATAGTCAAGGTACCATCCATAATCAGTTGGTGATATTGCTGGTGCATCTTTGTCTCCTTTGCTAGTCCACATTAATGTGAAAAATTTGGCTGGGAACAGTTGTTGGTTTAGCACGCTTTTACAAGGTGGAAAACTTGGAGCTTCCGCCCCTTTTCGAACAAGAAAAGGTTGTGTCTTGATGGTTAATAGAAAAACGTCGGTGAACATTGCAAGCCTCCGTTCATCCGCCTGTTACTGATTTGTTGGAATAAAAGTTGCACTTCATTTCCTGCTATGATGCTACTCCTACGTTGGACGGGGTTTTCCCTCCCAAGCTATAAAAACTGGACATGTAATCACATCTACTGAAAGAATAAAAGCCGGCAAATTATCACACAATGGAACGGCGAAAACTATATATTCTAGGCGCCTGTAGGTAATTGGCATGAAGTGATGAATGGAATGAAATGATTAGTTTCGCTGTAGTTATTGCTCCGCGAGTTGTTTAAATGAGTAGATTTTAGCTCACTATAATTACTGTGATTTCACTATCCGTCTAGACGCAGTCGTACACCTCTGAGAGTTATTTCATTCGACCCAGCATCTAAAAATACTTGGAAAACGATACCGAGCAAGGCGTATTTGCGATAAAACCGCCAAAATTGGGTTTTGGTTCATTTTTTAAACCATTTTTTGGCCATAAAAACCTAGGTCTTCGTTTGATCGGATTGCTGAGCACAACTAGATACCAAAAGGATCTAGTTTCTATCCATATGTGTACGCAATCACTTATGTGTTGCATGTTCCGCGGTATTATCATCAGAATATTTGTATCTGATGTTTTCAAAACACTTCCGCCCTTCTTTTTACTTTCCTTGCTCAACAAAGTAGAAAGGAAAGTTATGTATTCGGCTGAAAAAAAAAATTTTGAGTTCTCTTCAGATCTTTACGTTTCAGACCCCCCTGAGTTCGAAAAACACTATTTGGGGAAAATGGTCTGTGAACGATTTTTAGAGAAAACCGCCGTACCAAATCAGCCTTCACTAGCCTTTGAGAACTAGTAGGTTGCTATACTGGGCAAGACAGCAATGGAGGAGACGTACGATCCAATTTATGACGTTTTTACTTACAAACCAGATCATTAATGAATTAAGCAAATAAAGGCGTGAATCTGACAATACCTCAATCCTGCGAATACCTCAAATCTGACAATCGATGGTCAACTGAAACCATCAAATCACCTCACCTGGTATAGACAAAGTGAATAAGTAACATCGATTATCCTGGTGGCTAATAAATTGAAGAGCAGTTTTGTGACATTTTAACCGCCTGTCACTGGTTTGACAGCTCAAGCCAAGGTGAGGTTAGTATTAGTGCGGAGTGTTTGATTGGTGGGATATCATCACCCACCACAGGCACTGCACTCTACTGTGCTTCGTGCAACAGAAGCAGAGGACGCTCTAAGTCGCTTAGTAGAATGACAAACCGGTGTACCCCAGCACATTCGTGACTTCATCCAGGAGAATCGTCGCGCCATTAAACGAGCCAAACGACAAGTCGAGGAATTTCATCGAAGCGGTGGTAAGCTATGAAAACCCCTCGGTCAGGAGCAGGTTTTATAGCGCTGTACTGTGATGTGAATCAGGCAAGGGGGAATAGGTTTAAAAAACACAACTGGTGAACACAACACAACAGTAGAAGTTGTTTAACTCTCTTCAGAGCCAGTCAGGATGAATGAAAAAGGGGCTGGCTATAAGAGTTATTTTCCAAAATAATCGGACACTACCCTCATGAGTTACAATGAAGCGGAACTTCTTCAGGAAACTTCAGTAAATTTCAAGAGTAAGGTGTGGGGACAGCGCGAACGCAGTCCCAACTAACAAAAATTTCGAGTCCGAGGTATCCACATTTGGGATACTCGCAGGGGTCAACCCAACCGAAGTGCAATGGGAAGGCCTCGCCCTGGGGGAACCGCCTTCGTGATCACGGTAACCCCTACTCCAGGTAAGTATGCTTTCCCTTAACAGGCGAAGGGACCGTACTAACCGTCGCCGTACAGCCATATCGACAACCGACTACCACAAAATTCTACTTCAACGCACAGAAACAGTACTGAAGTGACAACACAATTTATTATTATATTCGAAAATCAAAATTAAATATTTGGCGTGTCACACCACCGGGAAAGGAAAGTTACGTTATCGGCTAAAGAGAGTGCGTTTTCTTCAAATGTTTATGTTTCAAAAGCATTCGGGTCTGATAAACACTATTTGAGAACTTGTTGTGTGTATGAAAAAACGCGATTAACCGAAATCGGATCATGTTCTGCCGTTACTTGCGCTACCAAAAATCAAGGTGGGGGGGAGGGATTGTGAATGTTATTTTGACTGTGTTGTGTGAGTCGGAACAGACTAATTATTTTAAAGATAGAACGGACGATATTAAGGATAAAAGACAATTTTGAAATAGTCGGAGAGGTTCTGATTACCACGCAGTTGCAAAAATGCATGTAATCGGCAAATGCTCACCAAGCGGCAGTACTCCCTGGTCCGACGGATGGGCGTGGAATGGCGTGTAAAACGATGGAGATAAGAAATCAAAGGGCTGCTGTACGGCCTGACAGATATTCGGAGAACCAATACTTCGCAGAATTAGTCTGAGAGCCTGAGGCTTGCGGTTTAGCGTGAGGGGGTGGGTGAGAGAGGTCTTTTCCAAGAAGATGTAGACTAATAGGCTACTCGTTAGTCGTGGACCAAAAAACAAACGAGTCTAGGCCCCAGTTCGGCGTCTGATCATCTACCATTCAACAAAATAAACATCGGGTGTGACTTATCGCACAACTTTTCATAGCTTTACGCAAATGAACTGGTTTTCATGGCTTTTGTTACTAATTCAATTTATTTGAACTCAGTTAAACATAACTCCTCAGTGGTAGTAAATGATAGCTTAATTATTTATTTTATTTATTGTGTCACTCCTACTTGTGCCAAGACCATTATTGAGCAACAGTATATAAAGAATGAATCAGACTGTGAACACAATTTTTTTAACAATCAACGTTTCAGACTTATAAAAAACGGATATAAATGTTAGTAAGTGGAACGGCTGTGGTTGAAATTCCTGCCCTGGTACAGGAACCTACATATCTTATGAGGGTTATCAAACTATCATCGTGGATAGATAGCCACCTCAATTATTCTGAAGAATCTATTGACGTTTCAGCGGAGTTAATAAGAAAAATTGATTTTTGTCGAAATATTAGGTAATTTATTTGGCTGCTCGCGGATGAGAGTTTTATTGCCATGCCATTTGGAGCTGTTCATACATGAAATTTAATCAAAATCGTTAGAGCCGTTTTCGAAAATAAAATAGTTTTTTGTTCGCCATAACAATAGTTTTGGAGGATTTTTCTCATACCCTTATTTTGACGTCCCATTGTGACCTGCGAGCTGATTAGGTTCTGCTGTTTTCACTCAATCGCGTTCACAGATTCCCACATTTTTCCAAATTATGTTTTTCGGACTCGGTAGGGTATTTTACGTGAAGGTCTGAAGGGAATTTTATTTTTTTTCAGCAATTACGTAACTTCCCTTTCTACTTCTGAAGAAAGCAAGAAAAGTTCTGATGGATTAGTGAGCAGCAGAATAAATTCTGAAATGCTCATGCGTTATTTCATATCGAGTTTCGTGAATACTTCTGTTGATTAAAGGTCCCTTTCGTACCATAAAACCGTTTTGGGGACAATACTGCACGGGTTTTACTTTCCTTAGCCCTATAAAGTAGAAAGAAAGTTATGTAACACGCCAACAACCTTTCGTTCGTTCGTCAGGCTCGGTCGTTTTTTCTAAAAACCGCTCTAAAATCGATTACGTCGAAAGTTTTGGTAATTTATTGTGCTGCTCTCGTCATTTTCCCATAGATGGGAATTGTATGGTATAATAGCCTTATTGGGAGCTATCAATATAAAAAATTTAATCAAAATCGTTAGAGCCGTTTTTGAGAAAAAAAAAATTTGGTGTTTTGATCACTATGATAACTATAGTTAACTTTCGGTGGATTTTGCTCATACCCTTATTTTGTCGTCCCATGGTGGCCAGCGGGCGAAATATGAAGTTTGCGCTGATTTGATACGATGGTTTTCTCTAAAAATCGTTCACAGACAAACTTTACTGACACACACACACACACAGACACAGACCATTTTCCCAAATAGTGTTTTTCGGACTCAGGAGGGTCTGAAACGTGAAGATCTGAAGAAAACTCAAAAATGTTTTTTCAGCCGATTACATAACTTTCCTTTCTACTTCGTAGAGCCAAGGAAAGTAAAAATATTTCGGTAAGAAACGTTTTTCTTCGAGAAACGAATTCATAATCACAGAATCTAAGAAAAGTGAAAATCTTATCGTGAGGTTGCTATGGAAACCTTTGAGATCTGATGTCTAGATTTTTTTTTTTCATTTTTATAACCAGCCTGCGTAGATCTCAGTCTTGGAAGTTTTGTATTTTCGTTTATAAATTGCCATAAATTCACGATTCTTCGCTCTTGGACTGAGCGCTCTTGGGAACGTTTGCAATCTGATCTGTGACCCACCGACACTTGTTAGCGTCTGTACCCACTTCATTACTAATTTAACGACTTGTCGGCAGTTCACTGTTGTGGAAGAGAAGGAAAAAAAGAAGCATTTTCTGCGGAGGAGGAAGTGGCTACTCTAAAAGAGATCACTACGAAATACGCTCACAAAGTTCAAAATAGAAAATCATATACTGCATCAGCGGCCGTATGCCACGAAGTAAGCTGTAGACAATAAATAATCCTTTACTTTAATCGTAACCCTACACTTGTCTTTTTTTTTAAGAAATATTTTGAGAACGCCAGATATGTGATTACAACATTTAAAAAAATATCAACTTGGCGCATTTTTAAGTAATCATTCGGCTAAGAGTTTTTATATTTGAACAAAAAGATTTTTTACGTTTATTTCCACAAACGCTCAAAGGTAAATACAACTTACAGCGAAACCTTAGTGTTTACTGAACTGTGTAACCTTGAAACACGGCGAAAATAATTCCCCAACACCGACAGAGGAAACAGAAATCTTGGAAATAATAAACAAAAATATCTAGGTCTTCTATAGTAGTTGGATGAGGGATAATTAAGGTTGATTAATGAAGATAAAAATTAGTAATAACTTTTCTTAATGAGCGTTTGGAATACGGTCTCGTGTAAATTAGTGTCAACGCTCCCTGTGAGAACGAGTGACAAACAACTTTTTCCAACGGCAGAAGCGTTCGGGTTGTTAGTGTCTAGACATTTCGATAGGTGTCGCTACATTTCCATTGGCCTTCAGAGGCCAAACTCAATTGTGATTAATTACTCCAAAGCGCGGACGACATCACGATAAAAAGCACTAAGAGCACGGAACCAATTGAATGATATAGTCTTCGTGTGGGATTCACTCAACTTGACACAGATATAGAAATCATTCAGAAACATTTTGAGCTAGTGAGAGATTTACAGTGTCGATCCTTGCGAAGGTTACAGTAGTGGAGATGTGTTCAAACATGCCATCTTACAGTTAAGATCATACTTCTACAGGATCATTTCTGTAGTAGATCTTCGCCTCAATTCTTTGTAAATTGTCGGCTCCTTTCAACCATGATGACGATATATAGTGATGAGTCCTGAGCGTGAGGCAGAACTAGGTGGCCTGAATAGGGCTTCCTGGTTCATCGATGATCGTTCAGCTGTGTCCCATACTTGGGATGGCGTGGGCTTATCACTTTCTGAGTGGTCCATTAACAACTAGAACATTGACAGTAATTTTGAGTTATACTCGAGTTAGCTACATATTTACAATCGAAAGTTTCACCATTTGTCCTGAAGTCAGGGATGGTCGCAGTGATTGACACAAATATATTTAGAATCAAGAGAGTGAGTTTGTAATCTCTGGTGAGTTCAAAATTTGGCCTAGTTCAAAATTGGCCACCTAATTATAAACCTTTGACTGTTCATGGATCTGGACCATTCTTGATGTTGTCTTTTCAGTACAAATTGTCTTCCAGTTCGATGTGGTATGGGTTGTAATCTAGTCTTGTATATTTGATGAAGTATGTAACATTTCAGTATTTTTACCTTATTGTGTGCCACCATTTTCGTTCGGCTGCTGGATCAATTAATTGCACACGTGGTGATGATACCTGCGTATACCATCTTTTTTTATGTAACTCAAAACGAATATTCCGCAGTTGAAGCCATCATATAGTTCTTAAGCTAGCTACAGTTACTCTTATTAATATATTTTTTATTAACACTGAATTTCGTCCGCATGATTACATTTTGGAGTGGGCAGGTCCTAATGACACAACAGTACTATAACATTGTCATTTTTGGTCAGCATAATAAATTCGCGTAGGTTTCGACGAATCTATTTTAGCGCAGTTTTAGATAATTAAGAGTAGTCCCAAAAATGCACCTATGAACTGAATGAAACTGAATTGAAATAGCCATACACATTGTTTATTTGTGACTTGTGTTCACGATGGCACACAATAAGGTAAAAATACTGAAATGTAACATACTTCATCGAGCCACTTACATCTTCTTCCCAATATACAAGACTAGACATCATCCCATGCCACATCGAACTTGAAGACAATTTGTACAGAAAAGACAACATCAAGAATGGTCCAGATCCAAGAACTAGGCCGAATATTTCTCTCCTGTTTCTGAATCAGTTTCATATTCATGTTGTGACCATCCATGAATCAGAGCAAATGGTCAGGATGCTACAGGGTGCGAGATATCAGGATACTTGATTAACAAAGGGAAAAGTATAGGGAATACCGATTTAAAAAAAGAAATAAGCGGTAAAAGCATTTTATTCTTTCCGTTCAATGTGGGAGGTTGTCACTGGGTCTTGCTATGTGCAGATGTTGAAATTATATTACCTAGATCCAGCCGGACGCTCCAACTCTGAATCAAGCAACATTGACAAGTATATGTTGAATTTCAAGAAATTTTGGAGAGAAATAAACGAGAACAATGACAACTGCTGGAATATGGGATTGGAATACCTAAGGCAACATAACATGATGGCTTCAACTGCGGAATATTCGTTTTGAGTTACATAAAAAAGATGGTATACGCAGGTATCATCACCACGTGTGCAATTAATTGATCCAGCAGCCGAACGAAAATGGTGGCACACAATAAGGTAAAAATACTGAAATGTTACATACTTCATCAAATATACAAGACTAGATTACAACCCATACCACATCGAACTGGAAGACAATTTGTACTGAAAAGACAACATCAAGAATGGTCCAGATCCATGAACAGTCAGTCAAAGGTTTATAATTAGGTGGCCAATTTTGAACTAGGCCAAATTTTGAACTCACCAGAGATTACAAAAACTCACTCTCTTGATTCTAAATATATTTGTGTCAATCACTGCGACCATCCCTGACTTCAGGACAAATGGTGAAACTTTCGATTGTAAATATGTAGCTAACTCGAGTATAACTCAAAATTACTGTCAATGTTCTAGTTGTTAATGGACCACTCAGAAAGTGATAAGCCCACGCCATCCCAAGTATGGGACACAGCTGAACGATCATCGATGAACCAGGAAGCCCTATTCAGGCCACCTAGTTCTGCCTCACGCTCAGGACTCATCACTATATATCGTCATCATGGTTGAAAGGAGCCGACAATTTACAAAGAATTGAGGCGAAGATCTACTACAGAAATGATCCTGTAGAAGTATGATCTTAACTGTAAGATGGCATGTTTGAACACATCTCCACTACTGTAACCTTCGCAAGGATCGACACTGTAAATCTCTCACTAGCTCAAAATGTTTCTGAATGATTTCTATATCTGTGTCAAGTTGAGTGAATCCCACACGAAGACTATATCATTCAATTGGTTCCGTGCTCTTAGTGCTTTTTATCGTGATGTCGTCCGCGCTTTGGAGTAATTAATCACAATTGAGTTTGGCCTCTGAAGGCCAATGGAAATGTAGCGACACCTATCGAAATGTCTAGACACTAACAACCCGAACGCTTCTGCCGTTGGAAAATGTGATGGATCATGGGTGGAGAGGAGGGTTGCCAGTCGACCTGTGAGAACTGATAGAACGAGGTGCTCTGTCGTGGGCACGCGCCAAGCGGATGAAATGAATCTGAGTTTTCGCTCGTTCCATGGAGTGATTAGTTCATTTTGATTCACGAACGTTTGATCTCTGACGTCTGAAGTGTCGTTCCCTCCGTATACATCTCTTTTTTATCCTCATTCGAGTGAGTAGCTCACGGCCTCGTGTGCTTGTGAAAGCAGTTTCGAGCTCTCGATACCTCCAATCGATAAAGACTTCTAGTTCAAAAGTCACATTAACCTTTTCAGGGCGTTGAAATAACCTTTTGACGTTAACGAATGGATAACGCTGCACTACTTTTATTATACCGGTGACAATAATTCGATTAAACTCGCATTTTGCCTGGCTCTAAAAAACAATTGAGATACTGAAGAGACTGCTATTCTGGAAATTGTGACGAGAATGAGAAGAAGTTTGGTAGCCCTGGGCCCGGAGTACTCGCACAGCATCAAGTGTGTTTGCTCTTGCAGCATCTCAATTTCGTGTTTCTTCACCGACTCTGAAAAAAACAAAATCAGCGTCAACGTACACAACTAATAAATTTGGGGATTGTATGAAAAAAATCCATGATCCGTTACTTGTTGCCTCAAATCGAAGTGAAGTAGTTTGAATACTTCTTTCCTAGGTAGGCTCTATGTCGTCTAACCTCTAAAAATAGCAACCCTCGTGTGTAGCAAGTCCAACTTTAAACGTACATCTCGCACGGTTCAGTGTGTAATTTCACTGATTTTACGAAAATAAAATCAGTTCAATCTTCTCAACGTTTTCATATCTGCTCCATTTGATGATAGGGCACCTCAATGAGTACAATCGGACGCGTGGTCGAAACGAACGATTATTGGCAAACTGTGGCCGACCATCCCAGGCGGCAGCGATTCTCCCTAAGAAATTCTTATTGGAAATAGTGTCCATTCATGCGAAAAAATATGAGCTTTCTTCAGACCATCAGGTTTGAGGTCTTCTGAATCGAACAAACCTACTGTCGGCACGTGGTTTTTGTGGTGTAGCGATTCTTCAATACTTTTTACTTTATTTTATAATACAATGAAATTATACTTACCAGGGCTAAAGAGGACAAGAGCCTTGAGACAGGCGTATTCCGTGTGATCCACATGAAAATGTGTTAGCTTAGCTAGCGCCGCTGCCGTCGATGACAGATCTTTGCTTAACGTTCGCAATGTTGAGCTTTCGTTTGTTCCAACGCCGCTCAGCAGTCTTTCTGGATGTGAAAAATGAGTTGGTTAAATTTAATGTCGGTAGTTTATCCAAAAATTATATGTTTTTTCGCACATTGGCAAGGAACTTTGTGCAAGGAATTTTGTCAGCGTGTAGGGCGAGGTAAATAAATTTACTTGGTTGGGAGGTGCTTCAAATATCTAGTGCGAAGCATCAAGTAACTTTCCACAAGCCCCGTGAGTTCGATGATACGCTGTATGCACATGCGGGCGCTGTATTTTCGGAAACAAAATGTATGGAATAGGTAGCTGTGTAAACAGTAAGTGCCTAGAAACAATGGCATAAGCAGTGCCAGCAGTTCCTCCCCTGCAATGGACTTGTTGGAAGCTCACTCCGATCCCTCAGCTATGTTACTGGTGCCAGTCCCTCATACACTCCCTGGGCTTGGAGGTGTGAGATTGAACCAGAATCCGCTGGTCCCATTCCAGCCTCTAGCAGACAGTTTCACGTCCCAACACGCTCAGCCCCCGTGCCTCCCTTTTACGGGAACTACACTAGAATTGGTAGATTCTCGGTGAGACCTGTCAGGGGCAAGAGGGTCCCCTAGATGCAGATAACCAGCGCGATTATCTGTACGCGAAGTGCCTTCTAGTCTGTACTGCTCTCCCTTAGCTGCCCCTAGCCCTTCTTTGAATTCGAACCCTCGTGCTGCTTTATCATTCTTTGGTTTCTGCCAAAGGGCTTTGATTTAAATCCAAGTTGCTCCGCCAAGTTCTACCAACGTCATTTAAAGGTGGCAGTTCGCGTGAGCGACCGAGACCAGAGACAGACGCGAGACCGAAGACAGCAAGGCGGTCTCCACTCTGGTCAAGTGGTGTCTCGCGTCGCGCTCGAAAAGCACCTGCATTTACCCGAAAAATGGTCGGGTTTGGTGACGAAGATTGCGAAAATATTTAGTCATCTCTAAGTATAAGCTCGAAGACCTCAACGGACCAAGTGAACTATACAAGTTCTTCGTACAATTTTCTAATAACTGCAGCTTCGTCAAAGCACCAAATACGAATCGAATTTATTGAGGAATCGTCTCGACCAATCGGAATAATTTTCGACGACGAATTTGACCAGACTAATTGTATCAAAGTTGAAACAAACTAACTCAGAGTTACCGCCAATTTTCTTTCAACGCTATTCCTCCTTTCGTTAGCACTGCCTTTTTCAGTAAATTTAACACATAACCAAACTGTGTTTTATTGAGCCGAAAATACGCCCTGAACATATCGTCAAGAAGCAATAAATAGATATTTTTCACTGATAGCGAAAATGATCCTTCTTTGCCTTTAGTCGAATATAATTCGCTAATCGGCAATCTTTTCATCGATTTGTAATCATAATACAAGAGTAAATCGTTTTCTTCTTCTTCCTCCAACAATAACTCAATTCGTCTTTCCATTACACTTTCAAAATTAGTGACAATGTCAACACAACGCGCAACTGACCCCATCGACACACTTTTAGTCGCAGTCTCGGTCTTCCCTCGCAGTCGATGCCAAAGAGACCTAGACACTTGTCGCGTTCTCCTGTCTCTATGTCGCTTTAAGAGGGCTACCGAATGTCCCGGGTTCCAACCCAAGTTACCAACTTCGCAGGGGGGGGGGGGATACTTGGGACGTTAGCTTTGCCATCAGTCTCTTGTTAATCTTCCAGACACATTTCAATTCCCGTCAGAACCAAAAAATAAGTAGAAAACCATTTTGACAGATAAAGGCGTGTACATAAAATAACCTGATGAGTAGATGAATCACACTTACCGTGCTCAATGGGAATAGACCATTGCGCCATCGTTAGTATGAACAAGGCTTTCCAAGAATCCTCCAAAAGCGTGTCTCGGTCTCCTGCGGGAAGCTGGAACGAATGATGATGCAGTTTGATACGTAGGTTGAATCGATTTTCAGGAATGCACGAAAAGGGACAATTTTTAAGACAGAAGTATGGGACAAATCATCCATCCACGTGTGGGTCATTCTTCCCTTGATAGTATTCCCTTTTGCTCGAGTTTCTAACTTCTTTATCAAATTTCCTGATTATTTTTCCTCTACTCTCTATCTTCAATTTCAAAATGCTATCCTATATTTTAAACTTTTTATTATTTAAAATTGTTTACTGAGTTTATCCATTTCCCTCTAATTGTTACACCTCATACACTAGTTGCTTAACTTGATTCCCCAATTATTTTTCCTTCGTTTCTCAACTTTTTTCCGTTAATTATCCAATTATTTCACTCGATTTCGGAGCTGTCTTTTTGCGAGTTCATCAATTTTCCTCGATTTTACACTATTTACGTCGACTTTAACCAATTTTTCTTGATTCCCCAACAATTATTGTTCCATTATTCAACTGTTTTCCTCGATTTCCAACCTACGTTCCTACCTTAAAATAATTTTACCGCGCTAACCTTTTTTTTACTCAACTTCCTCAATGAGTTTCACCTCATTCCTATACTATTTACTCGATTTCGTCACAAGTTCTTTCTTAATTTTTGGATTATTTTTACGTTAAATATTTTCCCACAATTATTCACTGCCTTCTTCATTTTCCCTCGGTTTCAAGTTATTTTCCTGGATTTCACAATATTCGTTTCCAAACTGGTTTCTCTTTCTTAATTATGCAATTAATTTCCTCGAGCTCAACTGTCTTCTTTAGTTTGTCTATTTTCCTTTTATTTTCTACGTTCCTTCGACCTGAAGCTTTCTTTTGGTTCCCAAACAGCTATCACCTCGTCCCTCAAATATTCCCCTCAATCTGGTACTTTTTCTCGATTTTTTAAACATGCAACGATTTTCCAACTTTGTTCAATTCTCCAACTATTCTTTTCTCCAACTATTTTACTCAATCAAACAAATTTTACGTGACTATTCAACTCGGAACTAACCCCCCCTGTCGTTTTCTGGACGAATTTTCAAATTTGCCGCGTTTTCATAATTGTGCTCCCTCTCCTTCACCTCTTGGCAAAGCGCCACTGGTGACACACCTAGACAATACACTAGGCAATATTGCGGCATTCAAGGTGTGAAATTGGGGAAAACAAACGTCGGGATTGCAGCATGACAGGTTGTTCGTGGTTTCAATGATTTTTGTAACGTTCAGGGGTAAATAAAATATTTGGGGTTTGACTTTTTAGGAACCCACCCAACTTTACCAGTTCCTCCTCGAATAAAGATGTTTATCGGCTACAGTGGATGTTATAAGTATATTAAATGTACCTGTTTAAAGGATGGTATCACGTCAGCGCAGTCGATTGCCAGCTGGAGGAGTCTCCGCGAAGTCAAGTAAATGTCGTTGGAGTTCAATAAAGAACGAGAAGTAATCGATTTCACGCCTGTAACAATTAACTGATTAGTTCAACATATCGAGACGAATCAACTTTCCTCGCCCCACCGACATCCAGCGTTTTTTTATCGCACTTGCGACTAATCCAATGAGTTCAGTTCCGTTCAGTTTATACGAACATGGTTAATCCTAACTCAACGTTCTACGAAGAAACGGGTAGTGCTGAAAGTCGCGGACTTTGTCAGTTTGCTTCTACACGACCTTATTGAATGAGTTTGTTCGAAATGTGTCTGTTTATAGTGTTAAAACTATTGAAGAAACTAGATGGAAATAGTCAAGCACCCCAGCATTGCGGGACGATCACGAGTGTATGCAAACTCTTTTCAAGGCTATCATTGTGATTTTTGTGAACAGACCACTGAATGCACGTTGGGCTGAGGAATGTTGTGTGATGCGTTGCTCTCGATATTTATAATTTTCTTAAAGGCAGCCATAACAATTTTGATTAAATTCACTCAGTACTTGTAGCTAACCTATCTACGTTTCCGTAGAAATGCGTTGGTCAAATATAGTGTCCTTATATATGTCGTGTCATCAAATTTACAGGGAAAGCTGTGGAAAGTTGTCTGCTTCGTACCTGATATTTTATATTCGATACGATTATTTGCAAAATTGGTCATCGGATAGTTCCAATCATTTTCCTGAGTAGAGAGATTAATTTAAAGAAAAGTGGCCTCTCAATTGAAATTACGGCGTTCCTCAAGATGCATTCCCAGGTATTTTGTTGGTTTATATTATTACTATGTTCAGCTTTTATTACCATTTTTAGATTCTGACATTTTCAACTTTTTGACAGAAAATACTGTAACACTTTCCATACGACTTTTAAATTTAAAACTCACATCAATTGAGTGAAAAACTGTTAGATTCGTTGCTAGAACGGTTATAAACTGGCTGAGAAAAGAGGCGTGATGCGTTGCACCGACTTTTTTTTTTTGTTCGCTTACCACGACTGTCACATAACATACGAAGAGCTGATTCAATATCGACTCACTCTTGTTCGATTGTAGCATTACTTCTTGCGAACTCGTTACCTCATTTTCATTACAGCTTGTATCGCTTCTGTAGTAGCAACTCAGAAGTGGGAGCCCTGAACAAAAAGGAAGGTTTAGTTTGAAATTCATTTTAATTAGATTAGACACAGTTACATGACCACAAGATCTGTACAATTGATTTTTAATATAAATTAATTGGCGGGCGCGATCTGGAAGGCGTTAAATGTTTTCCGTTTTGGTACGAATTTTTGCATGTTAAAATGGTAACGTTTTCAGTCTGGGCTGTATTAATTCGTACAGTTTTAGCATTCTCGCTGTTTTCCATAAGCCAAAAACAAATTTGAATTCTGCAGTTCGTAGTTCTGTATTTTTTCAAAGCGGTTGCGCTGATCCAAACGCAGTTACGGAGAACACGATCAAGAGCACGTCTCTCTGTCATTCCGAGTTCGGGATTGAACTCCGTTTATTTCTTTTCGTAGTTCATCTGGAGACCGGCACATAGTTCCAAATTTATATATATACTCCCTGGCCCTACGGGAAGTCATTGTTTCCCCAAACACCCTCAACGCCATTTGTTATCTATGAAAAGTCCACCTCTGTTGGGCGCACGATAGGGAAAGATGAAGATCGAAATAAAGCAACTCGATGAGCGTGAGGAACAATGAATGAATGTGAGCAATGAACTGAATTGAGTTCGTGTACAAAAGGTCGACACAAGGGTAGTACTCGGAACGCGTGAACTGGCGCGGGAAACTGGAGCAGAAGGAAAGTGCTAGCTGTTACAGCGACGAGAGTTGATAGCGGAAAAATTTGGGGAGAGCTCTATCAAGGAGAGAAATGTGAAAAGGAGGGGAGGAAATAATATTTTGGAATCCCAGACGAAGCGGGAAATCCGTCGCCATTGGAATACCCGCGGAAGGGGGATTTCTGAAGGTAACAATAAGTAAGCAGCCGAGAACGAAGGTTTTTTGGGGAAACAATGACTGAGTTGCTCGTTGAGGGCAGTGAGGAATTCTGAGGTTAACAAACCCGATACTGATTCGACGTTTTGCATCGAACAACCTCCTCAGTTATTTCCAAGTGACAATGGATTTCCTCTGTCCTGGACTTTCCCATCTATCATCTCACCCCTCAATTTTGGATTCCTTTACACAACAGACAGGTCCTCTCAAACTCATTCACCTAAGAATTCTTGCGAAAGCGGTCGTCTCTGTTCACCCAACACACTCTCATCTAACACCCCTCACGACACAGTCGTCTCCCAACTGACACTTATTTCACCTTTCATCGACATCTAATTCAGATTTCACACAACCAGTTTCACGCCCTCAGAGCCCCCCTTGTTCGCGCTTCTATACTCAAATCATATCTGGTTCTTGTCACTTATTCTTTGTACATCTATGTCTTCAAATCTTGTCAAATACCTACTCTTCATATTACAAGTTCGTGCTAAACTAAAACCCGTCTTCGAGACTCATTGAAGTCTACCCTGCTCCAAACACGCATTACTCTGAACTCTCTTTAGTGAATCGTTAGTGATCATCTAACTAATTTTTTTTTTCATGCAGCCCTCCCTCACCCATCTTATTCGTGGCTTATTCATTTGCTCGCATTTAATTTCCATCTCTCTCTTAACTGGCACCCTCCTCTCGGATACTAGAGCGACAGTCAGATCTAATTAGATTACTGAGCAGCATAGGCCACGTTCGCGGCCTGTTTGCTCGTTGATCAGGGGTTCAAAACTACGCAGTGGCGCTGGGCGTCTGTTGGACTGCATCCTGCTGCCATGTTGTCAGGAGGGGAGGGGGTCGTTTCTAACCTGGCCTCCGGTTCAGTCTTTACTCTGGTTCGCCCAGGCCTGTGCAAAGCGGGCGAACCGGCGTGCTACAGCCTTTGAGAGAGGAAACCTTGCACCGCATTCCTCTGTGGAATGGCGGCGCTGGCCCTCACATCCTCGTACAGGCTGCAGTTGTGGAGGACGTTGGCAGCATCCTCCACAACCCCTGTCCCACAGGGGCACTCATTGAACGCGCGCCTTCTGAAAAATTCAAAGCCTGCGTTGAATACCCCATGCCCTGACAGCAATTGTGCTGTCGCGAATGTGGGGTGCCACCACCTCATCTCCAGGCGGTCCTGCACTGATGGCATGATGTGTCGCAGGTGGCGGGCAGTAGTTCCACTGTCGCATCTTGCCTGCCACTTGTCCAGCAGCCAATTCTTGGCAATGGCAACCTGGCGCTCGGTAGTATTCTCTCACAGCATCTTCGGCACCAGGTCTGTCAGTGGCCCCTGGTACGACGTCAGCCGACTTGTTCTGATCCGCTGGCACATAACGTCATAGTCCAGGGGCAGGTCCAAAAGAGGAGTGCCTGCGACGACCTGTATGGCAAGGTGCGATGTAGTGCAGTACGCCGGTAGGACTGCCAGCAGTACTGCCCATTGGAGCGTCCTGGCACGCTGCCTATCCAGCTCAGCTGGTGCGATCCATTACCGCTGCAGCGTAGATTACCGATTTTTTCGATATCGTTTTCTGTTTTCGAAGTGGATACAAGTGTTCTCTACAAATGTTCCCCTTACAGTTCTTTGAGTAGAGACAACCACCAAAAGGTGCCCAAAATCGAGTTTGTTGAACGTTTTTCACGTTCTCACAATAACGTCGAAACTTAATTTGACCAACCAGACGGAGTGTCTTTCAACAACGTTCACCCACACTTTGCTCCCTTCTGCTATTTCAATGACTATCCGTCGAATGGAAATGTAACGGAAGACACATCGGAAAATGAGATTTGTCGATGGTAAAATTAACCACAAAAATGGCGCAAATGCTTTGGTACAAATTATGTGTCGTCTAATGCCTAATGCGGGTATAACAGCACAGATAATAAATATTAACCTGGATGTGGCGGAGGAAGGTAAGGGAATGTCTGCAGGTAGTGTGGAGCGTACACTAAAGGAGCAATGGCTGCGATGGACGGCGCCCCGCAGTTTCTGGGCGATCTTTCGTGCTGCACTGCTGCAAAATGTAAAATTCCTCTGAGTGGCCATTGAAAGCGAGCTTAATGCACCACGTCAAACAATTTCAACTGATACAAGGCCACAGCTACGTTGCTAACAACAGCCTTTTGACGTTGTATAAACTTCTTTTATTTGGAATCGCTCTTTGAATAGTTGTACGAATCACGAATACTCACCGTCTTTTTTCATGTTGACTTTGAGACATTTGGAGAATCTACAAGCCTGACATTGATTCCGTCGTGTAACGTCCACGACGCATCTCCCGTTTTCCTTGCACACGTAGTCCAAATTCCTTGAAAAAGATCAACGGTAGAACATGAATAATTCTGTGTTTTTTCAAGTATAAATTAGTTTAAAAAAAAGAAATGGTGGGTTTTGACCGAGTTGCAATGAAAATACATACCTTCGAATACTTCGTTTGAAGAAACCTCTGCACCCGTCACAACTTGCAACTCCGTAGTGCTTCCCTGACGCTTTGTCCCCGCAAACTTTACACACGCTCTCTTTACTTCGATCATCCATCTCTTACCTCTTTTTCCTGCAACTAAAAACCTAGTAATTATCAAAGAATTATGTTCTGCGTGAACCGAGTTCGTTATCCGTAACTTCATCCTATTTGTAACTTACTGTAAAGTATGTCTAGGAAATAATGGAAATAAATGCACATGTCACGATCTTATGTGCAGAAAGTACGTACCATACAGAATGTCGGACCATTTTTCCGTCCCGACCTATTTTCCGAATTGTGGCTACTGTTTTTTTCCTATTTTGAAAAGGAAGTACTCGCTTCTGAAATCCTACAGTGTCCCTGGACTTTCATTTCTTGGGGGAAAATACTCACTCCTGTAATCTAAAATTGAAGAGGTGTTCCCTGTACGGAGTCGCCCCCCCCCCCCCAACGATACAAAAACAAGTACATTTTCCTTTGTAGTACAGTCTAATGGAGACTCTGTTTTCCTTTAAGATAACCCTGTTCTCTTCCTCTTGAAACAGCATTCGTTACTGTGCAAAAATATCTGGTGCGTAGCAACACACTACTTTCCGCCACCCCTTTAAGTTCGAACACCACCTACACATGCGGGCGCTATATCTTCGTTCAACGCATTTTTACAGGAACATTTATACGGAACAAAATGTAGGGACTAGTTAGCTGAGAGCACTCCGAAAGTTTTATCGAAATCGTTGGAGCCGTTTTTGAGAAAATACGAATACCGATAAATTAATATTCGACAAATCTCCTTTTCTGAGTTAACGTGGCTTATATCTCCGTGCAACATATATATACAGAAATAGTTATGGAGAACAAAATGTTGGTATGGGTGACTAAAAGACACTTCATTAGGATTTATCACATCTGGTGAAAAAATTACCCTGGAACTTTCGGAAATGTTCGAAAACGTTATTTTCAACACATTTTCATTTTTATCTCTGCTCAATGGACTTTCAGAGGAACATTTATTGAGAACAATATGTAGGTATTAACTATTCGAAAATATCCTGAGAGTTTGATGATAATCGTTGAAGTCATTTTGCCAAAAAGCTTAAAAACCTATTTTTGCTTCATAGGTCATTATCTCCGTTCACCGTATTTTCATGGAGATATGTATAGAGAAGAAAAGTTAGGTATTGATTAGGAGAAGATAATTTGAAAGTTTAATCAAAATCGTTAGAGCCGTTTTCGAGAAAAATGCGAAAAACCCTAGTTTTTGGTACATTTTCGTCCCCACCCCCTTCCCATCGGCCGAAATCGTCCATAACCTTATTTTGGTGTCTACAAAAATAACGCCAAACCTCGTGAAAGAGGCACTTTTGGACGTGATCGCGGAACTGACTGCCGATAGTGTGATAGAATCGGTGACTTCATATAATACCCAACAATTACGTTGGGGCTAAAAGCAGTTTTGCACCGCGCATGTACGAAGTCCAGTCGACAAGTATCTACGAACCACCAATAGCCCCGAATGGTATCATCATCGCTTGGAACAACAGTTTCATTCTCCCCATCAGTCCAATCAAGTCGTCATCGATGTTCTCGTGCAACTCCAACATGCATGTTAAATTTAACCACGTCAGCCCTAGCAAGATATAACCACAAAGCAAGTACGGTTACGGACTGTGTCCTAAAAGTTGGAATCCACAATCAAGCGGTGGTTCGGTGAGCCCAACGTGACAATTGAAATTGATCTTACCAATTTGAAATTTCTAAAATCGAACAATTTGAAATTGCTAAGTGGTCTGGCTCAACCCATTTTCGCGGATTTTGTACCTTATTTTTGCGCTTTTGCCATTTCTCTAGAGCCCATGCTTCTCAGGAATTTCTGTTCTGTGGTGAGATCCGTCCTTCATGATATCTGGCCCTTTTCAACTTTTTTCAAAATCTGCTCATAGTCTCATTTTTGCTTTGTTCTGCCGTTCTTTCACTATCACACACACACCAGCTCTTTTCATAAATGTTGTTTGTGCAAATTCCCTCACCAGATTTTTTTCTTTCGCTCTAGTACAATATTTTCTTCCCTACATTGTAGGGCTGACTAAGTAAAAAACCCTGCAAATTATTACACAATGGTTTATTATTCTCATGAACAGCTTGACCTAGTATTAGTGCTCCCCCATCCCATTCCATTCAGCATCGAATACTAGTAAACCATACGAAACATGTCCTGGCTACAATGGAACTACGGAAACAAAACGTCTGATGATTTTGCCCCGTCGTCGGGGAAATTGGAACGGGGGCGCTCGAAGCGAACCCGTTTCGAGGCGAAAGGGGAGTTGAGTGCCGGCGTCATTGGGAGGCAAGCGGTTGCTTTTTTAATGAGACGGGCGGGGAGGGAGGGAGTTCAAACGACGAAAAGCTGTAGCTCCTGCGTTGTACTGCGTTTCGTTAATTTTTTTAACCGTTTTTTGCCCCTTACAACCACGGGCTTCGTCCGATCGGATTGCCGAGATGGCGGGCACAACTAGATACCAAATTGGATTTTTGGGCGAAAGAACGAATTTTTTAGACCACGTTAAAGGCACAAAACGGCCCAGACGGGGGACGGGGGACGGCGCACGGACATTGCAAATTTGGAATCTCCAAGTCCTGAAACGTAAAGTATCAAATTTTGAGGGGGGGTTGTAAAGAATGTTTTGTGACTGAATACATAGGGTTATTATTCAGAATGAATAATAAACCAAAAGGAACTATATTCAATAAATATTTATAATTTCAGTAATAATTTTTATGTATCTACTATCGGAATAGCTCTGATTGCGAAGAGGAGTCACTGCTGGAGGTTTCTTGTTTCTTTACTTGCTTAGTAAGTTCGTTAGAGCCGTTTTTGAGAAAATTGGAAAACCGGTCATTTAATATTAGACTAATCTCCTTTTCTGAGTTAGCTTGGCTTATATCTCCGTTCAACATATATATACAGAACGAAATGTGCGTATGGGTGACTAAAAGACACTGTAAGATTCATCACGTCTGGTGAAGCAGTTATCCTGGAATTTACGGAAATGTTCGAAAAAACGTTATTTTCGACACATCTTGATTTTTATCTCTGTCCAATGGACTGTCAGAGGAACATTTATTGAGAACAATATGTAGGTATTAACTATTCAAAAACATCCAGAGAGTTCGGTGAAAATTGTTGCAGCGTAAAAAACGATTTTTGCTTCATAGGCCTATATCTCCGTTAACCGTATTTTCATGGAGACAAGTATAGAGAAGAAACGTTTTGTACTGACTAGTAAAAGATAATTTGAAAGTTTAATCAAAATCATTTGAGCGGTTTTTGAGCAAAATGCGAAAAACCCTCGTTTTTGGTACATTTTCGTCCCCCACCCCCCTTCCCATCGTCCGAAATCACCCATAACCTTATTTTGGTGTCTACAAAAAATAACGAATAAAACACACAAAAAACACCGCTCTATGAGTTCAGCCGTTCTCCCGCAAATCGAACTTCAGACACACACACATACGGATCACGCGCGAAATTAGGTTTTTTAGACTCAGTAGGCCACAAAACGTAAAGATCTGAAGAAAACCCCAACTTTTTTCGACACCATTACTATACTTTCCTTTCCCTTTCAGTAGCGGGATAATCAATAAATATTTATAATTTCAGTAATAATTTTTATGTATCTACTACCGGAATAGCTCTGATTGAGAAGCGGAGACGCCGCTAGAGGCTAAACACTGCCAAACAAACAAAAATCATTCTCTTTCTCTCTCTGGCTTGTATTTGACCGGTGGCAGCACGGAACGCCAATTTCGTGTTCGGTAACATTGTAAGTTGTTGGAGCTGACTTTCAATTGCTGTCATTTGCCTCGGAGCAGCAGGGGGCGGTATTTAGGATAAATAATACACACAAGTCATCTGGTGTCAGTTATGAGTCGTCTCAGGAATAATTGACGATGTCGTGTTCAAGTGAACGCAGACGAAGCGAGCGGCGTAGCTGCTTGGTCGAAAAAATCGTAAAATCGATAAAATAATTCCTAATGTAATGTTCAATAACGTCCGGAACGCAGAGCCTCGTTCCAAAGGACACCTTGCTACTTTCCAACCTTTAAACGACGGCAGTCGACCGCTTATGAATTCATAATCCGCTCGTTCTGGAAGTCAGAAATAAGAGTGAAAAAGCGACTGAAGGGAAAAGCAGGTGGTCAGCTCAGGGGGTTTTCAACGAGGGGAGAGTGGATAAAAAGGGTCTGGCAGACAAACCTTTGCTCTTGTCACCCTTCGCTCTGACAGGGCCC
The DNA here is from genome assembly GCA_020466155.1 of Pachypeltis micranthus. Taxonomy (NCBI): domain Eukaryota; kingdom Metazoa; phylum Arthropoda; class Insecta; order Hemiptera; family Miridae; genus Pachypeltis; species Pachypeltis micranthus. Next base: position 54,131,281 of record CM035770.1, on the reverse strand, counting down.
TCCTCGTGAGTTAAGCTTTCATTAAGACCGGCGGTCAAAGCAGGTGGAGGCTTTCGCACGGGCTAAGTGGAGTCAATCAGGCACGTGTTCTCGGTTATTGGTGTAGGCGAAGGGAGCTTTGGTGACAGGTTCGGATGCCACTTATCCGCTGGAGAGAGACGGAACCTGATGCCGAATATATCGCTAATCGATAATGAAGACTATGAATAAGAATAAAGTAGCCCGAGGGAACTTTCGAAGGGGTTCGCGCAACATTTTCCACAACAATACTCGTAATACATTCACGGGTTTTATCTAGTTTATGCGAGTGTTAGAACTCAGATCAGAGCTCAACGTGTTAAGACCCTGCACCTGATTGTGCTTGACGTTCCGGAATTTATTGCGTTGTTCTTACTTATAACACGACCCTTATGGAATGACCAGAGCTTAGGTAATTCATAGCTAAGTCAACACGATTTGTGAGGGAAGGCTCACGTTTATCGTTCACGAGTTGTAAGGTAAACACAGTGAAACGGTTCATCATATTTATTCAATTGCTTCCTAATTATCTTACGATCGTCGGTAAACTTGTATAGATACTATATATAACTACCAGTCATATTTTTGTGAGAACGCTAGCTTTATACGGGTGGAAGTTACGAGGAGAGAACTGTACTAAAATCGATTTTCGTCGTAATATTTCATCATTGTTTGTGCTCACATTCTGGCATACATTTTTCAGCGTATGAACATTTTATAGAATATGATATCTAGAATTTTCCCTCAAAAAAATTTATCACGATCGTCATTGACGTTTTTGAGAAAAACAAGTTTGGTGTTCTGACAACCGCCTGTTAATCTTTCGGAACGTTAACCGTCCGTTTTTCAATCTCGCTCGTATTTAGTAGTTCCATTTGATGTGAAGGCAGAATACCAAACTTAAGTTTGCCGTTTTTTCATAACCACACAGTCCATTTTCTCAATTGTTCTTTTTTGAACTATGAAACGTCGGAAACAGGTACGGCCTGAAGTTCCGGTATTTATTTCCAGTTCAACTGGTTTCAGACAAGAAAATGGATTTAAACTGATTGGGCCAGTTTTGAGAGAAAAATATTTGGTGTTTGGATGACTATGATAACTATAGTTCCTTTTCTACCGAATTTGCTCATACGATTATTTTGGCCGTCTCATGTACGTACGTACGTTAAAGAGATTATTTTAGCTGGCCTCCTAACAACCGTGGACATTGACATCCACGCGCGCGCCATTTCATAAAACGGAGTTTTTCGTACGCAGAAAGCGTTATTTCGCAGGTGAAGTATTTGGGGAAAATAACGACTACTAAAATGGAACAAACGCATTGTTCGGCACAGGCAGAAGTTGTTGAGATGATGAGCTTGGGCATTTCCCAGCGAAAACATATTTTCAAAATGTCCTTCCCTTCCTAAATTTACCTCCTTCTGCAACACACACGGCTCTTCCCAGATATATTAATCTCCCAGTGCTCACTATAGACATTCAACTCTATCAACTCTCAGGCCAATCGCAGACTCACTCTCCCTCTGCTCCAGTTTCCCACGGAATGAGTTCACGTGCATTCAGACTCCCCTTGTGACGCCCTTACATACTCAAAATCACTATTCGTTTCATGTGTAATACTGTCCTTCTGTCAAGCTCACCGAGTTCCCTTTTATTTTATTTAAGCCCCCCCCCCCCCAATAGTGCGCCCGTCCAACACGTATCTTTGTTTTCTTCAATAAAATTGAGAATTATATATTTTCTATCACGAAGAAAATAGTAAAAATCGCTGGCTGGGCCAGATTTATTGGGCTCTCGTATAATTCCTATTACTATACGCTCTGCCTACATGGGGCAATGTGTATGGTTCAAGTGTACTACGGTAATAGTATTATTGTAATACAGTAATATTTCGGCTGACCTCCCGCTAAAGCTAATTTTAAAGCCCATTTAAGGAATGAACCTTTTAAAAATAAGAGTAACGTATTTACATAAAAGAAATTCAACAAGTCTGCTCTTACACGCTGACTTCGCACAAGTTTATAAATCGGCACTTCAGTACTTATAAAACTAAGAACAATGGCAGCTCAACATTTTTTTTCTCATTCCAGGGATTTTGGAAATTTTTTTTTCCTCACAGGCTCATGCATTGCCCCTTGATGAATATGTCCCAAATGACTCCGAAAAAGTCGTATTTCTGTTTAAAATATTTGCTGCCCGCAAACTTTCTTCAACCACGTGTACATTCAGTAACATTAGGCCTTGGCTAATAATCCAATTCATTTTTCATTCAGTTTATTTGGAATTGGTAGAACATAACTTCGCGTTTAACGTAGAATGTAGTAGCGCTTAAAGTTCCTGAATTTATTGAGTCACTCCTGATCATGCTATATCCATCACTACACAGGAGATTCATGAGGTTGTCAACATGATTTTTTCGAGGTTTGTGTTTTATTATTTTGGAATTATCGGGTAAAATCCGTGAGAGATGGTAGGAAGTAAAACGTTGGTGGTTAGAATTCCAGAACTTCTGGTTTTGCCATCTGACTGTCTCAAAATTGATGAGCACCGCTGTCTAGAGATCTACTGTGCCAGTTCTAATGTCTCACAGGTTCATGCCTTTCCTCCTAAGGAACGGTATTTCCTGCAAAAATCTTCTTTGATATCTACCGTTGTAGAAGCAACACCAAAGACCAGAAATCTCTCCCGCTCAGGTCTCCTGCACTAGGCCAGGACGTGGTAGGGAGACTCCTCATGTGTGCCACACCATTTACTCCGAGGGGTGTCGAATATGCCCATAACATATATGTGCGCGTTCATTTTGAAGTGACGCGTGATAACCCCTACAATCTGCCTTAGGTCCTTCCTCTCCATCTTCAGAAGGCTCTGTCTTATCTCGTGTGTTTGCCCTGATATAAAGCGTCCCGCAGCATTCCAAACTGACTGATGCATTATCCTGGCATATTCTCCCACAGTCCTCTTGATACTGACAGAGAAGTCCGACAGTAGGACGGTGGCCTTACAGATGAAGTAGACGAACCGAGTCTGGCCAGTTGGTCCGCCCTCTCAAGACGCTTGACTATCAGTCATTATGTTGATACTTTTGTTTGCTAGAGCCTTTTTCATGCGTTATGATGCCCGGCAATGATAGAATAATTCTTTGCCTATTTTATGAGCATTATTAACGCTTATCGTATAGGCAAGTTATTGAACTACCGCCCTAATTTTGTGAGAACGCTGATATAATTTGTTAGGAGAAAACTGCGTTAAAATCGATTTTCAAGACCTTTTTAATACTTTACAGTGCTGCTCTCTTCGTTTTCCCTCAGGCGAGACTTTTATGGTACTACCGTCCTATTTGTAGCTGTAGCTGTTCACACAAAAAGTTTAATCGAAATCCCGAATGGTATTTTTCGAAGTAGCCCGTGGAGACGTGAAGATCTTAAAGATACGCCGCTATTAAATGAAACGTTTTTTTTACTTTTGGGCTCTAACAATTTTCATATAACTCAAACAGGATGACCTAAACTGTACCTGTATTACCTGTATTTTTTTAATCACGAATGCTCCTCAGGTAAGACCTCTGGCCGAAAATCGCGTTATTTTTTAACGTTGTCGAAATTTCCACTGCGAAAGTGGACTTCATCAACTTAAGGGAGTCTTACTAGTAACCTACACTCGCATTTTGCTCCATCAACGATTTCGAGGGCTGTCCGTTAGACCGTGCTAAGCCAAGGTGATCGTAAAATGAAATTTGCCGAACATTAAGCGATCGTTTTTTTCATTTTCTCAAAAACGGCTTTAACAATTTTGATCACACTTGCGGGATGCTTTTCGCGCACAGTTCCTTCATTTCGTTCAAGGACGAGTTCAATGCTTCTCAGTATGAAATGTGCACATTTGTTAACGTATACTCCTTGATGCATTTTAAACAGGTTTGGTTTAGTGAAACTCTACATTGCCGTTTACCAATAATTGATAACTAATGTCTGGTGCGACGCATCATAGAACTTTCATAAATTTTACCTGCTCTATTGACTAATTCAATACGTTTTTCACTCAGTTTGGTGTGATCCTTTTAGAAAGTAACTCGACGTTCTACTGGTAGAAACTGATAGTGCTTAAAGTTCTGGAATTTACTACGTCGCTCCTATTTATGCCGTAACCATTATTGAGTAATCGGAGTATAGGTAATTTGTAGGGCCATCAACTAGATTTTTCGGGAAGCTTCATGTTTATCGTTCTGGAGTTAAACACTGGAAAATCCGGTCAATGCAACGATGGCAGCATTCCAGAATTTCTCGGGTTCCTCCTAATCATCTTCCAACCATTGTTAGACATTAGTTGTAGAGGTAGCTCGGTTTTTGTGAGAACGATAGCTTCATATGAGCCAGATTTATGAGAAAAAATATATAAGTAACTGAATATAAAGTATAGAGATTCTTGAAATCGTCTTTATAATTGCGGTACTCTCGTCATTTTCACGAGAAAAAATTGTATAGTACCTTTACGTCATTTGGACTGTTGACACACTAAATATAACCAAAATTGTTAGCCTTTTCCGAGAAACTTTTGTTTTTGTTTTGATTACTGTGTTAACTCTAGTTGTTAGTTTTTGACCGATTTTGCTTCAACTTTCATTTGGCAGTCCCATGTTGATTTGCAGGTTGGCTCAAATGGTGTCCTTTGGATTCTGAAATTTGAGTTGATTCGGTTCAGCACCCATGCCGATTTAGCAAATGGTGTTTTTCGGCCCTTGAATCTTAAAGGTCTGAAGAAAACCTATTGTAAGTTCTATTATTCAGCCGATTAGATATGTTTTCTTTCTACTTCATTGGGCTAAGGAAGGTAGAAAGTTTGATGAAACCGGCAGTGAAGTCAGTAGAACTTACTTAATTGTTGCTGCGAATATCGTTCCGACGTCGAGAAAACTAATGGAAATAACTCGTACGGGGGCGTTCGTTGGGAATTCGCCTTCGGAGGCGGCAAACGCGCAGGCGCCCCGGTTCCTAAATCTATTGGCCGTCGCTGACCTCTTGACGCCACCTACCGGAGGGTCGTGGCCTCCGAAGCTCAATCTCCGTAACCGTTTGATCCCTCGCCGTGTCCGCCCCCTCGTTCAAATATGTCAATCCGATCCCCGTTTTATTTTCTATGGCTCTCTGAATCCGATCGATGCAACAACCTCAACCGCAACGTCGCCCAGTTCAACTTTTAGAGTTCTAACGGCAGTAAAAATGAGTGGTGAAGCATCACCCAACTTCTCTTGCAACCCAAGAAAGTCCAGACTTTAAACTTGAGTTGTTTACAAATTATGGATAGAACCCCGTATTTCACACGCTGTCACTGTATGGCGGAAGGCGGCAAGACGTCCTGCGGTTCACGAAACTTGTCCCACTGCTGCAATAGAAGTTCCATTCAAAGGACCGCATAGCTGCGAGTGTATAGGCATTTGTGGACCAGTACTATTTCAACCAGAGCAAAGGCTAGCCTCCAAGGAACTGTGAAACAGTTCAAAATGGAAGAGGGAGCAGTCTTTGCTACTGATGTTACGCCAGAGGGGAAGAACTTTCAACTGCCATACAGCATCTGCATCCCCTCAAAAGAACAGTGGAAAATGCACCCAACGATATTCAAGCAGAAATTCCAGTCATAAATATCTGCTCACAAGAGATCGTGGCAAAAGAACTCAAGGGTAAGCGGGTTTATGTATTCTCGAATCGCCAGGGTGCTCTTAAGGCTCTATTTCGCTGTTACATTCAGGCTGACGTGATGTCTTCAGGTGGTGAAACGACTCATGTAGGCCATGCGAGTAGTGTAAAGTCTGACAGCCTTGCAAAAAGGGGCACGAAGTCCCCAACCATTGGATCGTATCCTCGAGAGGAACATGCCAACAGGACCAAACAAATGACGGGGCCAATCGGTTCAGCCAACAGATGACAGACACACACACACACACACACACACACACACACACAGATTATCCAACTCTATGGAAGTGGAGTTCAGTGTTCTCATCTCAAACGGAGATCCCAAGCTTGGCCTTCCCCACCTTTATCTGTTCCTGTCAATCCTGGGATCCCAGAACCCCCGTCAATAATTCTCTTTAAATTTTCTGAACCCAGCCGACGATGTTGTTTTCCCGCTTACCTTTCCATAGTTGGGTGCTTCCTCACTACCTTCCTACATCTCACTTCCTCTTATTTGCCACACACACCTACAACTCGGACAGTTACACTCATTCTCAGTGTCGTCCTGACTCACTCCAATTCACTCAGTCCAGAGACCCCCCAGCGTTGCGTTAACTGTGATTTACATACTCTAAGGTGCCAAAGGCGACTAGTGGACACCTGGCTATACTCAGGGACTTGGAGACTTCTAAGGAGCTCGGCATGATCACAGAGGCAATGGTGCCCATGTATGAGTTCGCGAGGAATCATAATGCTCAGCCACTGGGAGGTCCATGAAACATCAAGAGTCGTCGCATTTACATCTATACAAATGGATTGAAAACTCCGGAGGGAACAGGATCCAGGGTGTGGATAAGTCGCTCTGGAAGGAGTGGGACGCACATTGCCCTACGCCCCACTCCAACGGGTTTTCAAGCAGAGATTTATGCTATTATCGCCAGGGCAATCTTAATGCATGAGAAAGGCTGTAGCAACTGAACTATCAACATATTGACTGATAGTCAAGCATCGTGCAAGGGGCTGATGAACTACTGCACAACGTCCAAACTGGTGTGAAAGTGCAGGATGCGGCTTAACTCCTTAGCAAGCGCGAATAGAGTTAATGTGTATTGGATTCCTGGACACGAGGAGATCATTGGAAATGAGAGGGCGGACATCTGGCCAGACGCAGTTCGTCTACGGTACCTATCAGGCCAAACCCCCCCCTCCCACCACCAATTGTGGGATTTATGTGTCACTAGTCAAGAGGAGAGACACGCCAGATGACTGCATCAGACGGTCTGGAATGCTGCAGGAGTAAGACACTCCAAACGTTTTGTCTCAGAGCAAACGCGTGAGATAAGACAGAACCTTCAGAGGATGGAGAGGAAGGACTTTAGGTAGATTGTTGGGATCATAACCAGGCAATGCAAAATGAACTAACACATGTGTGCTATGGGTATAGCTGACACCCCTCGATACAGGAGGGTGCGGCACGGATGAGGAGACTCCCTACCATGTCCTGGCCCAGTGCCGGAGACTTGAGAGGCAGCGACTTTTGGTCTTTTGCACCACTTTTCCCAGGATGGACACCTACGAAAACTCTTTCAGGAACTACCAGGCTTTCCTCAGGCATTGACCTGTAAGACAGTAGGACTGGCACAATAGGTCATCTGGCCGCGGTGCACATCCCAAATTGCGGGACAGCCAGAAGATGATATATATACATACTCTACTCTGAACTCAATCTCTATCGTGTCTCAAGTGTAATAATAATGTCCTCTCTCTCTCTCTCTCTCTCTCTCTCTCTGGTCTCATTTGTCGACTTATGCTTTGCCCGTACTGCATTTCATCTCTCCCTTTCTTACATCCAACACAGAGCTTGCCCTAAATTAAGTTGAAAAAAGTTGTATTTCCAAGAGGTTTTTTTGTGGCCCCCTGAGCTCCCCATCAAATTTGAATTTAGGCGCGTAACCTACATGTTTCTGTGTTTATACTCAAGTTGACAGAAAAACGGGTTGCGGCGATTGAGCTCTTATCCTCATTTCTCCAGTATCCAACGAGTAAGGAAAACATTGGCCAACAAAAAAATAAATCTTTTATCAACTCCTGTAAATTCCATGATATGCTAGGTATTGTGGTTCATACCTCATTCAAGGCGTGTAGGCTACATAAAAGTATGGCGGGGGGGGGGGGACAAAATGTGGGTATATCTTGCCGGGAGGCATTCCGTCAGATTAATCCAATTCTTTTTTTTGCGTTTACTGCAAACATTTGAAATCGTTAACAAAGCATGATTTTTTTGGTACACTTTATGTAGATAGCGGTTAATAGAAACTGACTAGTTGAACATGCTAAGTTTAATAACGAAAAGAAAACAACGGAAATCTCACTCGGTCGAGTTGTTCTCTCGTAAATTTGTTCGAATACACACACGAACGAACCAACTTATAACGAAAGGGGAATATCATTTTGGCGTTTACCTTCGTTCAGCGGCTGGTTTCAGGAATAGTTGCGGAAAACAAAATATGGGGTAGTCTAATTCAGTACTGCGGACAATATGAACACGTTCTAAATAAAAACACGTTATGTGGTAAATTTCGGGTTCCACCCCCGTTATTGAGAAAATTCGAGGAGGCCTAGATTTTAACGCATTTTATTCTAATCTAATTTTCGGACCTCCGTACAATATCATAATAAGGTAAAAAGGCGCGAGTTCAATAAGTTCAGCCATTGTTGTGCAATGAGACCACAGACACAACAGGCCCCACGCCGAAATTAGGTTTAGGTGAATTGTTACAACACACAAGGCGTTCCTTTCGCCTATTTCGGCAACTATTCTGCCATTGTGGAAATAAGACAAAATGCATCTGAAAATAACATTCGCTGAAAACTGAATGTTTATTTTTCAAGTTTTATCAAAAACTGTTCTATTGATTTCAATTACACTCACAGATTATTTTCAGCCAACTCGTAGCTATAGTATATATAAGGGATTTCCTCGGGCTCAAACCGTCTGGGGACTAGTCCCCAAAGCTCTCTTCAAAGGCAGGTGTATAAATCTCGAATTAGCGTCAACTATTTGTTGTGGACACGCGGACATCGGCTCCCTCTTATTACCCTACGCACGAGAGCAGCATATGTCAACCCCCGGCCGGAACTGCCAGAGCCCTCCACTTGTTGGTTAATAGTCGTACACGAAGCACAACAGTCATATCGAACCCCTCCATCGAGAGCAAACCCAAAACTTAACAAGCGGCCCCGTAGCGCTCTCGTGAAGCGTATCACTGGAAATCTCCTTCAGATGATGAGATGAGGTTGTGCCGTGTCACGACCTGACCGCCAATCAGAATGTTATGACAACCGGTTGAATATTTTATGGCCCGAGCCCTTTAATTCAGCTCCAAGCTTTTGGAAACCATGAGTGCTACAAATCGTCTCACTACGACGTAAAACTGCGTGAGATGAGGTTACCACACGCACAAAGTGTATTCCCCCCGACTAAACAGTTTGCATCCAATTATTGTGCTTTACGTTCGATCTTCCACGTGCATTTACACACAAGCATTCAGCTTGTTCAGATTTATATACCATCTTGTTGTGTAACATTAATCTATTTAAATACGAAGAATAACGTATGGGAAATACAATGTTTTCATGTGGTCAATGCCCCTTCTCTTCTCGTCCACCGCGTTTCAATTCGCAAGATTCATCTGTCGGAACAGTGGGAAGCTGATTGAAACCATCCTTCACCCCAACTTCTTGATTCGAAGTAAAATCCTAGAGTTCGGATTTGACGAGGCTCAAACAAAGTCAAAGGGAGAAGCAGTTCGTTAAGCTGTCAACTTAGCAAAGCACCTAACCTTTCCAATTAGCAGCGTTTTAAGCGGAACTAACACTGTGCACGGAAACAGTTGCTCAAATTCAATTTAATCTGATTTAATTGTACCTCGTTAAAACTAGGCACCAATTGACAAGGTCGTTGAGCTTCGTCCCTCAGGATGTGACCAGAAGCCGACGTATTCCTGTGAATCAGTCGATCCGAGTGGTTAGCACTTTGAGCCTACTGGCTCTTTTGCATTGGAGTACTATTCGCTCGTTCGAATAATTGACCCTGAATGTTGGTTGATTGCTGTGGTGCGTGATATATTTCGCATTTACAACTTGACTTACATGTGGAATGTGTGACGCACTCTAGTAGGTGATTACCAGATGTTCAGGTGGTTCGGTTCCCAAAGAGACGATTCGTTAGTCCGACGTACATGGTACCTGGAGGTCATTGTGGAGTGGTCAATTGAGTATATATAATCTTCTGACTGTACTCCCCGTGATGGGGTGTGCACCGCGGCCATATGACCTATTGTGCCAGTCCTACTGTCTTACAGGTCTATGCCTAGCTTTCTATGGAAAGCCAGGTAGTTCCTGAAGGAGTCCTCGTTGGTATCCATCCTGGGAGAAGTGGTGCCAAAGACCAAAAATCGCTCCCTCTCAAGTCTCCGGCACTGGGCCAGAACATGGTAGGGAGTTTCTTCATCCGTGCCACACCACCTGCATAGAGGGGTTTCGGCTATACCCATAACATACATGTGTTTGTTCATTCTGCAGTGTCCTGTTATGATACCAACAACCTGCCTTAAGTCCTTCCTCTCCATCCTCAGGAGGGTGTCTCTTGTCTCACCTGTTTGCTCTGAGACAAATCGTTTGGAGTGTCTTACTCCTGCAGCATTCCAGATTGTCTGATGCAGTCTTCTGGCATGTTCTTTCACAGTCCTCTTGACTAGTGACAGAGAAATCCCGCAATGGGGCGGTGGCCCAATAGGTACTGTGGACGAACCACGTCTGGCCAGATGGTCCGCCCTCTCATTCCCAATGATCCCACTATGTCCTGGAATCCAATACACATTAACTCTATTTGCACTTGCTAGGGAGTTAAGCCACATCCTGCACTCTCGCACCAGTTTTGACGTCGTGCAGTAGTTCAGTAGAGCTTTACACGACGCTTGACTATCGGTCAATATATTGATAGTTCTATTGCTATAGCCTTTCTCATGCATTTGGATTGCCCCGGCAATAATAGCATAAATCTCTGCTTGAAAAACTGATGGAGTGGAGCCTAGGGCAATATAAGTCCCACTTCCTCCAGAGCCACTTATCCACACCCCAGATCCTGTCCCCTCTGGGGTCTTTGATCCATCAGTGTAGACATTGACGCCACTGGGAGGCCGAAACTGGCGGCTATCGCTGTTCCATGGACCTCCCACTGGCTTAACATTATATTTCCTCTCGAGCTCATACATGGGCACAATTGCGTCTGTGATCATGCTGAGCTCCTCGAAGGTCTCCAAGTCCCTAAATATAGCCAGGTGTCCATAAGTCGCCTGAGGCACCTTAGCTATTCCGAGCTTAGTGAGCCTGTAAGCCACCTTCATCGCCTCTGCTTTGACATAAATGTCCAGAGGAAGAAGATCGAACAGTTTCTCCATGGTGACAGTGGGTGTAGTCTTCATCACCCCTGCTATGAGTAGGCAACCCAGTCTTTGTACTTTGGAAAGACTGCTGCCATTCACTCCAATGGCAGCTCTATGCCACCACACGATTGACCCATATGAGATTATTGGTCTCACTATGGCCTCGTAAAACCAGCAGGCCATTCTGGGCTTTACACCCCATGTCCTCCCGCACATTCTCTGACACGTCCAAAGGGCCGTTGTCGCCTTCTTGGTCACGTATCGGATGTGGTTGTTCCAGACTAATTTTCGATCCAGAATCACACCCAGATATTTGACTTGCTCGCTGAGCTGAATTTCTCTGCCCATCACTACCTGCGGCCTCAGTCCTGACAGTTGCCTGAGCCTTGTGAACGGCACGATGACCGTCTTGGCTGGGTTGATGGATAGCCCCATCTCCCCACACCATAGGCACACCATCCGCAAGGCCGCCCCCATCAGGTCCGACAGCACGCTTTGCACCCTGCCCCGAATGAGCACAACCACATCATCAGCGTAGCCTTGGGCGTAAAACCCCGCCGCATTAAGTCTCCCTAGTAAGGAGTCAATCACTAGGTTCCAGAGGAGCGGAGAAAGGACCCCTCCCTGAGGGCATCCCCTCACAGTCCTCGCCCTGATTGTACAGTTTCCTAGCGTAGTCTGGATCTCTCTGCTTTCCAATACAGCGATGATCCACTTTATTGCATTGCTGTGTACATTAAATTTCCTCAACGCCCTTTCAATGCTACATATGGAGGTATTGTCAAAGGCCCCTTCTATGTCCAGAAAGGCCCCTATGGCAATCTCCCTATTACCCATTGACTCTTCTAGTCTCCTAACTAGTGCATGCAGCGCAGAGTCACATGATCTCCCTGCGCGGTAGGCATGTTGGCCATCTACCAGGGGTCAGTCTCAAACATCCGTCTCTCAAGTACTTGTCAAGGATTTTCTCCACTGTCTTGAGCAGGAAAGATGTGAGGCATATTGGTCGGAAGGACTTGGCTTCCTCGTATGAGTCCCTGCCAGGTTTCGGTATAAAGGTTACTCGAACCTTCCTCCAGCCCTGAGGTATGTAACCATGCGCTACGCTACCCCTAAATAGCCTTAAGAGGCTGGGTAGGATGCGCTCTATCCCTTTCTGTAAGAGAATCGGGTAAATACCATCCGGTCCAGGCGACTTGAATGGTTTAAACGAGTTTACTGCCCAACGTACGGCGTCTCGGGTTATAATAGCCCTGGCGAGTTCCCAGTCCGGCGTTCCTGTCCGCCTCATGGCAATCCTCGCGTCTGCCAGTAACCCAGGGTCAGTTCTACAACCAGGAAAGTGTGTGTTCAGCAGAGCGGTAAGTGTATGGTGACAGTCCAAGGTGTCACCATCCGGCTCCCTGATAGAGCCTACCGCCTGATGCATGTTCCCTTTCGAGAGCACCTTGCTGAGCCTTGCTCCCGTTCGGGTATCGTGAATTTCCTGGCAAAACTTTCTCCACGCCTCTCGTTTTGCCTTTCGTAATTCGTTATTGTACTCAGTTAGGATCGCTTGTATGGTTCCCACTCTCCTGTTCTTTTGGCTCTGTTAAAGAGTCTTCTGGTTCTGGTTCTTAGTGCTCCCAGTTGATTGCTCCACCAGGGTACGCATCTATTGCTGTCCGCCTTTGTGGTTTGCCTGCAGTTGTTTTCAAATGAAGACCTAATTGCCTGTGTCAGTGCTGTATTCAGTAACTCGATCTCCAACGGACGTGTGGCATTGTCAGGGCAACTTCTCAGGGCATCCCTGAGGCTGTCCCCATACTTCTGCCAGTCCGTGTTTCTCGGGTTCCTGAACCTAATGGCTTCTGTCCTTGCCATTTCTAGATTGAATCTAATATACCTGTGATCAGATCCCGAGAACTCTGAGGAGACATGCCAGTTGGAAACATTAATCCCCCCAGACAGTTTTAGAGCTAGGGTTAGGTCGATAACCTCCTCCCTGTTAGCAATAACGAACGTGGGTTTATTACCCTGATTCAGTATATCCACATTGTTAGTAACGAGATATTCAAATAGACACTCACCTCTGCGGTTAATGTCCTTACTTCCCCAAATGGTGTGATGCGCATTGGAGTCCACCGCCACAATCCCTTGGATATCATTGTCCTGGACTGTATCGACTATCTTCCCTAATCCTGTGGTTGGGACGTCGTCTTCATAGGGGAGATAGACCGAGGCTACCACTACATCCCTATTTTCATGAGTTAACCTGACCGCTGCAGAGTCCCCGGAAAACAGCGACCACAGCGGAAGGAACTTAATACTAGCCTTAATGAGTATGCAAGCCCTGGGGCGCCTGCTGTTATGGTACAATACCTTACAGCCCGGCACCCCAAGACCCGCCACCCTGCTCTTAACTATCCAAGGTTCTTGAATCAATGCAATGTCAATATTTTGACTCACCATGTATTGCTGCAGCGCCCATGATGCACCCCTGCAGTGGTGCAGATTGACCTGAAGCAGCCTAAGCATGCCTCAGGTCCTCTTCTTTCGGGGTGTCCCCGCCTGCGTCTGCCGTTCTCTTCTTTCGGGGCAAGCAGGGGGACCGCCGCGACCCCCCAGGCACATCAGGGGCCCCAGAACCTGCGGCCGCTAACTGGTGGGCCAATGCGGCCATCCTACCAGCCGCAGCACCTCCAGGCACCGAGACCCCCGACCCACCCGGGGCACAGACGCCCCCACCGCCCCCGCAGCATCGTCCGGCGGCTCCTCAACATCCATCCCGGCGTCCGGGTTGGCCTCCTTGCTGAGGGTTCTGACATTCACGCTGCTGAAGCCATGGTAGAGACAGAACCCCTCCTCTCCATCAGCGTGTGTTGAGACTCGGGATGGAGGCCACTAAATAAAGCCCCCTTTCCTTGTTTGCTGCCCAGAACCTTCCAGCGCTCAACTTTGAGGCCGGGGTTCTGAGCACCAATATTTCCCAAGCAGTCTTGGATGTCGTTCACCGGGTTTGGGATGAACGCACCAATCCGCTTGAAGCCCTCCAGATGGCTAGGGTCACAGGTCCTCAGCCGACCACCCTCCCACGGGGGGCATCGCGCGACGCTTTGTATGAGCCAGTCTTTTGACAGCTCATCCTTGCAGCTCACGACTAGCCCACCATTCCGCAGGGAGTGCCCATCGAAGCGGACCGCTAGCTCCTCCGGGTTGAGGCCACGCAGTTCCACCATAAGGTGGAGCATGATTTTGTTGGCAGTGTCCTGTGTCAGGAGACTGGTGGGGTAGTCTTCATAGACCACCGCCACCTTAATGGTGCTCACCGCCCGACTGTAAAGGGGTCCTACCCTCCTTTTTTTCTCCTCATTGCGAGGGGAGGGAGTCCCTTTCTGGTCCCGGGGACGCTTTGTCCTTGCTTCCCCGCTGAAAGGTGCGGGAGTTCCACCCCCTTCTCTCCTAACAGGTGCAGGAGTTCTACCCCCTTCTCTCCTAATAGGAGCAGGGGTGGAACTCTTTCGCTTCCTCCTTTTGAGGAACTTCCGTCTCTGCTGGTGTGTCATGGCATCCCAGGCCTCGTCCGGAAGTCTCTCAACTGATGAGCCTGGCAGGGGTTTAGGTTTGGGTGTAGATTCCACCTCAACCCCCCCGCTAGAGCCCTCTTCCTTTTCCAGTGCAGCCATTGAGTCAATGACTGACTGGATATCATCGGATTTCTCCGCTGTTGAGGCGTCCTCAATATTTATTAATTTTTTATTATTAGAATTGGTCTCCATTTTTTGGTCCCACGAGTACGGGGGAGCTAAAAAGTCACCACAGGCAGAGCCCCCTATGCCTGTGGAAGGCTACAATACAATGGGGTGTCGCCTGGTGCCCCAAGTGGGTCGTTAGCGATACACATGTTTAAACACCCTGTACCATTCAGCCTTGGCACGAGCTCCCTACACCTTGGCTTGGGTGTTCCAATCCCTGTTAGCCTACTCAGTCGTAAGTGAGCGTTTCCCGGGGGACACTGCGTGGAAGTCAGGATTGGTTCGTCCCCCAACTGAAGTAACTGAACACTCAAACTCCAGTTTTATGCAACATTCCTGAGGAAGAAATGTTGGAGAGTAACAATCAACTCTAAGTCATTTCAAGTACAAAACTGTAGTTAACTTTCAATCTTTTTTTTTAAATTTGGTAAAAACGGTGACTTGTAGAGATCTAATACATACATTTAGTTCTCTTCAGACTCAGACGCATCAAGTTTGAGTTCAAAAAACACTATTTAAGGCAATGGTTCGTGGGTCAACTCAATCATGACGCTTCTTGCCTCGATGTCCCTAACAATGGTTCAATGATTTGTTCAGTGTCTAGCTGTTTACGATTAACATACATCTATTTATTCTCTGAGTGGATTCAACACAATACAGAACATTCATTTATCGCCTATAGACTTTTGTATTATGAAGTAAAGCGTATAATAGCTTACACGGCCATTTCTTTGTGATTTGTTGTCAAGGGCTGTTATATAAACGTAATCCTTGCAAATATGAGGCTTTAATTCGCTAAACTTGGTGTACAAACATGGTTGAAATTGTAAGGCAATAATGATAATACGAACAACCCATGGAGCGCAAAAGACACGTCAGCAGTTGCTAGCGGGAAGCGTTCTTCACAACAAGATAATAATTTCCGATTAGCCACATTGGCCATCCAAATATCAGCTTTGAAATATGATTCTTCTACATACACTTTTGTAAATATGAACATTTGCGAGGCGTATATCAATAGGTTTGACTCACAGCATGAGTGTCAAAGCGTGAATAATTTGTACTGAGTGTTGAGTTAACTCCAACATTATTGAAGCGGGATCCGACTGTTTGCAAGTGTGTTTGCTACCTCCACGAAGATTCACAAAATATTTCTTTGCTGCGCAGTTCACGTACATCTTGGAGTCCCATCAGTATGCTGTTGAACGGGCTTTGAAGAGTGGAGAAATAGAGCCTATCGTTGAATTCGACGTGTTTTGTGTGAATCTGACTCGTCCTTTGGTCTAGGTCAATCTGCCGAAATGTGTTCGTGACGATTACTTGTCTGATTTTCCTTGGGGGTCTTGATGTCCACTCTAATTTCCACGGTGACTTCCGAGTCGTTAATTCAACTGGCAAAGACCAACTGACAACTTGTAGGGCCTCAAACACAATAAAACAGAAAAAGCGACGGTCAACTTTAAGGCAGAAATTAAAAAGGGCGCAAGATTGGTACAAAATTGTCACCTACCTATTTTTGGGTCATTGACGAGAATGGATCGACAAATCCTCATTTTCGGAAGAACTAGGTCGAGTCGCTCGTCGTTCATCCGGTCTTATAATGCCAAGGCCCCCGTTTTCAGTCAATTAAAATTAAAACTGATTGAGGCCAATGTTGTAAATGGTAACGAGCGGGTTCGTTTGATATTTGGGAACTTTGCGGTTCCGCTAGTTAACAAAGTGATAGCTGGTGGCTAATCGATCGACTTCTGTCCTTTGCTGAAAATGTTTTGTTCGGGGTTGTTTAGTTATTTGCTGACACGCCTTTACCTAGTTCATTATTTCTTATGGCAATAAGTTCTCCTGCCGATCAAGTTCGAGGAGTGTATCTTGCGCGCAAAATAGCAGCTTAGGTTTTGTTGAGTTTTAAGGTCTTACAGCTTCTAGTATTATTACAGCAATTTGATCAACCTCAGACCACCGGGTTATCCAGCTGGGTGACCTTACAGGTTGAACAAAAATAGTTCACATATTGTCGATTTTCGTCTCTCTCAATCGCTCCAGTTAATTAGATAAATTGTGTACAAATTGATGGGAAAATCGAATGTGAGTGAATGGTAATGTAAGTTCAAGCAAATGGACTGCATTGATATCAGTCTTTGTAGGGAGGAGAAGAAGACTGAAAGGCATCAGCCATAGCCGAGGGAACAATGACCTGAGTCGTGGTCATAAATGGGCCCATTTCCCATCACCCAAGTAAAAAAAGGCCTTGGATCCTAGAATGGGTACCAGAATCTTCCGGTTCCCTCCACAAATTTGAGGATTTTCCTCCATTCGTTGTGGCGTATGTCATCCCCATCTATTGTGCATCCTCCAAGTCATTCTAGTTTGGTTCTGAACCATATTGGGCATTCACTTATGAAATGCTCAACCGTTTTCATTTCCTCACAGAAGCATTGAGCCCTGATGGTCGAGTTGAATCTATGTAGTGTGTTCCGAACTGCGTATGTCCAGTTAGCATGCTTATTAGTGCAGTTAGTCATCTTAGTTAATTCCTATTCAGTTTTAGCGCCCATTCCGTCTTTTGTTTATTGTAACTTGTGATCCCTGTATGCTTAGAGAACTTAAGGCCTCTATTGTTGTCTATGTCATTACCAACTCTGTCCCAAAGTGTGTTATCAACAGTGTGTGTTTAATATTGGGGAATAATGAAACGAAACTTCCAGAACTCGAGAATTTAAAGTGGACTGTATTTATTTACAATGGGATTACTCTTTCCAACAAAACGTTGTGGCACTGACGTACTGGGATGTGATTCGTCATAATGTGTTCTTAATCAGTCCTTTAAGTGCTGGCGTCGCCTAGTGATGTTGAGATCCCGAACATCCTAGATCCGCGGAAAAATGGGTGAATTCCGCAGGCGGTAAATAGAAGTCGCGGTTAACAGTAAAAAAAAGAAAAACAACAACAAACTACACGAACCCCAAATATCAAATAACTGTGTTCGAACAGTATGTATGGTTTTGGCCCATAGAAGTGATCAGCCGATCCTTCTTTAGCCATTATATCCGCTCTTTCGTGCCCGCTTTAGCCCTTATGTCCTGGAATCCATTTTACTCTCAGGGTGCTACCCCTCAGTACGAGTTCCTTCCCTTTGTTTATGGTGTCCTCAACTAGCAGGCTCCTATCAATTGGATTGGCCAGTGTTTTTATCGACGATTGGTTGTCTGTGTATATTGTTATTGTCTTGTTATTAGTGTTCTCTGTCATTAGCTTGTGTAGTTGTTTGTAGGGAGGAGCAGGACGGCGCGGCGCAGGAGTCATATTAAAGCAGTTGGCATAATCTACATAGCGTAAACAGAGATATACGTTTTCTCTGCAGGTTTCCTGTACTCCAGAAAGTACGCGTAGGCAGAACGACATTTGAGGAGGCAACGTGGTGCACAAGAAAAGTATAAATGATCGAATTGAGACGCTGCTACCATCTGGCCATTTAGAGGCTGGCTTCTGGGGAATCCCAAACCTTCAATCGTTCAATTGTGTGCCTAATTCAAGGTTTCCCACCTCATAGAATTATTTATTATCACGGCGAACGCCAAAGATGTCGTAATGGCGACCTCCTTTTTTTAGCCAAAACCTTCCTTGAAAATTGAGTGAAATGGTCTCGGAGAACGCTCGCTGTTCTAGAAGCTACAGCTACAATGAAGCCGACACAACACAAGCGAAGTCACCATGCCTCTAAGGAACTGTACCGAAATCATTCCTCATGGAAGTGTTAAGGCTCCCAATTTTTTCTCGAATGATGAAGCTGACTCAATCTACTTTTCTCCCTCCAACAATGAACAGTGAGTCACCAAAAATTGATTTTGTAGAAGTCCATTTTATCCCTCCTGAACCAGTATTTAATTGATAATGCATTTATTTCGCTTTCAAAACGTACCCAGAAGCTGGACCCCCCCCCCCCCCTATAATTCTTCTATCAACCGCCCATTTTTTTCTCAAATCGTTTTTGTGCATTCATAAGTCGTAACAAAAAAAAAAAATGGTTTCAGAAACCTTATTAAATGACTTACTTTTGCTGACATTCGCTGTGGACAAAAAGGATAGTTCCAACTAAATTTCGATTTTTTTGGTGAAATTAAAATTTAACACAATAAAGTTTGAGCTGTTGGGTGTTACTACTGACAATGAATATTGAGCGAACATTCAGAACACATTTTATAGGAAATTTGAAGAGCTTTTGATCTCAATTTGAGGAAGTGTGTTTATATGTTTCGTGGCGCCAATAGTTTGAGAGACCTGTTTTATAAATAATAATTCAAATTTATTAAAAAACATAAATATTGAAAGAATATCGACTATGGGTGTATGACGATTTTTGTTGAATTTTGAGTGTAGAATTTATTGGAAAAATGTTTCGCAAGTATAGTGATTCCCTCCGTTTATGCGTAGCAGTGGCTGAGTGCATTTAGTGGAGGGATGATGATTAAGGTGGGGAATAATCGGACCTGACGTTAGTTCGATCATCAAAATGAGGTTCAACGACCATATCCGCAAATGCATAGTTACTCCGTCGCCGGGTTTTATCGTCT
Source organism: Pachypeltis micranthus (assembly GCA_020466155.1). NCBI lineage: Eukaryota > Metazoa > Arthropoda > Insecta > Hemiptera > Miridae > Pachypeltis > Pachypeltis micranthus. The sequence continues at coordinate 54,111,842 of CM035770.1, read as the reverse complement.
CTTCACCATAGAGCAACTGCTCTGCACACCTTGACCAACGCGGACAGCGCTGAAAGGGCTGAGTAAAGGCCGCTTCACACGTAACGATAAATCGTACGATTTATCGTAAAGATCGGATCGATCCAATTTATCGTTACGTCAAATTGGAAATCGGAGTTGGAGTTGGGTTGGAAGGTTCGAGCCGGCCGGCATCAATTTCTGGGAATCGTAACGACTTGTTTGAACGTGTAAAGGTTGCTTTCTTGTTGCGCTCAGCTCTTGTTACTCAGTTTTTTGTTGTAATATAAAATTTTTAAGTTATTATGGCCGAAATTCTGCAGCGACAAACTCCTCGCGAGTTTCTTTCCGAGTTTATTGTACTCTACCGTAGTTTTACGTGTTTGTGGGCCGTTAAAAGTAAAGATTATTCGGACAGGAATAAGAAAGACCTGGCGTATATTGAGCTCGTGAACAAACACAAGGAGTTTGATCCAGCTGCTGACAGGAACACGGTTGCTAAAAAAATTAATTCTTTGCGTACGGTTTATAAGAAAGAACTTGCGAAAATTCAAAAATCGGAAAAATCTGGTGCAAGAGCGGATAATATTTACTAGATTTATAGAAGCTAATGTTAATAATTCTACGTAGATTTCCTCGTCCATTCGCAAATAATTCCGTAAGTCATTCGGTTCATTTGTCAGCTCCTTTAATAGATTTACATGAGAGAATTCTCTCTTCTTCAGCAGCCACTCATGACTCCACTTTGACCTTGCTTTTCGCAGGTTTTCACTTTTTTTCGCCAAACAACTCATCACCACCCACAATGCTGCTTCCCCCATAACAAAAGCTTATTTGATGAGGTTGGTTGCGCCAAATCGTTTGACCGATCGTAGTATGTAAACAGCCTTCCCCCCTTCCAATTTATTGGACGATAAGTTGGAACAATTTATCGTTACGTGTAAAGCGGCCTCAAGTACTGAAATCACGACGTCTAAAGTGCTCGCCCTCAGCACACTTCCAGACAGAAAAGACTGTATCAGTTACGCGACTCAAGTCGAACTTGTGAGACGATAGAAAGTTGAACTGCGTACGTAAGATCTTAGTACTCGCTGAACTTGATATCCCCAGGCCATTGCCCAAGTACTGGCAGCTGTCAGAGAGGAAATGGGCGGGTCCTCGGGAGGTCGGGCGGTCGCGTTTAAATCGTATTGCATTTCATTTTCAACGGGACGAACGGGATGTCTCCGTCTCGTTTCTTGAAACTGGAGCAAGGTGAACCGAGAGTGATCTTTCCATCTCTCCTTCTGCTCTTGCAGACCATCCGTTTGCCCCCGAGGGGTTGGTGACCCTCTACAGCATCTTCCACGCCAACCACCAGATTTACATGATATACCCTAACGGAGCATTACGTTACGCCACTATAATTACTATTATTATAACTATCACGCATTTAATTTAAATGAGGAAAACGTTATAAATTTAAGATGGCAATTTTAAATTGCGTATCACTCGTAATGTTAGGCAGGGGTTTCGCGTGGAAAACATAATTTCTCGCAGTTACTATCTCTTTTGACGTATTACTCACGTGCATTTCAAGTTACATGAAGATTTAAACTCTAATTTAAACTTAGGAGGCCTTCAAAAATGGCTTACAATTTTATAACACAACAACCAATTCTCAAAATCTAAATCTTCGATAAAATGAATTGCAGTGACGTGCAAAAATTTAGAATTGTACACGCCGTGTGAAATCGAAAGCTGCTAAGCAGAGCATCAAACAACTTTCCTCATCTCTTTGTAGATTCGATGATATACGGGCGTTGTGTCTTCGTTCGTCGTATATCCACAAAAACAATTTTTTGGGCAACAGCGTGGGTTTTATTTTTTATATATTTATGCAGAAAAATGCGTTGGTATTTAGTTGAAGACTCCGTGCGCGTGGGCTACAGCAGTTTTTGCAGGATTAAAAAAACGTTTATTTACATCGTTCGTCACACTGCCTTGAAATGTCGGCAGGGCCCCCCTTCTCGTTTCATTGGCTGTCCTCATTCCTACAAGTCGTGATTGCTTATCAGACTATTTTTGTCGTTTCCTTCGGTTTTTTAATTCCGTGCACTTGCAAGTGCCCGGGATACTTAGCGTGGGAATCGCCAGGCTCCACAGATAAGTTGAATACACAACGAGTGAAAATGAAGGAAGGGCAAGGGCCGCACGTATGGGCTCTGGACTCGCGGAGTGAAGAAAGTGCGAACTTTAGCTCCAAGCCCCTCAGAAGATGAACTCACAGAATCAACATTCGCTATTGGTGTTGCTGGAGGTTCGTTATTGTCTGTACCCCACGTTACATATAGTCAGGAAAGCAATGATGGTGGTTCTAAGTGTTACTGTGAACGCACGAGATATATGGAACTTGCAGCATTCTTACCACGCGTAAAGTACCGAATGATATATCATTTCTGAGTCAAATTCAAGTTGTTCCTAACCACATTCAAGGTTTTCCAAAAAAAAAAAACCTTGACGTGAACTGTCAGTATTTTGTTTGTTAAAAACTATTAAAATAGTTCCTAACTGCATTGTTAGATACCTTACGATTTGCTATCAAAAATTCCAAACAGGTGGAAGGCAGAGGATTGAATTTATAAACACTTGAGTAAACAGTCCTATTCCACTCGCTTCCTGTATTCGGAATTCAGATCCGAACTTTAATCGCTACGATTCGCGAGCTTCAGCAAGCAGAAATTTTAGGCCGTCAGGTATTCTTTCATTATGCTCATTCCTTCGGTATTCACACAGGTCAACCGAGAGGTAATAACGGAAAATATTCCGAGGCTCAAAAAGCGATATTTCTGAGGTTGTACGAGGAGGGTCGGTCCATTAAAGGAGGCTGCTATAATATGTGGTTTGAAGGTGAATATTGTTCACATCACAACATCGTTATGATGTACCAACGGAAAGTAGTACATCGAGCCAGAGGAGGTTCACGCCGTACATTACTAACTACATTGAGGTTGCTCCAGGAAGAACATTCGCTTAAAAAAAACACAAATTTCACAAATTTATCAAAACCGACCGTCGACGAAAGGTTAAGAACGTTGAATATTACCCTGAAAATAGCACATAAGGAAGTAGATCGCACGAATAGTAACGCAACAAAAGAGAAGAGAAGAACATATGCCACATTATTCAACACATGGGCACCAATAGAGCGAGGAAACACGGTTTTCATCGATGAGGCTGGTTTCAATCTTCACCTCCGCCAACGTCAGGTGTGGTCAAGAAGGGGTGCACGCACTGTGCTTTCGGTTCCTGCCCTGAGAGAGAGAAACAATACTCTAGTGCTGGCCTGTAATGCAAGTGAATTCTGCGTATTTTTGACGGAGTTAATCCCCCCCGCAGCCGTAAAATTCGAAATCCTTGACTTTGAATGGGAAAACCTTGAATATGAAAAGGAAAAACTTGAATTTGATTAGGAAGTCCTTTAATTTGACTCGGAAATGCAATATATACTATCCTGGAAGACAATTCATTTACATGACAACAAGGACGGAGGAGTCAGAATTACTTTCCTTAACTATGCGAAGTAAAAAGAAAATTTATGTCATTGGCGGAAAAAGTTCGTTTGAGCTTCCTTCAGACCTTAACGTTTCAAGAGCTACTGATTCCGAAAAAAACCATTTCGTTAACAGTAAGCGTGTTTGTGCACGTGAAATGAGAGAAAATGGTTGAATCCAAAAGGCTCAAATTTTATATTCAGCCGGCAGGTTACCATCGGACGCTAAAATAAGGATATGAACAAAATTGGTAACTAACTATAGTTAACGTGGTGACCAACTTTTTTTTCTACAAAAATCTCCAACGATTCTGCTTAAATTTTTTGGGTTGACAGTTCCAAAACGGCAGTAACATTAAATCTCATTTGCGGAGAGCACCGCAATAAATTATCCACTATTTCGAGGAAAAATCGATACTAGCGTAGTTATTCCTTATAAACTCTTCTCAAGTGATACTGGAACTCAGAAAAATAAAGATGGTAGTCCAATAAATTACCTATACGATAAAAGTTTTATAACGGTCATAAAATAATTGGGAGCGACGCAAAAATGCCGGGACTCCACCATCTTTCGCAGTTTTTATTGGATACTTCCAAAACAGTAAACACTGCTCATGGAGTGACCTTGGCATGATTATTACCAGCTGAGTAAATTTCTGGACTTTGAGCGCTACCACATTATACGTAAAAGGTGAAGTTTAGTTTTTTACCAAGCCCAAATGAGCTTGAGGAAAAAATAGATTGGACGAAAAGCTGAATCTATGCATATACTACTGTGATGAGTCTTACTAGATTTTTTTCTTGGGAAACCAATATGTACATGGAGACAAATACTGTGCAAACTTCTTCTACCATCTCTTCGTTGTTCAAGGTTTCCGTGAGGATTCAACTTTCTCCCATCATTTTGTTAACGGTATTGTTTGCGATCGCTCTCGGAAAAATGCCCCAGTGAAGTTCACAAGATCTTTAAAACATGGCTGTTCGGGATTTTGACAAATCAATGCATAACAGCCTGCGTGCTGTTTGGCCAGTTGTCAGTGTAGTCACTCCACGCAAGTTTGAGACGTGCGTTCATCGTGACTCAAGTTACCGAGTGTGTCTAACCTAGGCCCCGCTTTTCCAGGCGCCGTGTGTATAACATATTTCTAATTGGTGCCTGTGTGTCTAACGTCACCTCCCGTCTCGTGCCCTGCCCGGTACCCTCAGAAGAGATCTTGTCTCGTGATCACCTTGGCGAGGCAATACCGTATCCTATCGATGATGATCCCTGTGAGCACCTCACGAGAAGCCGTTCCTGTTGCGAGTTTGAAGTACTGGCATTGTAGTGAAAATCAAGTTTTTTTTCACTATCTCAATACTCCGTGGGTAGCGGAAAATATTCGAACTTGAAGCGAAACATCTACAAATTAGCTGAAATCCAAAGTTCAGCACCAGCAGGCTAGTTGTTTTAACCTCATGTAATCAAATCGTAAGCAATGAAAGTAGTAATATTCTAGTTAATGCCGCTTTCTGACCAAGTGAGTACTTTCGTGGCTTTTTCGTCTCATGGTGATCTACAGGCTAAATATGATGTTTGAGCCGATTTGGATGAGGCTTTTATTCTCAATCTCGCTCTTTGGCCCACAAACCGTTTTCCAAAATGGTACCTTTGAAACGTACAGATCTGCAACTTGTGTTATTGTCGAGTGTGTACCGGGATTTATCGAAAGCTCGTCTGTGGCAGGTATTAAAGCAATTGGGTTATATCCGCCAGTAGGCAAATTACTAAAGTTAACGTACCTGTTAGGTGAGTCTGTCTCCTCTGGCTGGTGAGTTACTGTGGGCAAGCGCTTTCGATGTAAAGACATCATCGTCTGGCCGTTAAGTCAGTACTCCGGAGAGTTACTGACTTAACGGACGACGATGATGTCTTTACATCGAAAGCGCTTGCCCACAGTAACTCACCAGCCAGAGGAGTCGGACTCACCTAACAGGTACGTTAACTCGTCTGTGGCATTTGTGCTGACTAGGCACCTCAAATGCCCCGATTCGCTCGAAACTTCGGTGTCATCAGTCGAAATTGAGTGGTCTTATTGAGGCGTCACTTTGTCGTTCGCGCTCCCATCCAGTTCCCTGTTTGTGGTGATTAAGCTTCTCTGAGAGTAATTCGCGAATAAAACCCCTCTTTCCAATTGCTACCCCGTGGAACAAACGCCCCTTGTTTCACACTCCATGCCTCACTTAGTGCGATATCGCTACAAACATATAACATTGGCGCAGAACATGGTCTATCTTTCACTGTTTGTTTTTGTTCCTTGGGCATACGGGACAAGGTCCCTTTGTCACTGCGACCACAAATGGGCCTATTGTGACACTATTCTTTACTTAATAGAAGACGTTGTACATTAGGAAGACGTCGTACAGTGTGTAGTCCTTTGCTGTAGACTCTGCTACGATTTGGGGTTCAACGAGCCCCTGAGAGAAGTGTTCAAAGCGTCTGGCTGCCAAGGTAGGGCAGTCGCGTAGGATGTGCTCTGCCGTTGCATTCTCCTCACTGCGAAATCTGGACTCTTCTGAATCTGAGATCTCTTTAAGGTGATACCTAAGTGGGCAGTGTCCAGTAAGGAAACTTGTCAGAACTCTTGCCTTTGCCCTTAGACAAGAAGGCGTGATGGGCCTTTTCGCCAGACTTAGTCGTGGCTGGCAATGCCAATGGGCGCTACTTTCCTGTGTCTCGTTGGACGACCAAACGATGCAGAGTGACTTTTCGTCTCTATTAAGTAGGGTTCAGGCCCGATGGGTAGGGATTCCACACCCCTTTCTGGAAGAGTCAGCCTTTTGGTTGCCCTCATGCCTCCTATGAGACACCACCTCAGATAAGAGAAAGCCTATTATGGCACCGAGTCGCTCGAGGGCTTAAAGACATTCCCATGTCAGTCTGGCCCTGAAGGTGTAGGCTGCAGTAGCCTTTAAGGTGGCCTCGCTGTCAGATAATATGTAAAACTGCTTGCCCTCGGCGTCCTTTAGTCAGGATCTCTTCTGCGTAGTCTTTATGCTAGAATTTCCGCTTGAAATATCGTGGTGTACTCTCCCAGTGGCTTTACAAGTCTGTAATGGAGCCCTACAATGCCCAGTCCAGCTCTGCCTCCATCGCAGAACCGTCAGTATACTGCAGGGCGCCCTCCTCAGTCTGGAAAGACACTTTCTCCCATCGTTCACGCGAGTGGATGCTAACGCTGAATGGCAGCTGAAAGTTCTTCCGCTTTGGAAGTTCGCACCACTCAGAAGTATTAAAGATCAGAAGGACCCTAATGGACAGCCCGTCTGATAATTCAATACCCCTGTACTCAGAAATTCACGCTGATGGCAGTTCCGCAAACAACTTCCCAACCTTCTATCCCGTTCATGCCTCAACCGGATGTCCTGAGACGTCCAGGACGTTTCAAGAACAAGCACCGGATGTCTCAGTTCCAAAACCTCCTTCTACATCCCGTGTGTCAAACAACGAGTCCGGGGAAATCACGAGGTTTCTTAAAGGTCTGGTGATGACGGTACTCCACCGCCAGATCCGCATCTGTGGCAAACATCATTGGGAAAAAAGACACCGAAGCTTGCGAATCAGGGCATTTGATGCGCCTAGTCAGCACAAATGCCCCGGACGAGCCTTCGCTAAATCGAAGAGCTTGGTTCGTCGCGGTGGTACATGTACATTCATGGATGGCACTGCCGGATCTAGGGATTTTGTTCAGGGGGCCAGATGAATGTTTATTATTTTATTCCTCGATATCATTACTATTGATATGATTATTATCTTCAAGGACACTACCTGAAAAGGAACGATTGGAAGGAAAATAGCAAAAAGGCCATCCCCTTCCCCCCTCCAACGAATACGCCAGTGATTGATGCACTTAGTTACTAATTAACTTGAAAGTTGTTAGGAAACCAACAGTTAAAGCCGTTTCAAACAAATGGTGAACTGCGGCAGTAGGTCATGTTTAAATACCATAGCCATTACGTTATTCTGTAGGTCCATTTTGTGCAAATAATATTCGTATGTTTACTTTTTCACGTAATAAGTTGTTTCATGTTCTGAAGTCGCTTTCGTCCCATAGCTAACTATTTTGTGTAATCCGATACGAGATTCGTTATCAGTAGAGTTCGAATGGTTCACCTCTAAGTAGAGCTGACAGCACCTCATTACGGCGAAAAGTACCGGTTCGAATTGAAGGATCGCAAGGCCTGATTTAGGCGTCCGCCTCCTCCGAATTTATTGTCATTTGCGAAACTACACGCCTCGCACCTCATCTCAAGTATCTCTGAATCGGATCGTATCTCTGGAGAGGCCGGCCCAGTCCCTTCCCACCTTGCGACATTTCGTCCCAACATTGAACTTTACCTTTAGGAACCGAAACAGGCTGTTGTCGGCTCCCTGTCAGTTGCTGCCTCTGAGCTCCACCTTCGCGGAATAAAAAATTGCCCCTCTCGCAATAGTTGAGCTCCGCTCCTTTCCTCCGCTGTCCAAAATGTTAAGAAAACAAGTTCGATTCTGCGGAGGGATTTCTGACGGTGAAAAAAAAAAAAATTGTAGGAACCCCGCCTCTTCCGAGGGGCATTGTGAAGCCGAATCCCCCCACCCTCGGACTCTAAATCTGATTGGATTCCTATATATACTCGCCATCCCCTTCGTTATTATCATTGTATCTGCTCAGTACAACTCAAACCATCTCAAGATGTACAAATTGGTGAGTAGACGGCCAAATCACTTTTTGGCGAGTCGAATTTTCAAATTCATTCATTTTTCCGTCAACTATTAAAAACGTCACTATTTTCCACAACCCAAAAATTCAATTATTTATCATATGTCAACATGCGAAACGCTAATACTAAACAAAACGCACTCATAAATTACCACTCAACCTACCAATTTCTTCTAAACCATTTTTGAACAACGACCATCTCATAATCTCATTTTCTGATACAGTTTGGTTTATACGTTTGCCCAACTGACTGTTACCGAAATAGTTGCTGGACAAAATACGTGGGTAGGTTATTATAAAGGACACTGGTCAATCAAATCTACGTTGAAAAAATACCCGGCGCGACGCATCACACAACTTTCCTCCCCACGTGCATTCAACGTTTTTTTGATCATACCTCAATTCAGTTTTTCAGCGTTTTGATCGTTATGATAATTATTGTTAATTATCGATCGGTTTGGCTCAAGACCTTATTTTGGCGTTCCTTTTTGATTTGAAAGTCTCATAGCGATATCAAATCTGAACTGATTTGGTTATTCGAGACCACGTTTTTGTCGTAAACCTAAAAACTCCTATTTTTTGCGCAATTAAAATAAATGATTTCCTACCATTGGTAACGTGGAGGAAAAACGTATAATTGTGCAAATAATAATCTCGAAATCATGCCGAATTGGGCTCTTGATTGGAGTGCAAATTCTATCGGGAGCCGTGTAAAAAAGAAGTTGATAAATTATTTGCTGGAATTGAGTTAGCGAACTGTATAAGCTAAATAAAAGTAAGAAAATCTCGAGAAAAGCGAACTCGGAATTATGTCCTGTTGTGTTTGTTTCTTTAAATTCTAACATTTCCCACGAAACCTTAAATATATGCCAGGTTACGAATCAACATAATTGTGATCCCAAATAACAACAAAAGTTCCCTAGGGTATGATCATTTTGATCTCTGTGCACGGTAATTCACATCTTTCTCACTTGAGCGGATGACATAGATTGGACGTTAATCGTCAGATCGTGTTGACCACTAGCGTACGCGCGTCATAGGGCAATTCCATGGCGACCCAGTTATCTGGCAAGATCCTTCGAAAGGTAATTTTTGGTCGTGCCGAAGGTTTCTAAATTTTCTGAGCCGTGGATTGTGTGTTAGTGGTTGAGGCCTCTGCTCGGATGCCACGAATGATATCTTCTAGAGCTCTTTTTAGTTTTGGTTATAAATACAATACAGTTCGGTCATTTTACGTTTTATTGAGGTTGACATTTCGATATTTTTCCAGGCCGTCCTCCCTCTTTTCTTCGCCGCTGTCTCAGCTGGTCTTGCCCCCATTGCCTACTCAGCTGCTCCAGCTTTGGCCACTGCATACGCCGCACCAGCTATCGCTCATGCTCCAATTGCTACCTCCTATGCCGCTCCAGCCTACGCTTCCTCTTACGCCGCTCCAGCCTACGCTACCTCTTACGCTGCTCCAGCCTACGCATCATACGCTGCTCCAGCTTACACTTCCTACGCTGCTCCTGCTATTGCTCACGCTCCAGTAGCTACCTCTTATGCTAACTCTTACAGGACCGTGAACAAGCCCTTGGCTTATGCTGCTGCTCCCCTTGCCACCACCTACGCTGCCCCTGCTATCGCTCACGCTCCTCTTGCCACTGCCTACGCTGCCCCTGCTATCGCTCACGCTCCTCTTGCCACTGCCTACGCCGCCCCTGCCATCGCTCACGCTCCCCTTGCCACTGCCTACGCTGCACCAGCCATCGCTCATGCTCCCCTCGCCACTGCTTACGCTGCTCCTGCTATTGCTCACGCCCCTGTTGCCACCATCGCTCGTGCCACCCCTCTGGCCTACTCCTCTGGTCTTGGCTACGGATCTGCTTATGGTTACTCTTCAGCTCTTCTTCACTAATAAGTTTCCCCTAGCTTGTAAATGATATGTAAATATATTATTTATTTAGTTACTCCCTTTCGTTTTACATTCGTCAATAATCCTCCTTGTTGCTTTCCTTAGTCTTGCAAAGTAGGCAGGAAAGTTATGTAATCGGCTGAAAGTGATCTTCTTATTACATTTTAAAAGGTTCTAGGTCTGAATAGGCATTTGAAATCTGCGTGTGCGCGTAAACACGATTGAGGGAGAACGGCTTGACCAACTCCGCTCAAATTTGATATTCAGATAGTAGGTCAAATTGTACCGCCAAAATAAGGTCATGAGCAAAAGCGGTTCACGACCAACTCAAGTTATCAGTGATCAAAACACCAACTATTTTCTTGAACCACTTCGGTTATGAACGATTTTAATTTTTGTATGGACAGTTTCAAATAACATAATAATAATGTGGTGTTGGCATACCTGGGACAACACCCTCGTAAATTCAACCATCTGCTATATTTATTAGTGTTGTGCCTTCGTTCAACGGATTTACGGGATCTTTCCTTCAGAATACAACCTAGGTTTTATTTGGTTGAAATCATCCGCTAAAACCGTTTGGATGGTAAGTCGAAACCAATTATTTGAAGTGGAACATCAGAGAACTTTCCTCACCTCTTTAAAAATTTAATGATACGGGCGTTGCTTCTTCGTTCATCGCATTTCTACAAAAAACGATTTTTCGGTCTTCGCTTCGAGTATTTATGCAGTAGAATGAGTAGGTTCGAGTTTGGGCTTAACCGCTACAGCAGTTTTTGAAGAATTAAAAACATAGTGATGTAGTATCCTGCAATAGTTATTCGTAACCGCATCCTGTTTATAGCAACCAGCTGTTTGTCGTTCGGAATATTTTAGAGAATAAAGCTTTCTCAATCAAGCACTTGTTACTTTCCTTGCTCTACGAAGTAGAAAGGAAAGTTATGTAATCGGCTGAAAAAAAAATTTTGAGTTTCAGACCCCCCTGAGTCCGAAAAACACTATTTGGGAAAATGGTCTGTGTGTGTCTGTGAACGATTTTTAGACAAAACGTCCGTACCAAATCAGCTCAAACATCATATCTCGCCCGCAGGTTACCATGGGACGCCAAAATAAGGGTATGAACAAAATCCACCGAAATTTAACTATATGACTGTGTCTCAATGCATTCATCACAATAATACATTTATAATAATACTTCCAATAATAACAATATGAACGCGTGTAAATTCTTTAGTTGTTCTTCACTGTTGTATAGTGGACATGTTTCTTGGGGTTCAGCAAACTCATAGATCTCATAGCCAATTTATAGGTTCAACCACTGAATTTATATCATCATTGACCTAACCCCAGAAAACATCCATATTCAGGAAAACTGCGTTTAAAATGATACGCATCTATCATGCATGCATGAATCTTATGTATATGTAACGTGGGGATTGCAAACGATGGAGAGCTGAAGGATACTCTGGCCAACATTACATTGTCCTCGAACTTTGATCCTATACCCGGGGTATGTGTGAATTACCAGTAGATAGCATAACTTTAATGTCCGAGGGACGCCTTCGTTTGGCAGAACATTGAATACTGTACATATAGAATATAACCAGTGAAGTATATCAACCTGACGTTATTTTCCTTGGCTCTACAAAGTAGAAAGGAAAGTTATGTAATCGGCTGAAAAAAAAATTTTGAGTTTTCTTCAGATCTTTACGTTTCAGACCCTCCTGAGTCCGAACAACACTATTTGGGAAAATGGTCTGTGTGTCTGTATACAATTTTTAGAGAAAACCACCGTACCAAATCAGCTCAAACTTGATATCTCGCTTGCAGGTTACCATGGGACGCCAAAATGAGGGTATGAACAAAATCCACCGAAAGTTAACTATAGTTATCATAGTGATCAAAACAACAAGTATTTTTTTTCTCAAAAACGGCTCAAACGATTTTGATTACATTTTTAATATTGGTAGCTCTTGACATGATAATTATACCATAAAATTCCCATTTGTGGGAAAATGACGAGAGCAGCGCTAAATTATCAAAATTTTCGACGAAAAGGGTTTTTGCCGCGGTTTTTTCCTTATAAACTCCGCTGGAATGTTAGTAGAATGTTAGAGAAAATTGGTACTGTAGTCCAATCCAATACCTATAGGGTAAGTATTTAAAAACGCTCATGAGGTACATGGGGCTCACTTCAGAAATTCCTGAATTTCAACTACCGCCGTTTCGCTTTCTACCAGTTCTAAACTTTTTTCCCAATAACTCTGCAAAAGTAATCACAATCCTTCTCAAAAAAATTTGTGTTTACAGCCTCATTAATTATCTGTGTACCAATCGCTCAATAATGGTGTTGCAATGAGTACGAACAGCACAATAAAATCTGGAACTGTAAGCGCTACCGCTTTTTGCTACCGTGAAATGTTGTTTGAACAAGTTCAAATGAACTGAGTGGTAAATGAATTGATTAAGTAGACAAAGCCATATAGAAAGTGAATTGACGTAGCGCTAAGGAAAGTTGTGTGTTGCAACGCACCAGATATTGTTCATTGTAGACTTATATATTTTCGAGTATATAAGAAGTGTAGCACAGTAGCAACACACTTTCCGAAACGTTTTGACGACCTGCTACATTCGTTCAACGCATTTCTATGAGAACTTTTCTGCCGAACAATATCTACGTATTAGTTGAGAGTTCTCCATAAGTTGATGGAAATCGTTCGAGCTGTTTTTTGAGAGTATCATTTTTCGATGCTTAATATCGCTCTTATCGCCGTTCAACGGGTAGTAACAGAAACACTTGTGGGGAACAAAATATGGATGTTTTATTTGAAAAAATAAAAATAATAAAATAACTCATTTTTTGCCGCAAATTATGATTTGTTTGTCTTAATCTATTTTCCAACGGTTAGCACGTTAAATTGTCGTTGTATCATCAATTTGTTAACATGCAACATTTGATCGAAAATCGTTAAGCCGTTCTTGAGAAGAAACAAATTTGGTATTTTGATCACTATGATAACTATAGTTAGTTTTGGACAGGTTTCGCTCATAATTTCATTTACAGTTTCATGTTAATCTGCAGGTGAAGTGTCCGATTAGAGCCGATTTGGTTCAGCTGTTTTCTTTGAATCACGATCAAACTGATACGTATGTTTCCTTATTTGATGACTGTTCCAAAACCCTCGACGAGTGTTATATCAGTCATAGAAGTTGCGGTTCCACTAATATGCAAGAGGCCGGCCTCTGCAGCATCCACCGAACTCAGAACTGCGGAGGTACTGCAGGTATTTGGTCGTAAGCCAGTCTCCCGGTAGAGAGCTGTTGCCTGTGTGTTACCGCACAGAGGACCCTGAGGAATCCCGTACCGTCGGGGAGGAGTTCTTAATCTGGTTTCCCACCTGATCTAACTATTTACGTGAGTGGCAAGTTTCAAAAGGACAGATCAACTATGACCACGTTTAGCCATCTCCTTCGTCGCGAATTCTGCTCTCCTTGGTGCGCCCACCCAACTGAACAGTTTCGGCCCTCTTCATGTGATGCCGTGGGGAAGTTCAAGAACTGTCCATTCAGTCGTCGGCTTCTCCTCTGACAAAGTAATTAAGTTCGGGTTAACTTCCAATGACAACGGATTTCTCCTTTTGTACTTTCCCTCTACAAAACAACCGCTCTTCCTAGAGACACTCATCTCCCAGTGGTCACACTGACATTCCACTATCAACTCTCGTCCCAGTAACAGCTTGCACTTTCCTTCTAATACAGTTACCCGCGCCAGTCCCCGCATATTCCGAGTAGTCCCCTTGTGTCGCCCTTTTGGTTTATTATTCATTCTGAATAATAACCCTATGTTTTCGGTCATGAAAAATTTTTTACAACCCCCCCTCAAAATTTGATACTTTACGTTTCAAGACATGGGGATTCCAAATCTGCAATGTCCATCCGCCATCCCCCATCCGCTGATCCCTGTCCACCGTCCGGGCCATTTTGTGCCTCTAACGTGGTCTAAAAAATTCGTTCTTCCTCACAAAAATCCCATTTGGTATCTAGTTGTGCCCGCCATCTCGGCAATTCGATCAGATGAAGCCCATGGTTGTTATGGACAAAAGACGGTTAAAAAAAGTAACAAAACGCAGTATAATCGCAAATACGCCGTGTTTCGTACCGTTTTCAAGGTATTTTTACATCCTGGGTCGAATGGAATGATTATCAGACGTGTACAACTGCGTGTAGGGAAATTACAGTAATTATTTGAGTCAAATAATTAAAAGAACTCGCGGGAACTACAGTGGAAGTCAACGTTTCGTCGTTACTACGCTCTCCCGCCATCCCGTCTCATCAAAGCCACCCGCCTGCTCGATTCGCAACGTCGTGTCAATTGCCGAGGGTTCGCTGTAGTCCCCGTCCCAATTTCCCCGACTCTTTTTGTCCAACGGGGCGGAGGAAGGTTAGGGCCACTTCCTCCGCACATCCCTACATCGGATCATAAATGCTTACAGACGTTTACAGGCGCCTGGCGCCGGGGGAATATTTAGTTTTCGTAGTTCCATAATAGTTAGGACATGTTTCGTATGGTTTACTAGTATTTTTCGATGCTGAATCGAATGGAATGGGTCTCCGAGCAGTAATACTAGGTCAAGCTGTTCATGAGAATAATAAATCGTTGTGTAATCATTTGCAGTGTTTTTTTTTTACATGAACTCAGCTCCATTCATTGCACATATAATACAGTGCTAACGCTCACCGAGTTTCTTTTCATTTCGTTCTGCAACTCCCCCTCTCGTGCACCCAACAGATACCGTTTCACCAAACGGTGTTTTTCAGACTATGAACCCCTTGAAACAGTTTGATGAAAATTCAAAAAAACATTTCACACAGATTACATAACTTTCCTTTCTACTCTGTATTGCTAAGGAAAGTAAAATAAGTGGCTGATTTGAGCGCTAATAGAACTATAGTTAGTTTAGAGCCCATATAGCTCGTAGCCTTATTCCAACGTCCCAGTTGATCTGCATGTTGAATATCTAATTTCAGCTGATTCTATTCTACCGTTCATTTCCATCGTAATAAATTTGATTATTATTCATTTTGAATTATTCACCTGTTTTCGGTGCATCGTTTTTACATTGATGCTTAACGTTTCAAGATATTGGGATTCCAAATCTGCAATGTTCGTCCGCCCTCTGAGCCGTGTTGTGTCTCCTTTATGGGCTAAAACATCCGTTCATTCGCACGAAAATCCCATTTGGTATCTAGTTGTGCCCACCTGTCTGGCCATCCGATCACACGATACCTGCGGTTGTTATGGGCAAAAAATGATTACAAAAATTGAAAAAAAAACGCAATTTAGGCGGTTTCGGTAACGTTCCTAGCTATTTATAGGTTTGGGGTCGAATAACTAAAAATGATGAAATACCAGTAGTTATAGTGAGCCTAAGTATACTAATTGAAAGAGCTTTCGGGACATTAACTACAGCGAAAGTAATAGTTTCATCATCTGTTCTCCCTCCCTCCTGTCTCATTAAAACCACCCGCCAGCTATGCTCTTCACGTCGTGCCAATTGCCTACAGGCGCCTGAAATATTTAGTTTTCGTCGTTCCGTTGTAGTCAGGTCATGTTTCGTATGGTTTATCGGTACTTTCGATACTGAATCGAATGTGATTGGCCTCGGAGGTGTGAGACTAGGTGCAAGAGAAAACTGCGTAATAATCTGCAACGTTTTTGTTCAGCGGGTGTTAACACTTTCGAGGAAAAGTTAAAGAAATGTTTTGTAGATCAAACAGTTTTCCTTCTCATCGCGTAGTGATAAAACATGTAGGATGCGCTAATTTATTTCACCGATTACACCATTTTCTTTCCTAAGCTACGCTAAGAGCTAAGCACAGTAAAGTCTGGTGATGTTACAGGAAAATGCCTCGTTGTCGCTCTCAGTAGGAACGAAACGTTCTACAACAGCCGACGCCTGAAAATGAAGTTGCTCAGCTCTGAGTGGATCATCGAAGGCTCCTGTCGCGGCTCTGAAGGGGGAACCATGTTTACAAGTAGCTTCCCCACACAACTCGAAAGTTTTCGGATGCTGTGGGAGCTGAAACACACTGTTCACGATTTCACGCGGAATCCCCCCCCCTTCAACGGGGTCTTTCCTTTTTGTCACTTATCGCGTGGATATGAAATCAATTGAAACCAGACGCGATCTTTCCCTCGTTCGCTCTATAAAAGTACAAGGGCAGGCCATTAGGCCAAGTGTTTGGGGGCGGCGGCGTTGGCAGTGTCCCGAAAGAGAGAAAGAGAGAGGTAGCGAGTGAGAGAGAGAAAGAGTGTCAGAAAGGGAACGGGTGAGAGAGTGTGGGAGAGGCGACAGAGAGTTGGTTTCTCGGCTGAAGTGGCGGCATCTGGAGTTGTCACCAAGCAAAAGCCCCATCTTCCATTGACTCCCACTCGAACGCCAGGCTTGGGACGGGAAGAACGGCCTTTTCTTCCTTCTGTTTTCCTTACGGCTCGCGCTCCATCGCCCTGGAAACTGTCTAAATAAAACAACCGACTGACGCGTCGAAAAACTTCATAGTGATTGATGACCGTCGATATTTATTCCGAAGAGGGTCGGAAACTTGCGCTTCCCCCGCATCTCCTTTCCCGAGGCATGTGCCAATGTCATCGAACGGGAATAAACTAGACAACAGCTGCACACGCGAAAATCGGAAGTAATAGAGGAAGTAGATGCGTACGAGGAATAGGGGGAAGAAGATACTGAATTACGTTATATTTACATCTCCTGGCAAGATTTGATACTAATAAATCTTCTGGGTACCAGGTCCTAGCTGTAGAACGTCTTATGTTCTAATAAATTGCCTGAAAAACGCAACTGATTAGTTGCTAGAGCGTTACTATGGTGCTGAGGGAAGTTGTGTGATTCATCGAACCAAATATTTTGAATTTCGATGGGCACTCGTTAAATACTTTGACTGATTTGAAGAAAAATGAATTTTGAAAAGTTGCACACAAAGTTGTTGTTTTTTCGTTAATTTAAAATGTTGTTTTAAATTTTATAATCTAAAAACAAATTCTGGAAGCATTGATTAATGCTTTGAAAAGTAACGCTTTGCAGCCCGGAGCACGGAAGATCATGTCTTAACATCGAAACCCTTCGCTCATAGTACACTACCAACCAGGGAAGACGTGCTTCACGCAACTTTTATTACGCGCCTTCCGGCGAATTTAATTTCGAGCCATTTTAATACTAAACAAATTGCCAACTTGATATTGAAACGTTATTTCATTCAAATAAAATTAATCGCTAACCTAATATCTAACTTTATACTGAATGTGTCCGATAGCGTGCGCCTTCAATAAGGCGTATAGATTATTTTGCTTTACTTAAATGTAGTGCGGGTTGGTAGTGAATTTCTTGAACTAGGAGGCGTCGCGACCCGATAGCGCCGGAGCGCTTGCTCGATTAACGTAATTACAGGATTACATTAACTCCACTATGTCGATCCGAGTCGGAAAGATGTGTTATAGCGGAAGTAGATTTAAACGTGTATTTAGCCAGGTGATCTGACGGTTATCTGGATCATACAGTTGTACTAGATCATTCAAAGACTAGCGATGATTCGTTTGGCGTTACAGGTAGTACGATGTGTGTGTATACTGACGACTGGACCTCAGCAACACGACATAAACCAGTACAAGAGACTTCTTGACTTGAAATCTGACTGCTCAACACTCGCAGAATGGTGGTGAGCTGTTTACGTCTTATTGAGGTTTGGCGCTCTTTGAAATTTCAACATCGCCATTCATGAATTCGCCATATTAGCGAAGGACTTTGGGACGAGATTTGGACTTCCAAAATCATTATTGACTGGTACTACTGGAGATCAATCGCAATCTCAGCTTTCCAAGCCCGCCTGCGAGTGTTTTCCATGGAAATAATCCATTTCCGTCGACACAGTTCATAAAACTCTACGTGTTATGCTAAAGGGCTATTGGGGGCTAAGAAAAATCGTGATGATCATGACGTCTTCAGGCAAAAATAGAAAAAATCATGTGGGCGAACTGGCGAATGATAATCAATTACAAATTCGTTCTACACGGCCGTTCAGAAAGGAAAACTGATTGGCGGCTAATTTCTAATTTTCTTCGTGAGACGGAACGTGAGGTAACCAGCTCCAGACATCCAGAGACACGCTGTCCGGATTAATGTGATTAAACGAGGCCATTGAAAGATGTTGAAGGGGAAATAGATAACGGGAAGTTCTGCTTAAGTCGCACTCTTGTCACGGGTACATACCGCTCCATAAGCAGCACTAGCCACCAACCTCGACAGCCGAGGCAAAAGCGCTGTAACTGTGAAGTCCTGCCACTGTGAAGTCCGAGTCGGAAATGATTCTGACAATCTGAATACAATTGACATTCAAGAGGAACAGGAAGCAAATCGGAGGAGTTAACGCCGACAGCCTCATTGTAAAAGCTTTTTGGTGAGGATAATTGTTTTCACGTGGTACGCATCGATTTCGATCAACCAGCCTAACGCCTAACTGGCCTCTGAGAAGAGTGGAGTGTTGTCGAGAGAGTCAAGAGAAACAGTGACGTACTCGTATTCCTCCAGCCTGCTGTTCCAGACAAGGGGGAGGCGGTTGCATCTAGTCCTCAAATGTAACAACCCTTCAGCACCTCGGTAGCCTTGCTCGTACTTTCTCATTCTTCCTCCTCATTCAGATTTCCAGTCACCCCATCAGCCTTCTCTTTGACTGCAAGGACGACTTTCCCTTAGTAGTGAGGCGCCTTCCAGCACACTTGGGAACAGCAGACCCCCTTGCCCACCTGACTTCGGTTATACCTAATGTCATGTTCAGGCTGGACCTAGTGGTGGCGTCAGGTTTTAGGATGGCTGGGTCCTCCTCACCTTTTCTTGTTCATTTTTGTTTCTCCTGGCACGCAGTCCGTCAGGTACTCTTCCCCTTCTTCATGTATCTTGGAGTTTTCCCATTATTGCCTAGACTGCTTGGATCGTCGGGCTAGGTACTCTGCTCCCTCTTCTTATATCAGGGAGTTTTCCCATTATCGTCTGATACCAGTGGATTATGAGGGTTAACTACCCCTCTTGCCCATCCCCTCGATAACACTATCACATCTACTCATAACACGAGATACACAAACACTTATACGCTTACATTTACTTTAATTCCAAATAACTTACATTCACTCAGTATAAATTACTTTCACAGCACAGGGGAAGTACTGGGATATTCCACCCCCTGCTTGCCTACTCTACAGAGCAGTGGGAGGAGGGCGAGTACTCTTCATTCCTCCCCACACCTATACTATTCCTAATTCCTATATCACAGCCTATTACCTAACCTAAACATACAAAAGTCTACAAGCTCTATCTAACTTCCATCCATATTGGGGCCTGGGCCTCGCCTACTGTGCCACTTTTCAGCAAATATCTCCATCTTGCCACTGCCATTTGGTTGCTCCATTAACACGTCCAGCGGCCCTTCACACTGGACGCTATCTGTGAGCAACGTCCTCTCCTCCATGTACAGACTGCATTCTCTTAATATGTGGTCTGCTGCTTCACACCCGTTTCCGCAGTGGCATCTTCCCGAGCTCCTCCTTTTATATAGCTGCAGCTTTCAATTGAAACACCCATGTCTGGTATACAACCGGGACGACCTGTGTCTTGGACTGACTTCTGCACACCTTAACCTCCTCCTGACTTCAGGGGAACTTTGGTAGGTGAGCCTGTCTGTTTGCTCATTCTCCCAGCAGGCCTGCCATTTTTACATAGGCCATTCATGTGCCTCCTCGCTTTTCTCTTTACTGATATCCTTTTAGCGCTAACCATCTCGATAGGCCCTGCTCCATGGCCACGGTTACTCTGATCGGCTGTGTTATTTTAATTCTGGCCATTTGCATGTCCAGGAACAGATGCTATCACCTGCAGGGCTGCCGTTAACGCCATTCTATATGCTCATGTGATGCCTACCCACTGGACGCTATTTGTCCTGTTCCTGAAACAAATCAGTCATCTGTAATTAACAATGTAAATTATAAAAAATTGTAAAACAAAATTAAATGTAACAATTCAGTCACCCCATGCTATGCCCGCTATTTTCCTCATCATTGTCGTCAAACTGCTCAATTTCGACAGCAAATAATTAATCTGAAACGCCGCCAGGAAGCTCTTCTAAAGTATTTTTCCTCCTTACTTAGTTGTACTTGTGCATTCTGAAGGCTACTGGGTGCTGTGGGTAACTTTTCCGTTTAAACTGGATGGCTGCTGTCTTCTTGCTAAGGTCAGCCTAGATTTTTTGCGCCATTGGTTCACCATTTCTGCTGCCTGCTCAGCCCGCATCACAATTTCCTGTCTGTTACTGCGACGCACCTCTATTGCCAGATCGTCCACATAATCTACTGTAGCTATACTTGTCTCCTACGACCTTCTCATTAGTTCGCAGAACACGAAGTTCCAGAATGCGGCCCTGAGGACTGATCCCTGGGGGCATCCGCGTTCAACCTTGACTTCGGCAGCCCTCCCAGGTCCAGCCAGGTACATTCTGCTGCGGCCTGCAGGGCGTTCCTCAGTTCTTCAACAGAATGCAAGCAAACACGTGTTATATATATGCATGAACTCACATGCACTGAGCCTTACTCAGGTGTTAAGTTATTCACATTATATATGTATAGCTGTCTGACTGTCTCAAGCTAAGTTGAGCACTGTGGCCCAAACACCTATTCTAAGCCCTATTCCTTGCCTCCTAAGGAACGATATGCCTTCTTTTACGTCCATCGTTGTAGTTATAACACCAAAGACCAGAAATCGCTCCCTCTCAAGTCTCCTCCACTGGGACAGGACGTGGTAGGGAGTCTCCTCATCTGTGCCACACCATTTACTCCTAGTGGTGTCGACTATGCCCATAAAATACATGTGTGCGTTCATTTTGCAGTTCTGCGTGATAATCCCTACAATTTGCGTTAGATCCTTCCTCTCCATCCTCAGAAGGCTCTGTCTCATCTCGTGTGTTCGCCCTGAGATGAAGCGTTTGAGGTGCCTCACTCCACTGCATTCTTGACTGATGCATTCTCCTGGCATATTCTCCCACAGTCCTCTTAGCTAGTGACAGAGAAGTCCCACAGTGGGGAGGTGGCCTTATAGATACAGTAGACGGACCGAGTCTGCCCATAAATCCAATACACGTTACCTCTATTCGTGTTTGCTAAGGAGTTAAGCTGAATTTTGCACTCCCGCACCAGTTTTGACATTGAGCAGTAGTTCATCAGCGTCTTACACGACGCTTGACTGTTGATCATTACGTAAAGTTTTATTCCTGTTTTGGTCAATGTCAACCACACAATTTTCTCCCCTGTCTGCACTTGTAAAAACATACCTTTCAGCGTTATGCGATCTAACACAAGCGTATTGAATTTGATCACTGTTTTCAGTAATAACGAAAGGAAAAACATTTAAGAACGAGATAATAGCGACCACGCCATTTTACCGAGATTAGTTAAAAATTGGAGAAGACCCAGCTGGCATAAATAAATGTGTTGTCCATGGTGATGAGTAAGGCTTGGAGGAAAGAAAATTACTAACGAGAGCCCAATTCCAATAAACCAAAGATATTCGCAGCAGTAAATCTAAAAGATCTAGAGATTGTTGAGGATGATGCCTCAAGGAGGCGGTATACGGGATATGAGTCAAGCGTGTCAGCGTGGGGCCCTACCAGCGTACGAAGGCCAAGGCCAATGAGCGAAGGATGAGCTCCGGATCAGTGGGAACCCGACTCAACTCGTCTGTGGTGAGGTAAGACCGCTTCAGGATTCGATGGTAATCGACTGGAGGGCCTTGACATTTTGCGAAGATGTCTCTGAGGTGCATCCGAACTCATCCTCATTTCGAACGTCACGGCGTTCAAACAGGATGAGAGCTGGATGAAACAAATCACAACAACAATATTTTACAAAGATGCAATATCAGTAAGCAACACAATAGACGTTTAACGTCGCCCATGAAATAATGAACCCCTGAAATTCTGGAATTCGAACTACCGCGTAACATACGCGTCTAATATACGAACTCTTACTATCTACTATCCAAAAACAAAATGTACGAAGATCCACGTGTATTTTGCATGTTCATCAAGAAAGGCAACTATTTTGATTAAATTTTCAAATTATCTTCAACAAGCCTAGCTTTTGTTCTACGTGAATATCTCTGTTGAAATTTGGTGAACACAGATATGAGCTTGTAGTACAGAGAGGTATTTTGACTATTGTAAAAACGTCTCCAATGATTTTCATCCAACTCAGAGTGTCTTCCACTTGCCTATATATTGTGCTCCGTCAATGTTCTGAGTCAGTTGAATGGAGATAACAACCAAACATCGTGTTCATCCGAAATTACCACTTGAGGGAGCTTGATCTGAGAAATAAATGAATGCGGTGGGCGTGAGTAGGGACTGTATTACACTTGACAGAATAGAGATAGCAGTAAAGTGTGAGTTTATAAACGCCAACAAGGGGACTCTGAATACACATTAACTGGTTGCCTGGGAAACCAAGTCGAGGGAGAGAGAGAGAGTTGTGTTGTGAATAGTGCCGGCTAAGAGACGAGTAAGTTGCGAGGGCTGATAGATAATGGACCGTTGAAAAGAGCTGTCTGTTGAGAGAAAGGTAAAATAGGGATGGGAAGAGGTTATTTTGGAAAGTCCAGGAAAGGGGGAAATCTGTGGTCACTTGGGCATAACTGAGGAACGATACAAACTAAAAGGGGTGGTGCTTCAGAAAACGATGACTTTCCATAGGGCCGTGTGGACGTTCGGAGGTCAAAACCCCAGCTACTTCGGCCTGAACCTATCTTTGAGCACCCCCATTTTTTTTCTATACCCATTTTTTGTTCCGCTCAACTGGTCAACTCACTATCCTTCAAACAGGTATGTAAGAAAAGGTGATAATTTTTCTTATTTTCTCAAAAATGGCCGTAATGATTTTGATCAAGCTCACAAAGTACTCTCAATTAACTAGCACCTAAATTTTTTCTCTCCATAATTGATTGCGTAGGAATAAGTTTTAGTATGGGGCATAGGAGAGTGGAGCTGCTCCTAGTGGCTCGACGAATTTACGTTTGCCACAGGACCAACTACGCGTGCCTCCTGGAGGGTAATTTCCCTAGGTGTTGATAGAAGGCTGTAACATACTTGGAGAATTGTCTCACAATTCCCGCGTACAGAACACTCGTGAAAGTCGTGTCTGGGCCCAAAAGGAAAGAACAAATCAAATACGCTCAATATTACTCACTTGATCAAATAAATAAAATAATGACTATCAAGAATGTAATGAAATGAAATTATAAAGCAATTAAGACCCACTTGAATTTAATCGGCAAAACTCGAAATGAATGAAATGAAACGAACTCCTTTTAGAATGAAATAAATAACCTATGCTCGGATTGTATTAAATGACAATAAAGGGACAATGGGGAAAATGAAACACTAAGCTCTGGTCGCTTACCTTACTTCACGCAATCTAAAGGGGAATTTAAACACTGGCTTATAACAGGGAATAATTCACTAACGAAGCGGCAGCCGTTCTGATGGAGAAACGGGGGTCAATACTCGGCCGACTCTATGTATTATGGCGTGCTATGGCCTGCTGCGTATTGATACCTGACGATGTGTTCCCATAGGGGATGTGTCTTAGGGGGAGACTCTCCTCTCGCGACCACCCGTCTGGAGACCACAGAGCTCCTAACGACGGGAGCAGTTCGATATCTGGATGTGACGGTGGTTGACTAGTTGTCTGGTTTCCACATCTGGCTGGTGGCAGGTAAAGCGGCCACGGCAACAACAGTTCTTTCCCATTTGATCAAAGCTAGTACAAGGGGGTGCCGGATGTTGTAAACTTGTGGTAGAAATGAGTTTATATCCACCGCATGTCATTGAATTAATTGGGGGTGACCAAAAGCCCTATGATGCTTAACACCACTTATTTCACTGCGTTTTCCTTATCATTGCAGAACTGTTAACACCAATGTTTTCAACAATGTCCATCTTGGGAGTCTCATAAATAATAGTCTTATGCACTAGTCACTCCGTAGGGGCAATCGAATCAACTCTTGGACGTTATGCGCCACCAGCGCCACCAATTTCTATGTAGAACAATAAGTTCTACCACGCTCACTAACAAAGTGCATGCCTTATTTATATTAGAAATGTATTTCCTCGAAAAAAAGGTAATTCAATTTCATTTTATTCGCAGATATCCCCTTC
Source organism: Pachypeltis micranthus (assembly GCA_020466155.1). Taxonomy (NCBI): domain Eukaryota; kingdom Metazoa; phylum Arthropoda; class Insecta; order Hemiptera; family Miridae; genus Pachypeltis; species Pachypeltis micranthus. The sequence goes on along the minus strand of CM035770.1, from coordinate 54,087,418 downwards.
CAACTAGTTCGAGAAAAAACTAGAAATCTGGACGAAGAAACCAAAGAGAAAGCAATGAGAACACAAACGTCCAGTTTCTGCATCACTTTTAACATGCAAATGAATCCTCCGACTTGTCAATAGATTTCTGAAGGTTTCGCAGCCTCATTCACGACGAACACCGAACGTCTCATTACGCACTTTTCCTCAGGAGCGGTAACTCGAAGTCTGCGAACTGCTTTTGTTCGGGCCTTTCTTATTGTGAACGTATCAACTGGCCGTTTCAGGATAATTCAACGCCCACAAGCCACGGCAAACCTAATCAATTTCAACCTTTTCAACTTTCGAACAGAAACAGTAAGAAACGATTAATATTATATAAATGTTACGATTGGCGCATCGATTATAAATATTTTCATCGATTTCACAAAACATCAGGTGCATCACTCAACTAATTTCAACCCCTCGAACCTTCAGGGGTGTTCATCTACTTAGCACACTACAATCATCTGTGCATAATTCCACTTATCTATGACCCTGAATCGATTGTTTGGGTCCACAAGGTGTTGGGTGAAAACTTGGAGCAAAACGTGAAGTATAACCGATAATTCCGTACTGAAAATAGTTCCAGGGGCGGAAAGAATTGACCACAAAACTGGCTCAACAGAATGTATTGAGTTGCACCTGGCTATCTCATTTCATTGAATGTCAACGAGTTTTTTATTGAAAGGCACACGCCAACTGTGCAAGAAGTATGTGGAAAAGACAGAGATACAAGATTATAGAATTTTGAGATATATGTTGCGACGCATCTCACATCTTTCCTCAGCCCATGTGCATTCGACGATTTTCTCGCTCTAACAGCTAATTAACTTGGGTTTTCACTCAATATATGTAAACCTGTTAGGACGTGACGTTCCACAGTGACCCACTAGTAGCCCTCAATTTATTTGCGTTGCTCCAACTCGTGTCGCGAGTAGGATTTATGGGACTGTCAACGCTATTTTGTTGTGAATATTCTTGTTTGTCGTTCTAGAATTATAGGGCAATGTGAAAATAGTCAGTAGCTGGAACGACGGCAGCCATCGTTAAAGTTTCTTCGTAAAGCTAAAGCATAGAACTACCATCACGATTTTTGTGAGAATGCTAACTTTATATGAGTTAGATTTACGAGGGAATCCCCGCACTACTGCTTTAAACTGATGAAAATGACGCATTATTAATCCATCTTGAATAGATCACACACAAAATTTCATCAAAATGGCTAAAAAAATTGGTGTGTAGATCACTATGATAACTATAGTTGGTTTTTAGACCGAGATGGCTTTTATCCTTACTTTGGCATCACGTACTGCTCTGCAGGCTAAATATGGAACTTCAGAATATTTTTTCAAGCGGTTCTCGCGCTCGCAGATCATTTCCGCAAGTGGTGTTTTTCGGACTCAAACGTGAAGGCGCGAAGAAAACTTGAACAAATTTTTCCTGCACGGTATGTAACTTTCCATCCTATTTCGTAGCGTTAAGGAAACCAACCCCCTGCAAATTATTACACAACGGTTTATTATTCTCTCGAACAGCTTGACTTTAGTCTCACACCTCCGAGACCCATCCCACTCGATTCAGCATCGAAAAACACCATTCAACCACACGAAACATGACCTGACTACAATGGAAGGACGAGAACTAAATATTCCAGGCACCTGTAGGCAATTGGCACGGCGTGACGAGCAGAGCTGGTGGGTGGTTTTAATGAGACGGGAGGGAATACAAATGAAGAAACGATTATTTTTGCTGCAATTGGCGAGTCCTTTCCATTAGTAGAATTTAGCTCACTATAATTATTGTGAGACACAACCGTAAACCTCTGATAATTGTACCATTCTACTCAGCATCTAAAACTATACCGAACATGGCGTATTGGCGATAAAACTGCCAAAATTGCGTATGTGTTAATTTTCTTAACCATGTTGTGCCCTAACAACCATGGGCTTCGTCCGATCGGATTGCCTAACAGGCGGGCACAACTAGATACCATGTGGGACTTTTGTGCGAATGAACGGCTTTTGTAGACCGCGTTAAAGGCACAAAACGGCCTGGTCAGCGAACAGACATTGCAGATTTGGAATCCCGATGTCTTGAAGCGTAAAGTATCAAACTTTGAGGGGGGTTATAAAAAAATTGTCCTGGCCGAAAACATAGTGTTATTTTCAGAACCAGTCAATTATTCAGTCGTAGTAATTTTTTCGGCGATTGACAGTTGCTCGATAGTCGATGTAGCATATAATCGAGTAAACACCAATCGACAGACACATTCGAGCAATGCGTCCACTAGCAATACGTTCTGAAGGCTCACTGGCCGTTTGTGGAATGAAAATCATTTCGAAAATCTAGAATTTGTCTCAGTTCGGAAGGGAATTTTGTCTTCTACGCGAGAGGGACATTTCTCGCGTGTCTCATGAACGCCTAACGGTCGAACGATCCGGAATGGAAATCGACCGGATTATTCGAGTTGAAAAAAAAAGGTCTTAGTACCGTTTGTGTCAGAAACCTGATCCGACATTTCGTCCGGACCTTTCCAATCGTCTTCGATCTTACGATTCCCAACCTCAACGCCAGAATATGTGGAACGTCGCACAACTTTTCTAGGGACACTCTGAGACCTTGTGAAGCATCAATTTTATGACGTTATTTGATTTTCTACTAGATTCTAGTTATGTTGTCATGTGACACTTGAGATTTGCAGCCTCTGGAGGCCTTGCTGACGAGCGAACTTCCATGGATCATCGCAGAATCCGCCTCAGGATAACATTATTTTGTATTAAATAAAACACACGCGTAACCCCCCCCCCCCCTCCCGACTTCTATGTTAATGATACGCCTTTCCCTTATTACCTTTCCCTTAAGCAATTAAAAAAGGAGCTGCTGCGACGCATCATTAAATTCTCCTCAGCCAATTCCAACGACTGAACCGATTTATTTTTCACTCAGTTCATACCAACTTGGAAAACATAAATTTAACGTTCTACGTACAAACAGATGGCGCTTAAATTTAAAGTATTTATAGGGTTGCCCCTGCTCATGCCGCGATTTTTATTGAGCGACCGCCGTATAGCGACCGCCGTAACCGATGGGGCTGTTAACATGATTTTTTCTAGTGGTTCGTGTCTGCATTTCTGGAATTATAGGTCGAAAACCGAAATAAATAGGTAAAATATGTGATGCGTGGCAACATCCAACTTTCCGCCACCCCCGTAAGCTCGAACACCAGCTATAAGTTCGTTCAACGCATTTCTACAGGTACATTTATACAGAACGAACTGTAAAGACTAGTTAGTTGAGAGTTCTTCGAAAGTTTCATCGAAATCGTTAGGGCCGTTTTTGAGATAATTGGAATACCGATAAATTAACGTAAGACAAATCTCCTTTTCTGAGTTAACATGGCTTATACCTCTGTTCAACATATATATACAGAAATATTTACAGAGAACGAAATGTGGGTATGGGTGGCTGGAAGGCAGTCTGTAAGGTTGATTACATCTGGTCAAGCAGTTACCCGAGAATTTACGGAAATGTTCGAAAAAACGTTATTTTCGACACATTTTCTCTTAGGGGCAATGAAGGGAAATACAGCAATGGCACGGAGTGACAACATCAAGGAAAAGAGCTAATATATTGCGGATGACAATGGATTAGGATAGGAACACGAGAGGCATCACATCACATCACATCATAAAGTGAAGGAGGCAGCAGAGGGCGCCTCAAACAGAGTAGCGCTTGCAAGAGCAAGGGTACGAGCTATTGGGTTCAGTAGTAACCATTCAATGGACTGTCAGAGGGACATTTATTGAGAACAATATGTAGGTATTAACTATTCGAAAACCTTCAGGCCTATATCTTTGTTCACCGTAATTTCATGGAGATATGTATAGAGAATAAGCCCTGCAAATTATTACACAATGGTTTATTATTCTCATGAACAGCTTGACCTAGTATTAGTGCTCCCCCATCCCATTCGATTCAGCATCGAATACTAGTAAACCATACGAAACATGTCCTGGCTACAAAAGAACTACGGAAACAAAACGTCTGATGATTTTGCCCCGTCGTCGGGGAAATTGGAACGGGGGCGCTCGAAGCGAACCCATTCCGAGGCGAAAGAGTAGTTGAGTGGCAGCGTCGTTGGGAGGCAAGCGAGCGGGAGGTGAGCGAGCGCGGTTGTTTTTTTAATGAGATGAGCCGGGAGGGAGGGAGTTCAAACGACGAAACGCTGACGGACATTGCAAATTTGGAATCTCCAAGTCTTGAAACGTAAAGTATCAAATTTTGAGGGGGGGTTGTAAACAATTTTTCGTGACCGAAAACATAGGGTTATTATTCAGAATGAATAATAAACCAAAAGTTAGGTGTTGACTAGTAGAAGATAATTTGGAAGGTTAATCGGAATCGTTAAAGCCTTTTTCCAGAAAAGTGCGAAAAATCGTGGTTTCTGGTACATTTTTGTCCCTTCGATGAAATCGCCTGGCTATTGAAGACTCATCGCATAGGCACTTCATTGGGCCAAGAATTCAATGCAGAATCCTTGGGTAAATAAAATCGGAGGATTTTCGATTCGGATAAGCCCTTGGGGTGTATCGGACGTTGGGTGAACTAAACTAGTTTCCACTTTCGCCGTTAGGTGCGCAAATGAAAGTTGTCGTGCTCGGATTTAAACAATCTGGACTTGGAAATCGGAAACTCTCACTCACTGTCCCCCGAAACAACTATTTCGTCGAGTTCGAATTCAGAACGTGGTCAAAAGTGGTTCGGATGGTGGCCGGAAAATCCAGTGAGGGTACTTGACAAATTAACAAAAAATAGTTGCAAAGTCGAGGTCAAATAGTTGAAAAGCGCAAAATTGTATGTCAGGAGTTTTCAATTAGAGATTGTTGAAAGTCGAGTTCATTTATCGAGGGACACTGGTGCACCACGTGTACATACTGCCCTAAAACTGTGTGGGCTATGTAACCACCGTATCGTTACTTCAATGCTCCACTACTTTTCTCCCAAAGATTCTTCCTCCTATACGTCTTGTACCTACCAGCATTGCCCGATACGAAGCAAGCCTAGAACCGTTTCGCTCAGTTTGCCGGTCACAGTTGATCTGCCCTTTTGAAAAATGCTACCTAAGTAAATAGTTAGATCAAGTGGGAAACCAGATTAAGAACTCCTCCCAGATGGTACGGGATTCCTCAGCTGGTCACCTCTGCGCAGTAACACGCGGGCAACAGCTCTCAACTGGGAGACTGGTTAAAGACCAAATACCTGCTGTACAAAATAATCTAAACGCTGCGTCAAATATGAAAACTATTTCTATTCTACAACCCGTAATACCTGGCGATCAATTGAAAATGTGAACGTTGGCCTGAGGGTTTTATTGAAGACCCTCTTGAAACTCGAAATATTATTGTTTTCTAGGTGTTCAAGAAGCGAGCATCGTGTATAAATAAAAAGCGTTGAAATGTGGAATTTATAAGCGAACGCTAAACGCTGATTTTGGCGCAAAAACTTTCTTTCGATGCGATCAGAAGCTATTGTCAAGAATCAAGTGAGTAGACCCTGGATTTACTTGTGTTCTGTCCTCTTCCTTAACGATATGACGTAACCCCAAAAAGGACCCGAACATTTCACTTTTTACAGACAATTTTTCCGATTTCGGACAGCTTTTTGAGGTTGGGGACGAGGGAAATGAGGACAACGAGGAGGTCATGGGATTTCTGGAGTCGGATTCTGCGACCTCCAAAGAAAACACAGTCGGCATCTCTCTCTCTCTCTCTCTCTTCCTTCTCTCTATCCGTCCACCTTGTTCCATTGTAAGGTCGAGTGGGTCGTTATTTGGATAGTTTGCAGATAAATAGGGCGAAATGTCTTATTTTTTGAGTGAATGTCCCAAGTAAGTCCTCCTTGACCGGTCTAGCAGACAACCTCACGGACGAACGGGGCTGGAAAAAAGGGAAAAGCGGTGTAAAGAATTATGCAAGGGAAATAAAATGGTCGGAGGGAGCGTTCGGTCAAGCGTTTCCACTTCGGCTTCTCCTTGACAATTCCCCACGGGGTTATATTCGCTATGTTCACTCTCTTTCCCTCAGTTTTACCCTCAATCTGACGCGAGCAGTTCGACAAGACGCGCGCGACACTGTGGCGCGCTCAGTTTTACCTCAGTTCAACCAGTTGACGTCACGACGGGCTTCTGGTTTGCCCCCGATTTTGACCGCTTAATTGGAAATTCCCCGTTAGAAGAGCTTTCTCCTGCTTTCTGAGGCGACCGCCGGACGACGTACCGAGTCGGTAAGTAATTACCTAGCCGTGGGCCTCAAATGTGACTTTAATCCCCTTCGGAGGTCGCTGAACTGTCGAGAACAATTGAGTCGTGAACTTGTCAGAGTGCTTCAATATTAATGGAATCCTGCGACTGCTCCCAGTCCCATTAATCTCGCATGACAAGCGAAATGGTGTCAAACGCGCGCTTTACATCCATTTGGCCACTCATTACTCTTTTTTTGTTTTCTTCAACTCAAAAGTTAACCAGAGTTGTAATTCGTCGAAATATGTTAAGGAACAAAGCTTTCTTCGCCCCATCGAACTTGAACGCGACTTACGCCCTGTTTAGCGCGTTACTGCAACCAGCTACCAATCTAGAAAATTTTCACTCAGTTCATGTAGAACATAACTTGACGTCGTACGTAGAATCTCATAGCGGCTAAAGTTCAGTACTTTATTGAGCTGCTGATACTCATCTTACGGTTTTCATTCGGAAACCAACGTACAGCTAATTAATTCTGGGGAAACGGTGACAAAAAATTAATCATCGAAACGACAATAGTTTAAATTCTAGCATTTCAGAAGTCGCTCCTGATTATTTTATGACCATGATTAAACACCTACCGTTTTGACGGCTTATTGGACTAAAACTCTGATTGAGCTAGATTTACATATAACAAACAAGCGCTACTAGTTTTTCATAATTAATCGTGCGACTCTCGTCATTTTCCCGCTGATGACAATTTCACGGTACTGTTATATCATTTGGAGGTGTCGATACAAACAATTTAGTCAAAATCGTTGGTATTGTTTCGTATTCCCTGCGTGTCGTATGAGCCGACTAAAAGGGACAGCCGGGTGGGCCCAGCTTGAAAGACAACCTCACCTCTATGAGGTCCCCGCAGGATTACATCCAACGAGGCTTAACTGTGGCTGGGCGTCACAGTGTACTCTGTCGCCACACTGTGCTCACCCTGCAGTAGGGGGTCCAGAATTCCACTGCCGTACTCCCTGCGTGTTCGTATAAGCCGGGACACAACTTACACTTCATTCACATACATGACACACTGGGAACCCCCTACCTTTTAGCTGGGATCGCAGAACACACCCCCCGCAGGAAGGGGTACAGAATTCTCCTGCCGTATCCTCTGCGTGGTCGTTAAAACCGGCCTTAAAGGGGCTTAAAGCTCACGACACTGACATACACAACATATTCCAGATACTAAATACACTGCAACGGCTTGGGTGGCAGAACACACTCACTTGAAACACTCATAATGAGCGAAAGACAGTCCTGGAAGTAGCTCACTAACACCTTGAGCGATCCCTATATAGGTGCGGCTCTTCGGAATGAGGAGGGGAAAAACCAGGTTTGAGCGTTCCTGGGGCGGCTGATAGCGTGTGTCCCTGCTCACCACATCACTAGTGGCCGAGGGCTGACTCTGAGCAGCAGCCGAAAAATCCCTCATGCGTCTTAGTCCCGGTGGGTGGCCGGACTGGCAGCTGCGGCGCATGTGGGGGCCTCCTTGACCCTCAACGGACCAGCGAAAGGGGCTAGAATCAATATGCCTGAGGGGAGCTTCCAGGACACTGCCTCGAGCACCTCTCGCCCATACCACGAAACACACAACAAATGAACTCACAAGGATACACTACACCAGTCCGCTTCTTTAATCACCCCCAAATAAGTAAAAAACATGACAAAGTCAACTAAAACTTCAGCAGGTAATAAAACGCCACCTGCGCCTCTTCCTCGGGCTCGCCAAGCTCGACTCTCCTCTTCGGACGATGAGCAACCTACTCGTCGTCCAAACAAACAAGGGCGGAAAGAACCGGGCAAACCGCGTTCATCTCCCCTTCTCCCCTAGTAGCCCGGGCAACCCGGCTACTACAAGCACACGACACAGCGTGGACCCTAAACTGTCGGACATGGAGCAAATTTGCGCATACGTCCAAATCATCCACGGCCAGCTGGCACCGGATGAGGGCCAACGCGACAGGACCTGTGCGGGACCTCGTAACTAGTTGCCTCTTCGAAATTTCGAAGCTGGCTATAAAGCTAATGCCCCCAACGACATCGCCCCCTGCCACTCCCCCTGCGGGAAACTGTGGCGGCTGTCGTGAGGAAGAGCTGCGTAGGGCAATTGCCCAGCAGCCAGTGCCACCAGCCCCCCAAACTCGAGGAGCAGCAACGAGCCAGGGTAGTGCCCCAGGCCCCTCATATGCGGCAGTAGCCGCTACTGCGCCTTCCTCCCCCCCTCATGGAGCTGAGGCGGAATAGCAGCCTGCCAGGGCCAGGAAGGGCAGAGGGAAGCAGAAACAGGCCCCAACTACAGGAAGTGCAGGCCGAGGGCAGCGCCCTGCCTATGCCTCCGCCCAAAAACAAGGGCAAAAAAAAAAATAAAAACCAAAATAAAAAGCCTCCACCGCTTGCCAAACTCCCCTAAAAACCCACGACAAAACGTGGTAGTGGTTAGGCGGACATGTGAGGAAGGAGAGGCTGGTCCCTCCAACCCTGACGCAATGGAAGCGCTTATGCGGGGGTGTCCCTGCTACGGACCTCCAAGCTCTGAGTGTCCGAAGTGCTAGACATCCGCACCGCAGTAGGAGGTGGCGCCGTCATTGTGACGGAAACGCCAGAAATGGCCAAGGCGCTCACGAGCCACATTTCCACAAAAAGGAGTTGAAGCTCCAAGCGTCAGCCCCCTGGGTCGTTTCCACGCCTGCTGCTGTGCGACGTGCGGACCGACCTTCAAAAGAGGACTTGGCCCAACAAGTTGTTGAGCACAACCCTGCGTTAGGCTTGCAGCCGCAGGATGTCAGGCCTCTCTTCACCAAAAAGCGTGGCAGACAGAAGGATTGGGTGATTGAGGTATCACCCAGCCTGTACAAAAACTAGAGGGGGCAAGGCACCTCCAAAATAGCCTGGCAGCGGTGCGCCATACGAAAGTACCAAGCCCCCACTCAGTGCTACAAATGCCAGCGCTTATGGCCTACCTGGCAGTGGCCTGTACAAGACCTGTTGTGTGCGCCTGGTGCGCCTTGCCACATCTGAGTAAGGAATGCAAGCGTGATGCTCCCTCAAGTGTGCCAATTGCGTCGAACGCAAAATCCAACAGGTCGCACACTCTACACGAGACGCACGCTGTACCATTCGTCAGCGAATGATTGCCCTCCAGAGTCACGAGTGGATTATGAATAGGTCAAAAACAGTTCGAATCCTTCAGCACAACACAAATAAGAGTTGCCCAGTTATGGCTGAGTTGCTGCAAAATGCACTCAAGAAACGCTGCAGTGTCCTCGCCATACAGGAACCGTACATAGGATCCAAAACTCTTGGTCTCGGATCGCAGGCACGCAGTGGTGGCTGGAGCAAGAACGGAGCCAAGGCAGCAGTAGCCTGCATCGACCCGTCCCATTGACATGCTCGCACTCACTCACCTGAACAGCCAGCACTTGGCCGCTGTGCTCATCCGAGCCGGGTGGCTTTGAGCTGGTTGTAATATCATTTTACAGGCAATTTGGCGCACCAGTTGCCAACAGCCTTGAACCACTCGAGCGGGCTCTAGCAGGCCTATCAGGACGACCCTGCGTAGTCTGTGCTGATGCAAACGCCAGATCACCATTGTGGGGATCCCCAACCCTGGATGGGGCGGGCGAGGCGTATATAGAGCTGCTCACCAGGTACAACTCCATGACTGAGGCGACCTATGATGGCCCGGGAGGAAGGTCGTGTATAGACGTCACAGCCGTGTCCCACACCCTGCTACTCAAATTGAAGGGTTGGCGAGTCGTACCAGGTGCAACGCAGAGCGATCACATGGTTATTGACTTTGCCATTACGGATGATAACATCCTCTGCAAAGACACGCGTGAAAAGCGATTCCGCAAAAAAAATGCTGACTGGCCGCAATTCTTTAGGGTACTGGAAGGTGAACTGCGTGCCGCAGACACCGACCTAATAGGGCAAGCATACACACCTGAGGAGGTGGACAGCAAAGTTGACACATTTACCACAGCACTGCACTCTGCTGGGCTCTCTGTACTTGGCCAACAGAAGCACAGGGCGATCAAAGTCCCATGGTGGACTGAGGAACTTAATCCCCTCAAGCAAAGTGCAAATAGAGCCAGAAGGATGTACCAAAACACTCGTGACGCTGATGCCAGAGCAACATCCGAACTGCCTTCATCCAAGAGAAGAAGGCTTCCACCGCGCCATCAAACGAGCCAAACGGCAAGGCTGGCGAAATTTTTGTGGAAGCGAGAGCCTGAGAACCCCTCGGGCAGACACTACAAGTCCTCCATAGGAAAAGCAAATGTAGAGCAGGTCTTAGCTGCGATGCAAAATGAGTCAGGCTGGGCCTGCAGTATCGAACGTTCACTGGAAACCCTCCTTGAGAAGGCGTTCCCAGATGACCAACTAGCTCGAGACACTGAAGCCCAGAGGGCAGCAAGGGAGCTGATCATGGACCCTCCGACCGAGCCCGACATCCCATTGTGGACAACAGGCGACCTCGGCAGGGCTCTTGCGACCTTAAAGCCCAACAAATCTCCTGGGCCAGATAAAATAGAAAGCAATATGCTAAGGAAGGCTGAGCGGACAATCTCCAGCGGTCTCCTTAATTTATTTAATGACTGTCTGCAGGTCGGACAGTTCCCCACTCAGTGGAAGTCTCCGCGCGTTGTCACTCTCTTCAAAGGGAGGCGACCGCAATCAGTCGGACCCGCGATCATGGAGACCACCTCAGCCTTCTTTCCATATTAGGCAAAAACACTAGAAATCTTGATGTTGCAGTCCCTCGAAGGAGTCTTTGGCCGCAACCTCACAGGCAGGCAATACGGGTGTACCAAAGGAAGGTCCACGCAGGATGTCAGCTGTCGAGATTCGGCGTGTTTCCTGCTGGCACCGGCTAAGTACGTCGTAGCAGTTCTGATTGACATCAGAGGAGCGTTTGACAACCTTTGCGGCCAGCGCTCCTTAATGAACTCAAAGGTAGGGAATCCTCCCGCAACCTGTACTCGCTCATCAGAAGTTACCTGACAGACAGAACTGCATGATCGAAAGTAGGCATGTCTCCGTCCGGAGAAAGATTGAGAAGGGGTGCTCTACAGGGCTCGGTCCTAGGACCAGCACTCTGGAATGCCTTCTTCGAGGGTCTTCTCAGAAACTCATGGAGACTGACTGCGAGCCGTACGCCTATGTGGATGACTTGACTGTGCTGATCTTTGCAGAGTCAGTCCGCCAAATTGAAGAAAAACCCACCACGTGCTCCGTGACTGTCAACCAATGGTGCGAGCACGTCAAGATGCAGGTGGCTGAGGAAAAACCCAGCTAATCCTCTTGAAGGGGAAAGTGAATAATCCACCCACAATACGCTTTGGCGGCCACAGGCTCCTTCTTGAAAAGCACGTCAAGTATTTAGGAGTGAATATAGGTGAGAGGTGGGGTTTCAACCAACACCTCCAGTCCCTTAAAGGCACTACCATTGCAAGGTTTGCCTCACTGCGTGCCATTACTAAGGCCACTTGGGGTGTGTGTTACCAACGACACCATCCTCATGTATAAGGCCATCTATTTAGGTGTGATTGCCTACTGCCCTGTTGTCTGGGGTAGCAAACTAACAGTCAATCAAAAGAGAGTATTGGCCCAATGCCAGAGAGCGGCGCTCCTGTGGATCACCAAGGCCTACAAGATCAGACAACGGAAGCACTCCAGGTGATCACTGGTCAGTTACCAGTTGATTTGGCTGTTGAGTGCATGATTGACAAGTGGAGAGTGAAACGGAGCTTCCCCGCTTTGGGCTGAACTGGTACGGATCTCACCACAGAACAGAAACTTGCCGCCATCGATGAATGGGCTCTAGAGAAATGGCAAGCGAGATGGGAATCCTCGTCAAAGGGACGTGATACGTATGAGTTCTTCCCCAACATCCGTGAACGTCTTTCTAGAAAATGGGTTGAGCCAGACCACTGGACGAGCCAGTTCCTCACGGGACATGGTGACTTCAATGCGCGGCTCCACTTCTTTTCTCTGAAAGACTCTCCATTATGCACGTCTTGTGCCTCCAGTGCCGGGGAAACAAGAAACCATGTGCTGCTCCACTGTAGTTTCTACAACAGTGAGCGACGGTTGTTGAGAGGGCAAACGAACTTAGCAGCTTTGACTGCTACAAAGGAAGCCTATAACCATTTTGCAAAGTTCGCAAAGAAGGTAATGGCTAAGAAACGTGGTTATAGTTGATCAGTCCTTTTGAAACTTGCCACCCAAGTAAACAGTAAGATCAGGTAGGGAACCAGATTAAGAACTACTCCCAGATGGTACGGGATTCCTCAGGTGGTCACCTCCGCGCGGTAACACACGGGCAACAGCTCTCTACGGTGAGACTGGCTAACGACCACATACCTGCCGTACCTCCACAGGTCTGAGTTCGGTGGATGCTGCAGGGGCCGGCCTCTTGCATATTAGCGAAACTGCAACTTCTATGACTGATATAACCCTCGTCGAGGGTTTAGGTACAGTCATGAAATAAAGAAACAGATCTGTATAGTTAGTTTTGAGTTGATTCTATCATTTTAGCATTCCATCTTCCCAATAATGACAAATCGAATTTCAGTGTCAACCCTTTTCTTCCAATCGTGTTTCCGCGCAAAACGTTTCTCAAATGGTGTTTTTAGGAATCAGAACGAAGCCTAAGGGCTAACGAAAGCTCCGATTTTTTGTGCAACGGATCACATAAGTTTCCTTTCTATTTCGTGGGGCCAAGGAAAGTAAATGCGTTTATTTCGAAAAAAAAACTTTCTAGGTTGTGCTGTCAGTTTCAAAATCAAAGAAGAGTTTCTTTGAGAAAACTTGTAAAACGCACTTTGAAGAATTTTTAAAATTTTTTTTCAATTGCAGTAGTTTTGCATCAAAACTCGATAGGGGTGAGCCGGAGGGTGCTATCGTATTTCTCCTTGCTAGGTTGGTCAACGAGCAGAATCAGAGGGCGGCAAGTACTTCGAATTCGTCGTAGAAAATGTCAGGTCATGGATGATTCGGTGTCGACGTAGGTTTTTGTAACAAAAGCATTCGCATCGATAGCTGAACGTGTTCTAGGGATATTGAGGAGTTTCGGATTTCGAATATTCCCAATCATTTTCAAAGTTCACGTTATATTTAACGAGTGATCTGCGTATGTTGTATGTATTCAAGCTAGTTTTGCTATCATGACATTATCGCACTATTACTCGATCGCCCAACGCCTTTTACTGAACAACTTATGCTATTCTAATGATTTTTACTTTCTAATCCGTTATTCACTGACGTTTCTAACCACATCCACTTTTCGCCCTTTTACTTTCATCGGAGCTTTTGTCCAACGACTTTAACACAATTTACAAACAACGTTTATCGAAGATTTTCAATGCTTTTTGCTCTAAAAAAATCGAGTTTCGTTGTTTTTCAGCAATTTTGTATTCAATTTATGATAGATCAATTTCAAACGGTTGTCCTCCTATTTACCCAGAATTCAAGAGCTTTTTGCTCTTCTTCACTCTAAAATGTTAAATTTAAGGTTATGCGCACGATTATTAATTTTGAAATTCTTCACGATTTCCTTTCGAATTTCTTACAAATTTTAGTCGACTTTTACAGAATTTTTTCAACTTTTCTATTACCGTTCATAATCATTTTCAGCGTTTCGCACAGCGGTCGTTACATTTTTTCGCTAACGAATTTTTCTGGGTTTCCTGATTGGCTTTTTCCGCTTTTACTAAAAAAAATCGTCACATTTTATTTTAATTTCTCAAATTGTTGTCTGTAGTTCGATTTGCGGGAGAACGGCTGATCCGATTGAGCTGGTTCTTTTTTTGTTTTGTTCGTTATTTTTTGTAGACCCCGAAATAAGATTATAGACGATTTCGGGCGATGGGAAGAGAGGGGGGGGGACGAAAATGTACCAAAAAATAGGGTTTTTCGCATTTTTCTCGAAAACGGCTCTAACGATTTTGATAAAACTTTCAAATTATCGTCTACTGATCAATACCTAACGTTTCTTTCCTATATATCTCCATGAAAATACGGTGAACGGAGATATAGGGCTATGAAGCAAAAATAGGTTTTTTACGCTTTTTGGCAAAACGACCTCAGCGATTTTCACCAAACTCACAGGGTGTTTTCAAATAGTTAATATCTACTTATTGTTCTCAATAAATGTACCTCTGAAAGTCCATTGAGCAGAAATGAAATTAAAATGTGCTGCAAATAACGTTTTTTTCGAACATTTCCGTAAATTTCAGGGTAACTGCTCCACTAAATTTCACCAATCGTTCAGAGTGTCTTTTAGTCACCCCCACATTTCGTGCTGTATAATTATTTCTGTATTCATATGTTGAACGGAGATATAAGCCAAGTTAACTCAGAGAAGGAGATTTGTCGAATATTAATTTATCGGTATTCCAATTTTCTCAAAAACGGCTCTAACGATTTCGATCAAACTTACGGAGTACTCTCAGCTAACTATTCCGTACATTTAGTTCTCCATAAATGTTTCTGTAGAAATGCGTTGAACGAAGACATAGCACCCGCATATGTAGGTGGTGTTCGAACTTACGCGGGTGGCGGAAAGTTGTGTGTTGCTACGCACCGCTCGTTTATCCAGTTTTTGAACTGCTTTCAACTAGATTTCGTAACGATTTTCACTCATTTCCTGATGATTTTTCCTGTGATTGGCAATGCTTTTCATTTTGGGAAAGACTTTAGTTTTACCTTTATTTTTCAACGTCTTGTACTGATATTTATGTAGACTTCATCGGTGTTTGTATAAGACTGTGACCCCCACTAAACTACTTTTGTTACTAGATTTTTCACACAACTTGAGTGAAGCTTCGCTCTTCCTCGTTTCAACTATTGGTCAAACACCTAAGAATTTTTACTGAAGTTCAGTAAAGCCAGTTGTTCACCAGAGTTCGAGGGCGAATATTCGCGTTATAATTAATTTCTATTAATTTAGGCTTCGGCTCGCCTTATTTAAGGTATTCCGGACATTTTTGGTACCCCTGGTGATACGGAAGTACAGAAGATGAGACGTGGTACGGGAGGTGAGTTGGTGGAGTCTGAAGGCGACAAGATACGCGACTAAGAAGAAGGCGAAATGTTCCTCGAGAATTGGTGCAGCAATCTTCGATGTATGTCGAGGACACAATAAATGCTGGTGACATGTTCGCTACTCAATCACACTTTGAAGTTCTGATGGGAAAATCAGAAAGAATGATGCAGGAGTGAGGAAGTGGGCGACGAAATTACGAGCAAGATAACGAATGGCTCAGCGCAGATGAGTTCATAATGTATTTGCTTGAGTAATGTTCTGTATTTAAGGAAACGATTCGGAATTTTTGTGTAGAGCTCATCACTAACTAAATAAAAATCAAGTAAGCGATGTAGAAAATAGCGAGAAGAAAAATAATAATTTACTACTTCCGAAAAGCGAGCTGAAAAAATTTAATGGGGGCATTAAAAATTGATTAGTTTTTTTGGTACCAGTTTTCGAAAATCGACGAAGATAAAAGCTCGAGTAAGACAGAAAAGTTTTCATACTTTACGTGTTGCGGTGGTATCAGGTTCACCAGCTGCCAATTCGGTAAATACTTATGTTCCTACAGATGGAAGTTATTAAATGTAATCCAGCATTTAAAACCTCGGTTTGCACGAGATGGGCTGTTGATTGAGACATACATGCGTGAACTCTTGTCTTTGGTTTAACGTAATTAGAGTGGACAAAGGTTCGAATTGCGTGAGCTTTTCGATACTTTGGAAACTCATTCGAGGGCGTTGGATTCATTGGGACTATCGTCTAATAAATTTGTCGCTATGCTGAAACCACTCGTGAAATCAACATTTCCCGAAGATGTTCTTAGAGCATGGGAGCGATGGCGGATGCAATTGTGGATCGAGGAAAAACACACGAATCGTGAAGGAGAAGAGCTGGAAACTCTTTTGAAATTTTTGCGTTCCGCAGTAGAAGCTGAGCAAAAACTTCTTTTGGACATTCAAGTTCTTGGAATTTTCCATGCGCCGCTTCTAGTTCTGCGCCAACAACACCCCTAAAATTGGAATAAGAAGTAATGCAGAGTGTCCGGACTCTAAAAGGAGTGAAAACCCCATGACAACAAACGATTTAGGTCGTGTGTGGTGTGATGTGACTTCCCATGGATCACCAGAATGCTTTAAAGCACGTTGTTGGTCACTGAATGAGAGGAGAGCACGGCTTGAGAAAAAGGGTGGGTGCTATGTTTGCCAGATACTCACATTGCATCAAATTGTAAGGCAACTTATTAAATGTTTGATTTTTTCTGGTCAGCATTACACAATTATATGCCCCAAGGTTGTTAAAACTGTCAAGTCATACTCAGCAACAAACGGTGTGGTCGAACAGCCAGCATGTAAGCGAGAGGGCGACGACCATGTTGTCACACGAATTGTTACAAACGATACTTGTGAAGGTTATTGCTCTGAACGGAGAAAAAGTGGTCCGAGTTTTGCTTGATTCGGGTTTCGAAAACGTTGTCACAAAATCATTAATAACAGACTTGCAATTGGTAAGTGCTGGCGAAGAAAATTTGAGCCACAGTTTATTTGGTGGGTCTGAAACGAGTGGGAAAACGCAGAAGAACTATAAAATTACTTCACAAGGCCTCAATTGACTTCTAAGTTCCAATGGTCAATCTTAGACGTGGGCAAAATACGCAACTACGTACCACAACAGCGTCCGAACCGAGGAAACATCATCTTGTCTGACGTAGGACCACATCCTCCTGCAGTCGAAATTTTAATTGGTGCCGATGTTGTGGGTCAGTTGTTGACAGGATTGACGATGAATTTGGACAGCAACTTGTTAGCCGTCGAAACAAAGGCCCAACTTTTATGAATCAAAAACGTGCTCCGATTGTTGCTATGTCTAATTTAACGTTGGAGTTGCAGGAGTAACTGATCTAGTTGATCTAGACAGGGAAAATATTCAAAGGCTACCGACCTACTCAAAATTCTCACAAATAAGGACGGTACGTACGGACTACGAGTAGTACTGCCACGGAAAAGTAAAACATCTAGTTTGGTATGTAATAGACTAACAGCAGGAAAGAGGCTTATGGCTACAACCAGGAATTTACTGTAACCGTCAATTCTCTTTTATGACAATACCTTTTTTGAGTGGGTTGGTTTGGATATTATAGCTGATTCGTTAACGAAGCTTGATAAATTCGAATTTAGACAATGGGCTAGGGGGCCTGAGTTAATAAAGCTTGCAACAACCGCTGTACCCATCTTGTTTCGGAACTCCATTGTAACTGACGCCAATACAAGAGCCATAAAATTGAAATTCATTCCTCCTACACCACCCTGGTTCGATAGTCTTTGGGAGAGAATGATGAACCAATTATTAAGGAGTACGTTACGCTTCTCTGTGGCGGAAGGTGAAGGAACCATAAAGACGAGGCCTTTGATGTACTTGTACGTGGCAGATCACGAGCCTCGTTCACTTACCCGGCTCTTTTCATCCAAGGTATGATGAGCGTCTACGTCAGGGGTTGTAGACCTCGATCAGACTGTCAAAATTAACTGAGATTACGGGAGAGACAACAAAAGAGAAAGAGAAGAATCAGGAAAATTCTACAGATGTCAGAAGACTAGAAGCGAAAGAGTTGTTCGGAAGCCTGTGTTATTGTCTCCTCCAGTTGTTTATAAAATTTGATCGATTAACTCCCATATGGCACGCGAATTATATTCAATTCTTCACCAGAGTTCAACGCGAATGTTTGTGTTATAATTAATTTCTATTAATTTAGGCCACGGCTCGCCTTATTTAAGGTATTCCCGACAATAACCGTCTTTGCTCAAAGTCCCGATGCTTTCGCTAATTTTCCAAGGATGATTTTACATTTATTTAACATCTTACTTCGCATTCTATCAACACTAGTACTGAGCTTCAGTTTTTACACGTTCTACGTACGCTTTTTAATAATTTTGCAGAACATTAGTACTCAATTCGTCGACAGATCCAAGCAATTTCACAATTATATGAATTATTTTGGCGAGTTAAGTAAACACTTACCTATTTCCCCTTACAGTAGCGCGTTGTCTCACGACATTTTTATTCGATTATACTCAATTTTCTCACAAATTTTATTAGGTTTCACTAACACTTTTACGATTCTTCCTTACAAACAACATTCAGTTTATACCCAATGAAGTAAGGAGGAAAGGTACGAGTACGTGATACGCAGACTAATTTTTTTGAGTTATCGTCTGATTTTCATCTTTTTGGGGGCTTCGAAAAATACCATTTCAGGCAGTGGCGTGCGTGTGACCATCAACGACATCGAGAGAGAATGACTTTACTGAATCGGCTCAAAGTAAAGGACTCCAAAGTACTATTATAGTTACGATGATCAAAACACCAAATATTTATTTTCTCGAAAAAGGCCTTTTTTGCTTTGACAGTTTTCGTTAAATTATTCATTCGGATTCGTTCTACGTGATATAACTGAACGGTATAATTTTCAGTTCTGAGAAAAATTAGAAGAGCGCCGCAATAAATTATCTGAAATTTCGACCAAATGAGATTTTAGAGCAGTTTTTACTTTCCTTGGCTCTTAGAAGTAGAAAGGAAAGTTATGCAATCGGATGAAAAAAACCCATGATTTTTCTTCAGATCTTAACGTATCAGACTCAACAATTCTAAACTAAAACTAAAATTCTTTTTTCAAAACAAAGGTCTGTGTGTGTGTGTCAGAACACTAAATATTTTTTTTCTCCAAAGCAGCTCTTAAGTTTTTAATTGAATTTCGAGTACATACAGCTTCAAAGTACGCGAAAATACCTTCAAGATCTTATCCGGTGGGAAAAGAACGAGAGCAACGCTATAACCGAACATATCGGCGGTTATATCGCACTTTTTTACTTTCCTTGGCTCTACAAACTAGAAAGGAAAGTTATGTAATCGACTGATCTTTACGTTTCTTCAGATCTTTACGTTTCAGACCCTCCTGAGTCCGAAAAACACTATTTGGGAAAATTGTCTGTGTGTCTGTGAACGATATTTAGAGAAAACCACCGTACCAAATCAGCTCAAACTTCATATCTCGCCTGCAAGTTACCATGGGACGCCAAAATAAGGGTATGAACAAAATCCACCGAAATTTAACTATAGTTATCATAGTGATCAAAACACCAAATATTTTTTTTCTCAAAAACGGCTCTAACGATTTTGATTAAATTTTTTATATTGATAGCTCTCAATAAGGCAATTATACCGTAAAATTCCCATTAGTGGGAAAATGACGAGAGCAGCACAATAAATTACCAAAACTTTCGACGAAATCGAATTTAGCGCGGGTTTTAGAGAAAACAACCGTACCAAATCAGCTGGAACTTGATGTCTAGCCTACACGTTACCATGGGACGCAAAAATAAGAGTATGGGCAAAATCCACCGAAAGTTAACAGTAGTTATCGTGGTGATCAAAACACCAAATGTTTTTCTCAAAAACAGCTCTAACGATTTTGATTAAATTTTTTATATTGATAGCTCTCAATAAGGCAATTATACCGTAAAATTCCCATTTGTGAGAAAATGAAGAGAGCAGCACAATAAATTATCAAAATATTCGACGAAAAGCGTTGTTAGCGCAGTTTTTTCCTTATAAACTCCGCTGGAATTTTTGTAGAATGTTAAAAAAAATTGGTATTGTAGTCCAATCCAATACATATAGGGTGAGTGTTCAAAAACGCTCATGAGATACATGGGGGTTACTCCAGAAATGCCTGAATTTCAACTACTGCCGTTTCGCTTCCCACCAGTTCTAAAAGTGTTTACCCATTAACTCTGCAAAAGTAATCACAATCCTTCTTCAAAAAATTTGTGTTTACAGCCTCATCAATTATCTGTGTACCAATTGCTCAATATTGGTCCTGCAATCAGTACGAGCAGCACAATAAATTTCGGAACTGTAAGCGCTACCGCTTCCTGCTGCCGTAAAGCGTTGTTCGACCAAGTTCAAATTAACTGAGTGATAAATGAATTGATTAAATAGAATTAACCATGTGCAAAGTGAATTGTTGTAGAGCTAAGTAAAGTTGTGTGTTGCAACGCACCAGATATTTTCAAATGAACTCCGCTCTAAAGGTTGCAGAATCTTCAGAAAAATTCTGGTGGTAGATCAATCAAGTTCGAGTCTTTAGTAACCGTAGCAATCTAGTTATTCCGGAATTTTCCCCGCCGTTTTTCCACCACTTCTAGAAGTTTGTACCCGATGCCTCAGGAAAAAAATGATTATCATCTTCCTCAAAACAATCGTGTCTACACGAATTGCTCAGTAATGGTCAAGGCATGAGTACGAGCAGCACAATAAATTCCCGTACCGCGTGAATTGGTGTTTTACCAATGAACTGAATGAATAATACATTGAATCAGTAGCAAAGGCCACGAAAACTAAGGAATTTATGTAGAACTAAGCAAAGTTGTGCATCTGATATTTTCAACATAAATTTCGCTCAGGAAAAATCATAAAGGTAGTTTAATCAGCTACGTATACGGTAAGAGTTAACTATTGGTCACAAAATTATCTGGAGCAACTTCCAAAATTCCGGAACTTAAACTTTTTCCGCAGTTCCATTTGCTGATAGTTTTTTTCGTATTTCGCCTTTTAACACAAATTTTATCGATTGTTATTACATTTTCTAAAGTGTTGTGTTCGGTTTTTCAACTATAGTCACTTATTTGATTTGCTAACTTTCTATAAATTCCATAAATAAAAGAATTTATGTTGACATTTTCAATTATTTGTATTCACTAGTTCATCGAATTTTACCGCGTATCAACGTTATTTACTAAATGTACTACAAATATTCTCCGAATTTCGCAAAGATTTGATCTGAACGCTTCTGGGAACAAGAGAAGGTTCGTTTGGAGGACTCGCGTAGCAAATTTTGGAAGAAGACAAGAGCCAGCCCGAATCGTTTGTCCCGTAAACACAAAGTGCTCCCCCTTTCACTTGAGTTAGCCGCAAATCCCCCGTCGGCTCTCGCGCCGTTCAACTCTTACTATTCAGTTTACCAATAAACTCTACTTCAGTCAGTTTCGTGCAGGTGTCCGGTGCGCATGGGAAGCGCGAAGTTCAAATTCCGTTAAAGATAACATAACGTCGTTTTAATTGCCCTCGGCTCATCATGACGCATCCACCAAGCACAGTAATCAAGTAAGACCTCCTTTAAAATTAATAAAATAATTAGTAAGCGATTCGTACGAGACGAATTGCAGTCATTCGAAGATGCCCGCGGAAAATGAGCGAAAGGCGTCGAAGTATGAGTTTCCCTTTCGTTCTTCATTTCCCTTTCGTCTTGCCGGCCGTTTCTTCGCCCAGAAGCATCACGGTCGACAACGGGAGTGTCGAACTTAAATATCTGTAGAGGAGCATCGCACATCTTTCCTCAACACATCGAGCATTCAGGAACTATTATCGCTACACACACGTATCCAATCTGTTTTCCCCTTCTGACGTTCTACAGAGAAACAGGTTTTGTAAATTATTAAGTTGCCCCTGATGTCACGGCCTTTATTCAGAAATTTATGGAGCCGCCAAGAAGCTATCGGTTTTGCTTTTATTGTTCGGAAATTATAGAAATGATAACGAGAAAAAAGTCAATCGAAGAGTCGACTGGCTATTTTATGACCGCTACGAAGGTCCAGGTAGCTTATTTGGGTACCAACATGATTTTTATGAGAGCGTTAGCGCCACTTGAAAATATTACCGCAATCCCCGTAAATTCGATGTACTGCTGTACATTTCAGATGTTGCATCTTAGTTCAACGCGTTTTCACGGAGACTTTTATTGAGAACAAAACGTAGGATTGAGTTTGCTGAAACTATCACGTTAGTTTTAATATTGAGATCGTTGTCGCTATTTTCGAGAAAATGAGAAGAAGGGTAATTTATTGCTCGGCTGATCTCATTTTCCTATCAATAGTGATTTATATCTGTTCAACGGATAGTCATGGGAATCAGAGTGAGGAACGAAATGCGACTACACGTTGCTAGAAGACATTCAACTGGTCAAATTCGCATATGCGTTTACTGAGGAAATTTCAAAACGTTAAAAAAACACATTTCGACGTACCATTTTCGTTACAATTGGGTCTCCCTTCAACTCCCGTCAATGAAAACCTCTTATTAAAAAACAAATATATATCTAGCACGTAGCAACATATAGCTTTCTGCAACCCCTAAGATATGTAATATATACGGGCGCTTTATCTTCGTTCATCGGATTTACACTTATATATTTACATTCATTCACAACAAAATGTAGGATTAAGTTATCTGAAGTCATCCTATAAGTTTCATCAATATCATTACCGACAGTTTTGAGAAAATTAGAAAAACGATAATTTTGTGTTTGAAAAATCTTTACTATATACATTGTATTGTAATAATATTTGTGTTTAGCTTATATTTCCGCTCAACCGATAGTCAGACAAATAATAGCGAGAGAATTTGGGTATAGATTGCTAGAAGATACTCCATTAGGTGGATCAAATTCAGTTATGGCGTTATAAAGAACATTTCTACAACTTCAAAAACGTTTCGCACATTTTGATTCAACATATTGGTTACGTTTTGTTTATATCCTGTGGGTTGCCCTTTCCACAAAAGATAAAAAATCTTCATTTCGCGTCTCACGCCTGTATCTCCGTATTTATCGAAAAACGAAAGTAAAGTATCGATTAGTTGAAGAATATTTAATTGTTCGTTCAAAATCCTTGGAACCGTTTATGAGAGAAATGAAAAAATCTCGATTTCGATCCACGCGAGAAAATGTAATATTAAAGCGGAGTCGTTTGAAACTGTCTACACAAAAAATGTTATTAGATTAGCAAAAACCGCTTATGAGCAAAAGAAATGAATGTGTGTGTGCATGTTCGATTTGTATGAGAACGGCAGAACCCATTGAGCTCGTTCTTTTTTGAGTTTCTTCGTGACTTTTCGAAGGAGCGAAAATGAGGTTATGATTGAAGGACGGGGGAAGGGTCGTATTTTTCTTGATAAAGGCTCTCACGATTTTGATTAAACTGTCGAATTATCCCATAACTTTGCATTGTCACAAATATCTCTGGGAAAATTCGGTGAACAGAAATAACGACCAAAATGTGTCAAAAAGTGCGTATTGTGTTAACATTAATTTATTATCATTCTGGATAATAACCCTATATTTTCGGCCAGGAACATGTTTTTACAACCCCCCTCAAAATTTTACATTTTACGTTTCAAGGCATCAGAATTCCAAATGCCCTTAATGTGAACTAAAAATTCCGTTCTTTCGCACAAAAATCCCATTTGATATCTAATTGTGGCCTCCTGCTCGTCAATCCGATCAGACGAAGCCCGATGGTTGTTAAGGGCAAAAAATTAACGAAAACGCAATTTAGGCAGTTTTAACCCAAATACGCCGTGTTTATTTCAAGGTATTTTTAGATGTTCAGAACACGGGGGACGACCAACCTGTCGTCAGCTCGTCGCGTCACGTCGTGCCAATTGCCTACTGGCGCCCACATGCGCCTGGAATTAGTAATTTAGTAGTAGTTAGATCATGCTTCGTATGGTTCATTGGTATTTTTCGATGCTGAGTCGAATGTGATGGTCCTCGAGGGTCTGAGACTAGGTCAAGGTGTTCAAAAGAATAATAAATCGTTGTGTAATAATTTGCAGCGTTTTTTGTAAGTTTTCGAAATGTACTGAGTAACCTATGTAACTGCATTTGATTGACTTGACGGGCAGTCTCGTGGCAGCCTATACCTTTTTGTTGTCTACAACTATTTTTGTATCTACCGTTGAACAGAGTTATAAGCTATGTTAGCTGCGAAATGAGATTTGCCAAACTTAAATGATGGGTTTTCCGATTTTCTCAAAAACTGTCGTAACTTTCGAACTACCCTCACATTTTGTTTTGCTTAAATATTTTCGAAAAATGCGTTGAACGAAGATATAACAGTGAACCCACGTGGTGGGGTGAGGAGGGAATAAGGAAAGTTGTTTTGCTACGTACCAGATATTTTAAACGGCGTTTTTCGCTTTGGATCGTAAAAATATCCAGAAAACTGAATTTTTTCTTTCAACGGGTCGCATAACTTTCCTGTTTATTTTGTGGGGCTAAGGAAAATAAAAAAAGCCTACGACATAAAAAAAAAAGCATCCATACATTTATGTTTGAAAACGTCTTTCGCGACGGAAAAACGTTATTTTTTCCACAAAAATACGGATGGACCGTCGTCATTCCCATCTGTGGGGGTGATGTGTTCATCTAAACCAGAACACCTTGGGGGACAGGTTCATCTTGAGAGTTTTAAAACGCTTGCTACTCTCCGCGACAAAGTCAAGCCTGGTTGAAAGCGAGGAAGCCCATATTGATGTCCTCGGGGCCTCGAAAGCAGGACATGTAGGTATTACCCCACTTACAAGTATAATGTTTAGTTTGTTGCATCAATTTTTCATTTTTTACTTACTTCTTATTTTAAATTTGTTTTCTTATTTTTAAAGTTATAACTTATTTTTTGTTTTATTTTATTGAGGTTTCATTTCTCTAAGATTAGCGATTAATTTATTGTTTATTTTATTTATATGTTTTTAATCTTCCTTCCATTTCCTGCTCACCAAGCTCATCCAAGCTTGCTGCAGATAGCCCGAGCCCACTCTCAAGGCATCACTCGCATAATGTGTCTTTGAAATCCTCTTAGGGCTGTCCAAATATTTACCACCGACGAAACAAGTATGAGAGTTGAATAACATCGAATTCGATTGAATCTCTTCCTAATGATGTTTGGGTCCTCCCAGTCAAATCTCTCGACCCAATTACTGGCCCTGGCTCCTGATAAAATCTGCGAGAAGCTGAGTGCGGATTCATGTCATCAATCAAAACTGATCCACTGGTCAATCAAAATCACTCATTTGCCTCGTAGTTGATACTATCGATGTTAAGTATCTATTCGTTGAAATGTATTAGACTGTTGAATGGTATCTCCAGTAAAGCAAGATAACTACCTTCCTAGCTAATAACGACTATGATCATTAGTGATGTGACGTTCTGGATTGAAAGGGGGCTTCAGGTAACAAACAATTGTGATGCAACACTACTGGGTTTCTCGGATGTGTTTTCACCGGATAAGATCCCAGGAAGGCTGTGGTAAATGACGTCAAGAAGCTGTTGGTCTAAATCAAGATGCGCCTGGCGTGGATGTGATAAGTATGTGCTGTGACTGGTGTAGGATTAGTTCAGGGCCAATTGCGGTAGAGTGGCATGCCTGAAGACCAGCTATCTTCTGAGTTCATGGCTGCTCTGCACAGGTCGGTCGATGGAAGAGTATTCAAGTAGTGTACTGACTCTTTGGCACTGCAGGGGGAAACTTCCAAGTAAGATATTACTGGACTTCACACGCCTACTGGCCTGGCCTGTATACTGGGTTATATCGTGGGTACTCGTTGCTGTGGTAACTGGTTTAGGGTAGCTGAACCAAGTGGCGCACGTGCGGCTACACATTCGTGGTGGTCATGATACAGTTTCCAAGCAGGTTGCTGATGCCTCATCATCCCACGAATGGGATGTGGAGAGACAGCAGGGCTATTGAGTTATCTCTGGAAATTGAATCGAGGCCACTCAGCAACGATCTTCAATGTCCAGGTTGTACAAGTATGAAGTTGATGGTATACTACACTGATGGCTCAGTGCAGGGTGGCCTTGCAGGGGCCGAGAATCAAAGCGGCAATCCCATTGGGGTCGCTGGCCACAGTGTTCCAGGCAGAGGTGGCTGCGGTGACGGTCTGTGTGCAGCGGCTGCTGCAGAGGGGACTGAAGTGGCAGAGAATCTACATCATGGTGGACAGTCAGGCCACTCTCAAGGCCTTAGCCTCATACTGTCTTACATCACGGCAGGTGTGGGAGTATCTGACTGGACTGAAGGCCCTGGTCGAGGACAACAGTGTAACACTGGGTTGGGTGGCAGGGCATCAGGGTATACAGGGAAACGAACGGGCTGATAGGTTGGCTAAGAAGGGATTGGCGCGGATTCCTATTGGCCCTGAGTCCTTTGTTGGGACTACCAGGAGCCACCTACGTAGAGAGGTTGGCAATTGGGAGGATAGGAGCAGGGCTGCCCATTGGCAGGTGCTGCCTGGCCTTAGACAGTCAAAACTCTTCATTCGACTCTCCAAAGGGAGGGCCAAGGAGGTGCTTGCACTGAGGAGGAAGGATATGAGGATCATGTGTGGCCTGTTCACAGGTCACTGTCCGCTGAGGTACCACCTTACAAATATTGGCAAGTGCGAGGCACTGGTATGCAGGTTCTGCGAGGTAGGGGTAGCGACGGCAGAGCATGAGCTGTGCGTATGTGATGGACTAGCAGCATCGCGGATATCCTCCGCTTTGTGCGGGGTGGTGGGGGTGCATAGGTGACGTCACACCAAGTGAGACCAGTGCCGTGGGGCCTGGTGGTGGTGCAGGGGGGCCATGATCCTAGGATCATGGACACCCTTACAATAGGCCCGTTAGTGGCTGCAGTGAGGGTATCGCCTGCATCCAGCGTTTCAAGGAAAAAAAAAGTATGAAAGTGTTCATTCGCTGGATGTGGGCTGATGTTTCCTGAGGTATTGCCACCCGGTGGAACGGTCATATTTCAACTGGCTGGGGTCCTTTGTTGGATTTGTTTCAACTTACTCATGACACTGATGAGTAAAATTGAACGTAAAAAATCCCTTGAACCTTCTTCTTCATGTAGCATGAAGTTTTCCTTTCTGCCATTATTTTCTTAGTTTGGAGAAATATCTTGTGACCTCCCTGAAACAAAACTGTCGAGGCTTCATTCGCTTTCCTTCTAACTTGGGAGACTGAGACTTTTAAACACAGAAGTTGAGTGAAGAGCGGGGGAGAACGTGAGATGTTGAGTTGAGAAACATGGACCTGTTCAAATCAAAACGGGGTTAACACAAACTGAGTGAATAGATCATTCATTATCTTCAGAACGTATGGTACACATATAATCTTATATAGACGAGTATTTCTTAATACGGGATTAAAATTGTTCAGAATTCACCAAAACGTAAAACTCACAGTACCTCCAGAACCTTTCAAGCTGTCGATGCAGTTTTTTTAAGCTCTTTATAATAAGTCATCCTCGTTTAGAAACGATCCCAGATTTTAGAAACGATTTTATGCATTTTTGAGGTTTCCAATTTGGAGTACTTCGCATTCAACTTTGCTGGCTAGCTAACGCAGCTTCAAAAATTACAAGATTAATCTTCGATCTAATTTTGTACTATCTAGCTCGCCCCGTAGAAAGTTATCAATAGCTGACAACTATCACAATGGAAAGTCGCTTTGAGCTCGTTGTGGCAAGGGTGGGGAAATATGTTGTTGGTGGACCTTTACATTGAGTGAGAGAGACTTTATACGTCTGGGAAAGTCAAATTCTCCTCAGAGGCTGAAGTGGACCATTCAGAACGTGTCAATGGATCTTATTTGTGAATACTTTTGAAGACTGCTTGAAAATTAGACACGTGTACTTATGGGACTGTCCTTATTGGTTGAGAACGTTGAGTGGTATCTCAAGTAAAGCAAGATAACTAACTTCCTGGCTATTAGCAACGACTGCCGATCATTAGCCGCGCTATTTCTTCTGAAGGAGGGGGGGGCTTGAGGTAACAAACTATTGCGAAGTAATTCCACCAAGTTTGTCATCTCTCAGTCTCTCAGTGAGGATGTCGTTAGTGGCGTCGGTAAGTATTTACAGAGCCACCTCAATACTGCAGGTACGGCGCCAAATCTTAGTGCGACTAGAAACGTTCACTCATCTTAACAAATCACCTTTTCATCGAACTGTTCTGAATTCGGTTTAAAAAAAATCGATGTTTAGTGAAAGTTGTCCTTTCGTTACTTTTCCCTTTCCTCAAGAGTGGTGCCAGGGATATTGCTGTATTAAAATTGAATACCCGACAGACCTGATGTCTTGTTAGCAGTTATCCTTGCGACTATCACCATTCACCAGCTTGTTGGGGGGACACGTAAGAAGTGATCAAGGAATAACTTTAACCCTTAGCGCATTTGATAATCTTGCACTTTCTTTAGCCCTACTAGGTAAGAATGACGGTTGTGTAACGTCAGGTTTTTGTAGTAGTTTTCTTCAAATAGTAGTCCTTATGACTACAAAAGGCCGTTTGGAAAGTCTTCTGTGTTCCGTGTGCCTTTGAATCCGAATGATAAAGGTAGAACCGAATCAGCTCTAATTTGGTATGTAGCATATCAACGTGGTACACCATATTATTGGACATCATCGGTCAAAAAGTAACAGCACCTTTCTCATTATTACTGTAATGTAGTTGTCAAAAACCCGAAATTGACTCTTCTCATGGCTGAGTATGATCAGCTTTGGTATACCTGAAGTTTCAAACAACTGTGCGGCGATAAAACGTTTTCATTGGAGAGGAAATGGTGAGAGCAGCACAGTAAAATGTGTTACCAACAATATAGTTACCCTCCCTCCCATATTTATGCAGTTTTTTCTCAAATAAATCCAGCTAAATTGAAAATAGCGTTCTCAGCAAAATTGTGCAAATAATCCAATAAATTACCTAAACG
Source organism: Pachypeltis micranthus (assembly GCA_020466155.1). Classification (NCBI taxonomy): domain Eukaryota; kingdom Metazoa; phylum Arthropoda; class Insecta; order Hemiptera; family Miridae; genus Pachypeltis; species Pachypeltis micranthus. The sequence goes on along the minus strand of CM035770.1, from coordinate 54,058,489 downwards.
AAGGAAGCTTAATAAAGGTTGTGAACGTTTTGTAATTTTAAACACTTTTTTTATCTAAACAACAGTCATTACAACCATATTGCACATAACTGTTGGCTCTTTGACTAACTTATATCACCCCAGTTTGAACGTAATTCTACTAGAGTAAACAAGTAAAAATAATTGTGTTGACGGTTAAATTATGTGCTCGCTGGATATTAAATAAACATTGCTCCACGTAGGAATGCCAGGAGGAAACCACTTCGATCAAATTTCTCTTTTGATGTCAGAAATGTCGTTAAACTTTCACACTCTTTTTAAAATCTTTCACATGTTTTACGGGAAGAACCTACGCGTAATAAAGCATTAATAGTAAGAGAATAAAAGGTAGTAAAGCATTTTATAGTTGCGGGTATAAAATGATTTCCCCACTATTTCGATGAAAAACCTTTCTTTCAGTAACTGTAACTGGCAGTTTAATCAAACTCTCTCTGTCGAGTTGGAGCTATCGCAAGTTGGACCACTAGCAATCAATTTTCCCGTTGACTGAATGTGAGTAAATACTTGCTTTCAGTCGGAACTGTTGTGACTCGTAGTGACTGTGTCTCAATGCATTCATCACAATAATACATTTATAATAATACTTCCAATAATAACAATATGAACGCGTGTAAATTCTTTAGTTGTTCTTCACTGTTGTATAGTGGACATGTTTCTTGGGGTTCAGCAAACTCATAGATCTCATAGCCAATTTATAGGTTCAACCACTGAATTTATATCATCATTGACCTAACCCCAGAAAACATCCATATTCAGGAAAACCGCGTTTAAAATGATACGCATCTATCATGCATGCATGAATCTTATGTATATGTAACGTGGGGATTGCAAACGATGGAGAGCTGAAGGATACTCTGGCCAACATTACATTGTCCTCGAACTTTGATCCTATACCCGGGGTATGTGTGAATTACCAGTAGATAGCATAACTTTAATGTCCGAGGGACGCCTTCGTTTGGCAGAACATTGAATACTGTACATATAGAATATAACCAGTGAAGTATATCAACCTGACGTTGTTATTTTCCTTGGCTCTACAAAGTAGAAAGGAAAGTTATGTAATCGGCTGAAAAAAAAATTTTGAGTTTTCTTCAGATCTTTACGTTTCAGACCCTCCTGAGTCCGAACAACACTATTTGGGAAAATGGTCTGTGTGTGTCTGTGAACGATTTTTAGACAAAACGTCCGTACCAAATCAGCTCAAACTTGATATCTAGCCCGCAGGTTACCATGGGACGCCAAAATAACGGTATGAACAAAATCCACCGAAAGTTAACTATTGTTATCATAGTGATCAAAACACCAAATTTTTTTGTCTCAAAAACAGCTCTAACGATTTTGATTAAATTTTTTATATTGGTAGCTCTCAATAAGGCAATTATAGCATAAAATTCCCATTTGTGGGAAAATGTCGACAGGAGCACAATAAATTATGAAAATATTCGACGAAAAGCGTTTTTAGCGCGGGGTTTTCCTTATAAACTCCGCTAAAATGTTACGAGAATGTTTAAAAAAATTGGTGTTGTAGTCCAATCAAATACATATAGGGTGAGTGTTGAAAAACCCTCATGAGATACATGGGGCTCACTCCAGAAATTCCTGACTTTCAACTGCCGCCGTTTCGCTTACTACCAGTTCCAAAAGTTTTTACCCAACAACTCTGCAGAAGTAATTACTATCCATCTTCAAAAAATTTGTGTTTACAGCCTCATTAATTATCTGTCTAACAATTGCTCAGTAATGGTTCTGGAATGAGTACGAGCAGCACAATAAATTCCGGAACTGTAAGCGCTACCGCTTCCTGCTGCAGAGAAGTGTTGTTTGACCAAGTTTTAATGAACTGAGTGGTAAATGAATTGATTAAGTAGACAAAGCCATATAGAAAGTGAATTGGCGCAGAGCTAAGGAAAGTTGTGTGTTGCAACGCACCAGATATTTGCAATCAGCCCCATAGCTCGCTAACTCAGCACCCTTGCAAAAATGTACGGAGTCTTCATTTTTTGGCCTGATCTATTCACTTAGCCACACAATCGAAGTATGTGTATGTTGTTAGGATGGAAAGAGACCACTAGCTATTCAACCTGGGCTCGACAACCTGACGGTTCCTGTACTCTCTGTTCTTCTGCTAATCTCTGGCTTCCCATTGGTTCTAATTGTATATTTGCGTCCACGGGAGTTGGCAGTAATCACGGCTATTATCCGTTCAAAGCTCTTCGCAAATAGGACATAGTTGTAGGATTGTTCGGAAGCAGTCAGAGTGACTGCTTATTCGTCAACCCGATTCTAACAAGCAGGACGTTTTCTCATTTTTCGATTTTGGATCAAAACGGCGATGCAACAGCAAGAGAAGCCAAACCGCATATTTCAATCGCTGTGTACCGTAGGGAACTGGCTCGTCCAATATCCGGTGCCAATACATCCACCGCTTCTAGTTTACTCTTTGCGGAATTCAGCCCATAATAGGTGTTTCCCTTTTATTCACTTTTAGTGGGGATTATGACTACTTTCTTAAGACACAAAGGCTTTTAATGGTGAACGTTTGAGGGCAATAACAGGCGGTTGATACTTCAATAAGCAATATTACGGCAAGACTGGGGAATGAAATGTACGATCGAGTTTCAAACGGATCAAACGATCCAACGGCGTCAATCCACACTCCTGAACTTGCCAAGTCAGCAGTTCGGTTGATTCTTGGACTCCGAAGGTCGGCGATTTTCTTTTATACCGTCGATGAGGCTGTTGCCCCGTACGCGGTTTATTGTCCCATACCTAGTAAACGTTCATTGGCAGTTTACAACTGGCGAGATAGCCGTCGTTTACATTTGCATTAGTTGGAAAAGATAGTCGAAGGCGAGATTATAGCGACTTCTCTGAAACGTTAGAGATCAACGACACGAATACAGAATTTTCACCGTGCGCCACTGAACGTATACACCAATGTACACCAATTATCGAGTTTGAGCCAAACTACTGGCGCTAGAAAAAGCAGATTAACCTGTCTGTGCTCCACTCGAAGACGCGCAATGCGGAACGTTCCGACGTGAGTTCTCTTTTTGTGTTTCAGAGTTTTCACGTGTGTGCCCATAATTAATTAAAAGTGAATATTTACCTACGACCGGTCAAAGGAAACAACGATGTACAGAAATAAATATAAAACAAATACTCACAAATGCTGAGTTAGATGCACGTTTTGAGCTCATGGCGACGTTCAGTAATCTTTATCTCCAATCTAACTGGTGGCGCTTGAAGTTCCGTAATTTGTTTGGCTGCTCCTACTCGTACTACGACCTTTACTGAGTACCCAGCGTATAGCTAATTGATGGAACTATCAAAACTATTTTTTTTGTTGGAAGATTATTATCTACAGTTCTAAAATTATGGAAACACTTGGTGAACTGCGCGAATTGTAATTCAAGAACTTCTGAGGGTGCCAATTATTATTTTATGATCATTATTAAACTGCCATCGTGCAGATAGTTTATTGGGCTACCATTCTGTTTATTTTAGAACGTGTCATAAGAATGCGATTGATAACGAAAAAACTGCACTAAAATCCCTTTTCGTCGAAATTTTTGATAATTTACTGTACTCGTCTCGTCATTCCTCCACAACTGAAGATTGTACGTTATTGTATCGTTTGGATCTCTCCAACTAAAAATATATAATTAACATCGTTCAAGCTGTTGAAAAAAAAGTTGGTTTCTCGATGTGTATGATAATTATAATTAGGACTGATTTTGCTCAACTCCTCATGTTAGCTAAAATAAAGCGAATTTTGTGTCTGTCGATCGCCGAAATATTTGAGACTCCTCAGGCGCTTCGTCCTCCGAATTCATAATTGCCGGAGAAGTTTTGATTAGCTTCTCGTCAACAGATTAGCAACGTCTAGCCGGAGGTTTCTCCTTTTTTTTTGTTTAAAGCGACGAACGACCAATTATGGAACAATTGTGAGCGTCTGAGAGATTCCGCATTAGACCAAATGAACAAATATAGTAGAAACGCCCTCAATCGGACTTGATTAGTTGAATTGACCTGAATGTCCTATCGGGCTTTTACGAATCGAGATTAGGATTCGGTTTTTGAGGGCGCCGAAGGGAAATCAATTAATCGTATCGATAATTTGTAATCGAGCCGCGCGCATTAAGGCCTTATTAAGAGCGTTTTGGGCTCAGGGCGCTTTTGTGTCAAAGTGTGGATGGGGGGGGGGGTTGTAGTGAAGCAATCAGTCCCAAAATTTCGCAGTATGCACCACACAACTTTACCGCAGTTCCACGTTTATTCAGCCATTTTCGTCGCTCTACCAACTGATCCAACTAAGTTTCTCACTCGCGGTGTTACATAGAAAAGACACAGTTTATTGAAATGCTCCTACTTATGACTTTTATTGACTAACTAGCTTATAGGAGATTTGTGGGACTGCTAACATTTTTTTTTTGCTCGGACAGATCGCATTAACTATATTGAAATTAAAGTGAGTTCTGAGGAGAAGCTAATCGTAGTTCCGACGTTTCGTTGGTTAATAAAAAAAAAGACAATTCCACGTTGCCGTTCAGCGGTTTCGAACTGTTTAAATAGATTCAAAGCATATTAAATCAAATTCGTTATAGCTGGTATTCGTTTTTTTTTTTAAACCGTTTGATGTGTTGAACACCAGGACAAATAGCATTTTTTTTGATGGATTGTGCGCTCATATCCTCGTATCTCTCTTGACGAATACACTGAATTGAGATGAATTGGATCAGCTCTGTTCCTCTTAATCGTGTTTGCGGCGTTTTTTGGACTCGGACACCTTTTTTAAACTCCCTAATCCTGTTTTATCATTCACTCCGAACCATATACCTGATTTCGGCCAGGAACAGTTTTTACAACTACCCTTCTCAAATGTTGACACGTTTCAAGGCATGTGGATTCCAAATCTGCAATGTTCTCCCGCCGTCCGGGCCAATTTTGCCTTTAACGTGGCCAAATAAAATTTGTTCTTTCGCACAATAATTCCGTTTGGGAATACGTTTCTCATGAGCAAAAAATGTGTCTTCTACGAAATTTTAGTGGTTTTATCGCCAGTACGTCGTATTTGCTATAATTTCGGAGTTTTTTTAAATGTTGACAATAGGACTGCGTTTCATATGAGTAGAAATGCGTCTAGATGGAAAATTACAGTAAATATAGTAGTTGAAGGAGTCCGACAGTTATCGTTTATCCACAGCGCGCGCTCATTTCTCACCTGTCTTAATCCAACCATCCGTCAGTCCGACTTGTCCCGTCTTGCCTATCGTCGCCTAGAAAATATCGATTTTCGTTGTCACGTTTTAGTCTCATTCTTCTTATTGTTTAATAATATTTGTCGATGCTGTCTCGGAGATATAGGGCTGCGTCAAGCTCTGCATAAAAATTATAAACCGTTGTGTACCAATTTGCAGCGTTTTTCTGAGAATACCAGTCGCGTTTAAGTTAGATGTATGAGAAAAAACTGTACTAAAATAATCCCTTCTTCTCGAAATTCTTAATACTTCGTCGTGCCGGCTCTCGTTATGTTGCCACGGAGGAGAGTTAAATGGTATTCTGGAGCCGTTTTTAAGGGGAAAAACATCGTGCTTTGATCTTTGCGGTAACTATTGTTAGTTTTCACTCAATTTGCCCATTATGAAGGCCCAAATGGTGTTTTTCGGACTCAAAAGTCCTTTAAACGTATTGATCTGGAGAAAACTCAAAATTTTCTGGTCGATTAAGTAACTTTCCTTTCTAATTCGTAGAGCTCAGGCCTCTCACTCTCTCTCTTGTTATAAGCTATTGAACATTAATAATATATATTAATACATAATATTAACATAGTACATAATAATCGCAACGTAATAATAATAACATATATGCCTTCGTTCTAACACATTTCAAATCATGCAATTTAGTTGACAAAGGCCATTACGATTCTCAATAGCCCTTCTTCGCCGCGCTTGAATAAACGCGTTCGAATTACATTAGCGGAAGCCATCAACAGTTGAGGAGCGTCCAAGAAGGTCGCGGCGAAACCTCTGGTTTTGGAGCCCGATCGAGGAACCGTGAAACCGAATCGTGAAAAACGTACGGAACGAGTTCGAAATAGCACGTGCTAGAGTTGAGTAACTACTGGTTAGTTCTGTTTTATTATCCGTCGCTAACTTTTGAAGGTTAGTAAGACGTTCGTTTCGCCTCTAAGCGAAAATTGCGGTATTGCGGGCCAATTTCGAAGCGGAGCTCTGAGAACCTAATTCGCGCTCGGCTCTTCGTCGATTGTTCCTGTGCGCACGAGTATAATCATCATTAGTTGGCGCTAATTTCATAAATGTGGATGAACAGAAAACTACATGGCTACAACTTCGAAAACATGTAATAAAATACAAGGAAAATATCAGGGGCCGCAGCACAGAACATTTCTCAACACCTCATAAATTCAGAGATTTTATCAGTTTATATGAACCTGGTAGAGTTGAACCTTTTAATTCGAAACGCTACGATCCATATTGAGTTGCTACAAACTACTTCACGACCTTCACTGAGCCACTGATTACTCTAATTATTGTATACAAGTATTTAGGTGGTATTCTTATTGGCGAAGATTGCGTTTATTGTTTTGGAAAAAAGTTTAGTCAAAGAACAACAGCCTGAATTCCGGGATTTATGAGGTTGCTCCTGATTATCTCATGACCATTATTAAGGTGCCATAATAATAAGATAATAGGAAGTTTATTAGATTACGAACACGATTTTTGTGAGAACGATTGTATTAAGTGAGCTGAATTTATAACGAATTTCGTTAAAACGTTTAAATTTGATCCGATTGGGTTCATCTGTTCTCTCCTAAACGCACACAACCTTACCGTGTTCTCTGGGTTCATAAACTCTTCAAATGTGAAGAAAAATGAAACTATTCGTTTTCAGTCGATTACTTAACTTTTCTCCCTATTGGCAGCGCTAAGGAAAGCCAAAAGTTAGTCAATGAGACGATAGCAGTTTGAATCCCGGACTTTCGTGGGTTATTCCTGATTATTTTATAACCGTTATTGAATTATCATTATGACGGTATTGCATTATCAACTTGATTTGCATTTCCATGCGTCACATGAGCAGTTTTTAGACGGGATAATTGTTCTCGAAACTATTTGTTGAACTTTTCAAAGATTTATTGAGCTCCAATCAATTTTCCGAGTATGAAAATTTCTTAATCAAGATTGAAAAACAGTTGTCGTGGGACTCGCGATACTATAAAGCGTGTCTTCCTAGAGCTACGTGGCGAAAACTAAGGCAAAGGCGCGTATTGGAACATGAGAGGCCTTTGCCGACTGCGTTAGGCTGAGAGTTTCGAAGTCTTCCTCAAAACATTCCCAACATTAAACTAGTTGAAAGTGGCAAGACTTTTGACAAGTTATGGAAGCTACGAGCCAAACTTTATTTTAACGCTAATCATTTCTTACCTTCATTTGTAATTTTTATGCATATCTTTAGTTCTACTAACCGTTGTACTACGAAGTAGGAAGTAATGTTACGTAATCGGCTGAAAGAAAAGTTGTGAAATTCGGATCTCCTACTTTTTAGGGTGTTTTGAGTCCTAAATATTTAGTCCGAACAACACAACTTTCCTCAGCTCCATGAGCACTCAGAGATTTTTATTTTTATCTTACAACCAATCAAATCAGTTTTTGATTCAGTTTGTCAAAACTAACAGATTCAGTTTGTCAAAACTAACAGACTGGGGGTTCTGAAGGAATTTATTGAGGTCCTCTTACTTATGGCCCGTTAATTATTGACATGATTTTTTTGAGTCAGATTGACTGTTTTGAAATTATTGTGTAACAACTGTGAGAAACGGTAGTAAGTGAAATGGTGGTGGTTAGCATTCTGGAATTACTAGGATTGCTCCTAATTATGTTACGAGCGATATTAAACTATGATCGTATAAGTGGTGTTATGACTTTTTTGAAGTTAGTACTTCTTTTTGGTTGGATTTGGCATGTCCGACTTTCACATTAATTTTTTGTAAAATGTGACTCCACCTTGTCCACCCCTGAAGGAGGTGTCCCTAGTTTGAGGAAGCAAGTACCCTCGTTATGAGGAACAGCTACACCTCGTGTGGGAGCAAGTACACCTCTGAAGTAGGTAACAGCTACACCACAGGAAAATAGGAGCAAGTATGATAAAATCAACAGCTACACTAATTTCCCAAAAATATGGGAGCAAGTACGATCCTCTGAAGGAGGGTCAACAGCTCATCCATACTAAAATTGGGAGCAAGTACGGTCCTCGAAGAGGGCCAACAGCTGCACCAATTGGATTGTATGCGCGAGCAAGTACGGCCTTTGAAGAGAGCCAGCAGCTGCACCAATTTAATGTAGGAGCAAGTACGAACCCCTGAAAGGGAATCAACAGCTGCATTACAATTTTACCGGGAGCAAGTACACTTCCTGAAGGGAAGTAACAGCTACACCAGTTTATTGAGGAGACAAGTGCACTCTACAGGGTAGAGTAACAGCTACACTCAATAAGCAAAGAGTCGTTTTCTTTTTTAGGTTTAAAAATGAAAAGAGGGGAAAACCCACGTGGATGACCTTCTGTCAGTGGTTTATTTCCAACGTATTTCCATAGTTTGATATAAAATATTATAAAAACATATTATTTGTTGGTTGTGTACTTAAGCTAAGTCGATTACAATGATTATCTTAAAGCTAAGTTCACTACAAGTGGCTTATGTTACTACTGTCCTGATTTTTTTGACAAAGCTAGGATCATATGACCGTGATTTGTACGGAAAAAACTCGATAAAAAATCGGTTTTCGTTGAAATGTTTGATATTTATTGCGCTCTTCGCGTTATTTTTCCACAGATGAAAATTTTAGGGTATCGCGTTGATGGACATGCTCATATAATCAATGTAATTAAAATAGTTAAAGCTGTTTCTGAGAAATATTTGGTGTTTTGATCACTATGATAACTATAGTTAGTTTTGTGTCCATTTCGCTCTTATCCTTATTTTGGCGTCTCATGATGATTTGCAAGTCAAATATCAAATTTGAGCAGATTTGGTCCAGCAATTTCCTCTCAACCCTCCTCTCGTTGATGGACTCACTCAGATTAAGTTCTCAAATGGTGTTTTTCGGGCACAGTGGCCCTTCAAACACGCGCACATCTGAAAATCAAACTCTTCGACGAAAAGCCATCCCAAAACGAGTAACCCGCATTTGATTTTCAATTTTCTCTAAGCAACTTCATTTTGTGCCTGCTCGAAATTATCGGTATTCAATTGAAAACAATTAATCTACAACTGCACTCGTCGATTTACATTAAATTTTCGTTGAAAAACATCCTATTGAATCCTTAAGGCAGCTTTTCCGGTTCGCGCTTCCACCTAAATTTTTACAGGAACTTTCGAAAATGGCCACCGTTGTATTTGACGTCCAGTCGTAACATCGGACGATTCACGTATAAAATTCATGGGCATTTCATTGAGACTTGTTTTGAATGGATAGAATCGCAATGTGAAACAAGAGAACCCAACAAATGAAAGAGGGAAAACAATTAAATGGCTGACATCGTTAGTGTGGAGTTTTGGGCACTCAGTTGTGATGACAATTCGACACCAAAAGCTTGACCGTGACAATTTACTCCTTTTAAATGTTTTTTCCTTCGGTTTGCCTCCCTTGATATATATGCACGTATACCAATTAGTCTGACAAGCGCCCAGCTACCTTTTGATCTGTTCAAGTACCCAGTGAAATATTCACAAGGTCGCCTCTTCACTTGTTTCCCGCCTGAAAAGTATAATTGAAAAATCGCGGCGATGATTTTCCGCTCGTTAAACGTTTCCTGTTTTTTTTTTTTTCACTCTTCCTTTTCTTCCTTTTACTCCGTTTATCAAAGTAGCTCTTGCGTCGTTTCCGTTTTGCTTCGTCGAAAAATTACGTCGTCATTTCGCGAATTGAAGGTAATTTCGTGAAGTGAACGGGAGCGTCGGGGAGTTGTTTGGGGATCGAAGCTGAACTGTCGGTCGGTTGAATCGCAGGGGTTTTCCATCTCGCGAGTGAATTAAAACCTGCGTCATCGCGAAAAAAAACACGAAAAGCGGGTTATTGACATCGTGTTGAGACTCACACGCTATCAGACAAGTGGAAGGTGGTGATTTCAACGATTGAAGCGGCAACGAATCCAGCCTGCGAAATTTGGCCAAGAAATAAATCGATCTGGAAATACGACGGAGTTTGGAATCAACAGGAGCGCTATTGAAATCGTGCCAAATATACTCACCGTCGTCTGGCAAATCCTCGTTAAAACGTTGAGCTGCAACAAATTGACTCGCGTTTTCATTAAAAAACGCACATGCCTGCAAAAAAGATATGATTGGAAACTTTTTTGATTTTCTGTGGTAATCTAAGAGTTCTGAAAGGTGCTGAATCCGAAAATGGCATCGGGGTTTTCACCATCATCCACCGTCTTTCCGCAACTTGGCCCAACATTTTCAAATTGGTACCCGAAACTGGGTGTTATGGAATGTATAGAATAAACATTTTAAAACATTTGTAAAAGACTCCTTTTACTTACAAATGAAAACAATGGTAACGCATTTTTTCACAAATTTAACCCATATTTATGGCTCTGTAATTCCTTCCCGCTTCTCCAAACAGCTCCTACTGCTACTTACTCTCTTGTGACAAAAGGTCCTTGTCCAAGCAGGAAGTAGTTCACTCTCATCAAAGTTGAGGAGTGTCATCCCTGTCATCTTTATTTAGGTCAGAATCGCTTGAGCTGATATCTCACAGTGTTTCTGGAAGCTGAGGAATTGGTTTTTCTGGTCCATGAGCCAGGACGTATTGCAGAGTGATTAGAGTTCACTATATCTCCTTTATTTTCGGAGTTATATCCATTAAAATCATTACAGCCAAAAATAACGTTCATTACTGCGGTTTTTGGGTTCTCTCCGAACCACAGGGATTCCAAATTTGAATGATTTCTTCCCTACAACCACTTCTTGAGCTCCTCCACAGAAATATATCGCACTTTGTGAAGAGCCCATGATTATTCTGGTCTCCGGCTTCATACGGAAAACGCTGAGCTCTGATTCTTTACCGGAGTTTCCGCGGAATATGAATCCTCGTCTTTGACCACTAGACTGCGTCTGCCGTGGGAGCCATGCGGTACAATAGCAAAAAATGTCAGGAGAATTATGACAATCACGGTTGTAAGACGCGTTGGCAAGAGTTGAAACACAAATGAAGCATTGAGACCCAAAGAGTTTGTATGGATGATTCAAGGGGCAAAGTTCAACTTACCCGACCATTACTCTACCATTAAACTCGTGAGAATGTTCTCAAATCTCCAATCGAGGAGAGGGGGAAAAAGAGAATGGTTTTTTAAAATGTAAAAATAACATCTAGACCAACCCAAAAAAACAAAATTTGCAAAATAACTGAGGGTGGTGGGATTTTTCCCTGATTCAACATCCGAAAATCTATGAAGCTTGCCTGTTTGTGTAAAAAAGGTTTTCTAGTCGTAGGCCTGTGATATCAACAACTTTCATGAGCCCCGACTAATCCATTCTGTTATTTAATTAGTTAATATGAACTCGGAAAAACTAAATATTATATACCATGATCACCGTTCCAGGATTTATCAGTTGCTGCTAATTATTTATGGAACTGCCAACAAGATTTTTATTTTTTATACCTCTACGAAGGAACAGATGTGATCTAATCGCCTGAAGAAAAAATAATCAGCCTTCGTTTGTGACGTGTTCTCAAAAACGATTTGAACCATTTTGATAAACACACGGAGTACACGCAGCTTTCAATGAATTAGTAGTACATATTTTTTGTGTATGATCTTATGCGTCGTATCATTAAATTTACCGAGGGTTACGGAAAATTGTGTGACGCTTAGTGGATATTTCTTTACGTCGTGGGGATCCCAAAGGGGCATCCAACCACAAGTTGAGAGACGATTCGCAGGGACGTTGTTTTAGTTGGCAAAAACGTTATCGGATCTGGTTGAGGAGGCGGTGCCTCGTCCCAGGGCGTTTTGGTCCCCAGTTGACCGTTAAGTCTCGTGCCCCTGACATTGGAAAGTTCCTCCGACCAGTTGAAAGTAGGTTTTCTCGTTCGGTCAGAGGACTCAAACCCAACTCCAACATCCGAAAGGTTCGTCGAACCTCTTCTTCAACGAAGAAGACGTTGTGGTCCCTTAGCGTTGACTCTGGTCTGATGCCGACGAATGTAAACAGAGGAAGGTGACCCCGAAGGCGTTGCCCTCCCCTTCCTTCGGTTTTCTTGGCCGAGTTCTTAGTCTTCTTCCTTCGTCTGAATTCTCCTGGACGTTGCAGTGTCGCCCTGTCAACGCTCCGTTCGGCTCCTCGTCCTTCTGCTGCCAGGTCATCTCTTCCACGTCAATCCATCGAATTCGCTTAGGCAAATCGGTTCCATTGGCCCCTGTCTGTTTCTTCGCATCGACTAGAACGGTAAGTTCCCGTTGTGTAAACCAACGAAAGCCCTGAAAAATATCCATTGGACGCACTCATTGCCCGATTTATGTCGTTCTTAATCTCGTTTTCACACTGTTTATTTGAACTTGACTTCACGTTCCGGAAGTTATTGATTTGCTCTCATTGATGACGTCTATAAGTCATCCCTATGACTGCCAACACGATTTTTTGGAGAAGGTTCGTGTTTACCGTGTTCGAATTATCAGGTCTGTGAGAAGTGCTGGTAAATGAAACGGTAAGGATTTGATTTCCTGAATTTCTGGGGTTGTTCCTAATTATCTTACAAACGTTACTAAACTCTCACTGTGTAGGCAGTTCATCGGACTACCATCCTGATTTTTCTAAGACTACTATCGTATGTTCCTGATGTATTAAGACGCAACTGCTCTAAAATTGTCTTTGGATTTTTCCATAATTTCTTGAGCTGCTCTCGTCATTTTCCCACGGATGAGAAATGCGAAAAATCCCCGATTTCAGTACAGTTTAATTCCCCCTCCCCCTCCATAAATAATATTTTGAGAAAACAAATTTGGTGTTTTGATCGCTATGATAACTATAGTTACTTTTAGAGCAATCCAGTTCATGCTCTTTTGTTGGAGTCTCATAGTGATCTGCAGGCTAATTATGAAATTTGAGCCCAAGTGGTTCAGTACTCTTTCAAACGCGTTCACAGACGCACACTCTCACACACTGAACACTTTTTCACAGATCTTCAAACTCAAAAGCCTTTGAGGCTTGATGATGTTAAGAAAACACCTTTTTTTTGCCGATTTGATAACTTTCCTTTCTACTCCCCAAGGATAAGCAAAGTCAAATAACGCAAACCCAATAGATGCGAACCCAGGCGCTGAAGGGTTTATTCTATTGCATTAGGGGGGTTGAGGGTTGGGTGTGGGTTGATAAAATTTTTGTGTGGATAGTACAATGCTAATATAAAATTTTTGTTCGTGGGATTATGAGCCGCACAATAAAAGAAAGCAATAAATAAAGTATGAAAGAAAAATGAATGCAAAAAACAAACATTTCGACGAAAATTTTTTAGTGCTCCTTTTCCTTTATGAATCCAGTTTATATGGCACTAGAGTTCTGAAAAAGGTCGTGCGAATAGCCTTATAAGTATCGACACTATAAAAGTTTAATAGTCGTCATAAAAGAATCGGTAGCAACCTCCCAAACTCCAGAATTCGAACTAACGCTGTTTTTGTCTAACTGTTTTCCTTGGTACTGCTTGGTACCCCTACGAGAACAATTATGTTGACTGTCCTCTCAATTACGTGTACGTCGGGTTTTTAATGAAGGTCGTGGTATAAGTTGCGGCAGTTCGATAAATTCCGGAACTCGACGTAGACCGTTAAATCATGTTTTTCAATGTTATGAACTGAGTGAAAACCGGATTGGATTAGTAGGTGGAATGTAGGATGTTATTGAAGAAAGTTGTGTGATGCGTCGCACCAGATATTTCTATTACTGCATTGATTTTCAAAAATATCTTGTGGACCGTCCTATGTCTACACGCCAGTAGTTCAACGAAAGTCGCAAGAGGTTGCAAGAAAGTTACCGGTTGCTCTATGAATCAGAAATTCGAATCACCGCCGGTTTCGTGACCAACTTTACCTAGCACAATGGTCGACAATATTGCTACGTTAATTCAATTATTGTTTCCTCAGCCTCCCCGTTGGCTTCAGCTCCGTATTATTCTACAAATACTGGAAGGTGTTTTGTTGAGCTTACGGAAAAAAATATACTTCCGCCGATTTGTGACGAGGTCAAAATGTGAGGGCGAAGAATTCGAATCATTTGCTTGACAGCCAACTTGTCCGTCGTCATTCAAAATCCTCCAACAGCCTGAACACGTTCGGGCTTCGTAGTGTGCCCCACGCCTCTCGTACTGGTGCGGTTATCTCCTCACGGTTTACCAAAGTGGTGGAGAGAGCAATTCCTTTTCGTGAAATCCATCCGTGCGGTCGACGGAGCAAAAGGTCGTGTGAAATGAAAATCTATTGGGGTTTTTCGAATTGTAAAGCTGAGAAGACTGTAGAACAATTATTTCTGTTGGCCACGTTTGGTAAAACTTGTACGGAAAGATAAGGACAAAAAATAAAATAAAATAAGAGCGAAAGCCTGCTTTCTTTTTCCATTGGCCGTTCGTTTCTAATCTCGAAATTTGTCCTTCAAAGTACCTTGTACTTTGGATCACGGCTTCCCTCAGCCCCGAGTACATTCAGCGATTTTTATTCCTAAATCAAATTCTTCATTAGGTTTATAGGTACCTCAACGTTTTGGACAGAAACTGGTAGCTTAAGGTTCCGTAATTCATTGAGCTTCCCCTACTTGCTCCACGACCTTTATTGAACAATAAGCGCATAGGTTGCGCAATAACACGGTTTTTCTGAGAAAGTTCTAGTGAACTTTCTGGAATTAACATCAGCTCAAGCTGGTGAGTGAAACGGCAGTGGTATACATTCTGTAAGTGTTGAGATCGCTCCTAATTATCTATTGAACGTTACCGGACTACTATCCTGATATGAGAATACCAGTATCATATGAGTGGGATTTATACAGAGCTAAACTGGATTTTCTTCGAAATGTTTGAGAATACTGTGCTGCTCACATCATTCTCTCTGGAAAGGAAATTTCATAGTGCAGTCGTATCATCTGGAAACGGCAATACGAAAAATGTAATCAAAATTGTTACAGCCGAGGAGAAAAAAAGTTTGGTCTTTTGATCATTAGGGCAACTACAGCTACTTTAAGCTAATTTAACTCACCTTTGTTTCGAAATTTCATCGCTCAAGCTCATTTTAATTCGATTTCAATGGTTTCTCTTGAATATTTCCAGAAATCCGACCTGGTGGAGAAGAAGGACTCAATTGGAAAGAACACTTCTCATCATGACTGTCGTGGCGAGTTTATTATGCCTTGCTCTTCTCGTCGGATTCGTTGTAGCCGAACTTCAATCAAGTAAGTGACGTAGACTATATAATAAGGTTCCGCAAAGCCTGGAAGTGCAGCTATGTTTTTGGTAAGGCAAATTCGTTTACATCTCCCCCTCAAAATTGCACTTTAAGTTTCAAGGCAATGGGATTCTACATCTGCAATGTCATATTTACTAAAAAATCCGTTGTTTTGCGTGAAAGTTCCACTAGCTCTCTAGTTATGCCCGCCTGCTCCAGAGCCTGACCAGACGAAACCCATGGTTGTTAAGGGCAAAAAAATAACACAAATGAAATTTTGGCATTGCAATTACGTCGTGTGTGGTATCGTTTTCTACGTATGTTTCGATGCTGGGTCGAATGGAACGAGCCTCAGAAGTGTACGACTGAGTCTAGATCAAAAACGGTGAAATCACAGTAATTAGAGTGAGCCAAAGTGTATTGCTTGAAAGAACACGAGGCACAATACAGCAAACACAATCGTTTCATCATATGCACTGTCTCCCGTCTCACCACCTGTGGCTCCTGCCAACTGCTGTCAGGCACCTGGAATATGTTATTTCGTTGTTCCATAGTAGTTAGGTCATGTTTCTTATCGTTTATTAGTATTTTTCGATGCTGAATCAATTGGGAAGGCCCTCAGAGGTATGAGACTACATCAAACTGTGCAAGAGAATAGGACACCATTGTTCTACTTCTCTATACTCCTTAGTTATATTTAATACTTTTTACATTTCTTTTATTCGAAGAAGACTTGTTTTTTAATTTTATTGAGTAACTTTTCATTATACACAGCAAGTTAAGAAAAGTGATAGAGTCAGAAGACCTTCACTAGACTTTCCGTTTCTTTACTAGACTGTTGTTGTCGTTTTACGCTGGAGCCCAATACGCTTCTCCTTTACATGAATAGATATTCACATGAGAAGGGATGGGCACAAGCTTACTCAAACAGGAAGGAGAACGCATTGAGTTATATAGGTAACAAAATATAC
Organism: Pachypeltis micranthus; assembly: GCA_020466155.1. Lineage (NCBI taxonomy): Eukaryota > Metazoa > Arthropoda > Insecta > Hemiptera > Miridae > Pachypeltis > Pachypeltis micranthus. Next base: position 54,042,026 of record CM035770.1, on the reverse strand, counting down.
GAATGAAATTTAAAAAACTACAAATTATTACACTACGGTTTATTATTCTCTTGCACAGCATTATTGCACAGCTTGAAGCAATCTGACACCATCGAGGTCCATTTCATTTTATTCCACATAGAAAAATACTAATAAGCGATGCGAAACAGGACTTAACTACAAGTGAACAACGGAAATTGACGTTCTCTTGGCATGACGTAATGAGTGAAACTGATGGGTGGTTGTAGTGAGAAAATTAGCTCAGGCTTGAGAGAAATGATAACTGTCGATGTATTGTTTCACGAGTTGCTTCAAATAGTAGAAGTTGCCTCACAATGTTCACTGTGATGCGAGTTGCTTCAAATAGAAGAAGTTGCTTCACAGTGTTCACAGTGATTTCTCTTTTTTTCACGCAATTGCGGCGAAGCTGCCAAAATTTCGTTTTTGGATTCTTTTTATAACCATTTGTTGCCCATAACAACCATGAATATCGTCCAATCGAATTGTCAAGTAGGCGGGCACAACTAGATCAAAAATGGAATTTTCGTACGAAAAAATGGATGTTTCAGGCCACGTTATAGGATCTGGTCAGCACATGGACATTGGCAGACTTGGTATCTCCATGTGTTGAAACGTAGTGTCAAACTTTGCGGGGGGTTGTAAACAAATTTGCGTTGCCGAAAACATGTGTGTATTATTAAGAATGAATAATAAACCAAAACCACGAGAAGGAGAAGAGAACTGACCAAATATTAATGTCAAGCAGAGGTATTATTGAACAAGCGTAATTTTATAGTAGAGAGCAAGTTTGATGAGGGATCAATTGTGGAGCAGAAAACTAATTGAGTGGACGATGACGCGTGTAGTTTGTTTTCTCAAAATGGTTGTGCGAATAATTCGAGAATACATAAGTAGGCTGACTTAAGAGCCGAGAAAGAGAGGACAAATTTATATAAACATATGTCACAAACCACTTCTCGAGTTCTACTAGAATAACAATGCGTGAGGTGAGTCAATAACATTTCACAGTTTGCCAACTTTGAAAACGAGGAAGGACAGAGGCATACTTGAGTTGTGGCCAGACAAGAGCATGTAAAGGACAATCAGTGTATGGGTATGAATGACCTCTCGAGGTGTATCAACAGAGGAAGCATGAGCGTGATGAACGACAGCCAAGAGGTGGCATTGAAATGCTTAAGGTGGTGGTAAGTAGAGACTGAGAACTCTCAGGGTTGAAGGGGAAATCCCACGCAGAGCAACAATTCAGAAAGTTGAGATAAGAGAGGCAACCTGATTGTCGTTACCAGCGAAAATAAAGGTGCGCGCTCCATTTAGAGCTGTACCAATCACATTAATAAGAGGAAGGGGCCAAGATGAGATCCTCGTTGAACTCCTGCGCAAATAACTCCTCAAAAAAGGGGCTCTTGTTTGGTAACTCTACTTGATCTACTTGAACTTACCGCCTGTTTTGTCACTAAAAACTGTTGGCACCTCGATTTTACGAAAGTTCTGTTGCCAAGTCACACTTTTGGAGTTTCTAAACTTTTTTCCCGTTGGTTACGCCATCTTTTTCACTCTGTGTTTGAGTAGGTCAAACGAAGAGCTTTGGACGTGACTCGAAAATAAAATTGTTAGAAGACGCAACTCGTTCTTTGCAAAAATGTTAAGCAGTAAGTAGCTAATTTTTCAACTGTGTTGACACTTGGGCGTACGGAGGGTTTTCTGCGCCTCATTGTGAGCTCTGGTAAAATTTCGTTTGAGCGAAATCTTTGGGATGCAACGAAGCAAGTTGAGTGAATGCATAGCATTAGCCTGTAGAAGAAGATGAATAGACTTTTTGTGAAAATGAGGCTATTCTCCGATCTATTTTCGTCTTGATTCTATTTACTTCTCTGTGAGTCAAACTTTAGTCGCAGTATGACTTGAAAAGAACGAAAATAGAAATATTTACGGTCTGGTGCAACGCCTCGTGCAAACTTCATCACCTTCCGATGGAAAAAAAATCGATTTTTCGGTATACACACGGGCTTACAATATTAATTCAATTAGTATCTTCATACACGTTTATCAACGACAAAACGTTGTTGTTATTAACCAACCAAAAATACCGTGTGAAAATCGTGAAAGTTGTTTAGAAAATGCGAAAATCGAACTTTTAATGTTCAGCGTATCTCATATTCTAGAGTGTAGTGCTGAACAGGAGGGCAAGCACAATTTTTGAATTGTATATCGTTAACCAGCAAAATAGTGAGAAGTATTCCATGGTTGCCTTCGATAATTTCAAAATATTCGTAAAATCTTGGACAGACCGAAAAATGTTGAATGGAAGGGGAAAGGAACAAGACAACCCTCGATCGCCTGGATCGTTCCAAGGATGTGCGTTTTAAATGATGAAGGATAGTAATTACTTTTGCAGAGTTATTGGGTAAAAACCTTTAGAACTGGTAGTAAGCGAAACAGCGGTAGTTGAAATTCAGGAATTTCTGGAGTAACTCCCATGTATCTCATGAGCGTTTTTAAACACTCACCCTATAGGTATTAGATTGGACTATAACACGACTTTTTTTGAACATTCTACAAAAATTCCAGCGGAGTTTATAAAAAAAAAAACTGCGCTAAAAACGCTTTTGGTCGAAAATATTTATAATTTATTGTGCTGCTCTCGTCATTTTCCCCCAAATGGGAATTTTATGGTATCATTGCCTTATTGAGAGCTATCAATATAAAAAATTTAATCAAAATCCTTCGAGCCGTTTTTGAGAAAAAATATTTGGTGTTTTGATCACTATGATAACTATAGTTAACTTTAGGTGGATTTTGTTCAAACCCTTATTATTGCGTCCCATGGTAACCTGCGGGCGAGATATGAAGTTTGAGCTCATTTGGTACGGTGGTTTTCTCTAAAAACCGTTCACAGACACTCATACACACACACAGACCATTTTCCCAAATAGTGTTTTTCGGACTCAGGAGAGACTGAAACGTAAAGATCTGAAGAAAACTCAAAATTTTTTTTCAGCCGATTACATAACTTCCCTTTCTACTTCGTACAGCAAGGAAAGTAAAAAGAAGCCTTACACTACGAATGAGTGTCTTGGATTATGTAGACATTTTGTAAGTTCTGACTACAAAACAACGTACAAGCCGCGCCGGAATTCGAAACTTTTATGATTTTGCGTGTTTGAAAAAGCTCACATTGTGGGGGCACGCAAAAATAAACTGAATAAATAAAGAGTCAAGCGTATGGGGACGGCGCTCAGACTCTACGCCAGGTCTTGAGGTAGAAGGATGTAATGCAATAACAATGGTATCAAACTCATGTCGTGGGGATGAAGCCCACAACGAAAAACAACACGAGGGAGGTCAACCCGTAAAACGATACAAATGAAATAGAATCTTTGGTTTAATTAAAAATTAGGCGGAGAAAGTAGAACTTGTGCGTACTACGCAATTCAACCCAATCAACTTCTCGGCGTTCTTTCGAAACGTAGACTGACTTCTGCTGCGCCATACTCTTTAAATCCCGTGTCGCCAGGGGATCATTTAACACGCTCTAAATTCGTCTTTCCTTCTTAGCTCTTCCTCCTTGTTAACATTTGTCATCGCGTGGTTTCTCGTCATTAGCAGTTCCTCAGGTCCGCAACCCGTGGAGGGATTAGAATAGCACCTGATGGACGAAGCTTTCCGATTTATTACGCAGTCGTTGTTAGCTGTTCCCAAGCACAGCACATCATTTCTTACCCCTGTAAATGAGGTGATATACAAGAGCTGTTATTTCGTTCGCACTCATTTTTATTTTCTTTAGCTCTACGAACTAGGAAGACTACTATGTGATTCCAAACTAAGGTTGTAGGAAAAATTGGCCGATAACTAACTAGCAAATTGATCAAAACTCCCTGACACCTTTCTTAAAAAACAGAATGAATATCGTACGTGACCCATCTAGATAACATGGGCATGTACAACCACCAATATTTCTGTTGAATGCAAGAGACTAGACGTAATTAAACGCTAGATCCACTGACGTTCATTCTGTTAGAAGCGAAAATCATGTAACTGCAACCTGTGTCCAGCTCCATTCACTGCCTGCTCGTACGCTACCACCTTGCACTGAAGAAGGCTTGGTTAGAGCGAAGATCGAACGTTCTCACGGCTATCAGCCACCTGCCTCTCGGGCACAACTTTATCGTATACCGTATTAAAACTGCGTGAGGACTCATCGGGCTATTCACCCTCCTGTGCACTGAGCCTAAAAATTTAAGTCTCTGGATATTCTCGAACTGGCGTAAACGTATTTATGAGAGTGTAGTCTGAGGCAGCCTGTGGAACAGCGGCAAGGTGACAAAGCGAGGAGCTTTAAAAATACTAGTCCTCGTGTTAGTCCGGGCTTCGAATCTTGAAAGAAACAAGTCGATTGACAGGGTAGGCTTCCGCGGCTGTAAGACAAATGACTATTGAAATATCAGGTGCGCCGCGTCACACAACTTTCATTGTCTGTAGGTCATTGTGTGTGTTCATGGCTTTTTCTAATTACTCAATTTATCAGTACATTTGGACTTGGCCAAACATCACTTCACTGCGGCGGAAAACGGTAGCGCTCGCAGTTTTGGAATTTATCGGGCTGGTCGAACTCATTTCCAATAGGTACTGTGGACGAACCACGTCTGGACAGATGGTCCGCCCTCTCATTCCCAATGATCCCACTATGTTCTGGAATCCAATACACATTAACTCTATTCGCTCTTGCTAAGGAGTTAAGCCACATCCTGCACTCGCACCAGTTTGGACGTAGTGCAGTAGTTCATTAGCGCCTTGCACGACGCTTGACTATCGGTCAGTATATTGATAGTTCTGTTGCTATAGCCTTTCTCATGCATTTGGATTGCCCCGGCAATAATAGCATACATCTCTGCTTGAAAAACTGATGGAGTGGAGCCTAAGGCAATATACGTCCCACTCCTTCCAGAGCCACTTATCCACACCTCGGATCCTGTCCCCTCTGGGGTTTTCGATCCATCAGTGAAGATGTTGACGCCATTGGGAGGCCGAAACTGGCGGCTCTCGCTGTTCCATGGACCTCCCAACAGCTGAACATTATATTTTCTCTCGAGCTCATACATGGGCACAATTGCGTCCGTGATCATGCTGAGCTCCTTGAAGGTCTCCAAGTCCCTAAATATAGCCAGGTGTCCATTAGCCGCCTGGGGCACCTTAGCTATTCCGAGCTTAGTGAGTCTGTAAGCCACCTTCATCGCCTCTGCCTTGACATATATGTCCAGGGGAAGAAGATCGAACAGTTTCTCCATGGTGACGGTGGGTGTAGTCTTCATCACCCCCGATATAAGTAGGCACCTCACCCTTTGTAGTTTGGCTAGACTGCTGCCATTCACTCCAATGGCAGCTCTATGCCACCACACGATCGACCCATATGAGATTATAGGTGGTATTGCATTACCAGATTAATTTTTCTGAAGATCCTCGTAACATTTGAACTGAGTTTATAAAGAAAAAGTTGCGCGAAAATCGTTTTAGACAATTTTAGTCGAAATATCAGGTGATTTATTGTGCTGCTCTCTTCATTTTTCCACAAATCAAATCAATTTTTTTCAATTTTGCGGTAATTGTCTCATCGAGAGCTGTCTACACACAAAATTTAATCGTTAGCGCTGATTTTGAGAAAAAAATATTTGTTGTTTTGAGCACCATGAAAACTATAGTTATTTTGTGCAGATTTGGCTCATACTCTTATTTTGGCGATAAATTGTGATCTGTGAGCTAGGTATCAGGTTTGAGGGGGTTTGGTTCAGTCGTTTTCTCTCAATCGCGTTCACAGACACAGATCATTTTCTCAAATAGCGTTTTTCGGACTCAATAAAATCTGGAACGTAAAGATCTGAAGAGAACTTAAATTTTATTTTCAGCCGATTACATAACTTTCCTTTTTACTTCGTTGAGCCAAAGAAAGTAAAACCCAGTGGTCAGAATAGCTCGATCTCGGGAACTCCAGTTTCGTAGCTGAGCGCTGAGCCAAACAGTGTGCATTCACCAGTTTCTTCGATTTTTTTCGAGTTAAAGGAAAATGAATATTATTTACCGCCTTCGCAATTTAAAAATGTTTTCCCATTCATAATACGTATTATTACCTGCTAATTAGAGGATTATTGAAGGGTGAGGGCGAACATTCGATAGAAGATTTGTATTCAATCCCCCGAAAACCTTTGGAATCAATTAGAAAGGTGAATGACGCGTTTAAATCGGATTTTGGTTGCCTTGTTTAATCGTAAGTTGATAATGTTAGGTGAAGTTTAGGGATACTCGATTACTATCAATATCGTTGATCCTTGTTCGCTCAAAAATCCTCCGCTGTTCGAAACTGTTGTTGCTCCGCTAGAAACTGTTTTGAAAAATTTCTCGACATATCGACGAGATGTGCCGATCAACGAGGTGAAAGCTCCGTCCAAGTCGTTCGACTAGAGGCCGGTCGACAGGCCGAACCAGCAGTGAGAGTTGCCCAGGGTAAGTGCGACTTGCGCAACGGTTTTCAGAGACGTGAAACGATTAGTTAACCAGCTGCCGAATAGTTGCGACAGGCGTCAAACGAATGATGTTTGTATCCGACTGGGGGAGAGAAAGCGCGAAGAGCTCATTGTTCACAAGAGAAATGATTACGAGGGGATTCATTATGTACATTTACCGGCGAGATTTGAACTTGAGGGGAAGTTTTAACGAGTAGACTAAAACATAAAACACCCAAATATTCACGTTTGTAAACAAGTTCGAATGCTGGAAAACGTACTAGAAAACATAGCTATTGAAATAGCGCGAGCGTGAAATGCAATCGAATAGAAAATGTCTCCGCCACATTTCGTTTTACATCTAGAAAGTAATACAAAATTTGTCAAGAGTAAGAGCCTCAATTAACAAACTGCGACCCGTTACACTAATATACGACGCAAAGCTTCATGCAACTTTCCTGAAACCGTGTAAATTCGGTAACATGCGATGAATACATGCGCCGTTTCTTCGTACGACGCAGTTTTACGGAACGCCTTTTCAAGAACGAAATGTTTGCTGAAAGTACACTGTGAACTGGATCGAAATCGAGAAAATGCGAAACAGCGGCTCGTTTTCTGTCGTATGTCTGCTCATACCCGATTAGCTGAAGGTTACTGAAATAGTTACCTCGGGCGAAAGCTCTCCAGGACAATCAAGTTAGAAAACCTAAAAAACACGGTTTCGGCACAGTTTGCTCACCTCCGTCCAACAGACTGTTTCAGAAATATTTATGAGGGAAAATGTGTTGTCATTGACTTGTCGAAGACATCTTGAGCTTAATCTGAATTTTTAAAGCCGTCTAAAAAAAAAATCTTTTTGAGCTTCTTGGGCCATTCACTGAACTTTTACAATTTTTCGGTTTTTTGGACTGATTTGGGGAAACACGGGAAACCCCTTCGGTTTTTGTACATTTTTGATCTTCAGTCGATGGAAACTACCCATAACCTTATTTTCGTGCTTCTAATATAGTTCTGTCACGTGAGCTACGTTTTCTCCTGACTGATAAACGGATCAGTATATCTTATTATTTATTTAACCGTGGACATTATTCTGTTTATATTTTGTCATCGTTTCAATCACGATATTATTCAATCGCTGGAGAATGTTATTTTTATTTTATCTAATTTATATTTCCGCTTGCGATTTTATACGCCGACTGCTGTGAAATTTCAGACCCTGAAAGCCGTTGAGGTTCATTCCCCTCTTATCTTTTAGATCTCATCCTATGTTTTGTGAGGAAAAAAAAATGATGGCTGCCCGAACAAGACTCTTAACAAAGAAAATATTCTCTCGATTTCTCCAGGGATTTCTTTAATTTGACATGTCATCACGTACGACCGACGACTCCCAGGAACAAAAAACGAGAAAACTATTAGCATGTTGCGTGACAGTGTAATTTGTAATTGAATGATAAGAATATCGATGACGGCATAACAATAAGTTTCATCACGTATTATCCAGCAAGCGAAACGAGAAAGCAAGCTTCGAAAATCCCCCTGGGAATCATCCGATCAAAATTGAGGCCGCGAAGGTAACAAAGTTAACCCTTTGTCGCGTTTTGAAAGGCCTCGGGGCCGGTACAGGTAATTATAATTATTTGCGGAGGCATAGAATTAATGGAGTGGAATACAATCGAAGTAGAACGCCGGACGACTAATGGCGGAGATTCATAATTGATGGGTACCACATGAGGAGAGTAATTGACGTCATCTTTGGAACACCAGAGAAGCCTCTCGTAGACAAAGGCCTCTGATTTCAATGCGTATCGAAGCGAGTATCCTGCTGAGCTCAATGCAAATCTTTGAAATTCTTTCATGTCGATGGACCACCAGAGGGTGTGTCATTCCCACCTTTGCCAGCCAGTTTCGATCAGTGTCAGGCGATTGGAGATCCACTACGAACCGTAAGTGGAGTTCCGATTCGACTGACCTAGGTCTGTTTTCTTATCGTATTGGCCGTTTTTGAAACCAGGCAGGAATCTCGGTACCCATGAAGAGCCTCGTATCAGCCATTTATGAATATCGTGCAAGTTGTATCTTTGCTAGTTTGCGAGAGAGCACTCACTCAGCAGCCACAAAACCTAAACCTGTGGAAGTGCGGGAGATTACCGGTCTCCCGGTAGAAGGCGGGAAGCCCAACTGTTGTGTAGCCGCAACATGGGCATGGCCCGGGGGAATCCTGTTCTACACCTTGGAGCTTAATCTGGTTTACCATTTGATTTAACTGTTTACTTAGGTTTTAATTGACGAAGGTTCAACTCAGTCGCGTTTTATAGCAATTATCCTCTCATTGAGCTAAGCGAAAAGGTTACTAAGTTGCTAAGTAGCAGTCAGAGCTGGAAGGTTTGACTGCTCATCCAACTACTGCCGCTACCTGCTATAGGGGAACTAAGGCGGAGTAGCACGTGGCACCTTATTTCCTCCGCACTGTAGGTCTTTGATAGAAAAAAGTGGAGCTACCCATTGAAGTCGACTTATCCTGTAAGTAAGTAAGTATGGTCTGGGTCGACCTATCTTCTCGTAAGACGTTCATGTAGGGTGAAGAACTCGTGTCTTCAACAACCTATATATACCCCCCCCCCCCCTGCCAATATTAGTTGGGTAATAAGCCAAAACCCAATTGAAACTCAGATCCCAAGTGCAGTAAAAAAAAATTTCTTTTTTTCCAATATCCTTAAAAGCTGCTTCAACGATTTCGATCGCTGGATGGTTTTAGGTGTCATGTACCGACATTTTGTCCAGAATGAGCGTTTTAGGAAAGCTGTGTGATGCCTCGCATCATGTATGTTTGACAAATGCAATATTTTTCGGGTTGATGTATGGTAAAATAGTAATAATAATAATAATAATAATAATAATAATAATAAAATCTGTTGTCGTTACATTTTTACGACGTACAGCTTTAATTGTATTTGAAGGTCGATAAATCGATAAGTTTGGGTTTTTGTCACTCCCACTCATTTGATAGCTGGTCTTATCTCGACTGTACTGCCCTCCACTCGTTACTTCTGACCCAATTAGCGGGTTCCAAGGTCGTCGTGGTCTCTTCTTCCTGGCAGCTCCCGAGGCCGTTCCCCCGCTAGACCTTGATAGCCTCTCCACCGCGACCCGCGCTCTGCCCATACTGGAGCCACACGACGCAAACTCCTTTCCCCCGCCAGCTGGTGCCCTAGAGACGCAGTCAGTGCCAAAACTGAAGGCTTCACGACGCCAACATGTGATTCGTTTTGTTATTTCATTTGTTTACTGTCAGCTTTGTTTAGGGGGGACCACCAAGGGGAACTTGTGCCATATTTTTCGATCTCTAGCTCCGATGTACGACCCGGAATTTTTCGATTTGGAAGCTTCCGGAGGAAACTACTTCGTTTTGAGGTAACCAACCCTTGACATCAGTACAGTACAGTCCTTTTGCATTTTAGTTTCAGTGTAAAATCTCTTTAAAGGTTAGCTCTGTAGAACTTTAAATCACTTGAAATGGAATATTTTAAAATCTGCAACCTCACAACGAGACTTAAATACGTCTGTACTAATTACATGACTTCCCCCGAGATAATTTCACTTGTGTAGACTGCACGATGACAATTCGAAAACTTTTTATGACCAGTTGAATTGCGGAAATAGGCTATAAAAGGGCGAGGGAAAATTCTGTCACTATCACCCAACTTCTCTGACTTATAAATGCGATGATACACTACGTGCACAGGCGGTGTTTCTTTTCCCAACGCATTTATACATAAATCCGTACGGGCAACAAGCCGTAATTACTAGTTAGATGACAGACAGTACCGTGTGATTTTAATAAACATTGTTTGAGGGTTTTGAAAAATTTAAAAACATAACTTTTTCAGTGTTCACCGAATCTTAATTTCCGGTGTATTTTGTCTTATCGCCTGTTTTACTTACATAATAAATGGCCAGGAACGAAATGTGGGTACAGGTTGTTAGAGAAGGGTTTGCCAGATTGATCAAATTCACGTTGGCTTTTACTGTGGACATTTTGAGAATTGTGAATAAGGTTTTTTTTGGCACATTTTAGGTGTAGCTTTGTTCAACAGACGAACATTCTTAAATATCGATACGTAGATATTGATTAGTTAAAAACATTGTGTTAGTTTGATGTCGTTCAAAACTCTTTTTGTTCCACAATTAGCCAATAATGCAAAAAAACACCGAGCTCATTCGGCATTTTCTTGTAAAGTTCACTACATACGCATTCAGGAAGTAGCGTTTTCGATTTGGGAGATCAAAAACACAAAGAGAAGATGAAAACAGTTACTTGCTGATGAAGAAATGCATTACGTTCTTTGCCCTTTGGTCTGGAGGAGTAAAAAAGTTGAAATTTGGGGGTCTCCTGAATCGGAAAATCTGAATAATTTAACACATTCGATAAGAATTGCGGTAATGTGCTCGTGTGCAGTAGGTAATAGAAACCCGAAGTTGGGTATTTGACCCTCCTGTTTCCGAAAATAGTGAGTAGGGGGGTTTTGAACTCAACATGTCGAACATTGGAGAGGGTATGAAAATATCACGATGAGGTTTGTGGCGGGATGGAGACAGAGAGGTACATCCAGAGATTTTCTTCAGAAACTTTCGAAGCTTTGAGCAGAGTAGGAGGTTTTGACTGTGCATCAAACAAGTCTCATTATCCACCCCATGTGTGCTCTTCCTGTGCTAATAATAAACCAATGTAGGTTGGAAAATAGTTCGGAATTTTCGATTAAACCGAACGCAGCGCTTGACACTTTTTCACCAAGGTCCAACCACCAAATCAATAGGCGACACTCTTTGTCACAGAATATTAATATTCAGAGTTCCATTAACTTTAACGAATAGCCGAATATTTGAAATTTGGAATCGACACGAATTATTTCGAACAGAAACATGATTTAAGCATGAAAATGGCGTCAACATGTTGATGAATAGGAAATGCCGATTGACCAGTAGCTCCCCATTAGGTCAAATGTCAACGGCATTCAACAAGTTTTGCATTCGGTTGCTATTAGTGAAAACTCACATAATCGTGATTTGAGGTCTTGAGGTTTTTTTAATGTACTGAACCTCCTAAAACGTACTATCGTCCCAATTTTGAAATCATCTCTCCCTATTTTCTCTTTACAGATAAAAAACGTTCAATTCACTTTCCCTTCCATTTTCTCAAATGGACCCTCTTCTCGTTTTTCCTCCGGAAATCGCTCACAAAATATGGAACTATTTGTCGCCTCAAGATCTTCTGCAGGCTCGAGCCGTGTCGATTGATTGGTTGGCCTCAATCACTTCCTGTCCAGACGCCTGGGTCACGGACTTGTCCTCCGACTGGCACGAATTTCTTGAAGTGAAGAAAACGCTGAGGCGGTGGAGCTCAAATCACGTCCGACAAGAGGAAATTAGAAACGTTAGGGTGCGAATAACTATAGTTTGAGTATTAATTTTTAATAATTGATTATTCCTTTGATTTTACTCCTATTTGATAATACTAATACGATCTCGTTCCACGACGTTAATGAGAAGGCGAATTTTCCCATAAAATTATGGTATGGTAGCCGTGTATTCAACTGCGTTTCTCCTGAGTTTAGAAACAGTCCCTCAACTGAAGGAGGAGAGAGAGAAGGAGTGAGAGAGAAGGGTGAAAGGGCGAGGGCAGATAGTGGGAGGAGAGAGAGGAGTTAGAGCACATATGATAGTGACTGATTGAACAGACTGGGGCTGACTGACTGAGCAAGGAGGTGTTAAGGCAAGGGATGAGAGAAAAGAGACACTCCACAATACGATTGAGGAAGCTTGTATGCAGGAAAGTACGTCGTTGGCTTTGGAAATGCTCTTGTCTTCAAATTCTGCCAGGCTTTGAATATTGAAAGGAAGAAGTCGATGTCTCAGCTCTACTACTGTAAAAACCCAGTGGTTAGAGCAGATCAACCCAACATCAACAGATCCCATCAACAAGTGGGAACCCCATTCAGAGCTATAGCGTCACATTAATTCCCACTGAGTCGCCTTGTCCCATGTAGTGGCCTTGATACAACTCTCAACAACTTCATCAAACGTAGTTTTTTATTTAACTTCATGTCCAGTCAATTTGACCACAGCAACAGGCCTGTTTTGCGATCTGGTCTTTGTCTTGGCATGGGGAAAACCATGGGAAATGGATTTTATGTTACTAATGTAATAAGTAAATCATAATTTTCAACTATGCAGTGTAGGTTCAAAACGCCAAAGTAGTGTACCGGGACGAGCAAAAACTCGTCGGTTTAGTTTCGTCCAGGGCATTTGTGCCGATTATGCACCTGAAATGCCCCCATTCTCTCGAAACTACTGTGCTAGCAGTCGTAACCAGGCAGTTGTCTCATTGAGGCATCACCCTGTTGCTTGTGCTCGCGGTCGCTTAAACCGAGTCCCCTGTTTGCGGAGGTAAAAACTTCTCCAAGTGTAACTGCGAGTAAAACTCCTTGTTCCAATTGCTGCACCAGGTCTATATTGTACTAACTTCCCTCGTCGATATCGTAGCATTAGCGCCTCACGTTGGGTAAGATTTCGGACCATAGGCAACAGCCAGGCACTCCCTTCGTAACTGGGAGTATTCCACAAGGTCCGTCTCCCAACTATTATACTGCAAGCTTCCCCATGGATCGTCGTTGGAACCAGAGAATATAATCGAATGGAGCGGCCACGAGGTTCCTCCCCCGCCTCCACATCTTCTACTGTCGACTGCGTCTTTAGCTTAGCCTTGATTTTGTAATGGCTGGAACAACTCTGATGAGCTGAACATTCTGTTCTATTCCTTGTCATCGCAGGTTCCGATCGTAAGCCTTCTTTGAATCAATAATTGACATTCTGAGCTGAGCAGAGTTCAGCTGGGGTGCCCCTTCCCCACGTTACCACTGAACCCTCCTGCACTGTTCTAATGCCTCTTTCGCTGTATTTCACGTTGCGATTTACATTCAGCTAAGAGAAGTGAAGTTACTACTGGCGTGAGTTGTGTTCCAAGGCCTCCTAGCGAACAGTGTTGCCAACTAAAGAACATTTAGCTTAGCTAAGGGGTACATCTTCGAATAGTCTGATTTGATCCAGATAGTACCAACTTATTAATTTCAAATCATTATTTTATACTACTTACCTCCCTATGGGAAAGAGCACGGTGGAGTGGTTATCATAATGGTTTCTGGTAAATTTTGAATCGAAGCAAAGTTTGTAGATACGCGTTGTGGAGTGATTGAAATCGAGAGGATACTTCAAATTAATTTTTCGCTTAGGTTTCCCTCTTACTGTGCAAACTGTACTCTGCTCAACTACTTCAACAACTTGGCCTATGTATTCAATTAATCTACAATCGGCTTGTGTTGAAAACTGGACCTCCCATCACCTCGTTTTCTCTATTTCACTCCAAATGATGTTATTTTCAGGAATTTGCGTTCACTGAAATTGCGTATTACTTGTTGTTTGGAGATGGACAGCTGAGGATGTACAGCCCGAATGGAAACCTCGTACGATCTTTTGACGGTTCTGCGTCGGACCTCCACGTTGGCAACAAAAGTTTGCTGGTTGGCGTCGATCGACCAAATCCTCATTCCGTCAACACGCGAACATCGCGACACGAAACGCTCGTATTGGACTACGTTTTGAACGTGATCGATATCATGAGCGACGTCTGCGTTGTCGATTCTTCGCCCTACGGCTTTTCGTGCTACATAAACGACGAATTGTATTTTGAAATCGACCACGTCAAACACCGCGCTCCTTTCGAAATGCGTTTGAATATTTTGGAAAATTGCGCGGTCGCCGTAAAAGGCCTGACTGTCAAGACGATTCAATATTTCGACTCAAATTCGACCCGTTTTCAAGAGTTGAAGAGCGTTTCGAGCAGCCCTCGGTGGATTCCGTCCATAGAAATCCTACCAGGTCCGAGCAACTTCTTCTGCGCTATCGTCGAACAAAGGGACTTTTCCAAAATTTCAGTCTATTCTGAAGGTCTTTGCCTTAAGGAAAATAGCTTCGACGATTCCTTCAAATGCTTCTTCACTGAGAATTATTTCGTTCAACACTTTCGCGACGAATTGACCGTCTACTCTCTGAACGACTTTCAAATGAAGTTTATCGCTGAAGTACCGATCCATTTCAAACTTCAACGCGTCATTTCGGAGTCTTGGTCACTTTTGAAAAACTGTTACGCGACTTTCAGTTTATACAAATCCGATTCGTTTAACGGAGTGGCAATTAATTTTTGGACGATCAGAAACTCTTTCGTAAAAAAGCTGACCTCAGTTCACCACGACGATCAAAATCGATCCAATTCGGTCGATATTTCCAGTTTCAAATTTCTTTCCTCGTTTGCTTTCAAATATACTGTTCTAAAAACGGGGGCGCAATCAGGCTCTAATCAAATCCTGAGCATATTGCATTTTGACTTATGAAACTTCTATTGTGTGAGGCTCAGATGTGACAAGGATGAATAAATTCGATGGTGGCATACATCCAGGCGTTGTATCTTCAACGCCCATCTATTTTGTCAGGTCGATGGAATTTGGTTATAACTGTAGACAATTTGGAAGCGTTTGAAAAAATGTTTTAGCAGATTTTGAGTATTGTTTCCGCTCAGCCTGCGGTCCGAGAAAATGTATGGAGAACAATTGATGAAGATTGAATAGTCCATGACACCCAGTGAGTTTGATCTAAATTATTGAGGTCGTTCTCAAAAAAAATGGAAAAGCGAACTTGTGTTTAAAGGAACTCATTTTCTGACGTAGTTTGGAACTAGCTGCAGGAAGGGGAGGATGTGAGAGATGGCTAGAAGATACTTTGTCAGGTCGATTAAATACCTGATTCATTGTTTAAAATTTGGAAGCGTTGAAATATCACGATTTGTTTGAGAATTGTGGGTGCCTCTGTTCAAATGATTGTCAGAAAAATATGTCTGCAGAACAATGTGTGTTGACTATTTAAAGGCACCCGGTGGGTTTGGTCTCAATTGTTAAAGCCCCTTTTGCAGAAAGTTATTACTCTTTTTTTTCTATTTAGACCTAGACATCCAACCTATTTTACAGAAAAAGGCATGTTGTAGGTTCAATCAAAATCGTCCTAGCGATTTTGGAAAACGTGAAACCCCCTAAATTTTTGGCATTTGTCTCTCACTCTACACGTCATCGACGAAATTTTGGCGCCTCGAATGAATAACGAAGGAAACAAAAAATTAATGAGCTCAATCGGCTAAGCCATTCTTTCGGAAAGTTCACTACAGTCCCACTCACATTCTTGCCTAATGTATTAGGAGAGAAACGACCTCTGCAGCGGTTGGCAGAATCGCTTTCCGTGGCTTTTCCAACGGCGTGACTCACGGGCCTCTCGACGAATGCTAACCGTCGAAAATAAAATTCCCTGCGCCCTCCAGGTCTTAGTTACCTTGTTTCCTGAGTTATCCTCGTATTTGCGCAATCTGCTGCAGTTCATTCTTAGAGCCAGTTGCGCCAAACCACTTGATTAAACTAACGTTCAGTGATTGTAACGTTTGTAAAAGATTGGAATGAGCGGTTTAACTCGGTGGGTTCATCGTCAATTTCAACCTTCACCAGTCAAAGTAGTAAAATCGGTTCGCTATGAATTATTTTTCATGATTGTGAATGTTTAAAAAATACGACTACAATACCTGCAGCGGTGCAGCACACAATTTTCCATCCCCCCCCCCTCCTTCTCACCACATTCCACATAAAGTTTATGGCGAAAAATATGAAGTTGCTAATTAGTTACTAGTTCGTTTAACCTGAATTGTTAGTATAGTTTATATCGCATCAATAATAAAATTAAAATAGTAATTCTATGGTAATAGTATTTTCATAAATCCAATTTTACAATTTATTTAATAATTTACCACTCATTATATTTTAAATTACTACTTGTTCTTCAACCTTTATTGAGAATTAATGTTATATTATATCTTCTGGCGCTTTTATTATGTCATTTTATCAGTTATTTATTTTAATTGTAGTTGGTTTTTCGTTACTTTGTATATATTTACTGTTAATCGCGATTTAGTTAGCTACAATGATTAACTCCATCTAATTATTTTCGTTTCCTACGGAATTCTCTCTTAACCCACTCCTTTAGTCTCAGAAACAGAATACCCTTCTCTGGTTACCTTTTCTTAACCACCAACGTTTCCAACATCATTATCCTTCTCCCTCTCTCTCTCCCTCCTATTCTTTCACACTCAAAAAACACGAACACAAAAAGTGGAGAGTAGTTTTAAAAAACGTTTATAACGCCAGGTATATCTTGGACGGTGGTATTTTCTACTTAAACCTGAAGACGATGGTTTTTACGTTAAATGAAAGTTAATTGTCTATGTAGGTGTTTATACCTCAATTTCAATTTTCCTTTTGTTACTTAATATTAACATTTGCCAATTTCATTAATTCTACATGGACGAACCCAAATAACTCACAGGAATTCAAGTAAAATTTGGCCCTCGGTTTTTGTACGTTGAAGAAGTGTTCGTTTGGGATACGTACTGCGGCGAGTGGGTGTCAGGAGAGGAATGAAATCCAGTTAACGGATGGAAAAAAAGTGCGTGTTACCAAGCAGCGCACTTTTTTCATGGCAAATGACAAAAAGGTGATTGTGCAATAAAACTTTTTTTTTGTCAACACTCAATTCGTGTTCATGGTATTTTTGGTTAAAAAGCCGAGAGGGCAGTGGGGGCGGGGTTTTGTGTGGAAAAAACCCAATCTGCGATCATTGCTGGGGTTATTGCGTGGATGGATCTTCACAAGCATTCTATTATCTTCTCAGTGCTGGTAGAGTTGGTTGCTCTTAGCGCGACGTCCCCACCACTCCAGAAAAAAAACGCTGGACATCCTTCAGATCTCCACCCGCAACTTAAAGATAAGATGTCGTAAGAAAGACCAATCAATTCCCCGTAGGCGCATGACAATACTGGCTAAGTGATACCGTAGTAGACAGTATGCGCTGCTTGTTCGACTAAGGATCTCACGAGATGCTTTGTCATGTTAATCTGTGTTCTGTCGGTAGAAGAAAGGGATAAGAACAAAAAGGGGTGAGGCACGGGGGTGTTGCACGTTATTGTTGCAGTTTACCATCATTCGTCACGAGCTCCTTAGGGTGGGGTGCCATTCGAATTCGTATACGAAACAATAGTAGTTTTCTTCTTGTTGACTATTACTTGTAACTGTCGCAATAATTACTAGCGTTCGGAGGGAGAGCATTTGACCTGAAAAATGACTCTTGACATAAATTTAATTCGCCAATTTTACCAATTGCAGGACTCTGTGCACACAGAACACGCTTATTACATTACATTCGGCGACGGAATTCTCTCTATGTTTAACCCCGACGGGGAATTCGTCCGAAACTTCGACTTCAAAATTCACAGCCTCAGAGCGACCAAAGATGGCCTCCTCATCACCACCCATCGACCAGACCAGGGTATCGAATGGCTCACTTTTGTCGCGGATTTTGCTATGAACGTCTTGGACGAATGGCCCAACGTCAAAATCGTCGATTCGTTTTTAGAAGGCTTCTCGTATAAGAGGAACGACGACTATTATTTCAATATCGGCGGCCGAGAGATCCAGTGCCCTCCGACACTTACTGGCTCAACCAAGCACTTCATTCTGGCCGACTGTCTAATCGCCCTGCAGGGCCTTGCCCACACTTCGGTTTGGTACTATGACGTTAAAGATGCAGAATCGGACAAACTGCACACTTTCAAAGCGAGCCCTCTTTGGATTCCAGACGTGCGCCTCGAAACGGGCCCTCAAAATTTTTTTGGAGTTTTCGTGCAGTTGATGCATTTTTTGAGAATTTTCGTGTACAACCGGAAACGGTTGGTTCTTGACACTGTTGTTCAACATTATCGCGGATCAGCAATACTGTTCACTGACGATCATTTACTAATTTACCACCGAACTTCACTCGATATTTACCCCCTGGCTAATTTGGAATTATATTGGTCAGTCGAAATCGGATGGTGTTCCAAAATCATGAGACCGTTTACTTGGATGCAAAGTTCGGCTCCAGTAGTAAACAATAGTTATGTTACGTTCAACAGCGACGGTGTTCAATTTTATCGAATTAGTGGTAAATTCAAGGTTCCTGTGGTTTTAGGATCTGCCAGTGTGCATTCCGATAATATAGCAGGCTGTACACGTTGTTACGCATTCTCCCATTCAAACAGTTTGTTGATACTCCATCGCTTTGAATTGAGGTGACTCAAGTATCGATGGACTGTGGGGCGACCCATCTCCATAGCGAGCACAAGTCTTTTTATACACGATGACCAGTGTGGAACTCTTTAATAAACATCAATCCCAATACATAATCAACAGCATTACGAGCAGATGCGTTCCAAGCTGGATAGAAACTCTTCCCACCAGCAAGACTTAGTTCAGAGGCTGACAGCAGCCTGCAATCCCTTTCAAGGCTACGAAAGCCACTCGCTGCAATGTTGCATTTCTTTGGCAACATATGATATTCAGAGAGAGAATTCGCCTGGCATGGTGAATTGTACGCCAGTTTTTGGTACAATTATTTGAGAGTAGCGCGGGCTCACTTGCCAAGGTTTGATGTACTTTTATCTTGAAAACGTGAGTGGAATTACGTGCCAAAGTACAAATGAGTTTTGTGAAAGATAAGAGCTGAATGACTCCTTGTTTGTGCGCTAGCTACCTATTTGCACCTTCAAAATGAAAAAAAAAAAGATGAACATAATGGAAAAGTTAACAGTTGATAAAATTGACGCCTTTGCCAGCTCTCCTGATTCACCTAAGGATAAAAAAAGGCAAGATACAAGTGGTTTTCACAAGAAGGTCCAAATGAAAGTTAGTATGTTCACCTTCTGCCCCCATGCAAACTCCCACTCCCCCGAAAGACAGAGTGATGGAGGAATCGATATTAGACCGATGGGGAGGTAGGGGCGGGGGCTACAAGGAAACCATAGCCCTCACAGTGTGTAGCTTGTCTTCAAAGTGTAAACATCCGACTTCTTCATTGAAACTAATGACAAAAAAAGGTCTTTTGGTTTTTCTCTGCACCTAAGCAGTAACTCACAATTGAGTGCAGTTTTATGCTCAGATCTCTACGAGAATCTAAAAGTTATTTGCTCAAATCAAGATGCATGAACGTTTGACGGACCATTTTCCAGTAATCCTACCTACAAATGAAGAGTGAATGCATTCCTGTGATTCGATGCGTAGATGTAATTTTATACGTGTATTTATATAAAATAAAATTCATTCCGATACTGTTAAATGTTCACTCTTCAGACCCTGCCTATCGAAGGTTGGTTCACTTGCCAAACTAAACCTAAATTGCCAACTGTTGCTGGTGAGTCATGAACACGTTTGGTGTCCTCAGCTTTTCAGTAATTTCACGATTGGGTACTAGCAATTCTTCAATAGAGCAGAGCGTAATGTTGCACCAATTTCATTTTAACTGAGTGTAAAACATATTGGATTAGTTGATCGAACGATGAAAAGAACGGAATGTACGAGGGGCTGAGGAAAGCTGTTCGATGCGTCACACTAAATCTTTTCCAAAGAGAACCTCGACAAAAGTAGTTGACGATCCCACAAATTACGTATTTGCTAGTGGCCCAATAAAGGTCATTGTGGATAAGAGCATCCCTATAAATTCCTCAACGATCAGTTCTACCAAGTGTTTTATAGTTCTATAACTCCCGCTCATTTGGCAATAGTGTTCTTTCATGTTCGTTAACTACAGACTGTTTAGTGAATAAATATAACAATGCGATCTAATGAATAAATTCCAAATAAATTTAGTCAAGTACCGGTAGTCGCTGCGTAGAACTTCCATTATACCTGGTTCACGCTTTTCTTAAAAATTCAGCCGATATTACTCTAACCTTCGCACAAAGATCATGTTGGTAGTGCAATTAGCTTTCTATAATATGGAAGTTTAACGACCTTTCAAAAATAATAAGCACGCTGGCAATTCTGGGATTCAAAACATACATAATCTCCGTTGAATAACTTTTTACTTTGCAAGAAGTTATTTAATCGGCTGAAATTTTGAGTCATCTATGAATCTTTCAGACGTTTCAAAGGTTTCTGAATACAAAAAAACACCATTAAGAAAAAGCTCTTGAGAGAGAACGGCTAAACCAAATAGCTGAAATTTGGTACTCAACCTGTAGACCATGGTAGGACGCCAAGGTTTTCAACGGTAGAAATCAAACTGTAGTTATCGTAGTGATCAAAACGCCGTTTTCTTTCTCACAAATGGCTCAAACCAATTGGATCTAATTTTGTGTGTGGGAGTTATCAAGTAGAGTAAAATTTTCATTCGTGGGAAATTTACGACAGGAGTACAATGAATTATCAAACATTTCGCCGAAAAGGCCTTATTATCTTATAAATGTTTCGCTCATGTGACGCTATCGTTCTTGAAATATCTTGTGCGATGCATCACACACATTTCATTAGTCCCAGGTACATTCCGTGATATTCATGGCTTTAGCTAATATTCCAATCTGTGTTTTACACAAACTAACGGTTAGTCATAACTTGACGTTCTACGCAAAAAAGGACAGCGCGCAAAGTGCTCGAATTTATTGGGCTGCTGCTACTTATGGGGCGGTCTTCATTAAAAACCAATGTTTTGGCAACTAAGAGGACTGCCAGCAAGTTATTTTGAGAATGATCGTGTTTGCGGAATCCTAAACGAGGACTCGACATTATCGATGCCGAGTTGACATGGTGACGTGAATCCCAAGGTTACAACGCGCGTTTTGAAGGCTGCTAGGTGTTCAGAGGTGGTAGAAGAAAGAATGTCAAGTCCGTATTGGTGTTGAATAAAAAACGTCCCGTTTAGTGCTTTCATTCATTTAGTTTACAATCTCCATTAAAAAAAAGTATAAATAGACCAAAAAGACGCCAATAATTATTGAAGACGACCTTCTCCAGGATGTAGTTCAGCATCGAGAAACCAAAGCCGCACTTTCCGTTAGAACTCTGAACAAGGCAACAGATATAGCTTCAAAGACAAAATCCAAACTAGAAAAGTTGATTTCCAATTATTGCCCGTAGGAGACCGAATCTACAGGATATCAAATTGACGATAACGCTGAAAGAAAATACCCCAATCTGGCACCTATAAGACATTTGACTCCGAAGGAAGCAGACCTAGAAGCAAAACAAGTCAAGGATAGCGAAAAGGAGGACATAATTGAGGCAAGCAGAGCCGAATTCCCCAGTCAAGTGGTAGTTGTGAAGAAAACATACTGACAGCTCTAGAGAGTGCATAGATTATCGAAAGATCCAAAAGGTAGCATTACCAGCATTGAATGATGGATACCCCGCGCCACTCAACACCAGATTAACGAGCTAAAGGTTGCCAACGTTTTCTCCACTCTTGACCTGAAACACGGATTTTTCCATATAGGTGGGGTACGTACACTTAAATTGAGACGCAAGCAAGGCAATGCCAGTTCTGTAAGGTTCTATTTGGACTACATAATTCTCCAACGGCGTTCCTGCCATTCATCAACGCCGCATTCAGAACCCTCATATCCAAGATTCAAGCTACATACATGGACGACTTCAAAATGCCAGCCGAAGCTATTCCAAAACTGGAAGTGGTTTTGGAGAATGCAGGTGCTTATGGGATGAAAATAGATTTTAAGAAATGCAGTTTGGTAAAGTGAAGAGTTGAATTTCTTGGGCATGCGATCGAAGGTGGTAAGGTATATCCATCACCGGACAAAACGGTGGCTGCGGAAAAGTTTCCAGTACCAACGACGAAAGTGCAAGTGCAAAATTTTCTGGGATTGACCGGATTTTTCTTCAAGATTGTTCAACGATTGCCCTCCCACTGACAATGTTGCTGAAAAATGATGCTAAGTTTAGATTTAAAAAAGAAGAACGACGAGCTTTTATAAGATTAAAAGAATTGTCGAGTTGCAGATTTCTCAGAATCTATGATCTGTGTTGGAGCTTCATGCCCAGGCAAGAGATACAGTGATTTGGTCGGGTTTTGCTGCTAAAGACCTTCGATGATGGTTATATGCATCCAGTGCATTACTTCAGTAGCAAATCAATGCCGGCTCAATGAATATACATCAACCATGATTTGGAAGTTTGGAAGCATTGAACAAGTTCCGAGAAAATGTATAATTATCGGGTAACAACCAAAAAATGGTAGTAAGTGAAATGGTTGGATTTTCGGATTTGTTGGGGTTGCTTCTACATATCTTGTGAACGTTATTAAACTCTCGCCGTACAGGCACTTGGATTTTTCTGAAAATGCTTTAATACCATATAAGTGGGATTTAAGGAGGGGGGGGGGTACTGCGCTATCATCAATTTTCTTCGAAATATTTGATAATTTATTCTGCTGCTCTTATTATTTTCCTGCGAATGACAAACAGATGAGTGATTCTTTTGACCCTAGAAACTAATCAAATTTGTTTTCCATTCTGTTTGTAACAACGTTCTACATGACAGCGAGAAGCGCTTATGGTTTTGGAATTTGTCGCGCTGCTCCAACTTGTACCACGGCCGTTATTGAGCAATCAGTTCACAGGCCATTTAACATGATTTTTGTTGAGAATCGCTAAAATCGATTTTCGTCGAAATGTTTGGTAATTTATTGTGCTGCTCTCGTCATTTTCTCACAGATGAGAATTATATGGTAACATTGTGTTACTCAGAGCTGTCAATACAAGAAATTTTATCAAAATCGTTCGAGCGGATTTTGAGGAAAAAAATGTGTTCTTATGATCTCAGTGATTACAAAGTGATTATAGTTAGTTTTGGGTGGAATTTATTTACACCCTTATTTTGATGTCTTATGGTAACCTGCGCTAGATATCAAGTTTGAGCTGATGTGGTTCCGCCGTTTTTGCCCAGTAGCATTCAAGAACACACATGCGCACACACTCAGACCATTTCCCCATCAGTGTTTTTCTGACTCAGTAGGCCTTAAAACGTAAAGACCTTTCTATTTCGCAGAGCCAAGGAAAGGAAAAAGTTGGTGTTTTCATTACCATAACCATAGTTAACCACACACAGGCCATTTAAAAAAAGAGGGTTTTTTTGGACTCAGTAGTACTTGATATGTAAAAGTCCAAAGGAACCTGTACAAATTGTTTTCTGTTAATCTCGCTCATATCACTAGGGCTCCCGCAAAGATCGTGTTGATATTTCAATGAGCAACGGACATAAAGTACTAAGGAACAATCCACGAAATTATGGAATTAGAGCTACGTGATAAATTGGGGCAACCTAATAAATTCCAGAAACTTGAGCACTACCAATTACTTCGTAGAAAGTTGACCGAACAGTTCGTATTAATTGAGTGAAAGCCAGTTAGGATTAATTTCTGAAGAAGTGTTTGTGATGCGTCCAACCGAATATTTTGTCTCAGATGGGCCCGTTTCCGTTCTTAATTTAAAAATGTAGAGCCAGTCCTGAGCAAATGTTATTGCCCTGCAACTCATCTGTTTTTCTATTGCATCAGTTGATCAGATAGCTCGCGTTATTGAGGTTCACTATTGTTGCCTTTGGGGAGGTCATTGTTGATTCGTTGCCAAGTGGCGTTTCTTCGAACTCTGTTTTCAGAATCTGATAATAGTCCACCGTTTTAAACGAACTCTTAGTTTTTGTTGTATTTATTCATTCTAATGGAAATCCCAAAACATGAATATTTACACGTTGGTTTTGATACAAATGTCTCGTGTTTTCGTTATTGCTAGTCTCCCGACTCGTTGTGGTAAGTTCAAAAATGTCGTCTGCTTCCTCCGTTCGAGCGTTCGGACGAGGAGTGCGACTTTACCATTTCCTCCAATTTTGCCAATTCGAATCGTATTTTGAGTTTCTAATGTTTCTCTAGGAGTTCGTTACATTTCTATCGGCAAACTCAAATTTGTCGAACATTTTTCGAACAACCTTCGTCGAGTTCGGGGTCACTTCCATTTACAATCCTCCCACGAATTAATTACGTATCTTTAATGAAAGATCAGTAACTTCTAGCTGAACACTTTACTGATGGAGCGTCAAACACCTTAAACTCGACATCCTCCTGTAAGAATTTTCAACACAACCTACTCCATTACAGCAACAAATGTTTACTTTCCTTAGTCTTACGAAATGGGAAATAAATTTACCGAATCGGTTTTAATAGTTTTTCAGTTTTAGTTGGATCATTCAGTTTCTAAGTTTTGTGAGTGAGAAAAAAGTTGAAGAGATAGAATGTGGAAAAACGGCTGAACCAAATTGGCTCAATTGTACATATAAACTGCAAATCACCATGGAACGCCGAACTGAGGATATGAGCAAAATCGGTTCAAAACTGACCATAATTAGTAGTAATCGTAAACACTGGTTTCCCTCCTCGAAAATCTCTAATGATTTCGGTTAAATTTTGTGTGATCTGATCCAAATAACCGTAGTTGAAAGTCGTTCGTGGTTACGAGAGAAAATTGCAAAATCAACACGATAAACTATTTTGAAAAAAAAAGCGAAATTTGTTCCTTACATATTTCGCTCGGATGATACTAGGTCTTAGGACAATAGTCCCCTGATAGATATGAGTTCCTAAAACATCGTGGTGGTAGCCCAATAAGTCCCATACATTGAAAGTCTAATAGTTCTCATATTTGGTCAACAGTAATAAAAACGTCGATTCCTTCTCCTTGTATAAATAGAAACTGCTATTAAAATATATCCGCGCCTCAACCACAAGTGATGTGGCCTTCAAAATTAGTGGGAATTGGGCAGAGTAGCCGTATCTGCTAGTCAATAAAGTCTAAGGCCCGTGTTGGATACGGAGTTCTTTTTAGAGTATGAAATTTGAAAGGGATGTACCTTGTGAGTTGCCCTTCTTCTTGGAAAAGGACCAGAGGAATTAATGTGCGACGCTACCATTGACTGGGGTTTGAATGCATTTTGTGCCTGTTAACCAGGAGTAGCAGTTTTTGACGGGTTGACAATTATTAAGAAGAAAAATGACTAAACTATTTTTCGCAGGTCAGCTCCACTGCTGGGAGGTGTAACTCTACTATGTGATGAGTCGAGTTTCGTAATATTTATTGTAATTGCGAGTTGTTATAAATGATTGATTTTTGGTGTTTTGTGTTGTAGATGTCGACACTCCGCAGTCTCAGCAGCTGCAATATCCGCAAGGTGCCCCCAGTGAGATGAAGGGCAATATTTGTTTCAAAGACGGATGTATTCATACAGGTATGATGACATAATTGACGATAATTATCGAATTAGTTTGTTTGGGTGATTTATCCAACAGTGTGTTCTAATTTATCATAAGTGTCTCATCTATTCAGTGTGGTAACTTGTTTGCCTTAACTGCTGTATTAAATGCCAAGCTCTCTAAAAGCCCCAGCGTCTTACATCATGCTGGTTTGAAGAGGGCTAACTGGCCTGAAGACCTGGGATGAGAGTAATAGTCTGACTTTGTATTGGAAGCCAGGTCACCAGGAAATTGAAGGGAATGAGGTGGCTGACAAAACGAAGGATGGATCTGTACGGATCAAGTACTCATCAAGAGCTACTCGTGTAAAGAGGTTAGCAAGTGGGAGGAGAAGTGCAGGGCTGCCCATTAGTGGGTGTTACCTGGCTAAAGACTGTCAAAGTTATTAATGGGACTTTCCAGGGATAGATCAAGAGTCTTCAGTCTAGAGAGAGAAAGCAGACGGATGCTGTGTGGCCTGTTTACAGGGCTCTGTTCACCAAGCCACCACGTGGCCTAGCCTGACAAGTCAGGGAGCCAAAGAGACTGATCCTGTGAGGCAGAGATGAAGTCGTCCTTGTGAGGGCTGGCTGGGACACCTTAGAGTGCATGGTAGGCCTCTCCTGCAGCCAAAGGAGGTGTCAGGCACACAGAAAATCTAAAGGATATCTTGTGCTTTGTATGGGAGTGTTATAGTGGTCACACTAAAAACTACCAGTTCCATAAGACCTGCGGATGGAATCCAGAGGACATGCTCAGGGACACCCACACAATTAGCCAATCAGAGGCCACAGTGGAGGGGAGTTTTCGGTTGCCATCATATAAAAAAATAAATTAAAGTTTATTGAATGAAGTTACGACTACAACTTGAGAGATTGCCCGTGAGAGGTGGTGGTATAGATCTCAAGCAACCCCTGTCATAGATATTGAGGAGCCTTTAATTTCCAACAGCTTAGCTCAGAAACCTTATTCATCTATGGAACGGCGTAAAACAATCGGGCTTACCTTCAGGAAATAAAGAAGTTTATTTGCAAAATGAATTCACCATCTACAAGACCCATATATGAACATATGACGTTTAATGTACGGGGTACACGCTCCAAGTCTCATCAGGAGTGGACACAGTAAAGCAAAAATGTGCACCAGAGCTCCTTCCAAAATTCAGCTGAAAGAAATGTCTGAGTTCGGACAGCACTATGCAGACCACTCCAAACCCTTGCAACAGAAAGCTTCCAAGTAAATCCTTTTCATCCTTCTATCAGCTAGGATGATACCAAGTTATCAATTAGCATGTGTGTTCTCAACATTTGAGTATCCCTTGAAGGGCTTTGGAGAGATCTGCAGTCAGCGAAATGCCATCTGCAGGCTCAGTCTCGATGCCAGTGGTTCAAATTGTGGAGCATGGAAGTTCCTAGCGGTGGACTGAGGGTACTAGAGAATTGCTTATCACTTGGGGGCGAAGAGAGTTGTGTGATGCAGTGCATTCTAATAATCTTCTTTTACTATGAAAAAGTTGATATCATTGCCGTTTTCTTGTCCTCTGGATGAATTGCAATCACTGAAACTAAAATAACTCTGCATTTGTTCATTAAGATATGTTCTGTCACTGATCAAATGGGAGTCACCAGTGTAATGAGAAATGGCTTTATCAAGTAACCTTACAATAACTTTAACTCTTGTCATTTTAGCTTCTACGGTGCTGCGAAACATGGATCAGTCTACCTCGCCGTGTGACGACTTTTACCAATTCGCCTGTGGTAAATTCCGCAAGAAGTTTATCCCCGACGATAAAACTGGTAGGCCAAATAAACAAGTTTCCATTGTATAAACGTGCAAAATGTATTAAATAAGCCAGAACAGCAAATAGTGATATATATTTATCACTTATTAAAAATGGTTTCATTGCAATCAAATTACCGATTTGAATGATCAGATGTGGGCATCCAGTAGGGAACACGTCAAAGATGAGATTAATTACCGATTACTTCTTCCGTTTTCGATTAGATGTGACATTTACCTGCTCAGCGAGCTCCAAAAGAAAGTGAGAGTGACCACTCCGTACGCCTTTCTAATCTATAAACAGCTAAGCTAAGCTAGCCCTTAGGCATTTAAGGCAGAGAAACCCAGCATGAATATATACAAGTACATATCCAAATACCATTAGTCAGGGAACGTCGTGAAATTGAGTTTTTCAAAAATTCGTACGTTTTTGGCTCCACTGCTATTTTCATTTCAAAAACCATTAAACTTGTTCAAATGTTTCAAAATTCTTGAACAGATGAACTGTGTAGTTTAATCTTAACGGGTACATTGCCCAACTGTCCAACACGTCTAGGAGAAGAACCGATGACTTGAAGGTGGAGGTTTGAATGGGCCTTAGCAGAGGCCAGGGGTTCACATTTTGACTACAACAGTATCGAAGTTACAACTTAGTCTGATCAACTCATACGATTGAATAAGTGTCGATTGATTAATTTAAACCCCTTTAGAGTCCACGAGAGTGTTTTATTTTTTTATTCTCCCAGAATACAAACTTTTCATTTCCTTATATAGTCCCAATGATTCAAACAGCATCAAAAATTGAAGTTACTTCTCAAATATAATTTTAACGATTATTTCGGTGTAACAACAAATATCTTCGTCGTGAATAAAATACGTGAGCACTACTTGTACCGATACATTTTTATTATTTGTAGAACTACACAATTTTCTTAAATTTACTTCTGAGCGTCTTCATTCTTTTGGATGATTTATTTATGCTCCCATTCTCTGTTCGAGGCAACATCAAACACTCGCTCTCTATCAACCTGCTTGCAATTCTACATGATCTTTTTTAGCCCATGAACTCCAAAAGTTTTCTCCACGGACGATGTTTGTTGAGAGCTCAATAGCCGAAAGTTATCACAACTTCATTTCCGTCGCATACGGGGGATTTTGAACTCGTGAAAAGTAATTTGACTTTACACATAGTCGGCATCCCCTGACTCTAACTTCAGCCATTTGTGTATTTGGGAAAGGTTCAATTGAACCTATTTGAAGTTTGACGTCGTACCCGCACGTTCCAACCAACCTGCCAACACACCATCAAGCTTCATTAACGTTCAGTAATCAAGTTGCTTTCTTTCTTGAAGAAACATAGTTCAGTTAGGTTGAGTATGGATATTGACCATCTAAGTTATTTATCTTGCCTTATCCGAGGGAAGCAGCAAAAACAGCGCACAGGAAAAAGAGGAAGTCTTAGTGGGCGAAACAGCGGCTGTGATTAACGGAAATTACTCCTACTGCCACCGTTTTTCTTGGTGGTTTGAAGGTTTGATGTTTCAAGCGCACCCACACGATAAAACTTGCTTGTCAAACCTCAAGCTTGCCATAAAATTGTTTGGTATTAACAGTGGTAAATTATATTGACAGAAAACCTTCAAACGTGTTCTCAAACCTTTAAACATGACCCCCCACACGGTAGGTGGCTAACCATGTTTGTCAAACACGTTCGATCGTGTGTAGCTCTTTAAAGTTCGACGAGTTAACCTTTGACATGCCTCTGCCCAATCCGCCCCAGTCCATTTTTGCTCTCATCTCCATTCAACGACTTCTACTCCTCTTGTACATCAGTCATTCCCTTTCACTCACTGTCTTTCTCGTCCCAAACATTGTCATCGTAGACGTCTTCAAACAATTCTCATTCTGCAGTCGGGATTGGCAACATTTTCTTCGCTCTTCCTGGCCAATACATCCTTGCCAATCTTCTTTACGTAAACGACGTTATGGGGAGAAGCTAACCCTTTCTTTCTAGGAGTCTGAAGCCATTTCAGACTGCTGTGTGAAGGTATCACGAGCTCGTACAACCAGATTTCCTAACGCAAAACGCAAAATCAAAATTTGGGCGTTTTGGAAAGTTATCACTTTCTACTATGGTGGCATGATGGATGAATAGGAACACTAGCGCTATGAAAATGGGTTAATTCAATTTTAAAAATTAAATAAATAAATATTAAAAAATTTGAAAAGGAAAGAGGATTTACCTTTTCAGTATTTGTGCGGATATAATGAAATGATTGGGAGCATTATAATAGCGTACCTGTACAGAAATCAGTAATAGCTTCCAAGTAGCAAAGCTATGACCGTTGCTCTTGTTCAATTCTATAAAAAACAATTTTCCAGGAGAAAATGTCAATTCTTTGCTCAGTTATGAATCTGTACTCTGTTGTTCACCGAAGATCGTTTTTGCAGGGTTGAGCATGTTTTCGGTCATAGCGGATGAGCTCCAAGAACAACTTCGGACGATCGTCGATGAACCTGTGAAAGCCGATGATATTCAACCTATCATCAACGCCAAGAACATGTTCAAACTTTGCATGAATGAAAGTAAGTCGAAATTCTTCCTGTTCAATTAAATATATCTTTGCTCATTTCTGACGAGAAAGCCCACATTAGCATTCTGCCCGTGCAGGAGCGAGTGTAGGGTACAGGGACTCGTCGTCGAGTAGAAGTAACTACTGTCCCACCAAATAGTGCATTACCCTGTGCCGGTGGTTTAAGTAGTTCGAGTTGAAAGGTGAAAGGCCTGCACTTTAATTATTTGCGGAATATACTTCCCAATAGCTAATGGGCCTGGACAAAGTCTCATCGGCTTTATCTTGTCCCTCATGGGTTGCGCGGGTACAAGTACATTTTGACTTATGGTCTTGGCTAGGGACGGGGCACGTCCCACAACAGTGGAAATCGAGTCATGAAAACAATAAATTAACTAATTACCTCTTCCAAACATTCAACTCAACAGCTCCGCCCCCCCCCCCTTACAGCAAATCTTGATTAACAAGGAACGGTCTACGTAAACATATTTGCGAGCACAATTAACACTTTGCCGTGTGACGTTTTAAGTACAACTCGAGAATTAACGCTAGGCGTTGTTAATATACCGACAAAACAATAATCTTCTCCACTGTGAACCGCTCACTTAGTAACGCATTTGGTATTTCATTCTAAATTTTATCAGTTTCCGCACTAAATCATCGTTTATTTCCCATACCCGACCCAACCAAGAGTTCCCGATACAGGAAACATGGACTGGTCATTCAGCTCCAATTCCCTTCGCGTTTTTCACTCGTCCGTTCACTCAATCGCTTCCAAACCCTCAAAGAATAAGATGAACATCAAACGCCGCAAGAAACGTGGAGCTTTCAGATCCTCCACCGCGACGCTCCCGAATCGAAGGATGTGGCTCAAATCTAGACCTGGCAGCTTGAACGTCCAAATGGTCGACGGCGGGTGTCGAAAGTCAGCAGCGCCGAAGAGATTCAAATACAAGTCCGCTCCCAGTTTAGTGGTGGTAGATCCCGAAGAGTGTGCGGTCAAATCATTCGCCTCAGTACCGACTCAAACTGAATTTGTCTCTTCGATCGGAGACAAGGCTGGGGACCGAGACTTGCTCGGTCACATTTACAAGTAGTTTATCAAATTTAATAATTTTTGAGAAACCGAAAACGTTGTCAACGCGTATTATGACCCTGCGTTGGTGAATAGGTTCTTAATCCTCGACATCAGTTTTCGTACTCAGAATCCAACGATGGGCACTTCAGTCCAGTAAAATAAAAGATTCGGTTAACTTTTCCGGAAATATTCATTTTCCATTCAATGTTCAAATTAATTTCATTTTTCCCCCGAATTAACTCATCAAGTCTGTCCACTTCTCCATCTCATCTTCAATTTCTCTATCTTAATTAATTAAACGATTCACATTATTACATAATGATATGAGTTTATTCATGATAAAGTTGAAATAAAATGAAAGAAATGAATGAAGTTTAATAATATCGAAAAATCTGAATGAATGTTGGATTGACAGTGATCTTGATTCGAAATATAATAATGATGATAAGTCATACTGGAAATATTCATTTGTTTTGGTTTTTCAATTTAAAACAGTTTTTTTATTCAATCTCATTCGAGTCATACACAATTTTCGAAAATGGCCAAGAAGCACGTGATGTATCTGAACAGTTTAGCAGACCCTAATAGACTTGACGATTATTGGATTCCTTGGCATAAAGGAATCAATGGAAATCAGAGGGCGGAGGATCTGGCCAGACTAGTGTACCCATAGGAAGACATCCCCATTGTGGGGCATCTAAGTCACTACTTGAGGGGACAGTAAGAAAATATGCCAGGAGAGTGTACCAGACACTGGAACGCTCCATTGAGGCACTCCAAACTTCTTTTAGGACCAACGCACGAGATGTTGACTTCTGATGATGAAGAGGAAGGGCTTAAAGGCAGCACTTATACTGCAAAATGATGAGAAAACTCCAGAAAGGGAGTGGTTTTGGTGTTTAGTTCGATTTCACCTGGGGTGTTCCTTAGGAAGCCAGGACCTATGGGGCATTAATACTGGCACAACGGGACTTCAGACGGTCGTGCTCATCCCAAATAAGGGATGATGCATACTGTATTGACTCTTCATCAATTCAATTGTTCATGGGTTCATTTAAATTATTCGTCAATTCGATTATTTATTTATTTCTATTTTTTATTAGAATTCAATTTCGTAAATTAATTTTATTTCAACTTTATTATTCATAATGCTAATAAACCATATCACAATGTATCATAATGTGATCACTATCAAAATCGAGTATTATTGTACACTTCATTTTTTTCAATTATGATTGTTATTTTTTGAATCTTATTTATTTTGATTCCATTCAATTCGTTTGTCAATTTAAAAATTTTAATTAAAACGGAATTTAATTCGATTCTATTTATTTATATTATTCAATTTTTTCAATTATTTCATTTTAATTTCATTATCAACTATAATTGATTATATAATCACACTATGCTTCATCAATCTTCATACACATTGCTTCACCAATGATTCGTTGTATTTTTCTCCCGTTACATTCCATTTCTAAATTTTGTAGGTTTCAATTTTATTTTATTTTAATTTCAATCCATTTAAATCAATTCAATTATGCATTGATTTCAATTTTTCATGATTACTTAGTTTCATTCATTCTCTTATTTTTTAAGAAAAAATCCCTAATCATTTGTGGGGAAGAGAAAAGTAGTGTGTTGCTTCGCACAGGAGCACACTCAGAACAGTTAGGCCAACAGAATAGTTTGAAGGATGCACCGAGGAATTCATCGCCTTTACTTAGCATGGTTTGTGGGTGTAATTTTAAATGGGCCATATATTGGTTAAATTTATTATTTGGTGAAGCTAAGCTCATTGTCCAGCTCATTCCGGTTTCGAATGTTGTTACCGTAGGGATATAAATGTGCACGTTTGTCTGTAGATTGAAGAAGGACGTAAAACAATACCAAGAAGCCGTCAAATATTATGAAGCCAAAATTTTTCAAGTCTCCGAAGATTTGCGTAGCACGCAAGAGACCTTAACATCTGAAAAGATGAAGTACAACAAACATTTGCAAACTCTGACTAAGCTCGTCAACGATCACAAAACTCAAGTCAAAACGTTGACGGAGTTGACGGCATCGAAAGACGAAAGTATTCAGTGTTTGACCGAAAACCTTGCGAAATCTTCATCTTCTAACGCTTGTCGAGCGGTGGCCATTAAGAGTCTCAAAGATGAAGCGAAAGCTCTGCAAAAAAATTTATCGGAGGCCACGAAAACGGAGAATATCTTGCAGAAATCGAATAAAGAGTTGCTGGACGACAATAAAAAGATGAAGAGCGCGTTGGAAGATTTGAAAAATCAGTTGCTTCGTTTGGAAGGTGCAAGTTCGGCTTGGGAAGATGTCGTGGAGCTTCATGTGGATTTACTGAAGAAGGAAGGAGAGGACAATCATTTCGATTGTAGCGTCCAAGCGAGTCAGCAGTTGGGAAGTCTCAAAGCTTCGTATGATCACAGGATTCAACTTCTCCTTAAGAAACTCTTCAGGTGGGATTTCCTGCCCAATTAGTTCTGCTCAAAATTCTGTTGTTAAGCAGTGAATGCCTTCAGGGTTGATTTCAAAATGGCCTCGCAGAGTTGGTAACGAAAGTGAGATGTAACATCTCATTCAACTCCTGTATCTTCTTTTGACAGAACACTGTCTGCACAGATCCGTTCATGGGCCTCCAGCTCCCCTAGATCCACAGCATCTTGTAACGACTGTGGACAATGAGAGCTTCCATGTTTTCTCCTGCAGACAAGGACGGCCCACCTAGAACAGGAGAAGCACACAGGGTCTGTGCTGTACGCAGTGTCCAGCCTGCAGTACCTGCAGAAGGGATCTCTTTTTCCCCTCCTTATTTTGCGGCTGCTCCAGAAGTTTCTGGGGGCGAAGAAGGATTGAGGAGTGGTTGGAGGTTAGCTCTATGTATGGTGCTGTAAGTTGCACTAAGAGAGCACAGAAATTAAGGCATACCCACAGAGTCATTGCCCCTTGGAGCTGGCCTTGTCTAATGATATGAGAAAACGGATATTCTATGCATTTAGGTCCTTTCGTTTTTTATACTAGAGAGGGCTGTATCTAGCTATAATAAAGGAGATTAAATTGCTCCCGCTGGAACAGTACGACTTTTTGCAAGAGTGCTGCAGTGACCTCGAGGTGCTAAATTTGTGACACTTGTAACGTGGGTGCACTATACCCAAACCAAATGAGAGAGATTCTCAGACTGGAGAGAGATAGTATACGGATGTGGCCGCTGGTCACTGTCCACTAAGGTACCACCTGGCCAAGATTGTCGAAGTTACAGAATTGCAGATTCTGCGAGGTGGAGCTGGAGTCAGTTGAGCATGTACTGTGTATGTGTGAGGGGTTCATCACCAGTGGTCGGAGGAGGTTGCAAGGATGGACCTCGAGATTGTCTTGATCGGTGGGGACGTATTGGGAATGCTGCATCCATGGGAGCTGGAGGTGGAACTAGGAGGACATGAAGGGGATCAAGTTCGCCCACACAATAGGCCCAGTTGTTGCCGCAGTGTGGTTTCCCAGTACCAACAAGAGGAAAAAACAAACAAAAAACCAAACTACGAAGTTCCTTTTATTCCTAACAGAAGGCTTAAATACTTAGATAGTGTGGGGCAGTGCACAATGACACTCACGAGCAGCATTGGGGTCAGTTCAAGGGCCCGCATCCATGTTGCATGCTGTGAGGCTTATTTTTCAGTTCCTGACAGAAGAAAATGAAGCTGAGTGAGCAACAGAGGTGGCTCAGAACTAGCTCCAAATGGTAATGAGCTGTTTGCACGCCTAGAGAGACGTAATTAGATTAAGCAGGTGATACCACCGAGCTAAATACCAAAGAGCCTTGTGGATGTATCAACAGCACTACCATAGGACTGCACAACTGGCATGTTTTACAACAATCCTGGGGGCATTTCCTGTTGGTGACTGCAAAACCACACTGCCACAAACATTCTTGGGTGGCTTATGGCGAATTAAGTGGATGCCAAGGCCACAGATTAACTAGTTTGGTCCCGAAAACCTCATCAGTCAGAAAAGATTTATAGGAGACTGGTAACAGTGAGGAGACTAAGGGTTGTCAGGGTTTTGAGCTTATCATACATTCTAGGAGACCAAACCCAACCCTAGAATCATATTGGCACCTTAGCCAGGTGTAAGCTGAGTCGTCGTTGGTTATTTTCTACCCGAGTGCTCCATCCCAGTACAAGGAACCTTTCAGAGGTTCTAAAACTAGCGAGAATGGCAGGCGTTAAAACTGTGAAAGTTGTGGTGTAAGTTAGAGGAGTCGTTCGCTGTACCCGAGATAGAGACTTCTTCGTACGAGCGTTTCATTCTCCCATTCCATCGCTTTTGGCAGCTGACTTTGAACAATTTCGTTTCAGGGCCGATCGTAAAACCAAAGAGTTGTACCTCACTGTCGAACGAGTACTCAAAGGTCTGCATTTCCTACTTCACTCGGACGACCTCCACGATCTCTTTTCTTTCGACGAAGAGTCTTACAAGGAAGGCAAAGAGGAATTGCCCGCCTATGGGCTAGTTCTTGATTTGGGCCGACGTCTTCAGGCTTGTCACGAGCTCTCCAGCGAAAAATATTTCAGCTCGGAATTGTGCTCGTTCATTTTAAGTGTATTCAACCGAGAGGGCGAAAATGAGGGTTCTGACGTCCCTTCCAGAGATTGAACTGAATATATAACTGAAGTTGACAAGAATGATTCATTGTAATTCAATTAGTTGAAGTGAAACACGACTATGACACATTCAACGCAGCTGTGGTGTAACTAGAGATTCGTTTTCTCTACAACCACGTGGTATTTGACACAGTTTACATTCACGCCGAGAGCAAGTACTGGTACTTCTAATTACAGTCAGAGAAAGGATGACATACGCTGCCCGTAAAATGGTGCCATTTATCAGAAGTAAGAAGAATGGTACAGAATAGGCAAGAAAATCCAATCAATTACGTTCACCAACGAAAAACAAAACATTCATTTGTTAAAACGAGTCTATTTTTGTTTTTTGTAGACCTACGTAGTAGGAAGGAAAGTTACGTAATCGACTGAAGACCAATTTTTTTAATTTTCTTGAGATCTTTACGTTTTCAAAAGCAAATGGTCTGTGTGTGCGAACGAGTTTGAGCGAAAACGGCCAAAAATGAATCAACTCAAATTTCATATTCAGGCTGCAAACCTCCTCGAGACGCCAAAATAAGGGAATGAACAAAATCGCTTCAAAACCGACTATAGCGACCAAAACACTTATTTTTTCTCAAAAACGGTTTTTACGATTTTGATTAAATTTGTGGATTGAACGCTTAAAAATAACGTAACGTTACCATATCATTTTCATTGGGGAAATGACGAAAAGAAACAAAACGTTTTAGCACAGTTTTTTGTTCAACTAAATCCCATTTACATTATGCTAGCGTTCTCAGACAAATCGGGGTATTAATCCAATCAACGATGGGGGCTTATTAAAGTTAACGCACCTGTTTGGTGGGTCCGTCTTCTCTGGCTGGTAAGATACTGTGGGCGAGCGCTTTGGATATGAAGACATCATCGTCTGGGCGTTAAGTCAATACTAAAGTCAGTTAGTTGGTTGTAGTCTTTACATAGGAAGAAGAGAAAGGCGAATGGGATGGTGTTGCTTCTTGGGGGAGGTTGGAAGGGAAAGAAGCCTGGTCATACGTCTCCTGGGAAATCCGTTGGAAGTGGTAGGGCAGGACAGTTTTGTAGGTCTTAAATAATCAGTTGATTGACTATTCTAAGTCTTTTTTGTATAGGGTAATCTGTAAATCCGTCAGTTGGTTGTTACCATTTATCTACTGTTTTGAGTGGTGTAAATATGGTGTTGCATTTTGTGTTGATTTGTTCGTTTATGATGCGTCCATTGAAGTTTTTTTTTGTTTATAGATTTCCATGTTTTCTAATATGTTCAGTTTCCGTCCTTTGTATTGTTTATGCAGTAAGATGGTGCATTCCTGTATTTTGGTAGGTTCATGTCCCGTTATCTTGAGGCGGTTGGCAAAATTTGAGTCGTCTTCATTCCTACTAAGAGATTTAAAGTGTTCTGAATTTACCTACAGGCGGAGTTA
Organism: Pachypeltis micranthus; assembly: GCA_020466155.1. Lineage (NCBI taxonomy): Eukaryota > Metazoa > Arthropoda > Insecta > Hemiptera > Miridae > Pachypeltis > Pachypeltis micranthus. Next base: position 54,004,784 of record CM035770.1, on the reverse strand, counting down.
ACCCAATCACTTTAATACACGAGGGTTTACTAACGATATGAGATAATTAGGAGCAGAAATTCCGGAATTCGAACCACATCTGTTTCACTTATTAACAATTCTCCGAGATTTTATTCGATAATTCCAAAACAGGAAAACGCGACCCTTCTAAAAAAATATCGTGTCGAAAGCCTCACGATAACCTGCGCTCTGATTGCTCAATAATAGTCGGGGCATAAGTAGGAGCGCTTCAATGAATGCCGAAACTGTACGCACTGCCAGTTTTTGCGTAAAACATGATGTAATGTTGAATGAATTGAGTGAGACATATATTGGATTAGTAGCAACAGCCCCTGATAATCACAGATTGTACATGGGGGCTGAGAAAAGTGATGCTTCGTACCAGATATGCAGACCAATTATTTTCATATTAGGAAGACTATTTTCGTGCTTAACTTGTCTCACGTCAGACGTTATCGAGATATAATGCCTGTATCTATACATACTCATTCGCAGTTGGTGAAAAGTTAAACAGTTATGAACGAATTTTGTGAGAAAGCTCCAAGTGGGATTTACAAGGAAAATTGTACGATTATATTTTTGTTCCGATTGCCACGTTCTGATTTGCTATTGTCAGTTATGGTTTATGCTACTAGCAGCACCCAGCCTTGAGGGAATGCAATGCGTTTCGAGATGGCTGTTGTAGTGATTGAAAAACACGGAAAAATCTCTTTCAGTCAAATTGGGACTTTTTGCAAGAAATTAGTTGGAACATGAGTCACCTGAAGTCTCAAGGCACTCCCATTACCCGTAGAATTTACTGCGTATCGATAGGTTTTAGGCGTGTGGTGTCAAATCAAGTTTCGGTGATCTAGCCTTTATCGAACATTTATTTATTTGACGAGAAAATTCGGCGCGGTTCAGTAGACAAATTTTAAATGACGGCGTGTAATTTTTTATTTTTCCAGCTAAAATAGAGGAAGTCGGTTCGGAGCCAGTCAAACAAATGCTCAAGCAAATGGGAGGCTGGCCAGTGTTGGAAGGTGACCAATGGGACATGGGCTCTTTCTCTTGGATAGACACCATCTACAAGTTCAGGGAACAAGGCTTTTCCGTCGATTACCTCATCGACTTCGCTATTTCTATCGATTCGAAAAATAACAGCGTACGAGTAATTGAGGCAAGTTATTCGCATCTCGTTCAATTATTCAGTGTGTAGTATTTAGCAACGTGGCTTTCAATTCGTCTTCTTCAAACGTCTCATTTTATTTTGTTTCTTATAGATCGATCAAGCCGCCATAGCAGTTGCTAGAGACTACCTCGTCAAAGGTCCAGAGCACCCGCGAGTGAAAGCGTACTTCGAGTATATGCTCGATGTAGCAGAGTTGTTTGGAGCCAGTCGTCCTCAAGCTCAAAAAGAACTTCTCGAGTCTTTGAAGTTCGAAATCGCTTTAGCCAACGTGAGTTACTTTTGTTACTTTCTGCGGCTCAAAGGGGAAACAAATTATAAAATAAATTAGAGCTTTTCGCACTTTGCTCGAAAGGGTTGGATTTTGATTAAATTTACATTTCATAGTAAGAAATTACGTATTAATTCATGCAACCGCTCTTCGACTAATTAACACCTAAATCATTTATCCACATAATTCGGCTTATCAAGCAAAACGTTTTTCTACTTGACCTCCTAAGAGCTAACTATATGTTCAAACGAAGAGAATGGAAAACAATAAACAAATTGCTCTGGTTCCTACAAACTCTACTCTGATCCGACTTCAGTTACAAGCAGGAAATCATTGCAGTTAAGACAGTTGCAGAAAACGAAGCAGTAGCAAGAAATACTTTCCTGACGTGATCCACATTGGCGTTTGATGAAAGTTCTGGAATAAGCTCCCCTGGTTTATTCTGAGTGTTGTGAGTGGGCTGGGGCGACTGGACTCTACAAAGTCCAAAAGCTAATCGTCACTGAAGCGATTAGCTCCGTGGACAAAGGAGCAGCTAACTTCACCTGCAGTGTGAATCCCTCAAACACACCAAACTGCAGTTTCCCTTTAAACAAACACAGAGGGTATTTTCAACTCGTCAATACCTGTATATATCGTTCTCCATAAACGTTTCTCATGCAGTTATCAACCAAACCATTTTTAACCCATGAAACCCGTTTTTTAACATTTCTGTATTGGGAAGATAAACCACTGGTTGGTTAGGTAACTACATGGAGCAGTTCTGGTTACAATGTAAGAGAGACACTGATATTTGATGGTCACCATCAAACTGGTCTCCAAATCAGTGGAGTTGAAGTGGATTATGGAGCTTAAACATAGACTTGGGGCAGACTGAGAAAGGGGTATCAAGGAGAGGGTTGTGTAAAGAGCGATAAGTGGGGGGAAGAAGGGTACAAGATAACCCAATGTACTAGTGAACATGTGTTATGAGGGGTTTGGAAATTTTTGGAGAGCTGCTGACTCAGGAAAAAATTACAGCAATCCTGAGCTTCGATCCAATGCCCGACTTTCTTCGGAATATGAATCTTCGTCTTTGACCACTAGACTACGATCACTGAAGGTGCCAACAAAGGGAGTCAGGAGGTACACATGTAATCTCGCAGAAGTACCTTCGCAGTCAGTATGCCTTGCAGAATTAAAACTAAAGCGAACCCAAGATTGTTTGAGAGAGTTGAGAAAGAGGGAATCTGCTTTGTGAAAACACAGCAATAAGAACAATACTGTTGAGGTGATGAGAAGACTTGAGTCAATCTTGAGAATTCAAGTGTTTTTCGATGACTTCCCTAATGCCCCCTATATTCTCACGAACTTTGAGAAACTTCGCTTAGTTAACGTTTTCGCCAAGCTGTATAAATATTAACGTGCCCCTCTCCTTGCTTCCAGTATTTGATCCAGCAACCCACTCGCATGTCACATGTGATATTGAAGTGGCTTGCAGTCTCCTTGGTGGGATATCTGAAGTTCCCCTTGGCTAAACCATTGCCTGCATTGAGTCTGCCTTTATGTAATAACGTGTTCTTTGAAATATCAATTCGGTTTAACCGATCGGTGTTTTTTTTGCAGATATCGCTGCCTTCTGAAGAGCGTCGAGACCCTGAAAAGTTGTACAACCGAATGTCAATTGAAGAATTGCAGGTACGCTGTTATTTTTGTTATTGAAACACTTAGTTCGTGTACATGTGGTGTCTTTGATAAAATTGACCGTACTTACTTGATTAATGCCAAACGCATTCTCTGTTTAAGAGTAACGCGGTGTATATTTAATAAAAACAGAGCAACAATGTTGGCGTATTAGTTCAACAATAAATATTTAAGCACTGCGTGATTTGGATATGAAAACGTGCTTTCTTCTTGGCCCCCAATAATTGTCCAGCAGCACCTAACAGTAATTTTTCTCATATGCGCTTTCAGACGAAGTTTTCTACGATTCCCTGGTATGACTACTTCAGGCACATCCTACCCCCCAAAATTGAGTTCACCATCGCCGAGCCTGTCATCGTGGCAGTTCCTGGTTTTATCACTCAGCTGGAGACTTTGCTCGAGCAAACTGAAAAGAGGTGATTTCCTTCTTAGACTCTTCACTCATTGATCTACTAATCAACGCGAAGTTGCTCGTTGATAATAGTTTATGTGGTTAGAGAACAGAATTGAGCTTTTTGTACGACTGCTTCTGTCCACTCGCTTCCTAATAAGCACTTCTATCAGTCTGCATAACGACAGTGGCAACGAAGAAATTAGGTGTACACGAGTTTCAAGCTTTGATAAATAAATTAACAACTCTTGTATATTTTTCAGGGTGATCGCTAACTACTTATTGTGGCGAGCTGCAGCTTCCACAGTCTCGTACCTGCCAGAGGCTTTTAGGAAGAAACAGCTGAAGTACATTACAGCCATTACTGGTAGCACAGAGCGGGAGGCTAGGTGGAAAGAATGTTCTTCTCAAGCGTCTAGAATGTAAGTGCGAAATTCATACGACGCAGGTATAAAGTAGTTTGAAGTCAAAGTCTGGTTTGTAGATTTGGCAAAACCCAGCGAATAAAAAGTCATTTAAAATATGAACACTGAGTCTACTAAGAGCCAATAGTGCTTCCAAATACGGTTGTGATGACTATTGAGTGAGTACGAAAGAAGTAGAAAAAGTTTCTGTAATACCATGTGGATGATTGCTGGGCACCACTCAGCATGTGCAGAGGGTTGCCTACTTGCAGGTGCATGCTGGAACTGGGCCTTGTTTGGCGAAGTAAAAGGGCGCCTCATTACCCTTTGAATGGCCTTTGGACGGATCAATGAGAGGCTGGCTAGCCAGTGCTAGGGTTTATGGGCAACAATACCATTAGGTGCACTGGCAACTGTTTTCCAGACCAAGCTCTTAGCAGTGACAGTGTGCGCGCAGCAATATCTGTGCAGGGGCCTGGAATGGAAAAAGATTTGCATTATGTCAGGCATTCCTATACAATCTCGTACAAAACTGAAGAACCTGGCTGAAGAAAACACTCTAACCATCACCAAAACCACCATGTGTTGGATAGTGCTGGTTCCTCAAGGAATGGAAGGGAATGAGAGGGATGGCAAACTGGTGAAGGATGGATCCTCACCGATCTCAAGAGACCTGAGCTCTTCAAAGGAACTACCAAGAGCTACTTGCGTAAAGAGGTTGGTAAGCAGGAGAAGTAGTGGAGGCTATACTTTGCCAAAGTCAGTATCAGACTGAATCCGACTCTCTTAATGGGATAACAAGCCAGGTACAGCTCTGTTTCATCAGGCAACGCTCTACCCCCAGGCCCAGAGTTGCAGATTTTATGACATTGCCCGGGGGTGGAATCAGCAACCAATAGCACGCGAGTATTATTGGAGTGCATGCAATATTGGAGGAGGTAGCTGGAATAGATCTCAAGGCTGTGGTGATGGGGGGCGTTGCTCCAGGGACTACCAGCTCCTTGGCACCGGGGGGTGGAACTGAGAGGACTTTAGGCTGCTCATGTACTTCACACAATAGGCCCGATACTGCAGTGGGAGCTTTCTATCGTAGCCATCAGCCAAAAAAATTGCGTTTTCATCCCCTCGCCAGCAAAGTGTTGCTCGCTATGTACCAACCATCAAAACCTTTCGATCAAACAGTTCAAGTACCATCAAAACACCAGTCACTAGTTTGGAATAATCTGTGAATCTGTTTTGAGTTTCTGCTACTCACTGTTTTATCTGACCAGCTACAAATAATCTTCTTTCAGCGTTTCTTTGGCAACTGGTTCTTTGTACGTTCGCAAATTCTTCAACGACAGCGCCAAAAAGAAGGCTTTGGAACTCGTGAACAACATACGGGAGGAAATGTATGACATAATATCGAAGGTTGATTGGATGGATGAAGACACCAGGTAAGCGATACTTTACGATTTTTTAAACATTTTTTCTATAGGGTTATGAGCCAATGGTGTTCCCAGCTGAGAGCAAGTATGTGCTGGAGTCGTAATGGCTCTCTCCCAGTACATCATCGACTTGTGATGTATATGGCATTAAAGTCAAATTAGCATCATCTGCCAAGTGAACTAATCTATTTCTGTGCCTTTTCCGGTTATGCCTCGTGTGGGAGGTTTTGGTGTAGCGTGCCTTCGTCTTTAGATCTGGACTCCTTTTCCTTATACCATTTGCATTAAATCATGATCAGATACTGCGCCCTCTTTTTTGGGATCTTCTCTCACCAGCCTCTCATGCTGTGAACCTCTGAAGCACCCATCATAAAGTTTGTCTTCTTCTATTTCTGAAATTGACTCTGGTGTCCTCTTCCTTTTAGTTCAAAGGATCTGCTCAACTAATATTGATACATCTCTCTAGACTCTGTGAACTTGGTTAGAAATATTCCTAAGATCAGATGATCAACTGTCCAGCTATTTCCGTAGTCCACATCAGGAAACGACCGTTGAAGGTCAAGAACAAGTAACAATAACAACTATTTCGTACAATTCCCGTTTTTCGTTGGAATAAGTTCACTGCTTCTTCAGTAAATTGGCAGAGTTTGTAATCTACTGATTGGACTACAAAACACAGCAGTCGTCGTTGTTTCGGCCCCTATATTTCTAATATGGCTGGAGACTCCTTCAGCTCTACCCGAGAGATCACTAAGAGAACATGTACTTTGCATTATCTTTTCCAACACCAAAGTAGATGCGCTTTTTATCACTCACCTTCCTCATGTGGAGGTACAATCGAGCAATTTGTATTCTGCACACCCTTGCCAGTGTATGAGGTAGATACGATGTATTTACGAAATTCGTACGATGCTGAGTACAGAGTCAAGACAAAAGCTAGTTATTAGGTTTTTACTTTACTTCATTAGTCCCGTTGAGGTCCAGCAGTTAAATATAAATTGTCGATATTAGGGTTATATTGTGAAGACAATTAATTGATTTCGTTGAACGTTTCTTTTTCACTAATGTTGTGCCAAGAGGCACAGCAGTGCATTAATTCTTCGGTTCTTCAGATTCCTAACCTGCTTTTTCCTGGAGGTTCATTGAAATTCCCTTAACTGGATGCTCCTCAATAAGTGTGATGATCAGCTCATTTTTCATACAAAGGGTGCTAGGCCCTCTCTTGTCATGGCGTTTAAGGCCACTCCAGGAAACTGCCATCCCAAATTTTTCTGCTTCTACTTGACGATCAACAATATCGTTGATATTACATTTCTCTGCTGTTTTTCACTCCAACGGATGGATTTAGAAGGTGTAATCAGAGGCAACTTGCCAAATTTGTACCTAGTAACCCAAAACCTGACTGACCTTTTCCCAACGCGAGATTTGCCTATAAGTGATTTCACCAGTCAAGGATACTTCCCCTAGCATTGCGAAGTGATTGAGAGACAAGCCCCCTTCTGGTTGAAAGTTCGATTTTTGCACGAAGGTATTTTGTGTTGGTTTGAGCAGTGTCCAAATTACATTACTTCTATTTCCTTCCTTTTTCAGTCTTTGTTCTCTTCAAATGGATAGTGATGTGCATCTTGTAATTGTCTTTGTTCGTCCTTATAACTAATAGGACCTTTTGGCTTTCCCAGGAGCGCAGCTTTGGAAAAAGCTCACGCTATGTCAGCTCACATCGCCTACCCTGATGAGCTTCTGGACAACCAAAAACTGATCGCATTTTACGATGGAGTAAGTAGATTGAACTCTTATCACTGTGACTCTGAAAAAATATCGAAATGAGAACGAGCTCCTTCAAGTGTACAGTTCATAAATAGAGTCCCACTGCAGTCTTGGGCCAATACAAGTGGCGTACTGCATTACTCTAAATTGATGGCCGTTGACTGACCAGATGCCTCGTGACTGTGACAAATGGACAACTATAATTTCCTCAACTAAGTTCGAACCAAATTTACGATATTTTCAGTTGGTGATTAGCCAAAATGGAACATACCTGGACGGAATCTACAATACGACCAAGTGGAGCCAAGAGTACAACTACGGCCGATTGAGGGACTCCGTCAACAAGACCGACTGGAGAACTCACGGCCGCCCTCAGATCGTCAACGCTTTCTACAGCCCGACAGAAAACTCCATTCGTAAGTACAATGTTCAGATTTGTCTTTTCATCCGAAAACACGAGGGCTTATCATTTAAATAAAATGTTATTTTATTTTTACGTCTAGAATTCCCTGCCGGCATCCTCCAAGGAGTTTTCTTCTCTGAAGATCGTCCGAACTACATGAACTACGGAGCTATTGGCTTTGTCATTGGTCATGAAATCACACACGGCTTCGATGATCAGGTAATTACGAGAAGAATAATTTCTTTTGTCTGGTGCGATGTGGGTTGTGTTGAGTGCTTCCTTGTAATAAAGGTCATTGGATAATCACCCGCTACCTCTAAAATTCCAGGTTTCCGACTAACGTACTTTTTATTTTCCGCTACCCGAAGAGTAAGGAAAGTATTTTAATCGCGTAAAAAACAAGTTTCTTTAGATCTTCACGTTTTGAGGCCAACTGAGCCCAAAAAAGCCCATGTGCGTTGTTTGTAGTTCGATTTGCGGGAGAACGGCTGAATCAATTGAGCTGGTTCTTTTTTAGTTACGTTCGTGATTTTCGCAGACACGAAAATAAGGTTATGGGCGAATTTGGTCGACGGGAAGGGGGGGGGACGACGAAAATGTACCAAAAACTGAGGTGTTTCGCACTTTTCTCGAAAACGGCTCTGACGATTTTAATCGAACATTCAACTTATTTTCTACTAGTTAGTACGATACTTTTCTTCTCCATAAATATCTCCATGCCATACTTTCAGAATTGTAGGCACGAACCTTCCCAAAATAATGTTGGATTTTAAATGAAAGCCATAAGTAGCAGCAGCTCTGGAACTTTGAGCACTACCAGTTTCTGCGTTATTATATTTCACAAGTTCGTGTGAGCTGAGTGAAAAGTAGATTCGACAAGGGCTGAGGAAAGTTGTGTCACATTTTACCATCACCAGATATCTTTCCTCAAAAAAATTCTATAGAAAAAAAAAATTGGGAACCATAACGTTTTAGTAAAATGGAATTTTCGTCTGTGTTATCATGACGAGAGTCACACAATAATTTTTTTCTTTTTAATTTAGTGAGGTTTTCCTCATAAACCATAATATGATATTTGCGTTAAAAAATGGAGCAAGAAGGGTAAGTGTGACAAAATAATCAAATGTTACCTGTAATTGAAATATATCACCGATGTGATTCTGATCAACGTCAATATTGAATGACAATAGACGACACAGTAAAAGAGTTTATATTTCGCTTCTAGTGCGTTTTCAACAACCATCATATAGTGATATATATCATCTAAACTAATATTATGAAGGGGAATGATTTGTATTTTTGTACGACAAGAATAAACTTAATGCTGTTAATTATCACACGATGGTTTGTTATTCTCTTGCACAGCTTGGCATTGTATCACACCACTGAGACCCATCACATTCGATTCAGCGTCGAAAAATATCAGTACATGATAATGAACATGACCTGACATCAACAGGAACGACGAAGGTTACATATTCCAGGCGCCTGTAGGCAATTGGCATGACACGAAGAGAGGAGTTGACGGGTGGTCGGAGTGAGAAGATGACACGATTACTTTTGCTGTATTTTCCCGCCAATTCTTTCAATTAGTAGACTTTGGCTCGCTATAATTACTGTGATTTTACTGATTTTGGTGTAGACGCAGTCATATGTACTGAGGTTGTTTGGAGATGCTTTTGAAGAGCTGCTGACTAAGGCAAAAATTACGGCAATCGCGCCGGGGATTCGATCCACAACCCTCAACTAACGTCGAGAATTATGAATCGACCGTCTTACCGCAAGACCACGATGAACCGCTTGCCTTTGATAGGAGTCAGTCAGCACATCTCCCCCCTCGTCTATTAACCGCTACTCCTGGAGCGGACTCTTTTAAGGAAAGAATTTACGAGAGTTGAGCGAATCCCCGGAAAATCCGATCTTTGATTCGAGAAAGGCTACAAGGAAAGTCTTCGTTCTTTCGCATTGTAGTAGGCGCGTCGCCCATTTTACCTTCGCGCTGGAACTTTCACAGCGTCAGCGAATCCCAGACCCGAGAACTCGTCTCATTATTTTCTCTCTTAATTTTTTAATTTTTCTCTCGGGGCCTCTTCTTTTTCTTGGAAAGAAGAAATTCTACCACTAGTTGGGCGCCATTGTTACGGGGGGAAGGAAATTTGGAGATGCTTTTTGAAGAGCTGCTGACTAAAGGCAAAAATTACGGCAATCACTGTGAAAGTTCCAGCGCGAAGGTGGAATGGGCGACGCGCCTACTACAATGCGAGGGAACGAAGACTTTCCTTGTAGCCTTTCTCGAATCAAAGATCGGATTTTCCGGGGATTCGCTCAACTCTCGTAAAATTCTTTCCCTAAAAAAATGAGTTCGCTCCAGGAGTAGCGGTTAATAGACGAGGGGGGAGATGTGCTGACTGACTCCTATCAAAGGCAAGCGGTTCATCGTGGTCTTGCGGTAAGACGGTCGATTCATAATTCTCGACGTTAGTTGAGGGTTGTGGATCGAATCCCCGGCGCGATTGCCGTAATTTTTGCCTTAGTCAGCAGCTCTTAAAAAGAATCTCCAAATTTCCTTCCCCCCGTAACACATATACCTCTGGGGATCGTTTTTTTCGACACAACATCTGAAAATGCTTGGGAAACAATACCGAATACGACTTAATTGCGATAAAACGGCCAAAATGTCGGATTCGTTATTTTTTGCTCGATCTACTAGATACTAAATGCGGTTATTGTGCGAATGAATGGATTTTTTGAATCACGTTACATGCAAAATATTGCAGACGGGGGATGATCATTACAGATTTAAAATTTCCATGTCTCAAATTTTGAGGGAGCGCTGTAAAAACACTTTCCTGCCCAAAAACATAGCTCTATCATTCAGAGTGAATAATAAATCAAAAGGGGAAGAGTGAACAACCAGAGAGCAATGGATGGTAGAGCAGCAGTTCATCCCATTGCCCCACCAACTTTGACTGTCCAAACTAATCGTTCAAACTAATGTCGTTTCTTGATACTTTCGTCAAGGTATTTTCCCTTTTATCCCAGAAAAAGGTTAGCCTCCTCCCCAAGTATTTGATCGCCAGATATTTGGCATTGACGTTTCTCGTTAGCGCGCTGCTACAAGTCATTCACTTACGTCAACGTGTGAGAGGGTATTACTGATTTGGAGCAGAATTATTTGCCGAAGGGCCCTCTGGTAGCGAACTCAGCAGGCAGCAGTCGACTTGTCACAGTTTCCATTGTTTTCCTGGTTGTGCGAACATTGTGATAAAAATCCTGGTTAAATTCACTGGATTAGGCGAAAAGTTGGGTAAAAGCACTCATTTGTAAGGAATTTACTCAATTGCAAGTTTTAGAGAAACAAATATTTTGCACGAGTTACTTCGTACAAACCAATTTCGTCTTTGTGTAAGGCAGTTTCCCGCTTATATAAGTATCTTGCTGCGTTATTATGCAGTTAATTTGCTCCTTTCATTAAATAGAAATTTAATGAAAAGTGTGTGAATCTTGAACACAACCACAACCCTCACACCCGGCTGAATACATTCTTCACTTTTGTTTTCAGGGAAGGACGTTCGACAAAGAAGGCAATTTGAGGGACTGGTGGGACGAAGGTACCAAGAACAAGTACCTGGAAAAGGCGAAATGCATCATAGAGCAATACGGCAATTTCTCTGACACTCAAGTCAAAATGAAGGTAAACTCGTTAAGTTGATTTTTTGTTAATGCCCAAAAAAGATTTCGCAGGAGGTTCAAATGGAAGGTTTGACGCTGTATGTATCTCCGTAAGTCCTAGAACCAGCGCCTGAAAAGCAAGGAAAGTATTTTAGTCTGCGGAAAGGCAGAAAAAACGTTGAGTTTTCATCGGGTCTTAACGTTTTGAGGTCTAGCGAATCGAAATAACTATTTTGAACGAGTGGTAAATTTTCAGTTGGTAATCCCCTTAACCTTAACGATGTCTAAGCTTCCTGAGGTTGCCAGTTTTCAGATTACAGACCTCTCTGTTTTGTGGATGATGAAATCCTCTGGTACCTGATCACCTTGCTAATGTCCACTCATCACCTTACGCATTACCTAACTCGAACATTTTTGCTTTTTAGTTGAACGGTATCAACACCCAAGGTGAAAACATAGCAGATAATGGCGGAATTAAAGAGGCCTACCGAGCTTACAACAAATGGACGATCAAAAACGGGCCCGAAGACAGGCTGCCAGGCCTTCAAGATTACACTCCTCAACAAATGTTTTGGATCTCAGCCGCATCGACGTGGTGCTCTACTTACAGGTAATTTGTGTCGTTGTAAATGATTATTAAATAATTGAATGAACACATTAAGACAGATGCAAAGTCATGACCTGACATTAAAAACAGAGTAAACAATAAACTGTCTATATTTCCACAGAAATAATGAGCACAATTGTTAAATCGATTTCGACGGTTAGGTCATCATCAGTAACAAACACGAACAAACATGAAGTTCATGTTTGTTACTGATGATGACCTATTGCAAACCTGACCTACTGAAATCAATTTAATAATTGTGCTCATTATTTCTGTGGAAATATAGACAATTTATTGTTTACTCTGTTTTTAATGAAATGGGTTTCCACAATACCCTCGCGAATGATTTAGTTCACATGACCTGACCCTCGTGATCATGCTGGGTTTGCACAAAGATTTGTATTCTGAACATGTTCTGGTTCAGGACGTGGTTGTGGTAATGTTTGCGAATTTCAGTGGCTCTGCGTCAGTTTGATCCTCTCATAACAATACGAAAGAGATGCTGGGAGATTATGTCCTCAATCTTGGAGCCTCGGATCACTGGAAAGACTAGTGCAAGAGTAGTGTGGAAAATACTGGTCTTTCGGCAGCAAACTGATTCTGATGCCGAGACCTCTTAGGAGATCCAGGTTTAATGTGTGCACTGTAAGCACAAATCTAAATTCAGTAATGATCTAAAGATAGTCTGGTATTAATACGAGATAATGCACGATGGAGTAAAGAGATACTTATTGCAGTGCCAGTGAAAACGCTGCTTGTAACCTGTATCAATCCTGAAGCGCCTCTGGTCATGCAAAGGCGTATCCCACTTGAATCACACATTTTGGATGAGGAGGGGAAACAGCGATTCCTTTCCCTAAGTTTCACTAAGCTGTCCAACTTCCCTTTAGCCACTTAATCCATTCAATGCGCTGCTCAAGACATTCTCTGTATGAGATTGGAAGAGGGAAGCAATGCTCCTTACCCAAATACGACAAATACGTTTTTGTACTCCAAGCTTTGTTGGGAGCGAAAATGTTGTATTCTCCCCTGAATCCCATCTTATCTACCTGGGCTTGACTACAGTCCACATTCACTGTATTTTGACCCTGGTTCACAATCTACGTAGCACTCCCGGAGCAGACTTCTCAGTGAACACGGCCTTCTGAATAAAATCGTGTTGACAGCCCTACATATTCGCTGCTTATTCAATTAAGAGTGTATCATAAATGAGAACGACACCATAAATTCTGGAACGTTTAGCATTAGTTTCTGTGTAGAACGTTAAGTTGTATTTGGTTCACATTAACTGAAAGGAAAACAGAGTGGATCAGTTGCTCAAACGATAGAAATTAGTGAATGTATGCGGCTGTGGAAACTGAAATAGTATATTTTGTAGCCGCCACACAATTTCTGATTGATGAGGCTTATCTTTTTCTTCTTATTTTTTAAAAAATTATTTTGTGATTCGAAGTTGTTACGAGATGATCCATTAATGAAGGCCTGAAACTTTTTGATGTTTTGAGTTGCTTGTTTTCTCGTGCGGCGCTTAAAAAAGCTAAATCTGTACGGCTTGCGATTTTTGCAGAGATGAAACCTTGAAGAACAGAATAACGACGGGTGTCCACTCTCCGGCTGAATTCAGAGTCATCGGTCCCTTTTCCAACATGCAGGAGTTCGCAAATGACTTCAACTGCCCGGCTGTGAGTACTGCATTCTTTTCATCACGTAGAAATAGAAGGTGTGAAGTTGGTGTAAGGTGAAGTTGCTTTTGTAGTAGCCTTTGGTGGCAAGTCAAGCTTGACCCAGGAGTGATGAGGCTCAGAATATCGGTTTGTATTTGTATTCCGTTCAGCTGTACCTGATATCTGTCTTCTCCTTGTCCTTGTAACATCAACACCACATTCAGTCAGATATATGCACTCTATTATGCACAATAGCTGTCTGAGGATTCAGGAACAGTTGAAGTGAGAAGAAATCATACCTGTTCAGCACAATATAATAGAGTGACGAGGGAAGAATAATTCGGGAACGTAGAGTTGAGAAAATGGATTGTATTTTTAATGTGGACACAAGAAAAGTGGATCAAAGTTCCTTATCACTCCTGACAAAGTAACTGTGTGGAGAAGCCTCGGCCTCTGAAGGTGTGAATCGGCCAGCAAGGGATTGATGTAATGTACTGAAGCTAAGCTAGATAAGATTGAGACAGGAGCAAGGTTGACGCCAGAGAAGGAGGCACACATTTGTGCAATACAGCTGTTAGGTAACACAACTCAAATGTAGTCGCAGTCTGACACCCAGGGCTTATTATTGACAGCAAACTTGTTCAAGGCCATCAGGACTTCATTCTCATATGATTGAACTGTCAATGCGACGGACCAGCTGAGAATATGGAAGTATCCACGATATAAAGCTCTGAACCATCAAAAGGGCTGTGCAAGGAATATGATATTCCCAAGGTCTATTCCATGGTACCACTGTCCTATGTCCAGCTTCACGAGTCATTACTCACTCGTGTTAATCGTCTTCTTCATCAAGTACTTCCCTAATCTCTACATGCCAGGCGCAGGAGCCGAAATGGCATTCGATCCTTGCAGTGTGATGCACGTAATTACCATTCAGTTAAATGTAATATTTCGTGATAATATTATTATAATGGCTGTTATTCAGTTATGTGTAATGTTATGCTTAATAACATGTGTTGGTTACAAGATAGAGAGCTGGAAATCGAGTGTGAATGAAATAATTAGTTAGAGCTGAGTGTATCGCATTGAGCAAACACCCATTGGTCAGATAATTACAAGAGAATCATGAGAGAGAGTTCAAAGTAAAACCTAAGAGAGGCCCTGTGGCTATAACTCCAACTACGGTGAATGGTACCAGTTCGAAGAACTGTGAGAATTGGAAGACTCTCAGGGAGCAAGAGTGCTGCTGATAGGGCAGGAGGAGGGCAACGTTTTTTGACCCGGGATTCACCTTAGTGGTTCATACTTTAGCATTAAAATGGAAGAAAACAGCTTTGAAGTAAGGAGTTGATTGATAAGGAACTGCCTTGGGAGCTCTAGGAAGATCAAAATGGTACACTCAATGGTCAGAGCACCTCAAAATAAAGAACTCCATTCAAATTAGAGCAACAGCCTTGGAGGAAGTGTACATGTACGAATTGGTGATCTTTTCGCTTTGAAAAAACCCCACGTCAACTTATTATTATTATTGCTACTACTACAACAACATTGTTATTTAATTGAGCGTAATGACTTGTAACTATTTTGTATTACCTATTATCGTAATATTATTTCTATGCCTATTATTATCACCATTGCTTGCAAATATTTATGTAGGCTATGCTGAAAAACATATTTTTAACCAATATAAATCTAATAACCCTTTTTACTGGTATAGATATGTAGATGACGTTAATTATCATACTGTGGGTAGGGACACAAATGCAGCTAAGTTATTTACATGGCATCTTCAATCAATTAGATACATCTATTAAATTCACTCTCGAGCTAGGCGGTAATTCTCTCAACTTTCTCAATCTTTTTGTTTCTGTGAACAACGAGAAGCATGAATTTGCTATTTATAGAAAAGATAATTATCGTGATATGACTATTCATAACTCGTCAAATCACCAGTGAGTTGACATGCTGCTTTCCATACTTTGATCAATTCGTTTAAACGGAGGATAAACTGTTAAAAGAAAAATCAGTAATCAACAGTGTCTCGAAAAACGAATCGTTATCTCTTGAAGAAAAACCGACGTATGCAAACTAAATTACACAAGCTTTAATACTGCCAGCCTCGATAACGAACACACAATACAGTGTAAAATAACTCCCCTTTCTACTTTGTAGAGCCCAGGAAAGTCTTGGTGGCAGACCAACTAAACAGTGTGGCCACCGAAACAAATTTTAAATTCATGACAAAGCAGTGAGCAATAATTATTCTGAAGAGCTCATTGATTCTCTTTGGAATCAAATTCTCTTAGAAAGAAAAGTAGGGGGGGGGGGATTTCAAATCTGGTTTGTTGTACTCGAATAGAAAAATTGGATACTATATTACGGGGTAGTATCCAAAAAAATGCCTGAAATGTTATCATCTTCAGCAGTGTTTCCCAATGTGGGGCACTCTCTTCACAGTGCAGCATTTTGTTAGTTTGAGGAAGGGCAAATTACAATTTTTGTGACACGATTTAATCCCTTTCGCTCCGGGTTATTTAAATGCTGTTAGATCCAGGTGCAAAATTTAGCAAAAAAGCATTTTTTTAACAGTGTCTAAATATTAGGTATAGTTTCGTTGGATGATAGTTTCTTAAGTAACAAATAAATTTAAAAAAAAAATGTGTGTGGGGGGGGGGAACATTTAGAAACGTTAAAAGTGGGACATGGCGCAAAAAAGGTTGGAAAACACTGGGTAAAAGCAAAGAATATGGACCGCTCTCTCTGGTAAGGCAATATATCGATATATCACGACCGAGGTCAGGTTATCGATATGCCAGACATCACTCATAGGCTCTCCCCCACCAACTGCGCCAGTGACGCATATCGATACTTGCAGTCGTAGCGCTCAAGCGAACTATCGATGCATGCAGTCGTAGCGTTATTAAGCGGTCAGTCCATGTTCTTTAGTTCACCCAAACACTGATCTAGAGGGTATAAGGTGAGCTTTAAAAATAAAAAATGGCTTTAAATATTCATTTGGCTCAGTTAAAGATAAAATACAAACTCAGGATGGCGGGTGTAAATCAAAATGTTCTTGTGCGTTTGAGTACTGTAGGCAAACAGGGCAGTAACTCAAGGGAAGAAGAGGGCACGGGAAGGATAATAGCGATAGCAAATCACCTGAACGAACTCGTGGTGAACGAAGGGTTGTATGTTGGATGCGCTTGAGAAATTGGAAATGTATAAAAGTAATGGTTCAGATAAATGTTTAAATCACGGCGATTCCTCGAAGTTGTCGACCATTGATGGTATAATGTTCTCGGGTAACGCAGATGGGTGTAATATTTCCTAACTACAAGCACTTCACTTTATATCTCATTAGACATGACTCGTGACAAAGATAACATCATCATCATCATGAAGGACCATGGCTCATATCACTAGTTTGTAATCTGATCGCCAGTGGCGCTAATGTAGTAAAGATGGTTTCATTTCTGTAATAAATTGGTTCGCCTTATTGCTCTTCCCTGGCTAGGCTCATTTCCCACGCAGGCGCAAATGTCAATTTTCATTTGGTCGCCTTCCATATCGTGTACTAGTGTTTTTCGATGATGAATCGAATGGGATAGGTCTTGGAAGTGTGAGATTGCTTCAAGTTGCAAGAGAGTTATAAACCGTTGTACTTATTTGCAGTGTTGTTGCTGCATAAGATGTCTCTCAGTTCAATTATGTTCTTGTTACTAATGATGACCTGACCGTCGAAATCGATCTAACATTGTAACTCAAATTTAATGGAAATTGACAATCGTCCTAACGTCATTTTATTATTGAAGCACATTCGAAATCGTAACATGTTATTGAAAATCTTCATTTGTCGTCGTGAATTTGAAAATTAACTTTAATTCGACACTTCAATTGATGTTGCAGGGGTCCAAAATGAATCCAGTGAAGAAGTGCACAGTGTGGTGATTCACTGTAACACCGATCGTGCTTGCGGCATTTTGTGGCTTTAACACATCCGATGGTATCAAGCTAGGTGTTTGCGATACTATCATCTCTCTCATCATCTCCCCTCCCTCCCTCCCTCCTCTCTAACATAATTCAATTCCATCTTTCCTTCCATCTCTTATTTTTACCAATTACAAATAACTTGTAAAATTAACGAACAGATAATTTAAGTAGCTACAATTAGCGGTCGAAGCTGTGGGCCAAAAAAATCAGTTCAATCCTTTCCCCCCTTCCAATTTTTGTGTGCGCGCGTGTGTGTGTGTTTGTGTACAGTCAACACCGTTATGTAACATTACACGATGTAATATCACTGTTTCTGTTGTTGAAAACGTTCTGTTGATTTATTTATAAGTAATAAACGATTTTCTTTGGATCTCGATTCCTAAACAAGAAGTTGAAGTGAGACGCACCAGACGAGCTCTCGATGTTGATTTATTTATTACGCCACCCCTTTATGTTATATATGTGTACATAAATTAGCTCTGTGGACTGTAAAACAAAAAAAGAAAGATCGAATAGTCGGTTGTTACTTACTGGGCCCGAATTTTGTTACAATTTGGGCGAATCCAGGTCCTTAACACGACGCAGTAGGAAGGAAAGCTAAGTGTTTCGCTGAAGAAAATAAGAAAATTGAGTTTTCAGACTTAGGAAGCCAAGGCACGAGAGCCCTCATTTTTTCGTTTCGTTGGTATTGAAGGTTCTCCACAGCACTTTCTGTGCACTCGTGATTGGGACTGTACTGTAAGTACGAAGCACGATCGTTAAATTCTTTTTATTATTTTTTTTTGCACTCGCGATCTCAATACTTCTCTCACAATTTGGGTCGTAGAAAGTAAGAACTGCACTCAAGTCGCACTTCGTCGAAATGTTTAGTAGATTATTGGGCTGCTCTCGTAATTTTGTACAGACGAAAATTCTGTATATAGGGTATACCATTGATCTTCCACACAAAAAAATAATCCAAATCGTTATTGACAAAAAATTGTCGTTTTGATTACTATAGTTAGTTTTCAACCGATTTTGCTCATGCCCTTATTTTGATCTGTACGCTAAACGTCAAATCGAATTTAGATCTTCCTCAGTCGCGTTCGCGGACAGCCATTTTCTTTAATCAGGAGCCGTTAAAATGTAAAGATCTGAGGACAACTGGAGAAAAAAAGCCGATTTACTTTTCTTTTTTAAATAGTAAAGCGATCGGAAAGTAGATATTGGCATGTGTGAACAGTTACCTCCCAAGCTTAGGACGTACGCCAGCGCTCATCTCTCAGCGAGGGCCAGCAAAATGCCTATAATTTTCTTTGACAAAATCGAACGGAACAATTACATCGGTGCTCGTCATTGCCAAGCGAGTCCATTTCGAACTATTCCTCAGGCTACAAGAAAAACGTTCTTCTTTAATGGGATCCAGATTCCAAATTCACACTTGGATAAACGCCTGACGTTTCAAGATCACATTGCCGACCTAAAAACCCGTCTTCAAACTAGAACGTCTCAATGAAGTACTATCTGGAAAATCCCCACACCTTACTACTCATTTACAAGGTATTCATCCGTCCGCTCTGGATATACGCCCTGCCGATATACGGCACATGCTCTAAAACCGTCTTCCGCCAGACCAAACAACACCAAAACGCAATGCAACATCATTCATGCCCCGCCCTTTGTCCGAGACGACACCATTTACCACGACTGTAGCCTGGAAACACCTTCTTCATAGAAACTCTCTGTAGCTAATGAAGGAGACAACCGTACAGGTAACCGACGACTGCGCTGCATCCTCGACTTTATCGACATGTGAAACTATTCGCCCTCAGCCATCCACCCAGCCCATACCATCACACAACCACACCCCCCACAAGTGGGTGAGAAGAGCAACCACATCATTTTTAATGCCAGCGGTACACATATCAATAAGGTATAATACTTTAACATGTATTGGTCTCTAAATAAATAAATTTAAAAAAATATTTCTCTAACTTGTTCCTACTGTAAAGGAATGGTTCAGTAAGAAAAGGCTCCTTCCTTGAATAATAAATGATATATTTCCAGTAAGCTCCGCTCCATTCTACCTCCACCCCTAATCTTTCAAAGTCGACTTCTCCGTAGTGACTTTCCCAGGAGATCTCTATTAGCCCCTTTGGAGAAGGTGATGTGGGAACTCGTACGGCTGCTGCTCGGGTTAGTGGGAATATCGCATTCGTGTTTACTTGACAAGTACTGGTGGTCGTAGCGTGTGGGGATGATAGGCATTAGCTGAGGTAGCAGTAATTCGGCGTTAGCGAAGAGAGTAGACGAGTATGAGATGAGTAGATGGGTATGAGATAACCACTATGGGAGAAGGGCAGGTGTGTTGGTATCGAGCAACAGAAGGGAATGCGCCCTCAAGTACCCCGATACGAATAGTATTTACAAGAGTAGGCCATAGATTTGACGATGTGTGACATTACAAGTTACAGATAACTAGAGAGTAGAGACGACAGGAGAGTAGAACGTATAAGATAAGTATAGTTAGAATACAGGGAAGAGTATACTTGAAGATAAGTACAACAAGAGTAGAGTAGGAAGTACAGATGGACGTCAAAGAATATGAAACGAAATCGCAGGTTTCTATTACATGCTAACAATAAATAGTACTGGTCATTCTACAAGTACTGATATTGTGTTAATCTGATTTCCTTATGATTTTTCTAGCTCTTAACTCCAAGCTCCAAGCAAAGTGGCTTTTCCTGGAAACAATTTTCCGCAGTTATCTCCCAAGAGATCCATTTGTCATTACTAATCAACCCCATTTTATACGCCACATTTGTCTCATTTGAACCGCTTCTGAATTAACATGCAGCTTGCAATCCCAACTCATTTTAAGCGCCTCCTTGAGAGCTGTCGCCCTCGAAAACTGGGAATTCTCAAGAAGTGATGAGTAGGGGAAGGGGAAAGACACACTCTGAGAAGATGTGACCGTGGCCTCCCAATTCTTCCAACTTCGACTTTGCTGTAGAGACTTTCCCAGGAGTGGAGCCCATCGCCTCATTCTGTTCCATCGTCCCCTCAGGTTCGATAACACAACCATTCCATATGAACAGTGACTTGGAATGTACCTGCAAGCTTCTACTTGATCCTTCCAGTTATTTCCAGTCACACTCAAGTTTCTGCTTTCGTCACACACAGGTGGTATTAAATCTTTAATGTTATTTGTTTTACATTTTCATGTGTTAATATTATTTTAAGATGTTTTCCCTACAAATACTCTATTCCACATTCTAAATTTAATTATTTTTGTCTCTTTGATGTTCTTTAATTTTTAGTTTATTTCAATTAAATTCATTTATTCGTATTCATTATTTAATTCTTCACATCGAAATTAGATAATATAATTTAAATTTTGTATTCTTTTATTATTAAATATAAATTGTTCATTGCTCATTTTATTAAACAAAACGAAAGAGGGGAAACTCTCAAAAGGTTTTTGGCTGATCAGGTTTGATTATGCCTCGGCACCAAAAGCTTGACGATAAAAATGTGCATATGTGGGTTCTTCCTCTTTGATTCCTTTTTACTTGGATTAACATTGTGTTTGTATCGTGTGTATACATATTTATGTTTTGTTATAATACGGAATTATTTATTGAATTATGTCTGCGCTTTTTTGATTTTCTTTCTGCAATTCGCATTGAAACATTTTGACAAGTTGTAGTTTTTTAAGTTTCTACAGGATTTCGCAAAAAAAAAAAAATCACGTTATCAGTCGAGTGACAGTAACGATCCAGACAATACTTAGCCGATTGCGGAACAAACTAAGTAAACCTTGAGGCAATACAATGTCAGTTGTTCGGTGAAGCTTATAATTGGTTTATATCGAGCTCGTAGATACGAGAAAACCCCTAACGAACTGCCGACGCTTAGCCATCGTCAGGCAATCATTTCGTTGCTCTCCTTTGCGTCTCATTTGCGAACAACGTGATCTACCTCTCATTTGGGTTACAATACTACCAATATCTTAGTACGCCCACCTTCGCTAAAAGTTCACACTTCTGCACAATTCTGTCCAATTTTTAAGATTTTCGACGAATTCCGTAAAACGCGGACCAAGCTTAAAAATTTAATTTACTGCCGAAGGGGCGATAGCAAGCTGGAGTCATCTATTCGCAATCTGCTTTGGGAATATCATCGGCAGTTAGGATTGCATAATTATTACCATTATGCTTGTCAGTCCGTTTGTACTTTCTGCAACATGAAAAGCAAGGAGGATTGGTTGAGAAGAGAGTACCTGGTGCGTTGCCTCACTCAACTTTCTTAAACCAAACGTGCAATTAGCAAATTTTATCGCTATAGCAACGGCAATCAATCCCGATTTTACTTTCCTCAGCCCCATGTTGTAGGAAGAAAATTTATATAAGACTGAAAAGTCAATTTTCTTCATTTCTTTTTGTTTTGAGGCTGTGGAAACGTCTGAACCAAATCCAAAACGCCTGACAGTCCGAAGGTTGGCAACCAGCAACAATCGACAAGCTCCGGATGGGGTTTCAATCTCCTAGTAATTTTGCTTCAGAATGCTCGGGTCGTGAGGAGTGCGAATGAATGAATGCGAATTGACGTTTTGGTCATTGAATTCGGCTAGTAATGCTCTACAAATAACTTGTCCTTCATCCTTGTATCACTCAGTCGGAACGAGTCCATTTCCACGGCGAGCCTTCAACTCTCGAGCTGGGGGGCGCCTTAAGTTATTTGGTTTGCAGAACATATTTCATACACGTCAAGCGCTCTGAGCCCACATTTATGAAATACTATCCTTAAAGAGATTTTCGATACTTTCAAAACATGAATGCGGAATGTCAGTGCTCTTAATGAAGGCAAGCCTTTTTTATGTTCAATCTTAGCGCTACCAAGAAATAAAGAATTAACGAATTTGTAAATTACTGAGCACACGTACATTGGCTGTGCCTTAGCCCCTGCTGCTACTCAACTAGATGTGAGTGCTTAAGCAGTTTTGGTTCATATACCACAATAACGAATCTGTTACCAATACTAACACTGCTTTGCATATAACATCACAAGAAGAAGGAAATTTGTACCGCAGTTGAAGTATATGAGGAAGTCGTGTGTTGATATTCAGACCTAGTTTTGGAGAGTTCCAAAAGGAAAGCACGAGGAAGGGGGATAAGTCTACAAACCTCAGAAGAAATAGAGTAAAAACAAAGAGGAATAACGTCTAAGAAGGAGAAAATGATAACTGTAATGGCAGTTGCGTTGGGATATTATTCTACAGACGAGGATGAAAGATAATATCTGCGTGTTTTAAATTTGAATAAAGTTTCCGTCTATTTTGTTGAAAGAAAAGCGTTTTCTTCTCATCCCTTTTATTGATATCATCCCTTGTTTATTGATGGTGGCAATGACCTCGTCACAGTGACAGTAACAGTGGTCAAAGCTAGTTGAAACATGATAGAACGAGTCTGGACATGCAAAAACTTGTTCCTCCTCCTCCTCCATTTACTCATTGGCGACGAAAGGTGTGTGAGATAAGCTACGATATTACCTACGAGTGACAAATGTCGAGATAAAGTAAAAAACTCGTGTTGTGACGAGCAATAACTTGTTTGGAAAGGATGCACCGACTAAGGGAAGTGTGCACCAGGGATTGAAGATTGCAAAGTAAGCTACATCATTAACTAAGTTGCCATGGTAATGTTAGTGATGATGTTGATGGTGATTGTGATGGTGGTTGTGATAGAGGTGATAATTATGATGGTGGTGGTGATGGAGGTTGTGATTGTGGTGGTGGCCATGGAGGTGATAATTATGATGGTGGTGGTGATGGTGATGGTGGTGATAATTCACCATGACCACCACCACCACCACCATGGCGATGGTGGTGGCGGTGGTAGTTATGGTGGTGATGGTGGTCACCATCAACATCATCACTAACATTATGATGGTGGTGGTGATGTAGGTTACTGTGCAATCTTGGTGGTGCACACTGGTGGTGGTGTTGGTCGGTGGTGATCCTTTCCAATTATGATGGTGGTAGTGATGGTGATGGTGGTGATACTTTATCTCGACATTTGTCACTGGTGGTGGTAATGGCGATGGTGGTGGCGGTCGTCGCCAATGAGTAAATGGAAGAGGAGGAGGAACAAGTTTTTGCATGTCCAGACTCGTTCTATCATGTTTCAACTAGCTTTGACCACTGTTACTGTCACTGTGACGAGGTCATCGCCACCATCAATAATCAAGGGATGCCATCAATAAAAGGGAGGAGAAGAAAACGCTTTTCTTTCAACAAAATAAACGGAAACTTTATTCAAATTTAAGGATCGAAGATTTAATAGTGTGGTGTTATATAATATATATAACAACTTCTTTTTATTAAGTTATCATTTTCTTCTTCTTAGACATTATTCCTTTTTGTTTTTACTCTATTTCTTCTGAGGTTTGTAGACTTATCCTTGAGGAGTGCGGGAGGGCGTTGGGCGAGGGGAGTGTGGGGTTATGATGGGTGAGGGGTGAAGGGGTTGAGGAGTGTGAGGCAAGCTACGCGATTGCCTCGAGGATGGGAAGAATGGTACCCACCCCCTACCCCTTTCATCACCCCCCTGGGAGCCAATTGAAAAGTTTGTGAGGCAAGTGATTGCCTCGCCTATGAGACATAAACAGTCGATAATTGATTAGCGCGAGGCACGGCGATCTCCTGTTAATTCGGCCTCTTTTTAACGAAGTGGCGCTTAGTGGAACTAAACGTTTTATACGAAAACAGTTTACTTCGGGTTACAAAAGACCCTGCTCGATCAAGCGGGTTGCCTACCTTCAAAAGCCAGGCACACTACTGATACGTGTTGCGGGTTTGCAGTACATTAAAAACTCAAGGTCCCCACTCAGACAAGCGTTCCGTTATTAAGTCACCAACATGTAGGGTATTTTCAGGATACGATTTCTACTACGCGTCTTAATTTGTGAAGGTAGGCAACGTACAAAGCTGCACTGCGGGCGTCTCAAGTGTATTTAGTTATGCAATTCGACTACTTCTATCGGTAGCGCACCTGACAGTTTGAAGGTGGGCATCTTCCTGTTTATTCATAATCTTCATTGGATTCTGCAACCTCAAATGCTACCAGTTTCTGTAAGAAACGTTCCGTTGTACCAAGTTCACTAAGTAAAAAATAGGGTGAAGTTACAGGAGATTGAAATTGAACTGGAGACTACTCGAGCGTGGCGGGTTGACTACTTTCACGATTGAAGGCGTCTCGTAGAAATCCGTTGTAGAGTTACATAACCAATAACACTTGAAATGTGTAGTTTACCATCAAACGAGAGGTTGGACTTGAAGTAGAAAGCGGAGGATGACCAATTTTGCAGAACTAGCCGCAAGCGTCGTAGCTCGTATCAACAATACTATCCATCAGTTTCAATTCATAACGGGAGTGTTTCCTGAACTCCCGCGCAATTTATCAGAAAACGTTGACTAATGCCAGTTGCTCTGTTACTCTGCACAAATTTCCGATACATTTTAAAAAACGCGGTTTTGGACATATTTCGGTTGTTATTTCTGTTCAATGTACCGTCGGAGGAACGCGGAAAGTCATGCGGAAAGTTGGGAGTGAAAGACATCCGTTTACCAAATTTTCAGAGATATTTATGGAGAAGAAAAGTTGGGTACTGGCGAGCAGAAGATGATAATGGACGTTTAATCAACATCGTTAGGGATTAGAGGAAAATGCGAAGACCCTTAATTTGCTTTCCATCGTGTTCATACGCAGACCTTTTCCCGAACAGTGTCTTTCGGACTAAGTAGGAACTCTTGGAACGTAAAGATCTAAAGGAAACTCAAATTTTTCAGCAAGATAAGTAACTTTCTTCTTTACTGCGTTTTGAACTGACCTCGTAATTCAGGTCCTATTTCGCTTCCTTTATCAATTTCGCCGATTAGGTTTACCCTTCCGTATAAACCTCCGTGCTCCATCGCACCAGATTCATTTTCTTTCCACGCTCAATTTACGTTAGATATCTCGCACAGTTGTTTCAGTTTGGAAGGCGTTCCGTTTGTTACTCTACATCTGATAAAGTGTAGTTAATAGGTTTGTAGAAAGTTTCAGAAATCTACGAATTCCTATTCGCGCGTATCGAAACCATTATTATCGTCATTTTAGACGTTCGTGACAAAGGCCTAGTAGACACAATCAATTAACCTGTCCGTCAGAGCTGACTTGACGCCAATTAAAACTGCCTTGCATTGAACTTTTCAAACCAGAATTTAATGGGCGAATGATAGGAGCACTGGATGGTTGTCTGTAAGGGGAGGTTATCAATTACTGGAAGTTCTTCGTTCGCAAGTGTAAGGTGGGAAGGGATAATTTTCAAAAGGACTTCAACGCGCACCATCGCCCTACGCACCAGTCTCTCTTTCGAATCATTTGTCAAACGTCTAAGTGAGTTCGATTTTTAACGGTTTTAAGACGTATTTTGGAAGGAAATGGCAGTTGCGAATCAACGAGTGGCCACGATTTTTGAACTTTAAACAAGAGACGTCATAGAAGATAAAGTCATTAATATCGTATTTTTATACTATTTACAGTTATTTATTTATTTATTATAAATGACTTTTTACTTTCCTTTGCTCTATGGACTGCACTCTGTGAACGCGGTTAAGAGAGAACCGCGAAATATACAGGAAACTGCGAAACAAAGTAAAAAAACCCCTGTTGATTAGAACTCCACAATATCAGAGGATGCTCCTGATTACTTTATGACTGTTATTCAACTTCTACCTATTGTACCTCTCTATGTGCTTACCCTTCCGCCTCGGCATTTGAAAAATACTCCTATTCGACCTTATCTCGATCCTCCTCACTTCGTGCTTGAGCTGTCTCACTGTCCTTTTATTCTTTTTGCACCGCCCCCTGTGCTTCCCCTTGCGCTCACTCATTCACCCTCGAGTCCCTAAACTCAAGTGATCCGTTGTCGTACTCAGCTCAACAGTACATCATTCGTCTCCCAACGCCTATCCTAGTTTCATCCCCCTGTGATATATTCCTTCCACAATAATCTGGCAATCAGGCTCAGCTCCGGCCCCTCCTAGCCCTCCAGCTCAGTGCTTTTGTGAGCAAGCCCCTCTGCCCAGTTGAACTACCTTCTGTTAAATGTGTAACTTTTTGAGCTCGAAACTTCCGCACTTGACCCTAACAGGCAGTCATTGTTTCGGGGCCTCCCAAACATGGAGTCCAGCTCCTTCTGACAGGAAGCCCTTTTTCTGTAGCTGCGGGAAAGTTTGGACTGCCCAATCAGTTATTTTTATTTCCTAAGCTGACAACGGATTTCTCCTCGTGGACTTTCCACAATATCCACTTCCCTCCTCTCCAACTCACAGCTCTTCCCAGAACCAACCCCAAAAACCTCAATCATCTCTCAGCTCTCATGCTACTCATCACTCTACTTACTCCTCGTGGTCAGTTCCCCCATTCAGAGACCCCCCATTTGCGCTTAAATACTCATTCAAACTCATATCCAAAGTGTTAATGCAGTCCTCACTATGTTCATTAATTTTTTTCTTTTATTCTGACCCAAGCTCCTCGTTCATACCCTAATTTTGGCATTCCAGTGGATCTGAGGGCTAAATAAAAAATTTGATCTGATTTGGTTACGCTATTTTCCGTTTTTTGTCTGGTAGCTCTCAGAAAAGCAAACTTTGAATAAAACTCAATATTTTTTTCATCCGATTGCATAACTTTTCTTCCAACTCCACAGAGCTAAGGAACGTACAAAAAAACTACTTTTCTTCTTAAAGAGGAATTAACATTTTAAATATTTTGAATGTATGTTACAGCGATGGAAAACGATTGGTTCGAATATTTCGTCGTGGCGATGTCTTTGGTCGTGACTCTAGCCGTCGGCTTGTACTTCAGCCGAAGCAGGGAAAGTTCCATTCAGGAATATATGTTAGGAAATCGACAAATGACTGCTTTGCCCATCAGCCTGTCCATAGCAGCAACGTAAGTTGAGATGGTTGTAGCTGTGCTCTTCTTCAGTTAAATTGGTGCGCCAGTCCAGTGGTCTCGGGTCTTCCCCCGCTTTGTTCTGTACCGCCAACCCCAGAGCGTCCTGTTTATCAACTTCTTCCTGTAACGTTAAAAGTATTTTCTCTTGCACCCAACGGTAGCACTTTTGCATTTGTACTTAACTATGAAGAGTAACTAAAAACAGCAATTGTGCTCGTATTGCGGACATGGTTTGAGCGTGGGTGGGGGTAGGCTACGATCGTAACGCTATTGTCTTGACGCCTCCTCTAAGCAGGTTGCTGGTGGATTCTCATCTGAAGCTTGTGAAATGGATGTCCTGGTACTACAGCATTGTCTGGGGAAAACGGTTGGGGCCTTACATCTTCGTCATAGCTCGTGCCAAATCTGCGCTTACTTTGGCAAGCCAAGGAGTACAAATATGACAGGACGGATCTTTGTAGGGGGGTGTGTAAACAGATGATATGAAGGACACAGGGAAAACTCATCACCGTCGACACCCATCTGTGAAAAAAAGCGTCTGTAACTTCAAAATCAATTTAGATTGTAAGATATGTGACAAACGACATTCGCCTTCTTCCAAAATTTCTACACACACGAAGAACGTTTGTGCAAAATTGAAATGAGGCACATCGAAGTGTTTTTACTTTCCTTGGATCGACGAAGTAGAAAGGAAAGTTATGTAATCAGCTGAAAAAAATTGCGTCCCTATTGCTTTCGACAAACACAATGTGTTTGTAAAACGTCTTTGGGAAAAAGTGGGTTGAGCCAGACCACTTGATGAGCCAGTTCCTTGTATGACTTGGCGACTTCAACGCGCGGTTCTATTACTTTTCTCGAAGACTCTCCTTTCTGCTGGCGGGTTGTGCTGCCTCCTTTCGGCAGCCGCTTCGCGTGTGGAGGAAACAAGAAAACACGTGCTCCACTGTAGTTCCTACAGAAATTAGCGACGGTTATTGGAAGAGCAGCCAAACCTACCAGTATGGACTGCTACTATAGTAGCCAGTAACCCTTTCGCCCAGAAGGGTGATCTGTTCCTTTGAAACTTAAATAGTTAAATCACTTCGGAAAACACATTAAGAACTCTTCCCAGATGGACTGGTATTCCTCAGGTTCATACCTCCGCTCATCGACACATGGCCAACAGTTCTCTGCAACAGGTCAGCGGTTCGGTGGATGCTGGGCGAGTGGTCGGGGTCATGACAGTCGACTGAACAACTCTCTCACGAGGAACAGTCACACTGACGAGGAAATAGACCTGTCTGTGAACGCGATTGAAAGGAAACGGCTGAATCAATTAAGCTCAAACTTGATATCTAGCTCGCTGGTCCCCTATAGTTATCACAGTGATCAAAATACTAAATATTTTTTTCTCAAAAACGGCTCTAACGATAATTATATATAAAATTTTTTTATACGAATAGCTCTGAACGACACAATAATATCATAAAACTCTAATTTGTGTGAAAATGGCGAGAGCAGCACAATAAATTATCAAACATATCGACGAAAATCGATTTTATAAACTCCGCTCAAAAGTCACCAGAATCATCAGCTCAATCAAGTACCAGTACAATGAGCGTTTAATAACGCTAACAAATTATATAGGAGCTGTTCTAGAAATTCCAGAATTACAACCCCTCCCTCCACCGTTTCACCCGCTGACATTTCTTTTACTCGGTCATTTCAGTTTTTACTCGATCATTTCTAAACGGTCAACGCTCAAAAAAATCACATAGACGTTCTCTCAAATCATCTGTGAACTGAAAGCTCAATAGTTTTCTTGACACGAGTAGGAGCAGCACAATTCCAGAAGCCCCGCCGTCGTGTTGAACGTTGTTATAAACAGAATGAAAAACAGATTTGACTAGCTTCTAGAGTCAAGAGAATCGCTGAACGCACGGGAGGCCAAGGAAAGTTGTGTGATGAGTCGCTCCTGAGATTTATTCTTTTTATTCGCATTTTTTTCTTTGTACATATACTTTGTTCAATCGTAGATTGGCTCCGTTACTTTTCTCCCATCTCACGCCCTTCACACGAGTATTCAAAGGCACGTCGGTTTTTTGATGTGGACCTTAGAGACACCATTTTTTGCACAAAAGTGTAGTTAAACTGTAAAGAATGCGAACATAGCTGGACTGAATTATTGCTTATCGGAGCTCAACTGAGTTTGAGCAGAATAAGATGTTCTGTCAGTGCCAGAGAGTCGTCCTCCATGCCTTGGGAGTTGTATCTAACTTATTTTCGTTTGGAGTCATGCACATCCTGAACTTTACGCCTTTCTGATTGCAGCTACCTGTCTGGGTCTTCGATGGTCTCTACCTGTCAAGAAGTATACATATATGGTTTTCAGTGGTGGTTCAACGGGCTGAATTACCTCATGTTTGGAATTATCGCTGCCTACGTGTTTCTACCTGTTTCATACAACGTTAAGTCAGCTTCAACGTTCGAGGTGCTTGATGAATATATACGTATATGTGTTTGCGCTTTAGATGTTGTATACGTTTCTGTAGTTAACATGACGTTATTGTTGATTTGAAGTCATTTTGTCCTCAAAATAAATTGACAGGCGTGAATTGTTTTCAGTTTTTCCATAGAAGGTTCAACGGCAACGTCAGAAAATATGCATCACTTATCTACGCATTGGAAACGGTTAGTCTTTGTGAGATTTATGTTTGTAGCTCAAGAATATTTATTTGTGTTCAATACTTTCTGGGAAGGCCCAGAAAACCTAACCTATTAGCACAAGAAGAGCCCTCTGACGTCAATCCGTGCTTCTGGATCCATATAATTTGGCGAGCAGAACAATCACTATTAGGACGTTGATGGGTGGGCCCACTGCCAGGACATTCCTGTGGAATGGACGAGGTAGACAATGTGGGCCATCGATGTCGCGCCTAGGGGCAAGCTTCCTGCACAAACTTATGGCTGCGTACTCAACTTACTGCGTGGATGGAAGATACTGTTGACAACCCTACTTTCCTTCGTCATCCATAGAATCTGACTGCCCCGGGTTTCTAGAGTCAGCTCTTGAACGGACAATGTGGCAGATGTAGAAGTACTAGATCATTGCAGCTCCATCCCATTAGTGGTGGAGCGTCTCAAAGGCTGCATAGAAGGCAGCACAACCCGCTTGTAACATCCCCTACGTCCTCTTGCTCGAGGTTCCTTCCTGCTTCAGCTGCATTGGAAGCCGACCTCTGCATCAGATCGCCTTCCTCTCATTGGTAACGAGGTTAGGCAACTCACACACCCCTCGTCTGATGTTTGATAGTTATGATTGTTTTCACGCAGTCCATCCCACGCCTCATTTGCTCCACGCCTCATCGTCTCGTACATTATACAGAAATGTCATGGCGGCTGGCTTCCGCCCACTAATCAACGTCCTAATCGTAACAAACCGAACGCCTTACCAAATTATAAGAATCCAGAAACACGCGTTTAAGGCCAGATTGCCTCACATAACATAGTTTATCATAAAGAGGAATGCCTAGATGAGTCTAACTGGTTACGGATCAAAGTATTCGTATTTTTACTTGTACCAGTCTCTTCAGCACATGCTCTATTGTGCTCTTGTCATCTGTCAGTTCTTGTGGAATACATTTGAGAAACTCATACAGCAACATCTTAAAAGAACACGCCTGTGCGTGTAAGAGCTCCACTCCTGCTAGTTCCACAAAGAAGTAGTCCGCATGCTAAGAACTTCTTTGCATGGTTCAACCATAAACCAAGTTAGTGTCACTTTGCCACTTCCCTCTGTCCTGATGTCCTCGGAGGCATTTATTGGAAGATGAAGATCTAATGAGCTTCTGGCCAAACCACTGTTCACAAACGCTTGCACTTATAATAGAGTTCCCTGCCCATACTGTTCGTCGCGTTGTTCAGTTTGGTCTTACACAGAAATGTAGGTCCGATCCACACGGTTCGTGGTTTTTCGAATAACCTCAAACGCTGATCAGTTTGCAACCAGTCCCTGGTTTTAGGACTCACGATGTCCGTGATGGGTTTGATAAGGATGTTTGTTCCTTTTCTTGAAACTCACTAGCTCTTCCTGCATTTGCTGAAAGAAGCCCTAAATTGCTCCAAGGTCGACAAGCGAAAACGCTTAGAAGCTGCACGCATTTTCTTCAGGACGGATTTTTCCCATTTATCTGGTTTCTTTTGTCGCTGTTGCGTGAACTGCGCTCAATGGCCTTCCGAGATCTGCACTAGATGGTGAATGAGTGGACAATAAAACGTGTTCATCGTTATTCAGCTAAGGTAGACAAACCAGCTGAGTACACCTGAAGGAAGTTGAAAGTATTCGACATTTGTGTCCTTAGCCTTGTCTTGATGTGCCTATGCGTTATCCAGCCTTTACCTGCGCTTACACTTCCCGTCTCATCTCGTCAACCCCGGATAACCGTATTTTTTCGTGTTTTTCAGGTGCTCCACACAGCTATGTCACAGTACATTCCGGCTGTCTCACTGGCTCAAGGTAGCTCTTCTTAATTACTTCCTTCCTTTAGGGCTGGTGATAAATAAACGCTTCGGCCAATGCGTTTTGTTTGTGCTTCGTGTGCATATGCTATTACGTCTAAACCTACTAGGCTTATATTGTTGATTTGCATGTATATACATTGGAAAAAACGAAGTGGAACGTATTGAAAGAAAAAAGATGAAATATTTTTTAAATTAAAACAATCTAGAAAATATATGACTGAGTTTTGACTGAGGATCACGCATCAAACAAAAAGGTCAAGGTTTCGCA
Source organism: Pachypeltis micranthus (assembly GCA_020466155.1). NCBI lineage: Eukaryota > Metazoa > Arthropoda > Insecta > Hemiptera > Miridae > Pachypeltis > Pachypeltis micranthus. Next base: position 53,972,586 of record CM035770.1, on the reverse strand, counting down.
CCGCACCCCCCCCCCCCATATAATCCCCTGTCAGTTTTCTTCACTGCATTGATTAAAGGTTTACAGATTTTTAAGAGCTTCATGGGTTCAGGTAGGCGGACCCTGCAGAATGAGCTGGTGGGGTTTTTTTTTTAAATTGCCATCGTATACACGTCAAGTTTGGTGTAGCTCCAAAGGACTTTTTAAAAAGTAAGAACTTTATCACACACAATTAAATTACAACAAATGTGACTCGAGACTGAGGTGAAAGAGGACCGAAGAGCAGCGGCTCTGCCACAACTACTAATAGCCTCTGTATCTGTACATTCAGTAGTTTGCCTTAGGGGCCTTCAAGTCATCATTATATAGTACTATAACATAAATACCTTCAGCCCGAAGGTGGTAGTAGCCTAATGTTTACAACAAGTTACAAAACAAAATGTTACATGGAAACAACAAAATAACACGTCAAACTTGGTAGTCGATGTCCAGAGGAAAAGTGTGTAGGGCGTTGTAGACCACTCGGTTTCCTGACCATATTAAAGTGTCTGAATGGGCATTGAACGCACGAGGTATTCTTGACTGCAACTGTTGCATCTTCTCGTAGTATCAAAAGCAGCTGAGGAGTACGTGCTTTATGGACTCTTCGCCCTCCTCACCGCAGATTGCCCCTTACTTGAATAAGTACGCCTTGCAAAGCGCACATCCAATTCTCAGCCTGATCAAAGTTAATTAGATCAGAAGAAGTTGAATTGAAAAACCCTCGACGAGTCCTTACATGATTAGGGTCGTATTTACCTTGGTAGTATTGCCGGACAATAGCAGGACCATCAGAGCTCGTAGGTAGTGAGAAGAGCGATAATCGTTGTTTTGAGGGTTGGTTTGCTTATTCGTGCTTTTGGCTCCCGTTGCAGGTGGACTGACGATCCGTTTAAGGACCAGACAACTTTTACCACCTCTTTCAAACTCGGACTCTTGCCCATTTTATCAATGCCGTTTTGCGGAATTTGAAACGTAAAGATTCGAAGAACAAACACGGTTTTTAGCTGATTACATAACTTTCCTCCCTACTTCATAAAGCTAAAGGAAGTACAACGACTTTTCTGTAGCTCTTCACGTTTTGAGGCCTATTGCATGCGAAACACCTCATTTTGGGGCACGTGTGCGCGTCTGTTGCCAGATTTGAGATTGAACTGTCTTTAACGTGATCTAAAAACCCCGTTTTTTCGCAACTTAACTCCATTCGGTATCTAGTTGTGCACGCTCGCTTGGCGATCCGGTCAGATGAGACCCACGGCTGATATGGGGGAAACACAGTTTAAACAAATTCCCCAAAAACGAAAGTTTGGCATCGTTCTTCGGGTATTTTTCGATGCTCAGACGATTAAGACGAGTCTCAAAGGTGCAGGACTGCGTCTAGATTGAAAACAGTGACATCTCACGTTGCGAAGTCAATTGTACCATTTGAAAAAAAAACTCGCAGTGCAGTACAACGAAAGTTATCGTTTCTCTCCAGTCAGCAGTCATTTCCCACGCTGCCTCTCGTCTCGTTCCAACCACTCGTCAGTTCGAATCGTCACGTTGACACTGAGTTGAATAGTCTCATAGGTGCAGGACTACATCTGTATGGACAACAGTCAAATCATAGGAAATCCAGTGTGGCGCATTCTACCAGCTGAAGAAACTACCGGGACAATGTAGCGAAAGTTATCTTTTCTCCATGGCCTGCGCTCACTCCCTCGCACTACCTCCCACCTCGCTCCAACCAGCTAGTTCGCGTTGTGCTAATTGACTTGCAGTGCCTAGAGAATGTCAATTTTCGTCGTTCTGTCGTAGTCAGGTCATGTTTCGTATCCTTAGTATTTGTCGATGCTGTCTCGAATGGAATGGGCCCGGAGGTGTGATTATTTACAGCGTTTTTCGTGTTTTGTTCATTCTTGAGGCTGTGAGAAATGTGCGTTCTCCGTTGTTTCAAAAGAAGAGAAGGTTTTTCGCTTTCTCCTCGAATAAGGCTCTAACGAGATTCGTCGCACTTTCTGTTTATCTTTTAGTTTTTAAAGCTTGAATTTCGTCCCCAATAAATATATATATTATATAATATCTCCGTGAATGTGTAGGCAGTTGGGCTATCGGAGATGGAGTAACGATAGGCAAAACGGTTTTTTTTTTTACTTTCAAACCCACAAGGTGTCTTGAACTCGTCAATGCTCCTCTGGTAGTTGTAACGAAGATAAACCCCCGACTGTGCACGAAACCGTGTTGATTTATAAAGTTTACACGTTTTCTCCAAAACATCTTTAACGCTAACATTTTGGTCTTCGCGAGTGTTTCCGTCGCTTTATGAACGAGATCGTCTGATTTGTCATTGACTTAATTCACGTTACTTGGGGTCCAGTGTAGACGGACTGACGAGTTACTTTGTTTCGCTGTTTGGGAGTGGATAAAGAAAATAGCACGTAGTAGCTTATTAGACCCTCTATTTTCGTCTGGTTCCTCTGTACAGAAATTAAGTAATTTCGTCATTTTTCTCTCTTCTTTCAGCAACTAGTCTTCCAGTGTTTCCAATCGCCTGCGGTCTGTCTTTCATGTGCTGGCTGTACACCGCCACGGTATGTTTGTGTCGTCAAGCCTCGGCAGAGGACATGAACAGTACTTTTCCTACGATAACTGAGCTTTTAATTTTTTTTTCATTTACGCAGGGTGGATTAAAAGCGGTGACGTACGCGGACAGCGTCCAAGCTGTACTTTTTCTGGGATGCGCCGTAATTCTACTTTTTGTCGGTATCAACTTCACCGGAGGTATCTCGGAAGTGTGGAACAAAGGCGTTGAGGGGGATCGAATGGAATTCGCTGAGTATGTCGTCTTTTTGTAAAAAGAGAGATAAACTAATTAAAAGGCTGTAACGATGAGTGTAGGTTCGGAGCTCAGGGTTGTTCTAATTTTTGTTGGTTCTCTTTTGTCTCTTTTACAATTATATCTTCTCCAAGGGCAATACAGAGTGAGAAACAACTAAAAACGAGCCAACGCCTGGGTCAGATACGAAAACAGATGCTGATCCACTTCCAGTGAAGACGAGCTGTAAATTTTTCTCTAACTTTTACACCCTCTTACAACCACTAGAAACAATATTCTCATGGTGAATAATCACTCTCATCGGCGTGCTTTACGCCTTGAATGCTGTGCAACAGTGATTTGTCTCCTGCATCTCGGATCGACGAATCGACGTGTTTCGACACCGCGTCGTATATTTCGCTGTTTTCGACGACGTATTTGCCCATTTTAATTTGGAGCAGTGTCTAACAAAGAAGGGGCCAGGGAACCCTACAACTTGCTGCAAGCAGGGATTTTGTCCAGGTGTTCCGTTTGTTCTGTCTATTGTTTGTTGTCTAATTGCTGCTAACATTGTGGCCAACAGAAGATACTGGATTAATTTAATTTTTCTTTCGTCTTCCAATTTATTTGATTTTTTGTGCGATTTTGATTGCAGTTTATCATTCGTGGTATTGATTCACATCAAATCGATTGTGTACTCAGATATTGTTTCTCACTGATTCAGTCTTCATCAGGTTCTTTCTCAAACTGAATCTAAGCTGATTTATATTGTTCTGTCAACGATTTCGTTTATTTGTCTTAAAAAATGTATTTTAATTTAAAATGTGGGTAAGCTTCTTGCAATTTGAGCTCCAGCTCCTGCAACCGAACCTATTTTTATTATTCTGTGTTCCTTCGCTCATTTTCTTCAGCATAGACTCAACAAAATTGGAGTCTCAGAGGTGTTTTGTTAAATTTCAGCTTCAGCCTTCGCTACGACTTGAGATACTCAATACCGGTGGCAGAATTAGGAGGACTGGCATTACTACTAAGAGCTTTCGCCGCCCCTTCCTTCCACCAGCGTGTCGTGGCGCTGCCAACTTATGAAGAAGCCAAACAGTGAGTCGAGTAAACTTTAATTTCCGTAGATTTGCTGGCATCCTCCACTTGTTGCAACCCCGCCTGACTTTACTCACCCCCACCCTACGAGCTTCTAACATCCCCAATCCGTCGTGTCATATTTTTGGATTGTCAAGTATACCGAGATCATTCATCACAGCAGATCTGTGGTGGGGCAAATGGTGCCGATGTGATGTTTTGCCTCAGCTCATTTCCACACTCCACCGCAGAGGTGGGGCTGGTCTCTATCTCACACCCCCTGAGGAGGATGAGGCTCCAACAAACCAAGTTTATGATGAGGCGCTTAAAATGTTGAGGATACAATGGGAAAAAAAAGACAGAGGTCCTTGACACCCACTCGACTCATGCAAAAGAGTAGGGAGTTCCACTGCATTAACCAAACCCACTCTAATTCATGACTGGTTCAATGTTTCTAACTGGTTCAAACACTTATTGTCAACGCTCTCACACCAACTCTTCCTTAGGAGGTTAGACATGGACCTGTGAGACATTAGGACTGGTAAATAGGTTTTTAGGCCGCCGAACTCACCCCAATATTGGAACAGTCAGAGAGCTATATATTACCCAGCTTCCAGAGAACTTAAAATCAGCTTCCAGAGAACTTAAAATCAGCTGATCCACTGGACATGGAGCTTGGAATTGATGGGCGGAGGCGGTTTCAGGTCTCTTCCCCGCATGTACCGCTTTTGAGGCCCCACTTAGTTCTCAAATGACCGGCAAATAATAAAATAAAAATAACTATTTACGCCACTCTCACAGTAGTGTTCGATAATTTATTGTTTTCTTCACTGGTTGGAAATGATACAGAAAACACCAAATACTGTGAGGTTTTCCTAGTAGGTAACGTCATTCTGTCAAGGAACCCCTGGAAGCTGTACATAAACCTTCGACTCGTCAATTCCCCTTGCGTTTTTCGTCTGCCATCTCGTCTACCAGCATATTTCCGAAAGGAATACTAAAATCATTGTCAGCACCGCTACGTTACATCTTCAATCTAATTTTCATTATACTCCCATAGCCCACACCAATTTTCACTTGGGCCAGTTTATATTTTTTTTCAGTTCAGAGACCACCATCAGAGTTCCCAAAGATGAATTTTTCAGAAATTTAGAGAAATTGTTCGGCAAACCGAATTAGCTGGGTCTTTGACCTCCGAAATGTCCGCACTAGCCCTAATTGAAAGTCATTGTTCCCCCAAACACCTTCGTCCTCAACCTCTTTTGTTACCTATGGAAAGTCCACTTCTTCAGTTATTTCTGATTGACAACGGATTTTCCATTTCTTCTGAACCTCCACAAATTTCCTTTCCCCTCCCTTCGATTTACTTTCCACTCCACAACTAACAGCTCCTTCCAAACTCATTCACCTACGAGTTCACGGTCGGTCGGACATCTTCCGTTTCTCCTAATCCACAGTAATCGAACAGTTCTTGCGATACAGTCGTCTCCCAGTTCTTCCAACGATTCGTATCTCAGCTCGCACTACTCACAAACTCAACTCCATCACTCACCACGTTCATTTATTTCTCAGTTTCACGCTTCCCCATTCGTGCGCCCAACAGAAATCTTAGATTTATTTCGCCTTCAAATTTTAAACGACCAAAGTTACTTTTACGTTTATTTTCCCCCTTCCTATTACTTTATTTGTAGAATACTCTGAGAAATCAAGTTTTAGTTGTTCAATTAATGTAAAACTTTGTTCGTAACAAATATTTTTATATCTTCCATGTTATATCCGATGCTCGTTTCTGGGTTTTATTTATCCATGTTTAAAGTCGTAGGCTCATCACCACGTGAGTTCCATAAATTGAAATAGTACACCATATAGCCACGAAGCAAGGTGTACATTTAGTCTCATTTAGTTTTATAATGCAAAACGGATCTAACATTTTTTGAGCAAGAACGTGAAAACATAACTTCTTTCGACAGTTCTATTACAGAAAGCACAGTGACGCGCATACACACTAATAGATTATACTGTATCATTGTTGACTGATGGCGTTTTTTTTGTTCCTGAACACAGAGTAACTATATGGTCGTCAGTATTTACTTGCGTCTTCCTCTTCTTCACTTATGCAATGGGAATGGTCGTCTATGCCTACTTTCACGGGTGCGATCCCGTGCTGGCAAAAAAAGTAAGCCCATTTCAATTCACAATTCACATCGCCTAAGTTATTCAATAGATCGGAACTTTCTGTAAAAACCATATTTGTATTACATTAAAGTAATTGGATTAGTTCCGCCAGTAAGTAAGTAATTAACGTAAAGTTAACGTACCTATTTGGTGGGTCCGCCTTTTCTAGCTGGTAGACTGCTGTGGCAAACACATCATCGTTGGGCCGTTAACTTGCACTGGCGTTTACGTAGAAAGCGCTCGCCCACAGCGGACTACCAGCCAGAGAACAAGAACCCACCAAACATGCACGCTAACTTAAATATTTGGATGAAATTCAGTACTTACCGCAAACCCAAGTCCGGTGTAGTCTGACAACTAAAATGAATTTCTTGCTACTTCAACTAACTACTTGTAGAGAACTTGATGTCGACGCTCAGCTGATTCGGTGTGCCTTTTAAGCGCACCGAAGCGATGTGGTGTGTACTCCAGGCCTACCTGTCCATCCTCAATTGATTCAAAGCGAATCGCAGTAAATTCCATTTCTCTCGTCAAGGTTATTGCAGATGGCCACTGTTTCTAGATTAGGAAACGTGGAAAAAGAGGCGTTGACCGCTAGTACACATCTATAGTGTCGTGAAATCTCACTAACGAAATAAATGAACGCTTTCAAATGGCTGTATGATTGAAATTCTACGAAAAAAATATATCAAATGATTCCTTGTTTTGTAAACAAAAACGTTATTGTTGATGGGGTCCTCCTGAAGTTGGCCGGAGACTCACTTCATGCTCGATTTCATCTTCGTATTATGGTTGCTATCGCGGAAAGATTGTAGCGGATGAAGGGCTGCGTATTTACTCAATAATGGTGGACACTGTAGAGGGTCGAGCAAGCACCTCACAACAGCAGGCCTGTTTTTTTCTCGTGTTGGCCGTTCCTGAACCTTCTGACAAGAATCTTGCAATCCAAGAGACCATGTTGCGGGTTATATCAGTCACAGTTCATAAGGGCAGGCCTGTTACCTAATCAATATCCACGAAACCCAGACGTTGGGAGGTACAGTAGGTTGCCATTTTGATGTCTCCCGGGGAGAGCTTTTCCCTGTGCATAACTGAGCGGGGAATCCCGTACCATTGGAGGAGGTACTCTTAATCTGGTTTCTCACCAGATCTAACTTTTACTTGGGTGGCAAGTTTCTAAGAGACAGGTCAACTGTGATCAGATTTCTTTGCAATAAACCTCCTTACTAACTGGGCAAAACGGTTATAAGCTTGCCTAGTAGGAGTCAACGCTGGTAGGTTTGCCTGCTCTCCCAACAACCGTCGCTCAGTGTTGTAGAAATTACAGTGGAGCGAGTGTAATCGAGCGTTTAAATGGCGGTTGGGGAGAGTACCGAGCCCTGCCACACTCGCAAAAATTAGCAGTACACTGTTCTTGTTTCCTCCGCACTGGAGGCACAAGACGTGCAGGATATAGAGTTGTTTGAGTGAACAGAAGCGGAAGAAGTAACAAACCGGCTCGTTCAGTGGTCTGGCTCAACCCACCTTCTGATAAGACGTTCACGGATGTAGGGGAAAACTCATATGTGTCACGTCCCTTTGACGAGTATTCCCATCTTGCTTGCCGTCTGTCTAATGCCCATTCATCTATCGCGACAAATTTTCGTTCAGTAGAGAGATCTGCACGGATTTCAGCCCAGAGCGAGGGAAGCTCCCGTTTCACATTTCCCTTGTCTACCATGCTTTAACGGCCAAGTCAACTGGTAACTGGCTCACAACCTGGCAACACAGGAGTATGGTAAATTGGCGGAGTATTGAAAGCCACGGAGACGACATAAAAAGCGCTTGTTCCTTTAACTGCAGTCACAACTGGGGAGGTAACTTCACGTTGGAAAGCATCACCACCACCTAACATGCCAGGCAGAATGAAGACATTTGACAGAGATGAAGACATAGCAACAAGTAAAAAAGTGGAGTAAAGGGAAACTCTCTAAAATAACATTTTATTCTTTCAGGGTATTAACAATTACGCTACGATACTTCCTTACTTCGTGGGGGAAGTTTCCAAAAAAATCCCAGGAATGAAAGGACTCTTTCTTTCCGGAGTCGTGGCAGCGGGATTGAGGCAAGTTACTTATAAATTGTATTCTCATGGTGCTTCATTAATCATATAATAATTATGTCGCATGTGGTGTTTGCAGCACAACGACCAGCTGTTGGAATACAGTTGCTTGCACGCTGTATGAAGATCTGGTTAAACCGTTCCTCGGACCAAAAATCCACGGTAGAGTCGCTTTAAGAGTTCTGCAGGGTATCGTACTGTTGGTTGCAGTGGTCAGCACAGCATTTATTCTCGTGATTCAAAATATCAGCAGTCTCTTGGAAGTGAGTACAACAGAAACTTGAACTTCATAAGGGGAGGGCTACAGCTTTGTTGTGGCTGAAGCCTCTGAGATTGGCACTGATTTGGATTTTGATCCTGCTATTGACTCTCTCTTCTAAAACAATGATGTTGGTCTTTGAATGAAACGGTAGACATATTCATTAATTAAAGTAGCTGTCTTACGTGATGACGAGCTCATATTCCGTCTATTACAAGGCCTTCCTGAAGGCTAGTGACCAGATATAATTTTGTTCAGTTGTTTTCTGTTAAATGAATAAGGTGGGCTGAAGAAGGCGTTAATACTAGTTACTACTGACCCCCCCCCCCCATCATACTTATCTCCTTTCCTCCAATGCTTGCGTTTATTTACTTTTTATTTTCGTACTCATTTCCACTCTTATTTACTGTAATAACTTGATGCTTGGTAGTTATTGTGAGCACGAAAACTAATATCTCGTCAGTGCAAATTTGAGAGAAATATTGCCACGTTTTATCGTTTTATTTTGTGACTAGTGTCTCATTCCCGGTAAAACGTCAAATTGGGGTAGTATGCAGAGTCAAGTTGTTTCAGAGTGGGCATGTCATTAGCTCCGCCACAATGCTAAAGGACTGCTTTCTAACATTGTAAGCCTCAACCAATTAGCACACACTATGACGCAAATAAAGGAAAAAGGGAAAATAATAAAATAAATTATTAGTTGGGATTGGGATTGGGGGAAGGAAAAAGCACAATAAAAATTTAGACAAATTCGAAAGAAACTTTGTACTAAAAAATCGAGCTTTACATGTAACCAAAAAACTAAACTAATGTTATAGGGGAAAAAAGGAACTGGTAACAAAAATAAAATGTTCTCTTCTACCTACGACATGCTGAAAAATAAAAGGGAATTAAGAGCCACAGACTTCTCGAAGTGATGGCTGAGGCATCTTCCTCTTTGATTGAGCAGACCCCAATCCAGAGAACCGTTTTCGGATAGGAAGGAAGCAGGTTACAAGAGATAGATCGGTAATAAAAACGGGAACATGTGCCGGGACGCAAGGGAAGAGAAGAGATAGAAGAGCCCAACCTTCTGTCGGAAACCGTCCTTGGGTATTTGTTCTGGCCAGGTTTGTTCCAGGTCGCTAGTGTGGTTCCTGGGTTTTCGAAGCCTGAACCCCGAAACTACTATTGTCGAATTTCATGTCACAACACATCTACTGTTATTCGCACATAAAAGACAATACAAACCACTTTTCTGCATTCACATTTCGGTTTAGCTACGTGGGTGAGAAAAATCAGTCATCGTATTGTGATTATTGTTTGAAGCACCTTCGAATAGTCGTAAGAAACTGCTCCTGTTGGCATTATTTAGAATCCCCTCAGTCTGTCAACGGTGGTTAGGTCTGTTGATCTCCAGGAACCTCTCTCGAGGTCTCTCGGTGGACGATGTTTGTTAATCTCTTTTAAACAGTTTGTTTCAACCACTGAAAAGAATTAGCTTTCTAAGAGAATCCTCATCCCTCACTCCTGCCGCTCCGATCTTTATAATCGTCAATACTTCCCCTCCATCTGGCACTAACTTTGCGCTATCAATAATACCTCTTTTAATCAGCCACCAGTAAGTTCTGAATAAAAATGCTATGCTCATAAAAATAGCGAATATCAAACTTGAAACTGTTCAGCGCATATATGAAAATAAAAATTAGTAATTCATTGTCATCTTTTGTGAGGAACATTGTTCATTTTCACCCATATCAATGTACCCTCCATGTAATCGTGCCTTTGGTTTTCTATTTACAGGCAACTGTTGCTCTCAAATCCTTCACGTCGAGCAGCAGCTTCGTCCTGTACGTTAGCGGCATGGCCTTACCCTGGGTCAATGCCAAAGTACGTGAGTTTACCGGCTGAATACTTCATTTTAATAGTATTGTGGAACGGGGGAGAGGCACCCACCTCCTGATGCTCAATGTATCCCTTTCTTGGACGTTTCAGGACTCTGGATCGTTGCTATTCCATCACCACGCTAATAGGAGACGCTTTGCTCTTTAGCATGAAGATATTTAATGATCCCAATAGTAGCCACTCTGAAATTCTGCCCAGTACTAAATTATTGTGTGCTGAAAGTACTGAAGTCAGTGTGCTTCTTTTCCTTAGCAAGTCGACGAGGGAAGAAGGATCATCACGTTCCAAACCACTTCTGGGAGCAAGAACGCCATTTCAGGAAATAGCGAGTGTTTGCACGGAATTGAGAGAGATTTGCAGGACTGAATCAGCTTGGATTTGATTTTTAGTCTGTAGGCCAATGTGGGATGCCAAAATGAGGTGGCCTTACAATCGGTTCAAACCTAACAAAAACATACTTTTTCTCCATAAACCCAGCTTTCATTGTGCATTCCCAAACCGAAAAAAATCTTACTGTTTGTCCAGTGCTAGAAAGTTCAATATTTTAATTGTGCAGGGAATTAACAATTATGTGACTGACGAAGGAGGTGAGGATATTCGGCTACTGGCGTCAGTTCGAATTTAACCTTATGTGAATACAAGAAGAGTAGAATCGAACACAAGAGACTTGCATTATACCTCATACTCTAACTGAGAGTATTGTCTCCAAACTTACATTACATTGGGCAAGTGAACGTAGCACCATCATGATGAGCTTTGTGGCAAGTCGAAAGAGAAGAGGCAGACGAATTGGAATTGAGCTTTTCCCGCGTGACTGCAAATGATAATGAAAATTTGGCCGAAGGACTAACTCATTTAATTATTCTGCAAATTGCTAAGCAGGACGTCTCTCCAGTTGCATGAGATACATTTGTAATGCGAAACATCATTTATCGAGTAATCTCGCGTGTAATATTTTTATAGGGTGCAGTAACCGGAAGCGTAGTGGCGGCCATAATTACGTGCTACGTTGCTTTGGGCTCGCAGCATCGAAGGAAGGAAGGTTTGGTTGTAAATGTGCCAAAGATTCTGACCACTGCAAACTGCATGGTGAACGGTACAACGATGGAAGCTTTAAAGTGAGTTGATTGTTGTGGCACAGCATTTTTCGTCAGGAGCCAGGGAATGCTCGAGTAAACTCGTATGCCCCATTGGTATTAATTGTTCAGCTAATTAAGCCAATCTATTTCAATATTCCTTAGTCATAAGCGATAGGAAGGGAAAATTGTACTAGAGATGTTAGCGTGAAACATGCTTTAGCCTTGTCCTAACTGCTAAAAAGAGCAAAACTGAGAGGGAACGAAATACTGTCATGAAATGTGAGAAACTCTTTCTGCCCAGACCTCTCGTTTGCCCGTTCCTCCAGTTGTGTGTGGACCTTGAAGGTCCCATGTTCAATGTTTTCGAGTTGTAGCCTCAGGCTCTATGCATTGTGCATGCGTTTTTTATAGTTTTTCATGGCTTTGAGAGGAGGAGACGTTTCAAGGGCCGCTTGTTAAAACTGTGTGCGTGACAGTGAACGTGATCGAAAGAGCACGGCTGAACCAAATCGACTCTGACTTGACAGTTAACATGAGGATCACTATAGGACGTTAAAGTAACTGTAAGAGTAAAGAAAAATATTGATATTGATAAACAGTGCTATAACACGTCAGTACCTAAAATTCTGCATAAGTGAAAAAATGACGAATGCACCACGTAAAGTTGCAGTGTTTTCTTCAAGGCGTGTCTGTTATTGACTGCAGCACTAGATGCTCTCGCTAAAAGTACCTAATTATTACAGTATTTAGGCGCCATTGGGCCCAAACATCATAATTAAACTGATTTAGGAACGTAACGCCCCAACGTCTGATTAAGTGTAGGCCGCGTTTATCAACTGGTGTTGGCAAGAAAATAAAGAATTTGCTTCGACGTTATTATTGTTTCTTTTATTTACAGCCAGACGATTACGATAGGGGTCGCCGGATACGGTATTTCAACTGTAGCAGATTCGAGCGTTCCGTGGTACTTCAGGCTGAGCATGATCGTCTACAATCTGCCTGGTAAGATGGTAGCTAAGAAGATTGAGGCGGGCGATTTGCGATTGATTTTCATTACCTTACATCTTTGTCTCCTTCTTAGCCGATTTCCACATAAAATGAAGTCATTTCAATCAACCAAAAGCTGCTCAAATTTCATATTTGTAATTTAGCTTACAATGGTGCACCAAAAGAAGAGTATGAGCAAGATCGGTCTACAACTAATTATTTTAATCATAGTGATCGAAACACCCATTTTTTTTCAAAAACAGGTCTAAACATTTTGATTAGATGTCCTGTATGGCCAGCTCTAGATACCAGCGTCACAGTATTCATACGTGCTGAATAACAAGAAAAATCAATCAAGAATGTTGAGCTTAGTCAGCAACCCCTGTTGCAGGTATCCTGGTTGGGCTCATGACTGCCGTCCTTGTCAGCAAACTCACAGGATTTGAAGATCTGGACACGATCGATCCAGAAATGATTGTCCCTCAAATGAGATGGATCCTTCCAAAGGAATCTGCGCGTATCTCCCCGCCAGGAAAAGAAGCAGAAACGCTGATTAAGGACACGGAAGTTCCAGTCGAAGATGGGAACTACAATGAGCTGCCAACTCGTGGTGTTGCCCTTTGAAGAACCTCTTCTCTGATTTGTCTTGAAAGTGGACAATTCAACAAAAAACAACTTGAGCATGTACTTGAGCAAAAACTTGAGATGTACTGTTTGAAGAGTAATAAATAATGGCTATTGGTTGATTTATGTTAGCAATCATATTATCGTAACGAATAATTGAAAACCCAAATCACATCAATAACTGTACTAAGTGGATATCCAAGCCTGATGAATGTCAGGAGAAAATTTTAAGGGAGCCCACGAAGTCAGTGTGGGATGGCATATTCAATTCCTGTGGCAAAAACAATAAAACCCTCGAGTGAATTTGAAGACGCAGCTACTATTACAAATTTTGTGACAGTAAAGGGTCATGGCGCAGAGATATGGGCAGACGCCCTGCACTTCGTCAAGTGAAGACAGAAGATGACAGCAATGCAGAGGCGAGGGACCTTGAGAGCGGCCTCTGCGTAATGGACCGTCTCTGAGACAGTAGGTTCTGTTATTGTGGGGCTCATTCTGGTGCATCATCTGGCAGTGGAGCGCCGGAGATTATATTTAAGAAGAGGCGAGGCTATCGAACGCAGTGGAGTTGATGGAGAGGAATGTCTGAGGACCGTGCAAGCATGGAGAGTCGCGGAAGATGGACAGAATGTGACGACATGAAGGGACGACAGGCTCTGTCTCATAGACTGTGTGGGGGGAATAGGTCCTGACACCATCATGCTCAGCAGTCCAGACTACTGGAGCGGGATCTCCGTGTTCAAGCAAGTGTTGAAAAACGGGAAGGTAGCACATGAAGAGAGAAGAGAAAGGGGGGAGGGGTTGTAAAGTGGTAAAAATAAGGGGAATATTGTTTGGCAGGCCGAATTAGAGTGTCTTTGACCTCCAAAATGTCCGCACTAGCCTTAATGGAAAGTCTTTATTAGCCCGAACACCTTCATCCTCAAGCCCCTTGTGTTTACCTATGGAAAGTCCACCTCTTCAGTTATTTCTGATTGACGACGGATTTCCTTCTTTCCTGGACTTCCCAATATCCTTTTCGCACCCCTCCCCTTACATTCCTCTCCACAGCAGATAGTTCCTCCCAAACACATTCACCTACAAGTTCTCACAAAAATTGCTAGTTTCTCAGCTCCTACAACTCATTCATCTCTCAAGTCTTGCGCTACTCACAACCCTCTTGCCACTTATGTCTCACAACCAGCTCTCGTTTATCGGGAGTCCCCTTGCCCCTTGTCCTTGCACCACGTCCATTTATTTCTCAGTTTCAAGCTCCCCCATTCAAGCGCCCAACAAATATTATCCACCCTGCCTCAAGGAAGACGATAGTACTCTTGAACCTCCAAAGCGAGGGGCGTGGGGAAAAGGCGCAGAGCTAGAGCAGAAATGCTAGTCTAGACTAGGGATCTTGTCGACGCACCCCCCCCCCCTCCCACCAAACCGGTGTAGAAATAGTATAATGAGCTAGCTGATGGGACGCCAGAGATATACATTCCCCATGAGTAAATATCCCATGGCCACTGAAATAATTGAGGTACACTGGAGTTACACACACTCGTCAATGGTAATTTGGTTTGAGAAATGGGTAGGTGTACATTAGCAATTCTGAGCTGCCTGCGACCATAGCTTTTTATTACTTATTTTGGGACACGTTTGTTCCCTCCCAACAATCTGGGAGTGATATGAAGACTAAAGCATGTTCCATGCACAAACGCGGTCTATCATTGGAAGAAGAGTGAGAGTAGGACTGGCAGAGTCAGGGGACAAGAAAGAGGGTGTAAAAAACAGCCAATGCTTCTCACCAAGTTCAACTCATTCAACCATACCGAACAACTAGCGATGTGGAAAAGATTGGTGAACACTCTCCAATCACGTGAAAGTATATTGGATAAAAATAAGACATATACAACATTAGTCTGATCAGGCAGGCAATGCAGCGTCGCCTTCATTTCATGTCTGTTAACCTCGCATTAAAATGCCTGGCAGCAGTCATATTTTACGCCTTCCCATCACCACATCAGGAGGGAAGCTGATACAGCGTGTGGTGCCTCGAATTCATTTATTCACTTAGCTTAAACTTAGCTTATGGGAAGCTGGCGATACAAGAAGCGGGTGGTAGCTCGAATTCTACATTGTTCGATCCTGGCAGTACAACAAATCGATAGGGACGCGAATAAGGGCCACTAAACCCTGGGAAGAGGGCTGGCGACGCACCTTCCGCTTTTTAATTGATTCTACGAAACCGAATTGACAGCCGCGGACATTGTCAAATATTATGGCGGCCCCGAACTCTAGTTCCCCTGTGAATTGAGTTCTTTGTACTGATCAACTACCCTTACCTTCTGAACTAAGGGCCTAAACATACTTTCATCCTTTGGTATGGTATTCCTACGTGGAAGATGTAGATGTTCCAAGTCTCATGATAAGCCAAAAACCGGGGTTTGGAAGGACGTCTGCCACCATTTCAGGCAATGCTCAGGTGTATGCTTTACCCCCCCCCCCCCCCGGGGTGCTCACATGAGGTCAGAGACATGCGTGGACTATATGTGTGAAGGGCCTCTGACTGGTGTTGAAAACAACTAGGGCCAGAGTGGCCGCCCACACTGAGGTAGCTAGGCCGAGTTGGCCAATTTAAAGCATTGAGGGGGCTGTCATGTCTCGTTGGGTTCGAACCAAAGACGGCTGGTTCGACCCCTGCCTGGCGCGGTTAGAGGGTCTCCCCAACATACTAACCACGACGCCTCCCTTAGGAAAGCGGAGTGAAAAGTAAGCAAATAACCCAATCAACCTCTCAGATTTGATAGTTGAGAGTTGGAAATCGATTCAATTACCGTTCCTTAAATAAATTGTGCTACTCGTAAAGCCGCACTCGGAATCGTGCTAGATAATACTAATTGAGGCCCACGAAATGGGCCATTGTTTCCTACAGCCACCTTATCATACGCCACCATTGATGAAAAAACGATTCTAACGAGTTTGGGGCTGAAGTAATTTCAAGCTCCGTGCATCTCGTCGATAACACGCAAATCGCCATTAAAATGTTCACCAGTATCAGTGCAGTTCAAAAAGCGAAAAGAACATTTTTTGTGCAATTATTCTTAGACTGGAGGGCATAAAGTTAACTCCGCCAACATTTTCTCCAGTCGAATTTTTAACATTGATCAAGTAAGTCAAAACATGACAACGTACATATTATGTACGTTACTTTGTGCTTTTAGGTCATTTGAAGGCCCTATTAATATTTTGCAGCAATGCCTGGGTTCAGGGTCAACTTGGAATATCGATTCAGAGTTTGAGGTAGTTGATTGTCATCACAGGTTCATAATTTTCTTAGCCAAAGATGGCCAGCGCAGGACATATTTCAGTGGGCTTGATCAGGATGGCCCTCGTTAGGTCCTTTAGCTAGCTTCTAATCCCTTCCTTGGCGTCCATCAATCCCGTTTTCCCTGCGCTTCCATGGAGGGCCGCTCTCTGCTCGTTCATCTTTATCTACACCCTTTTTACTTTCCTTGCTCTACGAAGTAGAAAGGAAAGTTATGTAATCGGCTGAAAAAAAAAATTTGAGTTCTCTTCAGATCTTTACGTTTCAGACCCCCCTGAGTCCGAAAAACACTATTTGGGAAAATGGTCTGTGTGTCTGTGTGTGTGTGTGTCTGTGTGTGTGTATGTGTGTCTGTGAACGATTTTTAGAGACAACCACCGTACCAAATCAGCTCAAACTTGATATCTCGCTCGAAAGTCACCATGGGACACCAAAATAAGGGTTTGAACAAAATCCATTGAAAGTTAACTATAGTTATCATAGTGATCAAAACACCAAATATTTTTTTTCTCAAAAACGGCTTTAACGATTTTGATTAAATTTTTTTTATTGGTAGCTCTTGATATGATAATTATATCATAAAATTCCCATTTGTGGGAAAATGACGAGAGCAGCACAATAAATTACCAAAACTTTCGACGAAATCGATTTTAGCGCAGTTTTTATAGAAAACCACCGTACCAAATCAGCTGAAACTTGATGTCTAGCCTACAGGTTACCATGGGACGCAATAATGAGGGTATGGGCAAAATCCACCGAAAGTTAACTATAGTCATCATAGTGATCAAAACACCAAATTTTTTTCTCAAAAACGGCTCTAACGATTTTAATTACATTTTTTATATTGATAGCTCTCAATCAGGCAATGATACTATAAAATTCTCATTCGTGGGAAAATGACGAGAGCAGCACAATAAATTATCAAAATTTTCGACCAAAATCGTTTTTCGCGCAGTTTTTTCCTTATAAACTCCGCTGGGATGTTAGTAGAAAGTTAAAGAGAATTGGTATTGTAGTCCAATCCAATACCTAAAGGGTGAGTGTTTAAAAAGGCTCATTAGATACATGGGGCTCACTCCAGAAATTCCTGAATTTCAACTACTGCCGTTGCGCTTACTACCAGTTCTAACAGTTGTTTTCCAATAACTCTGCAAAAGTGATCACTATCCTGTTTTTAAAAAAATCGTGTTTACAGCCTCATTAATTATCTGTGTACCAGTTGCTCAATAATGGTCCTGCAATGAGTACGAGCAGCACAATAAATTCCGGAACTGTAAGCGCTACCACTTTCTGCTGCCGTAAAGCGTTGTTTGACCAAGTTCAAATTAACTGAGTGATAAATGAATTGATTAAATAGAATTAGCCATGTACAAAGTGAATTGACGTAGAGCTAAGGAAAGTTGTGTGTTGCAACGCACCAGATATTTAACTACTGGAGCCCTGTTTGCTCTTCGTGGTCTAGCATGCTGGCACACGATACAGCAACAGAAGAGCGCCCTGAATAGATTTGAACTCCCCACGGGGTGCAGTGAGGAGATGTTTCACATGCTGAAACACATCAGAGGAATACATTAACACCCTGAAGCGGTTTGACTAACCTAACTATTCACGCAGTACTATCAGCAATTAAACCTGAATTATCTACCTTGCTGGTTAACCTGTGAGTGAAGTACAGCGTCTTGATTGTCAACTTTCCGAGAACAAATTTGTGAGGGGAAAACAATTCGTAGATCAAAACTAGAATGATTTACTAAAACTTCGTTTCATTCACGTTATTTATTTATTCATTTACTCCTACGTGTTGAGAACCAACCCGTAACCATTTAACACATAGCATCAGATTGGCCCTCTCGCCCCTCTATGACGGCAGCTCTTCTTTCTTGTCTCCTTCACCCTCACTAGAATCTTGCTGTTTGCCACTGTCGGGGCCTCCCTTTTCAGAAAGTTGCGCGGCTTGATTGTGTGTGAAGTCCTGAGAAGGGCCGACGAAATTATTGTTGTTGTGTGTGTGTGTTGGTTGTGTCTGTCGGTTGAGGGTGCGTGAGGTGAAGAACGGATTTCTCGGGCGTCGTTAGGTCGAAGGGCTCGGTTGAGCAGTAGCTCCTCTCGGTGAGGGATCCGGTTGGATCGTCGCTCCTTCTGTCGTAGACGCGAGATGAGGGTTGAGTCAGTTTGTTCGGTCGAGCAGCGGGCGAGGGACGAGTTCCTCAGGCGTCGAAACGTCGTTTGAAGGGCTCGGTTGAGCGTAGCTCCTCTCGGTGAGGGATTCGGTTGAATCGTCGCTCCTTCTTCTTCTAACGCGAGAGGGCCTCATTGTCCCCGCTGGAGCCGCTGAAGGTGGTCGGTTGTCGTCAGAGGATGTGGACGGTGTAAGAGCGGAAGGTTGAATGAATTGAATGGCTGTTTTTTTTGTTTTTTTTTTCGGACGCTTCCGGGAGAAATCTTCAAAAGACACCAAATGGGTAGTGTCGGATTTTTACCGACTAAAACCTCCCCGCGGTTGCCAACCCGGAGGTTCTAAACCAGAAGGATGGGAGGCCAGCCTGCGGATGCAGGGGACTCATGTGCATGTGCGATGCGGGAGGAATGGACAGGGTTAGCGTGGAATGAGGGAGCAGGGCCTACGGATGATGTCCGAGGGGTTGGGGGCATATTGTGTGAGGCAGCTGATGGACGGGTTGGGGTGACCCGCCACCGAAGGTTGCGGAGGTTGAGGGCATAGGTTAGCTGAGGCGGCCGCACTGGGCGAGGGGAGGCCTGTTTCCTTCAGGAGCTGCTGGTTTCTGATGCAGCGGGGTGAGCGGAGGACACCTCGGAGGGACTTCATGTAGGTGCCCTCGAGTTTGCGAAGGAGGAGGCCGTGCCCCAGACGGGGATAGCGTAGGTGCTGATGCTCCTGATGATGGCGTTGAAGATACGGATTTTCGTTGGATGTGAGACCTTTCTGTTGTTGAAGAATGGCGGAGAGCAATGAAGGGTCCGTTGATTCTGGCGCGAACTGCGAGGGTCTGCCTCTACCAGTTCAGATTCCTGTCGAAGGTGACACCGAGGTACTTGGCCTGCTGTTTCCACGGGATTGGATGGTTCCCCACTTGGATGGTTGGGGGATGTTACGGCGGAAAAGAAGACGGCTTCTGATTTGGATTCGTTGAGGCGTAGTCCCCATTTGTGGTACCAGCTGAGCAGGGACGGCAGGAACTTATTCATGACTGTGGCACAGTGCAGCTTGGTTTTGGAGGTGTAGAGGAGAGCTACGTCGTCCGCATATTGTGCAGTGACGATCTTCTCGTGGACAGGCATGTCATGGCAGAAGGTGTTGGAGAGGGCTGGGGAGGGTTTTGAGCCTTAGGGGTACGCCAGCCGTGATGCGGTGGGTGGTGGATAGAGTTTGCCAACTCTCACCCTGAAGGTCCCTGTCGGTGAGGAAGGAGTGAATCAGACCAATGAGAGAGGGTGGACAGCGAAGCAGGATGAGCTTGTATATCAGCCCTTCGTGCCAGACCCTGTCAAAGGCTTGGCGGGCGTCCAGTAGAAGCATGGATGTGTGCCGATGCTTGTTCCGGCTCTCAGCTATGTATTCAGTCACCCTGAGGAGCTGGTGGCAGGTTCCGTGATGGTGTCTGAAGCCATGTTGGAAGTCTGGGAGAACCTTGTTGGTGGCCATGAACTCGATGAGGCGGGTTAAAATGATGGCCTCGGCTATCTTGCTCAGGGTGCAGAGAAGGCTAATGGGCCTGTAGCTAGTAGCTTTGTTCAGAGGCTTTCCAGCCTTGGGGATGCAGATGATTGTGGCCTCTTTCCACGCTGCAGGGAAGTATTGGAGGCGCATGCAGGCATTGATGATGTTGCAGATGGCCCCTGTGTGGATCCTGGGGAGTGTCTTCAGGACTCCGTTTGAAATGCCATCGCTGCCTGGAGCCTTGTTTTTGGTGAGGCCTTTGATGGTTTCGCTGATTTCCTTCGGGAGGTTGGACTGAAGGTTGCAGGGTGCCCTTGAGGGAAGCCAGTACTAGGAGTTGACCTCGGCGTGGAAGGTGGTGTGGTCGTCGTGCGAGGAAAAGGGAGCACTGTTCTTCGAGAGATTCGGCGAAGATGGTTGCTTTGTCGATTTCAGCGGAGTGTGAGGTGTTGTTGTGGTAGAGAGGTGGAGAGTGGGGTTGCCTGTTCCGTAGGGATTTGACGATCTTCCAACAGCGCTTGGGGTTGAGTTCAGCTTCAGCTATGTATTTTTCAAAGCTGGCGTCTCTGGTAGCTTGAAGGGCAGCGTTGAGCTCCCGCTTTTGGCGGCATTGAGCCTGGGTCGTAGGGACTGGAGGCGGGTCGCTGGAGCAGCCTGCGTAAGTGGTTCTTCTTCCGATCAGGGCTCTGATGTCCGGCGAGAGGCGTTAGCGGCCTGGGGTAGCTGGGGAGGAGGTTGTGGCAAGCCGTGCCTTGTCCTGGATGTCCAGAGTGAGGTTGGACACAGCGGAGTCGATGTCTTCCCTTGACCGGGAGTGCGACATTTAAAGGTGGAGGTCTCAGGTAGTAACGAAGGGAGAGCCAGTCAGATCGCTGGTGGGTGATCTGATTGGCGTCTGGTGTGCCGGGATCTCCAGAATCACAGGGTAGTGGTCGGAGTCGAGAGCAGGTAGGGTCCGAGGCTCTTTCGATTGTGGTGTTCTTGAGATGAAGAGGTCAAGGATGTCCGATTGTTTGTTCGGGTCGGCTGAGTGGAAGGTGTGGTCTGCCGGCGCATCTATGGAGAAGTTGTGTCGATGCAGCAAGCGGAGGAGGGAGGATCCCTTTCCTGTTCTTGGTTCGGCAACCCCAAGACTGATGCTTGGCATTGAAGTCGCCAGCAAGCACTGTTGGGTGGGGTGAGTCTAGCAGGGGGCAATTTCGTCCAAGTTGTGGGTATTGGGCGGGAGTAGCAAGAGACAATCCGTAGTGGGCCAGACTTCAGCTGGACTGTTACTCCATGCAGGCTTCCAGGGATAGTGTGGGGGTGCTGAAGGCTTGATGTCTGAGGGAGTTGCGGACCAAGATGGCAACTCCTCCCCAGTTTGGGATCCTGGGCGGTCGCATCTGTATACCGAGTAGTTCGGGATGAAGAGCTTGTCGGTAGACCGTGTGTGGGTTTCAGTGATGCAGGCTACGTCGACTGATAACTCCTGTAGTAGGTCGTGGGCTCGGCAACTTTGTTCGCGGTGTTTGGCCAAGATGCCATTGGCGTTCCAATTTAGGATGGATGTTGCCTTAGGTGCTGGTGGTGAACAGGGTCTGGAGGAGGAGGACGGCCTGGGGGAGGCAGGAGGCGATGTCCCGCCAAAGGCACGTTCACGATCCGCTGGAGGGATAGTTGATGGGTGGCTGCAGCGGGCTTGGGTGGAGTACTGGCAGCGATTGGGGCTGGGGTGGGCGGTGATGGCTGTTGTTGGCGGCGGGGTTGGCGGGGACTGTGCTGGGAGTTGCTGGCAGCAGCTCTGGCGTATGAGAGGGCAGGGGTGACCAGTGGAGCTGGTGTTGGGACTGGTCAGGGGGCTGGTTGGTGGTTGGCAGGGGGAGCGGGGGGCTGCCTTCCTCTGTTGGGAGGGCTTCTTCTTGGGGCTTTTGGGCAGCCCCTATAGGTGTGCACGGTGGGGACCACTTGCAGTGGGCGCAGACCGGCATCCCGCGAGAGTCTTTGATTGGGCAGGTTGGGGTGGCATGAGGACCTGCGCAGAAAGCGCAGACCCACTTTGCGTGGCACACTGGCAGTATGCCTGAAGCTGAGGCAGCGGAGGCATTGGGAACCACTGGACTTCTTCTTAGGTTCCACTTTAACTACCAAGCCATCGAAGCTGGTGAGGTTAAAGATCGCCCTGGCACTGGGGATTTGGCGTCAAGGCGGACGAGGACGAGGGCCAGAGCTTTTCGCCTGTTTTCATCCGGTAAACGGATTTAATTGGATATTTGCGGTTCTCTAGGCCGCGTTGAAGGTCTTTGAGGAGTATGTTGTGGGAATATGTCGGATAACCACTTCCAAGTCTCGATCTTGGCGGACTTGGTGGGTCGTATATTCGATTTTTTCCGCTTCTAATTGTGCTGTGAGGCGACGGAAATCGTCGACAGTGTTGAGGTACAGCCTCAACCCTGCATTTGAGTTAATGCAGCGGCGGTGGGTGATGCCTTCTGCTCCGGGGTAGGCATGAATAGCCGGCCAACGCTCTGTTTGTTTTATTACGATTGGCGGGGGTGAGTGGAGGGAGTTGGTTGTATCTTCCTCCTCGGAGTCAGAGTCCGAGTCGGAGTCAGACTCGGGAGAGGATGCGGTTTGGGCGAGACCGTTTCTCGGTCTTTGTAGGGGACTGTAGTAACCGTGGATTCCTCTGGTGCAGAGGGCACTGGGAGGTGGAGCGGGACGGGGGGGCACGTTTCCTGTTAGGGAGAGGTGCGTCGTCCGAGGGGGCAGGGGCTGTGTCCATTAAGTTTGGGACAACGGTTGGAGGCTCGTCTTGAACGAGGGAAAGAGCTACCGTGAGTTCGGCGATTTTGACCTCCAGGCAGGCCATTTGGGCTGCAAGACTCGCTTGCGATGCTGCAACACTAAGCTTGCGATGCGAGGGGCTTGTTGGAGGGCCGACTGAATGTCCGAGCGGGTTGGGGTCATTGAGGAGGTGGAGGAGATGTGGTGGAGGGTGCCTGTCGTTGTCTGGTGACAGCGAGCTGGGTGGTGGGGCCACAAGGGCGGATGAGGTGGAGGGCGTGGAGAGTCCTCCATGGCGACGAATCGCACACGGGGAGCTCGGTTCTAGTTATTGTTCACCGAGGCTTACGGCGTAGCAGTAAGCCAGGTTTCTTCTACTGTTCAGACGAGGGAGGATTTTCTTGAGCACGAAAATCGGGCAGAGCTGTTAGATCGAAGGACAGCGGGAGCGCTGAGGGCGATGTTAACGGAAGGAAACGAAACGACGTACCTGATTGTAGAGGAAGTGGCGGAGATCGGCGAGAGGAGAAGCGGCGGGCGTCGGGAGGGACGAGGGCGGCGAGAAAGTCGAGCGTAGCAGGAAAGTCGAGCGTAGAGAAGCAGTCGAGCAGTCCGGCGAGTCCGAGCAGGTAGAGAGCTCTTCGAGGTTTAATCCACGAAGGTCTGTACCGAATGCGAATGGGGAGAATTGAATGACTGAGCAGGCAGGCCCTTATATACCTGTTCTTGGAGGGAGTCGCCTTCGCTGATTGGCCGCCTGCTATTCCCTCCAGGAGTGGTTCGTGGCTAGCGCCCTCTGTTGGGATGAGGCGGCTTTTGTTGTGGAGAGTGGCGGCCGCCACAGCCACCATTCCCATATATCCTCCCGGTACTATCCAGCAGTTTAGGAGGTTCAGGAGCGGTGTTTCCTCCGTGTCTTCATTCTTGATTCCTACAAGATACTGGCTAGGGATAAGCGAGCGAGCTCCAGTTCTTTCTGGCTGGACGCTGCCCTGGCAAAGTGAGCTATGCACCTCCAGTGAATGCAGCAAGGAGCGGACGAATTCATCCTGCCCACCCCTGGCACGAGAAGATGACATGGGAAGCCCCCCAGTTAGCCGCAGTGCCAAGCTCGTCCCAGAAACAGTGGGATGACTGGTTATGGAACTGCTCGATCAAACGCCACAAACCAAGCTCCTTTTCCCGCTCAAATTGCCGCAGAATATCCCGCGCTGCTGTGCTTTGGTGAAGATTGCCCTGGAGGATGCGAACTATCAACGACTGTGGCGACTAGCCTCCTCCATGGCCTCTCTTAACACCCTGCATTTCCCCCTACCAGGCCACCTCATCCCCAGAGAACCCTTGCTTAGAGGAGAGTATGCATCTAACGGGTCCTGTGCACTCTCTCCTTTTGTGACCTTGTTCCCTGCAGCAGTAGCAAAGAAGGGTACAATCAGATCTCTACCAGTTAGCTGCCCGATGCCCTTAGTCTGGGCATCAGAAGCATCTCAGCACATGCATCCTATGACAGACCCTACAGCTGACATTTCCAATTCTTACTGTGCCCTCCCCCATGTGGAGAGTAGCAGTCTTGGCTTCCATCTTAATGGCTCTTTGTTGCTCCCTCGTATTGGTCTTACACCAGACCTTGAACGCATGATAGTAATCAGGGTGAAGAGCCAATAAATTTTGCTGTACTCAATTTCTAATGAACCGAGAAAACTAGCTGTTCGTTTTTGTTCTTGCCAGCCGCGTTCACCCACCTGCGGACTTGGACTTCTGTTGCTGAAAGACGCCACCAGGGATACATGGCCCAGAGCGCTTTTCGCTCCACGCCGAATCGAGCCACATCCAGCCACGTAGATCTGTTCCCTAATCGCACTCACTCGCAAGCTGCTGCCGAGTTGAGGATGATTGTTCCCTCGGTTGCCGCAGTCAGCTGCTCCGATGCCCGATCTTAGGTTGGAACTTGTCATTTCAGTAGGCCGTTCGGGCGCCGCTTCTCGAATGCACCTCCTGCATTTCTTCCTTTTTCAATCCTACTTCTGGAAAGATGAGCCGGCCGAACTAAATACCAAGAATGAATCTATTTTAGTCAACACCGAAATGAAAACATGACTTCCAACCGTACTTTCATTGTCTTTTGAGAAGCGGGAAGTAACAATGACCGAAATGGTAGTTCGACAAATAAGGGGAACACTTGCTGGGTGTTCAAGTGAATATTCATTGAACTTTTCGGCCTGTTGAAAGCGACTATTTCGGTAACTGTCGATTAACTCGTGACCCTGGTGGCGGTGGTGATGCGTGCGGGGGATTCTCGAAAATGCCAATTAGTGACAATTGATACACTGCTCTACTTCCAGCGAGTTGAACAATTATTATTAATAGCGTGCAAAATGTTTCTTTCCCCCCCAAATTTCTTATCACCAAGGGATAGTTTATTAATGAAGTTATTGCCAGTTCAAACTGGCGCGAAGTTTACGAAACTCTCACTGACTATTGTCCGTCCAGGTGGGAAATCAAACAGCAGCAATTCTATCCACAAGCTACGTTTGAAATGAGGTACAGTTGACTAATAGCAGTACGTTCACTAAACGCTTGATTAATTTTTTTCAGGTATGATCAACCTCTGGTTAGAATTGGGAGTGGTGGTGGCTTCTTTGATCCTCACGTTGGCTGTCGGTCTCTACTTCAGCCAGGGAGGGAACAAATCTATTCAAGAATACATGTTGGGAAGTAGGAAAATGACAGCTATACCCATCAGCCTATCAATAGCCGCTACGTAAGTTGAATGTTCAACTCAAATTTCTTTCTGCTTGAAAATAGCGCCAATTTGTTTACTGTCGTCCTATTAGATTCTACTTCTACTTTCCTTAACATTCCAAAGTAGGAAGGAAAGTGACGTAATTCGCTTTTGTTTATTACTCATCCAGAATAACACATCTATGTTTTTTCGTCAGAAACATTTTTTTACACCCCCCCCCTTCAAAATTTGACACTACGTTTCAAGGCATGGTAATTCTAAGTCTGCTATGTCCATATTTTGCCTTCAACTTATCTAGTTGTGTCAGCCTGATCGGGCATCTGATCGAACCAAACCGAATCCGATCTTTTTGTTATGCGCAAGAAATTAGCCGAAAACGAAGTTTTTCCGATTTTATTGCATTCACGTCAAGTTTAGTATAGTTTCCTCGGAATTTATTTCGCTGAGTCGAATAGGATGGGTCTCAGAGGTGTAGGACTGGGTGTAGACTGAAAGCAGTGAAATTGCAGTAAATATAGTGAGGCAAATTCTATTAGTTGAAAAAAATCTCTGGACAATACAGCGAATGTTACCTTTTTCCCAGTCCCATGCTCATTTCCTATGACTACCTCACCCCTCACTCCGATCACCCACTTGTTCGACACGTCAAGTCGTGTCAATTGCTTAATGCTGACTGAAAAAGGTAAATTTCCGTTGTTCCTTGATGATCACGTTTTGTATCGTTTATTAATATTTCCCAAAGCTGATCAAAATGGGATGGAGGCTGTATAAACATTGTCATTTGCATTGAGTTGTCGTTTTCGATGTTGGGTTGAATAGGATGAGCTATGAAGAGAATTATACACCATCGTGTTGTAATTTAGCATGGCACATTCGTCTTCATCTAACTGCCAAAAAGCGTCACGCTGGGAGGGAACGAAATGATGTCACGAAATAAGCATGCAAGAAATCGGCTCTTTGAACCTGCCTCCCTCATCCCTCTTGTTGGAACCGCCTTACCCCCTTACTTCCTAGTGTTACGAGGGGGGTTTCGAGACGTATGGGGATTCGCTGACTCAGGCAAAAATTACGGCAATCGCGTCGGGCGCTTTACGCCGAGAAGTATGAACAATTGTCTTAACCACTACACCACGATTGCCCGGTGTCTTTAAAGGGAGTCAGGCGGTACATCTCCGCCGTCACCGTTCGTGCTCCTGGAGCGGACGACTTTTAATGAACGGATTTTTGAGAGTTGAGCAAATCCCCGGAAAATCCGATCAAAGATTCGGGGAACGAGAAGGCGACAAGGAAAGGGCGCTTACTTTTTCATTCACATTGTAGTAGGCGCGTCACCATTTTTCTCGCCGCTGAAACTTGCACAGCGCCAGCGAATCTCGGACCCGAGAACTCGTCTCATTGATTTCTCTCTTGATTTTTTAATTTTTTCTCTCAGACCCTCTTCCTTTCCTTGGAATGAAGTAGCGTGGACTTGTTCGTTATCGCTGCCACCAAGTTAGGAGGGGGGTTTCGAGACGTTTGGGGATCCGCTGACAAATTACGGCAATCGTGCCGGAGCTCCGATACACAATCCTCGACTTTACGTCAAGAAGTATGAACAGTTGTCTTAACCACTACACCACGATTGCCCGGTGCCTCTAAAGGGAGTCAGGCGGTACATAAGGAATCCTCACACCTGGGACCTTCTTTTCTCCTGAAGAAGAGAGAGAGAGAGAGGGTCAGTCATCGTATTGGAGTGCGATAGCACAATACTTTCCAATACCCCGATATTTCATTTACATATTCCATCAGTTGTGTTGATACCTAGACCGAAAGGAGTTCCCATGTTCCATGTAATAAGCCGCTTGTTCAGCTTTTTTTAAGCGTTCTTAGCGAACCTTCTTTTGGTCTTTATTTTAGTATTTCAGGGCTTCGATCAACATCACAGGGTGTCCTCAACCAGTCAATATATTGTTCTCCTTAAATGTTCGTATGACATCCCACTGAACACTGATGACAACCGATGGCTGCCCTAAAAAAGAAAAAATACGTTCAATTCTAAATCCCGTTTCGAACCTTTTTCCTGAAAAACAATTTTTCATGACGTGGCGAAGTGAAATATGAGGGGTGTATTCACTCGGTATCTACTTTCCCCCACCCAAAGGGTTAGGAATGTATTGAGATCGTGTTAAAAAAGAAACCTGTCATCTGTCTGCATTGTCATAGTGTGAGAAAACAACCAACATACGTCAAAAATCGTATTTTTCAACGTTTTTGAAATTCCCAGAGCAACCGGATTTGATCAACCTGATGAAGTGTAATTTAGAAATCGATACCCGCGCATTGTGCCACACTGCTATTTATGTGAGCACTGAATGAAGATATTGGATTGGGATATTGGAAAATGATGTTTGGTTACATTGGAAAATGGATTTGTCAATGACCTACAAATAACTATTTTTCTTCAACTATTACCTACATTTTGTTCTTCGTAAATGTTATCGTAGAAACGCGTTGAACTATGATACAGTGCCTTTATATAAAGTGGGATGACGTCCCTACGGAGGCTGCAGAACTTTGTTTGGTGTTCTAAGTTATTTTTCAAACTAGAAGAGAAATCGAGTAGATCACTATAAAACATTCCTGCCACACAACTATGTACATATGATGGCGATATTCCCAGCTACGACGTGTCTATAACTCTCATATATACCTTCTAGGTACCTCTCAGGGTCGTCGCTGGTGTCCACTAGCCAGGAAGTGTACTTGTATGGGCTGCAAATGTGGCAGAATTCTTTCATCTACGTCATTTATGGGATCGTATCGGCGCACGTAATTTTGCCAGTGTCCTACAACGTCAAATCGGCGTCGACATTTGAGGTTATTGAAGAGTCTGACAATCGACAATTAAATTACGTTTTACGTTATTTTGTGCGAAATTCAATTAATTACGTGTGAGATTTAACTAAATCTGGGAGAACAGTTGGCAACGCGGGGCTGAGATTTAAAAATTAGCGATACTCAGGCCAAGTTTCATTGAATATAATGGATCACTTTACGCTCCTTAATTCTGCGAAGTAACAAGGAAATTTTGTAAACAGCTGAATTTTTCGCCCTTCAAAATGAATGAAAGCCCGAACGCAAGAAAAACTAAAGCCCGCAAGACCGTCGCGTAACGCGTAAATTGCCTACCTTCTGTCGTCCAGAAAGGCCGCGTGATCCCAATTAGCATTGTTGCTGATAGAAAAGGTAATTTTGTACGATGTGTATTAATTATACAAATTCAGGCGAATGAACGAACGATTAACATTTTCTTACGTAAACACTTTTCGACTTTACAACGTTAAAGAAAAGCATACACGCAAAATGAGTTGCTTACATAGAGCTCATAAATCTGGTACGACGCATCACACAGCCCTACGTAGCACTTGGTAATTTTGGTGCCCTACCATCTTGTTTTCATTCAGTTGGCATGAATTTGGTAGAGCGTAGCTCACTATTCGACATGAAAACTGGTGCGGCATATGGTTCCGGAATTTATTGAGGTGCTCTTACTTTTGCCACGAACATAAAGAATTTATTTGGAAAACCATAAAATTAATTAATTACTTCAGGGTAACAAAAAGGGCAATCAAATGTGGAAAGTTGAAAGTTTGCTAGCGACCAGATGACCAGTGTAAACGGAGCTCTCTGGCTCTGGGGCCTCCTCGTTTGACCAGACCGGCCTGGTCTCCCAAGTCCTGAAGACGTGACTCCGTCAGAGTAGTGAGCACACGAGTGAGTCTTCAAACTGTCAACGTGATTTTTCTTTGAAAGTTTTGGTTTTGGAAGGATCGTTCCGAAAAAAGAAGCGCTCTTACCACGTTATGCCGGGCAAACGTCTAACAAGTGAAAAACGGAGTCCACTTTACGGATGGGCCATCCCCCGCTATTAGTCCGTTCCACACAGAAACCCCGCGAGGGAAAATATGGCAAAGTAACTTTCCGTTAACCTCACTTTAGCTGGTAATCTTAATTCAGAGCTCACTGTGGGCCACTTCTAGGGACTTCCATAAATCATCATCCATTTCCAGTAGGTCGGTATAATTTATGAGTTGGATTAAAATACGAGGTTATCAGTATATAAAAATAGTTATTCGAAGTGATCAAATTGAGTTGAGTTCTATGACTATAAACTAGATGTACTATCCCAGTACCATAAGGCCACATAGTTCATGCATGACAAAATGAGTAAAATGTTCGAGCCCTCCAATGTCTGCACACTATAAGAAGCGCTCTCATGTTTACAGTTCTTTCACCGGAGATACAACATTCATGTGAGAAAATATGCATCCACAATGTACGCGCTAGAAACAGTGAGTACTTATTCTACTTAGCTTCAGGAAATGTGCTGATTGAACCATGTATTTGACCTTTCATGGAAACGACCAAGTTAAACCATGCAGGATTATAAGGTACACAACTCATGTATGCAACTAATATTAGATTGAAATGGTTTAGGTTTATTGAATAATCAGGACGCAGAGCTTTTTTATGGGGTGTGAGTGGGTCGTAGCGGCACTGGAAGTATTAGAGCCATCAGACCGCTAATGCTTGCTAAAGGAATGTGTCAGGTGGATAACGAAGGGATTGAGGGCACACAGGCTTTCATCGTGATTTTGTGTGGGATGGGGCCGTGAGAGATGAGATGGGACAACTAATCTAAAAGGATCAACTAGAGGATTGGGGCGTGGTCCTAGCAATGCCTTAGGGCCCTAATGAAGTTGCAAGTGGTGAGGTTGGAGTGTGGTCAAAGAGAAATCTAAGACAGAGTTTGAAGACCTGTGGGCTTTACCAGGAGGATGCGAGGGATTAGGAAGTAGCCAGAAGTGAGAACTTAGTGATCATGAGGAGGAGGCATAGACATTTAAGAAAGGGGTGGGAGTTCAGGGCAGAATGGCATTGGCCCTGGCCGAGTCAACCCTTGACCCCACTCACCCTGAAGAAAATTACTATATTGCGCCCTGTGAGTTTGTCTCCCTCATATCTCTTAACTGATGACCAGTTCCTGTCAGCATGGCCTTGAGGCCTTGAAGTTCGGAAACCAAATATTATTGACTGGTCATATACTCTTAACGACTAACATTTTTTCCCCAATTCCCATGGATGTTGAATGACACACAGTAATCAATTATCACAACATAACTGCACCCACAATGAGCTCACTAAGCACACCTTCGTGGAGTGATTTTAATAACATCCCTAATGCGTTTATTGCACTTGGTACCTCAGAAAGTTATTAGTCATTCAAATAAACACCACTGGCAGCTTCTTCACTAGGCCTTCAAAAAACGGGATAACATCAACTCTAGACACTTGGATTCGAGAAGGAATCTTTAAGGAATGACGGGTGGATGCTTTTTCACTAGAGGCCGCCAATTGAAAGGGTCGATATGTCTTGAGGATTCCCTCGCTCTTCTCAAATACAGATCAGTAGTAAAGTCAAAATTGGAATTAATGTCACCAAATTGGTATCACCTTCTGTTGCACTGGGTAGATGATTCCAGAACTTGATGAGTTGGAGATGTTCCTTGGGGGCAGTTTCAACAGGAAATAGCTGATTCATATGACGCTGTTCATTTTTTAGTTGTTCACTCACCTTGCGGTTGTGTCTATACATTCCCTTGTCTCTTCTAACAATCACAACACCTTCTCATGTGTGCTGTCTCAAACTCCTCGAGCATCATACGTTCTCATGTATACTTGACACCTGTGTGCTAAACTGAATTTATATTACCCTAAACTGGTTTATTTATTGCAGATCCTGCACACGGGGATGTCGCAATATGTTCCCGCCGTTGCATTGTCTCAAGGTAATAAGACTTGGGAATCAGTTCATAGCTGGAACACACTTGTCTAGTCTACTCAGGAGGTGCAGTATCAACAATCGATTGAGAAGATCGATCATCACTGCTGGGGAACACTCGTTTGAAAGTCAATTCTCATTGCACGTTCTTCTTCCTCCAACAACTGTCAGCTGGTACTCCCTGATGCGACGTCCCCAAAACGCCCTCACCATTCTCAGCAAAACGCAAGACGACCCTGAGGTGCCCACCTTCACCAGCCTCAACTCTGTACCTCTGACTTACCAACCATGGCCAGGTGGTACCTTAGTGGACAGTGGGTTGTGAATAGGCCACATACCATTCGTATAGTTTCCCTTTCCAGGCTGAGGATCTTTCTTTTCTTTTTCGCTCCCTGGAGAGTTTTATAAACAGCCTCGATCGCCTTTAGCATGGCACATCCCACCAATAGGGAGCCCTGCATTTCTCCTCCCACTTACCAACCTCCCTGATCAAGTAGATCATGGTGGTCACTACGACGGGCTCAGATCCCTTCGGGAGAAGCGCAGATCTTTTTCTCACCAGCTTGTCGACCTTTTCATTCTCTTCTATCGCAGTACGACGTGGCACCCAGTATTGTCAATGCGTTCTCGCTCGCCAAAATCTTCAAGCCTGTCAGGCATTCCCAAACCAGTCCTGACGTCCTGACAGGACCAGTCCTGACCATCAGGTGTAGGCAGCCGGGGCCTTAAGTGCAGCCTGACTGTCTGACATAATGTATATTCTATTCATATTACACCATCACAGCAAAGAGCTCTGGAAAACTGTTGCCAGCGCACCCAGTGGTATAGTTGTCCATCCCTGGCCCATAAACTGTACCTGCTAGGCCATCCCATACTGTCCCGTTATATAATATACCGTGGGCCAAACCTCAAGAGTGGGACTACCCCCTTCCCATCTGGATTTTTCATGAATTCGTACTCTGAAGGAAAGTTCTAAGTTAAAATGCGGTGGAGGTTCCCCTTACGCGCATCCTGTCCAACACCGGGAGGTGCGGCCCTTTTACCCAGCCTGACCAGGCCCAGTTCTAGCATACAAAAAACCCTTTCGTTTACTTGTCTGTAAATAGGCAACTCTTTCCACATGTATGTGGAGAAGTACAAGACACAGCAGGACCTCTAGCGCAGCTGTGGGGGCTGTCTGAGTGCATCCTATCAGAGCCAAGCAGACCCTGCGCTGCTCTTTATTCAGCTGCAGTTGAGCAGACTTCTTTCCTGCCCTGGTCTGCCTTCGCCAGTAGCCGTCCCAGACAGCAAACCTTTCGCCACGGCGAGTGTATCCACCTTTGCCACACTCTCCACCTTCCGTAAATAAAAAGCTCCGATTTGTTGTTTGCCAGGAAGCGTGTACATTGAATCTTCTTCATCACCCATCCACAATGGTCGCTGGAAAGCAGTATTTGGTCAGTAACGGAATGGAACTCGGTTAAAAATTAAAGTTGTTATAATGTTCAAAAATTGTTGATAAAGGACATGTTTAGCACCTATATCTCTAAGGTATTGCCGTTTTCTAGTCCAAAACCAACTCGCTAATAAACTATTTTGTCTTGCATTTGGTGTGATTGTTATGAGCACTTGTAAAATTTTCAGTCACTGGACTGCCAACGTTTGGCATCGCCTGCTTCCTGTCTCTCATGTGTTGGGTATATACTGCTATGGTGAGTTATTTCTTCATTTGATTGCGATGGTACAATTTCAATATTTCATGGACGCGTTCAATGATGCGCCAATCGGGACAATTTAACACATTCATAAAAACTGTAAATTGTTTTTGTACACGAGCTTCTCCTCAACCAATTCCTCGATTTCAGAGGAATTGCGGAGGCTACTACTGGGTCCGTCCACCATCTTATTTAAACGGAACACGGCACACGTTAGCTCATTAGACTTAGACACTCCTAACCCATATTTTGCAACAACTGTAGTTTAGTGTTAAGTTATAGTTACGAAAACTAGTTTTGAGTCTTTGGAGTAATGAATAAATGATTTACCACGTTCAAGGGTGGACTAAAAGCCGTGACGTATGCAGATAGTGTTCAAGCTATCTTGTTCTTGGGTTGTGCGGTCATTTTGTTCTTTCTCGGCGCCTACAGTTCAGGAGGCTTTTCAGACATTTGGCGAAAAGGCATTGAGGGGCACCGCATGGAATTTTTCAAGTAAGATCCAGCAATTAATACGTTTTTACATGATGAGAATATTGTGCGTTTATAAAATACTAGTGGCCCGTTCCGGCTTCGCACGGATGGAAACTTAAAGAAAAACATTTTGGGATAAATAAAGATAATTAAATTACAAGTCCAGTAGTTTGAGTTATTACATACAAATATTTTCTCTTTGTAATATTAGTGTGGAAGAACGTCATATCTGACCAACGTCGTTACGCATTTGCTTCTACATTGATGATTCATTGCTCAGAGTTATTTAAACGTTCTCGGCCCTATTTTTTACACCTCTGGCGTTCACTGTACTACGACCCACGAGTTATGTTCGAACGACGAAGTATTCCAGACACGATTATACAGAAATACACCTTGAAACTATACACACGATTACACAAATTACTAGTAAGTGCTGCAATAAAAAATATTTCACTTACTATTCTTTCGACTAAAAACAATAGGTAATCAATAATTATATTATCAACGACAACGAAAAATCTATTCAGTTATTTTTTTTAAACTCCACTACAATTTTCGATAATTATCCAATTAATCTGTTGGCTGCTAATCATAAAATGCTATAGGGAGAAGTGGATTTTAAATCTGTAATATCTTGGGAAATATTCATTTAAATTACATGCTGTACAGGGTCAAATAGATCTATGTGAAATGGACAGTGTATTTAAGGATTAATGTTGTATTGCTTAAAAACCACTTCGTAAATAAGCCATTTTCTCCCGTAAAATGTAAAGGATAAAAAATGGTTATTGTGGGTTACCCTTAAGAGATAGACATGTAACAACGCGTACTTTTTTGTTGACTTTTTTAACGTGTACAATACTGTACTATTATATTTTGATTATATCGTGGGGTTCAGCCAGCGTTTGCAATGTAAGCGCACAAAATTTGTTTACTTACATCACATTCTCTAAATTTATCAGTTTTTCTCTACAATATTATGCATGTACCTTTCTCTTAATCACGACTTCAAAGTCCGTTGAGTAGTTTTAAAGATTGATAATTGATAATTGCCTACATAGGGACAGATAACGGCAGCGACTTTGTGTTATTCAGTGGTGATTATAATTAATACCCCGGGGGATGTAAAATATCTGTGGTTTACGCCGGTAGTTGGTTGATAAATTATTGTGGTTGTTGTCCTCTTGTGTCAGGGAACACTCTCTAAAAGGTTCCTATGTGCACGGTTAAGAGATACAAATTCAAATTTTACTCTTTCTATCATCAAACGCTAAGCTTCTCCTGTTCATTGTGCATTTTCTAGTCAGATAGTATCAACAGTGGTTGCTACTAGCACACAACACTGATCCACCTCACTATTCTACTTTGCTGGAATCAAAATACTAAATCTCCCGGAAGTAAAGCTCGCACTCTCTTCGTGAATTAACGTAATAACAATATCAATGTTTTTAGTTGGAATCCATCATACGACCAGAGGTATTCGTCAATGATTGGCATTGTTGGCAGCTTGGTGATACTTTCCAGAGCCTTCACTTCACCTTCCTTCCACCAACGAGTAGTTGCGATGCCCACTTTTGCGGAAGCTAAAAAGTAAGTAACTTTCATAATAATGTCTCCCCATTTTGGGGCGTTATCATACTTCAACAAGCTCTGATGCTTGCCGCACATATCCAAAGAGAAGGGGTTCAAGGGATATTAATTGAGTCTTGTTTCTCAATCCAAACAAAATCATAGATATAATAAACAAAAAAGAAAGATATAGTCTCTAAAAATTAATAGGTTCTTCGCAATGAAACTAATGTCTGACCCGGATATGGCGAATGCAGGTCCAACAAAGAAGCAGTCG
The DNA here is from genome assembly GCA_020466155.1 of Pachypeltis micranthus. NCBI lineage: Eukaryota > Metazoa > Arthropoda > Insecta > Hemiptera > Miridae > Pachypeltis > Pachypeltis micranthus. The sequence goes on along the minus strand of CM035770.1, from coordinate 53,937,258 downwards.
AACTAAGGTGAAAATTCCTGAGTACACGGCAATGGCAGAATGATTGAAATCTGGGCTACGATGTAGTAGATTCGATTAAGATGTCCCGAATTTGCAGCCTTTTATTCCCCTCCTTTGCTCGCTCTCTCTCCCTCTCTCGCAATAGAGTGAGTGTAAGGCCTGGAGAAATAAAACAAAATTAGAAAGAAATGAGCGAAAAGAATTTGAAGCGGGGTTAAGGCAGAGAACTTGGATGAAGATCGAAAGGCGATGAAGGAACTCAGCGTAATGAAAAAGGGAAGGCCGTAGTTAGGTCTTGGCTACAGTGAAAAGGTAGCAGATTAGCACGCAAACTGTGACGTGTGAGTGTGACGCTTCTTGCTTCGATTCACTAAACTCGCGGACTATTTATAAATAATATGAACGCTTGGGTGGACTCGTTAGACGGAGTTCAGTATCGTGAACAGTAGTATGTATGTAAGCTTGAGAATCACCTGTCACCAAACTCAAACTATGATGTTATCTGGAGGCTCTGGCTTACGGTTTTGGAATTATAAGAAAAACTGTACAAATATTTAATTATAGTGATGACTATGTTTTGAGTTACTAAATTTCATTGGTCGTCCCTAATTATTTGATAGACATCATTAAATTGTCCTCCTGTAGGCAGCGTATTGGGCTGCTACATCTATGCTCATATAATGTGAGAGGAATTTATCAAAAGAGACGATTTCGTCTACATTTTAAAAATATTTATAGCGCAGCTCTAGTCATTTTACACTGAAGTAAATGCTATTCACTCACAAAGAAATCACTCTTCCTGCTATTTGTCTATAAGAAATCACTGCGCTATGATGCAAGTGCACAAACACAGTTGGTTACGATGCAGATGGCTGAGCCCTCAGCCGAAACGATGAAGTCCTACGTAGGCTTCACATCTGCCCTAATCACAAAAGTGCACAGGTACTGGTTCACATTCCCCCATCCAGAAGTGGGTAAAACCACGGTAGGTAGAAGAGTTCGGTAGGGGTCATTAGCTCGGCGCTCGGGAAAAACCCAGCTCCAGTGACGTAACTGGTGAAGACCCTTTCCAATTCACCTTGCCTACACTGGTCATTACTCAGTCTTATCGGGGACGAAAGCAACAGCAAGGAAAACGAAGATGAGTACATCACTACAATCGACGAAATTTTAAACCAAAAAACCGTAAAATAGTTGAATAGTGTAAAATATGTACCTAATTGTACAACTGAATACAATTTTGACTGAATGTTCACACAACATGTGTAAGGGTATATAAATATATGTGTATACTTTATTTCATGATATTATTTAAATAAACTTAACATAAGCATGGGAATTTTGACATGTTTTTAATTATTTCAACCCTGTTTACACTCGTCAGTTTGGCTCTTTTGCTTTTAATTTTTTATTATAGGTATTCCTTCCTCCTTAGTCAAGATTGGAGAGGGAATAAACAATTAGCAGAACAAGTTCTAAATGAGGATATAGGTTGAACCACTTGGCGCTTTCTCGAAAAACGTTCAGTTGAATGCAAGAGAAACGGAACGCTGGTCTGGACTATTCACCAGTGACGTCACACGGCGTCGACCGCGTCCTAACGACCCCTACCGCTCTCTTCTACCTACCGTGGGTAAAACCTACCCACTCATGATCGTCCTTCTTACAGTCTGTCCTCACAGCAGTTATTACCCAAGCTTTCCATTTTATCAAGCCGTATAAGAGCTTAGCAGTGCTGAAAAACCGGGGAAAAATGTTGTGTAATGAGAACAGAAGCCATGAAATGAATGTACACCACAGTTTCCCAGGAGTAGCTTACTATTGAACTCTAATTGCCACTTTTATTGGATTTAGGACCTGCTGATGTAAAAAACAGTGCTGTTTTTTGTTTTTATTGAAAGTTTGGTGAACTGTTAGTTCGACATACATTCTTCTTGGATCTTACAACTGCCTCAGGTCAAGAATGAACATTTAATTTTCGGAGCTGACAATATATTTTCCCTCTTACAGTTTCTACTTAGAGCGAAACCTGATCAAACTTCTCAACCTTTACTTTTGTCAACTCTTTACGTCCACATTGCCCTAAAACTCATACAGATACAGTTAAAAACTCTCTCTCAGCTCTCGTCCGTGTTCACGCTAGTTCAACTATCCAGAGATTTATGCTCCCATTTGTCGCGGTGACTCAGTCTGCTAGTTATCCTACTCTAAACTCTCTAACTCCATCATGTATCACTAGTTTTGTTCATTGTTGTTTCTGTGGCTTGTTAACGTCCATATCTCTGTGTATTGCACCAAACACATATATAATCATTAATTTAACCGAGTATGAAGCGATAAATAACTGGAAGATGTGAGGAGGGCCCTCTTCAAAGTGTTTGTCTGTATTTTTTCTCCATCAATTGTGGAGTGTATGATTAGCAAACACACAGAAAGACAACAGTGACATGCAACATGAAAATGAAAACAGGGACTTTCAGGGTGACGGCCGAGCTTTAAAACGACAACGTTGTGAGCCTAAAAATAGGTATATATAAGTTGGTTGGTTTAGTGTAATTCGATGGGTACTCGTCCATTTTCCGGTCTGATTTCCAAGGGGAATTTCATGTAGTGAAAACCTAAGAACTGGTAACTATGCATTTGAACTTCTGTCTTCATTATTAAATAAATACGATATTTAAAGTTGAAAGCGAACTTGAATGATTACTTACGTTATTTGTCAAGGGTAACGATATGGTCGTCAGTTTTCACCGGAGTGTTCCTGTTTTTCACCTACTCCATGGGAATGGTGGTCTATGCGTATTTTGCTGGGTGCGATCCAGTCCTTGCAGGAAAGGTTAGTTCCTCGTACTAAGTAATAGAGAATAATCTCGTTTATTCAGAACTTCGCAGTACTGAATTGTCTCGTTTGATTTTCAGGACATCAAAAGTTACGTCACAATACTTCCCTATTTCGTTAGCAGGATTTCAGAAAAAATTCCAGGAATCACGGGGTTGTTTCTTTCAGGAGTCGTTGCAGCAGGGTTGAGGTTGGTGTTATTTTTATACTTACTTAGTCACGAGCCAGCGTTCTTGGCAGTTGATTTATTAGAACATCGTAACACTCAGTACGTAACAGGCAGTGGAAAACGAAGTGAAAGAGTTTCGTACAGTCGTGGGCGTGCCTAAATACATTTGGCTGGTCAGTATTTCTGGTTGGACAATCTGTATTCATCGAAGTATGTACGCCAGGGACACATTCGAGTGATCACAATATATTGGTGTGGTAGGCGAGTAAAACATGACATTAGTCGGCCAAAGCAACAGTAGCCGATGAACTACTAGTCCAGCGCGTGACCACCATATCCCTAAGCGGACTGCAGGAGACCAACTAGTGGCCAATATCGTCGCTTGAGGTATGGGAACCAACTAACCTCACACCCACACAACTACGAGGGGTGTAGATATACACCACAACCCAGCGCGCTTAGAATGCGGAAAATCACATCAGTCCACTGGCGTCCCTCGTTCGCGATACACTGCTGGAGTCTTTCTCGGAAATTTCCAAAAACTCTTTCCAACGTTGCTCTCTCAACTGCGACGATTTCCACGCGAATAGCATCCTTCGATTCCTCCAATGTTCGGGGCTTGTGCTGGTAAACACGTGCTTGGAGGTGCCCCCACAGAAAAAAGTCACATGTGGACAAATCTGGGGACCGAGGAGGCCAATGAACGTCACCGAACCTGGAAATAAGGAGGCCAGGGAAAAGAGGACGAATAGCGCTCTCATTGTTGCCCTAGCTGTGTGAGCGGTTGCCCCATCCTGTTGGAACCACATACGCCGGATTGCAATATGTTTTTGTCTCAATTCAGGTGTAACGGCTTCTTTACACCTTATCATCTCGACATAGCGTTCTGAGTTGACGGTAACAGCAATGCTATTGTCGTTCTCAAAGAAGTAATGGCCGATGATGCAAGTTTGGGATATGGCGCACCAAACAGTAACTTTTGGGCTATGCAGCGGTTGTTCGTTTAATTTTCGGGGATTTTCGTCAGCCCAATAACGACAATTTTGCTGATTCACCATGCCATTGAGGTGGAAGTGAGCCTCATCGCTCATGAACAAAATGAGATCCTCATTTTGTTCAATAAGTGCTCCCATCTCACGGGCGAAGGTCATTTGTTGAGCATAATCCCCTGGGTGTAATTGTTGCACAATGGACAACTTATAGGGGTGAAACCTCAACTATAGATGCAAAATACGCCTACCCGATCGATCACTGAGGCGAAGTTCAGCGGCATGCAGACGAGCTGATCGACTCGGGCTGCGAATTAGTGCGTGTCGTACACTTTCAAAGTTCTCTGGTGTTCGAATCGATCTTGGAGCTTCTGGTGGTCTGTTCCTCATCAATGAACCTCGTGTGCGAAGTCCTTCAACCCAACGAAGAATGGTGTTTCTAGAGGGAACAGCCCGATTTCGGTGGATATTAAAATGACGACCAAACTCACGCTGGACTGCCGTGACGGACTCGTTATTACGAATGAAACTGTCGTAAGCAAAAACGCGGTGCTCTACTGTCCACAGGTCCATGACTTCCACTGGTAAAAAAATGCTAAGACGTCCCGCTTACAATGGTGCCTTCCCGACGTTGGTCGAACCATTAGGGGGGATGTACTGGCCATTTCAAAAACGTCCGACCTTTATGCCGATTCATGGATTCGAACGTACTTAAATATATAGATCACTAGGTCATTACTACAGTGTTGGGTTTGGATTACCTATCAACCAGTATGAGACGAACAAGCTAGACCCCGGTACTACTTTCTGAATCCAACAGGTGAAGGGATAGGAGTGGAACGGAGGTTGAGCACAAGCAGTATTTTGACAGTGTGTCTGAAAGCATAGAAATACACTTGGATAGGTAAAGTGAGGAACGCATTTGATTGGAAATCTCTGATAGCAACATATACTGTGCTATGGAGACACCACTGGGTGATTCATCATCCACCAATAGAGGCCAACCAGCCAGGGGCATCCATGGGTTCGTAATGTAAAAAGGTTCATATTTAGGCTGCTCAAATGTACCAAAAATTGTGTTCTTTACCTTTTTCAATTTATCACAGCACGTTCTTAACAGACTTTGATGGAACTTTGAGTGAGTCGTAATAACTTGTAAAGACAATATGTCTGGACTTGTTTGGGGCACATCAGTTTCACAAAGAATGCTAAGGTACCATGTTCATCAGAAATGGAGGTCCGACACAACTGACCGAGGATTTATGGTTCTACAAGCTGAAGTACAATGGAATACCTATGGTTGCGCCTTCTAGCCTACCTTGGCGGTTTTGCGGCTAGGCTTTCGGGCTGTAGTTGGAGAAAGGGTCATCAGAGGGCTTGTGCTGACCCTTTTTGGCTCTGGTCACCGACTGACATGACGAGCGAATCCTTTCTTGAATTATTATGCGTTTGATATCCTCTGAGATCAGTTGGCTCTGTCCGATAGTTATGACTCAACACCCTTGTGCCCACTTTTTCGGTTGCCCGCTGTACAAACTGTTCCTTTTTTTACTTCCTTCTTCTTTCCCTGATTCTCTCTTTCCATTTCCTAATCCTTCTTTTAATAGCCGGATCTTGACGTTCTGAAAACTGGAGTCATTGACGATTTGGTGAGTCGGTTTTTCCGTTTGACTACACAGTCCATTTATTATTACCCTCTCCGGGTGTTTTTTGCCTTTTTTTGTATTTCGCTTCAAAAGCCTATTTCCATATCAAATGTCGCTCTTAGGGGAGCGTACTTGCAATATACACAAACGTGAATTTGTGGCTCACCAGACCACGGGACAACAAGTCATGATGAACTAACCAATGCTAGGAAGGTGATTCCGCCCTCGGGTTAGTCTTGCAGATCCCTTTAGCGGTCATTGATGCCATGAGACAAACGAAAGTATGGCAATAAAATCTGTGTGTTCGGCCTGCACCAGCCACGCAGCAGCGATTACCAAGACGATTTCTATTGTCAGGTTCAAATGTCCAAATGCTCAAATGATTTACCAGGTTGTAAAGGAACACCGAGCAAGTCTAGACAGTCATCGACAGGAGCTGATGTAAATAGCAAACATTAGTGGAGTCAGCCGGCTACCACACTTCCTTCTTTTTCGTCTTGTACTACGGCTGTAGGCGCTAAAGAATGTATGGAAATGATAGGGTATGTATTATTTTGTTTTCAGTACTACAACCAGTTGTTGGAACACAGTGGCATGCACTCTATACGAAGATCTGGTCAAACCGTTTCTAGGGCCCAATGTGTCAAGGCGGACCGCCATGAGGTTGCTGGCAATAATTGTTTTTCTAGTTGGTGTCCTCAGCACAAGCTTCGTTTTGGTCATACAGAACATAACTAGCATCATTGAGGTAATTTCATATTAAGGCTGCTCAAATGTACCAAAAATTTTGTTCTTTACCTTCTTCAATTTTCCCACAGCAATAATCGTAATAACCTGTAAAGACAATATCGTTTCCTGCTGCTATTCTGTAATCACCTGTAGAATGGAAATGTGAGCATGGTTGTGGGAAATTGTGAGATATATCTCAGTTGTTATTTCATGTTGTTGATTATCAACTTTCGTTGCAACGTTTATGGTTCAATTTTCCAGGCTACGACTGCCCTCAAGTCCTTCACAACCAGCAGCAGCTACATTTTGTACGTTAGCGGAATGGTGTTCCCATGGGCCAGTGCAAAGGTGAGGCTTGTCCTCTATATAATTGGGTGTTTCAGGTTTGCAGGGGATCGGTGACTTAGCGATCTCTGTTAACGCAAAACTCTTTCGCAGGGAGCAGTTGCAGGTAGCATAGTGTCATCACTTACAACCATCTACATAGCTTTAGGAGCTCAGCACGCCAAAGAAGCCGGACTTGTCGTGAACGTTCCTAAAATGTTAACCAACGCCGAATGCGTCATGAATGGCACGAATATGGCAGCATTGAAGTGAGTTGGAAATAATAATTACGTAAGGAATCATTCAATTAGAGACACATTCCTTGTTAATGGGTTTCCCGACCCCACAGTTTAGGCAACAACGAAGTTGCGCGACTTTTGGCGTCCCTCAGGTTTATTGGGTTGACGCTTGCAGTCATGTTACAAGGGCGCCATCTTACTAATGCTCCCATTACACTGACGTGAAAACAACGCCAATTCCTAAAAAGGCAGTAGCATCTTGTGGATAAAAAGAACGAACACCAGAAATTTACAAACGTGAGTCTCATAGAAGCTGCTGAAAGAAGTGTAGATTCGACTTGAATCTACATATTAGTTTGAAGTTACGTCACGCAACTCAGTACATTGTTTCGTCACTCAGTCCTGTTTTCCCATCGCCAAGGAAGCTTGGAGGTAATAGATTTTGAAGTTACTAGAGGGGCCCAACTAAACAATTATAGACCCTCCTCTGCGCTTAAGCGGACACAAACCTTGTTCATGATCATTCACTCCAAACCTGAAACGGTAGTTTATCCTTAAAATTACTGCTGGACCTTTTTGGTGGTGGCCTTCAGAGAAAGAGCAAACAGGCTTACGTTGGACATCCTCGTCTATGGTATTATGGTATTATTTGCTATTAAAGTCTGCATGTGTATTTTTTCGTAATGCTGCAGAAGTATATTCCGGTCAATCCACTCAAGACACTACACAAACGAAAACAACCAACTGACGGATTTACAAACCACCCTATACAAAAAATAGGCCCATACATTCTTTTTCTTCACTTCCAATGAATTTCCCTAGAGATGCATGACCTCCTTCCTCCTATCCCCCTTCACTGATGCTACACCATCCGGTTAACCTTTCTCTTCCCATATAAGGACCACCACCAACTAACTGACTTTAGCCGGATACTCATTCATGAGCGATCCAGGTGGGTAGGGGGAGCTCCCGCTTTCGAAGCTGGGGCCCTGGTATACTACACTGATGGCTCGGTGCAGGGTGGCCTTTCAGGGGCAGGCATCTTTGGGCCGAGGATCAGAGCAGCGATCCCATTGGGGTCGCTGGCCACAGTGTTCCAGGCAGAGGTGGCTGCGGTGACAGTCTGTGTGCAGCGGCTGCTGCAGAGGGGACTGAAGCGGCAGAGAATCTACACCATGGTGAACAGTCAGGCCACTCTCAAGGCCTTAGCCTCATACTGTCTCACATCACGGCAGGTGTGGGAGTGTCTGACTGGACTAAAGGCCCTGGCAGAGGACAACAGCGTAACACTGTGTTGGGTGCCAGGGCATCAGGGTATAGAGGGAAACAAACGGGCTGATAGGTTGGCTAAGAAGGGATCAGAGCAGATCCCTATTGGCCCTGAGCCCTTTGTTGGGACTACCAGGAGCCACCTACGTAGAGAGGTTGGCAAATGGGAAGACAGGTGCAGAGCTGCTCATTGGCACGGGCTGCCCGGCCTTAGACAGTCAAAACTCTTCATCTGGCTCTCCAGAGAGAGGTCCAAGGAGGTACATGCACTGGGGAGGAAGGATATGAGGATCATGTGTGGCCTGTTCACAGGTCACTGTCCACTGAGGTACCACCTTGCAAATATTGGCAAGTGCGAGGTACAGGTATGCAGGTTCTGCGAGGTAGGGCTAGAGACGGCAGAGCATGTGCTGTGGCGCATGCGATGGACTCGCGGCATCGCGCCATTCTGTGTTTGGGAGGCCCTTTCTTCAGCCCGAAGAGGTGGCAAATGCAGAACTTGCGGATATCCCCGCTTTGTGCGGGGGTGGTGGGGGCGCATAGGTGACTTCACACCAAGTGAGACCAGTGCCGTGGGCCTGGGGGTGGTGCTGGTGGGCCATGATCCCAGTATCATGGACGCCCTTACAATAGGCCCGTTTGTGGCTGCAGTGAGGGTATTGCCTGCATCCACCGTTTAAAAAAAAAAAACAAAAAAAAACTGACTTTAGTACTGACTAACTGGCCAGACGATGATGTCTTTACATCAAAAGTGCTCGCCCACAGTTTCTCACCAGCCAGAGAAGACAGAATCACCAAGCAGGTACGTTAACTTTAGCAAATATTCGAACACTTAGATGAACAAAAAAGAAGTGACTAGAACAGGATATGATTTGAGTATACAAGCGTGGACAAGGGGGGCTCTGAAGGTGTGGAACGAATGTCTGTTGGGAGAACTGGGAGATGACTATAGTATGTGAAAGCTAGTAGATGAATGTGTATTGGGAGAACTGGGAGACAACCAACTTCCGAGAAAACTCTTAGGTGAATGTTTTTGAAAGGGCCTGTTTGTTGTGAAGAGGAATGTAAAAAGAGGGGTGGGAAAAGGATATTAGAAAGTCCTAAATCCTGAAAAGGGGGACTTTGTTGTCACTTGGAAATAACTGAGGATCGGGACTTCCCACAGGTACAACAAAGGGTGCATGGGGGAACGATGTGTTTCCATTAGGGTGAGTACCGTTTGGGCAAGTGCAGGCGTTGGCGATCAAAGACCCAGCTAATTCGGCGTGTGCCAAACAACATCTGCTCTTTATTGTGAAGATAGTTGAAAAAGGCTTCTTTAGGTGGATGAACACGAAATGAGAATTAAGGTTTTTTGATTACGAGTGTCTCCAATAAGACACCATGAAGGAATTCGTTGGAATGCAATAAATCATCTCATTAATTGAAACTGCTTTAAAAAGTACAATACCCAATTAGTTTTTGCTAATAAATTTTCCCAAATTATTTTATCTGATCAGTTCCAGGTGTTTTCTCCAGGTTTTTTTCCAGGTGTGTCGAGAAGATCACTATGAAGTATTACGGTTTGAGAAAAGGAAGGAAGTGGTGCAATAGGACTTTGGGTCACAGTGTTTATCCAAATTATAGGACAGTTAGAGTCATGGTTTAGAATCGCTCTAGATGTAATGCAACAAAATTGTCACACTCATTCTTTTCAATGTTGCAGCAAAAGTATCATCACGGTGGGATTAGAGAGAGAAGGATACGTTACGGAAGCTGTTTCAGGCGTGCCTTGGTACTTCAAGATTAGCTCTGGCCTCTACATTATTCCTGGTGGGTCCCTAAGCTGTAAACATATAACTCTCTACTCTAGATTGAAAGCGAAGAATGCTAGTGTGGTTGGTGATGTTACTGCTTCTGGAGCTTCTTCTAGAAAAGATCGCGTTTACTCGTATATCTTGAAATAACAACGTGCCACACAGTATTTGCAAACGCTGCAATGACAATCAGCTCCAATTCTTTTCATTAACTTGGAGCTGCGCTGAAATCTTCATACATGATGCTGGATGAGAAGCAACCACAACCACATAGTCCCTCGTGCTCGAAGAAGGTGTTCTAATTCATCGCAGAGGTGCTGCTGCTCATTGCACCTTCATATTAACAAGACCCATACAAACCTGGACAGAATGATGGCAATAAAACAAACCATTCTGATCTTCGTCTAACCATTTACCCTAAACCTTATCCATGCACAGAATACAGGCTCCAATCCTTATTTAGCAGATGCCAGCTTTGCTGTAATTATTCCCTTCCATGTTACAACCCTGTTGCTTGGTATTATTTGTGAAACCTTTTTTTTTTTTGGTGGTTGCAGGAGCGCTACTGGGACTTACAGTGGTGTTTGTGGTGTCTTGGCTCACTGGCTTTGAAGACCTGCGGAAAATCGATCGAGAAATGATAATTCCACAAATGAGGTGGGCTCTCCCACCGCCAAAGTTTGTGGACAGCGGCAATATGAAGGATGTCAAGACGACTTCGAGTTACTCCATTGTAAAATTAGGTAATGACAAGGACGTGGATCAACCAGTGAACTGTGACGCTTCATGTCGATTTGCAGCTTGATTGCCACTAAGAAAGACAACTGGCGGAATCCATGAACAAATTACCATTATGCTATCTTGCTGCTTAACCTATAAAAAGATTTCAATACGTTACGTATTTTATCACCTTTACTTGAATCTGCTGTAAGCAGGCCCGACTGCCTTAATGCAGGACTCTGCTGTTTGCCAAATTCTGTGTCCCATCAATGATGTTGTAGATTTACCGGCAGAAAAATGGGGACCTAGTACATCTAACGCAAGCTAGCAAATGTGGCTTTAAGAAGAGGACTATCATTTTATAGTGGTCGGTATCAATTCGTAGCTCACGTGTCATATGTACAGAGCTATGTTTTCTACCATTTTTCCAGGCTGTTAAATGAATGAGATGAGCTGCCGAAGGCGTTTATTTGGTTTACTGCAGATTGTCCGACTCGTAACCAATATATTTCAACCACAAATCATTAGTGAAGTCAAGTTAAGCGAAGGTAACCTTATTTGCCATGGGCTGCTAGCGAGATCTTGAGTTCCTTGGGTTAAAACGTCATGGGGACTCCCGTCTGGGTTCAACAGAGAATCCCCTTGTGCTTTAAGGTTAACGGTGTGACAGACGTCCAAACAAAACCCGCAATGCCGCATTAAATAACTTCAAGGCTCTCACTCGGTATAATATCAGATCGCCTATGCAGCCCTGTAACTACCACATCGTTCAGTAGCACCAAGTAGTCGGATTTGACCCTCTTTCTGGCCATTTCCATTTTGACGATGCACAATGCCCCACTTGCGGCACAACCATGTGGCGCGTAACACAAATCGTTGTCCGAGACAAGGACAGAAATAAATCATACTCATTGCTTTACGTATCACACAACTTTCTTCAGCTCCGCGTGCATTCGGAGATTTTAGCAACTAAGCAAATGGGGGTTTCATTGAGTTTATACGAACATGATAGAAACTCATCGTTCTACATCGAAACAGGTAGAGCTTTAGAATCAACAATTCATGAAGTCCCTCCTACTTACACCTGAACGATTATTGATGAATTAGTCCATAGACGAATCAATTGGTTTTTCTGAGAAGGGTGGTTTTCGTTGTTTTGGAATTATCAGGTCTAAACTGAAAAAACGCTAGTTACTGAAACGACGGGGAATGAATTGCGGTAGTCCTTGGATCGCTTCTAATTATCTTATGAACGTTATTATACTCTCATTCAGCAGGCAGTTTATTAGACTACTATTTTAACTTGTTTGAGAATCCTAGTGTCATAAGAGTGACATATGTGGAAATAACTGCTCGAGAATACATTTTTTTCAAAATGTTTGATATTTTATGCTGCTCCTCTCCGCATTATTTCAAAGATGGAAATTTAATGTTATAGTTGTCTCGTTTGGAAATGCCGATTAAATAAAATGTAATCGAAATCGTTGGAAAACGTTTTGACGAAAAAAAGAAAATTGTTTTGATCGCTGTACCAGAAACGAGTTGCGGCTCAATTTGTTCCAGAATTTTACTTTGGCTTCTCATGTTCTCTTGCAGGGTGGCTGTTGAACCAGATTCGGTTCCAATCGGGTTAACACACATTGACGACTTCCTCAAATTTTTCATTCCACTTTTCTGCTTGTGAAAATGTGAAAACGTTATACGATCGGGAGAAAGCAGACAAAAAAGTTTTTTGATTACGATAGTTTCCAGGAAAACATTAAAAAGTACACGCTCATTAGTTTCCTGTGTTCTCTAGAGGAATTGAATACAAAACATGCGCTAAAATGGGGTTTTCCGAGTAAGGAAACCTCAAAACGTAGAGTCGCGGGGGAAGTAGAATTAACGAACTTATCCTGTTCAAAGTCTGAGTCATGGTGTTGGATGCTATTGAAAAGAGATAGCGAAATTCGCCCAAATCGCGAGTATCGTACGTCATTGATTATCGCCGGAATTCAATTAAATTGCGCCCTCGCACTCCTTTTACCAAAACGAGGCTGAACTGCCACTGTGCCTATTTAGCTATTTTTTGTTCTCTTATCCCGCGTTTTTTCAGCCTCTAGTTAACAGCCGGTATCAATTTGACGCGACGAACACTTTTTTTCTTCCTCCCTTTCTCTGAGACGTACGATAGTCCCGCGGGTGTTTATCCGTTCAATTTACACTCCCGAGCTCGTTAGTACTGGGCCTTGGTTTTCTTTCAAGTCACTCGTCGAATTGGAGATTTGTGTTTCACGTCGCTTCAGTGGCACGTTGCTGTCGAACTAGGTAAGTTGTTAGCTCAGAATATTGCTGCGATGCCTTGAAAATGGAGAGTGAAAAGGGAGCCTCCTACGTAGACCATACAAGATGACCGGCAAGAAAGACGAGGCACGTAAGAGTTTGTTCCCAACATTCATGAACGTCTTAGCAGAAAGTGGGTTGAGCCGGTTCGTTATGGGACATTGCGATTTCAATACACGGCTACACTTATCTTCGGATGCTTGCTACTTAAACCGGACGCACGACGAATGGGTCCCACTACCTGGAGGCTACTGTCGCAGCTTACTGAGGTCCTTCCAAACCCCAGGGAGGTCAGCAAGTCCACACTGTCCCACCCTGGGATGAGAAAAAGCTGTAAGTGCCATCAAATGATGGGGCGGGCCTGTGACCTATCTGACCTTAAGGGTTGTTTGACCCTACATGGTACCATGGGAATGCGCCGGTGCATTATGGGTTAGGGTCAGGGCCTCCACAGAGTGAGGTAGGTAGTACGGAGCAATCCAACTCCAACCCTCGGCAAGGCCTGAAAATGCTGGTAAATACGCTTTCTCTGTTGATATCATGATGTCGTGTGTGGGGCCACTCGGTTGGAACTCCCACAGACGTCCCCGAATGCAGAACTGTAAGTATAGTTTCTACAACAGTGAGCGACGTTTATTGGAAGGGAAGCCGAACCTTCTAGCTTTGACTGCTACTAAGCAAGCGTATAACTGTTTTGCCGAGTTTAAGGCAAAAAAAGTGATCACAGTTGATCTGTTTCTTTGAAAATTGCCACCCAAGCGAATAGTAAAACCAGGTGGGAAATCCGATTAAGAACTCCTCCAGAAGGTGGCAGATTCCACACCCCTGCGTGGTAACACTTTGGCTACAGATCTCTACTGGGAAACTGGTTAAACTTGCCGTACCTCCACAGGTCCAGGTTTGGTGGATGCTGAGCGAGCGCCAGTGCTCTAGCACCCTACCGAAACCGCAACCTCCATGACTTGCGACTGATAATGAAAGTCGAGGAACTGAAGGAAACCAGACCGGCATTGCCTTGAACTAAGCGCTCCCCCCTAGTGCAAGCAAACAACGAGGAATGCAGCGACATACAGCAAATATTTGCCGCTACACTTCACATAACTATCTTCAACACCACGTTGACTACTAATCCAATCCAATTTTACTCAGCTCATACAATGAACTTCTATTAAATATCATCACATAGGTAATTATTTAGGTTAATCATTCATAGTGAATAATAGACCTACGTTTTCGGTTGGAAAAGTATTGTTACGACCGACTCTCCAAATTTGATACTTATAAGGTTCGTTAACCACTTTTGATGGTAAATGATTATTGAAAGCTTGTGAGTTTGTACCACGTAGTGCACAATGCAGCACGCACCCTTGATGCAGCGACCTGTCCAATCTTTTACGAAATATTTACGCTGTCGTCAATTCCACTGTTGCGCTCAGGACAAGCCAAAATCTTATGAAAGGACATTGTCCACAATCGAACTTGGTAGTATCACTAGAGGGAATTTATAAGGAAAACCCTGCCCTAAATTCCACTTTGAATTTTTTACAAATGAGAATTTCGTGGTACTGTTGTAGAAGTTCCGAAGAAAACGTTTTTTTTTTTTCAACCAATTACTTAACTTCCGTAGAGCTAAGGAAAGTAGAATGGCTTTGGTTTGGGTTTGGTAAAGCGAAAGTGTAGCGTTGTTTAGGTTAATAGGGACAGTAACAGCGCTTCATAACCCACAGCACGTCTTATTGAACATCCTATGTTAAACTCAATACCGATAAATCATCGTGAAACGGCCGAACATCAAAATGTCACCCGCAATTTCGTTTTTACGATGTCACAGATGGCGATTACACAAATTTTTCCGTTTTTACGGTTATTGACAACACTTCCTTCCAACAAGTTGACGCCAACGGACATTTTCGTTCAGGGCTCGTTTTCTTTTAGCTGAGTCTAAAGCGCATATAATGGCCTTCTTCGTTAAAATCAATAACAATGCTGTAATTAATATTTAATCATGTTCATTACAGCCGTTCACGTCGAAAACGAGCTCGTAACCTTATCTGGGCAGTCCAAATTATTAATTACGACGTTACCATTACTGGTACACTCTAAATGCTGTATATAACAATCGGCAACTGGTATTCTTCCAAATTATAATTTTTTTTTCGCGTTCATTCTACAACAAAAAATGACCGATTACGATGTTCTCGTTACTCATTAGATTACTACCTAATCACAATAATAAATAAGTTTCAATGCATCAGAAATCTGCGAGATTGAATACAAGGAGACAGTTCTGGACCCTGTAGGGACCTGTTTTGACAGCCCTGTGAGCCATTCAGTATTCAACTCTTGCAGCCCCAACACGCTACTCCATCTCACATTTCCCCGTCCGGTCTTAAAGGATGAACGCTTCAGATATTTTGGAGCTTGAATATTTTGGCTAGTCTAATCCGAATACAATTTTATATACAACATGATTGCCCCGTGCAGCCACTATTGAGTTGTAAAATAAAATATCGGGTAGGACGGATTACGCCGTTTTCCTCGGCCACACGTGCATTCAGAAATTTTCGTTGATTTTGCTGTCGATTCGATTTCTTTGTGATTCAGCTCATAACATCTCGTTACGCACAACGAGACGCGCTTGTAGCGCTTTACATTTTGTGACTTTAACATTAACATCAACTGATGGTTCTGTTGACATGTTGACATGATTTGTATGGTGTGGCCCGTTGACATAGTTTTCTGCAATATCCCTCATTTCTTACGGCAAATATTCGGCATTACTCGAATAGTGTTTATTGGACTACCACCCTGGTTTTGGTTGAATAATAACTCTATATTATACGGCTAGGAACTATTTCTTACAACCCCCCCCCACCACCTCTCTTAGCAAAATTTGATACTTCAGGGTTCAAGACATCGGATCCCAAATCTTCTATATCCGTCCGTCGTCGTCGCAATGCCGTTCCCCATTTGCCATCAGCAAAAAATCGTTAAAATAATGGTCGAAACGGTAATTTTGGCAGTTTTATCGCAATTACGCAGGGTGTGGTATATTTTTCTAGGTATTTTTAGATACTGTGTTAAAGGTGTACAACGGCGTTGTTGGGCCCACGAGAGGGGGAGTTGTAGACAAAATATAAAGGAATTTGGTGAGCGTGAGAAGGACTGCGATGAATTGAGTAGAGTTTCTGTACAAAAGGGCGACACAAGCGGACGACTCGTAATATGCGTGAAAAGGCGGGAAACTGTATCGGAAGAAGAGAGCGAGCTGTAACTGGGCTGAGAATTGATGGAGGAATGTGTCTGTCTGAGCACTGAGAGATGAGTGACTTTCACGAGAGTTCATAGGTGAATGAGTTCGGGACGAGCTGTCTGTTGTGGAGAGGAAGCTGAAAAAGGAGGAGAGGGAAAAGATGGGAAAGCCACTTCAGGGGAATCCGTTGCTGTTGGCAATAACCGTGGAGGTGGAATTCCCGCAGGTAAGAACGTCTTTGGGGAAACAATGACTTTGCCATTAAGTCCCATTAGGGCGGGTGCAGAAACTCCGGGGTCAAGAAACTGATACTAAACTGAAAAAAGTGAACTCACAGTAATTAGAGTGAGAGACAATCTATTCATTGAAAGAATTTGAGGCACTTTACAACGAAAGTAATCGTTCGCACTCCCTCTCGCCTCAGAGCAATCACCTATCAGCTCGCCTCGTCGCCCTCTGCCAAGTGGCTACAGGCGCCTGGAATATGTAATTTGCGTCGTTTCGTTGTAGTCAAGTCTTCCTTTGCATCATTTACTGGTCTTTTTTGATTCTGAAAAATAAAACGTTGTGAAATAAATCTGCCCCGTTTTTTAGATTGATTCGTGATGACTGTTCTGGAATTGTAAGAGAGAGGCTACGAAAAAGCGCAATCAACAAAACGATATTATTGGAAATTCCTGGATTTCTTTGTTTACTTCTGATCATTTAATAGCCATTATTGAACTCTTATTGTACACGTAGCTTATTGGGCTAAAATGTTTCCGATATCGCTAGCATCAGATTAGGGACATTTATGAAAGCGAAATCGGAATTAAAATCGCTTCTCGTCTACTTTTGGTTTCGAAACGCTGTATCTCCCGCGTTGTACTGCGTTTCGTTAATATTTTTAACTGTTTTTTGCCCATTACAACCACGGGCTTCGTCCGATCGGATTGCCGAGATGGCGGGCACAACTAGATACCAAATCGGATTTTTTCGGTCACGAAAAATTTTTTACAACCCCCCCCTCAAAATTTGATACTTTACGTTTCAAGACATGGAGATTCCAAATTTGCAATGTCCGTCCGCCATCCCCTGTCCGCCGTCCAGGCCGTTTTGTGCCTTTAACGTGGTCTAAAAAATTCGTTCTCTCGCCCAAAAATCCGATTTGGTATCTAGTTGTGCCCGCCATCTCGGCAATCCAATCGGTCGAAGCCCGTGGTTGTAATGGGCAAAAAACGGTTAAAAAATTAATGAAACGCAGTACAACGCGGGAGCTACAGCGTTTTGTCGTTTGAACTCCCTCCCGCCCTGCCCGTCTCATTAAAAAAGCAACCGCGCTCAAGGCTCGCTTGCCTCCCATCGACGCCACCCAACTCCCCTTTCGCCTTTCGCTTCGAGCGCCCCTGTTCCAATTTCCCCAACGTTTTGGTTTTAATACGATTCAATTTTTTTAGATTCTTTCGTTTCATTCTCATTTTGGTTTTTTTCATAGATTTTTGGTTAAATTTTGATATTAGTATTTCGCGTGCATGTTTTCATATTAAAATTCAGTTTTTTCTAGATACTTTCGTTGTTTTTTTTGTGTTTATTTTAATATTACGATTCACTTCTTTTCGACCTTTTTTTGGGTTTCATTATGATATTTTTCGATGCTGAATCGAACAGGATGGGTCTCGGAGCATTAATGCTTGGTCAAGCTGATTATCCGAATAATAAACCGTTGTGTAATAATTTGCAGGGTTTTTATGACTAATCGTGCTACTGTAGTCATTTTCTAACCATTGTGAGTTTCATGGTACTCTTAGATTATGTGGAACTGTTAATTCAAAAAATTGCATCAAAGCAGTTACAGAAATGTTTGAGAAAACCAATTGTGTGTTAAGTGAGGGAACAATGTGATGTAGTTAACGATGGGACTGATTTAGGAACAAAATTCCCCTTATTTCGGGGTTCTATGAGGATCTGCCGGGTATCTATAAAATTTGATTGCACTGCTTTTCATGCGCACATACCATTTTCCCAAATGGCGTTTTTCGGACTCAGAAGCCCTTGAAAAGGTTTGAGTTAACTTTTCAGAGCGTTACATAATAATAGTAAAAAGCGGACGAAAGAAAACGCAGGCATATTTTGAGCTAGATGAAGTCGGTTTCGTGAAGGGTAACGATGTTTTGAGCTGATAAATGGTTTTATAGAATCTTTTCTGCTTCGCTCCAGAGGTGCTGTCGAACCAGGCGGTCTAATTAATTTTTGGGACAGCACTTTGTAGTTTAGGCCAGCTGGGTATCTGGAAGAGCGGCAATTTCTTCCAGCAATTCACCAACGACGCGAGCAGTGAACCCCCAACTATCTCTTCACGCGTCATTTGGAGTGTAAGACTTACCGAAGAAAGGGATGCGTATAACTGAAGATAAACAAAGGCTGATATGCGGAATAATGAGAAGGCACAATTAAAGCCGTCTATTAGGCACGTCCTTGGTTCTGTGGAGTCTTATCGGAAAAACTAGGGATGTCTAGTATCCTCATTAATATTCTAGAATTTGTTGTAAGAATTCACAGCCGCGAAGACTTCACATAGCGGAAAAGCTCCAGAAAGTATTATACTTTGAACCTTTCCGGTCAATCTCGAGTGTTTTCCTTTTTTGGCTTTCAAAAGGAATTCTTCTGTAACCGCTATCTCAGTCCCTTACCAAAACATTAGATACTCAGCGCGAATTTCCGCAGACCCTCAGGTTCACCTGCAACAGGCCAAATTTATTTAAATGTGTTAAGGAGCTTCCAGTTTTCTCTTTTCAGGTAATTTTTTGTTTGCTAATAATTTCGTGCGTTTCATGTTTGTTTGCTACTACACCGTGGGTTTTGAAGTTTTTTCATTACCGAAGAAGCGAACTGGTAATAACTTCCAACGATACATGATCAAGGAAGCTACGGACTCCACGATAGTGGCGCCTAGTTGCAAAGGCGGAGCACTTGCGTAGGATGTACTTAGGCGTTCCATCCTCCTCGACGCACAAGCGACATTCAATTGCCTCTGATTTATCTATCTTATTGGAGTGATATCTAAGAGGACAGCGAGTAGAGAGAAACCAGTGAGGGCTCTTATTTCTCGTCTGGGCAGTCCCTGTGCCAGTTAACATGCTCCTCCAGTATCTCTCACAAGCGTGGAGCTACGTGGGGCCCCTGTCCGCAAGACTATCCACCTTTTCACCACTCTCATGGCCTATATGAGCCGGTACCCAAATAAGGGGGAGCTTGTCATGAGCAATGAGTCGTTTTACCCACTGAAGACAATCCCAGTCAGACTGGATGTGAAAGCGTTGGCCGAAATGGCCTTTGGAGCTCCCTGGCTATCCGAGAATATATAAATTCAGTTGCCCCGAGTCTTCTCGCCAGGATCTCTTGTGAGCAGATATTGATAGGATCAATTATCAATCGGTAT
Organism: Pachypeltis micranthus; assembly: GCA_020466155.1. Lineage (NCBI taxonomy): Eukaryota > Metazoa > Arthropoda > Insecta > Hemiptera > Miridae > Pachypeltis > Pachypeltis micranthus. Next base: position 53,917,545 of record CM035770.1, on the reverse strand, counting down.
ATCGTAGCCTGCTATCCTAGCGGCTTGGCTGGCATGAAATTCAGTTCTGCAATGGCCATTCCTACGTTGCCTTCCAGCTCAGAACCATCAGTATACCGTATCAGTGATCCTTTGAGTGAGTAGCGGACGCTTCTTCCACCGTTCCTGTCGTGACTTGATAGTTCTTTTGCTATGCATAACGCCGGTAGGCAGGGCTGGTGCCCAGTCTAATTTGAACTGTTTCACAGTTCCTTTGAGCCTTGCCTTTACCCTGGTTGAGACCCTACTAGTTTGCAACCACCTCACCACTCCCAGTAATGCAGTCCTCTGAATGTGTGTATGGAGAGGTGAGGTTCTTAACGAAGTTTCTCTAGCATCCGTGGGGCAAGTATTCAAAACCCTCCACGTGCAATAGTAAACCTGTCTCTGCAGTTTCTGGAGCCCTACGGTTTGTCAACTTACGCCATGAAGTGGAGGCATACGAAACACCCGGTCTTGGGTCTCTTGTACAGCCAACATACCATTTTTCTAGTGAGGCCCCACGATTTACCTCACATCCTCTTGCATGTCCACAATGCACATACGCAGCGCATAATCAATATGTCAGTCCCAAGAGAGTTGCTTGCCAGTATCACCGCGAGGTATTTCAACTCTGGCATCAGGTTGAGTTCCCACACAGTGGGTGTCACTATTTCCGTTTTTCTTGAGCGAACAGGTAATTACTTCCCTTGCTTCTACGGTGAAGGAATGAAAGTTATGTAACCCGCTTAAATAGAAGTTTTGAGTTTTCTTCGGATATTTACGTTTCTTGCGTAGAACGAAAACGACCAATTGATATAGGAAAACACCATTTGAGAAAACGGTCTGTACGTGGGGACGTGATTGTGAGAAACCGGTTGATATTAAGCTTGCAGGATACTACGGGTTGCCAGAATAAGGAAATAAGCAAAATCGCATCAAAACACCAAATATTAGCTCTAATAGAGCTCAACACTCAAAAATATTTAGGCCAGTCCAGATATCATAAAATTCTCATTTTTGCAAAAATCTCGGAGCAGAAACAAACCCGACCGAAATGTATTTTAATGCAGTTTTTATTATAAACCATCGGTCATATGACGCTAGTGTTCTCAAAAAGATAGGGTAGTCTAATAAACTGCCTAGACGGTCAGACTTTAATGAAATATTGAGAAGCTACTTCCGACATTCTGGAATTCAAACCAATCCTCTGTTTCACTTGTTTCTCACAGTTGGAACCTAATGGCGCGTGGCGCTAGAAATTTTAGTACCACTTTTGATCCTTTTGAAATTGGGGAAGTGAAAACAACGGGGGCTGCATGCAACCTTGCTTCTTTTAAGCCGGGAAAAGCATGTAATTTCCACCAGCAATCCAACTAGGGCACGAGGGGTCAAGGATGTTCCAATGACCTCTTCACTCGTCAACGTCGATGGCGTGTAATTGGTAATTTGGAGGGTGAGACGTAACGAAAAAAGATATGCGTACAACTGACGATAGCAAGTGAAAATGGGCTGAGGCGTCAATTAAAGTTGCGCATTGTTAAGTGCTGTTGAGGGGGGGGGGGATATGTCAAAACTGATAAAGTGGAGTATCAACGGTAATATTCTAAAATTAGTGGTTTTAAGAATTTATAGCCGTAGTGAGCGTACACTTCGCTTCTCTCGCCTCAATTCTATATACAGTGAGTAGTACTGGCCTTCGATTCGTATTCGGTTTCCCTTTCGATGCTCGGCATCGTGGCTGAGAGTTTCATTGCCAATTCACATGACTCTCCCCGGCTAAAAATGTTATGCTGCTTCCATATTTACCAGCAGACATCTCTTAAGTGGTTATCAATTTCAGTGTCTTAGTTTGACGCTTTGCGCTTGCTTCTTCCAACTTCAGATCGCCGCCGACCAATGTAACACAAGGTAAGTCTCGAAATAGCGTGAACTGGCTTCCCATAGTAGACTATAGGAGCGAGTCTTCAGCTCCTCCTCTTCAGAGGCAGCCCTCAGCTCCTCTTGGTTCCCACCTTTATCTATACAACCCGCATTCCAAGTGTTGTCACAAAGCCCAACATTCTGCAATCAAACAGTTTGCCTCCACCCCCCTTTGTCTCTTCCTCCCACCTGTTACTCTGCTCCTGCAACACTATTCAGCCTTCATTACTAGCACCCTATCCACCAATGGCCTTTATATATGTCACGCCTCAGCTCCACTCATATCCTCATTTGAATCACACAACCCACAGCCATTTTCCTACATGTGCATCCACACCCCCACACAGAACAAAAGCATTGTATTGGTGTTTCGAGTCTCTCAACACAGACATTTGCTCTCAGAACCTCGTGCCCACATTCCAAAGTTTAAATACTGTCACCAAGCCCCCTTTGACCATCTCACTAAATTCACATAGATTATCTACACCTCCTTTTGTTTCATCCTTCTACCTGTTTTTCTGTCCCTTCGACTCGAGTCTCTAGTACCCCATACACCAACGCCCTTTAGATCTTCACATCCTACTCATCTGAACCCCAACTGTTGTACCCTACCACAACCCACACCATCTTACCCTAACATTCGGTTCCTTCAATGCTACACCAGCACAGCTTCCCTCTACCCTTTCTACCTTCCACACCTGATCATACCAAAATTCAAGGGCCATCACCAAGGCCCCTTTGACCACCTTACTACATTCACGTAGTTTACTTACAACTCCTTTCGTCTCATCCTCCTTCTTGTTTTTCTGCTCCCATAACTAAGCGTCGCCCTGATCACTAGTTCCCCATGCCCCAACGCCATTTATGTCTTTATACCCCAATTCTCCAAACCCTAACTGTAGTTTGACTACATTCTTTTCCGTTTCATCCTCCTAACCGTTTCTCTCCAGTACGATGTCATTCAGCTCGCATCCTTACTTAACAGTACAAACCTCACAATGCCTTATGCCCTTACATCCCGTTTCTCTTGCACCCTGTCATCATGCCTCACCCTCCCGCCTTACTCAATGATCTATCCTAGCAGCATTTCTTACCCTCTCGACCTCCCAATTGTAATCATCCCCCGTATCATTGAGCATTCACCCAGGACAGCACTAGGTCTCGCCTCTTAATCCCATGCCCTAAATCATACCCTTTACTCACTGCACATGCTCTTTTTGCACCACTCCCATACGTTTTCTCCTTCTCACTGCCCCAGTGTGCTAGCCTCACTTGCACCACCCCAGCGTGCCTTCCTCCCTGTTGCACCACCCCGGCGTGCCTTCCTCCCTCTTGCACCACCCCAGCGTGCCTTCCTCCCTCTTGCACCACCCCAGCGTGCCTTCCTCCCTCTTGCACCACCCCAGCGTGCCTCCTTTCCTACTTGCACCACCCAAGTGTGCCTTCTTACCTATATGCACCACCCCAGCGTGCTTTCCTCCCTCTTGCACACCCCAGCGTGTATTCCTTTCTACTTGCACCACCCCAGCGTGCCTTCCTCCCTCTTGCGCCACCTCAGTCTGCCTATTCTCCCTACTCGCACCACCTCAGTGTGCCTATTCTCCCTACTCGCACCACCTCAGTGTGTCTATTCTCCCTACTCGCACCACCTCAGTGTGCCTATTCTCCCTACTCACACCACCTCAATGTGCCTTTTCTCCCTACTCGCACCACCTCAGTGTGCCTTTCTACCTCTTACACCACCCCAGTGTGCCTTTCTCCCTAGTCACACCACCCCAGAATGCCATCCTCCCTCTTGCACCACCCCAGCGTGCCTTCCTTTCTACTTGCACCACCCAAGTGTGCCTTCTTCCCTACATGTACCACCCAAGCATGCCTTCCTTCCTACTTGCACCACCCCAGTGTGCCTTTCTCCCTCTTGCACCACCCCAGCGCGCCTTCCTCCCTCTTGCACCACTCCAGTTAGCCTTTCTCCCTCTTGAACCACCCCAGTGTGCCTTCCTCCCTCTTGCACCACCCCAGTGTGCCTTCCTCCCTCTTGCATCACCCCAGTGTGCCTTCCTCCCTCTTGCACCACCCCAGTGGGCCTTTCTTCCTCTTGCACCACCCAAGTCTGCCTTCCCTACTCACCTCCCCCTAGTATGCCTTCCGCCATCTCCCACCTTAGTGGCCCACACCTTAAACCTCTTTATGCTTGTGCTGTCCTACTCTCCTTTCGTTCTTCTTGCACCACCTCCTGTGCTTCCTCATGAGATCGCTCATTCATCCTCATTTTTGCACCTCCAGGTCTCCTGCTCAATTCACTACCAGTCATCATTGTCTCACACTCATCACCTCACCTCTCTGTGCTCTGGCTCATCAGGTAGCCCAGCCTAGTCACTTCCTCCAGCTCAGCCTTCAACTGTAACCCCACTTCAAGGGTTATCCTGCTGCCACAGCGCGAAGGAGTATGTTCGACGCTTTGCGTCGAAGTTGTCAGAGTCTTTGACCTCGGACTTCCCCGCGTCATTGTCTCCAACTACTTCCATACCTGCCCCTCACCTGCGGGAATCCCTCAGCTGCAGGCCCCCCAGCCCCCTTTTCTAGGTTTTCCCCTTTCTTTATTTCTTTCTCCCAATTTCATTTTCCTATTGATGACAGAGCTCTTCCAAAATCATTCCGCTTCCAACTACCGCCCCAGTCACTTCTCACTCTCTCACACGGTTGCCAGTCCACGCGTTCCGTGTACTGCCCTTGTCTCCCAGTTGTACTCCATCTCACCTCAATTCTAATTCTACTCAATTCCCCAAGCACGTATAATACAGTCCTCCTTACGCTCACCGAGTTCCAGTTTTATTGCAATCCCCAACTCCCCCATTCTTTCACCCAACAGTCTTGCTATAGCATATTGGCATTTCTAGTCGTGGGCGATCTCATTGTTTTTATAATGTAATTAACGTGCAACACTATCACGCAAAATATGGATTTGCATAAGTTACAGAATTCTCTTCTCTCTCTTGGTGTCTAATTGTACTTCTTTAGTTATAACATAGACGAAACTGAGTTAATGTTCATTTAATATAAGACTCTTAAGAAGATCCCCCCTCTCCACTCACCCACCAAAACTACATAAATTAACAATTAAATTATTGAAGGACTCCCAGATATATTTAGAGAAAGAACGATTGGGATAGGGATGAAAAGGAGAATAAAACGCCCGCAAGTTCAGATACGATCCGAGCAACCGATATCTGGAAGTGCGGCTGCTGACACAGCCAGTCAACGGATCCGTTTGGCACATTTTTCGCACCACATGCCTCGCCAGGCTGCGTCAGTCAGGTTCAATGCTGCAACCCTAATTGTTATCTGCCCCCACTCTACTCGTTCCCGACACCGTCATACGAATATCCGCCCTGCCATAGTTGCGCTTTTTGGCTTTCATACACAACATCCAGGATCATTGCACGACTGGTCGAAAAGATGCTTAGTGCCGTAGTAATCGGTGGTGAGGCTTCCTCTCCACAACGTATCAGCAACATGCTTGCAGATGGTCGTTGACCCCCGTGAGTACCTGAGCGATATGCACTGGCAATCCACGCGTTAAAATAAAAATGAAAACAAGTTCACTAATAAGTTATTTGCACCTATGTTTATGCAGCGATGCGCTACTCTTGGTTCGAATACCTCCTGGTGGGGGTTTCTTTGGTCGTCACGGTCTCCATTGGCTTGTACTCTGGACGAGGCAAAACGACTCTTCGAGACTACATGCTGGGGAATGGAAAGATGACTATCCTTCCTGTCAGCCTGTCAGTTGCTGCCACGTAAGATTGCATAATTACATTACATCGAATTACTAGTAATAATGGATGCTGCATTCTCGTGTGACGATTGATTTGGGTACGTTCAAGGTTGACTTTTTAGATTCGTAATGACATTTAAGCTTATCAATTAACGCATTAAAAGCTTCTTGGGGCGACGTTGATGAAGCAACTAAATGGAGCATTACTTTCTTCTTCTGCAAGTGCTAACGAGTTGGCGGAAAGGTTTGGTTTATCGCAAGAGAATAGTGCTGTTGGGTGTTTGAAGAGCACCTCTAAATGGCAAGAAGCCCGCGACTTCCCTGAAACTCATGCAACTGTACTATGGAGCGTATTTACTGTTGACTCTGGCGATTCACATGGCAAATCATAGCCCATGTGTGGGTTCCAAATTCCTGAGTTATTTATTTATAACCCTCCCTACGCAAAGTTACAAGTTTTCTATAATCCAAAGGACAGCACCAAACATCTTGGACGTGCAACATCCTTCCTCTAGGAAACGCGTTTTTTAAAAAAGAGGTACTGTTGCTACCTGATGGAGGGCAGCAGTAATCAATCTACCCACAAGTATTGAGATTTTTCGATGTAGCACGCCTCCCTGCTAGATTCTGATACCGTACAAACCAGTAGTCTCTTAGCTAATCAAAAGGATGTAAAATTGCGAATGTACATTGAATTTCTACTTCAAACTATAATTACTGTTATATCCGAAAGAAAAGTGCAGTTATTAGAACTGAAACTGATTTTAATAATATTGATGAAAGCTCTTGTTATAGCAAGCGGAGTAAGAAAAAAATAAGTGGGCGAAATGAATCAGCGAGTAGTCAGCACATAAAACGTATTTCGCAGATGTGAGTTGAGTGAAAAAAGTCCCCAAGGTGGGGGAACGAAGCAATTTCCATTGGCCTAGAGAAGGGAAACTGTGAAAGTCGAGGAAGAGAAAAAAGTGGCGCTGAAACTATAATTTGCCAGAGAATAGTGATTAGAAAAGGGGTTGTAGAAAGTGGAAATCCCACAGGGTGAGTGACCCGGTTGACTCGAGTGTAATGTTGGTCTGGTGTATCATCAGGGGGAAGACGAACAACCTTCTCCAACCGTTTTGCGGAAAAAGAACAATTTTCGTTTACCAAGTCGAAAACATTACTCTCGCGTTTAACCTTTTTTCGCCTTGCCGAATAATATCAGCACTCTATTGTCCTTCAAGTGTCTGGCTACGTCCTCAATTTGCGTTTCAGCGAGCAGAAGTTCTAAACTAATGTACTGCTTGCAATACCACTCTTATCGAAGCTCCATAAAAATCTGTATTTTCAACACCAACGAAATATTTTTTATTTGGTCAGATTGGAAAACGTGATATCGTAAGAGTGCTTTGGCCCTCAAACCCGGAAACAAAGCGGGTACAATACTTCATAATGAACAAAAGCCAGGATGTGTATTGCCGAGGAACCTGTTTCAATATCACAAACCAAGAGTTGAACGCCTCGGAAGTTCGATTAAGAAAGGGCAACCGTTCAATTCAAATGGGTTTTGATACAACTTTTCAGTTTCAATGATAATTACGGGAAACCCGCTACCTCCTTGATTTTTCTAGTGGTTAATAAGGGTAGTGTTATGACCAGAGTAGACTTGAACGAATCTCAGAGACGGGTTTTAGTTTAGCACGAAGTTTTAATTTGAAGAGGTAGATCACAAGATTTGAAGACTTAGATGTACAAAGAAGAAGTGACTAGAACAGGATATGATTTGAGTATATAAGTGCGAGCAAGGGGGCTCTGAAGGCGTGAAACTGGTTACATAGGGAAGGAAGGAAGGAGAAATCCGAACTAAATGACGGTAGAAAGTGAAATGAGTTGGGAGAACTGAGAGATGACTGTATTCCTTGAGATGAATGTGTATTGGAAGAACTAGGAGACGACCGACTTTCGCGGAAATTCGTAAGGGGTTGAGTTTGGGAGGAGCTATCTGTTGAGAGGAATGTAAATTGGGGAAAGTCCAGAAGAAGGGGAAATCCGTTGTCAATCGGGAATAACTGAAGAGGTGGACTTTCCATAGGTAAACTAAAGGGCGTGAGAACTGAGGGTGTTCGAGAAAACGATGGCTTTGCCGTTAGTGCCAGTGAGTCTCGTTAGGGTAATTGCAACATTTTGGAAGTGAAAGACCCAGCGTGCGCCGAACGGTGAGGTTAATTGATGGTCAGGACTACTGAAATATAAATATTAAGAAATTATAAATTTCTGCTTGTTAGTCCATTATAAACCTCCTTAAACCCCCGGATACCTCACAAAGTTTTGTAACGCTTATTGACAGCAAAAAGAATTTGTGAATCAAAATAAATTTCAATTGAGATAAATACGATAAAGATGCACATAAAATCGAAGTTGCATCGTTAGCTTTAGTGCGAGAGATTATACAAATTAAATATAGGCGAAGTATAAATGTGTAAAGTACATGGCTGGTGTAAAATACTGTAGACAAACTCACTAGGTCGCCGCCAGTGGTGACTGTGTCATAGGCTTTCTTGACATTTAGTTTACAATGGTTTGCGTGTAATAATATTAATAATAATATTCATTGGGCCACAGTTTATCTCTGCTACGTTGTGTTATGCAATTCATCATCGCACTTTTCATAACTTCCGTCAGGCATCTCTCTGGTTCGGCAATAGTAGCTACGGCTCAAGAAGTGTACGTGTATGGGATGCAAACGTGGTTCAACGCCGTTATGCAAATTACTATTGGACTGTTGTACGCTTATATATTCTTGCCAGTATCGTACAGCGTTAAATCAGCATCTACGTTCGAGGTAAATCACCATTCGAATCATTCGTACTGTCATTGTTAACCGTCATTTAGGTTTATGTCGCGTAATCAACATCACAAAGTGGCTGAGTTTTTTTGTTGCAATTTGGGTCAAAATTTTGGTTGTTTATAGTTTGCTCGACGCCTTGCATTGAAGCTTGGGGGTTCTGGGGATGCAAAGCGAGTCGCGGAATGAACTCCGTGGCCAATTTCGAATTTCTAACGAGCCGTAATGTCACAGTGTTGTCATATGAGATCAGAGTACCTGCACTGTCTCAGAAAGGTGTATGGGTAAATCTTTCGTTTATGAAGTTGCAATACCGTTGTTTTGCAATAGTACAAGTGCAAGGTTCTACACGTCAACGTGGAAATCAGCGGGTTTCTTCACCTTTCAGTAGAGTGCCGACCGTGATCAGTCTGACTGGTCTTTACGGAGGCTGCTCAGCCCGAACAAGCTGAATAGTAAACAAAACAATCGATATCTCTATGTTGCAGAGTTTTTAAAGAAAGTCTTTAATCTCACGAGCGAAGAATAACGCGTCTTTGATTACGTGAGGATCTTGTTCGAGGTTTCGTAGAACTCTATGCTTGCACCGTTTCCCTCGGTGTGTGATCAGGCCATGCTATAAACTTTTCAGAGGCTCTGGGACTGAATCTCTCCCCTCATACTTGAACTGAGTATTAACCTTGTTAAATGGAACCCAGAGATCTTGTAATCTATCATTTATTGGTTATCTACCTGTTGGGAGATTCATTTGGTCACTAGCAGTCTTGTACGCTTTCCCTCAGTTAGAGTATTGGTATTCCTTGACCTTTATGACGTTCTGCGGTCAGTGAATAGATCATATCAAACGCTTTGCAGATCATCTTGGGTGCTAGCAATATTGTATCCGATCCGCAGCCAGTGGCCCGGCCCGTCCACTTGATAAACTGAACCTTAGAATGCCAGGTGGCTTGTGCCGGTGCAATGAGTATTCTATGGGCTTTACAATGGCCTTTGAATGCCATTAGTCTTTTATCCTATCCGTCAGCCTAGGGAACGAGCCAAACCTAGAACTAACTGAGTTTTAGGGGTGAACCCTTAGTATAAATCCATACGTGTTTTTGCGTCGAGCATTCATCAAATCCCCTTGCAATCAGTTGTATACACAACACTCATATTTAGTGAGAAATGGAAGAGCAAGCTCATGAGCTACTCTTAAAACACAAGAAAATGCATCTTCAAGTAATAACGCGTTTTAATTTAACAAAATTGTGTTCATACAATCGTAATTATACATTCACGCTGACGTATCGATTGTTTCAGTATTTCGACCGGAGGTACAACAGTTATGTTCGTAAATACGCTTCAGTGATGTTCGCACTAGAGATGGTAAGTCCTTTTTCATCATGACAACTACACAAGCAAAAGCTCAAGGGGCGAAAAAAGGTTAATGTACTCTTGGCATAACAACAACTTAGCAAAGCAGAGTGACGCGTTCCACCGACTACAGTCATTCCCCAGATGCCACTCAATAAATTACTGCACATTGTAAACATTTCCCAATGCGACGTCAACATTAGTCTCTACTAGCAACCATGTGGTACTGATTTCTTCCCATTCGAAAAGCTAGTTGGCCAGGCATCAATGATTTCCTGATTGTCGTATGCTTCAAAGACAGCTTCGGCAATTACCGCAAAATGGATCCACAAGAACGATTTGTACTCTGTGAATTTTAGCTTGACAGGCAACGGAAAAAACTGCTATTTCCATGGATGCCTTTTTCACTGAGCTGACCTGATTAGCGGATTCCGGGTTCATGGGGCATACGCCAACGTAGTTTACCAACGTCTCAGCTGATTCTGAACAAATCTAGGACCTGCCAAAGTGCATGATAATCCTACGCAAGATATGACTGACAAATCCCTCTTATTTAACCCGGAGATAAAAGTAAATAAGGGGGTGGCGTATGGACTGGCTAATCTGACTGAAGTGGCTGTCTTCACTGAGGGCTCTTCTGAACAGCACCATCATTTATTGTCTCTATTGGCCCCATCTGAACACACCCCACGAGGAGCTTATAGAATATGTTCCACACAGGTTTAACTGAATAGGAGTTATTCAACAGGCACCTGTGTGTCTCGTGACTGAGAATTGCCCAACACAAGTTGCTAGTACAGTAATCCCCGGTAGGAGCTGGTGGTATCACTGTCCCCTCAGAATTATGCTTGGTAGCGTTTGGAGCCTGGAAGCTTCTGAACAATTAATCTCTTGCGGCATAATTCCTGTTTCCCTCTCTCAACAGCTTTACGACCTCGATCAGGGGTTTTATTAAATAAATCATGTTGTCCCGAGCACACTAATTTGCTTCTCGACTTCTTTGAAAGTTCTGCAATCTCTTCCACAAGAACGCCAAACCGCCCGAGTCAGAACTCCCATAACTTAATAGTCAGAGCATCAGCTGAAAATGCAATTTGCTCCATCTACACAGAAATCTCAGGCTGCTTTGTTTGGGAACTCAACCGAAGGTATGGCTATAATAAGTAATAATCCCTCTCGCAATTACGTGACAGAACAGACAAGTTTTTTTTCGGGGAGTGGCACAATGTCATCATTTTAAGTGTTTAATTTGTTGTAGATTCTCCACACAGGAGTGTCGCTGTACGTACCAGCTGTTTCCTTATCTCAAGGTATGCTATTTCGTTACTCGTTTTTATGTTAAGTCAGCGGTTAAATGTCCAAGGTGTAAGCGATTAGTCAACCATGAAACGGAAGAAGCGTACTAGTCGCCTATTATCGAAACACTTGGTCTCATTAATCTGTAATCTGTTAACGTACCGGCAATAAAAACGTGACGTTGGGTGGTAGAGAGCAGCTTCAAGTGGTCATTACCGATAGAACTGAAGAAATCAATTCTTTCGCAGCGATTACACTATATGCATGTAGACACTAACGTTACTTCCAGTCTCATTAATCTTCGGTTAGGACAGTGACATCAAGCTGTAAATTCGATCTATAATTGTTACAAGCCTGATACACTCCACTCAGTAATGCCATAGTAAGTCCCTTCAAGGGGTATCGGAGGCAAGATGAGTGGGACACAGCCCAGAAGGGGCGATGGACCAGGCGGTTGATTCCAGCATTCGGTCCATGGCTCGGGCAACGCCACAGTTAGGTGGATTTCTACCACATTCGGGTCGTAACAGGACATGAAGCATTTAGGACTTACTTAACCGAATTTGAAAGGCTGTGAGCCCAAACTGCATGTACTGCAGGGTAATGGTAGATGATGCTTCCCACGTCAGTGGTGGGTAGGCTGGTGGCGCACACTGGAAGACACAATTGGTCATGCCTGATGTATTTGTCCGATCCTTGCTGAACTCAGAGGAAAATTGGAGGTATAATTGCTCATCTTCTGGGCGTAGCTCAGCCAGAATAGGATGGAGCTTAGTGCACCAGGGAGACTGTATCTTGCAGGAATCAAGAATGAATGCAAAGAGGAAAGGCCGCTCCTGAACCTCCCAAACTGCTGGGCGGTTTCGGGTCGGTTCTCAATATGAAGGATTCTATTCAAGGAGCGCTTCCTCCCCCCCCCCCCACCCTCCAAGAAGGGGTATCGCCGGTACTATTAATCTAAAAACTATTGGGGTTTGTTGGCACCACCATGAAATTAATGTAGCGAATACTACTTTCTAATTGAGCAACTCACTCCTGTGGGTGTAGCTCTCTTACACCATTGCACCTCAGTCTCAAACCCCCAGCTACGAAGACAACGAGATTGTCGGAAAACATTAGGTGAGGGGGGAGGGGCTCCACAATTTATTTTGTGTTCTTCTTACTCTACAGATAACATCTGGCTTAACAGCATCTGCTAGTAGTCGGCCTGATGGCTAATTGAATAATATTTACGCTGAATAAATTTGATGGTTGACAATTATTTTCAGCTACTGGGTTCGCAGTGTTCCCTATCGCCTGCTTTCTGTCATCCTTAAGTTGGTTGTACACAGCCATGGTAGGTGGTCACATTCTTATCACCTTTTTTCACTTTTTGCACGTTTTTATTAATGCAAATTACTGACGTTAGTGATTTAAAAATGTGGAAATGGGTGTTAAAACCATCTCTTCCAATTGTGTTTTACTGCGGGGTTGAGAACAAACAGCAATGATGGCAACAAGTAAAGTAACAAGAAGATTGCGAGGCTCTTCATTTTCATCTCATGATGGGATTGGAGGCTCTGACTCGGATGCTAGGTTGAAGGCAGTAGATTCATCCTTCCGGTGTGAAGAAGGGTATGATCTTCCTAACCATTGGTTAGGTAAAAGTCAAAACAACCGGGTGCTGGGTCCTGAAGCACCTTCAAACACATACTGTACGAATCAGAATCGAACTTGGTGGTGTTCTTCTTGGACGAGATCGGCTTGAGTCCAGCTAGTTTATTTACCTCTTTAGCCCTGATCGGCCTAGAATTTGACTAACTTCTTATTGTTTCCCTCCTTAACGAAGGGAGTGGGAAGGCAAACCGAGTCACCGGCATGATATTGTGGATTGTTGTTGAACCATTCTCGCACTTCCCGCGTGCTAGTTAATTGCAGCTTGTCTACTTGACCCTGAGAGCAAGTAGGGTTTAATATGTAGTACGAATGGTTTATAGAAATAGAGGAATAGAGAGTTAACTCGCACTGCGCTGGCAATGCCAAAGCTGTCCCCGAAAATGTCCCTCCAAAACCCAACGGTAAATGGGAAATGGTGGTTTTATTACAGTGAGAATTGGCCACCAGCTCATCAATTTGGAAGTTTCAAGTCCTTATCAGTTAGAGCGAGGCTGACAAAATGCGACACATTTGTTGCCATTGCCTGTGTACTCTCTCACATTTCGCGAAGAAGGTGATGGCTAAGAAACGTGGTCATAGTTGATCTGTCCATTTGAAACTTGCCACCCTAGTAAATAGTTAGATCGGGTGGTAAACCAGATTAAGAACTCCTCCCCGACGGTACGGGATTCCTCAGGTGGTCACCTCCGCGCGGTAACACACGGGCAATAGCTCTCCACCGGAAGACTGACTAACGACCAAATACCTGCCGTACCTCCGCAGGTCTGAGTTCGGTGGATGCTGCAGAGGCTGGCCTCTTGCATATTAGCGAAACAACTTCCATGACTGATATAACCCTCGTCGAGGGTTTAGGTACAGTCACCAAATAAGGAAACAGACCTGCCCATTTGTTATGAGGGGCTTGGAAATGTTGGAACTGTTGACTCAGGCAAAACAGTGATCTTGAGCTTCGATCCTATTCCTGAAACTTGAATCTTTGTCTACAACGCTAGACTACGATCACTGAGGTGCCTACATTTCTAGTCAGGCGGTACAAAAACCAATTAAAAAAGCGTACCATTGTGCCTGAGTCAGTACTGCAGTGCATGTCGCAAAAATTATTGGGCCACTTTGAGGGATGACGAGGCTCCCCGATTCTGAGGCTGATGACACAGGTTTCTTCAAAAGGTGTCAGAGGGTCGCTTAAGGAGTCTCCTGTGGAGATTGTAGGCAGGAGGAAAGAGGCATGGAGTAAACTTAGGTGACGAGTAGAGCTTGGACATCACTGTTGAAGTGGTTGTATTTATGGCTGTAAGCTCCCACGTCATCCTGATGAGTACATTAATGACAGTGGCAGACGTGGGGATGTGGATCACAATGCGGAAGCAGCTGAGTATGTTTGTCAGTCAGGAGCTATCACTGACCACTGCAGAAGGCGTTTTCTCCGTAATGGCAGGGCATCTCTCACTTCCTTTTCCTTTCCTCTCAAATGAGCGTGGTACCTGCATGGATTTCTGAACCTCACGCATCTTGTTGGCGTTGTAGATCATTCCCGATATAGTTGAGAGCTGTGTCATGGGAGGACTGGGTACGTTTGGTGACAGAGACTGATGTCATAAGATACACCAGAGTGGTTCCAGGGAGGCCAAGGGTCCAGAGCTTGCAGTTTTCCGAATTCCTCGTTGGCTGGTGGATGCTCAACATTCCGCATCTGCAACAGGTCTGTGGGTGGTCGAAGGTCTGTGGTTGTCTGGGTGGGTGGTCGATGATGGCTTAAAGGATTAACCCTGCACCCCTCGAAATGTGTCGCGGTCACCACATCTCTTATCTTTGACCAGTTTGCTATAACCCTCACCTCGCCAATTGCTTACTTTTCAACAGACTAACTGTGGTGATGGTGTAACTGCTGTAGAATACTACTACTAGAATTATACTACTGTAGAATTTAAACTTCACACAGTTACTGTGTGTGTATTTTGCTTATTACCGCTTTTCCTACTGCGCTTATGGCCTCCTTCCTGTTATTATTACAAATAAATAACTGTTTACTCTTGCATCGCTTTTCAAAAAGGGAGGATTTCGAGCAGTCACTTACGCTGACAGCTTCCAGGCTATTCTGTTCCTTGGCGTTGTTTTCGTCTTGTTCGTAGTTGGAGGAATCTACGCGGGCGGTGTGTTTGAAATTTTGAACAAAGGCACCACAGGATATCGCACTGAATTATTTGAGTAAGATTTCATTCATTTCGAGTTCATAAGAAATATTTTAGTTAGATGTGACAATATTATAGCAATTATTGGTTTCTGTGTTGACAGCTTGAATCCGGCGTATGACTTGAGGTATTCCGTCCTTATTTCGATAGGCGGTGGCTTCCTATTCGTGTCTAGAGGGTACTTCTCTGCTTCACTTCATCAAAGGGTTGTCGCCATGTCCACTTACGAAGAGGCGAGAAAGTAAGAACTTCATCTTCGAATTTGTAATTAGTTATTTTATATCCGTAAAATTCAAAAGCGTTTTCCAAAAGTACTGTAATATTAAACGACTGCCTGCTGGAATGGATAACAAGAACATGGCTGCATTAACTACCCTTTTGTAAACATTATACGCAACGAAAATTGAATGATTAAAATTATGAATTACGTCTTCAAAATATTCAACTAAACCATAAAATAAAAGAAATTACGTAGCCCGGTTTATTGAATGAAAAGGATAAATGCGCTTTAATCGGAAATTAAATAGTGGCTTAAATTGATGGATATTTGAAGAGGGAATTGGAACCTTTGTACTGCGTGTTGAGAGATGAAGGGTGAGAAAAGCGAGCAAGTGAAAAGCGAACAATTAGTGGAGTCGAAAATGCTGGAAAGTATTAATTAGAAAGAATTGAATTGCAGAAGGCTGGCTAACTATGTCAAGGACGTTGCATAACGTGACCAGGAAACAATAATTGGCCAAAAAGGATAAGTAAGGAAGGTTGGAGTGAATGAGAGTGGAGTGGTGGGTTTTCCCCGGAAGGGGAGCGATTCCAAAACGCCAACAAACTGGGACTTCGGTTTCAAGAGACCGTAAATGTCTCTCTGAGTATGAAGCGTTTGGGCAGTCCCAAAGTACAGGGCAGAAATACAGCAGAAGTACGGCAGAAATGCAGACTTACAATTCATTTTTGGCTTCTGGCAAACCATCTCCTCACATCAGGTCTTGGAGTTAGACTGGAAGCAGGGTGAGTCCAACGCAGACTCGAAAAATATCCAACGGTTTTAAGTACTGCTAAGAAGAGAACGGGAAACACTTCGTTTTTCAAAGGCCACCAGAGGCTAATGAAATTCTAAGAACATCAGCAAGGAACGTTATCCACCCCGACAAGTATGGGTACTACCTACTGCTTTCATGTCAAGGGCAAGGAAGTTCAGGATGCAACCTTGATGATTAAGACATACCATAATAAGATAGATTCGTCAAAGAGCGCACATTTATCTCAACCGTTTTTATATTCGTACGATTATCAAGAATCTTCATTAGCTCAAAAGCAGAACTTATTTCCTACTCTCCGTAAGTCTTCTTACATCTGGTGACACCCTCGTGTCATCAATAATAAACTTCGTCCGTTCAGATATCTCTCATTAGGTCTTGACGACTCCCTTACTAATTATCACCCCCAGGCTTTCAAGGATGGCGCGTTTGTTGAGGCTTTCAGTCGCATTATGTCCCTAGCGCATGCTGTACCTTGTGAGCAGGTGAGTACCTGAGTGCTCTGCGCTTTCATCTTCTCAGCCACTCGTTACTCGCTTAGCAATAGAAGCGTCGTATTTATATAAATGGTCAATGATTTGGAGAAACGGCTCGTTTCAAACGAAGTACTTGATTGAATCGGGAAACCAAAAAGGTCAAAAAGCATAAAGAACTACAGAGAAAAAAGTCACAAAATAATAACTACGTGAATGAAAACGTGTTGAACTAACAATGTCATCCTCTGCACAAAGCTCGTCCTTATTACCAAACTGGGAACGAGTTCATAATGTTGAAACGCTTTGATTATTTGTATTTTCGATCTGTTAGCTTTTTTCTGCAACTCATTCCCTCTTTACCAATTTATAAATAATAGTGAACATAAAATACATACAGATAAAGTGTAAAGTGTATCAATAAGTGATGGATGGAGGAATGCTGATACATTAAATAAAAATTGTACACACACACACACACTTTTTTCGAAACTCACTGTAACTGGGACTGTGGCAATCACAAAGGAGAAACTAAATAAACAAGAATTAAGGGAATGGGTGCCCAGACTACCCTTTGCGGTCTCTAGGGATAGAAAGATTGTGATGGGGAAGGAAAGAAGGATAAAAGGGTGTTCCACGATAGAACGACCATCAGTTTAGATACGATCTGAGTAACACGTGGGTGGTAGTGTGACGCACCAAGTCGACGCATCCCCTCAGCACTTTTTTTGCACCACACACCACGCCAGGACACGGTCAATGCTTCAACCCTATATTACCTGCCTGGGGCTTCTGATTCCGCCATACAGCGGGAAGATCCATCCGCTCATGATTGCGCCTCTTGGCTCGCCACGCTTTCTCTGAGTCAACTACTTCGCTCTTAAACTAATTACTTGTTGAAAATCCTTACGCCAGATCCTGGCATATGTGTAGTGTTTTAATTAGGGTCGTTGCTAATGCTACGTAACACAATAAATGATTATCCCTTCTTGCAGAGTCACTCTTTGGTCAGCCTTGTTGACTGCGCTTTGTCTCATCTTCACTTGTTGTATGGGCTTGGAAGTCTACGCGTACTACGCAGGTTGCGATCCTCTACTCGCAGGAAAGGTGAGTCTCAAATCAGAACAACCTTGACGTCCTGGCTTTTTGGTGTCGGTTTTCTACAGTGGAACAAATAAAACCCGAAGTAACGCCTAATATCACCAAGGTTTTTAACATGGAACAAGTCTTCACCTAACTGCCATAAAGTGTGGGGTAGGGAAAGAACAAAATCACATAGTTCATGAATCGGCCCTCTCACCCTACACTCTCTTCCACCCCTCACCTACCAGTCATTGCCGAATGCAATAAACTTATAGGTAATTATAAAAATTTAATAAAAATATCAATACGGTTTTTCTTTCTATAAATTGAAACTCTTAACCAACATAACTATATCAAATAAATATCTGGAGGAACGCATGTTACAACTTTTGTCAGCTCCACGTTTTCCTCACCGTTCCTCTCATCGCGGGGTCAATAAAATCAGAGAATTGAACGTACGGCAGTCACATAGAACTTGGGATAAGTGAAAATAGCCAAGGAGGCTTTGCCTTGCTCCGTAGTTTTTTCAAGAAATATCGGAATACATGTACATTTGTGTTTGATAAAAGACATAAAAGACGTTCTGATTCTGCTTCAATAGCCCCGCTGAACACGTGATTTCTTTAGCAGTCCGGTTGTAAATTTGACCTAGTCACACAACTTAGTTCTTGAGTTTTTTGTTCTTCGTCAATTTCTTGATAATTTTTACTGTCATTCTTCTGTAAAATGAAACATAACATTTTTTATGTACTTGACGATGTGTTCGCCTACAGGAGATCAACAGCTATGCTACGATTCTTCCCTATTTCGTCGGAGAGCTTTCAAAGTCGATTCCAGGGCTAACGGGGCTCTTCTTGTCCGGAGTTATTGCTGCTGGATTGAGGTGAATATACGAAACTCTTTTTAACGTACCAAATTTATAAATTTAAAAGAATGGAACAGTGTTTTTTCGAATGGGGTTTTCGAAGTAGATACACAAATATCTATGTAGAAACAAAATCTATCATCTGCAATCACATTAACATCGAATGGTTTCCTCTTTCCTAACGATACATGGTGCAAAACGTTCCGCTAAGCTCTGTCAGGAACGAGACCTTCGACTCCTCACAAACGTTAAACTTTGCTGAGCGCTCTGTAACCTTGTTGCAATATCGCTTTAACCCGGAAAAAGCCTAGGTTCTGTGGGTGGCGTAATGGTGAAATGTGATGAACCAGGAGGGTTGAGGGGGAGGGGGGGCTGTTGTTGGGAAGACAAGGCCATGTGTCCTGTAGGGATGGTCAGCTGTTCAGTGGGTGGGCCTGGCCAGTGGAATTTCACCTTAGTTCACGCTACCAGAACCAGAAAACCTTTAGAACCGCCAAGACATACCCAGATAAACATGTTCTATTTTAAGAATGGTGAATCGTATAGGGTTTAATATAAGAGAATTAGGTTTCCTAGTTGAATTAACTAGTACTTCTGAGTAGATAAAGGTGAGTTTTCAAATACGATAAGAAGGGGTTATGAAACTACTGATCGAGCGAATGTGGTGCACGTCCGTAGGGCGTTACTCTCCGTCGAGCAGTCGAGATGAATCTGCTGTGGAGCGGAAAGGTGAATAGGAAATGGTAATAAGGAATTACTGAGCAAGTGGAAATGAGCCAAAAGCAAAGCGGGAACGTAGGAATGAGAACAAGGATGGTTACCGTCACAGCAAGATTGCAGGTTGATAAGGCTCAACTGTTGACCTCTCGACTATTATCCTGAATGTTCTTGATGTCTAGGACCTTGTTCCCCCTTCGATTATTCAACTTGTTTGGCGGAGTTGTTTGTACTATTGTTTCGAATTAATAAGTTTGTATCACCCGATTTAGTCCAAAAACTTATTTTACAATATTCCATTTGGAGCTTTGTGTGTAGCTTATCTTCTTGATGCACTTTTTCCATCGTTCCCTAACCCCCTGATATCACGAGCATTTGCCATAAAAGCTAGTTGAATGGTGGTCGCTCGGTTGACGACCAACCCAGAGCTTCTCATGGTAACATCTGTAGGTTATAGAGTTAACGATACTTTCCAATCCTTACACAAATGCCAAACGCAGCATTGTGCCCTAATTACTGCTGAAATTATTTGAATGAAGTATTTTATATTTTAGCTATTTTACTTATTAAAAATTGTTTACGATTTCGTAGCACTACGACAAGTTGTTGGAACACAGTTGCTTGTACACTGTACGAAGACATTGCCGTCCCCTTGCTCCCCTCCAAATTATCTAAAGGAGCATCGATCAAAGTGCTAAACGTCATCCTTTTCAGTGTAGCGCTCATAAGCACTGTGTGCATCCCCGTTGTAGAAACCATTCCTAGTCTCCTTGAAGTAAGTGTTGTCTTGCGCTATCATGTTACTCGACTTTGTCGCGTTTCTTGTTGCGTAATGATTTCTGATGAATGAACTGGTTCACAGGCTACTCTCACGATGAAATCGTTTACTGCTTGCGGCAGTTTATCTTTGCACCTGGTAGGGACGGTTTTGCCATGGATTAACGCTCAAGTGAGTCCCTATTTATCAAGTCATGAGTGCAGTATGAATGGTAACGTTATTGATAGTTTAATGAATTCAGACAAATAACAACGTTCTCTGATGGAGACCAAGATTTTCCGATGTAAACAACAACAAGCTAACTAGGTAACAACTTTGCGGGTCACTTGATATGCATTACAATAGGCTTACATGCAGTTGAACAACAACATGAGATATGGCAGCCAAAAACTGTCGGATTAATGACAGTTAGATATTGAAGCGAGTGAATCGTTTACGAATTGTCTCCAGCCGATGAACAGAGTGGGGTTGCCGAGGATGTGGATCAAATGGCAAGGTACACAAGATTCTCGAATCGTCAGAAGTGGAGGAGGCTGAAAAGTAGGGATCACTAAAAAGGGAACCCGCAAACGAAGGAGCAGAGTAGTTTGGAGTAGCAGTTGTTTTAGCATTCTCATTGCGACTACGTTAGCACCATTTCAAGTCAGAGGGCCTGCGATGAGGAGGATCCTTTTGGAGACTCATTGGTGAACCTTACTGGTAGCTGGTTCGACACATGCTCGTAACCTAATGTTATCATGTAACGTTATCAGCTCCAGCAGCCAAATTCACAATGGACTAATTTCAAGGGAAGTGTGGTCCTAGTCGCAAACAGTAGCAAAGCAGAAACCAGTTATTTGCCGAATAGAGAAGCTGAGAAACTCAAAGAAGAAAAATGCCAAACCCGAAAATGATAAATGAACCTCAAAAGTTAACATAAGAATCAGTTTTATGGAAATTACTGAACTTATTCGTATTCTATCATAATTGTAATGGAATGAAATGGGTTCCAGGGAGCTGTAGCAGGAAGTCTCGTCAGCTCTGTAATTACTACGGTAATTGCTGTGGGTTCTCAAAGAGCTAAAAGTAAAAACTTGGTCGAGTACGTACCAAAAATATTGACGAATGCTGAATGTGTTGTAAATGGAACGACAATGGCGGCGTTAAAGTAAGTACCGCAATATATTACCGTAAATTGTGTGTTATTGTAACGAAGTCAAGCAACCTTTGGTGTGTGATGCTGTCCTGCTTTAAAGTAATGCCTTTGACAACCTGCTTGTTTAGAGTCAGCCTTTGAGAAGTACGACTTCTTGGGGTTGTATGGTATTGGCCGCGGGTGCTGGATTCGTGATTTGACTATCCTCGTGCATTGCTAATGGCGTTAGTTTAGCAGTACCCGAGATGTCTGGGAATAGGTTAATTTGTTATCTGTGCGACACAAGCTAAAACTCAATAAAAAATTCGTTTTCAAAGGCGCTTCTTAGTCACATGTCTTCCAGATTGTTGGGACCCGCGGCCAGTGCCTTCAAAGCTCCCTTGAACCCTGTAACGATCACTTGCGTTCTCTAATGGCTTGGCTTCATTTAGAAGAGTTCAACAATTATCTCTCACTCCTTTTTTTCATAGGTCAGAGGGCAACTTTAGCCCCCTCTATCGTTCGCTCAAATAGTTACCAGTCTTTACATCAATCCACACTAACTTCGGAGACAATAACCTCAATGGAAGTGTCGTGTGTGATTGTCACTTCTCACTCACGTTTCTATATCGTTCGAACATATCTCTTTAAGCAACTTTGAATGTTTCAGCCAAACAATAACGACTGGATCAATTGGTTACGGGCTGGTAACAAGGAGTTCTCCAAGCGTACCTTGGTATTTCAAGATGAGCATGAACATCTACTATCTTCCAGGTAATCATGCACACACCTTCAAACTTCTGAGCTGCACAATGACTTTGACAGTTTGAAAACATTGGATTTCAGTTCAGAAACCTCAGTGATCGGTATTTACGTTTCCCCCAGTTTTTTCAATGGTTTAATTAGATATGTTTACCCAACACGAGTCGCAAACCTTTATTGAGCAAATTATATATTGGTGATTCACGATACTGTCAACTTCTTTATCGTTGTGTAAAGTTGTGTGTTTACTGTTTCGGAATTAATTCAAGCTAGGTAAAAACTAAGAAAAATGCAAGTAAGTAAAACTCGAGTGAATAGTGAGTGACTGGAAATAAATATACGTTATGGATCCCTTACCTGCACTCTTCAAGTCAGTGCTGACTATTCATTTGCAAGCAATTTAAGAAGTTCAACTCCCCGCTATCGAACATAACTTATATATAGTGAGATGTTTTTAACTGTTGTACAGGAAGTGGATATGGTTCATGTGGTTGGGGGAGGGGGGCCTAAAAACTAAATTTTGAAAACTTTAATTTAACAGGTGATTCGAAATTACAATGACGAAGTCTATTCCTAAACACTGAGGCTTAGTTCCTGTTGAAAAAGATAAAAAGACTACGCTCCAAGATTAGTACTAGGTGTTGTGTGTACGCAACAAAGGCAAAAACAGGAACGAGGGCTTTTTGAATAGCGAACACAACCAAGAAGTTGTGTGTTTCAGAAGGAGTTTAAGGTCTGATGTGGCCCCTTAGGCTGAAAAACGGTAGAAATTGAGTGAAAATGTCCTTGTCTCGTTGCAGCGAGTTTGCATTTGTATCATCTACTGTGGGGCAAGAGCCCCTCGATGGCTGCGCATGACAACTAACATCACATGTACGTACATCGCACTTTCTATTGGAGTTGACGTGATGTGACGCTTTGGTCTCTTTGTCCCACTATTGCACTTACTTCCTGCCTGATAATCGCGTCCAGAGATGCCGCTGTTTAATGATGTGAAGCTGAGTTAACAGTCCACATACTGGCACATAAAACAATGAACACAAACATTTGTTGCGTTTTAAGTGAGCGGAGAATCACATTATTTTGACGTATCTCATTTCGGATTTTTTTTTTTTTCAGGTTTTCTTCTGGGTTTGTTGGCCTCTTATTTGGTCAGCTTCCTGACTGGGCACGAAGACTTGAGGAAGCTCGACCGCGAGATGGTCATTCCCCTCATGAGATGGGCTTTACCAGAAAGAGGTTCCATTGACGAAGAAGCAGAAGTGCCGTTGAAAACATCTGAAAAAGAGTTGGACGCGTAATCTACGGCCGCCGCTGATCGACGTTAACGGAACTGCTCAACTACTCCCACATCTCAGAGCATTAAAAGGCTTAACGTTCAAACCCCATGATTTAATTGAGACCAGAATTAAACGCCGAATTGAAATGGTCGTAAAAGTGCTACAGACGAATGCTCAAATTAGGTTCTCTGTCGTCAATAAAATACTGATAACGGCGGCCTCTATATTTATTACATTCTCACTGTCGTTAATCACATACATTTAGAAGGATTTCTGAAATCCTGTTTGCAATAGAAATAAAAGCCTGCTGCTCCTCAAATTCGAAATGACGAATTCTGCTATGTGGGGAAATGTAGACTCTAAGGCTCCAAATCTGAGCGTCTGAATATTAACCCCACAAGTTATAAAAATTGTGACTTCTTTGTGAAACAAGGGCTGCGGAGTTCATTTGCACAGCAAATAGTTGTTCGAACGTCGAAACTAGCGGTTGGAATACACGCGAACAGCAGTGGCCTCGAAAAAAAGGAGATTGGGAGAATGTCTCGAACTGTTCGGCAAAGACAGTAAACCGCAACTGGTCACAAATTTGTCCGCGATCAAGCACAATCACGGACCCTTGGTCGAAGCAGGTAGATCAGCGATAATGATGCGCGATTAGTTCCTCGGTCAACACATGGCAAGGGGGGGTTGATTGGTGAGTCTTCTTTTCCTTTTGGGCGAGCATGTGACCCCTGACTCTGCCAACTTCTCGAACCTTAAGATATTTCAACAAAGTCTTCTTGTCTTTTCCTCTTAGTGAGTCACCCAAGTCGCTGATATTTGAGTGTAATATCTACGACAGTTAGAGGAAACAAAGTCTACTGGCTTGTTAACATCCAAATAGTAATAGGACCCACGGTGCATAGTTAAAATAGCAATTGCACATCACGGAAGCTACTGACCCTGTCATTCGCAATTGGGGGCTAACAAGCCTACAGGTTTCTTCAAGCACTTCAATAATTGGAAGCCACAACGGCTACTGGTGAATGTTATACTGTGCCATACCAACAAGGAGCCAATCCTACTGGGAAACGCCATTTGTTCGTATGAGTACACAAGAGTATATCTTGCACATATCATCCCACCATATTGATATATCGTTAATCCATTAGATAACTCGTCTCCACGTATTGTTTATAGCAAAGAAGTAAACTGGTAATTAATTATTCTCCTCAGCCTTACGAAGGGTGTTGACGTGTGCCTTCATACTCTAGAATTTTATTGGGGCCTTGAGTCAGAGGACTGTCTGCAAAATGGAATTATATAAAAAACGCCATGCTAACCAGGAGAATTCTTACGAACCGTTTATTGTCGGCGTTCTTTTACAATATTCCACTCACTTGGCTTCGAAACTTGATGTGCACCCTGCGCCGGGGGTTCATACATACCTACGATTCAAGGTGAAACTGGGGGATTACAATTTCACCGTATTTCTCGTTTAGATAAGTAGTCGGCTAAAGCTGGTTCAGACTGATGCAGGAAGTTACGAAGTTATTTAATCGACTGGAAAAAACGTTTCTTCCGATATTCAGTCATCTTGCTTTTCAGCCCCAGAACAACGTTTGAGAAAATGGTCTACACATGTTTATATTTGTCTGTGAACGTGTCAGAGAAAACGTCTGAACCAAATCGATTCTAACTCCACATTTATTCGGCATATTACTAGGGCATGAGTGAGATCCAAAAATAACATACCGAAAAGGTAATTTAGGTTTTTTTGTCTTTTTGTGTGTATTAAAACCAATAACAGCTCTAACGACTCTGATTAAATCTTTTATGCAGACAGGGAAATGACGATAACACAACGACGAATAATGAAAGGTATTCAGCGAAAGAGAAAACCTATGTGTGTGTATGTGAACGATTTTTAGAGAAAACCACCGTACCAAATCACCTCAAACTTGATATCTAGCCCGCAGGTTACCATGGGACGCCAGAATAAGGGTATGAACAAAATCCACCGAAAGTTAACTATAGTTATCATAGTGATCAAAACTCCAATTTTTTTTGCAAAAACAGCTCTAACGATTTTGATTAAATCTTTTATATTGATAGCTCTCAATAAGGCAATTATACCATCAAATTCCCATTCGTTGGAAAATGACTAGAGCAGCACACAAAAATTATCAAACTTTTTAGCTTGGTTTTTACTTTCCGCTACCCGAAGGGAAGGAAAGTATAGTGATCGGCCCAAAAAAAAAATTTGGGTTTTCTTCAGATCTTTACGTTTTAAGGCCTACTGAGTTTAAAAAACCTAATTTCGGCGCGTGGTCCGTGTGTGTGTCTGTAGTTCGATTTGCGGGAGAACGGCTGGTCCGATTGAGCTGGTTCTTTTTTTGTTTTGTTTGGTATTTTTTGTAGACACCAAAATAAGGTTGTGGGCGATTTCGGCTGAAGGAAGGGGGGGGGGACAAAAATGTACCAAAAACTACGGGTTTTCGCATTTTTCTCGAAAACGGCTGTAACGATTTTGATTAAACTTTCAAATTATCTTCTACTAATCAATACCTGACTTTTCCTCTCGATACATATCTCTATGAAAATACGGTGAACGGAGATATAGGCCTATGAAGCAAAAATGGGTTTTTTACGCTTTTTGGCAAAACGGCTTCAACGATTATCACCAAACTTTCAAGATGTATCCGAATTGTTGATACCTACATATTGTTCTCAATAAATGTTCCTCTGACAGTCCATTGAACAGAGATAAAAATCAAAATGTGTCGAAAATAACGTTTTTTCGAACATTTCCGTAAATTCCAGGGTAAATTCTTCACCAGATGTGATAAATCTTAATGGAATGTCTTCTAGCCACCTATACCAACATTTCATTCTCCATAATTATTTCTGTATATACATAGAAATGTTGAATGGAGATATAAGCCAAGTTAACTCAGAAAAGGGGATTTGTCGAATATTAATTTATCGGTATTCCAATTTTCTCAAAAACGGCTCTAACGATTTCGATCAAACTTTCGGAGTACTCTCAGCTAACTAGTAGGTACATTTTGTTCCGTATAAATGTTCCTGTAAAAACGCGTTGAACGAACATATAGGCCCTCTTATGTAGGTGGTGTTCAAAATTACGGGGGCGGCGGAAAGTTGTGTGTTGCTACGCACCAGATGGAAAGGATGGAAAGAAAGACCTGAATCCAACGAAACGACGAAAATTACGTATGCCAGGCGCCTGTAGGCTCTTGGCACGACGCGACAAGTCGAGCTGATAGGTGATAGCTCTGAGACGAGAGGGAGTGGGAACGATTAGTTTCGCTGTAAAGTGCCTCAAATTCTCTCAATGAATTGATAATCTCTCACTCTAATTACTTTGAGTTCACTTTCTTCAGTTTAGTATCAGTTTCTGGACCTCAGAGTTTCCGCACCTGCCATGACGGGACTCCCTGGCCCTTAAACGCAAAGTCATTGTTTCCCCAAAGACCTGCAGGAATTCCACATCCACAGTTATTTCGAACAGCAACGGATTTCCCTGAAGTGGTTTTCCCATCTTTTCCCTCTCCTCCTTTCTCAGATTCCTCTCCACGACAGACAGCTCTTTCCGAACTCATTCACCTATGAACTCTCGTGAAAGTCACTCGTCTCCCAGTGCTCAGACAGACACATTCCTCTATCAATTCTCAGCCCAGTTACAGCTCGCTCTCTCCTTCCGATACAGTTTCCCGCCTATTCACGCATATTACGAGTCGTCCGCTTGTGTCGCCCTTTTGTACACAAACGCTACTCAATTCATTGCACATTTAATACAGTCCTTCTCATGCTCGCCGAATTCCTTTTTATTTCGTCTAGTACTCCCCCTCTCGTGTGGTCAACAACGCCGTGATACACCTTTGATAGTCCCATTGGACACAGCATCTAATAAAACCTAGAAAAAAACCAAACCTTGCGTAATTGCGATAAAACAGCCAAAATTACCTTTTCGACAATTATTTTAACCATTTTAGCCGTTTTTGCTGACGGCGAATGGGGAACGACGACGGACTAACATTGCAGATTTGGGATCCCGATGACTTGAACCCTGGGTGTGGAAAAAAATCGTTCCTAGCCGAAAACTATATTATTCAGAATTAATAATAAACCAAACCCAGGGTGGTAGTCCAATAAACACTGTACGAGTAAGCCGACCATTTGCCGTAAGATAGTTGAGGAATACTGCAGAAATTCCAATACACGTCATTGATTTCTAAATTTTCTGTAGTTTTCCTCGTAAAAAGTATGTCAACGGGCCACATCATACAAATTATCAACAGAACCATGAGTTGATTTTTAAATTAAAGTCACAAAACGTATAGCGCTATAAGTTCGTGCGTAAAGTGAAGTTATGGTCTGAATTACAAATAAATCGAATCGGCAGCAAAATCAACAAAAATTACTGAATGCACGAGATGCCGAGGAAAATTGCGTAATGCATCCTACCAAATATTTTATTTTACAACTCGAAATAAACTGCACGGGACAATCATGTTGTATATAAAATTGTATTTGGAGTAGACTAGCCAAAATATTCAAGCCCCAAAATGTCTGAAGCGTTCACCCCTGATCTCGCCAGGGAAATGTGAGATGGAGTAGCGTGTTGGGGCAGCAAGAGTTGCATACTGAATAACTCACAGGGATGTAAAAATAGGTCCCTACAGGGTGCAGAACTATCTCCTTGTATTCAATCTCGCACATGTCTGATGCATTGAACCTTATTTATTATTGTCATTAGGTAGTAATTTATTGAGTAACGAAAACATCGTAATCGGCCATTTTTTGTTATTGAATGAACGCGAAAAAAAAAAAAAAATTGAAAGAATACGAGTCGCCGATTGTTATATAAAGCATTTAGTGGGTACCAGTAACAGTAACGTCGTAATTAATAATTTGGACTGCCCAGATAAGGTTACGAGCCCGTTTTCGACGTGAACGGCTGTAATGAATACAATTAAATATTAATTATAACGTTGTTATTCATTTTAACGAGGAAGGCCATTATATGCGTTTTAGACTCAGCTAAAAGAAAACGAGCCCCGGCCTCAACTCGTTGGAAGACGGTTTTGTCAATAACTGTAAAAACGGCAAATTTTTGAACAGAGCCAGAAAAAAATCCATGCTGTTTCGTCTTAAAAACGAAATTGCAGGTGAAAAACTAAATGTTTAGATGTTTAGCCGTTTCACGATGATTTATAGGTATTGAGTTTAATTTTGGATTTCAATAAGACATGCTGTGGGTTATGAAGCGTTTTTTTTTGTTTTTTTAAAAATAATACTGTCAACTTTATTTGTATAGTTAGATACATTCTGGTTGTGCACATTAGTTTGTATATATTTTATATTGGCACTTCTTCATGAGGTCTTTGTCCAATGACAAGCCTCATACATTGCTGAGTAAGTCAGCACTTATTATTGTATATAAACATAAATAACATGTATAAAAACCAATAACGAATTGTAGATGCGATTATAACGATGACAATAGGATAAAGGGGACAACGAAAATGTATTAATTATTATTAAAATCACTCGGTCTTTTCCTTTTCAAACGCCGTCTGTATCGCTCTGGAGGGGGATTTTGTGCACTGGTCCTAAGTTCTGGATTATCATGTGTGATGAGCGACTGGAGGAGTTTATTGTAGAACAATGAGACTGTTTCCTGTACTCCCAGGATGTCCAAGTCTTGATGCAGGGCTTCGTTTCTGACGAACCATGGCGCATTGGTCATCATCGTAAGGCATTTATTTTTTTGGACCTGCAGCTTTTTTACTTGGGTATCTGGTGCCGAACCCCAGAGTCCACAAGAATAGGTCCAGATTGGGCGAATTATGGTTTGGTAAAGTAAACCTTTTCGTGTGAAGTCGTAGCGGTGACCTGTTTCCCATTAAACGTGCCAGGAATGTGATTCTGCTGCGAATCTTCTGTTGTAGGCCTTTTATATGGAGATTCCAAGTCAACTTTGGATCTAGTTCCAAACCTAAATAGCGAACTGAATCTGTCAAGGGGATTACGTTGCTTCCAAAGGTGATAAGCACATCTTCCACGTTTCTTTTTAGGGTAAATCGAACGACCTTGGACTTGTTTGGATTTATTTTAATTCTCCATTTGTTACACCAGGTATGAACTTCATCAAGCATCAACTGCAGGTCATTTTGAGTGGTTTGACATGTGCCTTTGCTGAGAATGGCCGAGTCATCTGCAAATTGAGCCACCTTGATTGAGTTTGTGGTAGGTGGGGGGAAGTCAGGCGAGTAAAGCAGCGGCCCCCACATGCTCCCCTGAGCAACTCCTGCAGACATGCCTCTGGGGGAAGAAACAGAGTTCCCTAGCGCGGCCGAGTAAGTTCTATCATTCAGGTACGAGTGTACAAGGCGGTATAGCGTATACGGTAAAATATTTCTGACCTTTGCAAGCAAACCCGGATGCCAAACTCGGTCAAAAGCTTTTTCCACATCCAAAAGACTCCAAGGCAAACTGAGCACTCTTCATATGTATCCATGATCATATTTGTAACTCGATGCAGCTGTTGAGGACATGAGTAGTTATGGCGAAAGCCAAACTGTGTGTCCGGGATCATAGGTCTCAGGTGAGTCATGAGATAGGGCAAGAGCAGCCTTTCGAAGACTTTCGAGAAAAGGGGCTATAGGCTGATGGGGCGGTAGTTAGATGGATCGCTCTTGTTTTTTCCTGGTTTTGGGATCATTACGATGAGGGCGTGCTTCCAGGTTGTGGGGAAAATACGCTAACCTGATCATGGCGTTATATTTGCGTGAGATAAACTAGCGCTTTGCGAGAAAACGCCCCGGGGCCTTCTTGGTTTTCGACCTGTCAACTGCATTACGTACTTGGCCTGGTGTGACATGTATTTTAAGTGGAGATAGTTGGAGCGGTTCGTCGATGGATTCCATAACCATATTAGTGTGAGTAGGGTTTGTGCATGGATTCGGACTGAATTGTTGCTCCAGCATATTGGCAAATAGGTTTGTTTTCTCATCACATGTCGAAATATATTCGTTATTATGTTTGAGAGGGGGTACTTTTTCATAGTGCTTCATGAGTGATTTTGATTTTTTCCACAGGGAGCCATACGATGTGTCCAACCTTTTAATCTGGGCCACTGAGGCATCAGCTTTTTCCTCCTTCAGGGCCAACCTTAGGTCATTTGTAGCTCTATTCAGCGCGTATTTATCTGGGGGGTATTTCGTACGATCCCACCGCTTTCGGCACTCCCGCTTTATCCTGTGTAGCTGATCAATTTTAGGAGAATATCGGAAGGGAACTTGATGCTGATTACTCGTTCGGGTAATGGGACTAGAGACTATATGGGCTGCATTAGCTGCTTGCTGTATGTTCCTGTTAAGTATTGATATAGCAGCGTCCACGTCCCGTTTTGTTTTAAGAGGAACTCTAAGATTTGTGATGCCCTCAAGGGTTTTTGAGTAAACTTCCCAATTAAATGGAGTTTTAATTAGTGACTCTCTATGCTGCACTTTACATGCTGACAGCTGCAAATCGGCGACTACAGGTAGGTGATCTGAGCTTAGTTCAGGAAGTACCGATGGAGTAGAACTGAAGTAGTGTGCATTCTTCCCTAGGAAGAAATCAAGTAGATCGGGAACTCCGTGGGCTCGATCTGGGTAATACGTTGGTTCTACCGGGCTGAATACATCCAACCCCAGTGTGTTAACAGCATCCAGTAGTAACCTTCCACGTGGGTTCGCTACGTTTGAACCCCATCTAGGGTGTTTGCTATTGAAGTCTCCACCCAAAAGATAATATTGCCCCATTTCATGAGCCAAACCCAGAAAATCGGCCATACACATTCTGTTTTGTGGAGCTGAATAGAATGCTCCGAATCTTACTGCTTTATTGTCCCATTTCAGCTGTAGACGAGCAACTTGCATGTTATTTTCGCCGATTGGGAGAAGTTCGTCGTGAGTAATCGTTAATTTTATTAGTATCGCCGACCCGCCTTTTCTTAGACCGGATGGATGATCAGATCGATATATGCTATATCCAGGAATGTAGAATATACAATGTGGAGCTAGCTTTGTTTCACTGATCATGAAGATGTCTACGTTGTACGTGTTTAAAAAGTGATTTAGTTCATGAAATTTCTGGTTTATGCCTCTAGCATTCCAGGTGCCGACTTTGATAGGGTGGTTTGTTGGTGGCGTGGTCATTT
Source organism: Pachypeltis micranthus (assembly GCA_020466155.1). NCBI lineage: Eukaryota > Metazoa > Arthropoda > Insecta > Hemiptera > Miridae > Pachypeltis > Pachypeltis micranthus. The sequence goes on along the minus strand of CM035770.1, from coordinate 53,886,214 downwards.
CTTACAAAGTAGCATGGGAAGAATTTGAGTGAGAGTTTGTATTAAGGGTTGTATCATTGATATGAGCGAGTCAATATTGTCGACTAATTTCGTTAATAGTTCATCATTCCTGTTGTTCGTTGATTTCATAGCTTCAGCGTACGTTGGGGCTTCTTTAGGTATATTTTGAGTAATACTAGTAGGAGCAAAAACGGTGTTAGGTGAGAATTGTTGAGTGCTGGCTCGGGGCTTCATTATTTGGTATGCTGGTTGGCTTGACTGAAGCTTTTTGTGAGCTGGACAGCCTCGATAATTGGCTGTATGCTGGCCTTTACAATTTACAGATGTGGGTGGGGCGTTCGTGTCCTGTGTGCATCTGGACGTAGGGTGATGTCCTTCACATTTCACGCACCTAGATGTTCTATGGCAAAAGTTCTTACTATGCCCAAAATCCTGGCAGTTTGTACATTGCAGAACATTCCGTTTTGGTTTGGGTGGCTCCACTTTTATAACAGCTCCATAAAGCCGATCTAGCTTGTATATAGACTCATTCAATGGGTTTGGTTGTAAATCCAAAGAGAACAACGGTAATGGGGCTTTAGTGACTGGGTGAAAGACTGGTAACATTTGAGATGGATTATAACCGAGCTCTTTCAGTTCATCGATCATTAGTTTTGTATTACATGTATGATGTAGTCCTCTAATAACTGCTCTAAAACAACGCTCGCTTTTGAGTTGAAATGTGTAGTATTCAGCTTTATTTTTATCGAGGTAATCGGTTGCCACTCGATAACCAATAATCGTCTCAAAATAGAATTTTACTTTATTTCCAACTGATTGGTGCTTGAAGAGGCCGACATTGAGTGATTTGAATGCTGTCAATATTGCGTTCATATTGTTAACGTTGTTGACAAATATAGGTGGGGGCTTGTCCGGACCAGTTTCAATAGTGGTCTGGTCATTGTTTTCTGTTGACATTGGCTCAGTAGATTGTAGAGGAGTGAATGGATTAGGAGTTACGAAAGACGTAACATTATCAACTTTACGTTTCTTGTGGGGAGCTTGACCCCCTGGATCAGGTGGGTCGACCATTTGATGCGTAATCGGGTGAGCAAGGTTCTTAGAGATAATAACTCGCTACTCACGATAACTGTTCTGTCGGAGGGGTTGTCTCGTCTGCACCTGGACGCGTACTGTCATTATTATCCTAAACAACGCAACACTTTCGCTTAACCAAACCCAAACCAAAGCCATTTTACTTTCCTTAGCACCACGGAAGTTGAGTAGTTGGTTGAAAAAAAATGTTCCTCCGGATCTTCCACAACAGTACCACAAAATTCTATTTGTAAAAACTTCGGGAAGTTCAATTGTGGACAATGTTGTTCCATACGAGTTTGGCTTGTCCTGAGCAGAAAAATGGAAATGAGGACAGCGTTGATGTTGCGTGAATGATTGGACGAGTCGCCGCATAGTGTTCTTCTTAGGGGTGCTTACTGGATTGTGCACCACGTTGTACAAACTCAAAAGCTTTCTCTGATCATTCATCATAGAAAGTGGTAAAAAAACCAGACAAGGATTTTGAACTGAGAAACACAGCTGCGTCAACTACGGAATAGCTTGTGATCGTCATCCGTCGTTTCTAGAGCTCCTGCCAGAAGTTGACGTTTTTTGTTCTCTTACGTTTGGCAGTATATTTTTCGCCAAATGAACATAGTCGGTTTGGTTTATCTGCGTAATTGAGTGGGCGGAATAATTACAGTGCAGCTCCGCGACGTCGGAGGCGTAGATTAGAAACGTTGCACAATAAATTAGGCGAGTGCGGCACAGGTCTTAACATTTGAAAAGGTTGGACGTAAGAGTGAAAGACAAATACCTTTTCCGCGCAATATTGTGAAATCGGTACATTGCGATTCACGATCCATCAAAGTACCAACAAGATTTTTCCGAGGAGGTTAGTATTTAATGTTTTGGAATTATGACGTAAAAACTGCGAGAAATGCCAGTAACTGAAATTCGAATTATTAAATTTCTAAAATTGAGTTAATTTTCTCATGAAAGTTATTAAATGCTCAACGCACACGTAGTTTTTTTCATTACCGCCGTAATTTTCCTGCCAGAGGTTGCATTATTTGAGTGGAATTTATAAGGGCAAAAACGATTTTGTTCGAAACGTGTCGGCTTCGGTTCAGAAAGTTAGGATTTAAGCGCCTGCGCAGGCTTTCTGAAAGGAGTTCTTTCAATTTGATTAAAACTCAGAAATGCTTTTTCTGTGTCTAGGCAGTTCTAATAGTGCATGGCAGACTGATTTTCCTTCGTGGGCGTTGAGTATTCCAATAACTGATGTTGAAGGATGCATGAGTGAGAGGCTCCGAAGCTCCGAAGGATTCAAGAAGGGATTCAAGAATATTTGGCAGAGTGTGTGGGGAGATTAGAGTTTTCCCACGGTATCATGGTCATTATTGAACAATTCTAGCTTGAGAGGAACTGCCCTCGTCTGAGCATGGCATTATAGATTTGGGCTAGAAACACCAGTGGCCTTTGTGTGTATGTGGCAATCATCCAAATATATTGTCATAAAAAACGATGAATGGAAATACATCTATCAATTCCTTCAAATGACGACCAGAAAGGGGCTCGCGATGCATTTACTGTTACAACTGTCAATGCTTTCTTTCGAAAACTCGTCAACCCATGAAGATCCGTGTGACTGAACTGTCGAAATATTCGTGATTGCAGCAATGGAACACTCCTATCTCGAATACTTCATCGTTGCAGCTTCCTTAGTCAGCACAGTAGCAGTCGGCTTCTATTTCAGCAGAGGGAACTCCTCGTTACAGGACTACATGTTGGGCAGCCGGAAAATGAGTATCCTCCCCATCAGTCTCTCGATTGTCGCTACGTGAGTGTGCTTGCTTTACATTCGAGTTTTCAGAAATTGTCGATGGTGTCGTTTTCATGAAACTATTCATATTAAACTAGGTATCTCTCTGGTGCTTCGATGGTCTCCACGGCTCAAGAGGTTTATTTATACGGCATGCACATCTGGTGGATGGCTGTTGATCATATTCTACACGGTATCATATTCGCTTATGCCATTTTACCCGTGTCCTACAGCGTCAAGTCGGCGTCAACTTTTGAGGTGATGTGATTCTCGTATTTCCATATTTAGTTCTAGATTTTTGTCAACTTAATTCGGGCAAACCGTACAATCGAATGCCTTCCATTTTGAATTCGAATAAAGGGTGAGAGATAGCCAGCTCTGAGGCTCTAGGCAAGTTTGAAACAACACATTCGATTATGCCCTTGCAATAATGATGGAGAAAAAGGGCAGTGGCGTTCTTTGTTTGTGTGTGTATTGCTTTTTCTTCTTGGAACTGCTCCACCTTCTGCTCTCTTCTTATTCTTTCGTCTTCATCTTCCTCCCCACTCATCAAGGGCCATCACATTATGAGACCGAGTTGTGATATCTTCAGATTTTATTTCTCCTCTCGAAACCTAACAGATTGGTATGCCTTGAATACTTACGTTAGCTGCATTAGCGTAACTCTTCTCATTTATAGCGACGTTTAACCAAAAGATCATTTGGTGTGTTGATGATAAATGGCTTATACCCAATTTACGTTTCAGTTTTTTGATCGTCGTTTCAAAAACGGACTTGTGAGAAAATACGCTTCTGTGGTGTTCGCCTTAGAAACAGTAAGTTTTTAAAAAAATTTAGCCACGATCACGTTCTATGACGAAAACTGAAAATTTGTGAAACTAGTTGGCTTTACTCTCAGTATGAAAAGTTCGGGAGTAAAATCTTGTAATGAGCGTTCATAGAAGTGAACTCAAGGCGAATCAGCCCGCCTCAATCATGTTACTACTTTTTTTTCTTAATTTTCAGATTTTTCACACCGCGATATCTCAATATATTCCAGCAGCGTCTCTATCACAAGGTAACTGCCGTCACTAAACTACCATGATCTTCATCTTACTGGTACTTACCACACACCACAATAGATGAATATTTCGTAGACGGATGTGCCGCCACAATTTTCCGATGGAACTACACACAAAATACGAGTAGATTTCACGTTTATTCACTGTATATTATGAAGAATTGGTTTTGTAATTATATTTACGATTGCAAATTCATCAATAAAATACCCTCTCGGAACTACCTCATGATTTAAATTAAAAACAGAATAAACGATAATTTGTCTATATTTACACAGAAATCGATTAATTTGATTTCGACGGTTAGGTCATCATCAGTAACAAACATGAACTGAAGGTACCTCATAGAAAGGACATCTTATATAGTCAGGTGAACGGAGATATTGAATCCTATTTGCTCAGAGAAGTGAAAGGGGGCGAGGCAGGGGGGAAAACCGACGTCAGTTAACTCAGACAATGGTGGCGGGAAAACCCAAGCTATTGTAAATATGAACCTATTAATGATAAAATATTTTGAGGGATGCATTTAGAGACTTCCCACACCCATCACTTTTAACAACTTCGAATTATTCCAGCACATCCAACATACCTCCTTTTGGGCGAAAGTGAAGAAATTCTATATACTGCCTATTTGTTAGATCAAAACTAAAGTCATGATTGGATTCACTCAAATGACTTGCAAACGCAGAATCATCTTTGCTATCCCTAAAATCCCTAACATTAGGGATAACAAAAGAATTGAAAAGTCATTATTTCTGTGGAAATGTAGACAACTTATCGTTTATTCTGTTTTTTAAAGAAATAGGTTTCCACAATGTTCTCGCGAATGATTTAGTTCATACTACCTCATGAACTTGGTTCGATATCGATCTGCGTAAACTGAGAATTTATTGGGAACGGTGCATTACCCCAAGTTATTCGTATGTTATTATTTCGCTACCTTATCATTCGTCACGTTTAATGTGGTGTCCCTCTATTTCATCATTCGTGGGCCATTAAATTATGGACCATCTTCGAATGACATGTTCACAGGAGTGCTTAAAGTGTTGCTAATGTTTTTTCAGCCACTGGCCTCCCAGTAATGCCAACTGTTTCCGTTCTGTCAGCAATATCCTGGGTGTATACAGCCTCAGTAAGTATTTCTATTCCCTGTGTTGAAGATGTACTTTGATGATTTTAAAAATGCCTAATTACTCCTGTAATGATGCTGCTATTTTGGTTTGTCGTGTTTTGGCCTCTCTTCGATTTTGGCCTATTCTGGAAAATGGATCAAAGAATCTGTTGGAAATTTCGTGTTTTTACCAACAAGAAATATTACCTGAAATGCAATCACTTTTCTGCTCGTACTAGAGTATTTTAAATGTTTTCGAAGGGAGGATTCAGAGCAGTCACGTACGCCGACAGTTATCAAGCCGTCCTTTTCATTGGAGTCATACTGTTGGTATTCTTTATCGGAGTCGTGGAAGTAGGAGGCTTTCCTAGTGTTTTGCAGAAAGCAAAACAAGGCTACCGGTGGGAGTTTGCCAAGTTAGTTTCTGCCCTTTCTATTATGTTTCGAAAATGTAAGACAGCAAGGTGTAGCCCGAAGAGTAGCAACGGATTTTTTTTTTCTATTTCAGCTTTAACCTGGACTACTCTCTACGATACTCTGTGCCCCTTTTAATAGTAAGCAGTGTATACGCGTCTGTGAGGTGTTTCTTGTCGCCCTCATTCCATCAACGAGTTGTGGCAATGCCAACATATGAAGATGCCAAAAAGTAAGAAAACTGATGCATTAGAGTGTAAGCTAAACCGACGAACTTGCTCTTTTACATGTCCTCCAGTGCGCCTTGAATGTTATTAACAAGTATGAAGGCATCTATGTCCTTGATGTCGACGTAATACCATTGAATCGTCGTAGGAACCCCTCTGATGGTCCAGTCGCTCTCAGGGTGGCAATGCATAACCTCACAAAACTACTGTCAAAGTCTACTTGCAGGTACAGAGCTGATCTGAACAATAGGAAGAGTTGGGTATTATTGCAGGGACTAAACCTAGAACAGATGCCATGACCTGAGGAATTATGGGAGCTCAATGACGGTTGGTCGATTCTTCCAAAGGTGCCATCCCAGTGAAGAGCTGAACCACATCAATTACATCGCAGCTTTGTGAGGCGGGGGGTGTCTAGCCAAGTGTCTAACCAACAATGCCGGTATGTTGTGTACAATGTGGTAGTAATTACCTTCACAACTAGCTCTACATTTAACGATAGTGCAGAAAAAAAGCCAGTCACCATCACCCCCCAGTAAGGACTGTCACTGTAAGTAGTGCAAAACCCCCACCAAGACAAGGCTGTCAGTGTTACCACAAATATCTTCACGCTTATCAATCAATAATAGCGTAAAACTTACCACAAGTCAGCTCAGCGTGATTGTCAATAACGTTAGGAAAGTTATTAACACCTCAAAAGCCCAGAAGCATTACTGAGTAGAAACCCGAAATCTCAAAAATACGCTCCCCTTGGTCACAAAAATCAATCCACTTAACACTATATGCGAAAAAGCCCGCAAGCAAAAAAGATATGGGAATCCTCGTCCAAGGAACGTGACAGTTGCGAATTTATCCCCAACATCCGATAACGTTTTAGGAGCAAGAGGCCATCTGACGAGCAAGTGACTTCTCTTCGCTTGGTTCACGGGGAAAAATGAGATCACTGTTGATTTTTCCATTAGCACTCGCCCCCCAAGTAAGTAGTTTCGAGAGAAAAAAAAAAGATTACGCCCCATAGTGTGGTACGGTTCACCCTGGATCATACGACGATGTGGTTACGCATCAGCAACTTACTTCTACTAGGAGACTAGGTAAATAACCCTATTTGATGTACTTCTAGAGGTCTTGGATGCTGATCGAGTATTCTTGCTCACGCTGAATAGACTGGCCCTCACCTAGTTATGCACCCCCACGGACTGTGCGAGGAGGAATGTATAGTGCCCTCAAGATGCCGTTTAGATGCTGATGGTGGTGGGTCTGCCACAGTGGGGTGAATCCACGACTCCAGCTTAAGCCATCGAGTTTTCCATGTTTGGGCGAATATAGCATCCGGAGATTCCTTTTTGTTAGTTCAGGAACGGCCAATGTGAGAAGAAAACATACCTGTTCATCAGAGTATTCATGGGGTGTGTTCAGTGTAGGGACGGGACCACGGACATTCGGTCATTTATATGCCAAACCCACGATTTCTATCCGTCAAATCCGAATACTAGCGATGCTTTCAATTGGTAACCGTTTTGCCTACTTAGAGTACTTTGTTATTCTATTTAAATTACCACTAACATTTCTTCTTATGCAGGGCCACCATCTGGTCGGCGATTCTGACGGGAACTTGTCAAATGTTCACTTACCTGACAGGTGTGGTCATCTACGCCTACTTCGCTGGGTGCGATCCAGTACTGGAGGGGAAGGTAATATCATCTTTGTAGGTGGTAAAGGTTTTTATGAGAGGCAGTCATTTGATATCTTGCACTCTCCAACGCCAGGGTTGGTGGACCCCAATGTACCGGATGACTCTTACAGAAGGGTGGTCATAATTAAGGACAAACATCTGCATTCCTAGGAAAGTCGGGAACTGGTTCAGAGTTCGAGATCCTTGAAAGTTTTATGCTTTTATGTTGGATGCTTGTAGACTCATGGGGACAGTAGTAAGCGAGTGCTGCTGCTTTGAGTTAGCAGGGTCACAGCTTACACTCGCGACTTCTAATTTTCCTAACAGGTTTCATCATCATTTTTAAGAGAGTGAGCCAGCAGTGTACGCAGCCAAGACGAGGCACATCTCTGGTCGGAAGATGTTCAACATACAAACATCACGTCAGATGTGATGATTGACTGCATTTCTGTACAAACTGTATCTTTTTTCCCACATCCCTTGCATGGGTACTATGCCTCCTCTTGGAGGTACCAATGAAGGAGGCAGTCACCTCGGTGTTTGGGTAAGGCCATTCCATGTCATCGCTCCAGCCACTGACGGATCTCCACGTGAAATTCCTGATCTGCTATTCCTGAAACTTTTATTGAAACAAAGTATTCACCCATGAAACTATCAAACACAGTGCTTCACAATATTCACTTACAATATTTAGTATTCGTTCCGTTTTGACATTTGCAGAATATCAAGAATCACGCTACTATCTTACCTTATTTTGTGGGAGAAGTTTCGAAAAGCGCACCTGGTTTAACCGGCCTTTTCCTGTCTGGCGTCATCGCTGCTGGATTAAGGTACTAAGAGTCCCAACGAACTCAGTTAAGATTTTATCTCGTGCTCGTTCTAATAGGTGAATGTTCAACTTAGTTGGTGTTGTGCTAGTGGTAATGATAAAAGGTTTGTAGTGCAGTTTGCAGTACTACTGGATAAGCCTGACTTTTGAAAACAACTACCGACGTAGGCGTGGAAACCAAACAACATTTTTAGACTCGGTCGATGAACTATTCTCTTCAAGTCAAGTCTTCCAGGAAGAACTTTCCTTAAAGCGGCGGCCATATTGACTGTCGGATGTTGGCTCATCCAACAGGTAATTGTGAACAGCCGACAGTCAATGACTTCTTTTGCTCTACTCGTAAGTCAACAGGTCTGTTTTCTTATTTGATGACGGTTCCTAAACCCTCGACGAGGGTTATGACAGACATGGAAGTTGCGGTTTCGCTAATATGCTAGAGGCCCCTGCAGCACCCACCGAAGACCTGTAGAGGTACGACGGTATTTGGTCGTTAGTCAGTTTTCCGGTGGAGAGCTGTTGCCCGTGAGTTACCGCGCGGAGGTGACCACCAGAGGAATGACGTACCGTCTGGGAGGAGTTCTTCATATTGTTTCCTACCTGATTTACATGGGTGGCAAGTTTCAAAAGGACAGATCAACCATGACCGCGTTTCTTAGCCATCACCTTCTGAGCGAACTCGGCAGCATGGTTATAGGCTTTCTTCGTAGCAGTCAATGCTGTTCAGTTCGTTTGCCATCCTAACAACTGTCGATCACTGTTGTAGCAACTACAGTGGAGCACGTGGTTTCTTGTTTCTTCTGCACTCGAGGCGCAAGACGTGCATGACGGAGAGTCTTTGAGGGAAAAGAAGTGGAGCCGCGCATTGAAGTCACCATTTCCCGTGAGGAACTAGCTCAACCCATTTTCTAGAATGACGTTCACGGACGTTAGGTAAGAACTCATACGTGTCACGACCCATTGACAAGGATTCCCATCTTGCATGCCATTTCTCCTACGCCCATTAGTCGATAGTGGCAAGTTTTCGTTCTATGGTGAGATCCACACAGTTCACCCCAAAGCAAGGGGAAGCTCCCGTTTCACTCTCCACTTGTCAACCATGCACTCAACGGCCAAGTCAACTGGTAACTAACCAGTGATCACCTGGAGTGCTTCTGTTGACACAGTCTTATATGCCTTGGTGATCCACAGGAGCGTAGCTCTCTGGAATTGGGCCAATATTCTGTTTTGATTGAATCTTAATTTGCTACTCCAGACAACGGGGCAGTAGCCAATCACGCGTAAATAGATGGCCATGTACAGGAGGATAGTGGCATGGTAATATATACCCCAAGTGGCCTTAGTAATTGCACGCAGTGAAGCAAACCTTGAAATGGTAGTGCCTTTAAGGGACTGGAGGTGTTGGTTGAAGCCCCACCTCTCACCTATATTCACTCCTAAATACTTGACGTGTTTTTCTAGAAGGAGCCAGTGGCCACCAAAGCGTATTGAGGGTTGATTATTCACTTTTCAATTCCAGAGGATTAGCTGGGTTTTTTCCTCAGCCAACTGTATCTTGACATGCTCGCACATACCGGGGTTTTCCTTCGATTTGGCGGACTGACTCTTCAAAGATTAGCACAGTCAAGTCATCCACTTAGCCGTACGGCTCGCAGTCAGTCCCCATGAGCCTCCTGAGAAGACCTTCGAAGAAGGCATTCCAGAGTGCTGGTCCAAGGACCGAGCCCTGTGGGCACCCCTTCACAATCTTTTCTGGACCGAGACGATGCTGTATTCGATCGTAGCAGTTCTGCCTGTCAGGTAACTTCTGACGAGCGAGTACAGGTTGAGGGGATTCCCCTACCATTAAGCTCATTAAAGAGCGCTGGCCACCAAAGGTTGTCAAACGATCCCCTAATGGCAATCAAAACTGCTACGATGTACTTATCCGGTGCCAGCAGGGAAACACGCCGGATTTCGACAATGACATCCTGCGTGGACCTATCTTTGGTACACCCAGATTTCCTGCCTGTGAGGTTGCGGCCAAAAACTCCTTTGGGGGACTGCAAGATCAAGATTTCTAATGTTTTTCCTAATATGAGCTCCATGATTGCGGGTCTGACTGATTGACGTCGCCTCCGTTTTAAAGAGTAACAACAAGTGCAGGCTTCTACTGAGTGGGGACCTGTAGACAGCCATTAAATAAATTAAGGAGGCCGCTGGAGATTGTCCGATCAGCCTTCCTTAGCTTATTGTTTTTTATTCTATCTGGCCCAGGAGATTTGTTGGGCTTTAAGGTAGCAAGGGCCCTGCTGAGGTCGCCTGTGGTCCACAATGGGATGTCGGGCTCGTTCGGAGAGTCCATGATCAGCTCCCTTGCTGCCCTCTGGGCTTCAGTATCTCGAGCTACTTGGTCGTCAGGGAACGCCTTCTCATGGAGGGTTTCTATTGAACTTTCGATGCTGCAGGCCCAGCCTGAATCATTTTGCATCAGAGCTAAGACCCTGTCCTAAAATCACCAAAGAAGCGGTCGAATTATCTTTTTCTACTTAGTTTGGGGAGGGGTGTGATACTCCTTGTCGGTGCTCTAAGCGTTGTATGTATTTGCTCAATCGTATTTCGCACACTGGTGTATAGGAACGCAAAATTCTCCTGCAATGAACGGTTTCAATTAGTTCCACAAACTGGTCTAGATTCATAAGGAATTGAGAGGAAGTGGAAGGCAGGTTGCACGAAGTAGGTTGTTGAACGTGACGGGCTTTCCCCTATTGTAGAGAACCCTGCTTCAACGATATCCACTATATTGCATTCTTTCCCGGCATTAAGCACTCTACCCTAGTTTATCAAGGGCGAATTGACCATGCGCAACAGTACAGAGCTCAGCAGGCATCAAGCACTGCACATTGAATTTTAGTGTCCCACAGCAGAGGGTGAGTGCAGGCAACAGTAACTCAAAACTAAGCCCAGCGTATTTAATACCAACCATTCCACGCAAAACAGAAGAAGAATTAGTGGGTTTTAGCAAAACCATTATGTTCCTGAGTGTACTACCTGTTCAGAAGGTTCTCCTCGTGTGCAGGCAATGCAGGACCGTATGACCGCATAATTGCCTCCTCCTCCGTCATTATCTAGAGTTAGGTTTACCTTAGTTCTAAAAATCAAATTCCGAACTGTCTGTTGTGTGGCTGATGTGCTACATTCGACCAATTCTGCGAGCTGTCGGTGGTGACCGCTACCGCCAGAATACATTCATATGCCTATTACAGCCCCTTTACTTCTGGATAACCTTAATCCCTAGGCCAAAAAAAGTTTAAATTCAAAACGAGGAAATAGACGACACCAACTATGTCAAGAGCACAAGCGGTACAAATACAAATAATTATAATGATGATATTAAATATTTTAAAAATGAAATGTTGGCTTTCCTGGTTATCAGCACAACGACGAGCTGTTGGAACACTGTGGCGTGCACCATCTACGAAGACATCGTCAGTGAGTTACTTCCGCAGAACATTTCTAAAAAAGCTGCTCTGAGGATAATCACATTCATCCTATTTCTGGTCGCTGTTATCAGCACATTTTGCATTTATATCATCCTACACATCCCCAGCATCATAGAGGTAATGTAGCCAGTTATTATTTGTTTTTGCCAAAAATAATGCTCACGCACTCACAATAAAAAGGGAAATTCGGCCGCTGCAATGTTAAATGCTATCAGTTCTACTTGTTAAGTGAATTTTTGAACTTTACTCTTGTTGCTTTCTGTGGCCATGTGAGGTGGAAAGGGGTGTAGTCGGCTGTGACATAAGTTTGAGTCCTCTCCAAAGCCTTACGTTTCACAAATATCCGGTGATACGCGTCTCCTCGCACATTTGTCCGTTTTGGTTTATTATTCATTCTGATTAATAACCCTGTTTTCGGTCACGAACAATTTTTTATAACCCCCCCTCCCTCCCTCAAAATTTGATACTTTACGTTTCAAGACATGGGGATTCCAAATTTGCAATGTCCGTCCTCTGTCCCCCGACCCCGCCCACCGACGCCCGTCTGCCGTCCGGGCCGTATTGTGTGCTTTAACGTGGTCTAAAAATTCGTTCTTTTGCACAAAAATCCCATTTGGTATCTAGTTATGCCCGCCATCTCGGCAATCCGATCTGACGAAGTGGGCAAAAAGTGGTTAAAAAAATTAACAAAACGCAGTATAATCGCAAATAAGCCGTGTTTCGTATCGTTTTCAAGGCTGGCTCGACTCACAACGCCCTTAGGACTCGCAACGCCTGCCAATTGCCGAGCGAGGGTTTGCTGGAAGCCCCCGTCCCAATTTCCCCGACTCTTTTTGCCCAATGGGGCGGAGGAAGGTTAAGGCCACTTCCATACAGTGCATGCCCCCGTGAGATCTGATGGAGAATTTGACCTCTTCTTCCTGCGTGTTCCTACTCACCCCATGTACGTCATGAGAGCTACTCTGGGTACCCCCACATGTCTGTGATTCACTTCTAGCGAGGCGTTTAGGAGCCGAATTTCTGGATGATAGTTTAGTTATTTTTAGTCACCACTCAACAACTGCACTATACAATAAGCTCTTTACAGATTTAGGCTAATTTGTGAAGCAGATGTTGATGGCGTGTTCGATGTTCCAGGCTACAGCTACACTGAAATCTTTTGCAGTAGGCAGCACTTTCTCATTGTACGTGTGTGGTATGCTTTTACCTTGGATCAACGCTAAGGTGAAGACGACGTAGCTATTCAAATTCATTAAAATAATTATATCAAATTGAAGCATTTTAATTTGAATTAAGTGATGCATGAAGTTTACTCGAATAATTAATCAAGCAAATTAAACCACACCTCATATCACCACACTTTTTTCACCAAGATGTCGGTCTAACTGTTTTTCTACCATTTGATGTTCTATAGGGAGCGATGGCTGGAAGTTTCATCAGTGCAGCCACGACGGCGTTCATCGCTGTCACCTCGCAAAAGGCCAAACTAACTGGGAAACTTGTGCACGTGCCCAAAGTTTTAACAAATGCGGAGTGCATTGTAAACGGAACGACGTACGCTTTCTTGAAGTGAGTGTAACGTTTATGTTTCTTGTCAACAAAGTACTTCTGAATAGCGTGACGCGTTTATAATTCGTATCACGCTAAAAAGCCTTCATGCACCACTGAGCATTTCTTGGCCTATCAACATTTAGGTCATCGTTTATTCTATGGCCAAAAACACACCCGATATAATCATTCGAGCAGGTGGAGGGGAGGAGAAATAAGTGAGAATCGACACGAACAATAGTGTTCAACGAGCTAAAACACTTAAAAGGCGCCCTGGGCAAAAGAGTTCTCCGAACTCAGAAAAAATCGTTGATGAAGGTCATCGAGCTAATAAAATGAAGAAGACAAAGATGAGCAGGTTGGCATTGGCATTGTAGCAAGGGTGGAAAAGTTTAGTCAACGAAACGCATAATTAATTAACGGGAAGGAATCTCCAAAGGAAGGATGTAAATTCCCACGTGAACTTGAATACGCTCAAGCTCCTTAACGGAATAACGGGGAAGAAACGAAAAAGAGGAGGGGGAAAGGACATTGCCATACCAGACACGGTCGTATGGAGTGTGAACGAGCAACGTCCAGGCTATTTATCAAAATAACGAGCGCTCAAATGGTTGAGATACGATGCTTAGTGTTTGAGCACAAAACGCTTGCATGACAATTTCTACTTCTTAGTTTAGTATATTCGCCTGGTCAACATTCAGTTATTGGTTTGCGGTAAGACCAAATCCATCTGCGAAGCTTGGCGCTGCTCACTGTCTACACGTTTGGCCCCGTTAGAGTTTTCCCAACCTGTAAGGTTGTGTCAGGAGTAACGTTTGCCCCATCTAGCAGGTTCACCTTCCTTCGAGGGTTGTAATTGAACGTGTGAATGGCTCCTTGCGAGATCGTGTGACAGTACTACATATGAGCAAACTGATTTCCCACCAACAATAGGGGTTCTAGGTGCTGTTACATTGCTTCATGAACATTCGTCAATATATTATCATTAACGGAGAAATGTTTGTCACCATAGCGCTTCTACAACAAATGGATTCGCAGAATACGGACTGTTTACTGCTGCTGACCCAAGTGTGCCCTGGTATGAAAAGCTCAGCTTCGCAATCTTCCCTATTCCAGGTAAAACTGGCATTCCCTTGTTCATTCTGATTGAAAAAAACAACAACAAAATTTTGCTTATTTACTTGTCTTTGTAAGGTCTGACGTGGCCGAAACTGAAGGGTTGGAGGATTAACGATAATAATACAGAATTAGGAAAGAAGCGAAGGAGATACGTGTTAGAGAAGGGAGAAAAGGTGCTGGTGGAACTAGGATAGCGCCGTCCCTCTGGCGGAACATCTTTTTGAAGTCTGAGAAGCGTTAACCAATTTCAGACATGTTGCGATGTTTCTGAAAATCCGGTTGCGGGACGAGGGAACATTCATAATTGAGAGCAGTAACCCATTTCCTTGAACCCTCAGCTTTTTCTCTTACATGTTGTGTTGCCAAGATGTTGGTTGCTAGGATTCAGGTTTTTTTGTTTACTTGATGCAATAAAAGTTCAGTCCTCGTTGTGATTCCGTATCAGCTAGTATGATAATTGAGGGTGTTGTACGTAACATAACATTACACATATGCCCGCGTCGCATTGCGCTCGTGCTCAAGCTCTTACGTCTATGCCATGCTCTTCCCCACATGACCTCTCACTTGTAATTTACCTAACCCGTGAACTGTAGCTTTTGATTGGTGTCTGTTGTATATCTCCTGCCCCTTAGCGTGTACATTTCTAGTTCCTTAGCCCTTATTTCCTAAGGGAGGTGTGCTTTGTCAAGTACTTTGAAACTAGAAGGGAGGCGAGAGTTGGAAGAAATCAGCAATTTAAGATGTCTTACCCCGATCGGCTCTTGCTACTAGAGTTTTGAAGTAAGATCATAGGGTGCTAATAAATAACCACGTTATACTGTTTAATTTATTTACGTTTAGTATGACTTTCCACACCACATCCTCCACGGCTGCATGATGTTGGATGTCTGCCATTGTTTCCTGTCGCTGTTTAGGACTGCTGCGTCATCTGCAAACTGAGCCACTGTATTGGTTAATTGGTTCTTATTTCGTTAGTTTCGCGGCACAACCGTTCTTTTTATGGTGGGCTCTCAGTGAAATATGTGTGCTCTCTGTAGAAGTTACTCGTATTTAAAATAATTTGCTGATTTATATTTAACTGTTTCCAGGTACATTTTTGGGACTAGCTACAGCATTTCTTGTCAGCTACATGACTGGACATGAAGACCTCACCAAGATCGACCGCGAAATGATAATTCCGAGTATGAGATGGGTTTTACCACTTCCGCCGCCTTCGAACGCTGCCGAAGAAGAGCCTTTGAAAATTGATGAAACATGCGATAAATAAACCGAACGAGGGTTCGGATTTGTTTATTTATATTTGTTCGGGGAGCATACGCGTTTTTTGTTTATTCCTTGTACGATGGGAACTTGGGAAAATATGTGTTCAGCGTTTTTATCTCGTAAAATAGAAAAGTATATATATTTCGTGCCGATACGATTCGACAGGTGTGAAACCTAGAGTACCAAGTTCCCATTACTGAAAGGATACCTTACTAAACAATATGAGAAGCAAAGCGCATGAGTACTCCGTACATCATTTTCCATTTTCAAAAGATATTTGCCCGTTTGCGTCCGTGCGTTAAGTAAGGTGAGGTTTATCTTCGGTGAATGAGTTGTTTGTTTTTAAGTTTCCTCAGTCCTAGTAGGAAGGCAAATTTGCTGCGTTCAGATCATTACGTTTCAAGCGGTTCTGAATTCGAAAAACACCGTTTGAGAAACTGGTTGTGTCTACACCGTTCTACTGTAATCGGCTCAAACATTTAACCTAGTGGTTACTATACGGCGTAACGGCATGAACGAAGTCGATTCAAACTATCTATAGTTATCATAATGACCAAATACCCCGTTTTCTTTTCTCAGAAAACGGCCATAACGATTTCGATTAAATTATGTAGACAGTTCTACACGACATAACACCATCATGGAATTTTCATTACTGGAAAAATTATGAAACGTGTCATGAGAATGCGATTAGCCCTACCAGTTGGCACGTGAAGATAAGAGGTGTCATAAATAGCAGTTAGTAATCGGTCGTTTAAGCTTTTTTTATATAGAAGTAACATGGAAATACAATATTTTCTAAGATTATGAGTTGCCGATCGTTATAACTATTTTGAGGGTACAAGTAATAGTAATATCGTGTTTGAACTGCCTGAATAAGGTTGCACGCGATACGAGCCTCTTTAAGACGAGAACGGACTATTATTTAACGTTCTTACGGTTGAGTGACACCTTGTATCTTCTTTTAAGACTTGCACGGGCCAATTGCGTTTTATTCAGCGCCGGTTTACCAATTCTCTGGTTAAAATCGGATTGGCAGCTATAGCTTAACGATGGCCGGCGAGTGTTATTAGTAGAAGTCGCGTTTATTGGTTCCCCACCTCTCTTTCGCTCTTGTGCCCTACAACGTATCCATAGTGTCCTCCTATGCAGCCCTCTAGGTGTTGTTAGGGTTAGGTGTTGGCTATGAAGGGGGATTAAAACCTCGTAACGTACCTCAAATATCTAGGGCGACGCAATACACAACGTTCCGCAATGGATGCACAAATGCTTCGTTCATTTATGAAGAACGATATGTAGATCAAAAATTACTGGTGGTCAAAAGCGGAAACACCACCGACTTTCAAAATAGGGAGAGCCATAAGACGACCAATTACTGGTAAGCCCAAAGTAAATAACTTCATAGTTATTTGGCCACACGGCCTTCCTGACAATGATCGCGTCCACGGCTGTGTGACCCTGTAAAGTTCGTAGACGACTCATTGAGGGTATATTTTCTTAGCACCAAGCTTCCCTTTTTTAAACTGGTTCTGATAGCGTTTCCCGACGACTGGTGACACTTGCAGGTAGACGCTGGTGCCTTAGTTTTTTTAATGACAATTTCTGTTCCAATTCCCAAGGCAGCCACAGTTCCAACAGGCTCCCTTGGCGTTGGCAATTCCAACTCGGCCTTTCATCACGCTTACGGCTACTGTGAGCAGTAAATTTTCTTCAACCCTCTGATGATTAGCCAAAGCAATGTTGTTGCAGGAAAAATCAAGAACCAACTCCCGAAGCCTGTCATTCTGTAGGCAAGGGCTTTGACAGCTAAAGTTGAACCTCATGGTTGGGTCCGGCGAGCCAATACCATTAGGCCTACTCTAAACGTGGCTAGATCCTCTTTAGGTCCCTGCAGTCTTGTCCTACGTCTACTCATAAGTAGATATACTTGTCCTTCACCCCCATAATGTTGGAGCAGTACCGTTATTATCTCATCACACTTTGGTTCTTCGGGCACGTCCTTCCAGTGCTGCAATCAGTTTTTCATGTTCATCAACCCAACCATTAACTCTGCAGATCCATTCAAATTGAAACAAGAAATCAGACAATGAGTTAGTGCCATTAAAGGTGCTAGGCCTGGCCATTGAACTACGTGGAATTTGATGATTTTGGCAATCGCTGACAAGCGGCCTCTTCCTTCTCTGGTCCCACAGGTCTTACTTGATGAGTCACTGAAACGCCTGTTGATCTTAACCTACAAGTAAGCTGACTCACTTGCTGCAGGAGTATTAGCTAGTAGTAGTAGCCTAATGACGCAACCAAACTCGGAAGGTCGAATTCTTCTGACTCTTTTCGAACGCCAGCGAGTTTGACGGGGTATCTCAAAAGTAACAACAATTCGTCACATTCGAAGTCTTTATTACTTGCGATTGCGAAGATCCTACTTCTGGCACCAAATGTTAGACTTCCCGCAAGAAAGTCAACTAATACTAAACTACTATTAACAATGGAACGTGAGCGTTGAACATTCAAACCAGAACTGAACTCTTTATTTGTCGGTAACTAAGAACACAACTCTACGCCACTGGGAGAGTACGCCACGATATTCCAAGCTGAAACCTCTAACGTACTTGGGGAATTGTCTCACAATTCCCGTGTACAGAACACTCGTGAAAGTCGTGTCTGGGCCCAAACGAAAAGAACAAATTAAATACGCTCAATAATACTCACTTGATCAAATAAATAAAATAATGACTCTCAAGCAAGTAATGGGAAATGATATTATAAAGCAATTAAGACCCACTTGAATTTAGTCGGCAAAACTCGAAATGAATGAAATGAAACAAACTCCTTTTAGAATGAAATAAATAACCTATGCTCGGATTGTATTAAATGACAATAAAGGGACAATGGGGAAAATGAAACACAAAGCTCTGATTGCTTACCTTACTTCACACAATCCAAAAAGGGGAATTTAAACACTGGCTTATAACAGCAATATTAATTCGTTGACGAAGCAGCAGCCGTTCTGATCATGAAATGCGGCTCCGACGCTAATATAAACAGCGGCGGACTGCGCAGGTAGCGGTCAGTGTGTAACACGAGGGGGATGATGGCATCAGGCAGGTTGAACGAGGGGGGGAGAAATACAAAAGGTCCTGCTCGAGGGAGTAATTTGGGACAGGAGCATGGGATTTCAATTTCGAGATAATAGGACGAAGGATGGGGTCTTGTTGTTGATGGGTCTGTAAGTTAGTGAAGAGGCGTGGGAAATTGTGGAGTAGGGACAGATGCGCACACCCAGATTGTTGCACAGCGCATTCCTTCCCTACTGTGCGCAGGTCAGGGTCCTGGGGCTGTGCAACAGACGGAGTGTCGTCAAGCTCCGATCTGCTGAGATAATCAGTGACAGAGTTACGGGACCCCTTGATGTGGTGGATTTGGTAGTTGAATTCCATCAGCCGTGTAACCTATCGAGCTACAGATCTGTTTCTTTATTTCATGACTGTACCTAAACCCTCGACGAGGGTTATATCAGTCATAGAAGTTGCGGTTTCGCTAATATGCAAGAGGCCGGCCCCTGCAGCATCCACCGAACTCAGACCTGTGGAGGTACGGCAGGTATGTGGTCGTTAGCCAGTCTCACCGTAGAGAGCTGTTGCCCGTGTGTTACCGCGCGGAGGTGACCACCTGAGGAATCCCGTACCATCTGGGAGTAGTTCTTAATCTGGTTCCCTACCTGATCTTACTGTTTACTTGGGTGGCAAGTTTCAAAAGGACTGATCAACTATAACCACGTTTCTTAGCCATTACCTTCTTTGCGAACTTTGCAAAATGGTTATAGGCTTCCTTTGTAGCAGTCAAAGCTGCTAAGTTCGTTGCCCTCTCAACAACCAAATCGCTCACTGTTGTAGAAACTACAGTGGAGCAGCACATGGTTTCTTGTTTCCTCCGCACTGGAGGCACAAGACGTGCATAATGGAGAGTCTTTCAGAGAAAGAAGTGGAGCCGCGCATTGAAGTCACCATGTCCGTGAGGAACTGAAACTCGTCCAGTGGTGCTGGCTCAACCCATTTTCTAGAAAGACGTTCACGGATGTTGGGGAAGAACTCATACGTATCACGTCCCCTTTGACGAGGATTCCCATCTCGCTTGCCATTTCTCTAGACCCATTCATCGATGGCGGCAAGTTTCTGTTCTGTGGTGAGATCCGCACGGAGTTCAGCCCAAAGCGGGGAAGCTCCGTTTCACTCTCCACTTGTCAATCATGCACTCAACAGCCAAATCAACTGGTAACTGACCAGTGATCACCTGGAGTGCTTCCGTTGATACAGTCTTGTAGGCCTTGGTGATCCACAGGAGCGCGGCTCTCTGGGATTGGGCCAATACTCTCTTTTGATTGACTGTTAGTTTGCTACCCCAGACAACAGGGCAGTAGCCAATCACACCTAAATAGATGGCCTTATACACGAGGATGGTGTCGTGGTAACACACACCCAAGTGTAGCGCCAGTAATGGCACGCAGTGAGGCAAACCTTGCAATGGTAGTGCCTTTAAGGGACTGGAGGTGTTGGTTGAAACCCACCTCTCACCTATATTCACTCCTAAATACTTGACGTGCTTTTCAAGAAGGAGCCTGTGGCCGCCAAAGCGTATTGTGGGTGGATTATTCACTTTCCCCTTCAAGAGGGATTAGCTGGGTTTTCCTCAGCCACCTGCATCTTGACGTGCTCGCACCATTGGTTGACAGTGCGGAGCACGTGGTGGGTTTTTCTTCAATTTGGCGGACTGACTCTGCAAAGATCAGCACAGTCAAGTCATCCACATAGGCGTACGGCTCGCAGTCAGTCTCCATGAGTTTCCTGAGAAGACCTTCGAAGAAGGCATTCCAGAGTGCTGGTCCTAGGACCCGAGCCTGTGGGCACCCTTCTCAATCTTTCTCCGGACGGAGACATGCCTACTTTCGATCGTAGCAGTTCTGTCTGTCAGGTAACTTCTGACGAGCGAGTACAGGTTGCGGGGATTCCCCTACCTTTGAGTTCATTAAGGAGCGCTGGCCGCAAGGTTGTCAAACGCTCCTCTGATGTCAATCAGAACTGCTACGACGTACTTAGCCGGTGCCAGCAGAAACACGCCGAATCTCGACAATGACATCCTGCGTGGACCTTCCTTTGGTACACCCGTATTGCCTGCCTGTGAGGTTGCGGCCAAAAGACTCCTTCGAGGGACTGCAACATCAAGATTTCTAGTGTTTTGCCTAATATGGAAAGAAGGCTGAGTGGTCTCCATGATCGCGGGTCCGACTGATTGCGGTCGCCTCCCTTTTTGAAGAGTGACAACGCGCGCAGACTTCCACTGAGTGGGGAACTGTCCGAAACCTGCAGACAGTCATTAAATAAATTAAGGAGACCGCTGGAGATTGTCGCTCAGCCTTCCTTAGCATATTGCTTTCTATTTTATCTGGCCCAGGAGATTTGTTGGGCTTTAAGGTCGCAAGAGCCCTGCAAGGTCGCCTGTTGTCCACAATGGGATGTCGGGCTCGTTCGGAGGGTCCATGATCAGCTCCCTTGCTGCCCTCTGGGCTTCAGTGTCTCGAGCTAGTTGGTCATCTGGGAACGCCTTCTCAAGGAGGTTTCCAGTGAACGTTCGATACTGCAGGCCCAGCCTGACTCATTTTGCATCGCAGCTAAGACCTGCTCTACATTTGCTTTTCCTATGGAGGACTTGTAGTGTCTGCCCCAGGGGTTCTCAGAGCTCTCCGCTTCCACAAAATTTCGCCAGCCTTGCCCGTTTGGCTGCGTTTGATGGCGCGTGGAAAACCTTCTTCTCTTGGATGAAGGCAGTTTGAGTGTTGCTCTGGCATCAGGGTCACGAGTGTTTTGGTACATCCTTCTGGCTCTATTTGCACTTTGCTTGAGGATTAAGTTCCTCAGTCCACCATGGGACTTTGATCGCCCTGTGCTTCTGTTGGCCAAGTACAGAGAGCCCAGCAGAGTGCAGTGCTGTGGTAAATGTGTCCACTTTGCTGTCCACCTCTTCAGGTGTGGATGCTTGCACTATTAGGTCGGTGTCTGCGGCACGCAGTTCACCTTCCAGTACCCTAAAGAATTGCGGCCAGTCAGCATTTTTTGTGCGGAATCGCTTTTCACGCGCGTCTTTGCAGAGGATGTTATCATCCGTAATGGCAAAGTCAATAACCATGTGATCGCTCTGCGTTGCACCTGGTACGACTCGCCAACCCTTCAATTTGAGTAGCACGGCTGTGACGTCTATACACGACCTTCCTCCCCGGCCATCATAGGTCGCCTCAGTCATGGGGTCGTTGGCAACAACCAAGTTGTACCTGGTGAGCAGCTCTATATACGCCGCCTCGCCCGCCCCATCCAGGGTTGGGGATCCCCACAATGGTGATCTGGCGTTTGCATCAGCACAGACTACGCAGGGTCGTCCTGATAGGCCTGCTAGAGCCGCTCGAGTGGTTCAAGGCTGTTGGCAACTGGTGCGCCGTGCCTGTAAAATGATATTACAACCAGCTCAAAGCCACCGGCTCGGATGAGCACAGCGGCCAAGTGCTGGCTGTTCAGGTGCGAGCATGTCAATGGACGGGTCGATGCAGGCTACTGCTGCCTTGGCTCCCGTTCTTGCTCCAGCCACCACTCGTGCCTGCGATCCGAGACCAAGAGTTTTGGATCCTATGTGCACGGTTCCTGTATGGCGAGGACACTGCAGCGTTTCTTGAGTGCATTTTGCAGCAACTCAGCCATAACTGGGCAACTCTTATTTGTGTTGTGCTGCTGAAGGATTCGAACTGTTTTGACCTATTCATAATCCACTCGTGACTCCTGGAGAGCAATCGCTCGCTGACAGATGGTACAGCGTGCGTCTCGTGTAAGTGTGCGACCTGTTGGATTTTGCGTTCGACGCAATTGGCACACTTGAGGAGCATCACGCTTGCATTCCTTACTCCAGATGTGGCAAGGCGCACCAGGCGCACACAACAGGTCTTGTACAGGCCACTGCCGGGTAGCCATAGCGCTGGCATTTGTAGCACTGAGTGGGGGCTTGGTACTTTCGTATGGCGCACCGCTGCCAGGCTATTTGGAGGTGCCTTGCCCCCTCTAGTTTTTTGTACAGGCTGGGTGATACCTCAATCACCCAATCCTTCTGTCTGCCACGCTTTTTGGTGAAGAGAGGCCTGACATCCTGCGGCTGCAAGCCTAACGCAGGGTTGTGCTCAACAACTTGTTGGGCCAAGTCCTCTTTTTGAAGGTCGGTCCGCACGTCGCACAGCAGCAGGCGTGGGAAACGACCCAGGGGGGCTGACGCTTGGAGCTTCAACTCCTTTTTGTGGAAATGTGGCTCGTGAGCGCCTTGGCCATTTCTGGCGTTTCCGTCACAATGACGGCGCCACCTCCTACTGCGGTGCGGATGTCTAGCACTCGGACACTCAGAGCTTGGAGGTCCGTAGCGAGGACACCCGCATACCCGCTTCCATTGCGTCAGGGTTGGAGGGACCAGCCTCTCCTTCCTCACATGTCCGCCTAACCACTACCACGTTTTGTCGTGGGTTTTTAGGGGGGAGTTTGGCAAGCGGTGGAGGCTTTTTATTTTGGTTTTTATTTTTATTTTTGCCCTTGTTTTTGGGCGGAGGCACAACAGAACGGACATGAGCACGATGTTGGTTATAAGTTTTGGAATATATCAATAAATCGTCTAAGTACCAGACGACAAAGTTGCCATGTAAATCGGAGAATAATGATTCCATAGATGCCGCCAGAATTTGTCCACCTGTGGACAACCCGAAGGGAATACGCTTGTAGGCGTACGTACCAAAGGGAGTCCTGAAGGTGAGAAGACGTAGGCTATCAGGGGTGACTTGGATTTGGTTATAAGCAGAGTTGAAATCGATTATTGTAAAAAATTTGGTACCATGGAGATGGGCAAAGAGGGAGTCTACAGTAGGGAGGGGATAGTGGATATTTTCAATACGCTTATTGAGTTCACGAAAATCAACGACAAGGCGGAAGGAGCGTTCTGCAGAATCGCCCGAAGGCTTTTTTGGGACAAGGAAGGAAGGAGATGTGAAAGAGGAAAATGCAGGGACTATTACGTCCTCCTGAATTAGTTTGGTTACCTCATCACGCATAACCTGCTGCATGGTGGGCGCGAGGTGGTATGTTACAGAACGCTTGGGGAGTGTTTCGCCTTCCCGTAGGCGTACCTCGTAATGTATCTTGTCAGTGCATCCCAATTTAGTCGTGAGAACGTCTGGGAAGTTACGAAGGAGTGAGTCGAGGAGGGGAGCAGTTTGTTGACAAGCTGTAATGTGAGGAGTTGATTTTGGAGAAGGTGCACTAGGGGGAGTAGAGGGTGAGGTAGGATTCAAAGGGGTGAGTGGAATATGTGTATATGGGGCATGTTGGAAAAATGCTGCCATTGTTGCAAAGTGTAGTGTCATGCCAGTATGGCGCATAAAATCGGTACCAATTATTACATCATGAGGCAAATTACGAATTAAGTAAAAGGTAAATTTCCAAGACGAATGTGCAATCTTAATAGTAAGGTCTACAACGAATCTCACCACCAAAGAACGACCATCTCCATTAATGATATGTAACGGGTCAACCCTACGCATGCGAGCAGCAGGCATCAAGTGGTTATTGAAAAAACCTAAATTCACCGCAGATAACGAAGCGCCCGAGTCCGGAAGCGCAATCGCCTCGACGTTGTTGACCTGAACGGGGATGGTGAGGGGCGAGTGGAAATTAGTCAGGCGTGCATAGGTGGGAGGGTTTATTGCCGAAGACGGGGGTGGTCCACTTTTCACCTCCTTGAATGTGGACAAACCCAGTTTAAAGATTGCTCTTTAGGCGCCTGGGGTGAGGGGGTTCGGACAAGTGGGGTTGCGGGGGACGAAAAGTTTTAACAGACATTAGGGGAGGGGGTGCATTTTGTTGCTGTGAGTGGGGCTGTTGTGGTGTGAAGCGCTGCGGGGTGGCAGCAGAATGAGTGCGCGACGAGCGCATCGCGTCCTCAACCGCCTTTACCAATCCGTACACGGCTTGTTTGTTGGATGGGCGTAATTGGAAAACAAAATGACGACGAGTGGAATCGTTAACATGTGAGAGGATAAGATCAATCAAATCTGTTTCTGAGTAAACCTGTAGGATGCGCTGCACCGCTAGGAGGTCATCCACATAGTGGCGGAAACTCTCCTGAGGACCCTGAAGTCGGTGTAAGGTGGATACAACGAGTTCGTGTCGGGAATGAACAGGGAGGAGGTCTGTGAGCATATGCGACAAAAATTCCTCAAAGGTGAACGCGGGGGAGAGGGAGGTTATGATAGTACGCAAATATGAAAATTTGGGGAGCAGTGCTAAGCGTCGTACAAATTGTGAAAAATATTCGGAGGCACATTCGAATATCGTGAGTAATTTCAACAAATATTGAGGACACTCATGGGATTGTCGGTATAAAATATGGGAATCGTGGAGAGTGGTTCCTCTAAATATCGTGGCAGATCCTGAGGACTCGCCCGACTGCTGGAGACGTCCGTTGGCTTACAGTCAGCGGATTGGAGAGGAAGGGACGGCGCCGGAGCACGGCAAAAGCGGCATTTATATTTTTGGCGTGCTTCGTGACTGCGTTTTTGCACGAACGCACAAAAGGGAGAAACATTCGGCACAGCCAATTGGGGGGGAGTGTTGCCCTGGGGGAAGCGCAAATTTGCATTTGTCACAAAAGGGGGCGTCGTCAAGGGATTTTTGGGGTCCAGGAGACGATGATCGACTCATGATGGGGCAATGTTGAACATCCGAGCAAGAATGAACAGGAGTGAACAAGGTGGTCGATGCTGCAATGATCGACAAGAACAGGGAGGGACGGGGGTCGCACTGAACACGACAGGACGCAACAGGAACGTAAACGTGAACGATTTTGAGCGAAAATGCGGAAAATACGCGTGGCATTCGCGACGTATTTTCCAGGGGGGTGAATCGGAAAAGCTCTGCTACCAATTTGTAACGTACATGGGGAATTGTCTCACAATTCTCGCGTACAGAACACTCGAGAAAGTCGTGTCTGAATTTAAACACTGGCTTATAACAGGAATATTAATTCGTTGACGAAGCAGCAGCCGTTCTGATCATGAAATGCGGCTCCGACGCTAATATAAACAGCGGCGGGCTGCGCAGGTAGCGGTCAGTGTTGCCATCCTCCGCAGCCCGCCGCGAACCGTTACGAACCCTAGCTATAAAGATCTGCGCGGAAGAGATCCTGTCTAAAGGACTCAAGGGCATGCGGATCTACATATTCTTGGACAGCCTTAAAGGCCATCGCAGCCTATAGTTGTAGGTCTAAGCTGGCATGGGAATGCCTTCATGCGCTCAAGCTCTCGGCGCCCGTAACAGGCTCTCCCTCATCTGGGTGCCAGCTCACAGGGGGCATGAGGGCAATGAAAAGGCCGACCACCTTGCGAAGAAGGGCACAGAAGCCTTACCCATTTGGCCTGAACCTCACGTAGGTATGACTAAAAGTCACCTGAACCGTTTGGTGGCCCAATGGGAGACAGAGGAAAATAGCGCCCATTGGCATCGCTAGCCACTACTTAGACAATCGAAAAGGCTTGTTACGCCTTCTGGTCCAAGGGCAAAGGCGATGCTGACACTCTCTAGGAGGGATCTGAGGGTCTTGATTAGCTTCCTCACCGGACACTGCCCACTTAGGTATCACTTCAACAAGATGGGCATCTCAGAGGCGGTGGAATGCAGACTCTGTGGTGAGGAGGACGAGACGGCGGAGCACATCCTATGTGAGTGCCCTGCCTTAGCAGTCAAACGCTTTGAATATTTTGCCCAGGGGATTGAGCCCAATATCATAGCGGAATCTGCGGTGAAGGACATTCTTGGCTTCATAAAGGGGGTGGGTATGTATGACGCCTTTTACTAAGGAAGGGTTAGTGTCACAATAGGCAAAGGGACTTGTCCCGCACGGTCACGGGGGGGAAAAAAAAGAACACAACTCGACACTGTTGTCAACGAGGACGTTCGCCGGCCTGGTGGGTTCGAATCTCCGGCCATGTGCGCTCGATAGCTACGAGTAAGAGGTTGATCGAAATCGCCCCTTTTTTTCTGTTTCTCAACGCGACCGTGCCAATAGTGCTCCGAAGAGACATTTACATTTGGTATACCCTCCAAATTTAGCAAGTCGCTTACAGCAGTCACGCAACACAGAGCCGACTCTCCTTCGTTGTCATCGTTCCAACAAGGTCAGAACTGCCCGATTTATACGTTCCGTGCCGAAGAAGAATTTTAATTTATTTCTTTACGGACAGCAATTTTCTAGTATTAATTTTCGAATATTATTTTATCAGTACAGCCTTATTCATTTCATTTTAATTGTCATTTCCCAATATTACACTATCAACACGAGGCCCTCATTTAACGTGCTCGCCCAAATTAATTGGTGTCAATATTATCACCCCTATTTGTGCGCGAACACGTCATCTAACAATATATAACTTTTAACTATTTGAAAGCATCCTTGTGAGTTCGGTAAAAAACTTTATAGCCTCTTCGCCAATAAGCGTAAAAACCCTATTTTCGCTTCATGAGCCTACATCTCCGTTCACCAAACTTTCATGGAGATATTTATGGAAAAGAAAAGTTGGGTAACGACACGTGGGAAATAATATGAACGTTTAATCAAAATCGTTAGAGCTGTTTCCGAGAAAAGATGGAAACCCTAGCTTTTGGTATATTTTCGTCTCCCCATTTCCCTCGTCAATCTTTGGAAATCGCCCATAACTTTATTTTCACATTTACAAAAAATAGCTAGCAAAACAAAAAAAGAAACACCTTAATAGGTTCAGCCGTTCTCCCGCAAATTCAATTACAGCAACACACATATGCACTGCACACCACGCGCCGAAATTGTTTTTTTTTTAGTCAGTAGGGCACCAAATGTCAAGATCTTTGGAAACCCCAATATTTTTGTGATATGGTAGGAATACTCACATTTTGGTGGTTATACGTGTTCACTGGATTGTGGGAGGAAGATTTATGGTAAACATATTGACTTACTGAAGAACTCCAGTGAGGTTTAGGAAAACCCCTATTTTTGCTTCATATGTCTATACGCCCATTTACCGGATAGCTTCCACCTAAGTGCCAAATTTCACTGCTAACTGAATAGTTATGTCATAACTGGAGCTTGGGGTTGTCAGTTAGTTATAGCTGGCCGTCAAAGTGAATCGATAAGCAGGTCATTGGGAGTTATTTGAAGATTTGACTCATTCGAGTTTCATTCTGGGCTACAAATGACATTGATAAACCGGCCCTTAAAATTGTATTTGGACTGGAGAAGAGGTTCCAGCTTCAAAAAATCTAAAGCGCTCAAACCTCAAGACCGGACGGGCGAGAGTGAGATAGAGTGGCGTGTCTGGGCTGCTAGAGTAGCTCACAGAACTATCACAACTGTTCTCTATACTGTGCAGAACTAGCGTACAATTTGATGGGTTTGCAAACACAAAAGCCTTTAGACGAAAATAGAAACGCACAATCATAACGGTGAGCATCTCTTTCTATTCAAACTCGCAGACTTCTGATGCATTGTAACTCACGCGTTATTACATTTGGTCATTTAGTCACGAAACTATCTTTTTGGCTGTTTAAGCTTTTTGCGTGTACAATTAAAGCGAAAATATCAAGAAAAATTTCAGTATCATATCTCGACGAATAATTACAAGGACGAATTGCGTTAATCAGGTGGAACCAACAAGTAATTGTAACGCAGTTATGAATTTCTTAAACTGCTAGGAGAAGATTGTACGGAAATGAAAATTATTGTAGCTATCAATGGATTTAATGAGGAAGGTCATTAATACGCGCTAGCCTATCTGCTAAAAGAAGGCGAGCGCCGTACAGGAATGCGAGTTGTTCTTAACTCGTAAAAAAGTTTTGTTGATAACTGTAAAAACGGGAAATTTATTAATATCGCCAGCCGTGCGCGAGTCATAAGTCCCGTCAGTGCAGTTCTAGAAACCCTGTGACTTCTTGAAAAGGAAATAGCAGGTAAAAACTGAACACCTTGTTATTTGGCCATTCTATCACAATTTTTCGGCATTGAATTTAAATTTGAATGTTCTATTAGACGTGTTGCGATTTATGAGGCGCTGACGCAACGCTACACTTCTGTTTTTTTTCCTTCTTGACGGCAATGGGCAACCCCCACACTGCGACCACAACTGGACCTATCGTGTGGGCCGAATATACGGGCTCTATCTTCATTCAACGCTATGGAAACATTTACGTACAATCAAATGTAGGAAGTAGTTAGTCGAGTGAGCTCCGTGAGTCGTTAGAGCCATGTTTGAGAAAATTGTAAAAGGATAAATTAATCCGACCTATCATGGTTTAAATTTCGTTTAACAGATAAATAAATATCTGCCCGTCAATGAGATCTCGGTATTGTGTTCCAGCGATACCTATACAAATAGTGACGGAGACGAAAATTGATTGATGGTTGATTGGTTGATAGAAGACAACCCATAAGATTGATCACATCCAGTGTAGTAGTTAGTCTGGAAATTGTGTCAAAATTCGTTAAGACGCTATTTTGGACGTATTTTAATGTTTAACTCTGTTCAATGAACAGTCACGGGAACATTTATTGGGAACAGTATGAAATAGTGACGGAAGAAACGTTTCGTACTGACTATTAAAATATTATTTGAAAGTTTAATACAAATCCCCCGTTTACAATAAAAATGCGAAAACCCGTGGTTTTGGTACATTTTGGTGCCCCCCCCCCTCCATCCTTTCCGATTGACTCAAATCGTCCATAACCTCATTTTCGCGTCGTAAAACAATAACGAACAAAACTATAAAAAAAACCTCGATCGATCCCGCCGTTCTCCAGCAAATTGAGCTACCCGCAGTGAAATTAAAATGAAAGGGAAGGAAGGAAATAAATAAATTGTGGGAATGAACCCATGAATCGGAATAAAATCAAAATACAATTCAAGAAAAAGGAAAAAGAAACAAAATTAAGCTGACACAAAACTAACTTAAAATAAAACATACTGGTAGAAAGGACTAAAACTGTAAAAAAACATCCTTCTTTAACTTTTACAAAATATCTCATTTCGGCGTATGTGTGTTGGTAGTCCGATTTGCGGGAGAGCGGCTACACCAATTGGTTCTTTTTTCGTGTTGTTTGTTTTTTTTTTGAAGCGAAGATGAGGTTATGGACGATTTCAATTGATGGAGCGGGGTGGTGGACTAAACTGTATCAAAAACCAGGGTTCTTCGAATTTTTCTCAAAAAAGGCTATAACGATTTTGATTAAATTTTCAGTTTATCTTTTACTAGTCAGTTGCTACCCTTCCTTATCGATAAATATCTCCATGAACATTTGGTGAACGGAGATATAGGCATAAAAAGCCAAAATAGGTTTTTTTAACGGTTTTTGGCAAAACTGCTTCAATGGTTCTAACTAAACTCATAGAACGTTTTCAAATAGTCAATACCCTTATATTGTTCTCCGTAAATGTTTCTCTGACTGTCCATTGAACAGAGATAAAGATGAAAATGTGTCGAAAATAATATTTTTTGAACATTTTTATAGTTTCCTTGTAACTAGGTCAGAGTGTCTTCTAGTAATCTATTCCCACAATTCGTTTTGCTTAATTATTTCTGTATCTATTTGTTGAACGAAGATGACCCAAAAAAACGAGACGTCGAACATTAATTTCTCGGTTTTCTAATTTTCTCTAAAATGGTTCTGACGATTTCGATCAAAGGAGCACTCCTAACTAACTAGTACCTACATTTTGTTCTCCGTACATGTTTCCGTAGAAATGCGTCAAACGAAGATGCAGAGCCCGTGTACACGGAGTTCGTCGAATGTATGGGGTTTTCGGATAGTAGTGTGATGCTACTGTTTGGACCAGGATAGACGTGAATGAAACGCGAAGACGGGTAGTTTACTGAGCACAAACTTGTAATTGGTGAGCTGGTATATCACAAGATTTGAGGACTTCTATGTACAAGGAAGAGGTGACTTACACGAGAGATGAGTTGAGTATGAAATCGCGAACAATTAGGGCTCTGAAGACGTGAAAACTGGTTGTACTGGGAAGGAGGGAGAAAGCCGAACTAGAAGTCGATGAGAGGTGAAAGAGGTATCCATTGGGAGAATTGGAGACGGCCGTATCGCGAAAGGTGTTAGGAAACAAGTGTTGGGAGAACAGGAGAGGACTCACTTCGTAACAGAATGAATTTTTGGGAGAAGGTATCTGTTGTGGAGAGGAATCTGTGAAGAGAGAAGAGGGGAAGGATGGAAAAACCACCGTTGGAAATATCCGCCGATTTGGGATTTCCATGGGCGCGAGGTTCAGGGAAGCACATGCACAGAAGGGGAATATAGAGGGGGATATGCACAAGGTGGTGGTGCAAACAGAGAACATGCTGGGTGGTGCAAGTAGGAGAATGCAAACTGAGGTGGTGCATGTATGAGAAAGCACACTGAGGTAGTGTAAGTAGGAGAATGCACATTGCGGTGGTGGTGCCAGTAGGAGATTTCACACTGAGGTGGGGTGCATGTAGGAGAATGCAAACTGAGATGTGGTGCATCAAGGAGAAAGCACACTGAGGTGGCGCACATAGAAGAATGCACATTGGTGTGGTGTAAGTAGGAGAATGCACATTGAGGTGTGGTGCATCGAGGAGAAAGCACATTGAGGTGGCGCACATAGGAGAATGCACATTGGGGTGGTGTAAGTAGGAGAATGCCCACTGAGGTGAGGTGCATGTAGGAGAATGCACACTGAGGTGTGGTGCATCGAGGAGAAAGCACATTGAGGTGGCGCACATAGGAGAATGCACATTGGTGTGGTGTAAGTAGGAGAATGTACATTGGGGTGGTGTAAGTAGGAGAATGCACATTGGGGTGGTGTAAGTAGGAGAATGCACATTGGGGTGGTGTAGGTGGGAGATGGTACGGATTTGAGCTGGGGTTAATGAAGTGGGACCTAGTGTTGTCATGGGTGACATGGTGAATGATACGTGGGGTGATAACGATTAGGAGGTGTAGAGAGTAAGGAATGTTGTTAAGTCAGAACATTGAAGGAGGCGTAAGGGTGAGGAAAGATGACAGGGTGCAGGAGACTGGATGTGAGGCATAAGACATTGAGGCTTGTGCTATTAAGGATGCGAGCTGAGTGGAATTCCCACGTAGAGAAACAGTTAGGAAGAAGCGACGGAAAAGGGTGTAGGCAAACTATGTGAATGTAGTAAGGTGGTCAGAGGGGCCTTGGTAATCACACTCGAATTTTGGGATGATCAGGAGTGGAAGGTAGAAGAGGTTGAGGAACGCTGTGCTGGTGTAGCGTTGAAGAAACCCAATGTTAAGGCAAGATGGTGTGGGCTGTGGTAGGGAACAACTTATGGTTTAGAAAAGTAAGATGTGAAGACTAGGATTTAGGAAAGTAGGGTGTGACGACCAAAAAGGGCGTTGGGACATGGGGTACTAGAGATGAGGCCTGAGTTGAGTCGTAGGAGCAGAAAAACAGGTGGAAGGATGAGACAAAAGGATGTGTAGGTAAACTACGTGAATTGAGAAAGGTGGGCAAAGGGGTCTTGCTGTCAGCTCTTAAATTTTAGTGTGTGGGTACGAGATTTTGAGAGCAAATACCTATGTTGAGGGCCTTGAAACACCAATACAATGCTTCTGTTCTGTGTGGAGGTGTGAATGCACTGGGAAGGAAAATGGTTGTGGGTCGAGTGATGGGAATGAGGATATGAGATGAGCTGAGGCGTGACGGATATAAAGGGCGTTGGGGGAGGGTGCTAAGCATGAGGTCTGAGTGGAGTTGTAGGAGCAGAGAAATAGGTAGGTGGAAGAGACAAAGGAGGGTGGAGGCAAACTGTTTGATTGCAGAACGTTGGGCTTGGTGACAACACTTTGAATTTGGTATATAGGTACGAGGCGGGATTTGGGATTTCCATGGGCGCAATGACCTTTGGAGGAACAATGACCTTGCCATAGGTGCCCGTTGGGCAAGCAGCGAAAATCCCGAGGTCGAAAACCTGGAGTGATTCGGCGCTTGCGTCGAACAGCTACGTACCTACTAGATATTTTGTAATAACACTCCAACAACTTTGATTAACGTTTTTGCATAGACAGCTCTAAATGAGTCGGCAGTACCATAAAATTATTATGTCTTCGAAATGACGAGACGAGCACAATAAATTATCAAAAGTTTCAAAGATTTCAATTTCACGTCAGAATGATAGTCCAGACACATATGAGAGTTTAATAACGCTCATAAGATAGTTAGTAGTAACCACATTTATTTCACAATGCAACATATCTTCGTTGCTGTTTTTACACGACGATGTCTGAACGGAAAACACCATCCTTCTAGAAAAATCGTTTTGCAGTCTCAAAAATCATGTACGCATTGATAGCTGAATAATGGTGTAAACGAGCCTTGATTTTTTTACACTGAAAGGCTTAATTCCCCAGAAAGTGATGACCAAATAGAGAGATCGGCTCAAACGAGGAGGAAGAATTTGGTTAATTGATGGTACGAGTGGGAGAGGGCCGTATTGATAAGAAAAAAACAAGGTTCGCTGAAGATAACAGTAGAGATAGTGAGGGAAATAACTGTGAGACAGAGTTCATGCGACATGGGGGCCTGTGGATAGTCGATTTGGTTTGAACATGGACGACTGATTGGAGAAAATGTTTAACTGAGTGTGTTCTTGGGTCGGAGGTATCAAAAGTAAGGGGTGAGAAGCGAGATGAGGGAAGGGAGGTATAGTCAAAACCACAGATTGCTCAAACCTGGGAAATTGCGTGGTCGGCTCAGGAAATAGCAATCCCTGGGTTCGCCAAACATAAGCCATCATAGCTCGGAAAACGCGATTTATCTAAAACCAATTTACAATTTTTCCTCGAAAACCGCTCTGACGATTTCAATCAAAATTACGGAGTACCGTCAACTAACTTGTACCTAACTACAGCGCCCGTATATACGGCAGATCGTAGAATTTACGGGGGAAGCAGGGTTACGCACCAGATATTTTAGATTGCAATACTTACTTGCTCTTGGGTAGCGGAAAGTAAGAAAGCCACGGTCATTCCAGCACATTCCTTTATTAGAAGAGAAAACATGCTTAACTAGCTGTTATCTACTCTTTGATGGCTAACCGCTTCCAGCAAAATAATAATGTCCATGCACAACACCATTCCATTCTGCAAGTCTACCTCAACTTCATTCGAAAAACAGGACGTTCGATCATTGGAAAACTGATGTGTTAATAATCCAAGGAAGCAATTAACGCCGTATTCTCTTACACAGTTGATAATACTGCCACCTAATGAGGCTTTTTCACAAGTAAATGAGACTATCATTCTTGTTCAAAACCGAGTCAAAATACAGTAAATATTAAATGTAAACTTACCAACTCGAAGACCTGAACTTAAAAAAATAAATAAAAATATCACTTTGTATTCGTGTCTTTACACCAAAATTATTGACACTATGCGATACCGAGCATAAGCAAAGCGAGAAGTGGAACGGGACGAAGCGAAGCCGAGGCACCATTTGAACATCTGACTACTCGAGTGCGCCACACATTTCACATGTGGGTCACGTTGTACATACGAAATATATCGCGCTCCACTGCAATCGACAAACATTCAGGCTCAATTATTCGAACGAGCAAATAGTACTCCAATGCGAAAGAGTCATTAGCCTCAAAGTACTAATCAACTCTGAGCCCTCTGATGGTCGTCAAAATTCCAACTGTAACTCATTTAGGGACTCTGTTCCGACAAATACCAGTGAGGCGAGTGAAGGGGATACACGAGCTGAACCCTATAATTTATACATGTCAATAAACAAACAAATCTGCAGGCAGACGAAGTCAACATGAGCGTATAACAATTTGAAATTGCTTTCTACAAGAACGCTTCAGATGTTATGGGAAATCAAGTTCAATGCGAAGATCCGAGGGTCCAACCGTTGAACAGAAAACCTCCTATTTCGGGGATAGGACACGGAACCATCGAGTCTTCAATTTGATGAGCCTGGGACAAAATAAGTAGGCAAATGTCTACGGCGTAACAACACACAACTTTCCACGAGCTCCCTAAATTCGACAACCTTCGATCTTCGTTCGGCGAGCAAATTGGAAAACTGATTAAAAAAATATTCAAAAAATCTCCGTTCAACAAATATATACAGAAATAATTGTAAATGTAGGTGTAAGTTGTTGATTCTATAAGAATGATCAAACACAGTAAGACAGTTACTATGGAAATTACGAAAATGATGAAAAAACATATTTTGGTTGTTATTTCTGTTTAGCGGACTGACAAAGGAACGTTTATTGGGAACAACATATACGTATTAACTATTTAAATACATTCTTTGAGTTTGTTAAAAATCGTTGGAGCTGTTTTGTCACAAAGCATAACAAACCTATTTTTGCTTCATAGGCACATATTTCCGTTCACGGAATTCAAATTTTCATGGAGAAGAAAAGTTGGGCACTGATTAGTGAAAGATAATGTTCGCGCGCCTTTTATAGTAATAAACACCTCCGATATTTTGACTCATACAAACAAAGTTCTTTCTCGTCTGAACTATCTTTTCTCGCCTCAACTCAATCGCCACTTCTCTCGCCTCTTTCGCCCTGAACGCAACTTTCTCTCCTTTCAAATTTTTCACCACGTGCGTTCTCGGTGAATCCATTTCCCTATAGCAATTTCAGGATAACTCCATTCTTCCTGCCATCGGAGAACTTAACGACCACCAAGAACTGCCATCCTCACCTACGAGACGCCACCGAATCATCTTTTCCCCAAGTGGCGAACTTTGAATTGCCTTTCACTTTTACTTTTAACTACCCAAAGGGAAAGGGAAGTATAGTAATCGTGTCAAACAAAAAATTGGGGTTTTCTTCAGAGTATTGACTTAACGGCCAGACGATGATGCCGGCCTTTACATCGCCAACGGTATCTCACCAGCCAGACGGACTCACCTAACACGTACGTTAACTTTAGTTTTCTTCAGATCTTCATGTTTTGAGGCCTACTGAGTCTAAAAAACCTAATTTCGGCGCGTGCTCCGTGTGTGTGTGTGTGTGTGTGTCAGTAGTTCGATTTTCGCGAGAACGGCTGAACCGATTTAGCTGATTCTTTTTTGGTTTTGTTTGTTATTTTTCATAGACACCAAAATAAGTTTATGGGGGATTTTGGTCGATTGGAAGGGGGGGGGGGACGAAAATAAACCAAAAACTAGGGTTTTTTGCATTTTTCTCAAAAACAGCATTTTGATTAAACTTTTGTTATCCCAGTACAAAGCTTTTTTCCCCCATACATATCTCCATGAAAATACGGTGAACGTAGATAAAGGCCTATGAAGCAAAAATAGGTTTTTTACGCTTTTTGGCAAAACAGCTTCAACGAAATGCACCAAACTCTCAGGATCTTTTCGAATAGTTAATACCCACAAATTGTTCTCAATAAATATCCCTCTGACATTCCATTGAACCGAAATAAAAATCAAAATGTGTCGAAAATAACGTTTTTCGAACATTTCCGTAAATTGCAGGGTAACTGCTCCACCAGATGTGATAGATCTTGCACTGTCTTTTAGCCATTCATACCCACATTTCGTTCTCTACAATCATTTCTGTATGTATATGTTGATCGGAGATATAAGCCAAGTTAACTCAGGAAAGGAGATTTGTCGAATATTAATTTATCGGTATTCCAATTGTCTCCAAAACGGCTCAAAAGATTTCGATCAAACTTACAGAGAACTCTCAGCTAACCAATCCCTACATTTTGTTCCCCATAAATGTTTCTGTAGAAATGCGTTGAATGAAGATTAGCACCCGCATATGCAGCTGGTGTTCATACTTACAGGGGTAACAGAAAGTTGTCTGTTCCTACACAACGCTCGTTTCATTTACATGTACATACTCGTACATGCTTTTCTAACCACTCACAACCAAAGCTGATTCTTTCTTTTATTTTCCTTTAACCTTGTTTGCCGTAGGTAATTGATCACAATTAGAGCGCCTCAAATGCAAACAGACAATTTGAAACTTTAATCAAAACCGTTAGAAGCAGTTTCTGAGAAAAATGCCACAACTCTATTTATTGTGACATTTTCCGGAATCAGGTTTTTAGGAATTTGTAGGACGCAAAGAGCTGAAGAAATTCAAACTTTTAAAAAAACTGGATTACAATACCTTCTAGTTAGCGGAAAGTAAAAAGAGGATACAGCCCTAGCAGGAGCTCTACATCGACTGAAACTATATCTCTAGACTTCGCTAGAAACAGCGGTAACTTAACTGTTACTACTCTCTAGGCTTTCAAGTTGTATTCAACCATCCATAAAAATCTGTGTGACTAATATATCAAAATATTCGTAATTGCAGCCATGAGCAACTCCTTCCTCGAATACTTCATAGTGGTGGCTTCCTTAGTCAGCACGGTAGCAATCGGCTTCTATTTCAGCAGAGGGAGATCGTCACTGCAGGACTACATGTTGGGCAGTCGTAAAATGAGGATCCTCCCCATCAGTCTCTCAATCGTCGCAACGTAAGTGCATTAGCGCGACATTCGAGTGCACAGATATTGTCGATGTTGTCGTTTTCATGAAACTATTCAAATTAAACTAGGTATCTCTCTGGTGCTTCGATGGTCTCCGTGGCTCAGGAGGTTTATCTGTACGGCATGCACCTCTCGTGGGCAGCAGTTAATCAAATTCTACACGGAATTATATTCGCTTATGCCATTTTACCCGTATCCTACAGCGTCAAGTCGGCGTCAACTTTTGAGGTGATTTGATTCTTGAAGAAGTACCTGAAAATAATTTCCGTATTAGGTTCTAGATTAGAAGGGAGTGGGGAGTGTAGCTTTGAAGCTTGTGGGGATTGTCTCAAAACACGTTTGCCTCCCGTTTTTTCTATTTTTTCTTCCCAAGTCTAATGTACTTCTTGAGCACTCATTTGTGTAGTACTTAATCGTGAAAACGCACGTATTCATTTATCGGGTCTGTTGGTAGTAGATCAAGTCTCAAGCTACCGGATATTTATTTCCTGGTTATTTGGAAATAAGTTGAACTCACTACACCCGATACATTCGGGTGCCTGGAACACTTGAAGTTAGCAGCAATTGGGTTGAATTGCTCATCAATGACGACGAACTAATGAACTAAGATGTCAAATTGCTCCTTTTTGGTGGAGGAGGTGGGGGGACATAGGAGGGATGTTCCTTTTATCGAGCCCACATGGATTTTCTTCTGTAGATAAGACAGATCGTGGGGATTTTCACGGAGCACTGCAAAATGAACCAAAACACGTATTTTATGAGTATAGCCGACACCCCTCGGTGCAAGTGGAATGGTGATGAGGAGACTACCTACCACTCCCTGACCCAGAGCCTGTTGAGAGGGAACAATTTTTGGTCTTTGTTACTACTTCTCCTAGGGTGGATATCAAAGAAGACTTTTGAAGTAAATACCTGGCATATTTTACTGGCTAGGCAGTGACCTCTGAGACATTATGACTGGTACAAAAGGTCTCTAGACCGCGGTGCTAATCTCAATTTTGGGACAGTTAGACAGCGGCTATATAGCCGTATATACTCCTGCGTTGAGAACCAACCCAGAACCTTTCAGCACGTTGCCTCAGGTTGACCCTCAGCTTCTCTGCAATTGGAGCTCTTCTTTCTTGTTCTCTTCACTCTCACGAAAATTTTGTCGTTAGTCGCCTTTCCCCTACATGTTCCCATACCACCTTGCAGTTTGAGAG
This sequence comes from Pachypeltis micranthus, assembly GCA_020466155.1. Taxonomy (NCBI): domain Eukaryota; kingdom Metazoa; phylum Arthropoda; class Insecta; order Hemiptera; family Miridae; genus Pachypeltis; species Pachypeltis micranthus. The sequence goes on along the minus strand of CM035770.1, from coordinate 53,847,823 downwards.
GTTGAGCGGCTTTTCTCGCCGTGTCTTCACTCTTCACTCTTACGAGATACTGGTCCCAGATCAGCAAACTCCATCCTCTTCTGGGTGAGCACATTCCTCAAAAATTGAGCAATGCAAGGCACGTTCAGCTTTCCTCGGAACGCGACACGGTGCAGACGAATGCCTCTGGGACTGGCTTGAGCAGGCTGGTTGTGTTCTTCACCATGTGATGCCAGCTCTAGTCACGAGTTTATGATATGTGAAACATCATCCGCCTGCAGCGCTCGGCAGTTAGGGCTTGCAGACTTACCAATTCGATGCAAGTGAGAAATGCTCAACATCACGTGAGGAACTGGTGAGTAAGAAAACAGGTCTCGGATGTTTCCGGCTCGTTTTGCTTCCTCTTAAGGGTGACAGATACTTTGGTGGTGAGACACTTTGATAATAAGTTGCTCATATCTAATTTACGTTTCAGTTTTTTGATCGTCGGTTCAATAACGGACTTGTAAGAAAATACGCTTCTGTAATGTTCGCCATAGAAACAGTAAGTGCACATACGTTATTGTATTCTATGATGCCCTTGGTTGTTTTTTGTTCGTGTTTGTTTTTTCCGTTCACTGAATCCATGAAATAATGATTAGGCTGAATTAACATATTTTGTTCTAGTGGACAGTATCGCTTATACAGCATCAATTGAAAGAATAAAATACTGAAATACTCAGAGTGACATGACTCGGAAATCTTATTCTTCCCAGATATAATCAAGCGAATGGTGACGTGGCTTTCCTGGCTGGAAATGTCTTAGGAATGGCCGTGCTAGAATCTTGTAATGAGCGTTTAAAGGAGTGAAGTCAAGAACTCAAGGCAAATCAGCCCGCCTCATTCATGTTACTAACATTTCTCTTATTTTTCAGATTTTTCACACCGCGATATCTCAATATATTCCAGCAGCGTCTCTATCACAAGGTAACTGACGTCACTAAACTGCTATGATCTTCACCTTACTGGTATTCACCAGACATCACAATAGATAAATATTTCATAGAAGGGTGAGGCTGAAGGGCTTGTACGTTTTGTTGTTATTGGGTCACTCACCTTTTATCAAAAAGCACAAAGACACCCACGAATTTCAGACGGCTCGCTACTTCACAAGAATACGAGTAGATATTAAATGTACTCCGCCTATATTATGAAGAATTAGTTTTGTATTTCTATTCACGATTAGTGGGTTAGCAGGAGTAAGTGTGGTAATTCATCAATGCACGGGCCTCGCGGAACTACCTCAAAACCAACTGTTCCACTTGAATTGGCTTGAGGTTCGTAGAGTTCTAAAATGTATTGGCAGCAGGGCACTTATCGCATGGTGTTTGTATATCATTATCTCGTTGCCTTACTCATTACATTTAATACTATGTCTCTTCATTTCCTCATGAAAGAGCCATTAGGTTCTAGACCATCTTCGGCTTCTTCTTATGAAGTGGACAAACGTGTGTCTAAAGTGTTGTTAATGTTTTTTCAGCCACTGGTCTCCCAGTAATGCCAATTGCTTCCGTTCTGTCTGTCATAGCCTGGATGTACACAGCCTCAGTAAGTATTCCTCGTGCAGTGATGACTACTCCGTGTTTTTGAAAATGTACAGGAAGGTTACTAATGTACGTAGCTATTACTGATAGCTATGTTGGTGAACTTGCTTTAACTAATCTTTGATTATTGACTATTCACCGAAATGTAGCAAAGAATCAGTGCACAATTTTTTTGTCACAGGTTGGTTCGCCCAGCAGGAAGTTTTATTAATTTTCAACTCGTAATTACCATTTTTTCATCTGTTCAAAGGGAGGATTCAGAGCAGTCACGTACGCTGACAGTTATCAAGCAGTCCTTTTCATTGGCGTCATACTGCTGGTATTCTTTATCGGAGTCGCAAAAGTTGGGGGCTTTCCTAGTGTTTGGCACAAAGCTGAACAAGGTTATCGGTGGGAATTCGCCAAGTTAGTTTCCAGTCTTTTCCAGTGGTTTTGGAAAGATGAAACAGCAAGGTTTGGAATGAGGAGTATTGATGCTGGATTTTTCCTTTTACAGCTTTAACCCGGACTACTCTCTACGATTCTCATTGCCCCTTTTAACAATATGTGGTGTATACACCTCAGTAAGGTTTTTCTTGTCGCCTTCATTCCATCAACGAGTTGTGGCAATGGAAACATACGAAGATGCCAAAAAGTAAGAGAAGTGATGCATTAGAATGTAAGCTGCTCCAGTTACTTCACTCTTTTACACGTGATTCTCCAGTCCCCCTGATGTTATTGATAAGTACGAAGACATATGTGCAATCACGTGGTACCTCTAAACGTCCAGCGACGCGACTCACTGCCTTAAAATATAGACGAGGTTAGCGGCAACCTCTTATCCCCCTCCTTTTCCTTTCATGCGAAAAGAAGGTGGGGACGGGATTGTGAATGACGTTGATTAGACGTTCGTAGTCAGCCACAGGTAGAATGAAACCGTGTTGCGTCTGCAGTAGGTGGTAGAACAGGTGCCATGGGTTGAGGAATTATGAGTCAGCGGTTGCTAGATTCGTCCAAAGGTGCAGAGCTGACTCGCCCCTCCATACATCATAGTAATCAAGAAGTGACCAACAAGACGAAAAAGTGGTGCTTGCTAGTTCATGGACCATCTCTAACCAGATACAATCCTGGGAAGCGCTGAGGGAATACCGTTGACTAGCTTGACATTTACCGCCAGAGGGAAATTAAATGGTAACTGCCTATGAAACCCTCCTAACGAATCGTAGAATTTCCGTCTGAGGGCCAATATCGGAAGAAAACATACCTGTTCATGAGAGTATTCATGAGGAGTGTTGAAACCAGGAAGTTTCAGTCATTGATATATTTACGTGCTAACCCGCGATCACTCTCTGTCCAATCCATCAACGAAGCTTTACTTCCAACTGATAGCTAGATTTGTAGCACTGATTATTCTGTTACGAGTTTAATTTACCAGCATCATTTGCTTCTGACACAGGGCCACTATCTGGTCTGCAATTCTGACTGGAATTTGTCAAATGTTCACCTACCTGACGGGTGTGGTCATCTACGCCTACTTCGCTGGATGCGATCCGGTACTGGAAGGGAAGGTAATATACAATAGGGTTATGTCCGCCAGAATGCAAATTATTAAAGTTTACGTATCTGTTAGGTGAGTCCGTCTCCTCTGGCTGGTGTGTTGCTGGTGGCAAGCGCTTTCGATGTAAAGACATCATCGTCTGGTCGTTAAGTCAGTACTCTTAACGGTCAGTACTGACTTAACGGCCAGACGATGATGTCTTTACATCGAAAGCGCTTGCCACCAGCAACACACCAGCCAGAGGAGACGGACTCACCTAACAGATACGTAAACTTTAATAAGGTAATATACGTTCTTATCTTCGTAGTTAGAATGGGGTTTCATGAGCAACGAGCATTGGATTTCTTGTAGTCACCAAAACTAAGGTTGGTTTAACTGACCACAATGTACCGGATGACTCCTACTGAAAGGTGATTCTGAAGATATCTGCTTTCTTGGTGCTTCATGCTTCAAAGCTGAAGTATGTTGCAAAGGTGGCGTTCCCAAGTGATCGCATAAAGAACCATTGACATCTGAGACCGCACTAACCTGATGGGGGAAAAATGTGCCTGGCCTTGTGGCCTATAGGCCGATTGTGCGTGTAATAGCGTTCTAAAGCTTCGATTGACTGGGAGCTTCAAATGTTTAAAATTTTTATTATTATTCTTATATCTTATTCATTTTTTTATATTTGTTTTAATGTGAGCTGGTTGACTTCGAGGCCTGTATGTTTGGCCCACTTGTGTAAAGTTCATACCCCCTCCCCCCCTCTTTTAATTTTAGTTTTGTTGTGTGTCAGCTGAAGTGGGAAGGGCCATAAGGATGTGGGTAGCTTCTGCATTCTAACGCGTCTGCGCACATGATCGTACAGTGGGTAGGTGTGAAGAGGTCGTGGGGGGGTCCTCCATAGCCCCCGTGTTGCATGGGCAGTCGCTAAATGTGCATTAAAAAATAAAATAAAATGGAGGCACACGTTAAAAGCCTGCACTAACCATAGCAATGAGAGAAACCTATGGCAAGGTGAGAAAACCAACGATAAGGTGGATCCTACTCAAGCTAACTGAGCTCTTGCGCTTCGGTTCAGTAGAGTCACATCTTCACTCAAGGCTTCTCATTTTACTCCACAGGGTTCATCATCTTACGCTTTTGAAGTGCGTGTGAGCCGGCAGTCCACCAAAACGTCGCACATGTCCAGAACAGCACTGATTCGAGGCTGTTTGTCGAATTAGCGTTTGGTTGGACTGACGATGCTTGCTTACGTTTCTGTTTGGTCTTTACATGCTCTTCCCACATACGTTGCATCTTTGCCGTTGAGGTACCAGCAGAAGAGACTGTGCCCTTTGGTGTCTGGGTAAAATCATGTCATGTCACTCCAGCCACTGATGGATCTCAATGGTTACCTTCAGGTCAGTTACCTACGATTCTCCATGAGCCATGGGTCGGTGGTGGAATGCTGGACCGGCAGCCAGCCCCTGGGTGTTCCAGCAGGGGGTTGGGCAGTGCAAGAAGGTAGGTAGGGATGGGTTGGGGGTGTGTTTGGTGTTTTGTGTAGTTGTGACTGTGTGTAGGTTGGGTTAGTTAGGTTAAGAGGGAGGCAGGGGAGGAATATACAGTACTTCCTTGCCGAGGGGATGTGGGTTTGGGTGGTGGAGTGTGTGTGTGATTGCATGGGTGGGTGGCGCCCTGGCGGGCCTCGGGGGGCGGTAAATTCCTCTTGGGGTAGCTTTGGGGCGCCCGGTTTAATTTGTTTATTTGGTGCCCATTTGTTATTAGTTATTTGGTTTGGATTTTTGATTAGTTTTATTGCCATTTTGTTAATGTTTAGGGTTCGTCTGGACCCCCAGGCATTAAGAACATCCTGAGGAATGGGTCCCGGGGTGTCCATTTATGTGTGGGTGGGCTCGAGGCCAGCTGGGGGTTCCCCCCCCCCAGCCGGCAGGTATGAATGTGGAATGTATGGATGGTGTATGTGTGTTATTTATTGAGTGAATGATTTTAGGTTACAGTATGAGTGCGGATGGATGTAATTAAATGAGTGCTAGGTGGGGTGAATGGGAGAAGGGTTGGAGTGGGGGCTAAGAAGGAATTCAAACCCCCCAGGGGACGGAAAACTGGCAGTTGCGGGCCCTTTCTGCCCTTCTGGCTACTGGGCACGGCTGGTTGAGGGTGGGTCCTTCTGTACCAGGGACCTGGGGTCCTTCGGCAAAGAGGGGCAAGGCCAAAGCCCTCCAAGGCAGAGGTCCTCAAAGCTGTAAGTCTGGACGCAAGTCCAGGCAGGCTAGCAACCATTCTAGCCTTAAGGGACATTTTTCCCAAAATGGTACTGGGCGGGTGCACAGCCTGCCGCGCAAGCCAGTGCACCATGGGTAGGCCCACGAAAGGCGGATAACTCTGCCGGGGTACAGCATTGGGCCCCTGCAGATATTGCAGTGGTCGAGGGTTTGCTGGAAGTAGTCCCTGTTCCAATTTCCCCTACTCTTTTTGCCTGATGGGGCGGAGGAATGTCAGGGCCAATGAGCCCGGTACTTCCTCTGCACACCTCTATATCGGATCATAAATGTCAGGTGATTAGGTTCTCTTTCCGGCTCTCCCTTTGTACCTTGGTGGGATTCCTTCTTCTTTCCTTCATTCGCAAATATTATCTGTAGAGTGCAATATGGAGAAGATACGGCACTACGGGTGAAGAGGTGTAGTTGTTACTGGGTGCCCAATTGGAACACATTGACTCTTGTATCTTCCTTTCGCCTGACAATTCTGATGACCTGCTGACTAACCAGAAGGAATGGCTCGATACGTGGGAACAATCATGGGTTTTCTTACAACAGTGTACTCACTTCCAAAATGCTATCAAGCAAAGCGCTTCACAACATTGACCTACATGAAAATCGTTCTGCCTGGAACCTTTTCAGGATATCGAGAATCACGCTACTATCATGCCTTATTTTGTGGGGGAGATTTCGAAAACCACTCCTGGATTAACCGGTATTTTCCTGTCTGGCATCATCGCTGCTGGATTAAGGTACTACGAGTTTCTATAAACTTGATTAAGATTTTAAGAGATTGTCTGCTAAAAGTTTCAAACGAGGCATCTTCAGACGCGGAGCTACCGTTCAGATTTAAAACTTAGTCAAATACTTGTAATATTCTAAGTAAACTTACCAGTTCGAGAGTCTATGGTAGCAAGAAGAAATAAACGAGTCAAGTGGCGTGAAGGAAACTACAAACATTTTAAATTCTCGCCACGGCATTTGTCTGTCTATCTAGCTTTTACCTGGTGACGTATGGAACCTGCTTCGGAGTCTCCGGGAAGACTAGTTTTTATAACTTAGTAGTCAAGATAGGAGTGTGATTTAACTATTTTCACTCATGTAAGATCAAACTGATGTGGCCTGCTGACTCGAGCACAAGTAAATGACTGCTTTCGATCTCCATCCCTTTAGCTGGAAATCTCCCACCCTAAGAAAGGGTAGGTCTGCTAGTACCTCATGAAACCCTCACCAACCACTCTTTGGCCTTCCATCCCAAAAGTTCACCAACTCTTTCATCCGAAAGCCATGTTCTCTTCCCTCTTCACAAACTTCGAAAGAAACGTCTTCGCTCTTAAATTCATTCTCACGTTATGGGCCAATCTCCCGCTTTTGCTGGTGCTATACACAGTTCATAATTAGGTGTGTGACTCCTCATTGGTACTGTAAGCTATGTATGTGTCCGCTCAAATGTTTCTCTCATGTGGGTGCGTTGGGACCCAATGCCCAGAAAGGATGCCTAGTGGAAGGCAGACTAAATGGAATAGGTTGTTGAAAGGTCCCTACTATAGTGAACATCGCCTCAATGATAACCATTATATTCCATTCTTAGCTGGTATTAAACACATAATGCTCGCATAAACACCTGAAAGATATTTCATACAGAATAGTGGAAGAATTAGTGATTTTGGGCAAAACCGTTAGAAGGGCGACCCGTGTGGGCGCAGCAGTGATTTCAAGACATGCGTCAAGAATCAAATCCTTCACTGTCTGCTGTGCGGCTGATGTCCTGAACTTACAGATAAGTTCTTCCGTTACAGCAAGTTGTTGTCAGTGGTGATATGTGACATGGGCATTCATTCATATTCTCAATGTGGTCCCATTCCTTCTAGAACTACAGATGCCTGATTTGATCGGTAACCTTGATCCACTAGGCCAGAAACCTGTTGAAATGCACAACAAGGAAATACACGACACCAATTATGTCAAAAACACAAGCAATTCAAATACAAAGAATTATACCGACGGCAATGAAATGTTTTCTTTCTCTGTTATCAGCACAACGACGAGCTGTTGGAACACGGTAGCGTGCACAATCTACGAAGACATTGTCAGCAGGCTGCTTCCTCAGGACGTTTCTAAAAAAGCCGCTCTGTGGATAATCACAGGCATCTTGTTTCTGGTTGCTGTTATCAGCACATTTTGCATTTACATCACTCTGTACATTCCCAGCATCATTGAGGTAATGTAACCAGTTAAATTAGTTTCTCCCGAAGATAATTCTGTTCATCTACTGCCTATACAGAACTTATGGCAATGAAAAGCGAAATATGATAGCTCTAATGTTGAATTTTACCAGTTATCAGTACACTGAGTTTTATAACGTAAATGAGTAAGTTTTTTGAGCTATTACTCAAACCCATCCAAGTAAGACATCGCCAAGTAAGTGCAGAAATTTATGTCATCGACTGTGGGAAAAGTTTTAGTTCCTTCCAGAGCTTCACGTTTCACAAATATCTGGTGACACGTGCCCATTTGTCGATTTTTCACACAGAACTCACAGAAATAACGTTCATCGTGGAAACTAGCAGCGCTCTACGTTCCGGAATTCATTCTGCTGCTGCTACATTTACCACGACCCTAATTTTAAATTTTAGGAGAAAGTCTATTCAGATCGTTGGACGAGGCAGTTCCCTACGGTACTGAACCTCCATGCGATCCCTACTTATTTTTGCTAGAAGGCTTTCCATCCTGCACGCCTTGCTCCTCCAGACCAATGTTTGGTCCGGGATCTCCTCAGGTAACCCCACGCGGTGGTTACACATGGGCAACAGACTGCTACTGGGAAACTGGTTAAGTGACACTACTTGCTTTACCTCCCTAGGTTGGGGTTCGTTGGATGCTAAGTGAGCACCTGTGCTCTCGTGTGCTATCAAAGCTGCAATTATAATCATAAACGATAAAGCCTACCTAATGAATTGCGCGATTTCTGTCTGAGAGTTATTTCATCAGTTTGAGAAGAAAAACAAACCATATTGCATGTCCGCACCACCTTCAGAGCGTACTGTAGCCTGGACTTTTATGATTTACAGTTCAGTTACTTTTAAACAACTGCACTATACAATAAGCCCCATCCTGATTTATACGGTTGGTGTAATGTTCCTTGTTCCAGTCTGCAGCTACAATGAAATCTTTTGCGTTAAGCAGCACATTCGTGTTGTACGTGAGTGGCATGCTTTTACCTTGGATCAACGCTAAGGTGAAGACAACTAGGCCATCCTAAGTCATTTTATAATTACATTACATTTAACTACGTTGAATTAAAGTATGCATGAATTGGAATCTGCTTTTTTGAAGTTATTACTGTTCATCTCACTGTACTCTAGTCTCCTACCGGCTGGATTTCGTTGTTTTCATATTACTTGATGTTTTAAAGGGAGCGATGGCTGGAAGTTTCATCAGTGCAGTGGTGACGACGTACATCTCTGTCAGTTCGCAAAAAGCCAAACTGACGGGGAAACTTGTCCACGTGCCCAAAGTTTTAACAAATGCAGAGTGCGTTGTAAACGGGACGACGTACGCTCTTTTGAAGTGAGTCTAATGTAGATGTTTTTTGTCAAAAAAATACCGTTTAGTATCACGCTACGTTTACTATCACGTTGAAAAGGCTTAATGCATCACTGAGCATTTCTTGGCCCAACTGTCCAACATCACGATAGTAAAAGGAAGGAGAAGGGAGGAGGTAAAAGGAGTGAGAGCTAGCACGAACAAGAGTGTTTGGCGAGCTAACAACATTGCGAGGCGCAATAAGTGGAAGAGTTCGCTTGACTGTTGACAGGAAGAACACTGAGCAAATGAGCTGACGAAGGCAATGAGCAAGTTGGTAGTGGTAGTGCAGGCAAGGTGATATGGTTTAGTCGATGAAATACATACTTAATTAAGGGGAAGGACTCAGCAAAGGTATCATGTGGATTCCCACCCAAACTTGAATGTGCGTCAGCCTGTTAAGGAGGAAATAAAAGGGGTCGGTGTGAATGAAGAGCCTGTTGACGCGACCGACATGATAAGATTTATCATGAACATGAACCGTGCTCGCCAGTTCTCAAAATAATGAGATTCCAATTTGTCAAGGTAGTACAATGCATAGCGTTTGATCATTAAACGGTTGCATGACACTTTCGACCATGCAATTTGGTTTGTTCGCTTGGTCAACATGCTAAGTCATTAGTTGGTGATCGGACCGAACTGTTACGAATCAAACTGTTCGATTTAAAAGAGGCTCTTCCGGGGCATTTGTGTGAAATAGGAAACTCAAATGTCCCTATTTACTCGGAACATCGTGGTAGGCAGTCTGAATGGACCTGTCTCGTTCACGTGTCGTTTGTCGCTTCACCCAATTCCCTATTTGTAGTGATGAATGCTCTTAGAAACAGTGATCGAGAATAAAACTCCGTATTCCAATTACTTTCGGTAGGTAACGTTATCGTTATGCTCCCCCACACTTAGTAAGATATCGTAATAAGACCAAATTCATCTGGTAAGCTTGACTAGCAGCTGCTCACTATCTAAAAATCTGGCCCGTTAGTCACCGCCAATTGGAAATTTCCCAACTGAGATAGTTGTGTAAGAAGGGATGTTTGCTCCGCCTACCGGTTGAGTTTCCCAACGTTGAGAAATAATTGTAATTGCTCCTGTGAATGGCTCTCTGAGAGGTCGTATGACACTTGTAGGCAAACTTATTCCTCGCAAACAATCGAGGTTTTAAGAACTTTTGCATTCTTTCATAAACTTATCATAAATATTATCGCTAACGGAGAAATGTTTGTCACCACAGCGCTTCCACGACAACTGGGTTCGCGGAATACGGGTTGCTGACTGTTGCTGACCCCAGTGTGCCCTGGTATGAGATGCTTAGCTTCACGATCTTCGCTCTTCCCGGTAAAACTAGCATTTTCTTGTCACTTGCCAGTTTAATTGAAAAAAAAGGTGCTGATTTACTTATCTCTTTATTAAGCCACAAAGACGGCGGCAAATATAAAATAGAATGTAATTTATGTGTGAAATGAAGTCGAATGTGGGGAGAGGAAAATATTGTATTATTGAGCTATAGTAAGGGAAAGTGTAGTTCCTTCCTTGAACCCTGAGCTCACCCGCCTACGCACTCGCCTTCGTAGCATTGCCCTCCAGCTCAATCTCTTACGCTTATGCCATGTGTACCAACCATTACCTAACCCGTACACTGTAGTATTTTAACCGCGTTACTCAATAGCTCCAACCACCTAGCATGTGTCATTCTAGTACCCTAAACCTTATTTTCTGCCCTTGAGTGCATAGTGTTTAATGTACTAAAAAGAATTGAAAGACACAAAATGCAGAGCTCACTGAACCCTCCAACCCTTACTCATGTTCCCTACAACTTATGCCCTAAACAATACAGCACTCTTGATCAGATTGGTGGTGATGAAGGATGGGGAATTTGTAGCAACACGCGACTTCCCTCAATAAGCGCACGCATGCTTCGTTAAACGAATTAATACTAAAACATTTATGAAGAACAATAGATAGGTAATCTTGTGGGTTTGGTGAAAATCGTTAAGGACCCTATTTTTGATTCACAGGCCTGTATTTCCGTTCACCGAATTTTCGTGGAGATATTTATGGAAAAGACAAGTTGGGTAACGACTATTGGAAGATAATTTGAAGCCCCAAGTTTTTGATACATTTTGATCCCCCACCCCCATTCCGATTCATGAAAATCGCCCTTAACCTTACTTTTACGTATACTAAAAAAGGACCAGCTCAATCAGTTCAGCCGTTGTCTCGCAAATTGAACTACAGATACGCAGACGAACCACACGCAGTAATTAGCTTTTATGGATTCAATAGACCATCTGCTCCACACTATATCTGAAGAAAACCCAAATTTTTTTGACACGATGACCATACTTCCCTTACCTTTTGGGTAGCGGAAAGTAAAAAAAAACCCCTGCAAATTATTACACAATGGTTTATTATTCTCATGAAAAGCTTGACCTAGTATTACTACTCCGATACCCATCCCATTCGATTCAGCATCGAATACTAGTAAACCATACGAAACATGACCTGACTACAATGGAACTACGGAAACTATACATTCCCCCAGCGCCAGGCGCCCGTAAACGTCTGTAGGCATTTATGATCTGATGGAGGCGTGTGCGGAGGAAGTGGCCTTAACCTTCCTCCACCTCGTCGGGCAAAAAGAGTCGGGGAAATTGAGACGAGTGCTTCCAGCAAACCCTCGCTCGGCAATTGGCAGGACGTAGCGAGTCCAAAGGGCGTTGCAAGTCGAGCGGGCCTTGAAAACGATACGAAACACGGCTTATTTGCGATTATGTTGCGTTTCGTTAATTTTTTAAACAATTTTTTGCCCATAACGACCATGGGCTTCGTCCGATCAGATTGCCGAGATGGCAGGCACAACTAAATACCAAATGGGATTTTCGTGTGAAAGAACGACCATGTTAAAGGCACAAAACGGCCCGTGGCGGGGGACGGCCGACAGACATTGCAAATTTGGAATCCCCATGTCTTGAAACGTAAAGTATCAAATTTTGGAGGGGGTTGTAAAAAATGTTTCGTGACCGAAAACATAGGGTTATTATTCAGAATGAATAATAAACCAAAACATATTCATTCGATGTAGAAAACTAAATTTCAATACTGCCTATATACAAGAGGGTTAATTTCCTAGGAAGCGGGTAGGGATCGCAATGAATGAGGATTGTGGCAGCGAACTTCCACCTCACATGAACGTCAGTAATGGACTCGTGGGCAGGTGGCTAGTAGCTTCAACCTCTTTCGTGAACAAATGTCGTTGGGGTCTGACATCACAATCTGACAGCACGCCAGTGACTTGGTAGGGTCACGGTCGTGGAATCTCGTGGACAGACACATGCTTGCTAAGAAATAAAACGGTGGAAGTTCTTGACCAGTTTATGCGATCATGTTCATGTACATATAAGTTATGTTCTCGGTTTCGACGAATAAGTTAAAAAATATCTGGTGCGTTGCAACACACAACTTTCCTCAGCTCTACATCAATTCACTTTCTACATGGCTTTTTCTACTTACTCAATCCATTTATCACTCAGTTCATTTGAACTTGGTCATTTGAAGTTGGAAGCGGCAGCGCTTACAGTTCCAGAATTTACTGTGCTGCTCGTACTCATTCCAGGACCGTTATTGAGAGCAACTGGTACACAGAGAATTAATGAGGCTGTAAAAACAAATTTTTCGAAGAAGGATAGTAAATACTTTTAAAGAGTTATTAGGTAAAAACGTTTAGAACTGGTAGTAAGCGAAACGGCAGTAGTTGAAATTCAGGAATTTCGGGAGTGACCCCCATGTATCTCATGAGCGTTTTTAAACACTCACCCTATTGGTATTGGATTGTACTACAATATAAATTTTTTTAACATTCTACTAAACATTCCAGCGGAGTTTACAAGGAAAAAAGCGCTAAAAACGCTTGTTGTCGAACATTTTGATCATTTATTGTGCTGCTCTCGTCATTTTCTCACAAATGGGAATTTTATGGTATAGTTGGCATATTGAGAGCTACCAATATAAAAAATTTAATCAAAATCGTTAGATCCGTTTTTGAGAAACAAAATTTGGTGTTTTGATCACTATGATAACTATAGTTACCTTTCGATGGATTTTGTTCATACCCTCATTTTGGCGTCGCTTGGTAAGCTTGAGCTGATTTGGTACGGTGGTTTTCTCCAAAAATCGTTCACAGACACACACACAGACCATTTTCCCAAATAGTGTTTTTCGGACTCAGGGGGGTCTGAAACGTAATGATCACTCAAAATTTGTTTTCAGCCGCTTACATAACTTTCCTTTCTACTTTGTATACCCAAGGAAAGTAGAAAAAACATTCATTGATTCCAAGAAAACAGTTGAAGTATGATACAGAATGGAACGATGAATGTAAACGTGTGCGGGGTACCGCGTCGAGAAATTCCTGATATGAACTGAGTAATACTGGGGTGGCCGGAGGGGTATTGTTGAAGACAACCAGCGAAAGCTAAGATGCATTGACGACTGCACTGATATTCTCTCCTGGTGTGGCGAGGTGCAGTTTGATTTGAATCGCAAGAAGGGGTTTCTGCTTAGGCATCCCCTTTTATTATTAATTCTCCCTCTAATTACGCCTACATAACTTATATGTCTCGGTTTATACGGATATAAGTATAAAAATACATGTTTCAAGGTAGGGTCAATCCAAGACATACATGTTTAGCTTACTAACGGCTTAAAAACACTGTAGGTATGATTTGTCTTCGTTATTTGTGTATTAAACTAGGAGGCTTTGGGACCGCGGTTGTAATATTAAGTAACGCGGACTCACGCCATGAAAACAAACAAATGTTCCACTTTTAAGTCTGGAAGACGTAGAATACATTAAAAGAAACATTTTTTCAGAACTAATAGACCTCACACTGACCACTTTTCCTACGCTATTGTCGTCAGTTCATCTGGTCAGATCAGATCAGATCGCCATTATGTATTCATCCCACCACACGAGATGCAAAAGTCGAGTGAAGACTCACACAACTCCTCAACAGCCTCAAGGTCCAATCGTTTCATCTGAACGCACCGTCTGGGGAATTGGCGCGCTTTATTTAAGATTCAAAAAGGCAAAGTATCTTGGTCAGGTGAAATAATTGATAGGGAGCTAACTAGGGTTTTATTGAGGTGATCATCCTGTGATATCTTGAATTATAAACTTGATCTTATGTGAAAGTTTTTACACCTATTTTGTGGTACCTGTAGAAATCAGAAGTGAGGGTTGACCACGTGGATAACATGGTAGACTGAAGAGGGAATCGCATCTATCTCTACGGAGCTATATATCTATATATCTCAGTGTGAATGCAGTGTGTTATGACTGATTTAACCCTCGTCGAGGGTTTAGGAACAGCCATCCAATAAGAAAACAGATCTGTGAATGAAGATTGAAGGCAAGTAGGCTCAGGCTCTCATCATGGCGTGGAAATTCAATTCCTCTCGACTTCTTTTCGTCCATTTTTGAGTCGTCAATTAAGCAGTAACCGCCTACAGCGATGTAAGAGTAAATAGGTGGTCTACAAAAAGGAATAAGTGAGAAGGTTATGAGCATTGTATTATTCGGTGGTAAAGTTTCGGCGTCATTGAAGGATCAACAGCACGTTTTCGTTCGCTTGAAGGATACAACATTTGTTCTCTTGAGAGTAATTAGAGATTCTAGTTAGTAACCCAGGCCCACAGAGCGGAAAATCGCGAGCCGCAAGTCACACAAAGCTGACGTGATGTGGAAACCCAGGCACAACGGTTTCATGAGTGATTTCATCCTACATAGCTAATTCTGGGATCTGTGAATTGATCTCAAGGATAACGTGATGGACTGAGTGAATCACATCAATCTCTAAGTCAAAGACGTTCAGATGTATCTATAGATCTTAGCGTGAAGCAATTTTGCTCGTTAATTCCAGCAACACAAGCGTTCACTCATTCCCTTCATGCATCACTGTTATCACAAAACCGCTTACCACTTTCCTGTCACCCTGGCGACTGTGAGTATGCCCAATCACTACACTGAATCTCCAGGATGGTTATAGGGGAGCATCTTACCTTTGGCAGATGAATGATGTTAATGAGCGAGTTTTTGAATTATTTACGTTTAGTTGACCAGCTAGTTTTCTGGCACAACTGAAAACTGAGCTACTGTATTGATTTACAGTTTCTTACTTAGTTCGTTTTACGATCCCACCTTCCTTTTTGTGATCCACCTTGAAAGAAATACGTATTCTCTCTGTTGCAGCGACTCATCGCCATATACCTAAAGTAAATTTCTAATTTAAATGGAATTGTTTCCAGGTACATTTTTGGGGCTAGCTGCAGCACTTCTTGTCAGCTACATGACTGGATGGGAAGACCTCACCAAGATAGATCGCGAAATGATAATTCCGAGCATGAGATGGGCTTTGCCGCCACCACCGGCTACAAGTTCTGCTGAAGAAGAGCTTTTGAGAATTGATTAAACACGTGATCAATAAATCGTCGAATGGTTAGCCTTTTTGCGAAGTGAACTTAGACGTTTATTGTTTATATCCTCCATAATATAAGTTTCTTTCTATATCAATAAACATTTTTGTAATCTACGGCAGCAACTTTTCATAACCCAGACAGCTACTTCATAGTGAACTTTGGCAAACAACATTCATAGTCAAAACTAATTCAGCACGTCTAAATATCGAATTGAGTCTAAACTCGAATTCACATGACTCGTGACGTGCAGGTTCGACATGTTTCAGTTTTGTACGAAACTTGGTGAGTACTCCTGGCTTTGACCAGGGTAGACTTGAACAAATCACGAAGACGGGGGTTTGCTGTAGCACGAAACTTGTAATTGAAGAGTTGGGTACTCACAAGATTCGAAGACTTACAGTTACAAAGGAGAAGAGACTAAAACTGGATGAGTTTGAGTATAAAACGCGAACAAGGGGGCTTTGAAGGCGTGAAACTGGTTGTACAGGGGAAGAAAGGAGGAATCCGAATTAAATGTTGAAGAGAGGTGAAACGAGTTGGAACAACTGGGGGACGAATGTCTGTTGGGAGAACTGGAAGACGTCTGACTTTTGCGAGAGCTGATAAATAACTGAGTTTGGGAGAGGAAACCCGTAGTCACTGGGAAATAACTTAGGAGCGGGACTTCCCACAGGTACGAACAAATGAGGATGGTGCTCGTGGAAAGAATGATTTCCCATTAGTGCCAGGTAGGGATGTTTGGAGGTAAAAAAACCAGCTGATTCCGCTTGTGCCGAACACTCCTTTACTATCCTCCCGCACATTATTATTCAACTAATCAATTGATGATGGACGGCTATCGTAGAGATCATTTCGCCGGATTGTCGAGTAAGCGGCAATCCCGCACTGACGTGAAGACATGCGGAAGATACATAGGGTGACGGCGTATTCTTTACATCTCACGGTACCGACATCGTATTTGTCCTAGGCGAAAACTGATTTGTATTGTTCGATCAAGTTTTCAATTTCCGATTTTCGATGTACATATAGATGGGCGACTATCATTTCGGATGCATCAATGTTCAAATGTTCATTGAAATTCACTTCAAATTTATTTCTGTTTTACGTACGAGCTTTTAAGTTTTTCCTGTTGTCCTAGTTTTTTGAGATTTCCCGTTGTGAAATCCGTAGTTCTTCATTTTGAATTAATCTGGAGTGCTTGATGCAATCCTAACGAAAATTTTCATTATCTATAGCAAATACATCCGGAGTCTCATCGTCATTTTTATTCTCCGAGTTACCATACATTTTGTTGTCCTATCACCATTAATAGTCCACAATGTTGATGTCATTTCTAGATGTATCTGATTGTAGTTTCAACAATTTTGCATTGATCAGTGACATATCTGATCCTGAATCATAACTCCCGGAAACTGTTGAAGTATTGTTCAATAGCAACTTGGCTGTTATTAATGGTGGCACCTCTAGTTTTTTCGAGCAGTCTTATTCAGTTCTATTTCTAATTCAGAATTATTTATAGTTTTCAAAATCGACTGTTGAGTTTCTCTTTAAACCAACATTGTCTTCTGGATGAAATCGTTTTCCTTTTGGTTTATTGTGATTGGTACAGATTCGGCATGGGTTTTTTTCTTCCACGTTCTTCAATTTCTTGTCGGGTAGAACAAAGTTTCTTCTTTCGTACTTTTGCTTATCAACAAGATGTTCCAATTTCCCTATTTCGTTGTAAAGGGATTCCGTTCCGTGTAAAGATTAACGGTCGATCTTGTATGCTACGTAGTTTGCAAGCCAAATATTATGAGATCTATGAGTGTGCCAGTGTCTATTGATTTTCTCACTTCCAGTATTAATCTTTCTTTTTTCAAAGCATACTCCAGTAATGAGCCGGCTTGATATATGAAAGCAATGGCGTACCTAATGGAGGACCATCCTTTGTTGGCAAATGTGTTACGAAAATTGTCTTACCATATGCACCATTCCGCTTCCACAGTGTGTTTCATAATCATTCTCCACTGGCTCCTTCCGAAAAGTCTTTCGATACAGTAATTTTCTTTTTATCTTCTTTGATATTGAAACGATCGTATTCTGTTTTGAATTCCTCGATCCATTGGGCAGCATTCAAGTTTTTTCCAGTGACTTTCCCAATTATGAAATCCTTCGCGATCGAATCCTTCTGTGTATCGGAATTTATTTTTTTCTCTTCCTCCAGCAATGCCTCTAGCAGTATTACCATTGTTTTATCAGAGCTAATAGATACAGACCCAGTGGCATTCGTTGTATCCGTTATTTCTTCTAAGTAAATGTCATTAAATTGTACGTTTTCATCTTCATCCAAATATACTTTTGATAATACATCAGTCCAGGGTACCCATATTTTCCTTATCTGATGTCTTTTAGTGATTGTGTTTTTTTTGCCTTGGTATATATCGATGTGTTCGTGATTTCGGCGTGAAGGCTCACAGGTTGGGATTCAGATTTCATTACAAATACCTGCCCATCGGGCGTTGGTAACGAAGTGACGCAGATGATATTTGACTTACTTTCATCAGGCGCTTGTTTCACTGCGAAATCGAACGTCAATTTCTTCATGGCGTGAAAAATTTGCAAAAAATGTTGTTTTATAAAGGATTTTTACTTTCTGAAGGATGGAACAAGGACGATAATTGCTTTTCTCTTTAAAAAAAGATTTTTTGATAACAAAACGTAACAATTTTTATACCAAACGAATCTAATATAATTTATCAATACAAATGTTCACTCACCTGTAAATCATGAGAAAACAAAAGAAAACAACACTTAAAGCCCTTAACCCTTGGTAAGGGCCCCCCGATCTTCGTTAGCGTTGTTAATAAGTTCCGGCACGTTATTACTTCACTAATCAATCCGCACTGATAACCGACGGCTCTAGTGGAGATTATTTCGCCGGATTGTCGAGTACGCGGCAATCCCGCACTAACGCAAAAATATGCGGGTAATACATACGGTGACGGCGTATTCTTTGCATCTCCCGCCTTGAGAAAGAACCATTTCAAGTGCTAACGCTGTAATGTTCTTGTGCATACGCTGAACTTGTTCATGCATTGCCGAACAATGGGAGTAGTTTGGTGATGTGATAGAGGTTTGATTCCGGTTTCTTGTGTCCTGTGTCCGATTCGTCGATTGTATTTGAAATCTTCTTAACTATTTTATAAGTTCCAATTCTCGATTCATCCAATTTTTACTTTCCGCTACCCGAAGGGAAGGAAAGTATAGTAATCGTGTCAAAAAAACATTTGGGTTTTCTTCAGGTCTTTACGTTTCAGACCCTACTGAGTCTAAAAAACCTAATTTCGGCGCGTGGTCCGCGCGTGTGTGTGTCTGTAGTTCGATTTGCGGGAGAACGGCTAGTCCGATTGAGCTGGTTGTTTTTTTGTTTTGTTCGTTATTATTTGTAGACATCAAAATAAGGTTATGGACGATTTCGGCTAATGAGAAGGGGGGTGGGGGACGAAAACATACCAAAAACTAGGGTTTTTCACCATTTTCTCGAAAACGGCTCTAACGATTTTGATCAAACTTTCTCATTTTTTTTTACTAATTAATATCTAACTTTTCATCTCCATACATATCTCCATGAAAATAAGGTGAACGGAGATATCGGCCCATGAAGCAAAAATAGGTTTTTTACGCTTTTTGGCGAAACGGCTCCAGCGATTTTCACCAACCTCACAGGATGTTTTCAAATAGTTATTACCTAGATATTGTTCTCAATTAATGTTCCTCTGGAAGTCTATTGAACAGAGATAAAAATCAATATGTGTCGAAAATAACGTTTTTTTGAACATTCCGTAAATTTCAGAGTAACTTCTTCACGAGATGTGATAAATTCTAATGGAGTGTCTTTCAATCACCTATACCAACATTTCGTTCTCCATAATTATTTCTGTATGTATATGTTGAACGGAGATATAAGCCAAGTTAACTCAGAAAAAGAGATTTGTCGAATATTAATTTATCGGTATTCCAATTTTGTCATAAACGGCTCTAACGATTTCGATCAAGCTTACGGAGTACTCTCAGCTAACTAGTCCCTACATTTTGTTCGGTATAAATGTTCCTGTAAAAATGCGTAGAACGAAGATATAGCACCCGCATATCTAGCTGGTGTTCAAACTCACGGGGGTGGCGGAAAGTTGTGTGTTGCTACGCACCAGATATTTTTCTGTTTAATCGGTTTCCGTTCGCAACGTATACTTTATCCCCAACTTCTTGTCTACATTCCTGTCTGTGTAGGTCGAATATTTTTTTTATTGTAATAATTGTGCGATTTTCTTGTATTTGTCAGAGCTTCTTCTCAATCTTTTTGCAAGTCTTCTTGTGTACCTGCTGATTTCACTTTGGTTGGTAGGATGTCGACTTTGGTTCTTTCCAGAAGGAATTTTGGTGCAAACTTCGTTACGGTGTGTTCAGTGTAGTTGTATTTTTCCCACACATTTTTACGCAACAGCAGTCCAAGCTATTTTCTTATCACTACTGCAAGGAACTTGTGTTCGTTACTAAATCCTTGAAGAAGAGGTTGTTTGGAAGAAACCAGACGGCCCCGTAGCTTTTCAGCTAGCCCACATACTGATATTAGGTAACTGAGAAGGAGGATGTAAAATGTCTCTATGTTCAGTCGACTACGACTTCTTTCAAGGGTGAGAAAAGTAAAAGGCAATAGAAGTTGACTGGAGGTTTACTCTCGCCAGACTGACTCTGAGGGTTTTTTTTTTTTTTTTTTTTTCGGACGCTTCCGGGGGGGGGGGGGATCTTCAAAAGACACCCAAATGGGTAGTGTCGGATTTTTACCGACTAAAACCCCTCCCCCGCGGTTGCCAACCCGGAGGTTCTAAACCAGAAGGATGGGAGGCCAGCCTGCAGATGCAGGAAGACTCATGCGCATGTGCGATGCTGGGAGGGCGGGACGGGGTTAGCGTGGAATGAGGGAGCAGGGCCTACGGACGATGTCCGAGGGGTTGGGGGCACATTGTGTGAGGCAGCTGATGGACGGGTTGGGGTGACCCGCCACAGAGTTGCGGAGGTTGAGGGGGTTGAAGGCGTAGGTTGAGGCGGCCGCGCTGAGCGAGGGGAGGCCTGTTTCCTTTAATAGCTGCCGGTTTCTGATGTAGCGGGGTGAGCGGAGGACACCTCGGAGGGACTTCATGTAGGTGCCCTCGAGTTGGCGAAGGGAGGAGGCCGTGCCCCAGACAGGGATAGCGTAGGTGCTGATGCTCCTGATGATGGCGTTGAACACACGGATTTTCGTTGGGTGTGAGACCTTTCTGTTGTTGAAGAACGGCCGGAGAGCAATGAAGGCTCCGTTGATTTTGGCGCGGACTGCGAGGGTCTGCCTGTACCAGTTGAGTTTCCTGTCAAAGATGACACCGAGGTACTTGGCCTGGTGTTTCCAGGGGATTGGATGGTTCCCCACTTGGATGTTGGGGGGGGGGGGATGTTACAGCGGGAAAAGAAGACGGCTTCTGATTTGGATTCGTTGAGGCGTAGTCCCCATTTGTGGTACCAGCTGAGCAACGACGGCAGGAACTTATTCATGACTGTGGCACAGTGCAGCTTGGTTTTGGAGGTGTAGAGGAGAGCTACGTCGTCCGCATATTGTGCAATGATGATCTTCTCGTGGACAGGTATGTCATGGCAGAAGATGTTGAAGAGGGCTGGGGAGAGTTTTGAGCCTTGGGGTACGCCAGCCGTGATGCGGTGGGTGGTGGATAGAGTTTTGCCAACTCTCACCCTGAAGGTCCTGTCGGTGAGGAAGGAGCGAATCAGAACAGTGAGAGAGGGTGGACAGCGGAGCAGGATGAGCTTGTATATCAGGCCTTCATGCCAGACCCCGTCAAAGGCTTGGCGGGCGTCGAGTAGAAGCATGGATGTGTGCCGATGCTTGTTTCGGCTCTCAGCTATGTATTCAGTCACCCTGAGGAGCTGGTGGCAGGTTCCATGATGGTGTCTGAAGCCATGTTGGAAGTCTGGGAGAACCTTGTTGGTGGCGATGAACTCGATGAGGCGGGTTAAAATGATGGCCTCGGCGATCTTGCTCAGGGTGCAGAGAAGGCTGATGGGTCAGAGGCTTTCCTGCCTTGGGGATGCAGATGATTGTGGCCTCTTTCCATGCTGCAGGGAAGTATTGAAGGCGCATGCAGGCATTGATGATGTTGCAGATGGCCACTGTGTGGATCCTGGGGAGTGTCTTCAGGACTCCGTTTGAGATGCCATCGCTGCCTGGGGCCTTGTTTTTGGTGAAGCCTTTGATGGTTTCGCTGATTCCCTTCGGGGAGGTTGGTCTGAAGGTTGCAGGGTGCCCTTGAGGGAAGCTGCGTACTAGGCGGTTGACCTCGGCGTGGAAGGTGGTGTGGTCGTCGTGCGAGGGAAAAGGGGAGCACTGTTCTTCAAGAGATTCGGCGAAGATGGTTGCCTTGTCGATTTCAGCAGAGTGTGAGGTGTTGTTGTGGCTGAGAGGTGGAGAGTGAGCTTGCCTGTTCCGTAGGGATTTGATGATCTTCCAGCAGCGCTTAGGGTTGAGTTCAGCTTCAGCTATGTATTTTTCGAAGCTGGCGTCTCTGATAGCTTGAAGGGCAGCATTGAGCTCCCGTTTGGCGGCATTGAGCCTGGGTCGTAGGGACTGGAGGCGGGTCTGCTGGAGCAGCCTGCGTAAGTGGTTCTTTCTCCGGATCAGGGCTCTGATGTCCGGCGGGAGGCGTTGGCGGCCTGTGGCAGCTGGAGTTGTGGCAAGCCCTACCTTGTCCTGCCTCTGAGAGGGCTTGAAGGGCCGTTTATATAAGGGTCCCTCTCCCCCTCCTACCAGTCAAGGGTCGCCATCCCTTCCTACCACCGTCTGATGAGAGCTAGCTCTTGTATTTCAATAATAGACCTATGTACATGTGATGGTGGGTCGCCACAACTACCATTTATTTCGCATCTTATCTTGTTAATCAGAATTTGGTTCATCCTTTCATTCAGTCTGTTATAAAACGGTGTGTCCACTGCAGTGAACATTAGGCTTATGTTTTTCTCCATTAGATATTGTTTAAATTCCTTGGAATTTATTCCTGGGTACTGGTCCGTTAGTATATCTATAGTACTGCTTTTTGCCACTTTTTCTACCAGTTTTATAAAGTATGTGGCGCATTCATTTCTTGAGGTGAGAAAATAAAAGTATCTTGTAAAATGATCAACGAGAAGATGCAAGTATCTTTTTGTTGACCGCAAATCACCGAAGCTTTCAGTAGTGTCGATAGACATTATTTCGAAAGGTCGTGTTGCTGGGCCCAAATGTGACATTAAAACCATACATGGGTTCGCTTCTGGATTTGTCCGCAATCAATACAAATTTGTTTAATATTTTAATTTTCCCAGTGTAAAACGGTGTTATTTTATTAGTCATTTGGGTTCTCCCGATGTGACAGTAACTGCTATGAACACCTTTTATCAGAGTCTTGCAGAGTTCTTCGGATTGCATGATTTTTTTTCGTTCTTTCTTCTTTTTGTCGTAAATACCGTTCTCCAACATAAGTCCTTTTCTGATTTTTAAATCTAGATTCGTTGGTCTTTTTGTATTTCTGCGAGGGGTATTAAATTTACCACCTTTATAACATCTTCATCGTTTTCAATCGGTTCTAACACTGGATTCCTGCTTAAACAGCCAGCTTCCTGGTTTGATTTTCCTGGGTTATATATGGCGAAAATCATATTGTGATAAATAGTACATCAAATCTCCGAGTTCCTCGTCAGGTCTTGCTTTTATATTCATATTTTCCAGTGGTTTATGGTCGGAGTAGATGTTGAATTTTTTTCCCATAAGCC
The DNA here is from genome assembly GCA_020466155.1 of Pachypeltis micranthus. Taxonomy (NCBI): domain Eukaryota; kingdom Metazoa; phylum Arthropoda; class Insecta; order Hemiptera; family Miridae; genus Pachypeltis; species Pachypeltis micranthus. The sequence continues at coordinate 53,824,589 of CM035770.1, read as the reverse complement.
AGTGCTGCCAATATTTTACAGTTTCCTTCATTGGTAAACATTCAAGGTATATTGCTTTTTTTCTGTCCTTCCTTCAGTTAGTTTCTTTGAAAAATAGGCGACCGGCCTTTTTTCCCCCAAATGGGGATTCCAAATTTGCAATGTCCGTCCGCCGTCCCCCGACCCGGGCCGTTTTGTGCCTTTAACATGGTCGTTCTTTCACACGAAAATCCCATTTGGTATTTAGTTGTGCCCGCCATCTCGGTAATCCGATCAGACGAAGCCCATGGTTGTTATGGACAAAAAACGGTTACAAAAATTAACAAAACGCAGTATAATCGCAAGTACGCCGTGTTTCGTATCGTTTTCAAGGTATTTTTACCTCCTGGGTCGAATGGAATGAGAATCAGACTATACAACTGCGTGTAGGGAAATTACAGTAATTATTAGAGTCTACTAATTGAAAGAGCTCGTGGGAACTACAGGAACCACCCGCCCGTTCGACTCGCAACATCGTGCCTATTGCCGAGGGTTCACTGTAGTTTCCGTCCCAATTTCCCCGACTCTTTTTGCCTGACGGGGCGGAGGAAGGTTAGGGCCACTTCTTCCGCACACCAGTACATTGGATCATAAATGCCCACAGACGTTTACGTTCGCCTTGCGCCGGGGGAATATTTAGTTTCCGTAGTTCCATTGTAGTCAGGGCATGTTTCGTATGGTTTACTAGTATTTTTCGATGCTGAATCGAATGGAATGGGTCTCGGAGCAGTAATACTAGGTCCAAGCTGTTCATGAGATTAATAAATCGTTGTATAATAAATTTCAGGGTTTTGGTTCTTTGTTTGAGAACTGCTCCTCCTCCTCTGATGCTCGCATCTGTATAAATATTTATGGGCAGTTCTGGATCGTATATTTGTAGAATTGGTTCCATACATAGCATTTTCTTTATTTTGTCGAACGAATCCTGACATTCCCTGGTCCGTATGAATTTCTCATCTTTTCTCAGTAAATTTGTGTAGTGGGTCCAGGATGATAGCCGAGTTTGGTAGAAATTTATAATGAAAATTAACTTTAAGCAATTGGGTTATGTCCACCAGTAGGCAAATTACTAAAGTTAACGTACCTGTTAGGTGAGTCCGTCTCCTCTGGCTGGTGAGTTACTGTGGGCAAGCGCTTTCGATGTAAAGACATCATTGTCTGTCAGTGCCCTGACTTAAAGGCAAGACGATGATGTCTTTACATCGATAGCGCTTGCCCACAGTAACTCACCAGCCAGAGGAGACAGACTCACCTAACAGGTACGTTAACTTTAGTAAAATTAACTTTTCCTAAGAACTGGCGTATGTTCATTTTTGTTGTTGGAACTAGGAAGTTTCTGACTGCGGTTAAGCAATCCTTCAGAGGTCTGATTGAGTTATTTTGTATAATGTGGCCAATGTATCTGGCGTAAACGTTCTCAAAATTTCGTTTTGCAAATTTCAGTCGAAAACCCTCGGTTTGGAGTGCTTCCAGTAATTTTGAGACGTGAATTATATGTTCTTCAATCGTTTCTGAAAAAATCAATAAATAGTCGATGAAATTTTGGATGTAATATCTCACAGGTTCACGCTTAGCCTCCTAAGGAACGCCAGATGTTTCCAGCAAGTCTTTTATGATGTTCACCCTAGGAGAAGTAGCTCCAAAGACTAGAAATAGAAGTGGTAGGGAATCTCCTCATCTGTTTTACACCATCTACACCGAGGGGTGTCGACTATGCCTTGTAACACTCATGTGTTTGTTCATTTTGCAGAGCCCCGTGATGATCTCCCACGATTCGCCTTAGGTCCTTCCTTTCTATTCTCGGAAGGCTCCGTCTTTGCTCGTGCGTTTGCCCTGAGATACAGCGTTTGGAGTGCCTCACTCCCGCAGCATTCCTGATTGTCTGATGCTGCACAGTCCTCTTGACTAGATACAGAGGAGTCACACAAAGGGAAGGAGCTCAGTAGATGAATCGAGTCTAGCCAGATGGTCCGCCCTCTCATTTCCTGTGATCCGTTTATGCCCAGGAACCCAATAAAAGTGAACTCTATGGGTATAATAAGGATGTTATGAGTGCAGAGTAATGCTCAGAGAACTACCAAGTGATTTTCAGCAAAGAGCTGTGTAAACAAGTTCAAGACCTCTCCCAGACATCCGTAAACTGAGAGCGATATGAAGAAAAGCTCAGGCTGCTAAAAAAAATGGGGTAACGAGCCAATCCTATTGTGGCCTATTGAATCGCTGTGGTCTGGTGGACGTGACATGGCCTCGTGCGTAGATCCCTCTAGCATCAGGAGGTTCACACGGGATGGAGCGTAGCGCCTTGTGACGAATAGAGGGCAGGGAGCGCTGATCGCTGTGGGATGGCGGTGGTAGGGGGAGATCATGACTCCAGCTGGCGTCGTCTAGCCACCCAAGCTTGGGAAAATATGGCGCATTTACGCTTGGAGAGGAGCGTAGCTGAACTCTTCAGGGGGGGATGCACACCCTGGCACGCACGTCCTCATAGAGGGAGCAGGCAAAGAGGATGTGTCAAAGCAGGTCAAATGTGTTGTGCCTGATGAAGTATAACAGGCACCCGTTGAAGGCCCTGTGCCTGGAGAGCATTGGACCACCGGAGAAGAGGAGTGCCATCCCCTCATTCCCAGGCGGTCCCTTATGGAGGGGTTAATGGTGTGGAGATGCCGTGCTGTGGGGCCTGCATCCCACCATGCCTGCCACATATCAAGGACCACATCAAGTGCGAGCTCAAGGCAGCACTCGATGGGGACCTCCAGCCGAAGCTCAGGCACCAGTGGATGGCTGGATGGCAGCTTGGAGGACAAACAGTACAGGGCAAGGTCCAGCGGAAGGACGCCCACAACCACTTGCAGCGCCAGATGGGACGTAGTCCAGTACGCCAGTAATACAGCCAGAAGGACGTCCCTCCACTTTACGTGAGGCTGCTGCTGATTGCCCTCCTAGGGGGAGATCTACTAGACAGCTGCAGTGTGAAGTACGATGGGCCGTGGCTGGTGCTTAATTTGTGCGTTCTTATTCCAGTGAACGGCTGAGGGAGCTTATGTGCCTTCCAATCACACCACTTAAGCCAACACCTCTCTTCACCGGCTGGAGACAAATCATCGGCTCTTTTCTGCCATTAACCCGACAGTTTTTTTACTGCTTTACCTCTCGTTATTGTTGAGGAACTCCGAACCCTATCAACTTAGCATTCGTACTGCGCCCCAGTCTTAGTGAATGGATACTCACTCACTTAGACGAAAATAAAAACCCACCAGGAAATCATGGCCGAGTGTATATCCTTCCATTTAAACTTCCAGACTTCTGATGAATGAACACAATTATTATTATGATTGGTCGGTATTCCCTCGACTAACGAACACACTTTAATTGGTCATTTAAACTTCTTCGATATTGTAGCGGCGCGTGAAAGTCGAATATATCATATCTTCGAAGGACATGCGTTAACGAGCATTGCATTAACGGGCTTAATGAAACAAGTATACATGATATCGTGATAAACTGCATGAACTGAGAAGGTTGGATATGGTCGTATTTTCCACATAAGGGAACGCCTAACGAATGTAATTAAGAATTATTGCAGTTATCATCGGTACCAGTTATTATCCATTAGTAAGCGATTTCCTCTCAGCTAAAAGAAAATGAACCCCGGGTACAAATGCAAGTTGGCCTGAACTCGTTGGAAGAACGAACTGAAAATCACGAGTTACGTGCCTTGCACGTTTCCTGAGCTACGTTAGTCGAGCTCTGCAAATCTGTGGCGAGTTAAAACGAGATTGCAGGTAAAAACTATATCTTTTTGTTGTTTGGCCGTTTATTCATGTTTTGCCGGTGTTGGGTTTCATTTTCGGTCACTTTCGTGGACGCCGCGTTTTGCCTACACCAGTGGTTCTCAACCTTTTATGAGGTATCGCCCCTTAGTGGAAGACGACTCACCCCTGTCGCCCCCCTTCTCTCAGTACGGTATACCCTTATTTAAATGTAAGAAACGTGTTGTTGTAAAAATAATAGACTGAATTATTATGTTAAATGATTTATTATTATATACAATTATTACTATTTCAATTAATTAATTTACCGTTTTAATGGCTCCCTTGTGCTAGGTGGACTGCAGTCAAAGCCTGAATATCCGGCTGTATGTTGGTCAGGTGAAGGCGCAGGTCTCCTTTGGTGCAAACATCCAATTTGTTCCTTTGTTTTGTGAAGAGCTGGACGACAGAGCTGAATCCTTTTTCCACTAAATATGTGGATGGAAATGAGATTAGAAGGGATTCAACCATTTCCCACAGTTTTGGATAAGATTCCATGAGTTTTATCCAGGCTAACTCGTAACCATGCTGCTTAAAAATCATCTATGCCTCACAGTCATATTTCAGGTCCAAAAACTCTGTCTGCAAAATATGTTCAAGGGTGTCCACCGCGTCAAACGAAAATGGATCAAAAACCCAATCTGGAATTTTAAGATTGGCAATGTCTTCAAATCTTGATTCCATGTCACATTTTAGCTTGTCAAGGTGGTCTGTGAAAGTGAAGATTTGGTCATCTTCAAGATGGAGGGATTCTGAGTATTTTTGTAGGGATGGAAACTGACACAGTTCACCACGACCTATATTACCTTTGAAAATGGCAAATTGGCAATGAATGAACTGATAATGCCTTTTGCTTTGATAAGATTCATCTTATTTCCTTGCAGCTTCATGTTGACCTCATTGAGTTTTTCGAAAATATCAGTCAGATATGCAATCTCGAATTTGCGAAGTCTCAAGGCTTGACTCAATTCAGGGTCACAAGAATCGAGAAATTCAGTCACTGTTTCGAACAATTCCCTTACCGGCGCGCAACTCAATCTTGCACACTTGCATATTTTATACAGATCATATTTTTTTGCCCATAATTTTCTTAAAAACGAGTGAATTTGTTTTTGAAACGCTACCATGTTTCTGCGACACTTAAGATTCTACTCTACAGAAGAGTTAGTTTATTTTTTCTGCCTTTTCATACTGATCGCCCCCCTGTCGCCCCCCACAAATTTATCGCCCCCCTTAGAACCCAAATCGCCCACCGGGGGACGATCGCCCCCAGGTTGGGAACCACTGGCCTACACCAAACCTAAACCCAAATCTTGCAAGTACTTCTTCAGTTCTACGAAGTAGGGAGGAAAGTTTCGTAATCGGTTGATCTTTCACAAAAATACCATAAAATTTTAATTTGTAGGAGGATAACGAGAGCGGCCCAATACTATCTCAAACATAACTGTAGTTCTAATATCAACTCATTAGCAGCTTGATCAAAACAACAAACATTTTTCTAACAAAAAGCTTTGTTTGGACCAGGATAGATTTGAATGATTCTCGGAGACGGGTTTTAGTTGAGCAAAAACTTGCAATTTATGAGTTGGTATATCTCAAGATTTGAAGACTTGGATGTACCGAGAGGTGGTGACTTACACAGGATGTGAGTTGAGTGCATAAGCGCGAACAAGCAGGGCTCTGAAGGCGTGAAACTGGTTGTACTGGGAAGGAAGGAGATACGATTAGATGTCGATGAACGGTGAAAACCACCGTTGGAATGGCCGTTGGCCATTGGGCGAATTGGAGACGACTGCATCGCGAGAGGTGTTAGAAGACAAGTGTTGGGGAATAGGAGAGGACCGACTTCGGCGACATTTCGTAGCAGAATGATTTTGGGAGTAGGCATCAGTTGTGGAGAGGAATCTGAAAAGGGGACGAGAGGGAAAGCGTGGGAAAACCACCGTTGGAAATATCCGCCGATTTGGGATTTCCGTAGGTCCAAAGACCTTTGGTGGAACAATGACCTTGGCACAAGTGCGACCCGTTGGGCAGGAGCAGAAATTCTGAGGTCAAAAACCTGGACAGATTCGGCGCTTGTGTCGAACAAGCTTCAACGGCTTTGATTAATGTTTTTATATGGACAACTGTAAAAAACGCGACAGTACCATAACATTATCAACCGTGCGAAAATGACGAGAGCAGCACAATAAATGATCAAAAGTTGCGAAGAAAACCGATTTTAGTACAGTTTTGGTTTATTGTCAGGGTGTGTTGTTACCATATGTTTTCGGTCAGGAACCTTTTTTTTACAACCCCCTCTCAAAATTTGATACTCCACGTTTCAAAACATCGGGATTCTAAATCTGCCCTTAACGTGGGGGTAAAACATCCATTCATTCGCACAAAAATTCCATATGGTATCTAGTTGTGCCCGCCTGCTCGCCAATTCGATCAAACGAATCCCATGGTTGTTATGGGCAAAAAATGGTTTACAAAATCGACAACTTTTGGCAGTTTTAACGCAAACACGCCGTGTTTGGTATCCTTTGCAAGGCATTTTTAGACGATGTTCGTATGAAATGAGTACCACAGGAGTACGAGTGCGTATAGATCGGAAACAGTGAAATTATAGTAATTATAGCGAGCCAAGTTCTTGCGGGACAATACAGCGAAATGGGATAATTTGCAGCGTACGTGTTAGGTCTCCTTTGGCTGGTGAGTTAATGTGGGCAAGCGCTTTCGATGTAAAGACATCATCGTCTGGCCGGAAAGTCAGTGCTGGAGTAAGTCTGTTGGTCGTGGACATGGACAAAGAACAAAATAAAACTCTTAATTACTTGGACTTGGTTATCCTCCTACAAATTAAAATTTTATGGTATTTTTGTGAAAGATCAACCGAACGCAAAGAATGGCGGTACCTTAATTGCTACTGTTAATGCTTTTTTCCGTGTACTCAACAACCCATGAATATCTGTATCGTGTTCGCAGCCATGTACAACTCCTACCTCGAATACTTCATAGTGGCGGCTTCCTTAGTCAGCACAATGGCAGTCGGCTTTTATTTCAGCAGAGGGAACTCCTCGTTGCAGGACTACATGTTGGGCAGCCGTAAAATGAGTATCCTCCCCATCAGTCTCTCAATCGTCGCTACGTGAGTGTGTTTGCTTGACATTCGAGTTTTCTGACATTGTCGATGATGCCGTTTTCGTGAATCTATTCAAATTAAACTAGGTATCTCTCCGGTGCTTCGATGGTCACTACGGCTCAAGAGGTTTACTTATACGGCATACAGATCTGGTGGATGGCAGTTGATCAAATCCTACACGGAATTATATTCGCTTATGCTATTTTACCCGTATCCTACAGCGTCAAGTCTGCATCAACTTTTGAGGTGATTGATTATACTAGAACCACTAGGAAATAATTTCCGTGCCTATTTCTATCGATTTGTTGATTATTGTTTCCTCGGGCGTTCTGTGATGTTTTCTGTCAGTGTTCAGCTTTTGAATGCTTTTCTATAACAGTAGCCACCGTGTCAATTTCTTCTCGACTTAAAACGAGTTTCATAATCGTTTTGAAATAGAAGGAAGGGTGGGAGTTGTAGAGCAGCTATGAAGCTTGTGGAAATTCTGACACAACACGTTTGGCTCCCGTTTTGTCTTCATTTTCTTCCCATATCTTTTTTTACTACATCATGAGTATACACAAATTGGGTTAAATTGCTCATCAATGTCGATGGTTAAGTAAGAAGTCATTAGTTAGACCATTTTTTGATGGTCGGTTGGGGGGGAGGGGTAGGAGGGAGTTCCTGCTCCTCGTGGCCTCATAGATTTATAGGTCCCAGATCAGCAACACCCATCCTCTTCTGGCTGACCACTTCCCTTGTCAGTTGAGCAAAGCACTTCTTTTTTCCCTCGGAACTCGACATGGTACAGACGAATGCCTCCACCGTGGGATGCTTGCGTTTGGCACGAGTTGATTGTGAAGCATTATCCGCCCTGCAGTGCACGTAATTTGGGCTCGCAGTCTTACCAATTTGCCTTAAATGCTCACTCCCGTGAGGAAGTGGGTAAGGTAGAAATCCATCTCACCGTGGCTCCGCCCAAAGTCATGAACCAAGTGCTGGAATCAACTCGCTGACTCCCTGCCTCTTCTGGGATGTATCCCACTTGTCTTCTCTCCTGGTGAGATATTTTGGTGATAAGTTATTCATGTCTAATTTACGTTTCAGTTTTTTGATCGTCGGTTCAACAACGGACTTGTGAGAAAATACGCTTCTGTAATGTTCGCCATAGAAACAGTAAGTTTATACAATTTTTATACGCAATCACGTTCTACTTCGGTTGTTTTTCTAGTAGGTGTTGTTCGTTTATGTTGTTCATTGAGTTAGTGTTAACCTGGCTGAGTTAATCGTATACGACATCGTGCACTTGATGTCATTGTCCAATATTTTCTAACGTAAAGCAGAGCAGATGTCGAACAACACATCCAAAAGCAAAGTTTGCAAAACATCAAATAAACGAATAAAATGTCTAAAAGGCATCTTGGAATGTAAAATATAAGAAAAACCCCGTGACGGAATCGTTCACGTTAGCGACTTTCATTTTTTCAGGTTTTTCACACCGCGATTTCTCAATACATTCCAGCAGCGTCTCTATCACAGGGTAAGTATTAAACTGCCATAATCTCCATCTTACTGGTACACACCACAATAGTTGAATATTTTGTAGAAGTCTGTGCTGGAAGCCTCGCATGTTGTTGCTAGCTCGGAGACAACCACTATTTACTTGCTACTAATCCACAATTATCAGAACGAATAGGGTTTGCAATTCTATTCGCGATTGGAGCGTTAAAAACGGTAACGGTGGCAAATCCATCAATATACTGATCTCACAATTTGAGTGTTTGAAGTGTTGCTAATGTTTTTTCAGCCACTGGCCTCCCAGTAATGCCAATTGCTTCTGTTATGTCAGTCCTAGCCTGGATGTATACAGCCTCAGTAAGTATTCCGTTTGAAAATACATTAAAACGCATTTTGATGACTGGTTCATTATTGATAACTACTTTGTTTGGACGTGTTTTAAGAAATCTTCGACAATAAATGTATTAAAGAATCAGTATAAAAGTTAGCGTTTTTACCGCAGCGAGGTAAGGCCAGCAAGAAGTTTCATAACTTCTCAACTCCTAATTAAGCTTCTTTCGTCTGTTTAAAGGGAGGATTCAGAGCGGTCACGTACGCCGACAGTTATCAAGCCGTCCTTTTCATTGGCGTCATATTGCTGGTATTCTTTATCGGAGTCGCAAAAGTTGGGGGCTTTCCTACAGTTTGGCACACAGCTGAACAGGGACATCGGTGGGAATTTGCTAAGTTAGTTTCCGGTCTTTTATTTGAAAAAATAAGGCAGCAAGGTCTGCAATACTGAGTAATGATTCTGGATTCTTCCTATTACAGCTTCAACCCGCACTACACTCTGCGATACTCGTTGCCCCTCTTAACAATAGGCAGTATATACACGTCGACAAGGTGTTTCTTGTCGCCTTCATTTCATCAACGAGTCGTAGCAATGCCAACATACGAAGATGCCAAAAAGTAAGAGTGCACTAGAAAGTAAGGTGTACGTGTGACTTCACTCTTTACATGTGATTCTTCAGTCCTTTTGACGTTATTTATAAATATGAAGGCATCTGTGATCCTTGATGTCGATATGATACCTCGAATCGTCGAATGATCCTCTCTGAGGGTCCAGCCATGTATGGACTCATAGCTTAACTAAAGTACTGAAGTTAACGTACCTATTAGGTGAGTCCGTCTCCTCTGGCTGATGTACCTCTCTGGGCGAGCGCTTTCAAAGACATCATCGTCTGGCTGTTAAGTCAGTAATAGAGTCAGTCAGTTGGTGGAGGTTTTTATATACGAAGGGAAAGGTAAAGGGGATGGTGGATGGACAGGAAGGGGGCCGGGGAGGAAGGGGGCGGGGAGGAAGGAGGTCATCCACCTCTGGGGAGACCCACTAGAAGTGAAGGGAAAGGAATGTGAGTACTGTACGTCTTAAATAGTCTGTCGGTTGTCGATTCTAAGTATTTTTTGTATAGGGTGGTTTGTAAATCCGTCAGTAGGTTGTTTTCGTTTGTGTAGTTGCGTAGTGTTTTGAGCCGTGTGAATATGGTGTCGCATTTTGTGTTGATTTGTTCGTTTATGATCTGTCCATTGAAGTTTTGTTGTTTATAGATTTTCATGTTTTCTAATATGTTCAGTTTTCGTCCTTTGAATTGTTTATGTAGTAAGATTGCGCAGTATTTTGGTAGATTCATGCCCAGTTGTCTTGAGGTGGTTGCCAAAGTTTGGATCGTCTTTTTCAGAGTCATATTGTCTTAATAATTTGTTTATTGTTTTATGAGTTTCTTCGTAATGCTGTAGAAATATTTCAGTCAATATGGACGAGGTAGAGTTTCCAATACCTAATCCATCTTTTGGCTTGTACATGCTATTGTTAAATTGGAAGTAGTTTTGTCCGAGTGTCAGTTTGGTAAGATTGGTAACGTTTCTAGTAGTTGTCGTGTCTATTTGTCTTAGTTTGGTTTGTAGTATATCAAAGGTTTCTTTTATTGGTGTGGGGGGGTATACATTTTTTAAATCAAATGATACGAGTCTAGTAATTGAAGTTATAGTCACTTCTTTCAATCTAGTGGCGAGTTCTTCTGTGTTGCGTATCGTATATCCGTTTGGTCCTGTAATGATACTTTTCAGAATTGTGTTTAAATATTTTGAGAGTTTGTATGCTCGTGCAGATGTGAAGTTTATAACTGGTCTGATGGGTGGGTCACTTTTAGAAATTCTCGGCTGTCCGTTGAGTAGTGGTGGGTAATAATGGGGACTCCAAAAAAACAATAAACAAATTATTAAGACAATATGACTCCAAAAAATACGATCCAAAACACAAAATACACAGACTTTGACAAGACGCTGCACATTTACGTACACAGAACCAAAAATATACGGAATAACTAACATCCTCCGAAAGGAAGGCATACAAATCGCATTACGTACGGACAACACACTTAGAACCATTCTGGTAGCCAGTTTTGCCACTGATTATTGTGTTATGATTTTAAAGCCTCAGTATCATTTGCTTCTGACGCAGGGCCACTATCTGGTCTTCAATTCTGACTGGAGTTTGTCAAATGTTCACCTACCTGACGGGTGTGGTCATCTACGCCTACTTCGCTGGGTGCGATCCAGTACTGGAGGGGAAGGTAATATACGTCTTCATCTGCATAGTTAGTAAGGGGTTTGATAAGCAATGAACACTCGATTTCTTGTAGTCTCCGAAGCCAAGGTTGGTTTAACTGACCCCAATGTACCGGTTGACACTTACTGAAGGGTGACCTTGAAGGTTATGTCGATTTATCTTGGTTCTTCGTGCCGAAAACTTGAGGAGAGTTCCAAATATGGCGATGTCGGGACGGCATTAAGATCTATCTGGCCTCTGGTATCGCACTAACCTTAGATATCCATCCATGGCTAGGTGAAAACAAGTAGAACGATTGTTAACAAGACAGGCGAAGTTCAAAGTCAACGTATCACGGTCCCCAGTTCACCAACAGCCAGGGAAGACGAACTCACCCAACAACCTTGACGTTTGCAATTTTCCTGGGTGCTCTTGATTCGGGTCAGCAGACTTAGGACTCGTGACGTCCAGTTTCACAACCTACCTGCACTTTGCCAGAAAACAAAGGATTTCTTGGAGTCACATTCGTGGACAATGTTCACGGGCACATGCCGAGATTGCAGTGGCACAACCCAGGGCAGCACTGAACTGATACTGTTCATCAAATTAGGACTGATGATGCTTGCCGACGTATCTGCTCATATGCTTCTTATCTCATTCATCGCACGTGTGCTATGCGACTGTGCCTGGTGGTTTCTGAGGGAAATCATTCCTTGTCCACGCTCCAACCCCTGATGATTCTTTTTCTGACCCTTTATTTGGTTCTGGGTGAGCATTCCTTTCAAGCTGATGCACTTTTAGTTCCAGGTGATGCTTGGGAATGACCTCCACATCAACAAACACTGCCGGTTCAGATACAAATTTGAATGGGCAAATCACTCGAAATAAAAAAAATGTAAAGAGAATCCGGTCCTGCTGGGCAGTCTATGAAGAGCAGTTGTTAGTACTGCGTCGGTAGTCCCAACGTACTGACTCTCGGCTTTCTTTTGCCTGGCCTCCCCGGGAATTACCAGTTACGAATATGGCTCCATCATAAGATGAGCTGTAAGCATGAACACTCACCCGGTTACAGTTCGGGTAATGTAATGTTGAGTTCAATACTGATGAACCGCCGAGAAGCCAGAGGGAATAGTTCAACACATAGGCACTACTACATATTTTGAATTTCAAACAACAACCCCAAGAACACTGTACTCACCAGTAAAATACAATCGAGCCAACCGCTTCACAACATTTACCTACGTCAAAACTGTTCTGTCTTGAACCTTTGCAGAGCATCAAGAATCACGGTGCCATCTTGCCTTATTTTGTGGGAGAAATGTCGAAAACCACACCTGGATTAACCGGCCTTTTCCTTTCTGGCGTCATCGCTGCTGGATTAAGGTACTAAGAGTCTCTGCAAACTCAATTAGGATTTTAAGGGGCTTTTTCAGACATGGATCTATCGTTTAGATTCAAAACTGACTCATAATATTATAAGTAAAATTACCAGTTCGAAGGCGAGTTAATACTGAGAGTGAAGAACCGGGGTTTGGTGTCTTAATGGAAATAAACGATTTAAGTAGTGATTCACACGTTTTAAACTGTTATGCTGTCAACGTAAAGCAGTACAGACTGGAAGTATACACTCTAGGAGAGTGAACAAGGCAAAACTGGGATTCCTCAGGGGTGCCAGACGGCTAGCACATTGATAAATACGAGTCCTGTCAAACACAAATGCACATGTGTGTCACGAGGTACTCAGGAAATGTATCATATACTCCAGTTATCGACAAATGTTCGTTCTAACGAGTGAAAAATAGTGTAGTGCAAGACAGACAGTAAGCGAAAAGTATTAGACACTCGGTTTTTGTCACACCGCCATTGTCAAAACTCCAGCTATACCCTAGAGTACGCAATTCTTACTGAGGTATTGAATGTCTCATGCATTTTTATAAAAGCTGATTGCTTCCGCTAGGTTGATGTGGTGTTTGTGGAAGCTGAAAAAGGCTGTCGTCAAGTTCTTTGACAACAATGCAGTAACACTGCACAAGCCTGACTTTGAAAGTATCATCCCCGACGTTGGGAGTTCGCGGGAACCACTGGGTATTTCTAGATTCAGTTGAAGAACAATCCTGTTCATGGTCTTCTAGGAAGTTCTGCTTGTAAAGAGGGCGCTAATTAGCTGTTAGAGTTAGCTCATTCAAAAGGTAATTGTGAAATTCGTAAGCGATGCATCCGTCAACCCATTGCTCTACTCCGAAGTCCTTCCCGTTTCATCCTCAAAATTTTAGGAAAGACCATGGATGATCTTTTTCTGCTCAAAATATTTCCTCTCCTCTCAATCATTCACGGACAACTGACACGGCTGTGTCCATCAAAAAGTGACTACTTGACAAATGCAGTGTAAAATGGGACATCAAACTTTTTTTTGCATGTGCTCACGAAAGGTTGGTTGAATTTGCAGTGCCATCTTGTTGCCACAAGTTTGATACAATTTGTTCACACCCTGGAAGTGTGGAGGAAACTCTAAATATTTTCAAACCTTGACACGGTAGTTAACTGTCTGCCTCGCGTGTATTTGTTGACGTACAGGCGTCTAATGTGGAGTCGTATTGAAGGCCGGTTTACACGAGATGACACGAGCACACCGCACCACGCTGCCGACGACTCCTTTCGCTAGCTCATTATGGCCCATTCCTTCTAGAACTGGATATCCCCGATTTGATAGGTAACCATAATCCATTAGGCCAAAAACCTGTTTAGACTCACAAGGAAGTACGACTCAAACTCTGTCAAGAGCACAAGCAATACAAAAAGAACTATAAACTTGACACCAAATATTTTTGAAATAAACAGTTGGCTTTCCTTGTTATTAGCACAACGACGAGCTGTTGGAACACAGTGGCGTGCACAATCTACGAAGACATCGTCAGCGAGCTGCTTCCGCCGAACATTTCTAAAAAAGCTGCTTTGTGGATAATCACAGTCATCTTGTTTCTGGTCGCTGCTATCAGCACGTTTTGCATTTACACCATTCTGCACATCCCCAGCATCCTAGAGGTAATGTAGCCAGTTAAATTCGTTTCTACCGAAGATTATTCTCTTCACCAAATTACTACATAGCATTTATGGCCAACTTCGCGTATATTTGGGCACTCCATTGTTATTAGTATTCGGAGCTGTATTTGGTAAATGAGTTGCATTTTTGAGCCACCCACTTGTTACACTCCGTGGCCCAAGTAAGTTGGTAGAAAAGTCGTAATCGTCCGTGAGAAAAGTTTGAGCTCATTTCTCTATAGAGCTTTATGTTACAGAAATATCTGGTGACAGTCATCAACTAACTCTCTTCAGGTACACGTGCATTAGGGGATTTTTATAACTGTAGCTACTCATTGAAAATAATTCAACGTTCTCTGCCGAAACTGGCAGCGCTTAATATTTTGACATTTATTAAGCTGTGTTAACGTATACCACGACATTAATTAAAAACCTCGCTTATATCTAATTTGATGAGACGGGCTTCCCCAACGTTTGAGAACGTCTTAGGAGAAGATGAACATTTGACGAGCCAGTTCCTTATGGGACATGTCGACTTCAATACGTGGGTGGCTTCACTTGTTTTCCCTCAAAGACTCCATCGGGCACGCTCTGAATAGCCCCGGCCTAGAATGTGAAGGAAGGAACAAACCTCGTGCTGCTACGTGGTAGTTCCTGTAGCAGTGTCCGATAGTTGTTGGAAGAGCAATCAATCCTTCAAGCTCTGACTGCTATTGCTAATAAAAAACGTTGTCAATATTGTTCTCTATCTTTGACACAAGCCATCTGTTCTGCGCATGAGAGGGGGAGTAGCAGAACGAAATGAAAAGAAACTCGGCGAGCGATTGAGGACTGTATTATATGTGCAATATGTGCAACGAATGAAGCTGAGTTCGTGTACAAATATCTGGTGCCTTGCAACACACAACTTTCCTTAGCTCTACGTCAATTCACTTTGTACATGGCTAACTCTATTTAATCAATTCATTTATCGCTCAGTTAATTTGAACTTGGTCAAACAACGCTTAACGACAGCAGAAAGCGGTAGCGCTTACAGTTAAAGAATTTATTGTGCTGCTCGTACTCATTGCAGGACCATTATTGAGCAATTGGTACACAGATAATTAATGAGGCTGTAAACACGATTTTTCAAAAAAAGGATAGTAATCACTTTTGCAGAGTTATTGGAAAATAACTGTTACAACTGGTAGTAAGCGAAACGGGGGTAGTTGAAATTCAGGAATTTCTGGAGTGAGCCCCATGTATCTCATGAGCGTTTTTAAACACTCACCCATTAGGTATTGAATTGGACTACAATACCAATTTTTTTACTTTCCGCTACCCGAAGGGAAGGAAAGTATAGTAATCGGCCCAAAAAAAAAATTTGAGTTTTCTTCAGATCTTTACGTTTCAGACCCTACTGAGTCTAAAAAACCTAATTTCGTCGCGTGGTCCGTGTGTATGTGTGTGTGTATGTGTGTGTGTGTGTGTGTATGTGTGTGTGTATGTGTGTGTGTCTGTAGTTCGATTTGCGGGAGAACGGCTGATCGGATTGAGCTGGTTCTTTTTTGTTTTGTTCGTTATTTTTGTAGACACCAAAATAAGGTTATGGACGATTTCGGCCGATGGGAAGGGGGTGGGGACGAAAATGTACCAAAAACTAGGGTTTTTCGCATTTTTCTCGAAAACGGCTCTAACGATTTTGATTAAACTTTCAAATTATCTTCTCCTAATCAATACCTAACTTTTCTTCTCTATACATATCTCCATGAAAATACGGTGAACGGAGATAATGACCTATGAAGCAAAAATAGGTTTTTAAGCTTTTTGGCAAAATGACTTCAACGATTATCATCAAACTCTCAGGATATTTTCGAATAGTTAATACCTACATATTGTTCTGAATAAATGTTCCTGTGACGGTCCATTGAACAGAGATAAAAATCAAAATGTGTAAAAATAACGTTTTTCTAACATTTCCGTAAATTCCAGGGTAACTTTTTCACCAGATGTGATATATCCTAATGAAGTATCTTCTAGTCACCCATACCAACATTTTCGTTCTCCATAATTATTTCTGTATATATATGTTGAACAGAGATATAAGCCAAGTTAACTCAGAAAAGGAGATTTGTCGAATATTAATTTATCGGTATTCCAATTTTCTCAAAAACGGCTCTAACGATTTCGATCAAACTTTCGGAGTACTCTCAGCTAACTAGTCCCTACATTTTGTTCTCCATAAATGTTCCTGTGAAAATGCGTTGAACGAAGATATAGCGCCCGCCTATGTAGGTGGTGTTCGAACCTAAACGGGTGGCGGAAAGTTGTGTGTTGCTACGCACCAGATATTTAACATTCTATTAACATTCCAGCGGAGTTTATGAGGAAAAAACGGCGCGAAAAACGCTTTTGGTCGAAAATATTGATAATTTATTGTGCCGCTCTCGTCATTTTCCCACGAATGAGAATTTTATAGTATCATTGCCTGATTGAGAGCTATCTATATAAAAAATGTAATTAAAATCGTTAGAGCCGTTTTTGAGAAAAAAATTTTGTGTTTTGATCACTATGATGACTATAGTTAACTTTCGGTGGATTTTGCCCATACCCTCATTATTGCGTCCCATGGTAACCTGTAGTCTAGAAATCAAGTTTCAGCTGATTTGGCACGGTGGTTTTCTCTAACAACTGCGCTAAAGTCGATTTCGTCGAAAATTTTGGTAATTTATTGTGCTGCTCTCGTCATTTTCCCACAAATGGAAATTTTATGGTATAATTGCTTTATTGAGAGCTATCAATATAAACAATTTAATCAAATTCGTTAGAGCCGTTTTTGAGAAAAAAAAATTTGGTGTTTTGATCACTATGATAACTATAGTTAAATTTCGGTGGATTTTGTTCAAACCCCTATTTTGGCGTCCCATAGTGACTTTCGGGCTAGATATCAAGTTTGAGCTGATTTGGTACGGTGGTTCTCTCTAAAAATCGTTCACAGACACACATACATACAGACACACAGACCATTTTCCCAAATAGTGTTTTTCGGACTCAGGGGGGTCTGAAACGTAAAGATCTGAAGAGAACTCAAAATTTTTTTTTCAGCCGATTACATAACTTTCCTTTCTACTTCGTAGAGCAAGGAAAGTAAAAAGGGTGACACACGGGGACTACTCTGAATACGGGTGAACTGGTGCGGGAAACTGTATTGGAAGGGAAGTGTTACTGGGGCGGAATGCCATTGTGACGAGAGTGGGAAACAAGTGTCTCTGGGAAGACTGGTTTGTGTGGGAAAAGGAGGTAAATCGAGGGGAAGTTGTCGTTGGACAAAATCAATCCCTTTGGCAGAGGAGAAACCGACGACCGAAGGGGCAGTTCGCATGAAAAGGGCCTAAACTGTTGGGTTGGGTGGACGCACCAGGTAAAGGAATCAGCCTTTCAGCATGTGCTGAACACCACCCAAGGAACAACCAAGAAGAACCAGGTTAAGCTCCGAAATCTGGTACGGGATTACCTCGGGTCATACAATGCCGTAGTTACACATGTTATACAATGCCGTAGCTACCGGGAGACTGGTTATATGGCACTACTAGCTGTACCTCCACAGATATGTGTTCTGTGGATGATTAGCAAACTACTGGCATGCTATCAAACCTGCAATGATATTCATAGCCTTCCTAATGGATCGCACAATAATCTGTTTGAAGCATGTGCACCCCCCTTGAGAGCTTTCCTTCAAGATTTGTGCTCAATTTTCCTTGCAGATGTTGATGTTGTATTATCCAATGTTCCAGGCTACAGCTACACTGAATTCTTTTGCGTTAAGTAGCACCTTCGTATTGTACGTGTGCGGCATGCTTTTACCTTGGATCAACGCTAAGGTGAACACAGCTAGAACATCCTAAGTCATTTAAATAAAAACATTAAATTAATTAACTACGTAATTAGGTGATGTACTTTATTAAAGCGATTACTGTACATCTCACGGTACTCATTTCATGAAACTGTCTGGTTCAATTGTTTTCAAATTACTTGATGTTTTATAGGGAGCGATGGCTGGAAGTTGTGTCAGTGCAGTAATGACGACGTTCATCGCTGTCAGCTCACAAAAAGCCAAATTGACAGGGAAACTAGTGCACGTGCCCAAAGTTCTAACAAATGCGGAGTGCATTGTAAACGGAACGACGTACGCTCTTTTGAAGTGAGTCTGATACACGTGTTTCTTGT
The DNA here is from genome assembly GCA_020466155.1 of Pachypeltis micranthus. NCBI lineage: Eukaryota > Metazoa > Arthropoda > Insecta > Hemiptera > Miridae > Pachypeltis > Pachypeltis micranthus. Next base: position 53,806,306 of record CM035770.1, on the reverse strand, counting down.
CACGAAAATACCCCCGAATAACGCGATGTGTTTAGAAAGCACTTTGACCCAATAGCGAAGGCGAAAAATAAGCAGACCATCGGCGCTGGGTGGGCGGTAAAGGGGAGACAATGAACGCATAATTTCTTGAGGGAAAAGACTCAGCAAAGGAACCTTTCAAACTCCAAACGTGAACATTTGCAAGCTCATAAAGGAAGAATTGAAAAAGGTGGGTGAAGTGAGGGGGTCATCGTCACACTCGACAGGATCAGGTGTATGACCACGCAACGTGCTTGCCAGTTCTCTAGCATGACAGTTTAGCATGACACTCAATTTAGTATGGTTACTGTTCAGTATCTACACATTTGGCTCCGTTTGTCACCGTCCAATAGAATTTGTCAAAGCCTAGAAAGTAGTGAATGGCTCCCTTAGAGGTTGTGGGACAGTACCACTTATAGAGGTAGAGGTACGGCTGTATTAATAAATAAATTCCATTGTCTAGATATTATTACTAACACAGAAATGTTTGTCATTACAGCACTTCCACGACAACTGGATTCACAGGATACGGGATGCTGACTGTTGCTGACCCAAGTGTGCCCTGGTACGAGATGCTCAGCTTCACGATCTTCGCTCTTCCCGGTAAAACTAGCATTTCTAATCATTTTCTAAAGGTGTTTGTTTCTTTACGCCTTTATTAAGCCAGTAACGTAAGTCAAATACTGAAGAAGACGTATCTCTTTGGTGGTAGACTGCTATGGGCGAGCACTTTCAAGACATCATCGCCTGGCCGTTACGTCAGTACAGAATTTCAAATGCGTTTGGATGTTTCTGAAATGAACTGATAGTGGGTAGTGGGGAAATACAATGTAATTGGGTCGTTCCTGTGATTAAAAATGATGGTCGAGAGGAATGAGTCCCTGATGTCCGAATGGGCAGTGTCTCTGGCGTTTTCTCCAACACACCGCGTTAGCAGCATTGTGCTCCTGCTCAAGCTCTTACACTCATGTCATGTCTTGCCCTCATGACCTTGCACTTGTGATTTACCAATCATCATCGAACACTCAAGTTATTGAACGCATCACTTGTAACGCTAACTTTTGTGCCTTGAATACATGGTTTTGACGTGTTTAAAAAAACTGAAAGTCTCGAGAAGCTGAAGAGTTCACTCAACTCCCTATCATACCTTTGAACCTAGACTATACACTTCTCTCGGGGCGGTGATTACGGAGGAGGATTACAATTTCCAAATGAACTCGAACAGACATATTCATTTAATAAAGAAGCCGAGTGTAAAACCGATTAGTCAGAACTTTTCAAATCCACCAACTTTAAGTCACTAAGGGAGTGAATTTCCCCACTGTCTGCATACAGGAGGGTGTACTTACCGGGAAGAGGGTATGGCGTATGAACAGTTAACACCAACTTCACTATGAATGTGGATTGCGGTAGTAAACACAGTCAGACAGAACACCCAATCTGTAGCTGACTCCTCCGCATCTAGCTCGTAGGTTCTTCCATCTTGGTTGATAAGTGACGCTGCGTTCTGACTTTACAGTATGAAAGTCTGGTCCTTCGGGAGGGTCGAGGCCGAAGAATCTGGACAGACATACACTTATGATTTAACAGTTAAGAACATCAAAAGAATAAAAGGTGGTCTTTCTTGATCATTTAAGCAAACATGTTCATAAATCTATAAAAAAACGTATTTGAAAGTCAGGTAAACATATGTTTTTTGAAAAGCATTTCAGTAAGCTCAATAACTTCTTTAGGGCCTAAAAACATTGAAGGTATAATTTATGTTCATTGTTTGTGTGTTAAACACGAAGGAGGCTTTGGGACCGCAGTTGTAATATTAAGTAACACTGGCTCATACAATGAAAGTAAACAAACATACCACTTTTCAATCCTTTTCCCGAAATATGTTACCTGAGAACCGAAGAGCTTCGTGATCGGGCTTAGTAGACGTCTGCCCACAAAATTGCCATCCGATCATGTGATCGGTATCAGAGTTTCCTTCTCAGATGATTCGATCTGTTTTTGAGTTGGTTCTGATGTCGCTGTGATTTCAACTATACAAGTATCAATTTGATCTGATGTGGATGTTTTTAGACCTACTTTGTGGGACAGTAAACACTGTGACAGAAGTGATGGTGAACCACATGGATAACGCGGAAGATTTCCGACTGATTTCTTCTTTTGACGTTCGGAATCCATCGGAATGAAAACAATTACTTAGTGAATGTAACAGTTCACTAATTGACCACCTTCAAATTAACAGCTGATAATTAAAGCGCTTGAAATAAATTTAGAGCGAAGGCAAGCTCATTATTTACGGTTGAGGGCGTTTGTGGAGCTAACAAATGCCCACCCATTCCCTCTGTTCCTAGATGTTATCACACAGAACTGACCGCCCCAGACAGGCCGCTGATGATTTTCCAGCCAGCTTAGCGACTAAGGGTGTGCCCAGTCACGACTCAAAGCGACATTTAACTCTGAATCTCCTGGAGGATCATCTCACTTGTCGTAGATAAAGGATGTGTGTGTGTCTTTTTACTTTCCGCTACACTAAGGGCTTTCCTTTCCATATTGTAATAGTGCCAAAAACATTTCTGGTTTTTCTTCAGATCTATATGTTTTGATGCCAACTGAATCTAAAAAACCTGATTTCGGCACGTCGTCCGTGTGTGAATCATGTGGTCCATGTGTGTCCTCGTACTCATGGGGTCCGTGTAAAGCGTCATGATGCGGTCTGCAAGCAAGTTGCTGGTGCTTTGTCATCTAAAAGCTGGGCAGAGGAAAGAAAGAGAGGCACTTGTCTTCTGAAGAGGACATCGTCGCCGTTGGTCCCGCTTCTTGCGGTAGCCAAAAAGCTCAACTACGATAGGACAGATCTTCGTATGGCGGTGTCGGAAGCTGGTGGAGCGGTGGCAGGTAAAATCAGGGTAGCAGCATTGACCCAGTCCTGGCGTGGTAAGTGAAGCAAGAAAAGTGCTGAGGAGATGCGACAGATGGGTGTGCCAGAAGCCGATCTCCAAGGAATCACCACCCATGTGTTGCTTGGGTCGTATTTAACTGATGGTCGTTCTGCCGTGAAACATTCTATTAACCTTCTTTCCTTCCCTGTCCCAATCCTTCTATCCCTAGAGCCGGCTTAGGGTAGTCTGGGCGCCCTCCCCATTTACCTACTTATTATATACATATATAGTTTCTCCTTTTTGGGTGCCACTGTCCCATTTATGGTGAGCTTTGAAAGAAAAAAAATCTGCAGTTCGATTAGCGGGAGAATGACTGGACCGATTGAGCTGGTTCTTTTTTATTTTGTTAGTTATTTTTTGTAGACACCAAAATAAGGTTAAGGGCGATTTCAGTCGATGAGAAAGGGGGGTGGGGGTCGAAAACGTACCAAAAACCAGAGTTTTCGCATTTTTCTCGAAAACGGCTCTAACGATTTTGATCAAACTTTCAAATTATTTTTTACTAATTAATACATAAATTATAAATATCTATGCAGATACGATGAACGGATATATGGGCCTATGAAGCAAAAATAGGTTTTTTACGCTTTTTGGCAAAGCGGCTTCAACGATTTTACCTAACTCACAGGATGTTTTCGAATAGTTAATACTTATATATTGTTCTTGGTAAATGATCCTCTGACAGACCATCGAACGGACATAAAAATCAAAATGTGTCGAAAATAACGTTTTTTCGAACATTTCCGAAAATTCTGGGGTAACTGCTTCACCAGATTCGATCTATCTTACAGAGTGTCTTTTAGCTATCCATACCCACGTTTCGTTCTTCGTAATTATTGCTACATATATATTTTGAACGGAATATAAGCCGAGTGAACTCAGAAAAGGAGTTTTGCTTACATTAATTTATCAATATTCTAATTTTCTCAAAAACGGCTCCAACGATTTCGATCAGACTTACAAAGAACTCTCAACCAACTAGTCCCTACATTTTGTTCTCTGTGGAAATGCGTTGAATGAAGTGTATTTTCTTTTTCATCGTTCCAAAAAATTTTGTTCACACGCAACTTAGGCTTGTCAAAAATAGAGTGGCGCGGAAATTCAATTTCTCTCGATTTCTTTTCATCCATTTTTTTCTACAGGCTTGGAACGCGTAATGAATGGAGCTGTTTATACTCTCTTCTTTATCTACTAAGTAGGTGGTAGGCTCTCCAAGTGGCGCTAAGTAGCTCTTATTTTGTTCTGCCGACAACTTGCAAGCGACCGCAGGGAATTCCATAAGCTCTCCCCGTGGACACTGTTCAATAATCGGTCTGTTTCCTTCGGCCCCATAGGGATCTAGAATGTATGTCATTTCTCTTCAAAACATAATAGTCATGCAACGAATGTAACGTCCTTGTCTCTACTATCATTGGCTTCCTTCCACGTATAAGTCTCTCAAGTATTTATGCTCCAAACTTCAAACTCTCAATCTCGACTCATTCACTTAACTTGGGAGATAACGTCCTGGATCAAGTCATTCGTGAGTGATGCCAAATTCTAATTCACGTTTTTAACATTACTTTAAATCAGCCTGTACCTGCGATGTCGAACGTGCGTGGCCTTCTTCGAAGCCCAGTAAGTCTGAGTTCACATCTGCTCCTTTACTCTTCAGTGTAGTGGAATGGCTTTCAGGTGGCAACTGCGGATCCCGCATCATTGACTACATGTGTACACGAGGACCTGCAGGATGATCGCTACTGCCCTTATGGTAACCAGTTTGAGTTTCGAACTGGGCTCACTGACTAATTCTCAAGTTCATAAAGGGGAGGCAGATAAAATCAGGTATCCATCACCACGATGTGATTAGCAACCTAATGGCTGCTACAATGTCATCTGAAAGTTGAAACGTGTGGTGGGGCAAATCTTTGGAAGTGAACTACAGGTGATCTTAAAGGCGAGACCTTGTCGTCGTTAAACAAATCTAATCCAGTAGTCGGCGGTCACTCATCATGTCTCATCATGTAATAAAGAGAGACTTTATTTGTGTATTCGTCATGTTCAATAGGGCTTAGACAGAAGGAGTAGCGTATGTTCACTGAGTTACATGGTACTTGTTAGAAAGCAGAGCCCATTGGCTTGTAGATGTGCTCACTTCACAATAGCAGGGTTAAACTAATATTACACCTACCCAAAGGTGCTGGATGCTCGACGCGGTTCCCTGGCAGTGCGTAGGCCTCCAATATCATCTGCAAACTGAGATAGTGTGTTGGCTTATAGTTTCTTATTTAGTTACCTTTTTTTATGGTGGGCTTTGAAGGAAATATGTACAGCTATGAAGCTATTTATGTATTTGAAACAATTTGCTAATTTAGATTTGACCGTTTCCAGGTACCTTTTTGGGGCTAGCTACAGCATTTCTCGTCAGCTACATGACTGGAAATGAAGACCTCACTAAGGTAGACCGCGACATGATCATTCCGAGCTTGAGATGGGTTTTACCACCTCCACCGCCTCCAAACGCTGCCAAAGAGGAGCTTTTGAAAACTGACGAAACATATTATAAATAAATCGAGCACCGGTTCGGCTTTGTACAATGGGAACATACGCGTTTCTTGTTTCGTTTCTTGTACCATGGGGCGATCGGAAAATATACGTTTCTTGCGATATGACTCAACGTCTTGGTAATCTAGATCACCAAGTTTCTATCACGCAGATGACCACTTTCTGATAAAATTTGGCAAATAATATTCACAGTCCCAACAATATCAGAACGTGCAATTATCGAATTCTGTTCAAACTGCAGTCCGAAACGAACCGTGAGGTTCACGTTTCCTTTTTTTGTTTTGTAAGGAACTAAGCGAGGGCTCCCCATCACATTTGTATTTTGTGTAGCACCGACTGGGAACTCCCAGCATCTTCGAATTTGCGTGCAGTACCAGCGACGCAGAGCATCCTATTGACCGAACACCAAATATTTTGAATTCAAAAACTATTTCGTATGGGCACTTTCAAACATTTTATGGAAAGCAGAGATGGTGGGTTCACTCACCAGTACCTTGAAAATATCGTCGGCTTTTATGACTAGGTCGCTTGGTAGTGTTCGCAGTGGGGCAGGCAGAGCTTGCGTGCGTGCAGCTGTTTCGGCGGGCTGCCTTGGAGTTCCTCGTACAATTGAAGCGAAGGACGGCCCGTGAAGAGTATTAAAGCTATGCAGGACGTTACCGTTTTCTTGTGGATGATGTTTGCCGACGGTTGGGTTTGTTGACAGGTTTGAGCTTCTCTCCCACACGCAGCGTATATTAAGGTTGCCTCTAACCTTGTTTGGCACTGTCCAAAACTCTCTACACCTTCTCAGTTGACACCTTTAAGCTTCTTGTTCTCCTTTGCCAAGATTCTTCACCCTATGCTCAGCTTTACGAAATTGTTAAACCCCCTGTAATTCCAGAGGAGAGACTTGAAGTACTTAAAAATGTCATGGGAGGGGATTGTGGAAGGCAGGCCGTGGGTGACGAAACGTTGCTTTTCTTCTGCGTAGCCGTCGGTGTGGAAAGGCATTCGTTTCTCCCTCAACCTCGCGGTGAGATGGCGGTATGGTCAGCGCGTGATTGGGTGCAAGCGTAGGTTGTTTTTCCTTCGTGTTTTAGGAAAAACATATCTTTCGCTACAGATGATAGTTCACGGATAAAATCTGCCGCGTTGGTTGGGCCTCCATATAATACGTTTGGGGGAACTCGCTGTTAGCGGGTGCTGATAGACTCGATCTTGTCAGAGGCATTTGCAGCGTGAAGGCGTTTTCCGAAGCTACGTTCGGCAGATAGCTCATATCTGCGTTGAGCGGGGATTGCGAGGACGCTGCGGTCGTATTTTGGTAATTTTTTCCCGTAAGTTACGGCATTTGGAGCGCGGTTGTTTCACCGCTTAGCCGACGGCCTTTTTTCGCGTTAAAACTCTTTACAGTACAGGCGCTGTTGGCTCGATCCGCCGAGCAAAGGCACGGGCAGGGAAGAGACCGTTGCGGACACTTCGCTGGTCGGAGGACGAATGCGACTGGTCCACGGTTTTAGTCGATTGAACACGAAATATGGTAATATAACCGCACAGCTCCCCCGGGATATTGTGTCGCTCCCCCAATAATCACGAATTGACGATAGGTTTGACAATGTGCAGCGTACTCGAATCGAAACTTGTATAACCCACACAGTCTGCGCACCTCTAACGATTTAGTCAAACTACATCTCAAATCAATCTGGAATAGCAAAACAAAGCAAAAATCCTTGATTTTCTCTAGGGAGACTTTATTATCGTTTCCAGCGTTGATGAGAGAAGTATCCCGCTGCGCACGCGCACAAATTCCGTTAATGCGATTCATCCATTCCATTAGAGTCGCGTCTTGAATTATAAATAGAAGTTGCAAGTAGCCAGCATCCGCATGTATTACTGAAACCTCGACCAGGTAACATCTAAACAACTATATCATCTTGCACTCGTCCTTATATCAACATAACTATTATTATTCACATCTCACGCAAACATCATTAACACATATACCAAGTATAACGCTTTCCTTCTTTACAATAAATTTTTTATTAAAAAAACAAACAAACTAATCAAACACGAAAACAACCACGTGAATCACGTGAAGAATTATTGTCTTTTAAACACATAAGACGACATGAGAAGACTTGTGATATTTCACATAATTGTAGACACAGTAAAGCCCAATTTAATAGTATACATAATCGGAAACGACACGAATCTGCACGCAAACCACAAGAGCCTGCTGAAAAACAGTGAAAATCGTGGATGCCTAACAAATTGCTCCGGACATATTTTTAAATATGAAACTATTCAAAAACAGACTTCAGCCGTGATTTTTAAGAAACAAAAATACGTCTGATTTTATCAGTTCTCTCGACGGGTCTCGTGCTGACCTGGAAAGACAACCTTTCCGAAGTCTTGTCCTCCCCAAACTCCCCAATGGTATGGTATAGCATACCTAGTCATTTTGATCCGGAATCATAAGAAATAGTGTAACAAAAAAATCTCGTGAAATATTGACCCGAATTTGAATGTTGAGGAGGAGGTGTTTTGATTAAAATTGGTACACACCTTTTAATATTTGTTGTATTTTATGATGGATGTGAGAAAACGTTACATGTAGTTCCATCTATACAATATTTCCTTTCTTACCGCACTCTTTGCTAGTTATCAAACACAGACCTTCATTTCTGATTTGTTGGAGTAGTCTTAACCTCATCCACTTAACTTTTAATTTGTAATTTGAATTTGGTTCCAACTCGCCAATTTCTTTTTCTAACCAGTAGTTCGACAAAAAATGAGTCTCTATGTCCTCGAATTGCAGAATATAACGAATTGTATTCCTAAAAACCGATTTCTAACCGCCAACTATTAATTACGACCCCTCATTAAAGTCTTCTATCCGTTTACACTCAGTTTATTTTACAGTCTTTTATAACGTGTATAGTTGCATTATTGACGTGATCGACCTCATGTTGGCTATACGAAAAGTTACTTGTATCATCCTCCACGTTGTATAAATGTAAATTTTCCACTTTAGGAAAAGTGTTACCCTTAAAACTCGTAATTCTGTTCGTATTAAACGAACCAATTTGGTTTTCCGATGGCAAATATACAATTTTTGCTTCGGTTCCTCTTTGTGTTGAGTGACGTAAGGTTATCGTACACTATTTAAGAGATCCCTGTTGATGCTCAATTCGAGTAACCGTGTTTTGGATAAGCCTTTTTAGTAGTGCACAGATTTTCTTCCATCCTTCATGACAAGCACTTGTATATAACTAAATGGTTCCGTTTTATAAACAGCAAAGGCATGCAACTCATAGAAACCTCTCTTATTTGTTCTTCTGTTACCTATTGATTCTTGATTTTATTCGAATGGTCGTTGTTGTCTGGGTATAATCCAACTGGCGCGTTTCCACCTGAATCTCTTAGTTTTATCGATCAAACCAACATCCGAAATATTGAGTTCTTTAGGGATTGTGCAATATGGTGGCGAAGGCTTCGTAAAGTAGGTCCCTACCTGTTTAGTGCACCGGGGAGGGAGATACTCATCCCCCTTCTAAATACTCCTCTCGATAGTAAGATGAATCTGAATGCTGAGAGGGCATATTTAATCAGTTTCTATCGCTTGAAACTCTCCTGTGATTGTTTAAAATTGAGCCTTGTTTTTGTGTGTTCCCGTCGCCCCAGTAAACAAATTGTCTGAGGTCATTATAGACGACACGACGCCATTTTTAAGGTTTCTGACAATTCATTCCACATATCAACGATTGGTAGTGAGTAAAACGGGGCTTCGAGGATGAAGCTTCTGCTTTTTTCGAATACGAATTTGCAGTCCTCCACTGGATCCAAGTCAACGTGATTATTTTCGTTCAACGTATAATTGTATATCGTAGCGTCCAATCTCGTTAGTCCATGTTTTCTTGCCAGAGTTGAATAAAAAGTCTCCTTAAGACGTTCATCGAGGCAACGCATGGTTTCAAATCATTTTATTTACACCCGGGCTCGCAAATTGTCGAACAATCTTGTACATTTTAACCCTTGAATTGAGAGTGAGCGAGGTTAGACAATCATTACCTATCGTTTTATAATTATCGAAAATAACGTTACAGTTATTTTACACTCGCCTCAGTAGCTGAAATCATGAGTTTCGGTCAAAAACTTGATCATCTCTGGTTTGTTAAATATTCCTCTGAAGTATCCAGACCCACGATATAGTAAAATTCGCATAACAGAATGACCCATTTAACGTCAGCAAGAACGACTTTGTAGGGGATGGCTACTGGAGTTTTCATTTCTCAAATATCACCTTCCAGTCTTCGTTTTTAATTATGTTGGACAATCCTCTTGCGACGTTACTCCATTTCTAGTCTAAACATAATTTGATAACTTTCCTCTTACTCGAATTAAAAATGTCAACTACCACAATATGGTCACAGAAGGGAAGCCATCTCCATACAGTTTTTTTTTGCCCACAAGTTTAATAGGTGTTGCCAACGTCAGAAACTAGCCACTACTGAGATCTTTAATGTTATTTCCGAACAGTTGATGGGGGTATTTATGCTATCCATTTTCGGCTACTGCTAGATAATAACTTGGGAGCTAGTTATGACACCGCGGGAATCGAGGTCCTGACGGTACAATTATCGGCACTCAACTGATTGCATAGCGCACGATCTTTAGAATATAAGAGGATTATTTCGTCATTTCGATCATCTTTGCACGTTATTTCCTGTAACGTCAGAAGCTCGCAAATTGAAATTTCTACACGATCGTGGCGTTCGTAACAGGGCGAATATGAGCGCGGAGACTCGCCGATGGTTGGGGTTGAGACTCCCAAGGTCACCAGCGAGCTTTTAAAGGTAAAGTCTCCAGTAACATAGTTTCCTGATACTAGAATAAGACGCTCGCTGGCGACCTTATAATAAATCGTGGCCTCACGAGGTACATCACCATTACCAATTCTGAAGGTGAGCCAATAGTGGCGTATTTACTTGAAGTTGACTACAGGGGACACATGGGGCCTTTTAAAGGAGCATCGTTATCGCTTTATAAACAGTTCTTAGCTATAAGAGGCAGCTATAGAAACATGTTTTCATCAGTTGCACAGCACGCAAATTATCACGCAGCTGTTTATTATTCTCTCGAACAGCTTGACCTAGTCTCACACCTCCAAGACCCATCACATTCGATTCACCATCGAAAAATACCGGTAAACCATACGAAACATTACCTGACTACAGCGGGACGAGGAAATTACAAGTTCCAGGCGCCTGCATGTAATTGGCAGGACGTTCTGAATCAAGTTGGCGCGTGGTTTCAATGAGACGGTGGGAAGGAGTACAAACGATGAAACGATTACTTTCGCTTTAGTTATCATCTCGTGAGTGCTTTCAATTAGTAGTTTGTATTAGTAATTAGTATAGTTTGGCTCACTATAATTACTGCGTTTTCATTATTTTCCGTCTAGACGCAGTAGTACACCTCTGAGAATGGTTTAATTCGACCCAGCATCTAAAAATACATAGAAAACGATACCGAACACGGCGTATTTGCGATAAAACTGCCGAAATTCCGTTTCCGGGTTTCGTCCGAACGGATTGCCGAGCAAGCGGGCACTACTAGACACCAAATGGGATGTTTGTGCGATTTGGAATCCCGATGTCTTGCAACCTGGCGCAGGTATAATATGATCGTAGCACGTAGCCATCGAAGCCACACGTGTTCGAGAACTGTTTGATTAAGGAAAATTAGGTCTCTGAAGGCCACAGATTGAGGTTATACTGAAAATAAATTTAAGAATAGATTGTATAAAGCTTATTCTAAAGTCATCGCATTAATTCTCTTAGCTCATCAAAGTAAAACGGAAAGTGTAATTCGGCTGGAAAAAATTAAATTTCCGAAAAAAACAAACGAAAAATTTAACGTTTGTTTCAATTCTTCATGTTTAAAGGAGCTTGTGAGTCCAGGAAACAAAATTTGGGTAAATGGTTCGTATGAGGTTTTGTACCCGATTGATAGAGAAATAACTTTCCTTTCTACTTCGTAGAGCCAAGGAAAGTAAAAATGAACCAAGTCAAGTAAAATTTCGTGTTTAGACCGCAGATTACTACGAGGCACCATAATAACTAAATCACGATACGAAGGCCTCTTCTGGATGGAACTATGTGTTCATGTTCATTCTACCAAGGCGTTGAAGGTGAAATAATTTCTTCTTGAATTAGCGCATATGCGTTTTTGGTTATATTTGTCCCCAGTTAAACTCTAAGATTGGATTCTAAAAAAATTTAGTATTTATCTGGCCATTGAAAAAACGTGTTATCAAAAACCTATTCACAAACATAAGTAGTGCGCTGTTCAGATTAAAATGCATTAACCCGTATCTAACACTTTGTTTGCACTCAAAATAAGCGGTTAATTGACGAATTAAAATAAAGTAATCGACGGTGTAACACAATTCGAGTAGAGTGTGTTATGCCCTTATCTTCATGTATCCTATTGCCGCTCTAGGCTTTTCTTATGCATGCATTTCTTGACTTATGCATTAAGAGTCCCAGAATCTGTAGTTTTTTTGCGTTAACTACATGCCTCCTACGAAGATCGAAATAAAAGAAACTCAGTGAGCGTGACTGTATTATGTGCAATGAAGTGAGTAGAGTGTAAAAAAGGGCGACACAAGGGAACGACTCGTAATGTGCGTGAACTGGCGCAGGAAACTGTATCGGGAAGAGATGAGTGAGGACAGGGAGACAAGTGTCTTTAGCGAGAGTTCGAATGTAAAAGAATTTGGGAGGAGATGTCTTTTGTGGAGAGGAATGTGAAATGGAGGGGCGGAAATGATATTAGGAATGCCCAGACGAAGCGGAAAATCCGTCGCCCGTGAAAATAACCGTGGAGGTGGAATTCCTGCAGGTAACAAGGGGGTAAGAGGAGACAATGGCTAGGCTGTTAGGGCAGGTGCGGGCATTCCGAGGTCAAAAAACTGATACTGATTCGGCGTTTTGCGTCGAACACCCATCTTCCAGGGTTGTTACTCAGTGCAAGAAAAAAATTACTGTAAACATGGGCAAACCAATCCCATTACTTACTTATCAATATTATTTTGGCGTCCCCTGGCAATCTGCAGACGGAATTTGAAATCTGACACGATTGGTTCATCTGTTTCCTCACGATCTTGTTTTCCAGTGAAAAGACACACCGTTTCCCCAATTGACGTTTTTCAGACTCAGTAGCCCTTGAAACGTTAAGACCTGAAAAAAAACTCGACAGAACATTTTCAGCCGATTACATAACTTCCCTTCCTATTGCGTAGTCCTAAGGAAAGTAAAAACACTGCAATTATTACACAACAGTTTATTATTATATTGAACATCTTGACGCAGTTCCACACGTCCGAGACCCATCTCATTCGATTCAACTTCGGGAAATGACCACACTACTTCGGAACAACGAAAACTGACATTCTATAGGAGACGCTAGGCTATTTGCACGACCTGACGAGTCGAACGATAACTTCCGCTATATTATTTCGCGAGTTTCGGCAAGTAATAGAAACTGCTGACTATATTTACGGTGATTTCGCTGATTTACCATGCAATGAAACTGCAAACTTTCGTTTTCGGCTGAGCTTTTAAACCATTCGTAGGCACTAACAACCACAATAACACCAGGAGGGTGGACAGACATTGCAGACTTGAATCTCCGTGCTTTGAAACGTTAAGCTTCAAATTTTTAGGTTCAGTGTTACTTCAGGTTCGGAATAATGAATCAAAAAGGAACGTTTTAAATCTGTACGGCGATGGGGAAACGATTTGTATAAGAAACACTTGTGTTCCGTGTGAAACTGAACGTGTTAACCTAAAAGTTTGTTATGTTATAGTTGATTTTAATTGTTGTTCACAACATCCAGAAACTGATCTTCGATGAGATGAACTAGACTGTTTCAGTTGGCCTGATATCGTCGTGAAATATGCCCTTGAACTGCCACAGAAAATTGGGATGTCGCGTGGGATGGACACTTAGGTCATAAGAAACTGCAGCCCTATCTGAACATTTTATGCAAATAAGTATTTACCTCTTCTTTGCCAAGTTTCCCGCGCTACGTACTAAATTAATCAACCTGCAAACGTCTCTACGAGTAAAGTTTCTTGCGGATCAGTATTTACGGTCCATGGTGTCTATTTTATCCCCAACGAACCGATCGGTTTTCGACTGCATTGCCAGCTCTAGCAGGTCGTTCGATTTAATCGAGTGAATGGCCCCTAAAATTAGAAGAATCGTCGGCTTGAAGAAAGAAGTCCGATGTTTGGATAAACGAGAAATAAAGTCCACGACACGAGGCGGGAGGGTGGAAAACAAGATAAATGAAACACACTCTTTTAAAGGGAGCGATCAAGGCGATGAGAAGGGGTGGGTTGTGTTTAGGGCTCTGCAGAGGGATGGTAGAAAGTGGGACAGCTGTAGCTAATAGAACGTGAGCAAGGGAAGGAGGAAAAGGGAGCTATCGGGCCAAAGAGAGTGGTGGTGAGGGCAGGATCAACTCCTGGGAGAGAGGCTCTTAAAATTGAGATTAAAGTTGTGGAGTTGTTCTAGCGAGCTTTGTTGAATGTGGAAGGAAGAGCAAGGGGTTATTTATGGACAGCAAGGGTGCGAAGATTAGGAGTAAGAAAAAGATAAAATGGGCGCAAGAGATCATGAAGGAAATGGTCCGAGGTGAATCATTTCATAACATTTTAATAGCGTTTTGAGACCTACTGAATCCATATAGTGTGTGTGCGCGTGCCTAGTTCAAAATGTGGGAGAACGGCTGAACCGAGCTGTTTTTTTTTGTTTTTTTTTCATTTCGTTGGTAGTTCGTTGGATCATGAGAAATTTCCACTGATTAGGATGGGGATTGGGGAACCAAAAGTACCAAAAACTAAAGTTTTCCGCATTTTTCTTCAAGTCGGCTGTAACCATTTCGATTAAGCTTTCAAATTATTTTCTAGTACTTAGTACCCAACATTTGCTTCATAAATTTCTCCACGATAGGCGTATGAAGCAAAAATAGGTTCCTTAAACGTTTTGGTAAAACAGCTCAACGATTTCCGCCAAAAGCACAGTGTTGGGCGCACGAATATAGAAGCTTGAAACTGAGAAATAAATGAACTTGGGGAGCGTGATTGAGGAGTGCATTACACTTTACAGAATACAAGGACAGGATATCCAGTTGAGTATGAGTATATAAACGCGAACAAGGGGCTCTCAATACATGCGAAACTGGTGTTGTGAGACACTAAGTGGACGAAGAGAGAGAGAGAGAGAGAGAGAGAGAGAGAGATTGCGCGCGAGACAGTAGCGCGAGCTGAAAGCCGAATGAGTTGGGAGAGCTGGAAAATGACTGTTGCTCAGGAGTGCAGAAGTAAATTGAGGGGAGGGAAAAGGAAATTTGGGGAAGTCCAGAAGAAGGGGGAAATCCGTTGTCAATTGAAGAGGTAGACTTTCATTAGGTAACAAAAAGGCTTGAGGGCGAAGGTGTTCGGGGAAACAATGACTTTCCGTTAGGGCTAGTGCAGACACTTTGAATGTTATAGACTCTGCTAATTCGGCGTAACGAACACACAGGATGTCTTTAAGTAGTTAATAGATATATATTGTTCTCAATAAATGTTCCTCTGACTGTCCATTGAACAGATGTAAAAACCAAAATGTGTTGGGAATTGTGTTTGTTTCGATCATTTTCATAAATTCCGGAGTAATTGCTTCCCTGGATTTCATCAATTTTACGGACTTTAAGCAAACTATACCCATACGTTGATCTCCACAACTATTTCTGTATCTATCTTTTGAACGGAAACATGAGCCATGATAGCTTGGAAAATGAAACGGCTCCACCAATTTAAATCAAATGTAAAGGATACTCATAACTAATCAGTACCTGAATGTTCTTCAGAAATGTGTTTAACAGCTTCCATATAAACTGTAGAAGTCGGTGCCAATAGTTTTCTCCCTGTCTCCTGCTCTTAGGGCAAAGGTGGAAGTGCATCGTCAAAAAACCAATAAATCGAGACCTTCCAAATATTAATCGCTACTAACACAGAATGAACTCAAAAAAATAATCAAACATAATCAGAAAATGAATAAAAAAAGGAATGTGGCGGCAACTCGCCTGGCACTCGCTCAGTTTGAACGAGATGAAGGTATTGTATAGCAATAAAATCCCACCAGGGATGAATTTCTCTGTTGAATCGACTCTTGCTTCCATTTTCAAGCTCCCAGAGCCCAGCTACTCGGTCCCTTCGCTCCTGGGGCTGAGGAACGCTGTGTGGCGCTATTACTAAATATTGTCTAATGTTCCTATCGACTGTAATTTTCATAACTCTGACGACGATAAGATGAGTTGGACTTCTGTTAGTCAAATTATTTTGCAGGTACTTAGCGAGCTTCATTATTTCACTCGGTGTTTACCTCTGTGCGCAGTTGACACAATTACGTCCAGTTTGGCGATAGCACCGGAGGCTCCCTTCCCACCGGAAATATTTCTTATTAACCCATGAAATCACTAAAACATAACTCGTGTTGTCTGGTATCAAAATTGCTTATGAACGAAGAAATCAGAAAATACAAAAAATAGCTAAAACGCCCTGTTGAAATCGAAATTGACCACGGCACGCAACACGCAGTTCAGACTTACCCAATAAAGTTTTGATAAGAGGATGTCGAGGCAATAATAAGCCAACTAAACGAGGCTCATTAGTTCGTAAACAGAGTAAAAATTGGTTGTGGCGCTCGCCGTTTTTTGTTCTCAACACGCAGCCAGAAGCTAAACTGTGCCTAACACAAATATCTCCTTTCCGATTTTTTTTCTTTCCAGGTAAGAAATTTACTATTACTTCATACGAGAGATATGATATCGCTTTAGTCAACTAATTTGGTATAGAATTTGGCCACTCTACTGAGAGAAAAGTAGCGATAGAGAGTTCGGTACATAGTTGAATACTGGGACTATACTGGGTGTTTTGCACTTGGTGTAACAAGAGAAATTGTGTGAACTAGACTGAAAATGGAGTGAAATCGTCAACCGCGCCTTTCTTTCTCAATCCGTTGTTGAGATACGATTACTTGTTTTTTTTTAACCCAGGCTTTTTGCCATGAAATTCACGTTCCTCCTCATTAAAACAACATTTCTTGTATTTTAACCAGATTATCGTATTCAATGTGGAATTTCCCATACACTAATGCGCATTAAGAACCAAGGACGTACTCGTACGGCCAGCGATCGTCGCGGTTCAAACATTTAAAATTGAAAATAAGTTAAATTTCAATTCAATGGTTTTCATGGCTTTTGCTACTGCTTCAATTAATTTTCAACTTAGTTCGTTTGAACTCGGTCAAAAATAATAACTTCATAGAGGAAGAAAATGACCGCTAGTATTTTTCGATGCTGAAGCGAATGGAATGGGTCTCGGAGCAGCAATACTAGGTCAAGCTGTTCATGAGAATAATAAACCGTTGTGTAATAATTTGCAGGTTTTTTTTAATTTTCAATCTTCGAACCGCGATTGCGGGCTTCAGGAGGTTTGTTTTTGATGACGAATGTGCACGCGATGAAAATGTGGTCAAAAGTTACAACCATTTTTTCAAAGTGGAGGAACTTGTGTTTTTATGACAAAAACCGCGGTTTTCTCAAAAACTATTAAAATGCACATACGGATTGAGATAAAATCGGGCGGTTGGCGGAATTCTACTTCATTTTCTGTCTAGTGTACCATTACCTCGAATTCCGAGAAGGATGTGTGGCCATTTTAGTGCATATCCTTGTTTTGGTCTATCATGTAGACGAGCAGGGTACGTATGAAGTTAGCCAAATTGGTTCCGTCGTTCTCTCTCAATCGCATTCGTTTACACGCAGAGAATTTCCCCAAATGTGTTTATCGATGTTTCGAAGCATTTGAAGCGTAGCGAAATCTGAAGAAAACTTGGCAGTTTCGTTTCAGCTGATCACAAAATTATCCTCCCTTCAAGGTAAGGCAGAGGAACGTCACGAGCTCCATTGTTACGGCCGTTCTCCCGCAATCCTGACTACAGACCGCGTGCCATAACTAGGTTGTTCAGATCAAATTCAAGTAGTCTCACTAGGTGAAGAACGGATTTGGGTGAAACTCTTTTGGCTCGATCACAATCGTTTGTATTGAAGAATAGAAAAAGTTGTACCGCGCTCTTCGATAAGTTTTTCGTAAATTAGGTTCACCTGACAGTAATTCGTCCTGCCCCAATAATACTTGATAAGACCAATCGGTAAAGTTACACCATCTTAATGAGGTTGACTATTTAGATAACCACTTCTGGAAACCTAGCTTTTACTTTGCGCTTTTAATTTATTACTTCTAGTCGGGCGGGAAGTGAAGCACGGTATCTCAAAAGAAGCTTGGCAGCTCGGTGATTGGAGACCAAGTAAATGTAGAGTAGAACAAAATGGATTGTCTTAGTATTATAACGTATTTAGTGTAATGTGAGCACAAACGATACAGTAAAATGAGTATCGTTTCACACATAACATACTAAATGTTGTGAGTGGAAACTACGCAATAATGAGTCAACAGGCGCACTCAGACCCAGAATGAGATATATCACAAACGCAAGAAGTTGCGAGACAGAAGGGGAAATATTCTGGACTGATCCAGTTCGGAAATCCTAGAAAATGGTCGGTCTGATGCATTCTTATCGTCCTTTGTACGGTAGTACATCACAACAGAATGGGGGAGGAGCCTGTTTATGTTGAGAAACATTGAGAGCTATGACCATCACTTATCTTTCCACCACCTTCAAGGGTTAAGGGGCTCTAAATTAAATTTTGTCCCGTATTTTACTAATAAAAGTATTTTTCGAATCTAGAGATGGACACGCAATGGCTGGAATATTGCATAGTAGCAACTTCGCTGATCCTCACGGTCGCCGTTGGGTTGTATTTCAGCAAGAGGGGCTCGTCAATGCAAGAGTACATGTTGGGAAGCCGCCAAATGTCGGTCATCCCTATCTGTTTGTCGATCGTAGCCACGTCAGTAAACTAAACATTATTGGAATTAATTCGATTCGAAGAGATTAGATTCGATAATGAAAAAAGTTTTTGTTGTGGCAGGTACCTAACTGGAGCGTCAATGGTCTCATCCGCTCAAGAAGTGTATTTATACGGCCTGCAGATGTGGTTTACTGCAATTGTGTACATTGCCTACGGCTTGGTTTTCGCTTTCATGATTTTGCCAGTCTCATACAGCGTTAAATCCGCATCCACTTTTGAGGTGAGACTAAGATAACTATCATTTATTTACCGCTGACGTGCAATGTTACCCGGAGGGTGCTGTAGAAATAATAATGTACAGGTACTTGATAACATTGTTTAATAGATGTAAGTTGCATTGTTGTACAGTAAAATGGACTGAAAACCATGGGCCATACCGGCATTCGGTATAACGTGTTTTCAAATACCCTCAGAACCCCAACAAATTAAGAGGTAATGAATACAGTGAATAGAACTAGGTACTAGAAGCACCAAGAACGTTCGTTTCGTTACTCACATCTATCTGCATCCACACCTTTCGACTCAATTTATAAACAAAACTGTTCATGTTTCCTGTCATTGAAACCCGCGTCCGTGTTGTACTGAAAGGCTACATGCTGAATATTCAACCATTCTCATTCTTTCAGGCTTGAAATTTCATTTTTCCTTTCCTGCAGCTCTACAAAATAGAAAAGAAAGTAATCGACTGAAAAAATATCTGGTGCGTTTCAACACACAACTTTCCTTAGCTCTACAAGAATTCACTTTGTACATGGCTAATTCTAATTAATCAATTCATTTATCACTCAGTTAATATGAACTTCGTCAAACAACGCTTCACGGCAGCAGGAAGCGGTAGCGCTTACAGTTCCAGATTTTATTGTGCTGCTCGTACTCATTGAAGGACCATTATTGAGCAAATGGTACATAGATCATTCATGCGGCAGTAAACACAGATTTTTTGAAGAACGATAGTAATTACTTTTGCAGAGTTATTGGTTAATAGCTGTTAGAACTGGTATTAAGCGAATCGGCGGTAGTTGAAATTCAGGAATTTCTGGAGTGAGCCCCATGTATCTCATGAGCGTTTTTAAACACTCACCCTATAGGTATTGGATTGGACTACAGTACCAATTTTCTTTAACATTCTACAAAAATTCCAGCGGAGTTAAAAAGGAAAAAACCACGGCAAAAACACTTTTCGTCGAAAATTTTGATAATTTATTGTGCTGCTATCGTCATTTTCCCACAAATGGGAATTCTATGGTATAATTGCCTTATTAGGAGCTATCAATATAAAAAATTTAATCAAAATCGTTGGAGCCGTTTTTGAGGAAAAAAACTGGTGTTTTGATCACTGCGATAACTATAGTTAACTTTCGGTGGATTTTGATCATACCCTTATTTTGGCGTATGACGTTGGAGCCGCGCATTGAAGTCACCATGTCCCGTGAGGAACTGGCTCGTCCAGTGGTCTGGCTCAACCCATTTTCTCGAAAGACGTTCACGGGTGTTGGGGAAGAACTCATACGTATCACGTCCCTTTGACGAAGATTCCCATCTCGCTGGCCATTTCTCTAGAGCCCATTCGTCGATGGCGGCAAGTTTCTGTTCTGTTCCATATGGAGTTCAGCCCAAAGCGGAGGAAGCTCCCGTTTCACTCTCCACTTGTCAACCATGCACTGAACAGCCAGGTCAACTGGACCACCACCACAACTGGAAAACCAGTGATCACCTGGAGTGCTTCTGTTGATGCAGTCTAATAGGCCTTGGTGATCCACAGGAGTGCAGCTCTCTGGGATTGGGCCAATACTCTCTTTTGATTGACTGTAAGTTTGCTACCCTAGACAACGAGGCAGTAGCCAACCACACCTAGATAGATGGCCTTATACATGAGGATAGAGTCATGGTAACACACACCCCAAGTGGCCTTTGTTATTGCACGCAGTGAGGCAAACCTTGCAATGGTAGTGCCTTTAAGGGACTGGAGGTGTTGGTTGAAGCCCCACCTCTCACCTATATTCACTCCTAAATACTTGACGTGCTTTTCAAGAAGGAACCTGTGGCCGCCAAAGCGTATTGAGGGTGGATTATTCACTTTGCCTTTCAAGAGTATTAGCTGGGTTTTTTCCTCAGCCACCTGCATATTGACATGCTCGCACCATTGGATGATGGTACGGAGCACGTGGTGGTTTTTTCTTCGATTTGGCGGACTGACTCTGCAAAGATCAGCACAGTCAAGTCATCCACATAGGCGTACGGCTCGCAGTCAGTCTCCATGAATCTCCTGAGAAGACCATCAAAGAAGGAATTCCAGAGTGCTGGTCCAAGGACCGAGCCCTGTGGGCACCCCTGCTCAATCTTTCTCTGAACAGAGACTTGCATGTATTCGATCTTAGCAGTTCTGTCTGTCAGGTAACTTCTGACGAGCGCGTACAGGTTGCTGGGGGTTCCTCTACCTTTAAACTCATTGAGGAGCCACAGACCATTTTCCCAAAAAGTGTTTCTCAGACTCAGGAGGGGCTGAAACGTAAAGATCTGAAGAAAACTCAAAATTTTTTTCCAGTCGCTTACATAACTTTTCTTGCTACTTTGTAGAGCCAAAGAAAGTAAAAATCCTGTTTACAGCATCATTAATTCTCTGTGTACCAAAAATGGTCCGGAAATGAGTACGAGCAGCACAATAAATTCAGGAATTGAAGCGCTACCGCTTTATGCTGTCGTGAAGTGTTGTTTGACTAAGTTCAAATGAACTGAATGATAAATGAATTTAGTAAGTAGAAAAAGCCATGTACACAAGTGATTTGACGTAGAGCTAAGGAAAGTTGTGTGTTGCAACGGACCAGATATTTTCCCACACAACGTTCACCTTCTTTTTAGCTCTTGGCCGTTATTGCGTTCCAGGAAAACTCTTCAGTTTGGGTTAGCAAGAATGAAGCAGCAATAAATTCTTGAGATCTCATTGCTCATCCACATCCACTCTTATTGCCGCTCCTGGCGCTCTTCGCTTTGATTTAGCAAGAATGAAATAAGTTATAAATTCGAAACAATCCTCTAAAATTATATACTTCTACTATCCCCCGATCATACTTCCAATGGGACTTGGACTTAGATGGAAACAGCGATGAGTTCTCAACATACTATTTGCCATCATTGTCCTCCTCCAAGGCTTCTAGTTTGAGGTTAATGTCTGATCGTTTTCCTTTTTCTTTCCTCTTCTTTTTAGCTCTTATCCCCCTCTTACCATCGACTTTTTCATTTTTGTAGAGTCCCTAATTTGGAGTTGGTACGAAGGAATGCAGACATGATTTCTCAACGTTGTAATTGCCGTTATTACAGTCTTTCTCTGATGAAATTGCCTAAACCACGTTTTCTCACATCAACATGGAGTTGATTCATCTATAAATGATGAAACGCTCAAATCCAATTGTTCCCTCATTCGTTGCCATCGAGGAAGTTTCTAATTAGGTTACACAAATTGACTAGGAAAATCGTGCTGTTGAAAAAGAGTCGGTTCCGATGGCATGTAGCTAGTTAAGGTTAGTTTGATTGAAGGAGTTGGCACTGGAGGGAGGGTGCACTAACACTCTTGATAAGACTAATATTATTATTCAACCCGTTGATTACTCGGCGACGTAGAGTTATTAGAGACAAAGGGCCGGTTTATCACCGTCATTATTGTTTGCTCAAATAAAGGTCGCGTAAGTCAAAATCATTTTGACGACCCGCTGGCTCTAGGCGTCAGTAATCGGCGTTTGATGAGTTGATCGGCATCCCATAATTTCAACTCACCGAATATCGTTGACCGACGGCGGCCAATTCGACGTTTTAACAGGAAAATTGATAAACAGGTTCTACAATTTACGAGTGCCAGCAGAGTGCAATGGTGTTAAAGCCCTATATTCACTCATTGGGAGACGCGAGGGTGAAAAGACCAGCCCAACTTCAATCGCAATTGAGGGATTCCTGTAGGCTAATTAATAATAGTTTTCTCTTAGCGTTTCCTTCGACCGCTATCAGATGCAATGAACTTCTCAAGACGTAGCGATAAGAATTTCCTATCTCGTAGTATTTTCTTTAACCTTCAAGTGAAGGTTGGTATTAATTGGGAGCAGGCAATACCACCAGTCTGTACAGTCCGCAAATTTCTAAGGAATCAGGGAATTCCGAAACGTAATGATGTCACGAGGGGATTTACCAACAGATTACGTAACCGTTTCCCTTGACATGTTGTACTTGAACGTAAAAACAAAGTCTTGCCACACCACATTGCTATCTACCTAGTTCGTTCAATCCAATTAAATAATGAGAGCTGACGCAACGTGAAAGTAACTAACATTGTTATTCATTGCCAGCACTGATTTAATACAATAGACCTGATGTTGCATGGTATCTTTAGGCAGACCTACTGCGAGGAACTAACTGCAGAAAGGTTGTCAATGCGTACTCCGGCATTGAACAATCCAGGACCCTGACAAAAAGCGTTTTTAAAATGTGATGCTAACTTGGAGTGTAGGCTACTTGACTGGGATCCACATGAAGCTTGAAATTTGCAGTGATCGTACGCCTACTCTGTTGTAATTGATGGATGAATGAATGAAAAAATAAGAAAAACTTATTTTATGTTTCAGTTTTTCGATAGAAGATTCAAAGGGCACGTCAGAAAATACGCTTCTTTGATGTACGCCTTGGAAACAGTAAGCGATGAGTACTATGTGGTGTATTTATTGATCTACACTATGCTCGGCACTATTTGTTTTGTGGGGAGTAGCCAAATGGGCAATCCAAAGAAACTATTGCCCAAGCCCAGAGTGCTGAACTACTCGAGATCACCAAGGCCTACGCGACAGTATCTACCTAAACACTCTCCGTATACTCGCTAGTCACCCGTTATCTTGACCTTGAATACATGGTGGAATCGTGGACAAGTTTAAATGGAGCTTTCGTCATCAAGGGTCAATCACCCAGGAAAGAACTCCCGGCTGAACGAAAACTAGCAGCGCTATAATGGGTATTGGATGAATGACAAGTCAGGTGGGAGATCTCATCACTGAGACGTGACACGTACGGGATTTTCGTCGTAGGAGACAATGGTTCAAGTCAGACCATTGGACGAGCCTGTTTCTAACCAGTCATGGCAACCTAAATGCGCGGCTTCTTTACTCTCGAAGAATCCCCATCCAGAACGTCTTGAACCTCAAGTGGGGAGGAAACAATAAACCATGTTCAGTGCTTAGTTTCTACAACAGTGAGCGCAGGTTATCGAAGGAGCAATCAAACCTACGACTGCTACTAAGCAACCGATTCATTCTATATACGAAGAAGGTTATTACTAAAAAAACGTAGTCACAGCTGATCTGTCACTTTGTCACCGACGACCCAAATAAACAGTTAAATCAGGTGAAAACCCAGATTCAGCTGCGATGTACCATACGAGACTATTAACTAACCAAATGACACAACTACACTGGGTTTTCATCGATCCTGAGAAAGTGCTCTCGAATGCTAGCGAAGTAGTACACTGGATGTTGTCCATAAACGACTGATGCAATCCTTTCCGTGTTTCAAAATCTTGGAGATGATTCTGGAAACTTTCCTCAAATATACGACCTTGGGTTGTTGTGGAAAGAGTTGACCTGTGAGGTGAAGATGATCGAGTCCAGTACGAAGCCGTTTGTGATGCCGAATCTTAAATAAGGTGGCCACATCTGAGGCTGAAGCTGAATTCCCGATTGTCAGTAAGCAGTAAAAAAATCTAAAAGGAGCGCTTGCAGGCTAGTTACTATGACGTTATCGAAAATTGGTTCCTTTCTGAAGGATTCAGGAGATTGGTTGGGAACAGCGGGAGGAAGGCCGAGGGCTCTACGTGCCTCTACATGCGAGCCTTGCCAACCTTAACCTGAAAGGGTTGGTTTTCTGGTAATTCGAAATAAAAGTGATAACTCACAAGAAGCTAATTGGTTTGTTTCCTTTTAGATTCTTCTCACGGCTACATCCCAATTCGTTCCAGCCGCTTCGCTGTCACAAGGTGGGTATTGCCTGAGCAATTAGTTTTATTAGAGGTTGAACATTAAATTGCATACGTCAGGAAGCTTTGTGGAATTCAAAGCGGGTTACTACATTACTCCAAGGACCGCAACATAATGTTAAGGTATCCATTGTATTACCTCCGCTCGTAATCCACCTGTTATTGGCATAGAAGAAGAGGATTCTTGTACGAGAAGCCGACGCTGATCCAGGCTCAGCATGTAGGCTTATAAGTGATAGGAATCCAGTTGCAATTCGTTTTTGGAGACAGGGTTTGTAGTGAAAAGATTTCCCAGACGATGGATTCGCTTGAGTAACTCTATCCAAAAACCAAGAACAGGTTAAGGTCAGGCTCGTGTTTCAGCAAACTGCTGCTTTCCCATCAAACTGAGAGTTAAATGCTAAAAACACAAGTGCTACTACCTGGGTCACATCAGTCTTTAAGTATGTCCTCAATAGGCATCGAAAAACTTTGTGTTTTTCTCAATGGCTCAGTGTAAGAGTTCAGGCAAATAATGGATGGAGTTCAGTGAACATGTATCTCGCAATTACGTCGGTGTGAGCAAACCTACCATGATGTGACAGCTCGATTAGGGTTAATTCCCCTTCCTCCAACAACGATGCCGTGACCACACTGAAACAGAACACCGGAAGGGGGGTGAATAAAAACTGCAGGATGGTTGTAATGAGTCCACGGTATATGTTAAGTGAGGGGAACTATAATCGGCCACTGCCGTTTTGGAACGCAAAACGCCACGCCAGCTCAAACGACAATATTAGCACTACTCGAGCCCTTTAACCCAGGGCTGCTCAATCCTGAGATAGAGGGCGCTAGTGGCTTCCACCTTCAGGGATGCACCGACGTTCCATAGTTCCTCTTCCCCGAGATGTATCAGAAGGACGGATCGTCAGCCAAAAATGGGAATGAACCAAGCGAATCTGGGGCGTTAGAAAACACTTTGATATCTTACACTGGAAGATTTATGATGGGTAATCTACACCAAGATAGATTCATCTGTTCATGAATCAGAGAATGAATGTGTTAGATCCGACCGGGTGTTGTCCAGGTGTGTCAAAGATTTGGGGTCAGATCTGACCGTTAACTTGAAAATGGTTTTCTACAACCAGCTGGAGAATTTTCATATCTGTGTTCGTCAAACATGCGAATCGAACTAAGAAGGAGGATGAACTCAACGAAGAAGTTGCAAAGACCGACTGCACGGCAAATACACGAAACACGCGTGGCATGGGGTGACCCCAGCTATTTTCCGCGGTACAAGAAGATGCGGCATAATGTGCCAATATTTCGGGAGCGGAAAAATTTACTGAGAGCCAATGTTTAAGCAAATAGAGACGACGGCGATCCCCGGCAGAAAACACTATAACGTTCTGTATGAGCGATGTGGGGAACGGCTTACATTTGGAACGGCTTGGCGGTACGCACCTCAGTCACTTGACATATGCCTGGTATCGGCTACTAGCTTACAGATTGGTCCGTAGCCTTCGAAACATGTGGGAGCTTATGTACCGTCACTTTCATTAACGCGTTCATCAAGTGTCAAATACAGAAACATTTATTCTGATCATCACCAGCTGAGCTAAACACACATCTCTTCCAAATTAATCTCGAATTGTTATAGTTATTAGAAATGAGAAAAATTTGTGCTGGGGAAGTTCAGAGTAGTTGGTGAGAACGATAAATCGAACTGCTCATGTAACCGATGTACTTGATCTTTTTAAGGCCACAAACATATATTTACCAGAAGAAAAGAGATAGGTACAGAAAAGTGGATTAGTGACGGAGGGTACTGCCTGGAGCTATTGCTATATATAAGTGCAAGTTCGTGAATAGCGTATACAGAGTATAAATGACACATTAACTTTTCAGCTACTGGCCTCCCAGTGTTCTACACGGCTTGTGGTCTCTCTGTCATCTGCTGTTTGTACACAGCAACGGTAAGTCAAATTTGACGCTCAACGCTCAATTTTATTATCTTTTTAGTACAATTTGGTTTCCCATTACCCACTCCATTGATGCAAACTAACATTATATTTATTTTTGGGCCCAAAAAAGATAACAAACAAAACGAAAAGAGAATGGGTTCACCCAGGTCAGGTGTTCTACAGCCAAATTTGCCTTTTATTTTATTTTTAAAAAGCTCACCATAAATGGGAGAAAGGAATGGGAGTGGCAAGGAAAGAAAAATAAGATGATGTTCCACGCTAGAACGATCATCAGTTCAGATACGATTCGAACAACTCGCCGACGCATCTCCTTCGCTCTTTTCTTTGGCCACTCCCCACGAGCTTCTGACACCACCATATGAACATACGTCCTACCATACTTGCGCCCTATCGATGTTCTTCTCATTCCTTTTGCCGAGACCTTTCTACGAAACTTGGGCCTTTAGGCTTTTGGCATCCCCAAACACCCAGCCGCAGTACTGCCATATGCACTGTGCACTGGAAGAGTGGGTAGAAAAGGAGGACATCCCCGGAAAAACCCTGGGTGCCAATGGGCATGGTAAGCTGTGTTTGGGGTATTACCCGTGGCGTTGGAGAGGGTGCCTAGCCTCACGGCCTTTACCCCTCTCCAGCCAGCACCTATCATCTGGGGGATTTGCAGCGAAACCACGCTCCCCACGAGGCCAATCCCATGGCTTCACGGCCGACAGCGCCACGCTTTTAACGGCTCCATGCTGCCGGCCGCGGGCTGAAGCCCCTGTGGTACCCATTCTATTTGGCTGCACCTTGAGCAGCCTAAGGACCTGAATGGGTGGCAGGCCCTGGTGCCGGAATTGCCAAAAGGCGATCTGCCGGCACCTACGCTTTATCTCCATGGGGGTACGGGGATTGGACTTGCCCCCACACCAGCCATGGAGAAGGGTGTCAGGCCGTCTTTTACGGCCTGAACTGCGATCCCCATTCCGACGTGACGAGGGCGGACTACTCTATATTCGGCCGCCCTCGCCCGCGACCCACCCAACTCACTCTACTCCTATACCTAACTAACACATTCACACATCCATTCAGCCCTTAAATACATGCACACATTTCCCGATGGTCCAGGGGCAGACTACTCGATATTCATCCCCCCTGGATCCATCCCTACAATACCTATACTACTCTAACGAATCCTAACACACATATACACAACACGTACATTCACACTCATTCACTCATATTTACACTCAGCCCTGTTCTCTTCTTTCCTTGACTTCTTCTTTCTTCTCTTTACTGTCATCTTTCCTTTCTTCTGTTTCTTTTTCTTTAGTTTCCATTTCTCGTTTTCTCCCTACACCCGAGGGGCTCGGTCTTCAGGGCATGCCCTTAGCCACCCGGCAAACCCTGCAAGGGGAGGGCCAGGAGGTTACCCGGAGTTCCGTCCAGGGAAGACCTACACCGCACGTGGGGGGAGGACGCTCAACTCCAGGTGGCGGTCTACCCCTCCTCCTACTTGCCCGGTAAAATAACCCACCGGCGTTCAGAGGAGGCCCATGCTCCGATACATGGGTACCCCTCGGGCTGCTTGCCATCGCAGGGGCCCCACCGGATGAGCGAGTACACAGGGTGGGAGCCCGTGCTCGACCCGCCTGGGCGGCAGCTAACCAACAAAAACCAAGAAATATCCAAATGTGGCGTTTCAATCCGTGTCCGAGGTGTGCCTGCTTCCCACACAGACACACCTCCGCCGTCCACTCATCCAACCAGGGGTCCGCATCCGCAGTTAAAACCATCCTGGTAGTAGTGCTGTCCGTGGGGTCGTATTAGGCATAAGCCGTATTCCGACCCACCCCATCCAGTGAAGCATCTAACTCTGAAAGGATGGGGCCCGCTATCCGCAACCCGGGGATGCGCTCGATGGGGGATGCTAGCCCCTCAAGAGGGTGCCAATGGGCAGTCGTGGGCTTTGAGGCTGTCTGTTGGTTTCACTCATGCAGAGCGAAGCGCCAATAAGAGTGCAGGGAACCCTTTACCACCCTCCGCCGATCTCCAGAGCAGTCAGCCAACCCTAGAGAGAAACCTATCTAAACTTGCAAAAACATTGACTAAGAGGAGTCCTGGTCCCCTGTGCCCAGGTATGTTTCCTTATTTGGTGACTGTTCCTAAACTTGGTTTCGCTGATATGCAAGAGGCCAGCCCTTGCAGAATCCATCGAACTCTGACCTGTGGAAGTATGGCATATCGTTAGCCAGTTTCCCGGCAAGGCGCATCAAAGTAGCTATGTTCCGTCTCATGACGCTTAGGGATGTGAGGGAAGAACTCATACGTCCCTTTGACGAGGATTCCCACCTCGCTCGCCATTTCTCTAATATTTCTGTACCCCTCCAGAGTGTCAACATGGACCAATACAGTTGGTGATAGCTAGGGTAGCCTGGTCTGACCAAGACGTGGCTGGACAACACACCCACACGCACATTCTCTTGCTCTTTCCCAATTCAGGAAACCGAAATATTGATATAAACAGTTTTTCGCTTATCGCTACACGTCCCTTTGGGTCGAGAAAAATAAAATTCTGAACCTTAAGATTTGATTATTTATGTAGTTGCTAAATATATTCATTGCCATTATTTTAGGGGAATTATCTTCATTTGAACTGACTATATATTTACTGGTATTTCCAAAGGGAGGGTTCCGGGCCGTAACTTACGTCGACAGTTTCCAAGCTTTTATTTTTATCGGCGTCATAGTCGTGCTGTTCGTCGTAGGACTCATCGAAAGCGGTGGCGTCGCTGAAGTTTGGAACAAATCGAAAGAAGGGCATCGCTTGGAATTTTTTGAGTAAGCGACGCCGTTCGTTTGTGAGCAGAAATATCGACATTTCATCGGACTGAAGTTATCATAATTTTTTTGTTAATTGCAGCTTGTATCCATCGTACACTGAGAGGTACTCGGTGTTCCTGTTTGCGATAGGCGGCGTCACTAACTCGATCCGATCTTTCATGTCGCCTTCGTTTCACCAACGAGTCGTAGCGATGCCCTCGTACGAACACGCCAAAGTGTAAGAATGTATTCGAATTATCTGACACGACTCATCTCGCAACTTCCCTCAGCTCTTCATAAATTCAATGGTTTCCATGGCTTCTGCTACTAATTCAGTTTAGTTTTCAGTCAGATCATTTGAACTTCGTAGAAAGCAATAGCGCTTACAGTTCCGGAACTCATTGTGCTGCTCGAACTCCTGCTCGGAGCATTATTGAGTAACTGATACACAGAGAATTGCTGAGGCTGTAGCGACGGGTTTTTGACGAAAAGAGTAATCGCTTTTTCATAGTTTTGAGAACCGTGAAACACCGGTGGTTAAAATTTTCGCATTTCTGGAGTAACCTATGAGAATTATTAAAGACTCGTTGTATGGGTACTTACTTAGCCTACCACCTCAATTTTTTTGAAGGCCTAGTAACATTTGAGCGGAGTTTATAGTGAATTAACTTCACTAAAACCGAAAAGTTTGAGAATTTATTGTGCTACTCTTTTAATTTTCCCACTAGCGGGAATTCCAGAATGTTGTCGGTTTATCTATACAGAAAATTTAATCAAAACCGTTGTAGGCGTTTTTGAAAAAGAAAAATTAGGTATTTCGATCGTTATGATAACTACAATTAGTTTCAAGTGGATTTTGGCTCGTACCTTTATTTTAGGGTTCCATGATGTTGTGAGGGCGACATAACAAGTTTGAGTTGACTTGGTTCAGCCGTTTTCTCTTAGTAACGTTCACAGACAAACCCACACAGACCATTTTCGTGGACATCTAAACAGAAAACACATTTTTTCTTCTTTCAGCCGATTAAATAAGAGTCGTCCAGAAAGTAAAAGTAATGAGGACCGTACGTGCGTGGGACTAGTTTGTTTCCAATGTTCATCACATTGTAGGGGGTTCTCCTGAACACAACGATCACTGAATGACCTCGTTAGTATCCAAACTACCTTCGTGGTGACAGTTTGCGTGGAACGTGTCGATAAAAAATCCCGCCATGTGTGAGGTGCGTTCCGTCATCCGGTTCCTTGTCCCAGTGGGTAAAACGCCCACGGAAATTTTTTCTCGGATCAAAGGGGTTTATGGCGAAGGTATCATCAACAAACGCACGTTTTCAAGTGGTGTTGTGAGTTCAGCAACGGAAGAACGAATGTTCACGGCGATCAGAGGAGGCCTTCCATTTTGACTGATGAGTTAGTGAAACAAATCGAAGACGCTGTTCGTGAACACCGCCGATTGATAGTGGATGCACTTGCTGCAATGTTTCTACAACTATCCAGATCTCTCGTGCACGAAAAAATCACGGAAACTCTTGAATTGAGAAAATTGTGTGCAAGGTGGGTGCCGAAATAATTGACACAACAGCACAAAGTGAACCGGGTCGCCTGCGCTCGCGGGTTCCTTGAGCGATTTGAATTGGAGGGTGAGGATTACCTTAGCTTAATTGTGACTGGAGATGAGACCTGAGTGGCTCATTACACTGCAGAGTCGCTAAGACAATCATCTCAGTGGCGACACATGTCTTCTCCCTCTGCAAAAAATTCAAGACCACCATTTCGGGCAACAAAATCATGACCACCAAGTTTTGGGACTAAAAAGGAATCGTTCTGGTCGATTCCCTGCCCCAGGGGAGACGGTTAATGCAGTTCAGTACTGCAAAACCCTTAAAAAGCCGAAGTGAGCAATCCAAATCAAGCAGAGGGGAATGTTGACAGAGGGAGTGTGCTTGTTGAACGACAACGCCCGCTCTCACTCAGCCAAGGTAACATAAGAGCTGTTGGATTCATTCGGTTGGAACATTGTGAACCACCCTCCGTATTTCCTTGACTTTGCTCCTTCCGATTTCCAGCTTCTCACCTCCCTGAAGACTCACAAGGGCGGAAAACGCTTTTCAACCGACGATAATGTGAAAAAACCCTGCAAATTATTACACAATGGTTTATTATTCTCATGAACAGCTTGATCTAGTATTAGTGCTCCCCCATCCCATTCGATTCAGCAACGAATACTAGTAAACCATACGAAACATGTCCTGGCTACAATGGGTCTACGGAAACAAAACGTCTGATGATTTTGCCCTGTCATCGGGTCGGGGAAATTGGAATGGGGCGCTTCAAGCGAACCCGTTGCGAGGCGAAAGGGGAATTGAGCCGCCCGCCCAGCAGCGTTGCAAGGCGAGGACGAAGCGGGTTGTTTTTTATTGAGTAGGGCGGGAGGGAGGGAGTTCAAACGACGAAACGTTGACTTCTGCTGTAGTTCCCGCGTTGTACCGCGTTTCGTTAATTTTTTTAACCGTTTTTTGCCCATTACAACCATGGGCTTCGTCCGATCGGATTGCCGAGATGGCGGGCACAACTAGATACCAAATCGGATTCTTGTGCGAAAGAACGAATTTTTTAGACCATGTTAAAGGCACCAAACGCCCCGGACGGCGGACGGACATTGCAAATTTGGAATCTCCAATTCTTGAAACGTAAAGTATCAAATTTTGAGGGGGGGTTGTAAAAAATTTTTCGTGACCGAAAACATAGGGTTATTATTCAGAATGAATAATAAACCAAAAGAGGTTCTGAACTTGCAGAAAGAGTTGGCGGGAGAGTTGTTCGAAGCAAACAGCATGTGCTGAAGCTCAGAACTTGCATAGAACGGGAAGATGATTATGTAGACGAATAAGTGAGATGTTAACCTATAAAACCCAGTAACTTTTTTTATCACAATTTTTAAAAAAATAGAAAAATCTAGAACTCTTACTTTCTGGGCGTACCTCGTAACTCTCCTTTTTACTTCGTGGAGTCCGGGAAAATAAAAACTGACATTAAATCACTTTTCGTTGGCATTTTTGATAATTTATCGTCCAGCTCTTGTCATTATCCCACATTTTTCGATTCTCATGTACATCCGTTTGACTCTATTCGTAGCCATGTTTTGGCTCCCGAATAGATCCCTAAGTCAATGTTTTTTTTTCAATATTTAATCGTCTTAACTTGAGCGTCAACTAATCGTTAATGGTCGTAATGTAAGCAGCAGTAGTCTAATCATCAACCTCGTTGTTTGCACAGCGCCACCATCTGGTCGACTATTCTCACAGGAATGTGTTTAGTGTTCACTTTCTCCATGGGTCTTGTCGTTTATACCTACTTCGCTGGATGTGACCCTGTGCTCGGGAACAAAGTAAGCGCTCTGATTATCCTCGATTTTTTCACAGTTCTTTTAATCGATGGACGCCTGGTAACGCTATGTCTGAGTGGGTTTGTTAAATTCCTAAACTGTTTTTCTTTTATTTAAGAGGTTCCTTGGCTTTGCAGGGTATCTACAGTTACGCTACAATTCTTCCTTATTTCGTTGGACAGTTGTCAAAAGACGTACCTGGGCTTACAGGACTGTTTTTGTCGGCAGTCATCGCCGCTGGTTTGAGGTAAACTCTCTTCCAATTTCTTTAATATGCATAGTATTACGATCAAAAAAAGTTTGTACGGTCAGGGACGGCGGAACAGTGATGACACTACCCATAGCTGTAAATAAAGGAGGCAGATTGAAATTCACTAAATGTTTACGCATAACGCGGAAAAGCCCTCTGCCGCGTACAAAATCGTTGATGATAGGAAAAACGTGTGAAGCTATACAAGTTACAAAAAACTCGGAACTTGTACAAATGAACACATTTTTCTACTGTCCCGGACGGTAAAATATATTTTAATAAATCGATGCTGCAAAATTTAGTCAAAGAAACGGCAGTAGTTTGAATTCGTTAATTTCATGGAATATTCTCCATAATTTCATAATCGCCATTGTATGGTTGACCTACGGAATTAGCACTTCGATTTTTTAATGATATAACTAGTTTTACATAAGCTGAATTAGGTAGACAATCCTGCGCTAAAATCGATTTTCATCTAAACTGTTGATAATTGGAACTTGATAAACAACAATTTTATATTATCCTCAAGGCTGTTTGGACTTTGAATAAAAATAGTTTTTGAGCAAATCGGAGATTCGAAATATTTGTAATATATTGTTTCGGAAAAAACTATGGCGCCACGCAACTTTCTTCATCCATGATTTTTATTCAGTTTATGCGCCCATCGTTGAACGTCGCTGAATGTTATACGTAGAAACCGGTAGGTTATAAGGTTGCTGAATTTAATGAGTTGCTCCTACAAGTGCCACAACTACTATCGATTGCACTGATTGTTCATAAAATTGTCTTCAAGATTTTTCTGATAAGGAAATATTGACGGCTTTGGAATTACCGGGCAAAAACTGAGAGAAGCGATAATAAGTGGAGCGGCGGTGTTTCGAATTCTGGATTTTCCCAAGTTGCTCCTAATAGTTTCACGTACTCGCATAATGTAGGTAATTTATTGAATTGTCACTCTGATTGTTCTGAGTATGGGATTCTTAATAAGGAAAAAATATAATAAATTTTTATTCAATATAATAGTTTTTTTTTCAAAATTGTTGATAGTTTATTATATTCTCCTCGTTATCTTCCCACGAATTGAAATGTAACATTACTGTTGTGTTGATTCGAACTGTCGATGCAAAATATTTAATCACAATCGTTAGATCAGGTTTTGAGAAAACCCCAAATTGGAGTTTCGATTTCGAGCAACGCTGTTCTAGGAAGCTATGTACCGGTGGTAGCGTTTGAAAGAAAATGGCTTATCAGCACAAACGTGCGCAACGGCATATTGAACATCGGTCCAGAAATAACTATGATTGTCGTACCGATCAAAAAACCAAATAATTTTTATCTCAAATGCAGTAATAATGATTTTTATTTTATTATTCGCGTCAAAATACGTGGCAGTTCCAAACGACCTAACAGAACTGATTATTTCACATTTGTGGGAAAATGATGAGAGCAGCGCAATGAATTAACAAAAATTACCTAAAAGCCGATTTTACTTCTGTTTTTATCAAGAACCCTGCTCATTAACTCGTTTTATATGTTTCGTTTCGAATTCAAAAGCATTTAAAGCGTGGAGGTTTTAGGAGATTTAATGTCTTAAAGCCATTTATATAAATGGCTTTCCTGACTACGACGCGGGGCGTAGGTAAGTAATCAATTCCGTTTTCCGTTCTAACTTATTCTTCTTACGCATCCAATTCTCACCTGCCATTCCTGCGGCCCTTGAAAGTGTTTTACTACTTCTTTTTTTTCAGCACAACAGCGAGTTGTTGGAACACAGTCTCGTGCACGTTGTACGAGGATATTGTCACGCTATTCCTCCCGCCGACGATCTCCAAAAAAAAATCGTTAACGATAATCACGATTATCGTCATCTTGGTTGCGGGGGCCAGCACTTGCAGCGTTTTAATAGCTGAAAATATTCCCAGTATTATGGAGGTAATGTTAGATATTGTTATTTATAAACGAATATATTCGATGTGTAGTAATATCATTAATTGTTAAAGTTATGACTTTATTCTAACAACTTTGCTCGTAATGCCGAATTACAATGACCTACTTGTTACTGCAGAAGTAAAGAAAATCTCAGAGCAGTGTAGGTTCCCAACATTGTAATAAAACAGAATTTTTTCGTGTTTTGTAGCAACGTTGGTTTATTTCAACGAAAGGTTCTTCAATTAGAGAACCCACTTCTACAACTACACACATGTGATAATAAATATTCAGCATTACCTTAGTCCCAAAATGTACGTACTTTAATTTCTGGGGATGTTCTGGTAGATTTAAGCATTAATTGAAAACACTTTGCTTTTTGATGCGTTAGATTGAGATTGAAATGTGATATGATAGTAACTATTTTGAATAATAAAAATATTGAATACTGAACGCATTTAACGTAATAGTTAAATGCATAAGCCAAGTGAAAAATATTTCGAATTAGTTGTTTAATAATTTTATTAATTTAATTAATTATAACTCTATAATAACTCTAACAACTAATTCGAAATATTTTTCAGGTATTTTCTGGTATTACCTGGAGCTGAGTAAAGTTTTGTGCTGCGCCGCACCAAATATTTAACTTCTTGTTACTCGTTTTAAACACGGCACAGCGCCGACAATCATTTTCCATCCAGGACGATTGATTGCGTTCTGGTAGGCGAAGCGGAAGATTTCGATATCCCTCCTTTCAAAGAATGAACTTCTTCTCTTCGTTCTTTCTAGTTGTACTGTCTCAGGGAAAGGGCAGTGATTTCCCTATTACGTACTAACCATCAGCAGGCTTGGGCCATCGTCTGTACAAATAATAGCCAGCGTAAGATTGGTTAAGAGTGGGGAACAACTTAAGGCCTATTGAATTAAAAAAAAAAAAAAGACGCGGTAAATTATTACTCCAACGTTTACTCTCGCCCGGCCAGATTGGGGCCTGTCCTTTTCAATCCAACGTCGAAAAATGTTAAGAATATAACAACGCTATATTAACGATCTGGGAGACGACAACTAAACGTAATGGAAAGCATTTACTGTGTAAAATTAAATTTGACTGCTGAAGCCATAAATATTTCGGCTGAACGGACGTGATTTATTTGTCAGACTTATTCATTTACCCTATAGTTTACTAGAGTAATTAAAAAATTGCATGCTTAGACGGTCACCTTTAACACCCGCTGTCTGATTAAAAACCATCAAAAGCCATTCTCACTCAACGGATAGAAAATGGCGTTTTTTGGCGCTAAGAACTGTGATAAATTTTCTTTTCAGCCAATTCGTTAAGTCTAAAGAAATAGATTTTCGCTCAGGCACTATCGGATAATAATGCCAAAAACAACAGTGATGCCACACGTTTTCCGACAACAAATCCTAAAAGTTGAACTAGAAGTCGTTTTTGTGGAAAAGCCGACGTTGCACGATAAATGGGTTATCTCCTAATTGAAGTTCGCTATCGAAAATAACAATTTTGAATAGCTAACAATTATGAGTAGATAGAAGTTAATTTTTTGCATCAAAGCTTCACCGTTCATGTAGTTCAAGAGGTACACGTGGCCGTAATCCATCCAACTAGTCCTAAGTAATAGCTTAAGTACGAACGAATTGTGAGTAATTTGAAAATCGAACTAGCGACAGTTGTCCTCCACTAGCAGAGGCAGTCAATTTTACAACCTAACTATGACGACATTCTGATGTAGATATATCCGGGAAATGACCTTTTGGGAAGTGGTTAGATGCTCACACTTAAGGGAAGTCTTCAAAAATAAATTTGTTTATCAGATTCATCTCCAAAATTCCATTTCCTTGTAAACAACACGCCCACACAGTAGTTTACGTATTTCAGGAGGAACCGGTACAAGCCTAGTTTGACAGTGTGGAGAACACGTAAGCACAAACTGCAGAACGTTATTTTAACAGCAAAGCACGAGACATTAAAATTGTTGCGTTTTTGTGCCTTCAGCAGCCTAATATACTTCAGCAACATCACTTGTATTTTACGTGCAGTCAAACATATAATCGATAAAACGTTTCAGGCTACTACAACGATGAGGTCTTTTACTTCGAGCAGCAGCTTCATTTTGTATTTCTGTGGAATGGTTTTGCCTTGGATAAACGATAAGGTAACTGAAATATTGTTTGTTCTGATCAGATTCGTATTTTGAATTGCACTATTTTGGCACAATCTGTAACGTACTTGGGGAATTGTCTCACAATTCCCGCGTACAGAACGCGCGTGAAAGTCGTGTCTCGGCCCAAAAGAGAAGAACAAATCAAATACGCTCAATAATACTCTCTTGGTGATATAAATAAAATACTGGCTCTCAAGAAAGTAATGGGAAATGAAATTATAAAGCAATTAAGACCCACTTGAATTCAATCAGCAAAAACTCGAAATGATTGAAATAAAACGAACTCCTTTTAATATGAAATAGATAACCTATGCTCGCATTGTATTAATAACAATAAAAGGACAATGGGGAAAATGAAACACCAAGCTTTGATTGTTTACCTTACTTCACACAATCTAAAAAGGGGAATTTAAACACTGGGTTAAAACAGGGAACAATTCGTTGACGAAGCTGGCCGCCCTTCTGATGAAGAAGCGTGGCTCCGTCGCTAATATAAACAGCGGCAGGCTGCACAGGTGGCGGTCAGTGTTGCCACCTCTCGCAGCCCGCCGCGAACCATTACAACATCGGATGTCCTGAAGCTGAGAAATCCCGGCGTTAAGTGGCTTATATTCCTGTCTTTGGGGGCAACTGGAACGAACCCTTTAGGCGTCTGAGTCAGCGTCCCTGTCGTATCAGAGGTGCTCATTCTCTCACTGTGCATATAAGTAAAGCACGTCCTATAGTACACCGAAGGCGAGAAAGATTGAAACGAAGGAGGAAAAATTGATATTAGTCTTGGATGCCGATTCGCTTATTGCCGAAAGAATCCTGAAAGGGTTGGTGCGATTGAATCATCTTTCTCGTCTGTTGTAAGTTGTGAGGACTTCGAATATTATAAAGAAGCTTTTTGCATCTGGGAAGCTGGTTGTAAGGCAGTGACTTCTAGAGGAGTTTTTAAAGCAGGTTCCTCTGCCCGGCTGCTCAGGTCCCACACACTCGCTTGCACACCTCACAGGCTTATTGGATATTGGCGTTTCTGTCATGACCGTTGTTTCTTCCTATTGCTTCAAGTCAGCGCATGCTTTTCTCGAATTTAGAAGAAAAGTTGCAAGCGTAGTAGTTTACAAGTAGTGTTTAGTAACACCATCGCTCATTGTAATAGAAAGTACAGTGAAGTAGCACATAGTTTCTTATTTGGGTAGGATGGGGACTCTTCAATAGAAGCGAAGTAGAGTCATTGAGGTCACAATTTCCTGTGACGAACTGGCTCGTCCAGTGGTCGTTGAGTGACGTCTAAACTGGAAGAATGGAATGTATTACTGGCACTTGTACTGCATCGGTGGAGCAACGATGTGTTCTTCCACGTCTATTACTATGGAGAGTCTGTGAGTCGAGGTAGTTCGGTTGTCACAGGACATGGCTGCACCTAGCAATACAATACTATCAACGAAGCAGGTCGTTGGTGCCATATCATCTGGCGCTAGTTCTTTGTTGGTCATTTCCAGTGGAAGTCATTCGTCTCAGAACTCAGGGTCTCATTTAGCGACACAAAAGACTTTCAATGCGGTTGTTCACTCGGTTATCGGTTAGGCAATGAGGTTTCACCTAAAGTAACGAAAATCGGTGTTTTCACACAAAAAATCCTATCGTCCTCCACAAAACATGTCAGTCTCTCGCTCATGAACGTGACGACTTTGCTGTACTGGACTGCAAATGATTTGCCGTAGTTCCAGTTCTCTTCGAACGCGAATTTTCGTTACTTCAACTTGTTCCTCAACTCAGTTTTCATTCTTTTTCTAGGGAGCTCTAACCGGAAGCGTCATTTGCTCGTTGGTGACGAGTTACATTGCTGTCACCTCCCAAAACGCCCGAATCACAGGACAAGTTGTCAACGTCCCTAAGGTGCTGACAAATGCGGAATGCGTTGTGAATGGAACGACGTTTGCTGCTTTGAAGTGAGTATGCGGTATAACTCCTCTATGTTACGCATAAAATAAAACTAATGAAAACGACAATAACAAATATTTAACTACTGAGGATATTCATTGTTGTTTCAAGTATACGTAATTGCTATTGTTCACGTTATTATTGCATAGAGGTATATCGTTATCCTTCAGTAAAAAACCTCGCCAAAATGAATTGTGGTTTAGCATGTCCAATCGGAATCGCAATGTTGAAGATCCTCTGACTCAGGCAATATTTCAGCTATCCCTAGCTGTGATCCTATACCCGAGTTACCTCGGAATATGAATCCACTGAAAAGGAGACTATGTCTAAGATCACTGGAGTGCCTACGAAGTCAGGCGGTATCTGTCCCTCTTCATTCATTTGCTCACCCTCATGGATGAGTTCCCAAAAGGGTAGCACGAAGTTGAACCTCG
Source organism: Pachypeltis micranthus (assembly GCA_020466155.1). Lineage (NCBI taxonomy): Eukaryota > Metazoa > Arthropoda > Insecta > Hemiptera > Miridae > Pachypeltis > Pachypeltis micranthus. The sequence goes on along the minus strand of CM035770.1, from coordinate 53,766,898 downwards.
CAGGGATTGAGTCCACCACATGCAGCCCCCCCCCCCTCCCCACATTCACCGATCCCGACCTAAGTTTCTTCATTACATGAATCTTCTTCTTTAAACACTAGACTACGGTCACTAAGGGTGCTTTCGATAAAACTCGGGTAGCGTCAAGTGCCAAACGAATCCATTTCATTCCATAATACTTTCTTCCCCACTACTCAAAAGTCTGTACAAGGCCATACAGTTCGAAAACAAAAGTGTTGTATGAATACAAGAAAGTGCTCCATAAGCTCCTTGGGCGATTCTTGCGGTGGCGGTTATGATTGCTGTTTTCGTCTTGCATCTTGCATCTGGTGAGGTACTAGTTTGGAAGCCTGATTCGTAAGGCTTCTTACATGAGCGAAGGCATCTTTATCGTATTTACAAGAACTGTGAGTTTACATCTCAGCGCAGTTGTTGTGCGCAGGGATGTTTATTTCAATCCCCACCCTAATACTGTATGCTTTTTCCAGCAAAACCATTACGGTGGGTCTTGAGGAGTTCGGTATGTTGACTATTGCTGACCCTAACACACCGTGGTTTATGAAAATCAGTTTTTCGCTCTACTGCCTTCCAGGTATGAAATCACTCGCAATGAATATTATTTACGTTAACTGGATTCAGTAGTTTGATTATGATATTAGCTACAGTGAACTGTTTCTATTTTTCCAATTTTCGTTTTATTTATACTCATAGATGTAGAATTGGTTCAACGAATTAAAATTTTTAGTTCGGAGTCGACTAGTGATGTGAAGAGAGTGGTCCGAGTAAGGTATTGTATCGGTGCTGGAGTCCCACGAGAGTGAATGCCATGGCTGACAGAACGGAACAGTTTGGGAGAATTGAATGGATTTTATGACGGACTATTTAGAAGGGGATGTTATTTGTGAAAGCTTCCTAGAGAATGTGGAGTTAGCGAGTTTTTTCACTGACGAATGAGGGAGTGGACAGCAGTTGGCCATCAACGCAATATCCATAAGCCATATTAACAAAACGACCGTTGTCCCAATTCTCGGGGGGGGGGGGGGGATGGAAATGCAGGTGTGCAGCAGATGAGCACCTGAGTAGTCGGGATGGCAATCCAGTTGCCTGGCAGATGAGCCCCTGAGCAGTGGGTGGAAGCTTGGAGGACCTTTTCCCGTGGCTTACTGGGGGTCCTTCCAAACCTGAGGGAGGCCAGTAAGTCGAAACTGTCTCGTACTGGGGTGGAGAAAAGTCATAAGTGCCATCAAAAGATGGGGCAGACCAGCGACCATTCTGGCCTTAACGGTTGTTTGACCCAAACATGGTACCATGGGAATGCACAGTCGGCGGCCTTGCACCGGCACATTATGGGTTGGGGCCACAAAAGGGCTGTTTCCTTATTCGATGACTGTACCTCTAAACCCTCTACGAGGTTTATATCAGGCATGGAAGTTGCGGTTTCGCTAATATGCAAGAGGCCGGCCTCTGCAGCATCCAGACCTGCGGAGGTACTCCGCATATCCAGGTATTTGGTCGTTAGCCAGTCTCCCGGTAGAGAGCTGTTGCCCGTTTGTTATCGCGTGGAGGTGACCCCCTGACGAATCCCGTTCCGTCAAGGTGAAGTTCTTAATCTTGTTTCCCACCTGATCTAACTATGTACTTGAGTGGCAAGTTTCAAAAGGACAGATCAACTTTGACCACGTTTGTTCGACGCAAGCGCCGAATCCCTCCAGACTTTTGACCTCGGAATTTCCGCTCCTTGCCTAACGGGCTCCTGTGGCAAGGTCATTGTTCCTCTAAAGGTCTTTGCGCCCATGGAAATCCCAAATCGGCGGATATTTCCAACAGTGGTTTTCCCATCCTTCCCCTCTCTACCCTTCTCAGATCCTTCTCCACAACACATACCTTCTCCCAAATATTCACTCTGCTACGAAGTGTCGCCAAAGCGAGTCGTCTCCAGTTCTCCCAACACTTATTTCTTAATACCCTTCGCGATACGGCCGTCTCCAATTCTCCCAACGGGTACCTCCTTCACCTCTCATCGACTTCTCGTTCAGCTTTCTCCCTCCTTCCCAGTACAACCAGTTTTTCACGTCTTCAGAGCCCGTTTTGTTCGCGATTTCATACTCAACTCATCTCTCGTGTAAGTTACCTCTTCTTTGTACAATCCAAGTCTTCAAATCTTGTGATATTCCAGCTCACCAATTACAAGTTTGTGCTCAGTAAATACCCGTCTCCAAGTTTCATTCACGTCTATCCTGGTCCAAACAACGTTTCTTAGCCATCATCTTCTTTGCAAACCTTGCAAAATGGTTATAGGCTTGCTTTGTAGCAGTCCATGTTGCTAAGTTCGTTTGCCCTCCCAACAACCGACGCTCACTGTTGTACAAACTACAGTAGAGCAGCACGTGGTTTCTTGTTTCCTCTGCACTGGAGGCACAAGACGTGCATGAAGGAGAGTCTTTCAGAGAAAAAAAGTGGAGCCAGGCATTGAAGTCACCATGTCTCGAGAGGAACTGGCTCGTCCAGTGATCTCGCTCAACCCATTTTCTTGAAAGGAAGCTCTCGTTTCACTCTCCACTTGTCAACCATGCACTCAGCGGCCAAATCGACTGGTAACTGACAGCTGACCTGGAGAGCTTCTATTGATACAATCTTGTAGGACTTCGTGATCCACAGGAGCGCAGCTCTCTGGGATTGGACCAATACTATCTTTTGATCGACTGTTAGTTTGCTACCCCAGACAACGGGGCAGTAGCCAATCACGCCTAGACGCCTGTGGACATCGTGGTGGTCGTAGAGTCGCTGGAGGGTAGTTCTCCCATCCCAAATTTTGGTTTTAAATTGTAGGGTCTGAGGAAGGTAGGGGCCACCTGTTTTCTACTCCCCCATGGATCCCCATATGTAGAATTGTAACTGTCCCAATTCGCACTATTTTTATTGATTGATATCTAACTTTCATCTTAGATTCTACTTTTCTTGGACTCGTATTACTCAAAGTGTGCGGAGAGAACAATACAGGTCGTTGTGTTGAACCCTAAACTCGTCAGTTCATCCTTTCCCGTCACTCCATTTTCATTATGAAAATGATGGTTATCACTCAAGATAGTACACATATTATGAAATTTTGGGAGTTGAAAGTATTCATCAGTATCACATGAAAAGTTACGATTGTCGTCCGTACGAATAACGTACTTGTCCTTTGGCTACAGGCATCATCGTTGGGCTAACGGCAGCGTACATAACCAGCTACATGACAGGGCACGAAGACCTCAATCAGATTGACCGCGATATGATCATTCCAAGCATGAGATGGGTTCTACCTCCGCTGCCTGAAGCACCAGTAGATGTTGAAGAAGTCAAAGTACTTTTGAAAAATGAGAAAAACATCCTTGAATTGAACAGTCGACAAGGCGTGTGTTAAAAATTGAATAAACTATTTTTTGGGGGTTTTCTGTACATCACTTCAACCGGCTCAGTAGCTCCAGGGTTATCAGGTTGAAAAACGTAACTAAGTGGTCATCCTTTTCACATCCAAACACAAGACATCAAGCTTCATTACTATCCGTGGCAACGAAATCCCTTCTTCAAAATCTGTCTCTGAAGTATTTAGGGGTACATTTGAATTAACGACTACCGTCCAGAGACTGCATTGACTGGGTAAAACAAATAATTCTTGGGAAACGTAGCAGATTTAACAATCATCGTTAGTCCAATTCACTGAGCACACCACTGAAACTCCACATTTACCAAGCCATTATCAAATCCACAATGACGGATGCCTGTCCTGTCTTGATACACAGCTGCATCCACTCGCATACACAAACTACAATTGACAGAATAAATGCCTTCGGATTGTCACTAACAGCCCATTCCGCGCAAACGCGTCAAAACTACACGAGCTCCTCCACGTGGAACACACGTCGGCACAAATTTCGCGCATCACAGTCATGCCAAGACAAACTCGCTTCACACCCAACCCACTCGTCCAAAACCTCAACGTCCTCAGGAGACCTCAATGGAGGAGCGCAAGGCGAAGGCGGCGGATGTGAACAACTAATGTAAATAATTGTAAATATTGTAGATATTGTCAAGCAGGTATGAATGGTCGTAGTGTGTATAAAGGATGAATGAAGTGCGATTGTTCGTATATTTGTACATAGTAAGCAACAAAATCTAGATTCAATTCAAGTTTCTAAGTTCGCCTTGTGTACGCAAACGAGGCAGCTCTATGCCAATATTGTTACATACCCTAACACTCTATTGTGAAGAATCTTGACAATAAATAATGTGGATTTGTGGTAGACTAATGGTTAAGATCGAAGAATCCTGTAGTTGTCTGCTAAATGTCTCGAGTTCTAGACCCAGAATGTGTCGTGAATTTGTCTGAGGGTAGTTACCACGTTCCCAGGTTCTTACACTTCCTGAAAGAAATTAAGAGAACCGATAGTCGTGTCGACTGAGACTACCAGGAATCACTGTGCTGCTGTTCAGGAAGCTTGAAATAGTGTTAATCTAAATCCCATTGATTCTTCAATATGTTTCGCCTTTATTGTGTTTTAACCCTGTCAATACAAACTCGTCAATACAAATGTTTTCAGATTTTTGATATTGACTATTTATTTCAGAGTATTTCAACTGGTTTTGTGTATTTAGTAGCGCAACGGTGGTAGTTGAAATTCCGGAATTTCTGGAGCCCCTTGTATCTTATAAGCGTCTTCAAACAATCACCTTATAGTTATTGGATACACCAGATCTTTTTCAACATTCTACTAACATTTCAGTGGAGTTTATACGGAAAAAACGGCGTTAAAATCGATATCCTCCGAAAATTGTGGTAATTTATTGTACTGCTCTCTTCATTTTCCCACAAATGGGAATTTTATCGTATGACGACAAATTAATCATAACCGTTAGAGCAGTTTTTGAGAAAAAAATTATGTGTTTTGATCACTATGATAACTATAGTTAACTTTCGGTGGATTTTGCTCATACCCTTATTTTCGCGTCGCATGGTAACCTCAAGACTCGAACCCTGCAAAACAGTTATAGCTTGCTTTGTCAATGCTGCTAAGTTCGTTCGCCCATCCAACAACCGTCGCTCACTGTTGTAGAAACTACAGTGGAGCAACACGTGGTTTCTTGTTTCCTCCGCACTAGAGGCACAAGACGTGCATAATGGAGAGTCTTTCAGAGAAAAGAAATGGAGCCGCGTATTTAAGTCACCATGTCCAATGGTCTGGCTCAACCCATTTTTACAGGGGAATTTAAATTTCAAAGCGTGAGGAGGACTGTATTACATGGGCAATGTACTGAGTAGAGTTTGTGTAAAATAGGGCCACACAAAGGGACGACTCGTGGTATGCAAGAAGTGGCCGGAAAACTGTATCGGAAGGAGAGTGTGAGCTATATGGGCCGAGAGTGGATGGGGGAATGTGTCTGTGTGAGCACTAGGAGACGAGTGATTTTCTAGGTGAAAAAGTTGAGAGGAGCTGTCTGTTGTGGAGAGGAATCCGAAAAAGGAGAGGGAAAAATATGGGAAACCCACTTCAGGGAAATCCGTTGCCCATGGAAATAACCTCAGAAGTGGAATTTCTCCAGGTAACTATAGGGGTCAGGGAAACAATGATTCACTGTCAGGGCCAGCGTCGAACAAATGCTATGCCAGTAATTTCTAGTGAGCTTTCCCTTCTACTTTTGATGACTTCAATTGCTTTTCACTATAATTGACATTTTTACGATTACGCAGGGAAGTCAAATATGTTCTTATCGGTGCACAACCAGCTGGACACTTACTTATTAGGAGGCCTAACTAAGCGGACGCATAAACAGAGATCAACGACGTGATTTTTTTACATTTGGGGTAATAATTCCCGAATACGAAAGGGCTTGGGGAACCAAGGTGCAGTCGCCAGGACAACATACAATCAACATCAACATAAAAAAGTATATATTCCCTAGTTAAACTCGTAAAATATTGACTGATTCTTTCACTACTATTGCCATCACACTTCTTTCAATGGTAGTTCTTCGTCAACGTAAGACGGCTGGGGAGGCAAAAGCCATCTCATGCGCGGGAGGATCATCTCGTAGTCGATTTTAGTTAGATATTCGGGTCCAGTCATGTAGCTAACTAAACATGCGACCGCCAACCCATCGAGTGTACCTGCAAACAGCGATTACAGGAGTATAAAAAAACATTTCAGAACGCAGACACCCACCGGTGTTGCATATACGGTTTGAAGTGTTGATTCGATCTAAGATGTACGAGTATTACACTTGACAGAATAGCGATATCCGGTTCAGTATGATTGTATGCAAACGCGAACAAGGGACTCTCAATACATGTGAACTAGATGCGAGACACTAAATAGAGGGAGAGGGACAGAGAGAAGGAGAGAGATAGAGTGAGAAAGAGAGAAAGAAAGGGAGTAAGCTGATTGTGATAATGTTGCATCGCAGTGCAGTTGGGTCAGACACAGTTAGCATCCCAAACCCTGCAAATCCTGTTGTTGTGGAATTCCTGCAGTGGCAACAAAATGTGAATTACGGACATTATCTACACGAAGACAGAAATTTTAAAAGGTTATGATGGAATCACCAGGAACCTGTAAACTAGTTTCTTTCCTCCAGCTAAGCTTCAGCAACACCTGGACGTAAAGGGGTTCGGATGATATTAATTAAATCTCTTGTATGAGAAGCTCCAAATGACGCAACATACCGTAAAATTCTCATCTGTAGGAAAATAACGAGAGCTGCGCAATAAATTGCCACGCATTCTGACGAAGATCGATTTCAGTACAGTTTTGGCTTTCTCAACTCTGATATTTCTGGATTCAAACTCGAATTTCTCATTGAAATCGATAAGGACCCGCAAATAGGACCGATCCAACAAGAACGCTGGTAAGCCTGCTAGTTTTCCTGAGATGTAACGGTTTCCAGCTTTTTTGTGTTGGAAATGTAGTTAACGTCCACGTATGATCAGAATCTACAATTTTGGTTTATTATTCATTCTGACTATTAGACACGGGGATTCTAAATCTGCAATGTCCGTCCGCCACGCTTATTGGCACCTGGCGCAGGGGGAATATTTAGTTTTCGTCGTTACGTTGTAGTCAGGTCGTGTTTCGTACGGTTTACTAGTATTTTTGAACAGCAATTGCTTCTGGGGGTTTGTTTTTGATGACGAAAGTGCACATGTTTGTAACACAAAGCTCGAAACACCTTGTAGAGATAAATTTAACTCTAAAACACATTTACAGTTACCCTGGCGAATTTCAAACTGAAAGTACAAGAAATAAAATAATAATAATCACAGTAAAAATAGTTCAATCACTTACGACATTGAGATCACATCTCTCAGTAGACCTATTTCTTGTGTTTCTGTTGTGCATGTCATCCATGAATTTTAACTAAATCGTCGAATAGGTCTTTCAAATTTCAGGATCTCGAAAACCATAGCCGGAATTTGAAATTGTTTCAAATCCCTGGTTTTTAGAAGAATTAATTTCCAACGGGCTGGTGTAGTCCGCTCCTCATTTTTCTCGAGCTTTTGTGCTCTCCTAAGTTATGCAATGATAAAGACTTCTTGAGAGCCACTGGAAATAACATGTACAAACAAGTACATATGAAAAAAGAGGGAATAATATCGTGTGTTTGAAGGTTACGGTTGGGAGAGCGTTTCTGTTGAAGGATTCCATTTCTTTAAAGCTGTTTTTCTCAAATCGACCTTTTGAGCGAATAATGCCCTTTTTCGTCTTACGAGTACATTCTCCTCTGATACTCAAAAAAAAATCGTTCCTGCAGCAAAGGAGACCTAAATCCTAGTGGGATCGCTCAGAGGAAGAAAATCGCTAGCAGTCGAGAAGTGGCCCTACAATCATATCCATTTTCTTTCGGTGGCCCACAACTGCTAACCACTGATTCCGAGATGCTCACCTTGAGAACAGTTCCAACTTGCAAGAGATCCAACTTGGCTCATTATCTCCGACAATGCTTTCTAAATAGAGGAGACAGAAAATGAAAATATTATTTATGGGCAAACCAGGATACGGAGCTGCTTGTATAATGTATAGCACGGGACTAGAGGAATTACGGGAGAGGTGGGATTTTGAGGGAAGGAAACCTTGGGCTTACCTCGAGTTCAGAGAAGGATGTGTGGCCATTTTAGTGCATACCCGCCTTGTTTTGGTGTACCATGTAGACGTTCAGGGTACGTAAGAAGTTAGCCGAATTGGTTCCGTCGTTCTCTCTCAATCGCATTCGCACAAACGCAGAGAATTTCCCCAAACGTGTTTTTCGGCTACGGAAACCTTTGAAGCGTAGCGAAATCTGAAGAAAACTTGGCAGTTTCGTTTCAGCTGATTACAAAACTATCCTCCCTTCTAGGTAAGGCTGAGGAACGTCACGAGCTCCATTGTTACGGCCGTTCTCCCGCAATCCTGACTACAGACCGCGTGCCATAACTAGATTGTTCAGATCGAATTCAAGAAGTCTCACTAGGTGGAGAACGGATTTGGATGAAACTCTTTTGGCTCGATCACAATCGTTTGTATTGAAGAATAGAAATAGTTGTACCGCGCTCTTCGATAAGTTTTTCGTAAATTAGGTTCACCTGACATTAGTTCGGCCTGCCCCAATAATACTTGATAAGACCAATCGGTAGAGTTACACCATTCTAATGAGGTTGACTATTTAGATAACAACTTCCGGAAACCTAGCTTTTACTTTGCGCTTTTAATTTATTACTTCTAGTTGAGCGAGAAGTGAACCACCGTATCTCAAAAGAAGCTTAGCAGCTCGATTATTGGAAACCAAGTAAATGTAGAGTAGAACAAAATGGATTGTCTTAGTATTAGAACATATTTAGTGTAATGTAAGCACAAACGATACAGTAAAATAAGTTTCGTTCCACAATAACATACTAAGTGTTGTGAGTGGAAACTACGCAATAATAAGTCAACAGGCGCACTAAGACTCAGAATGAGATGTAACACGAAAGAAAGAAGTTGCGGAACGGAAGGGAAAATAGTTTATAAGTGGACTGATCCAGTTCTGAAATCCTAGAAAATGGTCGGTCTGATGCATTCTTATCGTCCTTTGTACGGTAGTACATCTCAACAGAATGGGGGAGAAGCCTGTTTATGTTGAGAAACATTGAGAGCTATGACCATCACTTATCATCCCTCCACCTTCAAGGGTTAAGGGGCTCTAAATTAAATTTTGGCTCCTGTTTTACTAATAAGAGTATTTTTCGAATCTAGAGATGGACACGCAATGGCTGGAATATTGCATAGTAGCAACTTCGCTGATCCTCACGGTCGCCGTTGGGTTGTATTTCAGCAAGAGGGGCTCGTCAATGCAAGAGTACATGTTGGGAAGCCGCCAAATGTCGGTCATCCCTATCTGTTTGTCGATCGTAGCCACGTCAGTAAACTAAACTATAATGGATTTAATTCGATTCGAAGAGATTAGAGATTCGATAATGAGAAAAAGTTTTTGATGCGGCAGGTACCTAACTGGAGCGTCAATGGTGTCATCCGCTCAAGAAGTGTATTTATACGGCCTGCAGATGTGGTTTACAGCAATTGTGTACATTGCCTACGGCTGGGTTTTCGCTTTCATGATTTTGCCAGTCTCATACAGCGTTAAATCCGCATCCACTTTTGAGGTGAGACTAAGATAACGATTATTTATTTACCGCTGACATGCAATGTTACCCGGAGGGTGCTGTAGAAATAATAATCTACAGGTACTTGATAACATTGTTTAATAGATGTAAGTTACATTGTTATACAGTAAAACAGACTGAAAACCATGGGCCATACAGGCATTCAGTATAACGTGTTTTCAAATACCCTCAAAACCCCAACAAATTAAGAGGTAACGAATACAGTGAATAGAACAAGGTACTAGAAGCACCAAGAACGTTCGTTTCGTTACTCACATGTATCTGCATCTACAACTTTCGACTCAATTTATAACCAAAACTGTTCATGTTTCCTATCATTGAAACCCGCGTCCGTGTTGTACTGAAAGACTACATGCTGAATATTCAACCATTCTCATCTGAAAAACACTATTTGGAAAAATGGTGTGTGTGCCGGTGTGTCCGTGTACGATTTTTAGAGAGAAGATTTCGATTTATCCTCTTATATTGATAGCTCTCACAAAGGCAACTATACCACAAAAATCCCATTCGTGGGAAAATGAGAAAGGAGCACAATAAATTACCAACATCTTCGACTGTTTCTTCGTTATAAACTCCGCTGAAATGTTACTAGAATGTTTAAAAAAAATTGGTGTAGTAGTTCAATCGAATACCTATATGGTGACTGTTTAAAAACGCTCATAAGATATATCGGCGTTACTTCATAAATTCCGGAATTCCAACTTCCGCCGTTTCGGTTACTACTAGTTCTAAACATTCTAACCCGATAACTCTGCAACAGTAATTAATGTCCTTCTTCAAAAAAAAATCTCGTTTACAGCATCATTAATTCTCTGTGTACCAATAATGGTCCGGGAATGAGTACGAGCAGCACAATAAATTCAGGAATTGAAGCGCTACCGCTTTCTGCTGCCGTGAAGTGTTGTTTGACCAAGTTCAAATGAACTGAATGATAAAAGAATTTAGTAAGTTGAAAAAGCCATGTACACAAGTGATTTGAGGTAGAGCTAAGGAAAGTTGTGTGTTGTAACGGACCAGCTATTTTCCCACACAACGTTCCTTCTTCGCCTTTTTAGCTCTTTGCCGTTATTGCGTTCCAGGAGCACTCATCAGTTTGGGTTAGCAAGAATGACGCAGCAATAAATTCTTAAGATATCATTCCTCATCCACATCCACTCTTATTGCCGCTTCTGGCGCTCTTCGCTTGATTTATCAAGAATGAAATAAGTTATAAATTCGAAAAAATCTTCTAAAATTATATACTTCTACTCTCATCTGATCAGACTTCCAATGAGACTTGGACTTAGATGGAAACAGCGATAAAGTCTCAACATACTATTTGCCATCACTGTCCTCCTCCAAGGCTCCTAGTTTGGGGTTAATATCTGAGAAAGCATTGATAAATTGCCAACATTGTTTTCTTCTCCACCGTTCGTTTCCCAATTTACTTTAACCGGAGTTGTTAATTTAAAGTTGGCACGAACAGAAAAAATGGCCAATAACCGGCTTCCGGTCTCTAGCACCCCGTGCTATGTAAGCTGTTTGCTTTGTGTTATTGCCATAGTCAAAGGCTTAGACATTCTCTTGTCACATCAGATTTTCCGTGATTTTTTTGCCTCAGAGCAACAATCTAATTCCTCAGGTAAGGTGACCATAACACGTTGTGAAGTCCTTTCCGTCATGCCTAAACCACGTTTTCTCACATCAACATGGAGTTGATTCATCTATAAATGATGAAACGTTCAAATTCTAATTGTTCCCTCATTTTTTGCCATCGAGGAAGTTTCTAATCAAGTTACACAAATCAACTAGGAAAATCGTGCTGTTGAAAAAGAGTCGGTTCCGATAGCTAGTCAAGGTTAGTTTGATTGGAGGAGTTGGCACTGGAGAGAGGGTGCACTAACACTCTTGATAATACTAATGTTATTATTCAACCCGTTGATTACTCCGTGACGTAGAGTTATTTGAGACAAAGGGCCGGTTTATCACTGTCATTATTGCTTGCTCAAATAAAGGTCGGGTAAGTCAAAATCATTTTGACGACTGGCTAGCGCTAGACGTCAGTAATCGGCGTTTGATGAGTTGAGAGAGTGAGAGTTGATCGGCATCCCATAATTTCAACTCACTGAATATCGTTGACCGACGGCTGTCGATTCGACGTTTTAACAGGACAATTGATAAACAGGTTCTACAAATTAGGAGCGCCAGCGAACTGCAATGGTGGAAGCCCTATATTTAGGGTTACCAGATCGGTCCAGCGAGAAATCAGTACGTCTCCTTCAAAACAGCATAAAAGAAAAAAAAGGGGGGGGGGGTGGCAGGGTACAGATAAATAAAAAATTCCAGCATCTCAAATAGGTAGAATTTAATTATCTTCGAGCATCAATTTACATTTTCTTTGTTTCGTATTTTTTGGCACTGCCGATTGCTTTCAATATTTCAACATTTTCAGTTTTCATTAGATACTTACGGAAATCGCTGCATGACATGTTCTTATAGTTAATAACAGTACATCGAAAGTCTCGATAACGATCGATAAATTTCGTCTCTTTTCCTTCGATTTAAAAATCATTCGGTGCGTTTATCGAATGTGCGCGTGTGTGTATTTAAATTTAATAAAATTGGATAAATTAGCGAAAAAAAGGCGTTTGCGCTGAAAATCAGTACACTTCATTGAAAAATCGGTATATCAGTACGGGGGTCTAAAAATCAGTACGCGTACTGATAAAATCAGTACATCTGGTAACCCTACCTATATTCACTCATTGGGAGACGCGAGGGGTGAAAAGACCGGCCCAATTTCAATCGCAATCCTGTTGGGATTAATAAAAATCTCCTCTTAGCGTTTCCATCGACCGTTATCAGAAGCAATGAACTTCTCAAGACGTACCCAAGATAATACGTATAACGTTTGTTCACGCGCCATATCACTACGCAGATTTTCGTCTTTGTTTGTTTTGTCTGCCCGGTCGTTGCCTCGCTGTGTTCCCTTTGAATCCGGCGCGCACCCTCGGGAGAATCGGTTCTGCGTACTGTACCACCCCACTTCTGTTCCGCACCTGCCTTCAGCACCGTCTTGACTTCACTTCAACTCACTTCACTTCTGCCTTCCGTCCCGACGTGATTTGTTCCGCCTATTTCCCTTATTTGCCTTTTTTAAGCACTCATTCTTCCTGTCATCGGAGAATTTCTGCCTATCGCCTTTGCTCATCCGTCGACCCTCATCGTCTTCGCAAGTGCCTCACAAAGACTTTCCGCGATACAAATAAGTCACCTTTATTTTTACTTCTGTTCCTTTTTATTCTTCTTTTGTGTAAATATCAAGTTTTTTATACGACAGACAATCAAAGTGTTTTTCTTATATTTCAATTCCCCCTTGGTTGCCATAGGTAATTGGTTTAATTTTTCTTGTAGAAATTACCCCACTTATGCGCAAACAACGTTAATAATAGATAACGTTCCCTAGATAAGAATTCCGTATCTCTTAGAATTTTCTTCAACCTTCAATTGGAGGTTGGTATTAATTGGGAGCAGCCAACACCACCAGTCTGTACAGTCCGCAAATTATCAGGGAATCAGGGAATTCCGAAACGTAATGATTTCACGAGGGAATTTACCAACAGATTACGTAACCGTTCTCCTTGACATGTTGTACTTGAACGTAAAAACAAAATCCTGCCACACCACTTTGCTATCTACCTAATTCGTTCAATCCAATTACTTAATGAGAGCTGACGCCACGTGAAAGTACCTAACATTTTTTATTCATAGCCAGCAGTGATTCAACACAATTAACCTAATTCATCACCACGATTTCTTGGTACCCTTGTAACCGTACTCGCCAATGCGTACCTAGAAATCGCTGTCCTATTAATTTTATTACAAACAACGCGTGATGATCTGCTTGGTAAAAAAGTTTTTTTAGGCTTTGAGACTTCATGATAAATAATGGGGACGTTGATCCTTTCTCTTTTGATTTTCGGAGAACTGGGTGTTGAAGACTTAGAGGATTCTCTTGACAAGTTCGTAAAGCAGGTAGATGACCGTGTGTAGGTTATGGATCCTGAGAAAAGTTGCATGGTATCTTTAGGCAGACCTATTGCAGAAAGGTTGTCAACGCGTGCTTCGTCATTGAACAATCCAGGACCCCGACAAAAGCGTTTTTAAAATGCGATGCTAACTTGGAGTGTAGGCTACTTGACTGGGATCCTTGAAGCTTGAAATTTGCAGTGATTCTACGCCTACTCTGTTGTAATTGATGGATGAATACACGTTGAATGAATGAATAAATAAGAAAAACGTTAATTTATGTTTCAGTTTTTTGATAGAAGATTCAAAGGGCACGTCAGAAAATACGCTTCTTTGATGTACGCCTTGGAAACAGTAAGCGATGAGTACTTATCAATATATGTGGTATGTTATTGATCCACAATAGGCTTGGCACTATTTGTTTTGTTTGGAGTAGCCAAATGGACAATCCAAAGAAACTATTGCCCCAATCCCAGAGTGCTGCACTACTCGAGATCACCAAGGCCTACAGGACAGTATCTACCTAAACACTCTCCGTATACTCGCTAGTCACCCGTGATCTTGACGTTGAATACATCAATCGTGGACAAGTGTAAATGGAGCTTTCCTCATTAAGGGTCAATCACCCAGGGAAGAACTCTCGGCTGAATGAAAACTAGCAGCGCTATAATGGTGTTGGATAAATGACAAGTCAGATGGGAATTCTCGTCACTGAGACAGGATTTTCCCACCATTCGAGAACGTCGTAGGAGAAAATGGTTCAAGTCAGACCATTGGACGAGCCTGATCCTAACCAGACATGGCAACTTAAATGCGCGGCTTCTTTTCTCTCGAAGAGTCTCCATCCTGAGCGTCTTGCACCTCTAGTGTGGAGGAAACAAGAAACCATGTTCAGTGCTGAGTTCCTACAACAGTGAGCGCAGGTTGTCGAAGGAGCAATCAAACCTACGACTGCTACTAACCAACCAAGTTTCATTCTATATACGAAGAAGGTTATTACTAAAAAAACGTAGTCACAGTTGATCTGTCACTTTGTCACTAACGACTCAAATGAACAGGTAAATCAGGTGCAACCCCAGATTCAGCTGCGACGTACCATACGAGACTATTATTATGCAACATCATTCGACTACAGAGCGACAAGCCAAATGACACAACTACACTAGGTGTCCGTCGATCCTGAGAAAGTGTCAGTGCTCTCGAATACTAGCGAAGTAGCAAACTGGATGCTGTCCATAAACGACTGATGTAATCGTCTTCGTGTTTCAAAATCCTGGAGATGATTCTGTAAACTTTCCTCAAATATTTGACCTTGGGTTGCAGTGGAAAGAGTTGAGCAGTGAGGGGAAGATGAAGCCGTTTGTGATGCCGAATCTTGAATAAGGTGGCCACATCTGAGGCTGAAGCTGAATTTCCGATCGTCAGTAAGCAATAAAAAAATCTAAAAGGCGCATTTGCAGGCTAATTACTATGACGTTATCGAAAATTGGTTCCTTCCTGAAGGATTCAGAAGATTGGTCGGGAACAGCGGGAGGAAGGCCGAGGACTCTACGTGCTTTAACATGCGAGCCTTGCCAACCTTAACATGAAAGGGTTGGTTTTCTGGTAATTCGAAATAAAAGTGATAACTCCCAAGAATCTAATTGGTTTGTTTCCTTTTAGATTCTTCTCACGGCTACATCCCAATTCGTTCCAGCCGCTTCACTGTCACAAGGTGAGTATTGCCTGAGCAATTAGTTTAATTAGAGGTTGAACATTAAAGTGCATACGTCAGGAACTTTTGTGGAATTCAAAGCGTGTTACCACATTACTCCAAGGACCGCAACATAATGTTAAGGTATCCATTCCATTACCTCCGCTCTGAACCGATCTGTTATTGGCATAGAAGAAGAGGATTCTTTCACGAGAAGCCGATGCTGATCCAGACTGCAGCTAGGAGGCTTATAGATGGCCACTGCGATAGGAATCCAGTTGCAATTCGTTTTTGGAGACAGGATTTGTAGCGAAAAGATTTCCCAGACGAGGGGTTCGCTTGAGGGACTCTAACCAAAAACCAAGAACAGGGAAAGGTCAGGCTCGTGTTTCAGCAAACTGCTGCTTTCCCGTCAAACTGAGAGTTATATGCTAAAAACACAAGTGCTACTCCCTGGGTCACATCAGTCATTAACCCATTCAATACGGCAGCCATATTGAGATCCCTACGCAGTATACTGCTTAGTTTTCCATAAACGGACGTCACTGACTGCACAACTTTTTCTACGTATATGGCTTAGTTAATTTTTGTATGGACTTGAAAAAATAGTTTCAAAATTCTAACGTGTCTAATTAGTGTATAATGACGAGCGCCTCGAGGCGCCTGCAGTCATAGCTAATGTGTAGGTAGGCAATCACGCAAAACACAAACAGCTATGACTGCAAGCGCGCCTGAGGCGCCCATCATTTTATACACGAATTGGGCCATTGGAATTTCGAAACAATTATTTCAAGCCAAAAACAATAAACTAATCCATAACGTGCTTTCAGAAGGTAAGTTAAGGTCCTAATTACGGAGTTCCGATAATCGTACAAAACCAATTTCGAGTTAAATTTATTATGAAGCACAAACGCATTGTACATGCAAATGTGTAGCAAATGAATTCCCATTTTTTTTGACCATTTTAATGATTTGCGTTCAATGGGGTAGTACGACATCATTTGGTCAAAATGATCAACTCCACCCATCGACTCATTATACTTCTGAACCATTATTGGTTTCCGCACAACCACGCCTCGACGATTGGTAACGTCAACCATTTCCTGAAAACTCCGAACTAATCATGAGAACCTCCTGTCTGTCACGCCATTTGAGAACACAAACACCTTCATGAGTGTACGCATCCACAACTCGCCCTTTTTGGGCTTGGGCTTGATAATAATTGGTGGATTCCCCTTACGGTTAGCTGAGGGTGCCAGTAACATAGGTTTTCCGTTCGAGGAGCTCGTGGACCAGGTTCACACTATTATAAAAATTATCCATAACAGTGAATGGCCCACATCTAGTTTGCCTTCCATCAATTTATGGACAACAGAATCAGTGTGTCCTTTTCCCCCAACTTCTTGGTCGGTTGAACCTGTGTACACTATAAAACGCAACACTAATCCTGACGATTCGTTCAACATATAAAGTTTAATTCCGTAAGGATGCGCTTTATTTTTTAAATACTGACGGAAAACTAGTCTTCCCCGCCAGAGCATCATTGATTCATCGATACATAAATTTTTGTGGAATAATTAGCCTATTCATAGTATCATGAAAATGTTTAACACTGGTCGTATTTTATACAATCTGTCTGTAGGAATAGGTTGATTTGGTTCCCGATTTTTTGCAAAATGAAGAGCCTGCAAAATTCCAAAAACCTGTCCCCTGCTCATGGCTCGACGAAAACAAGGAATTCCAAAAAGTACTGGATCAACGCTCCAATAATCACTAAGTCGACGCAAGTTAAAAGTACCCATATGAAGCAGAAGCCCGACAAATATTTTGAACTCATCTTCATCGATGGGTTTCCACTTCTTTATGAGTGATTTTGGTTGCGTCGATTTTTGGGCCAAAAAATTGGGCGTAAAGATTGGTTTGATGTATTATGTGATTAATCAATTCGGTGGTAAAATTAAATCGAAAATTCGCGAGGGGTTGCAAGAGTATCAAGATTTATTGTTGGCCCAGGATTTAAAACAAACGGGATTGGATTTTTAGGTGTCGCCTGACTTCCCCATTGTCTAGTCACTGAAGGGGTGGTAGAGCATGAAACACTTACAGGAGGTGCAGTAGATAATACTTCTTCCTCGTCCTCTGTTTCTGAGTCACCTCTATCAATTTCATAATTCGCGTCATCGATTTCTTCGTCGTCGGAATCGAGGATTAGAAGATCTTCGTCCTCATCTTCTTCAGCGAGGATACGAAGAAGTTCCTCGTCAGTCATTATTTTTCTTTGCCCTGACTCACCAACTTTGGGTTGTTTGGTGCTGAAAAAATCATTATCACAATGATCATCATTATTAAAAACTCAATACAAATTCATCATCGTAATTTTAATTTTAGTGAAAAGTAAAAAATATGCAAACCTTGAAGTTGAGGGTTGTGGCTCCTCACTCTCCCTCTTTTTTCCTCCTCGAGTACGAACCATCTGCAAAAAAGTAGGTATATATTAGCTTATTATTAAGTACTAAGCTTAAATTATACGTCCAAATGTAAAGATAATGGAGTTTTACTTACCCTAATTTGGGAACTATGCAGTTTCTAAAGGAAACGTCCGATTCAAAAACGGCAAACTGCAGAATGTTCAGAAAGTTGTTTAGTATTGACTGCCAGTGAAAAACGGGCTTCCACGAGTGACTAGAACGGTCTGAAGCACGTTTGAAAGTAAAGGAAACCGAGCGTCTCGGGGCGCTCGCCGTCATTGGGTAAGGGTGGGGAGAGCGCCTCGAGGCGCTTGCCGTCACCAGGTAGAACATTGGAGAGCGCCCTGGGGCGCTGAATGGGTTAAGGTGAGTGAACTGTGAAGGGATACGTCATATTAACTCCTGAAGGAAATCACAGAAATCCGAATGCTGGATGTTTTCGGGTTGAATAGTAAAATGTAACTGTGTTTGCGAAGAACGGATGTTTCCAGAACAACTAATGCCTTTTCTTGTATGACCATGGATGAACAAAATGACCAAAAGTTGGATTCATCTGATTCTAATTCAGGCCTCACAATTACACCTGATGATGATGCGGCGGCTCGATTAGGGTTAATTCCCCTTCCTCCAACAACGATGCCTTGACCACACTGAAACAGAACACCGGAAGGGGCGTGAATAAAAACTGCAGGATGGTTGTAATGAGTCCAGGGTATATGTTAAGTGACTAATTGAAACCGGTGAGGGGAACTATTCGGCCACTCCCGTTCTGGAACGCAAAACGCCATGCCAGCACAAACGACAATCTAAGCCGCAACGTAGGTAAATTAGCAATACTCGAGTCCCTTAACCCAGGGCTGCTCAATTCTCAGATGGATGGCGCTGGTGGTTTCCACTTTCAGGGATGCACCGACTTTCCACAGTTCCTCTTCCCCGAGATGTATCAGAAGAACGGATCGGCAGCCCAAAATCGGAATGAACCAAGCGAAGCTGTGGCGTTAGAAAACACTTGGATATCTTACACTAGATGATTTTTGATGGGTAATCTACACCAGGATAGATTCATCTGTTCATGAATCGTAGAATGAATACGCTAGATCCGACCGGGTGTTGTCCAGGTGTGTCAAAGATTTGGGGTCAGATCTGACCGCTAACTTGGAAATTGTTTTCTATAACCAGCTGGAGAATTTCCATATCCGTGTTCGTCAAACATGTGCTTCGAACTAAAAAACAGGATGAACTCAACGAAGAAGTTGCAAAGGCCGACTGCACGGCAAATACACGAAACACGCGTGGCTTGGAGTGACCCCAGCTTATTTTTCGCGGTGGAGATGCGGCATAATGTGCCAATATTTCGGGAGCGGAATAATTTACTGGGAGCCAATTTTTACGCAAAAAGAGACGACGGCGATCCCCAACAGAAAACATTACGTTCTGTATGAGCGATGTGGGGAAACTGCTTAAAATCTGGAGAAGAAATGCCTGTACGTACCTCAGTCACTTGACATATACCTGGTATCGGCAACTAGCTTACAGGTTGGTCCGTAGCCTTCACAACATGTGGGAGCTTATGTGCCGTCACTTCCATTAATGCGTTCATCAAGTTTCAAATACAGAAACATTTATTCTGATCATCACCAGTTGAGCTAAACACACATCTCTTCCAAATTAACCTCGAATTGTTATAGTTATTAGAAATGAGAAAAATTTGAGCTGGGAAAGTTCAGAGTAGTTGGTGAGAACGATAAATCGAACACCTCAAGATGCAAAATGGAACTCACGTACTTTGGTCTGAACCCTGTACTGGAGATACAAAAGCAGTGAAAAGAAAAGTACTTGATCGTTTTAGGGCCACAAACATGTATCTACCTGGAGAAACGAGAGATAGGTAGAGAAAAGTGGATTAGTGACGGAGGGTACTGCCTGGGGCTATTGCTATATGTAAGTGCAAGTTCGAGAATAGCATAAACAGAGTATTAATGACGCATTTTTTTCAGCTACTGGCCTCCCAGTGTTCTACACGGCTTGTGGTCTCTCTGTCATCTGCTGTTTATACACAGCAACGGTAAGTCGACCTCAGGTCGAAATATGCAATCGTTTTATAGTAAATTCAAATAATAACCCCGTGGCTCGATTGATCGAAAACCGAAGTTTAGCACTTTCATATTTAGTAAGAAAACCAGAAATAATAGCTCCTTGAGAATGTAAGACAATAAAGGAAGTTGACTTTAATGTTAAACCGTTCAATACAAGAAAGCAGGAGCAGCACTCCTGTATTGCTATTTGTCAACCTTTCGAATGTAGAATGTAAACGAAAAGAGAATGGGTTCACCCAGGTCTGGTGTTCTTAAACGAAATTTGCGAACGGAATTTTTTTATTTTTTTTTTTATTATTTTTCTTTGCCCAGAGCAGTCAGCCAACCCTAGAGAGAAACCAGGACCCCTTGCAAAATCATCCATTAATAGGAGTCCTGGTCCCCTGTGCCCAGGTCGGGTTCTTTATTTGGTGACTGCTCTTAAAAACGTTTTGCTCACATGCAAGAGGCCAGCCCTTGCAGAAATCACCGAACTCTGACCTGTGGAGGTTGTACAATTTAAAATGAACGGGAAAGAAAATAAATCGCTTGTGGGGATGAACCCATGAATTGAAATAAAACAAATAGATATATTGAAAAAGGAAATTATATTTTAAAAAGGAGGGAAGAAAAGAAAAGAAAATTCAACTGTCAGAAACTAATTTAAAACGACGACTTGGGTAGAAAGAACAAAAAAAATAATGTCTTCTCCTACCTAACCTAAGGCCAGCCAAAAATAAATAAACTAGTCCACCGACTTGTACACTGGGCAGTCTTCTCTCTTCGTTCGAACAGAAAATGAAGTTCTAAGGTACAAGGATTTCTTCGGGAAGAGAACGGGAGATGTCGCAGAACGGGAAAATCGGGAACGTGCTCCAAACAAAATCCGCCAGGGGAAAACATAACCTTTTTTCTTCCTCGAACCTTTCTTCTCCTCCGACGAGCGCCATTCCAAGCGATTCGATAGCTGCTTTAAATTAGCGCGAGAGGAGACACCCAGCCGCATCCATATCCTTCTTCTTTCACGTTACAAGGTATGGCATGTCGTTAGCCAGTTTCCCGGCAAGGCGCATCAAAGTAGCTATGTTTCGTGTCATGACGTTCGGGGATGTTGGGGAAGAACTCATACGTTCCTTTGACGAGGATTCCCACCTCGCTCGCCGTTTCTCCAATATCCCTGTACCCCTCCAGAGTGTCATCATGGACCAATACAGTTGGTGATAGCTTGGGTTGCCTGGTCTGGCCAAGACGTGGCTGGACACCCACACGCACATTCTCTTGCTCTTTCCCAATTCAGGAAACCGAAATATTGATATAAACAGTTTTTTGCTGATCGCTACACGTCCCTTCAGGTCGAGAAAAATAAAATTCTGAACCTTAAAATTTGATTATTTATGTAGTTGCTAAATATAATTTTAGACATTATTTTAGATAAATTATCTTCATTTGAAGTGACTAAATATTTACTGGTATTTCCAAAGGGAGGGTTCCGGGCCGTAACTTACGTCGACAGTTTCCAAGCTCTTATTTTTATCGGCATCATAGTCGTGCTGTTCGTCGTAGGACTCATCGAAAGCGGTGGCGTCGTTGAAGTTTGGAACAAATCGAAAGAAGGGCATCGCTTGGAATTTTTTGAGTAAGCGACGCCGTTCGTTTGTGAGCAGAAATATCGACATTTCATCGGACTGAAGTTATCATAATTTTTTGTTAATTGCAGCTTGTATCGATCGTACGCTGACAGGTACTCGGTGTTCCATTTTGCGATAGCCGGCGTCACTAACTCGATCCGATCTTTCATGTCGCCTTCGTTTCATCAACGAGTCGTAGCGATGCCCTCTTACGAACACGCCAAAGTGTAAGAATGTATTCGAATTATCTGACGCGACTCATCTGGCAACTTTCCTCAGCTCTTCATAAATTCAATGGTTTCCATGGCTTCTGCTACTAATTCAGTTTAGTTTGCAGTCAGTCCATTTGAACTTCGTAGAAAGCAATAGCGCTTACAGTTTCGGAACTTATTGTGCTTTTCGCACTCCTGCTCGGACCATTATTGAGTAACTGATACACAGAGAATTGCTGAGGCTGTAGCCACGGGTTTTAGACGAGAATAGTAATCCCTTTTTCATAGTTCTAAGAGCCGTGAAACACCAGTGGCCTATGAGCATTATTAAAGACTCGTTGTATAGGTACTTACTTAGCCTACCACCTCAATTTTTGGAAGGCCTAGTAACATTTGGGCGGAATTTATAGTGAATTAACTTCACTAAAACCGAAATGTTTGAGAATTTATTGTGCTGCTCTTTTAATTTTTCCACTAGTGGGAATTCCAGAATGTTGTCGGTTTATCTATACCGAAAATTTAATCAAAACCGTTGTAGGCGTTTTCGAAAAAATAATACAAATTGAATGTTCTGTTTAAGTGGGTTTTGGCTCGTACCTTTATTTTGGGGTTCCATGATGTTGTGAGGGCGACATTACAAGTTTTAGTTGACACGGTTCAGCCGTTTTCTCTCATTTACGAGTTGGGATATCACAAGATTTGAATGCTTGGATGTACAGAGATGAGGTGACTTGCACAGGATGTGAGTTGAGTGCATAAGCGCGAACAAGTAGGGCTCTGAAGGCGTGAAACTGGTTGTACTGTGAAGGAAGGAGAAGTTCGAATTAGATGTCGATGAGAGGTGAAAACTTGTGTCTGTTGGGAGAATTGGAGACGACTGTATCGCGAGAGGTGTTAGAAGACGTGTGATGGGGAACAGGGGAGGACCAACTTCGACAATACTTCATAGCAGAATGATTTTGGGAGAAGGTATCAAATGTGGAGAGGAATCTGGAAAAGGAGAAGAGGGAATAGGGGGGAAAACCGTCGTTGGAAATATCCGCAGAGCTGGGATTTCCGCAGATGCAAAGAGCTTGCCACAGGTGCGGAAATTTGGAGGTAACAACCTAGAGAGATTCACAGACAAACACACACAGACCATTTTCGTGAACATCTAAACAGAACCCACTTTGTTTTCTTTCAGCCGATTACATAAGAGTCGTCCGGAAAGTAAAAGTAATGAGGACCGTACGTGCGTTGGACTAGTTTGTTTCAAATGTTCATCACATGTAGGAGGTTCTCCTGAACACAATGACCACTGAATGACCTTATTAGTATCCAAACTGCCTTCGTGGTGACAGTTTGCGTCGAACGTGTCGATGAAAAATTCCGCCATGTGTGAGGTGCGTTCCGTCATTCGGTTCCTCGTCCCAGTGGATAAAACGCCAACGGAAATTTTTTCACGGATCAAAGAGGTTTACGGCGAAGGTATCATCAAGAAACGAACGTTTTCATGAGGTGTTGTGAGTTCAGCAACGGAAGAAAGATTGTTCACGGCCTTCCATTTTGACTGATGAGTTAGTGAAACAAATCGAAGACGCTGTTCGTGAACACTGCTGATTGACAGTGGATGAACTTGTTGCAATGTTTCTACAACTCTCCAGATCTCTCGTGCTTGAAACGATCACGGAAACTTTCGAATTGAGAAAATTGTGTCAAGGTGGGTGTCGAAACAATTGACACAACAGCACAATGTGAATAGGCTCGCCTGCGCTCGCGAGTTCCTTGAGCGATTTGAGTTGGAAGGTGGGGATTACCTTAGCTTCATTGTGACTGGAGAGGAGACCTGAGTGGCTCATTACACTCCAGAGTCGCAAAGACAGTCATATCAGTGACGACACGCGTCTTTTCGCGCTGCAAAAAAATTCGAGACCACCATTTCGGGCAACAAAATGACCACCAAGTTTAGAAATCGTTCTGGTCGATTTCCTGCCCTAGGGGAGACGGGTAATGCCGTTCAACACTGCAATAACCCCTAAAAACTCGAAGAGAGCAATCCGAATCAAGCAGCGGGGAATGTTGACAAAGGGAGTGTGCTTGTTGCACGACAACGCCCGCCCTCACACAGCCAACGTCACCGGTTGTTGGATTCATTCGGTTGGAACATTGTGAACCACCCTCCATATTTCCTTGACTTGGCTCCTTCCGATTTTCATGTTCTCACCTCCTTGAAGACTCACATTGGCGGAAAACGCTTTCCGACCGACGATGGCCAAAAGAAAGAGGTACTGAACTGGCAGAAAAATTTGGCGGGAGAGTTGTTCGAAGCCAACTCCATGTGCCGAGGCTCAAAACTTGCATAGAACGGAAAGGCGACTATGTAGACGAATAAGTGAGATGTTAACCTGTAAAGCCCCGTGATTTTTTCAACACAATTCTTCCAAAAATAGAAAAATCTAGAACTCTTACTTTCTAGACGTACCTCGTAACTTCCCTTTTTACTTCGTGGAGCCAAGGAAAACAAAAACTGTCCTTAAATCACTTTTCGTTGACATTTTTGGACAATAGTCCAGCTCTTGTTATTTTCCCCCATTTTTCGTTTCTCATGTACAACCGTGTGACCCTGTTTGTAGCCATGTTTTGGCTCCCGAATAGATGCCCTAGGTCAGTGTTTTTTTTCCAACATTCAAAAGCTGGAATTTTCGTTGTAAGCGTGATCTACTCGTTAATGGTCGTAATGTAAGCAACAGTAGTCTAATCATCTTCCTCTTCGTTTGCACAGCGCCACCATCTGGTCGACTATTCTCACAGGAGTGTGTTTAGTGTTCACATTCACCATGGGTCTTATCGTTTATACCTACTTCGCTGGATGTGACCCTGTGCTCGGGAACAAAGTAAGCGCTCCGATTATCCTCGATTTTTTCACAGTTCTTGTAGTCGATGGACGACAGGTAACGCTATGTCTGAGTGGGTTTATTAAATGCCTGAACTGTTTTTCTTTTATTAAAGAGGTCCCTTGGCTTTGCAGGGTATCCACAGTTACGCTACAATTCTTCCTTATTTCGTCGGGCAATTGTCGAAAAACGTACCTGGGCTTACAGGCCTGTTTTTGTCGGCAGTCATCGCCGCTGGTTTGAGGTAAACTTTCTTCCAATTTCTTTAATATGCATAGTATAACGATAAAAAATGTTTCTACGGCCAGGGACGTCGGAACAGTGATGACACTACCCATAGCGGTAAATAAGGGAGGCAGATTGAAATTCACTGAATGTTTACGCATAAGCCGTGTTCGGCGCTTTGCGTCGAATCTGTCTAGGTTTTTGACCTCGGAATTTCCTCACCTGTGGCAAAGTCTTAGCACCTGCGGAAATCCCACCTCTGCGGATATTTCCAACGGCGGTTTTCCCACCTTTCCCTCCTCTCCTTTTTAACATTCCTCGCCACAAGTGATGCCTTCTCCCAAAATCATTCTGCTTCGAAGTATTGCAGAGGTCGGTCCTCTCCTGTTCTGCAACACACGTCTTTTAACACCTCTCGCGATACAGTCGTCTCCGATTCTCCCAACGGACACTAATTCTCACCTCTTGTCGACATCTAATTCGGACTTCTCCTTCCTTACCAGAACAACCAGTTTCACGCCTGCAGAGCCCTACTTGCTTGGGCCTATGCACTCAACTCACCTCCTGTGTAAGTGATGTCTTCTCTGTACATCCAAGTCTTCAAATCTTGTAATATACCAACTCATAAATTGCAAGTTCTTGCTCAACTAAAACCCATGTCCGAGAATCATTCAAATCTATCCAGGTTCAAACAAGCCGGAAAAGTCAGCTGCTGCGCACTTCGTAGAACGTCTGCTCTTTCTAAGAAGGCTAGTGTCACATGTACGGGATTCTTAATAAGGAACAAATATATAAAAAAAAATTTTTTTTCAAAATTGTTGATAATTTATTATATTCTTCTCGAGAAAATGGATTATCAGCACAAACGTGCTCAACGGCATTATGAACGACGGTTAAAGAAATAACTATGATTATCGTAGTGATCAAAAAACCAAATAAGTTTACCTCAAATGCCGTAATATTGATTTTTATTTTATTATTCGCGTTAAAATACGTGGCAGTTCCAACGACCTAACAGGACCGATCATTCCAGATTTGTGGGAAAATGATGAGAGCAGCTCAATGAATTAACAAAAATTACCTAAAAGCCGATTTTATTTCTGTTTTCATTTAAAAAACCGCTCATGTTGAACTCGTTTTAAATGTTTCCTTTCTAGTTCAAAAGCATTTAAAGGGTAGAGGTTTTAGGAGATTTAATGTCTTACAGCCAATTATATAACTTTCCTTCCTACGACGCCGGGCTTAGGATAGTAACCAATTCCGTTCATCCGTTTTCCGTTCTCACTTATTCTTCTTACGCATCCAGTTCTCACCTGCCTTTCCTGCGGCCCTTAGAAGTGTTTTACTTCTTCCGTTTTCTTTTGTTTTTTTTTCAGTACGACAGCGAGTTGTTGGAACACAGTCTCGTGCACGTTGTACGAGGATATTGTCACGCTATTCCTCCCGCCGACGATCTCCAAAAAAAAATCGTTAACGATAATCACGATTATCGTCATCTTGGTTGCGGTGGCCAGCACTTGCAGCGTTTTAATAGCTGAAAATATCCCCAGTATTCTGGAGGTAATGTTCGATATTGTTGTTTTGTAATGAATATATTCAATGTGTAGTAATATCATCAATTGTCGAAGTTATGAATTTATTCTAACAATATTGCTCGTAATGCCGAATTACAATGACCACAACTTGTTACTGCAGAAGTAAAGAAAATCTCAGAGCAGTAAGGAAATGAGAGCCATACTCCCGACTCCAGTCGTTTACCAAATGTGTAGGTTCTCAATATTATAATAAAACAGAATTTTTTCGTGTTTTGTAGCAACGTTGGTTAATTTCAAAGAAAAGTTCTTCAATTAGAGAACTCACTTCTACAACTACATACATGTGATAATAAATATTCAGCATTACCTTGGCTCTAAAATGGACATACTTGAATTTTCGGGGTTGCTCTGGATATATTTGAGCATTAATTGAAAACACTTCGCTTTTTGATGCGTTTGATTGAGATTGAAATGTCATACGATAGTAACTATTTTGAATAATAAATATATTGAATACTGAACGCATCTAACGTAATAGGCTTGCATAAGCCAAGTAGAAAATATTTCGAATTAGTTCATAGAGCTGAATGCACCTGGGGCTGAGAAAAGTTTTGTCGTGCACTGCACCAAATATTTAACTTCTTGTTACTCGTTTCTAATACGGCATAGTGCCGACAATCATTTTCCATCCAGGACGATTGATTGCGTTCTGGTAGGCGATGAACGGAGAATTTAGACATCCCTCCTTTCAGACAATAAACTGTGTTCTTTCTAGTCGTACTGACTCAGGGTAAGGGCAGCGATTTACCTATTACGCACTAAACATCAGCTGGTTTGGAACTTGAGAGTTTGAGGCCGCACGCTTGGCCATTGCGCCAAAGGCTTCATCTACACAAATATTAGTCAGGTTAGATTGGTTAGGAGTTGGGAACAACTTGAGGCCTAATCAATAAATAAATAAAAAAAGACGCAGTAAATTATTACACAACCGTTTACTATTATCTTGCCCAGAGAATATTACAACACTATATCAACGATCCGGGAGACAACTAAACGTAATGGCAAGCATTTACTGTGTAAAATTAAATTAAACTGCTGACGCCATAAATATTTAGGCTGTCGTGATTTGTTTGTCCGACTTATTCATTTACCCTATAGTTTACTAGAGTAATTTTAATTAAAAAATTGCATGCTTAGACCTTGTAACACCCGGTGTCTGACCAAAAACCATTAAAAGATATTTAAAAGCTGGCTGATTCAAAAGCCGTTTTCACTCAACAGATAGAAAATGGCGTTTTTTGGCGCTAAGAACTTTGATAAATTTTCTTTTCAGCCAATTCGTAAAGTCTAAACAAATAGATTTTCGCTCAGGCACTATCGGATAATAATGCCAAAAACAACAGTGGTGATGCCACACATTTTCCGACAACAAATCCTAAAAGTTGAACTACAAGTCGTTTTTGTACTCGTCGACGTTCAACGATAAATGGGAATTCCTCCCGTTTGTTCCTAATTGAAGTTCGCTATCGTAAATAACATTTTTTAATAGCTAACAATTATCAGTAGATAGAAGTTAATTTTTTGCATCAAAGCTTCACCGTTCATGTAGTTCAGGAGTTTCACGTGGCCGTAATCCATCCAATTAGTCCTAAGTTATAGCTTAAGTACGAACGAATTGTGAGTAATTTGAAAATCGAACTTGCGACAGTTGTCCTCCAAGAGCCGAGACAGTCAATTTTACTACCTAACTATAACGACGTTGTGTTGTTGAGATATCCGGGAAATAACCTTTTGGGAAATGATCAGCGCACCCAGATGCTCACGCTTCAAGGGAGTCTTCAAAAAGAAATTTGTTTATCTGATTCATCTCCAAAATTCCATTACCTTGTAAACAACACGCCCACACAGTAGTTTACGTATTTCAGGAGGAACCGGTACAAGCCTAGCTTGACAGTGTTGAGAACACGTAAGTCCAACACACAACAACAGAGCTAGTCAAGCAAAAACTGCAGAACGGTATTTTAACAGCAAAGCACGAGACATTAAAATTGTTGCGTTTTTGTGCCTTCAGCAGCCTAATTTACTTCAGCAACATCACTTGTATTTTACGTGCAGTCAAACATATAATCAATAAAACGTTTCAGGCTACTACAACGATGAGGTCTTTTACTTCGAGCAGCAGCTTTATTTTGTATTTCTGTGGAATGGTTTTGCCTTGGATAAACGATAAGGTAACTGAAATTTCGTTTGTTCTGATATTATTCGTGTTTTAAACTGCACTATTTTGGCACAATCGGATGTCCTGAAGCTGGGAAATCCCGGCGTTAAGTGGCTTAGATTCCTGTCTTCGGGGGCAACTGGAACGAACCCTTCAGGCTTCGTGAGTCAGCGTCCCTGTCGTATCAGAGGTGCCCATTCTCTTACTGCGCATATAAGTAAAGCACGTCCTCTAGTACACCGACTGAGCTCGGCTGGAGGTGTTTCCCCTTTCTGCCACGACCTATTTCTAGCACAATGTGCGCAGATTTGTTCTACATGTATCTACCACGAACGTCATACCCTTCGTAACTAATATTGACATTCCAACCGGCCTGTTTCTTCGTCAAATTACCATTATTACTACCAATTACCATAGCCACTCATAAGAGAGATATCAGTCGAAAGTCACGGAGGTTGCCCTTTTGCTGGCATGTGAGAGCACGGACACTCACTCAGTATCCACCGAACCCAGGACCTGTGGAGGCACGGCAATCTCGTAATTTAGCCAGTCTCCTGATAGATAGCTGTTACCACACGGAGCTATGGTCATGTGGGATCATTACCATCTGTTTCTGCCACGTCGAGCTGTTTCGACAAATCCACAAATTCGAGTGGTTGGAAAGATAGAAGGCGAAAATTAAAGTGAACCGAATTCGAAGTTATAATACGACCAACAATCGTAAACCAAAAAAAAAACACAAAAAACTCTGATCAGCAAATTGAAATTATATATGAACAACTGAACTAATCGAAAACTTTAGTCTTTTGAGTGACATTAATACGCCCAACATAGGAAAGTGCTGATCGAGTGGCGGAAAATCGCGAGGCTGGATGTTCGCTCTGTCAGGTGAGAAGTTCAGGTTCTGGGTGGTCTATTATGCAATGGGATAGCGGCGGTGGCTAAAGTTCTTCATCTGGTTCCCACCTGATCGAACCTATCATAACCTTCTTCATAAAATGGGCGATACGGTTATGAACTCAGTAGCAGTAAAAGTAGAAAGGTTCGGTGATTCTTCTAACACCATCGCACACTGTAATAGGAAGTACAGTGAAGTAGCACATTGTTTCTTATTTCGAGACGTGCAGGATGGAGACTGTTCAATAGAAGCAAAGTAGAGTCATTGAGGTCACCATTTCCTGTGACGGACTGGCTCGTCCAGTGGTCGTTGAGTGACATCGCAACACTGGAAGAATGGAATTTATTAGTGGTGTTATAAGTTCGATTCGGGTAGTCTCTCAATAATAAGGCCTTCCTTCCAATAATCAATATATATTCCTTTGTTCCAAGTATCGAATCAAAGCCCACAGGTATAGAATGAAAGAGGAGCGAAGTAGTGCCGTTGGAGTCCGGAAGAGAAATAGGCCGAGTGCCTCGTTGCGCGCAGCGGTCCCGATTTTCTTAACCTCCCGATCGCGGCAATGCGGTCCCTCCCCTCTCCCTGTTCGTCAGCAGCTATCTTCCTCTTCAGATTTAATCGGAGCTGCTTTAAGTGGCTCTGCCCGATGAAAGAAGCTCCGGAGTTCCGAGTCACAGCTCATTCTGATCGTGCCCGTAACATCACTCCCCCTTGCGAGAAGATCATGTCCTCATGATCAGGTGGCAGTGGGGGTGGTTAGGCGTTTTCCCAAGATAGGTCCTCTTCTTCTCTTGAGCGGATAGTGAGGAGGCGTGACGGGCGGTGGCGCAAGCGGGTGGGAAGGTACGCTTGTGATTGCTGGGCACGGAGCGATTGGGTACTTGGTGACTGGAGTGTGGTGCAGCATGAAGCACTGGGCGTGAGCGGCGCAGGGCCTGGTTAGGCGTTCGGCGGAGAGCCTGGTTAGGCGTTCGGCGGAGGTCCTGGTTAGGCGGCAGTGGAGGGCCTGGTTAGGCGTTCGGCGGTGGGCCTGGTTAGGCGTTCGGCGGAGGGCCTGGTTAGGCGGAAGCAATCCGACATCTGTTGAGGAAGCCCCGAAGTGATGGGCCTAGGCAGCTGAAGTGAAGATGGGCGCCCGTGGAAAATTGTAGGCCATGGAGCACCGAGCCTGGGTTGTGGTCCAGTTGGCAGTAGGCTGGCGACCATGGGAAGCGTAGGCCACGGCGCTTCGTGCTGGAGAGGAGTGGGAGGAGGTGCGAAGGAGGTCGTAATCGTATCGGTTGAAGGCGCGGCGGCGGGCACGGACGAGCGGTAGCGGACGGTTCAAAACGGACGCGCCCCAAGGTACCCCCCTACTAATTTGTACAAATTGTGATGTTTACAGTATTGAGTACTTGATGACTAGAGTAGATACAGAGAGAAAGTGACAGAAGAGTAGTACCGACAAGATATCGCGGGGACAAGTAGAGTACAGCGAAGACTAAACGTAAGACTAAGAACAAGAGCAAAGTGGAAAGTGCAGATAGACGAAGGCCTACCGAAGACGACGACCCGGAACTGGTCTCGATGGCATGCAAACAACAAATTCGTTACCTGGCCCGTTCCACAAGTACTCCTGTTGCCTTCATACTCTAATTTCCTTATGGTACTACCTCTTAGCTCCAAACCCAAGCTGAATGGCTTTCCTGGAGCCAATTGTCCACTTGTTGTTGTTGCGCACTTCTACTGCGATCGGTGATGATCCTGCATCGGTGGAGCAACGAGCAACCATGTATTCTTCCACGTCTATTACAATGGAGAGTCCGTGAGTCGGGGTAGTTTGGTTGTCACAGGACATGGCTGCAACTAATAGTACAATACTATCAACGAAGCAGGTCGTTGGTGCCGTATCATCTGGCGCTAGCTCTATGTTCTTCATTTCCAGTGGAACTGACGTCTCTTTTAGCGAAACAAAAGACTTACAATGCGGTTGTTCACTCGATTATCGGTTAGGCAATGAGGTTTCACCTAAAGTAACGAAAATCGGTTAGGCAATGAGGTTTCACCTAAAGTAACGAAAATCGGTGTTTTCACACAAAAAATCCTATCGTCCTCCACAAAACATGTTAGTCTCTCGCTCATGTACGTGACGACTTTGCTGTACTGGACTGCAAACTGATTTGCCATAGTTCCAGTTCTCATAAAACGAGAATTTCCGTTTCTTCAACTTGTTCCTCAACTCGGTTTTCTATTCTTTTTCTAGGGAGCTATAACCGGAAGTGTCGTTTGCTCGTTGGTGACGAGTTTCATTGCTGTCTCCTCCCAAAACGCACGCATCACAGGACGAGTTGTCAACGTCCCTAAGGTGCTGACAAATGCGGAATGCGTTGTGAATGGAACGACGTTTGCTGCTTTGAAGTGAGTATGCGGTATAACTCCTCCATTTTACACATAAAATAAAACTAATGAAAACGACAATAACAAATATTCAACTACTAATGATATTACGATTGGGTCATTGTTGTTTCAAGTAAAAGTAATTGCTATTGTTCACGTTATTATTTCATGGAGGTATATCGTTATCCTTCAGTAAAAAACCTCGCCGCAATGAATGTGGTTTAGGATGTCCAATCGGAATCGCAATGTTGAAGAGACTATAACTCAGGACATATTACAGTTATCTCTAGCTCTAATCCTACACCCGAGTTACCTCGGAATATGAATCCACTGAAAAGGAGACTATGTCTAAGATCACTGGAGTGCCTACGAAGTCAGGCAGTATCTTTCTCTCTCTCTCTTCATTCATTTGTCACTGCCTGAAGAAGTCAACTTCAGTAAATCGATCGTACCGATCCTTCAGTAGACCGATTGAGAGTTTGATTAAATCCTCAGAAAATTCGTTTAAAGAACTGAAGGACGTGAGTTGTATTTTAGCTATAAAGCTGAGTTAAAAAGAAAGTAACTCTCATCTCATTCACTCTTTCGTATGTTTAGTTTCCTTGTACTATTGCAGCTTGCTATGATTTTTCTCTGGCTTTCTTTAGTAATGACTGAGCGAGATTGAGTTCAGAACTTGACACTATTTTGTTAGAAGGGCGTTGCAAGGTTAGAAGCTTGCAGACTCAAACAAAAATCATAGCAATCCCGACTTTTTTTTTTTGAGAAGGTGGACGCTGACGATACCCTCACTGCGGCCACAAATGGGCCTAATGTAAGGGCGTCCATGTGCCTCAGCTCATGGCTCCCCTGCTCCACCACTGCACATAGTGGAGGACATCCCCAAGTTCTGCCCTGGCCACCACTTCTGGCTGAAGCTGGGCCTCCCAAACACACGACGGCGCGGTTCTGCGAATCCATCGCATTTGCAAAACACATGCTCTGCCGTCTCAAGTCCCACCTTGCAGAACACGCATATCGGTACCTCACACTTGCCCATATTAGCAACGTGGTACTTCAGCAGACAGTGACCTGTAAACAGACCACACATGATCCTCATAGCCTCCCCCCCCCAGTACGAGCCCCTCCTTGGCCCACCCTCTGGAGATTTGGATTTCAAGTTTTGACTGCCTAAGGCAGCCCCTACCAATAGGCAGCCCTGCACCTATCCTCCAATTTGCCAACCTTTCTACGTAAGTGGCTCCTGGTAGTCCCAACAAAGGGCTTAGGGCCATCTTCGCCACTCCCTTTTTTGCCAGCCCATCGGTTGGTTCGTTTCTTTCCATCCCTGATGCCCCTGCACCCAACACAGTGTCACGCTGTTATATGCGGCCAGGGCCTTCAGTCCAGTAAATCACTCCCACACCGGCCGCGACGTAAGACAATACGAGGCTAAGGCTTTGAGAGTGGTCTGACTTTCCACCCTAATGTAGATCTTCTGCCTGCCACTTCAGTCCCCTCTGCAGCTTTGGAACATCGTGGCCAGTGACCCCAATGGGATCGCTGGTGTAATTCTAGGCCCAAAGATACGTGCCCCTGCCAGGACACCCTGCCCAGAGCCATCAGTGTAATATACCAGGGCCCCAGCTTCAAACAAGACAACCCCCTTCCCACCTGGATCGCTCATGGATGAGTATAAAAAAGGGTAGCGTGAAAATGAACCTCGCAGGCATTGCGTCTACCACATGCAGCATAACATGAATCTCCTTTAAACCCTGGACTGAGGTCACTAAGGGTGCTTTCGATAAAACTCTGGTAACCTCAAGTGCCAAACGAATCAATTTCATTCCATAATACATTTTTCCCCAACCCTCAAAAGTCTGTAAAAGGCAATAAAGTTCGAAAACAAAAGTGTAGTATGAATACAAGCAAGCGCTCCATTAGCTCCTTGGGCGATTCTCTTGCTGGAGGTTAGTTTTTGTATCTCACAGAGAATTTGCATCTGGTGAGGTA
This sequence comes from Pachypeltis micranthus, assembly GCA_020466155.1. Lineage (NCBI taxonomy): Eukaryota > Metazoa > Arthropoda > Insecta > Hemiptera > Miridae > Pachypeltis > Pachypeltis micranthus. Next base: position 53,733,027 of record CM035770.1, on the reverse strand, counting down.
CGAGTTTGGAAGCGTAAGGCTTCTTACATGTGCGAAGGCATCTTTATCGTATTTACAAGAACGGTGAGTTTACATCTCAGCGCAGTGGTTGTGCGCAGGGATGTTTAGTTCAATCCACACGCTAATCTTGTATGCTTTTTCCAGCAAAACCACCACGGTGGGTCTTGAAGAGTTCGGTATGTTGACTATTGCTGACCCTAACACACCCTGGTTTATGAAAATCAGTTTAGCGCTCTACTGCCTTCCAGGTATGAAATCACTCGCAATTAATATTATACACGTTAACTGGATTCAGTAGTTTGATTATGATATTAGCTACAGTTAACTGATCCTCTTTTTCCAATTTTTGTTTTATTTATGCTCAAAGATGAAAAAATGTTTCAACGAATTAAAATTTTTTTAGAGCAAAAGTGACGTGACGAGAATCAAAACTTGGTCCCATGTGCCCATATTAACTGATATAAATATCGTCTTTAAATACAGTGCAAAGTGAGCAAAATTAGATCGTTAGTAGGTCAGAGTCGACTATTGATGTGAAGAGAGTGGTCCGAGTAACGTATCAAATCAGTGCTGCAGTCTAGAGGAGAGTGAATACCATGACTGAGGTTTGAGGCTGATAGAACGGAATAGTTTGAGAGGATTGAATGGATTTTATGATGGACTATATAGAAGGGTATATGATTTGAGAAAGCCTCCAAGAGAATGTGAAGTTGGTGAGCTTGCTGGGGTCCTTCCAAACCTCAGGGAGGCCAGGAAGTCCAAACTATCTCGTATTGTGGTGAGGAAAAGTCGTAAGTGCCATTAAAAGATGGTCCCAAATTTCGTTTATACTGTGGTGTCTGAGGGAGGTAGGGGCCACCTGTTTGCTACTCCCCTGGGGCATCCCAAACACACGACGTCGTAACTGTCCCAATTCGCACTAGTTTTATTGATTGATACCGAACTTTCATCCTTGTTTCGACTTTTCTTGTGCTCGTATAACCTGAAGTGTGCTCAGATAACAATTCAGCTCATTGTGTTGAATCCTACACTCGTCAGCTCTTCTTTTCCCGTCACTCCATTTTCATTATGAAAATGATGTTTATCACTCAAGATAGTACACATATCATGAAATTTTGCGTGTTGGAAGTATTCATCAGTATCATATGATAAGTTACGATTGTCGTTCGTACGAATAACGTAGTTGTCCTTTGCCACAGGCATCATCGTGGGGCTAACGGCAGCTTACATAACCAGCTACATGACAGGGCACGAAGACCTCAATCTAATTGACCGCGATATGATCATTCCAAGCATGAGATGGGTTCTACCTCCGCTGCCTGAAGCACCAGTAGATGTTGAAGAAGTCAAAGTACTTTTGAAAAATGACGAAAACATCCTTGAAGTGAACAGTCGACAAGGCGTGTGTTAAAAATGGAATATACTTATTTTTGGGGATTTTCTGTATGTGTGTCAGGTTGAAAAACGCTACTAAGTGGTCATCCTTTTCACACCCAAACACGCGACATCAAGCTTCATTACTATCCTTGGAAACGAAATCCCTACTTCAAAATCAGTCTGTGAAGAATTTAGGGGTACATTTGAATTAACGGCTACCGTCCAGAGACTGCATTGACTATGTAAAACAAATATTTCTTGGGAAACGTAGCAGATATTACAATCATCCTAGTCACTGAGCACACCACTGAAACTCCACACTTACCAGACCATTATCAAACCCACAAACATCAAAACTACAACAGAACTCTTCCACGTGGAATATGTAGTGGTGGTTTGGTGAAGAATAGGTAAACTTGGCAGAACTTTGTTTATTCTCCTTTGGCTTGATCACGAATGCCTCACAAATCGGAAAATTTTCCCATGGGTTTTCCTTTCCCTCCCCAACTCATGACCTCCTTTTTTATTCCGTTCAACAACCTCCATCATTTTCCGTCCGCGTATCGGCCTTTCAGCCTTCCCTGATATGATTGTAGCCTCCTCCTGTGGTTACACTTCTTCTTCTTCGTCCTTGCTGTTGTTGATCAGCACAACACCCTCTGCTAAGCTCAAAGTACTTCCTCGTACTTTCCTGGGTTGACGTGTCTTGGGCTGGTTGCCTCCCTGAGGCTTGGTCACCACTGGTCTAATAGTGCAGGAGTAGGGATCGTGAAGACGTGACGATGTCACAGGAGGCTACATAAGTCAGGGAGCTGACAGATAGTCTTGAAGTACCATTGATGGAGGACCGTGTGTTGTTTGTGGTGAGTAAGGTCAGCGGAGTTAGAGGATGGAAGGTAACCAAACTCTTCTTTTTTTTTGTTTGTTTGAATAAGTGAATTGGGAAAAAATTAATTTGTAGTATTTACAGTCAGCCAAAAGTGTCCCTATGGCATTCGTGACTAAAATTTTGTTTGAAAAACTTTCAACAACCTTAAAACAGTTAAGGTTTTCATCCTTCTTTTCTTCAAAATGTAAACAGCTTCGATACATCACATGTGTTCTTTCTTTTATACATGCAATACATTTTATTGTCATTAGTAGCTTACTCATACCTTTGTTACTTACTGGCTAATTTCTGAACAATTTGGAACATCTTTGTTGCAACCTGACAGGTATTACCCAATTGTACAAATCCTGTAGACAATTTCCCACTAATTAAGCACACACACATAGTACACACACGTAACACTTATATGCAGGAACTAAGCCATGACTAAGCAAGCAAAAAATGAAGGAAGGATGGGAAAGCGAGGAGAAAGGTCGAGCGTTAGGTATACCAGAATTGTATATACAACCCCCCCCCCCTTTAATAATTCCAACTCCTGTTGGTTCCTACCCCATTCGCAAATTACGAGAAGGAGGAAGTGCTGAAATGGCTGTATGGGAGAAAGTGTTTATTTGACATAAGAAATGCATGTGATTAAAATATTAGAGATTAGACAGTAATCAATAACTTTCATCAAAGCCTTAAAAAGAAAATCTATATGATAATTGTAAAAATAGTTTATACCTTTACCATCGTTACTAACCATTTTAGCGATGAGCCAAGAAGAAGCACACTAACAGCATAATTGCTGCCACAAGGAGGGATGAACTTGAGAGACCCATGGTGAGATTCGTCCACCAGGCATTCTCTCTATGTCGACGTTTCTCCTCCTCTCTTCTTCTTACTTGTTGCAGAGCAGCTTGCAAACAGACACCCACCTGAGATTCAGACAAAGAAGGTAGGATGTCACGGAGGTCCTCGCTCTCTTGAGCTTGGAGCACCACCACTCTTTCATTCGTTCAGGGGTTTCAGTTTCAGCTGTTTGAACGAGATGGCACATGTTTAGTTCAAAGTGGCCAACAAATTCAATGTGCCCTACTGCCATGTGTTTGTGCATGACAATTTCTGAAGAGGTTGAATTGCAAACTGCGGCAACCATTTTATCTGATGTCCCAATAGTGTTTGCCATAAGCAAGTGGGTGTTATCATCAGGGGTGAAATCCATGAGACCATGAGGTAAATTTCCAACTTCTTTTCTCATAGTGCGGTCCAATTTGACTCTTAAAGGGATAACAGCTGTAGTGTCAGGAGGGATCCTCACTTCCTGACTAGTAATGCAGGTATAGGTTGGCCAGCTTTTGGGCCTCCTACCCTATCATCACATTTGCTAGAAAAGTGTTCCTTTGAACCACAGACATGACAGTATGGATTGCTGGGAAAGTGTCGGGATTTATTTCCCTTCCTTCCCTTTGATGTTTCAGCTGTACGTCTGTGTTGGCTACCACTTGTCCGCCTGTTAAGAGGTGGAGCGGAACTCTTCTGTGGGGAGTTTGGTCTGCTGGGGGGTTCGTGCTTCTGATTCGTGACCGTGGACAACACGTTAGTTGTGGGAACACTAGTGTGGGTAAGCATTTCTTCGCTCATTTTGCAGTATGAAGCTCGTGCTACTGCTTTCCCTAGTGTTTCTAGTTGTCCTAAAATTCTTGTCGTCCTTTGAAGCTGTGCTGGAAGTCCTTTTAAAAAGAAACTAACTGCTTGCAGCTAGGAGAAAGTTTGGGACATGCCTTTTGAACCATATCCCTCACCCTAGCACCAAAACCTTCGACGGTCTCGTTCTTTCCTATTGAAATGGCCATAAGTTGGTGAAAGTAAAAATCAGGCGTTTTAATTCAAACAAAACGCTTTCTTAGTTCAAACTCCAATAGCTCTAAAGAATTGGTTTGATGCTCCGCAAGTTCTTTGAGCAGCGACCTAGCTGGGCTTCAACTGAGCTTTTGCCAACTGTAACCATGTGCTAGCAGGTAGGGGGTGTATTCTTGTTTCCTCCCTTATTTGCTCAAACAAATCCTCCAGACGCTCTCCTTGCTTCCCACCATATGTTGGAAGGGATGCTCTGAGCTGAATGAGCACTTGGCTCTGCTGGGGGTTATTGCAAATGGTGTGTTGTTGCTCTGTTCCTGCTGGCCAAGTTTGGTTCGAGAATAGAAAGGTTGGATGATTATTTGTAGGGTACGAGGTCATGTAGGTTGGCATGCAACCTTGGGTCACATACATGTGCCCAGTTGTAGAGGCGTGAAAGGGTTGCCCAGTGCACTGGGGTGCACTATATGATGATACAGGACAGAAGCACAAAGTTGAAATGGGCTCACATGCCCTTTCTCCTGTCGACATGACTGTTGAAAGGCTCGCTATTGGTTGAGCCAACACAGGTTGATGCTGTAGAGGAGATGACAACCCGCTAGGACCAAAAGTTACTCTTCGATCCCTCCCTTCCAGAGGAGTGCTTTCAACTCTCAACACTGCTTCACAGATTTCAGGATTCTGGACTGCAGTTACTTCCTGTTCCTCTACCTCATTCATCCTTTTGACTATCCGGTGTAGATCCTGCCTAGCCTGCATCATATTTGCTGCATGGCCCTCTGAACAGTTTTCTATGGCCTCCAAACGATCTTCAAGACGAGCGACACTGTCAAAAATCTGTGTACTCAAGGTTTCCCTTGTCTCTCTCAGTTCCCTATGAAACGAGTCGACACTAAGTTGCATGTGCCCCATTTGTTTCTTGATGCTACCCACTATGGAAATGAAAGCATCCGACAGCGTCGGGCTGGAACAAACAGGTGGTAATAGAGAGGCTTGCTGTACTGCACTATGGCTATAGGCGAGGGAACCCTTGGTTCAGAATGAACCATAATGTTGGGCTCCTGCCACCCCAACTCACTGTGCCTGTTGACTTCCGTACACAGGTCTGGATCAGAAACTGTGGCACCCAGCGTCCTACGCCTAAAAGCAAGGGGATTTGCGAGTCCGAAAATGCGTTTGGGAGTTGCCATTTCAAATTACAAACAGACTGCAACGAATTAGCACTGATTGAATGAATAAGAAAACTCGTACTCGAGTCTAGGAACTGTAGTTCCGAATGAAAACGAACGGTCGAGAATATGCTAAAAATTTGAAAATTGGAGATGAAAACGTTTTTAGGGGCACGAAACCGTGGGAATAATGTAATAAATATGAAGTACGTTAAGTTACTGGGGAGTGCAAGTAAATGTATCGCTCACGAGGACGAATTAACCTATTTTCAATGTCCCTCGGAAAATGTCAAAGAAAATGGTAAGTAGATGCGTAAATTAAAATGTTACTTACCAAATTTATGCGATACTTTACCTGAAGGTACTCGAAAACCGACTGCGCCAATTGCAGTGGTGGTTTGGTGAAGAATAGGTTAACTTGGCCGAACTTCGTTTATTCTCCGATGGCTTGATCACGAATGCCTCACAAATCGGAAAATTTTCCCATGGGTTTTCCTTCCCCTCCCCAACTCATGACCTCCTTTTTTATTCCGTTCAACAACCTCCATCATTTTCCGTCCGCGTATCGGCCTTTCAGCCTTCCCTGATATGGTTGTAGCCTGCTCCTGTGGTTACACTTCTTCTTTTTCTTCTTCTTCGTCCTTGCTGTTGTTGATCAGCACAAACACACGTCGGCTCAAATTTCGCGCATCACAGTCATACCAAGACAAACTCGCTTCAAACACCAAGCAACGAATTCTAGATTCAATTCAAGTTTCTGAATTCTCCATGTGTACGCAATCGTAGCAGCTCTATCCCGATATTGTTACATACCCTAACACTGTAATTCAATTATCCTTAATATTGTGAAGAATCCTGACAATAAATTATGTGTATTTGTGGTAGACTAATGGTTAAGATCAACGAATCCTGTAGTTGTTTGATAGAGGTCTCGAGTTCTAGACCCACAATGTGTCGTGAATTTGTCTTTGGGGAGTTAACATGTTACCAGGTTCTTACACTTTTCGAAAGAAAGTAAGAGAACCAATAGTCGTGTCGACTGCGACTACCAGGAATCACTGTACTGATTAAGTATTACTCTAAATCCCATTGATTCTTTAATGTGTTTCGCCTCAATCGTATTTTAACCATGTCAATGCAAACTCACCCAATGTCTTCAGATTTTTGATATTGACTATTTATTTTAGGGCATTCCGACTGGTTTTGTGTATTTAGTAGCGAAATATACGCAATACTAGTTATACAGGCGTGGTGGAGCGGAAATCCTAGCTACGAAGACCTGCGCGAAAGAGATCCTGACCAAAGGACAAGAGGATCTACATATTCTCGGACAGCGTGGACGCCTTAAGGAACCAATTGCAGCCTACAGCTGTAGGTCTAGGCAGGCAGGGGAATGCCTTCATTTGGTGAAGCAGCTCGGTACCCATAATAAGCTCTCCCTCATCTGGATGCTGGCTTAACAAAAAGGCTGACTGCCTTGCAAAAAGGGGCACGGAATCCCTATCCATTGGGGCTGAACTCTACGTAGGTACATCGGAACGTTACCTGAATCTCGAATTGCGTTTGGTCTTCCAACAACCGTCGCTCAGTGTTGTAGAAACTACAGTGGAGCAGCACGTGGTCTCTTGTTTCCTCCAAACGGGAGGCGCAAGACGTGAACGACGGAAAGTCTTTGAGGGAGAAGAAGTGGAGCGGCGCATTGATGTCACCATGTCCAATGGTCTGGCTCAACCCGTTGTTACAGGGCACTTTAAATTTCAAAAGTGGCAGAGTTACTCGTAGTGAGCAAAAAGCAGAACGTAAACATGTCCAAATTGCTCAAGCATCTCAAAGCTCGCAGTCTTAAAATGGTCGTACCTAGTACTGTGTATCATTAAAACTTACTCCTGTTCGCTGCTGGTTATTGATACGATTCTTGTAAGTGGAGTATCAGAACTAGTGATTGATGTTCCGATCACATCATCAATGCTGTTGGGCGCATGAGAGGGGGAGAGTTGAAGATCGGAATAAAAAAAACTTGTTGACCGTGAGGAGGGCTGTATTACATATGCAATGAACTGAGTAGAGTTTGTGTAAAATAGGGCGACACAAAGGGACGACTCGTGGTATGCATGAAGTGGCCGGAAAACTGTATCGGGAGGAGAGAGTGAGCTGAATGGGCCGGGAGTAGATGGAGGAATGTGTCTGTGTGAGCACTGGGAGACGAGTGGTTTTCTTGGTGAAAAAGTTGGAGAAGAGCTATCTGTTGTGGGGATGGATCTGAAAAAGGAGAGGGAAAAATCTGGGAAACCCACTTCAGGGAAATCCGTTGCCCATGGAAATAACCGCAGAGGTGGAAATTATCCAGGTTACTACAGGGGTCGGGGAAACAACGACTTGCTGTCAGGGCATCTGCGGGCATTCTGCGGTCAAACAACCCAGACTGATTCGGCCTGCGTCGAACAAATGCAATGCCAGTAATTTCTAGTGGGCTTTCCCTTCTACTTTTGATGACTCCAATTGCTTTTCACTCTAATTGCTCCATTGAAAATTTTTACGACGACGCAGGGAAGTCAAATACGCTCTTATCGGTGCACAACCAGCCGGACACTTACTTATTAGGAGGCCTCACTAAGCGGACGCATTAACAGAGATAAACGACGTGATTTTTTTACATTTGGGGTAATAATTCCCGAATACGAAAGGGCTTGGGGAACCAAGGTGCAGTCGCCAGGACAACATACAATCAACATCAACATAAAATATCTGGTGCGTCGCAACACACAACTTTCCTTAGCTCTACAACAATTCACTTTGTACATGGCTATTTCTATTTAATCAATTCATTTATCACTCAGTTAATTTGAACTTGGTCAAATAACGCTTTACGGCAGCAGGAAGCGGTAGCGCTTACAGTTCCAGATTTTATTGTGCTGCTCGTACTCATTCCAGGACCATTATTGAACAATTGTTACACAGATAATTAATGAGGCTGTAAACACGATTTTTTAAAAAAAGGATAGTAATCACTTTTGCAGAGCTATTGGAAAATAACTGTTAGAACTGGTAGTAAGCGAAACGGCAGTAGTTGAAATTCAGGAATTTCTGGAGTGAGCCCCATGTATCTCATGAGCGTTTTTAAACATTCACCCTCTAGGTATATGATTGGACTACAATACCGAATTTTTTTAACATTCTAGCGGAGTTTATAAGGAAAAAACTGCGCGAAAGACGCTTTTGGTCGAAAAGTTTGATAATTTATTGTGCTGCTCTCGTCATTTTTCCACAAGTGGGAATTTTATAGTAAAATTATCTTATTAGGAGCTACCAATATAAAAAATTTAATCAAAATCGTTAGAGCCGTTTTTGAGAAAAAAAATTTGGTGTTTTGATCACTGTGATGACTATAGTTAACTTTCAGTGGATTTTGCCCATACCCTCACTATTGCGTCCCATGGTAACTTGTTGGCTAGACATCAAGTTTCAGCTGATTTGGTACGGTGGTTTTCTCTAAAAACTGCGCTAAAATAGATTTTGTCGAAAGTTTAGGTAATTTATTGTGCTGCTCTCGTCATTTTCCCACAAATGGGAATTTTATGGTATAATTGCCTTATTGAGAGCTATCAATATTCGAAATATAATCAAAATCGTTAGAGCTGTTTTTGAGAAAAAAAATATTTGGTGTTTTGATCACTATGATAACTATAGTTAACTTTCGGTGGATTTTGTTCAAACCCTTATTTTGGCGTCCCATGGTGACCTGCGGGCGAGATATCAAGTTTGAGCTGATTTGGTACGGTGGTTTTCTCTAAAAATCGTTCACAGACACACATACACACAGACACACACACACACACAGACACACAGACCATTTTCCCAAATAGTGTTTTTCGGACTCAGGGGGGTCTGAAACGTAAAGATCTGAAGAGAACTCAAAATTTTTTTTTCAGCCGATTACATAACTTTCCTTTCTACTTCGTAGAGCAAGGAAAGTAAAAAGTATATATTTCTTAGTTGAACTCGTAAAATATTGACTGATTCATTCACTACTAGTGCCATCAAACTTCTTTCAATGGTAGTTCTTCGTCAACGTGTGACGGCTGGGGAGGCAAAAGCGATCTTGTAGTCGATTTTAGTTAGATCTTCGGGTCCAGTCATGTAGCTAACTAGAAATGCGACCCCCAACCCATCGAGTGTACCTGCAAACAGCAATTACGAGAGTACGAAAAAATGTTTCAGAACGCAGACACCCACCGTTTTGATGATATACGGTTTGAAGTGTTGATTCGATCGATCGATAAAGATGTATGAAATTTCAGCACCACTAACTTTTAAAACTTTTCTAAGAAAGTATTGGTAAAAAATTTTGTAAAAATAGTTCTAAAATCGGCAGTATACTTTTCTCTACGGAGTAGAAAGGAAAGTTATGTAATCGACTGAAAAAGTTGGAGTTCTCTTCAGATTTGTGTGTGTCTGTGAACGATGTTCAGAAAAACGGCTATATGGAATGAGACCAAACTTGTTATCTAGCCCGCATATCATCATGGGACGCTAAAAAGTGATTATAGTTTGGGAAAAATCTGATAACTCAGGAAACGTGATTACAGTTGCGTAAGTTGTGCAGTACGTGCCTGGGCTACGCTCAATCTGACGCTGTTTTCTTAAAGAAAGAGAAAGGGAGTAAGGTGATTGTGATAATGTCGCATCGTGGTGCAGCTGGGTCAGACACAGTTAGCATCCCAAACCCTGCAAATCCTGTTGTTGTGGAATTCCTGCAGTGGCAACAATATGTGAATTACGGACATTATATACACAAAGACAGAAATTTTAAAAGGTTATGATGGATTTACCAGGAACCTGTAAACCATTCACTTGCCTCTAGTTGAGCTTCAGCAACTCCTCAATTTTCCTAGTTATGGAAGGGTTCGGATGATATTAATCAAATCTATTGTGTAAGAAGCTCCAAATGACGCGACATACTGTGAAGTTCTCATCTGTAGGAAAATGACGAGAGCTGCGCAATAAATTGCCACGCATTCTGACGAAGATCGATTTCAGTGCAGTTTTGGCTTTCTCAACTCTGATATTTCTGGATTCTAACTCGAATTTCTCATTGAAATCGATAAGGACCCACAAAGATGACCGATCCAACAAGAACGACGGCCTGCAAGTTTTCCTGAGATGTAACGGTTTCCTGCTTTTTTTTTGGAAATGTAGTTAACGTACACGTATGATCAGAATTTTCAATTTTGGTTTATTATTCATTCTGAATAATAACCCTATGTTTTCGGTCATGAAACATTTTTTACTACCCCCCTCGAAATTTGATACTTTACGTTTCAAGACACGGGGATTCTAAATCCGCAATGTCCGTCCGCCACGCTTATTGGCACCTGGCGCAGGGGGAATATTTAGTTTTCGTCGTTACGTTGTAGTCAGGTCATGTTTCGTACGGTTTACTAGTATTTTTCGATGCTGAATCGAATGGAGTGGGCCTCGGAGAAGTAATACTAGGTCAAGCTGTTCATGGGAATAATAAACCGTTGTGTAATAATTTGCAGGTTTTTTTTCAATTTTCAATCTTTGAACTGCGATTGCGGGCTTCTTGGAGTTTGTTTTGATGACGAAAGTGCACGTGATGAAAATGTGGTCACACGTTACAACCATTTTTCAAAAGAGGAGGAACTGTTTGTAACACCAAGCTCGAAACACCTCGTAGAGCGAAATTTACCTCTAAAACACATTTACAGTTACCCTGGCGAATTTTGAACTGAAAGTACAAGAAATAAAATAATAATAATCACAGTAAAAATATTTCAATCACTTACGACATTGAGATCATATCTCTCAGTAGACCTTTTTCGTGTGTTTCCGTTGTTCATGTCATCCATGAATTTTAACTAAATCGTAGCCGGAATTTGAAATTGCTTTAAATTCCTGGTTTTCAGAAGAAATAATTTCCAACGGGCTGGTGTAGTCCGCTCCTCATTTTTCTCGAGCTTTTGTGCTCTCTGAAGTTATGCAATGATAAAGACATCTTGAGAGCCACTGGAAATAACATGTACAAACAAGAACATATAAAAAAAGAGGGAATAATATCGTGTGTTTGAAGGTTACGGTTGGGAGAGCGTTTCTGTTGAAGGATTCCATTTCTTTAAAGCTATTTTTCTCAAATCGACCTTTTGAGCGAATAATGCCCTTTTTCGTCTTACGAGTACATTCCCCTCTGATACTCAAACAAATCGTTCCTGCAGCAAAGGAGACCTAAATCCTAGTGGAATCGCTCAGGAGGAAGAAAATCGCTAGCAGTCGAGAAGCGGCCCTGCAATCATATCCATTTTCTTTCGGTGGCCCACAACTGCTAACCACTGATTCCGAGATGCCCACCTTGAGAACATTTCCAACTTGGCTCATTATATCTGCCTATGCTTTCTAAATAGAGGAGACAGAAAAAGAAAACATTATTTATGGGCAAACCAGGATACGGAGCTGCTTGTATAATGTATAGCACGGGACTAGAGGAATTACGGGAGAGGTGAGATTTTGAGAGAAGGAAACCTTGGGCTTACCTTGAGTTCCGAGAAGGATGTAAGGCAATTTTAGTGCATACCATCCTTGTTTCGGTGTACCATGTAGACGCGCAGGATACGTATGAAGTTAGCCGAATGGGTTCCGTCGTTTTCTCTCAATCGCATTCGACAAATGCAGAGAATTTCCCCAAATGGTGTTTTTCGGCTACGGAAGCCTTTGAAGCGTAGCGAAATCTGAAGAAAACTTGACGGTTTCGTTTCAGCTGATTACAAAACTATCCTCCCTTCTAGGTAAGGCTAAGGAACGTCACGAACTCCTTTGTTACGGCCGTTCTCCCGCAATCCTGACTACAAACTGCATAGAAGAAGTTGAAATAGAATAAAAATAGTTGTGTCGCGCTCTTCGATAAGTTTTTCGTAAATTAGGTTCACCTGCCCCAATAATACTTGATAAGACCAATCGGTAAAGTTACACCATCCTAATGAGGTTGACTATTTAGATAACCACTTCTGGAAACCTAGCTTTTACTTTGCGCTTTTAATTTATTACTTCTAGTTGGGCGAGAAGTAAAGCACCGTATCTCAAAAGAAGCTTAGCAACTCGGTGATTGGAAACCAAGTAAGTGTAGAGTAGAACAAAATGGATTGTCTTAGTATTAGAACATATTTAGTGTAATGTAAGCACAAACGATACAGTAAAATAAGTTTCGTTCCACAATCACATACTAAGTGTAGTGAGTGGAAACTACGCAATAATGAGTCAACAGGCGCACTAAGACTCAGAATGAGATGTAACACGAAAGAAAGAAGTTGCGGAACGGAAGGGAAAATATTTTATAAGTGGACAGATCCAGCTCAGGAATCCTAGAAAAAGGTCGGTGTGATGCATTCTTATCGTCCTTTGTACGGTAGTACATCACAACAGAATGGGGGACGAGCCTGTTTATGTTGGGAAACATTGAGAGCTATGACCATCACTTATCTTCCCTCCACCTACAAGGGTTAAGGGGCTCTAAATTAAATTTTGGCTCCTGTTTTACTAATAAGAGTATTTTTCGAATCTAGAGATGGACACGCAATGGCTGGAATATTGCATAGTAGCAACTTCGCTGATCCTCACGGTCGCCGTTGGGTTGTATTTCAGCAAGAGGGGCTCGTCAATGCAAGAGTACATGTTGGGAAGCCGCCAAATGTCGGTCATCCCTATCTGTTTGTCGATCGTAGCCACGTCAGTAAACTAAACTATAATGGATTTAATTCGATTCGAAGAGATTAGAGATTCGATAATGAGAAAAAGTTTTTGATGCGGCAGGTACCTAACTGGAGCGTCAATGGTGTCATCCGCTCAAGAAGTGTATTTATACGGCCTGCAGATGTGGTTTACAGCAATTGTGTACATTGCCTACGGCTGGGTTTTCGCTTTCATGATTTTGCCAGTCTCATACAGCGTTAAATCCGCATCCACTTTTGAGGTGAGACTAAGATAACGATTATTTATTTTCCGCTGACATGCAATGTTACCCGGAGGGTGCTGTAGAAATAATAATGTACAGGTACTTGATAACATTGTTTAATAGATGTAAGTTACATTGTTATACAGTAAAACGAACTGAAAACCAAGGGCCTTACAGGCATTCAGAATAACGTGTTTTCAAATACTCTCAGAACCCCAACAAATTAAGAGGTAATTGTTCGAAATTTGTTTGAAATTTGCGGTTCGTGGAGTTTGTTGTTGTTTTTTGTTTCTTTTATTGTTGACTGTAACTTTTATTTACCGCCGGCGAAATTCGCTCATTTTCCGCGGATCTACGATGTTCGGGATCTCGACATCACGAGGTGACTCCAGCGCTTATTAAGAACGCATTATTAAAAGTCACCTGCTCGCGGTGTGCGCTGCCATATTCCATTCCGTATATTACTTATTACCGTTTTCGTTTGTTGGAAACACCACCGGTTAGTTCGTAAATTACCGTCGTGGTTTGATTCAAACGCGTATCGGAGTTCGCGTTCGGTCGGCGGAATCCGCGACCCGTTCACGAGATTACGAACATTCGTGGTACCTGGAACTGGGGAAATCCCAGTACGTCAGTGCCACAACCCTTTGTAAATACAGTCCACTTTATATTATCGCGTTCCGGAAGTTTCGTTTTATTTATTCCGCAATATTAAACATTAATGAATACAGTGAATAGAACAAGGTACTAGAAGCACCAAGATCGTTCGTTTCGTTACTCACATCTATCTGCATCAACACCTTTCGACTCAATTTATAACCAAAACTGTTCATGTTTCCTGTCATTGAAACCCACGTCCGTGTTGTACTGAAAGGCTACATGCTGAATATTCAACCATTCTCATTCTTTCAGTCTTGAAATTTCATTTTTCCTTTCCTGCAGCCCTACAAAATAGAAAGGAAAGTTATGTAATCGGCTGTAAAAAGCTTTTGAGTTTTCTTCCGACATTCACGTCGTCTCAGATCCAACTGAGTCCGAAAAACTCTATATGGAAAAATGGTGTGTGTGTGTGTCTGTCTGTCCGTGTACGATTTTTAGAGAAATGATTTAGATTCATTCTCTTATATTGATAGCTCTCAAAAAGGCAACTATACCATAAAAATCCCATTCGTGGGAAAATGAGAGAGCAGCACAATAAATTACCAACATTTTCGACTGTTTCTTCTTTATAAACTCCGCTGAAATGTTTAAAACAAATTGGTGTAGAAGTCCAATCGAATACCTATATGGTGACTGTTTAAAAACGCTCATAAGATATATCGGCGTTACTCCAGAAATTCCGGAATTTCAATTTCCGCCGTTTCGGTTACTACCAGTTCTAAATATTTGTATTCGATAACTCTGCAACAGTAAGTACTATCCTTCTTCAATAAAATATCGTTTACAGCATCATCAATTCTCTGTGTACCAATAATGGCCCGGGAATGAGTACGAGCAGTACAATAAATTCAGGAACTGAAGCGCTACCGCTTTCGCCTGCCGTGAAGTGTTGTTTTACCAAGTTCAAATGAACTGAATGATGAATGCATTTAGTAAGTAGAAAAAGCCATGTAGACAAGTGATTTGAGGTAGAGCTAAGGAAAGTTGTGTGTTGCAACGGACCAGATATTTTCCCACTCAACGTTCACCTTCTTCGCCTTTTTAGCTCCTTGCCGTTATTGCGTTCTAGGAACACTCATCAGTTTGGTGTTAGCAAGAATGAAGCAGCAATAAATTCTTAAGATCTCATTCCTCATCCACATCCACTCTTATTGCCGCTCCGGCCGCTCTTCGCTTAGATTTAGTAAGAATGAAATAAGTTATAAATTCGAAACAATCCTCTAAAATTATATACTTCTACTCTCATCTGATCAGACTTCCAATGAGACTTGGACTTAGATGGAAACAGCGATAAAGTCTCAACATACTATTTGCCATCACTGTCCTCCTCCAAGGCTCCTAGTTTGGGGTTAATATCTGAGAAAGCATTGATAAATTGCCAACATTCTTTTCTTCTCCACCGTTCGTTTCCCAATGCACTTTAACCGGAGTCGTTAATTTAAAGTTGGTACGAACAGAAAATATCTGGTGCGTTGCAACACACAACTTCCCTTAGCTCTACGTCAATTCACTTTGTACATGGCCTTTGAACTTGGTCAAACAACACGTCACAGCAGCAGGAAACGGTAGCGCCTACAGTTCTGGAATTTATTGTGCTGCTCGTACTCATTCCAGAACCTTTATTGAGCAATTGGTACACAGAAAATTAATGAGGCTGTAAACACGAATTTTTTGAAGAAGGATAGTAATCACTTTTGCAGAGTTATTGGGTAATAACTGTTAGAACTGGTATTAAGCGAAACGGCAGTAGTTGAAATTCAGGAATTTGTGGAGTGAGCCCCATGTATCTCATGAGCGTTTTTAAACACTCACCCTTTAGGTATATGATTGGACTATAATACCGAATTTTTTTAACATTCTACGAGAATTCCAGCGGAGTTTATAGGGGAAAAACTGCGCGAAAAACGCTTTTGGTCGAAAATTTTGATAATTTATTGTGCTGCTCTCGTCATTTTCCCACGAATGAGAATTTTATGGTATCATCGCCTCATTGAGAGCTATCAATATAAAAAATTTAATTAAAATCGTTAGAGCCGTTTTTGAGAAAAAAAATTTGGTGTTTTGATCACTATGATGACTATAGTTAACTTTCGGTGGATTTTGCCCATACCCTCACTATTGCGTCCCATGGTAACTCGTAGGCTACACATCAAGTTTCAGCTGATTTGGTACGATTGTTTTCTGTAAAAACCGCGCTAAAATCGATTTCGTCGAATGTTTTGGTAATTTATTGTGCTGCTCTCGTCATTTTGCCATAGATGGGGATTTTATGGTATGGTTGCCATATTTGGAGCTACCAATATAAAAAATTTAATCAAAATCGTTAGAGCCGTTTTTGAGAAAAAAAATATTTGGTGTTTTGATCACTATGATAACTATAGTTAAATTTCGATGGATTTTGTTCATACCCTTATTTTGGCGTCCCATAGTGACTACCGGGCTAGATATTAAATTTGAGCTGATTTGGTACGGTGGTTCTCTCTAAAAATCGTTCACAGACACACATACACACAGACACACATACCTTTTTCCCAAATAGTGTTTTTCGGACTCAGGGGGGTCTGAAACGTAAAGATCTGAAGAGAACTCAAAATTTTTTTTTCAGCCGATTACATAACTTTCGTTTCTACTTCGTAGAGCAAGGAAAGTAAAAATTTTTTTGTCAGCCGATTACATAACTTTCCTTTCTACTTCGTAGAGCAAGGAAAGTAAAAATGCCCAATCCTCAGATTCCGGTCTCTAGCACCC
Source organism: Pachypeltis micranthus (assembly GCA_020466155.1). NCBI lineage: Eukaryota > Metazoa > Arthropoda > Insecta > Hemiptera > Miridae > Pachypeltis > Pachypeltis micranthus. Next base: position 53,716,382 of record CM035770.1, on the reverse strand, counting down.
CGTGCTATGTAAGCTGTTTGCTTTGTGTTATTACCATAGTCAAAGGCTTAGACATTCTCAAGTCACATCAGATTTTCCGTAATTTTTTTGCCTCAGAGCAACAATCTAATTCCTCGGGTAAGGTGACCCTAACACGTATTGAAGTCCTTTTCGTCATTCTACATGAGTGTTGTCGTAGATGTGTAAATTCTCGGATCTCAATCTACCTGATCGGTTTACTTCCTCTTTCCTCTTCTTTTTAGCTCTTATCCCCCCTCTTTTCATTGACCTTTTCATTTTTGTAGGGCCCCTAATTTGGAGTTGGTACGAAGGAGTGTAGACATGATTTCTCAACGTTGTAACTGCCGTTATTACAGTATTTCCCTGATGAAGTTGCCAAACCACGTTTTCTCACATCAACATGGAGTTGATTCATCTATAAATGATGAAACGCTCAAATTCTAATTGTTCCCTCATTCGTTGCCATCGAGGAAGTTTCTAATTAGGTTACACAAATTGACTAGGAAAATCGTGCTGTTGAAAAAGAGTCGGTTCCGATGGCACGTAGCTAGTCAAGGTTAGTTTGATTGGAGGAGTTGGCACTGGAGAGAGGGTGCACTAACACTCTTTATAAGACTAATGTTATTATTCCACCCGTTGATTACTCGGTTACGTATGGTTAATGAAGGCCATGGGCCAGTTTATCAATGTCATTTTTGCTAGCTCAAATAAAGGTCGCGTAAGTCAAAATCATTTTGACGACCGGCTAGCTCTAGGCGTCAGTAAGTCTATCCTTCAACACAATTGAAACCACGCTCTGCTATCAAGTGCTTTTGCCTCGTCGAACTGTTTCGACTAAACAGTGTCGGATCGAGGGGTTGAAAAGATAGAAGGCGAAAGTTGAACTGAACTGAAACATAAACTACGAAGTTATAATAAAACGAAAAGAAAACTGATAATAACACTGTTGAACGGCCACTTTAACTTATAGATGAGCTGGTAATTAAAGGTCTTTTGATTGAAGAGGTGGTGCTCGTGTCGCGGAAGGGGAAAATAGTCCAACCGCACTAAGTCGAGTAAAATTGTCGTGCGTTTTTTGCTTATTCGGCACAGATCACACTCGGAGAAATCGGGGAAACAGACTGGCGATAGCACACGCTGGATGAGAGAGATCAAGAAGACGAGAGAAAAAAAAGATCCGCCGGTGAATAGGTCGGAGCTGCGGCTTATCTTCGCCTAATCGTGGGGTCGACGGAATCGCATGACATTTGACGCAAAGTTAGGGAGCGGATTGTAAACATCTCGGCCACCAAATTAGAGTCAAACCAAATTTTATTTGTTAGTCGGACTTTGGTTTGGGAAGGGAACAGGCCGACCAGTATGGTCACAGGTCGCTTGAGGAATGTAGTGGTAGTCTGAATAGTCACGACGCGGACAATGCCATCCTTTGCCCAATTTGGAGTGCGAGTTCCACTTTTCTCCTCTCAAGAGTTGACAAATACTCGATCTCCCATCGGCTCCAGAATTGTTCACTCATCTTTAGGACGAGTTGCCATCGAGAGAGTTAGTTCAGGTGCGCCAGGAACTGTGGGAGCTTCGTCCTGCAAGTCAGCTAGCTCGTCCCAAAGGACCTCGCAACGGCCTTAATACTTTTCCAGAGTCTTGAAAGCGCCCTTAAACTCGGAGTAAAATTCGCATGCTGTTACTGCCTTCCTACCCAGCTCACAAATGGAGTACACCTCATCAGAGGAGGCCTACAGTTTGCGAGTAAGTTGCTTGACCTTCCGGTCGAACTCTCCCTTGTTCATGTTGCCGAGTTGGAAAATAACAATTGATTTAAAGAAAAGATGTCATAGTAACGATTAGATTGAACCTACGTTGGGGCAAAATTAAATAATAAACTTCACGATCACTTAATTAACTCAATAAATTAAATTGTTCAGAGTCCCTTCCAATTCCTGCAAGGTCGTCAAAATAACTAGGCTGAAGTTAGCTACATATTTACAATCGAAACTTTGACCATTTGCCCTGAAGTCATGGATGATCCAAAACATGAATATGAAACATATTTAGAATCAGGACAGAAATGTCTAGATGGGTGTTTTTCAGTTTTTCGATATTTGTCCTAGTTACAAATTGGCCACCTGATATAACCTTTGACCGTTTGCCCTGGAGTCATGGATGATCCAAAACATGAATATGAAAAATATTTAGAATCAAGACAGGAATGCCTAGATGGGTGTTTTTCAGAATTTCGATATTTGGCCACCTAATATAACCTTTGACCGTTTGCCCTGGAGTCATGGATGATCCAAAACATGAATATAAAATATAATTGGAATCAGTAGAAGATGGGTGTTTTTCAGATTTTCGATATTTGGCCTAGTTATATTAGGTGGCCAATTTGTAACTAGGCCAACTATCGAAAATCTGAAGAACGCCCATCTAGACATTCCTGTCTTGATTCTAAATATGTTTCATATTCATGTTTTGGATCATCCATGACTTCAGGACCGTTTTGTCCTAACCAGTATAAGATACTTTAGAAGTTTAATCAAAATCGTTGGCGCACTTTACAAGAAATATCTGGTGCGTAGCAACACACTACTTTCCGCCACCCCTTTAAGTTCGAACACCATCTACATAGGCGGGCGCTATATCTTCGTTCAACGCATTTTTACAGGAACATTTATACGGAACAAAATGTAGGGACTAGTTAGCTGAGAGCACTCCGAAAGTTTGATCGAAATCGTTGGATCCGTTTTTGAGAAAATACGAATACCGATAAATTAATATTCGACAAATCTCCTTTTCTGAGTTAACGTGGCTTATATCTCCGTTCAACATATATATACAGAAATAGTTATGGAAAACAAAATGTTGGTATGGGTGACTAAAAGACACTTCATTAGAATTTATCACATCTGGTGAAAAATTACTCCTGGAACTTTCGGAAATGTTCGAAAAAACGTTATTTTCAACACATTTTCATTTTTATCTCTGCTCAATGGACTTTCAGAGGAACATTTATTGAGAACAATATGTAGGTATTAACTATTCGAAAATATCCTGAGAGTTTGATGATAATCGTTGAAGTCATTTTGCCAAAAAGCTTAAAAAACCTATTTTTGCTTCATAGGTCATTATCTCCGTTCACCGTCTTTTCATGGAGATATGTATAGAGAAGAAAAGTTAGGTATTGATTAGGAGAAGATAATTTGAAAGTTTAATTAAAATCGTTGGAGCCGTTTTCGAGAAAAATGCGAAAAACCCTAGTTTTTGGTACATTTTCGTCCCCCACCCCCCCTTCCCATCGGCCGAAATCGTCCATAACCTTATTTTGGTGTCTACAAAAAATAACGAACAAAACAAAAAAGAACCAGCTCAATCGGATCAGCCGTTCTCCCGCAAATCGAACTACAGACACACACACACACATACACACACACATACACACACACATACACACACACATACACACACACACATACACACCTACATACACACACACAGGTCTGTTTCTTTATTTGGTGACTGTACCTAAACCCTCGACGAGGATTATATCAGTCATAGAAGTTGCGGTTTCGCTAATATGCAAGAGGCCGGCCCCTGCAGCATCCACCGAACTCAGACCTGTGGAGGTACGGCAGGTATTTGGTCTTAGCCAGTCTCACCGTAGAGAGCTGTTGCCCGTGTGTTACCGCGCGGAGGTTGACCACCTGAGGAATCCCGTACCATCTGGGAGTATTTCATAATCTGGTTTCCTACCTGATCTTACTTTTACTTGGGTGGCAAGTTTCAAAAGGACAGATCAACTATAACCACGTTTCTTAGCCATCACCTTCTTTGCGAACTTTGCAAAATGGTCATAGGCTTCCTTTGTAGCAGTCAATGCTGCTAAGTTCGTTTGCCCTACCAACAACCGTCGCTCACTGTTGTAGAAACTACAGTGGAGCAGCACATGGTTTCTTGTTTCCTCCGCACTGGAGGCACAAGACGTGCATAATGGAGAGTCTTTCAGGGAAAAGAAGTGGAGCCGCGCATTGAAGTCACCATGTCCCGTGAGGAACTGACTCGTCCAGTGGTCTGGCTCAACCCATTTTCTAGAAAGACGTTCACGGATGTTGGGGAAGAACTCATACGTATCACGTCCTTGACGAGGATTCCCATCTCGCTTGCCATTTCTCTAGAGCCCATTCGTCGATGGCGGCAAGTTTCTGTTCTGTGGTGAGATCCGCACGGAGTTCAGCCCAAAGCGGGGAAGCTCCGTTTCACTCTCCACTTGTCAATCATGCACTCGACAGCCAAATCAACTGGTAACTGACCAGTGATCACCTGGAGTGCTTCCGTTGATACAGTCTTGTAGGCCTTGGTGATCCACAGGAGCGCAGCTCTCTGGGATTGGGCCAATACTCTCTTTTGATTGACTGTTAGTTTGCTACCCCAGACAACGGGGCAGTAGCCAATCACACCTAAATAGATGGCCTTATACATGAGGATGGTGTCGTGGTAACACACACCCCAAGTGGCCTTGCTAATGGCACGCAGTGAGGCAAACCTTGCAATGGTAGTGCCTTTAAGGGACTGGAGGTGTTGGTTGAAACCCCACCTCTCACCTATATTCACTCCTAAATACTTGACGTGCTTTTCAAGAAGGAGCCTGTGGCCGCCAAAGCGTATTGTGGGTGGATTATTCACTTTTCCTTACAAGACGATTAGCTGGGTTTCCTCAGCCACCTGCATCTTGACATGCTCGCACCATTGGTTGACAGTGCGGAGCACATGGTGAGTTTTTCTTCAATTTGGCGGACTGACTCTGCAAAGATCAGCACAGTCAAGTCATCCACATAGGCGTACGGCTCGCAGTCAGTCTCCATGAGTTTCCTGAGTAGACCTTCGAAGAAGGCATTCCAGAGTGCTGATCCAAGGACTGAGCCCTATGTGCACCCCCTTCTCAATCTTTCTCTGAACGGAGACATGCCGCATTCGATCGTAGCAGTTCTGTCTGTCAGGTAACTTCTGACGAGTGCGTACAGGTTGCAGGGGATTACTGTACCTTAAGCTCATTAAGGAGCGCTGGCCACCAAAGGTTGTCAAACGCTCTCCTGATGTCAATCAGAACTACTACAACGTACTTAGCCGGTGCCAGTAGGGAAACACGTTGAATTCGACAATACGTGGACCTTCCTTTGGTACACAAATAATGCCTGCCTGTGAGAATGCAGCCAAAGACTCCTTCGAGGGACTGCAACATAAAGATTTCCAATATGGAAAGAAGGCTGAGTGGTCTCCATAATTGCGGGTTGACTGATTGCAGCCACTTCCCTTTTGGAGAGTGACAAGAAGCGCAGACTTCCACTGAGTAGGGAACTGTCCAACCTGCAGACAGTCATTAAATAAATTAAGGAGGCTGCTGGAGATTGTCCACTCAGCCTTCCTTAGCATATTGCTTTCTATTTTGTCTGGCCCAGGAGATTTGTTGGGCTTTAAGGTCGCAAGGGCCCTGCCGAGGTCGCCTGTTGTCCACAATGGGATGTCGGGCTCGTTCGGAGGGTCCATGATCAGCTCCCTTGCTGTCCTCTGGGCTTCAGTGTCTCGAGCTACTTGGTCATCTGGGAACCCCTTCTCAAGGAGGGTTTCCAGTGAGCTGATGCTGCAGGCCCAGCCTGACTCATTTTGCATCGCAGCTAAGACTTGCTCTACGTTTGCTTTTCCTATGGAGGACTTGTAGTGTCTGCCCCAGGGTTCTCAGAGCTCTCGCTTCCACAAAATTTCGCCAGCCTTGCCGTTTGGCTCGTTTGATGGCGCGGTGGAAGGCCTTCTTCTCTTGGATGAAGGCAGTTCGGAGTGTTGCTCTGGCATCAGGGTCACGAGTGTTTTGGTACATCCTTCTGGCTCTATTTGCACTTTGCTTGAGGGGGTTAAGTTCCTCAGTCCACCATGGGACTTTGATCGCCCTGTGCTTCTGTTGGCCAAGTACAGAGAGCCCAGCAGAGTGCAGTGCTGTGGTAAATGTGTCCACTTTGCTGTCCACCTCTTCAGGTGTGGATGCTTGCGCTATTAGGTCGGTGTCTGCGGCACGCGGTTCACCTTCCAGTACCCTACAGAATTGTGGCCAGTCAGCATTTTTTTGTGCGGAATCGCTTTTCACGCATGTCTTTGCAGAGGATGTTGTCATCCGTGATGGCAAAGTCAATAACCATGTGATCGCTCTGCGTTGCACCTGGTACGACTCGCCAACCTTGCAATTTGAGTAGCAGGGTGTGAGACACGGCTGTGACGTCTATACACGACCTTCCTCCTGGACCATCATAGGTCGCCTCAGTCATGGGGTCGTTGGCAACAACCAAGTTGTACCTGGTGAGCAGCTCTATATACGCCTCGCCCGCCCTGTCCAGGGTTGGGGATCCCCACAATGGTGATCTGGCGTTTGCATCAGCACAGACTACGCAGGGTCGTCCTGATAGGCCTGCTAGAGCCCGCTCGAGTGGTTCAAGGCTGTTGGCAACTGGTGCGCCAAATTGTCTGTAAATGATATTACAACCAGCTCAAAGCCACCGGCTCGTATGAGCACAGCGGCCAAGTGCTGGCTGTTCAGGTGGGTGAGTGCGAGCATGTCAATGGACGGGTCGGTGCAGGCTACTGCTGCCTTGGCTCCCGTTCTTGCTCCAGTCACCACTCGTGCCTGCGATCCCAGACCAAGGGTTTTGGATCCTATGTATGGTTCCTGTATGGCGAGGACACTGCAGCGTTTCTTGAGTGCATTTTGCAGCAACTCAGCCATAACTGGGCAACTCTTATTTGTGTTGTGCTGAAGGATTCGAACTGTTTTGACCTATTCATAATCTACTCGTGACTCCTGGAGGGCAATCGCTCGCTGACGAATGGTACAGCGTGCGTCTCGTGTAGAGTGTGAGACCTGTTGGATTTTGCGTTCGACGCAATTGGCACACTTGAGAGGGGCATCACGCTTGCATTCCCTACTCAGATGTGGCAAGGCGCACCAGGCGCACACAACAGGTCTTGTACAGGCCACTGCCAGGTGGCCATAGCGCTGGCATTTGTAGCACTGAGTGGGGGCTTGGTACTTTCGTATGGCGCACCGCTGCCAGGCTATTTGGAGGTGCCTTGCCCCCTCTAGTTTTTGTATAGGCTGGGTGATACCTCAATCACCCAATCCTTCTGCCTTCCACGCTGTTTGGTGAAGAGGGCCTGACATCCTGCGGCTGCAAGCCTAACGCAGGGTTGTGCTCAACAACTTGTTGGGCCAAGTCCTCTTTTCGAAGATCAGTCCGCACGTCGCACAATAGCAGGCGTGGGAAACGACCCAGGGGGGCTGACGCTTGGAGCTTCAACTCCTTTTTGTTGAAATGTGGCTCGTGAGCGCCTTGGCCATTTCTGGCGTTTCCGTCACAATGACGGCGCCACCTCCTACTGCAGTGCGGATGTCTAGCACTCGGACGCTTAGAGCTTGGAGGTCCGTAGCAGGGACGCCCCGCATCAGTGCTTCCATTGTATCAGGGTTGGAGGGACCAGCCTCTCCTTCCTTACATGTATGCCTAACCACTACCACGTTTTGTCGTGGGTTTTTAGAGGAGTTTGGCAAGCGGTGGAGGCTTTTTATTTTTGTTTTTATTTTTACTTTTGCCCTTGTTTTTGGGCAGAGGCGTAGGCGAGGCGCTGCCCTCAGCCTGTAGTTGGGGCCTGTTTCCGCTTCCCCCTGCGCTTCCTGGCCCTGGCAGACTGCCATTCCGCCTCAGCTCCATGAGGGGGAGGAGGGCGCAGTAGCGGCTACTGCCGCATATGAGGAGCCTGAGGTACTACCCTGGCTCATTGAAGGTCCTTGAGTTTGGGGGCTGGTGGCACTGGCTGCTGGGCAATTGCCCTACGCAGCTCTTCCCTCACGACAGCCGCCACAGTTTCCCGCAGAGGGAGTGGCAGGGGGCGATGTCGTTGGGGGCATTAGCTTTATAGCCAGCTTCGAAATTTCGAAGAGGCAACTAGTGATGAGGTCCCGCATAGGTCCTGTCGCGTTGACCTCATCCGTGCCATCTGGCTGTGGATGATTTGGACATATGCGCAAATTTGCTCCATGTCCGACAGATTAGGGTCAACGGCGTGTCGTGTGCTTGTAGTAGCCGGGTTGCCCGGGCTACTAGGGGAGAAGGGGAGATGAACGCGGTTTGCCCGGTTCTTTCCGCCCTTGTTTGTTTGGACGACGAGTAGATTGCTCATCGTCCGAAGAGGAGGGGTCGAGCTTGGCGAGCCGAGGAAGAAGGCGCAGGTGGCGTTTTTATTACCTGCAATTGTGTTATTTGACTTAGTCATGTTTTTTACTAATTTTGAGGGAGATTAAAGAAGCAGACTGGTGGAGTGTATCCCTGTGAGTTCATTTGTTGTGTGTGTTAGTGGTATGAGCGAGAGGTGCTCGAGAGGCAGTGTCCTGGAAGCTCCCCCTCAGGCATATTGATTCTAGCCCCTTTCGCTGGTCCGTTGAGGGTCAAAGGGAGGCCCCCACATGCGCCGCAGCTGCCAGTCCGGCCACCCACCGGGACTAAGACGCATGAGGGATTTTTCGGCTGCTGCTCAGAGTCAGCCCTCGGCCACTGGTGATGTGGTGAGCGGGACACACGCTATCAGCCGCCCCAGGAACGCTCAAACCTGGTTTTTCCCCCTCCTCATTCCGAAGGCCGCACCTATATAGGGGATCGCTCAAAGGTGTTAGTGAGCTACCTCCAGGACTGTCTTTCGCTCATTATGAGTGTTTTAAGTCAATATGTTCTGCCACGCCAGCCGTTTGCAGTGTATTTTGTATCTGGAATATGTTGTGTGTGTCAGTGTCGTGAGCTTTAAGCCCCTTTAAGGCCGGATTTAACGACCACGCAGAGGATACGGCAGGAGAATTCTGTCCCCTTCCTGCAGGGGGTGTGTACTGCGATCCCAGCTAAAGGTAGGGGTTCCCAGTGTGTCATGTATGTGAATGAAGTGTAAGTTGTGTCCCTTTTAGTTCGGCTTATACGAACACGCAGGGAGTACGGCAGTGGAATTCTGGACCCCCAACTGCAGGGTGAGCACAGTGTGGCGACAGAGTACACTGTGACGCCCAGCCACAGTTAAGCCTCGTTGGATGTAATCCTGCGGGGACCTCGTAGAGGTGAGGTTGTCTTTCAAGCTGGGCCCACCCGGCTTTCCCTTTTAGTCGGCTCATACGACACGCAGGGAATACGTCAGCGGTATTCTGGACCCCCGACTGCAGGGTGAACATACACACACACACACACACACATACACACACACATACACACACACACACATACACATACACGGACCACGCGACGAAATTAGGTTTTTTAGACTCAGTAGGGTCTGAAACGTAAAGATCTGAAGAAAACTCAAATTTTTTTTTTTTTTTTTTTTTTTTTTGGGCCGATTACTATACTTTCCTTCCCTTCGGGTAGCGGAAAGTAAAAATGCGGAAAATCCTAGTTTTCGGTACATATTCCTCCCCCGCTTCCTTTTCCCAACGACCGAAATCGCGCATAACCTCATCTTCGCGTCTGCACGAAAGAACAAACAAAAAAAAAAAAAAACCAGTTGAATCGGTTCAGCCGTTCTCTAACGAACGACACCCACACGCGTAAATGAGGTTTTTCGAACTATTGAAGAAAGTCAGTTAAATATGATGGATATGATGTTGCGATATAAACTGCGACTAATTGGTTTTACTTCCCATCAGTAGAATAAGAATGTATGTTCTAGGCCACCATGGGGCTCAGAGACGAGGGAATCACACAGCTTGCCTCGCACTCCTCCCCCGACGCGCAGGGGGCGGTGGGAGGGGGGGTGGGTTTTCGCGCTTTCTTCGCGAGAGGGAATCGCGTAGCTTCCCTCGCGCTAATCAATTATCGTCTGTTCGCGACTCATAGGCAAGGCAATCGCGTAGCTTGCCTCACACTCCTCAACCCCTTCACCCCTCATCTGTCATACCTCCCCCCCCCCCCCTCACACCACACCCTCCCCCTTCCTCACCTCTCGCCATCACACCACACCCTCCCCACTTCCTTCCCCCTCGCACCACACCCTCCCCTTCCGCCCCATTGCAACCCCACCCCCCACATCCTCAACCTCGCCCCTCACACCACCCCTTCCTCAACCCTCGACACCCCCTCCTCATCCCTCAGCCCCTCACCACACATCCCCTCGCATCCCCTCCCCACTCCACCCACCCTCCCCCTCATCCCCTCCCTCCACTCCTTCCTACCCCTCCCTCTCACCCTTCCCCACCCATCCACGCCTCCCTTCCCCTCCAACACCTTCCTTCCCCTCCAACACCTTCCTTCCCCTCGCCACTCGCATGCCCCACCCCCTCCACCTTCCCACCATCTTCCTGTCACACAGTCCCTTGCATCGCATTCCTGAATGAAATTATATAGATTATACGACACCATACTATTGAATCGTCGATCCTTCTTCACGTATACTATCTGACGTAATCACGTAGCTTGCCACACACACACGTCATTCAATCACCACTCCACCACCATAATCACCACCATCACCATCACCACCACCATCATACTTATCACCTCCACCACAACCACCACCACAATCTCCACCACCATCACAACCACCATCATAATCATCACCACCATTACTATCATCATCACCACCATCAGTACCACCAGCATCACCACCACAATCACCACTACCATCACAACTACCACTACCATCACAACCACCATCACCACCACCATTATCATCAGCATCACCACCATCATTACCACCAGCATCACCACCACCACCACAATCACCACTACCATCACAACCACCACAACCATCACAGCCACCACCACAATCACCACCACCACCACCGTCATCACTAAAATTACTGGCAACTGAGTTAATGATGTAGCTTACTTTGTAATTTTCAATTCCTGGTGCACGCATGTCCTGACTCATTCTATCATGTTTCAACTAGCTTTGACGAGGTCATCGCACAATTTATATCGCCGTTATATTATTCGTTTTGATTTATTCACACCCCTTTCTCACTCTCTCTCTCTTCTTCTCCTTCACCTCTTCCGCCTCCTCATCATCATTCCTCACACTCATCTCGCTATTCTCTAATGAATCTGGCGCTTGGGGGTTACCATCAATAAAAGGGATGAGAAGAAAACGCTTTTGTTTCAACAAAATAAACGGAAACTTTATTCAAATTTAAAACACCAATTTTTTTTCCTTTCATTTCTGTCGAAGAAATTAATAAACGTAAGTAACAACTTCTTTTCATTAAGTTATCATTTTCTTCTTCTTAGACGTTATTCCTCCTTGTTTTTACTCTATTTCTTCTGAGGTTTGTAGTCTTATCCTTGTATATTAGTCATTAACAAAATTCGATATCATGCCTACGATTCTTCATTCCTTTGTAGATGAGCAAAAGATGACGAATTTGAGAGGTGTTGAATGACTGTATTTTATCGTCGGTAATTCCATCATTGAATCGTTTGGGTAGGTAGACTTTTGTCGATTCGTCATAAGTTTGAGAAAAAGGTCGCACTTCAGCAATAACTGTCTTCCCATATTGCGTTTCAATTCTCTCGAAAGATAAGAACTTCATACGAAGTTCCAATCAGCAAATCGCTCAGGTTCAATATACCCGAGTTTTGCGTATTTAGTCTGTTTTGGATTGAAGCGTGCAACATCTGGAAAAAATTGAGAAACGAGAAACAATAAATACAATTAAAAGAAGACGTTTGAAATTTTGGGTTTGCTTCAAATCTTTACGTTTCAGAATACAAATTACCTTTTATCATTTCTTCATGTTTAACTAATTTGAAAACAAAATTTTCTTCGATACATTTTTCGTATTTTCTTCTCTACAAAAAAATTAGTTTTCAATTACTGGTAGAGCAACCATCTAGCGATTGCTTTAACTCGATACGATGTGCAGCTTGTGGGGTGGTGGTCGTGGGTGAGGCAATGTGTTCCTGGCCAAATTGGTAGCAGCAGGGTCATGAATTTCGGGCATCCGATATTTTCGACATTGACGAAAGAAAGGATGGACCTGAATCCATTTTTCTGCAAAAATGTCCGCAGAAAATCAATTTTTTGCTCTCCTTTCATATAGACTGTACTATACTCACATAGAGTACTCGCCAAAATACTGTACAGTTCAGTGTATTCCACAAACCCCTTCTCCCAGGGTATCATATGGTAATGGTTTGTTAGCCACTGGTTCGCGCTCCTCAATTTTGCACTTTGAATGACGAAGCCTCGCGGAGGTTTGAAGATCCAGTGATCGTGAGAATGATGGTTGATATCGTAGACAGTAAGCTCTTTGACCAAATAGTTCATATTATTGTCAAAAAAGCACTGTATATCAACGATGCAAGAGCTCATAATTACGGTTTGGGACATGGTGCTGCAGTTGCTGCATCGTCCGAGCGGCTTTCGTGGTTGAATGGAGACTGACGTTAAGAAGTCCAGTCAACGTGAGAACACACTATCGAATAGAGGAGGTGGGAGAGAGCCTGTAGTAAGATAGTGGCGGAGGGGTTGGGTGATGGGGGAGGGGACAAAACAAGTAAAAACTTGTTACACCTCAACATTGCCAACTGGAGGTGTGGGAGGATCGAACTGAATCGTCAGGAACGATCGAGTGCTCCGTGTGCAAGTATCAACTTGTCGAGAATTGCACTCCGCTACATTGGTAGAATAAGTTTTGCTCGGGATTCAACAATGTCCAACATGCTAAATTGACTTAGGTTAAGTGAGAAAGGGGTGTGAATAAATCAAAACGAATAATATAACGGCGATATAAATTGTGCGATGACCTCGTCAAAGCTAGTTGAAACATGATAGAACGAGTCAGGACATGCGTGCACCAGGAATTGAAAATTACAAAGTAAGCTACATCATTAACTCAGTTGCCAGTAATTTTAGTGATGACGGTGGTGGTGGTGGTGATTGTGGTGGTGGCGGTGGTGATTGTGGTGGTGGCTGTGATGGTTGTGGTGGTTGTGATGGTAGTGGTGATTGTGGTGGTGGTGGTGATGCTGGTGGTAATGATGGTGGTGATGCTGATGATAATGGTGGTGGTGATGGTGGTTGTGATGGTAGTGGTAGTTGTGATGGTAGTGGTGATTGTGGTGGTGATGCTGGTGGTACTGATGGTGGTGATGATGATAGTAATGGTGGTGATGATTATGATGGTGGTTGTGATGGTGGTGGAGATTGTGGTGGTGGTTGTGGTGGAGGTGATAAGTATGATGGTGGTGGTGATGGTGGTGGTGGTGATTGTGGTGGTGGAGTGGTGATTGAATGACGTGTGTGTGTGGCAAGCTACGTGATTACGTCAGATAGTATACGTGAAGAAGGATCGACGATTCAATAGTATGGTGTCGTATAATCTATATAATTTCATTCGGGAATTCGATGCAAGGGACTGTGTGACAGGAAGATGGGGGGAAGGTGGAGGGGGTGGGGCATGCGAGTGGCGAGGGGAAGGAAGGTGTTGGAGGGGAAGGGAGGCGGGTGTGGGGAAGAGAGGCGTGGATGGGTGGGGAAGGGTGAGAGGGAGGTAGGAAGGAGTGGAGGGAGGGGATGAGGGGAGGGTGTGTGGTGAGGGGCTGAGGGATGAGGAAGGAGGAGGGGCGAGGGTTGAGGATGTGGGGGTGGGGGTTGCGATGGGGCGGAAGGGGATGGTGTGGTGCGAGGGGAAGGAAGTGGGGGGAGGGTGTGGTGTGATGGCGAGAGGTGAGGAAGGGAGAGGGTGTGGTGTGAGGGGGGGGAGGTATGACAGATGAGGGGGGAAGGGGTTGAGGAGTGTGAGGCAAGCTACGCGATTGCCTTGCCTATGAGTCGCGAACAGACGATAATTGATTAGCGCGAGGGAAGCTACGCGATTCCCTCTCGCGAAGAAAGCGCCCTGGGAGGCGGGGGAGGAGTGCGAGGCAAGCTGTGTGATTCCCTCGTCTCTGAGCCCCATGGTGGCCTAGAACATACATTCTTATTCTACTCCCATCCACTAAAGGCATACAGTAATACCGAGGCGATTCTTTTTATGAGCCGTGGAGACAGAATATACTTCAAATATATAATTAGTAATTTTAGCCCAGAAGTTGAGTCTGCTGTATGAACACAACATTTTGAAGGTAGCAGATACTATTTACTAGTTTCTGAGTTGCTGTAGATGCAATTCACGTCATTTTCAGCTGTCAACTATTCAGTTTTTTTTTTTTTTTTTTTAATACTTGACAATTTTATTTCAGCGACTCTGCTTTGAAAATGCCACGTTTTTGAGGTGGCAGATAACCTTTTATAGTAAAGCTGGTGGATGTGGAACTCATTCACGTCGTTTGAAACTATGTACTAATAAGTCAATTTTTGAGCCTTCAAATTCATCAATTTTTGATGTTGTCTGCTCGAAAGAGTCCTCCGAATGAGGAAAGCAGACTAGGTAATTCTTTAAGTACTTCACTTCACCTACTCGTAAAAAAATTTCAAGTTTCAACTCCGCAGGTCGTTTTTTGATCAAAATTTCGTCGAATTTTGATGTCGTCTGCAAGTCGAAGTCCACGAAACTATTGTGGCAGAGTCGGGTTTTTCAACTCAGTTACTTGATGCGAATCCACCATACAAATTTCCAATGTCAACTAATAAGTCAAAATTTGGTTAAAAATTCGACGAATTTTGATTGGCCTGCAACTTAATGGCCAAGCAGAGGTGTGAATTGGGAAAGTACGAGCCAATTCCTCAACTGTGGTAAATATTGTAACTATCTACTAATAAGTCAAATTTTGATAAATTTTGACTTTTTTGATGAGCCGCCATTTTCTAAGTCCACACTTCAGAGAGAGCAGACTTGCGGGGTGTTACCAAACATTGAGGGAACTATCAGAAAATATCTGGTGCGTAGCAACACACTACTTTCCGCCACCCCTTTAAGTTCGAACACCATCTACATAGGCGGGCGCTATATCTTCGTTCAACGCATTTTTACAGGAACATTTATACGGAACAAAATGTAGGGACTAGTTAGCTGAGAGCACTCCGAAAGTTTGATCGAAATCGTTGGAGCCGTTTTTGAGAAAATACGAATACCGATAAATTAATATTCGACAAATCTCCTTTTCTGAGTTAACGTGGCTTATATCTCCGTTCAACATATATATACAGAAATAGTTATGGAAAACAAAATGTTGGTATGGGTGACTAAAGACACTTCATTAGAATTTATCACATCTGGTGAAAAAATTACCCTGGAACTTTCGGAAATGTTCGAAAAAACGTTATTTTCAACACATTTTCATTTTTATCTCTGCTCAATGGACTTTCAGAGGAACATTTATTGAGAACAATATGTAGGTATTAACTATTCGAAAATATCCTGAGAGTTTGATGATAATCGTTGAGGTCATTTTGCCAAAAAGCTTAAAAAACCTATTTTTGCTTCATAGGTCATTATCTCCGTTCACCGTATTTTCATGGAGATATGTATAGAGAAGAAAAGTTAGGTATTGATTAGGAGGAGATAATTTGAAAGTTTAATTAAAATCGTTGGAGCCGTTTTCGAGAAAAATGCGAAAAACCCTAGTTTTAGTCCATTTTCGTCCCCACCCCCCTTCCCATCGGCCGAAATCGTCCATAACCTTATTTTGGTGTCTACAAAAAATAACGAACAAAACAAAAAAGAACCAGCTCAATCGGATCAGCCGTTCTCCCGCAAATCGAACTACAGACACACACACACACACATACACAGATCTGTTTCTTTATTTCATGACTGTACCTAAACCCTCGACGAGGGTTATATCGATCATAGAAGTTGCCAGTTTCGCTAATATGCAAGAGGCCGGCCCCTGCAGCATCCACCGAACTCAGACCTGTGGAGGTACGGCAGGTATGTGGTCGTTAGCCAGTCTCACCGTAGAGAGCTGTTGCCCGTGTGTTACCGGCGGAGGTGACCACCTGAGGAATCATTACCATCTGGGAGTAGTTCTTTATCTGGTTCCCTACCTGATCTTACTTTTACTTGGGTGGCAAGTTTCAAGGACAGATCAACTATAACCACGTTTCTTAGCCATCACCTTCTTTTGCGAACTTTGCAAAATGGTTGTAGGCTTCCTTTGTAACAGTTAATGCTGCTAAGTTCGTTGCCCACCCAGCAACCGTCGCTCACTGTTGTAAAACTACAGTGGAGCAGCACATGGTTTCTTGTTTCCTCCGCACTGGAGGCACAAGACGTGCATAATGGAGAGTCGTTCAGGGAAAAGAAGTGAAGCCGCGCATTGAAGTCACCATGGCCGTGAGGAACTGGCTCGTCCAGTGGTCTGGCTCAACCCATTTTCTAGAAAGACGTTCGCGGATGTTGGGGAAGAACTCATACGTATCACGTCCCTTTGACGAGATTCCCATCTCGCTTGCCATTTCTCTAGAGCCCATTCATCGATGGCGGCAAGTTTCTGTTCTGTGGTGAGATCCGCACGGAGTTCAGCCCAAAGCGGGGAAGCTCCCGTTTCACTCTCCACTTGTCAATCATGCACTCAACAGCCAAATCAACTGGTAACTGACCAGTGATCACCTGGAGTGCTTCCGTTGATCTGATCTTGTAGGCCTTGGTGATCCACAGGGCGCAGCTCTCTGGGATTGAGCCAATACTCTCTTTGATTGACTGTTAGTTTGCTACCCCAGACAACGGGGCAGTAGCCAATCACACCTAGATATATGGCCTTATACATGAGGATAGTGTCGTGGTAACACACACCCCAAGTAGCCTTAGTAATGGCACGCAGTGAGGCAAACCTTGCAATGGTAGTGCCTTTAAGGGACTGGAGGTGTTGGTTGAAACCCCACCTCTCACCTATATTCACTCCTAAATACTTGACGTGCATTTCAAGAAGAAGCCTGTGGCCGCCAAAGCGTATTCTGGGTGGATTATTCACTTTCCCCTTCAAGAGGATTAGCTGGGTTTTTTCCTCAGCCACCTGCATCTTGACATGCTCGCACCATTGGTTGACAGTGCGGAGCGCGTGGTGGGTTTTTTCTTCAATTTGGCGGACTGACTCTGCAAAGATCAGCACAGTCAAGTCATCCACATAGGCGTACGGCTCGCAGTCAGTCTCCATGAGTTTCCTGAGAAGACCTTCCGAAGAAGGCATTCCAGAGTGCTGGTCCTAGGACCGAGCCCTGTGGGCACCCCTTCTCAATCTTTCTTCGGACGGAGACATGCCTACTTTCGATCGTAGCAGTTCTGTCTGTCAGGTAACTTCTGACGAGCGAGTACAGGTTGCGGGGGATTCCCCTACCTTTGAGTTCATTAAGGAGCGCTGGCCACCAAAGGTTGTCAAACGCCCCTCTGATGTCAATCAGAACTGCTACGACGTACTTAGCCGGTGCCAGCAGGGAAACACGCCGGATCTCGACAATGACATCCTGCGTGGACCTTCTTTTGGTACACCCGTATTGCCTGCCTGTGAGGTTGCGGCCAAAGACTCCTTCGAGGGACTGCAACATCAAGATTTCTAGTGTTTTGCCTAATATGGAAAGAAGGCTGAGTGGTCTCCATGATCGCGGGTCTGACTGATTGCGGTCGCCTCCCTTTTGAAGAGTGACAACGCGCGCAGTCTTCCACTGAGTGGGGAACTGTCCGACCTGCAGACAGTCATTAAATAAATTAAGGAGGCCGCTGGAGATTGTCCGCTCAGCCTTCCCTAGCATATTGCTTTCTATTTTATCTGGCCCAGGAGATTTGTTGGGCTTTAAGGTCGCAAGGGCCCTGCCGAGGTCGCCTGTTGTCCACAATGGGATGTCGGGCTCGTTCGGAGGGTCCATGATCAGCTCCCTTGCTGCCCTCTGGGCTTCAGTGTCTCGAGCTACTTGGTCATCTGGGAACGCCTTCTCAAGGAGGGTTTCCAGTGAGCTTTCGATGCTGCAGGCCCAGCCTGACTCATTTTGCATCGCGGCTAAGACCTGCTCTACGTTAGCTTTTCCTATGGAGGACTTGTAGTGTCTCCCCCAGGGGTTCTCAGAGCTCTCCGCTTCCACGAAATTTCGCCAGCCTTGCCGTTTGGCTCGTTTGATGGCGCGGTGGAAGGCCTTCTTCTCTTGGATGAAGGCAGTTCGGAGTGTTGCTCTGGCATCAGGGTCACGAGTGTTTTGGTACATCCTTCTAGCTCTATTTGCACTTTGCTTGAGGGGATTTAGTTCCTCAGTCCACCATGGGACTTTGATCGCCCTGTGCTTCTGTTGGCCAAGTACAGAGAGCCCAGCAGAGTGCAGTGCTGTGGTAAATATGTCCACTTTGCTGTCCACCTCTTCAGGTGTGTATGCTTGCGCTATTAGGTCGGTGTCCGCGGCACGCAGTTCACCTTCCAGTACCCTACAGAATTGTGGCCAATCAGCATTTTTTGTGCGGAATCGCTTTTCACGCGTGTCTTTGCAGAGGATGTTGTCATCCGTAATGGCAAAGTCAATAACCATGTGGTCGCTCTGCGTTGCACCTGGTACGACTCGCCAACCCTGCAATTTGAGTAGCAGGGTGTGAGACACGGCTGTGACATCTATACACGACCTTCCTCCCGGACCATCATAGGTCGCCTCAGTCATGGGGTCGTTGACAACAATCAAGTTTTACCTGGTGAGCAGCTCTATATACGCCTCGCCCGCCCCATCCAGGGTTGGGGATCCCCACAATGGTGATCTGGCATTTGCATCGGCACAGACTATGCAGGGTCGTCCTGATAGGCCTGCTAGAGCCCGCTCGAGTGGTTCAAGGCTGTTGGCAACTGGTGCGCCAAATTGCCTGTAAAATGATATTACAACCAGCTCAAAGCCACCGGCTCGGATGAGCACAGCGGCCAAGTGCTGGCTGTTCAGGTGAGTGAGTGCGAGCATGTCAATGGACGGGTCGATGCAGGCCACTGCTGCCTTGGCTCCCGTTCTTGCTCCAGCCACCACTCGTGCCTGCGATCCCAGACCAAGAGTTTTGGATCCTATGTATGGTTCCTGTATGGCGAGAACACTGCAGCGTTTCTTGAGTGCATTTTGCAGCAACTCAGCCATAACTGGGCAACTCTTATTGGTGTTGTGCTGAAGGATTCGAACTGCTTTGGACCTATTCATAATCCACTCGTGACTCCTGGAGGGCAATCGCTCGCTGACGAATGGTACAGCGTGCGTCTCGTGTAGAGTGTGCAACCTGTTGGATTTTGCGTTCGACGCAATTGGCACCGCGAGGGGAGCATCACGCTTGCATTCCTTACTCAGATGTGGCAAGGCGCACCAGGCGCACCCAACAGGTCTTGTACAGGCCACTGCCAGGTGGCCATAGCGCTGGCATTTGTAGCACTGAGTGGGGGCTTGGTACTTTCGTATGGCGCGCCGCTGCCAGGCTATTTGGAGGTGCCTTGCCCCTCTGGTTTTTGTATAGGCTGGGTGATACCTCAATCACCCAATCCTTCTGTCTGTCACGCTTTTTGGTGAAGAGAGGCCTGACGTCCTGCGGCTGCAAGCCTAACGCAGGGTTGTGCTCAACAACTTGTTGGGCCAAGTCCTGTTGTTGAAGGTCAGTCCGCACGTCGCACAATAGCAGGCGTGGGAAACGACCCAGGGGGGCTGACGCTTGGAGCTTCAACTCCTTTTTTGTGGAAATGTGGCTCGTGAGCGCCTTGGCCATTTCTGGCGTTTCCGTCACAATGACGGCGCCACCTCCTACTGCAGTGCGGATGTCTAGCACTCGGACACTTAGAGCTTGGAGGTCCGTAGCAGGGACACCCCGCATAAGCGCTTCCATTGCGTCAGGGTTGGAGGGACCAGCCTCTCCTTCCTCACATGTCCGCCTAACCACTACCACGTTTTGTCGTGGGTTTTTAGGGGGGAGTTTGGCAAGCGGTGGAGGCTTTTTATTTTTGCTTTTATTTTTATTTCTGCCCTTGTTATTGGGCGGAGGCGTAGGCGGGCGCTGCCCTCGGCCTGTAGTTGGGGCCTTTTTCTGCTTCCCCCTGTGCTTCCTGGCCCTGGCAGACTGCCATTCAGCCTCAGCTATATGAGGGGGGGAGGAAGGCACAGTAGCGGGTACTGCCGCATATGAGGGGCCTGGGGTACTACCCTGGCTCGTTGCAGCTCCCTGAGTTTGGGGGCTGGTGGCACTGGCTGCTGGGCAATTGCCCTACGCAGCTCTTCCTCACGACAGCCGCCACAGTTTCCCGCAGGGGGGTGGCAGGGGGCGATGTCGTTGGGGGCATTAGCTTTTATAGCCAGCTTCGAAATTTCGAAGAGGCAACTAGTTACGAGGTCCCGCATAGGTCCTGTCGCGTTGGCCCTCATCCGTGCCAGCTGGCCGTGGATGATTTGGACGTATGCGCAAATTTGCTCCATGTCCGACAGTTTAGGGTCCACGCTGTGTCGTGTGCTTGTAGTAGCCGGGTTGCCCGGGCTACTAGGGGGAGAAGGGGGAGATGAACGCGGTTTGCCCGGTTCTTTCCGCCCTTGTTTGTTTGGACGACGAGTAGATTGCTCATCGTCCGAAGAGGAGGGTCGAGCTTGGCGAGCCAGGAAGAGGCGCAGGTTGCGTTTTTATTACCTGCTGAAGATTTAGTTGACTTTGTCATGTTTTTTACTAATATGGGGGGGGGGGTTAAAGAAGCAGACTGGTGTAGCGTATCCTTGTGAGGTCATTTGGTGTGGGTGTTAGTGGTATGAGCGAGAGGGGCTCGAGGCAGTGTCCTGGGAGCTCCCCTCAGGCATATTGATTCTAGCCCCTTTCGCTGGTCCGTTGAGGGTCAAAGGAGGCCCCACATGCGCCGCAGCTGCCAGTCCGGCCACCCACCGGGACTAAGACGCATGAGGGATTTTTCGGCTGCTGCTCAGAGTCAGCCCTCGGCCACTGGTGATGTGGTGAGCGGGACACACGCTATCAGCCGCCCCAGGAACGCTCAAACCTGGTTTTTCCCCCTCCTCATTCCGAAGGCCGCACCTATATAGGGGATCGCTCAAAGGTGTTAGTGAGCTACTTCCAGGACTGTCTTTCGCTCATTATGAGTGTTTTATGTTAATGTGTCTTTACGTTTCAGACCCTCCTGAGTCCGAAAAACACTATTTGGGAAAATGGTCTGTGTGTGTGTGTCTGTATACGACTTTTAGAGAAAACCACCGTACCAAATCAGCTCAAACTTGATATCTCGCTTGCAGATTACCATCGGACGCCAAAATAAGGGTATGAACAAATTCCACCGAAAGTGAACTATAGTTATCATAGTGATCAAAACAACAAATTTTTTTCTCAAAAATCGCTACAACGATTTTGATTACGTTTTTATTATTGGTAGCTCTTAACATGAAAATAATACCATAAAATTCCCATTTGTGGGAAAATGACGATAGCAGTACAATAAATTATCAAAATTTTCGACGAAATAGATTTTAGCGCGGTTTCTAGAGAAAACAACCGTACCAAATCAGTTGAAACTTGATGTCTAGCCTACAGGTTGCCATGGGACGCAAAAATAAGGGTATGGGCAAAATCCACCGAAAGTTAACTGTAGTTATCATAGTGATCAAAACACCAAATTTTTTTCTCGCAAAAACCGCTCTAACGATTTTGATTAAATTTCTTATATAGATAGCTCTTAATAAGATATTCATACCATAAAATTCCCATTTGTGGGAAAATGACGAGAGCAGCACAATAAATTATCAAAATTTTCGACGAAAAGCGTTTTTGCCGTGGTTTTTTCCTTTCAAACTCCGCTGGAATGTTAGTAGAATGTTAAAGAAAATTGGTACGGTAGTCCAATCCAATACCTAAAGGGTGAGTATTTAAAAACGCTCATGAGATACATGGGGCTCACTCCAGAAATTTCTGAATTTCAACTACCGCCGTTTTGCTTGATACCAGTTCTAACAATTATTACCCATTAACTCTGCAAAAGTGATTACTATCCTCCTTCAAAAAATCCGTGTTTACAGCCTCATTAATTTTCTGGGTACCATTTGCTCAATAATGGTCCTGGAATGAGTACGAGCAGCACAATAAATTCCGGAACTAGTAGCGCTACCGCTTTTTGCTACCGTGAATTGTTGTTTGACCAAGTTCAAAGGGACTGAGCGATAAATGAATTGATTAAATAGAATTAGCCATGTACAGAGTGAATTGTTGTAGAGCTAAGGAAAGTTGTGTGTTGCAACGCACCAGATATTTTTTCAGCCGATTGCATAACTTTCTTTTCTACTTTGTAGAGCCATGGAAAGTAAAAGAAGATCTGGCGGTGAGTAGGTCGCAGCTGCGGCTTATCTTCCCCTAATCTTAAGGTCGACGGTGTCGCATGACCCTTGACACAAAGTTAGATAGCGGATTGTAAACATTTCCTATCTCGTAGCATTGGATTCTCTTGACACATTCGTAAAGCAGGTAGATGACCGTGTGTTGGTTGTTGATCGTGAGAAATGTTGCATCGTACCTTTAGGCAGACCTATTGCAGAAAGGATGTCAATGCGTGCTTCGTCATTGAACAATCCAGGACCCCAACAAAAAACGTTTTTAAAATGTGATGCTAACTTGGAGTGTAGGCTACTTGACTGGGATCCACATGAAGGTTGAAATTTGCAGTGATTTATTGTCTACTCTGCTGTAATTGATGGGGGAATACACGTTGGATGAATGAATAAATAAGAAAAAGTTTAATTTATGTTTCAGTTTTTTGATAGAAGATTCAAAGGGCACGTCAGAAAATACGCTTCTTTGATGTACGCCTTGGAAACAGTAAGCGATGAGTACTTATCAATATATGTGGTATGTTATTGATCCACACTATGCTTGGCACTATTTGTTTTGTTTGGAGTAGCCAAATGGACAATCCAAAGAAACTATTGCCCCAATCCCAGAGTGCTGCACTACTCGAGATCACCAAGGCCTACAGGACAGTATCTACCTAAACACTCTCCATATACTCGCTAGTCACCCGTTACCTTGGCCTATAATACATGGCGGAATGGAGTTGAAGTGACAATGGGAGCTTTGCTCATCAAGGGTCAAACACCCAGGGAAGAACTCTCGGCTGAACAAAAACTAGCAGCGCTATAATGGGTATTGGATGAATGACAAGTCAGGTGGGAATTCTCGTCACTGAGACGTTACACGTACGGGATTTTCCCAACATTCGAGAAAGTCGTAGGAGAAATGGTTCAAGACCATTGGATGAGCCTGATCCTAATCAGACCTGAGGGTCTACAACCTGAATGTCTTGCACCTCTAGTGGGGAGGAAACAAGAAACCATGTCCAGTACTTAGTTCCTACAACAGTGATCGCAGGTTGTCGAAGGAGCAATCCAACCTACGACTGCTATTAAGCAACCGTTTCATTCTATATACGAAGAAGGTTTTACTAAAAAAACGTAGTCACAGTTGATCTGTCACTTATTCACTGACGACCCAAATAAAAAGGTAAATCAGGTGAAAACCCAGATTCAGCTGCGACGTACGATACGAGATTACTCATAGGCAACATCATTCGACTACAGAGAGACTTGCCAAGTGATACAACTACACTAGGTTTCCGTCGATCCTGAGTAAGTGCCAGTGCTCTCGAATGCTAGCGAAGTAGCAAACTGGATGTTGTCCATAAACCTGATAATAATCCTCTTCGTGTTTCAAAAACTTGGATGATACTGCAAACTTTCCTCAAATATTCGACCTCGGGTTGTTGTGGAAAGAGTTGAGCTGTGAGGAGTAGATGATCGAGTCGAGTACGAAGCCGTTTGTGATGCCGAATCTTGAATAAGGTGGCCACTTCTGAAGCTGAAGCTGAATTTCCGATCGTCAGTGAGCAATAAAAAAATCTAAAAGGAGCACTTGTAGGCAAATTACTATGGCGTTATCTAAAATTGCTTTCTTTCTGAAGGATTCAGGAGATTGTTCGGGAACAGCGGGAGGAAGGCCGAGGGCTCTACGTGCCTTAACATGCGAGCCTTGCCAACCTTAACCTGAAAGGGTTGGTTTTTGTGGTAACTCGAAATAAAAGTGATAACACCCAAGAATCTAATTGGTTTGTTTCCTTCTAGATTCTTCTCACGGCTACATCCCAATTCGTTCCAGCCGCTTCACTGTCACAAGGTGGGTATTGCCTGAGCAATTAGTTTTATTAGAGGTTGTACATTAAATTACATACGTCAGGAAGCTTTGTGGAAATCAAAGCGTGTTACCACATTACTCCAAGGACTGCAACATAACTAAAGTTAACGTCAGAGGTAACCATGCAGGTAATGTTAAGGTATCCATTCTCTTACCTCCGCTCTGAACCGATCTGCTATTGGCATAGAAGAAGAAGAAGATTCTTTTACGAGAAGCCGATGCTGATCCAGGCTGCAGCTAGAAGGCTTATAGATGGCCACTGCGATAGGAATCCAGTTGCAATTCGTTTTTGGAGACAGGGTTTGTAATGAAAAGATTTCCCAGACGAGGGGTTCGCTTGAGGGACTCTAACCAAAAACCCAGAACAGGTAAAGGTTAGGCTCGTGTTCCAGCAAACTGCTGCTTTCCCATCAAACTGAGAGTTATATGCTAAAAACACAAGTGCTACTCCCTGGGTCACATCAGTCTTTAAATATGTGTAAGAGTTCGGGCAAGTAATGGATGGAGTTCAGCGAACATGTATCTCGCAATTACGTCGGTGGGGGCCAACCGACCATGACGTGGCAGCTCGACATTTAAGTTGGGACATTTCGTCCTAACACAAGCGTTATTTAATTGGGTGGTGATTACAGCGGTATTAATTGCCAGCGATCCATGTTCAGTGATGAAAAGCATTTTAAAGCCATGTGATATTGGGGTAGGTGTCCTGAGATACCCATTAAGTGGCTGGGCCCTTCTAAGCACGTCCCAATCTCAGAATGAGGTCACTGCCAGTGTGTGGATTACCATACAATGATTGGCTGTTTCCAACCAAGCTTAAATTTAACCAGTTAAATTCAGGTAGAGAAGCGGATGAGTGAAATTTCAAGGGATACGTCGTGTTAACTCCTGAAGGAAATCACGGAAATCCGAATGCTGGATGTTTTCAGGTTGAATAGTAGAATGTAACTGTGTTGGCGAAGAACGGATGTTTCCAGAACAACTAATGCCTTTTCTTGTATGACCATGGATGAACGAAATGAACAAAAGTTGGATTCATCTGATTCCAATTCTGGCCTCATAATTACAACCGATGATGATGCGGCGGATGATGCCTTGACCACACTGAAACAGAAAACCGGGAGGGCCGTAAATAAAAACCGCAGGATGGTTTTAATGAGTCCACGGTATATGTTAAGTGAGTAGTTGAAACCGATGAGGGGGAGTGTATTCGGTCACTCCCGCTTTGAAACGCAAAAAGGCCACGCCAGCACAACGACAATCATAGCCGCAACGAAGGTAAATTAGCACTACTCGAGCCCTTTAACCCGGGGCTGCTCAATTCTCAGATACATGGCCTTGGTGGCTTCCACATTCAGGGATGCACCGACGTTCCACAGTGCTATATCCGATCGGGTGGGTCCAGGAGTGTTAAAGATTTGGGGTCAGATCTGACCGCTAACTTGGAAATTGTTTTCTATAACCAGCTGGAGAATTTTCATATCCGTGTTCGTCAAACATGTGCTTAGAACTAAGAAACAGGATGAACTCAACGAAGAAGTTGCAAGGGCCGACTGCACGGCAAATACACGAAACACGCGTGGCTTGGAGTGACCCCAGCTTATTTTTCGCGGTGGAGATGCGGCATAATGTGCCAATATTTCGGGAGCGGAATAGTTAACTGGGAGCCAATGTTTACGCATAAGAGACGACGGCGATCCCCAACAGAAAACATAACGTTCTGTATGAGCGATGTGGGGAAACGGCTTAAATCTGGAGAAGAAATGCCTGTACGTACCTCAGTCACTTGACATATACCTGGTATCGGCAACTAGCTTACAGGTTGGTCCGTAGCCTTCACAACATGTGGGAGCTTATGTGCCGTCACTTCCATTAATGCGTTCATCAAGTGTCAAATACAGAAACATTTATTCTGATCATCACCAGCTGAGCTAAACACACATCTCTTCCAAATTAACCTCGAATTGTTATAGTTATTAGAAATGAGAAAAATGTGTGCTGGGAAAGTTCAGAGTAGTTGGTGAGAACGATAAATCGAACAGCTCGTGATTCTGATGTACTTGATCTTTTTAAGGCCACAAACAAGTATTCACCAGGAGAAAAGAGAGATAGGTAGAGAAAAGTAGATTAGTGACGGAGGGTCCTGCCTGGAGCTATTGCTACATGTAAGTGAAAGTTCGAGAATAGCATAAACAGCGTGTAAATGACGTATTAATTTTTCAGCTACTGGCCTCCCAGTGTTCTACACGGCTTGTGGTCTCTCTGTCATCTGCTGTTTATACACAGCAACGGTAAGTCGACCTCAGGTCGAAATATGTACTCGTTTTATAGTAAATTCAAATAATAACCCCGTGGCTCATTTGATCGACAACCGAAGTTTAGCACTGGCTCCACGAGCTTCTGACACCACCATATGAAGATCCTACCATATTGGCGCTTCTTGGAATGCCAAATGAGTGCAAGTTCCCAGTGGCCAAATATTACCCGGACATCCAGGATCATTGCAGAATGGTCGGCACCAACGGGACGATGTCAGACCTCGGTTTTGTCTAGAGACAACCCAGTACTGCCTCACTCTCTCTCTCTCTCTCTCTCTCTCTCTCTCTCTCTCTCTCTATTTCTCCCCAGCTTACATCAGCGCACCATGCTTGCAAACTGCAGACGCATCTGCACTACATGTCCTATCGATGTTCTTCTCATTCCTTTTGCCGATACCTTTCTACTAGGGCCCTTAGGCCTGTAGCAATCGAAGTCAACCATATGTTCAACCCGTAACCTAGGCATGGTTATGGAATGTTTATTTTATTTTTCATTAGAGTTTTGATATTGGCAAATGTTTATGCGTTCTCAAATTAAATTTCCTTTCTCATCGAATTGTCTCGACTCAGTCTGATTTCACGAACACGTCAAAGTGGTGACCCCGACGTGATCTTTTCGCGAAGATGAGTAACGAAGACCATGAAAAAGGCACAAGTGAAATGGGAAGGAAACGCATAGATGTTTCTCTCGGCGTTATACATAGCGTTGCCGACCGCCTACCAAAATTTTGGAGGCAAGACCCAGAAATGTGGTTCATGCAGGCCAATGCAATCTTCTCATCTGCGCGCATCACTTCTTCTAAACGAAGGTACGAAGATACTATAGCCAAATTAGATTATGAAATCTTGCGGCAAGTGGCCGACTTGGTTCGGAATCCATCCGAAACTGGGGGACCTAAAACCTTCACAATTTCTTAGGGAAATGCGACTCCTCGCTGCGCATTGTGTATCCAACGACCTTCTTAAGTCTCTGTGGCTTAGGGGTTTGCCGCGACGCATGCATGACATTTTAATTGCCGTGGATCAAACTGATCTCGACAAATTGGCCAGCGTGGCCGACCGTCTGCACGAAACTTACGAACCGTCGCTGGTTCATGCAGTTGCCTCGACGTCGACTCAACAAACGGAAGAAAGCCTCCACGAGTTGGTACGTCGACTCGCAGTTGACGTCGCTGCGCTTCGCTCAGAGCGCCGTACTCGCAGTCTCTCGAGAGATTCCCGACGGTCGACTTACTCCAATTCTACCTCTCGTCGCAAACTTTGTTTTTACCATCGCAAATTCAAGGCAAAGGCTAGGAAGTGCGTGCAACCTTGTGAATGGGAGGAACGTCCTGCAACCAACGCAAATGCGAATACGTCAAACTAGAGGAGGCGACGGCCAAGGCGGATGCCGTCGCTGACAACTCTAATCGCCGCCTATTTGTCAGTGAGCGCGTGACGGGACAGCAATTTTTAATTGATACTGGTGCTGCTGTTTCTGTATACCCGATCCGCAAATGGCCTCACAAGAATGTTCAACCTTCTGCCTATTCTCTTTATGCAGCCAATAACACCAGAATTAATACTTATGGGGAAACTCGATTAAACCTTGACTTGGGCATG
Organism: Pachypeltis micranthus; assembly: GCA_020466155.1. Classification (NCBI taxonomy): domain Eukaryota; kingdom Metazoa; phylum Arthropoda; class Insecta; order Hemiptera; family Miridae; genus Pachypeltis; species Pachypeltis micranthus. The sequence goes on along the minus strand of CM035770.1, from coordinate 53,688,356 downwards.
AGACGACCGTATTCATGGACATTTATCCTGGCTGATGTGGACAAACCAATCATTGGTGCTGACCTTCTGTATCATTGGGGACTTTCAGTTGATCTTCGTGGTCAATGTCTTATTGATGGATCTACAGGTCTAAGCACTCGTGGGAAAATTACTTCTGCACCTATCTCAATAATTCAGGCAATACCTCAGTCACACTGGTGCGCCAGTCTACTGAAACAATTTCCTGACGTAGTTCGTCCATCAACTGACCTTAGAGAACCCAAACACACTGTCCAGCATTTCATCGAAACTAGAGGCCCACCTGTCACTGCTCGAGCAAGACGTTTACCTCCGGATAAATTTATTAAAGTCCGACAATTATTTCATCAGATGGTTGCTGACGGTATTGCCAGACCTTCTAAGAGCCCGTGGGCAAGCCCTCTCCACATTGTCTACAAAAAGAACGGGGATCTGCGTCCATGTGGCGATTATAGGGCATTGAATGATAAAACAGTACCTGATCGATACGGTGTTCCCAACCTTCTAGACTTTCAGAATAACCTTCATGGATGCACCGTTTTCAGTAAAATGGACCTCAATCGTGCCTACTATCAAATCCCAATCAACGAAGCTGACATTCCTAAAACGGCGATCACAACTCCATTTGGACTGTTCGAGTTCACTCGTATGTGTTTTGGATTGCGCAACGCAAGTCAGACATTCCAGAGATTTATGGATTCTCTTTTCCGCGACTTACCGTACATCTATGTCTTTGTCGATGACATCTTGGTGGCATCAACCGATGAAGAAAGACACAGACAACATCTCTTGGAAGTATTTTCTCGATTGAATCAAGCAGGAATCACTATAAATTTGGAAAAATGCGAGTTTGCTAAGAATGAGGTGGATTTCCTCGGTTATCATGTAACTCAACATGGAATTGCTCCGAATACTGACAGAGTCCAAGTAATTGTAAATTTTCCACAACCTAGCACCGTGCGACAACTAAGAAGATTTTTAGGAATGTTTAACTTTTATCACAGGTGCATTCCTAAGGCTTCCCATGTACAGCAAGAGCTTAACAATCTGCTCAAAGGACGTGCTAAAAACTCAAAGGATCAGCTCAATTGGACTGACGCCGCTGTTCAAGCATTCACCAACTGCAAGCAGGCCCTGGCAGGAGCAGCTGTTCTAGATCATCCTTCAGCTGATGCCCAGATCTCTCTTGCATGTGATGCCTCAGGTACTCATGTAGGTGCAGTCCTACAGAACATGAAAGGCGACCACTGCACTCCATTGGCATTCTTCAGTAAAGCTCTCAAACCAACGGAAAGGCGTTATTCAACTTATGATAGGGAACTATTGGCCATATATCTTGCTGTGAAAATTTTTCGACCGCTAGTGGAGGGACGTCAGTTCGTCGTTTTCACTGATCATCGACCTCTTGTTCACGCATTTTTTCAAAAAGTAGAATCTACTACTCCTCGTCGAATCCGACAGCTGACATTCATTAGTGAATTTACAACTGATATTCGGCACATAGCTGGAGAGAACAATCAAGTCGCTGATGCGCTCTCGCGTATTGAAGCTTTCGACCTACCTGATGAATTACCAGCACTCGTGATGGAGCAATTGAAAGATGAGTCAATTCCAGAGATACTTTGCAACCCTAGCTTGAAATTTGAAAGAATTTCACTTCCTTTCCTGGATCATTCACTGCTATGTGAGCGCTCTACATCCCGATGCCGTCCATATCTACCACTCTGTGCTCGTTCAGCCATATTCAATAAACTTCACCAACTTAGTCATCCAGGAGTTCGTGCCACCAGAAAACTCATAACTGATCGTTATTTCTGGCCCAAAATGAATATCGACATTGCAAATTGGACTCGTGCTTGTATTGCATGTCAGCGCTCAAAGGTTCACCGACACACAGTGAGTTCTCCCGGAACTTTTGCACCTGTTGGTAGGTTTGAGCAGATACATATGGATCTCGTTGGTCCACTTCCACCTTCAGAGGGAATGCGCTATTGTCTGACCATCATTGATCGTTCAACACGGTGGCCTGAGGCCTACCCCATTTCTGATATCTCCGCTGAGACTGTAGCCATCACCTTTTACAACAACTGGATTCCTCGTTTCGGCGTGCCAGCACGAGTGACAACAGATCAAGGGAAGCAATTTGAGTCAGCCCTTTTCAACAAATTAGCAGGATTCTTAGGAACACAGAGGTGCCGCACTACAGCCTATCATCCCCTGTCAAATGGCTGTGTTGAGAGGTGGCATCGCTCATTGAAAGCTGCGCTCATGGCACAACTAGATGATGCTAGCTGGACCCAGCTCCTTCCTACGGTGCTGTTGGGCCTACGTTCCAGCACTAGAGAGGACAACGGCACAAGTTGTGCAGAAGCAGTCTATGGCCAACCCCTCAGTTTGCCTGGCGAATTCTTTTCTCGCACCAATCACCCTCCTATCACAGAGGACGCTATTCGTCGCTTCGCTGAACATATGTCACAACTCAGACCTGCTAAATTTCGTGTCAGCTCGAAGACGTGTTTCCGTCATAAGGACCTTGACACATCCACTCATGTTTTCCTTCGGCGGGATCATGTTGCACCTCCACTAACACCACCATATTCGGGACCCTACAAAGTTATTGAACGATTTGGAAAAACATTCAAAATTCAACTTCCAGATCGTCAAATCATTGTTTCTACTGACAGACTAAAACCTGCATATCTGCTACATCATCCAGACCACACAAATCTGTATTCACCGCAATCTAGGATTGTTAATGACGACTCTCATCCGCCGACTGCTCCTTCGCCAACTGCACCTCAGCACACCAGATCTGGCAGACTTGTTCGCCCTACTGTGCGCTTTCTGGACGTCGTTTTTGGGGGGGAGTGATGTAGCAATCGAAGTCAACCATATGTTCAACCCGTAACCTAGGCATGGTTATGGAATGTTTATTTTATTTTTCATTAGAGTTTTTGATATTGGCAAATGTTTATGCGTTCTCAAATTAAATTTCCTTTCTCATCGAATTGTCTCGACTCAGTCTGATTTCACGAACACGTCAAAGACCCTTGGCATCCCTAATACCCAGCCGCAGTACTGAAGAGTGGGAAGAAGGGGAAGACAGCCCCGGAAATACCCTAAGTGCCCTGGGCAGTCGTGGGCTTTGAGGCTGTCTGTTGGTGTCACTCATGCTGAGCAAAGGGCCAATAATAGCGCACGGAACCCATTACCACCCACCACCCTCCATCGTTCCCCAGGGCAGTCAGCTAACCCTCGAGAGAAACCAGGACCTCTTGCAAAAACATCCATTAATAGGAGTCCTGGTCCCCTGTGCCCAGGTCTGTTTCTTTATTTGGTGATTGCTTTTAAACTCGGAACTTGGTTTCGCTATTATGCAAGAGGCCAGCCCCTGCAGCATCCACCGAACTCGGACCTGTGGAGGTATGGCATGTAGTTAGCCAGTTTCCTGGCAAGGCGCATCAAAGTAGCCATGCTCCGTCTCATGACGTTCGGGGATGTTGGGGAAAAACTCATACGCCCCTTTGACGAGGATTCCCACCTCGCTCGCCATTTCTCTAATATCCCTGTACCCCTCAAGAGTGTCATCATGGACCACTACAGTTGGTGATAGCTAGAGTTGCCTGGTCTGACCAAGCCGTGGCTGGACAACACACCCACACGCACATTCTCTTGCTCTTTCCTAACTCAGGAAACCGAAATATTGATATAAACAGTTTTTCGCTTATTGCTACACGTCCCTTTGGGTCGAGAAAAATAAAATTCTAAACCTTAAGATTTGTGAATTTCTGTGGTTGCTAAATATATTTATTGACATTAATTGAGGTGAATTATCTTCATTTGAAGTGACTAAATATTTACTGTTATTTCCAAAGGGAGGGTTCCGCGCAGTAACTTACGTTGACAGTTTCCAAGCTTTTATTTTTATCGGCATCATAGTCGTGCTGTTCGTCGTAGGACTCATCCAAAGCGGTGGCGTCGTTGAAGTTTGGAACAAATCGAAAGAAGGGCATCGCTTGGAATTTTTTGAGTAAGCTACGCCGTTTGTTTTTGAGCAGAAATATCGACATTTCATCGGACTGAATTAATTATAATGTTTTGTTAATTGCAGCTTGTATCCATCGTTCACAGAGAGGTACTCGGTTCTCCTGTTTGCGATAGGCGGCGTCACTAACTCGATCCGATCTTTCATGTCGCCTTCGTTTCATCAACGAGTCGTAGCGATGCCCTCGTACGAACACGCCAAAGCGTAAGAATGTATTCGAATTACCTATAAATTCAATGGTTTCCATGGCTTCTGCTATTAATTCAGTTTAGTTTGCAGTCAGTTCATTTGAACTTCGTAGAAAGTAATAGCGCTTACAGTTCCGGAACTTATTGTGCTGCTCGCACTCCCGCTTGGACCATTATTGAGTAACTGATACACAGAGAATTGCTGAGGCTGTAGCGACGGGTTTTTGACGAAAAGAGTAATCGCTTTTTCATAGTTTTGAGAACCGTGAAACACCGGTGGTTAAAATTTTCGCATTTCTGGAGTAACCTATGAGAATTATTAAAGACTCGTTGTATGGGTACTTACCTAGCCTACCACCTCGATTTTTTGGTAAGCCTAGTAACATTTGAGCGGAGTTTAAAGTGAATTAACTTCACTAAAACCGATAAGTTAGAGAATTTTGTTCTGCTCTTGTAATTTTCCCAATAGCGGGAAGTCCTGAATGTTGTCGGTTTATCTATACAGAAAATTCAAACAAAACCGTTGTAGCCGTTTTTGAAGAAAAAAAAATTAAGTGTTTTGATCGTTATCATAACTACAACTATTTGTAAGTGGATTTTGGCTCGTACCTTTATTTTAGGGTTCCATGATGTTGTGAGGGCGACATTACAAGTTTGAGTTGACTTGGTCCAGCCGTTTTCTCTCAGTCACGTTCACAGACAAACACACACAGACCATTTTCGTGAACATATAAACAAACCAACCTTTTTTCTTTCAGCCGATTACATAAGAGTCGTCCAGACAGTATGAGTAATTTAGGACCGTACGTGCGTGGGACATGTTTGTCTCCAATGTCCATCACCCTGAAGGAGGTTTTTCCGAACACAACGATCACTGAATGACACGGTAGTATTCAAACTGCCGTCGTGGTGACAGTTTGTGTCGATAAAAAATCCCGCCAAGTGTGAGGTGCGTACCATCATCCGGTTCCTTGTCCCAGTGGGTTAAACGCCAACGGAAATTTTTTCACGGACCAGAGGGGTTTATGGCCAAGGTATCATCAACAAATGAACGTTTTCAAGTGGTGTTGTGAGTTCAGCGACGGAAGAACGAATGTTCACGGCGATCAGAGGAGGCCTTCCATTTTGACTGATGAGTTAGTGAAACAAATCGAAGACGCTGTTCGTGAACACCGCCGATTGACAGTGGATGAACTTACTGCAATGAATCTACAAATCTCCGGATCTCTCGTGCATAGAGAAAATTGCGTGCAAGGTGGGTGCCGAAACAATCGACACAACAGTACACTGTGAATTGGGTCACCTACGCTCGCGTGTTCCTTGAGCGATTTGAGTTGGAAGGTGAGGATTACCTTAGCTTCATTGTGACTGGAGATGAGACTTGAGTGGCTCATTAAACACCAGAGTCGCTAAAACAATCAACTCAGTAGCGACACACGTTCTTTCTCTGCAAATAAATTACAGACCGCAATTTCGGGCAAAAAAATCATGGCAACCAAGTTTTGGGACCAAAAAGGAATCGTTCTGGTCGATTTCCTGTCCCAGGGGAGACGGTTAATGCAGTTCAATACTGCAAAACCCTCAAAAAGCCGAAGAGAGCAATGCAAATGAAGCGGAGGGGAATGATGACAAAGGGAGTGTGCTTGTTGCACGACAACGCTGGATCTCACACAGCCAACGTCACCGAAGAGTTGTTGGATTCATTCGGTTGGAACATTGTGAACCACCCTCCATATTTTCTTGGCTTGACTCCTTCCGATTTCCATCTTCTCACCTTTCTGAAGACTCACATGGGCGGAAAACGCTTTTCAACCGACGATGATGTAAAGAAAGAGGACCTGAACTTGCAGAAAAAGTTGGCGGGAGAGTTCGAAGCAAAAAGCATGTGCCGAAGATTAGAACTTGCATAGAACGGGAAGGCGATTATGTAGACAAATAAGTGACATGTTAACCTGTAAATTAATTTTTTCTTTAACACAATTTTTTTTAAATAGAAAAATCTCGAACTCTTACTCTCTGGACGTACCACGTAACTTTCCTTTTTACTTCGTGGAGCCAAGGAAAATAAAAACTGTCTTTAAATCACTTTTCGTTGACATTTTTGATAACTTATTGTCCAGCTCTTGTTATTTCTCCATATTTTTCGTTTCTCTTGCACATCCGTTTGACTCTATTCGTAGCCATGTTTTGGCTCCCAAATGGGTGCCCTAGGTCAGTGTTTTTTTTCCAAAATTTAAAAGCTGGACTTATCGTCTTAACTTGAGCGTCAACTAATCGTTAATGGTCGTAATGTAATTAACAGTAGCCTAATCCTCTTCCTTGTCGTTTGCACAGCGCCACGATCTGGTCGACTATTCTCACAGGAATATGTTTAGTGTTCACTTTCTCCATGGGTCTTGTCGTTTATACCTACTTCGCTGGATGTGACCCTGTGCTCGGGAACAAAGTAAGCGCTCCGATTATCCTCGATTTTTTCATAGTTCTTGTAGTCGATGGACGACAGGTAACGCTATGTCTGAGTGGGTTTATTAAATGCCTGAACTGTTTTTCTTTTATTAAAGAGGTCCCTTGGCTTTGCAGGGTATCCACAGTTACGCTACAATTCTTCCTTATTTCGTCGGACAGTTGTCGAAAGACGTACCTGGGCTTACAGGCCTGTTTTTGTCGGCAGTCATCGCCGCTGGTTTGAGGTAAACTCTTTCCCAATTTATTTAATATGCATAGTATAACGATAAAAATGTTTCTACGGCCAGGGACGTCGGAACAGTGATGACACTACCCATAGCAGTAAATAAGGGAGGCACATTGAAATTCACTGCATGTTTACGCATAAGCCGTGTTCGGCAATTTGCGACGAATCTGTTCAGGTTTTTGTCCCCGGAATTTCCTCACCTGTGGCAAGGTCTTCGCATCTGTGGATATCCCACCTCTGCAGATATTTCCAACGGCGGTTTCCCCACCTTTCCCTCCTCTCCTTTTTCACATTCCTCGCCACAAGTGATGCCTTCTCCCAAAATCATTCTGCTGCGAAGTTTCGCCGAAGTTCGTCCTCTCCTGTTCCCCAACACACGTCTTTCAACGCCTCTCGCGATACAGTTGTCTCTAATTCTCCCAACGGACACTAGTTCTCACCTTTCATCGACATATAATTCAGACTTCTCCTTCCTTACCTGTACAACCAGTTTCACGCCTTCAGAGCCCTACTTGATCGCGCTTATACACTCAACTCACATCCTGTGTAAGTCACCTCTTCTCTGTACATCCAAATCTTCAAATATTTTGATATACCAATTCATAAATTACTAGTTCTAGCTCAACTAAAACTCGTCTTCGAGAATCATTCAAATCTATCCGGGTCCAAACAAGCTGGAAAAGCCCGCTGCCGCGTAAAATATCCTTGATATTATATTTTTTAAAAACATGTAAAGCTATATATGATACAAAAAACTCGGAACTTGTACAAAAGGAAATTAAAGTGATGTGCAGGACGCTAAAATACATTTTATTAAATCTATGCAGCAGAATTTAGTCCAGGAAACGGCAGTAGTTTGAATTCGGTAATTTCAAGGAATCAGCACTTCGATTTTTTAAAGATATAATTAGTTTTATGTGAGTTGTATCAGTGAGGAAATCCTGCGCTAAAATCGATTTTCATCTAAGCTGTTGATAATTGGAACTTGATAAACGACAATTTATATTACCCGCAAGGCTTTTTAGAACTAAGCACGCAATAAAAATAGTTCTTGAGCAAATTGGAGATTCGAAATATTTGTAATATATTGTTTCGGAAAACACCCTCGTTCTTCTTACGGCTTATGCACACTTCGTAGAATGTCCGATTCTTCTAAGAAGGCTAGTATCACCACGGGATTCTTAAGAAGAACAAATATAGAAAATTGTTTTTTGTTTTTTTCAAAATCGTTGATACTTTATTATATTCTTCTTGAGAAAATGGATCATCAGCACAAACGTGCTCAACGGCATAATGAATGACGGTTAAAGAAATAACTATGATTATTGTAGTGATAAATAAATCAAAATATTTTACCTCAAATGCCATCATAATGATTTTTATTTTATTATTCGCGTTAAAATACGTGGCAGTTCCAAACGACCTAACAGAACCGTTAATTCACATTTGTTGGAAAATGATGAGAGCAGCGCAATGAATTAACAAAAATTACCCAAAATCCGATTTTATTTCTATTTTAATTAAAAAACCCGCTCTTGTTGAACTCGTTTTAAATTTTTCGTTTCGAATTCAAAAGCATTTAAAGGGTAGAGGTTTTAGGAGATTTAATGTCTTAAAGCCAATTATATAACTTTCCTTCCTACGACGCGGGGCTACAACTTATTCTTCTGACTGGATTCTCACCTGCCTTTCCTGCGGCCCTTGGAAGTGTTTTACTTCTTCCGTTTTCTTTTGTTTTTTTTTTTCAGTACGACAGCGAGTTGTTGGAACACAGTCTCGTGCACGTTGTACGAGGATATTGTCACGCTATTCCTCCCGCCGACGATCTCCAAAAAAAAATCGTTAACGATAATCACGATTATCGTCATCTTGGTTGCTGGGGCCAGCACTTGCAGCGTTTTAATAGCTGAAAATATCCCCAGTATTCTGGAGGTAATGTTCGATATTGTTGTTTTGTAATGAATATATTCAATGTGTAGTAATATCATCAATTGTCGAAGTTATGAATTTATTCTAACAATATTGCTCGTAATGCCGAATTACAATGACCACAACTTGTTACTGCAGAAGTAAAGAAAATCTCAGAGCAGTAAGGAAATGAGAGCCATACTCCCTACTCCAGTCGTTTACCAAATGTGTAGGTTCTCAATATTGTAATAAAACAAAATTTTTTCGTGTTTTGTAGCAACGTTGGTTAATTTCAAAGAAAAGTTTTTCAATTAGAGAACTCACTTCTACAACTACATACATGTGATAATAAATATTCAGCATTACCTTGGCTCTAAAATGGACATACTTGATGTTTTGTGGATGCTCTAGATACATTTGAGCATCAATTTAAATCACTTCGCTTTTTGATGCGTTTGATTGAGATTGAAATGTCACACGATAGTAAGTATTTCTAATAATAAATATATTGAATACTGAACGCATCTAACGTAATAGGCTTGCATAAGCCAAGTAGAAAATATTTCGAATTAGTTCATCATAGAGCTGAATGCACCTGGGGCTGAGAAACGTTTTGTCGTGCACCGCACCAAATATTTAACTTCTTGTTACTCGTTTTAAATACTGCATAGTCATTTTCCATCCAGGACGATTGATGGCTTTCTGGTAGGCGAAACGGAGAATTTAGATATCCCCCCTTCGAACGAATGAACTGTGTCGGACTGTCTCGGGGAAAGAGCGGTGATTTCCCTATCACGTACTAAATATCAGTTGGTTTGGAATCTGAAAGTTTTGAGGCCGCACGCTTGGGCCATCGTCTGTACAAATAATAGCCAGCGTAAGATTGGTTAAGAGTGGGAAACAACTTAAGGCCTATTCAATAAATAAATAAAAAAGACGCGGTAAATTATTACTCCAACGTTTACTCTCGCCCGGCCAGATTGGGGCCTGTCCTTTCCAATCCAACGTCGAAAAATATTAGGAATATAACAACGCAATCAATCAACGATCCGGAAGACGACAACTAAACGTAATGGAAAGCATTTACTGTGTAAAATTAAATTTAATTGCTGAAGCCTTCAGTATTTCGGCTGAACGGTCGTGATTTGTATGTCACATTAATTCATTTACTCTATAGTTTACTAGATTAATTTTAATTAAAAAATTGAATGCTTAGACGGTCACCTTGTAAGACCCGGTGCCTGATTAAAACCATTGAAAGCCATTTAAAATCTGGTGATTCAAAAGCCGTTCTCACTCAACGGATAGAAAATGGCGTTTTTTGGCGCATAGAACTTCGATAAATTATCTTTTCAGCCAATTCGTAAAGTCTAAACAAATAGATTTTCTAAAGTTAACGTACCTGTTAGGTGAGTCCGTCTCCTCTGGCTTGTGAGTTAAGCCAGAGGAGACGGACTCACCTAACAGGTACGTTAACTTTAGTAATTTGCCTACTGGCGGATATAACCCAATTTCTTTAAATAGATTTTCGCTCAGGCACTATCGGATAATAATGCCAAAAACAACAGTGATGCCACACGTTTTCCGACAACAAATCCAACAAGTTGAACTACGAGTAGAAGTAATTTTTGTAGAAAAGCCGACGTTCCACGATAAATGGGTTATCTCCTAATTGAAGTTCGCTATCGAAAATAACAATTTTGAAAAGCTAACAATTATGAGTAGATAGAAGTTAGTTTTTTGCATTTTGAACCGTTCATGTAGTTCAGGAGGTACACGTGGCCGTAATCCATCCAATTAATGCTAAGTAATAGCTTACGTGCAAACGAATTGTGAGTGATTTGAAAATCGAACTAGCGACAGTTGTCCTCCACTAGCAGAGGCTGTCAATTCACTGTCAAACATATAATTGATAAAACGTTTCAGGCGACTATAACGATGAGGTCTTTTACTTCGAGCAGCAGCTTCATTTTGTATTTCTGTGGAATGGTTTTGCCTTGGATAAACGATAAGGTAACTGAAATATTGTTTGTTCTGATATTATTCGTGTTTTAAACTGCACTATTTTGGCACAATCGGATGTCCTGAAGCTGGGAAATCCCGGCGTTAAGTGGCTTAGATTCCTGTCTTCGGGGGCAACTGGAACGAACCCTTTAGGCTTCGTGAGTCAGCGTCCTTGTCGTATCAGAGGTGCTCATTCTCTTACTGCGCATATAAGTAAAGCACGTCCTATAGTACACCGAAGGCGAGAAAGATTGAAACGAAGGAGGAAAAATTGATATTAGTCGTGGATGCCGAATCGCTTATTGCCGAAAGACTCCTGAAAGGGTTGGTGCGATTGAATCATCTTTCTCGTCTTTTGTAAGTTGTGAGGACTTCGAATATTATAAAGAAGCTTTTTGCATCTGGGAAGCTGGTTGTAAGGCAGTGACTTCTAGAGGAGTTTTTAAAGCAGGTTCCTCTGCGCGGCTGCTCAGGTCCCACACACTCGCTTGCACACCTCACAGGCTTATTGGATATTGGCGTTTCTGTCATGACCGTTGTTTCTTCCTATTGCTTCAAGTCAGCGCATGCTTTTCTCGAATTTAGAAAAAAATTTGCAAGCGTAGTAGTTTGCTTGGAACGTCTTCCGTCAATCTCAGACTGTATTTCTTACATTCTGCTTGACTGAGCTCGGCTAGAGGTGTTTCCCCTTTCTGCCACAACCTATTTCTAGCACAGTGTGCGCAGATTTGTTCGACATGTATCTACCGGGAACTTCACACCCTTCGTAACTAATATTGACATTCCAACCGGCCTTTTTCTACGTCAAATTATGAGTCGAAAGTCACGGAGGTTGCCCTTCTGCTGGCATGTGAGAGCACGGACACTCACTCAGCATCCGCCGAACCCAGGACCTGTGGAGGCACGGCAGTGTCGTAATTTAGCCAGTTTCCTGATAGAGAGCTGTTACCACACGGAGCTATGGTCATGTGGAATCATTACCGTCTGTTTCTGCCACGTCGAGCTGTTTCGACAATACAGTATATGGTCGAGTGGTTGGAAAGATAGAAAGCGAAAATTAAAGTAAACCGAATTCGAAGGTTCTGGATGGTCAATTATGCAATGGGATAGCGGCGGTGGCTAAAGTGCTTCATCTGCTTACCATCTGACCGAACCTATCATTACCTTCTTCACAAACGTGTGATGAACTCAGAAGCAGTAAAAGTAGAAAGGTTTGGTGGCTCAACACCCTCGCTCACTGTAATAGGAAGTACAGTGAAGTAGCACATGGTTTCTTATCTCGGGACGTGCAGGATAGAGACTTTTCAATAGAATCGAAGTAGAGTCATTGAGGTCACCATTTCCTGTTATCGGTTAGGCAATGAGGTTTCACCTAAAGTAACGAAAATCAGTGTTTTCACACAAAAAATCCTATCGTCCCCCACAAAACATATTAGCCTCTCGCTCATGCACGTGACCACTTTGCATGACTGGACTGCACTGCAAATGATTTGCCATAGTTCCAGTTCTCATAAAACGAGAATTTCCGTTTCTTCAACTTGTTCCTCAACTCTGTTTTCTATTCATTTTCTAGGGAGCTCTAACCGGAAGTGTCGTTTGCTCGTTGGTGACGAGTTTCATTGCCGTTTCCTCCCAAAACGCCCGCATCACAGGACAAGTTGTCAACGTCCCTAAGGTGCTGACAAATGCGGAATGCGTTGTGAATGGAACGACGTTTGCTGCTTTGAAGTGAGTATGCGGTATAACTCCTCCATTTTACACATAAAATAAACCTAATGAAAAATATTTAACTACTGAGGATATCACGATTGATTGATTGTTGTTTCAAGTATGCGTAATTGCCGTTGTTTACGTTATTATTTCAAAGAGGTATTTCGTTATTGTTTCGTAAGCAAATTTAAAATTGCCCCCCTTTCCATCAGGGTCGTTGTTCGACGCAAAGCGTCGAAGTGGTCTGAGTCTTTGACCTCGGACTTCCCCGCGTCATTGTCTCCGACCGCCTAATTGTCTCCAACCATTTCAATACCTGCCCCTCACTTGCGGGAATTCCTCAGCTGCGGGCCCCCCTTTTCTAGGTTTTCCCCTTTCTTTATTTCTTCCTCCCATTTTCATTTTCCTATGGACGACAGAGCTCTTCCTAAATCATTCAGCTACCAACTATCATCCCAGTAACTTCTCACTTTCTCATATAGTTGCCCGCGCCAGTTCACGCGTTCTGCCGCCCAATTGTACTCCATCTCACCTCAATTTTAATTCAACTCAATTCTGCACGCACGTATAATACAGTCCTCCTCACTCTCACCGAGTTTCAGTTTTGTTGCGATCATCAGCTCCCCCATTCTTGCACCCAACAGTCGTCCTTAATGGAGATTTTCTCTTCCCTGGAGGACCACTGCCGCCTAGGGCCTCGTTTCGGCGACCCTGAGACAGCAGACGAGCTCCCAATCCCACCAATCCAACGGGCATGCAAAATGAAGGTATTGAAGGAAGGGTACCTGGTTGACGAGGCGTTTCGTTGTTGGGATCCCGTACCACGCCCGATCGAGTCCGTGCGCGTGCTGCTAACACGGAGAACAAAAAATGGGGGAAAAAATAAAATAAAATGTCGAGGGTGCACCGTGGGGATGGATAGAAAATTTGGGATAAAACGATTAACTTTGCGGAGATATATCGGGTTGATAGCTCGGAAGGAAGTGTGTAAAAAAGATGAATGAGGTAAAGAAGACGGAAGGGCGAAGGGAAGGAGACGCGCCAATTAGAGCGGCGGGGCGTCGCTCGTCCACCGCCTCAAGATCGCCCGAGACAAGTCCGACCAACAAGCGGCCCTCCGTTTCGTACCGAACAGTTATCCTTTAGTAAAAAACCTCGCCACAATGAATGGTGGTTTTGGATGTCCAATCGGAATCGCAATGTTAAAGAGCCTCTGACTCAGGCCTTATTACAGCTATCCCTAAATCTAATCCTATACCCGAGTTACCTCGGAATATGAATCCACTGAAAAGACATGACTACGATTACTGGAGTGCCTACGATTACTGGAGTGCCTACGAAGTCAGGCAGCATATCTCCCTCTTCATTCATTTGCCACTGCCTGACGAAGTCAACTTCAGTAAATCGATCGTACCGATCGTTCAGTAGACCGATTGAGAGTTTGATTGAATCCTCAGAAAATCGGTTTAAAGAACTGAAGGACATAAGTTCTATTTTAGCTATAAAGCTGAGTTAAATATCTGGTGCGTAGCAACACACGACTTTCCGCCACCCCTTTATGTTCGAACACCACCTACATAGGCGGGCCCTATATCTTCGTTCAACGCATTTTTACAGGAACATTTATGGAGAACAAAATGTAGGGACTAGTTAGCTGAGAGTACTCCGAAAGTTTGATCGAAATCGTTAGAGCCGTTTTTGGGAAAATCGGAATACCGATAAATTAATATTCGACAAATCTCCTTTTCTGAGTTAACTTGGCTTATATCTCCGTTCAACATATATATACAGAAATAATTATGGAGAACGAAATGTTGGTATGGGTGACTGAAAGACACTCCATTAAGATTTATCACATCTGGTGAAAAAGTTACCCTGGAATTTACGGAAATGATCGAAAAAACGTTATTTTTGACACATTTTAATTTTTATCTCTGTTCAATGGACCGTCACAGGAACATTTATTGAGAACAATATGTAGGTATGAACTATTTGAAAACATCCTGTGAGTTTGGTGGAAATCGCTGAAGCCGTTTTGCCAAAAAGCGTAAAAAACCTATTTTTGCTTCAGGGGCCAATATCTCCGTTCACCGTATTTTCATGGAGATATGTATGGAGAAGAAAAGTTAGATATTGATCAGTAGAAGATAATTTGAAAGTTTAATCAAAATCGTTAGAGCTGTTTTCGAGTAAAATGCGAAAAACCCTAGTTTTTGGTACATTTTCGTCCCCCACCCCCCCTTCCCATCGGCCGAAATCGTCCATAACCTTATTTTGGTGTCTACAAAGAATAACGAACAAAACAAAAAAAGAACCAGCTCAATCGGATCAGCCGTTCTCCCGCAAATCGAACTACAGACACACACACACACATACACACAGACACACACACATACACACGGACCACGCGCCGAAATTAGGTTTTTTAGACTCAGTAGGGTCTGAAACGTAAAGATCTGAAGAAAACCCAAATTTTTTTTTTGGGCCGATTACTATACTTTCCTTCCCTTCGGGTAGCGGAAAGTAAAAAGGATGTAAGTCTCGTTTCACTCTTTCGTATGTTTAGTTTCCTCGCACTATTGCAG
The DNA here is from genome assembly GCA_020466155.1 of Pachypeltis micranthus. Taxonomy (NCBI): domain Eukaryota; kingdom Metazoa; phylum Arthropoda; class Insecta; order Hemiptera; family Miridae; genus Pachypeltis; species Pachypeltis micranthus. The sequence goes on along the minus strand of CM035770.1, from coordinate 53,673,206 downwards.
CTTGCTATTATTACTTTCCTTGCTCTACGAAATAGAAAGGAAAGTTATGTAATCGGCTGAAAATTTTTTTTTGAGTTTTCTTCAGATTTTTACGTTTCAGACCCTCCTGAGTCCGAAAAACACTATTTGGGAAAATGGTCTGTGAGTCTGTGTGTCTGTGAACGATTTTTAGAGAATACCACCGTACCAAATCAGCTCAAACTTGATATCTAGCCCGGAAGTAACTATGAAACGCCAAAATAAGGGTATGAACACAATCCACCGAAATTTAACTATAGTTATCATAGTGATCAAAACACCAAATATTTTTTTCTCAAAAACGGCTGTAACGATTTTGATTAAATTTTTTATATTGCTAGCTCTCAATAAGTCAACTATACCATACAATTCCCATTTGTGGGAAAATGACGAGAGCAGCACAATAAATTACCAAATCTTTCGACGAAATCGAATTTAGCGCGGTTTTTTCCTTATGAAGTCCGCTGGAATGTTAGTAGAATGCTAAAAAAAATTGGTATTGTAGTCCAATCCAATACCTGAAGGGTGGGTGTTTAAAAACGCTCATGAGATGCATGGGGCTCACTCCAGAAATTCCTGAATTTCAACTACGCCCGTTTCGCTTACTACCAGTTCTAGCTAATTACTATCCACTTCAAAAAATTCGTGTTTACAGCCTCATTAATTATCTGTGTACCGATTGCTCAATATGGGTGCTGCATTGAGTACGAGCAGCACAATAAAATCTGGAACTGTAAGCGCTACCGCTTCCTGCTGCTGTAAAGCGTTATTTGACCAAGTTCAAATCAACTGAGTGATAAATGAATTGATTAAATCGAATTGGCCATGTACAAAGTGAATTGACGTAGAGCTAAGGAAAGTTGTGTGTTGCAACACACCAGATATTTTTTCTCTGGCTTTCTTTAGTAATGACTGAGCGAGATTGAAGGGCGTTGCAAGGTTAGAAGCCTGCAGACTCAAAACAAAAATCATAGCAATCCCGACCTTTTTTTTTTTGAGAAGGTGGACACTGGCGATACCGTCACTGCGGCTGCGGCCACAATCGTCAATTGTAAGGGTGTAAGGGCCCCCTTGCTCCACCACTGCACAAAGCGAAGGACATCCCCAAGTGCTGCCCTGGCCACCTCTTCTGGCTCCTTCTCCAGTCAGAAGGCCTCCCAAACACACGACGGTGCGGTGCTGCGAGTCCATCGCATATACACAACACATGCTCTGCCGTCTCAAGTCTCACCTCGCAGAACACGCATATCTGTGCCTCACACTTGCCCATATTAGCAACGTGGTACTTCAGCAGACAGTGACCTGTAAACAGGCCACATATGATCCTCATATCGTCCCCCCCCCCCCAAGTACGAGCCCCTCCAACTTAGCCATCCCATCGGTTCGTTCGTTTCCCTCTATTCCCTGATGTCCTGGCACCCAACGCAGTGTCACGCTGTTATATGCGGCCAGAGCCTTCAGTCCAGTAAGTCACTCCCACACCTGCCGCGATGTAAGACAATACGAGGCTAAGGCTTTGAGAGTGGTTGACTGTCCACCATAATGTAGATATTCTGCCTCCCACTTCAGTCTGGAACATCGTGGCCAGCGACCCCAATGGGATTGTTGCTCTACTTCTCGGCCCAAAGCTACCTGCCCCTGCCAGGACACCGTGCCCAGAGCCATCAGTGTAATATACCAGGGCCCCACCTTCAAACAAGACAATCCCCTTCCCACCAGGATCGCTCATGGATGAGTATAAAAAAGGGTAGCGTGAGAATGAACCTCGCAGGCATTGCGTCTACCACGTGCAGCAGCCCCCCCCCCCTCCACATTCACCGATCCCAACCTAAGTTTCTTCATTACATGAATCTTCTTCTTTAAACACTAGACTACGATCACTAAGGGTGCTTTCAATAAAACTCGGGTAACGTCATGTGCCAAACGAATCAATTTCATTCCATAATACATTCTTTCCCACAACTCGAAAGTCTGTAAAAGGCAATACAGTTTGGAAACATAAGTGTAGTACGAATACAAGAAAATGCTCCATAAGCTCCTTGAGCTATTTTTGCGCTGGCGGTTATGATTGCTGTAATCTAGTTTTCGTATCTCATAGAGAATTTGCATCTGGTGAGGTACGAGTTTAGAAGCCTGAAGCGTAAGGCTTCTTACATGTGCGAAGGCATCTTTATCGTATATACAAGAACGGTGAGTTCACATCTCAGCGCGTTTGTTGTGCGCAGGAATGTTTAGTTCAATCCCCACGCTAATCTTCTATGATTTTTTCAGCAAAACCACTACGGTGGGTCTTGAAGAGTTCGGTATGTTGACTATTGCTGACCCTAACACACCGTGGTTTATGAAAATCAGTTTTGCACTCTACTGTGTTCCAGGTATGAAATCACTCGCAATTAATATTATACACTCCAACTGGATTCATTAGTTTGATTATGATATTAGCTACAGTGAACTGATAAAATTTTCCAATTTTTGTTTTATTTATGCTCAAAGATGTAGAAATGTTTCAACGAATTAAAAATTTTTCAGAGCAAAAGTGACGTGACGAGAATCAAAACTTGGTCCCATGTGCCCATAATAACTGATGAAAATATCGTCTTTAAATCCAGTGCAAAGTGTACAAAATGAGAGCGTTAGTAGGTCAGAGTCGACTAGTGATGTGAAGAGAGTGGTCCGAGTAACGTATCGTTCATCAGTGCTGCAGTCCCAGGAGCGTGAATACCATGACTGAGGTTTGAGGCTGATAGAACGGAATAGTTTGGGAGAATCGACTTGGGGATTATACGGTGGACTATTTAGAACTGAATGTTATTTGAGAAAGCCTCCAAGATAATGTAAAGTTGGTGAGCTTGCTGGGGTCCTTCCAAACCTCAGGGAGGCCATGAAGTCCAAACTATCTCGTACTGGAGTGAGGAAAAGTCGTAAGTGCCTTTAAAAGATGGTCCCACATTTCGTTTTTAAACTGTGGGGTCTGAGGGAGGTAGGGGCCACCTGTTTGCTACTCCCCTAGACACCCCCAAATGTAGAGTCGTGACTGTCCCAATTTGCACTAGTTTTATTGATTGATACCGAACTTTCATCCTTGTTTCGACTTTTCTTGTGCTCGTATAACCTGAAGTGTGCTCAGATAACAATTCAGCTCATTGTGTGAATCCTAAACTCGTCAGTTCTTCTTGTCCCGTCACTCCATTTTCATTATTTATAAAGGTTATCACTAGAAATAATACACATATCATGAAATTTTGGGTGTTGGAAGTATTCATCAGAATCACAGATAAGTTACGATTGTCGTCCGTACGAATGGCGTACTTGTTCTTTGGCCACAGGCATCATCGTGGGGCTAACGGCAGCTTACATAACCAGCTACATGACAGGGCACGAAGACCTCAATCAAATTGACCGCGATATGATCATTCCAAGCATGAGATGGGTTCTACCTCCGCTGCCTGAAGCACCAGTAGATGGTGAAGAAGTCAAAGTACTTTTGAAAAATGACGAAAATATTCTTGAAGTGAATAGTCGACAAGGCGTGTGTTAAAAATTGAATAAACTATTTTTTTGGGGTTTTCTGTACATCACTTCAACCGGCGGAAACTCAGTAGCTCCAGGGTTGTCAGGTTGAAAAACGTAACTAAGTGGTCATCTTTTTCACATCCAAACACAAGACATCAAGCTTCATTGCTATCCGTGGCAGCGAAATCCCTTCTTCAAAATCTGTCTCTGAAGTATTTAGGGGTACATTTGAATTAACGACTACCGTCCAGAGACCGCATTGACTGGGTAAAACAAATAATTCTTGGGAAACGTAGCAGATTTAACAATCATCGTTAGTCCAATTCACTGAGCACACCACTGAAATTCCACATTTACCAAACCATTATCAAATCCACAATGGCGGATGCCTGTCCTGTCTTGATACACAGCTGCATCCACTCGCATACACAAACTACAATTGACAGAATAAATGCCTTCGGATTGTCACTAACAGCCCATTCCGCGCAAACGCGTCAAAACTACACGAGCTCCTCCACGTGGAACACACGTCGGCACAAATTTCGCGCATCACAGTCATGCCAAGACAAACTCGCTTCACACCCAACCCACTCGTCCAAAACCTCAACGTCCTCAGGAGACCTCAATGGAGGAGCGCAAGGCGAAGGCGGCGGATGTGAACAACTAATGTAAATATTGTAGATATTGTCAAGCAGGTATGTATGGTCGTAGTGTGTATAAAGGATGAATGAAGTGCGATTGTGCGTATATTTGTACATAGTAAGCAAGAAATTCTAGACTCAATTCAAGTTTCTAAGTTCGCCTTGTGTGCGCAAAAGAAGCAGCTCTATGCCGATATTGTTACGTTCCCTAACACTGTAATTCAATTATCTTCAATATTGTGAAGAACCTTGACAATAAATAATGTGGATTTGTGGTAGACTAATGGTTAAGATCGACGAATCCTGTAGTTGTCTGCTGGAGGTCACGAGTTCTAGACCCACAATGTGTCGTGAATTTGTCTGTGGGGACCACGTTACCAGGGTCGTACACTTCCTTGAAGAAAGTAAGAGAACCAATAGTCTTGTCGACTGAGACAACCAGGAATCACTGTGCTGCTGTTCAGGAAGCATAAAGTAAGTGTTAATCTAAGTCCCATTGATTCTTTAATATGTTTCGCCTTCATTGTACGAGTATTTTAATCCCGTCAATATTTTAATCCCGCCTCGTATTTTAATCCCGTCAATACAAACTCGCCCAACGTCTTCAGATTTTTGATATTGACTATTTATTTTAGGGCATTCCGACTGGTTTTTTGTATGTAGTAGCGAAATGTACGCGATACTAGTTTTAAAGGCGTGGTGGAGCGGAAATCCTAGCTACAAAGACCTGCGGGGAAGAGATCCGGACCAAAGGACTCAAGGACAAGCGGATCTACATATTCTCGGACTGCGTGGACGCCTTAAAGGCTATTGGAGCCTACAGCTTTAGGTCTAGGCTGACATGGGAATGCCTTCATGTTGTGAAGCAGCTCGGTGCCCATAATAGGCTCTCCCTCATCTGGGTGCTGGCTCAACGAAAAGTGCTGACTGCCTCGCAAAAAGGGGCACGGAATCTCATCGGGGCTGAACTCTACGTAGGTACGTCGAAACGTTACCTGAATCGTCTGGTAGCTCGATGGGAGATACAGGAAAACAGCGCCCATTGGCATCGCCAGACAGGATTAAGTCAAGCAAACAGGATTGTTGTGCCTTCCTGTCTCAGGGTGAAGGCGATGTTGACACTGTCCAGACAGGATCTGAGAATTCCGATAAGCTTCCTCACCGGACACAGCCCACTGAGGTATCACCACAACAAGAGGGGCATATCAGTGGTGGTGGAATGCAGACTTAGCTGCGAGGATGACGAGACGGCAGAGCACACCCCATGTGAATGCCCAGCCTTGGCAGTCAAACATTTTGAATACTTTGCTCAGGGGTCTGTTGAACCCCAAATCGTATCGGAATCTGCGGTGAAGGACATACTCGGCTTCCTGAGGGGAGCAGGTATGTACGACGCCTTCTACTAAGAAAGGGCCAGTGTCACTATAGGCCCATGCGTGGACTTTGTCCCGGTTAAAAAAAAGGCGTGGTGACACATTAAAGCACTTCTGAACCCACAAAACATACCTTTTTTCCTGGGAGCTTTATCCTCTTTTTAGGCCCGGAAACTTCGAAGATGTTAGGTTGTGAATCGCCCTAACGGAGCCACAACGAGGACATGTAACTAACGTAAGAACGAAATGAAACGATGCCTCTTTTGTAAGGGACTCCAGTCTTTTATATTACATATGATTTAATATAGAACAATCTTGTATCAACATAAGAACTGTAAATATCATCCACAACCTTTTATCGAAACAGCCGTGAGTCAAAAACAAGAACTAAAAATATCACTCACAATTTCTCGCTATATTGCGCAATTTAGAAAAATTTGCGGCGTTCAGCAAAACGTTAGAAACAAAAGCCTAAAACTGCCTCCCCAAACATACCTAGTAAAATGCACAAATCATGAAGTAAAAAATACAATCGTGATTGGATAAACACCTGAGAATGCCCCAAAATATTACACAACGGTTTATAATTCGCCGGTATAGCTCAACGTCTCACACCTTCCTTCGAAATCCATCTCAGTCGATTCAGCATCGAAACATACTAGCAAACAGTACAAAACATTATCACTCCAACGAAAATTAACGTTTTCCCGGCGCGGCTACGACACTTCATGAGGAGTCGAGCCTACGGATGGTTGGAATGAGACGGGAGGCAGAGCAGGAAATGAGCGCAGGCTGGGGAGAAACGACAACCTTTGCCCTACCTTTGCGGGGGGTTGTAAAACAGTTATTCAGAATGAACCCCGAACGAAGAACAGGAATAAAACGTTAAATATCTGGTGCGTTGCAACATATAACTTTCCTTAGCTCTACGTCAATTCATTTTCTACGTGGCTTTTTCTACTTGATCAATTCATTTATCATTCAGTTCATTTGAAGTTGGTCAAACAACACTTCACGGCAGCAGGAATCGGTGGCGCCTACAGTTATGGAATGTATTATGATGCTCGTAATCATTCCAGAACCATTATTGAACGATTGGTACCCAATAAATTGATGCGGCTGTAAACATGATTTTTTTGAAGAGGACGGTAATAATTTTTGCAGAGTTATCGGGTAAAAACCTTTAAAATTGATAGTAAGCGCAACGGTGGTAGTTAAAATTCCGGAATTTCTGGAGTGACCCCCTAGTATCTTATGAGCGTTTTCAAACAATCACCTTATAGTTATTGGATCGGACTACTACACCAATTTTTACTTTCCTTGCTCTACGAAGTAGAAAGGAAAGTTATGTAATCGGCTGAAAGAAAAATTTTGAGTGCTCCTCAGATCTTTACGATTCAGACCCCCCCCTGAGTCCGAAAAACACTATTTGGGAAAATGGTCTGTGTGTATGTGTGTCTGTGAACGATTTTTAGAGAGAACCACCGTACCAAATCAGCTCAAACTTGATATCTAGCCCGGAAGTAACTATGAAACGCCAAAATAAGGGTATGAACAAAATCCACCGAAATTTAACTATAGTTATCATAGTGATCAAAACACCAAATATTTTTTTTCTCCAAAACGGCTCTAACGATTTTGATTAAATTTTTAAATTGGTAGCTCCAAATATGGCAACTATACCATAAAATTCCCATTCATGGGAAAATGACGAGAGCAGCACAATAAATTACCAAAACATTCGACGAAATCGATTTTAGCGCGGTTTTTAGATAAAACAACCGTACCAAATCAGCTGAAACTTGATATCTAGCCTACAAGTTACAATGGGACGCAATAGTGAGGGTATGGGCAAAATCCACCGAAAGGGAACTATAGTCATCATAGTGATCAAAACGCCAAATTTTTTCTCTCAAAAACGGCTCTAACGACTTTAATTACATTTTTTATATTGTTAGCTCTCAATGAGGCAATGATACTATAAAATTCTCATTCGCGGGAAAATGACGAGAGCAGCACAATAAATTATCAAAATTTTCGACCAAAAGCGTTTTTCGCGCAGTTTTTTCCTTAAAAACTCCGCTGGAATTCTCGTAGAATGTCAAAAAAATTCGGTATTGTAGTCCAATTATATACCTAAAGGGTGAGTGTTTGAAAACGCTCATGAGATACATGGGGGTCACTCCAGAAATTCCTGAATTTCAACAACTGCCGTTTCGCTTACTACCAGTTCTAACAGTTATTTTCCAATAACTCTGCAAAAGTGATTACTATCCTGTTTTTGAAAAATCGTGTTTACAGCCTCATTGATTATCTGTGTACCAATCACTCAATAATGGTCCTGCAATGAGTACGAGCAGCACAATAAATTCCGGAACTGTAAGCGCTACCGCTTTCTGCTGCCGTGAAGCGTTGTTTGACCAAGTTCAAATTAACTGAGTGATAAATGAATTGATTAAATAGAATTAGCCATGTACAAAGTGAATTGACGTAGAGCTAAGGAAAGTTGTGTGTTGCAACACACCAGATATTTTTCAACATTCTACTAACATTTCAATGGAGTTTATACGGGAAAAACCGCGTTAAAATCGATTTCCGCCGAAAATTGTGGTAATTTATTGTACTGCTTCCGTCATTTTCCCACAAATGGGAATTTTATCGTATGACTGCCATATTGTGAGCTATCAATATTAAAAAAATAACCAAAATCGTTGAAGCAGTTTTTGAGAAAAAAGGGGTGTTTTGAGTATAGTTAACTTTCGGTGGATTTAGCTCATACCCTTATTTTGGCGTCCATAGTAACCTCTGGACTCAAACTCTGCAAAACGGTTATAGGCTTCCTTTGTAGCAGTCAATGCTGCTAAGTTCGTTTGGTCTTCCAACAACCGTCGCTCACTGTTGTAGAAACTACAGTGGAGCAGCACGTGGCTTCTTGTTTCGTCCACACTGGAGGTGCATGACGTGCTCGACGGATAGTCTGTGAGAGAGAAGAAGTGGAGCCGCCCATTGAAGTCACCATGTCCATGTGGTTCAACCCATTTTTACAGGGCACTTTAAATTTCGAATGTGGCAGAGTTACTCTTCGCCAAGTTACTCGTAGTGAGCAACAAGCAGAACGTAAACATGTCCAAATTGCACAAGCATCTGGAAGCTCGCAGTTTTAAAATGGTCGTACCTAATACTGTGTATGATTGAAACTTACTCCTGTGTGCTGCTGGTTATTGATACGATTCTTGTAAGTGGAGTACCAGAACTAGAGATTGATGTTCCAATCACATCATCAATGCAGAGGGGGAGTGTTGAAGATCGGAATAAAAGAAAATCGGTGAGCGTGAGGAGGACTGTATTACATGTGCAATGAACTGAATAGAGTTTCTGTACTATAGGGCGACACAATGGACGACTGAAAAAGTTTGAGAGGAGCTGTCTGTTGTGGAGAAGAATCTGAAAAAGGAGAGGTAAAAATATGGGAAACCCACCAGGGAAATCCGTTGCTCATGGAATTTCTCCAGGTAACTATAGGGGTCAGGGAAACAATGACTTCACTGTCAGGGCATGTGTGGGCATTCTGAGGTCAAACAACCCAGGCTGATTGGGCCAGCGTCGAACTAAGGCTATGCCAGTAATTTCTAGTGGGCTTTCCCTTCTACTTTTGATGACTTCAATTGCTTTTCACTCTAATTGCTCCACATAAATTGGAATTTTTACGATTACGCAGGGAAGTCAAATCGGTGCACAACCAGCCGGACACATACTTATTAGGTGGCCTAACTAAGCCGACGCATCAGCAGAGATCAACAACGTAATTTTGTTACATTTTGAGGTAATACTTTCCAAATATGGAAGAGCTTCGGGGAGGAACCAAGGTGCAGTCACCAGGACAACATACAGTCAACATCAACATGAAAAAGTATATATTTCTTAGTTGAACTCGTAAAATATTGATGGATTCATTCACTACTAGTGCCGTCACACTTCTTTCAATGGTAGTTCTTCATCAACGTGTGACGCCTGGGGAGGCAAAAGCCATCTCATGCACGGGAGGATCATCTCCTGGTCGATTTTAGTTAGATCTTCGTGTCCAGTCATGTAGCTAACTAAAAACGAGACCGCCAACCCAACGAATGTACCTGCAAACAGCAATTACAAGAGTATGAAAAAACATTTCAAAACGCAGACACCCACCGGTGTTGCATAACGGTTTGCAACACCGTTGCAAAAAATTTCAGCCCAAGGAACGTTTAAAACTTCAATAGTTATAAAATCGGCAGTAAACCTCTCTCTTCGGAGTAGGAAGGAAAGTTATGTAATCGGCAGAAAAAGTTGGAGTTCTCTTCAGATTTGTGTGTGTCTGTGAACGATGTTTAGAAAAAACGGCTATATCTAATGAGACCAAACTTGTTATCTAGCCCGCAGATCATCATGTGTCCCAAATTAATAGTATGGGCAAAATCCGATAACACAGGGAACGTGATTATAGTAGCGTAAGCTGTGCAGCGCGTGCCTGGGCTACGCTGAATCTGACGCTGTTTTATAAAAGAAAGAGAGAGAGAGAGAGAGAGAGAGAGAGGGAAAGAGAGAGAGAGAGAGTGAGAGAGAGAGAGAGAGAGAAGAGACAATGAGAAAAATAAACGACAAAATTAAAGGCGAAGTGGACTTCATTTATATGAATGCGCGCGCAGTGATATCACGGACAGCAGGACTAAAAGAAAAAAGGAATCTAACTAAGAGCTCTGTACTGGAAAATAAACGAGTGATGCTCTCGTTTAAATATGTTGAAGATGTTTTTCACTAACGGGCATTATTATTCTCGAGTCCTTGAAACATATGTTTTTCGTATTCGATCAGATGTGGTCTCGTTTTTCCGTTCGTTTTTGTCGTCGTAAAAGTTTTTACTTCCATGTCTTCCATTGTATGAATCGGGGTTCATTAAAAGTATTGTGTTCGTCTCAGATTTTGTTCGCTACGAAACTAGAAAAATCTCTACAGGTTATGGGTCCCAGTTTCGTGTGCCGTTGCGAGTTTAGGCGTCAATAGTGACCGCGTCGGTTAGTTATTGTTTCGTGATTTTTTCTTTTTTTTGCGTACGCGTTCGCGTTGAGTTCGTCCAGCTCTAAAATGGAATACGTGAAAGGGATTAAACCACTGAAAGGAGCAGAAGATTGGCCGTACTGGAAAGATCGAGTTTTAGACGTTCTGGAGTTGTTCAACGCTGTCGGTATCGTTGAAGGAACAACAACCAAGCCCACTCTTTCTAATCCACCGACTAAAGCCGAGAACGAAGCACTCGTCGCTTTCAACAAATCCGCAGCTCAGGCAAAAATTGTAATTTCGCAGTGCGTTTGTGATGAGCTTCACCAACGGATTTCGGGTCGATTGTCAGCGAAGGAGGCATGGGATATATTAGTCGAGCAGTTCGATAATAAAGCAGAAGACCAGCTATTTCGTCAATGTCTCAATTTTTAACATGCAGTGGGACGAAACCGAAGATGCCCCAACTGTTCTGTCTCGCGTTAAAAATCAGCATCGCGAATTCGCTGCTGGTCTGCAAACTCGTAACATTCAAACGATTGAAGCCTTTCTCGAGTTGCTCTTTGTTTCGAAAATATTGCACGTACTCCCGAAACGCTTTGAGTCGTTCAAGTCGAGCTATCTTCTTATGAAAGCAAATGACGGCAAGACAATTGAAGACCTCTCATCGTCTCTAATTTTACATGAACGAAATGTAGCTCCAGCGTCGAAATTAGATGTTCTCTACGCATCGAACAATGGAGGACACAATAAAAGTGCAGGTCGAAAAAAACAAAAAAGTGGATCGAACAACACCAATTGTAAATATTGTGATTCGAAAGGACACTGGCTTCGCGAATGTCCCAAATGGAAAGCGGACGGTAAACCTCCATATCCAACACGTGCTTGCGGATCAAGTGCAACCAAAGGAGTCACTCCGTCAAACTCCATCAAAAATGAACATGCAGCAGTGTCAGATGCACGAGTTGCCCTCGTTTCGATTAGTAGCGACGTCAATGTAGCTACTACGAATGACCAATGGTGGGTTGATAATGGTATTAAAGAAATTGGGTTATGTCCGCCAGTAGGCATATTACTTAAGTTAACGTACCTGTTAGGTGAGTCCGTCTCCTCTGGCTGGTGAGTTACTGTGGGCAAGCGATGTAAAGACATCATCGTCTGGCCGTTAAGTCAGTACTGGAGTCAGTCAGTTGGTCGTGGTCTTTATATACGAAGAGAAAGGTGAAAGGGGTGATGGAGCGTCGGGGAAGGGGCGGGGAGAGGTCTTGTTGGTCAGTCTTGTTAGTAGTACCTTAGCCGGACTGGCTGTGTTAGGTATTAAAGAAATTGGGTTATGTCCGCCAGTAGGCATATTACTTAAGTTAACGTACCTGTTAGGTGAGTCCGTCTCCTCTGGATTGTGAGTTACTGTGGGCAAGCGCTTTCGATGTAAAGACATCATCGTCTGGCCCACGACCAACTGACTGACTCCAGTACTGACTTAACGGCCAGCTTGCAGACATCTGTACGAAGCCTTTGCCTAGACCCCGGCTTCGAGCTCTACGTGAAAATTTGGGACTACTCGAATAAGGGAAAGTGTTGAAGATGTTTTTCACTAACGGGCATTATTATTCTCGAGTCCTTGAAACATATGTTTTTCGTATTCGATCAGATGTGGTCTCGTTTTTCCGTTCGTTTTTGTCGTCGTAAAAGTTTTTACTTCCATGTCTTCCATTGTATGAATCGGGGTTCATTAACCCATTCAACCCCAGGGCGCTCTCCAATGTTATACCTGGTGACGGCAAGCGCCTCGAGGCGCTCTTCCGCCCCTTACCCAATGACGGCGAGCGCCCCGAGACGCTCGGTTTTCTTTAGTTTCAAATGTGCTTCAAACCGTTCCAGTCACTTGTGGAAGCCCGTTATTTACTGGCAGTCACTCCTAACAACATTCTGAACATTCTGCAGTTTGCCGTTTCTGAATCTGACGTTTCCTTCAGAAACTGCATAGTTCCCAAATTAGGGTAAGTAAAACTCCATTATCTTTACATTTGGACGTATAATTCAAACTTATTACTTAATAATAAGCTGATATATCCCTATTTTTTAGCAGTTGGTTCGTACTCGAGGAGGAACAAAGAGGGCGAGTGAGGAGCCACAACCCTCAACTTCAAGGTTTGCATATTTTTACGTTCCACTAACATTAAAATTACGATGATGAATTTGTATTGATTTTTAATAATGATAATCACTGTAATAATGCTTTTTTTCAGCACCAAACAACCCAAAGTTGGTGAGCCAATGCAAAGAAAAGCGATGACTGACGAGGAACTTCTTCGTATCCTGTCCAGCTTGTCCTGATACACCTGCTTTATGTATCGAAAATTGTTTTGTAAATTTCCACAAAAATATGACCATTGATGGAAATTAATTGCTTAATGTTTACAAGTACTATTTACTACCTATGTAAAAATTTACGAACGATTTCTATGTTATAAATACTTTTTTGTAATAAATACTTGTAATTTTATTGAAAAAAAAATGTTTTCCTCTCTTTATAATTACACCTTATTCAATACAACTTACCTTCTGAAAGTACCTTATGGATTAGTGTATTATTTTAGGCTTGAAATAATTGTTTCGAAGTTCCAATGGCCCAATTCGTGTACAAAATGACGAGCGCCTCGGGGCGCTTGCAGTCATAGCTGTTTGTGTTTTGCGTGATTGCCTACCTACACATTAGCTATGACTGCGAGCGCGCTTGAGGCGCTCATCAGTACTCACTAATTAGACATATTAGAATTTTGAAACTATTTTTTCAAGCCCATACAAAAATTAACTAAGCCATATACGTAGAAAAAGTTGTGCCGTCAGTGACGGCCGTTTATGAAAAACTAAGCAGTATACTGCATAGGGATCTCAATATGGCCGCCGTATTGAATGGGTTAAAAGTATTGTGTTCGTCTCAGATTTTGTTCGCTACGAAACTAGAAAAATCTCTACAAAATATTAAATATGATGTGAAATAAACGATTCTGAAAATGAAAGAAAATAAGGCTGGGATGATCTGACCAGCTCTTCGGGTAGGAGACGATTGAAGCCAAGGGAAATCCTATTTATCTTCTTCTCGCTTTCGGATCTTCCTTGTCCAGAAGTGTAAGGTAGTAACGACTATCTTGAGAAGGTATTAAAGCAATTGGGTTATGTCCACTAGTAGGCAAACTACTAAAGTCAACGTACCTGTTAGGTGAGTCCGTCTCCTCTGGCTGGTGAGTTACTGTGGGCAAGCGATGTAAAGACATCATCGTCTGGCCGTTAAGTCAGTACTGGAGTCAGTCAGTTGGTCGTGGTCTTTATATACGAAGAGAAAGGTGAAAGGGGTGATGAAGCGTCGTTGATGGGTGGGGGGAGGTCTTGTTGGTCAGTCTTGTTAGTAGTACCTTAGCCGGACTGGCTGTGTTAGGTATTAAAGAAATTGGGTTATGTCCGCCAGTAGGCATATTACTTAAGTTAACGTACCTGTTAGGTGAGTCCGTCTCCTCTGGATTGTGAGTTACTGTGGGCAAGCGCTTTCGATGTAAAGACATCATCGTCTGGCCCACGACCAACTGACTGACTCCAGTACTGACTTAACGGCCAGCTTGCAGACATCTGTACGAAGCCTTTGCCTAGACCCCGGCTTCGAGCTCTACGTGAAAATTTGGGACTACTCGAATAAGGGAAAGTGTTGAAGATGTTTTTCACTAACGGGCATTATTATTCTCGAGTCCTTGAAACATATGTTTTTCGTATTCGATCAGATGTGGTCTCGTTTTTCCGTTCGTTTTTGTCGTCGTAAAAGTTTTTACTTCCATGTCTTCCATTGTATGAATCGGGGTTCATTAAAAGTATTGTGTTCGTCTCAGATTTTGTTCGCTACGAAACTAGAAAAATCTCTACAAAATATTAAATATGATGTGAAATAAACGATTCTGAAAATGAAAGAAAATAAGGCTGGGATGATCTGACCAGCTCTTCGGGTAGGAGACGATTGAAGCCAAGGGAAATCCTATTTATCTTCTTCTCGCTTTCGGATCTTCCTTGTCCAGAAGTGTAAGGTAGTAACGACTATCTTGAGAAGGTATTAAAGCAATTGGGTTATGTCCACTAGTAGGCAAACTACTAAAGTCAACGTACCTGTTAGGTGAGTCCGTCTCCTCTGGCTGGTGAGTTACTGTGGGCAAGCGATGTAAAGACATCATCGTCTGGCCGTTAAGTCAGTACTGGAGTCAGTCAGTTGGTCGTGGTCTTTATATACAAAGAGAAAGGTAAACGGGATGATGGAGCGTCGTTGATGGGTGGGGGGAGGAGGTCATGTACCTCTGGGGAAACCCAGTAGAGGTGAATGGAACGTCTTGAATGGTCTGTCAATTGTGGGTTCTAAGTCTTTTTTGAATGGGGTGGTCTTTAAATCCGTCAGTTGGTTGTTTTCGTTTGTGTAGTGTTTTGAGTGGTGTGAATATGGTGTCGCATTTTGTATTGATTTGTTCATTTATGATCTGTCCTTTGAAGTTTTTTGTTTATAGATTTCCATGTTTTCTAATATGTTCAGTTTTCGTCCTTTGTATTGTTTATGTAGTTAGATGGTGCAATCCTGTATTTTGGTAGGTTCATGTCCAGTTGTTGTGAGATGGCTTGCAAAGTTTGAATCGTCTTTGTTCCTATTAAGAGATTTAATGTGTTCTGAGTACCTGGTCCGTATTTTTCGTCCTGTCTGTCCTATGTATGCGTTTGTACAAGTACAAGTTATTTGATATACCTCACTTTGGTCGAGTGGGTCTGCCTTTTCAGTCTTTGCAGTTAGTTTGGTTCTAAGCGTGTTGTTCGTACGTAGTGCCATCTGTATGCCTTCCTTTCGAAGAATGTTAGTTATTCCCTATATTTTTGGTCCTGTGTACGTGATTGTGCAGCGTCTTGTCAGAGTCTGTGTATTTTGTGTTTTTGAGTCATATTGTCTTAATAAATTGTTTATTGTTTTTTTGGAGTAACCGCTACTTTTTCCGGCGGTATTGATGGTATCAAGTTCTTTTTTGTAATTTTGTTGGGATAGTGGGGTAGTTTTTAGTCTCCGTATCATGTGTCTAAATGCCCTTAGTTTATGTTGTTGTGGGTGGTTTGATGTAAAGTGTATGGTCGTGTCGGTAGCAGTAGGTTTTCTAAAAATGTCGTATTGTAGTTCGCTGTCCAACCGTGTGATTTTCAGGTCCTAGTAATAAATAGTTTTATGTTGTTCTTTGTCCATGTCATATTGGATGTTATGGTGGATATTTTCGTCAGTGTTATCGCGGCTTAATATGCGGATGATATCATCTACATATCTGGCGTAGTGTTTGATATCGTGTTTTTTCATTAAGGTCTGGATGTGAGTTTCTTCGTTATGCTGTAGAAATATTTCGGTTTATAAGGACGAAGTAGGGTTTCCCATACTTAATCCATCTTTTGGCTTGTATGAGCTATTGTTAAATTGAAAGCAGTTTTGTCCGATTGTCAGGTTGGTGAGGTTGATAACGTTTCTAGTAGTTGTCGTGTCTATAAAATAAATGATTCTGCAAATGAAAGAAAATAAAGCTGGAATGATCTGACCAGGCCGAAGGAAATCCTGTTTATCTTCTCCTCAATTTGAATCAATCGAGTCAAAAATAAACAGAGTTCGTAGAAAAAGCCATGAACGCAAGTGAATTGACGTAGAGCTAAGGAAAGTTGTGTGATGCGGCACACCTGATATACTAGTTGTGCGTTTTGCCCTTAACCTTTTCCAGATCGATTCATTGGAAGCGCTGTTCAACACGACACATGTTTTGCCACCTTGACAAGCAGTCCCCGATTGTGCTCGACGGGTTTCGGACTCCTAACAAGGGGTTGTATGTTCGAAAATACATAGGGAACGCTGTCGTTGGGATAAGTTTCTGTGTCTTGAAACTGAAGGTAGCAGGGGTAATCACGTGAGTGATCGTGACTGTTGATTACGGGGGTAATTTCGGAAGCTTCCTACAGTACTGGGATTTAACAGTTTGGTAGAGGCAATAGTGTACGTAGGATACTATTTAATACTAAGGAAGATGACAAAAGTATTAAGTACAGATGACGTTATTTTACCTGGGAAAGGGAGTAAGCTGATTGTGATTATGTCGTACCACGGTGCAGCTGGGTCAGACACAGTTAGCATCCCAAACCCTGCAAATCCTGTTGTTGTCGAATTCCTGCAATGGCAACAATATGTGAATTACGGACATTATCTACATAAAAACAGAAATTTTAAAAGGTTATGAAAGGAATCACCAGGAACCTGTAAACCAGTTACTTTCCTCTAGTAAGGCTTCACATGATTTTAAGGGTAATCGAACTCGAGTAAAAATGGTGGGGTTGAAAATATAGAGGGAGGATACAGATGAAGAAAACAATTTCAGATACGGGGAATGGAGATAAGGCAACTAAAATCAATTGGTATTGCAAGAGGCATATGCGAGGCGAATCGGGGTAAAGGGGTAGTAGCCCTGAGCATGACGCCAACAGGTGGGGGAACTTAACAAGGAAGGACTAAACGTGTCCATCAACACTTTTCAATATGTCGAGCGGTGCGGCCTAAAATGGCTACGTGAGAAACGTACACAAAGCGTTCATACCACCATGACAATTAATGAATAAAAAGAGACAATTTCACTGAATATAGACCTATTTGATCACGAAGAAGAAAAGAAACGAGTGGTGCGTAGCAACACACAACTTTCCGCCACCAGTTCGAACACCAGCTACATATGCGGGCGGAAATCCACTCAAATAGGTGGTGCTTTTGACGATTTGTTCTGCATTACCTAAATCCAGCTATCGCTAGTGTCTGTTGGAGCCAATCACAGAAATTTACATACTGTTGTGTCAACTATGACTCAGCCTTACGCCGCGGTTACTTGTTGCTCCACTAAAGTTAACTAGCGTAATTTTTGTGGAGGAAGCTTGACTTACTTCCAAACAGCGTTCGTGGTTCCATTCACAATGCACTGTGCGTTTGTTAAAACTTTGGGCACATTCGTCACTGTCCCCATTATTTTGGCGTTTTGTGACCTGATAGCGATGAACGCTGTGATCATTGAACTAACCAAACTTCCAGCTAGAGCTCCCTAGAAAATAATTCAAAGGAGTGTGTGTAAGGTATTAATACATTTGAAGACAGTGTACTGATTTACGTCAGATGTGAAGTAGTCGAGTTCACTTACCTTACCGTTGATCCACGGTAACATCATTCCGCACACGTACAACGTAAAGCAACTCCCTAACGCAAAGGCCTTCAAAGTAGTTGCCGCCTGAAATGTAAAGAACATCCTCTTAACATTCGCAATTAAATCCACAGCGGTGAACAAAGATTGTTGTGAAACATAATGTAGAGAATCTCACGATATAACGTACAGTTACAATAATGCGCTTTTCATTTTATTTGACAACTTCTCACCAACATGCAAGACATTGAGCTCAAAAATCATTTCATCATTAGCATGGGTATTGCGGACGGTGAAGGTATTTCAAAGTCACCTCTAAGAGACTGGGGATGAACATAATTATGTAAATGCAGGAAGTGCTGGTAAGAGCGACGAGGAAAAGGATAACTGTGATTATCCTCAAAGCGGCTTTTTTCGTCAGATCTTCAGGAAAAAAGTCTTTGACCAGATCCTCGTAGAGTGTACACGAGACGGTGTTCCAGCAACTAGTTGTTGTGCTGTAAACGAAAAAAGGAGTCAGTGGGTACTCTAATGACACTATTGGAAATTGGATATGCTGTGTCTAGTGACGGCCACGCTAGAGTCTAAAAATGCTTGTTTTGTTCCCACTAATTCCGTGTCATCAGCACAATATTTATTTTAAACGTTTTGTTTTGGTAGTTAAACTGAACAAACAGTGCTAGTTGTGTGCTTAGCTGGCATGCAGTTTTGTATGTCAGGAAAACTAGATTCATTTAATCTTACTGTTCAACGCAAGTCAAATCAGTTTAAGCTTTTTGACCTCGGAATGCCCACACCTGCCCTAACAGCACAGTCATTGTCTCCCCATACCTTTTTGTCACCTGTGGGAATTCCACCTCCGTGGTTATTTTAAACGACGACGGATTTTCCACTTCGTCGGGGCATTTCGAAATATCATTTCCTCCCCTCCTTTTCAAATTCCTCTCGACAACAGATCAGCTCCTCCCAAATTCATTCGCCTACGAACTCTCGCGAAAGTCACTCGTCTCCTTTCACTACTCTCTGCTCATACAGTTCATATTCCGAGTTGTCCCGTTGTGTCAACCTTTTGTACACAAACTCTACTCAATTCATTGCACATAAGACTGTCCACTTCACGCTCCCCGAGTTTCACTTATTTCGATGTTAAACTCTCACCCTCTCGTGCGCCCAACACTTACGGAAGGGTTTCCAAATTTCCACCCCAATTGGGCTGCTTTCTCAGCTGTTCTTCGCATATATTTGGTGTTTTGATCATTATTTTTTAGTATATTTGGTTTGGGACGGTTTTTCTTCATACCCGTGTTTTGGCGTCCCATGATGGCCTGTGGGCTGGATGTCAGGTTTGAGCTGATTTGGTTCAGCCGTTTAGCCTAAAAACCGTTCACAGACACACACACTGGCCATTTTCCCAAATACTGTTTTTCGGACTCAACAAGCTCAGATTTGAAGATAACTCAAAAAATTATTTTTCAGCCGATAACATAACTTTCCTCTCTATTTCGCAGACCCGAAGAAAGAAAAAATTGGACATAAAGTGTGACGACACCGAGCTCTGAACCGGTGCACGTTGTTACCCTATGAGTGAAACTTTGGCCACCAAGGTGCCCAAAATAAGGCATAATAAAAATAAGGTGGCACTACTATCCATTTAGTAAGACTAAACCCGCACATTAGGATACATATAGAATATCAACAACATTTCATAGGAAGAAATGTTCTGTGGTGACGTCAATTCAGGAATGTTGAGAATGCATGTTCGTGTACCTTAATCCAGCCGCGACGACACCAGAGAGAAAAAGACCTGTGAGCCCGGGTATACTTTTTGAGAGTTGTTCGATGAAATAAGGTAAGATGGAGGCGTGATTCTTAATACCCTGCAATGCGTGAAAACGATATTGAGTAATATGATTGGTTAGAGTTAATTATATTGATGAGGTACAGTTGCCGTGAATGAGAATAGAACTGCGTCAATAGTTCTTTGCCAACGTTGAGGCAAAGAACCAGAGTAATATTTTAGTTTACATCCTGCCCTCATACTACGAGAATTAATGCATTGCGGGCTGAAAGAAGAGGTAGAAAAGGAGATGTCAATGACAATCATCTCTTTCTATAACAAGAATCACATTTCAAACGAGAATACTGATAAACTTGACTTCAACAAGAAAGTTGTGGGGTCCACGAAGAACTTCAATGACGAAATATTTATAAAGCTTAAGATTTCGTACTGCTACTGTCGAATGCCAACGCATGTCCCTCTCTCATCGTCATTCCACTCCATTCCTTTTTTTCACCAAACTGTTTACCATTATTACAACTGTTTACACGATCGCATCGGTTAAAAACGCTCTACTGCTGTATGTATTGTGTTAGTGCGTGTAAATGATTCCTATAACTCGTATTTTTATTATGTTTGGTTGGGTTAAGTGACCTGAAAATTCGCTGTAACAAGGGGAGGAATATCCTCGTACTCTCCCTTCTCGGTTCGTGCACGTAATTTGCAACCATTGTGTATGTGTTGATTGGAATGAATGGTCAGTTGAATGTGTAAGCGGATAGCCTCAGTAAGTCCCGAGAAGGCAGTGAAATTAGGCTATGCCTTGTCGAGTTGAGTTTTAATATTGTTTCTGGCTTCGTGTGATCGCACGACTCGTAGATGTTTATTATGAGTTCATTTGCCTTTCTTTCAATCTGTACGCCGCCTTAGGGCTTTCTTCAGGGAAAAGGTGCTAAGTTCTGGTCCGAGGGATGGCCGTTGCACGGTAGGGCTTGGTGATGGCAGGATTTTTCACCCACCTCTTCCTGCTTATATGAACGCCGTAAGTTAAACAAAGAGAAGAACAAAAGCGCATATTTTTTGTACACATTATGGTTGAAGATTGTGAATGAATGTTGTACAGTATTATTGTGACAGCTGTATCCTGCGGGAAGAGAGAGTCGCATGACCATAGTTCAATCAATCTCCCCATTCCATCAACGCCCTCCCTTCCCCACAACTTGTACAACTAAGTAGTTCCCTCTGGTTTACGTTTTACACTGCAGACATCATCAATCTCTGTTAGGCATACATGAACTCAACCTCTACAAGTCGACCTAGTTCATCTTGTTGAAATTACAGGTGTCCTGGTTAACTAGGCTCTTCATGAAGAAGAACGATTTTAATAATGGTTCAGTCTTACGTAAATTCTTACTATTAAAAAAAATAAGAACAAAGTTGAGTTACTTGTCCGGCCAGCACTGGATCGCACCCGGCGAAGTAGGCGTACACGACAAGTCCCATCGAGTGGGTAAAAATGAGACAGATTCCCGTTAAAAGCGACGACCAAATCGTTACCCTGCGTTAAAAGCAAATATTTATTGAAAGCCGTGACAAGATAGATAGTACTGATAGATAGTAATACTTGTTAACAAAAAAGAATTCAGGAGTTCATAAAGATGGTATTAAAGAAATTGGGTTATATCCGCCAGTAGGCAAATTCACAGACCCACTCGACCAAAGTGGGGTGTATAAAATAACTTGTACTTGTAAAAACGCATACATAGGACAGACAGGACGAAAAATACGGACCAGATACTCAGAACACATTAAATCTCTTAGTAGGAACAAAGACGATTCAAACTTTGCCAACCACCTCAAAACAACTGGACATGAACCCACCAAAATACAGGACTGTACCACCTTACTACACAAACAATACAAAGGTCGAAAACTGAACATATTAGAAAACATGGAAATTTATAAACAAAAAAACTTCAATGGACAGATCATAAATGAACAAATCAACACAAAATGCGACACCATATTCACACCACTCAAAACACTACACAAACGAAAACAACCAACTGACGGATTTACAGACCACCCTACACAAAAAAGACTTAAATTCCACAATTGACAGACCATCCAACACGTTCCATTTATCTCTAGGGGGTTTCCCCCTGAGCTACATGACCTCCTCTCCCCGCCCCTTCCCAACGCTCCATCACCCCTTTCACCTTTCTCTTTGTATATAAAGACCACGACCAACTGACTGACTCCAGTACTGACTTAACGGCCAGACGATGATGTCTTTACATCGAAAGCGCTTGCCCACAGTAACTCACAAGCCAGAGGAGACGGACTCACCTAACAGGTTCATAAAGATGCTATACCGTTCGCCAATTCACTAATTATGGACATTAAATCTGTGTAGCAGTTCACATGTAATTTTCAGCCTGCCAATCAGTCCTTGTAGTACTATAAATTCACGTCGTTTCCGACGAAAATGGAGCACTTGTTCTTGTTATCGTGGTAATCAAAACTTCAACTTTCGGTTTCTCGAAAATCGCTTCGATTATTATGTATACACTTCTTGTGAACAAATGACATGAGAGTATCGTAGAATTACACGATGGAAGTTAAGAATAGTTATAAACTGGTTGGGAACAACTAAAAAAATTCCTTAATTCAACCTTCGGTCATCGCTCTGATCAGACTTTTTACGGGGTTTTCCAAGTAGTTTCTAGACAGTAAACACAAAACAGTTGTTGCAACCAGTGATATTGTACTGTGCGACCTTGTCTATTTGATAGGCCGTAAGATGAAGAGTGATGTAAGTGCTACTGACCTCTAACTGGGTTCTAGTTCTGACATGGGCCTAAACCGGTACATGAACAAGAAGTAGAGAATATGAAGTTTTCTTACTTTTTTGCATGTTCGTATGAAGGCATCGCAACAACCCGTTGATGGAATGAGGGCGACATAAACGTCCTTATCGACGTGTGTATACTACCGATCGCCATGAGAGGCAACGAATATCTTATTGAGTAGCTCATATTTAGGCTGCAAACAAACGTGTACGCCTGAAATCAGTTATCGGCACGAGTGATCGGTCATTAGACTTCTAGAATGTGCGGAAACTCACTCGATAAATTCCAGTCGATGTCCCAGGTCCGCTTTGAGCCAAACCTGTAAGAAGCCACCTGCTTCCCAAACTCCAACGAAAAACAAAAATAGTATAACGCCGATGAATAGAACGGCTTGATAAGTGTCTGCATACGTCACTGCTATGAATCCTCCCTTCGAATGAAATCAAAAACTCGTGAGTGGCATGAGAAACAACATTAGGAATATCTTAATGAACTCTGGATTTGAGGTACTCTCCTCAAAGAATCAGCCCTACACTTGCATAAATAAAATCATGGAGTGAAAAAGTGCCCTCAAAAAGTTCCCTCAAACCCAGCGTGGATGCTCGAGGAACCTACTTGGAAAAGCACAATTTATGCATGATTCGCCTGACAACATCATTGTCTGGAACTCAGACGTACGATTCACAGAAAATGTGTACGCCAGATACAATATTGTGAAGTAGGTGATTCTCTTTCGTCGAATTTTATGTTTGCTAATTCAATACTTCCACCACAAAGGAATCTATTTGAAACAATTATTAGAATTGTTGGAAGCTCGTTATTCAAATTTTCATACAAAACGGCTTTCTAGGGAGTATAAAAAGTGAACTACTTACGGATGCTGTGTAAATCCAGGATATGGCGGAAAGGACAAAAGCAATCTGCATCAGTGGGTAGCCAGTGGCTGCAATAAATGTAACGGTCACGTAAACATTTTTCTTTCTTTTATTTGTGTAGACGTAATTGTCCAACTCATGTAAGAATCTGCTAACTTATGTACGAGTGTTTACTACCAGAAAGGACTCAATCATTTGTCACATAAGGAAATTACCAGAGAATTACAATGTAGGATAGCTTCTGAAGGCGACAAGGATAGGGCGCTTACGTTTCTTTCACTAATTGGCAGGCGCTTCACCACTTCACTCTTTTCGGTGCCGAGATTCCGGCAAATTATTTTCTCTCTTTAATTTGGTTTTTTTATACTCGGCCTTTTTTGTAGTACTATTGCGTATGACCCCTTTCCTTCATGACTTGGAATGAAGGAGGGCGTGTTGGAGTTTGGATATTCTGACACCATTTGTTACGATATGTTTGGAAATCTTTGGGATCCGCTGACTGTAACAACAATTACAGCGATGGCGTTATTTAATCTTTTACTTGAGTTTACTCGTAATATGTTTCATCCTTAACCATTGGTACACGAGTGCTGAGAGTGCCTGCCTGGAACGGCTTCAATGATATATATTACATTGTGAATAATCCGTATTAAGATTCGAAAAACGCGTAGTTTATTTGAAAAGTTAAATAGTGACAAGCAGGGGCACCTTCAATACACAACTTTAGGAACGCTTCATCCTTCACTGGAACCCTGAGGCTTCCAAAATGTCTGTCACCATTTTCACCTGTCGCCAGAGGGGATCGCAATGTTGGACAGTAGCTGACTTGGACAGTACAGCGATCCTGAGCTGTGATAGTTTACCTGAGTTCGTAAGGTAGGTGGATTTCGGTTCCTTAGTGATAGTCTACAATCACTGAGGGTACTTGATGTACGAACTAGGTGGTACTAGTACACTCAGACTCACTTATTTATCGCTAGGTAAGCAGCGTACAGCCCTAAACAGCCACATCTATCGCACATCCTCAAGGTATCCAAGTATGTACGCACAGCATCTCACATCAACAACCCATTCAGCGCACAAACCGCTTTCATAGCGTGGGACTCTTAGTCTCATTATGTTCTCTCTTTAATTTTTTTTCGTTTTTACTCAACCTTTTTTCGTAGCGTTATTGTGTCTGGCCTTCTTCCTTAGTTGGAATAAAAGAGAGCGTGCAAATTGGGAAATTCATTTGTTCGGAGAGGTTAGGAAATGTTCGGGTTCCGCTGACTCAGGTAAACATTACAGCGATCCCGAGCTCTGATATTATACGCAAGTTTCCTCGGAATAGGAATCCTCGTCTTTGACCACTTGACTAGACCGCTGAGGTGCCTACAATGGGAGTCATGCAGTACGTTATGGATATGTATCTTAAACGTCTTTTTTATTTTTCTTCATCTCACTTTTCCATTCTCAGCCTAAGCCACAACATTAATTCATAATCGGCGCATCCCAAGTTACCCAATTCCTTCGTCCGCTCTACTAGTTCCTCTGTCTTTTGGAGAGTGGATTGAAGAAAGGTATGCACTGCTGAATGTACTTTAAAGTGAAGTTACTGGAGTTAAACATAATTTCATGTGGTCATCAATGTTGCAATGATTCGATCCTTACCTTGTGAAAGCGACATCGCTGGTACGAACTGTGACATTGCAGTGTGGAAAATCTGAAATGAAATAGGACTTCGGTGAATACTGACGACAACTGGATCCGAGTTGCTTGCCAGGAAACATATATTTATGTTAAACCGTCCACCAGTATCCGTTTCCTGCATAGTGCAAGCAAGCACACACATTGCACTCCTCAACGATGAAATAACTTACCATCTCCAGCGCATACATTAGGGAAGCATATTTTCTGACTTTTCCCTTGAACCTTCGATCAAAAAACTGTAATGTAAATACCACATAGTTACTGTCACTTAATTGTATGCAATTGAACGATATACTAAATATATGTAATTTTAATTTATTAACTTCTACTGTAACTATAATTATACTTCATTATTTATAACCAACTGGCAGGAGACTGTGCCTTGAATTTTAGGCTTTAGAATTCATACTTTTTCCCAATTACTCGCCTGTTAGGGGTTATCCCAGTGCATCTGAATTGAAATTGCTACAATTCAATCAAGAAGAAGATGATGATAATAAGGAATGAAAAAGGCAGGTCAAGAGAAAGGTGGAAATATAATAAAAAGAAGAGGAGTGCAGAATTAAATAAAATTGAGAAGACAGAAATAGAAAAAAAAGAACAAGTCGCAAGAAGGGGGAGAATAATAATAATAATGAGAAACCAGAAGAACAAGAAGACGAAGCCAGAGGGAGGAGGGAAAGAAGATGAATACAAAACGTTGTCTTTCTGCTTACTATTTATCATTTTCAACGTACGATTGGAAGAGAAAGAAATAATGATATAGCAGGAAGACGTGGACACTTCAAAGTTTAACTCTTTTCTCAACATGATGTTAACGAAACACAAGGGAGAAAAAAGTCGGAAGAAGGAATCAGTCAGCAAGAAGTAGAAGACCTCAGCCTTGAGTTTATCTCTTTGTGCACTCATCAGACCAGAATGAGTAGAATGAAAACAGAAAAGTAAAAACGATGCTTTACACAAAGGTGTATTACTCTCTTGCATAGTTTGACGTAATCTCTCACTGCCGACACTTATCCCATTCGATTCGAATTGAAAATTACTAATAAAAGATACAAAACATGACCTGTCTACAACGGAAATCGACATTTTCCAGGCGACCGTAGGCATTCGGGACGATGTGACGAGTCGAGCTGACGGGTGGTTGGAGTGAGACGGGAGACAGAGCATGAAATGAGAGCAGGCCAGGAAGAAGCGATAATTTTCGCTGCAATGTCCCGTGAGTTCTTTCAATTAGTTGAATTTTGCTCACTACATTGACTGCGATTGCAACGTTTCCGATGTAGACGTTGTCATACTAGTGTTAGACTCATTTCATTCAACTCAGCATCGAAAATTACCTGAAAAACTGTACCAAACACGACGTAATTGCGATAACACTGCTAACATTTCTTGTTAATTTCTTAAACCACTTTTTTCCCATGTCAACCGTGGGCTTCGTCCGATCGGATTGCCGAGCAGGGAGGCACAACTAGATATCAAATGGACGAACATCATGTGGATCTGACGGAGGTCGAACATTGCAGATTTTGAATCCCAATGCCTTGAAACGTGAAGCATCAAATTTTGAGGGGTGGTTGTATAACAAAATTTCCCGACGGTAACAGGATGAATAAGGGCCGAAAGGATCAAGGAACAGATAAAGATAATTTTCGTGCTCATCATTTATGGATTTGTAGTTCGCAATAAATGTGACGTCGTTGTTGGTTTTGGCAGTTGTTTCGAACGTCTCGATTTGATTACTCGAATAAAGTTGGCCATGAACTCTATTACAACTTTCCACTACTCCCGTAAATTCCACATTCTGCCATGTGCACAAACGCCTCATTTTCGTTCTACACATATTTAGGAAATATTTGGGGAGAGTGATAGTTGAGAGTACCACGTAAGTTAGTAAACATCGTTGAAACCACATCAGAGAAAATCGGAAAAATGACGCTTTTATTTTCTCGTTCCGTCTTGGCTTATATCTCCATTTGATGGACATTCGAAGAAATAGTTGGGCCGAACAAAACGTGCGTATAAATTGCTAAAAGGAACTTTGATCAAAGTCTAGTTATGCATTAACTGAGTGGATTACGAGAACGCCCGCACAAGTTTTGGCTCATTTTGGTTCACAGGTGGGCTTTCAGACGACCGTTTACGAAAAACGATATAGGGTAGTGAAGTGTTATCAGGGGCTCGAAAATGTTTGGAGAGCCACTGACTCAAGCAAAAATTACTGCGATCCCGAGCTGTGATATTATGCCCGAAATTTCGTCAGAATATGAATCTTCGTCTTTGACCACTAGACTACGATCACTGGGTGCCTATGATGGGAGTCAAGCGGTACATCTCCTCCCTCACGGTGGTATGAATCATTGATGCCTGTTGAATGCACGAATGGGGGAGCTTGAACTTACACACACGTGAACTATTGACTAACGGAAAGTAAGTGATGAAGTGATATGAGAGAGCGAGAGAGAGAGAGAGAGAGAGAGAGAGAGAGAGAGAGAGAGAGAGAGAGAGAGAGAGAGAGTTGAATTTGAGAAGCGCAATACTTTGAGAGACAAATGAGTTGGGAGAACTGAGAGACAAATGTCGTTCAAGAGTGATAATGGATGACTGACTTTAGGGAGGAGCTGAGTTTTGTGGAGAGAAATATAAAGTTGAGGGATGCGAAAGTCCAAGACAGGGGGAAATCTGTGGTCACTTGGAAATCGCTGAGGTGCTGGGGTTTCTATAGTTGCAAACAAACGGATTGAGATAGAAAGGTGTTTGGGGAAACAATGACTTTCCATAGAGCCAGTGAGTACCGCTGAAAACAGATGGTCTAAGGTTATACCCATCTAATACAGCTTGTGCCGAACCGTTCTTGGGCAAAATGATGAAACTCTCAATACATTTTGCCGACTTTTCGAAAAATCACTAAAATAGCAATATCAATTTGAAAAACGGATTCCGTCGAGTCGTTTGCTAGCAAATCTAAAAATACACACACGACAACTTACCAAAATCAGGTTTTTTCGATCAAGTGGGCTACAAAACGTCAAGGCACGAAGAAAATGCTAATTGTTGTTGTACACTGATCCAATATCTAAGTCATGATTTGGGTAGCATAAATCCGAACGAGACAAGGAAAGCAGAGCCAAAATATGCGATCAGTTCGTTAATTTTCTTTCTTGTGTCCTGTTTTGAATACATGATCTCTGCGCCCAAAGCGTATACCCCAGACGCAACCGCCACGGTACTGTGAAAATTACCTCAAACGTCGATGCTGATTTGACGCTGTAGGACACGGGTAAGACCGCGTAGGCGAAAACCAGTCCGTGAGTGGCGTAGAGAACACCTACCAACCAAAGCTGGAATCCGTACAAGTACACTTCTTGCGTCGTCGAGACCATCGATGCCCCAGAAAGGTACCTGTTCAAATTCAAGTAGCTTAAGGAGTGTCGTCATTGGCAATATCGAAATATAGTCTTGTTGTAAATGTACTGACGTAGCGACGATTGAGAGACTGATGGGGATGATGGCCATTTTGCGGCCGCCCAACATGTAGTCCTGCAACGAGGATTTCCCTCTGCTGAAATAAATTCCAACTGCCACCGTGCTGGCTAAAGAAGCCACCACAATGAAGTATTCAAGCCAGGGGTTGTACATAGCTGCAACAATCAACATTCCGACAATTAATACCCACGTTGGGAGCCAAAGGGTTCAAAATGCGCGAAAGACCCACAGTATCATCAGTCAAACATTTTATTTTTATTCGATTTCCCCATTGCACTTCTTTTTTTGATTTCTCATAGTATTTAAGGCCACTCTCTACATTATCCTGTCCCTTTCATCCCACTTTCACATGAAATCCACATCTTTACATTCGTTACATTCCCTACAATATAGGTTTTTCTTGCTCCCATGGCGCGAACAAGCAATGGTCTTTACTTTGTGGTTCTTTTGGCAATTCATAGTGACTGATGTTGGTAATGTGGCTCATAGGTTCAGAGATTCTGTAGATTTTAAGCAGCAGTTTAGAGAATTTAAGGACTCTCCAAATCGAACAGCCCACACACAGTGTTCAGCAATACACAGAGACATACGGTCCGATAGCTGCTAAACTCAAAAGGTTAGATCCAGCTAGATTAGCGGTAGCAAGAAAAGAGCGCCTATGGACTAATATTTGTCATTAGGTACCAATACAGGCACGAGACCGTCGCCTCTGTGGTGATTGCATTGCAGTAAATAGTGTTACCACTACCCAACATTCAGAATTTGGTATAAGATTTAAGCAGATAAAATATTTTCTCAAAAATCAAACTCATTAGTCTTTGGACGGTCAACCTTCCATAAACCAGCCTCATAGGCTTTGGGGGCAAGTAGGTCCGAAGGAGGCTCAGCTTCTGCTGTGGCTTCAGTGAAGCCTCGGCAACTTTACGAAAATAATCACTAACGTGGCTGTTGGAAACGTTAGCTGCTTCCCGCCGACTCGCCCTGTGGCCGGCCGGTCCTTATCGTTTTCCCCTCCAGGTGTCCGCCTCACCTCCCACAGACCACCATCCTTTCCTTCTCACCTATTACTTAACATCGAGCGGTCGATCGAGACGGAGTTATTTTGTTGGATGTGTTAATTGCGATATATTAATCATCTTTTACCCCCTCCTTTTTGTGGAGCTTCCGCTAAGTGTAGTTGTGACGCGACGAAGTGGTTCTCCTAGCTAAGTCCCGTGTTTCCCGGCCGGGGAAAAGCTTCTGTCACGTTCTTAAAGGTGAGTCCCTCAAGTTCCTATTTTTCCGTTCCTGCATTTGTTTCCTTTTCAGGTCGGCGAGGTCTCGGCATCGGCGGAGGCATAGTTTACAGACAAGGGGGAAGGAACTAATTTTGATCGGATCCGGGGTGTTTGAAAATACAGTCCACTTTTTCATTCAAGAGAAATTAGGGTTGGCTACCCCGGTATGTTGTGAACAGTGGCTTACGGCTAAGGAAAACAAACACGTATCTAACTACCGTCTAACAGACCATTTTCTCAAACGGTGTTTTTTTTTACTCCGTATTGCTTAGAATATAAAGATCAAAAGATAATATTCCTTCGGCTGATAATATAACTGCACTTCTCCCCCTTATTGCTAAGAAAATTATAAGTCACTGTAACTCAAACTTTTCTTTGAAAGTCGTGCCAAACCGGGATTGCGTTGTTCTCCTCCTCCCCCCTAAGAAGCTATTCGGCGATTCAAATGGAGGTCCAGGTAAGAATTGAAAGAGCTAGTGACATCCACAGTATGATCTAAGTAGCGACAAACTTTGTATTTTACCTTTAGCTCCTTTCTTGGACGACGTCGCCGATACTGAGTACAAACCAACTTGTGCTATACCCAACGTTCTTGCTTATCGGGAATTCTCAATAACTTTATCTTGAAGTCGTTCCATTTATACCGAGAAAAATGGCTACTAATTACCGAAGGCCGTCAAATTCCACTAATAATTAGAAAAATTGAAGGCAATAATGAGTACAAGTGACTTCATTAGACTGTCACGGGCAACAGAGTTCGACTTTTCCATAATGAGTATTGGGAAACTTGGAAGCAAAACTTAAAGGTTTGTGAAGGTAATTAACTCTCCTAAAAAACGAGAATTTATAGTTACAGCAATTTTTAAAAGGAACGAGTTAACAAAGTTGTTTGTGCTCAACAGTTTGCGTGGTGTTACAGTAAATAAAGGAGCTCAAACAGTTCTCCATCAACGTCGGAACTGATTTAAAATTAGAGTACAATCGAGTGGAGATGAGTGCACCATAAAGGCCCAATGAGAATCGAGACTTCGGGAAGTGTTTGGAGCAAGTGGTCGTTCGACGAGCGAGCTTCAGATTGTAGTTAATCCAGGAAGTCATTGAATCAGGCTAGCTTGCTGCGCATTACTGGTCCAATCCCGATTGTGCCATAAACGTCATCCACAAAGAAGGAGAAGCAACCACCAATAGCCAACTCAGCGTGTCATGGCGAACATGGGGATTGAGGAGCAACTGTACAATAAAGTACTTCACGAGCAGCCATCGCCCAGAAAGGGGAAGGTAAGTTTGGGCAAAATTCACCCAAACCCCTAAGAAACAAAACGAAGGATGAACAACAAGATTTATTCAAGAGTAACGTGATCCAAACATAATCAGTCATTTTTCAGTTAACGAAAGTAAAGTAGAAGTACTGTAGTCCTGTTTCTACACCGATTGCAGTACAGTTAAGTACTGGAGGGGGGGGGTGTAGGTTGTTGCGCTGTGTGATGTGGAAGTTACTGGTGTCAGCTACACTCCCACTACCAATTCTTCCGAGGTACAGAGGTGCATAATGGGTTGTTAGTTTTGGAGTGTGTGGTCTCCAGTTTCTGTAGGATCATCGTCACAAAATGATACAGAAATTAAAAGGACTGTACGTAAATGTAATGGCTTACCTGTTCAATATCGGCCAGGTGTACACAATTAAATTTTACCATACTGTCGTGTTACTTTCGTAGGTGCAGCAAGTGCAAAGCTATTTCATACATTTGCATGGCCCGTAATATAGTCGTATTTAGTGACCAAGAAAAAACTCTACCTGTCGTATTCTTCATTATCTAAGTCTGGCCTTATTCCAGTGCGGGACCAAATATACTTGAGTATATGGAAAGCGTTGAACGCGTTGAATTGGGCAACTAACTCAGTGTACGGACACGTATATTTGCCCACACACCTTTTTCAAAACCGAAAACACAGATACGCAGACGCTGCGCTTCGCAATAAGCCCGCGCGGCAGTAATGTGAAACTGGTTTTGCCACATGACTCAGGCGCTGAGTGACTACGGGAAAGAAACGAGATTGTAGTTCGGGATCATGCAATGTTAACCTTATAACATTAATGTATTTCTGTAGATTCGTAATTGAGAAATGATCGCCTCTGCAGGAATTCCATCACAACCGGTTTTGCGGGTTTTGAAATGCTGACTGTTCCTCACCCAACCGCTCCATGATACAGCAAACTCAGTTTCTCTTTACCTCCCCTTGCCAAATAAACCTACCTTATTTATACTTACGAGTACGTGTGTTCGTCAACTAGCGGTACTCAGCGAATGAATGACGACTGAGGATACACCCACCCTTTGCCCAACACCATGGAAGCCCACGGACTATCTTCTGTTCTTCAGTAAAACCACTTCATATACAGATATGGTTCTTGCAACCTCCTCTGACTGAGGAAAGCCCCCCCCCCTCCTTCACCCAAGTACACAGTGTGTTCCACTGACTGAATCCTCGAGTCATACCTCCAATCTTACTCAAATACCATTCGTATATTTTTCTCTTATTTTCTTGTGCAACTTGCCAACTGCTCCACGCAAGTGGCTCGTAAGAAGAATTCACAGCCCACTGGGATCAACGAAGATCCATTCCTCACCAGTCTCCTCATATCTTTCTATCTCTTTGTGACCCAGCGTCGAACACTAAGTTGAAGTGTTTTCCTCAGTCGGGCATTCTCAGACCATAGAGGGGCAAAAACATTAGTTAATTCGTTACTAACAACTACAACTAAATTAGTTGGTCAACCGTCAACTACAACTAATTAACTATAGTTGGTAAAGTTATTCAACTATTTTCCTTCAACTAAATAGGTTGCAAATGTGGGACCAATTAACTACAATTTAATTATCGTGTAGTGAACCAATTTATTCTTATCTTTATGATGGGGGCCTACGCTACTAAGGCCTCACAACTCGAGGGGCTGGACGGCGATGAGTCATGCGAAAAGACCGATCCGGAGCCAACTCTCCATTTAAAATCCACAGCGGTGAGCGGTTCGCTTACCCCCAATTTCCTCCAACCGCATTGAATACGTTAGTTCAAATTTGACTATAATGTTATACTATGTCATTAGTCTTCGTTATGACAATAAAAGATTCTACACGGACTGACATTAAAACGGATTTGGGTGAAGAAACTTTCACCCAACCCCCGTTCCCAATTTATTGAAAAATTTTCAATTTCCTAATTTCTTCAAAAATTCACTAAAGAGCGATAAATTAAATAATACCACCGCCTTAGTATTTAATATTATAGGTGTTCATTTGCCATAATTTGGTTCCGTTTAAAGCGTCTCTCGACCTTAGATAACAGTTTCGGAAGCGGAGTAGGTAAACATGTTGGAGTTAGTTGACCTCAGTATGAATCTGTTGGGCGGTTCCCGTAATCCCAGATATTGCTGAAGGGATTGTTGAAATTCCTCCAACGTTTTAAAGGTTTCAAATCCACCAATTATCCATATTTCCTTCTGCGTGGAACAGTTCATCGGTTTTGTTGTTCAAAATAGCTTTTTACCCCCTCTTTCTGATAACGAAACTTGGTTTGCAAGTAATGTTGAAGTCCCGGGATTCCTCGTCTACATAAATGCCCATCTTAAGGTACACCTAACACAAAAAATATATTAATAACTTCTGTTTGTTGAGGTTTGTTACTTCCTCGTTCAAATACCCTAGATGCGGTTTCTTATACTTATATTGTAATGAATAAAGTGGTTTTTGATACCGAGCTAACCCAATACGAGGTTGAAAATTGCATCATGGCGCTCTCACACGACAAGCCAACCATGTTCCTAACATTTACCTTATCACCTTATTGGCAGAGTGAATTGTTAGGATTGTTTACAACCAGACGGCTCTCTCACTTCTGCCAACCCAACCAGCCCGCTTCGTCAAAACATCCCTCCTCAATGAGACTGAGACAAGGTTTTTTTTTGTTCTCCCTTCGGACATTACTTTTTTAAAATTTTTATGAGCGTTGCTTTTCACTATGCCTGTTAATACAGTGATTCTCTCTGACATTTTAATTGTTTCTCTTTTAAGTAGTGCTCGAGTTCGCGTCTTCTCTATCACGTTGCCACGAACTGATGAATGACAGGGTCCTGCCACTATTTCCAGGTCCTGCCGTTACATCGTAGACCTCACAGATGCCAGGGATCGCTGCGTTAAATAAAATTGCCCGAGCCCGTTACTCCCGACAATATTCTTGAACCTTAATTGGCACTAGAGGCCGATAGCCCAAGTAGGAACGAACCTTCATACAGATAAAGTTGATCGCAGTGGAAGGCAATAGCTGTTGCGTTTTGTTTTAATACGCCTGCCTTCATCACGCTAACAAAAGTCATAAGTAACGTTCTTTTTGAGAAGGAGTTACCATGTAAAGTAAGGAAACAAAAATTGACACTAACAGAAATTACTATGAATTTCCATGTTTTGGTGAACTCCTCGATAAACGTCAGTGCGACAAGGCACATGGCTACTTCTCAGCAATTAAACATATAGTATCGGGTTACTGCTAAGATATTGTCCAATAATAATTGTAAAATGATGTACAGTCAAATGGTCGAAAATTAAACTCTCTGCCTGAGTAGGATTTTCCCTATTCCCTTTCTACTTCGCTGAAATGATTAATGTTTAATTTACCGATTTTATTATGGATATTACTTATAGTTAGTTATATGTGTGTTATGTGTTATAATTGGCATATATAAAAGCAAGCGTAAAACACCATGGACGTGCAATCTTATCGAATTTTGAATGAGTTCACCTTATACCCCACCGCACTAAGTAACTTCTACTCGCGGCATTTTTTAATTTGAATCGTCGACATCTAAATAGGTTGGGTGACAGAATGAATATCCTGGATGCACATTACAGATAGTGAAGATCCAATTGAGAAATACCTATTAGCAGGCCAATAATCAGGAGAAGCGCGTGAGTCAGTGCATGTTTGATAAGAAGGGCTCGGCGTGGGGGGGGGGCAGTCTGCTAAGATGACTCGTGCCAGGAGTTGTGAGGCCATGGTCCCACCTGCCACACTAAGGTGACTTTCTAGGAAACAACTGCGTTTTGCGGTATCTCATTGCTCAAACGCTGTCGCGATAATCCTCTTCTTGATGTAGCCTTTAGTTTTCGCAGAGACGACTAAGAAACTTAGCGGGGGTCAGGGCCTGCTCAGTAGTCCATTGGACTACTCTGTGCACAGCTCAAGCCATGAAGCTTTCCTCCTGGTGTGAAGTGTAGTGACCTAATGATGAAGCCAGGATCGCCAAGGCTTGGTTAGCGTCGCCTAAGACGAAGGCAATTCACTTCCGCCAGAACTAACTTAGTCTGTTGTACACTTGGTTTTCTCTACCTTTGTTCAGCCCATTCCCACGAAAATGGCCCTGGAGAACCAAACTTGAGTAGTAGTTAGTTGAGAGTATTCCGTAAGATTCGCAGGAAAGGGTAGAGTCCTATTAGAGAAAAAACTCGTGATTTTAGCTCCGTTCACAGGCATAATTGTGAGGAAATAAATGCTGGTGCCAGCTGCTAGAAAATACTGTCAGGGTGATAAAATTCAGTTACACGGTTACGGTGGAAGTTGTGAGATTGTTCAGCAATTTTATCTTCGGATTATCATAGTTTCAGATCGGATTTTATATTTAAACGTCAGTTTGTCTTTGAACAGCGACCCGCTCGTATCAATGAGCGATGAAGCTCATGAACGAAAGAGGCATGGGAGACCAGAGTTTACAATGTGAGCGCTGACACGAATTGGTGGAGAAGATTGAGAAATTACGTTGATAAGCTTAAGCTGCTGACTCAGGAAAAAATTACAGCGATCACGAGCTTCGATCCATGCCCAACTGTAGGATTGTGAACCTTCGTCTAAACCACTACACTTCGACCTCTGGAGGCAGTACAATACTTCCGCTTCTAGTTGTGCAGCGTAGAGTAGCTCCATTAAGTGCCCAATAAGACTCAAGTGCCTGCTGTACTGTATTTGGAAACCGACTTTTCGCAAAGAAGAATTCCGTTCCATGATGATCCATCCAGGCATCCAGATGGCTACGAAAACCCACGATGGGCTCCAATCACCCACCGCCAATTAGCTGTTTGGGTACACTCACAATTTTGGGTACTTTCCGTCCAGGATTGGGAATGGTGCATTTCTTCGAGGCCAATAGAATTAACTCAATACATCGAAAAAGAGACATATTGTCGGGCGCATTAAATATAGATGCGTGCACAATTATGCAGAATTTGGCGGATCCCTAATCAATTGAGGAAAATACGTTCAATAACCTCAATAAAAATTTTCCCCGTCCAGTCTATTTTTGTCGATGTTTTTTTGATAGTCGATACAGCATTGAGAAGTTGGTATCGCCTAGAGTGTAGCGTCAAATTTTTTGTGGCTGACGTTTATCAGTGCTAGAGCTTAACGAAACCCCTTTTTGCGAAGCGGAGCGGTCGGGGACGGATAAAAGAGTGTTAACATGATTTACACAGTTGGTGAAAATGGTCATTAGCCGTATCCAATCAGTTTTTTACTTCTTACGTTGATAATATAACAATTAAATGTATCCAAACCACCGGGTTCTACCGGCCTCGTTGGTTTAATGATAAGAGATTAAAAGCTCCTGTTGATTTCATTTTATTTGGTTCGGTGGTTTTCGCTCAGCCTGGTTGGTCCCTCCGAAGAACGTCGTAGAGCTTCGAACGCGCAAGTTCGTTGGAAATGATATATTTAGATTCTTCGTATTTTCTCAGAGTTTCCCAGTCTAAACCTGAATTTTTTCAGGATTATTGCGATTACGTCGTGTTTGATATCGTTTCCCGAGTATTGTTTGATGCTGAGTCGTATTGGCCGGGCGTTACTGGTGTATTAAGGCGTGAGCAACAGTAAAGTCATAGTAAACTACTGGTTGAAGGAACTCGTGGAACAATGTAGTGGAAGTTATCTTTTACTCAGAGCCTGCGCTCATTTCCACTCCCCTCATTCCAATCCCCCGTCAGTTCGACTCATGCCAATAGCCTAGTGTCGCCTAGAAAATGTCGATTTTCCTTGTTTCTGTTTTGTACTGATCGTGTTTAGTATCATTTGTTAGTATTTGTCGATGCTGAATCGAATGGGAGGGGTCTCGGAATTGCTTTTCAAACATTGTTTTTGTATATGAGTTGTTGTTTTCTGAATTTTTGATACCCATGCTTAATACTTTTCGATTGGATAGAATAGGTCCTAATCATGCTACGCGGGAGAATAAAAGAGTTTTCGATTTACAATTAACACTACACATCAGGAACACGAAAAACATGTACTTAACTTCAATTTTCACGGGAAGGTGTTGTCTTACGAAAGCAACCCAACTACAAAAAACGCAAGACAACAGCCAAAACTACATTAAAGATTAGGCTTGCCTTCCCAATACGCCCTCAAGACCAAACTTGCTATATGTCGAACTTCCTCGAACGTTTTGTGTTTTTCTATTCACACTAACTTCGGGAGAAAATGAGCAGGCATGTCCTCAGATTCTAATCAGGGGTTTTACATGACTCCTCGGTCAACGGTTCGGACTTCTCGAGTGATATATCGGAGATTTAATCAGTTTCCGCGCCGACAGGTTGTCATTAAAGACGCGCGTAGGCTGCGCAATTGGATAGGCACTTTCACCGTAGAATCTTTTCAGATACAGTGCTTCTTTCATAGCGTCTGAAATAGAAACTCGGCTTTTGTGCTGGATGGTGCTACCGCCCATAAATAGCGTCAGTAACAACTAGTCAATGGCGTGTAAAATAAGGGCCATTTTCACCAAAATAGCACTGATTGAGATCTAACTGATCTAGCTAGATGAGTGAATCAAGGCTAACCCGTTTTGTTCCCAGTGTGGAATACAGTTAGGAAGCCATGATTCAAGCCACATCGAGAAGGCAGTGGACAGTGGAGATTAATGTAAAGTAATTGGGCGTCTATTCGACATCCTGTCCCGTTAACAAGTACTGTGTAAACGTAAACAGCCTCGTAGTCGTACATCCCTTACACGCTCTACCCTCAACAATACAGATTTGACCAAACTATTATTTCTAATAATTGTCCCCAGTTGTTGAGCGGTTCGCGTTTGATTTTTCCTAAAACTGCTGAACCGATGAATTTTACACGAACAACTATTTGTTTCCGACGATCATGATATTCTAGTTTGTAGCAGAATTTAAAATCATACGTCTTGAAGTGGTCAGAACTCTCCTATCCATCTTGGGCACAGGGTGAGTTGAAGATAACCTAATATATTAGATTATCATCGTAGCATTAGCATCTTTGTTGATTACTGTTATTATTCAAAAACCTACGTGAATTGATCAAAATAATAATAGAGACAATAATAGAAGTGGATAGTCAATGGAGCATGGAAATGAAGAACAGATATTAGGATATGATAAGGAAACATAGGAGCTATGGGATGAGCTAAGGGTGTGGATCAAAATGGTTGTAGCTATTTTTGAGAGAGACAATTGGTGTTTTGATCATGTTCAGCTCAGCTCAGGCTGAACTAGTTTGTTGCTCTTGACCCTAACAAGAAATACCGAGCATTCAAGCCCAACCCCTTGTGTTTAATATTGGGGCGAAAATTTCTGAGGCCCTCGAACTCTGCGATCTCCTCATTACTGGCTCCGCTGCTCCTTTGACCAACAACAGAAAGGAGCAGCAAACAAACGTGGCCCTGAAAACTTTGCTCATCTAATCCCATCAAGACATACCAAAACTGGTATCACCCCACCAACTTTCCTCCGCCTACTGAGCTGCGCATGTGATCAGTGCGTTTCTACATCTACTGCAGAGCCACTGCGTTCGATCCAACTCCTTAAGACGTGATCCATCAAACCCTTTTTCTACATGTCGCTTCACTTTTACCTCATCTCATCCTTTCCTTTCATCATCTCCGTTACTTCCGAACATCGGTAAGATCGTTCCAATTTTCTTCCACGCATCACGTCGCCACATTCACCGTATTTTCACCCACCTCATCAAGGGCCCCAACGAAAACCAAATTCATTTATTCATTTCTTTGCTCGAGTCTTCTTTGTATTTTCATTTTCTCAGAAGAATTTCTTATTTTAATATAAACTCCTTTAATTTCGAACTATTTTCCTCATTGTTATTTCTCACCAAGCTTTCTCTTCTTTCACCACCTGTTTCACATATAAATTCTCGGTATTTTACCGTGGTCCTCCAAGCCAGCACTATGTGTTGAGGTCACGAAATTCCCATCGTAGCACCTTAACACCTTGTGATCCGAGTCTTTGACATGGTAGCTGTATAACAAACCGAAATGTGCATTCAATCAGCTTCTCCTGCCGATTAAGGGCTTAAGGTTTATTTCCGAATCCGGTAACGGATTTTCCAAAATGTCCTCCTCCCATCACTCTCTTACTATTTTTTATTAGGCATTCCAACGTTCACCTCTGGACTCGACCCAAGATGGTTCACATTCATTGATCAGTTCTCGCCGTTACTACCTCGCCACCTATTTAGAGATAGAATTCTGATATTCTGATACTCATATCTCAAACCCTTTTCTGCTCATTTATATCGAGGTGTAATCACAATCCCGTTCCTTGCCCAACTCATTTGTCCACTTTTATTCGGTACTAAGCCCCCTCTCTCGTGAACCAGTAACACGATCGTTTTGCGTCGATTTTCTTTGTACCCTCATTTTGGCGTCCCATGGGACCTGTCGACTACGCGTATCAAACTTCAGTCGATTTCTTTCTACCGCTTCACACATACACAGCCAATTTCAAGAGAAGAATCTATCGAAAGATAACCCCACCAACATGAAGAGCAGAAGATGAATTTCTTTCAACCGATTACATAACTCCGCTTTGTGATCTCTTTCTGATTACATAACTTCGTGAAGAGAAGAAGTAAAGTAAATATCAAACTTTTCTTCCAGCTAAATATCAAAAAGTCCTGCTAAACCAGGGTTGTGTCTCCCTCACTCACTCATTCTATCTCACTCTCTCTCTCTCACTCTCTCTATCTCTCGCACTCTCTCTCTATCTCTCTCTCCCCCTCTTTCTCTCACTCTCTATATCCCCCCCCTCCAACAAATGGTGTCGAGGTGCGGCAATTTAATGGATGTCCGGGTGAGGACTAAAAGTCCAAGCGTTGACCTTACAGCGGTCTAATTAGCCAAACATTTTGTACTTTACCTTAAGCTTCCTTTACTAGACGACGTTTCATAGACACTGAAGTCTATACAACATTCTTGCTTGTCGGGAATTCTCAACAACTTTATCTTGAAGTCGTTCCCTTTATCTGCGGAAAAATGACTGATAATTACCAAAGGCTATCAATTTACACCAATAAGTAAAAAATAATAATTGAAGGCAGTAATGATTAAAACTGGCTTCATTAAACTGTGACGGGCAACAGAACTCAACTGTTGTCTAATGTGTATTGCGAAACTTTTGAAGAAAATTTTAATGTTGGATAACGCCACTGCGCCATTATTATGAGGTTCATTAATTCCTCCCTAAAACGGGAATTCATGATTACACCAATTTTTAACGAACGAGTTAACAAGTTGTTTGTGTTTGGCAGTTTGCGTTATGCTCCAGCAAATGAAGGAGCGCGCAAGTGAAGGACACTTCACTTTAACCCAAGATTGAATTCAAACTAGTATCAATAAGCCAACACCGAGGGCATTAAGGAAATGATTCAACTCACCCCTCCAAAAACCCGACGGGAGACCTCCCTAATGGGAATTCTGCCTTACTCAGTACTGTCTTAAGGAATTCGTGCAGCTATGTTCAGGTGGGAAGTTTTAGGTCTCGACTGCGTATTGGCCACAATACCACAACTAAGAACTCCCTTCATAATTCCAAGAGCAACTGAAACTCATCACCGTACCAAATGTATAATGACCACTTTTGTAGACGAGAAAGGTAAAGAGTAAGAGATCAAAAGCACACGCGAAGTTGTTGTTATTAGCTGCAAGTTAGTTCCCTAGACAATTAGCTCTCACCCCCACTGTTACTAATGTTCTCGTCAGTGCGTTACCTGTTGTTCTGCAGTTCATTTCGTCTAATAAAATCATTCTCGAGTTTCATCTGAGTTCGGTGTTTTCTCTGCTGCTCATTTTCCACAGTTAACTCCCGGCTTTGGGTCACAGCTTTGCAAAAAAAGATTAACATTTAAACGACCATAAGAGACTGGAACACAATAAGATTCTAGGTCTCAAAGCGAGGGTTGTGAGGAGATGATATTATACTGGAAAACCGGGTATTTCCTAAATACAAGAGATTGGAAAATCCACGACTGTGCATCGGTCTTTATGGGGAAACCGAACTTCCTCATCGACAAAGATGAGCCATTAGAAGGGTTTTTGGAGCACAGAGTGAATAGGTGTGAAAGGATCTTGGTAGTCGTTGGAAGGGAGATATTGGATGAGGCCAGTGGCTGAGGGTAACTAGTTCACTCCCAATTCTGGTGTAAACATCACATTCAAAGAAGAAGAAGCCACCACGTATAGCCAACTGACCAACTGAACATGTCGTGTGAACGAGGGAATTAAGCGCAATCATACAATATAGGACGTCACGGGCAGCTATCTCCCATGAAGGAGAAGACAAGCATGGCAAAATTCAGCCGAGCTCGACCTAAAAAAAACAGAAAAATAGTGAACAACAAGACTTATTCAATAGTAACCTGATTCAGGTGGAATCAGTCAATATTAATGGAAACAAAAGATGCGGGGAAGTAGTATCAGCCAAACACAACTACATGAAAAGCGATTTTTCAGTACCAGCCTATCGGAAGGCTTCAATACTCCTTTTCCAGAACGGCCATCGCCAAGACAGGGTGAAGGGAAGAGAAAATATAGCACATTCTCTTGAGCAGCAATCACCTGTTTAGCACACCATGATGCTTTGTAACAACGATCATGCACTACCCAATAGATGAAATAAGCCAGGCGTTGGGACGCCTCATTGTGAGCGCCAAGGAGTCGCATGCTGTGACTCAAGGATGAGGTTCGCTACAACGCCTCTATTGGACGCCCTGTTCGACACTTCCACCACCTCAGCAGTGAAGGGGAGCTGCCACAACTCAAGGTCAGGTCTTCAGTTCGCCCATCCTCGTGCAAACGTGGCGAATCTGCTTGTTTCCAACCTGCTAATGCATAGTCGGAAAGCTGCGAAGCTGTAGGTGGACTGCTGGTCTTTGCGGAGTCGGTCCGCCAAATCGAAGAAAACCCCACATGCTCTGCACCGTCACCCAATGGTGCGAGCATGTCAAGATGCAGCAGCTGCCTAAGGAAAAACCCAGCTAATCCCGTTGAAAGGAAAAGTTAGTAACCAACCCTCAATACGCTTGAGCGGCCACAGGCTCCCCTTGAAAAGCACGTCAATTGTACTCGTATAGGGGAGAGCTGGCTTCACCTATATTATTATTTTTTTTTTTTTTGAAACGGTGGATGCAGACAATACCTTCATTGCAGCCACAAATGGGCCAATTGTAAGGGCGTCCATGATACTTGGATTATGGCCCATCTGCACCACCTCCAGGCCCCATGGCACTGGTCTCACTTGGTGTGACGTACCTATGCGCCCCCACCACCCTCGCACAAAGCGGAGGATATTCGCAAGTTCTGCATTTGCCACCTCTTCGGGCTGAAGAAAGGGCCTCCCAACACAGAGCGCGCCGATGCCGTGAGTACATCACATACGCACAGCCCATGCTCTGCCATCTCTAGCCCTACCTCGCAGAACCTGCATACCTGTACCTCGCACTTGCCAATATTTGCAAGGTGGTACCTCAGCGGACAGTGACCTGTGAACAGGCCACATATGCTCCTCATATCCTTTCTCCCTAGTGCAAGCACCTCCTTGGACCTCTCTCTGGAGAGCCGGATGAAGAGTTTTGACTGTCTAAGGCCAGGCAGCCCCTGCCCATGAGCAGCCCAGCACCTGTCCTCCCTTTTGCCAACCTCTCTATGTAGGTGGCTGCTTGTAGTCCCAACAAAGGGCTCAGGGCCAATAGGGGTCTGCTCTGATCCCTTCTTAGCAAACCTATCAGCCCGTTCGTTTCCCTCTATACTCTGGTGCCCTGGCACCCAACACAGTGTTACACTGTTGTCCTCTGCCAGGGCCTTCAGTCCAGTCAGACACTCTCTACCTGCTGTGATGTGAGACAGTATGAGGCTAAGGCCTTGAGAGTGGCCTGACTGTCCACCATGATGTAGATTCTCTGCCACTTCAGTCCCCTCTGCAGCAGCCGCTGCACGCAGACTGTCACCGCAGCCACCTCTGCCTAGAACACCGTGGCCAGCGACCCCAACGGGATGGCTGCTCCTCGGCCCAAAGATGCCTGCCCCTGCAAGGCCACCCTGCACTGAGCCATCAGTGTAGTATACCAGGGCCGCAGCTTCGAAAGCGGGAGCTCCCCCCTCCCACCTGGATTGCTCATGAATGAGTATCCGAAAGGGTAGCACGAAGTTAAACCTCGCGGGCATTGAGCCTACCACATGCAGTTCGGGCCCCCCAACCTTCACCTTGACAAGGATCAAGTGGCAGGAACTCCTCCTCCCCCGCATTATCATACCCAACTCCAACATACGCACAGCCTGGAGGAACGCCATCCTTTTAACATGTATGTGGAGTGAAGCTAAATCTAGCAAGACCTCCAGTGCAGCCATAGGGCATGTTGTCATACAGCCTGTAATGGCCAGACACGCCCTACCCTGCAGTTTATTTAGCTGCAACTGGACTGTTTTGTTTTCCACCCCAGCCCACCAGACCAGGGCTTCATAGGTGGCTTCACCGATATACACCTAGGCACTACCATTGCAAGGTTTGCCTCACTGCGTGCAATTACTTAGGTCACTTGGGGTGTGTGTTACCATGACACTATCCTTTTGTGTATCCATATATCTAGGCGAATTGCTACTGCCGCGTTGTCTGGGGTAGCAAACTCAATCAAAAGAGAGTATCTAGTTGAGAAAGCTGCGCTCCTGTGGATCACCAAGTCCTATAAGACGGTATCAACAGAAGCAATCCAGGTGATCACTTGTCAGTTACCAGTTTCTACGACAGTGAGCGACGGTTGTTGGGAGGGCAAACGAAATTAGCAGCATTGACTGCTACAAAGAAAGCCTATAACCATTTTGCAGAGTTCGTGAAGAAGGTAATGGCTAAGAAACGTGGTCATAGTTGATCTGTCCTTTTGAAACTTCCCACTCAAGTACATTGTTAGATCAGGTGGGAAACCAGATTGAGAATTCCTCCCAGACGGTACGGGATTCTTCAGGTGGTCACACACGAGCAACAGCGCTCTACCGGGAGACTGGCTAACGACCAAATACCTGCTGTACCTCCACAGGTCAGAGTTCGGTGGATGCTGCTCACTAGCGAAACCGCAACTTCCATGACTGATATAACCCTCGTCGACGGTTTAGGAACAGTTATCAAGTAAGGAAACAGACCAGTGGGAGAAAAATCCCCTGGAGGAAATATTGGATGAAAAATAACCGACTACGTACCGGTACAAACAGCTTAGCGGTAATCGTGATATTTTTTCGACGTATTTTTTTCCTCCTCGCGCCAGCACACGAAATTAGCTCACATGTTGTTGTAGCTCTTTTAAATACCGCCTTCTAGTCAATTAAAATGGCCACATTAGTCGTTAGCATGTAGAAAAACCATATTTCGTGTTAAATGGGGTGTCATTATTCGGTTCATTGGCAGATAATAGGTCTTCCTTTCTAATTTGTTTTGGCTATCAATTGGGTCTTCAAGGAAACACTTCGTTACCATCATCTTGTGTGGGTGTTTGAACGCTGATAAGGTTTGAGGTCAATACAATCGCAACAATTAGCGAGCAGTATGTGTCAACTGAATTACCAGCCGAGGGAGCATCATACCAGCGTTCATTTGTTGTTGGTCCTGAATACATATAAACAGAATGGAAACAAAATTGATTGGTTGCTGGTGATAAAAATCGCCAAATGGGTGGTTAGTTATGTGATGCTCTACACAAAAATCTACCTGTTCAGTTATTTCCGATTGACAATGGATTTCCCCCTTCTTCTGGACTTTCCCAAATTTCCTTTGTCCTCCCCTAAATTCACAATCCTCTTCACACAACACAGCTCCTCCCAAACTCATTCACCTACGAGTTCTCGTGAATGT
Organism: Pachypeltis micranthus; assembly: GCA_020466155.1. Classification (NCBI taxonomy): domain Eukaryota; kingdom Metazoa; phylum Arthropoda; class Insecta; order Hemiptera; family Miridae; genus Pachypeltis; species Pachypeltis micranthus. The sequence goes on along the minus strand of CM035770.1, from coordinate 53,628,254 downwards.
CGGTCGTCTCTCGTTTCTCCCAATCAACAGTCATCTAACAGTTCTCGCGATACAGTCGTCTTCCAGTTCTCCCAACGATTCGTCTCTCAGGTCGCGCTACTCACCATTCTACTCTATCTCTCACTCTTTCTCTCTCTCTCTCCCCCTCTCTCACTGGTTCGCGTTTGTATACAATCATACTAAACCGGTTATCGCTAGTCTGTCAACTGTAATAAATCCTCACTCAGGCTCACCACGTTCATTGATTTCTCAGTTTCAAGCTCCCACATTCGCGCGCCCAACAGTAGTCATGTCATGTTCCAAAACATTTACAAAACATTCTCTGGAATGGGAATGGGAGGAGTGAGACAAGCTGGATAACCAGGAATTTATCGTAAATATGGATTGACACAACAGGTTTTACGAGCGGTTCATATGTGGTTTAACAAACGAGTTGTCGTTTTCTGGATTATTGATATAGCCAACTTTGCTGATTCGTTGGTCTTGAAAGTTCATTTTTGTAACCCAAAAGGGCCGAGACGACTACAAAATCGTCTCTCTGAGATAGAACAAAAAACTCGGGTGCTAATTTTTACTTCGGTTGATTTTGAGGCTTCAAATACAAAATCGGCCTTTAAAATCACGCTTAGCGTTAAGTTGATTACAGTACAGCTCATTACTCAGACTGGCAGTTGTTAGAGCTCTTCTTATTTTTTTGTCATTGTTTACTTCGTGATGAGTTGTTGGTTAGATCCATAAAGTTTGTTTAGTTCTATCTAACTTCCTTATCTCAGTTCCTAAATTGGTTATAGAGAACAGTGTATCTCGATCGCGATATTTCCAGTATCCCAACCGGAAATAAGTTTTCGCGTCAAAGAATCAGGTGAGTTATTCTATCCCGTTATTTTGTTCCGGATTCCTTGTGATTCTTTCAGGTTGAAGGACTCTGGATTTTGGCGGTGGCCCAGTTTCCCTTAGAGAAGTGGGATATCCATAGTAAAAATCCTGGGGTGTTATCTGAAAACACTGTCTACCATATTAACTAAGGTTTAGGGCATGTCATCCCCTGTTTTCAACAAGGTCGTAACGGTGTCAGGCTACGTCACCCCAGCTCACGGTTTATCAAGTCGTCGTAGCTCGCAGTCAAATTTCAGTTTCTCACGGCGTTTCGCGGCCGGTGCCTTTAATTTTGCGCATGAGCTCTCATACCTTGAACGCGGACGGTGCTGCCTTAAACTGGAAATAACTACGCAGTCGTGTTGTGTGACCCAATTTTAAAATTTGCTTCAAAAGTTTCGCAATTATCATTCGATGAAAGTCGAGTTCATTTGCCCGTGACAGTTTAATGAAGTCATTTACATTCATTACTGCCTTACAGTTTTCTATTTATTAGTGTCGATTGATAGCCTTTGGTAACTACAGCCGTTTTCCCGCAGACAAAAGGAAGTGGTTTGTAGATAAAGTTCTTTAGAATTTCCAACTAGTAATTTTGTGTAGAACAGTCTTCAGTGTCGTTGACGTCCTGAGAAACGAAATCTAGAGGTAATATACCACGGTTTTTTTATAATTAGACCGTTCTCTGGTCCTCGCCTGAACTTCCATATAAATTGCGGAATGGCTCCGTTTTGTGTGTGTGGTGAGGGGGGGGGGGCTTTTCCAAAGTGGGGGGCTTTGGAGAACACAGCCCTGGTCTGGCAAGACTTTCGAAGAAAAGCTTGAGTAGCAGTGATTTTACTTCTCTTGGCTCAACGAAGAATGAAGTACAGTTGTGTCATCGGGTGTAGGGAAGTTTTCTTAAGATTTTGAGGGGTACTGAGTCCGAAACACTCCGTCCGGGAAAATGGTCTGTGTGTGTCTGTGAACGCAATTGAGAGAAAACGGTGAGAAACGAAATTTATATTTAGCGTGTAGTCGCCACGGGACGCGTCTAAAAGAAATCGGTTTCTCTCAAAAACGGGTAAAACGGTTTTGATCGTATTTTTTGTACCGAGAGCATCAAATATCACCACAGTACCATAAAATTCTCATTTGTTGGAAAACGACGAGAAATAGAAAGGAGAGTTATTTTGGCAAATAATACTATGAACAATTTACAAAGTGCAATGGGGGAGCCTTTCCACGCCTCTCATGCGTTTTAAAACTTTCGCCAAATGTGTTGTATTAATTCTTGAAATGTTCACCTTTGCAGCTATGTACAATCCCTGGATCGAATACTTCATAGTGGTGGCTTCTTTAGCCAGCACGGTGGCAGTTGGCATTTATTTCAGCAGAGGGAAATCCTCGTTGCAGGACTACATGTTGGGCGGCCGTAAAATGTCCGTCATCCCCATCAGTCTCTCAATCGTCGCTACGTCAGTACATTTATAACAAGACTATATTTTGATTTTGCCAGCGGCCACACTTCTTAAGCTACTTGAGTTTGAACAGGTACCTTTCCGGATCATCGATGGTCTCGACGACGCAAGAAGTGTACTTGTACGGATTCCAGCTTTGGTGGCTGTCTGTTTTATACTCCGTCCACGGACTGGTTTTCGCCTACGCGGTCTTACCTGTGTCCTACAGCGTCAAATCAGCTTCAACTTTTGAGGTAATTTTTACAGTTCCACATTGGGTGCGTCTGGTATATAAATTTCGGGCTTAGACATCGTAGATTCAGGTTGTGATCAGGAAAATATACAATTGACGAATTAAAAAGATATTGTCACTGTGGTCCTTTTTTACTTATCTAGTTTTTGTTGTCGGGGATTTATGCTTATCACTACCCAAAGGGTATGAAAAATATTGCAAATTGGTTTTATTCAGATATTGACCAAATAAATTGATATTGGCGCGTGGTTTGCGTGTGGGTGCCCTTGAATAAATTTTCAGGGACGACTGGACGGGAAGGTTGAGAGGGGAAGCAATGTACCAGGGGTCCTCCTTATTTTCTCCAAAAACAGCATCATAAAATAATTGACAATAATTACGTATTTACATTACAGTTCTTCGATCGGAGGTTCAAGGGAAACGTCAGGAAATATGCTTCCCTGATGTACGCCATGGAAATGGTAAGTTATTTGCGATTGGGAATTGTATTGTATTTTTTATTGTAAATTATTAAGGAGATAATTCGCTCGGTGACGGTGACGCCGGCGTTAGCTTTGATCCACTGATGTTCTAATCCCTCCGTTTATTATGGAAGCAACTGCTACACAGCGGTTAACTATGAGAACACAGAACTAAATATATCAACAAGTAGTGCAAAAAGAAATTTAAAAATATGAGAAGCCAAAACCTCGCAAACAACTAGCGTGAATGACGAAAAAACCGCAAAAAAAGGGAATTTCGTCATCTTAAGTGAACGGAAGGAAGGGTAGCTAGAAGTGCTCAGTCCACAGTACTCTAACGACAAAACTTAAGCTAAAATACTAAAGTTAACGTACCTGTTAGGTGAGTCCGTCTCCTCTGGCTTGTGAGTTACTGTGGGCAAGCGCTTTCGATGTAAAGACATCATCGTCTGGCCGTTATATCAGTACTGGAGTCAGTCAGTTGGTCTTGGTCTTTATATACGAAGAGAAAGGTGAAAGGGATGGTGGAGCGTCGGGGAATGGGCAGTAAGAGGTAACCATGCAGGTAATGTTAAGGTATCCATTCTATTACCTCCGCTCTTAACCGACAAAATTACTTTCAATTTAACAATAGCATATACAAGCCAAAAGATGGATTAGGTATGGGAAACCCTACCTCGTCCATATTAACTGAAATATTTCTACAACATTACGAAGAAACTCACATCCAGACCCCCTCTCCCCGCCCCTTCCCCGACGCTCCTTCACCCCCTTTCACCTTTCTCTTTGTATATAAAGACCACGACCAACTGACTGACTCCAGTACTGACTTAACGGCCAGACGATGATGTCTTTACATCGAAAGCGCTTGCCCACAGTAACTCACAAGCCAGAGGAGACGGACTCACCTAACAGGTACGTTAACTTTAGTAATTTGCCTACTGGCGAATATAACCCAATTTCTTTAATACTAAATTTAAAGCTAAAATGTTCGGCCGCACAATAATTAAAATTTAGGGATTCCTCGACCAACTCGTGGAGGAGGGATGGGCCTCAAAGAAGTAAGTAAAAAAAAGTATCGTCCTTGTCGGAAATTTCCACCTGAAAAGAAATGAATTTAATTTCTGTCAAAATTGATTGAATATAGATTGGAGTGGCAACCCTTTAAAAAATTTAAAATAAACGAAAGTAATAGATTTCTACTTCTAAAAAAAAGCAAAACAAAATCTATGACGAATAAAAATAAAATAAGGTCGCCGGACTCCAACGACGTAGAGGCAATCTTCTTCGAAATCTTTTAAATATTTATTTAAAGTCGTCCCTCCTGATGAGTAGAACGGAAGTCGGAGGTTGCAGTCTATCCCTGGTCGAGGTGCCTCCTGGTACAATTCTTGACGACTGCGGGAAAAGATTCATTTTTATTTTTCTGACTAGGCTCCAAGTATTGAATTTTTCTTTGTTTTTCTTCTGAAGGAGTGACACTTACTCGGAGTCGAAACGGGAATTTAATATATATTTAAAAAAATTAATATTTTCTTCGGCCGCTCGAGGAAGGACAAGCGATTCGGCGAGAGAAGAGGCTGCTCGGGGCAGCGATAAGGGGCGTCCTGTCGCGACCATCGGCGTTTGTTACAGTACAGTGGTGGATGTTGGATCATGTGGTTCGATGATGACGAAAACACTGTAACCACTTTGTATGACCCCAAACATTAACGAAGATTCGGGACGTGTGCGATTCGGGTACTCCACGGAGAGCCACAAAGCCGAAGAATTCCATGGGTACACATTGGGTTTACATCCGCTCTGACTTGCCATTTGAAGCCACTCACACCCCCATTGACTGCTTCCAAAGAGCTGGATTTTTCATACTTAGCGAAGTGAAGGAAAGGTCAGAGATGAAGTGATAAGGACTATGCCACGAACAGCACAACCGATTCGCCATGTTTGTCCAGGCAGGGGCCCTTAAAGAGCGGACTTGCTTGAATGACGCAGGAATTAATTTACTAGGAAACTATATCTATCTTGAATTCACTTTTTATCAATATTTACCCAACTCGTACTCTATTTCAGATTTTCCACACTGCAATGTCGCAGTTTGTACCAGCAATGTCACTTTCACAAGGTAAGGGACAAAACGTCCAAACAGATTAAATCATGTTGAATAGACGGAAGAACTAATTGAGTGGACGGAGGAAATGGATAACTGCGTTGGTTATGTTGTGGTTTGAGTTGTAAATGGGAAAAAGAAAAGGTGAACCAGAACAATGAAGAAGTTCCAGAAACATTCATATTACGAATGACCGTCGCCCGTTACTCTATAAGCAACACCTATTTGGACGGAACAAAAAGAGAACCATTTAATTTTCTTCATACAAATTCACTTAGAAGAAAGGGAGAGCCACAGTGCAATACTCCAGTTGAGAAATACCCAAATTCTACTACACATCCTCACTATCAAAGTAGTTAGTGAGATGCGCAACCAATCCTCTACAGCGCTGAATAGGGTTTTAACGTGAGATGTTGTAAGCAGATTTGAGTACCTTACAGATATGGCAGGTTAAGGATGTACTCAGCTTTCTTCAAGTATACGTTCACTCGACAACAGTTTCATTTTTCCCTTACCGTTCTCGACTATCTTTAAGACGAGAGACCTAGGACGTGTCGACCCCCTCATCAGTAATTATCGGCCCTGATTAGGCCCAAGGTACATAAGTTCACGATGCATTGTCGACCAGAAGGGAACCGCTTTCGCCATCTTCTTTCTGAAGTTTTCCGTTCGAAGAAAATTGAATACTCAGGTACATTCCCAAATATCGTTCGCGAGTTCTCATCGATTTCGTCTGTTCGGGACATAACGAACCTTAGTCACCCTCCGCAGCTCTCCCATTGGGCTTAATGGACTGATAAGGCCTATTTAGTTCATAATAATGAGAAAAATGTTTAATTAATTTTTTAGCGCGAGACAATTTATTTTCACCAATTTCCGATGTTAAAATCTTTTAAATCTATTAATACAATTAAAAGTTTGCGTTGAATTGAGTAGCCACTACAACGACAGAACAGCTTTTCTTGAGATAAATTAGTCTGAGATTTTGCTTCTTAATAAAGGTAATTTCAGTGACGGTAGACTCGTAACGGTAGACTCGTAATTAGGAACGAAAATCTACCTTCCGAAGGGACACGGGTAAACAATCACACCTCAGGATCGCTGCTATGCCCGACACAGCTGCTTTCGAGCATTACAATCCACTCATACAAACATGGTGTCAAAAAAAGATAATACCTATCGGGAAAAGTGCGGGTGTACCAAACATTAACAATAGAAAAAGATATTGATAGTGGACGAATAGTGAAGGATGAAACATATTCTGAGATAACTATTCCATTGCTGTAATCGTTTCTTGAGTCAACAGCTTTCCTACATGAAGCAAATGATGAGGCGCATGGCGGAGTTCCTTGGGTACTCTATTCCGCGGTGACATATTTTGAGCTGCTCTAAAAAATGCAGAAAGCGCTGTTTTAAAGGAGCGGGAACGAGATTTTCTACCTGTGAACATCCTGTGTTCTTCCAAGAGTTAGACAATCAATAATGAGAGGTTCTAATGTGATGGTTATATTTTTTGCAGCAACTGGCTTCCCACTCATGCCAATCGCTTTTGTCCTTTCCACCATATCCTGGGTTTACACAGCATCTGTAAGTAATTTACCTTTTTTTACTTTCCTTGGCTCCACAAAGTAGAAAGGAAAGTTATGTAATCGGCTAAAAAAATAACTTTGAGTTCAATTCAGATCTTTACGTTTCAGCCCCCCCCCCCCCCAGAGTCCGAAAAACACTATTTGGGAAAATGGTCTGTGAGTGTGTGTCAGTCTGTGTTATTTTTCCTTAGCCCCACGAAGTGGAGAGGAAAGTTACGTAATTGGAATTGTTGAATAACAAACAATTTTCTCCAGTTCATCAAGTTTCTAGGTTTTTGAGTGCTTTCAACGGACGCAGAAATAATTGGAAAGAACGATATGTGGGTATAGGCTCCTGGAAGATACGACGTCAGGCTGATCAAGTCCAGCTGTGCACTTACCACGGAAATTGCGGAAACAAAAAAAAAACGAATTCGTTCGCTGTCCCTGTTTAACGGACCGAGGGAGGAATATTTATGGGGAACAGTGTATAGGTATTGATAAGTTGAAGACACCCTGTGAGTTAGATGAACTCGCTAAAGCTAAAAACGCTGCAAAGTATTACACAAGGGTTTATTATTCGCTTGACAGCATATTTCGGAACTACCCTATTCGTTTCTACGTCAAAAAAAATATTAAGAGTTAAGTATGAAGGCAAAGTATGACCAAGACGGCAGATGGATTATAGGTTTATTATTCAGAATGAATACTAAACCAAAACGCAAAGCCTGTTTGATACCACTTGCAGATTCAAGAAATTTCGGTTTTGGGATCTGCGATCCCACACACCACTTGGGATCTGCGAAAATGCAGCACAGGGAACCTGCAGCAGAAACAGTTCCCCTTGCTTGCATGTGGGGATTTTCATAACCATTCACTCTACTCACCTACTTAGTAAGGCTCAGAATCTCACTCCTAAAAAGGGACAAGGAGTCTAAGGCTGCTAGGTGATGCCCCACATCTGCAACGAGAGAGCTTAGTGGAACCAGATTTGAGGAGGTTTGGTCCTCAACAAGCTACCACACTTGGCATCCGGCGCAGGGCTTAAATATCTGCTAAATTATGACAGGGGAAATAACTCTGTCACATATTCGTTGACATAGCATACCCCCCCCCCTCGCCGTCTTCGCCTCAGCAACTGTGATGAAACGCGTCTCCTCAGGAGCATAACTGCACACTGCCCTATTGGGGATAAACTCTTCATTCCTATCGACAGTAGGCTTTACCAAACATAGGTTCTTAGGCCTTTAGCGTTCCACAATGCCCAGCCACAGCTCCAATACCGGTTGTCGTCTATCACGGTGGACATGGAGAAAAGGTAGGAGAAAGATGATGGGAAGGGGGCATCCCTGAAAACCCTGTGTACCGATGGGCAGCTTGGGGGCTATGAGGCACCTTATTACTTTCCGCTACCCGAAGGGAAGGAAAGTATAGTAATCGGCCCAAAAAAAAAATTTGAGTTTTCTTCAGATCTTTACGTTTCAGACCCTACTGAGTCTAAAAAACCTAATTTCGGCGCGTGGTCCGTGTGTGTGTATGTGTGTGTGTGTATGTGTGTGTGTGTGTCTGTAGTTCGATTTGCGGGAGAACGGCTGATCCGATTGAGCTGGTTCTTTTTTTGTTTTGTTCGTTATTTTTTGTGGACACCAAAATAAGGTTATGGACGATTTCGGCCGGTGGAAAGGGGGGGTGGGGGACGAAAATGTACCAAAAACTAGGGTTTTAGGCATTTTTCTCGAAAACGGCTCTAACGATTTTGATTAAACTTTCAAATTATCTTCAACTGATCAATACCTAACTTTTGTTCTCCATACATATCTCCATGAAAATACGGTGAACAGAGATATGGGCCCCTGAAGAAAAAATAGGTTTTTTACGCTTTTCGGCAGAACGGCTTCAGCGATTTTCACCAAACTCACAGGATGTTTTCAAATAGTTAATACCTACATATTGTTCTCAATAAATGTTCCTGTGACGGTCCATTGAACAGAGATAAAAATCAAAATGTGTCGAAAATAACGTTTTTTCTAACATTTCCGTAAATTCCAGGGTAACTTTTTCACCAGATGTGGTAAATCCTAATGGAGTGTCTTTTAATCACCCATACCCACATTTCGTTCTCCATAATTATTTCTGTATATATATGTTGAGCGGAGATATAAGCCAAGTTAACTCAGAAAAGGAGACTTGTCGAATATTACTTTATCGGTATTCCAGTTTTCTCAAAAACGGCTCTAACGATTTCGATCAAACTTTCGGAGTACTCTCAGCTAACTAGTACGTACATTTTGTTCTCCATAAATATTCCTGTAAAAATGCGTTGAACGAAGATATAGCGCCCGCCTATGTAGGTGGTGTTCGAACTTAAAGGGGTGGCGGAAAGTTGTGTGTTGCTACGCACCAGATATTTTTTGTCTTTTGTTGCTTTCGGCGGAAGAAAAGGCAATGATGAGGGCAGAGAGTCGGTTGGCATCTCCCCCCTCCATCTCAGTTTGGCAGAGTCCCTCCCAGGAGCCGGGACTCTTTGCATAATGATCCTATATAAGAAGCCCAGTACCATCGACCACAACGAGGAAGTTGGTGGTGACTACAGCCACCTGGTCTGACCAAGTCATGGCGAAACACATATGCACACCATTTTCCCAAATGGTGTTTCCCGACTCAGTTGGTAAAGAACTGAAGTGAACTAATAATACTATTTCAGCCGATATCAAGTCGTTCCTTTCCACTTCGTAGTGCCAGGCAACTGAAAACCATCAGGCTGAACTACTTTATATTAAAGTAACGATGTTTAAATGTTCTTTCTCATGGCACTCATGAATTTTCAATTTCATTTGAAGGGAGGATTCAGAGCAGTGACGTACGCAGACAGTTATCAAGCCGTTCTCTTCATTGGCGTCATAGTGTTTTTTTTCGTCCTTGGAGTTATGGAAGTCGGTGGCTTTTCACAGGTTTGGCACAAAGCAGATCTAGGACATCGGCTGGAGTTTGTCGAGTGAGTTTCTGATCAACTCGAAACTATAATGGCCGATCATACGTTCAGACGACTAATTTGAGGCTTTCATGTTTGTGTTCAGCCTAAATCCAGACTACACGCTTAGATACTCGTTGCCTCTCATCGCGATCGGTAGTATACAGACGTCAACAAGGGCGTTTATGTCGCCCTCGTTTCATCAACGGGTTGTTGCTATGCCTTCTTACGAACAAGCAAAACAGTAAGAGAACTAGCTTACTTCATATCCTTTACTTCAGCATTCAGATTTCTTCTTCTTCTTTATGTACCTGGTTCAGGTCCAGGTTGGAATCAGAAGCCAATAGCACATCATCTTACGGCCTTCCAAATAGGCAAGGACGCACAGTACAATATTTCGGATTACAACGGCTGGTTTATATTAACTGCTTGGATAACCCCGTAAAAAATTTAGTCAAAGGGATGACCGTAGTTTGAATTCTGGAATTTCGTGGGTTATTCCCAAGCCTTTCATAACCAATCTTAACTTCCATTGTGTAATTATTCGATACTCATATGTAATTCGGCGTTACACACAAACAATATTGACAAAATAATTGGAGCCGTTTTCGAGGAAAAAAGAGTTGAAGTTCTGATCACTCGATAACGAGAGAAAAAGTTCTCAAATTACCTACAAGGACTGATTGGCAGACTGAAAATTATGCATGAACTCCTACATATATTTAATGTAAATTTCATAGCAAGCTGTTGAACTCCTGATTGGGACTTCGAATAAATGGATAAGTATTGCAGCACCGTCTATTTTGTCACGGATTTCAATAAATACTTGCTTTCAACGCAGGGTAACGATTTGGTCGTCACTTTTGACCGGAATCTGTTTCATTTTCACCCACTCGATGGGACTTGTCGTGTACGCCTACTTCGCCGGGTGCGATCCAGTGCTGGCCGGACAAGTAACAAAACTTTTTTCTTATTTTTTTAAATAATAAGAATTTATGTGTGGCCAATTTTAACTTCAGATGTTACAAGACCTCTCCAGCTTTAACATGATTCCGAGACTAACCACGTCAAAATTGAATGATTAATAAAACTTCTAGGAGGTAAATTGCTTAAGTTAACGTACCTGTTTGGTGAGTCCATCTCCTCTGGCTGGTGAGATACCGTGGGCGAGACCTTTCGATGTAAAGACAACATCGTCTGCCCGTTAAGTCAATACTCAGTCTTTATAACTCACCTAACAGTTACTTTAACTTAAGCTATCCCAGGCACTTATCACATCTTTATCTGTACATCTTTGCCAGTTCGCATTTCATACGCATCCTGTTCTCCGTACAAGTTTCTCGCTCTTCTCCGCTCTTATGTTTCCCCATAAGATCATCTTGCGCTTAAGTGGTGTTTTGTGCTTTGTATGTTCCCATCCTTCAGTCGTGTACTAAGAGAACTATCGTTCTAACCAAGTGACTGTGTAATCAAAACTCTATCGTGTCAAGTGGGTCAATACATTCCTATATCTCGTTCAATTCGTGTGCCTATTTCTCTCTCTTTCTCGAGCACTCAACATACTCGTTTAACATCGTCCCTTCGAGATTCTCTTTGAACATCACCATTTCCTTTGCGAAATCAAACCCGTCAATTTTCTCGTTGTACAGCTTTGAACCCTGACCATGAGGAGAGACCCCTTTTCTCTTTATTCTCTCAGCTCCCAATTCATTAGTTCCCGTAGAAAGAGGGCAGGGTGTAAACTAAAATGTTACTTATATGACGTTCCTTGCCTCAAATACATGGAACCCAATATTAATAACGCTGATCTGCGTGGTTCCTTTCTTGACAACTTTCACATCATCCCTTATTGTTATTATTATTATTATTATTATTATGTTACTTAATATCGTTCTTTCGTGCTTCACAGGAGAAGAATCATGCCACCATCTTACCTTATTTTATCGAACAACTCTCAAAAAAGATACCCGGGCTCACTGGTCTTTTTCTTTCTGGTGTCATAGCGGCTGGATTAAGGTACGTGAACTTGCATTCCGAGCAGTCCTGAATTGATGTGCACCATGGAACGCTTCGTGTAATCATGTTTTGATGTGTTTCAAAAAGTGTGGGCGTTGTCTCACTAAATGAACATTAGCGCCACTTGACTTTTATTAAGGGGACCATTGTGGAGCGGGGACTCAGCGAGGATGACAAATCTAGCAAAGGCGAAAAAGCCTGAAGTAGTGAAATATTTTGGCCTTCTTAACTATAGATTCAACTCTTCTATAGTTAATTATTGCTCATGAATTTGCAATAATTGAATGTTTGTTGTCTTACATAATTTGATCCTCGTACCGCTCTGCAGTAATAATAATAATAATAAAAGAACAGCATAAATAATGTTAACGTGATACAATAATCATGTACAAGCCATTTACTTCGGCATGATTGGCTACTACCCCATTGTCTATGGTAGCATACTCACAGTCAATCGAAGGAGAGAACTGGCCCAGAGCGCTGCACTACTGTGAGTCACCAGCACCTACACAACAGTTCTTACTGAAGCATACCCAGTGAACACTGGCCAGTTACCCGTTGACTTGGCATAAAGTGTATCGTGGACAAGTGGAGAGTGAAATGGCAGCTTCCCTGTCCTGGGCCAAACTCCGTATAGACTGACTGCTCCACTGAACTAAAACTTGATGATAAAGATGTATTTGGATTAGATAAACGACAAGCGAGATGAGAATTCTCGTCAAAGGGGCATGACAAATTTGAGTTTTTTTCAACATCAGTGAAAGTGTTAGGAGCAAGTGGGTGAGCCAGTTCCTCATGGGACATGTCGACTCCAATGCACCGCTTCACTCCCATTCTCTCAAAGACACTCTTCTCTGCCATCTTGCGCCTCCAGTGAGGAGGAAACAAGGGAGAGTGGGACAAGGAAACCACGCGCTGATTCTATAACAGAGAGCGACAGTTGTTGGAAAAGCAACTAAACTTTTCAGATTTGACTGCTACTAAGCAACCTTATAACCATTCTGCCCAGTTTGCTAAGAAGGTTATGAAAACAGAACGTGGTCACAGTATACCTTTCCATCTGAAGAAACGTGCCACCCAAGTAAAATAGTTAGATCAGGCGGGAATTCAAATCATGAACTCCTCCCAGATGATAGGGATTCCCCAAGGTCATACGTCCGAGAGACTGGTTAATCGGCAATCTGGTCTGTGTTCGGTGTACGCTGAGCGAGTGCCTGTGCTTTCGCATGCTACTGAGTAGTAGCAATCCTGTCACACAAATAATGAAGCCTGAAGTTCATAACAAAACCGCGCTATCCTTCCTGCCACACCTTGCACCTTGCATTTTCACATTAATTAATAAATTCGCGATCACTGATGATCTAAATGAATACTATGTCCCTGCGCTTTGAAACACGTGTCTCTGTCACCAAGTGGAGATTTGGTCAAGTAGGACAAGTAAGGTACCGTGAAGTTGTTAATGACTTCCTTCGGCCATTTCTATTTCCATTGATTTCTATACCCATTCTCACCTTAGATATCTAAGGCTTGAATAAATCCTTAATCAGCTTTTACTCTAAGGGTAGTCGCTCATGAGTGCAACGTGCGACCATTTAATACACCTTTTGACTGAAGATGGTGAATCAGATCAAAGAATTGTGTTAGTACGAATCAGGTTCGCAGCTCTCTATAAATTGAATTCACTCGTTACATGTCGAAAATTAAATGAGCTTGGTTGTTGCATCATCACGCGCTGCACGTTACCCAAGCAGACAACCTGCATGTAACCATCGCTCGTTGAATGGTAGGAAAAGTGTAAAATAAAAAAAATAACGATAACAAAACTAATGAGAGCACTTTAAGACCCTGGCGTGGGCCGTCTTTAGATACTTCACTTAAAATTATCAATTGTGTCACCAAATTTTTTACAACCCCCTCTCAAAATGTGATACTATACGTTTCAAGACATGGAGATTCCAAATTTGCAATGTCCGTCCGCCGTCTGGGCCGTTTTGTGCCTTTAACGTAGTCTAAAAAATACGCTCTTTCCCACAAAAATCCCATTTGGTATCTAGTTGTGCCCGCCATCTCGGCAATCCAATCGGACGAAGCCCATGGTTGTTATGGGCAAAAAATGGTTAAAAAAATTAACGAAATGCAGTATAACGCGGGAACCACTGTGGAAGTCAACGTTTCGTCGTGAGTACTCCCTCCCTCCCTCCCGTCTCATTAGAACCACCCACCCGCTCGCCACACAATGCCCCCTGCTCGCCTCGCAACGGGTTCAAGCCCCCGATTACAGGCGCCTGGCGCTGGGGGATATTTAGTTTCCGTAGTTCCATTGTAGTCAGGTCATGTTTTGTATGGTTTACTAGTATTCAATGCTGAATTGAATGGGATGGGTCTCCGAGCAGTAATACTAGGTCAAGCTGTTCATGAGAATAACAAACCATTGTGTAATAATTTTCAGGGTTTTTTCGTTTTCAGTACAACAACAAGTTGCTGGAACACCGTCTCGTGTACACTCTACGAGGATCTGGTCAAAGACTTTCTTCCTGGAGATCTGACGAAAAAAGCCTCACTGAGGATAATCACAATCATCCTTTTTCTCGTCGCGCTTACCAGCACTTCCTGCATTTACATAATTATGCACATCCCCAGTCTCTTAGAGGTGACTTTGAAATACTTTCACCATCCGCATGACCCACCCTAAATGGCTTTTGAAATAGCTAGATGTCTTGCTTGTAATCACATCAGCTGAATTCAAACTTTCATAGTTTCACGGACTAATTACTTTCCACAGTGATCGAAACAATACTCGCGAACCTTCCCTGAAAGATAATGTCGACAGTCTCATAAATCCTCTATGCTATGGTTACTCAATATAGGTCTTGATATTAGTAGGGCCTACTAAATAAGTACGGGAACATTGAGAAGTACCGGTTTGTCCGTGGAATCTTAATTTAATGGTCGAATTAGTTGGTAGGGAGATAAAAATTGTCGAAGGCAGGACGGGCTAAAAATGTCGTGGGGCACGTCGTACTAGACGTTTTTTAGTTTAGTTTCCTCTGCTCCCATTATTTAATGTTGCGCGTGGGATTCTTTACGACAAGCATTGTACGTAGCTGTTGACTTAATATCAGTTGTTGAGAGAATGTTCTTTAAATTTCAGGCAGCGCTTACCTTGAAAGCCTTTGCGCTAGGCAGTTGCTTTACGTTGTACGTGTGCGGGTTGCTGTTACCTTGGATCAACGGTAAGGTAAAGTAAACTCGACTACTTAATATTTGACGTAAATAGCCTCAGTGGACAGTATTCTAAACTTTACGCACGCTCCTTTGAATTATTTTGTAGGGAGCTCTAGCTGGAAGTTTCGTTAGTTCAATGATCACAGGGTACATCGCTATCAGATCACAAAACGCCAAAATAATTGGGACAGTGACGAACGTGCCCAAAATTTTGACTAACGCGCAGTGCATTGTAAATGGAACAACAAACGCTTTTTGGAAGTAAGTCATGTTGGTGGGGTTTCTGACAAAAAAATTACCCCAATTAACTCTACTACAGCCCTAGGTAACGATAACGTAAGGCTGAAATATTGTTGATACAACGGGATGCAGTCAATCATACAATAATGTATGTGCATGGCACCAACAGGCACTAGTCATAGCTGGATTTAGTTAATGCAGAACGATTCGTCGAAACCACCACCTATTTGAGTGATGTTTCTAGCTAATAGATGGAGGAGACCATACGCAAGTTTTGAAATTCTATTTAAAAAGTCGTTTTTTCTGTGTTATATTTCTGATAAATACACGGGGATGTTCATTTAACTGATATAATCTTCATATGTGACTGAAGAAAATAGCGCTATTTTACTCAATAATTCAATTTCAGGTCAACACGCTAGGGTTTGCCTCCTCAGGGGAACTGAACCGTTAAAACACTGGAAAGTCCCTCAGATTTCCCCTCGATCTTACAGTAAATTGAATTCTTGTATGACATAACTATCCAACACTAAGCACAATTCTCCTCTAAATTTAACACAAACCTCGTCGCGATATTTATTTATCTTTCGATCGCCCATGGTTCGATCGAAATGGTTTACGTTGCGGTGGCTCGCCGTCCCTCTAATGTTTACTAGATTACCAAACGTTTGAATCTAATTTTCACTCTCTCCAGTAAACTTCAAAACAATCTAAATTCATATTTCAACAGTTTTTGTGAACAATTATATATTTAGTTTACATTCTAACAACCAACACTCTACCCCTAAAGCGGTTGCATTAGCACCCGAAAGGATCGTGCTGAGAGCCATCTTTTTTTACTTCCCTCAGTCCTACGATGTAGAAAGGAAAGTTACGTTATCGGGAAAATACTTTTCTTTTTGAATTCTCTTCTACTGAGTTCGAAAAACCCTATTTGGGAAAATTGTTTGTGTGTGTGTCTTTGAACGCGATTGAGAGAAAATTGCTAATTCAGCTCAAATTTAATATCTAGCCAGTGGTCACCATGGGACGGCAAAATAAGGGCATGAAAAAATCCACCTCTAACTAACTATAGATATAAATGTTCCAAACACTAGGCTACAAACTCTAAATATTTTTTCCTGAAAATTAGTCAGATAAATTTTGATTAAATTTTCTGTATAGACAGCTTCAGATTACACAACGATATCATAAAATTCTCAGTGGTGGGAATATGATGAGAGCAGCACAATAAATTGCCAAACATTATTGATCATTTCGACGAAAATCGATGTTAGCGCAATTTTTACTTTCCATTGTCCAAAGAGTAAGGAACGTACAGCGATCGTGTCGGAAGAAAAAGTTAGATAGTTAAAGTTTTCTTCAGATTTCTACGTTTTGAGGCCTACTGAGTCGGGAAAACCTAAATTTGGCCCGTGGTCCGAGTGTGTCGTAGTTCGTTTTGCGGGAGAATGACTGGACCGATTGTGCTGGTTCTTTTTTAGATTTTTTTGTAGACGTGAGAACATGGGCGATATGTCGATGTGAAAGGAAGGCGGGGGGCGAAAATGTTCCAAACACTAGGGTGCAACGATTTGATTAACATTTCGGATTATCTTCTGCTAGCTAGTACAAAAATTTTCTTTTCAACAAATATATCCATGAAAATATGGCGAACGGAGATATATACCTATGAATAAATAAAGGTTATTTACATTTTTTGGCGAAAAAGCTTCTATGATTTTCATCAAACTCACAGAATGTTTTCAAATAGTTAATACTTATATATTGTTCCTCTGAAATTCCATACGCACTTAAAAATGAAAATGTGTCGAAAATAGTGTTTTTTCGACCATTTTTGTAAATTCCCGAGTGAGCGCGTCACTGGTTTTGATCAATCTTACGGGCGCATCAGATATTTTTCAGATAAACTCCCCTCAAATGTTATGAGAATCTTCAGAAAAATTCAGGTGATAGTCCAATCCAGTTTCTGGCGCCGTGAAGTGATTTTTCAACAAATGAGTTGAATTAGTAGGAAAAGGCAATAATACTAGTGAATTTATGTAGAGGTAAAGAAAGTTGTGCGCACTTGATATTTGTTGGCTGTCATTCGGTGTTTTGCCTTTTGATTCCGTGTTCGCGGGCACATTTCTTACTGCTCCAGTTTCATGTCAAGTTCCTCATCTCCCGTTGGCGTTTTGCTCGGAATTACTTTCCTGAACCCATTTCCCCCTTAGGTGTTGTCTAGTGCAATACCAATTGACTTACCTGGCTTTATCCCCACTCCTCGTTTACTTTAGGCGTTTTACAAATGTTGCGCGATCCGAAAATAATTTGGTTTCATTTAATGTAACGAGGTTTTATTCTGAATACATGTCTTTTCGGACAGGCATTTTTTTTACAATTCCCCTTCAACATCTGACCTTTCACGTTTCAAGGCATGAGGAGCCATCATCACGATGAGACACTTATAGATTAGCGATATTCTGGTCGGTGTTCAGCATTTATTTTAATATTTCTCATTGAAACCAGAAATTAAGTGGTTTGATTATGAATTAATTATTCGATAATTTAATAACTGCAGAGTCCATGGTTGTTATGGGCAAAAAATGTTTTTAAAAATTAGCCAATAACGAAATAATTGCAGTTTTATCGCGATACCTTCGTGTTTGGTATCGTTTCCAACGTGTATTTTTATGCTGAGTCGAATAGGACTGGTCTTAGAGATACATTATTGCGTCTAAACAGACAGCAGCGAAATCTCAGCAAATATAGTGAGGGGAATTCAACTAGTTGAAGGAAGTCATCGGAGTATTTAGTTCTCTTTTCTCCGTGGCCTGTGTTCATTTCTTCTCATCACCAACTGCCTAGAAAACGCCAATTTTCATTGTTCCGTTGTAGTCAGGCCACGTTTCGTATCGTTTACTTGTATTTTTCAATGCTGAATCAAATGGGATGGGCCTTGGAAGTGCTCTACAAACATTGTCGTTGGTATATGAGTTGTAATCTTCCAGATTGTTGATTTGCCCATGCTATTTTGTAATACTTGTCATCATTCGATTGATGGGCAGAGGTCCAATCATGCTTTGGAGAGAATGATAAGCCGTCAGGTAATAATTTGCAGTGTTTCCCCTCACTAGTCTTTCAAATATTTTATTAACTGAAGTAAGATGGGCACAATGTGCGACAAATATTGGGCTCCACGTAGAGGTTCTGAATTCTACTTTCGGTAGATATCAATTTGGTTCTCGCCACGAATAAAATACAACGGAGTGAACGCGCGTAGCATCTTAATCAATTTTAAATCAAGCGCAGCGTGTCTAGAGGAAAGTAACGAGACTGCAGATTCTGAGATGATATCAACCTTTTAACATCGCCATCTTTGTGAAGACAACGTTCGTAATTCAGACATTTGCGGCATTGCAGGAATTCCACAACAACAGGATTTGCAGGATTTGGGATGCTAACAGTTTCTGACCCAGCTGCGCCGTGGTACGACAAATTCACATTGACCTTACTCCCTTTCCCAGGTAAAATAACGTTATCTGTACTATGCTTCTGACATCCACCTTTGTTATAAAAAAGTGTATACTATTCCCTAGCATCTCTACTGAAATGTCTTAAGGTTTAATTAAATCCCTGTGCAGTAAGGACCTATACCTGAAGAATGTGATGCTTTCCAAAGTGTAATTCTTCCAACACCCTTCAGTTTCTAGGTACTCGTACTTTCCAATGACAGGATGCCCAACGCATTCTCACATTCGAACGTGCAATCTCTTGTTGGAATCTTAATTTTAGCCTTATAAGCTTCGGCAGCGTTTCTGAATTTTGCAAATAAGAAACCCGTTGGGCCAATACCGTGTGTCTATGGACTGGTTGTTAGGGTGGAAAACGTTTGCCGCTATGTGGAGCGGAAGTGCGGTTGTGTCGAACACACAACAAAAAATGAACGAGCTCGATTGGTGTTACACATATACATTCTGAAATGTTCTCTTCTGTGACGTATCAACTAATGCGTTCGTTATCTACAGGTACTTTCGCTGGGCTCGCCGTCGCTTTTTTAGTCAGCCACTTGACTGGAAACGAAGATCTGACGAAGTTGGACCACGAGATGATAATCCCGAGCATGAGATGGGTGCTACCTCCCAAGCCGTCACACGTTGGTGAAGAGCAGCTTTTGAAAGAATTCTAACAACTCTCGTATTGAACGAATCAGTCAATATTTTGACGTGTACAATGAGGAAATATGTTTTTATATTGATGTTGATTTAACGTTGTCCTAGCGACTGCTCCCCGGTTCTCTACATTCAGCCAGACCACCCATTCTCGCTCGAATCAAAATCGTGAATTAACGACGTTGATTTCGACCACAAACACCTGCTAAAAATAATCTTTTAAATATTTAATAGGCATAACAAGATCTTTTGCCTCCTTTCGCAGATAAAAAGTCGGGCATTGATCAAAAGGAATACGTTGAAAGTTCAACCCATTCCTATTTGAAAAGAAAAAGCATCATTGATAGAAACCAGCAGTATTTTTGTTGACAGCACACTTTTCTTTTAGTAAGATTGCAATACTTAGACTACTGACAAGCTAAGGAGGACTGGGGATGAGTGAGAGAGCAATTACTTCTCCCTGCCTATATCATATGATTACATTTGTCCTTTGTCAACATAGTACACAATAATAAAATAGGTAAACTATTCTTCATATATATCAAACAACATCTTCTTACATTTTTCTTTGAAAATCTCTATTCTTCCCTAATGTGTAAACATGATGACCCTTGAACGAAAATTGAGCATGAATCATCGTTCGATGGCCGGGAATCCGGAGAACCCTGCGCCCGCAACAGTTTCAAAGACGAAGACAGCAACGCGTTTCTTATCTTCGACCATCCTAGCTGTCTATATTGCGGCGTGACATGCTTATTGCAGCATTCTTCGCTTTTTGGAGTCGGTCATGCTCACAACTTTTCAAATCGCCGATCGTATCCGCTGCTCATACACCTTATTAGATCATTTGCATTGGACACATGCGTCATACCATCTGAGAAAACTTGTGGTAGGGACGACATATAAAGAATGTAGCAAAAAGTCGACAGAGCCGATCCTTGTAGCACATTTACATCCAGTACCATCCGTGCTCCCAGCACTCCATCATTATTCTTGACAGCCAGGAATCTTTACGACAAGTACGAACTAAACCACCCCAACAGGCTACCAGATTTCATAATCGCAAGCTATATCACAGCGGGATAGATCAAACGCGGCGCTATAATCAACCACTACCGTAATTGTAACTTATCTGAGAGGTAGAGAGAGAGCGAGTTCAAATGTTTACTTAGAACTCTCGCAACAGTCGAAATACATATACAATACAAATATGTATGCAGAGAGTTAATTGAACAACTGGGGTTCACGTCTGCGCAGTCGTTGATTTCATTACAACTCGTTATCTTCGGACGTAGTGCATTTGAAATAACGTACGTTGGATTATGAAAAATCTCCTAGTTCAAATCAGATCACTGCCTCATCGCTTAGCGTAGTGCAGGAAAGAATGTTCAAAACTCAAAGAGATTCGAAATTAAAATCTTGAGAAGATGGTCAACTTATAGGAGAGAAGGCGTACGTAACTAAGTCAGGTCAACTGCGCATGTCGAGGGATTCCTAAGATTATCAAGTAAAATTGATCAATGAATGATTGGATAGACTGTATCTACGTCTAGGCTGAACTGAACCTTTGAGAACTCCTTCTATCTCATAAGTTTACATGCGTTACGAAAATGACCAACCACTTGAATGAAGGAATGAACATCCCATGGTAGGTGTATTTCATCTTAGTGGCTACCTTGGCTGTCACGAGCGGAACTTGGTCACGCACGACACGTTGGGAAGCGGCGAAATTTCGGTCATCCCCATAAGCCTCTCGATCGTACACACGTCAGTCAATTATCTGATACTGGAAGTAATACAACGAAAGTAAAAAAGAAATATTTTTGATGTGTTGGCTTCCTACATACTCGTATATGTGCCGTGCACCTTAAGATTCTCATCGACTTTTGAAATTAAAAATAATTATTGGTTCATGGTAAATTACTTTTTCCGTTCTGCCTCAACCTTATCTAAGTTGGAGTAGCAGCGTCATAATGAGTGTCACCATCGTTTCGTGTTATTACTGCCAGTACCTATTGTTATGTTACACCTCGTTAGTCTAATTGATTTAATGTCCCCTTGACAACAGCTGAACTGTATCGGCTCAAGTTCGCTTTAGCCAGCAAATCATTAAGGGACGCCAAAATGAGGGTACGAGCCGTTATTATAGTGATCAAAGCATCAAATTGGTAATTTATCACAGATGACTCCAACGACAATAACAAAAATGTTTGTGTGTACAGCTCCAAATCTGCCTTGAAATTTACCATAAAGTTTAGTACAATTATTTCTCTAGATTTGTAGGAAAACTCTAGAGGGGCACGGGACTCTCATCCTTCAGGCATGACGTCCTGGTTTTTCCCGAGGGTGGCCAACTGGCGCTCTGTCGGGATGGGGGAAGGAACCTTGCGGTCGGATTCCCTCTTTTAACATTCGCACAGTGGTTGGTGTTGGATTCATTCAAGGATGAACTGCGGTGGTGTGGCGTGGTGACTCCACCTGCCCCTAAGCCTTCTGAGTTTGGAGCTACTCACCATGGTTCGTTTGACACATGGGAACTCAGTAAGTGCCCCGACTCCCCCTACTCTTCGGCGTTGGTAGAATAGGTTCAAGAGCATCCAGGGAAGAGATCGCGTCGTTTGAGTCACGTCGGTGCCCACAAGTTTGTGAAGCCCGGATAGTGACGTAGTGGAAGCTTCTAGTCGTGGCTATGTTAACCAGTAACAGTCGCTTTATCAAGTGGTCCAGGCGTGCTTGAGTATTTATGAGGGCAGCAAGAAGCAGTATGACGCAGTCTGCTAGTGGGTTCTAGTGCATCATTATCTGCGGACTGGGAAGAGAGAGAGACAGAGAGAGAGGGAGAGAGAGAGAGAGAGAGAGGGAGAGAGAGAGAGAGAGAGAGAGAGAGAGAGAGAGAGAGAGAGAAAGAGAGAGAAAGAGAGGTGAATCTTAGCATCCTGGTCACTGGCCCTGACCTGTCTGCAGTGATTCTGGACGTAGTATCTGGAAATTGAATCACCAATAAATTCAAATATAACAAGACGGATTTTTGTTAGGGGACGTCAGAAGCTCGTGGAGTAAACAGGCAGCTTACATCTGAGTTGCAGCTTTGACCATGTCCTGGCGCAGTGTGTGGTGTAAGAAAGTGCTAGTTATATGTGTTTGCCAGCGTTCTTCGAGAAATCACCACACACATTTTGCTCGGGTTGTACCTGGGCTGAAGGCTTTCTTATCGTCAAACATGTTCTCATCATTCTTTCCTTCCCCACTCAATCCTGCTACCTTTAGAGCTGGCGTAGACAAGTAGGGCACCCTTTATCCAATCTTAATATACTTGATTTGTGTTTTGTGCTGCCGTGGCATTTACGGCGAGCATTGGACAGAAAAGATTGTGTCTGTGTGCTGTTACATTTTCGTGAGACAAGCTGAACCGATTGGGCTGTTTCTATTTCGTATTGCTGGTACTCGTTTGAATGAACGTAAGTGAGGTTATCAAAGATTTTAATTGATTGGAAAGAACTAGGTTTTCGCATTCTTTTGAAAACAACTCCAAACAATCTCTATGAAAACAAATTATCTCCATAAATTAGTACCAAAGTTTCCCCTCTGTGAAAATTTTGTGATCTGATTGAGTAGCCTATGATACATAAATCAGTGTTTCTTCAATTTTAAGAAAATACCTTTAACAGTTTTTATGAAACGCACAGGACCTCTAAACTTGTCAATGTCCATGTTGTGTTGCTTTCTATAAGTGTTCCTCTGACTATCCTGGCATTGCCTTCTGGCAACCTTCATCAACTACTGTCTGTCTCTCACAACTACTTTTGTGCCTATCTGTTGAACGGAGACATAAACTAGGACAGCTCGAAAAATTATATTCGTTTCTGATTTTCTCAACCACAGCACTAACGATTTCGGTAGAATGACACATTCAGGGTGTTGGGCCATGGGGTAGTGGCTTTAAAAGTATTGGTTAGCCTTAGCAGCATGTATGCAGTGTAATTTACGTACTAAGGGTACGAAGTGGGGACTCATACAGCAAATTTCCTGGATGTGTACCGTGAAGGACGGAGATTAAAGACACCAGTATTAGTGGATAAACGAGCGTTTAACTGCCGAAATGCCGGTTTTGGCCCTACTTGGAGTGGGGTAAGAAGACCACGCCTCACACTGTAGTAAGAGGTTTTTAGCCACGCGCCCAACCAATCACATTGTAGTCCGACCTTTTTTATCATCTACACCTCAATTAATAACCAATCGTAAGGTTGTGTGACCTTTTTTATCTCCACTCCCTGCCCAAATTTCCAGCAGTACACAACCACTTCTCCCATCTTTCCCACCCACCAACCAATTACAGTATAGTACGTCATACCCCCCTCCTTTCAGCCTTCTCCCACAAGCCTTTTGACAAATCTACTGACAGGTCATTCACTTCGATTGATTCACCAACTGCGAACTTTTCGACAATTTTATCGAGCGACACTATCACTAAATTACCGTTAATTGCATTGAATTCACTCATGTTGAAGGTTAATCTCATGCAATTTTCAAACGAGAAATGCAGTGGTGGATGAATCTGCTCAGGTTATCGAGTTGGGGCTGTGGTGTCACGTTGTGGTTTGCCTGAGGCGATAAATTCCTAGAATACTGTGTAATCGACGAGTCGAAACACGTTTAGAGATAATTTGTATGCCATTGCCTATTATTAAATTCCGAGAATAGAACGCCTGGGGCAACACAATTATGTGAACACGTCATGCTAGTGCATCATATTTTGAAACCACTCAGCCTATTAAACAATTCCGAGAACGCTTGGGGCAGCTACTATTGCGTCATGTCCGTGAACGTTCACGTAAACACCACATGGTTGTTGGTGAGGGGGGGGGGTCCTACTACAGTAGATTTGTCAAGAGGCTTGCGGGAGAAGGCTGATAGGAGGGGGGGGGGGGAGTATGACGTACTATAATGGAATTGGTTGGTGGATGGGAAAGATGGAAGGAGTGGTGGCCTACAGCGCTCCATATGGTTTATGCTTTACAGTTAAAAGA
Source organism: Pachypeltis micranthus (assembly GCA_020466155.1). NCBI lineage: Eukaryota > Metazoa > Arthropoda > Insecta > Hemiptera > Miridae > Pachypeltis > Pachypeltis micranthus. The sequence continues at coordinate 53,603,920 of CM035770.1, read as the reverse complement.
TTTTGAAATGATCCCACCACAAACTTCTGACGTTACCAAACGGCTGTCTAAGCAGGCCCACATTGAGGTCCTGCGATGGCACATACCGCCGGGTCTTAACTTAATTTTTCACACTTTAATTGGCGAGTTGGTATGTTTACTGGACGAATTATCAACTGTGACAAGGTTATCGTCGGCCTCTAGAGACCGCCAAAAATATTGGCCAAAGATATGAGTTCGACGGTTTAATTACCCACTTTCAGTAATCTTGCGTTCCATTTGTCTTCTTAGTAGTTTCAGTTCATGGCCTTCAATAATCGGTAGCCATTTTTACCACAACAGAAAGGAAACGAAAGGTAGATTGAGCGTGCACTAGAGTTCTGGGAGCCAACCCACACGCAAGAATTTTACCTTAAATAAAAGTCCGTCGCGTAAAAGAAGCTCTTCAAGTGAAACTTACGTTATATCTGACACCTGGGAAACGAACTTAAAGGTAAAATACAAAGATTGTTGCTGATAAAACAAACTGTTATGTCTACGTTTGAACTTGCTTTGGACCTCCATTTGAATTTCCAATGCGATTTGTGAGTGTTGGGGCAACACTCGACCCCCCTTCAGCTCAACTTTGAAGGAGGTTGTGTGTTTCTCTTAACCCATTCAATACGGAGAATTGGGGCGCTCTCCAATGTTATACCTGGTGACGGCAAGCGCTTCGATGCGCTCTTCCGACCCTTGCCCAATGACGGCGAGCCCCCCGAGACGCTCGGTTTTCTTTAGTTTCAAATGTGCTTCAGACCGTTCCAGTCACTTGTGGAAGCCCGTTATTTACTGGCAGTCACTCCTAACAACATTCTGAACATTCTGCAGTTTGCCGTTTCTTAATCTGACGTTTCCTTTAGAAACTGCATAGCTCCCAAATTAGGGTAAGTAAAACTCCGTTATCTTTACATTTGGACGTATAATTTAAACTTATTACTTAATAATAAGCTAATATACCTATTTTTTAGCAGAAGGTTCGTACTTGAGGAGGAAAAAAAGAGGGCGAGTGAGGAGCCACAACCCTCAACTTCAAGGTTTGCATATTTTTTACGTTTCACTAACATTAAAATTACGATGATGAATTTGTATTGATTTTTTAATAATGATAACCATTGTAATAATGATTTTTTCAGCACCAAACAACCCAAAGTTGGTGAGCCAATGCAAAGAAAAGTGATGACTGACGAGGAACTTCTTCGTATCCTGTCCAGCTTGTCCTGATACACCTGCTTTATGTATCGAAAATTGTTTTGTAAATTTCCACAAAAATATGACGGTTGATGGAAATTAATTGCTTAATGTTTACAAGTACTATTTACTACCTATGTAAACATTTACGAACGATTTTTATGTTATTTACTGTATAAATACTTGTAATTTTATTGAAAAAGTTGACAAAAAATTGTTTTCCTCTCTTTATAATTACACCTTATTCAATACAACTTACCTTCTGAAAGTACGTTATGGATTAGTTTATCATTTTTGGCTTGAAATAATTGTTTCGAAATTCCAATGGCCCAATTCGTGTATAAAATGACGAGCGCCTCGAGGCGCTTGCAGTCATAGCTGTTTGTGTTTTGCGTGTTAGCCTACCTACACATTAGCTATGACTGCGAGCTAATGCTCGTCAATTTATACACTAATTAGATACATTAGAATTTTGAAACTATTTTTTCAAGCCCATACAAAAATTAACTAAGCCATATACGTAGAAAAAGTTGTGCCGTCAGTGACGGCCGTTTATGAAAAACTAAGCAGTATACTGCATAGGGATCTCAATATGGCCGCCGTATTGAATGGGTTAATATAAGAGAATTGATGGAGAAATGTGAGAGTTGCACCATCCTAGCAACGAAGTATCTGGGCAACTTGGTCGTTTCCAGCATCTCAAATGACTGTCGAATATTTGAACAAAATCGACGGTAGACCTACGGTTCTATAGTTACATTATTTAATGGTGACAGCTCCTCCGTATTATGTTCCGTATTTCTATCTATGCAACGTCTTCAAGAGCATCGGCCAACGCACTTCCGAAGAAACTGAAAGTGAGGAACACGGTCGGTTTACCCGACAGGCGCATTATCGCGAATACGTCGCGCTTTCTTTCAACCTAACATAACATGGAACTAGTTCCATCTAGCTGCTAGTATATATAGATAGTAGCTGCTTTCATTTGATCGTTATTTATGAAAGTTGGTATTAAGCTGATTTTTACTTTCCTTGGCTCTACGAAGTAGAAAGGAAAGTTATGTAATCGGCTGAAAAAAACATTTTGAGTTTTCTTCAGATCTTTACGTTTCAGACCCCCTGAGTCCGAAAAACACTATTTGGGAAAATGGTCTGTGAACGATTTTTAGAGAAAACCACCGTACCGAATCAGCTCAAACTTGATATCTCACCCGCGGGTTGCCATGGGACGCAAAAATAAGGGTATGAATAAAATGCATCGAAAGTTAACTATAGTTATCATAGTGATCAAAACACCAAATATTTTTTTCTCAAAAACCGCTCGAACGATTTTGATTAAGTTTTTAAATTGGTAGCTCTTAATAAGATAATCATACCATGAAATTTCCATTTGTGGGAAAATGACGAGAGCAGCACAATAAATTACCAAAACTTTCGAGGTAATCGATTTTAGCGCAGTTTTTAGAGAAAACCACCGTACCAAATCAGCTCAAAATTGATGTCTAGCCTACAGGTTACTATGGGACGCAATAATGAGGGTATGGGCAAAATCCACCGAAAGTTAAATATAGTCATCATAGTGATCAAAACACCAAATTTTTTTTCTCAAAAACGGCTCTAACGATTTTAATTACATTTCTTATGATGATAGCTCTCAATAAGGCAATGATACTATAAAATTCTCATTCGTGGGAAAATGACGAGAGCAGCACAATAAATTATCAAAATTTCCGACCAGAAGCGTTTTTCACGCAGTTTTTTCCTTATAAACTCCGCTGGAATCCTTGTAGAATGTTAAAAAAAATTGGTATTGTAGTCCAACCCAATACCTAAAGGGCGAGTGTTTAAAAACGCTCATGAGATACATGGGGCTCAGAAATTCCTGAATTTCAACTACTGCCGTTTCGCTTACTACCAGTTCTAAAAGTGTTTACCCAATAACTCTGCAAAAGTGATTACTATCCTTCTTCAAAAAATTTGTGTTTACAGCCTCATTAATTATCTGTGTACCAATTACTCAATAATGGTCCTGCAATGAGTACGAGCAGCACAATAAAATCTGGAACTGTAAGCGCTACCGCTTCCTGCTGCCGTAAAGCGTTGTTTGACCAAGTTCAAAGGAACTGAGTGATAAATGAATTGATTAAATCGAATTAGCCATGTACAAAGGGAATTGACGTAGAGCTAAGGAAAGTTGTGTGTTGCAACGCACCAGATATTTTCTTTCTCTCATCACCATCGCAGCTGTCTGGAGATAATGTGTTGGAATAACACCTGTGCGGTCCAAGCGACGAACGATACTGGATGTCTTCTGGAAGAGAGTTATACGAATGTTGTCTCGCAATTTCTTACGATGCCTTCGAAAATCTGAGGAAACAAATCCCAGCCACTTTTGTCATAGAGCAAACTGATGGGCGATTCACGGGCGCATATATCGTAACGTAACGGTCGGAAAAAATGGAATTGTCCTGCTAATCATTATTATACGATTAAGTAAACGTTTCATCCGACCATTCATTCCAAAATTCAATTAAAAAGACTAATGATTATGCTAATTTAGCACAGTCAAAATATTGTAGCTGTGTAATAACTCACTGAACATGTCTCGATCGCGTGGTCTGATTTCATATCGTAGCGTAACGGCTGGAAAGATTGATTGTTCTTCATTTTTTTGCCAGAAATTCGTAGCGGAACCACAAGCTTTTTTACCTCCATTATCCCAGTGACAGGATATGAGTAGTTCAGATGTTATTAATTCTTCTTCCTATGGATGTAGACGCGGTTGAGCGTCGTTGTAGTGATATGTACGTATAACTCTGCACCCTTGATGTAGGGAAACAGTTTTGAAGAGGAGCTTTCGGACCTGGTTGCTAGATTTGTTGCCAGACATGTTCAAGACAACAGATAATCTCAGTGGCTGGTGAAGACGAAGGAGCAGCGGTGAACCAAATAGAAGGCATTATCATTAGAGGAGACGCTGTGTGAACACAGGAAAATGCAGTAGTTATACATAAATGTTCGGTGTTCTGTATAACAGGCATCTACATGACACAAGAAAGCTGGTGTTAACGGGTTAATGGTTGAGTGCATGGTTGACAAGTGGGGAGTGAAACGGGAGCTTCCCCCGCTTTGGGCTGAACTCCATGCGGATCTCACCACAGAACAGAAACTTGCCGCCATCGATGAATGGCTCTAGAGAAATGGCAAGCGAGATGGGAATCTTCGTCCGATACGTATGAGTTCTTCCCCAACATCCGTGAACGTCTTTCAAGAAAATGGGTTAAGCCAGACCACTGGACGAGCCAGTTCCTCGCGGGACATGGTGACTTCAATGTGCGGCTCCACTTCTTTTCTCTGAAAGACTCTCCATTATGCACGTCTTGTGCCTCCAGTGTGGAGGAAACAAGAAACCATGTGCTGTTCCACTGTAGTTTCTACAACAGTGAGCGACGGTTTTTGGGAGGGCAAACGACCTTAGCAGCATTGACGGTTACAAAGCTAGCATATAACCATTCTGCAGAGTTCGCGAAGAAGGTGATGGCTAAGAAACGTGGTTATAGTTGATCAGTCCTTTTGAAACTTGCCACCCAAATAAATAGTTAGATCAGGTAGGAAACCAGATTAAGAACTCCTCCCAGATGGTACGGGATTCCTCAGGTGGTCACCTCCGCGTGGTCACACACGGGCAACAGCTCTCTACCGGGAGACCAAATACCTGCCGACCTCCACAGGTCTGAGTTCGGTGGATGCTGCAATGGCCGGCCTCTTGCATATTAGCGAAACCGCAAAAAAGCGAAAATGTACCAAAATCTAGTGTTTTTCGCATTTGTCTCGCAAAAGGCTCTAACGATTTTGATTAAACTTTCAAATTATCTTCTACTAATTAATACCAAACTTTTCTCCTCCATACATATCTCCATGAAAACACGGTGAACGGAGATATAGGCCTATGAAGCAAAAATAGGTTTTTTACGTTTTTTGGCAAAACGGCTCCAACGATTATCACCAAACTTCCATGATGTATTCTAATAGTTAATACCTACATATTGTTCTCAATAAATGTTCCTCTGACAGTCCATTGAACAGAGATAAAAATCAAAATGTGTCGAAAATAACGTTTTTTCGAACACTTTCGTAAATTCCAGGGTAACTTCTTCATCAGATGTGATAAATCTTAATGGAGTGTCTTTTAATCACCCATACCCACATTTCGTTCCGTATAATTATTTCTGTATATATCTGTTGAACGGAGATATAAGCTAAGTTAACTCAGAAAAAGAGATTTGTCGAATATTAATTTATCGGAATTCCAATTATCTCAAAAACGGCTATAACGATTTCGATCAAACTTACGAAGTACTTTCAGCTGAATAGTCCCTACATTCTCTTACCCATAAATGTTCCTGTAAAAATGCGTTGAACGAAGGTATAGCGCCCACATATGAAGCTGGTGTTCGAACTTAAAGGGGTGGCGGAAAGTTTTGTGTTGCTACGCACCGCTCGTTTAATAATTTGATCTGTGCGCAATGAGTGGCACCCAGTTCAACTTCTTATCCCCTTACAAGGACTTTCAGTCCCGTATCTCTAACACGCTCCTGTGAGCTTGCATGACAGTACTCTATGCAAGTTGTTTGGTTTTGTTATCGGTCGCCTTGCACGAAGCTGCAGGAGGCGTGTATTTTCTGTTGTTGCTCAATTCCACCTTTTCCTTCTGCATTTCCGTTTTCCTCTTCCTCGCCTTCAGTTCGTCTGTCGCCGCTCTCCGGTAAGCCCGCGCTAGTGCAAAACCCGAAATCATTTTTCTTTTCCCAAACTCTCCATTTCGAGCGATATTGACTGCACCAGTCGCCTTCATCTCCAGGTAACTAACCCTCAGCAGTCATACACGTTCGTCTGATTTGGGTTCTGTGTAGCGAACACCAGAAACCATATTATTTCAGCGCTTCGCGGCCTTTACATTTCATTCCTCAATAGGATTCCGGTTAGGCACTGCACACAAGTAATCATTTAATTAGTTTTCTGGGCAATTTCACTTAACTCTACCTTCGCAGATTCCTTAGATTGACAAAACAGGACATTTTACCAATTTTGTGATTAAACCCTTAACAAGGCTTTTCTGAGTTATAGCTCGTCAAAGAAATAGAATGTTGTTTCGGCTGGAGGGAAGCAGATCAGCGAATGAGAGTTTAGTATAGAGACCGCCATCAGAACTGCTTTTGCTCACATCAGCAAGCGAAGCTGGAGCGGTTACAAAAGGGGTTTGATAATTTAAAACGCTTCGAATTATTACACATCGGTTTATTCTTCACCAGTACAACATGCAAATATAACATGGTCATATCATCAACCAAGGAATCGGCCCCTCTAAGACCCATCCCATTCGAACTGACGGGTGGTTGGCATGAGACGGTAGGCAGTGCGACAAATGAGCGAAGACCAGGGGGAAATGATAACTTTCGTTTTTGTCGCGCGAGTTCGTCTAAGTAGTAGAATCCCTATAAATACTGTGGTTTAATTTCTTCCCATCTAGAAGGAGTTCAACGCGCCTGAGACCGTCCTACTATGAGTCGAAAAATACCTAGGAAATGATAACAAACAAGAAGTAATTGCAATAAAACTGCCAAAATTTCATCTTGGACGAAATTTTTAAACCATTTTAATGCTCATAACAACTACATGTTTCGTCCTACTGAATTAGCGAGTAGGTGGGCACAACCAGATCCCAAATGGAATTTTTGTGCGAACCGTGGACGACGGTGAATGAACATGACAGATCTAGAATCCTAATGACTTGAAATGTACTGTTCAGTTTGAAAGGGATGGGGGGAGGGGGAGTTGTAAAAGACTTTCGTGGCCGAAAAGGTTGGTATATTATCTCATTCTGAATAATAAACCGAAACAGAACATGATGGAGCTTTCAAACGTTCTAAATGCAGATTTTAATTGGTGGGTTTGGTGTACTGGACAGTGCAGTGTTGCGAGTGACCATAAATACTGTTCTGACTCCATACGAATGTGGTTAGCTTCTACCTCCCCAAGCCTTGCGTGTCCAGAAACAATATCCCAAAGGTTCGGCTGGGTGACCCACTCGCTGAACGGCGCACCTCTTTCGTGCTTAGTTCCACCATTACGCCGTCGGCACTGGCATCAACTACGACGCGCTTCGTACACAACGAACTGTGTCTGGGGCGTAACTTAATACGCGCATCACGAGATGTTACCCCTCAGAGCCGGCCCTCGGAAAGGCAACCATTTTTACTGCGCGATATCCTGTCTATGATGACATGACACACAAGGGCAACCGCGATCCCCGAGGTAATGGCGCACGCGGAATCGGCAGCTTGGTAGCTGGACTTCCTTAAGAAGAAGATGAACAAATCAAAACTCGACGTTAAGTGATTTTGTTCCTTGCTGAACGGGGACTTTGAATGAAGGAACTTTTATGGGGTTCACTTTGGCCCCATCCAGTTCAAGAGCTTGTGAGCCCTTCGCTCCACCATTGGCATCAGGAGTGAGGGAAAGTTTTCTCACCCTTCTTCAAGCTTCCTACTTCTGCGTACCGAGTATACGTTTTATTGATAATTGATTAAGAAAGTTGTGTGGGTGCACCACAAATATTATGAAAAAATATAAATAAAAAAACAAACAATATGTGGAAAACTGAATAAAATGTGAAAATGTGGGTTTAATCATCGTCTTTGACGTATTTTAAAACTTTGTTTCTCAATTTGGTTATTAATTGTCAAAATGTTGGTTATTGCAGCTATGTACAACCCCTGGCTTGAATACTTCATTGTGGTGGCTTCTTTAGCCAGCACGGTGGCAGTTGGAATTTATTTCAGCAGAGGGAAATCCTCGTTGCAGGACTACATGTTGGGCGGCCGTAAAATGTCCGTCATCCCCATCAGTCTCTCAATCGTCGCTACGTCAGTACATTTACAACAAGACTATATTTCGATATTGCCAGTGACGACACTCCTTAAGCAACTTGAATTTGAACAGGTACCTTTCTGGAGCATCGATGGTCTCAACGACGCAAGAGGTGTACTTATACGGATTCCAGCTTTGGTGGTTGGCTGTTGCCTACGCCGCCTACGGACTTTTTTTCGCCTATGCCATTTTGCCTGTGTCCTACAGCGTCAAATCGCCATCAACTTTTGAGGTGATTTTTTTAAAAAGTCAAATTCCCGTGTTCCACGACGGTACAACCTTATCGTGCACAAAAAAAGAAAAAAGTTTTTTATGGTTACAATTCTGATGGAACGTTTTGATTCTATTCGGCTTTCCTTACTGTTTTTTTAAAATTATTTGGTTGTGTTTTGACGAATGTCAAGCCTCTCAGAAACATGGCTTATGCAGCGTTTGGAAGTCACTACCAACTGTGAGTGAGGAACTACACGAGTAATCAAAACGGGACATTTGCAGATTTTATGGCCATTAATCCGCACCCAACCGCATGCTACCGCCTCAGTCACCTTGACAAAGCGGACTTTATTCGGGTAGATTATGTAGTGAAGGTAACAATCGAACTTTCAAGAGTTCCACTACTTTCTATGTTAAAGCAGTAAAATATTTGGGAGAAGTCTTGAAATCAAAATTAATCTGAAAATAACTTCTCTGCCAGTTAATTACTGCAGTTCTGGGTGCTTCCAAACCTCTCATCGTAGAATCCAAGCGCCGGCATTCAATTTATTTTCACTGTAAGCTTTGAACGAACCTCTACATGTACCAGGTCTGTTTCCTTGTTTGATTACTGTTCCTAAATCATTAAACCATCGATGAGGGTTATACTCGTATCTATCATGGAAGTTGCAGTTAGCCTAATATGCCAGAGGTCGGCCCCTGCAGCATCCACCAAACTCAGACCTGCGGAGGTACGGCAAGTATTTGGTCGATAGCCAGTCCTGGGTGTCGTGAATTTAAGTCGCCATCTTTGGAGAGGAACTGGCTCGTCCTGGGGTGTGGCTCCACCCATTTCCTTGAAAGACGTTCACGGATGTGGGGAGAACTCATAGTCCCATTGACAGGATTCCAATCTGGCTTGCCATTTCTCCAACGCCCAATCGTCGATGGTGGCAAGTTTCTGTTCTGTGGTGAGATCTGCACAGAGTTCAGCCAAAGAGGACTCTCCACTTGTTAACCAAGCATTCAACTGCCAAGTCAACCAGTAACTGACCAGTGATCACCTGAAGTTTCGATTTGGCGGACTGACTCTACAAAGATCAGCACAGTCAAGTCATCCACATAAGTGTATGGCTCGCAGTCAGTCTCCATGATCCTCCTGAGAAGACCTTCGAAGAAGGCGTTCCAGAGAGATTCCCTTCTCAATATTTCTCTGGACGGAGACATGTCTGCATTCGATTGTAGCAGTTCTGTCTGTCAGGTAACTTCTGACGATTAAGTAAAGGTTGCGGGGGATTCCCTACCTTTATGCTCATTGAGGAGAGGTGGCCACCAAAGGTTGTCAAACGCTTAGCTGGTGCCAGCAGGGAAACATGCTGAATTTCGAAAATGACATCCAGCATGGGCCTTCCTTTGGTACATCCATATTCCCTGCCTGTGAGGTTGCTGCCAAAGACTTATTTGAAGGACTGCAACATCAACATTTTTAATGTTTTGCCGTACATGGAAAGAAGGCTGAAAAACGATCCCAGGTCTGACTGATTGTGGTCGCCTCGCTTTTGAAGAGTGACGACACACACAGACTTTCTCTAATTCGGGAACTGTCCAACGTGTGGACAGTCATTAATTAAATTAAGGGGGCCGCTGGATATTGTCTACCCAGATTTCTTTAGCATATCCCTTTCTATTCTACATGGCCTACAAGAGTTGTTGTGCTTTAAGGTAGCAAGGGCCCTGCCGAGGTGTGTTGTCTTCCACAACGGGATGTCGGCCTCGTTCAGAGGGTCTGTAGTCAGCTCCTTTGCCGACCTCTGGGCTTCAGTATCTCGAGCTACTTGGTCGTCAGGAAACGCCTTTCCAAGGAGGGTTTCCATCGAACTTTCGATGCTACAGCCCAAGCCTGACTCATTTTGCCCGCTAAAACCTGCTCTACATTTGCTTTCCCTATGGAGGAGTTATGATGTCTGGCATCAGGGTCACGAGTTTGTTGTTACAGTCATCTTCTCTACCTGTACCACTTAATGTAATTCGCGCAAATCATGTCTTCGTCATCGTCTTTCCGTTCGTCTTCCCGTTATCACTCTTCCCTTCTTGTCTGTAAGTGGTTCATTCTTATTTTCAAATTGCTGGCTTCTTTTTTGTGCTACCTGCTTTCACCTGTCTTCCTCCCTCCTTGTTTCGTAAATAGTTTTTTTAGGCTTCTTCAACTTCTACTTCGTTCAAGCACAGTACATTAATTCACTATTTTCGGTCTATACCGTAGTCGTATACCTCTGAGAATTGTTCCATTCGACCCAGCACCTAAAAATACCTTGAAAACGATACCTAGCACGGTATATTTGCCATAAAACGGCCGAAATTAGTTTCTTGCTAATTTTTTAAAATCATTTTTTGCCCATAACAACCTTTTTTAGAGCATCTCAAAGCGAAATATAGCCGGATTATGAAATCCCAATGGGATCCCAATAAGTATCACATTTTGATAGTAGGGAGGGGGGTTGTAAAAAAATTGTCCCGAACAAAAACGTAGGTGTATTAGTCAGAATGAATAATAAACCAAAAACAAAAATTGTAATTTATTGTTTATTGGTTATCGAAGTTATTGGTAGTCTAATAAAAAATAACCATAGCAAAATGTATCAACAGAGTTGGATGACATCAAGTCCCCTGGTTACGTCTATGAGAAAGTTTTGCGCATTAACGGTTCTGCAGAAATTGGTCGGCAATTTCATGCATCCAGTTTTCTCCCGAATAACTACTTTTCCATCGCTCATATCTGTGAATCGTTTATATTTCCCATATTCATCTTCAGCTGTTATTTTCCAACATTATATCACGTTGGTGATGATTTCGAGCTAGCGTAGGTGCTATCAGCTGTAGGTGGAATGACAGGGATTGTTTTTCAATCTCGTGTTCGTGTTTGTTTCAGATGTTAAATTTACACTGTTTCCGGGCTGTGGTCATAGACGGTTGTTTTTTATGGTTCACAATGCCTCTGGTTTAACTTGAATATTTAGTGGCAGCCATAATTTGATCGTATTTAGACGAGGGTTACCGAAATGAAGAATGTTTTGCCACTCCACCAGAGGCATAAACGTAAAATCCATTTGTGGTGCCTGCAGGGTGAGAAGTATTGCTGGCAGACGCATGGCGGGAATAAATTATCAAGTAATAACTAATCAGTTATCAACCACCGAGAGTAGAAAATTATTCATGTACTAATATTGCTATAGGGAATGGTGGTGGAAGGGAGAACATTTTGGTTTGCGCGTATTTTTCTATACCGAATCATTAAAAATTGATGTAAAAATAAAATATGCAAGAATAAAATTAAATGTTTGGGGTAGACTGCCCTTACCACTTAGGGGAATGAGAAATTGCTTACGTCCTTTTCTCAGAACAACTGAATATACACACTCACAATTTCATAATCATCGGTCAAGCCGTTTTGGAGGAGTTTTGTTTCAAACACTATGACACGAGAATTGTGTGTTTTAGAAGGTAATTTAATGGTGTAGGAATACGTTTCAGTTTTTTGATCGGCGGTTCAAGGGACACGTGAGGAAATACGCTTCTCTGATGTACGCAATGGAAATGGTAAGTTATTCGCTATTGCATGTTTACGTTGTTTTTTGTTGAAAGTAATTTCGGAGATATTTATTCATTTGAAGTGGAGAGTCCCTCCCATGTGAAAGGTGAAAAGAACGCATGTAGCTGCTAGTCAAACGAAGAATACAAAAATAAGTTTAAAAAATAGTAGTGAAAACGCCACAAATAGCTATCATGAAAGGAAGGAAAGAACGATAAACCAGAGGGATTTCTTCGTAGGAATAGGAGTACAAGGACTCAAGGACAAGAAGAAGTGGTAGCCAGAAGGGAGCTGGTAAACAGTATGAGAGAGGCCGCAGAGTGGGCCGCCGGGTATGAAATTTTATTGATGAGAGGGGTACTTGTATAAATCAGAGAAACCTCGACGTTGAAAGATAAGCTCTGTTTCCTCATCAAATCAACCGTTCCCGAATAATCAAAACAGAGCTATAACAGTCAACCTTAAAAGACGCACTCCATTAGGCGTTCAAGGCGTAGTAACGTTACTTATTCTAGCATGATGAGATTCTGAGCGTACGCATAATAACAAGGCACGCGTAAGTGGCGCAAGGTACGCATGATGGCATTGGCTGGCCAATTGATATTTGGGCGTTTGGTGGGTCAACCTTCGAAATGGGTCAAGTACATCGGGGAAAATTGATATTTCCAGCGTGGATGGTTGTGTTTCTCGTCGCTTGTTTGAGTGGTAGCAGTTGGGAGGGGAAGAAGGAGAAAGAAACGGCATAGATTCGAGAGAACTCCTGCGTGTGGGGCATGCAAGATGTAGAGGCGAGGACTTTGTTGGAGTCTCTTGATATTTCATTAGCCCAGGAGTATGTGCACATTTCAACCAATTGTGAGATGTCTATGGAGTTGTGTTAGCTTTGTACAGGCAATGTACGTAGGAGATGGGAGTGTCTGGTGAAGGACGAAGTATACAAGTGTGCTAATTTTAGCGGATGAAGGCTGACAGCTGTAGATACTGGGGCATCAGGAGAGCGATCATGTTGTAAAGCAGATGTTAGAGGCTCGCACGTGAAACTGAAGTGGTGAAGCTGTTCTAATGTCAAGCTAGGGCCAGAGGTAGCTACACTGGTTGGTTGTGCTAGAGAAACTCTCAGTTTAATACTCCGATGAAATGTGAGCGCGATGTTTATCAGTGCATAGCTAAGGTTGGGATGGTGCAGTGTCATCAAGTCTCAGTTGAGAGTAGTGGTCAGGAATAAGCGGTTATGTGATGGTTGGATTCATAAGATTGAAGGTAGGTAAGTAAAGTGTGGGAATACTGGTGACACGGCAAGGACTGTACAAGAAAAACCGGTCCGATGCTATCTCCTCGTGCCAACAGTGGCTGGCGCCGCCTCATGGCAGACCCATTCGTTCCCACCTTGTTCAATTCTGATGAAAACTGGGGATGCATTGCTCAGTTTGCCAAGGCAGCGCTCAGTCAGAAAAGATAGACAGGCTCGTAGGCGCCTGTAGGCAATTGGCACGCCGTGCGAGTCGAGCTGGCGGGTGGTTTTAATGAGTCGGAAGGGATGGAGTACAAACGATGAAACGTTTGCCTTCGCAGTGTTATTGAGCTCTTTCAATTAGTAGACTTTGACTCACTATAACTACTGCGATTTCACAATTTTCCGTCTAGATGCAGTCCTACACCTCTCAAAATTGTTTCATTCGACCATAACACAATACACGGCTTATTTGCGATAAAACTGTCGAAATTTCGTTTACGTTAACTATTTTTTGCCCATAACAACCTCGGGCTTCGTAGATCGTAGTGCCGAGTAGGTGGGCACAACTAGATACCAAATGGGATTTTTTTTGGTGAAAGAACGGGTTCTTTAGACAGCGTTTTTCTTGACCGAAAACATAGGTGCATCATTCAGAATATGTAATAAACCAAAATTTGTTTTAAAGACGTTCTCGCACACAATGCTCATCAAGGTTTGATCCTCTCTAACATGCCATTTGTTTGCCTGATTCCTGTTCCATTTTTTTCAGATTTTACATACTGCAATGTCCCAGTTCGTACCTGCGTTGTCCCTTTCACAAGGTAATTATTTGAACATCACAACAAATAAAATTCAGTCAAATTCATGTGGGGGTTCTGAACCACGATCAGCGTCTTTTTTAGTCAATACGGAAAAGGCACTAGGACAGAAGAACTTGAAACTGGAGCGAATTCAGCGATTTATTAAAGTGAACTGAGTTGATTGTGGCTTTGTATTTACACGTATTTGTAGCGGCGTATTTACACAAAGTCTGCGATTCGGTGAATGATCCAAACAAGGTAATAGAGTTCTTCAGATATTACTTGTGTACAGCTCAAACCATGACGACACACTGTCACTTGACCAGTTGTGTTGTGGTGGTTTAAAGGAATTGATTCGCCTGCGTTCTGACGTTAAGTGTTAAGTGAACAACCAGAGGGTTAATATTATGGTGTAAACATACATTAAATGTATAAACATGCATGTATGTGTGTCTGCACCGAAGCGAACCCCCCTCACACCACTTCATTTTGGTAGTATATGGGACGCGCATGTGAAATCGGCTTACTCACTCCCACAGATGAGGAACTTGCCTCCTGGCAATTTCCTGGTAGGAGAAGTGCCTTTAGCACTTAAAGGTAACCATCAACCGTTTAGACCGTTGACACAAAACTTCTGGGAAAGATGACATAAGGAATAACTGTCTATTTGCCAGATGCGAAACAAACGGATGAACAACCGCAGAAACCTGAGGATTGGCGACTTAGTTTCTAGGAAATACCAGAACCACTATCCTATAATAATCTTCAATGGGCCAGCGGATCATCAATATGAAGCCAGGGACCGCAATTGTCACGTCATAGTTGCAATTAAAACAGTAACAGCTACGTTCAGCAGATCTATCTGCTAATTTGGTTCACCTGTTTCCTTCAAATCACCAAACTGCTCAGCATCAGCCTTCTAAGGAAGAGGAAAAAATTTACTCTGAGTGGAGCAATATACTGATGGAACAGAAACGTCTTATTACGACATGAGTTCTCAGACGAGAAGTTGGAGAATTCTGTCCGAGCTCCTCCAACAATTGAAGCATAAGCTTCACCACTTCACAAATTTCACTTTCTCTCCTTGTAAAACGGAAAAAACCCAAACATTTTCCCAAAATTTTTTCTGTTAAAAGTCCGCGCCGAAGCGATCTGTTTATTAGTTTTTTCTTAATTTGCAATTAAAACGAATAAAAAGAGACCCGTGAACATTCGCTAATACGGACGCGCTAGTGTCAGAGCATCCAGTATTGATGACATTAACCAGTTTGAGGCTGAGAAGACAAGAGCTGTCCGCTCCCACCTACTGAGAACCTCTCCTTAAAGCACCAACGGTCTATCAAAGCCGACATTGTTCTTCGTAATTTGTTTACACTTTTTGTCGACAATCTGGGTCTTCTGCATCCCAAGCCCATACCACGCTCAGGCCTGTGAGTAAAACATCAACCTCAGACGCTGTTGATGTGTAAAGTTAAACTTCCAATGTTGTTTTTGTGTCTCAGTTCTGAACGGTGCACCGGATATTACCGTCGTTGCAATAATCTCCGTCATCAGTTCCAATCAAGCCTCAAGTTTTGGTAGCGTCTGGTGACTATAATCGAAATAAACGTGTCTCAGCCTAAAATAATTAGGAGCTCCTTAATTTCACGTATGGAAAAAGAGAAAACTAAGAGGTGCTTTGGGATTACGGGTTCAATACAAAATCCCCTCCTGGGGTATCATTCATCAGGTTTTATAATAGGTAGGCTGAGTAAAGCTCCGTACATGCTACGGTTCATTCTTACGTGTAATCAAAAGGACACGAATTAAACGAAGAGTTTTTGAAGAGATGTTTTTATTATTTTCAGCCACTGGCTTCCCAGTTATGCCGACTGCTTTTATTCTTTCTGCCATATCCTGGGTGTACACAGCATCCGTGAGTAATTACCAGTGTTGTATTGTCTTGTGAATATATTTCGAACCTTCTTCCTCGCGAAACTCATGAGTTTTTATTCGAAGGGAGGATTCAGAGCAGTGACGTACGCAGACAGTTATCAAGCCGTTCTCTTCATCGGCGTCATAGTGTTTTTGTTCTACTTCGGATCTTCAGAGGTTGGCGGCTTTTCTCAGGTTTGGCACAAATCAGAACAAGGACATCGGTTAGAATTTATCGAGTGAGTTTCTGCATCAACTCGAAAGATTGACGGCCGATCACGAGCACAAATGATTCATTTCAGCCTTTCTCGTTGGTTTTTCAGTCTAAATTTGGACTATACGCTGAGATACTCGTTGCCTCTCATAACGATCGGGAGCTTACACACCTCGACAAGGGCGTTTATGTCTCCTTCGTTTCATCAACGGGTTGTTGCGATGCCTTCCTACGAACATGCAAAAAAGTAAGAGAGCTTATCCTACTTTTTATCCTTCACTTCCTCAGGCCACAATCCTTCACTTTCGGTTTCCCAAATGACATGGACCCAGTAGTAGAGTTCTGGCACACCACTAACTGACCGAATCAACAATCATCCAAGTGTGCTTGCACCTTCCACAACTTAACGGAAACTGGATTCTATGGTGACTAACCAGTGGGATTTATTGGGCTGTCCTTCTCTTCTGTAATGAACTTTATTGAATAACCAATGTGCAGGTACTGATGGGACTATTATCGCGGTTTTTTTTGGAATCACTGCACAAAAGTAAACAAAGTCGGTTTGAGTTCCGAAATTTCTGAAATTGCCCCTGGATTATGATAGTAATAGTAAACTTTTGCCATAAATGTGGCGTGAACTATCGACCCATTTTTCTTCTTCATAACTCCGATGTCATATCAGCCGGATTTAAATGAAAAAAGTGGACTAAACTCAATTTTCTTTGAAATGTTTTGTGAGTCCGTCTTCTCTGGCTGGTAAGACGCTGTGGGCGAGCGCTTTTGATGAAAACGCATCATCGTCTGACCGTTACATCAGTACTTACAGCATTCTACTAGCCAGAGAGGACTCATCACACGTGTACGTTAACTTTAATGTTTTTAATGTATTTATTAGCAGGTCTCGTTATTTTTCCGCGAATGGAAATGTCGCATTACTCTATTTGGACCTGCTGTCACGAATAGTTAATCAAAATATTTAGTGCCGCCGTTGATATATGAAAAATTTGGTGTATAGACCCAATCTAACCCGATTTTGCACATAATAATTAATTCGACGTCGCACAGTGACGTGCTCTCTCCAAGTGGAGCCAACAAACCCATGTCGTGTAGTTGTATTTGTTAATGAGGCAAATCGAAGCTGATGAATGAACCGTAGATCCTACGCTGGGCTGCAAAAAAAAGGTATACTCGTAAGGTTGGACGTGTCAACCACGTTTTTCAGTTTTCATCTCGACTTTCAGTGTGTCACTCGATTAAAATGAGGTTATGAATCTTTCCACATTTATTCGGCTTCTCTTGTTGTCCTGCAGGCCAAATACCAACTTTAGCTCCCCTTTTTCTCCGCATTGTATTCACAAACACGAACACGCTGTCAGTGATCCCAAATGATGATGAACTCAGATGACAAAACTCATAATTAGTTATTTAACTCTTAAACCTTCCCTTTTCACCACTGCCGTTGATTCAAGATCGTAGTTGCTAAACTAATTTCTGAGTCCCATGTTGATGTGCCAGATGAATATGAGGTTTGAACTGAAGAGGTTTAGCCGTTCCCTCGCAATAGTGAATGGGTGAAGTCGCTCTTACCCAGGCGACCACGCTTCCAAACAGTGTTTTATGGAGGAAATTTTCCCCTTAATTTGTATTGAAATCTTCCTTATTCAGGAATGGGTTTAACATGATTTAAAAATACTGGAATGCAAATTGGCTGATTGTATTACGACTATTAGCTATGTCACGACTATATCATTAACTAATAAGCGGAGGTTTTCTGGAATACTTCGCATTACATTACCTTATCACCCGTTATTCATAATATAACTTAAATATAGCGGCATTTTCGATTTTCAACTAATATTAATCTTTATCGCAGGGCAACGATTTGGTCGTCAGTTTTAACAGGAATCTGTCTCATTTTCACCCACTCGATGGGACTTGTCGTGTACGCCTACTTCGCCGGGTGCGATCCAGTGCTGGCCGAACAAGTAACAAAACTTCTTTCTTATTTTTTTAAATCTTAAGAATTTACGTGTACCCGATTTTAACTTCAGCCGTGACAAGAGGATGAGACTAATTGTCGTCAGTGGTAGAGGTGAGGGAGTTGGCCTTAGGAGAACGTGCGGAGAACAAGGCAATCGCAGCTTACTCGTGGAGCGTAAGTGCGTAAAGACGAGGTAATCGCGAAACTTTCTTCGCACACATTTACTTCCCCACCACCTTCAGAAGGTTACTTACTTTCAGCCATGTCAACATTTTGTGATTTTCGTTTATTCGTTCAGTTAACAGATATATCTTAGCTCGATGGGCGACCGCTTTCAATTCATCTCTCAACGAATGTTGTCTCGACACAAATGACCCGCTCTCAGCACTTGAACGAGCAGATTGTCACAGATTATTTCTCGAAATTGTTAACTGGTTCACCTCGGGTGACGAAATATCAATTGAATGACCAAAAAGGCAACGGTCACTCGCGCATTCGTTTATCGATTTGAAACAATAGTAATAAATAGGGTTCAATTCCTATTTGCCCATGTGAAGATCCAGTTTCATTGGTGTTAAAACCTACAGTTTGCTGCAGCATAGCAAGTGAGTAACATAAAATATTCTAAACTGATTTAATCCGTATGAGGGTCTGCAATCGCATTGTTGAGGAACTGTTGAACCGAATTTGCTAAATTAAAGTTTTGAGCTACATTTGCCCAGAGTTGATTCTGTCCCAAAGCGATTATTGAATCGTAATAGATTCGCCAGCGACCCACTCGCTGAAGATATAATTTCTTACAAATCGTTCACTGATTTCAGCTTACAATTTTTTCTCTGCTTCTTCACAGTCAATCATAGTCAGATTCGCAAAAACTTCATCTCCTGCTTTGTCTTGTCTGCCTTGAACCAAAACTCGTCACTGAGGATTTTCTCAAAAAGTATCACAAGATTTTCTGTTTTAAATTTACGGGCGTTTTACGTTTGAGGCAGAAAATTTACCCCACTTGTTCCTCTTTCCGTTGACCTCATTTATTATTATTTATTTAACCTATTTTATTAGCGTATTCCCTGTTAAGTTGGTGTTGAAGGACAGTTCCAGAGACGGCCAGGGAGAGCCTCAGCTGCCTTCTCACCATTAGATTCATCTGAAACTTCTTCCCGCCCTTCTGACACTAATCATTCCTTTTTTATGACCACCATTTATTATTACTCACCGGTTCCAACTACCCATCAAATATCTTTCTTTTTTACCCGTTTTTTTTTTCTCGTTCGTGTACATGAGCACCGTGTGGATGCGACCATTCTTTCCCTTGTACGTCGTGCAGTGCATAAACTTTTTCTTGCCGGAACCATCGCATCCCTTCCAGCCAGGAACAACCACCTGATAGTACCAATTTGGGTACGACTATTTCTTCCCTGCCCTCCTTGCAAATCTTCAGCTCTCTGCGTCTCTTTCGCTCCCTTTCTTTCGCCTCTGTCTCTTCTTTTATACTCCAAGAGAAGTTCTGAAACTTGTGAAGGGTATAAACCTTCATCTTCGCTGGCTCTACTTTCGGGAGTGCTGCTTGTATGTTTAGGCGGGATAACTGGGCGCTGTTGGAAGCTCCGCTTTCCGAGACACAAATTGCGAGGGCCATTTTTCATTCCAATTTTTTTTTTTATCAACCAGATAATAGTTTCAGTGCCTTTTTTCCCCCGCTTGAATATTGTACGTATAATTTTATTTCACAAAATCCACTCATAGCCATATGGGCGTGAGGATGTGTTGTCGTTGTACAATGAACAAAATATTAACGAATAAAGTATAGGCTGTAATTTATTTTCTCCGCGTTTGTTTCTTGTTGCGTTGTCTCTCCCTATTCCTCATGTTGCTGCTACTTCTTCTACGTTATAAAATTGTCCTGCGATATCCTTTCCGTAAACATCCCTTAAATTCTAAGTTGGAATTCCATCGTCCAAACTAACTCTAGTTTTGATTAACTGTTCGTTCGTCCAAGCTGGTATATATAGTTTTGTTAATGAACTTCTACGTTTTACAATTCGAACGTACAATCATTAATTTTGAATCGTGGAGCTCTTTATATAGTTGATCGCAACTTGGATGATTTTTGGAAGATAAGTCGTTCGTGTTCTTTTGTTACATTTGCAGGTTCCATTCCAATATTTTGATAAGCTCGGTTATTGTAGCGATCAGTCAGATCAACTAACAGGTAAACACCCGCTTTTTGTCGCTAAACACATCTTGTGTTTTATTGTTGTATTGAATCGTTCGATTACTAAGGCATTGTGTGTGCTGTACAGCGTTATGTTGAACTCGTTTAGCACTTTTGGTTTATTATTCATTCTGAATAATAACCCTATGTTTTCGGTCACGAAAAATTTTTTACAACCCCCCTTCAAAATTTGATACTTTACGTTTCAAGACATGGAGATTCCAAATTTGCAATGTCCGTCCGCCGTCCCCCGTCCGCCATCCCCCATCCCCTGTCCCCCGTCCGGGCCGTTTTGTGCCTTTAACGTGGTCTAAAAAATTCGTTCTTTCGCCCAAAAATCCGATTTGGTATCTAGTTGTGCCCGCCATCTCGGCAATCCGATCGGACGAAGCCCGTGGTTGTAATTGGCAAAAAACGGTTAAAAACGGTTTTTAGATTCTTTCGTTTCATTCTCATTTTGGTTTTTTCCATAGATTTTTGGTTAAATTTTGATATTAGTATTTAGCGTGCATGTTTTCATATTAAAATTCAGTTTTTTCTAGATACTTTCGTTCTTTTTGTGTATTTTAATATTACGATTCACTTCTTTTCGACCTTTTTTTGGGTTTCATTATGATATTTTTCGATGCTGAATCGAACAGGATGGGTCTCGGAGCATTAATGCTAGGTCAAGCTGATTATTCGAATAATACACCGTTGTGTAATAATTTGCAGGGTTTTTTAACTGTTGGATTGATAAACTCGTGACTCTTATCAATCTGAAGGTAATAAGGGGTAAAACCGGTCGACTTGAAGGTTGCTTTTAATGCCTTTTTTTTTGGTTTTACTGTCTCTACCCTCGCTTTTTTGCTATCTACATCGATTAAAGTCAGTAATTGTTTGAAACCTCGGTGTGGAAACGTGATTAAATCGACTAAATCGGTCTGCCACAAATCACCTAGTACTCCTTTTCGGAATGTGTGTCGGAAATGATCCGCGAGTAGGTTTACGTTTATTTTCTACCAATTTCCTTTTCAAACTCGTTTCGCAATTATGACTAAACGGAGTTCTCTCCGAAACGCTAGTTTTATGCAGTGGGGTCATGAAAAGAATAAAAGAGAATAGCGTAATTTCCGTAATCGTAACTAAACGAAGTGTATTACTTTTTACGAGATAGCTTCCATTCTATCGGTTTTATACAACGTGAGCTTTTCTCAATCAGGCAAGTCAATGTAGCACTCATTTTCTGTACTATTACCGAAATTTAGTTTGTATGAGATATTTTAGATCCTCGAAACGTAACTTCATTTCCTTTGCTACTGCATGCGACCATCCAATCGCTTTCATGAGGAGTAGCCCAAAGATAATTTTCGTGAATTGACATAGTAAGTCGACGCTTTATTGTAAGCGCAAGTACAGAAACTAAATTCCTCTCTCAATTAGATCTCAATATTTCCATTTTTTAGGATAATGTCAAGATTCTCAGCTAGAGTAGCGGCTATCCAGACATTAACTAAAATTTGAACACGTTTCCTACTTGAAAAAGGAACACCCCCGATTGGGATCATGCTTTGTAGTAGTTGTTAGGCCTCTGCCGCATCTTGAGCTTGGGTCTTTCTCAAATGTATTTAATCCAACTATTTTTGACCTGCAGCCTTTTTCACACCTCCTCCAGACAAAGGGCTCAAATTCAGTTTAATTTCCGAAAGTGACGACGGATTTCCCCTTTTTGGACTTTTCAAAATATTCTCTTCCCACTACTCATTTTCCCCCCCCCCCCCCCCCGGAACACACAGCTCTTCCCAGACGCAGTTTTCTCTATGGACACTCGTTTCACACCTCTCTGGCTACTAGCTCGCACTCCCCTCTCCTTCCCTGTGCAACTAGTTCACGTATTCAGAGCCACTTTATTCGCGCTTAAATGGTCACACTCAAACTCATATTGCTATTCTCTCAAAGTAGTTCTGTCCTCACTCATGCTTACCACCTTCGTTTATTTCTCAACTCAAGCTCCCTCTCTTGTGCACTCAACAGTAGTACTTCAGGGAATCGCTACAGAATATTAAACTGTTTAGAATTATGCAATCTACATTAAAGAGGATTGAGGGGTTCAAAAATTGGTCAAAGATGTGGTTGTGGGGGTTTGTGTTATCACTGCCACTCCTCCTCCTCCTCTTGCTTATTCAATATAGTATAGGGGCTTCTGCAAACGACTGTGTCATTGTTATTCTGCTCCAGATTTAATACTTCCATCTCATCGTGTACTCTTTACCTGGAAAAGGTTTGCACAAAGCGCGAAACACACGCCGTCGAGTTTGTAAAAATCTGTTGACGTAGACACGTTCACTTGATTATCGACTTACACACTTGCATTGACACCAGTTGTAATATCTGCACTTCTTACAAGGTTATCCATCAAATTGGGTAGTAAGCGCTCGTTCGCATAATTTGTTGCAGGAACAGTGCCTAATCTTTGTCGTTCTCATCACATTGCCACATGGCCTTCTCTACAGTCGTATCCCTCTTATCCTCTTCCTCATTGTGGTGTCTGTAGCGTATTTGCTATGGAAACCATATATTGTCGGTAGTCAACTGAAGGTAATTGCAAAGGTCGAAGTTAATTTGTTGCAACGGCTTCATACGCTATGGAAAAGGGGTGGTTGTGTGGGATTTTTATGTCGCTACACCGTCGTAGTCTCAATCAAAACCGCATTACGATTTGGGGAGAAAACGCGTGATTGCACCGTCTCTACGCACTTAATTGCGCAACTGCTGCGAATCTATTTGTTATGTAGTTGTCGTTGTTGTTTAAAAGCTCACATGAGGTTCAATTGAGAGTTTTGAGCCTTTAAAGATGCGTATGATAAATATTATAACATAACTTTAAAACCAACGACCTATCATATATACCTGCTTTGTATCTTCGTTTAACGTGTTTCGACGGAAACATTTATGCAGAACGAAATGTAGGTACTAATCAGTGGGCTGTGATTGAAATCGTTAGAGCGGGGTTGGAGAAAATTGGAAAATCGATAAACTAATATTCGACAATTCTTGTTTGTCCATGCTATCATGCCTTATATCTCCGTTAAAAAGATAGATACACAAATAATCACTAAGAAAAAAATGCGGGTATAGGTTGAAAGAAAACAATCCGTAAGATTGATGAAATCCAATGATGCGTTTGCATTAACATTATTTTTGACACATTTTCATTTTTGTCTGTTCAATGGACTGTCAGAGGAACATTTATTGACAACAATATGTAGGTATGAACTATTTTAAAACATTTAGCGAATTTGGTGAAAATCGTTGATGCTCACTTTTGATCCTTCCTGCCCTACACTTTACTTGGCTCTCACCTACCAACAATATAGCTCTAATACGATCGACGATCTAAAACTGATCGCTGAAAGAAAGTTACGTTGTCCTTGCAACGGTCCAGCTTCAGCTGCGGCTGGTACATGCGGCACTTGTTGCGCTTAAGGTAGCCGACGAAGGTTAATGCTATTGATACTGTGCTTCACGAAAGGCATACGGTTCTTGTTTTCTAGGCTAACAGAGGAAAACTGATTAAAGAAAACCGCATACAACAAACAAGGGCTCTAAAAAAAGCAGATTACGTTAAAGCAGCTACTCTAGCAATTTTGTTTCAACATGTGAATGTAGAGAAATTCAAGAAGCCTTGAAACGTGAAGATCTGAAAAGAACTCAAAATTTTTTCCTACAGATCACATAACTTTTGTTTCTGCTTCATGGAGCCAAAAAAAGTAAAATCATTTAGTCTAGAAACCTTTAATTCGCTTAGTTGATTAATCAAGGGAGCACGCAAAGTTTACGTACCTTGTAGAAACGTCTTCGAAGTCCCCATGTAAGTTGCCTACATTACTTTCTTATACACGCTACTTCGTCTTTATATTTCACAGGGGATTGGGAATCACGCCTCCATCTTACCTTACTTCGTCGAACAACTCTCAAAAAACACACCCGGGCTCACAGGTCTTTTTCTGTCTGGTGTCATCGCGGCTGGATTGAGGTATGTGACCTTGCACATACACCAGGGATGAATTTATCGACTTAGTAACTGCGAAAATGTTAATGTTCATAAGACACCTGCGGCCAACTCAATAGCCGTTGTGATAGATTATATTGTCCTACACTCGTCATGATTATTAAATCTCGCAAATTAACGTTTGCGGGGTTCAGGGATCACATACGCCTCCTCCAATGTTTCGATGCTTACATTAGGCTTTAGAATAAGGGGAAAACCCTGAGTCTGTTGAACTTCCATCAGGATCTTCCCTAGGTAATTCCTACATAATGGCGGCGAACAAAATATCTGGTGCGCCATATGATAAAACTTTCCTTAGCCCAACGTACATTCAGAAATTTGTATCACTCTAGCAACCAATCTAAACTTTTTTTTTAACTTCTTAAGAACTTGGAAGAACGTAGCTGAATGTTGTAACGTACTTGGGGAATTGTCTCACAATTCAAACGTGTACAGAACACGCGTGAAAGCCGTGTCTGGGCCCAAAAGAAAAGAACAAATCAAATTATACTCACTTGATGA
The DNA here is from genome assembly GCA_020466155.1 of Pachypeltis micranthus. Classification (NCBI taxonomy): domain Eukaryota; kingdom Metazoa; phylum Arthropoda; class Insecta; order Hemiptera; family Miridae; genus Pachypeltis; species Pachypeltis micranthus. The sequence continues at coordinate 53,579,093 of CM035770.1, read as the reverse complement.
AATAAATAAAATAATGGCTCTCAAGAAAGTAATAAGAAATGAAATTATAAGGCGATTAAGACCCACTTGAATTTAGTCAGGAAAAACTCGAAATGAATGAAATGAAATGAACTCCTTTTAGAATGAAATAAATAACCTATGCTCGGTTTGTATTGATAACAATAAAGGGACGATTGGGAAAATGAAACACCAAGCTCTGATCGCTTACCTTACTTCACACAATATAAAGGGACGTTTAAGAACTGATTCACTGGCTTAGGAAAAGGGGACAATTCGTCTGCGAATTCGGTAGCCGTTCTGATCAAGAAACGTGGTTCCGCCGCTAATATAAACAGTGGCGAACTGCACGGGTGGCAGTCAGTGTTGTCACCTGTAGTCCACCGCAAACCATTACAATGTTCTACATTTATGTTTCTAAACTCGAGAATTTTCCGATTAGGGGAATTACGGAGCTGATACTAATACGTCATGACGATTATTGAATAACGAATTGGCAGTTCAAACTCTGGAAAGTTATTAAACGCTCATAATATTGGTAGCTCATTAAAATTCCACCCAGATCGTTCTGATGTTATTATCACATGAGTGAAATTTGTAAAGAAATTTCGCTAAAACTCTTGTAATTTTTCTACTAATGAAAATTGAATGATACTGTCGTGCTATTTACCAAAAAGTTTGATCAAAGTCGTTAAAGCCATGTTTTGTAGACAAATATTTGGTTTTTGATAACTATGATGACTACAATTAGTTTTAAATTCAGTTTCCTCATACGCCATATTTCAGCGAGAATTTCAAAACCGTTTTTTCTGCTCACTAAATAACTTTTCTTCCTACTTCATAATAGAAAAGCTTAAAAGTGATGTTAACAAAAAAATGAAGAGAAAGGGGAAAAAATAGATTCTGCTGAGAAACTACCAAGGTCCACCAGAACTCTTGAAAGGGGTAGAGAGCACAAAAAAAGAGAGTGCAAGAGAACATAGTGGAAAGAATTACGTAGTTCGAAATCAACAGGAGGGTAATTTCAAACCTAATAATTGAAAAACATTGCTGACTTATCAGGTTCAATTCCACGAGTACGAAGCAGTGACCAACGGACTAGCGAGGCCAACATGTTCCGGAAGTCTCTTCAATTAATTACTACGCTAAACAGAAAAAGACAGCGATGTTGTCTAATAGCTTAATTTGCCACTTGACGCATATGTGAATTATGTACTGTGTTATTGCTACATTGTACGCAAACCCTGACTAATGTAAAAACACAAAACAACTTCTTGATGACTGACGTTAATCCTAAAGTTAACGTACCTGTTAGGTGAGTGTCTCCTCTGGCTTGTGAGTTACTGTGGGTAAGCGCACAAGCCAGAGGAGACGGACTCACCTAACAGGTACGTTAGCTTTAGTAATTTGCCTACTGGCGGATATAACCCAATTTCTTTAATACCTGACGTTAATCCCCTCAGCCATTCCAGCCTTATGAAAGTCAGACGACGAGCTCTATTCAACCCGTCATTCTCAATGTTGTGTAGTTGTTGTAGAATAAAGTTGTTTAAAAGTTTCAACAGTCAACTTTTACATGTAATATACTTCAGCGAATAATAAAGAACTCCAAAAGCAAGAAACATACTGCTCAGAAAGCCAGTAAAACTGTACTAATACTGTAAACTCGTGGAAAACATTACGAACGACAGTTTTAAGACCCAGTGGATCATCCTGATACTGTTCTATTTCTAAGTAAGTATTGACTAAACGTTTTTCGTTTTCAGTACAACGACTAGTTGCTGGAACACCGTCTCGTGTACGCTCTACGAGGATCTCGTCAAAGGCTTTCTCCCTGCGGATATAACGAAAAAAACTGCTATGAGGATAATCACAATCATCCTTTTTCTCGTCGCTCTTATCAGCACTTCTTGCATTTACATAATTATGTACATCCCCAGTCTCATAGAGGTGACGTTGGCATACTTTTAGCGCCACAATTGCTACTCTTATGATTAAACGGCCGGTGTCAGTAATTTTGAACGTTAAATACGAAAGAACGGGGCAAGCCTTATTATTACAGTAACAGTTGGAGGTTTGCAGAGACAGGGGGCCAGTCTGGAGACCGCAGAAATAAGCTTTACAGTTCAAATTACGAGTTCGTTACCCTCGTGGGGAAGAACCCATCACCAAACAAATTAAATTAAACAAATTCAAATAAAATATTAACGTGCCAGGTTATTGAGTAAATTAATCAAATATTTGAGCTGAAAACAAAAAATGTAACTCTGTTCGGAAGGTTAAGGAAATGGCACTAATAATAAAAACATAAAAGGAAGTAAACAACTTATAATGAAAATGAAGACAAACTACGGCTTAGGAAATAAATGTTCTCTGGGTCTACTTATTTGGCATACACCTCCTGGAGTCGCAGTTTGTGATGTATGAGGGACTAATTATTGTATTAGCTCACCACAACACACCTTAGAACCTGAACATGCCACTGTACAGGTAGAGCAACGGTAAGAGGGGGGGGGTGCAAAGACCAATGATACTACTGAGGGCGACAGTCAGAAGAGTCCAAAAGGACGCTTGATAGTTGAGAACGTAGTGAAGGTTTGGGCGGAGACACATGCGCGTCAGACGGAGAATGGAAGAAAGTTAACCCATTCAATACGGAGAGCGCCCCAGGGCGCTCTCCAATGTTATACCTGGTGACGGCAAGCGCCTCGAGACGCTCTTCCGACCCTTACCCAATGACGGCGAGCGCCCCGAGACGCTCGGTTTTCTTCAGTTTCAAATGTGCTTCAGACCGTTCCCGTCACTTGTGGAAGCCCGTTATTTACTGTCAGTCACTCCTAACAACATTCTGAACATTCTGCAGTTTGCCGTTTCTGAATCTGACGTTTCCTTTAGAAACTGCATCGTTCCCAAATTAGGGTAAGTAAAACTCCATTATCTTCACATTTGGACGTATAATTTAAACTTATTACTTAATAATAAGCTAATATGTACCTATTTTTTAGCAGATGGTTCGTACTCGAGGAGGAAAAAAGAGGGCGAGTGAGGAGCCACAACCCTCAACTTCAAGGTTTGCATGTTTTTACGTTTCACTAACATTATAATTACGATGATGAATTTGTATTGATTTAAAAAAATTGTAATAATGATTTTTTCAGCACCAAACAACCCAAAGTTGGTGAGCCAATGCAATGAAAACTGATGACTGACGAGGAACTTCTTCGTATCCTGTCCAGCTTGTCCTGATACACCTGCTTTATGTATCGAAAATTGTTTGGTAAATTTCCACAAAAATATGACCGTTGATGGAAATTAATTGCTTAATGTTTACAAGTACTATTACTACCTATGTAAAAATTTACGAACGATTTCTATGTTATTTACTGTATAAAAACTTTTTTGTAATAAATACTTGTAATTTTATTGAAAAAGTTGACAAAAAATTGTTTTCCTCTCTTTGTAATTACACCTTATTCAATACAACTTACCTTCTGAAAGTACGTTATGGATTAGTTTATTAGTTTTGGTTTGAAATAATTGTTTCGAAATTCCAATGGCCCAATTCGTGTATAAAATGACGAGCGCCTCGAGGCGCTTGCAGTCATAGCTGTTTGTGTTTTGCGTGATAGCCTACCTACACATTAGCCATGACTGCGAGCGCCCCGAGGCGCTCGTCAATTTATACACTAATTAGACACATTAGAATTTTGAAACTATTTTTTCAAGCCCATACAAAAATTAACTAAGCCATATACGTAGAGAAAGTTGTGCCGTCAGTGACGGCCGTTTATGAAAAACTATGCAGTATACTGCATAGGGATCTCAATATGGCCGCCGTATTGAATGGGTTAAGGCAGCCACTCCCACTCGAGTAACAAGAACTCAACTACTAGTCCTGGAACTCGTCGAATAGTCAAGAGAGATGGATCTCTCCCTGTCTTGCCTCCAACTAATACTTTTCCGCTGAATAAACTTAGCTAGGTCATCTTTCCCTATTTCAACCAGCGTTTTTTATACCTTAATTTTTTTTGGCTCAGACACTAGGGCTGAATAAAATGAAGAACTTGACCAATACTGCGTCAACTGTAGGGTTCTGCAGCCCAAATAATGTCTTGTCCACTCATTTCTGACATTGGTGCGATATTTATTTATTTTTTTCAAATGTTTCAGGCGACAACTACTTTGAAATCCTTTGCACTAGTCAGCTGTTTTACGTTGTACGTTTGCGGGATGATCTTACCTTGGATCAACAGTAAGGTGAAGTAAACTCGACTAGTCTGCATCTACACTGTATGTATTCTGCATTCATGGCAACTTATGTCTTTTTCGTGTTACTGCGTATTTTTAGGGAGCGATAGCTGGAAGTTTGGTTAGTTCAATAGTCACAACGTACGTCGCTATCAGCTCGCAAAACGCCAAAATAACCGGAAAAGTTAAGAACGTGCCCAAAGTTTTGACGAATGCACAGTGCATTGTGAACGGAACTGCGAACGTCATTTTGAAGTGAGTCGAACTCTGTATAACCCTACGCAACATTGAGTTTTTTAATTAACGTAATTAGGACACAATAGATTGAAGTAAACAATAAGCTGATGTTTGTGACACATCAACTTCACTGGAGGGCCTTCAAGAGTAGCAGCTATTCTGAGGGAATTCCTCAACTAAAATGCTGAAATAAGTTGCTTCTGAAGTACTGCACACATTACCATTCTTTCTGTATATTGTATACCAATAAGACTATCAACATCATGACCGATACGCATCCTGCAAGGCGTTGAGTAAATACTGCACTGGACTCTTTAGCCCACTTAGAATGGAGCTAATGTTTACTGGATTCCTGGGCATAAAAAGATCGCTGGAAGTTAGAGCGAACCACTTGGGCAGAATCGGTATGTCCACTGTGCATTCCCTACTGTGGGGCAGCCGCGTCAAAAAGACGGTTAGAGAATACGTCTTGATGATAGGAAGGAAAAACGTAAGACAGATAGCGAGAATCATCGCGGGACAATGCAAGATGAGCGAACATATTATGTAATGAGTATTTGTGTAAGAGTGTTGGTGCGGATGAGGAGACTGTGTCAGTGCCAGGGATTTGATAGGGAGCCTTTGGTACAACTTCTCCAAAGGTAAACATCAAAGACCTTTACAAGAGATAGCTGGCGTTCGTCAGGAAGCTGGACATGAACCAGTGAATGCACTGGTAGCAATGGAACTGACACAACAGGGCTCAGGCCACGGTGATTATCCCAGGAGGGACAGGCAAAGTTCAATAATACTGCCTCATTTATCGTCACAAAAATGATATCGTCTTCTTTCTGTTTTTCTGGTTTGCCCAATTATACTAAAATACATCCTCGTTGTTGCACTCTATTTGTAATATTCTTCATTATCTTCCGATCACCCTTCAGTTCAAACCCAGCTCATTGTCACTGAGCTGGAGGAAGTCAGGCCTTATCCCACTGCGGGCCCAAATATACTTGGGTACTGACTGGCTGGAAGCTGCTCAGTATTTACAAAGAGGCTTTGAATTGTGTAACTAATTCCACGTACTGACCTTCCTCAACGCCGAAAGCTTCGTTTCGCAGACGCTGCGCCGCGTAATAAGCCCGCGCTTCATTATTGTAAAACTGGTTTTGCCTAAAAACATGACTCAGGCCTAAAGCGACTACGGGAAAGAAACGTGATTGTAGTTCGGGATCATGCGATGTTAACCTTATAACAGTACTGTATTTGTGTAGATTCGTAATTGAGAAACGATTGCCTGTGTAGGAATTCCACGACGACCGGATTTGCGGGTTTTGGGATGCTAACTGTTCCTGACCCAACTGCACCGTGGTACGACAAACTCAGTTTCTCCTACCTCCCCTTGCCAGGTAAACTTACGTTATGTATACTTACGTATGTTGTCAACTGTATTTATTGTAAAAATTCCGTATAACTCCCTTTTCACGTCTTCTACGTGGGTTATATAGCAACCAGAATGCCTGAACGAGCAGTACTCTCGGAGAGAATTCATGACGACTGAGGCTCCGACCATGTTTTGGCCCAGCAGAACTAGGAAGCAGAGAGCCTATCTTCTGTTCTGCAGTGTAACCACTTCAGAAGCAAATATCAAAGAAGGTTCTACGAGCCCTGAATGCGCTTTCTGTGAATACGTGAATACGTCAAGTCACAGAAAGCGAAAGACCACCTGTAGGTTCGTACCTGCAACCTCTTCTGCAGAACTGAATTTGCAAATGGGAGACCAACTATATACAATAACGTTCTTCTATAGTGAACCAAGTCACTCTTATGGTCTATAACAAATCGAAAACTGTCAGCCACTTTCTAGGAGAAAACTGCTTCTCACGGTATCCCCTTGCTCAAACGCGTTAATCCTCTGGTTGAGAGTCCTTAGTGCCTTAATCGTCTATGACGCTTAGCAGGTGTCAGGGCCTGTTGCAGTCGTCCACTAGAATGGCAGCTGTGGAAGTAGATGTGTCAGTCGCTCAGCGAAGGACTGCATCCAACAGAATGACGATGAGGTCGAAAACAAGCGAAACATCTTAAACTGCTTGTTCGAAGCGGACTGTATTTATTATGACGTATGTCACTGGTTCAGATGGTTTTCGAGGAGTATAAGGAGGTTTACGGAAAGGAAAGAAGGTCCTACATTTTTTCTATGGCGGCGATTCGTCGACAGGGGGGCCCTCAGCTCGATATCTTCCTCTTCCAGCCGATTATGCTGCCGAGCCACGTTGTACAAGTAAATTGGAGGCAGATTTCCAAACCAGTACACAAAGTAAGGATTTCCTGGTAGACGAAAAAGGTCCTAATACGGGGAGAATCAACAGGGGAACACGAGGTGACCGAACAGCGTTTTGAACACGACTGAATAAGGGAGGGGGTTAGGCAGGAGAGGACAGGATCAGACACTGATCGAAACGACCCAGTCCCACAACAAACCAGCCTCGGACACTGCCCGAAATTTAAAGTTTTGGCGTTACAAAAATTGTTGAGACAACTTGGATCAGAAATCTGTTTCTGGCCTGTGGTCAATTAAACACCTTGTATTTCCGTTTGATGAGCACATCTGGTGCGAGGCATCACACAAGTTTTTTCCGTCGCCTCTCATACATTTAATTCTGTTGACTTAAGAAATTAATCAAATCTGAACGTGACGGCTGAAGACGCGAATAGTTCCGGAATTGATGGTGCTGCTCCTACTCTTGCTACAGCCGCTATTGAGCAATCAGTTCACGGGTCATCGGAAAGACTGTCTCCGTGATTTTTTAAAAAGAATAGCGCCGTTTTGGAGTAATCGAGTTAAAACTGCGAGAAATGGTAGTTGTTGAAACAGTGGAGATTTTTTCCTGGAGTAGCTCCTATTCATCTTTTGATCGTTATCACACTCTTAGTGCACGTTTGCGTGATTGGGTTGTACGCTAATTTTTCTGGAGATTCTACTAAAAGTTGTGCGGAGTTAAAAGGTGACAAACTGCGATAAAATCGATTTTAGTGGAAAAGCTTTGCAACTTATTGTGCGGCTCCAGTAATTTTTGCATGATATTCATGGTATTTTTGTGTAATATAGAGTTATTCATAAATTTAATCAAAATTTTTAGAGCCACTTTTGAGAAAAAAAAAATTGGGTGATTTGATCACTGTGATAATTATAGTTGGTTTTCGGCGCACGAGACGGAGAGCTTGAGAATCGAAATAAAAATGAAATTCGGTGAGCGTGAGGAGGACTGTAATATACGTGAGGAATTGAGTTGAGTTAAAATTGAGCGAGATGCTGTACAAATTGGCTACACAAGGGCAGTAATTGGAACGATAGTTGGAAGTGGAATGATTTATGAAGAGTTCAGTCGTGGAGAGGAAAGTAAAATTGAGGAAGAAATAAAGAAAGGGGAAAACCTGGGAAAAGGGGCTGTTAGAACCAACCTACCCCAGCTGAGGGATTCCCGCAGGTAAGGTGCAGATATTGAAATAGACGGAGGGTGACAATGACGCGGGGAAGTCCGAGGTCAAAGACTCGAACCGATTTGGCGCTTTGTGTCGAACAGTTTGGTTTGCGCGGATTTTGCTCATACCCTTATTTTGGCGTTCACGATGACCTTCTGGCTAGATGTCGGGTTTTAGCTGGTTTGCCTCAACCATTTTCTCTCAATCACGTCCACGGACACAAACACTGACCATTATTCCAAACAGTGTTTTTCAGCCCTACTGAGTCTGAAACGTAAACATTGTTCGCAACCTAATTGATTGCTTTACCTTGAATGAATCAAGTTCAAAACATTCGTTCGCGACTGGTTAGTTTTATACTCAAAAATTCTGAAAAGTTCTGTCACATGACCAATCAATTAATGCGTTCGCTATTTGCAGGTACTTTCGTTGGGCTCGCCATCGCTTTTTTAGTCAGCCACTTGACTGGAAACGAAGATCTTACGAAGTTAGACCGCGAGATGATAATCCCGAGCATGAGATGGGTGTTGCCTCCCAAGCCGTCCCACGTTCGTGAAGAGCAGCCATTGAAAATTACTGGCGATACTCGCGATGAATGAATCAGTCAACGTTTCGACGCGCGAAATCTGGAAATATAATTTTGTAAGGCAATTTTGATTCAATGTTGCTTCGGCCGCTGTATCCCCTGGTTTCCACCTCTCAACCGGAAGTCACGAATCTTATTCGGGAATCAACATCGTCGATCTCGACCAGTAATGTCCACAAACAACCAGGATATCGCGTCCCACCCAGATATCCTTCGTCCTCCAAACCCAACGGAGTGGTGCGATGAGTACCAGCAATATGGCTACTGGACCGGGGGTATGATTCACTACAGGTTCCATCTAGAGAAATAGGAAATGTGCCTCATCTGTCAACGGCTTACATCGATCATCTTCAGTTTTCCCTGCGATCTCCCACTCTGACTATCTACAAATGTTTACTATACCAACATGGATTTTTGATGTTAAGAACTCTCTCGGATTCATTTTGTACATTTTTTTCATCACTAGATTTTAATTTTCTTAAGGTATTCATAGTGAAGACCCAGCCCACACAAGTTTTTCACTCTCTTCACTCCGTTCTATCCCTTCTAGACCCAGAGCCTACCACGAAGTGTTCTTCACAGCCAGCCTTTCTTACTCGTTAGGGACCACAGAAAAGAGACCACATCAGTCGATATATGACTAACAACCACAACTAAATTAGTTGTTCAGCCATTAACTACCAATAACTAACTATAGTTGTTGAATACGTTTTTACGGAGAGCTTATTGCCAAGAAATGGCACACGAAGCTGTAAATTTAGCAGATGTTATCATTGCGGGTTGTTACGTACGAGGGTTTACATAATCGAGTTCGATTGTCGTAGATATACATAATAAACATTTATTTCAACGTTTAATACGCTTGTAGGAAACTTAATGGCCAAAAAAACTACCCTCGAAAGCGTAAAAATGTGTTCTGCGTTCCTCGCTGTTCAGCCTTCAGGCTCCTGACAGCATTTTTGTTTGTTCTAAGCGGATCTGCTGTTTCAGCCGTGCTGCACAAAACGTCAAACTCCTTTTAAAATGTTGTCAAACACTGGTTCGCACTAGACCTTTGTTCTTTTCACTCTGAACGACTCACTCAAACTAATGGAAATCAATCCGTGTTCAGACCCCGCAACGATAACGTTTTCATGAACGGTGTCTATGAGAAGAAATGCTTGAAGTAAGGATTGTCTAAAAAGCGAGAAAAACCAACGTCAGGTGTTAGTATTCGCAACAGCAACTAACAATTATAATTCAACTAAATTGACGGGCTAATAAATTAGTTATTTGGTCTTCAACTAATTTTGGTTGAACTACTAACTTAGTTGGAGAAGTAGTTAATGCCAACTGATAATTGATAGTTTTTAGTTTGAAGTTTTAGTTCAACTAAAATTGTTGTTTATTACACCCATCTCTGCCAGACCAGACCCGGTATCGGACAGTGCCAGAGTCCGAGATAATTGCTGGTTCTTAATTGCGCCTTCTAATTTTCCCTTGCTCGCTGTAATGATCTCCCAACGTCGTTGTCTCACATGCAAAAACTCATGTTTTTACATTCCTTGGCTCTACAATGTAGAAAGAAAAGTTATGTTGCGTTATTAAAAGTTAGTAGTTAAGGAAACACTCGGTTTAAATGAACTAACGTTACATTTCCGTAGAGAAAACCCCAATCGCGGCTTTCATTTGTAATAATGAAGCATGTTACAGAGTTCTTATTTTGGAGTTGATGAACGAGTTGACCTCGTGCGAGTGCGAGGGATATTGTTTGCCTTATGAGGTCAAGAAAACAAAACTTATCGAGTGGTTCTTCAGCTTCTGTTGACTCCCTGTGATCGCTCAGTCTGGCTCTCTCTACAATAGTTCGTAACACCAACATAAATTTTTAATTTCAAGAACTCTCTGGCATTCATTTTGTATATTTTTTGGTCACACGGTTTTAATGTTCCTTAAGATATTGTGATTCGTTGGGAGCTTTTACATCTTTCAGACTGATATTCCTTAAATTAAGTATGAATCTCGACGAAAGTTACTGAGCTATCTCTTACTTGGCCACCTGTGGTGACTAAGAAAGTTCTATTTATCGTACGAACGAAAATGGGATCCTAACTTACGCTCTCCAGGTGGGGAAAACTATGAAATGATGCTAGTATTTCCGCTTGGTAGTTCCGTTGAGTGTCCAATAAGGCTTGAAGGGGTGATGTGTGGTTTTCGGAAATTGACTTTTGCGGAAGAATTTCGATGGTAATCCGTCCGACGAGATGGCTACAGAAGCCCGCGGGTCCAACCATCGTGTTTGATGTGTCAGCAAAGCCTAAGAAAAGCGAAAGAATCTCGAAGGATTCTGCCAAAAGATTTAGTTGGACGTTTGCTAAGAGTGAGAATGCATAAATTCGTGGTTACTTCAGATATTGAAGAGTTGTGGCAAGTGAATTTCAAATGAAGCAATACTATAAGGGCTGAAAATATAATAGTTTGGTAAAACATAGTTACTGTTAGAAAACATATCCCATGTAAAAATCCTGAGTTATATTTGAAGGCCGAACAACAATATAACGGAGCTTCATTGCTTTACTGACGCATCTCAAAAAGCTTATTCTGCATCGGTTTATGCCCGGTACATAAAATATTGATTTACCAAAGCAAAGGTTCGAAAAAAATATTGGATAATTAAGGGAATATCTCAAGTTGTTTCATGCAAAATAGGAAGAGGTGCACTTGAGGGAACGCAAGAATTAGTGGGGAAACTGTAGAAGACCGTAAGGAAGACGTAAAACTCTTAAAATCACGGGGAAATGTTCAGAGACTCTTCAAACAAGAATGAAAACGGGCGGCAAGAGTGTCCATATATACACGGATTCTACGTAACGGGGAAGTCCTCCCGTTCCGGGGACTGCGCGGGGTAAACCCTGGTTCATCGGCCGAAGTTTTTGGGGTTTCCTCCGAACATGCCAGTGGAAGATTTGTGGCATGGTGGAGGTGAAACTGTTGAGAAGTCAAGCTGCGGGTGGAGAAGTCAAGTATCTTGAAGTAGGTCGTTGATCGTGGAGTTGCAGGAGTCCTTGGTGAGATGCATGCTGGTGTAGCATCGTGAGGGAGTGAAGACGGAAGCGATCACTGTGTTGGGAGGGGGCGGAGTTTTCAAAGAGGTCTGATGAGCGTAGCAATTGATGTAAGGACAGTGGCAACTCGTACAATCCCAGCACCATCTTCTGAGAGGCGTTCAATGTGGCATACTGAGTGGCACATAGGTATCCATGAGTAGAAACACCTGTCCAATGTGTGGCTTGGGCCCTTCAGGGGATGTCCATTTAGCCTTCGTCTGGAGATTGGTAAAGTACTTGGTTGGCCATCTTCGCCAGAAAGAGGATGCCAATTGAATTACAAAGCGGTACTGTGAGCCTAAACTCTTTGACTCATCCAGGTTGTTGTTGGACATCATTGGTGGACTGAGAGTGGAGGGAGCAGCTGGACTGATGACGGGGATGAGAGTTGGGTTGCCATTCCGTCCCATGCATACTCGCTTCCAGGATAGCTCTTCTATGGATGTTTCCTGAAATCAGGGCCTTCTTGTTCGAATTTCTTCATTTCAGACGCAGTGTCCGCAAAGTTTGTGCCATTGTCCGAATATGCATCAGAGGGGTTGCCACGTCGGTCACAAAAACGCTTGTAAGCTGTTATGAAGGCAGCAGTGGGTAGGGCTGAAGCGAACTCGAGGTGCACAGCCTTTGAGAAGTATTTTTTGTTCGGGCGTCGAGAAGATACGGATCTTCGGCCTTGTCCTGCCAGAATTGTTGGAAAGCACTTTATGGAAGTGCACAGACAAAAGAGAAAATTGTAAAGAATTTCAATTACAAAAAACTCATGACAACAGCTGTAATCTTGCCATCTTAACGGTAGCCCGATTTTAGTTTACTTGTTCGATATGGAACTTGAGAGTCGTGAAACCCTGGAATGTTGAACTGTTTTGATAATACCGTCGTCCTGTAGCATAGATAGTTGTACCAAACTAGTTTTTGTCTCTTCCGTTGATAACACGTACATTGAAAGTTAATAAGCCCATTTGATTGCTGACCTCGTTAGCTTAATGATTAGAGATTAGAAGTTCATTTGGTTTGTTTGGTTTGCTCATGACACAATCCGCCAGGATCCCTTCGAAGAACATCGTCGAGCTTTGAATTAGCAAGTACGTTTGAAATGAAATATTTTTGACAGTTCATATTTTATCAGTTGTTTCAGTCCAGTACGGCAAAAGTACGGCATATTAGGACATAGCAAGCACTTTTTTTCACCAAAGTTCAAAAGACAAACGCTGATACTTTGAATAAGAGATATGTATGAGAGATGCAAAGTAGTAGAATTTTTCTACTACTATGCAAAACAATTACTTTTATACGAGGTATTAAAGAAATTGGGTTATATCCGCCAGTAGGCAAATTACTAAAGTTAACGTACCTGTTAGGTGAGTCCGTCTCCTCTGGCTTGTGAGTTACTGTGGGCAAGCGCTTTCGATGTAAAGACATCATCGTCTGGCCGTTAAGTCAGTACTGGAGTCAGTCAGTTGGTCGTGGTCTTTATATCTTTAAATTACTAAGACAATATGACTCCAAAACAAACGACTCAAAAACAGAAAATACACAGACTTTAACAAGACGCTGCACATTCACGTACACAGGACCACAAATATACGGAATAACTAATATCCTCCGAAAGGAAGGTATACAAATTGCATTACGTACGGACAACACACTTAGAACCAAACTAACTGCAAAGACTGAAAATACAGACCCACTCGACCAAAGTGGGGTGTATAAAATAACTTGTACTTGTAAAAACGCATACATAGGACAGACAGGACGAAAAATACGGACCAGATACTCAGAACACATTAAATCTCTTAGTAGGAACAAAGACGATTCAAACTTTGCCAACCACCTCAAAACAACTGGACATGAACCCACCAAAATACAGGACTGTACCACCTTACTACACAAACAATACAAAGGACGAAAACTGAACATATTAGAAAACATGGAAATTTATAAACAAAAAACTTCAATGGACAGATCATAAATGAACAAATCAACACAAACTGCGACACCATATTCACACCACTCCAAACACTACACAAACGAAAACAACCAACTGACGGATTTACAGACCACCCTACACAAAAAAGACTTAAAATCCACAATTGACAGACCATCCAACACGTTCCATTTATCTCTAGGGGGTTTCCCCCTGAGCTACATGACCTCCTCTCCCCGCCCCTTCCCCGACGCTCCATCACCCCTTTCACCTTTCTCTTTGTATATAAAGACCACGACCAACTGACTGACTCCAGTACTGACTTAACGGCCAGACGATGATGTCTTTACATCGAAAGCGCTTGCCCACAGTAACTCACAAGCCAGAGGAGACGGACTCACCTAACAGGTACGTTAACTTTTATACGAGTGTTCATGTACAGACCGGAGGAGCAAAGTAAGCTCTGACGTGTGACAAATCTGATCGAGGTTCACCATTTCCATGTAAAATGTGACCTCTTTGCATAGTTGAGTAACTAGCGGCACTGGGTTTAAAGACCGTGTAGACGGATGTTGAAATGGGAGTGTGAATATTATGTAATTATTACCGGTACCTATGGACATATGGCAAACATTAGCCGCATGCCCACCTTCCCACAGCTCCTACGTCCAGTCCCCCAGGAACAGTAAGCCTTTGCCGGGGGCTACCCGTTTTTTCAAACTTGGAAAATGTTATTCACCCAAGCTGTAGCTAAATTGTGAAGGTGGGAACCCTCAGTTGTTTACACACTCACCTTACGCGAGAGTATATTTATTTTTAAGGTATAGTCGTTTCTCAGCTACTGTCCTTCATTAGACGCCGCCTTCACGACTCTTCTGGTAGAGATAAAGTATATCGTCACTAGGTTCTTCACACTTGTCACCCTTGCTTCCACAAAATGGCATTATCCGGTCGATGTGAATGACGTCTTGCCCCTACGCTGTTTGATGCGAATTGCGATGTCATTGGGCTTTTTTTGTGTTTCGTAAGGCCCTTCCCAAGGGCACATCCACTTTGGGTTGCGGATTCGTATTCCACGTGGGTTATGAAGCCAGACTGAGTCTACTTCGGTCTACTCCGAGTACTTCGGTTGTATCTCCTTTTCATGTCATCAGGCCTTAGCTGGAGTGATTCATAGGCTTGAGAATGGGCACAACGATCTTGCAGCGAAGGGTAGCAGCGTACTCTTGAATCTCCCTGTCTTCTGGTGGCCTTCCGTAAAGTAGCTTTAAAGATAATGTAATCTCACGGCCAAACACGAGATAAGCTGGAGAATACCCTGTTGTTGCATGGTCAGATATAATTTCTGCAAGCCACTAGTGAAGTGTCCGATGCGTCCGTTCAACCTGACCAACGCTTTGAGGCCGCAAAGGCGTTGTCTTTGTCTGACGTATTCCAAGTCGTTCCAAGACTTCTTTTGTCAACTCTGATTGTTTCAGCTTTCTGAATTGGGATTCGTATAGCCTCTGGCCGCTTTGTGAAGTAATCGACGACTGTGAGAATATAGCGGTTGCCGTTTTCAGTGACAGGAAGAAGACCTAATACATCAATTCCAACTCTCTCAAAAAGGACTTCCAAAGATTTACTGACGAATTGGTGCACACCCTCATTGTCATCCACCTTGACGTTTCTCGCACACGCCATAACTTCTACACCATTCATTGAGGTCGTGGTGTAGGCCTACCCAACAGGGAGATCGTCGCAATTGTGCCACCATTCGTCGGTCTCCAATGTGTGCAGGACCATGTGCATGATGCATCAACCTATTCCTTATGTTTTTTGGAGCAATGAACTGGTCTCGTATCAGATGACCATTCGATACAATATCCCTTCTACTAGTCACAATGAGTCAAACATGGCCCAAAGAGCCTGGATTTCAGCGTCCTTCCCTGCTACTTGTTCCCTATCAGGAGGTTTGCCTTCACGCACCCAAGCCACTATAAGAAACAGTTGAGGGTCTGCTTCCTGTTAAGCCTGAAGATTTTCAATCAAGTTGTGGCTACGTTCTGGCTATAATAAGATCACTTTAAATCGAAGTTTTGGGAAGTATCATTATTGATTTTTCCATCGCTTGCGATTCCCGTCTGTCACAGTATACACATCCAGCTGATGCACAGGGTCGTCCTGAGAGAGCGTGTGCATTTCCGTTTTGCAAACCTTGGTTGTTATTGAATTTCAAGGTTGTAAAGCCTCAGGCCATCAATCCGAGCCATCTGACCATCTTGATTCTTGAACTGAAGAATCCATGTGAGGGAGGCATGATCAGTCACCACTATTAGAGGACCCATTGCTAAGCAACATGAGTCGATGCATTTTAAGGCTTCCATGACAGTTAGTTGGCGACGAGGAAGTCAACAATTTGAATTGCATGCCTCGCACTTGCAAATTACCAAGATGAAGCAGCTCTCCAGAAGATAGGTATATTGGGAAGGATTGGATAAAGGCATCGAAAAGATCGTCAAAAGTTGTGAATCATGTGCTCAAGTTCGCCACAATCCACAGAAGGCGACAATCCATCCATGAGGCTGATGACAACGGGGATAGGGTGCATATTGACTACGCAGGCCCCCATGAAAATCATAATTTTTTAATGTGTATCGACGCCACGTCCAAGTGGGCTGAAGTGCGTATGCTCAGAAATGCACTATCATCGACTTCAAACATCACACTTTTGGAAAAGATTTTCTCAGTTCACGGCTATCCTTTGGCCTAGTATCTGACAATGCTACTATTTTCAAAAGTGATGAATTCCGGTCTCACTGTAAAGAAAGAGACATTTTTCAGAAAGTTATAGCTCCGGCCTATCCAGCTACCACTGGCCTGGCAGAGCGCAGTATGCAAACGCCGAAAAGAATATTGAAAGCCACAGCTGATGACTGGCGACGAAATTACAAAACATTCTGTTTCGCTACCGCGCCACACCATTACCTTCAGGACAATCACCCACAGAACCTTACCTGGAAGAGAAAATGAGAATTCGCCTAGATGCTCTCCTGCCCATGCCAACCAGTCGTAGCAGCTGTCGTGCCCACTCATTCCAAGTAGGGGAGAGGGTTCAAGCAAGAATCCACCTGAGTAACAGGGACAATTTGGCGCAGTAACCAGGAAACTCGGTCAGTACCACTACGTTGAATTGGACACAGGCCGTAGTCTAAAGGCATTAAGCAAGTAGTTTCAACATTTGTCCCGAAGAAGCGTGTCGCTTTTGCTCCTCAAGAAGACCCAAACCCAAAACAAGGAATTCTGTATCTGGAAATTCCCTCAGATGAGGTGCCACCAGTGATTAGACAGCCTGAACAACCAATTCCCCACCAACTGACATCAAAGTCAAGCTCAGGCCATCCGAAACAACTGCTACCAGCTCTACGCAGATCGTCTCGTCCACGTCATCAGCCAAATTACTTAAATGACTATATTTTGAAATGAAAAAAAAAACAACATATTTCTAAATTAAGTGGGATAGAATATTATGAACCCCTGATGGTTACATAGTTACGCCTTCTCCCGCGTCACACATGTGTCTCTCTCAGTTCAGTTTTCAGTTTTTTTTTTGACCAGAGGGCGTGTGGGACAAGTCCCTTTGTCACTGCGGCCGCATATGGGCCTATTGTGACGCTGGCTCTTTCTTAGTAGAAGGCGTCGTACATACCCGCCCCCCTTAGGAAGCCGAGTATGTCCTTCACCGCAGAGTCCGCTACGGTTTGGGGTTCAGTGGTCCCCTGACCAAAGTATTCAAAGCGTTTTGCTGCCAAGGCTGGGCTTTCACATAGGATATGCTCTGCTGTCTCGTCCTCCTCACCGCAGAGTCTGCATTCCACCGCCTCTGAGATGCCCATCTTGTTGAGGTGATATCTGAGTGGGTAGTGCCTGGTGAAGAAGCTTATCAGTACTCTCAGATCTTGTCTAGAGAGTGTCAGCATCACCTTCGCCCTTTGACAGGAAGGCGTGGCAAGCCTTTTCGCCTGTCTTAGTCGTGGCTGGCGATGCCAATGGGCGCCATTTTCCTGTATCTCTCATCGAGCAACCAGACGGCTCAGGTGACTTTTCGTCAGACCCATGTGTGGTTAAGGCCCAATGGGTAGGGATTCCGTACCCCTTTTCGCGAGGCGGTCAGCCTATTCATTGCCCTCATGCCCCCTGTGAGCCGGCACCCAAATGAGGGAGAGCCTGTTATTATTGTTCATTCCCATGCCAGCTTAGACCTAAAACTATAGGCTGCGATGGCCTTTAAGGCGGCCTGGCTGTCTGAGAAAATGTAGATCTGCTTGCCCTTGAGCCCTTTGTTCAGGATCTCTTCTGCGATCTCTTGGGTTTTGCCCATTGTTCGCGGCTGCTTATTCAGTCAGCATGCTGACCTTATTCACAGCTGGCCTCAGACATGCCCCTGGGGACAATGCCGTGGCTGTTCCCCTATCCACAACCCGTGGTCGCGCCTGGTAGCATGGGGGGGAAGATAAGAGATAACCCAGAACCAGGTTCAGTTTGTGTTGCTATGACCTATCTGTTCTCGTTTAATTGAATCATATCCAATTATTCAAATCACGCGTGCTTCGATCTTTCAAATATTATTCTCGACCACCCAGTCACAATAATCTGTTGTTGTTGAATGGGGGAATGTCGTGCTTCCGAGTTTTTCAGTAGATCACTGATATCTAAAATGTTGGACGTCAGACGACACAGGAGAAGTGGAGGCGGGGTGATTCCTTGTTTCAGAAATTTCCGATGCTGGAATATCTTCTGTTATGCACTCGACATCACTAAGTTCTGGAGCACTTTTTCTTCCATTAACTTTGTTGCTTCATTCCGGATTTCTTGAGTATTCCTGTGTAGACATGACGAATTCCTCTTCTGACATCAGTGTTAAATTCCACTCCAAAAGGGTGGGTCCGGAAGGGGTTACATTTAACAACAACAAACTCTTGACAATAACTCAAACAAATCAATGCAGGTCCGAATTATGAGTGGGAATTATGTTGTCAAGGGAAAAATTTCTTGTTGTCACGCTACTACGTTCGTTGCCAGGTTCTTCACAATACCCACTGGATGTTCCAGCGCAGAAGGGACGTTTCTCCCCGACACACTCATTTCTCTTGATGATTGGGTACATATAACTCCTTCACAATCGTTAGGAAAACAGAGGTGGTGGACAGCGATGTATTCAATTGTTTATAAGAAACATGGTAACGGCCTCTGGGCACTTAAATTTCTGCAAATCTTCTTCTTCCGACGTACGCAGTCTTAAAAGTGTCGGAAGACCACAGACCAGAAAGAAAATTGAAAAAAAATTCAATTACAAAAAAAAAACACATGATAACAACTGAAACTTAAGATAAGTATCAGGCTTCCCTTCCCAACGGTAGCCTGATTTTAGTTTGCTTGGTCGACGTGGAACTCAGCAAGCACAACTAGCTACATAGGTCTGCCGGGATTAACACAAAATCCGTGAGGGGAACTACCGAATTAAGCCTGAGTTGGAATCAGAAGAGACCGCTGCTCTGGCTCCTTGCCTATGAACTCCGTGAACCGAAGCGTTAATATCAACCTGGCCAATTTCATCCGGCCTCATTCATAACTCCCATCATATTACGTCGATTCTGTTCAAGTTTGCAATGATTATGAATATCGAGCCTTCCTTGATATGGAACCGTCTACTGAAACTTTGCGTTTGCACATCCCGTTAACTATTACCTGCGAATCTCTGGAAAATTGGGATTCCCTAGAATGTTGAACTGATTGAATTGATGACAGTGACATATATAATCTCCTATTTCAGAATTACTGCACAGTCTTACTATTTCGTTATCTCTCGTTAGAAGCTTAACCAGCCAATTTGGCACTGCTGGTTCTTAAAGAGGTTTTTTCATCGTTTTGGCGGACTGACTCTGCAAAGATCAACACAGTCAAGTCATCCACATAGGCGTATGGTTCGCAGTCAGTCTCCATGAGCCTCCTGAAAAGATCTTCGAAGAAGGCGTTCCAGAGAGATTCCCTTCTCAATCTTTCTCTGGACGGACACATGCCTGCATTCGATCGTAGCAGTTCTGTCTGTCAGGTAACCTCTGACCAGCAAGTACAGGTTCCACGGGATTCCACTACTTTTCAGCACATTAAGGAGGGCTGGCCACCAAAGGTTGTAAAACGCTCACCTGATTTCAATCAGAACTGCTACGACGTACTTAGCCGGTGCCAGCAGGGAAACACGCCGAATTTCGACAATGACATTCTGCGTGGACCTTCCTTTGGTACACCCATATTGCCTGCCTGTGAGGTTGCGGCCAAAGACTCATTCGAGGAACTGCAACATCAAGATTTCTAATGTTTTGCCTAATATAGAAAGAAGGCTGAGCAGGCTCCATGATCCTGGGTCTTACTGATTGCAGTCGCCTCCCTTTTGAAGAGTGACAACACGCACAGACTTCCACTGAGTGGGGAACTGTTCGACCCACAGACAGTCATTAAATAAATTAAGGAGGCCGCTGAAATTGTCCACTCAGCCTTTGTTAGCACATTGCTTTCTATTGTATCTGGCCCAGGAGATTTGTTGGGCTTTAAGGTCACAAGGGCCCCTGCCGAGGTCGCCTTTTGTCCATAATGGAATGTTGGGCTCGTTTGGAGGGTCCATGATCAGCTCCTTTGCTACCCTCTGGGCTTCAGTATCTCGAGCTACTTGGTCGTCAGGGAACGCCTTCTCAAGGAGGGTTCCCAGTGAACTTTTGATGCTCCAGGCCCAGCCTGACTCATTTTGCATCGCAGCTAAGACCTGCTCTACGTTTGCTTTTTCTATGGAGGACTTATAATGCCTGCCCCAGGGGTTCTCAGAGCTTTCCGCTTCCACAAAAGTTCGCCTGCCTTGCTGTTTGGCTTGTTTGATGGCGCGGTGGAAGGCCTTCTTCTCTTGGATGAAAGCAGTTCGGAGTGTGCCTCTGCGATCAGGGTCACGAGTGTGTTGATACACCGTTCTGGCTCAGAATTGACATTTTACTTGATGGGATTAAGTTTCATCGCCCTGTGCTTCTGTTGCCCAAGCATGGAGAGCCCAGCAGAGTGCAGTGATGTGGTAAATATGTCCACTTTGCTGTCCACCTCTTCAGGTGTGGCAGCTTGCACTATTAGGTCTGCAGCACGCAGTTCTCCTTCCAGTACCCTACAGAATTGTGGCCAGTCAGCATTTCTTGTGCAGTTGGGCGACAGAGTACACCGTGACGCCCAGCCACAGAAACAGCCCTCCTTGTCAGACTCTACTGGTGAGGATTCTCATAACCATTCATTCTACTCACCTGATCAGCAAGCTTTACAATCTACCTTCTCAATTGGGGTAAGGAGGCTGAGGCCACTAGGTCTAGCTAGTTTTCAAAGGGCTGCTCACCTACGTCTGCAATGGAACAGCCTGGACGCTATTTGCAAAAGTTTGTCCACCCTCAAGCTGCCTATACTCTGGCTTCTGGCACAGGACTTGACTACTAATGGCTGCTGCAGTACGAGAGGGGAATCGCTCTGGCAGATTTTTCTTGACATGGAGTACCCTCTCTCTGCTGTTGTTGGAGCAGTTGTCTCGTCGATGTCGTGGGCTCGCGTTTCTTTTACCCAGTTCAATAATTGTGGTAGTAACCCAAACTACTGTTTGCACTGTAATTGATAATAAACCTCCTTATCTCAACTAAAGATAACACAGGGAAAACCCTGACTAAGCTGTTAGTAGAGTGGGTCAAGACCTCCCACGGATCGTCTCCTGGCAACTGGATGGGGAGCAACTGCTACTCTACTACTTTCATTGCATGGTGTAAATCTGTTCCTGGCAAATTTTTAAGTGTGAGTGGAGTCGTTATTTGTGAATCATTGACGTCAGCAGAAGTGAACAAAGAAAGAAAACATTATAACATCACGCTGTATAATCCGATTTGAATGTCCATCGATCTGATAGAATTGCAAAACCAGAGCACGTAATGAAATTCTACGGTAAATTCCAGTGTCACATGTAAAAGACGGGGGTTAAAACGGGGAGGTGTTGAAACTGACCTAGAAACTTGGCGCTGGCAGGTTAAACCTGAGAGGGGGGATCAGCAATAACTTTAGGACCTTTGCTAAGCTCTAGTTGTAAGTTCTCAACCTAAGGTGTTGATTCATTCGAATCTTGGATGAAAAACCCCATGAAACGGCCGGGGATTCTGCGAGTCGGGCCCTGAGTTTCGCTAAATTATTGCCATTCAGACCAGCAGTCCGTGTTCCTTGCTGATTTCATGGAAGACCTGCGATTAGGCATATCCAGACTGCGTGATGACGAACTGTCCAAGGAAGCGTCTGTTTTCTCATCCAACTGTTATCTAGGTTATTTTTCCCTAGAAAGTCGTGTTTACCTATAATGCTGAGGTGACTGAATAATCCCGTGTACTTCGTCCATAATTAGACGTACCCAATCAGTTTTTACCTCTTCCGACGATAACACAAGAATCGAAGGTTAATCAGCCCACTTGGTTGCTGGCCTCGTTAGCTTAATGATTAGAGATTATTCGTTTCTGTTGATTCCATGTTATTTAGTTTGGTCATGACACAATCAACCTGGTAGGTCCCTTCGAAGAACATCGTGGAGCTTCGAATTAGCAAGTTCGTTGGAAATGAAATATTTTTGACCGTTAATATTTTATCAGGTGTTTCAGTTCAAACCAAATATTGTAGCCAAACGGCATAGTAGGACATGGCAAGCACTTTTTTGATCAAAGTTCAAAAGACAACCACTGATACTTTGGAGAAGAGATGTGAATGAGAGATGCAAAGCAATTACGTTTATACGAGTGTTCATATACAGACAGGAGTGCCGACCTCTGAGGTCGAGGTTCATCAGTTCCATATAAAATGTGACCTCTTTGCATTGTTGAGTAACCAGCACTGGGTTGGGGGCCATGTAGACGGATGTTGAACTGGGAGGTAAATGGTAAAACGTGGGAGTATGATTATTACCGGTACCTATAGCCATATGGAAAGCATTAGCTGCGAAGCTCCTGTGGTAAGCGCAATAGCCTCCAGCATGTCCACCTTCCCACACCTCCTTCGTCCTCTCGTTAAAAATACACCTTGGCTGGGAAGAGTTAGTGACTTTTTCTGTCCGCTTCGTAGATCCAACGAATGTAAAAACACATGACAACAGCTAACAGTTATAGCAATGATAGCTTGATTCTAGTTGTTTTGTGTGATGGGGATCTAAGGAAGCACAACTAACTAAATCAGTGCGCTGTGATCAACACTGAAATTCGTGAGGAGGACTGCCAAATTAAGCCTGAGTTGGGATCAGAAGTGTGACATATAATCTCTCATTTCAGAATTATTGCAGTCTTACTATTTCGTTATCTCTCGCTTTTACAATGTAGAAGCTTAACCAGCCAATTTGGCACTGCTGGTTCTTAATGAGTCTCATTAGTTTCATGTTAAGATGTTAAAAGTTTCTGCTTATTACATTTTATTTGGTGTGTTTTCGACAAACAAAGTTTGCACTTACAAATATCATTAAGGAGTTCAAAATAAAAACGTTTATCGGAAATGAAATATTTTAAATTTTACTCGCCAATTGCTCTTACCGTTCAGAACTAATATTACAGTCCAACAATTCGAGATGATGGATTTGCAAGAAAATGATGAGCTGGAACTAGTGCAGATAGAAGCGAATATGGGAACGCAAAGATTATTCGACTGTTATTGGCAAACTGACCTACTGTAGCTTCAACGTGAGAGTGTGGTCCCGTCTTCTCCCCACAATGAGGCCTAGTGTAATCGGAAGTAGGGTTGCAGGTACTGACAGAGTTATAAACCCAGTAGGCAGACAAGGGCACGAGTATATGAAAATCATTGTGGATCTTAGTCACTCACCATCCTGCCTCATGAGCAGTGTTGAGTATGACACCAAAGTGCTGCAGTAGGGAGTCTGGCCCAAGAATATGATTCTAGGAACCAGTAGACACTAGATGAAGAAACAACCAGCAACTTAGAGTCATCAATCACGCTGCCCAAGCCCAAAGTGATAGTCCCGGTGAGAGCGTACAGAAAAATGCTCCACTGATCCATGCTCGCACGACACTACTTTTCGATGCTACCATTACGCCGTCTACACCGCTAATCACAATATAAATTACTTTTTCTCACGAACAATCTCGTACAAGTCCGTGCACTACAAGAATCTTTCGATACTGAGCAGCAGTTTAAGGTACACTTTATCCAAAATCAACTCCATAAAATTTTGTAACTTTGCTGGGTGGCATTCCCAGAGAAGAAGTGATAAAGATAGTTTTGGATCCAGTTGAGTCTTACGTTATTATTTATCAGTACTCTCCACGCCACCGTTCGAACGAAGAACCCCTTTTCCAGCACATGTGGTTCAGGAGGCAGCATTTCTTTTAAGCATGACTTTATAAGGCATGGAATTTTGCTTCTTATGGTACCACTGCATCAAACAGGATCCAAAATAGAACCAATGTATGAGGCGTTCATTATATAGTGGGGCCTACTCAGCTTTAATGGCTCATTTATCGGACACCGAATAAACTAAGTAACAAATATCAAGAGAATATCAAGGCCTATTACAGCTCCTTTTTGTATAACCATTGTCTATCCTTCTCCTTCAACTGTAACTGTGAGCTATAGAAATTCAAAAATTTCGTTCTTACGTTCCACCTTTGAGAACCGTGCTATTGTATCATTTTTTTTTTCGTGGGTTTACAGAGCTTTTTTCTAAAGCACATTCAACTAATTGGCATTGCCCTTGAACCGCTGCTAGAGGTTTTGGTTTGATAAGAAAATCGTCTGCTATTATATCGTATTTTTTAGTACCTGTAAAATAATCTTACTACTGCACGTTAACAGTGGCTTCAGCAGCCAAATCGCTTCATATTCTTAGCCGTTACCTCCAATGAGATAAGGTCAGAAGTTGTTATTGGCTCAGACAACGGCGAATGAATGCGTTTTTCAGTGACAAAATGTATCATGTACTTCACTGACGTACTTATCCACGATTTCAGTTACTGTTGTCCCATTACTCAACATATTGTGAAAGATCGAAAATTACGTTTTCAATCGAATTAGGTGGTTATGATAGTTTATACTATATTTACTGTCTGTGCACGTGTACAATGAAAACTTCCCCTTGAATAAAGGAATGAACACTCCGTGGCTGGAATATGGGATCGTCGTGGCTTCATTGGTCATCACAGTAGCCGTTGGGTTGTATAACAGCAGAACTACATCAATGCAAGACTACATGTTGGGAGGTCGCAAAATGTCTGTCCTTCCGATCAGCCTGTCGATCGTCGCCACGTTAGTAAATTTCCTGTTATTGTAACTAATACAAAGTGATTCCATCGACTAACGAACAAATATTTTTGATGTCATAGATACTTGACTGGAGCGTCAATGGTTTCGTCGGCGCAGGAGGTCTATTTGTACGGCTTGCAGATGTGGTTCACCGCTTTCATGTATATCGTTTACGGCGTGGTATTCGCTTACGTGGTTCTGCCTGTGTCATTCAACGTCAAATCCGCGTCGACTTTTGAGGTTAATAATTAACACCAATTATTTATTACAAACTTTGAGCTCACGCACAACGAAAGTGTACTCTTGAATTATGATTTCCTCCACTTATCAAAAGGAGTTGAAACGCTCTCACATTAACACAATTCATTTGTGACTTGATTTTTCGTCATTTTTCATAGAGATTATTGTTAAGGTTAGTTCAGGGTCTGTTAGGACTGATTAAGGTAGTCGAGGCAATTGTTATGTTCTCCGTTGAACATAACGGATACAAATATCGATTTTCGGTCCTATCAGAAGGCTACGACGTTTCATTATCCTCCTTCCATGGGAAATGAGGAAATGAACATTACAAGCATGTTTATCCATACGTTTCAAAAACCACTTTGGTTTAACTTTCTCGGTATCAAACAAATAAGTTATATTTTACTGAGCTGAGTGACAGAAATTATACAAAAATATCTACCAACACGAATTTGATAAATTGAAGAAGGTAAAAAATACGTTTTTGGTAAATGTGTAAACCTAGTTCCTCAGATTGAATGAATTGAATAACACCGAAGCAGATAATGACGCTCTGACACAATCAACAGTCAACCAAAAAACACCTTCGGCGGCTCGCTACAATCATCATTGAACAATCGGAGTATAGGAGGTTCATGCAGCCGGCGACGTAATTTTTCTGAGGAGGATCGCGTTTACCGTTTTAAAATCATCAATGAAAACAATAGCAAGTGAGACAACGGTGATTGGCATTCTGGACTCTCAGGAGTTGCTTTTAACAATCCTGTGAGAATTAATAAACACTCGATCGTATATGTAAGAATTTTCTTGTACTGCTTTCTCAATTTTTCTTAGAACGCTAGTTATGAGAGGGATTTGTGAGGAATAAATGAGCTAAACTCGATTTTAATCCAAACTACTTGATGATTTATTGTGCGGCTCTCGTTATTCCCTCAGAAACGGACATTTTATAAAGTACAGCTGTGCCTCTTGTGGCTTTTCATTAAAAAATATAGCTATATAGCGTTTTCAGCCGTTTGTGAGAAAAAAATTGATGTTTTCATCACTGTGATAACTATGGTAAATGGATCGACTTGATCTAGCCTTTTTCTCCCAATGGCGCTCATAGACATACAGACCGTTTTCACAAATGGCGTTTTTTGGATTCAGTAGCCTATAACGCGGTTTTTTTTCTACTGATTACGTAACTCTCCTCTTACTACGTTGTGCCAAGGACAGTAAAAAGCAGTTGACATGAAAACTAATTCTTACAGCCTTACAAGACTAAGTTATTGAAATCTTCATAAAATACATTCGCAGATTATATATGCCCGCTCAGCGGAGTCAATACCTTTGTCAACCGTGTTCCGTTCATCCGCCACTCACAATTACCCATAACCTGGAAGGCGAAACAGCTTTTCAGCTCAACTCTTGTCTATTCAATGTAACCGTTCGCAATCTCTGTCACGTACAGTGAACGCACAGTTGGTAAAAATAGTTCATACGACGTTCTTTCTTTGATGTTACATGCTGATTGTGATAACTGTGTTAGCCGTTAGAGACCGTGAAAAGAAAGGTGACTTTCGTAGAGGCCAGGCGCCCGAACTTATTGGATATACACGGTCGTTTCAAGCGTCCTTCAATTTTAGTAGCGGATCATTAAGTTACGGGGTTTAACCCACTGAATAGAACGCGTTATGATAGAAATGGGTAGAAAAACGGTTTTTCGATGTTCGTTTACGTTCAAGAAAATCAATTATTCGTAAGCGTGTTACGTAATCACAACCAATTGTTGACGTTTGGTGATTTTTAACAAATGAAGAGTAATAACCCTGTCCAAGAAATTCTTTATGACGAATGAGAAGACAAATTCAGGTGGGAATACAGGAAGCTCAATCAACTAGAGATAAATTAGGTGCAGGAGTCGAATTCTGATAATTTGAGATCTGTTTTTCTTTCGGTGGTATAAAAAAAAACGCTCAAACTGCGCATCTTGGATCTCTATACATTTCTGGGTGAGCGCTGGTGGGTTCGAGAGGTTGACTGCCATTGAAGTAACCCCCCCCCCCCATTCCCCTCTAGTGACAGATGACAGTGATAATGAAGATTGCCTACGAAATGCGGTCCATGATTCCGAGGGGCGATTTGTATATTCAATTGATTTATATTACATATAAAAGTACGGCACCAGGCTGCTCCGAGTTTACTGAAGTGATATGTCGTAACGTCAATTACATGACACTTCTCCGTTACATACCCCACGTTACCTCTCACACGTTACATCTCCCGTTACATTTTCGAGTTTATGTAGCAAAGTAAAGACATAATTACTATTGGACGCCAAAATGAACATTCTGAGAGCCCCCGAAGGTCCTTGCGAGAGCGATTTTGTTGCTCAAACGGTAGAGTGTCGTAGCGTTTCACGTTGAGGCTGGCGGGCGCGAAAGAAACCGTTACACAAACAGCTTTCGCACAAGTACGCAACCACTACGGACATTTGATGTCTTTTATTCTTGTTTTTATGCAATGATAACTACGTTTGATTGTGCTCGTTGATGGTTTCGATATAATGGCCGCGTCAATTGCGATTGACATCATCATTTGGTCACTGAGGTTATTAAAAGTGCGACGTTAACTAGCGTTACATTTTGTAACAGACGTTACCAAGCGTGACACTTCAACCATTCGATATTTCGTGACGCTTCTCCGTTAGATATCCCACGTTGCATCTCCTGCGTAACATCTCCGACGTTATATCTCCCGCGTAACATTTTCGAGTTTATGTAGCAAAGTAAAGACGTAAAATGTCAAAAAGACAAATTTAAATAAAGTTAACAAATTAAAATTTCCATTACAAAAACTGGCGGCTTAGTGTCCTTGGCCCTAATGAAAATACCAAGCCTTCGAGCCTCCCAACCCTTCCCCAGCCTTGACCTACAGGCTACCAATCCTGGAATCCTAGAACCACTGCCAACCAACACACACTCACAAACATTGAGGATTCCTTCCAGGGGCTGAAAGCGTATTCTTCTTAGCACTTCTCATTACTTATTTTGTCCCTCCCTCCTCTCATCCTTCTTCATGGCAGTCTACCCTATAACATAGGACAGTCACACTCACACTCAGCTCTCACACACATTGGTTCACCTATTCAGAGACTCCACATACTCCTTTCCACTTCTATTGCGTCTCATATGAACGTTGAACTAACCAGTGTCAGTGTGTTTTATCGCTCCATCTATCAACTTCTTCTTCGCCTGTACTAAATTTAATATCACCCCGTTTAGCTCCCAACACATTCTGATGAGCTTATAATTTTCATTCGTCATTAAATTCAGTCTCAGAAAATACAAAATGCACAGATATGAATCATCAGAAATGAATGAGATCGTGTCAACGATTGGGCGGAAAGTATAAATAACTTGCACTTACGATATATCGAGAGTGGTTAACACATTTAACGCGAGCCTAATTTTACCTGTTCAGGACCGAAAGTGAAACATTCATTGTTCCATTTCATCCCTTTAATACTACAAAATGTTGTAAGGAATGTTGATTAAATGATTTATTCATCATAAATTGTTGTTAAAATTGAAATTCTGGATTGGACGCCAATCGCGTTCAGTTAGATGTGCAATACCGAATTTTTTTAATTTCATTTCAATTTACTTACATAAATATCTGGTGCGTAGCAACACACTACTTTCCGCCACCCCCGTAAGTTCGAACGCCCCCTACACATGCGGGCGCTATATCTTCGTTCAACGCATTTCTACAGAAACGTTTATGGCGAACAAAATGTAGGGACTAGTTATCTGAGAGTACTCCGTAAGTTTGATCGAAATCGTTGGAGCCATTTTTCAGAAAATCGGAATACCAATTAATATTCGGCAAATCTCCTTTTCTAAGTTAACCTGGCTTATGTCTCCGTTCAACATATATATACAGAAATACTTATGGCGAACAAAATGAAGGTATGGGTGACTAAAAGACACTCCATTAGGATTTATTACATCTGGTGAAGAAGTTACACTGGAATTTACGGAAATGTTCGCAAAAACGTTATTTTCGACACATTTTGATTTTTATCTCTGTTCAATGGACTGTCAGAGGAACATTAATTGAGAACAATATCTAGGTAATAACTATTTGAAAACATCCTGTGAGGTTGGTGAAAATCGCTGGAGCCGTTTCGCCAAAAAGCGTAAAAAACCTGTTTTTGCTTCAGGGCCCCATATCTCTGTTCACCGTATTTTCATGGAGAAGAAAAGTTAGGTATTGATTAGGAAAAGATAATTTGAAAGTTTAATCAAAATCGTTAGAGCCGTTTTTGAGAAAAATGCGAAAAACCCTAGTTTTTGGTACATTTTCGTCCCCCACCCCCCTTCCCATCGGCCGAAATCGTCCATAACCTTATTTTGGTGTCTACAAAAAATAACACACGGACCACGCGCCGAAATTAGGTTTTTTAGACTCAGTAGGGTCTGAAACGTAAAGATCTGAAGAAAACCCAAACTTTTTTTTTGGGCCGATTACTATACTTTCCTTCCCTTCGGGTAGCGGAAAGTAAAAAGGAAGGTAGAGTTAAAAACAAACTAAAACCCATATTGAAGAGAACAATACTTTTTTATAGAGACTAAAATTAAAACTTACACTTGAGGAAATATATAATAGGACTCTTTTGTATAGACTAATATAAAACTGAGAAGACTTGCAAGCGGGAGAATATACCACGAATCGAACAATTTTTGAATAATATGTACAAGAAATATAGTAAGCTCACAGAAACAACACCAACAAAAACCTCGGCCGATTAGTAGAAAAGAGGTTAATTGTACTGTCAACATGATTTTTCGGGGAGGATCGAGTTTACGGTAATGAAATAGTCGGGTGAAAACTGTAAAAATGGTGGTGTGAATCAGGAAATTTCTGGAGTTGCCTCCGATGAAAAATGATGCTAAAAATTTGAAAAAAGCTAAAAAATGAATTTTCAGCCGATTAGACAACTTTCTTTCCAACTACGTAGTGCCAAGGAAAGTAAAAACGACGTGAGCTTCAATTCCGTGAAACCAGTTCAGCATCTTCTTGCACCATCTTCCCTTCCCCATTGTTTATTGTTTATAGACGAGGCCTCAGGTTAGCACTAGCAGGCACAATTGTTTTCTTCTCCTCAACGAATAAGAGTCCCAGATGTAACAACGATAAAGCCACAGACACTCACATTCAAGGGTTACTATTTTTATTATGTTTCCTTGCCTTCATTTTATTTCATTGTATGTTACTTACTGTATTGGTGAACGAGTAATTTTCAAAAAGAATCTGAAAGAAACCTTATTTGTTTTTCAGTTTTTCGATCGAAGGTTCAAAGGACACGTCAGAAAATACGCCTCATTGATGTATGCATTGGAAACAGTGAGTGCTATATGTTTTTATGGGCATGACTTGGTTTTTTAGAGCGTGAGGTGAGGTCTTACATGGTGGGAAGAGTGGGTGGGGGTGGGTGAGGGGTCCCACTGAAGGGCGGACATAGCTCCACCTACTTTACGCATGGCTTTGTCTTCCCAACCACGCGGTTTCTGAGGGCTTGGCTTCAACGACCAGCACAGAATGCCCTGGTGATGTGGACTTCAATAGAAAGAAAAAAACGTTTTATTCCAATGAGGTTACGGATGACAGATCTTGCTTTGATCCATGATCTAAATTGTCATAATGTGGATGTCTGACAGTGTTCCCAAGATATCATTTCACAATGAATGTACTGTCACGAACGCGCATCACAACACTTCCATTTCCTCTTCAATGAAGAGAAGTAGCGGACAATGGTAACAGATTTGCTTTAGCTCAGTCAAAGGTTTTGGTTCAACGCTTTTACTTTTGCCGGTGTCCTAAAATTCGAAATGAATGAGCTCTTTCAAAAAATGACGGTTTTCGATTCTTTTCAGATACTACTCACGGCAACGTCGCAGTTCGTTCCAGCAGCTTCTCTTTCTCAAGGTAATAAAACACTTCAAACTCCAACTAGTTACGATATCTTACAAACATAAGGCATAAGTTAAAAATTGAGCCAGATTTGCATTTGATTTATTTTCGGAAGATTTGAAAATGAATTGATCGACTGAACGAAATTTCGTGGTGTTTCGCTCGTTTAAAACATAATTTCAGAAAATTTCATACCTTCACCGTTAAACATGTTAAGACCATTTTCTCAAATGGCGTTTTCTCACTCAGAACGAGAAGAATTGAGTGAAAAAACTCCCTCCACCAAATCGCGTTACTGCCCTTTCTTTATTGTGATACTAAGAAAAGAACAATGCCCGAAAAAAGTAAAATTGACTGCAGTAAATGATGAAGAAAAGCATTTAAAAACAAAATATCTGGTGCGTAGCAACACACAACTTTCCGCCACCCCTTTAAGTTCAAACACCACCAACATAGGCGGGCGCTATATCTTCGTTCAACGCATTTTTACAGGAACATTTATGGCGAACAAAATGTAGGGACTAGTTAGCTGAGAGTACTCCGAAAGTTTGATCGAAATCGTTAGAGCCATTTCTGAGAAAATGGAAATACCGATAAATTTATATTCGACAAATCTCCTTTTCTGAGTTAACTTGGCCTATATCTCCGTTCAACATATATATACAGAAATAATTATGGACAACGAAATGTTGGTATGTGTGACTAAAAGACACTCCATTAGAATTTATCACATCTGGTGAAAAAGTTACCCTGGAATTTACGGAAATGTTAGAAAAAACGTTATTTTCGACACATTTTGATTTTTATCTCTATTCAATGGACCGTCACAGGAACATTTATTGGAAAGAATATGTAGGTATCAACTATTTGAAAACATCCTGTGAGTTTGGTGGATATCGCTGAAGCCGTTTTGCCAAAAACCGTAAAAAACCTATTTTTGCTTCAGGGGCCCATATCTCCGTTCACCGTATTTTCATGAAGATATGTATGGAGGAAAAAAGTTAGGTATTGATTAGGACAAAATAATTTGAAAGTTTAATCAAAATCGTCAGAGCCGTTTTCGAGAAAAATGCGAAAAACCCTAATTTTTGGTACGTGTTCGTCCCCCACCCGGCCGAAATCGTCCATAACCTTATTTTGGTGTCTACAAAAAATAACAAACAAAACAAAAAAAGAACCAGCTCAATCGGATCAGCCGTTCTCCCGCAAATCGAACTACAGACAGACAGACAGACAGGCAGACAGACACACACACAGGTCTGTTTCTTTATTTGATGACTGTACCTAAACCCTCGACGAGGGTTATATCAGTCATAGAAGTTGCGGTTTCGCTAATATGCAAGAGGCCGGCCCCTGCAGCATCCACCGAACTCAGACCTGTGGAGGTACGGCAGGTATTTGGTCGTTAGCCAGTCTCACCGTAGAGAGCTGTTGCCCGTGTGTTACCGCGCGGAGGTCCCGTACCATCTGGGAGTAGTTCTTAATCTGGTTCCCTACCTGATCTTACTGTTTACTTGGGTGGCAAGTTTCAAAAGAAGGACTGATCAACTATAACCACGTTTCTTAGCCATTACCTTCTTTGCAAACTTTGCAAAATGGTTATAGGCTTCCTTTGTAGCAGTCAAAGCTGCTAAGTTCGTTTGCCCTCCCAACAACCGTCGCTCACTGTTGTAGAAACTACAGTGGAGCAGCACATGGTTTCTTGTTTCCTCCGCACTGGAGGCACAAGACGTGCATAATGGAGAGTCTTTCAGAGAAAAGAAGTGGAGCCGCGCATTGAAGTCACCATGTCCCGTGAGGAACTGGCTCGTCCAGTGGTCTGGCTCAACCCATTTTCTAGAAAGACGTTCACGGATGTTGGGGAAGAACTCATACGTATCACGTCCCTTTGACGAGGATTCCCATCTCGCTTGCCATTTCTCTAGAGCCCATTCATCGATGGCGGCAAGTTTCTGTTCTGTGGTGAGATCTGCACTGAGTTCAGCCCAAAGCGGGGAAAGCTCCCGTTTCACTCTCCACTTGTCAATCATGCACTCAACAGCCAAATCAACTGGTAACTGACCAGTGATCACCTGGAGTGCTTCCGTTGATACAGTCTTGTAGGCCTTGGTGATCCACAGGAGCGCGGCTCTCTGGGATTGGGCCAATACTCTCTTTTGATTGACTGTTAGTTTGCTACCCCAGACAACGGGGCAGTAGCCACTCCCACCTAGATAGATGGCCTTATACATGAGGATAGTGTCGTGGTAACACACACCCCAAGTGGCCTTAGTAATGGCACGCAGTGAGGCAAACCGTGCAATGGTAGTGCCTTTAAGGGACTGGAGGTGTTGGTTGAAGCCCCACCTCTCACCTATATTCACTCCTAAATACTTGACGTGCTTTTCAAGAAGGAGCCTGTGGCCGCCAAAGCGTATTATGGGTGGATTATTCACTTTACCCTTCAAGAGGATTAGCTGGGTTTTTTCCTCAGCCACCTGCATCTTGACGTGCTCGCACCATTGGTTGACAGTGCGGAGCACGTGGTGGGTTTTTTCTTCAATTTGGCGGACTGACTCTGCAAAGATCAGCACAGTCAAGTCATCCACATAGGCGTACGGCTCGCAGTCAGTCTCCATGAGTTTCCTGAGAAGACCTTCGAAGAAGGCATTCCAGAGTGCTGGTCCAATCTTTCTCCGGACGGAGACATGCCTGCTTTCGATCGTAGCAGTTCTGTCTGTCAGGTAACTTCTGACGAGCGAGTACAGGTTGCGGGGGATTCCCCTACCTTTGAGCCCATTAAGGAGCGCTGGCCACCAAAGGTTGTTAAACGCTCCTCTGATGTCAATCAGAACTGCTACGACGTACTTAGCCGGTGCCAGCAGGGAAACACGCTGAATCTCGACAATGACATCCTGCGTGGACCTTCCTTTGGTACACCCGTATTGCCTGCCTGTGAGGTTGCGGCCAAAGACTCCTTCGAGGGACTGCAACATCAAGATTTCTAGTGTTTTGCCTAATATGGAAAGAAGGCTGAGTGGTCTCCATAATCGCGGGTCTGACTGGTTGCGGTCGCCTCCCTTTTGAAGAGTGACAACGCGCGCAGTCTTCCACTGAGTGGGGAACTGTCCGACCTGCAGACAGTCATTAAATAAATTAAGGAGGCCGCTGGAGATTGTCCGCTCAGCCTTCCTTAGCATATTGCTTTCTATCTTTCTATTTTATCTGGCCCAGGAGATTTGTTGGGCTTTACGGTCGCAAGGGCCCTGCCGAGGTCGCCTGTTGTCCACAATAGGATGTCGGGCTCGTTCGGAGGGTCCATGATCAGCTCCCTTGCTGCCCTCTGGGCTTCAGTGTCTCGAGCTACTTGGTCATCTGGGAACGCCTTCTCAAGGAGGGTTTCCAGTGAACGTTCGATGCTGCAGGCCCAGCCTGACTCATTTTGCATCGCAGCTAAGACCTGCTCTACATTTGCTTTTCCTATGGAGGACTTGTAGTGTCTACCCCAGGGGTTTCAGAGCTCTCCGCTTCCACAAAATTTCGCCAGCCTTGCCGTTTGGCTCGTTTGATGGCGCGGTGGAAGGCCTTCTTCTCTTGGATGAAGGCAGTTCGGAGTGTTGCTCTGGCATCAGGGTCACGAGTGTTTTGGTACATCCTTCTGGCTCTATTTGCACTTTGCTTGAGGGGATTAAGTTCCTCAGTCCACCATGGGACTTTGATCGCCCTGTGCTTCTGTTGGCCAAGTACAGAGAGCCCAGCAGAGTGCAGTGCTGTGGTAAATGTGTCCACTTTGCTGTCCACCTCTTCAGGTGTGGATGCTTGCACTATTAGCTCGGTGTCTGCGGCACGCAGTTCACCTTCCAGTACCCTAAAGAATTGCGGCCAGTCAGCATTTTTTGTGCGGAATCGCTTTTCACGTGTGTCTTTGCAGAGGATGTTGTCATCCGTAATGGCAAAGTCAATAACCATGTGATCGCTCTGCGTTGCACCTGGTACGACTCGCCAACCCTGCAATTTGAGTAGCAGGGTGTGAGACACGGCTGTGACGTCTATACACGACCTTCCTCCCGGACCATCATAGGTCGCCTCAGTCATGGGGTCGTTGGCAACAACCAAGTTGTACCTGGTGAGCAGCTCTATATACGCCTCGCCCGCCCCATCCAAGGTTGGGGATCCCCACAATGGTGATCTGGCGTTTGCATCAGCACAGACTACGCAGGGTCGTCCTGATAGGCCTGCTAGAGCCCGCTCGAGTGGTTCAAGGCTGTTGGCAACTGGTGCGCCAAATTGCCTGTAAAATGATATTACAACCAGCTCAAAGCCACCGGCTCGGATGAGCACAGCGGCCAAGTGCTGGCTGTTCAGGTGAGTGAGTGCGAGCATGTCAATGGACGGGTCGATGCAGGCTACTGCTGCCTTGGCTCCCGTTCTTGCTCCAGCCACCACTCGTGCCTGCGATCCCAGACCAAGAGTTTTGGATCCTATATATGGTTCCTGTATGGCGAGAACACTGCAGCGTTTCTTGAGTGCATTTTGCAGCAACTCAGCCATAACTGGGCAACTCTTATTGGTGTTGTGCTGAAGGATTCGAACTGTTTTTGACCTATTCATAATCCACTCGTGACTCCTGGAGGGCTATCGCTCGCTGACGAATGGAACAGCGTGCGTCTCGTGTAGAGTGTGCGACCTGTTGGATTTTGCGTTCGACGCAATTTGCACACTTGAGGGGAGCATCACGCTTGCATTCCTTACTCAGATGTGGCAAGGCGCACCAGGCGCAGACAACAGGTCTTGTACAGGCCACTGCCACTGGCCAGGCATTTGTAGCACTGAGTGGGGGCTTGGTACTTTCGTATGGCGCACCGCTGCCAGGCTATTTGGAGGTGCCTTGCCCCCTCTAGTTTTTTGTATAGGCTGGGTGATACCTCGATCACCCAATCCTTTTGTCTGCCACGCTTTTTGGTGAAGAGAGGCCTGACATCCTGCGGCTGCAAGCCTAACGCAGGGTTGTGTTCAACAACTTGTTGGGCCAAGTCCTCTTTTTGAAGGTCAGTCCACACGTCGCACAATAGCATGCGTGGGAAGCGACCTAGGGGGGCTGACGCTTGGAGCTTCAACTCCTTTTTCGTGGAAATGTGGCTCGTGAGCGCCTTGGCCATTTCTGGCGTTTCCGTCACAATGACGGCGCCACCTCCTACTGCGGTGCGGATGTCTAGCACTCGGACGCTTAGAGCTTGGAGGTCCGTAGCAGGGACGCCTCGCATCAGTGCTTCCATTGCATCAGGGCTGGAGGGACCAGCCTCTCCTTCTTCACATGTGCGCCTGACCACTACCACGTTTTGTCGTGGGTTTTTAGGGGGGAGTTTGGTAGGCGGTGGAGGCTTTTTATTTTTGTTTTTATTTTTGCTTTTGCCCTTGTTTTTGGGCAGAGGCGTAGGCGGGGCGCTGCCCTCGGCCTGCTTAGTTGGGGCCTTTTTATTCTTCCCCCTGCGCTTCCTGGCCCTGGCAGACTGCCATTCCACCTCAGCTCCATGAGGGGGGGAGGAAGGGGCAGTAGCGGCTACTGCCGCATATGAGGGGCCTGGGGTACTATCCTGGCTCGTTAAAGCTCCTTGAGTTTGGGGGGCTGGTGGCACTGGCTGCTGGGCAATTGCCCTACGCAGCTCTTCCCTCACGACAGCCGCCACAGTTTCCCGCAGGGGGGGAGTGGCAGGGGGCGATATCGTTTGGTGGGCATTAGCTTTTATAGCCAGCTTCGAAATTTCGAAGAGGCAACTAGTGACGAGGTCCTGTCGCGTTGACCCTCATCCGTGCCAGTTGGCCGTGGATGATTTGGACATATGCACAAATCTGCTCCATGTCCGACAGATTAGGGTCAACGGGATGTCGAGTGCTTGTAGTAGCCAGGTTGCCCGGGCTACTAGGGGGAGAAGGGGGAGATGAACGCGGTTTGCCCGGTTCTTTCCGCCCTTGTTTGTTTGGACGACGAGTAGGTTGCTCATCGTCCGAAGAGGGAGGGGTCGAGCTTGGCGAGCCCGAGGAAGAGTCGCAGGTGGCGTTTTTATTACCTGCTGAAGATTTAGTTGACTTTGTCATGTTTTTTACTAATTATGGGGAGAAAAAGAAGCAGACTGGTGTAGTGTATCCTTGTGAGTTCATTTGGTGTGTGTGTTAGTGGTATGAGCAAGAGGTGCTCGAGGCAGTGTCCTGGAAGCTCCCCCTCAGGCATATTGATTCTAGCCCCTTTCGCTGGTCCGTTGAGGGTCAAAGGGAGGCCCCCACATGCGCCGCAGCTGCCAGTCCGGCCACCCACCGGGACTAAGACGCATGAGGGATTTTTCGGCTGCTGCTCAGAGTCAGCCCTCGGCCACTAGTGATGTGGTGAGCGGGACACACGCTATCAGCCGCCCCAGGAACGCTCAAACCTGGTTTTTCCCCCTCAGGCCGCACCTATATAGGGGATCGCTCAAAGGTGTTAGTGAGCTACCTCCAGGACTGTCTTTCGCTCATTATGAGTGTTTTAAGTCAATGTGTTCTGCCACGCAAGCCGTTGCAGTGTATTTTGTATCTGGAATATGTTGTGAATGTCAGTGTCGTGAGCTTTAAGCCCCTTTAAGGCCGGATTTAACGACCACGCAGAGGATACGGCAGGAGAATTCTGTCCCCCTTCCTGCGGGGGGTGTGTTCTGCGATCCCAGCTAAAGGTAGGGGGTTCCCAGTGTGTCATGTATGTGAATGAAGTGTAAGTTGTGTCCCTTTTAGTTCGGCTTATACGAACACGCAGGGAGTACAGCAGTGGAATTCTGGACCCCCAACTGCTGGGTGAGCACAGTGTGGCGACAGAGTACACTGTGACGCCCAGCCACAGTTAAGTCTCGTTGGATGTAATCCTGCGGGGACCTCATAGAGGTGAGGTTGTCTTTCAAGCTGGGCCCACGTGGCTGTCCCTTTTAGTCGGCTCATACGACACTCAGGGAATACGTCAGCGGTATTCTGGACCCCCGACTGCAGGGTGAACACACACACACACACACACACGGACCACGCGCCGAAATTAGGTTTTTTAGACTCAGTAGGGACTGAAACGTAAAGATCTGAAGAAAACCCAAACTTTTTTTTGGGCCGATTACTATACTTTCCTTCCCTTCGGGTAGCGGAAAGTAAAAATTAACTCACGGACGTGCAGGAAGTTCATTTTTGGTTTTATGGAAGTTAGCTCTTTCAAAAACCAAATCAAATATTAACGGGTTGACATGAACTCGCAAAGAGGATGATGACTGATGATGATGTGATTGGAATGTCAAACGGTATATGCAAGGGTTCTCCTGCTCGTAGATCCTAGCATGACGTTTGAAGTTTTACAAAAGCCTAGCGAGCTGGCTCTCCTAAGGTTGCGGCAGCCGAGTTGTTTGCTGATCCTGACTTGGCTTGAAAATTGTGTAACGGGAAACGTTCATTCGAAACTAGAACTTTGCATGATCTTGCACCGTGGGCTGATGAAAGTCTTTCAGGATCACAACTCGCTGCAAAGACAGCCTGAACTGAAAAGAACGCGCAACAAATCGTACTGTAAAACCGAACTGAGGAAACGAGGAAACAAGGTTAGGAGAGGTAACGTATTGACATAATGTGAGGCCTGGCACTTAGTTGAAATAATATCGCATTCTTTCTTTCAGCGACTGGCTTTCCAGTGTTCTACACGGCGTGTGGCTTGTCTGTCATATGTTGTTTGTACACAGCAACAGTAAGTTCATTTAATGTTAATTTACCTTGCTACAAGAAAAATATGCTAACTTTGGATGTGCGGAAGTTTGAATTGTTGTGCTCCAGCATCATGAAACAGTATAACGCGTAAAAAACAGTTCCCTGAGGCAAAGTTCCAATTTAGCGTGTTTTACGCGTCAAGTTGATGTAAAAAATGTTCACACGCTCTGAAAGGGCTTTGGGTGTAGAAGCACTGCCAACATTCTATGACTTTTGCCGTGGTTTACGCTATGGTTAGGGATTCAAAGAACCCTCCGAAAAGTAATTGAAGCTCCTAGCTGCCAAGTAGGGGCTCCTACCGTTTCATCCGCCTCGCACACAAGCATTCAACTGCCTGTTATTTACCCATATCATTGAGGCAATACCTCAATGTCCCAGCAGTGCCTTTTAGTCTGTTGTCTGATCATATTAAGCACTGCCTTTAACAGGAAGGCACTAATGAGCCTATTGCTCTGTTTTAGTCGTGGCTGGCTGTGGCAATAGGCACTGCCTTTAACAGGAAGGCACTAATGAGCCTATTGCTCTGTTTTAGTCGTGGCTGGCTGTGGCAATAGGCACAAGGCCACCTGCCGAATGAAGTGACCTTTCATTGCTAGTATCCGAATTCGCTCCAGAGAGTCATAACTGGTGGCGAAGCATGGCTATGACATGGAAACCAAAATGCATTCATCGCAATGGAAGCTGTCGCATGAGCTGAGACCGAGATAAGGCCGGTTAGGCGGTTCTTGACGATGCATTTCACATTTCCTAGGCTACGCCCAAGATAGCCCTCATCCTGACAACAATTAAACCTGTATAAATGTGAATATGCTTGATATATCTACAATGTAAACTTCAAGAGAGAAACGCAGACCGGAATTGATTTCTTTGTTGAACGTTTTATTTGTTATTTTCCCAAAGGGAGGATTCAAAGCCGTCACTTACGTCGATAGTTTCCAAGCTTTTATTTTTCTCGGAGTTATCATCGTGCTCTTTTTTGCCGGACTTGCCGAAGCCGGTGGCTTCACTGAAGTTTGGAACAAGGCAGAAGAGGGGCATCGGTTGGAGTTTTTAGAGTGAGTGTCTTCGTAATTTATTACTATGTTTTCAAATATATCACAAATGCGAACACAATTGATTGTTGTTGTTGTTGTTGTCCCTCACAGCCTTCACCCGACGTACAACCAGAGATACTCGACGTTTCTATTTTTCTTCAGCGGTGTGACGAACTCTATTCGATCTTTCATGTCGCCTTCATTTCATCAACGAGTCGTCGCAATGCCATCTTACAAACACGCTAAAATGTAAGAATAAGTTATTTTGCACGCTTACTGTAACGAGTAACATCACAATACGGAACTTTCGATTTATTGTGTGACCTGTAAAACTATTATATGTGCAATATGTGCAGTGAATGGAGCTGTACAAAACGGCGACACAAGGGGACTACTCGGAATACGTGTGAACTGGCGCGGAAACTGTATTGAAAGGAAAGTGCGAGCTGTAACTGGGACGAGAGTTGATTGTGACCACTGAGAGACAAGTGTCTTTGGGAAGAGTGGTGTGTCTTGAGAGGGAGTTAAATCGAGGGAAATTACAAACGGGAAATCCATTGTCACTAAAGTTAACGTACCTGTTAGTGAGTCCGTCTCCTCTGGCTTGTGAGTTACTGTGGGCAAGCGCTTTCGATGTAAAGACATCATCGTCTGGCCGTTAAGTCAGTACTGGAGTCAGTCAGTTGGTCGTGGTCTTTATATACAAAGAGAAAGGTGAAAGGGGTGATGGAGCGTCAGGGAAGGGGCGGGGAGAGGTCTTGTTGGTCAGTCTTGTTAGTAGTACCTTAGCCGGACTGGCTGTGTTAGGTATTAAAGAAATTGGGTTATGTCCGCCAGTAGGCAAATTACTAAAGTTAACGTACCTGTTAGTGAGTCCGTCTCCTCTGGCTTGTGAGTT
The DNA here is from genome assembly GCA_020466155.1 of Pachypeltis micranthus. NCBI lineage: Eukaryota > Metazoa > Arthropoda > Insecta > Hemiptera > Miridae > Pachypeltis > Pachypeltis micranthus. Next base: position 53,538,346 of record CM035770.1, on the reverse strand, counting down.
ACTGTGGGCAAGCGCTTTCGATGTAAAGACATCATCGTCTGGCCGTTAAGTCAGTACTGGAGTCAGTCAGTTGGTCGTGGTCTTTATATACAAAGAGAAAGGTGAAAGGGGTGATGGAGCGTCGGGGAAGGGGCGGGGAGAGGTCTTGTTGGTCAGTCTTGTTAGTAGTACCTTAGCCGGACTGGCTGTGTTGGCCAGACGATGATGTCTTTACATCGAAAGCGCTTGCCCACAGTAACTCACAAGCCAGAGGAGACGGACTCACTAACAGGTACGTTAACTTTAGTAATTTGCCTACTGGCGGACATAACCCAATTTCTTTAATACCTAACACAGCCAGTCCGGCTAAGGTACTACTAACAAGACTGACCAACAAGACCTCTCCCCGCCCCTTCCCGACGCTCCATCACCCTTTCACCTTTCTCTTTGTATATAAAGACCACGACCAACTGACTGACTCCAGTACTGACTTAACGGCCAGACGATGATGTCTTTACATCGAAAGCGCTTGCCCACAGTAACTCACAAGCCAGAGGAGACGGACTCACTAACAGGTACGTTAACTTTAGTAATTTGCCTACTGGCGGACATAACCCAATTTCTTTAAATCCATTGTCGTTAGAAATTAACCTAAACTGAACGGGCAGTTCTCGGACCTCCCCACACAATCACATGAAAAGGACCGAAACTGTTGGGAAAAGGAATCAGCCTTTCAGCATATGCTGAACAGTTATACTGATCAAAACAAAAATGTTTTTTATCCTGGACGTGGAGCTAACTGTAAACATGAACGTTTCCAAAGAAGTCTGCACAGTTTTATTATTTACCAGTGTAAAGGTCACTCAATGAAACTTTCAAACGTTGAACTATGCAGGGCACGTCAATTTCAATTATCGATAACTAAAAAATATGTGCCAGCCTGTTGCCGGCTTCATTTAGTGGAGATTCTTCCAACATCAGCCAGTGTGGCGATTCCACCTTCAAATGTGGCCCACAAACGCACTGCCCAATACTCAGACAGTTGATCAACATCAATAGCGTCAGTTCTGACTATTAGCAACTTACAATCATGTGGAAGGGGGGCTGTTGGCCCCATCTAGTAGGATATCGTCCAACCTCCAAAAATATCAACCCTCGTTCATGGCGATTCCACCTACAAATGTAAATTACACAGGTGGGAAAATGTTTCAGCACATGAGTGTGAATCAGGAGATAACAAACAATCTAAAAGGGATGAATAATCGATGAGAAGTGGCATATTTTACTCTATCCTTGTCCCCACACGTGGCTTCTTCACGCTTGAGATTTATGGAGCAGCTTCGGACGTGTAATATTTCTTGTTTTGTCATCCAGTGCCACTATTTGGTCGACAGTTCTGACTGGGGTATGCCTAATCTTCACCTTCACTATGGGTCTCATCGTGTATGCATACTTCGCCGGCTGTGATCCCCTGCTCGAAGGAAAAGTAAGGGCTTTTATTTTCCACACTGAGAAACTCCACTACTCGTGATTAAAGTAATTTTCGAACCATAACGGCCAATTCCGTCCATAAATATGATGATTTTGGCTTTGCAGGATATCAACAGCTACGCTACCATTCTTCCCTATTTTGTTGGAGAGTTATCAAAAACCATTCCTGGACTGACAGGTTTGTTTTTGTCAGCCGTCCTTGCCGCTGGATTGAGGTAAGTACCGGCGCAATATCTTCATGTAGTACAAACTGCATCAAAAAAATATCTGGTGCATTGCAACACACAACTTTCCTTAGCGCTACGTCAATTCACTTTGTACATAGCTAATTCTATTTAATCAATTCATTTATCAGTCAGTTCATTTGAACTTGGTCAACAACGCTTTACGGCAGCAGGAAGCGGTAGCGCTTACAGTTCCGGAATTTATCGTGCTGCTCGTACTCATTGCAGGACCATTATTGAGCAATTGGTACACAGATAATTAATGAGGCTGTAAACAAGATTTTTTTAAAAAAAGGATAGTAATCACTTTTACAGAGTTATTGGAAAATAACTGTTAGAACTGGTAGTAAGCGAAACGGCAGTAGTTGAAACTCAGGAATTTCCGGAGTGAGCCCCATGTATCTCATGAGCGTTTTTAAACACTCGCCCTTTAGGTATTGGATTGGACTACAATACCAATTTTTTTAACATTCTATAAGAATTCCAGCGGAGTTTATAAGGAAAAAACTGCGCGAAAAACGCTTTTGGTGGAAAATTTTGATAATTTATTGTGCTGCTCTCGTCATTTTCCCACGAATGAGAATTTTATAGTATCATTGCCTTATTGAGAGCTATCAACATAAAAAATGTAATTAAAATCGTTAGAGTCGTTTTTGAGAAAAAAAATTTGGTGTTTTGATCACTATGATGACCATAGTTAACTTTCAGTTTTTATTGACTTGGTACGACTTAACTCAATGTTCTACCCATCAACGAGCAAGAACGGACCTGTAGTGATAACAATGTTTGTTTTTTTCGTAGATATTGTTTTAAATCGGGTCTAATAGTAGGCGAATGATGAAAAAAAAAATTAAATTTGCTTATTCTGGAGATTCTTGAAGTGCCACCTTCAACTTTTCACGAGAATTTTGCGGTATTTTCAACGACGTGTACGATAATTAAATTAAAATCAAAGTAAAAACAGTATTTTTTGGGCTTGGTAGGCCTTGAAACATAAATATCTGAAGAGAACTAAAAAAAAGTCGATTACGTAACTTTTCTACTTCGTAGAGCCAAGGAAAGTAAAAAGTTTGACTGTAAAGCGGCGTATTTTGTCGGATACACAACCTGATCAAGCATAAAATAATATCGGATTCGTTCGTTTTTCTTCAATCTGCACGTACCTCGTAGTGTAGCATTCTAAAAAACTAGAACAAAAATTGAACCACATGTAAACACATAAAATGTTAGTCGAATTAGTAGTACACCTTGCCAGCATGTTCGAGCGCGGCAGCAAGATGGCAAACCTCCATCCATTCTGAGAAGTTAAACCCTAACCTTGTTTCTCAGAAATAGTTCAGATACTTCGAAGTTTAGACCCCAACAATGATTCAACAACCGCAGATGATTAGTATGGTTGGGTTCACGAAAAAGAGAGAGAGAAAACGGCTAACGAATTGAACGAGATATAGGACTGTATTGGTACACTTGAAAACAAGACAGAGTTTTGATTACACAGTCTTCGGTTCTTTGAATATGTGAACTATTGGCAAGTCAGTAGAGCTGTTACTAGAACTAGAGTTGTTAGATGAGTGTCAATGGCGAGAACTGGGAGACGAATAAATTTGGGAAGAGCTGTGAGTTGTGGAGGGGAGGGGGAGGGAAGAGGATATTTTGGAAAGTCCAGAAAGGGGAAATTGGGCATCAGCTAAGGAAATAATCGAACGGGCAAACTGGACTTTCCCGCAGCGACAGAAAAAAGGCTCAAGGACAGGAAGGGTCAGACTCGACGTTGGGGAAAGATACGAAACAAGGACTTCCCACTAGGGTCGAGTGCAGAAGTTCCGAGCGCAAATTTCCTACTGATTAGGCCTGCACCGAGCACGTATGAAATAACATACTTCTACAAAATCAGAAAAATCTCGTATTCGGGAGGGTAAGGTGCCCTTTAAAGGGTTAAGATTCTTTAATTTGTTGAGTTAGGACCGCTCAATCAACAGGCACCCCTCACTATTTTGGATGCTGCAACCACTCAGCCACCGCACTTCATGAGGAACAGGGCTGTAAAACTGTCATCCAAGATGTTGGGGGAAAATGCGTTGATTATGAAGTAAATGAAGTAAAGAGGAAAGTTTTGTTATCGGCTCAAAAAAAGTGTTGAGCACTTGTTTCGAGTAGATGAGTCGAAAAGCACTGTTTGGGTAAATAATCTGAGTGTGTGTGCAATCGAGAGAAAACAGCTGAACCAAATCAACTCGAATTTCATATTTAGCCAGCTAGTCACAACGGAACGCCAAAACAAGGGTATGAAACAGCCTAGAACTAACTATAGTTATCTTGGGGATTAAAACACCGAAGTTTTTGCCTCTCAGAAATAGCTTCTTCAATTTTGAATAAATTTATTTTATGAACAGTTTAGATCTGTACAACATCACAAAATTCTTATTCGTAGAAAAATGACGAGCGCAGCGCAATAAACGGTCAAAATTGATTTTAGTGCTATTTTTTCCTTGTAAATCCCACTCCTGTAATTCTAGAACTTTTGGAAGAATCAAGATGTCAGTCCAATGAACTACTTAAACGATAAGAGTTTAATAACCCTCGCCATATAATCAAAAGCAACCCTGGAAATACTCACTCTACAATCCCAGAACACGATTCTCCTCGTTACATCGTGTTGACATTATGATGAATCACCTGTGTATTAGTTGCTCAATACTCGACCGGGGCGTAGTAAGAATAACTCTATAAATTTCCGACGTTGATCTACGCTCATATGAAGTGAGTGAACACGTATTACTTGCTAGAGCCAGGACTACATAGTATGAGGGGAAGAGGAAGTTGTGTGATGCGTTACACCAAGCATTTTGAAAATGATTACCATCTCTCTTGTCACTTATACAGCAGTAAAAAGAATTCAGCTCATAAAAAGAGATTCTGCCCGAAGCCCTGTGAACTATTTATTTTTCTTTCTACTGACAAGTGTCAAAAATACGCACACACGTTTGCGCGCTTCGTTCACCCAATCTAGTTTTGCACTTCCTCCCTTCTCACGCCTTTTCGACTCCTACTAGCGCTAATGATTCCATTCACTGGTCTTTCCTAGATCCCCACCTGCATTTTTCTCTTGACCGATTATTCTCACGTTCTGCTTGAAATCACTCTCCCACTGCTCCACCCCTAAATTATGTTGAAAGTGCTACTCCCACAATGTGCTCTCCCGTTCACCTTAGTCCCATTGTTGTCTCTCACCGTTTCAACAATAATTGATCTCAGCTCGAACATGGTCCTCTTGGTTTTGGTTGGTGCCTACGAGTAGCAGTCTAAACACATAAATGTTCACAGTCCACTTTAATACTTCAACATAGATTTGCTTTGTTTGTTGAAGATTTCTGCATGTTGATATAAAACAGTATTTAGATTCTCATAGCTGTGTCCACTTAATAGCTCATTCTCAACTATTCTCATGTATGTGCTTTATTCTGTCGTTTTTCAGCACGACAGCAAGTTATTGGAACACAGTCTCGTGCACGCTGTACGAAGACATCGTCACACTATTCCTCCCTCCCACTGTATCCAAAAAGAAATCATTGAAGATCATCACTGGTCTTGTTATCATTGTAGCGGTGATCAGCACTTGCAGCGTATTGATAACTGCAAGCATCCCCAGTATTCTGGAGGTAAACTCAGACGTCGTTGACGTTTAATTAATATAATTTTACTCATTACGTAAAACATGGCGTCACTGGCCTCTCAGCGCTTTGAGCTCTATTTATTTGTCCCTACCTGGCTTCAGCATACTAACCCAACCCAGACCCACATAATGACTGTTTAGCAAGTCCTCCATGTGATGCAGACATGTTATTCTCATTTCTACTGTCATGATACCTAGATGCCGCTCTAGTACTAATAAAGTATCACGGAGTCAGTTACGCACTTAACTCTTGCACTTGCCAACCCAACATTTCCTCGATGACTGCATCTTTTGATGAACTAGCGTAAGTTGGTGATTGGAGCTTGTAATTAGTTATGCCTTTCTTATTGCAGGCGACAGTTACATTAAGGTCCTTCACTTCCAGCAGTAGCTTCATTTTATACTTTTGTGGTATGGTTCTGCCATGGATCAACGATAAGGTAAATATGAAACTACGCCAATACATATTCTGTCACCTAAGAAATTATTTTCTCGAAGATGTAAATGATTAACATTTTACTTTTACGTTTAGTCACAAAGTCGAAACGACGGCAAAACTTGAAAGTCCTCTGAAATGTATCACAGTCCACTCATAAGCAAAACTTTAAAACGTCCACTGATCTTTAGCTGAACGATTCAATCTAGTTATTCCATATTGAGATTCACCCAACTCTCCACGATCCTCGTCCATCTTTTCTGAAGTTCCCTGAAAACGTACCTTGGCCCTTCTCTTCATTCTTGAATAGCTTCGACCGCAAATAACAATCAATACAATTCGTTATAGCAACTTCGTTTTTCAGGGAGCTATAGTAGGAAGCATTGCCTGTTCGTTAGTCACGACTTGGATCGCCGTCTGCTCGCAAAATGCCAAAATCACAGGAGAAGTTATAAACATGCCGAAGATACTGACAAACGCCCAATGCATTGTGAATGGAACAACTTTCGCTGCTTTGAAGTGAGTTGGTTCGAATTCAAATTCCACGTATTTATTTATTTATACCGCTGGTTGCGTGGTAACTTAAAAGAGTAATTTGTCTAATATACAGCTAATAGTACATCAGGTAATATGTTAGTAGTAATATAATTAATATAGGGACAACTGCCCATGCGGCATGGGGCTGTACGAAAACGCGCCTTTTGTCCTTTTCGCGTGTCCTGTCTACGAGGACGTGAGAGCGGCTTTCCCCTGCTCACGGTTTTGGCCGCCTCCTCGCAAACAAGGCAGCTGTCCATCAGCTTCACGCCTTTGCGCAAGCGTGGGCCAACCGTAGACAGGGCCTTGAGGCATGGTGTCCGCCACTTGAAGAGGTTGAGTGATTCTCCCTCACACCACAGGTGACACTCAAGGCTATGACCCCCCCCCCCCCGTACATGGGACACCATGATGCCGCTATGCGCGGGGAGCCATGAGCTATGAACGTACACGATTCGCCCAATTGGCCAACGATCCTATAGGTCTCCACAGGCTTCCCCATTAGGTCAATGCGAACAAAACTCCCTTAGTTACTCTTGATGATGCAATCAGCTCGAAAGTCAGCGGACACCCGTTTCCCTTGAACAGAAATTCCCACTAACCAAAAACACTTCCCCATCTCATTTATATTCTATCTTTCAAATATCCAACCAGTAAGTTTGTAACCCTCAGTCACTGTTCCACACATACTATCTAAACTAGCATGCTCCATTTTATTGCGTTTCGAATGAACGTGCTCTCGTTCACCCATCACTCAACGTTTCTTATTTGTACTGACTGATCGACTTTTTCCTGCCAAAAAGGCAGGTCGGATGTACGAGTTGCAGACTAATTTAAACCTAGAATGACTTTATGTTTTCCAACACATTTCACAACGTCATTACACGCTGAGGAGTGTACGTAACTACTGCTGTGGACTGTAAATGCTAAATTAAACTTATTTAGAGAGATATTACCTTTGTGATGCGTATCTGTCGAATTTTAAGGGGGGGAAAAGGAGCAGAAGGGAACCGACTGGTATAAAAGAAGGACGGAAGAGGTGAATGATGAAGAAATGAGGCAATCACTCGACTTGTGAGCCTACGAAGGGATATTATTATCAACAACTAATTCTAAAGCACGACCTGATGGGACGCTTGATCTCTCTCTGCGATCCGAAAGAAGAAAGAGAAACAGGTGGCGGCTAGGAAAGAGAGGGCGAGAAGGGACGCACGAAATGTCAAGCCTCTGCCTAATTGAGAGGAACAAAGGCGCCACGACAACTGCTTTGAACTATCTACCGGACGTTCAAAGTTAATAGTTCGTGGATGCGTTCAGTTTTTTGATTTGTTGTTGAATCATTCGATAAGTTGTGGTTAACATGCTAACGGCGCAACGAGAAACTTAAACAAAATAGAGCTAAGTAGCTGTACCATTTAAGAAAAAGTGAATGCAATTGTATGATATTTCGATAGCTGTTGATATTCAGGGTTAACATCGCTTAGAACTGAGTTGTCCCATTTTGACGTTTATTTATGTGAACAACACCTGATTAATAAGTGCTTTATAAATTAATATCTAGCACACACACTATATCACGCATTACGCATACAAATGAAAATAATTACATTCTGACCATTTTGCCTGAAAGTAGTTGCCAATGGGCCAAAGAGAGGTATGTATTACGAGTAACAGGGCGACTGAAGAGGGAACAAATAACATCACATTAAGGTTTGTAAGAGTGAGAAAGGGATATCACGTATCTTTGATCGTTTGGAAGAGTTTTGTGGTTGGTAGAAACGCCACGGAAGAAGGCGTAGGTAGGCGTCTCCTTAAGAGTTCACCATGGGAATCGTAGAGAATTGGATATTTCCCTAGTAGCTAACCGGAGAAATTCAAACGCTTCTCAGGCTAAAAAGAATGGTTCAGAGCAACGAATGGGGTTTTGTCGATCGTTCTTGACTACGTATCAAACTGACTATAATTCGTTTGTGTGGCGCATGTGTGATTTCAACAAAAATTGTGTAAGGGTTCAAGAAAGTAGCGCCATTGTTCCTAATATTCAAAATCTAAATATTAAATGGTGGTAATTTTCGCTCTAATTTGCTATGAAACAAATGAAATCTACTAAACTAAAATGCTGCAAATTATTACACAACGGTTTTTTATTCTCTTGCACAGGTCTGTTTGTTTTGATGAAGAACGAGGGTTATTTTCTTGCACAGCTTGACGTAGTCCTACACCTCCGAGACCCATCTTATTTGATTCAGCATCGAAAAATAGCAGTAAAGCATACGTAACATGACCTGGCTACAACGAAAACTAAATATTCCAATAGGCCGTAGGTGCCTGTAGGTATTTGCCACAATGTGACGAATGAAGCTGGAGGATGATGAAACGATTACTTCCTCTGTATTGCCCCCCGGAGTTTTTTTCAATTAGTAGACTACGGCTCACAGTAATTACTGTGATTCCACGCTTTACACCTCTGAGACTCGTTCCATTCGACCCAGCACCGAAAAATGTCTAGAAAACGATACTAATGAATGAATAATAAACCAAAATGAAAGCGTAATATCTGTCAGACATACGCTTACTGGTCAACGTTTGTAGTAAACTTAATGAACAATTAATGTAAATTAATTACTATTACAGCAAAACCATAACAACGGGCGTTGGAGGATATGGAATGGTGACTCTTGCTGCTCCAAACACCCCATGGTACACGCAGATCAGTTTTTCGCTCTACTGCGTTCCAGGTAAAACCACCATGTCGTTGATTGATAGTAAATTCTTTGCTTAACAGGCTGAGTGACACGGTATCACACGTTGGTGTAACGTGTTTATGGGATTTCTAAACCTATTCACAACACATGAGAAGAAGTTGGACCCAATTTAAATAAATCAGACTTGAACCAAAAACTTAAATTATGAATAAACGAGATAACACTTTTTGTAAGAACAGGAACAATCAATTATGAACGTCGTAAAAACAAAAATAGAATGAAATATATCAAACTCCTCTTCCAATATTAAACCAAGTTAACCTAATAGCTCGGATCGTACTTAACGTCAATAAGGGAACAACAGATAAATTACACCAGGAGCTAAACTCATCTTTATCTGACACTATTCAAATGGGGGAAAAGCAATGAAAAAATATCTGGTGCGTAGCAACACACAACTTTCCGCCACCCCCGTAATTTCGAACGCCAGCTACATATGCGGGCGCTATATCTTCGTTCAACGCATTTTTACAGAAACATTTATAGAGAACTAAATGTAGGGACTAGTTAGCTGGGAGTACTCCGTAAGTTTGATCGAAACCGTTAGAGCTGTTTTTGAGAAAATTGGAATACCGATAAATTTATATTCGACAAATCTCCTTTTCTGAGTTAACTTGGCTTATATCTCCGTTCAACATATATATACAGAAATAATTATGGAGAACGAAATGTTGGTACGGGTGACTGAAAGACACTCCATTAGGATTTATCACATCTGGTGAAAAAGTTACCCTGGAATTTACGGAAATGTTAGAAAAAACGTTGTTTTCGACACATTTTGATTTTTATCTCTGCTCAATGCACCGTCACAGGAACATTTATTGGGAGAATTATATAGGCATTAACTATTTGAAAACATCCGGTGAGTTTGGTGAAAATCGCTGGAGCCGTTTTGCCAAAAAGCGTAAAAAAACCTATTTTTGCTTCAGGGGCCCATATCTCCGTTCACCGTATTTTCATGGAGATATGTATGGATAAGAAAAGTTAGGTATTAATCAGTAGAAGATAATTTGAAAGTTTAATCAAAATCGTTAGAGCTGTTTTCGAGAAAAATGCGCAAAACCCTAGTTTTTAGTACACTTTCGTCCCCCCCCCCTTCCCATCGGCCGAAATCGTCCATAACCTCATTTTGGTGTCTACGAAAAATAACGAACAAAACAAAAAAAGAACCAGCTCAATCGGATCAGCCGTTCTCCCGCAAATCGAACTACACACACACACACACACACCTACACACACACACACACACACACACACACACACACACACACGGACCACGCGCCGAAATTAGGTTTTTTAGACTCAAAACGTAAAGATCTGAAGAAAACCCAAATTTTTTTTTTGGGCCGATTACTTTACTTTCCTTCCCTTCGGGTAGCGGAAAATAACTAGCACTGGCAGGAAATGGGGGAAACTCGATTGAGATGTGACACTAGGCATCGGAAGAATCAGAATGTTAATGGCCATTGCATCTCACGTCTCAAAAAACCGAACTACTCGCAGGCCCACCAACTGTCCGCTTCAGTACTGAACATATTTGTACCCTACAAAGTAGGAAATGAGGTGATGTAATGCTTTTGAGTTGTTTGGTATTTTTTAGTATAAACCAATATTCGACTGATACTAAGGAATCGTGCCATAACTTTTGATTTGGAAGTTCGGTAACCGCATCCCAATGTGTGCATCCGTTTCCAACGAACAATTATTGTATTATTTGAAGTTGTGTAGTTGATTGATTCTGTTTTCAAAATGGTTTCTTCCATCAGCGGTACAAAGTAAATTCATATTATCCACAGTTGCTCCCAAGGCGTTTTCAAACTTGTCCTTAGTTTTTCTACAACAGTTATTGGTGCTAGTAATGTCCGGAAATAAAGAAGGAGGCTACGAATTGATAGCGAGACAATAAAAGCAAAGAATATGGACTGCCCCCTCTGATAAGGCAATATATCGATATCACGACCGAGGTCAGATTATCGATATGCCCGACATCGTAGGCTCTGGCGCCATGTTTGAAATTAGAAATAACGACAGCTGTACGATTATGCCAATTACTTAATGTTCATTATATAATACCCCGTTATATAATTATTTTAAATGTACAAAGACTATGAAAAGGAGTGAATTCAATGAAATTAAGAATGGGTATATGAAATAAATATGAGATAACTAACGGACGCATATCGATGCATGCAGTCGTATCGTTATCAAGCAGTCGGTCCATATTCTTTGTGTCACCCGTCAGGATAAGCCCCGTAAGCTAGGAAAACTGAAAAACAGCGCGTCAAGATGGCGAAGCTCCCTGTCCAGACTCATATCGTGAACTGCCCTGGCGTTAGAGAGGGTGTGCCCTTCACCCTTCGTCACACGATCACACCGATAATCTTGACGCTGTGGCGTAGGTGAGGAGGCAAACTGCTACATATACATATATTGAGTGGCAACGTTTCGGTCCTAGCAATCTCCCTGGACAGTATATGCATGTCGCTTACAGCCTGTGGCTAAAATTGCAAAACAGGAGGTATGGGAACTTCTCTGGATCAACGATCCAACACAAATGAAGGAATACGTTATTGTGGGGTCTGGCAATCCGCTCCAATGCGACGACTCAGTACTCATAACCAGTTATACCCTCTTCAAGAGAAAGAAGGTCCAAGGCGCGAGGCCCACCTTACCACCTTATATACTTATTTCGTGACTTCCTTCCGTCCCAGCGTGACACTTTTTGGCTGTCAGATCAAGACCAAAACATGTTTAGGGTAAAATTCAAATGTTACACACTTCGAGATGTTAAGTATTACAGCTGAACACAAACATTGCACCAATGTTAAGAAATAATTTTTTAATAAATTTTAAAGCTTTTAAACGGCACGTTTAAGTTTATTGTGGCAGGAAATGTTCGGGGTATGTGATGTTTAATAACACCCCAATCTCACGAAAACATGAATTGTACTTTGACATCTTAACGAAAGCAAATTGGATATAGGTTATTTTAGGTGTTGGGTGTAAATGTGCAGTCACACATCAAATGATTGAGTCACTATGTAGAGAACTGTGTGATGCGTCGCACCAAATAGTTTAATATTGAGCAGCCGGCCCTTACGTGAATTCATAACGCAGGTTTAATTGTATGGCTTCAGGAATGATCGTCGGGCTGATTATTGCCTACGTCACCAGCTACTTGACGGGACACGAAGACCTCAGTAAAATCGACCCCGAGATGATCATTGAGCAGATGAGATGGGTTCTACCTCCGCGAAAGAGTACAGGCGAAGATGTTCGAACACCTTTGAAAACTGTAGACGACAAATCTACCGCTATTGAGTTGTCTGTCGATTAGTCACACGTTGAAAGTACAATAAACGATTAATCTCTGTTCTGAGTGTTTAATACTACTTCATATAAGCCTTACGTTCAAAGTGGGATACACGACCAGTTTTTGAAAACTGCAAGCTGCTCCAGTTTGTCCTAGACCTGAGGGAACATCAGTTTAGTCAAATTCGAAATCAGTGGAGAAGGAATCTGACTTCTACAACGGAATTAGCAGTTGTCACTTGGGACTTGTCATATGCATTTTCGTATTCGTCGTCATCAAGTGATCAATTGAGGGAAACCTTCACTTCACAACTCCGAGAATGGGAAAGGATTGAACACGGCCATGATTGTCCTTGGCATACCTCCAACACTCTTTTCGAAGATAAATAAAATCAGTTTTAATAGTAACCATTTCATTCAATAATACGTGATATTGTGTTGTGAAGTTCAATTCGTGTCGGTTTTGGTTCGTTACGTATCAGCTGTGTTTCGTTAGTTGTAAGTTTGGTAAATAATGGACCTGGAGTGAAAATAAGAGCGAGATTGATGATTACGTTTGAAACTGTGTAAAAATTAGGCTGACGAAATGGTACATCCTTGATTTACCGTCATCCAAACCCAAGCGAATTGTGCTACTCTCCAGAACACCTTGAACAGATTGCTACAATGATGTACAATTAGCTATTCCTCAGGGTTACGAAGTGATTTGCTGCCACGTACCTGACTCTCCACGGCGATTATTATGTTGGAGTACAAACTCCGCACTGTCGGGCTGTAACGAGGGACTTAGAAGTGCTATGCGAGCGTTAGGCTTTATTAAGAGAAACTTTTGATTTCACATGTGTGAAAACTCTAGTTGCGCACTGTCGTTCTCAAGCAACGGGGCGGGTGACATGGGGAGAAAGGGAAATTGAGGGAAGGAAAAGGAAAGCCCTCATCGACAAGCCGGTTATCGATGAGTGACACGAGGGATGGGAGAATAGCGAGAAAGGAAGATGGACGCACGCTTGGCTGCGACACGTAAGAGAAAGGATAGGCGACCACACAGCTCGTCACCTGCCAAGGGGACTTCCGAGAGAAGCTCTGTGGATTCGGGTTGGTGATGGACGGGCTGTGTGAGTGTGAAGAGCTGGAGTGGACACGTGGTGTTCCAATGTAGAAATTACCGGCAGGATAGGGATACGGCCAGGAATGAGGTATTAGGAATGGAAGGGCAGTGGGATATGACAATGGTTAGGGAGCAGGAATGTTTTGTAAGGTGGAAATGGTTCAGCGAAAGGGCTTTAAAGGATTGGGAAGAGGTTAGGTTGTGGGGAAATGTGCGCAGGGCCTCAGGTGTAGGTGTTTAAGTTATGTGTTTGTGTGTGTGTGGTCTTGAGTGGACGGTGCCAGGGATGGTCGAATATCCCAAGTAGCCCATCCTAGGATCGCCGGTGTGAATGGATTTAAGGGCTGAATGTATGTGTTGTGTATGTGTGTTAGTGTCTTGTAGGAATAGGTAGTGCAGTGAAGGATTCAGGGGGGATGAATAACGAGTAGTCTGCCCCTGGACCTTCGGAAAAGTGTGTTAATGTATTTAAGGGTTGAATGTAATTATTGTATAAGTGTGTATGTAGGTTAGTAGGGTTAGGTTAGAGTGAGACGGGTGGGTCGCCGTCGAGGGTGGCCGAATATCAAGGAGTCCGCCCTTGGTTCGTCTGATCAGGGAATAAAGCCTGACACCCGTCTCCATGGTAGGTACAGGGGCAAGTCCAATCATGGAGGTGAAGCGTAGGTGCCGGTAGAACGCCTCTTGGCAGTTCGAGCACCGGGGTCTGCCACCCATTCAGGTCCTTAGGTGCTCCATATAGAATGGGTACCACGGGGGCTTCTGCCTGCAGCTGACAGTGAGGAGCCCTTAGGGCGTGACGTTGCCAGCAGTGAAGCCATGGGTTTGGTTTCATGGGGACTGTGGTTTCATTGGAAATCCCCCTAGAGAGCTGTCTGGTGCTGGGGTTGAGGCTACGAAGCTAGGTACCCTCCCCAAGGCCACGGGCATACACCTAGCACACACTGCACATGTCGCTCTCATTCGTCCATTGTGGAGTACAGATCGTCAGTCTAGTCGCCGATTTAATGGTACGGTAAGATGGTTATGGTATGAGTTCAGCGTTATTTGTGCGATCCGCCACATTCCCATTTGATATTCCGTGAGAGGACTTTCATGCGGAGTAGGCACTACGGCTGTGTGGTTTGTAGCTCATTGAAATCGTAGAAGGCGGATGTTTCTTCGTTTCTACGAACATTGGTTTGGTGGTTATGTAGATTGTCCAGTATTTCTTTCGTACATCGATTTCACTAGACTCCCGCAGACCTTCTGTAGTACCTTTAGTTCTACAATAGTAATATCAAATAAATAAATCACCAGAATGTCCTCGAATCAAGTTTTTGGGCCGGTTATATATGGTTGCAGTTCACTTTCAGTGCATGTGCCAAAATAATTAACAAACAACAAGGAAACCGGCCGAACACCAACTATTTGATTTTATCACAGCAACCATTTTTTGTAACATCCGAAGCGCTACATGTTGCTCTACGCGTGGGCGGTGTTATCGCGCAATTGCTAGCGAAAACTCGTGATTGTATCGACAGAATGGCGCGCCGAGTCGGTAGATGCAGTAGGCAATCTGCTTAACACACCAGCGTTGCAAATCTAGTGGGATTGCAACTGCTAGGGGCGGTAAGAAGAGGTAAAACAAGAGGATAGCTGTTTCATAATTAGTTAAAACACAAATTCTAGATGCCACAAGAAGCTAATCAACTTAAGAATTTAAAATGCCATTTTCCTTGAAAATTGCACAACCTAAATTGCTTACTTCTACCTATCAGCTAAGAGGGCACGATAAGCGTACGCAATTACCTAGGCTTTCGTCATTTACGCATTCCCTAATTAGTAAGAACTCATAACCAGCCTAACGATACCGAAACAATGAAGCCGCGATCCTATTCGGAGCAACCAACTAAGTGAGCGTATTTGTGGATCTACTCTCGGCTGAGTTACTTCGCACTGACGTCTTACCCATCATTTCTGTCCGAATCGCTGAGGAGATTCCCCGAGAAGGCGGCAGCTGGTAACTATGAACATTGGTAGTTCCACATTACGGTATTTGCTCGTACTACGAAAGTAGTTTAATGATCACGACAAGTTTGCTTCCAAGACTAGAAGGTTGAAGTTGAGGAACAAAGAAACCAGATATAAAAAATACGTCAAATAACTTCATAAATTATATTTTAACGTGGTGTTTACCAATGTCCTTAGGTTTATGATTGAATTTTTCGCTCTCACGTTTCCAATGATGTGAGTTATCTGGATGCTCTCAGCGCTGATTTACCTTCATTTCATTCTTAGACACAATTTTATTAATTGCACTAACAAAATATTTATTCGTGATTTGAGAGCCATTTGTGCTAGAGGTGGTTTTGGTAGTTATAATCAGTGTGCCTACTGTAGTTAACATCCAGGCTGATTAACGCTGAATAAATCTACTTCAAGAAGATCCCTTTTGGTTTATTATTCATTCTGAATAATAACCCTATGTTTTCGGTCACGAACAATTTTTTTCAACCCCCCCTCAAAATTTGATACTTTACGTTTCAAGACTTGTCTTGTTTATTGAATACCACGGAAGTAAGGTCGTTGCGAGAAAAGAACGATGCTGTTTCTTCACTGCCAATTGATGATTCATTTGGTCCTCATGAGTCATGGGATTCTTCATGAGCCATGAGTCATTGATATTTGAAGAAAAAAAAACCGGGGCTGGTTTCACTCCATTAACATCCAGTTTGAATTAGTGTTCCTAAGTGCTGATTCTTGCTCAATGAGAAGTGTGAGAAGAAAACCGCACCACATACAGCAGTACCCACTTTTTGGCCTCACCTAAAAACGAAATTAGGAAGTTCGGAAGATAAACACTAATAATAGAGAATTTGGGAAGGTACGAATTGGATAGGTGGTACTCCGTATTAGGGGCCACTCGCCACCTCGAGTCGGTACCATATCTAACTATCACTTTTCATGCCAGTAATATGGTTAACGGCAAGGAGGAGAAACGATAGCGAAGCCCTCTCTCTAATATTGATGCTCAGGAACAGTCCTTCCTCTCGATAACGCCGTATCTTGGGCGATATACCTTCGCATTGTTCTTTTTAGTACGAATTTTATACAAACTGATAAGCGTAGTTGCTGATAGAATCAGTATTAGTGTTTTCCGCTCGTTTCTGCACAATTTGACAACTGTATACTCTTTGATAGAGCCAACAGTGTATTGACCTCGCCAGCAAGTGACTTGTTCTGTGGTCAGGGTCAATGACTCTACAGTTCTGCAACTCCACATGAGAACTGATTCTCCAATACTGCAGGTTTGGTGTCGTATTTGTTCATTATCGCGAGTATATAGTAACTCCAATAGCCTACTGTTATCATCCTAAAACAATTGGTTTCGTATTTAATATGAGCGTTATTTCATTTAAAACGATCTCCAGGTTTCATTCTGGAATCTATCCTCAGTGAATTGTTCTTCCTTCCAACTGAAATAGTAATACACAAAAACACCGTTGCAGCTTCACATACTCGAAGGGTCAATTGAGACTTGTAAAATTCAACAAAATGGGCAACCTCTGGTTTGAGTTTGTAATAGTGTTCCTTTCTTTGGGGATCACTCTGCTTGTCGGAATGTACTTCAGTAGAGATGGACGGTCTTCAACCAAGGAGTACATGCTCGGGGGTAGACAGATGACTGCTCTACCAATCAGCCTCTCTATGGCTGCTACGTAAGTGTATGATCTAATTCTTAATATCTGTAGCAACTATCGATGAAAAATAAATTATTAGTCGATGGTTTCCATGTTTTATGAAAAAACTCAACCTTTAAAACATTGTACAATTTTGCGCCTAAGGATAAGTGGAAAGACGACCATACGCCATCTAGCGCAACGCACCACACAACCTTTCCTCATCTTCACGTACATTTTAGCTACTAATCCAATTTTTCACGTAGTTCGTTCGAACTTGGTAAAAGATAACTTGAAGTTCTACCTATGAACTGGTGGTGATTAATAGTTCCGGCATGACCTGTTAGAACATAGTCAATAAACTATGCCACGACTTTTTGAGTGTTCGACGTATTGGCAACAGATGCGATATTACACGTTATTTATTTGGAAATAGGGAATAGCAAAAATTGAACAGCAAACTTACCTGAGAAGTCTTTTCCAGGCCAAAGAATACAGAGGCATAATATACGGTGATTGGTGTAGGTCAGGTGTGCGCAGAGGGATGAACCGCTCGTTTTCTTGTGCTTCCTTGTTGTTGAAATAGAAGACGATTTATCAGTCTCAAAGACGCTGTTGTTTTTTGACAGGCACGTAAATTAGGCATTTATTGAGTTTCGGAAGTTACTGCAGGATAATTCATGCGGACTCCCTTGCTTAGTCGTGCAGGGTTTGAAATAGTTTATTAGCTACATAAACAATTTGCCGTAATATCATAATCCACCTTGAACACGTAAGACACCTCTAACGTTCGTGATAAATACGAGTATAAGAGATGCAATGTGAGTGGTTCGACGCTAGAGGAATGTTATATGACGCGACACACATCAACATTCATTCGTTAACAAAGCTGAGCAACTTAGGCTTCTCATTTTTCTAGGTACCTGACTGGAACATCAATGGTGTCGTCAACTGAGGAAGTCTACATGTATGGGACGCAGGCTTCGTTCATGTGCCTAATGCATATAATAAGCGGTTTGCTATCTGTATGGATGTACATTCCTGTGTCTTATAGCGTCAAATCCGCTTCATCTTTTGAGGTATGTTTTTATCGTATTAACCGAGTGGGTAACTCTGATTAATTGATGCTCGCGCTGAGGTGGTTCGTCGATGGGGTTGTAGTTTTACTAAAATGTTGAGACCTTAATGCTGATTGTCGGTGACCTACCAAGGTTATGTCAAATAATTCAATTGCTTTTCACTTGTTAAGTCAAGATTCGTTCAGACTGAGACAGGTAACGCAATAGGTTTCGTCTTGAAATTGTATAACCGGTGATATCTGGTTACAACGCAAGTTTCCTGGATCTACTCCATCCTAAAACTCCATTTCGTGTGCGATTGGAGATGCACTATTTGTGATTTTAAGTGTACTTTAAGGTAATAAAATAATCAACAAATAAGAACAGGGAAAACAGCCTAGCTGAGATATGGCTGCTTGTTCAGCGATGAAAGGGAAGCACTCACTGGAGCCCCACTATATGACGGGCTTCTTCCCACTCTAGTAACTGATTAAAAAGGTTTACTGAGAAGTGGCCCATAACGTGGTCCAGCCCCCAGCGTTGGAAGGTCTGGATAGAATAAGACCAGAGGGGCTAGAATGGATTAGCAGTATCAGGTAGCAATGACAGAGATGTAGGTTAGGCACTGGTGGTGAGAAGGAAGTGGTGGGGAGGGGTATTAAACTACTCTTCCCCTCCCACCAAATGTTAGCAGGTAGGTAGTGAAGAAGTGGCGCTATATACTAGTACTCCCCATGGTGTGCACGTACTTTACCAGGAGCGAATGTAACATTGTACCGCCTGACTCCCATTGTAGGAACCTCCTGACTCCCATTGAAGGCGCCTCCACTGATTGTAGTCTCCCACGAAAGTGAGGTATTGGATAAGAGCTTAAGATCGCTGTAATTTTTTCCCCAGTCAGCGGTTCTCCAAACCCCTCATAACAACATTAACACGAGAAATGAACGTGTTAGCAAGTGTTTGTATTTAAGAGCTTGTTATTAGTGTCTTGAGTAGCATTCATGGGGGATAGCTTTGTCAAGAAGTAGGCAACCCTGGCTACATGACGATGACGTGGGAAAATTACAAGGTGCGCGAAGATGGAGCAGAGTTGTACTGACTGACACCTATTAAAGGCACCGGGTGATCGTTGTCTAGTGGATAAGACATTCGTTCATAAGAGTTACGCTCGAGCGATCAGACGGATAACACGTATCGTTTAGAGCTCTTACTAAAAGTATCAAATTAAGTGGTTTTAATATTGAGTTTCGTCGCGAAAGTTGTTGGAGGCCTGAATCAAGCAAGCATCTTTCTGAAGAGTTAAGAACGTTCGAAGATTTTGCAAGCAATTTCCGAATAATCAGTGTCGCATGTTCTGAGAAAGTTTGTGTTGACAAGGAGAAAGGTAGCCATTGCAAAGGTGACGTCAGCGACAGGAATTTCGCGCAGGCGCAGTCTTGGATTACGTCTTACGCATTGCGTCTTGTATGTGCACGTTGATCAAGGTGGAGGGGCGTGGGAGTGCTCGTGATTGAGTGGGGGAACGCCTAGATAACTTATTCTACGAAAAGAAAGTTTCCGTCGCCACTGACAGTAGCTGGCCGGTAATTGAGGCGCCAATGAATTTGATGTGAAGGGGGTGCACTAAAACAATAATTGGATGTAGATACGTTCGATTGGTATCGCGACTATAAAGCACCTATCTTGTCGGAGATAACGTAGACGGGTAAACTAATCGTTTATCGCTTGTCTCAGTCATCGCTAAAGGACTATTTTAGCACAAATACGCCCGAAAGCGCACGGCCATTGAAGCGCAGTTTGAGTTCCCCCGAGGTTATTGGTACTACAGTCCGTCGCCGGTTGGAAATGGCTGAAGATAAAGAAATCGGAAAAATTACCCTTGAACAACTGAAAAAGTGCCTGGGAGATTTGATAGACTCTAAAAAATTGGCAAAAGCTGAAGACCTGGAGAAAATTAGTGTTAAAGTCGATAGAGTTGAGACTCAAAGCTCTCAGTTGCAAAAAGAAGTGGTTGATTTGCGGTCGAAGTTAGAGGCGGTTGAGGAGAAAGTACGGCGCAATAATCTCATTTTGGTGGATTAAATTGTGCAGATACGGAGAACTGTGTTGATGTTGTGTCTCGCTTCATGAAGGACATTTTCGAATTGGAACCGGTACCGGAAATATCTCGAGCCTATTTTATTGGGAAAAGGGGAATTGGAAAAAAAAAAATTTTAGCTGAGTTTTGGCGCCCTGGTGATGTTTCCCGTGTTATAAGCAAATCCAGTCGATTAAAAGGTACTGGATTTTTCGTCAATCAGGACTATTTTGCTACGACTAGAGCTCGATTGACCAAGTTATTGTTCATTAGAAGAGAGCTTATAAAGGTGAAAAGTGCAGTCAAAATCCGGGTACGGGGAAATAAAATGCTGATTGAGGGAAGTAGCTACTATTGGGATGACCAGATGGGCCTTCGCACGATGGATGGAAACGATGGGGCTCTTCGACTTGGAAATCAACTAGGTATTGATCCTACAGGAATTTTGGCTCGAGTGCCGACCAGGGCGGCGATACCTATGCGATCTTGAAGAAATCCTGTCTGCCAGCGAGAGGAAGAAGAGAACATTATTTTCTCGTCGACGCTTTCAATTTTGGCCTATAATATTAGAGGTTTGGCTGTAAAAAGGATGTATCCGGAGTTTTTTAATTTTGTTCTAGAATTTAGTATTTTCTTTTTGTTAGAAACGTTTGTAACTGAAGAGGGCATTGTTGTTTTTTCAAAATTTTTTCCTGATTTTGATTTGTTGTGGGTCCCGGCCAAAAAAACTGCTCACTTTGGAAGAGCTCGGGGTGGGGGGCTATATGGTATAAGTAAAAAGGTACTGCGATTGGTAAATTATGAGAAACTGGGGTTAGTGGATGTTGTAAGGGCAAGGGTGGGAGAGGGTGTTATCTTACTACCAGTCTATTTGAATGATTGGGATGTGGATTTTGAAAACTTGGCTCGTGTGTTTGAGGAAGAAAGTGGATCGAGAGTTGTGGTGATAGGGGATTTTAATGCAAGGGTGGCGGATGGACAGGTTTTACCATGTGATTTCACTTCAACATCAGTGTTATTGGCTAGAAACCGGGCGCCAAACAAAGGATCATATCCTAAATTCGAGGGGGCGAAAATTACTTGAGTTTTTTTGATAATAATGGTTTAATTATTTTGAATGGTAGGGTTCCTGGGGACAGCCTCGGGGAGTTTACGTATGTTGAATCAGTAGGGTCGTCGGTAATTGATTTTTGTGCGGTTGGTGGGGAAGTGGTTCATCTCATTGATGAATTCAAGATTTTAGAAAAAGTATATTCGGACCACATGCCCATTTGTTTGAAATTACGATACCGCGAGGAAAATGAAGATGTTAATACCCTTACTCTTCTCCCCAGGTTTCACTGGAGGGTCGACAGGGAGAATGAGTATAAACGGTTGCTTGATGGTCGAGTTTCACAGCTTCCAGATTATTTAGGCGATCCAGCGCAGGAAATAAATGCGTTTTTAACGATTATTAGATCCACAGGCGCAAATAGCAACAACGATAACAATTTGGCTCGTTCAGGAAAGAAACCTTGGTTCGATTGGGAATGCGTTCATGCCCGTGTTCGAGCGTTCAGCTGTTTGAACTTGTTCCGTCGCTCGAATTCAACAATTGCCAGGGAGGCTTACATTGAGGCTAATAAAACATTCAAAGTTTTGTGTAAAGTTAAAAAGAAACTTTTTTATGCACAATTATTGGAAAATTTCCAACAGGTGAAGGATAGTGCTGAGTTTTGGCGACTGGCTAAGTTGTTTCAAAGGCGTTCATCCAAGTATTCTGCTTCTATAGCTGCAAATGAGTGGGTGGGGCATTTTAAATCTTTGTTATCTCAAGAGCCTCCCAGTGTATTGCATAGCTATGTTGATCCATTTTTAATCAGAGAGGAACTCGACAACCCGTTTTCTGGAGAGGAACTGGACGCTGTCTTGAAGAAACTTAAAGTTAATAAGGCACCAGGAAGCGATGGGATCCCCTACGAGTTTTTTAAAAATGCGCCGCAAGGATTTTTAGATAGATTGCTGCAAGTATTTAATGGACTCTGGGGATGTACAAAGCAATTTTGGTGAGTCGGCTATATTCCCTTTGTTCAAAAAGGGCAATCCCGAGGACGTGCGGAATTATAGAGGGCTATCATTTTTGAACTCAGTGGCCAAAGTCTTTTCTGCACTTTTGCTGAGGCGTTTGACTGACTATGTTACAACTAATGACCTTTTGCATGAAAACCAGTGTGGCTTTCGTAAGAAATATAGTACTGTAGATGCCATATTTGTTCTCACTAGTGTGGGAAAGATGGTGATGAGTCAAAGAGGGGGGAAACTCTACGCCTTTTTCGTCGATTTGAAATCAGCTTTTGATCTCGTTTACAGGCAGTTTTATATGTAAAACTTTTTGACTTGGGGGTGTCTGCAAAGTTTGTCAATATTTTGAGGGCTATGTTCTCGGGATCAGTTTCTTCCGTTTGGACGTCAAATGGGCGAACGGAATATTTCGAGGTAATGAATGGGTTACGTCAAGGGTGCCTTCTAAGTCCATTACTATTTTCGTTGTTTATTGACGATTTGTGTGATGCAATGAAAAATGTGGTTACAGTTGGTGATACTATGATTAGCATATTGCTATATGCCGACGATATAGTTATTTTGTCGGAATCCGCAGAAGGGTTGCAGGAAAATATTGATGCTTTGGCAAACTATTGTGAAAACTGGGGTTTGGAAGTTAATTTGCAAAAATCAAAAGTGATGGTGTTCTGGCGGGGTGGTAGGCTGGCAGTGGGTGATAGGTGACATTTTATTTCTACTTGTTTAGAGGTTGTTAATGGATACATTTACTTGGGTGTTTCATTGACGTCATCCCTGTCATTTTCTAGACATGTCTCAGTCAAAGCGACTGCAGCAAAATTTGCATTGAATAATGGATGGAGGAATGCGGTCATGTCCCCTTCGATCCCTTCCCAGTCGAAGCTACAGATTTTCAATGCTGTCTCGCGTTCAGTCTTATGTTATGCGGCGCAAGTATGGGGTTATGAAGAATTTGAGGCGGCTGAGAAGGTGCTTCGCTATTTTATTAAAAAATTATTTTGCTTACCCCAATGCACCCCTAATTATGTACTTTACCTTGAAAGTGGCCTAGATAGCATATTTGGTTTTACTCTATCCTTGCATTTCAAGTACATTCAAGTGTATATCGTCAAAGTCTTGAAATTGCCTCAACACCGCTTCCCCAGAATTATGGCGGAAGAAATAATTGATCGGGGCATTTATTGGTTTGCTGGTTGGTTACGCTTGGCTCAGAAGTGTAGATACCCGGCGGGAGGGTTGAATAATATACTTGCTGCTTCTGATTTGTTTAAGGAGTTAGAGTCCTTGACGAATCACGTTCTGAGTGGGCACCGACAGGCCCAATTGGAGAGAGCACGCCAAACTAACAATTATTTATTGTTTAAACAGCTCAATCATAATATTAGGTGTGCAGACATTACGGTAGGTAGATCTGTAGGATTGAAAAAAATTAGGTGGATGCTTAAACTGCGTGGAGAACTAATGTGGTTAAATGGAAGTCCACATAGTAAAAAACTCGTCAAAAATTGTGCTCTTTGCAATTATAATGTCCGTGAGGACTTATATCATTTCTGGTGGAAGTGCCCTATTTTAAATGAGTTTAGGGTCCCATCATTGGGTAAGTCGGAATTTAGAAAGGAGGAGGTTGTACGGGTCTTGGACGATCCATCACGTTGGAGTGCCCTAGTGATTTTTGTACAATGTGCACTGAAGTACAGAAAATTATTAATTTCTATTCTTAGTTTGATTTTGATTAGTTTCCTTGCCTTTTATGATTTGTTAATTTAAATTTGTATTCCTTTTATTTTATTGTATTTTTTAAAAAATTTATTTACTTAATAAAGCAGCGATAACTCCTGGCAGACAGATTTTCAATAATCCATTGCTGTATAGCTTTTATTTCTTTGCAGATTGCTGTAATTTTTGCCTGAGTCAGTAGCTCGTTCAAAAGCGTTGGGCGCCAATTTTACTGAGGTAGTTCGGAGAAGCTTTGAAAAAGAGCTGCTGACTCAGGCAAAAATTACAGCAGGTATCCTTTTAATAGGAGTCAGTCAGCACAGAGTACTTGGCGCTTAGCCCGGCAAACTGTATGCTAACACCACTGCCCCTACCCTGAAAGGAAAACAGAAATTAATAATGAATCAAAAATCTACTTCACAGCCAACCAAATACCTGGTCCCGCACGAGGCCCAACCCTGTACTCAAGGAGAGGTATGATGGTGCCTGGAGGCCCAGTGATAAGAAAAGGGAAGATCGGGATATTAATGCGTATAAGGAGGGCTGTGTGCTGGCAAGGTCCACTGCAGGGTACTTATGGATCACGCAAGAGGCCTAGGCGCCACCGCCTCCTCACCCTTTCGGAACTGCAGGTTGTTGCTTGTTTTGGGCCAAGCACGTTCTTCCAGGAATCTTTCTTTCCTAAACGAAATTCTCTTACCCTCCCCCCATCAGTTACAGAATATTGTTAATGACCAAAGTATCCTTTGGTAACAAAATGCGGACGGGTTTTAAAATGGAAGTTTTTTTTTTTCACTGAAGCGTTGGTACTTGGATCAAAACTTCGAACCATGGTGTTACCGAGGAAACGTAAACGAGCTCTATGAAGAGTAAAAATATGAGTCGGAACGTTCATGTAGCCTGGTGCTGGTTTTGTCACGCTCAAACTCCCCTGGTATTTCCGTGTTGTGTATTGAACTATACTGAACGTCATTGACAAGAGAATTCAATTCACTGTCACGCGTTCGATACCACACGTGTAGTGCCGCAGTGATGAGCCCACAACACTGGAGACTCCTAACTTATTAAAGTTTACGTATCTGTTAGGTGAGTCTGTCAGACTCACCTAACAGATACGTAAACTTTAATAATTTACCTTCTGGCGGACATAACCCTATTGCTTTAATACTCCTAACTTACATTGGAGACTAGGTTCTCAGTATGTTGCTACATTTAAAAACCCTTGTAGGATTTTGGCAAAAGGGTATCTTTTTACAGAGCGTCCTGCTTTATTTCTCGATGCCAACTACAGATAAATGAATTGTTATTGATTTCTTATTTTGGTATTATTGCAGTTTTTCGAACGGAGATTCAACATTCGCGTCAGGAAGTTTGCCTCAGCAGTTTATGCTTTTGAAACCGTAAGTTATATTTCACTCTAAATTACAGATAATTCTACCTCTGTTGGGGAATGGGATGACCTCGGTCCCCTCTCGAATCTCAAATCAAATCGACTGCGTAGTGGGATACGAGTAATTGGTGTAGTGGACGTAAATACATAAAGCGCATAGGGCTGGCACGAAAGGTTATAATAATGAATAGTAATCCAGAACAGTAAGCTAGAACAGTAAAGTAAGTGGAGGACCGTTTGAAATTAAATAGTGAAAATAAAAGGAAACTTCTGACCAGTTCGTCGTAGTCGGATAGATCGAGTGGCGTAGAAAATGAAGAGGACTATAGGCAGGCAACCGGCGTTGGGCTCAGAAGCAGACTGACAAAGGCCCCGTCGCGTCGGAGTCGGAGCGTAGTCGTGTGGCAAAAAGGTCGGCAGTCAGAGAGTTGGAGGCGACGATAAGCTCCTGTCTGCGTTTATAAACAGCCTCCACAATTGACGCTCCGTGGCGCAATTGGCGCCAACATACCACCCACCAAATTGGGTACCAATTTATTTCTTGGAGTCATAGGCTGGGACGACCAGTGGGCGAAGCGGTATCAACTGAGCGACTGGGCGTTTCAGGAGGGAAGTTCCGCAGCGAACAGTTGCGACACGAACCTGGTTATCGTGGCCAGGATATACACAGGTGACCCGGCCTGTTGGCCAATGGAGGGGTGGCACATTGTGGTGGTACTTCCTTTATAAGTACCAGGTCTCCTACTCGTATATTCTGGCCGGGAGTGGTCCACTTGGATCTTTGTTGCAAGTTGGAAAGATATTCAATCTTCCACCGTTTCCAGAGATGTTCGATGTGGCGTTTCACCAGCTGCCAGCGTGATAGGCGATTTTCAGGTATATCGAGTAAGGAGGGTTCTGGGTCCGCCATGAGGTGATCTCCAATGAGAAAGTGCCCAGGAGTGAGGAAGTCGGTCTCCTCAGGACTTGACGAAAGTGGGCAAAGTGGTCGAGAGTTGAGCATGATTACCACCTTGGCCAGCAGGGTTGCTAGCTCTTCATAAGTGAGGGGTACACTCTCACAGATTCGACGAAGATGTCCCTTGAAGCTTTTCACTGCCCCTTCCCACAAACCACCAAAATGAGGCGCGTATGGTGGAATGAAATTCCACTCCATCCCCTTTTGATTGATTCCCGTGATGTAGGATGGCTGTTTGGGTGTTATTCTGCTGAAACCAGTCCTTTAACTCTTTCAGGCTAGCCGCAGCTCCTTTAAAGTTACTCCCACAATCACTGTAAATAGTTTGCGGTTTCCCTCGAAGGCCAATGAAACGGCCATGCATACAAAGGCACAAACATACACCTTGGAGACAGTGGCCTTACGTCTTAGAGACTCTCGCATCAGTAGGGGTCCGGCGAAGTCGACTCCAGTATGCTGGAAAGCGCGGCCTATGTTAACGCGACATGCGGGAAGCTCGCCCATAATATAGAGTGGCGGATTATGATTAGCTCGCTGGAACCTGAAACATTTTATACACAGGAATGTTCTATGTCGGGCAAGCCTTCGAAGCGACGGGATCCAATACTTCATCTCTATCAACGCCTGGAGAAGTCCTGGTCCTGGATGTAGATGCACGTGATGGTAGTGGTCAACCAACAGGGTTGTGAAGTGACATTTATTGGGTAACAGAATAGGATGACGATGATGATAAGATAAGGAGGAGTTTTGTAGTTTCGACCGCCCACCCTGATGGCTCCCTTTGGGTCGATAAACGGCGATAATTTCGAAAATTGAGCCAACAGAGCATCAACTTTCGTTGGATTACATGAGTGGAAGTGACTATGTTGAACGGCGATAACACATGTGATTTCAGCGGCCCTGTATTCGTGAACCGTCAATGGCCCTAATTTTGGAGAATTAGGATTTCGATGATTTCGAATCACACGCTGTAAGGTAGCCACCAAACTCAGCAGTCGAAATAACGATGAGAACTTCGTCATCCTCTATGTGTCGCACTCGGAAGAGGAGGCGGTCAGCAAGGTGGTGTCAGAAACAGGTAGGGGTTTGACTTCGGTCATGTCTGCGAGCTCATAAGGTCCTGTGCATGGCCACATAGATGCAGGGGTCTGAAGCCAATCCGGGCCCCGCCACCACAATTGGAAATGAGCTATTTCTTTGGGGGTTAAACCTCGTGAGCTACAATCACTGGGGTTTTCTGCAGTGGCTACGTGCGACCAAGATGATGCAGGCATAGTGTCCATAATTTGAACCACTCGGTTGGAAACAAAAGTTTTTAACTTGTGTGGTGGAGTATTGATCCAGCCTAGCACAATTGTCGAGTCAGTGAAGAATCGGGGAGGCAATACGGGTGTTGGCAAACGTCGAAGGAACTCATGTACGGAGGAATAGGTTTTAGAGAGGCGCACAGCCAGCTCCTTGTAGCTCTAGACGAGGAACACTGAGAAGTTTAATAGGCGCAAGTTTAGATTTTGCTAACAGTAGAGACGAGACGATCTCTTGATCATTGTGAACCCGTATGTATATTGAGGCGCTGTAGCCTTTGATCGAGGCATCAGAGCCCACGATATGGTAGGCCATAAATACCGTTGGAAAAACCAATCGTGGAATGTTAACCTCTGACATACAAGGGGGTTCCTGAATAAATTGTGTCCATGCGTTTTCGATGGATTCAGGAATGCGTTCCTCTCAGTTGATGTTAGCCTTCCACAATCCTGGAGGAAGGTTTTACCGAGGAATACTACTGGCGATAGGAAACCCAAGGGATCGTATATCTTTGCGACAGTTGAAAGCATGGTTCTTTTCGAAACGATACCAGTAGGAACACTGACGTGGTAGGAAAATGAGTCAGGGTCTGGATGCCACTGAAGTCCTAGTATTTTTACGTTTGTGTCGCCTTTAGGCGTCAATGACACAGATGGTAATGGAGAGGGAACGGAGACTGCTCGTAGTAACTCCTCTCGGTTGCTGGCCCACTTGCTCAGTTCAAATCCCCCTTTCGAAAGCAAGCCGATTAACTGGGTCTGGAGTTCTAAAGCATCTTCAAGGGTGGAAGCTCCGGTGACAAAGTCATCTATGCAGCAATCGGAACATAAAATTTCAGCTGCTTTCGGAAAGTGATGCCCTTCGTCTTCATGGAGTTGTTGTAAAACTCGGAGCGCTAGGAATGGGGAATTGTTGACGCCGTATGTTAATGTCAACAACTCTTAACGCTTGACGGGCTCGTATGGGGAGGTATGCCAATAGATATGCTGGTATGGTCGAGGATCTGGCAATACATCTTTACGATATCCGCCACAAAAGCCACCTTGGGGCGACGAAAACATAGTAGCTGCACCTTGATATCGGTCTATAATTTGGGTCCAACTGCAAGTTTATCATTGAGTGAGCCATTTGTTGACCGTGCACTTGCATTGAACACGACCCGAAACCTGGATGGGGTACATGGTTTGGCAATGGAATGGTGCGGTATTATGTAGAGGGAAGGTGAAGACGTTTCTCTCATGTGTCCCAGGGTAAGGTACTCCTGCATGAAAGCCTGATACTGCGCTGCCAGCTTGAAATCTTTGCGGAACTTGTTTTCCAAACACTGAAGACACTGCAAAGCCATGGGTTCCATGTTTCCTAATGTAGGCTTAGGATCCCGGAAAGGTAAGGAAACAACTTAGCGTCCTGAAGATTCTCGATAATGAGAGCAGACGAACTGCTGCTCACAAGCAGTTTCCTCAGGATCCTAAATCGGTTTGGTTATGATGGGCAATTTCCCAGAATTTACGAAGTTCGTCCTGTAGATCCGGTACCGTAACTGAAAGCTAAACAGTGCTGGGCCCATTCTCATAGTTGGTTGGAGATACTCCCCATTAGGATTCCCCCAAATATTGAAGGAAATAATGAGGGTCGGCCCTGTCCTAAATCGATCTTCGTTCCAATCCAAATATCGGGAACTAAGTCACAACCCATGAGGCCGTCAACAGGTCGCGTTTCCCAAAACTTGGGATCAGCCAGGTCATAATTGAAGTAGGGTTGATATTGTTCCCGAGTAAGATGAAAGTTGGGCAGGTCATGAGTGATGCATGGTATGATTAGTGCCTCAGTGTTTAGTTCCTGGACACTACCTCGTGGTCGGAAACGACATCTCACAGAACCCCTGTTACCAGAGTAGGAAGTATCTCCTAAGCACGAAACCATTTTAGGAGTACGTTTTATCTGTAGCCCCAACTTCGCGACACAACTATTCGTAAGAAACGTGTCTTGGGAACCACTATCGATCACCATCCTAATTGGTTGAAATTTGCCTTAGCCACATATAACTGTGCCTAACAAAATATTAGGCTTACTCTTCGAAATCGCGTTCATGGAAATAGATGGCGCAGGGTTCAGACTATTCGCAGGTACGGAAGGGGTTGGAGTATCTTGCCTTCCTGTGTGGAGGTACGAGTGTTCCGTCACATCCCCATAGGCACATCTTTTTAAAATACCGGGTTGCGCCCAACGATGATTGATACCAGTCAGTGAACTCACTCCCAACTAAGCCTCACGGGACCAATCATCACATTTTACACTTAAGATATTACGAATTGTTTTAAAAAAGTACGGATGCATTATTACTGAAAATAAAGCTTCAGAAAAATAGTATGATTTTATAGTTCTTTCACTACATGTATTTTTGTAATATCGTTTGAATTAATTTTCACATTTCAGCTACATCACACAGCCATGTCACAGTTCATCCCGGCGCTAACTTTATCGCAAGGTAACTTTCAATTTAATTGAATCATGTTAAAATTATAATCACTCAGCAGTATCAGAGATAATAATCGCATGAACGGATTTGTTTTCAGCGAGTGGACTCCCAGTCTTTCCCATCGCTTGCGGTCTTTCAGTAATGTGCTACGTATACACTGCCTCGGTAAGATGAATTTTAGCTGGGCGCAATAGAATTGCCCGAAAAAATAAACTTTGAATCAATGGAGAAAGAATGTGAAGGTTTTTTAAGGAATTTGAAGGAAAGCTCTCTTCCCTCTGCCCTTAAAGTAGCTGAACATTGAAAGCGATAAGGCTAAAGGGTTACAAATTTACGAAGCTGCAAAATTAATTGAGAACAAGGTTTAGAAGTATAGTCGACTACATAAGTATTAGGCCATTCAATCTAATCACATCTTTGACATTTAGTGGGCCAATTCCATACAAAGAATTTAAAATGATGTGTTATGCTTCAGGGGGGATTGAAGGCGGTCAGTTGGGCGGATGGCGTTCAAGCTTCTATTTTCATGTTGTGCACCGTCGTTCTTTTCGTTGTTGGAGTCATTCTCATTGGAGGACCAGGAGAAGTTTGGAGAAGAGCTAGTGAAGGATATCGTTTGGACTTTTTAGAGTAAGTTCACACAGGGGTTTTAATTTATTTTGGAGTAATCGCAGTATTATTGGACCAAGGATGTAGCGGTTTTTCAGTTACTAATTAATCTCTAGATTCGTCGAACATAATTTGTGTGGTATTGATTGAGCAGGTTGAATGATAAGTGACGGTTCTCTGCTCAATGCCAACCATTGGCTTCAATGCAGAGATAGTGCATAAGTAGTGCACTCGGTATTTTTTGCACGAACCTAAGTAAACCCTAACAAAGAGTTTCTGTTACGTGGTAGGATGTTAGAGTAGACGTGCACAGCATTTATCAAGACCCCAGTGGCTTGAATACTTATGTATAAGGCATCCACTTTGAACTGGCTTAGTATTCGATACTTACAGACTTATACAGATAGTGGCAGAGAAGATAGCAGAGTTGCAGAATCCATGCTACAATTTGTCAAATCTTTGAGTTAGTTATATTAAGCTCTAAACAAATATCAAGTAAGTGATAATTGACAGAGTATTAGGAAGTGCGAATAATGCATGTTTATCGTGTTTCAGTTTCAAACCATCGCTGAGCGTCAGGTTCAATGTGGTAAACATGATGATAGGCACAGTTCTGATGACACCCAACGTATTTTTAAATCCATCTTTTCATCAGCGTGTCGCATCAATGCCAAACTTCAAGGAGGCTCGTCGGTGAGTCAGTTGTAATTTACTGAATAAAGACAAAAATGTAATGTGTAATGGTTACGATGCTGGTCTTGCAGCATTAACATTTAATCATATGAGTAATATATTAACATTTTTTTACATATAACAATCCCTTCAGATAGAAAAGCATACTTTCAGGGTAAGAATATTGGTCTTTGTTTAAACTTGATGTGGACTTTAATGGGAGACAGGTACAACACTGTAGTATTTTGAGTGTATTAATGACTTGGTTCTTAATACAAGTGTGGGTTTAATTGCAACAATCCTGCAATAATAGAAGTTTTTGGGCAGTCCCCTTCCAACATCTGAACACATTCTGGCTCCATGTTGGCAGAGTTGTATATCTCAGAGAACATAACCAACCTGACACAAGGAATGATGAATTATGTGACCATAAATCCGAGTACCAACGTTATACAGTGTTGTGGACATGAACGACTGGAGAGTACACTTATCTGATTCTGCAATGTCTGGCCTCCATTATTCATTCTCCCAAAACAAAAATCACGGGGCAATCTGAACACACAACAATGTTACGGACAAAAGTGTTTAAGATTGCGTATATCTGGCCAGCTTCCTCATATTGCCATGGATCTGGAGTTCTATGTAAAGATGTGGTCTGTCCGCCTAACGCTACCTCTAATTCAAACATGCTGCAAGTAGTTCATGTTTATGAATACCGTAGAAGAGGCCCTGGAAGATTAATGCTTTATGAAAAATTTAATGTCAGAAAAAGCAATATAATCAATAACGTACTTTTTTTCAGGGTAACTCTATGGGCTACGACGTTCATTGCAGTATTTTTAGCTTTTGCAAATAGTGTGGGGCTTACCGTTTACGCTTATTTCGCTGGATGCGACCCTGTCTTAGCCAAAAAAGTAAGTAGAGTAGAGTAAATTATCACCATTTATAACCTCGCAGAAGAAAATTCAACGTTAACAATGTAGCACTTAAGTAAATGCATTATGTGCCATCTAGTTTCTATGGATGGATGGAACCATCGTGCATATCATTTTTACTTCCATCAGCCCCGCGAAGAAAGAGAGTTATTAATCAGCTGACTAAGTGTGAGATTTTTACAAAGCTTTACGTTTTAAGAGCTCTCAAACGGTCTGTGTGTATCTGTGGTACTTTTAGGAAAGTGCTGAACGAAATCAGCCCAAACTTGATGTTGAAATCAAGCGTCGGCCCATGTAAAATCGTTCCCAAACTAACTATAGTTATCATGGTGATCTAAATGCCTATTTCACGTAAACAATTTATTAAGTTTTTTGATAACGACGATATGTACTTTCCATATGGGACAAAGTGGCGAAAACAACGAGAGCAGCACACTAAATTATCCAACATTGCGTTGAAAATTGGTTTTAGTGAAGTCTTTCCTCGTGAATTCTGCCTATATGATGTTGACTTCCTCGAAACTACGTGTTGGTAGTCCAACTGATTAATAACCCTTAATAATAGTAGCTTAGATGCAGTTATCAAATAAGTAGGGACAACCGAATAAATTCCAGTAATATATAAAGGTTATTCGATAGAGGTCAATTCTTCAACTAACCTTGTTGTTACAGTTTTTTTTTCACTGCGCTATAATTCCTAAACTCTAAACATAAACGTTTTCAAAAGCATCACCTTGGCAGTTTCAATGATGAGACGATGAGTGACTCAAGTTATCAATGCAACCATCACTCAATAAATGTTGTGAAATAAATGGGGGCAGCTCATAAAAATTAAATAAAAAACATTTGATTAGTTGCTAAAGTGATACAAAGACAGACCCTTTTGATTAAATTTGAATTAATTTGTCGTTGGCCGTTTTGGCCCTTTGCAATTATTTTATTCTGTCGAATAAATCGGATCGTTCGTTAAAAGTAGTGAAGTGTTTATTCCCCAACTTCCGCTAAATTGGTGACCCTCTCGCGAACGTTATCTCTGAACGCTTTTCCTCGCAAAATTTTTTCGCAACATGTTTCCGGTCATCGGCGATAAACCGGTAGACGGCTCCGGGAGCTCAAAATCGATCGTGACGGCAAAAACGGAGGGAAATGACAGAAACTCGGGCAAAGAAATCGCGAAGGTAACCTCGAAAATTCCGCCGTTTTGGAAGCAAAATCCCACGCTGTGGTTCATTCAGGTCGAAGCAAACTTTCGAACCGCTCAGATGAGCAACGATCAAACCAAATTTGATATGATCGTCGGGAACTTGGACGGGGAAACGTTGACGGCAGTTAGCGACATCGTTATCAACCCACCCTTGGAGGATAAATGCGATGCCATAAAACTTCGCCTCACGGAGCGAATCTCTTTAAGTCAACGCCAGAAAATTCGTCAGTTGTTGAGCAAACTGGAACTAGGTGACGAACGTCCGTCGGATTTGTTGTGGCGCATGCGCGAGCTCGCCGGCTCGTCAATTTCAAGCGAGATTTTGCGGGATTTGTGGATGGAACGTCTTCCGGAGGAGGCGCAGAAAATTCTCACGACTCTGGAAATTGACATCGATAAATTAGCCACCACTGCCGACCGAATTTGTGAGTTCGCCCCGTCATGCAACGCTTGGCAGTTTCAATGATGAGACGATGAGTAACTTATGTTATCAATGCAACCATCACTCAATAAAGGTTGTGAAATAAATAGGGGCAGCTCATAAAAATTAAATAAAAGACATTTGATTAGTTGCTAAAGTGATCAAAAATGTCTGAATTCATGTAAAGCACAAGAAAGTTGTGTGATACGTCCAGTTGTGTGAAATGACCAGTTATTTGTATAAGGAAATGAGTTCAATCGATCTATTGATGATTTAAATAACTTCAATTCTTACAAACTCTCTTGCTCATATCGAAATCGTTAAAGTCGAACACCGTTTTATTAGTGTTCATTTTGCAGAGCATCACTAACCACAGGGCCATCCTTCCTTATTTTGTGAGCGAAATATCCGAAAAGTTTCCGGGCATTCACGGCCTGTTTCTCTCAGGAATCATTGCTGCTGGGCTGAGGTAAGTGAATTATTTGTAGACGCTCCATTTAGCGGTTTTCGTTTATAAATTGTTCCGCTAGCAGAGCTGATGCCACTTTCTCGCCTCATTTTCTGTAAACCCCAATTTATTCATTTCTAGCACCACGACGAGTTGTTGGAACACGGTTGCCTGCACAATTTACGAAGATTTTATGAAACCACGCTTGAAACCGAACGTTGAAAAAGAGACGTCGTTCAGGATTCTTAATGGGATCGTCCTAGTGGTAGCCGTAATATCGACATCAATCATTCCGATGTTACAAACAATAAGGAGTTTGTTTGAGGTAGACACTTGTTATTATTAAGCGCTGGCATATGCTTCATAAAAACATGTTGAGTGCTGGAGAGGGAGAGATATCATGTTCAGTACTGGCAAAGAAATGAGATGAGTAAAAGAGTGATCTGTGTGGAGTGCATGAGAGTCAGAGTTTACGGGACATAGTGGGTCTCTGGACAGGTGAACTAGCGTAAGCTGAGAGCGAGTGTAAGTATCCGAGTGTTAGGGTGGAATTCACTGGCACGAGAGGTGGTGATAATTGAGGGATAAGAAGTTTGATGAGCAAAGAGGGTTGAGGAAAAATCAAAGTGGGTAAATGAACTATCAACAGGGATTCTGGGATTCGTGGCAACAGATC
Source organism: Pachypeltis micranthus (assembly GCA_020466155.1). Lineage (NCBI taxonomy): Eukaryota > Metazoa > Arthropoda > Insecta > Hemiptera > Miridae > Pachypeltis > Pachypeltis micranthus. Next base: position 53,503,150 of record CM035770.1, on the reverse strand, counting down.
AAGACCCAGAGGCTCAAGGGCACTGACCACACGGATTCTAGCACATAAAACGTATATTGAGAAGCAACGTCTGATATTACGAATGCTAGCTTCTGTAACAGAAGGAACATCAATCAAACATTGGTTGTACGAATGGGTACTCAATAACAGTTCCACAGCCTTTAAACATACATTCCTCGTCAGTGTTCCTGCGGTAAATAACTTACGATGCTTGGTGAATATAAGAGAAAGGAAACTTCATATCACCATACATTATACTATAAAACGAACTTCGCTTCGTGTTATTAGTGGTCTGTGAACAGTGTAATTGTGAAAGTCCAACACTGTGTAGGTGCATTCAGTTCGTGCATCACAAGAAAATTGGCATGTATTCATGCTTTCAACATTTCTACTTGTAATTGTACTTCCTATATTATATTTGTTTATATTTGACCGTAAGTAATAAAATAAAATTATTTTCAGACCACTTTGATGTTGAAAGCTCTCACAGTATCAATATATGTGATCCTATACAACGCAGGAATGTTTCTTCCGTGGGTGAACAGTGTGGTAAGGTATTCTTCACGATTGTGCCAACTTTAAAAGTTACTATAGATGCACGATTAAGTTAGTAACCAATAGAACGAATTCACGCGACACAATGGGTTTATGAATAGTTCCATTGGTGTAGCCCGAACGAGAGGTGATAATGTTCAACTGTAAGAAGGAAGATATGCATCATGTAAGCGCAAGTCACACAATGAAAAAGGGGAGTCGAGTAGAGCAAATAATTCGTAGGAAGAACAGAACATGAATGGAAGCACCAAACCAAACCAGGCTCAAAACTTAGAGCTGTAGAGATAGAGCCAAAGAAGCGCGAATGGTGTGAGTGGGGTCTAGGAGGATGTGAAGAGAAAACGAGTTGCAAGAATTACTGCCTGGAGTTTATCAGGTGATTGCTAACAGATTGGCTTGCCGAGTGGCTCATTTTCACTTATAAAAATACGTTTGATAGCACGGAATTAATTACTATATTTTATGTATTTGCCATTATAGAGTATTGCGTATAGTATCTAATTGATTGCCATATATTGTACATTCAATGTATTTTATTATTTACATTGCGTACCTTTTATTTTAAATAACATAATTTTTACAACATTTCTCTGTCCATCAATGAATAAATTTCAAACGTAGTTGAACAAAGGTTACTGATACTGGCGAAATATCTTTACTTATCTCTGGGAGCACCACCCCCGTTTATTTCTTCAGCTCTACGGAGTAAGAAGGATAGTGAATGAATCAGCCGAAAAAAACCCGATTTCTTCGGATCATGACGTTCACAGGCTTCTGAGTCCGAAAAAATATAATTTGAGGAATCGTTTGTGTCCACTAACGCAATTGAACTTTTAAGCTCACAATTTATGCTGGTGAACGATCTGAAATGGTAGTTGTTCAACGCAAAGCGCCGATTCAGTTCGAGTCTTTGACCTCGGACTTCCCCTGCTGCAGTCGGTTGTTTCCCCTTTCTTTATTTCCTTCTCCTCAATTTCACATTCTTCTCCATGACTGAGCTTTTCCATATCATTCCGCTAACAACTCTCGTCCCTGTAACACATCTCGCCCGTTTCCTTCTGATACAGTTTTCCGCACCAGTTCACACACTCTGAGTACTACCCTTGTGTCGCCCATTTGTACACCAACTCAACTCAATTCCGCATGTATAATACAGTCTTCCTCGCACTCACTGAACTTCATTTTTATTTCGATCCTCTAGCTCTCCCTCTCGTGTGCCCAACAGTAGTTGTGACTTCGCAGAAGTCAGGATGAGGAATTCGGATAAATAAGATGAGGAATTCTGAGAGTGTAATGTCTTCCTTTTTGACTGAGTGTGCCAAACATGAGTCAAAAAATGGATGGTCTCTCCTGATATTCGTTCTAAATTATCTAAATGCTGACGCGTATTAAGTGTTATGAATAAACGCTGCAAATTATTACACAACGGTTTATTATTCTCTTGCATAGCTTGACATAGTCTCACACCCCCGACACCCATCTCATTCGATTCAGCATCGAAAAATACCAGTAAGCTATGCGAAATATATGACAACAACGGAACAATGAAAATTACATCTTCCAGACGTCTGTATTGGCACAGTGTGATGAGCGAGCTGACGAGCAGTTAGAGTGAGACGGGAGGGAGAGCAAATGAAGCAACGATTAGTTTTGCAGATTTTATTTATCTGTTTCATGCATAATCTGTTTGGCGTTCGACTTGATGGGGACATAATTAGCTATGCTGATTATACAGCTGTCGTGATCTCGCGAATTAATTGGGATGCATCCTTGCAAGCGGCGTCTGCTTGCTTCCTTGTGGTCAGGGATTGGCTGGATGGAGTTGGCTTAAAGCTAAATTTTAGCAAATCCAATTTTGTTGCTTTTTCCTTGCGTAATACCTCTGTCCCTGTTCTAGGAAATATCAAATGCCACCTTGTGTCAACCTGTAGTGCAACTGATTGCAGTTGCCCTGGTATCAAGCAGATTCCACATGCTACGTATTTGGGGATGGTTGTGGACCAATGTTTGTCCTGGAAAGACCATATTGACAATATATGCAACAGACTTTGTAAAGTCATACCCCTGTGCCTATGGGCACACTTAAAATGTTTTATCATGCTCTAGTGCAATCTGTGAAATCCTATTGTATTCTGGTGTGGGGATCGGCCTACCGAACTTACCTAGAGCCTTTGCATATAACCCAGAAAAAATTATCAAAATTTTACTGCGTAAGAAAATGAGATTCCCCTCAGCAGTTTTTAAGGCATTCGAGATATTGGACATCTTTCACATTTACAAACAAATTTTATCCACATATATATTCAAAAATGTATCTGCTTTTGAAAAGAATTATGGGCAGACGAGGTCATCTGGTAAAAAAAAATAAAAAAATTGTCCAGCGATTTCTTTCAATTAGTGGACTTTGGCTCACAACAAATTGCTGTTTTCACTGTATTCGGTCTAGACGCAGTAGAACACCCCTGACACTCATTCTATTTGACCCAGCATCGCATACATGGAAAACGATACCAAACACGACTTAACGAAATAAAACAGCCAAAATTTCGTTTTCGTTAATTGGTTTCATCATTTTTTGCTCAACCGTGAGTTTTCGTCTCATCGAACTGCCAAGCATATAGGCACAACTTGATACTAAATGGGAATTTTGTGCCAAAGAACGGTTTTTTGGACCACATTAATGACTAAATATGGCCAAAACATTGCAGATTTGAAATATCGCTTCCTTGAAACGTAAAATAAAAAATTAATACCCCGAAAAATTCTCTCTGTGCTCCACTTAGCAGTCAGTATTAATCTGCTGAAAGGAGCTACATTCTGGATTCGAGCTCCCTATGATAGTATAGTTTTTTGTTGATTTCAGGGAGCTGTTGTTGGCAGTTTGTGCTCAGCTGGTATCACAGCATACGTTGTAGTTTCAACTCAACTCGCCAAAAGCCGGAATTTGGTGGTAGACCTTCCAAAAATACTTACAACTTCTAGCTGCCTCGTGAACGGAACAACTTTTGAAGCTTTGAAGTGAGTACCAGATTCGAAACTGAAATAATGTTTAATTAGTATCAAGAGCCACAGCCTCTCTTTTTTTGAAATTCGTCCTTAGGCCAAATACTTATGTGTGAGATGAGCAGCCGAAGGCGTTTATTCGAATGACAGTCAAATGTTCATTTTCCATTATTCTCTTCTTTTTTCATTGGAGAGCATTAGACAGTTCACCAAAAAGCATGCATTTATTTTTCTCATTCAACTAACGAGTGTATTCCCCAATGATTTCAATCACCTAGTATCACAAAAGGTAAACTTGATTAAATTGACGTCGTCAAAACATGTACCCACTTTCGGTTAGCAATAACTGTTTCTGTGTCCATCCATTGAACGGATATAGAAGCTAAAGCACACAGCAAAGTACTCGAGAAGGAACCTGTGGCCGGCTATTTAACTTTCCCTTTATGATGATGAGTTGTTTCCTCCACCAACTACAGCACGACTTGCTCGCACCATTGGGTGATAGTTTGGAGCACTTATGGGTTTTTGCCTCCGTTTGGTAGATCGACTGTGCACGGATCAGCACAGTCAGGTCGTCCACATAACTGTATGGCTCGCAGTCAATATCCATGAGGCTCTAGATAAGATTTTTAAAGAAGGCGTTCCAGAGTGTTGGTCCGAGGGCCAAGCCCTGTGGGTTGCCCTTCTCTGCCATCCCCCACACTGACACATTTCTGCATTCGATCGCAGTAGTTCTATTTGTAAGACTCACAGGGCTCTTTACGTACACAGGGTCATAAGTTTACGTACGTCCTGCTCTGCATAAACGTTATCGTACAAACACACGGAACAAACTATACATCAACAGCAAACGATAGAATTTAGAGGGGTTGCCGAAAAGTGTGTGATGCTACGGAAGAAGTACGGTTAAAAACACAATCATTAGGGGAAAACCTTAAATAAACCATGTGATGCCTGCTTATTTCCCATTTCCAGTAGATATTGGCATGTGGTTACTATCTATGTTTTTTTCATTTGCGAGGAGTGGTGCCCAACATAATATGTGTTAATTTATGACGCAATGACGAACCTCTTTGTTGCAACAGCATGACGACTTCTATCGGAACTGAAGGGTTTGGACTAGTGACAGTAACAGATCCTAACGTCCATTGGTACGAAAAGATTAGCTTGATGTGCTACATGTTACCCGGTAAATGCTCACCACGAATTAAGTATTTCTTTAATAGTTATTTCATTGATGGTACTGATAATTGATCCGTTGGTTCATAGGAGCGATGGTGGGAATGTTGGTGGCACTACTTGTCAGCGTCCTCACTGGAGCTCAAAGCATCGAGACTCTCGATCCTGAAATGATAGTACCCCAAATGCAGTGGGTACTGCAGCGAAGAAATGAGAAGAAACCTGAATATAGTGAAGAAGATGAGAAAGCAATGTCACTAATAAAATACTGTCCTGTTCCTGGGATTAAAGAAGAGAAATAAGAGCAACTAAATTGTATACTACCGACCCTCTACCAATCGGTTTCTTCGCCACAACATAACCTCCCCAAATTGGATTGCCTCGTTGCCACTGGCTTGAGCGACATCAACCTTCTTCCCCGTCCTTTCTCAAATCTTGTTTCACCCCACCACCATATCCTTCCTGTTGAACGAAATCTCATTGTTCAAACCTGCGCAATGTCGAAACAGCGCATCGAGAACGGCCCACGTTAGGCAGATCCATGCTGTCGAAAATAAGGACTTAACTAACGTCGACAGTTCAGTTTAATGGTATGCTCCTGAGGGGGTACGCGTAATTTCAGATTCTGAGGCGCAGGCAGCGAACGTATAATAGAACGAATGTACCGTCCGCCCATATACCGCAGCAGGTGTCCAAAGCTACATTGGACGCCTAAGCAAATGCAGCTGGTGGTGGGTCCATTCGCCAAAAATATTGGCAAACATTCGCACAGCAAATGTGAGTCGGCGCTGTCGAAAGAGGAGACCTCACAACCCCATTCCCCTTGTCTTGAGCGAGCAGGTAACCCGAATATATTGCTGTGCAAATCCTCATGTCGCTGTTGGTGGTTTCGACGTTGCTGTTGACGAGGTCACGTTACACCCATAACAAAAATATGATTGACTCACTTTTCGAACTGTATTAAAAATAATTGTTTGTGGGTTCCTTTCAGCGACCAGTGACGCTCAAGTTCTTATCTAATTGCTAACTAGACCGGTGATTAACCGACTATTAGCTCCTTCAAAACGCTTGCCCCAATCAATCGTAAGGACCCGATAATCGTCTCCTCAGTAAGTTGCAACATTTCATTTCTCGTATTAACACGCTTCTTCGACCTTTCACTGCCAACCGCCGAACTCTATTAACCCTAGGATAACTAACAACCGATTTCAAAGTCTTTCTGTACGTGCCGCTCTAGCATGTTATTACCGACACTCTCGAAACTTCAGAGCATTCCGTTTTAGACCACTGAGGTAAGTTCCACCAGGTAACTTTGTACGAATAACTTATTGGCCAGTTGTCTTAGTCTTGAGATTTCCGGAGACTTGCACGTTAATACAACTTCCTTGTGCAAGAGAAAGAACGTAAACCGTGTGTGAGTACCTGTCACGCCTCGTCAACTCCAAGACGAGGATGTAATCTGGTTGAGAGTTCGACGCCAGAGTTCAGCTCACGAGCCTACATGCACAGTCCCCCACGAACAATCAATAACAACGTAACAATCTGAGGCAACGCATTACACAACTTCTCTCAGCCTCACGTGCATTTAAAGAGTTTTACCGCCCATGCAACTAGTACAATGCGCGATACTCTGAATTTAAGTGAGCCTGTTAGAATATTCTAACGCGAGAACCTGGTAGTGATTAATGTATCGAATTTATAGGGCCGCTGCTACTTGTGCCACGAGTTTTGGTGCGAAATTAACGTGTACCTGTGTGGTACTTGGTGAGACTGTCGACACGATTCGTATGGAAATGCTCATGTTTATTTAGCTAAAATGACGTAAGTTGGAATTCCAGAATTTCTAAGGATGCTGGATTATTAAACTCGAGTCGTATGGGTACAGTGTTGGACTACTACTACGATTTTTCGACAAAATTGCCACATGAGTTTATAAAGGAAAACTGCATTAAAATAGAATATCGGACCGTTAAGTAAGCAAATTTGAAGTACATATTTCCAGCCGATCAGATAACTTTCTTTCCTACTCCGTAGAGCTAATACAAATAAAAAGCGCTTGGTGATTGGGGGACTTTTATCACTGTGAAAATTGTAGTAGGTTTTCAAGTGATTTTGTCATCATATTCCTTTGCGGGCAAAATTTTAAATTCCGCTCATTTGGTAGTCACATTTTCTTTCAATCGCGACCACAGGCACATACAAACACAGCTCGTTTCCTCGTTCTTCGTCTTTCTAAGAACTAGGGAAAGTGATTAGAAATAATATTAAAATATCCGGTGCGTAACAATACCAACACACAACTTGCCACAACACGCAATTCGATGACCTGCTGTATATACGGGCGACATATCTTCAACGTGTTTCTGCAGGAAAATTTATGGAGAAAAAAATGAAGGTTAGTAACGTCGGTTGAGAGTACTTCGTGAGTTTTATCGAAATCGTTAAACCTATTTTTGAGAAAATTGAAAAACCGATAAATGCGTATTCGAAAAATCTCGAGTTTTCCGAGCAGTTCGACAGACTGAGGCAGAAGTAATAAAACTGAAAAATATGTGGTGCGTAGCAACACACAACTTTCCGCCACCCCCGTAATTTCGAACACCACCTACAAAATGGCGGGCGCTAAATCTTCGTTTAATGCATTTTTACAGGAACATTTACGGAGAACGAAATGTAGGGACTAGTTAGCTGAGAAAGTTAGTTTATCACATCTGGTGAACAAGTTACCCTGGAATTTACAGAAATGTTCGAAAAAACGTTATTTTCGACACATTTTGATTTTTATCTCTGTTCAATGGACTGTCAGAGGAACATTTATTGTAAAGAATATGTAGGTATTAACTATTTGAAAACATCCTGTGAGTTTGGTGAAAATCGCTGGAGCCGTTTTTGCCAAAAAGCGTAAAAAACCTATTTTTGCTTCATGGGCCCATATCTCCGTTCACCGTATTTTCATGGAGATATGTATGGATAATAAAAGTTAGGTATTAATCAGTAAAAGATAATTTGAAAGTTTAATCAAAATCGTTAGAGCCGTTTTCGAGAAAAATGCGCAAAACCCTAGTTTTTAGTACACTTTCGTCCCCCCCCCCCTTCCCATCGGCCGAAATCGTCCATAACCTCATTTTGGTGTCTACGAAAAATAACGAACAAAACAAAAAAAGAACCAGCTCAATCGGATCAGCCGTTCTCCCGCAAATCGAACTACACACACACACGGACCACGCGCCGAAATTAGGTTTTTTAGACTCAAAACGTAAAGATCTGAAGAAAACCCAAATTTTTTTTTGGGCCGATTACTATACTTTCCTTCCCTTCGGGTAGCGGAAAGTAATACGAGTGGGTATATATTGAAGCCGTTTCGCCTAAACCCTATTTCTCTTTTTAATTTTCTTTTATTTCTCTTTCACTTATGTCTCCATTCATCGTATTTTCGGGGAGATATTTATGGAGAAGATACGTCAGGTATTAATTAAATGAAGGTAACTTGAAAGTAATCTTACTTGAATCGTCGTGCTTTTTTCGAGAATAATATAAAAAACCCTAGTTTTTGGTACTTTTTCATCCCCTACTCCCCTTTCCCGTGAATGGAAATCCCCAATAACCTTATTTTAGCGTCTAAACAATCACGAACAAAATAAAAATAGAACTAGCTCAATCGGTCCAGCCCTTCCTCCGTGAATTCCAACTGCACACACACGCACAGATACGTAAAGATGTGAAGAAATAACTTTTTTTTACGCGATTACTATACTTTCTTTGCCCTTTGGGTCGCGGAACGTAAAGATGGTGAGAGCTCTCAGACCAGTTTACGTCAACACTACTGATAGATAGATTGGGATATGGGCAATGAATGAAAATTAAGTGAAAGTTCTACCTTAAAACACCTTCCAATTAAGTAGCAAACCGAGCAACTGGCGGTAGGTGGTACTGAAGATAACTCCTGTTGACGCACTTAGCCGACCTGATGAGGAAAAACAATACTACCACTTATTATTTCCATTGGAACGGGGCTCGTAGGGTAATTGAACCTTTCCTGTTGATAATTTTTACGTTGAGGTACGGGAAAAACGAAGACCCATCGCCGAGAAATTACCTGGCAATTTATAGAATTGAGATCGTCACTTCTTTCACTGAGGAGAAGTCCCGGCCCCTGTACTCGTTTAAGAACCATAACCAGAAGTCTGAATGAGCCCACACAGCCAATCCTCGATTTCTAGAACGCCATGGATCGTTTATAGTGGACACTGCGAGCGAGCGATTGGGGCTATGCCGGTCCAGGTCGAGAATGGGCAAAAAGTCGTTCTGAAGTAATTCACTCGATAGGTGAGCAGGAAAGAACAGTGTTGGAGCACTTCGGTTCATGCAGGCTTGACTCTGGCCACGTTCTATGACCAGCATCTTCTACAGGTCAGTGTTATGATGGTATGCAAATCTCGGCTTTTAATCGTTTCACTATCGAGCACCAGCCTGGGATGTAGCAAGGTAATGCAGATGCACTGTCAAGACGGCTGGATATACAAGAGCATATTGTGTATGGGCAGAAAGCTGACTGGTCCTAGAACCCTCGATGGTTTGCCTGGAGTCATTGTTCGAGCCTCGGGTTGAAACAGTCGGCTTTCTGTCGAGAAGGTCGGTGAGCCGAACCAGCAGTTGAGTGATTGCTACAGGTGAAAGATGTTCAGCCGTAGTGGCGACTTGGCTTCGTGAACTGACGTGGAGGCAGAAGTACACCGTGTAAGACTTGGGCGTATCCTGCAACTTTTTAGGGTTTTTGAGAAAAATGGGCCGTACTCATATTGAAGAAACCAGTACGAACTTTTGAGAGCTCCCTATAGATAGTGGATACACCCTGGGTCAATTAGGATACATTTTTATAGAATAAAATTTCATTCCTATGTGAAGCCGGACTAAAAATTTCACTTCATAGGGTATTTTCAAATTCATTCAACTAATGTCTGCACTCTGTCACAGGTCAAGAAGCTTACACAACTCACAGAGGCTTTCCGAAGGTACACAATGGGCAATCCCTGGTTCGAGTTCGGAATGGTAGCCCTCTCTTTGGGGATCACTCTACTCGTCGGTATATATTTCAGCAAAGATGGACGATCATCAATCAAGGAGTACATGCTCGGGAACAGGAAAATGACCGCCCTACCTATCAGTCTCTCTATCGCTGCGACGTAAGTTAATGACATAATTAGGAATGTCGGCAGTAGCCAGTGATCTAACTGGTTGTAAATACGCGTCCTCAATAATAATGTCTTGGAATTAGTATTTCAGGTTCATTATTTTTTATCGTGACTCTCGTAATTGGCTCTATTTGAAAAACGTTATCTTTACAGCATATCTTCACACCCTCAGACACGTGAACGATCGAACTCAGAGGAAACAGTGAACACCAGTCAACCTGTTTTTTATTGGCTCACCTTTCCTCTTCAGGTTCATTATAACCAGGCCTTTCTCTTCTTCTGGTGGTTTCTCGGGGCAAATTCATAAACTGTGCGGCTACGCCAACGTTTCAGTTTATTTATTACTCATCCTCATGCCAATAGTAGGTATGGAGAACAACTTAGACACAAAATAGGATATGGTTTATATGAATATTTCTCGTTCATCTGTGCTGCAGAGATGAATCAAATACGGGCGACAGAATAAGTGGCGAGTCCGAAACAGAACCGTATTATCTTGAAAAACATTGGTTGATTAAATAAGCGCAAGACAGTCCGTAGAGAGTTCTGAGTAACCATCACCTGGGATCTCACGTGACTGTAGTTGAACTGGACTGTCGTGGTTGGACACGAGTAGATAAACAGCACTAAGGTCAGAGCAGCGCAACCAAGGCTATTGCAGAATCTTGATGGTTCTGAATTCAACCGCCCAACGCTGAACTGGACGATTTGTATAACTGGGCTAGTAATAATTTCTTCTCAATCAAATAAATTGACTACTAGAAGTCTTTTCATTTTCCCAGGTACCTGACGGGATCATCCATGGTGTCAGCGACTCAAGAAGTGTATATGTACGGGATGCAGGCTTCGTTCATGTGTCCAATGATCATACTGAGCGGTTTGCTGTCAGTGTGGCTGTACATTCCCGTGTCTTATAAAGTCAAATCAGCGTCATCTTTTGAGGTATGCTTAACGCTACATTATGAGCGAGTCGCCAGACATTCTATTTACATATACATCATTGTGATTTTAAACGTTTTTCGATAGAAGTGAAATAGCAAGACTGAAATTGGCAAGAATAAAAAAAATGCTCTTGTAATTCTCTAAATAATCAGCGAAATTGTTCGACGATTGGTACTTCAAATTTAATTTTAAAAAATACAAAAATGAATGGCGAAAACGTTTAGTGGGGGGCCTTTTATACTACGCCCTACGCCATATGCCATCACCGATTCCACGGTTATCTACCAAAATTCGATAGTCAGAACCAAGCGCCTGGATTTAAAAAAAATATTGTACCTGAGGAAATTCCACTACGTGTCAGTTCATCAGTTCCAACTTAGTAGTGTGATGAAGCGAAACCATAACGATTAATCCCCGATAAAATTATATAAGCCTAGTTATTTCATTCCACTACTGCAGTAAGACAACGAGTGAGGAAGAAATAACAATTGACAACTTTCAAATTGCACCCTATTAGCCCTACAAGCCTGCACTACACATAACGCCCCGTTGGCAAAGGGCATTTACCTTTGGGGAAGTCGATTGAGAGAACACGCAGGTGATTGGAGGGAAAGATTGATTGCCCGCAGAAGAATCCCACCATACAAGCACCTATGTGGAATTTATCTCAGGTGAAGCACTCATCAAGTTAGTTGTTAGTTGCTGACTAGTTGTAAACATTTATCTAAATAACTGGTTGCGTAGTTCGATTTCGTGTTTTGTGATGACGTGCCCCGTTCTTAGATTTCCGTTGCATAAATATAAGTTATTCAACGTATCCGTAATCTAACACCCTCGCTGCTCTTCTAAAATCGTCACCAATTCGATTTTAAGGTGTGCTGCTAGAAGGGTAAATGTGCAGGGGTTTATGGGGCACGCGAGCAACTATTTTCAGGCAGAGCTCTTTGTAGTGATGGTGTGGGTGCATCACATCCTGCCCGGAGAGCTGAAACAGAAAAAGATGTATATTATGTCAGTTAGGCACTGGCTCCTTATACTATTTACTTCGAGCTGGTTTGGGAATGTCTGACTATTCTGAAGATCCTGGCAAGGGAGATTACATCAGCATTGTGTAGGGACGGATCTGCGCGGACTCTAGTGGGGCCTAAACCCTTCGCTTGACTTTAGGTTGACAACTGAGAGTAAATGCCCTGGCCTAAAGGCATTCAAGGTTGTTTATAGGCCTCTCCAGGGAGCGACCAAGAAATTTCCTCCTCAGTGTGGAGAAAGAAAGCATATGGATGGTACGTGGTACCTATTCACGGGACACTGGCCAAGAAATTTTAATTCTTATTTGTAATTTTTCTGTCGCCTTAGCGCGTCGCTCTTCTACAGTAAATTTTGCTCCCTCTCTTTCGCCCTACACTGAACCTCGTCTTAGTTTTCCCCATTGTTTCCGCGTGTTGCAGGTGTGCTATGCTGGCTATAGATTTGTGTGACTGAAATTACCAATGTTCTCATTTTTGTTCGTTGCAGTTTCTTGAACGGAGGTTCAACAAGCACATCAGGACGTTCGCCTCAGGAATTTACGTTTTCGAAACCGTAAGTTTAATTTACATTCGTTTACAGACGATTATATTGTACTTTTGAATTATCACAGTTCGGGGCTGCAAGACATGCCCTCATATTGTTGAAAGGCTTGGTTAGGTTTCTTCGATATCTCTAGGAACGACTCCCGACGCATGTCGAGCATAGGAGGCGAAATAGAAGAAGGATTGCAATGCATTCCTAAGGATTGCATGTTTATGTTGCTCGTTCTCATGGAGTGTGATGTGACAGCATTCCTGTTGGGACTTGGGCCATGTTATTACCCTGACTGTTCCGATGAGCTCTCTTTCCCGGCAAGCGGGTACCTGAGTTGTGAAAACCTTGATGCTGCGAAGGTCTTTGGAGTTGGCTTATTGTCATATCTCAAACAAAATCTGGACGCTAATTCCAAAGCTGTTTCTCCAACATTTCTTGCATTGTCCAATAGTTTTTCCGTGTCTCCTCAATCGCACTGTGAATGACCTACGCTCAGCAAACACATACGTGTTATTTTCCATAAAACGACGAGAAAACGTTCTCAAGATCATCATAATTAACAGTTTCAACATACCATGGCTAAGGCGTATCCATCAAAACACGAAAAGGACCAGGACCAACCGTCGACAACAAAAGTGGGCTCAGTATTTTGGTTTGACAACCCCAGCTTGCCCAACTCGATTCAAACAGTTTGATGCAGAAAGTCCAGTCCTCATTATCCTCGTCGGAACGGTCAAATCGGAACTTAATGAAATCGATAGACGTTGTTTTTTTTTTATCTAATCACTTGGCCATTTCTTCCATCGTTCTAACGTTCTTCACAACTCTGATCATTCTGCTAGTCTGCCATACTGTTGTCTTGGCCTAGTGAGTGTTCTATCCCGTTATTTTTAATAAACATTGTTACCATCAATAGTAACGAAACATGGTCGCTTCATTACAGTATCAATCTCGAACAGTGTGAATTAGTACTGTTTAAGAAATTTCAACAGTTTGATCGAGGCGCAAACGACCCAGAATCACAGAAAATAGGATTTAAATTCAATTAAACTCTCCATAAACAAACAGGTTTTATCATTTTAAGTGGATTATCTCTGACGTTACAGTTACACCATACGGCAATGTCACAGTTCATTCCAGCACTCACGTTATCACAAGGTATTCTTTCATTTACTTGCACCGTGATTATATAAATTTAAAGAGGATAATAATTGTATGAACTGTTTTACTTTCAGCCAGCGGACTGCCAGTTTTCCCCATTGCGTGTGGCCTTTCAGTAATATGCTACATCTACACGGCCTCGGTAAGAAAAGTTTGGGCTGAACTTCGATCAAATTATTTAATGTTTCACCTACAGAATGTTCAGAGCATGGAAAGAGGGAGATGAAAGTGGACGCGGAGAACGCGGCCAGACATTCCCGAAGGAAGTTGGTTCCCGAGGTATACTTTAAAAGATGTCGCATAACCTGAAAGCTTCTCCACACAATGGAAATTTAGTGCAGGAGTAAGTGACGGACACGATACGAAAGTATACCATTATCGATAGTATACAGGATCGTTTGACAAGTGGAGCGAAGAGTATATAGATAGCTACAAGAGTTTTCGAAAATCAGGGTGCTGTTGGAAGCCAAGATGAAAATCGAAAAATTCTGCCCATGAGAAAGCCATTGGAGAGGGGAGGTATTGGCTGATGTGCGTCAACCGACTGGAGAGTTCTAGAAGTTCCCATTGAGAGTGCAGCAGACGCTCCCGTTGCGCCATAACTTGACCCGCCAAACAAATTCGAACTCGATGCACTCGGTTCAGCTGGTTTTCATGGCCGTGGTAGATGTGGTGCCATACCACAGAATGTCAAGTCAGTACCAGCAGCCTGTAAAGTGCGAGAATGGCCGGACTCTGACCCTTCGGTATTTCACTTGAGGAATTCTAACATCTTCCCGGTGCCAATATTGCCGTGTGTTCATTGAATGTTAACCATGGTCAAGGCTAGAAGTCTCCTGTCAGAGCAATGTCACCAATCGTGTAAGAATCATGGCAGTAGGAAGAGTTGATTGACAACTCGGTGAAATTTAAGGTTGAGACATTCGCAGGACACTAAGTGGGAAACTGGACAATGCCAGCCCGAGGACCTAGCTGTCGTTGGTTAAATCAATGAGCAGTAAGACTTTCTCATGGTCGTTGGAGAAAACAGGGTAACAATAATGAACCCGATGAGTGGATCCCTAAGGGGCACTAAAAGGAGGGCAAGACTCGTGCTAGACAACCCTTCCAATACGAGACGGTAGAAGTAACTCTGCAGGCAGTCGAAGAAAAGATCAAATAGCTCTACCGCCTCAAGAACTGTCAAAACCACACCATGGCCTTAGAGATGATGGTTATCATTACATCAAAGTGTTAGTCCGCTTGTAACGCGCTGTTACATACTCTTAGAGAATGAACCAGTTTGTTTCCTGCAACGTGGGCATTGTTAGAGAAAATCCAGTACGGGGACGATGAAATAGTGTATTTGGGGATATCTTGGGGAACTTGGGGAGCTTTGGGGTGAAATTACTCCAATCATGGGAATTCCTTGGAAGAGTAAGAGTCGAAACTACAAGGAACGATTAAGTAAGACATGAGTGAAACTGGCAAAGACGTAGAAAGTAATAATACCTTCGGTAAAAATTAAAATTTCAAAAATTTCCCCCAGGGAGGTCTCAAGGCTGTCACGTGGGCCGATGGCGTTCAAGCTACTATTTTCATGTTGTGCATCGTCGTTCTGTTCACCGTCGGAATCGTGTCCGTCGGGGGATTCGCAGAAGTTTGGAGAAGAGCTAGTGAAGGATATCGTTTGGACTTTTTAGAGTAAGTTCAGACAGGAATTTTAATTTATTTTGGAGTAATCGCAGTATTATTGGACCAAGGATGTAGTGGCTTTTCAGTTACTAATTAATCTCAAGATTCGTCGAACATAATTTGTGTGGTATTGATTGAGCAGGTTGAATGATAAGTGACGGTTCTCTGCTCAATGCAGAGATAATGCATAAGTCGTGCACTCGGTATTTTTTGCATGAAACTCATTCAAAATTCAAAAAATGCTTTGAGTGGTGACGGAGGTTTTTCAAGAAGCTGAGTATCCAGGGTTTAGAAGGTGAGAGATGAACGTGAGAGTTGGTCGTAAGAAAATTCCTGCAAAGGGCGATGGCCTCAGGTCACTCCCGCATGGTGAGTGGTAAAGGAGTCCTAGAGTCCAAGGCATCGAGTATAAGTCTCCCACGGCCTCCAAGGAGACCAAGTGGACTTGGTTAGGCAAACTTAGTGAGTGTTGTTAAGATTGGTGCAGTGGAGCTCGAACTTTCCATTATCTCGCTTTCAAGACCGTTCGAAATTTTTCATTTCAGCTGCTAACAAGAATTGGGTTTTTGGCGACTCCTGATCTTCGTCTTGGCACCTCCTCCCTTTCTTCGAACATAAAGGTTATTTACAGTTACTTGAAAAGCCCGACTTGGACAATGTCATCCCACCCCTCTCACTCAACACTCTCAAACCTTCGCTTACTTCCAAACCCAATCCGATTTTCGTTTGGCTCGCTTACAGTCTTTCTTAGCTATTTGGTTACACCAGTGTGTAGCAGTGTGATCCGTTCTGTTTCCTGAGCAAAATTAGTCATGTACCTTCAAGCAAGAGGGCTGGAACGTAGAAACAATCCATGGCACAGACTGGAGGGGTGTATTTTACCTAGACATTCAGTGGCTGCTTTTTAGTGGATAAGCACAAAAAATGTATTCACAAGGCACAGGTTCAAAGCTCGGGTAGCTACCACTTTTATCTGACGCATCGATGGCCCTCTAACGATTCAATCTCTACCTGTTTCTTGCATATTCAGGAACCTGCGAGCTAGCCTGGTTGAGGTTCTCTCGTGAAAAGCCCAAGCTCAGAGTTATTTTTCCACCGACTCTACTCACTAAAACATCCTTCAAAACAGTGCATTTTGAAATGTAGTTAATATATCCTTTGTTTCAGCTTCAACACAGCACTAGACGTCAGGTACAGCGTGGTCAACGTGGTAATAAGCACGCTTCTACTGACGCCCAACATATTTTTAAACCCATCTTTCCATCAGCGTGTTGTTTCGATGCCAAATTTCCAAGAAGCTCGCCGGTAAATCAAACATAATTCACCATAAGTAACCACACTGCGGTACATACATGCACTCCCACAGTTTCTCGTTGGTACCTAGAATAATGATTTTCTTAACGGCTGTCATATGGAAACCTAAATTTCCTAATATTTAAAGTAGTAATGCATTCACTTTTGTATGTATTATATACCTCATGAATGCAATTTGAAAAGACTCAAGTCCCCACATGATTGAACCCTGACGCTCTACAACATTGAGAAATCTCAACACCTCTACTCTACCGAATAATGTACAAATGAAATACCGAACACTTAGTGCACCACAAACTGGTTGTGAGATACTAAGTGGAGGGAGAGGGACAGAGAAAGAGAGAGAGATAATGTGGAGTTGGGAGTAGCGCGAGCTGAGAGACGAATCTTTGGGAGAACTGGGAGACAGACGACTGTATCGCAAGAGCTGAAGGATGACTGACATCGAAGGAGCTGTTTGTTGAAAAGAGGAATGTAAAATTAAGGAGTGGAAAAAGATAGATGGGAAAGTCCAGGACAGGAGGAAATCCGTTGTCACTTGGAAATAACTGCGGAGCTGGGCTTTCCATAGGTACAAAAAGGGTTGAGATAGAAAGGTGTTTGGGAAAAAAATGACTTTCCATAACGCCAGTGAGTACCGTTAAATGCGGACGTTGAGAGGTCAAACCCCCATCTAATTTAGATTGTGCTGAACAACGATCATTGTGTAAAAGTTGTTAATCGATGACATAGGGATTTTTCTTGTTGAAGTGTGTATACCTCACCTGATAAGTATCGTCAGGCACGCCAAAATTACCGATGGTTCCAACTTATTTGCAGAGTAACTATCTGGTCGACGTTATTCATCGCAGCGTTCTTCGCTTTTTCTAACAGCATGGGGACTATTGTTTACGCTTACTTCGCTGGATGCGACCCTGTTTTAGCTAAAAAGGCAAGTGCCACAGTATAATTAGTATATGAGTGTCGATAGTTAGTAACGCGACATAATAATGTAAGGGATAGTCAATGAAGACCAATTTTGACAACCTTCCTGGTTATGTATTATTGTAATATGCTTGCGATAGACGTACACGAGCTTGACGAAGAGACATTTTGTTGTAGTCACCAAGACTTATCATACGGCTGTGTGTACGTGTATGACCAATGGCCAATACATTGCTAATGATTTTAAAAGAGCTGACTGGCTGAATTATCCAGTTGCCAAGTCAAAATCAATTGTTATCTAGTATTCCTATTTTGAGAGCCTGTTCTTATTTGGGGATGGTAGTGAAAAAGCGTTGTGTTGGTGTACAGGTCAAATTCAAGAGCACCCACTCTACAATATGATTATCCTGAGTGCCACGTTGGGAGAGATTGAAATCATGTCTCGAAATAAGTAGACAGGAAACTCCGACTACTCTCCTTCTTCTGTCTTCCTCACCTCCTCCATCTCGCTCCCTCCCACTCTGGAGAACTCACACCTCGAGCCTCCTACGTTCGAAGTAGATATAACTGGTTATAGGTAGCCCTTCTTGTAGCCTTCCCTCCTTTCTGATACCCCAACCCCTCATACACATATTCCTTCAGTTTTACTGGGATCTTGACCTAAAAAAGTTCTCGTTCCAAGTTTTCGAATTTTAGTCGCCGGATGTAGGTAGCATGCATCCAGAAGCCTAGTGGCGGAGCCCTTTGCCTGAAGGATTTTACTCGTTTATTAAAACCCGATTACAGTTTTAATGTACACTGATTTCACGTAACTGAATATATGTTACATAGTACTACTGTTGGGTGCACGAGAGGGGGAGCTTAAGAACGGAGTTGATAAATTAAAGAGGACACTAGAGTGGAGAGAGTGAGTAGAGCTTTGACTGACCCAAGAATTGGTAGAGGAATGTTTTTAGTGAGTAGTCTAAGACGAATGTATCTGGGAAGAGCTGTGTGTTGGAGAATATGGTAAATCGAGGGGAGGGAAGGAGATTTCGAAAAGTCCAAAAAGGAGAAATCCATTGTCGTTTCGGAAGTTAAACCGGAGTTAATCCCTTTGTCCGGAGGAGTCTGAACCGACTAACACGAGAAGAAGTCCAAAACAGTTAGGCAGAACGCACCAGAGAAAGGACCCAGCTCAAGATCCCAACTACTTCGGCCTGTGTCGAACAACTACAAAGAATAAATATAAACTTTAACGTTGGAGTACTGATCTTCAAGCAACGAATGAAATTGAGACTGTTTCTTCGAAGTACACACGAAGATTAGGATGTTTGATGCTTGTGAGGTGAGACGATTTTGATATTCAGACAATCTGGTTTTCAACGGAAATCTATTTAGAAACACAAACGGTGGGTACAGCTTTCGTACAAGTTCGCAACCACTAGGGACATTTTATGTCTTTTATTTTTGTTTTTATTTTTATGCAATGATAACTACGTTTGATTGTGCTCGTTGATGGTTTCGATATAATGGCCGCGTCAATTGCAATTGACATCACTTGGTCACTCAGGTTATAAAAACGTGTGATGTTACCAAGCGTTACTCTTCAACCATTCGATATTTCGTGACGCTTCTCCATTACATCTCCCGCGTTACATTTTCGAGTTAATGTAGCAAAGTAAAGACATAAAATGTCAAAACGTCAATCAAAAACCCTGCTTTAGATATCTCTTCGAAATTTAGATTTGTAATAAATTCAGAGACCAACTGAATGAAGGAAACCTAACTTTTTTAATTTGGGCCATTCGTTCGTAAGTCGAATTCACATTTATGTTGATCTCATCTCATTTGCAGACTGTCACTAACTACAGAGCGATTCTTCCTTATTTTGTGACGGAAATATCTGACACGCTCCCTGGTATTCACGGCCTGTTTCTCTCAGGAATCGTTGCTGCGGGGCTGAGGTAGGTAAATTACGATCGCTACTTCCCATCGCCCTACAAATTAGGAAGGGAAATGACCCGACCAGCGATATAAGTGTGTTCTCTTTGCTTCTTGATTTAGTGGGCGTGACTTTGTACACTGAAGATAACAACGGGACTAAAAAAGCTCAAAGTCGGAGTTAACCTTCAAATCACCGGTCACTATAGTTGTCAATGTGGACCAAATACTACTTTCCTCCACAACGACTTTTACAATTTTGAATAAATTTATTGTTTTAAGAGCTTCAGACTAGTGGACCGTGATACGCATATACCGTATATGCGGGATGACGAGAGCAGCTCAATAAAAGTTTTTGGACGAAAAGCGGTTTTAATTTTAGCGCAGTTATTTTCCCTATCATATAACACTAGCATTTTAACAAAATGACGTCGATGATCTAATAAGTCATCTACACAATATGTTTAATTTGGATAGTCAAATAATTACTAACTTCTCTCGAAATTCCGAAACGTAAGCTACAATCGTTTCTTTAACCTTCGCCGTTGAAAGTGTTTTGATGAGCCACGGCTGATATTCCACAATGAAACTCCTGATATCATGGAACAAATGCTTTTTTACAGCACGACGACGAGTTGTTGGAACACAGTCGCCTGCACGATTTATGAAGATTTGATGAAACCGCATCTCAAACTGAACATTACAAAAAAAATGTCCTTTAGAATTCTTAACGGGATCGTTCTCGTCGTAGCGGTACTCTCGACATCTATCATACCGCTGATGCAAAGTGTTAAAAGTCTTGTTGAGGTAGGCACTCGATTTTCGCAGCACTTTTAAGTCCATGGGGAATTTCACATAAATTATACTCTTCGCTTATTCGAGCAGTTATATGTTACCTATGATGCAAACAAATTCACACAAAAACTCACCCAGTCTGTAAAATAACACATAAAAACTCATCAAGATTTGCCAGGATTCATATTGTTGCCCCGTATTTCAATTATTGAGCCATAAAGTTGAAACTTCAACTCTTGTTATTTCAAAACTCATTATTTGTACGATATCAACGATGCAATTATTTCCAGGCCACTTTGACTTTGAAAGCTCTGACATTATCGATGTACGTGATTTTATACAACGCTGGAATGATTCTTCCTTGGGTGAACTGCGTGGTAAGATATCCTTCATCATTCTGTACAGTAACAACTGCTTCGCACCTTCGAGGATGTTAGGGATAAATATGCGTCATCCATTACATGCGCGAAGAGCACAGAAGGAACCGAAACATTGTAGTCCAGTTTAACTTCCTTTCTGCCGATCGGAGCCAGCTCCGTGCTATGAGGATTATGTGTACATGTGCGCTCCTTGATGGTGATACATGATGATCAAATATATGGGTAGATAGATAAATACACGTGGATAGCATGAAATACCTGGCATGATTTGTTCTCTCGATCACAAGCTCTTCTGAAAGCCCATTCTGCACGTCTGGGCACCAGCCAGTGCCACTGCCCCTCTCTGGACACGCCCTGCCACACACCCCTGTGTTCTTCCGGGCACGTGGTGGTATGGGAGACGTCGGAAATTCATCTCAATGCTGAGAAACGTAAGATCTGACGTTTCCAAAGGCAGGCTAAGATAACTTTATATAGTCTACCCTGCAGTATGCCGTCAAGATTTGGAATGGAGCCTTTGAAAAAAGTGACAACGAAATATACTGATGGTTGTTTAAGTGAAACCTTAACGTTTCTCATCACTCTAGTTGCACGAGGAATGAAAATGTTTACCGCTGCGCTACACTTTCACAAATCTCATATTTTTCTGTAAGCAAATAGACAACATTTTCTCATTAATCCTATACAAAATTAGGAATATTTTCGAAGGGAGTTGTTCCACGTCTTGCGCTAACTCTAACCCCGCTCTCAATTTACCTAATTTTAAATTCTCTTCCTATTCGTATGCAATCTCCTAACTGCTATTCTCGAACCACTTATCGAAAACTAATTTATTCTAGAACATTGTTCTACTTTACTGGGAAGTGCACGTGTACCCCCAACTGAAGATCTTTCACTTCAAAATCTCAATGCTGAATTTTATCTGATTTACTCGTATTAGAGTTGTTGGGTTTGTTCTCGGAGGTCGATCGGTTCGGGAGTCGTCCTCTGTGTTTACAAATAATCCCTTCCCTTTTCTCATGTCCCCTCTCTTACCTTTTTACTTCTAATTTTCCCTCCGATTTCGTCGCCAGCATTGTGTTTAGGTGATACCTAATTTTTTATTGTGCTGTGGAGTTTTTTGGAAGTGTTCCATCTTTCTCAACACCTAATTCATGTGGAAGCGCAGTATTTGGGGGAAACTTTGCCTATGGCTATCCTTATTTTCTTAAAGTCTTGATAATAACGCAAAAGAGAGTGACTACCTCCCCCTCATTGTTTTCAACAAGAGTTTTTATTTTGTACTCTGTTTTCTGCTTCAGAGTTTGAAAGCATTACTCCTACTGTCCAGCGTAATCTAATAATTTCAGTGTTATTCGAAGTTTATTATTTTGTTACCAAATCCGTTGATCCGTTGTTACTTCTCTCTTTTTCTATATATTAATACTTTCATTGATTCATTATTACCACAGTCCCGTATTATCTAAGCACGTCGAAGTACATGTCAATAAATTGGGTTCATAATTTTCTATATATCGGCATGGTATCAGTCTGCCGTTCCAAGGAAGCTTTTAACTGACAAAAATGACTTATTTGCTCATTGCAGGGGGCTTTCGTGGGTAGTTTGTGCTCAGCCGGCATCACTGCGTACGTCGTAGTTTCCACGCAACTTGCCAAAAGCCGAAATTTGGTGACTGATCTTCCCAAAATACTTACAACAGCAAGCTGCGTCGTGAATGGAACGACTTTTGAAGCCTTGAAGTGAGCACTTTGGCTGAGAGAGAATTATCGTTAAACTGACGACAAAGGTGGCACGGAGCAAATATAAACGGGTTCTTCTTGGCGGCCAGTTATACCGTATTACTTCTCGTACAACGTCTAGGGAGCGTAACACTATCGCCCGATAACAGTTTACTAATCAATTGTTTTTTCACAGTACCTTCACTCAGTTGTAGCTTCACGACACTTAAATTAAAGCGTTAAAACGCGGATATTCACTGTACGTACGAGGTGCATCAAATACGACCTGCTGGCGTTAGCAGCTGCTTCTAAAGTGGGCAACTCCAACGAACGAACGGAGTGATTGTTTAAATCTGTTCATGGTTCACCAAAGTATGCATAAGTATCGTCGATACTCAAATGAAGCCTGAAGAGGTTGGAAGTGAAGTGAAGGGCCTTTGCTTCATAACTTTGGCCACACTCTTCACTGTCGTCGGCAATTGTTAACTCGTGACTGAGTTGAAAATCGGTCTTTCCAAGTGAACTGTCAAGAATAATAGAGCTATTTCAATCGTGTCCAACCACGCCCACATCAGTACGAAGCATACAGAGCGTGGCGAAGCTTAACAGATGTCTCCGAGCGTACCCCTGGCAGAAACGAACGAGGCAAGAGTCGCCTGTCTGCCAATCATACGGCCACAGTACTTCTTGTACGCTTTCCTGTTCACGTTATTCTTTTCTCCTTTCTATGATGATAAAGTGGACATCACAGTTGGTACATCACAGTCATCGCGGGTTCATTGCAAAACTGAATAAAATTTCACATAATTCACACCATTCCTATTTTAATATTTTGTATTACAACTTTTCATGTGTCTTCCACAGAACGGTTTGTTTTTTCGTACTCAGCGATGAATGTCCTCGTTCTCCCGTTTTTCCATCTCATGATCTCCAAATGAGAACCGAATGAAAAATGGGTAGTGATGTCAAGAGACAAGATAATATTGAATCCTGTACTAAACACGTTCTTCGTATTTCAGAATTTCTTTAATGCCTTGTACTGGCGTGAACGCAGTTTCAAATTAGTTACACGGCAGGTTTTTTTAGAGAAAATAAATGCTCCCAAATCCGTTTTACAGCGTTCCCTCAAATTTAATGTTCCTTGGTTGACATTTTTGAGCGTCAAAGTTACCTGTAACGGATGCCCAAGACTTTCATACAATTTTCGCAAATACAGAGCTTCTTTTATGCCCTCAGTGAGGTTCAAGTGCCCAGCTTCTGCGCTGGAAGTCGCCTCAGTTCTTTTTTTCTTAGTTTCCCATGTAATGGCTCCACCGACCATTACGAAAGCCATTCTGGTATATGATCTGTGATCGACTGAGCGGTTCCCCCAGCCGGCAACCACAAAACCGACCAAAGGCTGATTCGTTTTCCGATAAGTCAACTTCGTTAACAGCAAATGTGATATCTGGGTGAGTACCAATCGCTAAATATAATGATATTATTGAATGATATGGAATATGACTCATTCCATCTGATGCAGGAATTTTGTCGTGAAATTTTAAGTTGACTTCGATGGGAGTTGAAGCTGGGTTGGAATCCTCCATTCCATATTTTTTCAGCAACTCCATCAAATATCTCTTCTGAGATAAATGAATTTCCATTTTGTACCACAATTAAATTCTATTCTTAAGCAATAATTCGTTCCATGTCTTTCGTTTTGAATTCACTCTTACCTTTCAAGGTGAGGTCATCTACGCAAGGTCATACAATGACAAATATACTTTATCCTCATTGTCGTTTAGAAAGTACATACACGGCTCAGCATCAGTTGCTCTCATTCCGAGTGTCCGCAATTTTTCGTCTAGTGTTTTGAACCATTGTCTCCCAGGCGGCATCAATTCATACAGAGACTTTTTCAAATGACAAAAGCTGGAGAAGTTGGACGCAGTCGCAATTAGCTCCCTCAGGTTTTCTTCAAAAAGTTCTGGCGTCTTCATAAAAATATCCTCATCTAAATCTCCGTTCAAATATGTGGTTTGTTTCATTTCAATGTCATTTGCAACCGCAAATGTCGTTAGTGCTCTAAGAGAACTATGCATAACCATTGGTGCATAGGCTTCGATAGTCGATTTCAGGGATTTTGCTGTCACCTGTCAGGGATTTTGTTGTCACCAGGCGCGCCTTTGTACCGACTGACTCCCATTGTGGGCAACCCTAGAAATTGTAGTCTAGTGGTAAGACGAAGGTTCATAATCCAACGAGTAGCCCAATGGGTCGGAACTCGGAATTTTCGCTTGAGTCAGCAGCTCTCGAAACATAACAACCTTTATAACACCTTTATACAGCCCAATTCACCGTTTGAGTTCGACACAAAGCGCCTCGGAATTTCCGCTCCTGCCCAACGGGTCGCACCTGTGGCAAGGTCATTGTTTCTCCAAAGGTGATGAAGGCACCTACAGAAATCCCAACTCGTCGGTCATTTCCAATGGTGCTTTCCCACCTTTTCTCTCTCCTCCTTTTTCTGATTCCTCTCCTGATACCTTCTCCCAAAATCATTCTGCTACGAAGTATCGCTGAAGTCGGCAGTCTCCTGTTCCTCAACACTTGTCTTCTAACACCTCTCGCGATCACTTGTTTTCACCTCTCATCGACATCTAATTCGGTCTTCCCCTTCCTTCCCAGTACAACCAGTTTCTCGCCTTCAGAGCCCTACTTGTTCGCGCTTATACACTCAACTCACATGCTGTGTAAGTCACCTCTTCTCTGTAAATCCAAGTTCAAATCTTGTTATACACCAACTCATAAACTACAAGTTCTTGCTCAACTAAAACCTGTCTCCGAGAACCATTCAAATCTATCCTGGTCCAAACAGTTCGCTTTAAATTTGTTTACCAGAATTAGCGTACGACTCACTGGTTTTCTTTCTTCCGATGGACTCGACATTCGCCATGTGTGATTAAAAGCAACGATGCGAATTCATTTCTGTTTTCCAATCATTCGGATCGTCACTAGAAAGCGCTTCACGCACATAAATTTCTGCTGGGCACGCCATTTCATTCGCACCAACATTTTCTCATACTTTTCTTCTTTTTGGGCCTACCTCATTCACCTGTTCTCACTATTTTTGGGTGCTCTCTTGCTCAAACCAACTCTATATCTATTTATTGGATTTGGCTTTGTTCGTTTTAATCTGGTTCTTAAGCGATAGCATGTATTTGTAAGTTGTACAACAGCATCGCCGCGAGCAGATTATCAAGAATAATAGTACCCATGTCCGTCAAATCACTTACTGTATCGAAAAAATCAGCAACATGGCCCCGAACGTCTCCTCCTGTTTTCATGTTACTCACAACTTAGAAGAGTTGTAGTTCTTGATGGGCCTTCAGAATGGTAACGTTCATATAGTTTTCTCCAAACTTCGTTCAATTTTTGACACCATTTTACAACCTCAGGCGCGCCAATTGACAAAATTATTTTTGATTTCACTTTTCTGTCATTCCTCTCCCATTCACTAAGCAGGCGAGCGTCTGCATCACAGTCTGTCGTCAGTTCTGGCATATTTCAGTAGTTTGTTCTCTTCCATATGAACCACCCACGTATCGAAATTTTGTTTTCCAAGTAGAGAATTTTGAAATCAATGCTCATTATTCTGGGCTCATTACCTGTTATTATGTCGATACTGGAAAGCTTATTTTATAACACAATAGTTACATTCACTCGCAAAATCCACCACGCAAATTGAGGGTATTTAAGTATTGTGAGAAGTGCTTCAAAAGGAGCCCTACAATATTGGTGAAACACGATGAATATTTTGGATAGAGCGAGGGGGAAGCTTTTTTCAATGAAACCACTCACCGCCGCATTAATCTGTAGCTTCAAAATTTTACTCACACCACGCCACGCAAGATGACAGCAAATGTGGAAAAACAATTCCGTGCACTTCACGTCTGTTGAGTGAAACTTGGGATAACGTTAGTGTTTGACACAACGTCAAATACATCATCACAAACCTTCTCTCAATCAGTCGAACTCACGGTGGATTAGCGTTGTATTAATAAGGGAAGCCTAGTAACCTTCCATTAATAATATTTCTTAATGTTATTTAAATGGCCAAAAAGAGTAATTTAGATCCTTCAAAATCGAAAGGCTTTCGTTCCGTTGCCAACATCAAAACCACCGACCATTCCACCACCTTAACTCTGCTTTAGTGCTTCCTTCTACA
The DNA here is from genome assembly GCA_020466155.1 of Pachypeltis micranthus. NCBI lineage: Eukaryota > Metazoa > Arthropoda > Insecta > Hemiptera > Miridae > Pachypeltis > Pachypeltis micranthus. The sequence continues at coordinate 53,476,622 of CM035770.1, read as the reverse complement.
CTGCATATGCGTCGTAGTACTGTAAAGTGGCATCGCTAGTCACCTACACTCCCAAACAATGTGTTTCTCAAACGAAATGCCCTATATCTTTTTTACAAACTAAACGTGTACTAATTTCTAACATTCGGTGTTCCAACAGCATGACAACTTCTGTCGGCACTGAAGGATTTGGACTAGTGACTGTAGCAGACCCCGACGTTCATTGGTATCAAAAGATCAGCATGATGTACTACTTGTTACCAGGTATTTGCCTCGTTGTTCTTCTTATTTTCATAGCTCATGACGTTGGCCGTCAATAATTCGTCATCTTACAGGAGCTGCCGTTGGCATGTTGATGTCACTGCTCGTCAGCCTTATCACTGGAAGCCAAGACCTCGAGACTGTCGACGCTGAAATGATAATTCCTCAAATGCAGTGGGTACTGCAGGGACGACGTCAACGTGCGAAGAAAACTTATGAAGACAAGAAAACTACACAGCTGGCGGAATATTGTTCAGTTCCCGGGATGTGAGATAAGAAATAAAATAAAGTAAATGAGTGTGTTTATCAGCTATATTGAACCCAACTTCCATTAACTTTATAGTCGATACATACCGTATTGCAGGTGCACGAATGAGCCGGTACGTGTCTTCCAAAAATTATACCACAGCGCTGCACTTGCTGTGCTCTGTGTTTAAGGGCAACAGAAGCACAGGGCGATCAAAGTCCCGTGGTGGACTGACGAACTTAATTCCCCTCAAGCAGAATGTAAATTCAGCCCGACTCGTGACCCTGATGCCATAGCCACACCCCGAATTGCTTCATCCAACAAAAGAAGGCCATCAAACAAGCCAACCGGCAATGTTGACGAAGCTTTGTGGAAGTGGATGCGAAGAGCTCTGAGAACACCTGCATAAGTAAAGCGAATGTAGAGCAGTTATTAGTTGCAATCCAAATGAGTCAAGCTGGCCCTGTAGCATAGAGGGTTCGCTGAAAGCCCTCTTTGAGAAGGGGGTACCTGACGACAAAGTAGCTCGAGATACAGGCGACCATTGACTGCTACAAAGCACATAATTCGCTAAGAAGATGATAGCGAAGAAACGTGGTCGCTATTGATATGCCCCTTTGAAACTTGCCACCCAAGTAAATAGTTAGATCAGGTGGGAAACTAGATTAAGAACTCCTCCCAGACGGTACGAGATTCCTCAGGTGGCCAGACCTCCGCGTGGTATAACGTGGGCAACAGCTCTCACCTGGGAGACTGGCGAACGACCAAATACCTGCCGTACCTTCGCTGAGCAAATAGCCTCTTGCATAATGGTGAAACCACACGTCCATAATTGATATAACCCTGATAGAAGGCTTAGGAACAGTCAATTGATTAGGAAACAGGTGTCTTATAAACCCTCTCTGTTCCCAAAATGGAGAGGGGAAGACTGGAACTCTAAGAACACTAAATTACTCTTTGAAGCGACGGCTGAAGTTAACCATTTAAAATAGATTAACGAATTTCGATTAATGAAGAGACTTTGCAGGCTTCCCTCGCGATCAGGGAGTACTGAGCGATATTAACATTGGGGCCAAGTTGTGCGCTTGGACTGTTGAAGCGTATAGCGTTGCCATCAACCTAGTTAGCCCAATCCATCGCGCAGTCACTTCTGGGGGCATTATAAATAATACATTCCATAATTTTGCGAGGCGTGGTAGTTCACTCAATTTTTTGTTAACCCTCAGTGTCTTCAAGAAATACATCATTAGGCAATTCACGTTTTTATCAGCTAATTGTGTGCGCAGTCCAGTTCTTGACAATGTTCTCCCAATATGAGGGGAAGTTTCGGGTGGTGATACTATATCTACTTCATTAGTCAGTAAGTGTAGTTTGGAGAAAGAAGGTGGGAAATATATCAGTTTCATACGCTCATTACGCTAGGCCGGTTGAAACATTGTCGCGAAGAGACCTGGTGTTTAACAAGTAGGATAAAACCTTGAATAATAAACCGAAGAAAGGACGATTATCTATTTTCACTAAATTTGAGTTACAAGGTTATCGATTTCGACGGTTAAATAACCATCAGTAGTGGTGTTGTGTTCTTGCTAGTGATAATGACTTAGCCGTTGAAATCGATCTAACATTGTAACTCAAATTTAGTCGAAATAGACAATCGTCCTTTCTCCGTTTTATAATTGAAATAGGTTTCTACAACTTTGTCGCGCGTGATCGAGTTCATACTTCGAAAGGATTTCGACTCTAAACGAAATTTCCAACGACATAAAATAATTGTTTCTAATTGTCTTTGTGTGCCTCTGTGCAGAAGATCCTTTCCGACCAAGGGGTAAAACGGGAAACGTTTTCAAAAAAGTATGCTGTGCTCTGGAAGTATAATTGAAAACTCTTCGTTCTCTTCAGTTCAACGAAGTAGGAAGGTGAATGATGTTAAAGGCTTTCAGGAAACAGCTTCCGTGTGCCCATGAACGCGATTGAGTGAGAACGGCTGAACCTAGTATTAAATTTCTCGTTCAGCCAGCAGATCAATATGCGGTTATGAGCGAACTCAGCCCAACAACTATCACTATCGCAGTGATCGAGACAGCAATTTTTATTTTCTCAGCAATGGTCTTGTCAATTTTCATTGAATTGACTGTGAGGACAGTGCCAGATGACGTAATGGTACTCGCGAGTAGTCCAATAAATTATAGGTTTCAACGGAAATCTATTTTAGTGCAATATTTTTCTCATAAATGCCGTTCATACGAGACTGGAATTTTACAAATATCAGACTATATAAATTATTACTGTTTAATGGTGGTCATAAAACGTTTAGCAGCAACTTCGGAAGTTTCAAAATTCAAATTAAAGTCGAGGCCTTGACTAATTCTTTTTTAAATGAGTTTCAAAACTCAATCCCTAAACACCGTGTTAGTAGTCCCGTAAATTATTCATGCGTGGTTACAGAACGATGCTCACGATGTAAATAGGGGTGACCCAATAAATTCGGGAAAGTTAGCAACTACCAGTTTCACATTCTAACGAGTTCGTATGAACTGAGTTACACGTTAGGTGTGGGAGCGGTAGAAATAGTTGTGCATGGCAGTGAAGAACGATCTGTGCTGCGGCATGCCTGATATTTCCCTTATAAATCCAACACGTGTGGATTATGTATAAAAAAGTTCTATTACCAGTTTCCGAAGAATCATTGAAAAATTGAAACAATGATTGATAAATGGGAAGCTGTATGAAGTTGGTTCCTATTTGGCTGTCAACGTAAGACCATACGTTTCAGCGAAGAGGTCAAGAATTAATGTGTACGAAATAAGTTGAGAGATAATTTTTGGAGCAGACACCGACATAAAACATTCTTGAAAACTGCTGCTCAAACCGCCACTTAAAAAATGCCAACCTTCGGGCATCAATTAACGAATGGTTCAATAGTTATAGTTGCGTCTTCTATAAATATCTGGTACGAACACAACTTTCCTCTGTCACACGTCCATTCAGTGATTTGTACCGCTCTAGCAACAAATACAATCTGTATTCGTAGAACTTGAATAACCAGTAGGAGGCACCTGCTCTAGTAATTAATTATCGATTTGAGGCTTGCATTAAGTGAATACAGTCCTACTGCACAAAAGGGAAATAAAAAAAAGGAAAACGCTTCAAAGTATGCTCATGCGGATTGAGGAGCAACTTTTTTTTTTCTGTACAGTAAATTTCTTTTTCAAATGTCGCTTTTATTTATTTCACCAACTTAAAGAAAAACTTTGAACATTTGAGTCACGTAGTTGAGGAACTTGAGTCGTTATCCGCTCTAAAAACTTGATTAGTGCCTATTAGCTACTTTACTGAGCTAAATGACGAGCTGTCAGCTCATAATTGGAGGTTGACGCTATTTCCTCGGATTAACCTGGTTTCCTTCACTCGTTCTTTTCATAATTAATATAACCACTGAATTCTCGGCCTCCCTATTCCGCCAATAATGATTACTTATCAATTTTCGACTTTTGCTCTAAATGTCAGTGACGCACGTATCAGGGGTCTACAACAACTTTCCCAAACGTTCCCCCACAACACTGCAGAAGTTCCTGTGGAGGACAAGACTGGTAACTTTTTTGCTTAGCGACTTATAAGTGTACAATTATTAGTATCTGTCTATTTACATAAATAGTATACATACAAATAAAACGATTAATGTAAAACTTAAATGATGAAGCGAGTTCATTCAATTATTAAAATTTAACTCACTATAATTACTGTGATTTCACTATATTGGATTTAGACGCAGCCGCAAACTCCATCATCTAAAAATACCTGTTAAACGATACCAAACGCGAGGTAACTGCGATAAAACTGTCAAAATTGCGTTTTTGATAATTTGTTTAACCAATTCTTCCTTATAACAACCAAAGGGTACCGTCAGATCGTATTGTTCAGCAGGCAGACGTAACTATATACGGCCCCTGGACGGCGGACAGACATTGCAGATTTAGAATCCCGATGACTTGAAACGTAAAGCATTATATTTTGAGAAGGGGGGTTGGAAAAAACAAATGCTCCGGGCCGAAAACATCGGTGAATTATTCAGAATGATTAATAAACCGAAAGGTGGAGGACTTGTAGCAAGAAAATGTAACCTAAATGTAAACTTTGTAGAATCGTGTGACAGGATTCCTGGGTGTCGAATAGATGGTGTCTGGATACGGCGGACACGCAATGACTTTCAGGTGATTACTATGCGATTATCAGATTGGTTGGACTCTCCACACAATGAGACATCGAGGAACAAGACGGCAGGCGGAAATTCTCAAAGTATGGAAGATAAGGACGAGAGAAAGCAAGGAATGTCCTCGTCAGATTGCACGCACTCAACTTATCATCTCACCATAAACGTAGCAAGCGGAAAAGTACCGTAGGACAGTGTTAAGTGGTGGGCTAACTCTTGATTACAGCAGAAACCAATATTTTTTGCTAAGCGAGTCTTCGATCTCGAAAGTAAGCCTTAATCTTTAATGTGAAATTTCTGATGATTTAAAACAAAAAAATCTTACAGTTACAAAAAGTTTTAACCCTTAAAACTAGAAAATAACACTAAAATCATGTGAGTGGCTGCATAACCACCCGTGACTGAAACCCAGGAACAGTTGGCAGTTGGAAAGAGCGGCCGCTGGAAGGTTTAAGGGACCAAGCGGCTATAGATACCGCCAACGCAGAAACAGATATGTATGCACAGTTCGCCCTCTTCATGATAGTAAATTATTTGAGCCACTCAACCGTACGATTCGTATTTGTCGTCTAAGAAAACAGTTCATTTCACTCATCAAAAGCTCTTCTTAATGAGACATTTGCTCCGCTTGTACAACCTCTTCAATTGGCTTTTGGAGAAAAGTAGTTTTAAAACGCTGCAAATTATTACACAACGATTTATTATTCTCTTGCACAACTTGCCGTAGTCAAACACCTCCGATACCCGAACCATTAGATTCAGCATCGAAAAAATACCAGTAAACGATACGAAACGTGCCCTAACTACAACGGTATGACTAAAATTACATATTCCAGGCGCTTGTAGACCTCGTAGGTAATTGGCACGACGTGAAGAGTTGAGGCACGAGTGAAGTTAACAAGTTTTTCTTGGCCGAAAACATAGGTGCGTTATTCAGAAAGAATAATAAACCATTAAGTGGAATTACTAAACACGAGGGATGCTATATATGGAAGTTGGACGATATCTCACTAGATGGAGCCAATCAACCCCCTGCAAAATGATTTTAATTTAAAAGTGGAATCGATACAGCCGAGGACGTTGGAAGGTGTTTTCTCGAAAGTTGGATGATATCCCCTTAGATGGAAAACGTATTCTAAAGACAGGGTGACACAAGTGGAAAGGGAAGAACAAATGTCGTTTGTTAATGATTATCACAACATGAGATTACTCCACCCTTATCAGAAATTCTGGACTCGATCTGCAAACCTTGATAGTAAAACAGAGTGTGCACTGGTGCGTTGTGCTCCTGTCCCTCTAGGAGGTCTTATAGCAAAAGTAACTCCGTCAAACTTCACTTGTTAATGTTCACAAATAAAGTACGGCTGTATTCTAAGGGCTTTCTGACCTGGATCGCTTCCCTCGCGCTAGTTATTAAGTCAGACATCTGGCCTGAGGAGCAACATGGTGATTTATCTGGATCAGCCCTTCGCGAAACCAGCCTATCCACTTATTGGGCAGTACTAAGTAAACTAACTACTAAATAACGTACAAAAAAAAATGTTACAGCTCCGTGCGATCTAAGGTTTTCCAAGTTGACAAAATGAGCAACCCGTTGATCGAATTTGGAATGGTGATCCTCTCTCTGGGGATAACTCTGCTGGTCGGGATGTATTTCAGCAAAGATGGACGAACGTCAATCAAGGAGTACATGTTGGGCAGCAGGAGAATGAGCGCTCTACCAATCAGTCTCTCTATCGCCGCTTCGTAAGTTGATCACCTCAAACTAACGTTAAACAGGTTCTCTCTAAATACTCCAAACCGATTTTTGTCGTTCTTCATTGCCAATTAGTACTTACACTGAATTAACAAAAAAAACACCAACTCCACCGCGTTCGATATGTGTTACTAACGCCCCAATTACCAACAACTGATGAGAATTTCGTATCAACCGCATTTTTGGGTAAGCATCACCCAACTTTCGCTAGCCCCCCGTACACTGTCAGTGGTTTTCGAAGCTTTAGCTACTTATCCAATCTATTTATCACTTAATTCGTAGGAACTTGGTAAAACACAGGTTCGTGTTCTATGAAGAAACTAGTAGCGCTTGAAGTTCATGAACTTATTGAGCTGCTGTTGCTACTTAACCACAATCCACAACCTCAATTGAAAAACCAACATACTGGTAATTGATAGGACGATTGTGCTGTATTCCGTGACTGAGCAGTAGATGCCACCCTCCCAGGGAGATGAGCAGCAGGTGGGTTCCCAGCTGCAGGACATACTACTGACTGCGTCCCGGTCTATAGAACGGCATCCCGCTTGATCTTGCCGGTCCTCATTGGTCATACTTCTAGATATGGCAGCCGTACGAGCCCATGGACGAAAAGGGTCCCTCGCAGAGTATGAGGGCCCAATGCGCTCCATTGTCCCACAGCTCTTTGCTCTCAGGTTGGCCCCCACGTATCCAGTCGCCCAGTTTCTCTCGGGCCACAGAGAATTAAATCGCCCCTCCTCTTTTTCAGGGATTTCGTCCCCGTGCAGTGTGGGAGTAGTAGAGGACTCTTCCCGCATAATCGTTAACTGCTCTCTTCATGAAGACATGTTCACCCAGGCATGATTGAAATAGAGCCGTGGGAGTCTCTGGCAGCGAGTGCAAGGAACATGCACCCAAAAGTGTATCAAAACACATGTATTTGCATTACTAGACCGATAAGGCGCTACTAATGTGCCAGTAGAACAGCAGGTGGTTGGATGCATCACGCCTATTAGGGACTGTTCGTGTCAGACATGATAGAAATGAGCACAATTGACAAACCCTGCAAATGGTTTATTATTTTCATGAACAGCTTGACCTAGTGCTCCCCCATCCCATCCGGTTCAGCATCGAATACTAGTAAACCATACGAAACATGTCCTGGCTACAATGGAACTACGGAAACAAAACGTCTGAAAATTTTTCCCCGTCGTCGGGGAAATTGGAACGGCGGCGCTTCGAGGCGAAAGGGGAGTTGAGCCACCCGCCCGGCAGCGTTGGGAGGTGAGGACGAGGCGGGTTGTTTTTAATTGCGACGGGCGGAAGGGGGGGAGTTCAAACGACGAAACGTTGACTTCCGCTGTAGTCCCCGTGTTGTACTGCGTTTCGTTAATTTTTTTAACCGTTTTTTGCCCATTACAACCCCGGGCTTCCAAAACGGATTTTTGTGCGACAGAACGAATTTTTTAGACCACGTTAAAGGCACAAAACGGCCCAGACAGGGGACAGCGGACGGCGGACGGACATTGCAAATTTGGAATCTCCAAGTCTTGAAACGTAAAGTATCAAATTTAGAGGGGGGGTTGTTGAAAAGTTTTCGTGACCGAAAACATCGTGTTATTATTCAGAATGAATAATAAACCAAAAACCATGGATTACTCAATGAGAGAGAGGTTTTGATGAAATTTGAATTGAAAACTACGAAGTTAATGAACTTGAGTAAACACTCACGCGAAAATTCTGTGCGCAGGCAGAAGCGACGAGAGTTTCGACTGCGTGAACCGAAGAATATGGAGCGTAAAATTCCTTAATAATTGGTAGCGGTTGACTCCAGGTCCTTGCATTCAAGCAAAAATGTGGCACTCTGGAAAAGGAATGAATTTCAGAACCAAATTAGAGCTTTAGAAGCTATGTTGCAAAATAGTTTGAAATGTAGGGTAAAAGCACCAATTGTTGACACTATTAGAGAGAAAAATCGTTCGATTCTGCGCTCTACCCAAGTATTCAAGAAATTGAAACTTTTGGATAGTGATCATGAATCGTGAGTTCCTTGGGAACAATTTGCACCTATTAGACTTGATTAAATACGATTTTTTCAGCATAAAAAACAAGTTTTTCAAAAATGGAATTTTCCCCCTAATGTTGACAGTTCTGCCTTCGGAAATTCCTAATGTTGACATTTGCGGTTCCTAATGTTGACACCAGTCTAAATTTTTGAGAAAGTATTTAAATATGCTTTCCCTCTAGTTATTTCTCAAAGTAAATGAACAAACGAGATTAGGAACGCGTTAAAATATATTTAATGTTAGACTAGACAGTAGGAAGTGGATTTTGAACAGCATAATCACAGAGGAACAGGAACAGAAGTAGGGATCACAAATTTTCTCCTATCACAAATAATTCTCCTACGGTCCCTCCAGGTAGTGATATTGGGCCATCTTCATTTGACAATTCCTTTTCCCGTCCTGATACTGCCTCATCTTCTTTCAGCGACTCCTTCACAGGCTCCACTTCGTTTGACAATTCCTTCTCCCTTCCTGATGCTGACTCATCTTCTTTCAGCGACTTCTCCACTGGCTCCGTATCATTTAACAATTCCTCTTCTGTATCTTTAGCTAAGGTATGCTGCTGGACAACATCCCAGTCTTCATCCATGTCACTGTAATTCTCAGAAAAACCTGGGCCTGTGTGACTGGAAAGCCAGCCTTTGCTGTTGTTTTTATCCAGTGGACCAAAATCTCCTCTTCATCTTTTGACAGCACCGACTGACGCCCTATTCTTCTTTCGAGAGGAGTTTTCCCTCTCACCTTGTACAACAGAGTGATACGAGGAACTCCATGGCGCTTTGCAACTGCATAAACCGTTGTGCCGAGCTTCACATCCTTTATAGCGTCTTCCATTTGCAGGACAGTGTACTTCCACATTCCGTTCTTGTCGGGAGGCATGGTAGTAGTCGATCTGTTAAAATGATAAGACACTGTATCAGAATCATACTGTTATTTTAAAATTCTGATAGGTAGGTAGGTACCTGATAGTGTTGCAAAGGTCATAGGTAGGGGTCTAACCACAAAAAGATCAAGTTACCTTACGTAAAAATGTAAAAAAAAAAAATTATAATATGTCAACTTAAGGAACCAAAATATGTCAACATTAGGATCTCCATGTCAACTTAAGGTTCCAGTACGCTGATTTGAAAAATTCAATAGTCTCAATATTCTACGAAATTATTCAAACCCAAATATCACCTTGGCAACCTGATCAACATTTTCCCCTAATGTTGACACAGGTGTCAACATTAGGACACACGCCCTTTCATGAAACCCAAATGATGACACCCCATCTTGACCATCTATTTCAACGAAATTCAGGGCTTAATGCTTACAAATTCTTCCTCACACTATTATTAGAGCAGGCAATAGATATATAACTGGTTACTCATAATATTTGACTTGAAAAGTCTAATTTTGTTGACTTACCTCACTAACCTGCGGGATAGCGATGGCGTCGCTGGGTTGACTGATCCAGCTGTCACCGGCTTCAATATTAGCCAGACGTTCGATATGGGTAATTATAACTAGTGGAGCCGGCCTACCTCAAATCTCACATCCTTATCAACAGAATGACGCCAATTCCGAGTACCTACAGTGTCCCAATACCTTAAGTTTACGTTTTGAAATTGGAGTGTCAACATTAGGATAAGTGTCAACATTTGGTGCTTTTACCCTAAAGGTTTAGTCGGCAATTGATTAGGATTTGTCGAGCTTACTTGAAAATGATAGAAGGGGGAAATTTTTGTCAATCGGCTTTTCACAACATTTTTCCTTCCTACTCCGTGGGCCTAATATAAAAAAGAACGTGTATACAGTATTTGTGAATAGTATCTACCCCACACGGTATTAACCACCTTACAATTTTTTCTTCGTTCTTTCAGGTACCTGACTGGATCGTCTATGGTGTCCTCCGCTCAGGAAGTGTATATGTACGGGATGCAAGTTTCTTTAATGTGCGTAATGTACATGCTGGGTGGTTTGGTGTCGATCGCGGTGTACATTCCGGTTTCATACAGCGTCAAATCTGCCTCGTCATTTGAGGTATATTTCATCGTAATATTTTTTCGCAGCAAAAATTAAAAGAAAGAGTTTCAGCAATCAATGATGGTTTAGTGGCAGCCAACACCGTTCGTTAGCTAAACCCAGTTAATGAATCGTACGTGAAACGATACTACGAGCTGGATTGAATCCAATAACGTGACCTCATATCAATTCTCCACAACGTTCAACGTCGCCGCATAAATAACGTTTTAACGAACTAATCGTACCTCCACCTGCAATTTTCAAGTTTCTCGCAAATAAACGTTAAAATCGGCTCTTAGTATTTCATAATGTCTCAAACACATAGTTATAACCCAAGAGTAAGAAAAAATCCCAAACTCTCCTGTAAATGAAATGCGGCAAAAGTCGATGAAAAAATAAGAAATGAAAACGTTTATTCGATCGAACAACAGATAGGTGTAGTTCGTTCAGCCAACTGCTCGGGGCTGTGCTCACTAACTCCAAATGATATTTATCGAGAAGATAATATTGGCGAAATATACACTGACCAAGTAGAGCAGATGTATTGCACGAGATTGTGATGACAAAATAATCGTTGAGGATCTACGAAACTAATGTGATCTCACTTACTTGGACCAGGGCAAACTTAATCGAATATTCAACTTTCGACTAAATAAATTCATCAGGAATAGTGAGGAAACCCCCTCTTCCCATTTGCTTATCCATAAACCAGCAGAAAAATAATCTATCATTCGATATACTGCATTGTCCGTGAATTTTTACTTAGTTCATTGTGTTGAGCTTTTAGAAGACAACAGTGAAAGAGAAAGGGATTGATGGTTTTTGTTTTTCATCTCCATACAATGTAGGGCCTCGTGGCTTTCTCTCGCAAAATCGTGACATACAACAGCTCAGAACTGATTTTAACAGTGTAAATTAACTCCAACACTTCAAAATGATACATAGTAACTTGGAACAACTTGAAATCAAATTGAACTACTTCGACTACACCCAATTAAGCTAATAAACTCAATTCCTGTCGGGGGCACGGAAATTTCCTGAACCACCTCCGCAAAACGGAAGCTCCATTGTTGTGAAGATGCTTGGAAGCGAAGGGGCCAGGTGGATGGATTTGTCCGGGCAGTACTCGGTCAAAGAATAATGGAGTCAGCGTAAATTCAATGTAAAGACAGCCAAAGGGGGTTACGAAATAGAAAAATGTTAAAACCTCAACCCGAATTTCATTTATACTTATTTCGTGACATGATTTAGTCCCCTCCCAACGTGACATAACTGAAGGCTAAAGCATGTTCTTTCCTCCAAAAACGTAAAATGTAGAAAGAACCATGACATACGAGTACAATAGTTCAGACTCGACCTTACGGTGTTAACTGAACTCCAACACTCCAAACTGATACATAGGAACTTAGAATCAAATTAAACAACACATCACTTGAGTACACGTTGAAAGTTCAGAATCGCAATCGAAACTTACGTTGAGGGTGTTGTTATTGAGAGCGGCGCAACATGTTCCTCTATTGCCAACTCTTGTTGTTTCCTCATGGCTGGTTAGAAGATGAAGGCCATCATCCATGAGGAAACAACAGCTTTCCTTTTGTGAAGTTTGCTTTATTTATTTCCTGTTGTTTATATCTGTACTTCGATCGAAGTGACTGAAATGCACATCTTTCTTCGTTACAGTATTTTGAACGGAGGTTCAACAAACGCATCAGAAAATTGGCCTCTGCCCTTTACGTTTATGAAACAGTGAGTTATACTTTTCGAACTTTTAATTGAAAAATTAAAAAATTTACGAATTATTGAATTAAAAACCCTGCAAATTATTACACAATGGTTTATTGTTCTCATGAACAGTTTGACCTAGTATTACTGCTCCCCCATCCCATTCGATTCAGCATCGAATACTAGTAAACCATACGAAACATGACCTGACTACAATGGAACTACGGAAATTAAAAATATTCCCCCGGCGCCAGGCGCCCGTAAACGTCTGATCCGACACTGCAGATTTGGAATCCCCACGTCTTGAAACGTAAAGTAGCAAATTTTGAGTGGGGGGGTCTTAAAAAGTTTTCGTGACTGAAAACATAGGGTTATTATTCAGAATGAATAATGAACCAAAATTGCCCGATTTACAAATCACATTGTTGGGCAGGCTGAATCAGCTCGGTTTTTACTTTCCGCTACCCGAAGGGAAGGAAAGTATAGTAATCGGCCCAAAAAAAAATTTGGGTTTTATTCAGATCTTTACGTATCAGACCCTACCGAGTCTAAAAAACCTAATTTCGGCGCGTGCTCCGAGTGTGTGTGTGTCTGTAGTTCGATTTGCGGGAGAACGGCTGATCCGATTGAGCTGGTTCTTCTTTTGTTTTGTTAGTTATTTTTTGTAGACACCAAAATAGGGTTATGGACGATTTCGGCCGATGGGTATGGGAGGTGGGGGACGAAAATGTACCAAAAACTAGGGGTTTTCGCATTTTTCTCGAAAACGGCTCTAACGATTTTGATTAAACTTTCAAATTATCTTCTCCTAATCAATACCTAACTTTTCTTCTCCATACATATCTCCATGAAAATACGGTGAACGGCAAAACGGCTTCAGCGATTTTCACCAAACTCACAGGATGTTTTCAAATAGTGAATACCTACATATTCTTCTCGAAAATGTTCCTGTGACGGTCAATTGAACAGAGATAAAAATCAAAATGTGTCAAAAATAACGTTTTTTCTAACATTTCCGTAAATTTCAGGGTAACTTCTTCACCAGATGTGATAAATCCTAATGCAGTGTCTTTTAGTCACTCATACCAACATTTTGTTCGCTATAAGTATTTCTGTATATATATGTTGAACGGAGATATAAGCCAAGTTAACTCAGAAAAGGAGATTTGTCGAATATTAATTTATCGGTATTCCAATTTTCTCAAAAACGGCTCTAACGATTTCGATCAAGCTGTCGGAGTACTCTCAGCTAACTAGTCCCTACATTTTGTTCTTCATAAATGTTCCTGTAAAAATGCGTTGAACGAAGATATAGCGCCCGCCTATGTAGGTGGTGTTCGAACTTAGAGGGGTGGCGGAAAGTAGTGTGTTGCTACGCACCAGATATTTGACTTTTGGAATATCCGCACTCGCACATAAGGGTACTCATCGGCCCTATGAAAAGTCATTGTATCCCCAAACACTTATATCTCAGCCCTTTTTGTTACCTATAGTCAGTTATTTCCAATTGACAACGGATTTTCCCTGTCCTGGACTTCCCCACTACTCAATTTTAGATTCCTCTTTTCAACAAACAGCTCCTTCCAAGTCAGTCATCCTTCAGCACTCGCAGTACAGTCGTCTCCCAGCTCTGCCAACGATTCGTCTCGCAACTCGCGCTACTTCTAACTCTTATCTGTCCCTCTCTTCCACTTGGTATCTCACAACCAGTTTCTCGTGTATTGAGGGTCCCTTGTGGGCGTCTATCATACTCAACCGGATATCGCTATTCTGTCCAGTGTAATAGAGCCCTCACTCACACTCACCACGTTCATTTATTTCTCAGTTTCAAGCTGCTCATTCGTGCGCACTACACACATGTAAATTAAAATATTTCCGAAGGTGAGAGTCTGAGAAACTATCTACACTATCGAAATTCCCAGCGTTCTGGAATAAGCGTATTGTGAAAATTTTTGTAGAAAACTATCGCGTATAACTTGTTAGAGCGTCACTCTGCTGTCATCAACTGCTCCTGTATGCCGCCACCTGACTTCGTGGCTTTCATGTGTTAAGCGTTTCCGCTCGTTCATTCGGTTTTCTCTCGTTCCCATTCCATTTTTATCTATTTCGCAGACAACATGCGAGGTGCCTGTTGCTTTGAATGGCGGGATACCATTCGCAGATTGGTAGGTAAGCGAGCGGCTGTATCTTAATTCCGGTTTTTTAGTGGCAAAATCTTGAACAAACGGGAAGATCACAGCTCTGGGAAAGCCTGATATTTTTCTCGGTTATTCAACCGAAAGTAAACCATATAGAACTAGGCTTACCGAAAGAAAATGTTTTTGTAACGAGAGATGTTGAACTTGTAAAGGGACAGAACATGAATTTAGTCCCTGGCGAGTAAAACAAACCGGAATCCATCGAATATTTCTAAAACTGTCGGCTCTGACAGTACTGAAGTTGACAAAGATGCAATTTCAGAATGTGAAGCAAGATGTAGTAGCACTGAACCCTCCTCACCACCTGTTATGAAGGGAGGACTTGATAGGCCCAAAAAGATACGTGGGGAAGACCAAGAAAGCCTGCTGGTTCCTAATCAACCGAATGTATTGACGAGGGCATTGATTCTGATATAACAATGAAAACATTACAGGAATAGTTGACGATACGTACGACCTCATATACCTCAATCCCGACATATTAGAATGGAACCGGCCACAAATAAGGAGTTTTCGTTATCAATCTAAAATAAGACTAGCAAGATATTGAATACGCCGTAAGTGCTCGTAGTCAGTTCAATACAGCGTACACTGAACAGCTCTGGAAGTGTACTGCATGATCTGAAGGCTACGAAAGATGACACACTGGTTTTCAAGAAAACTGGCAAACCAGTTACAAGATTTTCTGATGTAGATTGGGGAAATTGCTGAATAGACTGGCGCTCATACTCAGGATACTGTTTTGAGTTTGCAGGAGTTACGATTTCCTGGGAAGCCAGAAAACAGCACGCTGCAGCCCTTAGCAGCGTTGAAGCCGAGTATATGGCTCTGAATGAAGCTACCAAGGAAGCGAAACATATGAAAACTCTGTTGGAGAACCTTGGCTAACCTCAACCTTTCCATTCGTGTCTTTTCTGATGGTCAACGAGCTCAAAGTTTTGCCGAAAATCCTAACTATTACAGACGGACAAAGCACTCATCACTTCGTTCGACAAGCAGTCGAGGAAATAACGCTAACTCATTTCTTCAGGATCGCTTTCGGAGAATAGAATAAAACTAATTGAAAATACTCTACGAGTTTGATCCGAATCTATACAGCCTGTTTTAAAAATGTACCGAACGAAATTCCCAACGTTCGGCGTGTGGCGCTTTGCTCAAAAGCAGGGGAATACTCAGTAACCCAGTAACTAAAGATCGATTGCGAATAAAATTACAGCTCTCATCAAATGAAACCCGATTTTGAAATGTTATTCGGATTATCTTTCACGTTTCAGTTGCATCACACGGCTATGGCTCAGTTCATTCCAGCCCTAACGCTATCGCAAGGTAACTTTCAATTTTATTGTCTTTAGTTTAATTGTTTACTTTATTTCCTTTTAAAAATTAAGATGTGTGACAAACGTTCGATAATATGTGTATTTATATATTCAATAAATTTGTATTCATGTCCCATTTTATCGTGGTGCCACGAAACTATTCAAGAATATGAGTAAACGAATTTATCGATGAGTCTACTAGCATGTTTTGATTTCAGCTAGCGGACTACCAGTTTTCCCCATCGCATGCGGACTTTCTGTAATATGCTACATCTACACAGCTTCGGTAAGAATATTTTGACCTTATCCATCATCATGTCGAAGTTTCTGGATATAATAAACTCCGACGAGTGAACAGCAGTATGGGATTAGTACGAGAGTTTGGAAAGGTGGAGTGAAATTCCGGGAGAGAGTAGTTAAATCTACGTTGCGAGGAGGGAGACAAACACACTGTGTGCTGGTTAGCTATCAATTGGCTTGGGCGTTGAGTGCATGGTTAACAAGTGGGAAGTGAAATGGGAGCTTCCCCCACCCCACATTTAGAGAATTGGCAAGCGAGATGGGAATCTTCGTCAAAGGTACGTGGCACGTATGAGTTTTTCTCTAACATCCGCGAATGGCTTGGGAGAAAGTGGGTTGAGCCAGACCACTGGACGAGCAAGTTGCCTATGCGCGGCTTCACTTCATTTCTCTCCAAGTCTCACCATCATGCACGTCTTGCGCCTCCACTGCAGAGAAAACATAACCCACGTGCTACTCTACTGTAGTTCATGCAATACTGAGCGACAGTTGTTGGAAGAGCAGACAAACCTAGCATAGCAAACAAACGTGATCACAGTTGAAGTGTCTTTTGAAACTTAAGACCCAAGTTAATAGATAGATCAGGTAAGAAACCAGATGAAGAACTCCCCCCCAGATGATACGGAATTCCCGAGGTGGTCAGCCCTCCGTGCAGTTCAACATGGGGAACAGCTCTCTGCCGAGAGAGTGGTGAACGACCATATACTCGTGCCTGCCGTACTTGTCAGGGTTCGGTGGATACTGCGCTGCGCGAGTGGCTGGCCTCTTGCACGATTGCTAAATGGCAACCTCCTGGTTCTGGGTTATCTTCCCAGGAGCATGCTCATGCTACCAGGCGCGACCACGGGTTGTGGATAGTGGAACGGCCACGGCATTGTCCCCAGGGGCATGTCTGCGGCCAGCTGTGAATATGGTCAGCATGCTGACTGAATAAGCAGCCGCGAACAATGGGCAAAACCCAAGAGATTGCAGAAGAGATCCTGAACAAAGGACTCAAGGGCAAGCGGATCTACATTTTCTCAGACAGCCAGGCCGCCTTAAAGGCCATCGCAGGCTATAGTTTTAGGTTTAAGCTGGCATGGGAATGCCTCCATGCGCTCAAGCAGCTCGGCGCCCGTAACAGGGTCTCCCTCATTTGGGTGCTGGCTCACAGGGAGCATGAGGCTGAAATGAAAAGGCTGACCGCCTCGCGAAAAGGAGTACAGAATCCCCACCCATCGGGCCTGAACCACACGTGGGTCTGACGAAAAGTCACCTGAACCGTCTGGTTGCTCGATGGGAGATACAGGAAAATGGCGCCCATTGGCATCGCCAGCCACGACTAAGACAGGCGAAAAGGCTTGTCACGCCTTCCTGTCAAAGGGTGAAGGCGATGCTGACACTCTCTAGACAAGATCTGAGAGTACTGATGAACTTCCTCACCGGGCACTGCCCACTCAGATATCACCTCAACAAGATGGGCATCTCAGAGGCAGTGGAATGCAGACTCTGGGGTGAGGAGGACGAGACAGCAGAGCATATCCTATGTGAATGCCCTGCCTGGGCAGCAAAACGCTTTGAATACTTCGGTCAGGGGACCACTGAACCCCAAACTGTAGCGGACTCTGTGGTGAAGGACATACTCGGCTTCCTAAGGGGGCCGGGTATGTACGACGCCTTCTACTAAGAAAGGGCCAGCGTCACAATAGGCTCATATGTGGCCGCAGTGACAAAGAGACGTGTCCCACACGTCCTCGGGTCAAAAAAAAAAAAAAATGGCAACCTCCATGGCAATAAACTGACTGATATAACCCTCTCCAAGGGTTCAGCAACGGTAATTTGATGAGAAAACAGACCTGTTTGCTGTCCTCTTCCAGGTCTGGTTCCTGCTTCACACCATAATTTTCTTCTTCTCAAAATTGGCTGCGACGATTTTAATTAAATTTTGTGTGTGACAAGTTAAAAACTAGCGAACTGTAATATAAAACTGTCGTTTGCAGAAAAGTCACCTAGGAATGCAATAAATTATATTTTAATTTATTGAGGACATAATTAGTTGGATTGAATGGTCTGGAAGAAAAGACTGTGGACATCAACACAATAGACTGCCAATCAACTAAACGCTTTCAGACGCTCACCTTATCCATTTAGCAGTACATAAACCGAAAATTGTAAGAAATAGAAAACCAAGTTGATATCACGCACGGCAATATGTTTCTGCGATTCTGTTTGACCACTTTACAGACGCTTATACTTCTTTAGCAGTAGATATCCGTTAGTTAACAGGTTGGCAGGAAAATCGGAAACAGAATATTTTCCAGCTCTCGCGAACTGGAACTGTGATGCCTTCAATAAAACCACAGCTCTCACCATACACCCTTGAATACTTTTGTTGTGGCGCAGTTTGAGAGAGGAGTTGAAATAACCGTCGTGCGGAAGTGAGAACAGCAAGAAGAGAAGCGGTGCTGATTTGGCACACCCTGAAGATCGCTACACACTCGGTAAAGAGGAACATGAAGTGTTAATACTCCTAATGATCAGATCAAAGTAAACAGGTTCCTCATTATACTTTTCACGCCCTTTGGTAGAGCAGTATAAACATAAGTCGATTTAGCTGCTAAGTCAATCGCAACAATATTTTATTCCACAGGGAGGTCTTAAGGCTGTAACTTGGGCTGATGGCGTTCAAGCTGCTATTTTCATGTTGTGCATCGTCGTTCTGTTCGCCGTTGGAGTCGCGTCAGTCGGAGGATTCGCAGAAGTTTGGAGGTTAGGAGCTGAAGGATCTCGAACGGATTTTTTTGAGTGAGTTCAAACGTTCGTTCGTAATTTTTTTGAAGTTTCTTATGTAATCGTTTCTGTGTCAACTCTGTCAGATATCATGGCTTGTCAGATAACTAAAATATGTGTTTAATAATGGAATGGGTCTTCAAACCACCAACAATTATAATCGTACCTCTTAGAGAGAGGTCTTAATCCTGAATTGGGTACTGCCACTGGTAGACGGAACCGATGCTGGTACTCCCGGGCCATGCTATGTCCAGACAGCGACTATGTCAACCGCCTAGATAATGTTAGTCAACTGTGTCTTGCCATACAACGTCCCACTTTTTGACACTCTGCGATCCTCACTTGTCGTTTCATTTCCTCATGTACTTACATAGGTTTGGGTGTACCTAGCCCTCACTTAATTATTAACCGAAAAAAACTTTCAATGCTAACACTCATCCCATGTTGTCAAAACATTCAGACGTAGTTCCACTTCCAGTTTCTCAGCTTGTCCGGGTATCAATATGGACATTAAGGGTGTCACCACGCCAGAGCCAGGTGATGATTCAAGTAGTTTCCCCAGGGAGCGTGCATTTCTCCTGTTTCTATCAACTTCAACAGGGTTGAACAGGGTTTCTTTCTTTCAACAGGGTTGTAACTCGTTAGCTAGTTGAATTAAAATGTAACTTATGAACCTCTTCTGCCTGTAGGAGGTCAGTACATTCTTTTTATGACATTGTTTCAGCTTGAACTCGTCGTTGGACGTCAGGTACAGTATAGTAAATATAATCATAGGTTCAACTCTGTTGCTGCCGAACATATTCTTAAACCCATCGTTCCACCAACGAGTTGCTTCAATGCCAAACTTCAAAGAGGCTCGTCGGTGAGTTTTTTGGAAAAAACAACAATTTTTGCAAAATTTACTAGAAATAAGTACACTTGATAGGCTGATTGCATTTTCTCAGGGCACATAGATTCTCTGAATTAGAATTTTGTGTGTGTTTTATAGTTTTTTCTCAGCACATCCAATAACTGGTTATATGCGTGGTGGCAGGGTACGAATTCTGGAAACTACAGCAAACCAACCTGAAACTCACGATAGAATGTGTTGTTACGGTACGGCACACTGCTCAGTGCTGTTCGAAGTGTCAGTGACCTTGCAGCACAAGGAATTTCGAAACTCATATTGAGGACTACAAAACACTCAGTTGACGTGGTACTGTACATGTACTGTGACTGAACATGTTTCAGACTTACATGCAGTCCATTTTGTCACCCCCCCCCCCTTTCTCTTCCTCATTCCAAAAATACTCAAGGTGTGGGTTTACGAGTCAGAGAGGGTGAATGAGTTCAGGCCCACCGACATATGGATTACAAGTCCTTTGAAGGGCTACAAAACGGCTCAACGATTTTTCTGTGTGGAATACTATAAATAATCAAACATTTCGATAAAACAACCGATTTCACGCGTATGTGATACCAGAAATATCAAGTTGGTAGTCTAATTAGCTAGTAACCGGTTAATGAGCGACACTCATAATGGCGAAAAGATAATAATAATATTTAAAAATCCTATGCACTTTTTCTTCGTTTCTTCAGGAATTATTCCACCAACTCATGATTAGCTAAGCAAAAGAAGTGTGCGATACGTGGCACCAGATATTGCAAAATAAATTTAACTTTTAATTTTAGAAATATACGTAACGATTGGAATAATTGAATATATACATTAATTTATAACAGAGTACAAGTAAATATTTCTTATTAGTGCATCACAAGGAATGTACATATCCAATATAATAGGTCTTGTTTTATTAAATTCCACAACACCCCCTCCACGACAGTTCTGTATTTATTTATGTGGATACGGGACGACCCAAAAAAAAGAAGGAAGGCAGTACAATGATATATGGAAAAGCTGACTAAATATGACAAAGATTTAAAAAAGTCCAGAATTCGACAGAAAACGCACAACACAATTAGCCTATGGAGCGGTTTAGTCTAGAGCAGTTAGAAGAAATGGGGGCTAAAAAGCAGGAAAAGCTGATATTTGACGGAGGAGAGTTTTGATGAGAGAATATCGATAACTGGAAGGGACGTGGAGGGAAGATTTACATCGTGAGGAATGCGGCAGGGCAGAAAGGACGGTGATTCCGAATAATTGGCCAAGGAAAAGGGGACTGCGATGAGTGATACAGTACGAGACGAGAGGCGAGGAGATCAGAAGAATCACTCAGGCCTGATAGCAATCCATGAAAGAATTAAATATCGGCACAAAAGCGACGGTCATGAGCGTAGGATACGTCGTCACGGGGAATGAAGAGCTTGTAGGCGAGGTAACGGAAAAATGCTCTGAAAATAGGCACAACACACTCGTACTGCGGGCTCCAGATTACTGGTGCGTACTACAGAATTGGCTGCACGAGCTACATGCCCTCAGAAGGAGAGCTGGGAGTCAAGGTACACGCCAAGATCCACGATGGAAAGAGGTGAAGCACATTTGGACTGGCTGAGGACCAGGTCGTTGCAGTTGTACCATCGAAAAAAGAAGAAAGCTGGGAAAGTATTTAAGCTGTCCACACTCACCTTGCTTGTTCAATTAATTTGTATCCTTCTTGATTCCTCCGCAGAATAATTATTTACCGAATCATTCACTATTTTGTTCCTCCACGTGGCTAGAAGAAACATGCCCAAGTAACCACTGAACCTCTCTTTGCGCAGGGTAACTTTGTGGTCTTCACTATTCATATCAGTGTTCTTCGCATTTTCTAATAGCGTGGGGCTTATCGTTTACGCTTACTTCGCTGGTTGCGACCCTGTCCTAGCCAAAAAGGTGAGTACAGTACAGAATAGTTTCCAATACCTGTACGACGAATATTGAACATCAGTGACTAGGACTATGTTTGATGAGAGATGAGTCTTTCCTCAGGGTGTGTTTTAAGTTTATTTCACCCTTAGAGAAGACGGCTGGTATGTTTTGACGCATCAAAATTAATGTTTAGCTGAAACCTAAAATTCCCAGATACAGATAAGTGGAGTCATGTTGACAGTAGCGTGGAATCGAATACAGCGAGGGCACACCATGGTAAGAACAGTCAGCTGTCGCAGGTACTTGCTACTTAAGAAGTTCATACCTCTTCGACCCTCTTAGCTATGGAATGAAATGTAACGGCTACTTACGCCACGAGTAAATTGATTCGACGGACCAATAAATTGCCAGGTTTACAAACGAAATCGCCTATCTCACACTTTTGCTATGGTAGAGACTCAACAACGCGTTACCAGATGCACACGCCAGTCAAGGATCCTGGTAACATCTCTAGGGGAACGACATTAGGAGTCCCTCGTGGTTGTTGCCAGCGTCTAGCGCCCACTGTTGAAGACCGTTAAAGGGGATGAAGTCCGCTGAAGAGTGGAAAAATGATCACGAACTCATAAAACGTCCAGTTGAGTAACATCTAAATGGGGAGTTGGTGGATATGAGGGTTGCTATTATGGATACGGGGTCTCACAGGTTGGAACCAACAATGGTTGTGAATTGTCAATAATCCAAATTGCTGTCAACTGAAAACAACGATATTAATAGTGCTAAACTATAAGTTCACTTTAAAGCAGCATGTGTGGGAGAGGAATCAGGAAACCGATTGTGTCTATATGTGTTCATTCTGCTTGAATGAACTACTTTGTACTCGGTAATGTCGTCCAAAAAAGCTGAGGCTCTTCTGCTCAGGCGCTCAACACTCACAATTTTGGCAGCCAAGCTAATGGATTGACTAGCCCAACGTGCCCCTCGACCACCACGAAGCAGAGCGTCAACGATTCTCCCATGGGAAAACACGGAATTGTAGTTGCCTAATTTTCTCGTTTTACGTACAATCGTTTAAGTCTGATATAAATTATTTTCATTTTATTAAATTAAGTCTCATTTTGTTTAAAAAATCAGATTAAATGATCAGGTTTAGAGACTCCTTATACTTCTGAGCTCGGGTTGCAACAAATCGGCATTACAACCTTGTAGTGGAACACCGAATGATATTCGAGAATTGATTGGAATGACACGTTAAGGAATTAAATATTTCTGATGCGTACGTTCGTTTTATTAATATCTTTTTTGCAGAACATCGCCAACCACCGTGCTATCCTTCCATATTTCGTGACAGAAATATCCGACAAGCTTCCCGGTATCCACGGCCTGTTCCTCTCAGGAGTCATTGCAGCTGGGTTGAGGTAGGTACACCACTATAACATTCTCACGTTATTAATTTCAAAATTATTCGTTAGATTATAGATCTCACTTATAGCCAATTTTCCCTGAAACTCGACCATTTGTTTTTGTTTTTGTTTTTTTTTTTTTAGCACAACGACGAGTTGTTGGAACACAGTAGCTTGCACTATGTATGAAGATTTGGTGAAACCACATTTGAGCCCGAATATCAAGAAGGAGAAGTCGTTCAGAATTCTTAATGGGATCTTGCTTGTCGTAGCAGTTCTTTCTACCTCAATCATTCCGCTGATGCAAACTGTAAAAAGTCTCGTTGAGGTAAGTTTTAGATAGAAGAGTCAATTGTTGAATAATCGTCAGTTCCACAGGCGCAAAATCGAATTCGTGAGACTTCAAAGTACTCAAGGGATATCCTTTAAGGAGTTTACTAGTAAATCTTCCTGGACCGAGGTCTGGGTTTGGCACACGAGAATAATTTATAATTAGTGCTTAGCGTACACATACTTGTGAATTTGAAAAAAATAATCAAAACAGTTTTTGAGAATAATGATAACTCATTTTACAATGTATTTTGTCTAATGTCTTCATTCTCTCCAACAAATAACATAGGTACATGAATCGTGTGTAGAAGTGACAAACTCCTCGTCAGGTTGATCAAATAAGACCTGGGGCATCTGCGAAAAATGTTGGAAAAACTCGTTTTTTGGCTCATTTTGATTGCTATATACATTCTATGTACTGCCATATTAACATTTATGAGAACGACGTGTGGGTATTGACGAACGAAATCCATCCTGTGAGTGGTGTAATCGTCGAAGCGGCGGGTTTTCTAAAAAGCGAAATAGAACACTGGGCTGAACTTGGCTACATATTCATAATCGAAAAATTGACCGTTTGCCCAAAAGTTGTGATTGGGGGACTAGACAAGAATATAAAACAAATTTGAAATCAAGGAAGAATGTCTAGGACATCGGTGGCGAATTTTGAACAGTTCAAATTTCGAAAAATTGAAAAAAGTCCTTTCCCCAGATTCCAAATGTGTTACGTATTCATGTATCCGACTTTCCAGGACTTTGGAACGACCGTACAAAATTGCGGTCCAAAAAACTGAAAAATGTCTGACAAGATATTCTTCCTCTAGTTTCAGATTCGTGTCCGCGACCATTCACGACAACTTTCGATTGTGAATATGTAGCTAACTTCAACACTGTAAAAAAAAAACCTTTTTGCTTCATAGGACTAAATTTTCACTAACCGTACTTTCACATAGATCCATTGGGAACGAAGTTCGGGGATTTACTATTAAATATATGAAATATTTACTGATATTTCAATCGGAATCATTAAACCGTTTTCTAGAACAATCCAAGTCTCTTTTGCATCAACGAAAACTGCTCGTAATCCTATTTTTGTGCCTTTTAAAATAACGAATAAAACAGAAAACCGCTTTCTCTTGGGCAGCATGATTGAATCCACCGTCAAAAAATATTAAGAATATTACATGAGATCCATCCCATTCTATTCAGCTTCAAAAAATACTAATAAATGATTCGGAACATGATCACTAAAATGAACCTACGTAAATTCATGTTTTCTAGACGATGCTAGACAATTGAAACGAATTGGAAGGAATTGGCTGGCGTGAGGCGGGAGGCAGTGAGAGGAAATTACCGCACGTCGGGGAGAAAATATGACTTTCGCTACGTTGCCTCTAGAGCTCCTTCTGCTACTAGCATTCACCTCACTGTATTTACTGTGATCTCACTGTCGCCCATCAAGGCGCAGTCCAACACCTAAAATATCCATCCTATTCCATTCAGCATTAAAAATACCTTGGATGCCAAACATGACGTAATTGCAATAAAACTGCATAAATCTCGTTTATTGGCTAATTTGTTAAAACATTTTTGATCCGTAACAACCATAGGGTTCGTCTGATCGGATTGCCAAGCAGGCGGGCACAACTACATACCAAACGGAATTTTTGTTTGCGATAGAACGGACTTTCTAGACCACATTAAAAGCAAGATATGGCTGATGAAGGCTAACAGAGGGTGGGCATTGGAAATTTGGAATGCCCATGCCTTGAAATGTAAAGAGTTGAGTGTAGGAGGGGGGGGGGTGAAAAGTTTCTGTGGCCGAAAACATAGGTGTATTATTCTGAATACACATACACATACATAGCCGTGTTTTTTTTTTAATTTTTAAGAATTTCTTAATTCATTTGGCTCAAAACCTGAAGAAAATCCCTCGAAGATCTGAAGAAAATGCGACTTTTTTACTCGATTGAAATACTTGCGGTGGGTAGCTAAAAGACCAATGTAACCAAGAAATGGTGACCAATCGTACAAATTGAAGATTCGTACGACCCCCCCCCCCCTCCCACAACGTTCACATTCTGAACTATAGATAGTTGGGATCAAAAACGAAATTAGAATTAGATAATATTCACATAATCGTTTGATTTAACAAAAATTACGTGCTGCATGACCTCCTTTGTACTTTGAACCTTTCACAATTCGTCCGTTATCGATTATAATTACTAACAAAATCAAATTTTTTTACAGGCTACCTTGACTTTAAAAGCCCTGACAGTTTCGATGTATGTGATCATGTACAATGCTGGCATGTTCCTTCCATGGGTTAACTGCGTGGTAAGATATTCTTCAAATTTCCAACTTGGTACAGACTTTACACACCAATGGGGACCGACGTACAAATCTTCGGGGGGAGGGAAAGGGCATCACCACTGAGTAGGCATTCTGGTTTCCTAATGCAATCCCGGATTCGGGAGGTGGTTCATGAGATGTGGGGTTGGCTAAGGGCCGCGTTCACCAAAACGCCGCTGATCGTGATCCAACTGATCAGGGCTAGATAAGTTGATCAAGGCTAGTCATTTTCGTGTCCACCACGCTAGCCGAGATCACTGTGGGATGCGGTTAGCATAGACGTGATTACGCTGCGATTAAGCCATATCGAGAAGGCAGTGGACTCATGAGGTTTCAGTAAAGTAAAGAAATTGGACGTCTGTTCAACATCTTGTCCCGTAAACAAGTGTCATGTAAACGTAAACGGCCGCGAAACCGTGTATCCCGTAGATGCCCAATGCTCAATAATCTGGATTTGACCAAATTATTGTTTCTAATTATTGTCTTACACCAAAGTGGCTGCATTAAACTCTGCCGAAGCTGAATTTTGTGAGGTGCTTAAAGTGAAAATACGCGTACTACAACTGCAAGAGCTGCAGGAATAAGCCGAATTAGTCCGGGAAAATGCTTTGTGCGTGTAGGAAAAATCGGAAGCGCTACAAGAAAATGAGAACTGAGCAAGAAATAATAAAAACCCAAATTATGAGGTTACAACTTTTACAAGTAAGGAACTTTTATGAGGAAGGGAGAATTGTCGTGTTTAATAAAAGTTGTTTAATACACTAATCTGTGAGTAAAAGCGTGGTATTATTTAACATTTCCTACTTATCTGCTACTAAATCCAACCAGGTAAGCCGTTTGTGTTTTCTAACACGGCAATATGACGACTGGTTTTTTCAGAAACTGCTCAGCACACATTTTACGCAAACAACAACTTGTTTTCGACGATCGTAATACTTCTGTTCGCAACAGAATTTAAATTCATACTTCTAGAAGTCGTCGGATCCTACTCATAGCCATTTGAGGCACCGGGTGAGATGACGATAACCCAACATATTAGATTATCATCGTAGTGGAATAGCAACTGAAATAACTGAGCTCTAGTAAACAGTATCTTCTTTATTATCATTATTCCAAAATATACGTAAATTATTCACGATAATAGAAGCGAATATTCGACAGTGCGAGGTAATGGCGGACAAATATCAGAACATGATAATGAAAGATAAGAGCTAACCGGACCAAAACGCACAATTTTTTGGGGTTAGCGCTTGATCAGGGCTAGAGCTTAACCCAGTCTGGTGGACACCGTTTTTGTGGCGGGAGCGGGTTAGGTGCTGTTAATCGTCTCTAAACGAGATCAACGCAGTTGGTGAACGCGGCCCTAAGTGAGTCTGTTGTCCAAAACGAGACCCGGAAACCTGACTGAGCTGTTCTTTGTAACAGGACGGTCGTTTAGAAGTGCCAATGGACGGGTTATGGACAGTTTGATGCTGAAGCAGGCTAATGACGTCTTCTGCGGATTTATCCGAATTCTCAATCTGACAGCCTGGATACTTAGGGAGTCAACATAACGCTGCATCATATGGTGCGCTCTTTGGCTCATCAGGACAGCCAGATTGTCAGAAAATTGGGCATAGGAGGTTTTGTGGGAAAGAACAATATCGCATAAGTGGAAATTATACAAGAAAGGGGCGAGAATGCTATCTTGAGAAACGCTATATCACTGGGATGTTGAGCCCTCTTGTAAACGAAATGAAATGTGAGCGCAACAAAATGATCCAATAATTCAAAGAATATTTCAAGGAAGCAGCATCTGAGAGATACTTGTCTTGTGACTGGGGTGGAGAGCTTCAGGGTACCACACGAGAACGTTGATCAGAATTCAGTATTACTCAAATGAATTTTTTGCCCAGAGTCGAGCGAGAGGTTGGGGAAATATTGTTTGATAGGATCCTTCCAGTGGCTAAAAATTATTAATGGCGCGAGTGGGATAAACAGCAAATATTAAGAGACATGCAAACTGTGGGGCGGTAACTCAAATCTCATCTTGAAGACAGTTCGAGCAGTGACTGATTAACTTGACTAGGAGGAGAGCGACGACAGTGGAAGATGCGACAATCTTCCACTTACATCATGAGAGGAGGTAGGTTGAAGAAAATAGTGCAACAAACTGAAAATTGACGTATGAAGAACAACCAGCTTAGGTTTTCTAGTACTTGTGGGAGTTTTTGAAGTAAGTAAGTCTGTCAGCATCCAATAGCGCAATATTAGCCCGTACCGTGACACTAAGTGACAATAAACGGCGACTCTTTGAGTATACTGCCCTCTCATCCACGCCAATGTATTCATTCAGTTACAGACAAACGCCTAAGAAGCTCCAAGCTCATTGAAATCGCGTTTTTACTGATTACAGGGAGTTTTTGTCGGTAGTTTGTGCTCAGCTGCAATCACTGCGTTCATCGTCTTCTCGACACAGCTCGCCAAAAGCCAGAATTTGGTGGTTGACCTTCCAAAAATACTTACGACCGCTAGCTGTGTTGTGAATGGAACGACTTTCGAAGCCTTGAAGTAAGTGCTGGATTTGAGCAGCAACCGGAATACTAGACCGTGTTGCTTCAGGTAGGATGAATCCTGGAAGTGCCAATCGAGGGAACCAGCGCAAACATTCTAGCGGTTAAACATTTATGAGGGAGAGAGAAAGAATCTATTCGGCTAAGAAGAACAAAATTTGACACATTTGGCAAAACCAGTATGTTAATACAATCATCCATAGCCTGTTTCGATGGGCTAGAGCCAATCAGACTGGATCACACTATTTTCAGGGAAATTGAAGAGTTAATTTCAGTTCTAATTGGCCGATCTGCATCACGAGTAAGAACTGAAGGAAGATTATGCAAAACGTACAGATAAAACCTATCTGCTGCAACTTCTCTCAGCTCCAAGTACATTCAGAGATTTTCGTGGCTAGAATTACTGATCCACGCTATGTGTCACTCAGTTCATTTGAACTTGACGATTTACGTCGAAAGAAGTAGGGCTTTGAGTTCGGGAATTTATTGAGTTGCTCCAACTTTTTGCAAGGCCACTATTGAACAACCAGTGCACAGGTGATTAGGGATTTTTTAATGGAACGGTTGTTGTTTGCGCCGTTCTAGCAATGTCAAGCTATGTACATGGCTGTAATGCGTGAGCAAGTTCCATCCGGTGTTGTTTCTAAGCTCAATAGAGAGAGCCTGACGATGTGGCCTGTATTACTCTCTCGGTCTTGCATTCGTGCTTTTTGAATTGATAGTTTCTGGCCCAGTCAAATTATTAGTTGTTTCGTTCTTTAATATTTTCACGTGTTTTCTTCTTTTTCTCCTTTCCTACTTCTCCTTCCATTTTCAACAGCTGTAAACACGAATTATACAGTCCGCATTAACAATTGTTTTGGAACTATCGGGTAAAAACTGAGGGAAATGGTGGTGGACACCATTTCTGGAGTTGCTCTTAAATATCCTACGAGCACTTTTAAACTCCCATCGTGTTGGTAGTTTATTTGATTGCTAACCTAATTTTTTTGGGAATGCTAGTACCATATAGACGGAATTTATCGATGTTCTTCGTAATTATTCATCATTTTCATTGCTGCTCTCGCCACTTTCCCACAAACGATAATTTCAGCGTACTTTTGTGTTATTTGGAACTCTTTGTACACTACATTTAATCAAAATCATGGAAGCTGCTTTTGAGGAATCAAATATTTGGTCCTTGTGATTATTATAGTTACTTTTGAAATTATTTTGTTCATACCCTGATTTTGGCGACTCGTTACACGTTAGCCGTTTTATCTCAATCGTATTCACAGATACACTGACCGCCACCCCACTAATGGTGTTTTTCCTATTCAGTACCCCTTGAAACGTAAATATCATACTATTACTACAAAACCCTACTACAAGACTTTCCTTTCTCCTCCATAACGCTAAGGAAAGCTAAAACATGTTCCTTCATTCACTATTACGTCACTCTTACTAAAATGTCTTGTTCGCGAATAAATATAAATTCTGCAGAGAACGATATCTGCCTTTCGGGGAGCTAAGCTTACCAGGAAGAGAACGAGTTGAATTCTCGAGGTCTTTAAAAGACGGTAAGAGGGAGTCCAAAAGTAGCTAAACGAAGCACAGAGGGTCTCGAGAGGATAGTGATTCATTTAATCTCGGACTACTTACCAGTTAATGAAATCAAAATTGAGTGGAGTAAGTAGTTCTTTCAAAACTTAGTTCGTTCAAGTGGCTCGTATAAGCACCTCCTCGAACCAAATCGCCGCACTTAAGTACAGACTGAAAAAACGCTGCAAATTATTACACAAGGGTTTATTACTCTCTTGCACAGATTGACGTAGTCTCACACATCCGAGACCCATCCCATTTAATTCAGCATCAAAAAATACCAGTAAATCACACGAAATATGACCTGACTACAACGGAACGACGAAAACTAAATATTCCAGGCGCCTGTGGGCGCGTGTAGGCAATTGGCACGACGTTGCGAGACTGGAAGGAGAGAGTACAAAAGATGGAACGATTGCTTTCGCTGAAGTTGATGTTCCGCGAGTTCTTTCAATTAGCTCACTATGATTACTGTGATTTCACTATTTTCGGTCCAGACACGGTCGAACCGAATAAGAAGAGTAAGAATTGTTTCATTCGACCCAGCTCCTAAAAATACCTAGAAAACAATACCAAACACGGCGTATTTGCGTTAAAACTGCCAAAATTGAATTTTTGTAGGAATTAGGCATGTGTGCGGTTCCTCGCCTCTGATTTCCTAATGTATTTTCAGCCTTATGTCTTTGCCAATGACGATTCATATATTTTTTCCAACAGCATGACTACGTCAATCGGCACCGAAGGTTTCGGACTGGTGACCGCAACAGATCCCAACGTCCAGTGGTTCGAAAAGATCAGCTTGATGTACTACATGTTACCAGGTAATTCCTCGCCACGCTATTTGTTCTCTTTCTGTTGATAGTTAATTGCTGGTGTTTACCGTTGATCATTCGTTCGGTTAACAGGAGCCGTTGTGGGTATGTTGGTGTCACTCTTCGTCAGTTTCATCACAGGGAGTCAAGACCTCGAGACTGTCGATGCTGAAATGATAGTTCCCCAAATGCAATGGGTACTAAAGGGACGAGGTATCAAGAAAACGGAAGAAGCTGGAGAAAACAAAAACTCTACGAAGCTAATAGAATATAGTCCCGTCCCGGGGATTGAAGATGAGAAATACTAGTTTCTTCCACTCAAAAACGTCATGCCACTCAACAAAACGTGAGTTGAAATTAAGATTCGTTGAGCCATATATAGAACTTGGAAGGCTTGAAGAACGAGGAAAATATTGCCATTGACAAATAAAAATCAATAAACGTGGCCCACCTGTTATTGTCGCGAGCATTGACGTAACAGGAAGGTTAAGTCAATAAATTAAATCAAGCACAACCGCACTTGAGGAAAACAAAGAGGTACCACTTCACTGATTACTAAGTGAATTGGGTCAGAAAAGCTGCGATTATATTTTTTGAGAACGGTTTGTTCAGCCAATGAATGACAAGTTAGCTCCGAAATCGGTTAATTAAGAAACAAGCGAATTAACCAAAAAACCGGTCCGTCGCGCGCTTCCAAGGAGACAACATAAGTAACCAGCTAACAGTCGTAAGGAGTAACCAGCTAACAGTCGTTCATCTCAGCTCATGTTGAATAGGTGCTGTTGGGTGCACGAGAAAGAGAGAGCAATAAAGACTTGAATTTATTGATGAATGGAACGAACAAGGTAGAGAGGACTATATTGGTACACTGGGTTTTGAACTGTCACTTGATTAGCACTAAAAGAGGTTTTCATGGAACAGTAATTTTATTAGCACGATGGGTTGAGGCTATAGAACTAGCTGACGGGACTCAGGGGTCTCTGGTGTTAAGATGAGAGCAGAGCTACTTAATACTACAGACACTGACTGTCTTGGTTTTGAGTCGGGTCAGGTTTTGGCGGAGCTGCGAGTAGGAATGTCCAAAGGCATGTAGTAAGAGAGGGGGAACATTTTGGAAACCCCTGGATTAAAACCCGTAGTCGACCTCAGAAACAGTCCTTTTGTTTGCAAGAGGGGCTAATTGAACTCCCATTAAGTATGGAAACACCTGCCCTTGGAGGCTTTCCCGTTAGGGCCATCGAACTAATTCAGCCAGAGCTGAACAGAACATTCTCCCCCACGCTGCAACGGAAGACTAACCCTGGAAGTTCGATTGTTCATTTGGCAGGCAGTAATTCAGCTAATCAGAGAAGCTAGCACCCACGAGAACTGAGCAGCAAGGGCTAGACTATTGGGACATGACACTAGGGTAGGTATTAGTTGGTGGGCGAGTGATGAGTTCGGGCAGTGCTGAGCTAAACAGGTGCAGTCATTGTCCTTGGGGGCCTTCTTCAGCACATGTTGCTTTGTAGCCACCAGCACCGAATCCAAGAGCCCCCTGGTAATCAATTCAGTCTTTGGTATTCTAAGCCTGTATGACAAAAAGAAAGAGTCGAGCCAACAACGAGGACGAAAAACGTTGACAGTTGAGTTGAGAGTTGGTTACTACTTTTTCGGATAGTTCCCTCAATGCTTAGTTACATTATGTTACGAACAGGTGAAGTGGAGTTCTTTAAAAATTATCATGTCTACTCTCCTCATTGTGAAGACTTTCGAGCAGACAAAATCAATATTTGATGAATTTGGTGGCTCAAAAATATACTTATTAGTTGATACATGCCAACGACGTGAATGAGTTCACATCCATCAGCTTTACTATAACATGCAATCTGCCACCTCAAAAACCGTGGCATTTTCAAAGCAGAGTCGCTGAATAGAATTATCCAGTATTAAAAATTTTAAAAACTGAATAGTTGACAGCTGAAAATGACGTTAATCGCATCTACAGCCACTCAGTAAACTATTAAATAGTATCTGCTACCTTCGAAATGTTGTGTTCACACAGCAGACTGAACTTCTGGGCTAAAATTACTAATCATATATTTGAGGTATATTCTGTCTCGATGGCTCATCACGAGCCTGGGCCTGCGATCAGTTACACACGTTTGCCACCTTAGTATAACGGGTCTTGTCAACCCCCTTCCTTAGAAGATATTTTGTACCCCAGAGTAACTAAAGAGTCTCATATTTGAGTGACGACGTCATATTTACAGCAGATGATAAATCCGAGCCAGTCGCCAATTAATACATGTTCGAGCAAAGCTCATTATGAAATCAACGAGCCGTTTATATGTCTCTCTCCAAAGACGGGGGCAAAAGAGCACAAGACCAGCCTGGCCTCGTGAGGTGAGTCGGGAGGTCATGACTTGGTCATGGGAGGTCATGACTTGGTCACGTCCCTGACACTGGTCACTGGTTTCCTCAGTTGAGCCTTTCGTCACCCTCTTCCATCTACTGCTTACTTGCCAACTCCTCAGCACAGCCCAGTTTCTTCTAGACCCTCGCCCTGAGTCACACCAGTTCACCTATCGAAAAACCCACGCTATACTTCTGTCCATTTCATATTTTCCCCCTATCGAGTCTTAAATGACCAGTATAATAATACTGTGTTCTCCCTCTCATCTAATTCGTCGACTGATTCTTTGCCCACACTGAATTTCATCTCTCCTCCTTTTGCACCCAACATGGGTAATTATTGGGGATTGCAACTCAAGTTTTTTGGAATGTTTCGTGCTTACATACATGACTGGAGTTATAAGAAGAAGTACGATAGTAGTCTAGGAGACGGCTC
The DNA here is from genome assembly GCA_020466155.1 of Pachypeltis micranthus. Classification (NCBI taxonomy): domain Eukaryota; kingdom Metazoa; phylum Arthropoda; class Insecta; order Hemiptera; family Miridae; genus Pachypeltis; species Pachypeltis micranthus. The sequence goes on along the minus strand of CM035770.1, from coordinate 53,443,167 downwards.
TTAGAATTCTGTAAATTAGTGGCTTGTTCATAATTAGTTTGTAACCATCATTAAACTGCCATCCTGTAGCCAATATATAGGAGTAACAATATGATTTTGGTTGTGCTGTACTAAAATTGCCGATAATTTACTGTGTCGTATTACCGACGAGATACGGTAAGGTGCTGTCCATTCGGAAAGTTCAATCACAATCGATTTCCGCGTTTATAAAAACTGTTTTACGCCTCGGACAACTGCCCTCAGTCACATGCACGGCCCTTGAATAGGAACTAATTCGAGGAGCGTATGTTCTGCGTCCATCCTTTCATAGATAAGCGTTCTCATCCTCACTATCGAAACTATTGTCAATTGAAATTATGTCAAGTTGATTCGTTTTTTTCAGGGAACTGAAACGAGTGGGATAACCCTTTATTCATCCAAAACCACGGCTCTACAGTTCAGATCAGCAGTACCAACTAGCAGTCTATCTTCACAACCCAATCCAAAGATAAGGAAGAAGTTTGATGCCCTCGCGCAAGGCGCTTTGTGACGTTTTAAATGGCCTCGGTTTTTATTGATACCTGTATTTTAATACAACAACAAATTGAACTAAATAATAATACGGCTATTTATTTCAGACGTGTTACTCGGGTCCCAGTGTCGACTGTCAGTAAACATGGGGAGGTAGAGTGGGTGTTACTTGTGAGAGTGGGGGTGGAGGCAGTTTGCCATGGCCAGGAAGTGCCGGGGGGGGGGGAAGACCGCAACAAAGCAGGACTTGAAGGACGAGGGCAGAGCCCCACCCACTCCTGCAGCCAAAAGCAAGTCCAAAAATAAAAATAAAGAGGCTCCTCCCCTTAACAAACTCCCCCACAAACAGCATCGAAAGTTTATTGGAATCCCTCGTTAAAAAACCATTCCCTGACGACCAAGCCCAGAGGACAGCAATGGAGCTGATCATGGACCCTATGAACGAGCCCGACATCACATTGTAGACAGGTCTGTTTCCTTATTTGATGACCGTACCTCAGTCATGGAGTTGCGGTTTCGCTAATGTGCAAGAGGCCCTGCAGCATCCACCGAACTCAGACCTGTGGAGGTACGGCAGGTATTTGGTCGTTAGCCAGTTTGCCGGTAGAGAGCTGTTGCCCAAGTGTGACTGCATGGAGGTGACCACCTGAGGAATCCCGTACCATCTGGGAGGAGTTATTAATCTGGTTTCCTACCTGATCTAACTATTTACTTGGGTGGCAAGTTTCAAAAGGACAGATCAACTATGACCACGTTGCTTAGCCATCACCTTCTTTGCGAACTTTGCAAAATGGTTATAGACTTGCTTTGAAGCGGTCAATGCTGATAAGTTCGTTTGCCCTCCCAACAACCGTCGCTCAGTGTTGTAGAAACTACAGTGGAGCAGCACATGGTTTCTTGTTTCCTTCGCACTGGAGGCGCAAGACGTGCATAATGGAGAGTCTTTCAGAGAAAAGAAGTGGAGCCGCGCATTGAAGTCACCATGTCCCGTGAGGAACTGGCTCGTCCAGTGGTCTGGCTCAACCCATTTTCTAGAAAGACGTTCACGGATGTTGGGGAAGAACTCATACGTATCACGTCCCTTTGACGAGGATTCCCATCTCGCTTGCCATTTCTCTAGAGCCCATTCATCGATGGCGGCAAGTTTCTGTTCTGTGGTGAGATCCGCACGGAGTTCAGCCCAAAGCGGGGGAAGCTCCCGTTTCACTCTCCACTTGTCAATCATGCACTCAACAGCCAAATCAACTGGTAACTGACCAGTGATCACCTGGAGTGCTTCCGTTGATACAGTCTTGTAGGCCTTGGTGATCCACAGGAGCGTAGCTCTCTGGGATTGGGCCAATACTCTCTTTTGATTGACTGTTAGTTTGCTACCCCAGACAACGGGCAGTAGCCAATCACACCTAGATAGATGGCCTTATAAATGAGGATAGTGTCGTGGTAACACACACCCCAAGTGGCCTTAGTAATGGCACGCAGTGAGGCAAACCTTGCAGTGGTAGTGCCTTTAAGGGACTGGAGGCGTTGGTCGAAACCCCACCTCTCACCTATATTCACTCCTAAGACGTGCTTTTCAAGAAGGAGCCAGTGGCCGCCAAAGCGTATTGTGGGTGGATTATTCACTTTCCCCTTCAAGAGGATTAGCTGGGTTTTTTCCTCAGCCACCTGCATCTTGACGTGCTCGCACCATTGGTTGACAGTGCGGAGCACGTGGTGGGTTTTTTCTTCAATTTGGCGGACTGACTCTGCAAAGATCAGCACAGTCAAGTCATCCACATAGGCGTACGGCTCGCAGTCAGTCTCCATGAATTTCCTGAGAAGACCTTCGAAGAAGGCATTCCAGAGTGCTGGTCCTAAGACCCAGCCCTGTGGGCATCCCTTCTCAATCTTTCTCCGGACGGAAACATGCCTGCTTCCGATCGTAGCAGTTCTGTCTGTCAGGTAACTTCTGACGAGCGAGTACAGGATGCGGGGGATTCCACTACCTTTGAGCTCATTAAGGAGCGGTGGCCACCAAAGGTTGTCAAACGAACTGCTACGACGTACTTAGACGGTGCCAGCAGGGAAACACGCCGAATCTCGACAATGAAATCCTGCGTGGACCTTCCTTTGGTACACCCGTATTGCCTGCCTGTGAGGTTGCGGCCAAAGACTCCTTTGAGGGACTGCAACATCGAGATTTCTAGTGTTTTGCCTAATATGGAAAGAAGGCTGAGTGGTCTCCATGATCGCGGGTCTGACTGATTGCGGTCGCCCCCCTTTTGAGGAGTGACAACACGCGCAGACTTCCACTGAGTGGAGAACTGTCCGACCTGCATACAGTCATTAAATAAATTAAGGAGGCCGCTGGAGATTGTCCGCTCAGCCTTCCTTAGCATATTGCTTTCTATTTTATCTGGCCCAGGAGATTTGTTGGGCTTGAAGGTCGCAAGGGCCCAGCTGAGGTCGCCTGTTGTCCACAATGGGATGTCGGGCTCGTTCGGAGGGTTCATGATTAGCTCCCTTGCTGCCCTCTGGGCTTCAGTGTCTTGAGCTACTCGGTCATCAGGGAACGCCTTCTCAAGGAGAGTTTCCAGTGAACTTTCGATGCTGCAGGCCCAGCCTGACTCATTTTGCATCGCAGCTAAGACCTGCTCTACGTTTGCTTTTTCTATGGAGGACTTGCAATGTCTGCCCCAGGGGTTCTCAGAGCTCTCCCCTTCCACAAAATCTCGCCAGCCTTGCCGTTTGGCTCGTTTGATGGCGCGGTGCAAGGCCTTCTTCTCTTGGATGAAAGCAGTTCGGAGTGTTGCTCTGGCATCAGGGTCACGAGTGTTTTGGTACATCCTTCTGGCTCTATTTACACTTTGCTTGAGGGGATTAAGTTCCTCAGTCCACCATGGGACTTTGATCGCCCTGTGCTTCTGTTGACCAAGTACAGAGAGCCCAGCAGAGTGCAGTGCTGTGGTAAATATGTCCACTTCGCAGTCCACCTCTTCAGGTGTGGATGCTTGCACTATTAGGTCGGTGTCTGCAGCACGCAGTTCACCTTCCAGTACCCTACAGAATTGTGGCCAGTCAGCATTATTTGTGCGGAATCGCTTTTCACGCGTGTAGACAATTGGCGATCGCGGTACGGTCCTTGCGACCTAAAAGTTCAACAAATCTCCTGGGCCAGATAGAATAAAAATCAATATGCTAAGGAGCGCTGAGCGAACAATCTCCTGCGGCCTCCTTAATTTATTTAAAGACTGTCTCTGCTGCTTGTCGGACAGTTTTCCACTCAGTGGAAGTCTGCCCGCGTCGTGACTCTTCAAAAGGGAGGTGACCGCAATCGGTCGGACCTGGGTACATGAAGACTGTTCAGCCTTCTTTCCATATTAGGCAGAACATTAGAAATCTTGACGTTGCAGTCCCCCAACTTCACAGGCAGGAAATCTGGGTGTACCAAAGATAGGTCCACGCAGGATGTCATTGTCGAAATTCGGCATATTTCTCTGCTGGCACCGGCTAAGTACGTCGTAGCAATTCTGATTGACATCAGGGGAACGTTAGACAACCTTTGGTGCTTCGTGGGAGCTTAAATGTAGGGGAATCACTCACAACCTATACTTGCTCGTCAGAAGTTATGTCTCCGTCCTTAGAACGATCGAGAAGGGGTGCCACGGGGCGCGGTCCTTGGACCAGCACTCTGGAACGCCTTCTTCGAAGGTCTTCTCAGGAGGCTCATGGAGACTGACTACGAGCCATATACCTACGTGGATGACTTGACTGTTCTGATCTTTGCATAGTCGGTCTGCCAAATCGAATGAAGAACCTACCACCTGCTCTGCACCGTCACACAATGGTGCTAGAATGTCAAGATGCAGGTGGCTGAGAACACCTATCTAATCCTCTTGAAAGGAAAGAACCCAGCTAATCCTTCCCTTTCTTGAAAGGGAAAGTGAATAATCAACCCTCAATACGCTTTGGCGACCACAGGGTCCTTCTTGAAAAGCATGTCAAGTATTTAGGAGTGCATATAGGTGAGAGGTGGGGCTTCAACTAAACCTTCAGTCGCTTACAGGCACCACTATTGCAAGATTTGCCTCTCTGCGTGCAATTACTAAGGCCACTAAGGGTGTGTGTTACCCTATCCTCCACTATCCTCTTGTACAAGGCCATCTATTTTCGCCTGATTGGCTACTGCCGTGTGGTCTGGGGTAGCAAACTAACAGTCAATCAAAAGATAGTATTGACCCAATCCCAGAGAGCTGCGCCTGTGGATCACCAAGGCCTTGAAGACTGTATCAACAGAAGAACTCCAGGTGATCACTGGTCAGTTACCAGTTGATTTGGCCGTTGAGTGCATTGTTGACAAGTGGAGTGAAACCGGAGCTTCCCCCACTCTGGGTTGAACTCTGTGTGGATCTCACCACAGAACAAAGGCTTGCTGCCATCGACGAATGGGCGTAAGAGAAATTCTCGTCGAAGTGTCGTGACACGAATGAGTTCTTCCCCAACATCTGTGAACGCCTTTCAAGAAAATGGGTTGAGCCAGACCACTGGAGAAGCCGGTTCCTCACGGGACATGGTGATGTCAATGCACGGCTCCACTTCTTTCCTCTCAATGACTCTCCATTGTGCACGTCTTGCTCCTCCAGTGTTGAGGAAACTGGAAACCACGTGCTGCGTTTTTCTATAACAGTGGGCGACGGTTGTTGGGCATTGACTGCTACAAAGCAAGCCTATAAGCGTTTTGCAAAGTTCGCGAAGAAGGTGGTGGTTAAGAAACGTAGTCTGTCTTTTTGAAACTTGCCACCGAATTAAATAGTTAGATCAGTGGTGAACCAGATGGTACGGGAATCCTCAGGTGGTCACCTCCACGCAGTTACACACAGGCAATAGCTCTTTACCGGGAGACTGGTTAACGACCGCAGGTCTGAGTTCGGTGGACACTGAACGGGCCAGCCTCTTGCACATTAGCGAAACCGCAACTTCCATGACTGATATACTCCTCGTTGAGGGTTTAGCAACAGTCATCAAATCAGGAAACAGTTGCGTGCGCTAAGACTAGCTAGTGGTTGACTCCGGAGGAGTAAGCTGGCTTGCCAACACGTGTAATGGTGTTTTTCGGACATTGCAGTCGTCAAAAACGTAAGGGTAAGAAGAAAGGTCTTCTTTTTCTTTCAGCCGATAACATAACCTGCTTTGCTACTCCCTAAAAAATGGAAGAATCTGATTGGCTGAGGTATATCCTTCTGTCCCCTCTCTTCGAAAGCCCTTTCCATGATATCAAGTTCAGGTCTGCATTGTAACAGCTAACACGAAAATCTATCTGACAATTATGCTATCGGCGTGACCGATAAATAAACCGTTCAGCTCATGTTCATCCCTTATAGAGTTTCTTCACACACACAGTTCTAGAGCTAGATCATCAGTATCACTTATCGAATTGAGAACTTTCCACTCCAGACTTTCCAGAAGAAGCCTAACTAAATAAGAGTTTTCTTCGTTACTTATGTCTCACCACTGACCTAGGTTCCCCACGCTTACTAGTTATATTACTATAATTATTCCTTTCGTCTATCGTTTCTTTGTCATCGTTTCCTAAAACTAGCTGACATGATAATTAAACTGAACAATGCCGCTTACGCCCCAATAATGGGCGCAACTAAAGTGGGGACAAGCAAGATATGTGCAAATTAACATATCCAAGGCGCTATTCGCAGAGGAGGTTCCAGCAAACAACTAACGAGGTATTTTTAGCTTTTTGCTTTAGAAACGAAGCTCTAGTGAATATTTGGACAAACATGTGCGCCAAAATCCGTTTTATGACATCCTGTAAAGAATCGATGTTGTATATATATTTAAATGGTTAAGATTAACAGGAAGGCAAAACTGACTTCTTTCGAGAATCACACAGGAGTGTTCTTTTTTAAAATTTTCGTAAAGGAAGGAGAGCAACTCACAAACTTAGTGGCTACGTACCAAATGATTAAAACGTATTCCACTGTGGATGATGCCAAGACTTCTCTCCTTACTGCACTTCATTCTAATAGGGAGCCAATTTATTGGCATGAACGAATTCTTCTTCCGCAGTGTTTTGACCAGGGTAGACTTGAAAGAATTGTGGAGATGGGTTTAACTGTAGCGCGAACTTGTAATTGAAAGACTTGGAAGATCACAACAAGATTTGAGCACTTACATGTACAAAGAAGAAGTGATTAGAATGGGATATGAGATAGAGTATTGAAGCGCAAACAAGGGGGCTCTGGATGCGTAAACTGGTTGAACAGAGAAGGTGAGAGGAGTGTGAATTAGTTGCTGGAGAGATGTGAAATGTGTGTCCACTGCGAGAACTGAGAGACAAAAGAGTATCTGGGAAGAGCTGTGCGTTTGGAGAAGAAATAAATTGAGGGGTGGGAACAGGAAAATGTGGAAAGTCCAGAAAGGGGAAAACTGTCTGTCACTTGGAAATAACGAAAGAAGAAGCAGACTTTCCCGCAGCTATGAACAAAGGGCTTGATGTGTCATTAATAGGTAGACTCGATGTTAGGAAATGGCCTAAAACAAGGACTTCCTGTTAGGGGCAAGTGCAGAAATCCGGAGCTCAAAATCCCAACTTATTCAACCTGAGCTGAACAGGCAGTTTGGAGTCGCAATACAGAAGATGACAAATCTTTTTCATCAGTAAACACGGCCCTATCCATGTTCCAGAAAATGGTCTACGCATGGTTAGAGGGTGGAGTGGTGATACTCTCTTTGGCGGTCACCTTTTTCGTCGGTTTACATTTTAGCAAAGATGGGCGAACTTCACTCAAGGAGTACATGTTGGGCAGTCGAAGGATGCACCCTCTTCCTATAAGCCTCTCCATCGCAGCTACGTGAGTAGACTCTTTCGCTTGACATTTTGGTGGAATATGTTAATTACAACAACAAAAAATCAACCAGTCGTTTTTTCGTTTTTAAGGTTGTATAAGCGGCGTACCACACATTTTTACTATTTTATCGGAATAGCGCTTTGCAAATCGATTGGACTCAAAATTTATTCGCACCAAGAAAACTGTATCAGTTCACCTCAGATGTGAATCCAGTGCCCATGGAACTCCCCTTTCCCGAATTAGGTCTAACCATCACACAAGAAACTGTCATAATGATTAGCTACTTTCGTAAAATTTCCGGGAACATACTCTTCCTAGCACTTTTTGAATTCTCCAGTTCATCTACACGATATTAATCATTAAGGTAATTCCTTCGTTCGTCGTACTTGCTAACTCATCCCTGTTTGACGTGCTCCCGACTTTAGCTATTATCGAATCTATTCCCGAGGCAGTTGATACGTGGTTTGATGTTTCACGTACGAACGGGTTTCGGAATTTCGCTTTCTGCGAACGCCACAAAAATTCCTTCGCAAACTGGTATTTAATGGGGCTTTTCTGCGAAGGTTCGTTCTAAGTTCAGGGTAAAAACTGGGAAAGAATTTAGCCCAAAAAAACAGTAATCGATGTTCGCCGAGTATTTATTGACCATTATTCAATGTCGTGGTTTATGGAGCTACTTTCTTGAGCACCGAGAGCAAGTTAAACCGGTATTAGTCAATAAGTACGACAAACGAGAGTCAGTACTCACGACTTACCCAAACTCATATTTCGTGGATTAAGTGGGGATTCAAAAAGTGCAGGGAAGTGTATGCTTCTGGAAATTTCACTGAGGAAAGGAGGTGAGCTTTACAACAGTTTTTTGAGTAGAGGCTACACCTAATTCGGGGAAGGAAGTTCCATGGGCACTTATGTTTCAATTATAATTATTGCGATCGACGTGTACCCCGATCCGTGGAGGCTTAAAGTTTGTTGGAAAATCCAGATTTCGCTCTTCAACTGTTCCCAAAAGCGTTTTTGGTATTATAAGTGCCCCTCTGACAAATTGAAAAATCAGGCGTTAGTTGAACTGGCCCTGGATGTTGGAAATTCAGCGTAGTCGGCGATAATTCCTCTGTTACAGATATTTGACGGGAACATCTATGATGTCTACTTCCCAAGAAGTATATATGTTTGGCATGTTGGCCTCTTTAGCCGCCATCTTTTACGCAATAAATGGATTGGCAGTAGCTTATTTTTATTTGCCAGTGTCGTACAGCATCAAATCCGCATCTTCGTTCGAGGCGAGTTTTGTACAATTTATTCTCAAAATTGCTTTTAAATCATGAATATAATCGAATGTTTATGGATAAATTACGGTATTGTCTTACTCAAGGAGCATTTAATGGTATTTCAAGTTTTTTCTGGACGTCATAAGGATTCCTCTGTGATCTCGGCTAAGTATGGTTCATATAAGTCTACAAGTATCGACAAACAAACAGCTTGGGCACTGCCAAAATTGCAGTCTGTGTACACTTTATATTTCTTTGTTAACGGTTCGTTAGAAAACCAGAGATAAAGAGTGTAACGTTTAAGGGCACAAAGATAATCACAAAAAGCTTGCGAGGAGTTAAGCCCGATGGGTAATGTATTTCGGCTTACATAGCGTGGTTTAGACACCTAGATTAGGACGAAAGCTCACTGCGTGATTAACCATAGTGCGGCCTCTAATATAGGGGGGCGAGGGTAGAAGTGCGATCTGATTCAAAGTTTTTAATCGGTCTGACTATACGACCCAGGTTTTAGTCCTAACTCAAGCACCGCGAACAGAACACCGTACCTCTACCCTATCGCCCTAACCCTCTACCGTAATTCTTTCAACCCTGTCGTTGTCCATAATAATAAATACCCAACTCTTGTGCACCCAGCTCATGGTCAACACCATTTCGTCTTTAGACTCTGCTCCAACCCTTGCTTGACGTCTACTCTTCATGTAGTAATGATACTGCGCAGCTTATAGCCTACAAAACACGGAAGCTACTTCTCTGAAATCAAATTTACCAACAGTCGCAACTCATACTTCCCCTCACTTACATTAAGCCGTAAGCAACCATGAAAAATAAATTAGGATTCTCTGAGGTAGTATTTCTGAAAAACAATTACTTTACCTTTTTCCCACGACAGTTTCTTGGGTCGCATTCCAATGGTTCTTACAAACAGCGAATCACCCCTTCCCCCTCAAAACTCATGGCCTCGACACCAACCCAGTTGTTCCTCACTCAGTCTTTCCTGATTGTCTGAGTGTAATTTACAACTCGAGAACACTCTGCACTAATTTCGATGACGATAACCTCAGTTAAAATGTCACCAGTCATACTGAAGTCGTTTCTACTTGTTTTGTTCCCTCACACGAAATTTTACTTTATTGAAGTAATTGGGTTAGTTGCAGCCAGTAGGTAAATTACTAAAGCTAACGTACCTGTTTGGTAAATCCGTCTTCGGTGGCTGGGGGAACCCCTAACTCGTCCATAATGACCTAAGTATTTCTACAGCGTTACAAAGAAATATATATCCACACTTAACGGCAAAACACGATCACATATTACGCTAGAGATGTAAATGATATCTGCATATTAAACCGTGACAACACAGACGAAATATTATAGGACCTAAACAAAATCCACCATAACATCCAATATGAAATGGGCAAAGAACAGAATAAATCTCTTAACTATGTGGACCTAAAAATTACACGGATTGAGTATATTTTTAGAAAACCTAATGCTACAGACACGAACACACAGCACAGTACAGACACCATACATCAAAACACCTATCACTACATAAACTTGGTGCATTCAGTCACATTACACGGAAACTAAAAACAATCCCATATCGGAATAAAATTACAAAAAAGAACTTGATATTATCAATACTATCGCACAGAATAATAGTTACACCAAACCAATTATTAAGACAATATGACTCCGAAAAAGACAATCCATAAACACAAAATACACAGACTTCGACAAGACGCTGCACATTTACATACACAGGACCAAAAACACGCGAAATAAATAACATCTTCCGAGAGGAAGGTATACAAATTGCAATACGTACAGACACACACATACAACCAAACTAACTGCAAAGACTGAAAAAACCGACCCACTCTACCAAAGTGGAGTATATAAAAGAACGTGTATGTGTAAAAACGCGTACATAGGACAAACAGGATGAAAAATGCGGACCAGGTATTCGGGACACATTAAATCTATTAATAGGAACAAAAACTACTCAAATTTCGCCAACCACCTCAAGACAACTGTATATGAACCTACCGAAATACAGGAATCTATCACCTTACTACACAAACAAGGCAAAGGACGAAAACAACATATTACAAAACATGGAAATCTTCATGGAAAACTATGAACATATCATAAATGAACGAATCAACACAAAATGCAACACCATATTTACACTACACAAACGAAAAGAACCAACTGACGGATTTACAGAATACCCTGTACAGAAAAGACTTTGAGTCGACGATCAACAGACTATTTAAGACATACATAACTGCCCTTACGTTCCTTTCCCTCCAACAGATTTCCCAGGAGGTGCATGGCCTCCTTTCCTCCTCCTCCTCCCCCCCCCTTCCACGACTCATTATAAAGATCCTGACCAACTGGCTGACTTCAGTACTGACTTAAAGGTCAGACGATGATGTCTTCACAACGAAAGCGCTCGCCCAGAGTATCTCATCGGACGGACTCACCAATCTCAACAACATATCGAAGACAGTCTTTCAAATCACGTTTGGGCTGTTCGCTCAACAGTGGTCGAAGTACAATAAATTCCAAACTATGAGCGCTTTTACGTAGAACGTTGTTATAAACTTAATAAAGAACGGTTAGGTGATGCGTCGCAACAAATATTTTACTCTGATTTTAATACAGTCTACTAGATTACCCGTTTTTCTCCCGCTGCCCACCTCTCTCGCTCTTGTTACTCCAAACAGTAATGGTTCTACTGCAATGACTAGGGATTGGCATCGGGAAAACTAGCCCTGCTGAAGACGGTGTTATGTATCACATCATCGAATTTAGAGGGATTGATGAGAGTTATGCCACATTATTACTTATCATTTATTTAGAAACTAGCAGATTTCATTAAATGTCTACTTCCTTACTTCCTTAGTACTTCGATCGAAGGTTCAACCACCGTATTCGGAAATTCGCCTCCATCATGTACGCATTAGAAATGGTAAGTTCAGTTTTGATGTTTGTACAATTAGATGCACTTGACACTGAGTTCCAAGGTATGCTAGTAAGTCTGTGAGCGGCGCCCCAGTGAAAACTGTTATGTTGGCGTTAGCATTGAGGCTGCTCTGATAGTGGATGTGAAGAATAAAGAATATAATGTATGAAATAGTTTCATTAAATTGCGTGCTGCACGGTAGAGTAAAGATGTAACAATATCAACGCTAAATAATTTAAAACAAAATTTTGCTTTGCCTCTTGCCAATAGCCACAACGCGGGAAACAGGAAACTTGCACAGCGGAGGAATAAAGTGAGAAGAGAAATGCATTTCCTATGACCGCCTCGAATGGTTGAGACAGCCATCTGAAAGTCGTTTCCTGACACACTTTCCCCATGGATTAGGAGCTCTGGATCAAATCTAAATTATAATGATTACAGTGCCACAGCTTCAATTGGTGTTTCTTGGACGAGGTACCTTCTGTATCAAGCTGAAGCGTTGTGAGGCAACTGTTTCCACTGCCAGTCTTAGCAACATTGTTGTAAGGATAATTTTTCATCAGCATTTTGGTAACTGAACATTTGAGAACCAGCTTAAACGCCCTAACGAAAATGCAACGCACTGCAAATGATGTGGACGGGCTGATAAATAACTGCTACATTGTCAAGAAGGAGTGCACATATGGTTCATCCTTAGGGAGACGTTTGGTTACATTCCCTGAACAAAATGTTGAGGCAAAACTATTCTCACGAATTTTTCCCAAAGCACAAACTTACCACTTACCACTGACTCGAGATAATTTTAACGAGCTTGAACTGGTGAAAAAACAAGTGACAAGAAGGTGATTTTACAACCAACTGTTATTAACACCCGAAAACCGTGACCTCTTTTTTATTCGAGGCCACTATTCGAGACGACTTAGGCCGATTAGTATCACGGGTAGGCTAAGGTGCATGCAGTGGTATCTGGTCACACAGTTGAAATGACCCAAGTGCAACAAGTGCCAATCATGTCTCTCAGACGCTGCAACATTTCCTATCCTCTCGTAACTGTTCTTCTTGCTTGTTTTTATTCTACCCCTTATGGCTGACCTCTATAACTTCCAGGGGGAGTCACAGCGCTAGCTGCTAAGCCGGGATTTCTCATCTTTCTCTATGAAAGCCGGATGTTACTACTCATCTGACTCCTTTATTCTTTTTCAATGATGCACAGTCGTGACAAAGTCTTCCATGGCCCCAGAATCCCCTCCGCTCTCATGTATATTGCCTACGATCGTGGATGAGTGAAGCTCGCCCAGTCTCCTGAACAGAGGTGAGGCTCGCCGTACCTGGGCCCGGCAAATAATACGTGTTCCGCACTGACCATTGTCATCAGCCTGGAATACCTGGTTCTTTCTTCCCCATTTTGTCATCCTCACTGAGGTGACCCCTCTCCTTCCACGGTTGGATAGTAGAGGTCCACCTTCCTCGCGTTTACGACTCTCTTTGAACCCCTACTATGAGTGGCATGAAACCAACAGATTTGAAAGAGCACTTTACACTGTGATCACGTTTTCGTGGATTCAACGCAAATGGTATTTTGCTATATCTTTGCAGCTACACCACACTGCGATGTCTCAGCTTGTTCCTGCCCTCGCACTCTCTCAAGGTATGTTACTGAACTTAATTTCAACCAGTCCCAAAGGTGCTGTTATTATTAGTAAATTATTGTGAGCGTTAGAGTTCAGCCTGCAGAGGACTCAGGATGAGATCGATTAGTAACGAACGATTTCTTGAAGAGGCAATAGTGCATGTGTTTGTTACTTGTACTATTTGGTATTGTTCATGTCTATCATGCAAGACTTCAACTTTACATGAAATGTTGCAGCTAGTGGACTTCCAGATTTTCCGATCGCTTGCGCACTATCTATCATTTGCTTCATTTACACAGCTTCGGTAAGAAGTTTGAATATAACTGTTATTAATATATTTCTGTTACTGCTGTTGCTCAGTTGTTTATTATTGCGTCGGTGCGCTCAAGATGCCCTCAGTTACCAGTGCCTGAAACCACCTAATTGGAAATGATGTGATTTAAAGAGTTAACGTAGTTCGCAAAGTACCGAGCTTTTATCCTCATTTCCCATTTTCTTGAACTAGTGCCACGTTAACTATTCTCTGGCAGTCTCTCGCTACTCCTGATAATCGACAACGTCCCAGCGAAAAAAAAAGTGTTTCCTCTCTCCAGCAGAATCATGTCCACAAAGACTTGTCATGGCCATGCAATCGTTCTCGATCGTAGAACGATTTTTTTTTGCATTCCACGATAGTGTTTTCAGAGGGTGGCTGGGGAGCTTGGAGGGTACATATATGCCCGGTCAAGGTTTACATGAGAAACCGAACCGAAAGCACTGTTCGGGGATGACAAACTCATATTCAAACGTTACAAAGCTCAGGTCAATTCTCAGGGTTCTTCTCACCCCTAAGCCACGGTTAATCCACTGTGGTTAAGGGACTTCCCATCCCTTGTGTTTTCCTACTTCCTACCACCAAGTTTACTTCCTCTCCTTAGATTCCTTAGACTCTCAGCCCTTCCACGAACACTTGCATCTCATTTCTGGCTATTGACACTCGTCTCACAGCTCTCCAACACCTCACTCGCTTTCCGCTATCGTTTCATGCAATCAGTTCACTCATTCACCGAACACCTTGTGTCGCGAAAACCTTCTCTCATACTCATATCGTTATTCTATCATGTGAAGTGTTCATACAATCCTCTCACACGCTCACCACTTTCATCCTTCACCCCAACTTCCTTTCCTACTCGTGCCCTCAATAAGCACCTCCTTTCTGAAAATAAGCGGAGAGTCTTTTCAGAGTTGGACCTCATGTGGAAAGCAGTGTCATGGAAAATGTTGCCTCCTCCCAGAACCTCAAGGCTCAAATTTTTTCCAACGTTTAAAACTGATTGAAGAAAATAGCGAGCCCATTCATTGAAAGGTCTGGTTTCAAGCGCAATTTTTACTTTGCCCCATAGTGATATAAATAACCGTTAACACAAGTCACATTTGATAAAACAGGTTTGTAGAGATCACGCTGCGACTCTGAATACATCTCTCGTCACTGTGTAAAGTGTCATTGTTCGATAAATAAATGTTAGTATTCCCGTGATGAAACCATTCCGCAGTATTTACAACACAGTTGCTTAGGATTAATTGACTATTTCAAACGCCCTTACGTTTTGGTGTTACGAAAATTGAAAGACGCCCTTTCGCAGGAGAACGATTGTTTTGCGATAAATGATCATACTAGCGCCTTGCCTTGCACATTTCTCTCGTGTTTCAGGGTGGGCTAAAAGCTGTCGCTTGGGCGGATGGCATTCAAGCCATTATCTTCCTTTCGTGCATTATGGCTCTTTTCGTCACTGGAATCGTTTTTGTCGGTGGACCAATGGAAGTTTGGCAGAGAGGGCTTGAAGGGTCACGCGCCGAATTTTTCAAGTAATTTTCATTTCTATTTTGCTGCTCAGGGCAGCCTGGTTTGCATTACACACACATTCGGTATAGAGACAAATTCCTTATAACAACATCGATTGTTGCTCCTCCGTGTTCTGGGTACGATAAGTATATAATCCAAATACGAAATCCATGTAAGGAAGAAATTACCTTGCTGGATTTAGGATTAACTCTCTAAATGAAGGGAATTGTCTTTTAGAAGTTTTGGGAGTTTTCCGTATATTTTTTCATCTCTGTCCCGTGTGTTTATTTATCTTACAGTGTTCCAATTTACTATTATTCGCTGTATGAATTTTGTTGCTTGAATTTATGAAAATGTGGATGATCTTGATTTAAGCTTCGATCCCTCAATGGAGGTACGATATTCGACTATCGTCTCTACGGTTGGCTGTTTAATCCTCACGCCTTCTGTGTACTTATCTCCTTCATTTCATCAAAGAATCGCTGCGATGCCCACTTTCAAACGAGCCCAGCAGTAAGTGGTTCAACTTTATAACAATTCTCATTTGCGGTAGCAGACTAAATTCATTGGCTTCCGAATTCAACTAGAACTGCCAACTAGGAGCAGCGTAAATTTCCGTTACCCGGACTCTGCATGTCTATTAGATCGGTTAGGATTCCATAGCAAACATACTACTGGAGCAGTGAGGAAATATGTTTTTTTTTCTGAACTTTGAAATGAAACGACAGGTGGAAGCAAAGTGGTTGGGGGAAGGGGCGTGTTTGTTTCACAACTTATATTGCGCTTCGTCCTTGAAGTTACCACTAATGAGGAGAGGAACCTCTCCCAGGAAAATACAGACATAACTTTTTTTCGCTTTACTTTTCCTCTCTATTGCATCCTTCTATTTCTGTCGTCGGTTGTTTCTGAACTCTCCGACAATTACTGCATGGGCACTTGTTGAGCTGGAAAATGACAGGAAAAATGAGCAGTACAGTAGGGCAAAGTTGGGTTTCCTCTCTGGGGCATAATTACTCATTTTTAACTTACAATTTGTAACAACTGCGCACAGGCTAGCGTATCCCCCTTGCTTCATGTGCGAGGGGACCGCAGTAGCCAGTGGCATGAACAGTGCAAGCAGCACACTGTTCGCCAAGAAACACCAAAGCAGGTTGGAAAAGCAGGCGGTAATTCAGACTTCCTTCGTTGTCTATGGCCCACCACCATTAGTGAGGCAGTGGGTCAGGGCAGACCACTGGACAAACTAGTTCTTTCACAGCATGGTGGTAATCAAGTTACCGAGCGGAATAACGGATACCATAAATAATGCTAGGTTTATGCAATGCGATTGTGCGACGCACCAGAGAAATCTTTCTCTCAACAATCAGCATTTCAAAACACGACTTCTGGTAAAACCAATGCAACTGATGTTGTGGGTTATGAACACTTCTTCCTTTGGAGGCGTTCGCGGGGTTACCACAGCTGAAGGCACTGTTTGGAAGTTTGTAAGGCCCCGGTTGTAAGGAAGGGTTGAGAAAGTCAAATAAGGCCCCGCCAATAATGTAAAGCCACCTACGCTTGAAACGCTTACGTTTTTGGCAATGCAAGTTTAAACAGGGTGTGCTTAGTGTGAAGTATTTATAAAATTATCGGTAGTTCGTTTTTACGCGCCTCGTTGGTTTGACTTCTTTTTATTAACTAGCAAGATGCACTCACGATAAGTACTTTTCCTGTGCAGGGTGACGATATGGTCTTCACTTTTTGCTGGAGTGTTCTTCTTTTTTACTTATGCCATGGGGCTTGTTATATATGCGTACTTCGCGGGGTGCGACCCAGTGCTGGCAAAGAAGGTAAGTTCAGGAACTTGATGTTATCTTTTGTTCGCTTTATTCAGGTTTTCCTCTTCTGAGGATAACTCTGTGAAGATCCGTAAAAGTTCTGCAACTGGAGTACGCTTCGCTATATGCGAAGAGACCCTTTTGCCCGTTTCATTTGACTAACTTTTTTATCGCTTTCGAGGCTTGGAAATAACTAGCACCTATTTTCCTACTGCATATAACAGGTGTTTTTATTTTTTATTCACACTTTCATTACCATTTTTCATTATTGAATTTTGTGTTACAGGACATAACCAGCTACCACAGAATTCTCCCGTATTTTGTTAACCAAATAGCAGACAAATTTCCAGGTCTTCTGGGTCTTTTCCTATCAGGAGTAATCGCTGCTGGACTTAGGTTGGTAATCAATATTGTCGTAAAGGTTATTCGAGCATATCCCCCCCCCCCCACACCCGTGTGAAATTCTGTTGAGATTAGGAAATGTTGGTGCGAAACAACTACCAATGACTTCAAAGACACCTAGTTATTCTTTTCAGTGACAACCGTTTAGGAGTGATTAGGTGTTGTCACTGAGGGGTTAATGAGTCATTAACATCAATTTGAAGGTACTGTGTAGAATTGAGGAAGGTCACAATATTGAAAAAATTTTAAAAAATTACTTGAGGAATTAGTGTGATAAAATATTTTATATTTCTAGTTCTAAGTTCACAATTGAACAGCGTATTGTTTCTCACCAGCACAACGACGAGTTGCTGGAACACAGTCGCCTGCACGTTTTACGAAGATTTAGTCCGGCCTTTTCTAAAACCGGAAATCCCCAAGAGAACTTCGTTCAGAATCCTCAATGCGATAGTGGTAGTGGTGGCGGTAGTTTCCACAGCGATCATCCCTCTGATAAGAGACATGAAAAGCCTTATAGAGGTAAGTTATTACTTTAACGCGGAAGATATATTGAGCAATGGGCGTTTACCCTTCCACTTCTGATTCAAGAACATCTGGAATGGTTTGTGAAGCTGAGCGTGGCAGCTAAATATCGACAATTTAAAAGTATTTGTTGCTGTCACGTCTTGATGTTCAAACCTGCGCACATCAGCCCCGGCAACGTAACTTTTGGATTCGGATACACAGAAATGAGGCTTAGCTACAACCTCCTTGGAGTTTTAAAAATGACATTCATTAGCGGGAATCTAGCCACGTAGGATTTGTTGAATGTTTGTTTTGCCTTTGACTCTATGCACTTGCTATCATCATCTTCACTTTCCTTTATTTACAAATCATTCAGTTGGGTCACCTTAATTTTTTCCTGTTCGTTATTTCAGTTTTGTCTCGTTGATATGTTGTTTTCTGTTTCCGTCAGGCAACATTGGCTATAAAGTCCTTGACATTGGTGATGAGTCTAGTATTGTACAATACTGGAATGTTTATCCCCTGGGTCAACTCCATGGTAAGTTTAACGAATTTTTATTCGTTTTATCAGTACATTCTTCAGTCTAAATACATTCCCTGTTCGCTGAGACGTTTCAGTTGGTATGACCCACAGTAGCTTCTCGATGTTTGTCTAACCCACATTAACATTCCTTTATGGAGGAGGAGGAGATAGTGAAGGAGAAGGAAAAAGAGAGGAAGCAAAATACCTGGAAAACATTTCTCTCAAGTTTCTGGATCGCGTCTGTTGCCTGAACTTTGAGTTGATAGGCTTGGAGCTATCTCCTCCGATGCAGTAACTCGGGTTTAGGGATGGATGGTCATAACATAACAGTTCAAGCACTCACACAAACTCCAGTCCTGACTAATGCCGTCCTACACTTGATTTACAAAAACATGAGGAATGTTGTGTGATTCAACTTACTTTTTCTTTCTGGCTACAAATAGCGCGTACGCGTTCATTCATTACTTTCCGATTTCAGGGCGTCTTCGTGGGCAGTGTATGCTCTGCTGTAGTGACATTCAACGTAGTAATTGGCAACCAACGAGCCAAAAGTATGAATTTGTTAGTCGATGTTCCCAAGATCCTCACAACTTCCCAGTGTTTGGTGAATGGAACAACAATGGATGCTTTGAAGTACGTCGCCTATTTGTTATTGTATATTATAGTTGACGTTGAAACTACTCTTCGTTTGGTTTGGTATGTGGGTAGAAGTGGAGATGCTGACGTCCCCACTTATTGTACAATTGCCTTCTTCTCGGGCGTCGGTCAACTCCGGCAATCCCATCCGTTCGGCACTTGAGTTCCGTATGGGTCAGCTACCCCTGGGATGAAAATAACGCAACATAGAAATACAGTGCAAGTCACAGTGCGCAGTGTGACTGCAACCTCTGGCACAAGGCACGGACAACTTGCACTCACAATGATAGATTAAGCTCTGAACTTTATATGCTACGGGCAAGTGAAGAGTTATCTACTAGTCGAATCTTGAGGCCTACTGGGCGATCGAAGAATACATAATTCTGATGTCTTTTGAGGCGTCGCAAACGTCGCCCAAGCTCAAGGTTAAGGAAGAGTTCCTGATGATTCGTTGACTTCTTGTGCAATCGGTGCTCACTCAACAATTATTTGTGATAGTTGGTTCCATTCTCCCGGATTACGGACCATGTGCTACTTTGTACCAGGGTTGTTCGCTCTATATAGCGAGGGCCGACCAACCTAATAAGAAGTAGCTATGTGAGTAGATTCGTTGCATGCGTGACTGGTGCCCACTCTCACACCTCCCATTATTCAGACAGTTGATCATTCACTAAAAGTAGATTTGAAAGCAGAAAACTGAGTTATCAATAAAGTAGGTGGACGTTGATGAGAAGATGCCTTTGAATCTGCAGTCAACCTGGTAGCACAGAATGTTACATCATCGTATTTTGTAAGAACATTGCGTACCACCACTTCATTGATGAACGTTAACGTTTTATTCATTCATCTTTGGACAGCATGACGACATCCATTGGCACTGAAGGATTTGGACTAGTAACATTAGCCGATCT
Organism: Pachypeltis micranthus; assembly: GCA_020466155.1. Classification (NCBI taxonomy): domain Eukaryota; kingdom Metazoa; phylum Arthropoda; class Insecta; order Hemiptera; family Miridae; genus Pachypeltis; species Pachypeltis micranthus. Next base: position 53,423,330 of record CM035770.1, on the reverse strand, counting down.
GAGCGTTCCTTGGTATCACAAACTGAGCATGCTTTGCTACACTGCCCCAGGTAAGAGGAAATTGTCTACGCCTCAAGAACGAGCCTTACACATCTCATTTCTCTTCTCTCTCTCTTAGTCACACCAAATATAAAAGCACGTTGTGTAATCGACATGCAAAATCTATGTTTTCAAAGTCTTGTTCAAACCATATATATTTTTAAAAGCTGCAATGTATTACGCGACGGTTTATTATTCTTTTGCTCAGCATGATTGCAGGGCTTGAATCGGAAAAAAATTTATAGAGGATACGAAACACGACCTGACAACAATGGAACAATGAAAATTGACGTTCTCTAGGCGATGCTAGCAATTGGAACGATTTGATGAGTTCAGCTGACGAATTTCTTCACAAAAAAGGATTTAATTAACGTATTTTGATTGAATATTTTGTATGGGGGGTTCCTAACAACCAAAAGGCAATACATAACTGTCACTAGGCCGGGAATGACAGGGGCAGCGTAACAAACTATCAACAATTCTGAGGAAAAATCCTTAACCCGTTCATTCCAGTTGTTTTTCCTTTATAAATCCCGCTCACGTGAGATTAACTTTGTCCTAAAAGCCATGTTGGTTGATCAATTATCCACCTGCACATTGGATGTTTAAAAGAGGTTATAACGTGATCAGGAACGGTCCACTAAATTACAGAATGCAGCCCCACTCTTTTCATTCCCCAACCATTTACTTTTCTAAACTCCAAGGGGAAAGGAAAGCATTGTTATGTTCCAGTGTTTTCCACAATCCCAAAACAGTGGAGAAATGACTTTAAAAGAACACCAAGCAGTATTTTAAATTACTTAAACGCTGCTTGGTCAACAATGAACGTGACACAAGTGAGCATTCCCGTAAAATAATATAATAGTTTTGATACAGGTTGTTTCAGTTAAGTTCTACCACGTTCATGTAAACTGTGTCAAAAACAGATTGGATTAGTTACTATAGCTACCAAATTCGCTAAACACACTTGGGCTGAGGACAGTTCTGTGATGCCCCGCAGCAAGTATTACTGAAAAAAAAAGTTTTTAGTTCTCTTCAGACGTACTTGAGGGTAAATTTTAGACCGAACTGAGCCAGAAAAACACTATTTGAGAAAACGGTCCGGTTGTGTGTGTCTATGAATGCGATTGATAAAACCAAATCAGCTCAAACTTAATATCTAGTCCGCAGGTCACCATGAGACACCAAAATAAGGATACGAGCAATCCTTTTGTATGGGGAAATGGAGAGAGCAGCACAATAAATTACCAAAAATTTTGGTTTTAGGGCAGTTGTTCCGTTTAAACTCCAATCAAAAAGTAGTAGAATCTTCTGAAATCAATGAGGTACTCCAATTAAGTATGTATACGATGAATTTTTAATAACGCTAATAAGATGCATAGGAACTACTCCCTTTGAAATTCCTTACTTCCGGAATTTCAAACGCTCCTGTTTCACTTACTATCATTTCCAAAGGTTTCACCAGATACCGCTGAAAAAGTTATTACTATCCTTCTCAAAAACAATCTTGTCATCATGTCATCTTGTCTTGCCTCAACCGTTCTCTGTGTAATACTAATTGATCAATAATGGCCTTAGCCTGAGTACCAGCGCACAATAAATTCTGGAACTGTAACTACCACCGTTTTTTCCCTCTCCGAAATTACGTTTTACCAACTCCAAATGAACTGATTGAAAAATAAATTGAATTAGTAGCAAAAACCAGCGAATTTATGTAGAGCTAAGGAAATTTGTGTGATGCGGTGCACTTGATATTTTTGTATCGTTGTTCGTTTTCAGGACTAGCTGTTGGCTTCGTCGCGGCGATTTTGGTCAGCGCTCTAACTGGATTTCAGGACGTTGCGACAGTCGACCGTGAGATGATCGTCCCTCAAATGAGATGGGCTCTGCCACTCAAACCGCGGCCTTCGGATAACGACGGTACGCTTGAAGAGGGTACACCGATGACACAATACAATTTAATAGCGGGCTCGGAACAAGCAGTACATTCGTACAATCACAAGTAATCCCACAGCCTTGTTAGAGAAAAGTTTGTTTCCTCGCAAGTTCAGTTACAACGTTATATCGTAGTCAATGGTTGGGTCATAATCTGTGACAAGTTATAACTGTGTGCAACACTTGGATTTTACCTTGTACTTTAAAGATAAGATGAGAGGGTGAGGAAAAGGCATTAATGTGGACAATATTCAAGAGAAAACCAATCAAGTATGAAAATAAATGCTGTAAAGGCGACTTTATTTGTAAAATTACTTCATCCAGTCATCTCCCATTATATTTCGTATATTATCGAGATCGAGCTACTGTGACTAATTGGTTTCTCACAAGTCGTTTGACTATAACTAAAACTAACCCTGTCAACCAACGAAGGGATGAAATGCATTTCACCCCATTTAATTCCTTGGACATACGATGAACTACCGTCGAATTTTTTTGGATAAGTTGTGGTGTGAAATATCTTCCAGGGGCTTAGAAAGAGGTCTGATGACAATAATCGCACTACGGTTGATCAGCACGGTGTTTCAACCCACTACAATCCACAACCATGCTTATGCATTTTTGTGTCCCTGCCAGGCATCGTTTTTAGCATTAAACTGAACTAGGTTCCGTCTGGACCGCCAATGGTTCCTAGTTACAATGGGCTTATCCTTCATTCTGTCCTTGTTGCTTATGTTGAACGAATTGGATGGCAGATACATGGAGTCAACCGCTCTCCAGCCCGCGTATCTTCCCAGCGAGTGTATGTATCGCTGTCTTAGGTAAGATCGGAGGGTACCAGAAGGGTAGAGGGTACGAGGAGTGCTCATTCGATGGAAGTTCAACTTCGTACCTTGACACTTCCATATGAATTGCGAATCTATGCTTCTACAGTTGGGTAGCCTTTTTTCGTCTTCTTGCACTCCGTTCTTCTGCAAAGGCATTTTTTGCTTATCATTACCCGAAGAGTAAAAAAAGGTATTGTAACTGTGTCGAAAAAAAGTTGAGTTTTGTTCAGATCTTAACAGATCCGCATTCTCATTCAGGATTCGTTGTGTTTAGTTGACTCCAGCGCTCTGATTATTGCACACCTGAGAACAGGCTCTTGATGAAGAGCGGCGTGATGTGCAGAGACGAACCAACCTCTTCGATTTAGCGAAGACTCGTCCGGGGAATTTGTGTTGGCTTAAATGCGTCCCAATTAACACAGTTAACTCGAAACTTCGATGTTGACAGTCTGAGCAGAGCTGTCGTCTCGTCGAGGTGTCCTCTGTCGTCTACAGTCACGTTCACTCCCACCGAATTCCCTGTTTGTGTTGGTAAATTTCTGAGCTGTAATTGAGAATAAAACTACGTATTCTAATGACATCGGTCGTTATTGTACCTTCTCTCTTACACTCTGTACGACATCGTGAAACTAGTTAAGCAGTATCTGCGTATAGCTCTTCTATATCTTATTATTCCTCCTACGCATTTGGATACCTTCAGCCATCTCGTTCACAACGTGCTACTTAAGTCACGCATCGCTCACATTGCCTCTTCGTTCTTTTAATGTAACACCAAATACATAGTTCTCCGGGGAAAATGTTTGCATGTAATCGATTGAATATTAACTAGATACTTCGACAAACACTTCAAAAATCCAACCTCTCGCTAGGTGGTCACACTCCCTTAAGTGAGTCTGGTTATTTAACCCATTCAAAACGGCGGCCATATTGAGATCCCTATGCAGTATACTGCTTAGTTTTTCATAAACGGTCGTCACTGACGGCACAACTTTTTCTACGTGTATGGCCTAGTTAACTTTTTTATGGGCTTGAAAAAATAGTTTCAAAATTCTAATGTGTCTAATTAGTGTATAAATTGACGCTCGCAGTCATAGCTAATGTGTAGGTAGGCTATCATGCAAAACACAAACAGCTATGACTGCAAGCGCCTCGAGGAGCTCGTCATTTTATACACGAATTGGGCCATTGGAATTTCGAAACAATTATTTCAAGCAAAAAATAATAAACTATTCCATAACGTACTTTCAGAAGGTAAGTTGTATTGAATAAGGTGTAATTATAAAGAGAGGAAAACAATTTTTTGTCAACTTTTTCAATAAAATTACAAGTATTTATTACAAAAAAGTATTTATACAGTAAATAACATAGAAATCGTTCGTACATTTTTACAAAGGTACATAGTACTTGTGAACATTTAGCAATTAATTTCCATCAATGGTCATATTTTTGTGGAAATTTACAAAACAATTTTCGATACATAAAGCAGGTGTATCAGGACAAGCTGGACAGGATACGAAGAAGTTCCTCGTCAGTCATCACTTTTCTTTGCATTGTTTGGTGCTGAAAAAATCATTATTACAATGATTATCATTATTAAAATACAAATTCATCATCGTAATTTTAATGTTAGTGAAACGTAAAAAATATGCAAACCTTGAAGTTGAGGGTTGTGGCTCCTCACTCGCCCTCTTTTTTCCTCCTCGAGTACGAACCATCTGCTAAAAAATAGGTATATATTAGCTTATTATTAAGTAATAAGTTTAAATTATACGTCCAAATGTAAGGATAATGGAGTTTTACTTACCCTAATTTGGGAACTATGCAGTTTCTAAAGGAAACGTCAGATTCAGAAACGGCAAACTGCAGAATGTTGTTAGGAGTGACTGCCAGTAAATAACGGGCTTCCACAAGTGACTGGAACGGTCTGAAGCACATTTGAAACTTAAGAAAACCGAGCGTCTCGGGGCGCTCGCCGTCTTTGGGTTAGGGTTGGAAGAGCGCCTCTAGGCGCTTGCCGTCACCAGGTATATCTCCGTATTGAATGGGTTAAATCTGCAACACATTTCTACGGGATTCCTTCAATCATAAGGGTAGAGAACCCACCAAGCCCCTAGCAGGAACGAATTCCGTTTTAATCTCCTGTTGCTACAACATTGAAAGCAATAGAGTAAAACGTTTTATACGGAATCTAGTAGTATTTAAGGTTGCCGAATAGGACATCATGAGTAAACTGGTGCTTCTTCTATTATCGCCGGTTGCCTACCTTCAAAAGGTCAAGTACGTTATAGATAAGAGCTGTGGGTTTGCCTACTGCCATAAATGAAGGCTCGTTGTAAAAATTGTATGATATAAATTATCCTCAGTTGGTGAACCAATAAAGGCTTGTGCGAGTAGAGGCCTTAAATTTACGTAAATGTACCACACGTACAGGGTGTGTATAAAAAGTATCAAGACTAGTCTTTCCCTGGCATGACCAAACGTCGCACTGCGTACGGACTGAGTGGCTTCAGAAGTGGGGGGTCTGGCATTCAAAACGGGCCAAAAATCAGTCGTCCGCGAGGAATTGTTCAGGCGCAATCGAGTTTTTTGTGGACCTCAGTCGAGTGACTCAGTGAGAAAGCTCAAAATCCAGCAAATGATTGAACAGAGGTATGTGATTAAATTTTGTGTCGAACCAGGGAAAGCGGGGATGGACACCTTAGAAATGATTTGTCAAGTGTACAACGATTAAAGCATGTCACGATCTGCAGTTTTCAGGAGACGTAAGCTCTTCAAAGATGGCCGAGAAAGCGTTGAGGACGAGACTCAGTCCAACCAACAAAAACGTATAATGTATGTTGTGCCCATGATCGCAGATTAAACTGGAATCGACAAAATGAAACTGCACATACTATTATCACTAGAAATTGTGAGATGCACAAGATCAGTGCCAAACCTGCAAATACTGACCTACTGCAACGGCATCGTGACGATCTCTTAACACCCCCCACAGTCCCGACTTGGTTCCAGCAGACTTTTTTTTTAATTTGCGTGTTAAATCCTAGCTCAAATCCCCCCCCCCCCCCATGGGGCTGTGAGTGCAATAAAAGAAGCTTGCCCTTGAAGGACCGTCCAGAATCTACCTACCAGAGTTAACCGAACATCCTTAAGTCTCCTTTCTTCAATCTTCTCGAAGATATTCGAGAGACTTTTGCTGCGTAAACTTCTCCCGTAACTAACGCCTGCCATACCAGATTTCCAGTTTGGATTTAGGTCTCTCTCTCTCTCCATTCGTGCCAACAGCAACTCCATAGGGTTGTAGAAGAGATTCTCGCAACGTTTGAAAACCAAGAAGTGTGCCAAGGGCTCTTCATCGACACGGAGAAAGCCTTCGACCGCGTCTGGCACCCCGGTTTGCTGTTCAAAATAAAACCACTGCTACCGGATACTTACTATCGGGTCATTCTATCTTTCATATGAAATCGCACAATCCACGATAGGTTCGACACCTCACAATCCTCTTGCAAAAGCATCGGTGCCTCAAGGGAGTGTCTGGGGACCCATACTATACCTCATGTTTGTGTATGACATATCAGTATCGCCCGAAACCATCTCCGCCATGTTCGCTGACTACCATGCCATTTATCTCATAACCCATCTGGTATAGTGAAAACTCACAACATCCACAACGAGATCAAACGATGGACGAAAGAATGGAGAATTGCAATAAACGGCACCAAATCGTCGGCTACCACGTTTATTCTAAAGAGGAATTTCCGAACCAATCCGCTGACGATGAATAGTAACCAAATCCCAAGTGTTAGTGTAGTTCGATACATAGGTTTCTTCCTACAACAACGACTCACGTACGATCACCGTGAGTTGGTCAAGCGACTGCGTTCCAGAATAAGTTTCCTCTAACCAGGGAAACTCAATCGTATTCACAGATACACTGACCGCCTCCCCACTAATGGTGTTTTTCCTATTCAGTACCCCTTGAAACGTAAATATCATACCATTACTACAAAACCCTACTACAAGACTTTCATTTCTCCTCCATAACGCTAAAGAAAGCTAAAACGTGTTTTCTTGCTGAGCTCAAATCGAACCTTCGTTCACTATTCTCTTACTAAAATGTCTTGTTCGTTAATAAATATTAATTCTGCAGAGAACGATATATACCAGGAAAAGAACGAATTGAATTCTTGAGGTCTTTCAAAAAACGGTCAGAAAGAGTCTAAAGTAGCAAAACGAAGCACAGCGGGTCTCGAGAGGATTGTGATACATTTAATCTGGGACTACTAACCAGTCAATGAAATCAAAATTGAGTGGAGTAAGTGTTTCGTTCAAAACTTAGTTCGCTCAAGGGGCTCGTTTAAGCACCTCCTCGAACCAAAACGCCGCACTTAAGTACAGACTGAAAAAACGCTGTAAATTACTACACTAGGGTTTATTACTCTCTTGCACATATTGACGTTTTTTCACACATCCGAGACTCATTTAACACCCATTTAACTCAACATCGAAAAATACCAGTGAACCACACGAAACGTGACCTGACTACAACGAAACGACGAAAACTAAGTATTCCACGCGAGACTGGAAGGAGGGGGTACAAAAGATGGAACGATTACTTTCACTGTAGTTAATGTTCCGCGAGTTCTTTCAATCAGGAGACTTTGGTCACTATGATTACTGTGATTTCGATATTTTCGGTCTAGACACAATCATACAGCTGTGAGAATTGTTTCATTCGACCCGACTCCTTAAAATACCTAGAAAACAATACCAAACACGGCTTATTTGCGTTTTAACTGCCAAATTTTCATTTTTGTCAATTTTTTGTAGCCATTTTTAGCCCAGCAACCATTGCCTTCGTCAAATTGCCGTGCAGGCGAACACAACCAGATACCCGAATCCGGGCAGAGGAAAAATGTGTCTCACAGTTCAAAATGCCATTTTAGGGTTGTTAGGGCACGGCATCTTTCACGAAATTAGTTAGAAGTGCGATATGGAATAGTTGAATTTTTGTAGGAATGAAGAATGTATGTGGTTCCTCGCCTCTGATTATCTAATGTATTTTCAGCCTTATGTATTTGCCAATGGCGATTTACTTTTTTTTCCAATAGCATGACTACGTCAATTGGCACCGGAGGTTTCGGACTAGTGACCGTAACAGATCCTCCAACGCCCAGTGGTTCGAAAAGATCAGCGTGATGTACTACATGTTACCAGGTAATTCCTCGCCACGCTTTTTGTTCTCTCTCTGTTGGTACTTAATCGCTCGTTGATCATTCGTTCGGTTAACAGGAGCCGTAGTGGGTATGTTGGTGTCACTCTTCGTCAGTTTCATCACAGGGAGTCAAGATCTCGAGACTGTCGATGCTGAAATGATAGTTCCCCAAATGCAATGGGTACTTAAGGGACGAGGTATCAAAAAAAATGGAAGAAGATGGAGAAAACAAAAACTCTACGAAGCTAATAGAATATAGTCCCGTCCCGGGGATTGAAGATGAGAAATACTAGTTTCTTCCACTCAAAAACGTCATGCCACTCAACAAAACGTGAGTTGAAATTAAGATTCGTTGAGCCATATTTAGAAGTTGGAAGGCGAAGGGAACGAGGAAAATATTGACATTGACAAATAAAAATCAATAAGCAAATGAGCATTGACGTAACAGGAAGGTTAAGTCAATAAATTAAATCAAGCACAACCGCACTTGAGGAAAACAAAGAGGTACCACTTCACTGATTACTAAGTGAATTGGGTCAGAAAAGCTGCGATTATATTTTTTGAGAACGGTTTGTTCAGCCAATGAATGACAAGTTAGCTCCGAAATCGGTTAATTAAGAGACAAGCCAATTAACCAAAAAACCTGTCCATCGCGTGCTTCCAAGGAGGCAACATGGAGTAACCAGCTAACAGTCGTTCATCTCAGCTCATGTTGAATAGGCGCTGTTGGGTGCAAGAGAAAGAGAGAGCAATAAAGACTTGAATTGATTGATGAGTGAAACGAACAAGAGAGGACTATATTGGTACACGGGGTTTTGAACAGTCGCTTGATTAGCACTAAACAGGTTTTCATGGTTAGCACGATTTCTGATTGAGCCAATAGAACTAGCTGACGGGACACAGTGGGTCTCTGGTGTTAGGACTTGATACAACGGACACTGACTGCCTTGGTTCTGAGTCGGGTCAGGTTTTGCCGGAGCTGCGAGTAGGAATGTCCAAGGGCACATGGGAACATTTTGTAAACCCCTGGATTAAAACCCGTCATCGACCTCGCAAACAGTCCTTGAAGCCTTTTATTTGCAAGAGGGGCTAATTGAACTCCCATCAAGTATGGAAACACCTGCCCTTGGAGGCTTTCCCGTTAGGGCCATCGAACTAATTCAGCCAGAGCTGAACAGAACATTCTCCCCCACGCTGCAACAGAAGACTAACCCTGGAAGTTCGATTGTTCATGTTCCGCCTTTTTTTTACTTTAATCGCTATCTCCACTTATCACAATTATTATTATCTGCCGACTTTTACTATCAACAACCACCTGTTCCTTTTTATACCGAAATCCCACTATTTTCACTTTTCTGCGCGTTTTTTTTTTTCGTGTACGCGAGCACTGTGCGCACGCGAACATTATTTTCAACAGTGCGGTGCATAGACTGGGTTTGTGCTGGAATCATCGCATCCCCTTGGCCAGGAGCAGCCAGAGAACGCCGACTCAGGTACCACCATCTGTATTCATACCGCACTCCAATTCTACACCCTTCCCCTTTTTCCCTTCCCATCCTCCGTGCAAATCCAAACAAAATTGCTTTGTAGCCACCAGCACTGGAATCCACGAGCCCCCTGTTAATCAATTGAGTCTTTGGTATTCTAAACTTGTATGACAAAAAGAAAGGTTCATCAGACTCTGGAGGCCAGGCCGGTCTTGTCAAACAAAAAGGGCCCTCATAGTCCAGGAGCCGAGTGCTAAAAACGTTGAAGGTTGAGTTGAGAGTTGGTTACTACTTTTTCTGATAGTTCCCTCAATTTTTGGTTATATTATGTTACGAATAGGTGAAGTAGTGTTCTTTAAAAATTATCGTGTGAAGACTTTCGAGCAGACAAAATCAAAATTTGATGAATTTGGTGGCTCAACAATTTACTTATTAGTTGATACACGCAAACGACGTGAATGAGTTCACATCCATCAGCTTTACTAAAACATGTAATCTGCCACCTCAAAAACCGTGGCATTTTCAAAGCAGAGTCGCTGAAATAGAATTATCGAGTATTAGAAAACAAAAACAAAAAAACTGAATAGTTGACAGCTGAAAATGACGTGAATCGCATCTACAGCCACTTAGTAAACTATTAAATAGTATCTGCTACCTTCAAAATGTTGTGTTCACACAGCAGACTCTACTTCTGGGCTAAAATTACGAGCATGGGCCTGCGATTAGTTACACACGTTTGCCACCCTAGGGCCGTTACACACACTCCGATTTCGGACGGTCGGTTTTATTCCAGCCGTCCAAATTCCGATAGTGAACCATTGGATGGAACGGGACTTTTCACATGGCCGACCGGAGGTAACATCGGTAAAATATCGGAGAGCAGCCGGCAACTGTTACTGCTGGATCGCCGGTACCGGGAAGTCTGATGTTCACAGTGGCCTACGTGACTAAATACGCGCTTGCACACCTACCGACCGATTTCAGCAGTTCTCGCTCGTCGCTAGAACGAACTACAGTGGACTACCAAGTGCGTGTTAAAACATAGTTGATTCATTAGATAATGATGTTCTCATTTCATTAGTGGAGGCAAGACCTGTCTTGTGGGACAAAACTTTAGATTCGTTAAAGACAGAAATCTTACCAGGGATGCGTGGAGAGAATTTTGCTGCGCTCTGAACCAGGAATTTGATGAGATGGAGGATAAAGAGAAAAATGCATTTGGTAAGTAGTTTTCTGTAAGTATGTCACATATTATTCTCTTGTTTACAATACATAGCTTGGACTATTAAACAACAATCACACCAAATTGAAGCGCACCACACCTTCTCGTAACTCATATCTTGCTCATTTGCCAGGGAACTGCCCCGATATCTGTCACAAAATATTTACTTAAAACATTTCGGACACTGTTTGCTTGTAGCCCACCCCGTGCTGTTTCAACGCCGATTCAAAGCACCAGCAGGCATACTCTTCAAAAGGAATGGCACTTGAACATGAACAGGATCAAACCATTGCACAATACTACCAAGATTTTGGCCGAACTTCAACAGCCACATCTCCAGAAACTTATCCATCGTCGAACAACGACTGTTGAAAGTTTCTGCTTGTTGTCAGTTTTTGGCACATTTCATGTGTAAAGTTTCATCCTAAAATTATTTACAATAAAATACATTTTGATTAATGGAATGATTCTTTGTATCCCAAGCTAGCAAACCCTTGAGATTTTGGTAAGTTCTGCATTTATATTATTATTGTCTCAATGTAAGAGCGAGACGTTCTCGAGAAGGAATACAATTTCTCATTTTGGTATTCTGACGCTGGATTTTATTTTTCATCTTCTCATGTAGTTCGTCGATGGATTCAATGGACATTCTAAAGAAGTTGAAAAACTTGATACGATCACGCCTCAGTTCTTCAAAAAGAGTGTAGAATGTTCCACTGCGTTCCCTGCTTTGATTGGTAGGATGAATCCACCACTTGCGTATAATCTTAATGCGGCGATATAATAACCACATTGCAATTACACGTTTAGGATTCATTATTCGAGATTCTCGCGTCACGAACACCAAGCAACTGATTGTCTCGCCGATGAAAATCCGGTGTGTTTGCAATCACCTGCTACCGATAAAATATCGGCCGATATTTTACCGACCGTCCAAAATCGGTGTGTGTGTGCAACAACCCTTAGTATAACGGGTCTTGCCTACCCCTTTCCTAAGAAGATATTTTATACCCCAGAGTAACTGAAGAGTCTCATATTTGAATGGCGACGCCGTATCTACAGCAGTTGATAAGTCCGAGCCAGAAGCCAATTAATACATGTTCGCACAGAGCTCATTATGAAATCAACGAGCCGTTTATATGTTTGTCTCTCTTTGAAGACGGGGGCAAAAGAGCACGAGACCAGCCTGGCCTCGTGTGTCGGGAGGTCATGACTTTGTCACGTCCCCGACACTGGTCACTGGTTTCCTCAGTTGAGCTTTTCGTCACCCTCTTCCGTCTACTGCTTACTTGCTAACTCCTCAGCACAGCCCAGTTTCTCCTAGACCCTCGCTCTGAGTCCCACCAGTTCACCTATTGAGAAACCCACTGTCTCGCTACTTCTAACAATCTCATATTCTCCCCCTACCGAGTCTTAAGTGACCAGTATAATAATACTATCTTCTGCATCTCATCTAATTCGTCGACTGCATACATTACTGGAATTATAAGAACAATATTGCGCGATAGTAGTCGAAGAGACAGTACTTAGAAGTCTGGAAATTAGCGGTTTGTTCATAATTAGTTCGTAACCATCATTAAATTGCCATCGTGTAGGCAGAATATAGGAGTAACAACATTAGTTTTGTTGTGCTGTACTAAAATCGAGGTTTCTCGAAATTGCCAATAATTTATTGTGTCGTATTACCGACGAGATACTATAAGGTGCTGTCCATTCGGAAAATACAATCGCAATCGATTTTGGCGTTGATAAAAACTGTGTTTACGCCTCGGACAACTGCCCTCAGTCTCATGCGCGGCCCTTGAATAGGAACTAATTCGAGTAGCGTATGTTCTGCGTCCACCCTCTCGTAGATAAGTGTTCTCATCCTCACTATCGAAAATATTGTCAATTGAAATTATGTCAAGTTGATTCGTTTTTTTTCAGGGAACTGAAACGAGTGGGATAACCTTTTATTCATCCAGAACCACGGCTCTACAGTTCAGATCAGCAGTACTAACTAGCAGTAACAGTCTATCTTCACAACCCAATCCAAAGATAAGGGAGGAGTTTGATGCCATCGCGCAAGGCGCTTTGTGACGTTTTAAATGGCCTCGGTTTTTATTGATACCTGACTTTAATACAACAACAAATTGAACTAAATAATAATACGGCTTTTTATTTCAGACGTGTTACTCAGGTCCCAGTGGTAACTGTCAGTAAACATGGGGAGCTAGAGTGGGTGTTACTAGTGTACTGCTCACGAAGTTCACGATCTTTAGTGGGGGTGGGGGCAGCCTGCCAGGGCCAGGAAGCGCCGGCGTGTTCCTGCGTACAATTACTACGGCCACTAAGAGTGTGTGTTACCATGACACTATCCTCCTGTACAAGGTCATCTATTTACGCGTGATTGGCTACTGCCCCGTTGTCTGGGGTAGCAAACTAACAGTCAATCAAAGGATAGTATTGGCCCCATCCCAGAGAGCTGCGCCTGTGGATCACCAAGGCTTATGAGACTGTATCAATAGAAGCACTCCAGGTGATTACTGGTCAGTTACCAGTTGGCTTGGCCGTTCAGTGCATGGTTGACAAGTGGAGAGTGAAACGGGAGCTTCCATCACATTGGGCTGAACTTTGTGTGGATCTCACCACAGAACAACGATCTGCTGCCTTCGACCAAAGGGCGATAGAGAAATGCCAAGCAAGGCTGCTTGTCAAGGGGTCGTGACACGAATGAGTTCTTCCCCCACATCTGTGAGCGTCTTTCAAGAAAATGGGTTGAGCCAGACCACTGGACGAGCCGGTTCTTCACGGGACTTGGTGATGTCAATGCCCCACTTCTTTTCTCTCAATAACTCTCCATTACGCACGTCTTGCGCCTCCAGTGTAGAGGAAACAAGAAACCATGTGCTGCGTTTTTCTACAACAGTGGGCGACGGTTGTTGGGAGGGCAGACGAACTTAGCACCATTGACAAAGCAAGCGAATAACCGTTTTGCAAAGTTCGCGAAGAAAGTGGTGGCTAAGAAACGTAGTCTGTCTTTTTGAAACTTGCCACCCAATTAAATAGTTAGATAGGTGAAAAACCAGATTAATAACTCCTCCCAGATGTTACGGGATTCCTCAGGTGGTCAGGTCTGTATCCTTATTTCATGACTGTACCTAAACCCTCGACGAGGGTTATATCAGTCATTCCTCGGGTGGTCACCTCCACACGGTCACACACAAGCAATACTTCTCTACCGCGACACTGTTTAACGACGAAATACCTGCCATACCTTTACAGGTCTGAGTTCGGTGGACACTGAATGGGCCGGCCTCTTGCATGTTAGCGAAACCGCAACTTCCATGACTGATATAATTGTTGTGTTTTTCGAACATTGCAGTCTTCGAAAACGTAAAGGTAAGAAGAAAGGTCTTCTTTTTCTTTCAGCCGATTACATAACTTGCTTTGCCACTCCCTAAAAAATGGAAGAATCTGATTGGCTGAAGTATATCCTTCTGTCCCCTCTCGTCAAAAGCCCTTTCCATGACATCAAGATCAGCTCTGCATTGTAACAGCTAACACGAAAATCTATCTGACAATTTTGCTATCGGTGTAACCGATAAATAAACCGTTCAGCTCATGTTCATCCCTTATACAGTTTCTTCACACACACAGTTCTAGTGCAAGATTCATCAGTACCACTTATCAAACTGAGAACTTTCCAATACAGACTTTCCAGAAGAAGCCTAACTAAATAAGAGTTTTCTTCGTTACTTATGCCTCACCACTGACCTAGCTTCCCCACGCTTACTAGTTATATTACTATAATTATTCCTTTCGTCTTTCGTTTCTTTGCCATCGTTTCCTAACAACTAGTTGACTTATAATTAGGTTCATTCAACTAAACAATGCCACTTACGCCCTAATAATGGGCGCAACTAAAGTGGGGACACGCAAGATATGTGCAAATTAACATATCCAAGGCGCTATTCGCAGAGGAGGTTCCAGCAAACAACTAACGAGGTATTTTTAGCTTTTTGCTTTAAAAACGAAGCTCTAGTGAATATTTGGACAAACATGTGCGCCAAAATCCGTTTTATGACATCCTCTAAAGAATCGATGTTATATATATATAACTACATGGTTAAGATTAGCAGAAAGGCAAAACTGACTTGTTCTGAGAATCACACAGGAGCGTTTTATTTAAATTTTCGTAAAGGAAGGAGAGCAACTCACAAACTTAGTGGCTACGTACCAAATGATTAAAACGTATTCCACTGTGGATGATGCCAAGACTTCTCTCCTTACTGCACTTCATTCTAATAGGGAGCCAATTTATTGGCATGAACGAATTATTCTTCCGCAGTGTTTTGACCAGGGTAGACTTGAAAGAATTGTGGAGATGGGTTTAACTGTAGCGCGAATTTGTAATTGAAAGACTAGGAAGATCACAACAAGATTTGAGCACTTACATGTACAAAGAAGAAGTGATTAGAATGGGATATGAGATAGAGTATTGAAGCGCAAACAAGGGGGCTCTGGATGCGTAAACTGGTTGAACAGAGAAGGTGAGAGGAGTGTGAATTAGTTGCCGGAGAGATGTGAAATGAGTGTCCACTGCGAGAACTGAGAGACAAAAGAGTATCTGGGAAGAGCTGTGCGTTTGGAGAAGAAATAAATTGAGGGGTGGGAACAGGAAAATGTGGAAAATCCAGAAAGGGGAAAACTGTCTGTCACTTGGAAATAACGAAAGAAGAAGCAGACTTTCCCGCAGCTATGAACAAAGGGCTGGATGTGTCATTAATAGGTAGACTCGATGTTAGGAAATGGTCTAAAACAAGGACTTCCTGTTAGGGGCAAGTGCAGAAATCCGGAGCTCAAAATCCCAATTAATTCAACCTGAGCTGAACAGGCAGTTTGGAGTCGCAATACAGAAGATGACAAATCTTTTTCATCAGTAAAAACGGCCCTATTCATGTTCCAGAAAATGGTCTACGCATGGTTAGAGGGTGGAGTGGTGATACTCTCTTTGGCAGTCACCTTTTTCGTCGGTTTACATTTTAGCAAAGATGGGCGAACTTCACTCAAGGAGTACATGTTGGGCAGTCGAAAGATGCACCCTCTTCCTATAAGCCTCTCCATCGCAGCTACGTGAGTAGACTCTTTCGCTTGACATTTTGGTGGAATATGTTAATTACAACAAAAAAATCAACTAGTGGTTTTTTCGGTTTTTAAGGTTGTATAAGCGGTGTACCACACATTTTTTCGGTTTTGGGTCACGAAAAATTTTTAACAACCCCCCCTCAAAATTTGATACTGTACGTTTCAAGACATGGAGATTCCAAATTTGCAATGTCCGTCCGCCGTCCGGGCCGTTTTGTGCCTTTAACGTGGTCTAAAAAATTCGTTCTTTCGCACTAAAATCCGATTTGGTTTCTAGTTGTGCCCCCCACCACGGACCGGGACGGGATCCGATCGGACGAAGCCCGTAGTTGTAAAGGGCAAAAAACGGTTAAAAAAAATTAACGAAACGCAGTACAACGCCGGAACGTTTCATCGTTTGAACTCCCTCCTCCCCTCCCCCCGTCTCATAAAAAAAGCTACCGCGCTCACTCGCCTCCCACTCGCTCGCTCCCAACGACGCCGCCCTTCATCTCCCCTTTTGCTTCGGAACGGGTTCGCTTCGAGCGCCCCCGTTCCAATTTCCCCGACGACGGGGCAAAATCATCAGACGTTTTGTTTCCGTAGTTCCAATGTAGCCAGGACATGTTTCGTATGGTTTACTAGTATTCGATGCTGAATCGAATGGGATGGGGGAGCACTAATACTAGGTCAAGCTGTTCATGAGAATAATAATCCATTGTGTAATAATTTGCAGGGTTTTTACGATTTTATCGAAATAGCGCTTTGCAAATCGATAGGACTCAAAATGTATTCGCATCAAGAAAACTGTATCAATTCACTTCAGATGTGAATCCCATGGAACTCCCCTTTCCCGAATTAGGTCTAACCACCACACATGAAACTATCGCAATGATTAGCTACTCTCGTAAAATTTCTGGGAACATACTCTTTCTAGCACTTTTTGAATCCTCCAGTTCATCTACACGATATTAATCATTAAGGTAATTCCTTCGTTCGTCGTACTTGCTGACTCATCCCTGTTTGACATGTTCCCGACATTAGCTTACATCGAATCTATTCTCGAGGCAGGTTTGATGTTTCACGTACGAACTGGTTTCGGAATTTTGTTTTCTGCCGACGCCACTAAAAGTGCAAGGAAGTGTATGCATCTGGAAATTTCACCGAGTGAAAGAAGATGAGCTTTACAACAGTTTTTTGAGTAGAGGTTACACCTAATTCGGGGAAGGAAGTTCCATGGGCACTTACGTTTCAATTATAATTGTTGCGATCGACGTGTACCCCGATCCGTGGAGGCTACAAGTTTGTTGGAAAATCCAGATTTATCCATTCAACAGTTCCCAAATGCGTTTTTGGTATTATAAGTGCCCCTCTGACAAATTGAAAAATCAGGCGTTAGTTGAACTGGCCCTGGATGTTGGAAATTTAGCGCAATCGGCGATAATTCCTCTGTTACAGATATTTGACGGGAACATCTATGATGTCGAATTCTCAAGAAGTATATATGTTTGGCATGTTGGCCTCTTTAGCCGCCGTCTTTTACGCAATGAATGGATTGGCGGTAGCTTATGTTTATTTGCCAGTGTCGTACAGCATCAAATCCGCATCTTCGTTCGAGGCGAGTTTTGTACAATTTATTCTCAAAATTGTTTTTAAATCATGTATGTAATCGAATGTTTATGGATAAATTACGGTATTGACATGGAAGATGCAAAAGTGTGAGAGACCAATCTTCTAACTCAATGTGCATTTAATGGTATTTCGAGTATTTTTTGGAAGTCACGAATTACGCGTTAATTCATATGATATCCGCTAAGTATTTTTCAAATAAGTCTACATGTGTCGACACATTTTGGGCACTGCCAAAATTGCAGTCTGTATACACTCTATATTTCTTTGTTAACGGTTTGTTAGAAAAAAAGAGATAAAGAGTGTAACGTACGTGTACGACACTACTCTAAACCCTTGCTTGACGTCTACCCTTTATGTCCAGGTATTAATACTGGGCAGCTTATAGCGTACAAAACTCGGAAGCTACTTCTCTGAAATCGAATTTAACAAGAGCCGCAACTCATGCTTCCCCTCACTAACATTAAGCCGTAAGCAACCATGAAAAATAAATTAGGATTCTCTGAGGTAGTATTTCCTGAAAAACAATTAATTTACCTTTTCCCCACGACAGTTTCTGGTGTTCCATTCCAATGGTCCCTACAAACAGTGAATCAACAATGTCACCAGTCATACTGAAGTCGTTTCTACTTCTTTTGTTCCCGTCACACGAAATTTTACTTTAGTAAAGTAATTGGGCTAGTGGCAGCCAGTAGTAAAATACTAAAGTTAACGTACCTGTTTGGTGAAACCGTCTTCGGTGGCTGAGGGAAACCCTACCTCGTCCATATTGACCTGAATATTTCTACAGCGTTACAAAGAAACATATATCCACACTTAACGACAAAACACGATCACATATTACGCTAGATATGTAAATGATATCTACATATTAAACACTGAAGAAATATTATAGGACTTGAACAATATCCACCATAACATCTAATATGACATGGACAAAGAACAGAATAAATCTCATAACTACGTGTACCTAAAAATCACAAGGATTGAGTAAATTTTTTGAAACCTATTGCAGTACACTATACATCAAAACACCTACAACAACATAAACTTAGTGCATTCAGTCACATTACACGGAAAATCAATCCATATACGAACAGAATCACAAAATAGAAATTGATATTATCAATACTATCGCACAGAATAATAGTTACACCAAACAAATTATTAAGACAATATGACTCCAAAAAAGACAATCCATAAACACCAAATACACAGACTTCGACAAGACGCTGCACATTTACATACACAGGACCAAAAACACGCGAAATAAATAACATCTTCCGAGAGGAAGGTATACAAATTGCAATACGTACAGACACACACATACAACCAAACTAACTGCAAAGACTGAAAAAACCGACCCACTCGACCAAAGTGGAGTATATAAAAGAACGTGTATGTGTAAAAACGCGTACATAGGACAAACAGGACGAAAAATGCGGACCAGATATTCAGGACACATTAAATCTCTTAATAGAAACAAAAACTACTAAATTTCGCCAACCACCTCAAGACAACTGTATATGAACCTACCGAAATACAGGAATCTATCACCATACTACACAAACAAGGCAAAGGACGAAAACAACCTATTACAAAACATGGGAATCTTCATGGAAAACTATGAACATATCATAAACGAACGGATCAACACAAAATGCAACACCATATTTACACTACACAAACGAAAAGAACCAACTGACGGATTTACAGAACACCCTGTACAGAAAAGACTTTGAGTCGACGATCAACAGACTATTTAAGACATACATAACTGCCCTTACGTTCCTTTCCCTCCAACAGATTTCCCAGGAGGTGCATGGCCTCCTTCCTCCTCCTCCCCTCCCCCCCTTACACGACTCATTATAAGGATCCTGACCAACTGGCTGACTTCAGTACTGACTTAAAGGTCAGACGATGATGTCTTCACAACGAAAGCGCTCGCCCAGAGTATCTCATCGGACGGACTCACCAATCTCAACAACATATCGAAGACAGTCTTTAAAATCACGTTTGGGCTGTTCGCTCAACAGTGGTCGAAGTACAATAAATTCCAAACTATGAGCGCTTTTACGTAGAACGTTGTTATAAACTTAATAAAGAACGGTTAGGTGATGCGTCGCAACAAATATTTTACTCTGATTTTAATACATTCTACTAGTTTACCCGTTTTTCTCCCGCTGCCCAACCTCTCTCGCTCTTGTTACTCCAAACAGTAATGGTTCTACTGCAATGACTAGGGATTGGCATCGGGAAAACTAGCCCTGCTGAAGACGGTGTTATGTATCACATCATCGAATTTACAGGGATTGATGAGAGTAATGCCACATTATTACTTATCATTTATTTAGAAACTAGCAGATTTCATTAAATGTCAACTTCCTTACTTCCTTAGTACTTCGATCGAAGGTTCAACCACCGTATTCGGAAATTCGCCTCCATCATGTACGCATTAGAAATGGTAAGTTCAGTTTTGATGTTTGTACAATCAGATGCACTTGGCACTGAGTTCCAAGGTGTGATATTAAGTCTGTGGGCGGCGCCCCAGTGAAAACGGTTATGTTGGCGTTAGCATTGAGGCTGCTCTGATAGTGGATGTGAAGAATAAAGAATATAATGTATGAAATAGTTTCATTAAATTGCGTGCTGCACGGTAGAGTAAAGATGTAACAACATCAACGCTAAATAATTTAAAACAAAATTTTGCTTTGCCTCTTGCCAATAGCCACAACGCGGGAAACTGAAAACGTGCACAGTGGAGGAATAAAGTGAGAAGAAAAATGCATTTCCTATGACCGCTTCGAATGGTTGAGACAGCCATCTGAAAGTCGTTTCCTGACACACTTTCCCCACGGATTAGGAGCTCTGGATCAAATCTAAATTATAATGATTGTAGTAACCGTTTCCACTACCAGTCTTAGCAACATTGTTGTAAGGATGATTGTTCATCAGCATTTTGGTAACTGAACATTTGATATCCAGCTTAAACGCCCTAATGAAAATGCAACGCACTGGAAATGATAAGGACGGACTGATAAATAACTGCTACACTGTCAAGAAGGAGTGCACATATGGTTCATCCTTAGGGCCGTCCATTCCGAGCGCGCTCTTCATAGAACAGCTCTATACCCTTATGGAAACGTTTAGTTAGATTATTTCCTGAACAAAATTTTGAGGCCAAACTATTCTTACAAATTTTTCCCAAAGCCGTTAAACCATCGAAACTTACCACTGACTCGAGGTAAGTTTAACGAGCTTGAACCGGTGAAAAACCAAGTTACCCAATCTGATTATACAACCAACTGTTATTAACACCCGAAAACGTCCCGAAAGAGGTCACTTTTTTTTCAAGGCCACTACTCGAGACGACAGTTGAGAACACTCCGCCTGCTGACGACTTAGGCCAATTAGTATGATGGGTAGGCTAAGGTGCATGCAGTGGTATCTGGTCACACAATTCTTATGACCCAAGTGCAACAAGTGCGATCATGTCTCTCAGACGCTCCAACATTTCCAATCCTCTCGTAACTGCTCTTCTTGCTTGTTTTTATTTTATTTTTCCACCCCTTATGGCTGACCTCTATAACTTCCAGGGGGAGTCACAGCGCTAGCTGCATAGCAGATATTTCTCATTTTTCTCTACGAAAGCCGGATGTAACTACTCATCTGACTTCTCTATTCGTTTTTAATGTTCCTCAGTTGGGACAAAGTCATCCACGGCCCGAGAATTCCCTCCGCTCACCAGTATATTTCCTACGATTTGGATGAGTGGATCTCCCCCACAGTATCCTGAACAGAGGTGAGGCTCTTCGTACCTGAGCCTGACAAATAAGAAGTGTTCCGCACTGACCACTGTCATCAGCCTGCAATTCCCGGTTCTTTCTTCCACACTGTGGTGACCCCTCTCCTTCCAGTGTTGGAGAGTAGAGGTCGCGTTTACGACTCTCATTCAACCCCTGTAATGAGTGGCATGAAACCAACAGATTTGAAAGAGCACTTTACACTGTAATCACGTTTTCGTGGATTCAATGCAAATGGTATTTTGCTATATCTTTGCAGCTACACCACACTGCGATGTCTCAGCTTGTTCCTGCCCTCGCACTCTCTCAAGGTATGTTACTGAACTTAATTTCAACTAGTCCCAGAGGTGCTGTTATTATTATTATTATTAGTAAAATTATTGTGAGCGTTAGAGTTCAATCTTCTTGCAGAGGATTCAGGATAAGATCGATTAGTAACGAACGATTTCTTGAAGAGGCAATAGTGCATGTGTTTGTTACTTGTACTATTTGGTATTGTTCATGTCTATCATGCAAGACTTCAACTTTACATGAAATGTTGCAGCAAGTGGACTTCCAGATTTTCCTATCGCTTGCGCACTATCTATCATTTGCTCCATTTACACAGCTTCGGTAAGAAGTTTGGATATAACTTATAAATATAATGGTTGTTTATTGTTGCGTCTGTGCGCTCAAGATGCCCTGAGTTACCAGTGCCTGAAACCACCTAATTTGGAATGACGTGATTTAAAGAGTTAACGTCGTTCGCAAGGTACCGAGCTTTTATCCTCGTTGCCCATTTTCTCGAACTAGTGCCACGTTAACTATGCTTTGGCAGTCTCTGGCTACTCCTGATAATCCAGAACGTCCTAACGAAAAAAAAATTGTTTCCTCTCTCCTGCCAACATCAAGTCCACAAAGACTTGTCAAGCCATTTAATCGTTCTCGATCGTAGACCGATTTTTTTTTTTGCATTACACGATAGTGTTTTCAGAGGGTGGCTGGGGAGCTTGGAGGGTACATATATGCCCTGTCAAGGTTCAGATGAGAAACCGAACCGAAAGTACTGTTCGGGGATGACGAACTCATATTCAAACGTTACGAAGCTCAGGTCAATGCTCAGGGTTCTTCTCACCCCTAAGCCACGGTGGTTAAGGGACTTCCCATCCCTTGTGTTTTCCCACTTCCTACCACCAAGTTTACTTCCTCTCCTTAGATCCCAACTCTCAGCCCTTCCACGAACACTTGCATCTCATTTCTGGCTATTGACACTCGTCTCACAGCTCTCCAACACCTCACTCGCTTTTCGCTATCGTGTCATGGAATCAGTTCACTCATTCGGAGAACTCCTTGTGTTGCAAAAACCTCCTCTCTTACTCAGATCATTATTTTATCATATGAAGTGTTCATACAATCCTCTCTCACGCTCACCACGTTCATTCAACTTAAGCTTCCCTACTCGTGCCCCTAATAATCACCTTGCGGATAATAAGGGGAAACTCTTTTCAGAGTTGGGCCTCATGTGGAAAGCAGTGTCATGGAAAATGTTGCCTCCTCCCAGAACCTCTAGGATCAAATTTTTCCCAACGTTTAAAACTGATTTTTGGAAGAGAATAGCGAGCCCATTCATTGAAAGGTGGGGTTTCAGGCGCAATTTTTACTTTGTCCCATAGTGATATAACTAACCGTACCACAAGTCACATTTGGAAAAACCGACTCTCATAACTGTGTAAATAGTGATTGTTCGATAAATAAATGTAAGTATTCCCGTGATGAAACCATTCCGCAGTATTTACAACACAGTTGCTTAGGATTAATTGATTATTTCAAACGCCCTTACGTTTTGGTGTTACGAAAATTCAAAGACGCCCTTTCGCAGGAGAACGATTGTTTTGCGATAAATGACCTTACTAGCGCCTTGCCTTGCACATTTCTCTCGTGTTTCAGGGTGGGCTAAAAGCTGTCGCTTGGGCGGATGGAATTCAAGCCATTATCTTCCTTTCGTGCATTATGGTTCTTTTCGTCACTGGAATCGTTTTTGTCGGTGGACCAATGGAAGTTTGGCAGAGAGGGCTTGAAGGGTCACGCGTCGAATTTTTCGAGTAACTTTCATTTCTACTTTGCAGGGCAGCTTGGTTTATACTATACGCACATAGAGATAAATTTCTTACATTACATCGGAACGAAGTTAAGAACCATGTAAGAACGAAATTAACTCGCTGGATTTAGGATTAACTCTCCAAATGAAGGGTTGTCTTTTAGAAGTTTTGGGAGTTTTTCGTATATTTTTTCATCTCTGTCCCGCGTGTTTATTTATCTTACAGTGTTCCAATTTACTATTATTCGCTGTATGAATTTTTATGAAAATGTGGATGATCTTGATTTAAGCTTCGATCCCTCAATGGAGGTGCGATATTCGACTATCGTCACTACGTTTGGATGTTTAATCCTCACGCCTGCTTTGTACTTATCTCCTTCATTTCATCAAAGAATCGCTGCGATGCCCACTTTCAAACGAGCCCAGCAGTAAGTGGTTCAACTTTATAACAATTCACATTTGCGGTACCAGATTAAATTCATTGGCTTCCGAATTCAACTAGAACTGCCAACTAGGAGCAGCGTAAATTTCCGTTACCCGGAGCTCTGCATGTCTATTGGATCGGTTTGGATTCCATAGCAAACATACTGCTGGAGCATAAAAGGAAATATGTTTTTTTTCTGAACTGAAACGACAGGTGGAAGCAAAGTGGTTGAGGGAAGGGGCGTGTTTGTTCCACAACTTATACTTATACTTGTTTAACTCGTATACTGCGCTTCGTCCTTGAAGTTACCAAGTGCCAACGATGAGAGGCATCGCTCCCAGGAAAATAGAGATGAAAATCACTTTTTGTTTAAATGGGGTGTGCTTAGTATGAAGTATTTATAAAATTATCTGAAGTTCGTTTTTACCCGCCTCATTGGTTTGACTTCTTTTTAATAACTACACAGGGTGACGATATGGTCTTCACTTTTTGCTGGGGTGTTCTTCGCTTTTTCTTATACCATGGGACTTGTTATATATGCGTACTTTGCGGGGTGCGACCCGGTGCTGGCAAAGAAGGTAAGTTCAGGAACTTGATGTTATCTTTTGTTCGCTTTATTCAGGTTTTCCTCTTCTGAGGATAACTCCGTGAAGATCCGTAAAAGTTCTCCAACTAGAGTACGCTCCACTATACGTGAACTCCTAATGTTGCCCGTTTCATTTGACTAACTTTTTTATCGCTTTCGAGGCTCGGAAATAACGTACAGTTAACTAGCACCTATTTTCCTACTGAGTATAACAGGTGTTTTTATTTTCTATTCACACTTTCATTATCATTTTACATTATTGAATTTTGTGTTACAGGACATAGCCAGCTACCACAGAATTCTCCCGTATTTTGTTAACCAAATAGCAGACAAATTTCCAGGTCTTCTGGGTCTTTTCCTATCAGGAGTAATCGCTGCTGGACTTAGGTTGGTAATCAATATTGTCGTAACGGTTATTTGAGCGAATCCCCCCCCCCCCACCTACCAACGCTACTTGAATAGCTGCGGGAGAAGGGTGGTGAAATATTGTTGAGATTAGGAAATGTTGGTGCGAAACAACTACCAATGACTTCAAAGACACCTAGTTATTCTTTTCAGCGACAACCGTTTAGGAGTGATTAGGTGTTGTCACTGAGGGGTTAATGAGTCATTAACCTCAACTTGAAGGTACTTTGTAGGATTGAGGAAGGTCACAATGTTAAAAAAATGAAAAAAAATTACTTGAGGAATTACTGTAATAAAGTATTTTATATTTCTCGTTCTATCTTCCAATTGAACAGCGTATTGTTTCTCACCAGCACAACGACGAGTTGCTGGAACACAGTCGCCTGCACGTTTTATGAAGATTTAGTCCGGCCTTTTCTAAAACCGGAAATCCCCAAGAGAACTTCGTTCAGAATCCTCAATGCGATAGTAGTAGTGGTGGCGGTAGTTTCCACAGCGATCATCCCTCTGATAAGAGACATGAAAAGCCTTATAGAGGTAAGTTATTACTTTAACGCGGAAGATATATTGAGCAATGGGCGTTTACCAAACGATTGTTCTTCCACTTCTGATTCAAGAACATCTGGAATGGTTTGTGAAGCTGAGCGTGGCAGCTAAATGTCGACAATTTGAATGTATTTGTTGCTGTCACGTTCTGATGTTCAAACCTGCGCACATCAGCCCCAGCAACGTAACTTTTGGATTCGGATACACAGAAATGAGGCTTAGCTACAACCTCCTTGGAGTTTTAAAAATGACATTCATTAGCAGGAATCTAGCCACGTAGGATTTGTTGAATGTTTGTTTTGCCTATAACTCTATGCACTTGCTATCATCATCTTCACTTTCCTTTCTTTATAAATCATGCAGTTGATCTTAATTTTTTCCTGTTCGTTATTTCAGTTTTGTCTCGTTGATATGTTTGTTTTCTGTTTCCGTCAGGCAACATTGGCTATAAAGTCCTTGACATTGGTGATGAGTCTAGTATTGTACAATACTGGAATGTTTATCCCCTGGGTCAACTCCATGGTAAGTTTAACGAATTTTTATTCGTTTTATCAGTACATTCCTCAGTCTAAATACATTCCCTGTTCGCTGAGACGTTTCAGTTGGTATGACTCACAGTAGCTTCTCGATGTTTGTTTAACCCACTTTAACATTCCTTTATGGAGGAGGAGGAGATAGTGAAGGAGAAGGAGAAAGAGAGGAAGCAAAATACCTGGAAAACATTTTTCTCAAGTTTCTGGGTCGCGTCTGTTGCCTGAATTTTGAGTTGATAGGCGTGGAGCTATCTCGTCCGATGCAGTAACTCGGGTTTAGGGATGGATGGTCATAACATAACAGCTCAAGCACTCACACAAACTCCAGTCCTGACTAATGCCGTCCTACACTTGATTCACAACAATAAACATGAGGAATGTTGTGTGATTAGACTTACTTTTTCTTTGTGGCTACAAATAGCGCGTACGCGTTCATTCATTACTCTCCGATTTCAGGGCGTCTTCGTGGGCAGCGTGTGCTCTGCTGTAGTGACATTCAACGTAGTAATTGGCAACCAACGAGCCAAAAGTATGAATTTGTTAGTCGATGTTCCCAAGATCCTCACAACTTCCCAGTGTTTGGTGAATGGAACAACAATGGAAGCTTTGAAGTACGTCGCCTATTTGTTATTGTATATTATAGTTGATGTTGAAACTACTCTTCGTATGGTTTGGTATGTGGGTAGAAGTGGAGATGCTGACGTCCCCACTTATTGTACAATTGCCTTCTTCTCGGGCGTCGGTCAACTCCAGCAATCCCATCCGTTCGGCACTTGAGTTCCGTATGGGTCAGCTACCCCTGGGATGAAAATAACGCAACATAGAAATACAGTGCAAGTCACAGTGCGCTGTGTGACTGCAACCTCTAGCACAAGGCACGGACAACTTGCACTCACAATGATAGATTAAGCTCTGAACTTTATATGCTACGGGCAAGTGAAGAGTTATCTACTAGTCGAATCTTGAGGCCTACTGGGCGATCGAAGAATACATAATTCTGATGTCTTTCGAGGGTTGCAAACGTCGCCCAAGCTCAAGGTTAAGGAAGAGTTCCTGATGATTCGTTGACTCCTTGTGCGGAGGAAACAAGAAACCATGTGCTGCTCCACTGTAGTTTCTACAACAGTGAGCGACGGTTGTTGGGTGGGCAAACGAACTTAGCAGCATTAACTGCTACAAAGGAAGCCTACAACCATTTTGCAAAGTTCGCAAAGAAGGTGATGGCTAAGAAAAGTGGTTATAGTTGATCTGTCCTTTTGAAACTTGCCACCCAAGTAAAAGTAAGATCAGGTAGGGAACCAGATAAAGAACTACTCCCAGATGGTACGGGATTCCTCAGGTGGTCACCTCCGCGCGGTAACACACGGGCAACAGCTCTCTACGGTGAGAATGGCTAACGACCACATACCTGCCGTACCTCCACAGGTCTGAGTTCGGTGGATGCTGCAGGGGCCGGCCTCTTGCATATTAGCGAAACCGCAACTTCTATGACTGATATAACCCTCGTCGAGGGTTTAGGTACAGTCATGAAATAAAGAAACAGATCCGGTTGTTCGCTTTATATATCGAGGGCCGACCAACCTAATAAGAAGTAGCTATGTGAGTAGATTCGTTGCATGCGTGACTGGTGCCCACTCTCACACCTCCCATTATTCAGACAGTTGATCATTCACTAAAAGTAGATTTGAAAGCAGAAAACTGAGTTATCAATAAAGTAGGTGGACGTTGATGAGAAGATGCCTTTGAATCTGCAGTCAACCTGGTAGCACAGAATGTTACATCATCGTATTTTGTAAGAACATTGCGTACCACCACTTCATTGATGAACGTTAACGTTTTATTTATTCATCTTTGGACAGCATGACGACATCCATTGGCACTGAAGGATTTGGACTAGTAACATTAGCCGATCTGAGCGTTCCGTGGTATCACAAACTGAGCATGATTTGCTACACTGCCCCAGGTAAGAAGAAATTGTCTACGCCTCAAGAACGAGCCTTACACATCTCATTTCTCTTCTCTCTCTCTTAGTCACACCAAATATAAAAGCACGTTGTGTAATCGACATGCAAAATCTATGTTTTCAAAGTCTTGTTCACACCATAAATATTTCAAAAACTGCAATGTATTACGCGACGGTTTATTATTCTTTTGCTCAGAATGATTGCAGTGCTTGAATCGAAAAATTTTTATAGAGGATACGAAACACGACCTGACAGCAATGCAACAACGAAAATTGACGTTCTCTAGGCGATGCTAGCAATTGGAACGATTTGATGAGTTCAGCTGACGAATTTCTTCACAAAAAAGGATTTAATTAACGTATTTTGATTGAATATTTTGTATGGGGGGTTCCTAACAACCAAAAGGCAATACATAACTGTCACTAGGCCGGGAATGACAGGGGCAGCGTAACAAACTATCAACGATTCGGAGGAAAAATCCTTTACCCGTTCATTCCAGTAGTTTTTCCTATATAAATCCCACTCACGTGAAATTAACTTTGTCACAAAAGCCATGTTGGTCGATCAATTATCCACCTACGCAATGGAAGTTTAAAAGAGGTTATATCGTGATCAGGAATGGTCCACCAAATTCCAGAATGCTGCCCCACTCTCTTTTCGTTCCCTAACCATGTATTTTTCTAAACCCCAAGGGAAAAGGAAAGCATTGTTATGTTCCAGTGTTTTCCACAATCCCAAAACCGTGAACAAATGCAGCAGCACAATAAATTCTGGAACTGTACCACCGTTTTTTCCCTCTCCGAAATTACGTTTTACCAACTCCGAAAGAAATGAGAAAAAAATAAATTGAATTGGTAGCAAAAACCTGGAAATTTATGTAGAGCTAAGGAAATTTGTGTTATGCGGTGCACCTGATATTTTTTGTATCCTTGTTGTTCGTTTTCAGGACTAGCTGTTGGCTTCGTCGCGGCGATTTTGGTCAGCGCTCTAACTGGATTTCAGGACGTTGCGACAGTCGACCGTGAGATGATCGTCCCTCAAATGAGATGGGCTCTGCCACTCAAGCCGCGGCCTTCGGATAACGACGGTATGCTTGAAGAGGGTACACCGATGACAGAATACAATTTAATAGCGGGCTCGGAACAAGCAGTTCAATCGTTCAATCACAAGTAATCCCACAGTGTGTTTCCCCGCACGTTCCGTTACAACGTCATATAGTAGTCAATGGTTGGGTCATAATGTGTAACTAGTGGAACACTTGGGTTTTGCCTTGTACTTAAAAGAGAAGGTGAGAGGGTAAGGAAAAAGCATTAATGTCGACAATATTCAAGAGAAAACCAATCTAGTATGGAAATAAATTATGTAAAGGTGACTTTATTTGTGAAATTACTTCATCCCATTATTTTTCGTCGATAATCGAGATCGAGCTACTGTGACTAATTGGTTTCTCACGAGTCGTTTGACTATAACTAAAACCAACCCTGTCAACCAACGAAGGGATAAAATGCCTTTTACCCCATTTAATTCCTTGGTCATACGATGAACTACCGACGAATTTTTTTGGATAAGTTGTGTTGTGAGTTATCTTCCAGGGGCTGAGAAAGAGGTCTGATGACAATAATCGCACTACGGTTGATCAGCACGGTGTTTCAACCCACTACAATGCACAACCATGCTTATGCATTTTTGTGTCCCTGCCAGGCATCGTTTTTAGCATTAAACTGGACTAGGTTCCGTCTGGACCGCCAACGGTTCCTAGTTACAATGGGCTTATCCTTCATTCTGTCCTTGTTGCTTATGTTGAACGAATTGGATGGCGGATACATGGAGTCAACCGCTCTCCAGCCCGCGTATCTTCCCAGCGAGTGTATGTATCGCTGTCTTAGGTTAGATCGGGGTACCAGAAGGGTGGAGGGTACAAGGAGTCTCAAGGCTTTGCCACATTTGTACCTTGACACTTCCATATGAATGCTTCTACAGTTGGGTAGCCTTTTTTCGTCGCCTGGCACTCCGTTATTCTGCAAAGGCATTTTTTTGCTTATCATTACCCGAAGAGTAAAAAAAGGTATTGTGACAACGCCAAAAAAAAAGTTGAGGTTTGTTCAGATCTTAACGTTTTGCGGCCCATTGAATTAAAAAATCGTCAGATCCGCATTCTCATTCAGGATTCGTTGTGTTTAGTTGACACCAGCGCTCTGATTGCTGCACACCTGAGAACAGGCTCTTGATGAAGAGCGGCGTGATGTGCAGAGACGAACTAACCTCTTCGATTTAGCGAAGACTCGTCCGGGGAATTTGTGTTGGCTTAAATGCGTCCCAATTAACACAGTTAACTCGAAACTTCGATGTTGACAGTCTGAGCAGAGCTGTCGTCTCTTCGAGGTGTCTTCTGTCGTCTACAGTCACGTTCACTCCCACCGAATTCCCTGTTTGTGTTGGTAAATTTCTGAGCTGTAATTGAGAATAAAACTACGTATTCTAATGACATCGGTCGTTATTGTACCTTCTCTCTTACACTCTGTACGACATCGTGAAACTAGTTAAGCAATATCTGCGTATGGTATACTTCGACAAACACTTCAAAAATCCAACCTCTCGCTAGGTGGCCACAATCCCTTAAGTGAGTCTGGTTATTTAAATCTGCAACACATTTCTACGGGATTCTTTCAATCATAAGGATAGGGAACCAACCAAGCCCCTAGCAGGAACCTGTTCCGTTTTAATCTCCTGTTGCTACAACATCGAAAGCAATAGCCATCTCCACCATAGACCTCTCGCTTTAACACCATTTATGGTATAATTCTCACTCAATCAAGTTAAATACGGAATTTCCAAATCACCAGGTCCAAATCACCTTATAACTCAAAAGCCTTCCACGCAAAACCCTCGTTCAACTAACGCAAATATATAACACCATGCACCGTACAACCCATTCCCGTTCCGATGGAAACACGCTGAAATAGTAATGATCAGGTGACCACAAAGACCAGCCAACGACGCTTAAAGCTATCGCCCTTTAAGTCTCCTTTCTTCAATCTTCTCGAAGACATTCGAGAGACTTTTGCTGCGTAAACTTCTCCCGTACCTAACGCCTGCCATACCAGATTTCCAGTTTGGATTTCGGTCTCTCTCTCTCCATTCGTGCCAACAGCAACTCCATAGGGTTGTAGAAGAGATTCTCGCAACGTTTGAAAACCAAGAAGTGTGCCAAGGGCTCTTCATCGACACGGAGAAAGCCTTCGACCGCGTCTGGCCCCCGGTTTGCTGTTCAAAATAAAACCACTGCTACCGGATATTTACTATCGGGTCATTCTATCTTTCATATGAAATCGCACATTCCACGTTAGGTGTGACTCCTCACAATCCTCTTGCAAAAGCATCGGTGCCTCAAGGGAGTGTCTGGGGACCCACACTATACCTCATGTTTGTGTATGACATATCAGTATCGCCCGACACCATCTCCGCCATGTTCGCTGACTACCATGCCATTTATCTCATAACCCATCTGGTATAGTGGCAACTCACAACATCCACAACGATGTCAAACGATGGACGAAAGAATGGAGAATTGCTATAAACGGCACCAAATCGTCGGCTACCACGTTTATTCTAAAGAGGAATTTCCAAACAAATCCGCTGACGATGAATAGTAACCAAATCCCAAGTGTTGGTGTAGTTCGATTAGGTTTCTTTCTACAACAACGACTCACGCACGATCCCCGAGATTTGGTCAAGCGACTACGTTCCAGAATAAGTCTCCTCAAACCCCTGATGTCACCTCTGTCGCTCAACACCAAACGTTTGTTTTATCTTACTTCAATAAGACCAATATGGCTGGGGTTTGGTCAGCATGACTCAAATTAAAAGGATCCAAACTCAACAGAATAGGGTATTGAGGATAATAACTAATGCACCATGGTACGTGAGAAACGACTTATTATGCCGAGATCTCAATATCCCAGAAGTTGCAGAGGTTATCTGTCCATACACTGTCGGAGCGTATTTATCGAGGTAGGTGCTGTCAGAGATGGAAGGGCGGATGATGTGAGGATCAGAAGGATTCGATGGGAAGGGAATTTCACCTCGATTTTATGCTTTTCTCTCGAGTGACGTTTGCCGGGTTTTACTTGCTGCTTTACTAACTTTAAATAAGCAGAAAACCAGAACGAAAATATCTGGTGCGTTGCAACACACAACTTTCCTTAGCTCTCCGTCAATTCACTTTGTACATGGCTAATTCTATTTAATCGATTCATTTATCACTCCGGTAATTTGAACTTGGTCAAACAACGCATTACGGCAGCAGCAAGCGGTAGCGCTTACAGTTACAGATTTTATTGTGCTGCTCGTACTCATTGCAGGACCATTATTGATCAATTGGCACACAGATAATTAATGAGGCTGTAAACACAAATTTTTTGAAGAAGGATAGTAATTACTTTTGCAGAGTTATTGGGTAAAAACGTTTAGAACTGGTAGTAAGCGAAACAGCGGTAGTTGAAATTCAGGAATTTCTGGAGTGAGCCCCATGTATCTCATGAGCGGTTTTAAACACCTCACCCTTTAGGTGTAAGATTGGACTACAATACCAATGTTTTTTAACATCCTACAAAAATCCCAGCGGAGTTTATAAGGCAAAAACTGCGCTAAAAATGCTTTCAAGTTGCAGCTGATATGGTACGGTTGTTTTCTCTAAAAACCGCACTAAAATGGATTTCGTCGAAAGTTTTGATAATTTATTGTGCTGCTCTCGTCATTTTCCCACGACTGGGAATTTTACGGTATTATTGCCTTATTGAGACCTATTAATATAAAAAATTTAATTTAAATCGATAAAGCCGTTTTTGAAAAAAAAAATTTGGTGTTTTGATCACTATGATAACTATAGTTAACTTTCGGTGGAGTTTGTTCAAACCCTTATTTTGGCGTCCCATGGTAACTAGCAAGCAGGATATCAAGTTTGAATGGATTTGGTACGATGGTTCTCTCTCAAAATTGTTCACAGACACACAGATCATTTTCCCAAATAGTGTTTTTCGGACTCAGGGGGGTCTGAAACGTAAAGATCTGAAGAGAACTCAAATTTTTTTTTTCGGCCGATTACATAACTTTCCTTTCTACTTCGTAGAGCCAAGGAAAGTAAAAAGAAAGGAGAACGATGCGGTCGGCGTTTGCGATAACAATGATAGTAATTGGCGGGTAATTTTCTTTGATATCAGAGGTGGGTGCGTTCCAGTCAAAGCATCCCAGAGTTCGTTCCAATTAAAC
Source organism: Pachypeltis micranthus (assembly GCA_020466155.1). Taxonomy (NCBI): domain Eukaryota; kingdom Metazoa; phylum Arthropoda; class Insecta; order Hemiptera; family Miridae; genus Pachypeltis; species Pachypeltis micranthus. Next base: position 53,390,267 of record CM035770.1, on the reverse strand, counting down.
TAAGTAGGCACAACTAATATCCAACTCCTAGTATGTTTCAAAACCTGATGTCATTTTGGGGGAATACATCAGCCCAGACGCCTTAAATGAAAAAAAAGAGCACCTGACTTATTGGACTGAAGTGGAGTGAGCCATAACAAATGGTGCAGTTTCGAAGGGGTGCTGCATGCCTTGTAGTGGGGTTAACAACCTGGGAGTGGTCTCATTGTGCACGGGCAGTAGTCCCGTTTTCAGTCGTTACAATGGTTTGGAGCGGAGAGCAACGAGGTTTCGTCATTCGCACGTTTTTTGAAAGTGGCCGTTCGTTCATCGCCACCCAGCGGGCCTTCCGACTGCGTTACAACATCCCACGTCTTGATCCCGTCCCTCACCGCAATGTTATCGCACGTTGGGTTCAAGCAATGGAAGAAACTGGTTCCACAGTAAGGCGTAGAGGTGCGGTAAGACCAAGAAACGCAAGAACACCTGAAAATTTGGCTCGAGTGAGAGCAGCAGTGGAACAGTCGCCTCGGCACTCTGCTCGGAGGCACGCAGTAGCACTGAACATCTCTAACACCTCACTAAGGAGGATTTTGCACATGGACTTGTCATTCCATCCGTACAAGATTATGGTTGTTCAGGAATTGTCACCTCCAGACTACCAAAACCTCTTGAATCGATGCCAAGAGATGATAAACCGCATCCCACCAACGTCCACTTTTTTCAGTTCGGACGAAGCCCACTTCCATCTCTCTGGAGCGGTTAATAAACAAAATTTCCGCTATTGGTGTGACCGCAACCCAAGACAAATTCACGAGAGACCTCTCCACTCCCCGAAAGTCACTGTCTGGTGTGCCATTTCAAAATTTGGGGTGATTGAGCCTTATTTTTTCGAGGAGGATGGAAGGACTGTTACCGTCAATGCTCAGCGTTATCTTTTCATGCTGGAAAGATTTTTTGAACCCGAATTGAACCAGTTAGCTGAAGAAGAGGATCTGGGGGATATTTGGTTTCAGCAAGATGGGGCTACGGCCCACACAGCGCAAATCTCAATGGTGAAACTGCGGCAGATGTTCCCCGCACGGCTCGTCTCTCTCAGGGGTGACTTGGGGTGGCCGGCAAGATCGCCAGATTTGAGTGCGTGTGATTTTTTCCTGTGAGGCTACTTGAAGAAAAAGGTGTTCAAACATCAACCTCACACTCTGGAAGACCTCAAGATTCGAATCAGGGAAGAAATTGCAGCGATTCCCATCGAAATGTGCCAGAGGGCGGCTGAAAATTTCAGGAATCGCCTACATCAGTGCGTCGCTGCTGAGGGCGCCCACCTTCCTGATGCAATTTTCAGGACTTAATCTACCGAAATGGGGTGATGTATGGCGTTCAATAAAACAAACCGTAATCTTCTAAGTTGCACCGTTTTTTTTTAAACCGCCCTTTGAAACTGCACCATTTGTTATGGCTCACCCTGTATTACTACATACGAGTACCTGAATAGTTGTTACATGACCAAGCCATTTTTAGTCAATAATTGTTATCGTTTGTGTTATCTAATTACGTCATCAACATAATCTACACATAGTATTGTGGCCAAAACGAAGAATAGCATCGGGGCGTCATATGACAGCAACCCTGGCACAAGTACCATAGTACTCACGTACAAAAATATTATTTATTCTGTGTTTTGGCACAACATATAGTATTAATGTAATACTGAAAGTTTAATAAATGTGATATAACAACAAAAAACAGAGACCCTTGGAATCATGTCATCAAAATTGTGTCGACGCTCAAGAGATATACTTTCAAGAATTGTAAGGTTTTGTTTCAATATCTGATATAAATTTTTCCTATACTAGTCCCGATACTTGTTATGTACACCCTGTATCGTAGTGCACCTGACACCTTGAAAGAAGAACATTAAGTTCATGTATGGAATGTTTCGTACTCCCAAATACCATTAAAAAGAATCTGAAACTGGACGGGAACCTGCCTTGACGTAGCAGGTGGCCTACCTTCGAAATGTCAGGTGCTGAAAAAAACTTGGAGCGCCTGCTACCTCGGGCTTTGCGGGTTGCCTGCATTCACGCTTGAAGGCTCGCTGTAGAAATTGGCGCTCCCCGACTGAGTGATACGCACAGGAAGGAATGAGTCCGCACTACATACCGCAGCTACAAATTTCCAAGTGATGTAGGACAAGCTATTTTTGAAATGTTAATACCGCTGCATAGAGGTTTGAAAAAACATCTGAGCAACGTATGTTTTATTGTAGTTTCTAAATTCACAACAAGAAGATGCAAAGCGGAAACTGTTTGCTCTCTTTGTACCTAACCTTGTCCTTGAGGTGACGGTGTAGGGATTTAATAGGACGAACTGATAAGAATATGAACAGATTTACGGCAAACTTTATTCAAGCTAGCAGTGAAGATGAACGAAAACTTCAAAATATTTCAATCGTCAAAGCTTCAATTTTCGGCGGTTTCATTTCCAAGGCTGATGTGTGACTCCTTCCTCCTCTCAACATGAGCATTCTGAAGGAGACGGTTTTCAGACGATTTTCAGATGAAAACGTACAGAAGCTTACAGACATCTTCTTCTCTTGTTCTATTTTAAGAAATGACGAGAGAAGAATCTCCTTAGTACTCAAACTTGTCTGATTAAATTTTGAACTGCAATGGAGCTAAGTGTCTGCATCGCCCCTCCCACCATCCTACACTTGCTCATGACAGTCGCTACAAGAAATGCGGTAGTTTTGGTCGCATGATGACTCGGGCATGTATAGTTGATAAGAACTTGTCAGTGCTCGAGGAACTTTAAATACACGACGACATTTAAGTTGTGCTGGTCGTGCTATTTCTTATCAAGTTCTGGAAGACTTGTCCAACGCATCATACCGTCTAAGATAGCGGGAACGTTTTAACGCCCTATAATTTGCGACTTTTTTTAGTTCAGAAATGATGTACTATCGGCGTTTTTGGTTATTCTCGCTAGCTCGGAATTAAAAGTAACGACTGTACGTCGTTGAGCTGAAATTTTCCTCATGTTTCCTTTTTGTCGCTGTCCGTAACTTTTATTGCCCCAGTTTCATGTCCACTCCTCGGTTTTATCTTGATAATTACCAAGTTCAGTCTCGTGGAATTCCTCGAGCAATTAGGCAATTGGAGAAATTGAGTTTGCGATAAATAAACCGGTTCGGTTTTTCGAGTCGTTGTTGTACGGATGAGGTTCTTTGGAGAACAGGTGCTGTTTACAAAGCAAGTATTTTATCATCTTTATTTGAGACTATCTCAATTCCGTTAACTGAATTTCGCTTTCCAAGATTACGGATGTGTTTTATCTCTTAACCCGCCAGTACTCGCTGCGTGAAATTTTCTCTCCACGTCTGGGAAAAAACAGCATTACCCCTAACACACGAATGAAACCCTACACACTTGTACAGCTGACGGGGAAGAGCATTCCTAGACAAATAGCACCAGATGGTCAAGTTCTGCTGTATCTGAGTGTCGGAACAAAATATTTGTTTTTGCGAAATCTGGTATTGTGAGAAAAACTCTCACGCGCGGGTTAAAGTTTCAATTTTTTTCACCTTCTTCTCACATGCGAGCACTGCCGTACCAAGTTGAGTACGTAAACTATCAAACCGTGTCAATAGAACCAATTAATATTAAGTTTTTCCCCTATTTGTAGAACGCTTAAATTGCAGAATACATACTAGTTCGAATCAGACAGTAAGGCTGTTTTCGACGCTACTGTGGTCTCACGCTATCAGTCTATCACTTTTTTCCGTTATTATTATCAGTCGGCTTTTCTCACGAGTTTTCTATTGAAAAAACTAGAGTTAAATTAGCAGGTAGTTGGTCATAATTCGTTTTATTTCATGTCATTGTAATTCGATTGGTTTCATTTTAACTGCAAAAAGGCCAAGTCTATGATAGAGTGCTGGAGACTTATTTCTCCAACTCTTCGATCGAAAAAATCGTGTTCTACATCACACTGAACACGAAACAAAGGTTTTCCTGTACGCCAATTTCATTGAAACCGTAGCTTTGCTCAGCTGTACATGGGCTTCAATAGCCGAACTCGTTAATGTGAAGTAACTTTAAGCTAACCTTATATATACATATCGTGGGTTCCTATTTTCCCTAAGTCTATAACTGCACTAATACCTGTTGAAAAAAGGCTCTCAGGGGCGGGGACCTATCGTACTAATTCCTCTCCAGAGCTCATACAAAAAAAATAAACCTCTTCGAACAAAAAAAAAACAATTTAACGTGAAATACCAATGATTGAATAAATTTAACGACGGTGGTTTAATAATTTGATTCCGCACCTGCGTCTGGGATCCAACGGGATGCCCAGAATTCAATGAAAAAAATCAACTTTTTCTGTTTCCTGCGTGGAGAGGGTCGAGATGGCGACTCGCTATCAGCTTCCGAAACGGCCTCTCCCTTGTCCAACGACTAGCCGGCGACTGGGCACCTTGCATTTTTGCGACGTTCGAAGTGGCGCTTCCCACTCCCTGCACCTTTCCTGCACGTTCCCGTTCATATTTGGGATAAGCACTGCGGCCTAAAGCCGTATTGCGGCAGTCTTAATGTCTCAATTAAGATAATAATCTCACACGTCCTTCCTATATTCCTAAAGAGTGCCCAGTGTTTCCTGCAGGACTCTTCTTTTATGCCCACCGTTGGGGAAGTTGTATCAAAGACCAGAAATCGCTCCCTCTCAAGTCTCTAACATTGTGCCACGACGTGATAGGGAATTTGTAACTCGTGCCCCTCCGCCTGCACCAAGGGGATCATTGTGCAGTGTCCCCTGATGATCCCCACTATCTGCCATAAATCCTTCCTCTCTACCGCCAGATGGCTAATTCTTATCTCGCGTGTTTGCCTGAAATGAAGCGTTTGGAGTGTCTCACTCCCTTAACATTCGATACTGTCTGATGGCTTCTCCCGGCGTATTACCCCACAATTCTCCTCCTCTCCCTAGTGACGGAGATGCCCCACTGTGGGGAAGTGGCCGTACAGATACCGTAGACGATCCATTCTGGCAAGAAATGTAATTTACAAGGTACGGATGTAAGTTATACGGAGTGAGTGTGTGTCAGTATTTGTTTACTGTTTTGTGTATTTATATGTCGCGTTCTGTTTATGTGCGTGCTAATTGGCAGAATGGGGAAGATATATGAAGAGAGGGCAGACAGACTGTGTCCCAAGTTCCCTGCCCCTCTTGAACCCCTGAAGAACCAAAAATAAATAGATAAATAAAGAGGTAGGAAGGCTCCGTGTCACCAACCAAAAACCTGGCGCCGCCAAGAAGTCCAGCCTGGATATGCCGTGCTGTTCCCAGGCACGCCGGAAGGCCCATCACTGCTAAGGCGAAAACGTCTTTGCAGCCAAAGAGGAGGAAGAAGGGGTGAAATCCTCAATGAGGAAGGATGAGTACACATGAACAAGGCTACCAAGGTGCTGATGGGTTGTTATGAGCCACATATGAGGCCTGGGTGCAACCGCCTCAGGAACAGGAGGCAGACACCCCTCCAGGGTGGGCGGACCCTCTCATTTCCAGCGACCCCTTTATGCCCAGGAATCTAACTAACGTTATTTCTATTAGAGTACGCTAAAGTGTTGAGTGACATCCTGCTTTCCATCATCAGTTTTGCCGTTACCCAGTAATTCTTCAGCGCCTTGCAAGACGTTTGACGAATAGTTTTATTTCTATAGCCTTTGTCGTGCATTATGATGGCCCCCGTCAATGGTAGCATGGTTGAAAACCTGGGTACATAACCGGTACATAAAACGGTACAAAACATTATTTGTGCAACGTGTGTGACAATTTAGTTTTGAAGACTAGAGACATATTTACGACTCACCTGTTCTTATTAGTCTCGTTTGACGAACCTAAACATCGATCATTGAGCTTCAATGTCTATTCACCTATTGGTACCAATTGAAAAAAAAACCACTTAGTTACAAACCATGAATGTTTGGAAGTTAGGTTGTAAAAGTATAGTTTAAAAGTAAGGAAAAAAAATCGTGAACGAGCAAACAATTATACTCAAGGTGACAGCTCAAAAACTAGACAGACCACACAGAAATCCCATGTGAGAGAAAATTTGACACGCAAGTGCCTAGCGAGTACTGGCGTATTGGCGTATTGTACTGTACCTCAACCTTCAGCCTAATATATATGATCCACAAGAGAATTGTATCCGCTCTACTTATGAGTTAATCGTGCAAGTATGTTTTTCAGTATAGTGTGGGTGCCAAAGCGCTTTCTCAGCAGTCTTTAGGAGGTACAGTAGCTTTTTTTGGAACTCGACGGGTGTTAGTAGTTGAGAACATACTGTTACCGTGTGTTTCCAAGGGGAGGAGATTCATAGGTGACACCCCCTTTAGCGCGGATTCTCATTTCTCTTACCATCCAACGAGTGTTGAATTGCCCAGTTCTGCAAGTTTATATTCAATAAGGAATACCTTTCCGAACGGAGAGGCTTCTTTTTCACTCATTACTCTTTCATCTAGCGCTCAATCGCTAGGTCAATAGGAGACACTCCAGTGATCAAAAACCAACTGCCTCAGTAGGAAAAGTATTGTAGGCCTTGGTGATCCAGAGAAGAGAACAATTCCTTTTGGTTGACTTCCTCAAACAGTGGGGCAGTGGCATATCACTCCAGTAAATAACCCGTACGTTAGCGTTGGAGGAACTGCTGGAGTTGAATGACGTCATCTGCCCCCCAGAAATATGATGATATGAGATCAATACAACCATAATTTTCGACAGATGTGGGTTCTTTATCAAAACTTTGTATTTTTCGAGCATCCCAAAACGGGATAATCAAATGTCGTCACGGTATCGTTGTGTGTGTCCAGAAGGCAATGTTTTTTTAGAAACGAGCTCTACAAACTCATGGGTAGGGCATTCTTCTGCAGACACAGCACAAGCGCACAAGAGCAGAGTCCTTGCTTCACCAAGCGCCACTCCTAGATAAGTTATAGTCCAACGTTTTGAGGAAGGTTGAGCGAACTCCTCCCCTCACCTTCCTGTGGATTTAATCCTGAAAGTTGTCTCTTTAAAAAAGAAGCAATTGCAACCTATTTCTGAAAAATTTAAAGATATCGATGCTGCTGCCTCTGGAGCGATTCTCTGCCTACAAACTCACAAGAAGCTGTGCGTGGGTGTACTAAAGGATATTCCACGCAGGACGTCATTTTTCAAATCGGTCTTCGTAGTAGCTCTCATTAATATCAAACCAACAGATTGTTGTTTCCAACAGGAAAACCGAAGGTCGCCAGAGCAAAAACGACTGGGCTGAATTTAGCAACATATTCGTGACCAAAAGTTTGATCGTTTGCCTACAATTCTAAGTTGGTCACAGACGAACGGTATGGAACAAACCTGAAATGAAGAGAACAATACGTATGTCGGCCTTCTTTCAGTTTTATGTTATACGGTTATTTTGAATGGAACTGATTTTAGAAAAACTGGAAAAATTCCGACCAACATATAGTACGCTTGATTTCGTATTCGGTTCTTATTACTGTCTGTGACAATTCAGGGCTCATGGGCAAACTTTCGTTCACGAATATGTAATTAGCGTCAGCCCAGTCTAAAAGATCGGGGAATTTTCCCGAAAAAAATTGAGATTTCTTCAGACTTTTGCATTTTGAAATCTACTGAATCGCTCTGCGTGCGTTTGTCTGCAGATCGATTAGAGGTCGAACGGCTTGACCAGCCGGCTCTTTTTTTGTTTTGTCAACTATTTTTCAATCAAGTTATGGAAAATTTCCATCTACCAAATGTACCATAAACGACGAATTAAGAGGGGCTGAGAAAAATTGGATTTCTCCCACCTTCCCAACTCTCCATCACCAAACACCGCTTTCGAACAGATGCGGTTACAGTTATGGGGTTCCCTTCCTCGATGACGAATGTGACTATACTAAGCGGTTCTCAGCATGATGGTCGAGAGTCAATTTCGACACTGCGTCATATCTAATTTGCACTGACTCTGGACAATTGCGAGGTTTTATTATATTAAACGACTTGGGGATTTTCAGATGACGTATTATTGGTTCGAGTTCAGTTTGGTGATTCTTTCGTTGGGGATCACTCTACTCGTCGGTATGTATTTCAGCAAGGACGGGCGATCTTCACTGAAGGAGTACATGCTGGGAGGCAGGAAGATGACAGTTATACCCACCAGCCTATCGATTGCTGCAACGTAAGTAGTGCTAACACCTACTCTGAATCTATAAGCTAAAAGGTCCATCAATACTGACGTTTGGCACAGAAATAGTTAAAGCTGTTCCCCAGGTGCATACAGTGCAACTATTTCTGACCTGGAGCCTGGGCCGTCCCAAAATATCCTTCCCAGCACTCGATTTTCCTCCTCTTCAACACACACACACACACACACACCTACACACACACACACACACACACACACACACACACACACACACACACACACACACACACACCAACCAGTTCATGTATTCATAGCCCACTTGTTCTCGCGTACACTCTGAACTTACATCACTAGTCTGTCAAAGTTTAATACAGTCCTCATTCACACTCCTTGTTAATTTTTTTCTGAAGTCGAGCTCCCTCTCTCTTGGGCCTTATACGGACATCACATGTTCCTGGCCCATTGGACGGACAAGCAGAAACCTCATGTTATACAAGAGGATTAAAAAAAACAGAGATGATTAAAAAACATTATTTCTCTCAACAGAAAATTAACCCACATGCGCACCGGAAAGAAATGTGTGGGCAACCAGGGGAGACGCACGAACATAATACAACCAAGATGCAAACAAAAATTCAGTCAAGCCCTAACTCAGCGGTTTGGATAACACACTAGTACTAAAGAGAACTTAAATTGGTTGAATTATTTAAGAAATACATTTTTATTTTCCTTAACTCTATCAAGTAGAAAAGGAAGTTGTGTGATCAAAGAGCGGTTTCAAGTTTTTGAACACACTCGATCGAGAGCTGTCAGGCCAAATCAGCTCAAATTCAACATTCAGCGTGAAGGCACATCAGACGCCAAGATAAATGGTGCGAACGAAATCAATTTAAAACTAACTATAATTGCCATCAAAACGCCAAGTTCCTTCATTACCATTTGCCCTGTTTGTGGGGCTTCCCAACGAGTCAGTTTGGGGGGGGCGGGGTGGACCATGTGGCTGAGTACACAGACATTGTTCCTTCATCTTCGGCTGCCTCCCTGCGGTCTCTCTTTCTCTACCGTTCTGGCATTTAATGTAATGTCATTTCTTTGTCATTTCACATTATTTTCCCCGTCCCAGACAATATTTGGTGCAACGCCTCGATCTGAATGGGTGCAGCCGCGTGTTCGTCCCACTTGGCATCCTCTCTCTCCGTCCTCTCTCTTTCGCTTTGATGCAAAACTCGTTCTTTATTTCGTTGCATTGTATTTCAACTAGCTGGTCCCCACCATGTAATTTACCACACAGCTTCAGTAAGACGTTTTCAAAGAAACTGAATGCGTTACTGAACACGTGAATGAATGTGATTGATGTTATCTAACGTGCTGGGCCTTGGAACTTCTCCAGTTACCAATATCTCAAACTGCTGAGGGATTTTGCTGGTTATCGGTCAACACTCCCATATTTAGCACCATAATGGCCCTTATACTGCCCTATGATATTTCTTTACATCTTCCTTCTACGTTTGATGCGTCATTTGCGATATTCGTCGTATTCTCTATCGATCAGCTCACCAATAAGTTTGCAACCACAACTTCTCTGTGCCCTATTTGCATTAATGTTGAAGACAATTCGCTCAGTTATAGTGTTCCATGTGATACCGAACTTTTATTCACTCGCAACGTCAATTATGCTCTGATACTGGCACTCCACTGTGCCGTACTCGTTATTTATGAGTTCCCCTTCCCCATAATTAAGTCTTAACCAGACCAGTGATGTTTGCGATTAAGATTAAAAACACAATTACCTACACAAGAAATATTCTTGCATCAGGCGACTCATTACAGTTGTACTTAACTAACTAATAACTTTAAATTTAACTTAACTAATTTAAATAACTTCTTTCCAGGATCAGTAATTAATCTAGTAAGTCACCTATGTAAATGAATGTGTTTTTAGATACCTGACTGGGTCGTCGGTGATCGCATCGTGTGAGGAAGTGTACAAGTATGGCATGCAGACCTCTCTGGTAGTTTTGGCGTACGGATTGAATGGTATATGGTTCACCTGGGTGTACTTACCTGTGTCATACAGCGTCAAGTCGGCTTCATCGTTTGAGGTTTGTTTATTGATTACTGTACACTGATAGGAAATTAAGTTAGACTTTGTTTACTGTTGCTTACTCTACCGCGACAAACCCGCTATCAAGCTCCTGCAAACAGCAAGTGGAAGATGGTAACTTCTCCTGTGGAAGAACGGGGGTGTGGCTCCAACATCTGAAGCCCGATGGCTTTCCTGCCCCCCGAGTCGTTTCAGTAGGTCGCTGAAGGTGAACTCAGAGTACAAAAGGACGTGATAGGAAGTACCTAAAATGTCTTCGGTATTCAATGGTAACGTAGAATGCTTATTCTTAGCTTCACTTGAAAGCCACACTCGGGAGTACCTTGTGTCTAAAGCCAATCACCTTCTCAGTCCTCACACTGTCGAACTTCCCGATGAGCCACTCATGTTGTGACGGCTAGGTTCACAAATCATTTAGAACATGACACTGAGTGATGAGGGAGGTTACACCCTGCCCTTTCGGCCATTGTTGTGTCAACAGTGTCTTTGTGAAGCCTGGAGCTGTCAGCCAGCCAACCAATCTCGTACTGCAGTGTCATGAACTTTACTCCTTTGCTTTTATCTGCCTTTCAATGCCGCTAATGCAGGCGTGGGCCTCAGGACCATATCCACGTAATTCTTAAAAACAACTTTTACAGTGTAGAAACCTAAAATAAACCCTTTCCCTACTCCCACCCCCCTCTGGTTTCTTCATAACGTTTTCACGTTCTGATTGTGGAAGCTTCTAGGTTAAGTTTTAACTTCATTAATTATTGTTTGAACTAATTTTTAAACAAGTTTCATAAAAAGCATATTTTATTTACAGTTCTTCGGTAGAAGATTTAATAATCGAGTCAGGAAATTCGCCTCGGCCGTGTACACTTTTGAAACGGTAAGATTTTTTCAATATTTGTCATGTTCCGTTGCAACCAAGGCTGCAGAAAACTGGGCCAACACACAAATATAAGGAATGTGGGGACGTTGGCGGACGACCAATTGGCCTCTGGACTGTGTGCTGCTCACGCTACATACAAGTTGCACACATGAGCTGATGTAGAGGGTGCAGAGGGAACGACTGTAGTTCACTCCACAAAGAGGTAGGCACTGTTAATACTTTTATTGACACGGGTCACTCTTTGAACGCTCATGCACTAGAAAACGATCGCACAGTTGTGCCAGCGTAAGTCAAGAAGAACGCGCTGTCAGAACCCGTGAGTTTGTTAGCGAGCGCCGAAGGTCGTAATGTTTTTTACTTTCCTTGGCTCTACGAAGTAGAAAGGAAAGTTATGTAATCGACTGAAGAAAAAATTTTGAGTTTTCTTCAGATCATTACGTTTTAGAACCTCCTGAGTCCGAAAAACACTATTTGGGAAAATGGTCTGTGTGTATGTGTGTCTGTGAAAGATTTTTAGAGAAAACAACCGTACCAAATCAGCTGGAACTTGATGTCTAGCCTACAGGTTACCATGAGACGCAATAATAAGGGTATGAACAAAATCCACCGAAAGTTAACTATAGTTAACATAGTGATCAAAACACTAAATTTTTTTCTCAAAAGCTGCTCAAACGATGTTGATTAAATTTTTTATATTGGTAGCTCTTAATAAGATAATTATACCATAAAATTCCCATTTGTGGGAAAATGACGAGAGCAGCACAATAAATTATCAAAATTTTCGACGAAAAGCAATTTTGCCGCGGTTGTTTCCTTTTAAACTCCGCTGGAATGTTAGTAGAATGTTTAAAAAAAATCGTGTTGTAGTCCAATCCAATACCTATAGGGTGAGTGTTTAAAAACGCTCATGAGATACATGGGGCTCACTCCTGAAATACCTGAATTTCAACTACTGCCGTTTCGCTTACTACCAGTTCTAACAGTTATTACCCAATAACTCTGCAAAATTAATTACTACCCTTCTTCCAAAAATTTGTGTTTACAGCCTCATTAATTATCTGTGTATCAATTGCTCAATAATGGTCCAGCAATGAGAACGAGCAGCACAATAAATTCCATAACTGTAGGCGCTACAGCTTCCTGCTGCTGTGATGTGTTGTTTAACCAAGTTCTTCTTTATAAACTCTGCTGAAATGTCACTAGAATGTTTAAAAAAATTGGTATAGAAGTCCAATCTTATACGTATGGGAAGAGCGTTTAAAAACGCTCATAACATAAATGGGCGTCACTCCAGAAATTGCAGAATTTCAACTACCGCTGTTTCGCTTACTACTGCTAGTTCTAATAGTTTTTACCCAATAACTCTGCAAAAGTGATTACTATCATTTTTTAAAAACTCGTGCTTACAGTGTCATTAATTCTCTGTGTACTGAACGCTCAATAATGGTACGAGCAGCACAATAAAATCCCAAATTGTAAGCGTTACCGCTTTCTGCAGCCATGAAGTGTTTTACCAACTTTAAATAAACTGAGTGATAAATGAATCAAGTGGAAAAATCCATGTACACAAATGAATTGACGTAGAGCTAAGGAAAGTTGTGTGTTGCAACGCACCAGATATTTTCGGCTGCAAAGGACGTTAGAGGAGTTAGGCTCGCTTTGCTGCGCGAGCTGAGAGGAAATAGTGACGTGATGCTTTGCAAGTGGAGAGTACTGATATCTGTTCCTAGCCCTGGTACACTCGCATATGACCGAGATATCGGCAGGTTCACTAAGCTTCAAGAAGTACAAGAAAGTGCTTACCTCATAGCGAAAACGAGGGGTTTTGCACGTACAGAACTGTCTTTAGACAGGGAGCAGTCTCCCTGTGGTATGAGAGTCATTCCAGTAATCATTTGGTGGCAGAGGGCAAGAGAAGTATATAGGCAAATAAATTCCTAACTGAATTTTATCGAAACAATGGAGTGTTTACCAATATACAGCCGTATTTTGTAACTCACAACACTTTCTTTAACCAGCTGTTTAACAAAAACTCGAAAAGGTCAGGAAAGTTTTGTTTTTGACATTTTCTTCTTAACGATTTTGATCAAACGCCCAAATAACTAGTAGCTACATTTCCTTCTTTATAAATAATTCTACGTTGATATATAAGTGAGTTGCACTATGCACAGTACCCATTCGCGTGTATCATTGAATGTACAGGAGACTAGGAATGTTGTACGATGCTTCACGCGAAAAATTTTGGTTTATTCTGAATACTACACACAGGTTTTCGGTCGGGAAAAATTTGTTGTATCCTCCCTCCTCCGTTTCGTGGCATGGAGATTCCAAATCTGCAACGTCCCTCGCTCGTCCAGGCCATTTTTTACTTTTAACGGGATCCAAAAAAAACGTTCTTTTGTACAAAAATCCCATTTGGTATCTAGTTGAGCCCGCCAGCTCGGCAATCAGATCGGACAAAACCCATGGTTGTTGCAGGGAGAAAATGGTTTAACAAATTAATAAAAAACGCAATTTTAGCAGATGTATCGCAAAAACGTGAAGTTGCATCAAGATCGAAAATAGAGAAATCAGTGTAAATATAGTGAGTTCAGTCTACTAGTTGAAAGAACTCGCCGTATGCTACAGCGAAAGTTGTAGTTTCTTCCTTGCCAGCTTTCATTTCCCGCGCTACTTCCCATATAACTCCAGCCAACCGTCAGTTCGACTCATCATATTGTGAGAATGGACTACAGGCTCTTAGTATGCGTCAATTTTTGTCTCTCCGTCGTGTTTCGTTTGTTTTACTGGTATTTTTCAATGCCGAATCAAATGGGATGGGCCTTTGATGTCTGAGACTTCGCCGAGCTGGGCAAGAAAGTAACAAACCGTTGTGTAATAATTTTCAGCATTTCCGTTATTGGAGACGAGCAGCTTTCGCGCACCAATAGTTCCTTGCATGATAGCTTCGTCTTAACTTCCATGACACAAGACTGATAAACCCTCTTTGAGGTTTCAGGAACAGTCATTTGATAAGAAAACAGACCTGCTGTTGTAATTCCAAGCACTAACAGGATTTTAACTCATGGGTCTGTTTATATATAATGGCGTTGTATTTTAAAACTTTTTTTCTTTAGTTGCAGCACACAGCCATATCTCAGATGGTACCTGCGTTAGCGCTGGCTCAAGGTAAATATGTGTACTTCATGTCTTATTGGAAATACCTGTGTGTTACACGCTTCTCAATTTCACTCCTCTCAGCTCTACAAAGTAAGAAGGAAGGTTTTTTTGGCTTACCATCAGATTATAACGTTTTATAAGTTCAAAACGTTGGGGTAAATAATTACGGGATGACGGCTCCACCAAACCAGCTCAAATTTGATATTTAGCCATCCGATCAACTTGGAACGCCAAAATGAGGGTATAAGAAAAATTAGCTCAACAAAAACTACTGTTATCGTAATGATCAAAACTCCAAATGTTTTTTCTCAAACACGGTTCTAAAGATTTTTGATTTTTTGTATAGACCATAAAGTGTTCAACTGTACAGTAATGACGAAAGTATCACAATAAACTAACAACATTTTCGTTCAAAATCGATTTTGATTTGAGTCGGTAATACAATGAATTATGCTCCGGGAGTTCCCTAATTAAACTACTGCTATCTCAGTAAGTAACTTTTAACACCGTGTTCCTCTTTATTTCTAGAACAGTAAATACGAGTTTTCTGTTCAAAAATCCTTACACTATCATGTTATTGTTGCTATGTGCTACGTAACGGAAGTTGTGACTCATCAGGTATTTTTTGCATTGAATATGCTATAGCCTTCACATAACTGACAGAAAACGTCACGTTCGGAAGAAACGAAATCATGCGACCAAATATGTTTGTAAGAAACGTGAGCTTCCCCTCCAAACCATAACCACTCTCTACTGAGGCCTCGTACCTCATCCTCTAATCTCACGAAGGAGCTACGGGTAGTTATGGGTAGCCCTTTTTTGTAGCCCTCCCTCCCTTTCGATAACCAGAGCCCTCATTCACACAAAATTTCGTTTGGGATCGTTTGGTGCCCGCCTGCTCTGCAAACCAGTTGGACGAAGCTTATGCTTGTTACGGGTGAAAATGGCTTAAAATTAAATTTGCTATTGTTTAGCGTCGTTTCCTAGCTATTTTCCCAAGCTCAGTCGAATACAACGGGTCTCAGAGGTGTAGGATTGCGACTAGATGGAAAATAGTGAAATCACAGTAAATTTAGTGTGGTAAAGTCTACTGCTTGAAGAAACTCGTGGGACGATACAGCGAAAGTTACCAAATCTCTCCATCCTGGGCTCATTTCCACTCACTGCCTCCCGTCTCACTCCAGCTAGCCATCAGCTCGACTCGTCGCATCGTGCCAATTGCCTAGTATCCCCAACAAAAGTCAATTTTTGT
Organism: Pachypeltis micranthus; assembly: GCA_020466155.1. Classification (NCBI taxonomy): domain Eukaryota; kingdom Metazoa; phylum Arthropoda; class Insecta; order Hemiptera; family Miridae; genus Pachypeltis; species Pachypeltis micranthus. The sequence continues at coordinate 53,374,711 of CM035770.1, read as the reverse complement.
CGTTCTGTCGCAGTCAGGTCATGTTTCGTATGGTTTACTGATATTTTTCGATACCGAATCAAATGGGATGGATCTCTGAGGTGTCTGACTGCGTCAAGATGGACAACCGTGCCGAGAAAAAAAGTACTAAACCGTTGTGTACTAAGTTTCAGGGTTTTTGCATTCCCCTTTGACGTATCGCATGTAAAAGAATTCGCTGAATCCTCTTCTGGGGTGAGAAGGGCATAGTTTCCTCTTTGGAGCAACTTTCTGAATACTGAATGGCTTTTGGCTGGCTCCGTTTCTACTGATTAAGCGCAAATAAAGATATAACGATTCAATTATTATTATATTTTTCAGCTACTGCACTTCCAATTTTTCCCATCGCATGTGCGCTGTCTCTGATCTGCTACGTGTACACTGCATCGGTGAGTAAGATTTTCCATAAAGACTAAAAGTTGACGTGTCTATATTATTTACAGAGAGCTCGCTTTAGCCATGAGCTCCTCACTCAGACCAATGACAATATCTGGAACGAGGCATCACACAATCTCCCTCAGCCTCGAGTACATTCAGCGATTCAGATGCCTTTCTTAAAAATACAACGTAAGGCTTACAACGTGACTTTTTAGGAAAGGTTCATGTTTACAGTTCTCGAATTATTGGGGAGACAAAAATATGCGAAAACCTTTTTAAAACATAATAATTTGAATTCCAGTATTGAAATGGCTTCAGATTATATAGTGATGATAATTAAACTATAAGTAGATCAGTGGACTACGTTCCACACAAATGTACTCAAAATGATAAGAAAGTGTTCGGTCTCTTGATCACTATGAAAATTATAGTTATTTTTAGACCAAATTTTCCCACGCCCTCATTTCGGTGTCTCGTGCTGATTCACAGACTAAATACCTAATTAAGGAAGGTTTGCATGGTGCTTCCTCTCCCAAATGGCGTTTTTCGGACTCGGAAGCCCTCGAAATTTGAGGAAGTTCAAAGAAAACTTTTTAGCCGATCACATAACTTTCCTTCCTACTCCATATAGCTAAGAACGGTTAAAAAAAACTGTTACGTATGAACCTTTTCTGTTATTAGACAGGAAACATTTCGGTCTACCTAATATTGTGGGGAAGTAACTTCGATTTGATGCTCTCTGTGAGGTGGTTAATACTGTGAAAGAGAAAATTAGGCCTCTAAACGTAAGAAAATCTGTCACCTTTTTCTGACTGAACCTCAATATTGTACTGGATGTACAAATATAATGAATAATACAGTCATTCAATGAGCCATGAACTGTGCCCTTGTGAAATGAATGACGAATTGCTGGCTCTGGAGGTTGCGGAAGCCCTCTGTAGAGTTCGTATCACCTTCGCTCGTTCTCTTTCCCAGTAGGTTTCATTCTCCCAACTGCAAGTTGCATGCCGTACTACCAGTCCTTCGATGGCACGTCGTCATTTTATTCTCAAGGCACCTAGACGTGAAAACTATCCAACTCACAGACCTCGCCTCTACATAGGCAGACTTTAAAAAGTGTTTCCGTGCGGCAAACGACATTTAGTGCAAGACTGACTCAGAAGAACTAGGTCCCCTTCAAACTATAGAAGAGTTCGAGTTACCATCACGTATTGAATTTCCGAAAAGCCCATATTCTCTTGTTTGAGGAAATTCCAGTTACCGAACCACCGCCAAGGGATAAGACTGAGTGTGATGAAGCTGATGTAACGAAAAATGAGAATTTTGTGAAAATACATGTAGCAAGCAAAGGAGAAAATTCACACACTTTTTTGTTTCATTTCGGACGTGTCCGGGGAGGGAGAATCTTCAAAACGGCTCCTGCAGGGAGTGTCGGATTTTTATCGGCCCCAAGGTTGTCAACCCAGAGGTTATGAACCAGGCGTAAAGAAGGTAGGAGGCCAGCCTGCTTGGGTATTGGGGGCTCACGCGCAGATTCTAAGCTCAGGGGCATGGGGTTAGCGTGGGATGAGAGGGCAAGTCAAGTCCTGTGGTCGATGCCTGTGGGGTAGGCAGCGTAATCTGCGAGGCAATTGAGCATCTGTTTCGTCGGCTTGTGACAGAGTTGTGAAGGATGAGTGAGTAGGTAGACGCAGCCTCGTGTATGGAAAGGAGGACAGCAAAGTTTGCGATGAACCACGAGGGTTGGAGAGCGCCCCGAAGGGTCTTCACGTACGTAACTTCCAGTCTGTGGAGTGGCAAGGCCATGCATTAGCTGGTTTGTTGGAAGACCTTTTTGTTGTTAAATAAAGGTTTGAGAAAGGCGGAAGCTCCATTGACTTTTTCGGAAATGTGTTCGTGCCAGTTAAGTTTCCTCACTCCCAGGCGTAGTTGCAGCATTGCATGGTGTGATTCCCGTTAGGATGCGGAGGGGGGGGGGAGATCATAGGACTTCATATTTGGACTCATTGGGACTGAATTATCATCCTGCAGCGTCAGCAAGGACTATCAACAACTTGAAATCGTGTGACGGCTCCATCTAGCCACCAGCCATCCACCCAACCTCCAAAAATAGCAACCAATCCTCGTAGGGCAAGTCCACATTTAAATTTTCATTTCGTTTCAGGGCGGATTAAAAGCTGTCACCTGGGCGGATGGAGTCCAAGCCACCATTTTCATGTCGTGCATTGTTTTCTTGTTTTTCGCTGGAGTCGTTACGGTCGGAGGACCCGTGGAAGTTTGGCGAAGAACCGTCGAAGGATCGAGATGGGAGTTCTTCAAGTAAGCAACTTTTGATTTCTTCATGCGGTTAGCGCATTTAATTCGCTCGAACTAGCAGTTGTGGAAGGTCACTGGGTGATAGAATTAATGTCAGAGACTGTGCAGATCGCCATGGGATTTCTAAATAAGGGTATCAGCAAAATCGGTTCCAAATTAACAATAGTTCTTATAGTGATCAAAACACCACTTTTTTCTCAGGGACCTCTTTGTGTTGGCTGCTCCAAACGATAGCATTGGTGACAAAATGACGAGAGCGGCACAATAAATGATGAAAGGTTTCGACGAAAATTTATTTTAAAGCAGGTTTTTCTTATAAACCTCACTTATATGACCTAGTGATATCAAAAATCAGGACGGTAGTCCAATCAGCTACCTATGCTGTAAGAGTTTAATAATCTCCTTAAAAAAATCAACAGCAACCCCAAAAATGCTATAATTCGAACTAACATACATGATTTCAGAACCGCAAACACGAGCCACTCCCAAAAACCACGTCGTTGACAACTCCATGAATCACCTATAAGTTGGTTTTTCAATTATCGTCGCGACACACGTAGCAGCAGCCCAAACACTTTCGTATCTTGGAAGTTTCGACGTCAAACGTTGTGTTTTAATAAGTTCATATGAACTGAGTCTCAATGATTACGATGGATTTTACATTATTTTCGGGAATTTAAGCGCAAACAGTTTTTACACAAAAACACCAATGCTGAGCGGAATAAATAAAATAAATAATAGTTGGGACATCATGAAAAGAAAAAAAAAATTTGCTAAGCGCAAGTGAGTTGTGTATAAACTGTTGGAAATTGGTCGCTGGTGGTTGTAGACACAAATGTACGCGGAAAACTGTTCAGAAACCCAGAGGTGATGGTTGGAAGACCAACAGAAGTGTGAGAAAATACACGTTGTTGAGTGAGAAAAATATTTAACAATTAAGTATAATTCCAGAACTTTTAACGCGTTCCAACCCAGAAAAATCTATTACCCATAAGTTCCGGAAATTCAAGCACTACCAGTTTCAAAGTGGAACGTAAATTTCTTGTTCTAACCAGTCACATTGTGGATGATACAACTGATACGTGGCATTGAAAATTACACCTAATTTCGATTAATTCTTTTTCTCTTGTTCAAGTTTCGATCCGTCGCCAGACGTCAGGTACAATATTTTGAACCTGACGATCGGTTCGCTACTCTTGACACCTAACTTGTATTTATCGCCTTCTTTTCACCAACGGGTCGTCGCTATGCCAACCTTCCAACAAGCTCGTCAGTAAGTCAATTTATTGTCCATTTCCTTATTTTTAAATATATCGTGTGTGACGTTAATATACTTCTCTTAGCTCTACGATGTAGTGCACATTACGAAGGCGTTGTATTTCCGTTCAAGGATTTTTAAATAAAATATGACGCGTGCCGCGTCACACAACTTTCCAAAGCTCTGCGCCAACTCACTTGTTCTCATGACTTTTTCTACTAACTAAATTTATTTTTCACTTAGTTCATGTGACCTTGGTAAAACGTTCTGCACGGCGGTAGAAAGCGGTAACGCGTACAGTTCCCGCTTGTACTAATGCTTTGACCGTTATTGAGCAATTGGTGTACGTAGGACTAATGAGGCTACCAACAGGCTTTTTTGAAAAGGATAATAATCACTTTTCCAATGATAACGGGTAAAAAAGTTTAGAAATGATACGATATTTCTGAGGTAGTATAAAAAACTGTGCTGAAATCGATTTTCGTCGAAAATGTTGTGAATTTACTGTGCTGCTATCGTCATTTTTCCACGATCATTTGTAATTTTCATAGGGTTGCCATTTGGTCTTCAATTTTCGCCGCAGTCTTCTTCTTTTTCTCTTACAACATGGGACTCGTGGTCTACGCATTTTTTGCTGGATGCGATCCTGTTCTGGCTGGCAAGGTGGGTGCATTATATATTCAATGTTGCGGATTAAGCAATCTAAAATGCCCATTATTCTGAATTGGGCTTTAATAGCTCTTGTTGTATTTAAATACACTCTTTGGGCTTTTCTTTTCATCACAGTTATTCAGGCAATTCACTATTGTATTGAAAGATACGCCTCAGCGTTGTTTTTTGGGAAGAGGTTTGCTTAATGCAGAAAACTGAATCAAATGTTTTTAGGGGAGCTGGTTGATTGAGATTACAATCGTTACGATTTCTTCTTCGAATAGTATACCCCCTAACTGTCTGGATTAAATTAAGTAAGAAGTAGATGGGATAACTCAGCAATTAACAGTTGTACCGGGATAAACTCTTCCATTCAGTGGAGGCTCGTCTGAAGCTGAAGCATCTTGGAATGAGAGGTTTATAAAAAATAGAAGAGTTGCAATTGTATTTAACAGAACAGCAGTAGCAGTTAACAGAAGATAATTAACAGATCCTGTAGGTACCAGGTTTATACGCATCTTCGATCTACATAGATCTACTGAATCTACGTAGAACTGAATATTTGACCCTTTCAGTAATGTTGGGAACACTATAGAGCACTTTTCGGAGCTGTACATTAAATCTTACTCACTTCATCAATCCTTGAATGGGGGCGGTCTTAGTACCGATCAATTTTGCTTAAGACATCGAGAATAAGAAAAATCTTCTTACAGGGAATCCAAAGCTACCAAGCGATTCTTCCTTACTTTGTGGACCAAATATCAAGCAAGTTTCCTGGTGTACTTGCCCTCTTCTTGTCAGGAGTGATAGCTGCTGGACTGAGGTATGTGGATCTCTCAAATTGCGTCATTTTAGCCAGGTTATAAGTACACTGAAAGGTTCAACGTAGTGTTGCCATAGTCCATCAAACGTGATGGGGAAAGATTTGCAGGCTCCAGTGAGATTGCGTGGGTGGGGTGGTTGTCTCTTTTTTTGTGGGCACTCACGAGGATTTCATACAGTTTGGATTGGCTACACTCTCTTTCATTTATAAATTTGAGCCTGAATCCATCTATGGATCACTGCTAGTCTAGGAGGTTCTTTAGATGCCCCCTGCTTTCTGGATGTTGTTCGACGAATCAGGAAGGGTTGGTTATTCTGGTACGGCACATTCACGACAAGCTGATGCAATGAGGTCAGCCTTTATCTACAAAGTAGTTTATAGGAGTGGGTAGTGGTAGTAAGGAGGCAATAGCAAATAGGCAGAGTTACGGCGATGGGGTTCGTGAATCATGGGCTTATTGGGAACGCTCTGCAGTTCAATTGAGGGAATAGTGAGGCAGGTCTGAAATTTCTAGACTTTACTGACAGCCAAGATAATCGTAACAAATTAAGTAAAAAGAGATAAAACTAAAAGAAATCATCTTTCCCGCCTAAAATCTTCAATAAAAATTTGTGTGTGAAAAATAATTTGTCTTAGTTTTTATCTATTGGTTTATTATTCATTCTGAATAATAACCCTATGTTTTCGGTCACGAAGAATTTTTTACAACCCCCCCTCAAAATTTGATACTTTACGTTTCAAGACTTGGAGATTCCAAATTTGCAATGTCCGTCCGCTGTCCGCTGTCCGGGCCGTTTTGTGCCTTTAACGTGGTCTAAAAAATTAGTTCTTTCGCCCAAAAATCCGATTTGGTATCTAGTTGTGCCCGCCATCTCGGCAATCCGATCGGACGAAGCCCGTGGTTGTTTTGGGCAAAAAACGGTTAAAAAAATTAACAAAACGCAGTACAACGTGGGAGCTACAGCGTTTCGTCGTTTGAACTCCCTCCCTCCCGCCCGTCTCATTAAAAAAGCAACCGCGCTCGAGGCGAGCGAGCGCGCCTCCCGCTCTCGCTTGCCTCCCAACGACACCGCCACTCAACTCCCCTTTCGCCTTTCGCTTCGAGCGCCCCCGTTCCAATTTCCCCAACGTTTTCGTTTTAATACGATTCAATTTTTTTAGATTCTTTCGTTTCATTATCATTTTGGTCTTTTTCATAGATTTTTGGTTAAATTTTGACATTAGTATTTAGCGTGCATGTTTTCATATTAAAATTCAGTTTTTTCTAGATACTTTCGTTTTTTTTTTTTGTTTATTTTAATATTACGATTCAGTTCTTTTCGACCTTTTTTTGGGTTTCATTATGATATTTTTCGATGCTGAATCGAACAGGTAGGGTCTCGGAGTATTAATGCTAGGTCAAGCTGATTATCCGAATAATAAACGGTTGTGTAATAATTTGCAGGGTTTTTTTCACTTCTTTAGGTTTTATCGCACACAATGTTTTTCTGAAGATCTTAAGAGGTAAATACGATTTGTGTTAATTTGTATATCTTATGAAAATGGATCCCCACAGTTTCACTTCAAGTGGAAACCCTGATCTAGGTTAGCAGGAGCAAGACACAAGTCTTGAAGTAAAACGTTGCTTTGCAGTTGTAACACATCTGTTAGTAGTTGATTAGTGATGCAGCAAATGGGACTCACAAGACTGTGAGCGGCCTAGGAGTTCTACATTGCCTTAACTAAGTCTAAGGTGTTAGCAAAGGGGGAGGGGTGTGCCTAGGCAGTAGAGTTGAGTCCTGTACGCATTATTGGAGAGCCAATCATATTGAATTTAAAACCTCCAAATAATCCTAAAGAGTTTAATGAGTCCTTCTATTTCTCACCTCGAGTTTTTTGTTGTTTTGTTTTTAGTACAACTACCAGTTGTTGGAACACTGTGGCCTGCACCGTTTACGAAGATTTGATTAAACCGTTGCTGAAGCCCAACGTCCCGAAGAAAACGGCATTCAAGATCCTCAATGGTATCGTTCTCGCAGTTGCCGTCATATCCACAGCTATGATCCCTTTACTGCAAAATATGAGAAGCATAATCGAGGTAGTGATACATTTCGATCGTCTAACCATTCTGGACCTACCGTATTGATCCCAAGTACTAGGTAATAATGCCTGAACATTATTCCTGAAGGAGGTAAATCAAGGGGAGGACATTTTGGAAAGTCCAAACGGGGAAATACGTTGTCGTTGAAAGTTAAACCGAACTTAATCCCTTGTCAGGAGGAAACGCCGAATGAACGGACAGTTCTCGGACTTCCTAGCGGCATAAGACGAAAAAAGATCCGAAATCGTTGGGCCGAACGCACCTGGGGAAACGCCTGTGCCGAACAGTGACCGAGCAGTGAACTGTTCAAATTCCACGAATCTTGACACTCAAAGATGATACCTGACTACATATTGCTGCATCCTACAGTACTGCACAGGGCTGATAGACTCGCGTTTTAAGGAAAACACCCTAGTGCAATCTCCTTTACCAACATTCGATGAGTGACTAAATCCATCGTTGACACATCACACAACTGTCCTCCTTTTCAGTTTACGTCAACGTGGTGGTTTTATGTTACGACTTTCACTGAGTGACCAGATGTCAAAAGATTATTTCGAGGATCAAGTAAAGCACCTGAATTTATAGTCCACGAAATCTTCTGAGTTACAGAATTAAAATTTGATCCTAAGTACGTTACAGCCATTTTTTAATCATTATCGCGTGAGTTCGACTAGCAATACGATTTTATTGAAAATGTTTGGGGATTTATCACGGAAAATTGCATTAAAATTGATTTTCGTCGAAATTGTTGAGAATTTAGAGTATACTGAACTAATCGGTTGCAGATCACGTTAGCCTTGAAAAGCCTGTCAACCTCTTTCTTTTTTGTGCTGTACAACGCTGGATTGTTCCTTCCGTGGGTAAATTCGACGGTAAGCGCAATGATACATCGACTTTCTATATGAAATAACGAAACAGTACACACTTCCTATTATCCCATCTATTTCAGGGCGCTTTAGTGGGTAGTTTGTTTTCGTCGATTATCACTGTTTACGTAACCATGGGGAGTCAACGAGCCAAAAGTCAACATCTAGTGATGGACTTTCCAAAAATACTCACGACAGCCCAGTGCATCGTTAATGGTACTACAATGGAAGTTTGGAAGTGAGTAACGAATCTTTTCAGGTGGTTTAAAAGATACAAATCTCCAACGGTTAGAGATGAATTGCATGTTGTCATTGGTGGGTCTAAGGGGAAACATTTGAACCGATTAAGATATATCATTTTTGGTTTATTAGTGGAAAACGTTTTCTACAACCCGTCCTCAAAATGTGACACTCGACGTTTCAAGGCCTGGTGATTCTAAAACTGGTATGCCTGTCAGCCGTCCAGGCCATATTTTGCCTTTAACGCGGTATCAAAAATCCGTTCTTTCGCACAAAAACTCCATTTGGGATAGGGTTGTACCCGCCTACTCGTCAGTCCGATCGGATGAACTCCATGGTTTTTATGGACAAATAATCATTTTAAAAATTATACAAAAACATGTTGTTTTTTTGCAATTATGTTGCGTTTGGTACCGTTTCCTAGGTATTATCCATGCTGAGTCGAATAAGATGGGTCTCAGACGTGTAGCACTGCGTCTATGAAGAACATGGTTAAAGCATAGTAAAAATAGTGAGGCAATTCAACTACTTGAAGGAACTCGCTGGACAATGTGACAAAAGTTATCGTTCATCCGCTGTCCTGCACTCATTTCTCGCACTACCACCCGACAGGTCGACTTGGCACCTCGTGCCAATTGCCTAACGTCGCTTAGAAAATGTCAATGTCAATTTTTCGTATTGTTCATTAGTATTTTTCGATGCTGAATCGAAGGAATGGTTCGCAGAGGTGTCACATTGCATCACAACGAGGAAGCGGAGAATTATCAGACAGATTGATTGAATCATCGATCGCTCATAGGCAACTACATATATTGAAACAGGAAGTTGCGAATAGGGAAGGGCTCAATCATGCTTTTCAAAAGAATAGTAAACCGTTATGTAACAATTTGTTGATTTTGTCGCATATTTATCGCTAGGATTTTCTATTGTCGACTGCGAAGGAGTGTCTTGATTCCTAGAGTGGAAGACAAATTTTTGCGAATACCAGCGGGTATAAACGAAGCTACGTATTTACGAAGGCTGCTCGAAGGCCTTGACTTTCCGACCAAGGTGGCACTAACAGTCAAGAATGCCGACCTACAAGCTCAGAAATTTGTCAATGATCCTCCACAACCAAACAAAACACAAACCAGTAGATACTTCCCCAAGGGCTGCCGCAGGAAATTCGTTGATGTAAAAGCAGACTTAATGGAGTCAGATATCCTTAACCATTTGGTGAAGCTATTGAGGGCAAGAAAGAAGGCGTCAAACCTCATAATGGAAGTTTCCTATGACAGCGGCGAGGGTGGTGGAAGTGGTCCGTTTTCGGGAGCAAATTCTTTTTCTTTTTCCAAGTTCTAGGTAAGTGGGCTGGTGGTGCGAAAAAAGAGAAGACGAGTTGAAAATTCATTCGACGTATAGATGTGCAGGAGTGTAATAAGTTGAAGCATCCACCAGTAGTGGTTTGCTCGACCTTCATGGACATAGTTGACGGACAAAGCACAGAAGACGTCGAAGATATCAAAACCCTGAATGTTTGCTGAGAGTGTGATTACGGCCAGATTACGAAAATTTGAAAGCATAACTTATGCAATAGGTTGAAAAACACCTTTTCACAACACAAATAAACTCGACATGACACTTTCATTTAGCGAGTGTCATAACTAGAACTCACTAAACCTAACCGACTTCACATACCTAATTATTCATGATTTCATTGATGTCAGTGGCAATGAAAATTGTAATATTTGCGATTGGTGTTTCAACAGCCTGACGACATCTATAGGAACTGAAGGTTTTGGACTGCAGACCAAATCTGATCCCAGCATTCCTTGGCTTCATAAACTCAGTTTAATGTACTACATGTTACCAGGTACGTTTCGTCTTGTTAGGTTAGATAATCTCAAAAAGTGTTTTTGTAAACTTATGAGAACCGTGTGTGAACGGTTATACCAAATCTCCTCAAATTCGATTCGTGGCCTGCTAATCAACAAGGGGCACCAAAATAAGGTATGCACGAAATTGGTCCCAAATTAACTAGAGTTATAGTGGTGAAAAACGGCTATAATGATATTGATGACATTTTTACTAAACATGAGTGAATAATATATTTTTACGGTGAACTTTCCGTTCAGCTAAAGTGACAGGAAATGTTGTAACTTCAACGAACCTCGATTTTAGCGTAGTCTTTTCTTCCTTCATATGACACTAGTGTCTAAAGAAAATCTGTGTGGCAGTACTAGGTCACTACTGGTTATAAGATAATCGATAGAAACTTCTGGAATTCAAACTAACGTGGTATTGTTGACTAACTTTCTTCGCAGTATTTTGGGTATAATTCTAGCAATGTGGACATGAAGCGCTCCAAAATGATTACGTGGATAATCCGACGAATTACCTATGCGGTGGTTATCAATGGAGGTCAGGGAATAACTAGCAGCAGCCCAATAAATTCCCCGACATTGAGCCAGTTTTACCAGGTTCGAACTGAGTGAAAATGAATTGTATTATTAGCTAGAATGAATTTGGGGTAAGGAAAGTTGTGTGATGCGTCGCAGAAGTTACTTTAAAGTTGAGCGAGAATAATCATTAACACTTTATGCTGTCGATGTACACTAACAGGTATGGTACCGTCCAAAACTTAACCTCTGATGAGCTTTAACTTATTTCTCAGGTACATCCGTCGGTTTATTGGTGGCTTACCTAGCCAGCGCCCTCACTGGAATGCAAGACCTGGCTACCGTCGACCGCGAAATGATTGTCCCACAGATGAGATGGGTTCTTCCACCTACGTCGACGAAAGCCGCAGTAGAAACGCAACTAGACGATGAAAAAGAAGACGAGGCGTCGACGAAAGAGTACAAAATGGTGCCCCAAATAGAATTGGTTGATTGATTGGAGTCTTGACTGTGAATTCGGCCCTCGCGTTCTCGACCTTTGTTGGACTTTGAGATGGTCCTGTGAAGACCACTTATTTCTTTATGAGTGTATAAAGATTATTCAGGCGTTGACAACGAGAACGGGGCCCGTTGTCACTTTTTGGGTGGTTCTCTCAACCGTGTCATGCGATTCGTGACGGTATCCAATATAGAGTAACCTGAACTCCTGAGCATTTTGCAGCCAAATGAATTAGTCAATCCTCATCCTTTACACTACATTGTGGTGTATTTTTTATGAGTGTTCGAGCAAATATTTGGGTTGCCGTACAACGTTGTTTCTAAAGTAGTGGGAAGAAGAGTTATGTAATCGGGCGGAAAACCGCATTTTGATGGTTCTCCAGCTCTATACGATTCAAAGGCTTCCGGAACCCGAAAAGCGCCATTATCCAAAATGGCTTGAGCGTGAAAGCGATGGAAAAAGAACGACAGACCCAATTGACGAAATTCAACACGCACATCACCATGGAACTCCAAAACGAGGACGTCAGCACAATAAATTATCGAAAATTTCTATGAGAAACAATTTTTGTGCAGTTGTTTGCTAGCGAACCCTGCTAGCGTACTCAAACAAAATTTCATTGACAGTCCAATCAGCCACTTACAAAATGAAAGTTTGATAGTGGTTAATGAATAGTCAAGAGCAACCACAGAAATTTTAACTTCATTCGTTTGTTCATTGACAAACTTTTTCCCAGTGTTCCCTATTATTCCTGAAATGTTAATACTGTTAATAACCACCACTTCAAAAAATCATTTCATCAAAATCGTAGCACGCGGAGCAGTAACTTTATGAATTCCAGAAATTTAAGCGCAAGCGGTTTCTACGTTTCTCGTTATGTTTCACCCAGTTCAAATGAACAGAATGAAAAACAGATAGAATTAGTAGCTAGAAACTGAATTTTCCTTCCTGGTTCGTAGAGCTAAGGAAGGTACGAATTGTTGGAACGTCTAGTACAAATTTATACTGCACGGAGGTAAAACAGTTGAAAAATTAAGGAAACCGGCAAAAACTTGCGTGAAAGAGTAAGTGAGTTGTATAGGTACTGTTCATAATTGGAAGACTATTTTGTTTCTTTGTCATCTGCTGCCTTCAACCAGACCAGACCAAGCTCACTGGTGCTGGCCAAGGACTCCTGAAAGACCAACAGCGACTTAACCAAGACCAAATAAGCAGGTGGCATGGGAGGATAACTTCTTTCTTCGTCTCTCCACCTTAATTCTTCACTTCATCTACAGCTCTCGTTTTTCTTCTTCTCATCTCGTCCCTGGGGTCATCAGTATCCCGCTGGCTAACACTGATTTTTTCTCCGCCTTTCACGGTAGTGTCGTGTTTCGTGTATCCTTTAATCCTGACACCAAATCGAGGCAGGAACAATTGAACATTTCCAATTCATGCACACTTCGTCTTTTCTTCGCCATCGTCTCAATATCTTCAAAACTGCATCGCCCTTTATTTCGGTTTCGTTTGTGCCATGGCCAGACCGTTTTATTTTATCTTCATATTTTTTCATTTTCACCCTGGAGCAATTTTTATTTAATTTTCATTTTGCAGTTTAATAAACCTGTTAATTCAACACGAAGGAAAATATGTTTCTATTGAGATCCCCCCTTTATGTTAACAATATGTTTGGTAGCAGAGCGTGGTTCGTTTGCTCCACTTTTAATTCACGCCAAAGTAATATTAGACAGATACAGTTGAAACTCAAACACTGGAGGTCTCACATCGTTGGAAAACCTACTTATCAACCATAAGTTCTTAGTAAATTTTTAAATACTGGTGGTAGTTTGCAATTCACGTAAAACTGTTGGAAAATCAAGTAAAAAGTAATTCGGAAATAGAGCGGAAAGTGGTGGTTGGAAGACCGATAGAAATATGAAAAAATACACTGTTGAGTAAGTGAGAGCGAAATCTTTAAAAATTTTGTATAACTCCAGCTCTTTTGAGACGAACGAATACAGAAAAATACAGTACTCATTAATTGGGTTTCAAATTAAGGTCGCGTCATAAGTACAGCAACTCGATACATTGTGAAGCATTAAGTGGCTCCTGTTTTTCCAAGTTCATGAACTAAGTGATAAACAGATGGGATTAGTTGCTAGAACCACGAAAATCGCTGAGTGTGTGTTGGACTGAGGAAAGTTGACAATGCGTCATAGCAAATTTTTTTTAAAGAAATTGAATTGAGATTGTTCGAGTAGGAATGCGGGAATATGCGTTTGTCTAGAGCAGTTTACCTTCTGGATCGGAGCAGCAGCAGACGTTCCATCGACGAGTTGCAAAAGGAAAATGACGAAAATACAGAAATGAGAAGTGTGGATGGTAAAAACTAAAAATTACAGTAAAATAGCAGTAAAAAACGAGTCACGTTGCACATAATGCGGTAAACAACGGAAAATATAATGAATCCCAGAAAAATGGCTGCTTCAACTGCCTCTTAGCGTGCCTCAGACGTTTGAAAAGATGCCCTGAGTAACACTACGCAAGAGTTTTTTGAGCCCTGTCACAAACACTCGCATACAACCCTAATTTAAAACCAGCACTGGTTCTGGTTTGTAGATCACACAAAACGACAAGATAAAAAAGCTCAGGTAGATTTAAATCATGAACGAAGCAAAGAGATCCAAAATTATAACAAAACGAGAAGAGTTGGACAGTAATTTATTTACAAATTGGCACAATACGAAAACAAAATAACAGAAAAACATCAGTCCCACTTATAAAAGGCGCGAAAAAAATCCCGTTTTGTCATGTTTTTGAAACTAAAAACGAAAGTGAAAAAAAAAAAAGGAAACGGGTAAGTACTTAGGAAATTTTAAGGAACCTGTAGAACAGGCAGTGATGGTGGTAGCGGCGGCGGTGGTATGGTTGGAGGGGGAAAAGGGATCGGAGTTCTCATCGAAACCCGTCCGAGCTCAAATAGTTCCATTACCACGGGTGCGACGGTTGAAAAATAAATAAATTTTGAGACGGGAAAATGGATACGAAAATGCGAAAGGAAAAGTGACAGTGAAAATCAATTAAAAACAAATTAGACAATAAATATTTTGATTTTCATTATGAAATTACTTGACTACTGATTGGTATGCGGTATTTGAAGCCGACGAATCACTGGCCTTCGTCTAGCTAGGTGTGGCGGTGGTGGGGGCTCAGTTGGTGCAGGTTCGGCTGGTTGAGCAGGAGCTTCCGTCGGTGCAGGGGCAGGTTCTGAAAGAATGGGGGAAAAAGTTAGCACTGCCGACTACTTGCCACTAGGTCCCCCAAATTATTTGTATAGCTCGACAAACCAAACTTAACTTTATCATAGTGATCGAAACACCAACATTTTTTTCTCAAAAACAGCTCTGACGATTTCGATTAAATTTTTGGTTCGACAACTCAAAAACAACAATGGCGGCACCATGAAAGTCTCATCCGTGGCACAAGGACTGAAGGGGCACAATAAATTGTCAAACATTCTAAAGATATCAATTTTAGCTTGACTTTTTGCATGTAAATCCCGCTCATATGATCCTGGCTTTCCCAAAAAAGTCTTGGTAGTAGCCCAATAAAATTCCTATACGATAAGAGTTTAGGAACTTTTGCAAGATAATTAAGAGCGACCTTCGACATTTCGAAATTAACTATGGCCTTTCAGTTACTAATAGAGCAATTACGTTAACATTCTCGTAAACGATTGATCCGCTAATCACTCAATAATTTTCATAAGTTTCAAATCTACCTGTAGGAGCGGCTCAATAAATTCCGTAACCTCCTCCGCTACTTGTTTCAATTTTGAGTAAATTAAGTGCAAAACATATTTTGTTTGTTCTTGGTTTGATAAGGATCGCTGAAACATGAGGAGTTGTGTGGTGCGATACACGAGTTACATTCACGTGGGATATTCACTGCGGCCTAACGACCTATTGTGCCAGAACTATATAGCATATTCAAAAAACGTAAACAAGTCAGAAGGGCACTTTTATTTGCCTAACGTAACCATTAATGTGTACACTTCCATGTTTTCCTGGCACGAAGAGAGTGTATAAAATGGAAGGGTGCCCTGACGAACTGTGGGAAGTATTTGAGAAACGATTCCTTGTACCAGCGTAGTATCGGAGGCATTTCAGGGCGGCGTTTGAGCATCCTAAAGGTGAATTCAAGGGTTAGTTACGTACGTAACCACTGCTAGCAACGAAGTACGCCTTTTTAGAACTTTTTATATGTGCGTAGCAAATGAGTGGTCTATTTCCCAAGCGTCGCTTGAAAGATTTTCTTTTTGATTTCTGTTGGTGGGAATCCCGAAGGATGGTGGTCGACGAGACATTGTTCGATTTGTCGTTCTGTCAGCCATTTCATAGTCCTTCATAACACTATATCTACTCTACACAGCAGTACTGAGCTCTTGTTACTTTTCAAAGTATGGATGAACACAAAATGCTTCTTTTATTTTTTTAATTAGTGGTGGGCTGAGAAATCCTTACTGCAGTCTCAGGTTGGCCTCTTGTGTGGGTGTCCTTGAGACACCCCCACCCCAACTACGGTGCTAGTAGTTCACACAAAAAAAGCAGGACAACCTTCGAATCTATGCCTGCTAGCTCCTCTGGTCCTATGTCCTCTAAGGCGTGTCCCAGTCACTGAGTCCCTCACTGCCTCTCATAATCTGCAACTCCTGTTCCTCCGACTTACCAATCTCGTCCAGGTGGTGCCCTAGTGATCAGTGATTCCACTGATCACACTGGAGGACCTCCGTCAATCTCTCCTTGGAGAGCATGATGACTTTGACTGCCTTTATCCATGTGCATCCCACCAATCGGCAGCCCTTTCACTGGTTAACCTCTTTCTGCAACAGAGGGTTCAGGGGGTTCCCTGCCAGGATCCATGCAGATCCATTCTTCGCTAATTCTCTAATGGCCCAGCACCCATCAAGGCGTACTTCTAAGACCCGGCTTTCATCACTGATCAACCTCGACGAAATGGTGTAAGACGCCATTTTCTGCCTTTTCAGCCCTCTTCACAGTAGGTCCATTACTGCTGAGACTTCAGCTATATTTTAAGCCTCCTTTACCTCAAAAGTGCTAGATGTGCTCAACGTTGTGCCAGCTATCATTTACATACATAAAAGCATTACGTTTACTGCCAGTGGTGTTGCTTCAAACGAACTCACTGGAAATAAAAACTATTGATTCTTGTGTGAATATATGTGCAACTGTGCCTAGATCTGAACTTGTAATCCACCATTCAGGAGATTGAAATCTAATGAAGGTTTCGCAAGAGTAATAGCAGACCTGTGTTGTGCATCGAGGCTTGATCTTTGGTTGAGGTGTGAAATGTACTCACCATTACAAGAACTGGGTGCAAACTGTACCCTTCATTAGACGCCCCTCCACGCTTTTTGCAACATTGCTCTTCCGTCTAACCTCATCCTTTGACTGTCTCCATAAAATTAGGAAGAAAGAAGCGGTCTACTGGAAGTATTGCGACCAGTAGGTATTACAAAGAACAGCGAACAGCCCTTTTTCATTGACATTCCAAACTGTACTGATGCCTGCAAAAGGCAGGGGAGGAGCTCCAAATATCCATGTTCATCAGCGAAGATATTGCAGAGCGAGGGGTGTTGATTGGCTGTGGATGGATCACGTGGATGACTGCTTCATCCTACCTTGAACCATTTGGAGCATGACCAGGCATTAGAAGTCAAGTTTTTCTTCTCAAATGTGCAAGTAGCCAACAATTTCATGATGTCCAAGCCTATTCTATATGTGCACGTCAAAACATTATTACACCTTCATATATTCTTTACTCTGGACAGGGTTACTATTATATGGAATTCACATCTCACACCTCCAATCTCTTTATATCTTTGGAATGTTCTCTATAGTGTGCAAACCAACACTTGTTTACGTGAAGCCACTACGTTTTACCGTCAATAAAGTGCGCGTTTCTTCAAATGAATTCGCTCATGAATTCTGCAATATCTGAGTTCACGTAAGTACCGCCCACGATGTCGAAAGTACAGTTCAATTCTGTTCAAAATAATTGTAATCAAGCGTTAGATGTAACTGGAGTCAATGGGAAATATCGAGTCTAAGAGTATAGGGTAAATGTAACGAGATTACCTCGAGGGGGAAGACCATCTGAGTGTCTCCCTAGAGTCGGCGTGAAAACAAGAAGAAATATTGTGATTGATGAACAGTAATACAGTTCTTATTCATTATTGATTCCAACAAAGCTAACAATTAGAGAAAGAGTGACAAACTGCCAGATGAACCAGAGTTGTTGTTTCCTGGAAATCCAACATCGGGTCACTTAGCGCTACAGACTTGTAGGGCAAGTCAGATACACTTTGAACTCCAGCTCCACTGTGCCACTGATGCCACATATGACGAAATAAATACTACATCAATAACTACTAACCAGTAGGGGCTTGTGCAGGCTCTTCTGGAACAGGGTTAGCTTGGGGCTGGCTCAAAGGTCGACCGGGCCTTTTGAATCCTTGTGGTGCTGGCCTAGGGGGAACTGGAGCTGTTGGGGATCCGGGAAGTCGGGGAGTGACCTGTAACAAGAGGCACGAAGGAATTTAAGATATTAATAATGAACGATTAAAGTTGGTTTTGCGCTCTTAATATGGTTAGGCTTAAGAGACATTTCTGCAATGGTAGGTTGACGATAAACTAAAACTTATCTCCCCGCCCCCCTTTCCCCAGCTTGATCATAAACGCCACACAATATTTCTAGGAGTTTTTCCTTCTCCCACTCAATTCATGGCCTGTTGTTTTCACTAACTCAACGCCCTTGGTCATTTCCCTCAAAGCGTATGATTGTATGATTGTAGTCTTCTTCTTCATGCTCACTGTTGTTCGCCAGCACACTCCTGGAAGCACTCCCATAATTTTAGTGTTGCAGAAGTCGTGGAGGCTGGCCAAGGGCCAAGTCTACTTGTTCACACTCGGGGAAATTTTCCCAGGGTGCACCTAATCGTGTTTAATAGGAACGATAAATACATTTCTTTTCAATACAATACTTCTCAGGGTTTCCCAATCATCGAAAGCCCCGTCATCTTAGGCAACACCTCTGGTGTTCTTATACCCCACCTCCTTTCCAGGGAAAACTACTAATGAACCCCTTCGTGGGTTTCTGTTAGCTTGGGAACCAATCTAAATCCTCAAACCATCATCATCTCTTCAGGAGAGCCATTCTCAACGGACATTGTGGAAATTTCTTGAAGTTATGTGGTTTATAAGGAGTCACTAAGAATACAAATGTCCGTAATACTAATCAATCCCCCCGCCTGCAAGTTCATGTCAGTTTGGTCATTTATTGGACACACCTTGGTGCTGCAAAATTTAGTTTTAAGCTTAGCTTGAGGCTTCCAGGTCCTTACCTATTTTAATTTATTGTAGGGCATGATTATGAGGGATAATTAAAACCAGGAAATATCGCCACCGAATATTTGTCGTTACTTATTGAAACTCAACATCTCTTGCTCCGACCCAATGATTTGCTGAGTCACAATAGAAGACATATGTAACTCTTTAAAAGTATGCAGCGAAGGAGAAGTCTGGTAAATATCCTGACAAGAAGGAAAAACTGGCTTTCAGAAAACTATGGCCCTGGAAATAATATGTACTCCTCTCACCTTTAGGCGGGGCCTGTTCCTCAATCTGGACAACGCATCAGTGGGAGCTGGGGGCGTAGGACTCGCTTCTTCTTCGACCTGAAAAATACATAGAACTGTCAGAAACACGTATATAAAGTGGCATACGTCACACATCGATGAGAAGGCGCCTAGCCCAGGGCTCGATAGGTAGCCTGGAGTAATTCCCCTTCAGACAGCCCCACTTGCATCCAGATCTAGCGACTCAGCGCCCTCTTTAGACCAATGAGCATTGGGTGAACAATGAGTTGTTTCCTTTAATAAAATCAGGGGTGAGAATGGTAAAAGAATGTTCCACAATGGGATACTCTCCAGTTGAAACATGAATCAACTAACACGTGAGTGGTGATGCCCCAGAAAATACCTGCTCATACACCCAGACGATCCCTTGTCAGCAGTCTCCTTGAATAGCCCCCAAACCAAGACATGGTGAACACACCAATCCTCATTTTATGTTTTCCTGCAGGACATAGTCAACGGTGCTTCCCTTTTACACACCAACATTCAAAGACAAGTCCTGTCATAGTTCTGCTTCTTGGTTTGCTAAGAAAGAGACAAACTCGACCTTCAAATAGTACGTAGAAATCATTGAGGAAGATTTCAGGATTTCGATGTCGATAGACCGGAAGGCCTGTGAAGACAATTTGAATGCGAGCTCTCAGATCAGTAGAACATGCCTCGTGGACTCGTCCAATAATCATAAAACACGTTACTTACTGGTGGTGGTGGAGGAGGACTAGTAACTGGAACTGGTGATGGCTCTTCTTCAACTGGTGCAGCAGGAGATGCTGGCAGTGGGGCTTGAGTGCTCAGCCCTCCTCTACCTCTGAGGTTGATCCTTGGCCCTGGTCGCAGCGGGCGAGTTGCTGGACTCACATTAAGACGTGGCCTGTTCACAAAATGATACATTAGTTTTTACAGCTACCTCTAGTGTACTTCTTATTCTCCAAACTGAGATAGCGAGACTTGCCGTGTGGGCCTGGCATGAGTCGGGGCTGGGCTGGTGGTTTCTGGAGTCGGTTCTTCTTCTTGAGGAGGAGGAGCAGCTGTTGAAACTGAAGCAGCAGTAGGGCGGACTCGGGCTCTATTGCTGTTGCTAAATCTATTGGAGTTCCCTCCAAAACTGGCTCTTAGACGGGGCGTACTTGATTCTTGATCTACACGTTAGAAGCAAAAAGAAGGTGGATTAGTGACTTACATTGCAACTGACCAATGGTTCGTTGGGTGCGATCAATACGGGTATCCTACGTTTTAGGAGTGGTTTTGTTGGAGTCATCACCCACGTATGACAACGAGATAACAGTATCAAAACCTAACTAGAAACGTGATGTGACTTCAACATGAACAGGGGGCTGGAAGAACTGCACTTTTCTCAAGCTTCTACATCCAGCTCTGAAGTTTGAAACCAGCTCACTGCTCCCTTTTAGACAGCAATGCACCTGTTGTAAGCACAACTGCAACCTGCTGGGTTTCAGGCAAGGACCAAGCTTCTCCAATCATTAACCTTAAGGACCTGACACATAAAGAATGGTTTTTTACCTTGCGCAGGCGCAGCTGCAGTTGTGGTTGATGACCGTGTTCCTGATCCTCGTCTACCGTAAGCTGAGACTTGTCCGGGTGATCGACCACCATTCGTTGGGCTGAATTTCCTGCGAGGAGCTTCTTCTTCCTTTGGCGCTTCGGTTGTGGTGGTAGTTGTGGCTGCTCCTGGGCGTAGACGAGCTCGGCCGTTGGTCGCCCCGCGAAACCTGCGGCAAGGCAACATTATTTGAAACCGGAAATTGGTATCTTATTAGAGTGAAGAGGGTGAGAAGTTGCATTAGTTTTCTTTCGCTGCATTATCGCCAGCACAAGTGGCACACTGCTGCAAAAAGGTCAGTAACTGTAAAGTGATTGTTATTAGAAATGAAGCAATGCACAAAAGGGGGAAAATGTGAATGTTTCAAGTCTCAATTGAGCTTCATGGAACAAACTAAATTCAAAAGCATATCAGTGAGCAACAACAACGACAATAGTCAAATAACAATACTAAGACTGCAAATGATAACAAGTGATAAAAAATGGGACTAAGTTTATCTTAGTTGTGGTCGGAGATTGAATGTGTTGTCCCATGAGTTCCACTTGTAAAATATCCTACTGAAACACCGGCATTCTGTTCTGCTTCAACGCGTACCAAATGAAATCAGGATAACCTAAAAGTACATTACCTTCCTCTTCCGACAGCAGGCGGTGGTGGAGTTGTGGTCGTAGTGGTGGTGGTAGTTGGAGCTTCAGTGGTTGTTGTTGTGGTTGTTGTAGTCGTAGTGGTCGTAGTGATAATGGTCGTGGGCTCTTGAGGCTGGGTGGCCAATTCAGTAGGGAATCCCAAATCCCCTCCGGTACCTGAAACGTAATTTTCTTCTTGTTGCTGCTGTATAATGGCATAGAGATCCAGAGCGGCTTTGTCAGGCATCACTAAGGAGGAACAGAAGTGGAGTTGAATTAGTCAGTGTTACGGTGATCACTCCTGCAATTCTTTGAGCTCTAAAATGAAAATATTGTCTGATAATTTTCATTTGTCGATAGGCTGAACTGTTAGAACTGGTTCTTTTTTGTTTTGCTCGGGATCTTCAGAAATTGTGAAAATGAGGTTATGAGCGTTTAACTTTGACGATAGTTGGTGGCGGGAGGGGGGGGGGTTCTCAAAAACGACTGGAACGATTTTCATTAAACATTGAAATCAGCTTTTAATAATCGTTTTCCTTAGTTGGTACTATCCTGAAACAGATATAACGATTTTCGTCTAACTCGCCGGGTTCACTATTTTTGCTACAGCCCTTTGATCGGAAATATAGCCAAGATACACTGTAAAAAGAGATTCGCGAAACAATAAACGAACATTTTCCAAATTGTTTCCAATAAGTCGCTAATTTTCATCAAACTTAGAGGGTGCTTTCAGCTAACTAGTTCCAACATTTTGTTCTTCAGATGTATTTCCGTATTGACGTATGTATCGTCGTTGGGGAAAGTTGGGTATCACTGAACACCAAATATTTTTTATCTTGCTTTAATAATTTAATGGAAAGTGATATATAAACCTGGGTAAAGGCGTTAGTCATCAAAGTACACTTTTTGAACCCCATGAAGACGTGATCCCTGGGCATACGTATTGGAATTCACTCACTTTGTCTCCTGCCCTCACTTCTTCTTAAATCACGGGTTGCTAGGCCCGTATTGATATCCAGAACCTAATTTGGAACTAATCTCAAGCGGGTATGCCGGTAGGGAATCTCAATGAATAGTGTTGATTGGAGAATCAAATAGTGCACTTTCAAAAGGACCACATTTTCACATTTGCCACAGCCACGAGTTTTATTTGTGTGTCTATTGTAGCGACTCCCAGCTTCTGATGAAAGGGGTTGCCGCCGCCAGAACACCAAAGCATTATGTATAAACACAAGGGATAGGAAGATGAGAAAATAATGGAAAAGAGCGCGAGAAATTTACAACACGATAGGCTATTCGATGGATGGTCGTCTTGAGAGAGTAGTAGCGTAATATTTTCTGTGTTCCATTTTGTCTCATAAAAACTCCAACTGTACTTATATATTGAACCAAACCATTAAATTCAAGATACACATATAGATGCCCTGACAGTAATCAAAGGTGGATATTTGGTGGCACAAATTCTCACTCCAAAATTGATAAAACTCCTCCAAGTCATGAAATTAATTTCACTCACTTCCTTCCACTTGATCAGGCAGAGGAGCCGGAGGTAAGGTAGTTGTAGTCTGCGGAGGCACAAAAGTAGTTGGTCTAACTAACTCTGGTTGAATGTATTCCTCCAAATCAGATTCTCGTGTGTCCTGGACAGGAGATGCTGCACAAAAAAAATTAAGATGTAAATGAATTCTGTAGGTTGCTTTTGACATGCATTACTATGTGGAGGAAGATCTAGGAGGGTTACTTGTTCGTCAGCCACCTGCCACCTTTGCAAAGAAGACTCTGGCTAACCTAGTCTATAAATTAATTGTGATTTACGCCACTTGTCCGCGTTGATCTAATCCGGTTAGGAATGTGGGAGACCAGCGCGAGCTCTGCTGAGGGTTTGTACAATCGAGTCGTTAGGGTTGAAGAAAACACTACCACAAACGCCTAGTAAGCAGTAAAAAGGTGTCTTCGTACTCCTCCAGTGTTGCTCGTAGTTTTCACGGTTCTATGTGGCATCCATTGTCAGAAGCAGACATAATTGCGCTTACTCTGATATTTTAGCGTGACTTCCACTTGATCATCCTAACGCACATCACCTCAGTCGTCATTAGCACTCCGGATGTGAGCTTTGTGCACAGTTCTCCAAGAAACCGGAGATGTGAAAGATGAGGCACCCTCTCAACACCGAAATCTTTCATTTTCAAAAATTTTAAAAATTCATAAAGTGTAAAGGAAACTGCATAAAATGGAAGTTGGATTTGTAAATTTTCAAAACAAAGCCAGGCAGTCAGCCTGATATAAAAGACACGTCGTGGAGATCGATGGTTCAAATAACACTGAAGTAGAGAACTCCCCGGTCAATGATTGCTTCTAAAAGATTAATTTCAATGCCCTTCGGCCTCATTAGGTCTTTGAACATCAGCCACAGTAAAGAAAAATCCGGCTTTTCTCACATATATCTTTTCTCAAACATAATTCTGATCCTTTAAGATTGCGTAAATGGTCAATTTTTATTCTGGATACTCCCCAAAGCCTCTCCTTTATCCACTTACGATCCATCCCCCGTTCCTTCTTTAAAGTCTATCACGATGACCAGTTAAGTTCGCAACTCTGACACATTAATTGCCACCAATTTTTTGGTCAACAGTTAGTTTGGAGCATCGCGTTTGATTTCAAACTCGTTCACCCGGTATTTCTATTGCTCTTACATTTACGGCGATGTTAAGCCCATTTCCAATTTAAAGTCACGTTTGACGAGTTCTTTTACGCGTCTCAACCTCTAGCTCATGCCCTGAACAGTTTCTGACTTGAATACAGTTGACTGACTTGTGGTTTGACACAGCACCCCAGTCTCGAAAGTTCCATCCCTGAGACAAGTGCACAGAACGAAACGTTCGTCCAGTCCGTTGAATGAATAATGTGGGGAGTCATAAGGCGTTTACTCGAATGAGTTGGCCCACCTATCTTATCACTGGTTTCCTATTCAATTCGAGCTGAAAGTTTTTAGTTCACTAACGAGGGCTCGTTCTTTTATAATTAAACTCGAAAGGGTCTATATGTCGGTTCAATTTTAAACACTCTTTTTTTCCAAAATTATTTATTTTGTTTCCCATAGTAAGGTGCAGTTCATGATTTCACCTGCACAGTTGTGATGGATTTAAACGGCATTTGGCTGAGAAACAAATATTGAACCTTCGAATTCGCTCGGTCCATTGTTCATTTTAAAGGAAAATAGGAATTAGAAAAGAGTACAAATATAAAATTCGTATGGAACTAGTCTACTTCCAATTTATATTGTAATGGTGAGAATTTTTTCGACGGCGAAACCGCCCGTTTGAATTACTATTCAATCATACGTTTACTTGAAAGCAACTCACATCTGTAATAGTTCTTGTCGAGATCAGCATCAGGCGCTGCGTCACTGGAGTGCGTTCTGAAACTTGAACTGTCAACCAAACTTGGGCGTCTTATGGTTGGGCTGCTTCCACCTGAAACAATATCATCAATAACATATGAACGGGTTAGAAGTTCTCCAACAGCTCTACGTGATCGAAATGAAATGATGAATTTGAGCAAACACGCAGCTTCCTTTCAAGAATCGGGCTGTGATTAAAAGAATTGATAAAAATCTTGCTGACTTATCATAGAACCAAGCGAAAGACGATCAAGTGCGAGTTTTCATCATGCAACGAGAGCTAAATTCCTACGATTTTGGGATTATGTGGCCATTTCTTTGTCGCGCTTGCTATTCACACTCGCACGCTAAAAGTGTTCCTTCCTGGCTTTACTCCTTCCCAGTTACGCACGCGCCCCTTAAATTCGACGATCCTGATGGGATGAAAGGTATTAACACAAGGGCCAGAAAGACGAGAAAATAAAAGTCTAGAAAGAACACACAAACAAAACTATCATTTATTGTACTTCTCACGCCCTTTCCACAGGGACGACACTTCCGTATTACCGCCGATTTACTTGGAACAGTCTGCACAGTAACTTAAATCAAAATCGTTATCGCCATTTTTGAAAAAACATTGCTGGTGCGTCACATCACACCATTTTCCTCACCCCTTCTTGCTTCCCTCCCTTCTTTCTTGGCTCTACTGATCAAATCTATTTCAGTTCATACGAATTTTATAAAACTGGCCTGCTACTACTGATGCCGCACCTTTCGGTTTAAGACAAATGTATAGATAATCGATGGTATATGGGTGTTTTGGCGGGTTCGTGTTCACAGTTCTGGAATTGTAAAGGGGAAACTGCAAAAGAAGGTAGCCAAATAAACGGCATTGATTTGAATTCCACAACTTTAGTGGTTGTTTCTGATAATCTAATCACCATTGTCAAACATTCCCTGTATTGATTACCACCTTGATTATTTTGGAAATGTTAGTGCCGTATGAGCGCAATTATAAGAAAAACTGCTTTTCGTCAACACGTTTGAGAATTTATTGAGCTTGCTTTCGTCATCTTCCCAGTGATGAAACATTTATGGTACTGTTTTGACACCTGTAACTGCGCGTACAAAAAGCAATCAACATGGGAGAAGAAAATATTTGGTGTCCAGATCACTATCAAAACTATAATTAATGTTGGACCTTAAAACGTAATGATCTGAAGAAAACTAAAAAAAAAAAAAAATGTTGTGCGACGTACCATTTAACTTTTCTTAGCATTTCCTGGCGGTATACGCGTTACTAAACGCTCATTATCACTTGATTCGACTACCACCTCAATTTTTCTGAAGAATCTAGTAACATTTGAACGAAAATTAAAAAGAAGAACTAGCGAAAATAGATTTTCGTCGGATTGTTTGGTAATTTATTGTGCTGCTCACGTCACGAATGAGAGGTACTGTAGTGGTATTTGAAGCAGTCTCCACAAAAACCAAAGTCGTTAGAGCCGTTATAATAAGAAAGTGTGTTGATCTCTTCGATCATTAGTTTTGATTAGCAGATTTCTCTCATACTGTGATGTTGGCGGGCTCATCAAGTTTGAGCTGATTTGGTCCACCCATTTTCTCTCAATCACGTTTGCACACTCACACACAGACCATTTTCCCAAATAGTGTTTTTCAGACTCAATAGGGTCTGAATCGTAAAGATCTGAAGAGAACTTTTTTTTTTCAGCGATTAGGTAATATTCCTATCTACTTCGTAGGGCCAAACAAGCTGTAAAGAAGATTGCTATAATTAGTTTTGAATCGATTTTGCTCAACTATTTATTTTGGCGTAGCACGTTAATCTACAGGCTAAATATCACATTTCTGATTTTGTTCAGAGTTCCCCCTCAATTCTCTCAAACAACTTTTTTTTTCACTTAGTTCGATTTGAAACGTAACGATCTGAAGAAGTGTTTTTTCAGCCGATCACATAACTTTTCTTCCAACTTGGCAGGCCTGAGGATAGTAAAAACTCGGTTCTTCGACGAATTTGGAATTTCCTATTCTGATCGGTTCAAGGTTTAGGCATTTCTACCTATTCATTTCCCTTCTCTGGAAGCCTGCTTTTGCATCCTACGAATTTCACCTTGGCCGTCAGCCTGCTACCGGCTCCAGACTTCTCTCGGACCGGTTTTCCCGGTAGAACTCGGCTTCCTGAACTCCAGTTAGCCAAGAAAACGAAATCCCCCCCCCCTCTCGGCAAACCAACACTCCACCCCGCACCACTCACGTTATTGCTATAAATTGTAGACACTCGTCCTTGAGAGTGAGAGAGAGAGTGACAGAGAGAGGGAGAAAAAAAGTAAAAGTGGACTGACCTCTTTAGAAATAATAACTGACCCTTCCAGGTTGCGCTTTCATTCTCGTTGCAACTCCCACGCGTTATTACAGCAACGTCAACTGCCACAAATTCTCACCAACAGATGAAGCCAAATGAAACCGGGAGACAGCTAATTAACCTGGCGTAGCAATGACATTGTCTCCAGTGTCCCCAGCTCCACCACGCGTCAATGTATGAGCACGTTATGCAATCGGCTCAATCAATCGATCTACTCTTGAGTCCCTTGAGTCCAAAAATCAACTGGTGGGAGGGTAATTTCTGTGTTCATACGCTCGTGATTGCCATAGAGATTTATACATTCAACATAACTTGGAATTACTACTCCACAATTAAAGTTATAACGAAAATGGTTACAGCTTACGAACGAAAATTCTAAATCCAGCCAAACTTAATGCTGCTCAGCACGGGATGCCAATGAGCAAAACACCAAATTTGTACTTTCCTTAGCCCTATGAAGTACAAGAGAAAATTATGCTGTTGACTGAAAGGAAGAAATTTGATATTTCCCCGGATTTTTACATTTCAAAGGGCTACAAGGAGGGAATAACAACGCTGTGTGTGCGTGTTCAGAGTGAAGCACAATAAATTAACGATAATTTCGATTTTAGTGTAGTTGTTCCGTTATAAATCCCGTTCGAGCGATACTAGCGTTTGTAGAGATATACAGCGGTAGTACAATAAATTACCCACATCGGGACAGTTTAGTGACGTTCATAAACAAAGTAGGAGCTATTCAGGAATTCCAGAGGTCGAACCACTACTGTTTCACTTATTAACCTCGACCACAGTACTCTTGCCAATTACTCCAAACCGGCGAAAGCGATCCTCATCGTGCACAAAAAATCGTGTTGACAGTCTTATGAATCTTTTACGTACTGATCGGTGATCTATTCAAAGAGCGTTGTCTTCCAATAAATTGCTCAACAAAAGTTTGCCAAAGTAAATAATTGAAATTTCGCCGCGAAGGAAAATCAAAAAACGCGATAAAAAAAATCACGTTCGACGGGAAGGAACTTTCAACTTGAAACAGGTCGTTAGTTGATGTCGTAAGAGCCGCCAGTTGATCCCAAAAGTAGCGGCTGCTTCCTGGTGACTTCACAGACCGGATTCCTAGTTTTCCCGCTTCGTTAGGCGCCGCGTTATAGAATTATTGATTTTTTTTTTCTTTCTCCCCCCGTCTCGACATTCCTCTTTTCGTCGCGTGTTTTCGCTCAACTGGGTTCGCATCATTTCCGCGATTTGAGGATGAAGTTATGGATTGGCACAGGTTGTACAACTCGGGGGGTCCGTTTATCTCAGCGTGGAACATCTTTGAACGGAACGTTTTTTTTTCTGTCAGTACTCCGACTCAGATCAATTTCTGGTTTGTTCTCTATGAAGTTCTCTACGAAAAAAGCACTCGACGCCATTCACAGCGCTCCTCAGCTCACAGAAAATAAAATTTTCCTCCGTCGGCCAACAAATCTGATCATTAGGGGCTCCATCTTTTCTTCAACAAATTTCTGTGAGTTCGTTCATTCGAGTAAAAACAACATCGAGGTTTCAAGTGATTTAAACAATGTTCGGCATAGACCAAATTAGTTGGGATTTTGAGCTTGGAACTTCCGCACTTGCCCCTAACGGGAAGTCTTTGTTTCGAGCCTTCTCTCAACATCGAGTTCATCTATTTTTTATACTTCTAGCTCTTTGTTCGTAGCTGCGGGAAAGTTCGCTTCCTCTTCAGTTATTTCCAAGCAACAACAGATTTCCCCTTTCTGGACATTCCAAAATATCCTCTTCCCACCCCTCAATCCACTTCCATCCCAAAACACACAGCCCTGTTCACATACTCATTCGTCTCCCAGTTCTCGCAACAGACACTCGTTTCAAATCTCTCCGGCAACTAATTCGCACTACTCTCTCTTACCCTGTAAACCAGTTCACACATTCAGAGCCCCCTTATTCGCACTTAAACACTCAAACTCACATCCTGCTCGAGTCACTTCTTCTTTGTACTCGTAAGTGTTCGAATCTTGCTGTGACCCCCAACTCTCAAATTACAAGTTTCACGCTACAGTAAACCCCATCTCTGTGATTCTTTCAAGTCTACCCTGGTCGTAACAAATAATCTTAATGAAAGTTCAATGAAATACCACGATCTTAATTTAAAAACCAACGTATAGGTTATTTAAATACTGCCAACACGAATTTTTTTCACGTGGCCCATGATTTAAGCTCTGGAATTATTGGAAATACTACATAGAAAAGCAGCGAAACAACAAATTTCTGAATTTCTAAGACTTTTACCGATTATTTGGTAACTATTATTAAACTTCGACCACACAGGAGGTTTATTGGACTAGTAACACGATTTTTCAAAACTGTGGTTATGTCGGCAGGGTTTATATGAAGTAAAGTGCGCTCTAATCGATTTTTGTCGAAATATTTGTTAAAGTATAGTGTCGCTCCTGTGATGTTTCCTGAAATGAAAATTTTAATTTTAACGTTTTGTTATTTGTATTGGCTCACTCACAAAATTTGATCAAAATAACGACACCGCTTGAACGTAAGCAGTGTTTTAGAAAAAAAAAAGTAGTGTTCCGGTCACCAAGCCAATTAAAGTTGGTTTTGGCGTATCATATTAATCTGCATTCTGAATACATAATTCTCAGACATTGTTTTCTTGAAAAACACAACAACAACAATATAAATTTTCTTCCTATTCTATCATATTAAGGGCACTACTAATAATCACTGAACTGTAAGAACAGTTTCATAAAAAACCCATTTGGTTTCGGTCTTAGAATCATATCCATAAGGTCTCTCTTCTTCTGTTTTGATATCGGAGCTGGTACAAAAAAATGAGCAACTATCGATTAATAACAACTTCGATTAATTTCTCTTACGACGTCCAACAAATATTTCCAAAAACAGTGTTTGTGTCTGTAATACCCAAAAATCGTTTATGTTGACTCTCCAATTATTTGACGTAAGTAGGGGCAACCCAATAGGTTCCGAAACCTTAAGGGCAACTTTGAATTATGGCCTACCAAGATCGTATAATCTGAATGAAAAACTGATTTAAATAGTTGATAGAGAGATGAAAATCGATTAATACACGTGGACTAATGAAAGTTTTATGATGGGTCACACTACATATCATTGTATGTGCATTCAATTTGCCCACAATTTTCGGCTACACTTCTCAACTAGTCCATGTAAATCCAGTCGACAGGTTTTTGTCACTGCCAAAAATTGTCATTTTTTTTCAAGAATTTGTTTTTTTTTCGGTGTTAAAAATTGTTTACTCGATTTTCCTTTTTACGATTTTTACTCAAGCGAAAGAATCCTCAATATTTCCAGAAGAAAGATACAGGCGCTAACAATTCGATCCAACAGACGACAAAGTTATTTTCTGGGGGCTGATAATGAATCTGAATTGAAAGTTGTCACTGGCAAGAGTCCCCCATTCCACATCGCAGACTTTTAGGCCTTTCCATGTTTATCGTTGAATCTTAATCTTAGACGAACGCTTTTATTTCTCGTGACTGTTTCAATACATTGGGCTTTTAGGGAGTTGATCGTCTGGTCCTGGAAGGCGGGTTGGCGGTGACATAATCGTTGCATCCGCTTCAAATCTTACCAGTGATCGTTTATGTAACTAATTCCTGGATCGCGGTCCCGGATGTGGAAACATCCTATTAAATTACAATCAACTTAAAAGCGATTTAAAATTTCACTGTTAATCCACGATTTTTTTCGCGCAGATTTTAAATTTTTTTTTTTTTTCACTAAAACCAGTTTGATTCGTTTACGCGAAAGCACCTCACTTGTCATCTTGCAAACAAACGAGATGGATGCTTCACTTGCCTAAATACTTTGGCTGAGTTTACGCATGATTCTGTATTTCATTTTAGTTGAAATGGTTAAAGTGGAAGCTGTTGGGGTCGTTAGCTGTCCCGAAAAGCTAACATGAGCGAAACGAAAACGGGACTCACCTTGACCCCCTCTGGATCTAGTAGGTTGCTGCTGAGATGCTTGAGGAGTCTGCTGTGGCGGGAGCGTAGTAGCAGAGCTAGAGCTTCGGCCTCTCGATGGGAATCTGGTATTAGCGGGAAGGCGATCATCTTCAATCACAGCGGGCTCTACATGTCGTCCTCTGCTCCTGACGCATTGCACACATTATACATGAGACGTTCGAGACATACAAAAGAAGAACAAAAAAATGTCGTGTTTTCCTCAGATCATGGCTTTATGAGAACTGCTAAAGGGAAAGACCCAATTCGGTGCGTATTCTGTGCCTGCAGTTGTACTTTACTTTATACAGTTACTTTTTTACGCCTCAATCGTATCGTCAACTGTTGAAGCGTTCATCAGACGCACTTACTATCCCATTCAGGCTCCTTCACACACGAGACACCACTCCCTACATCATTACAATTGATTTATTGAGGTGATGGAAGCGATCCTACCTTTGTGATCCTCGTGATGGCAGTACTTCATTGACGGATGGTTCAGCGGTGGTGGCGACGAATGATGACTCTCCTCGTCCTCGGCCCCCTGATAGTGAAGCACGTTCTCGCTCAATAGTCGTATACCTGCATTATACAGAATGTTTTTATTTTTTTCATAACAGACGAAACACAATTTTTCCACTTCCGGATAATGTGTAAATAAGGACGAGGAGCATCGTTGAAAAGTCTGGCAGGTGGCTGTAGCAAAGTGAATCGCTACTGTGAGTTTTGAAATTCAGCGTTTATCAAATTCTGTTTTGTATCAAACAAGGGGGCCTGGAAATAAGATGAGAGTAGTTTTTGGCGGGGTTTCCTGGTGAAAAGCGTTCGCTATATAACACTGGGTTTCAATAGAGATAAGTATCGCCAGAAATGCTGGGCTCGGTGGGGTTTTCAGAAGAATGTCTACGATTGCGCAAACATTGTCTCTCCGCACTGTAGCTTAAAATAGTAAGACTACATGGGGAGCGGGAGGTCGTAGTGAGCTCAAGCAAGTGGCCACATTGGCATTTAGAAAAGTATCAGAAAACTAAACAGGTCGGTTACGGCTCAGATCGTGCCCGAACTGGGAGGAGGAAATGGAAGGGGATCCGAGGAGGGTAAGGCTACCAGTGGAAGCATAGGGGAGAACTGTGATTCTCGGGTGGCGGTTAGAAGGCTGGGGTGTAACCTAAAAGAGGTAGCGCCCCAGGAAGCTGATTCCAGAAATTAGTCTATGGCGAGCTGTACTTTTAACTAACGCCAAATGGAGCATTTAGGGGGTAGCTAAACAAAACTAGCAGAGCTACCAGCTCAAACTGCATGCGCCCTACCTTAGCAATGCACCTTAGCACCCCATTACAATTTGATCGCTATCAACCCCCCCCCCCCAACCGATTCACTTGTCAAGCTCACCGCTCATGGATAGTAAAACCCTAATATTTGTTTTTGTTGATACGATTCAACCCATCGGCCAGTGTACCACTTAATAATAAAGAAATGTAAGGTCCTTACCTGTTGACCTTCTCTTCATTACGCGATTCAGGTCTGCGCTTCGGAAGCTCCTCTTCCAAATCTTCCTCGACGACTCTGTGGCCACCTCTGTGTTGCTCAGATGAGTCTCCTCGACCACGGATCTCTGGCTCATTGCGAGCCCTGGGTGGCTCTGGCGCGGATTCTACCTTTCTGGAAGGATATTCGCTGAAAAGCGTGAATGACCACAATTAATTAATGAATAAAAACATTAGTCAT
Organism: Pachypeltis micranthus; assembly: GCA_020466155.1. NCBI lineage: Eukaryota > Metazoa > Arthropoda > Insecta > Hemiptera > Miridae > Pachypeltis > Pachypeltis micranthus. The sequence continues at coordinate 53,341,833 of CM035770.1, read as the reverse complement.
TAGATTTAGACGCACGTTTATGGCGTAGCGTTTTTACTACCGGCCACCGAAAGGGTAGTGAAAGCGTTGTGATCGTGCAAAAAACGAAGATGAGTTACCGGCAGAGGTTTTCAGGACAATGAAATCAAAAAAACTGAATTTTGCCCTGTGATCTGCGTCGTGTCTTTACAATAATGTCTCAATTGAATATAGAGGGGCGACGGAAAGTCGTATCTTGCTTCGCCCCAGGCTTTTATTACAAATTTCAATTCATTTCAACTATGATGGATTATTATAAGAATGTGCTCCGTTGAAAGCTCCAAAGTGTTTGTTACAAATAGACGTAAATAAGTAAACTCTGCTATGGCGCTGATAAGTTGCCAAGACAGTACGAAGAGACCCCTTTGGGTTCGTAATAAAGGAAAATAATAGTTCGCTTGAAAGTAGTGCAATTATTAATGTATGATAAATATTTAAAAAACACTAGTTTTAGAAGGAAAAATAGGTAGTAATCAAGTATTAGTGCCCCACAATGAGAGCGCGGAAGATACTGGTCTCGAGACAAGAACAACAGTTAAGGGGATGTTGAGTCTAGTGCTTCATCCTTCATTTGCGAGTTCACGTTTCCTTGAAACTCAACTCCTCTTTTTGTACTGTCGTACTGTTTCAAAAAATGTCAGGCTAAAGTCCCACGACTCACAAAAACGTACACTCTAAGATGACTTTAAACCCATTTCAAGTCGGTGTACAGTGTACTACCCTGGTTTTGAATGTTTGCATGGGCCCGAAACAATATCATCGTGGACGAACGATCTAGGGCATGCTGAGAAATATTGGAAAAGTTGGGACGTGAGGAATTTCATCACATCGAACTGTACAAACGTGTGTATACACGACATAATTTTCAAAAACTATTTCGGACGAGTTCAAATCTTTAAACATACAACTGATAGAGCTTGGAAACTTTTAAAAATAATTAGCGAAGATTCGGTGTGATTTAGGGCCCTTCGATCCAATATACGTATGCAAGACGTGGGTCGGCAGCTTCCAGAGTTCTCCAAACTGCCAAAGTAGTCTCAATTCCAGAACCAACGATTTCCCAATATAACAGCCACATAAATGGCGTCGATTGGCATCATTAAACAATCTAACGGTTACCAGTTATCGACTTCGAATCAGGCGTGAAAGTGGGCCGTTATTTACAAAGTCACTGGATAGTGTTGTGATAAATTCATGGAAAATTTACAACAGATACTTTCCTCAGTTAGAGCCCTTTTTGGATTTGTGAGACAGTTGCTGAAATTTGAAACAAATGCCAAGGCGTGCATAGATCGAGGTCCTCTCGCAACTTCACTCAAGGTCTTTCCCATAATTGGACAAGATTCGACCACCTAACTATGGGGAACACGGACAAACGGATTCGCTGTGAAGTGAGTCAAAATAAAACATCGTATTTGTGCGAAAAATGCCGGGAGCATCTACGTGCAGAGTGTTTTAAGCGTTACCATTTTAAATAACGCATCCAGCCTTTCGTGATTTTATCCAAATGAAGCATGACATGGAAAAGGGCTCACGCCATAATTTGGTCATATATTACTGACATTTTGTTTCCTGTTTCTTTTACTATTACAGGGGCTCATCGGAAATCAAATTTCTAGCAAAATAGGCGTTTTAAATTTTTTGCTGTCCTTGGTGTTTGAAAATAATTTTAAAAAACAACGTTTTTTTGAACTGCCCATGAAATCTTCAAACAGTTAACGCATAAAATCCATGTAGACAAAAAACACAACACACATTTTGAAGTAATCGTGTAATATTGTTGCCAACGTTTGAAAATCATTTTAAAAAAGTCAACGAAAGTAGTTAGAAGACCAGAAAAATGAGCACTGTTGATATTTTTTAGTAATGTTAGAAAGTGTTGAGGGAGTACGTGGAATTTATTTGAACTTTGAGTAGAAATCCGTGGAAAAAAGATATCTGGGAGTGATACTAAACGTCAGAGGTTTAATTGAATCGTTGGATAAAAATAATGGGAAAATTAAGAGGCATTGTTGAGTGTTGTGTGAAAACTAATTGAGAATAATTAATTATAGTTTAAAGTTGTTAGAACACTCATTCAGATGGTAAAACCCCGCTCAGGAAAAGAATAAAAATAGTGAAAGCCAAAAAGCAGTACAATGTATTGGAAAATTGGTAGAAAAATGCGTGATATGCACCTACGTCCCGTAACGTGAATTTAATCATTTCTGCAAGCGAAAACATTAACGTTTCAAGCACGCCTCCATCTGTGGTAGCTGCATAGGCCTGCTTAAGGCGACTATAAGCTATTCACTACGGAAAAATTGTCTCAATTCATCTTCATTGGATTTAACGATTTACGATATAGTTTGTCTCGTCAGCTTCCTGACGGGACAAACCTCAAAGGTTTTATTGACACTCACGTCTGTTTAACTGGCTCTCCTCTTATTCTCGGTTCTTCAGACGGTTCAACTGGTTTTCTCGAGGTCGTGGGACGATCACCCTCGAGGTGACCTCTGGCCGGAGTCGCGGAGGCTGCCGGAGCTGCAGTTGATCCGTCTTCGTCAACGTCGTCGTAATAATAGTACACGTATTCGTATTCGTAGTCCTGACCGTTCGGGCCTTTTTTCACGTTTATCTGAAAGGTAAACAAATTGGGCGTTGAGAGATATTGAATTAAATCACGCCTTTATTAGAAAAAAGTGAAAATAGTGAGAAACTCGATGCCTTAAAAAAATTGGCATCACGTACGATTTTTTAAGGTTTTAGAATTTATTGGGTTGCCTGTCCTACAATCTAAAATTATTGCGCTACTCTTGCTACTTTCTGGATGATAGCAATTGAGTATCGTAACACTGTTATTGCCTGGTCCTACGTTGGCAGTTCTGTGCATCCTCGAAATAACAATTAAACATGAATGAACGAGCAATGAAGCCAGGATCTCTATTTAATTTCTCCGAGCCCGAGCTCTGGCTGAAAACACGTTCAAGTGTTTACAGATCTTCAAGTCTCACATTTTTCTGAGCAACAAAGCAGCATTTGAAACAAATTGTGGACCGCAATTGACAGAATAGGCCCAAATTTGATAATCAGCATGCGAATCAACACAAAAAGCCTTAAAAAAGTAAAGAAAAATAGATCCAACACTATAATTTTCGTATGAACCAAAATGCCTATTTCTTTTGGCAAAAATTACATTGGCGGTACATACAGTTCTATACAATTGAACCGCTGAATTTTTATCCGTGGGGAAATGAAGGGAGCAGCGAAATAAATTTAACGCATTTCGACGGAACTTGAATTTAGTGCAGCATTTTCTTATAAATCTCGCTCATATCTCACCATCGTTTCCAAAAACGTTACAATGGTAGTACAGTGTGTACTTGTACGATGGAAGTTTCATAATGGTTATGAGATATTTAGTAGGAACCACAGAAATTGAGAAATTCCAACTTCTGTCGTTTTTTCCTGAGTCGGTTTTTTCAACGTGTTTCTCTCTCGCTTAATGCCCGAACTGTACCAGAGCCTTACGAAAAAGCCATGTTGACAGTCTCATCTTTGAGGTCGTCATATGAATGGAGGGCATTCAATAACATTCGGAGCGTTAAACATCGTGAGATAGAGAACGTCTCCAAGTTCATAATAACTGAGTGAGAACAGTTTGGATTTTGTTGCTCCTCGGGAACAACCGCTAATTGCACGTGGGGCTGAGGAATATTGTCACACCTCTTAGTAGCGGATATATTGCCTAATGACGAACGACAAATTAACTTAGCGCGAAAACACAATACCACTGGCAAACAACTACTCACCCTCGAGTTCTGGGAGGTTGCGGAAGGCTTCAGCTTCTTGTCGGACAGTGGCAAATCGTCGTCGAAATCGAGACCGCCGCTCTGGTCCCTTTTATTCTTCTTTCCCAGGACCTCGTACTTGGGGGCGGGAGTTAATATGGAGTCGTCGATGTGTTTGAGAGGTGGCACGTTGTTTCCGGCAGTTTTCTTGACGACCCCGGACAAACCTTCGTCTTTGATCGTCGCTTTCAAACCGAGCGTGTCCTTTTTCAACGGGATGTGATCGGTTTTCTTAACCTGGCAAACACGAAATAAGTACGGTTTTGGAAAACGAGGTATGACTCGAATGAGAAAACCTAACCAGATATAAATCCAAAGGTAATCCTAGAATTTCGACAATTTTTATAACAAAGATATACAGAACGACCGCAAACATTACTAAAACAAGGGAGGGAGGGAGAATGAGCGTGACAGTTGAAAAGACTATGGTGATGCTTGGGAAGAACTAAACTTTCATTAAGGTAAAGAGTAGCAACCGGGCCAGATGCAGAATCATGAGTGTGGCACATCAAGGCTGCGCTATTCTTTTGCAACTTGTTGGAAGCAGTTTTTGCTAACATTTTCTCTCCTCGGTTTCTTGGTGATTCACACTCTTTAGACCCTTCTCTCGTAGAAAGAGGTATTTTCCTCATATCCACAACTCCCCTTTATCCACAACGTCGTAAGTAACCTGCTACACTCCATTTGTTCCAACCCGGAATTCAACAGTTTGTGTTAGCTCGAGAATGTAGTGAATGGAAACACATGAAAATGAGGTGCCAGAATATAGCGGAACGCTGTTGAAGAGAAAACTACAAAAAATCTAAATATGTATCGCACTTTGCTTCTCATCTGCGAGCAATCCAAAAGTTCTCGTTCCAACTTTGAGTTTTTCTTCAACTTTAAGTTCAATGACACGAATGAAGCATAATTCTAGTGATATCCCACCTTATACCATTTAGCTGGGCTGAATAAGGAAGGTGAAAACTAAGTCATTAAAACGTTATATGAGACCGAACAATAGCAGGATCATGTAGAATTTGCAACTGAGGAAGAAGAAAGGGAGGGATAGAAATTAAATAGAAGCAAAAGAAACTTTGGTGATTTATATGAGTGAGAGAGTTAGACAATCACAAGAGACAGATTTCAAACATGGAGAATTCAAAGTGACCCTAAGAGAAAGGATGAGATTCAATTAACTGCCACCAAATGAGTGACTTTGTCTTCACATTCTGCAGGGAGAACTACATTAAACAAAAGAAGTGAGTTGCCTGAGTGATATCACAGACTGGGAAGTGACTGAGGTGAGGGGTTGGAGTAAATAATGAAGAGAGGGAAGTAAAAAGTAAACCCACTGATGGATTGAAACCCTCTGCGACTCTGGTAAATACTTGAATTTCGTTAAGTACCATTATCTCCGGTCTTCAACGGGGCTAGAAATATCCGAAGAAATGAGTTGATTAACGTATAACCGAGAGGAGACGTGGCATATTCCAAGCGCTTTGACGGAACTACACATGAACACACTTCAACTTTGGTCTTCAACTGACTCATTCGCTCTTTCACAAACAATCTTTCCCAGAAAACCTACTCGTACCCTCAAATCGTAAAATTTAACTCACCGGATACGGTTTTTGTTGAAATCCTGACAGTCCTTCATCTTTGACGTACACCTGGGGTTCTGCTGCAAATCGAAAATTGTGTTAGTAACCTGAAATACGTTTAATTATTACCTAACTTTGCGATAATGCTGTTTATAAAGTTGGACGTACTGGGAAGCTCTAGCTAATTTTGGGTTTTCTGCTGAGCTTGACGTTTTTAAGGCTTCTAAATCTGCTACACTTATTGAATGAGTCAAGATCGTGTGATGAGTCATATAAGTGAAGGAAGTTCATTAAATTACCAAAAGCTGTTTCTGAATGGAAAATTAAGTTGTACCCTGTTGGTGTAAACAAAAGAAAAACTGGTTTTATGAGTTGCTAGTTAGATTTAAAAAAGCCGAATGCGTGTAAGACTGATATGGACCTATGTCGAGACCATGGACGGACACAGCAACGTCCCTGGGAAGTGATCACAGTATACTCGTCGGACACACGGCCCTCAGCCCCTGTTCAATATGTGCACTGCACATTACTAAGCAAATCTCAACGTTATTGAAGAGTCTCACCAGGATAATTGGGAACACCGCGAGAATTGACAACGCAGTAAAAATTCCAAGAGTACAAACAATCGCTGAAAGTGCACAAATACTTCATTTTGAGGTTCTGTTAGAACAAACTGACCGTATTGAAAGTAACTCGTCGGTTGAACGTTTTGGGGAAAACTGAAGGACGAACGGAGGGCCTCGGAAAGATCGATCGGCAGCTCATTTCGTATGGGTTGGAATATAATCGCGGTTTTGTTTGGCAATTAAAGCATCTTAACGAGGTAAGAAACAAATTTACGATCACAACAGGATTTCGACCTTTGAATCACGAGTCCAAATAAAATAATATTTAGAGACACGTCACAAAACGTTCGTCAACCCTCCATAATAACGTGAATGTATTATTCTGAAACACTTATAACTACTGAACTGATATATGTACACCCCCCCCCCCGCACGTTAGCCTAGCTAACGTAGATCAACGCGTCTTTTCGTCGTCCGTACCAGCATTTCGCTCCCTAGAACTATTTCTCATACTCTTTTGAACGAAAATAAAGCCAAGACGCGTCGGAAATGAGTGATTCGTTTGTTCGGTTTTTTTTTTCTCGCAATGTTGTCTCTTCATTTCCAGAATCGCGAACCCAAATCTTCGTTATAAAGTCGTGTTGAGAGCCTCATTAATTGAGTACACGTGGGATTTCGACGAAGGTCGTGGCAGGAGTAGTAGTATAAACCCATGAACTTTAAACGCCTTCCCATTTCTACGAAGAACTTCAAGTTACGCCTTACTAAAGTTCTAAATCACCGAATCTAAGCAATGTCGTGTGATGCATTACGCCTATTGTATGATAGCCCTGCGATTAATGCGAGGCTCTTCCTTAGCATTTGCATTTATGTGAAAGGCAAGACTGACCTTTCTGATTTGCTTCCTGCAGCATTATACCTGTTGTGCCAGGTCGATTTTTTTTTCTTTTTTTCAAAACGGCCACGACTTTCGACACCGACTAGACCAGCCTGCAGGTAGCCTGACTTGCCTTGGCGCCGACACCACTTGAGCCCAGAATAATTCACCTGTAAGAACTGCCCCCCCCCCTCTTTCCCCAATTCCCCAAGAAATAGGCTTGTCGTCGCATGGTTTCATTGCCAGTAACTCCAATCTCTTCCGTGACACATGTAATATTCGTTACATGCAGTTTTTTAGAAGTACACGGAGGATCTGAACCTCATGCAACGTGGAATTATCTATCAGCCTCTTAACCAGGATTTTTTAATGTACTGAAGAGGTATTAGTTTTAAAAATTGTGCTTACTCAAATTAGCGGTGTCTTGAGAAGCCCCTGTAACAGAAACGATATGAGTCAGATACGTGTCTAAATAATTTCGATAATGTTAAAATTAATTTTATTCACAATCAAATATTACGACTAACATCTCTACAAGGGATTATTGGAAACGGACGTGACTGACGCTTGTTCCTCATTTTCTATAAAATATGAAAGCCCGACTGCGCAATCTCTCCAGGAAACATGTGAAACGTAATTAATAACAAACAACTGGCGGTGGCGAGTAGTGGCCGCAGGGTGATTAAAACGTAGCTGACCAGTCCGTTAGTTTTTCAAGGGACTTGGTAGCACTCGTATTTTTCTTGCTTTCTCCACTTCTTGGTGGGCCCTGTATTGCTTGCTCTTTACCGATTAATATCTTTTTTTGAGCAGAACCAGGAAATACTCGCTCTTTTCCGATTTTCGTTGGAAAGAGCTTATGTGAAAGATCAAAGGATTTCGTCCACTACGCTAGAAAACGTGGTTCAATTGAAGCCTTCTTTCCTCTATCACTTTCCGCTATTTTGAAAGCTCTTACCGAGCGACCTAATATCTGGCAGTTGTTCGTGTTGTTTATTTTAGTTCCGAATGCAGTTTTGTAATAGGTAGCTATCCATATATAACACTCCCATTACCAGAATCGCTTTATTGGCTCCTCGTTTGAACTGGATAAGACCTGACTAGAACACCTTCTGGTGCAGTACATCAACTCTCGCTAGGGTGTTGGTATATGCCAGAGCGAACTAGTTTACAGTCACATGAGTAATGACGTTTAATGTTAACTTTAGAAAATCAACATCGTTTACCTGATATTTTGACGTATTCATTTCCCGGTGAGGGAGATGTGATGATGTCAACTTCTGCCAAGGCCACCGCGGCTGTGGCGAGGAGGGTTATCCAAAACATAACCTGAGCAAAACAAAAAATTATAGTAACAAACAATGAACAAGGAATCACCATAGTGCTTTTGTGTTCACACTGTTCTGCAATAAATCACATGGAACTTCCATCATTGGCATGATCTCGTTCAGAACTCAGTTGTCGGAGTGGGTGTCCTCCAGCTGGACCTTTCTCTTTCTTCAAAGATCCAGTTTGCGCGGTCATTTTGTAGTGACAAACTTCTTAGGTGTTGTGTGTGATCGAAACTCTCCCAGTCTCGTTTCTTATTCGTTGTGAATATCAACTTAATACATTCTACTTCGCTCACGTCTGAATTTCATGACTAATTTCTTCTACTACAATTATTTTCTTTTTTTAATACCGGACATCGTATTTATCCGATAATCCATTTAATCAGCTTTAATATTTCCATTGCAAAGCCGCACTTTTTCATTTCTATCAATTTATGCAACCACTTTGTGTACATTTTACGATTCGTATCATACTTGTATGATCACAGCTCCCTGCAATCCTTGCATGATTGATTGAGAAATGCACCGGTTTATTCAATCGCCAAAATGCACTCATTTTCCATTTAAGCTTCAATAAAGAACACGATCGTTTTTAAAAACTCACCCTTCGAAGGTACCACAGCACGACTTATTATTCGGAGATTCCCTCCTCACACGTGGGCCTTCCTGTAAATGGAAAACATCAATTATAAGATACACGGTACCAAGCATACTACAAGGAAAAACGTGTCTTAGTCCTACGTTCATTCAGATGAAGCAATGTTGTTGCTGTGCTAACGAGTGCAGTCTACTTTACGCTTATTTCGGGTGAATACAATAAAACTTGACTTTTTAAGAAAACATATCAAGTGCGTCACACTGCACAACTTTCCTCAGCTCTACGCCCGTTCACTTGTGTTCATGGCTTTTCTACTAACTCAATTTGGAGAAAACTGGCTAAAGTGATTAGCGTACATCTAACGGATCGCGCAATGTCCTGCCATAACAGTATCCCTTGGTCATAAATAAAGTCGGAGGGAGAAGGTGTTTGACGATAATGTACAACTCAACTGACGCGGAAGCGCTGAGGTCGTTAGCAAACGAGGGAAGAAAGCGTGTGATTGCCTCCTATTCACCTACAACGTTGTGTTGTGTTGATTTGTACAAATCCGAGCGCGACACAACTTTCTGTTGAGTGCCTAGCGGCGAAAGTGAAAATTACTTTTTAAAAGTCGAGCGAGTAAAAATCAGTTTCTGAGCTGTTAATGTCAACGTTTTGCGGATCGACGGGGCAACTTCAAATATTGTATCGATATCGTTGTACGACAATAGGAGGCAATCACTCGCTCTCTTCCCTCGTTTGCTAACAATCTCAGCGCTTCCACTTCAGTTAAGTTGTACATTATCGTCAAACACCTTCTACCTCCGACTTTATTTATGTCCAAGGGATTTTGGTATGGCAGGACACTGTGCGATCCGTTAGATGTACGCTAATCACCTTCCGGATGTAATTAATCACACTACCTGTTATTAGTTTTGTGTTTGGCCCGGGAACTCATTCCACAGAAACTTTATTTTTGTTGTTGTACTATCCCGTACCAGATTTTGGATGTGTTCAGTTTCAGATAACCACACGTCACACAACGCAACGAGCTATTCCTCTATTCACTTCTTGACAATTTCCAACTTTCGAAGACGAATGCTACACGCGGATTTTATATTATGTGCATATAGGGCGCATGAAATCACACAAATTTCCTCAGTCTCCCTTACGTTCAGCGGTTTATGTAGCTCTAGTCACTAATCTAACTAGCTTCCCTCTTGGTTTATGGCAATTTGGTAGAATTTAACGTTGGTAGTTCCCACTGCGCCACATCTTCACGACATCTTCGGTTTTCCCCCATGAGTGCAACAGCCACATCACACAACTTTCCTTAGCTCTGCTCCAGTTCACTTGTGTCCACGGCTTATTCTACTTCCTTAATTAATTTATCACTCAGTTCATCTAAACTTGGTCAAACATCACTTCACAGCGGCAGAAAATGGTACCGCATACAGTTCCGGAATTTTGTGTGCTGCCCGTACTGCCTGACCATTATTGAGCAAGGTACACAGAGAATTTTTTGAAGAGGATAATGATCGCTTTTCCAGAGTTGTTGGGTAAAAAACTGCATATGGTGTAAAAGTGAGCGAATCGATTATAACTCTTGATTTCTTAGTGCCCAAACTCACCTTCTCCGGGAAAAATATAAACGCTGAGCAGCAGTAGAGCTTAATAGCTGAGGATAAAGTCACTCTGATGAATTTTAGCGACGGAAAGAATTATCGAGGTAGTTTTTGGTCGAAGGAGTGAAGAAAGTGGCGAGTACCAACCTGTAATGTCAACAGGACGGCAGATGAGGGGGAAAAAAGAAAGAATTGCTCAAAAAGGGTGAAAGAGGGATGGAAGGGAGTGCGAATTTTTACAAAAAGGTAAAGAGGACCAAAAAAACTGGCTCAACAACTTCTTTGTCACTCCAGACCATGCGATTTGTGGCGGAACGGCATAGCCAAATTGTTCGGCGAATACGTAATTGATTATTTTACGGTTATAAATAGTTATTTTCGTTTACATAAAGGTCTTTAATAAAACGCCATGAACCCATTCCGCAAATGAGCAGTATAGTTCAAACTGATGTTCTGGTTCAATAAGTATGTTGTTGAGGGTAGTTGTTGGGAATCGTGTTAAAAAAATGCGTAAACCGAGAACTACTTGTTTGGAAATCGAGTATAGATCGTTGGATTTAAGGCCTTGCGACACTGTCACGCGTAAGTTGAGCTTTAAGGGTAAGTAGGTAGTGGATTCTACGCAGCAAACAATATCTTAGGCGCATCTAATCCTCTTCGGTGGTTACAAGTATTCCATTGTGCTATGTGCTTCAGCCAACTCAATCTTAGAATAATAAATAAGGTTTTCCCAAGTCTGTTTGGAGTATGAGCTGCACGTCGTTTTTCGCCTGAAACTACTTTGTCTGGTATAGATGGGCCTTCTATTTGCTAACACTTTGATTTATCGTCTTCGAGTCTTCCCCCAGCGGCCTGGCGTTTAACTACTGCATAATTGTTGAGTAATAAATAGATAACTATTCACCACGAACGCAACGCACGACACGACCGAACGGGTTCAACCAACAGGGTCAAGCAACCTTCAGGCGCACCGACAAGAAGAAGAAAAAAAAAGCCGCGGCGCCAAAGAAAAGGCGTCTGGTGGTCATTTGACCCGACCGTTGAAAAGGGTGGGGAGGGCTTCAATTCAGGTTTCAATAACGTTTTGAAAGAGGCAAGCAACGGTTTGAAGACTCGGACCCACACAAACGATAAGGCGTGTAACACAATAACAAGTTGTTGTCGAGATGCCCAGAGGGCCGCGACCGATCGGGGATAATCAATTCGGAACCAAAGGCCGGAGCAGCGCCGACCTGCCCAATTGGTGCTGAGTTTCGTGTGGAGCTAAGGACATGAATGAGCTACCTCATCACCAAAACAACCTTATTTGACGCTGCGGTGATGATGAGAGCTTCTTCACAACAAAAACCAAAATTGAGTTAGTTATGGATGAATAGTGGCAGCAATAGAAATCCTAGAGTTTTTTGTCGAAGGTGAAAGCCAGTTACTGAGATAACCCGCCAATGTACTTCAACCCGTAACAGCTTAATAGCTATCAAACTTTAGTTTTACAAAAAACTAATGAGTTTCACAATCCTTCTTCTTGCCTCAGCCCTACGGAGTAAAAATGCCAACAAAAAAACGTGAAAACAATGCAGATCTTAACGTTTTATGGGCTTCTGAGTCATAAAAACGCCATTTGAGGAAATGGTATGCGTCTGTGAACGAGATTGGTAAACGACTAAACCTAATCCGTTCAAATTTGATATCTAGCGTGCAAATCAACGTACAACGCAAAATTAAGGTTTGAGCATAATAATGTTGAAGCACTACCGATTTCTCAATAGACAAGTCAAATTCTACCTGACTGGGTTTTTGCCGTTTTTGAGTTGAAAAATAAGTGGTATTTGGATCATTGCGATAATTACTGTTAGTTTTGGATCGATTTTGTGTATACATGTATATTGGCGTTCATGTTGATTTGCAGGCTACATAGAATTTAAGTAGGTTTGGTTAAACCTTTTTTTCTCAATCACTTTCACTAACATAGACGCACACCAGACCATTTTCTCGAGAGGTGTTTTCGGACTCGGAGATCTAAAGTAAAGTTCTTAAAATGTCAGCCGGTTACATGACTTTTTTCCTACTTCGTAGAGCTACGCAAATTAATAACCATGCTGTTTCGCGACACAAGCATCGAACGTATACAACCACGTCACGTGGAAAGCTGGAGATTCGGAGTAAAATTTAAGGTACGACTCTAAGCTCTTTTATCTTACCTCCGCGATGGGAAGATAACTCGCTCAAATGATGAAAATCTGTTACACCGGTCTCAGTTCCGGGTGCGATGGCTCCTGCGTGAAGGTCTCAAGTGTACCAAATGTACCAAAAAAGAGGATTTCCTCAGAAACTGCTTCGACGGTGTTGATTAAACATCTGGAGTACCTTATACTAACTGTGCTCTTAATTTTCTTAAAATTGGCTGCGTTATTTCCCTCCAGCCCTACACTTATCTAGTCAGAAAAGTGGCACTTCCGTTAAAAACGATAACAAAACATCGACGCCCTACAACTTAATCGCCCGTTTAGTATCTAAAAACAATTTTCATTTCTTTCGTAAAAGTGTATTTCCATGTTCTGCAACTTGTTTGAAAAACAGCAGGTTGAGGTCAATAACTAAGTACATGTTGACCGCCTGGTCGATAGAAGATGAGCAGGAAGACCGAATTGGAAAAGTAAACGAACGGAGTTGCATCTGCGGTGTGCACAGAAGAATCCGCCCCTCTTGGAGGGAAAGCGGATGGCGTCAGCTCTGGTAGACGTGTCCTGTTCCAGATGCCTCCCTTCTACGCCACAGACTGAGTTGGCACTCGAGACGACAGAGAACTCCCCCCCTGCAATTATTTTCAAACTTGAAGTTTCGAACGGCCTTGTGCCGGTTCAATTTTTAATCGGGAAGCCTTTATTTTCCTTTAGGGCGTGACTAAGTTCACCTTCTGACGTCAAGGCGGCTCCGCAGACAAGCGCTTTGCAACGATTCAAGGGGGTGACGACCAGGGCGGGACGCACTTCCCAGTTTAATTCGTTGCCAGGGTCGCGGCTGAGTTCCAGCGACAGTCAGGCAATCTTAGTCACTTTTTTACACCAAAGTTGAAAATTACGTCAACGTGAAAGTGGTAAGGCAGATCTACACCTAGCAAACCTTAGCCTACTTTTGGAACAGCAGGAGCATCCGGTACAACGATTTTTCTGAATCCAAAGCATAAAGGAAGTTTTGTAAGCATATAAGGTATTTTCATGAGAGCTACACGTTTCAAGACCTCCGGGATCAAAACACCCCAACTTTGGCGTGTGTGTTAGTGACTGTGACCAAACCTACCCTTTTCCCGTTTCGTTAGTTTGTCGTAGGGCAAAAATCATGCCGTTATAAGCAGTTTCCATCATGAAAAGAAAGAAATGATAAAAGTACTCCAGAAATTAGACTTTTTCGCACTGCTCTCGTGGATAATTTCCGTTAAACGTACAGTGTAATTTCTACGAGTCAATAACTCAAGTTCTCAGTATTACCCTCCCTGAATACCTATACTCCAAACACAAATATGAGTCTATAAAATTATGTAAAAAAAATATCGGATATAAAACTATATAAATACGGGAGAACAACTGCTCGTGGTCTCTTTTAATCCAACGAAAGTTGGGCATTGGATCGGAGTTCGTGATCGCTGTATTTCTCTTCTCACCTATAACCACTAGAATATGATCACTAGGGTACCTAAAATGGGAGTCAGGCGGTACATACGCATTATTCCCCCAAAGGTTCCTCTAATGGCGCTCTTAGAAGGAGATAACTCCTAAAATATACCAAAAAAGTGTTCAAAACTAAATTTCATCAACTTGAGTCTTTTCGCAAGTTATAAACACACTTAAAAGTGATGGGTAAACCCTTCACTTATTTCTGTAGCTATTCGTCGAACGATGTTTAAGCCACAAACCACCATGAAATAAGATCATGCAGAAATATTGCTTCGTTGCTCTCCCTTTCTCTATGCGCTGTACATTCAAGTTGTTCGCTCCAGAAGCAGTGCCTAAAAATGAGGAGGGAGATTGTAGGTACTCCAGCGTTCGTAGTCTAGTGGGTATAGACGAAGATTCATAGTCCGACGAGTTGGGCATTGGATCGGAGCATGTGATCGCTGTAACTTTTGCCGGAGTCAGTAAAGTATTTGTTCCTGATAACCGAACTAAGAATGGAGTGGAGCAAGGTGTAACTCGTTTTGAACAAGCTGTCGTATGTAACTATTCTACCTTTATAAAACCGGAGAAAATGTTGGTGAAGAGAAGGAAAGGGGTCTAGGGAGTACTACTAGCCTTCAAACTCGGCAATACATTGTTTTATTGTTGTTCCTTTGAGGTAGGTGGAACTAGAATGTACCGAACAACGTGTTTTTCATCATTTTTCAGTTTTCAGAAGTAGCCGCTACACCAAATTTGATCATTTTATTGGTTTTTCTTTTGTTACGGTTCTTCTTCGATCTTTTGCTCAAAATGTGGGTGGAAACTGGGTTTGAATTAAGGAGTTGTGAGCAAATTTGCTAGTGCGACTGGAGGTTGATTTCAGGAGCCTATCGCGCCATCTAAACCGCCCTGTCGTTGAGCTGCATAACCAACGGAGAAAGGTTTTTTTTATTGCGCAAGGCCACGCGTTGGGAATTCGCCAAGGAACTCTGGTTACTTTCCTTAGTCAGCGCGGCTCATTGGAACGAATGAAATAGCAATTTTGAGGGCCACTGCACCCCCCACCCCCACCCACCACATACACACATTAAGTTCGTGTTTAACGCGGTCAAGGTCAACAACAGGGAATTGATTACTAAAATGAGAGGTTAAATAGTTCTCTCATTTGGGGAACGGAGCGCGGAAAACGAATGGTTCCTTCCAGCCCAGGTCAGTTCTATTTCGACCCTATCGATTAAGGGTTTGTGGAGCGATTCTAAAGGACACCTTGCATTTGGAAAATTGAAACCTTTGGCAAATATAGTGAATTAGGCCCGGCATCGTATTTACCTAGACAATGCCAGGCTGCTGCGGGGATTCCACGGGCGGCTGAGGTTTGAGCAGCGATTGGAAGTACGATCCTGCCCGTTTTGCTTTAGTTCTATAAAGGAATGAAAAAATGAAGGACGGCGTGACCATCATTGCCTGACACTGGCTGGAATTCGATAGGGAGGCTATGATTTGAACAATTTGAAAACTTGGTCTTTCAACTCATTTCTCTTGTCCATGTCAATATTATATTTCGCCTGATGTGAGCATCACTTCCTTTTTCTTTTGTCACGCTCTTACATCGATGCTGTTAGTAAAATAATCAGAAGCTCGTGAGGAAACAATAAGCTTGTATCTCGGTCTAATTCAGTGAGTTAACACGAGAAGTAAATTTATCCTTGTGTCGCATTTATCGTGGCAATTTCTTCGCTAAATCAAGTCTGAATTGATGGCTGCTTGAAGTGAGACTCTACCCTATAGGAAAGTGAACCAACAGAAACTGAGATAGTTAAAAAAAAGGTTACTTAAATTGACGTGCTGGGAGGGGTACGACAAGTACGGTAGTACGATGAATTGCATCAGATATTCTAGTTGACATTCTGAGTCGAGTTCGGCAACGAAACAGTTCATAATTACGGACCCTTTACCTTCGCTCAATCTGTGTGGAGGTTGGCCGTGGCCTTAGGCTTGATGTGAGGACAAGGATGTCAGAAATTGACAATCGTGCGGGACCGAGGTCGACGAGATCGAACTAATTACGCAGCTGTGAAAGCAGGCAGCAAATTTGGCGGAGGAACGAACGCGGAAGAGCGACGAACATAATTATTGATTTTCGTAGTTGGTAATTAAACCCGTTTTACTTAATCGGTAGACAGAAAACTGCGGGTAATGGCGGCAAGATCGGACAACCAACGACAGATGTTCTGTTTCCATCTCGTGATGAACGTTTAACTATAGGGTCTGTGGATGTGGAGTTGTCGGGCGTAACTGGACTTTTAGACACATAAACGAGGCTTCTTGGAGGCAGGTAGTATGCACTGACTCCTTACAAAGACAAGATTTAAAGAAAGTGGCAGAGGAAAGTGTCAGAGCTAGTTTGGGAGTGCTTCACCGAACTTTGTGACATGAAATTCGACTGAAGCACTTTCGGGGTTTAGTTTTGAAAACCAACGAACCATACTAGTTGCCTGGAACAAACCTTGCCAAAACAAAGACCCAAGAATGGTTGCTGACAGAAGGTTGTGCATTTCTATATCTTCTCTTCCTTTTTTGTCCGGGCACATGTTCCCGTTTTCATTATCGATCGTATCTTCTGTCTCCTGCTTCTTTCCCGCGCGAAAACGGTTCTCTGGTTTGAAATATGTTCAAAATAAGAGGAAGAAGAATCAAGCCAGAGGAGACGGACTCACCTAACAGGTACGTTAACTTAAGTAAGAAGAATCAACCTTCGCTTCGAGAAGCCTGTAGCTCTTAGTTTCCTTTTTTTCAGTATGCCGGAGGTAGGAGAGGACATTAAATTTTAAATTCCAGTTCTTTTTTTCTATAACATTATAAATTCAGTCTTTTTGATTACGTATGATGCTCAATTTCTTTTTAGTACAAAGTTCCTTTAGAATTTATCTTAGTAATTTATTTTCTTGTTTTCCCTTTATTTTCATCACGTCACAACTTAAAACTTGGAACATAATATCATGACTTCATCAGTGAGACATTCGGTGCTGAAGACAGTCAAAGCTATTTGATGAAATAATCCCCAACTGTGTCGCCATTGCCCTCAGTTTTCTGTCTACTAGTTAAGTAAAATGCGTTTAATTACCTACCAACTACGAAAATCAATAATTATGTTTGTCACTCTCCCGCGTTCAAGCAAAAGGGAGAGGTTTTCAGCCTGGAGAGGTAGAATACACGAATCGCATGAGGTTTTTTCTCCAGCCCCCAAATCTGACTAAATTCGAATACGATACTCTGTTAGCTTCTCCAATGAACTTTTATGCTACTTTCACAATTTCATTGTACTCACAATACGATGTAATACTAATACAGCTTATTTTCCACCTTTAGGTTTGTTGGGAACAAAAGAGGCGTAGATACATCAATTGGTCATTGATCAATGGATCAATTGGTTGATGAATGAAACAAGCTACAGAGTATTCTAATGATAATAAAATACGTTAGTTAGTTAAACTATCACTTGAGATACAGAAATTATTTCGAATAAAGTAACTAAGAGATGGAGTTCACACAACACAGTTGAACTGTTGTGAGTACAAACTAAAAATGAGAGAATGTTACTGTGCATGTTCTCGGGCTGAGTATCGTAACGAGGTGGAAAAACTAAGGGGTGAGAAGTGAGATAAGGGAAGAGAGTGTGAAAATAAGGTGTTCGCTTCAGAAATACCAATCTTTGTGTCTACAAGGGTCAGAATATTAAAAGAAAGAAGTTGATTGACAGGGGTAGTTTAGTAGTTGGAGTTTCGAAGGTTGAAGGTTCAAAGTGCAAAGGCTTCAGGCCAGATAATAGCTCATGTTAAGAGCAGTGAACAACATTTAAATTGTTTTCCTACGCCTGGCACTCAATTCCTCCATATTACCAGTCTTGTGTTCGTTGTTTTACACTATGAAGCTGTGGAAAAGAGTTTGGATACAGCAACAAGGTGTCCCTATCGACAAAGTAGCATTTTAGTATTATTGAAATCGAAAACATTTAGAATTGGAACTACCTACTTTGTACTTTGAACTTCATCAGTAATTTAAAACATTAGGTGTGACCCATCACACTACTTTCCTAACATTCAGGAAACCATATCCATGTAAGAAAACAGAATTGAGTGAACAACCCACAGATTGATGTAATCACTTTATGAATCATATTATTCGTGTGGGAAGGTTACTCATTCTTAAATGAACGAGAGCTGTGCGAATGTTATGCAGATGTTATTGGTGTTCCTAGCATCATTAAAATGTTAACACGGAGAAATTTTAACTGCTGGGCAGGGGAGGAGTTTACTCCTAAAGTGGCAGCTACGAATGTTGTGATTGCTGAATTGTTACATATCACCGCTAAACAGAGCTGAAAACAGCACCCACAACACAATAAAAGCTTTTCGTTGTCGATGTGTGAAACGGTGGTAGACCAAATAGACAAGCGCCTACTAATGGGCTTAGTGTCACGTTGCCTTTGTGTGACACGGTTGTTGGTTAATGAAACCAAGCGCGTAGATAACCAGTGGATGCAAAATGAAGAGTTCTAGTTAGGCAACTCGCTATCGGCAATGAAGCAATTATAGCGCTCTTCGTTTTAGGTCTTCTAAGTCATGGAATAAGTTTCTTGACTTCGGTTGCTATCCATGGTAAAACTGTACGAGACGTGGTATCGGGACGACAGGCAACTTGAGAGACCTCGGCCGCTTTTTTTCCGCCACTTGTGGACGACCTTGCTGGTCGATTAGGAAGGAACCTCCAAAGCCTGACAAACCTCTCGGGCTTACTTTTACTTTCGTTCCGAACGAGTGAAAGCGACAGTGTTGGAAATAGACGGGAAGACGGGCTCTTGATTACAACAACAACAACAAGACGAAGAAAAAAAAAAGGCTCTCCCCATTCCCCCTATACCGCTCCCACTTCCTACTCTTCATAAGCCTCGCTCTCAGGTGAAAGGACGCGAACCCACCTACTCGGTTTCGATGACGTTACAAGTTTCTGAACCAGTAAAGTTACGTCAACCGACGAAATAAGCTGTTGTTACCAAAACCCTGGTCAACTATCATTGCGCACGCGCCAAATTTGAAACGGAGTGGACTCAATCACGTTCAAAAGCCTCGCGATTCGAATAGGAAGCCGTTGACCGCTGGCATCTTCTCAAACCCATTCGTGGAATATCCACTTACCAACTTCAGGCAATAAACAGTTGATACCAAGGTGCTTTCTTAGAGTGGGCTATCGTGGAGGTATTTTGAAGACAGTTCACTGCTACTTGGAGCTGACAACCCTCCCCCCTCCCCATCCCTGAAGATCCTCATTGGACGGATTCAACGATACTTTATATAGATACGTAATACTTGGGTTCGACGAGAGGCGAATAGTGATAGTTCAATATTCAACTCCAAAATCCTTTTCCTATCGATGGCTCTCAGATACCAATTTCATTGCAAACTGTAAATGTTTACTAAATCTGGAAAGCATTTTGCGTGTAACGGTATGTATCCATAACGAGGAACTGCAACAATCACGTTATGTACACACCCAACCGACGAAACCCTTAACGATACGTATTTAATTAGATTTAATTATATTTATGTACTGTTATACTCTTTTTGTTTGATACTTAATTTATGAATTACTGACGTGTATTCGTCCATTTATCATAGCTTATTCCTTGTTAATCGATTTTTCTTTCATAAATGTCAAGTTTTTTATGGTTACTAGCGATTAGACTCTAGTCTACTAAATTAACATGGTGCCCACATCTATAATGTACACCCTACAAAGCAAGTTTAAACATTAAATTAAAAAAAAGAAACTTTGGAACCTCCTCCAATTATGTTACCATATCTCATTCAGTTCGCTGCTTCACGTACTGCATTAATTAAATGACTCCACATTGTTCATGAGAAGCGAGAATAAAATGTCCGGTCGGGCGTATAACACATCTTCACAGTGTCTGGCGACTAAACGTATCTGTTTGTCAATGCGTATATAAGAAGATAGTATTTCCTGTATAGAAAATGGTAGTGCGTGAGATTTATGAATTTATCGGTTTGCGATAATTTACGTCGTGACTTCTACTTAAAACTTAAAACCGTTCAGGTGCATTGTTCTGGAATTATGGGGAAAATAGTATAAAAATATATCATTCACCGCACCGCACAACGTTTCTCAGCTAAAAAGTGACTGGTAGCTCTTAGAGTTCAGAAATTTATTGTGCTTCTGCTAATCATTCTACGACCTTCATTGAAAATCCAACGTATAAGTAACTGATGGGACTGTCAACACGATTTTTCTATAAAGGTTCGTTACAATTTTAGAATTATAAGGGAAACGTTAAGTCAACAAGACTACGTTATTGTGAATTCTGAAGTTTATGTGGCTGCTCCTGACTATCTTATGATCAACATTAAACTTTCGAAGTATAGGTGGTGTATGGACTAGACTTGATCGACTATGTGAACGCTCTAGTATCGTATGAGCGAGAATAAAGAAAAAACTGCACGAAAATCGCTTTTCGTCGAAACGTTTGATAATATATTGTAGTGCTCTGATCATTTTGCCTCGAATGAAAATTGAGTAGTTTTGTTATTTTATTTGTAAATATCCACAGGAAAAATTTAATCAAACTCGTTGAAGCTGTTTTAGTCAACAAAAAAAAAATGGCGTTGTTCTCATTATAGGTACATTTGGACAGATTTTGCTCATAAACTAATTGTCGCGCCCCAGCCGTTCTTTCTCGATTACACACATAATTTTCTCCGACGATGACTTTCGAACTCAAAAGCACTTGGAACGTAAATATCTAGACA
This sequence comes from Pachypeltis micranthus, assembly GCA_020466155.1. Lineage (NCBI taxonomy): Eukaryota > Metazoa > Arthropoda > Insecta > Hemiptera > Miridae > Pachypeltis > Pachypeltis micranthus. The sequence goes on along the minus strand of CM035770.1, from coordinate 53,320,946 downwards.
TAGCTAAAAAAAAATGTCAGCCGATATCATAACTTTCATTCTTACTCCGTAAGTTAAGTAAAAATATAAACCACAATATCTGGGAAAAAGACTCGCATGAAATAATAATTTTTCTCATTTTTGATAAAACTTACGGGGTATTCTGTGCTACGTAGTTTTGATTTTGTAGACATGCGATGCACGAAAATACAGCGCCCGTATGTACAACGTATCAAATTTACGAGAGTTGCGCAAAGTGGTTGTGATGCTGTGCCTCTGATATTTTCAAGGTGAATTGTGTAGGTTCGGTAACTCGATACAGGTCGTGACGTGAATAGTTGTTTAGATGTAGATCGCTTCAGGAGGACCACATTGTGATAGGAGGCGCAAGAACCGCAAGAGCGAAAACCCTGGACAACCAAGCTCGTCTGAATGGAACAATGTCAAGGCACAAATGCCGCAAAGGCATGAGAAGCTTTACTTCCACCCAAATCGACAATTGCGTCAGAAATAGCTAGGAGGGAAATTACGTTCGGAGGATGTTGCAAGCAAACGATCTTCAGTTGCTGCACATACAGAACTCCTTGAAACCTCCGTCAGCTTATGATCAGCTAGTGACATCTAAGGTAGCAGCGAACTGGAGATCGGTATGCGCCGTCCATCGGTTATTTTATTCAGTTCGTGCGACATAAACAGCACGAACAGGATGAATGATTAACCCATGGGAACTAGAAGCGGGAGATTGATTTACTGCTCGGACGGACCCAGCCTAATTTAATGCTAAAAACGATGCCTGGCAAGGACCCAAAGATGCGCAAAAGTGATTGTGGATTGAAGTGGGTTGAAACACCTCACAACCTGGAGACCTTTGTGCCTAAATGAAGCATTTAAGACTTTTCGCAATTTATGGCTTATTGTTTCTGACTCTTCCGCTGTTTGGTAATAAACAATACCATTAAAGAATTGGCCAATATTTCGAATGGCCTCTATTGTTTTCAGGAAACTGAACAATAATAGCAAGGCCTGCGAAGTCCTCGGGACAATGTAACAATCAGAACTCGTTCACGAAAGCCGTATTTTTCAGAACAGGAGAGAGATCGTGATAGTATCGCCGCCTATTAATAGCGAGCAGAGGAGAGATGTTAGTCGTTTTCTTTTGAGTTGACTTTCATTCAGAAATAATATTTATTGACAAGTGAATTTCAACTCACCTAATGGCGTTATTTCGTTAAAAGTAAAATGGTGTGAGGGATCACCTAACTTCCCTGATATTTGGAATTGTAAACGTTTCACCGTATTTTTAACATTTTTGTCATTTTTCTAATACTTCTTTTGTACCTAACGAATCCTAGATTTCAACGATTTTGAATAAAACTTCGTGAATGTCAAAGGGAGAAGGGGACCTTAAGTCAATTCTGAAAACTGTACACTAAAGAGACTATCGATGTTTGAGTTTGAATGGTTAATTGTCATGTTGTTATGGATTCAATTCCCCTAACTATCTAACCCGCTCAATAGTCTTACCTTCATAATTTTTCGACGGCCTTTTCCAAAGAAGTACTCGTACGCCCACATGAGAAAACCATAACTCGTACAATTTTACATTTTTCAATTCCGCTTCCGTTTATGGGAGTTGAGTGCCTGAAGGATGTGCGAGGATTGCTTTCGGAATTGTAATTTGTTGTGGACATGCCAAAAACACAACACTCCCGCACTTTCTACGGAATGTAATTAGGTTCAAACTCTGTACATACCACTTTCCATAACTGGTCTGTTTCCTTGTCAAATGGTTGTTCCTAAACCCTCGAAGAGTTTCAGTTCAGTTTCATTTTCCGTGACGGACATGTTGGGCGCACGAATAGGGGAGCTTGAAACTGAGAAATAAATTAACGTGGTGAGGGTGGTGAGTGAGGGCTGTATTACACTTGACAGAATAGCGATATTCTGAGAGAGAGAGGGTTGAGTTGGGATTAGTGTGAGCTGAGAGACGAATCGTTGGGGGAACTGGGAGACGACTGTATGGCGAGAGCTGAAGGATGACGGACTTGGAAAGAGCCATCTGTTGAGAAGAGGAATCTAAAATTGAAGGGTGGGGAAGTTCAGGACAGGGGAAATCCATTGTCACTTGGAAATAACTGACAAGCTGGTCTTTCCACCGGTACAAACAAAAGGGTTGTGATCGAAAGGTTTTTGGGGAAACAATGATTTCCTGTACGACCAGTGAGTACCATTAAGTGTGGACGTTCTGAGGTCAAAAACCCATCTAATTCGGCTTGTGCCGAATAAGAATCACAACAATCTACTTCTAGCTATGAGCCCGGTAGCACTCAACGATCTGTACAAAATTTGATGGCGCTTAACGTCTCAGAATTTATTGGGTTGCTACTACTTATTTGCCCTTTATAATGTTGGCAACGTAATTCTTGGAGTGCACCTATTCGTTTACAGTTAGTAGAAAAATTACGTTGGTTTGAATTCTGGAACTTTTGAACATGCTCCTAATTATTTTATGACCATCGTATACGTAGCTCATTTACCTAACACCCTGACGTTTATCCTAGTGGCATCCGTGCGAGATTTATACGGGAAAAACGGCGAAAATCAGGTTTGTGGACCTTCACAAATAATCCATTGAGCTGCACTCGACAAATATTTGACCGAGCAAGTATTGAGAAAAAATATCTGCCGCTTTTAAGCACACAACTTTCCAAAAGCGCCCTAAATTCGACAATCTGCTATACATACGAGCTTGCATCGACGTTTAACTCGTTTGACAAAAACCGTGTGTCCAGAAAATAAATGAAGTCCTACTGTTGCTTCAAAACCCTTTTCAATTCGTTCACCGATTTTTTACAGAGATACTTATGGAGGATAGAAGTAAAGTACTGCTGTGAGCTTTTTTAGAGTAATGCAAAAAATCGATGATTTGCGACACTTAGTAAGGTTTTCAGATATTTCAACACTTTTGTTTTATGACTATTTATATCAAGTTACTTTGTGCATTGAACATCAAAACTAGTTGAACAATAAGTTTTCGTGTATAAACTTATTCACCATTATGTTTATTTCTATTTTCTTCTCTGAGAAAATTGAAACGTTAACATTTTTGGATGAAGCTAGTCAAGAGTGAGCTTGTATCTCACACAAAATTCAGTTCCGAACTAGTGTGGTTTGAAAACCTGTGTAGAGTTGTCCAAATTTGAAATAACCGAATTAACTGCTAATGCGATCTGTGCCGTGACCAAGTTTGGAGAGGATCTCTTGATCAGCCGAATCTTCCGATGGGCAATAGATTAGAGAAGGATCTCCATCATCAGATCCCTAACGACTGAAGCAAAAGGACACGGTCAATGGGAGAAATGTCAGTCTTGACGATACGAATTCCCCACAAATTACCTCTGGCGGCCTTGACCCGAGACAAGGGGTTGTCTTCCATTGACCGAACTTCCCAAGTAACGCGATTAACGAGCTCGGATTCTCACGAAAACAAGAAGGCAGTTAATTATTTTGAAGAAAACAAAATTATCAGTTAGTTTTTCTTCTCTGTTTCGGCCTTTTCCTTCAAGATTAGACTGACTGCCAACGAGAGGATGGCTAACGCAAAGGAGGACGTAATCATGTCAAGGGCTGAGATGCTGTAAGTGAAGAAACCAGAAAAGTACTTGCTCCAGCCTCAATTATCGAAAGAGTACGTGCAATTTTATAATGAGCGGAGCTTGCGCGGTCCGTGGATAAGACCTGAAGGATACAATGGCACGTTCTCAAATAATTTTTCGGGGTATTCCCAAGAACGTAACGACTTTCCAAACCAAGTTATGGGAAGCCCTTATATGATCAGATCGTTGTTGGCTATCGATGAACCACTGCTTGAAGGACGTTTTCGGATTTATTGGATAGTTACACTCAGTTCACGGCTCAGTTGATACTTTATTGGTCTGGTATCATCATTTTGCCAGAAAATCAAGTTTCCTGTGTTAGCCGTTTGGAATTTTCTACACAATATTTTTAATAATAATCGCTAAACCCGTTATTCGTTAGTTTTGAACTTTTGCGCATCATGTAGGTCTGCATAAGTGAACGCCTACCATGCGGCCGAGAGAGAACGGAATCGTGAAGATCAACATGAAACGCCAGAATGAGAGTAAAAGCGCAATCCGTTCATAACTGGCTAAGGTAATCATTGTGATCAAAACACCAAATATTCATTCCTCAAAAACGAATTAATTTTGATTAAATTTATTGTGTCGACAGTTCTAAATACAGTACTGTAACTGTTATAAAATTCTCATTTGTGGGAATGACGAGAGCAGCTCAGTAAGCAGTCACAAATTTCGAAGAAAATATATTTCCATTGATATATATACGGTGATTGTTTAAGATCACTCATACATAACTAGTGATAACCACAGCAAGTCCAGAGTTCAAACCACCACCGTGTTACTTACTACCCACAGTTTTCACCCTATAATTCCTTATCAATCGTCACCATCCTGTTTACTGTCTTATGAATTTCCTACGCACAGACCGCTCAATGATGGTCTCTTAACTCAATAAATTCCGGAACTACAACGCTACAACTTTCTACGTACAATATTGAGCTAAGTGATGAGTCGCACCCGAATATTTACTTAATTGACGTGTTCGTTATTTTTGTTAAGGCTGTGAGCCAATCTAATTAAAGGTGGTGTTGAAGGGACGTAAATATGCCTAAAAACGAGGGGGGGTTTTCGAATTTTACTCAAAAACGGCTGTAATTAATATTACAGCATGTTTTTAACAAATCGATATCTGACTTTCGTTCTTCAAAAACCTCTCTCTGAGATTACGGGGAGCGGATTTGTAGGGCGAGGAAACAAAAAGAGGTTTGCTTGCTCGCTTTTTGCGAAATGACAGCTTTTAATGATTTGGATCAACGAGGTACCTTCGACGAGTCACCTATAAACAGTCCTCAGTAAATATTTCCGAAGCAGTCTACCGAACGGAAATGATGGCCAGTATATACATTTTGATCTCCGTAATAGGTTCTGTAGAATTGCTTGAATGAAGACCTCCTCATCATCCTATTTACCGTGGCTGAGGAGTTGTGTCTAACGCTTTCCATCAGATATGTGACTTCAGTATACAGTAATTATCAGCTTTGGCTGCGTCTGGTTTTGTAAGGACCAGCCTCATCAGGTTTGGGAGAGTGGAAACAAGAAAAACACAAAGTTGAAAATCGAGTATCGAACCGAATGACGTCGTTAAACATGCAAATCGGCGAATATTTCCAGCGAAATGAGAACTAAGCCTCATTCTGCCCTGCGTCAAACGGACCAGTCAACCGTCTAATAATAATAAGAAACGATTGCGACACAGGTCGACCGCCTTGGCCACTTGATAGGGGAGAAGGTGAGGAAATTATTTCCAAGTGCCATTTGGGCGGTGAGGTCTCCTGCCCCAGATTCGCCAGAGCGCGAATGATTCACCACTCTCCTCAGCCTCATCGTGTATTGTCGGTAGAGGGGAGGGGGAGGGAGGCGGTTTGAAAGTGAACGCGACGACGGGCAAAACCGATATTGTCCCAAGTTGACAACAGTTGACTGGGCAAGCGAGAAGAGAAGGCTCAAGGGCGGGTAAAAGGCACGTGGCTCAATAGAAAAGTTGAAAGCTGTCGAGCTATGGCGCCTGAGCAATCTTCGTCAACAGACAGCACTCAGGGCACTTGGTCTGATATTGTTTTTGCTCCGTTGTCCCACCTGGAAAAGCAACTATGAAGAATCACAACAGTTCACGCAAATCTATAGAGTTCAATGGGTCTTGTCGACAGTCATCAATCAGGACAATGACGAAAAAGCGCTGGGACCTCTTTAAAAGATACTGCACTTGTGCAGTACCTCTTCTGGAGATGATTGATTGATCATATGCCCTAAATGGCACACGATTCATGAGCCTGGATACCGTTAAAAGTTCTCTCCAAAGGTCATTGTCTGCTAATTCCTCAGGGACCTGTTGAGGACCCGCCCAACGGATTCTATCCACAGACAACGGGTCAAACTAACAGAGCGCTGAAACTGCTTTGAATGATGATGCACCTAATTGACAAATAATGCACCAACCATAATCCCTCATTAAACTACTATCCAAAGATCACAGTTGGACTCCACATATCAAAAATGCTCGCTCAGTCTGTTAGTCTCTCTGCCATCAACTCCTTATGCTTCAGTGGTCTTTTTCACCCAACTGAATTTCCAGTCACCTAATAGACCCAACTGACGTACACTCTGAATGGATGTCTTATTTATCGTACACCTCCTACCAGTACCTTCAAGCCCTCCCCACTCAAGCTACCAGCGCTCCCGGCCTTCTAAGGGGGGGGGGGGAGATTTATTGATGGTTTGTATTTTATACCGAAATACGATGTTGCGCCCCATGGCCCATTCTCAAGGATTTTAGAGATTTATACAAGGATATACGTAAAAATGTGAAAAATTACAATGCGGTGGAGAATCTGTGAAACTTAGTTTGGTGTACATTTTCGAAAATTTCGACTAAAACATTTTTTACAAGGGTTCAGTAGCTTCGTTTTGAAGTAACATCGTCTAAAACAGTAGTGAATAACGGTGCATTTAGTTCTTCAATTGAACAGATTGACGAAGAACAGTTGAGGGCTAATGAGTTAGTTTTATCGTTTTGAATGGAATTCTTTCTTGTGGCGTATTGGCAGAATATAATGACAATAAATACATCACTGGGGGATCTTAAGTGTTCTACTTGTCGACGATTCGGCGTTTATTTCGTATTCCGCTCTGTTACTAATCGCCCTGCAATATCTTATTAATGACGCGGCGGCGACTTTTAAAAGGCGATAGCATTAAAAGTGGAACTATGGACGTTTCGATTACGAACGACTCGCGGGGCAGGAGACTGAAGCCGGATTTTCCAAAGGTGAACGAACTACGTTGGGAAGGTTTGTCATCTCCTGTGTCTCCGTTGCCCTGATCGTATATTCTGGGCTTGAACTTCCTTCTTGTCAGCAACCCGCGGGCCTTTCCGGTCGATCCGTGTCCTCATGGCCCGTTGCCCAAAATGTGTTTCTTCGGTGATCTCTCGTGTACTCCGGATTAACAGATTGAAACAGGGCTAACACGTTTTACTTCGTACTCCAGTTTAGGCCCTAAGGTCAGGAGTTCACCATTTCTCTTTATTTCTGAGTTATCCGCCATATTTTTTAAATCTTTGTTCCCATCCAAAAGAGGGTGTTACCAAACGCATAAAAGTATACTGTTTATTGAAGAATTAAATAAAATAACTATTCTTATAAACATATAGTGGACGCCAGACACCAGTTAGCGCAGCGTCCTGCCGGAATTTCAGTTGTTACAATTATTATCTAGCTTTCAATGCCTCACTAAATCTCCAATTTAATATGTTTTGCTTTATTTCTATATATCAGGCAACCCATTGCGTATACGATAGGTGTCATACGCAGGTGATAACATTCGAACCTGGGGCTTTACATTAGAGTATAAACAGTTACCTCCATCTAAATGGAGGGACGATTGATGCCCTGCGCTCAGCCGTGGGACTAAGAAAGGGATAAAATTGCGAAATGAACGTGAAAATAACAGCAAATTGGTGAAGGGGTTTAGTAACTTTCAACTTATCTACAATGAGATGGCAAATTTGATGGTATTCCGTTTAGTGACCAACCCATCAACCAGCCAACTATTGTTCAGCTGTTGAAAAGAATTCAGTGACAAACGAATTTTCGATAACCCGACAATACTTCTCTCCCCACGCCTTTTTCGACCCTCGACTTCACACCTTCAAACCTCGTTAACGTTATTGTGTCATTCCACAGTCAAGCTTTCTCAGTCAGCGATGATTTCTGAGACAACACTGAAATGTTGAGAGTAAATTAGTGTTTTCACTACACTTCACGTTACTTTAACGCTTCTCTGGTACCAATACAGTCAATCCTCCCAAATCTACGTTATGAGAGTTTCGTTTTTCCCATCAATCAACTTCTTTTTCTCTCACACCGAACATCATTAAAAGAAACTACGCAATGTGATATTCTGTGACACCAGTGCTTCAAATCATGGTCGGATTTCCCCTTCTTCCGAATAACGCTCATCCTTTAATTCTTGCTTCAGAAAAAAATTTGGTTTTCATACTTTTTCTTCGATCATTTCCAAATTACCAATCGTCAAATGATAGCTCTCGCTTTTTTCGTTCCTGACTTTGGAGCGTCGCTCATGTTTTTGCTTTTACATGTCCGACTTCCAACCCCGTCGTCTCTTTGTCCAATTAACATCAATTTCCGGGACAATGTCAATAGAATAAGTGTTGTAGAGAACTCTGGTTTTCGTTATATTTCTCTAGTGCACATTTCGTATTTCGCTGTGAGATCAATAGTATCTACTCTTGTGTTGGACTGTCGCCGTCTAGAGAAGTTGCTGATATACAATACAAAATACCTTTGAGGTTAAGCCACGTGCGGTTCTTGACCTGCTCATCAGCTGATGTAAGTGTCGGTACCGGTCGTCGTCATTTCCATTTTTCCCGGCAGCGATTGAGGAATTACCGACACGCAGCCTCACGAGCGGCTGACTTCGAAACTGCAGAGCCGATGACCGGTTTCAAAAGCGAATTTTTGTCTTTTGGTGCGAATCCAACGCAAAGCTTCGTAATCCCGAGTTAATTCCCGTTGCGCAATTCCTGTCGTTGAGAGAACGGCTTTAGAAAACTAACGCGATAATTAATGCAAATACATTTCGATCCCGCGTAATATATTCTGAATTGGTGGTGTGAGCTCTTCAAGTTACATCGGCACGTCTCCTCGCGGTGTTGTACAACAATAAATCGCGTAACGACTGCTCAAAACATTTCACTTCAACACGCGCGTATCAAGAACTTTCAGAATGAAACGCCGAAGCTGTCAGCAACACTCTCAAAACCTACAGTACTCCTAACCAAATGTGAACTTCATCTCGGCCTACCAACTCTGTCCTTGGTGTTGTTCACGTCCTCGGCACTTGAACATTGTGTGAGTCACTTCTGCCTACTCTTTCGTGCTTAACGCCACAGTCTTCAGCCACTACTATTAAATAAGATGTGTGAGCTCTCCAAAAAACTTACTTCTAAGATCAATTTGAAAAATTAAGTTATTGCGGTTCTTGAAAACAACTACAGCTCGACTTCGTAACTATTTAGTAATGGGATACTAGTAAAGTGCGCACCTGACATTGAAAGTACTGAGAGTATTGTAGTGGAAAAGATTGATCACAGCTTAAGTGAAAGGGCAATGTTAGAATTGAACAATAGAAACACCCCGAACTAAGACTCACTCGTACTAAGTTTCTGAAAACGATGGTTATCGACATTTCAAGCTTCGTGAAATTATTTTTAAAATTGCTTTCCGACGACGCAGAACCGCCAATGGGGATTTTCGTGAGCGTAGTCGTCAAATAAAAAAGGTTATTATAAGGGCTGGTAGGAATAAACTGCAGACTGATCCTGTCAGAGGCTTTTTGATTTTCTCTAATAACCATTTAGATGACTCGGGGAAAAGATGTGGAAATTCGTTTTCAAAATTGGTAAAAACTGAAATATTTTATTTCCGACGCAGAAATTATTTGAGATACATTGCTCCCTCTTGCTTGGATTTGAGCCTAGGCCATCATCTGTACCAACAGGAAATGTGTATATCAGAGTTATCGATCCGACGTCCAGCTTGTTAGTGTTACTGACGATGGTTCAACCCTACTTTCAACAATTTCAGCATGAGAAAAGCCCTTTTTCAATTTCTTTCAGACTTGAACCATCCCTCAGGTGCTGTTTGATGTGAGAACGCTGTCTCCGGCCTGGCGTATTCAAGCATCGGGTTGACCCTGGCCAACAACTGTGATGTGTAAGATCGAATTCATGATAGGTTTTTGAATTCATTCGCCAACAAATTCCCAGTGGAAATGTACGCAAAAATACAAATGAAATATGTCAACACGAACATCACAATAAAGAGAAATAGAGGAAGTTTCGAGGTTGACAACGAGCGAAGAAACAAACCTTCTTGAATTTTATAAATGGAAGCAAGAACATGACTGTTGATACAATCGAAAAAAGCGTAATATAATGTGAATAATGGAACACCGGCTCATTTAAGAGCCAAATCAATCAGCTTTCAGTAAGCCTAACTTTCCATTGAACAGATGAAAAAGAAGGCCAACAAAATCATCGCCTTCTCTACTCCCTCTTCTCTGAAATGGGAAGGGTGGGAAAACGGAAATGGATCTCTGGAGTTGTAGCCACACTACAGCTATTGCTCAATCTCAAGAGTTACTGCCAACAATCCTTAGCCACACCGCGTAGGTCTAAGCAGGTCAATGGGGAATTCCGTCAGCCACATCACACCGTCAGGAATCGTTTTCGATAGTCCCCTGTCAGCACACACTCGTATTCTATTTGCCTTCTACATTACCAATTTAATATTACTATTATAATATTGTTTCCTGGAGCCTCGACGGTTGTTTTGGATTTTGGGAATGTCTGAACTCTGAATACAGCAGGTATTTTCCAAAACTTTGTTCGTTCCGTGTAGTACATCGAAAATATGAAGGACATGTAATCCAAAAAAATTGTTTTTGCCCAGCAGCACATTGAAAGGGAAATTACTTGGAAGAGAAATGGCATCTAGTGGGCTGCACAGCCCTTTGTATCAACCGCAACAGATTGGAGTACTACTATGAATAATTACTGTCGTAACTTGTAAAGCGCAACTCCGACAGCAACACGGCATTTGTTGATTAGGCAGACCCAGAACTCCAGGATCTTACATAGAGCGGGAACACTCCTATGAAACTTTTTGCGGTCTGCGAATAAGTTCGAGCCATTCTCCTTAAACGAATAACACTTCTGCCGGCAGTTTTTGGCCTACGGTGCATCTTAATCTGGTGTGCAATCAGCAACTCGTTTTGGAATTAAAAAAGGAAAACATTTGTTTGTCAAGGAATTTCAGTTATTTAATTTTACCTTAATAGCACTGTGTCTCTCCCCCCCCCCCACCCGGATGTTTTCTGATAGATTTTGTAACGACTTGTTCAGGTTTTAACAACTCATTGTATTATTATTTATGCAAATAAAATAAAATGGTTGACTTCGAACCCTCAAACTTGTTGACGTGACGCAAACTCCCTTGCGACATTATTCATTCCTCTCGGGATCAGCCAACCGGTGATTACGGAGACCTCTCGCCACCACCATTTGCACACATTTTAAAGGAAACACCGCCAATAAATGTATCGTGTGTGATACTGACTTCTTGTACTTCTCGTGTGCTCACATGATGCTAACTCTGCTTTCATGCTAGTACAGTCTACTACAGCCTAATCTGCGAGTACATTTCGTTGGTGGTTATCAACTTTGTTTAATTTCTATTTCACGTACTGAACGGGGATGTACGAGTGATAGTAATACGTTGAGAAATCAGACTTACGTTCCAGCCGGTTTGTCGTACCAACGTCCTCCTGGAACATTGTTTGAAACAATCAATATTAATTTTTCTGAAAGCCAACCAATAAAAAATTTCTACACTTCTAAGCACGTTATAGATCGTTTATGTATTACATTCAACGGAGTGATTACCGAAGCCAATTATCTGTTGTGGTTATACTGTACAAACTGTGTTGTGGTAGAGCAGCCTCATTCAAACATGTTCCATTCATTGCGAACAGGATTGAGTTTTCCATGGTCGATCAGACACTTAATCATATGATCACACAGTTCTCTACTTGTAGCTATGAACTAAGTACTTTTAATAGTATGCACAGCAGCCACTGCATGGACGTAGATCTGCACAGATGAGATTCGTGGCCCACTTAGGAGTGGAAGAGACCAATCGCACTATATGACGAACCGACCAATCGATGCTCCTCGTAAATGTGGTGGCATGACTATAACCATCTGACATACTTGCCAGTTCTCAGTTATATTCTTATTATATACCTACGGGTTAAATACACGCTTTGATACTCTGTTAACTATTCAAACTCAGGCATCACGGATTCGTTTCTGTTTCCCTTACCGTGCGTTTGCCAACTCAGCTCAATCCTTTGCTCCCTCATCTGCTCCACGTTTCTTAGAATGCTTTCAAGGTTCCTTCAATACAACGCGAGTATCACTTAGCAATTTACATCTGAAGCCAGCCGTTGAAGGAAGATACGAACATAAATCAAGACTCATCGGTAAGGATGACTACAAACAAAACATTTCATCGCGCCTTAAAAGGAGTTATACAATCTCGAGAGTGAGTGTTCAAAGTGTAAAACAGCTAGTTAACATCACCCCGAGTAAAAATATACGTAAAGAGACAAAAACGGCAGGTTATTTCACTTCAAGGATAGATTGTTAGGTGTAGGGAATTGATGTTTTCTTTACAAATGATTAGGACGGAAGTCTCATATCTACTTCCGTACGTGAAATTACTCTTCACCCACATTGCGGCATGGGGTCCTGAAGAATGTAACGCAATGAAGAAACTGTGAAGACATTCAATCGTAGGAGGAGAGGCGCCTAAATGACGTGGCTCATGCAAATCAAGGAAAGGTGCAAAGGAAGAAGGAGGCTGTTGCATCACTTTGCAAAATGTCAGCGTTCAACATTTTCACTTTCGTCCCTTGGCTTGAAAGAGGGAGATGAGCCTCGGGTCTGATCACGACAAAGAGTTGAATCGATCTACTGGAGCTTCCACTCTCCTCCTCTCAACCGTGCGTTTCCTACCGCACTGTCACGAAGAGGACGCGTCCTTCTTTGGTACAACGCTCGGCCGAAACTTGAACCTAACACGATTGAGGTCGGTGTACCTGCTGGAAATTAACGAACCTGTTATTTTGGGGAAAGTTCGGTCGTGCGAGGGAAAGACGTGTTGACGATCCCTGCATCTCACGGACAACCCATTTTCATGGCGATTTAAGGAAGATCCAACACGAGCAAAGCTCCAATGATTGCCGCCAATTGACAATAAAGTGCCGAACGGATTAGACACCGTATTTGACGCCTCGAAAAAATAACAATCAAAATCGAATCAGTATCGAACACAGTTCCTTTCGACCCTTGTGAATTTGATACTCTACACATACAAGCCCCATAGTATTGTTCAACATATTTTTACGAAAATGTTCATGAGCAACAAGTGAATCTCCACCGACAAAAGCCGTTTTGAAAAAAGGGTTTTACTGTTCAAGAGAAACCTTTCTCTTGTGTGATTCGGCCAGTAAGACAACACACCGAAAGGTTCAGAAATAGTTAAGAATAACAAACGCGCGTATAAGTTGCGAGAAGACACTCACCCAGGTTGAATAAATTGGAAATGCTCGACTGTGAACAGTTCTAAAATGATAAGAAATGGTACTCTTTGTTATTCAACGTGCAAAGGAAAAAACCTAACTGACCTCACCACAGAATAAGTTTCTCAAGACATGTGAAAAACAGAAAAAAACACATTTTTTGGCACATTATCGCATATCAAGAGGTTCTTACGTGCGTTCAGTTGAATATATATTTCTATAGGTAATGGTGCCCACATTTCTGTACGGATGTTGAGAATGGTGATAATTGTGTATACTACCGGTGGGTTTGATCCAAACCGTTAATACAGTCTTCTTAAAATATACGACAAAAGAAATGGGTTCAACCTATACAGTTGTGACTTACAAGTTTCCCTTCCTGAGAGCATGAGGGTCTTTATATTGTTGTAAATGAATATTTCTTTGACAAGCCTTTAAATAGAGGTAAAACCCAAAATATTTAACAAAACATTATTCAAAGTGTTACGTAATAAATGCTGAGTTGACTTTGATGTACCAAACAATTGTAGAAACACACGCCAACCCTAAATATTTCTTTGATCAGCCATCGGACGGAGATGAAAGTCAACACAAAGTGGGAAATGAGATTCTCAAGTTATTACACATTTCTGTCTTCAAATTATCTCAGTATTGATTTCGATCAAACTCACAGGATACATTCAAGTAACTAGTATCTGCATTTTGTTCCGCATAAGCGTTGCTGTGGAAATGCGTTGAACGAAGGAATTGCACCTCCACAAATAACGCCTCGCTGAATTTACGGAAGCGAGGAAGGTTATGCGCTAAAGCGACTTGAGTATGTTAAAAAAAAAATTGGGCCCCACGTAACGGTACTAACGTTGAGTTGTAAAACCTCTAGGAACCCAGAACTTCAAATGACCCAGTGCACTGTGCTGGGCACATTACCCTTACGCAAAACTGTTTTTGTTGTGTTTCTGTGCCTTCTCAAGAGGCCTTCATACTGTCTTAGCAGCTGATCCCCAAATAAATATGTCGTACTGCAGGACAGACCCCAAAGCAAAGCAAACACGAGGAAATGTATACTACAGTCGGCGTGATTTCGTTACGGGCTATCCGGGTATTGATCGATAACTCACGGAATTACACCTGATTTCTCTTGTTTTACGACGACATAAGCCTCCAACTCAGCCCGTCGTTCGCTTGGGAGATTTCGACGTGGAAGAAGTCGGAGGAGAAGGAGGCAAAAGCCGGGCGCCCTCGAGACACCGCGAGGAGAAGACGTTGCGCAATCGGCTTCACCCTCGCAGTCTCCGAGTGCTGCACCTAAGCCAAACATTGACGGGAGTGGAAGTGCTCCGATGTGTTACACATTTGGTGGGTTCAGAAGCATTCAGCTTTAGGAAAAGTGCTGTCTTTACTACGTACAGGACAACGCAGCTTAGGCCAAAGTAAAGGTCAGCCACCATAACTAGGCAGAAACTAAATGGCTAAATTCGAAGTAGTCGCTGTTGGTCCTCAACAAATTCAACCTGGAGCCTCAGCACATGTACTGTTTAATCAATCTGGAACATGTTAGAGTCTACTGGCCCACTCTACCGCCATATCTAACATCCTTAGTACAAATTTACTATTTAGACTCACGTCAAACATTCCTCACTCATAAATTCAATTTAAACATGGTATGGCATTGTTCCATAAGTTCTTTCTTAAAAGAATTCTTAATCGACCCTCACGTGTGTTCTATATGCACCAACCCCTCAAATCCATAGTGGCAACGTACTGCTTGGATATAATAAGACTACTGAGACATGAAAAACCGGCCTGAATTTAAGGCAGAGCGTACCGCTCTCCCGTTTCCATTCGTCCCTCCAACTTGGCGCCCAAATACTCTGACACCACTGTTACACGTAAAATTCACCAGCGGGACGAGTGAGAGAGGGAACACTGAGTCTTCCAGATTGAACCATACGCTCAAGAGACGGTGTACAGAAGGCCTATCAGAATGAACCCATTACACTGGCTCTTATTAGTCTCCTGACGGTCCATCACCCAATAACCAACTTGTTGGGGTTAGTTTTGGGAGCAAGCATCGGCCATGGCACTTCAGAGCAGACAGCGGAGCCTTCACGGCTTCCTACGAACCACAACAGTCTCATCAATTACGTTTACGTTGATGTTTAAATGAAGGTCGTTTCGTGAGTAGCAGCACATTAACATCATACGCAAAATAATGTTATGGCCAATAACAGTCCAAAACTATCTATAATTATTCATAATATCAGCAGCACAATGAATTATTAACCTCTTCTATGAAGTTCACATGAAGTGAGTAAAAATCACAATGGATCAGTAAGTAGGCAGAGTGAGAAGAATCCTCAATGAATGTTCGGCTAAGGGAAGTTTCGTATTGCGTCGCAGCGCACGTATCTAGTGCAGCTCGTCACACCATTTCCCTACCAATCCTATTGGTAACAGGTCACGCCTCCAAATTCGCCACTTTTACTCAATAAACCCCTCACAAACAACGTCCGGCTCAAGGTCGAATTTCTCCAATTCCCCCGGAGTGCCCTATGGATATTTCAGATGAGCCCCAAACGAACGCTTCACGACTGTGGTATGCGGATATGTCAAAAGAGAGAGAAAAAAAACCTTAGCCGACGACTCAGGTGAAAGTTTGAAGGTCAAACGAATAGTCGGTGAGGCGTTACGTGAAAATATCTGGTCGAGTAGAAACGACGTTTCTTCTCGACCAGAGCGCGGCGATGTCATAATATCCGAAAGATGGGAGGGATTAAGTGTCAATAATGAGCAGCCTCTAGACAGATTCATTAAACAACTTCTAGAAAAATTCAAAGAACGCTCGTGTTAATTTCACAGACAATCTGTAATTGTGAAAGGGGTCAAGAGGGAAACAGAAAAATCCGCTTTGAGCGAACGCGCGTGAAAAACGAAAATATCGTAATAATAAACAAAGAACGCATTTCTCATTGAGTTCTAGGTGTCAACGATTTTTAAGAAAATACGTATTTGTCTGTGAGTCATGTTCTCTCCTACACTTGAGCCTTTTCTCCCAGTCAGCCGTTTTCTCTTCATCATATTTGCAGTTACACGTCGCATGAAATCGTCATGATCGTTTTTGAGAAAATTGGAAAATCCGACAAATTAATGTTCGACAAATCTAGTTTTCCGAGCTATCTGGGCTACCTTTCCGTTCAACAGATAGATACAGAAACAACTGCAGAGAACAAAATATAGCTACAGGTGACTAGAAGGCACTCGGTAAGATTGATCAAATCCTGGGAAGCAATTAATATGGAAATCGTATCAATGTCCAAAAAAAATTATTTTACATTTTGATTTTTATCGCTATTCTATGAACTGTTGGAGGGGCATTTATTGAGAACAGTATATAGTGATTACTATTTGAAGACCCCCTGTGAGATTGGTGAAAATCGTTGATGCCGTTTGGCCAAAAAATGAAACAAACCAACTTTTGCTTCATAGGCGTATTTTTATGGAGATATTTACGTGGAAGAAAAGTTGGGTGATAACAAGAAAGTTTTATCAAAATTGCTGCAGCCGTTTTCGATAAAAATGCGAAAACCCTTAGTTTTTGGAACCTTTTGGTTCCCCACTCCCCTTTTCCTCATCAATGGAGATTTCCCGTAACCTTATTTTCACGTCGTAAAAAAATTAACAAAACTAGAAAAGAACCAGCTCAATTGGTTCAGCCTTACACAAGCCACAGACCTGCACAAACCACGCGCAGAACTTTTTTGAAACGTTAAAATGTGGAAAAAAACTTTTTTTTACGCGACCGCAATTACTCTTAGGGTAGCGGAAATTAATGAGGTCTTCCCTGAAATCGTTACCCAGTCGGCAGTAATTCATAAGAGCAATATCACTCTGTGATTTTGCTTTCATTAGCCCCACAGAGTACGGGAGAATGTTACGTACCCGACTGAAAAAAACGTCTCTGCCAATTACGTAATTTAAAAAGTTACCGCAGCGATTTAAATTCTGGAACTCTCAGGTTGTTGCTAATTACTTCATACCGTGGTTAAAGTGGCAACGAGTTACTCATCAGACTACAATCAGCGGCAGCCCGAATCAGCTACAGCTTTATTTTCCGCCTGCCGAACGACGTTGGACTCCCAAACGAGCAAAATCGACCGCAAGTTGACTATAGTTATCGGGGTGATCGTACCATCAACTATTTTGCTTTTCAAAAATCAGCTTGACATTGAAACTGACGAGAGTGGCGCAATAAAGTACCAGATAATGTTGTTAGAAACAATCTGCAAATTGCAGAATTCAAACTACAGTCGTTTTTTCGACTTTTCTCGTCGCGTTGTCTCTGTACTTGTAGAACGCCTTACACTCTCAAACGTTTCCCCGAAAAATCCGCCACGGGTGCGCCACGTGGTTGTTTTGTTCACCTGCCTTACGTGCACCAAGCGACTATTATCACTTAAGCGACTAATCAAATCTATTTGTCGCTCAGTTCATTTGAACGTGGTACAACATAGCATATTTACTTAAAATAAGGAAGCACTATAAGGTTTAGTATTTTATTGAATTTTTCCGCGACATTTATTGACAATTAGTTCACAGGTGATTCATAATTCTCAACACGATTTTTGTGAAAAGGATCGTGTTTGGAGTTGTCGGGTAAAAACTGTGAGAATTGGTATTAAGTGAAAGAGCGTGTGGGGTTGCTTTTGATTTTCTTCCATATCTCTTCAACCCGTCATTAAACTCTCACCACAAGGTCGCTTATTGGACAACCGCACTAATGTTTCTGAATATGCTACTCTCATTTGAGCGTAATTTATAATGAAAAAACGCTGCAAATTATTACACAACGGTTTATTATGCTTTTGAACAGCTCGACCTAGTTTCACACATCTGAGATTCGACTCAACATCGAAAAATACCAGTAAACGATAAGAAACGACGAAAATTACAAACTCTAGGCGCCCGTAGGCAATTGGCACGATGTGACGCATCGAGCTGACGGCTGGTTGAGGTGAGACGCTGAAATTATTACTTTCGCTGTATTTAAATTAGTAGACTTTGGCTCACTGAAATTACTCTAACTTCACTCTTTTCGATCTACAGTGAAGTCGTACACCTATGAGACTCATTCCATTCGCCCAGCAGGCGGGCACAACTTGATACCAAATGAGATTTTCGTGCGAAAGAACGAATTGTTTAGCCCCCGTTAAGTAAGGGCATAAAACGGTCCAGACGGCAGTTTGCGGACAGCGGAAAATGCAGATTTGGAATCCTGATGCTTTGATAGGTAAAGTATCAAAAATGAGGGGGGGGGGGATAGGTAAAGTAAAAAAATTTCCTGACCGGAAACATGGGGTTATTATTCAGAATGAACAATAAATCAAAACTGAGTTAAAATGTTTGATGACTTATTGCGCTGCTCTTGTCATTTTGTCACGGATGAGAATTTTATGGCGCTGTCGTGCTATTTTTAACGGTTATTATAGAGAGTGTGAGCTATGTTACTGAGACGCAATATGAAACTTTTTGTGTCCATATAACAAATTTAATCAAAATCATTACTAGCTGTTTTTGAGAAAAAAATTTTGGATAAATCTGGTTAGTTATGGTCCAGGCTAAATATCATATTGCCGGTTTGGTTTTTCACAACCGCGTTCACAAACGCACCCAGATCATTTTCTGAGTTGGTGTTTTTGGACTCAAAGGCCCTTGAAATAGGGGTTCTCTGTACGGTGGTTACTCAAAAATTGTTCAACATAAGTAGGGCAACCCAATTATTCTGTAACATGAAAGCATTAACAGTTTCTATGCGAACGTTAAATCGAGTTTTACCGGGCTTAAATGAGCTGTGGAAACAACGGATTGGGCTAGTTAGAAGAGCGATGAAAATCACTGAATGTACCAGGGTCTGAAGAATGTTGTGGGGTTTGTAACTGGATTGCCGTGGGGTAGGTGACTTTATTTCGAGTATTGCCAAGAACAGCGCAATCCGTTTGTTCCGTTTAATCGACGTGCTCTAAACGACGAGATAAAATCTGAAAATGCCGTTTAACAGCAAGAATGTTTGTTTCAATAACCAATCAGCGATTGAAATAGTTGTTTAAAACCTACAAACTCAAAAACGGTTTTCTATCTCAACAACGAGTTGACTGCTCCGTCTCGTTCCTCTTACCACTTGGGGACGCCCAGTGTAGCAATTTAATGCACCGAACAAAACCAACTCCTTTTTCAAGGACTTCACGACTGGGAGACAAAAGTTGACCGGCGGCTTGACGAGGTGGAAAACGAAACGAGTCGTTTGAGGGACAAAAAACCGGCCAGCGAACGTGACAATTTTATCTCCGCGGCATTTGCTGGCGTATTGACCGGTCAACTATAGAAAATCCAGAGCCGTTGCTCAACTTGCCTCACTCAAGTGAACTCGTTTACTTCATCTTTTTACTTTCCTCGGGCCGACGAAGTAGGAAGGAAAGTTGTGTAATCGGCAGAAAAACAAATTATGGGTTTTCTTGAGATCTTTGCGTTTCAAATTGTGCTTAGCGTAACACACACCGCTTGAGACAACTTTCTGCGTGACCCTAAGTACGACCGAGAGAGTCGGTTTACTAAATGAGCTCAACTTCAACCCTCAGATCAATACGGAAATCCAAAATGAGATTATGAGCAAAAGACATCTAAAACTAACATCCCAATTTTATCAAATGGACGTTTTATGGCGAGGTTTTAATGGCTGAATGCGCTGGTGTTATACCCGCTTGTTCGAATTAACGTTTTACATCTTTGATTTGATAAAATGGCAATATTTTAAAGGTCGGTTTAGTCTGTTTGGTGAAACCCGTCCTAAATAATGTACTGGAACAATGCTCCTTGACGAGCCTATTTCGACTCGAGGTTACCACAGACTCCCCAAGTGCCTCTGGCTACTTCCCAAAACAACTGTCGTCTGAATGTGGAACTTGAACGAGCGTCGGCGTGTTTTTGTTTACTGCGTTTGTCGTCGTAGAAAATAACCTGCATTCATAGTTTTGAAGGGCACCCCCCCCCCCCATCACCAGTAATGCCGGACGAAACATTTACACAAAGTGGTAGAAATGGGAATTCAGTCGCATACAACAAACTCACAATAATACAATTCACAGACTGGTGAACTAATTTCATCCCTCCAAGTACGTACTCCCCTCAAAAAAAATGTCTTGGGAAATCAGTGCTGTTGCGAGAGTATAGTCAAAACTGGGGAGGACCGAAAGAAAAATAACAGGTACCACGCAATGTACGATGTTTCTTACGCCTGCGTAAATTAGACAAACGATAGTTGCCATGGCGCACTATTAACAAACCAGGTTTTGTCTACACAGCTAGGGATACCCCATCCAGATGCCTGTAAGTGAGCAGCTTGGTGGTGGAGAGACACGGAACAACCAGTCTTCCAGATAGAGCCAGGGCGTGAACTTGTGCTGGGACGCAGAAGAGCGGACCAAGACTTGTTGTTAGTCACCTGACGGTCAACGTTGCAGGGGCACGGTGGCCGAGCGCGTTGGGGCACGGGGCTGTCCGAGCCAGGTGGGGATAGAACCAGCGAACTCTGGTTCGATCCCCGACCAGGCACCCCCCTCCTCACAACCCAGGGGGGTGAGGCAATGGGTACCAGCAATAGGCTGGGGAGATGTGCGGGCCAACAGGCTCGTGAAAGGGGAGTTGGGACATGGGCCCTCAGTGGCCACGGCATACTGCCATTGGTCCCACAGCTTCAGTTGATGGTGCCGCGGTCGGTACGCCTGTAGCTGCCTCCCTGATATCACTCACTCAACGTTGCAAAAATCAGCAGACAGCTTCAGAGGTGCCTGAGTAACTTTCTAGCGTTAATCATAAGGGTTCGCGCAACTTTCAGCCACGGAGGCTGCCTGGGGAAATTAGACGGCAAAGCAGCGTCACTTCTCAAGATGCATCTATTGGAAATATAGCATTTGCGAATGACAAAACCCATCCCTAACCTTTAAGCTGTAACCTCAATAGAACGGCTCCAGGAAGACTGCAAATAAAGTTGGCCCACAGGTCTCGGACAAGATCAAACCTTGCTTGCAGCGGAAGCTTAATACCCAGAGCAGCGTATATTCCAAGCGAAAGATTCGAATACCCTCACACTACTGCAACGTCACAACACACATGTCTTACATTACATGTTACATGTCTTCTGATGATGGAGAGGAAGGATAGTGGGGATCATCAACCCGGTGGGGTTATTATTCTAAATATGTTACATGTAGCGCTATCGAGTTCAGAGAATCACGGAGAGCCCTCACAGCTTGTTGAGGCGTGGTGGCTGAAGTTCAGGTCAACCACTTGCTATTGTTTCTTTTATTCCTATCCAAGGACAGGACTGTCTGCAGAGTCGTATGAATATCCGCAGTGGCTGGAACGCCCGCCAAATGCGTTCACTTAAATTCATAGAAACCCTGCTTTTTGAGAAATATGTGAAACCCCCCTTTCAAGGTACATTCCAACTGGGATGGAGGAAGAATGAGAAGAATCTTCCGTCGACGCGAGAATCTTCCAACAGCTTCGAATACACTTCACCGTCGGAAAACGATTTCAGAAAAGGTTCAACGTTAATTAATATGGGGGCAAATAAAAGTATTTTACGTCGCCTTCCTCGTTGGACGAGCCATTTAACCAACAACTGCCGCAAAAGAGCTCGGAATTTCTCCGGTTGAAACCTTCGAGTTATTTCAAGGCCAAACGAGAGAGAATAAGAGACAGTTTCTTCCGCGATATTGACCTTATGACCAAAACGGTTTTCTAATTCGACCGCTCCGCAGAAACTGAACAGCTGAAAACCTTCGAGCTTGGACGATTTCCTCGTTATATGCGGATTTCATTTTGGTGGCGACCTTCAGCTTTTTGAATCCACGTGCCATCGGATTAACGTATAAATCCCGCTAGAATCTCGATTCGTTCTTTAAGAATTTACGATCATAAATGTTTATTAATATTAAATGTCACGTGTAGCACGAGTTACCAACACGAAGTAAATAAGGAACTAGAGACTACCGACTCGAAAATTCTACGCTCTTCGCTCTACAACTATCTGCTGCGACGCATCACGCAGCTTTTCACAGCTTCAGAGATTTTTAACACACTACAACTAGTGGGGTTTAACGTTCTAAAATTTATAGGGTGGTTTCAACTAGTTGAACACCCACCACACAGGTAATTTATGAGACTGTAAAAGTGATTTTAGGGTTACGGAAGGTTCGTCGTTACTGTTAAAGAACCGGTGAAAACGGCCAAATATACAACATTCCTCAACCCTCGTAAATTCGACTGCTTGTTATGAATGCAAACCATACATGGAGAACAACACGTAAGTTCTAGCTGCAACCACCCCGGAAAGCTAATCAAAACCGTTATTCGTTTTAGAGATAAATGGAAAATCATCGTTTAATGCCCAGTAAATCTCATTTTTTGCCCATCTTGGCTTATAGGTCCATTCAACGGATAGTAACAGAAATATTTGAGAACAACATAATGGGGAAATAGGTCAGGTTGATGAAGGGGGGCAATGCATTCTCTGTGGAAAACTCTGAAACGTTCAGAAATCCCGTTTTTCGTACATCTCAGTCATCTTCTTGGTTTCGTATGTCCACCGAACCGGGTGGCAAAGAAACATTTACGGGGAACAACAGGCATTTGAGCAGTTCCAGACACTCGGGAAGTTTTATGTACATCTTTGAAGTGGTTTCCCCGATGAGTTAAAGTTCATGAACAACGAAAGTTAAGCATAAATTAGTAAAAGGTATTTTGAAAGTTTCATCTGAATTATCTCCGAGAAAAATTCGCAGATCTCACGTTTTTGCATTTCGATTTTCGAACTCAATCTGTTCAGCCGTTGTCAAGCCAACCTGACTACTTTGATATCACAATAGGAATCGTTTGGACTACGGATGACCATATCAGTCGTTCTTCATGGGTAAAACTTGCTGGTGCTGTTCTGTTACCCGGCAAGGTCACCTCACCCAAGCCTCTGACAATTACACCAGGTTTTCTTGTTGTTCCTCAACAACTCTCCGCCAATGCTGGGACAGTATGGTGATTTCCAGCGTAACCACGACTCTCATGAATCAGACACGGCTGGTGACAGTTTACCCATGTCAGTATATGCAAAAGCCTCCCGCGATGCCATTTTATTTGACATGGCTTGAGCAGTCTAAGAAATCGAATGGGTGGCGGGCCCGATGCGGGAGTTGCATAAAGGTCTCACGCACATGGGTTTAGGGGATTGAATTAGCCCTCATTCACTAAATAAGGAGAGGTGTCTGGCTCCCCAAGGATGGCCCAATCCTCGATCCCTTCTCCTACCTATCCCGATTGGGCAGTCACACCCTCTCCCTCATTTCCTTCTATTCTCTCCCGAAATACGAGTAGAATCACTCACCACTCATTCGCATCCTACTAATGAGCTAGGGGTGGACAACTCGATATTCGCTCACTTCTGTTCCCTCCTACTGCTACCGATGTTATTCATTCAATAAATAGTTTCAGCTACTAAATACAATCACACCTGGTGGCTTGAGAGTAGGCTAAATATTCGACCACCTGCTGCTTACGCCAATCTAAACCCGACTATTAACTTAAACTACCCCCTCGACTAATACTTTCCTCACATAACCTTAACTACTTTCTCCTCCGCAAGGCCACCTCACAAACCGTCAGTCAAGGGGACATTCAACAATCGGCACTCCTGGAAGTACACAAATAGGGTGGGAAGGTGCGTCCTTTAAAAAACTGGCTTGTTCAATGGTCTGGCTCCACCCATGTTCACCTAAGCAGTTTTCAGGTGGGAGAAAAACTCGCCCGTGACTCTCCCCCCGGTCGAAGACCCCCTAGCAATTATTCACTGACCATTCAACCATTAGTACGGTTTTATTAATTGACTCAAGCTTCCCTGACTGGTGTACTGTAGGCAAGCGTTTTTGATCCACCAGTAGAAGTAAGATCAAATCAACGTGCTAGTTGGGTGAGTCCATCACTATGGGTGTACTGTAAGCACGTTTGCTTCCTTCCTAAACACTACTTTTCCAACTACTCATTCAATGGCCAAGTTGTGTAAACGTAGCTGGTCGATGATCAATCGTGTGCCTCGATGAATACAGTCCTGTTGAGAATGGTGTCCCAAAGAGCATGTTATTCTACCAACGAGCTGGCTTCATTTGAAAAATGAGCAATACCAGCAGGAAACCGACTTTTTCCTTTTTATAATCGGGAAGCGAGGTAGTTGCGTCTTCTTAAATGCCAAAGTATTTTAAGAACTTGATGATATAACTTGAACACGAAGAAGTCGTATACGAGAGCATCCATCGATTGCGTTAGGAGACGACAACGTGACCTTAATAAACGAGAAGATTTCATGTGGAAGAAAACCCAGTTGACCTTGGCGTCAGGCTCATATTTCTAAAGAGGTGGATCGTAAGATGAGTAAGATGAGAACTGAGTGATGCACAACGAACCAACCTTCTCATCAAATGTCAGCAAAAACATGAACGTTAATCACACATTTCTAAATACACAAAATCGTGCATCAGCCGAGTACCTTTCAAGCCAAAGGCAAACGAATAACGCGATAAGGTCAGAAGAACGACCTGGCGGTTCTATGAGTGAATTTTAGTAGGCATTTTCATAAATGATAATTGCAATCTATTCAGTTTGACATTCAGAATAGAGAAACACATCGGACGTAGCAAAATCGACCCAAAATATACTCCCTCTGCGGAAATGACTAGATATACTACCAAACAACCCAAAAGTATGCTACCAAATAGGAACCAACGAAATTCTGCATCTGAATTTACTGTCGTATTTGTGAATAACTTTTTTCCACGCATTAAAAAAGCGTGATGATAGACACGTGGGTTACTCAATTAAGCAAGTAATTCCACGACGTTCAACACTTCCAATTGATACGTAAAAAGTTATCCTCTGCAAAATCCACAAAAAACGGGTTGTACCAGTTGGACATGAGTCGGCTGTACGTGGGACTGATGTAAGTAGTATTATGCGTCGCTGCGGGGGTTCGTGGACGTGAGGAAATTCGAGGTGATGCACCTTGCATTCCCTTGACCACAAAACGTGCTGTTTTACAGCTGAGAAACGTGGGAGAGCGAAGACCACTAACATTCTCTTGAGTTCAAAACCACAATCGTATTAGCAAACAATAATGAAACTCGTATAAAGTAGAATTCTACGTGAAGGATCTCGCACCTTCGCAGAATCAACAAAATGAGTTAAGATCGACCAAAGTACAAAAAAAAAAATTGGAAACTTCCCCCAGCACGCCAAGGTTGTTACGTAAAGCGTTTCTTGAGTCAGAACAGGTTCTCTCGGTTTGTAATGGAGACCTGAAGGCATTCAGTTATACGACTTTCCATTAAAAAAAGAATTGAAGAGAAACGTATAAGTTCAAGATCAAGAATTGCCAAGAATCGCAAGGAAACGGCCGGCGATCCTGCGAAACCAGCAAAGACTTGCAATTGGACACACCGCGTCTAAGAAACTATATCTGTTGAGAGCCAATAAGGCGGAAAACGCCTCTCTGGGTTTCGCACATGGCCGAACGTTTAAATTATCTGGAGCAACGCACCACTCAACATTTCCTTTCCATGTATGCATTCAGTGATTTGTACGGCTCCAGCAACGAATCCAACGTGTTTCAGTTTATACGAGGCTGTTGGAAATTAATTCGACGTTCTGTCGTGAGGAACTGAAAGTCCGGAATTTACTGAGTTGGCCCTACTCATTTCACAGCCTTCCTTGATAAACACAACTACCGGCGTACTCACTGTATGTAGTCAACGACAAATGTAGTCAACGAAACGACAGCTCAGGAAGATCTTACTTTGCTCCTAATTATCTTTCGACCACTGTCAAACTCGTCGTCTAGGTAACAAATAGGACTATCAGTACCGTTTTTGTGGAAACGTTCACTTCACACAAACCGCATTGAGGAAAATAGTACTAAAATCCAGTTTATTTACAGGAAGTCAAACTGAGTGAAAACATAACGGATTAGATTGTAGAGCGACTGCACGTAGGACTGAGGGTAGTTTCGTGGTTCCTAGATGACATAAGAGTACTGTGAAATTTGCATCGATAGAAAACTCGATTTGAAGCGACTCAATCAGAACGAAAAATACGTCAGACGCATCACACAACTTTCCTTGGTGGCTCCTGATTATCTAATGACCATTATTCAACTATTATCGTACAGGCGGCTTATTGCACTACTATCCTCATTTTTTGGGGAGGCTAGTGTACTATGACCGAGAATTATACGGAAAAAGTCGCTTTTTGCCAAACTTTGAATAATTTAATATGCAGCTCCCTTCATTTTCCCGAAAATGAGAATGACACCGTCTTGTTGTCTTTAGCTACAAAATATTTATTAACGCAGTTAATGCCGTTATTGAGAAAAAAAAAGTTTGGGGTTGCGATCACTATGATAAGCGTAGTTAGTTTTGAGCTCATTTTTCTCATACTCAATTTTGGCGTTTCATGGTGATTTTAAGGTAAACAATCATCTTTGAACCGACTTACGTTCAGTTCAATCACACTCACACCGACCATTTTCCCAAATGGTGTTTCTCGAACACATAATGAAGAGCTGAAGAAAACTTGAAAAAAATTTAAGGCGATTACATAACTTTTCTACTTTGCAGGGCTAAGGAAAGTAAAAATCCATGATGTACAATAATCCATTACACGTATACAAAGATACACACTAGCATATGTATAAGAGTTCTCGTAAGTTCGAAATTTTGTAAAAACTTAATTTCTTCGAAACTTCGCCTTGAACAATTTTAGCAGCGTGAGTGTAATAATAATCAAAATGTTGTCGGTGATGAAGCCTCAAAGCGTTTTATTGGCTATCGCTCTTTTACCTGAATTGAGAACTTGATGCAGAGAGGCAGTTACAAACCGGTTATATCTTTGCTAAGAAGTGAACTACGGGGTGTGGTGTCATCGCGGGTTTTCTTAAATATGAATTTCCTAAGCACTACGAAGTAGAAAGAAAGTTACGTAATCGGCTGGAAAATAAAATATTTTGAGTTATCTTCAAAAGTTGTCGGATCCTTCTAAAACCAGAAAACGCTATTTGAAATAAAAGGCCTCACGTGCGCGTGCCTGCGAACAGTTTTTCAACTGACCAAATCACCTTAAATTTGATCTTTCAGCCTGCGGATCAACTCTGAACGTCGAAATGAAGTTAGGTACAAAGTCCACAACTAAATTACGTTGGCCATCAAATAAATGTGTGCGCTATACAAAAACGGGGGCCACATTTTTGTCAGTGAGCAAATATCGAGAGCAGCACATGAATAATCAAACATCAAAGTTATTGCAGCCTTGTCCTTAAAACCCCACCTTTTACGGCTGTAGCATTATTCCGAAAATATTTAGAAGCAACAAAAGTCTGAAATACAAAATATTTTTTTCGCTATGTTTTCCCTATAGCTACAACAGTAAATGCGAATGTTCTCACAAAAGATCACATCGACAGTCTTTCCAATTACCTACGCGCTGATTACTCAATAAAGGTCGTCATATACATAGGGATGACGTAGTAACTTGTGGGACGTCAAGCTAAGCTTCATCTGTTACCGTTTCGGAAGTTACGTTACATTCTACCAGGTTCATTCAAATTGAATGCAATGCAAATGCTGCTGCTTTGGATTAGTTGCTGAAGCGCTTCAAAATTTTGAGGAATGTTGATGCGAAACTGAAGTGCATTTGAGAGGACTTACGTGCTTTAGATCCTGCGAGGGTGCTGGAACGCTCGACAAATTGAAGAGGAAACCCGACGTGTTCGACGATTGAATTTTTTTTTTTGTAACTTCTTTTTTCTCCCCTTTTGGTGGAGTTGTGCAATCGACGAAATGAGACCGAAATGACGAGGTTCACACGCGTTGAACCGAATACGACGCGAGAATGAGCTTGAGCCTATCGGGACGAGACGCCTTTTCTCGAGACGGAGAGGACCCCCTCTTCACTATCCAGGGGGTTTCAGTAGGGACTCACTTTGGAGGGATGTGAGAGACTTGCTGAGTGGGAGACAACGGGCTCTGCTGGGCTCCGAATGGGGGAGTCTTTGGTTCTGTTCGTGTCTGGAGAAACAGGACGCCAATAAGAAGGACGTCACGACGCGATCCGCTAAAGGGCTTCCAACCGAACGGCATACACCACCGACGACCTGGACCCGATCCGTTGGAAAGGTCAAACTCCAAGACAAACCCCCTTCTACTTCTGCAGACCATCATCTCACTGGAGAGTCTCTGGAGGTATTGGGAAAAAGGAGGCGAAAGTGAATGCCAGCTCAGGAAAGTCAAATTTCTGGTCTATGCGGTTCGATCTTGACACAATCGCCTTGAAATGACCCTTGCAATTGCGAGCAGCGGTTCAATCTCAATTATCTCGCTCCTGCCCTGCATTCAATCGCACCTCAACCGTTACCGACAGTTACTACCAATATTCTCCTGTCAAAAAAAAAGAAATCAAGAAGAACGAAAATTGATTCTGTTTCTTACATCACAACTCACTGATTAATTAGTAACTCACTCATGCTCTATGTAGAATTTCTCATTTCCATGAGCCAACAGAACTTCACATCGTACCTAACGTTTTTAGGCCCACTGAATCTAAAACACCTCATTTCTGCAGTGTTTGGCTGGACACGGCGACTTCAATGCGCGATTCTACTTCTTTTCTCTCAAAGAATCCCCACCTTGCAGTACAACAAAATATTGCGGTCTTGCGATAAACAGCCATTGTAAAATATATGTGTTTGCCAAAAGAATGGCTATAAGGGGACACAAACACACAGAATTTCTTCAACTATTCAGCATTTATGCACTGTTCTCTTTAAATGTGTCTCGGATTGTGCGCCTAACAGGGATGAAGAAATGTTTGTGTTTTAAATTATTAGGGTAATGAATGTTGACCCCAAACCACTATTTCTGTGACTGTCCGTTAAACAAAATAATGTAATGCATCTCCGAATTGGATAGGTTTCTGGAAAGTTGAGGTTATGCTGCGGTTAATTAGTTTCCTTAGACTGACTGCGTAGAAAGGAAAGTTATGTAGCCCACTGGAACTAAAAAAACACTTTTTCGGATCGTGACATCCATGAATTAACATTGAGCACAAAAACGTCATTTGAGAAAATTGTCAGCGTGTTCGTACAACGGCGAGTATCCATCGTTCTGGAATTGGATGAAAAACTTTAGTAATTTTTGGAGATTTAGTTGGCTTAAAACCGACTAAAAATTGAAAAATAGTCTTCGCTGCGTTGAGAGAGTACGGTTGCCGAACTGTCATAACTCATCCAGAAAATAGAAAAATGTGTGAGGACTTGTAAGAAACTTGAGAAATAATTGTGGATTAATCTCGTACAGATGTCCGAACATCGAATAAAAATAATTTGATTAAACATTACTTGGTAATCAAAAAACTTCAATCGAAAATGAACGAAGAGTTGAATTCGTTGACGAAAAAAGTGAAGAATTCAAGAAAACGTTTTTTTAAGAATGAATAGAAACCGTTGTAGTCAAATAAAAATAAAGTGTGCAGCAAAATCGACTGCTGCAGATGTAGGTAAAATGTTGGGAATTAATTGAAAAAAGGCGTGGGAAAGCTGGGCAGAATTGTATTTGTTGGGAGCACTTGAGAACCGACTTTTATGAATAAATGGTGTACGCGATGAGCGGAGAGAGGACTGTACTATAAAAAATCGATATAAAATATTGAAAAGAGTTTGCGATATAAACTAGTGAAAATAGTTTGAGAAAAAACAAAGCACGGATGTCACTTCCTCAGTTCCAGAGTTGAGTGATGGGAAGCGGAAAGGGAGGAACAAGAACAAAAAACGACTATTTCGGAAAATTCAAGAGAGGAAAATAAGTAGT
The DNA here is from genome assembly GCA_020466155.1 of Pachypeltis micranthus. NCBI lineage: Eukaryota > Metazoa > Arthropoda > Insecta > Hemiptera > Miridae > Pachypeltis > Pachypeltis micranthus. The sequence goes on along the minus strand of CM035770.1, from coordinate 53,290,693 downwards.
TGGCTCCCAAAATAAACATTAAGCCCTTCGTCGGCAGGAGAAGCAGATTTAATGAATTGTTCGACGTTTCTGGCTGCTTCCATTTCAAGCGACTCGGGAGCACCCTGAGAAATCCCTAGGGTGGAAACAGCTCATTGACCTAATGGTGAACAGCCTCCTCCAACGTTGCAAAGCATGAGTGTGCAGGGGGCAGCGCTTCTGGTGAGGCATAGCAACAGTTCCTGGTTGGCTACAAACAGTGGATACGGTAGAGATACCAGAGCCATCTTTTAAATGTACTGTCCGTCCATCTTACGGCTGGGGACACTGCTCACTGTTCCATTTTGAATGGGCCTGCTGGGAGGTCAAGTACTCTGATCGCCAAAGATACAATGGATGATCCGACGATACCGAGTACCCAGGATTGGTCAAGCAACGAGTCAGAGGAGAGCGGAGGTGAGTGGCTGTGGGAGGAAAGGTCAGTGTTCTGAGCTGGGGGTTGCACTAGAGGGCTACCAACAATTGATGGTACAGGGTACTGGAAAGGCAGCAGTGGAATGGCCTGCTGAGAGGACGTCCTAGGATTGGCTGGTGCCGGAGGGAGGCAGAGGATTAAGAAATGGCCATGGGTGAGGAGATGCATGGTCGTGGGGAAAAGTTGGTTGTTAATGAATGTGAAGTTATAATAGCCTTCCTCCAAGTGAGCAGGGAAATGAATCCTCCTATGGTGAGGCGTTGTCCTCGCCAACCCTGGTGTTGGAGACGTTTGGAGGACTTGATGACTGCTTTTCACCAACCTCCAAAGTGTGGAGGAGCACGTGGAAAGAAATGCTACGTACCCCAGTACATGATAACTGGCTTCTCTGACCACTGCAGTGCGATACACTCCTCCCATTTGCATGATCTTAAGCACCCTCAACTCTGCTGCTGCTCCAGCAATGTATGTTTCACTTTCAGAGGTGCAGTCGAGTAGGGGTAAGCGGAAAGGGGAAGAGGGAAGAGCCAAAACCAACTGTTTATTTCTGAAGCATTTTTAGGGGAAAAATACGTAGTTGCCTTCACAAATAAACCTTAAGCCCTTTGTCGGCAAGAGGAGCAGAATAATTAATTGAAAAGTTTCTGGCTGTACCCATTTCAAAGGAAGAGACTCGAGCGAACTCCTGAAACCGAAACGGCGCCCCAAGTCGCCAAATCCTGGAGTATCTCTTATATATCTAAAGAGCGTGACCAAACTATCACTTTATAGGACTACCACGTCAATTTCTGAGGATTTTAGTTACATTTGAGCAGATTTGATAAGGAAAACATTGCGCTGAAATAGATTTTCGTCGAAATGTTTGGCAATTTATTGTGCTGACCTACTTGCACTGTGAACATCGCCAAAATGTTCATTACCGCATAATTGAGCTTTGTGCTCGTGTGTGTTTGAGTGAATAATATAAATAAACCAAGTAAAACTAGTAGCAAGGTCGTTTGAATTGGGTAGATGGCCGAAAAAATGTTTTGCGTAATGTCATAGGGAAATAGAAGCGAAATCGTGGGATGTAAGCTGACACTGAAGAAAAAATTGCAAAGGCGTAAAGAAATAAACTGCGAAAGCCCAAGAAAATGGACAAAGAACGTTGTTTGAAAACTAATCATAAATTTAGCAAACTCATGTTAAAACCGTAAGGTGAGGAAGAAATTAAGTGTGTTTCGACACAAGAAAAAGTGAAAAAAACGCTGAGGGAAGAAACTAAGCCAGAAATTGCCAGAAAATCGAATAAGTTTTGTAAAAGGCTGAAAAAGTAAATTGTGTAAACCCACGGGGGAAATTTTAAATAACGCTGCTAAAAATAACGTAAATAACACACCACAAATCAGAAAAGAAACAAACAGCAGAAATTTTAAGAAAAATGAAGGAATATTGTAAATGCTAAAGTAAAGTAAATGTGACACGCAAAATGGGAGAGAAACCGTTGGAAATGCACAAATTATTGTAGAGGGGTATTGTAGGGGGGGAATAAATCGTGTTAAGTTGCAAAAGAAGAGTAACAGAATTTCTCGCCATGCAGAGGGGCAAAGAAAGTAAAAATATTGAATGAGCTCCGCGTATGAGCTGCACTCTTTTGTTTTAAGACTCCTACCAAGTGCCTTTCGCCTTAATGGAGTTGTGACGTAATAAAGCAACGCCCCTTCGCGAACCTTTCATTACCAGCTGAAAGGTTTTCGAATATTCGAGCGCACCTTAGAATTGGAAGAACGGGCAAGCGGCTGCGGTTGACCGAACAAAAGCGGCCGCTCATATCTTGCCCTCTGAAAATATGTCAGATTTCAAAATGATGGGAAAACCTCACTGCCGAAGAGGTGCATGTGGGCGGCCGCCCGATCAACGGCCGATTGTTTCACGGCCTCTCTCTCAAAAGAGATATTTCTCCGTGTCCTTCCACCAGACGCCTACGGAAATTCCGAACGTCATTCGTCCTCAAACTCTTCTCGACCGGCTAAATGTTCGACAAATGTTTGAAGGTTTCATTCGACGAAGTGTGCAACTGATTCACTCTGACTCACGAAACGCTAAAACGATGACACAGTTTCATAATTCTGGGCAATTTACGAGTGCACTCAAATTGATCAACTTACCCTCTCTTCACGGACACCTTATTTCCCAATTGTTACTTTTCGAAAGTGTACTCAGCAAATTTTTACGTTTACTAAGTAATCCAATCTGTTTTTCACTCACCTGGTAGAACTTCACACTCCGGCATTGACATTGTTTCGACCACTAATACTCCAAGACAGAGTACAGGTGACGTATGTAACTGCCAACATGATCGTTTTGAGAATGTTCGTCTCCACGGCTCTGAAATAATAAGGAATTGGTATTAAAAAACGAGGAACCCGAATATCACACAATTTTCCTCCTCCCTGCAAACGTGCCAAATACCAACCACAACGTTCCACTACATATTCGGTGAATATGTAGAAAGTGTTCGATTACTGATTCGAAATTTATTGAATCGCTCCTACTTATGACACGGCTTTTATTTAATGCGATCGGTTTATAGCTGAGTCATCTGTCTGTCAACACGATTTTTCGGGTAAGGCTCGTGCCTAACATATTGAAACCTTTGGTCGACAATTGTGAGAAATGCTGGAGAACGAAACGGCAGTGGTTTGAATTCCGGAATTTCTGGAATGGCTCCTGAATTACTCTTATGAATGTTACTGAACCTCCACTGTGTAGGTAGTTTATTTGACTACCATCCTGGTTTTGAATCGATTTTTGTCACGCCCAGTAATGGCGTCTCATTGTGACTAAATATGAAAATTGAACCGATCGGATTCAGTCATTGTCTCTACATCGAGTTCGCAGACTTTCCGGTAAAAGAAGCACAGCTTTTTTTGCGTAATGAGGTCATAAAAAAGCCTTGGGTAAATTGAGTAAAAATACCTAGCTAATGAGCAGTTCCGTCTCACTAGGAGGAAAATGTTAGGAAATCAAGTAAAAACGCTTGTGGAACTTAGCGACACCGTTTCGGCGAATGGAGTAAAAAAAGGCAGAGAAGCAGTCGACGAATTGAATTAAGACGTCGTTTAGAAAACTGACTAAAAATGTGGATATTTCCCATTTCGTATGATGAAACTAATGAAATGCGTTACTGGAGATGCGTTAGTATTGATAAAACTAAGCGTTCCAAGTCAGCTGCTATTACAATCCGTCCTGAATCGAGCCAAAATTGTATTGATTTAAAATAAAGGCTCATTTCAGAATCTATGCAGATGAACAGATGTCATACAGTTTTCAAACAAAACGGGATGGAGAGCAAACGTTTGAACGAAATTCGATATTTAGTCTGCAGATCGCCATGGAACTTCAAAATCGGTATAAATTTAAATATAGTTATTATAGTGTTCAAAACGCCAAAGTACTATTTTTCTCACAAATGGCTCCAACAACGGGTTTCATTAAATTTTGTGTATAGATAGTTCCCACAAGACTAAATTCCAAATAACTAAAGACGAAATTCTCATTTGCAAGAAGATGACATTTCGAAAAGTTTTAACGCTGTTTTTACCTTATAAAACTCAGAACGTGCCAGTGTCCTCAAAAAAAGCAAGTCTACACTCTATAAAGGTCGTGACATAAGTACGAGTAACTCAATAAATTCTGGAGCTTAAGACGTTACCATTGAGAGCCGTAGAACATTGAGTTGCGTTCTGTCAAGTTCGCGTAAATTGAATGATAAACAGATTTGATTGGCTGCTAGAATGACAATTCGGTGAACTAACGTAAGACTGGGCTGCGTAGATATGGCCAGTAGTCTTCCCACTTAATGAACAAATTTATTTTACGTACGTACGTTCCCTTTCCCATTTCGTTTCACATGTGCAACATTTCGAAAGCGACAAGGCTTCCACTGACATAGAACAGGATCCAGGGTCGCAAGTCAAAAGTTGCGTTACTTGAGCTTTCTAGTCCCCAATCGGTTCGTTAGATTTGGTGTCTTCTCTCCATGTCGCCGTCGTCTTTGAAAAGGTAGACGACTAGGAAAGCAAAAGTAAAAATGACGAAGTGTTATGATAATGAGGGTCGAGCCTGTGGCCGTCGCAGCTGATTGCGCAACGGGCAATTCTTCTGAATCGACTTTCTTTCGGAAGCCTCAAACTTCTCGCGCCAGTTCATCAAGCAGCTGGCGAGTTCAGTTTCAAATTCTCAATTTGAACCGCGTTCACATTTTTGTTTTGTAATTATTTTTCGGTCTCCATCATCGTTAGCTATACTTCAGAGAGTAAGCGTCGTGAAATACTGTCACTTGCCCAATCTTTTCCACTCAACATTTATATGAACCAGATATAACTCAATATTCCTCATACAAACTTAGTACTGGACCGACATTTACTGGGTTCCTCCTGCAAGCAGCGTGATGTTTCAATGAAGATAGTAACTCAATAATGATAAACGGATTGGCTATTTTCGCGACTGATGCCGAGTTTTTTACGGCTACTTGTTACGGGTTTAGAAATATAGAGGGAAGAACAGGGCGGGGGATCTTTCAATTCTCGAATCCCTAATTATAGGCAACTTATTGAACTACCGACACGATGTTTGTTAGAACGCCAGAAAAACTAATATATCACTTTCGTCAAAATATTTTGTAATTTATTGCGAGACTTCATTTTTTCCCGAGGAAAATGATATTTCCCGTCCAAATATTTGTAAATTTTCACTCAATGAATCGAATAAAAATGGTTACAGCCGTTTTTGAGAAAAACTCGGTGTTTTGGTCACTATTATAACTAGTGGTTAGTCACACTAGTTACTCATCCCAGGTCACACCAGTTCACCTATCCACTCTCCCTCTCTCTCTCTCTCTCTCTCTCTCTCTCTCTCTCTCTCTCTCTCTCTCTCTCTCTCTTTCAACTTTGCACACAGTCTGTGTGCCCTCAGTGACATGACTCGTGAGCAGATTACCATGCTCCAGAGGGCCCATAATGCCGTCGTTCGTTTCATTTACCGACTCAAATGGGATGAGCACGTTAACACATACTTCCTCAAGCTTGGATGGTTGAAGATTGAGAAGCAGGTGCAATTGCACATTGGAACGATGCTGTTCAGGACTGTTAAGTCTAGGTCGCCACAGTACCTTGCGGAGAAGTTTGGGTTCCTGGAGGATTGTCGCCAACATCACACTCGAAGGCGTCTCATACAGATCCCCTTCCACCGAATAACCATTTTCAACAGATCATTCACAGCCACAGCCATCCGCATCAATAACAACAATCTTGACTCTTTCAAACAAACTAGAACAAAGCGTGAGGGCATTTAAAAATGCATTTTCAACTTTTCTGTTGCAGAAGTACAGTGCAAGTGCCTAGCGAACAAGTATGAGATGTGAAAGCCAAACGATAAAAAAAAGAAAAATATTTGCAACGTGCTTGTATTGAGACGTTTTTGATTTTTTCTTTTTCGTCGTATTGTATGTTTACATTTCGTTTGTCGTTTATTAACATGAAGGTTCAATCATTTTATGTACATAACTGCCAGAAGTGTATGAAAAGGTCAATGCTTCCAGGGACAGTGGAAGAGAGGGCCATTAACAGCCCCTGGTTAATTAAATAAACTAAGCTCTCTCTCTCTCCCTCTCTCTCTCTCTCTCTCTCTCTCTCTCTCTCTCTCTCTCTCTCTCTCTCTCTCTCTCTCTCTCTCTCTCTCTCTCTCTCTCTCTCTCTCTCTCTCTCTCTCTCTCTCTCTCTCTCTCTCTCTCTCTCTCTCGACAGGCTATTTAAATTAGGTAAATTATATAGTATATCTGAATTTTGTTCGAAAAGAAAATAATATTTTTAAAAAAAAACTATCGAATAATGAAACAAAGATATTGTTGTAGATAACTAGCTAATAAGAAGAAGAAACGAAAACTGTTGGCGCATTTGTATTTATCATGTTAAATTTTAAAATTTCTGGTTAGGTGTAAGAATGGTCGAGTACGACCACATCTCGCCAGATGTATTAATAAAGCAAATTTCTCGATCCCCACAGAATAATGTGTTGATGTCATATGATTTGTTCGTTGTGTTTGTGTATGTGTATGTTAGTTAGTGTAGTTAGTTCGCTGCTGAGAGGAGGAGGAATATCCAAGTACTCGCTCCCCTTAAATAACAACAGTTGAGTGTTTATGTGTTCGTATGAGTGTAATTTATTTTGGCATCAATGAGGTTGGTTGTTGTGTATATTAGTTTTAGTTCGTTTACTGCTGAGAGGGGAGGAATATACGGGTACTCACTCCTCTCAAATAGCAGTAGGTAAGTAAAACTTAGGGGCAATGTAATTTTGTAGCATGCGAGGATGCTGTACATTTATTCCATGGGGGCCTTATGGCCCTTATTTCCCCTGGTGTATAAATAAACATATTCTCTCTCTCTCTCTCTCTCTCTCTCTCTCTCTCTCTCTCTCTCTTTCTCCTCTCATATGAGTTTCATCCCCCCCCCCCTTTTATGCACCAACTTTCACCCCTGAACCAATAATCCTGCTCATAGCTTAACTTTGTGGCCCCTACGTTGATTTGCAAGGTGTATATTAAATTGGAGCGTTTTCCCAGCCAATTACATAAAAGCGTACAGAAGGAGGTGAGCGAACTTTCTTGTATCATTGAGTAACCATAACCTCTGACGTCGACAGTTAACGCGTATCCATGCATTTAAAATAAAATCCAACGGTAAAACAATAGAGAATAGAGCCTTTCTATCGAAGCGGTGAGTCGATGGTTCTTTCGATTGATTGTATCATTATAAAAATATGCAACTTTACACTTTCATGAATTTCTCTTCGAATATGTTTTAACATTGATGGACATTTTTTATTTAAACATGGCAAATCCGAATAGTTAACGACACCGGAATCCTCTGTCTGAAACGAAGTCTTGTCGTTCCAGGAAAACTATCACATTGATGGCGGTGTTTGACACGATTTTTAACATGAGCAAGAATATGAAGATACCGAACAATGACATTGACGAATGTATCAGTTGGAACAAATTCTTAAAATGATGCCTCAAAAACGGTTGGCTTGACAGTAAAGGAACCCATGCAACTCGTAAACATATAAACTATACACCCCGAAGAAAATTAACGAATGATATGAAACTGGTCTTTTATGGTTACATTTATCATTATTTTTTACTCCTACAATTGATGTTACGACCAAAAGTTGAAATTTGAAGAATATAGCAGTGCACCAACAACGCGAGTTTTTAAAATATCGACCTGCACCTCGATTTCGTTATTCTCTTCATACAAAGTTGTTTAGCTCTTGAATTTGAGTGATAATTAATGAAAATAAACGATATTTTCCATATTTGATATCTTTGAATGAATCACGAGTTCGAAATGATACATGATGGTATGATATGGTCGTATGATGGTTCCGTGATATTTTGCCGGTTGCGCATAAGCCTCGAAATGTATTGCATGTTACGGAGGTCTTGGAATTTCAACAAAATATAAACTTCTCACTGCAGTGGAAGGAGGAACTATTAATTTTTGTAATGGGAAGTTGGAAGAGAAATCGTCCTAGATGATAAATGGTATTTTACTTAACATCGGCAGACGCAACAAAAATCACACGGTACTCATCGATCAGTAGAGAGCCCCACACTATCAATTTGCTGATTTCTCCGCTCATTTGGCCATTTGGAACCGAACCTTGAATGGGCTGAACATTCTAAAACCTACCAAAGACCTTCAGAATGAGCGGCACAAGACAAATCATTAGCTATTCGATTGAAGAAAGCTTTTTGATATTTAATATCTCGTATTTAATACACAAATATGTAGAATTTTCGGGCGAGGCCGTTTAATCTAAAGAAAGTTGGGCTACCGCGCCTGCACCACCTCAACGGCATGATGGTTTGCCTATCTTACGATTACATGGAACTAACTTGAGGAGTTGGGGAACTCATGTAGTTTGATGTAGAGATAGTGTCAACGCGTTGTAAGATAATACTAGACCGCGTTGATGGAAAATATGAAGATGACGTAGTAAATTTTCTGACAACCGAATTGGTGGGGGGGGGGGAGAATTTTGTTTAAAGGGTAGAAATGTTCCTGGTCCAAGCGTTAGCGCCGTACGCAAACAAATCTAGCAGAGTACCCAAGGCTAGGTCATAGTGCGAAGTACTATGTCACCAGTATCCAATAAAATGGCAGTTAATCCTCCTGAGATAGAGAATAAACAGAAAATGTGGAGCTAGTACGATTAAAGAGCCGTAGGAGGTCACGAATGGCAGCCCCAATGACAGATGTATATACACACAGTATATTATATTCTGTAGTCGTACTCAAAGTTTTATTCATTTTATAAAACTTTTAAAATCAAATTTTTAGCTATTGCCAGTATCTGATTTTTCTGGTTAATACGCGTGCTCTCAAATGATATTTTAATGTAGAATATGAACTCCTTAGCACATTCGTATTGAAAAGAATTTTGAGTGATGACGGTGAGTGTATAAGTCGCCCTATTGAGCACTTGTCCTTCCTCCGTGTTATGTGCTCAGACCTCGCAGCCCAAATCAAGTCCCTTTCAGGGTCGACCTGGGGGGCCTCATCCTACGTCTGGTACCAATATTACCGGGCCGTGTTCTTACACGTGGTGCAGTGTGCTGCGGAGACGTGGTGGGTGGCTCCGAAGCGCCGGGGCCGGCAGCTGGCACTCACGCTCCTGCGAGACAACCTCCTGGCTGTGCTGCCAGCATACTGCACCACTTCCCACCTGGTCCTCCAGGTGCTTGCTGGCACACGCTCCTGAACCTGATCCTCGACCTGGCGGTGCTCCAGTCGTGCATTAGGCGGGACTGCATGATGGAGTACCGAGGGCCCTTCCAGGCCGACTGAGCAGAAAATCACTCTCACCCTGGAAGCGCTCATTTTGAGGTGGCAGGAGCGGTGGGACGAGGGTCCACAGCGCGGTATCTCCACAGCATCCTCCCCTCCATTGAGGGGAGGCTACGAATGAGCTGGTGGTGGCCCTTCGCGGAGGTGCAGCTGCTCTCTGGTCACGGTGCCGTCAATGAGCCGCTGCACTTCTTCGGGCGCCGCCCCTTCAGTGACTGCCCATGTGGGGAGGCCGAGGAGAGTGCAGCACATGCACTCTTTGCCTGCCACCTGTATGGCGACGCCCGGGAGCATGCTCAGCTTCCTGCGGCAGGAGGAGTCCCGTGGCTCCCCTCCAGCAAGGCGGAGGTCCACCAGTTTGTCATCTTTACCCAGGCGTGGGCGAACCGGCGGAAGAGCCTGGTGTCATGGTGCCCCCCTCCCCCCCAGGTCGAGGAGTAGGGACAAGGCTCCCTCGAGATCACCAGGCACTAGCCGCGATGCGCCTCCGCCACAGGGGCTAATCGACGCCCTGGCCTATAGGCGCTCGCTTGCAGCGGACCAACGATCCGGTAGGCCAAGCCAGGCCTGGCTCGTTACCCCATTAGGTGTGTATATAATTTACTACAATGACAGTAGGATTCGTCATTGGATGCCGTTAAAGGGAAGACTCAAAATGTGCTTTAAGAAAAAAAAATGTTTCAAGCGTACTGCTCCTTTGATGAGGGAATTCCCGTGAAGCGCCAGGAACCACACTCCAAACAGGCACGATCTCTTCATGGCATTTGAAACTTGCAGGGATCGTACAGAAAAACGTTCAACTCCCGATACTGCCAAAATGAGTTGAGCTTTCGACGGGCCTTCTTCACAATGATCAAGGTTTTATACAAATTGTGAATTTATTTCACTCTAGAATTTTCAAGATTCAAATTTGAAGCACTTCTCGGTACTCGACTTTACGAACTTATCCTTGAGATTTACAAAAGCTGTTCTTACGCCAATTTTGAACTCCCTAGCTCATTCCGCTAGGATTATGCGGCATGATGCCGGATATAAACAATTCAATCAGAAAGGGTCAGTTCTTGGCCACTGTCCCCCTGAACACATTTATGCAGTTCTCGACGGTAATTAACTTTTCGTTAACTTATTATTAACACACGAGAAACTGGCTAACACTGGAACCCTAAAGTACAAATAAGTAACTCAAAAATGGAAGGTTGTGCAATCATGTTCAGATACACCTAACAACCGTGGTGGTATTTTGTACAGACGTAATCATTATTTTTATTTATTTAGTTGATTATTATTTTACTAATAATAATTCAACATTTTCTATTTTCACTTTCATTAGCCACCAGAAGTTGGAAGAGCGTTAAAGTTTTCAGAAATATTCTGTGTCTGTGAACGGAATCGCGTCACAAATGCGCAATTTTGAAATTACTTTCCACTACCCAAAGGGTAAGGAACGTATCATAATTGTGCCAGAAACGTTGGGTTTTTTCAAATCTTCATGTTTTGAGGCCTACTGAATCCAAAAAAACCTGATTTTGGCGCGTGGTATGTGTGTGGACCCGAAGGCTGTTAAGCTGCTGGTTCTTAACTTACTTCTCAACATGGAAAAACCTGCTGGCACCTTGTCTCCAGGTGGCTGGTATTACCGAAGGGCATTTCGGCCAGTGGCTGGTATTACCGAAGGGCATACCTGCAGTCAGGTCTGTGATTGGCCCCCTGGGAGCTGCTAAGGCTTTTGATACGGTAAGCCACCAGGCCTCGGCCGATTGTGGGCTCCCGGTCGGCTCATCGATTATATGAGTTCCCTGTACTGCAGGGATATTCTGGCCTTGCAGGTTGAAGGGGAGAGGACTAGGCAATAGGGCCCTGTTTCCTATTCTCATCAATCTTGTGATTGATACTGCAGCGAGTAAGCTGCCTCAAGAAGTAGGGTTTGATCTCGCCCCAGGTGCGCAGGTAGGTGCTTAGCCTTCGCAGATGATTTCATCCTTCTCGCAGGTACCAAGCAGGACTTGCAGATCGCCCTGGACAGTATTTCTTAGAAATGCAGCTCGGTTTCCTTGGCGCTGGTCGTATCGAGGTTACAAGGTGAAGGTCGTGGATGCGGGTTTCGTCATTGACGAATCCCAAGTCCGAGCTAGAGGCGGTACGTTGGGATCAATCGAGGCTCCTTTGGACGTACTTGCTCCCAAAGCTTAGGTCAGCTGATTTTTAGGAGGTTAACTGTAGGTAGGCTAATAAGTCTAGATAGAAAGGTGCGATCTATGGCTTGGCCTCCCATATACCGTCCCATGTTCGTACATTCACGGTCCAGATTGATCTGGGGGAGTCAGTTTCATCTTTCTCTGCCACTAGTCGCCGTAAGCGCCTGCGACGCTTGGCAGGCGTCAGGTTGAGATGTCGCACGCCAGATATAAACAAAAAGCCAGGTTGTAGTCCCTGAATCGAGTGTGCCGTCAAACTCACCAGGGCGTGATAATGCAGGCTTTAATCGGGCTGGTAGTGTCTTCTCATCAGCGGCCTGGGATGCAGTGAGAGAGCAGCTGTGTCTCTGGCGAAGGACTGAGGCCTGACCTTGAGTCTGTTGTGGTCCTGGATGTCCAGGTAATATCTTGCGCTGATTTGCCAAGCCAAGAGGCGCTAATACGAGTAGACAGATCTTTGCATGTTTGGGGTGTCAGAAGCTCGTGGAGTGGAGGCAGGAAACATTAGGGTTGCGGCATTGACAGTGTCCTGACGTGATGTGTGGTTCTAGAAACGTGCTGAGGAGCTGCGTTGGCTGGCTGTGTCAGCAGGCGTTCTCCGAGGTATCACCACCCACATGTCACAACCAACTTGGTCATATCTAAACTGGTGGTCATTCTATCGTGGAACACCATCTTGTTTTTCTTTCCTTCCCCATACCCTCTAATGAAATAATTAGTGTCATCCCACGTTATGCATTCATTAACCTAACTTGTTCAACCTCTAACTTAAGAATCATTGAAATCTCTGAATACACGTGGAGTTGAGGAATTTGATGTGGCGCTTCGCACCAGATGTCTTCTTTCCTTTTACGTTCCGTTTTAATTGTGTTTATTCATGTTTTTACCTATTTTTAGTTGCCGATCCCGTAACTTTTAGGTTTAGTTTCCTAATAATTTTTATTGTTGTTCTCTTCGGGAAAAATAATATTATCCACTTCGTTGGAAACTAGGCGCTAAAACCTCGAAAATTTCAACAAAACTGAATCGTTAACTTGCGGCAATGTTACATAAAGCACTTCATTATTCTTGGGTCCTACGGTAAATTCCCCTTTTCGAGAGTAATTAATTGGTGTTGACGCTGCATCCATAAAATCTAGTCGGTGTTCCACTCACTCGCAACAAATATAACTGCCACCAACTAATTTCTTACGTCAACTCCTTGTTTCCAAATACAATTGCACTATGTGTCAAATAGTAGTTACCTGTTTATGGGATATGAGTGCCTGTTGGTCGATAAGTTAAAATCTTGTTTTGGTTTGTGTACCTCTAAAGATGGTTAGTAAATTAACCTTAATGTTGACTTAACAGATGGTTTTTAGTGTTGTTCTTTGGCCGATCCTTAAGAAATTCATCGTCGCGTTTGCAGAAAACGATCAAGAACAGTTCACTTCTGAAAGTAGCTTCGTTTTCTTCGGAAACTCCTAAAATACCCGTTCGAGCCGACCTAAAACCTATCTTCGATCCCAGAAAGGAAATAGGTGTAGGGCAACCAGCTAGTCCTCGTCTCCTCGGATTCACCTCAAAAAGCCCTTAATTTCCTTTTAGGCCTATCAGCCCGTAATGAAACGGGAAATTAGCGGGAGAGAGGGCCCCGACCGTGGGTTTAGTGGAGGGGGATGTGGGGACGTTAGTGTGGTGGATATTTATAACTCGACGAAGAGGGCGCGGACGTTGAAGCTGACGCTGACGGTGGTGGGAGCCCTAGCAAATCGCGTCGCCCTCCTCTCGCGTGCCACCTTCGCGGCCCCGTGCCAAATATACCCGTCCGAAGATCAGTTGAACAAGACCTCCCCACCACGATCAGTTCGAACCCCCTCGTCATTAACCCCATTGACACAAACGCGACTTGATATTCCACAAAACTCTACGACTGCCTTCGCTCAAAAAAAAATTCTCAAAATGCTCAAACCCCAAAATAATCATTTTTCCGGAAATTCTGAAAACGCGTCGCGAAATCCTGTGAAAACATCCAACTCCCCCAACTCCTAAAGAAAACTCCCAATCAACGGTTTTTCATTTGATACTTCGCCTCCACACTTCTTCACGTCGATCCCTAAAAACAATTTTGAGTGGCAAGTGTCGCCGGGCGCAATTCTGAAAGTTACCGAAAACGATGTTTCACAGTTTCAAAGTGCTCAGAAGAAAATCGCCTGACAAGAAGAATCAGCAGAACAGAAAGTCAACCAGTAAATGTAGGTAACAGCCAAATTGCGTTTGTATTACTTTGATTGCCAGCAACAAGCATCTGAACTGTTTCCTTCTTCAAAATCTTCATGTTACCTGAAAACTTGGGGCGTTTGTGATTAAAATATTTCGCACGATGCATATAGCATATAGCACTTTGTACATCCGGTGACGCAACATACACAAGCCCCGTACCTTCGTCCGCTGAAACACTCAAGGAGCACAAAATGCAGTTACTGAATGTAAACACGTTATATCAAAGTGACAAAACGTTATCAGCTTTTGACAAAGTTTCAAAAACGATCTTTAGTGTCAGACGAAGCTCAATTTCTGGTATAATTTGACCCGTTCTTACTTAGTTTTCGTTTACTACGAAAAGCTGTTCAAAAGATTAAGAAATAACACGAGAATAATTGGAATACTAACTTTTCATGTCCCGGGAATCAAGTTTTCTGATGACGATTTATAGTTCGCCTTCTCTTGGGGCCATCTACTGGTTACACAAACGTTTGCTGGAGTCAAAATGTGAGTACAGGTCGCTAGAAGAGACTCCATCACGTTGAATAAATTCAGTTTTGTATTTACTGTGGAAGTTTTGAAAACGTTAGAACAATTATTTTGTGCGAAGCCTTTACATTCGACGATATGTGTGTGTTCGCACACGCTGTACTACTCTCGATCATATGAACGAAACGTAGGTACTAGTTGGTTCATCAAGAGGATCATTGGAAATGAGAGAGCAGACCGTGTGGCCAGACGCGGTTCGTCTACAGTGCCTATTGGCCCCAACATTGGACCTCTCCACTGTGAGATTTCTCTGTCACTATTCAAAAGGACTGTGGGAGAATATGCCAGAAGAATGGATCAGACGGTCTGGAATGCTGCGGGAGTAAGGCACTTCAAACGCTTTATCTTGGAGCAAACGCGTGAGATAAGACAGAACCTTCAGAGGATGGAGAGGAAGAACCTAAGGCAGATTCTTGGTATCATCACCAGGCACTGCAAAATGAACAAAAACATGTATGTTAAGGGCATAGTCTACACCCCTCGGTGTAGGTGGTGTGACACGGATGAAGAGACTCTCTACCATGTCCTGGCCCAGTGCCCGATTTCTAGTCTTTGGCACCACTTCTCTTACGATGGACATCAAAGAAGGCTCATGCAGGAAATACCTGGCATTCCTTAGAAGGCTGGGCATCGCCCTGTGAGATATCTGGACTGGTACAATAGGTCGTTTGGCCACGGTCCATATCCCACCTGAGGAACGGTCAGAACGCTGTATACATCTCAGGGCAACGGATATTTGCTAAAATAGTCGAGGAAAACATAATTTTGGTATGGGTTAGTACAAACGAACAAGCCAGGTTTAACAAAGTCAGTCAAGCCACAAATTTCAAAAACTCGAATGTTTTTCTACCTCTTGGTATTCTTCTTTCAACAGATATCACAGCAACATTGATGGATAATAACGTGTAGTAATACCCTCATTTTGATACATTTTGCCCCCCCCCCCACTGCTATAAAAATTGGTCATCGATCAACCCATATATGAAAGTAAAATTAGCTGGTTCTTTTTGTTCAATCACTAACAATAAACATTTCCACAGTTCCTCTTTCCAGGACCAAAAAATTATTTTAAAACTCCATTTAATTCGACCGGCACCTTGAAGTTTTAACATACGAGGCAGCGTGGATATTTAGCGAGACGCATCGTTCAACTTTCTGCACCATGCGGTAAATGCGATGGTATACTACACACACATTCGCTGTACCTTCAATCACCCCAATCACAGAAACGCATTGAGCGAATATACTGCTCCTGCTCATTCCCCGATTAGTAGTACAGGAAGAATACGTCAAGGGCTGATGTTGCCAACACATTCTGTGCCTAAAATGCTACGAAAAATTCCCTATGAACTAGTATCTGATTTTCCTTCGTTATCATGATATCTAGTCGTTCAAAAGCTTCCAGGTCCCAATCGTGCCCTTTGTTGAATGATCATGCTCTCAAGTTCACGAGGGTCTCTTTTCTCTCGTCTTCATCTTCTTAGTTCCTTTGGAGAATGTTGACGAGGCAACTCGTCCAGCAGCTGCATACGAAGCAACCAGGTACGGGTAGTCGAAGGATTTGGAAACGAGATGCATTAGCTCAGGCAGCAATGATTCGGCGTCAGTGAAGAGAGGAGACCGCAGTGCGATGAGCTGAGATAACCAGCAGGGAGGGGGGTTACGAGTCAGTATCAAATAAGAGAAAGCCTTAAGTACCCCTTAACTAATACACACATTAATATGAAAAATATCGTAAATGGGACAATATAATTTGGTGTGATGTAAGACAATTGACAGATAACAAGAGAGTAGTAGACAGGAAACTTGTACCTATAAAAGAAATATAGTTATAGTACAGGAAAGACTAGACTTGAAGATAAGTGCAGTAAGAGTAAAGTGGAAAGTAAAGATTGTGATGACGTCCTTTTTTTTTTTTTGAACCGGTGGATACCGGCGATACCCTACAGGCCTATTGTAAGGGCGTCCATGCGCCTCAGTTCATGGCCCACCAGGACCACCCCCAGTCCCTTGGGCACTGGGCTCACTTGGTGTGACGGCGCACACAGGAGGACATCCGCAAATTCTGCATTCGCCACCTTTTCCGGCGGAAGACAGGGCTTCCCAAACACATGGCTGCACGATGCCACGAGTGCATCACATACGCACAAAACATGCTCTGCCGTCTCCAGCCCCACCTCGCAGAACCTGCATACCTGTACCTCACACTTGCTAATATTGCTTCAGCGGACAATGACCTGAACACAGGCCACATATGATCCTCATATCTTTCCTCCCCAGTGAAAGACCCTCCTTGGCCCTCCCTCTGGAGAGTCGGATGAAGAATTTTGATTGTCTAACCCCGGGCAACCCCTGTCGATGGGCAGCCTTGCACCTACCCTCCCATTTGCCAACCTCTCTGCGTAGGTGGCTCCTGGTAGTCCCAACAAAGAGCTCAGGGTCGACACGGATCTGCACCGATACCTTCTTTGCCAACCCATCCGCCAGTTCGTTCCCTCTATACCCTGATGCCCTGGCACCCATCACAGAGTTACACTGTTGTCATTGGCCACGGTATTCAGTCCATTCAGACACTCCCACACCTGCGGGGCGAGGCTAAGGCCTTGAGAGTGGACTGACTGTCCACCATAATATAGATCCTCTGCTGCTTCAGTCTCCTCTGCGGCGGCAGCTGCACACAGACAGTCACTGCAGCCACCTCTACCTGGCATACCATGGCCAGTTACTCCAATAGGATCGCCGCTCTAATTCTCGGCCCAAAGATGCCTGCCCCAGCAAGGCCACCCTGCACCGAGCCATCAGTGTAATATACCAGGGCCCCAGCTTCAAAAGCGGGAACTTCCCCTTCCCACCTGGATCGCTCATGAATGAGTATCTGAAAGGGTAATGCGAAGTTGAACCTCGCCGGCATTGAGTCTACCACATGCAGTTTGGGCCCCTTCACATTCACCTTGTCAAGGATCAAGTGGTAGGAACTCATTATCCCCCGCATGATCAGACCCACCTCCAACATACGCACATCCTGGAGGAACGCCATCCTTTAACATCTATGTGGAGTAGAGCTAAATCTAACAATACCTCCAGAGCTCATGGTGGACCTTCACCACCTTACCACCCAGTCTGAGTTCCGGTAGCACAAGGCTACGCCATCTAGTGAATGGGACCAGGCTCGTTTTGTCTGTATTGACAAAGATTCCTTGCCGGCATCTCTGTACGGTATTCAGTGCATGCTGCATGCATTCACTGATTACACTCGCGAATTAACCTCTGATAATAATTACCAGGTTGGTCGCGTATCCTACTACCTTGTAGCCCTCCTTCTCCAGCAGCTCAAAAAGGGTATCAACTACCAGTAACTTCATCTAATCCGCTGTGAGGAGCTCGACCGGTTAGTCCTCATGGAACACCCCCAGCTTCACCACCAACACAGCTGAGCTATATGAGACTGGTGGTCACCAGCCAGGGCCACCCCCTTGGCACGCTCTGACCCCCAGAGCCACTAGCCCCACTGAGGTGGATTGCAGACGGGGAACCTACGCCCCCACACTGCTCCCCAGCACCCCTCACTGCCAAGGAGCGCCTCACCTTCTTCCTCTTCTCAGGAGTGTCCCCATGGGAAGGGGGGGGTCCTTCTTATTTGGCCCCCCTCAGCCTCTTTCGTCTGCCCTCTTGTCACCGCAAGAGCCCTGGCATCAGCCACGCTCTTACACTCTGACAGGAGAGCTCTGAACCTGCGCCTCTGTGAGCCAGTGAACTTCACATGGCGCCCCCGCTTTTGTGCCGAATGCGTGCCTGACAGCCCTGCATCCGACCCTTCAGTCAGCAGCTCCAAACCCCTTATCCTCCTCATTCTCAGCAGCCCCAATGACCCCCCACGGCAGAGAAGGACCCCACGCCAGCACTACCCCATCAGGCAGCACCCTGGCACCAGGCCCCACACCGGCAGCATGGTCCCCCAGAAGCCCCCCGCTCGCAGGATGTGATTTTGCGTCTCCATCCGTGGCAGTTGAACCTCCTTCTTCAACTGGGAGATCACAGCCCCAGTCCTTCCAAGACCTTCTCCTCTATCACCGAGGAGGGACTCAGTAGCAGTCTCTTGTCCTCAGCTAGGGTAAGCTCCTGAATGCTCACATTTACTTTATTCCATCCACCTCCCAAATCAGTCGGCCCACTCCGTAGGATATGGACACTAACAGGCTAGACCACGTGAAGGTTTGGAGATGTTTTTAAGCATGGCTGTGCTGAGTGCCATCCCCTAAGATCTGGCATAAGCCGCCGAAAAAGTCAGGTGGCTCGCAAAATACCAGCTTATTCTAGCTTTGATGACGTCCTTACTGAAGGCAACGAAACGAAGCAACAGGTTTCCATAGCATACTAAGAATAAATTCGTTACTTGGCAAGTTTTACAAATTCTTCTGTAATCTCGTTAGGAATAAGATTTTGAAATAACGGCTAGCTAAACTTGGCCTCAAACATGATGGACTGCTAAGGTGACGGGAGTGTTGAACAAAACAGGAAGATGATTAAAAGTTTCTAATTCTTCTAATTCTAACGAAAAGTAAAAACGAAACAAAAAGGAACGATAATTGTTTTTCTGCTGAACGAACGTAAACGTTTTGGTCGATCTTTTCGAATGTCGTGTCTATGAAATATAGACGAGAGTGAATTCTCAAGTATATACACACACACGGTTATTTCTAGTAATCCAACCACAACAGACTCAAAAAGGAAAAACTCAATAGAATGTTTAAACGAAAAGTTTAGTGAAGAGTAGGAAAATCAAAAAATCGACGTGACGTTTCGTTCCACCTAGTAGCTCGCAATGGTACTTGAATCGTACGTACCTACTTCGCTGTTAATTCGTGTTCGTCGGGTTCTGAAAACCCCCCATGCTTTCGACTTTTGACTCATCCTCAATAAGCCCTTCATATGACGTTGGGGAAAAAGAACTCTCAATTCTGATTAGTTTAATTGGCATTTAGGCACCAGATGTGGAGCGAAGCGGGGAGAAAAATCCTGGAATTCACGAGGGGTATGGAAATTAGCGTGAGAGATGAGAATGAGTCAGTCTCAGGTGCGTTGTGAAGTGCTTTCCACTCTCAACGTACCAGGGCACTCGAGGGCATTCAAAGTTTTTAACCGTTCGCGTTTGAGTCAAATTACATTGAAGGGAGTTTGCATTAATGTTAGCTTTTTTAAATTCAATCAGGGGGACTGAGGGAGGAGGCTTACAAGAGGACAAATTAGGATGTAGTTCAACAGCCAGGATCGAGGAGAAGCAACCCAATTTTCCCCGTACCTCGAGGGAACAACTCCACAAAAAAAAAATCAGAGTTGAGGGAGCGACAAGTTTAATTTCTGTTAGAAAATCACTTTAGGGAGAGCGTCGCTAACCAGATTATAAATCATTACCCAGACGCTTCCTCTTCGTCAGAGATATGCGAGACGTTTTTCAGCTGAAACCTCATTAACGGCACCAATTCGCTTTTTCGGTCATACCTGCGGCCAGGCACTACTTCCCCCACGTCTCCTTCCAATCGCGTGCAAGAGCAATAATTTTGTTTTCCCGCCTAACAAATCGATAAAGGGCAAATCAGTGCAATCGTTCTTTCTCTTTGCGAATTAAGTGAGTGATAGAAACGACAACAGTTTGATTGTTAGAATTTCTTGAAATGTTCCTAATTGTTTTGTAACCGTCGCTACCGTTTAGGCCGCTTCTATCACTACCAGATCAGCTTGAATTTGAGCTATTTGGTTCAGTTGTTTTCTCTCAAGCTTGACCACGAACACACACAAATAATTCTCTCAAATGGTATTTTTCGGACGCTGAGATAAGATTTAAACTCAACAAACCAAAAATATCAGCCATCTGTAAGCCAGCCTTTTTTTCTTATTTTGTAGGGTTAAAGAAATTAAAAAAGGGGAGGGCTCCCAGACTCCCCTCAGAGAAGAGATAAATGGATTGAGACGAGAAAGGAAAGATGGAAAAAAGGAAGTTCTCGGCAGAAGCTGATACGCTCCAAGCAAGGAATGCACTGCACGGATGGTGATTTCGCGAATACCACCAGCTGATACGTTCAGTTGTATCTTCGCATTCTTGCAAGCTATCTCACACCAGGACAACGCTCCTCAACGCTACAATCCAGATTCTCCCAGAAGGAAGTTCCATGTGGTCATGCTTGCGCTTTGTGGTTTGTGATGCGAGTGCAAGATCCAAGCTTACAAAGACTATCTGTAAATTTAGAATCATTGCAGACTGATCAGGAACCACGATCGATTATGTCAGTCCTCAGCTCTTCTTAAAAGACCACCCCGTATTGTTGATATCTCGCCACATCCCAGGCCTCAGATGAGAAGACACCTGCAAACCGCTTATAGCCGGCATTATCACGCCCGGGTGAGTTTGACGGCACGTCCGATTCGGGGACTACATCTAATTGCTGGAGGCACCGAGCATTCACATCCTGGCTCACATAACACCATTTTTGGCAGTGACACCACATGAACGGCTTGTGTCTATTAACTTTACCATAGATGTCCTTTGAAGTCCTTGTAGGCTGTTCGACAGAGTAGAGTTCACTTCTGACAACTTTAACCTAGCAAAGCAGGTCTGTTTCCTTATCAATATGACTGACCCTGACCCCTAGGAGAGATTTATATCAGTCAAACACTGGTTGACCAGTCAGAGCAGTCATCAAGAAGACTATTTCGATCTGGGGGAGATAGCATCGCATCATCTCGTCCCTATTTCACACAGTGCGCATTCAAGACGAGTCCCATCGTGTCATCATCCCGGCCAGACACGTCTAAGGCAAATGAACGGAATCGTGGCGGAGGACAGCCATCCTTAACGAACGTTAACCGATAATGCACTCACTAGTGACTGTATGTGGAGGGCATAACCACACAAATGCAGCAAAGAGACTAGGGCCGTTATAAGGTTCATCTGACATAGAAAACTTCGAGTTCCGGAAAACCCCACGCTTTGCGTATTTTGCCATCCTCCCCCTCATAAATGGAAACTGCCCATAACCTGAACCCATGGAAGTTTAATCTGATTACAGACACATATGCCTTGCGCTGACATAAGGTTTTTCGGAATCGGGAGGCCTCAAAACGTTAAACTGTGATGAATTTCGACTATTTTTTTTGCCGGTTTGCCCTTCTTTAGTTAGAGAAAGTAAAAATACGGGAGACAGATTCCCTAAAACTAAATCGAAGTTTGTTCTGAGCTGCTTAGTTCCGTAACAATCCTGAGGAATTTTAAAATCACGACACTTCCTCCCGTTCCCCTATCAAGAATTGGAGTGTTGAGTCGAATTGTCGTAAATATTTAAGTAGTCCCTCTTAACATCAATTTGGTCGTGTTTTTTAGGACACGTTATACTTACTTAATTCGTTGGAGCTGACCTCACAAGTGTGCTAATAAAGTCCAGTCCAATTTAGAATTAATCGATCCAACTCACGTTTCCTCATTCAACAGGAGTTCGATGAATCGTCGCAAAATAATTGAGTCCTGTGGTATGTTCGTGTAATGCACTACTAGTTAATTAAGTAATCGTGGGAGAAGTCAATGAATAGCCAAGCTCCGAGTCGATGGCTTTTATTTCAGTTGTTACTTCTGAGCTCGGGTGACAGTTCATTTTAACGCAACTGTACAAATCGATTTAAAAAAAAAGAAGAGAGAAGCGGCTAAATTTACTTCGACGTTTTGACCGAATGAACTCGGTCTCCTGCCGTCACGTCAAAAGGGATCGAGATTTACGAGGAGGAAGGTTGAACTGAAACCCTCATTAAAATTGGAAGGCGGTGAACCATTGACCCCTGACCTTCCCACGAGGGTGAAATGCATAGACACGACCTGCTGCTACAACCAGAGGGAGTACTACGTTGAGTGCAGAAGCCGGTTGAACGTGACAGGACGGCCAACTGCGCAAACGCACGATTTCATTGTCGGAAATCGAATCCAAGGGTCAGGGCGGATGTCTGAATGAGTTCATCTCTGGGGCAATTCACGAGAGAAGCTTTTCGTCGGGTCTCGACCTGCAATTGCAATGCGTTAGCTCGTGGTACTATGCTCAATTAGGCAGAGAACTCAACTTATAAATGATTAAATGTCGCATTACAGGGACATCCCATTAGCTGGTGTACGGGCCAGTACATGATTTATTAATCTCCTGATCTGCTCCAATCTTCAAGTATTGGAACGAGCCAATGTAAGTAAAGTATATACTTGAACTAAATTTATTTAATTCCTACGGTCTATAAGCTGTTTTCATAATTTCAGCTGTGTAACCGTCACAATTGAATCACTACAGAAGGAAAATATGTTATCCACTTTTGTCTGATCCTAACATAATTAATCACCTTATCAGTATGACTGTTCCTGTGAGTTACTTCAGTCGATATAACTCGCACATACAGACGTACTCTAGTATCAGTATCATAATTTTACATATTTCCGGCTCTCCCCCACCCTCTTTCAAGCGTATATCACGGTTCTTGATATAATCGAAGTTCGGTACATATTTTGACTGAACTGAGACTACAATCGAACGAAAGAATAATCATCAGTAGTTACTAAGCCCCCCACCCTCCCTCCACTACTTCAATGTCAGGGATTTTGGGATAATCAAGGTTACGTACACAACTTGACTGGACTGGAAAGTGAATGGAATGAAAAAAGAATGTCACCACTTCACTCTTTCTTCCCCTCCCTCTTTCCTCTTCAAATTACGCACTTGAACAGTCCCAATATCATAAAAATCATACAATCGCTTGAAAATGGTGAAAATAGCATTATTCTGTTTTGATTGCCCTCCATTTCCCCTCTTTCAAAGATATACAGTTTTGGATTTAATGACTACGCTATTTCATTACATTAAAATTAAACTGTACGCGTCATCGATAAAATAACGATTGAAGGGATTTTCGATGAATAGGATTTTTTTGGAGGTACCATCAATTTTTCTCAATTTATTGTCAACGACTTATAGCCTTCGGTTCACTGTCGCTGATGGAAAAATTATAGGTAACTTTTGCGCGTGTTATATTGTAAGCAATAAGTACATTATGTTGTAATTAATCCCATTACTCGATAAAACTAAATCAAATATCGATTGAGAATAATCGAGTTGGATATAGATTATTTGGAAGGGTTGAATAAGAAGCCTTCGCACGTGAGGTTCAACTTCGTCCTTGAAACAAAATCCTGTTCGAGTCATTGATTCCTGAGGAATTGTAAGTATTGCCGATTTTTCAAGGGCTTGAATTCAAGATACTAAAAACAGCTAACTGAGATCATTTGAACGTCCCTGGATGCCATCCTGACCAATAAATTGGTAAAGATGCCTTTCCTTCCAACACAATATCGAGGGGTGCATTTGAAGGTCGGTTCACGGACCTGCCCAGAGGAACGCAAGAAGAGGAGGAAGGAAGTCGAAGGGATCTTTTGACTTTCAGGGAGTGTGGACGATCGACTGAGCACCTAATCTGTGCACGAGGGGTGTGCCACGTCAAGCCTGAAACCCGTAAAGTGTAACTCCTCGACTTAGGTCAGTTCAACTGGACAAAGGAAAATACGGCTAACCTAGTTGAACGGAAATTTAGATAGAAAGTCATTAGTTCCCAGCTAGCGAATAAACCTGCTGCTTTACTGAAAAGAAGCAACTGAGTACCAGGGTATAATTTTTTTTACAAGAAAAAATCTTCCAAGTCGACATGAGACGCCAAAAGAAAGGGAACGGGATAAATCGGTCCAAAACTAACAATAGTTATTAAAGCACCAAATATTGATCTTCTCACAAACGGCTTCATCGATTCAGATTTAATTTCTTTTGTGATCAGTTACAAAAAGCAGAAGGGTACATTACATTGGATATAATTTTCGCTTGTGAAGAGCTGCACAATAAATTATTGAATATGCCATTGATGTTTCATTAACATTGTCTAATGTTTTCTCTTCAATTTCCAAACATTCCCAACAAAAAAACCACGTTGACAATGCCATATATTCCCTATCTATAGATCACTCAACAAAGATAGTAACTTGAATGCACAACCCAATAAATTCCAATTTTGGCAATTAGTTCCGCCCTCTAGACGAATACTGGGATATTAACCTTGTTAGATAAGGTAGGTCCAGGTTACTATTACGAACATACGCCGGAGCATCGGAACGCCATCCTTAAGCTCTCAGTTATGCAGAAGAAACGGGTGACCCAGTCCTCGTCAGCTTTGTTGTGGATTTTTAAGGTGTACCTAACTGTGCTCGCCTAAGAGAGAGATGGGAATTCCCATTAATGGTCATGAAACCTACGAATTATTTATCAACAACCTGCATCTTGGGTCAAGCAATATCATTCAAAGAGCTCCTTACGGTACATGGTGCCTCTGACCCGCCGTTCCTCATATTTTCTCTGAAAACCTCATCTGCAGTCTTGCTCTTCCAGGATGAAAGAAAGAAGAGCCCGTTTTTTGCCCATTAGTAATTTGTACAACAACAAACCTGCCTCTCGAGCAAGCGAGCTCCTATGTGTAAAAACTACCGAAAATAATAATTAAAGTAATATTCCCGAGTTAGATATTTCTTGCTTAACTAATTCCGGGTCCCACGGCGAAAGTTATTTGGTAGTCATATTTACGACGAGGATATCGATTTTCATTTCCAATTTAAAGTTGAATGGATGGGAATTGCGGTGTATCGACATGCGAAAATTAGGTTTGACGGGTGGAAGCGCGGAATTGGGTGAAAACGACGCTGTTCAATTAGTGTTAATTCCCCGGCAAACGTAAAAGGTGTTTCAGAACAAATATTCGCGTGAACCAGAGGTGAAATGAAATTTCCGGAAGCGCAACTCAATTATCGCTCGTCAATGCGACATATCATAAAACGCGTTAAAACGTCGGCATAAATTGGACGCCGAGAACATTTTCGAAAATCCTTTGATTAGCAGATGCCAATCGATTTGATATTGTTGGGAGAGTGTACGACGGAGGGAAGGGGAAGGGGGTTTGGACCAATGTAGTTGAGAGCCCTGGAATCGTAGTAAATTCAGAAGGAGTAGAAGTGCCACAGAAGCAACGACTGCATTGACACGAGACATCAACAGCCAGCCACAACCGGCTGAAGGAGAGCGCCAATGAAGGCAGGCGATGTCGCACCAGTTCAAAGAAAAGGGGTGTACGGTAATCTTTACCGATTAGCTCGTTGTTTGAGAACCCTCCGATCTTTCAAGAAGCATGAGAAGGGCAATCTGGTAACAAAGATGTGTCTGTAGCATGATAGGGAGGGGGGGGGGGAATAAAAATGCGTCAGAAGCTGAAATAATTAAAATGCGGCCTGTTTAATACAAATATTGTGCGCTTACAGAAAAATAAAATGTTTTGGTTAAGAAATTGGAATAAAGCGTGTTTTGCAATCGTTGCATGCCGTAAATGTGTTCACGTTGAAGAGAGACCCGCTATGTAGTGTCGTGGAGTCTGCCTAATTCCCTCGACATTTCTTCCCTTGCAGTGAGAAGTAGTAGCATTCAAAAATAGTGTGCTGGGAGACTCTGATTTTCGTGGGGACTGTGGGGAATCAATCCACGATTCCTTTACGAAATTGCGGCTCGTTTGTCCTTGTATGTCCACTTTCCAGACTCGTGATGGTTCTGTAAACGCTGACCGTTGGGCACATGTTGAAACCCCGGGACTCACTTGAAGACTAGAAACAACGATTTGTACCGATCCCCGTCGCTGTACAGAAGGTACTAAGATTCCAATTTCAAGCTATCGCAGTTTTTGTTTCAACTCTGTTGGAAGATAATACGGCTCCCACCTGGTCTCATTATTTGGTATAGTGTCCGACCTATGATAGGTATTTCGTTTGCGGAAAAAGCTTCGATTTGAAGCTCCTGCAGTCACTTAATACAATTACCCAGCCATGTCTAATTCTGCTGAGTATATTGTACCCAAATTCCTCGAAAAACTGTAGTTATGTGAAGATGAACAAAAAGCAATGGGCAGAATCGACCTGGCTGCTGTTTGCAGGGTGCTAAGTCTAGGTCTTAGTACATTAGGGTCACTTAATGGAACTTATATATCTTGAATTCCTCAGAGCCAAGCTAAACGAAACGTCGTTGTGAGGAACTGGAACAACTGCTGCAATAGTGGAAGAAGTGTACCAATATGGGGATGTGGAAGAACACAACTTTTGAACGCGCATATTTATGTCATCAAGTTTGCTACCTCCACGGTGTTTGGTGACTGATAAATTTGCCATTCTCCCTTGGAGGGGACAGGGCCAAGCAGAGGTCAGCAAAATCTCCCACTGTACCGGCTCCAATGAAGAACCTGACGATGAGTAGAGGCTTACGGATAGAAGTCCTCGACAATCACGACACACAGTGGTTCGGCTTACATCCGCTCTTTCTTTGTCGTAGATCCATCATTTTCTTCTGCATTCTCCTCTTTTTCCTACACTGAAAGGAACCGAAGGACCCTCCTCCAAAAGCCTATCAGACTGAGGCCAGTTGGAAATTAACTCGACATGTTGTAGTTACTCAAGTAGCGATAACTCTCCCCCAGTTCCACCCAAACTGATGCTGCCATAAGCCTACGATAACATCTTGAAACTCGTCCTAACGTCAACGTCAGTTTTGACATGTTTCTTCTTCAAGGGCGTTTCTTGAGCGTCGGGCTCGTCAGTTTTGCCCTTTTCAACGTCGCCGTCGCCACCTGTTGAATTTCTCCTCTTTCCATTTCCTTGTCGATTCTCCACTGGCGATAAAGTGGGAATACAACGGCTTTTAAAACGTCCGCGAAACGGGGAGACGAGAAGTTATGAGATACGCTCGTCAGAACAGTTCCCTCGTCCTCTTGTCCCTTGTCTCTTGACAACGGTTCGAAAGAGCGAGTTTCGAGCTAATAGCGATATCTCTTTAAAAAACGTGACAACATTTTTGAGTGTATCTACTCACTCGTCAACGTACATTTATTTGTATACAGTTACACCATAGTGGCACGAAATCAGGTGGGTGCTGTAATTTCACATGAAAGTAAGCCTTCTAATTATCAAGCCTTAGTTACTGCCAACCGAAATCTGACAGTAATCGGTTCTCGAGACCCCCGTTTCACTATTTGTAGATTCTCACTACTTTTAAAGAAGGGTTGCAGGGGCATTTTTCCTCCTACAATCCGACGGAACTTTCATCAGAAATTTTATGTCATTTGCCAAAATAGGTACTGCACGTGTTTTATCGCATCTGCTTTATAACACGCCCTATTGAATTAAATAATAAAGGTTCTGGAATCCAGATGTACCTAACATCAAGAGCCAAGCCAAGCCATATACTTTGCGCACAACTGGAAACTACGTGAAATACCGCAACGTTTAAAAAAACGTGGGCTACTCTTTCGTAGCATTTTTCTTCCACTAAATTTTTTTTACAAAATTACACTAAAAACGACTTGATAGCGAGAAGTAACTCACTCAGGCAATTTGCGGCGTCGAAAAGACTTCAGATAGTTGTTGGGCAGTCCAACTTTTTCCGGATGATTTGTGAGCCTCAGTCGGTCTTAAGCATTAAAGAGCGCAGGATCGAAAATACCCAATTTGGCTGCGCTCCAAGGTGGTGCTCGTTCTTCTTCTCTTTCCTGTTTTTTGGGGAGGTTAATGAATAGGTCGGCGAGTTTCGAAATGGTAATAATTTCTATTGAAAAAGTTGAAGGCGGATATTTGCTTTTGAGCCTCAATCCTCGTCCAATTGCGTCTCCCGCTTGTTTTGAAGTGAGTCCAATATTTTTTTAATGTTATTTTCTATTCTACCGCTCTTTTTTTTTAATAGCGAAGAGGATTAAAATTTAACTATTTAACTAGCCCGAGCACATCCTGGCGAGTTGCCATCCGCCAATATCTACCTCATTGACTTAAGGGGGCAATGACTTTTGACGAACAACTCAAAATTATCGGCGGTATCAGATGTGATTTCTGAGCAGCAAAAAACAAGTACTCAATGTAATGAATAGAGTGAAGGCTAATGAAGCTGAACACTGCAGTATCCACGTGAGAAGAGGTCTTTCATAGCAGATTTCACGTTACGACCAGAAAGACTACTGTTATGCTGTGAGAAAATGACGGTATTAGAAGTTACAAGCAAAACAACTCTAAAAAAAGAAATGATCTTGGATGCGCGAATCACCTGATGTACTTTTTTCGAGATTCGTAGCAGAACCAGAATAAAAATTTAAGCTCCATAAGTCATAAGTTACGGACAAATTGACTGAAATCACGTATGAATGTGTTCATTAACCTCGTTGGCTTTCGAAAAACGTCGAAGTTCACCGAATCGGGATACGACCACTTCCCCCTCCCTCATAAACAAGAAGAAAATAAGTTCTATTTCCGGGAGCCCTCCTCATCCTCTTAGTCAGAAAAACACACCTGCTTTTGACTCGGTAGACGGAAGGAGTCACGAAAACCTATTCCGGGTAATGTCTGGTGGAAGAGGGTCTAGGCGGAGTTTAAGTCAAGAGAAGAGGCCCCTTTCATTCTGTCTTATTATATTCCGAGGAACTCCGCATTTGTTCCCCATTCGTCTGCAAGTCGGAAGACGTTTTTGGTCTATTTATTTGACAGTTGCCTCTACCGGAGAGGAACGTAATAAGAAACAAAAACAGTACTTTTTTATTCTTTAGTTTTGGCGGAAACGGTTTAACGATTTGGATCAAGCGTACAGAGTGTCAATTCTCGAACTCAAAATACTCGTAGATAGGTATCAATACCTGTTCTACCTCGTTCCTAATGAATATTTCGAAAGTTGGACGTACGAACAAAACTCTCTCCCTCCTCTCCCTCACCACCCCGTACTCCGCAATTCCATAGTGACAAATCAACGACTTCAAAACGATTCAAGTTTTGAACCTGCGAGTTTTTTTAATCCCCAAAATAAGCTCGTTTCCTCCCTCTACTCAACATTTTTAGTTTACACATTTTTGACAATATTTTAATAAACTTTAGAGATCTTTCTGTGCTCTGGTCTTACAGATATATGAATATAAAAAACGTTACGACCATGTCTCGTAAGAAAATAGTGCTTAACGGGGTTCTACGTAAGTTTCCGAATAACGGCAAGGGGCTAATAACTTCAGCTCACTTTCTTCGATGAAAAGAATGAATTGAATGAATTACGGGCTACTTCGAAACAAGTGGAATTAATTTGAAAGAGCTGTGCTGTGTGTTAAAGGAATATCAATTTAATCAAGGGAGGGGAGAGGGGGGGGGTTCAATTCAATTGTCAAAAATTTGCGAAAATGTTGAGTGTGGATTCTGTTTTAGCGTATTTTATGCTTCGATTCAAGTGATCCCCTTCACTACCCACCCTTCTGAGAGGCACTGTGTGTGTGAGTTGAGTTTACCTATTTTTACTTTCTTCGTTTACACAGCTCTTCCAAATGTTATTAGCCCTGATGTTTATGTAATCTGTCTATTTACTATGTATGCGCGTATTGAGGCTGATTGTTCAAAGATCCATCAAATAATTTCGTTATGAGGGCTGAGCGTCAGGAAACTTTCAAGTTCCACTGCACGATGTAATAGAAACTCAATTACTTTCTCTCAGGTTATGAAACTATGCAATATTATTACCGTGGTACAGTTCTGTCCGTATTCACTTCGTATCAGACCACCCAAAGGGTCCTAACGTGAATGTCCGGTGCGACACCTCACACAACTTTCCTCTCAACCGTTCCCAGTAAATTCGATGATGACGTTACACGTCTCTCTGGATACGCCGTGGTATATTGGAACGTTGTATCTTCCTTCAATTCAATATTTCCGTTCTGTTTTGGTTCTGTTTTGGATTCTCCGTCCGTCTGGTGGTTACAGAAATGGTCGTGGAAACGAAATGAGGGTTTAAGTTGCGATAAGACATTTCGCCGGGTTGATCATATCAGTTTGATGGTTGCGTAAATGTTGAACACGTTCAAAACGTATTTGGCGCATTTTGGGGTGCATCTCCGTTCACCGGACTACCTGAGGTACATTTATGGGGGCGTTGCCTGGTTAAAGATCTCAATCGTTAAACCAGTAAGTTTTATCTGAATAGTTAAACCTGTTGTTGCTAAGAGTAAGAACAATTATTTTATCCGTAACCAGAGTTAGGTTTTCAGCAAAAATAAATCAATTGCTAGTTTAGTCGGAATCTTGATTGCCTTTTTTGGTACATTTTGAACCACACTGCATAACATTGTGTGGTTGACCCCTCTCGATATACTGTTGACATGTGAACTACTAGATTAATGTTGGAAGGACTTACCACGTGTCTAGTTATCACAAATTATGGCAGTAGGAAATCACTCTCGAGATTTCAACGATGAAAAGGATAAACAATGCCCTAAGAAACCATATTGGAGCCTATTTCTTCTAATGCACCCGTGATAAGTGGCCACAAAGAAAGAGTTCCTTCTTCCGACGTTCGCTTTTTATCTCATTTTTAAACACCTCGAAAAAAAGTAGAGAAAACAAAAACGGACGACCTCCGAAAAGTTTTGGCGTTCTGCCAAAAACGGAGAGGGACCCCCTCAAGCCTCGTTCATTTCTTGGTAGTAGGACGCCGCCCTAGTAGCGGTGAGGCGTGTGGAGAGGAGTGGAAACCTGGGAAACATCAATCCGTTGTCTGCCACAAAAAAGTTGAGAGGAAAAACAAAATCCCTCAAGTTGTAACTGTGTTGAGGGGAATTTCGCAATGGGTGGGTGGTGGTGGGGAGGGGTGGAAGAGAGAGGAAGGGAAAAGGCAGTGAAGAGGTTCCGAGGCGTCGTTTCGGGGGGCCTTCCCATGTATTCGTTTGACTTATTAATAGGGGAGGAGAGATTCATAGTGTCTGAGGTGCCAGAGAGACGGGAGTCCAGATTGGATCTGACGAAACTCGGATCGTAGTGTCAAATCAGCAACAGGCTGCTGTACAATTCAAAAACTTGAAACGGATGTGATCGCGCCCTTTCCCCTGTCTCAAAGCGCCACTTCCGCTCAGGGCCAGAAGTTCCCGGATTCAAATTAACGTCGTTTTTGTGACTAACTTTGTTGGCAATGTTTCCCTTATAATCCAGAACTGTAAACATGAACCTTCAGCCCAAAAATACGTTGCGTTTTCAATAAAGGTCAAGGTACGAGTAGCAGCAGCGCGCGCACACACACACACACACACACACAAACAGTTCTTTCAATTGGTGGTTTTAGGACGTAGAAGCCGTTGAAAGAAATGAAGATCAGAGGAAAACTAAAAAAAGAGTCAGCCGATTACATAACTAACAGTCACGGACGAGCCAGAATACCGTGGGGTGCTGGTGAATTATAGCAACCACCACATGTTGTTGTAAGGAGGAAATGTTTGATAGCTCATTGAGCTGCTGTAGTCATTTTTACATTTTGTATTTTTCACTCGAACACTGTACGTCGGGCATTATTTTAATTTTTTTCGCAGTCCAAGGACGTGGGATTGAGTTACATTGTCATAACATGGATATTGTTCCTCAGTCTGAGAGTAATTCGAATGTTGTCACCATTGACTACCCGCTGTAACATTGAAAAAGGGTTTTCGTTTTCAGGGAGCTTAGACCGAGCTTTATGTCAAGGGAGCACGGAAGAAGTGTCTGCTACGGAAAGCGTCGTTGTCAACGAGCCCAAATCGCCTCAACTTAGCCCAACACATGGTCTTTCGAAGGAGTGCAATCACGATGAACTGTGGCAAGAGTGTCATTCTAGAGGTCAGTGACGCGTTTTGTATCTACTTAATACACATTTTTAAATTACTAATTTACGTTATCATCATTCCCTTCAGCTAATGGTTTTTTTCTACGTAGCAGCCTTCCCGCTTATCTGTAAACCAGTATATATTGTTCTGTCCTATGTGACAGGACATGGCTCTTGAGTTAGCCCTGTTTGCAGAAGCACAAGGACTCACTCAGTATTCCTCAACTATGAGAAATCCTGAACCTGGAGAGTACTCTAATAAATCGCTTCTAATCGCTCTTGGTCTGATGACATGCCAACCCACGAGACACAATTTGAAAATTTGGTAATTTGGAACGTTGATAAGAGAGAAAGTCTCTGAGTGGAACATTCTGGAAGTTCAAAAAAGGAAAAGAACTGGAAAGGTCAAACGGCTGTTTAAGTCCATTTATACCCATTGCTGCTCGATTTCTCTAAAAAGTCGTAAACAGCTACTAATGAGTATCATTTAACGTTCTCGAATATAGACGCGTTATAACTAAAACTGTGAATTTCGTGAATTTGTTGTAAAATTCAGTTAGGTTATTTTGATGAAATTAAAAGGCCTATTTGCAAATACTGCACTTGGCATGTACAATCACTCAACTTTACCCCAAATCCTACTCTTTACTTCAACCCACTTAACTTTAAGCACCGATTAAGTACGCGAATAATCAATAAAAATCTTTTTAATTCGCAGGAAGCGACATAGTTTCCACGAGGATAGTCGGAGTTCCATTGGAAAGAGATCCTGTTCAGGGGCTGGGCATCAATTTACGCCCATCTCGATCTGGCACCTCGTTAGTTGTCACGCACGTCAAACCTTTTGGACCGGCTGACAGGTGAATAATCAAAGTCGGTTTTGTTGTACAAAAAACAAGACATGATTAATAATATAATAATTAACTAGTGGCCCGTTCCGGCTTCGTACGGTTAAGTATTTGAGTCTCCAGATCCGCGGCATCAATTGAATATTTATTGCTCAGAGTTATTTAAACGTTTTCGGCTCTATTTTTGACACCTTGGGTTGCTCTTCTAGCGTCCACTGTACTGCGAACCATGTTCGAATGACGACGTCCTCCAGGCATGATAATTTGTGTAAAGAATTTAATACTCAGAAATGCACATAAGAACTATGCTCTTCATTATGAATAAATTGCACAAATTATTGTAAGTGCTGCAGTAAAAAATATTTCACTTACTATTCTTTCGACTAATAACAAAAGGTAATCAATAATTATATTATCAACAACAACAAAAAACCCCTATTCTATTCAGTTATTTTTTTTACTTAACTACAGTTTTCGATAATTATCCGATTAACACGATGGATGCTAATCATAAAGTGCACGATCCTGCATTTTAAATCCGTAATATCATCGAAGATATTCATCTAAATTAATTACATGCTGTACAGGACCATATTGATCTATGTGAAAGGTACAATATATTTAATTGGATAAGGATTAATGCTGTATCGGTTAAAATCACTTCGTAAATAAGCCATTTTTTCCCGTAAAATGTAAAGGATAAAAAATGGTTATTGTAGGTTATCCTTTTTTACTAAAGTTAACGTACCTGTTAGGTGAGTCCGTCTCCTCTGGCTTGTGAGTTACTGTGGGCAAGCGCTTTCGATGTAAAGACATCATCGTCTGGCCGTTTAGTCAGTACTGGAGTCAGTCAGTTGGTCGTGGTCTTTATATACAAAGAGAAAGGTGAAGGGAGTGATGGAGCGTTGGGGAAGGGGCGGGGAGAGGTCTTGTTGGTCAGTCTTGTTAGTAGTACCTTAGCCGGACTGGCTGTGTTAGGTATTAAAGAAATTGGGTTGTGTCCGCCAGTAGGCAAATACTAAAGTTAACGTACCTGTTAGGTACTGACTGACTCCAGTACTGACTAAACGGCCAGACGATGATGTCTTTACATCGAAAGCGCTTGCCCACAGTAACTCACAAGCCAGAGGAGACGGACTCACCTAACAGGTACGTTAACTTTAGTATTTGCCTACTGGCGGACACAACCCAATTTCTTTATCCTTTTTTGTTGACCTTTTTAAGGTGTACAATACTGTAGTACATGATTTGGATTAATTCAGCCAGCGTTTGCGCAAAAATGTGTTTAGTTACTACATCACAATAGAAACCTCTAAATTTATCAGTGTTTCTCTAGATTGTATTATACATAAATCTTCCCCTAGAATCACTATGTATTATAAAACGGCTTTAAAATCCATTGCGTAGTTTTAAAGATAAAGCATACATAGGGACAGACAGCGACTTTCTTTTATACTATGTAGTGATTATTATGGTTATAAAACGTCAAGTATTCCATAGAATATCCAAAATGCAGTAGCAGTACATTTTCACAAGAATACGTATTTTATATTTGTTAACCGGTTAAACTTATATTGTGACTGGTTTCAGTTATGTAGAAAGCTCAAAAAAGTAATTATTTCGAAGGATTTAGGGCCAAATAGACTCAAATTTCATATTCAGCTTCCAGATCATGGTTAAACGCCAAAATAAGCGTTTTGACCAGGGTACACTTGAATGAATCTCGAAGATGGGTTTTTAGTTGATCACGAACTTGTAATTTGAAGAGTTGGGATATCACAAGATTTGAAGACTTAATGTACAAAGAAAAATTGACTGGAGCAGGATATGGTTGGAGTATATAAACTCAAATAAGGGGGCCTCTAATGGCGTGAAACTGACAGTACGGGGAAGGAAGGAGAAATACGAATTAGGTGTCGATGAGAGGTGAAGAAAGTTATCTAACTTTGGCGGCCACAAGCTCCACCTTGAAAAGCTTGTCAACTATTTAGGAGTTAATATAGGTGAGCGGTGGGGCTTCAACCAACATTTCCACTTGCCTAACAGTCAATCAAAAGAAAGTATCCGCCCACTCCCAGAAAGCTGCGCTCCTGTTGATCTTCAACGCCTATAAGACTGCATGAAGAGAATCACTCCTCCAGGTGATCACTGGTCATTTACCAGTTGACTTGGCTGTGGACTGCATGGATGAGAAGTGGAGAGTGAAACGGGAGTTTCCCTCGCTTTTGGCTGAACTCCATGCCAATCTCACCACAGAACGAAAACTTGCCGCCATCGAGGAACGGGCGTTAGAGAAATGGCAAGCGAGATGGGAATACTCGGCACATATGAGTTCTTCCCCAACATCCGTGAACGTCTTTCAAGAAAATGGGTTCCAGACCACCGGACGAGCAAGTTCCACGTGGAACATGGCGACTTCTTCTTTTCTCTAAAAGACTTTCCATCATGCACGTCTTGCGTCTCGAGTGCGGAGGAAACGAGAAACCACGTCCTGCTTCTTCTTGAACTTAGCAGCATTTTCTGCTACAAAGCAAACCTATATCCATTTTGCAAAGTTCGCGAAGAAGGTGATGGCTAAGAAACGTGGTCACAGTTTGATTTGTCCTATTGAAACTTCCCACCCAAGTAAATGGGAAGATCAGGTGGAAAACCGGATTAAGAACTCCTCCCAAATGGGACAGGATTCCTCAAGTTCTGCGTGGGCAACAGCTCTCTACCGGGAGACTGGCTAATGACCAAATACCTGCTGTACCTCCATGTGGTGGATGCTGCAGGGGCCAGCCTCTTGCACATTAGCGAAACTGCAACTTCTATTGCTCACCGAGGGTTTAGGAACAGCCATCAAATAAGGAAAGAGACCTGCGTATTAAGAGAACTGGAGACCTTCTTTCACGAGAACTCGCAGGTGAATGAGTTTAGGAGGAGCTTTGTGTTGTGGATAGGAATCTAAAATTGAACGGGTGGGACGATAGATGGGAAAGTCCAGGACAGGGATAATCCGCTGTAAATAACTGCGGAGGTGGACTTACCATAGGTCACAGAGCTACTTATACCCATAGTGTTTGTGGGAACAATGACTTTTTGTAGGGCCAGGGAGTTCCGTTAAGTGCGGACGTTCTGAGGCCAAAAACCATCTAATTTGGTTTGTGCCAAACACGATGGGTATAAGTAAAATCGGCCGAAAACTAATAACTGTGATCAAAGAGATCAAAAACCAAACATTTTTTCTGTCTTTCTCTCAAACAGCTTCAATAATTTTGTTTAAAAATTTTGCATGGTCAGCACCGTTTATAACAGTAGCATACAATTTTCATCTGTAGGAAAATTACGACAGGAGCACAAGAAATAATCAAACTTTTCGATTTTAATGTAGTTTATTCCTTATAAATCCCCTTCATCATAAATAAGCGATTTCAGAAAAAATTGGATCCGTGTTCCTTTAAACCGCCTGTAGCGTTTCACTTTCTAGCATTTCCCATAGTTACCCGATAATTGCATTTAACACAACTGTATGTTACCTTTTGGTATGTTAATAGGTAATTGATACTTTTCCAACAGGGAAGGAACCATCAAAGTTGGTGACCGGATATTAGCAGTGGATGGTCAGCGTTTGGCTGGAATGAGCCCGAAAGAATCCTGCGACGCCTTGCTCAGGTGAATTTGGATCTGGTTATTAGATAATTGAAAACTGTCGTGAATGTTGTTTCGCGACGTTCCCACGGCTATGTACTCACTCAGAGGGTTAGCATAGGAAGTGTTGAGTGGTTCATAAATTCAGAAGATGAATGCCGTACGCTCTCAAGAGGCACTAGCACAAGTTGTGGATGTTTCTCTTAGAAAGCAGCCCGTCAGACAATGTTGACATAAACAACCGTTTTAGAGGAAAAATCATTCGTGGACGCTTTTATGGTGCTTCTTCCTTCGTAGAATCAGGCTTTCAGTCCCCCCCCCGCATCTAAGCACATCCTCATAGTCTCGGCCCACGCGTTGCAATCGATGCTATGTCCAAGAGTGAACACACGGCCCTGTCCTAGTTTTTGCAAAGTGGGTCGTTAATGGAACTAACCTAAACATAATGTTCTCTAATCTAATCATGCTGGCAAATTCTTCATTACAGATGTGGCACCAACCGGCCTGCGTGGCTGACTGTGGAGTATGACGTATCCGTCATGACCCAAATCCGTGCTGTCGGTCGTCTTCTTATAGAAATTGAGTGCGGACCGGAAGACGAGCTGAGGTATTCAATGTACTTTCGTCATAAATACTAGTGTCAAGCCATTCTGCTTATCTAACAATTTCAACTCATACAGCATCAAAGCGTTATTTAGCGGTTTTTTGTTGTTTTTTTTTACGTACCCAACTCCTTCTAAACCCTAACCACGCCCAACTGTCCAGTCTATCACAATCTGGAGTAGCGGAGAGCAACAACTTGAGGCCTGTTTTTATTACACAAGCAGAGAACTAACCCACCCTACTGATTTTCTGTCAAAAACAGACAAGATATTTATTGTTTATTTACCACCAGTGAGGGCCATCGGGTCATTTCTTCCTCCTCCTCTGACAACATATTGTTAAAGCTGTGTTGCTGTTGCTAAGAGTTAGTTGTCTTGGAAATGAGAGTTGTTTAGTTTGGTTGAGAATAAATGAGTATTTGTTCTGATTTTGAGCTGAAGCGTTGTTTGGTTTTTAAAACTTAACAATAGTTTACATTTCATTTCTTCTAGCAATCACTTCTCGAAATATATCTATATAACGTTAACAAAACTAAACTGAATTTAATATAAACAATAAATTAATAAAGTAGTAATTTCTTCTTTTTGAGTACCCAGCTGCCTCAAAACATCATCTTGAACACTTCAGTATTGCCATTGAATATTTTGGAGTAGCAGTAAACGATTTTGATGCAGCTACAATGCGTTGAGAAGATATCAACAGCACTTTATCATGATTCACGTTGCTCAAAATGAAAGCTCCCGTATAAGTTCGCTGTCAGGGATTTCAGCTCACCTGAGTAGCTGTTTAGAGTACGCTCATTGACTCTTAACCAACCAACCAGACCTTTGAAGTTGGGAGTGACGTACTCATCAATGTGAAGGAGCATTTAAATCTCAGAGCCGCATGCTGACCCTCCAGGATTAAATTAATCGGACGAATACTTGATATGCACGAAGGGCGAGAGAGAAAAGAAAATGGAACGGTAAGCCCGCTATCTCGACACAACTGTGATCTCTCGCTCACTTGACAAAAACAAAGCTGCCAATAGAAATTATCTACAACCTGGCTTATTACTGCTTGTCTGGCTCCTCCCTCCACCCCTCCCTCATGAAGTGCAAAGTTGCATGGAGATAATAATGAGAACTATTTTTACTAATCAATCCTCACCCTTCCCTTCCTCCTTTAAGGGTTGGGTAATTTATCTCATGACTCTAAGAGCGTTTTTTGAAGAACGCGGGCTATGAGTGTTATTTCAAGAAAGGGGTAATATTAGTTCATTTGAAATGTGTAGTTTTTTCGTACGTGTGGTAAAAAAATGTTGATCACCGTGTCATTCATTTCAGGAATGAATTGGGTTTAAGCCTTATTGATTCTCCAACGGGAGAAGTCATTGTTTCAAGAGTGAGAGTCGCTAGCATCGCAGAGAGGTGAGGACAGTAATGAAAATTACGTTATTAAGATTCCTAGTAAATACGTCGCTGTTAATATTTTTGTGTAAACGCGCCAAAACTATTCCGACCACGAGCTTAGTACATGTGTAACCTTCTCCATAAATAGTGCTCGTATTAATTAATTTCCTTTCGTAATTCTACTTTTTAAGGTGCGGAGCATTCCTTCCTGGGGATCAAATTCTGGCTCTCAACGAATACAGAGTGGAAAACAGCAACATGTGCGCTAGAGATGTAGCTCGAATACTCGATCACACCAAATCTTCGTTGATGCAAATTGAAATACTTCCTCTAGTCACAACTAACGAACCAGGTATCGGTCGCTCTTTATTTACTACCGAATTTTTACTTCCCCTCAGCCCTAAAGAGTTGGAAGAAAAGTAACGTAATCGATTGAAAAACACGAGATTTTTTTCCTCGCAAAAATGGCTCTAACGGTTTTCATTCATTTTTACGCACAGCTCCAAATGATATAACGCTACATTAAAATTTTCGCCGGTGGAAAAATTACAATAGCAGCACAATAAATTATGAAAACTGTCAACGAAAAGCGATTTTAGTGCAGTTTTCTCCTCTTAAATATCTCTCATTACACAATCAAAAGCAACAGAATAATCCAATACTCCCGATTTTAGTGACCGCTCCTCCCACATCCCTTCTTTTCAATAAGTTATTTTTGTGCTTTTGGAATATTACGGTTGATTACCCCTGTAACTTTGGTTTTTTTTATCGAGACAAATATCTTTATGGATCAGACTGGTTCGACATATGGTGATAATTCGAGTGTTTCAGTCGTTCCTTACAATCGGAGTCCAAGTCCAGCGTACAGTCAGCCGTACGGGATGGAGTGCTCAAGGCAGAATTGGAATCAACCTGTCAACAATAAGCAGAGCTACAACGATTTCAATGATAACGTCAATCCTCAACAAAACTGCCAAAAATATCAACCACTGGACGGTACGTTGTTGAACTTGCTTAGAACAGAATAGAATATACTAAGAACTTGACCGTATAAATTAAAGCTGCGCCGTCATTTTCTCGAAGTTATGTGATCATCTCCTCTCTTCAGATGACGATTCGTTGGGCAACTCTGAACTGCGGATTGAGTCAGGGCTCGTAACGCTTCAAACGTCGGCAGGGCAAGATTATGGGATTGTGTACAGGACAGCGCCATCCAAAAAAGGAGTCGTTATATGCTATTTGGAACCACACAGCGTAGCTGGGACGTAAGTACAAATGTACATTGTCCGGGAATCATATCGAAGTATGTGGTATATTGGATTGTGAAAGAATTGGTTTGGTTCTATGATGACTTCGTAATAACCACCAAAGATCAAGCAGCCGGGCTCGGCATGTTCTCTGGCATGCTTCTAGTGGCGGCACTTGAAAACGTTTACAGGGATCATATGGCGCTTACTATGTCGATCATCAGTTACTTCATTGGTATTTATTATTGGTGTCGATTGCCAGACTCTAGGTCCTCCCTCAGCCCACACCCAAACCTGCGAGAGAGTGCTAGGTCGTAGTCTCCCATGCCAGCCAACTGAGAAAAAAAGTTCTGAGGAAATCAGTTGGTGAATGAAAAAACACTGCAAATTATTACACGACGGTTTATTAGAATAATTAGACATAATATGTTTATTATACATATTCTAGTAGTCTAACACCTCCGAGACCCATCCCGTTCGATTCAGCATTGGAAAATACTAGTAAACCATACGAAACGACCTGACTACAACGGAGCGACGAAAATTACATATTCCAGACGCCCAGAGGCAATTGGCACGACGTGACAAGCCGAGCGAACGGCAGGCAGTTCATTTGATGACATGATTTCCTTCGCTGCTTCTTTCAAATCTGATATGGACGAATATTGCGTATTCTGATTTGGAATCCCGATGCCTTGAAACGTGAAGTGTCAAATTTTGAAGCGGGGTTTGGTTAAAACGTAACGAATAATAAACCAAAAGAAACGCCTTTCGCTTGCAATTAATCTTCATTTATGGTTAAGCATGCCCCCAGAGGCCCCCAGCGGCCCAAATTGCACAGTGCACTGTAGTGCAACGAACCAGGGAATCCTGTCGCTTCTATTTTATTCCTGAACTCCGAATTCCCTCCTCGTCATATTTTACAGTGGTGTCAAACGATATTTCATTGTGTGATTGGAGTGACAGGACAACACCTCGACGAGACGGTACTTTTGAGGTGCCTCGTCAGCACAAATGCCCCGGATGAACCTTCGCTAAATCAAATGAGTTCAGCTCGCACCGGTACATCACTCCGCCCTTCATGAAGAGCCATTAGGTCCTGGTACAATACCACAAGAGGAAATAGAATCATTCTTAGCAGTATTATCAGTTAGTTAGCTATCATAAATTAAAGCTGCACAATGAAGTTGTTGAGCATTACGAGAAATTTTCTCGACTCATTTTCCCATCAGAGGACACCTGAGTGCAGGTCATTGTGACTAGACTACCAATTTCTTTTCTTTCTTTTGACAGAGACGTTATTGCCCCGCACGTTGGGCCTGTCGCTCTTAAATAAATAGTCTTGTGCATTAGGATGGTGTCTCCATAGCTCTCACCCCAAGGGGCCTCACGTTCAACCCTCAGAGCAAGTGCGTCTGCTGCTGTTAGGTTGCTCCATAATATCTTGATGAGGAGTGCTCCCCGACACTCATTGTCCGATAACTTGGCAGCGAGAACCTGCTCTACGTTTAGTATGCCTACGAACAATTTTTGCGCTTCCCTCGCGGGGTTTCAGAGTATTTCTTCCATTCGTGCTATTTGACCTTTTGTTCTAAAACTAATTGTTTTGGTTTATTATTCATTCTGAATAGTTCCCGACGGCGTACGGGCCGGATCAAACTGGTATCTCATTGTGTCCACCTACTCAGCGATCTGATCGAATGAAACCCATGGTTGATGAAAGAAGAAATGATAACAAAGCCAAAAACGAAATTTTGGTCGTTTTATTGCATTTACGTCACGTTTGGTATCATTTTTTGGGTATTGCTTTTCTTGCTGAGTGGAATAGGACGAGTCTCAGAGGTTTTGGACTCCGTCAAGCAGTCAACAACGAAAGCACAGCAAATATAGTAACGTGCATTCTTATAGTGGAAAGAAGTCATGGGGCAATGTTGCAAAATTATCTATTCTCCCGGGCCTGCGCTCATTTCCTCTCACTACTTCAGCTGGACTCATCACGTCTTGCCAATTGCACGTTTTCCTTGGAAACTGTCAATTCCCGTTGTAGCGGACATGTTTCGTGTCGGTTAATAGTATTTGTCGATGCTGAAACGAATGGGTTGGGTCTCGGAAGTGCTCTGCAAACATTTTCGTTTCCATATGATTGTACCCATGGAATATTCTTGATATTTTTGGTCGTTGGATTGAATAGGATATCTGTTCGACGCAAAGCGTCGAAGTTGTCAGGGTCTTCGACCTGGGCTTCCCCGCGTCATTGTCTCCAACCGTTTCAATAACTGACCCTAACCTGCGGGGATTCCTAAGCTGCAGGCCCCCAGCCCCCTTTTCTAAGTTTCCCCCTTTCTTCATTTCTTTCTCCCAATTTAATTTTCCTATCGATGACAGAGCTCTTCCAAAATCATTCTGCTTCCAACTTCCACCCCAGTAACTTCTAACTCTCTCTCACGGTTGCCCACGTCAGTTCACGCGTTCCGAGTACTTCCCTTGTGTCGCCCATTTGTACTCCATCTCCTCATGTGATACAGTCCTCCTCACGCTCACCGAGTTTCAGTTTTATTGTGATCCTCAGCTCCCCCATTCTTGCATCCAACAATATCCAATCATTCTTTGCAAGAGAATGAGGAAGTATATTAATTTATTTGTATAATAATTTGCAGCGTTTTGAATATTATTGGTTGTTTAATAATATTATTTTATACTATTTTTTCTTATATTATTTTTTAAATAATAATAATTGTATAATAATTTGCAGCGTTCTTGTATATTATTCATATATTTACTGGAGTATTGTACTATTTTTTAGCAAAGTTTTATCTATTTTTTTCATTACGAGCCCAGAAGGCCCATGAACCCTACTTGTAATTTAATGCGAATAAATAAATTCTTCATATAACTCGTTCAATTATCGGCATACTTAAGAATCTATTTGTTCAATATTAGATGTGGAGTCCTCCAGGTGGGAGACCGAATTTTATCAGCTAACGGTCGACCTATGTCTGACAGGATATCAAGGCTCGAGGAACTGGGTAAGTTTCCAAATTAGATTATTGTTTTCTTAAAAGAGTTTGTTTCAATAAATTGTCAATGTTTAAATACGTGAGAGTAGGTTGAAGCAATTTTGTGGGATGAAGTTACATCAGGGTAGCTCAGCAATGGGTCTGGATAGTTACCATGAGGCTTGGACGTCCTAAGTGAGCCTGAATTTTGATTTAGCCAGTTTCTATTTGGTTCTTGTACCTTTTGAAAATGAGTTATGTTGCTCAAGTCCGAATGATGGGTACAGCTTAAATTACCTAATCTACTAGTTGACGCTCCTTTCTTACAAATGCGTGGGCTGACTCATTAAAGAGAATGACAGTGTAACGTGGAATTTTCTGCACGCAAACAATCCGACCGCAAGCGGCGATTTTACATTAGTTAGGTTCACATTTGAACTGAGAGATTTCAAATAATTGAGATCTCTTAATAATCAGCCAAAGTGGTTTCCTCTTTGAGTCGCACTGGATAATGAAGGGTTTTGCCCCAATGAGCTGAAATGTATGATCCGAACTTCTGTTTTGTTCATAAATTGAGCCTCAAATTCTGAAAGGTATTTTATGGGTCCGGGACTCTCAGCACTCACTGCAAGGCTCAAATCGGTCGTGAAATTTGGTCAATGCCTACGAAAAGTCAAATCAGCCGAGAGATCTCCAAGGTCAATATTTGAAATCGAGCTTACGTTAGAGTGCAGAGAAAGGATAGATAAAATTCACACCCCCCCCCCCCCATTCGATGATACGCAATACACAGTGGGTCTGTATTTTTGTTCAACATAGTTCTACGGAAACGTTTATCAAGAAAAATACGTTGTTGTTTGGTACTTAAAAGCACTCATAAGCTTGATCAAAATCATTGTAGCTATTTTTTTAAAGTTAAAAAAACTATCATTTAACGTTTGTCAAATCGCATTTTCCGTACCTTCTTTGAACACTCTCTCATGTACATAGGAATCGTTTGCTAATAGACACTCCATTAAGTTGATCAAATTCAAATATGGAAATTTCGAAAACATAATGTTTGGCACGTTTCGATTGTCAAAGGAGTGTGATGAGAGAATCATTTATAGATCACATATTGGTATTGACTAGTTGAAGATATTGTGAATTTGATGGAATTCTTTGGAGCCGTTTTCAGGGAGAAAAGCTTTTTCTGCTTCATATACCTATGTCTCGAATTTTCACGTAGATATTCATAGAGAACAAAAGATAGGTAGAAACCAATTCAGAATTTCAATAAAGATTTTAGAGCCGCTGTATTTGAGACATATCCTTCTTGTTCTTGGCACCCCTCTCCCACTCTTCATTAACTACTCATAACCAAATGAACGAAAACAAAATAATAAAGAACTAACTCAATCGATTCAACCGTTCTCGCGCAAACCTGACTACAAACTCATACAGTTCATCCGCCAAAATCGGAATATTTGTTATAGTTAGTATTAAGTACTGTACTAAAGTTAACGTACCTGTTAGGTGAGTCCGTCTCCTCTGGCTTGTGAGTTACTGTGGGCAAGCGCTTTCGGTGTAAAGACATCATCGTCTGGCCGTTAAGTCAGTACTCAGTCAGTACTTAACGGCCAGACGATGATGTCTTTACATCGAAAGCGCTTGCCCACAGTAACTCACAAGCCAGAGGAGACGGACTCACCTAACAGGTACGTTAACTTTAGTAATTTGCCTACTGGCGGATATAACCCAATTTCTTTAAGTACTGTACTGTTCTGTACTTACCATACTAACCTGGGGCCTTCGGTGATGCGCCTGGAAACGAGCCTAAGCCTAGAATAAATAGAAGTAGCAAAGACGTCAAATAATTTCTTGTGTACATGCGGTCCAGCTTATGGATGTTATTCATTATGTGCACATTGCCCAGATCCGCATTTGGTCTTGATTGTCAGTACTGTACTGGGCGTCGATATTAATTACTTTGCTGCCATGGGGTCAGTAGTCACTTAGGGGGCAGGAATGCTTCCATATGCTCTGAGTTACATTAGATTCATATTAACTAATCGGATTCATAACTCACCAGTTTGCAGATGAGC
The DNA here is from genome assembly GCA_020466155.1 of Pachypeltis micranthus. Classification (NCBI taxonomy): domain Eukaryota; kingdom Metazoa; phylum Arthropoda; class Insecta; order Hemiptera; family Miridae; genus Pachypeltis; species Pachypeltis micranthus. The sequence continues at coordinate 53,245,826 of CM035770.1, read as the reverse complement.
TCTCAGGCCTGTTTCTTTCCTTTTACAGCTTTTCTAACTTCCATAGTGTACCACAACCGATATTGGTATTTAATTCGATAACACTGTTGAACATGGATTCAAATTGATTTGTTTAGTATAACAGTATTCACACCCACGTAATATCCGTAACAATTATTACTATAATGATAATGACGTGAGGTTGTGCGTGGAACAATAATGAATAGCAAAATTGACTTGAGGTCACATACAAATCAGTCACTTGAGCTCTTGGAACAACAAAAACAATTTCATTTTCAGGGAACACAGTTCATTTATCAGTGCAGTTTGACATTGAAGTTTGGCCGAGGACTTGCTGTGAAAAAGGAAACCCGAAACGGGTTAAATTGACGAGAAGCCAAAATTGTGGGTTCGGAGTGACAATATCAGGTAAGGCGTGGCTCATGGCTCTGGGACGTTTAAAAGCTTATTATCGAACGTAATCTTAACGCTATCAATAACATAAACCGTCACTCTAATCCTAGTTTGTACTTACTTTTCATGCTGCAGATACGGGAGACGAAGGAATAATCGTATCCGACGTTCGATGGGGCTCTGTCGCTCACCGCTGCGGCAGGATACGAGCTCACGACAAAGTTGTAGGTATTGACCAGACGAGGGTGACAGATATGACGACGGCTATGGACATATTTCGTTCGTGTGGCCTAACAGTTACATTCCATCTCATCTCAGGTGAGCTTCAATAAACAACCTCCTCCTGACTCTTATCAAAAACGCCTGACCACCACGGACAAAGAACCATAGTCTGAGGAAACATTGAATCAGAGGTTGGCGTCACTAACCAATCCAACGACTTAATCATCTCACATTCATGATTGAGTTCTGAACAGCAATACGCTCACTCGAAAAAAAGAAAACGCGGAAATAAAAAATAATAATCGAGAAAGAATTGAGCCAATTCTCGGACGCAATGTGGAGGCACTTTCATAGCATTATAGCATCTCCTCTTCAACTAATAAATTTTTGTATTCTTTGAGTATTTAACAAATTTCACTGAAATCGTCGTCCCAGGCTTAGTAGATGTACCACCTAAAGGCTGCAGTGACTGAATTGAAGATAATTAAAATCTAATATAGATAATCTAAGGTAGAAGAAGATAATCTAAGGTAAAAAAATATTCTAAGGAAACAATAGACACTGGTTACTGTTATTGTTGGCAATGGAAAAGGTTTCCGTACAATTCAATCCGCTCTTAAGAAAGTAGTGCCAGTAAGTTCTAAACAAGCGCTAGAAAAAAGATCATTAAAAAAATGTAAGCCATCGAAGATCAAGAAAACAATCCAGAGAGAATGAAACGAGACTTCTTTGGCCCAATTCTCAGATACAGTGTGGAGAGCGACAAGGTGAGTTGGCAAGACGTGGTGATGTGCAGGCAGCTAGACCCTGATTGTGACGTCAATCCCCCTCCAACTGATCCAGCTCTTATCGTGTTCGTGTTTGGCGGAAGGTAATTCGCTTCTTACTTTTTCTTGGCTCTACGAAGTAGAAAGGAATGTTATGTAATCGGCTGAAAAAAACTTTTTGCGTTCCCTTCAGATCTTTACGTTTTAAGGCCTACTAAGTCTGAAAAACACCAATTGGGGGAAAAAAAGTTTGATCATTTTAAAATGATTTTGATTACTCTCCAAATGAAACAGCACCATAAACTTCTAATTTGGGGGAAAATTACGAGAGCAGCACAATACATCACCAAACATTTCAACGAAAATTGGTTTTGGGCCAGTTTTTTCCTTACAAACTCAAGTATATATGGGAGCCACGCCAGAATTCCAACCACCGCCGTTTCACTTACCACCAGTTCGTACTCTATTATTCCAAAACACGACCCTCATGTAGACCGTTTTACAGATCTCCCGTGCACTGACTGCTCAATAGAGGTCGTGCCACAGGTGGGAGCAGCAGAATAAATTCCGGATACGTTGTTAGTAACAGAATGAAAAACACGTTTGATTAGTTGCTAGTTGTCAAGAAAATCGGTGAATGCACGTGGGTCTAAGAAAAGTTGTGTGATGCATCGCATCTGATGTTTTTTCTTTTTTTTTCTCCGTTTTGAGAATTTTTTCAACTACTATTTGTCTAGGTTCGATTTTTTTAACCAAACTGGTCCTTAAAGGATTTTACCTAAAAATCATAAGACATAAACTGCTCATTATCTTCCTTCCATGTATAAAAGTGTATTGTTTTTTCAAGGGGTTGAGTTTTTGACCTGGGATCATTTGCCTACATGCATATTAAGGTTATGTTGCAAAAAATAACTTTCATGCACAATTTTCCAAAAAATCTTTAAACAACCAAGTTTTTAATTACTTTTACTTGCTAGTTTGGTAAACACCCATGTTACAATAACTTCAGGGATGCCCCAAGGTCAACATACAAATCCGACATCATTCTTTTCGTGAATGCATTGTCCTTTTTCTGTCGATCCACAGAAAAACGATGGATGGAAGTTTTACTGTTCATCGTTTAATGTAGAAACAGCGACTCAATTCGAGTCAGATTTCAGTCTTCGCTGCCTTATACTTCGGATAAGGTTCAAAACTCCAACCTGAAAATCCAAAGTTTCGTCTTCATTAAAATCCCGTATCATTGGCACAAATCCTTTGCAGAACGTCAAGTGGTAATCTTGTCGAGTCAAATCGGGCAAATCGTGATTCCTATTCTGCAGCTCCAACCTTCTCTTTTTGGGCGACGTCGACGACTTGACAGAAGGCCCCGAGCCTTCGAACGTCTCTTGAATAACTTCTGGAATCGACTTGCTGGAAAATTCGGGAGAATCGAACATCGCAGGATGGGGCTCTGGCGACGATGGAGTTACGAAATTGGAAGACGCTCCTGAGTCGTCTTCGTCTAATGAATTTTCCCAGGGTGTTGACATTATCGTGAGTTCTGTCGAAGCTCCTTCGAAAACCCTCTCTAGAAATTTGAGTTGTTCCCCGTAGACGTAATCGCGCGATCTTTGGCGGTCTGACGAAGACCCAACTTCTTTTTTCAGACGGAAGCACTTTCTGTAAGAGTCTCTCATGTTGTTCCATCGTTTGATTACTTCTTTAACTGAAACGGCAAATAAACGTTGCTTAGTGAAACAATTGAGGCAGTAATAAATAATTACAGCAAGCTCACCACAAAGTAAGTAGTTCTTATCAGGTTACTTTACTGTTCTTCAGGTGGTTTATAAGCATCAGTTAAAGAGAACCACTACCACTCTTGGTAATGAAGGGTTTACTTCAAACGATGTCTTGACGACTGTAGTCAGTTATGAACTGATTTTACTCAAACCCTTGTTTATCCCATGGTGTTCTGCTGGCTAATGGCTTAACCATTCCCCGAAGGGTTCACAGACACAATCGCACACTGATCAAACCTGTGTTTTTCGGACTCAGGAGTCTTGAAGAAAACTTTTTACTTTCTTTGGCCGTACAGAGTAGGAAGGAGAGTTATGCAATTTGCTGACTTGTTTTGTTTTATTTTATTTTTCAGGACTTTACGCTTTAAGGGCTCTAAATTCGAAAAACACCACTTGGGCAAATGGTCTGTGAGTCTTTGAATGCGATTGAGAGAGAATGACTGATCAGAATCGGCTCAAATTTGATATTGTACCTGCATATTGCCTTGGGACGTCAAAATAAGAAAACGAACAAAAATCGAAATATATGCGGAGAATACTGGACATTGGACGGAAGCTGATGCTGTTTTTACTTTTGATCAGTTTTTTGCTTTTGCCAAAAATGGCTGTACGATTTAGGTGAAACTAGCATATTGGGCTAGGGATGCAACCAACTTAATAAACGTTCAAAGTTCTCACCAAAGTCGTGTTGCTCCTGTTTGTCTAAACTGTCAAAATCGTTGTTGATTTGTAGACAGATTTCCATCCAACTCCGTTTGGTTTTGTTCCTGTCTTTGTATTCTTTGTGGAATCTATCCCAGAGCCACGGGCGAACCTGAACTGCCGCGATGAGCCCCTCGACGTCCAGCCTTGACAGCGACATTCAAAGCTCGAAAGGAACTATCACACCAATCGAAATTGTGTGAAATTCATCGTACAAGACACACGCGTCCGGCCAGAGGATTGACGACGGGCGACTGTTCAGGTCGTCGAGAGGCTCAACGCAGGGAGAACCGGTCAGGTTTCGACCGGATGCGGTAGGGAGACGATTTCGAAGCCCCCACCACCGGCGACGGCAAGTCCTGCCAGCGTCCGGCAAAGCCCTTGAAGCCTCTCAGCGGGAAAAATAAGCGGCCGTTCCATACCTGGCAAATGGTTGATCGAACCGCAGCGAACGAGCCCTCCGGAGGTGAGAGAAGACGACTGGGTGGTCTCCTGTCAATGTCTGGTGTAAGACATCACACAACGTTCATAGCCCCCTGTAAAGCCGATGTTCCGTTATCAACGTATTTCTAACAAACGAACGTTGGGGACTGGACTGTCAAGCCGAAATTCGAAACCATTTCTAAGAAACTGTTGAAAAAACGACTGTTCGTGAATCTTATTATATATAGCTAATATCGTCATTTAACGCATCGTTGAGGGGGAACATTTAAAAACGTTGATAGCACGGTTTTTTCACATTTTGAGACTTACCTCTGAACAATATATTAGTACTGTCTAGTTGAAGGCACTCTGTAAGTTTCATCTAAACCATAAAGCGTTTTTTGTACATTTTTCCCTCACTTCAGGTACATTTTAATTTATTTCATTTGTATCATTTGACTAACTAAAAAAAAAAAGAAGCCAACAGCCCAAAAAACCAAAAATGTGAAATTGTGATTTGTAAGGGAATGAATGCTGTCAAAATAATTGAACAGAAAAATAGCTGTTTAGTTTATTCTTTGTGAACACCCAAGGTAGACCAAATATAGTGTTCGATTTTCCACCTCAACTGAGCGAATATACGGTTTGAAAGTCTGTCCAAGACAGCTTGTATTCATTTTTTCTTTCTTTTAATTTTGTGACGTTATTGCAGTTTAGATTCGCTGTGGGGGAAGTTTTTATACATCATGTTTATTTCTCAACGTAATATGTCCGGAAGGGCTCCACAGATTTCACAAATAAACAATTTCGTTTCAACTCGAATGTGACTGAAGACGTCGCAGAAATATTAATATCATGATTGACGGACTCCCTTTTCACCAATTCCCGGCCGTTTAACCTCTCAAGTACCATTCGTCCAAACAGTGTATTTATGAACTATTGAGCAATTATCTGTGTAGCATCAACGAGTACACTTAACGGTACTTTGAAATGACTTAGTCGCCATTTTTTGTCAATCGTCCGAATGCAAGTTGGCAACTTTGACGGAAGTCTGTCGAATTCACTCTAATATTCGGGCGATACTCGCAGTTTCAAGTGCCTCGCGACTGATTCCGTTCTCGTCCCCACTTTTCTTGAGATCGCATTACGTTACCTTTGCTTCACTGGTCCTGTGTATTTTACTCTCTTCTACTTTCTTCGCCCCTCGATTACCTAAAAAAGCACGATAGCTTTATTTTTTCGAAAAATGTGCTACAAGCTGAATAAACGTTTTTGCTCGGCGTTGCTTGCTACCGTGAATTTATGGGGCTGATCATGATTTATTATATGAACTTCCTTGCATAACGATAATAACTTGTAGCGTGTTTTGCACGATGCCATCATTTTTCGAGGAAATTTTGAGCATTAAACTGAATTTGCAAAGAAGTAAACTTTATAAAAGTAAGCTCTAGTCCTACTTAATAATAATTTTCTTATGTTTCGCCAGTTTCTCCGGTGTTGAAATTTCAAGACCACTCATGGCTATTCTTTATAGTACTTTTGTACGAGGCTGTTCCGTAGAACCCGTTTTCATATTGATGTTTGGACCCGACGTATTTTGAATTCTCGCCGTTATACGGACCTGTGCGGGATTTTATGTTTCAGGGTCTGACATCGGTTACTCTAGCCCTGGCCTTCCTTCCGTTGACTCTGCGATCGATTCTTGGGAATCCGGAATCGACAGGAACATGCAAACTTATAACGGTAATTCTCTTGAAATTGTGTGCTTTTTGGTTGTAATTGTTGTTGTTTCGCATTGTTACTTTGTGTGGACATATCGTTACCCTTCTTTACGAAATCTCGCGAGAATATGAATTGTGATTTAAGCTCGCCCAGGAGCGAGTATCACGCAAAATAAGTCTAAGCAAATACTGATCGCAACTGAAAGGATTAAACACATCTGGTGCGATGCATCTCAGAACTTTCCTCAGCGATTATAATCCATTTAACCAAATACGAACCTGATACACTTCAACTTTGAGTTGAGACATTGGTGGCATGTAATGTTGCTCACACTCATGCCACTACATTTACCGAGTAATCTGTACATGGGTGTGACTCATGAGGCTGTAAACGAAAATTTTGAAAAAAATTACTTGGTGAAACTGTGAGAAAATGTAAACGGCGGTGATTTGTATTCCGAAATTTCTGGGGTTACTCCTAATTATCTTATAAACGTGATTAAATTTCCTCCACGTAGATGGTTTATTGGATCACGAACCTGATTTTCGTTTCACTACGCTAAAATCGGTTTTCTTCGAAATAATTTATAATTTATTGTGCTTCTCTCACCATTTGTCATCGATGACTATTTTACAGTGTCCCTATACCGTTTGGGCCTGTTCATTAAAAAAGTTGATAAAAATCAGTGGGGCTTGTTGAGTGCACGAAAAAGAGAGAAAACGACACAAATTGAACGAGATATAGGACAGTAGTGATGCACTTAGAGTTTTGATTATAAGGCCACTTGGCTTTCTGAATACGTGAACTTGTGGCGAGAGTCAGTAGAGCTGTGACTGGCACGAGAGTTTTGATGAGTGACGATCACGAGACCTGAGAGACGAGGGTGAATTAGAAAGAGCTGTATGTACTAGAGGGGGAGGAAGGAAGAGGATATTTTGGAAGCCCAGTGGGAAAATCGGCCATCAGCTTAGGAAATAATTGAACAGGCAGACTGGACTCTCCCGCTGCTGTAAACGAAGAGCTTGAGATCAGAAATAGTTAGGTATGGACCAATTCTTCTCATACCCTTATTTTGGCATTCCATAGTGATCTTCAGGGTAACTATCATTTTTGAGCTTATTTCAACAGCTACCCAGAAGTCCTTGACATGTAGAAAACGTTGTTCTTTTTTTCAGCCAATAACATAACTTTTATTCTTACTAGTGTTACGTAAAGAAAAACAAGAGTTAACGCCATGTTATCTCTGCTCTAAATCACTGCCGTTCGTTTCATTGACTGATTATGAGTCTGCTTGAACTGCTAACTTGGAGTAATCACATATTTTCTGTTCAAATCGTATAGGATTCGACCAAGAAATTTTGGATTGGGGGATGGAGCCTACGAGAGAAAGCGGGGACACAAGTTTCACAGCTACTAGCCCGACTCAGCAATCAGGTATGAATAGCAAAAAATGTTATAGAGGTTTGAAACCAAGTATACTACATGATTATTCTGTCATTTCGTGCAGAACAACAATAAATAATATTAAGTGTTTGTAACCTAACGTTTATAGTAATAATATCAACAGAGGCTACTAATTAATCTACAACAGGTGCTAGAAGAGCTGGATAAAAAAGAAGGTTAGACCACCCCGTAACATGTTTTCATTAATTCTTTCGATTCCTCCACATGTGGATGACACAGCTGAGGCTTCTATTTCGTTTGTAATCAAAGTGTTAAGTTCTAATAGGCACACATGAATTGAGTGAAAAGAATACTAGATTGGTCAGTAAAAATCAGGGAATGTACGTAAAGCTGAGGAAAGTTGTACCAAATATTTTTTAACAAAGGTAACTATGAAAGGTGTGAAAGGGGCCCTAACCTTTTTTTAACTAGAATTTTATCCATTTATTATATGCCATTAGCCTTTGTGAAGGATATAGCCTCTATTTCTGTCGACTCTCCTTCCTTGGTACCCTCTGCCATACAAAGAGAGCCGACTGGAATAGAGGCTAATGGCATATAATAAATGGATACGATTCTAGTTAAAAAAAAGGTTTGGGGAGACCTACATGCCAGATCAAGGGATCAAAGGATTAGGAGGCTAACAGCACATTCCTGGGCTGAACCATCAACACGGTTGCGATGATATGGCGAATGTTGACAAATAGTCGATATATCTCTTCAGAACTTTTCATGCGCTGCACTCCATAGCAAGATAACCCTGCTTTTATCTGCATACACTAAACAAACTTCTAAGACCACCGTATGAAGATCCATCCTGTTCATGTTGGCATGCATGGGATGTTACGTACACTTCCAGCATTCACAGACCTCTTAGACATCCAGGCACATTAGTTGGAACCAATACCAACAGATCTTCTTCAGATCTAGGGAGGAACAAGTAGCGCCACACGTTGATAGTCACACAAACTCTGTTTGTGTATAAATATATATATTCGTAACTTAAAATTTCAATGTGATCTCACGTGTTTTGTTTTATACAGATGATGAAGAAACATGTTCATCGTTGAGACTGTCAGAGTCTTTACTAGATGCGCCGCGACAAACCCACATTCCTCCTCCACCACCTTCTCCGCCTTGTCCACTGCAGACCAATTACCGCCTGAGGAAGATCAATTTGCCTGTACACTGGAGAGGGTCGAGCACAAATACGACGGCGTGAGTGGATTTACCAGTAACTAATTTGTAAGTTTGACTTCAACTCGAGGGACTTGCAACAGGGTGGAAGTTGGATGCAACTTATTGAGTTTTGGCTTCAGTAAAGAGGAGTTCTCATCCGTGAAAGAGTTGAAACTATGCGACTACGAGTACCAATGAAACAGTTGAAGCCCCAGTTAGGCAAAAGCTCTTCGATTTCTCAGCTCAAGAAGTAGTCCCCCCAAACAATTGAGGAAGCGTTGGCATAGCGGCCTCATTCCAGAACAGCACTGACCTAGGAATGTGCAAAGCTCAAATTAACCCTGGATCTACTCTAAAGGTCTTGTGTCGTCTCTCTCTCTCTCTCCCCCCTCCACTATTACCAATATACTGGTGGCTACTAGAAGACTCTCCCTGCGGCATCAAGTGAGCCTATTGTGTGACGCATATGAACTGCTTCATATCCTCACTCCCAGTTCCCATGTAGCTGGTGTGCCTTGATACGACGTCCCCAATGTGTCCCCACCATTTTCGCACAAAACGCAACGCAGCCTTGAGGTCCATTCCTGCCACCTCATCTGTCTGCAGCTGAGGAACGCCAGGCACTCTGAGTAGCCGTGCAACCAGCCCCTCACAATTACGCTGTGGAGCTCTGCCTCGCAGAATCTGCAACGCTATACCTCTGACTCACCAATATTGGCTAGGATGAAACACTACACAGCCACTACTTTCTCATTCCAAACTGAGCACTCCTTATGTGCTCCCTGGAGAGTATAATAAATAATCTAGACTGCCTTTGGCTAGCCATGTCCCGCCAATAGGCAGCCCTGTACTTCTCCTCCCACTTGTCAATCTCCTTATTACAATGGCGATTGGCAGCCCCCTGCGAAGGTCTCAGGCCCCACCCGGAGAAGATTCGTCTCTCGCCAGGTTGTCAGCCTCCTCATTCCCTTCTGTTCCTGTATGACTTGGCATTCAACGCAGTATTCCAGATAATACCATGCCCCATGAGCGGTGAGGTAAGTCAGTTACCTCATTATGTGGGTGGTACAGCCACAATTCGTCCAATTAGTGCAGATCTGGCAGAAAGACATTGAAGTTGCGAACTAACTGGTTGGATGATCGAAAGACAGTGAAAACAAAATGAACAACGTTCCAATCGTGATGAGAGAAGGTGGGGAAATCGCAGGAGTTGGACCTTTTTCCTGTGACTGACATGACAGTTAAGAAAACTGGGAATCACCGACTAGGGACTTTCGCAGCTGATTGAAACAACTGGTCGTTAAATGACAAGGTCCTTAGACACCTTGACCCAACAGTGACCGTTTTTAACGATGTTCCGACAGCGCCTTGTTGTTTCTCCCATCAATTTGCATCCACTTACTTGACGAAATAACCCCCACTTGCTGAGAAAGAAGCGCTCTATGAGCTGAACAATAATTGTCGTATTTAAAACAACAAAAACAGAATCACAAAGCCCACCCAGCCAGCCAAACGTTCGAGGCGTGCGAAAAAATAAAGGTACAGGCATCGAGAGCCCCTGGCTCACTCACATCTACTTGTTTCCTTTCAAGCTCAAATACAACCATAACAGTATTTGTACTCCGTTCACATATTGTTTCAGTTTAGACCCTGTGGAGCAAGCGCAAACAGTTCCATGTCCCTCTGAACCCCCTCAAGTCTCTTCATTCTCCACCTTTCGAGGACCTAAACCTCCACCAGCTAATCAGAGGGATAGCACCATAACACAAAGCGTGTTTCAAGTACGTTCTCAATGTTACCATTCCAAAAAAAGAGCTAGTGAATACTGTAAATTAGGTTGAAAGTTATTTTGGACAATGTTTCAACTAAACGGGCAGTGTTTTGACAGATTGGCAAAACTATTCCCAATCAATAAAATAATCATTTTCAACATAATCAAAAAGGCCTCCTACCTGATACCTCTGATACGAACCTCTTACAAGATTTCTGTCTCTCTTCTTACAACCAGTATTAAACTTCCACCGCATAGGGAGGACATTAGACTACCAACGTGATCATATGAACGGGATTTAAGAGTAAAACTCGTTCAAAATTATTGCTAATATTTTTAACAATTTACTTTGCCACTTGATTAATTTCGTAATAATAACGGTTACGATACCATTACGCTGTTTGTAATGATCCAAACAACAAATCTAATCAAAAGCATACGATTTGAGATCGCTACAACTATAGACGTTTTGAGCCAATTTTGAACACCCTTATTTTGGTATTCCATATTGCTGAATATTATTTTTGAGCTGATTTGGTACAGCCATTCTCTTTCACTGACACGCAAACTCAATTTTCTCAAATGGTGTTTTTCGGACTCAGAAATCTTTGAAACGTATTGGCTAGAGAACTGAATAGGACATTTTGAGCTATTCATGTTTTGATATCTGTTTTCAACTTGTGATGTACTGATATTGTTTCACGCTTACCTCAGGGGAAGAACATATCTGACATGTTCAAGGTAAGAACGCCCTACGAAAATGTTTGACATGGCGAATCAATGTTGAACGTAGCAATAAATAAAATTAGATGAGACGACCCGCCACCGTTGAGGCACGCAACATTGTTTTTTGTAATAATGTGCGCAATTGCTTGAAGACATCCACACAACAACAACAATTTAATATAAATAATGTCTGTGTTTTGTACGGTACAATAAGGATGAAAATATGGGATAGGAAAAACCAGAAATAAAAACAAGCACCTCGTATAAGGAGTAATGTTAATGCTATGCAACTGTGGTCAGATTAATTACATTTCTTTAAACGATTCGTTGTGAACTGTACACTTTCTGTATTGGTTAAGGAGGAAAATTTTAAAAAATTATACTTACACAACATCTCACATGATATCTTACATCTCTACAAATCTTCCTTCATGTGTTAATCTTGTTACTATTTGCTACACAAAAGGTAAGAAAAGTATGGTAATCCTGCAAAAAAAGTTGACTTTAAGATGGAATTAGCTTTAGCCGTCGCCTAACTGCTGAAAAGCGAGAAAAAGATGTTTCTATCGAAAATGGAAGATCAAAACGAAAAGTCTGCAGAAAGAAGAATGAATAGGAATTTCTCTGAACTCTGGATAAAACTGGTGCAAAATAATAGTAAACCATTTCGCTAACATTTTCCCGAACGCTAGTGAACGTTCTCTGAATGCTAATTTAACATTAACCGTAGGGTAACTGTTATAGAGTCAAGAAACCATTAAATTAAAACCCTGCAATCAGACAATCGGGAGGCTAAAACATGTTACATGTTTTGGCATTTTAGCCGCTGGCTCTAAGCGGCACGTGTTCGGGGGTCCAGGGGGAACAAGGGACAGAGCCCCTTGTGACGCTCGAAGAGCCGAGTTTTCAGATGTTATACGTTTTGATGCATATTGAATCAAAAAACCAGATCAACCAGGCTCAAAGTACTTTGATAGAACTTTCGAATTCGAATCTTCTACTAGCCGGTATCTCACTTGTGCTTTCCGACTTTTAGGAAACAGGACTTTACCAATTTCGATTAAACTCACAATTTGCCTTCAAATAATCATTTAACGAATTACCTGCCCTCCGTAATTTTTCTGTGTCTGTCCGTTGAACGAAAACACTAACCAAAATGCGCCAAAACACGTATTTTTGTAACATATCTTTGAATTTTCCAAAGTATACGCAAAACAGATCAGTCTGACGGCGAGATGTCGTGGAACTCACATTTTGTTCCCCCCCCCCATTTACAGAACACAAAATGACCATTGCTCTAATTTTCTCACAAATGGCTGTAACGTACTTTCAGCTTACAGAACAGTTTGTTCTTCATACAGCGCCCGTGCGTGTACAACATATTTTCGAATTTTTATGACGGAAAGGTGTGTGATGCGTCGCACTATGTATTAGGAACCTCTAAAACATATTTCACTAGTGACTCCTCTACAACATATTTCACCAGTGGCAGATGCCTTAAGTTTATTTGTATATGCAAGCCCACCGAACAGATGAGAGTCGTGCATTCCACTGTGAGTATAGCCAACCCACACTTCTTTCTCGAGTGGAACCTAATGTACCTATTTTTTGGTACATTTTTGGCCCCTTTCTACTTTCCTCTACCCGAAGGGAAGGAATGTATAGTAATCGGGTAAAAAAAAAATTGGGTTTTCTTCAGATCTTTACGTTTTGAGGCCTACTGAGTCTAAAAAACCTAATTTCGGCGCGTGGTCCGTGTGTGTGTAAGTGTGTGTAGTTCGATTTGCGGGAGAACAGCTGATCCGATTGAGCTGGTTCTTTTTTTGTTTTGTTCGTTATTTTTTTTAGACACCAAAATAAGGTTATGGACGATTTCAGCCGATGGGAAGGGGGGTGGGGGACGAAAATGTACCAAAAACAAGGGTTTTCCGCGAAAACGGCTCTAACGATTTTGATTAAACTTTCGAATTATCTTCTATCAATCAATACCTAAGTTTTCTTCTTCATACATACCTCAATGAAAATACGGTGAACGGAGATATAGGCCTATGAAGCAAAATAGGTTTTTTACGCTTTTTGGCAAAACGGCTTCAACGATTATCACCAAACTTTCACGATGTATCCGAATAGTTAATACCTACATATTGTTCTGAATAAATGTTCCTCTGACAGTCCATTGAACAGAGATAAAAATCAAAATGTGTCTAAAATAACGTTTTTTTTTTAACATTTCCGTGAATTCCAGGGTAACTTCTTCACCAGATGTGATAAATCCTAATGGAGTGTCATTTAGCCACCCATACCAACATTTCGTTCTCTATAATTATTTCTGTATATATATGTTGAACGGAGATATAAGCCAAGTTAACACAGAAAAGGAGATTTGTCGAATATTAATTTATCGGTATTCTAATTTTCTCAAAAACGGCTCTCACGATTTCGATCAAACGTTCGGAGTACTCTCAGCGAACTAATCCCTACATTTTGTTCTCTATAAATTTTTCTGTAGAAATGCGTTGAATGAAGATATAGTACCCGCCTATGTAGGTGGTGTTCGAAATTACGGGGGTGGCGGAAAGTTGTGTGTTGCTACGCACCAGATATTTTACTTCGTTCTTACGTACTTGGTAGAACGTTTTATATAAGATCTGGTGGCACTTTACTGGAAGGTTATTTACTTATGTCTCGACGTTTATTAAGTCATCAACATGTAGGTAATTTACAGGACAGCCAATCGTGATTTTTACTTTCCCCTGCCCAAAAGGGTGTGTTGTATAATGATCGAGCAAAACAAATGTTTGTGTGTGTTTTCTTCATATTCAACTGAATCGAAAAAAACTAATTCCGCCAAGTGGTGTGTGTAGTAACATTTGAGCTGACTGAGCTCGTTCTTTTTTAAGGTTATGGGCAGCTCTTGAAAGAGACCTGACCTCGAAAAGGCAGAGGATTCTGTACGTGCGAGAGGATTCTCACTTCAAAGTATTCGCATTGGATCACAGAGGCTGGACCGTGTCGGCCAGTGAGCGAAAATACCACGGTCTTTTCACGCAGGTTTACTATGTTCGGATTGAATTAAAACCCGGACGCGTCAATCGCACTAAATTTATCGGAATTTGTTCCGTAATTGATACATAACAATTCGAGCAGGATGCTACCCCGTGCGCAATAAACAGGGAGCTTTCCCTTTTCGAGGGGTTTTATTCACGTCAAGCTAAATTAAAGTACGAAGTTCCCTGATTTCTCACTCGACAGATCCGTTTTTTTTTTTCATTTCCTCAGGTGACGTTGTACAAAAGCGTTGTGTTCGACGACTTCGGGTTTTCCGTGTCCGACGGCCTCTACGAAAAAGGAGTTTTTATCAACACGATAAAACCAGGAAGCCCAGCGGACGTGTGCAACTCGTTACGACCTTACGACAAAATTATACAAGTGAGTTAATAAAAAAGGAAAATCGCTTGCACAGTGGAGGCCAAAAACAGTGTTGGTTGGTGGGGGATGGGTGGAGGTGGAAACAAGGCAAACCTTTTCTTTATTTCTTCACCATTGTTTTTATTTTTTACACCATTCCCCCGAAAACGTTACTCTAATTCACAACCAACCGGAACAATTTTCTTTGAAGTTATACGTTCCCCAACCCAAAACGATCGAAATTAGCGAAGTAAAATGTCTGGCTCAGCGCCACACACAAACAACTTCCCCCAGTCACACGTGCATTCTCGCTAATCCCACCTATTTTCCACTCCGTTCAGATAGCGTTGAAAGTTCCGGATTTTATTTTTATTAGGCTCCTGCTACATAAGCAACTGGTGGAACCGTTGAAATGATTTTTTAAATTTAGAAGTGGAACAGCAAAAGAAGCAGTTTTTTAAAAACTACTTCCGTTTCCTCCAGCATTTTTGAGCAGCTCTCATTTTCTCACGAATGAAAATTGTTTATTATCGTTGAGAAAAAATTACTTGACGTTTTGACTGAGCAGATGTGCTGATACCCTTATTGTGGCGCAGCTCGTTGATCAGCTCTCTGAATATCGAATTTGAGCCGACTCGGTATAGCTTTTTTCCCTAAATCGCCACAGGCAGACAGAGCATGGTGTTTTTCGGGCTTAGGCACCCTTTAATGCGTAAATGTTAGAAGAAAACTAGGAAAACAATGTAGTCGATTACATAACTTTCCTTCTAACTCCGTAGGACCAAGGAAAGAAAAAACGTGTTGACAGTCCTATAACTATCTATGATTCCTATGTCTATGATTCAATGGAAGTACTGACAGAAGCGGTGGCAACCCAATGAATAGCGCCACTTGTTCCTACATATCACGGTATAGTTCCACCAAATTCATACAAGTAGTAAAAAACAAGTTGTGTGAAAGGTGTGGATTCATCAGTTGCCCTGGTGGCTCAAGCAAACGTAACCAAGCCCCCTCAGTAATTGGGGCAGGTGGCGATGAAACGAAATAAATTGAATGACCACCGAAAGTACTTTTTGAAATCTAAAAGCCAGAAATAGTTATCTGTTTGGAGAAGGTGGGAGCGCAAGAACTGAAATGACGGAAACCCGCGAGTCGAATGGTCAGTGAGCAGGGGGTGCGGGGATAGATTCGATCGTCTGGCGTTAACAGGTAAGGTTAGTTCGTAGAGCGATGAAAATCTCTGAATGTACATGGGGCTGAGGAAAGTAACGTAATGCGTCGCACCAGATACTTTTTCTTCTGGCGGCCACCCAGGATTGTACAGGAATAAGGGTTTAGTGTTCGACGATGAACCAGGTGGTGGCGTGGTAGGCAAGTAAATGGTACGTTAGTCCATACACAACAGTTGTGAGGATATTCGGCTATCCCAGAACACATTCCACCTGATTCAACTACCCACCTATGACTGTAAAATGCTCAGTCTCACGATGGTTTAGCCCCCAAAAACAATTGCGATTGATCAACATGACAGAATTTGTCTTTCATTCCAATGGAACAGTAAAAGACTGACTTTCTGTTTAGGTAAACGATGTTCCTACGCATGATTTAGACTGCTGCATGACTGTTCCCCTGATGGCCTCAGCAGGCAAGAAACTCACGCTAACACTTTTAAGACAACAACACAACAGGAGTCATTCCAAAATAACGGTAAGCTACGTTGAATAGATCATTTAATTATAACTCCCAACGGCCGACCCCGTCACCAGACTTGACATTCAAGTCGTAGACTTCAGGCAACAACGTCAATGTAGATTAAGTCTATGGTACTGTACTGAAGTCGTTGGCGGGCACAGGGGAGCTCATAAAAGTAGAACAGAGTTGACCTAATGTGAGTGCATGAAAAGTAGACTGAGAATAACAGTTTCCAAGCAACAGATCATTGAAGAGTACTGTCTCCCAAATTAGTGTGAATTGGGCAGAAGCGTTGACAATTTTGGCAAGGTTGCTGACATATTATTTGGATGATCCAAGAGAATGAAAATGACGAACGATCGAATGGAAAGTCGAGAGGGTTGTTCAGCTCAAGTTCAGCTAAAAGAGAAAATTCATGCGATGGGCCATTCTTACCACAAAGCTGTTTTGAGCCCGTGTTGGACATCTATCAACAAACCCCTTTTCCCAACTCTCTTTAACAACTTTGGGCCGTCTTCAATTTTAATCCTAAACTCAAACCTACGTCCAGACATTTAGTTGGTTTCTTGTTTCCTTCCCCTTCATCTCTCTTCTCTCACCTCCTGCCTTGACACCTCACTACTCCTCAGTCCACCCCAGTCTGTGCTCTAACTCTTTAACAGCTCAGATCCTTCGGCTAACGACCAGTTCCACTATCCAGAGACTCGAGTCTGCAAGTCTCCTGTGGACTTTCCTTTTCTCTTGCGCTACTTAGAACTCTCTCTCATGAGTATGTTGTGTTCATCAGCACAACCAGTATTCCATTTCTCTCTCCACTTATTTATTTTTCCATCTCTCTCCCTAACATCCAACAGGTGTCAAACTTAAAATAATTATTCACATTGAAAATGCTCAAGATTTCAGTTGTTTCAAAAGTGCGATGAAGGTTTTTTCGATTAGGCATAATATTCAGGCTAACTTTCTTTCAAATATTTTACTTTTTAGGGCTCTAATAGGTTCTGTAAGCCACGACATGTGATTTAATAATTCATCAATTTAACGAAGCAATAGATTCAATCTAATCTTCATTTTGTCTCCTGTAAACAATACCTACAACAACCTAGAAACACTAATACTAACAATAATTATTGGGCGTGTCTAAATAGCTCCCACATGCATCCATCTAAGCATCCCTTCGTTACTTTAAGCCTGCAAGTCTCACATGGACTCTAGTGAGTCTTTTCTTTTGGCACAATGCAGACCACTTCTCTGTTGTCTCACATTCACTCATTTCTTCACCCATAATTCAGTTTCCATTTTTCTCTTTCTTGCGTCCCACGGGGGTAGAAATGGGGGAAAATCGTTGAATAACGATTCTTAAAAAACCCGTTCAAGTTGGGGACAACTGAACCTGTCCCTCTCTCGGGTTGAACTGTGGCCTCTGGCAATTTAATGCTTTGGTAACTAAAAGGAATCCGAACGCTCGTGTGTTCATTGGCTAAACGACATTTTCGTTGAACTTTCAGGGTTTTCCAGGACGAATGGAAGAAGGGGGAAGCAGCTCTTGTCGACAAGGAAGTTCCTACAATACAGAGACTTTGTAACTGTTCCTCGATCGAAATGTGACAGTGTGCCAATTGAACAGGTCCCTCAGTTTATGAAGACACAACCGAGTGACGGAGGGAGAACACTTTTTTCATCAAGTTAACATAGTTTATACGACTAAGATAATCATTTATGTAATAAACCTTTACTGTAAGGTGTTTTCGTTGAACTGTATCCTTGGGAGTTGGATAAGAAAGACTGAAAGCGATAGCAGGAGGAAGGAGGTCGTACGTCCCTTGATGGTTTTATCAAGGAAAGAGCTAAGGGTTGAGCATTAGTACAGGCAACATGTGTCTCGCTCCAGTAAACTGCGCACAAGCTTTCCTATCGACAATAAAGTGCTACTCTATGAGCAGATGATAAAACCAGTATAGCTAGATAATTAAGAGAAGGAAGGGAAAAGAGAGAGAGAGAGAGAGAACACAATTTCAAATTTTCACCAATCGGACAAGTTGGATAGAGCGCGTATTCTAATGAACTGAGTGAGAGGGTTTCTGAGTGAGCTGGTTAGATTCCACGAGTACAATACTTAACGATGGATACCCTAGGACTACCACCTGGCCGTCAGCGATAGATGGAACATTCTTACCCCACTTAGCCCACTGCTGGAACGTGTGCAAGTATTCTTAGCTCCTACACTGCCAACAGGGCTGCACTAGCCATTTAACCCTTTCAACATGATCCAATCAGTTCGCAGAGATGAGCAATGTCCTCAGCAGGGAGATGATCATGGATAGAGCCAAAGGTTCAAAATGTGCAGGAGTCAATGCAGATGAAGCAGTAAGATCTTTACATTGAGAGCAGTTGAGGAGCGGTTCTATTTGAGTCAGCCAAGAAGGATTCGTTTACTAATGGTTTTCAACAACAAGGAGTAGGCACTCTTGATGTTTGACTCCCAACGACCATCAAAGTGAGGAGAATACCTTCTAGATGGCATTACAATTAGACATTAGAATGGGATTAGTAGTCGCGCGAACACACACAGATCAAAATACGTAGCAACGTAGTCAACACCCTGAGGTAAGTCCTGACGAATAATCTCAACTTAGATTATTGACCTAGTTACAAAACGATGAAATTGGAGTGACACGAGAGGAAGTAGGTAATGATTTATGAACCACAAACTGTAACTATGAAAACATTAAATAAATATTACGTGACCTTTATACAGTTGTAATAAAATTAGATTTTTAAAAAACGTCACTCAACAAAGTTTGCTAAAGTAATGAAACTCGCAGAACGTTCGTGAGGCTAAGGGCAGTTGTGTGATGCGTCGTACAAGAAATGACCATACATCGGTTCATACAGCAATAAAATTTGTATAGTAATTGCGTAAAATGACGGAAAGAACATGGGACTTGAATGAGGGTAGAGATCACAGAGAGCATTTTTCATCAGATAACAAGCAAGCTGTCACAAAAAATGATTGGAATCGCGCAGTCTTGCACCTCAAGTGCACCCAGCTTGGCTTGCAGGCTGTTTACAGCGTAAGTGTTGTTGATGTGAGTTTGTCATCGGATACTCACAGATTGTAGGATTGAGTTTCTTATAGAAACCACCACGGGATTGGTGATCGTCTGAGGACATTCCTCAGAGAAGGATCCGTTCACAATTCACTTCTTATTTCATCCATTTACATAAAACAAAAATCACACAAATTCGATAATTTCAGCATAAATGTTTGTCATGTCCAGCATGAGATTTCTTGAGCAGTTTTTCTGTGGGGCGATCAGCAGTGAAACCCCACACGTCAGATTGTTTTCAGTTTTTTGAACCCAAAGAGGCAGCAGCGGTGATGAGGTGATGATGATTGAAGTTATCCACTCATTTCCAAAAGTTTATCTGAAAAGAGTGACAAAGTTAATGAGGTTGTTGATGCAAATCGTAGGAACGCGTTGAGGGCCACAGATCACAGCTAGGGGACTCCCTCCTCACCAATATGGTTTCAAGTGAGGCAGCCACAACTCGGTCCTCACATAAAACCAACAAATTTCTAGTGTGACGCATCACAAAACTTTCCGCACTTCATATTCAGCAACTTTTAAAGTTCTCTCAATTCGGTTATGCCTCAATTTATGCGAACCTCATAGAACTCAGGTTATATAGTGAGTGGTGGTGATGGTTAACGTTCAGGAAACTATCGCATTGCTCCTACTCCTCGCGTCACAACCTTTATTAAGTAAAGGTATCTAGTATCTAATTTATGAGGCTGTCAGACGGTTTTTTTTTTTTTTTTTTTGATAGACATGTTCGTGTTACGAGGGGGGTTTGGAGACGTTTTAGGGGATCCGCTGACTCAGGCAAAAATTACGGCAATCGCCCCGGAGATTCGATCCACAATCCTCTACTTACGTCGAGAATTATGAATCGACTGTCTTATCCACTAGACCACGATCAATCGGTTGCCTTTAAAGGGAGTCAGGCGGTACATTCATATTTGTTGTTATAAGGAAAAACGTTTGAAAAAAGTAGTACATGAAACGGCAGTAGTTTGGATTCTGGCATTTATCGATTTGCTTTTAATTATGAACTGTTAAACGTTGGATCGTTAAACATTCAACGCGTGACTATGGACTGCCATCACCATTTGTCGCGTTAGCTTCATGTCAATGAGATTTATAAGGAAGTATACATATCACGCGTGGTCACATACGAATGTATGGCAATGTAAAGAAATACTTACCAGGAGGCAGAGGATGTTTGGTCACTCGAGATTGAACGAGAAAACGCATCCCTGATTTTACGGAAACTCCGATCTTCGCGAACTTTCTTCAAGCTATTCGACAAATATCCAGAAGGCAAACTAGTGTTGAACTTTTTCGGTTTAGCAGTTCTTCGGTAGTTCCCTGAAACAAAGATAAAATGCGTTATTGGTGATGACATAATGGAATCCACTACTCCGTAGATTGACCTTTAGTGCTTCATCTGACCTGCTGCATACTACGTACTGGTACCTGAAGAGAGGTTTGCTTTTCAATAAGAAAGGGACCAGTCGAGTGCTGCACAGAGGTTGGTGCCACAAAGGATCTGACCTCTGCATCATGCAATCAAACATGTAGTTCCAGAGCAGATGACAGAGGTGCAGGTGCTTATGTCCCTCAGTGATGCTGATAAGGTCAGCCATTTTGAATGTTCAGTTCACTTTGGCAGCTATTTTTGTTGGACGTGTTTAGGCTTCCAAATTTTGAGATGAAAAGAATATTAAGTGTGGGGACGCATTCTGAATGATGATATGGCATATGCCGAAGTTACCTTAGACAAGAATGTTTATCTTCTCAGGTTAAAGTAAGGTTACTTCAAATACGATGAGCCACCTCTCCATCATCATGGTGAACCAATACCAAGAACCACAGGTCATAAATACCTAGGAGTTTTCTTAGATAAGCAGCTCACATTCAAAGAACCCCCCCGCCCTTGAAATCCCTGCTGGGCAGCCACTACGTTTCCTTGCACAGTAAAATCATAATTTATAAAATTTATAAGGTCCTTATTCGACCAATTAGGACGAATGCCATCTATGGGGCACTTGCTCGTCCTAACACTTCAGGAGACTGGAGCAACAACATTTCCGAATATCAATGTCGAAACGCTGTACCACGATTTCAGACTCAACGCTCCCTCACAAATCCTCACTAAAAACCTGAACATCATGAAAGTGTTTTATTATTTCCATTGAGGTATGATTATTGTGCTTAAACGGTCTCATAGAATCTATAAATACCAAACAAATAAAAGAGAGCTAATAAGGTGTCAATGACGAAGAGCGTGCAGTAATTTATGTACCTGTGATTGCACCCAGTCCTGGAAGGTTGGGACCAGGATTACTGAACCATATACCTTGAGGAGGCTGGGCAGAAGGTGGGCCTGTTAAGAAACAAATTAACATTAGTTTGCGAATAGGACGGATGCACAGGGCATGGTAGGAAGTGTGCTATAAAAGCAAGATAGATGTCAATCAAGAGCAGGGTATTCTTACACAAGAGAGTAGGGGGGGCCTAACACGGATACATATCAGTTACATTGGAGTATCTAACCGACAATAAAAATTATAAAGCCAATGCCCCTCCAGAAAGATCACAACACCTCGGATCTTCCACTTCATAGTGGCTCCCTGAGAGTTCTAGCAGCCTTCCGCCCCGATACAACCTGCTCTTTTTTTCTCTGTTACACTTCCCTATAAATTCTGTCCATTTAAAAAAAGAAAGAACTTCTCGTTACAAAAACTTAACTAGCGCATTAGTTCCATTTGAGATATCAATCAGTTCAAACTGCAACCTTTACATTGTAAAAACACACGACGAACTTAAAAGGGCACACATTGCGATCACAAGTCGTGATTCTTTTTCCATCTCGTTGAAACAAAAAAAAAGTACATTGTGTTCTTCAGCTACTGAGAAATACTACATGTTGTTGAAAGCCATCCCAGAAACACAGCGATCCTACTCTATTTCCCAGGCAGATTGGATCAGGGTGGAAGGGGAGCTTTGATGAACTTGAAGAATTGTGACTGTTCGCGCAAAATAGGGGTGAAGATGATGGCAGCAACTAATTTAGGCGAGCGCGTTTAAACGAGGGTCTCGAGTTGGCACATGGAATAGGAGATCAAAATAAAATAAAATGAATACTTCTATAATTGTCTATGTAAACTGTAAATAATACACTTGATAATGATGGAAAACTACTCCCTGCAAATAAAATAATCTGTCTTCTAGGCACTGGAATGACGATGAAAAATCAGGATACTCTGCAATTTTTCCGACGACGACCACGAATGGGTGGTAAAATGCGCGTGTTAATCGCAGTTTCGAGTCGCCCGACTTCAGTATCGTGATCACGATGCCACGAACCTTCTTAAATTTGGAGAATGCGTCTTCGAAATTTTAATTGATAAACGTCTCTCTGGATCACGGTTTGGTTGACGACATGAAACGAGCGATTCTGATTGATCTCATGCGGACCTGACTGGAGATTCGAGCCTGCCAGGCATTCGAGAAGAGAGGCCCCTTCGTCACGCCACACATGATTCTAGATGTTCCGAAGGTCTCAGGATAACAACAAGAAAAAAAAAGAGCAAAAAATAAAAAACAACGGGTGCTCCTTAAAAGTAATCGACCGTCTCTTGGCTGCAACAGTGTCGGCGTGAAAGATCTTCTTGTAGAGGCTGTGAGAAACAAGGAGTTTCAGGATGTCCTAGGGCGGCCCCGAGCCCCTCCACAAATAAAAAGTGCCAATAGGCAGCAGGGGCTGATGAGGCTTCTTGTTGCTTCAGCACATGGCTTACGGCAAGTCCCACCCCCACCCTCCTTTTTCCACCAATTATTGCCCTACGGAGAAACCATGAGAAACCGACCACCATTAAAAAGACGGGCTGCCAAGTCTGCAGTAAAAGCATCTTCTCAAATGGTATTTTTCAGACTCAAAAGCCCTCAAGGTCTGAAGTAAACTAAACAAACAAGGAAAAAGAAGCCTAATACATAACTTTTCTTTCTACTATGTGCACCTAAGGAAAGTAAAAACAGAATAAATAAAGAGGGAAGTGAAAAATGAAATGGAAAAAGAAGAATAAACGGAGAGAGAAATAAATAAAATATTAAAGTAAATATGACTAGAAGATCATTGGAAAGTTTAATCAAAATCATTACAGCCGTTTTCGAGAAAAATGCAAAAAACCCTAGTTTTTCGTACATTTTCGTCGCCCACCCTCTTGCTCATCGATGGGAAGTGCCTATAACCGTATTTTCACGTCTCCAAAAAATAAAAAACACAACAAAACAAGAAGTAGCTCAATCGGCCAAACCGCTCTCTCGCAGATCGAACTACAGTCACACACACATGGATCATGCGCCGAAATCTGGGTTTCAAGGCCTCAAAACGTAAGGATCTGAAGAAAACCCAACTTTTTTTGACACTATCTCTATACTTTCCTTACCTTTTTGGGACGCGGAAAGTAAAAATGAACAAAATACAAAACCCTGCAAATTATTACACAACGGTTTATTATTAGGATAAACAGCTTGACCTAGCATTAATGCTCCGAGACCCATCCCATTCGATTCAGCATCGAAAAATATCATAATGAAACCCAAAAAAAGGTCGAAAAGAACTGAATCGTAATATTAAAATAAACAAACAAAAAACGTAAGTATCTAGAAAAAACTGAATTTTAATATGATAACATGCACGCTAAATATTAATATCAAAATGTAACCATAAATCTATGAAAAAAACCAAAATGAGAGTGAAACGAAAGAATCTAAACAAATTGAATCGTATTAAAACCAAAAAAAATGAAACGAATGAACTATTAAATAAATAAACCAAAAATAAACGAATAATGAAAAGTTCAATCGAAGAGGGGTTGCGAGGCGAGGGGGCGGCGTTGCCAGATGAGCAGGCGAGCGATTTCGTTGAGAAGGGCGGGAGGGAGGGAGTTCAAACGACGAAACATTGACTTCCGCTGTAGTTCCCGCGTTGTACTGCGTTTCGTTAATTTTTTTAACCATTTTTTGCCCATTACAACCACGGGCTTCGTCCAATTGGATTGCCGAGATGGCGAGCACAACTAGATACCAAATTGAATTTTTGTGGGAAAGAACGAATTTTTTGGACCACGTAAAGGGCACAAAATGGCCCGGACGGCGGACAGACATTGCAAATTCGGAATCTCCATGTCTTGAAACGTAAAGTATCAAATTTTGAGGGGAGGTTGCAAAAAAATTTTCGTGACCGAAAACATAGGGTTATTATTCAGAATGAATAATAAACCAAAATCAAATTTAAAAAATTACGTCATCGCCGAAAAATTTTATTTCGGCGACGTTTCTCTGTTTTCTTGCTAACCAGATCTCACATATGCTCTTGTAGAACCTCATTACTCACACTTCCAAATGAACGATGACTCTTGATGGGAGTGAGCTAGGGAGTTCCACAATGCTACGCTAATAGTTGTTGTAATTCTCCAAGTTATCGGATACTGGCTACTATCAGAACCAGGCACAGAAATCTGGTAAATTGCGGCGCTTTCTGAAGTGTTACTAGTTTTTACGTAGAACGTTCTGTTCTATCAAGTTCATATTAACTGGGTGAAAAAAAGATTGGATTAGCTGGCCATGAGACAAAAATCTCTCAGCAAGTGCACAAGAGGCCGAGGAAAGTTGTGTGATGGGTCGCAGCAGATACTTTATAACGAATAGAACGAGAGCGTTGATCACCTTGAAGAGGTAGAAATTTTCAAGGTTTATGACGTGTATTTCTCACAATCTCTAAATGTCATAATGAGACTTATCTGTAGATTTGGGTGTGGCGTATATTCAGAAGCTGATGACTGGAGGAATCATCAAATGGTATTATGTGAACGATTCTTGGAAAAGAGTATAAGCGCTAGTGGAATTATTGCGTCTTGGCAGTGTGGCATACGAGAAATGAATTTGATGGTCGTGTCACGTGAACGAAGTAAAGTAATCACATTGGAACATCTTCAACAAACCCAAATTGATCTCACTTGGTTCATTCGAATGTCTGTTTGAACCCTTTCCAACTTCTATCTCCCATAACCAGGTTTTCCATCGGAAAGACGTCTTCAATATCAGGAAAGCCAAAGTTAAAAGTAGCATCAAGATCCAGAGGGAGCCAGCTGCAAGCGGCTTCGAGATAAAAGAGATGATAGAGCCCAACGCGCCAGATCCTGAAACAAGCTAACTTATATCAACATTTGTATAGATAATTGAGTTCCAATATTAAGAAAACCGTCAGACACTTCAAGTGCAAGCTCAATCTTGTTGAAGGATTTAGTAAATACATAATTCCAGACGAACTACAGGATTTTATTGGATCAATAACAGGCCTGAAATCGAATCGAGTGCTTATGTTTCCAAGGATTGTTACACGAAACAAAAGTCTGTTGTACAAGTTCTTTGTACTTTGGATTATCAGAAAAAGAAAGTCTGATGGGGCAGCCCTTCTGATGAGCGTTCATTCAAAAAAGAAAATAAATTCGAAATAGGTCCTCCCACAAAACGTAATTCAACTAACCGTAATACTCATCCAAGGCCTTGGAGAAGACTGCAGCCAGTGCTGGAATCCAGGAAAATAAAGCCATAGCAGTCTTCTTAAAAACAGTTTCCAGATTGATGGCGACATGTACGTTCAAATTTTTGGCATGCAGCAGCTTCTGGCAGGAATCCCCTGAAAAATCAAAATTTTAAATAAGTGTCATCAGGCACCTCCAATTCACATTACCACCCACTAGCACTAATGATAAGGGGTGAACAAAGGCTGTCTGTCAAGAAACCCATATCTCACAGTTTCGCTGAATGGTTTCTGATCGGTGTCCCCTCCAAAGCTCTGTTACTAACCCACACTTGATCCAGTAGATTTACTTTCTCTCTATACTTTTGAACGAGAACAAATTTCAAGATTTACGCAATCAACCTTCTAAGTTCATTTTTCTCCAAATAAAATCGTATTGAGCTGTAGTAGTTGAGCTACTCTAGATAGTACGTATGGCACAAACTAAGTTTGAAATGTTGGGACGGTCGGCAAATTCAAAGCCACGGCTCTGAAGTCAACTTAAAACATCTATTGGATTACTTCGATGTTTGACGCCCAACCAACAAGTTTTAAATGTTTGAAAAGTCCTTCAAACGCTCATTCCAATTGTTGCAAAGAATTCGGTTTTATTCCAAAGGTAGGGTAGGGTGGGTGCGTGCTTACGCCCAAATTGGTAAACTTCAGTTTCACGCGAAGCTCGTCTGATTAAGTTATTAATGCCAATATTGTCCGTAATTTGATCTTATAATAAACGGAAAATATCATATCACCTCCACTGGACAACTTCCAAACCCCAGCACTACCAGTCCGCCATACTGCAACTCCGTTTTTTGTTACATGAACTGCTTCCAGGTCATCAGCACTCAACCGTGCTTCCCAGACGTGAAAAAATAATGCTGGACACAACTAAATATTATAAACTTTCCCTCTAACCCGCCCCCTAGACGATTTGCGTCAACTCATAGGATCAGGGCGAATTTGGCATAATTGCTACGTTCAACGCTCTTCCCCTCACTTTCCTATCAATATGAGACATTCAATCGCTGCTACTCAAATCATCCATTCGCTGTGTGAACGGAGCATTCGTTTGAGATGTTGAACTTTTACATAGTTACGAAACGGCAATTCGTCCACACTACGTCTTCATGCTTGTTTTACTATGTTTTTAATTTATAAGGAGCCTCTAATTGCCGAGTTAAGTTTCTTGTAGATTTAATATTACCACAGGTGAGCGATGTTCAGGCAACTCAGAACATTCTAGCGCTTATTTAGTTTCCTTCTCACAATAGCGATAACGACGAATCTTTTTTCTTTTCTTTTTGTATTTAAGTCTACAAATAATGAGTCATTGAGCTCCAGAATCATTCTGGGATCAACTGGCTCAATATTGTAGGCAATCTCGCCTCTCCCAATGCCCCCCACCCCCAGGGAAGAGATTGCTCTCATAGGCGGAAATCGGTCTCTTGGGTTCTTTTCAGAGTTCACCCCACTACCGATTGTCGAAACTCATTAGAATTCCACCCTTGTTCAAAACTGTCTCTAGTTAATTGATCCTATTTAATTTCGATTTCTTACTGATCCCTGTCTTAGCAGTTCCTGGAGTACAACTCCATCCTCGAATTTTCCCCATGCGTGTGGGACTTTTCCGCTCAACCTACGATCGAGTTGGCGAAAATTGTACTACAGACTAAAACGGTCAGACGATTTTTTTCATTTCTACAGTTCGTCAGGGATGACAGATTTTATATTGTGTTGTGCGAAAGTTAACTCAATTTTATTTATTTTTTCTTACATTAAAAAAAATTATTTAAGCTCTTTTTTCTCTTTCTCTCATACGCATATAAACTATTTTCTAGACTGGGTTAATAGGTACACCTGTTTATATAATCACCTTGATTAATCTGGAAACGGGATCGCTTTTCTGGGAAAAAACAGCCTCAGAGTGCTGATTATGGGAGCCAGTCATGCGAATAGCAATTTACCCGCAAGCAACTTGTCTTGAGTATTGCTATATCATGCCTGAGCCAGCTAATATGTATAAGCAGGAGATTTACAGACTGCGGTGGGCTCCTTTACCTCATGGCTACAGCATTGACGTACAGATAACTATAACCGACTCCCACTTTTTACACCAAGTTGGATATCTCTGATGAGACCCTGAATCATTCACCAAACCTCAGTCAATGATTTCAGTCTCGTCTAATCGTTGCAAGTGCCCGAATTTCCTCTACCACGAGGCATCTGAGCTCGTTTGATCATAAATAATCAGTTGTCAATTTGAATATTTTGCTCAGCCTGTACCTAGATAGAACGAGTAATTCTGCGTCGGTCATTGCAACTCCAACTGTTGTTGGGCAGAGTGAAAAAGAAAGAATTTTAACAGAAACTTGATTTTAATTGAACAACGCGAGAACACAAGACATCACCTTTTTCAATGGCGGCACAGACCAGAATACGACAACGAACAGAACTCAACCAATCGAGGTAGTTAAGAAAAGGGGAGATTCACTCTTCAGTCCCTAGGTACAGCTATTGGAAGCTAATTAAGAATTACGTATATCAACAACTATGTACCGGTAGTTTAACATTACTGTCCACGCTCAGAATGGGGACAGATTCTCATTTATAGGTACTACAGGTATATCTACTCCTGCACCTATTTTTTCACTCATAAGCTCCAAGTGGTTCGATTTATTCTTCTTCGACAATTACCCTGCAGTCAAAATTAAGGAGTAAAGATTATTTCGAAATTGAATCGTATTTTGAAGGAAAGGTTAATATTTGTTGTCAAATGTTTTCATGTGCGGCGAAAAAGGGAAAAAGAACAAACAGAATATCTTTGCTGAAGTGTCTACCGAACTGATGCCAAATATTGCTATTTCAGTTTTCGCCATTATTTCCACAATAATATTTACTTAACCTCACAGTGTGGCTGTCATCAAATTAAAGTTTGCAATTTTTAGCCGTACTTACCAAACATCCATTCAAAGTAGCCAGCTGGTTTAAGGCATTTAGAAGGTATTGAATCATCTTCTCTACTGAGGTCATGCAGAAATTCCAATTTCTTGTGCTGCACACAGAAGACTTATTCAACTAAACAGATCAAAATTCTTGATAGCTAATCAACATTAGAAGTGGAGGAGCTGGATTAAGCAACGAATAATCTACCATCAATGAAGATACGAGATCCGTTTTTCGGGAGGCTCTTGACGAGGTGCCAGAGAGGGGGGTTGGGGTGAACGGTGTCGTTCTCAATAACCTTCAATATGCTGACGACACTGTGTTGATTGCTGAGAGCCCAGAGGATCTTCAAGCGATTAGGGATGCTGTGGTGCATCATAGCGAGAGTAATGGGCTGTCCCTGAATGTAGCCAAGACTAAGGCCCTCGTTTTTTCTAAGCAACGAAAAACGGTCAGTGTGGCTATCAATGGAACTCGGGTCGAACAAGTTTCTTCATATAAATACCTCGGTGCGCAAGTAAATGAGCAAGGCGACTGCAAAAAAGAAATTCGAGCGCATATTGAAATGGCTAGGAGCGCATTTTTCCAGATGAGGAACTTCTTCACGCGCAGAGATCTTTCCTTGGTCCTTCGGATGCGGATGGTTCGGTGTTATGTGTTCTCGGTGCTTCTGTATGGCTGTGAAAGTTGGACACTAGATCCCGGGATCGAAAGGAGCATCGAAGCTTTCGAGATGTATATATACCGGGCGCATGTTGCAGATACCATGGGTCGACAGGATCACAAACGTTGAGGTGCTCCAACGGATGTCTAAATCTGTTGAGCTTTTACTCACGCTGAAAGGAAGGAAGACTCGATACTTTGGTCATGTGATGCGCGGTGATCGATACAGCCTCCTCAGATTGATTATTGAGGGTAGAATTCCTGGAGGGCGCTCGGTTGGAAGGAGGAAGAATTCGTGGCCAAAAGACTTGCGAAGGTGGTATAATTGCTCGTCCGTAGACATATTTAGAGCAGCTACAGATAGGGAGGAGTTAGCCATTTGGATCGCCAACCTTCGATCGGAGACGGCGAATTAAGTAGAAGAATGAAGATACATGAAGAAGTGAAGCGGACTGTGGAAAACTTGAAGAAAACGATTTTCCCAGCCGACATAACTTTCTTTCTTACTTGGGTTATGGAATGTAAAAAGTAGATAAGACGTACAAAACGACTTGAAAATCTAAAGAAGCGTTTAGTATCATAAATGGATAATCCTGACATTAGTCACTGTGGAAAGGTCATATTAGTTGACA
Source organism: Pachypeltis micranthus (assembly GCA_020466155.1). Taxonomy (NCBI): domain Eukaryota; kingdom Metazoa; phylum Arthropoda; class Insecta; order Hemiptera; family Miridae; genus Pachypeltis; species Pachypeltis micranthus. The sequence goes on along the minus strand of CM035770.1, from coordinate 53,215,708 downwards.
ATACACCTATTATTCAACAATGCAATAAAAGGCAAAAACGATAGCTCACCTCTACTTCAGCGTAATAAAACCATGCAAAGGAGACTGAACTGATAATCACGGCGCCAACGAACATGGATGATATCATCGATCCTCCAATCAAATACACCCAAATGATAGAAATCGCGACGGTTCCAACAATCCCAAAAAGAAAAGTCTGAAAAAGTGTATCAAGTTTTCAATTAAATATGCAGAGCCTGCATTAACTACTGCAACACACAACAAACGCAAGTGCATTGCTGTCGTACACAACAACAAAAAAAGTGTCGGTCAATTTTACTCATCTGACAGTGCAGGCGTGTGGATAGGTTCGCTCAGCCAACTTTTCTCTGTCTGAAACATGATTCCACCTCTAGGGGGGTTTGAGGTAATAGTCCGTCATAGAATGTTTCCCACCTTTGCAGATCTCCAGCCTTCAACCACTTCTCCTACCACTTATGCAGGACTGAGCAGCTTCACTGACTGACTTGGTGAATCTTTCTTTTCTGAGGTGGGTTCATCAAGTGTATGGAAATGGAATGACCTGTGCCACAGTTAAGGGTGTTGTACAAAGCTTCTCTTTTCTGTGCAGCCTCCATATTTCTCTAGTTTCTCTGAAGTCTTGCCAAGTCTGACCACCGCCTCCACAATCATGATCGCCACGAATTTATTCAACTGTCTCACTGTGGCCACTATCTTATCAACTAAATTGCAAATCTGCCTTCACAAGTTGAGTTTCTGGTAAAGCAGTACGTCCAAATGTCGAATAGCGCCTGGTTTCACAACTCTTTGTGCCTCCCTATATCTCAGTTTTTTTGTGGCTTAGGAGAGGAAAGTAACCACCCAATAGATACAATAACACTGAGCAGCAGAACTCAATACAGTTCATTCTGAGGTGGACGTATCGGGGATACAGTTTGTCTCTCATTCTGATACGAGGCTAATATCTAATACCCATCTTCCCAGGGTGAAAAAAGGCTAAAGGAGCACACCCTAACAAAAAACGGTAATAGTTACCTGAAAGGGTAAAGAATAACCACTGGCACAAAGGGCATGAACTCTCTTTTGAGAAGAGTCTGTTTCCCATGTTAGGGACGCTTCTTTTTCAAAAGGTTGAGGATCTTGGCTATGGCTCGGTCATTTCCTACGCATCCTATAAGTCAGGAAGGAATACCTTAGTAATACCAATTCACTTACTGTGCTCGACTGTGCGTTATCGTAAGAACTCCAGGGCGTTCCGCTGATTTCGTCTAACTGCTGTTCACTAAAAATTGCTTTAAACGTTGGGTCGCCCTCAAATATAGAAACTATGGCACCATCCAGTTCATGCCACGAATACCCATTATGATCATCAGAGGCGAACGATTGTAGGATATGAAGAGTTCGTGAATTAAAGTACATATCTGAATTCACTTTCATTTCATGGCCTTCTGCGAGTTTTCGATTCTGGAAAAACGTAGTAAATAATTCATTTTAATTAACGATTTGGGAATAACGTCATTAACGACATTAGAGTAAACGTTTTAGAATAATGACGTTCACAGTTAGTATCGAGTGACTCATTCACACTCAAACTTGATAACACACATACATACAAGCACAGGCACGATGGCTTCATATAACATTAGAACTTCTCGCTGACTTCGTGCTAAGCTAGCAGTTTATGGCTAAATAGTCCCTCCTCAGATAAGCTACACGCGATGAAAATCCCACAGTCGAGGATAAATTGCACACCGTACATCGTATGGAGGAACCAGTGGCAATATAGTTCTGGGGGAGATACCCTTCGGCCAAGACTAATTTCATGATTTATACACCTTCGGCTGACTCCTCTTTTTCTTCCATTGCCGTAAAGTTATTGGAACAGTCCATACTCAAAATTTCACAAAAACCATTAAACCTGCGTGCCAGCTAAACGGTTCAAACGAGGCTACTTCAGAGGTGAATGAGACTATCATTCTGATTCAAGCCGAGTCAAAATACTGTAAATATTCAAAAAACACCAGTTCCAAGTCCTTTTAGTGTTAATAAAAGGTTTAAGTTCAATTAAGCACACGGAGAAATAGGAGAATATAACTCCGTACTAGTAAGAAAAGTCAGTTTTCGATATGACACAATACTTTACGCAAGCGATGCGAGAATAAGAAGGGGGACGAGGCGAAGCCGAGACACCATCGGGAACCGAACCACCTGAACATCTGGTAATCACCTACTGGAGTGCGTCACACATTCCACATTTGAGTCAAGTAATACATACGAAATATACCACGCACCACAGTAATGAACAAACATTCAGGGTCAATTATTCGAACGAGCAAATAGTACTCCAATTCAAAAGAGACAGCAGGCTCAAAGTACTAATCACTCGGATCGACTTTTGATTCAACCGGCATCGGGTGAACTAAAGAACATGGACCGACCGCTTGATAACACTACGACTGAATGTATCGATAGTTCGCTTGAACGCTACGACTGCAAGTATCGATATGTGTCACCGGCGCAGTTGGTGGGGGAGAGCCTATGAGCGATGTCTGGCATATCGATAACCTGACCTCGGTCGTTATATATCGATATATTGCCTTACCAGAGGGGGCGGTCCATATTCTTTGCTTTTACCCCGGCATCCCCTATGGTTGTCCACAATCGGACTATACCTCACTTTGAGGACCTTATTCCGACACTGCATTTCAAAAGAAAGAAGGTGTTTTGACCACTAAGGTAATTATATTAATAAATAATTAACGTGGATAAAGCGGATACAAATTACCTTAAAATTTGCTGAGGCCAGAAACATATTGACAAACCGTTTCAGGTAATGGTCAGAAGTGCATGCTTGTTTGATGAAACGGGGGCCTGAGAAAAAATGAGAATTATTGTGATTTGCTTTTTTACGATCCCTACAATATTCAACACTACGTACACAGTTGAACATCTATCTTTCATGAGCATACTACAGGCAGCAAAGGCAGGAATCAACATGACGCTCACCTCGGCATTGATTTTTCTCCCTAATGTACTTCAACTCGTCTCTGCACTCATTCAATTCTGTGGTTAACTGTACATTATTCTCGTTAGCCCCGCCGATTTCCGGTCCGAAAATATCGTAAGGGGATTCCCAAATGTTCGGACTAGCCTCAGATGAAACAAGCAACGGGAAGTAAGCAAGGATTGCGGAAGAGAGAACGAAACGCCGCAATCCAAACATATTGCATACTGCAGACCGACAACACTCGCGACTGCACGGGTCTTGAGAAGCAGGTCTTCGACTACACGGGTGTGTAAGAACAGCTGTTGCTCATTGCCTTCGATAGAGAATGGATAGCTCTGTCGGTTTTTCTAAAACTGTTATCACTAAACCGTTCGTTTTACTTTCTTTAGCCAAACTGCAAAGAAGTAAAAGTAAGTGATTGGTTGAAATAAAATCTTGTTTTAGTCGTCTACAGATCGTTACGTTCCAGCTCCTGAATCCGAAAACACCCTTCGAGAATATAGTCTAAAAAGTGCCAGCGGCCGCCTTTAAGAGAAAACTGCTGAACCAAATCAGCTTAAATTGGCTGTTTACCCAGCTGCTGGGCATGGGACGCCAAAATACTGGTTTAAGCGAAATCGATCCAAAACGCTAAACTTTTTTTTCTTAAACCGGCTTCAATGATGTACATTACATTTTTTGCGTGGATAGTTCAACATGACATGAACGTCACATACAATATAGATTAGTGAACAACTGGCGAAGATAGCTCAATAAATTATTTAAAATTTTGACGAAAATTGATTTTAGGTGAAGTTTGTACCTCACAAAACCACCAGTGAAAAATTTCCATTTATTTAGACTGAATTTCCCAAGTTAAGCGATGATGGCTGAATGGAGGATGGGGAAAAATGATTGATTGTTTATTTGTCCACCAGAAAAAATTAAAGCCATACAGCCCTTTCTTTAATTGCCCCTGGAAACAAAATACAAACGTTCCTCGTAGAACTATCATTTCAAAGGTCAACGACAATATAAGGTACATATACATAAATTCGAGTCAAATTATATTTGTTGGTGTATGTTTTATTACAAGAAGTTCTTTTTGCTTAACCCATTCAATACGGCGGCCATATTGAGATCCCTATGCAGTATACTGCTTAGTTTTTCATAAACGGACGTCACTGACGGCACAACTTTTTCTACGTATATGGCTTAGTTAATTTTTGTATGGGCTTGAAAAAATAGTTTCAAAATTCTAATATGTCTAATTAGTGTATAAATTGACGAGCGCCTCGGGGCGCTCGCAGTCATAGCTAATGTGTAGGTAGGCTATCACGCAAAACACAAACAGCTATGACTGCAAGCGCCTCGAGGCGCTCGTCATTTTATACACGAATTGGGCCATTGGGCCATTAAAATAATAAACTAATCCATAAGGTACTTTCAGAAGGTAAGTTGTATTGAATAAGGTGTAATTATAAAGAGAGGAAAACAATTTTTTGTCAACTTTTTCAATAAAATTACAAGTATTTATACAGTAAATAACATAGAAATCGTTCGTAAATTTTTACATAGGTAGTAAATAGTACTTGTAAACATTAAGCAATTAATTTCCATCAATGGTCATATTTTTGTGGAAATTTACAAAACAATTTTCGATACATAAAGCAGGTGTATCAGAACAAGCTGGACAGGATATGATGAAGTTCCTCGTCAGTCATCACTTTTCTTTGCATTGGCTCACCAACTTTGGGTTGTTTGGTGCTGAAAAAATCATTATTACAATGATTATCATTATTAAAAATCAATACAAAGTCATCATCGTAATTTTAATGTTAGTGAAACGTAAAAATACGCAAACCTTGAAGTTGAGGGTTGTGGCTCCTCACTCGCCCTCTTTTTCCTCCTCGACTACGAAGCATCTGCTAAAAATAGGTATATATTAGCTTATTATTAAGTAATAAGTTTAAATTATACGTCCAAATGTAAAGATAATGGAGTTTTACTTACCTTAATTTGGGAACTATGCAGTTTCTAAAGGAAACGTCAGATTCAGAAACGGCAAACTGCGGAATGTTCAGAATGTTGTTAGGAGTGACTGCCAGTAAATAACGGGCTTCCACAAGTGACTGGAACGGTCTGAAGCACATTTGAAACTAAAGAAAACCGAGCGTCTCGGGGCGCTCGCCGTCATTGGGTAAGGGTCGGAAGAGCGCCTCGAGGCGCTTGCCGTCACCAGGTATAACATTGGAGAGCGCCCCAGGGCGCTCTCCGTATTGAATGGGTTAAAAACTTTTAGTTGATCAAACATCTCCCACATTCTTATCAAAACAAATCAAAAAAGTTCTGACAAAAAGTGTAACACCCACTTCATACACAAATTATTCATGCAAAATAAATTGCAAACCCACCATAAATCCGACCGTGCCGAATAACCACTCTATTTTTCATACCATCTGTCTAGGGTACGTGGGAAACCTCTACCAGCCTAATGCTCCACACATACTTGTTGTACTGCTGAAACTTAAGAAGTACTCGTATATTCTCCGTTTCATAATGCACGTCTCAAACTAAAACACAAAACACAAGCAAAGCATTTACGCATGTAGACAAAACAATCTAATGATTATTGCGACAAACGAAATTCCTTGTTTGCCTCTAATGTAAGTTTCAGTAATCACTATTTATAGTATTTAATAGTTGCATTGGGCCATCATATATACCTATTTAAAAATATTATTCAAAAATGTTCTCTAAATGCTCCCACTTATCATGACAGGTTAAACAAGTCGACGATCTAATTATACACTTATGTACACGTGCCAGCTTTTCTGTCCTACATATCGGAATTCTCTCAACATCTTGTTATTAACACACGTGTCTCTCTGAAGTAGGAACTCACACCTCTCGAACAAGTAAGAAGGCTTTTTAAAATTCAGGATCTTAAAAGCCAACGGAAAAGAGCGGAGAGAGAGAGAGAGAGAGAGAGAGAGAGAGAGCGAGAAAGAGAGAGTCCACATATTCTTTGTACAATGCCGTCTTCTGAACCAAAAATGACCACCCATACATAGACTGCCATTCTGTGATATGGAAGATGCATCAATGTTCTGGCATTCCGACTATCGCTAGTATGCACCTAATACATAAATGTAAATTTATTACACAGGTACTCAGGGCATAAATTTACATGAATGTAAATTTATTTTATTGGTTTCAGCACTTTCAATAACATCCCTGCCAGGGCTTTTTTCTCTCTGCCATCTTAAGGTATCCAAGAACTCCGTTTGCTGATGCGACATGCTCATTGAGGCACGCACTGCTGCAGTCTGACTATGCCTTTCATTGTTAGGTAGCAGTATGCAAGAGTAGTTTAGTCACGCAACAGGAAGATTAGCGACTCGACCAGTCGGTTTCTGACCTGCCTTGAGATATCTCCAGCCATCTTTCGTAATTGATGGAAGTTACTGAAAACAGGGTTGCACACTTTTGAGACTTGGGTTTCCCTCGACAGGGTGTTCTGTATAGTTATACCCAAAGTTATAGAGAGGGAGAGTGGCAGCGAGAGGGACGGGGGAAAAGTGAGTGACTTGGACAATTTGAAAGAAGGTGGGGTCAAAAAGGGAGGGAGGAGATGAGGAGTGATGAGAGATAAAAAGGGTGGTATGGAAGAGGGATAGTGGGGAGAGAGTGAGTGCATAACAATCGTTTCTATTTTCCAACTTATTGGTGGGAAGGAAAAAATGACAAAGTAGTTGAAAGCTTTGAATCTCGCATCCGTCTTTCTGCGAATGCCCTATGGACCGCAGATGATGATTTACTACCTATCATTGAGACATCACCTAAAATGTTCAACCGAGGCATTTGCTGTCTAATATAGTACTCACAATACTCCATTCGTGTCAACGCTCATACGACAAGCGCTCAAAGCCCTTAAGATTATTTCATATCTCCTGTAAAAGACGCATTTACTAGACACTTCTAACTCTAATGACGGAATGCAACCTAGAACGTCGGAAAGCCAAAGAGCCTTGAACTTTCACCGATCCGTCACTATCTTCTGAGCAGGAAGGGTAAAACTAAGACGGAGATAAAATGAAATAAATACGAGAAAAATGTTATCTCGTTAATTAGCCGAAACACTAGGACGAGCCCTCTCACCCCGTCAGTTAGTCTGGCGCAATAAATCCGAACACTAGATCTTCAAGTCGAGTGGCTCTCCGCCGCGTTATTCGTTTCGATTGAGTATCATTAATTGTCACGTGTACGAAATAAGTGGTTGGTGAAAAGTCAACATGCACAACCATACGGGAAACCTCCTGTTGAAAACTGCTCTTCTCCTGGCTGTGAACAACCAGCAAGAAGAATATCCGATCAATAACGCCCTTCCAATAAAAAATGGTGGTACGTAGAGATACTTTGATGCAAATACTCACTAACCCATTGATTAACGATTGTTTTCCTACGCCCCAGGATGCAAATTTGTATTGAACGTTTTTCCAGGCTTTTGTACAGGAGGCCTGCATTTAATAACGCATCAACCGATTCGTTGAACTCATCACGGTATTCCTCTTTCAGATCCAAATGCTGTCTGCTACGGAGAATACGGGTGCTACTCTATCAGCTCTCCATGGGTAGCAGAGACGAGACCTGTGGCGAACTATCCAGAGTCCCCACAAAAGGTGACGAATTTGAGCTTTTTTGGTTTCTGACTCAGTGGCCGCGACCAAAGGTGAACTTGGTTCCTTGTTTATTGCTTCCAATCCTTCACTTCAAGCTTTCATCCTCAATGTCGAGCTCCGACAACCCTTGTGGAGTTTCAAAAGGTATCGAGGGTCATATTTCACGCATTGATTTTTGATTGGAGCTTTCTCTGTTTTCAGTTAAATACAGGATTTTGTCTGTACACGAGGAAAAATCCTAGGGAATGTCAACGGTTGGACTACCACGACCCTAAAACCATAACTACTTCGTATCTTGTGGCGTCTCATCGAACCTACATAATCTGCCACGGATTTCTCGAAAACGGATTTAAAAAATGGATACAGGTAAATGGCTTGAAGCCTTCGGCACTTTCAGATTTTGCGCGCAGTGAGACAAATCGTGGAAATTACAATGGATCGATTTATTTTCCAGATTATCACACACAGACTCTTGACTGTGTCAGACTGCAATGTGATTGTTGTAAGTTGGGAAGGTGGGTCAAGCCCACCTTACACGCAAGCAGTCGCGAACATAAGACTGATTGGAACGGTGTCTGCATTCCTTGTGAACGCTCTCAATGTAAGTTCTTGTCAGTTTTGATATGATGTGTAAAAGGACGAGGATAAACAATAAGTAACCAATGGAATTTTCTGTAGAAGTGCAACAGCTGCAAGAGCTAGCGTCCTACCTGAGGCACTTATTATTCACCCCAAGCTCCTTGAGAGTAGCAACTCAACAAGGCCAGCCTGGAAATAAAAGTGTTAAAACTGTAGATTTCTCTCTCATACAACACCTAAATCTGGTGTGTAGCAACTCACTACTTTCAGTGGTGCAGAGTGTTTGTTCTATCATAGAAAATATATAATGCAAATGGCATTGTAAAACTAACATCAACACTCGATTAACACTAAGCATCAAAAATGCTTACACCTCACAGTAGTAATTCAATCACAACAAATGACAACAGCTGAAACCCATAATTAAGATTGGCTTGCCAGTTCTACCTGGGTGTGTGGGGTTAACTCTCGTGGGTAGTAATTCCACACTTGAATGTTGACTGCATACCCCCCCCCCTCCTTTAACTGATTTACCAATCGAGAAAGAAGGAAAAATCTCAACTCTTGTGGCTACTCATTCGTGTACTCAGCCCATTTCTTCTTCTTTTCTGTATAGGGATTGTCTGTGAACTGCTGTCAGAGACTAACAAGGGTATAGAACGGCTTTACTCCACAATAACCACCCTCTATTTTTTGGTTTATTATTCATTCTGAATAATAACCCTATGTTTTCGTTCACGAAAAATTGTTTACAACCCCCCCCCTCAAAATTTGATACTAACCAGCCCTTAAAAATTCGTTCTTTCGCCCAAAAATCCGATTTGGTATCTAGTTGTGCCCGCCATCTCAGCAATCTGATCGGATGAAGCCCGTGGTTGAAATGGGCTAAAAACGGTTAAAAAAATTAACGAAACGCAGTACAACGCGGGAGCTACAGCGTTTCGTCGTTTGAACTCCCTCCCTCCCGCCTGTCTCATTAAACAGGCAACCGCGCTCGAGGCGAGCGAGCGCGCCTGCCGCTTGCTTGCCTCCCAACGACGACGCCACTCAACTCCCCTTTCGCCTTTCGCTTCGAGCGCCCCTGTTCCAATTTCCCCGACGTTTTGGTTTTAATACGATTCCATTTTTTTAGATTCTTTCGTTTCATTCTCATTTTGGTTTTTTTCATAGATTTTTGATTAAATTTTGATATTAGTATTTAGCGTGCATGTTTTCATATTAAAATTCAGTTTTTTCTTGATACTTTCGTTTTTTTTGTTTATTTTAATATTACGATTCAGTTCTTTTCGACCTTTTTTTTTTGGTTTCATTATGATATTTTTCGATGCTGAATCGAACAGGATGGGTCTCGGAGCATTAATGCTAGGTCAAGCTGATTATCCGAATAATAAACCGTTGTGTAATAATTTGCAGGGTTTTTTCAATTACGACCTCCATGTTTCTGTGGACAACTTCAACATTTAGTATTTATGAACATAAATTGGTGGCTAGGTTTCATAACACTTATCGTTTTCTTAGAAATTGGAATAGAGTCGAACTACTCGACACATTATGTAATGCTGATAAATATTCGAGTTAACTACGAATTATTTTCAGAAACTGTTAGGAGTGAGAACAGAATGGATACACGCCATCGGACATTCCCTCGGGGCTCATCTAGCAGGATATATCGGTTAGTAATTTGTACTGTGGTTATTTTGCTTAACCTGATATCACAATTATACAATGACAAAATCAAAAAGATTGATTCGGAAATGTTGAATTGAAAAAATGTGGTAAATGTGCACATACTGTAAAGTTTAGTTCGCTTATTTCGGCTTGGAGTTGTGACCCCAGTACAGAGGAAGATTAAGCGTTTAAACAACTACGGGCGTTCCCATAGTAGAGGTCGAAAAGGAAGAAATACCTTACGTACTGGGAAAGTGGATATTTATTTGGGAGATTTGCGTCTCAAATGAGCGTTTCTTGAGTACATTTTTCCTAAAAATCCGTACTTCCACAAACTAATAACAGTGTAAGATATATGAAGACCTGTGCGTGTATAGATGGATATGTTTGTTGGGGTTCAGTCAATAATTGCCACTTCACGAGGTTTTAATCCTCCCTATCATGCCCTACAATACATAAAAAAAGAAACATCAGGAACTTCAAGCCACATCATAAGCTAAACTTGGAATTAAATTATGCGAACTATACGTGCATCTAATAAATTAACAAAATGGTGCTACCTTACGGTTGGCACAGATCAATTAAACGTACTCAAATTACCAAGGAAGGGTATTAAAGAAATTGGGTTATATCCGCCAGTAGGCAAATTACTACAGTTAACGCCTAACAGGTACGTTAACTTTAGTACCAAGGAAGGGGTTTTGGATGCCAACTCCAACTTGCCTGGCCACTTTATGAGAATCTGAATTAATGCGCGTAGTAATAAATAGAAGAAAATATGTTGTAAGTTTAATCACAATTGTAGCCGTTAAAAAAAAAACAAAAAAAAACATTTTGGCTCCCACCCCTTCTATTGATTGAAGTAAACTGCTCATAACCTCATTTTTGCACCTTACAAAAATGAAAACTCGAGTTTTGGACCGAATGCCATAATTCCCTTAATTTTCATAGCACCAAAAGGACAAAAAACTGAAATTATTTGCCTTATACCTACTGGAGACTATTGTGAAGGGTGAATGTTGAGGAGACAAAGATAACATTCAACTAATGACAGAATTGGGTGCACAGGTAGAACAATAATGGGGGGGGGGATACTTAACCATTCCCTATTGTAAAGAACACGTGAGAGAACAAACGATGGGAGAGAAAGGGGACGCCTGATGTCAAGACACTAGAGCAAATGAGAGGGTCTCCCCTGACACGAGAGAGCTCATAGAAATCGATAAAAAGCGAGGCTTTAATTCTCTTGGGCTCTTGAAGCCAAATGCTCCACTTCTGAAAATCGGACAATTTGACGAGATGCCAGGTGGAGGTAGTTTGAGAATACTGCAGCAAAAATCTTACCGTGGCAGGCGAAAGCTGGAATGAAAGAGATGCTTGATGGAAGCAAAGTGAAGAGGTGGAACTGAGACATTAGCAAAGTGTCTGGTTCCTACCTTGAACTACACTTTAGTAAAAGAAAACGCAGTTTAATCCTTGTAATACATAAAACAAATTCCTTCTTTTCAACATCCCCAAGTAACCCTTTTCACAGCACAGAGAATAATTCCAAGGCTCATAGCTTGTGGTTGCTCTGAAAGTGGTGGTGGTAGTGTTTTAAAAAATTAAAATATTTCACAACTTTTCACAGTGACTAACCACTGACCTCTTGATCAAATTGGCTGTCTTCCAGCAACCTATATGCTGTTACGTGAAATTATTTGTATAGACATCCGTTGAATAGAAATATTAGCCTAAACACGTCTGAAATTGACATTTGCCGAACTTAAAATGCCGTTTCCCAAGTTTCCTCAAGAACTTCTAAGCATTTTTAATCCAACTTACATGATGCTTTCTGCTAACTAGTGGATACATGTTGTTCTTCATATGCGTTTCTGCAGAAACGCCGAACGAATATATGGTAGTTGTAGTACAACTATCAAGAGTAGAGGATAGTTGAACAGTGTGCTAAGCCTCCGTAGAGCTTCATTTACCCAGCAGTTATTGATACTGCGAGGCAAGAACTAAATTGCAGGAAAGAATGGAGGTATGTGAGTAGAGAAAAAACGAGTTGGGCGCAGCAAATATAGCCAGATTGCATACAAAAGTAGTGAAAAGTGTTCTTTGGTTATCAGTTTGACAATGCAGCTCATTGTAGCGGAGAGAACGATAAAAAGTCGCAGAGGAAGGGGTTGATGCGGAATAGAGACTATGTCAAGGGAAAAGTGCTAACTTTCAGCGCCTGTGAATGTAGAATATCTTCTAATTTAAAGGGGCTTATGCAATGTTTATATCACGTTCTTTTTTATAGGAAGCACGTTGAAAATGAATTTTAATTTGACGCTGGGAAGAATTTCGGCGTTGGACCCTGCAGAACCACATTTTTTAAAAACTGACCCTCTCGTCAGGCTGGACACTAGCGACGCCATGTTTGTCGATATTGTGCATACTGATACGACGCCATTCATTCAAGCAGGTAATTTAAATAGAAATAATTACCTTCTCATGCTATATAGGGACAGTGTCACAATAAAAAATGACACAAACAGAACTGCAGGACCAGTGGATAATGAAGAAAAGGCAAATAGCGCCAATTATTATCTCCACTGGTACCTTACTCACTTCACACAATGGATGCGCTCGAGAACATTTACCTTGAACTCCAAAAGAACCCAATTACCAATACATGGCACATAGTCTTGAAATTCGTCAATGCTACAAAAGGGTGATAAAGAAGAAGGCTCCAACGGTTTTATTTAAATTCTCAAAGTATATTCTGCTACATTCCCAAAGTATCTGCTACTGTTATTCTCCATGATTTCCAACTACGCTTTGAACAAACTCTATAAACTTATAATCATATCAATAAGAGGGGCTTTCCACAGCACCCCCACCTTTATACTGGTTGTGGTAGCGAGCATACTGCCAGCCAGGTGGGAAGTTACGCCAGAGGCAATGGGAGGGTCAGTTGTGAGGGGCGGTAGAGGATAACATTAGAACTTCACAGCAGGATTGTGAAAGCAAATTTCTCTTTAGATAACAGGAAAACAATATGTAGATTTCAAAACGAAATTAATTTTGAGATAAACTGAATGGAATCATGGTAGAACAGCTCAGGAGTGGCAGATGAATCGGATATAGGCTGCTATACAAATGGCTCTAAAAACTGCTTACGAGGAACGCTTCAGCTTCTGGTAGCAAAGCACTGTAACAACGAGTTAATAAGGATAATTACTCGAAACTCCATGATAGCAATATACATAAGAATAACCCAGCAGTTATAAGTACTTTGAGTGATCCAATAGTCGGAATTCTCCTCTTCAGTAAAATATATAGAGCCAGCGAACGAACATAACGAGGACCACTAGTAGAATAAGGTGGATACTACAACATAGGGGGCTTATGGAGAATGAGAGAACGGATGTGCTGGCAAAGGCCTAATCAGCATCCCGATTCCATAGGCTGAATACACATTGATTACTGTGACGACAATAAAATAAAGTCGTGCACCAAGATATATCGGACAAAGTATAAGAGAATACCAATAATGGGGGGGGGGAGGAGGGACTTCTCCAGGATCACGAAATACAATGACTGGAAGACTTACTAAGTAACGAGTCTGAATAAATTCAAATAAGAAGATTGATTGGTACGCTTACTGGCAATATGTGATTGGGAAAATTCCAGACTCAATGTCAACATTGTGTTGCAATGCTTGTGTGGCGTAATTGAAACAGTAGAACATTATTTGTGTGTATGTCCACTGTGGTTTAGAATCAGAATTGGATAAACTGTGGATCAGACTGCTATGCAGGGACTATCCTCCGACATCAAGAAGGTACTGAAGATTCCAGAGCTCATTTTAACATCCAAAGTTGAGTTCTTTTAATCTTGGGGAGTTGAGAAATGGGTCTCTTTTGACCACAACATTGGTCATTGTTACCTTGGCTACAGCTGGTGTCCTGATTTCTTCTTTTTCTTCTTCCATGACAGGGTTATGAAACAAAAGAAGGAGTTTTTACTTTTTGGAAAAACTGGCTTCAAGATGTCTTCAACAAGAAAACAAAAAATGTAAATGTTCCTCTCACAGACCCTTGGAAGGATAGAACATCCAAAATATACCTAATAATGTGGGTTCTCGAATATTCCATGGTAAATGCAGAGCTAAATTTGATCAACCTTACGGAGTGTATTCTATTGACGTGTACCCACATATTGCTTTTCCCAACTAGTTCTGTTCAGCAGAAATTCAGCAGGGGCTTGTAACAGGTTCTTGTTGTCGACATTGAGTATAACTAGCCTCTAAGTGAATAACATGCTAGGTAGGAAGAGTGCGATAGTTTCTTACACACAATAATACGTTTTAATTACATGTTGATCAGGGCTGGGGATGGAAGACCCAATTGGACATCTCGATTTCTACCCTAACGGTGGCAACAACCAACCTGGATGCAACCATGGAGTGACTGAATATATTGCCAAAGAAGATGGAAGCTTAGTGAAAGGTATTCATTGGTTTGTAAATTTCTTGCTAATAGGAACCTAGCCAAAGTTGTAAATGCAGTAATGTTGGAAGGTAATCACAGCTTTATCACCATAACTTTGCCAAGTCGCCAAACTATGGAGGTATGAATAAATGGGAGGGTAATTAAATGGAATTTGCCTTCCTTAAGGGTTCAGCAAGACGCACACGTTTCTCCCCTCTTGCAAGCAGATGCAGAATCAGGATATAAATGGATGCTCTGCTACCCTTACTAGTGTCAGTTACGGAGCTCTATACCTTTTTCCAGAACTTTCAGAAGTGATTTGAAAAGCTAGGATGAGCCTGAACCTTACTAGGAAGGGACCAGAAGCTAATTGAGACAGTCAAGAGTTGTTACTACGATAATTTCCTAGAAAGATTACTCGCATCAACAAAGTTCAAAACATTGGTGAAGAAAATACTGAAAATAGTGTGTAACATGGGCCCCAAGCCATGGAAATCGTGGCTATTGTTTGATTCCTGCCTCTTGAGTTTCGTCGTAGCTGTTTCTCTTTGTTTCCTTATTTTGGCGAAACTTGACCTTGATCTCCCTTTATTCGAATAACTGCCAAAGTGTTTCTAACCTTCCTAGCTGAGTTAGGACGGCAGCTGAATTTCTGGAGATAGCTTTAGATTTACTAAAACCTTTGAGGATTCCATTACTTCCCTTTTCTGTAACATCCCTCCCACTCGTGGATTTGGGTAACTGAGAGATGATTAATTGAAGCTTATGCAGTACTGCCACTTACAAACTTTAGAACTAGTTTTAAAGAAAAATATCTGGCGCAACGTTTCAGACAGTTTCCCTCAGCCCCACTTGCATTTAGCGATTTTTATCACTAGCAACTAACCAAATCAATCTTTCATTCCATTCTTAGTGGAACTTTGCTCCACGTTCTAAGTAAAAGCAGATAGCCTCATTTGCTCTCTTTGTTCACATAGTCTGTAGGGCATGTTTATTCGCTCTCTGGCAATGAGAAAAAGACTCCTGAGGTCCGACAATCCTAGCACTCATGGGAGCCTCTCACGACTTGGACAATTTCGAAATACTCATAAATCAACTATTTTCAGGGCTGCGTCGATTCCTAGGCTGCAATCACGTACGAAGCTATGAATACTTCATTGAAAGCATTTATGACCGATGCTCTTTTTTGTCCGTTGAATGTGACAGTTACGAAAACTTCGTAGCAGGAAAATGTTTTGGCTGCAAGTCGGACGTGGTAAGTTTTATGAGCGTTCTACATACGGACACATGCAATTTAAGTTTTAAGACTTTGTTACTTGACGTTGTACTTGTGAACCTCTGTTCTGATAGCGAGTGATTGACTTGAAATGGCAAACGAATCTACTAAAATCATTCCTCGTGTTTTTATTTAACGCAATGCGACGATATTTGTCCAACGTGCTGCAACGACTTAGAGAAAACTGCGACCTTAAAATGCGATTGTGGGGTCCTAAAGGTGCAGTTGTCAGAAGCATTTTCTCATACTAAAGTTAACGTACCTGTTAGGTGAGTCCGTCTCCTCTGGCTTGTGAGTTACTGTGGGCAAGCGCTTTCGATGTAAAGACATCATCGTCTGGCCGTTAAGTCAGTACTGGAGTCAGTCAGTTGGTCGTGGTCTTTATATACAAAGAGAAAGGTGAAGGGAGTGATGGAGCGTTGGGGAAGGGGCGGGGAGAGGTCTTGTTGGTCAGTCTTGTTAGTAGTACCTTAGCCGGACTGGCTGTGTTAGGTATTAAAGAAATTGGGTTGTGTCCGCCAGTAGGCAAATACTAAAGTTAACGTACCTGTTAGGTGAGTCCGTCTCCTCTGGCTTGTGAGTTACTGTGGGCAAGCGCTTTCGATGTAAAGACATCATCGTCTGGCCGTTAAGTCAGTACTGGAGTCAGTCAACCCAATTTCTTTAATACCTAACACAGCCAGTCCGGCTAAGGTACTACTAACAAGACTGACCAACAAGACCTCTCCCCGCCCCTTCCCCAACGCTCCATCACTCCCTTCACCTTTCTCTTTGTATATAAAGACCACGACCAACTGACTGACTCCAGTACTGACTTAACGGCCAGACGATGATGTCTTTACATCGAAAGCGCTTGCCCACAGTAACTCACAAGCCAGAGGAGACGGACTCACCTAACAGGTACGTTAACTTTAGTATTTGCCTACTGGCGGACACAACCCAATTTCTTTAATACCTAACACAGCCAGTCCGGCTAAGGTACTACTAACAAGACTGACCAACAAGACCTCTCCCCGCCCCTTCCTCAACGCTCCATCACCCCTCCACCTTTCTCTTTGTATATAAAGACCACGACCAACTGACTGACTCCAGTACTGACTTAACGGCCAGACGATGATGTCTTTACATCGAAAGCGCTTGCCCACAGTAACTCACAAGCCAGAGGAGACGGACTCACCTAACAGGTACGTTAACTTTAGTATTTGCCTACTGGCGGACACAACCCAATTTCTTTAATACCTAACACAGCCAGTCCGGCTAAGGTACTACTAACAAGACTGACCAACAAGACCTCTCCCCGCCCCTTCCCCAACGCTCCATCACTCCCTTCACCTTTCTCTTTGTATATAAAGACCACGACCAACTGACTGACTCCAGTACTGACTTAACGGCCAGACGATGATGTCTTTACATCGAAAGCGCTTGCCCACAGTAACTCACAAGCCAGAGGAGACGGACTCACCTAACAGGTACGTTAACTTTAGTATTTGCCTACTGGCGGACACAACCCAATTTCATTTTCTCATACCCTTTCAACCAATGCCCACATCAACGAGCGACTTGATTTTTCGAGGAGGATACAAGGACGCACCTGTTGACACTGTGCCCTTTCGAAAACTGAAGAGCCACTCCTCCAGATCTTCAGGTGCAGTCGCCAGATACAGCACCTTCAGTTCATAACCTTAGGGAGGAAAATTGACTAACCAAAAGTCACACTCACTTCTGCCGTTTCATCCTGCATACTGCATAGGCGATAGCCAACAGATTTTATATTGCTCATTTGGTTCACACGATAGCGATGTCGGCCATCATGGAATGTGAAGCATGTGTGGTGTCAAAGCACGAGTCTTTTTACAACACGCGTTGTTGGACGATTTTCTCTTTTTTGTAAAACTAAAATGTGACCTGAATTTAATTTATTTCATTTCACCAGGTGGTATTGGTTTAGAAAAGTATATTTCGTTCCCCTCGTAAATATTCTTCCTTAAAGAATTTTCATCTAGATCCATGAAGTGGATTGATTTCACCTTCTTCACAAAAAGGCTAAAATAGTACCAGGCTGACTGTAATTCCTACGCTTTTATTCGAAAAAGGCGACGTTTTGTAAAAAGACCAGGCTTTTTTCGAAAAAACTGGAGAGAGAGAGAATGAGTGAATGAGTGAGAGACATGAGGGAGAGAGAGAGAGAGAGAGAGAGAGAGAGAGAGAGAGAAAAGACCTTACTTGGCTACGACCTTGTCATTAACTGCTCTTCTCAGCACCTGATTGGGAGACGTATTAATTTATAGTTTCTCAAGGAATAATCCGAATGTCCGAAAAAAGCTTAATACGGTCTCGTAATCAGAGCATTTTGACTATTATACGACGATTTTTACCAGTAAGGTTCTCTATTTGTGTATGAATCCTCTATAGCAATGAGAAAACCGTATATTTTAATTTCTTTGGCACGACTTAGAACTTTCTCTATGTTCCCGACTGCCAAAGATCTTGCTTATGAATGTATTTTTTTACTATATGCTGCCAATTGTGTTTTCTAGAATCCAAACGGCAAAATTTGCTCCAAACTTGGTTTCCATTCTGTCAAAACTGTTCTCGAAGCGGAAGCCGAAGTTGGTAAATTCCATCCAAAACCAGACAGAAGTTTGGTTAAACTTTACACGATTACCAACCACCAACAACCATTTTGCAGTAAGTCGCCCAAGCTTTTCAAGTTGGCAGCCTAAACAGGCGATGACGATTTTGTGGGGGATGAGGTATTTAAGCTAATAACTCGTTGTATGTTGCAGAGGCTCTGTACAGGGTGACTGTGAGGATGTCGAGTTCCAGAGAGAGTAAAGAGCATGGTGGGGAAGTTGGATCGTTTCAAATTCAAATTGTCGGGACTGTCAGCCAATCAGACTTCTTGCCTCTCTACAAGTAAGAATTTGGATTATGCGTGAGACTAATTGGGGGAACCAATCAGGGAAGCGATTCTAAGAAATGGCTCTTCCCAACTTATGTAAGGTTGAACGATGCTATTGAACACAAATTGCGCCAAATCATTTCTGCTTACGAACCAATGAAGCACTTCTTGTCACCACCCTTCTTCCCAACTTGTAGTGGTGTGAAGACGGGTGTGACCTTCTGTCACGCATACTGGCCAGATTGAACCGTTAAGTGTGAAGACAAAAACTGTGCCATAATTAACGCATGTGGCAAACTTACTAGCCACAATGGCAGAAGGAGATGACTGAGAGGATCCTTACTGAATTTAAATGGTACCTAGTTAACCTAGCTAGTTCGCTTCAAGCCAGAAAAGTTGCTTGCAGTGGACTTGGAGGTTTAAGCACTAGTAACTGCATTCATTGAACCAAACCTCTTCCTATACGCAATGTGTACTCTACCTCTTCACATACCAGAACAAGCCAGACAGGCTGCTGGCAAAGCCCCCGTTGAACCTTGCACAGTTAAAGAAAGGATCTGCACCAAACAGTATGAAACAGTGTAACGCAGCATTTTATAATTAGCTCCAGTGATCCATGAAAGCAAAAGGAGGTCGCTGAGCTCACCCTCGTTGAATGTGAGCAGCACCACCCACCACTAAATTCATTCAAGTTAAATTGCATCGCTGGGGTGCTGCATTGAGAAGTATAGTTCAATCTTACCACTGGCGTGGAGAGTGATGAATATGCTACTACTCGAGCACTGAATTTGAGGTGACACACAATTCACAATTTTTCCTCTAACCCCAGATTTCAACCACCAATTGCAATATTATTGTCACTTTGTAAGAAAAGGTTCGCATACGCTTCAAAAGTTGTCGGAGCAAGATTGGTAAATTGTGGTGATCATTCACAACCAATAAACCAAACAGACAATAGCTCATAAATAATTTATGTTGGTGCTGTTTTTTGTAGTAACATTCGTATTTCGGTAAATACTTTCGCGCATGTAATGTTATTCGTTGTTGACAGAGAACAACCCTTCAAACCTGGAAGCACCCATCAGCAAGTCATCGCTGGAGCTCAGGTGAGAACGAATCAAATAAAAGCGCCAGTCGAGTTGAATGTCCTGTAGGGCGTTTTCACTAGTCAAATTTTGTTGACCATTTTTAACTGAATGAAAAACCCTAGTGAGAACCTTTGTTTCAATGAAGTATATACACTTTTTAGTGGAGAATCAAATGTTTGCCGTTCAAGTGATGAATCACGTTCGACCAAAATCTTCTATTGAAGCGTCGACACCTCTTCATCGCCTATTCAATCAATTCGTTTTCGCCTCGAATTAAGAGATGGTGTTCTTCTGTCGTGCTACCGTCGAAATATACTCAACAAAATTACCCTTAAGTGGTTAGAAAGCGTGGTTTCTACATCCTGTACTATCATCCAATGCTAGTTTCTGTAGCAATGTCTCCAAAGCTCTTAATTAGTTTCTTCTCCAGAACCGCTGTCTCTCAAAAACGATGTTTTCATTACTTGAATAAATTGTTCGCAGTTTGTAACATAACTATTACAGTACGCACCACTTCGCGCGATTCTACCTTTAAAGCTATTGCAAATTATGAAAGTCATAATTCGTTCTTGAAAATAACTCCACATTTTTATTCTTAAATTCTTCTTTTAAGAAAATGGTCAGTTTCAGCAATTTTTCAACAAATTGATAGACATTTTTTGAGCTCTGTGTGTTCTGAAGATGATATCAGTTAGACGCTGTCCAGGACGGTCCTCTGGAACTATGACATTGTTTAGTCTTCGTTTATGAGGTTGAAGCCGTTGTAGAAAAGTAGCCGTTGGGTGGTAGAAAAAAAACGAATCCGTTTCAGGATATTCTAGAACTAATGCCGAAGGTAGTTGTATATTTATGTGTTTTTGTTTTTCCCCCACCAACAGAATAGCCATTTGTCAACGTGCTTCTAACCATGACTATATATAGGATATTTTACCACCTGAAAGAGCAAGAAAAAAGAAGCCGATAATGTACATTCCTAACACCGCTCAACTAATTGTCATTAAACTTAGTAAAGTTCACTAAGTCAATAAAATAACTTTATTTATTTATTTATTTTCGAAGCAGTCTAGCTCTTGAGAGCTCCGCCAGCTCTCATTAGTGATTGGCGTGGTGGTCCCCTGATTGAGCTTCTACAGGTGCAGGTATCGTTTTGCGTGAGTGTGTCAAAAAAACAAACAAAAATGTGTGAGAAAGTGTGTGCATGACAAAATCTTGTAAGCGATGCCTAGAAAGTTGGAATGGTTGGAAGTAAATAACGTGAAATTATGACATTTTTGCACTTTTCGAACGGTTTCATTGTTTCCCCGTTTATTTATTTATTTTCAATGTAACGAGCGAGCCAGATAGAGAGAAAAGTGTTAATGAAAATATTCAGATGGTAGATTTTAAAAGGAATATTTTCGCTATTGTTGAACGTGTGTCTGCACACTCAACTAATTTAGTCAGTCAGTTGTCCCCAAACGTGATGATGGAGGTGGTCTGGAGATTATACACAAAAATTAACATTCATCTGTCCACCTCCCTAATCCCCAAACCATTTATCTGGTTCCGCCAGTGGTTTATTACGTACTGATCTGTGCTCCAGCTAAACTTCCCTCAAAGCATGCACTATTTATCTGTACGTTTTCTGTGTGGTCCTCGCACGTTTTGGAGTTGTTTGCAACAAGAGTCATTTTTCGCGATGATCCATGAAAGTTAGCTTATCAAAAGAAGTGGAAAGCTCCTTTATTGTTAAAACACAAAATATTCTTGGCAAAGAATTAAAAATCCATTTCCTGAGGTAATAAAAATTGGAGATGAAGTAGTCCTCAGGGATTTCGTATTTGTGAACATTTTTACACACACTCGCGATCGCATAAAAACTGATACCGGTTAACAAATATGCAACCCCTGCGAAAACGGACAAGTTTTTTCCAATTTTTATTTTCTTTCCTTATGTTTGTTTGAAAATGAACTAATTCCCCAACAGTTCTCAGTAAAGTTCATCATATTTTTATATTTTTCTCAGGTGGGACGAGTTCGCAAAGTTAATTTGCTCTGGACACATCAAACTACTCTAAACATCCTTTCTTGGCGTTTTGGGATACCAACGGTTCATTTGGAAAGCGTAACCGTCGACAATTTAGAAGAATGGTCGAGCATTCGGCTTTGTCCTGTCGAAAGCGAAGTGCTCAAATCCGGCAAAGAAACAGAATTAAGGCCTTGTGAAGGCAGTAAAACCGAAGAATTGTACGAGTAGGGTTCTGAATCGACTAACCATAAGAAGTCGAGTACGTTGTGCTCATAGGTTGTATTGTCTTCTCGAAGTTAATATACGTAATGTGTTTGAAGCCTTCTTGAATTATTTTAATTGAATACGGTTCTGCAACTCTACAAACAATTACAGAGAGAATGAGTTTTGCAAATTGTGGTACGCTATATTCTCAATTTTACTGTGCTACATTTGTTATGGTTATTCTTCCAAGTGTTATTGTACTCTTGATTAAAAAATATAGAACATAAGAGTACTCACGCAGCAGTACTCACTCAGCTCTCATTGGATCCGACGAGGTTTGTTTCAACTCGCTCATGAAATCAAATTATAAAATTACATTAACTGGAATTTTGTTGTCGAGTCCCCGCGATTTGTGGAACAGCTTCAGAGCGAGTGGGGCGGGGAAGAAGGAATGATGACGATCTTCCAGCATGACTTCTCGCTCTTACTGCTTCTCCGCTCATACAGTCTTTCCAGCTGAAGAACTCACTTGGGCTTTGTGAGTATAATTCCTTTTGCATATTTATTTATTTGAGAAGGAATAGGTACGATACCAGTTAAACATTGAGGAGAACGCATATCGCGAGACAAACGTGAACTAGAATTCTGTAAATGAAGAAAAGCATGACAAAGTAAACACTGATAATAAATGTGAAGGAAGCAATAGAAGAACCTTGACTGGGCAGGATTTGAGCTTTTAAAGGGAAAGAGAGAGAGAGAGAGAGAGAGAGAGAGAGAGAGAGAGAGAGAGAGAGAGAGAGAGAGAGAGAGAGAGAGAGAGAGAGACATCGAAGCGAGGAATATGGGATTGATTGTGAAGGTGGAGATTAGTAGTATGGTTCAGTAATAACTAGCAATAATCGGGAGTTAGTAAATACGAGTACGGAAGTAGCAGAGTGGACGGTGGACAGTACAGGTAATTGAAGATAACGGCGCACAGAGCATCACAATCGATATAATGGTCCTATGCTGACTTTAAAAACAAGAAAGCGGTAGAATGCCTGAAGAACCTGATCATGATATTTGCAACTGCTGAGAGATGCAGCCAGACAGCATGGGACGACCAAGACGGGGTGGCCACCAGAGAAGGTGGACATAGGACTAGAAGAAGCTTGGGCGACATAGATAACTGCTGCGAGTCATGACGGACACCAACGAGATTCCACTTTCTCAACAGTTTGAATAGTTAGTTTGAACGCCCAAAGATGTGAACATGCACAGAACTACTGCAAAATAGTTATTGAACTTAGCTTTTCAAGAATCTCTAATAAGTTTCTTGCTGCAGCCCCATGTGCACGTGTTTACTTTCATTAGCTCGACGAAGTAGAAAGGAAAGTTACATTATCAGCTGAATTTGTAGTTTCCTATAGATTTTTAGATCGTGACGTTTAAATGGCTCCTGAGTCCGAAAAATACGATTTTGCATTTATTTATTTATCCGGCGCTACGGTCCTCCAAGAACCAGGGCCTTCTCAACAATTGACCTCCACTCCTTCCTGTCATGGACATGGGTCCTCCATCTTCTCACACCCAGTCTAGTCAGGTCCTCTTCAACATCCCTCAGCCAGCTCAGGCGTGGTCTTCCCCTCAGGCGTCTTCCACCAGGGGCCCCGTACATAGCTCTTCTTGGGAATCTTTCCGTGGGCATCCTCTCGACATGACCCAGCCACCTGAGACGAGCTCGCCTAACGAATGCCACTAGGTCAGGCTCACTGTACAGGCGTCTCAGCTCTGCATTCCCTCGGATCCTCCATTCACCGTTGTCATATACAGGGCCAAAGACTTTTCTCAGGACCTTGCGCTCCCAGCAATTCAGCAAACGTTCGCTCGCAGACGTGAGGGCCCAAGTCTCGCAACCATATGTGACAACTGGGCGCACAACTGTTTTGTAGACTGTAAGCTTGGCTCGGCGCGAGAGTCCACGAAATTTTACAGTCTTTTGCACCGCCCAGAAGCACCGATTCCCAGCTGCTATGCGTGCTTTGATTTCGGTAGTCACATCATTGTCTTCTGTGATACGCGCGCCCAGGTACTTAAAGTCGTGACAGACTGGGAAGTCGTGGTTTGCGACTGGGAAAGTGGCATTTGGTGTCGGTGGCCTCCTTGATGTCCGCATGTACATTGTTTTTTCCTCATTTATCTGCAAGCCTCTTGTATTGGCCGCTCGCTCGAACTCCTCCACTGCTCCAGAGAGGGCGGGGGCTGTTCTCGCGAAGATGTCGACATCATCTGCGTAGGCGAGGTGCTGTGTCAGCCGGTTGAAGATTGTTCCGCCGGGGTTGGTCCGGATGCTCCTTGCAGCACTCTCGAGTGCAAAGTTGAAGAGTGTTGGTGCCAAGGGATCTCCCTGACGAAGACCAGTATTAACCGGGAATGCCTGAGCTAGGGATCCTCGCACCTTTACTCTGCCCACGGCAGTCTTCATTGTCATCTTGATCAAACCAACCAGCTTCTTTGGGATGCCAAACCTCACCAGATCACTGTACAGCTGGTCTCTGATGATGCTGTCGTAGGCCTGGCAAAAGTCAATGAAGAGGTGGTGGAGATCCACATTGTATTCATATGTTTTCTCTAGTGTCTGGCGCAGTGTGAAGATATGGTCTACGGTTGATCGACCACGGCAAAAGCCACACTGGTACTCGCCTACCTCCCGTTCCATGAAGGGCACCAACTTCTGGTTCAGCCAACGGGTAACACCTTGTATGCTGTGCACAGTAGGGTTATGCCCCTGTAGTTAGAGCAGGTCAGTTTATCGCCTTTTTTGTGTATCGGGCAGATCCCGGCGACACTCCACTCATCTGGCATTTCTTCTACCCTCCATACCATCAGGATGAGCTCGTAGAGTTCATTCCATACCTCTTCTCCACCGCATTTTATCAGCTCGGCAGGGATATCGTCTACTCCGGGGGACTTATTATTCTTCTGGTTCTTAATGATGGCAAGTATCTTCTCCCGGGTAGGCAGCTCAGCTGTCTCGTCGTCTGGGCCATCTGCAAGGAGTCCATGTTCCTCTGTAGGCGTTCCTGTGGTGTTCTGATTGAGCAGGTCGTCGAAGTACCCTGTCCATCTCTCAGCGATCCCCAGAGGGTCAGTAATCAAGTTCCCGTCGGTGTCCTTACAAAAGGTAACCTGGGGGTTGAAGCCTGCCTTCATCTGTCTCACCTCGCCGAAAAACTTCCTCGATTTACCGCAGTCAAAAGCTTCCTGCAGCTCTTCGAGTTCGCGCGCCTCAAACGCCCGCTTCTTGTTCCTACATAGGTTCCTTGCCACTGTCCGCTTCTCTCGATGGTCCTGAGCTGTGCTCCTTGTATTTCTACTCAGCTTCCTCAACCTAGCTTCATTCCTCTCGTGCAGGGCCATCTCGCACTCGGAATCGAACCAGTCTTTCTTTGGCTTTCTCTCCCGTACTCCATACGATTTTGCATGCGTACAATTATTTGTATGTCTGTGAAATTTTAGCTCGCAGATGACTATGGAACGCCAAAATAAGGGCTCAAAATTAGCTATAGTTATCATAATCATAAATCGATATACCATTGAGTCAAATTTAATGAAAACAGGCCATCGTCCTAACTCCGTTTTATTAACCAAACTACATTAAGAAAATGAGATTCTCAGAGTATTAGAAGTTCATTATTAAAATGTTCTCCAAATAGACTAACGGCTTTGGTTAAGCTGCAGCCGCTTAGCACCCCAATTTTGTATCCGATAAGCGTTCATATGTATAGCTTTATGTAGTGTTTCGTCGAATTTAGTTGTGTGATTTTTTTCATCAGATTTGTTTTGCGGGTGGTTGCAACCATTTTTTTACCCTTCGAGTTTTTTCAAGGGATATCAAAATTTATTAAAGCTGAAATGTGACACAGTATGGCGCAACTTTCCGTAATTACTTATTTACTTAACAAGTTAAATCCGCAGGTGTTGGGATGTCACTGACCCCAAAATGAAGGAAAGAGCAGACGCAACAGCTTCCTCTCTCATGCGCTGAATTTCCCACTGAGGCAATTAATTATTATCGCGGCTCCCCTCTCCAACGGAAAAACCCGACCACATCTCATCTCTTCTGCCTCACCTGACATATAAATTAAGAGCGGGGCACCACCCCATCCCCTGCGAGAAGCCCAACAGCAGCCGTAGAAACCCCCTTCTGGCGTTTGCAGGGGTGCGGAGGAGTATGACGAAGGGATTTTCCGATAAGGTAGAGACGGTTGGCCAGAGGGAACGAGTGGTAGGGTGAGATGCCGCGCGACTCCCATATTGATTTTTCCGAAGGGGTAAACGCCCCCAAAACCCCGAGACCACACCCCCTTTCGAATGAGCCAGTTTCCACTGTTCCACCGTCGACGAAGCTCCCACGCACTTTTGACATCCTTCCAAAATTAATTAACCGGAACCTTACTTTAAATTTCATCTCATAAATTCGGTTTTAGTCGTTTCAATTTTAACTCAAATTCGCAGCCAGTATTTGGTAGTTTCTCCTTTGAATTGCGTTAACGCGGTACCGGAACTAACTTCTGAAAAGCCGTAAAATCGTGTCAGAGAAAAAGCGTTCTGCGACAAAAATTTCAAGAGCCCTCGCGGACAAGCAACAAGGTGAGCGAATTTAAGAGCATTCACAGTTTTGATATACCATGTTCATAATTACCGTGGTACATGTAACATATCCAATCAGACGATTGGCATTTTTCATTCTCCTCCATTGTTCTCAGTTTTTGAGGCCACTGAAAATTCCAATTTGAGACTTCACCTCTTGAACCTTTAACATCCACCACATTTGCCAGTTTTGTCCATGTGACTCCGGAATGCTGCAATTGGAGGACGTACTTACAGAGTACAAAACAAAATTTTAGTCATTCCTCATCCTGACTGGACCAAAAACGTCCTCATGTCAAGTTTTGTTTAGGCAGAGAAGATACCAAAAATGTTTTTTCTTCCAAAAACCATAACTAAAACTTATTGCATCACCACCCTCTCCCTCTTACCATTTCCTAATTTCTTTATATTATAAAATGTACTATATTACGTGAATAAAGTTTATTATACTCGTACGAATAACCAGATATTTCAGACATTATGCTGTTACGCTATTACATGTGCTATTTTATTGTATATATAATAAATATTGTATATCTTATTAATTTGTGCGCATTTATACATACCTCTTTACAGTATAAATTTCTAACAATTTTGTCGCCCTTCAGAAACCAATTTCGCTTTTCCACTTTCATCTCATAATTCAGGTTTAGTCGCTTAAGCTCAACTCAAATTCTCGCGGTTAATATTTTGAAATGTGTTCCTTGAATCGCGTTAGTGTGATATTGCGTGCCATCGCAGAACCACGTTACGAGTTGTACAATCACATTGAGATTTATATTGGAAATACGAGGTGCGACGTGTCATCAAACTTCTCTCGGCCCCGCACATTCAGCGCTTTTTATTCCTATGCCGACTAAAACTGGAAGTTCTTCACCTTCCGGGATTCATTGCGTTCCTCCTACTTATGCCACGATCTTTACTGAGTAACTAGCGTACAAGTAATTTATGAAACTTTTTTTTTCGGGAACGTTTGTGTTTATTGCTGTGGAGTTTTTTTTTTGTTTTTTTTTTTCTCTCCCGAGGGCATCGGGACAAGTCCCTTTGTCACTGCGGCCACGTGTGGGCCTATTGTGACTCTAGCCCTTCCTTAGTAAAAGGCGTCGTACATACCCGCCCCCTTTATGAAGCCGAGTATGTCCTTCACCGCAGCTTCTGCTATGATGTGGGGCTCAATAATCCCCTGGGCAAAGTATCCAAAGCGTTTCGCTGCTAAGGCAGGGCACTCACATAGGATGTGCTCCGCCGTCTCGTCCTCCTCACCACAGAGTCTGCATTCCACCGCCTCTGAGATGCCCATCTTGTTGAGGTGATACCTGAGTGGGCAGTGTCCGGCGAGGAAGCTAATCAAGACCCTCAAGTCCCTCCTAGAGAGTGTCAGCATCGCCTTTGCCCTTTGACCAGAAGGCGTAACAAGCCTTTTTGATTGTCAAAGTCGTGGCTGGCGATGCCAATGGGCGCTATTTTCTTGTGTCTCCCATTGAGCCACCAAACGGTTCAGGTGACTTTTGGTCATACCTACGTGAGGTTCAGGCCCAATGGGTAGGGCTTCTGTGCCCTTCTTCGCAAGGTGGTCAGCCTTTTCATTGCCCTCATGCCCCTTGTAAGCCGGCACCCAGATGAGGGAAAGCCTATTGTGGGCGCCGAGCTGCTTGAGAGCATGAAGGCATTCCCATGCCAGCCTGAACCTAAAACTATAGGCCGCGATGGCCTTTAATGCGGCATGGCTGTCCGAGAATATGTAGATCTGCTTGCCCTTGAGTGGAGTTATAGGATGTTCACTGTGAAAACATTTTGTCAATCAAACGGCGGTAGCGTGGATTCTGGATTTTATTGTGGTGCTTCTAATTATATTATAGACGATCGTTTAACTTTCGTCGTACTGGTAACACGTTGGACTACCAGGACGATTTTTGTGAGAGCGCTAACTTTATATGAGCGAGATTTATAAGGAAAAATCTGTACTGAAACCGATTTTTTTAAAATGGTTTAGGGTCGTCTTGTTACTACAGTTGGAAATTTTATATAGCTGGTCCCCAGTCTGGAGTAGATTACACAACAAATTTATACAAAATTGTTTCACCTGTTTTTGAGTAAAAATGGAGTTTTGATAGCTATGTTTCGATTTGAATCCGTTTTTTCGAATCGGCGATCCACGTTGATCTGCAGACCAAATATCCAATTTGAGTCGATTTGGTCCAGCCATTCTCTTTCAATAGTGTTCACCGGCGCGACGCTTAAACGATGTTTTTGGATTCAAGAGCCTTCAGAAGAAAACTCTCTTTTTTTGAGCCGACTAAATGACAAAGATAGGAAGATATAAATTGAATGAAGAAATTAAACGCAAAAATAATACGAAAAGAAACATAAATTAAAATGATAATTAAACTGGTAACAGTAGTATGTATTATGTAACACAAATAATAAAAGTAAGAAGAAAATGAAAAGTTATCTATCTCCATGTTCATTTTCTACTTGGTAAGTCTTTTCTTCTCTTACTGTTCTTTCCTGAACTGAGATCTTGCGATTCATTTTGAGGGTTTTATTAGTAATTGTACGTGGGGACTATCTTCGGAGAAATTCCTCGTTATCCGGACGAATGTAAATATACCAGGTGAGAAGCTTCCCTCGACCTCCTGCAAAGTTGGCTACACACACACTGATGAGTTCAGTTCAGGATAGAGAGGAAAAGAAGGAAGTGAGGTGATCTCTTTGATGATGTCGCAGTACCACACTGTGTGCTGAGATAACTTTAATTCTCCTACACCACCATTTGAAAAGCGGTATTCGCACTTCTTCGAAAAACAAATCCGTAAAGTCTTCGGGCCAGAGAAAGATGAGACGTGTGCTCAGGGTTGAGAGTGGCTTACACGAAAGGAGAAGCGAGAGCGTTAATTTTTGGACTGGGAAACGTCAGGACTCTAGAAGAGCGGTGGATAGGCACTTTTCGATATCGATCCTGAAGGGCGAGAATTTTTTTCAAGCGGTGGACCGGAATATCCGTGAAAACAACCTCTCTCAAAACAACATACAAAAGGTACTCTGAGGATTAATTTTGTTTCCCCGGAATAGCCGAAGGGCAATGTGCAGAGCGCCAAAGACCTTGTTGGCTAATGGGGGTTCCTCCCTGGGGGTTTTCGAGGTGGCAGATAAATCAATTCGTTAGGTCATAATTAGAGGAAAACCTCGACCTAACGAACAACTTCCATAGAATTGCCACGCCTGTTACCTGAGGTAGTCGACTCATTTAGTAAAGGGATCACAAAGACCATCGCATTGTTGAATCTTGATTTGAGTCAAGCGCAGAGTTTTTGGGATTCATTGTTGTTAAGAGAAAACAAGAACCTACAGATTGACGAGTCGTTAAGAGCGCGCTTGTACCCCTCTAGTGCGTTACCATCCACCAATACGAACAACATGGTTCTGACTAGAACCCGCTGGTCTGACTTGAACATTGCTGCGCCTCTTTCGGTCGTCACACAGACCAATTGCTTTTTTCCAGTTTGGAAAGCCTCAATACGTCAAGATCTGATGAAAACGGACCATTTTCGCAGGGTTACACTTTTCTTTCCATTGTGGTTGAGGAAAGAGAAACAAGGGTTTTATTTAACGTTAGAAGACGTTTATCCCGGTTCATTTTTCCAAGGCACTCTTTCACATTTTGAGAACGTCTGCGATTTGCTTTGGCTACTTGTGTCACGCTAATTGGCAACATCTCCGAGTTTGGGAGGTAACAGACGAGAATTCTCTACAAAACTCACAATCAGAGATGTTACCAATTAAAGCAAACAACCTGCAGCGAGTGTAAAGAAAGAAAGAGTTCTCAAACAGGACTGAATAAATTCCGCGAGTTTTCTCAGTTCCGGGCGAAGTTCGTTATTTGCCTAGCTGTGTCAACTGAATCGCAGAACGCTTATTTCCCTTTGGGCGGAGCTACGCAGTACAGCAATGATCTGTTTGGTTTCTGGACGCATGGGGGCTCAGTTACCACGGAACGGTTGATGACAAAACGATGGGATAAAACACACGGTTACGTCGTTCGAAAACGTTTAGTAGGAAACGAGATAGGTAACCACCAAACCAGGAGGTAGTGTCGATATATCGTCGTCAAATCGGGCACTATAGTGACGGAGGAGGGAGAAGAGCGCGCAAAACGAAAATAAATAATAAACGTGTGGGGAGACGCATCACGCAACTTCCCTCAGTTACAGTGTGTTATCTAAAGAGAAATTTGCTTTCACAATCCTGCTGTGAAGTTCTAATGTTATCCTCTACCACCGCTCACAACTGACCCTCCCATTGCCTCTGGCATAACTTCCCACCTGACCACTACCAGTATAAAGGTGGGGGTGCTGTGGAAAGCCCCTCTTATTGATATGATTATTAGTTTATAGAGTTTGTCCAAAGAGTAGTTGTAAATCATGGAAGTCCCTGTATTTTTAAATTTTTTATATTGGTAGCTCCAAATATGGCAACTATAGCATAAAATTCCCATTCATGGGAAAGTGACGAGAGCAGCAAATAAATTATCGAAACGTTCGACGAAATCAATTTTAACGTGGTTTTAAGAGACTGCAACCGTACCAAATCAGCTGAAACTTGATGTCTAGCCTACAGGTTACCATGGGACGCAAAAATAAGGACATGGGCAAAATCCACCGAAAGTTAACTATAGTTATCATAGTGATCAAAACACCAATTTTTTTTCTCAAAAACGGCTCTAACGATTTTGATTACATTTTTTATATTGATAGCTCTCAATAAGGGAATTATACCATAAAACTCCCATTCGTGGGAAAATGACGAGAGCAGCACAATAAATTATCAACATTTTCGACGAAAAGCGTTTTTAGCGCGATTTTCTCTTATAACTTCCGCTGGAATGTTAGTAGAATGCTAAAAAAAAATTGGTATTGTAGTCCAATCCAATACGTAAAGGGTGAGTGTTTAAAAATGCTCATGAGATACATGGGGCTCACTCCAGAAATTCCTGAATTTCAACTACTGCCGTTTCGCTTACTACCAGTTCTAACTGTTATTACCCAATAGCTCTGCAAAAGTAATTACTATCCTTCTTCAAAAAATTCGTGTTTACAGCCTCATTAATTATCTGTGTACCAATTGCTCAATAAAGGTCCTGGACTGAGTACGAGCAGCACAATAAATTCCAGAACTGTAGGCGCTACCGTTACTTGCTGCTGTGACGTGTTGTTTGACCAAGTTCAAAGGCCATGTACAAAGTGAATTGACGTAGAGCTAAGGAAAGTTGTGTGTTGCAACGCACCAGATATTTTCTTAAAACGTTCACAGATGTTGGAGAAAAATTCATACATGCCACGTCCCTTTCCATCTCCATGGCCATTTATTTCATGCCCATTCCTCCAGTACAGTTAGTTTCCTTGGCAGTGATCACTTGGAGTGCGTCAGTGGATACTGTCTTAGAGGCCTTCCTGATCCTAGAGCGCAGCCAGTATTTTGTTTTGATTGCCTGTATGTTTGCTACCCCTGGCATAGCATGATAGCGCCATGGCAACACGAAAACCCAATGCGCCTTACTCTTTTCTTGAATGAGGCAAACCTCACGACGGTAGAGCCTTTAAGGAACTAGAATTGTACGCTGAAATGCTGCTTTCATCTATAATTAAGCTGAAGTACGTGACTTACCATCTTCTAACTTTTTATTAAGGCTGAGCGGCACTTTAATCATCCAGTCCTTCTACCTCATTAAAAAAAAGAGAAATAGGGGCTTAACATCGTTTTTCTGCAAGCTGAGTGCAGAGTTGTGCTCGATGGGCCGTCGGCCGAGTCCTCTTTTTCGTGGGCAGTCAGCCCTTCGCACAACGGCAGGCGTGGAAAATAACTGGAACTGACGCTTTGAACTTCAACTTCAACTCCTGTTGATTGGTGGGCCAGGCACAGCCAGATATACTGTGCTTTTGACTTTTCCTTTTTACTAACACCCCCACCCCCACCCCACCGCAAATTTGACACTTAACGTTTCAAGGCATGAGGATTCGAGGGCACATTTTACCTTTAACGTGGTCTACAAATTCCATTTAGTTTTTGGCAGTTTTGTCGCAATGTCGTCGTTTGGTATCGTTTCCTAGGTATTTTTTGATGCTGAGTCAAACAGCGCAGGTCTCAGATGTGTATGACTGCGTTTCAATGGAAGACAGTGAAATCACAGTAAATATAGTGAGGTAAATTCTACTACTCGATTGAAAAATGTTTGCTACTCCATTGTAGTCAGGTAATTTCTCACATCGTGTACTAGTATTTTTTGATGCTGAGTCAAAGGAGATGGGTCTCGGGGGTTTGTGAAACTATGTCAAGCAGTGCTAGAAAAGTATAAACCGTATTGTAACAATTTGCAGTGTTTATTTCTTTTTATTCGTGACTAGTTGTCACTGAGCCTCCAAGGGGGAGGATGACTTTCTTACATCTAACATCATGTAGGAGGGCCCTGGGTTGGAGGAACTTGCAGTAGACGTACTGCCAGTATGGTCCGCCAGGTTGCATCGAGGTGCTGGGTAGTGCACGTGAGGCTACATTGCTATTTGGTGCTATGCGAGTTGCAGGGGTCGGAGAGGGGGGTGGCAGTGGCTAGGAGTGCTGCAATTGCCATGCAAGCTCCTACCTCATTATCGCTGCCATAGTATCGACATAGCACATCCAGCTGTGGTGTTGGCGTTGAGGACTCCTTAGCCTATTCGACCATGGCTTTAGTGGCCTAGTTATGTCGGCCAAGTAATCGCTAAGTTGTTCAGTCACGGGACCTACCGCGTTCATTCTCATAAGGGCTGGCTTGACCAGACGTCAACCTCGATCAGCCAGCCGTAGCTACAAAATCTCCACAAGTGTCCCACAAGCCCACAAGTGTACTAGCCGAATGGTCATGATCACTAGAGGGAACTGGCTATTTTTGGAGAATGGGCGTCATGCTCGTCATACAAAGAGGGGTTGGTCAGACTTGACGAACTCAAGGACGAGGCGCTGGTAACGTACACACAGTCCACTCTTTCAAATGGTGTTGTTCAGGCTGAAACCCTTTGAACGTCAAGACCCCTAATAATTAAAAGAATAGAGAGGGGAGCCCGACCTCCCTTGAACAAGATAGAAGATAGAGGGGAAATGAAAAAAAAAGGCAAGAGAGTTCCAAAATGGAACACCCGCCACTTCAAACATAACTGATCAACACATTGCTCAGTGATGCTGCAGAGAAATCCTGCTGGATATACCCAGCAACCGCATCTCTTCAGCATTTTTCTTTTCCCACCACGCACCTGGACAAAGTTAACTCCCTCTGAACTTTATCTTCATCTAGTCTACGAGTTTCTGATGCTAACCTAGGACGACAGCGATCGGTTTCATAGATCTTGGCAACTACTTGCCACTCCATTGCGAAGAGGGGCCAAGGAAGAAAAAGAATTATGAAGGAAAAGAAATCTGGCTTTCCAATACACTCTCTGGGACAACTCTGATTATTTATTTACTCATTGCTAGGTGAGACTAGCTGGCTGGGGAAGTCAGGAAACCTGTTGCAAACGCTGCCGCCCTCTATCAATGGAAAACTAGCCAGCTACTTCTGAAAAAAAAAAGTGAACCTCCATCTCGCTATTCCATTAATACGAGCCTCGCGCCATTCCTGAGCAATAGGCTAAGACCACACATTTTCTGTCAGTAGGTACTTGTCAGATTTCTTCTTGTTTTGTCGAAAAATGTGACTTTTTTGTTTTTACAGATATTGTATTTGTTGCAGGAGGATAGCCTAGTGCGCCTACATCGTCTCCGAAAAGTCCGAAAGCAGCCGCCAAAATTTCCTTCTCAAGCTTCAAGCAATCGTTCACCACTAATGTCAATTACTTGAAACGAAGGTAGGAAATGTTACAATTCATCAGTAACTATCCTGCAGCTCTCGCGATAAGCTAATTTTCGTAGGTCAATTCAGAACTAAATTCCAACATTTACTGAAATTGGCCATTGCCTTTTATGGGTTTCCCGATTCTTTTTTTTTTTAATATATTTGAAAACTATTCCTTATTTGGCATTTTGGACTAAGCCCGAGGTTTTTGGAATTTTTGAGGTTTACGAATCACCTTCGGGCTGTTTGCTTGGCCCGATTTCGCTGGCTAAGTTGGTAACAGTAGCAAGCAAACTGCACATGTAGGGAAAAAATGAACAAGTTACGAAGACGATTTGGAGCATCTTTCAAGGGATAAACTGGTTTTTTTCAAGTCGGGACAGTGACCGTCATTTTACAACTTCAACTTTTCATAATTATATTATTTTTCATTCGTGGCTGCTTGTAGTCAATAGGTTCATTTGTACAGCTTATAGAAGGTAATGGAATACAGCTAAGTACGAGTTGGAGAACTAGTGGAGTATGAACGAGAGAGTTTGTCTTGGCCTCAATGGTGGTGCAGTGATTGTTATACTAGTGTGCAGTGCAGAGTGTCTGGACTCTACCCTCGTACTGGAAAAGAAATTTTTTCGGATTGAATGCGATGAGCTGAGAACCTGTTTTTGATACTTTGCAGCAAAAGCTTTCATTATCAGGTGAAAATTGTGTTTGTCATCTACTACGTTATTTCCTGGCCAACCATCTTGATCTTCAATTCCCAATCGCCTTCATTTTTCTCTCTCTCATTAAGTTATAAACACAGTGCACACTCGCGTTCTATTAGTAACCTCTGCATTGGCAGAGAACGGTTTCGATTATTGCATTTACTCCCACACAAGCTTGCGAGTTGCTCGTTGGGCGGAGCTCAAGTGTGCTTCTTCGCGCCTCACTTGAACAATTTCAATATTTCTAAGTCGCTGACAATTCGTCAATACTTTTTACGAAGTAAGAAGGAAAATTACGTAATAGGCTGAAGACAAGATTGTGGGTCTCCAAATGTTTACATTTTAACAGCCCCCAAAAACGCCGTTTCAGAAAATGCCTGAAAATGCGATTGAGAGGGAATAGCATAATTAAATTAGCTCAAATTTGATTTTTCGTTTGTAAATCAACAGGGGATGACGAAATGAGGGTATGCGCAATCTGGGTCTAAACTTAACTATAGTTATACTAATCAAAGTATCAAAATATCATTATAGGTTCCCAAACCCCTTATAACGATTCAGATAAAATGTTGTATGAACCGTTTTGCATTACAACGGCAACTGCAAGTTTTCATTCATTTCTGAGGAGAGCAGCACAATAAATTATTGAAAATTTGGTTTTAGCGCAACCCTTCCGCTAAGTCCTACTCATACGATTGTAGCTTGCTCATTAAAAAATCCTAACTACTTAGTTAGGAAGTTTAACCGCGGTCATAAAATAATCAGGAGCGACTTCAGAAATTCCGTAAATCAAACTGTTGTCTATTTGGTTGAAAGTTATTTTTTCGCAGTGTTTCCCTTATCATTCCAAAACTGTTAACGTGAAGATCTCCAATAAAAAATCACATCAACAGTCTCATAAATTACTTACGCAATGGTTACTCTTGAAGAAGCACCCCAATAAATTTCGGATCCTTAAGTGTCTGGATGTTCGAGTGAACAGAGTGAAAAACGGGTTGCTATCGTGATAAAAATCGCTGAAGACACGTGGGGCTGAGGAAAGTTGTGCAGAAAGAGGGGACTGATGCGTCGCACCAGATACTTTATTAAAAGTTTGGTTTGTAAAAATGTCGATTTTTGTGGTTGTACGGAAAATACATTTATTGAACAGTTAGGTTTATCAATAGATTATGCGCGAGTTATGGATCACACACATGGTGCACAGTGCTAGTAGTGAAGGGGACGTGCTGCTCCAACCAAGGAAGGGAACTCAATTTAGGGGACATCGAGGCGGAGAACCTGCAGCAACTGCTGGACACAAATTACGAATACTCAACTGCGTTAGGGCGTTGCCTGTGATTGGTGTACAGAACACGAACACACAATACCGAGTCCTGGCCAAGAAGAAAATGTTTTAAAGACCACAGTGGTAGAACGGAGTACATATAACATATAACGCAATACACAAACTTCGAGGAAATTATAACAGTGCCTTAGAGCTCCCAATGAGCACCACGAACCATCTTTGCATTGTGGTTTCTTGGGACCAGAGATCAAATCTATAACCTCTGTGTGGAAGTAGAAGGAGCCAATGCACCTGGTTTGATTTCCATTTGTGTGATAGTTATTTCTTTCCATCCTCCAGATACCTGGTGTACAGTTGATCACTTTGTTAAGATCACCATACATAATTACTACGGAAATAGAATTTCAAAGAACTAGAACAAGCAGAATTTGAATACAATTCTCAAATATAACCTAAACGTTTCGTTACACTTCCGGTTGTTAACAAAAAAAATCTTTAATTTGTTACCGAGGTGGTTCACTTGTGTGAGTTCACCCTTTGCCGATTGTGAATTTTTTAATTTAATTTATTTTTTGTTCTTCATTTTTTTGGAGTCAGCGATGTTCAGGAAGGAGCTGTTCGGACACTTGTTGAGTGGCTGCCTTCTCCAACTCTTTAATTACTAAATATAGTTGTCATGAGGTCGATAAAAGAACTCTAGGTATCTGAACCTAAGTTTATAGAACAATGAGAGTTGCATTGATTAAAGCACGCTGATTCCCAATTGGTACAAGAGCTCCAAAATGAGGAGGGACAGGGACAGCAGACCAATGGTCGGGTTCCCTTCTTTACCAAACCCTACAAAATAATAATAATCCGTTCATTTTGCAGATCTCAGGCCCTCGGACAAAGGCATTTTTCGTAAGTAAAAGCGAATGCGTTGATGGAGTGGTGTTGAGAAGTTTTTTTTTTTTGTTGCTTTCCCTTTCAGATTCGATTATCATTCAAGCATCCCCTCATCTTCTTCATCTTCCTCTGAACTGTATGCTACCTCTCTTTCTCTCTATCTCTCTCAATATTACTTCCTGCACTGTCGAGAATTGAAATAATCTCTCCTTAGATTCATGCCATGCTTCACCAAATTGGATAATTTGGACTATCACAGTTATCCTTTTTTTCTTCGGGTTTGTGCCTTGCCTCGTTGCTCGTGGGCTTTTTGTCATCAGATTCATGTTGCGTTTTCTATGAAATGGTAGAATGTTGTTCATCTTTATCGTACTTTCAAAGTTTTTAGAACCAGCAACATATCACAATGGCCTGAAAAGTCCCATTACAGTCAGAATCGGAGTTAAGAAAGGGAAATTGTTATACTCGAAAGAAATCCACTTCACAAAAACGCAGTTAGTAGCTTCTGATTTTGATACTTTTAAACGCTCACTGCTAACTGATGAACTCACTTTCATGACACCAGCCTGCTTAGAGTAGATCCGATAAGCCTGTTGTATGAGGAAATCTTGTTGAACCCTGGCGTCTGATCTAAAAAATCTCATTTTCAGAACATTCCTCGAGATTTCCTGTCTTTAAGGGCTTAACACGTTGACATTGAGGAAGTTGGTTCGTTACTAAGTGCCGCCTCTCATGTGTGCTCTCCAACCCCCTTGGAATTTCCGCTCTCAGGGGCACAAATGGTGTTCACGGTACCATTGGTTCCGTTCTTCTTGGTTCTCTCAGAGTTGGGTGCTTTTATTCATTGCTTTTGCCACCGATTCCATTCTTATGCTTGGAGTTACAACCCACTTGTCTGGGTGTTCAACGAAC
Source organism: Pachypeltis micranthus (assembly GCA_020466155.1). Classification (NCBI taxonomy): domain Eukaryota; kingdom Metazoa; phylum Arthropoda; class Insecta; order Hemiptera; family Miridae; genus Pachypeltis; species Pachypeltis micranthus. Next base: position 53,177,570 of record CM035770.1, on the reverse strand, counting down.
CTGGTCATTGTAGCCATTGTCGACGGGCAACCAGCTAACTGGCTGTCAGATAAAAACTAAACTCATAACTCAAGTTTCTGCTCTCTAAACTACTGGAAGCGGTAAGAAACTGTCTATATCGATTAAATGGCGATTAGTATTCGGTACAAATCATTTTTTTAAAGTAGTAAAATCTAATGAAAAATCGAAATTTTAAAACAGTGGGCAGATGAATGAAATACCGTGAGGTGATTGAAAATAAAGGAGAAATGACGTCGAAATCGTCGTCAAATTGATAATAATGATAAGGAAACGTCATTTAAAAACTTGAAAACCCCAGTTGACTATTCAAAAATGAAAAATTCAGTTAAAAAAAATGTTTAATGTTGGAACTATTCAGTAAAATCATGAGAATTGTAATAATTCAACCAAAAGTCGCTGAGTTTGAAAAAGCTAATTAGAGTGAATATCGACGAAATATTGAGTAAAAATAACGTCGGAGAATCGAGTCAAACCTGTGAAAAAATCCAGCAAATATTCTATGAGAACTGGGGGCAAGCGGTGAAGTCATTGAATAAAAATCTTTCCAAAATTACCCTAAAATTCGCCTGAAAGTGGAGTAAAAATTGGTCAGAAACTCAGGAAACTCTTAGAAAAATTCGCTTTGAAAATTATGAAACCCAGCGCGGAATTTGAGTAAAAACAGTTGAAATTTAGTGAAAACTGTCAGAATTAAGTAAATAGTGCTGCAATGTTGATTATTAACTTTGGACAAATCAAACAAATATCGTTGGAGGATTGAATGCAAGTAGTTAGAAAATGCGATAAAAATCGTTACTGATTTTACTAAAACTAGTGCAGAAATTGAATAGAAGTCGCTGAGAAATGAATAAAACAAAAGTTGAATGAAATTGAAGGAGTTTTCGATTGGGGCTTGGACATTTAGTTTGAACCTAAAGTAATCTAGTGAGTCTTGTTATGAAATGTTATGGAAATTGTAAATATATTGAATAAAAATCATTGGGAAACGCAATGAAAATCGGTTGTGAGTTGAGCAAAAGTCGTTGGGAAATTGTGAAATTGGGAGTGTTGTTGAAAGCAATTTCAAAATTAAGTGACGGCAGTTGTAATTAACCTCGTCAGCCATCTATGGATGTTAATAATAAGTCATTCAGCTGCTGCTTCATCATGGTATGCACGCCAACCGTTTCGGGGCAGTTACTTCCAACTTGGCTTAGGTGCGTTATCTCTCAATTGGCCAGTAGTTTCGAGTTGACGGTATTGTCCATAGGCTGAGCTCAATCTCCAGTCAAACAAGGCGTAAGCAGGCTTTCACTCAGTTTTTAGATACTCAATAAAACTGTCAGGGTCGCATTTGTTTCCGTATTGTTGTCAAAGTGACTGTGGTTAGCGTGAACAAGTTGCTTCTAGAAATCCTGCACTGCTTCCTGTGGATCCATCTTTTTTGAGAGGCAAGTCCGTTCGAACGCAACCAGACACCACTACTTCTCTCTGAGACTGGATTAATTGTAGCGAGGAACTCAAGCGAGACATTATCCTGTAATACGTTATCGATTGATAGCTGCCAACATTGTTTTCGGTTGGTTGATTAAGGTTTCCTTACAGCTCTCAGCCAAGTCCATCATTCGTTGTATTCAATCCCGTCTGTTTTGAACCAAAATCATAACACATTGAGGAAAAGAAAAGTAAGATAATTCGGTAAAAATAGCAAAAAATTAATAAAAGTCGTAGATACGATATCTAAGGTTCTTTCAGGTTAGGTTTCTTTCAGCTGTCATTCTTTCACTTTTGCCCCTCCCAGTTTACCTTTCTTGCTACTCAATCGCCACCAATTATTTACCATAAACAATTTGGCGACCTGCCGTGAGAAAATGTGATAAGTCGGTGAGAAATTGAAAACGACTTAAGTTGGATAGCTCGGTAAAAATCGCGAAAAAATCTTCTAAACCCCGTTAGGTAATTGAATAAAAGCTGGTAGAATTAAGATCAATTCTGATGATTGTGTGAATAATGTAGCGTTCAGTGAAAACTGGAAAGAAAACTAGCAAAAATTGTGGGAAAATTGAATTTCACAACTAGTTCAATAAAAATTGTCACAAAATCAACTTCAAATCGTCAAAAAACTCGCGTAAAACTCGTTAGAGAAATGAATAAAAAATAGTTGAACATTCAAATTGGGAATTTGGAAATTTGGTTTAAAAAAATGAGTGAGAATATTATAAAATTATCAGGGTTGCATTTTTTTATCTGTTGTTCTCAAAGTGTGTGTGGTTGTCGACTCATCTCTTTTGAAAGGTAAATCAGATTTATCGCTGACGCTGTTAGTATCGCTTTATTGTTGCGATTTCGTAGGTTGACTTTGGTTCCTTTCCATTCAATATTCTTGTCCTTTCTCTTTATCTTGATATTCGGTTACATCTGCCAGTTTGCGTCGTAAACCCCCCTCATTGACTGCATAGCCTCCACGTGGATATATACTCACTTAGTGCTATCAAACGACTCAACCTGAAACTCGTTGTTTACTTTACTCTAAAATCATTTACCCTTCATCAGCACAGAAAAAGAGGGATTTGCAGCATCCAAAACACAAAATCAAACCCTTTAACTCTGGCATTAATTTTAATCCACCCCCCCTCATCATCACTACACCTGAGAGGTCGAAACCTGTATTGCGCACACCCTCTTATCACACAACAAAATTCAGCTACCCCCCCACCCACCCACTCAAGCACTTGTTTAGAAACTAAATTGTGGCAAATGTATTTGCATGAGATTTGGAGAATAACAGGTCTACAGCGAATGATCAGTTTTAAAACAAATTGCAGCTGTACTATAATATAATGATGATTATCAATCAATAAATGTAAATTGCTTTGCTTTTCTTCGCCTTGCAAGGATTTTTGGTAGAAGCGGTGCATTTTTGGTTGTGCAGTTTGGAACCATACACATATTTCAGAGGTCGACGTCATTCTCTTTCAGTTATAAGGTGCTCCTTTCCCAACTCAACTTAAATTATTCATACGAAGGCGCCACAACGGCCTGTTCCACCCTCGTCTCGGCTTTCATTTGCATAAAGAAGGTTATTAGTGTGAAAAAGGGGTTGGAGGGGGAGAGCAGCTTTCTATACTGCATTTAGTCAATAAATTACTTGAGTTCGACTCCCACTGATGAAATTGTTGACGCTGACACATTTCTTGTTGCTATCATCAACGTCTTGAACTGCAGTTCAACAATTCCTCGACTATACAGGGCGAGTATACTCACAACTAACTGACGAGGAAATAAGATGGTAGCGAGCTAGGAACGATGCATCAGCATGAAATATACTATTCGTAAACTAGCTCACAAGTTGTTTTATATCGTGTTTTCATATGTTGCCTTTTTCCCGATTTTGTGGGAAAACACTAGTCCCAGACGCGGAGCTTCAAGGTAACTTTCACACTACAACGAGGTAGAGAACTGGAAAAAAAGAAACAACTGGCACCTGTTCAGTCCACAAACTTCGTCTTACCTCTCCGACTGCAATGAACACACAGTTCTAGGGGATGTTTCATTCTCAAAAAAGTTCATCCTGGTGTTGGGTAACCTCATACGAAGGGCTGTTTCTACTTATCTTGCATTTTGAAGTGTTGGATCTTCCAGTTTCCTCATTTTGTTGGTAACGGCTGAGTGGCACTAAAAATTCAAAAACGGTGAGTTCCCTCTTCTGAAAATGAGTATAAATCTGGTATGTGAGACGCACCATGCCACTTTCCTCAGCCCTGCGTACATTCTCTAGCACCTAATCCAACCAGCTTACTAAGTACTGGGTAGAACTTATCGTACTATGCAAATTGGTAGCGCTTCAAGTTTTGAAATTTATTGGGTTTCCCCTATTTATGTCACGGCCATCATTGTGTGACTATTTCTTAGGTAGGCTACGAGACTGTCAAGACTCAACGTTCGAGTTTACTGTTCGGGAATCATAGGGAATACACTGTGAAAAAATTCTGTCAAAGAGACGACAATATTCGGCTCCCAGAATTTCTTACAACGTTTCTGATTATTTTGTAAATGTTATTAGGCTACTACCTCTGTTGTAACTTACTGGGCTACTTACGCGATTATTTAAAAGCTAGTGTAGTATGAGCTGTATTTATTTTTTTTTAAACACTAAAATTGATTTTCGTTGAAGATTTTGATGTTTAATTGTCCTACTCTCGTCATTTTCCCCCTACTGGAAATTTTACACTGCATCCAGGATGCTCAGGCTGTTTGTGGAGCTCAAATGTGACTATAAAAATTAATACGAAAAAAATGTGTCAGGTATAGCCAATACATGGTGATAAGGCAGATCTTTGATGGGAGTGGGAGAAGGCAATTTAGCGGAAGCGTAAAATCGTAATTACATTGGCGAGAGGTTTTTCGATCATTCTTTGCAGCCTTGATTGCATTCGATAACGGAAAAAATAGAAAAAAGCGAAGAGGAAATAATCCGACAAACTAACGACCTAAGAGAGGATGTGGAGACTCTGAAAGACCCTTAAAGGTTTACGTTATATCTGTCCAAGAACAACATAACACTAAGGCTAAATTTTATAAACTAGAAATAGACTCTAGAATAGAATATTTTTCAATTCGTGCATTAATCATTAAAAATCCATCAAAAAACATGATTTCTTATGTGATCAAATTCCACAACAACAGCACAGTTATTCAGATTTACACAATTATTCGTATTATGCATCAACCACTTGAGTGACCAACTCCAAATAACAACCCCTATCCATTTATAGCCAGTTGAAAGGCGTTTTCGTGAAATTGTAACATAAAACTGGATTTTCCTTTGGCAGGTTCAGCTCAGGGGACCTGAGCTCGGAGTTAGAAGATGAGGGGTCTCCAACTCAACCCAACCAACAACCACCGGGGTTGGAAAACCGACCAGCCGCTCCTGAGGACTCCAACAGCCCTGCACCCCCAGCTTCGCAACCTCCGCCTTCGTCATTGTCGTTCAGTCGACCAGGATCAGGAGGAGGAAGTAAAACGACGTCTGCTCCATCCAGTCCTTCCAAAACCAGGGAAAGTTTGCTCCAACGAGTACAATCTCTTACCGGAGCAGCTAAAGAACAAGGAGCCAATCTTATAGGTGATATTTCTGTTAGGCTGTTTGTTGTTTCATTTATCTCAGGGAACCTGTAGTATTTAAAAATATATACATTCAATTGTTGCTATTGGCTCTCGAGTTAATAGTGCGAATCTTCAATGAAACAGGTCAGGGCTACAGTGCGTTTCTGAAGTCTCTTTTAATTGAGCCTAGTGACGAAACAGAAAAAAACGAGTAAAGATGATTGGGAGATGAGCTATGATGATGAAGGGGGGGATATCCCTCTTCGCCTTGGAAGGGCGCCCAGCCCTTCGATTAAAAAAGTCTTTTGTGACTTCAAATGCTGAGGTACTCACAACTTTTGTGGCTTCTAGAAAAAAGGCCACTATTGGAGAAGCCTACTAGACAAACTCAAGGGCTCCTCCCCACTTCAAACGAACCCAGATAAGTTCCGGCTTGATTAGCATTCTGTTCTTCCATCCGAGCATTCTGCGCTTTGCCAATAAGTTTCTTACTGTATAAAATCATTCTTAATTTTTCCAGAATGGTCACGAACCTAGTCATATTATGGGAAGTGGGTTGAGGTGTTCCCCCCCCCCCCCATGAATCACATTGTATTCTCAATTACAAACCACACCTTTGGGCTGCAAACCATAAAATTCTTCTAATGCTCCAAAAATAATATTACTGTGTTGGAGTTAAATCATCAAAGTTAAATTCGATTTATCGATCAGCCCTCATATGATTGTTCCCAACCACTCGAGACTAATTGACTCTGTTGTAGATAAAGGTTGTAGTTTTCATAAATGACCTACGATTTTCAAGCCAGATTTGTGCCCATCCCTTTCTGTTTTTGAACTTCAAATTGACAGTTCAAGGATTTCTGATGCTTCACTGGTTGTGCAAGGTGTCACAGCATGCACACATCAGAACATTCCACGTTGGCAAGGAATTGATTTGACAGAGAAGTTCCTGTAGAAGGCTGAGCCAACAAGACAGGGGCTGCCCGAATGTAAAGAGCAGCTCAATATCGAGCCTTATCACTTGTTGTGGATAAACTCTCTGCTCCATTAAATTTCATTTATGCTGATGTATTGACTGTGGAATATCAACACTACGTGTTTCACATTTCACGTGCCAGTACATCCTGAGGAGGTTAAGCTTGAGCTGAGTCTTGAGTAGAGCCTTGACAACTTATTCGATACATGCACCTTTAAAGTAGACTAGACGAATACTCCTCAACCTGGGATTTGCCAATGGGTACACGTTACTAAAGATGACACCACCGTCGGGTCTTAGACGTAGTTCTCAGGGTTAATCCCCAATCCACATGTGCCCAGTTGCTCAGTCAAATTATGCAGGGGCACCTTCCCTCCTATGCTAGTCTGAGCAGGATATCATTCACAAAGGCTTATACACACATCCATTGCTAGACCAAACCCTACTTTTGTTTATAGCATGATTGTTATTTATCAATCACGAGACCTAACCACAGTGGATCATAAACCACTACCAAGGTTATTATTCATATATGTTGTTTTCTTTCTCAACCTTAATGTTCCATGTTTCCTTGCTTTGATCCTTAAACTAAACTATTACAATCTGGTGGTCTTACAGGCCCCCCATATTTCATTTCACAATAAATTTACCTTCATGAATACAAACCACTGGCTACGATAATAAACAACCTCTTACACTTTTACATTAATTTAATTTGAAAAATGTCCTTTCTTTGCCAAACACACAGGAGCTGCTGTATCGACTGCAAGACCTGCATTCAACAAGGACCGCTGCTTTACATTGTTAGTTATTGATGATCAGAACACAGATTGGTAAGATGTTGTTAATATCCTTACTCACTAGATTATAAAATAATACGAACTAACTGAACTCAAAGCAAATAAACCATACATTATTGAAGAAAAATAAGATTCAATAATACAATAAAAACTAAATTAAAAAATTTTTCAAAAAATTAAAAATTAAAGTGAATGAATAAATAAATCATTTAGTAATTGTGTTCGAAATTGTAGCGCAGTTTAAATAACATTCAGATAAATGTATTAAAATACTCGAATAGTCATGTGTTGTTTATTGGTGTTTACGGTGACAATATTCTATGAACTGTGGCGATATTTGTTAATAACACGTAAGGAAATCCGTTTCTTTGGCTGGAAGCACACTCTCTTTCCCCTCACTCGCTCCCCTCTTCCTGCGTGCCCACTAAATATCAGTATAAATTAACAAAATTAAATGTGAAACTACGAATAGTACGAAGAAATGAAATTGCAATATGTTTCTCCATAATTTTACCACTGTTTTATAAAAATATAGTATTCGTTAAGAATTGTGTTTTAGGAAATTCACTCAGTTATTTTCTTTTACCGACAGGTCTAAATATTTTCGGGTGAGAAGAATACATGGTGACTATGACATAAGAGTGGAGCAAGCAGAATTCAGAGAGCTTTCGCTAATTGCCAGCTCCGATCAAGGAACCCTCGTTAACATGGCAGTGATTCGAAATGGAACTCGAGTTGCTAGGTAATGCATTCTATTAAGCTGTGAGAATGTTGGCAGAGTGGTAAGTTCAGGTTACACCGTCACCCATACTCAGGAGAACAACAGTATATTGGAGTTAGCACGAGATTAGGGCATTTTCATGTAATAACCAGTTCGATCTTGTGCTAAATTTTTCTTTGAGGATTTCTAGACTATGCTACTTAGCGCTACAGTGCACATATTGTGTTCACTATTCGTAAAGTTGACCGAAGGGTTTCATTGCAATTCAAACATTACATCCTTTTAATTTTATTTTGTCTTCAAAGCTTTATTCATGTGCTGTAACTTCTTTAAAGCCACTGGGGTACGTACCCTTAAAAGTTCAACAGTATCTGATCCTATCGCACAAACTTAGGTGACTTGCGATTGGGACGGGGATATACATGACCTTTGTAAGCGATTCATTTCTTTTAATCGATCACAATAACATTAGAGGTATGAAGAGTGTTTTAAAAGTGTGAATGAGAGAGGAGGGAGGAGCTCACATCTGCAATGTCATTCTACTTCAACAATAACGAAGCAACATTACGAACCCTCACGGGCTCACCTCACACTTATTTCAATAACCATTCTGCCACAGATCCTTCAGACCAGATTTCGTATTAGTGAGACAGAATTTGAGGGACGCCGGTGAAGACTACAAGCACATATTGTTGGGACTTAAATTCGGTGGAGTTCCTAGCATCAACACTCTATCGGCCATTTACAATTTTCAGGTACATTCTCCCGTTACGCACGTATGTTATTTAGATTATGTCCGCCAATTTTGATCAGGAAAAAAAAAAAAAAAATTGGACGCTCCATCACTCGCTATGCTTCGATTGAACGGTTTTTTTTTTAACTGCACATATACACCTAACAATTAGAGCTTCACATTAATTATATAGTCAAGAAGTATAACGAAATTTCTCGATTTGGTGATTTTTTCCCTACTTGCAGGATAAGCCTTGGGTGTTTGGACATCTTATTTCCCTTCAAAAGAAAATGGGGAAAGAAAATTTTCCATTGATTGACCAGACGTTTTATCCACACTGGAAGGAGATGGTAAGAAATGGAATGTTCATTGATTAGCCGAGTAACACGTTACATCATTCATTTACTTCCTGAATGGACAATTACAATAATCTTCTCAATAAATTTCTCAACAATCTGCTTCCCCAGTTGCTTCACAATTTAATTTCAACTTTCCACTTTTTACTCGGTTTTCTAACAATTTTTAATTTTCTCGTAATTTTGGATCCTATAAGTTATTACTGAATTCATGAATAGATTTTATTGGTTAGCCCAGAAGATTTTAAAGATTTTTGTTTTTTTCTCTAAAATTACTAAAGAGTTTAATCTGATTTTCGGACAATTCGCAAACCCTGCGCAAAGTTGTAAGAGTTGGTTAGAATAACGACTCTGCCGTTTTGACTGCTTCCAAGGTTCTGGAGCCAGCTATCATCAATCGTAGGAAAGAGGCGAAACGAGGAACAGTAATCTGGTTTTCTCGATTCTGTTGTCAAAAGAGTTATGTTGTGCCCCGGAAGTCAATAAACAAGTTGTGACGTGTAAGGTTCTAACGTCGTGAGCATTTTGTCGAATTTACGAGGTTGCAATTGCTGTCGAACATCTGCAGTTCAGTTCAAAGCACATTCTCAGCTTGGGCACCAACTGTTTTTATCATCGTCTTACTCCAACCCCAAAAGACACTTCTTTAGTCTCCTTAGCATCCTCCTTTGGAGAAACGTGGTCCGCCGACGAATTCATTCAATCAGGTGCAACCTATCACACAACTTTCCTTAGTTCTCGGTCAATTCGCTGGTTTTCTCGACTTTTGCTACTAATTCAATATATTTTTCACTCATTTTTCAGGTCGGGTTTTTCCCTATAAACTCCGCGAAAATATTACTATTAGCGTCAGAAAAATTGACGCAGAAGTCCAATCAAGTACCCACATGATGAACGTTTGATAACGCTCACTAATAATCCACTACCATTTCTCCCAGTTTTTACCCGATTATTTCAAAACGGTGAACGCGACGCTTCTTTTTAAAAAAACACTTAGAGAGCCTCTTAAACCGTCTGTGAACCCTGAATAACGGTCGCGGCACAAATAGGAGCAGTACAATAAATTCCAGAACTATAAGCGCCACTAACTGTCAGGCGGAATGTTGTTATAAACAGATTGAAGAACACGTATAATTGGTTGCTCGAGTCAAGAGAATAGCTGAATTCCCGTGAAGCTAAGGAAAGTTGTGTGATGCGTCGCCATAGCTTTTTTTCTCAGCTTTCAATGAAAGTAATTATTTTTCCTGGCTTTACAACAATTTTGATCAACTTTCTAACCTTTTTTGCTCAATTTTCTAACCATTTCTACGCATTTCTGACGATTTTTACTCCCTTTCTCATCAACCGATACTGAATTTCCGAATAGTTTTTATTCCAAGCTATTTCTGAACAACTTTTACGTGATTTATTAGAGATTTAACTCAATCTCTGGACGACTTTTTCTCAATTTCTCGGAAGTTTTTAATTAGTTCCTCAGGCTCAATCACTTTTCGTCTAATGTATCAACACTGATAAGACACCTTCCTTTAGACGGTTTCCCACAACTTTTGACTAGATGTCCCAGCACTTCTTTGTTAAATTCTTAACGATTTCAAAGGTTTTTCTCGTTCTTCAGGTACTTTTCCTCGGTTTCTCAACAATTCATTCACCAACATTTGCCCAATTGCCTAACAGTTTTAATGAGATGTCATCCTTTTAATCCGTGTCCCACATTTCTCAGTAACTTTCGCAAGAGCTTACTGGGTTTCCCAGCAATTACTACTCAACTTCAACGCAATTCTTCCCCAATTGCTCAACAATTTTAAGTCAATTTCCCATCGAGTTTCGTTCGATTTTCTAATGATCGAGTTTTTATATTCATTTTTAGACGATATTTGCCCCCTTTCACATCAATTATTACTCAATTTCCCAACAGTTTTTATTCGCTAACCCTTAAGATATCCCAATAACTTTGACGTACGGTTTTTTACGATTTCTGCTCGACTTTGTAACTTTTGCCTCAATAGCCTAACGTTTTTTGTTTTTGTTTTTTGTTTTTTCCATGAGCTTCGGAAGGTTTCATCTCGATTTCGTAACTCGCAATTTTGAAACAACTTTCACTTATTTTGCCAACAATTTTTACTACATTTTCTAAATTAGCTATACTCGAAACCTACTGTCGAAAGTCGGAAACAGAAAAGACCATTTTTTGAGAATCGAAACGCTGTAATAAGGAAAAAAGCGAAAGTGAAAGCATAACACTGATTTTATATACAACCTTGGAAGAATGAAAAGACCTGTTTCAAACCGAAGTCGGTAAGGGTCATTTTCATAACGCTGTCCCCCACTAATTTAATATTCTCCTCATTTGTCATATCATTCGAATTATAATGATATTCTCGCTAATTCAATACTGCTGAACGCGCAGATGCAAATATTTTTATAATTATACCCGTATGAAACAAATGCTTGTACGTGGGTATCGGCGTGTGGCGCATTAATGCTGCTTTGGAAGGACGAAAAGCGCACATAGCAAACAACTTTTTGAGACCTACTTATTTATCAAGTCTTCTAGTTTCGATTATTTTGTTATTCTGCTCTCATAAAACAACTAATATTCAGTTCCATTCAATGAGTAATGTAATTTTTTTAGATGAGCTCTTCGCGACTCCCGTCAGTAATAAAAATCGGGCACGCCCATTCAGGAATGGGGAAAATGAAGGTGGAAAACAATTCAGACTTTCAAGACGTGGCGTCTGTTGTGGCCGTGGCGAATACATACTGCACTGCGGAGCCTTACATCGATTCAAAATACGATATCCACATTCAAAAAATAGGCAACAACTATAAGGCGTTCATGTGAGCATAGTTTGTCTCTTCATCGTACGGGCTACGATTACAATATTCACTTGAATGGTTACATAATTAATATTTTTGGTGCAAAGAGAGAGATTTTTATATCGTATCACATTTTTAGGAGGAAGTCAATATCCGGCAATTGGAAGACAAACACTGGATCCGCTATGTTGGAACAAATCCAAATGCTGGATAGATATAAGAGTAAGTTTAAGCTAATCCGCATTCAAATACTTGATTGACTTGTAACAACAACTTGATACGAACTTGTTTCCAATTTTGAATCTAACAGGTTGGGTGGACGCAGTCTCAGAACTATTCGGGGGTCTCGATATGTGCGCTTTGGAAGTGATTGTTGCTAGAGAAGGGCGTGAAGCGATCATTGAAGTCAATGACTGCGCTTTGAGCCTCATGGGCGACAGCCAAGAAGAAGATCGAAGAATAATAGCGGATCTCGTGTGTCAAAAAATGCAGGTAAATGTTGTGAGACGAATGAAACGTCATCGAGCGATTCAAAAATATTGTAGACTGTTAATCCGTTGCAATAAGTTTGGTTACTGCACGTGTAGAAATCAAAAGGGAGGCAGGAATGCAGATGTGAGGCGTCATAAGCCATGAATGTGACACAGGGATTTCTATGAGTTACTGTAGGTCATTCCAGACATAAGTCCCAGCCTCCTCACTTTCTAGTAAGATTCTGTTCCATTCAACGACCATGCTGGCCATTTCTGCTAAGTGAAGTTCGACACGCGTGAATGATACCTCCAACCCCCTCTCAACTAGTTCGCCCGCTCCAATTTATCAATTCATTTCTTTTGCACTTACGTTTACTAAATCCCCCGGCAATTCTCATCGCCTTCTACAAAAATTGGTTCATTTTTATTTTTTTCATTTGGTTAGCCTTTCAATTGACAACCGATTTTTTCTAATTCATCTCCTTATTCGCTTTGTATGGCCTTACGACGTAGGGGCAAAAATTACGTAATAGGCTGAAAAAAAATTAGTTGGTTTGGTCAGATCTTCACTTTTCGAAGGCTTCTGAGTTCGAAAAACGCTTTTTTAAGAAAACTCTCTGCATGGGCGGTGTTGGGTGCACGAGAGGGGGAGCTGAGGGTCGCAATAAAACTGAAACTCGGCGAGCGTGAAGAGGACTGTATTATACGTGCGTGCGGAATTGAGTTGACTTAAAATTGAGATGGAGTACAAATGGGCGACACAAGGACAGTATTCGGAACGCGTGAACTGGCGCGGGCAACCGTGTGAGAGAGTGAGAAGTTACTGGGGCGGTAGTTGGAAACAGAATGGAAGAGCTCTGTTGTCGATAGGAAAATGAAATTGGGAGAAGAAATAAAGAAAGGAAAATACCTAGAAAAGGGGGCTGGGGGGCCCACAGGTGGGGGGCAGGTATTGAAGTAGTTGGAGACAATTAGGCGGTCGGAGACAATGACGCGGGGAAGTCCGAGGTCAAAGACTCTGACCACTTCGACGCTTTGCGTCAAACAGGCGGGAATATACGTGAGTGGTCGCATATGTGTGTCACTGGTTGTGATAGAAAGAAAACGGCTTGACCAAATCAGCACAAATAGGTAGCAAATATTTATAGCGTTAGAGCATCGTGATCTTGGTTTCAACAGAAAAAGAACTCAGTAACAGCCCTTAGTAGGCTTTTTATAATCTTATTGAGAAGGTAAAAAAGCAACAAAAAACTGTTTGAGCAAAGACGTGCTCGTGTGAACCAAAATTCTGCCCAACTTCTATTTTAATCATGATGGCTACCGTTGTAAGTTTCAAACCCATACATTTGATTAAGGTTTAAGTAAAGATTGACAATTACTTACCTCATCTCACGTTGAAATTTTGAGACAGTGAGTTTTTATTCCAAACTGCTCCTTATTGCAGAACGTATGCAGACCAGCAGTTGTTGGGATGACCAAAGCAACTTCACGAACCAGTGTTTCGAGCAATATTGAAGATGAAATCGTTCCAGAACCAAGACAAGGACCCAGCCCTGAGCCAAGAAGGGATTCTCAAGGTTAGATTAAGTGTTGCAGCGAGTTTTCATAAAAATAAAATTGTTGAAATCGAGTCGGAAACGATGGGGTGCGCATTTTAGTCAACTTTATGCCCCAAAATCCAATGCATGTAAATATATTTATTCTATTCGTAGTCTTCAAGTATGAAAAAGAAAATAGGACGATTACCCAAGGTAATAAGGTACCCAAGGTTAATTTGTATACTCTTGGAAAATGAATGGTATTCGCACTGTGCTTCCCTGCGTGTGACCTACTGCTGCAGTGATAATTGAACTTAATAGAGCGCGGTATGCTCTTTCCCCCCTCCAATCGGTCACATTCACCCCAGCTTTCTACTTCGTAAATTCGTATATGTTTGTTGCCCTTATCATTGAGCATTTACGTTGCCCTATTGTTTGCTTTTTCGAAGCGTTACTGTCCACTCATCTTGTCCTGTTTCTGCCCAAAATGACTCAATGTGTGGCCTAAAAGGAAGCAATCGAGTCAAAAAGAAGCAAACTGTTGGAGAAGAGGACGTAAGATCTTTATGTTTTCACCGATTCCCTAAAGACGCTGAGCTCAAGGAAAAAGGGACACGAACTATTTGGCGAGAAAATTGGACACCACCGAAAAATTGCCGGATATGCAGTGATCATTTAAATGAGAGTGATTACGATATTTCTTTTTTTCGGAGGCTTCTGAAGAAAGGATTTCTGCTAGCGTCTTCAACTTCAAAGATCTCACGAAGAGTGTTAAAGCGGAATCTCTTTCCAATTTCTTCCTTGTAAATAACTTTAATACTGACTTGGAAATTACGAATAAAGGAGGGACTGGACATAAACTCCTTGTTGCAAAAAAGAAGCTACGAAACGCTAAATTGAAACACAAGAGACTAAAATTAAAAGTAGCCAATTTGAAAGATTTTAATGAATTGACACACAAAATCTAGTTCAGTCAGAGTATTGGGATTTATTGAACAATATTTCTAAGACATCGATCTGCCTTATGCAAAGAAGAAAATGTTTAACGACCGCTACCATATACCACTTTGTTCCAAGCTCTTTTGAGACTTGTTTTCTACATCCTCGTGCAATTACTTAGCGCTATATCACAATAGATGCTGAACCAGGTTTTCTGAAATTTTTCGGTTATTGGATGGGAAGTGCCATATTCAACCCGGTCACCTCGTTTGAGTTAATACGTTGTGAAAAATTCCTCTTGGATACTTGTTCATCAAGGAACTCACTAGGGAACAAATCCACTCATTGGCAACTCAATGCTTGGCATGGAACATCAAAGTTATTTCAATCATCTGTGATGTTACTTCATCAACTTTGTCTCTTTTGAAAAGATACGTATGCAATTTGAAAGATCCATACCACTCGCAGACTCATTTCATAACTGAACCCCATCAGATCGACTTTTTTTAGATCCATCTCACATGCTGAAGTTGATTCGCAATTCTCTTCGCAGCTTGCAAATACTCATGAACTCAAACGGAAAAATCAAGCGGGAATTTTTGGACAAATTACTCCATCCCCAGGAAACAAAAAGCTTGAAATGGGGCAACAAAATTAGAAACCAACATGTAAGCTAGATACGCCATAAAATGAAAGTAAAGCTAGCAGCCCAGCTACTGAGTAACTATGGCAGATGCTTTGAAATATTGCGAAGTATAGAAGATTTCAGGTTTTGAAGATTACGTGAATACTGTTGAGTTCATTCGAATTTTCAATGATTTACTCGACATTATGAATTCAAGAAGTAACAGAAAAAAGGATTTAGAACAAGCCATCAACAAAAAGAATGAGGATTCGATCTCTGAGAGATATAAGTGGCAAAATCATGCTCAACGGATCAAGGAAAACTGGTTTTAACGGTTTTCTGATTTGCATCAGCAGTTTGAGGGCGGTGTATGATAGATTAATAAAACGCGAAGCAACTTTAATGTACATACCTGTGTATAAAGTTAGCTGAGATCATCTGGGGAGATTGTTTAGTTACACGAGAAGGAGAGGAGGAACAAATTACAACCCAAGCGCTTACGAGTTTTGTCACTTGTTTAGAAGAGTATTTGCATATGCACAGTTACACGAAAGTTACACTGGACAGAAATAGCTTCAGGGAAAAAACAACCTGCGAAGAACGAATAAATTTATAAAGCCCTAAATCAACTATGGTGGATTCCGGAGTAGAATAAGACGAAGAGGGCTTCAAGCTGTACGGATTCGTTTTTCCAATTTTGGTATTGGACATCATGGAGTATATTGCAGGATATGTGGTGCGAAGCCTGGAATGTAAAGTCCAATGTGATGAATGTTTATCCACGGTTTGAATCTTAGCACCAGTATCAAGCAGAAGAATCTTAGCAGTAGTATCAATAAAAAACCAAGGCGAACTGATTCAGTCATCATCAGACGTTAACTGCATTTGCAGAATCTGCAAACGTATTTTCAGGACTACGACCACTTCAAGCTATGAAATCGTAAGCAACGTTCTCTATTACACGAACAAGCTGCTGTCCCATTATTCGAGTATGAATTTCTTCCTCAAATTTATTTCACAAGCAGAATAAAAAAATACATCAGAGTTTCAAACGATAAGAAAATTGAAGAACAAGAAATACGATAGAAGCTAAACAAAATCATTCATTTTAAACGACAGTAAATTTGCTACTGCACATCTGAAACTCGTTTTATAGCAGTAAATTAGAAAAAATGTTGTTTAAAAACGCGTTTGAAATTATATTGTTGGTATGGAATGTTTTAGAACTTGAAACCCGCGATGAAAACTCATTACGTGCTTCTTTTCCTCATTGTTTTAATAGTTTTAATTAAATTTTGTTTTTGAAAACTCATTGGTACGTTCATTTCCACCCAGGTGTTAGGCGTCAATAGGCGAGAAAGCGAATGAAACAGCGACAAAACCGAGCTCCACACTGCAAGAAGCTTAGCTGAGATAGGCGGGGTTGATGATCGAAGGGGATGGCACCTCTATCACATTCCGGCTGCTGTGTAAACTAAATGACAACTTAACGTCCAAGTGTTAAACATTCTTACAGCAGTGGAGGCGGCGAGGGAAAGCAAAAATCAGAAATAAATGGAATTAATTAAATAAGCAAAGAGCATTTTTCTAATATGGCGTGTAAGCATTTCTCCTAAAACGAATAATTGCTGGCTTTATGAGACCTTTGTGAGACCAATAATCCCATATGGGTAGATTGTAGGGTGGTACAGATCTGCCTTCAGAGAAAACTGTGGCAACCAAGCTTAAGTGCGAAGGCTGTGGTGCTTACTAATAGCGGGAATGATGAAAACCATACCTACCAGTACACTACGAGAGAAGCAGAGACTACAAAGGGTTCTTACTGTCTAACCAGGCTTGGAGTAAATAGCTAAGGTGCCACAGGCTAGTAATGGGCAACTGGCCATATTCAGGAACTTGGAAACCTTTACAGAGTTACATGGTAGTGCCCAGGAACGAGTTCAAAGGTTTAAAAAAAAAGGAAGAATGTAGGTGAGATGAGATGGCAGACTAAGATAACGTTACAGAGCATAGTGAGGCGATGGAGTGTGTAGGTGAGGGACAGAAAGCAGCATGCAAAAATACGAGCTCTTAACTAGGTATACATGATACATGATGATTATAAAATTATTCTTAAAAACGTACAAAACGAAAAAAATGTATTACATGCAAAAGTATAAAACGAAGGATTATGAACGAAGAATGAACAATGAATCTAATGTATGAGTGAATAGCATTTTTTATAGTTTGAATTCAAAGTGTTCCACTGCTGGTGTATTGTACTAGGTATGTGAAGTTATAGTTTTGCCAGGGAAGGTCCTCACTCCAACCTAATGAAAATGTACAAGGCAATAAACCTCAAAATAATTTCAACACAATTCGTGTGAATTAAACGAAAGTTTTTAAAGAAATGTGTACTTCGTTCGCAGCTTCGCAGTCCAGCACAATTAGCACCGTGTCGGCTGTAGCTCAGCAGGCAGTGGCTGCTGCTCGTCCAGCTTTTGGTCGCCAGTCATCAACAACTGGATCCATAGGTGGTCCTGCTCAGCAAAATCCTGGAGCGGGTACGTTGTCTTTTTCAAGTTCGTGAAAATTAAAAATTATTTTTCTTCGAGTTATTAGATGCAGTTAGGAGTGCACTTCGTAACGAAGTCTGTAACGCGTGGCAAGATAATCAAATAAAAGGATTTTTTCTTAAAATATACGAATGAAATAACCTACTTGTTCGGGTTCTAAGATTCAAACCTACCGCCCAGAGATTACCATTTTACAGCTGTGCAGTATGCGCCTCGCTCGGAAACACCTGAAATAGACCTCAGGCCTACGAGTAACCATCAAACAGTGCCAGTAAGAACTGATGTTTGGGCCTACTGTGCGGGACCCTCCACACTGTTCATATCTCAAATACCTGCTAGAAATTCTAAAAGAAAATTGATCGGTTTGAAAACCTTATTTCCTCAGCACCTTGTTTTTGAAGCAACTGAGTGTAAACCCATTATCAAATTTAATGCATTCCAGCACAGCAACATGATACTGCTCATGCTCAGTAAGAGTCAAATAATTTAAAATTCTCGCGGATTATGCATTTGATCAGTTTGACAGAATTCTCTCCTAAGTCTGGCATATGTACCCTCGACATCGATTTTTTTAAATGCCTTTTTTGGATAACTTGAAATATACAAATGGACGAAAGGTTAATCTAACATAATGCTGACCCCCTTAGGTCTTGGAAGTGGAAAGTGGAGAGGAGTTGTCTAGAACATAAAACCAAAAACATTTGGCTACACGCCACCGAAGAGGCGCGAAGTCTCAAATTTGAGCTGTTTTTGTTAACCAAACCATTTTCTCAAATGATCAATTATCAAATTTGAATTTTCGCCATACTTCGTGAGGCTGTAGAAATAGGTAACGGAAAGGGCTACACTACTCAGGGCTTTCGTGTACCAATGAAATTGTCATTAAGCTTTCAGTAGGCCGCTTCAAATTGTTCAAATCACCTTAAAACACGAGAATATTTACGTTTCAGGACCCAACCCGGGTGGCACTGCAGAAGATTCTGAAGACACGATGAAGAATTTAAGAAAAACATTTGCAGGAATATTCGGGGATATGTAAAATTTACGCATTTTGGCTCATAAAAATACTCAAAATTTTGTCATTTGTTGCAATTGAAACAAATCGGTACTTTGTGAAGTAAGTACGACCGATTTTATTTGTACTTATATTTTTAAAAAAGAGGCTGAAACTGCCGCAAGTGCTTTGCAGTAGAATTTCACGAATTTTACAATTATTTGTACAATGATCTAGAATTCGTCAAATTCCTCGCAAATTTATTAGACGACATTTTGAAAATAATTGCAAAAACAATGTTTGCCCTTGCTTATTCTCAATTTTTCAAACTATCGATTTTGTAACGTGGTGTGCTGAAAAACAAAAAAAAAAGAAGAAATTTCCAAATGTAATCCCCTTCAAAATAAGCCTCGTTGTAGATAGGAAAATATTTATGGTGACAATACTCAAGAAATTACCTTATAATGTGTATTTATATTGACAAGCCGCTGACTAAAGGCTGCCTTGCACAGTCAAGTATTTCATGAAATATACAGGAGGAATGTTTGGTCATATCAGTAGATTGAGTTCCCCTGTATTCAACTGATTGGTTTAACTTTGGCAGTCTTGGCAATGCTGAACCTGAGAGTCCTAGTTCAGCACTCAGAACAATCTCTCTGTTTGGCGATTGATCTATTGAGCAACTGACCTTAAGTCAATAGGTCTGCTCTGAATTAAGGCTATACTTGCGTGCTTAAAGCATTTCGCTCTTTCGAGGGCCTCCGACCTCACCGTCACAAAAGCCTCTAGCCTTGGTCTTTCAAGGGCTACCTATAAGGTATTGCCAGGCTACTCAGCTACTGTTCGAAATTGCAGTTTTCTCCAATCCTCTGCATGATCGAAGATCATCGAAATTACTAACGCCACTTAACTAGTAAATTAGTGTTTGGGTGCCACATGTCAGCCTGCACTCCCTCTTAGCATTTTTAAGAAAAGCCTGGCCCGGGGGCACTCTGTAGAAATCAATGCATTTCAATTTCCTCTCCTGGACTCTCCAGTATGCCTGCAACTACTTAGGTATGACCCAATACACACTTATCTCTATCATAGAACAACACTTTCAGGAAGAGAAAGAACCTGGATATAAAAAGTAAGAAATATTATGAACATTGTAAAAAGGGTCTGAAAATCAGCCAGTAGCAGCAACAGGAAATAATTTCTGAAAGGCCTATAAACGTACCAGGTCTACTGAGAGCAGAGATGAATCCAAGTCACTATGAGGTAGGGAAACAGGCGCTCACGGCACAATGATTTCAATCAGCAAAAGTGTTGGTGGGTGCCTTTGCCTTTTCAATTGCAGAAAATGTGACTCTACAACATTGTGCTTGAACTAGTACGATGCATTAGACTCGATATCAAGAACAAGGTATGTAAAGCTGTAGCGTACCAAGCTTGTGAATAGATGGTCGACGTTTGGCTCACACTCACTTTGCTGTGAAACTGGCTGCATTGACTCTGCAATCAGAGTGGGCTGTTTCTCAAAATCAATAAGCAAAGGAAGCCGACACTAGAATTGGAAAACCTTAACTAAAATGCGTGAGTACCAAAATGCTGAGCATAAATGCTTACGGGAGCCTTACACTGACTTTGAGGAATGCGAAGAAGCTCTCTTTTCATTAATACTCCCTGCAGTCAGATTGCGTTAAAGTGAATGATTGTTGTGAGAACAGAGAGTTGAAGCACATGCGTTAGCATGTGCCCAAACCTCAATGAGTAGCAGGGAGCCATTATGAGTCTTGATTCAAGTGGAGTACAGTTTTGTGTAACAATCTTGACATTTAAGACTTGTAGCAATTTAAAACCCTATCTTGTACGTGTTTACAACCCCTGCGTTAAGAGTTAGGGAGTTCTGACCTCCTTCGTTAGTTATTCCTTTCTTCAATGTAGCAACACTGCAACAATATCGTGTACACCTCGTTCTTTGCAGATTCTTCTAACGTTTCGTCATTATTAAGATGTGTAAGGCAGCCTTAAGATTATTTGGCTTTGACGTTTTTCGTTACATCGAATGATTCCAAAACTAGAATGTAAGATAATACCTTGTTATATATTTTCTTTGTTGTTATTTATTGTGCTACTTCCGTAACAAGTGTCAGTCCGCCGGTAAGAATGTGATTTACAACACAATCACAAGTTCAAAGTATATTATCCCTGTGCATGCCTTAGCCTTATTGAAATGTGATTAGATTCAAACTACACTAGCTGTCACGAAATCAGGCACTTGGGACCAAACATTGTGAAGGGCCCCGGCGCCAATTGACGCCTTTAAGAGTTCCCTTTATTGTGCAAGGGCTCGTTCAAATTGGGCAACGAGAGTAGAATGATGCATTATTTCGACAATAGATTTTTTGACGATTTCCAATCCCGAGTTCTCTGTTATGTCATATTAACGTGCACAACGCATTGTTGCCTCTTCCCAGTTAGCTCTACTGTGATGACCACCACTTCAACGGGAGGACGAGTTGATGGTCTGACTGGTTTGTTTCAACTGCTGGATGGAGAGTTTACCTGATGCTAAGTGTTTATAGGCTGCTCACTATGAATTCCCCCTGAACTCAGTCCCTCGGAGGTGGGTGAACTGATGTGAATGCTGCACAGGGTACACTTTTTTCTTTTGCAACTAGCCCTCCCCAAACACGCCACACTATTGGCATCCAAAAGCCAGTTGTGTGACTTGGTATGAGCTGGATAGGGGCATTTGCAGATTAACAGTTCGCTGCGGATTTTATCTATTAACACGCATAAATAAGGCAAAATGGATCTTTGAACGGTGATATCAAAAGAGAGTAGGGTGAAAACACGTAATGTCAAGGTCACTGCTTTAACCGTATGCTGACATAAAAGTGGTGGATTTAAAAGCTGAATGTGTCCGCAGGAGCTCTCTGTGGCATCACTAATCAGTTGCATCGTAACCACTGAGCATTCAGTCATGGAATGTATTCTTGCACATCCTCCCCCTCCCCAAAGCTAGTTAAATTGAATGCCTTCCTGGCACATTTCTTTAATTAGACTTCTCGTGGAAATTTGTGCCATTTGAAAAATGTCATACCTTGAAAAAATGAGTGTTTTATCAAGTATGAAATGAAGACACTGGATAATAGTATTAATTTCCCTTGTACATACTCACATGTACCGTAGGTTGTTGCTTGCAGCTAACAATAAGAGATGTTAGGGAAGGTTGCTAAGACCGCTAGTAGCCGGAAATTCCCTTCCTTCAGATACAGTGCCTCCCTAACAAGAAGCTCAGACTGTCTACCTCGTTGCCAGAATTACACAGAATAGATGATTTCACGCAACCCACAGCCATTTAACCTTCAAACGCAATGCATCGTTCGAAACCACAGTCCCATAAACCATTAAACCCCCCTCCCAAATTAAGGGCACATTTTCCTGTTGCTGTCACTGCACAGCTATTGCGCAGTTATAGAACTCATCATTTGAACACAACTACATCCAAATTTTCCAAATTTAAAAAGAAATTGTTATTGATCTCAAATTATTGTTGTTGGTTGGTTCGTAGGAGTGTTTCATAAGAAGAACAAGAAAATAAGTAGCGCAAAAGCACTCACTCGCTAACGCAAATGTCAGCGGTAGATATTTTATATTGTAAAATGTATAAATATTCATTGTTAACTGTACACTATTGTTCACGAAAAAAGCATTGATATTTGTGCATATATAGTAATTTATTGTAAATGGGTACGTGCTCCGTAAAGTATCCAAGGAAACTGCACAGAAGCACGCTAGGAATTCTTGAGTTAATTTTGTGTATTATTTATCAATTTTCGAAAAAAAACGCTCAGGGCGTTTTTTTCTCAGCTTGAAACCAAAGATTTGTAGGAATGATAAGTAATTATAAGTGATAAGGGTGATAAGCGTTCTGTAATGCATGACTCCTATTAAGGGCACCTTTAGTCACTGTCTAGTGGGTTAGGGAAAATAATCATATTCTGAGAAAAACATGAATACCAGTTCAGAGCAGTTGATAACTTTAGTGGAGAAATGAAAAAGTAGTAAACCTCCGGAAAACACGAAAAAAAGATATAGAAAAAAAAAAGTTAAAATATGGCTCTACTGGATCAGATTGACAGTATTATGAGGGGATCCAATTCCAGTGAAAAGGAGAATAGGTTAGATGTCAACATTGGAAAGCCAAGGCATTTCTATGGTTTTTACTTGATAGGAGACAATTGGCCCCACGCACAGCCTATTTTGTGGGTGTCAATGACCTTCCGTATGCCCTTCCTGTTCTACTTCCAGGTCCCAAAGAACAAGTAGCTCTTAACCCGACGGCTTCAACACTCTCCCATTAAATCCTTTAGACCCACTACCTCTTGTGACTTCAAGCAAGACCTAATAAGCTTGTTACGGTGTGTTATATCATACGAAGTGTGGGAGGGGGAGTATGTAACGACCAAATGTAATAGGACTAACAGTGTGTAACGACCAAATGTAACGGGAATACGGAGTGTTATTCTGAGTTACCGTTTGGAGAGCTACCACCACAAACAGGGAAGTGGGTAGGAACGAAAATGAGCGTGAATGATAGGACGACACCTTGACGAGACAACTGCTCTGTTCAAACTGCCAACGCCGAAGTTTTGAGTAAATTGGGTGCCTTAGTTAGCATAAATGCTCTAGACGAACCTTAGCTAATTCGAAGAGTTCGGTCCGCCCCAGTACAAGTGCTAATTTTATAGCTCAAGCGATTTGGACAGAGGATTCAGTTAAAAGGTGACTTCCTTTGGTTGGGAGGTTCTAGGAAAATCGTAGTTCAATAAGAAACATTAAAGACCAGTTGAATCTCGTCCCTTTTTCAATTTTTTCGTTTTACTGCTCTTCCACCCTGTTTTTCTTGTACTTTTAATGAGCCTGTTGCAATGGAGGAAAAAATTAGGACGTTGGCAAACAGCACATCGTCTAATAACTCTGCACTAGTATTTTTAATTTTCTCAGAACACGATTTTTCGTCCTTATTTACTACATTACAGCCACTACAGCTGCTTTCAATAGAGGTCAAGCAATACACTTTTATTAATATTGTGAATTTTTCCTCAACTCGTTGAATGGAATTTTCAAACTTGAATTGTAATCGTCTGTACCTCAAGTTTTGTTGTTCTTGATGTTGTAAATTAATACGCAAGGAATAGAATTAGTGATAATTTGTGGACGTTAATTTAGTGAGGGTGTGATTCGTAACTAGGCACAAATAAGGAATTTGAATGTCTGTGTAATTGGTATCTTGATGAGTATGAATTATTTTGTTTATTAGTGAAGTAGGATGACGTGGCGTTTACGCGTCTTGAATGATTAAGTGCGGTGCTGCTACCTCGCTGGGTCATTCAGGGCCCATACCTCAATAAGCTCTGATCATGTTCACATCCAGAAACCCTCGTCCATACCAACTCTTCCTTTGGCAAGAGCTTACACCACTCGTTGGAATATTGCTGACCAACCCACCTGATGGAAGGTCTCATTTCACACCCTCCGGCATGATACATCCTTAGGTGCTCACCAAATTTCCTGCTGCCTCCAGTGCCTTTGGCAAACAGCCTGAAGACACCATTACTTTCCCCTTCTTCTGTCGGGTCAGCAGCATTTAGGGCTGGAAGATAATTCCCATGACTATCAACTGTTAGCCAACTCCTAAATTTATAATTTTACAATTCACATGTCCCTTTTGTCCCTGTCGCATTTTAGTAGGCTACTGCTGCCACTGGAGAGAGCATACCATGCTTTTCCTCCCTCAGAACCACTTTCCATCAGCCTGGGAATTTCTCATGAACTCATGTATGGTAATGGGAGGGGGGGAGGGGGGTGTCAATGCTACGCACGACACAGTTTGTTTGTAGCCCCCCCCCCGCTCCTCTCACCATATTACTTGCTTACTATGTGAATGGATATGAGCTGGAAACGCGTCTTTGCTGGTTAATTGTTTCGTAGAATGGGATGTAAGCTCCGCCTTGCAAATGCCTATGCATTCATTTCGTCTTAGTACTCTCAGGTGAGCAATGTTGGCAGCCTTCGCATTTTGATGTTGTCTTTTGCTTTGCAGTGTTAGTTTGTGGAGACTTCTCCATTGGAGCACAAAATGGTGATTGATAAGGTGAGAGAACATAGGGAAAAGCTTGTGGGAGGGGAGATACAAGCAGCTAGTAGTGCACCTATCTAACGGTAGCATACCTTTAAGGCAAGTGGTCCCTTCCTCCCTTACTTGAAGGTAAGTGCAAACGAATTTCCTCTCTAGAGGGAGGATACGCTATGGTGTTTGTTTCTTTAGATGAGTTGTATCAAACCCCTATCCGTAATAGTGCTAACGCCTTCCAAAGGACAGCTCAAATATCAGAAGGACTCCTCAATGACTACTCTGCCGACCCCTGTCAGTTGCATGTCCATCACTAAGCATATTTAAGGAGAGATGCGACTACATGGCAGAACTTGCTTCTACTTAGCACCCTCAGCGCACCATTACCCCATTGTACCAACGACACACTTCTTACTCCATTACTTACACCGCAACCATTACATGCCCTACTCATCTTTGTCGAACAACTTATTTTGTCAGTTATCGCTGTAACAAGATATGTAGAATTGTTATTATATTTAAAAAAACTAAGGCCTACTCCATTTTCTTGGTTTTTTTGCCTGATTATTTAATTTACTCGTCAACGCTTTGTGAGGCGTTGTTCACAATTTGTGTAAACCGTTTGAACAAGAAAAAAAACGCTTCATATTATTCTACGAAAATTCAATAAAAGTGAGCCTTACGTGTTAATGTTATATCGGTATATGAAGATATGATTGTATTGTACTCGCACACAATGTGACTAAATAAACATGAAAAAACTCTTCCACTCGACTAGTTCCCCAAGTTTTCTGTAAATCAACGTTAACCTTTAATGGATTTTCAGGTTATCACTCCAGGTGACAAGGATTTGGCACTGGCCTGTGCCACTCAAGTCTGCACCTTGCCACATTACCTAAGAGCCATATATTATGAGTTCGAGATGCCCTCCCGTTAAATAATATCTGAAGATGAGCATTGTGAGTAAGAAGCTTGAGATGTGTCTTAACTCACTTACTGTGAGAAGTATCTATAAGCTAAGTATTAGCTATAGATGAATAATAATTGGAGTCTCCTCACCTGTGCCATAACACCTACACCTAGGGGTGTCGACTATGCACATAACATACATGTTTAGTAATTGACATGAACGGAACATCACCTGTTCTCCCTTGATCTCTATGGGATCTCCCAATCACGGCTAGTTTTGTACACCTAAGGGGCAGGTCAGAATCGACCGTCCAAAAAAACAAGTCAAGTTGGCTCGTTTTGTCGTTGCCTGGTCAATGTTAGGCAGTGTGTCACCATCTATTCCTCCATCAAGATTTTGAGAAAAGTAACACGACATACCGCCTCATTTATGACTACTCCTCTCGACTCCGGAGAATTCCTTAGTGTTTTTATAGTATCCCGGAGTCGGACTTATTTTCCAGCGGGTGCGCGTCAAATTGTGTATTGGCCAGGTTTGGGTACCCATTTTGTACTTTGCAGTGCCCAGTGATGATCCCCACAATCCTTCCCCTCCATCCGCAGTAGGATTTGTCTCTTCTCGTGTAATTGCTCTGAGATAAAGCGTTTGGAGTGCCCCGTTTCAGCAGCATTCCAGACTGTCTGATGCATTCTTCTGGCATATTCTGCCACATTCCACTTGACTGGTGACTGAGAAGTACCACAGTGGAGGGGTCTCCAAATTTGCAGAATAAATCTCCTACTTTCAGGGAAGGGGTGAAACACACAACCAGGCACAGGCTCCTCAAAACTAATAAATGAATGAAGCCCTCCAAATCCAAGCCTCTACCAACCCAATCTGGGGTCAAAAAAAGATAATCGAATGTAATTTTTTTTAAAATGGACATAAAGACGGGATGTGACGGCACCTCACCTTGCTCTCACTCATACTGAGTGAGATGATGATTCGAGAATAGCACAATAACCCCTCCAGGGATGAATTTCTCCTTCAAGTAAATTTTAATTTTCTTCTCCAAAGCAACTTAGACAGCGACAACGAGCTGAGTGAGACGGCCAGCTTCTTCGATTGCGGCGCCTGGTGTCTCCCTCCCCAGGATCGGCCAGCGCTCAGTGGGGACGTGGCTTCCCACGCTTTCCACCGGGTCCAAAATTGTGCCTCCCCAACACGTTAACCTATTCGCGTTTGCTAAAGAGTTAAGCCGCATGCTGCACTCCCCCACAAGTCCTGACGTTGTGCATTAGCGTAGATTTCTGAAGACCTCTAGGAATCAGTTATTTATAAAGCAATAGTTAAGTGGCACTTGGTTGTATTTTCAGGCCAAGCTGTGATGAAGACTGTGGCGGCTGGCCACCCTCTACCTACAAAAGGCGCCTCACAACAAAGTCATCCCGACAGAGGGCGCTAGCCACGAACCACAGATGACACCTGGAGGGGATAGCAGGTAGCCAATGCGAGAGGGCTACACCCTCCAAGAGAATGTACATGAGGGCCTGCCTGCAAGGACATTCATGCATTCCTTCTTCAGACTTCAAGGAGCCAACATCAACTTACCAGAGCCTACACTTGAAGACTGTGCCAGCGGAGACGGCGAGTCCCTCACCTCGAGGAGCCACTGCTCGACTGAGCCTTAGACTCAACCGAGTCCCTCAGCTGACTCAGCAGGAGAAGGAGCGCCGACTCAACCGAGTCCCTCGCCGTGAGGAGCTACAGCTCAACCGAGCCCTTCGACCTACGCTCCGACTTAACCGAGTTCCTCACCTCGCGTCTGCAGGAGAAGGAGCGCCGACTCAACCGAGTCCCTCGCCGTGAGGAGCTACAGCTCAACCGAGCCCTTCGACCTACGCTCCGACTTAACCGAGTTCCTCACCTCGCGTCTGCAGGAGAAGGAGCGCCGACTCAACTGAGTCCCTCGCTGAGATTAACCACTGCTCAGCCGAGCCCTTCAACCAACACTTCGACGCCCGAGGAACTCATCCCTCGCCTCACACTTTGCCAACCAGCAGAGACAGTACCAACAAGACTTTCGTCGGCCCTTTTTAAGGCCACACCCTTGAAAAGGGGACCCCGACAAAGAAGATTCTCTGGCATTGTTAAGCCTTCAAAATTTAACCTTAACGTGCATGTAGATAGATTCCATGCTAATTTTCAGGTATAATACATCATTTTGGGTGCTGCGAGGAAGGAAATTAAACTATCGTTTTTTGAGTCATTTTTGGCGTAGCTTTATCCCTACAATTCCATAACTATTAACCAAACTTCCCCGAATAATGTACTAGACTGTACCATACTGAGAGTAGGAACGATCCAATGAATTCTAGACTCTCACAAACCAGCAGTTTCTACTTACAAACGTAAACTAAGTCAAAAAAAGGTTAGATTGGTCGCTAGAGCGGCATTTATCGCTGAATGAGGGGTGTGAGGAAACCTGGTGAATGCAAGTATCGTACAGTGCTGGAGATCGAAAAGTCAAAATGTTTATTAAATATTTCACTGGAATATAGTTCGGAAGTCAGCGGGTGCTGCAGGCCGAACCTTGAAAAACTTCTGAACCCCTGAATTGTCCATGATGGATTTGAAGTTGGCAGAAAGTCGCGGATAGGGACGAAGGAGTTCTGCACCTTCAACTTTTAGAACTTCCCCGAGATAGACCATGTAAGCTGCGAACATGATGTCAGCCCATGTTATCTGAAACAGAAAGGAAAAGAATGATTAATATGTGTGTGAAGTTTGGGGCAAACCCAGACAGCAATTTTCCTTTTTTCTGTCGATTTTCTAACTATTTTTGCAGAGTTGACCAACAGTTTTCAGTCAGCTCCTTCACAAATTGTAAGGGCACATGAACGCGTGACGTTAGGGAGGGCGTGTATTGATGTACAATAATGAAGACTATCAAACGTAATAGAGGGCACAATCATATGAAAAAGATATCCACTACAAACAGGAAAGTGGGCTGTGCGGGCACGGACACCTTGAGATGAATGAAGTCAGTTACTACTGATGATATTGGTGTCATTCTCCGTTGAGTTGAATGAGAAATAGGATGAGGGCGATAAAACGATTTGAAAAGCTGTAGAAGCACATTAAAATCAATACCCCAGAAGGCGATCAGAGTTGGTAGGGTCTTAATACACCTTGGAAATAGATATACAAGCCTCATCTGGCTCCGACAGCTATTTCTTCCATAGTCTATACTAAACAATAATTCCAGCGAGCAGACCTGTACTGTAGAACATGCTGTGAACAGTACGGAGAAGTATAACAGCTCTTTGCAGCTGCCGATGGGACAGAACATGTAATATTCCCAAACATAATACTGGTCGCATTCCTCGCTGTTGCTTACCTTCCCTCCGACAAAATACGACGAACCCTCCTTTTCCAAACTATCTTCGAATTCTTTCAAAACTGCCGGGGCATCGACGTTTTTCAATTTTTCCAAAGTTTCCGTTCGCTCGTCAGAGTCCTTTTGGTAATACCAGACTATTACCTCTGTAAAACAAAAGCATTACTCGTGAAATGCACTTTAAAATGAATGGATGGTATCAAGAAAGGCAGCAGCTGATGCTTACTGAGTCTCAAATCGTCAAAAGCGTCGACCCACATGTCCGTAAATGCAGCTTCTATGTCGTCTTTACCCCTCAATTTCAATTTTGAAGCGATGTATCTGCAAATGGCCCTGGACTGGTACAGCTCGACGCCGTCGATTTTGAGTCTAGGCAGTTTACCGTATTTCGTGTCTGAAAATATATGGAAAGAATGAATCATTAGAAAAGCGGGTATGCCTGGATAAGATAGTTTGCCACTGCCTTTTCGATTCATGGACTCATCTGCTAAATCTCCTGTCTAGGTTGGTCGTGAACAAATGACCACAAACGGATCAGTAGAAAATACTTGATGGAAACAATAGCTTCACTGAAAAGTTGTTCTCCGCTGATTTTCACTTATTTAAAATGCCAAATAACAGCACTTGAACTTACGAGGTTTGAGTGCCGCCCATTCCTGTTTGTTGACTCGCTTGTCTTCAAAAGGAATGTTTCCATAGCTCAGCATCATCCGAACAGGGTCCCCCAGTCCACTCATGTCGAAATAAGTGAGCTCAGCCACCATTTTTGCGGTCTTCTTCGCTTCGATTGATTATGATTCTGGTGAACTGAAATTTATAGGAACTGGTACAATAAAAGAACACGATTCTCATTCGATCAGACCACACTGTCATCTGATGGGACGACATGGGATGAAAGGGGAAAGGGCTCGAGTGGGGAAAGCGATGGAATCTGGCGAGCCTATGCCAAGGAAACTAGCAGTGCCAGGAGTTGCAGCTTCCTCGACAGCAGCCATGTGGCGTTGACGACTCAACGAAAATTCCAAGTTTTCTTCAGATCTTTACGTTTTAAGGGCAGCTGAGTAAAAAGAAACACCATTTGAGAAAACGCTTTATGCGTGTATGTGAACCCTCCAGAGAGAAAATTGCTGGACCAAATCCGCTCAAATTCGTTGAGCAGGCTGCGGATTTGGACAGTTACAGTTTATCTTAGCGCTCCTCCCTGTTTACACAAGTTCATCTATCCTGAGACGAAAGTGTCGAGTTAACTCTATCATAACTCTATCTATATCTTGTATCAAGTGAAAGTTCCAGTAACAAGTGTAATAATACAGTCCTCTCGTCTCGTTTGTCGACATATTCTTGTCCCGTACTGAAGTTCATCCCTCCTCCTGCACTCAACAATAAATTTCTAGTGAATTTGATCACGCACCATAGATTATCTCCCAGCAGCATCATTAGACTGCAGGCAAGTCAAAATACGCCGTCTGTACAACAAAAATTTAAGCTTTGTTCAAATTGGCTCTAAGGCTGTAATGTTCTTTGGAACTCAACGCGCCTGTTTTTTTTCTCCAAAATGGTCACCGTTAATTACAAGGTGAATTTGTTCACGTACACGGATTGTCATTTAGCCGCATCGTTTGACTAAAACTAAGTCAAAATACACCAGAAAATGGTATTATCTGAACAATACGAACGTGTTTTCAAAGCTTTCTCTAACATAGCTCTAATTGCACTTTTGTCGACTTACAGGGCTTCTGTTCAACGACGAAACAACGTCAGTTTGTAGAGTATCGTCGAACAAGTGACGTTTGGGCGAGTAAAGTTGAACAATGCTTTGCCCCAATTGTTTTAAAATTGTCGTAGATAAAAGGCTCGAGTTTTTTCGCTCTCTGAAATATCTACTTTCCCCTTGACACCAATAGCACAACTAACGATAAGATAAGGAATAAGCCGTGTCGGGACGTTGGTTCTATTGCCTGTCAAAACCTGGGAAATGCGAGAATCAATACGTTTACGCTCTAGATTGTACATCACATTATGCAATAATTGACCATGACCCATCGAAAATCCATCTTAAGCAAATTCTTGCTCGTAAAACAAAAGACAGTCGCAACGGCGAAGCCATCCGCATTTTTAGAAACTTAGTAGGATCAACGGCGACACATTCTCTGAACTTGGCCTAGAATTAGCTATTTTCTTAGAAGTGGTCAACTGCAAAAAAAAAACCACTTGCGTTACACCATATAAAATCCCTGTGGCGCAGTATGAAATTCATAATTAGGTATTTTCGGAGTAGCCGCGAATTGCATTCAGTGAGGATTCTACTGAATTCTAGTAAGAACAACACGCAGCGTTCCGTTTAAAAAACTCTCATCACACGTACATGCTCCGCTGACTACAGCTCCACCTTGCAGAATCTAAGATTCTGTACCTCTGACTTGCCAATCTTGGCCAGGTGGTACCTCAGGGGACAGTGACTTCTGAACAGGCCACATACGATCCATATACTATCTCTCTTCAGGGTGAGGATCTCCCTAGTTAGCTCCCTGGAGAGTCTGACAAACAACCTTGACTGCCTTTGGCCAGGTACATCCCGCCAATAGGCAGCCCTACACTTCTCCTCCTACATACCAACCTCCTTGATCTTTTGGCTCTTGGTGGTCCCTACAAAAGGCTCAGGTTACACCGGGAGCGCAGATCCTTTCCTCGCCAGTTTGTCGGCCTCTTCATTCCCTTCTATTCCTGTATGACTGGCACCCAAAACAGTGTTAATGTGTTTTTCTTTGCCATGGTCTTCATGCCAGTGAGGCATTCCCAAACCAGCCTCGACGTGATGGTGCAACCTGTCTGTCTGACAAAGTATATTCGTTTCCGCAGCAGACCACTATGCAGGAGGTGCTGCACGCACACTGGCACAGTGAAGAGCGCTGCTTGGAAAACTGTCGCCAGTGCATCCAGTGGTAAACGCCTGCACCTGCTAGGCCACCCCTCATTGATCCGTCTGCATAATATACCAAAACTTCCACTCGATCTAACAAGGTTCAATTTTTGAATTTCTATATAATGATGTTGGCTTGCGTATTTGGTAAGACTTATTATTGTACCAAAGTCGATCCCTCCTACTTACCTTTATAGTTTCCTTAGTCTAAGGAACAGGAGAGCAAGTTATATAATCTACTGTACGAAACATAATCTGTTAGAGCTGTCGGCAAATATTTACGTTTCAAAGGCTCCTGAGTCATATGAACATGAATGCCATGTCCATATGAACATGGGACCCATAAATAAAGTTATGAGTAAGTTGCTCCAAAAGTAAGTACAGTTCTTCCCCTCTCACTACATTCATATACCACTGTGTTTGTATTGCACAATACAATAGATATATAATTGTATATGTAATTAGGTTGGTTCGTACACCGCTGTAAAGAGAGTAGTATATGAGTATTCGCCTATCTCAAATAGCAGCGGTTAAGTGTTTATAGGTCAGTGGCCGTGAATGTGTTGGTATGAGGGTAATTTATTTTAGTATGAATGGAGACGGCTATTTATTGGTAAGACAGTAATTTATTTTGGAAGGAACGGGAGCTACTTCATTTGGGAAGAAAAATATGTTAAATAATTGAGAAAGTTATCATAAAACTCAGAGACTGTGCATCATCAGACGATTGCACCGTGCTGCCTCCAAGGTAAATGGTTCTAATGGCCCTAATTTCCCCTGGTAGATGAATGGTTTCAATCTCATTCTCTCTCCCCCTCTCTCTCTTCTCTTCTCTTCTCTTACATCCCACCGGCGCAGTGTGGTTTTCTGGCGCTGATTTCATTAACCCGAAAACTATTTCGTTGTTTGATAGAGTACATTACACTATGTTTTCTTGTGTCAGATTGTTTAGGGTAGTAAAAAAGCTTTGGGTCGTGAAACGAACGTTCTTTAGGTGAGTTTAAAAGAGACGTAAAGCTTCACTTACCTTAGAAGTTCTCACTCGACCAAAGACCCGTTAACTGACTACCAGGCACCCGCTAACGACTGTGAGAGACCTCACGGAGCGTAGTCGTTAATGTGTGGGGGAGGGGTAATTGCCGGCCTGATATTAGTATCCCACGAAAAGGCTCCTCCCACTGACAAACCACAGTCGAGGTCAACAGTCGAAAGGTACCGAGCACAGTGCTTGTCCTTCGGAAGAAATGAATTGCATAACTCATCTGTTAACCGCCTAAATTTCGAAGTTGTTGTAGGTATATTTCACCTCCCTGAGTATTCACCATTGTCAGAAGCCGCAATTAAAAAGAATTATTAATTTATAACAGTTATTACCTGAAGTTCACTCGATCTTTAGTTTTTCGAAGTTCATTTCAGGCCACTTTGAACTTAATTTTCAAGAAGCTTCGTGCGATGGCACATGCATCAGTGTATTTGCTGAGCTGGTATTTCTTGAGTGCGTGTCTCTCATCAATCTGAATTGAGCGTATACATACTTCAGAGGGTTCGTTTTTACTTTCTTTAGCACCACAAAGCACACATGGAACCCCGTTTTTTGGGGCTGAACCCAAACCAAATCAGTTCAAATTTAGTACCTGACTTGTACAACAGTAGTTATAGCCAACAAAATACCGAATGTACCAAATTTTTTTCTCAAGACGACTAACGATTTTGTTTAAATTTTTTGGATGGGCAGTTCAAAATAACACGAGTGTACTACAATTCTTTTCTCTGTGGATAAACTACGACAGCAGCATAATAAATCGTCAAAAGACAACGACTTTTGACACAAATTCGAATGGTTGCCCAATAAGTTACCCACTCCATGGTATACTGTGGTGACTCCATAGATCACAGATGATCATTCGGCGTCGTTGTTAGGGAATGTTGTTGTCAAGTTCAGTTGTAAATTTGAGTTGAGGCTTGTTATCACGATAATACATCATCGTCTGGCCGTTAAGTCAGTACTGGAGTCAGTCGGTTAGTCGTGGTCTTTATATACAAAGAGAAAAGTGAAAGGTGTGATGGAGCGTCGGTGAAGGGACGGGGAAGGAGGTCATGTACCTCAGGGTGAATACCCCCTAGAGATAAATGGGACGTGTTGGATGGATGGTCTGTCAATTGTGGAATTTACGTCTTTTTGTGTAGGGTGGTCTGTAAATCCGTCAGTTGGTTGTTTTTCGTTTGTGTAGTGTTTTGAGTGGTGTGAATATGGTGTCGCCTTTTGTGTTGATTTGTTCATTTATGATTTGTCCATTGAAGTTTTTTTGTTTATAAATTTCCATGTTTTCTAATATGTTCAGTTTTCGTCCTTTGTATTGTTTGTGTAGTAAGATGGTGCAGTCCTGTATTTTGGTGGGTTCATGTCCAGTTGTTTTGAGGTGGTTGGCAAAGTTTGAATCGTCTTTGTTCCTACTAAGAGATTTAATGTGTTCTGAGTATCTGGTCCGTATTTTTCGTCCTGTCTGTCCTATGTATGCGTTTTTACAAGTACAAGTTATTTTATATACCCCACTTTGGTCGAGTGGGTCTGTCTTTTCAGTCTTTGCAGTTAGTTTGGTTCTAAGTGTGTTGTCCGTACGTAATGCAATTTGTATACCTTCCTTTCGGAGGATATTAGTTATTCCGTATATTTGTGGTCCCGTGTATGTGAATGTGCAGCGTTTTGTTAAAGTCTGTGTATTTTCTGTTTTTGAGTCGTTTGTTTTGGAGTCATATTGTCTTAATAATTTGTTTATTGTTTTTAGAGTAACCGTTATTTTCTGCGATAGTATTTATAATATCAAGTTCTTTTTTGTAGTTTTGTTCGGATAGTGGGATAGTTTTTAGTCTCCGCATCATGTGTCTGAATGCACTTAGTTTGTGTTGTTGTGGGTGGTTTGATGTGAAGTGTATGGTCGTGTCGGTAGCGGTAGGTTTTCTAAAAATGTCGTATTGCAATTCGTTGTCCAAACGTGTGATTTTCACGTAGACCACGACTAACCGACTGACTCCAGTACTGACTTAACGGCCAGACGATGATGTCTTTACATCGAAAGCGCTTGCCCACAGTAACTCACCAGCCAGAGGAGACGGACTCACCTAACAGGTACGTTAACTTTAGTAATTTGCCTACTGGCGGACACAACCCAATTTCTTTAATACGATAATACATCTTAAATTGTTGTTAAGTTAACCGTTATTCTTACATTTTGGGGGCCCGTCCGGGATCATCTACTGTCTTATCACACAAGAACCATGCCACGTAGATCTACAATACCATCAGTACGAACCATGAGTACAAGGAATCGACCATTGACAGTTGACGTCAGTGTGTCCATCAACACTCGATGCACCGAGCTCGGTAGAGGACCTAAATTGTCCTTCTTCCTTCAACAGCCACCAATTGGAGCAACGAATAACTCAACTGGAGTCTACCCTTGAAACGATTCGCGAGCAACTCACTGCTTTAGTCTCTGTTACGCAACGTACAAGACCACTTGCACTACCAATCGACCAAGACACAGATCGCACTGCTCTAATACACGATGCTGCAGTTGTTGCGTACGAGGTAAGTTTGATGCTGTACGATGGTACATTACCCTGGGAAGAGTTTGAAATCCACGCTCAAGTGACAGCACAGGCAAATGGATGGAATGAAGTTAGGCTAGGATTTAAGTTGGTTAGTGTGTTAAGAGGCCCAGCATTGTCAATATTAGCTGATCTCACTCCATCTGAACGTGTCAACTATCGTTGCTTAAAAACCACATTAGCCAGTAGATTTGGATTACACAACCATGCACCAAGATTGCAAGAGTTACTTTTGACCAAGCACCAAGAGGTTGGTGAAAGCTTCACCAAACTAGCGACGGATATTGAACATTTGGTGAGGGGGGCTTTTCCTGACGAGTCTAAGGAGTATAGGGATCGACATGCCGTGAAGACATTTCTGAAAGCCATTAGGGACAGAAATCTTGCTCTTGCACTGACAATGTGTCTCCCCAAAACTCTCCAAGATGCTTTAGCGCGTGCCCAACTTATGAAAGTATTAGATCAACAGAGACCTACTGTCAGCAAAACTACAACAAGCGTTCGCTGCTGGAAGTGTAACTGCACAGATCACATCAAAGCCAGATGTCCAAATACTCAGCACTCGGAAAAGCTAAAGAACGCTATGACAATGGACCCTGACTTGACCACAGATCACTGTGGTCCAATAATTCGAACCAAACAGGCTGGAACACATTCGCTTTTTGTTGAGATGAATGTCAAGGGACAATGGTGGGCACTTCTGTTGGACACGGGGGCCACAACGTCAATAATCCGCCCGGATGTCGCCACAAAATTTAACCTCGAAGTATCGCCAGCTCCTTGGAAGACACTACTGACTGCAGGGGAAGAAAAATTAAAAGTTAGGGGGGGGGGGGGGTCACGTGCCTTTATCGATAAAGACACAGCTTATAACGCACAGGTTTTTGGTGGCTGACATACGAGACGAGGGGATTTTGGGACTAGATCTCCTTACTCGCTTACAAGCATACTTAGACATTCAGCGCGGTGTTCTAGTGGTACAAATACAGAACATCACAATTCCTCTTCTGAATAGAGAACAATGCATGCAGAGAGTGCTGCAAGCCACGATCAAGGAACACGAAATTGAGTGGATCAATATGGCGATCCAAACGTTCACTCTTCAAGAAGGTTCAAGCGAGTGTGATATGGCTAAGACTTTACTGTTCAAGTACCTCCACATCTTTGCTTACAATGGGCTACCTTTGGGACGCACCAATATAATTAAACACGCAATTGATACTGGTATAACCCATCCTATCAAACAAGCCCCTCGACCAATTCCATCTAAGAGACAGAAAGAGGTAGACAGATAGCTAAAGGACATGATAGACCAAGGTATTATCGAACCCTCAAAGAGCCCCTGGGCTTCTCCAATTGCTTTGGTCCCCAAGAAGGATGGAACCATGCGCTTCTGCGTCGACTATAGGCGACTCAATGCCGTTACAAAGAAAGATTCCTACGCTCTTCCAAGCATACAAACGTTGTTGGACACCTTGAGTGGAGCTAGTTGGTTCTGTACATTGGATCTCAAGTGTGGATACTGGCAGGTGGCTCTGCAAGAAGACGATAAAGAAAAAACAGCGTTCACACTTTACCAAAGAGGGCTATGGCAATTCAATGTTTTACCCTTCGGACTCTGCAATGCTCCAGCTACTTTTCAGCGCCTGATGGAAGCAGTTCTACCTTCAGAGCAAGCATTGGTATACCTTGACGACATAATTGTCTTCGGTCCTGATTTCGCTACAGTGTTGAGTAAATTAGAAAAGGTGTTCCAGCGACTGGTGAATGCAGGGTTGCAGGTCCGACCAGACAAATGCTTATTTTTTACAAGAGAAACCCAGTACCTTGGCCGTTTCATAAGAGGTTTTTCTGAACTTGCCCGTCCACTCACTAAACTGACTGAGGGAAAACGAAACTTCCAATGGGACACTGCATGTGAAAAGAGTTTCGAGGCATTGAAAAAGGCCATGACGTTAACTTCTGTGCTACGATACCCAGACTTGCAAAAACCGTTCATCCTCGATTGTGACGCAAGTGAACATGCTATTGGAGCAGTTCTTTCCCAGTATGACGAACAAGGCGAAAAAGTGATCGCATACTTTAGTCGGACTTTGAGCAGATCTGAAACGAACTACTGTGCTACACGTCATGAGCTACTAGCAGTACTGTGGAGCGTAGAACATTTTCATCAATATCTGTATGGCGCTTCTTTCACCCTTCGCACTGATCACGCATCATTAACCTGGTTGACATCTTTTCGTAATCCCGAAAGCCAACTAGTTCGTTGGATCGAAATCTTGCAATCTTACACGTTCTCCATTGAACATCGTAGAGGCACACAACACCTAAATGCTGACGGGCACTCACGTAGACCCTGTGCTGATCATTGTGAATTTTGCAAGAGGAGAGAGAAACAAGACGAAAAAGCAAGCATTCGAGCAATACAACTCCGGCCAGCAGAGGAAGATAAGCATCAGACAGAAGATGAAAATATTCAGTGGGTTTTACAGAGCCTTTTGGAGGGACGCAGACCAAACCAAGAACAGTTCCCAACACTCCCCCCAGGGATCCGCCAACTTTTAGCAAGATGAGATTCTCTGGAAGTTCACAATGGCGAACTGTTCCATCGTTGGGACGAGAACACAGGGAGAAACAGACTTCAATGGGTAGTACCCACAGCTTTCGTTCCAGAAGTGTTGCGACAGTGCCATAGTAATCCAACAGGAGGACATTTTGGCTACTGGAAGACTATTGGAAAAGTACGTCAAAGATATTTCTGGCCTAGAATGTCAAGAGATGTACGAGCGTGGTGTCAGACATGCCAGCAGTGCGCACGAGTGAAAGGCCCAGCACGTAAACTCAATGCCCCTCTGCAACAGTACATCGTAGCAGCGCCATTTGATCGTGTGGGGGTCAACATCCTGGGCCCGTTCCCAATTTCTAAGAGGGGTAACAAATACGTTCTAGTAGCAGTGGATTATTTCACGAAATGGCCAGAAGCTATTGCTTTGCCAAATCAGGAAGCAGAAACCACAGCCAGGGCTCTAGTGGATCACGTCTCCAGCCGAAATGGTGTTCCTGAAGAAATCCATACGGATCAAGGGAGAAATTTTGAAGCTCAGCTATTGAAGGAAGTAAGCAAGTTAAAGGGTTTCCGACGAACGCAAACAACTCCTTTACACCCTCAATCAGGAGGATTAGATGAGAGGCTCAACCGGACCCTAACCAAATTTCTGGCCATATTCGTTAATGATAATCAGAAAGATTGGGATGAGAAGCTCCCACTATTTCTGCTCGCCTATCGCTCTGCCCCCCACGCAACAACAGGATTTTCATCTGCCTGAAATAGATGAAATGTCTACGCCCTATGCCTTTTGGCTAAGAGAAGCTATGCAGCGTATTCACAACGTTGCACTGGTTCAGTCGGGCTTCAAGATTCGAGCACAAAAGGAAATTCATAATAGAAGAGCGAAGAGACCGGCATTTGAAGAAGGTGATTGGGTGTGGGTACATGACCCCAAACGAGTTCCAGGAAAATGTCCCAAACAACAACCACAATGGACAGGGCCATGGGTCGTTATAGAGACGAAAAATTATGTTCTTTTTCGTGTTCGAATGGGACGAAAATCGCGCCTCCTACACGCCAACCGACTCAACAATGCAGACGTACGGCCCGGGGGCGGGCCAGAAGATGTCGAGGGGAGTAGTGTGGTGACTCCATAGATCACAGATGATCATTCGGCGTCGTTGTTAGGGAATGTTGTTGTCAAGTTCAGTTGTAAAATTGAGTTGAGGCTTGTTATCACGATAATACATCTTAAATTGTTGTTAAGTTAACCGTTATTCTTACAATACCCTTTATAAAACAATCTAGAGCATCCCATGAAATACAACTCCAGAACTATTAACGCGAACTTTCTCATGATCGTCTTGACAGTATTACAATGGAAGTGGTGCAATGAAAGTCGTGACAAAAGTAGGAGGGGCTCAATAAATTCTGGAGTCTTTAGCGTGACCAGTTTGGGCATACCAACGTAAACTGAGTGAAAAACAGATTGAATCAGTGGCTTTGGCAATGGAATGTACATAGCGCTGAGGAAGAGTGTGTGATAGGTTGCACCAGACGTTTCAACATAATGCGTCAGAAATCATTGAAAAACTCAAGTATTGTGAGATGGGGATCGAAACACCAAACAATTTATTGAACATCTTTTTGGAATAGAACTCGGAAATCAGGGGGCGCCGCTGGCCGAACCTTGAAATAGTTCTGAACGCCTGAGTTGCCCATGATGGATTTGAAATTGGCGGAGAGTCGCGGATAAGGGCGAAGAAGTTCTGCACAGTCTACTTTCAAGAGTTCCCCCATGAAAACCATGTAAGCTGCGAACATGATGTCAGTCCATGTTATCTGAAACGTACAGGAAAATATCGATTAATATTAATAGTGAAGGGGTAACCCCTGATAGACTTGTTCCAGTTCCCCGTCGGTCTGCGAACTATTTTTTCAGGCCTGACCGACAGTTTTTTTCTGATGTCTGAATGCATGACGTTTGGGAAGGAATGTATGTACATACAATAACGATAACTTGCTAGTGTGATGGTACAGGGAATTATTCACTTTTACGACAGGAGAGATTTAACCACCACAAACCAGTAAGTGCGTGGGAGGAAATGATGTCAATGTTATTGTTATGGAATGCAGAGTAGAGTGTACTTTTGTAATGAGAAGGTAAGCAGTGAAAAATACCTGGTGAAACGCATCACACATCTCTCCTTAGGCCCATGTACACTCAGTTATTTTCAGTCGCTAAATTCGATTTTCTTCAGAATGCTTATTAATTTATGGTGCTGCTCTCGTCACTTTCCAACTGACGACATCAGCACGTTCACCAATAAACAGTCACTCAGTAATCAGCTACTTGTTTTCCTTCAACATTTTCTTAGTCTACTTTTCACTATCTTTCAACTGCTTCTCGGTTAGAACTGTGAGCCGTTCAGTTGTACTAGTTAACTGACTGTTAGGGGCTCCAAGGGACGCAAAGGCTGCTGCCCCATTCAGAGCTATGGGAGGAAGACTCCCTCGAAGGTCAAGATAAGGAAAGTGAATCCTCCAAGCTCCATATACGTAATAGTATCGGCAGAGTAGCAGAAGGAAACGATCACCAACGGCTATATGCTGCGAGAGCAGTCCCCCATACTAGTTGAGAAGAAAGAGAACCAAACTGTGAGAAATAGAATGAAGGTAACAAATCAACTTGAAAAGCTACAGAAGCACGTATCAATGGCAATCACCCTGATATATAAATAACAGTAAGTGCTTCTATTGTCTATACGAAACAATAATTCCTGCAAACTGATCTGCACTGTAGAGCGTGCAATGAAAGAGCGTTATTTGCTTAACCCAACATAAAAACCCTGCAAATTATTACACAACGGTTTATTATTCGGATAAACAGCTTGACCTAGCATTAATGCTCCGAGACCCATCCTGTTCGATTCAGCATCGAAAAATATCACAATTAAACCCAAAAAAAGGTCGAAAAGAACTGAATCGTAATATTAAAATAAACAAAAAAAAAAAAAAACGAAAGTATCTAGAAAAAACTGAATTGTAATATGAAAACATGCACGCTAAATACTAATATCAAAATTTAACCAAAAGTCTATGAAAAAAAAAACAAAATGAGAATGAAACGAAAGAATCTAAAAATATTGAATCGTATTTAAACCAAAACGTCGGGGAAATTGGAACGGGGGCGCTGGAAGCGAACCCGGGGAGAGTTGAGTGTTGGGAGGGAAGCGAGCGGTAGGCGCGCTGCTCGCTCGCCTCGAGTTTTTGGTTTATTATTCATTCTGAATAATAACCCTATGTTTTTTATCACAAAAAATTTTTTACAACCCCACCTCAAAATTTGATACTTTACGTTTCAAGACATGGAGATTCCAAATTTGCAATGTCCGTCCGCCGTCCCCTGTCCCCCATCCGCCGTTTTGTGCCTTTAACGTGGTCTAAAAAATTCGTTCTTTCGCCCAAAAATCCGATTTGGTATCTAGTTGTGCCCGCCATCTCGGCAATCCGATCGAACGAGGCCCGTGGTTGTAATGGGCAAAAAACGGTTAAAAAAATTAACGAAACGCAGTACAACGCGGGAGCTACAGCGTTTCGTCGTTTGAACTCCCCCCACCCCGCCTGTCTCATTAAAAAACTCGAGGCGAGCGAGCGCCGCCTCCGCTCGCTTCCCTCCCAACACTAAACTCCCCCCGAGTTCTCTTCCAGCGCCCCCGTTCCAATTTCCCCGACATTTTGGTTTTAATACGATTCAATTTTTTTAGATTCTTTCGTTTCATTCTCATTTTGTTTTTTTTCATAGATTTTTGGTTAATATTAGTATTTAGCGTGCATGTTTTCATATTAAAATTAAGTTTTTTCTAGATACTTTCGTTTTTTTTTTTGTTTATTTTAATATTACGATTCAGTTCTTTTCGACCTTTTTTTGGGTTTAATTATGATATTTTTCGATGCTGAATCGAACAGGATGGGTCTCGGAGCATTAATGCTAGGTCAAGCTGATTATTCCAATAATAAACCGTTGTGTAATAATTTGCAGGGTTTTTAATGAGACGGGAGGGAGTTCCAACGACGAAATGCTGTAGCTCCCGCGTTGTACTGCGTTTCGTTAATTTTTTTAACCGTTTTTTGCCCATTACAACCACGGGCTTCGTCCGATTGGATTGCCGAGATGACTGGCACAACTAGATACCAAATCGGATTTTGGATGGACGGCGGACGGGGGACGGCGGACGGGGGACGGCGGACGGTGGACGGACATTGCAAATTTGGAATCTCCATGTCTTGAAACGTAAAGTATCAAATTTTGAGGGGGGGTTGTAAAAAATTTTTCGTGACCGAAAACATAGGGTTATTCAGAATGCAATAGAGCTGCATTTGTTGCAGTTGCTTACCTTCCCTCCGACAAAATATGACGAACCCTCCTTTTCCAAACTGTTTTCAAACCCCTTCAAAACTGCTGGGACCTCCACGTTTTTCTTATTTTTCATATTTTCCGTCCGCTCGTCAGAGTCCTTTTGGTAATACCAGACTATTACCTCTGTAAAACAAAAGCATTACTCGTGAAATGCACTTTAAAATGAATGGATGGTATCAAGAAAGGCAGCAGCTGATGCGTACTGAGTCTCAAATCGTCAAAAGCGTCGACCCACATGTCCGTAAATGCAGCTTCTATGTCGTCTTTACCCCTCAATTTCAATTTTGAAGCGATGTATCTGCAAATGGCCCTGGACTGGTACAGCTCGACGCCGTCGATTTTGAGTCTGGGTAGCTGGCCGTATTTCGTGTCTGAAAACGGGCGGAAAAAAAGTAGTTCACAGAGAAAAGCAGCTTTGGCATACAAAACAAATGTTTTGACGCTGTCTTTTCAATTCATGGACTCATCTGCTAAATCTCCTATATAGGTTGGTCGTGAACCAATGACCACAAACAGTTCAGTAGAAAATACTTGATGGAAACAATAGCTTCACTGAAAAATCGTTCTCTACAGATTTTCACATATTTAAAATGCCAAATAACAGTACGTGAACTTACGAGGTTTGAGTGCCGCCCATTCCTGTTTGTTGACTCGCTTGTCTTCAAAAGGAATGTTTCCATAGCTCAGCATCATCCGAACATGGTCCCCCAGTCCACTCATATCGAAATAAGTGAGCTCTGCCACCATTTTTGCAGTCTTCTTCGCTTCGGTTGATTGTGAATCTGGAAAACTGAAATTGATAGAAACTGTTGCAATAAAAGAAAACGTCGATTCTTATTTCTCAGACTCTCTGTAATTACTGTTGAAGGTGAACTGCCATGTCATGGGACGACTTGGGCTGGATTATTTATTGTTCGACTGGTTCGGGGTGGGAAAGGGTTTAATTCGCCCTAAACAGTTTAATTTTCTGATCAATAAGTTACAATTCATGGCTACCGTGTGTTACTACTTACAAGTAAGTTTTTTTTCTTGTACGGTCGAACATCAACACCCATCGTGTCATCAGCTTTTGCTTATTTGCTATGGACAATTATTTCTACTGTGCATGTGTTGTCCATAGACAGTATTTCGATCAGTTGCAGTTTCTACAAACCTAAGGTTAGCTACCTTTTCTGTTAATAAATGACATAGCTCCATTATATTACCAAAAAATACCAATTTTCAAGTATCGTCTTCCAGCGTTTTCCCGAGCTATTGGGCGCAGACTAGGTTCGTTTGACTCCACGTGTAACAACCAAAATTTATTCGGTTCGCAGTAAGTTCCATTTTATTACAAGAAAAGTGGCCTTTTTTCATGCACTGGCTGCCTGCACTCCCGACCAAGTGTTGGGGCGGCTGATGAGGATTTTCAATATCCACGTGGTTAAAGTTTACGTATCTGTTAGGTGAGTCCGTCTCCTCTGGCTGGTGAGTTGCTGTGGGCAAGCGCTTTCGGTGTAAAGACATCATCGTCTCGCCATTAAGTCAGTACTGGAGTCAGTCAGTTGGTCGTGGTCTTTATATACGAAAGGAAGGTAAACGGGATGATGGAGCATCGGGGAAGGGTCGTGGAGAGGAGGTCATGTACCTCAAGGGGAAAACCCCCTAAAGATAAATGGAACGTGTTGGATGGTCTGTCAAATGTGGAATTTACGTCTCTTTTGTGTAGGGTGGTCTGTAACTCCGTCAGTTGGTTGTTTTCGTTTGTGTAGTGTTTTGAGTGGTGTGAATATGGTGTCGCATTTTGTGTTGATTTGTTCATTTATGATCTGTCCATTGAAGTTTTTTTGTTTATAAATTTCCATGTTTTCCTGTCCTACTAAGAAGGAACAAAGAGGATTCAAACTTTGCCAACCACCTCAAAACAACTGGACATGAACCTACCAAAATACAGAACTGCACCATCCTACTACACAAACAATACAAAGGACGAAAACTGAACATATTAGAAAACATAGAAATTTATAAACAAAAAAACTTCAATGGACAGATCATAAATGAACAAATCAACACAATATGCGACACCATATTCACACCACTCAAAACACTACACATAATAATAATTTACCTACTGGCGGACATAACCCTATTGCTTTAATACCTGACACAGCTAAGGTACTACTAACAAGACTGACCAACAAGACGCTACAACTACACAAAACAATCGCGAACATACGCTACAACAAACAATGCCTCA
The DNA here is from genome assembly GCA_020466155.1 of Pachypeltis micranthus. NCBI lineage: Eukaryota > Metazoa > Arthropoda > Insecta > Hemiptera > Miridae > Pachypeltis > Pachypeltis micranthus. The sequence continues at coordinate 53,132,791 of CM035770.1, read as the reverse complement.
CTCACAATATAACACCAAAATACGCACTCATACAGATCAACAGACAGTCATACTCTGCACAAAAATCCAAACACTTAGCTCAAAAACTTTGGATTAGGACAGAAATACGGACGTTATACATTAAAAAAGACAAACTTAATAGGGAAATATACAAAATACACTTAGAATCAGCCAACATAATGACGGAAAATAACTTACACGACATATTCATAGATTTCCTAGACTACCTACGTACAAAGACGAATACAATCATGACTAACAAATACAAGAATATGGACAGAAAACTCGACAAACTCAAGAAGAAACTAGACCCTATCTCGAAACCTACTACAACATTTCATAGTAGAACAGTTAACTTGACGGACGTAAAATTCACTGACAACGAATCGCAACTATTAGAAAGAGGACTCAAACATAACTTACCTTCAACTGACTTACAAAAAGAAATTGAAACGAACATCTTGGACGCTGAGACAGCCATACAATATCTGCCAATTGAAAACCAAGAACGCATACGCCACAAAATAGCGGACAAAATCGAAGAAACCATCAAAGAATACAGAAAGAACAGGACGGACCACAAAGACGTACAAACAGCTAAACAAATTAGGACCAAACTCAAAAAAATAATATAATTTTGACAAAAGCAGACAAAGGAAACGTCATTGTTATACTAGATAAACAGAACTACATAAACAAGACGACTGACTTCATCAACCAAACACAATGCACGAAACTGAAAAAAGACCCTATGGACTCGTATCAAACACAAATACGTAATGCACTTAGAAACCATACTAACATACCAAAAGATCAGCATTATAAATACACAAACATTTAACCCAAAACCACCACTACTCAAAGGACAACCAAAAATTCATAAAAAGGGCTACCCATCAGACCAGTCATAAACTTCACATCTGCACCAGCATATAAACTCTCAAAATATTTGACCACAATGCTAAAAAGTACCATTACATTACCAAACAGATATACGATACGTAACACAGAAGAACTCACCACTAGATTAAAAGACGTAACTATAACTCCAAACACTAGATTGGTATCATTTGATATTAAAAACTTATATCCCTCCATACCAATAAAAGAAACCATTGACATACTACAAACCAAACTAAGACAAATAGACACGACAACCACTAGAAACGTTACCAACCTCACCAAACTGACACTCGGAAAAAACTACTTTCAATTCAACAACAGCATACACAAGCCAAAAGATGGATTAGGTATGTGTTGTGTGATTCATAACATTGTACCAAGACTGGTATTAATAAAGTCTTTATTTGTTCCCAATTGACACAAGCACATTTAAAAATTAACCTCACATATCTTCTGTCTCTGGGTACACACACTGATGCATCGTGTAAACCTTAAGAAGGTTCCATTGTTGTTGTTGCTCAACATTTTACAACATCTTTCCCTTTGAAGAGAAACCCCATAAATTCACTTAAAAACCAACATGATCAGTACCCCATAAATTCACTTAAAAACCAACATGATCAGTACCATTTACCCATCCAAAAGAATATATTCATAATTACTGTTACTCACTAGAAAATCACAATTGACTATTCCGTTTACACATGAATAACATAACAAATTTTAAAAGCCACAACTTTTTTTTTTTTTTTTTTTTTTTCACAAACTTTATTACATAAACAACATGAAATTCTACACTATAAACTTACAAATAGAATATATTTTACATAAACAAGATTGCTACCATTAACTCTTCCCTCAAATTTCCTCAACAAGCCGTCTAGGCTGTTTTACTGAACGACCAGATGATGTAACACAACCCTGAGCCGAAGGCTGATTGCGTCCTTTACTCGGGGAATGGGATGACTGGGTGAGCCCACCATGAATTGAGTCATCAGCAGTTGACATGTTAGGCACCTCCAACCCCGGTGATCCATCACGGAGACCACGAGGAGAAATATGAATTTCATTCCTGACATACTGGGTGCCCCGCTCACTCTCAATCAAGTAGGACCGTGACCTGACCTTCTTTAACTATCACCCCTGGAGACCAAGAAGAAGCAGGATCCTTTCTCTTGAACATGACTGGCTGACCTAAGACAAACGATTTTCGAGCGACAGCTGTCCTATCAAAACCACGTTTTGTGTTCTCCTGGTGTGCCAATTTAATCCTCCTATCCTGCTCATATGTTAACTTAGGCACCAAAACACTAAATGCAACCGGGATATTAGTTCTCAAAGCCTCGACCCATCAAATTGGCTGCCGGAGAATGAACGTTACCCTTTGGTGTGTTCCTATAATTCAGTAAGGCAAGATAAAAACACTCATTGCTGTCACGTGCTTTCCTGAACATTGATTTTATTGTTTTAACTGCACTCTCTGCAAGGCCATTGGATTGTGGGTAGTTAGGGCTGGACACGACTTGTGTGAAACCCCACTCCCTGGCAAATGATTTGAACAAATCCGATACAAAGTAAGAAGCCCCATCTGTGCAAACTGTAACAGGGATCCCATGCCTGAGAAAATTGATTTCATCTTACTAATCACTGAAATACTACGAAGGTCAGAAAGCTCAATAACTTCTGGGTAGGCTGACAAAGCATCTACCACCACTAAAAAAAAATCGTTTATCGAATTCAAAATGTATCACACCCAACCTCCATCCATGGCAGCAAAGGAATTGACTTAGGTAGCAGTAAAGTTTCTGTTTATCACCTTGATATTGCAAACACGCCTTACAAGAGCCAACCCATTTTTTTATGTCCTGAGACATGCCTATCCAGAATACAGAAAGTCTGGCCCGGATCTAACATTCTATTCACACCAGGATGGCCGGAATGGAGACGAGCCAGAACTCACGTTTCATAGTATTGGGGACAAGAACTCTGTTACCACAAAAGAGGATATCACTCACCACATTCAACTCATCCTTCAAATGGAAATATGGCTTGGCTTCATTAACTACATCCTTATAATACTGAGGCCAACCCTTAAGAACATAATCCTTGACCAGTGAAACCACAGGATCATCTAATGAAACCTCCAGCACTTTCTTCGACCAGGCTTCAGTCACAGGCAGTTATCAATAAGGAGAGCCACCTGCAGCTCAACATCCTCACCCAGTTCAGAGTTACTAGTGCCAACGGATGCCGGCACATCCCCTGGATAAGGCGTCAGCCAAAAACATCTCTTTGCCTGGTCTATATGCCAACGTCAGATCATAGGGCTGAAGATTTAAGCAAACATTTTTTGCAATCGTATAGGAACTTTATGCAAGGTTTCATACTCAAGCCCAATAATGGCTTGTGATCAGTTTCACCACAACTTTTTCATGACCAAAAATCCACATCCTAAACTTCTCAGCCCCAAAACAAACAGCGAAAAGCTCCTTTTCAATCTGAGCATACCTCATTTGAGTTTCAGTGAGCGCACTTGATGCATACGCTATAGGCTTGCCTCCTGTAGCAGCACTGCACCTACAGAATGCGAGCTTGCATCCACACTTAAAAACCAGATCATCATTGGCAGGGTCAAAAAATCCTAACACTGGAGCCACTGTGAGCATCTCCTTCAGACGACAAAATGCTCGATCGACAGAATGGTTCCACTCAAACAGCACCTCGTCCTTCAAAAGTTCCCGCAATGGAGCAGTCAATTCAGAGTAGTTAGCTATGAACTTAGACACATAGTTGAACATACTCCAAGACCCTCTGTAAAGACTCTTATCAACCGGAGTTTTCAGTGCCTTGATCGCTCCGAACCTTTTCTGGATCCACTGATACCCTCTGCTGAAAAAAAAACATGACCTAAGAAAGTAGCCAGTATCTTTGTAAAATTCCACACTTACTCGGGTTAAATTTGATTCCCGCAGTCCAGCAGCTGCCAACACCCTTTCTAAAGTTGCATTCATTTCCTCTTTAGAACCAGCCCACAGAAAAATGTCATCTTGAAAAGTGAAGACGTTATCAATGGCACCAAAAGATTTGACCACAAATGAATGAAACTGCTCAGGAGAGCACTTCAAACCAAAGGGAAGTCGCCGAAACCGGTATCGTCCCCATGGTGACACAAAGGTACAAAGTCGAGAGCTTTCGTCATCCAGAGGAAGAACCCAAAACCCCGACTGAGCATCGAGCTTGCAGAAAATTTTTGCACCTTGCACCTGAGCAGAAATCTCTTCTATTTTTGGAAATGGAAAGTGAGCACGTTTGATTGCCTTATTAAGCGGCCTAGGGTCTATGCATACTCTTAATGAGCCATCTTTTTTTCTAACTACGACCATCTGGCTACCCAATCTGTGGGCTCATCCATAGGAGTTATAACACCCATCCTTTCCATACGATCCAATTCAGCCTTTACCCTGGGGCGTAATCAAAGGAATCCGCCTTAGTGGGGACACCACAGGACTCACCTCACCATCCAGCTCAATAGAAACTACATAATCCTTGGCCATGCCGAGCCCTCCATCAAACAATTCGGAATAGATTTTCAAGAGGGTCGTGTCTAAATCAACTGAATTCACCCTGAGCTATTAGCCCAAGACTCTCACTGCTCTGCAACCCAAGGATATTTACACAGTTTTCGTCACTACATAAATAGGGACATCATAGCGTTTCCTTCACAAAGTACCTCCAGATTACATTTTCCTATGACTGGAACAATATCACCTGAAAAAAGAAGTTATCTTAACGTTTACCTTAAGTCAAAGTTTTGTACTTGTGCAAACCTAGTCGCCGAAACTCAGGAAGACCAACCACATTGCACTGGGCGCCTGTGTCGATTTTGAAGGTGGCCAAGGTCCCATTGATCTTCAAATCCGCAGTGTACCATGATGAGTTGTCCCTAGCTGGTGGCGATGTCATAGTCTTACAAACATCAATTGTGTCCAGTTGTAAGATATCCATGTGAAACTCTCTCCTGATAGCTCTTCCTTACAGTCCAATTCATTCACTATCTTCTTTTACACATAGGGCTTCGTGCAAAATGGTTCATTTGACGGCAAACAGTACATGTCTTGTTGAACGCTGGGCACCTACCTTTAACATGCTCATAATTGCAAACCTGCATTTTAATTTGTCAGGACACCTGCCTCGAGGGCCTACACTGTCCATCCGTTTTTCAGAAGTCGTAGATTTCGAAAACTTTGGCCGGACACCAGCTCGAACAAAATCAACAGGTTCCTCCTTGATGTTCATTTTCACTCCTTGGACCTGTCGTCGAATTAACGCCTGATTTCGTGCCGATTCCAACACCCGTTTGCTATCAACATCACCTAGACCCAGAAGTCTAATCTGTACATCATTGTCTGCGATGCCACAGATGAAAATGTCGCGAACTAACCCGTCAAACAAAATACCAAATTCACACACATTGCCCAAGTTTCTCAAACTTGCCATATAGTCTTCATACGTCTCGTCAACTTCCTGTTTCCGCGTAAAAAACTGATGACGGCGATATGTGATGCTACTTTCTGGCAAATAATGTTTGTCAAATTTCTCCAATACTTTTTCCACCCCATCTTCTTCGTCGTCTTCAAATCTGAATGAGTCAAAACATCATTCGCTGGATCCCCAGCACCATTCAGCAAAATAGCAATCTTCTTTCTCTCTGTCGCCGTGTCGCAGTACCCCTCAATAAATCGTAGGAACCTACGTTTATACCGAGACCAGTTTACAGCCATGTCTCCATGCTGCACCATGGGAGCCAGAGAATCAGTCGCTGCCATCGTCAACAATTAACTAAAATCTCGCGAAATCATTAAGGCGGGGAACCAATATTACCGCTGTCACCATGTTGTGTGATTCATAACATTGTACCAAGACTGGTATTAATAAAGTCTTTATTTGTTCCCAATTGACACAAGCACATTTAAAAATTAACCTCACATATCTTCTGTCTCTGGGTACACACACTGATGCATCGTGTAAACCTTAAGAAGGTTCCATTGTTGTTGTTGCTCAACATTTTACAACAGTATGGGAAACCCTACTTCGCCCATATTAACTGAAATATTTCTACAACATTACGAAGAAACTCACATCCAGACCTTAATGACAAAACACGATATCAAACACTACGCCAGATATGTAGATGATATCATCTGCATATTAGGCCGTGATAACACTGACGATATAGTAAAGGACTTAAACAATATCCACCATAACATCCAATATGACATGGACAAAGAACAAAATAAAACCCTTAATTACTTGGACCTGAAAATCACACGGTTGGACAACGAACTACAATACGACGTTTTCAGAAAACCCACTGCTACCGACACGACCATACACTTTACATCAAACCACCCACAACAACATAAACTAAGTGCATTTAGACACATGATACGGAGACTAAAAACTATCCCACTACCCCAACAAAATTACAAAAAAAGAACTTGATACTATCAATACTATCGCAGAAAATAACGGTTACTTCAAAAAAACAATAAACAAATTACTAAGACAATATGAATCCAAAACACACGACTCAAAAACACAGAATACACAGACTTTAACAAGACGCTGCACATTCACGTACACAGGACCACAAATATACGGAATAACTAATATCCTCCGAAAGGAAGGTATACAAATCGCATTACGTACGGACCACACACTTAGAACCAAACTAACTGCAAAGACTGAAAAGACAGACCCACTCGACCAAAGTGGGGTATATAAAATAACTTGTACTTGTACAAACGCATACATAGGACAGACAGGACGAAAAATACGGACCAGATACTCAGAACACATTAAATCTCTTAGTAGGAACAAAGACGATTCAAACTTTGCTAACCATCTCAAAACAACTGGACATGAACCTACCAAAATACAGGACTGCACCACCTTACTACACAAACAATACAAAGGACGAAAACTGAACATATTAGAAAACATAGAAATTTATAAACAAAAAAACTTCAATGGACAGATCATAAATGAACAAATCAACACAAAATGCGACACCATATTCACACCACTCAAAACACTACACAAACGAAAACAACCAACTGACGGAGTTACAGACCACCCTACACAAAAAAGACGGAAATTCCACAATTGAGAGATCATTCAAGACGTTCCATTCGCCTTTAGGGGTTTTCCCCCTGAGGTACATGACCTCTTCTCCACGACCCTCCATCCGATGCTCCATCATCCCGTTTACCTTCCTTTCGCATATAAAGACTCCAGTACTGACTTAACGTCCAGACGATGGTGTCTTTACATCGAAAGCGCTTGCCCACAGCAACTCACCAGCCAGAGGAGACGGACTCACCTAACAGATACGTAAACTTTAATAATTTACCTACTGGCGGACATAACCCTATTACTTTAATCCACGTGGTTGTTAGAAACTCCCAGACCATTTCCAGTTCTTCCAAAGTACTTGCAAGTTCTGTAAATTCAAAATGTTCGCCATCGCTGACATTGTGGAACTCTCGTTTTGAGAAGGCAGGGTGCAGTAATGAGTTCATCAGGTTCTTCGTCACCTTATGAGCTTGGAAATTGCCCACCTTTTAAGAAATCGTTTTGGAGCTGGGCCCTGGGACTATTCCCTACGTCCTCCCCCCCCCCCCTTGCAGCAGTCATCAACACGTCATGGTAGAGCCAGTGGGCTCACCGGGTTATGCCCACAATTTGACGATCTGGTTAATTTCTGTAACGTTATTGAGTGCTCCTCATTTCCCAAGTACGAGTGAAAAGAATATATTTTTCCCGAAGGGTAAGAAAAGTATTGTGTGTCCGTGTCATCATGATGGCCACGTCAAACGTCATGACGCAGTCTGCAAGCAGCTTGGTATTGCATTGTCATCTGAGGGCTGGTAGGTGGAGAAAGAGCGGCACTACTGGGTTGTTTCTGAAGGACTGAGGCCTGACACCGTCGTCGTCCCAACCAGTCTGTAGTGATCTTGGATGTCCAAGTTGTAAGTATTTGGCAGCCGGGATTTTATTCTAACATGGCAAGCCACGAAGCGCAAATATGGCAATGCGAGCAGTGTCCGAAGCTCGTGGTGTAGAAGCAGATAACATCAGTGTTGGACATCCACTCGTCACAGCCACCATGGACCTACATATTGTTCCAACATTGTTCCATGTTTCCGTGGAAATGTGCTGAACGAAGGTACAACTTCCATACATATTGCACAGTCGTTCAATTGTGTGTCGCTACTCACCAGGTATTCTTTAACTTTGTTACAACCTATTGCAGCGCTATCAAATGCCACTACGAACACACAGCCTTGTGCTGCCTCTGATCTTGAAATATCCGTTTTTACTTTTCTTAGCCCTACGGATTGCAAGGGAAAGTTAACTAATCGGCCCAAAAGAAAACTTTATTTTTCGTCAGGTATTTAATGTTTCAAGGGCTTTTGAGACGGAAAAACCATTTGAAAAAAACGGTTTGTGTATTGCACAGAATTGTTCAAGTATTGTGTACGTTCTAAGGTTGATGCTGAGATGTTTCTTAAAAATTCACTCATCAGACCTCCACACGCTTGGAAGTTTTTTGTCGTTTTCAATTTTTCCGCCGAAATTTTAAAGTTTATCAGAACGAACACAGAACCCATTTGATTTTCTCAATAATTGTTTCAGAATTAAATTATGATTTTTCTTCGTAGATTTTAAAAAATGTTCACTTTTTTCTCAAGTTTCCTGTTTTAAAGAATTTAGTGAGTTTATAGAATATATAGCATGCCTAAAAATAGTAAAGCGCTAATTTTTCCAGACCAGTTTTGCGTAAGTGTGATACTGTGATGTTCTTTGTGGCTCGGCGCGCATTGGGTTTTTTTTCAAAATTGTCACAGTTGATTTCATGGTGAATTTGATCAAGTACACAGATTAGCAGAATCTGTTAACTGGGAACAAATCTAAATACGCTAGAAAATAGCATCTGAACGATAGAAACGTGTTTTCTCAGATGTCTCTAACATGGCTCTAATGACTCTTTTGTCAACGTACAGGTTCAACGAAGGAACAGCCTCTGTTTGAAGATTATTACCGAGCATGTCACCTTTAAGCGAGTAAAGTTGTGCAATGCATTGCTCCATATGTTTTAAAATTACGGTAGATTATCTGACATCATATTTGCGAAGTCATTTAGGATAAAATGCTCAAGTTTTTTCGCGCTCCGAAATAGCTACTTTCCATTTGAGAGATAGAATTGTGCAATGAACGATAAGATAACGAATAAGTGGCGACTAAATGTGCTGACAAAACCTGTGAAGTGCCGTATCAATACGCTTACCAGCAAGATTATGAGTTACATTATGTAATAGTTGAAGAGTTGAAGAAATAAAACCAGGTAATAAAAATGCACCTGTGCCCCGTCCTCGAGTTTGCCAAGCCCGATACCTCCCTCTTCGAATGGCGAGCAGAGCATGCTTGCCGCCCATCGTCCCCAAAAAATCGAAGGCGGAAGCGAGCAAGCAATGGATGGACAGCTAAAACTTCCTCAAACCCAGCGCCCTCATATGCAGTGGTGGCTCCAACCAAGCCGTATCCCCCCCCCCCCCAGTCAGAGCCTGAATAGCAGCCTGCCAGGGCCAGGAAGAAATGAAATGGGACAGTCAGCCCGAGGGCAAGCACCCTCACCCAAAAACACCAGAAACAAAAATAAGAGGGCTCCTACTCTAACCCCCCACCCGTAAGGCCCATGTGTGCCTTGCTGATGCCTCGCAATCAAATGTCATGGAATCCTTGATGCGGGGTGTCTCTGCAAAGGACTTACAAGTCAATTTATAACCCTCCATACCAATCAAAGAAACCTTTGACATACTACAAACGAGACTAAGAGCTATAGACACGACAACTACTAAAAATGTAACCAACCTTACCAAACTTAGACTTGGGCAGAACTACTTCCCATTTAACAATAGCATATAGTGGATTAGGTATGGGACACACTACCTCGTCCATATTGACCGAAATATTTCTACAGCATTACGACGAAATATTGGAGAACTTAAACAATATCCACCATAACGTCCACTTTGACATGGACAAAGAACAGAATAAAACTCTTAACTACTTGGTCCTAGAAATCACACGGACTGACAACGAATTACATTACGACATTTTTATAAAACCTACTGCTACAGACACAACCATACACTATGCATCAAACCGCCCACAACAACATAAACAAAGTGCTTTCAGACACATGATGCGGAAACTAAAAACTATCGCGGAAAATAATGGTTACACCAAACAATCAACAAATTATGAAGACAATATGACTCCAAAAAAGAAGATCCAAAAACACAAAATACAGACTTTGACAAGACGCTGCACATTTACATACACAGGACCAAAATTAAACGGAATAACTAACATCTACCGAAAGGAAGGCACACAAATTGCATTACGTACATACACACGCTTTGAACCAAACTAACTGCAAAGACTGAAAAAACGGACACACTCGACCAAAGTGGGGCATATAAAAGAACTTGTATGTGCAAAAACGCATATATAGGACAAACAAGACGAAAAATGCGGACCAGATATTCAGAACACATTAAAGACACTCGAATTTTGCTAACCACCTCCAGACAACTGGACACGAACCTAACAAAATACAGGACTGCATCTCCTTACTACATACAAAGGATGAAAACTGAACATATTAGAAAGCATGGAAAACTGTGAACAGATCATAAATGAACTAATCAACACGAAATGCGACACCACAAACGAAAGCAACCAACTGACGGATTTACAGACCACCCTGTACAAAAAAGACTTGGAATCGACATTCAACAGACTCTCTTTCTCTCCGTCTCTACTAGGTTAGGTTAAACCTGTATGAACAAGTCTATAGCGTATTTAGTGTTTAAAGTGCTCAACGTTAAAAATCCCGACTATTTATACGGTAGTTTTCATTTCATGGAAGATGTGCGCAGTACTTAAACGAGAAACGCCAGGTTTATGCAAATCCTGAGACACACAACCCGTCTGTACAGTGTACAATCAATCTTTTGCTGTCCAAGGAGCTCTATGACTGATGCAACCCTCGTCGAGGGTTTAGGAACGGTGATTTTATAAGAAAATATACCTGTCAAAGGAAATCGGTTATACAACACTTATAACATGCTATTTGACCTGAGGAAAAAGACAGAGGCATTTTGTGCGTATGATGAATAAGAAAACGCAAGGAAAGGAAAGGAATAAATATTTGTGATAATCAATTATAAATAAGAAAAACAATTGTATGTAGAGTATGATTGATTGCATGTTCGTTTCACCGCAGACACTTTTTGTTTTCTGTTATTTATTACATAAGTTGATTGAGAAATGTTGAGTTCTTTGCGTATATAATATTACGTTCTATATTGACAGTTGAATATGTAGAAAATAAACGCTGTTTATTACTTTATGTATTTTGGTTAGTTTAAGTGATTCAATGTGAAGAAGGGGAGGAATATTAGAGTTTTTTTTTGGTCATGTTATAAAGAAATAAGCAAATAAGATGAATTGATGTAATGCAATGGCGGAGCGTAATGCATGCTGTCTGCGGGTTGGACAGCTCCCCACTCTGTGCAAGTCTGTGTGTGTCGTCATTCTACGAAAGGGAGGCGAACGTTAACACTTAGACCTGCTATCATGAGACCGCTCAGCCTTCTTTCCATATTTGGCAAAACATTCTTGATGTGTCAGTCCCTCGAAGGAGTCTTTGGGGGCAACCTCACTAGCAGGCAATACGGGTGTACCAAAGGAAGGTCCACTCGGGATGTCATGGTCGAAAGTCGGCATGTTTCCCGGCTGGCACCGGCTAAGTACATCGTAGCAGTTCGTTTGACAACCTTTGGTGGCCAGCGCTCCTTAATGAGCTTAAAGGTAGGGGAATCCCTCGAATCTGTACTTACTCGTCAGGAGTTAGGCCCCCCACAGGGCTCAGTCCTTGGACCAGCACTCTGAAACGCCTTCTTCGAAGGTCTTCTCAGGAGGTTCATGGAGACTGACGGCGAGCCATAGGCCTATGTGGATAACTGTGGGACGTGGCGACTTCAATAAGCGGCTCCACTTCTTTTCTCTCAAAGACATTCATCACATTCATCATGCACGTCTTGAGCCTCTGTAGTTTCTACATCAGTGAGCGACGGTTGTTGGGAGGGCAGACGAACTTAGCAGCATTGACTGCTACAAAGCAAGACTTGACTGCTGTACCTATGCAGGTTCTAGTTCGGTGGATACTACACGAACCGGCCTCTTGCATATTAGCGAAACTGCAACTTCCATGACTGATATAACCCTCTTCAAGAGTTTAGGGACAATCAGTCAACAAATAAGGAAACAGACCCGTAATGCATTGTTCATTGTAGGGGAATGTGAGAGCCCTACGGCCCTCATTCCCTCTGGTGGTTAGATAAATGAAACCATATCTCTCTCTCTCTCTCTCCTTCTTTCTCTCTCGACAGGCTATTTAAATTATGTAAATTATAGTATATCTGAATTTTGTTCGAGAAGAAAATAAAATTTTTTAAAAAACCATCGAATAATGAAACAAAGATATTGTTGTTGTAGATAACTAGCTAATAAGAAGAAGAAGAAACGAAAACTGTTGACGCATTTGTATTTTTCATGTTAAATTTTAAAATTTCTGGTTAGGTGTAAGAATGGTCGAGTACGACCAAATCTCGCCAGAAGTATTATTAAAGCCGTCATTCATTCATTCTCTCTTTCTCTCCCTCTCTCTCTCCCTCCCTCCCTCCCTCCCCCCCCCCTCTCTCCCTCCCTCCCTCCCCTCCCTCCCTCTCTCCCTCTCTCTCTCCCTCCCTCTCTCTCTCTCTCTCTCTCTCTCTCTCTCTCTCTCTCTCTCTCTCTCTCTCTCTCTCTCACGCTTTCTCTGTCCATAAAATACTCAGGTTCGTGAAATAAGGGTCACGTACCTTAGAAGTCCTCTCTCGACCAACGACTTGTTAACTGCTGACTACCAGGCACCCGTTTACGACTCTGAGAGACCCCACGGTGTGTCAAAGGAATAATTGGCGAATTGATATAAGTACCCCGCGAAGAGGCTCCTCCCACAAATAGAAACTAACGTCAAGGTCAGAAGTCGAACTGCATCGAACGGAAAGCTCCAGATAGCACACGTTCTTTATAAGAATTGAGTTGCATAACTTGACTCTTTACCGCCTAAATATAGACATTTTATCGCCAAGCTCTTAAATTCCATTGTTGTAGATAAGTTTCATCGTCCTGAGCTTCGATTAACGGTTGATATAAATTCGATTTCCTTCGTCTTCTCCGAATTAACTGCATTTTTGAGATAAAATTGAATCTGATGTAATGCGCTGTCAGCGTAACGAATTCCAGTACGTACAAGCCGTTTCAAGTCAGAAAGAAAGATTATAATTTACAATTGAATAGGTTAGGTAATGAAGCCAGCTCCTAGATGCGGAATATAAACTCAACATCAATATTTGAATGAACAGTTGTGATCTCGATAGCCCGTGAACAACTGAATAACCAAATTTGAGGAATAAGAGATCTTCTCTCAATTGAACCAGTTGATTAGCGATACGGGTCACCCACGGAGAATGTGTGTAAAGCTGTAAAAGATAATTTTTTTCTTAATTCAGAAAAGAGTTTTCATCTCTTTTATCATAAATGGGAGTTGTTCCTGTTCCTAAACTACTAAATTTGGCTAGAGTAACCGAGCCAGACCCTGACCACTGAACAACTGAGGTGATTTGGAGTGAAGTCGAGAACCCCTGAATAATTGTATTTGCCTGGAGTTGACATGGTCCTAAGTTTTTTCAGTTCATGGATGCTAGGAGACGGGAGAATACTGTGCTACGGCATTCATTGACGTAGCAGAGGCCTTTGGCCAAGTTCCTCACGAACTGTTGATTACGAAACACGGAAAATACAACTTTATGGAATCCATCAGCAAGGCCTCAGGCAGTTAGACACAACAATGCGCTCTTTGAATTTTATTCATTGGGCGTCCGCAAGGAACAACGTTATCTTCATTAATGGCACGGCCCAAAATATTTACGGCCATTCTCATTGATTTATGGGCGATTCTGCACAAATGCGGAATTCTTACGTTTTGAGGGCTGCTACGCCGAGAAATACCATTTGAGAAAATGATCAGAGACCACAATGATCTGAGAACACAATGGTGTGAGAGAATTTTAGCATATAAGAGAGAACAGCCGAGCCAACATGGCCCATATTTAAGTGGCACATCACTATGAGGTGCGAGCAAAATCGGTTAAAACTAACTACAGTTTTCAAAATGTCAATTTTTTTTCAAAAACTGCTTTTACGATATTGATAAATTTTTTGTATGGAAAATTATTACTGTCACAACTACATGTAGGTTTAATTGTCGTCCCTCAGCTTGCAAATGCTGTACTGTCCCCAAACAACTCCTACAGTATTTCCCCACTCATGATGACGCGAAAGTAGAAAGAATATAAGCTGTCACGAGTCAGGAATTTTGTCTTCAGACACCCGTGCAGTCAGAGTTCGACGAGTAAACATTTACATCGAGTAAGTTCGTCTACTTATCAAAGCCGACTGATTGGTTTCTACGAGTCATTTACCATTAATTTAGCAAGGTACGGTATTGTGATACATTTTATGAGTAATTCTGCGGAGAGTGAAAGAGTAAAGGTTAAGGTTAACGACGATCGACGTAATTAGTCCTGCACTCCAAGCCTTTGCTACTCGGTGAGAAGAGCATTGGCGAGTCTAACGTCTGGGGTAAGTCAAGAAAATCGAACCTAACAAATAATATTCATATAATTGTTCGTATAAATATTAGCCGCACTCATACTTTTATTTTTGTATAAATTAAAATAAATTTTGTATTACGTGTAATTAATAATTGTGGCTTGTGAAGGCAGTAAGTTTACCCCAGGATTGGCAACCCTCGTTCTACACACCGTTCCTTAGCAATATTCATATTGTTGGATTGTAATTTTGAACAAAGCAGAGCCAAACATCAAATGATACGTTACAGTTGCCGAAGAAAACCAATATCACAATTCATTCTAACCGCGTAACACTGTGGCCTAAGTAATGAAAATAACTAATCCAAAGGATCGTACAAAGTATTAAAACTATTAATTAAAGTGAGCTCACCGGGAAGTTCCTTAACTCTGATTTCAGCATCGTAGAATTTTGCTAAGGTTTTTGTTCAGTCTCAAAAACGGATGTATCAATTTTGATGAATTCATAATTATGCACAGTTTCAAATAACCGAACAGGTCCGTAAAATTATCATTCGTGGGTTAATGATGGGAGGAGCACAATAAATTATCAAAATTTTCAGCGCAATTATTTCCTTAAATTTCTTCCGCATGTAATAGTAGCATTTTCAGAAAAGTAGGGCTGTGGAAACTTGTGTGGGGCTCAACTTGTTCTTCACATCTCGTGAGGAGTTCGCTGGTATGAGTTGACTATGAGAGACGATTTTACGCTCGTTGGGGGTAATAATGTTCTCGTTCCATCTCTAGTTGGGTTGATAGTTGCACAAATTATAGAAATGTGTGTTATTAACGTCAAAATCTGTTAAATGTAATCAACATTCCTTGTGGAATTCACATTTTTGCAGAATTCATGGGAAGGATCCCCCAACGGCTCGCGTCTTCCGTTACAGCTGTCACCAATAAATCCTCGCGAAGGATGACGAGCGTAAATAAAAAATCTCCCAACCTGTTGCTGCAGGGAACCAAATTAGTGCCGATGTTGAGCGAAACTGACCATAAAGGAACTTGCGGACGGATCGGCGTCTTCGGAGGCTCAGTCGAATTCACTGGCGCCCCATACTACGCTGGCTATAGCTCTTTGAGAGCCGGATCCGATTTGGCGTACGTCTTTTCAGCTTCGAGCGCCGCTCCTGTTATCAAATCCTATTGCCCCGAATTAATGGTGATTCCTCACTTAGATTCGGACGAAGCTGTCAACAGGATATCTCCTTGGACTGCCAGACTCCACGCTGTACTTATCGGACCTGGAATGGGGCGAAACGAGCGCATTTTGGCCAACGTACACGACATTGTTGAACATCTCAAAAGTACTCCGGGGGAACAGGTACGATTCAGATTGACTATAAATATTGTTACATGTCTCATACAGTTTATGATTGATTTCATCTCCAAATTCAGATATTAATTGTAAACAACAAAAATGTCGCTGTCAAATCAAGTTACCAACACATTATAACACTATACTGCAGAAAATATGCTTCATTTTACCTAAACTATGAATGTAGCAGTCAAACCCATTTACATGATTCTATTGATTGCTCTTTGAGCTCTATAGAGACGATTATTTATACTACACTAGCAACTAGGACACTAGTCCAAGTAGGCACATGGAAAGAAATTGACTTCCATGGTTGTGCTCACGAATTTCTAGTGTCTGGAGATTACGGTACGATCGTAACTGTGCCAGTGAATGCTCTTTTTGGAAGATATGTAACGCAAGAATTTACAGGCTCGATCCTATCACTTGCGTTTGCATAGAAAAAGAACCAAACGTTAGCCATGGTTCAAAACTGAATGAACGAGTGTGTTGTAGAGGGTTACCAATGCTACACATGGTACATGGACGTTGTTCGTATGGCATTTCAAAAATCCCAGGACTCTCGGCCATACCATATCGATATAGTCGCGAAAACGTCAACGTAGTGTAGAAAATTTTCCCCGCGTGTTTGATGGCTGTTACTCCGGCTAATTCCTGCTCGTTTATGCGCCAATTGTGAGGAGCGTATCGGATCTCAAAAAGGTTGCTGGGAGAGTGGATAATGCTAAATAATTTTAAATCATCACCGAACAATAGGCAATATATTTATAGTAACAGCCTGTACTCTTGAAGAAGAGAAAGGCCTACGATGACGTCTGTGCATGAGCGATGAAGCACTGAAAGTTTAAATTGTTTGAAAACTTGATCATTTATCGTAATACTAGCGCGACAACTGTATTGAATTGGGCAAGATAGAGACTTTGAACCCATTGAAATTGGGCTTTCACGCTTACTTTCTAAAAGAAGACCCTTGCATTGAGCAAAGGCTTCCACTGCCACTGAGCTGCCACTATCAATAAGTGCATTGGCTTTAGTTTCATTGATAAAAACGTCAACAACTGATTTCAAAAGGCACTTGGGAGCAGCACAAACAACGGCGTTAGTATCTATGGTGGATGTTACCTGTTGCTTTGAACGGCTTACTGATGGATAGTATCCTAACTTATTTCAGTGCCAACGTGTGTTTTCCTTAGCAGGGCACAAACTACGAGGGTACTTTACCCTACCATTCTTCCTATCATTCGAGGCTGCCGATGGTGTGTGAACTGATAATAAATTTGCGTCAGATACCGAGGGTAAAAAGATTGTTGGTAGAGGGCTATTTGAAACTGAGTTTAGTACTAGTGCTTATGTATTGGCCTTACTCTACCATACATAATCGTCCTCGTTTTCAACTGCTGTTCTAGCCTGCAATTGGCAGTCTAGGCAAAGTCAATGTAATACCCTATAATATTGGTATTCATTCATTCCTCCCATCAGACTAGGAGTGACGAACGAATTACTCTGAAATCCAAATCTTTGTTCTCTTCCTTGCTCATTTTAAGGAATGGAAAAAACGTAACTTCTGCGTAATAACTGCGCTAGATTTACTGAAATAAAAACTTAATCTTTATAGTTTTTAACGTTGGGTGCCAATTTATTTTTGTGAAATTGAAATGAAGGGAAAGTCAGGAAATAAATAAATAGTGGGGATAAACCCATCAATCGCAATAAAAACTAAATATAATCAATTCGAGTAAAAGGAAACAAAATTAAGCTGACAAAAAACTGATTTAAAATTTAAAAAAAAATGTCTTCTCCTACCGAACCTATGGCTTGCTGAAGATAAATAAATAAAGCCACCAACTTGAAAACTTGGATTCTTCTTTCTTCGTTCGAACAAAGGGGAGTTATCCAATTCTAATGTAATCAGTATTCCTTAGGGAAGAGAGCGGGAGAAACGGTGGAACGGGAAATCAGGGAACGTGTCCAAAGAAAAAAACAGGAAATTCGTAACCTTTTTCTCTCCGAAAAACTTGATTCTCCACCAACAAGCGCCGTTCCAAGTGGCTCGATTGGTGCTGCGTAATAACCGAGAAGACACCCAGCCGTGTCAGTATCCTTCCTCTTTCACGTTACACCTTGTAACTGGTGGCAGGCAAAGATTTCGTTGACTGGTTAAACAAAAGTAGCTTTGAGAATTGCAATAGCCGCCTCATAACTATTTGCCTCACAAATCATTGCAAATAAAGGTGGGGCTCCATAGTTCATTAGTAAATCAAGTTTACCTTCCTCGGAAAGTGATCCAGGGATGTTGCGTAAGAAGCTTTCAAAAGTGCGGAACCAACGCTTCCACTCAACCGCCGCAGTAGCTGTGTTTGTATCCAGTTCGAGACGATTCTCGTGTAGGACATTAGTCCAATAAATCGTAATAAATCCGACCTCGATAAATAAGGCTTTATTGAACTAAATTCTGACATGCAATGGAATGAATAAAATAGAATTGAGAAACTAACGATGTAGCGTCCATGGTGACTAACAACATCCAGGAAACGGACCTATAGTGTTTGAGAGTTCATCACAATATCACATCTGGAAATAAAGAAGCCAAGCCACATCATTTACCAAAATAAGAAAGCAGAGCGGTCTAATATGTGACTGTTGTGGCACTCTAATT
This sequence comes from Pachypeltis micranthus, assembly GCA_020466155.1. Taxonomy (NCBI): domain Eukaryota; kingdom Metazoa; phylum Arthropoda; class Insecta; order Hemiptera; family Miridae; genus Pachypeltis; species Pachypeltis micranthus. The sequence goes on along the minus strand of CM035770.1, from coordinate 53,114,088 downwards.
ACTTGGTACGAAACATGAGGAGAAAAACTCAGGAAGGGACGAGCAAATGAAGGGGCTCTCAGATAACACCAATTGGGACATGCAAACGAATTGGGATGGGCAGATGAACGGCGAGAACCAGGTTTAGGTTTGTTGCAGCCCTGGGCCTATATTTAACAGTTGCCCCCTGAGAATAGTAAATTCTATCAACATTCAAGTATACAAATACAGAGCATTATTACTACTAATCTTGATTCATTTATACCCCACGTAACCTATAAATTCCATCTACTACCCGATTTGTAAAAAGAGTATTAATTTTCTGTCTATTTTTTACAAATAACAGAAATACTTCAAACCACTTACCAGTCACAATTTTTGTTAAAGAAGAAGTCACACTACATGACGATAACAATCCATGTGAGTCCTACATTGAGTATTGACAAATCCACAACTCACGTTGTTAGTTTCACAAACTGACAAACTTGAAAATATCTACTTTTCGTGTTTCTTCTGGAATATTTTCCTCTTTTGCTTTGTTCGACTTCAGTTTGAAAGCTCCACTAGCGTTATGAGTATCGTGATTCATAATGAAAACAAAAAACACAAAAATAAAAGTCAGAGTAACTAAAACGCAGTCCACATAGCAAAGTCTTGACAACAGTTCGTAGCCCGTTATTTTCCTCTCCTTGTTAAAATACGGCGAGATTTAAAGATAGACGTAACACTATGTTCATCTATTTTTCTTTCGTTCAAAACGCTATACTTCAAAATAACATGTACTAGCCAGTGTATATGTGGATGCGTTTCGCGAGCCAGATTTTTTATTTATACCTTTGCAAAAAAAACCCTGCCATGCAGCACCCCCGAGGCTTGCGGCCCAGTCTGTGGTAATTCTGGCACAGTGTATGCCTGCTCAGATAACACTGATTGGGACGCATAGACGAACACCTCGTTTGAGACCTCCTCTGTTCAATCATGAGAGACCTCGGGAGGCAACTGGCTCACTGAGCGACAATGTTAACCCATGAGAGCTGGAACATAACTGAATAATTCTTTTATTCCTTTATTTATACTTCGGGATAAAGAGGATTGTTAATGTGGAAGTAAACACTAATAAAACGACTCACTTTTGAATAATAAATATTATTTGAACGTTGCAGGGGTACTATAGGCCCCTCATCTTCGATGCGGACGGAATTCATTTTCTGTCGCATTACCCCACGCTTTTGAAAGATTACGAAGGGGACGTGTACATAACTCCAAACATCGTCGAGTTCAACAAGTTGATGTCAGTATTGATCGGCCCTCGCTATCAGCAACCCACTGAAATGGATCTCCTGGAATTGAGCAAAGCTATCGGAAAGAACGTTACCATCATCTTGAAAGGGAACATCGATCTTATTTCAGGTATTTGCCAGTCAATTAGTACAACATTTTAGCCTCGATGAACCTCTTTGGCAGGTCCGCATTTCCTGATAGTCTAGCCTTTGAACTGCACACAATTGAAGAGGTTGAAACTCATTGCCAACCGCAGTGCTTTGGGTTTAGTAATCCTCATTGAGGTGCATGTCTATTCTGCATCTACTTTAAAAAAAAGCTTTAAGCTACATTTTGGTTATCTCAATTCATCGGGCTGTCAGAAAAACATTGGTAGAGAACAATATATATATGTATTGGCAATTGAAGACACCCCCTGTGAGTTGAATGAAAATCGTTGAAGCAGTTTTGCCTCCAAGTGAAAACCGCCTTTTTTTGCCTCATAGGCCTACATGTCTGTTGCAGGCGCTTCAGTGAACGTAGTCTAGTGGTCAATGTCATAGATTAATATTCCAAGAAAAAGAGTGGCATATAGAGCTCGTGGTCGCTGTAATTTTTGTCTGAGCCAGTGGATTACAAACATTTCCAAACCTCTGTTCCCCGAATTTCCACTCAGATATTTATAAAGAAGAAAATTGATAAACATTTTGTCTCCCCATTTCCCACCCCAAAGATCTAATGAAATTAGGTTTTATTCAATTCAATAGGTCTCAAAATGTAAACATCTGATGAAAACTGATTGTACTTGACTTTGGAGAATTCATCATTTGTGTGACGGATGGTAACAATAATAGTCCCAGGCTGGATAAGTTGGTGCAAGCTGATAAAGCCATTTCGGATCGACGTTTTACCTTGACAGTTTTACTTATATTAAATGTGAGTTACTAAGGATTATTTATGGATGAAGAGGAATTCAGGGTCGAATGAATATCTGGTTATCCAACTGTTGGGCGCACGAGGGGGCGAGAGATGAAGATCGAAAATAAAAGAAATCAGTGAGCGCGGGGAGGACTGTATTAAATGCAATGAAGTGAGTAGCGTTTGTGTACAAAGGGGCAACACAGAAGAACGACTTGTAAATGGGTTAACTGGCGGGCAACTGTAAAGGAACAATAGAGCGAGCTGTAACCGGGCCAAGAATTGATATAGGAACTTGTCTGAGTGGGCACAGAGATGAGTCTTACTTTCGCAAGAGTTCGTAGCTGAATGAATTTTGGAAGGAGCTGTCTCTTGTGGAGAGGAATCTGAAATTGAGGAGAGGGAAAATAAAAAAAGGAAAAACCCCACTTCAGGGCACTCCACTCCCATTAGAAAAGACTTGAACTGATTTGACTTGCGTCGAACACCAACCATTTACAAATAAAACGGAAAAAAACGAATATTTATTATGCTGCATGAAGTCGTGGAAAATTTAGATAAATAAACCAAAATAAAATAAACTATTCTGGATGGAGAAATAAAATATTATGAAATTAAAATATTCTAGGAGCTCCTTACAGTAAATAAATCGGATGCTTGGGAAGGACGAACTGATTTTACTATGCAGTTTGGTGACAAACAGGGGAAATGGAGAAAAAAAGAAAGATCTGACGGTAGGTGCAGGGTGAAGATAGTGGCTAAGTTGCACTGAAGGAGGTTGGGTGGTGTTCGAAATTTGAAGAACAAGGGGGTTCCTGCTGATAGGCCAACCAAAGTCGTTGATTTTGGAACTTAAATTTATTGGCCGGCGTCCTGGGATACTGATGACCATGATCGTGAGAAACGTAGCGTTCTGTAAGCTTCAGGTGAATTCTCGCAGCAAATTCGACGGAAATTGACGATGGGAGAAGTCGAATGGAGAGAGGTGCCAAAAGGCAGCTTGAAGGTGGTGAAGGACTCGATGAGAAAGAGCAAGAGCTCCAGTTATAGTTGCGAGCAGGAGCGATAGGGCCATCAGATCACGAAAGAAACGAAAGAGAAGGAGGTTCACTTCGCCTCTTCATGACACCCCTCAGAGTCGTCAACAATTATTCTAGAAGATTTTCGGTGTTCGCATTTTCTCGCTTATGTCACGTGCCCCGAGGAACGCATTTACCGTCGTTTTCATTCAATATTTCATCACTCGGGAGTGTATACTGAAAAATATCTGGTAATAATTTACAATTGAATATGCAGCGAGCGAGCGAAATGAGTATGACATTTTTCTCATGTATGTTGCAGACAGCACCGGGGCACACGTCTCATGCGATCAAGAAGGTTCATTCAGGCGCTGCGGCGGTCAAGGGGACATGCTTTCAGGTTTGTCGAATAATAACTTAACAGAAGCACAACTACCGAATTGGCGGGGGTAATGTGTCAACATTTTAGCGAACTGCCGTAGAAAAAGAATTTTCGTAAAACATTTGGATGCCAGTTCCTCGTACGACATTTCCTAACGACACGTATTTTAATGTTTTAAGATATTCGTTATTACGCTCGACAAATCTTGATAGAAGTGAGCTCGAGAGTTCAAAATTGGCACAAAAGTCCATAGGATGAGTCGAATAACTGTAGAAAATGTCAAAATTCGTAAAAGCATGGGCACGCTCTAACATTTCGACATATTTTTTTAAATTTTCCACTACCTAAAAAGGTGTAATAGTAGAACAATCTCTTTACAAATTATGAACAGTCAACGCTAATGAGTATTTTGAAGTTCTCCTAACACAACAAAACACTTTCTCGTTACAACAAAATGAGACAACTCCCAAGGTACATCTCATGCCAGTATATCTCATTACTTTACAATTTGAGGTCTGAATCGAAAAAAATGTAATGTTGCCGTGAAGCCTGTGTGTGTGTAATTCAATTTTAGGGAAAAATTGAGCTTATTCTGGAACAGGGGTCGAAAATGAGAGTTCGTTTTTCTTAAAAGCTGCTTGGACAATTTTGATCGAGCGCTTTCAAACTATTATCTACTCGTCGGTATGTAAATTTTGCTCTCTGTAAATATCTCCGTTTAGATCCAGTTTTTTTATGAAAGCAAAAAACTTCTTTTTTTTAATTCCTTGAAAAACGGCACCAACGAGTTTTATCAAACTTCTGGATGTTTTCAACTTGTCGATATTCCATAAATGTTCATAGTACATGGAACAGAGACAACAACCAAAATGTTTCAAAAGTCAAGTTTTTTGAAATGCGTTGAATTCAGATATAGCAGATCGTGATTGCCAGGGGTTGTGGAAAGTTGTGTGTTGATACGCTTGTTTGGTACATCTTTCACTCTATGTTTATGCCTATGTCACTCTATGTTGCGATGATCTAGGGGCGTTGGCTCATCAGTAGAGCTGCCCCCCTGAAAATTTTAGGTAATGGTTGTAGTGATTGGCCCTGACACCCAGTAATTAGCCATTATTAACTAAAACTGCTAAAACAAAAGTGCAAGAGGGACCCCACCTGATACGAAATGGGGGTTTTGTGCGAAGGAACGGATTTTTTAGTTCACGTTAAGAGATATTGCAGATTTGGAATCCCGATGCCTGTAAAGCGTCAAATTTTTACCGGGGGGGGGGGGTGTAAAAACTTTCCAGAAAATAGTGGGTTATTATTCAGAATGAATTAAAAACTAAAAGTGGCCAGTCAAATGGCATTCACATGTCATCAGTTCTGTGACGTGGCGAAAAGAAACGGAAAGCCTGAGAAATTATGGAAAGGAAACAGAAGAGAGAAGAAATGAAGCAAAAATATCAGGTGCGTCGCGTCAAACAAATTTCCCTAGCTCCAGGTCAATTCACTCGTGTTCATTACTTATTCAACTACTCAGTTCATTCGAACTTGGTCAAACATCACTTCACGGCGGCAGAAACCGGTGGCGCTTACAGATCTGGAATTTATTGTGCTGCTCGTAGACATGCCCTCGCTATTATTTAGCGATTGGTACACAACGAATGGATAGTTATAGTGGTAGTAGTGGGTGGAAGCTTGAGAGACCTCTGCCGCAGCTTACAGGGGTCCTTCCAAACCCCAGGGAGGCCAGTAAGTCCAAACTGCTCCGTCCTGTGATGAGGGAAAGCCGAAAGATTGGACGGGGCAGTGACCATGCTGGCCTTAACGGTTGTTTCACCCAAACATGGTACCACAGGAATGCACAGCCTGCGGCCTTTGCGCCAGTGCATTATGGGATAGGGCCCGTGACAGGTGGGCTGCCTCCACTGGCCAAAGTAGGTAGAACGGAACAATCCAACTCCTACCCTGGCCAAGGCCTGACATCTGCTTGCCAGGAGGACATCGTGGTGGACGCAGAGTCGCTGGAGGCTAATCATTCCATCCCTTACTTCGTTTTTAACCTGCAGGGTCTGGGGGAGGTGGAGGCCACTTGGTTGGAACTCCCACAGTGCAGAATTGTAACTGGACACGATTTTTTTAAAAAGGATAATTATAACTGTTCAAGTGCTATCGGGCAACAACTTTAAGAAATATGTGATAAGTGAAACAGCGGTGGATGACATTTCTGAAGTAGCTTCTATACATCTTATGAGCATTATTGCAGACTCATCGTGTTGGTACAACCACCCAAGATTTTCCAAGATTCTAATGACATTTGAGATAAGGTTTTGAGGAAATTACCGTACTTCTAACGGATCGCGGAATGTCATGCCATACCAAAATACCTTGGTCATTAATAAAGTTGGCGGTATAATATACAGCACAACTAACGTGGAAGAGCCGAGATCGTTTGCAAACGAGGGAAGAGCGTATGATTGCCTCCCATTCATGTACAACGTTATCAATACAATTTTTATGTAATCGGAAATTGAGTTGTTCGCAAAAAGTTGACAGTAACAGCTCAGAAACTGATTTTATGCGCGACTTTGACAAGTTTTACCGGGAAACTGATGGCTTCGCCTCGGTCGCGCGATCTATGCGACGATAGATGAACTAAAGTAGTTTCCACGTTCGCCGCTAGAGTCGCGACCGAAAAGTTCGGCGCTCGAATTTTAACAATTTGAAAACTTGGAATTTGGAAATTTCCGATTCGGACAAGCACTCACGATCAAACGGATGTTGAGTGAACTAAAGTAATTCCTAGCTCCTTACTGTTTATGATCACCTGTTCAAATATCTTTTTAAACTAACACTTCAGGCCAGTCGACTATTCTATTCAGCACCAAGTTGTCGGAACATGTCTTTCTCACCAGTCTAGTAGAAATGGTAGCAAGCAAAACGCTCACCCTACAGGTATTGGTATGGACCACCCCACCAATCTTTTTGGAGGTGCTAGTAACATTTCTGCAGAGCTTATATAGAAATCACCGTGTCAAACTCCTTTTTCGTCGAAAAAAATTCTAGTAATTTATTGTGCCACAGATGGAAATGTTGTTGTATTGTCATCTCATCAGGAGTTGTCTATGAAAAAATTTAATCAAAATCGTTGTAACCATTTTTGAGAAGAAAAATATTTGGTGTTTTAATCACTACGATAACTAAGTTAGTCCAAGAAACGCTATTTGGGGAAATGGTATGTTTGTCTGTGAACGATTTTTAGAGAAAACGGCAGAAGCGAATTAGCTCAAACTTGATATCTAGCCCGCAGCTCAGCACGGCACGGCAAATTAATTGTAAGGGCAAAATCCGCCCAAAACTAACTACAATTATAGAGATCAAAACACCAAATATTGTTTTCTCAAAAACGGCTCTATTGATTTTGATTAAATTATTGATATGAGCAACTCTCAATAAGTCTATACCGCAAAATTTCCATTCGTGGGAAAATGAAGAGAGCAACACAATAAATTATCAAAATTTTCGACGAAAAATCGATTTTATTTTATAAACTCCACTGAAATGTCACTAGAATATTTAAATAAATTGGCGATAATAAATTCCGAAACTGTTGTAAGCGCTACCGCTTTGTGCCGCTGGGAAGTGATGTTTGACCAAGTTCGAATGAACTGAGTAAGTAGAATAAGTAATGAACACAGTAGAACTAAGGGAAGTTGTGTGTTGCTACGCACTAGACGTTTTGTATATGTAACATCGTTTTGCTTAATCATCTATTAGAACAATCGTTTGAAGGTAAACAGCAATTTTGTGGCCATTTCAAAATGGCTCAATAACTAATTTAGTGAGTGAAAATGAACTTTCCTTCAAAATGCTGAATTTTTTATTAGGGGGCTGAATTGGCATACTTTGAGAATTCATTTTCAAGTTGCCAGTGCAAACTAAGAATTATTGCGTAAGGGCGCCAATCACTATAGCCGCTACCCTATTTCATATTGTTGTCTCCATGTTTGCTTCTCAAGCATCGCCACTTTTTTCAGGGATAACAGCGACGTTCGCTGGATGGGTCGCCATAAGGAAATTCACCAAGTACCCTCAACTTCACGAAACCCTCTCTGACAACGTTTTAGCTTGTTTTTGCGCTTGTTCGATCACGAGAGCTTGCAATCGAGTCGCTTTCAAAAAATATTCTCGGTCTATGCTCGTAACCGATATGATCAAAGAGCTACCCGCTGTTTTCTGCGCGTTTTGCGAAGGAAGGGCGTTAACAACGTAAGCTCTTTCGAAATATTTGATGTTTAAACAATTGCGGTACTGGGATGTCCCACCAACATAATGGCGGGCCTACGTGTCAATTGTCGATCTTCAGCCTGTGATGGGAAGGGATACTTTTAAGTGGACTCGATGGATGGGCCTGCGAGGCCCTATGAACACTCAGCCGAGATCTACATCCTGCGTGAGGAGTCTCCATCCAGCGGTTGTCGTCGACAGCGCATTTTTTGAGTTAAATTAAGTTAATTAAATAAATTAGTGAGTTATGTTCCTCTTTTGAGCAAATGTATGTGCACCTTTCAATATTCCATCATTGATGTACGTCACCACTCTGAGCGAATCAAAAATAACTTGTGAACAAAAAAAATTGGTGTTTTGAACATTACAATAACTATATTTAGTTTGAGGCCGATCTTGCTGATACCCTTATTTTGGCGTCTAATGGTCTGTTGGCTAAGAGTCAAATTTCAGTCAATTTGGTTCAGCCGTTTTCTCCCAATCACGTTCACTGATTGACCATTTATCTAAAGAATATTTTCTGGTATCATTAGTGCAGATTAAATAACATTTTTCCTACTCCGAAGAGCTAAGGAAAGTAAAAAACCCTGCAAATTATTGTGACTGAAGCGCCTGTAGGCAAATGGCACGACGTTGTCGAGCGGGCGGGTGGTTTTGATAAGACGGGAGGGAGGGAGTACAAACGACGAAACATTGACTTCCGCCGTAGTTCCCGCAAGTTCATTCAATTAGTAGACTTTGGCTCACTATAATTATTGTATTGTCACTATGCGCAGTTGTAAACGTCTGATACGCACTCCATTCGACCCAGGATCTAAAAATACCTTGAAAACGATACGAAACACGGCGTATATGCGATTATACTGCGTTTTGTTAATTTTTTTAAAACCATTTTTACTTTCCGCTACCCCAAAGGGAAAGGAAAGTATAGTAATCGTGTGAAGAAAAAAAATGTTGGGTTTTCTTCAGATCTTTACGTTTTGAGGCCTACTGAGTCTAAAAATATCTGGTGCGTAGCAACACAACTTTCCGCCACCCCCGTAATTTCGAACACCACCTACATAGGCGGGCGCTATATCTTCGTTCAACGCATTTTTACAGGAACATGTATGGAGAACAAAATGTAGGGACTAGTTAGCTGAGAGTACTCCGTATGTTTGATCGAAATCGTTGGAGCCGTTTTTGAGAAAATCGGAATACCGATAATTTATTATTCGACAAATCTCCTTTTCTGAGTTAACTTGGCTTATATCTCCGTTCAACATATATATACAGAAATAATTATGGAGAACGAAATGTTGGTATAGGTGATTAAAAGACACTCCATTAGAATTTATCACATCTCGTGAAGAAGTTACCCTGGAATTTACGGAAATGTTCGAAAAAACGTTATTTTCGACACATTTTGATTTTTATCTCTGTTCAATGGACCATCACAGGAACGTTTATTGAAAAGGATATGTAGGTATTAACTATTTGAAAACATCCTGTGAGTTTGGTGAAAATCACTGAATTCGTTTTGCCAAAAAACGCAAAAACCTATTTTTGCTTCAGGGGCCCATATCTCCGTTCACCGTATTTTCATGGAGATATGTATAGAAAAGAAAAGTTAGGTATTGATTAGGAGAAGATAATTTGAAAGTTTAATCAAAATCGTTGGAGCCGTTTTCGAGAAAAATGCGAAAAACACAGGTTTTTGGTACATCTTCGTCCCCCACCCCCTTCCAATCGGCCAAAATCGTCCATAACCTTATTTTGGTGTCTACAAAAAATAACAAACAAAACAAAAAAAGAACCAGCTCAATCGGATCAGCCGTTCTCCCGCAAATCGAACTACAGACACACACACATACACACGGACCACGCGCCGAAATTAGGTTTTTTAGACTCAGTGGGGTCTGAAACGTAAAGATCTGAAGAAAACCCAAATTTTTTTTTTTTTGCCGATTACTATACTTTCCTTTCCTTCGGGTAGCGGAAAGTAAAAAGGGGTTGAAGTAACAGTATATTGAACAAAAAAAACCGCAGTAACGTAGCCTTTGAACTGCCAGACGCGCTTTGGATATGTGTTACAAATAAGCTTCACGAGAGGTGATTCCGTTCGTAACACAACTTACATGACCTGTTGACCATCTTGCGAGAACTTTTCTTTTCCAAGTGGACTGGCGTTTTTTCGAATGCATTTTCGAGTGATCTTGTTCATGATACTGGACGAAAATATCGTTGAACTCAACAACTCTATTAGGAAAGTACTGCCACCGTGCTAAAAACATCTTTGTGTATCAGTAGTAACTTTTGCGTGAGAAAAGCTGCTCAGCTCATCCTAATTTGCTTTGACGGTTTTTATACGACCCCAAAAAATATTCAACAGTTTACTTCGCTCCAAACGCGAGTGTTTTTCGCATTTTTCTCAAAAATTCTGCAACGATTATAATTTACCTCTTCAAATATCTTCAACCAATCACTGTGGAACTGTTGTTTTTTTATAAATGCCCGCCAAAAATTCGTTGAATAGGCATACAAAAGTAAATATGTGGTGCGTAGCAAAACACAACTTTCCGCTGCCCCCGTAAGTTGGAACACCAGCTACATATGCGAGTGCTACATCTTTGTTCAGCGCATTTCTACAGAAACATTTATAGAGAACAAAATGTAGGGACTAGTTAGCTGAGAGTACTCCGAAAGTTTGATCGAAATCGTTAGAGCCGTTTTTGAGACAATTGGAATACCGATAAATTAATATTCGACAAATCTCCTTTTCTGAGTTAACTTGGCTTATACCTCCGTTCAACATATATATATATATACAGAGATAGTTGCGGGGAACAAAATGTGGGTTTAGAATGCTAAAAGACACTCCATAAGATTCATCACATCTCGTGAAGCAGTTACCGCAGAATTTACGGAAATGTTCGAAAAAACAGTATTTTCGCCACTTTCATCTTCATCATTGTTCAATGGACTGTCGAAAAAAATTTATTGGGAACAATACATAGGTATTAACTACTCTAAAACATCCTGTGAGTTTGGTGAAAATCGTTGTAGCCACTTTGCCAAAAAGAGTAAAAAACCTATTTTTGCTTCAAAGACCTACATCTCCGCTCACTATATTTGCATTAAGACATGTATGGAGAAGAAAAGTTCGGTATTGATTAGTAGAAGATAATTTGAAAGTTTAATCAAAATCGTTTGAGCCATTTTCGGGAAAATGCGATAAACCCTAGTTTTTGGTACATTTTCGTCCCCCACCCCCCTTTCCCTTCGACCGAAATCGCCCATAACCTTATTTCGGTGTCTACAAAAAATAACGAACAATACAAAAAAGAACCAGCTCAATCGTTTCAGTCGTTCTCCCGCAAATCGAACTACAGACCGCGCGCCGAAATCAGGATTTTCTGACTCAGTAGGCCTCTAAACGTAAAGATATAAAGAAACCGCATTCGGCGATTTTGTCGCTCTAGCAACTAATCAAATCTATTTTTCGCTCAATTTATATGAAATTAGTAGAACATAGCTCGACGCTCAATATAGAAACTGATGGCGCTCAAGGTTCCGGAATTTATTGAGTTGCTCTTAATCATGCCGCGACCATTATTGAATAATCAGAGCGTAGGTAATTCATTAAACTGCTATTGTTATTTTTCTGTTTTGGAATTATGGAATAAAAACAGGGAGAAACGGTAGTAAGTGAACGGGGATGGTTTGACTTCAGGGTTGTTCCTAAATACCTTATAAGCGTTATAAGACTGTCACCATGTTGGTGGTTAATTATACTGCTATCCTGATTTTAATAAGAACACTGGTTTCATATTTCATAGGTATTTATAATAGAAAAACTGCGCTAAACTCGTCGAAACACAATTTACCTCCGCCATTCTAGCTACTAATTCAATCTATTTTTAACTCAGTTCATCTGAACTCGTAAAACAATTGAAAGTTCTGAGTAGTAACTGGAAGCGTCGGAATTTTGTGCTGCTGCCACTTACGTCCCCCGTGTGAAGGGTATCTTCATTTAAAACCGTACTTACAGATAATTGATTGAACTATGAACATGTTTGTCAAGTGGCTCGTACCAACAATCCTGGAATTACGGAGAAAACACTGTAGAAAAAATTTATCGAACAAAACGACGATAGTTTGAATTCTGGAGTTTCTGTAGCTGCACGTAATTATCTTAAAGCGTATTCAATGTTTCGATCATATGACTACAGTTTGTTTGAATCAATTTTCCTTATCCCTTTGTGATGTGGAAGCCGCTTGGAATCCTCTTCTCCGTTGTAATACACGCAACTTGAAAAATTAGATTAAATACCACTTACCTCTTGGAGACATCGCAACACGTGACAAGGGACGTAACACAAATGTTTCTTCTAGAGAAGACAAAAATCTTTCAATGCGGGGAAAAACATCAACGCGTTTTGCAAATAGAACTTTTTTTTGTAATTTTTTGACAATATAATGAATTTCATTTTTCAACGATCGTGACAACTTGGTGAAACGTTGCCACATAATATACAACTCTATTTAAATATATAATATTTATATACCTATTTATATAAATATCATTGAGAGATGAGAAGAGAGCAGTTCAGTTATGTACAGAAAGTCATTTCCCATTTCTTAAGGTTAGATTCAGAAAATAGGAGGAAGAATGTTAGGAATTGAAGGGAGCGAGGAGGAAGGTGTTGTGAAAGGATGCGGGATGGGGAGGGGAGCAACCCCAACTTCGCCCTTTCATTATTATTTTTTTCTTTTTTAAATAACCTAATTATTATTTTGGAAATTTGTGTTTCGGGGCAAATGACGAGTAATGGCGACGAAAAATCACATAACGACAAAATCATTCGAAATCAGGATACTGGCGGTCGCCGACGTTGATTCTGTCGGAAGCTGAAGTCGTCGAGAAGTTGAGAATTCGAGCGTCGACCCTCTGCATTCGGCCTTTCTTCCCCTTCTTGTTCTTCCCCTGATGTCACCAGGCAAGTTAAAATAATGAGTGCCATATGGCAACCAATTAAACGAATAAATTATACAAAAAAAAAGAAACAAAGAACAGACATTTTTAATACAAATTACTTGGGAAGAACGCGCAACAATAACCGAATTTGCGCTGCATGAGAATCCCAACCGTCGAGATTTCCGTGGCGACAACCGTTCAGGGTCTCACGCCACAGATAATAGCACGTTTTGTTTCATCCTCGAGCTTATCACATATTGAGAATTCAATCTTCTTTCGGCTTGTGACACTCTGGACCCATTACCAGATGAGATAAAAACTAAGAGAATTTCGTTTTTCCATACAGAATCAGTTCCCCCATCGGCAGCACCAGAGCCAGTTCTGTGCAGAAAGGGTAATGTCTATTAGTTATTGTCTCTTTCGACTAATGGCTGTCCACGATCTATATCTGGTTTCAATCACGCGCCTTCTGTGATTAAACCAGCCGCTAGTCAGTTGGTCCCATTTGATTACGGTCAATGCACAGCTTCCCGTTAAGGAGGTTGTTTGACTTCACCAAGCTGTAGCAAATAATTACCAGAAGTGAGGTAGAATTCAGTTCACTTATTTACAGCCTATCGGACAGGAATTCGACATCGAAGATGCAAGTGGACTGAGAACTTCACATCAAACCCACCCTCTTCAGTAGTGTTTATTTTCCTGATGTCAAAACTTCGTTCATCTTCCCGGAACCTGGAAAATGAACTTCCAGAAAGATAACTCAGCGCACGCTACACTAGCTTCGTTGTCATTACGAAAATTGCTAGAGCGAGAACTAATTGTGAGGGGAACGAGTTCATGTCGGCCCAATGGACGTTTACCCCAAAATGAAGAAATAGAGAAATAGAAACTACAACCGTTTCTTCCGTACCGAGTAGATTTTATAGAGTGAACGTACGTCTATCATCCTTCGCTCTGAGATCAAGCTTTTCTCCTCATTCAATAGTTCGTTTCATTCAGAACCCTTCTCAATTACTCCCACTCTTTGGTGTCTATCTCATTTGTGAATATCAGGTTCTCATCTAACATACACGATTATTTTTCGCGCTTGGTAGCTAACGGCTGTCGCCTCTCCTGTCTCATAAATTTGGCCTTTGCGTAGTTGGAACGCAAAAATAGAATATGTAACATACGCGGCACACCTTACAAAATTCAATCCAACGGTTATTCAGCTTTTAGTAGCCCCTGTTTTTTAAACAGACTTAGAAATCCAAGATAATCCAGGGAGTGACCTTCAAGACAACACATCCGAGCCCCTTCCAAGAAGTGCTTTGAGTAGTGATTGATGTGTGCCATTTTAAACAAACGTCGAGCCATGCATATGACGACCATTACTCACCCGATGAGTACATTTTTAGAGCTCCACAACGCACTACAATTCAATGCTTCAACAGTCTTCTGGTTCTAGTCCAAATCGGGACTTTCTGTTTTGTTCGTGAAGGAGCCAACAGTTATGCTGAGGATGGGAGAAAAGTATTTCTGGGAGCAATTGGGCTGAAAATCTTCACAGAGAGAGCTCCTGGCGAAGCTTCGGAATAACAAAGAGCAGATGGAAAATGCAACGGCGACTATATTTGAGACTAAAGAGCGTTCCTCGTACAGGCATCACTAGGAACATCTCATCACACGTCTGCTCAATGCTGCGCAGAATGGTCAGATGTGACAACCTTGAAATGACACACGGAATGGCCCCCCATCCTGCTCGTCTCCTCACCAGGGACGACCCTTCGGTAACAAAATCTCCTCGCTCCAGCGACCATCTTTCGGCTGGAACATTAGCAAGCCCTTTAACTTTCCTCAAATCCCAATTCTCCCCACCACACTCAAAAATGCAATCAAAATTCAAAATGTCAACGCCAAACGCAATCACTCTACAAGTCAAACAAAACTGTTCAGCGAAAATTGACGAAAAAGCAGTTAGTGTAAAATGATTTGCATGCAATCAAAATATTTCGAGAAACATGGACAAAGAGATTCGCACTTCCCGAGAGACTGTTGGTCAGTTGTGCCAACATAGCAAAACTATTTAAGTTACGTTGGCAGACTTTTGAAAAAAAATGTTGAAAGCTGAAATATTCTGATCAATTCGAGGGCTACAACTACAAAAATTGCCTGACTACGAGATACCAGTCGGACGAAGTTAATTAATTCGAGACTTACCTTTGAAACCCGGCAATACTATCATACGACCCTTTTTTTTGTCTCATTTCAATACCATTTCGCGCCTTACCGAAAGGCAGAGGTCCAAAAATGATAGTAATTTTGAAAACTTCGGCGCAGATTAGTCACTTTAGACTCGCGGTTGTCGTGAGGAAATAAAAGAAGAGATTAAGGGAAGGAAATCATGGTTCGAAGAGATAACGGAATGAGCAGAATAATGCGAAATTACCTACAAAAGCGAGTTCTAGGGTCACTTCAAATTTTGAAAGCCCTGGCCTGTTATAAGTTCTCTAGAACGGTGTAAGTTGCTGTACACTTTTGTTGGTTCGAGCACAATTGTATCGATCTGTGGAGCCCAATTAGCCAAAGGATCTCTTTGCTATCATAATTCCAATCAGCGTTTATAAGATAAAAAGCGAACCCCCCTTTCCGGAATCCTCACAACCGGATTTCTAAAGATCCGGATCCATTTGTACGAAAATATATCGAAACACAAAACTTCTGCTGACGCGCATTTTGTGGTTTGAAATACACACACACGCCAAATAATAGCATGCGACCTATGCCTAATAGGCCCAGTAACTTCGTGAAAACAAAAACTATGTTGAATAAAGTTTAAAGACAGCTCTCGACATCTTCGGAACGTTTTCAGTACGTTGGCAGTCTACATAAATTTTAAAAAAAATAAATATTTAGTACGACTTCTCTCAGCCTTACGTACATTCCATTATTTTGATCGCTCTAGCAACTAATACGACAGGATTTTCACCTCTTTATATCAACTGACTTGAAGTTCAATATAGAAACTGGTTGGACTCAATGTTCGGGAATTTATTGGGTTGTTCCTACTTACGTCACCAACTGAGTAACCGGCGAATTAACGGATGCACCTAGGAGTAGGTTCTTTTTGTTATTTTTTGGAGGTGAGAGTGGGGGATCTGCACGAAGATTTTTCGCATTTTTCGAGAAAATAGATATCACGATATTCATTAAACTTTCTAATCGTCTTCTACTAATCAGAACTTGACTGCTGTTCTCTATCACTGTGAAAATTCGTTGAATACGCCTATGAAGAAAAAAAGACGTATGTTTGGCAACACATTGGTGTTTACACTTCTGTAATTATAAGGAAAATACTGAATAAAAAAATTCGTCAAAGAATTAAGGAATTTTTTGGAATGTCTATTTATTCTGTACTACACTTTTTCCGACTCACGGGCATTACAAATTGATCTAATGAAAACTCAAAATACCTTCCTAATCCGTAGAAATAAAAATAAAATAAATCAACTGCACCATCATTTGAGCCCCTTTCCCCTAAGCTGGCTACAAACAGATCAGCAAACAAACCCCAAGGTGATTCAGTTTTTTGGTTCAGGGGCTTCTACAAAGACTTTGAACACCTATTTTTTCTTTTTACCGGAAATCTGCAAAAGTATCGCAATTGCCTCGAGGTAGTGAACAATTAGCAATAAATCTGTCATTCAAAATGAATGACGTTACGCGCAATAAACTAAGAAATTAAATCAAATGAACTAGATAAAATTAATATTATTATTATTAGTTCCAATTGAATTTCACTCACTCAACGGAAATAAGTTAATAAAATTATCCTTTGGGGACACTGAATTTCTTTGATAAGAAATTTCCGGCGATTATTATTATTATTATTTCCACACAAATCAAAAATTGTTTAATGTTAATGTTATTTAATGTCGAGCTAACGAAAAATTCGATTTGGTTCAGTCGTATTTTAACAATCGCGTTAATACATTCACAGATCATTATCCCAAATGGTGTCTCTCGGACTCGAAGTAGCTCTTGAAACGTAGACATCTCGACAAAAATAATAAAAAATGTTAAATAGGTCGCATAACTCTTCGTGCTGCTACGTAGACAAATGAGGAAGAGGTATTATTCCATTTTTCGCGCAGAATAAAATTAGTAGGTCGGCCTCTACTGCGCCTCCTCTCCAGCGGCACTTACGCTTTTGGAACAACAGCGTCATTTCGACCATCAGCACTAAAGCAAACTTCGAGCGTGTTCAGAGAGCTTGTGACGATCCACGCGAAATAATCCGAAAATTCCCGTTTTCCCAAATAAAAAAAGTAACTAATTTCGGATTCGGGCATTGCGACTCACAATCATAACGATACAGATTGATCCCGCGGACGTACTTTTATGATGTGCCTGCGACCTCAATTCTAAAACGTAGATATATTAAGCTAACTTCAAACTATGGAATCGGCATTGCAGAACGAATTAGTTATACGAAATGAAGGGCTCCCTATTATCTCTTCGAACCAAGAAGGAAGCAGTTAGAAAAGGAATGAGATGTCAGTGAATAAAAAAACCAGATCAATACGTTTCTCAATTAATTATAATTTTCGCTTTCATGATCAACTGCCAAAAAAAGAAAAAAAGGAAAAGAAACAAACGAAAAAGAAAACGAACAATTTTCGATTCTTTTCCTTCCTATTAAAAAAAAAATTAAAAAAATAAAAATAAAAAATGCGTTCAATCGAATCATCAAAAACACGGAACATATTTTACAGGAACTTGTGATTGTTATTTTACACTACAACAATTTAAAACGGGGATTTTCATTTCACTCATTACTTCCTACATCATCAACAATTATTGAGAACTCAAACAACATTCAACTGTTGTTTGAAGAGAGAGAAAAAACGAGAGGTATTCAAAAATCTCTAAAATAATTTTAATCTGAAAAAAAAGAACAGGAATCATTTTTTGCACTTTTTTAAAAGAACAGCTTAATACGTTACGATCTATATTTACAATTCGTTTGTTTTCGAATTAAAATGTACAATAAGAATTTTGTTGTTTCATCCATTTGTCAAAAAGAACTTTGTACACGATACCCGAGGTAAAGACAAAGCACGTCATCATTATTATATTGATCACTATGTACATGAAACTGGAAGAATCACAGAAATAAATAAAAAAATAAAATAAATTTAAAAAAGGTGGGGCGTGGAGGGAGGGGAGCATGGAAGGACGGGGGGGAGCGGAACCGAAAAATAAATAAACAAAACAAAATTAATGAAATTAAGACTGTAAAACTATACGGCAGAAATAAATCCCCAAAATTAAGCGTGTCACTTTTTGCGCGACTTTGAACTGATATTTGATACAACCGCGGCGTTACAAGTGAAAAGGTGGAAATTATAAGGCGTCACAAATCAAAACGAAAGGAATTTCAGTAATAATTTCGATAGGAGTTGAGAGATAAAAAGCGTAACGACAATAGAAAACCGGGTCTGGCGCCGGTGAAACTCGTTTTTGTGCCAAAGTTTCTTATTGTAGCTTCAATAGGGCTACAATAAAGATACAAGATAATCGCTATTTCGCGTCAAATGGGTCTTACGAAATGAGAACCATCAAACCTAAGTACGGGAAATATCTCTTGCGCCACTGTAAACAAAAATAAATACATAAAACGTCGTCTATTTTATTTCAGGCTTTTCAGAAAAAAATGACCAAACGAATAATCTTTTACCTCACTTTTTATCATAGAAACATAATGTATACACTTTATTTTTTATGTGGAATAAGATTGTTCAATTTATTTTTTGTTGGCGTAGAATACGAAATTTCCTTATTTTTACTTTTCGCAACACAAACCGTAAGCCATGTTCAAAAAAGGTGATTTTTTGTTTTTTCTTCAGATCTTTAAGTTTTGAGCCCTACTGAATAAAATAAAAATCACGTGCGACGCACCCCACAACTTTCCCCGGACCCACGAGCATTCAGCAATTTTCTTGACTCTAGCGACTAACCAAATCTGATGAATTAACCGAAACGATGGCCTGTAAATTGCCTCTCATCCACGACCGATTCCCAAGATCTCCATAAAAATATGTGGCGCGACGCGCAAAACTGCTCTAAGATCTTTTTTCGTTGAAATTGTGCTGTTCTCGTCATTTTTCCACAAATAAAAACTTTATGGTGTTGTCGTATCATTTGGAGAAACAATTTAATCAATTCGGTCTTTCGATTAAATGTTTTGTTTGTTTTTTTTCCGCTTGTGATTTTTTGAAGGCGCGAAAATGAGGTTATGGGCGATTTCCATCTATGAGATACCAAAATGTACCAAAAACAACATCTACGGATCAGTAGAAAAAGAAATATAAACTTTTTTCCCTTGTTCGGCAAACGGCTTCAATAGTTTTCACTAGTCAATACCTGGATACTATATTTCATGTATCTGACAGTCCATTGAACAGAGCTAACAACTGAAATCGTATTTTTTACGTTTTGGCAACTTCCGAAGTAACCGCAAAAAACAACCCAATTTGAGCCATCAGGCGGAAGTGTCGTCTGGCAGCCAATACCCACATTTCTTCGCAACTATTTTTGTGAATATCGTTTGAAAGGAGACATAAGGCTCGAAAAATTAGAAAATGAGATTTTCCGAATATTAAATTATCGGGTATTGAAGTAATTGGGTTAGATCCGCCAGTAGGCAAATTACTAAAGTTAACGAAACAGTTAGGTGAGTCCGTCTCCTCTGGCCGTTACTGATTTAACGGCCAGACGATGTGTTTACACCGAAAGCGCTCGCCCACAGTATCTCACCAGCCAGAGGAGACGGACTCACCTAACAGGTACGTTAACTTTAGTTAAGTTTTCTACTTTTCTCAAAAACGGCTCCGACGGGAGTAGATCGAATTTCGATATTTCCTGGGTCGCTCTCAATCATCTCATTACCATTACTCAAATTCAACAGCATTGCACTACGAACTTGTTTATAAGAACGTTAGTTTAATGTGAGCAGGATTTACGAGGAAAAACTGGAATTTTACGAAATCGTTGATAATTTATTGCGCTGCTTTCGTCATTTTCCCAAGCATGAACATTTTAAATGGAATCTGCGTTATGAAGAACCCCTCAAAATATCGTCTCGACAACTGCAATCATGAACAAGCGTTACACTAAGAGAGTCAGTGAGAGAGAGAACACTTCTCACACACATGCCTCACCATACGCCATTGTTGAAGTCTCACTGGTTGTCACAATTCGAAGCGGCCTTTAACGTACAATGCCGAATCATTCGAAAACACGTGAACAGTGTTCGTAGGATGCCAAGAACTCAGTTAATCTCAATGCAGCGCGGCTCATACCTCCATTTAGTTCTAACAAATCCGTAGCACCCTTCTTGAACTGGGAACCCTCCTTTATTGAATTCAAGCCCCGAAGTGAAAGTGTAAAAGCATTGACACAGCGGGGTACTTGAAACTAAATGTCGAGGAATATTAATGAGCGGAGTTTCCGACACACTTAGCAGCAACAGCTAAGTTCACCATTTCGGATTTTTCAGTTCAGACTCGAAAATGGAGAAGTGAAAGGAAAGGGGGATTTAAATAATAAGAAGACGGGTCAGGAGATACTAGTTCAGTACCATAGCAAGCGGCAACCGAACGAAAATGTACCTTCCCTAACGCGTAATTTACTTGAAATATTGTTAGTCTGTCATAGGAACCCTTGCATCTCTCCTTTCGTTCTCCTTTTGTAGCTACCAGCACAGAATTTAAACTTTTTGTGTCGAAAGGCCCAGGGATATTGTCCTCCCAACCAGGTCGTGCCAACAATGGTCATACCTGGTCACTGACAGGTTCCCATCAGACAACACCATCACAATGCTTCAACGTCACATGTTAGGGAACCTTATTGTTCAGGAGTTGAATACAATTTTCCCTTTTATTTACGCAACGTTAGGTAAATGTTTGTACGTACGTGAGCAGCAACAAGGCATCGCCAACATCCCCGCTAACAACCAACTATTTTCAATTTTATCTGCTAATTATTTTACTCTAAATGAACAATCCTTCATCTTTTCAACCGGTTCTTTTAAAGTACAAATATTTTCTTTTAAATACCTTCGTTACTCTTCACTTAGAATTCGGTGAAACTTGTGTGAAATATCAATATACTTCACACCTTGCTCGGACAAATTTAGAAAGCTTAATTCACTCCCGCTCCCCACTCTACAACTCCAAACTACCGAATACCGGTTACAACTTGAGCGTTCGCTTCGTCAATTCAATTTGCATAGACGTCAGTGTCGCATAAGCAAGGAATGATCTTCCCCTGAAGCGTCTGATCTACCAAGTTCTGAAATAATGTGCTCAGGTTTCGAAGAAGTTGACGTATAAAATGGCATTTAGTTTAGGCCTCTACATTCGAAGTCAAAGCTCCCTCATCACCACAAGCCTATCAGCACCCTTACGACAAATATCTGGTGCGACGCATCACATAACTTTATTTAGCCAAACGTAGCGCTACGAAGCAGCTAATAAACCGACCAATTTTTCACTCAGCTCGTTTGAACGTGGTTAAATATAACTTCACGTTTTACGTAGAAAGTGGTAGCGCGTGAAGTTCAAGGATTTATTGAAGTGTTCCTACTCATGCCACTGGCATTAATGAACGATCGGTGCATAGGTGATTCATGGGACTGCTAACACCATTTTTTATTTAAGAGAGGATCGTGGATACCGTTTTGGAACTATCGGGTAGAAACTGTTGGAAATGGTAATAAGAGAAACGGTGGTGTTTCTAATTCCGAAATTTATCGAGTTCCTAATAGTTAAGAAAACCTTCGACATTGTTGATAATTTATTGTGCTCTTCTCCTCATTGTCCTACACACGCTAATTTTATAGATATGTCGTGTTACGTTGAACTGACCATACGAAACACTCCAAAAAATCCGATGGAGCCGTTTTTGAGAGAAAAAAAAGGTTGTTTTGGATCGATTTTGCACATAACCTCATTTTGACGTCCTTTGGCGATCTGCAGGCTAAATATCAAATTTGACGCAAACACGCAAACTTCTCCCCCCCCCCCCTCCTACCCGAACTTTAACACAAGACAGACTTAGATAATTGTTTATGGTTATTCTTTGCGCTTCTTCATTTGGTACGTGAAAATGAGAACAGACAGAAAAGAAAGTAGAAAATAATGAGCATCGATTCATCGAGAAGTTTAAAAAATGCGTAGAACTGGGAATGCGTTTTATTTAGTACAATCACATGATCCTTTTCACATTATAAAGTGACACTCTTACTTGAAACCCTTTGGTTTTTTTATTCAACTGATGAGAGGAAATATAGGAGGAATTTGATTACAACGGATTTCGGGAAGCTAAATTTCAGCCGAAATGTCGGATGTGACAGCTAAATTTGACGACTCTCAACATTCCATCTCCCGATTTCTGAGCCTCTTTGGAATCTTTAGCGCTTTAAGGTATCACGGAAAACACGAGGCGAATCGATTTTTAAAAACTCTGTTGAATTATCTACAAATATTTAGGTTTGGAAGGCGGGAACAAAAGTGAACCATAGGAGTTGTGTGCGACAGCAACGAAGATGGATCCAAATAGGCATGGACTGTGGACGGATCAATAATTATGTGTAAATGAACAAATACCGAGCTTAAAATCCACTGCCATCACATTTTCAAAAAGAGAGAGGGATGCGAGTAATTGTACAGTCGTCGCTATCCTTTCTAAGCGAACACGTCAGGCGAAACATTACAATTAGTATCAAGTCTTGTATACACATCATACTTGGCACCCAGAACGTCGCGGATATTATTACATTGGCGCTCAACACGAGATGGAACTTTCACAAACTCAGTTCAGCAAACTAACATCAATTTTGGTCGACATTCTTCATGATTTATTGTGTTTCGTCATTTTTCCAAGAACGAAATTTGTACTCGACCGTTCTGTTATGTTGAACTGATCACTTGAAAGATGTTGGTTAAAAATAAAAATATCAGGTGCGAAGTATCACACAACTTTCCTGAGCTCACGCCAATTTATTGGTCTACGAGGCTAAGAAGCTACTAATTCAATTCATTTTTCACTCAGCTCATTTGAACAGCCAAACATAACTTCACGATGACAGAAAGGACAGCGCTGATAGTTCTGGAATTGATTGTGGTGCTCCTACTCGTGCATTGCACATTGAGCAATTAATTCACTAAGAATTACGAGACTGTAAACACGATTTTTTGAGAAGGAGAATGGTCAATTTCCCTGAATTATCGGCTGGAAACTGAGAAACTGTAGAAAGTGAAACAGGGGTGGTTGAAATTCGGCAATTTCTGGAGTAGCTCCTATACATCTTATGAGCGGTATTAAACGCTTATCATTTCGATACTTTATTGGCCACCTCAATTTTTCTGAAACTTCTTGTAACATACGCGTGAAATTTGTAAGGAAAATATCGGATGCGTAGCAACACACAACTTTCCGCCACCACCGTAATTTCGAACACCACCTACATATGCGGGCGCTATATCTTCGTTCAACGCATTTTTACAGGAACATTTATAGAGAACAAAATGTAGAGACTAATTAGCTGAGAGTACTCCGAATGTTTGATCGAAATCGGTTAGTTAGAGCCGTTTTTGAGAAAATTGGAATACCGATCAATTAATATTCGACAAATCTCCTTTTCTGAGTTAACTTGGCTTATATCTCCGTTCAACTTATATATACAGAAATAATTATGGAGACAGAATGTGGGTATGGGTGACTAGAAGACACTCCATTAGGATTTATCACATCTGGTGAATAAGTTACCCTGAAATTTACGGAAATGTTCGAAAAAACGTTAATTTCGACACATTTTGATTTTTATCTCTGTTCAATGGACCGTCATAGGAACATTCACTGAGAACAATATGTAGGTATTAACTATTTGAAAACATCCTGTGAGTTTGGTGAAAATCACTGAAGCCGTTTTGCCAGAAAGCGTAAAAAAACATTTTTGCTTCATAGGCTTATATCTCCGTTCACCGTATTTTCATGGAGATATGTATAGAGAAGAAAAGTTAGGTATTGATTAGGAGAAGATAATTTGAAAGTTTAATCAAAATCGTTGGAGCCGTTTTCGAGAAAAATGCGAAAAACACTGGTTTTTGGTACATCTTCGTCCCCCACCCCCTTCCAATCGGCCAAAATCGTCCATAACCTTATTTTGGTGTCTACAAAAAATAACGAACAAAACAAAAAAAGAACCAGCTCAATCGGATCAGCCGTTCTCCCACAAATCGAACTACAGACACACACACACACACATACACACGGACCACGCGCCGAAATTAGGTTTTTTAGACTCAGTGGGGTCTGAAACGTAAAGATCTGAAGAAAACCCAATTTTTTTTTTTTTTGGCCGATTACTATACTTTACTTTCCTTCGGGTAGCGGAAAGTAAAAACTTGTCCCTAAAAACGATTTTCGTCGAAATGTTTGGTAATTTATTGTGCTGCTCTCGTAATTTTCCCACCAATGAGGGTTTTATGGTGCTGTTGTGTTATTTGGAGCTGTCTATATTCAAATACCGTTTCTCGAACTCAGTAGGCCTTAAAACGTAAAGATCAGAGGAAACCCTAAACATTTTTTTTCACCCAATTACATAACTTTCCTTTCTACGTTGTTGAGCCAAGGAAAGTGAAAAATTATTTGAAGTTTCGATCAGTATAACTTTTGGACCATTTTGATCGCATTTGAGCCAATTAGGGGCTCTATGACATTCACAAACCCACACACCAACTCCTGAAATGCCATTTTTGTGCTCAGAATCCTTTAAAACAATAAGATTTGATGAATACCAAATTCTTTTATACCTTCTGTACTTCACAGGGCTAGGTAACGTAGAAAAACGGACTTGTTCACGTAACTAGGCAACTGTGGAACGAAATAGTAATAACTGTGGTTTCAACACCAAGCGTGTGACCTGCTAGGAGCCACACTAAATTCCTGTGATTAGTACCTAGCATAATTGTTGACTCATAGTAGATGTCAAGGAAGAAAGGGTACCTCATAACGAGCTAATTTCCGATATCTATAGTTAAAATTTGATTCTCCAACTACGAACAACCTGTAGAATTTGGATTGGTTGAAATTTGTGGATAATGAACCTCATTTCTCGGTATGTTAACCTACTATATACATTTCAGTCCCAGTGTACACCTCAAGACTTCAACTCATCGGATTACCACTGCAGCTAATTTTAATTGTGGGCAGCACACAACTACCAACGGTTCACCAAATATGCAAAATATTTCAGACTTCGGATATTTTCGGGCGGCCCTACGAGGCAACGGACAATACGTTAATATTAGAAAACGGCTACACTCCTTCTGCTTCTGTCGTCTTCAGGGAAATCATCAACTCGATGCCCTGAAATCTACCTTAACTAAATCGCTTAAATCTACGCGTGTGCTCCGCACAATTAAAAAATACGAAGACTAGCAAATTGAAAAAATATTCTACGTCAATTAAACGTTCATTAGATTGCGAGTCACCAATTTATTTTCATGGAAATTCGCTGTTATTGCTCTTACTTTTATACGTTCAATATTTGTCTTCGATCTTCGTCTGTTAAACTCTAAGCGCGACATTTGTCCATCAGTCTCATTAGATGAAAAATAAATAAAATAAAATCGACAAAAACAAATCTAAAGAAAGAGGGGGAAATGGCAAGATATGGGCAACTAATTTTGTACATGGCAGTTAGCTCGAATACCACAGAGTGTCACCACGAATGCGACACATCTCACAACTGTCCTTACTCCTCGGTGAATTTGGCAATGTTTCATGGAATGGATGACGATTGCCAGAGGTTACTGTCATGAAATACCAGGGCAACTGGGTAGACAGGGCATTCTCCAGGGCCCGAAAAGTTCAATAGTGCTGTGGAAGTGTTTGACAGTTCGTTCACACATTGTCTGGAAGATGGTGGTAGTAGGACTTCTAGAAACGATGAAGCTGACCAACTAGCAGATTACGAGGATCGTGAACAAAGTCCTCGCGCTCGTCATGCTGCGCCAGTGCGCCAGTGGAACCAGTGCATTGCTCATACTGCGAGGCACACTTTCAGATTCTTAACATCAATACAGGACTGCAGGAGGGCAGCCACACTTCTGCTAAACGGGTGCTCACGAATTGCAGAAACAAAAGCTGCTTTGGTGAAGAATCCAGCAAGTCTGCACCAACCAGGCGTAGGAGCAACTGATATTTCCCTGTCCAGTATTCAAGGATTGCAAGTCTCGCCTCAACCCGCGATCGTCAGCAGAAGGTCACGGCCACCAGGCTGGAGATTAACCAGGATGAGCTTGCCTGCTTCACGTATGGATGAAGACTTTGCTCAAATTAGTAACTGAAGTGTGGAGGTATTGGTTGAAAGTTTACCAAACTTGTAAGGCGAAAAACAATTCAGTAGGAGTATTGGACTGCCAATGCTGTAATATGTATGCATTTATTTTATTGGAACAGATTGGGTTGTGACGCAGGCCATAAAACCGCAATATCTGACAACTCAATTATTATCGGTTCATGAAAACGTTCTCTACAGATCAAAGGGTAAGAAAATGTAAAACGTTCAACAGCTTTCAGTCTCATGTCTACGCCCAGTTAAACAAAGTTTCGCAATATTTCATTCAATTCGAAATGAAAAACAATTGCTATTGATTCGAAAATTTTCAATCGAGACTTGCGAATCTCAAACCACCAAAATACGTATGTATTAAACCACCGTTGAATGATAAAATGTTCAACCACCGAGCAGAGCGACCATCAATCGCCAAAACAGAAACGTCAACAAACCCAAACCAATTCTCAACTCCCAAAGTGCGTTCAAATGCTCAACTAATAGTGAATAAGCGAAATCAACTCACAAAGCAAACTCACATTGTCATTCAACAAGAATAAAACCGTGACAGTATTGTTAGTCTGGTAGAAGTCAAGTGTTGCCAATCAATAATTAGTTGCCCAAATAAATAAAAAATGTAAAAACTAAATAAAAAAGCGAAAAAGAACGTTATAAGCGAATAAGAAAAATGAAAATCGGAGGGGCTAAATACATTTAATTTAAAAAAAAAATAAAAACAAGGGAAGAGGTGGTGGAGGGGAGAAGGGCGTTAAAACAAGTAGCGACGAAAGAAAGCCAAAAAAGGGGACATGGCGGGGGGAGGAGGACAAAATAACGTTTTTTTTAAAAGTGCGTTACAACAGAAAAATATGTACATTTTGTTAGTTTGTTGAAAAGTTCAGCGAGGACAGAGGGATAACGAGGACGATGAGCTCACTGATAGGAACGGGAAACGAGAAAACGGGATCGCCAAATCGGAGGCTGTGGTGCTTCGTCGCGGATCACCAGAGACTGTAATTGTTTACCTTGACTTGCTGGAAATCCTGATTGGCGGGAGTCGGACTGGGCGCCTGATGCCCTCCTCCAGAGCCCGAGGCCCCCCGCCTTTCTACAAATTGGCGAGCGAAATCCGAGGACTCTTTGGTGTCTCCGAGGTACATTTTGATGTACTCGCGGACTTCATCGGGCGACTCAAGGTCTCGAAGGAACGTGACAAAGGTGGGGACTGAAAAAAGTAAGAAAAACAAAATAGTGATGGTCGACGCACAAAACACGATCATGCTTAGGCTAATGAATAAAAAAAAGACTGTAATCGTGTGACAAGCGTTTTTCGCCTCAAAACGCCGTGAGAAAACAGTGTTATTGAAATAGGGCAACCAAATCTTATGCTAAATAAAATGCATTCTTTCCTCAGCTCAACGAAATAAAAAGGAAAGTTATGCAATACACTGGAAAAACTTTTGTACGTTTTCCGAAACGTTTTAACGTTTTATGAGTGAAAAACAATACCATTTGAAAAGATGGTTTGTGTCGACCTAAAGGGATTAGTGGTTTTCATCACTCCAGAAACTAATCAAATCTGTTTTTCATCCACTTCACTCGAGCTTGGTAGAATTATATTTATTAGGCTGCCCCTATTTACGAACTTTACTATGTACAAGACTTTTTTTGGAAACGACGATGATTATAGCTCTGAAACTATAGGGAGAACACTGCGAAAAAGCTTAACGACGATGATTATTTTACTACTGCCACTGTGTAGGTAGATTACTGGACTACCGACACGATTATTCTGAGCATGCTAGTGTTAAATGTAGGGATTTATATGGAAAATATCTGATGCGAAGTTCATAATAACTTTCCTCTGCCCACTTACGTTCAGCGATTTTTGTTATGGCTTTATCTACTAATTCAATCTATTTTTTGTCTGTCGATTTGAACTTGATAAAACATCTCTTCATTCTTTACATAGATAAAGGTTAAGGTCCAGGTCGCTCAAAGTTCTGGAATTTGTTGAGGTGCTCTGACTCAGGCCCCAACCATTATCAGTGCAATCAGTGCACAAGTGAATCATGATACTGCCGACATGATTTTTTTTGGTTGATAAGGATCGAGTTTACTGTTTTTGAAACTATCAGGTAAAACGTGTAAGAAATGGCAGTACATGAAACAAAACGGCGGTGGTTTGAATGCTGTACTTTCTGGGGTCGCTCTTAACATCTTACTAGCTTTATTGAACACTCAATGCATAGATTGTTTATTAGGCTACCACAATAATTTTTCTGAGACTGCTGATCACACATATGAGAATTTAAGAAATTGTTGAGTGTTGGAAGTGCCCGCACAAAAAATGACATCAAAATCGTTGAACGGATTATAGGCGGATTTTGCTCATATACTCACTTTGGCGTTCTCTAGGAATCTGTACGCTGAATATCAATGAGCTGATTTGGTTCAAAACCAATACGATTTTAGCCGACATTTTTGATAATGTATGGCCTATTTGAAGCTGTCCATACACAAACGCATAAATAGTTAAAGCCACATTTGATAACACAACGATTATAATTAATTTTGCTCATACCTTTATTTTGGGGTTCCTGGTTGATTAGCAGGCCAAATATCAAATTTTGATTAGTCATTCTCTCTCAATTGCGTTCAAAGACACACATCAACGCTGTTAATTTTCTCAAATGGTGTTTTCGGGACTAGGGAGGTATTTCTTTTAATTTTATTTTTCCTTCAGCCTACTTAACTATCCTTCCTACAGCGTAGAGCTAAATAAAGTAAAAAGAGTGTCTATGAACGCTTTTGAAAGGTAAGACAAATAAGCAGAAATCTGATATCCTTAATATAGTTGTGTTGATCAAAATATCAAACTTTAAAATCGCCAAAATGCTTTGAAGTATTTTGATTACATTTTTTGTATAAACAGTTCTGCACAACAGAATATCAATATAACGTTCATCTGAGAGAAAATGACGAAGACAGCACAATAAATCATTGAGCATTTCGATGTATGATTAGTTAGTGGTATAATAAAAAAACTGAACGTAAGCGGGGCTCGCACGAGATATTATGATCTGTGTTTGTGAAGTTGGTTAAATTTTAACAATTCAGTTGTCAGATTCCTTCGCTCCACCCTGGACAGGCTCACGCAATTGAGAACATCTATTCAATTACTACTACTCCAGGACTTCTTCAACATTAACAACTTACTGTCAATCGGCGTTCCGCATTGAATTGTTGATAAAGACTGGTTACACCACTGCGTGAATTCGTCGTTGTTCGAATTGACGGCAAAGAGCTTCATGACGGCCATTTCATCTCGTTTCGCTTTGTTTTTTGCTTCTTTATTCGCATGTTGTTGCGCCTGTTGCTGTTGCTGCTGTTGATTAGACATATTGCCTCCCGGCTTTTGACCGCTGCCAGGCTGAGCAGTTTTGGGAGGTTGAGGAACTGGGGGAGTGCCCACAGAATCCCAGAACCCCCCGGAAGGAACATTAGGTGCTGACGAAGAATTTGTCACCGGGTTTGCTGAGAAGGAACAAAAAAATAGACAAAATGAAATTAGAAGAGGAATTAAAGTGAAGAAAATAAATATTGAAAATGTGAGAAAGTAAGTTCAGTGTGTAGCCCCATGAAGCACGAGGAACTTGTCTCCAAGGCTCATGTACCTTATCTTTTCAACAAAAACAGTTACTTCTCAGAGCCATTCTACAACTGGCCTTCAGACCGCTAATCACGAAGAACGTCCATATCTTGACATACAGTTCCCTTCTAGCTACATTCTTGCCCTGAATCGATTCTGAATGCCTTTTTGCTCCCACATTACTATATTATATACACAGTGCAATGGAGTAACAATTTGTACAACAGCATATACTTTAACTGATTAAATGAGTTCGTTTTAATGGTAATGTTCGAGTTAATGATCAGCTGTATCAAGTGTTTGAGTAATGAAATTCATTGTGAGGAATGGGTGCATCCCAGGACTCATCCTTAGCATATTTGTACTTGTAAAGATTAGTATGCGTTTAAATACTTGGTTGGCGTGAACATTAGATAGAATATCAGAGGGGAGATGGAGTAAGGAATAGAAAAGGATTATCTATGTCGAGTTGTTTCCCCATTCAGTTAATTTCAAGTTACCGTAGAACGTCGTCTATCCACATCAATTAGTACCAGACACCATTGAATAACCGAAACGATGCAATCTATGCAGTGCTTGAACCCAGACGCTATACAGATATTGAAAATCATCACTGGAGTTATCTCCGCCTTCCACATGCTGCTAAAAATGTTTCCATAAACTTGCGAGCAGAATTCTTATCGCCAGACAATGATTCGTTTTCAATCTATAGTTCCTGTTTCCCGACACGATTTAAGGTTCTTTAAGCTACCTGTCCTAGATTTGAAATACAAAACCACGAGTGGAGTGCATGATCACGAACAACATCGTTTGCTTCCCTCGTAGTTTTCCTTTTCTTCGAGCTCAGTCACGTTTAAACGCAAAATTAAAACGGGTTCTCGGCTTTTTTTTCATGTCAGAAATTGTTGACTTTCTAACATTATAAAACTGTGCTAGAGACGCTCCAATTTCGCCCTTTGCGAGACAGTCAATATTTAAAAAATTTTGCCTCTATGTTTAAGCCGTGATTTTATTTTGAATTCGAAGCCATAGCAGATCACTACTCAATAAATGAGCACATATACACCACGATACTTGGAAATAAACTCACCCAATATGTCGACCAAATCACACAACTGCAATTCTCCGCATATCCCTTACCTAAGAATTTTACCGTCACCTTTGGAATCACACGGAATAACAGTTGAGCATTTTGGCCTGCATATTTGACACTCCTGATGATAAACGATGTTCTACTGGATTTGTCAATCCGTTCATCATTTTTGGGATCCGTTCTTTTTGCGAGAAACGTTTTGAAATTCAGGGCACTTTTGAACATATCGTTTGGATTCACACTCGAAATATGTCGACTGCTTTTTGACATGTTGCCGAGCTCAAGTATTTGAGCTTTCAGTACCAGATAGCCTATTGTACCAGACCTCCCTCCTGAATGGGTTTCTGCCTCCAAATTCAAGAATGCTTTTCACCCATTTTTTTCACAAGTAACAAGCCACTAGTGCAAACTTTGCTTATGTTCGACCACAAAAAGGGGACTCCACTCAGAAGTTTATACCTGAATTGACGCCAAGTCAGTAACGCGATATTCTCTAATACTCAGAAGTATTTATGTCGATTCATGAACAAATTACATCGTTATGTATGTTCATAATACCTGAGGTTTGCCAAGCAGGTCCAGTCAGCCCTGACCCCCACGTAAGGCCTTGGGACCAACTGCCAAGCGTTCCAGGCCCTACAGTCTGTTGAGTCTGTTTCTCTTTTTCCCGTTCAGCTTTCTCCTTTTCGGATTGCTGCAACCAAAAATTAACGTGATTGTTGAGAAAAAAAATTTTACAACGAACAAAGATTACGTACATTAAATAGGATAATCATGTTGGCAGGCAGAGTGGTTGAAGATTAATGGAGTAAAATAGTGATTTGTTTCTGAAGAACGGATAACACTCACACTTCTTCCGCTACTACGAGGTTTCTTATGTTGTTCAAAGAACATGCGAGCTGGCATTTTACCCAGCCGAGACGTGGCACATGATATAACGGTCCAACCCCAGCACAGCATTGCTTGGGCTCATCCCATATACATTCCTACTTCGTAAGGGTAAGGAAAGTAAAAACTACTTTCAGGACTGCATTACATGCATGTATTATGGAAAGGGGGGGGGGAACTCCCGTTTTCATACCGCCCTCCTTCTTTCTCAAAAGAATAAAACGATTTTTGCACCCTAGAAAAACGACTAACAAAACGATAGTTGAGGAGCTCTATTATAAAATGGGTCCACATATTGAAACCATTCACCGAAAAGGCTGATTATTATATTTTTCGTACTATTCCTGATAGGAACGTAAAGACAAAAAAAGTCACACTGAAAAGTTATACCTTCAGGAATTGCCTTTGCTCGGCTTGTATGGCCTCGAGGGACTCCACTTGTTGGGGTTGTCGCTGAGCAGTCTCAGTCCACTTGAGCTGGAGCCCTGACGTTTTGTTGGCTTGAGCCTGCTGGGCAGCCTCCATGGCCTGTTGCTGAGCTTGCATACCCCTCAACATCTGATGCTAAGACAAACGAAATCTTATGTATCACACAATATCGAGACGCAGGGCACAATATGCTATGAAGTCATGAATAATGTAATACCATCAATGAGTTTTATTTTTTTTAATTAGATCGGTCCTTGTGTGCCGCCAACACATTGTAATCAATTTAATATTTAACGCATACTATTTGATGCTGGACTGGAGAATTGATAAAACGGCCCTTAGTGTACTATAGAGTTAGAAGGAGGATGAGGGTACTCTCCCTCACCCCTAAAGGGAGAGTGAAGGGCCTAGAAACAAGAAGGAACTCTTTACCTCTATGCACAGGCGATAGACTTAAATCCAGACAAATTGTGACTCGTTATTTTTACTCTTACACAATTTCATCATCAAGTTACGAACTAGGTTGAAACCAAATCAATCGTTTTGTTTGCTCCATGAATCACGGTGTCCCTTCTATGGTCGATCTACATGAAACAATAGTCAGGGTAGCCCGCTGTAAATGGTTGCCTCCCCAAGGGATGGCTCTGTAGTGTGATATTTCATGACACGTGTATCAAGTTAAACCTCAGAGAGAGCTCTCAGTGTATGAGCAATCCAAGTGATGCTGACACACAACGCTTGCAGAGGCATAAATTAAACCACCCATGATAGGCCAGAACATCCCTATACAAACAACATTGTATCTTTACGTGTAACGGTTCATTATTCACCAAAAAGAATAATATGGGCTCACTGAAGAAATCGTCGGTTAAATAAGGAAAGTTAGATTAAAAACGTTTAAGGAAACTAGTTAATTTTTTAGATGAGAGGGATTCAGGTTTTATTTTCAAAGTATTTTTCACAAAGAATAAAATGACCAAAACTTTACCTGCTCCCGCTCGCTGCGTTGAATATCCAAAATGGACGTGTTAGATGCTTGAGGTGGACACCACTGGGACCGCTGAACTTTGGCCATAACGTCAGCCGCAGCCCTCTTCTTGGCTTCTTCGACCTCTTTTCTGAAAAACGAGATGAAAGCAAAAATGAGCCATTCGTTTCAACAGAGTGGAACCTTGACATGAAATTCTCAATGAATTCCAAAACCTCTGACAATTCCAGATGATAGAGAGCATTTTTTTTGGTTTTGATTTCCAAGCATGAACTATAAATCTTTCCCAGGTCCTACTCCCGGCAAAAAGCCTAGCTTGTTTCCCCAAAAACATTTGACAGATTGGTGTGGAACAGAAAATCGGTGGCCTTTCTGATGAGGAGTGAGTGTCTCGCACCAAGTGCATATAGAGCTTTTTTTGTATTAATCTCCTTTCAAGACGGTAAAAATAGAAATATTGCATCTCAATCATGTCAAGTCATGACAAACTTGACTGACGCTTGCTCTCCCTAAAAATGCAAATTATTTAGACTCTAACACAGTTTGACTCACCCCTCATCTTTTATCGGCCATCTTTCACTTTTAAGCCATCTATATTATCCACACACACATTTCATCATTTAATACTTTTCTGTGTACGCTTGGCAAAACTTGAAATGAAATTTGTTTGTTCATTTCTCCATTCTTTACGCACTAAATATTTGAATGGAGAACGTTCTGATAGAAGTGCAATAATAATATAGAATCTTACTTTTTTCTCTCCTCTTCAGCTCTCAGTCTATCTCTCTCCTTTTTTTCTTCCTCTTTTTTGCGTTTTTCTTCATCTTTTTTCCTTTTTTCTTCCCCTTTACGTTGCCGCTCAACTTCAGCTCTTCTCGACGCCTGAAAAAAATGCTCTTTAGTTCTACACCTTCCACATTCAAAGTTAATTAAAATTACGATATTACGATCATCTTTTCTCAATCAACCCTGGAAAATCATTCCACCAGCATCAAGTGAGTCATTGATTAAAACGTCTACCTCTTGTTTTCTTCTTAAATCTTCTTCCTCTTGCCTCCGCCTCGCAAGTTCTTCAGCCTTTCTGATTTCTCTCATGTTTTCCTCAACCATCAGAGAAGCAACCCTCTCCTTTTTGGCTTTCTCTTCTTCTTCTGCTGCTTCTTGCGCCTTCCTCTGAGCTTCTTCCTGTTTCCTAAAAGAACAAAAAAAGAATTTGAGTAGAACGGTACTATTAAAGGACTACCTGATACAGAAAGGGAATTTTTTCGAAAGAGAACTTCCATTTCTGGCGGTTAACTTCGAAAAGAACCGCACGCTCTGATAAATTAATTTTATTTCTCATCGAGATTTTAGAAGATAACCAGTATATCATAATGACAACAAAGGTATAAGACGAAGTAGCGAAGAAGCAATAAAGAAGAGGAATCAACTCATCAGACATGAAGTTAACTGCGTCATTGTCTGTCACTAAACAAATGAGGAGGGGGGAGGGCTGGTTTTGAACTTATTTTATTTCATCAGTGGTCTATTCAAAGCTCACGAAAAACATTGATCCGAAAATGAGCACATTCGTCTCCTGTCAGTGTCTAGTACCCCCAATCGATGGCACCACCTTTCATATCGCTTTTAAATCGAGGTTGAATGTTTTAGCGAATCACAGGCAATGGACGATTTCTCTTCATCCTATTACACAAAACCAGTCTCCTGGATTCCCATCGTTTCTCTCCTTTCCTCACCCCCCCCCCCTCAAACATGCTTCAGAAAAGGATAAGGATGTTATTATTCTTACGCTGTCACAAAGGTTATTGAAAAGTCTTTCACCCTCAAATTCATTGTTTTCTGCAGGGGATTTGCATTGGAGAACTAGGCAGTTCCACTCCCCCGAGTTATTCTACAATCCAGAAGAACCCACTCCTGTGAATAAGTGAGATTAACATCTAGCTGATCAAATTACCTTAGTTCTTCCCGTTTTCGTTCGTCCTCAGCCCTCAACTGCTCCTCCTGTAATGATTAAGAATAACGCTGAATCAATTGTGGGGTAAAAAAAACTGAGAAAGCTGACATCACGCTGAATAACTGGCACTAACGTACAACTAGTGATGGTGGTTGAAATTCACCCCCACTGGCCTGCTTGTATCTAGTTTGCCATTCTGGGTTGAAAATATAAGGGCTATACCTGCAGAATTATGGAATATCGCTCGAAAAGCGTTCGTTTAACCGCAACATAAAAATCTGCTCATAGTAGTGAAAATATCAGTCTGATGAAGAATGAAGTTGATCTTATTTCGTACATTAGTTTTTTCTACGCTGAATGGAAAATGACCGATTTCAATCAGATGAATAGGGGGGCAAGTAGAGACTAGAAGAAAGAGGACGTCACAGTTGGGGCTCCTCTGTGCACTACAGCATCCTGTAGGCAGGTAGCTCTCTTTCCAATTCGTTCAATTCCGCATCCCAACCTGTGCAACATTTTCGGGATTCTAACCCCCAATTACTTCACAAACGATTGAAACTCCGAATAACAATTGCGGGCGGAACCAATGGTTAAAAGTATTTCCCCACCTACTTGTATTTGGCCGTATTTACTCGCCAACATGCTCACCTATGTCAAGGTACGTCAAGCCCTTGCAACTTTATCCTGTGCCCGTTTTAATTTAACGTATCACATTTACCAATTTTTAATTTTATTTAATTCTCTTTTGTCGTTCAATTTCCAAACACACAAACGATTTCCTTTCATCTTGTCAGGTTTAATCAGAACCAAGTGTCGCATTGAACGAAGGGATCGAAATTTCACTCAAACCCACTACTTTGGATTAATACAACGTATTTGTTTCTATGATGATTACGTGAACACTTACAAGGACTTGTTGTTCCGTTTTGATTCCTTTAGGATTAGGATGACCCCACTGACTCCAACTACTGGCGTTCCACACAGAATCCACCTGTAACACATGAATGATGAAGGAGCTTCAATGGAGATTCAGCCCCTAACGTGTAGTGTGTACTAACAGCCCCCCCCCCCCCAACACTGTGGAGACATTTGTTCAGACGCTATACTAGTAAGACTGACAAACAAAAATTCATCTGTTAGAAAAACCATGTGGTTTAAACAGTTCTGGATCCACCCCCCACCCAACATTACTGTCAGTTTCTCCACCAAGAAGCAGTACCTTAATAAATAAAACTAAATTAAGACGGATTATATGGGATGTGACGTGAGCTGACAAATCAACCTTTCAAAGAAGTTCATCGAAACATGGTTCCGACGTGATCCTGTAATAGCAGGTATGAGGCCAATCACCGAGTGGAAAATAGACCTAATGGTGGCCACTTTGATGCTGTTCCTTTCCTCTCTCGCCCCTCCACCACCCACCTCAAGTCCACAGCTATTCAATCTACTTCCTTACTTCAGAATTTCCTTGAGTTGTTTGTTTTTTTTACCCTATTTTGAGCCCTTTAGGATTTAGCTCGCAAACAAGTTCTATTCACTTTCCTGAGCATCTGGGCGTCTCGACTCCCTTGTCCAACTTCTCTTGTGCAGTTTTCGGTAGACCTTTTCTTATTTACTCAAAACTCATCATTCGTGTAATTTCGATTTAGGCAATTTATTCAATGGTCTACATTCACTTTCCTCCAGAGTCTTTTTTCATACCATGATTCTGTCCCATACTGATTCAGGGCATATTTAAACTACTTTTTCTCAAAATACAAAAAATAAACGCCCTCACAACTCACGGAAATACTCAACCTTCTTCAATTAGTTCGTTTCATGACAATGTCAGCACCATAGACCCCCTTGTTCGTCAACTCTTTTCTTCAAGACGTTTCAAACCCCATAGTTTTCCCCAGTATACGTCTCGAAGTCTGGGGATCAGCCCTGGCCCATTCAATCGTTGATGAAGAAGTTCCCTTGAAACTGCTGTGAGTTAGTTTGAAACTGCTGCCGACTTCACCCTTCACAGCTTCTCCTTTTCCCTCAATTATTATGTTCTCTGCTTGCCTCAGATACAGCCACGAACTAAATCACTCACGACTAAGTTGTGGAAACCCATTTCAATAATGAAATGGAGTTGGGACGATTGTCCGTTCCCGTTAAATTGGAGTTAGAATGTTAGATCAATATACTTGTTACTGATGGTGACTTAACTGTCAAAATCGATCTAACATTGTAACTCAAATTTAATGGAATTGGACAATCGTCCTAACTTCGTTTTATTATTCACATACAGTCGTTCACCATTATTTTTGGCACCTTTCCTCGCTTGTGATTGCACAATTTTTAAAAACTTCGCCACTTCGAGGTAAAAAAAAAGTTCAGTGTCAATTCTTTCAGATTACCTAGTACCTAGTTGCTACTCTGCTATATTTATTCGTTCACTTCTCTCACCCCATTACTACTTCTGGGCTCAATTGGAACCCCACTCATCCCTTGACATAGAACAGTAATTAAAACCACATAAATATACGAGTCAATGGCCCATTTTGAATGTACTACAAGTGGTTGCAGCTATTTGTAATGATGGCACACTGTTTTCAAAAATAAAAGGAAATAAAACGGAAAATCACTAGTCAATCAAAGTGCGAAAAGTTATCTTACCCCAGCATTCGAATGAGGAGGTCCAACATGCTGCTGTTGAGGCGGTGGTTGGGACTGCTGTTGCTGCAGCATCTTCACCTGCTGCTGCTGCTGCATATGTCGCAAAAGGTT
Organism: Pachypeltis micranthus; assembly: GCA_020466155.1. NCBI lineage: Eukaryota > Metazoa > Arthropoda > Insecta > Hemiptera > Miridae > Pachypeltis > Pachypeltis micranthus. Next base: position 53,076,159 of record CM035770.1, on the reverse strand, counting down.
CTGCAAAGGAGAAGCTCCTCCGCCCACAGACTGCTGCTGATGCAGGCTCATAATGGTGTCCATAACTCCCGAGGGCACACCCGGAGGACCCCCTGAACTAGGAGCGCCTTGAGCCTGCGAGGCAGCCTGAGCCTGCGAGGCAGCCTGAGCCTGCGCGGCAGCTGTCGCTTCTGACTTCGCCTGCAAACCCCGCAAAAAATCACTGACTTTACGGGAGATCTCCTCCGTCGTCCGGGGCACTTGCATGGTGGGCGGTTTCGAAGTGGGAGCCCTCTGCAAATTCTGTCGAATATTGGTCAAAACTTCTTAAGACGAACCAAAAATTCAAACAAATTGAAAAATAAAAAGAACTCAATAAAAAGAAGCAAAATCATATCTACCAACTTGAATCCCCAAACAACTAAAACGTACCAAAAAAAAAGACGTAAATAAAACGTAATTAACTTCTTTGAAATGGGCCACGAAGGGAGCTATCATTCACTGGTAAGAGAATATTAAATATTGTAAAAATCTCACAGACTTTTCCCTGTACTGACAAAAAGGTTAATTAAACTTGAGTTGATTTGTTGGAAACATGCTTTCCCTCTCACTGCAAGCTACTCTGACACCGAAAATGGACCAAGATGTTACAAAACAGATGACAACGCACCAGACCTCAACCTTGGTATGGCTGAAGGAATTTCCGTAAGAAAAGAACTTTGAAGCATGTAACACACCTACCCGGCTCTAAACCACTCTTCGAAAAGATACCTTACCTGTTGTTGCTGCATTTGAGCAAGAAGAGCTCGAAGATTGTTGCTATTGGTGGCAGGATGTGGAGAATGGGGCACGGCAACCTGTGGTTGGTATTGGGGCGGCAGAACCTGATCTACGAGAGGCTGAAAACAACGAAATAATCATCAATTTCAATCGTTGTAAAAATCTATTTCTACAACAACGTGAAATCGAATCAGAATCTGTACCGGCGGAACTGGATGGTTGTCGAGCCAGTCGTGGGCAAGTTTCGCAGGGTGCATCTGGGCTCTCACGGCAGCTTGCTGTTGGTGCCTGTGTAATAGTTAAATAAAGACGTAAAATCGACGCAAGCACAATGCCAGTGCTGAATTTCAAGAGGAGTTGAGGGCTATTCTGTGTGCCATAACATATACAGTAGGTGAAACATGAAAAAAACTGTATTAAGGACAATATCAGCGTCAGGCAAAGAACGAGTGGTACAAATAAAACTGAGGATAACGTAACATTCACTCAAAGTTAAATGAACTGTTTTCAGCACAAAAGAGGCTTTCTACAACCGCCGTAAATTCAATATTCTATACATCCGAGCGATGTTCATTCAACACATTTCTATGGAAACGTTTATATAGAATAAAACACCATGGGGCGAAAAGGGCATCAGATTATGGTTCCTAATGAAGCTTAAGTATTCATTTTTATCATCGCTAACATTGTTTAGCATTTACCTTAAAATTAGAGCTCGTTGATACTGTTGGTACTGGGCATACATCTGACTTTCCTGCGTATGCTGGGTACTCAGGGCGTTGGCGGCTTCTTTGTTGAGGGGATGATGTTCAGGAAGGAAAGGAATACAACCCCAGAGTTTTATGAGATCACCGAGAGGGGCGTAATTAGGATCACAGGCACGTCGAACTAGAAGATTAAGGGTGAAATATCCCGACTCAAACCATTCAGTCATCTCGGTACATGAGAAGGGACCTGTGGATAGGATGCTGATATTAGCGTACTACGTCAGGAAACGAACAGTTATCAGATTAACGACACTTACAGAAATGTTCATTGCAACAGATTAAATTCACATTTAGGAGTTTACGATAGTCTGTAATTGTTTGTTAACAGTCCTGTTAATTATTTGTTGTGGTCGCCTCTCTCAAATTTTCCGCCTGTTGGTTTAAGTGGATTTTGTTCACGACTAAAGAAATTTCTTCAGCTACGTGGTGTATTTGTATTCAGTCTAGGTTCAGACATTAACATATTCTCCCTTCGTTCTATTTTTTCAATATGACTTTCTCATTCATTTCTTTCGTTTTCAATTCCGATTCCCCCTCCACGAATATAACTGTCTCATTACCTCTTCGCCAACTTCCTGCCACTTTTCTATTGAATCCTCTTTTCTGAAGCTTGAATTCACACGAGAGATGGGGAACATAATTCTGCGGGCAATGTAAGGCCTGATTCCCATTGATCACCTTCACTGATCGTAGTTGAGTGATTAAAGAAGATTATAATTCCACACAAACTTCAAGCTCAGAACATCGCAATTCCCCTGTAACAACAGCATCAATCCTAAAGCCTAACGGACCTATCAAGTGTTATCATCCCCTAGTTGTTCTGTACGACTTCCTTGAAGTAGGAACTGCAAAACAGAACCCCATACCACCTACTACAAGTAGGATGTTATACCCAATCACTGAAGAAGAAGTATGAATCGACCCCACACCAGTCTAAGCACAAAACGAATTGTTAATTTTCGTATACACAGTTCACCAATCAACACAGTTCGGTTCAATGTGGCTTGGAAGGAACTAATAACATCATATTTGTTATCTACTACTGAACATCATGAATATGAAGAAGAAATAAAACTTAAGACGCTCTCACTGAAGATACGTCATTATCAACTGTATTCCAGACTGCCATACCCACACATGCAAATTACGTTTACCAAGATGGAAACTAAGTTTTTTGAAAACTTTCAAAACTTATTCGGAATTATGACGATTTACACCTGTTACTTCGTTTGGGACAAGTGGAGTAAAAGTAAAGTTTTTCTATACTACAAAGATCTAACGACACCTCATAGGGAAGTGGAGAGTGCTGAATATGTATTCTAATCCCGACCGTCGGGTTAGAAGTCACATGCTATGCAAATATCGTCGCATAACTTACATAATTTAATTTGTGAGAATGAAAGAAAGAAAACCGTCCCGGCAGGGTAATTTTCTGGTTGGAAAAGAGGTCAGTATTTGTCACGAACGAAGTGAAACACCAAAGGAAACAAGTATTTCAACAGGGCGTAGTCATAAGTTGTGGACACTGTGTGTTGTGAAGCAGGACGTAACACAAACACTAAAGTATTTCAGCAGTAGTACTACAATATTTCAACAAAAGTTCACATTTAAGCAATATGTTTTACCTTGTACTTGTCCTTGGGGATCTCTATAGTACCATTGCTTGTCTTTGTTCTCTTCGTCTTCCATCAACTTGGCGACAAGGTCAGCTGCAATGTCATCAGTCATATGACTAAGGGCGTCCTCTGCAAATGTTAAAGCTCGATTAGAATTTAAATAACCTGTCATTAAAAGAGTAAAACGTACCAAAATTGATTTTTGATGAATGAAAAGTTAGGTGGACATACTTCCACAGTAAATCTTAGATATATACTTTAAAGTTTGTCTTACCTAACAGGGGATCGGCAGTTGGCGGTGGCTTAGAGAATGTCGTTGGAAGAGGCTGATGAAACGACTGAGGCATAATTGGTGGCGGAGGTTGATCCAACGCTGGGGATAGTGGAGGCGGGTGCCCAGGGGCCAATGGACTTCGAAGGGACATTGCGGATAAGCGTGGGCCAGGAGGAGGGGCGGAAACAGGTGGCTGCTGAGTTAGTGGAAGTTGACCAGGTAATGCTGGAGGAGGGATGTTCATAGGAATAGTGGGAATAATTCTGGTTTCTTCTCGAGGAGGGGAAGAGGTAGTTACATCTGTAAGAAGCAACAGAGGAAATTATTGGCTAGATAAACAGATACCCTTCTATCAAAACCATACCAGACCTGGGACTGGGAAGACATGATACGGAATTTTATTGCATCATTGAAGTCTGTATTTCATCATGTACTGAACCTAATGAAGATTTAAAATTATTTTGATCGTTAAAACCCACGTTATAACCTCTAGATGATAAAGTGTTGATATTTTTTCGGAAACCGCCTCGTAATATGGTAATCCCATTTTTCTCCAACTAGATTTGAAACACCCCACTACTCTTCTATCTAAGAATCATATTCTAGACTACTGATTTTTCTTTAAACAGTTTTTCCTTAGTCATACGTAAAGACAACGATCGATTTATTATACTATAGGAAGCGGCATGTTTGTGAGCTCATGGGTGATTACAATGACGAGTTATGAACAGTAATATCACAAAAGTATCTTTTCTATAAATAACGAATTCGTGCGTCTCGTTCTTCACAGAAAGAGAAAGGTCGAGAAAGTTGAAAGTATTACAACCTAACTCAGTTTGTATGGAAAAAATCATCCATCTTTTTGTCCCATTCTGTTTTTGTATGTCCTGTGTTCTGTATCTACACAATTTAGACAATCGTTTTATTATTGAAATGGGTTCCTACAACTTTAAATTATTTATTATAAGCCACATAACATAAGGTGGCATGTAACTTAACACTTTGAATAGAGCTAACCTTGTGCAGGAGGTGGTGTGGTATGCGAAGGGAACGGCTCCTTTTCAAGTTGTTGCTGTGGAGTTGCTATCTGTTTTTCTGGCGAAGTTTCATTACTTTCTGACTCTGCTGTAGTTAGTTCTTGATGTTTCTCACTTCTATCACTTTCCCAACCTCCACCCTCTCCGGTATCATTGCTGTTGCTGATGGCGACCGATTTAGATTCCTTTTTGACTGATTGTTTATTTAACGGACCGGAAGAGGGTTGCTGCTGAGCTGGTGGATTGGGCTCTGGAAGTTTGGCCAAGGCTGACTTTCTCCGTGGTAAGAGTCCCTGCATAACACATAGACCAACATAGCTTTAGTAAATTAGTACGAAATGTTCAGAGTAGCAAAGTGGGATTCAGAGCATAGGGGTTTTGTTTTCTTGTTTTTAATCTTTATTGGTTTATTATTCATTCTGAATAATAACCCTACGTTTTCGGTCAGAAAACATTTTTTACAACCCCCCTCAAATTTTGATACTTTACGTTTCAAGACATGGGGATACCAAATCTGCAATGTCCGTCCGCCGTCCGGGCTGTTTTGTGCCTTTAACGTGATCTAAAACATCCGTTCTTCCGCACAAAAATCCCATTTGGTATCTAGTTGTGCCCGCCATCTCAGCAATCTGATCAGACAAAGCCCATTTAAATTGCGAGAGTCCTTTTCCAATGCGTAGGGTGTTTTGTGATGGCACTTTAACGAGGACAATTTCCTCCATCTTATCAAGTTCCCGCCTTTGGCCACCATTGCTGTCTCCCTTTTGATGAAAATGTCAAAAGGGGAAACAGGACCCAAGAGGAATTCCTTCGCACAACACACGCTGATTGTGAGTGAGGATCCAAAAGCGTTCAATTCTTTGGTCCCTAAACGAGGCTGACGTACCCAACAACAAGACTGCTACCACACTTTCACCCCCTCACAAGCATGGTTAGCCCGATAGTCTGATGCACTTTTCAACATCATTATGATGTCTTTCCAGGTACTTTTTCCCTCAAGCAGCATTGTAAAATTGAAGAATAAGGGCCCAGATGAGTCCCCCCTGACGTATTTTTTTTTTATGAAGGACAGAAATAAGTTCTTGATGCGGTTGAATAAAAGCCTCTCAGGTCTGCATTACTCTTCCACCTTACTGAAGAACGCCCGCATAATGTTCAAATTATTCATCATATTTCTGTCACTGAGGCTTTAGCTCAACACTAATGTAGTTACTCTCACCTATTTTATTATTTTCCCCAACTCTACTGAATCCTCCAGCAACGGAACTGAATTTGTTAATCTCAAATCACAACTAAGAACCAAGTACTTGCAAAATTTTTCCTGTCACAGCACAACATAGTCATAAGTAGCCAGGTAAGTTTACACGACTAATTAACAAAACTTGAGCAGAAAAAATATGTGTGTTCATATTAGGAACTCCTCAAAACATACTACAGTGAGAGCATTATTGCTACTAGCTGTAGCTGAATATACGCGTTGAAAACCTGATTCCATAATTAATGTGAGATACAACCACAGCTGACTTCCTCATGCGATATACCGAACTACGGCACCGAGAAAGCAAGCAGCAGAAGGAAGAAGTGGATTTGACTGTACAACGGTGGGACAGTGCTCTCAGCTACCTACACAGCGACCATAACTCAGTAACTTCAGAAAGACCACTGCCCACGACATTCTTCGAAGGTTAGTTCTACACACTACAGGTTAGTTATAGCAGAGGATGCAGCGTGTTTACTAATTGCTGGCCATACTTCCACCTACCCTGAAATGTACTTACTGAACCGTCAATGTTTCAAAACTGATAAACTCAACAGCCGTAAGCAGAGTAGATTAATACAATACAAACTTAGTGTAAGCAGAGAAATGGATTAGTGTGTGAATCGAAATATTGAGCAATTATAAGCACACAAAATTAAAAACTCTTACCGAGCCTTTTTCTTCCTCATCACCAGGACCATCAGACGTCCTGAAGGCCCCTGAAGAATCAAATGTTCCTCCTCCCTCACTGTTCTTCTCAGTAGCCCTGAAATTAATGCAAAGTCAATTCTGGATTCATCATGAAAACACTGTACCAAAGTCGAATTTTTATGATATGTTTTACATCGTATTGTGTTCTCGTCATTTTCCAACCAACAAAAATCGTATATTCTCGTTACGTCATTCAGAAATTTCTATGCACCAAACTCAATCAAAATCACTGATAACTATAGGTTGTTTTGATCTGATTACCATTATTGGTGCGTTTCATGCTGATCTATATGCTGAATATCAAATTTCAGTTGGTTGGGTTCAATCGGCTTCTATCAGACCAGACACATTTCCATACCAGTATACCTCATTCTGAGGCGTGACAGTTTTCACAAAGTGTTTTTCGGATCGTTGCTCACTATAAATTTTTCCTACTCGTCCCTAGCGTTCCTATTCATTATTGCATCTCCCCTTTTTCCTTTCTTTCAATGAGAATCCCGACTCTTGCAACACACATCTTACATTTTTACAAAAAACTTGATCCTCTACCTGAGCACCTAGTGGCGTAGGGGACTTTACAGGTTAGTTTTTCATGAACCAACAGATCCACGAGAATCAGATTTTCTTACTCTGGAGACATGAAGCCGTTGGACACCCCACCCCGACACTGTTGTGTCTTTAGAATTGAGCGCTCAGTGAAGCAAGTGGTAAGGAATTGAATTAAACTAGGCTGGAAGTCTAGGGAACAAGTAGCTCGTGGATGACTAACTGTGCTGACGGACTACTATGAAAGGCACTGGGTGATCGTGGTCTAGTGGATAAGACATTTGTTCATAATTCTCGACGTAAAGTTGAGGATTGTGGATCGGAACTCCGGCGCGATTGCCATAATTTTTGCCTGAGTCATCAGCTCTTCAAAAGCATCTCCAAACTTACCTCAGTACATTGGCGCCCAACGTGGGGCTCGAACTTCTTCATTCTAAGGAAAAGAAGAGGCCCTGAGATAAAAATTAAAAAATTAAGAGAGAAATAATGAGACGAATTCTCGGGTCTGGGATTCGCTGACACTGTGAGAGTTCCAGCACGAAGGGAAATAAAATGGGCCTACTACAATGCGAGAGAAAAGACTTTCCCTGTAGCCCCCTCGTTTCTCGAATCAAAGATCGGATTTTCCGGGGATTTGCTCAACTCTCATAAATTCTTTCCTTAAAAGAGTCCGCTTCAAGAGCAGCGGCTAAAGACGAGGGGGGAGATGTACCGACTGACTCCTATGAAAGGCACTGGGTGATCGTGGTCTAGTGGATAAGACATTTGTTCATAATTCTCGACGTAAGTCGAGGATTGTGGATCGGAGCTCCGGCGCGATTGCCGTAATTTTTGCCTGAGTCAGCAGCTCTTCAAAAAAGCATCTCCAAACTTTCCTCGTAACATAACAATAGGCAGTTATTTGACTCACCACTCCGGAAGGGGTTGAATTCCTTTAGAGTGAGGTACAGGGTCCCAACTGTCGTCATCTCGCCAGTTACCGCTGTTGGTACGACCTAAGAACAGAGAAAAAATTGTTTGAGTGGAAATAAGGTTATTCTATACTATTGGCAGCCTAGTCTATATCACTATTGCTACCTTTAAATTTTGTGTAGTGTAGTTATCTGTCGGGTATGGTACACCACTTGTTCTATTATTTCTGCCAATGAAGCGTTCTTAAATCATTGCTGAGTTGAAAAGCCAGCATCCCAAATCGTTGAAGTACTCTTACACAAGCTTGATATTGCGCGGTTCAAAGCATAAACAAAACTTGCTTTCATCGTATTTATCACACAAGGCATTTTGTGATAATGCCTTGATGTGAAGGCCGCTTAATAAGGGGAAGAGTGATCACTTGCCAAAATCAAATGACTAGCGCTTAACTGAAAATGGTTGAATTCAACTACAGTACGAGCTTATGTTAAGTTCGTTAAAGTTGTGATTTACCTTATAGAGAGAGCTCAGGCTCTACCTCCCGGAATCAGTACTTTTTCTAATGGCTGAAAGTTAGTGTTCTTAGAAGAATCATGTAACAGGTGTAAGAGGAAATTACCTGACGCTGGCCACTTAGGAGGTCGCCAATCGTCATCTTCACCACTCACTCGACCAGGTCGCCTCCAATTGATTTCAGTGCTCCTTCCTCCACCTCCAGCTCGTCCTTCGCCGCCATTTCTTTCTATCCAGCTGTCTCCTCCTCGACGGTCTCCACTCCCAAGGTAACTCTGAATAAAAACAAATATAAACAAATTCCTGTAACAAGTTAATACGCGATATTATTTCGGAAGGCAGTTGAAGCTTTCTGATAGGAGGATGCAAGTTCTGAGTGGTGGCAAGACTGCATTACAAGAAATTTTTCTTTGTCTATTTTTGAGGGAAGTAAGAAATGGTTCATAATTCTGAGTTTAAAAGAAAGAGAACAATATCATACCTGTGAACGATCGAAAGTTCGAGTAGGCCTGGCATGAAGTTCGTCGTCGTAGCCCCCGCCTGGACCACGAGGTCCACCAGGTTCGATGCCGCCTCCCCTTCCGTAGTACACAGGACCGCCAGGACCGCCCCTTCCACGCCCCCGGTTACTTCCACCTGCACCTCTCATTGCCCCCCTCCCATCACCCCCTTTGCCACTTCTCACAACAGCGTCTGAATTGATTCCTCTATTCCACATTCTCTGTAACAAAAAATTGCAATAATGAAGATTCTTTTCTTTTTTTGCAATTGATCGAAATGTGAATATTATTTGTGAAGAGTGAGAACACGTAATGTAAACCACGCTTCAACCCAGTGCCTGAACACATGCGGTAAATACGTCAATTTGTGCAGTTATCTGTTTACAAATTTGAATCGTATTAAAGTGATCAAGGGGGAGCCAGAATCATTATTCTACTATTAGATAACAGAAGACTGCAGCAACTCATTCACCTCTGAATTCAAACGTATGATGGTTAAACATGCGATAAACTGGACTAGGGGTCATCACTTACATATTCTCAATCAACAAGGAGGAGGACCCATGTTCTTTACTCAAGCTCAGTTAAGGAGCTTTTAAACTTCTTTCCCACTACCAGAACCCCAAGCAGAAAACATGTTAGAGTACACCACACATTAAAGCCGAATTCTCATCAACAGCACTAGAAAGCCCACTCACTAAAAACTTGTATATCTACTCATTTCTGAGTCATAATTATGCGATCACAATAATTATTATATTGAACAACTTATTACTCCCTCTGAGTCAAGATTTCCAACCTTTTGTACAAGGATGTGGCATGTCTCGTCTGATTGTGCAAATAGGGTTTGATATAGTGGTAGTGATGAAGATGATATTTGGTACATTTGAAGAAGCTGTCTTTGGAAGTTTCTTGTTACGAGTTGTTGTGAAGACTAAGGGTGCGTCTGATGGTAATCATGTAGATGTGTTGATTCCTAAAGATCTACAGAGAGCCCATAGCTCGCACAGCATATAAATGGGAACCGATTAAGTCATTAGAAGACTATGTTACATGCTCTAACATAGCCAAAATTAGGTGTTGGAGGGACCAAGAGGAAACAGCAACGAAGTAAGTGAAATGGTGTTAATTTAAGGCGTAAGAAAATTAGCGAGCAATGCTGGTCTAGCGTAACGAAAAATTAGACGCGACCACCTCCCTTGAGAGGTGGAAATGGAGAGGAGATGCAATTGTGGGTTGGAGGCTCAATGGATTGTTGCTTGCTGAGCAATCACAATTCGGTTTACTCCATATTTGAGCCACTCGCCTAAACTCAGTTCTGAAGTTGCCGCCTTATCTAATAATCACTCCTTAAGCCAGTGATAAGGCAAGTACCAAAAGAAGGGAAAATAACGACGCCTCATAGAAGACATGGCAGCAATCCTTTGTCTTAAGATCTATTCTCCTCAGTTATTGAGCATAGTGAGGATCGAAATGCATATCACAAAATTGAAATGAATCTTACACTTCCACACTGTTCACATGTATATATTTATAGAACATAAGCTCATCTCCTATTGCATAGGCTCCTTGCAGTAAATACTCCATAACAATCAATATCACTCTAAACATCATTGGCAGGGGAATCCAGCTCAAAACTAAAACCAGGCAGTGAGACAAAAAAAAAAAGAGAGACCAAGAGTGAATACCACAAATTAATTCTTCGAGATAGAAAAGCATATTAGGATATCAAAATTTTAACGAATATAGTTAGGAATACAAAGGGTTAGCAGTAAAAGCTAATGGAGTGTTCACGTCGGACAGCACCAAGAAGTGAGTGAATAGGGTAAAATATTGAGGGAATGAACCAAGAAAAACCATAAGCAGTGATACCAAGCCCCGCAGATAATAACTCAAAATGTTAAAACGCACATGATTAAATCCGATTGCATTTATTGGGCTGGCTATCACACTAAGATGACTAGCCACCACTTGGTTCAGAGTCTGGAACCAACAGAGTAAAAATACATTAGGAAGGAAATCAGGAATTACGTATTAATATAGATTTAAATTTGAACGAGTGAAATTGCAATGCTCTATTTGGAATTTTAGTTCCATACTTGAATTGGTGTTTTAAATGAGTACTCCTCAATTAAACATTAATCTAATTAATTGGCTTAAGTAACAAGTACAACAGATTCTCGCACTTGTAGAATGTATCAAGTTGTGCATATTCATTGCCATGTTTTCCATTCTATAAAATTTGGAATATACAGAAAGATGAGAGCAAATAATTAACTCGTTTTCGTTGTAGCTAATGTACTGAAGACAGGGAGAAATTATGTAAGGATAGAGACAGTGAAGGGGACATGATAAGAAGAAGGGAACCTAATAAAGATATCGTGGCCCTGTGACAAGTGAGTAATATTTACACCCACCGGAAGCAGAGCAGTGTGCACTCAGTTCCATTGAACTAGGTAAAACACCACTTCATGGTGGCAGAAAGCGGTAAAACTTCCTGAATTTGTGCTGCCCATGCTCATGCCCTGACCATTACTAAGCAACTCTAACACCGAGAATTGATGAGGCCATAGTCGACTTTTTTGAGGATAATAATCGCTTTTCCAGATTTACCAGGTAAAAACTTTTAGAAATGGTAATTAGTGAAACGGTGGTGGTCGAAATTCTGGACTTTCTAGAGTTGCTCCTACAAATCTTATGAGCACGATCGTCAAGACTCTGAAGATTCTAACACCATTTGAGCGGAGTTTACAAGGAAATATCAAGTGCGCCGCATCACACAACTTTCCTGAGCTCTACGAGCACATAAATTCACTGGTGTTCATGGCTTTTTCTACTTATTCAATTTATTACTTTCCTTGCTCTACGAAGTAGAAAGGAAAGTTATGTAATCGGCTGAAAAAAAAATTTTGAGTTCTCTTCAGATCTTTACGTTTCAGACCCCCCTGAGTCCGAAAAACACTATTTGGGAAAATGGTCTGTGTGTCTGTGAACGATTTTTAGAGAGAACCACCGTACCAAATCAGCTCAAACATCATATCTAGCCCGGAAGTCACTATGGGACGCCAAAATAAGGGTATGAACAAAATCGACCGAAATTTAACTATAGTTATCATAGTGATCAAAACACCAAATATTTTTTTCTCCAAAACGGCTCTAACGATTTTGATTAAATTTTTTATATTGGTAGCTCCAAATATGGCAACTATACCATAAAATTCCCATCTATGGGAAAATGACGAGAGCAGCACAATAAATTACCAAAACTTTCGACGAAATCGATTTTAGCGCGGTTTTTAGAGAAAACAACCGTACCATATCAGCTGAAACTTGATGTCTAGCCTGCGAGTTACCATGGGACGCAATAGTGAGGGTATGGGCAAAATCCACCGAAAGTTAACTATAGTCATCATAGTGATCAAAACACCAAATTTTTTTTTCTCAAAAACGGCTCTAACGATTTTGATTAAATTTTTTATATAGATAGCTCTCAATAAGACAATTATACTATAAAATTCCCATTCATGGGAAAATGACGAGAGCAGCACAATAAATTATCAAAATTTTCGACGAAAAGCGTTTTTAGCGCAGTTTTTTTCTTATAAACTCCGCTGGAATTCTTTTAGAGTGTGAAAATAAATCAGTATTGTAGTCCAATCCAATACCTAAAGATTGAGTGTTTAAAAACGCTCATGAGATACATGGGGCTCACTCCAGAAATTCCTGTATTTCAACTTTTGCCGTTTCGCTTACTACCAGTCCTAACAGTTATCACTCAATAACTCTGCAAAAGTAATAACTATCCTTCTTCAAAAAATTTTTGTTCACAGCCTCATCATTTATCTGTGTACCAGTTGCTCAATAATGGTCCTGAAATGAGTACGAGCAGCACAATAAAATCTGGAATTGTAAGCGCTACCGCTTCCTGCTGCCGTAAAGCGTTGTTTGACCAAGTTCAAATTAACTGAGTGACAAATGAATTGATTAAATAGAATTAACCATGCACAAAGTGAATTGATTAAATAGAATTAACCATGTACAAAGTGAATTGACGTAGAGCTAAGGAAAGTTGTGTGTTGCAACGCACCAGATATTTTTTCACTCGCTTCATTTGAACTTCGTAAAGCTAACTTCACGGTGGCAGAAAGTGGTAGCACTTACAGTTCCGCTAGAAATGGGTGGCAAGCGAAACAATGACAGTTGAAATTCTGGAATTTCTAGAGTAGTATCAATGTCTTCTGAGTGTTATTGAGCGCTCATTGTACAGGTACGTAATTGGAGTACCACACAGATTTTTCTTTAGACTCTACAACCTCCCGGGCGATCAATAAAATCGATTTTTATCGAAATGTTTGGTAATCTATTGTGCTGTTCTCGTGATTTTCCCACATGACGTGTCATTTGAAGCCGTTTTTACAAGTAATTCAATCAAAATCATTGGAGCTGTTTTTGAAAAAAAAATATTTGGTGTTAAGATCACCATAGTTAGTTTTGAGCAGATTTCGCTGTAACCTTTATTTTGCCATACCATGTCGATATCAAGTTTGAGCTGATTTCATTCAGCTGTTTCCAGCCACAACACATATACCCAAACACAAACCATATGCCCAAATAGTGTTTTTCGGACTCAGAAGGGTATGCAACGTGATCTGGGTAGATCTGGAAAGAATTTGAGAAAAATTTGTCAGCCGATTACATAACTTTCCTTCCCACTTCGTAGAGCCAAGGAAAGTAAAAAGGCTCTGAAATTAAGCCAGGTTAGTTGATGAGTGTTTGGACCTTGGTCCAAACTTAGCGCCCATCCTTTTTTTCCTGAGCCTCCCATGACCCCCCATTTTTTCCTTCCCTACATAGAGCTCTCGAACCTCCCCTGCTGTTTTTATGCTTCACGAGATGAAGTGATACTCGTCAAAATCAGATTGTACAGAAACCCCTTCGAAATCACCAACAACTTTCTGGGTGTCGTAGGTCAGCCAGCCACATCTCAGTATCTCGGACATTGAGGTAAGCCCCACGTTTCCTTTACTACCCACGAAGTCCTCTACGGTAATGTCCCCTCTGAAATTATTCCTTTCTCTCGGGCATTGATCTCTCGATTTTTTTCTGTACATTTGTAGTAACATTTTCCATGCTCCATATATTAAAATCGTACACACTGTATAGACAAAAGAGTCAACTTTCCTATGGAAGTCTGTTGTAATAACGGGGTTTGAGAGCTTTAGCATTAGATATTGAACCATACGTGGCAATGCGTACTCTTTGTGCGTTTTCTCCCTTTCATGATTTAAGGGGGCCTCTCCATTGACCTTACCAGATGGCATGCCTCCTGGACCCCCATGAACTGAAATTCGAAAACATGGCTATACTTTAGCCTGACATATAACCTCCACAACAGCTGTGATCGTTTAGTAACGTTTCATTGACTGGCTGGTTCGTACCGACACTCAAAGGTACTGATTCAAGTCGCCCACACTAATTGTACAAAATGGAACCGGGCAACACATAAAGTTGCGTAATTACTGTAATTCTGACAGAAAGTTTACACGACTCATCAACTAATAGTGGTGGTTGATAATCTCCAACTCGATTGAAAACTCACCGTTTCCTCGTCAGTCATTGTACTGAGGGCTATAGGTTGTTGAGCCTTTTCCACATAGAGACCTGTCAAGCTCTTTAAAGACTCTGGCGGAGTTAACAAAGGGCTGAAGAGAGCCAACATTTCTTCTCGTCCGTACCTGAAACATTTGGTTCTGTTGATAAATTGTGACGAATGCATACCCTGGTCTAGCAATGAATGTTCAATATGAACTGTTATGCTAAATTAATAAGTATAAGTCTGATGCGAATCATCACACAAACCTCACAACTCCTCTTCCTCAGGGAATTCTCTCACCATTATAGATCTATGTAATTGCTAGATAAAACTTAGAATAAAGTAAAAATCCCTTCTATTAAAAATTACAAATTGGAGAAGTAGTATATTTCCAAATGGATTCTATCGTTCAATAGAGATTCTCTAACCTATAGTTGCACCAGTTTGTATCTAGTTTACAAACAAAATTCCTGAGGAAATATACTTTTTTTCTTCAAGTTCTGTTTTACAGTAATCACTAGGTGCCATAACCCAATTGAACTGATCAGACGCCGAAAAAAATGTTTTAATCGAAGGCGAAGGTCTTGTGGAAGATAACTTTTCACATTGCACTCGTCAACATAAACCAACCAAACAAACACTACACTTGAACTTGGAAACGAAGCATGTCTGCTGGTGGTGAAGGTTGCACTCCAACGAAAACTTCAAGGGCTCCCAAAAGTAAATTCTTCAAGGTTCACATAGCCTTTGATCTGAGAACAGGAGCTTGTTGAGAGCTCCTCTAAATGAGGCTGGAGACTTGCCAATGAAGAAGCATGAATCACCTCCACAGCACAGCATCAAAAAGGCCAATATATGCTACTAATACGAAACAGCACGTTCCAGGTTATGATAATATTGCAAGTGACGCTGTCAGGCAAAGCAAGGACCATAACTCTAGGGCCCATTGAGCAGTTAGGAACTTGACTCAGTGCCTTGGGTCTTCAATCACCATAATATTACCATTACAATATACTCATTCATCAAGTGATACACCAAACCTTTTATCATACAGCAGATTGCCCAAGGCTGTATCAACGGCAACATTGAACAGGAATGAAGACGAAGGGCCAAGTGCTCTCGAGACCACCACATCTCTCAGGCAACTGGCAAACTTTGATGGGTTAATGCCAAGTCCTTCAGCAATGCACAAGCTAATCATATGCAGCACATTATTACTAACGCCAATTTGCAACAGCATTGTTTAAAAATTAAAGATTCTAAACTCCACCATTCATTGGGGAGAATGTTCTCTAGACATATTCAACGAAACTAGCCACTCAAAAAAAGACACTGGCTAGAAGCGCCAGACTAGATGTTGGCTCGTAATCTACTACCACAACCTCCGATTTTTCCGATAAGTTGCAGAATGCACAAACGGTTGTAGAATGTATCAACACAAACCCCAGCGGATCAACTGTCACGGTCACAATGCCATCAGGACCAGCAGAAGCAGAATCGACACTAGCCACAAACTCCTTATTTATAAGAATATCTCTTCCAGGCTAATGGAGGTTCCCATAATGAAGCATTCAAGTGTTAGCCAGAATTAGTTACGCCCTGCAACTTCCAGTATCTCACCTGTGCCATCACCTGTACAGTAAAGTCTACAGTCCGTACCTACCAACTTTTAGGAACGTATTGAAGACATAGAAGACACAAAAGACTAGAGCTTTTTACATAAATAGGTTATAAAACTTACCTGAACTCTGCCAGTTGAGCACGGACTGGCTGGGGTTGAACAGGAGCCTCGGAGAGATTTCGTAACCTGTAACATTCAACAATGATGCGAATGAGTCTTTTTGTAAGTTTCTTCATCGAAATTATTTCAATCCGTATAAAAGCAGTGTGATGAAGTATAATGTAGAACGAGTCACGACTTGTTGATATTTCTCCAGTGAAAACAGTGTTACAGACATGATTGAAACCTGCGGGGACAATGGAACAGAACGAGATAGCTGGCACCACTCCTGGAAAAGTCACTGCAGCGAAGCAGAAGGTGGAAGATTAACCAGGGGGAGGCTGCAACGGATGGCCCACAATGTGGCCACATGGTCGCGTCTGGTCTATCTGCTGCAGGCCATCGAATGAAGCAAATCTTACTTTTTGAAACATATTGTCCATTATCCAAGTAAAGAGCCTTTTCTTGTATTCGACCCAGGAACTATTCCATAAAAGTCTTCTGCCACTAAAATATGAGTGTGGACTATAAATTCAAACGTGTACTGTGATTTGACAAGGAGGGCAAAACTGTGGCAAGATTATTCAAATTATCACCACAAGTCTACAGACTCTCGATCGACCTCAGGGTAACCTAAACATATCTTCATACTTGGACTTAATTTAATTTGAAGCGAAAACCGTAATGTGATGATACTATATTACCATACACACACAAAAATTTAGTGCAATGCATCACACAACTTTCCTCTGCCCTAAGCACATTCAGGGAACATTGACAATGGTAGTGCATAGTGTTGAGAAAATTATTGGTTAGCTTCTACGCATGCTAAAACCTTTATTGAGTAACCGGCGTATAGATGATTTATGGGAGTATCACCATGAATTTTTTGTCCTGGAATTATAGGGAAAACAGCAAAAAATAAGTTGAAAATACGAAAACGGTTTTCGTAGCAATGTCGTAAATTGTTCACAATTATTTTATAAAGCTGTTATTAAACTTATTTAAAGCTTATATTGAACATTATTTTTATAATATATTATTTATACATGGTGTCATGTGAGCTGGATCTATAAGGACAAAAAATTGTACTGAAATCAATTGTCATGATCAAAATGTTTAATACTCAATTGTTGTTTCCCCAGTGGCGTAAATTTTAAATTCCATTCAGTTGTTTGTAACTGAGGGTACAAAGTATTTAATCAAAATCATATGGACTTGGCGTTATGATAACTATGGTTACTTTTCGGATTGATTAAGCTCATAACCTTATTTTGACATAATGTTTGACCTGCTCTCTGAATATCGAATTCGAGCCACTTAGACGGAGTTCTTTGAGTTCAGAAAACATTGGTCAATTACACAACGTTCATTCGTACTGCCCAGGGCTAAGGAAAGTAAGAGATGAAAAAACTTATGAAAATTTGTTTGAATAGGAAAAGTTGAGCAACGAAATGGTGATGTGTACAAGCCATGAGATTTTAATTAACTAAGTTGTTTTTAAATTAGAGGGGGTTATAAAACGGGATTGAACATTTAAAATTATTGTTCAAGGGGGAAAGAAGCTACTTTTAAGTTTGGTGGATGATGAATCTAACCCCAATACGCCAGCTGATACTATTTGCTTGCCATTGTGATCTAGTTTCAAAAAATATTCTTCGTGGTTTACCAAAATTCTGCATCATCTCATTTATGCGATACACTACAATATTCTCGCTGCTCGAATACTTTTAAAAAACTCAGTTCCATAGAAGTTATCATTTTGAAAGCAAAGATAGACATCGGCGACTGTGAGGGGTGGGGATGACTTAGAACTGTATAAAACTGTGTCCCAACTTCCTGATCTCCTCTCCATAATTTGACGAAGAATTTATGGGCACTGGTGAAGTCCTTTTGGTTTCTCTAGAGAAACATGAAAAGTAGCATGCCCCTCTCACCAAACAAAGATAACAAGACGAAACTGAACAATAGCAACGTCCTGGTGACATCTGAAAACATTCCCACCGCTGTGTCAAGGACCCATAATGATAGTCCAGATGCAGATAACGGCTGAAACAGCCCTAAGAGCTTCCGACCCATACGGAAACCTTTATATATATATATTGACTGGGGGTAAAAGCAAAGAATATGGACTGCTCCCTCTGATGAGGCAATATATAGATATATCACGACCGAGGTCAGGTTATCGATATGCCCGACATCGTAGGCTTGACTCGCCATGTTTGAAATTAGAAATAACCACAGCTGTACGATTATGCCAATTATTTAAAGTTTTTTTTTTTTTTTAATTATGCCACGGCGCGGTTACGGCAGAAGTGCCATGCGCTCTCGAGCAGCCCAGTAGAGTGCAGCGGTTTTTTCCCACTTATGAACTTATTTAAAGTTCATCATGTAATACCCCGTTATATAATTATTTTAAGGGCCGCGTTCACCAACTGCGTTGATCTCGTTTAGAGACGATTAACAGCACCTAACCCGCTCCCGCCACAAAAACGGTGTTCACCAGACTAGGTTAAGCTCTAGCCCTGATCAAGCGCTAACCCCAAAAAATTGTGCGTTTTGGCCCGGTTAGCTCTTATCTTTCTTTATCATGTTCTGATATTTGTCCGCCATTACCTCACACTGCCGAATATTCGCTTCTATTATTGTGAATAATTTACGTATATTTTGGAATAATGATAATAAACAAAGATACTGTTTACTAGTGCTCAGTTATTTCAGTTGCTATTCCACTACGATGATAATCTAATATGTTGGGTTATCGTCATCTCACCCGGCGCCTCAAATGGCTCTGAGCAGGATCCGACGACTTCTAGAAGTATGAATTTAAATTCTGTTGCGAACAAAAGTAATACGATCGTCGAAAACAAGTTGCTGTTTGCGTAAAATACGTGCTGAGCAGTTTCTGAAAAAACTAGTCGTCATATTGCCGTGTTAGAAAACACAAATGGCTTACCTGGGTGGATTTAGTAGCAGATAAGTAGGAAATGGTAAATAATGCCACGCTTTTACACCAACATTAGTATATTAAACACGACAATTCTTCCTTCTTTGTTAAAGTTCCTTGCTTGCAAAAGTTGTAACCTCATAATTTGGGTTTTTATTATTTCTTGCTCAGTTCTCATTTTCTTGTAGCGCTTCCGATTTTTTCTACACGCACAAAGCATTTTCCCGGACTAATTTGGCTTATTCCTGCAGCTCTTGCAGTTGTAGTACGCGTATTTTCACTTTAAGCTCCTCTCAAAATTCAGCTTCGGCAGAGGTTAATGCGGCCACTTTGGTCTAAGACAATAATTAGAAACAATAATTTGGTCAAATCCAGATTATTGAGCATTGGGCATCTACGGGATACACGGTTTCACGGCCGTTTACGTTTACATGACACTTGTTTACGGGACAAGATGTTGAACAGACGTCCAATTTCTTTACTTTACTGAAACCTCATGAGTCCACTGCCTTCTCGATATGGCTTAACACCAGCGTAATCACGTCTATGCTAACCGCATCCCACAGTGATCTCGGCTAGCGTGGTGGGCGCGAAAATGACTAGCCTTGATCAACTTATCTAGCCCTGATCAGTTGGATCACGATCAGCGGCGTTTTGGTGAACGAGACCCTAAATGTACAAAGACTATGAAAAGGAGTTAATTCAATGAACTTAAGAATGGGTATATGAAATAAATATGAGATAACTAA
This sequence comes from Pachypeltis micranthus, assembly GCA_020466155.1. Classification (NCBI taxonomy): domain Eukaryota; kingdom Metazoa; phylum Arthropoda; class Insecta; order Hemiptera; family Miridae; genus Pachypeltis; species Pachypeltis micranthus. The sequence goes on along the minus strand of CM035770.1, from coordinate 53,056,257 downwards.
CGGATAGATATCGATACAGGCAGTCGTAGCGTTATCAAGCGACCTTTCAATACATGCAGTCGTAGCGTTATCAAGCGGTCAGTCCATAATCTTTATTTCACCCTGACTGGGTAGTTCGGAGAGAAGACCCTGCTTGACCAACTTTGATTGCTATTGGCTATCCCATTTGCAAATCTCCGCAGTCATAAGCTGTCTTAATGGTTACTAAGTGTCACAAACTAAACTGCTGTTAGTCGTCAAGTGCAAATAGAGTCATCTGTACACAGTATATATCAATCACTGCATCTTTTGTCGTACATCCATTAATAAGTGTTCTTAAATCTCGTTAATTACTCTCCTCAATTGAAAAGGTTTGTAAAATGCTGTCATCTATTGACAAAAAAGAAAAATGTAGTATTAATCAGAGTTTTACGTTTAGAGGCTCCCTGAATCGGAAAAGCACAAATTAACAAGTGGACAAATTTGTGAGAGAATGACTGAACCGATTGAGCACGTTTTTTCGCCGATTTGTTCGGTGTTTTAAGATGCGACAGGAAGAAAATCAAATGAGTGAGTGCCTTTTCAAAATGCATTAATCAATAAACATTTCTGCGGACATACTAAGAAGCGAAGTGAGATTCTTATTAACTTTTTTGAAGAAGGATTTAAATCAACCTGAACACTATTCTTCATAAACATTTGTTCCAATACAATGAATAAAAATAAGAACCAAAATGCACCAAAAAGAAGCTTTTGCAACGCCCTCAAATTTTCCACAGCAAACACCAACGTCACTTTGGTCTTATTGGCGTTTTGGAGTACATTCCACCAATCTACATCCCCAGTTAGTTCCCTGCAGCAACTATTGCAACAATGGTTCAAGCCAAAATGCATCGTGAAATGAGATTTTCGCAACATTAAAAATTCGTCCCTAGATTTCATTAAAAAATGGATCAAAATGATTTTGATTATAATTCATGGAATACTATATAATCAATAGCTGAAATGCAGTGACAGGGTTGCGAGGTCAAAGGTTAATGAAACGTATTGAAGAGAAGACTGCGTTTTAACTATGATCAACATCTAATTTTTGATATCTGTCAATATTTCTGGAGTAATGCAATGGATGAAGACGCAATGCGTTGATGTTTATGTGTGTGTAACACCGCTATATTTACATGGAGGTGAGGTAACTTGTGATACGCTGCTGACGTGTTGATACTATTCATTGTAGAGACGACCTTGCAAAACTCAATTCATTCTCACATTTGGTCCCTCGCAACCATTTCTCTGATGGTGCTTAGAACGTGGTCAAAATGCATTGTGAAAATGAGAATCACTGAATATTACAATTTGGATTTCGAATTTTCTCAAAAACGGCTTCAAATATTTTAAACAAACGCTTAGGATGCTTTTAACAGACTAGTAACTACTTTGTTATCCGTAATTGTTTCCACAGAAGCACGTTGGACGCCATCGATCACTTTTCAAATGTTGGAAATTTTGAATTACTTTCCCGCATGATAGCCAGCAAGACAAACGGTAGCTTGGTACAAATACGTATTTAACGCAATAATTTTCTATTCCACGATCAGTTGTACGAGACAATAAATAAAACTTGTGAAAAAAACAAGGAATGGTCGAATTTGACTGGTGAAAACGGAAGTGGAAGCAAATTTAAAATTCAAATGAAGAGCAGAGTCGGTTAAACGTAAGCTAAAATAGAAGTCACTGTTCGTTGTATAATGAAGAGTTGGTTGAATGTCATACGAATTGCGGATATATATATATTCACTTATCAAATCAAGCATTAAGAAATCCTGCATTCACATCACGGAAGGATTGTGCGAACAACGAACCCTGAGTTGTTACAAAAATGTGAAGAATAGACTTCCGAGAACATGCACAATTTACTACACATAGGTAACATTTGTCGTGACATTCAAAAATTATAAGGAATATGCATAAAAAAGCATGAGGGTGGCTCATTCGATTTCTCATGTAACAATAAGCGGAAATTCGGGCATGTGGAACAGACGCTTCCATTCAACACTTTTGGCATTCCCCAAAATGTTATAAGCTCCAGGGATCTCCCTGTTTTGTACTCCACCAATCCTTAGTGGGGTGAAACAATGAATATGGACCGACCGCTTGATGACGCTACAACTGCGTGTATCGATATCAATCCGTTAGTTATCTCATATACCCATTCTTAATTTCATTGAATTAACTCCTTTTCATAGTCTTTGTACATTTAAAATAATTGTATAACGGGGTATTACATAATGAACATTAATTAATTGGCATAATCGTACAGCTGTCGTTATTTCTAATTTCAAACATGGCGAGTCAAGCCTACGATGTCGGGCATATCGATAACCTGGCCTCGGTCGTAATATATCGATATATTGCCTTATCAGAGGGAGCGGTCCATATTTGCTTTTACCCCTTAGTGGGCTACCATAGCCCTAGTACAAAATACACAAACCACTGAGAGCGCGGTATCACTGGACAGTTGGTTACGCCCTATATTCCTCGATCATGAATTCGTTTAACTACGTCAATCTAAAAAAATTGGGTTATGTCCGCCAGTAGGCAAATTACTAAAGTTAACGTACCTGTTAGTGAGTCCGTCTCCTCTGGCTTGTGAGTTACTGTGGGCATTGCTTTCGATGTAAAGACATCATCATCTGGCCGTTGGGTCAGTACTGGAGTCAGTCAGTTGGTCGTGGTCTTTATATACAAAGAGAAAGGTGAAAGGGGTGATGGAGCGTCGGGGAAGGGGCGGGGAGAGGTCTTGTTGGTCAGTCTTGTTAGTAGTACCTTAGCCGGACTGGCTGTGTTAGGTATTAAAGAAATTGGGTTATGTCCGCCAGTAGGCAAATTACTAAAGTTAACGTACCTGTTAGTGAGTCCGTCTCCTCTGGCTTGTGAGTTACTGTGGGCAAGCGCTTTCGATGTAAAGACATCATCGTCTGGCCGTTGGGTCAGTACTGGAGTCAGTCAGTTGGTCGTGGTCTTTATATACAAAGAGAGAGGTGAAAGGGGTGATGGAGCGTCGGGGAAGGGGCGGGGAGAGGTCTTGTTGGTCAGTCTTGTTAGTAGTACCTTAGCCGGACTGGCTGTGTTAGGTATTAAAGAAATTGGGTTATGTCCGCCAGTAGGCAAATTACTAAAGTTAACGTACCTGTTAGTGAGTCCGCTCCTCTGGCTTGTGAGTTACTGTGGGCAAGCGCCGATGTAAAGACATCATCGTCTGGCCGTTGGGTCAGTACTGGAGTCAGTCAGTTGGTCGTGGTCTTTATATACAAAGAGAAAGGTGAAAGGGGTGATGGAGCGTCGGGAAGGGGCGGAGAGGTCTTGTTGGTCAGTCTTGTTAGTAGTACCTTAGCCGGACTGGCTGTGTTAGGTATTAAAGAAATTGGGTTATGTCCGCCAGTAGGCAAATTACTAAAGTTAACGTACCTGTTAATGAGTCCGTCTCCTCTGGCTTGTGAGTTACTGTGGGCAAGCGCTTTCGATGTAAAGACATCATCGTCTGGCCGTTGGGTCAGTACTGGAGTCAGTCAGTTGGTCGTGGTCTTTATATACAAAGAGAAAGGTGAAAGGGGTGATGGAGCGTCGGGGAAGGGGCGGGGAGAGGTCTTGTTGTGTGTGTCCAGTACTGACCCAACGGCCAGACGATGATGTCTTTACATCGAAAGCGCTTGCCCACAGTAACTCACAAGCCAGAGGAGACGGACTCACTAACAGGTACGTTAACTTTAGTCAATCTAAAAACGTTTTCGTGTCAGCCTCATATCGTACACCTGTTTTTGACACCTTGACCTGTGCATTCACTTTGGGACCGACGATTTATCACGACCCTAGGACTTCGTCTACTCACTTTCTTATCGACCAACTCGATTTTTGGCTCTGGGTGAAGTTTATGTTACCTGCCTTCCCAACTATTGTGAGTAAATACTGTGCCTAAGCAATACATATAGGTAATTGTTAAACTCAAGCATGCCATTGATGACCTTGGCTCAGTTCCAATTGCAACAAAATCACACATTGGGCCAGACGAACTCTTGCAGAGTGGGTTCAATGCTATTACCATCACCAGCACCTCAGTGCCGAGCCGTACTGGATAACTCTGTCACAACCTCTGAGCCGACAGGTTGAGTCGAGTTCCAACGTATTTAATCTAGTACTTAAGACTGTAATGGCACCAAGATTACACATCTCTGCATAGTATAAGCATTACTAAATTAACTTCCTAACTTACCATTCTGGGCCAAACTTCATCGAATCAGTCATATTACAACTATCTGGAAAAAAGAAACAAAATTAGAATGAATAGATTAACAAAAACATTTTAATTTGACGAAGTAGGCTCCTGATTTAACGGTACATCGCGAGGGATACTGAAATCAAGAGTGGGGACATGCCTTGTTTACGATACGATTTAGGTCACAAGGGAGATAACTACACTGTAATTGGGACGATAATATGAGTCACAAGAGTCTAATTTCGACATTGACAATTTAGGAAAATATCAAAAACTTCCGAACGAGTAATACAATAGCTCCCTTCTCTCCCACACCCGGACCAAATGAGAGCGTGAACTTCGGTGTTCCAATATTATCTCTTACATTGTATCACCTGTAAATAAAGAACCGGCACAACTTACCTCAGATTTAAGAAGATTTTCCGGCCGCTAGTCCGAAATTTCTCGACGAGGAACAGAAACAAAAAGCAAGAGGGAAAAATAAACAAACTGGTAAAATAATTTTTTTTCAGATAACCACAAAAAGTTCTCCCGTAAGTTCGACTACGTAAACTCCCCAAAACAAACCGGAACGCTTCGCACAACCGTAAGATGAATAAGAACCGCTAACTCTTACGACGGATTCGAAAATACCAGAGATTTTAAATAACTTTCAATATCACGAACTAGCTTCAAGATACAGAAAAAAAGTCCTAAGCTTCAACACTTCATTCAACAATAAAACACGATCCTGATTCCAATATGGCTGCGATTTCGGGTTGGCTCTCAGTTGGCACAGTGCTGCCAACGTACGTCAAACAAAAAATAAAGTTCGTAAATTAGCTTATGAACTTCTTAACTTTGTCTCTCATTGTTTTTAGAATGATGGAACCACTTAACATATGAATAAATAACGATGGTGTGCGGTACGAACCACATCATTTTCCTACAGCTTGACGGTTATTTCCTCGATGTTTTAATCGATAGTAACCATTAGAATCGAAACGAGAGTAATCTGCAAGCAGCTGCATTACCGGATGCTCTGCTCAGAATAATTTCAAATTAAACACGGTTAGCCGAATTTTGGACTTTCTGTAAAATTAAGCAAAATGCTGGCAATTTATTGGTAAATTGACGAAGAACTGGCAAATGATCTTGAACAAACCAAGTCAAAGTAAAAATTTAAAATTCAATAGGGAATTGTAGCAATACTGCATAGGAATCGTGTGAAATAGTCGAGAAATTGGGTTAAATTACAGGATTAAGAAGAAATTGTCGATTCGAATGAAGAATCAATCTATTTATAGGTTAATTATCTTGTGGGTCTATTGAGTACAAAAATAACATATGATGATGCTATCAAGATTTTTTCCATAACTAGTTTGATGCAAAATGGCTTTCCACTGCTACTGAGGGGAGTATATTATGTCTTGTATTGTGAAACAAAGTAAGGTTAATTTGAAATCCAAGTGAAAATATTTCATACTGAAAAAACACTTTGTAGAAAATGGAGTGCAAATAGCAATACAAGTACATGAAACTGGTTGGGAATCAGAGAAAATATGGTTGAGGATTGGATTAAATATTGTTAGATACGCAAGAAAAATACTTTAGTCATCAAGTAACTGCTCTGACAAAAAATAATATTGACACTCCTATCAGCTACGTATTTGTTGGGTTTGCAAATAAGTTAGTTCCTAATGCAACGAAAGCCGCCGAGTATGCTCGAAACATGCGTAATGCGTTGCATCCTATAGTATGTCAAATACTTTGTTACCAGTGTACTTTGTTTCGAAAACTTGAATGCTATTTATAGCTTCTTGATGTGTGATCCACAAAACAGAATACAGAGACGATATAGTTACACCTCATCTTTTCGTGGAGTTTGCTTCTTGGTTTTCTGCCTCTCAATGGTACAATTTTTGTGTAATTATGCAGTGTCCAATTTGGTGTTTCATCTCGCAAATAAAAGGTTTTAATTTTATTTCATTTCCACGACACAGTTCATCCACAAATGGTATTTACGTTTGCTATCTAGAGCTGGCAACACTGAAACGTATCGTAGAACCTCCCTCTCGTCCCGTGTTTACATCGTACAGGCAGCTCCACCTAGGAAGGGTAGTAAAATGTCAGTATGCCGTTTCTTCTCGTAGTTGCGTGCATTGATCGTCCGCGTAAATTTATTTCGGTTCGCGAATACCCGACGATCAAGGTCGTCCTCTCGGACATACCGCCGTTTATAATAAATTTCGAGGCGTTCGAACTTAAAAAATTGAGCGATAATTAATTTTATAAACGCCATGGAGACCTATTGGGAAGACAGTACGCTACCTGGTCCGGTCAAATTTGAAAAGTAAGCGCTCGAGTTCACTGTCATAACGTCAGATTTAGCGCTAATAGTAGAAATTAAGGGTTGAACGGAGTGTTTCGTCGTGGACGAGTTCGTTGTATTCAAGTCACGTTTTTTCACCATGTGATGTTACGCTTTGACGAATAGTTGGGAATAGCTAGACTTTTAGGGAGATTTAGTCAGCCACCGTGCATTTCAGCCCAAATGTTGTTGTCAAATTGTATTTGGACGTAATTTGAAGTTGGTCGTTACGTATAATTTTGTAACGACAAACTAAATTGTTAACCTTCGCCTATTTCTTTCATTTCAGCCACCTGAGTTATAGTAACGCCAATAATTCAGAAGACGACGAATACGGATTTCACGGTTCCAAAAAGAAATTGACAAGGGTGAGTGACTTCTACCCAAAATTGACTTCAAACCTCTTGGTCAAGGTTATGCCCGGGGTGACAATTGCTAGTTGACAGCGCTCTATTGGCCCTCATTTCAACTCTTTCCGTTTTAAAATGTCGACCGGCGACGTTAATATTTCTATGTGTGTTAATTCACGTGCAGAAACGTGAGGATCGTAATTCTCGCTTTTGGCACAAGTCAGCAACGTGAGCTGGCTCACGTGTAGCCGACTCTCTAGGTATTTACTCGGCGGATGCTAACCCGCTTAATGAGCTCCCTTCCCATCACATTTCCTGCCGCATGACCACTTTTAGACGCTGTTATTGTTGTTGATATGCGTACGAAAGGGGGCTCCGGATGTCAAATCCTCGCGGAAAGATAGCAAATTTTCGAGACCTCCCAGTTTTTCCCTACGGATTATGTTAAAAGAATTATGTTTACAAATATTTTGTGGAAAGTGTAGGAAATAATTAGTGTAAATGTCAGCTGCGAGGAATCACGCACACACACATCCCCCCCCCCCTTCTGGTGGTAGAAAGTTAGAAATTGCTCTCGCCCTCCCACACTTCTAGTTTCTAGTTGTAAGAATCGCATGACATGGCTTGTGATACTGCTATAATTATCAATAAAGCCTGTCGAAATATCTACGCTAGATAGCTGTGATTCACTATGCTGTTATTGCTTTAGCTCTCATTGTTGTTCTTACACAGCATTGTGGAGTATATTAACCATTTACAAGTATAAAATAAAGTAAATTACCCTGACAACTACTCCCACCTTTGAACGGCTCTTTTCGGCCTGCTCGTGCGTAATTTGTTTAAAAAGCGTGTTTAATTTCATACTAGCTGTTCATAAACGCTCTGGTAGAAATCGTGTGACCGTTAAAAGGGTCAGTCGTGGTTAAGTAGTTACATGGTGCTATTCAGGGGTTTTGCTAGGAATTGTACCTGTGGGGGAATAAAGCAGGGTCTGCCATTTTGGTTTGTTCTGTTCCTTAAGTAGCCGAGTGTGTACGTGTGGCCAGCATGAGGGAAGGTAGTGTGGAGCAGGGACAACTTGGGGACTGTACCTACCTTATAGGTACCCTCCCAATCTAATTGCATACCTACGCGGCAACCAACACGCTGAGTTCAACGTTGATGACTTTTAGCAACCAATGGTGATTTTATTCACTTCCATCCAGGCTACACGAGTATTTGATAGTTTACTGAAACACTGCTATGTACCAAATACCAGCAGTTTAATATTTATTTTCAAAATTAGGAAACAATTTCTCATTTACTGAATCAATAGCTGTAATATCTTTCGGAGAATTAATAAAAAGAGCAAAAAATTATTTTCATGCCAGCCCTGGTCAAAATAGAGTATAACCTTAAATAGATGTTTTGATGAGTTTTTGGAATTGTGCAGCTACATTACAGTTTTCTGCCCCCTTGCAGTTTATTCGTTCGATGTCCATTTATCGAAATGTGCTTATTTCTTGTCCTATATTCAAGCTCACAACTGCTGGAAATTATCAAGTTAGACCTTACATTCAAATTACGGGATTCACATTATAAATTTAACAGTAAAGGACCCAATTCCGATGCTGCACTATTTATACTCTCTGCTACGCAAATCAAGTAAAAAAATATTAATTAATCATTTATCATTATAGTGTATTAAAAAAAATTTCTCAATTTTCTGTTTTGTAATTTTATTTATTTTTATTTTTTATAAACTTATTTCCTATTCATGAGCCTATTCAGATCTTTACGTTTTGAGGCCTACTGAATCGGCGGAACCTATTTCGTCAGCACGTGGCATGTCACTCAGTAGTCACTTTTGTGGGAGTATGGCTGAACCTATAAACTTATAGGATTCTGGTACTTATTTGTTTTGTTGGCGATTGAAGAGTGCGAAAATAAGGTTACGTGCGATTTCCATCGAATACAGAGTGAAACAGTGTGACGCGTCGCATCAGATATTTTTAGTTTCTGCCACCCAAAGTATTGTACAAAACGAAATATCTAGTGCGACGCATCACACAACTTTCCTTGGCCTCATGTACATTGAGCGATTTTCATAGCTTCGGCCTCTAATTTGTTTTTCACTCAGTTTATTTGGCGAATTTGCTAAAACATGGTTTCCCTACTCATTCTACGACCGTTGTTGAGTAATAAATGCATGGGTGATTCATGAGATTGTCAACGTGTAATCGGCAGTTCTCTACTGAAAAACACCATTTGGGAAAATGGTCTGTGTGCGTAAGCGATTGAGAAAGTACTAGGTGCCACTTTCCTTAGCTCTACATAAATTCGCTGGCTTTCATGGCTCTCGCTATTAATTCAGTTTATTTTTCACTCAGTTCATTTGAACTAGGTAAATAATCACTTTTCCAGGGTTATCAGGTACACACTTTTAGAAATGGGTGGTGAGTGAAACTGCAGTGGTTGCATTTCTGGAGTAGCCTCTATATATCGTGAGAGCGTTATTAAAGACTCATCGTATAAGTACTTGATAGGACTACCACCTGAATTTTTCTGAAGATTCTAATAACATTTGAGCGGAGTTTATATGGGAAAACGGCGCTAAAATTGATTTTCATCGAAACGTTGGGTAATTTATTGTGTTGTTATCGTAATTTTCCTACGGATGATAATTGTATGGTATTGTGTTATTTTGAGCTGTTTATACAAGTAATGATATTAAAATCGTTCGAGTCGCCTTTGAGAAAAAAAAATATTTGGAATTTCGATCACTATGATAACTGTAGTTAGTTTGAGTGGGTTTTGCTCAGAGGTTTGGATCCCGAAATTTCTGGGGTTGCTCCCAGAATTCTCTAATTAGTTTATGAGCGTGATTAAACCCTCATCGTTTAGGTACATTATTGGACTACCGCCCTAATTATTCTAACTGTGCGCGTGGTCTATTAGTAAACGAGCGGTGCGTAGCAACACACAACTTTCCGCAATCCCTTTAAGTTCGAACACCACCTACATATGCGGGCGCTATATCTTCGTTCAACGCATTTTTACAGGAATATTTATGGGGAACAAAATATAGGGACTAGTTAGCTGAGAGTACTCCGTAAGTTTGATCAAAATCGCCTGAGTGGTTTTTGAGAAAATTGGAATACCGATCAATTAATATTAGACAAATCTCCTTTTCTGAGGTAACTTGGCTTATATCTCCGTTCAACATATATATACAGAAATAATTATACAGAACGAAGTGTGGGTATAGGTGACTAAAAGACACTCTGAACGATCGATGAAATTTGGCGAAGAAGTTACCCCAGAATTTACGGAAATGTTCGAAAAAACGTTATTTGCGGCACATTTTAATTGTTATCTCTGCTCAATGGACTTTCAGAGGAACATTTATCGAGAACAATATGTAGGTATTAGCTATTTGAAAACACCCTGAGAGTGTGGTGATAATCGTTGAAGCCGTTTTGCCAAAAAGCGTAAAAAGCCTATTTTTGCTTCATAGGCCAATATCTCCGTTCACCGTATTTTCATGGAGATATGTATAGAGAAGAAAAGTTAGGTATTGATGAGTAGAAAATAATTTGAAAGTTTAATCGAAATCGTCGAGAAAAATGCGAAAAACCATAGTTATGGTACATTTTCGTCGCCCACCCCCCTTCCCATCGGCCAAAATCGTCCATAACCTTATTTTGGTGTCCACAAAAAATAACAAACAAAACAAAAAAAGAACCAGCTCAATCGGATCTGCCGTTCTCCCGCAAATTGAACTACAGACACACACACACACACGGACCACGCGCCGAAATTAGGTTTTCAGACTCTGTAGTCCTCAAAACGTTAAGATCTGAAGAAAACACAATTTTTTTTTGGTAGCGGAAAGTAAAAACTGCGCTAAAATCGATATTTTAAATAATTGTATTGTGCTACTCTCATTTTTCCACAGATGAGAATTTTATGGTACTGTCGTACTACCATACAAAGTATTCAATCAAAATGGTGTGGGTTAGAACCATTTTTAAGAAAAACAAATTCGGTGTTTTCATCACTCGATCATTAGATTTCCTTCATGTTACGTAGGAATAAGGAAAGTGAAAAACGGCTAAAGGTTAACCAAAATCACAGGGTGTCGTCAATTACTCAGTAAGTGCATATTGTTCTACATAATTGTCTGTTTCGGTTATTAGTGGAACGGAGATAACCAAAATGTTCCAAAAAATTTGGGTTTTCGTCGATTTTGGGGGTTTTACATTGTAAATTTGACGAAGCGTTTTCGAACAACCTGTACTCACTTTTTTCTCCTCAACTTTGTGACTATCCGTTAAACGAAAGTAAGAGTCAGAAAATGCGATTTATCGGGCCAAAGAAACCGTGTTACCACGAACCCCCTTCTCACAGAAGTGTCGTTCGCCTAAGATTTAGGATCGTTCACGTCGAACGTCCCCAAACGAGCTGGGATTATTGTGTGGATAACTCCAGGTGAATAGTCATTTGTGATCGGCCTTTGGCGGAGGTCTTGAGACCGGAGCGAACTATAATTATGTTGTTTGAAGGAGTCTGTTGGAGTCGAGAGCAATTATCGGGGCGCAGGGGCGTGGTTTGGGCCTCAAGTTTGGGAGAAGAGTAGTCGGCAGTGGGGCGAGGCGATGAGTCGGTATCACGTGTCGACGTGTCTAACCACGTGACTCCTTGACTAGGGAGAGCATCGGGCGGATGCTAACCTTAACCCATTAATTCCGAGCAATTCGCTACAGATCTCGTCGAGTTCAATGAGCTTTTTATCACCGCTTGACATTTTTTGTTGTTGTGAAATGAGCTTTCAGTAATTGATTTGTCATCGAAATGCGATAAGTTTTTGTCAATCCAGTGAAAGTCAATTAGTTTTTCGCCATCTTTAGCTCAACAACCTGATGAACTGACTGCACCATGAAACATTTTTTTAAAAGATAACATTATTGTTTTTCGCCTAAACGCTACATTGTAACAATCCAAGGAGACATTTAATAAACACTACAGTATGACAATACAAATTGTATTGTAGGAAACCCCTAATTGTGCAGAAATAGCTCATTAGCAGCACAATACGCGGATTATTGAATAAATTATAAAGAAAACAAGAAATGTTGATAAGTTACGAAAGTTATAGTCAGTTCATCAGGTGCAAGTTATATACTGAGAAGTCAAAGAGGCCTTGGTAGGATTTCGAAAAGGTGGTCGATGTTGAAGCATTTCGTTCACCGAATTGATGTTAATTCTTGCTGTGACGATTGATTTGATTCTTCTTTGTTTTGTTTGTGGTTTTTAAGGGCACGAAAAAAAAGTTATGAGCTATTATCGTCGACCAGAAGGGGGAAGGACCAATAATGGGGGGTTTAGTATTTTTCACTCCGATAACGATCTTGATTAATCTTTCAAATTATATTCTATTAATCATTGCCCAACTTTTGCTGTCCACTAATGCTGATGAGCGGAGACATAGACCTGCGATGGATCAAAACTCATGGAGAAACCCAAACAGACAGATTTCTTGTAACTACTTGAATGGAACCCCAATTGATGCCCCTCTTCTTTCTTATAAATCCAGCTTATCATAAAAATCGTGTTGTTGTCGAATAAGCTGCACGGTGGTACTTTAATGTCGATCATAGAATAATTACGGCATTCAGTGAAGTTCCGGGATTCAAACCCTCGCCTTTCAGTGTTTCCCTGTAATTTCGGAACTGTCAAAAAATCGTGTTAAAAGTTCCATAAAGTATGCATGCGTTGGTTTCAATAAGTGTCGTGACATCAGTGGGGGCAAGCCAATAAATCCCGTTAATCAAATAGAACGTCATGTTCAACCGAGTTCGCATGGACTGTTTTAAATCAGAACGGATAAGTTGCGAGAGCGATGAAAATTGCTGAACGAACGTAGTGATGAGGAAAATTGTGTGATGCTAGGTTTTTCTGGCTACTGAACCCAAAGACGCCTACCAAAAATAATACTCTCCTTCCCCGTCCTACTCGGCTTATTTTGGTTGAAGGAATATTTATTGCGGCTTTCGAATTGTGGCTACTTCGCCTCAGTTTATTCGATCTGAATGTGCGGCTCTTATTAGGTATGTGCCACGGAGTACGTGATAGTTAGATGACATCAACTTCACTCCACCTCTCCTCTGCTTGAAAGAAAAAAAAGGAAAACTAGAACGTGCAACGACCTGCGGGATTGGGACTCAGCCCATCTCCGCCTTGTTAGAAGTAACTCACCATTCACCCATATCTGGGATGGTGTTGACACTTAGCTAATAACTGTCATTAATACTGAGGTGCTGCTCTCTTCATTTTCTCATAATGACAGTTTCATATCTGCCCAAACGAAAAATTTAATTAAAATCGTTTGACCGATTACTGAAAAAGAAAAAAACATCTGGTGCGACGTATCACGCTTTCTTTAATCAGACCCACACATACTAGCTACTAGTCCAATTGGGTTTCACTCATTTCGTATGAACTTATAAAATATGCTGTTCTGCGTAGGAACTGGATGAACGTTTTTTTAGCGTTTATTTGCTTTCTCATATAAACAATTAAGATTATTTACCCTTTTTTAAATAATAATATCCAGAAGCAAAACAAAAATAAAATATAAACATTAATCTCCCACCCCCACCCCCATTAACCCGAAAACCCCTCTGGATTCTCCAATGGCTTTTCCGAAATTTATATAGCTGCTCCTCACTTAAAACTGACGTATAGTTAATTAATGGGCTGTCATAATGATTTATCTCAGGTGGTAGAATTATAGAGCAATAACAGAGCAAAAGGTTAGTGAACTAAACGACATTAGTTCGAATTTCGTAATTTCTGTTGTTGCTGCTTATTTATTTAATGGCCATCATTGAACTCTCACCGCTTTTCGTTCGCTAGTTTATTGTGCTGTTCTCGTTACCATAGGTAAGAGCTTTATGGTAGTGTTGTATTAGTTGAAGCTGCCCATACAATTAATTTTAATCAGAATCGTTTTAGCGTTTCCATCACTATAGTTAGTTTAGGCTTATGTTGCTTCTAGCCGTATTTTGGTGTACCATGGTGACCTGCAAGCTAAATAACATATTTGAGTCTACTCACTTCAGCCGTTTTCGCTCAGTCGCGTTCAGAAACACACTAACCCTGGCTATTTACTCAAATTGTGTGTTTCGGTTTTATAAGCCTTGGAGAAAAAGAAAAAAACGTAACTTTCCTTCTTACATCGTATGGCTAAGGTTTCTTAACTTTTCGACGGGTTGTGGTACGGGCCCGTCCCATTCGGTGTTAATTAATATTTGCGCAGCTGTAGTTGTGGATGTGAGTGTGTCTGGAATTGGTGGTAATTTGGTCTTGTTCACTCCGCAATGAGTTTTTCAAAGCGTGGCGAAATTGACGGTAAATAATTTTGACGTCTCCAGTCAGTCTTTTCAGGCTGGCTTAAGCCGCATCCGTTTCCCAACTCCTCCCCACTTTCCATATATTGACACTGGCCATTATTTTCGCCTTGTTTTTGGTCCCCTTGCTCTTCGTCTCGGAGCGCTTCGATCGCCATAAAGTGTATGCACATAAAGTTAGACGCAGCAACGACGAAACACACGTTGCGCTCACGTTTTGTATCATCCGCTCTTTTGTCAACTCTTAAATTCAAAAATATTCGGTCTTTTTTTTCCCTTCTTATTTTCCGTTGAGACGGCCTGAACTGTCAGCAGTCAATCATATTGACACATCATCCGTCAAAAGGCGGCCGTTTGCTATTCCTTCCTTCGTAACATAAATAAAGAAGTAATATAGCGCCGAAGACTCGGTGCTTGAATACTGTTCACGTTGAAATCGTCGCTGCATCCCAATAGGACGCTTTACTTCTGGTAGAAATCGTTTGGGTTGTTGCACGTTTCTGAAAATGAGCTGTAACTGTGCGTGATGAATCCATCTAATTAAATACCCACATAGATAGCTAAGCGCACATTCTACCAACTTGGTGGCAGGGCTCCATATAGCGGGGAACAGTCCGACTTCCGAACATAGCAACTCTCATTGGTGGAAATTCTAGGCGTGAGTGAACACGGAACGTTGACGCTTTTGCTTCCCTAAGTCCTACGAAGTACGAAAGAAAGGTATATAATTAATTGCCCGACATTTTTTTTTTTGGTTTTCTTCATACCTTAGCATTTCAATGGCTACTGAATCCTATAAACAGCGTCTGAAAATATCTGGTGCGGCGAAGCATATAACTTACTTCAGCCACGCGTACATTCAGGGATTTTCATGGCTTAAGCCTCCAACAAATATAATTTTCACGCTGAACCTTTGAAAGGCAGAAAGCTCTGAAATTAATTGAGTTGCATCTACTCATGCCTAGGGCATATTAAATAATCAATGGAATTCGTATGACTGTCAACGTGATTTTTTTTTTTTTTTTTTTTTTTTTATGGATCGTGTTTACTATTTTTGAATTATCGCGTAAAAACGTTGAAAAATAGTAGTGAAGTGAAGCTGTGGTTGTCGGGATTCCGCAATTTTTCAGGTTGCTTCTAATTATTTTATGAACCAACTACCTTGCTTCGTAGGAAATCGAAGTCATCGTTTGAGCGGAGTTTATAATGAAATAAACAGCGTTAAAATCAAACATTGTCTCCGACTTTGTTTGTAAATTATTGTGGTGCTATCGTCATCTTCCCACGAATGAAAGTTGTATGGTTCTGTCGTATTATTTGATTATAAAAAATCAAAATCGTTACAGCAGTTATTGGGAAAAAATTAGGTGGTGTGGCCACAATGGTAACCTTAGTTAGTTGGCCCGATATTCCTCATACCCTTAGCTTGGATTCCCATGTTGGTTTGCATGCTAAATGTCACGTTTGAGCCTGTTAGGTTCTGCCATTCTCTCTCAATCGTATTCAATGGTGGCACAGAGTATTTTTACTTCATTTATATTTATAGTGATAAAAATCACGAAACATTTTCCCGATAACTGTTCTGATGATTTTGATTTAATTCCTTTTATTGACAGCTTCAACTAATACGATAGTACCATAAAATTCTCATATGAGGGAAATTTCGAAGAAAATAGATTTTAATGCAGTTTTGTGCGTCGCACCTCGCTGAGTCTCTTCGGTGGAATGTGAACCTGATTCTAATTACTTCGGAAGCTATTGTTATTGCACATCTACATGCTAGTACGTCATCGACGTCGGCACACTTCTTCATGGCGGAGCGTGACCTAGGAGGGGGACTCTTGGAGACTCACGTTTCCGGTGAATCCCTCCCCAGCCCCTGACTTCGGGAAAACTGCATTTTCCCCCCGCTGGATTGTGCTCGCTTTGGACGAGGACTGTTGTCGTGACGACGAGTCTTGTCAGCGATAAGTAAAAGGGCGGAAAAATATGGGAGAATTCTCTGGCTTCCTCGGCAATTGAAGTGGTCGAAGCGTTTGCTCCTCATCTCGTTGTGGCCCACGTGATGCCGTCTGTTCCATTTCCCCTCCTAAACGTCTTATATAACAAACGTCGTTTGCCTTTGCTCTTTCAGTTCTTCTCTGAATTTGACGCCGTTCGTTCGCTTCTTGTAGTTCGAATCCTGTTGCGCTCGCGTGCTTAATTTTGGTGGCACCATTTTCAGGAAAACTGTCTTTTTTTGGGATTTACGTCGATTATAAACCTCGTACTCCTCGTTTCGACCAAACTAGCAGTTTGATAGTTAACAAACGAATTCTCTGCGCGCCAATTGAAGCATCTTCAATCGCTGGTCAATTTTTGAACGTGCGCCAGTTTCCTGTTGATTACTGTCGAATCGAATTTCAATTTGGGAATTTATTGAGGCGTTTCAAGAAACTGTAAGTTTTTTCGTAACGCCAACAAATTGGCTCTCCTCGCTCACTCGGCTTTTGCTGAGAAGCTGTTACTTCAAGGACCTGTGGAAGTTTTGAAGCTGCCTTCGTTGAAATCACCAGCCGCCACGATTGTTTCCCTACACATAAACGCGATGGTGAAAGAGGCTCTTGTTCGAAACCCGGCGTTGCTGTTGGCCAGAGAACCTCCCGATTTGCCAGAGAGACGACGAATACGAGAAGTAAGTCGTTGAGAGCGGAATATTTATTTTGGTTACTCAATTACATGATTGTGGGGTCGTGCTAAAAGCTACTACTTCATCCCCATTTATGGGCTGGACTCTTGTGTGTTCAGTTCTCTGAAGAAAGCTCTGGGGCCTTAACCTGGCTGCACTGGTAAGAGCTCTTCGATAGATGCGTTGTATGTGGCACTCCACTTTCGCGTTGGCTTCAACAGAGGCCAATGCGTGGATCTCTATGCGTCTAGTTGTCACCTCGACTAGTCGAGAATCCCGTTACTAATTCTCAGGTTACCGCTGGTGCTCTGAAGGCATTTGACTCTTCAACCCAGAGTATATCAATTAGGATCTTCGAGTGGTGAGCTCAACTGTTTATTACAGTACGTCAGTGACGAACAGCTCTTATGAGCGCCAGAACCCAAATGCAGTGGGTGAACCTCACGCTGTCTGTCGGTCATCAGTTGCTGTGCTGCTTCCACACACTTTCTGTTATCCGGAATCCCCATGTGACCCCCTTAATACTTTTTTATTTTTAGTGCCCTTCAGATGTAGACCGTTTCAAAGTATTCCGAGTTCAAAGAAAACTATTTGAGAAAGCGGTGTGTGTATAAGTATGAGCAACATTGGTCCAAAACTGTAATTGTCGGAGTGATCAAAGTACCAAATACAAAATCGATTTTAATGATTTTTTTTTCCTTCTAGATTCTGCTCATGTGACACTAGCACTATTAATAAAAATCGTGTTGGTAGTTCTATAAGCTACCTACTCAATGGAAGTTTAATAATGGGTATAAGACAGCTAGAGCAACTTAAGCAATTGTGTAATACAAAGTAGTGTTTGTTTGACTAACATGTTTCTCTGTGTTTTCGCTATGATTCCAGAACTGTTAAATCCAATCTTCCCCAAAAAAGCATGTTGACAGTCCTAGAACGTTCAGTCCTACCGGTTTCTAATATGTAACGTTAGATTATATTCTATAAACTCAGCTTGTGTTTGAAAAGTCGCAGAATATACAAAG
Organism: Pachypeltis micranthus; assembly: GCA_020466155.1. Lineage (NCBI taxonomy): Eukaryota > Metazoa > Arthropoda > Insecta > Hemiptera > Miridae > Pachypeltis > Pachypeltis micranthus. Next base: position 53,038,227 of record CM035770.1, on the reverse strand, counting down.
GGCCTGAGGTGAGTGTGATTTCTCACGCTGGATTTTTTTTTATCGGCTTGTGTAGGGTTCTTTATCGACTGATATAACTCTTATGAGTGTCGAAGAACCACACCACTTACTTGATAAGGCGTTATTTGAACAGACCCTGTAGGTTCCTTAATAAACTAAAAATGTACGTCGTGTACGGTGGTCTCAACTGTCTGAACCAAATCAGCTTAAATTTGATATTTAGGCTGCACATCAATATGGGAAGCCAAAAATAAGGAAATGAATCCCAAACTTACTGTAGTTATCATAGTGACCAAAATACTGAGTGGTCTTTTCTCAAAAATGACTCCAACAATTTTGATTAAATAACTTGTGTTCCTGAAGTAGAACTGCCGTCATTTTTTACTGTTTTCCCAGTGTTTCACCTGTAATTCCAGAAATATGAACGCATGCCCGAGAAATGTGGAATTGTAAGTATAAATAAATAGGCCGTATAAATTTACGTGAATGCTCTATAATTTATGCATCCTATGAATATATTTGTTAATTTATTATTGTGTTCTACAAATTGCCTGGTAAGATTTATGGAAAGAATCGTGTGGGCAGCCAGATTACACGACTTTATCTCTAGAGGAGAAGGATTTGATCAGGGTGGAAATGAAGGGAAAAATGGAAAGTGGGACACAACGATTTAGATCACTGGGCGTGTAAAGGAATATCTTGGAATTTATCACGTTGTGGCGAGGATAGTTGTGCGACGCACCATACTTTTAAAAAATTAAATAATCGATCGATTCTCAAAATAGAAAGCTGAATAACATTTGAACTGTTCCGTAGCGCTTTGTGCAAAACGGGAATTAGTAAGGCAAATGAAGGAACGCAGGCACGTGGGCCATACCTCCCCGCCACGTGCCAGTGGACACCACCTGTCAGAGCGGAGCTCACGTGTTGAAAAGGCGGATCTAACAGAGCAGAAGAGCGTGACAGTTGAGCTTATCTCGCCCTTAGCCAGCTGCTTTCTTTCGGTTCGTTTGCCAGAGAAGACATCTGCGTCCTCCTATTGGTCCAGTCCAATCCACTCTGGTTCAGTGTGTGGCAGTTTAATTATTGCGGTCACCCTTGGCGATCGAATTGCAACACTCTACACAATTGATTTCTAAGTTCATCTTGAAAGAAAAAGGAGAACCAAAATTCAGTTCAAGAAGGACGTCTCTGAAAATGACGGGTTAAACATTTGAAGGAGGAAATGAGTAAAAGTCGTTGGAAATTATTAATTAGACAATTTTTTACGGAACAAAGAAAAATGTAGGAAACAGCAAAAATTTGGAGGTATTGAGACGATATCGTGATAAAATGAATGAAACTATTAAGAATATTGAGTTAAGATTGTTGAGCACTGCGTAATTATCAGAAAACGAGTTAACGTCGATAGATTTAAAAGTACGAAAATTTATTTTAAAATGTGGAGAAATTGAATAAAAATCGTTCAAAATCATTGCAGTATTAACTAAGTTGAACGTGTTCAGTACTTCATTGGCGCTCAACTAAAGAATGGGGGAATTGTGTTAAAATTGTTGGGGAAATAAATATTATAAATATTTGGAGAAATTGAGAGAAAATCGTTGTAAAAATAATGAGAAAATTTAGTTAAAAACGTTCGAAAATCGAGTAAAGCATCAGGTGCGATGCATCACACAACTTTCTTTGGCCTCACGTGTGTTCAGTAATTTCCTGTTCTCTAGCAACTAATGAACTCTGTTTTTCAGTCTTTTTATAACAACTTTGTCCGTGTAAACTGGTGGCGTTTCAAGTCCAGGGATTTATTGTGCTACTCGTACTCATGGTACGACCATTATTGAGCGATCAGTGCTCTACGTGGTGCCTGCTGGAGGCTTGGCGAGAAAATTTGATCTACTCCTCACTTCCCATGTCACTAACGAGGGACAACAGGGAAACTGGGTCCTTATGGAAGTCCTAGTCTCGTTAGTCGCTGTGGCAAGACTCGAATGAAAGGGCTGGTGTCGCTACCTCCTATACACGTGTACCTGGCTGGGAGGGATTGCAGTTCAGGTCTTCTGCTTTTCGCACATGCAGGACGGGGGTCCCGTTCCTCGGAATCTATGTATGAAACAAGCAAAGGTGCAGCGGGAACGCCTTTTGGGGAATCTTGCGCCGGGTTCTGCCATTCATTCAGTAGCTTAGGCTGCTGAACCCGTACCATGACTATTATTGAGCCATACCGATTATTGAGCAATCAGCGCACTGGAGATTCGTGAGATTCCACGTGATTTTTCGAGAAAGATCGTGTTTGCCGTTCTGGAGTAATCGTGTACGAACTTTAGGAAATGGTAGTAAGTGAAACGGCGGTGGTAGGAGTTCCGTAATTTTTGAAGTAGCTCTGGAAGATCTTATGAGCGTTATTAAACGCTTATCGTATAGGTACTTTTGTCGACTACCACCTCAATTTTTCTGACGATCCTAATAACGTTTGAGCGGATATCATAAGGAAAAAGTCGCGCCCCATGGTCTCCTGCTGGACAGATATCAAGTTGGAACTGATTTGGTTCAGCCGTTTCAGCTCGATTGCGTTCACTTAAATGGGACGGTGGCTCCCAAAAAATAAACTAAATCAATAATAATTAAGGGTATCGGAAGGATCCAGACTACCCTAGGGATAGAAAAATTGGAACGGGGAAGGAAAGCAGGATAAGAGGAAGTTCCATGATAAAACGCCCACCAGTTCAGATATGACCAGAGCAACACGGCTAGAACTCACTAAGCTCACCCAACTATATCCATCCCACGTTTTGATAAACTGTTAAAATGTCGTTTAAAATCGAAGTAAAATTGGTTCAGTAAATCTAACATGGAATAAAAATTGTTGAAGATTGAGTGAAAAAAGTCTGGAACTACAAATCGTCTAAAAGTTGTATAAATGTGAACTTACGTACAAAAAAAAAAAAATAAAAATCGTTGGTACTAAAACATTTTTGATTGGGGAATTTGTGTGATAGTTGTTGATGATTTTGTTGACACGGTGGGAATACGGTCAAGACATTGAGTAAATATTGTGGAAAATTCAATTGAAAAATGCGCAATTCATTGAAAATTGTCGGAGTATATTTATGACCAATGGGTTGGGGGTGGGGGGGGGGATTTAAAACTGTTTCAAATCGAGCAAGAGTAGTTTATTGGAGCACACCCTGCATGTGTTAAAAAGACGAGGAACGGTTATGGTAAAATTATTAGTTTCGAAATTGATTTAGAATGCAGTGAAATTGAGGAAAGCTTACCGACAAATTGGAGAAATTGAGGGAAGCTTACCGACAAATTTGAGAAATTGAGGGAATAGGACGGATTTATCACGTATTATACTGACCCCAGCTGAGCAAGTGCTTTAAGCTTGTCGGCAATTAGGGTGATGAGTATGCACATATTTATTTGAATTATATTATTTTATTTTCAATAGGTTTTGTGCGTGCTTTGTTTTGTTGAGTGAGCGTTAGTGACTCGTCGTGGTTTAGGGGAGTGGAAATAGTGAGATGATTTAAGAAGCGACGTTGCACCTTGAAACGATGCATTTGAATATTCTCATGATTAATATTTCGATTTTCAGGATCCTCTCTCGCACAGAATAATAGAGAAGAGGCGACGGGATCGAATGAACTCCTGTTTGGCGGATCTCTCTCGGCTCATCCCTCACGAATACATGAAGAAAGGTCGAGGTCGCGTAGAAAAGACTGAAATTATTGAAATGGCCATCAGGAGGATTAAACATCTCATGAGTCACGCCCCCTGCCAAGGTAATTGTAATCTTCTTAACTGTAACTCAACTCCTGAATATCTGTTCAGTTAAAGGGTAACAGGATCTCACGTTTCAAGAAAAAGTACTCAATTTTTATAAACGACGTTGTTCTTACCATGATCTTAGTTCCATCCCAACCTTATCTGGATACTTCTCTCCATTTTGATATTATGCTCTTTAGTGTAGTGGCATTCTTTTGTCTCACTTTTAAGAGCCTTATAGTAGTTGGTTTCAGGTGATTGAGATGAATGTAAATACATGGTAGTGAATATGGCTTATGGTGAGCGTACAGTTGTGTACTTGATGCTACTAGGACAGGGGGGGGGGTCTGAAGTTGACACTGAAGAGTGACAATCACTAACGCTGTGCGAGGGATTGACGCTAATTCGGTTGTGTCCCTTGCTGTTTCTGGAGCTTCCATCGTGTTTCAAACACAACTTGTGCTCCTGAAGCTGACACATAAATGTGAAGGGAGTGATGCTGTGTGGTGTGAGAAGATGGTGTCCTGGTGCTCCTAATGCTGGCACTATACCGTCCCTAGCAAGACACTGATCTGGTTGCAGGAGGTAGTGTCTCTTGTCGTTTCTAAACTTTACACTCACATAACTTACGTTGTGTTTGATACTGTTACAAATACACAGAGCATGTGGTGAAGGAGGTAGCGTATCTTTCTGTTTCAAAGTTTGTAGTATTCAGGTGGTGTTGAACAACCTAGATTAATTATGACTGGTTAGCTGATGCGATTACAAAAGTTAGCGTTTCCTGGTAGTCCTGATTTGGTGTTGAAGAGATACTTTTAGTATGACGCTAGTGTGCCAAGTCAAGGTACTTCTGAAAATGATTTTTGTCAAACATTAAACGATCCTTCCAATTTCTCCAAAACAGTTCTAACCATTTTGATAAAGTTTGCGAAGTACCTTCAGCTAACTTGCGCCTAAATTTTGTGTTGTTCGAACATTTATGTATAATGTCCTTGAACGAGAATAACACTGCCTGTGTAAAAAGCGTATCATGGAATTATCAAGGGTCGTGAAAAGTCGTGGGATGTTTCGCACCGGATATTTTTATTTTTAATTAAGTTTCGTTTGTTTCCTAGAAGCAGAGTGCCGAGTTGAGGATATGGACACAAATGGAGGCCCTCCGTCGATTGGCGACAGTGGTCAAAACGGTCCTCCAACTCATGCAGTGGCTCCTCACCAAAACGGCAGCCAGTGCTCTCAACCAGCTGATTCCTTAGCAGACTCGTATAGGCTCGGTTTTGCTGAATGTCTCAACGAAACGGTTCATTTCCTCGTGCAGGTAATTGTTTACCCTATTTGTACACTTTTTATTATTTATATTTACAATCGTCTCCCAGAGTTCCCCAAACTTTTTTGTGTCGTAGACCCCTTGCCATGTTTTTCCGTGTTGGGTAGACCCCCTACTTACCTGATATTGATTTCCTGTAAATTTTTAATTGTAGTGAAGTTTAGTGTTAAAAACTTGAAGTAAAATGTTAATTTATACATTTATTAATTGAATTTAAATTGAAACTACTCAAAATAAAATTTTGTATCTGTTATGTAAAATATACGTAACATAAAATAAAATATAAATATAACATAAGCAATAGGTCAATATTTTTAGTGAGAAGGATGAACCTTATGCTTTAATAATAAATTATCAACATTTGGCGTCAATTTTGTAAGAGTTAATCTTAAATCTCCTCGGCTAATGATGTCCAGTCTGTTTCTTTTTTTCGTTAGTAGATTGGTAACAGCGCTGAATCCCCTTTCCACTAGGTATGACGGTAGAAAGGAAATAAAAAATTTCCTCGCTATATTCCATAATACGGGATAAGTAACGGGTATGTTGTTTTGCAGCCAGAATTGTCCCACATTCTTATTTATAGAGTGACGAATTGAACAAGTCAGTGTGAGACTGCGACTGCGACTCTCAGATTTTTACAAGTTCAAAATGTATTGCGACCACAAAGCGAATACCAACATCCTACAACTTACACAATTTTATAAACATATACAATAAATCTTTTACTTCATAGGTACTTGAATAAATAATGTATATGTCTTGATATTATAAGATAGTATGATGTAAGTAATAGATACTATCAGTGTGTGTGTGTTGAGATCCACTATCGTGGGCCCCAATTTTCATTTCATGGACCCCCAAATTTTTTTTCGCTGACGTAGACCCCTTGCAGGTGGTCATAGACCACTAGGGGTCGATATGGACCACTTTGGGAATCACTGGTCTAGCCACTTAATGCTATAAATGATGGAGTAGATAAACACATCACCTAGAACATGCGAATGACCGTACAATTTAAATAACGCTTTAGGTTTTCCTACTTTTCCTTTGTTATGTATGCTGCAAGTCCAGGTTCAAATGCCTAATGGAGTTTCGAGGGGAGGGGGGGGGGGCAAATCCATAATCATGGTATGGCAAGCTGTGAGCTATGTCTTAGTGTGGAAGGAAATTTCCAACAAGTTGAAGCAACAAACTAGTTTTTGAGTGCTGTGGTACGAAAATTGGTTGTTTGGGCAGAACACAAAGTTGATTTGTTGAATAAATATTTGGCAATTGATTTGAAGCATTAATGTAATTTATACATAAGGGGCATATTCAAGAACCCTATCGCCTTTCAACAGACTTCATGAATTCGAAGTTTACGTTTATCTGTGGATTTTTCAGGTGGAAGGTCTGATGGTGGCTGACCCCTTGTGCTCAAGACTAAGATCTCACCTGTCGAACCACTGCGATAACATCCTTCAAAGTAATTGCTCGTTAATTTTTTCAATTTGTAAGGTCGTCCTTATCAGTTTGTTGGCATGCGCACTATCTTCTGAGGCTGCTTCGAATGAAGTCGCTCGTGAAAAAACTTTCCAACGTTGTGCAATCGGCTAATTTTTAACATATTGGGAAAGTAGCAGTATTGTGAACGCAATTGAGAAAACAGTGGAACCAAACTGGCTCAAATTGTATGTACTAACGTGAGGCACCGAAATAGGGGAACGTAAAACCAGTCCAAAACTGACTATCGAAACATCAAACTTTTTTTTCTCAAAAACTGATCCATCAATTTTTATTAAATTTTGTGTACTGGCAGTTCCAACTTACGCGACAGTACCGTAAAATTAACATTCACAGGAAAATGACGAGAGTAGCACAATTAACAAATAATTCGACGAATATTGATTTTAGTGCACTTTTTCCGTATAATTCCGATTATGTGACTGTAAAATCTGTTGCTAGTACACTAAGATACGTTTACGCTAGTCGTTTAATAATGCCTACAAAGCAATCAAGAGCAACCTCAGAAATTCTGAACCGACGTCGTTTTTCTTTACAAAATTTTTTCTCTTTCTTTCTCGTAGAACCGCCTAAGATACTAAAAAAAGCGTGGTAACAGCCCCGTTAATTACCTGTTAGTTGCTTTTTCAATTAAAGTCGAGCAGCAGCGCAATGAATTCTGAAACTTTAAACACCACCAGATTCTGCGCAGAACGTTAAGTTGTGTTTTACTCTGTTCGTGTGAATGGAGTGAAAATAGATTGGAATAGTAGATAGAGTGTACGTTTGGCTGAGGAAAGATGTGTGATGCATCGCGCCATATATTTTTCCGTACATTTGAAAGGATTTGTTCGAATTGGGCTCACTCTTCTGGAGATCGCTTGCAGGATTTGGTGATAGTTGCGCTTAAAATTGCTAATAAAAGCTGCACAGCCCTCTAATTCTTTTTCAGAATGGTCAATCTGTAAAATGATGAACGCATCAAAAGAGAAAAACTGTAAGAAATTAAGTTTTGCACAAGTTACTAACCCACTTTTTCAGTGGAACTGATGATGGCTCGATTCCTGAACTCAGTTTGTCAGCCTTACGATTTTCAAGTGAAAAAGATAATTTCTTACAGTATTTCTCTCTTTTGGATTGATCAGTTTGACTGACGCATCTGATGTTAGATAGAATGTTGTATCGACTGCCTGGCAGTATGCCACAGCTTGGTGATAAGCTCAGGGAGTTTTGACTGCATTGAGGAGTATAGCCAGCACTCCTGACCTCATTTTCTTACACGAGGTTCGACAAAACGTGTATACAGCTTCTCATTGGCATACACAGGTGCATCTTATGTTGATTATCTGTTTGCTGCCACCGGAGAAAATGTAATCCAATTCGTTTTCCTTCCTTCCAGACGATTCACTCAGAACCCGCCTGTGCTGCCCCAGCAGCCTCCCAGAAGAAAAACCCTCACTTTCCAACCATCACTCGCCTCCTCCCCCGCAACAACATTCGGTCAGCGCTCAACCACCGCAAGAGGTCCCTGAACACATGGACCCCAACAGTCGCCTTCACGATCTTTCCTACACAACGTCCAACGGTAATTCGTCGCGCACCCTTCAAAACCATGGGCCGCCCCAATCGTGCGGAGCTTGCGCTCAACAAGAATCGAGCTCAGACACGTCGACAGGAGGTCATACCAATAATGTGAGTCATTTTACGTCTCATCTCTACAGCAGAGATCGTTGGTTTGTCGAGTGCAACCCTCATTGTGCTGTGTGGCATTTCAATTTGCTTCGCTTTACGCATTATATAATAAAATTCGTGTACATTATTGAAACTGTTTTCCGGGGATGTTTTTTGTAAGAAATCAGGAACGTTCACGCTCACCAACAAACTAATTCAATTTAGCCTAACAAACAACACAACAGGGTTGGACTTGCCTCACCGAGCTGAGCAAAATTCTCAAATTATTTACCTCTAAAATATCAGTTACGTTTGCTCAAATTTTTTTGCTGTCGAATTTTTGACTCACTTGTCTGAAGCGTTCTGCTTACAGGTTACCTCAACCTCATTGAGAAATATCAGCAGCCCAGCCCGGCTTTGAATTTGAAATTTGTTGTAGCGGCTCAGGCTCGGTATTCGTTGTTGTCACGTTATGGGTAACATTTTACCAAAATAACCATCTCATTGACACATCTCATCTCACCCATCATAATTTTAGTTCTGAGTAAAATCATTTTATATCAAATCACCTCAAATAATTGGGAAACATGGTTTCTAAACTATGTTTCCATTGAATAAGATTGTGGGTTCTTGTTCATGGATTGATGACGTTCCCCTCATTGGCCACACTAGGCCACACCAGTTCAAATCCAACAAGCCGAGCGTTTCGGACTGTGTCCCCTTTCTTGTATGATTGATCATGTGCTCGTTTTGCATGTTCAGTGCTGGTTTTTTCTTGAGTTTAGGTGTGATTCAATTCCTAGTCATGGCTCTTGGGCAGCCACAGATTTTTCTGTCAATTTGTCATCACTTTTATTCACAATGCAGAGTTAATCAAGTATTTCTAGCGCTTAGTTATTCTAGAAGGCTCTTAATGAATTGGCTGAGCGAACTGACATATTCGAGCTCGTTGAAACTTCAGAGATGAGATGGAGGGACTGAGCTGGAGACGTGGTGTGAGGGGAGGGGACTCAATGACCAGTCTCTGAGCCCCTTACCAAAGACCCCATCGTGGCTGCAGTGACAAAGGGACTTGTCCCGCACGCCCTCGGAAGAAGAAAAAAAAGAAAAGACCCCTCATGAGTGGTGAAGGAGGAGAAGCTGATCGATGCCACTGATTGATAACTTCTTTAACACAATCAGCCTTCCATCACATGAAGCACCGATTCATTTAGTCTCTTAGCACATAGCACCAAATCACTTCTGCGTGAACTAGGCCTCTTAGCATTTTGTGAACTATATTACTTAGCGTGAAACACCAAGCGTGGAATCAAGGGAAGCTTTCAAAACCTACTGGGGGTTTGATCACCTTAGGACAAAGTGTAGTGTCGTCTGGCTTTCATCGTGCCCCACACTGACTGCTACTCAGCTGTCCTCCTAGCATGAAGCACTGAGTCGTCTGACGACCTTAGCTCGGAATTCCACACCTGGTTTCTTTTGTGTGAAGCATGAGCTCGTTTGCCTCGTTATTAAGAACCACTGATTTATCCAATTTGAAGCAGAATTTGATTCATCCAGCCTGTTTGCATCTCAGTGCAAAGCATCGTATTATTGACCTACCTACGAGGACTGTCCCAAAAGTATCCGACCTACATTTCTCGGCGCATGATTTATTCTTTCGCCATCATTCAGAGTATTCCTCATGTGATTGAGTGCTCATATCTATGTTTCCACCTATTAATGCACTCTTGAAAGTCAGACTTCGTAATCGCCTTTAGTGGTGCATTTTTCCAGTCTCTGTATCATCGAATCGATGTCCCTTCCTCATTTTCAATCGAGGAAACAGCCAAAAGCCGCAGGAACCTATGTCTGAACTGTTCAGAGGCTGGCTGCTCAACAATGTGTTTCAATAAATACTGCTGCACAAGGTTCGATGTGTGCGCTGAAGCATTGTCGTGATAAAGAAGTCGGTCGCCAGTTTTTTTCAAATTTGAGGTCGCTTTCTCCTGATTGCATCTCGCAATCTTTTCAAAACATTAACATAGTACTCTTTGTTGGTTGTCTGGACTTTAGGAGCCTATTCGTGGTGCACAATGCCCTCACAATTAAGGAAAAAATCAGCATTGACTTGATATTGCTTCGACCGGTCGAGGCTCAGGTTGTTGTTTTGTTTCAGGATCATAACCATAAATCCATGGTTCATCACCAGTAATAATTTTAAAAAAAGTTATCATCACTATTGACGGTTCCAGATTGTTCTGAGCGAGTTCTACTCGAAGGTTTTTTTGCTAGTCGGGATGAATTTTGCACACTCACGCGTCGGTTAAAATTCGCCATATAGTAGTTTTTGGTATACCAAGCTCATCTTCCAGGTCTCTCACAATCAAACGGTGATCTTGTTCAGCTGCAACATGCACAAGCTTGGCATTATCCGACGATGCTCCCATTGCCTGTCGACCATAACGAGGATCACTCCCTACTAATATGTGGCCACTTTGAGCCACTCATACCACTTTTATTTGTGGTTTGCCCATACAATCGTCTTCAAAGACTTTTTGCAACATTTCAATAGATTCCGCTCAACTTTTACCAATTAAAGCAAAATTTTATGCAAATTAGCCGTTCGGTTCGTTGTGCCATTCTTAGCTATAAACGAATTGTGAAAAACGCAGAAAAATGTTTGTAAACAAATACACGCTGTGCGGAAACTAAGGGGTTTATCACTTACAGGGTTTACTAAAGAGGTTTACTACAATATGAACGGAGGTCGGATACTTTTTGGACAGACCTCATAGTGTGAAGCACCAGATCAACTACTCTCTTAAGCGCAAAAAACTGCATCATGAAGTTTGTTCACGTAATATCTATTCATCAAAATGATGGCTTCCTGGGCCTTAAGCTCAAAACATTGCAAGCCTTAGTCTCCTTGCATGGAAGGTCACCCAGCCTCCTACACCCGTTGCACTGACTGAACATGCCTCATGTGAAGCACGGAGTTGACTAACCTCCTCATCACGAATTTATTAGTCTGTTTGGTTCGGTTATGTGAATACTGTGTCAAATAGCCTTCTCTGCTTAGGATGCGAATTACTGAATCAACTTATCTATTTAGAGCAAAGTACTCAACCATTTTGCTTGAGTAGCATGAAGCACATTACCTTCTCAGTGCAATGCACAGTGCTATAGCCTCCTTAGTGTGAAGCATCGAGTTATCATCACCCTCCTTTGCCGGGATCAAACAGTTATATCCCTTCGTCAACATGATGGGCTGAGCCAGAAGCTTGCCCATCTACTGTGTTGTGTACACCCTTTCACTTGGCTGTTCAATCTGTGGCAGCCTGAACCTTCGGGTGTTGAGCGGTCACAATTGCATCCATTAGGTTTATCAGGAACTACACAATCCAGTTCCATTTAGTCATGGAACTCTTGTATTCATTTTCATATCAATATTTCTTAATTGCGATTTAACATCTACCAAATGTTTCCTCATAATTGAAATTTTCCTTTCAGCATTCGCCAACATCTTGGAATTCCGAAAAGCCTCTCGACGACAACCTCCCTGCTCCTCCCCCAACATACAAATTCAAGCACAGGATTCAAAAAAGGTTCGAAAGGACGGAAATGGTCAGTGGAAGCGATTCGAGTAGCAACGGAAACTGTATCTCTGTGTCGCCATCCATGCTCGTTCCCATTTTTGCATTGGCCCCAACGGGTTGTCACTACTATGCCTCGTGGATTGAAGCTGGATCAATACCTGGTTATCTCGCGTTCTCGACGGAATCGTCTCGAACTCCCAGATGGCTCTCTGCGCATTCGGTTACGATATCCGTCGATTTCAGTTTAAGTCGTAACGGCTCATGAAGCGACTTGGCTCAACGTTATTTGAGAACTTCGTTGCGACTAAAACAAACATTTTTATATTGGGCTCATGAACTTTTTTTCGGTTATAGCGGTTTATAATTAACATGTCTCTATAGTTTCCTTCAACTGTAATTATGAGGCTTCTACCTCATTCTGGCATCACAAAACGACTATCATTTCATGCGTGACCCCCCCCCCCCCCCACAAGCCACAATCGTATTAGTTTTTATAAAACAGCAGTTGAACCCATTTGGATCTGAATTGATTGTGATAGGGCATTTGCAAAATTGATCAAACAATGAAACTTGGGCCAGTCTGTGGGAAGAAAACGAGGAACTGCTTGTTGAAGTAGAGACAAAGAGACGTGACCATTTCGCAGTTAATGATGCGTTGCCCCAGTATGAGAAATAGCAGTTGCTGAAATAGTTCGTTTTGATTTTTGTAATTATAATTTTTGTATTGGCCTCTGGTGGCAGCCTTGGCTTCTATAGCGTTTCTAAAAGCCAACCCCTGTGACTTTGTGCGTTCTACTTCCACCACTGCCTTCACGCCCCTCCCTAGCTATTCATCCCCTTCAGCCAGTCTTGTGCTCTCACATTAAAACCTAAGTCGGCCAGATTCACTGCGTGAGGAACCTGTCATCACGGAGGGGTATGCTAAGACAGTCGATCTCATCACTAGTACTGCTGTAACTGCCTGAACCAGTTGTATTTAATCTCGTGGCGTTTTTGTCGATGATGGCACTTTCCCCACACTTGGAAAGCTCGTGAGATGAGTTGTTGGGATGGTGGTAAAGTACTCTGTTCAACAGAGTTGTACATTGGGAAAATGAGGAATGAGTCCTAATTGTGAAACACAGGCGCCACCTTCTCATGAACCGCCCAACAGCTTCCTGGTGATACCTACGCATAAAGTGGCATTTTCGAAGAACTGCCACGTTTTCATCTATTAGCTCCTTTTGAGTCTTCCCAATGAGACTGAACTGCCACTCGAGGTCAAAAAACACTTTGTTCGTCAATTCTAGCGAAAGAGAAAAATTGTGAACGAAGCTAATTTTTTTGTCGCATTTCGTAACGAATTTTGTTGTGAAGGCAAGAACGCACATTTTTGGGCTGCCCCAATGGAGTAAGTTGGCCATGCGTCGAACCTCCTAGAGTTGTGAACTCCAACTTCTCTATCCCTCGTCGAATTTGCTTGACTTAGCTTGAACCCAGAGAGTAAATTTATGTAAGTGCACAGATGACACTATCAGTCGCTTCGTGGTGCAGAAATGTGTGTTCTGGTCTTGACATGTTTTATTGAGCTGTGAAAATTGTTGTAAAAAAGATTAATTCGATGGTACGACTGTACAGTCGGCAGGAGAAATGGCCTGGATGGCAGTTTGAAGTGGGTTTTGTTTAATCTTCTAACAAATAGGGTTGAACAATAATGTAAACAATAGTGTCCCCTTACGCACCAATTGTGCCACATTACCTGGGCACCACTGTACAACCTCCTCGCGTACACTCAAAAGCAGACAAGCGTATGCATCCTGTTGCATTCCCTGTATAGCGGAGCCTGTTTTCATTTTTTATTTGTTCGGGCTACACCCTGCAGGGAAGCCAGGTTTTTTTTCTTATGCAGGGCAGGGGACACTGGTTCATCGTGATTTATATTCTTGTAGCTTGAAGTTCACTAATTATTTGCATACCCCATAAGAATAACTGCGCAAGGTACTCCTACTCGATAAATTGTAGTACCGATTGCTGTGTAATGCTGGAGTGCTCTGTAGGTGAAGAGTTCTGGTTGCTTCCACTGCATTGTCTGCATCGGCGCACAACACAAAACAAAAACGGGTACGACACACAAAAAAATCATTTACACGCGGTCAGTTTACATTCACATCGAAAGGATAATTCTGTTGATCCCCCCCACCATTGGCGCTATCTCTCCACTCGTATCGGGTAAGATGTGTAACAAATAGAACGAGAATGAAATCCGAATAACGGTTTGAGACATTGGTCTGTGTGTGTTAATTAACGAGGCTGAGAGAAAACCCAATCCGCTCAAATGTGATATATAGCCTGTAGATGAACATGAGACGCAAAAAAAAAATACGTGTGAGCAGAAAAGCTAATTGTTTATCGTAGTGATCAAAACGCCAAGTTTTACAGCAGTGTGATCAAAGTTTCTCTCGTGAGAGAATGACGAGAGCAGCACAATAAATTATCGAATACTTCGAGAAAAAAATTAATGTGATTTTTCCCTCATAAATCTCGCCTGAATGAACATAAATCGGAGTGGTAATTCTATAAACTGCCTATACGATTAAGAATGGTCATAAAATAGTCAGGAGCTACAACCCCCCCCCCCACCTCCCAAATAATGGCAACAGACCCATAAATACGCTGGCGAGTAATTCAGTAAACTCTTGAACTTATGGTAGCTTTACAAAAATCGTACGAGCTGAGTGACAAATACATTGGATTAGTTGCTATAGCGATGAAAACCACCGAGTGTACATGGGGCTCAGGAAAGGTGGGTGATGCCTCACACCCCGCACTTGGTAGGTAAAGCTACCAAGGTAAATCCTAGGTCACCAAACTTAACACTCCTGCTCTCATCACCCTGAATATCTTCCCTTGACAACCTCCGAAGCTCTTAATACAGCCAATAATTTTTTCTATCCCCACAGTTTGCCCCTAACTGTCGCATTGTGTAACCCATACAGTTTACTGAAGACAAAGAAACTAAGTTCACAGCGTGTTGTCCCAATGACTATAGTTAGTTTCTATTGACTGATTTTCTCCTACTTACACCCGAACCGTTATTGTGTTATCAAAGGCGATTCATGTGGCTCGACACGATTTTTCTGATCATGTTCGTATGCACCGTTTTGAAATCAAATTCTTGGGTTTGTGAAAATGGGGAAGCCTCACTATCTTAATGTCATCCACGTTACAAGCCTCAAACATTGTTGTTTGTTACATATGTAGATATCGTGTGCATGATGTCAATGCAGAAGACTGATTTTTTTTTCTCGCTGTTGTGCAAATAACGTTTTGTTGATGGGAGCTCTCCTTTCGAAGTATGAAATTGTTTTTGTTTCTTTTAAGCCGAACTTCGCTATCAACTAACGCATTTTGCTCGTGATATTTTCGTTTTTAAATCAAATTTTGCTTGTTGCCTATTTTAAATTTTAAGGCGGAAAATATTTTCGGTCATAAATTAGCGAGGCGATTGTGTGCTGTCGAGCGGCAATTAAAGTGCCGACCAGATGTATCCCTAGTCTTATCAGATTAACCTTATTATCACCTCTTACAATCTCAGAATAGTTAACAATGGACCTCAACTCACAAAAGTCTTCAATACGATCTGTGAATACATCGCAGTTCTCCTTGTACTCCTGTAGACGACTGTGAGAGGTTCCCTTCTCCCCATTCACTGCTCGACATTCAAATCGTGGCTGGACAATAGCCAGCAAGGAAGACAGTACTTTTCAACGAGGCGTTTTGGTGATATTGAACGGTTAAATTGTGGCAGGCAGCAGAATCTAAAACATTTGTGAACAAAGAGAAAAAAAATTAATGTGTTAATACCGTTACAGATATTAGTCTTGTAGTTAAATCTGAGCTGGTCATCTGTAGGTTTAAAACGAGAAGGATAGTGAATGTAGAACTCTAGAAGCAGAGACGATTACTGTGTAATTCCATTACATGCTCTTTTTTACTTCCTTCGGCCTATGAAGTACCTAAGAAAGTTATGTAATCGCCTGAGCCTGTTGTTTTTTCTTCTGAGCCCGATAAGACCATTTGCGATACAGTGGCGAGAGCTCTTCAATGAACTTGAAGGTCAGGGAGTTCTTCATAACCTATATCAGAAGTTACCTGACACAACAAGATGGGAATGTTCATCAAACGTGACACATATGAGTTTTTTCCCAATATCTGTGAACGTCATAGGGAAAGTGGGTTGAGCCAGTTCCTTATGTGACATCGCAACTTCTATGCACACTTCCTCTTCTTTTATCTCAAAGACTCTCCATCCTACTCTCTCTTGCTCCTCCAATGCGAAGGAAATAAAAGATCACCAGCTACTCCGGTGTAGTTCCTTCAACAACGAGGGATGGTTGTTGTAAGAGTAGTAAGACTAGTAAGCAAGCCTACAACTGTTTATCCCAGTTTGCGTAGAAGGTTATGACGAAAACCGTGGCCACAGTAGATCTGTCCCTTTGAAACATGCCACCCAAGTAAATAGTTTAGTGGGAAACCAAATTAAGAATTCCTCCCTCTGAGCGTGACTCATGGGCAACAGCCCTCCACTGGGAAATGTAAAGGACGGCCTGCCGTACCTCCATAGGTCTGGGTTTGGTGGATGATGAGTGAGTTCTGAGGTTCTTCCATGACTTTCGACTGATCAACTCTCCTCTGAGGGTTCAGGAACAATCGTTTTGATAAGGAAACTGACCTGTTTGGTAATTCATTCGCTGTGCATAATACGTATATCACTTTTAAAACCGGGTTTGCCGTGAATGAAAGAAGATAATGATTTAAATAGAGAATAGGGAGAAAATAAGTAGAAAGACAATATAAATTACGAACAATGTTTCAACGTTGTCATGAGTTTGTGACTGACGCCTCGTTGAGACGATTTTGTTGTGCACACGTGCTCGACGGTCCTCCCTGGGCCCACCCATGAACCAGAGATTAAGAGACTCATGCTCTACGTGGGGCTATATACACTCTGTATTGAATGGTTCTGTTAGGCATGCAACTCACTAAACCTGAAGATGGAAACATGACAAAATGAAAGGGTGTTGAGTCATTTGAGTACTGCATTCAAATAAAACAATTGCAGCGCTTGAGTTTGATTTCAATTGACTAACTGTTAAGGAAAAATATCGAGAATTAACGCTCGCAGTATTAATAGCGAATTGAGATCAATTCGAGTCATCAAGACACCTCCTAATGGCAAATCAGTGCGCATTCATGACCAACGAAGTGAAGCCGTCAACGAAGCGCGGGGGCAGCCAGTTGGGTTGCCACTGGTGACAAGTGAGAGAATAAAAATAACTCAGAAATTTGAGTAAAATGTTGGCCTTAATTTCCCCTCTCCCGCCCTCCTTTTTCAAGCCTTTCCCATTCAGTGGCTTCGCCCTCCACCACTGGACTCGCACGAAGAGGAAGGGTACCTTCAGTCTGTGATAATGGGGCCTCGAATGCAATCTTTGAAAGCTCGATGGTTGCCCTGTAAGCTTTTTACATTTATCAATCCTGGTTTCATCTCGACTTGATGCTTTTTATATTTGCCCATAACAAAACCCAAAACAAACGATGTATGTACTAATATATGTCAGGTTGAATGATTACAAATGGCGATTTTCTTCGTCTTCTCCCAATCTGCCCTGAACGCTGAAGCGACACTGGAAGCGTAAGGCGTTGTAATCTGTAATACTATACACCCACGCTGTTAGATGGCAGAACAAGAGCACTTTACTTCCGAGTTGTTTTACAATCACCCAACAGGTGCATTGACTTACGACCAAACCCCCCACTGTCGCTTCTGACCTCTTGCAGTTTTGCTCGACCGTTCAATGTCTTCTACGCCTCATTCTGGTATTCCGCCGCTAATCGCAATTACGTAGACCGCCCGCCATGTTGTAAAATGTATCTTGTATCATAAATGTGAATATTGTCTCTCGTTGCGAAAGTAAGCAGCTCCTCGAGATGGAGAAACGAAGTGGGCGGACGAATTCCGAAACGTTGTCGAAAAATGTGTAACTTGTCGGTGTCGAACGTAAGACTGTGTTGAAATGAGTGAGTTGCTGTGGCTAGAAAGCGTGTTAAAAGGGTTTTCCGCTTTTTAAGCGGCGACTTTTATGAAATTAATTTGTTGTTGTTTGCGGAGGGAAAGCGACCGCCTATTTTAATGATGTTATTTTTTAATTATTACTCAAATATATATAATGATTTTATTCTGTTACAGAGTTTTCTCTCCCATTGTTTGTAACTTGTTTTTACTCTCCTCCTCCCAGTGATAATAAGGTAGAAGAGTTAGAGAGAGAAAACGTGCTAAAAACAAAATGCAGCAGTTTCCAAAAAAATCGCACAGGTAGTCCAATATGTTGCCTACAGGATGCTAGTTTAATGACCTCTTTACAGTTTGAAGGCACAGTTCCCAGAAGCCAAGTTTCAGGTCATTTTAACGTACCTTAGCCTAAGAGATAGGAAAGAAAGTTATATAACCGGTTGTTTTGAGGTTTTTTTCAGATCTTCATTGTACCACGACGAACCAAAGTCGGCATGGCATTCGTTCTGACTAGTCACCTCATGCGTCCAAATTTACTTACGTAGGCGTTGTTAGTCTAAACGGAGCTGTTGTTTCGTCCAAGTGGCCCACTCTCCCACCTAATTCCCCGTTTGTGGTAGTTAATTGAGAATAAAACTCCGTATTCCAATTACATTCAGTCGGGGTCGTACATACTTCCCACCTCCTATTATTAGAGCTATATCGTAACATTAGACATGGAAGGTGAAAACCGAGTGACCTTGGAATCAGGCAAAACTCAACTGGAGGCAACAAGTGCTCAATTCCTTCCTAGTTGTCACAATATACGCGGGTGCGGACGTTCCCTGCCTGGCTCCCGGGGTGGGGCGAAAGCCCCTTCCTCAACAAGGGTACACCCTGGAAAGTGGGTATTAACCAACACCTCCAGGGTCCCCCTGGCATCTTCCGTGAAAGTTCCGTCCGTTCTTCTTATGAGGCCTAGTTCCTGAGGTTTGTCCATGGAGAGGGCTCTCTGCAGCCTGGAGGCTTCAGAGACACTTGCTACACCACTGCAGAAGTCCCTCCAGGACTTCCTCTTTGCCTTGCTATAACTTGTAAGGGATTGTCGGTAGGCCTCCCAATCCCCTGTTCTTTTGGACCTGTTGAAGAGCCTCCTCGTTGAAGACCTTAGCTTCCCCAGCTCCTCGCTCCACCAGCAGGCCTCACCATTGGTCCTGCTGGCACGGGAAGGGCAGTTGTCTTCGTAGGAGCGAATGATCGCCCCTTGCATAAGACTGGCCATAGTGTCCAGTTCTTCCACCGTGTGGATCTCCCTGTCCATACCTCCCAGCTCTGTGTGGAGTTGGGTTTGGTAAAGTGGCCAGTCTGTATTCTTGGGTATGCGATAGGTTTCAAGTACCTGCGTGCCAAAACCCAGGCCGAACGAGATGATCCTATGATCTGATAGTGATGGCTCGTCCAGCACCTGCCAGCCTTGTATTCCGCTGGCTATGAAACGACTGGAGATGGTGAGGTCAAGTACCTCTTCCCTTATCCTTGTTACGAAAGTGGGGGCGCTTCCCCTATCAAGAATCTCCAGTTCTTGCCCTGCAAGATAGTCCAGGAGGCACTCTCCTCTTAAATTAGTGTTCTTGCTCCCCCAGACAACGTTATGAGCGTTTGCGTCGCAGCCAATTATGAGTTGAAGTTGGTGATTTTTGCAATAACTTACCAATCTTCGGACCTCTTCCGATGGGGAGTTCGCATCATGGGGGAAATAGGCAGATGCCAACACGGTCTTGACTGCTCCCTCTGGCGAGTTCCCCCTTACCATTATAGCTGCAACATCTCTAGAGATAAAGTTAGGCATGACAGTGTAATTTACATTTCGATTAATCACAATTGCCGCACGGCATTGATCATTACTTTTATCGTACACTACCTTACCTGTCTGTGTTGGCAGGCCACAGATCTTCTTATCCCAGGCCCAGGGTTCCTGGACGAGGGCCGCATCACACCTCCTCCTATCAAAGTTCCTGCTGAGAACGGCCGTGGCTGCCTGGGAACGATGCAGGTTGACCTGAAGGAGGCGGAGCGTGGGCGGGTCATCGACCCTCCGGCCACCCTTCTTACCAGGCCTTGACGGCCTGTTGTAAGAAGAGCGACCTCCCCACTGCTGTTGACGAGTCGTCGGAGAGTGCCGCCCCCCACCCCTGCCCACGCTTCCCCGCCCAGACGACCCCACCTCCGGTCTTTGGCCTTCGGAGGGGCGCCGGGGAGGTCGCACAGTGGCAGAGGCCGGAGTGCTGGAGCCTTGCTCCTCGTTGCCCCTGTCTGAAGGCTCCTATTGAGTAGTCCTGCGACGAGGGGGATTGGTGATGAGGCTTGGCCTCTGTGCCGTGGTCTGCGCCAATCCTGAGGGGCCCGCAACTCCTATGGGGCCAGATGCCCCTTGCTCCTGCGTGTCTCTTGGCGCCACCGTTGCAGGGACAGAGTCTGAGCACCCGACCAGGGGCACGCTGCCTGAGGTACTTGGCCCTTCCTCCCGGTCTGCACTCATCCCCTCCTCTGCCTCTCTCCTGCCATCCCTCATCCGGGACAGCCTGAGGCTGACAGCCCCAAACCTATAATTGGCTCGCTGCCTTGGCAGTGCCCTTATGGCGGCGGCTGACGCCTCATCTACTGAGAAGGCCAGGACCGTCGTGTCCTTTTCCTCCTCCCTTCGGGTGACACACCAGAACTGGGTATTCATACCCCTGTTCTGGTTATGTATCAACCGGAGTATGAGGTCACTGTCGACCTCTCTCGCATTGGGGAAGTGCCCCACCGCCACCTGGTGCCCCGGGATTTCATCCCCCTCAACAATTCTGAGAGGGATGTCCCCGAGCAACCCGGCGCCTGCGGCAATGGCCCTTAGCCATTCGGCAGTGCCCCTGTCCAGACAGTGTAACAGGAGCCAGCCAGACCTGCGTACCGCAGCCTGAAATGCTGGCCAGACATCGTCCCCCGCAGCTGACAGGACATTGTCCATGATACGCTGTTCCAGACTATCCAGCTGCGCATCCGTAAGCAGAGTGCCTGGGTAGTTTTGGTGTACCACACCAATCCTCACCCCCTCCGCTACATCCCTGTAGCTCGGTCTGTTCTGCGGATGGGTGGCCCTCTGCTTGGGTTGTTTAGGAGATCTGTCTTGAGGCGCTACCCTCCTCTTCTGATCCCCACCCTTTTGGCTCTGTGGAGTTGATCCAGTCGAGGGTCTGGGTCGCTTCCTATTCTCTCTGACGGTCATGGCGGAGGCCTTCAAGGCCTCTTCTGGTGCAAGCCCTCGCCT
Source organism: Pachypeltis micranthus (assembly GCA_020466155.1). Lineage (NCBI taxonomy): Eukaryota > Metazoa > Arthropoda > Insecta > Hemiptera > Miridae > Pachypeltis > Pachypeltis micranthus. The sequence continues at coordinate 53,017,066 of CM035770.1, read as the reverse complement.
AATGAAGTGGTGGTACCGCTTCTTCCTTGCACCTCCCATCTTAGCACCGTCAGGTCGTGCTCCAGAGGTCTCACCTACACCCTCTTCCTTCCCACCTTCACCAGCCCCTGTGCGGTGACCCACCGCTGGTGCCCTGGAGGCCACGCAGCCTTCGGCCGCCTGGCCCCCCGGCTCCCGGGCCAGTAGCGAGGGGGTGCCCTCCACCAAAGGTAGGGCTATAGGGTCCACAAGGAGACCCTCCATACTTACTGGAGACAATGCTCCTGGTTGCGGTGAGGCAATGGCCTCTCCAGATGTCGTTGTATTTTCATCAACGACCATCTGATCGTCGAGGTCTGGCGTGGAACGCAGCAGATCCTCTTCAATCTTTGAGGCGATTTCTTCCTCTTGGTTTTCATTATTATTTCTTTTGGTATCTATATAGGTCCCACGAGCAGCTAGGGAAACAAACGGTCGCCTGAGACAGAGCCCCGCATGCCTCATTTCATTCTGCCATGAAAAGGCAGAATCGTAGGGGTTGAAATGACTAGCAAATTCTTGGTCTGTCAGCACCAGCTTCAACTTCCCAATACAATGGAAGGTGAAAACCGAGTGACCTTGGAATCAGGCAAAACTCAACTGGAGGCAACAAGCGCTCAATTCCTTCCTAGTTGTCACAATATGTACCCATTCGTCATTCTCAAATCCAAATGAAGTTCCGTTATCCTCTCAATTGTAGGATAATGCAGTGATTGATCTTTCATCTTCGCCAAACACCTGGTTGCCCACAGACGACAAAGGTGCAACTCGTAACTCAACCCTGACCCTAGTTTTATCCTGGAATTTCACCTTCTCCTTGTTTCCTTCCATCTATCATTAACGTTTTGGACTAAATGTTCTGTGTGGATAGATCCCAATAACTCAACGACGATTTATAACTTCCGTTCGTAGCAAAATAACGAATGACGAGAGCGGAACAATAAACTTGCAAACTGTTGTTGTTTATTATAATTATTAGGTATTATTTTTATTCTGGTGAGCAATTTAGAATAATTGTTGAAACGTTCGAACATCGTACTTTACTGACAACTGAGCATAAAAACATATGTTGCGCTCGGCTTGAACGGCTGACCACTTCTTGCGACGTCGAGGTTTAGTGCAAAATCAGACGTTCGTTCACTGGCTGCGCTCTACTGTCTTAATGCGTACGTAGCAGTCACCCCCCGGAAGTATTTGAGAATTAACATTTGAAGAGAAGAAGTTCAGTGCATTAACAAAGTATTGCAGAATCACTAGGAGAACACTTGATATTGAATGTAAGAAAAAAGTGTATGAACATGATTGAAGAACAGTCCGCGTTGCCGATCAATAAGTGAACCTAGTCCTGTATAGGACGACGCAACCTTGCAGATCGACGAGTCAGGGTGTGAGCATCCACCTCCCTTGTACGTTGGAAAAAACTTTCATCATCTTCGTTACCGTCTTGGTGAGTGGATGGAGTAGCTAGAGGTAGTGCTGAAGGTTTCAATTGATGGTTACGTGTTGCCGCAGATCCATGCTGTGACGTATCTGCAGTCAAATCGGTTTTCATGATCTGATTTGCATGCCTTTTCAGAAGATACCCATTCTGGAGCTCAACCTGGTAGTGCAAATTTTCAAACTTTCGGATAATTTTGCCAAATTTCTCCGTGGTTTGGTTGTTCGAGTACTATCGTGCTACTCTGTCACCAGGCCGAAATTCTCGAGTTGGGGGTAAATCAAATGTCACTCGTTTCTTCTGTTTTTGTTGAAAGGGTTTGGCGTCACAAGCTAAGGTTACTGGAAGAGATGGGTCATGCGGCATAACAACTCGATCACTAACGATTTCAGATTTTAGCCGTTGGAATGCTTTTCGGCATTCACGAGACCAAATCCATTTAACTCCTTTAGTAGCTGGCGGAGAGGGTACGTGATCGTAGATAAGTCGGAGCATAATATATCACCATACCGGGAAAACGATGAAATTCTTCAGAGTTCTCAGGTTCATTCATATTAGCGACCGCTTCGATTTTAATAGGGCATTTTGAGATTTGATTATGGCTAATTTGATACCCCAGACATTTAACTTGGGATCGGAAAAACACGCATTTTGACTTGTTAAGATGTAAGTCGTGTTTCTTAAGCCTTTCAAGGCAAGCGATCAGTCGTTGTTTGCATTCTTCGAGTGTGGAGCCATGTATAATTATGTCATCATAATACGACATAACTCCTTCGAGATTGGTTAAAATTTGATCAAGGATTCTATTAAATTCGCTTGGTGCAGATTTGATGCCAAATTATTGGCGGTTCATTCGATAGGTACCGCGATGTGTTGAAATTGTTTGGATTGCTCTACTTTCTTCAGAAACTTTAATGTGTAAGTACGCTTTGTAAATATCTAGGTGGCAAAAATAAGACGAATTTCTGAGATTATTGAGGATGTCGTCTATTTTTCTGATTGGGTAATGCGCAGATTTCAATTGTTTATTTACCGCTACTTTATAATCTACGCATAGACGTAAAGGCCCCATCTGGCTTTGGAATTATAACGAGAGGTGAACCCCAATCGCTCGCATCAACTTTTGAAATGATACCATATTTGTCGAGGCTGTCTAGTTCAACATCGACTTTGTCAAAAAGCGCGTACGGAACTGGGCGCTCTTTAATGAAAACAGGTTTCGAATTTGCATTCTGGTAAGCAGCTCACTTTCGGTTTGAAAATTTCAGCAAAATCGGTTACTATGTCTGCAACGACGTCAATTGAGTTTACGTAAGAAGGGAAAGTGGTTGGTCTAATTCCTCAAGTCGAATTTGAAGGTGTCGAATCCAAGTTCTCCCCAAAAGTGGCATGTATTGACTTGGAACCACAAATAAAACTTCGGTTGATTTATGTCCACGGTATTCAACATTTACTTTTACAACTCCCAGGGGTCTGAACGTCCCGGGAGTGTAGGACCGAAAACAAACTTCTGTTTTCTGGAGTGTAAAATTTTGAAGGTTCAGCTTCCGAAATTCAGTGATAGGCAGAAGAGAAAGGCCAGCGCCAGAATCGACTTCGAAAGACTGTGGTTTCCCTTCAATTAGAACTTCGACGTAATATTTTTTTGAATCTGGATTAGGGATATCGAAAATGTCGACAATATAATTGATTCCTGTTAAATCATCTAAGGAGGTAATTTCTACTTGATTCGTACGTCTAGTTGTTTTCCCTACTGATTTTTTTTTTCATTAGCGTTGAAATACAAACGCTAGAAACATGACCGGATTTGTTGCATGATGCGCAGTGTAATTTTTTTAAGTTACACTTACAATCTCTAGTGTCATCGAAACGACCACATCTAAGGCACCTGTTGTCAATGCCGAGATGCTGGTAATCGAGTTTGGACCTAGATTTCGAAGAATTTCTCAGATTTGAGCTTTCGGAATTTTTCTGACGGTAGTTAGAACGATTTTTTGAACTAGAAATGCGTTGACCAATTTTGTTGATATCATTTTGATCAAGGGAAGTCGAAACGCTGTCTGAGCGGTTGGAAATCTCGCGACTATCGATTTTCGAAGCTTCCAATATTAGCGCCTTTCCCTGTATGTCTTCAAATTTTAGCTTCTTATCATCCGAAGACTGCAAAATATTTTCACAAATCGAATTATCCCGGAGGCGTTGAGGTTTAATGCAAAACCAGATGTTCGTTCACTGGCTGCGCTCTACTGGATTAATATGTACATAGCACAAACGTTTCGAAGAAAATCTATTTTAGTGCACATTTTTTCTTATAAATCTCGCACAAATGACAATAGCATCCTCAAAAAAACTGGATGGTAAATCCGTACGAAGAAAGTTTGATAATGTTCATAAAATCAAGACTAACCACATAAATTTCGGAATTCAAACTAAGCTTTTTGACTAACTTTTTCCGCAGTATTTTCTCTATAATTTTAGAATCATAAACACGAACCACTCCAAGAAAAATCGTGCGTACTGTTTCCGCGAGGTGAAGAAATTTTCGGCAAAGTCGAACAATTGTTGACAGCGCCGAGCAATCATGGTGGAGTGTTCGTTCCTGACGCCCTTTTATTACTTTTCCTTGGCTCTGCAAAGTAGAAAGGAAAGTTATGTAATCGGCTGAAAAAAAATTCTAAGCTCTGTTCAGATCTTTACGTTTCAGGCCCTACAGAGTGCGAAAAACACTATTTGGGAAAAGGTTCGTGTGTATGCGTGTGAACGATTTTTAAAGTAAACGACCGAACCAAATCAGCTCAAACTTGATATTTAGCCCGCAGGTGACCATGGAACGCCAAAATAAGGGTATGAGCAAAATCCACCGAAAGTTAACTATAGTTATCATAGTGATTAAAACACCAAATTTTTTTTTCTCAAAAACGGCGCTAACGATTTTGATCGAATTTTTTATGTTGACAGCTCCCAATAAGGCAACTTTACCATAAAATTCTCATTCGTGGGAAAATGACTAGAGTAGCACAATAAATTACCAAAACTTTAGACGAAAATCTATTTTAGCTCGGTTTTTTCCTTATAAACTCCTCCTTACTACAATAGTAAAAAAAAAATTGGTGTAGTAGTCCAATTCAATACCTATTGGGCGACGTTTAGAAACGCTCATAAGATAAGTAGGGGGGTCACTCCAGAAATTCCGGAATTTCAACTACCGCCGTTTCCCTTATTGCCAGTTCTAAAGGCTTTTACCCAATAACTCTGCAAATATGATTACTATCCTCTTTAAAAAAAAACGTGTTTACAACCTCATTAGTCCTTTGTATACTGATTGCTCAATAATGGTACGGGAATGAGTTCGAGCACCCCAATAAATTCCGGAAATTTGAGCTCCACCGCTTTTTGCTCAAAAATATTTGGTGTTTTGAACACTATGATAACTATAGTTACATTTCGGTGAATTTTGTTCATACCCTTATTTTGGCGTCCCATGATGACCTGCGGGCGAGATATGAAGTTTGAGCTGATTTGGTTCGGTGGTTTTCTCTAAAAATCGTTCACATACACACAGACCATTTTCCCAAATAGTGTTTTTCGGACTCAGGAGGGTCTGAAACGTAAAGATCTGAAGAAAACTCAAAATTTTGTTTTCAGCCGATTACATAACTTTCCTTCCTACTTCGTAGAGCCAAGGAAAGTAAAAATTTGGTGTTTTGATCACTATGAAAACTATAGTTAACTTTCGGTGGACTTTGCCCATACCCTTATTTTTGCGTCCCATGGTAACCTTTAGGCTAGACATCAAGTTTCAGCTGATTTGGTACGGTGGTTTTCTCTAAAAACCGCGCTAAAATCGATTTCGTCCAAAGTTTTGGTAATTATTGTGCTGCTCTCGTCATTTTCCCACAAATGGGAATTTTATGCTATAATTGCCTTATTGAGAGCTATCAATATTAAAAATATAATCAAAATTGTTAGAGCTGTTTTTGAGAAAAAATATCTGGTGCGTTGCAACACACAACTTTCCTTAGCTCTACGACAATCCACTCGTGTACATGGCTTTTTCCACATACTCAATTCATTTATCACTCAGTTCATTTGAACTTGGTCAAACAACGCTTTACGGCAGCAGGAAGCGGTACGCCTGGAGTTCTGTGCTGCTTGTACTCATTGCACGACCATTATTGAGCGATTGGTACACAGATAATTAATGAGGTTGTAAACACGAATTTTTTTAAGAAGGACAGTAATTACTTTTGCAGAGTTATTGGGTAAACACTTTTAGAACTGGTAGTAAGCGAAGCGGCGGTAGTTGAAACTCAGGAATTTTTGGAGTGAGCCCCATGTATCTCATGAGAGTGTTTAAAAACTCCCACCCTATGGGTGTTGGATTGGACTACAATACCAATTTTTTACTTTCCGCTACCCGAAGGGAAGGAAAGTATAGTAATCGGCCCAAAAAAAAAATTTGGGTTTTCTTCAGATCTTTACGTATCAGACCCTACTGAGTCTAAAGAACCTAATTTCGGCGCGTGATCCGTGTGTATGTGTGTGTGTGTCTGTAGTTCGATTTGCGGGAGAACGGCTGATCCGATTGAGCTGGTTCTTTTTTTGTTTTGTTCGTTATTTTTTTTAGACACCAAAATATGGTTATGGACGATTTCGGCCGATGTGGGAAGGGGGGGGGGGCGAAAATGTACCAAAAACTAGGGTTTTTCGCATTTTTCTCGGAAACGGCTCTAACGAATTTGATTAAATTTTCACATTATCTTCTACTAATCGAAACCCAACTTTTCTTCTCTATACATATCGCCATGAAAATACGGTGAACGGAGATATGGGCCGCTGAAGCAAAAATAGGTTTTTTACGCTTTTCGGCAAAACGGCTTCAGTGATTTTCACCAAACTCACAGGATGTTTTCAAATAGTTAATACCTACATATTCTTCTCAATAAATGTTCCTGTGACGGTCCATTGAACAGTGATAAAAATCAAAATGTGTCGAAAATAACGTTTTTTCTAACATTTCCGTAAATTCCAGGGTAACTTTTTCACCAAATGTGATAAATCCTAATGTAGTGTCTTTTAGCCTCCCAAACCAACATTTCGTTTTCTATTATTATTTCTGTATATATATGTTGAACGGAGATATAAGCCAAGTTAACTCAGAAAAGGAGATTTGTCGAATATTAATTTATCGGTATTCCAATTTTCTCGAAAACGGCTCTAACGATTTCGATCAAACTTTCGGAGTACTCTCAGCTAACTAGTCCCTACATTTTGTTCTCCATAAATGTTCCTGTAAAAATGCGTTGAACGAAGATATAGCGCCCGCCTATGCAGGTGGTGTTCGAACTTAAAGGGGTGGCGGAAAGTTGTGTGTTGCTACGCACCAGATATTTTTTAACATTCTACAAACATTCCAGCGGAGTTTATAAGGAAACAACTGCGCTAAAAGCGCTTTTCGTCGAAAATGTTGATAATTTATTGTGCTGTTCTCGTCATTTTCCCACAAATGGGAATTTTATGGTATAATTAGCTTATTAAGAGCTATCTATATAAAAAATTTAATCAAAATCGGTAGAGCCGTTTTTGAGAAGAAAAATTTGGTGTTTTGATCACTATGATAACTATAGTTAACTTTCGGTGGATTTTGTCCAAACCCTTATTTTGGCGTCCCATGAAGGCCTGCGGGCGAGATATCAAGTTTGAGCTGATTTGGTACGGTGATTTTCTCTAAAAATCGTTCACAGACACACATACACACAGACCATTTTCCCAAATAGTGTTTTTCGGACTCAGGAGGGTCTGAAACGTAAAGATCTGAAGAAAACTCAAAAAAAAAATTTCAGCCACTTCGTAGAGCAAGGAAAGTAAAAACGTGAAGGAACGTTTTAGCAAGTTGAAATGCAAGGAGTAATAAATATATTGAATTCGTAGCTGCCGCCATGAAATCGCTGTTCGGATCGAATGTACGTGAGGCCGAAGAAAGTTGTGTGGTGCGTTGCATTAAATATTTTCCATTTCCGTTCATTTGAGGCGCCCTCACGCGTGCCAAGCTAAACTCAATTTTTGTCAACATTTTCCATTATATACTTGGCTACTCTTGTCATCTTTCCACAAAACATTGTAATAAGAAAGCCGTAGAATTATAGGCTTTATTCCACTTAAAATCCTACGTAAAATGAGACGAGTAAATTTGGAAACTAAGTATACAAACTTGTAGCTAGGAAACGCGATATAACATATGATTGGAAACATGTGATTATAACAATTTCCCCCCCTTTTAGTTTAGAACATAGTCCTCTAAGTGTTTTGGGGGTTGCCTCGTCCTTTCTGAACGCCTCAAAACTTGGGTGGGTGTGGAGGGGTTCGCAACTGAGCTAGGAGAATCTGATTCTGAAAGAGATGGCTCGGAAACTTCGTCTATGGCTAGGTCGTGAATATCTTCTTCGTTAGAATCCACAGTGGTTTCACCCATAGGGGCCAAATGGCGATTAGAGACAGTTGTCTCTCGTCCATCAGGTAGACGCACGTAGGAGTAATTAGTGTTCGCCTCAAGGAGTTCCACTTGCACAATGGCTGGATCGTACTTGCTTCCAGGAGGTGGTAGACGTTTCATCAGCACTTGTCCAGGCGTCGATAGCCATGTTGGTAGGGACGGCCCATTAGCTGATCTATGCGGATGATTGAACAACCTCTCATGGGGAGTTGAGTTAGTGGCTGTGCACAGGAGCGATCTAATTGAGTGTAGAGCTTGAGACAGAACCTGCTCCCACTGTCGTGTGTCCAACCCTGCAGAACGGAGAGCCATCTGTGTGGTTTTCCAAGTGATGGCGTTGTACCGTTCAATCTGCTCATTGCCTCTAGGGTTGTAGGAGGTCGTTCGACTCGTAGCAATTCCTTGCGATATCAGAAGTTTTGAGCTCGGCTGACATGAAAGCTGATCCACGATCTGAATGTATGTACGCTGGCATGCCGAATGTCAAAAACAAGTTCCTCAAGTGATCGATCACTGTAGATGCGGACAAATTTGAGCCGGGAAAGGCGAAGGGGAATCGAGAATATTCATCTACGATTGTGAGTAGGTAATGATTTTTTGTCGATGAAGGAAGGGGCCCTTTAAAATCCAGGTTCAGCCTCTCAAAAGGTATTGTAGATTTGATGAGAACACCTTCAGTCTTGAAAAATTTAGGTTTTAGCTCCGCGCAATCTTGACAGCGAGAGGTTATCCGCTTCACATCTTCAACAGAATATGGAAGATTTTTGCATCTGATAAAATGGGTCATCCTAGTAACCCCCGGATGACACATTGTTTTGTGCAGTTCCATCAGATCTGAAGTCGAAAGGTAGTTTGTCATCTGTTGCTGTCAATGCTGCTTTTGCAATGTCAGCTTTCAATGTTTCTATGATGATTAGTAAGTTTTCTGACAATGGAAACGACTTGGCTGACACGAGCGGACGAATCTTTTCCGAAAACTTCGGAATCCATTTTGAAAAATGAGCAAACATGCCCATAACTCTTCTTAGCTGTTTCATATCGCTAGGGGTCGAAATCTCACGAAGTGGTCGTAAGCGGTCTTCGTCTTGTGTGGCAGTGTTATTAGCAATGTTGTAACCGAGTAAATTAATGTTTGTTTGAGAAAATTTGGATTTTTCTTCATTAAGAGTAAGATTATACTTTTTTGCGGCTGCAAGGAAAGCTTTAAGGTTCATGTCATGATCGTCCTTTGTCTTACCACAGACTGTGACATCATCGAGGTATGCATAGGTTTCTTTTAATTTCTCTTTCCTTATGATTTTATGAATAAATTCTTGAAATGCAGGCACACCGTTGGTTACGCCAAATGGAATTCTTTTGAATTGATAAAGAACACCGTCAGCCTCAAAAGCTGTAAACAACCTCTCACTTTTCAAAATAGGTACTTGATGGTATGCTGATTTCAAGTCAATAGCGCCGAAGTAATTAGTTATTTTGTGCGACTTGTTCAATAATCTTCTCAATTTTCGGAATGGGATAGGCATGTAACTGAGTGTACCTGTTGATGGTTTGGGAGTAGTCAATACACATCCTCTTCTTCCGAACTTCACTCTTGACAACAAGGACCTGGGCTCTCCATGAGGATGTGCTCTCTTTAATGACTTCTTCATCAATAAGTTTTGAACTTCCGATTTAATGAATTCTGCATCTTCTTTGGAATAATGGCGAGATTTAATAGCAATGGGCCGGCAATCAGGCAATAAATTAGCAATTAGTGACACAGGCGGGACGGTAGCTTCAGCTATATTACAAATTAGGAGGGGCGCCTTTGTGCCTCCTAATTTCATCTCAAGGGTGGAGTGAGTAGAAAGTATATCATGACCTATTATGACATCTGTACAAAGGTTCTTCATGATCAAGAGCTTTACTTTCCCGTATGTATGTCCTTGAAGTTCTATTCTTACTTCACAATATCCTTCTACTTTGGAAGAGAGAGTTGAGCTGGCCATGGTTATTCGCTCATTAGAGGGTTTAGAATGGGCATTACACTTGTTCAATAGGGTTTGGTCAATGAAGCTAGATGAGCTTCCTGTGTCAACTAAGGCAGAACAGTGATAATTATTAATCTTAACAGGAACTGTAGCCTTACTTAGGGATACGGATGAGGAAGCAGCTAATGTGGCTCCAATAGTCTTACTTGGTCCTTACTTTTTTTAATCAACTTTGCTTTTGCATTCAGTTTCTCCGTCAAACCAGTTTCTGAACTGCTAGCTGCTGCAGAAAACTGCCACTGGGTTGAGAATAGCAAAGAGAATTAAGTTGGGCCCTCTCTAAAGCTCTAGCTTGGTCGGTTGCTTGATTCAGCGTGAGTGTCAAGTTCTCAAGAAGGCGTTGTCGGATCATACTATATGACAGTCCTGCTATGAATGCATCACGGATGTACTCATTTCTATATTGCTCAGCAGTAACGTTTTGGAACGAGCATTCCTGCCCAAGGACGTGTAAAGCCCGCAAATACTGATCAACAGACTCACCAGAGTTTTGTTTCCGAGTCACCACGCAGTGACGAGCATAAATCTCGTTTTTGGGCTTTATGTAAATCCCGTCTAATGCTCCGAGATTCGTCTGAAAATCTGTCTTGTCCTTGACTGATTTATAAATGGAAAAAGTCAGGAAGTTAGTAAGAACTTTCAACTTTACCTCGTCTGCTATCGGATTCTCTGTAGCGTTCATTTCATCCAGGATGTTGACGAATGTTTGCTTCCAGTGCAGATAATCTTCTTGAGCAAAACTTGAGGATGGGTCGGTTGAGAGCCGCTCGGGACGAAGGTATTTGTCCATAGTAGTTTCGAGTTTAAGTGGAATAAATTGTAATAAGAAAGCCGTAGAATTATAGGCTTTATTCCACTTAAAATCCTACGTAAAATGAGAATGGAAACTAAGTATACAAACTTGTAGCTAGGAAACGCGATATAACATATGATTGGAAACATGGGATTATAACAAACAAAACTTTAAATTAGGGTAACGCAATTTGAAGTTGATCACTCAATAAGCTTAATAAAAATTGACAAGTCGTTTTGAGACCAAAAAGTGGTATTTTAATAACAATGGTAAGGCCGACGAATGTTTGGGACCGACAGATTCCACAGTGTTCTGCAGGTTAGTTATCAAATTTTAGTTAATTTAGTTCAGCCGTTTTCTCTCGCTGGAAGCCACTCAATGTTCATTCCGTGTAATTAATTAGCGGACAACAAGCCAGTTAATAGCTTCAAACCTATAAACCTGTTCCAGCTCACGGGTCCTTCGTATTGCTCATAAAATCATTATTTTAGCGTCATCCCGCGACAAAAAGGTTGCCTTGGGCCGAAGAGAAGCATTCACTGCGATGAACTTCCGTTTGTTTTGTCTGATTCTATTCCTAGGGGTGGGTTTAGCCGCGGCCGATACCGATGAGCCTGAAACCCCCAAGATCTCGAAAATCTTTGGAGCGTTGGAGAAATTCAAAAGTCTCACCGGCAGCTCTTTCAAGTTTCTTGAAAAATGCAAAAAACACGTAGTGGATAAAATCAAACCGTCAGAGCAAGTTGTATCAAAGCTGAAAGGTTTTGGGAAAAAACTTCTTGACCACTCGGCGAAGCACCTTGGTAAGTAAAGGCGCTGTTTTTTTTCATATGATTCCCACTCGCGTGGATACTAGCATTCTCAGAAAAAATTTATTCTCAGTATAATACAATAGCTTAACCCGCAGGCGCTATCAGTACACTTACCCCACATTTGCAATAGAAGTCCTATTGAATATCTCACCTCCCCACCATACTCATTCAAAGGTCTGCAAACCTGAGCAGTAATGCTATTGCAAATCAGTACTATCTACCAGGGATTCAAGGAATTGTGAAATGGCTCAAAATAGAAGAGGCCGCACTCCTTTTTACTGACCTTATGCCAGAGTGGAAGACGTATCAGCTGCCACTCACGGAAACAGTGGGAGAGTGGGCCTTTCCCAACTGAGGGGGGCGTGCTGTTATGGTTCACTGATGGGAGACAAGGCTGGTCTGGGCATTGGAGGACCTAATTGCAGCCATGGCAAGCCGCTGGAAGAGTAAGCCACGATATATCAAGCAGAAATTCTAGCCATAAAATCATAAGAGACCCTGGCTAATGGGATGCTATATATTATCGGATTACCAGGCTGCCTTAAAGTCCATCTGGGCTTCCCCACACAGATCCAGAATGACATAGGAATGTCTTCCGGCTCTCAAATTGCCTGGTATCCATATTAAGTTTTCCCTTATTTGGATACTGGCTCATAGGAGGCACGGGGTCAATGAAAACGCAGACTGTCTTGAGGAAAGATACTCAGAACCCCTGAGCCTAACGTAGGACCTGAATGAAATCAGGGGCAATTGAATGCCGGTAATTTGCGCCAGATACTTTTCCTTACACACCCAAAGCTGAAAAGTCGGGTTTCGTTTTGCTCGAATTTTTTGAAGAGAGAGTTTTCATGAAATGTGCCATAAAGGAGGATTTTTCTGGAACATGGCTGATTGTGTCTAAGCCTGCAATGTACCTTGTACTAATTAAAGAGGTACATGTGGTATTCCGTTATACGTGTATTCATGCTAGACAGTTAAGTAGGTAGAAATGAACAGTGTAATCAGTAACCTCTTTCTCCCGATGTACAAGGATTTGATGACCAGCATTTTGAGGAAATTTGGTTTTACAGATTCCTTAAAACGATGGGAAGACAACAAAGTTATAGGAGTGTTCGTCCGGCCGATTTGCAAACAGTTGTTGAAAACGAAGGATCTGCTCGAGAAGACCGTCGATTATCTGAATAGCGACATGACCCCTAAAGACAGGGCAAGACTAAACTTGAATGATTTGAAAGATCTCGAGGATAAAGGTCCGGCTGATGGTTTCCTCGCCAAATTGAAAGAAATGGCTAAAGCCTGGATCGCCAAGAAGATATTCCATTGATTCCCGATGGAGATCTATCACATTGTGGATCCCACAGGATAAACTCTCCAATATACCAAGCGGTTAGATCTTAGTTTGTTTTTTTTTAACCGGTGGCACCTCCAAAGTTGGGAGCACAAATTAATTCGTTATTGGTGCAGTGGAACCTGTCATCTTCAAGCCAGCTCACGTTCGTGTTCACCTTTAGATTAGGCGGATGCCTTGGGACTAGAAGCGGTAGCGCAAGGGTCGAGTACGTCTGAATAGCACTATAACCTCGGGCAGCACGCGAGAATCTGGTTCTTTTTTCCACGCCCCCAAGACGTGTACAAGAAGCACGGGTGCGTCTCAGTTGGTCTGCATAATTGATGAGGCGTTTGAGCCCCATAGCGTAAATAGCTGAGCAAGAGGGTTTGACAAATATAGGGAAGTGATAAAATAAATAAAAATCCGAAAGTGGCAGATCTTTTCGCGTCTGCTGGGGTTGGTTGTTAGTTTAGTTCTACCAGCAGAACCCAGAGAAAAAAACACACTTGAAGCAAAACAACCAAAATAGGAACCGTTTCATAAAATCAAAACTATATCGCTACTACCAGATAAAGAAACAATAAAAATGCTGCAAACTAACATACAAGATCCATCCCATTCGATTCAGCATCAAAAAAATATCAGTAAACCATACGAAACATGACCTGACTACGACAAAACGACGAAAATTGACAAATTCTAGGCGCCTGTAGGCAATTGACGCGAGTCGAGCTGATTGTTGGGTGGAGTGTGGCGGGAGGCAGGGTCGGAAATGAGAGCATACTGAGAGGAAACGATAACTTGCACTGTATTCAATTAACAAGACAACTAGATACCAAATGGTTGTTTTTTTTTGTGCCAAAGAACGTTTTTTGTAGACCACGTTAAAGGTAAAGTATGACCCGGATGGCTGACGGCAGCGGACGGATATTGCAAATTTGGAATCCCGATGACACGTGGATTCCTGTGACCAAACTGAGCAAATAATTTTGAAATAACGCTGAAAGAAGAAAACACTACCATTAATTTATGATTTGTAAGAAAATGGGATATGGTGAGAGTTGAATGATGTTCATAAGATTGTCAGGAGCAACTCGATAAATTTCGAAACCGTAAGCGTTACCAGTCTCTATGTATGACGTTGAGCGAAGTTCGGAAAAGTTCATATATACACTCATTCTTTCATTCTCTCTCTCTCTCAACTACTAGTACTTACATACATTTCTAGTTAACTAGAAATGTAGTCCTTCGCGTTCACTCTTATTAATACAATTGTGTGCATACACTATATATTAATTGCATTTTGTTACTTACGGTTCAATGTTACTCTAGCTAAATTTAATGTGTACATTATTGTTTTAACCTGTGTTGTTTATAGTTCCGGTGAGTAATGTCACTGCTGAGAAGGGCAGGAATATACCAGTACTCAACCATCTCAAATTCAGCAGTAGGTCGGTATGGTAGTGAGTATGAATGGCAGCGAGTAAGTGGGTGGCCTCAGCCAGTCCCGAGGAGGCGGGATAGGATTAGGCAGGGGCTAAGTTATTTCGTTTATTTATTTACGTGTTTACTTAATCAATTTATTTTATGATTTCAGTGTTATCATGAGTTTTTTACCTTTCTATTGATTTTCAGGGCCGTCTCAGGACCTCCCTCGTGATAATGCTCCGAAGGACAGGTCCGAGGTGGGTTGGGCTTGGGGCTGGCTGGGGTTCTTTCACCCACCCTAACCAGCTGCTATGAAAGGTGTGTGATTTGGCATGAACGTTGATGAATTATGTGTTTAGTTTAAATGTAAAGAGTGGCGTGAAGGCTATGTTTTTATTGTCAGTTATGTAAGACTCGCAGAGGTAGAGGTTTTTTGTAGTTAGTCTTCAGGGGAAGTGGAAGAGAGGGCTGCATAGAATAACTTCTTCATTCATTCATTCTCTTTCTCTTTCACTCTCTTTGATCTTCCAGCCCGTTTTCGCCACTACAATGGGGCTTTTGCCTGTATTCTGACTTCAATTCCCATTAAATACGATATTTATTCAAACTTGTCGTCATCATCAACTGGTCCCTGAGGGCTTAACCTTCGTACGAAAAATTCACATTTGACACTTCAGATGTTCCTAGTGGCGTTTTTGGTAATGAAATTATCGTGTAAATGGACGAATTCTCTGAACCATAGAGGTAGCAATTGTGTGGAACGAAGATTATTCTTACGCACATGCCCTTCCACCACAAACATGAGCGTCTTTTTGATTATTTACTCTCCGTCCATTCAAAATTGGGTTACGTTTTGTTAGGTAAACAGCAGCTATCAGTTTTCATCATACGCCAACAGCTGCAATGTTCGTGACTACCTGACGACAGGCACTTCACTAAGGGCGGAGTGACGTACTAGTACGAATCAGAGTCATTGATTCTGCAACCGGTCGTCCAGGACCTGGCCCAACGCCTCAAACTGGCCGATTTATTAGTAACTTCGGTGTCGTCAGTCTGAACAGAGCAGCTCTCTCGTGGTGTTGTCTGTTGCCCACGCTCGCGTTCGCTCCCACAGTTACCCCTACGTACTGACAAATCTTCAATGCATTGAATTATTCAAGTTAATTAATTTAAGTTGACAGAGGTTAATAACATTTAGTTTACGGACATTTCTGTTGATTTTTTTTCTTGACTTAGTCCACTGCTCACTTTTTTTTCAGGTTTTTTGTAAAAAAAATGAATAAATTTGAACATTATGCACGAAAATAGAAGACTGGAATATTTGACATCCTAGTGGTGTAAGTGCAAACCTAATGGAGTGTTGCAGTGTTTAAAAAATGCACAATCGACCTCTCCCTAGCCCTGCACTGGAAACTTGCAATCAACTCTTGAGGTTGAGTTGTGTTAGCGACTTCAAGAGGTTGCGGTTGTTGTCACAGCTTCGTCGCACTATTTTAACAGCTCATTGTTTGACACCTCGACGTTCATTGTACGTTATTAACTTTGGTCAAAAAGCCAGTTAATAGCTTGAAACTTATAAAGTGTTCCGGTTCACGGATCTTCCTTAATGATAATAAAATCGTTGTCAGAGCGTTTTCCCGCGACTTAAAGGCGGCCCTGGGCTCAAGAAAAGCATTAATCGAAATGAGCCTCCGCTTGTTGTGTCTGATTCTATTCCTAGGCGGGGATTTAGCCGCATCATTGACTGCCCCCAAACTGTCGAGCGTGTTTGGGGGTTTGGAGAAAGTCAAAGGTCTCGTCCAGAACAGCATCAAGTTTATTGACCAAGTTAAAAAACATGTCCTGGGTGCAGTCAAACCGTCACAGAATGTCGTCAACAAGCTGAAAGCGACAGGAAAGAAGTTGATGGACGCTATAACAAAGCTTATTGGTGAGTACCCGTCTTATAATGTGCACACTTAGTGCCTGTACAAAAATTCAGACTCGAACCTGGTTTAATGGTGAATGGCTGCGGGTGTTGTTGGGACCACCTCCGGGAACTCATTCTTTGCTTGTCCTATCCAAAGTTTCCTACGTGTCTCTCTGAGGGCACCTTGGAATTCCCCAGGTCCTCATTTTGGTTTATTATTCATTCTGAATAATAACCCTATTTTATCGGTCAGGAAATTTTTATTACAACCCCCCTTCCTCACTAAAAATGTGATACCTATGTTTCAAGGCATCCGGACTCCCCCGTCCCGTTTTATGCCTTTAAAGTTTTCTAAAAAGCCCTTCCTTTGGTACAAACTCCCATTTGGTATCTAGTTGTGCCCGCCTGCTCGGCAATCCAATTGGACGAAGGGTGTTATGGGCTAAAAATGGTTAAAGAAATTAACAAAAACGCAATTTTGGCAGTTCAATCACAAATACGCCGTGTTAGCTATCGTTTTCCATGTATTTTTAGATCCTGGGTCGAAAGCAACGAGTATCAGACGTGTACAGCTGCGTACATTGTAATTACAGTAATTATAGTGAGCCAAAGACTACTAATTGAAAGAACTAGCGGGACAAAAACTACAGTTCGTTTCATCTTTTGTACTCCTCCCTCCCCCTCCCATCTCAATCTCATTTAAACCACCCGCCAGCACGAGTCGCAAAGTTGTGCCCACAGGCGCCTGGATCTCGTAATTTTCGTCGTTTTGTGGTTGTTTCGTATCGTTTCTGGTATTTTTCAATGCTGAATCGAATGGAATGGGTCTCGGAGGTGTGAGGCTAGGTGAAGCTGTTCAAGAGAATTTAAATGGTTGGGTAATAATTTGCAGGGGTTAAACCCCATGACTTCGGTTTAATAATAGTATGGTACAACACATAGCACAAATTCCCTCAGCCCGGCGTTCATACAGCGATTTTCTAGGCTTTAATTCATATGAACTTCGAAAAACATACGTTTTCTGCGTAAAATGTTATTATGCTTGCAGTTCTGGAACTTGTTGAGCTGCTGCTCCTAGCAATGCGACACCTTTCGTTGAAAACCCACCATTCAGGCGTTGACAAAAGATATTTCTGGCAAGGTTTCTGTTCCCCCTAAACCTCCTGCACGTACCACCCAGTGTTCCACGAAGGCCTTTGATTTTCGTCGTGCAGCAAACGAGTTCCTTCCGCATGTTGGCTGTGTGAAAGGTCTACATGTTCGGTTCAAACGGAAGAAGTCAACTGCAGTCTCGGCTGATATCAAACTCTCACGTTCACGTCTCGGTATTTGCAAAGAATCCTAGCTTTTCTATTGCACCAAATCTAGTTACCTTCTGCTGATATTGGAATATAAGCTTTCGCCATATACTAGGGCACGTTTTTTCTAAGCATTTTTCCAAATTTTTAGGCACCTTTTCAAGGAATTTCATAATTTTCTCAATTCACTAACAGTTTTTTTACTTTCCTTGGGTCTACAAAGTAGAAAAGAAAGTTATGTAATCGGCTGAAAAAAAAGTTTTCTTCAGATCTTTTTTAAAGGTAGATGCAGGAGATGCTCTCACTGCGGCCACAAATGGGCCTATTGTAAGGGCGCCGTTAAACTCAGCTTATGGCCCCCCTGCTCACCCCCCACACCCCTCAGACACCACGACACTGGGCTCACTGAGTGCGACACGCCCACACTACCCCCGCACAAAGCAGAGAGACAACTTCTGCCCTCGCCCCACCTCTTTCAGCTGAGGAGAAGGCCCCCCAAACACGTACCGGCTCGATGCTGCATGTACGACGCATATACATACACATGCTCTGTCGTCTCTAGCCCCACCTTGCAGAACCTGCATGCCTGTACCTCATACTTGCCAATATTAGCAAGGTGTTACCTCAGCGGACAGTGACCTGTAAACAGGCCACATGTGATCCTCATATCTTTCCTCCCCAGTGTGAGCACCTCTGTGGCCCTCCCACTGGAAGTCAGATGAAAAGTTTTGACTGTCTAAGGCTGGGCAGCCCACACTACCCCCGCACCAATGGGCAGCCCTGCATCTATCCTCCCATTTGCCAACCTCTCAACGTTAGTGGCTCTTGGCAGTCCCAACAAATGGCTCACGGCTGACAGGGATGTTCGCCGCTCCCTTCTTCGCCAGCCCATCGTTCGTTCGTTTCCCTCTAGGCTCTGATGACCCGACACCCAACACATTGTTACGCTGTTGTCCCTGACCAGGGCGCTCAGTCCAGTCCGACACTCCCACACCTGCTGCAACGTAAGACAATACGAGGCTGCACTAATTCACGGCCCAAAGATGCCTGCTCCTGCCAGGCTACCCTGCACTGAGCTATCAGTGTAATATACTAGAGCCCTACCTTCAAACGTGGGAACTCCCCCTTCCGACCTGGATCGCTCATGGATGAGTATCCGAAAAGGTAGCACGAAGTTGAACCTCGCAGGCAGCGAGTCTACCACATGGAGCGCAGGCCCCTCCACCTACAACCCCTACACCCTGTCAAGGATCAAGTGGCGGGAACCCCTCCTTCTATAAATCTGCAGTCGTCAACGTAATCGCAACTGACCGTTTTTATGGCAGTAATCCTCTACACTTTTGGAGGAGATTCGAAGAATTATTCATTTACTCTGTTCTGGGTTAGGTTCGACTCATCAATTGTTTTATTTTTAATAACAAATTTTTCAACTAGGAGGGGCCACTGGGCCGAAGATATGTACATATTCATAATCGAAAGTTTGACAGTTTGCACAGAAGTCGTCGAAGACATGAATATGAAACGAATTCCGTCACATTTTTCCATAATTAATTCAACACAAATAAGTAGTTTTGAATGCTTTCATTCTTTTTTTTTACAGAATATTTGAAAACTTGGGAGGACCATAAGGTTTTGGGGATAGTCGTGAAGCCAGCAACCAAACAGATGATCGCTATGCAAGAGCTGATTGGAAAAATCGTCCAGTTTTTGAATGGGGCCATGACTTCAAAGGACAAGGAGAGTCTGAATTTGAAAGACATCAAGGACATCGTGAATACTGATATAGTTAAGGGTTTCATCAGCAAAGTGGGCGAAGTAGCTCTGGGCTGGCTAAACCCAACATGATCCAGAAGGTGATTTATGTCCCTAGATTTGTTCATTTGTAAATACCATCAACTGAACTCGCAAGTACATGAAGTGTTTTTAAAATACATTCATAGCTCCGTCAATTTGGGAATTAAATCCGGCTTTATATCGTCCATCACTTAACACCACATTAAGAAACATGGTAAGGATGAGCACGAAGAATCGTATTCATAGTGTTAATAAACAAGTACAGGTCGAAAGATACCAATTGGCTCCTTAAAGCCCGCATAAGGAACCTGATGGCCACGGTGGATTAGCGCGAACCTGAATGAATGCAAGTTCGGAGATCGAGGTCACCGTATGTTTTGCTGGTGCCAATGGATCGTTGACACCAGCATGAAGGAACCTGGTGACCGTAGAGTAGCAAAGAGTACCCTCTTCTAAGTTTAGCAATGAATACTTTCAATGAAGTAACAGATATACAACACAAGATTTTTTTGAACCTATGAACATGCAAGTTATTGTTTAAAGTAATAAAAGTGAATTACTTTAATAGCACGTAACAAGTATAATGAGAAAATTAGACACTAGTGCAAATTCAAGTGTAATTTGAATTGGAGTTGAGTATTCAAGTTGCAGAACGTGCAGTAGAGAAGATCAGTGAGAACTGAAATAAGGCATTTCCAACCCGAGTTCACATTAGCCATATCGTTCACAATGTGTTCAAACGTGACGTCAGCCACGGATTTAACACTGAGCTGCAAGCCTCAAGGAGACGCAAGCCTCAAGGAGACGCAAGGCTGAGGCTTTTTAGCTTTTTTAAATTAAATAAAAAATCTGGCTTACGAAACGTATCCGTATATACAACGATTACTACGTACCATTTGGATCTGTAGGGGGTTTAACGAAAGAAATACGGCCCACCTTTAAATTTCGCAGTGTATTCGCCAAGAGAGGTAAGTAACCAACAGCGACACCTCCCTAACAGTTATAAGACCGTTCTACAAATAAATTCGTAGCGCTTAAGGTTTCAGAATACATGGAGTTGCTCCCACTTATTCCACGACTGCAATTGAGGAGCCAGTGCATAGTTGATTTATTATCCTGTCAACTTGAGTTTTCTGAAAAGGATTGTTGAGAACGCTGAGGCGGAAGTGGTCACTCTCTTTTGCATTATTATCAAGTGAACTGTAATAAAATTTTAAAATGTTACAAATTATTGTACCAAAATGTACCGAGATCTCACGATTCTGCAGACGGTGCTGTCCCTCTCCTGGAAGAGAAAAAAGCGTTACATTTGGTTACACTGGACGTCGTCTCATCGATTACGTGAGCTCTGTGTGTGTGTGTGTGGGGAGGGGAGTGACATCCTTGTGTGTAAATGTCAGGAGATGCAGTAATAGAGCGCCACGCTCAGCAGGGCTCTTTCTTCTGTACTCTTCAATCTTGTAATTGATACTACACAGGGTAAGCTGCTTTAGGAAGTTGTGTTTGATCTTGCCAACAGAGCATGAGTTCACCTCGTGGGTGATGTCGTCCCCCTCGCAGGTACCAAGGACAACTGCAAGTTACCCCAAACAAGTTTGTAAGGCAGCCAGGCATGTGTAGATTCTGAGAAGTGTGGATCCTTGGCATTGAGTTTCTCGGTGCAACCTCCTCGACTGGAAACTGCGTGGACCTTTGTGGTTATCTTCGGGAAGTTGCCAAGTCTCTACAGAAACTACAACAGAAGCTGTGCTTGCTGTCCCTACTTCGGACATACTGCCGCCCAAATCTTATCTACCTGTTGGTTTTCGGGAGCTTGGCCGAACGCTAATAATCGACAGAATGGTCCGCTCTGTTGTATGTGCGTGGCTTGGCCTCCCACATAGCATCCCATGTGCAGCATTCACGCTTAGCTCGATCTTGGGTGCTCAGTTTTCCACATCTCTCTAACCTTGACCATCATAGCTCGGAAAATGAGATTTGTCGAATGTCAACTTACCATTTTATTTTCTTATAAATTACGCTGCAACGATGAGAACAGCATTATCAGAAAAATCGGAGTAGTAGTTTAATAAATTATCTATACAATTAGACGCACCGACACAATTTCAAGAATTTGAACCACCGCCATTCAATATACTACCGTTTCTCACAGATTTACCCAATAATTTCCAAACCGTACTCAATAGGGGTCGCAGTAAGTGGATGGAATTCAGTAAATCTTGAAAACTTACTTGCATTAATGAACGGCCATACACTGCCTTCGAGGCCGGAGGCAGGCTATATCAGTTCACCATTTGGGGCTACATCGATGACGTGACGGTTTGTAGTCGCACCAAAGAAGAGCATGATCGGAAGTTGAGTCGCTTCCTGGATGCAGCAAAGAATAATCTTCGATTAAACGAAAAAACCCTGCCAATTATTACACAACGGTTTATTATTCGGATAATCACCTTGACCTAGCATTAATGCTCCGAGACCCATCCTGTTCGATTCAGCATCGAAAAATATCATAATGAAAACCAAAAAAAGGTCGAAAAGAACTGAATCGTAATATTAAAATAAACAAAAAAAAACGAAAGTATCTAGAAAAAACTGAATTTTAATATGAAAACATGCACGCTAAATACTAATATCAAACTTAAACCAAAAATCTATGAAAAAACCAAAATGAGAATGAAACGAAAGAACCTAAAAAAATTGAATCGTATTAAAACCAAAACGTCGGGGAAATTGGAACGGGGGCGCTCGAAGCGAAAGGGGAGTTGGGAGGCAAGCGAGAGCGGGAGGCGCGCTCGCTCGCCTCGAGCGCGGTTGCTTTTTTAAAGAGACAGGCGGGAGGGAGGGAGTTCAAACGACGAAACGCTGTAGCTCCCGCGTTGTACTGCGTTTCGTTAATTTTTTTAACCGTTTTTTTCCCATTACAACCACGGGCTTCGTCCGATCGGATTGCCCTGATGGGGGACACAACTAGATACCAAATCGGATTTTTGGGCAAAAGAACGAATTTTTTAGACCACGTTAAAGGCACAAAACGGCCCGGACGGCGGACGGACATTGCAAATTTGGAATCTCCAAGTCTTGAAATAAAGTATCTTGAGGGGGGGTTGTAAAAAATTTTTCGTGACCGAAAACATAGGGTTATTATTCAGAATGAATAATAAACCAAAAAGGACTTTCTCTTCCAACTTAATTGAAGCTGTTTGGTTACCTAATAAAAAATGCATCCATCAGACCCGAATCTTGCAACCTTCGCTGCCCATTCCCCCACCATCTAACAAACACTCTCTCCAGAGAATTATTAGGATGTTTGCCAACTATTCGAAATGGATACCGAAATTCTCTGAGAAAATGCATATTATGACACTCACTCGTTTCCTTTGTAATCTAATGATCTTACAGCTTTTGAAAATCTAAAAAGAGGCATCGCCAATTCTTTGCTCTCCAGTGTGGATCAAGATGCCAACTGTTTGCTCCACTTCTTACTGAATCAGGTACGCTATCTCATCATGGCGGTCAGTTTCATTTTTCTAGAGAACACTCAGTGGAGCTGAAAAGGGAAAAGAAGAGAAGCTATCGTCGAACTCTCTGCGCTTCCTTTCTAACAGCCACGTCAAGCTAATAACTGATCAAGAAGTTCTGTCATTCATCTTCAAGATACAGCGATGGAAAGTGAAACTATTGTGCTACAGTTTCAATATTGAATAGCGTCCAGGAAAACTTAATAGAGCAGTTGACCCAATGTCAAGAAGTTGCGGAGCCATGAACACCGAAGAATTTTTTAATTCGCGCAAATCTCTTTGCCATCCGGCATTAACAACAATGTTCTACTGGACACATTCAAAGGATTTATCTGTTCTACGTGGGCTGAGTTGAAGCCACGTTTCTTCAAGCCACTTGACAACCACCTCATTAAGGCTACAAGAGTATTTGAGAGGCTTAATGTTGATTTTAAGGGGCCAGCCCCCTCCTGCTCCGGAAACCATTCTGTTCTTACCATCATCGATGAGTACTCCAGATTTCCTTTTGCTTATCCTTGTCGAGACATGACGGCTTCTATAGAGAAGAACAAATTGTCCAATTTATTTACTGTATTCGGGGCTCCCGCATAGAATCACTCCGACAGGGAAACATTGTTTCTTTCTAAGGAGCATACAGACTACGTTCATGCGCAAGGGACTGCTACCAGTTCGTCAACTCCATACAAAACAGCGGGAAATGGTTTAATTGAGAGGTACAATGACATCCTGTGGAGAACTATAACGTTATCCTTGAATAATAAAGGATGGAAGACATCACAGTGAGAACAGGTTTTGCCCGAGTCAATAAATGACACACATTCTCTACTGTCCACTACCATAAACAGAACCACCTGTTCACTCATGCACAGCGTTCAATGGGGTTACAGACGGGGTAACGATTCCATCCTGGCTCTCAAACCCTGGAAAAGTTTTACTAAAGGTTAATGTTCGTTCTTCAAAACACAGCCCCTTGATTAAAGAAGTCGACCTAGTAGAGCTAACCTAGAATGCGCCCTAATACGCAGGCTTGATAGAAAGGAATAACCCCCCGACCCCATTCCAGCAAGCACCAGTATCAGATATTGTTGCCACTACAACTTTACCTGCACTGACTCAAGAAACAACGTCATCTCCGTCAGCTTCGCTATCCTCCCTGGCTACTCCCAACATTTTACCCGACTCTGTACCAACTGCTATAAGAAGACCCTCAAGACTGAGAAAACCTCCAGCCTCCAAGGAGGACTACCATTTAAATTGAGAAGTTCTATTCAATACAGATAGTAAGACAAGGAGAAAATCCTGTTGACAGTCTCATTAATTACCTATACATTTATTTGGGTGAGAGGCTCCAATTTTCTACACGATTTCGTCCCTACTCTGTGTGACGCTTCTTCGCAGTAGAGTGAAGGGCAAAACATCCATGCTAAAACTTCTCCCAAAGAGGTTAGACCTTACGAGATGAGCAGCAAAACGGCATGCTGTAAGGTCTCTTTTATTCAATTACTGGAGCTACCATGATGCTCTTAGGACACTCTCCAGTGATCTTCATGAGACTAACATTACAAGAGTTGATGCAAATGGATTGTGTAATTTCAAAACTGAAAACTGGTATTCTACTGTGTATGTTGTAAGGTATTTTGGAACGCTTCAACAAGAGCAGTGAACATTGAAGGTACGGCGGGCTGCTATTTAGACAGTCTCCTGATGGAGAGCAATTGTGTGTTACCACCCTGAGGTATGACCCAGGGGAATCCGATCCATCTGAGTGGAGTTCTGAGTCTGATTTCCCTCCTGATCTTGGGCGGCCAGTTTTAAAAGAAGAGATCAGCAGCACTACCAGCACTACTATCAGTTATAAGCATATTTAGTACCAGCCAAAGCTGGAAGCTGCTCTTCTAACAATCATCCCTCAATGTTGTAGGAACTGCAGTGGAGCAGCACGTCGTTTCTTGTTCTTGAAGGATGCGGAGTCATTGAGATAAAAGAAGTGGAGCTGCACATTGAAGTCATGAAAGTGTCCTTTAAGGAACTGGCTCAACCAACTTTCTACTAGGACGTTATAAATATAAATTTATAGACGAAAGTACTACGTACAGCGTAACATCAAATCTACGATGGGTTGTAGGAAGCAGTATTATGCTTCGCCCCAGATATTTTGGCGTTCTGACATTACTTTTAATTTGCATGGTGAGTGTTATCCATGTGGATCTACAAATATTTATGCCTCGTGTACTTTCTGATGCGGATTTTAATATGCTTCGTAAAACTCCGCTGGTCAGGCGTTCTGCCCATTTGAGACATTTTTGTAATATGACGTATGAGATTTTAACATTTGCCATTGCTTCAGCTGCTGCAGAACAGTCAGTAATAAATTTGTTAGTAGCTCTAAATCAATTAACTGTCTACTTTATAGCTACTTACGGTTTTCCTTTTCTCGTAAAACCACTAGTGTTAGTTCAAGACCAATACTAACCCAGGGCCCTAGAAAATCGTTTTGAGCAATGTTCGTGTATTTGTTATGTTTTTTCTTTATGTTAGGTGGGATTTTATTAGCGCCTGCAGGTAAGAATGCTGCTACTAAGCCTAAGGGCAATACCAACCCTAAGGGCAATACCAACCCTAAGGGCAATACCAACCCCAACCCTGTCGGTGCCCCAAAAAAATCCAAATCCAAAATGTCGGGCTTCTTCAATGCTATAAAGAAATTCTACGATTTCCTGCGCAGCATTGGCAGGTTTATTAAGTTAGTTCGGGATAAAGTCGTGGCAGCGGCTCAACCTGTAAAACGTGTAATAGACAAGCTCAAAAGCTTCGGGAAAAAAGTCGACGTCGTTATCACAAAACTCCTCGGTGAGTACTGAAAGAAGGCACTTCTAATTTTAGTTCACTTTAACCATATTCTTCATGTGTGTCCATCTAAATTTTCTGATGTTTGCTCGAAGCAACCCAACGGACCAAGAAAGTGTTCTTTTTTCTCGAAACTAAATCTGGTATGATGCATCACACAACTTTCTTTAGCCCCTCCAGTCCCACGACTTAATCACTCAAGCAACTAATAAAGTATGTTTTTCATTCCGTTCATGTTTTTTGGTTGTGTGTAGCTCAACACTTTACGAAGAAACTGGTGGTGTTTAAGATTCCTAAATTTATTGAGTTGCTCCCACTTATTTTATTGAACCACTACTCTAATTTTTCTGAAAGTGCTACAAACATGTGCCAAAATATTTCTTTTTTGAACGTTTTTACGATTTATTGTGCTGCTCTCGCAATTTCTCCGCCGATGATAATTTTACATTAACGTAGTGTCATTTGGCCCGTACAGGCGATTCAGTGAAAATTCAGTCATGTAGTTTTTGAGACACAAATATTGCTCATTTTGATTACTACGATAACTATAGTTAGTTTAGGACCGATTTTGCTCGTAGTCTAAGCGTCTCATATTATGCTGCAAACGTCATTTGTTCATCTGCTAATAACTCACTTTTGTACACGAAGGACGCTTGTTGAAGATGTGAAGGAAACTGAATTTATTTTTTAGCCGTTTTCATAGTTCTGAAGGAGGAGGTAAAAATAGAGTAAGAAGCTGTTGAAAAATCATGTTGTAATTTTTGGGGAGCAAAGGTGACCTCCATCATGTACATAACCTTTTCGGTAGTCTACATAGCATGCATGAAATTAAGAGTTATTTTTTGCAGAATACCTGAAGCCTTGGGAGGATAACTTCCTTTTGGGAGGAGTGGTGAAGCCTGTGGTAGAATATCTAACAAAGGTGAAGAACGTGATTGACAAGACCAAATTCTTTTTCGATGGTAACATGACTGCTATCCATAAGAAAGAGCTGGAAAAGCATTTGATGTGCTGCAAGAGCAAATGCCCCTGCGCCGCTTTAGAAAAGGCTCGGTCTGTCACAGGTTTCTTGGGGAAACTGAACGACACCGCTAAGAAGATGATGTAAAAAAGAGGGTAGAAGGGATTCTAATGTCACGAAATGTTTAAATTGTTGCCCCCATTGGCTCAAATCGCCGTCACAGTTGAATATATATTAAACGCCTGGAGGATTTTATGTTGGTGACCTCAATGTGGGTGTGACATTTCCCAGTCCTCGACATTCGGAGATGTATACAACGAATATCAGGTGAGAAGAATCATCACACAACATTCGGCAACACCAGTAAATTCGATGATCTGCGTTTTATCTACGAGCGCTGTATATTCGTTCAGCGCCTTTCTACTGAAACACATTGCACAAAATATAGGTGACCAAACTATTAGTCTGAAAATATCCCTGTAAGTCAGAGGAATACCTGTGCCAGGTTAAGAATGTTGGGAATTCGAATAAATCGTATAAAAAATGGAAAAGTTCCGGGAAGTGGGAAGTAGAAGTCCGAAATTTTCGTTATCTGCCAAGTTAGTTATTTTTGTTGTTAAATAACAACTGTGTCCGAATGAAATGAATCCTTTCCAAAACTTTATAGGACTTCTCGTATATTTGGCCACTGATACTCAATTTCGCCTCAGCCAGTTTAATAGTTATTACTCTGAACTCCACTGGGTAGCAACCAACGCCTCACTGCGATATCTGAAGGGAACAATGAATTACAAATTGATTTGTCCTCTAAAGAAGAACTGATAGGGTATTCGGATGCTAACCTAAGCAATCCGAACGCCACTCAGCAGTTTCCTTTTTTTACTTCGTCAGGTGCGGCATTTTCAAGCATCGAAGCAGAGCTTATGTGCGTCTTTGAAGGCGTGAAAGAGGCCATCTATTTGGAAAAGTTTCTTGAGGTGCTATGGTTTCCTCCTAACGTTCCAATTGCCTGGGGGCGTACGAACACGTGAGCAACCCATAGTACCGGACAGGTCAAAAACTGAACAAGTTGACATCAGAAGCCTCTTCATCAAGTAACATACCATAACATATCTGCCATATTTTCAGAACTGGAAGCACAGTAGCTAATTGTCTCACGAAGTCTCTACCTAGACGCAAATTCCAACTTATAGAACTTCTTTTCAAGACAAACTAGACTGGAGTTAGCTACATAGTCACAATCGAAACTTTGATAGTAGGAAGGATCTACTTCAGACTATTTTCAGTTCTTCAAAATTTTACCCCAAAACGTTGACAGTTTTCCCGCAAGTACTGAATGGTAGCAGACATGAATTTGAAATTAGCGGAACGAAAATTTAATTTTAGGGGCAAATTGTGTTCGTCTTTAGTTAAACTCAGTACCAACAGAAGGCATTTGCCACAAAGTGTGTCTTTCAAATAGTTTCAATTCCGTCATACGCAGTTTATTCTTCTCCAAGTAAGCAGAACGTTATTTCGTTTTCGACAAATGAAATTTGCAAAACTAACCACTCAGTATTTACAACCGATGAGCGGTCATTGATCAGTTAATCGCTCTTATTACGTTCAAACCGATTAAATGTCCGACTTTAATGCGTTTTTTTAATAGCTTATCTATCAAGTCACTGGAGCATGCAATCACCGATAAAATGCAGCTCAGGGCTAGCCAGAAAAATTCTTGACGATGAGCGTACATTTGTTTTACTTCGTTCTCATCCTAGGAGTCATTTCAGTATCACCTGCTACTGGCAAAATAAGATCAAAGATAAAAAGCGTATTCAAAAGTTTGGAAAAATTTAAAAATCTCCTTCGTAACATCAGCATCTTCATTAAGATTTTTCATAAAAAAGTCTTGGGGTGTCCTGAACCTGTGAAACATGTCATAAAGAAGCTCAAAAACGTGGGGCCGAGAATGGAAACCGGTTTGCAGAGGCTTCTGGGTAAGTACTGAAAACTCAATTAGGCCTGTCAAATTATCATTCAGTTCAAGAAAAGTTCTTCAAGTTCAAGAAAAGGTATTCTCCTGGTGAACTTGAAACTTCCTAGTCATAAATCATTTAATGCCAGTACTTTTCTACGCAATAACATTACGGTTTCATATCGAATTTGAAGGTAAAGGGTTGTAGTTTTATTCTCCACTCAGCAAAAAATCGTTCTGTTGCTTTAGTTTACTTGTTGTCTCGTTATTATTGAATGTGATCAGCTCCAATATCATCACTTTCTAGACCACAAATGGTGAATTGGATATAGCAAGCCATTTTAAGGCCAAAGTGCATTAGCACGTTGGCAACAGGATTGCGAAAACAAATTTCGCCGTGGGTGATAGGGAAAGAACACACAAATGCGGCCTCAATGATATTCACTTAATTTGAAAACAATTTATATTCAATTTTCAGTAGATTTCACTCCATTTCCCTACTATTTTTACTAAGCTCCCGTAATATCTCTATTTCGCCATTTTCACACAGTTCTGTGCACTTGTAATTCCCCCATTGATTATATCATTACCGTTAATGATTTTTCATTCATTTTTCACATTTTCATTCATCAACTATGATACTGTTAATGATTTTTTATAGCTCGGTACAATACAACTATATAAGACCATTAAATCACACTCAGTTTTTTTCTTCTCGCAGATCACATAAAACCTTTTAAAAAGCTCGGGGTTCTAAAGGGATTCATTGAGCCTGTGGACAAACGGCTAACTTTGGTGGTGACTGTGGTTACGAAAATCAACGATTTTCTGTCTGGTGACATGACGGTCGAAGATAAGGACGAATTGAACAAAGAGGTTAGCCCGTTGTGCTGCGTTCGCAATTGCCCCTGCAAACCTTTCGAAGAGTCTGAGCCTGCCTTGAGTTTCATAAAAAATATGAAGGAATTAGCTGAAAAGTTGACGGAAAGAAAGCATTCATATGATGAAATTCGCTAATAAATTGAGTGCTCCGAGTGGAATTCAATGCTCGCCTGATATTCCCAAGATTCAACAATCAGCAATATACTTAGAAATCGGTCATTCCATTGCCTGAGGACAAATTAAGGTAAGTAGAGGGATAGAATTACTTTAAACTGAGGATACTTTAAACGTGTTATTACTTAATTTGGCCAAAAGAATTATGAATGGAGGTGGCGCAATCGGCTGAGTTATTATTTTATTCTTTCGTTCCGTTTTCTTCAAATCTTGATACTCTGAAGTCTACTCAGTGCAAACACAAACTTTAATAAATGCTGCGTGAGTCTGTGAACGTGATCAAGAGAAAACGGTTGAACCAAATCGACTCAAACCTCGTTATATGAGCCAGCATATCACCGTTGGTTATGATCGAAATTGGTCCACAACCAACTATTTTTATTATTGAGGACAAGAGGATCGAATTGAGTATGTGCATAAGAATAGTCACAAATTCCAAAATCTCCTACATAACATCAATAAGTGTATTGAGGTTATTCGGGTACACAAATTCTTGGATATAGTTATACCAAGGTTTAAAAAAAGGTATTGGGAAAAAACTTCTTAGCCATTCGACGAAGCGCCTTGGTAAGTAAAGGCGCAGTTTTTTTCATATGATTCCCGCTCACATAGAGACTACCATTCTCAGAAAAAATATAGTCGTAGTATAATACAATAGCTTAACCCGCAGGCGCTATCAATACCTTTACTCCCCATTTGCAATAGAAGTCCTATTGAATATCTCACCTCCCCACATACTCATTCAAAGGTCTGCAAACCTGAGCAGTAATGCTATTGCAGATCAGTACTATCTACCAGGAATTCAAGGAATTGTGAAATGGCTCAAAATAGAAGAGGCAGCACTCCTTTTTACTGACCTTATGCCAGAGTGGGAGACGTATCAGCTGCCATTCAGCGTCTGCCACTCACGGAAACAGTGGAAGAGTGGGCCGTTTCCAACTGAGGGGGGGTGCTGTTATGGTTCACGGATGGGAGAGAAGGCTGGTCTGGGCATTGGAGGACCTAATTGCAGCCATGGCAAGCCGCTGGGAGAGTAGGCCACGATATATCAAGCAGAAATTCTAGCCATAAATATCTGCACCTAAGAGACCGTGGCTAATGGGATGCCAAATATTATCGAATTACCAGGCTGCATAAGGCCCATCTGGGCTTCCCCGCGCAGATCCAGAATGACGTAAGAATGTCTTCAGGTCTTCAGGCTCTCAATTTGCCTGGTATCCATATTAAGTTTTCCCTTATTTGGATACTGGCTCATAGGAGGCACGAGGCTATTGAAAAAGCAGACTGTCTTGCGAAAAAAGACACGTAATCCTCAAGCCTAACGTGGGACCAGCACAGACAAGAGTTGCAGAAAACACACGCCCAATGGCATGACCACAAACGGGCTTATTGTGAGGGCGTCAATGATCCTCAGATCGTGACCCCCTGCACCACCCCCAGCCACCACAGCACTGGTCTCACTTGGTGTGACGTCACTTATACACCCCCAGTGCCCCTGCACAAAGCAGAGGACATCCGCAAGTTCTGCATTTGCCACCTCTTCCAAGTGAAGAGAGAGCCCCCCAAACTTAGAATGGCGCGATGCTGCGAGTCCATCGCATACGCACAACACATGTTCTGCCGTCTCTAGCCCCACCTCACAGAACCTGCATACCTGTACCTCGCACTTGCCAATATTTGCAAGGTGGTACCTCAGTGGACAGTGACCTGTTGACAGGCAACATGTGATCCTCATATCCTTCCTCCCCAGTGCCAGCACCTCCTTGGCCCTCCGTTTGGAGATTCAGATGAAGAGTTTTGACTGTCTAAGGCCCGGCAGCCCCTGCTAATGGGCAGCCCGGCTCCTATCCCCCCATTTGCCAACCTCTCTACGTAGGTGGCTACTGGTAGTCCTAACTAAGGGCTCAGTGCTAACAGGGATCCCTTCTTTGCCAACCCATCAGCCCGTTTGTTTCCCTCTATACCCAGATGCCCTGGCACCCAACGCACTGATACACTGTTGTCCTCAGCCAGGGCCTTCAGTCCAGTCAGATACTCCCACATTTGCCGCGACAGAAGACAGTTAGAGGCTAAGGCTTCAAGAGTATCCTGACTGTCTACTATAATGCAGATCCTCTGCCAGTTCAGTCCCCTCTGCAGCAGCCACCTCAGCCTGGAACACGATGGCCAGCGACCCTAATGGGATCGCCGCTCTAATTCTCGGCCTAAAGATGCCTGCCCCTGCAAGGCCACCCTGCACCGAGCCATCAGTGTAATGTATCAGGGCCCCAGCTTAAGAGCGGGAACTCCCCCTTCCCACTTGGATCGTTCCTGAATGAGTATGCGAAAGGGTAACAAGAAGTTGAACCTACTAGGCATTGAGTCTCCCACATGCAGTTCGGGCCCCTCCTCCTTCACCTTGTCAAGGATGGCAGGAACTCCTCCTCCCACGCATGACCAGACCCAACTCCAACATGCGCACAGCCTGGAAGAACGCCATGCTTTTAACATGTATGTGGAGTGTAGCTAAATCTAACAAGACCTCCAGTGCTACCGTAAGGCACATTATCATACACCCTGTTATGGCCAGACATGCCCTAAGTTGCAGCTTATTCAACTGCATCTACACTGTTTTATTTTCCACCCTAGTCCACCAGACCAGGGCTCCATAGGTGACTACAGGCCTTACAACCTCAGTGCACATCCACTGGATCATGCCAGGCCCCAGCCCCCATGTCTTGCCTACCATTCTCTGAGCTGCCCACATCACCACCAACGCCTGCTGTAAGGCTTTTTTCACGTGTGTGGCCCAAGTGAGCTTCCCAACAAGAAAAATTCCTAGGTACTTAATCTCATGCTGGACCTTCATCACGTTACCACCCAGCCTGAGTTCTTGCAGCGCAAGGCTGGGCCTTCTAGTAAACGGGACCAGGCTGATTTTGTATGGATTGACAAACAGTCCATGCCTATTGCACCATCTCTTCCAGCAGCTCAAGAAGGGTATCAGCTACCAGAAACTGCTGGAGAGGGGAGAACATCCCCCTCCCCTGAGGGTACCTCTTAGTGGGCACCACAGAGAGTGTCTCTCCCCCAACTCCGAAAAGCCTGCTCCTCAGCATCTCCTCGGTCCAATAAATTAGGTAAGGACTACTCCCTTCCTACCTCCCCCCCCCATATCCAGAATGCAGCACAGCGCAATCTCTCCAGGTCTCAGAGTATCCTCCAGCACTTTCGCCAATGTGTTCAAGGCAGTCTCAGTGGATCACCCCCGCATGCTGGGAACCCTGAATGGGGTTCTGAGTAAGTGAGCTGCCAGTAGCTCCTCCAAGGTCTCCTTGCTGCCCTTTGTGTATGTTCCCCCTGCCTTTAGTAGAAAACCGATCTGGGACTTCCCTTCCCTAGAGAGGACCTTCTGTACCTTGGACATGGTAGACAAGTCTTTCATGCCTCCCCAAAAGTCTCTCCGGCTTTCCTTTTTGCCTTTTTTCCTTATTGTACACTGTGAAAGAACCACTGTTCGCGTCCCACTCACCCTGCTTCTTTGCACTGTTGAAGAGCCTCCTCATTTCCTAACACAGCCCTCCCAGTTCCTTGTTCCACCATGAGAGCTCCCTATTGGAACTTCTGTTTTTTAACTCTCAACTTTCTCCAAACGCCTCTGCCATAGCTGCACAGACTGAGGATCGCCCCGAGTAGTAATGGGTGGTAGGGGACCTCAGCGTCATCACCTAGGAAGTAGGCTGACGCCACCACTGTCTTCCCCTATAGTCCGTTACTGTGTTGAGCTTACAGCATTACTGCCACCAAATGATCCTCGCATCCGGCTAGTCCTCACAGCCTGGCACCCTATCAGGGCTGTGCGGTGGCAATATGCCCCCTCAGCCATGCTGACATGCCCTCATCCTTACAGGTCACTGCGTGCGTACCATCCTCTCCTACACATGGTACCAGTAAACCCTGGCAACATCCCCTCATCCTTCTAGAGGGTGAACACGGCCTCCACCATGCTCTCCTCCATGGCCTTCATCTGCTCCGTTGTGAGGAACACCCCCAGCATTGCCCCTGACACACCCCTTGGCACGCCCTGACCTCCTGAGCCACCAGCCCCACCGCACCAGACCGACCCCTCTGATAAGGCAATATATCGATATATGACGACCGAGGTCAGCTTATCGATATGCCCGAAATCGCTCGTAGGCTCTTCCCCGCCAACTGCACCTGTGACGCATCGTAGGCTCTGGCGCCATGTTTGAAATTAGAAATAACGACATTGTATGCTTACAGGTTCTAAGAAGCCCCTGACGAACTGCCTGATGCTTCCTCTCCTCCACTGTTCACTTTATACACATGTACCACATTCTTCAGAAATGCCCTCGTTAGATCATCATAGTCACTTCTCGTCCTTCTCCAAATATATTCGAAGAGGTACGAATCAAAATGATCTGTGACCGATCTAGAGGGAATCCCTCGCTTGATAGCGGCCCATGTTCCCTCGATCGACTACGTGTGGGCCTCTGTTGCCGGGTCCTTGAAAAACAAGGAGTGGTTAGCGGTTGGGTGACGGAAACCTTCGTCCTCCAGGCAATGAAGAAAGAATTCTTTTATGATTGCGAAGAGGGCTTCCTTCCCTCAGTTTTCAACGACCCGTAAAAAGCACTTTCGGGACCCACGCTCGACGACTTTCACACGATTTAAACGTAGAAAAAACAGAAACGCACAAACTTGATGGGTGGTTAAGGTAAAATGTGAAGGAGAGGCGCGAACTGCCGGCACGAGAACCATTAACGAACTGAGGAATACAGAAAGGCGGAGGGAACAGGGAATAAGGTGGAAGGGTCAAGGGTTAAACAACCCCCTCAACTACGGTTATTGTTCTTCCTCATTTTGTTGTCGCTCTCACTCTTTCTCAGAGTTCATTGCAGTCTCCGAGCTTCTCCGAATCTCTTCCCAGCCAACTGCGCCCATGACGCATATCGATACTAGCAGTCATAGCGGTACCAAGCGACCTATCGATATATGCAGGCGTAGCGTTATACCATGTTCTTTGTTTCACCCATAGAACAGAAACTAAACAAAATAAACACTTCAATTTTCCGATTAAATATATAAATCAATAAAATAAAACTGTGCTTTGGAGACAATCGGTTGGTTAAATGTACGTCTTCCACCCACGGATAACTCACAGCAGCTAAAAGTTTATAGGCTTGCAGATGAGGTTGGGGGTGAACTAAAGAACATGGACCGACCTCTTGATAACGCTACGACTGCATGTATCGATAGTTCGCTTGAACGCTACGACTGCAAGTATCGATATGTGTCACCGGTGCAGTTGGTGGGGGAGAGCCTATGAGCGATGTCTGGCATATCGATAACCTGACCTCGGTCGTGATATATCGATATATTGCCTTACCAGAAGGAGCGGTCCATATTCTTTGCTTTTACCGAGGTTGGTGTTGAAGCAAGTGGGTATAAATGATGTCGAAGACTGAAGTTGGTAATTGGTATGGTTGGCGGTGGTAAAAGAAGGATAAAACGGTATGCATAAGAAGTATGAAGAAAAAACACGGCGATGGTAGATGCGATGATGACGATAAAAAAAGGAAGGTTTCTCCTTTGGATGGTTTCATCGGTGGCGGGCGAGTCTACGGAATTGATGACACTACAAACTACTACATCCCGTCACAAATCGTTCCATAATAATAATAAAAGAAAAAACGGATAAACAAAATATTTGGTTGTATTTGTGAAATTAAAAATAAAATGCTTCCTTCCTTCCTAATTTGCCACCTTATGTGTGGTCCCGTCTGAAATGTGAACAGCCACACCATACTCCCCCCCATTTCAGATGCGGGATTCACACATAAGAATATTGTAGAATGGCACGCACACATAGACCCACCACACAAAGTCAATGATCATGAGTGACTGGCAATGGAATGACATTAACTATAGAGCGCTTGTAAGTGCCACGTGAGGTTTTGATGGTAACCACTCTTACTACACTGTCGGATCCTGGATGTGTCGTTATGATTCTAGCTAGTGGCCAGTATGTGGGTGATGTCTTGGCGTCCTTCAACATAACAATGTTTCCAACGCGAAGATTCGGTGATCTCTTCAGCCATTTGGTGCGGACTTGCAACGATGTGAGGTACTCTGTTTTCCATCTTGACCAAAAATGTTGAACTCGCTCGCGCAGTAACTGCCAACGGTTTAGCCGGTTTGAGGGGATGTCTGAAAAATCAGGTTCTGGCAAGCAGTTAATGGGTTGCCCAATCAAAAAATGCCCAGGAGTTAGAGCTTCTGGATCCGCTGGACTGTCTGACAATGGCTGGAGCCGTCGTGAATTCAAAATTCCCTCCACTTTGACAAACATTGTAGACAGTTCTGACAGGGTAAAGGGTTGGTTTCCG
The DNA here is from genome assembly GCA_020466155.1 of Pachypeltis micranthus. Taxonomy (NCBI): domain Eukaryota; kingdom Metazoa; phylum Arthropoda; class Insecta; order Hemiptera; family Miridae; genus Pachypeltis; species Pachypeltis micranthus. The sequence goes on along the minus strand of CM035770.1, from coordinate 52,980,995 downwards.
AACACCTTATAGAAAAGGTGCTTTGCACATTTAATTAATGATTCCCATGGGCCTCCCATGTGTGGAGAATTGGCAGGATTGAAACTCCACAAGACGTTGATGATAGCTTCTTGATTTGAGAGTTGACTGAACCAATCATGCACTTCCTTTAAGTAATTGGCTGTCCCTACAAAGTTTGTCCCACAGTCTGAGTACATATGGGCTGGCAGGCCTCGTCTACATGTAAACCTGTCAAAGGCGTCCAAAAATGATTCAACTGACAAGGTGGTTGATAGTTCTAAATGGCCCATGGCCAGTAAAGTGGCCCCCCTGCACCACCCCCAGCCACCACAGCACTGGTCTCACTTGGTGTGACGTCACTTATACACCCGCACCACCCATGGACAAAGGGGAGGACATACGCAAGTTCTGCATTTGCCACCTCTTCCAAGTGAAGAAAGAGCCTCTCAAACACACGACGTCGCGATGCCATGAGGCTATTGCATACCCACAACACATGTTCTGCCGTCTCTAGCCCCACCTCGCAGAACCTGCATACCTGTACCTCGCACTTGCATATATTTGCAAGGTGGTACCTCAGCGGACAGTGACCTGTAGACAGGCCACATGTGATCCTCATATCCTTCCTCCCCAGTGCCAGCACCTCCTTGGCCCTCCCTTTGAAGAGTCAGATGAAGAGTTTTGACTGTCTAAGGCCCGGCAGCCCCTGCTAATGGGCAGCCCTGCCCCTATCCCCCCATTTGCCAACCTCTCTACGTAGGTGGCTACTGGTAGTCCTATCTAAGGGCTCAGCGCTAACAGGGATCCCTTCTTTGCCAACCCATCAGCCCGTTCGTTTCCCTCTATACCCTGATGCCCTGGCACCCAACACACTGATACACTGTTGTCCTTGGCCAGGGCCTTCAGTCCAGTCAGATACTCTCACATTTGCCGCGACAGAAGACAGTATGAGGCTAAGGCTTCAAGAGTGTCCTGACTGTCTACTATAATGCAGATCCTCTGCTACTTCAGTCCCCTCTGCAGCAGCCATCTCAGCCTGGAACACCATGGCCAGCGACCCCAATGGCATCGCCGCTCTAATTCTCGGCCTAAAGATGCCTGCCCCTGCAAGGCCTCCCTGCACCAAGCTATCAGTGTAATATATCAGGGCCCCAGCTTAAGAGTGGGAACTCCCCCTTCCCACTTGGATCGTTCCTGAATGAGTATCCACACGAGTAACAAGAAGTTGAACCTACTAGGCATTGAGTCTCCCACATGCAGTTCGGGCCCCTCCTCCTTCACCATGTCAAGGATGGCAGGAACCCCTCCTCCCCCCCATGATCAGACCCAACTCCAACATACGCATAGCCTGGAAGAATGCCAAGCTTTTAACATGTATGTAGAGTGTAGCTAAACCTAACAAGACCTCCAGTGCTACCGTAGGGCACGTTATCTTACACCCTGTTATGGCCAGACATGCCCTAAGTTGCAACTTATTCAACCCTAGGTCACCTCTGCCTGCAGCCCCCCGGCCAGCAGCCCCACCCTCCGACACTCCTGCAGCAGCAGCACTCCCTCTTCCCCTTCCACCATCTCCAGGGGCATCCATTGAAGGGGCACTCGAGGTAGGTACCTCTTTTTTACTCTGATGCTGCCTTGCCTCAGCTTTATAGAGACTGCTGGCTCAGCCTCCAAAGCCTGGGCAGATTGCGCATCTATCAGCAGGCCCAGAAGCACCGCTGATTCCTTGTGGACCCGAGAGAGCACCGTCCAGAACCGTGTGCAGAGTCTCCTGTTTTGCTTTGCCAGAAAGCCCAGGATCCTCGCATCTGGCTCATCCTCACACACCGGCAGGTACGCCATGGCTCTTCTTGGTCTCGGAAGGAGGTCCTTACCTTCCCAGACCTTCAGCCTGGCACCCTCCCAGGGCTGTGTGGTGGCAAAATGCTCCCTCAGCCATGCTGCCGTGCCCACATCCTTCCAGCTCACCGCGTACCACCCCCTTCTACACATGGTACCGGTGAACCCTGGCTCCAGCCCCTCATCTTCGGCAAGAGCAAACTCGGCCTCCACCATGCTCCTCTTCACGGACTCCATCTGCTCCGTTGTGAGGAGCTCTGCTGGGTAGTCCTCATGGAACACCCCCAGCTTCACCCCTGACACAGCTGAGCTATATGAGACTGGTGGTCGCCCGCCAGTTCCGCCCTTAGGCCCTCCCTGCTGCCTGGAGCCACCAGCCCCACGGAGGTGGGCTGCAGACGTGGAACCTACGTTCCCACGCTGCCATTCACCACCTCTCACTCCCAAAGATCGCCTCGCCTTCTTTCTCTCCTCGGGAGTGTCTCCAGAGGAAGGCCGCTCTCTTTTTTGGCCACCCTATACCTCTTTTGTCTGCCCTCCTCTGCACCCGGTCCCACACTGGCAGCAGGGACCCCCAGAAGCCCCCCGCCTGCAGAATGTGACCTTGCGTCTCCATCCGCTGCAGTTGAACCTCCTTCTACAGCTGGGAGGTCACAGTACAAATCCATGACCTCCTCCTCCATCACTGAGGAGGAACTCAATAACAGTCTCTCTTCCTCAGCAAGGGTAAGCTCCTGAATGCTCAAATCTAAAGTATTTGGTTTGTCGTCATTCATGTTCGTACGAGTAGCTAGGGTAATCAAGAGTCAATCACGGCAGAGCCCCGCATGCCGTGACAAGGCTACTTACTGCAATGAGGTCGCCTGGTATCCTAGAGGCTCCGTGTTTGACACAATGTCCCATGTGCCATCCACCCTTTGCCACGGGTCGCTTTACAGCTTGGGTTGGGAGCGCAAAAGAAAAGATAACTATAGTTAAATTTCGGTGGATTTTGTTCATACCCTTATTTTGGCGTTCCATAGTAACATGCAGGCGAGATATCAAGTTTGGAAGGATTTGGTACGGTGGTTTTCTCTAAAAATCGTTCACAGACACACATACACACACAGACCATTTTCCCAAATAGTGTTTTTCGGACTCAGGAGGGTCTGAAACGTAGAGATCTGAAGAGAACTCAAAAATTTACTTCGTAGAGCCAAGGAAAGTAAAAAGGACAAAAAAAAAATTGGATGGGGGGAGCACGAGCAGGAGCCACCACTCGCCCCCCTCACCACCTCTCAAGGAAAGCTATCCACCTCCCCAAACGGGGGGGGGATAACCCAACATTGCTCCAATCCGTCGGCCCCACTCCAAAGGATATGGGCACTAACAGGCTAGACCTCGTGAAGGTTTGGAGATGTTTTTAAGTCTGGCTATGCTAAGTGCCACCCCCAAAGGTCTGGCATAAGCCATCGAGAAAATTCGGTGGCTCGCAAAATACCAGCTTACTTCTAGCCCCCCCCCCCTCACCCTGCTTCTTTGCACTGTTGAAGAGCCTCCTCCTTTCCTAACGAAGCCCTTCCAGTTCCTTGTTCCACCAAGAGAGCTCCCTATTGGAACTTCTGGTTTTTAACTCTCAGCCTCTGCCGTAGCTGCACAGATCTCACCTGTCCCCATTCCGCCACACCTTCGACAGTTTGTATTTCACAGCTGTAGCTCTCCAAACTGGAGGTCAAGACACAGCTGCACAGAACCCAATCTGTGTTCTTGGGGTTCCAATATGTCTCTGTCACACTATTTGGGAACATCAGCCTGAACTTCACAGTCCAGTGGTCAGACATTGAGGTTTCCCTACAGACATGCCAATATGTTATTCTGCTGTCATAGAAGGTATTTGAGACTGTAATGTCCAGTACCTCCCGCCTCATGTGCTTAACAAAAGTTGGCATGCTCCCCCTGTTGACCCTCACCATTCCATTGCACAGTAAGTAGTCAAGAAGGGACTCACCCCTTTCATTTGTGTCCATGCTGCTCGATGCCATGTTGTGTGCATTGGCGTCGCACCTGACAATCAACAGAAGATCGCCCCGAGTAGTAATGGGTGGTAGGGGGCCTCAGTGTCATCACCTAGGAAGTAGGCTGACGCCACCACTGTCTTCCCCTACAGTCCGTTACTGTGTTAAATTTACCGCATCCGGCTTGTCCTCACATCCTGGCCGGTATGCCATGGCTCTCCTTGGTCTTGGAGGGTCCTTACCTTCACAGACCTTCAGCCTGGCACCCTATCAGGGCTGTCCGGTGACAATGCCCCCTCAGCCATGCTGACGTGCCCTCATCCATGAGTACGTGCCCTCATCCTTACAGGTCACTGCGTACCATCCCCTCCTAAACATGGTATCAGTAAACCCTGGCACCAACCCCTCATCCTTATAGAGGGTGAACACGGCCTCCATCTGCTCCGTTGTGAGGAGCTCTGACAGGTAGTCCTCATGGAACACCCCCAGCTTCACCCCGACACACCCCTTGGCACGCCCTGACCTCCTGAGCCACCAGCCCCACCATGGTGGATTGCAAATGAGGAACCTACGAGCATAGGCCACACTGCCCCCCACCACCCATCACTCCCAAGGAGTGGCTCACTTTCTTCCTCTCCTCAGGGGAAGGCCGTCCTCTTTTTTGGCCCCCCTCAACCTCTTTTATCTGCCCTCCTCTCATCGCAAGAGCCCTGGCATCAGCCACGCACTTACCCTCCAACAGGAGAGGTCTGAACCTGCACCTCTGTGAGCCTGTGAACTTCACATGGCACCCCCCCTGGTCCCTGGAGTGCGTGCCTTAAGGCCCTGGCATCCGACTCTTTAGTCAGAGGCTCCAAGCCCTTATCTTCCTGGTTCTCAGGAACCCCTGAGGACCCTTCTGCCTGAGGAGCGTCCTGTGCCAGAACAGTGGCCTTGACATAAATTTCCAGGGGGAGAAGGTCGAACAGTCTCTCCATTGTAATGGTGGGTGTAGTCTTCATCACCCCTACTATAAGAAGCCCTTTGTACTTTGGCTAGGCTGCTGCCATTCACTCCAATGGCAGTTTTATGGCACCACACGATCGACCCATATGAGATTATTGGTCTCACTATGGCTTTGTAGAACCAGCGGCCATTCTAGGCTCTAGGCCCCATGTCCTCCCGCACATTCTCTGACACATCCAAAGGGCTGTTGTCGTCTTCCTGGTCACGTATGTGATGTGCTCTTTCCAGACTAGTTTCCAATCTAGAATCACACCCAGCAGATACTTGACTTGCTCGCTGAGCTGCATTCCTTTGCCCATCACTAACTGCAACCTCAGTCCTGACAGTTGCTTTAGCCTTGTGAACGGCACAATGACCATCTTGGCTGGGTTGATGGATAACCCCGTCTCCCCACACCACAGGCACACCATCTGCAACCCAGCCCCCATCACATCCGACAGCTCGCTTTGCACCCTGCCCTGAATGAGCACAACCACATCATCAGCGTATCCTTGGGCGTAAAACCCCGCCGCATTAAGTCTCCCCGGTAGGAGTAGTAGTCAATCACTAGGTACCAGAGGAGCGGAGATAGGACCCCTCTCTGAGGGCATCATCTCATAGTCCTTGCCTTGATCGAGCAGTTTCCTAGCGTAGTTTGGATCTCTCTGCTTTCCAACACGGCGATAATTCGCTTTATTGCATTGCTATTGACAAATTCAATGCCCTTTCGGTGCTGCGTATGGATGTATTGTCAAAGGCCCCTTCTATGTCTAGAAAGGCCCCTAAGGTAATCTCCTTATTTCCCATTGACTCTTCTAGTTTCCTAACTAGTGCATGAAGCACAGAGTCACATGATCTCCCTGCGTCGTAGGCATGTTGGCCATCCACCAGGGGGGTCAGTCTCAAACATCCGTCCCTCAAGTACTTGTCAAGGATTTTCTCCACCATCTTGAGCAGGAAAGATGCGAGGCATATTGGTCGGAAGGCCTTCGCTTCCTCGTATAAGTCCCTGCCAGGTTTTGGTATAAAGGTCGAACCTTCCTCCAACCCTGAGTTATATAACCATTTGCTACGCTGCCCCTAAATATATTAAAGGGCTGGGTAGGATGCGCTCTATTCCCTTCTGTAGGAGGATTGGGTAAATACCATCCGGTTCAGGCGACTTGAATGGTTTAAACGAGTTTACTGCCCAGTGTACGGAGTCTCGCGTTATAATTGCTCTGGCGTTCCTGTCTGCATCGCTGCGATCCCTGTGTCCGCCAACAACTCAGGGTCAGTTCTGCAACCAGGAAAACAAGTGTTCAGCAGAGCGGTTAGTGTATCAGGTGACAGTCCAATGTGTCACCCTCTGGCCCCCTAATGGAGCATACTGCCCGATGCATTTTCCCTTTCGAGAGCACCTTGAAGAGCCTTGCTCCCATTTGGATGCCGTGAATTTCTTGGCAAAACCTACTCCACGCCTCTCGTTTTGCCTTTCGTAATTCATTGTTATACTCAGTTAGGGATCTTTTGTACGGTTCCCACACTCTTTTGTTCTTTTGGCTCTGTTGAAGAGCCTCCTAGTTCTGGTTCTTAATGCTTCTAGTTGATTGCTCCACCAGGGTGCACATCTATCGCTGTCCGCCTTTGTGGTTGCCTGCAACTGTTTTCAAAAGAAGACCTGATTGCCTGTGTCAGTGCTGTATTCAGTAACTCGATCTCCAGCGGATGTGTGGCATTGTCAGGCCAACCTAGTTTAATACTCTGAATTCCACTGGATAGCAACCCCAAAGGTTTTACCCCAAAACGTTGACAGTTTTCCCGCAAGTACTGAATGGTAGCAGACATGAATTTGAAATTAGCGGAACGAAAATTTAATTTTAGGTGCAAATTGTGCTCGTCTTTAGTTAAACTCAGTACCAACAGAAGGCATTTGCCACAAAGTGTGTCTTTCAAATAGTTTCAATTCCGTCATACGCAGTTTATTCTTCTCCAAGTAAGCAGAACGTTATTTCGTTTTCGACAAATGAAATTTGCGAAACTAACCACTCAGTATTTACAACCGGTGAGCAGTCATTGATCAGTTAATCGCTCTTATTACGTTCAAACCGATTAAATGTCCGACTTTAATGCGTTTTTTAATAGCTTATCTATCAAGTCACTGGAGCATGCAATCACCGATAAAATGCAGCTCAGGGCTAGCCAGAGAAATTCTTGACGATGAGCGTACATTTGTTTTACTTCGTTCTGATCCTTGGAGTGGTTTCAGTACCACCTGCTACTGGCAATATAAGATCAAAGATACTAAGCATATTGAAAGGTTTGGAAAAATTTATAAATCTCCTTCGTAACATCAGCAAGTTCATTAAGATTTTCCAGAAAAAAGTCTTGGAGAATGCTGAACCTGTGAAACATGTCATAAAGAAGCTCAGAAACGTGGGGCCGAGAATTCAAACCAGTTTGCAGAGGCTTCTGGGTAAGTACTGAAAACTCAATTAGGCCTGTCAAATTATCATTCAGTTCAAGAAAAGTTCTTAAAGTTCAAGAAAAGGTATTCTCCTGCCTTGGGTGAACTAGTAACTTCCTAGCCATCAAACATTTAATGCCAGTACTTTTCTACGCCATAACATTACGGTTTCATATCGAATTTGAAGGTAAAGGGTTGTAGTTTTATTTTCCACTCAGCAAAAACTCGTTCTGTTGCTGTAGCTCGCTTGTTGTCTCGTTCCAATATCATCACTTTCTAGACCACAAATGGTGAATTGGATATAGCAAGACTTTTTACGGCCAAAGTGCATTAGCACGTTGGCAACAGGATTGCGAAAACAAATTTCGCCACACAAATGCGTCCTCAATGATATTCACTTAATTTGAAAAAAATTTATATTCAATTTTTAGTAGATTTCACTCCATTTCCCTACTATTTTTACTAAGCTCCCGTAATATCTCTATTTCGCCATTTTCACACAGTTCTGTGCACTTGTTATTCCCCCATTGATTATTTCATTCAACTATGATACCGTTAATGATTTTTCATTCATTTTTCGCATTTTTCATCCATCAACTATGATACTGTTTACGATTTTGTATAGCTCGATACAATACAACTATATAAGACCATTAAATCACACTCTGTACAAAAATAAACAAAGTTTTTTTCTTCTCGCAGATCACATAAAACCTTTTGAAAAGATCGGGGTTCTAAAGGGATTCATTGAGCCTGTGGAAAAACTGCTAACTTTGGTGGTGACAGTGGTTACGAAAATCAACGACTTTTTGTCTGGTGACATGACGGTCGAAGATAAGGACGAATTGAACGAAGAGGTGAGCCCGTTGTGCTGCGATGGCAATTGCCCCTGCAAACCTTTCGAAGAGTCTGAACCTGCCTTGAGTTTCATAAAAAGGATGAAGGAATTAGCTGAGAAGATGACGCAAAGAAAGCATTTATATGATGAAATTCGCTAATAAATTGAGTTCAATGCTCGCCTGACATTCCCGAGTCAACAATCAGCAATATACTTAGAAAACGGTCATTCCATTGCCTGAGGACAAATGAAAGTAAGTAGAGGGATAGAATTACTTTAAACTGAGGATACTTTAAACGTGTTATTACTTAATTTGGTCAAAGGAATTAGGAATGGAAGTTGCGCAATCGGCTGAGTTATTATTTTATTCTTTCGTTCCGTTTTCTTCAAATCTTGATACTCTGAAGCCTACTCAGTGCAAACACAAACTTTAATAAATGTTGCGTGTGTCTGTGAACGTGATTTAGAGAAAACGGTTGAACCAAGTCGACTCAAACCTCGTCATATGAGCCAGCATATCACCGTGGGTTATGATCGAAATTGGTCCACAACCAACTATTTTTATTATTGAGGACAAGAGGATCGAATTGAGTATGTGCATAAGAATAGTCACGAATGAGATGAGATGAGCGAGATTATATGGAAAGAGCACGGGTTACGTAGAAATGACGTATAATTCACAAAATTAGCGCAGTGTCCAGAGGATAGGAATTACAAGAGCCTGAACGCTAGATATAATGGCCAGCGCTCGTGGTCTGCAGAGAAGGGCTCCACGGCTGGGAAGAAGGGCCAGCACAAATGAGCTGATGGCAAAAGGGCCAATGCGCACAACATTCTTGATTCAACATCACAGCTATTCATGCCCCCTAACAGAATGTTATTAACGTTCAATGTACTAACTCCTCTTCATCGATGTAATGTTATGGCAGTTTCGATTCTGAAAGCCCCGTCATACGCCGTTGATTCTTCTCCAAGTAAGCACTTAGCTAAACACAAAACGTTATTTTATCACTACGTAAAATAGCATTATAACCACTTTACCGCTCAGTATTTACAACCGTTTTTAATCAGTTAATTGTCTACAAACAATGCTCTTTTCAACTTCATGCCAATAAAACGTCCTAGTATAATACGTTTTTTTTAGTAGCTAATATATAAAATCACTGGAGCATTATATTACGGATAAAATGCAGCTCAGGGCTAGCCAGAGGAATTCTTGACGATGAGCATACTTTTATTTCGTTCTGATCCGAGGAGTGGTTTCATACCATTCTTTGGACAAATTTCAAAATCTACTTCGTAACATCAATAAGTGTATTCAGGTTATTCGGGAACACAAATTCTTGGATATAGTTATACCAAGGTTTAAAAAAAGGTATTGGGAAAAACTTCTTAGCCATTCGACGAAGCGCCTTGGTAAGTAAAGGCGCAGTTTTTTTCATATGATTCCCGCTCACTAGATGCTAGATACTAGCATTCTCAGAAAAAATTGAGTCGTAGTATAATACAATTGCTTAACCCGCAGGCGCTATCAATACCTTTACTCCCCATTTGCAATAGAAGTCCTATTGAATATCTCACCTCCCCACATACTCATTCAAAGGACCGCAAACCTGAGTAGTAATGCTATTGCAGATCAGTACTATCTACCAGGAATTGTGAAATGGCTCAAAATAGAAGAGGCAGCACTCCTTTTTACTGACCTTATGCCAGAGTGGGAGACGTATCAGCTGCCATTCAGCGTCTGCCACTCACGGAAACAGTGGAAGAGTGGGCCGTTTCCAACTGAGGGGGGCGTGCAGTTATGGTTCACGGATGGAAGACAAGGCTGGTCTGGGCATTGGAGGACCTAATTGCAGCCATGGCAAGCCGCTGGGAGAGTAGGGCACGATATATCAAGCAGAAATTCTAGTCATAAATATCTGCACCTAAGAGACCGTGGCGAATGGGATTCCATATGTTATCGGATTACCAGGCTGCCTTAAGGCCCATCTGGGCTTCCCCGCGCAGATCCAGAATGACGTAAGAATGTCTTCAGGTCTTCAGGCTCTCAAATTGCCTGGTATCCATATTAAGTTTTCCCTTATTTGGATACTGGCTCATAGGAGGCACGAGGCCAATGAAAAAGCAGACTGTCTTGCGAAAAGGGACACGTAATCCTCAAGCCTAACGTGGGACCAGCACAGACAAGAGTTGCAGAAAAGACACGCCCAATGGCATGACCACAAACGGGCTTATTGTAAGGGCGTTCATGATCCCCAGATCGTGGCCCCCCTGCACCACCCCCAGCCACCACAGCACTGGTCTCACTTGGTGTGACGTCACTCGATCCATCTGTGAAGATGTTGATGCCATTGGGAGGCCAAAACTGGCGAATCTCGCTGTTCCATGGACCTCCCAATGGCTGAACAATATATTTTCTCTCAAAATCATACATGGGCATAATTGTGTCTGTTATCATGCTGAGCTCCTTAAATGTCATCATCAAGTCCCTGACTATAGCCAGGTGTCCATTAGTCACCTGTGGCACTTTAGCTATACCGAGCTTGGTGAGTCTGTAAGCCCCCTTCATCGCCTCTGCCTTGACATAAATTTCCAGGGGGAGAAGGTTGAACAGTCTCTCAATGGTAATGGTGGGTGTAGTCTTCATCACCCCCACTATAAGTAGCCCTTTGTACTTTGGTTAGGCTGCTGCCATTCACTCCAATGGCAGTTTTATGGCACCACACGATCGACCCATATGAGATTATTGGTCTCACTATGGCTTTGTAGAACCAGCGGCCATTCTAGGCTCTAGGCCCCATGTCCTCCCGCACATTCTCTGACACATCCAAAGGGCTGTTGTCGTCTTCCTGGTCACGTATCTGATGTGCTCTTTCCAGACTAGTTTCCAATCTAGAATCACACCCAGCAGATACTTGACTTGCTCGCTGAGCTGCATTCCTTTGCCCATCACTAGCTGCAACCTCAGTCCTGACAGTTGCCTTAGCCTTGTGAACGACACAATGACCATCTTGGCTGGGTTGATGGATAACCCCATCTCCCCACACCACAGGCACACCATCTGCAACCCAGCCCCCATCACATCCGACAGCTCGCTTTGCACCCTGCCCTGAATGAGCACAACCACATCATCAGCGTATCCTTGGGCGTAAAACCCCGCCGCATTAAGTCTCCCCGGTAGGAGTAGTAGTCAATCACTAGGTACCAGAGGAGCGGAGATAGGACCCCTCTCTGAGGGCATCATCTCATAGTCCTTGCCTTGATCGAGCAGTTTCCTAGCGTAGTTTGGATCTCTCTGCTTTCCAATATGGCGATAATTCACTTTATTGCATTGCTATTGACAAATTCAATGCCCTTTCGGTGCTGCGTATGGATGTATTGTCAAAGGCCCCTTCTATGTCTAGAAAGGCCCCTAAGGTAATCTCCTTATTTCCCATTGACTCTTCTAGTTTCCTAACTAGTGCATGAAGCACAGAGTCACATGATCTCCCTGCGTCGTAGGCATGTTGGCCATCCACCAGGGGGGTCAGTCTCAAACATCCGTCCCTCAAGTACTTGTCAAGGATTTTCTCCACCATCTTGAGCAGGAAAGATGCGAGGCATATTGGTCGGAAGGCCTACGCTTCCTCGTATGAGTCCCTGCCAGGTTTTGGTATAATGGTCGAACCTTCCTCCAACCCTGAGTAATATAACCATGCGCTATGCTGCCCCTAAATATATTAAAAGGCTGGGTAGGATGCGCTCTATTCCCTTCTGTAGGTGGATTGGGTAAATACCATCCGGTCCAGGCGACTTGAATGGTTTAAACGAGTTTACTGCCCAGTGTACGGAGTCTCGGGTTATAATTGCTCTGGCGTTCCTGTCTGCATCGCTTCGATCCTTGTGTCCGCCAACAACTCAGGGTCAGTTCTGCAACCAGGAAAACAAGTGTTCAGCAGAGCGGTTAGTGTATCAGGTGACAGTCCAATGTGCCCCCCTCCAGCCCCCTAATGGAGCATACTGCCCGATGAATGTTCCCTTTCGAGAGCACCTTGAAGAGCCTTGCTCCCATTTGGATGCCGTGAATTTCTTGGCAAAACCTACTCCACGCCTCTCGTTTTGCCTTTCGTAATTCATTGTTATACTCAGTTAGGGATCTTTTGTACGGTTCCCACACTCTTTTGTTCTTTTGGCTCTGTTAAAGAGCCTCCTAGTTCTGGTTCTTAATGCTTCTAGTTGATTGCTCCACCAGGGTACACATCTATTGCTGTCCGCCTTTGTGGTTTGCCTGCAACTGTTTTAGAAAGAAGACCTGATTGCCTGTGTCAGTGCTGTATTCAGTAACTCGATCTCCAGCAGATGTGTGGCATTGTCAGGCCAACCTTTCAGGGCGTCCCTGAGGCTGTCCCCATACTTCTGCCAGTCCATGTCTCTTGGATTTCCTTACCCAATAACTTCTGCCCTTGCCATTTCTAGATTGAACCTAATATACCGGTGATCAGATCCCAAGAATTCTGAGGAGACATGCCAGTTGGAAACATTAATCGCCCCTGAGAGTTCTAGTGCTAACGTTAGGTCGATTATCTCCTCCCTGTTAGCAATCACGAATGAAGGTCTATTACCCTGATTCAGTATATCCACATTGTTAGTAACGAGATATTCAAAGAGACCGTCACCTCTACGGTTAATGTCCTTACTCCCCCAAATGGTGTGATGCGCATTGGAGTCCACTGCCACAATCCCTTGGATATCATTGTCTTTGACTGTATCGACGATATTCCCCAATCATGTGGTTGGGACGTCGTCTTCGATTTTCATGATTTAGCCTATCTGCTGCGGTGCCTCCAGAAAACAGTGACCACAGCGGAAAGAACTTAAAGCTAGCCTTAATGAGTATGCAAGACCTGGAGAACCTGCTGTCATGGTACAATACCTTATAACCCAGCACCCCAAGACCCGCCACCCTGCTCTTAACTATCCAAGGTTCTTGAATTAATGCAATGTTAATATTTTGACTTACCATATACTGCTGCAGCGCCCATGATGCACCCCTGCAGTGGTGCAGATTCACCTGAGCAGTCTAAGCATGCCTCAGGTCCTCTTCCTTAGGGGTGTCCCCGCCTGCCTCTGCTGTCCTCTTTGTTCAGGACGAGCAGGAGGCCCGCCATGTCCCCCCCAGGCTCACCAGGGGTCCCAGAACCTGCGGCCGCTGACTGGTAGGCCGTTGTGGCCATCATTCCAGCCGCTGCTCCTCCCCCGACCCCCGACCCTCCCTTGGAAGAGACGCCCCCCACTGCCACGGCAGCACTAGCCAGTGGCTCCTCCACATCTGTCCCGGCGTCTGGGTTGATCTCCTTACTTAGGGTTCTGACGTCCACACAGTTGAACCCATGGTAGAGGAGAAACCATTACCTTCCCACCCTCGCTACCAGTAGGTGTTGAGACTCAGGGATGGAGGCCACTAAATATAGCCCCCTTTCCCCTTGCTTACTGCCCAGAACTTTCCAGTGCTCAACCTTGAGGCTGGCGTTCTGAGCACCAATCATCTCCAAGCAGTCTTAGATGTCATTCACCAGGTTAGGGATAAATGCACCAATTCTCTTGAAGCCCTCCAGATGGCCATGGCCGTCCTCAGCCGGCCACTCTCCTACAGGGGGCATCGCGCGATGCTTTGCATGTGCCAGTTTTTAGACAGCTTGTCTACCCACCTCACGACCAGCCCACCATTCCGCAGGGAGTGCCCGCAGAAGTGAACCGCCAGCTCCTCTAGGTTGAAGCTACGAAGCTCCACCATAAGGTGGCGCATGATCTTGTCGGAGGTGTCTTGTGTCAGGAGGCTGGTGGGGTAGTCTTCGTAGATCACTGCCACCTTGATAGCACTCACTGCACGACTATACAGGGGCCCTACCCTCCTTCTTTTCTCCTCATTACGCGCGAATTGACCATGCGACCCCAAGTGTCAGGTTTGTGGATGGTGATGGTGGTCTTGACATTGGAGCTCTCAGGTGGGTGTTGAAGGTCAGAGGTGAGTTGCTGTCCCTTAATTACAGGCCACATTTGGAAGGAAATCGGGACGACTGTGCGCTCTGTAACCTCCGGGAGAGGGAGGACTCGTTCCACTTTGTAGCAAGGTGTCCTATCCTGGCAGAATTTAGAATAAGGTATTTAGGGACGAGGGAGGTGGATGAGCAGGCTTATTTGGGTATTATTAGTAATAAAGATAAATGGGTCCAACTTGCTGCATATGTTAACTCAGCATGGAAGTATAGGAGGGAATTAATTTTGGAATTTAACTGGACATGATTGTGAAAGAGTAGTTCATTTATTTATTTATAATGGGAGGCAGTTTGTTTATTTGAATTCGTCATATTACTGCCCATATACACGGTGTACTTTTTTTTCTTTTTTTTTTTCTTTACATTGTAGTGTTCACTTTTACTTTTGCATTGGCCAACCTCGGCAGACGGTCTATTGACCATGCCTACTATGCTGTTGTTTATGTACTTCGTCGAATGTTTATAATAATCTAGAATAAAGCATTTTTTCTTCTTCTTCTACTTCTTCTTCTCATTACAAGGGGAGGGAGTCCTTTTTGGTCCCGGGACGCTTGGTCTCTGCTTCCCCACTGACACGTGCTGGAGCTAAAAAGTCGGCAGAGCTCCTATGGCTGTGAAAGGCTATATTACAATGGGGTGTCGTCTGGTGCCCCAAGTGGGTCGTTAGCGATACACATGTTTAAACACCCTGTACCATTCAGCCTTGGCACGAGCTCCCTACACCTTGGCTTATGTGTTTCAATCCCTGTTAGCCTACTCAGTCGTAAGTGAGCGTTTTCCAGGGGACACTACGCGGAAGTCAGGATTGGTTCGTCCCCCGACAATGCTACTTACTGCAAGGGGGTCGCCCAGTATCCTTGAGGCTCTGTATTTGACACAGTGACCCGTGTGCCATTCACCCTTCGCCACAGTTCGCTTTACAGCTTGGGTTAGGGGCGCAAGGAGATAAAAAAAGTGGGGGTGGGGAGCACGAGCAGGCGCCACAAGCAGGCGCCACCACTCGCCCCCCTCAACACCACACAAGGAAAACCATCCACCACCCAAAAAAAGGGCAGGGGGGGATATCCCAACATTGCTCCAATCAGTCGGCCCACTCCATAGGATATGGGCACTAACACCACATGAACGTTTGGAGAATTTTCAAGCCTGGCTATGCTTAGAGCAACCCCCTAAGGTCTGACATAAACCGCCAAGAAAGTCTGGTGGCTCGCAAAATACCAGCTTACTTCCACTGCTCACTTACATACCGCCTCAACAAGACGGGCAAATCAGAGGCAATTGAATGCTGGTAGTTCGTGCTGGATACTTTTCTCTACACACCCAAAGCTGAAAAGTGGGGTTTCGTTTTGCTCGATTTTTTTGTAGAGAGAGTTTCCATGAAATGTGACATAAACTTTTCTGAAACATGGCTGATTGAGTCTAAACCTGCGATGTACCTTGCATGAATTGTGTAATTAGTAACTTCTTTCCCCTGATTTACAAGGATTTGATTTGATTGAGAAAATTTGGTTTTACAGATTCCTTAAAACGATGGGAAAACAACGAAGTTTTAGAAGTGCTCATCCAGCCAATTTGCAAACAGATGTCGAAAACGATGGATCTGCTCGAGAAGACCGTAATTTTTCTGAGCGGCGACATGACTCCTAGAGACATGGTAAACCTAAACTTGAAAGATTTGAAAGATCTCGAAGATAAAGCTCCGGCTGAGGGATTCCTCGTCAAATCGAAAGAAATGGCTAAAGCCTGGATCACAAAGAAGTTATTCCATTGATTCCCGATGAATCGTGAAATTTTGGAGGGGGGGGGAGGATTCCTGTGATCAAACTGAGCCAATAATCAAGTCAAGTTCTCCTTGAAGCAACCATCACACAGGTCTGTTTCCTTATTTGATGACTGTTCCTAAATCCTCAACGAGGGGTATATCAGTCGTGGAAGTTGCGGTTTCTCTAATATGCAAGAGGCCGGCCTCTGCAGCATCCACCGAACTCAGACCTACAGAGGTACGGCAGGTATTTGGTCGTTAGCCAGTCTCCCGGTAGAGAGCTGTTGCCCGTGTGTTACCGCCCATCGGACGGGAATTCTTAATCTGGTCTCCTACCTGACCTAACTATTTACTTGAGTGGCAAGTTTCAAACGGACAGCTCAACTATGACCACGTTTCTTAGCCACCACCTTCTTCGCGAACTCTGCAAAATGGTTATAAGCTGGCTTTGTAGCAGTCAATGCTGCTATGTTCGTTTGCCCTCCCAACAACCGTAGCTCACTGTTGTAGAAACTACAGTGGAGCAGCACGTGGTTTCTTGTTTCCTCCGCACTGGAGGCACAAGACGTGCATGACGGAGAGTCTTTGAGAGAAAAAAAAGAGAGAAAAGTGGAGCCCTGCATTGAAGTCACCATGTCCAGCAACCATCACACTCACTCGCTCTCTCTCTCTCTCTCGCTCTCTCCCTCTCTCTCTTTCTCTCTTTCTCTCTCTCTCTCTTTCTGTCGGTGCGTCTAATTGTATAGATAATTTATTAAACTACTTCTCCGATTTTTCGGATAATGCTATTCTCATCGTTTCAGTGTAATTTATAAGAAAATAAAATGATAAGTTAACATTCCACAAATCTAATTTTCCGAGCTATGATGGTCAAGGTTAGAGAGATGTGGAAAACTGAGCACCCAAGATCGAGCTAAGCGTGAATGCTGCACATGGGATGCTATGTGGGAGGCCAAGCCATGCACATACAGCAGAGCGAACCATTCTGTCGATTATTAGCGTTCCGCCAAGCTCCCGAAAACCAACAGGTAGAAAAGATTTGGGAGCAAGTATGTCCGAAGTAGGGACAGCAGCTTCTGCTGTAGTTTCAGTAGAGCCTTGGCAACTTTCCGAAGATAATCACCAAGATCCACGCGGCTGAGTTGATGCCACGTTTCTTCAAGCCACTTGACAACCACCTCATTAAGGCTACAAGACTATATGAGAGGCTTAATGTAGATTTTAAGGGGCCAGCCCTCCTGCTCTGGGAACCATTAAGTTCTTACCATCATCGATAAGTACTGCAGATTCCCTTTCGCTTATCCTCGTCGAGACACAACGGCCCTTCTACAGTGAAGGACAAATTATTCAATTTATTTACTATATTCAGAACCCCTCCATACATTCACTCAGACAGGGGAACATTGTTTCTTCCTAAAGTGCGGACAGACTACCGTCATGCGCAAGAGATTGTTACCAGTTCGTCAACTCCATACAAAACAGTGGGAAATGGTTTAATTGGGAGGTACAATGACATCCTGTGGAGAACTATAACGTTGGCCTTGAATAATAATGGATGGAAGACATCACAGTGGGAACAGGTTTTGCCCGAGTCAATAAATGACACACATTCTCTACTGTCCACTACCATAAAAAGAACCACCTGTTCACTCATGCACAGCGTTCACTGAGGTAACGATTCCATCCTGGCTCTCAAACCCCGGAAAAGTTTTACTAAAGGTTAATGTTCGTTCTTCAAAACATAGCCCCTTGATTGGAGAAGTCAACCTAGTTAGTTCATGACTAATACTAACCCAGGGCCCTAGAAAATCGTTTTGAGCAATGTTCGTGTATTTGTTATGTTTTGTCTTTATGTTAGGTGGGATTTTATTAGCGCCTGCAGGTAAGTATGCTGCTACTAAGCCTAAGGGCAATACCAACCCTAAGGGCAATACCAACCCCAACCCTGTCGATGCCCCAAAAAAATCCAAATCCAAAATGTCGAGCTTCTTCAATGCTATAAAGAAATTCTTCGATTTCCTGCGCAGCATTGGCAGGTTTATTAAGTTAGTTCGGGATAAAGTCGTGGCAGCGGCTCAATAATAAATAGACAAGCTCAAAAGCTTCGGGAAAAAAGTCGACGTCGTTATCACAAAACTCCTCGGTGAGTACTGAAATAAGGCACTTCTAATTTTAGTTCACTTTAACCATATTCTTCATGTGTGTCCATCTAAATTTTCTGATGTTTGCTCAAAGCAACCCAACGGACCAAGAAAGTGTTCTTTTTTCTCGAAACCAAATCTGGTATGATGCATCACACAACTTTCTTTAGCCCCTCCAGTCCCACGACTTTATCACTCAAGCAACTAATAAAGTATGTTTTTCATTCGGTTCATGTTTTTTGGTTGTGTGTAGCTCAACATTTTACGTAGAAACTGGTGGTGTTTAAGATTCCAAAATTTATTGAGTTGCTCCCACTTATTTTATTGCACCACTACTCTAATTTTTCTGAAAGTGCTACAAACATATGTTACGAGAAAAAAAATCGCGCCAAAATATTTCTTTTTTGAACGTTTTTACGATTTATTGTGCTGCTCTCGCATTTCTCCGAGATGATAATTTTACATTAACGTAGGGTCATTTGGCTTTGAAGATGATTAAAAAAATAAGGTAGAAGGGATTCTAATGTCACGAAATGTTTAAATTGTTGCCCCCATTGGCTCAAATCGCCGTCACAGTTGAAAATATATTAAACGCCTGGAGGATTTTATGTTGGTGACCTCAATGTGGGTGTGACAATTCCCAGTCCTCGAAATTCGGAGATGTATACAACAAATATCCGGTGAGAAGAATCATCGCACAACATTCGGCAACAACTGTAAATTCGATGATCTGCGTTTTATCTACGAGCGCTGTATATTCGTTCAGCGCCTTTCTACTGAAACACATTGCACAAAATATAGGTGACCAAACTATTAGTCTGAAAATATCCCCGTAAGTCAGAGGAATACCTGTGCCAGGTTAAGAATGTTGGGAATTCGAATAAATCGTATACAAAATGGAAAAGTTCCGGGAAGTGGGAAGTAGAAGTCCGAAATTTTCGTTATCTGCCAAGTTAGTTATTTGTGTTGTTAAATAACAACTGTGGCCGAATGAAATGAATCCTTTCCAAAACTTTATAGGACTTCTCGTATATTTGGCCACTGCTACTCAATTTCGCCTCAGCCAGTTTAATAGTTATTACTCTGAACTCCACTGGATAGCAACCAACGCCTCACTGCGATATCTGAAGGGAACAATGAATTACAAATTGATTTATTCTCTAAAGAAGAACTGATAGGGTATTCGGATGATAACCTAAGCAATCCGATCGCCACTCAGCAGTTTCCTATTTTCACTTTGTCAGGTGCGGCATTTTCATGTTGTCTTATGTGCGTCTTTGAAGGCGTGAAAGAGGCCATCTATTTGGAAAAGTTTCTTGAGGTGCTAGGGTTTCCTCCAAACGTTCCAATTGCCAGGGGGGCGTACGAACACGTGAGCAACCCATAGTACCGGACAGGTCAAAAACCGAACATTTGACATGAGAAGCCTCTTCATTTAGTAACATACCATAACATATCTGCCATATTTTCAGAACTGGAAGCACAGTAGCTAATTGTCTCACGAAGTCTCTACCTAGACGCAAATTCCAACTTATAGAACTTCTTTTCAAGACAAACTAGACTGGAATTAGCTACATAGTCACAGTCGAAACTTTGATAGTAGGAAGGATCTACTTCAGACTTTTTTTAGTTCTTCGAAATTTTAACCCAAAACGTTGACAGTTTTCCCGCAAGTACTGAATGGTAGCAGACATGAATTTGAAATTAGCGGAACGAAAATTTAATTTTAGGTGCAAATTGTGTTCGTCTTTAGTTAAACTCAGTACCAACAGAAGGCATTTGCCACAAAGTGTGTCTTTCAAATAGTTTCAATTCCTGGAAGCACCGTCATACGCAGTTTATTCTTCTCCAATTAAGCAGAACGCTATTTCGTTTTCGACAAATGAAATTTGCAAAACTAACCACTCAGTATTTACAACCGATTAGCGGTCATTGATCAGTTAATCGCTCTTATTACGTTCAAACCGATAAAATGTCCGACTTTAATGCGTTTTTTTAATAGCTTATCTATCAAGTCACTGGAGCATGCAATCACCGATAAAATGCAGCTCAGGGCTAGCCAGAAAAATTCTTGACGATGAGCGTACATTTGTTTTACTTCGTTCTGATCCTAGGAGTCATTTCAGTACCACCTGCTACTGGCAAAATAAGAACAAAGATACTAAGCATATTGAAAAGTTTGGAAAAATTTATAAATCTCCTTCGTAACATCAGCAAGTTCATTAAGATTTTTCATAAAAAAGTCTTGGGGAGTGCTGAACCTGTGAAACATGTCATAAAGAAGCTCAGAAACGTGGGGCCGAGAATGGAAACCGGTTTGCGGAGGCTTCTGGGTAAGTACTGAAAACTCAATTAGGCCTGTCAAATTATCATTCAGTTCAAGAAAAGTTCTTCAAGTTCAAGAAAAGGTATTCTCCTGCCTTGGGTGAACTAGTAACTTCCTAGTCATAAAACATTTAATGCCAGTACTTTTCTACGCAACAACATTACGGTTTCATATCGAATTTGAAGGTAAAGGGTTGTAGTTTTATTTTCCACTCAGCGAAAACTCGTTCTGTTGGTGTAGTTCGCTTGTTATCTCGTTATTATTAAATGTGATCAGTTCCAATATCATCACTTTCTAGACCTTAAATGGTGAATTGGATGTAGCAAGACTTTTTACGGCCAAAGTGCATTAGCACGTTGGCAACAGGATTGCGAAAACAAATTTCGCCTTGGGTGATAGAGAAAGAACACACAAATGCGGCCTCAATGATTTTCACTTAATTTGAAAACAATTTATTTTCAATTTTTAGTAGATTTCACTCTCAACTATTTTTACTGAGCTTCTGAAATATCTCCTCTCAATTTCGCCATTTTCGCACAGTTCTATGCACTTGTTATTCCCCCATTGATTATTTCATTCAATTTTTTGCCTAGTTTTACACGTTTGTACAGCCCTACCGCATAGATTGAGTCATTTTTACATAGTTTTCACGGTTTCAATCATCGGAATTGCACCTACCTACCCCCTCCCTTCTTTCCTCGTAGTTCTAGTTATTTACAAGCAATATTGGTGGGAGGGGGGGGGCTTGTTAATTCTAGGAAAATAACTACCATCATAACAATAATCTGTGTCTAGTTCGAGATATTTCGTTCTTATCTGCAGAAGTTTATTCAGTCACGAATAGTCTATTTCTGGTTGGGTTCAAATTAACACGTTTGCACTACAGCTTGGAACAGAGCATGTGCAACTATGATACTTTTAATGATTTTTTATAGCTCGATACAATACAACTATATAAGACCATTAAATCACACTCTGTACAAAAATAAACAAAGTTTTTTTCTTCTCGCAGGTCACATAAAACCTTTTGAAAAGCTCGGGGTTCTAAAGGGATTCATTGAGCCGGTGGACAAACTGCTAACTTTGGTGCTGACAGTGGTTACGAAAATCAACGGCTTTCTGTCTGGTGACATGACGGTCGAAGATAAGGACGAATTGAATGAAGAGTTGAGCCCGTTGTGCTGCGGTGGCAAATGCCCCTGCAAACCTTTCGAAGAGTCTGAGCCTGCCTTGAGTTTCGTAGAAAGGATGAAGGAATTAGCTGGAAAGGTGACGGAAAGACTGCACTAATTGGTGAAATTCGCTAATAAATTGAGTGCTCCGAGTGGATTTCAATGCTCGCCTGACATTCCCGAGATTCAACAATCAGCAATATACTTAGAAAACGGTCATTCCATTGCCTGAGGACAAATGAAAGTAAGTAGAGGGATAGAATTACTTTAAACTGAGGATACTTCAAACGCGTTATTACTTAATTTGGCCAAAAGAATTATGAATGGAAGTGGCGCAATCGGCTGAGTTATTATTTTATTCTTTCGTTCCGTTTCCTTCAAATCTTTATACTCTGAAGTCTACTCAGTGCAAACACAAAATTTAATAAATGCTGCGTGTGTCTGTGAACGTGATTAAGAGAAAACGGTTGAACCAAATCGACTCAAACCTCGTTATATGAGCCAGCATATCACCGTTGGTTATGATCGAAATTGGTCCACAACCATCTATTTTTATTATTGAGGACAAGAGGATCGAATTGAGTATGTGCATAAGAATAGTCACGAATGAGATGAGATGAGCGAGATTATATGGAAAGAGCACGGGTTACGTAGAAATGACGTATAATTCACAAAATTAGCGCAGTGTCCAGAGGATAGGAATTACAGGAGCCTGAACGCTAGATATAATGGCCAGCGCTCGTGGTCTGCAGAGAAGGGCTCCACGGCTGGGAAGAAGGGCCAGCACAAATGAGCTGATGGCAAAAGGGCCAATGCGCACAACATTCTTGATTCAACATCACAGCTATTCATGCCCCCTAACAGAATGTTATTAACGTTCAATGTACTAACTCCTCTTCATCGATGTAATGTTATGGCAGTTTCGATTCTGGAAGCCCCGTCATACACCCTTGATTCTTCTCCAAGTAAGCACTTAGCTAAACACAAAACGTTATTTTATCATTACGTCAAATAGCATTATAACCACTTTACCGCTCAGTATTTACAACCGTTTTTAATCAGTTAATTGTCTACAAACAATGCTCTTTTCAACTTCATGCCAATAAAACGTCCTAGTATAATACGTTTTTTTTAGTAGCTAATATATAAAATCACTGGAGCATTATATTACGGATAAAATGCAGCTCAGGGCTAGCCAGAGGAATTCTTGACGATGAGCATACTTTTATTTCGTTCTGATCCGAGGAGTGGTTTCATACCATTCTTTGGACAAATTTCAAAATCTCCTTCATAACATCAATAAGTGTATTCAGGTTATTCGGGAACACAAATTCTTGGATATAGTTATACCACGGTTTAAAAAAAGGTTTTGGGAAAAACTTCTTAGCCATTCGACGAAGCGCCTTGGTAAGTAAAGGCGCAGTTTTTTTCATATGATTCCCGCTCACATAGATACTAGCATTCTCAGAAAAAATTGAGTCGTAGTATAATACAATAGCTTATCCCGCAGGCGCTATCAATACCTTTACTCCCCATTTGCAATAGAAGTCCTATTGAGTATCTCACCTCCCCACATACTCATTCAAAGGACTGCAAACCTGAGCAGTAATGCTACTGCAGACAGTGCTTTTAACATGTATGTGCAGTGTAGCTAAATCTAACAAGACCTGCAGTGCTACCGTGGGGCATGTTATCATACAGCCTGTTATGGCCAGACATGTCCTACGTTACAGCTTATTCAACTGCATCTACACTGTTTTATTTTCCACCCTAGTCCACCAGACCAGGGCTCCATAGGTGACTACAGACAGGCCTTACAACCTCAGCGTACATCCACTGGATCATCCCAGGCCCCAGCCCCTTTGTCTTGCCTACCATTCTCTTAGCTGCCCACATCACCACCGACGCCTGCTGTAAGGCTTTTTTCACGTGTGTGGCCCAAGTGAGCTTCCCATCAAGAAAAACTCCTAGGTACCTTCATCACGTTACCACCCAGCCTGAGTTCTTGCAGCGCAAGGCTGCTTCTTCTAGTAAACGGGACCAGGCTGATTTTGTATGGATTGACAAACAGTCCATGCCTATTGCACAATCACTATTGCTGCACGCATTCACTGATTACACTCGCAAATTTACCCCTGACTGTAATTACCAGGTCATCTGCGTATCCTATTCATTTGTAGCCCTCCTCTTCCAGCAGCTCAAGGAGGGTATCTGCTAAGAGTAACCGCTGCAGAGGGGAGAGCACCCCCCCCCCCCCGAGGGTACCTCTTAGTGGGCACCACAGAGAGTGTCTCTCCCCGAAAAGCCAGCTACGCAGCATATCCTTGATCCAATAAATTAGGTAAGGACTACTCCCTTCCTACTCTCCCTCTGATGGGCATGCTGGGAACTCTGAATGGGGTTCTGAGTAAGATAGTACTCCCTTATTGATAGGCACACTATCTTCTCCATTGTTTTCAACACGAAGGACATGAGACTGATGGGGCGGAAGGCCCCCTGGCTTTGGTATATAGACTATCTTCACCTTCCTCCACATAGTGGGTATGTACCCAAGGACATAATTCGCCCTGAGAACCTTCACCAGTATCGGACCCAGAGCCTCCCTACCATGATGCAACATGGCTTGTAAGATCCCATTCACACCTGGCGCCTTGTAAGGTTTAAATGAACCAATTGTCCACTTAACATTATTGAGTGTGAACATTTCCCTGGAGGCAGCGGCTAGCACCTGATTCCTTGATTGCCTTTGGCAGGTTCCTCCATCGACACTCTGCTGATGGTGGGGGCTATCTCCCTGCTGCAGGCTATGAGACCCCGGGAAGTGAGCTGCCAGTAACTCCTCCAATGTCTCCTTACTGCCCCTTGTGTATGTTCCCCCTGCCTTTAGTAGAAAACCGATCTGGGACTTCTCTTCTCTAGAGAGGACCTTCTGTACCTTGGACATGGTAGACAAGTCTTTCATGCCTCCCCAGAAGTCTCTCCGGATTTCCTTTTTGCCTGTTTGAGGGCTTTATTGTACACTGTGAGGGAACCATGTACGCATCCCACTGCTGCTTCTTTGCTCTGTTGAAGAGCCTCCTCGTTTCCTTACGAAGCCCTTCCAGTTCCTTGTTCCACCAAGGGAGCTCCCTATTGGAACTTCTGGTTTTTAACTCTCAGCATAGCTGCACAGTTCTCACCTGTCGCCCATTCCACACCTTCGACAGTTTGTATTTCACAACTGTAGCTCTCCAAACTGGAGGCCAAGACGAAGCTGTACAGAACCCAATCTGTGTTCTTTGGGTTCAAATATGTCTCCGTCACACTATTTGGGAACATCAGCCTGAACATCACAGTTCAGTGGTCAGACATTGCGGTTTCTCTTCAGACATGCCAATCTGTTATTCTGCTGTCATAGAAGGTACTTGAGACCATAATGTCCAGTACCTCCCGCCTCATGCGCGTAACAAAAGTTGGCATGCTCCTCCTATTGACCCTCACCATTCCATTGCACAGTAAGTAGTCAAGAAGGGACTTTCATTTGTGTCAGTGCTGCCCGATGCCATGTTGTGTGCATTGGCGTCGCACCTGACAATCAACTGAAGATCTTACCTAGTAGTAGTGGATCAGCTGCTGTATCTTCAGCGGGGGGACCTCAGCATCATCACCTCGGAAGTAGGCTGACGCCACCACTGTCTTCCCCTGCAGTCCGTTACTCTTTTAAGCTTCCAGCATTACTGCCACCAAATCCCTGTGACAGAACTAGGGAATTTTTAGAATATGCAAGTTGCGTCTTACCAAAACAGCCACCCTAGGATGGCCTTCGTGCCACAGAAGCCAACTTACCAGTACTAGGGGGTATCCCTTCTACGTCCCTGCTGTCCGCCCAAAGCTCCTTCACATCACTGCCATTGCTGCTTTGGCCATGTGCAGGTTGATCTGGAGGAAGCTAACGAATTGTGCGCTCATCGACGCCCCTTAATCCCCGTGGGACCTTAGGTCCCTGCAGAGCACCCGGGGAGTGAGCTGGCGCAACTTGCCCAGCCAGCTGTGCCTGCGGACTCTCTGCAGCTTGGGCCGGAAGGACCTTGATGTCTCTCTGCACTCCGCACCAATTTTGGCCACACCAGCCCCCACCCCCCACTACACCCGCAGCCACTGGCAAAGCTGTAGCCACAGAAGGGGTGGAGGGGCCACCAGGGCCCCAGCACTGCAGTTGTCTGGAGCCGCCACCACCCCCACCAAGACGCCCAGGGTGGGGCCTCCAGCCACCACCGTGCAACGGGACCCTAGGTTACTGCCCCCTGCAGTCCCACAGCCTGCAGCCCAGCCACCCGACGCCCCACAGCGGCAGCTGCTTACTCCGCCCCTTCCACCATCATCGGGGGCACTCAAGGAAGGGTTCTCTCCAGAGCCCTGCTTCCTCACCTTAATACTGCCTTGCCTCAGCTTAATGGAGACTGCTGGCTCTGCCACTAAAGCCTGGGCTGATTGCTCATCTACCATCAGGCATAGGAGCACCACCAATTCCTTGTGGACCTGAGAGAGGACTGTCCAGAACATGTCACCTGTTTTGCTTAGCCAGAAAGCCCAGGATCCTTGCATCTGGCTTGTCCTCACATCCTGGCAGGTATTCCATGGCTCTCCTTGGTCGTGGAGGGTCCTTACCTTCACAGACCTTCAGCCTGGCACCCTACCAGGGCGGTGCGGTGGCAATATGCCTCCTCAGCCATGTTGGCGTGCCCTCATCATTACAGGTCACTGCATACTATCCCCTCCTACACCTGGTACCAGTAAACCCTGGCACTAACCCCTCATCCTTGTAGAGGGTGAACACGGCCTCCACCATGCTCTCCTCCCCAGCCTTGATCTGCTCCATTGTGAGGAACAACCCCAGCTTCACCCCTGACATACCCTTTGGCACGTCCTGACGCCTGGAGCCACCAGCCCCACCGAGGTGGATTGCAAATGGGGAACCTACGCCCCCACACTGCCCCCACCACCCATCACTCCCAAGGAGTGCCGCACCTTCTTCCTCTCCTCAGGGGAAGGCCCTCCTCTTTTTTGGCCCCCCCCCCCCCAACCTCTTTCAGCTGCCCTCCTCTCATCGCAAGAGCCCTGGCATCAGCTACGCACTTGCCCTCTGGCAGGAGAGCTCTGAACCTGCGCCTCTGTGGGCCAGTGAACTTCATATGGCACCCCCGCTTGTCCCCTGAGTGCGTGCCTGAAGGCCCCAAATCCGACCCTTTAGTCAGCCGCTCCAAGCCCTTATCCTCCTGGTTCTCAGGAGCCCCTGAGAACCTTCTGCCTGAGAAGGGCCCTGCGCCAGAAGAGAAGAGGTGCCAAAGACCAAAAGTCGCTCCCTCTCAAGTCTCTGGCATTGGGTCTCCTCATCCGTGCCACACCACCTGCATCAAGGGGTGTAGACTATACCCTTAACATACATGTGTTTGTTCATTCTGCAGTGCCCAGTTATGATTCCAACAATCTGCCTTAAGTCCTTTCTATCCATTGCCAGAAGTCTTATCTCACTTGATTGCTCTGAGACAAGGCGTTTGGAGTGTCTTACTCCAGCAGCATTCCAGATTGTCTGATGCAGTCTTCAGGCGTATTCTCTCACAGTCCTTTTTACTAGTGACAGAAAAATCCCACAATGGGGCGGCGGCCCAATAGGTACCGTAGACGAACCGTGTCTGGCCAGATGGTGCGCCCTCTCATTTCCAGTGACCCCCTTGTGTCCTGGAATCCAATACACATTAACTCTATTCGCTTTTGCTAGGGAGTTAAGCCACATCCTGCACTCTCGTACCAGTTTTGACATAGTGCAGTAGTTCATTAGCGTCTTGCAAGACGCTTGACTATCGGTCAATATACTGATAGTTCTGTAGCTACAGCCTTTCCCATGCATTAGGATTTCCCCGGCGATAATAGCATAAATCTCTGCTTGAAAAACCAATGGAGTGGGGCCCAGTGCAATATACGTCCCACTCCTTCCAGAGCCACTTATCCACACCCTGGATCCAGTTCCCTCCGGAGTTTTCGATCCATCTGTGAAGATGTTGATGCCATTGGGAGGCCGAAACTCTTGCTCTTCCATGGACCTCCCAATGGCTGAACATTATATTTCCTCTCGAAATCATACATGGGCACAATTGTGTATGTTATCATGCTGAACTCCTCGAATGCCTTCAAGTCCCTGAATATAGCGCGGTGTCCATTAGTCGCCTGTGGCACTTTAGCTTTATCGAGCTTGGTGAGTCTGTAAGCCCCCTTCATCGCCTCTGCCTTGACGTAAATGTCCAGAGGGAGAAGGTTGAACCGTCTCTCCATGATAATGGGGGGTGTGGTCTTCATCACCCCCACTATAAGTAGCCCTTTGTACCTTGGCTAGGCTGCTGCCATTCACTCCAATGGCAGTTTTATGGCACCACACGATCGACCCATATGAGATTATTGGTCTCACAATAGCTTCGTAGAACCAGCAGGCCATTCTGGGCTTTAGGCCCCATGTCCTCCCGCACATTCTCTGACACGTCGAAAGAGCTGTTGTCGTCTTCCTGGTCACGTATCTGATGTGCTCTTTCCAGACTAGTTTCCAATCTAGAATCACACCCAGCAGATACTTGACTTGCTCGCTGAGCTGCATTTCTTTGCCCATCACTAACTGCAACCTCAGTCCTGACAGTTTCCTTAGCATTGTGAACGACACAATGACCATCTTGGCTGGGTTGATGGATAACCCCGTCTCCCCACACCACAGGCACACCATCCACAAGGCTGCCCACATCAGATCCGACAGCTCGCTTTGCACCCTGCCCTGAATGAGCACAACCACATCATCAGCGATATCCTTGGGCGCAAAACCCCGCCGCATTAAGTCTCCCCAGTAGGAGTAGTAGTCAATCACTACCAGAGGAGCGGAGATAGGAGCCCTCTCTGAGGACATCATCTCATAGTCCTGTGGAGATTGACCTGAAGCAGTCATGCCTCAGGTCCTCTTCCTTCGGGGTGTCCCTGCCTGCCTCTGCTGTCCTCGTCGTTCTGGGCGAGCAAGGGGGCCCGCCACGTCCCCCCAGGCGCACCAGGAGTCCCAGAACCTGCGGCCGCTGGCTGGTAGGCCGTTGTGGCCGGGAACTCTAGGCACCGAGACCCCCAACCCACCTGGGGCTGACCCCCCCCCCCCCACCGTTGCCCCGGCAGCACTAGCCATTGGTCTCCATACTTAGGGTTCAGACGTTCATACTGTTGATCCCATGGTAGAGGCAGAACCCCGCCCTCTCTACCAGTGGTGTTGAGACTCAGGGATGGAGGCCACTAAATATAGCCCCCTTTCCCCTTCCTTGCTGCCCAGAACTCGATCGTCTTTGATGGCGTTCACCGGGTTAGGGATAAATGCACCAATTCTCTTGAAGCCCTCCAGATGGCCAGGGTTGCAAGTCCTCAGCCGGCCACTCTCCCACAGGGGGCATTGCGCGATGCTCTGCAAGTGCCAGTTTTTAGACAGCTCATCTACGCAGCCCACCATTCCACAGGGAGTGCCCGCAGAAGTGCACTGCGAGCTCCTCTGGGTTGAAGCTCCTACGAAGTTCCACCATAAGGTGGCCCATGATCTTGTCGGAGGTGTCCTGTGTCAGGAGGCTGGTGGGGTAGTCTTCGTAGATCACTGCCACCTTGATAGCACTCACCGCACGACTATACAGGGGCCCTACCCTCCTTCTTTTCTCCTCATTACAAGGGGAGGCAGTCCTTTCTGGTCCTGGGACGCTTGGTCCCTGCTTCCCCACTGAAACGTGCGAGAGTTCCACCCCCTTCCCTCTGAGCAGGAGCAGAGGTGGAACTCTTCCGCTTCCTCTCTTTGAGAAACTCCCGCCTCTTTTGGTGTGTCATGGCACCCCAAGCCTCGTCCGGGAGCCTCTCAACTGATGGGCATGGCAGCGATTTGGGTTTGGATTCCACCTCAACTCCCCCGCTACAGCCCTCTTCCTTTTCCAGCGCAGCCATTGAGTCAATGACTGACTGGATGTCATCGGATTTCTCCAGTATTGAGGTGTCCGCAACGTTTTTAAAACTTATGTTAATATTGGTCTCCACTTTTGGTCCCACGAGTACGGGGGAGCTAAAAAGTCGCCACAGGCAGAGCCCCCTATGCCTGTGGAAGGCTATATTACAATGGGGTGTCGCCTGGTGCCCCAAGTGGGTCGTTAGCGATACACATGTTTAAACACCCTGCACCATTCAGCCTTGGCACGAGCTCCCTACACCTTGGCTTATGTGTTCCAATCCCTGTTAGCCTACTCAGTCGTAAGTGAGCGTTTTCCAGGGGACACTACGTGGAAGTCAGGATTGGTTCGTCCCCCGACAATGCTACTTACTGCAAGGGGGTCGCCCGGTATCCTTGAGGCTCTGTATTTGACACAGTGACCCGTGTGCCATTCACCCTTCGCCACAGTTCGCTTTACAGCTTGGGTTAGGGGCGCAAGGAGATAAAAAAAAGTGGGGGTGGGGAGCACGAGCAGGCGCCACCACTCGCCCCCCTCAACACCACACAAGGAAAACCATCCACCACCCAAAAAAAGGCAGGGGGGGAGGGATATCCCAACATTGCTCCAATCAGTCGGCCCACTCCATAGGATATGGGCACTAACACCACGTGAAGGTTTGGAGAATTTTCAAGCCTGGCTATGCTGAGAGCAACCCCCTAAGGTCTGACATAAACCGCCAAGAAAGTCCGGTGGCTCGCAAAATACCAGCTTACTTCCACTGCTCACTTACATACCGCCTCAACAAGACGGGCAAATCAGAGGCAATTGAATGCTGGTAGTTCGTGCCGGATACTTTTTCTCTACACACCCAAAGCTGAAAAGTGGGGTTTCATTTTGCTCGATTTTTTTGTAGAGAGAGTTTCCATGAAATGTGACATAAACGAGAACTTTTCTGAAACATGGCTGATTGAGTCTAAACCTGCGATATACCTTGTATGAATTGTGTAATTAGTAACTTCTTTCTCCTGATTTACAAGGATTTGATTTGATTGAGAAAATTTGGTTTTACAGATTCCTTAAAACGATGGGAAAACAACGAAGTTTTAGAAGTCCTCATCCAGCCAATTTGCAAACAGATGTCGAAAACGATGGATCTGCTCGAGAAGACCGTAATTTTTCTGAGCGGCGACATGACTCCTAGAGACATGGTAAACCTAAACTTGAAAGATTTGAAAGATCTCGAGGATAAAGCTCCGGCTGAGGGTTTCCTCGCCAAATCGAAAGAAATGGCTAAAGCCTGGATCACAAAGAAGTTATTCCATTGATTCCCGAAGAATCGTGAAATTTTGGAGGGGGGGGGGAGGATTCCTGTGACCAAACTGAGCCAATAATCAAGTCAAGAGATCTATCAAATTGTGGATCCCGGAAGTTAAACTATCCAGTATACCAAGCGGTTAGATCGTAGTTTTTTTTTAGCCGATGGGACCTTAAACAAGTTGGGAGCGCAAATTAATTCGTTGTTGGTGCAGTGGAACCTGTCAATCTTCCAGCCAGCTCACCTTCGTGTTCACCTTTGGATTAGGCGGATGCCTTGGGACTAGAAGCGGTAGCGCAAGGGTCGAGTACGTCTGAATAGCACTATAACCTCGGGCAGCACGCGAGAATCTGGTTCTTTTTTCCACGCCCCCAAGACGTGTACAAGAAGCACGGGTGCGTCTCAGTTGGTCTGCATAATTGATGAGGCGTTTGAGCCACATAGCGTAAATAGCTGAGCAAGAGGGTTTGACAAATATAGGGAATTGATCAAATAAATAAAAATCCGAAAGTGGCAGATCTTTTTGCGTCTGCTGGGGTTGGTTATTAATTCTACTAATATTAATATAATACTAATATTAATTCTGTAACGCGTTTCCCAGAGAAAAAAACTCACAGAGCAAAATAACCAAAACAAGAACCGTTTCATAAAATCAAAACTATATCGCTACTCCCAGATAAAGAAACAATAAAAACGCTGCAAACTAACATACAAGATCCATCCCATTCGATTCCGCATCAAACAAATATCAGTAAACCATACGAAACATGACCTGACTACGACAAAACGACGAAAATTGACAAATTCTAGGCGCCTGTAGGCAATTGACACGAGTCCAGCTGATTGGTGGGTGGAGTGTGGCAGGAGGCAGGGTCGGAAATGAGAGCATACTGAGAGGAAACGATAACTTGCACTGTATTCAATTAACAAGACAACTAGATACCAAATGGTTGTTTGTTTTTTGGTTTTTTTTTGTGCCAAAGAACGTTTTTCGTAGACCACATTAAAGGTAAAATATGGCCCGGATGGCTGACGACAGTGGACAGATATTGCAAATTTGGAATCCCGATGCCTTGAAAGGTGAAATTTTGGTGGTGGTGGGGGGGGGGGGATTCCTGTGACCAAACTGAGCAAATAATTTTGAAATAACGCTGAGAGAAGAAAACACTACCATTAATTTATGATTTGTAAGAAAATGGGATACGGTGAGAGTTGAATGATGTTCATAAGATTATCAGGAGCAACTCGATAAATTCCGAAACCGTAAGCGTTACCAGTCTCTATGTATAACGTTGAGCAAAGTTCGGCCAAGTTCATATATACAGCTGAGGAAAACCGTGGGATGGCACCAGATCTTCTGTCTTGTCAGTTCTCCTTGAAGCAACCATCACACAGGTCTGTTTCCTTATTTGATGACTGTTCCTAAATCCTCAACGAGGGGTATATCAGTCGTGGAAGTTGCGGTTTCTCTAATATGCAAGAGGCCGGCCTCTGCAGCATCCACCGAACTCATACCTACAGAGGTACGGCAGGTATTTGGTCGTTAGCCAGTCTCCCGGTAGAGAGCTGTTGCCCGTGTGTTTCCGCGCAGAGGTGACCACCTGAGGAATCCCGTACCGTCGGACGGAAATTCTTAATCTGGTCTCCTACCTGATCTAACTATTTACTTGAGTGGCAGGTTTCAAAAGGACAGCTCAACTATGACCACGTTTCTTAGCCATCACCTTCTTCGCGAACTCTGCAAAATGGTTATAAGCTGGCTTTGTAGCAGTCAATGCTGCTAAGTTCGTTTGTCCTCCCAACAACCGTAGCTCACTGTTGTAGAAACTACAGTGGAACAGCACGTGGTTTCTTGTTTCCTCCGCACTGGAGGCAGAAGACGTGCATGACGGAGAGTCTTTGAGAGAAAAGTGGAGCCCCGCATTGAAGTCGCCATGTCCAGCAACCATCACACACACACATACTCTCTCTCACTCTCTCCCTCTCTCTCTCTCTCTCTCTCTCTCTCTCTCTCTCTCTCTCTATCTCTCTATCTATCTATCTCTCTATCTCTCACTCTCCTTCTCTCCTTCTCTCTCTCTCTTTCTCTCTCTTCTCTCTCCCTCTCTTAACCTTCGTACGAAAAATTCACGTTTGACACTTCAGTTCCTAGTGGCGTTTGTGGTAATGAAATTGTCGGGTAAATGGACGAATTCTGTGAACCATAAAGGTAGCAATTGTGTGGAACGAAGATCATGCATATGCACATGCCCTTCCACCAAACATGAGCGTCTTTTTGATTATTTACTCACCGTTAGGTGTAAGAATTACGACCAAATCTCGCCAGGTGTATTAATAAAGCCGTCATTCATTCATTCATTCCATTCAAAATTGAGTTCCGTTTTATTAGGTAAACAGCCGTTCTCAGTTTTCATCATACGCCAACAGCTGCAATGTTCATGACTACCTGACGACAGGTACTTCACCAAGGGCGGAGTGACGTACTAGTACGAATCAGAGTCATTGATTCTGCGACCGGTCGTCCAGGACCTTGCCAGACGCCTCAAACTAGCCGATTCATTAGTAACTTTAGTGTCGTGTATGTACTGGTAAATCTTCAATGCATTGTAATCACGAATTAAATTCTTTATATCACAAAACTTTTAGCATCGTTTAAATTGGCTAGTGGAAGGGGGGGGGGGTTGATAGGGGGGAATAAACGATTGCTAGGAAATATAAGAAATATGTACGATCGGTGAACACAGGTTTTACCGTAGATATTCTTTAATTGACAGTGTTTAAAAAATGCTAAATCGATCTCTCTATAGCCCTGCACAGGAAACTTGCGATTAGCTCTTGAGGTTGAGTTGTGTTAGCAACTTCAAGAGGTTGCGGTTGTTGTCACAGTTTCGTCGCACTATTTTAACAGCTCATTGTTTGACACCTCAACGTTCATTGTACGTAATTAATTAGTGGTCAAAAAGCCAGTTAATAGCTTCAAACTTATAAAGTGTTCCAGTTCACGGATCTTCCTTGATGATAATAAAATCGTTGTCAGAGCGTTTTCCCGCGACTTAAAGGCGGCCCTGGGCTCAAGAAAAGCATTAATCGAAATGAGCCTCCACTTGTTGTGTCTGATTCTATTCCTAGGCGGGGATTTAGCCGCATCAGCGATTCTTCCCAAACTGTCGAGCGTGTTTGGGGGTTTGGAGAAAGTCAAAGGTCTCGTACAGAACAGCATCAAGTTTATTGACCAAGTTAGAAAACATGTCCTGGGGGCAGTCAAACCGTCACAGAATGTCATTAACAAGCTGAAAGAGACAGGAAAGAAGTTGATGGACGCTATAACAAAGTTTATTGGTGAGTACCCGTCTTATAATGTGAACACTTAGTGCCTGTACAAAAATTCAGACTCGAACCCGGTTTTATGGTGAATGGCTGAAGCACAACCGCACAAAGCAGAGGACAGCCGCAAGTTCTGCCCTCGCCACCACTTTCGGCTGAAGAAAGGGCCCCCCCAAACACATGCAAATGCAAAACACATGCTCTGTCGTGTCTAGCCCAGCCTCCGGAACCTGCATACCTGTACCTCACACTTGCCAATATTACCAAGGTGGTACCTCAGCGGACAGGGACCTGTAAACAGGCCACATGTGATCCTCCTCCTTCCTCACACAGTGTGAGCACCTCCTTGGCCCACCCTCTGGAAGTTGGATGAAAAGTTTTGACAGATTTTGCCCTACCAATGAGCAGTCCAGCATCTATCCTCCCATTTATTAACCTCTGTACGTAAGTGATTCTTAGTAGTTCCAACAAAGGGCTCAGGGCTGACAGCCCATCGGCCCCCTTCATTTCCCTCTATTCCCTGATGACCTGACACCCAACACATTGTCCCTGGCCAGGGCGCCCAGTCCGGTCTCCAACATATGGACAGCCTGGAGGAGCGCTCTCCTTTTAACATGCAAATTTTCCAATAATTAATTCAACACGAATAAATAGTATTGACTGCTTCTTTTCTTCTTTTTACAGAATATTTGAAAACTTGGGAGGACCATAAGATTTTGGGGATAGTCGTAAAGCCAGTAACCAAAGAGATGATCGTTATGCAAGAGCAGATAGAAAAAACCGTAAAGTTTTTGCATGGGGCCATGACTTCAAAGGACAAGGAGAGTCTGCATTTGAAGGACATTAAGGATATCGTGGATACTGAGAAAATTAAGAGTTTCATCAGCAAAGTGGCTGGGATAGCTCTGGGCTGGCTAAACCCAACATGATCCAGAAGGTGATTTATGTCCCTAGATTTGTTCATTTATAAATACCATCAACTGAACTCGCAAGTACATGAAGTGTTTGGAGTGTTTTTTAAATACATTCATAACTCCATCAATTTGGGAATTAAATCTGACTTTATATCTTCCATCACTTAACACCACATTAAGAAACATGGTAAGTGATGAGCACGAAGAATCGTATTCATAGTGTTAATAAACAAGTACAGGTCGAAAGATACCAATTGGCTCCTTAAAGCCCGCATAAGGAACCTGATGGCCACGGTGGATTGGCGCGAACCTGAATGAATGCATGTTCAGAGATCGAGGTCACCGTATACTTTGCTGATGCCAATGAATCGTCGACACCAGCATGAAGGAACCTGGTGACCATAGAGTAGCAAAGAGTACCCTCTTCTAAGTTTAACAATGAATACTTTCAATGAAGTGACGAATATACAACACAAGATTTTTTTTGAACCTATGAACATGCAAGTTATTGTTTAAAGTAATAAAAGTGAATTACTTTAATAGCACGTAACAAGTATAATGAGAAAATTAGACACTAGTGCAAATTTAAGTGTAATTTGAATTGGATTTGAGTATTCAACTTGCAGAACGTGCAGTAGAGAAGATCAGCGAATTTTGGAAAAAAGAGAATGCATCGAAGCTCTTCAGTGAGCGCAGAAATAAGGCATTTCAAACCCGAGTTCACATTAGCCGTATTGTTCACAATATGTTCAAACGTGACGTCAGCCACGGATTCAACACTGAGCTGCAAGCCTCAAGGAGACGCAAGGCTGAGGTTTTTTAGCTGTTTTAAATTAAATAAAAAATCTGGCTTACGAGAAGTATCCGTATATACAACGATTACTACGTATCATTTGGATCTCTCTACTGTGTGTGTGTTGGTGGGGGGTGGGGTGACAGCCTTGCTTGTAAATGTCAGAAGATGCAGTAATAGGGCGTGGCGTTCAGCAGGGGGACCCTCTTTCTCTTATACTCTTCAATCTTGTGATTGATACTACACAGGGTAAACTGCTTTAGGAAGTTGTGTTTGATCTTGCCCCCAGAGCATGAGTTCACTTCGTGGGTGATGTCGTCCCCCTCGCAGGTACCAAGGAGAGCTGCAAGTTACCCTAGACAAGTTTGTAAGGCAGCCAGGCATGTGTGGATTCTGAGAAGTGTGGTTCGCTCTCTCCTTGGTGCCGTCATATCGAGGTTACAGCGTGAAGGTCGTGAATGTGTGTTTCGTCATCGGCTAGAAGCTTCCTCAAAGTGTGGATCCTTGGCATCGAGTTTCTCGGTGCAACCTCCTCGACTGGAAACCGCGTGGATCTTGGTGATTATCTTCGGAAAGTTGCCGGTTGCTCAGTTTTCCACATCTCTCTAACCTTGACCATCATAGCTCGGAAAATTAGATTTGTGGAATGTTAACTTATCATTTTATTTTCTTATAAATTACGCTGAAACGATGAGAATAGCATTATCAGAAAAATCGGAGTAGTAGTTTAATAAATTATCTATACAATTAGACGCACCGACACAATTTCAAGAATTTGAACCACCGCCATTCAACATACTACCGTTTCTCAAGGATTTACCCAATAATTTCCAAACCGTACTCAATAGGGATCGCGGTAAGGAGATAGAATGCAGTAAATCTTGAAAACTTAACCGCTATTATTTTCGTTGTTGAACGCGGTTATAAACCGTATACAAAACAAAGTCATATTACGGTGGTTATCATAGTTTAGTGAGGGAGGACCTGCGAGAAAAAAAATTGTTACTGATCGAATACATAGGGTTATTATTCAGAATGTATAATAAACCAAAACATATAGGCAAAGTGTTCCCCAAATATATTGTGCTGGGTTTACTCTCAGAATCTGAAAACCAATCACCCCCAGTAAATTTACAAACTAAGAAATACTCACCAATCTGCGCCAAACTTTTAGTGATCCCCGGGGATAAAAGAGCGACGTAATTCCAAATGAATTGGTGCGTATTATGAGCGATGGAACACTTCCGAAAAAACTCCACAATGCAATAAAAATTAGGTATCGCTTTGAAAAAAGCGTCAGACGACGAAATGGGAGGGAGAATTAAAAGTAAAAAGGTAAGAGCGGGGACATGGGAAAAGGATAGGGATTGTTTGTAAACGCACAGAACGACTTCCCGGGCGAAAAAACCGAACCAATCGACCTCCAAGAACAAACCCAACAAGGATCGTGTTTATGATTTTGTAATTATCCTGTAAAAACTGGAAGACAACGAAACTTGTTGGTTGGAATTCCGGAATTTCTCGGGTTTCTCATACTTATCTCATGAAAGTTAATAAACGATTTTAATATTTTGTTAAACTTAATTGATCACACTGGTAAACAAATGGAAGAAATAGCAACTTTTCTGAATTAGGCCCTTTGTGATATCAGGGGCCAGTCTTGCGCCACACAAGTATAATGGCCTAGGACCTAATAAACCACGGAATAGCTTGGCCAAGTATATTCCATGTTTTTCACATTCATTGAATTTAGTGGGTACTCAAGCAGCGGACTGCAGTTTCGCAAGTAGCAAATTACTTCATGTTTAATCAAAATCTGTACTTTTTTTAGTGAGTACCTCAAAACAGTCAGTGGTAGACAATTTTATGAAAGATAGTCGTTTCCTTATCTACATACTTAGTAGCTTTGATTCTCAAGATTCAATTTCAATATGTGAAGTTCTTATTTGATTAAAGACTTAAGTTGTGAAGGTTTATTAATTACAATTTAGTCATATAAAAAAAAAACGGATAAACTCTACCGGCTTTTACTCTTCTCTGTAAACCCGGGCAATCCAGTGGCCCAACGCGAGTGGCTACGAACTTTCGAAAATTTTATAAACAAAGCTAAGGTAGAAAACGATGACCGCTTAAAGATGCCATCAAATGTCTTTTCTTCGAACGTCTTTGATTACATCTATGACTGTGATTCTTTCGAAGTCGCTATCGCTATTCTAGCTTCACCATACATAAAACAATAAAATGTAACTTTAGCGAGACATCAGCTAGCTATTCGGAAACAACTGCCTTCGGTAACAATAAGCCAGAACCTAGTAGCTCTTAATGCGCTTGCCAAAGATTGTGAATTCCAAACTGTATCAGCGAAGCAGAATGAAGATGATCACATTTTATTGTGTCACTATTCAATCGATATCGGCAATGTCGGTTCACAATGGAAACCAACATTATTCGATTCATTACCTAGTAAGCTGTGTATCAATCTCGAAGTTACGGTTCTTTATAAGCTTTATCTTTATAAATTATATTATAAGAAGTTATTACGAGTTCCCGTGTTATATTTATTATCGACATTATTAGTCCACAACACGTTCTCGATGTTTTTATCACGGAAAATTCGCCGAAGGCTTTTGGAGAATAAGACACTAAAACTCAGCGAAGCTGAAGAACAAGATCAGACAATCGAAACGGCTGTGAAAAATTCCGAGCCTTTCTCAAACGAAGCTCTTCCTACCCTCGCCGTGGAGCAATGCAACTTCATCCTAACAGCAAAGAAAAACGCTGCAAATTATTACACAACGGTTTATTACTCTCTTGAACAGCTTGATGGAGTCTGACAGCTCCGAGGCTCATCACATTTGATTCAGCATTGATTCGGCGCCCGTAAGCGCCTGTAAGCAATTGGCACGACGTGGCGAGTAGAACGGGCAGGTAGTTTTGATGATGAGACGGGAGGGAGGGAGTACAAACGATGAAACGATTACGTTCGCTGTAGTCATTGTCCCGCGAGTTCTTGCAATTAGTATACTTTGGCTCACTATAATTACTTTAATTTCTCTATACGCAGTGGTACACATCTGATACAAACTCCATTCGACCCAGGATCTAAAAACTTGAAAACGATATCAAACACGGCGTATTCGCTCGCGATGAAACTGCCAAAATTGCGGTTTTGTTAATTTTTACTTTCCTTGGCCCTACAAAGTAGAAAGGAAAGTTATGTAATCGGCTGAAAAAAAATTTTGAGTTTTCATCAGATCTTTACGTTTCAGACCCTCCTGAGTCCGAAAAACACTATTTGGGAAAATGGTCTTTGGGTCTGTGTGTCTGTGAACGATGTTTAGAGAAAACCACCGTACCAAATCAGCTCAAACTTCATATCTCGCCCGCAGGTTACCATGGGACGCCAAAATAAGGGTATGAACAAAATCCATCGAAATTTAACTATAGTTATCATAGTGATCAAAACACCAAATTTTTTTTTTCTCAAAAACGGCTCTAACGATTTTGATTTAATTTTTTATATGGATAGCTCCAAATATGTCAACTATACCATAAAATTCCCATGTACGGAAAAATGACGAGAGTAGCACAATAAATTACCAAAACTTTCGACGAAATCGATTTTAGCGCGGTTTTTAGATAAAACAACCGTACCAAATCAGCTGTAAAATGATGTCTAGCCTACAGGTTACCATGATACGCCAAAATAAGGGTATGGGCTAAATCCACCGAAATTTGACTATAGTTATCATAGTGATGAAAATACCAAATTTTTCTGTCAAAAACGGCTCTAACGATTTTGATTAAATTTTTTATGTAGATAGCTCTCAATAAGACAATTATACCATGAAATTTCCATTCGTGGGAAAATGACGAGAGCAGCACAATAAATTATCAACATTTTCGACGAAAAGCGTTTTTGCCGCGGTTTTTTCTTTTAAACCTCGCTGGAATGTTACTAGAATGTTAAGAAAAAGTCGTGTTGTAGTCCAATCCAATACCTATAGGGTGAGTGTTTAAAAACGCTCATGAGATACATGGGGCTCATTCCAGAAATTCCTGAATTTCAACTACCGCCGTTTCGCTTACTACCAGTTCTAAAAGTCATTACCCAATAACTCTGCAAAAGTAATTACTATCCTTCTTCAAAAAATTCTAGTTTACAGCCTCATTAATTCTCTGTGTACCAATTGCTCAATAATGGTTCTGAGATGAGTACGAGCAGCACAATAAATTCCATAACTGTGAGCGTTACAGTTTCTTCCTGCTGCTGCCGTAAAGCGTTGTTTGACCAAGATTCAAATTAACTGAGTGATAAATGAATTGATTAAATAGAATAAGCCAAGTACTCGAATGAATTGACGTAGAGCTAAGGAAAGTTGTGTGTTGCAACGCACCAGATATTTTAAATAATAATAATAGTAACAACCACGGGCTTTGTCTGATCGGATTGTCGAGATGGCGGGCACAACTTCGTACTAAATGGGGTTTTTCTGCGAAAGAACGAATTTTTTAGACCACGTTAAAGGCACGAATTCCGATGTCTTGAAACGTAAAGTATCAAATTTTGAGTGGGGGTTGTAAAAAATATCTGGTGCGTAGCAACACACAACTTTCCGCCACCCCTTTAAGTTCGAACACCAGCTACATAGGCGGGCGCTATATCTTCGTTCAACGCATTTTTACAGGAACATTTATGGAGAACAAAATGTAGGGACTAGTTAGCTGAGAGTACTCCGAAAGTTTGATCGAAATCGTTAGAGCCGTTTTTGAAATAATTGGAATACCGATAAATTAATATTCGACAAATCTCCTTTTATGAGTTAACTTGGCTTATATCTCCGTTCAACATATATATACAGAAATAATTATAGAGAACGAAATGTTGGTATGGGAGACTAGAAGACACTCCATTAGGATTTATCACATCTGGTGAAAAAGTTACCCTGGAATTTACGGAAATGTTAGAAAAAACGTTATTTTCGACACATTTTGATTTTTATCACTGTTCAATGGACCGTCACAGGAACATTTATTGAGAAGAATATGTAGGTATTAACTATTGGAAAACATCCTGTGAGTTTGGTGGAAATCGCTGAAGCCGTTTTGCCAAAAAGCGTAAAAAACCGATTTTTGCTTCATGAGCCTATATCTCCGTTCACCGTATTTTCATGGAGATATGTATGGAGAAGAAAAGGTAGGTATTGATCAGTAAAAGATAATTTGAAAGTTTAATCAAAATCGTTAGAGCCGTTTTCGAGAAAAATGCGAAAAACCCTAGTTTTTGGTACATTTTCGTCCCCCCACCCCCCTTCCCACTGGCCGAAATCGTCCATAACCTTATTTTGGTGTCTACAAAAAATAACAAACAAAACAAAAAAGAACCAGCTCAATCGGATCAGCCGTTCTCCCGCAAATCGAACTACAGACACACAGACATACACACACACGGACCTCTCTCCGAAATTAGGTTTTTTAGACTCAGTAGGGTCTGAAACGTAAAGATCTGAAGAAAACCCAAATTTTTTTTTTGGGCCGATTACTATACTTTCCTTCCCTTCGGGTAGCGGAAAGTAAAAATTACAAACTGACTTAAAACATAGGGTTATTATTCAGAATGAATAATCAAGCAAAAGCACTATTTTTGCGGGGATGCTCTACATGCCAGAGCTGTGTGTCCGACAAGCGACTCTACTTCTACTTTGTTCCAGAATCTGGGGCATTACTCAAAAGTTTGTCAAAAACCCCTGCAAATTATTACACAATGGTTTATTATTCTCATGAACCTAGTATTACTGCTCGGAGACCCATTCCATTCGATTCAGCATCGAAAAATACTAGTAAACCATACGAAACATGACCTGACTACAATGGAACGACGGAAACTAAATATTCCTCCGGCGCCAGGCGCCCGTAAACGTCTGTAGGCATTTATGATCCGATGTAGGGGTGTGTGGAGGAAGTGCCGGCCTCATCGGCTCTAACCTTCCTCCACCCCGTCGGGCAAAAAGAGTCGGAGAAATTGGGACGGGGACTTCCAGCTAATGCTGGGCAGTTGGCACGACGTTGCGAGGCGAGCAGGCGGGTGGTTTTTGATGAGACGGAAGGGAGGGAGGGAGTACTAACGACGAAACGTTGACTTCCGCTGTAGTTCCCGCGAGTTCGTTCAATTAGTTGACTCTAATAATTACTGTAATTTCCCCATATGCAGTTGTACACGTCTGATACTCATTCCATTCGACCCAGGATGTAAAACTACCTTGAAGACGATACGAAACACGGCTTATTTGCGATTATTCGCGTTTAAACCATTTTTTGCCCATAACAACCATGGGCTTGGTCCGATCGGATTGCCGAGATGGCGGGCACAACTAGATACCAAATGGGATTTTTGTGCGAAAGAACGGATTTTTTAGACCACGTTATAGGCACGGGTGACTGGTGATGGGGGACGGCGGATGGACATAGCCGATTTGGTATCCCCATGTCTTGAAACGTATAGTATCAAATTTTGAGGGGGGGTTTTAAAAAATTTTTCGAGACCGAAAACATAGGGTTATTATTCATAATGAATAATAAACAAAAACCCAAGTTAAAGAAAACAACAGCGGCTGTTGTTGACTCTGACCTAACTAGTTCAATTGTCGCCAGTATTATAGGAGCTTCATCGCCAGATTCATTCTCCAAAGCTACCGTTCGTGCTACCGTCAATGGACAAATCGCACAATGTCCGATTGATACCGACAGTTTGGGGGAATTCAACTAATCTTTTAGACAAACCCATAGGTTTTAAAATTCTTCCAAGTATCCATGGCATCTACATCGCTGTCTTCAACTTTGAAAGGGGGCATTACAACAGACATAAAATTACTCAATCACTCTTACAAAAGAATACAACTATTAGTCAGCCCTAACTTATGTGTTGATGTTATCATTGGCCACGATAATCTCAAATCTCGTTCACGCCTTGACTTAAATTTTGTATGCAACTATCCACCAATGTCACTATCAGCTGTTTTTTCGCATGCCAATATACAGCCTATTCGAATCTTTCAAATTGTTTGGCCAATCAATAAGACCATTGAGACAAAATCGAGACGCCAGGCAGATTTCACAACTCCTAAAAGCTAGTATAATCGAAACAAGCTGGTCGCTTTTGAGAGCGCAAGTGTTGGTTAATAAAAATGCAAATCACAAGATGCAAATGGTGATCGACTATTCAAGTACGATAAACAAATTTACCTAGTTAGATGCATATCCTATTCCAAACGTCGAGGAAATTGTGGCATACGTTGCCCAGTACAATCATTTTAGCACTATAGCGTACGATTTCAAATCTAAACCACTCACGTGGGGATGAACCCACGTCCACAAATGAATAAATTATAGCAGGAGCACAAAAGGAAACTAAAAAAAAATATGCAAAGGACTTCAGCTTATATTAAACAGGAAAAAAAACTTATGACAAGAGAAAAGAAAATATATATACCCAATTGAAACTAAAACTAAACTTCTCAGGGGATCGTACAAGTAAACTAGAAGACGTAAATTAAAAATAATAAGGCGAAATAAAAGGAAAAACTTCTCTAAATTCAACTCGATCGGCAGATCTTCAGAACTTCGGGGGGGGGGGGCTCAAACGGCACGGAAAAATGGTAAATTTTTTTTTTCGAAATATATATTTTTCGGTGGACAAGACGGCAGACGAACGATGAATGAGCAGAATGACAGGTTGCAGTTTACCCGCAACGACGTGGTGCTCGCGTCTCTCGGCAGATAGCGGTGCATGTGGAAAAGAGACACTTTAACCGCTTCCGCCTTAATTATTCATGTCACGAAAGCGCCTATCATCAGGGACCAACTTGCATTGATGAACGGCCATACACTGCCTTCGAGGCCGGAGGCAGGGTATATCAGTTCACCATTTGGGGCTACATCGATGACGTGATGGTTTGTGGTCGCACCAAAGAAGAACATGATGGAACTTGAGTCGCTTCCTGGATGTAGCAAAGAAGTATAATCGTCGATTAAACGAAAAAAAGGACTTTCTCTTCCAACTTAATTGAAGCTGTTTGGTTAGCTAATAGAAAATGGATCCATCAGACCCGAATCTTGCAACCTTCGCTGTCCATTCCCCCACCATCTAACAAACACTCTCTCCAGAGAATTATTAGG
This sequence comes from Pachypeltis micranthus, assembly GCA_020466155.1. Lineage (NCBI taxonomy): Eukaryota > Metazoa > Arthropoda > Insecta > Hemiptera > Miridae > Pachypeltis > Pachypeltis micranthus. Next base: position 52,936,973 of record CM035770.1, on the reverse strand, counting down.
ATGTTCGCCAACTATTCGAAATGGATACCGAAATACTCTGAGAAAATTCATATTTTGATTGACACTCACTCATTTCCTTTGTAATCTAATGATCTTACAGCTTTTGAAAATCTAAAAAGAGGCATCGCCAATTCTTTGCTCTCCAGTGTGGATCAAGATGCCAACTGTTTGCTCCACTTCTTACTGAATCAGGTACGCTATCTCATCATGGCGGTCAGTTTCATTTTTCTAGAGAACACTCAGTGGAACTGAAAAGGGAAAAGAAGAGAAGCTATCGTCGAACTCTCTGCGCTTCCTTTCTAACAGCCACGTCAAGCTAATAACTGATCAAGAAGTTCTGTCATTCATCTTCAAGATACAGCGATGGAGAGTGAAACTATTGTGCTACAGTTTCAATATTGAATATCGTCCTGGAAAACTTAATAAAGCAGTTGACCCAATGTCAAGAAGTTGCGGAGCCATGAACACCGAAGAACTGTTTAATTTGCACAAATCTCTTTGCCATCCGGCATTAACAACAATGTTCTACTAGACACGGTCAAAGAATTTATCTTCCTCTTTCGGACATCAAACGTATTACTTCTTCCTGTTCTACACGGGCTGAGTTGAAGCCACGTTTCTTCAAGCCACTTGACAACCACCTCATTAAGGCTACAAGACTATATGAGAGGCTTAATGTTGATTTTAAGGGGCCAGCCCCCTCCTGCTCTGGAAACCATTCTGCTCTTACCATCATCGAGAAGTACTCCAGATTCTCCTTCGCTTATCCTTGTCGAGACATGACGGCTTCTATAGTGAAGGACAAATTATTCAATTTATTTACTATATTCAGGACCCCTGCATACATTCACTCAGACAGGGGAACATTGTTTCTTTCTAAAGCGCGTACAGACTGCCGTCGTGCGCAAGAGATTGCTACCAGTTCGTCAACTCCATACAAAACAGCGGGAAATGGTTTAATTGAGAGGTACAATGACATCCTGAGGAGAACTATAACGTTGGCCTTGAATAATAAAGGATGGAAGACATCACAGTGGGAACAGGTTTTGCCCGAGTCACTAAATTACACACATTCTCTACTGTCCACTACCATAAACAGAACCCCCCACGAACGAATGTTCACTCATGCACAGCGTTCAATGGGGTTACAAATGGGGTAACGATTCCATCCTGGCTCTCAAACCCTGGAAAAGTTTTGCTAAAGGTTAATGTTCGTTCTTCAAAACACAGCCCCTTGATTGGAGAAGTCGACCTAGTAGAGCTAACCTAGAATGCGCCCTAATACGCAGGCTTGATAGAAAGGAATAACCCCCCGACCCCATTCCAGCTAGCACCAGTATCAGATATCCTCCCTGGCTACCCCCAACATTTTATACAACTCCGTACCAACAGCTATAAGAAGACCCTCAAGACTGAGAAAACCTCCAGCCTCCAAGGAGGACTACCATTTAAATTGAGAAGTTTTATTCAATACAGATAGTAAGACAAGGAGAAAATCCTGTTGACAGTCTCATTAATTACCTATACATTTATTTGGGTGAGAGGCTCCAATTTTCTACACGATTTCGTCCCTACCCTGTGTGACACTTCTTCGCAGTAGAGTGAAGGGCAAAACATCCATGCTAAAACTTCTCCCAAAGAGGTTAGACCTTACGAGATGAGCAGCAAAACGGCATGCTGTAAGGTCTCTTTTTTTCGATTACTGGAGCTACCATGATGCTCTTAGGACACTCTCCAGTGATCTTCATGAGACTAACATTACAAGAGTTGATGCAAATGGATTGTGTAATTTCAAAACTGAAAACTGGTATTCTACTGTGTATGTTGTAAGGTATTTTGGAACGCTTCAACAAGAGCAGTGAAACATTGAAGGTACGGCGGGCTGCTATTTAGACAGTCCCCTGATGGAGAGCAATTGTGTGTTACCACCCTGAGGTATGACCCAGGGGAATCCGATCCATCTGAGTGGAGTTCTGAGTCTGATTTCCCTCCTGATCTTGGGCGGCCAGTTTTAAAAGAAGAGATCAGCAGCACTACCAGCACTACTATCAGTTATAAGCTTATTTAGTACCAGCCAAAGCTGGAAGCTGCTCTTCTAACAATCATCCCTCAATGTTGTAGGAACTGCAGTGGAGCAGCACGTCGTTTCTTGTTCTTGAAGGATGCGGAGTCATTGAGATAAAAGAAGTGGAGCTGCACATTGAAGTCATGAAAGTGTCCTTTAAGGAACTGGCTCAACCAACTTTCTACTAGGACGTTATAAAAATAAATTTATAGACGAAAGTACTACGTACAGCGTAACATCAAATCTACGATGGGTTGTAGGAAGCAGTATTATGCTTCGCCCCAGATATTTTGGCGTACTGACATTACTTTTAATTTGCATGATGAGTGTTATCCATGTGGATCTACAATTATTTATGCCTCGTGTACTTTCTGATGCGGATTTTAATATGCTTCGTAAAACTCCGCTGGTCAGGCGTTCTGCCCATTTCAGACATTTTTGTAATATGACGTATGAGATTTTAACATTTGCCATTGCTTCACCTGCTGCAGAACAGTCAGTAATAAATTTGTTAGTAGCTCTAAATCAATTAACTGTCTACTTTATAGCTACTTACGGTTTTCCTTTTCTCGTAAAACCCCTAGTGTTAGTTCAAGACCAATACTAACCCAGGGCCATAGAAAATTGTTTTGAGCAATGTTCGTGTATTTGCTATGTTGGGTCCTCATGTTAGGTGGGGTTTTAGTAGCGCCCGCAGGTAAGAATGATGCTACTAAGCCTAAGAGCAATACCAACCCCGTCAGTGCCCCTCCTGAACCTAAGAAGAAATCCAAATTGGCGAGCTTATTCAGAGCTGTATCGAAATTCTTCAGTCTCCTGCGCAACGTTGGCAGGTTCATTCAGTTAGTTCGGAATAAAGTCGTGGCAGCGACTCAACCGGCAAAACATGCCGTACAGAAGCTCAAAAGCTTCGGGAAAAAAATCTACGTCATTATCACAAAACTCCTCGGTGAGTACTGAAGTAAGGCACTTCAAATTTTAGTTCACTCTAACCATATTCTTCGTGTAAGTCCATCCAAATTTTCTGATGTTTGCTCGAAGCAACCCAACGGAACAAGAAAGTATTGTTTTTTCTCGAAACATTACTCTGGTATGATGCATCACACAATTTTCTTTAGCCCCTCCTGCATCCCACGATTTTATCACTCTAGCAACTAATGAAATACGTTTTTCATTCGGTTTGTGTTTTTACTTTCCTTGGCTCTACAAAGTAGAAATGAAAGTTATGTAATCGACTGAAAAAAAAAGTTTGAGTTTTCTTCAGATCTTTACGTTTCAGACCCTCCTGAGTCCGAAAAAAACTATTTGGGAAAATGGTCTGTGTGTCTGTGAACGATTTTTAGAGAAAACGACCGTATCAAATCAGCTCAAACTTGATATCTAGCCTGCAGGTTACCTTGGGACGTCAAAATAAGGGCATGAACAAAATCCACCGAAAGTTAACTATAGTTATCATAGTGATCAAAACACCTTTTTTTCTCAAAAACAGCTCTAACGATTTTGATTAATTTTTACTTTCCTTGTTTTATATTCATAGCTATCAATAAGGCAATTATACCATAAAATTACCATTCTTGGGAAAATGAAGAGACCAGCTCAATAAATTACCAAAAGTTTCGACGAAAATTTAGGGCTGCTCGTACTCATTCCCGAACGAGTAGGAGCAGCACAATAAATTCCGGAACGGTAAGTGCTACCGCTTCCTGCAGCCGTAAAGTGTTTTTTGACCAAATTCAAATGAACTGAGTGATAATTGACGTAGAGCTAAGGAAAGTGTGTTGCAACGCACCGGATATTTTGGTAGTGTGTAGCTCAACATTTTACGTAAACTGGTGGTGTTTAAGATTCCAAAATTTATTGAGTTACTCCCACTTATTTTATTGAACCACTACCCTAATTTTTCTAGAAGTCCTACAAACATATGTTACGAGTAAAAAATCGCGCCAAAATATTTCTTTTTAGAACGTTTTTATGATTTATTGGGCTGCTCTCGCATTTCTCCGCCGATGATAATTTTACATTAACGTAGTGTCATTTGGCCCGTGCAGGCAATTCAGTAAAAATTGATAATGTAGTTTTTGAGACACAAATATTTCTTATTTTGACTACTATGATAACTATAGTTAGTTTAGGACCGATTTTGCTCGTAGTCTAAGCGTCTCATATTATGCTGCACACGTCATTTGTTCATCTGCTAATAACTCACTTTTGTACACGAAGGACGCTTGTTGAAGATGTGAAGGAAACTGAATTTATTTTTTGGCTGTTTGCATAGTTCTGGAAGAAGTGGTAAAGGCAGAATAAGATAGTGTTGAGAAATCAAGTAGTAATGTTTGGGGAGTAGAGGTGACCTCCATGTGCATAACCTTTTCGGTAGTCTACATAGCACGCATGAAATTAAGAGTTATTTTTTGCAGAATACCTGAAGCCTTGGGAGAATAACTTCCTTTTGGGACCATTGGCGAGGCCTATTGTAAAACATCTGTCAAGAGTGAAGTACGTGATTGACAAGATCAACCATTTTTTCGGTGGTAAAATGACTGCTGCCGATAAGAAAGAGCTGGGCAAGGATTTGTTGTGCTGCGGGAACAAATGCCCCTGCGATCCTTTGGAAGAGTCTCCGCCTGCCAAAGGTTTCTTGGGGAAGCTGAAGGAGACCGCTAAGAAGATGATTAAAAAAATAGGGTAGAATGGATTCTAATGTCACGAAATGTTTAAATTGTTGCCCCCATTGGCTCAAATCGGCGTCACAGTTGAAAATATATTAAACGTCTAGAGGATTTTACCTTATTTTTTTGACCTCAATGTGGGTGTGACATTTCCCAGTCCTCGACATTCGGAGATGTATACAACAAATATCCGGTGAGAAGAATCATCGCACAACATTCGGCAACAACAGTAAATTCGATGGTCTGCGTTTTATCTACGAGCGCTGTATATTTGTTCAGCGCCTTTCTACTGAAACACATTGCACAAAATATAGGTGACCAAACTATTAGTCTGAAAATACCCCCGTAAGTCAGAGGGGTACCTGTGCCAGGTTAAGAATGTTGGGAATTCGAATAAATCGTATACAAAATGGAAAAGTTCCGGGAAGTGGGAAGTAGAAGTCCGAAATTTTCGTTATCTGCCAAGTTAGTTATTTGTGTTGTTAAATAACAACTGGCCGAATGCAACGAATCCTTTCCAAAACTTTATAGGACTTCTCGTATATTTGGCCACTGGTACTCAATTTCGCCTCAGCCAGTTTAAAAGATATTACTCTGAACTCCACTGGATAGCAACCAACGCCTCACTGCGATATCTGAAGGGAACAATGAATTACAAATTGATTTATTCTCTAAGGAAGAACTGATAGGGTATTCGGATGCTAACCTTAGCATCCGATCGCCAATCAGCAGTTTCATTTTTTACTTTGTCAGGTGCGGCATTTTCAAGCATCGAAGCAGAGCTTATGTGCTCAAAGACGCACATATCTGCCATATTTTCAGAACTGGAAGCACAGTAGCTAATTGTCTCACGAAGTCTCTACCTAGACGCAAATTCCAACTTATAGAACTTCTTTTCAAGACAAACTAGACTGGAATTAGCTACATAGTCACAGTCGAAACTTTGATAGTAGGAAGGATCTACTTCAGACTTTTTTCAGTTCTTCGAAATTTTAACCCAAAACGTTGACAGTTTTCCCGCAAGTACTGAATGGTAGCAGACATGAATTTGAAATTAGCGGAACGAAAATTTAATTTTAGGTGCAAATTGTGTTCGTCTTTAGTTAAACTCAGTACCAACAGAAGGCATTTGCCACAAAGTGTGTCTTTCAAATAGTTTCAGTTCCTGGAAGCACCGTCATACGCAGTTTATTCTTCTCCAAGTAAGCAGAACGTTATTTCGTTTTCGACAAATGAATATTGCATATTAACCACTCGGCATTTACAACCGTTTAGCGGTTATTGATCAGTTAATCGCTCTTATTACTTTCAAACCGATAAAAAGTCCGAGTTTAATGCATTTTTTTTAAATAGCTTATCTATCAAGTCACTGGAGCATTCAATCGCCGATAAAATGCAGCTCAGGGCTAGCCAGAGAAATTCTTGACGATGAGCGTATATTTGTTTTACTTCGTTCTGATCGTAGGAGTGGTTTCAGTACCACCTGCTACTGGCAAAAAAAGATCGAAGTTAGTAAGCATATTCAGAAGTTTGGAAAAATTTGAAAATCTCCTTCGTAACATCAGCAGGTTCATTGAGGTTATTCAGACGAAAATCTTGGATAACGCTGGTCATGTGAGACATGTCATAAAGAAGCTCAGAGACGTGGGACCGAGAATTCAAAACGGTTTGCAGAGGCTTCTGGGTAAGTACTGAAAACTCAATTAGGCCTGTCAAATTATCATTCAGTTCAAGAAAAGTTCGTCAAGTTCAAGAAAAGGTATTCTCCTGCCTTGGGTGAACTAGTAACTTCCTAGCCATGAAACATTTAATGCCAGTACTTTTCTACGCCATAACATTACGGTTTCATATCGAATTTGAAGGTAAAGGGTTGTAGTTTTATTCTCCACTCAGCAAAAACTCGTTCTGTTGGTGTAGTTCGCTTGTTATCTCGTTATTATTAAATGTGATCAGTTCCAATATCATCACTTTCCAGACCACAAATGGTGAATTGGATGTAGCAAGACTTTTTAAGGCAAAGTGCATTAGCACGTTGGCAACAGGATTGCGAAAACAAATTTCGCCGTGGGTGATAGGGAAGGAACACATGAATGCGGCCTCAATGATTTTCACTCAATTTGAAAACAATTTATTTTCAATTTTTAGTAGATTTCACTCTCAACTATTTTTACTAAGCTCCTGTAATATCTCCACGCAATTTCGCCATTTTCGCACAGTTCTGTGCACTTGTAATTCCCCCATTGATTATTTTATTCAATTTTTCACCTAGTTTTACTAGTTTTATAGCCTTACCGCATTTTTACATAGTTTTCACGAGAGTATGTGCAACTATGATACTGCTAATGATTTTTGATAACTCGATACAATACAACTATATAAGACCATTAAATCACACTCTGTACAAAAATAAACAAAGCTTTTTTCTTCTCGCAGATTACATAAAACCTTTTGAAAAGTTCAAGTCTCTAGACGAATTCATTCAGCCGGTGGACGACCTGCTAACTTTGGTGATGACAGTGGTTAAGAAAATCAACAACATTCTGTCTGGTGACATGACGAGCAACGCTAAGAACAAATTGCATATAGCGGTGAAGACGTTGTGCTGCAAAGGCAGATGCCCTTGTAAACCTTTAGAAAAGTCTAAGCCTGCCTTGAGTTTCGTGGAAAGGATGAAGGAATTAGCTGAAAAGTTGATTAAAAGAAAGCACTAATTGATGAAATTCGCTAATAAATTAAGTGCTCCGAGTGGATTTCATTGCTCGCCTGAAATTCCCGAGATTCAACATTCAGCAATATACTTAGAAAACGGTCATTCCATTGCCTGAGAACAGATGAAAGTAAGTAGAGGGATAGAATTACTTTAAACTGAGGATACTTTAAACGTGTTATTACTTAATTTGGTCAAAAGAATGAGGAATGGAAGTTGCGCAATCGGCTGAGTTATTATTTTATTCTTTCGTTCCGTTTTCTTCAAATCTTGATACTCTGAAGCCTACTCAGTGCAAACACAAACTTTAATAAATGCTGCGTGTGTCTGTGAACGTGATTTAGAGAAAATGGTTGAACCAAATCGACTCAAACCTCGTTATATGAGCCAGCATATCACCGTGGGTTATGATCGAAATTGGTCCACAACCAACTATTTTTATTATTGAGGGCAAGAGAGGGAGAGGGATCGAATTGAGTATGTGCATAAGAATAGTCATGAATGAGATGAGATGAGCGAGATTATATGGAAAGAGCACGGGTTACGTAGAAATGACGTATAATTCACAAAATAGTGCTGGGTAACAAGTAACTGGGAGACAGAGAGTCCACAGACACAAGTCTCTGGATAGTAGAACTGGTGTGAGAACTGCCGAGAGATAAAGCCTGGCCATAAGAAGGTGGCGAACGTGAGGGGTAACAATTGACACACGAATTATTGAGAAAGCTCAAGTGTGGTAAAGTAAGTGGTCGGCTCAGAAAAATACTAGTCCTTGAGTTGGGCAGGGCTAGAAATATTACGCAGAAGTATTTGACTGAGAAGATCAAATGGCCTCAGCAGCCAGAACTCGTTCGTTCAGGTTGAGGGTTGCCCCTTTTTGGATGAAGCTGAGAGTTAAACCTTGAGTTGGGGTTAACCAGCATTTGAGTGAACCAAGCTGGATTTTGAAATATGCTTGAGATTAGCGCAGTGTCCAGAGGATAGGAATTACAGGATCTAGGTTAGTGCCTGAACGCTAGATATAATGGCCAGCGCTCATGGTCTGCAGAGAAGGGCTCCACGGCTGAGCTTATGGCAAAAGAGCCAATGCACACAACATTCTTGATTCAACATCATTGCTATTCACGCCCCCTAACAGAATGTTATTAACGTTCAATGTACCTACTCCTCTTCATCAATGTAATGTTGTGGAAAGTAAAAAGCTATCCCTGACCAGCTTCAAGTCACCAATAATTTGAGAAGTTGATGTGAACAACAATCAAGACCAATTAGTAGAAATAAGCTAATGAGGTACGTCGAAGTTACTGTCAGCACCTGATTCAGTAATGTCAAAAATATAAAAAAACAGCTGATTCACTCGTAGGCTGGAGGAAGTAGCTGAATTGATAAAAGATGAAGTAATCACGATGACACTTCAATAGTAAGTCAAAACGAAATGAGAAGTCAAAAACATCTGTTAAACAGCTGATTAGAAGGTGAATACTTGATGAGCTACATAACTCAGATAACCGTTGAGCTAGTCAGTTACTATTACGTAACTAGTAACATTTTTGTTTTGATGCGTGAGATTTGCACATTTGCCGCTGCTTCAGTCACTGCAGAACAATAATTGTTTGACGAATAAACCTGTTAATAGCTGCAGATCAATAAACTGTTTACTTTATAGCCACTTACGGTTTTCCGTTTATCCTGAAAGCATTAGAGCGTTAGTTCGAGACAAACAGTAACCCCAGGTTCTGGAAAAGCATTTTGAGCAATGACCGTGCATTTGTCATGTTGGATTCTGATGTTAGGTGGGGTTTTCGTAGCTCTTGAGCCTGATAGTGGTCTTACCAAGCCTAAGAACCCTACCTACTTTGCCGAGGTCCTCCCCTCACCTAAAAAGGAGGCGAGCAAAGTTCCATTCGAGAGCGTGTTCACAGCTGTGAAGAAAGTCTACAGTCTCCTTCGTAACACTAGCAGGTTCATTAAGTTAGTTCGAGATAAAGTCGTGAGAGTTGGTTCTGCAGTACACTCCGTAAAGAAGCTCAAAGACGTTGGGAAAAAAATCTACGCCACTATGTCGAAGCTCCTCGGTGAGTACTGAAATGAGGTACTTCAAATTTTAGTTCACTCTAACCATATTCTTCACAATGTGTTCCAGCGTTTCCGATTTCTGCTTGAAGCGACCCAATGGGCGAAGAAAGTATTGTGATTCTTCAAAAAAAAGTTGCATTTTTAACTTGCGCTCTCAGTAAGCATCTTAGTGAAAAATCCATGCACCTAGTCTTATTTAGATGCAAATCGAGATTTTTAAAAATGTCTGCAACGGCTAAAATTATTTCACTCAAACTGTCGAGATGTCTTTAACTAGTCCTCGTATTTTTTTTCTTGAATCATGTACCCAATATATCTAGAACCGTTCAAGCTAGCGATTTGAGTGATAGCTCGAACGATCGTTGTAATCGTTATTAAAAACTGCGCTGAAACGGACGGACCCCTCTCCCCCTTTTCCACAATATTTTTCAATAGAAACAGCTCATGCGATGCACCACACGACTTTCCTCAACCCATCGTGCTTTTTTGTCACCCTAGCAACTAATTGAATCTGTTTTTCATTCATTTTATATGAACTGCGTAGAACAATACTATCTAGAGAGCACCTGCTACTACTTGCCGTTCAGGGGCATTGTGAGCCGGAGAAAAGGCAGTAGTTTGAATTCTGAAACTTTTGAGGTTACTCCTAATCATTATTATACAGCCATAGTTAAACTTCCACTTTATTTATTGTTATTGGTTACATTTAGGCTGTTCACACACAAAATTTCATACAAATCGACTGAGTCTATTGAGAAAAAAAAATGTGGAGTTTTAATCCCTAAACCCTGGGGGGAGTTTTAATCGCTAAACAATGTGGGGGGGGGGGGTTAGATACTGGCGAATGATGGCTCTGCACTGAACCTGAACCCTCCATGAGGGACACTTGCGTAGAGGTGAGCAAGTGGGAAGAGAAGTGCAGGGCTGCCTGCTGGTTGGATGTGCCAGGCCAAAGGCAAGGTTTTCACCGCCAGTTAAACTCCCTTCAAGGAGTGATCAAGGGAGATAGTCAGTCAGGAAAGAGAAAGTTTATACATAATATGTGGGCCACTCAGACTATCCACCAGACAAGACAAGATTGTTGTCAAGTTAAACGTTTATATCAAGACGCTAATAATGATATAACGAAATTATTAATTTGTTGATGACTCCCCTTGGTGACCTTATCACACATTTAATGGTTAAATATCACTTGAGTACCTCTCTGAACATTTTCCGCTTTTTCTAACTTGCGTTTTTGTTACTGATGATGACTTAACCGTCACAATCGATCTATCGTTGTTACTCAAATTTAGTGGAAGTAGACAATCGTTTTCACAGCTTCAGGTACCAAGTGTTTCGTTTGCTTCAGCATCTTCAATGAGTAAAATTCTCAATTCTGCGCACTTGTCAACAATTAATGCTGTCTGCTAATTCCTTTGTGAAATTTTCAAAAGGACCTTCTCGTCGATCTGGAATTGGGCCTGTTCTGTCGGTGTAGAACGTATCATTGACCTTTCGGTGTTTCAGGTCAGCTAATACATTATTGATTACCTTCGCCAGAAGCAATGACACTGATGAGGGTATCAATGTCGATGGCTCTCCATGGTGACCTTATAATACATATTGTGATAGTTAAATATGACATGCGTGTCTCTCTTGACAATTGGCCAGTTGTGCGTGCAATGCTGCAGATCCTGCGTGGCAGAGACAGGGTCGGCAGAGCATTTACTGCGTACTTGTGAGAGACTGGCTGAGACACTTCTTAGTGAGTAGTCCTCTCTTGCAGTCAGAGGGGGTTGCGGGCTTGCGGGGAAAGATATTATGAGTTCTGTGGTAATATTGAGGATATCACACTAGGGAATAATAGCTGCAGGTGACCCGAGGATGGATCTAAGAGGACATGAGCTTTACCATGGACACAAATTGAATAGGCCGATCTGAGGCCACAGTCGGGGGTTTCTCAGCTACTGCCGAAGGAATAAAACGCTGACTACAGGTAATTTTGGTCCGATTTTGCCCATATCCTTAGTTTGGCGTCTCATATTAATCTGCAAACATCAAATTTGAGCTGTTTTAAGGTTCAGCTGTTCTCTCGCAATGGTGTTTACTGACATACATTGACGATGTTCTCATATGGCGTTTTCCAGACTCGAGGGATTGTGAAATGTATGTATTGTGTAATGAAAACTTGCAGAATAGCCCAAAGTTATTTTCCAGTCGATTGTATATTTTCTTTCCTGCTAAAATTGCTGGCGAATTGAATACGTGAATAACAGTAACAGTATGTTGAGTAAGAAACTGTTAAAAGCCCACAACTACTAATTCTCACAGAATTAATTCTGATCTCGAGATGACATGTACATGAACTGTTTGCTCTATACAGTAATAAGGATTTTTTTTTTTTTTTTAGAATATTTGAAACCGTGGCAAGATAACAACATTTTCTGCCGACCCTTGAAGTTAGCAGTTCAACAACTGAAAAAGGTGAAGGGCGTGATTGCGAAGGTCAACAAATTCTCTGATGCAAAGTCTGCTGCTGACAAGGAAAAACTCAAAACATATTTGTTGTGCTGCGGGGACAAGTGCCCTTGTGACCCTCTCGAAGATTCTCCGCCTATCAAGGGTTTCCTGGACAAAGTGATGGAGGCTGCTGAGAAGTTGATTGCAAAATAGCGAGGACGTGATTAGACAGTGGCGAAATGTTTCAATTGTTGCTTCCATTTCCTCAACTTGCCATCGAACTTGAAAATATGATGACTTGGTGACACCCTAAATGTGGGTGTGACATTTCCCAGCCCTCAATATTCGGATGTGCAGATACCCCAAATATCTGATGAGAAGAATCACTGCACATTCGGCGATTTACATTTTATATTCACACGCTGCTTCTTCGTTTGAAACCCTTCGACATTTACATTGCCCGCTATTGAAATTAAAACAACCCGCAAGTATGATTGCACTTCTGATTTTCATCAACATTTCCGTCACAGATATTGTTGAGGGAAACAAAATGTGAATATACTGCAAGATACAATTTGGATTATTTAAAAATAATTTTAAGGAATAAATGAGTGAAAAAGTCTGAGTTCAGTCTGTTTAGCCGTTCTTCCGCTCATCTGACTGCAGACCCAGCGTCGAAAGGAGGTTTTTTGGATTCAGTAGGCTTCTTTATTTTGGGGTACGATGTTGACCTGCAGACATTGAAATATTAACTTTGAGCTGATTTGTTCCAGCCGTTTCTCGCAGTTTTGTGCACACTCAGATCATTCATAAATAGCATTTTGTTAAACTGCAGGGCCAAGGAAAACATATTTCCCAAGCCTCTCGGGTTAGAGGAAAGTAATGATTGTCAACTGTTGGACTCACGGAATGGTTACCAGGGCGAGTACATCTTCCAGATTCCATTGGATTACAGTAACCACCATGCTTCTCTCTTCCCCCTGTCTCATCCTTTGATTCTCACAAGCTCCCTTACCCCCACCAAACTGTGAGAGCAACCAAATTCAAAATTGTTTCTTCACTTAAAGGGGGTGTAGTTAATTTTATGTTAATGCTAGTCCAGCCACAGGATGTGAAACCTCCCAGACAGACGTCTGCAAGTCTGTTAAGGTTTCCGAATTTATCAGTAATTTGGAGTGTCACGAGTAAATACTCACAATACGAAATTCGTATAATTAATAGTACGAAAAAAGTTTGAGTTTGAAAGTTGAAGGTTTGAAAATGTTGATGATTGTATACAACTCTCGAGTGTACAGTGCCAAAAGTTATTGGGAAATTGGTTAAGTACAGGTTAAGTGAAGAGACTATCTGGTGCGATGCGTCACACAAATCTCCTTAGCCCTTCGTACATTCAAAGATTTTCACATTTTTAGCTACTGATTCGGTATATTTTTTACTCAGAAACGTGCCTTTATGTTTTAAGCAGAAACTGGTAGCGCTTAATGTTCCGGAATTTATTGAGTTGCTGCTACTTATGTCACGACTTTCATTAAGGTAAGTGATGGGGCTGTCAACGTGAGTTTTTCGTGTTTACGTTTCGGAGTTATAGAGGAAACACTGCGAAAAAATCCTTATTTTGTTTTTGGCCGTTGTTCAACGTCCATCACCTAGTAGTTTATTGAGATGCCACACTCATGTTTAGAGAACGCTAGTGTTATACGAGCGAGATTTATGATGAAACACCGGCGCTAAAATCTTTTAACGTGTTGCTTTCGTCAGGTCCCCACAGATGAAAATTATACAGTACTGTTGTACGATCTGGAGCTATCAACACAAAAAGCTCATCAAAATCATTGTAGGCATTAAAAAAAAATTAGTTGTTTCGATCATTATGATAGCTCTAGTTATTTTTACACTGTAATTGCTCCTGCCCTTCCCATGGTGATCTGCAGCCTGAGTATCAAATTTGAGTCGATTTGGGCCCACGGACATATTCTCGGCCCGATTCCCTATATTGTGTTTTTCAGACTCTGAAGCCCTTAAAACGTAAAGATCTGGATTTAAACCTATCATCTGATCTAGTGGTGCGCCTAGTTGACGGTGGCTGAACGTCGAGCGCAGGAACAGCAGACAGAACTACTTGCCCTCATATATAGATGCTGATTGTGCTCGTCTTTAGTTAAACTCAACACCGACAGTAGGCACGGGCGACAATTGTGGATAGGCACTTTCAGATAATTTGATTCTGGAAGCCCCGTCATACACAGTTGATTCTTCTCCAAGTAAGCACTTAGCTAAACACAAAACGTTATTTTATGATTACATAAAATGGCTTATAAACCGCTCAGTATTTACAACCGTTTTTGATCAGTTAATTGTCTACAAACAATGCGCTTATTATCTTCATGCCAATAAAACGTCCTAGAATAATGCGATTTTTTTTTATTAGCTAATATACAAATCGCTGGAGCATTATATCACGGATAAAATGCAGCCCAGGGCTAGCCAGAGGAATTCTTGACGATGAGCAAACTTTTATATCGTTCTGACCCACCTGCTACTGGCAAAGAAAATGCGAAGTTGTCAAGCGCATTCAGAACTTCGGGCCAATTTCAAAATCTCCGTCGTAATATCAACAGGTTTATTGAGATTATTCAGGAAAAAGACTTGGATGTAGTTGAACCTGCGAGACATGTCAGTAAGAAGCTCAGCGACACAGGGGAAAGAATTCATATGACTACAGATGCTTCTCGGTAAGTAATGTAAACTCAATTAGGCCTTTCTAATTGTCGTTCAGTTTAAGTGGCATGTTTTCTATTTTTCTCAGGCGTTAGGTGGAGAACTTCCTCGTCATAAAACATTTAGTGCCAGTACTTTTCTACACAATAACAATATGGTTTGAACATGAATTTGAAGGTGAAGGGGCTTGGTTTCAGCAGACTTGTTTCGTTCTTATAGTTCGCTTGTTGTCTCGTTATCATTAAACGTGATCAGTTCCGATATAATGAGTTGCGTCTATCCCTTTCAAAAATTGATGTGTCCTGACCCGTTAAGGCCAAAGTGCACTAACGTCTTAGCAAGGAACAACCAAGAACTGCGCCTACTGATATACAAATAACAATATCAACAGCTGTCCACGCGACATCCACTACAATTCTGGCAGTGATATGGGTGTCCTGCAAGTCTGATGAGAAGTTAAGGCGGAGTATTCACACTGTACAAAAATAGAGACACGCGACCAGTACTATGGAATGATCCTTGGTCCATAACAACAGAACTCCGGAACAGGACTGTAAAATCGAATTTCCCAAAAGATGATTACCAAATAAATTGAATTTTGTTCGCCCAGCTCGTAAATCGTGGTAGAATCATGTTGCACAACTTTATGTTCGACGTATAAAATTAAAATACACAAACCTGATGGTTTCAAATCAGCGAAACTTTTTGTTTAGATGAAATTTGATCGCCTAAAAGTCTGCTTGTGGCTCGGAAGAAGTATTTTGGACTATGAACCTCCGATTCTTCTTGATTCTGGCATTGGGCAGACTACAGCACGTACCCGCCAAGGAGAAATCGCAAGAGAGCTACCAGCTTACACGATGATATAAAAGATGTATATATATAGAAGATTGATAGTTTCTCGGTTTCTTGTTAGCATGAAACCGCCGCTTTGTCCGCCGGTTGTAATGGCGGAGAAAAACTGCCCAGAGCCGAATGGGGCGCTGCTTCTGTTTCTTTTCAGTCTATCCTTGGTGAGTATTTAGTATTCCTTATCACTTAGTGTTATGACTTCTTTGAAGTTAATAAATTTTTTGGTTGGATTTGGCATGTCCGACTTTCATATTTAGTTTTTGTAAAATGTGACTCCACCTTGTCCACCCCTGAAGGAGGGGTCCCTAGTTTAAGGGAGCAAGTACCCTCGTTATGAGGAACAGCTACACCTCGTGTGGGAGCAAGTACACCTCTGAAAGAAGTAACAGCTACACCACAGGAAAATAGGAGCAAGTATGATAAAATCAACAGCTACACTAATTTCCCAAAAATATGGGAGCAAGTACGGTCCTTGAAGAGGGCCAACAGCTGCACCAATTGGATTGTATGCGGGAGCAAGTACGAACCTCTGAAGGAGTATCAACAGCTGCACTACAATTTTACCGGGAGCAAGTACATTTCCTGAAGGGAAGTAACAGCTACACCAATTTATTGAGGAGACAAGTACACTCTACAGGGTAAAGTAACAGCTACATTCAATAAGCAAAGAGTCGTTTTCTTTTTTAGGTTTACAAAGGAAAAGAGGTTTTTTGAGAGTAGTCCTTGACAGAAGGTCGGAATGAGACTGACTGAAGTGGCTAGTTTTTTTTTTTGTTTTTGTTTTTTTTCGGACGCTTCCAGGGAGGGGAAATCTTCAAAAGACAGTTTCCTGTCGAAGATGACACCGAGGTACTTGGCCTGGTGTTTCCAAGGGATTGGATGGTTTCTCACTTGGATGTTGGGGGGAGGGGGGGATGTTACGGCGGGAGAAGAATACTGCTTCTGATTTGGACTCGTTGAGGCGTAGTCCCCATTTGTGGTACCAGCTGAGCAGGGATGGCAGGAACTTATTCATGACTGTGGCACAGTGCAGCTTGGTTTTGGAGGTGTAGAGGAGAGCTACGTCGTCCGCATATTTGCAGTGATGATCTTCTCGTGGACAGGTATGTCGTGGCAAAAGATGCTGAAGAGGGCGGGGGAAAGTTTTGAGCCTTGGGGTACCCCAGCCGTGATGTGGTGGGTGGTGGATAGAGTTTTGCCAACTCTCACACTGAAGGTCCTGTCGGTGAGGAAGGAGCGAATCAGACTGATGAGAGAGGGTGGACAGCGGAGCAGGATGAGCTTGTATATACCCTGTCAAAGGCTTGGCGGGCGTCCAGTAGAAGCATGGATGTGTGCCAGTGCTTGTTTCAGCTCTCAGCTATGTATTCGGTCACCCCTGAGGAGCTGGTGGCAGGTTCCATGACGGTGTCT
Organism: Pachypeltis micranthus; assembly: GCA_020466155.1. Classification (NCBI taxonomy): domain Eukaryota; kingdom Metazoa; phylum Arthropoda; class Insecta; order Hemiptera; family Miridae; genus Pachypeltis; species Pachypeltis micranthus. The sequence continues at coordinate 52,920,031 of CM035770.1, read as the reverse complement.
GAAGTCAGGGAGTACCTTGTTGGTGGAGATGAACTCGATGAGGTGGGTTAAAATGATGGCCTCGGCGATCTTGCTCAGGGTGCAGAGAAGGCTGATGGGCCTGTAGCTGGTGGCTTTGTTCAGAGGCTATCCTGCCTTGGAAATGCAGATGATTGTGGCCTCTTTCCACACTGCAGGGAAGTATTGGAGGCGCATGGAGGCATTGATGATGTTGCAGATGGCCACTGTGTGGATCCTGGGGAGTGTCTTCAGGACTCCGTTTGAGATGCCATCGCTGCCTGGGGCCTTGTTTTTGGTGAGGCCTTTGATGGTTTCGCTGATTTCCTACGGGGAGGTAGGTCTGAAGGTTGCAGGGTGCCCTTGGGGGAAGCTGTGTACTAGGCGGTTGACCTCGGCGTGGAAGGTGGTGTGGTCGTCGTGCGAGGGGAAGGGGGAGCACTTTTCTTCAAGAGATTCAGCGAAGATGGTTGCCTTGTCGATTTCAGCGGAATGTGAGGTGTTGTTGGGGCTGAGAGGCGGAGAGTGAGGTTGCCTGTTCCGTAAGGATTTGACGATCTTCCAACAGCGCTTGGGGTTGAGTTCAGCTTCAGCTATGTATTTTTCGAAGCTGGCATCTCTGATAGCTTGAAGGGCAGCATTGAGATCCGTTTGGCGGCATTGAGCCTGGGTCGTAGGGACTGGAGATGGGTTCGCTGGAGTAGCCTGCATATGTGGTTCTTTCACCGGATCAGGGCTCTGATGTGAGGGGGGAGGCGTTGACGGCTTGGGGCAGCTGGAGAGGAGGTTGTGGCAAGCCGTACCTTGTCCTGGATGTCCAGAGTGAGGTTGGACAAGGCGGAGTCGATGTCTTCCCTTGACCAGGGAGTGCGACATTTGAGGGTGGAAGTCTCCAGGTGGAAACGAAGGGAGAGCCAGTCGATTCGCTGGACCAGGGATCTCCAGAATCACAGGGTAGTGGTTGGAGTCGAGGGCAGGTAGGGTCCGAGGCTCTTTCTCGATCGTGGTGTTCTTTGAGATGAAGAGGTCGAGGATGTCTGATTTTTTGTTCGGTTCGGCTGAGTGGAAGGTGTGTTCTGCTGGCGCATCAACGGAGAAGTTGTGTCGACGCAGCAAGCGGAGGAGGGAGGATCCTTTCCTGTTCTTGGTTCGGCAGCCCCAAGACTGATGCTTGGCATTGAAGTCGCCAGCTAGCACTGTTGGGTGGGGTGAGTCGAGCAGGGGGACAATTTCGTCCAAGTTATTGGTATTGGGCGGGGAGTAGCAGGAGACAATCTGCAGTGGGCCAGAATTCAGCTGGACTGTTACTCCGCAGGCTTCTAGAGATAGTGTTGGGGTGTTGAAGACTTGATGTCTGAGGGAGTTGCGGTTCAAGATGACAACTCCTCCCTCAGTTTGGGATCCTGGGCAGTCGCATCTGTATACCGAGAAGTTCGGGATGAAGAGCTTGTTGGTAGACCTTGTGTGGGTTTCAGTGATGCAGGCCACATCGACTGATAACTCCTGTAGTAGGTCATTGAGCTCGGCAACTTTGTTGCGGTGTTTGGCCAAGATGCCATTGGCGTTCCAATTCAGGATGGCTGTTGTTGGCTGGCGGGGTTGTGAGGGGGCTGCGCTTGGAGTTGCTTGCAGCAGCTCTGGCGTATGAGAGGGCAGGGGTGACCAGTGGAGCTGGAGTTGGGACTTGTCGGGGGGGGGGGGGGCTGGTTGGTGGCTGGCAGAGGAGGAGCGGGGACTTCCTTCCTCTTTTGGGCAGCCCCTATAGGTGGCACGATGGGGACCCTTGCAGTGGGTGCAGACAGGCATCTTGCGAGAGTCCTTGATTGGGCAGGTTAGGGTGGCATGAGGACCTGCGCAGAAAGCGCAGACCCACTTAACGTGGCAATAGTTCGCAGTATGCCTGAAATTGAGGCAGCGAAGGCTCTGGGGAACCACTTTGGATTTCTTTTTGGGTTCCACTTTAACCACCAAGCCATCAAAGCTGGTGAGGTTAAAGATAGCCCGGGCGCTTGGTGAAGAAGTGGCTAGAGGCCCTTCCGATATTTATACAGGTTGAGGTACTCCCTTCTTCGTGCGCTGGGGAATCCCCCAGTGTTCTCAGGGGGTTGACCTGGGCCCAGGTGGATGACCTTCTGTCAGTGGTTTATTTCCATAGTTTGATATAAAATATTATAAAAACATATTATTTGTTGGTTGTGTACTTAAGCTAAGTTGATTACAATGATTATCTTAAAGCTAAGTTCACTACACTTTGTACGCCAGTTACAACAAATTCTGTGGCGTCTTTTAGTTATTAAGAATTCAGATCCAAATACACAGCCTCCAGCTCGAACGTAGACCTCAAAATAACCTTATGAGCAAAATCAATTCAAATCTACAAGATCCGAACCGTTTTCAGTACAGTACAAGGTACAGGGGATTACTTAGAGGGTGCCTCCACGGAAACATAGAGGATTCCACCTTGGCTCCCGTTCTTGCTCCAGCCACCACAATCTGGAGGTGATTCCAGACCAAAGGTTTTAAAACCTAAGTACGATTCTTGTATGACGAGAACTGCAGCAGTTTTTGAGTGCATTTCAACTTAGCTGGCCTTCAAAGGTAAAAATCTGAAGAGAACTCAATTTTTTCGAGTACATTACATAACTTTCCTTTCTACTTCGTCTACGATCTGGATCTATCTAAAATCGAGTAAAATATTGGGAATTCGTTGAAAGCACCATAAAAGTGATTACAATAGGTGACAATAGAGTTGAAATGTTGAGGAGCCCAACTGATATTAGTTTCCCGTCTTAAATTAACCGTCCTGGCGACGTCACTGAGCTGTGTCACTTTATGTTCGACGTAATGAACTGTCCATTCTCCGCTAATTTACGGCTAGCAAAGATCGTTCTTGGCTTCAGAATAATAGATTGGAACGAAAATTAAGTTTTGTCTCGCAAGCATAAAATTATAATTACGGCGTTTTCCGTAGAATAAAGAGCAACCCTCTAGAGAACAGTAATAGGAACGATGTTGCCGAGTTCGCTCGTTTTGTTTCTGATCTCAGGGATCGCTCTAATTCCAACTGTTGCTTCCGAAAAAGACGAGATCCCTTCAGGAGTTTTCGGCGTTTTCAATGCTCTGAACCAATTCCAAATTCTCCTCCGCCTTGTAGGCAATTTCGTTGGGATAGTTCGCAAGAAAGTAATTGATGCGACAGAGCCGTCACGGGCGATGATAGAGAAGCTCAAACGTACAGGACCAAAAATAAACAACAGCGTGAAAAAATTAGTCGGTGAGTACGGAAATATATAGGTTATATAACTTCTTACGTATAGAAAAAATGTTGAGTGCCCGCCAAAGTCCGAAGCAAAGGCGTATTTAGCTCGCAAAAAACTACGTGCGTGCTTTCGTGAAAGAAGTATTTTTTGCTCCGCTGCCATAAAAGACGTATTTTGGTTGAGTAAATGGACCAATTGTTGACATTAAATGGGACTTCGGTCGTTTATTCTCATTAACGGTTTCTTCAAAGTTTTCACTTTTCATACCTTTACAAACTAGTTGACTAAAAAAAAAAGAATTTTCTCAATTTCTATTGCGAATTGGCGGTCACTGAGTGTATCTGAACACGGTTCCAGAACGTGTAGACCAAATCGGTTCAAATTTAATCTCAAAATGAGACTATGAGCTAAGTCGATTCAAAACTAACTACAGTTGTCATTGTGATTCAATTATCACCTGGGCAGTTCCAAATAATTGAACGGAATTACAACAATAGCGGCACTAGGAAAATGATTTGACCAGCCCAATAAATTATTGTTATTATCAACCCTACTACAGTTTCCTCCTTAATAACATTCATGCGATAAGTGAGAGTTCTAAAAAGTAGTCCAGTACAAAAGAGCTATGAGAACGAAGCAAGTAGTAATTAATTTTAACAGAAAAATTCACCGGAATTCACGCCACACTCGTCTCTAATAATTTCCTATAATTTCAGAATGGTAAACGCAACCAAAAAAAGTATAGAATGTGCAACACGGCTTTCCTCAACCCCCGTAAAGCCGACGAGTGCGTGCGTTCTATATTAGTTCATCGCATATCTGCAAAAACAAAACGTAGGCTCTAGTTGATGCAAGTGTAAGTCGAATAAAGCAATGCACGTACCATGTCAAATTTGAAAAACTTTCAAAATAATACGATTTTGGGCACATTTTGGTTGTTATCGCCGTTCAACAAACTTTCGAGGAGCAATAATCGAAAACAGTATGTCACTATTAATCATATATAAAGACACCCAGTGAATTTAATGAAAAATGTGAGCCGTTTTTCCAAAAAGTAAAAACAATCTCTATATTTCCTTTCAACGAATTCTCACAGACATTTATTTAGAAAACTTAGTTACTGGTTGAAATAAAATAACTCCTCCCCCTTCCCGTCCCTTCCTATAATTGCAAATTGGTTATAACGTTATTTTCGTGGCTTCAAACAATCGCTAATGAAACTAAAAAAAAACTCGATCGATGAGGTTTTCGATTCAATTTCTCAAAACGTAATGATTCGAAAAACACTCGAATAAATTGTTATTTATTTATTTTACGAACGAAATACTTTCCTTGCCCTTTGGATAGCGGACAGTAATGAAACGAAGTTTAAAACACAGAAAATTCGAAGTTTCGGATTTTTTGGAGAAACTGCGGCTTCCCTTATAAAAAAACAACCCTGATTTATAACAAAAAATTACGTTACATCTTCATAACAAATGAAAATCGAATATGAGTTGATGTGGTGATTCGGTTGTATTTCGGATGTAGAACGTGCCAGTTTAATTTTGCGAGTGGTTCACCCTGCACAAGAATGGCACTCGCATTTTACTTCATTCTGCACAGACGTTGTTATAAAAAGTGAAACCGGTTTACTAGTACAAAATCTTTGTGGACATCCTCTTTCCCCGGAAATCCTGGTTGAGCAGCTCAGGTGGGTCTCTAATAAGTCTAATCTAAGTTAGAAATGGGACTGGTGAGGAAGGCCTTCGCCAAATAGATATCATTCAAATCTACAACACTCTTAACCTGCAAACTTCGTTATCTTTGCAGAATACTTGAAAGAATGGAGTAGAAACACAATTTTGGGCGGAGCCGTTCGAGCGGTCCTCAACGAGCTGGATAAAGTGAAAAAAATAGTACAGAAAATTAACGATTTTCTGCTCGGCGGGATGAAACTCGAGGATAAGAAAAAATTGGACATGAATAGCTTAGGATGTTGCGGGGACAAGTGCCCCTGCACTTCCTTCGACCAGACTGAGCCTGTTCAGAAATTCGTGAAACAGGTAACGAAGTTGGCCGAAGATCAAAGCAAGAAATTGAAAACGTAATCGTTTAAATGTCATCTGCACGTATATACCAAAAATACAAATTATTCAGTCTGTTCTGAGTTTTCTACCTTGGGAGTACATTTTACGTGAGTTTGGAGTGAGTGGAAGCTACTTTCAGTTGAGAAAGGAACCCAAATCGCTGAAGCCTGTTGTCTCGTCGTATATATCGTATATATCGTAAAGGAACTTTAAACGGCTCCAATAAAAGTCCCTTGGTTGTCTCGTCGTATATATCGTATATATCGTAAAGGAACTTTAAACGGCTCCAATAAAAGTCCCTTGGTTCCACGGGAAAGCAATAAATTGATCATTTTGTTGGTCTGTCGTGGTCCCCGAGGCAATAAGCGTTACGTTCATTGGCCAATTTCCCATTTATTTCGTTGCTAATTTTTAATAGGTTAGTAACAAGAGCAGTAAGTGAAACTTAAAGAAAATAACTAGTTAGGTCTTCTGGCGTGGAAAAGAAATAAACGTCGGTATCGGTTGCAGATGGTTCTATCGGCAATTCGTACTGTTTATTGTCACTATCGGCACCGTTGCGCTTTTCGTCGCATCAGAATCGCTTGCTCATCTTCACCTCGAGTCATTGGATTTTTCCAGCTCCGTCTGGCAGTCTACACTTCGCTCGTATGAACGACTATGCTCCGATTTCTCGATCACTGTAGAGTCGAGAATTTAATGTTTTTCTTTAACTCAGAAGCAATTAACGCACCGGTATGTTGGCCTTACTTACCAGCAATGTTAACCATCATTTGCCAGTCTTAAAAGAAATATGTGATATCAGTTCTCGTACCTGTCCAAACTGCATTGAAATCAGAAGCAGAAACGTGCCAGATCTCCAGAAGGGTTTCTTTAATCCCGCCCGATCACGTCCATTTAGAGAAGTTCCTTTTTTTTGTTGTTTGTTATGAGCTCAGTTAAGACTGGAGAATAAGTCGCTTAGTGTTTTTGTTGCTTAATTGTGCTCTCTTCCTGAGAGTCGTTTATTGTCTTCATTACACAGTTTTATATGTATCCAGAAAAGTTTATTTCAACTCATTTGCGATTACAGCACAGTACAAATAAATGGCGCCCAACGTTAAGAGAAGTGTCCCGATTTTGGTTTATTATTCATTCTGAATAATAACCCTATGTTTTCGGTCACGAAAAATTTTTTACAACCCCCCCTCAAAATTTGATGATACTTTACGTTTCAAGACTTGGAGATTCCAAATTTGCAATGTCCGTCCGCCGTCCGGGCCGTTTTGTGCCTTTAACGTGGTCTAAAAAATTCGTTCTTTCGCCCAAAAATCCGATTTCGTATCTAGTTGTGCCCGCCATCTCGGCAATCCGATCGGACGAAGCCCGTGGTTGTAATGGGCAAAAAACGGTTAAAAAAATTAACGAAACGCAGTTCAACGCGGGAGCTACAGCGTTTCGTCGTTTGAACTCCCCGCCCGTCTCATTAAAAAAGCAACCACTCTCGAGGCGAGCGAGCGCGGCCTCCCGCTCGCTTCCCTCCCAGCCACTCAACTCCCCCCGGGTTCGCTTCGAGCGCCCCCGTTCCAATTTCCCCGACGACGGGGCCAAATCATCAGATGTTTTGTTTCTGTAGTTCCATTGTAGCCAGGACATGTTTCGTATGGTTAACTAGTATTCGATGCTGAATTGAATGGGATGGGGGAGCACTAATACTAGGTCAAGCTGTTCATGAGAATAATAAACCATTGTGTAATAATTTGCAGGGTTTTAGTTGTTTGTCGGTTACACACATAGGTACATAACCACTGTGGTGCCCCCACAACACAGTGTAATCCATTTAATACACGCATACTTAGTGTACAGAGGAAGAACGAAGAAAAACGAGAGAAATGCTCACCCAGCCATGGGTTTGTAGATCTACGAAGTAGAAAAGAAAGTAATGAAATCGGCTGACAAAACTGTTATGAGGTTTTTCCGGATGTTCACGTTCCAGGCCTTACTGAGACCGAAAAACACTATTTGGGAATACAGTCTGTGAACGCGATTGAGAGAAACAGAACCAAATCAGTCCAAACTAGACATCTACCCCGCAGGTCACCATGAGCCGCCAAAATAAGGGTATGAGCAAAATCCATCCAAAATTAAGTACAGTGATCAAAATACTGAACAGTTTTCTTCTCGAAAACGGTTCTTGCAATTTTTATTACTTTTTATTTGTATGGACAGCTCCAAATAATAAAAGAATACCATAAATTGCACATCCTTGGAAAATTGATGAGCACAACATAATAAAATACCAGATTTCGACGAAAACGATTTTTAGCCCAATTTTATCCTTATAACCTCCGATCGAATGCCACTAAAATTGCCGTTTAATAATGCTCGTAAGATATAGGGGTTACTCTGAAATTCCGGAATTTCAACCACCGCCATTTCATTTAATATCATTTCAAAACGTTTTTACGTGATATCTGGAACAAATAGGAAGATTGTTATCCTTCTCAACAGAAAAATCATGTCCTCATCAGCCTTATCAATTCTCTGGGTATCACGTGCTCAATGATGGTCAGAGCAGCGTAATAAATTTCAGACTGTAGGCGCTACTGCTTTTTGCCACCACAAATTGAATTAGTAGCAAAAGCCATGAAAACTATTGAATTTTTGTAGGGCTAAATAATATTGTGTGATACAGCGCACTTGATATTATCAAAAAGGTTCTTCATGCCGCATGCGCTGAAAAAAAATACAAAAATAAAATCCATTTGTACAGAAAATGGTATAAATTGATGTAAAACATGTCTGGTGTTCCTCAACCCCACGAACAATAAGCGATTTCAGCTATTGCTTTAGCTAGCTGAACCTTATCTACTAATTGTCTCATGATCCTCATTTTATAGATAGATTATTGAACTACTACCCTGATTTTCTGAAAGAGCGGAAGCGGAAGAGTGGTTTTTCTGTATCGTGGGAGGCGGTTTTATAAGAAAAAACCTGCGCTGTAATCGATTTTCCAAGAAATGTTCGATAATTTATTTTGCTGTTCCCGTCTTATTCACGCAGATGAGAATTTGAGGGTACTGCCGTGTGAATGGGAACTGTCCATACGACAAATCAAATAAAAATCGTTACAGCCGTATTTTAATATAAAAAGATGTGGTTTTTGCCCACTATGATAACTATGGTTGGTTTTGACCCGGTTTTAGACGAGTATCCTTATTTTGCCGATCCCTGGCAATCAGTAGGCTCAAATTTCACATTTAGAACTAGTTGATTTCTCTCAATCGCGTTCACAATTTTTTTTCTCCTTTTTTTTGTACCCAGTAGCCCTTGAAATGTAAAGATCTCAAGAAAACCGAAGATTTTTTTGTCAGCCGATTAAATAACTTTCCTTTTTACGTAGTAAAGCTGATAACAGTAAAATACCCGCTTACCTAACTCAGTTGAAAGTTTTAGTTTTGGTATTGAAAATTAATTTTTATGAAAAACAAATAAGTTGTTCGGTCACTTTCGTAGGTACACAAGTCCTCGAAGTTTCGAACCAGCATAAAAGTAAATTGACAGATTTACGGGGGTTGGGAAATTTGTATGATATTTTAGTACCACCACTAACACCAATAGGAATCCCGACGAGATGAAACGGCACGATTATTGTACAGGATGACAGAATAGTGGGTATGAGAGGAATAATTTTCGTTCTTTAAGTTGTATAATTCGCTCGGAGAATGCCCTACAATGAAAACGAATTCACCACAAGTTATTACTCTCCACTGTGTTACCATGTCACTATCGAATGTGTGCTTATTGAAAACTACTCATTCTTGCTCTAAGGCAGTGACAAAAAGTTCTTCTCATAGCAGCTCAATCAATCAACAACTTGTGAGCCAATATTGTCAACTGGAGTTTCCACATTTGTTCGACTGTTTTTTGAACGTCTATGAGGATGACAGGGAAGGTATTGTTCCTGTTTCTGTTAGCCGGCGTCTCTGTCGGTCACAACGTCTCTCGTCGTCAAAAATGGACTTACGACAAAATGCTAAGTGGCCTCGCGGACGTCACGAGGCTCTACAAACGTAACAGAGACACGGTCTTACAGTATTTGAACACGTCTATGGAACCCATGTCACTTAAAAAGAAGACTCCGAGCGAATTTAAAGAAATACTAGACCGAGGGACGGATATATTGGAGCGCCTGGATAGCACCAAACGTGAGTTCTTTCATTTTGTTGACTCATTAAATCAAAAGGTAAGGCTTGAGTCATAAAATACCGAACCTTAATTGCTAAGTGCCACTCCCATTCTTAAACATTTTTGGTTGCCTTGGATTGTTCGCACCATATTTTTACTTTCCGCTGCCCAAAGGAAAAGGAAAGTATAGTAATCTTGTGAAAAAAAAAAAATTTGGGTTTTCTTCAGATCTTTACGTTTTGAGTCCAACTGAGTCTAAAAACCCTAATTTCGGCGTGTGGTCCGTGTGTATGTGTGTCTGTAGTTCGATCTGCGGTAGAACGGCTGAACCGACTGTGCGGGTTCTTTTTTTGTTTTGTTATTTTTGTGGACACCAAAATAAGGTTATGGGAGATTTCGGTCGATGGGAAGGGAGAGTGGGGGAGGAAAATGTACCAAAAACTAAGGTATTTCGCATTTTTATCGAAAATGGCTTTGACGATTTTGATTAAACTTTTCAAGTTATCTTCTACTAGTCAATACAGAACTTTTCTTCTCTATTCATGTCTCGATGAAAATATGGTGAATGGAGATATAGGCCTATGAAGCAAAAATACGGTTTTTTACGCTTTTTGGCAAAATGGCTTCCACGATTTTCACCAAACCCTCAGGATGTTTTTGAATAGTTAATACCTACATATTGTTCTGAATAAATGTTCTTCTGACAGTCCATTGAACAGAGATAAAAATCAAAATGTGTCGCAAATAACGTTTTTTCGAACATTTCCGTAAATTCCAGGATAACTGCTTCACAAGATGTAATAAATCTTATGGAATGTCTTCTAGCATTTTAGACTCATATTTTGTTCCCCGCAACTATCTCTCCATCTGTTGAACGGAGATACGAGTATAAGCCAAGAAGTTAACTCAAAAGGAGATTTGTCGAATGTTAATTTATCGGTATTCCACTTTTCTCAAGAACGGCTGTAACAATTTCGATAAAACTTACGGAGTACTCACAGCTCCGTCCCTACATTTTGTTCTCCATAAATGTTTCTGTAGAAGCGCGTTGAATGAAGATATAGCACCCGCATATGTAGCTGGTGTTCGAACTTACAGGGGTGGCGGATAGTTGTGTGCTACGCACCGCTCGTTTTTTTTAAACACTAAACTCGCGTTTCGTCGAAATTTGTTTATAATTAACAGTACTCCACTCATCATTTTCCAAAAAATGAAAATTTTATAGTAGTTGGACTACTCAGACATAAATTTTACATCTTTAGAGCCATTTTTGAAGAAAAAAAGTGGTTTTGTGATCATTTGATGATAACTATAGTTAGTTGTGGGCATATTTTACGCATACCCTTATTATACAGCGTCTCGTGGTAATCTGCAGGCTGGATATCAAACTTAAACTGATTTTGTTCGGCCTTTTTCTCCCAATCGCGACCGTAGACCATTTTTGTCAAACATCTTTTTCATACTCATGAATATTGAAAACGTAAAGATCTGAAGAGCGCTAATTTTTGCTTTCCTTGTCTCTACGACGTAGAAAGGAAAGTTATGTAATCAGCTGAAAAAAAAATTTTGAGTTCTCTTTAGATCTTAACGTTTCAGACCCTCCTGAGTCCGAAAAACACTATTTGGGAAAATGGTCTGTGTGTGAACGATTTTTAGAGAGAACCACCGTACCAAATCCACTCAAACTTGATATCCAGCCCGCAGATTACCATGGGACACCAAAATAAGGGTATAACTATAACTAACTATAGTTATCATAGTGATCAAAACACCAAATATTTTTTTTCTCAAAAACGGCTCTAACGATTTTGATTAAATTTTTTATATTGGTAGCTCGCAATATGGCAACTATCCCATAAAATTCCCATTCGTGGGAAAATGACGAGAGTAGCACAATAAATTACCAAAACTTTCGACGAAATCGACTTTAGCGCGGGTTTTTCCTTATAAACTCCGCTGGAATGTTACTAGAATGTTTAACAAAATTGGTATTGTAGTCCATTTCAATACCTATAGGGTGAGTGTTGGAAAACGCTCATGAGAAACATAGGGGTCACTCCAGAAATTCCTGAATTTCAACTACCGCCATTTCGCTTACTACCAGTTCTCAAAGTTTTTACCCAATAACTCTGCAAAAGTAATTACTATCCTCTTCAAAAATTAATTTTTACAGCCCCATTAATTCTCTGTGTACCAATTGCTCAATAATGGCCCTGGAATGAGTATGAGCAGCACAATAAATTCCATAACTGTAAGCGCTACCGCTTCCTGCTGGTGTAAAGCGTTGTTTGACCAAGTTCAAATTAACTGAGTGATAAATGAATTGATTAAATAGAATTAGCCATGTAGAAAGTGAATTGACGTAGAGCTAGGAAAGTTATGTGTTGCAACGCACCAGATTTTTTTTTTCAGCTCATGCACACTAGAGATGGCTACCAGTAAACGGCTTTGCCACTCATCAAGTTGACTTTTCCGTGATTTTTTTTGCAGTACTCTGCGAAAAATGGATCGGGGGCTTAGGTTCCGATTCTAAACCACAGCTGATCACCTCGTTCGAATACGTTTGTGAAAATGAGGTTGAACTGTTGAAACTACTGAACGCCACAGTCCTGAACATGGAGAGCAAAGGTCCGCCAGTAATATCTTTCGTTCAAGGCAAATTGTGCTGCAACAAGTCGTGCCCCTGTCCGGTCAACAAAAGTGTGGACGATGTTGACGCCTTTTTAAGCAAAGAGATTATCGCATTATTATCTTAATTACTACCAATTCACTATTAGTTGGAAATGTTGAAGTTCACGGAATAAATTATTGATGCTTTGGATGAGTTGATTTTTTACCCAAAACTGAGATATGCAAAAATTTATCTGTCCAAGGCGTTTTCACGATACCGTCCTTTGAGAGATACTGCCTCCTTATGAGTTTCGTCGGTATGGAGCATTCCCAGCATCCTGTCCATAAAATCCCACCGATCTACGTAAAATAAGATCGTGAGTAATCGGTACAAAACCTAGAGTATTTAAAATGTGCATCACACAACTTCCATCAGCCCATGTGAACCTGTACATACCTAAATGGTCGAAATTCATTGCTCTGCTGCTACTCCTGACACGACCTTCATTAAAACTTTGCCTGTCAACATCATTTTGGAGTAGCTCGTGTTTACAGTTCTGGATTGCTAATTATCTTACATTGAATACGCAACTAATTGGACTGCCCCTATGATTTATTCAGGAACGCTAGTCACAACGGCGGAATTTATATGGAAAAAACTTCACTGAGACCGCTTTTTGTCAAAAGTTTTGATCCTTTATTGTGCTGCTTTTGTCATTTTACCGCTAATGAACATTTTATGGAATAGTTATCAACTACTACCCACACAAAAATTTCAATTAAAATCGCTAGAGGTTTCAGTTATCGTATCGATGTTGCTCATACCCTTATTTTGGCGTCTCACGGTTATCTGCACGTTGGATATCAAATTTAAATTGATTTGGCTCAACCGTTTTCTCTCAACTGGAACCCACGCATGGTCCATTGTTCCAAATGGTGTTTCTAAAAAGTTTAAAAAAATGTTATGAAGTTCGTAACTTCATAGACTAACTCTAGATGCCATAATGAAACAATTTCCTGATGGTATCGCGAGGCAACGTTTTACTAGCTAATGTGTCGTAGCTACTAGTCGTCGTGAAGTAACAACTAGAATTCTCCACTCTCACAATATCCTCTATTTTCCAACACGAGTACACGTCAAGGAATAAAACCACAGATTTCTGTTAGAAAAACATCATTTATACAACGCATTACAAATTATGTACAATCAATTGATTTGCTCGTTACATGTAGAGGTAGATAGACACAATTGGTACAAATGTATGTTTGTGGTAACCACTTTAGAGGGGATGCGAGCCAAAAAGATGAAAGATCTATTCAACTATTGTAGCAGGATCAATAAACGTTTTTCCTTCGTCATCCAAAAATGACTACTAGTTGATGAAAGATCCACAGGTCATTTTGTACAGTTCTTTCTACGATGAGCTGGTCGCCAAACAGTAAGACGTGTAGGATTAAAGTCATTGTAGTAGACGACAGCCACGACGGGTGAACTCGACTCAACCAATTCCATGACAGCTGACAAGTTAATAGTTGCGTTCGGATATTTTCTGGAAGGCCCCCCACAATGTACATTGATGTAGTAAATTCTGATGCTGCCTTCAGCAATATTATTTTGCACTCATTTTGATAGCATCATAAAATCTCGTGACTTCCATTTTTGGTCAGTAATTTATAAAGCTAAACTTGACCCAATCTCAGTCCCAGTGTAGCTTTGCATTCTACTTTGAGATACAGTACATAATTGGATTTCTGGCAAGCTTCAATGTCCAGTTTGAATTATGTGCCCTGGATGTAGTGAACCTCGACACTGCAGCAGTATCAAAAATGCACTCATCCTTGAACTAATCACTTCCACAGAGAGCTGAGCTTTATGTGACATGCATCTATGATCTCCAGTATCCCCACAGAGGAAGGTCTTCTCCTGGATGATGGCTGAACGGAGTGTGTGGCTCTGGCGTCAGGGTCACCGTGTTGCTAGAACCATTCTGCACCACTGTAGCTCCTACAACAGTGAGTGACCAATGTTGGAAGAGTCCATTGGTTTGGGTTCGATAGACGCTCAATGACTGCCTGTGCTCTCACGTTCCGCACATTTCCTCCATGACTTTCGACTGTACTCTTGTGGGTGTTAAGGGTGTTCGTGTTTTGTAACGATGAGTTGTGATCCTCAAGAAAAGATCAGTTTAGGTACAATTGGAATTAGTTTACGTTCTTGACATTCGTTATATATTCAACGTCAAGTTACTGAGATATTACAATACGTTTAAAACCGACACACCAGAACAGCTTCCCTTAAATCCCTGTAGAAAGTGGTTTGTTCTAATGAACTAGGTGGCTCCTCACCAGGTAAAACGTTTCTTAGTATAATGGATCTATACAAGATTTTACTGCTTGTAAACCTGCTGGTCCCCTCATACCCACTCTAAACATAGTACAGCTAATACTCGTAGAATTTCAGACAATAAGAGCACGATCTTGAGGAAATTGATAACAGTAAAGCTAATTAGTTGTCAGGTATTAAAGAAATTGGATTATGCCCGCCAGTAGGCAAATTAGTAAAGTTAACGTACCTGTTAGGTGAGTCCGTCTCCTCTGGCTTGTGAGTTACTGTGGGCAAGCGCTTTCGATGTAAAGACATCATCGTCTGGCCGTTAAGTCAGTACTGGAGTCAGTCAGTTAGTCGTGGTCTTTATATACAAAGAGAAAGGTGAAAAGGGTGATGGAGCGTCGGGGAAGGGGCGGGGAGAGGAGGTCATGTACCTCAGGGGGAAACCCCCTAGAGATAAATGGGACGTGTTGGATGGTCTGTCAATTGTGGAATTTACGTCTTTTTTGTGTAGGGTGGTCTGTAAATCCGTCAGTTGGTTGTTTTCGTTTGTGTAGTGTTTTGAGTAGTGTTTTGAGTAGTGTGAATATGGTGTCGCATTTTGTGTTGATTTGTTCATTTATGATCTGTCCATTGAAGTTTTTTTTGTTTATAAATTTCCATGTTTTCTAATATGTTCAGTTTTCGTCCTTTGTATTGTTTGTGTAGTAAGATGGTGCAGTCCTGTATTTTGCTGGGTTCGTGTCCAGTTGTTTTGAGGTGGTTGGCAAAGTTTGAATCGTCTTTGTTCCTACTAAGAGATTTAATGTGTTCTGAGTATCTGGTCAGGTCGCCCCTTCCCCGACGCTCCATCACCCCTTTCACCTTTCTCTTTGTATATAAAGACCACGACTAACTGACTGACTCCAGTACTGACTTAACGGCCAGACGATGATGTCTTTACATCGAAAGCGCTTGCCCACAGTAACTCACAAGCCAGAGGAGACGGACTCACCTAACAGGTACGTTAACTTTACTAATTAGTTGTCCTTTCAAAGTAAAAAAAAGTCAATTATACCATGAGGTGATGTTTCTTCTGGCTGTTTGACTCCTCGTTGAAAGCATCAAGTCAAATATAGTCATGACTAGAATCGAAAAGTTGTAATGTTACAGTCTTAAAAAATAACAACCATGTGATGCAAGTTCATCCAAGGAAAGTTAGTCTGTACTATGGCATCGAAATACAAAACTATGGGACTGCAAGATGTGACGTTTAAGACCAACAAATTTAGAGAACTTCTCACCAAGTGAGGGGCAAAGAGGGCAGCTTTGGAAGATGACAGAGCTAGACACCGCTTGGTGCACTACGATTTTATGGATCTCGATGACATTTTCAATGGGAGAAGTGAATGGACACACTGAACACAGAAAGATGGAACCCACATCAGGCCCATGTGCAGTTACGTGCTCTTTGAACTCCTGTCGTTGAACAACTAAAGAACATTCAGGGCACTTCACGCTCAGATGGACCTTAATTACGTGAGAGTCAAGCCAACGAAGGCTTGAATATTTCCTACCGCAAAAGGTGCAGCAGCAGTGAGATTTAGGTGTTACTACTGAGTTGGACAATTTTGCCCGAGCGCTCTCCAAAGGTCGAGACGACTTAGCGGGCTTTGATAATTTAATGAGGCGTTGCCGCATTTGGAGTTCTTTTTCATTGCTCTGATCCCGGTGGACCAAACAGTTGGTTCTGTGCTGCGCCAGCATTCCTGCCGAAGAACACTTGAAAGGGCACTTGGAGCAATGAAAGGGGTCGGCGCCTCGATGTTTCAAGTCAACGTGGATTCTTAACTGGTGATCGCTTGATGTAGAAAAATTACATTGCTTACAAAAATATGTAATTCCCTTAGATACCGCCAAATTTGAGGGTTTAAAATATCGACTTTTTCCGATTCCCCTGAAACAAACAAATTTGATACATGAAACGCACAAAATCGGCAGATAAAATGAATTACAAATAATCCTAGTCAACGCTTGACCACCAAACCAAGTTGGTCAAAAATTGATAAACTTGTCTCAACCAATCATCAATAATAACATGAATTCATCGATTTATAGTTAACACATCATCAAGTCATAAATAAACCAGCCACAAATATTGTGGAAGAACGATGCGATATGACTCACCTTTGTAAAGTAACACTGCAACGTTCATCACTGTGCTTCACCTCAGGAATAGAAAATGTCGGTAAAAAGCTATCTGGAAAGTCAAATTGCCAAAATTAGCTCACACTCAAATTCAATAACTTCAAGGAGCGAAATCATATATGTAATGAAGCGAAATACCATCAATACGTCTAGTGATCATTATTACTGATCAATGGGAGGAACAAGATCAACACTAGTCAGTTGATAAGGAGGAATTGAGCAGAGTTGAGTTGAGGTATTTATCTTTACTTTCCACAACCCAAAGGGGGCCTTGTTGAGGAGGTGCTGAGGGTTCAGTCTTAGGACCAAACCTATTAAATGTAGCGTATGATGACCTACTACCAGGCTGAGCTATCGGGCACATGTTAATGCCGTAACAGCTAAGACGCTTATCATGGTGGGGAGACTTGTCCACCAAATAACAACCACTTTGGCCTGAGACTGAACATCCACCAGCTCCTGCTGAGGGTGGCAGGTGGTGTAATGTTGTAGAGAGTGGAGGTAGTGCTGATGCTCTGCAGGTACAGCAGCATCGTAGCAGATGGCAGCCTTGATGCCAGGTTATGTGCAGGGCCTTAGCTCAGCCATGCAGTGAAAAGGGAGAAGAACTTTTGAACGTACCAATTGAGGCAGGGTTGATGGGAGACAGAAATCCCCCAGAGGGGGCTGGACCGCCACTTATTGCACAAATCCGTCCCTGGGCAACGAAGAATCACAGTGAGACATAAATCTACCTCAGATCAGTTCCTGGCAGGGCTTGGGAACACTGGTATTTCCAGAAAACAGGGGGAAAGATGAACCCTACTGCACAGTCACAGTGGATATTGTAGAATATGCTCTCTTTGCCTTGCTCCATCATTACGTCCATCCATGGTTTCAGGCAGGATGTTGAAAACGAAGAGACCGGGGGGCTATGGATTAATTCGTCCAGACTGTGCAGATCAAAAAAGAAGTAATGATGTAATAGTATCCAACTCCTCTAGAGAAAGAAGAGAAAGCCCTGGTAAGGGTAGGGCTGTGCAGATCTGTCACAAGGATATTGTATTGGTATTGCAATTCTAAAAAGCAAACCTAAACATTTCTTCAGATCTTTACGTTTAGAGGCCTACTGAATAGAACAAAACCTATGCGTGACATCAGCGCTGGGCTAGATATTTTTCGATTCTGTAGTCCTCAAAACACAGAGATCTGAAGAAAACTCATTACTCTAACTTTTTAGAAAGAACACAATATTTTCGGAATGAATTCACAATATAAATAAATAAAGTACACATTTCAGCCAATTACATAACTTTCCTTGTACTTCGTACGCTAAAGAAAGAAAAACTGTGCAGAAAGTGACTACCTTACCATTAGCATCTCCCATTTTCGGTGAACCACAGACCAATGGGCTCACATCAATCAATTCTTCGGCAATCAGTGGGATGTCATTTCGCTGTGGTCGCACTTCCACTGAGGTGTTGTTAGGCTTCTTAATCAACGAATGGTTGAAGTGCTCAGGGAGGATATGCGATTTGCGTTTCAAAGTTGAGTTCACATTGGGAAGAGAATGCATCGAGGTGAGTTGTGAACATGGGGCCACGTGAAGTGGATCCTGTTGCGATGTATGGTCCAAATTGGAAGTAATAGTAACATTGAGAGGATCCTGTTCGGAACTGTATTTTCGTCTTGGAGCAACTTCAAGAGGATCCTGCGCTGATTTGTATATCCGTATTGGGACAATGTTGGGAAGGTGTGGTGTTGCTGTGTGTTTCAATTTTGAAGTAATGTCCAGAGGATCCGTCCCTGGAGCATATTTGAAAGAAACCTGTGTAGGTCTGTGATTAGATATTGAAGTAATGTTGAGGGGATCCTGTTCAGCGCTATATTTCCACGTTGAGGTTATGTCAACATGATCCTCTGTTGGCTTGAGCTTCTGTGTTGGGGTAATGTCAAGAGGATCCCACTCAGGAGTGTGTTGGTCAATGTCAAGAAGATCCTGATTTGGTACACGTTCCAGTGTTGGAACGCCATTGAACGAATCCTGTATACGCCTATGTTTCAAAGTTGGAGCAACGTCAAGCGGTTTCGGTTCAGGTTGGCGTTTCAGTGTCGGAGCAATATTGAAAGGATTTTTTTCAGGTCTGCCTGTCAGACTGTCCTTTTTAGGTCTGCCTTTCGGAGTTGATATGTTCAGATGTTTCGGCATTATTCGTTTCAGAGTTGTGGTAACGTTAAGACGGTGTTGTCTTGGAACAATGTGGCGTAGACCGGGTGTTGATTTGACTTGCCGAGTTGATGCTACATGAACAGAACCTTGAGTCAGGCTCAGTTTCAACGTTGAAGTAGCGGACAGAGAGTTCTGTGGTCTATTTTTCACGGTCGTTGGAGCAACAGCAAGAGGAAGCTGTGAAAGTCCGCGTTGTGGAGTTGGTACAACATAAAGATGATCCTGTAGTGGTAGGTGTTTCTGAATTGTGGTAACGTTGGAACTATCCTTTAGTGAGCTGCGTTTCAACTTTGTTGCAACATGGAAAGCCCCCTGTGTTGGCTTGTCTTCAAAAGTTGAACCGGCATAAGAAGGATAGTGAGTCGACCTGAGGGACTGCCTTGGGTCAATATAAAGTGGGTCTTCAGTCAAACAGGGGGTCAGTGAGGTTGAGTCATTAGGATCACTCTGCGTGGACCTGTGTTTCAGTGTTGGTGCCTCATCTAGGGGATCCTGTACCGAACTGTCAATCAAGAGTTGAGCAACATCGAGAGGATCCTGCGTCAGTTCAGGTTGATGAGTACAGTCTACATAAAGAGGATCCTGTGCTGACGTAAAACTCACATTAGGATCTATATTAAGAGAAACTTCTGTCTCACCAAGTTTCGAAGTTGGAGTAACATAAAGGGGATCATCTTCCAAGTTATCACAGATGGCAGGTAATGTCTTTCCAAAGTCAACAAAATGAAAGGAGTTCATGGTATCACAGGTTTCTCCGCCTGGATCTAAGGTTTTGGCTTGCAATGAAATCCTTGATTCGTTGGATTGCCTCACAGCCCCTTCTTGGTTGATACCTGCATCAGGCTGCATCTCCTTATTGCGATGACAGTTCACACCTACCACCGTAAATGGGCTACGTCGTTGGTCATTTTGACCTTGCTGAGTGGAGGTTGAACTCACTTCCTGGCATCTGCTCGGTGACGTGCGACAACTTTCTTGTGAAACTCCTTCTTCAAGATCAGGACTAAGGCGCAAGGAAAACTCACTAGATTCTGATTCAAGTCTTGCCTTTTTAATCAACAATAACACATTCCCTTTGTCAGCGACTACTTCATAGTCGCTCAGTACTTCACCCTCTTCTGCCCTGCTTCCAGATCTGTCTTGCCTAACACCCTCCCCCCAAATCTGATCGTTATTGTG
Organism: Pachypeltis micranthus; assembly: GCA_020466155.1. Taxonomy (NCBI): domain Eukaryota; kingdom Metazoa; phylum Arthropoda; class Insecta; order Hemiptera; family Miridae; genus Pachypeltis; species Pachypeltis micranthus. The sequence continues at coordinate 52,900,024 of CM035770.1, read as the reverse complement.
GGTTGATTTCACAGCTGTAGATGCCTCATTTGGTTCCCAGCCATCACAGCTGTCGTCTGAAACGACATAAACGGCTTCAGAGTTTTCTGTGGCACACTGTGGCTTTCCTAGCCCAACAGTTTTTGCAATTACGGGTTCCAATTGAAACTCATCCCAGCTGTCGGAGCTACTCTGATCAGAGACCGAGTATATACTAATAGCACACGTTTGGTCTGTAACAACGTGTGTAGTCACTGCTAGATCTGACCGTGGTTTTGTTATTTGACTCTTGGGTGTCTCTGGCCTTTCACTAAGGGATGTATCTTGAAGGTTGGTGTAATCAGAATCTAAAACTGATTCATCATTTGTCAACTCAAATTCATCTAAGACAAGGCCTGTCTTGCTTGGATGGTTCAGCGCTTGTTTCTCTCTGGACTCTCTAGAAGCGAGGGCACTGTTGTCATCTTTGTGGTAAAGGCTTTGTGGTTCATTTATGGAATCTTCAACTTGTTTGGATGAAAGGCCTATCTCAATTGCATTCGTATCAGAATGCAAATCACAATCCAAAGGATTCATAGATCCTTCATTGCTTGTACAGTTAGTAGATAATTCCTTAGCAGTTTCTGCTAAAACAGGTATGTCATCAGTTATATGATTGCTCGCTAAAACCTTTTCATCAGGCTCTTTGTCATTTGTGAGTTCTTCTAAAGGTGCAGTAACGCAATCATTTAAGCAAGGACCCTTTGAAGAGTCGTTTAAAACGTCATTTTGTGAACTGTGGATTGCACCAGAATCTGTAGGGTCATCTGGCAGCTGCTCAACAGACAGGACACCTTTGGGAGTCACTGCAAAATCACCCAGCAATACCTTAGAAGAGTGTGGAGACTCGCCTTGACTGCTGAGTTCTTCAAAAGAGACAGTACCACAATCATTTAATAAACCAGGTGTTCCAGGTCTCTCTGGAAATGATTGTTCACGATGGGTTGGTAATCTTGTAGTAGATGGCTCACCAACCAACTCTACAACCGAATCAACAGGAGAGATATTTGTATCGCTGGATTCCAGCAATAAGGGCTCATCTTTTGATGATTCAGATAGGCGCTTTTCCTTAGGCCCAGGATAGCACCGTACTTTCCAACCTGCAGAATCTGGAAGATTCTTAGGAACAGGAGGTAATGTGTACCTGGAAGTTGGAGGACAGATTTCGTCTAATGACTGGTTAGGCTTCGAATCGTTGGATTTGAAAATGGCCAATTCGTGAAAATCAGAACTTGAGTTGCCAATTTGATACTTGGAAATGTCTGCTTCAGTGACACAACTTGAACTGGCTTCATCGTGAGCACTGAGAGCATGGTGTTCTCGTTCCACAACCGAAAGGTTCAATTTACTAGTGTTGTGAGAAGGAAAAATTACGGCGGAATGGTTGTCTGATTCCTGGACTTCAAAACTAGAGCCCCCTAACTGGAGGATGGAGGTTCTCGAAGAGGTACTGATAAGGCTACAGTTTTCAGTGACAGCTCGATCAGAGTGAGACGTTTTGGATGACAGTTCTGACCCTTCATGGGCCGCAGTACTGCAGCCTGGGGATAGATTGTATGCCTTGTCTTCCAAAGCTGATGACTGTGGAGTCAACTGGGGCCTGGTAAAACATCCATCAGTCAGTTCAGCATGATCCAAAGTATCCTGCGACGCTGCAGAAGGTGACACCCTACCACACAAAGCCAATGGCGGTGGGATTTTGCTTTCGATTTTGGATTTTCTTCTTTTGAAGTGAACCTTCTCTTGGAACCCATTCAACCTTGATGTAACTCTGTCTTGACCATCTATGGTGGGATCAATAGTTCCTGAAACATACTTTTCACACCTGGAATTCAGTTCGCTACTCTCCGATGCCTGCTTAGTAGGAGGCATCAAACAATTCAATGTTCCAGTGCCTTGGGCAGTAGGGTTTTCAAGCGTTTCAATGCTCAGCGTTGCATCCAGAGGGTGAATTGACGAGATACCTACCCCCGTTTGAGCTTGAGCCATCGCTGATTGGCCTTGAGAGCACCCATTTACTGTCAAACAGTCAGGAATGCAGCTAACTTTCTCATCATCCAGTTTTGAGCATTCACTGGTAAATGTTTGGGCAGGACTTGTGTGACACATCTTGGGGAGAGAATCACTACTTCTGGATTTTGAAGCAGCACAATTTGAAGATAAAACCGTAGGAAACAACGAAGACAATTTACCAGCAATAAGTGAAGCATCATTCCAGCGTGTACAGTCATTGTGTAGGCTTGGCACTAATTTATCGTGAAAAGGAGAATCAAAACCAGTTTCGAGGGATGCTGTAAACTTATTTTCGCTTTTCTCCAAATTTGAAACTACACTACTTGAAGGAGTGGCCAATGAATTGGGATCAAGTCTAGGTTGATGAGTGTGTAATTCTATAAGTATATCAGGAGATGTAGCAAATGTCTGATTCAGTGTTTGAAGTTCCTGTCTTAGATATGTGGAGTGATTTGGCATATTAGTTTTGTTGGAAAGAGCGACAAACTGTATCGTTTTAAGCAGCTCAATTTGGCCTTCATCAAAATCAGAAGTACACGTCCTATCAGTGGAATGATTCATTTGTACACAAAATTTAAACTGTTCAGATCTACCATCTTCATTGGCAGACAACTTAGCCAAGTCCTTGGCTTGGTGATTCTGCTCTGAGGTGGGATCGACAATTATTAGAGTATCACTTGGCACATTTGCTGTGGTAGAGGGGTCTGTAGGTTGCCTTCCATTCAGTAAACTTGAAGATTGACATTTTTTACGTCGCATTCGAACATTAGGAACAGAACCGACTATTGTCATTCGACGCCTAGTTAGGTGAGAGTCAACACTTTTTCTAGAACTCCTTGTTACTAGGTAGGAAGTGTTCTCTTTAGGAGAGCCTGGTTCTGAGAGGGCTTCAGTAAGTGGGGTTGGCAGTTCGCCTTCCACGCTCTGTCGAGAGCCTTTTCTACATTTCACTGTTTTGTTTTTCCTCTCAAGCTCAACTGTGTGTGCCCCACACGACTGGCCAGCCTCAGCTTCCCCTAGAGCACATCTTCCGGGTGCCGATATGGGGGTTGGTTCTTGCTTCAGATGTATGATATCGTAAATGCGTTTCATTACACTAGGCAAAGTGTCAGCACTGGTTTGGGAGTGATGAGAGAAGCTGTGGACACCAGGTGACGTTGATATTGAAATGACGTCGCATTTTGATTGAGATCCTGGAAATGACGAGTTGCATAGAATTTCACACTCAACCAATTTTTCGTTTGCTCTTTCGCTTTCATCACCAACGATCTTTTCATGTTTTGGAGAAGATACTTTGCGTTCACGCCCAAACTTGACAAGTTGGTCCCCCCTCTCAATGACAACGTGATCGCTTTTTATAGTTATAGACTTTATATTTGCGAGATCCATTCCGTCTTCATCATCAGTCAACTTATCAAACAATGGCAGTCCACACGAGTCCTTCCTGCAAGGTATCACTATTTTGGTAGAAGAATCGCCACTTATTTCTACCTCCAAATGTCCCGGATTGTCTGCTACGTCAGACGTTAGGAGAAAGGGTTCTCCATTGACCACCGATAAACAACCATCGGGAGATAACATTTGAATACTTTTCCTGCCAAGGTCATCAAATTGTGAAACAGTCGACTCTGCAACAAAACGATAAATTCATTCATTACACATTTATGGCTCAAACCTGCCGTATAATACTAAATGGCATATCTATCAGTCACCAATAACAATTGAACATGACAAAACGTAACCAGTATAAAACGACTCCCTTAAATTGGTCTATTGATAAATATGGATGAGACACACACCTTTGCTCGTCTCTCGTCATTCAGCGATTTGTTCCACTCTAGCGACTAATCAAATTCGTTTTTCATTCATTCAATATGACGAGGTATGTTCTATATACAAACTGGTAAGAATTTATTGGGCTACTACTACTCAAGTTACGACCTCCACCGAGTACCTGTAGCATGGGTGATGTATTAGACTGATACCATGTTTTGTTTTGAATTATTTGTGTTTATAGTTCTGGAATTATAGTAAAAGCGTTGTGAAAAAACGCTGCAAATTATTCTATAATGGTTTACTATTCTCTTGCACAGCTCAACATAGTCTCCCAACACTGAGACCTGTCCCGTTCGATTCAGCATCCAAGTGACTACAACAGAACGACGAAAATGTACATATTCTAGGCGTTTGTAGGCAATTGGCACGATGTGACATGTCGAGCTGGCAGGTGGTGGATTACTTTCGCTGTATTGCCCCGCGAGCCCTCTCAATTAGTAACCTTTGGCTCAATATAATTACTGCAATTCCCCTGTTTTCGACTTAAACGCTGTCATACACCTTGTGATACGTAGAAAATGATACCAAACACGACGTAATTGCGATAAACCTACCAACATTTCGTGTCGATAACGATCATGTCCCAGACTGCAGACAGACATTGCATATTTGGAATCCTGAAAGTGACAAATTTTGAGAAGGGGGGGGGGGGGTGTTAGAAAATTGACAAAATGAAAAACTGAATACAAAACAAAAACATCTGGTTTCGAAAGCCCTCAAATTTCTTACATAGTTATTGGAGTTTCCCTTCAACACTCCCCCTCACTCAAAAACGTCATCACTCGGTTGACCTTTTTGTACCATCCACGCTGAGTTCAAAGTATTGTACCTTTGGGGTTGCGTTCACACCTAGTACATTGGATGAAATATTAGCGTGTTGTATTTAACACGTATCTGGTTCGTTTCTAAAGCGATTGTCAATGTGCCTAGTGCAAGCATAGATCACAGGGTTTTTAGCAAGACTCGTTGCTCCTTAGTAGTCACAATGTAGTGTGATCGGTTCATCTGCACTAAAACACTCTCCTTGGAAACCTAAAATCCCTCGCCTTCTTTCATCGATCTAGTAAGTGCCATATAATTAGCTTCTACGCTGGATAACGCAACCATTCGTTGCTTTCTCGATTCCCAGCTGATGCTGTAGGCGAACATGAACACAAAACCAATGTCCGATCCGTCTATGCTCCCCAATCTGCATCAACGAATCCGAGGGCGTTATTCCTTGTTGCTCAATCTAACTTCTTATACCACATTTTTTGAGACGGTGTTGGCCCATACACGGCTTTTTGGAGACGGCACACTTTTTTTCCCTTGATATTTATTCCTAACTCCCAAGAGTCCCTCAATATCTTTAGTGGCTTACATACAAAGGTCTTCCTCGATCTCATCATTCAAATACGCGCACATGAAATCAAGTTGCTGAAGTTTTAAGTTAATTTCAGTGGCTAGTGCTATTATGAAACGAACGTAGACGAATCTGGGTACTGATGCGTACGTTGCATTTTAGTAGATTCTTGGCATTTGATAAATCCTTGCAGCAGCTAACCTGCCTTTTCTTCTTTCATCGGTTCAGAAAACCCATTTCTATCAAACAGCTGACTGGGATCTCAAAAGTATTAATGGTTGCATTTCCAATGTTTTGAATTCTTCCGTCTTCCAATTCGAAACGTTTCACGTCCAATTCAGAGTAACTCGTGGCTGATGTCCATCATGGGACCATAATTTATTATCCATCCAGCGTCGTTTTCATCTTTTGGCTTAATGGATCTATTCACGTAGCTCCACAGATCGTTTTTCATTACAATGCATTTGAATTCTCCATGTCTCATAGTTTTCCCTTGTCATTTCAAAACTCATCCTTGAACTCTGCGTTGGGAATATTCTAGGCCCATAATCTTTTACATTTAAATTGATTGACAAGGAGATGCACGAAGGTTTATCTTGAATACAGTGAACAATGGGAATGTACAAAACCGAATACAAAAATAAACGAAACATCCGGTTTCCAATGCCCTTCAACAATATTACAGTTGTCATTTGTAACAGTTCAAATTCGTTAAAGCCGTTTTTGAAAAAACAACAAATTTTGGTGTTTTCATTGCTATAACTATAGTTTCAGGACAATTTTGCTCAACCCCCTTTTTTTTTTGAGTCCTATGTTGATGTGGGAGCCAAATATCAAATTTGAGCTGATTTGGTTCAGCCACTTTGCCTCAATCACGACCGCAGACCATACCCATGGTGTTTTTGGGACTCAGAAGCCTTCAAAACGTAAAGATCTGAAGTAACTGAACAATAACAAATTTCAGCGTTTTACGTAATAGATCTAAGGAAAGTAAAAAGAACAATGCATCCTGAAGTCCAACTTTGAAGAAGTGGAAGCAATCTCTCTGGTTTTGCATGATGCACTCTGTGAGTTACTTAGGTTACGAGAGGCTACCACAATGACATCAAATTCAACTAAAGTAATGTGATTGGATGAAGAATTAGAAAACCTACGGTTACTTGAGGTCATATATGTGTTGATAAAATCCATGGCACACATCCTTCTTTCCAAGCGTTTCGAAGCACGTAAATGGCGTCCAAGGTTCCAACTGCTACTATTTTGGTCCATGACCTCATTCTCATTCAGTTGAGTTTTATCAATAGTGAAGGTTTTAGTATGTTCAGTATTGATTGGTGGGCTCCTAGGGAATGGGTGATGATCAGGTGTCAACTTTGTAGAGTCTATCTTGTCAAAAGATAGGAATGTCGTTCCAGGCGCCAAACCGCAGCCACTCTAGAAAACCATAAGTGATCACACATAGTAATACAGTGAAGGTAGGTGATTAATTTTGCGTATTTCTATATGCAGCACATTTCAAACATTCAACACATCAGGCTCTGCTTAAAACATATATCCACCTCTCTTTTTCTACTTGTCATTGGTGGTGGGGGGGGGGGCTGCTTGCTGTGGTCTCATAAATTTACGTCTGTGCAATGGCAGTTCTGCTTCCTCATCCTCTTCATCCTCAAGGGAATTCTGCAGTGTACAGCTGCTCTCATAGATCCTCCAATACTGCTGAGCACCATGGTAGGTTCAGGAGAGATTTCAAGATCGTGTTTTCATTCGACATTCCGGTGGCCCCTGTATCAGTAAGCTTCATCCTCTCCTAGTTGAGCACTGCCATGATAAACTAGACAACACAACTCCAGAAGCCACATGGTGGGAGACAAGCGTCTCCATCATGCTGAACCTCTTCCTGCCTTTGGTTGGCTATGGTAGGCAATGCTGAATGTATTGGACTACACCTCTGCCTCATAGAAGAGGATGACGTGGATAACGCTCATGAGTAAGCCCCACTTCCCCAGTACACACTCATGGGCTCCTTATGTGGCACAACTTTGCAAGCAAGACATACAAGCTTTATTTGCTGCTTGCTCGATGTAGAAACCAAACAATTAGATATCATTTGGAGCTCAGGGGTCTTAACATTTGGGGAAGAGTCATCATCACCAACAATAGCTCAAGAATTTGAAGAGTGAGGGGCAAGCTGTGGGCTTCCACTCAACCATAACCTATTGGGGGAAATGGCGTGGGCTACTACAGGTAAAGTACTGTAAATGTCTGAAGAAAACTAGCATTGCTTCGTTTAGTCGATCGTTCCCACATATTTTGTTGTGGTAAGGACAGCAACAAATTGAATCAGGGTTGGCTATTAAAAAGAGACTTGAAGAGACGCTGAACTGTACCTTTAAGATTGGTGGATGTGACGCCTTCCACTGAGTTAACCTTGAAGCACGAGAACTAGATTTCTTCTTTCGTCCTCTTTTCTTTGCAACTGTATAAGAAATTAATTTTTATTTATTTATAATATAATGCAATACACCATACTGCTAAACAGTATTCTTTCAACAGTAAATAAATAATTTTGAGTGGCGCTGTTTCTACTATTACCAAGAAATCTTATTACTAAGAACGCCAAATCTTCAGCTGCAAGTGCAAAGGTGAGTAACATTTTCAACTACCGTTTTTCTTCAACTTCAAATCATTTCCTGTTTAAATTCTTTTTCTGCTGCATTTAAAGTGTTTCTCTTTTCTTCGCAATACTTTGGTGCTCACTCATTTACTTATACAGCCAAACTCTCAGTCTCAACTATTACTGCTACTGTTAACCTAATTGTTTCTATGAACCGCTGTCTGTTATCAATGCCTGTCACGTCAGGGCCCTAGCAATTGGGATTTTATTTGCAGGGACACAACTCAAGACATTTAACGGAGCTCATCTGCAATCAGAATTTACTTTACAGAACCGTGAGGCCAACCACCGTAAAGAATAAAAGCTGAGGAGGCTCGTGATTCAACTATGACGCACAGCCCCTTGACTTAAGGTTATAATTGCTCAAAAGAAAATGCTTGGATTTCTCACTACAGAAATGCAGTAGTAAAACGCTCCATTAAAACAGATTTATAGTTTTGGGAGTAAATATGCGTGCATAAAACTGTTGCAATTAGGACTACTTTAATAACTAGTTTTCCTTCGAATAACAATTCTATTCTAGCCTACCAACTCGTCGCCTAACCTAACTTTCACAACATACTCTTCCTGTCTAACCTTACCCTGTCAGTTAAACATAATTACAGATCCACACAAATTGTTCTAGCGAATAACTCACTCCGCAGAACCGTACATGGGTTAACAGGTAAGAAAATAACAATGACGACATGAAGTAACCACAAAAATCTTATCTTCGTTGAATGCACTAACGTTCAGTTGACTTGAGTGACTGAACAATCAACTAGTTGCCTTGACAGGTAGGGCATCGACTATTTCCGCGAAAAACTTTTCCGCGAATGAGATCGCTGGTGACAAATTAACTGTTTACAAACTCACTTGTATCAGTTGACAGATTTTCGACTGGTTTCTCTCGGTCAGATGGATGTGTCGAAGTACGTGTTTCTGCGCATAGTTCTCGCTTCATTGTTTCTTATTTTCGAATCAGATACATTAAACGCTCAAGTAGGACTAACGAAAACTTTAATGTAACAGCGGCGTTACCCGATTCCTCTAAGAGCGACTTGGAGGTTATGTGAAGAAGCTCACAGGATTTCAGTAGGAGCCAGGCAAGGTTCGTTGAAAACAAGGTGTGCTCAATTGAGTCGAATGTGTTGTGACGTCAGCGTCCGAGGCGCAACTCCCGGACTCGACCGTTATTCAATAGTTTTACTTTTCCCTACGAGATGACACTGTCCGCGAATCAATCATTTTGAGACGAGCGCGAACTGCGACTGGTGGCCATTATAATCAACCGGTTATTTGAGGTAAATTACTAACGAAAGTTGAGAATTAAGCTTGTTATATCCCTCTTAATTGACATAAAGAGAGGTATGAAATAGTTGATTAATATAAGAGATGCAAATTTGTTGGGCAGGTTATGAGGCTTTCAACTACAGACAAACATGCAACTCCTGGATGTGAAAACGAACTAATTCGAGTTTCGAATCTTACAGAGATTGAGTTAGTTCCATCAGTATAGTCCAAATTAACGTACGTAGTGGGTGATTAATTCGTGGCTAATGGAGTACTGGGAGTAAGCGCTTTCTATGTAGACGTCATGTAGTCGTAGTGATGACTTAAGACGTACAACCGACTTATCGGAGTAAGTCAGCACAGAGACGAATGATGTATTTAGAGTGAAAGCAGGTCTGTTTCATCATCAAACCTTCACACTGATTACAGAAATCGAAAGTTATGGAAGTCGCATTGTTTTGTTAGGATGCAAGAGCACGGGCTCTTGATCAGCATCGACCGAACCGAGACCTGTGGAGGTATGGCAGGTTGTCATTTAGCAAGTCTGTCGGCAGAAAGGTGTTGCCCATGTTCCCATTCGGAAGTATGATCCTGGGCACTCGGCATCATCCGAGCACCCGGAGTTCATAACCTGGTTCCCACCTGTGCTAACTATTTACTTCGGCAGCCAGTTTCAAAGAGATAGATCAGCTGCAGACTCGTTTCTTCCCCATAACCTTCTTCGCAAACTGGGTGAAACGGCGATAGCTTGCTTAGTAGCAGTAAAAACTGGAATGTTTGGCTGCTCTTCCAACAACTGCCACTCACTGTTGTAAGAACTGCAGCGGAGCTCACATGGTTTCTTGTTTGCTCCTCACTGAAGGTGCTCGGCGCGCAGGAAGTTGAGTCTTTGAGAGAAAAGATGTGGATCCTGCATTAAAGTAATTATGTCCCGAAAAAAACTGGCTGTCTAGTTTTCTGGCACAACCCATGTTCTTGGATGTTGGAAAAACACTCGTACGTGCCACGTTCCTTCCTATTCCTATCTCACTTGCCATTTATCTAATGCCCATTCATCTAGCGCGGAATGTATTAGTTCAGTTGAGAGATCTGCACAGAGTTCGGTCCTGAGCGGGGCAAGTTGCCTTATCACTCTCCAGTTGTCTTCCATGCAATTAGTGGCCGAGTCAACGGGTAATGGACCGATTGAAAGCTCTCGTCCTCATTGCACTACAAGCTAGAGAATACAGGCTCACTATCGTAATACTTAGACGATAGTCCTACTGGCAAACGTAACTAAATCGTTTTACCCTGTGTTCGTTAATTGCTGTCACAAGCCTGACTGCTGTGGGTGAGATGGTCCTATAGAGCTCTTCATTGACCGCTCAGTTTTTATTTGCATAGTCCTATGACCTTGAACAGTATTAACGTTTTTCACGAGAGAAAAAGTCCTTAAAAGTCACTTTTTTCAAAATGGTTGTAACAGTCCCAATCGAGCTTATTCTCTTTGTAATAGTTAATATCTATGTATGTGTATGTATGAATAGGCCCCGTACCATCCGTATACTTTCTTTCTCCACAGTGAGGACCTCTGTTGTTCGCTCCCTGGAGAGCATCTGGGAAGAGTTCCAAGTATTTCATCTCGACGGATCGTCACCACATTCCCCCTGAGCCGGAGTTCACCAACTTGTTCAGAACAATATTTGTGGATTTTCTCCCAAGATAGGCGTGCTGGGAACAGTGGATGGGCGTATGAACAAGATATTGATCCCATATCCTGAGACCTACTATCTTCTCCGTAGTTTTCAGCACGAAGGACGTGAAATTGATGAGATAGTAGGTCTTTGCCTAGCTCGAGGATTATGAATACCATCTTTGCCTTCCTCCACATTGTGGGTAGGTGTCTCAGGACATAGCTTCCCCTGAACACCGTCACTAACAGTCGCGCAAGAGTGCCTTGGCGATGCTGTAGCTTTGCAGGAACAATCCCGTGAACACCCCAGGTGTCTTGAAGGGTTTAAACCAGCCTATTGCCCATTTCACTTTATTGAGTGTAAATATTATCCTGGATGCACTCCCTTTCATGTTTCTGGCAAGTGTTTCCCTCTTCAGCTGGCAACTGTGGGTTGCTCCATCAGCCCTGCATGTTAAGAGATCCTGGAAAGTGAACCGCCATCACTTCCTCCAGCATCTCCTACTGCTCCCACTATACGATCTTTCAGCCTTTTGTATCAGACATATCATTGGCATCTCTTCCGTGGTAAGAACCTTCTGCACCGTAGCCATGGTGGACAAGCCTTCTATGTCTTTGCTGAAATTCTGCCAGGATACTCTTCTAGCCCTCCTCAGGGCCTCATTTTATTCTGAGAGACGCTCTATAGGCATCCCAATCACTATCTTTCTTTGCCCTGTTAAAGAGCCTCCTCCTCTCTGTACATAGTCCATGTAGGTCCTTGTTCCCTCATGGAACGTCCCTATGTGACTCCTAGTTTTCTAGCTCGCCTCATAGGGTTCCTTTATAACTGCATTAAATGCCTGTAGCCTGCTCCACCTCCTCAGCAGTCTGCTCGCCACAGCTGAAACCTTTCAAACTTAATGACAGCGTGCACCTGTACAGAGCCCAGTCCGTGTTTTTTGGGTTCCGATAAGCCCCTCAATCCCTATTTGGGAAGCCCAGCCAGAGCATCATTATCAGATAATCTGAAGTATAAGTCTCATTCGATACATACTACTCCACTACCCAACTGGCATAAAATTGACTGGATACAGATATATCCAGCATCTTTCGCCTCCTGCAAGTAACAAAAGTGGGTGAGTCGCATTGCAGCCAATTATGAGATGCAGATTTTCGCTTCTGGGTCCCTTCCCCTTAACTACTCCAGTCCAGACCCCAAGGGCAACCCCACCACCAATAGCCCCTGCCTTAGTCAGGCCTTACATAGGTCCAACGCCAGCATCAACAGGACGAACCCCACTGCCACGCCACTATGCGATACATTTAGTTTTAGGCCCCACACCCAGACCCAGTGCTTCTGTTACCATCAGTCCCCTGGTGTTTGGTATCCCCCCTCATCACTCTCGTCTTGTAACTCCCCCTCCACACCTTTGAAAATTGCGTGCAGAGCATTTCCTGCATACCCAGTTTCCTCACCCTGGTCTTCCCCAGCTGCATCATTATTGAGACTGTCAGATCAGTCTTCAGGATGGCTGCTGACTGCTCGTCTAAGAGTACACTCATTACCACTGCCATCCCCCTATCAATGCGCGACAGGATCTTCCAATGCTTTGTGGAGAGCCCTGGTTCTATGTTGCCAGGGAACCTCATGCATTCGTTTCATTAGAACGACATGGCCTTTTGTTCCCTCTTGCTGGGTTTTAGGAGATCCAGAGACCCCCCACCCCTCCTTGGTGCAGAAGAGCCCCGCTCAACATCTAGGGGAACCCCGCTTAACAGGAGGGGTCTTCCGATTCCCCTTGCTAGCAGCATGCGGCCACATGTCTTGATGGCAGATGAGAAGTCACAGCCCATGTCCATGACCTCTCCCCCCAAAAGGTAGGTGCTTAACAGAAGCCTCTCGTTCTCAATGAGGGTCAATTTTTCAATATTGCTGAAAATATTGAGTCCATTTTGTTTCCAAGGGTTGCTAGGGAATTAGAAGTCCATCATGAGGGAGCCCCGAATTGTACCATAAAGCTAATTACTCAGATAGGTCCCTGAGGCTCCGTTATCCACTCAGGCCCACCTGTGCCAATCGCCCTTAGCAAAGGGACTCTTGACACGATGGGATTGGGAGGTGCACGAGAGTTCACACCCACCCATCGCCTTTGTCGGTCCTTCTCGCCATCCCAACGGACCCAGCTCAACTCATAATGGGGCCTACCAACGGAGAGGCTACGAAGAGGCTGGGAGGGGCTTATTATCGCACCCGTAGCTCTTAGGCCCCTGCACATCTTGTTCAGCCATACTATACTGTCCATTTCGCTCCCATTTACTTTACTTGTTTTCCGTGTACATCAATCTCCCTTTCTCATTGCTGCCTCCAAAAGTGACCGTACAAGTTACAACTGCGACTGTTGTTTCCAAATAATAATAATAATAATAATAATAATAATAATAATAATAATAATACAAATAACTGCGAGTGTTGAACTTGAAATGCTCCCACATATCTTTGAGGCTTTGGCCTACCTACTCACAATATCGTTCAAAGAGGGGGGAGGTCGAGTGTTGATCAACATCCAGTACAGCCGCACAAATGACCCTATAACCCCTGTCTCCACCTAATGGATTTCACAGCCCTCAGTCGATCATCAAACTGCTCGAACCATGCAATCGAAATTCGACTCCTTGTCCCGCTTCATCGCTCGTTAAATGTAGTTCTCCTCTCGGACGAGGTCCCCAGGGCCAAATGTTTTGACCTCAGTTGAGCCTATTTAAACACCTTTTCTACTTTTTTCTTCGGCAAAACGAAGAGTGGGAGGGGGAATCCTATCAATAATTGGCAGTTGAAATTTAGTCAGTGGCTCGGTGAATCGCGGTCAAGTCGAATCGCCAAACGGTCGTTTGAAACTGAATTGAAACGGTTCAACGAAGATGGCTCGAGCGAGGTAACAAACACATTTCTAAGCTTCCGTACTGTGTACTGGTGTGGGGTGGTTCATACTCGAGCCACACACATAAACGGGTGGTATTGTGGAGCTTAGTTGCCATCAACCTTCTAGCAACCTCCACTCGCATTTTGTTCTCCGATCCGATTTTTGAAACTATCCGTCGAACTAAAATTAACGCCAAAAAACGTCAGAAAAAGAGGTTTGACGACAAATGGTCGAAAATTTTCTTAAAAATGGTTCTGATGATCATGAATAAACGTACAGGGGGTACCGTTAGCTAACTAGTACCTACATTTTGTTCTCGATCATTCCATTATGTTTTCACAGAAATGATAGATGATACAGCGCCCATATATATTGCATATTATGGAATTTAGAAGGGCAGTGGAAAGTCGTGTAATGCTAAGCACCCGATATTTGTAGGTACACTTAAGGAAGGTACAGCTAACAGAGGCTCTGAACTCGAGACCCCTCCACCGAATGTCACTCTCACCTCTGGCTGCAGACGACAACCCTATATTTGTACAGAGTTTTGACTTGCCCTTAATACCTGTTGTTAAACACACTAAGCATTTTCTTAACCACAGTTTACGAATATCCCACTGTGCCTGAATAATTTTGTCAACCTGAAGGAAGACCGATCGTGCTTATAGCTCTGTACTCACTTTTTTTTAGAAAAAACATTTGTTATTTTGACCTTGCCCACGTTGATCTACTGTTGGACGTAAAATCTGATTTGGTTCTGCTGTTTATTCTCAATTGCAAACATAGACAAAGATCGTCGTCTCAAAAGGTGTTTCCGTATTCTGAAGCCTCTTGAACGTGTAAAATGCGTTCGTCAGGACACACCAGTCAGATTAGTACTAGATCACAAGGAAAGGACATCCCGAAACTGTATGTATATAGAAGGGGATTTATTTAAAAATAAGGGGGTAGAACAATTAAGACCCCTCTTCGCAATAATAAGGGTTGGGAACTCCTTCAGACGGAATTGCGACAACGTCCCATGAAAGACCACTGACTCTTATGCAGGTAGCTCGTAGATTCAACCATGCTAGTGAACAAATAGCGTCAGCATAGTCTGAAAGAGTGCACGCTAAAGCCTCGGAAGGATTGTGGTCGAGAAACGCTTCTGCGCAGAACGTGGATCTGAAAAAAAATGCGTGCACTTTTTTCAGCCAATTGGATGATTTTTCTTGTTACTTCGTAGTGCTCAGGATTGTGAAAAGGGATAAAAACAGTAAACCCCGAACAAAAGGAAGAGTGAAAAACTTAATGTGAACACTTAAACAAATATCTTACGGTGAATGTGTCGTACCTTAAAATTATCCAATGCTCTGAAGAACCGGCGTTAGGACTAAATTATTATATACTGTAATGCAAGGGAAGTTGTGTGTTGTTCAACATCTTGTCGACTGCCTTTAAGTTGGCTAATTTTGATCCCGTTTGCCATTTCGCGAGGTTTTCCAACTATCTCATAAGACAAATCACGAGACTTGGTGATCACGGGCACGTGAGTGAGTTGGAGCGGGGGAGAGGGCCGTTTGGCCGAGGGCCAAGAGGTCGGTCCTGCGTAGAGCCGCTTGTTTACAATTGTTAACTCAATTTGTAAACTGGTTTGGAAAGAATAAATTACGCCTTTTCGACGTATTTTCGCTTCGCTTCGTTGTTCTTTAGGCCGGTTCTATGGATCCCCATTAGTGAGATTGCGTCACTTATTGTGACTGTCAACTTCTACGACTCACCTTCACTCAGAACGGTCGTAAACGTGGGATTTGTTATGGAACAAACGTAACAACAAATCGATCAAATCAATCTTAGTCGAGATTTTAGAGATAATTTATTGTGCGGCTCTCGTCGTGTTCGCATGGTTGAAAATCTTTAATTTTGACAATGGTTGTTTGGGACTGCACACACGCAGGTTTAATCAAAAACGTTTTTGGGGGACAAAAATATTTAGTTTTTTCATCATTATAATAACTAAAATCAGTTTTGGACCAATTTGGCACAACCCCTTATTTTGGCCTCTAATGCCGATATACAAGATAAATGTCAAATTTGAGCTTATTCGGTTCAGCCGTTTTTTCTCAATCACAGGCATACAGAACACGCACATTTTCTCACGTATTACTTTTCGCACTCAAAAGCCCTAGAAACTCAAAGGCTTGGTGAAAACGTTTCTCCCAACTTCGTTTGGCTAATGATATGTAAAAAAGGCACAATTTTCACATTCATGGACGGCAACATAACATACATTATCTGTATGTAATTTGATCGGGTTCCTCCATTCCCTAGCTGTTGGCTCGTTGATGTTTAGGCGCTACGCGTTTGCTCTTGAATTGGTTGTGATTCCCTCGCTGTTTATCACTTAACTCATTCGACGATCCAACGGCACGCTACGATCACATTCGTCTCGTTGGAACGCTCGTGATTGACTGCTTTACATTGAGAGAAGACGCCCTCGCAAGCGTCGTTTCACCAAGCGTTTTGTTTTCTCGTTAATGAAATCCTCATGTCATACAACTCGATATGTGTACGACTGGCACCGCTCACACGCGAGTATCCTCATCCCACTTTAAGCTACTCCAACGACCGTAAAAATTGTCCACATCGACGCAACTAGATGCGAACTGACGAGCCCAGGTGTGAATTAGACGTTACAAGCTAAAAAAACTCCTCTGAAAGATCTCTTCGTTCCGCGTTAATTAGTTGACATCCGGAAAAATAAAACGAGCCCGTTGCAGGAGGCGTTGCCGTCAGAAAAGAGAAGCGGTTTCAGTGACGTGGGTTAAAGACCTCCAGGTTACTACGCACCTTTCCACCGCTAGAAGTAGCGGAGGGGCACAATTAGACGCTGGCAGTGCAAGAGAAGCGCCTCTAGACTTACAAATGATGCGGCTGTTATAGTGTTACAAAGTCATATGTCATAAGGTGATAGGTAATTTAATCTCAGGTAAATCTCGGTTCAACGGATAATCACAGAAACAAGTAAATGCTTTTGAAATGAAACATGAAATAGTTTTGCAAATACTAAAGAAAATACTCGCCGAAATTAGAATTTTTCGAACCAGTAGGCTTATTAGGCAACTCACAAAACTCCCTTTAAGGAGTAACCTCAGTTTCATCCAAACCGCAGCTTTCACAGTAGAATTCAACGATGTTTCAGAGGGGGACTCGTTCATTTGTACCTCGACGTTCCCTTTGACAATCGGTCCGCAATTATTGCCCTACTAGCTCCATGTTGAAGCAGACTATCACTAAACTCCTGTGCGTTATCTAAACTGAACAAGGTCTCTCTTGAGCTTCTCAGCGAGCTTGATGAATCTTGAAAAGTTGAAAATTTCGTCGTATTGCTGGTAGCATTCGGGTCATTTCACCCCATGCTATTTGAAATGAAAATGATTTCTTCCTGCGTCTTCCCACGCTTCCTCTACTGTTCAACCATGTTCTCACTGTTTCTAACATCTATTGATTCACTGACCGACATTCACTGAACGTTGCCTCTGTAACACTTTCCGGTATTTGTCGTCTAAATTACTTCAACAGTCATTTAGCTCAGTTTATCCAAGTTGATCATCGTGTTGCTTCTCCCTATTTGAACAGTCTAGTTACCCTCATCTACTCGCTTTCATGCGGTAATGGTGATTGGAAATGACTTATTTTTAGACAATAGTTCCGGAATTCCGTTCTAAAACAAGTATTGTGAAGATCACTTAGACGTGAAGCTTTCGGCTGACTGATATAACCCTCGTTGAGGGTTTAAGAACAGTCATTTAATAAAGAAACAGACATGTGAAGCTTTCGGCCCAATGCAGATCATCGAAGGGCCAAGTGTTTTTTTTGTTTTTTTTACATGTGCGGCGAGTTGTGTGAGTTAATTATAGGTAATCTGATGGTATCGAGAAGCGAAACACCCACTTAATGTCGCTGAAAAGCTTCATCAATGCGTCAGAAGTGTGAACATTTTCGAGCAGGCCGCATAGTCAGGTCTTTCGAGATCCAGAAACTTTCGTCATTTATTTAAGTAATAAGTTCATGTTGCATTGATGGAATCCTGTTCAAACGTGTATGTGCCCAACTTGGCATTCTAATCTTCCAAAGAGCAGAAGTGTAGAGAGAGAGAGAGAGAGAGAGAGAGAGAGAGTGAGACAGACACGAAATCGTTCCAACAACTACAATTTGCTATGATTGCTTAACGAAATTGCCAGCCCCTCACTCACTCTGAAGAAGTCTGTCGAGGTCCTGGCGCCTCAGGCACGTGAGAGCGAGCACCTCAACTTCGCCACAGTTCTTTAACAAGAACGAGGTTCTCTCCTTCGTTGAAGCCTCAGAGCCGTTCGAGTTCAACGTTCTCAGGCCCGGACTATCTCCGCTTGAAATTAAACGGCAAACTTACGGCCCAGACGCTCAGTGGGCAACCGCAAAGCGTTTAGATCGTCTAGAACAGTTGGCGTGTCTGCGCGGAACTTTGCTCAAGTATTTACTCTCAAGTAAGAATCCGCCACGGCCTCAATTTCAATTGATATTGCCCTAGAGCATTGCAGGAGGGAGAGTACGCTGGGAATTGGTTTTCACCTAAGGTAGTTATTTTTGAATTTATCGCCTATAATATTAAGGAAACACGGAAAAGTAGTTTTAAAAGGAAACTAGTAGAATGAAACAGCATCAGAAGCATGAAGCGGTCTTTGATTCAAGGGCAAGATGATGAGAATACGAAATTCAACAGTTATCCGCTACGTTTGTGAACCAAATTGTAACGTGACTGAGATATTATACAACTTTAGACTGGATTTATACATAATTAAGACAATAACTGCGTGTGGGTATAGGGAGATGACTGGATATTTTATCCATGACCCACTGTCTAATGCTCAGAAATTCTTATTACAACCGATTTTCAAAGAAACCTTATTTCTTTAGGCACATCCAAACGCAATTAGAAGAAATACGACGTAAACAACATTACGAAAACCAATTCTCACTCTCCGCTTTCAACATCTTTTCTTTATTACTTTCCTAGCCTGAATAACTAGAAATGAATCTGCTGAAAAAAAAATTGAATTGTCTCGAGATATTTACGTTTGAGTCCGAAAAACACCTTTTTGGGAAACGGCTCGTGTTGAATTAACTACCTATACGATAAGAGTTTAACAACATTCGTAGGATAATTAGGTGCTACTCCAAAAACGCCAGCGTTTCATTTACTACCATTTCTCACAGTTTGTACCCAATAATTGCAAAACAATCAACATGATCCTTCTCAGAAGAGTCGATTTGACTGCCTCAGTAATCATCTATGCACTGATTATCCAATAATGCAGGAGCAACTAAACCAATTACGGGACCTTAAGCGCTACTGATTTGTATAGAACGTTGAGCCTTTTCCTAACTGAATGAAAAACGTGTTTTATTATTTGCTAGAGTGGTACAAATTGCTGAATAAACTTAGGGCTGAGGAAAGTTATGGGGCGTGTCGCACCTGATAATTATAAACTTTTTTAAAGCGGCCATAATAATTTTGAAAATCGTTTTCGTGCGCTGATCGAAGATACATGTATGACGAATCATCATATTTACAAGGTTTCTGGAAAGTTTTATACTTCAGAGGCTAGTTATTCATTTTTCTCGGTTAAGTGATATAGTTAAACAGAAGTGATCACTCAGTTGAGAATACGGTGTACCCCAAGATGTTTTCATAGGTATTTCATTGGTTAATATTACAACTATTACGTTCGAAAATACCTGCTCTCAGTTATCTTTTTAGATTTCGGGGTTTTCCGTTTTTTCTCAGAAAAGACAGTTAAGAGATTAAATCGAGGAAACGAAAATTCTTCTGAAGTTTTATATAACTGTTATGGAAGGGCTTCCAGAACGATCCAGACCAAACGGAGTAAAATGGATGGAGATATAGAAGACCGAGGCTAACTAAAAGAATGAACCCACTGTTAAGGGTTCGTTCGCTATCTCTCCTCCTTGTCTAACTTCCTCTACTTCACGGTGCGCTGCATATTCATCCGTACGTTAATTCAGTTCTCCAATTTCATCGAATTCGGAAGTTCGCGTTGTGTGCCGTATTTTAGCAATTTAAGATTATGTAGCTAAGGATACCGTCGTCTGTTTTCGATAATTGTGTTGGTGAAGAGATTGCGATGAAGCAAAGTGAATAAACTTGGTGCTCCCTGAAGGTGTATTCACCGGTATTTCGTTAGTTTATATTAGTTACGTTGCATGATACTTAAGCCCCTTTTTATACTTGGTTAACGAAACTAGCGGTGGGTATCGATCGACGTTCGAACATTCTTCCGTGTATTCAACCATTTGAAAGAGCTCTTTCTGATGCGTTCGCGATCAAATCACTATTATGGATTCGCTAGCTATCTCTACTAGTTGAAAAACTTCCTCCACTTCACGTTAATAATCAGATCCGGTTTATCGGATACGGAAATCGTGTCTCGTGCGATATTGGAGCTATTTAACAATATGCAGAAAAGAATTCATTCGACTTTCGATATTTTCCCGGTGAAATGGTTGGGATGAAGAAAGGAAGAAAGCAGAAAAGCTATGCTCCTGAAGATGTTTTCTAGGTATTTCGATAGTTCGTGTTACAACTATTGAGAACGTCAAATGATACAGTTTAGTATCTGATAACACTTTTGTTGAGAAAGTACGGTGTAATGGCTATAAATCAATTAACAAACGGTGTTAGATTTACTGACTCGTTTGAAAGAGGCCTTTCCAGAACGTTTTAGTACCGTTAAGAAATAAAAAATACCTTGTGCGAAGCATCACACAACTCACCTCAACCCCCCTATCTTCGTTCTACACACTTTTTAGGAACGCTTATCCAGAATCAAATATTCTCACTAACTAGCTGCAAGTGCTTTGCCAGGTAAAAAAAAAGGTCGAGCCGTTTTGAGGATAGCGCGAAAAACGAACTTTTTATGTTTGGTGAATCTCATTTTCTGCTGTATTTTGGTTATAACCCTGTTCCATGAATGGTTACTGAAAAAGTGGCATATAGTTTGCCGGAATAAATTTCATCCAGTTGGTTGGTGAAGTTCAGTTTGGGACTGTTGTGAAAAATTTTGAAGCATTATAAAAATAGGTTTTTGGGACATTGTGGTTGTTCTCTTCGTTCAAATGACTGTTATAGAAATGAATATCTTGAATGAAATGAATATCTATATATGTGAAAGAGAATATCTTGGCTAGACACTTTACAGTTTGATTTAAATTGTCTGTTGTAAAAGAGAGTTGAGAAAGGGAGAGAGAGAGAGACCTTTCGAATGGTAAACAGCCGCCTTTGGGTAAGCCGAATTGCTTCTTATGAAACCTCATAAGAGTTATAGAAATTCTAAAAATGCGACTTGTTGGAAATCCTTTAGTGAAAAGGTCATCGGAGAACGGAGTTTTTTTGACCGAACGCCATATAACGGAGGAATGCCCATATTATTCCGACAACTTCCGATTCGTTAGAAGTCAATAGAGGCCCGAGCTAACTTGTAAATGGTATATTTAATAGTCTGTCAAAGGCGAGCATCTAAGTACTTTCGAAAATCTCGACATTCAAGAAGAATCCCCTGATACTTTGCTATGATGCTATGATGACGAGTTTCTGAAGCAGAAATTCCTGTTGCTGCATTGAGCTTCTCAATCGTCTCGTTCAAAACACTTTTTACAAACTCACGAGAATAGCGCGACCTTGTGGCTCGTGCAACAGGCTGTCGTTGCCCTGACGCCTCATCACTCATCTTCCTATCTTTGAAGGTGCTCCCCCCCCCCCACCCACAGCGCATCCTGCTGACGTTGCATTTCGTTCTTATTGTCGCCTTCAAGCTTTGAATGTGAGGATATTCATCTTTGAGTTGTAGAGAACTGTTGTCTATCGATTTTGTCACCACGAACTTGGGATGGGAGCATCGAATCATGTCCTTTCCAGACTATCCCTCGGCCTTTAACCTGCTTTTTACTTAACCATACGGAGTAAGAAAGAAAGTTGTGTAACAAACATTTGGTGAGTTTTCTTCTAACGTTTACTTGTTTAAGGTGTCTGAATCACACAAACACCATTCGAGAAAATGGCTGCGTGAAGATGAAAAAAAAATTTTTTTTCTCTACAACTATGCTGACGATTTAGAATAAATATTTTATTCCCGAATGATATAACACTACTATACAATTTTCATCCCTGGGGAAATTGACGAAAGCAGGAAAATAAATGATTAAACATTCCACGAAAAGCGATGTTAGTGCAGTTTTTTCATCAAAAATTTCGCTTACACGTTGGCAAAAAATCAGAATGGTACTCCAATAAGCTGCCTATACAATGAAAGTTAAATAATGTTCATTAGATAATCGTGAGCAACTTCAGAAATTCCGGGGTTTCTAGCTAACGCTTTTTAAAAATTTTTCACAGTATTTCCTCTAAACTCTGGAAAAAGCTCCCAAAAAAAACTGTATTGACAGTCCAATCAAGACGTAGACGTCGGTTTTTCATTCAAAATGAAGCTTATCGGGTCTGAACGTTTGTGAGTCCTCAGGGCAAACACGAGGAACGCGTACCGTTGGCAGAACGCGTTTACACGCACAACGACTGCCACGACATCGCGATTCGGTTGTAAGACACGCAAATTGCCTCATGAACTTTTCACTTCCGGTAGGCAACTCCTCGGTGGATCCCAAATGTCGCCATGAGTTGCCAACCTTACAGTCAGAGGGCAATTAGGATTTCTTTTGATGAGGCGCTGACGAATCACGGCCAATTAAAATAAGAAACTACCTTAATTGCTGGCAATTACTGAAAGAGAGGGAAATACCCAAAGAGCTGAGTCACGCTGTAAGTTGGAGGACATGGGTAATGTCGAGATGAGATGTGAATGACGGCGTGCCATTTCCTGACTATGCAAACGTTTTAGAAACTGTCTTGAAAGGAAAGGAGGACAAGAGCAGAGGTGCCTTAGTGCTCACCACTTCTTCTTGGCAGGTTTACGGGCCCATTTCGTCTTTTTTGATTGATGGGGTTTCAGAGATGATTGTGAACATCTGTCCAACCAGAAACATTGGAAGGTGACATGGCAGGGCAGGGCTACTAAGTTAGTGGTCAATTCAACGACTATTTTTCAATAGTTTATTCGCCTTTCCTACAAATAAACCTGATTACGTGGTGTATCGTGACACTGGGTTAGAACAAATATGGATCTACATGATGCGATTGCATGTTAATTACTTGCTGAAAGTATTGTGGCTGCCCAGATCTCGATTTACCTTCAGCCTCAGCTACAATGTTGATACAGTGTCGGGTGGTTGGGTTAATCATTGAATTGATGCAGCCAGAAAGTATAGGGTTGCCCAGGTTCTTAGTAATGTGGATTATATGAAATGCTTGCATATGAAAATTGCTGAGGACAGAGTAAACGTTAAATTCCGTGAACTGATAGGACTTCGAGCGTAGGAGGCGAATTCCATTTTCTGTGTAAGGGATTCTTCTTGAGCTTACGTTAGTTTTCAATTTTGAAAGCCAGCAGATCGTTGTTTTCTCGGCTGGGAGGCTCTGCCAGATAATGACGTAGTTGAGTGACTTCGATTTATGTTTTTATATTCAACTGGCTGGTTATTACCGAAGTTATCTCGAGGCAAATTTCAACTTTAATTGAGATCATTCGGTCACTGATTCATTCATCATTCACAGTGGATTAAGCAAACCACCACGTAGGCAAACAATGGTTTGGGCAGCCTCTAGATCTTCTACTGCAGCCAGAGATGTACAAAATTCAGCTTCAGTTCAGTTCCGCTCCCGATTTACTTTCGTCTGGGCGTCTTTATCTTTTAGTCTCCATTAGCTTATTTTGCCGATATCATCATTAAAAATGCGGCGACCCAGATCCGTAGAATTCGAAAAATTGAAGAAGCATAAGAAATTGCCAGATCGATTGCTTTTTCTGGAATAGCAGCTGTTGCTAGAAGGATGCCTTAAGGCAAATTCAGCAAACTGATGAAGAACCAACTCGTAATATTGTAACACGCTTCGCAATAGCCGAAGTTTTATGAGCATCGAAATTTATCATCTGGTACTAATACACAATGGCGCATAAACTTGCAACGGAAGCACTAAACCGAACATTAACTACGCGATGTCTCGAGATGTTTTGGAGGCGCGTTGATTTTAGTGTCTGGCGATTTCCGCCAAATACTGCCAGTAATTCCAAGATCAGCAGTCGCTGACGAAATAAAACACTTTCCCCAAATCTATGGCGTTATGCGAACAAACTTTAGCTAACAATAAGTGTTGCGCTGCTAAACGCACATCTGCTGAAGATTTCTCTGACCAATTGCTGACTATCGGTAATGATCGGGTACCTTCCGACGAATCGAGCGGATTGAATTTCTGTAAGTTTGTCTCATCGTACGTCGAACTCATCTACAAAGTATTCCCAAACATCGTTACTAACCGTAAAAATAAGTGGTATGGTTGAGTGAGCGAGCAATTGTGGTAGCTAAGAATAAGAATGTAAATGATTTACACTGCATAGTTATTGGTACACCGCAAATCTATCGACTGTGTGACAAATGAAGATGAATCCACCAACTACCCTATTGAATTTTTAAACTCCTTGACTGTGGGTTGGCTCCGTAGTGATCATGCTTCGAAACATAAACCGACCAAACTGTGCGACTAACGTTTGTTGGTAAGTAAATTGATGAACATGACCATTAACAAATTACAAAAAATCCATGAAAGTTTGTGGTCTGAATCTAGAAAATCGATGTTTTCCCCCAGGTCAATTATTTGTGGCATGATATATTTGTTCTTGAGTCAGATAATAAAACGAAATATCTGTTACGTAGCAATACACAACTTTCCGCAATACTCGTAAGTTCGACGACCTGCCGAGCTCACGGGCGCTATATCCTCCTTCAACGCATTTCTACAGGAACATTTACGAAGAACAAAATGTACGTACGGGTTCGTTGAGAGTACTCCGTGAATTTGAGTGAAATCGTTAGAGCCGTTTTCGAGAAAAATGCAAAAAAAAACCATAGTATTTGGTGCATCCACCCTCCACCCCTTCAAATCGATGTAAATCGCACTTAACCTTATTTTCGCGTCTAGAAAAAAATTAAAAAAAGGATAATAACAACTTTTCTGGAGTTATCCGGTAAAAACGTTTAGAAATTATAGTAAGTGAAAAGGCAGTGGTTGAATTTCGGAAATTCTACAGAGAGCGTCACTGTACATTTTATGAACGTTATCAAAGACTCATCGCTTAGGTACTTGATTGGACCACCTGCATTTTTACTTACCGCTACCCAAAGGGAGAGGAAAGTATAGTAATCGTGTCAAAAAAATTTGGGTTTTCTTCACATTTTTACGTTATGAGGCCTACTGAGTCTGAAAAACCTAATTTCGGCTCGTGGCCTGTGTGTGTGTGTGTGTCTGTAGTTCGATTTGCGACTGTGCAGGTTCTTATTTGTTTTGTTCGTTATTTTTTGTAGTCACCAAAATATGGTTATGAGCGATTTCGATCGATGGGAGAGGTGGATTTACCAAAAACTAGGGTTTTTCGCATGTTTCGCGAAAACGGCTCTAACGATTTTGATTAAACTTGTCAAATTATCTTCTACTAGTCAGTACAAAACGTTTCTTCTCTATATATATCTCCATGAAAATACGGTAAAAAATCTATGAAGCAAAAATAGGTTTTTTACGCTTTTTACCAAAACCGCTTCAACGATTTTCACCAAACTCTCAGGTTGTTTTCGAATAGTTAATTCCTACATAATGGCTTCAATAAATGTTCCTCTGACCGTCCATTGAACAGAGATAAAAATCAAAATGCGTCGAAAATAAGGGTAACTGCTTCGCCAGATGAGATCAATCTTACAGAGTGTCTTTTAGTCTCCCATACTCACATTTCGTTCTGCATAATTATTTCTGTATATATCTGTTGAACGGTATTCCAATTTTCTCAAAAACGGCTCTAACGATTTCGATCAAACTTGCAGAGTACTCTCAGCTAACTAGTTCCTACATTTTGTTCTCTATAAATGTTTCTGCAGAAGCGCGTTGAATGAAGATATAGCACCCGCATATTGTAGCTGGTGTTCGAAGTTACGGGGGTGGCGGAGAGTTGTGTATTGCTACGCACCGCTCGTTTGGATGTTGAAGTCAGAGGTTTCAAGAGCACAACAGGAGGACATGGCCCGTCGTCGGCACACCAGAGGGATCCGTCTTCTGTTCACCTTGAAGAGCTGCACTTCGTATTAGTTCGAAGGGCGAACGCTTCTCTTGTTGTGGACGTCAATTCCAGTGCATTTGTCAGGACTCTATTTATAAGGAGTATGAACGATGTACATATAATATTACTGTATATCTAGGGTTACCAGATGTACTGATTTTATCAGTACGCGTACTGATTTTTAGACCCCCGTACTGATATACTGATTTTTCAATGAAGTGTACTGATTTTCAGCGCAAACGCCTTTTTTCGCAAATTTATCCAATTTTATTAAATTTAAATACACACACGCGCACATTCGATAAACGCACCGAATGATTTTAAATCGAAGGAAAAGAGACGAAATATATCGATCGTTATCGAGACTTTCGATGTACTGTTATTAACTATAAGAACATGTCATGCAGCGATTTCCATAAGTATCTAATGAAAACTGAAAATGTTGAAATATTGAAAGCAATCGGCAGTGCCAAAAAATACGAAACAAAGATAATGTAAATTGTGCGATGCTCAAAGATAATTAAATTCTACCTATTTGAGATGCTGGAGTTCGCGATTTATCTGTACCCTGCCCCCTTTTTTTTGCTTTTTTTTTTTTTTTTTTTGCTTATTTGCTTTTTTGATGGAGACGTACTGATTTCTCGCTGGACCGATCTGGTAACCCTATGTATATCTCATCGTATATACGTATAGTTACACGATTGAAACTCCCCCCCCCCCATTTTCTGAATTTCCTACATTTGAACAGAGTTAGTAGGAAAAAACTGCGCCAAAATCGATTTTCGTCGAAATGTTTGAAATCTTTTTGTGCTGCTCTCCTCCTTTACCCACGGATGGGAATTCTACGGTATTGTCATCTCATCAGGAGCTGTCTATACTAAAAATTCAATCAAAATCTTTGGAGCCATTTTTGAGAAAAATTTGGTATTTTGATCACTATGACAAATATAGTTATTTTTGGGAGGATTTTGCTCATTCCCTTATTTTGGTGTCCCATGGTGACCTTCAGGCGAGATATCAAGTTTGAGCTTATTTGGTTCAGCCGTTTTCTCTAACACACAACATTTTCCCAAATCGTGTTTTCAGCCTGAATTGTAAAGGTCTCTTCAAATCTCAAAATTCGTTTTTCCAGTCAATTACATAACTATCCTTTCTACTTTGTTGAGCCAAGGAAAGTAATAAAAGAACCAGCTCAATCGGTCCAGCCGTTCTCTCGAAAATCGAACTACAGACACACGCGAACCACCAGCCGAAATTAGGTTTTTCGGACTCAGTATTTTTCAAAACGTAAAGATCCAAGAAAACCCAACTTCTTGTTTGACGCGATCGCTGTACTTTCTTCGCCCTTTGAGTCGCGAAAAGTAAAACTGTCGTCTATCCCAAGGCGCTTCACTGAAGGGCAGATTCATTCACCAAAATACATGGACAATAACCATTAAAATACTTGATTTTTTATTTGTATTTATTAATCTAATAACTTGATAAAATCCTAAATCTGCTCATTTATTGCCTCCAATGCGGAACAAAGTTCGCCGTGTCAGCTAATATTGTTAATAGGATAGGACCAAATCGCGCTGTGTAGGACGATAATAAACCGTTGTGTAATAATTTACAGCGTTTTTACAATATTTTCGTAGGAATTCGTTGAATTCGCAGTGTTTGTCGAAGGTTGAGTGACGCTAAGTACCAGATTTGTTTTTCTATCTTCGAAAATAAAAGTAGTCATAGTACAGGTAGTAGTAGTACAGGTTGTTGAATTTTTGCTGCTCGTAACCTGAAAATGGTTCAATCGTACTTTTGTTCGCTACTTTGTCGCCACAGCCAACGCTTTCAAGTCTTGAAAGGGGGGATATTTAGGTTTTCTCGTGGGGTCTGTCCCCTCCTTTATCTCCGAATTCCCTTTCGAAGCGCACCTGGCAGGTTTCACCCTCCGCCTTGTCCGCTTCTTGACCTTGCAACCAGACCCCCTCCGAGCGAGTGAAGATGCATCTCGATGCTACGAACGCCCCACCCGCGCACCCTGAGGTAGGGGTTTTTCGTGCGAGTCAAGGTGCACCCGGTGCAACGAGTGCTACACCCCCTCCAAATGAGCAAGTCAAGATGCACCCCATCGACGGCCGTTTGGGTAGGGGGGGGGAGAGACTTGAGTGCGGCGGTTCGTCAGGAGGACGATGCTGCGGAGGTTGAAGGATTGTCGTGTGACGTCACGAGTTGCGCGCCCCGGAGGGCATCGGTCCCTCCTCTCCACCTCGCCCACCCCACTACCGCCGCTCCTTTCATCCCCCGTTGCCTCCCCACTTCCACTTTACCGTCCCTTCAACGTCGGGTCCTCCTTTCACTCCCGCCTTCCTTCCCGACCGCTTTTTCAGTTCGATGCTCGCGCGTTTACTGTTCGTGTCGTTACGTTTTGTCGCTTCTCTCCCTCTCATTCATAAACAATCGACATTTAACATCAATAACAACGACTCCCGTGCCGACGCCTCTTAAAATTCGGATTTGGTGCGTGTTGTTTCCACTTAGTTTTCACGATAGTGACGTAGAAAAAAAAACGGACATTAAAATGTTGTTGTACCCACTGAGGAGCTTCATGTCAACTATTTGAAGGTTCATCAACTCGACGTCAATGTCATTGCCATCTTTTCACAAAGGTAATTTCTTCAATATGCTAACATATTTGTACCCTCTTCTAAGATACAAATACGAAAGTTCGGTTGAAAGAAGCGTCGCACCGCACAACATTCCTCGCTAGAGGACACGGCTCGTTAGTTGAGCTGTCACTCCGTTGACGAGTCCTGACGCACAACGCGCAAGCTGTTGTACGAATTCACCTCAATCCGCCGTAAAACGCAGAAATTACCTCACGTTAAAATGAATTTCCCCTCACCCTAGAGGCACTTCGGCCGATATGATCTCCGTACAGGTCTAAAAAAGACCGTTCTACGATAATTCAATAAAAATATTGGCCGAAACGCAGTGCCCAGATTGTGATGTCAGATGCCTCGGCAACACCGCGCAATTGTCTAAGTCAGGAATGAACAAATCTATTCCAAGTTTCACTTCTGAGAGAAAACGGGGCTTTGATAAGACGTAACGAATATTTTTACCAAAATATTTCATACACAACAAAGCGCGGGTATTAGTTGTTATATTATCCTGTGAAATTGCAGTATCTAGTGCAACGCAATGCACAAATTTCTTCAGTCCGACGGACATTCAATATTTTTTGCCGCTATAGCGACTATAACCCGACGCTTTTGCGCAGTGCTTGTGAGCCAGTTAGAACACATCGCGGTAAAAAAAGCATTATCCGGAACGCATAGTTCACGACAACAGCTCAGGCCGTTTGACCTGATGTAAACAAGCACGCGAAATGGAGTAAATAACGGAAAGCGAAATGCGTTGTCTACCCGAGTGTGGTTTGCTTTTTAGACCGAAATTAGTAAATTTGGTTCTTGTCGTCACCCGGAATGTAAACAGATGAGTTAAATTAAAAATAGCACTCACCTTTGTTTCTACGCGGCAGAAATTTGTGATGGGATTGGCCGGTATGATGCCATAATTAAGCTTAACAACCCGGAATTGGTAGGAGTTTTATTGGGTTGTCAAACACGGGAAAATATTTGGTTCGAAAATATCTCTCCATTTTCCTCAACTCTCGTAAGTGCAACAGTAGTAGTTAGAAGATCTATAGTTTAATTTGGTACCGTTACATTGGTTTAGAGTTTTTTGGAAAGGTATAAATGATAATGACGAAAGATTTCAGATACGAAATTATATTTCTTAATTTTTCGCACAATTTTCCAGAAGACTGAATTGACTGCGAGTAGTCATTTTTTTTTTGTAGTTAACTACTAATCAGTAGTTACAAAAACGTAGTAAACTTCTTTTTCTGTAACTACTCGGTGTAGCTATCAACTAATAGTCGTTAAAAATGAAATTAACTACCGTCCATCACTGATTTCCCGCGACTTAGTTCACAGTCCAGGCAGTCAATCCATCGGCTAAGGCTGACACTGCATTTGGTTTGCTTTTTAGACCCAAATTGGTAAATTTTGTTCTTGACGCACATGGAATTAGTGTTGACCCCCCACGCCACTCATGGAAATGACAATTGAGCTACACAAATAGCGCGCTAAGCTAAGCAACTGATATTTCGGTCGCAACGACTATTCAGGTACTTCAGGGGTTGCTCCTTGTTATGTAGTGAGCATCATCGCACAGGCATTTTACTACCACCCTCCTTTTATATTATATGAGCGGGGGCTTTTGTTTTATATTTACGTGTATTTCCATGTGTGAATGTGTATGCAAAATAATCTCACTTCCATTAGTTACATTAATGTAGAATTATACTGAAAGAAAAAGAACTGTGAAAGTTACTCTCCCTGGATGGAGAACAGGATATAGCTGTTGGCGACGGATGGCATTAGTGAACGTAACTCACTTTTAAAAAACTAATATAGCGTTACGTAGGATAAAATAGATTTAACGTGAGTTCACTAGCAGTGCAAAAACAGATACAAAAGTACAGAAACAAACGGCAGTCTTACAACATTTTGAATGAGAAGGTATTTCGTTAAAATCGATTACCAATTGATTGATAACACGCACTTTTCTTGTTCTTCAGAAGTAAGATGAAATATTCAACACCAAAATGTAAATATTGGCTTTGAAAGAAAGTAGCATGTTCCTTCAGGTATCACATACATAAGCTCATCTTTGGTTCGTGTTTCCCTGCTAAAATGGTTTTCTTTATTCTTCGCAATTTTCGGTAATTTATCGCGCTGCTCTAATCGCCTTTTCACAAATGAGAATGTTTGATACTGTCGGCTACTTTTAGCGTGTTGGGTGTACGATAGGGGAAGCTTGAGGTTGAATTCAAAGAATAAAGTGGGGAACGTGAGTGATGAGGACTGTAATTACACTTAGGACAGTATAAAGATATGATTTTGCGTGAGTACGAAATTTACACGACACAAGGGAGCCTCTGGATATGTGAACTGGCTTTAGGGGGGAGAGCGAAGAGCGAAAAGCTTAACTTGCGTGAGAACTGAGTATCGAGTGTCTAAGGAGAGGTGGGAAGTGAACAATTTGGAAACTGCAAAGGGAAAACCCTGTTGTTGGCTTCGGCTTTCAAGTGTTTTGTCGTCAGAAGCCGGGTAGCACGGACTTTCTTGCGGCAGCCATTTCAAAGGACTTAGTCAGGAAGGGCTGGACTTGAATGCTCGGGAATCCTCGTTGGGGTCTAGAGAAATGAACTAATTTGGCCAGAGCTGAGCCGAACAGACGTGTTCATACAAAAAATCCAATCAAAATCGTTGGGCCTTGCACAGGGTGAAGGAAAGTAAAAAACTTAGTCAAAACTAAACAGTAGTATGAAATTCTGTAGTAGCTTATTGGACCACCACCAGAATATTTTTGTGAATGCTAATATTATATGAGCGATATTTGTAGCGAAAAACCTGCCTTGAAATCGCTTCCATAATCAGTTTGTGATGACAATATGCTAATTTCTTGTGTTGCCCTCGTCATTTTCCCATAGATGGTGTTGGGCCCATGAGACTGGGAGCTTAAATAAAATCAAAGGAAACTCGATGAGTGTGAGAGAAGGACTGTATTGCTCGTGAAATGAATATTGTTCGAGTTTGAGTATATAGGACAACACAAGGGAATTCAGAATACGTGTGAACTGCAGCGGAGGGAAAGAGTGAGAGCTGTGACTAGCCCGAGAGTTGATGGAGGAATGTCTGTGTGAGCGCTAGGAGACGAGTGTGTCTGGGAAGAGCTGCGTGTGTCCGAGGAGTAGGTAAATCGAGGGAGAGAAGGACATTTTGGAAAGTACCAAACTTAATCCCTTTGTCTGGAGGAGAAGGCGAATGAGCGGGCAGTGGGCAGTTCTCCGCGGCATAACATGAAAAAGGCCAGACGCACCTCGGAAAAGCCCAAGCTCATGATCCTAAGTACTTCGGCCTGTCTGAACAGATGGTATTATCGTGTTATTTGGAACTGTCCCACACTAAATGTTACGAAATTATTACAGCTAAGAAAGAAAGAAGATATTTTGATCACTATAGTGACTATAGTTAGGTTTGGACCGATTTTGTCCGTACCCTTGTTTTGGAGACCCATGTGAATCTGCAGACTAAATATCAAATTTGAGCCAAATATGTCGTGCCGTTCTTTCAACCCGGTTCTGAATCACACAGCCCATTTTGTCGAATGGTGGTTTTCGAACTCAGTAGGCTTTTAAACGTACTTAGAAATTCTCAAATGTCAACTATTGTGTCTTAATTTTCTTCTTTTTTCAGTGTTTTCCGTATAATTCCAGAAAATTCTTCTTGTTAACATCTCTCTCCAGTTTACACTAGTTTTGGAGAGGATTATAATTGCTGAATGTACGTGGGGCTGATGAAAGTTGTGTGATGCGTCACCGTAGATTTGGTTCAGCTTCCCTTTTTGCGTGGTAGTGCGCAAGAAAATGAAAATCATTAAAAATTAGGTGTGGCAATTAAATCACTTGAATGGGATGCGATAAAACAAGATCTGCGTGGAGTGAGGATAGTTGCGCGATGCGTAAAACGTTTTATAAAGTTTGTAGTTATTTCTACATTTCGTAGTTATCACCGTTCTGACGGTAAATATTGGCAGAGCCCATTAGTCGTAAATAAACGGGAGTGCTGCGAGAGCGAAGAGCTGAGGGAGTTCAAAGGAAAACTGAGACGGGCGAGTGCGTCAAGAGGGGCCTTTCCCTTCCCGTACCCGAGTCGAAAAACGAGTAGGCGACGGATTTCTGTGAAACGATTATTTTAAGGCGGGCCGGGGAGGACGAGGTCCGTGAATCACATTTCAAACTTCTCCGGGTTGAGCCTTCCAGGAACAAATGTGGGCACTTGAGGGGATATCAGGTTTGGCGGATACGAGGAGCCGAGTAAGATTTCCTCAAAACCTCCCGATGCAGGTGTTTTACGAGGTATAGTTGGGCCATCAAGAAACGTCGGTTTAGGCACTCGGTAGGACAGGGCCTCTATAATTATATCCCCTTCTCCTGGCTATATAAATACTCCTTTTTTAATATTTCGTTTAAATATTCCCTTTTTTATTTATTTGTATTAAAAACGCCAGTGGAATTCAGTGAAGTGATACTGTTTGTGTGGTTTTGAACTGAACCAGTTAGCCGCGACCTGAGTTCTACCAGAGCTGCCATTCCTCGATATTCTACGATTTATTTCTTTTTCGACATTTGTCATTTAAATCGCGAAATTCACTTCTGGGACGTTGTTTCAACTATACATTCCATATCGTAGCCTTCACCCGAAGACAATTCAGTAGAATTGATTAAAGGATTCGGAGCTTCCGGAGTAGCCGATCACAAGCAAATGTGGGCTCTAGAACATATAGCCACGAACTGCAATAATTTCTACTTCAGAATGCCTGGGTTGCCCCTAACTATATTTACAAATATGAAATAAATAGAAAGTAAATGCGCTTTCTTTATAAAATAAATTGGAAAATAAAAATTAATGAAATCTTCAGGCCTTGCTAACGCTTGCGACTTACTTCTGCAGAATTATTTTCCCTTGAAGGATCCAGCAAGGAATGTACAGTTTGTATAATTGAAACAACGTGCCAGCGGAGAAATATGAATTTTAAAAAAAATGTTGAAAATGCAGAAAACCGTGGTACATTGAGGAATGCTGGCTGTGGTTGCCGACTAGTTCAGTTCAGACTAATTGTATCACTTCACTGTATTCCAAACAAACGCTGCTTCATCCGATAAAACTCAGCCGCAATCCTTAGAAACTCTTTCTAAATGTTTTAATGTTGCGTCATTTTAATACGACCACCCAAACAAATTTAACACCACCCTGATTTATCGAGGGCGTTAGCGTCATATGAACATAATTCACGAAAAAACTTTCTCCGTCGATATTTTTGATGATTTATTGCGCTGTTCTCGTTATTTACTAATAGATGAAAATTTTCATCACTTGGACCTGTCCAGACAAAAAATGTAATCAAAATCGTGTGGGCTGTTAATAAGGACAAAAATATTTGGCGCTTGTCTCACTGTGTTAACTTTAGTTGGTTTTGACTGAAAAAAACATTTCAGCATATTACGTAACTTTCCTTAGCCCTACGAACTTTCCGCAAGTCATCTATTCGCCGGTTGCTCAATAAAAGTAGTGGCAAAAGTTGGGGCAGTCTAATAAAGTTGGGAACTTTCAGTTCCACCAATTTCTATATATAGTTATGTTTCATCCGGTCTATGCTTGAAAACCTTATTGGAATAGTCGGCTAGAGCGACGTAAATCGCTGGATGTACGTTGGGCTGATGGAAAATTGTGTGAAGCGTCGCGCCACGTGTTTTTTTTGAGCTTTGAATCCATCCAATCCTTTTCCTTTTAGTCCACAATCCATCATAATCGTCTTGACAGGCAAAACAGGGGGCTTGGAATTTGCAAAAGGCCGAGTTGGGCGGTCGACTTGCGAAACGTTGCGAAAGTAGTTCAGAGAGGAGGCTTCTCGGAACTGATACATCGTGAAAGTGACAGTCATTGCTTGTTCGATGGAGGGGAGTCCTGGGAAGTCTTTTGACGCGGTGTGCCTGGAAGCCCCCCCCCCCCTTCTAATTCATTCGCGCGCACACACACACACACACACGAATCTTAGGGGGCGCCAACTTCCAACTTACCGCGATGCGTTGAAGGCTCAA
Organism: Pachypeltis micranthus; assembly: GCA_020466155.1. Classification (NCBI taxonomy): domain Eukaryota; kingdom Metazoa; phylum Arthropoda; class Insecta; order Hemiptera; family Miridae; genus Pachypeltis; species Pachypeltis micranthus. Next base: position 52,865,330 of record CM035770.1, on the reverse strand, counting down.
AAATAGAGCCAGGAATATTTTCTATTAACCAAATTGATGATGGGGGAATGGAACTGTGCCAAAACGTTTTCACATTTTTCTCGAAAACAGCACCACCAATTTTGATTAAACTATCAAATTATTTTCTACTGATAGCTGTCTAACTTTTGCTCTCAAGCGTTGTTCGTTCTAACTAAAAGGCTGTCATGAAATAGGCGATTGCCGTGCATTGATTCGTATAAGCGTTCGTTCGACAGTCCGTTGAATGGAGATGCCTACTATTTACACAGTAAGTGCGGTAATTAAATTAGCTCAGCCCGACGGAGCGTGTTCTAGCAACTATACTCAAATCTTGTTACCGACAAATATTTCCGTAACTAGCCGTTAAACCGAGATATGTGCCAAAATAGATCGGCAAATGAGATTAAACGATTATTCCGCCTAGTACCCACATTTTGTTCTCATTAAATGTTTGCATAGAAATACGTTGAGCGATGTTACGGCATCCGCATATAAACCATGTCATCGAAGTTGTGTGTTATTCGCCGTGTATTTGATTTTATATAACGGGACTGTTGGAAATGTGAAATTATCGTAGGAAAATTGACACATAACGGTATTGTAATTCACGAGGAGTGATTGAAAAAACTGAAGGGATTGTCCAACGTTCTACATAACTTTAAAAGTAGTAGGATTTTGCGGCTTCCTCTAAGCTCTCCCGGTTCTGAAACGAACTGGTTGCAGGGTTTCGAAAGCTAAAGGGGCAGGGGATCACTGGGTTGTACAGATGGAGATGAACGAGTTTCCGTTCTTTCCTCCCATCCAGCAAAGAGATTCACTAGACAATAGCTTGTATCGGTTGAGGGAAAGAAGTCTGGACGTGGGCGAGATGGTGCCATTTGCATAGCCAGCTCTCTTTTTTCTTTATTCTTCGTTACGACCGTTACGACGACACCTTGTCAACGTCGCAAAATCTCTCGAGGTCTCTTGGTTTGAAAGCCGAGCAGTCGTTGACAGTAAGGGGTTGCGCAACTGGTGAACGCGCTGGGGTGTCTACTTGCGTCAGACTTCTGGTACTGACGAAGCTCAAATCTGAAATACCTGGTAGGACGTATCACCCAACTTTCCTCAATATCCTGTTAACACAGGCTTCGTTGAACGCGCTTTCGGAGAACACTATTAGTTGCCTGAAAGTTCGCCTTTAGTTGTTGTTTGTGCCGTTTTTAAGAGAGTTTGAAAAACGAGCCTTTTAATATTCGGGGAATCGTATTTTTCCCATCCTCCTCCAACGCTGCTGGTAGCCCCTCAACATCCACTAGGGGTCCTTATTAATATATTTCGTTGATCTGTACCGCTTTCCACGTTTGTAAGACTTGCCACGTCTCCCTGCGACTTGTCGTCTGTCTTGCCCTCTTCACCCTCGAAAGCATTTTTTAATGTGCGCCATTCCTGATCATTCTCCCATACTGCCCATACTAGTCCCAGATCGGCGAGCCACCTCAGCCTCCTTCTCTTTTGGCTCAGCACTGCCCCTGGTCAATGCTCCTTCAGTTTTCCTTAGAATTCAGCATGTTGCAGACGAACGTTTCTGGCGTGAGCTAACCAACTGTTGTCATTCATCCTGTGCCCCCAGCCTGTCTATATTTGACCCGAGAACATGATATAGCAAGCATCATCCATCGTTGCCATGTAGTGTAGGCAGTATACGCTTTCAGCTTTACCAATTCGGTGTACGCCTTAAATATTCCTTAAGTACTCCGTGCCTGGCGAGGAACTGGCTAAGATAGAAATCAACTTCACTATTGAACCCGTTACCTGGTCCACCGCCCCTTTAGGTCTGCGCGTAATTTTCGTCTTCCATCTACCAAGGTTCAAAGGTCGCCATGCTCAGAAGAAAAGCTTTTTTCCACTCAGTTACCAAGAACACCCTCCGCCAACAACACTTCGGCTTGAAACAATGCAGTACCAGCAAACGGTGCACCTGCTCAGCAGCTAGTATTCGTGCTCATAAGAGGATGGAGCCGGCAACACTCGTAAGTAACCCACCTCGTAATCGCCCCGACGCTTCTTGTGTTGGGCATCCCTTTCCGAACAGTTCCAGGGTACTTCAGGGTTCTGCCAACGTGTTTTCAGATTGTCTTCAACGACTCAATCTGCAATCTTTTCTAGCGATTTACGCTTTTGGCCGACGATTTAATAATATTCCAGAAAGCGTTGAAGGCGACTCTTGACTCATTTATCAACTGGTGCGAGGCTAATAGTATCTGGTTGAGCACCAGAAAACTTGGGACTATGTGAGATGTACAACAACGTTAGGGTGTGTTCTGAGATGACGCAGTAAGTGATGGAATGTAATTTCTGGAATTCCTGGGATTGCTTTTAACAGACTCTCATCGTAGACGTAGCGCTGTAGTTTTTCTGAGAATGCTAGTATCACTTGAGCGGAATTTGTAAGGTGCTAAAAACTGTTGTAAAGGCATTTTTGAGAAAAAAGATTTACCATTTTTGTCACGATGATAACTGTAGTTAGTTGTGCGACGATTTCGCTCATACTCCAATTTCGGCGACCCATGGTGACCTGCAAGCTAAATATGAAAATCGAGTCGATTTGGCTCCACAGTTTTCTCCCAATCGCACCCATACCATTTTCCAAAATGATGTTTTTCAGAATCAGTAGCCCATAAAACGTGTAGATCTTCATTCCGCCAAACCCAATGAAACAAAACATCACTGTTTTCGCGCTTATCTGCCTGTTCTATGATGCACCACTTTATTTCATTGCTCCGTAAACCCATCGCTCGTTAAAATAACACTTGAGCCCAAATTTTTAGGCGGAACGACGTGCAACTAAGATAATAACAAGGCCGCTGGAATTAGCGCGAGGGATAGGGTATGGTGGGGTGGGGAGTTGTGTCGAGGAATGCCGAGGTAATCACACTAAGCTCTAGACTCCTGTTATTGGGTCACTCGGCCGCCACTCGGATCTGAACTTGACTCCGTTATCGGAGCGGCACCGACACCAAAAAGCTCGCCCTTCAATCGTCAGATTAGATTACTCAGCGGAGGGGGTTTCCACTTGAGAAAATATTGGCTCGTCGATGCGTCAACAAACCGTCATTTCGGGCGACTCAGCGTTTGCCTACTTTTTTTTTTTTTTAACTGTGTGCCATTTGTCAAACAATCGTTGGCGGTTATTTTATCCAGGTATTTCGGTAGCGTGACGCAATTTGCGGGATTGCTTTCTCGCCAATGTCTCGTAAAAATAACAAGGTTACTCAACTTGAGCAACAGCTTCGGTTGAGTCTCTGTTATTCGCAATTCGATGTATCACTACGGACAGTTCTGAAGCACGTATCTCCAAGATGGTCCACTTGTGAAGGTGACGCTTGACTCAATTGTGATATGTCCACTCTCATTACCACCACTGAAGGGGTTCACAAACTTACATGCGAGCTTAGAAGAACAAGTAGGGAGTAAAAAGAAATGAAAATTATGACTTTTCTTCAGATCTTTACATTTCAAGGAATGCTGAATTAAAAAAGCACAATTTGAGAAACTGGGTTGCGTGTGTGTGTGTGTGAATGCGATTGAGAGAAAGCGCCGGCCGGGGGTGTCCCCGTTTTTTTGTCCCGCTACTTCTTTAAATTAGTCTTTGGCTCACTATAATTACTGTAATTTCACTGTACGCAGCTTCACATGTCTGATTGCTTCGACCTAGGATGTTAAAATACCTTGAAAACGATACGAAACACGGCTTATTTACGATTATACTGAGTTTTGTTAATTTTTTAACCATTTTTTGTCCATAACAACCATGGGCTTCGTCCGATCGGATTGCCGAGATGGCGGGCACAACTAGATATCAAATGGGATTTTTGTGCGAAAGAACGGATTTTTTTTGATCACGTTAAAGGCACAAAACGGACATTGCAAATTTGGAACCCGCGTGTCTTGAAACGTAAAGTATCAAATTTTGAGGGGGGTTTGTAAAAAAATGTACCTGACTGAAAACATGGGGTTATTATTCAGAATGAATAATAAACCAAAACAGTTTTTCAAAACCCGTTTATGCACCTATAGTGAATCAGTCCTAGATGAAAAACAACTTTTACCCCTATGGTTCGGTTAATTCATTAACCGCCATCAGGCCAATATAAATAAAAACCCAGCAATTTATTACACAATGGTTTATTATTCTCATGAACAGCTTGACCTAGTATTACTGCTCCGAGACCCATCCCATTCAATTCAGCATCGAATACTAGTAAACCATACGAAACATGACCTGACTACAATGGAACCACGGAAACTAAATATTCCCCCGCCGCCAGGCGCCCGTAAATGGGGGCTTCCAGCGAACCTGTTGCGAGTCGAGCGGGCGGGTGATTGAGTTTGATACTGTTATACTTCGTTTCGTTAACTTTTTGAACCATTTTTTGCCCATAACAAACATGGGCTTCGTCCGATAGGATTGTCGAGATGGCAGGCACAACTAGATACCAAATGGGATTTTTGTGCGAAAGAACGAATTTTTTAGACCACAAAAGGCACAAAACGGCCCGGACGGAGGACGGCGGACGGACATTGCAAATTTGGAATCTTCATGTCTTGAAACGTAAAGTATCAAATTTTGAGGGGGGGGTTGTAAAAAATTTTTGGTGACCGAAAACGTAGGGTTATTATTCAGAATGAATAATAAACCAAAACAAGAAAATCAAACTCACAAACTCTTGCACTTGAAATATGAATTGCGATCTACTAATGACCGATCCGCATTTACATTTAATGCATTTATGGACATGACTAGATGTGAGGGTATCCAAACCGCAAACCACAAATTCTTCTTTAAAGTTTGGCTTTTGTAATCTTCCAAAGTGTCATGGGACTCAATGAATCAAATACCCTTTATCCTCTTATCCCAGTCGCTTTCCTATGGTCCATTTCTGGAGTCAATTAAAGTTGGTTCACCTGCGATTTGAGGTTCTTTGGTGTGCAGAAGCTCTCACTGTTATAAGTACAGAGCAGTGGGGTGAAGTTTGGACAGTATTTACGTAATCAACGTCCCACTTCTGACACTATTTGTTGTGAGGGGGTAGGAAATGACGGAGAACCGCTGACTTCGGGTAAAATTTCCGCGCTCTCGAACTCTAATCCTAAACCTGAGTTTACGCAGAGCTTGACCTTCATCTTTAACCATTCGACTACGATCCCTGAGGGTACCTACAGTGAGAGTCAAACGGTTCGGAACTACCTTGTATTTTCAAACAGTTTCCTATTAATTGTAACAGCTACAACCTTAACAATTCACACAAAAGTTTGAGGCAACTTTGAGCTAAAACAGATGATAAAAACCAAATAAATAACTTGAATAAACACAGAGTTAGAGTATTATTATTGTGTTTTATAAACATGTAGATTTAAAACAATTCGTTTAATAAAATAAAGGATAAACGTGCTTAAGAAAAAACGGCCAAGAACAACATCCTTGCTCTGTCTCTCTCCCCCCCCCCCTCTACACTCTTCTCTTTTATAAATACTCGCTACTCGTTTCCTGCCGTCTCGAGTCTGTCATTGCGATGGGCACATTCTTATTCGTCGTACTCTCAGCTCAAGTTAAGTAATTGGACTCCGGACCTCGCTGCCAAGGGAAAATCGTTTATAGCGATTCGGCGTTGTGGAGAAGAGCTGAAAGTCCTTGCAAACGCGCACGTGGTCGCCAGCAATTTTCTATCGGCTGCCAAACGAGCAATCGGTTGAAGTACCTTGAATTGGATTTAGGGCTAGATCCTACGGCTAGTCGGCCTGTTACGCGCGGGGTTTCAAGCGTTGTCCCGTCTGCTCCTCAGACTTACGTTCCATTCGACCATTTATGTTTCACCTTTTCGCCCTCCAACGTTAGATTGGATTGAGCCTGGGCCTCTTTTTCTTCCTTCTACTCAAAAGCTAATGAAATCTACTGTCGACGTAAAGAAGATGAGTTTCCTTCAGATATTTATGTTTCGATGTCTATTGAATCGAAAAAAGTTCATTTCGGCGCATTAGTTTGCTCTGCGTGTGTCTGATGTCGGATTTGCCGGAAAATGTTTGAAAAGTTTGAGCTGGTGGTGTTTGTTTTTAAAAGTTAAAGTTACAATTAACCATCGATTGGGAGTGGGACAAACTAGACCAATGACGGGGGATTTACCTCAAGGACGACTCTGACGATTTTGATCTGCTAAACGATACCTAACTTCTGTTCTCCATGTATACGTCGGTGAACGAAGATATAGGCCTACGAAACGAACATTTTTTATTTACTTTTTGTGAAACGTCTCCAACAATGTTCATCAATCTCCTGGGGTGGTAAAAGAAGAGAATATGGTCGGCAGCCGGGTCGCAACCACTTGCCACCCACATTGGACTTGGGCTTGATTGCTGTATCGCTTGGGGCCGTTCAAGGTTACGGGACTAACATAGCAAGCGAATTATTTAAACAAGTGAATTCTGAGTTTTGTGAACATAACTGAGTGACGACCATCTTTTCTAGTGAGTTGCCTACTGACTTATCTGAACGTTTCATGTCTATTCCCTGTTTATCTGTTTGTGAACTGTTATACTGTTTATATGTGTTCCAAGTGAGAATCAGACCAATTTGATATATTCTGGATATTGAAATTATATGATTCTTTGTATGCTCTCTCATCTCTCTGTCTTTTATTCCCCCAAATATAAACACGCATTCAAAAACGTTCAAATGTAGAGCTTAGAGGGAGTGCCATTTTCGGACAAAATGTTTTAAACTTAATACTTTGATGTGAAGCTATTGTATTACATTTCTACCAAAGTTTGAGGCTATTTTGTGTTTCACATGAACGTTTCTTTAGTCGCGCGTGGTTTCTTGTGATAATCTGGTGATATAAATGTGGAATTTGTTCAGTAGTGTCATTACAAAGCTCCTTAGACGCTAAATGTAGGTGATGTAAAATATTTCGTTTTAAGGGAAGGAGATTTTCGACTTGTTACATTAGGAAAAGCGTTGCATCCCAAAATTCGATTAGGAAGGAACAAGTTGATAAGACGTGAAACGGAAGGGCAGGCCGCGTTCCTCCCCGATGTGCCCGTCGTTTCCAGCGGAAGGAAACAGGACGAGATAAAGAAATCAATCGCAAATACGACGGCGAAGGGGAATTTCTGGTTTGTTTCAATCGACTTGTGCCATTGAGGTATGTTTCTCATCGATCCAAATGACGTCACAGGTTGACCAGGCGGCCCAGACAAGGACTGGTTGACACGGCAGCTCCTTGGTGTCCTTACCTCGGGTCGTGCGATTCCAGCGGCGTCACGTCGCCTCTTTGATTGATCGAACAGGTTCGAACGGCTGTTGGAAGTGGTTTCTTGGTCCTCAAACTCCGATTACGAATCGTTAAACTGGTTTCTTTCCATGAAGTATTTGGTATTTTGTTTTCTCGTCCGGATCTGAGGAATCTGGTTCCATTTCGGTCATCTAGATTCAAGCCAAACACCTTTTATCAGCTGGTGGCGTCTTCAGGACATGCCACTTGTTCCTTTTCTCATTTATTCCCATGTCTAGCTTCGCGTTCTACAATAATCTTTGGGTCTATCTGTGGGTAGTTTAAATCAAATCATGTTGAAATTTGCATATGTGAGGAGAAAAGTGAAGTCCGTTACTCCAAGTTAGTGAGCTGAGTGCGCCCGTAGCGTTACATACCTTAGCCATAATCAGCTGAATAGAATATGTTTTCTTGAGTTTTCTTCATGAGCGACTGGGTTTAAAAAACACCACTTAGGGAAAATGGTATGTGTGCGTGTTTCTTTGAAGGTAGGCGATCGCTACCAATCAGACCCGCGTTTAGGGAGACCGCTGTAACCTTCTTTCCGTATAGGGCAAAATGTTGGAGATCTTGATGTTGCAGTGCTTTAAAGGAGTTTTTGGCCGCAACATCTCAGGCAGACAATATGGGTGTACTAAAGGAAAGTCCACACAGGACGGCATTGTCGAAATCCGCAACGTTTTCCTGGATCACCGGCTAAATACGTCGAATGCAGACATCTCTCAGCCTAGAGAACGACAGAGAAGAAGAGAAAACCCAGCTCATCCTCTTAAACGTTAAATTAAATAACCAATTGCTTGACTTGACCGTTGAGTGGAAAGGGCGAGAGTTGAAGATCTAAAAGAAAAGAACTAGGTGAGCGTGAGGAGGAGTGTATTAAATGCAATGAAGTGAGTAGCGTTTGTGTACAAAGGGGCGACACAGATGGATGACTCGGAAATATGCGTGAAAGTGGCGGGAAACTATTGGAACGAGAGAGCTAACTGTAACTAGGCACAGGGAGACTGTATGTATGAATTTTGGAAGGAGTTCTCTTGCGGAAGGAATTGAAATTGAGTAGAGGGAAAATAAAGAAAGGAAAAACCCCAGTTCAGGGAACCCCGGAGGTAGGAAGGGGTATCGGAATAGAAGGAGACAACCTCTTTAATGAATGAAAGCTTGCCACACTATATGAATGGGCATTAGATAAATAGCAAGCGAGATGGGAATCCCCGTCAAAGGTACACGTATAGGTTTTTTGTGATATCCGTGTACGTTTTAGGAGAAAGTGGGTTGAACCAGACTCTGGACGAGCCAGTTCTTTATGGTACAATGCGACTTCAATGCTCAGATCTACTACTTTTCTATCGAAGACACTCCGCCCTGCAGGTCCTGTTTCTCTAGTGTGGAAGGAATAAAAAACGATGTGCTGCTCCACTGTAGTTCCTACAACAGTCAGCGACGGTAGTTGGAAGAGCAGCCAAACCTATCAGCTTTGACTGATACTAAGCAAGCTTATAACCATTTCACCCAATTTTCGAGGAATAGTGTGACGAAGAAACGTGACCACTGATCCGTCCCTTTGGAATTTGCCACTCAAGTAAATAGTTCGATCAGGTGGGAAACCAGATTATGAACGTACTTCCACAGCTTTGGGTTTGGTGAATGCTGAGCCAGTGCCTGGTGGTGGTAGTGGTGTCATGAGTAGCAGTATCCGATAAATGAGTTCCTATGTCCTCCAGTTTCTATGTACAGCGTTACATGTATGTTTTACCAAGTTCGCTTGAAATGAGTGAAAAATAAATTGGATTAGTGGGTGGAATATACATGAGACTGAGGAACGTGGTGTGTTGTCTTTTTGTTGACCATTGAAGACGCTCAACAACCCTGGGAGAATTCATAGCAAAACCGTTTTCCGCAGGTCTGGAGCCATTGCTGTTCCGGTGTTGTTTGTGCTGTGCTAAATCAGTGCCCACTCTACCTTCAGTTCTACCCCGGTCATTGGTATTCTTCATTCTCGCTCAAGTCGTTCATTGCCACATCATTTGGTTGCCAAGGGCTTAGTCGAGCGGAGCTGGGTTTCACTCCTGACTGGGGCGTCTGAAAGATTCTTTTTCGTTTTTTTTCTTTCTGTCTTTTTCTTTTTTTCTTCCCTTCTTTTTCTTCTTCCCTTCTATCAGCCAGAAGCCCTCGCAGCCGCCCCGTTCCACCTCATCAAACCCAAGACGCCTCAACTTCTCGTCCCGGTTCCGTCTCATCCTTCAACTTCTTCCAAGCGGCCCTTGGAACTACGTGACGTGACGGACAACAGCCACCTCTGCCACAGACATCGTTAACGATTCCGTTCCCGTCCTCTTAACGAGACGCCCGGGTTTCTAATAATATTTTTTCTACGCTCTAACGAAAATCTGCAGTTTTTCCAACCCTCGGAGAAAAGTAGAGAAAGAAGAAAAAAAAGGTGAAGGGTAAAATGGGATCATCCTATAAATATCCTGTCGATGAGACGACGAAGCTGCTTTGAAAAGTTAACCTCTAACCACAGCTGCGCAATGCTTTTTCTACATTATACTTGTGTGCCGTCGAGGGTTGTCAATAGGTCGCTTAGGGGAATTATTCCGTCTTCCATCTTTGGGAAAATGACGACAGCGCTGCAATAAATTATCAAAAATGTTAAAGAAAATCGAAATCGAAAAGAAAATTTGAGGCCGACTGAATCCAAAAATTTTCTCCCGAAAACAAAGTGACAAACCTTTACACAAACGGTGGGTACAGCTTTCGTACAAGTACGCAACCACGAGGGACATTTTATGTCTTTTTCTTTAAACTAAACCTCGATTTCCTCCGATGCGATTCCTTATGAGTGATTGGAAACGTTGAGGTTGGCGGGCGCGAAAGAAACCTTTACACAAACGGTGGGTACAGCTTTCGTACAAGTACGCAACCATTAGGAAAATGTATCTCTTTTATTTTTTATGCAACGATTACTACGTTTGATTGTGCTCGTTGATGGTTTCGATATAATGGCCGCGTCAATTGCAATTTACATCATCACTTAGTCACTGACGTTATTAAAAGTGTGATGTTACCAAGCATTACATTTTGTAACAGACGTTACCATGCACTTATCCCAACACATTTAGTGACGCTTCTCCGTTACATATCCCGCGTTACATTTTCGAGTTTATGTAGCAAAGTAAAGACATAAAATGTCAAAAAAATAATCGTAACCCTGGTGGGACTCGAACCCACATCCTCCAGTGTAGGAAACCAATGCCTTATGCATTACGCCACAGGGACTGCGGTTTCAACTTGGGTTAAAACATTGGCTTGTCCAATTGGCCTCAAAGGTTAATTTTCGTGACGCTTTTGGCCGTTACACTTTGCCGTTACATTTTTGAGTTCATGTAGAAAAGTAAAGACATAAAATGTCAATATCCAGTTTATACGATAACGTTCTCACAAAAGGTGATACGTTGAAAGTTTGCAGTTGGAGTGAGTACCTAGTCGGTCAGCTATTACCCATCTCCTGCCAACACTGCTACCAAACGTGCTATTACTGCTATCCAACATCTTGGCCTCACAGCCAGTGAGACTGCTTGACGGCATTGTGTCGACAGAATGGATCAGCTTCTTGCTATAAACATCGCTATAATGTATGTGAAACAGTAGTTCTGTCATGTCTCGCACTAGACATTTAGTTAAGTTTCATTAAATGAAGGTATAAGCTAAACTTCAATAGAAAGTATCCAGGTTATTTGATCAGAGCAACCACAGTCCCACTCAAACTTGTCATTTGAAGGCTCTCATCGCACTGACGTATCGCTCGAAAGGTTGATAAATTTTATCAAAATCTTGGCACCTAGTCACTTCCCTCATTCCTTCTCTTATTTAATCCGGCGGACACTCGCAATGCAGCCGATTGCACAACGCAGACTGTTGGAGGGAGCTCAGCTGGTGCGCACGCTTAGGTGTTTCGAGATCCTCCTCCGCTGAAATATTAATTATAGCCTCGCTTTTTTAAATGCGGGGAAAGGAGTTTGAGGAATTGAAGGGACGTTTGGCACAGGAACAAAGGCGAACGGCTGTGGAGATTTTTGCCAAGTCCGCGAGGTTCAGCCAGCTGAAATTGGACGAAATCGACCGGATGTCTGGTTCTGACGCGAAGTGGAGATTAAATAGTAAGTGAGGCTGCTTGGGCCAAACTGAGAGCATGAAGAAGAGCCACGGGGCAACTCTTCCCTCTCACGTGACCTGTTGTGTGCAGGAAGAAGTTGAGTTAACTCTTTTAATGCCTAAAGTAGACCTCGTCCAATTTATTTCGCGACTTCGACAAAGTCTAATTTCAGCCTTTGATAACATTAAAATGGTCATCCGAAAGTATTTCTGGCAATCAACCCGTTGCCATATTCATTGCTCTTCGAAACATAATGGTAGAGGAATCTCATGGCGAATGGTCAAAAAATGTGTTAATTTGTATAAGGGGTGCATTTTAGTGAATAACGATAAAGACGCACTACTCTCCTGTAGAGGTTGGCAACTGATGCTCGGCTGGTTGCTGGGTAGCCAAGGGTAGAGGCTAGTAGAGGAAAGAGAGTTTCAGCAGAAGTAAGTTACTTTTACTTTCTGCCCACACTAATGGGAGCTTCCTCTTCACTGTTATCCAACTTGTACAACAGTAAGAGGCCATTTTCGCGCCTCCAACAATTTCTTCCCACCTGCCAATGCCATTTTTAATAGCAGTACACCACCGTTGGTCACTGATTATTGCAGGCGCTGTCCCAAAATCACAAAACTTTTTAACCCAGCTGTACGTAATCATCCATCCGCTGAGCTTTTAGGCAAGAACATGATGACCTAAACAAGATAGCGTATCTTTAATAACGATTAAAAGAGGAGGTATACACCATCAATGTCACCTCCTTCGACCAGTTTCGATTAAAATTACCCATATTGGACTCGTAGCTTGGGCTGGTATGTTCCCACCCCTACAGTACAGCGCTACTCGGGTACTGGGTATTTCATTCTCTTTCCCACTCCTGTCATTGACGTTATAATTAGGTTAATATACGAGTACACTCACCTTTTAATCAGGAGCTTCCAGTTCCACTTGCCAGGGGTAACAACAATACTCGTTTCACCTTGTACTCGGCCTTGTGATTCCTCTAGCGTAACTTATTTACAGTTGAGAATCAGAAGGGAGTTCAACAACCTGTCATTGTCGCAGGTTTCAATCTATTCCGTAGGAACAGCGAGCTTTACTAATTCTTCTGAGGCCTTTATTGGTTCCAAATGAACCTTGGGTATCAATCTACTAAGTTCAATTATCAAGCTCGCTCTGGGGTGGGTGGGTGGAGGGGGTGAAGTCTATCTTGTAGTTTCTTCAATTCACGGTAAATACGATTTTGCTATTTATAGGAAACCTACTACTGATGTCACGATTCTTCGATCAAACCATCCACTAATTCATCAACATGGCGTTTTAAAAATTTGAAAATAAGAAAAAAGAATTATCAACAGTGGTTAGCAGTGGTTACATTGAGTAGCAGGAAGGGTGGTTAAGAGAAAGAATAGATTCGGCATTTCTAATCTGGATAGGGCTTCTGGGATCTGGGCTACGGAAGTGAATGATGTCAAACATGAATGGGTATTCCACATTAAAGTCAAAGTCAATGATTGGGTCAGTGAAGAATAGGTCAAATGAAAAAATAGGTAAATCATAGGTTTGATCTGACTGGTTGCATTTCTGCAGTAAACGATCTAAATTAAATGAACTTCGAAATTCTCGAACATTGCAGGAGGGGGTTGTGTGTAGATGAGCAACTCCCTCACTTGTGGATTTGGTGCTATACTGGGTTTCTGCTACCTTCAGTTCTGCAGCCAAGCATTGGAAGCGTTCCATCTTTTCGCTTCTTCAGTAGTCAATGAGGGAGCATTCTCGGCTTGCTTTTCACTTTAGTATATAAGAGGTCTCCACTGTGTGATACGTTCAGTTTGTTAGTGGTAGGGATGCAGACTGAATCGCCAAAGTCAGAATAGCCTTAACACAAGCGTGGGAAAGAAAATTTCCCTTAATTTTTATCTTTTTTGCTGTTGGCTTTACGCTATTGCTCGACGAATGATTTGTATCGTTGTTTGATTTTGTTTCTAAATCTAAATGAAAATTTTAATCAGCCTTTGTGTTTTCTTGCAGGTAAGAACATTTTGAATCCCGTCTGATATTGAAATGAAGCAAAATAACAGGTACATATTACAATTGTCTTGAGTTAGTGGATGGTTAAGGTAATGTTCAAGTCATCCCTATAAAGGTGCTTGAAGGTTTGAAACCAGGCACAGCACTCGACAATATTCGAACAGCTGAGAGCTCTAAAAGAGTGGTTAGGGGAAGAGAGATGTGACAATCCCCAAAGATGAGTGTGTGAAGTGAAGACTTGTCTATTCAACCTTCCAGCAAGCCTGTGAGGATCTTTCCGATGATATGACCCAGGCTCATTTCTTATAGGGGCACCACATGGCTGCCCTTATCTTTTGACGAGTAGTCTGGTGTCTTCAATGCTTAAAAGGCGGCGTTCTATCATCCGTTCTTCACTCCCTGTTGTGAGTGCTAAGTTTAGGATCAAAACCTTTGTGCTCACTCTAAATTTACGAATGTTCTTGCCTCTCAAAAACCTTCCCTCTTGTGTCTTCTGTCAACAGTTATAGCACGCAAGCGCCCTCATGGCATAGTCCGTTCCCAGGGTATCTCGACACCATTGAGCGAGGGACACACGTGGCTCTATTGTAATGAGGAACATTTCTCATTCACATTGCCCTCCCTGAGAAGCAATAATGTCGGAATGCGTCGAAAACGTGGGGCCTGGCAAGGTTACCGCAGCTATGGTTCACTTTTATCTGACTCAAATCCCAATGTAAACGCATCTACCTTTTGTGTCATACCACGAAGGTGAAATTAACTGGAATGAATAATTTCTATCTGACTCAAACCCCAATGTAAACAGACCTACTTTTCGAATCACGTCGATTCTGCTTTCAGTCATGAAGCTCCTACCTTCTCAAACTGTATCTCAATTTTGGACTTGAGCGCATTTCGTTAACTTGCAGTGTTAACTCGCAGCGTGGAGAACCAATTCGTCTCGAAAAGTTTTAGAAAGCCTTCTAAAAAAACGCGTGTAGACGTTCTCGTCGCTGGCCCTCGTTGCGAAACCGAAGGAACAAATAAGCCCAAGTTTGCTTTGCCCTCCGATAGCAACGCCGCGTAAAAGCAAACGGCGGGCTAAGTGTTTTTCTTCGTATCGAATCGATTGGATCTGATTTCAGAGGCTCTGAACTCAACAATAGGCGCCCAAAATGAGGGACGTCTAGAAGTATAGAGTCGATGCCTATTTAATGACGTTGGCAGTTGATTACGTGATGTGAGCTCTAGCTGTGACAGGGGCGTATATCTCATTCTAAAGCATATCACCACGGGACGAATGCTGGTTTGTGCCATAAATTATATGTTGAGGATAACTCCGGTTGGAGGTTGGCTGCGTTGTTTGTGTAGTGTGTACGTTCGAAGGTTGATTCGTAACAACTGTCTTGTTTAGAAGTAATTTATTTATTCATTATGTGTTATAATTTGTTGAGAGTACGAGAAGCTTTGAGGCCACCGGACTTGGCCATGAATTTCTGTTTGTTACACACACATTCAATCTGTTGTCGAAAATGGTTGCTCGTTAACCAATGAGCTGAGAATTCTCCCAGATTTAGCAAAAATCCCTCTCGACCCAATTCGTACTGATTTCCCAAAAAAATGTTAAATGTGATTTTGCGATGACCCGTAACTACTCATTCGCGTGTTAGAAACTTTTTTATTTATTAATTACTTGTCGATAATTCGTTGGGAATACACAAAGCATAACGCTTCGAAGCCGCCAGACTGTGCCATGAATGTCTGTGACACATTCAAACTATTTTAGAATATGCCAGCTCGTTAGCATATGAGTACGTGCCGAAAATTCTCTCAGTTGTATGAAAAGTCCCCAATCTACTGTCACCAGTTTCTTCCGACATTACACTCACTTCTGGTCTGACGGGGAACGCCTGGCTGCAATCAAACATCCTGACCTCTTTCCCCTCTAACCAGGTCCGTTGTGATATTTAATAATATACTCAGTAGGTTCGAACCCTGGCGACTCCCAACCCAATTCGCACTAATTACGTGAACTGTCGAAGTGTCACATGTGCCATCGAATTGTGGTCCTCATTTCTACTTTTCTTGTGCTTAAATTTCCCGCATTGCCCAAATCTACATTCATAAGTTTGCCGTTCCCCATCACTCAACTTTCTGTCTTGTGCTGAATGATGTCAACATCAATGTAAGAGTCAGCATTCAGTACAGTGTCAGCACTGATGAACTTCGTTATGATTGAAGACAAAAAATTGAGTTCTTCGTGGTTCCCTTTTGACTTTTGCCACAATTTTAACTCTGGTTCAATTGTTCCCAAGCGCCAATTGGTACTTTACTGAATACGGCATAACATGTACGTGTCCAAGGGATTTCATTTTACGATTCTATCCGTTCGAATCGTCTTAATTTCCTTTATCGGCCAAAATAATTACCAATTCCGTCGCAATTGTTTACTGACGGATCCTTGACTCGGATACCTCCAACGGCCATTGTCAAACCCATCGAACCGTTCGGAAGGAAACTGGGTCGCTCCGCGAGGTGAAATACGACGAGTGTTTTGACACAGTTGTCTTCGCGGGCTACGAATTCGAGCCGACTGGTGAAATATTGAATTCGTGGGGGATTTCAGGTTTGGCGGGATGAGGCGTGACGGGGAATTAGAGTCTGGCCGGCCTCGCCTGATTTTTGAAGAAAACAGGGCATTAATCAAAACAACTGACGGACTCTGTAACTGTATAGGCCTGTTTGTTTACGCCTAGCGGGATTGAATTTAATTTTACTATTCTTCGTGGAGCTCCATTTCGAGAAAACATACCTTGGCTTATGATCATGGAGGAGCCGTATCCTATAGTGCTATATCGTATCACCATTTCGAGGAAGAGTTAGGAAGTGCGTTCTTCAACAGTGCAGTAGGCGGGACAAACTGAAGCTTCACATATCCATCTTTTTGGATTTTATTTTCCTAAGCAGTCCGAAGTAGAAAGGAAAGTTATGTTTTTGTCTTCGGAGCTTTCCGTTTTCGGCTTTTGATTCCGAAAAACACCATATGAGAAAGTGGTCGGCGTTTGTGGTCACGATTCAAAGAAAAAAACCAAGATGAAACGCTACGGTAAAGGTTTTTTAGTGGACTCGTTTCAAAACTAACTGTAGTCATCGTAGTGATGAATGACGAATCTAAGAATTTCTCAGTTCAAAATGCCCACTGTAATATACAATTTTCGTCTGTCGAAAAATCACGAGAGCAGCACCATAAATTATCAAACATTTCGATAAATCCCCCCCCCCTCCTATTATAATACTACCCTTCTGAAACAAATAGTGTTAGCAGTCCGATGGTCGTGGATTATAGTTGTGAAATAATACGCGGCATCCTGCTAAATTTTGAAATTCAACTATCGTCGTTTCTCTGACTACCCTTTTTCACACAAATTACCCAATAATTCTAGAAATATGAACGCGAAAGATTCCATAAAAATCATGTATTACCTTTGGAACGGTTCCTTAAAAAAAATTCCAGAACCTTGAGCGCTTGTAGAACTTAATTGTATCAAGTCCGATTGAACAGAATGAAAACCAGAGTTGATGAGTTTCTAGAGCGATAGAAATTAACGTGGGGTTGAGAACGTGTAATGCGTGGCACTAGGTATAGTTTCTCATTTATGAGGTTTTGGACTTCAAAAATATGAATTATCTGTTACCTTTTGGAGAATATTCGTCTCATGTTCTGCAGGCTAATTGTCAAATTAGAGCTGGCCTGATTTTGAAGTTTTTCGGATTTCTGGAGTCTTTGAAACTTAAATATCTGACGCAAACAAGAGAAAAAATACTAACTTTCCTGTCTACTATATAGTGCCACGGAAATTAAAAAGAATAAGCTCAATTAAGTTCAGTCGTTCTTCCGAGAATTTGACTACAGAAACCTCAAACCAAGCGCGAAATGAAGTTGTCCGGATTCAAAATCTAAAGTTGTGACAAATTCAAATTTCAGTTACCGATTACAGAAAAGTAATAGAACACTACGTTACGTGGTTTTCCGATTATATGCGAAAACTCGAAAAAAAGTCTGAACAATTGTGCAGTGTTTCTCCTCTTCTCAAGGTTGAAATCTCAGCGCTGGCATCTCAGAGTAATGTAAAGATGAAAAGATTACGTCAACTTAACAATCTTCCCTGCTCGGCCTCTATTTTTCAACCTGGCACCTTATTGAGAGTACTTGAGACTTATGCAACGTAGACGCTCATACGAAGTATTTCATGCTGACCACGCGATTGTCGCTCCGCTCGCTGTTGACTCAGCTGACCGCTCTCACGGTAAATCCGTTCCACTGGGCTCATTCACGAAGAGGGGAAAAAACACTATTCTAACCGGCCTTCCCTCATATACTCCACTTCGCACGAGAACTCAGTCAAGGCCTTGGTCTTTTTCTGAATGGAAACAATCAGAGTCCGTTCAAATTGCGCCATTCGCTCTCCAACTGCGTAACTATCGAGCTATTGGCAGCCTCAGGTCGGATCAACATTTGCTGAGAAATGGCGTATGTTTTGAAGGCAAATACGCTCGTCATCCGGAAATACGCAATTGCTCGCTCATTCATTTATTTGTAGTAGTGCGTAACACGCCCAAAAAACGCGGAAGAAACGATTCAGAAATTAAATTTAAAAGACTCATTGACAGTCACACTCGACCGGCGCCGATGTATCGAGCACGCAAGCATTACAGTGGGAAGGTATAATAATTAGGATAGGTGGAAACCAGGAAGGAATGTAATCAGCTGAACAAAATAGTTTCCTTCAGGTCTACGCGTTTCGAAAGCCTCTGAGTGTAAAACCCCTCATTTGGGAAAACGGTCTGTTTCTGTGGTCGCGATTGATAGTAAATGACTGCACCAAATCAGCTTAAATTTGATATCAAACCTGCTCATGATATCGAACATTGCTTCAAAACTATTAAGGGCAAAACACTGATTATCTTCTCGAAAACGGCAGTTTTGATTAAATTTTGTGTGTGAACACTTCCGAACGACGCAGCGGCAGTATTGCATTTTCGTCGGTACGAAAATTACGAGAGCTGCACGATAAATTATCGAACATGTCGGCGAAAATCGATTTTACCGCTGTGTTTTCCTTATAAATCATTCTCGTGATAACTCCTTAACATGCAATGTAACTTTCGAGAACAATAGGAGCAACGTGAAAAATTTCGCAATCTTAAGCTCTACCAGTTACTACTGAGACCGTTGAGTTGAAGTTTTACTAAGTTCATAAAAACCGAAAGGAAAACAGATTTGATCTGTTGCTAAAGCGGTAAAAATCACAAAATTCCCGTGGGGCTGAGGAACGTTATGTGATCGCACCAGGCGGAGTTAAGGAGTAATCGACCTGACTGCAAATTATGCCCCCCTTTGGCACTCATTCACTTCGGCGGTGGCACTCGGCGTAACTAAATCAACTGAATACGTAACTTTACTTTCTGATTCGTAGAGACGAAGAAAGTAAAAAAAAAAAATCCGTAGATCGGGACTTCAGAAGCGAGAACATGCAAGAGAGTTTTATTCTTGTTAATAGTTTTTCTGGAGATTGTCATCATCTATTTGTTTGGGGGCGACATATAAATCCGCTAATGAAGGAAGTTATAAATTAACTTGTATCCGATGCCGATACGAGCAATACCGAACGTGTAGGAAACGTTCTGTGTCGTCAACGGCAACCAGAACTAAGGAAGAGGTTTTCTCAACCTTTTTAGCAGAAGCGACTCTAACAATTTAGGTCAAACCGTAGTGTATCGTCAACTAAATGTACTACGAGCATTTTACGCGAATATTTCATTCACTGACTTTGATCCGGAATAACAACCAAAATTGTCCAAAAAACGTGTTTTTCCGAATTTTACAGAGTAACTTCCAAAATCACTTTGATCAGCCGAATTCAAATCAATGCAAATTCTATGCACATCTTCAGTAATCGCCTCTGAATGCTGCTGCATCCTGAAAGGGGCTGTAGAACGATTAGAAATTAAACCATGCTGTTCTGGATTACAGATGAAAATCCAGGGGATCAAGCACCGAACTAGTAACTGTCGAATATTTAGATGACACAGCTAAAGGGCGTATAACGTTGAGGAGTGTAATAGTAATAGCTGCATGATTCATGGTGGAGCCTAGTTGCTCTCAAGTAGCAGGGTTGCCAACTCATCCGGTGAAGGTAAGCGAACGGATGGGCTTTCTCTGTATGAAGTAATGAAGGATGCAACGACGTTTGATGGGCGGAATATAATTTATGGATCGTGAGACACGGAGAAGACAATGGGAGCGATAGCTCTTAAGTGGAGGCTGAAGTGATTTCAAGTTGAAAGTTGTCCATAAGTGTTTCTGTAGGAATGCGTTGAACGTTACTGCGCCTGTAACGCAGCCTGCGCACCGACTTCATAATGTTGTATTTTTATTACGCTATTGAAAATACCACTTTTCCTTTACAAATCATTCGTTCGGTGTGAATACAGTCTCGTTGTTCAGAGGGGCCTTTGAATCCGAAGGCTCCCCCTCGTGCGAGTGCCGCTTTTAATGCCAATATCCCTTCATCCGGTCATCTCATTTGTGACGTTGCAACAGAATCACTTTGGTGGCATCGGCGAGTGCCGCTGTGAATATCGTATTGACTTTCGGCTTATGAAACCTCTAGGGAGAAAATAGCGGGAACAATTGATGATGTATAAGCTTTGGAGCGCGTCCATCTTGTTTAATTATAATTTCATATTTTTAGCTCGGCTGCAAAATGGGTAAAATCCTCTTCATGCCTGGTATTGTCTCGTTTCTAATTTTTATATCACGGGATAACTTTCGAAAGGACTCCGTGTTTTACTTTCAGGTAACTGCCCTGCCCTGTATTTAATGGAGAAGAGGCTTTCTCATTAAATAATTTTCACTGTAGCGATCTTTTCTCCTTTTTCCTATCTAATTATGATTTTATTTCCTACAAAAATTGTTTGCGTCGTAATTCCCAAGGTGTATTAAAATGAGAGTTCTTCCTTAATAAGAAGTTTTTTCGTCGATTTCTAACAAAATTAATCCTGGGAGCTTGTCTGGTAATCCTTTTAATTTACTGACTATTTTAGTTCACGTTTCCTTAGGTATAGCATTAGCAAACTGAATTAAACCTTTAGCAAACTGAATTAAACCTTTAGCAAACTGAATTAAACCTTTCGCAAACTGAATTAAACCTTTCGCAATTAGAATTAAACCTTTCGCAAACTGAATTAAACCTTTCGCAATTAGAATTAAACCTTTCGCAATTACAATTAAACCTTTCACAAACTGAACTAAACTTTTCGCAATAAACAAACAATTTAATAATTTGTTAATATATATAGAAACAGAAAATTATATATATATTTATATAAAGAAAGGGGAAGGTCAGTGGAGGGGTTGGCCTGTAGCTGCGGCAGGAAGTACAGTACATGTCCATGACGTAGTTTGAACATTCTTGAGCACTTACAGTAGACACGTTCCTCGCAATGACATCCGGCAAATTATGTTCACCTCGTTGAGCCAGGATCTTCCTTGCTTCGTTTTTTATTTTTGAAAACGCTTTGTCAACAGGATTGAGCATGGGTGAGTAAGGTGGCAAAAACTTTACCTCCATATCTGATTCAGCGAAAAACTGATTGACTATAGTAGAACGGTGAATTCTCGCGTTGTCCATAATTAGCAGGGTGCCGTCTATGGAATTTTGTAAATTCAGTTCCAGCTCTCGCAGAAACTCACGAAAAACGTCCGCAGTTGTGGTTCCAGAAGTTATAATTTTGGAATGCACGACCTGCACGTTATTGAGAGCAACTATATTGTTTTGGGGACTCGACTCATGTCCTCTGATCATGTTTAGTGCAGAGAATTAATTTAATGAAAGGTTCACTTGTATTTGTTAAAGGTTTAATTCAGTTTGCGAAAAGTTTAATTCTAATTGCGAAAGGGTTAATTCTAATTGCGAAAGGGTTAATTCTAATTGTGAAAAGGTTAATTCAGTTTGCTAAAAGGTTAATTCAGTTTGTGAAAAGTTTAATTCAGTTTGCTAAAAGTTTAATTCAGTTTGCTAAAGGTTTAATTCAGTTTGCTAAAGGTTTAATTCAGTTTGCTAATGCTATATAACATGTGGCGTTGAACTTTTTGTGCATGTGTCAAGTTTTGGTTTTTCCCAACGTTGTTGCTGCAATCTAAAATGTGTGGGTGATATACTTCGGCGTACTTTTTTAAAATAACGAGTCTAATGAGAAACTACTCACACGGTGGGTAGCTTCAGCCATTCTTAAGGCATGATGAGTTTCACTTTTTTGTGGAATTGGCTCAGAATTCCCAAGCGCTACGATGAGAGTTATGTCCATTTTCCTGGGGCCAGAATTTAAGGATATTTCTGTAGCGTTCATGAAGAAAGATTTCTAAGAGTAAGGCTATTTAGGACGCATGAGGGTCTGTACTTGTTGGTGGGTTCGTTTCCTCTGGCTGGTAAGATGCTGTGGGCTAGCGTCTTCGGCGTTAAGACATCATCGTCTGGCCGTGAAGTCCGTACTCCTAGTGTATTCTCACTAGGATTGGCTCTAGCTAGGGGCCACTTCTTCGGCCATCATAATGCTGCTTCTTAGTTTGTGCATAAGGTCTTAGTCCTGCCCTTGAATTAAGTTTTTCCCTAAACCGAGCGAGCTACAGAGTTATTCGTTTCCATTTTTCCTTCTTTTCAAAGAATAGGTGACCAAACGGAAAGGCGTTTGATTGAAGCAATCACAGAGCAATGGCAACGTGTAAGCAATACAATTCTTGGATCGCCTGGTAGACCTCAAGTGATATCATTAACGTCTTCTTAAGCGATTGCAAAAGATCTCATTGTGGTTGCTGCCGATTGATCATTAACAGGATTTGTGACTATGTTGAAAGGCTGAAGAATAACATCGCTTAGGAGGTGGCCATCGCGTTACTTTTATATAGTTTTCAAAACATTTACCTATCAAGTCGTGAGAAACATCTCTTGGATGGCTTGGCAAGCGTCGCACGTTTGGTCGTTCATGTGGGACTACAGAAAACCCACGCGCGGGAGTTTCCTGCGGCCCACCCAAGCGGGGCTTTCAATTCGCTGGCCTTTGAAGAGCCACCCGCCTTCTGTCATCGCTCATTCCGAGAAGTGCGAAGGTAAACCTTCATTGTTTGCGAACGTGACTCCACTCTTAAGAGAAGGCGCGCAGGTAATTGCACGTAATCACCAACCGTCTGGCGCAACCAAATTTCAGTTCCGAGTTCCAACCGAACTCGTGGAAAAGCTGGAAAATCTTCGTTCTACGAGCCGCTTCCCAGTCGTCCTCTTCATGATGCAATTTAATTTGTATTTGTATCCGCGTTGGTTTTACAAAATCTTGAGCTGTCCCCTACCAAACGTTCCATGGAAATTTCCCAGGGCATCCTTTTGTAGTCTTCGCGGTTTATTATTTGCGTCATTCTTCGTTATTAATCAGAGTTGTCAGAACTCAGCGCTCAACAACAAAAGCTGCACCGAGTCAAGTGGATCACGTTCGTTACTCAGTAACATTGACGGAGCCTTTCTGGTTATAAATCGTGGTCACATCATTCACTATCCATGGTTCTCAAAATTGGGAGCGGCTTGACGTTGACAATAACAAGATTAGATTGATGAGACAAGATTAGATTATGGGGCAAAAAGGGAATGTTCAACTGTCTCGAAGCACTTAAAATTTAAAAAATCGTTCTTTAGATTTGGAAACAATAGTCATTTGGGGCTCACAAATTCGCGTTCAAACGACGGTGTGTGAGCAGGGGTTTTCGCGACCTGTCTTCCTAGAATCATTGGTTAAAATGGAATGGCACCTGCCGATTGATATCTTTAGATGCTCGTAAACTTCGGTAACGGTGATGCGACTATTGACCAATATTATTTTCTTCGCCAATGTTTTCGTCGGTTGTTGATAGGCTCAGGCGTCCTTGCCAACGTAAGTGAGGGTTATGAGCTTCCTACAAAGTGCCTAAAAAAATAGATTTACTTCTTGACTTGAATATATTCAAACCCGCATGATTGTGTCTGAAGTTGGTGCACAGGGGCTTTCTAAAAGTCATAGTTGCCCACGACTCGCTAGGAAATTTGATTTGAAAGTTGGTCTCAACTTAATTAGCATTCGGCATAATTGGGTCGCTAGGGTGTTGACGAAACAGATTACCCAAGACTCTCAGGCACTCAAAGAACCCCTCGCTGGGTTCTATGCAAGCTCCTACAGACTATATCCCGTTCTACGGCCAATGCGCATCAGGAAAGTGCGTTCCACCCTCGACAGACGCAGACTATGAAAACGATGGAGAAGAACGTTGGCGTAACAGCGGTTTGAATGGTACGTTACGAAGAAAAGGTTTTTTGTGGGCAGGCGAGTGGAGAAGAATTGGGCGAGCGGGGAGGGGTAATGATGGGTCAAAAGAAGCGAAGGCCTTTTTCGAACCGAGAACCAAACAAAGAGAAGCGATACGAGTCACGACATCACTTTGTTCCACAGAGAAAATAGGAGCGTCGAGAGAACGCATCGAACGCGGCTTATGCGGCGGAAAGTCGCGAGTGAAATGGGCCTGGAACAAAAGTCAAGTCCCTTGTTAGGCCGCTGCCCCTATTCGTTGTGCCCACAGAATTATGAATTGACTTGGCTCCCAATCGATCAATGAATTTATTGACTGGCTTTGGTGAACTCAAGAATTCAATTTTTAAAGCCCTTGGCCTTTGGGAACGAAAAACGTATGGGCTCTTAATGAATGCATTACCATGGACCTTCTGTAGGCATTTAAACTATCATTCCTCATTGGCCATCAGCGGCATCGATGTGGAGAAGTGTTGGAGCTTTGGTGGTAGCGTTCAAGCTAGCAGTACGGAGAAATAAGTGCGATACCATTCAACTAACTGGACTTACCGCAAAGAGGGAAAAGATAGCAGTTGAAGATCTGCAGTGACGAAGCGGCATTCCTGTGCAGAACACGAAGAAATGCGTACCAAACTAAATGATTGTAGGATTAAGAAAGACTGCTAACGGGCCTTAAAGTCTGTCTAGGAACTAATAGCTCTATGGGTTGAAGTATCCCGCTAAGAACGAACCCAATTGATGAAGGAACACTTTTTTGGCTCTGGCATTCCTAGTGAAATGAGTGATGCTGGTAAAATGTTGACTGACAGCAGTCGTAGCGGAGAAATAGAATGGGCTGAGTATGAAGGTTCTTCCTGGATTCAACTCACTTCACTATTGGACAGGAAGTGTTTTCTAGTTTCTTTCAGCTTGGAATTTCACGTGGTGTAGATTCTTGGAGGAAAAAGAAATGAAGTCATGAAGTCGCTGTGTCCTCTATTAAGGAAATGATTCGTCCAGTTCCAGCACTCGCAGCAGGTAGCGCTGCTTCATTAGCAACTACTTCCAACGGTTTTGCTTGTTCCAACTCCCTCGTCTATCACTTTGAATGGAGTGGAAACCTCTCACCAACGGACTAATGGTTTGATGTAGAGAGAGAACGCCTACGTTATTACACAGCCGAACTTGATCTGTCTCTCCCAGCCCTGGGGCTCCTCCGACCCCTAAATTACGAGACACACAACGGCCTTTAGACGCCTCGACGTCGTCTCACACTGCGGTTGCTATTTAAAACCCCCTCCTTCCTTCGACGTCAATTTATTTTGAGTCTGGGGCCAAAAACAATTTTATCGCCTGAGGATCTCATTTGACAACCGGGCAGCACCTGGTCGTCTTTTTCCTCCGACGCGGCGAATATAAAACGTGGGGGAGCGTGTGTAAACGAGGAACGAGGGGGAAAATGATTGAAGCACTATGAAATCTGAATGGGGGTTTCTTCAAGATATCGTCATGGCTGCGGTGAGTTTCAAAGTTTCCCCTGAGGTCACTTTTTACTTTCCGCTACCCGAAGGGAAGGAAAGTATAGTAATCGGCCCAAAAAAAAAAGTTGGGTTTTCTTCAGATCTTTACGTTTCAGACCCTACTGAGTCTAAAAAACCTAATTTCGGAGAGAGGTCCGTGTGTATGTCTGTGTGTATGTCTGTGTGTATGTCTGTGTGTGTGTGTGTCTGTAGTTCGATTTGCGGGCGAACGGCTGATCCGATTGAGTTGGTTCTTTTTTTGTTTTGTTCGTTATTTTTTGTAGACACCAAAATAAGGTTATGGACGATTTCGACCGGTGGGGAGGGGGTGGGGGACAAAAATGTACCAAAAACTAGGGTTTTTCGCATTTTCTCGAAAACAGCTCTAACGATTTTGATTAAACTTTCAAATTATCTTCTCCTAATCAATACCTAACTTTTCTTCTCTATACATATCTCCATGAAAATACGGTGAACGGAGATATGGGCCCCTACAGCAAAAATAGGGTTTTACGCTTTTTGGCATAACGGCTTCAGCGATTTCCACCAAACTCACAGGATGTTTTCAAATAGTTAATACCTACATATTGTTCTCAATAAATGTTCCTGTGACGGTCCATTGAACAGAGATAAAAATTAAAATTTGTCAAAAATAACGTTTTTTCGAACATTTTCGTAAATTCCAGGGTAACTTCTTCACCAGATGTGATAAATCCTAATGGAGTGTCTTTTGGTCACTCATACCAACATTTCGTTCTCTATAATTATTTCTGTATATATATGTTGAACGGAGATATAAGCCAAGTTAACTCAGAAAAGGAGATTTGTCGAATATTAATTTATCGGTATTCCAATTTTCTCAAAAACAGCTCTAACGATTTCGATCAAACTTACGGAGTACTCTCAGCTAACTAGTCCCTACATTTTCTTCTGAATAAATGTTCCTGTAAAAATGCGTTGAACGAAGATATAGCACCCGCATATGTAGCTGGTGTTCGAACTTAAAGGGGTGGCGGAAAGTCGTGTGTTGCTACGCACCAGATATTTCTTGGATATCTCCGACATTCTGAAAGGTCCCGCGTAGTACGCCTAATGCGTTCCCCTAGTTTTGGCATTTCTCATCTGTCTCATGTCTGTCTTTCAGCTATATTCTAGTACAGATAGTACGGATATTTTTGGAGAGGGGCAGAACTGTTCAGGATCGAGTTCTAACAACAGCAGCTCCTTTAATTCGTTGCCTTGACTGGCTCCAGAATAGAAAGTGAAAAGCGCTGAATTGTTGCTGGAGGTTAATGTTGTGATTCCTGGCGTCATCTCGATGAGCTGTGGAAGCACCGCTCTCGCTCTCCCATTCGTTTTCTCGCTTTCTTTCCTAAAAGCCGGCCGTAATGTGGAAATTATGCGGCACGAGGTCTTTAAAGCTGAGGTCAAATGTATTATTTATGTGGAGCGACCGGAGCCGCGAGTGGCTTGAAGCAGCGCCTGAGTGGTGCGCTCCTTCGGTTGTTTGTTTTTTTTTCCCCCTCTTTCCCTCTTGTTTTTATATGCCACAGAACAAGTTTATTGCTTATGCTGATGAAGAAGCCAACGGCATTGCGTACTGGAGTAAAGACATTGGAAGATTGATGTAAGTCTAGCTCTTGGACGAGCCTCGACTTGAAATGTTATTGGTTTCTCGCAAATTTATGCTCCGAGTAAACCACATTCAAGCGCAACGTTGCAGCAAGCTGCCGATGAAGATCACTAGAACGTCTTTAAAGTCCCCAACGATTTTGTCCCAATTCCTCAACGACTTTTAATCAAATTTATTATTTATTTTTGTGTTTCACTTAATATGTCAATAATTTTCATCTTATTCCGCTACACTTCTCACATTTTCCATTTTTGCGAATTTCCCAACGACCTCAATTAAGCCTTTCAGTTCTTTTTATTGTTTGGCTTACCCTTCGGGTAGAGGGACGTATTGTAATCGTGTCAAAAAAGTTAGGTTTTCTTCAAATGTAAGTTTTGTGGCCTACTGAGTCCACAAAATCTTATTTTTCTCCGAAACGGGTGTAACGATTTTGACTACATCTTAATTTTAAAATGTAGTCATCTACTGATGTAGTGAAAATCTACTGATTAGTACCTAACTTCTCTTTTTTACTTTCCGCTACCCGAAGGGAAGGAAAGTATAGTAATCGGCCCAAAAAAAAAATTTGGGTTTTCTTCAGATCTTTACGTTTCAGACCCTACTGAGTCTAAAAAACCTAATTTCGGCGCGTGGTCCGTGTGTGTGTGTATGTGTGTGTGTGTGTCTGTAGTTCGATTTGCGGGAGAACGGCTGATCCGATTGAGCTGGTTCTTTTTTTGTTTTGTTCGTTATTCGTTATTTTTTGTAGACACCAAAATAAGGTTATGGACGATTTCGGCCGGTGGGAAGGGGGGTGGGGGGACGAAAATGTACCAAAAACTAGGGTTTTTCGCATTTTTCTCGAAAACGGCTCTAACGATTTTGATTAAACTTTCAAATTATCTTCTACTAATCAATACCTAACTTTTCTTCTCTACACATATCTCCATGAAAATACGGTGAACGGAGATATGGGCCCCTGAAGCAAAAATAGGTTTTTTACGCTTTTTGGCAAAACGGCTTCAGCGATTTTCACCAAACTCACAATTTGTTTTCAAATAGTTAATACCTACATATTCTTCTCAATAAATGTTCCTGTGACGGTCCATTGAACAGAGATAAAAATCAAAATGTGTCGAAAATAACGTTTTTTCGAACACTTCCGTAAATTCCAGGGTAACTGCTTCACCAGATGTGATAAATCCCAATGGAGTGTCTTTTAGTCTTCCATACCAACATTTCGTTCTCCATAATTATTTCTGTATATATATGTTGAACGGAGATATAAGCTAAGTTAACTCAGAAAAGGAGATTTGTCGAATATTAATTTATCGGTATTCCAATTTTCTCAAAAACGGCTCTAACGATTTCGATCAAACTTACGGAGTACTCTCAGCTAACTAGTCCCTACATTTTGTTTTCTATAAATGTTTCTGTAGAAATGCGTTGAACGAAGATATAGCGCCCGCCTATGTAGGTGGTGTTCGAACTTGAAGGGGTGGCGGAAAGTTGTGTGTTGCTACGCACCAGATATTTTACTAATATCTCCGTGAAACTTCGATGAACGGAGAACTATTCGGGATATAGGTGAAGAATAAAATATGTTTTTTACGCTTTTTGGCAAAAACCACTACAACAATTTTCACCAACTTCCACGTTGATGTTTTCAAATAGTTAATACCTATATATTGTTCTCGATAACTGTTCCATTGAATATTTCATTGTGATATTGTATGGCAGTCAATTGAACAGAGAGAAAAATCAAAATGTGTCGAAAATAGTGTTTTTTCCAACATTTTCATCATTTTCAGAGTAACTGTTTCATTGGATTTAATTAACCTTACTCCTCTTCAAGGAACCTGTACCCTCATTTTGTTCTCCGTAATTATTTCTGTATTTCTCTGTTGAACGGAATATAAGCCATGATAGCTCGGAAAAGAGATTAGTTTACCGTTTTTCCCCATTTTCGCAAAAACGACGCTAACGATCAAACTTCCGAAGTGCTCACAACAAACTATTGCCTACATTTTGTACTCAGTAAACGTTTCCATAGAAATGCGCTGAAGGGAAGATATGAATTTCCAAAGAGTATTAATAACATTATCAATTGTTTAAATATCTCAACTGCAATTTGAGAGCTACGTGCTCCTTCAATTTTTAACTATAATTTTTGATACGGTTTTTACGGATTGTAAAAACCGTTTATCCCTAACCGCCTAATTTTCCCATCCGTTTCATCGCATTTCAATTTATTTGTGATTCGAAACTTTGCACTTCTTTGCCCTTTCTTCTTCAATTTCTTTTGTTGTCAATTTTCCAACGATTTTTATCACATTTTGATTTCCAACTAATTGTACTCGAATTATTCATGATTTTTGCCAAATTTGTCGTTGGTTGTCCTTAAATTGAATTTGATTTTCACTAAACCGCCAAAGATGTGTAAACAATTCGTTTTTGGTTTACTCGCACATTTCTCGAAGATTTTCAGGCCGATTTCAAAATGGTATTCTGCTCAAATTCTCAGCGGCCGTAGCTCAATTTTTCGTAGGTTTTTTTACACGATTTACCATCGATTTTTATTCAATTTTCCAATAATTTTTATGCAAAAAAATGGTTTTTGTTTATTTTTGCTCAATATGAAACAATATTTGTAGGGTTCTCCAACACTTTTTCCCTTTGAGTTTCACTTAGTTTCCCAACCGGTTTTAAGCAATTCGACAACGCCACTCGTTTTTTCTTCAACTTCTCGACTATTTGCAGCCATTTTTTCCGACATCTTCTGAACATTTTTATTCAAGTTTAGAATTAATTTTGCTGAAATGACCAACGATTTTTGATACATTTTTAAACGCCTTTTAGTCAATTACTCAACAATTTCGCACACTTCACTAAAATAATGTATACCAGTTGAGAATAGTTGAATTTTTTAGACGATTTTAACTTCAAATTTCCAACTCAATATTCAATAAACTTGTTACGCAAAATCATCACGATTTTTGTTCATATTTCTAATGAGTTTTTCAATTTCTCCGCATTTTGCCACCGGTTTTTCAGGTTTTCAATGACTCAGGTTTAAAACCCTACTCGCTAAATTGTCCAATTATTACTTTCCTTTGACGTACGAAGTAGGAAGGAACGTTGTATGATCGGTTTTTTTTTCAACCTGTGCCACTCCTAGTGGTTTTAGAGGCTTTGTGGATGTTTCAATTGGATTGCTAAGAGATCCCACGAGCTGCAGGGAGTTGTTAGTCTGTTTAGATTTCTCTGTCCTGAAGGCTGGTTGCCGCAGTGTCGCTCAGTTGCTTTGATAGATCTTGTTCTCTGGTTAAAATCGAACTATCTTGTAGTAAAAAAAAGGCGTATCGTGATCCCAGCTCAAGCTCTAGAACCCTAACCAGTGTCACTATAGTCACCTCCCAACAGCGATTAGCCCTAATGAATGTTAGAGTACAGATCTATTTTCTTCTCATGTTGACTGTTCCTAAACCGTCGGACAGGAAACTTGAAATGTGTTAAGTGGCATTACAGTGTACAGACAGCAGTCAGGAAGACGCCACAAGACCCGGCAACATGACCACAGTAACTCGTTACGATACTTCTTGTCAGCACAACAATAGGCCGGGCGTTGTTGTTGTACACCCATTCGGTTAAGTACCGAATTTGGTTTAGTTGAGTTCATCGATACATCGAGTTGGTATTCAGTAGCAATGCTGGCTTTGCGCATGAAATTTCCATAGACCCCCCCCCCCCCCAGGACCGTAAATGTTAAAACTACGGCGATAATTCATGAGGAAATGCGCGAGTTCCGTAGAAACGGAAATTGTGTTACGTAAGAGCGAAGACGTCACGCGCGTTTAGAGTCATAGCCTTCAACATTCCACTCGTTGCTTTGTTGAAGCATTAGGTTCCCCATCGGGGATTGACGAATGGCCTTAGCACAATGTGAATGCAATGGAATAATTTTCCAGTGTTTCTGAATCTGGCGGAAGGCTCGTTTTGGAACTGCTTCGTGCCTCTAGAGGCCAGAGGCCCCTCAGCCCGAGCTAATTTAACATGCGGCTTCTTCTCCCCCGGTAATTTCCGCCAAAGGAGGACTCGTTCCAATTGAGCGGGAACCGCGGCGGAAGAAAGCGTATTAAATGTTGCAAGACGTTGCCAACAGCTTCGGCATAATTACAGCATTTTCGGGGGGGGGGAGGCACGTTCGTTCCCGCTCATTGAAAAAAAGGTTGCAGAGGAGGGGTTTTCGCCGATTCGATCTCTGGCAGCTGTTACTGCCTTAGAGAAATAGGCTCTTGGTGGATGGAGGGTTGCCACCTTTTTTGGGACGAACCGCTTCTCACCGTTTGTCTGGTCCGCAGTTGTCGACGAGGGGGGCAGAACCCTGGGTACCTGAGTATAATCCGTGGCTGGGGCTCAACAAAAACGTTACTCGACGACTAGCAGGTCGAATCTTTACCCAAAAACATGTTCGCTGCCATTTCCAGACCAAAAGTCGTATTTCTAGTCCCATCCAACCGTCGCTTCACTTCCATCCTAAACTTTTCCTCTGTTAAGGAACTTTTAGGATCTTCTCGTTTTCAGGGCACTCCTTGAGTCGGAAAGACCATATGATAGTCCCATAAACCTATATGATGAGAGTTTAATAACGTTCATAAGATGGTAAGGAGCAGTTTGGTGCATGGGCCTTTAGTTAGCAAATAGCGTGGTGGTGGGGGGCTTATTTTGAACTCTGCTGTTGCTCAGATCTCGCGGTCGAGGCAATGAATGCCCACCTGTTAGATGCAGGTCGAGTAACACCTCGTGAGTAGCCACTGTAGCCATACCTCGTATTAAAAGCTCCATTGAACTACCCGAGGTTGGTCACCCACTGGCAGACGTCCAGTTCACGCGACAGCTCTGCAGTGAAGGTGCAGTCTTTCGGAATTCGTTCGGCATCGACCCGTTAGGTCGGCAACGGAACGAACGAGGGCGTAAACAAGCGACCAGGACGCGGGGCGCCTGGTCCCATTCATAAAAATAGTCGTCCCATTTTATCGCCTGCCGCCGGTCGCTCAGACGATTTACCGGTCACGAGCGAGTAAACAGGATCCAAATGACGATAAAACGGAGGACTGCGCGGAGGAAGAGTTGTTTTCGATGCCTTTGTCAGGCAAGGCTCCTGCGCTCAGGGGGAAAACAATGTATTAACCCATTTAATGCGGATGAGGTAATATTACCTCATGACACTTCACTCCTCCTACGTTTGAGGTAATGTTACCCCAAGGCCCTCTCGCATCGCTCTGTATGTTTTCGTATTCGAAGGGGGGATCTTCTACTTTTGGGGCTGCAGTGGGATGGCATAGCCTTCATTATGATTTTCTTAGTGCACCAGTACGCGCCGTTTTTCCGTACCTCTTATACTTGAGCCGCAATACACCAGAGAAGTACACACTCGAAAATCCTTTTTTTCTTCTTCAGTAGGGGAGTATAGAGCGCTAGGAAGGTCCCGCATTGAATGGGTTAAAGAAATTGGGTTGTGTCCGCCAGTAGGCAAATACTAAAGTTAACGTACCTGTTAGGTGAGTCCGTCTCCTCTGGCTTGTGAGTTACTGTGGGCAAGCGCTTTCGATGTAAAGACATCATCGTCTGGCCGTTTAGTCAGTACTCTGAGTACTGACTAAACGGCCAGACGATGATGTCTTCTCACAAGCCAGAGGAGACGGACTCACCTAACAGGTACGTTAACTTTAGGAAAACAATGTGTTTTCCGTGTTTTCTGTGTGTGTTTTCTGTGTTGAAGGGGACATCAGGCTGTGCTGGGGGCTATTTAAGGAACGAAACGAGCTTTGGAAGGTCCACACAAAGGAGTCTTTGGCAAACACGAACGAACGAACGCTTAGTGACGTCATCCACTCACGCCTCGTCAACTATCAACAGGTGCGTCATTGCCACTACATCCTGCTCTGCCAGTGAAACATGACAGTCCAGACGACAATGCAGTCACCCTCCAGAACCACAGCGTGTGATGCTTTGTGATAATCAGTAATTCCCCTGGCACGTGGGTACGTGTTGTTAACAGAAAATAACTGGTGCAGCGCATCACACAACTTTACTCAGCCCCGAGAACATTCAGCGATTTTTATGGCTTTGGCTGACCCATTCAGCTTAAACTTGGTGAAACAACCCATTCAAGGCGTATTACCTGGAAGCTGGTGGCGCTTGAAGTTCAAGAATTTATTAAATTGCTCCTACTCATGACACGACCGTTGTTGATTAATCAGTACGTTGGTGATTCCTGAGACTGTGAACATTATTTTTTTTTAGAATGTCCGTGTTTACTGTTGTTGGTTTTATTGGTTAAAATCTGTGCGAAATTGTAGCGGTAGTAAGTGAAGCGGTGGTTTGAGCGCTCCTAATTGCCTTCTGAGCGTAAATATTAGACATGTTGATCACTTGAACGGGATTTATGATGAAAAAACTGCGCAAAAATCGGTTTTCTTCGAAATTTTTTATAATTTATTGTGCTTACTTGTTTCATCTCCGACCACAACCAGCAGCCTCATCTCCTTTACTGTCTATCGTTATTGTTGCTCTTGCTCGTTGTTATGATTACCGTTTTGCGTTCGTTCATTTTTCTTCCCAAACACCACCGTGATATCTACAGAAGCCAACTGGGATTGTCTTCGCAGAATTGCAACCCAGCCGGTTTCTCGTGTTGTGTTTCAACTTTATTTTATTTATTGATCTGTTAGAGTTGTATAATATACCTCATTATAGTTCCAAGTCGGTTACAGAGAATCAGCAATATTTGTGGTGGGTTTTTGGAGGTTATTATTGGATGTGAAATTTCTTTTGTATGTCAAGTGTTCATCTTCAACCGCTATTTGTTACCCTATTGGTTACCGACTCTGCTGATGACTGCTTACTGCGTAAACAAGAGCGTCGTTGATATGAGGACTACCTGAGCAAATCATACTCTACAGCTACGCCGCCCGTATACTTCTCGTGGAACGCCCGCGAGATAACTCTATAACTCTCTTTGTACGATGTCTTCAAACTTACTGACTTACTGTATGTAACGTGCGACTAATTTGTATAAGTTATTTGGCAGGTGATCCCTATCTTCCCTGTGAACAGAATCTTTAATTATTAACTCTGGCTCGTTTTTACCTCGACATCGTTATCACCTCAGAATTTTGATTTTTTGCCTTTAACCAACATTTGTTAATATTCTTTCATCAAGCAGACCTATTCAACCCAAACACAATATACCATAACGTAAACAGGTGCTCATTCTAGTATATTGTCCCGTTCCAAATTTGACGGTCCTTTAGATAAATCAGTTTTCTCGTTAATTCAGTACATTACTGTACATTGCAGTCCCAGGGCTGGCAATTTTATAATACTGTTGTAAAACTGTCCACACGCAAAATCTAATTAAACCCGTTAGAGCCGTGTTTGAGAGGGGAAAATGGAATTTGAAAATCGGAGTCAATTTGGTCTGGTCCCAAAGTTGTTTTTTCTTTATCGAAACACACGATTTTTGTTGGCACGCTCGTTTTATTTTGGACGGCGGAGGGGATGGTTTGCTTTCGTAGAAATATGCAACACAGTGAGACTCAGGTTGTCTACGTTCAGAAATGTCTTCGCTCAGGTACGTTCCGCATATTTGTATTCTCCCTCGAGCGGTTTTCGAAGCTTTGCTACTTGTTCAACCACATTTCCATGGAAGCTAGCTTTTCATGTCAATGTGCCGATGTAAAGAGACGAAAATGTCAAAAAAAAACCTTTCTCTCTTAGTACCCCAAAATCGTTTTTCCCTCCAATAGTCAAGAGAAGGACACGTTGCTGGCCGAGTTAAGTCGAGTGAGTTAAGGTTGAGCCGGCGCCTGTCCAGATCTGCTAATTCATTGATGCAAATTCGAGGTGAGCTGAATTAATTCAGTTGGTTCTGTCAGGAAAGAAACGGCTGTGGTTGTGCAATTGCAGATTCCGTGTTTTCGTCGAGAACTTCTTGGTAGGATGAGTTGGTTGGATATTAGGATTCCTCTCCCCTCCCCCCATCGCTCTTGGTTGTTCTGACACAAGTCGATTCTTGATATTGTTGTTGACAACGTTGAGGAGCGGCCGGTTGTTTTGGTCTCGAGGACGTTAACCCTCTGCTGCGTTGGGGAATAACGTTAACGTGGGCTCTGCTGGAGGAAGGGAAATCCATCGCCTTGCCCAGTAGGTCACTGCGCCGTAAAAGTTTGTTTACTGAACGGCCTCTCTCCCACCTCCGGGCTCAGCCTATCTGCTTCCCCTCACGGCCAATTTCCAGGCCCCTTTTGAGTCGCCGGACGCGACGCCATGTCCGCATTTTTCGACTGCATCCCGTCCCCGTCTCCTCCTGCATTTCCTGCGTCTTGTTCTGGCCCGGATGTCGTCGTGAGATGAGATGAGGGGGGGGGGATGCGTCTTCCGTAGCACTTCGAACTCTTGACCTCCCAGCTTATTAAGACGCCGACGCCAGCTAATCAAAGTGAAGACAGCACAACCAGTCCCATGGGTACATGAGCTCCCACTTCGCCCAACTAAAGGGTTTATTTCACCCATATTACAGCGCTGCATCGTCTTATGGCGACTGTACCTTAAACTCCCAACAAAAAGCCGAGGGAGATCTATAGAGCGGTCATAATAGTCATTGTGTGAGGCAATTCGTCCAGGTGCTGATATTCTTTTCAGTTGCAAAGCCCAAAGCCGTCTGCAGCAACCAAACCGAGCCCTGTAAAAGATGACAGGATATTTGTAGTTTAGTTAGTTGGTTGTAATAGGGTAAGTAGTAGCCCCCCCCCCCCTGGAGAGCCACGTGCATCCATGTAGTATATCCTCTGGCCTAACTGTATACTCAAGTGGTAAGTTTCTAAGGTGGATAACGGCTATTACCTTCATCGGCAATGGGACAAAACGGTTTAAGATTTAGGGGCTAATTCATAGAAATGTCGTGAAACCGCTCATTGAAGTCAGTAAGAAGTAAGATACTGGTCTGCCTGCTGATTACTAGAACGACTAGGTGCGCACTAACCGTCTCCCGTCGGACAACTATTAACTGGGAAGCTTGAACGCCATTTTAACGACTTTCTTACGACGTCCAGAATTTAATTTCATGAAATAATATTAACTTTTACTTTCGTTACCCCAAGATAGTAACCTTCCATTGTATACCAGTATATCTTCTTGTTCGTGGAGATAAATGAAAAATGAATAAAAATGTACGTGGTGATTTTTTTCTCGAATTTTGTTATCTCATTTCAAATCCTCGTCATTAATCAACTGTCCTCTTCAGTCGTGACGGAGATGCCCCAAAGTGGGGGAGGCAGAGGCCTTGTTTCTTGGTGTGTGTGCCCCCCCTCCCGACCCTTTATTCTTCTTATTTGAAAAATTATTTATTTTAGGTTGTGTTCCTCGCTATTATTTTCTGTTTTATGATTTTACGCTCATTCAAATCTCTCTGCTTTTGTTGTCACACGCTAGTAGATTTTCGATAGGTCGACGGGAGCGAGCAACTCTTTTCACGCCCAGGCGTGCGATAGGAAGCAAATCGCTCGTCGCTACTGTTTGCTCTAATTAAAAAACTACTATTTCGAGAATAATCTCCTCTTCGTTTCGATTTTCGTCTTGTTTCGTCTCGTTTGTGCTGTAACTCGTCGGTAACTGAGTCGTTGACGTTACGTCGCGTCGACGCTGTCTTCGTTGACGAAATCCCCCACCGGATTGACCGATGATAAAGATAAGTCACTCGTCACGTTATAGCTCGAGCCCGCGTCGGTAGGAGAAAGGTTTCGTTCCATACGCGCTTGCCGTTCGACGCGTCTCGTCGCTTTCAAAATGCCGAGAACCCCCTCGCCCGGTGACTCCTCCTCGTCCTCCCCAGCGACGTCGACGACGACCGAAGCCCTCGAAGGTATCGACGGGCTCTTCCACGGACGGGAGGACCCGATCGAGCAATACGTAGAACGTTTTGAGCCGGGCAACGCGGTGGCCTCCGAGGAGCCGGAATGGGGATGCGTTTCGATCCCCGAACAACCGGACAGTGTCGATTTGTTGTCGGCGCCCAGCAACATCGACGTCTTTCGTGCGAGCGTCGCGGGGACGTTGGAGGACGTTTCGCCGCTATCGGCACAACCGTCGACGAGTAGCATTGAGCCCGGGTTGTACCCGACGTCGAGTAGCGAAGCGCTAACGTCGCCACCGTCGACGAGCCTGGAAGAGTTGACGTCGCAACCGTCGACTAGTCGCGAAGAGCCCGCCCCTCAACCGTCGACTAGTCGCGAAGAGCCCGCCCCTCAACCGTCGACTAGTCGCGAAGAGCCCGCCCCTCAACCGTCGACGAGCCGAGAAGAGCCCGCCCCTCAACCGTCGACGAGTCAAGACCCTGTCGTCGAATCGGCAAACAGAAGCTTCATGATCCGTATCATTGACAGTAAGTCAAAATTCCATCGGTAACTCCTATTAATCGTATTGAACCCATTTCAGAACGCTGGAGCCAAAACAAGTAACGACAAGTTAGAGATAAGACCACGTGGGCAACTTTATGTATATAATATGATGGTTTTAGCACAACACTTCGAGTGAACCGCGAAGTACTTAATGTATCAATAAAATTTGTACTACCCTCCCTAGTCAAAGTATAAGACTAAGTACTTGAGGAGACAACTCTCTACAACACGATGTCGCACTTGTCGCTTCATTTACAAATCTCTGCACAAATACATTTCTGCTCAAAGTGTCCCCACAATATATTTTCAGACCCTGGCCAGAGAAGCGGCTTTATTTTTTACCGCTAACTATTTTAACTATTTGTCCTCCCACTGTAGTCGTCCACTGAAAACGTACTCCAACGTTTTAGGCAGCTACACGCGATTTTTGACTCTTTTTTTCTGAAGTCTTTCTATTTTGTCCAAACTATCTTCATTTGTCAGCTTAAAAAAGGTTGTGTCTGCAGTTCAATTTGCGGGAGAACGCTGAACCGATTGAGCTGGTGCTTTGTTTGTGTGGTCGTGATTTCCATCGATGGGAAAAGGTGAGGGGATTTTAATTAAGCTTCCAAATTACGACCTGCTAGTTACTGAAATTGGAAAAACGAGGGCAGCGCAATAAATGATCAAATGTTTCGATAATTATCGATTATAGGGCAGTTTTGTCTTATAAATTTCGCTCAAATGATAACAGAATTCTCAGACAAATTACGACGGTACCTTGAACGATGAGCGTTTAATAAGTTCTCACAAGTCGCAATTTCAACCAACGCCGTATCACTTGCACACACACAGTTTTTACGAAACGTAAACACGATCCGTCTTAACGAAATCGTGATGATATTCTCATGAACTTCCTGAGCGTGTATTGCTCAGAAAGGGTAATAGTGTACCACTTAACTCCATTGCACGAGTAGCTACCCCCAGTGATTGTAGTTTAGCTGTCAAAGACAAGATTCGTATTCCGAGATGTAGGACCTGAGCTCGGGGTCGCTGTAATTTTCCTATCATCAGGTTGAATACCTGTGCCATTGTGACTTCAGTAGTGCACTTGTCTTTGTAGGAAACGACACTTGAACAACTTGAGTTTCAAGTTTGCTTCTCTGAAAAGTTGAAGCAATTAGCATAGCTCCTCCTCATAGTTCGTCTCATGAAGGCAAGAACAACATTTTCCTCCTTAATCTTCAGCTGGTGGTATCCATATGCTTAGGTCCAGTACGGGTGAAGTACTGGGCACATGACAGTTGGACCTTCTGGGAAGAAGGAAAAATTCTGGTTCTGCGATTTTGTTTATTTTTCGAAAATCTCCGGGGTAATTGAATTTGGCCATCTACCTAGGTGCGCTTTGGCAAACATTGTGAATGCTATACTCGAGAGCAACAAAATAATTTTCCAGAACCGAATCAGCCCAAATTTAGTATTAAGCAAGTCACCATGCAATGAAAAAAATAAAGAATACGAATTATCGTAGTGAACAAAACACCAATTTTATTGTTGTTGTCTCAAAAACAGCTCTAACGATTTTGAATGCATTGCCTGCCTGAGCAGCTACCCGTAAACTAGCCTGAATTCAGCTTCATACTCATAATCGAAAGTTTGATCGTTTGCTCACGAGCCTAAGGTAGTCATAGACATGCACACGAAACAAAATTGGAACCAGGCGAAATGTAGTCCCGTTCAAAATTGTTAACCTATACTCCAAGATATTGACTGGTTGGCCCGAAGACGAGATTGGTCGTAGACATGAATATGAAATAAATTTGATACCACGGGACATGTACGTTCCGATATATGGGGTGTGCGGAGGTAGTACTGGCCTCGCGGCACCAACCTACCCTCGCCCCATCGGGCAAAAAGAGGGGAAAAGGGACAGGGACTACTTCCTGCGACCCCTAGACTGCTGCGATATCTGTAGAACCCCATTGCTGGGTGCTAGGGTTCGGCGTATCACTCCGCCGAGGATCTCTTTGTCCCTCTCGTCACTAATTAATTGTAGCTTGATAGTCAAATAAGCGATGGTTGCTTGCTCCTTCGTCCATGTGGACATGCTGATAGCAGTGTGTAGGTAAATGCTCGTTGGTGGGACGCTGTTTTGAGAGTAGCTCGCCTGCAGGCAGCCTAGAGTGTTTGGTAAGCCCTCACGCTGCCAGACTGTCAGTCACGATATCCTCTTCCACGTCAGCCCTCTCTACAAAAGACGTTGCAGGCCTACTGTTCTCCCATGCTTGCCTGTGGACACACTAGTCATTTAAAGCTTGGACTCGATGGTCAGAGCGTCAGTCGTTAAGTGGCGACATTGAACCGGCATCTCTCCTCTTGGTCTCCGCCGATACCAGGAACTCTTACAGATTGGCAAGTTTCCCTTCGTCCTGACCCAGTGGAATCGGTCGCCTTTAGCCCTTCGTTCGGCTTGCACCTGCAGTTGCGGCGCAAAAGATCGTTTTTCCTCCACCGACTAATAGGCAGGCGGCTGTTTTGTTTTTAGCCGCCTCCAGACACGCGAGCCGCCCCTTGACCTGATTTCTTCCGTCACGCGTTCAATCACCGGCGCCGTTTGAGTTTTATAGGTCGGTCCGTCTGTCGCGTGTCGAAGGTCTTTTTGGTACGAATCGATGGTGAAGAGGAGTCCAAGTCAGCGGATCTTACTTCAAAGTCGTCTCTATTTAATCGAAGTGGAAGCCAAGTATTTCAGCCGTGTAACAAACAAATTCTGATTTATAGTTATTTATTGACAAAAACGGGAACTAACACAATTAAAAAATTAAGTAGTACATATCGCTGAACATAGTTACGAATGGTTTGAGTGTGGCAGAGGGGCCATCTTGAGAATGGCGAAGGGCGAACATTTCAGGTTCAGCGCGTTTAAGTTATTGATTACCATCCCGAACCTTCGACGTTGATATAGTAGTGTAACTCAAGTTTAGTAGTGACGTTTTGATTATTGAACGATCCTAACAATTTTCACTGTACTTCTTTATGAGGTATATTTTGTTCAAGGGAAGGGGAGAGATGTGAATCCTAGCGCGGGCGAAGAATTAAGTTACTAATGAGGCGAATGACGGCTTTATTAATATCTGGCGAGATTGGTCGCACCTAACGAGAAATTTCATAATTGAACTGATAAATACAAATGCGTCAACAGTTTTAATTTCTTCATACTACTAGCTAGTTTTCTACTACAACAACATCTCCTTATTCTATTTTTATTATTTTCTTCTCAAACAAAATTCAGAAATACTATTATTTACATAGCGTGAGCGTAGTGTTGAGGAATTTAGTAAAGAGATAGCAAATATTCTCCCACACGTTTCTTGAATGCACTTTGACTTTTTACTTTCCGCTACCCAAAGGGAAAGGAAGGTATAGTAACCATGTCAAAAAAAAAAATTGGGTTTTCTTCAGATCTTTACGTTTAGAAGCCTACTGAGTCTAAAAAACCTAATTTCGGCGCGTGGTCCGCGTGTGTGTGTGTCTGTAGTTCGATTTGCGGGAGAACGGCTGAACCGATTGAGCTGGTTCTTTTTTAGTTTTGTTCGTTATTTTCGTAACGCCCCAAAATAAGGTTATGGGCGATTTCGGTCGATGGAAGGGGTGGGGGGGGGACGTTAAAATAACCAAAAGCTAGGGATTTTCCCATTTTTCTCGAAAACGACTGAAACGATTTTGATTAAACTTTCAACTTATCTTCTACTCGTCAGTTCAAAACGTTTATTCTCTACACATATCTCCATGAAAATACAGTGGACGGAGATACAGGCCTATGAAGCAAAAATAGGTTTTTTACGCTTTTTGGCAAAACGGCTTCAACGATTGTCACCAAACTCCAAGGATGTTTTCGAATAGTTAATACCTACATATTGTTCTCAATAAGTGTTCCTCTGAAAGTCCATTGAGCAGAGATAAAAATGAAAATGTGTCGAAAATGACGTTGTTTCGAACAAGTACGAAAGTCTGGAGTAACTGCTTCACCAAATTCGATCAATCCTTCAGAGTGTCTTTTGGTTATCCATACTCACATTTCGTTCTCTATAATTATTTCTGTATATCTGTTGAACGGAGGTATAAGCCAAGTTAACTCAGAAAAGGAGATTCGGGCACTAACGATTTCGATCAAACTTACGGAGTACTCTCAGCTAACTAATCCCCACATTTTGTTATCCTTAAACGTTTCTGTAGAAATGCGTTGAATGAAGATATAGCACCCGCATATTGTAGCTGGTGTTCGAAGTTACGGGGGTGGCGGAAAGTTGTGTATTGCTTCGCACCGCTCGTTAGTTGTTACATTTCTGACGAGAGTCCGTTGCAATATGACATGCTTTGCGCTATGAATGATGATCTATAGGCAGCGACAGGGCATCGCTGTAAACGGTAATTTAAGAACTTGTTTTTGGTATCAAAATTATGAATTTGTGAAGATTTCAAATATCGTAGCGCAAGATATGGTTTTTTTTTGTAGAAGTAATTTTAAGCATCATTGGTGGCATAGATCAACTTTGGGATTTGTTGTGTTTTAAATTCATCGTAAATTGTATCATCATATTTCAGATTCAGAATATATCTAATGGAACTATTTAAAGCTCTCTGCATCTTGACACGACAGGCTGCGTTGATATCACGCATAGCTGACACTCTGCTCATAAAATAAATCATAATTACGGTTCTGAACTAAATTTTGTTTACATTTATGGATTGACAAATCTACTGAGAGGGATTGATTGATTGAAACGTTTCATTTATTTACCAGGGAGAATTAGGACCTTAAGACCCTCTCTCCCATTTTCCCAGGAGACACTGAACAGTTTACATTCTCCTTTTTACACCAAGCGGACAGTAGAA
This sequence comes from Pachypeltis micranthus, assembly GCA_020466155.1. NCBI lineage: Eukaryota > Metazoa > Arthropoda > Insecta > Hemiptera > Miridae > Pachypeltis > Pachypeltis micranthus. The sequence continues at coordinate 52,823,037 of CM035770.1, read as the reverse complement.
CTAAATATCTGGTGCGTAGCAACACACTACTTTCCGCCACCCCTTTAAGTTCGAACACCACCAACATAGGCGGGCGCTATATCTTCGTTCAACGCATTTTTACAGGAACATTTATGGAGAACAAAATGTAGGGACTAGTTAGCTGAAAGTACTCCGAAAGTTTGATCGAAATCGTTAGATTCGTTTTTGAGAAAATTGGAATACCGATGAATTAATATTCGACAAATCTCCTTTTCTGAGTTAATTTGGCTTATATCTCCGTTCAACATATATATACAGAAATAATTATGAAGTACGAAATGTTGGTATGGGTGGCTTAAAGACACTCCATTAAGATTCATCGCATCTGGTGAAAAAGTTACCCTGGAATTCACGGAAATGTTAGAAAAAACGTTATTTTTGACACAATTTGATTTTTATCTCTGTTCAATGGACCGTCACAGGAACACTAATTGAAAAGAATATGTAGGTAATAACTATTTGAAAACATCCTGCGAGTTTGGTGAAAATCGCTGAAGTCGTTTTGCCAAAAAGCGTAAAAAACCTATTTTTGCTTCATGGGCCTATATCTCCGTTCACCGTATTTTCATGGAGATATGTGTACAGAAGAAAAGTTAGGTATTGATTAGTAGAAGATAATTTGAAAGTTAAATCAAAATCGTTAGAGCCTTTTTCGTGAAAAATGCGAAAAACGCTAGTTTTTGGTACAGTGTCTACAAAAAATAACGAACAAAACAAAAAAAGAACCAGCTCAATCGGATCAGCAGTTCTCCCGCAAATCGAACTCACACACACACACACACGGACCACGCGCCGAAATTAGGTTTTTTAGACTCAGTAGGGTCTGAAACGTAAAGATCTGAAGAAAACCCAAATTTTTTTTTTTTGGGCCGATTACTATACTTTCCTTCCCTTCGGGTAGCGGTAAGTAAAAATTCAAGTTAAAAAAAAAGAGAAAGAGAGAGATTGATTGGACCTTTCTCGCAGATCAATAATAAACGTACAATTTTCTCAGTACTCATTAAATCTCAAAAAAAAGAACAACATTACAGCACTCATAATGCGCATCACATTAGATGATCACATACGAAATAAAAATAAAAATTCTTCCAGATATCGCTAGAACATAGCTATTATCCTTCATCTTTCATATTTATTAACTTAATTCAATGTTTTTTCTTTCTTCTATTTATTAATTTATTATTAGTTGTATATGAGCAGTAGTGTTTCCTTATAATTTCATTTGAATGTGTTAGTTGTATCGCCTAGGTTGAACATTTCTATCTTTGTATTATATATTCTAATTACTAAAGTTAACATGCCTGTTAGGTGAGTCCGTCATCTCTGGCTGGTGAGATACTGTGGGTGAGCGCTTCCGATGTAAAGACATCATCGTCTGGCCGTTAACTGTACATTCCTTTCCTTTCACCTCTAGTGGGTCTCCCCAGAGGTTCATGACCGTAACTTTTGTAATTAGCCTACTGGGGGATCTAACCCAATTGCTTTAATATATTATAATTCCCTGAAAAAGAAATGATCTTTGGTACATTGCGGCCTTCAATGTTTTAGGACTTGTAACAAAGCTTTCACAATCCTTGTGTCTTGCGCCGGTGGTTGGGGGGAGGGGGATATTGTTACACTTTACACTGGATGGAAATATCCTTGTATGAGATAGGACACAGTAGAGTATGAGTTTACTCACCCAAGGCGGGGGGCTCTGGATAAATGAACTGGGGTGAGCTGACAGTGAGTGTATTGTTTTGAGAGCCGAGGGATATGTGAGGGGAAGAGCTGCGAGGCGAATACCGTAGGAGCTGGCTGGTAATGGCTGAAAAGTGTGGTGAGGGAAGAGGGTGACGAAAAAACCAGACGAGGAAACCATAACAGGGTAAATACGTCACCGCCACTCGTCATACCTTGTGTCGGCATTGCTTGAAAAGACACAGAGGAACGATGGTGGCACAAAATAAAGCTGCGGAAGGCCTGGAAGCTCGAAACCATTATTGAACCAATTAGACTTCTGCGGAGCCATTCAGCAAACCATTACCTTCATTCCGCTCTCTACACTCTCTTCCGTAGTAGACGCTGAACGAAGATAAGGTGTTCATCTTGTTTACGTACAGAGGTCATGGAACGATGCGTGATGCTCAACACCAGATATTTTTCCGTTTTATGTGAGGAAGCTATGGCTAAAATTGCCAGTTTCTTGGGCAACGTCAACCAAAGAACGTCGCTTTTTTTGCCCGACGCGCTCTCCAGCCATAAGAAGCAAAAAAGCGCAGCTCACGTTTGACCACGAAAAGGCACGTGTCGATGTCGATCTCACTAGGAGTTTTTTTTTCGGTTCTTCGCTACCTTCTTTTTTAGTTTGTAATTCCCTCTGAAGGTCGAACCGGTTCATGAATGTCAAATTGTCGGCAGATGACATTTTTGTCGACGATAAATGTAATGTTTCGAAGACGAGATAATATGTTTCGTTGGGGCGTAATTGTGATTTCGTTATCTGGAGAGATTATTCAACCAGCGGAGGCTCAAGTTGATTTTGGTGGGGGAATGGCGAGGTGGGGTGGGGGAGTGATAAGTGCAGTTGAGTCGGGGTCATGTTGGGTGTTGTGATGACTGTGCAATCCGTTAGGTTCACGCTTCAGTGGAATTTAGACTATTTGAATTGATTTTAGTTCGAACCTGAAGGCTCAAAAGCGGAAAAAGTCTCAGCAACAGGAATTGAGAAGTGGCGGGAAATGGGAGCGCTTCAATATGACGATAAGATGGGAGAATCGTCGAGTACCTCGCCGCATTTTTTAATTTATAGCCTCTCCGAAGGTAGCTCTAACGGCCTGATGAGCTTCAATTGCATTGTTCCCAGAGCTGCATCCGCCGAACGGGCGAAACCATTACCGGAATTTCGCTCACACAAGGTATGCGAATATTGGCCTTGTTGAGTCGTCGTGGAGGTGCGCAGGGCTTTAACTGGTGCGTTAAAGTGGAAGTCGGTAGTAGATCCACACTGCCAGTACGAGATCAAGAGGAGCTCCAGAGGGTGAGGAAGGTTATCGTTTGAGTACTTGCAATGCTGCCGGGATAGTGATGACCTTAGTTGTGACACGTTTGACCTCAGGCTGACTGAAGGGTATGCTTGCAACGAAACCAGACGATTTATTAGCCCATGAGCGTTGACGTCTTTTTGTAGCAGCTTCATTTCAAACGTTCGGTAGTCCGTTAACTTCGTTCTTTTCGAATCGTACGCGGAGAATTGAGAAGGTCGTCGTTTTCAGGTGTGGTCTGAGCGACGGGGGTATCAGACGTCTAGCCAGGCGCGATGGGGAGGGAGTCGAGGGTCTGGGTCGTACCTGCCGCCTCTCATTTCGTCTGGAAGGCTAGACGCCACCCCCGACTCGTCCAGACCTCCTGCCCAAAACTCGGGAACCGGCGCGACGCCGTTTGGTCTGCGTTGAATCCCGTTCGTCTTTTAATTTCGTCGTATTGACGAATTTCCGACTGTTAAAGAACGCCTTCGAGCCCTTAGATTTGAAACGACGATGCCTGTGCCTGTCTTATACGCTGGAGAGCCTCATCCAACACGAACTTCCCTGGGAGGCGAGCGTTTCTCAGATTAGAAAACATTCAACGAGCCATTCGATTTCCTTCCTTTGAGCACACCCAAGTATTCGATCTTCACATCCTATTTCAGCGCGTTCTCATTCCAGTGGAAATATCACAACTTTCCTCAGCCCCTCCTGCATTCTGCAACTGATCCAATCTTTTTTTCACCCAGTTTACATCCTCAACCGTAGATCTTAACTCAAAGTTCTATTAGAAACAGGTAGTACATTGTGTCACCTAATTCTCAATAGATTATTATTATTATTATTAAACCAAATTTATTGACAGGAATAACAATAATACAACATGTTGAAAACAAAGTACGATATAAAATCCCGTCCACCAACACAATAAGTTCTTTCGAACTGGTGGGCGCTGGTGGAGTCGCCGCTCTCTCTCAGCCAAAAGAATATAGCTACAAAGCTCAGATTACAAATCTTATCTTCTTATCCTAGCCAAAATAATATAGCTACAAATCTGATATTACAAAATTTGTATAAGATTTAATCTTATCTTCTCATCCTAGATAATATCATCTTTTTAAAGGCATTTAAACTCTCATGATCATCGAGATTAATTTTATAAGAGTAAAAGAAACGAAGAGCCCTACAATAAGCGTTCCTCCTCGCTCTCTCCGTGTGTACCTTAGGTAGAGCAATATTAGACGACAGCGCAGTGCGCGTGTGAGGAGTAAAACATCTGTGCTCCGGCCGAATGCCGGTTTTAAACACAAAAATACATGACTGCAGCAAAAACAGTAAGTACATTAAATTCCCGGTATAATCGGAATCTTGGGTATAGGGGTCTTTTCTTAAGCGCAATTCTAATAACAATGTTCTGAACGACCTGCAAGGACGCCAGCAGAGATTTGTAGGCACTACCCCACACAACAATGCCATATTTAAGTAAAGAAAACACCAGGCCAAAATAAATAGAACGGAGCTGACGGAATGACAAAAAATGTCTAGCCTCTTTAAAAACGTAGAAAAACTTCCTTAATTTGATAATCAGAGACTCGATGTGGAAATTAAATTTAAGATTGTGTTCAAATAGAACTCCCAGGAACTTACATTTAGGGACCAACGGCAAATTTATACAATTACAAGATTCCTTATAAAGGAAGCACTCATAATTATGAAAAGACCTGACACCTGACAGATCGGAATACCCACGATTAGAAAAGGAAAAACCCTGCAAATTATTACACAACGGTTTATTATTCGGATAATCAGCTTGACCTAGCATTAATGCTCCGAGACCCATCCTGTTCGATTCAGCATCGAAAAATATCATAATGAAACCCAAAAAAAGGTCGAAAAGAACTGAATCGTAATATTAAAATAAACAACAAAAAAACGAAAGTATCTAGAAAAAACTGAATTTTAATATGAAAACATGCACGCTAAATACTAATATCAAAATTTAACCAAAAATATATGAAAAAAACCAAAATGAGAATGAAACGAAAGAATCTAAAAAAATTGAATCGTATTAAAACCAAAACGTCATGGAAATTGGAACGGGGGCGCTTGCTCGAAGCGAAAGGTAGGTGAAAGGGGAGTTGAGGTGGCGGCGTCGTTGGGAGGGACGCGCTCGCTCGCCTCCAGCGCGGTTGCTTTTTTAATGAGACAGGCAGGGCAGGAGGGAGTTCAAACGATGAAACGCTGTAGCTCCCGCGTTGTACTGCGTTTCGTTTTTTTAACCGTTTTTTGCCCATTACAACCACGGGCTTCGTCCGATCGGATTGCCGAGATGGCGGGCACAACTAGATACCAAATCGGATTTTTGGGCGAAAGCACGAATTTTTTAGACCACGTTAAAGGCACAAAAACGGTCCGGACGGCGGACGGACATTGCAAATTTGGAATCTCCATGTCTTGAAACGTAAAGTATCAAATTTGGGGGGGGGGGGGTGTAAAAAATTGTTCGTGACCGAAAACATAGGGTTATTATTCAGAATGAATAATAAACCAGAACGCGTTACAGAGGTCTTGTCCACTAAGGCCCAAGCAATTAGCATCCATCCAGTGCTTTACTAAAAACAAGTTATAATTCATTGTCTCAAGTAACCGATGCTGATCCCTTGCGTAGAATATAATGGCAGTATCATCAGCAAATCCTAACAACTCACCTTCAATTCCCAAATGTAGCAATTCATTTATGTACAACAGAAACAAAATAGGGCCTAACACAGTCCCCTGTGGCACTCCGCAGGTTACCACAACACTATCACTGTGTACTCCATTAATTCGAGTCACCTTAGGGCGGTCCAACAAGTAAGATCTAACCAGCTGAAGGGGTAACCTCCTTATCCCATATTTATATAACTTACTCAGTAATATCCAGAAAAACTCCGTACACAAGATAACCCTCATCTAACTTGTTGGTAATAATACTACTTAATTTAAAAAGAGCATGATCAGATGTAGTCAACTTGTCATCCTTGCCTGCAAGAGCTGTGAAGTAATTTGGTGCAGGCATCGTTGTTGTTCGCATCAATACCATTTTGATCCTGCCACCAAATCTGCCCTCGAGATGTGTGCGTTGAGCTCAGGGTCGAGACGGGTACTTGGTACACTGAGGTCCTGTTCGATCAACGATAGGGGTTGTTTAGGGCGGCGAAGGTTTTAATTTATTGCAGTGTGAGTGGGTTGTACTTCTACTTGAGAGAACGCTCAGAATGGTCGCTGGTTATTCTCCAGAAAAGGTTATTGAAAGACTAGACTCCCACACAGAGTAGGGGGGCAACTAAAGAGAGTACTTAAACGCTCGAATCAATAATTACACCTCAATACTCGAATAACTAGTGATTGGACTACAGAAAAATATGAAATCGATAACAGTTAGTCTGACACGAAGTAAGTAGTTTGAGTAGGGCACCATCTTTGAGCACCTTGTTTAAAGAAACCTACACAGACGGACTTCTCCTTTCTATTCGAGGTTTCGTCCCTTAAATGAATAAAGCGAGCTGCTCAAAAAGTATATTTGATTTAATGTTAATTATGTACCTGCCCTATAGTTTCCGGCTATCGGGTTATACGTTTATGACAAGGTGCAATATATACAGTTCACAAGATCGGTGTCGGCTGTGGGCACTCCAGCTTCATCCATTATCTAAATTTTCTGTTAGTTGGAGGGTACGCGGATATGGATGTCAACTGATCACGCCAGTTATCAAGGATCTTACAGTTGATTCTGTTTGACGTAATTCGTTAAGACATTTTTGAGATCCTGCCAGGAAAAGAAAGAATTAGCTTGCGCACCTGGACTCGAGCCAAGAATGTTAATGAAGTACATCGCCAGTGTGAATTCCACACGGCATATTGGATTGCAAAGCGTGCAGTGTTGCAACACGCATTGCTTGGGTAGTATTGTTTCTGACAGGATTGGACTGCGGCGTGATGTCAATGAATATCAGTCTTGTAAGGAAAGGTAGAGGCGGACTATGTCCACGAAAATTATAATGGATCTAGTCTTCATTCTGTTCGTGTAGTGATAGTGAGTGTAGGGATTCTGTTAGCTGTAGCGCCTGGCCGACCAGGGCGCTTCCATTTATCCACATGCAACTCCCTTCGCTTGCCAGCATCTAATGCGCCGCACTACCTGCAGACTGTAGTGGTGCTCGTCCTACACGCTGCACTGCCCACAGTTCCCAGTCTTGTCATACTCAATTTTCCAATTTTGTGAAGGTAGTGTCTCCTCCTATTAAATTCGCTGTGTGTTGAGTTCCAACCAGGAACCGTACAGCACATTGCGTCACACGGGCCCTCACGCCTGTTTGCAATGGCAGCTCTTCGTTCTTGTCCTTATTACCCTCATGAGAATCTTGTAGCATGCCGCCATTCCTATACATGCTTCCATACTGCCTCAGGAGTGCTCTGTACTTCATGCCTTCATTCTTCATTACTGCGATATGAAGGCCTTGGAAGCTACAATCTATCCTTTCAGTGCACTTGCCTCCTCGATGTTACAGGTAACATACGCATCTTGGATGCACTTCCATGTTCGTGCAGCAACGTGCAGTGCTTAGGTAGATGGGGCAGTGTCAAAGTAGGGCGGCTTTACCATTTCGTGACTAGTCGTGTGTCCATTGACATCAGGTAGAGCCTGGTGAGTTACGCGATGGTTTCTGATGAGTTTACGTTCAAGGATTAAGATCAAGGGTTTGAGAGATTAAAAGGAAAGACGAGCGCATCCCCTGAGTGGCCCGTGGAGGGGGGGAGGGTGTCGTTGACCTCGAACATCCTCCCTCCAACCCATCAACTCAATTTAAATCCACCATATGGGTTTCTACATACAGTACGGAGGTGCGAGGGGCGTTGGGGGGGATGAAGTGCCCAATACCCCCGTCTGCTCCCCCTACTAACCTTCCAATACGCGTGGTTCTACGCATTTTCCAAAGTCGCGGCCCCTTCGTAACGGGGGGCGGCACGTGGCGGAGAGTTGAGTTCGTAAGTGCGTAGTTGGCGGTGCCCGGCCTCGAGGCCTCGCACTGCGCTCATCACAAACGACCCGCCGATCGATAAAACGAGCCGAAAGGCCTCCGTGGAAATGGGCGGGCGGGCAGGGAATACGCCTCTGTAGAGACCACGAAAAACTCCTCCTCCGCCCCTCGGCCGACTACGCACCAGAACGCCCTCATTTCCCATTAACCCCTCCACCCTTCATCTCTCCTACCATTTCCTCTCATTCGGCTTTCCCTTCAACTTTAAACATTTCTCTATCTCTCGTAATGACGACAACAAATTTTGCGCAAACGCGAAGTTTTTCCGTAGAAATCGAAAGAGCTTTTCCGAATTGATGGGTTTGGGGTTCGTGTGGGTTGTGCAAGTGGTGAAGTGGAGAAGGGGGGGGGGAGATTACGAGGTAGCGGTTTCCTTTTAGCCGCCCACCAGGATTTGCGGGGGCGGTAATTTAATCTCCTTCGGCTTAATCCCCCGCCTCTTTAATAGGTGGAACTTACGTCAGCCGTGTGGAGGTTGTGAGGGTTGGATCATGGGGGTGGTGGTGGGCGGCTTTCAAGAAATGGATCGAACCCCGCGGTGACGTCAATGAGGAGCGCCTCTTCGGTATCGTCGGCCGCCTGCGAAGTTAGTCGCACTTCATGTCGTGACGAAAGGGTGGGGGACAACTAAAAGCGGAGAGATTTCTCGTTTAGATCCGAAGCTACGGGTTGAGCAACTTCCTCAAAAGTGTTCATCTCATTGGCTTTTCTTTTCGTTATCTCAATGAGGAAGATTTCTTCATTTTTGCTTTCGGTTACCCTAATGGATAAGGAAATCATCTCTGGCATCTATGCAGTTCGTCGGGGCTGGGTTGGGAATGCCTGACTGGTCTAATGACCTTGCTATGGAGACCACTTCAACACTGAGTTGAGTGGCCATAGAGAGAAAGAAGAGAATGAGGATGATCTGCACATCTCCTGGTAGGATCTGAGCCCTTCGGAGGGACCACTAAGAGCCATTTGAATGAGGAAGTTGGCAAGTGGGTGGCAAAATGCAAGGCTGCAAATTGGCGGGATGTGCTTGGAGAAAAAAAGTGTATCAATGGGCCTGTTCATAGGGCACTTTCCCCCAAGGTACCTCCTGGGTTGGTAAGTCGGAGGTACCTAATTGCGGATGTTGTGAGGCTGGGCTGGAGTCAGTGGACCATGTATTGCTTACATTTGAGCAGCTTTCTGCGGCGCAAATCAGAGTGCTTGGGGTGTGGCAATTGATTTTGGGTTGGTACTGGCCCGCTGCAGTGGCCTCTCTAACTTTCTCCATGCTTAGCAAGCATGTTGAAACGGTGGCTACTTCTGCTGTGTTCTAAACGGCTATATGTTGGTACCCTGGCTTTTGTTGGTTTATCTTAAGGGGGGAGCTGTAGCTTCGGGCTTAGATAACTTTTTTACCCGAATGCTGTCTAGCTGTGCTTACTAGCTGCCCCTTTGTGAACCTGTGGAATGAGTGAGGTCCCACCCTAAATGTAACATCGCCTCGCCTGGGGGCGTGCCTCGTACGTATGTGAGCGAGTTGCAGAGGCGGGAAAGAGCGTTCGCCGCATGCATCGAGGCACCCGGCTCGCAGGCTGGTGTCTGTAAATCAAAAGACAGTAAGCTTCCTTGTCTCAGATCATCTCTGTTCTTTCTCTGAGTGTTGAAGCTCAGTCGAACATACTTATCTCTGCCCTAGCAGTCCATTCTCCTTCGCCTCATCTCAGGCCTAAAAGAACAAAACCTCGAACGTGTGTATACGCGACAGAGGCCATTCATGGATATTGCTGGTAGCGACACTGCGTTGGTCAGCGCCCTTTCCAGCTCACTATGCTTTCTGGGAAATACATCTTCTACCACAAAGACTCAGGTTTGATATACAGATGCTGAGGATCTACCAGTGTGGCAGGTGCTGCGGTCAGCTGCAAATGCTGACACATATTTGTGTCCTTTACCACAGATTCTAGGAGACTGCTGGGTTGGAACCTCGTTCAACTGAAGAACCTCTTGACGCAATTTCCTGTGGGCTGGTTTTTGAACTAACTAAGAGATGCCGTGCCACATGTTGCGTCTACTGCACTCACAAAAGACGAGGTAATGTGTGGATTTTTTGTTTTGTTTCGGCATGTTGTGGAGTCAGGGGGTCAGGTTCCGCCCTCCTGCAGCTTCTTGTTTGGTCGCCTCCTCAACTCCGTGTGACCCACATAACATTGTTTGGGTGGATATCGATTCGTCGACGTCACTAGGGGGTTTCCACCGCTCTTTCCCCTCTTCACACCCCCTGCCCTTTCATCCTTCACCACCCTACCGCTATTACTCCAATCTCTCCCAGCACCCTCCTCTCCCCTCCGTCCATCATCACCCTACCGCTACAACTCCAACCTCTCCGTCCCTCGCCAGTCCCCCTAGTTATTCGCCGACGTACTACTTCCCTTTTCCTCGTACTACGATTTTCCTGCCCTCTCCGTTCTCATCCCCACTCCTTGCCACTCTTTCCCTGCCCTTCTCCTTCTTACTTCCAGACCTCTCCCCTTCTGCCCGCCTTTTATTGATAAAACAACTCCCCTCCTCCCCCTCCAGCCTACGCCCCTCCGCGACCGGAGCTCACAGACAGTCTTATTCTCGCGGTCGCGTCTGTTTTCGGCGGTTTTACTTCTACGTTCGAGGAGCTGACGAGACTTTTCGATTGTTCGTCTGAGCTGTCGGTAAGTTTGTCGTTGGTTACCTTGGGACTCAATTTGTCAACTTGGCATTCTTTGATGTATCGTCTTTCACAACTGACAGTAACATCTCGGCTCGGTTTGTGTTTGTCAACAACCGCACTGGTCTTTCAACGACTTTGGGAACTGCGAAATGGAGCACAGAACAATTGGTAGAGTCATCAATTCCCCTCTTTGCTCCAACTTTCAAACCTACCATCATCGCGTATTTTCGTGGAAAGCTCATGGTACACAACCAGCTAAGACAATCTCATCCAACCAGTGCATTTTAATTACGCGCTTAGTTACTTGACTAAATGCAATCATATTAATATCTTAGAGATCATGCATTTAGTAGACTTCAAAGTCCACCCACACACCCCCCTCACCACTTCTCCCTTGAAATGTTAGGTCACTCCGGGACAAATTGACACGAGAGGGTCGTCAAGTGCGGTCCACCAGACCTGCAAGAGTTGGAACCACTTCAGGAATGGATGCCTGTTGTACTCGAATAAAACCCGAACATTCTATCGAAACACCTAATTATTTTTCACTAAAACGCCAGATATGATTTAGATTTTGTGTGTGGACAGACTCAAATAACACGACGATAATGTAAAATTTCGAAAATTTTGAAAGAGGAATAATAATTACTTTCCTGGGCTCTACAAAGTAGAAAGGAAAGTTATGTAATCGGCTGAGAAAAATACTTTTCAGTTATCTTCAGATCTTTACGTTTCAGACCCCCCGGGTCCGAAAAACACTATTAGGGAAAATAGTCTGTGAGTGTGTCTGTGAACGATTTTTAGAGAAAACGACCGTACCAAATCACCTCAAACTTGATATCTAGCTCGCAGGTTACCATGGGACGTCAAAATAAGGGTAAGGGCAAACTCCACTGAAAGTTAACTATAGTTATCATAGTGATCAAAACACCAATTGTTTTTTCAAAAATGGCTCTACCGATTTTGATTAAATTTTTTTGAATTGATAGCTCTCAATAAGGCAATTATACCATAAAATTCCCATTCGTGGTAAAATGACGAGAGCAGCACAATAAATTATCAAAATTTTTGACGAAAATGGTTTTTAGCGCGGGGTTTTCTTTATAAATGCCGCTGGAATGTTACCAGAATATTTTAAAAAAATTTAGTGTTGTAGTCCAATCCAGTACCTATAGGGTTAGTGTTTAAAAACGCTCATAAGATAAGTAGGGGGTCACTCCAGAAATTTCGGAATTTCTACTACCGCCGTATCGCTACTACTAGCGCTAAAGGTTTTTACCCAATAACTGTGCATAAGTAATTACTATCCTTCTTCAAAAAATTCGTGTTTACAGCCTCATTAATTCTCTGTGTACCAATTGCTCAATAATGGTCCCGGAATGAGTGCGAGCAGCACAATAAATTTCGGGACTGTAAGCGCTACCGCTTCCTGCTGCTGTGAAGTGTTGTTTGACCAAGTTCAAATGAATTGAGTGATAAATGAACTGAGTAAGTAGAAGAAGCCATGTACACAAGTGAATTGACTTAGAGCTAAGGAAAGTTGTGTGTTGCAGCGCACCAGATATTTTATTTTTGAAGTTCTTTCTGTATAAATTACACTCATGTACTTGTACACCTGGCGCCCTCACAAAATTCTTCGTTATTAGTTCAACACATCACTTGCTCAATGGTAGCCGTCATAACATATTAAGGGACTACCCACGAAATTCCAGAATGCTAACTATCCTTTGACTAACTTTTATTCAGGGTTTTTATTCGTGTTGACGGTGCGTTGGTTACCTATTAAAGGTCGCGATATAAAGTAGGAGCTACTTGATATATTCCGGAACGTTAAGCACTACCAGTGTCTTTTCATGTTCTCCCTGTTTCGTAATAATTTTGCCAAACATAAAATTTTACTTTCTCGAGCCAAAGAGTGAAAAAAGTATTATAATCGATTGTAAAATGATGTTTTACAGTGTCTGTAATAATATATATCGTGTCGTCGTACTTAATCTTAAAATATTGTTATTATTACGAGTATGTGGAATTTCCGCCCCCAATGGGTTTTGTTTCACAGATTGTATAACAAGGGACACAACAGTTAACTAAAGCGGTTCTTTCGATAACGCCAAGGTCGCAAATAAATCGACAGGTATCTGTTTACTCGGACGAGTTTGACCCGACGCAGGTGAAATTCGGTCTGAAGTGGGGTGGGGGTCTTTTAGCCTGTTTTTACCTACGTCCAGCTCCTCGTTCCAAGCTCGCCCTCGTAAAAGTGCCTAATGACGACGTGTGTCTCCTAATGCCCAGCCTTCTTCTTCCATCTGACACCAATGATGTCGTGAAGTGGAAAGGCGGGTCCGCCGGAAGGTTTCTAGATTCGGAACCGTGACGTTAGAGCCCAGATAGGGCTTTCACTAGAAGGGGCTGACTCGAGGAAGTGAGTAGTTTGCCAGCTATAATCTAATCCTTCCCTCCTTTAAGGTCCGTTGCTCGGAAATCGTCTAGGAAACGTAATTTGAGGAGCGGTAGAAACAAACATCATCGACCTTCTTATAATCTCGTCCTTTGACTCCAACGTTTATCGGTCGTCAGGAAAACGTCAATTCTCTCGCTTTCTTATCGAAAATATTCGGAGATTTGAAAGGCGTCGGATTACTGAGTCGTTGGTATTTTAAATGGTAGGAGGTTGATTGATATTGTGGCCAGCGGACAACAGCTATGTCTCGTCTTTGCCAGCCATCCTTCTGGGGCGGTCTTCAGCTCTGCCATGAAGCTACAACAGCGTACTTTAACTCAGAAGTACAGTGGCTTCTTGCGTCCTTCGTATCTTGCTATTTCCGTGCCGCGCGTGTACTTGTCATTCAAAGAATGCATCAGGTTCACTAGTCATTTTCACGTACAAGCGTTTTTGCCGTGTAATCGGTTGAAATTTTTTCTTTATAGTTTTCTTCAGATCTATCAGAAGTTTCGAGGGGAATATGGTCTGCGCGAGTATTTGTCTGTTAAGAGAAAGCGTTCAATTTTTTTATTTAGCCCGTACATTTTTTCTGATAAATGGCTCTAACAATTTTGATTAAATTTTTCGTTCAGTTCCAAATGACAGATAATGTCAGATAATGATGAGGGGAGCACAATAAACAAATAATACTGGCGTTCTTAGAAACATTAGAATGGTAGTCCAATATGTAACTTATACTGCGAGGGTTTAATAACGCTCATCAGATAATTAGGAGCAACCATATATATTCCGGAATACGAACCACCTCCGTCTCACTTTCAAGCATTTCTTGCAGTTAAAACCCGGTGATTCCGAATAAAGTAAAACTGATTCGTCTCAGAAAACTCAAGTTGACAGTCTCATAAATCACCTGTGCGCTGATTACCCAATAATGGACTTAACCAGTTTCTATGTTGTGCCAAGTTCATATGAACTGAAGCTGAATGCGCGTGGGGCTGAGGTAAGTTGTGCGATATTTTTTACTGGAAAACTGCTGTAACGCCTGCTTAAAGTTGTTGTAAATAACGCGGCAGTACCATGACTATAACATATTTCGGAAAATGACGAAAGCAGCGAAATAAATTATCAAGATTTGACCACATTTGCTCTATTTTATTTCCTTCCTGGTAAATTGGAGTGTTGATTACTCTATAGACGCATTTCAAATACGGGGCAGTTGCTCACCTTACCTCTCAACCACTATGTTGACCCCTACGTGTCTGTCCTCTTGTTAAAAATAGCCGGCTGTTTTTAAGTATTCCGCGAATCCCTTTTCTGAGTGAGATATTTGGTGTGACACCCCCCATTCACATTCACCGAATTTCGTACCTTCAGCTGCGAATCCAACGTATTGCTCAGTTCATTTGAACTTGGTCGCGTTTAAATTGTCGTTATCTGTGAGACTGTCGACATGGTTTTTTGAGAATTATGGCCCCTAACGCATTGGAATTATTCGGTCAGAAATTCGAGTTAGTCAACCGACACTGGTTCCTAAAAAACGGCTTCAACGATAAAAACTAACGTAAAATTGCGAGAACTGAGTGAGAAATGGTGTATATTCGTAGCTAAAGCCTTGATATTCGCTCAATATACCTCGATGAGGAAACTAGTGTGACGCGGGGCACCAGGTCTTCTGTCCTACGAAGCCCTTATCCCGTTTTTCATGTTGGAGCTCTGACGATTTTTATGAAATTCTCTGCGTATGTTCAACTCGTCAATACCGTTAGTGTTATTCCTAAACGCTCCTGCGACTGTCCGTTGAACTGATTTACTAACCAAAATGTGACAAACGTTTTCAAAATTTCCACAATAAATGCTACTGAATTCGATCAACCTGACGGTTTCTAGCAACCTATAACCACATTACGTTCCGCACGACTATTTCTGGGACTTGCCAAAATAGATCGGAAAATCAGATTTGCCTAACGTTAAATTATCATTTTTATCAAATCGGTTCAATTATTTTGTTGAAATTTATGGAATGGGAGTCTAATGTCAACATTTTGTTCCCAATAAATGTTTTCGTAGAAATGAGTAGAACGAAGATACAACACTCGTATGAATAGCAGAATGTTGTGTGTTGTTACGCAGCAGATTTATTTATACGAATGCAATCAATCCACCTTACCATACAATTACCCTTCCGCTATTGGAAAGTAAGAATTACGATTGTTGCACATTCGTTAAAATATTTCGGAAATCGAATGAAAATAGTGTATTATAGCTAATAGTAAACACGAACGTATGAAACAAATAAAAGCGAGTCTCAAACTACCTAAGCAATGGTCACTCGATGAAGGTCGTTACTTTAATTCAAAAACATAACACGCCGCTAGTTTCTGTATATAACGTGAAGTTGAGCTCTACCAGGTTCATATAACTGGGTGAACTGCTGATGGAATTGGTTGCTGAATTATTAAAAGCTGCTGAATGCGCGTGGGACTAATGGGAGTCGTGTGATACGTCGCGCCAGACATTTCTCCTTCACTGAACTGTCCCATCCTCCTTATGGATCTAGTTAGTATCGATGTGGTCGCCCAAATACGTTCATGTCTCTTATCTTAAACATTTGTGAATTCGCCTGTCGTTCTCCATCTTCCAGTTTGTGAGCGATTCGTGGAACTATTGCGTTTTGAGGTGGCGTTGAAGGGGGATAATTTTGCCCTCGGCTCACAAAGGAAGCCGCGTACTCTGGCAGGTCCTTCTGACTCAGCGACGGACAGTCGCCGTCGTTTGAGTGCCGTTTTGAACCTCGCTCCCGCTTTTCACCAAAAGTGATTTCAAACGAGTTGTCTCGTCCGTTGCCCTCTCCTGGAGGTCATCAGAATTTCACCCTTCAGGTTCAAACGTTGGCCTCACCTCGGGGGTTACTGTGCCGCCCGACGTCCCAAAATAGCGACCGATTTTCCCTCCCCACCATCGGCTCGATGTTAATTTGCTGCCTCCCTCCCACAAACTCTGAAATCCCTCCTGGTTTGTTTAACTGCTATCTATCCAGTTTCCCGACGTCCGTAGGATCGTGAAGGACCAGAATCTCCTACTGGTCTAGTGTTTAAATTCGTTTCGATCAGGTTGAGGTTGGTACCGTTTGAGGTCCCAAGAAAAGCTCTTAATCTGCCATGAGAGTCGTCATTAGATGTACGTAACTCATTTTCACAGTAGCAGCACCTAGTGAAGTCTTTGGATCGTTGAAGGGCCGGAGAGGTTCTGATTATCCTTCTGCCGTTCAGTTGAATACCCCTACGTGTAGAACAGTCCCTAATACTCCCATGCGTTTACACCTTACACCTTCCTTTATCAATTGGTATTTTAGATTTCGAATCTCTTCCATGTACCTCTTGCATCACAAATAACTCAACAGATGGAGAAGTGATTCAGGCAATTAGTCAAGAATGTCTCTGAACATGGCGTCGACTGGATAGGACGTAGGGGTAGGCTCCTGGGACAGAGAATTTGAGGAATGTGTGACTAAGGCACGACAACCGGCCTCACACCTTTGGTCTTCAACCTCTCCGTGACCAGCGCGTCAAGAAACGCTTTAGTCCGGTTTATTGTTCTTTTTATGTTCGGAGCATTAAGATAATCATATTAATAAATTGAATTACTTTCCACGTGCCTCAAAATATTTCTTGTGCGTTGTTTTCAACTAGTAATGACATAATTGTCAGGTAGAGCGTTAGACATGGGAATTACCGTTTAATTGTGCCTTTTCAGTGGCTTTCAGGGCCATTCTGGTAATTGTGGTGGTGATTGGGGGGGGGGGGGGTAGATAAACCTAGTTACTTCTTTTGGCGGCTAAAATGAACCGATTAAAATGGGTAAAAGTAACAACTCTCGTGTCAGTGCTGTCAGATTAAATATATGGTGTATCGTGGTTAGTTGTTTAAGTTTGATCAAAGTCGTTATTGAGAAACTTGGAAAAATAGTTAATAATTTAATCTTCGGTCAATCTCATTATCCGATGCGTCATGGTGCAAATAATAGCACAGAAATAGTTGTAGAGAAAAAAAGTGAGTATTGGTTGCTAAAAAAACACCGGTTAGGTTCATCAAATTCAGTTATGCATACTCTGGAAGCAGTACGTGAACGTTTGTCAACCAAATGGGCGTGAAAAGCGGTCATATGCAACGGAGATCGGGAGGCTGGCGCAACACGTGACGAAAAGTGCATCGCCAATTACGAACGACGCCTGCGCATTGAATTTATCTACAGCTTCCAAAACCAATCCGATCGATAATCTTCGAAACCCCGCTCTCACAGAGCCTGAGTCATTCAACTGGCGGTCTTTTCCATTTCAGCGGAGGGGATTTTAGTGCCAGGACTTATACTTTACTTGATCCCAAATTCATCCAAAAACCCCATGCCCAGATAGTTAGTTACATTAATAGATTAACTTGAAGACGCATTGACACTGTGTTATTGAAGGAAGCAATGTTGGGCAATGGTGTAACAAAAGAAGTTGAGATTTCTTCAGGCCTGCTGAGTCGGAAAACCCTAATTTCGAATTCTTCTATACCCATTTGTTTCCATTAGGATGGCTATCTGTGAACCGCACCGTGCTGGGAAGGATGTTTTCTGTATGGGCCAGAAGGCTGCTGGATTCTGGACATAATCGTAATTAATGTAGGTCAGACCAGGGTCATATCCAGAGCAGAAGTGAAGTATCTCAGGATAATGGTCACACTATGATGAGCTACAGAGCGCAAATCCATCCAGCCAGTGATTGCAGTTATGTGATCAATAGTGTTGCCATGCTGCTGGGTAATGTTTTCAAGGCCGAGGCTGTGTCAGCTGTAGCTTCTGCTGTGCGGAACCTTCAAAAGCTCCACACGTGGCAGGGTTCTTTGGAAGCTAAAACGTGGAGGAAACGAGCCACAGCGCTTATCACCCAATTCGGCGCCTGGGTTGATATAAATATTTACCCCTAACAGGTTGCCGAAGCTTTCGGAGCTACTGGCCCAAGGTGAGAAGGAGGCACGGCCCCTTTTGCAGCCAGGAAAATCCGTGTCCACCAGGGCAGTCAGAGCTTGTTGACAATCCAAAGTGTCTTCATCAGGCACCCTAATGGAGCCTAATGCCCGATGCATACACCCTTTTGAAAGTACTGGAGCTGACGGTTCGGTTGTCTTGAATTATCTATCAAAACTTCTCCTCGCTACCCACATTGCCATTATTTTATTCGGGTAGGAATCTCTTGTACAACCCAAAATCTAACTCGAGTAATTGAGCTAAGCTAAACAACTGATAACTCTTTCTTGCTGAACTTACAATCGGTCTGACGAGTGGGACGATCTGTTTCAGGTTGCTGTTGCGGCATGGGGATGAAGCTAAGATGCTTCGAGGGCAATAGCGGCTCCAATTCTTATTTCTTGTTGGAAAACCTTGGCCCGGACAAAGACGCCACCACCGAAAAACAGGTAAGTTTGGAAACAGAACCTGCTTTAACTTAATGTAAATTTAAATTTTGGCATGTACATTCTTGTTTCTGTTCTGCACCTATTCGTTTCAAGTCATTAACTGCGTTCAATGTCCAAGAGTATTTATGGTTGTAAATGGGCTTGTTTGGCACTAGAAAGAAATTATTAAATTGAGGAGGTAAGGAGAAGACTTAAATAAATATACACTAGAGCAAAATGAATTTGTGTTTGAGTGATCCGATCACAAGAAATGAGTATTAATGTTCATTAGCACAATGGAACTCTTGACAGAACAGGCATTGTCTCTGCAGTACAGTAAAAAAAAGGCAGAGAGAGAGAGCAAAATAACGTACATGGACGACGGAATGGGATTTTCGTACTACTCGATGTACATTCTTTAAATTTCGTTTACTTCCGCTGGAACGTAGAGGTTTCATGAGTATGCTTCATTCGTCCTGTACCGCAGCAACTCTCCTACGCAACTACAGTACTGTACATCCCCCTTCCCGTATATCCCTTCTCACCTCTTGCGTTGCCTCCTCCTTGTGGTCAATCTGCCCGAGTACTTACGTGGTTGAACACTCTCTCTCTCGTCTCAGTGTTGACGCCAGTTCCACTTTCCACATATTTATACCCGAAAGTGTTGCGTGGACTCGCATTCTCCCTGCGGCTATTTATTACTCTTGTGAGTCTGACCCGATCTAACCAGCTAGTTTTTTCCCTTGGAATACTCAGAACGCTCTCATGAATCTCTTGTCGTTATCTAAACAATAATTGTTCTTTACGTCCAATACAGCCCTCTCACGCTCGTCTCGTTCACCACTTATTCTTTGCTCGTATTCGATTTCATCTCTCCCGATCTTTGGATAAGCGACAAAGTCAACGTACCCATTGAGTGAGTACGTCTTCCATGGCTGGCGTGTGCTGTGGGTGTGCACTCGCTTTTGATGTAAATCACCTTCAGTCCTGATTTACAGGCAGAAGATGGTGTCTTTGAATCGAAAGCACTCGACCGAGTACACCTCCAACCAAGAAAGGTGGACTTTTAGATACCCCCTGTAGGCGATGTGGGAAAGCCTTTTTATGGCTCTTATCAGGCTGAGCGTCAGTGCTCACTACAAACGATCAATCCCCCATTCCTTCTTTAGTCTGTCGCCCTTCGAGTTCGCAACCTCTGGAAGTTATTGCGAGACACCGTGTCACCTTGTCGCAGCAATTTTCCGCGTTGTTCATCGAACGCAAGACCGATACCGAGCTAGTTTTTCTGCCAAGGCTAACGGCTAATTAGCGATATATTCCGGTCACGACACCGATAAATCCCGAAGCTGTCAGTCGATCGAAATAAGCTTTTGGTTTCAATTCCTCGTACTGGGAGCAAGGCGATCGAGTACGTGGACGTTGCACGCCGACCTCTCCTTATTCGACAGATGGGTTAATGGGTCATCTAGTGCACGTTCGTGAGTACCGTACTGGATCTCCAGGCTGTTTTCCATTACACCCATTTTTTCCTCTTATATTATTATTCTTTTCCTCTTATTTCTTCTGTAAATAGTACCATAGTTTTTTTAGGTCTACTTTTTCAACTCCAACAACTAACGGGGGGAGGATAATAAACTCTTCGTTTTGTAGTAATCCTGGAAATAATTAACTTTGTACATGCTCTTCTTTTATTATCGTGCGGAGATCTAATTTCCTTGTTTAAATATAACATTTGGAGAGACTTTTGGCTGTCTTAACTAGACGAGGCTTGGGATTAACTACATTCCCAGGAAGGACGAATCTAGTGGCATGAATCGTTGCCCTGCAAGATTCAATCGATAATAAAATAACACTTTCTGCGATAATTTGGTCAAGCTTTGGTTAAACTTTAAGCAAAATCAGAGAGACTATCAAGGGAAAACCTACGACCATTTCTAATATGATTTGCTGAATAGATTCCTGTAGAGTAAATTAATATGTTCTTAGTCTGACAATCAACTTCCAATTTCGCATTCCTAAACCTTCTGAAGTCAAAAGATTTATTTAAAATGTCTCAATTCAAGATTTTTCTGAAAATATTAAGATGACTTCAAGTTAGCTGCCCCCAACCTTAGTATTTATTTTGTAGGAGTACGGCCCACTTTCTGATATATTCTGTTTGCTAATTATCATTCGCATTCAGGTTGTCGTGAAACTAACGTTTTGATAATTTTTTCAATTTCAAAGCTTCGTTGTAAAGAATTATTCCCCTATGCGTATTAGTGGAACCTACCATTTTATGAGCTAAATGAACCAGGCCACTGGACGAGGGAGTTCCTTAAGGTACATGGCGACTCCAACGCGCAGCTTCACTACCTTTCCGTCAAAGACTTTCCGCCATGCACGTCTTGCTCCTCCAGTGTGTAGTGAACAAGAAACCACGTGCTACTGCTCCACAGTAGTTCCTACACCAGTCGACGACGGTTGTTGGAAGAGAAGCCAGACCTTACTGTTCCCTGAGCTAGCTTATGACTGTTTCGGCCAGTTTGCGAAGAAGGTTATGGCAAAAAAAAACTGGTCATAGTTGATCTTTCCATTTGAAACCAGATTAAGAACTCCTCCTAGACGGTGCAGAGTCCACTGGATCATACCTCTGCACGGTGATACATGGGCAACAGTTCTCTACCAGGACCTCCACAGGTCTGGTGGATGCGGTGGATGCTGAGCGACTGCTTGGGCACTTGCATTATAGCAAAACTGCAGTCACCATTACTGTCGACTGTTAACTCTCTTCTGAGGGTTCAGACGCAGTCATAGCGATAAGGAAACAGACAAGTATTCCTTAGCTAAGATTTTTTAGTATATGTGAGTTTGAATTCGTTTCTGAATGGGTTCAGCCCATTGAAAATAGACATAGCGAAAAAGTTTTTTTCGAGATCGCTAGTTGTTAGGCCCAACGGAACCATAGTGTAGTGGCCTCTCCGCTTTGTCACTCACCTCTTTTCTATTACACCCGTTGTACGGTGTTTTCAGCAAGACGCAACATTTTTACCCTAATTCTGCAGACCGAATTCATGTGTAGTGCTTTTGTATTGTTTTATAGTCACTTTCATCACGCTGTGTATCTGTTAGCCGAAAGGAACTCGGATATTTAAGTTTCTACTAAAAGAGAGATTAGATGTAGACTTCTCAAGTTCTCTGGTCACTTATTGAGCTATTGTAAAATCGAGTACTAGGGTTGATAAAACGTTCATTGTTGAGTAGCAACAATCTTTACCGTAGAGCCCTAGGCTTTTGTTCTCTTAGCGTACACTTGATGAATAGCCCGCGAGCAAATTTTGTTTATTACTGTGCAACGTGTGGATTAATAATTTTCAAATCTATAGTTTGGCAAAAATGAGAAAACTACCCCTGCAGATTATACAGGTAGAATCGACAGAGAAGAGTACCCACCAATATATTCTATACGTCCCATCAATATTTTGGTAGTGCCTGCTTTCACATATTGTTTAGCTTTTCATACTGCTTTACCACACTTCAGGCATCTGCGAGCTCCAAATACCGAATGAAAGCATAGACCGATGGCTACCTGCGTCAGGCATTAAGTCGCCCACTAGAGCGCCCTCTTTCTTTACCTGGCTTACCTGTCCTTCTATTCACCTGAGATCGTTCATTTCCATTAATCGTAGAAAGGGTTACTGTTCAAAATCAGCGTAACTTTTTCACCGGACTGATCCTTGGAGTTGAAGGATTTTATTGCAAAGATATTTTTAAGAAGTGTCTAAGGTGTGTGTTTGAATACGGGCCTAAGAGTAGCGTCCTTCAGCGGATTATCAATTTATAAATCTATTGCGTGATGCTCCGGCTCATTTAAAAAAACTATGAATTGAGGTCAAGGGTCATATCATTTGGTATCGTCGCTCCAACACAACTTGATCTTGAAAGACTGATGGTGGGTTGAAAATGGAACCGAAATCAGCCTCTCAGAAGTTAGATCTCTTACTTATTCATAAAAATATAGGTGTGTCGTGCCACTGAAGAATGTTCGGAGAATACTCAACTGTTAAACCCAGGTGCATGGTGCCATAGTGGGGCTGGGCTGCTGCTCCGACTGTGCAATGACCGAGTTCTAAAACCTTATGCTGGTCTTTGATGGATTCTATCCCTCTGGAGCTCCACTTGAGGCGCTTCAATTCATCAAAAGAGCCGGCAGTTGAAGTCAGATGTCCGATCAGCTGTTGGAGCAGCTGGAGACTAGCGGCCTCCCTCCATCGACCTCTGGGGCCAATCCTCGATTTGCTGACTGTGCGGACGGCGCTGCGAGGGATTTTCGGGACGGAGATAAAACGAACAAAATTTATGGGCCGGAGTGAGAGAGGAAAAGAGATGGGGAATGGACGGAGAAGTCGTGTGCGAAGGAGATGGAAGAGCTACGAGCGGGAGCCAATGAGTCCGATGAGTCAGTTCAGTTTGCCCGTCGGTTTCCCGCGAATCGCGTCTTTCGCTGTGTCCAACCGGTTCCCGTCGCTTCGGGCAACTTCTCCCGGTCTCCTTTACCGGTCGCCACCGTCCACCAATTCGCGGGTTCGAACCGGTTTTACTGTTCAGCGAACTCAACACAGATCACACTCCGCATCTTAAAACCGTCCGAATTCAAATGACAGGCGAATTTCGAACGAAACGATTTTCTGAATTTACGTTTTTGTGAGGCTAAACGTGTGAAATGTGCGCTTCAATGGTCGCAGGTGCACAACGAACGAACAAAGGTATTTTTGAGTATCGCACGAACTTGTAGCGTACGTTTTTCCATTTCCGATTCCAAGCCAGGCACGTGACACGATTGCATTCAGGGCAATGCTACGAGCAAGCTATTGAGTACTCTGCAAGCGGTCTTAAAGGTGGTGGTTTGAGACAGGGCAGAAGTAGGTTAAAGAACGATATGAGGGATTTGGTTTGGCAGAAGCTGGTTAATATTTGGTCCAAAAAAACTGGCAACCGTAAAGTTGCTGAGTGCCACAGTGGGACGAAACCCTTCGAACACGGTCAAAATACTGTTAGCTCTCAATTACGATTTGGTTGCTCCTTTCGAAATCCCCACGACGCAGAAAGGCAACAGACACCATTTGAGAAAATGGTCTGTGCGACCGTGAACGCTCACATTGAATCGCCTCACATTTGATATTACACCATGGGACTCCAAAGTAAGGGCATGAACAAAATTGGTTCAAAACTAACTATAGTTATCACACACGAAGTATTTTTTACAATTACCGGCTCTAATGATTTTGATTAAATTTTGTGTGTGCACAGTTCCAAATGACACGACAGAACTACAATTTTTCTCAGTGCGAAAGACAAGAGCAGTACAACAAATTATCGAACATTTCACGAAAATTTATTTTAGTGCTTTTTTTTAATATAAAACCCGTTCATAAAATGCTGGAGTTCTCACAAAAATCGTGCGCGTATTCCAATGTGATACTTCTGTGACGAAAAATTAATTAAGATTATTAATTAATTGATATTAATAGAGAAATTAATGAAGTTGATTGTGAACATTTTATGAATTTTACGATCATGTGTAAGTAGTGTCTTGCACGAACAACAAATACGTTTCTGTACTGTAGAACCTGAGTGTTAGGAGGAATTAGGAGTCATTTGCTAAATTGAGCGGTTTCCATCACTTGAGGATTGCACTCGTATCCGTGCTTGAATTGACGGAAGTACGTACAGCGTCGTTTCTATCGACAAGCGGAATCAAGAATAGAAACTCGTTTCTCTGACGGACTTGGTAAGGACGAAAAATGCGTACATCATTCCATCTGTCAGCACCCAGTCCATTGTTCGTACACTGAGTATTAAATTTGACTCGATGGAAATATTGCACATGGCTGCCACCAAATTTCACTGACAACTGGTTATGAGTCACAAATGACAGACAGTTAGCGCTGGCGTTGGCGGTCAAAGTGGAGTGATAAACAGGTCATTAGGAGTTATTAAAAAATTCGACTTAATCAACCTTTATTCTGGCCTGAAAATGACATTGATAACCCGGCCCTAAAAGTGGGTTCGAATGAACTGAGTGTAAAGTAGATTAGATTAGTAGCTGAGGGTGAGAGCCGGTTAATCTTAGTTTTCTGAATGCCTAGAATCTTAATTTGAAGTAAAAATTAGACCAGTACAAATAAACCCCGTATTTGGGACTCTTCCGTGCATATTTGAGAACAGCATTATTGTAGGGAGTTACTTACTCACTTACCCCGCAATATTGTGAATTTCATGGAATGGCTTGGATCCCCTTTGGAAACGGCCGAAAGATGGAGCAATTAGATTATTATGAATGAAACTAAAAACGTTGTTTAACAAATTTAACATCTCTTTAATCTCTCATTTTATCGTCTTAACAAAACACTCCGTCGTGTTAACCAAGTTCAGTTGTGCAGTTACTGTAGAAATTTTGAAAACGTTAAAAAACACGATATTTTTGACACACTCTTTGTACAGTGTACTGGTAGGGGAACACAGGAACAGCATATTGATTAGTTGAAGGCACCCCGTTGGGTTTTCCTTTGCTTCGGGTAGAGGAATGTAAAAAATAAATAACTTGGGCAAACGACGAGTGGGCCAACCTCCATTTCTTCTTTCTTCTGTCGTCTCCTCACTTTATACCGAGGAGAGCCAATCAAATTGAGCGATTAGGGATTACACAAGAAACGACTCCTTGCGTTCCTATAAAAATCGCTTTGCTCGACGAATTCGAGCCTCCTGTGTCATCTGTTGCGAGAAAAGAAAAAAAATATCGGCGCGAACTAATTGGCTGCGGTCTTGCGAACCCTTGACAATCTCTAGAATCAGCATTTTCCCCAGCTGACGCTTCAGTTTTGCATAACTGAAACCAATCGCCTCTTTAATTGGGTTAGACGCATCCAGCAAGGATTTTTTTTTTAATCACAAGTTGACTCATCGAAAGGGAAAAGTCTGATTCACTTTTATCGTTATAAAAACACTATACGATCATTTTTACGTAACTTTCGACGCTGAGACCAGCAGTTGTCTGGTGTCTCGGGGAAATGTTTTCACAAAACTCGAGGAGTAGATGGGTAAGTTGCGTTGTTTGAGGTTTAGGTAATATAACTGAACCCCGCTGTGATGATGTCACAGTAGGTGGGTGGTTTCGAATTCGAACAAGTGACGAATGGTGTCGAATGCTGTTAAACGATATTTCATCTCAGCGTTTCCTTCCTCCATTGTCCATTTCAATTATTCGTAGAAACCCGTATAATCAGCGCACAACGATAAAACTTTTTTTAACTCCCCCCACCCCACCCGCTTTCCAGTTCATGAAGATAGTGAGAATTGATCAGACAAACAACATCTTTTGAAGCAAATGTTTTGGGTAATTTATCTTAATCGTCTTTTAGAATCGGTTCAAGACTAAGGACATTTTTGGCTAATTTTAACTTTTGAACAGTGGTCCGTTTTCTCAATTCACATTGAAGTTTGGAAGTCAGAGCTCTAAACATTTTTCAAATTCGTTTGTGGAGATGTGCATGCACTTGTTTCAACTCAGTTAATTCTGAAATCTCAAGCACCGCCAGTTTCATTGTAGTTCGTTGAAAGATGTTGACGTAAACTAATAAACAGCCGATTTGACTAGCTAATGGAATGATAAAAATTGCAGAATGCGCTTGGTGGTGAGGAATGTTGTGTGATGAATCGCACTAAATATTTTTCATTTACTTTCACGGCCAGAAACCGCCTGAACTGGTACCGCTTTTGTATTTTACGTATCTAAATTGGTCGTGAAACGCATTCTCTTATCTGAGTCTCGGACATCGCTGCGCTACGCTGCAATTTTTACCAACAGCCCCAACAGTTAGGTCAATTGTTAATTATTTACCCTAATTAGCTGACAAAATATCTCGGAACAATAGCAAACAAGGGGATCGCAACGTAACAGGACAACACCTGGCAGGAGCTCAGAATCGACAGATATCGATAATAGGAGCGCAGGCTAAGCTGAGCTTGAAGGCCAGTAGTGTGTGTAGACAACGGGGCTAGTTGGAGTGGTAGCTGGCTCGACAGATGAGCAGTGGGCAGCAGAGGTGTCTCACGTCCTTTGTATATGGGCCAGCGGATTTGGCCTGCCTCCACTACGTCTTCTTCCACACCCATAGATCTGTCTATAGAAATTTCAAGCCAATCTAGTTAGGTGTGGAATACATGATTGAAGAGTATATGCGGGAGACAGACATGTGAGAGAGAGTAAGATAAATTGAATAAGTGGTGAATCAGTCACCACACTGTTAAACACGCCTGGAGTAAGACATGAGAAATCTTCAGTTCTGGGGTAGATTAACTATGAGGTGACTTAAAAAGTGGCGAGAATTGATGAAAGGGGGTTCCTTACTGGAAATCCCACTGAAATATTGATGAAGCTCGTATGTTGTTGGAAGTGCTAATCCTTGTGTTTGGCAGGGCTTCCGGGCATGGATCCTTCGTATCAATTTGACTTGAGCTGAGCCATACATTCTCCCCCACGTGCTGCGCCAGCCCAATAACTTTAGAGTTGTGGTTATCCGCTCACGAGCGCCTTGACAGTTCATGAGGAGCCTGTAAGCAAATTAGAGACGGTATTTGGAAACAGTGATGAGCCAGGGTAAAAGAGTAGCTTGTGAGATGCGTTGCATCCGATATTCGGTTTAGGAACCACTTATCCCACAATTCGTAAATGGGCGTTGCTTCGAGCAACTCCCGACAATTAGGTGCAGTTACGTTCGTAGCTCAATTATGCGCGTCTCCTGCAGAGCCTCCAATCATCTCCCCGTATCACGTTTCGTGGCAACAAGCTCCTTCGTGTTTCAATACGAGAGAAAAGACGAAGAGACTCCTTTTGATGGTCGTGGGAGGGGAGAGGGGACGATTACGTCGGACGTCCAATTAAGATCCTTAACTGAGATCCGGAGAGAAAAAAAGTGGAGTGTTTTCCATCACGCGGTCCAGAATACACGTGTGATTCTCTCGTATTAGAGAGGGCACGTAATCATCAAGTAGCGTTCTGTTCTCTCCGAGTTTTATTCCCACCGTCAATTTCGAAACTGAGATGTGACTCGTGTTGTCGGCAGTTTCCCAGAGGAAGTGAAACGTCAAAAACGCGGTGTAAATCTGGAGGAACGTCGTGAGCAATCGTCACTTGGTGAGTTGAAATCACGAAATAATAAACGACGATTGAACACGATTTATTGATTATGCAACGCAACGCACAACTTTTCCGACGCCCACGTAAATTCGAAGTTACACCACGCAGATTCTCTTTGTTCAATATACATTTCTACCGCTTATTTCGAGGTACTCTGTCAGTTAATCCAAATCGTTGAAACTGGTTGCGCTGCCTTTTGCGACTTTTATAGCGCTTGGAGGGCGTTCTGCATCGAAAAATTATCATTTAGGCGTGTAGTCTGTGCGTCAACTAATTGAACCCTTGAACTTGCTTGAATACAATCCACTTCTCTCTTGTTTCATACTCCTTCGTTTCTTCGTCCGTAATTTAATTTCCATCCCTCCCTCTCACCTCCTCTTTCGCACCCGACAGTACCTTTCTCCATCTTTGACTGGGTATGTGAGCCTGTTAAGATGATATTTGAAGGAGTTTGTAATTCGGTTTTCAATCATCTTATCAAATGCTTTTTTTTGTATCAAGGAATACACCTAGTCAAATCTCAATTTGCTCTTACTGCCAGTACTGTATAAAGTCCACGATGAAGTTCCGTAGAGAGAATTGAGAATTGAATGTTAGGAATTGTGAGGGCTATGCCAGGAGCTTTTGGAGTTAGATCTTTACGTTTTAAAATCCTCAGAGCGTCAAAACGCCATTTGAGCAATGGCCTGTGTGATCGTCGGAGAGAGAACAGTTGAACCACATCAGTTCAAATTTGATGCCAAAATAAGGTTTCCTGAACTTCCGAAGCTCCAAAACTGGCTGCACTGAAGACCAAACTTGAACCTATTTAATGATTCAATAATGTCCTCCTCTCTGGGTTTCTGAGGGGAAAGTCGCTGACTCGGAGACCTTGTCGACGCCTGTTTTGTCAATTTCAAGTCTCGTTTCCATTGTCGTTTCTTTTCCTTTTTCGATGCTTCACGAATGTTTTTTTTCATTTCCTTTTCAGGAGGAGCTCCAATTTTTCGACGACAACGGCAGTTATGTAAGCGTCGTCGTTGAGAAAAATTTAAGAGCCATCGATTTAGCGCAGTTGCTGGCTGTCAAAAACCGAGTACGGAAAGATTACTTCTGGTCCATCGTCGAGCACTGGGTCGACCTCGGCATTGGTAATTGATTGTTTTTATCATCGTAACTGTAGCGGGTTTGTTGAAGTCCATTACTGGTGACTACTTGCACCTTGGCTCGTCGCATTGGGCAATGTTGGACTACAACGGTTGCTTTCTCTAGAGAAATGGGTAGTAAGTAGTGCTTTAATTGTTTACTTTCTTCAGCCCCACGTGATAGCATCGAAAGTGGCGCAATCGCCTGTATAACAAATTTTGAGTTTTCCTCAGATCTTAACGTTTCTTGACCCCCGAGAACGAAATAGCGAGAAAAGGGTAACTTAGTCTACTCAAATTTGATAATTGACAGGTCAACTTGGGACGCCAAAATAAAGGTATGAGCCAAACCAGCTCAAAAATCTCTAGTTCTGATAGTAAATCAAATATGTATTGTACGAAAAACGGATGATTTTGATTGAATTTTACTTGTGAGCAATTCCAACTCACGTAACAGTACGATACAATTTTCACACGTGGGAAAATGACGACTTGCACCTCAATAAATTATTCAGAATTGAAGAGTTCGACGAAAATTGATTTTAGCGCAGCTTTTTCCTCATAAATCTCACTAGCGTTGTCACAAAAATTGTGCTGGTTGTTCAACATCTACCTGTACGATGAAAGTTTAACAATAATCAGGAGCAACCCGATAAATTCAGGCATTCGAACTACTGAAGATTTCATGCAGTAATTTTTTCACATTGTTTACAACTCTGCTACGATTAATACGAAGTTTCCTAAAAAATATCTGGTACGTAGCAACACACAACTTTCCGCCACCCCTTTAAGTTCGAACGGCATCTACATAGGCGGGCGCTATGTCTTCGTTCAACGCATTTTTACAGGAACATTTATGGAGAACAAAATGTAGGGACTAGTTGGCTGAGAGTACTCCGAAAGGTTGATCGAAATCGTTAGAGCCGTTTTTGAGAAAATCGGAATACCGATAAAATAATATTCGACAAATCTCCTTTTCTGAGTTAACTTGACTTATATCTCCGTTCAACATATATATACAGAAATAATTATCAAGTACGAAATGTTGGTATGGGTGACTAAAAGACACTCCATTAGGATTTATCACATCTGGTGAAAAAGTTACCCTGGAATTTACGGAAATGTTAGAAAAAACGTTATTTTTGACACATTTTGATTTTTATCTCTGTTCAATGGACCGTCACAGGAACATTTATTGAGAAGAATATGTAGGTATTAACTATTTGATAACATCCTGTGAGTTTGGTGAAAATCGCTGAAGCCGTTTTGCCAAAAAGTGTAAAAAACCTATTTTTGCTTCAGGGGCCCATATCTCCGTTCACCGTATTTTCATGGAGATATGTACGGAGAAGAAAAGTTAGGTATTGATTAGGAGAAGATAATTTGAAAATTTAATCAAAATCGTAGCCGTTTTCGAGAAAAATTCGAAAAACCCTAGTTTTTGGTACATTTTCGTCCCCCCCCCCCTTCCCATCGGCCGAAATCGTCCATAACCTTGTTTTGGTGTCTACAAAAAATAACGAACAAACCAAAGAAAGAACCAGCTCAATCGAATCAGCCGTTTTCCCGCAAATCGAACTACAGACACACACACACGGACCACGCGCCGAAATTAGGTTTTTTAGACTCAGTAGGCCTCAAAACGTAAAGATCTGAAGAAAACCCAAATTTTTTTTTGGGACGATTACTATACTTTCCTTCCCTTCGGGTAGCGGAAAGTAAAAAAGGGAATATTTAAACGAAAGATAAAAAAAGGAGTATTACCAATCAGTACAAGAACTGCGAATGCACGTGGGGCTGGGCAGTGTTGTGTGTATATTACCTTCGGAGAGTTGCGATTTGTGGAGGTGTTCGTTGATTGATTGTCTTATCTATCTTCCATAAGACCATTCATAACATTTTCCCTGGGGGGGGGGGGAGTGCTCAATACAAAAATCAAAATTATTGGGAAAAGATATGAAATAGAATGTTCTTCTTGCATTTTTCACTTTCTCACCAAAATTACATGGAGCCAGTTTAATGGAAAATAAAGCTACTGCCTTCTTGTATTTTAAAAAATGTGGTGCGACACATATTTCGTCAGCCCAACGTGCATCTGGCGGTTTTGATAGCTCCAGAAACTCGACGATCCTCATAGCAATTGGTGGCGCTGACGGTTCCGGAATTTATCGATTCGCTCCTCCTTATGCCATGACCATTATTGAGTAATCAGTACGTAGGTGATTAATGAGAGCCCCCTAGTAGTGGGTGGAGGCTATGGGGCACTCTGTCACAGCTTACTCGGGTCCTTCCTGACTCCAGGGAGGTCAGCAAGCCCAAACTGCCCCACCCTGGGATAAGGAAAAGCCGTAAGTGCCATCAAAAGAAGATGCGGGCCAGTGACCATTCAGGCCTCAAGGGCTGTTTGACCCAAAATGGTACCACGGGAATGCCTTGCGCCGGTGCTTTATGGGTTAGGGCCACGTTATGTGGCTGCCTCCGCAAGGCAAGGTAGGTAGAACGGAGCAATCCAACTCCTAACCAGGGCAAGGCCTTATAATGCTGGAAAATGCGCTTGCTCTGCGGACATCGTGGTGGTCGGGGGGTCGCTGGAGAGTAGAAATCCCATTCCCTTCTTTCGTTTCTAAACTACGGGTTAAACTACGGGTTCTGAGGGAGGTAGGGGCCACCAGGTCGGTACTCCCACAGACATCCCCTAATGCAGAACAGTAACTAACTGTCAACTATTAGTATATTTTTCTGAGTAAGCTCGGGACGGTAGTTAGTGAAACGGAGCTGGTTTGAATACCGGAATTTCTAGGGTTGCTAATTATCCTATGATAGTTATTAAACTCTGATCGTATAGGTAGTTTATTGGATCACTGCCTTGATTTTTCCAAAAGCTGGAGCCGGTTTTATAAGAAAAGAACTACTGAAATCCATTTTCTTCGAAATGTTTGATGAAGACTGCTTTCTTTATTTCCCACGGACGGGACTTCTAAGGTACTGTCGTGTTATTTGGAACTTTCCTTACAAAAAATCGAATAAAAATGGTTAAAGCAGTTTTTGTAAAAACAATTTGGTGTTTTGATCCCCATGATAAGTTTCGTTCCGATTTCGCTTATGCCGTTATTTTCGTTCTCTTAAAATTATCTACAACACTGCTTTATTAGATGAAAATTGGCAATTTAATAGATTTTAACATGCTCTTTCCGAATTTCAACATTACCACCTCTTTATCTTTGCCACTTGGGCCTCCATATCGGAAAAATGGCGCCTAAAAGCAATTTTTTGATAATAACTCCTTTCCATTTTACAGAAAAAACGTATCTATACAAAATAAAACTAGAGAACTACAATTTATGTCATCATCTTTTATCGTAAAACCAATAGTTTCTGTGTACGAGCGTCGCGAACCATTATGCATCCATCTCAACGTGCAATATTTCATTTAAGCTGCTCATATTTGTGAAAAGTAAAATCTGTAAATTATCCTAACATTAAATATTGTACTGTAGATTGAAATTGCGGCAGGCTGTATGTGTGCAGGTTTAAAGGTCTAAATCTGTGTCAGACCCCTTCTCTCCACTCTAAGATACATCTGCCCCAGAGGAGCTCAATAGAAGTATTCAGCCTGAGTTATTAGTACATGTTTAGTATTTCACAGCGTCGTTGGCATTTATGCAGCCATGGCTTATAATGAAGTAGACTGTTTTATTTGTACTGAAGTTGTTGAAGTGAAAGAAAAAGGATTGGAAAATTTTCTTAAGTCAAGTGTAAAAAGGAAAGACAATACACTTAAACTTTTGGGGGGATTATGATTGATAGTGGCTCGCGATGTGCGTCGAAAACGATGCGATAATGAGAAGTTAATCGCAGCAACTTTGTGCAGGGGAAGCAATGTACGTCTTCTCAACTACGAAGAAGATCTACGCATCCAACGTTCTCATTTAAAAAAAATTGTTTTTCATGTGCTGCTGAGATTACGAGTATAGCAGAGTTTAGAACAGATACGTTTATGTGACCGTACAACGTACGTAAATATTCGATGAAAAACAGTATTTCAGAACTTGCTCAAGCTCGTAATGATGATTGGGGCCCAGCGATTGTTGAACGTCTTGAGCAGGTTAATGATAATAAAAATCTTCGAATAACGGGTTGATTCCTGTCACAACAGCCCCCTGCTCCGGAAAGCTTGAAAAATGCAAAACAGGTTGTCAAAAAGCTTGCGGATGCAGAGACCTGTGGTGGTTCTCGTGATAATTCGCAATTTCCATCACAAGATAGCATTGAAAAAGCAGAAACGAAACGGACACTATTCTCGAAAAAATGAATGACGCAATCGTGAATGAACAGGATTGCGATGAATGATGATGATTCCCTCGTCGATGATGCGTAAGATATTTCCGCCTTTGATGCTTCAATCAGTACTGAAGGGGATAAAAACACAGCAGTGAAGCGACGGAGATAGACCTAACTTTGGGAGCAGTAGATCAGATGTGGATTAGGCATACCACAAGATATCATTAGATACCACAATTTTAAAAAAAAACGCGCCGCTTTCTCCACGTATGTTTTTTCTGTAAAATGCGTCGGAAAGGGGTTAAGTTATTATTTAAAAAAACTGATTTTAGGCGCCAAATTTCCAATATGGCGTGAGCAGGTAAGATACAAGGTGGCAAATTTGAAATTCGGAAAGAGCACGTCAAAATCTATAAAATTGCCAATTTTCAAAACTCCCGGAAAACTTCCCAAGTAAAAATATCGAATGACAGTACTATTAGCCGTTTGAAATATCTGTAGAATACTTTAATTTTTAAAGTTTACGTATCTGTTTGGTGAGTCCGTCTCCTCTGGCTGGTGTGTTGCTGGTGGCAAGCGCTTTCGATGTAAAGACATCATCGTCTGGCAGTTAAGTCAGTACTTCTGGCGGACATAACCCTATTACTTTAATTTTTGTTTCGGGGTATTGCGTAACTTGGCGCGGTGTTTGGCTAAGGAAAGTTAGAGTTCTGTTTGTGATGTCGTAAGATTTATTATTAATTTTTTATTAACATTCTTTCACAGTAATAATACCAATAATAAATTGGTTTTACCAAGACCACATCCCAGCAAATAATAATTTGATTCTTTCACTTGCAGAGAGAGTTCTCGAAGACCACGAAGACATTCTTTCGGTTTACCGCCTGACAGAAGAAAAAGCAAAAAAATATATCTTTCGCCGCTTTCCCAACAAATATGACTTTTTCACCAAACCAGAGGTAAGTTCCTGTCGACCCTTACTCTAAACCGATTTCAATAACTCATTGAAGTAAACTTCACTCAAATGCATTGTTTTTTTCGAAATTTGCAGGACTATTTCCCTCCGGACATGATTGACTTGAAAACTTACGAGGCAGGTTATAAATACCCAGAGAAACACCCGGAACAGTTAGAAGTAAGTGTGGTTTGTATACAGTTAATAATTTCTTGCGTGGTTACAGTGCCATAATCTGGGCTGTAAACTAATATCTAATGGGACTCATCTCACAAATTTACTTCAGCCCGTGCGAATTTCGCCCTTTTTATCACTACGCACTAATCGAATATGTTTTTCATTCAGTTTATGTGTACTTGGGTGAACTTAGCGCTACGTTCTACATAGAAATTGGTCGCGCTCAAGTTCCGGAATTCCTATTCATTGCACAACCTTAGTTCAACAAGTTAACAAGAGACTAATTGGACTTCCGTAGCTTCGTGGGATGCCCCTAATTATTTTATACCCGTTGTTAAAGTACCATTGTGTAGGTAACTTATTGGAGTTTACTTTGACGACGCTCATATAAGCAGGATTTATAAGGAAAAAAGTGAAAAGTTCACTAACATCACTTTTCGTCGAAATCTTTGATAATTTATTGTGCTACCCATGTCATTTTCTCAAGGACAAAACCACCTTCGTGTTATTTGAAAATGTCCACTCACAAAATTGAATCAAAATGGTTGAAGCCGTTTTCGAGATAAAAATGAAGGAACCGGCTTAGGTAAAAATGAACGCTCCGTGAAACATGGTGTTGACCATTTTATAAATTGCCAATGCAACGGTCACTCAAAGAAGGTCGTGACATAGATAGTGGCAATCAAACAAATTTCAGAACCTTAAGCACTACCAGTTTCTATGTTGAGAGTTGAGCTGAATTCGCCAAGTACATATAAACTGAATGAAAAACAGATTCATAAGTTGCTGCGGTGATAGAACATTGTTGAACGCACGTGGGGCTCAAGACAGTTGTGTGATACGTCGCACCAGATATTTTTTCGTTTAAATGGGGTCTGTTCCTTAATAACTGGGCTTTTTTTGTTTTGTTTTTTTGGGATTCTACAAAACTGGTTGCTCCTCTCGATGATCCTGAATGGTATTACATTTCGTCA
Source organism: Pachypeltis micranthus (assembly GCA_020466155.1). Lineage (NCBI taxonomy): Eukaryota > Metazoa > Arthropoda > Insecta > Hemiptera > Miridae > Pachypeltis > Pachypeltis micranthus. The sequence continues at coordinate 52,787,689 of CM035770.1, read as the reverse complement.
TCGTCCCTTCGACTGGAATCGACACCTCAATCGTTTCCACATTTGATTCTTCTTTTATTCCATTTTTGAAACCTGCGAATGGTATGTTCAGGTTGATCCGCAGGACGCGCCCAGAAATCGTTGATTCCGCACCCTCGAACGGTCAGGAGGAAACGAATAGTTTCAGTGTCCAATTCAACGATTAATTGTTGCTTCTGAAATTTAACTCCTTCTGACAGTTGGAATGCAAAAATGTCACAGTTTTTCTTAGTATCAAGTTAGGAATTCAGGGTCGAGTTACAAACGCAGGAGCTCTGCCTTCAAAAGCTGATACCCCTTGATTCCCTTTCCGCGACTCAACTCATTGCCTATTAAATAGTAAAAGGTAAAACGCAATGCGGGGAGTTTTTGTACACCCTGTGGAGACTCCAGGGGAATTATCAACTGACCGCCATTTCAGGCATGTATCTAAGATAAATTTATATAAGACTAGAAACTCCTGTGTGTCCACCCCTGAGCCCCCTATCACGTAATGTTCTCAAATTCTATGCAACTACGTAATTATTTTGTAGAATTACGGGCTACATTGAATTTATTTTGAATTTTGTGCTCACATTGTGAATTGCGAATTGTTGAGATTGAAGTTCTCAAGCATGTCACTAGTGGAAAACCGTTTAACTTCCCATAATAGGCTTTCTGTCCACGATTCAGTTATGTACCAACTGCCTAGATAGTAAGATGTTAATTCATTCAATTATTAATACAACTACAACTACAAGTTAAGAAGCTGGCTCTATCTAGCTGGGAATTTCCCACATACTTGCAACTATTGTGAGCAGTGATTCCATGAGTGAACACTCACTATCTAGGCAGTTGTTACGTAACTTAACTGTGGACAGAAAGCTACCTACGCAATGGCAGTTTAATAGCAGCTATAAAATAATTATTGAAGTGGGATTATCCTCTATTAGTGTGCTGCAGGATTTCACTACTGGCCTTCTTAAATTTATGAACCCTCATAAGTTTATGAGGCAGTTAACCTAAAGGTCAGCCTCCCCTTGTCGTCTCGTCTCTTTCTTGCCAGCTAATTGTGTGACGTTCTCCATCATTTTCTCATAAAGTTCCTTAGACTCCCCAATATTAGCGAGGTACCTTGAACAACAGTGTCCGGCAAGTAGGAAAGCAAATGCCTAATATGGATAGAGATTTAGACAAATAATATTGTCAGTCCAAGTAGTCAGGCCTGGGTGCGTCATTCTGTTCTACACTTTATCATCCTGGTTGAACCTCTTTTTACTTTCCACTACCCAAAGGGCGAGAAAAGTGTTGAAATCGTCTGGAAAAAAGTTGTTTTCTTCAAATTTTCACGGTTTGAAGATGTAACCCAAGTTCAGAGAGTTGTCTGTGTGTGTTGCTCGTGGATGCGGGGTTTTCATTGGCTAATCCCGGGTCTTGGCTTGAGGTGTCCTGACATGGTGGTACTGTGGGGTCTAGTTTCTCGGTGTAACTCCTGAGCTGGAAGCTGGATCATCTTTGGAACATTGGCAAGGCCACATTGAAGTCAGGGGAGAAGCTGCATCTCTTTCAAACATACTCGCTCCCAGAGGTAACTTGTGTGGCTTGTTTTTGGAAAGTTTACCACCCAAAAGCTAGTAAGTCTCTATAGAATGGTGTATGCTGCTGAGCGTGGTTGGCTAGGCCTCCCACATAGAATCCTATGTGCGTACATTCATGCTCCGGTTCGATCTGGGGGCCTTGGTGTTCCATCTCTCTCACCACTATTCCATTCTTGCGTCATAAGCACCTGCTTGCATCACAGGCACCATGCTGTGGCTGGTTTGGTTTCATTCACGATCAGCTGTGGGGGTATGACATGTCGACAAGGGTATGACTCCATCTGCTCCCAGTAAGCCTTTGGAGTTGGAGGCTGCTCTGATGGTTCGGTTGACCAATGGGAACTCAGGCAGAGTGTTGACCCCCCCCCACACTTTTTAGCTTTGGTGGAGTGGGATTCAGGGTGCATTCATAGAAGGGATTACTGGAACTTTCACGCTATTCGTGTGCTGTCACTACCTTCTGTGATGAGGCAGGTGTGCAAGTGGCCAGCATTGTAGGGTATATGCTCACTGCCTGTGGTTTAAGTCGTTGAATCATGTGGTGCCAGTGTGTCCTCGTAATCATGGGGGCTGCCTCAAGACTCATCACGATGCAGTCTGCAACCATTGTCATCTGCAGGTTGGGAAGTTTACCGGGAGGCTGGCAAACGACCAAATACCTGCCGTGCCTCTACAGGTCTGAGTTTGGTGGATGCTGCAGAGGCTAGCCTCTTCCATATTAGTAAAACTGCAACTTCCATGACTGATACCTCGTCGTAGGTTTAGGGACAGTCATCGAATAAGGAAACAGACCTGTCTGGAGAAGGACTGAGGCCACTCATCACTAGTCTACAGTGATCCTGGATGTCCAGGTAGTAGCTGGCAGCTGGTATCTTGTGCTAACGTGGCAAGCCAAGAGGCACACATATGACTGGACAGATCTTCATAAGGTGGTGTCAGAAGTTCTTGGAGTGGAGGTTTGACTTGTGTCCTGGCGAGATGTGTGGTGCATAAAACTGCTGAGGAAATGTCAGCTGGGTGTGTTATCAGGCGTTCTCCAATGTAGTGGTTCTCATCAGAGTTGGTGGTCGTTCTACCATGGAACCTCCTTCCAGTCTGGTTGGTTCCCATTTCCCTAATCTTTATTTATTCAGTTTATTTTTTTGGGTCCCCCCATTCATGGTGAGCTTGGGAGGGGAGTATGATTTTAGTTAAAATGGTGAAATGATGAGGCTGTTCTTACAATTTATCTGGGATCATTTTTGTCAGAAACGGCTCTAAGGATGTTGATTAATCATTCGAAACATCTTCTACTACTCTGTTAGTAACTTTCGTTCTTAATTTTCTATGAAAATTTGGTGAACGGAGATATAGGACTCTGAAGGAAAGTAAGAGTTTTTTAACAGAAAAACGGCTGTTATTATATTTATATTAAAATGTCCTAAAAACATTTTGTTTGCCGCAACTGCAACCATCCGTTGATCTAACACCAAAAAATGAGATTCGTTGAACATAAAATTATCGCTTTTCTCATTTTCTCAAATGGTTTCGAGTAAACTCTCAGGATACTTTCCCAATCCAAACTTTGTTCTCTGGTATCTATTGTGTTAATTCTTTAGAGAACATGGATATTTAAATCTCATAGCACATCAGGAGTTCTTGCGGGTTGCACAGTTAATGATTGTTAGGCGCGGGGGGGGGGATCCACAGCTAGATTGCTTGAAGCATGTGCTGGTCCATGCCTTTGAATCTCACATGGACTTAACGATCAATCGAATTCTTTGTAGTTTGGTCGGAGCTCAGTCTCAGGTCCTCACCCCCCATCTTGAATTGTCAAAGTAATGCACGGTTGTTGGGTCAAGTTGCTAGTATGCTGTGATTTCGTAGTCATACTAGGAAATCTGTTGACAAAAACTTCATTTTGAAAATGGTTGTTATTGTTCTTCTTCTTCCACTTCATCTTTTACATCTAAAAACTTGCTCAACAGACTTACACTAAACATTGTTGGTCTTTTGTGGATTCAGCTGGTCTTGACGAGTGCCGAAGAGCTTCCAGTAATATTCAGTCAAGTCAACCTTCGCCAGGAAACAAGCGGAAACATTTGGATCAAGACGTTCCTGTTGCTGAAAAACGGAAAACTTTTCATGTCTTCCAAAGTGAGTAAATTGGATGTCTCGAAGATTCTAGAATGTTGGGTAATGTCACGACTTGGACAGAAGCTCTATAATGTGGTGGACGATTGGTTGCCTTAATTAACAGGGAGGTTTCGCTTGATTGCATCAGTTGGCTTGTCACATCACAACAACAAAGTGACATTTCCTAAGAGCTCAAATAGTGTGCCAGCAGGTGTGGATTGCAGATTAGCAGAGCGATGGTATTAAGGGGATTAGAACACCTTGAAAGAAATTGGATGAATAAAGGTTCATGAAATTGGGGGGGGGGGGATAAGGAAATTGCATTGAGGTCAAGAGGGAGAATGCCCACCATTTGAGATGTGAAGTGAATATTGTGCTCTGATTCGCTCAACCAGGTTTACCAGGGGTTATACTGTAAGGAATCATTTAAAATGAACTTGAAATTTTTGTACAGGGAACACTATTCAGAAGTCGTCTTACCCAGAGGTTAATACGATTTTTACCAGCTAAAAATATAGTGATATGTTGTTCACTCAGTTGATGTGAGCTTGGTGAATCGTAACTCAACGGTCTATAGCAAAACTTGAAATGCATAACGTTTAGTGCCACGACTGCAATTGAGTGATTCTGGAGGTTGTGATCACTCTCGGAGAAGGTTGACCATTACTGTTCTGAGTTATAGGAGCAACACTGTAGAAATATCGCATCGCACAACGTTCCTCAGCTCTTTGTTCATTCAGAAATCTTTGTCACCCTTGCATCTGATCGAATATGTTTTTCATCCACTTTTTATGAACTTGATAGGCGTAGGTAAACATTCTTCGTAGAAACTGGTAGCGCTTAAGGTTCCAGAATTTATTGAGCTCCTCCTGCTTCTGTCATTATTGAGGAGTCAGTGCTTACGTATTTCGTGAGGCTGTAAACACTCTCTAACAAGGTTATTGTTTACCGTTCTGGAGTATGGTAAACGCTATGAAGAAAGTCAATAGGTCTCATCATAAACTTTCTTTGCATCGGTTAGGTCGCACTACCAGCGCCATTTTGAGATAGCTATTTTCTCACGAGGGGAAATTGTGAGAGAGGAACTGTACAAGAATCGATTTGTATCTAAGTTGTTGACAATTTAGTGAACTAATCCCCTCGATGAAAATATCTGGTCCGATGCATTGCAACCTCTTCTCAGTCCTGTTCATTCAGTAATTTTTATCGCTGTAGCGACTCAAATATTATTTTATCCTCTGCATATGAATTTGATAGACCTAGCGCAGGTTCTGGAATTTATTCAGTTGCTCCTACGTCTGTCACTATTGAGTAATCAGTGCAGAAGTGATTCATGAGGCTGTCAACACTCTGAGAAGGTTATTGTTTACTGTTCTGAAGTTTGGTAAATACTGTGAAATCAATTATTAGTCGTAGGACTCTTCTTAAAATTTCTTCGTAGAGGTTAGGTTGCTTGTTGGACTACCAGCACGAATTTGAGAAAGCTAGCTTAACGCGAGGGAGAATTATGAGAGAAAATAGGGCAATAGTGCTTATAATTTATTGAGCTACTCTCATCATTTTCCCACCAGTGAACATTTCATAGTACTGTCGTGCCATTTGAACTCTTCCTATACAATATTTAATCAAAATATTCAAAGCCTTTGTTAAGAAAAGAAAGCTGGTGTTTTCCACCAGTTATGATAATTATAGTTAGTTTTGTGCTGACATTTCTCCAGCCTTTATTTTGGAACTGCCAGAACCCTCCCCTAGCGCTTTTTCCAGTCAGGTAAAAAAACCCCTCTTGATCGCCAGCGAGGCAAATCTGTTAAAGACTACCAATAGTGAAGTCTTACGCGATTTCCGTGCAAGCCGTTTCAGTTCAGTGCAGCGTAGGATAAGTGAAAGAAGTCGAAGTATCTTTATTGAGCGTCACTTCCTAGGCGCTGCATCTTACGAGCTGGTAAGTCGCACCTTTTCATTTTTCGGCGGTCATGTTGTACTTTCAAATACCTTCGAAATGCCATTCGTTTCGTCATTATAATCCGTGTTGTGCCCAGACTGGCAAGAACTGGCCATTTGTTTGCTCTCTTTCTCTTTCTTTCTCTGTGCATCTAAATTATCGTAAGGTTTGGGTGTGTTAAGTGTTGAGGTTCGGGAATTCACTGTGGAGAAGGAGAAGGATGTCCTAATACCTTCTCAAATCGTGCATGTCGACGACAACATTCGTTTATTTGGTGTGGATGCGGCTTCCCCATTGACCTACCTTTAACCCTACGCAGTAAAAAGGAAACTTAAGCGATCGGCTGGGAGTCAATTTTACGTTTTCATCTGATCTTTACGTCTTAGGAGCAATGAAGTCCGAAAAATACCATTTGGAACGATGGTCAGTGTGTGAGAATGTGATTGAGAGAGAACGAGTCAACCAAATCTGCTCGAATTTGATATTCAGCCTGTAGACCGTCATAAGATGCTAAAATAAGAAGATGAGCAAAACTAACTGTAGTTATCATAACGAACAAAACACAAAAGATTTTTTCTCAACCACGGCCCTAATGATTTTGATTACCTATTTTGTAAAGACAGTTCCAAATAACACGACGTCGCCAAAAGGACGAGCGCCGCACAATAAAACATTAAAAATTTCGATTGTATGTCGATTGAGAATTTCGAAAGTATATTTTAGCTCGGTTTTCTCCTTATAAATCTCGCTCGCATGATACTTGCATTGTCAAGGTGGTAAACCGATAGCCTATACTACGAGAGTTTACGGACGCTCATAAGATAATTACGTACACCTCCATAAATTTCGGAATTCCTACCACTGCCGCTCCACTTACTGTCATCTCTCACACTTGTTCCGCGTAATACCAGAGCAGTTAACATGCACATGCTCAGAAACATCAAGTCGACACAATACGAATTGACTGCGCACTGATTACTCAATAACAGTAGAACCACTTCAATAAATTTTGAACGCTACTAGTTTTTAGGTAAAACGTCAAGTTATGTTTCACCAATTCCAATGAACTGAGTGAAAAATAAATTACTATGAAAATCACTGAATGTGTGAGGGGCTAAGAAAAGTTGTGCACCTGATCTTGTTATAGTTGTAAATGCCATTGTTGATAATTGTATTTATGTGTGAACGCAAATGGTAGAGGATTGTTGTTAATGTTGTTCTTGTGGGAAGTGGAAGAAACAGTCTCAGGGCTTTAGTTTTCACTTTTCCACCTTCCGCTGCCCAAAGGTTAAGGAAAGTATTACGATCTTGTTTCAAATAAAAGTTGTACTTTCTGCCATATAAGCATTTTCACGAATATCTTCCGGGTAAAATGAGGAATTCGTGTTTTGTGGGAGTTTTAGTTTTTACTTTCCTTGCCTTTACGAAGTATAAAGGAAAGTTATGTAACCGGCTGAAAACAGACATTTTGAGTTATCTTCAGATCTTTAGGCTTCAGACTGTACTGAGTCAGCAAAAACATTATTTGGGAAGATAGTTTGTCAAATCAGCTCAAAATTGATATCTAGCCCGTAGGTCACCATGGGACGGCAAAATAAGCGAAATACACCCAAAACTAACTATAGTTATCGTTGTCATCAAAACCCCAAATATGTTTTTCTCAAAAACGGCTCTAACATTTTTGATAAAAAATTTTGTATATGGGCAGTTACTCATGAGGCGGCAATACCATAAAATTTCCGTCAATGGCGAGAGCAGCACAATAATTTACCAAACATTTCGACGAAAATCCATTTGAGCTTTTAGTTTTTTCCTTGTAAACTCCGCCCAAATGTTATTAGAACCTTCAAATAAATTTAGGTGCTAGTTCAATGGGATGAACGTTTAGTGATGCTCGTACGATATTCATTCTGGAATTTCAACTTCCGCCAATCGTTTTTACAATGAATTCTGGAGCACTAAGCCCTACCGCTTTTGGCCGCCGTGGAGTGTTGTTTTACCCAGTTCAAATGAACTAAGTAAAACTAAATTAAGTTAATAAAAAAATCCATGAACGCAAGTGAATTGACGTCGAGTTGAAGACCTGATATTTTGACGATGACCATGTCCGGAGGCGGGAAAGTAGTCGAATGACGATGCCTCCGACCTCTAGCGGCAGAAGTTGACACTCGTAGTTTATCTTGGTGAACGATAGGGAGTGCTGCAACCTCTTCCTCAATCGTAGTTGCCCCTATGTTTTATCAATCACTGAAAGGGACTGGTTGAGCTATTTTGTTTGGTAATCTGTGGGGGGAAAATGTTATGGGACGCATTCAACAGCTGATTCCCAATGTCCGGGCCTCGACACCACTCTTAGGTATAGCTTTGATGAACTGCTACTTGATAACAGTAGTGGTAATTGTTAAGGGAAGTTGTGTCGTAAAAGGAAAACAATGACGGTGCGCGAACTTGAGTCGCTGTAACGGATGGGATACGTGAACAAACAGTGCGCGCGTAGTGCAACAAATATGAATATAATGTTATGCGAAACACAAAAATAACTAAAATTTCCCTCCTTCGGGTCCGAATTTTGTTGGGCATTCAGGACAAGCATAGATTTGTGTGAGATGAAGCCGACATCCATACACTCATCCTCTGCACTCCGCTAGCCTTTTAATTTGCCTACCCAGTCGAAAAATATTTTATGTTAAACGCCAAAGGATAGTGGGGACGGTGGCGAAATAAGTGTGGAAATCGAATGACATGGACAAAATGCGGCCGATCACTTCGGCAGCTACTCGTGAACCGAAGGCGGCGATATTTGGGGAATTTGAAGAAGAGATTGTATTGACAATTTGATTTTATAGTTCAACGGTTAGTCTAGTGATTCATTAATGTAAAGAACTACTACTGGCTACTGCCCAGCGCTGACAGTCATAATCAGTAACAGTTCTGAATTATCAAAGCCTTATCTACTTGCGGCCTGGACAATGGGAATCAATTTACTCGTGTATCGTGTAGTGGGATGTGCACCTCCCAGATGACCTATTGTGCCAGTCCTAATGTCTTACATGTCAATGCCTAGCCTCCTGAGGAAAGACAGGTAGTTCCTGAAAGAGTCCTCGTTGGTATCCATTCTGGGAGAAGTGGTGCCAAAGACCAAAAGCCGCTCCCTTTCAAGTCTCTGGCACTGGGACAGGACATGGTAGGGAGTCTCCTCATCCATGCCACACCACCTGCATCGAGGGGTGTCGGCTATACCCTTAACATACATGTGTTTGTTCATTCTGCAGTGCCCGGTTATGATCCCAACAATCTGCCTCAAGTCCTTCCTCTCCATCCTCAGAAGGTTGTGTCTTATCTCACTTGATTGCTCTGAGACAAAGCGTTTGGAGTGTCTTACTCTTGCAGCGTTCCAGATTGTCTGATGCAGTCTTCTGGCGTGTTCTCTCACAGCCCATTTCACTAGTGACAGAGAAATCCCACAATGGGGCGGTGGCCCAATAGGTACTGTAGACGAACCGTGTCTGGCCTGATGGTCCGCCCTCTCATTTCCAATGATCCCCTTGTGTCCTTGAATCCAATACACATTAGCTCTATTCGCACTTGCTAAGGAGTTAAGCCACATCCTGCACTCTTTCACCAGTTTTAACGTTGTTCAATAGCTCATTAGGGCCTTGCAAAACGCTTGACTATCGGTCAATATGTTTATAGTTCTGTTGCTACAGCCTTTCTCAAGCATTAGGATTTCCTCGGCGATAATAGCATAAATCTCTGCTTGAAAAACTGTTGGAGAGGGGCCTAGAGCAATTTGCGTCCCACTCCTTCCAGAGCCACTTATCCACACACCAGAGCCTGTTCCCTCCAGAGTTTTCGATCCATCTCTAAAGATGTCGATGCCATTGGGAGATCGAAACTGGCGACTCTCGCTGTTCCATGGACCTCCCAATGGCTGAACATTATATTTCCTCTCGAACTCATACATGGGCACAATTGCGTCCGTGATCATGCTGGGCTCCTTATAAGTCACCAAGTCCCTGAATACAGACAGGGGTCCATTAGTCGCCTGTGGCACCCTGGCTATACCGAGCTTGGTGAGTCTGTACTCTACCTTCATCGCCTCTGCCTTGACATAAATGCCCAGGAGAAGAAGGTCGAACAGTCTCTCCATGGTGATCGTGGGTGTAGTCATCATCGCCCCGCTATAAGTAAGCACCCCAGCCTTTTTACTTTGGCTAGGCTGCTGCCATTCACTCCGATGGCAGCTCTATGCCACCACACAATCGACCCATATGAGATTATTGGTCTCACTAGAACCAGCAGGCCATTCTGGGCTTTAGTCCCCATGTCCTCCCGGACATTCTCTGACATGTCCACGGGGACGTTGTCGCCTTCCTGGTCACGTATCTGATGTGCTCTTTCCAGACTAATTTTCGATCTAGAATCACACCCAGATACCTCAGTAGTGGTAAGAATTAAGGCCGAGGGCGAACATTAACGATGACGACGAACGAAATTGACAAACAACGCATTTTTACAGGAACATTTATGGAGAGCAAAATGTAGGTACTAGTTAATTGAGAGTACTCCGTAAGTTTGATCAAAATCGTAAGTTTTAATAGAAAATTAGCAAAACGACTGTAATGAATAAACCTTCTCAACTTAAGGCTTTAATCGAATTAAGAACTTCACATATTGAAATGGAATTGTGAGGATCAAAGTTGAGTAAGTAGTTAAGGAAACGAGCGTCCCTAACAACGGAGTAATAATAAAACACATGACAACGACAAATTAATATTCGATAAATGCTAGAAGACACTCCTCAAGGTTGATAAAATCCAGTGACGCAGTTACTCGAGAAATCGCAAAAATGTTCAAAAAACTATTTTCGACACATTTTCATTTTTATCTCTGCTCAATGTCGGTCAGAGGAACATTTATCGAGAAAAATTTATAGGTATTAACTATTTAAAAATATTTGGCGAGTTTGGTGAAAATCGTTGAAGCAGTTATTGCCAAAAAGCGTAATAACCCTATTTTTGCTTTTTAGGCCTATATCGTTAATCCTTTCACCGTTATTTCATGGAGATGTTGAGAATAAAAGTTAGGTACCAACTAGTAGAAGATAATTGGGTTAGTTTCGCGAGTAGGTAAATTACTAAAGTTAACGTACCTGTTTGGTGAATCCGTCTCCTGTAGCTGGGTGAGATACTAACGGCCAGACGATGGTGTCTTTACATCGAAAACGCTCGCCCACAGTATAGTTTAGTAGAAGATAATTTGGAAGTGTAATCAATATCGTTACAGCCGTTTTCGAGAACAATGTGGTACACTTTGGTCCCCCCCCCTTCCTCACCCATAACCTTTTTTTTTTGCCTCTACAAAAAATCGCGAATAAAACGGAAGAACAAAATACCACTTAAATTTCTAGAATTTATTGAATTGCTCTTACTAGCGACAATTATGGGCCAGTAAGTGCATAGGATATTTACGAGTCTGTCAAGAAGAAGGCTCGTGCCACCACAGATCAATCAGTTGTTGGGCAGAAGCCAATTACGAATAAGGCTAAATGGCTGCGTACATGAGGATGGTTCAGTAGTGCTAGCGATGTCTAAATACGTAAAACGGCAGAACCTATATTAACAGTCATTTAATCTTGAATTTCTCTTCGCCCTGAATAACACTTTAATGATTAAAACATAAAAATACTGAACGTATTATTATTTAAATAGAATAGGATGCCGTCACGTCTGAGGACAACCGCCCACTGTTGTAGGAAATACGGCGGAGCAGTACGTAATTTCTTGTTTCCTCTGGTCTGGAGAAGTACAAGACGTGCCAGCTGGAGAGTCTTTGAGAGAAAAGAAATGAAGCTGCGCATTTAAATCCCCCTGTCCCGTAATGACATTTCCTCCCCTGTTTCTTTCAAGTCCTTCTCGGATGTTGAAAAAAAAAACTCTTACGTGTCACGTCCTTTTGATGAGAATTCTCATTCCGCTCGCCATTTATCCAACTCCCATTCGTCTAGCGCTGCTACTTAACATTCGGCGGAAAGGTCATCAAGGAGTTCGCCTGATGACGCCCTAACTCACTCTCCCTTTTTCCACCATGCACTGTGTGACTGGCCGGTGATCTTAGGTGAGAGTGCAGCTCTCTGTGACTGTGGCAGCACCCCTCCCCCTTGATCAATCAGTTGTTGGGCAGTGTCCAATCACGAATAAGTAAATGGGTATGTACATGAAAATGGAACAGTTGTGCTATATTAGTATAAAACTTTCCTGATTAAAAAAATTAAATCCTTATTCCATCGCCTGGTGTGTATGGCTGTAGTGACGATTGCGGTACAACAGCTTCACAGATTGAGGCGGTTCTTGCTTCAACGCTTCACGATTTAATATTTTAAAAAACTTGTTTGTTTTCTTTTGTTGTTCTTGACAGCTCTATAATATATGGATATGCTGTTGTGGTTCAGTCAACAGTAACACAGTTGACATATTCGGTGGCACGTTTCAATTTTTTCTTAATTTATTCCGCTGCTCACATCATTACCTGGGGGGGGGGGCTTTACGATACTGTCAGGTTATTTGTAGCAGTTCGCACAAAAATGTCAATCAAAATCATTGGAGCCGTTTTTGAGAAGGTAAAATTAAATGTTCAGAGCCCCGTAGGGATCTGTTTGCCTAACATCAAACTTTTGTGTTTTGTTCGCTATAATACCTATAGTTAGTTTTGGTCACACCCTCGTTTTAGCATCTTATTATGGTCTGCAGGAAGATTTGGTTTTGTCGTTTTCTCAAGACACACGGATCATTTTCCCAAATGGCATTTTTCAAACGTAGCCCTTGAAACGCGAAGATCTGGGGCGAACTCGAAGTTTTTCACAGCGTATTAAATAATTTTCCTTTGTACTAAAAAAATGCAAAAAAAAAATTGCACTAAAAACATGAGTTAAAACTGGAACTTATTAAATTAACCAAACAGATGGACTTACGGTTGTTGTGGATCTTAACTCTGTGGCGCTTACGTTCTTTTCAACTCTGTATAAACCCCACCCAGCACGTTAAAGTGGTACTGTAGAAAGCGGAATGACTCGTCTGAGAAGCAGGGAGCTACAAATGAACAGGAAAGATGGTTTAGGGAAAAGTTTTTCCCCCATAAAAATAGGGAACCTCCGAAAGGAATTAATTGGCGGGTTTTCGGGGAGGGAATTATACTAAAAGAACATGAAAGGAGGTGTACTGTAATTTTATATTACGCCATTAATAAATTCAAATTAGAAATACAAAACATTATTGAGGTGGAAAGGCATAAAGATAGAGCAATAAACAAGAAACCCGACGTATATACGATTCCTTCTTTCCCTTTTCCATTAATTTAAGAGACCGTCCGCAGTATTGATTCCCCCAGGGTTTTCAGTCGTTTGAAAAACCTTAACTATTAACACAACACCTCTCATGCTCCTTTAGTTAGCTGCTTTACTCAAAAATCCTTATAAAGCCCCTTATAAGATTCCCATTTTTTGGAGGGGAAAAAATCATCTCTTCTGTTCGTTAGGAGCTGTTTTATTTTAAACGTAGAGTAGTTCTTCATTCTACTGATCTCGTCTACATTTTTGAACTTAACACAGTGCACTATTCTTGAAGTGCTGTGGTTTTTACGAAGTTAGTACGAAAATAAGTGTCAGAGAGTGGGAGTCGACCAAACCAAATTTAACTTCAAATCGTGTCGTCAATTAAGTCAATGCGAATAGTTTTCGCATAATTTGGTCCCAGCATTAGGTCATGATGTGCCTTGAAGTTTCCTTTTTTTCTACTGTAGTGCATGATTATGAGGGAGAATTAGAACCACTTAATAGCAGTCATTATTGGTCGAACCCCAACAAACATACCCTGCTATTTATTATTTTTTCGATTGGACATTTTAATATTTCGTTGTATATTTGAACGTAGAAGGTTACGAGCACGATAAAAATGATGACCTAACTAAGTAGTTTTCTTCAATTGGTAAATACATACATATTGTACTCCATAAGTGTGTCTCCGATCATCCTTTGAATGGCAATAAAACTAAAATGTACCACAACACTTGTTTTTTAAAAGTTTTTCGAAATCTTCACTGTTGCTCATATATGGATTTTATCAATCTACGCTTCCTCGCTACAATTTTCGTAATTTTCCGTTGAATATGGCGAAGTGCATAAGAAATTGAGATTTGCCCAACTTAAAATGATCGTTTTTCCAATTTTCTCGAATACGGTTCTCGCAGGGTTTCTTTAATTAGTGCTTACACTTTGTTCTGAACACGCTTTATACATTAAGATTCATTGATCGAAAATACAGAAGGAAATTGGTAGTGGGGGAAGGGGTGGCGGCAGAAGGTGGCGATGCTTCGCAGCAGCTACTTTCTATGTTGAATTTGTGTGGTTGTTGGTACCTCGTATATCATGTCGACTAGATGATAGAATGATAAACCTTTCTTGGATGGTGCTGCTTTTCATTTTGCTTTTACTCAAAAATGACAACTAGTATGATTTCACAGGTGCAAGTGGTAGCCAAGTTCCTCAGAGCCTGGAGAGATACTTCAACTGGCTACAAACCTCTTGATGGCGACTCCACGGTAAGTTTTTAATCATCGTCACACCTAGTTTTGCATCAAGCACCCAAGGAGCATGCGAGTTTTCGTGGAATTGCAGCTTCTCTGGAGTTGACGCGGAATTGTCGGGTAAAACCCGTGAGAAATAATGGTTTGGGTTCCGTAATTTCTTGGGTTGCTCCTAATTATCTTACGAGCCTAATTATACTCTCTGAGAATGTATCATGTGAGCGGGATTTATGAGGAAACAACAGCGGAAAAATCGGGTTTCTTTGAAATATTTTATAATTTTATGCGCTTCTCTCGTCATTTTTCCGCCCATCAGAATTTTATGTCACCGTTGTAAAAAATTTAATCAAAATCGTTATAGCCGTTTTTGCGAACAAAATATTTGAGGTTGTCATCACAGAGGTAACTGTAGTTAGTTTTGCTCACACCTTTATTTTGGTTTGTTTCGGATACAGATCACGCAACTTTCCTTCCTATCGAGGGCAGTAAAAACCGAAGTGCTGACTTGATATAAAGTTGGTGCAGTGTAAAAACCGGGAAGATATTAAACAGATCGATTGAGTTAAATCTGCAGCGTTTCCTCGTTAGATCAAAACGTATCTGAGTGTTAGGCCATTCAGAAAGTAGGTCGTCGATATCGCTTTACTGACCTCGTGGGTAATAAGCACTTTTTCTATCTGCTAGGCCCAGGGCTCTGTTAGACTTTAAAATTGACGAAAAGGGCGTCGACCGCAGGATGTCGTTGCAACGCATTTGGTTGGCCTTTCTTTTCCTCTCCTTATCTCTGGGCGAACTTTTTCTTAGTCCTCGCTTTTGTCGAATGCAGGTTTCAGGTCGTTGACAGACAACTAATCAACTGCGGTTGTTTCGCTTCTTTTTTCTTTTTTCAAGTTTTGTTTCGTTTCTCCTCCCTCTTTTTCCTTTTTCCTAACAACTCGCTCGTTTAGCGCCAATTCGTTTCGTCGGGGCGACGAGGTTGAACGAAAATAGAAAAGGGGACCGTCGAAGGTAAATGCATCGAAGAGAGGTTCCTTCGGAAGCTTTGAGCTTTCGGGTGTGATTCCTGAACGAGGCCCCGGGTCAGGGCTTGACGATGGATCGATAGGCTCCATTCTGACATTGGCTAGGTTTTCAACCTCACTTTGCATATAAAACGAGGACGCTATGTACACGTATTAGAACATTGTCGGGAAATGGAACGGGCCTGAGTTGTTCCCAGAACTGCGTACTTTGCCGCGGACGAGGCTTCGAAAAGAGCGTCTACCAACTTACCTTTGGAAACACCTGCTGCGACGAAACGAATCAATTTAAAGATTAAGGCTTTGTATAAAACATTTGGTTGAAAGAAATATGCCTTTGCTCAGTTTTTCCTTCTGTAAATTATTACGTCATTAATTTTAATTGCGTTCACTGCCTAACCATAGCAAACATGTGTTATTTTTCGATGCATTTTATAAACTCAATATGTCTGAGAAATCTCCTCTCGGCTTAATTAACAAAAAATATCTGGTGCGGCGCACTACAAAACTTTCGGTTGCTTTTTACCTACATCAGGGAATATAAAAAATCGGCAAAAATCGGCTTCCGGCGAAATGTTTGATAATTTATTATGCCACTCTCGAAATTTTCCCACGGATGGAAATTTAAATTAGTTTTTATCAGATTTAGCTCATACCGTTACTTCAGGACCTCATTTTGATCAGTAGGCTGAATATCTGATTTGATTCAGCCCGTGCCCAGGCGTTCACAGACACGTATCACTCTCTCAAATGAATTGTCTCGGACTCTTATCCTTTGATACACAAAAAATCGGAAGAATTCCGTTACCTTCCTTCCTATTTCGTGAAATTACTCAAAGAAACAAGGTAGTTGGAGTTCCGTGATACATATCTGGAGTGAAGTATAGAGAATGGGCTTTGTCTCCTTTGAGTCGATTTATATGAAAAGGCTTTCACAGAACGAAAAATACTTGTTAGTTAAAGTTACAGTGTGAGTTGGCCGTCAAGGCCGTTTTGGACGAAATTGGAAGAACGATCTTTAAATTCATTGTTTACATCTTCGCTTAACAAATAGTCACAGAGTGGGGAACAAAATGTGAGGGTTGTTAGATGACACTTCATCTAGTTGCTCAAACTCAACATTTCATTTGTTGTGGATGACTCTCGGAAGCTTCGAAAAATACGGTTTTGGGCACATATTAGTTTTCCGGAAAGCTACAACCCATGTGCAAACGACGAGGTTAGTAGAGCACTTCCGAGGCCCATTCCATTCGATTCTGCATCGAAAAATACTAGTAAACGATACCAAACACGACTATTATTCAACGTCAATTAACGTTTTCAGCGAACAACGAAAATTAATGTTTTCTAGGCGCCGTTAGGCAATTGGCACGACATCACGAGCCGTACTGACTGGGTGTTGGAGTGCGACAAGAAGCGGGGAGGGGAAATGAGCGCTGGCTGGGGTGGAAAGATACCGTTGGTTACTTTGTCCCGCGGGTCCCTTCAACTACTAGAATTCACCTCACTATATTATGATTTTGCTGTTGTCCATCAAGACACAGTCCAAAACGTCGGAGACCCTATTCGTCTCAGCATAAAAAGATACCAAGGAAACGATACCAAATGTGACGTAAGTGCAATAAAACTGCTAAGATTTCGTTTTCGGGTAATTTGGATCTACTATTTATTTTTATTTTATACTAAAACTTGTCTATAATCTCCCTCGCAATTTTACACTTAACGTCATGGGGATTCTTAATTTCTGATGTCCGTCCATCGTCCAGACCATATTTTGCCTGTAGCGTGGTCTAAAAGCTCGGTTCTTTCACGGAGAAATTCCATTTGGTTTGTAGTTGTGCCTGGCTGCTCGTCCATCCGCGCGCACGAAACCCATGGTTGTTATGGGTTTAAAACTAAATTTTGGCAGTATTATCGCATTTAGGTCCGGATTGGTATTGTTTCCTTTGTGTATTTGAGAAATGGAGGATTGAGTCTAGATGGACAACAGTGACATTATAGTAAACGAAAGTTGTCGTTCTGCCGTTCATCCACCCGTCTCACTCCAATCACCAGTCAGTTACACACGCTGCTTCGTGCCAATTGCCTAGAACCTGCCTATTTACGTTGTTCCGTAGTAACCGGGTTTACGTTCAGTTTCGTACAGTTTACTAGTATTTTTGATGGTGAATCGAGTGGAATGGGAGGTGTGAGACTGCGTCCAGCTTGATCCTTGCTGTGGAAGAAAATGGATCAATCGAGTTTGATTAAAATCCCCCGGATGTATCTAACGTGCACCTGCATTTTGTTTTTGTTTAGCTTTTTTGTAGAAAGTAGTACAAATGTGTGTGAGGCAGTCGTAAGAAGGGCCATCGTGACCAACTTGAAGGTTAATGGGGCACGATGGCCTCTCCTAAGTACTCTATCCACGAAACCCTAGCCATTAATTTAAGTTCCTGCATTTTGTTCTTGTTTAGCTTTTTCGTAGAAATTCATCGAACAATACTGCGCTTGTACAAATATAGAGCGTATCATAAAACGTACAGAGGGTTAGGAGAATTAAGGGGAGCTCCGCACCTGATATTATGATTTTCGTTAAATTTTAGAGGTAATCTGCGGGGGCAAGAATAAATATAGGTACGCTAATTTGTTTATTAAAAGCAATTAATCATGTACAAAACAATTGCGGAAGGCTGTATGAGCGTGGACTGGGTTGATGGGGCACTCCCTAGGCACTACACTCAAGAAATCGTAGCCATTAATTAATCATTAACCGTGGTCCGCGAAATCGTTCGTCAGAGGTCGAGCGAGCGGTTGAAGAGGCGGAACAACTCAAAGCCTCTCGCTTATTATTCGCTCTCTCGCTCGTAGATGGCGAAGGGCGAATAAAAAGAGCGATTACTAGGAATGATTCAGCGATAGCGAGAGTCTGCATCTCCGCTCGACTCCACTCCGGAGCTGCAACTCATTAGGAACAAGAATTCGTTCTTTGTGTCGCGTTCCCGGCGAGTCCGCGCGTCATCCAAGTATTTTAAACCGCTTAAATATTCGAGGCAATCGTTTCAAGGGGCGACAACTTACAAATATCGTTTCAAAACTGCTGCAGCAGGAGGGCATCGCGTGAAGAGAGTGCCAAATAATTCGAAGCGTGTCCGGCAGGTAGCGCTCTGAAAAATATCGCCTGGAGGTTGAGAACAGGGCAGAGTGACCGTTGCCAGACGAAGCGCGGCAAATATTCACTAGCATTGCGATGTACATCGAATGCATCAAACACCCGGCCCTACAAATGATACTGTAATTACCATGTGCAACCCAAATGATAAGGGAAGTGTTGTAATCCGCCCAAAAAATACCTATTGCGGACCATCAACCGTCCTAAACCCCTGTAAATTCTATTCTGTTGTGTTAGACGAGCGAGAGGGAGAGTGAATTGAGTTATTTATCGACCAGGGAGACAAGAGGGCCATGTGGACCACTGTTCCATTCTCCTTGGCTACAGCATGCAGTTACGTATCCTCCTACGTTCGTCGTATCTGAACTCATTGCGATATTTAATCGTACTAAGGTCATAATATGGCCCGTTAGCATCCCCTGCTAGTAAATCATATTCACACCAAATAAATTAACTGCCGAAATATAAACTATTTACAATGTAGAAGCATTATTATCAACAGTGGTTATGACGAATAAATAAGTGTTTGGATCGGGTATATTAGATAGAAATAGCGGCAAATAAAATCAATGGACTGTATTAATAAAATGTAGACAACATGAAATTAACGCCAATAAATAAATTAAAGGAGCTCTTATACATATATTATAATAAACTAAATAAAGCTGCTGCGCACTAGTAGGTTATGGAGAAATTAAAGGAAGGATTTGACCGTATAAATTGAATACTGTGGATCGTAGAGTGGGTTAATGAGTGAGTGGTCCTTTGCATTCAAACGATGACTTAGAATTTGAGATCTCAGTCGGTAAATAAAGGAAATCGGGGCTCTGGAACCTAAGTTGAATTTTGTAAAATAGTTTAACGAAAGTTTAAGGTATATTCGGTAGATAGATGTTGGGAATTATTTGAGCTGAGGGCTACTTACGGAATTAGGAACCATAGGGAGTGGAGTTGCTTAATTGTAACAAGTATGGGATACCTCGTGGCTGCGGAACTACAGAAGGCTCGGAGCAGAGTGGCAATAGCATTGACGCGGATTGCGAGAACGAATTGCAGCAACAAATGTCGGGTTTATAGTTGACCGGCCAAATCCTTCCCTAACGTTGATCGTTGAGCGTCAACAATAAGTAATATTACTCTAAGGTTCCGAAAACAAGTTAACATCAACACACAATCTAATTATTTAATAAACATCTTTTGAACTTTCTACAAAATTTTTCCTTGAATACGACACTTTTGGAACAGATCCGCATGGTCTTAATGTATCTTGAACTACGAATGATCTTGCAAAAATATTTGTTCGGTGGGTGGGAATTAGAAGAAAATTGTCCTTGCCCCGTGTGTCGTGCTGTTGGAGAAACTCGAACGATTGATTTAGATAATGCGATCTTGGATGTTTCTAGATTTTGAAAACACGACAAGCGATATCTAACCGCTTGCGCTCTTTTATCTTCAGCCATCCCAACCACTTATAAAGGGGTGTGACGTGCTCGTTCAGAGAGAAGGAGGAGAGGGAATGAAATTGAACAGACGAAGTAATTAGTGGTGAGTGAGATGAGCTAGAATGGATTGTGTTGTAAAGACTAATCACGAAAGAGTTTAGAGTAAGAAGTAACATCGAGCCCAAAACTTACAGGTGGCGGGTAATCCAATGCTCCTGATGATCGAGACAAGACATGAGTGAGCCCAGGGGAAGACGATGCGAGAACTCGAAAACTCACTGAACTATTAAGAAAGCTCACGTGCAGGTTAGTACATTGTCCGCTCTGGAAATGCCAATCCTTGCGTTCGACCAAACTTAGAATATCAGAAGAAACTGAATGAACTTGAATGACTGGGTTCATCGGTACTTTTTAACGCCTGGTGAAAACTCAGCAGTCAGAGCAGCTCTATTTCGTGAACTCCATTCGGGTTGAGGACAATTTGCCTCTAGCTGAGCTAAGCTACACATACGCTATATGCAGGGCCCGTATCGAAATTCATATTCACCTTTCAAGATTTATATAAAAGGGAAAACAAAATGTAGAGACGAGTTAGCTGAAAGTACCCTGTGGATTTAATGAAAATCGGTTGAGCAATTTACGAGAAAAGCGATGATTTCATGCTCACTATATCTCACTTACCTGTTCATCTTTGCATACATCTCCGTTCAATGGATAGTCATAGAAATAGTTATGGAAAACAAAATTTGGGTGTAAGTTACTAGAAGACAGTTCGTCCAGTTGGTCGCATTCCTTCTGGCATTGAATGTGAAAAACTCGAAAAAGTAGACAATTTTTGTTGTTGCAACTTAGGGTTTTATTTTCGTTCACACTGGCAGAAGGATATGAAGAATACCGTGGCTCTGTTCGTAATACTAACAATATTAATAAAAAATAGGATACTGCACTTGACGAGGGAGAAATGTGATTAATGAACCATTCGGTACTAAAGAGTCGCCAGACTCCTCAAGAACAGGGAATGAACATTGACCCCTATCCTCTCGCAGATTACCGCATATGTACTGCATATATAGCAATCAACTGGGACATTCAACACAGACATTCGCGCCGGCCCAATCACAATCCGGGTTCATGTCGGAAGGAGCCAATCTTCATTTGTGGAGCGATCAACAGGATGGGTAATTGACGTACTGGCCAGCCGTGTGGGGAAACAGGCCGACCGTGAATCCTGTCTCGGCAGATTTCCGATTCCCGTGATGTAATTGTCCGTCGGGCTGGGGGGAGTCCTTTGAAAGCCTCCTCCTGTCATTATCATTAAAGTCTCGGTGGTCATCAACACCCTTCATCACTCGCCCGCCCAACTACCTTATTTATGTCTAATACATATTAATAAATGAAACTTTGAGGTTCTAAGCCGGTCATTATAATTGCACTGTCATCAGCTCATTGAAGGGTTCGAGTCTAGCAGGACGATCGGAGGGGCACGAGGTTACGTGAATTAGGGTCTAGAGCTGCTTAAATAACTGAAGCGTGAGTCAGAACATTTTGACAGTTCGCGACAGTTGAATGTTCGGTAGACTACTCAATTCCCCGATTTCAGGGGTTAACGTGGAGGTTTATAATGAAAGTAAGATTCGTGCAACAGAGAAGGTAAAACTTATCCCTTAGAAAATTTTAGTTATTTCAATGAAATTTTTATAAAGCATTCCTCAAGGTAATAATTGTTAGAAACAAAATTGCTTTCGTTTATTAAATGTATAGTGGTTAGGTCAAAAGTAGGAGCAGCAGTCGGAATAAGGTCCCTCTCTACTCCAACCAGCCATGGCAGTTCCAAATAACGTAAAAACGAATTTTAAACTTTTTAACAAACAAATTCAAGGATTAAGTAATCAGCAGATTCCCAATGTAGGGTTTCTTCTCCAATTCGTATTTTCAGGTTCTGTTCATTTTCTTCACACTCCTCTTGATGGGCTAAATTGGTTCGTCAGGAAATTGAGGCAACGAAGCACGGAAGATATTTTCCTGGGACTCAAGGTTGTAGCTTCGCTGTATCGTCAACCTTGGTTTGCTTCAAGGGAATTTTCCTTATAGTTTATTATTTTGCCAGTGGAAGATCCACTGTCGTTGCGTAGGGGTTTGCAATAAGAACTAGCCCGTAGATAAAAGCCCTTGATTTAAGCACTTCAGAAGGTAACTGGAATAGGAAAACTGGTGAAAACTGCTGATGCCTAAGTACATATTATATTTAATCTTCTACCACGTGTTTCCATGGACACTGACTTTTTTTTAAATATCTCACACGCCATCCTTTGACGTCCAGTATTGTTTCAGCTTGCACTAACTTCATCTAAAATTTGTCAACTGTTTTTGAGCCGTTCAAAATAATTTTCAACAGCTACCGAAATCAAATAAACCCCATTCTTAATTTGGGAACATTTTCGGTTGCACGGCAAGAAGCTGTGTGCCCTGAAGGAATATTGTGAGCATATGGCGCATCGGGAAGGGGCCTCGATTCGACGAGAAGGGGGATGTCCCGTTCTTGCACGGTACGGAAAGTACGCCTTCCATTTTCTAGTTGAACTTGGGCCGAGAGAGGGTCCCAACCTGCATAAATAAGTGAAACCGAAGGTAAAAAAACGTAAAAGCTACCATTGATTTGACCAAAAGCGGCGCTTAGGACCCTTTTGACACGAAGCGACTCATTTTAGAGTGAACACGTGAAAGCTAGAACTTGGAAGGTTGTTCTACTTCCTTCAGCCCCCAAAAACTAAAAATGAACAGTAATTGGGTGAAAAATGAATTTTCCAGTGGTCTTTACTCTTTCAACGTATTTAAGAAAATTGTCTGTGTAACTGTGGCCACAATTGAGAGAAAACGGTTGATAGTGATCTTCAAAATCGTGTCAGTCCGCCCTCCAACATCCTGAACGCCGTAACAAAGATAAACCTGCTATTTATTGTCCAACGTTTATAAAATTGTACGAATTAATTTTATAACTTTCTTCCTATAGATCTGAACTATATCAAATAAATACTGGATCCAGTCCATTGACGGACAAATATCGGTACACTCGGGGCACCTCAATATTTTACTAGTGGCCATTATTCAAAGCTAAATATCGTTAATTCGAAATAGTCTTCATTCGTCAATATTTACTATGCGTTTAATTACCCTTGGTTACTCACAAGGCTACAATTCTGGTTTTCTTCTGGATCTCAAACACTGTTAAGTGATAACGACTTCTTTCTAACTTTCAATTGATTTCCTGGTTTTTTATTAGGCTGATTTTTTTTGGTTAGGTCGCATCGTCTGACTGAAGTAGTGAAAAGACATAAAAATTAATGGGGTTTAACGTTTTCTAAACACAATCAACTTATTTCTCCAATCAAACTGGTGTATAATTTATCATTCTTTTAGTAAGATGTTCGTGCTTCTATTCTTGTTGGAGTGAAGAGCGCCGCATCAAATGACGTAAAAAACTAGTTGATAAGGTGAAGGTTGGAGCCTGAAGGATCTCAAGATTGAAAAGGAGGGGACTGTGAGTGTGATAAAGACGAGTCAAGTCGTTCAATTAATCCGTGAACTGCACATCCATAATATCTGGTTCGACGCATCACACAACGTCCATTCAGCGATTTTCGTGGATTTAGCTAGTAACCCAACCTCTTTATTTTCCTTGGCTCTACGAAGTAGTAAGGAAAGGTATGTTATCAGCTGAAAAAAAAGAAGCTGAGTTTTCTTCAGATCTTTACAGTTCAGACCCTACTAAGCCCGAAAAACACAATTTGAGAAAAACGTGTCTGTGAACTCAGGTCACCATGGGTCGCCAAAATAAGGGTACGTGCTCTACACATAACACACACAGCCATATTAATTCTTTGTGTACTGAATGCTCAATAACGGTCAGGGTATGAGTAGAAGCAGATAGTAGATCGCCCGAAATCGACGGGTGGCTTTCATTAGACAGTGTTTTTACTTTCCTTGGCTCTACGAAGTTGAAAGGAAAGTTATGTAATCGGCTGAAAAAAAATTTTGAGTTTTCTTCAGATCTTTACGTTTCAGACCGTCCTGAGTCCGAAAAACACTATTTGGGAAAATGGTCTGTGTGTGTGTGTCACTAAAGCGTGTCTGTGAACGATTTTTGGAGAAAACTACCGTATCAAATCAGCTCAAACTTCATATCTCGCCCGCGGATTACAATGGGACGGCAAAATAAGGGTATGAGCAAAATCCACCGAAAGTTAACTATAGTTATCATGGTGATCAAAACACCAAATATTTTTAAGTTTAGAGATAGCTGACATGAGAAAGTAAAATCGGTTATTGGCTTCTGTGGAGTAGTGTGTGGTTATGGTAATGGTGGGGGTGGGGGGACAACGCTTTTCGTGTTGAGGAAGGCAGCCCAGCCCCTTCTTTTTTCTTTTTGGTGGTTGTGCGCGGGGGGGGGGGTCGAAAGAGAAGCGGATTGTGGCAGGTCGGGGACCCGGGTCTAGGTCTAGGCCCAAGGAGTTACCGTGGGGCTCTGGTGGTTTGGGAGGGATGGGTTGGGGAGCGGCTGAGGCCTGAAGGAAGTGGATCGATAACGCCAGGACGGAGAGGCTTTGGACAGGACCGTCCTGAAAACATTTCTCCGCTGAGGTCGCTGCTCCTAGACCTTCGGTTCAGTCCCGGGTCAACGGGTCGAGGCCCTCGCTCTACTTACTTCTCCCTGCGAGAAAACAACTAACTCCCGTCCCAACTGATTACCCGAAACGCGCCGCCCCCGTTGACAATTTATCGACGCGACGTTACCCGACGACGTCCCTTCTGTTTGGTGGTACGAGCCAATTGAGCCTGTCTGGTCCATCTCAACGTTAGCAGTTATTTGTTTGTACATGTTCTCTCCAGTTCCTACTGCCTCTGGCAAGTGACCGGGTGTTGTACCATCAGTCTGAATCCGCTTCGTCTACTTCTCACCGACTACACTTATAACTTAAAATTCAAATCGACGAGGATCCATGTGCTGATCCTCGATACTGACGTGCCTGATAGGAACGTACCTAGGTCTAACTATGACTAAATCGGGCGTATGTAGTACAGCACAGCTGTGAATTAATCTCTGAAAATGAAATTAATATTAATATATTTTAAAGTCGCCGTAAATTTGAACGCTAAATTATGCAGTCCCGTATATATAAATAATTGACCGTTTTGCCCTTTTTACGTTCCTTAGTCCTACGAAGTAAGAAGAAAAGTTATGTAATCAGCTGAAACATTTCTTTATTT
This sequence comes from Pachypeltis micranthus, assembly GCA_020466155.1. Classification (NCBI taxonomy): domain Eukaryota; kingdom Metazoa; phylum Arthropoda; class Insecta; order Hemiptera; family Miridae; genus Pachypeltis; species Pachypeltis micranthus. The sequence continues at coordinate 52,762,580 of CM035770.1, read as the reverse complement.
TCCGCTTCCCGGCGAAAGTATTGCATCTTATCTTAAAAGCAGTTGAGTTATCTTTAAGTTTAAGCTGAATCCTAATAACCTAATTTCGGCGATTGGCCCGTGTATCGCTGTTGTTCAGTTTGTGGGAGAACGGCTGATCCGGTTGAGCTGGTTCTTTTTTAGTTTTGTTTATGATTTATAAAAATACGGTTATAGACGATTTTCGATGTGAAACGGGACCAAAATGTACCAAAAACAAGGGTTTTTTTCAGTTTTCTCGAAAACTATTCTAACGATGTTGATTAAACTTTCAAGTTATCTGCTACTTATTTGTTCCCAACTTTTCTTCTCCGTAAATATCTCCATGAAAATTCGCTGAACGGAAACCAAAAATAGGAGGTATTCAAAATGTTTAAACGATTTTCCCCAAACAGGATGTTTTCAAACTGTTAATACATATATATTGTCCTCAGTAAATGTTCCTCTGACAGTACATTGAACAAAGATAAAAACCAAAACGTGTTTTTTAAAAAAAATTTTATAATTTTCAGAGTTACTGCTTCACTGGATTGATTGTAATTTGAGATTGCGGATTGTCTTTACCCATACCTATATATTGACCATTCCTGTATCTATTTCTTGGACCAAGAAATAAGCCATGATATCGCGGAGAACGAGATTTGTCGAACATTAATTTATCGTTTTTCCAATTTAATCAAAAACGCCCTGGTGGGACTGAAGTTATTCCACTGAAGCGAAATAAACTATAAAAATCGAACATGTAAATAGGGCTGAAGAAAGTTATCTGCATCATATTTCTACATTTCTTCTCTCTCCCAAATAAAATTGCAGTTACCAATTACCTGCCAAGTTACGTAATCGGCCGAAAACATTTTCTTTTTCTTTCTTTAGATCTCCACGTTTTGAGGACTGCTCAGTCCGAAGCAGGGAAACCAGCCTGTGCATGTGTCTGTGAGCACGATTGTGTGAGAACCGCTGACCCACATCTGCTCAGATTTTATAGTTAGCAAAATAAGGTTTAGACCAAAATTAGTCTAAAATTAACTATAGTTATCAAAACACTACTTTTTTTCTTGACACCTGTAACAATTTGATTAAATGTACACCTCATTATCCCTGTGAACACACCGAGAGAAGCACACTAAAGTGTTCGAACGAATTTGGTTTTAGCGCAATTTTTTCCTTTTGAAAATGTGATCTGTGATGATGTTGGGTTGCTCAATAATGGTCGTGGCATAAGTAGAGAAGCACCTCAATAATTCCTGAATTTTAAGCGCTACCATTTCCTTCGTAAAAGGCTAATTAATGTTTGACCACGATTAGATGAACTGGACAATATAATGGATCCGAATTACGCCAGCCCGAAAAGCCTAAAACCGCCCCCCATGTCGTAAAGAAATGCAACTTCTGGGCCAAATGGCGTCAGTAGCGTAGTTTTTACCATATAGTGGACCAGAGCAGCATGAATTCTTCCTCATTCTGCCAAAGGGCCTACTAACTAGGCGATGGCCATCCAGTGGTTCCAACTTCTCTTTCAGATTGGCACGTTTGGTATTGTGAGGGGGAGGGTAAGAGCGATACTGCAAAAAAGATAATCCCCATCCAACTTGCCTCAGCCCCACGTATGTTCCACGATTTTTATCACTCTGACCGCTAGCCAATGTGTTTTTCGCTCAGTGGGTTTATTGTTAGAACTCGCAGTCCTTAATGTGTTGAAATTTGTTGAGCTGCTGAAAGTTCTGCTACGACCTTCACTGGAAACATACCACTTTTCATGGGAAAAGTTCTTGCTTACAGTTCTGAGGTATGGGTGAAATGAGTTAGCCCTGCAAATTATCAAACAACGGTTTATTATTCACTTGAATAGCTTGGCCTAGTCTCAGACCTCCGGTGCCCATCCCAACTCAGCATCTAAAAATACCTAGAAAACGATACTGAACACGGCGTTCTTAAAAAAATAAAACTGCCGAAATTTCGTTTTTTAAATTTTTTTAAACCATTTTTGCCCTTAATAACCTTGGGATTTGTCCGATCGGATTGCCGAGCAGGTGGGCACTAGATACCAAAAGGAAGTTTTGTGCGAAAGAATGGGGTTCTTAGGCAACGTTAAAGGCACAAAACACAACGGACGGCGGACGAACATTGCGGATTTGGAATCCCGATGACTTGAAAAGTTAAGTATCAAATGGGGGGGGGGGGGGGTGTAAAAACTCTTTCCTGACCGGAAACAGGTATATTATTCAGAATTAATCATAAAACCAAAAGTTAGTTTGAATTCCGGAATGAGGTTGATCATGATTGTTTGATGAACAGTATTAAATTCGTATCGTATACGTAGCCTTTCGCCTGCCACTCTCTTTTTTGGCTTTACGAAGTAGAAAAGAAAGTTACGTGGTCGGCTGATAAAAAATTCCGAGTTCTCTTCACATCTTAACGTTTTAAGGCCTACTGAGTCTGAAAAACGCTATTTGGGAAAATGGTATATTTTTGTGGCCGTGATTGAGAGAAAACGGCTGAACCAAATCAGCTCAAACTTGATATCTAGACCACATGACTCCCAAATAAGAGTATTCGCAAGATCCGCCCAAAACTAACTATCGCGATCCAAACACTACTTTTTTCCCCGGCTTCAACGATTTTGAGTAAACTTTTTGTATGGACAGTTTCTAATAAGGCGGCGGTAGCGTGTAATTCCCATCCGTGGGAAAGTGACGAGAGGAGCACAATAAATACGATACATTTCGATAATTTTAGCGTAGTTTTTCCCTTATAAATTCAGCTCAGAAAGTAGTAGAATCTTCAGACAAATCTGTGTGGTACTCCAATTAAGTACCTAAACGATGAGAATAACGCTCATAAGATACGTAGGGGCTACTCCAGAAAATCAGAAATGTCATCTGCCGATGTTTCACTTACTACCATTTTCAAAAGCTTTTACTTGATAACTCTGGAAAAGTAATTATTATCCTTCTCAAAAAAATCGTGTTCACAATCTCATCAATTTTCTGTGTACGGATTGCTCAATAATGGTGAGAGCTTGAGTACGAGCAGCACAATAAATTCCGGAACTGTAAGCGCTACCGCTTTCTGCCGTCGTGAAGTTCCGTATTACCAAGTTCAAATGAACTGAGTAAAAAATAAATTGAATTAGAAGCAAAAGCCATGAAAACCAGTGAATTTATGTAAGGAGAGCTAAGGCAATTATTAGTCCAGAGGAGTAATGTACCCTGATCGATGCAGCAGATGCTATAGTTATGAGTGATATAGCATAGTTCACTAATAACAAAATTGGCCCTTCGTATTAACTATGCAAGGAATGCTGTGTTTTAAAATTGTTGATTTTCGAGACAAAGCTAGCAGTTGAATCCACTCAATTCGATAGTCGCATGAATTAACGACGTTGACGTTTTAAAATTTACAACTGCAAACGACCTCCACTTCAGTTGCCAACGTTCGGTGGATCACGCGATTCTTAGAACTCGTTCGCAAATATTTGATAGCCAATCGACATTCAATGCACCGCATTCGGAAGGCCCGAGAAGAAATGGACTCGTCAAAAAATGCATGATTTCCGCGTTCGATGTTGGTAGAGTCCAGGGTTACGAAGACTATCGATTCTAAAGTTGAGGCAACCCCTCGCTAGAGTCCTTCGCGTTCCTTCCCGCACGACTGCCGTCGCACGCTAACATTTTCCGTTGGTAATTTTTAATGCTCTGCCAATAAATAAAATTGTACGACTGCACAAGTCGATAAAAGGGACACCGCTTCCGAGACTTGGGCGTCGCAATCATTCCTTTTATAATTCAGCTTGATACGCAAACAACCTTCAATTTGATCGTTTACGTTACAATTTCTCTGAAAAGCGGTTTGCACGCGGTCGTGTAGTCTACCGAGAACTGCGTAAGACACTGAGCACTATGAGGTGCAATAGCGGTTAAGTACACGGCTCTGTATTATTTAATCGGAATTATGTGCGGTAGTATGTGATTAGAAGGCTGCTAAAGACAATGAGGTAAATGTGGTAAGTGGTTAATGAAAAAATTAGAAATCCTTGGTTGTTGATGGTGAAGCGCTCGTTGATAGAGACATTGAGACATTTTGCTTTCCTTAGCCCTTCAGAAATAGAAAGGTAAGTTATATAATAGACTGGCGGTATTACGTTCAGCTAACCGAAGGGCAAGGAAAGTATTGCGATCGTGTAATCAGACTCGTTGGAGCCAGTTTTGTGATTCCTGAACAGTAAACGGGGAGCTTAAACCCCTTCAGAAACTAAATAAATTTCTCTCTTAACGGGAAATACATCTGATCATGTATACCTATGTCGCACAAAGGGAGAAATAAGTAATTTGCGTAGAGTGGTAGATGATTCAAGCCTGGAAAAAGTAAAGTTCAGTGACAAAAAAATATTTTGTTATAATGTCGGGATTGAAACCACTCAGCTGAATGTCCTAAGAAGGCTATACTCCAAATTAAAGTTTTGTACGTTAAATAGCATAGAAATTAGATTTAGGAATAGGGTTGGTTCTGCGTCCACCATAGCTCCTAAGGGGGCTACATCCCAAATTTCTAGTCTCTACCACTACAAAAACATCGCTTTTTTTCTATCGGGTAAAGTTCGGAATCACTCCCAATCATGTTGAGGTCTTGGGGGTTTCCGGGGGGGGGGCTCCGAGAGTGCAGTCATCCCTGACCTGATGCCTTTGAAATGAGATCCGCCGGAAACGTCCATTTCAATGGGCTTCCTTCCCCTACCGACAAATGACTTATGGTTTATGTCGGTTTTTTTCTTCCCTTCCTCCTTTCCGCTTCCCATCATTCACCTTACCACCTTCTTAGGGAGTCAACTGTGGACCTCACAAAAGTGACATTCGCGCTTAGTTGGTGCTCACATATACTATAATTGGTATTGTATCGGTATGACTGAAAACGTTATTTTGAGGCCACACGTTGTTGACTTGCAGGTCGGATACCAAATTTGAGCTGATTCTCGTCAAGTCCCTTCTTAGACAAACAGACTATTTTTTCTTGCACATAAGTTGTAAACGTGAACCTGAAGAGTGAATGAACTTTTCATTCTTCGTAGAGCTAAGGGAAGTAAATATTATGTACGGTCTCATCACTAGTTACTCAATGAAGGTTGTGGCACAATCAGGAGCAACCCAGTTAATTCTGGAACTTAGGAAAAGAATTTTTATTTTACTGTATAAACTGAGTGAAAAGCAGCAGATTAGTTGTTATCGAGAGATGCCAGACTCGGTTCATCAACTGTACATGTAGGGCACTGTGGAGCATCTCCATCACTAGTCATGTGGATAGTGACAAAATATGCCAAGGGAATCCATCAGGCTGTCTGGACAGCAGCCTACGTGATGCTCTGCAAATAATTTATCTCAGAACCAACACACGAGGTAAAACTTATCCTTCTGATGATGAAGAGGAAAGAACTAAGACAGGCAGTGGAAATCATCTTGAGACACAGCAAAATGAACCAACACACGTGGGTTATAGGCATAATCGACATTCCTCGGTGCTGGTGGTATGGCACATATTAGGGAATTCCCTATCATGTCCTGCGCCTGAGACTTGAAAGAGAGCAATCTTCGGGTCTTCGGTGCAACTTCTCGAAGGGTGGATGTCTGATCATTAAGGCTGGCACAGTAGGACTTCAGGCCGCGAGCTAATCTCAAATAAGGGACAGTCAGAGTTGTATTAGAGGTTGTGCGTTGATTTTGACTTGAAATACTCTCCTTATAGAGTTTTGTTACTGAATGAAAAAGTCAGCTTGTCGTTAGTCATTATCACGCTCGTTTGGCTATTCAGGGAAAATTGTGGCACATTTCTGTCAAACTCTGTTCCATCTGCGAGGGAAATATTAGCGCGAGACGTTGAGGTTAGCCCCGGAGCGTCGTTAGACATAAATCGGGAGCAAACAAACCGTTGCCAGTTTGAACCCTGTTTCTCGGTTCCCCGCGTCTTCTTTTCGGGTCCCGAGGACCTAACGGGAACGGCCCCCGACCCACTCCGCCCTCGCTCGTCGGTTGTACCGTTTTGACGATGGGATCTGCGGGGTACGACGTGTACTCCGAAGAAAATAAACGGGTTGGAAAAAAGGGCCTGGAGACTGAGCTGAGATGGCTATCGGATCTCAGGATCGAAGGAGTTGCGTCAGGAAGGTGGAGGGCACGCAGACGGCCTGGCGCTGCCCGTGGTCAAGCGACCACCTTCCCGCTCCTCCCTTCAATGGAATGAAATGGAATATGCACTAGAGCAGAGGTTGCGGCGAAATTAGGTCTTCCACTTCAGGAATCAGGCACTCAAACCAATACGTTACCATGTGTTGAGATGTTATGCATGAACTTGAACACTCATTATTGTTCTGAACTTGTACACTTCGGGTTATTTTAGTCGAACTTACTAAAACCCAATTAACCTCACGGTCGAAGTGCAGCAAGAAGCTGATATTAGTTCTCCCAGATTATATTGTAGAAAACTGAAATGAATCTTCCTTGCTGTCGCAGTCAGAAAATACACCTTTTCACTTCCCTCAACCCTACAGAGTTGTGTAATGAGCGAAAAAACGTTTACTTCAGCTCTTCACGTTTCAAGGGCTACCAAATCGGAAAAACAGAAGTTGGTCCGTGCTTGCAAGTCAACATGGGACGTCAAAAAATGTGTTAGAGCGAAATCGGTTCAAAACTAGCAATAACTTCGTTTCAACGCACTATTTTGGCTCTTTTTGTAATTACCTCCATTGAGAACCCTCCCTAGTGTGTAGGGGTTCCCCCTCTAAATGCGATGCGTCATAAACTAGACAATGCTAGACTAGTTGGCTCCATCTAGCGAGATATCGTGCAACCACCCTCGTACGTGGCAATTCCACCGTTAAATGATGCCCATCCATATACCGCCCACTATTTAGATGGTTGCCTTCAAGCATCGGCGTCAATTTGGATTATTTGCCACTTGCAAGCTAACGGGATATCGTCTAACCTCCAAAAATAGCAACCCTCGTATGAGGCAATTTCGTATGGAACGAGTACCCGTTTACAATTTTGTCTATTTTTCAATTGTGTGTAGTTCAGAGTCAGGAGAATGGAAAATTGGCACGCTTGTGAGTAAGGTTCGTTGGCTCACACCTTTTGTCTCGTTTCCTGGGCTCAGGATGAAGCAGATGACGTTTCCACACGGCAATGCTTCTTCATGCGCCCCACGAATGGGTAACTGAAATTTGTACTCCCACTTGATGTAGAATATACCTCTATAGTGGTCCAGGGATGGCTTTGGGAGATGTCGAAGTATGACGCTGGTAGACGTTGTCGAACTACGAGTATGTGGTTTTACAGCGACTTTCGGGAAACTACGACCCGACGGAAATGCTGAATGCGTGGTATGTATTTTTGCGCTACACAAAGTGAGTGAATGGCAATGAGTAAACTATATCACCAACTAGGCACGTAGTGAGACGGCGATGGTTGGAATGGTTCACAAAAGAACCAGGCGCATGAAGCTGGTGATGGCGCTCTCATGACGTCACTAACATTGAAGCGAAATAAAATTAAACTCTTCTTGATGTAATTAAACGTATTAGCTTGCAAGTGGTGTAGCTGCCTGCCTGAACAATGAGGATTCGTTCCTACTCGCCATTTCAATCGCTCTTCATTGAGCTAGAAGCCTTTCCGAGTCCTACTTAAAATTTGATGGGCGGAGATCCCTTTTTCACTCTCCACTTCGCGCACAATCAATTCAACACACTTTTATTTTTGGGCTCCAGGACCAGTCGAAAACCATCGGCAATCAAGACATAAATTGTATACCGTTCGAATTTATACATTTGGCTTTACCACAAGTTGACCTAATTGTATAACCAAAATCAAGTTTATTTGAAGAAGAAAACGTGTCGACACAAGAAACACAGGATTTATTTCGGAAATTTGGGAGCTCAGAAAAATAAATAGTGTACGAAATATCAGGTGGGACGCCTCATACAACTTCCCTCAGCTCCTCGCACGTTCTGGCTACTAATCCAATCTACTACTTTCCGCTACCCAAATGGAAAAGAAAATTTTGTAATTGTGTCGAATTTGGGTTTTCTTCAGATCTTTACGTTTTGAGGCCTACTGAGTCTGAAAAACCTAATTTCAGCGCGTGGTCCATGTGTGTGTGTCTGTCGTTCGATTTGCGGGAGAACAGCTCAACCTATTGAGAGCTAGATCTTTTTTGGTTGTGTTTGTTATTTTTTGTAGACACCAAAATAAGGTTACGGGCGATTTCAGTTGATTGGAAAGGGGGGTGGGTGAGGAAAATGTACCAAAAACTAGGGGTTTTCGCATTTTTCTCGAAAACGGCTCCAACTATTTTGATTAAACTTTAATTAAACTTTAAATTATCTTCTAGTTGGTACAAAACCTTTCTTCTCTATACATATCTCCATGAAAATACGTTGAACGGAGGCTTATGAAGCAAAAATAGGGGTTTTACCCTTTTTGCCAAAACGGCTTCAACGATTTCCACCAAACTCAGAGGGTGTTTTCGGAAAGTTAATACCTATATATTTTTCTCAATAAATGTTTCTCTGACAGTCCATCAAACAGAGATAAAAATCAAAATGTATTGAAAATACTGTTTTTTCGAACAGTAAATTCTGGGGTAACTGCTACACCAGATGTGATCAATCTTACAGACTGTCTTTTAGCCACTCATACCTACATTTCGTTTTCCTTAATTATTTCAGTACAGGTATGTTGAACGGAAATATAAGCCAAGTTAACTCGGAAAAGAAGATTTGTCGAATATTAATTTATCGGTATTCCAATTTTCTGAAAAACGGGTCTAACGATTTCGATCACACTTACGCAGTACTCTCAGCTAACTAGTCACTACATTTTGTACTTCATAAATGTTTCTGTAAATATGCGTTGAACGAAGATATAGCGCCCTCATTTGTAGTTGGTGTTCCAACTTATCGGAGTGGCGGAAAGTTGGGCGTTGCTACGCACCGCTCGTTTTTCACTCAGTTCTTATTAACTGGTGGCGGATTTAAAACCCCATTTATAGGTAATTGATGGGATCGTCGACATTAGAAGGTTCTTGTTGACAGTTCTGGAATGGAAACAATAAGGAAAATCTTGACTTAATTTTCTAATGACCATTATTGAACGCTCATTGTAGGAGTAGCTTGTAGGACTACCACTTGGGAACGATACTACCATGTGAGTTGGATTCATAGCTATAAAATAAATAAATCCCTGCCATGAGCGGTGCTGCAGGAAATCATTAAGGTGAGGAAGAAATTAGGAGGGAGAACCCGTTTGACCGGATAAATTCGATAACGGGGTCAACCAACTTTCGGCACGAGCTCCTGCTCAGCATTTGGTGAGGTCAATTAATGTACGACGCCTTTCTAGTTGACCTCGGAAACGTCAAACGTGATCGATGACTGCACCCGTGATTTTTTTGTCCTCTCTCCCCCCCCCCATCTTCCTGCAGTTCCCCCAACGGTCGTGTACCGACATCCAGAGCTATCTGTTTAATTGTTCGCAAATTACGATAACTCCCAATTCGAAAAATACTGGGATCGAACAGGCCTAGGTCTGGTGTGTTATTGTCGAGCTGACAAAAGTACAGATTGACGCCGGGTAACTCAATGTTGGACCATTTTGCTCTCGGTCCAAAAGCGGTACAGTAAAGAGAGGGTAAAAGTAAGAGCCCTAATTTCCCCTGGTGACGCAATAAACTATAATCATAACATTACCATACGAAAATAAATATCAGGCGCGACGTAGCACACAACTTCCCTCAGGTAATAGTTGCCAAACCTCTTTCCCACTACCTCAGAAGCCTAGGAATTAATAAGTAGACGAATACTTGAAAGTCTATTCAATATCGTTAGAGATATTTTCGAGAAAAAGGCGAAAAATGCCATAACCTTCAAAAAATGACGAACAACACAATAAAAGAAATATCTCGTGCCTTGCAACACACAACTTTCCTTAGCTCTACGTCAATTCACTTTGTACATGGCTAATTCTATTTAATCAATTCATTTACCACTCATTTCATTTGAACTTGTTCAAACAACATTTCACCGTAGCAAAAAGCGGTAGCGCTTACAGTTAGGGAATTTATTGTGCTGCTCGTACTTATTCCAGGATTATTATTGAGCAATTCGTACACAGATAATTAATGAGGCTGTAAACACAAATTTTTTGAAGAAGGATAGTAATTAGTTTTGCAGAGTTATTGGGTAAAAACTTTTAGAACTGGTAGTAAGCGAAACGGCAGTAGTTGAAATTCAGGAATTTCTGGAGTGACCCCCATCTATCTCATGAGCGTTTTTAAACACTCACCCTTTAGGTATTGGATTGGACTACAATACCAATTTTTTTTAACATTCTACAAAAATTCCAGCGGAGTTTATAAGGGAAAAACTGCGCTAAAAACGCTTTTGGTTGAACATTTTGATAATTTATTGTGCTGCTCTCGTCATTTTCCCACGAATGGGAATTTTATGGTATCATTGCCTTATTGAGCGCTATCAATATAAGAAATGAAATCAAAATCGTTAGTGGTGTTTTTGAGAAAAATAATTTGATGTTTTGATCACTATGAAAACTATAGTTAACTTTCGGTGGATTTTGCCCATACCCTTATTTTTGCGTCCCATGGTAACCTGTAGGCTAGACATCTAGTTTCGGCTGATTTGGTACGGTTGTTTTCTCTAAAAACCGCGCTAAAATCGATTTCGTCCAAAGTTTTGGTAATTTATTGTGCTGCTCTCGTCATTTTCCCACGAATGGGAATTCTATGCTATAATTGCCGTATTGAGCACTATCAATATAAAAAATATAATCAAAATCGTTAGAGCCGTTTTTGAGAAAAAAAAAATTTGGTGTTTTGATCACTATGATAACTATAGTTAACTTTCGGTGGATTTTGTTCATGCCCTTATTTTGACGTTCCAAGGTAACCTGCGGGCTAGATATCAAGTTTGAGCTGATTTGATTCGGTCGTTTTCTCTAAAAATCGTTCACAGACACACATACACAGACCATTTTCCCAAATAGTGTTTTTCGGACTCAGGAGGGTCTGAAACGTAAAGATCTGAAGAAAACTCAAATTTTTTTTTTCAGCCGATTACGTAACTTTCCTTTCTACTTCGTAGAGCCAAGGAAAGTAACTAGCTGAATCGGTTCTGTGCCGTTTTCCCACAAATCTGATTACACACTGGCTCCAGTGTCGTTTAAGCAAAACAGCTTTGGATAGAAGACAGCAAAAGAAAGGATCCCTTATATTTCTTATACCCTGGTAAGAATGTGTCCTGTTCCACCAGGATAATAGACTGTTAGTGGTTGGACTGGCGGGAAGAGCAACAAAACCCCGATTGAACGAGGGAAGTTGTGTGTTGTCTGCCGCTTGAGAATCTATGCTTTTATTCCTCGAGGAGGAGGCCTGGCATGAGCGACACAAGTGGAACACAGCCTGGTCCCCACTCGCAATACTGGGTGGTGTGGTTCACACTTTAATCAGATCCTGACAGCGTTTGTTGTGTATTTCGATCGTTTTGCATTCCTGATCCTGCGCTCGGTGGACTACCATCTACGGGCCACACCTTTCTGGTTACGCGGTTGCTCTTAGATCAACTCGCTGCTTAATCTACTTTATGCACCACACTTTGGACATGTGTTCGTGTGGTATGGGCACAGTGGAGCTCCACTAGCTATGCTGACGCTGCAGGCTGGAAGTGTCTCCCCTCTTGGTTACATGCGAACGTGGGTCTAGATTAGGTGCTCAAAGCAGCGAGAAACGTGCAACGTCCCTCTGGTGTTAAGGACGGATGTGCTGGTAGATTCGTTACTGCCTGACTCAGTACGCCCATTAGGTACAAACTCCAAGTTTACATAGCGATCCTTACATCCAGAACAAGCTGCCAAAGCTCGATGCCTGGTCCTGTCATCCATTTGTCAGTTGATCCCTTTCTTTCTAGCCGTTTTCCCCTGCAATTTCAAAAAATCCCCATTCGCTTTAGTTTTAATCCTATGAGACCAGTGTGCTTCCCTGAGGTCGCATACGTTGAATCGCACAGTGGGCTTTCCAGTAGCCTCCTTCTCTCACTTCTCACCTTACTCCTCTGTGGTGCCCCCTGGTTCATTTTCACAGTTACCCCTTGAATGTGCTTGAACTCCCCCTGCACACTTCACTTCCTGCACCTAGAGCAGTTCCCCTGCCTGGAGAGAAAACAACTAAGTCGTGGATTCTCACACACCCCAAAATTACACTCAAACGAGATCGCCGGATCGTGTGTCAATATCTCGGCAGTGACTCACACTGTTTTTACTGGGCGTGTAAAGAGTTCGGTTCAAAGAGCAGGAATCGGCGCGGAAAACCTACACTGAGGCACTTCGTGGCGAAACTAATGGGAGGAAGTTTTGAGTTGCATACGTCGTATCGTCTCAAACTGCTTGAAAAATGAAGTTGTCGTTTCCGGACGTTTCATTTTCGACAAGATATCGTGGCTCAGTAGAGCGTTTCAAGCTCTAGACCTCTCATATTGTTCCCACCGCTATCTCCTTCTTCTCCCATGTTATTTTTTTAAGCTCAATTTTCTCTCTTCTTTGTCGTCTCTCTTCTTCCGTCATGAAATAAAGATGAAGGCATAACACGCGAAAATTGAAGGAAAAAAGTTGGAATAGATTGACTTGATTGAAACAATCGGAGGATTTGTGAGTCGAGCGAGGTTCAACCTTAAAACAAACGATGTTTGCTATCACCACACCCCGAAGGGTTGCCCAATGTGTCGTGCAAAAGTGCGCCTGATCTTCGTGAAGAGTCCACATGGTTGCTCAAATCCTTAGCGGAATTCTGGCCCTTAGACCATGGACTCCTGGACCAATACTGCAGTGGAACACTTGCTCAATGCAGGGAACTGAACCGTTTCTTGTTGCATTTCGTTATTGTGAATCCACCCTGGTTTTATTGACGGTACGGTAGAGCGATTGGGCCTGGACTCAACAAGACGGATGCCTAACGCTTGACAAGTGTGTGCAAAATTTATAAGGGAAAAATGACACTACAATATATTTTCGCCTACATGTTTCATAATTTGTTGTGCTGCTCTCATCATTTTCTCAAGGACGCGTTCGGAACTGTCCCTGAAAAAGTTTAATCAACATCGTTATAGCCCTGCTTGAGGAAAAAATCGTGTTTTGGTCACTATAGTTAGTTTTAACCCGGTTTTGTTCCTACTCTCACACGATCTGCAGGCTAAATATCAAATAGAAATGCCATTGAACAGCATCAGGCAGGTAGGAAGTCTCCCCTGTGTCTTCAACACGCTTTGAAACGCGTCAAGCTTTTTAGAGTTGACGCCAGATCCGCCAGGTCTTCACAGTAACAAACGGTTTCCAAAGAGGAAAGTCATATGTGAGCTCAAACTGTCGACTCACCGTTTCATTAAGTCGTTTCGGTGTCTCCTGAAATTCAAGAAACCGCCGGATGACGGCGTTTCACCGTTCGAAGCGCCTCGTCTCCTGTTCTCGAGTTTTATTACCGGAATAAAGACCGTAAATTGTAATGGAGAAACTCATTTTTACGGCTCGGAAAGCAGTTTTGGTCGACTGAAAACTACCTTCGCTAGTCCCTCGAGACGTTTCTACTTAAAACCTCAATGTTGATAAAGTATCATTCAATTATCGAGGACAACCTGCTTCCAGCTTTGTGATTTTTAATGCCTTCCTTCCCTGGGCTTCAGCATTCAACGTGGCAAACTCCATAAACGTTTATTTAGAGGAGCGTCAGCCCAGGAGAGAGCGTTCGGGCGTACAAAGCGTGGTGCCACACCTCATGGCACCAAAGGCGATGTTTCTGTTGTATCATCGTTTAGTCGTGGGGGGGGGGGGGTCTGTTTTGAACAATTCTGGGAGCAAGACCTGATGGTGCGCTGAGACTGCACGGGTGACTCAGCTACAAGAATCCAGGACTGACCGATTATTTGACTAAAAGAAAATTCTTGACCGTCACGAGACTGAGGGAAATATTGTGTTTGGTGATGGATTTTCGGTGCATTCTACTCAAATACACTGCAGTGGCCAACAAGGAAGCGACACGGGAATACTGGTCCTCATGAAACTATCTTTATTGTGATCGTGCCAATTTTGGGCTTGCGACAAACTGACATCTTCATCGGCCTATAAATCCTAAGCTCAGAAGTTTGCAACAATTTTTTATCATTTTTTATGTAAAGAGGAATGATGTAGGCAGGATAATGAGAGAGATGAAGGGGAGAGGTAACAGGGATAGTAAGGAGGATTGGTAGTTGGACATCCAGTGCCTGCAATATCCACCGTGAGCGAAAGGGACTAGTAACAATTCAGCTTGCTTCAGTATGGCCCCTCTGTCTGTTGCTTGTGAGTTGGCCAGCAAGTCTGTCAGTTCGTCATTTTCGTCCATGTTAAGTTTTGAAAGAAATATTTGTTAGTTATTAACCTACGTGGTTACGTATTTGAGTCTCCGCGTACGCGGCATTAATTGATTCAATGCTCGGAGTTATTTGAACGCTTTCGGCACTCTGTCCAGTTTATAATTTAAAGAAAATATACTCGCGTTCAGTTCCTGGATTACCAAAAAACGTTCCCCCTAAGCAATCCAGGGATATTGGTCCAATTTATGATGAGGACTGCTCCACATAACGTAACAGCGCTAAACATATTTCGCTCGTGAGCGTGCTGGAGCAGCTATTCGAAACGCTCAATCCATGTTTAGTACAGTTCTTTCCATATAAACCTCGCTCGTATGATACTTGCATAAATGTTTCACGAAAATCAGGTTGGTGGTAAAGTGAACTACCTATTACGGAAGTTGAATAATGGGCAGCAGGTAAATTAGGAGCTAACTCGATACATTCCAGAATACAAACTTCTCCCTATTAACTGGAAAAATGACTACCTGCCGTACCGTGCCGGGGCCGCTCCATGACAGGCGGGTCATATAATTCTCTCAGGAGGGTTCAGGAACAGTGATATTAACAAGGAAACGATTCTGTATATGTGTGTCTGGCAACGCGGTTGAAAGAAAACGGCTGAACCGCGTCAGCTCTTACTTGATATTAAGCCCGTAACTTGGTATTAAGTCCATGGGGCGCAAGGGATGAGCCAAATCTGCTCAAAACTATGTAGGGTTATCATAGTGATCAAAACACCAAATATTTTTTTTCCTCAAAAACAGCTCCGAATGACACATACATACCGTGAAACTCTCATCCGTGGGAAAATGACAAGAGCAGCACAATAAATTATCAGACATTACGACGATAATCAATTTTCCTTATAAACTACGCCCAGTAGGTAGTATGATCTTCATAAAAATTCAAGTGGTAGTCCAATGAAGTACCTACGATAAAATGTAAGGGTATTAGTCCAGAAATTTCAGAACTTTAACCGCCGCCGTTTCACTTGCGCCATTTCTAAAAGTTTTTTGTAATAACTGTGGAAAGACGATTATTATCCGTCCCAAAAAAATCCCGTCTGCCGCCTCATCAGTTCTCTCTGTACGAATAACTCGATAATCTTAGGGCACGAGTAGTAGCAGCAGAAGCCGCTTTCTCCCACCTTGAAGTGATGTTTGGTCAAGTTCAAATAAACTAAATGAAAAATAAGTTGAATTAGAATCAAAAGTTATTAGTCCAGTGGAGTAGAGTATTGATCCCTCCAGAGTTTCCCAATCGTTGGTAAACCCCAACCACCAATCCAATACACTTCTTTAGTTCGAATCTCATTCATTAATTAATTAGCCCTTCTGAAGGTTCCTTTTTCTTTAAATCGCTACACAAGAGTAAGGTAAGTATTGCAACAACGTAAACAAAACGTTGAATTTTGAACTTTGAGCCGATCGGTTGACCTGTTTTTTTCTTAGTTTGTCCGTGATTTCTAAAGGTGCGAAAAGAGGGGTAATGAGCCATTTCCATCAATGGGACGGAGAACGGGACTCCAAAATGTACCAACAAAATCTTCGAAGATGTGTGCTACTATTTCTCCAGACATTTTTATAGAACGTCCTACCAAGTTCGTATGAACTGGAATGAAAAGTAGTTGGACTAGTTGCTAGAACCGAACAAATAATAGAGTGCACGTGGCATATTTGTACTGTGTTCCCCTTCGAAGTGTGTGATGAGTCGCACCTGGTATTTAAGCTTGGCACTCCTCTTCTAGAATACTCAGCACATGCGCGTGCAGAATTAGGTTCCGCTATTGCAGCGTTTGGCCTATTGTACACGGAGTTTGTCCCGGCGTGCATTGAATTCGAAAAGACCTGGATTACGAAGGGTTGAAGACCTTTCAACGAGATATTCTTCTGTCCTGTCATTTCGATCGTCTTCGTCTGTCCTCTGGTCACGTCTTCGCTTCTCCCTCCTCTCTCTATGTCTCCCTTGTCGAACCTCAAGTTCGTCGGATGACGTGACGTTGAACTCGTTCTGGTTGTTCGTGACGCCGCCAGGTACCTCAACGTTTTACAAGTTGCTTTAGGTCAGTTTCGCTCGCTTCCTCCGCTCTGCGATCTGACGGTGCCCCTCCATACCCCCTTCGTATTTTTTTTTTGTACGGCACTTACGTCTGTTCCAACTTTGTGTCTAGCCCCTTTCCCCTCCCCCGAACATTACACCACCCCCCTCTCACCTATTTTGTGCCTTGTGATCATTCAGTCGGGTTCCGGCCAACTCGGTACATCGCGTGCTGGGCAGGCACAGGCTCTTGCCCCTCTTTGTCGTGCCCCAAGGTTCGTGAAGAAGGGCCCGCGGGGTTGCGAGGTTGCCAGGGTGGGGAAGCGTGGTAGATGGCGGTGTGGCGAGGAAGCGGTTGTGGGGGGGGGGGCGACCTCCCTTCGAACAGCTGCGCCTAGCGACAGCTGACCTCAGTCGGTTTTGAGCTCTCGAAGCGTCTGAGTCGACTCCCCCGTTCGCTTCCTCCGAAGATCCTGAGCCGGGGCCCCTGACTTAGTACAAAATTGCCTCTATTTCCTTCCCCTCTTCTTTTTCCCCCCTTTAAATTCATTTTTTCGATTTTCATTTATATCATCTTCCGTCGTTTTTCCATCCCCCTCGAGAAAAAAAAAATCTCGTTGATTGACTCGAATCCGGCCAAGTGAGTACCAATTTATTGAACGTTTTTCGGTCCACAACACCCCTCACCATCACTGCACCCCCTAGCCCATAAAACTAAAAACCCCTTCACATCCACCTTTCACTTCACCTTCGAATTAATTAATTGTGCACTTGAATGTGCTCATTAACTAACGCCAATTAATTTCTCATATAACTACTTTTCTCATTTAGCGTTAAATGTCCTTCAGCGAATTGTTAACTTATTTACGAACGACGTATCTTATTGAAATACCCGCGACACGTAGATTAGTGTGAGTGTGACAATTCCTGTGCGCCACGCTACATTGATCGAACGTGATATTCTTTGTTGCAAATAAGTTCAGCTCAAATGGGAATATTCTCAAAGCGTCGTAAGTTTTTGGTCTGCCCGAAGAACAATTTTTTAGGCTTCAGCGTCCATCCGAAGGTGACGTTCATTTTATTTGAATTTCGGGATTTTTTTTGGTCTTGTGTCGAGCCGTCCCTTCCCTGCCTCAACTTCTTGCCGTGGAATTCGGAGGTTTTTCTGCCCGTTATGATTGACGAGGGTTGATGGTTTATAGATAGTATTTGTTTATCCAAGGAAAACACGGGAGCTATTACACTTGGAAACAAAAATGTTTGCGTGTGTCTTAACTTTTTATGCATCGAAATTGGTTTCTCCAACGCACCCTAGATTTTAACCTTTGTTGTACGTTAGGAAGATAGTACGTTATTGTTGTTGTGTGTTTTATCGCTCTCACATGAATTCTCCCCCCTCCCTCCCTCTCCATTTTAAAAATCGCTGAAAAGAACGTTGTGTGATGAAATTGAGTGCGTTTGTTGAAGAATTGAGTAGTAATGTATTCTTCTATTTCAATTCAAGAGCTCTTCATTTCTTTCTCTTTTCTTTGTTCTCTCTATTACTTGGCTTCACTTATTTTTAATAAGTTTCTTAGAGTACTTTTTTTATCCTCTTACTGTTTGAAGTATTTTACTGTTGTTTAATTTTTCGTTCCTTTCGTTTTACTTTTTCTTTAATTTTATCAACTTTTTAAATGTTTTTTACCGTCGTATATTCAATTTTGCGTCGTATATTCAGTTTTTTTCTTTACTGTATAATTTTAGTTCTTTCTACTTGCTTTATGACACGTTTCAATTGTTCATTTTTTTAAAATTTTTTTTTTACACTTTTTGCACTCCTTACTCTATTTCTATTCTTTTTTACATTTGTTTCATTCTCTTTTTTTTACTCGCTTTAATTTGATCAAGTAAAAAAAAATGTTAGTTAATCGACTGAAAAAAATTTCTTGTGGGTTTTTATCAGATCTGTAATTTTATCTGAGTCCGAAATGCGCTATTCAGAAAAATTATCTGCGATGTGTCTGTGATTGTGATTGAGAAAGAAATACTTAACCAGCAAAAATAAGTAAATAACCAGTGGTTACCGTGGCGAAGAAAAACCAACTATTTTGTAATTTTAATTACAAAACCTTTGTTGTACCTTTGTTTTTTTAATTTTGAAATAGCTGCAACGATTTGGATTACATTTTTCGTGTGCACGGGTTCAAATAACGTGTCGGGAAAATAAATTTGTTGTTTGTGAAATAATGACTAGAGCAGCACAATAAATTAACATAAATTGAGGGACAAGTAGTTTAATAGAGTTTTTTTAAATTTATAAATCCTGCTCATACTGCTAGTGGTAGCGCGTTGTTACGTGTACAATGGTAGTTTAATAACGGTTATGAAAGAATTAGGGTCGTTCCAGTAAATTCTGAATTTCAAACTCGTTTCCTCGACTTACTATCTAACCTCTCCAAAAATGACTCTCTGCCAAAAAATCATGTGGACTGTCTCATCAATTACCAATGCATTGCTTACTCAGTAACGGTTGTGACCCCAACCAATCCGATTCCGGAACCTTGCGTATTTGCAGTTTCCACAGCTGAGATAAGTAAAATTCAGCTGCTAGAGGAGTAAAATTCGCTGAATGCACGCGGGGCTGAGAAAAGTGGTCTGAAGCGTAGCCCAAGATATTTCTTACTTCAATGGAAGAACCGTACTATTTTTTATCGAGTTGAATTGAGTAGAAATCACGAAGAAAGGAAGAAAAGGCAGGACATTTGAACGACTCATTTCAATGAGGATAATCCCGTTGTGCAAACCCACACCAACCTACTGATTGTGTGTGTTCTTCCTCGAGGGAGTTCTACAAAACGCTGCCCCTTCGAATCAAATGTAATTCTCTTAGCTCTTTGCAGTTTTGAATTCCTCTCTGTTCTCATTCTAGTACAATTACTGTGTCAGAATAGTTTGGACTTAATCCACAGCTTGCGCATTTTACTTCTGTCCCTTTCAGTGATGACGTTCTCGTAGGATAGTGAAAGTTCAAACGCGAGGGAGATCTGCCAGGACTCAAGAGAGGAGCCGCAACTTGCTTAGCGCTACTATACTATTGGCACAACGTTCCACGAAATCCCCTTTCACATTTATTTCAGTAACGAATCTCTTCAGAGCTTTCAAATAAACTCCCGTTTCGTCGTAATTTATAGCAGAGAGTAGCATGATTCGGTTGATGATTCAAGAGGTGAAAGAGTTTCTTGATTATTTTTGGCGAGCTTTCAGAAACTCGCTTTGGAATTTACGATCTCGATGTGTTTGGAGTCGAATGTAAATATCAAATTAGGACCAACCGCCTTTTATTTAAAAAGAACGTTGTTTTCGTTTTCTATTTTGTTTCCAGTCGTTCTGAACGTTTAACTGCCGGCGGGCTGTTCAGTTTATTCGTTAACCCTCTCCTCACGTTCTTCTTCATTTAAAATATATGCAAACTATCGTTTTGAGAGTTTCGGCAAAGCGGTTCGGTCACGATCGTGGAGAATGGCAAGAACCGCCGGTCACCGACAGATGCAGCGATGCCTACATCAAAATAATAAACCTCTAACTGAAAAATTTTCAAGTTCGACAATTTTCTAGTGGGCCTACTGATTTCGAATCAGAGGAAGGACTTCTGTAGCACATATAAGAATGGAAAAACACGTTTGTATGAGAACCTGTTCGGAAAACAATCAAAATTGAACTAATGACCAGTTTAATAAGATAATATCTAGTGCGATACCCCTCAGCCCCGCGTGTATTCAGATATTTTACCCGCTACTCACTATTATATTTTTCACTCAGTTTATGTCAGTTCTATAGCAACAAACTGCTAAAGTTAACGTTCCGTTACTTTTACTTCGTCACGTACTGTGTTTCTCGCACAAGAGGGGGAGTTGCAGACGAAATAAGAAGGAATTCGGTGAGCGTGAGGAGGACTGTATTAAATGTGCAATGAATTGAGTAGAGTTTGTGTACAAAAGGGCGACACAAGAAGACGACTCGTTATATGCGTGAACTGGCAGGAAACTGTATCAGAAGGAGATAGAGAACTGTAACTGGGCTGAGAAGGTCTGCCTGTGTGAGCACTGGGAGAAGAGTGACTTTCGCGAGAGTTCCTAGATGAATGAATTTGGGTGGAGCTGTCTGTTGTGGAGAGGAATCTGAAATCTCTTCCGATCTGAAGCAAGGAAAACCCCACTTCAGGGAAATTCGTTGCCGTTGGAAATAACTATAACTGCGGAGGTGAAATTTCTGCAGGTACGAAGGTCTATGGGGAAACAATGACTTTGCCGTTAAGGGCCAGGGAGTCCTGTTAGGGCAGGTGCGGGAACTCCGAGGACAAAAAACTGATACTGATTCGGTTTTGAGTCGAACATATTGGTAATTGATGGTTTTTTGGAGAAGTTTCGTGTTTCTGGAAATACTCTTGTGAACACTGACAAAGGTTGAAATTTGGAACTTATCAAGTTGCTCCTAATTTTCTTACGATCGCTGCTAAATATTCATCTTACAGGTAGCACTCAACGTGAGAGCACTTGTTCATCAATTTTTGTTGGAATTTTTGAAAATATATCGTGCTGCTGACATTTTGTAGTACTGTCATATCATCTGGAGGTGTCTTAGGGTTAGATGCCAATTTTGAGCTGATTTAAATTCCTTCTTTCTCAATCTCATTCACACACGCTTTTGGGCTCAAAATTCTTGTAAACGCTAAAAGAGCGAAGAAAACTCAAGTCAGCCGATTATAGGACATATCCTTTGTTTCATCTACGTTCAACGTGTACCCAGAGGAATATGTATAGTTAGTTTGATGTAAATCGTTTTTGACGTTTTTCCAAGACGTCACGAAACCTTGCTTTGCCTTCTTTGGCCTTGGGTAAACCCAGTTTTTACTGAGGTAGTTGTTAAAAAAATGAAAGTATTAAATAAGTTTACTCGTAATTCAAAGTTTATATTTAAATTCAAATGTAGAGAATATCATTTTCTGAAATAATTAGACTTACTTCTCATGTTTGTATTTTGACTTACGAGTACTTCTCCATTTACCGGATCTCATTTTCTGTGGAATTTCGACTTACTTTTCCGTCAGTCATCGAAAATGTTACTAAAATCGAGAACCAGACGGTCGTTTTAATCGATCAAGAGGTGAAGGGTGGCCAGCATTATCAACTACAATGTGCAATCGTTAACACAGGTTGAGTTAACGCAAGCACGAGCACAAATAGATAAGGAACAGCTTTGTCTTCCTCCCACATTTTCTTCTTCTTCTTCGTCTTCTAATTGAACACCGGTCGCTCCCACACTCCTTTCCTCTGGCCAACCCGATCGAGTGAAGTTCCCCTGTGAGACTGTCCAACGTCAGGAGTTCCCCTGTGAGACTCCCCTCTTGCACTCCTCGCGACGACGGTGGAATCAACTGATTAGCTTTCCCTTCTTGAGTTTGAATCCTGTTGAATAGTAGACGGCGGCTGTTGGCTGAACAATCTTTTGTCAACAAAGCAAATCCCTCAGCTCACTCGGTGTTTGTAATAAGCACGTAAAAAACGATCAACCTTTTGAGCTGCAATGTTTGTGAGGGTATTGAATCCAAATTACTATCGTTTCACGTACTAACATTTCTCTCAGCTTTTACCCAATGAGTCCACAACGGCATACGCAAACCTTCTCAACAAAAAAAAAAATCAGTCGTGTTGACAGTTACGATCCTGCTTTGGGGATGTCTAGGGGAGTACCGACCGGGTGGCCCCCATCTCCTTCACACCCATCAGGTTAGAAATGAATTGGGATGGGCGAACTACCTTCCAACGACCCCACAATGATGTCCGCAGGGCAAGCGCATTTTCCACCTTTTTCAGGCCCTGCCCTGCGTAGGAGTTGGATGGCTCTGTTCAACCTACCTTGCCCTTCGAATGCAGCCACCTATTGTGACCCTAAACCATAATGCACCGGAGCAAGGCCGCGGGTTGTGCATTCCTGTGGTACCTTGTTTGGGTTGAACAACCCTTAAGGCCAGATTTTTGTCTTTCGATGGCACTTAAGGCTTTTCCTCATCCTAGAACAAGACAGTTTGGACTTTCAGCCTTCCCTGCGGCTCAGAAGGATCCCAGTAAGCCTCGGCAGAGGTCCAAGCTTCCACCCCTACTTAGGGACACATCTGCGGTGCATCTGGTTTTGACTCGCATGAATCAACTTCACGTCGATCACTCAAGAAAGGTCGAGGCACAAGGAGAAGCAACTCAATAAATTCCGGAACATAAGCACCACACTTTTTGTATGGAAACTCATCCCACCAGATATTTCTTAGTGAAATAACGTTCAGATATTCTTCCAGGTCTATCTATGAGATATTCGTCTGTACATGTGATCTTTTAGATTTCAAGAGGTCTTTCCATACATGTTTCTGTTATACCTTTTTGCCTTTCTGTGTGTAACCTTTTCTACTTTAAGATATTTTAATGAAATGAATATTCGTCATTTATCATACAAGGTGTCATCATGAGATCTATCGGTCTAGGGAAAAATCAGAACGAATGTAATTATCAGATCTTAGTTGAAGATATGCTGAAGTTAGTTCAAAGTCGTTAGAGCGTTTTAATAGAAAACCACATCCAAGATCTGTTCATGAGGTCTTTCAGATCTTGACGTCTATTATAACTTCTTCCAAATTCTAAATCGTCAGATCATCAGGTTTTTAGATAAATTAAATCGTTATATCTTTCTTTATCTTGTGGGCACTATCCTCTATATGATACTTTATCTATTATGAGGTATATTAATGATACGAATATCTATAATTCTTCATGAAACCTTTCAGATGTGGATCTTGAATGTGTGTGTACTGTAAGCGTAGAATATGTTGGGGTATTTAGATCTTTAAGGTATGTTTCTCTATATTAACTTTCCTTCTACAAAATATGTGCGCATTACGAACTCCTTATCATGTTGCTCTTATGACCCTATTATCAAACAACGAGCTTTAGAAAACTGCAATTTTCTTGCCACATTTTCTAATTAGTGGTGCGAAACGGCTGATTTTCCTCGCTCCTCTTTAGTAGTGTATAGAGAAGGGTTCTGAACCCGTCCGCCATTTAATTGATCAACGAGTCGAGTGTCGACAAACCGTGCAGTATAATTGATTGAACCGGGCGTTCGACTTTGGATGGGGTGGGGTGTGGGGCTCTCGCAGGTGAAAGGAAAATCGGTCTCCTTAAAAGGGGAGAAGGTGATTCTCGCAACTGATTCATGAGATATTGATTCAACGCCCCTTCAACCCACCCCCGTGAGTCCCCTCCCTTAGGCGCAGGATTAGGCTCGACCTGCCTAAACCGCCTAAAGGGTGGCTGGTCGGAGGAGGGTGGAAAGCGGACGCCTTTCCCAACCCCTTCGTCGCTGCCCGTCGCTCGAAAAACGGCCGGCTCTCCGACCACTTACAGCCCTTCGTTCCCCTTACTGCCACCCACGCTTTCAACCCCTCCCGTGTGTCGGGACGGAACTCCCCCTCCTCTCGACCCTACCGCCCACCACCCCAATCCTCGTCCTCAACCCTCTCGAGACTCAACGACCCCCAGCGCCCTGAAAACCGCTTTCCTTTTCTGAAAACTTTCCCTTCTGAAAGCGAAGAGAACTAAAATCATTTTCGCGTGTCCTCTAGCAGCTCGGGATAACCGTGGAATAGCCGGAAATGCCTAGGGCAAAATGGTCAATTGAGCGGTGGATTTGTTAGATCCTCAGGGCAAGCAACCTGATTCCTCAAATCCAAAATACGATTCCGAAAGCCAAAATGTGCAAATTAGCCGTACTGCCGCCAGAAGGCCTTTAACACGCGATGGCAACTTCTGGGTTGTGTGGTGAATCCCACAACACGTTTGTCGCTCACCTGTAGAATTCCATTACACATTATCCACATCACCTATGTTAACATGCCTAAAAAATAATATGATTTAGAAAAACTTGGCCTGTTTACTGTAGTAGCGATAGCCTGGAGGTGGTGACCTCATTTTCGTACCCGTGATCAGGTTTCTCTCGAAGGGGGTGGGGTGGGGGGTGGGGTTAAGTTCAGGAGGTTGTGACCAAGACAGTGGGCGCCACAAAGCAATTGTTGTGTACCGGCAGAATGGATTCATGGGACTTTTACGAGTAGATCCTAAGTTTTTGAATCACTGGTGGAATCAGTGCTCCTGTACTTGGGCGAGGTGCGGGAGTTTTGGTTTCCCGAGGGGATCGAGGTTGTGCAGAGCTTCTTCCTCAAGACTGTGCTGTCCTCATATCGGCCACTCTCCCTCGACACTACCTGCGCATTGAGCTGGAGCGGCTTCCTTTAAAAGTTAGGCGATTTGAGAAAGCTTTCCAGCTTCTGCGCATTTTGATGGTGAACGACGCCCTTTGGGCAAAAGTGTGCCCGATGGGAATCGCAGGACTGCACGAGATGAAGCCCCTTGGCCTACCATTCCAGTTCAATTGGGCCGTACATTGTCGCTGTGGAAGAGAGATTGACAGAGGTGACCTGCAGTATGACAACTTCCAGAAGGTTTAGTGGAGTGCTCAAAAAATCACTACATGGGACTTGACGTCGGTAGATTCTCTCCAATAAACCCGTTTTTTGGCTGGCTCTGAATTTCGGTGGGGAGTAAGCGTACCTAGAATGGTGCAAGAACATTCGCTTCGAAAGGCTTTATTGTCCAAATTATATTGGCCCCAAGATCAATCGATTGAGGCTGATTTTTTCCACGTGCGATATTCAAGCGCTCTAATTTGGATATCTCTGAGAGCCTCTTCGCCGTATCTTTCTTTGCCCCTTTTATCTTTATCAGCCTCGTGAATACTATTTGTATTGTAATTATGTCCACAACAACCACCTCTAGCTCCTAGTTGAAATTGGTTCCGTTCTCTTGTTTTCAGCTTCCTTTTCTCACGTTTCCGTGACTGTGAGTAGTAATACTGCACGGGGAAATTTTGTCTCAGCCGCTGGTTAATGCAATGAACTAATTAATCCAATCCTAAGCTTTCCATCAGTCCTGATGATATCAAAGCACAAAATGCTAGTACATGCTTGGTCAGTAGTAGATAAATGGGCGTTGAAAGCCTCAAATGAGAATTCTGAACAAATTTGGAGTAGGGGTGTAGTAGGGGTGGAGAATACCACTCACGTGGGTTGTTGGCTACACGCCCAAACCAATCCCATTGTAGCACGTCATTTTTATTCTTCTCACCCCTTCCCTTCTCCCCCTGCTTCAGTCGTATTGTAGTAAGGCCTGTTTAACCCCATCCCTTGCCCCAGTTGACCTCCCCCCCCCTCATAGTGTGAAACTATAGCCATGTGCCCGTGAATGGTCAGGTTTACACCAATCCCTATTGCATCATATTGTGAAACAAACTCTCCTCGAGCATTGTAGCACACAAAGATGATGTCATGGCTGCCTCTCTTGGCGTTCTTGTACTACAAGTTTACATTACGATACATTCATAGCATAGTGGATAGAGTACCAATTATAGTACAGAGGTGATGCGTTTACTAAGGTTAACGTACCTGTTTGGTGAGTCTGTCTTCTCTGCCTAGTGAGGTACTGCGGGCGAGCTCTTTCGATGTAAAAACATCATCATCTGGCCTTTAAGTCAGTACTAAAGTCAGTTAGTTGGTCGTGATCCTTATTTAGAAAGTGAACGGTTAGCGGGACGGTGTAGCGTCGGACACAGGATACGGGACTGCATCACCTTACTACATAAACAATACAAAAGACGAAAACTGAAAATGGAAATCTATTAACTGAAAATATTCAATGGACACATCATAAATGAACAAATCAACACAAAATGCGACGTCATATTGACACTACACAAACAAAAACAACAAACTGACGGATTTACATACCACTTCATACAAAAAAGACTTATAATCGACAACCAACAGACTATTTGGGACATACAAAAACTGCCCTTACAATCCTTTCCTTTCACCTCCAAATGAATTTCCCCGGAGGTGCATGCCTCCTTCCTCCCCCCCCTTCCGTGACGCTACACCATCCCGTTAATTTTTGACTTCCTAAATAAGGACCACGACCAACTAACTGACTTAACGGCCAGATGATGATGTCTTTACATCGAAAGCCCTGCCCACAGTATCTCACCAGCCACTGACCAAATAGGTTCGTCAATTTAAGTAATTTACCTACTGGCGTAACTAACCCAATTACTTTAATACCTGATGCGTTTACATTTAGGTTGTGATGGCGGGAAAGGGGTAAACATGACGTATTGCGATGGGTTGTTGGGTGGGACCAAAGGTAGCTAAGCATTGATTATTATGCGGAGAGGGGGTCAACTTCAAGAAATTGGGGCTTGGGAAGGGGTGGGGGAAAGGCCGATACATACAATACAATACGATTGATTGAAAGTGTGGCGGTGTTGGCGGAACGGGCGGGGAGGAGGGTATACAAAATTACATCCTACAATGGGGAGGGGGGGGTTCCCCTCTCTCTAAATTCGTCCAGGTCTCTCATTTTACGCTGTCAACGCCCATTTCCCGTATGTTGATCCATTAACATTTGAGCGGAGGAGATTAGATCAATTATCTTCAGTAACGCAAATAATACGCAGCTCTAGGTTCGGTAGATGCTGAGTGATGGCCTCTTTCATGCGAACCCGTAACCTCCTACACGTTCATAAATGACTGATATAACCCTCTTACTAGTGTTGGGGTGGACAGATGTGTGGTGGTACCAAAACACTCGTGACCCTGATGCCAGAGCAACACTCCGAACTGCCTTCATCCAAGAGAAGAAGGCCTTCCACCGCGCCATCAAACGAGCCAAACGGCAAGGCTGGCGAAATTTTGTGGAAGCGGAGAGCTCTGAGAACCCCTGGGGCAGACACTACAAGTCCTCCATAGGAAAAGCAAATGTAGAGCAGGTCTTAGCTGCGATGCAAAATGAGTCAGGCTGGGCCTGCAGTATCGAACGTTCACTGGAAACCCTCCTTGAGAAGGCGTTCCCAGATGACCAACTAGCTCGAGACACTGAAGCCCAGAGGGCAGCAAGGGAGCTGATCATGGACCCTCCGAACGAGCCCGACATCCCATTGTGGACAACAGGCGCCCTCGGCAGGGCTCTTGCGACCTTAAAGCCCAACAAATCTCCTGGGCCAGATAAAATAGAAAGCAATATGCTAAGGAAGGCTGAGCGGACAATCTCCAGCGGTCTCCTTAATTTATTTAATGACTGTCTGCAGGTCGGACAGTTCCCCACTCAGTGAAGTCTGCGCGCGTTGTCACTCTTCAAAAAGGGAGGCGACCGCAATCAGTCGGACCCGCGATCATGGAGACCACTCAGCCTTCTTTTCCATATTAGGCAAAACACTAGAAATCTTGATGTTGCAGTCCCTCGAAGGAGTCTTTTGGCCGCAACCTCACAGGCAGGCAATACGGGTGTACCAAAGGAAGGTCCACGCAGGATGTCATTGTCGAGATTCGGCGTGTTTCCCTGCTGGCACCGGCTAAGTACTGTCGTAGCAGTTCTGATTGACATCAGAGGAGCGTTTGACAACCTTTGGTGGCCAAAGCGCTCCTTAATGAACTCAAAGGTAGGGGAATCCCCTCAAGAACCTGTACTCGCTCGTCAGAAGTTACCTGACAGACAGAACTGCTACGATCGAAAGTAGGCATGTCTCCGTCCGGAGAAAGATTGAGAAGGGGTGCCCACAGGGCTCGGTCCTAGGACCAGCACTCTGGAATGCCTTCTTCGAAGGTCTTCTCAGGAAACTCATGGAGACTGACTGCGAGCCGTACGCCTATGTGGATGACTTGACTGTGCTGATCTTTGCAGAGTCAGTCCGCCAAATTGAAGAAAAACCCACCACGTGCTCCGCACTGTCAACCAATGGTGCGAGCACGCCAAGATGCCGGTGGCTGAGGAAAACCCAGCTAATCCTCTTGAAGGGGAAAGTGAATAATCCACCCACAATACGCTTTGGCCACAGGCTCCTTCTTGAAAAGCACGTCAAGTATTTAGGAGTGAATATAGGTGAGAGGTGGGGTTTCAACCAACACCTCCAGTCCCTTAAAGGCACTACCATTGCAAGGTTTGCCTCACTGCTTGCCATTACTATAAGGCCACTTGGGGTGTGTGTTACCACGACACCATCCTCATGTATAAGGCCATCTATTTAGGTGTGATTGGCTACTGCCCTGTTGTCTGGGGTAGCAAACTAACAGTCAATCAAAAGAGAGTATTGGCCCAATCCCAGAGAGCGCGCTCCTGTGGATCACCAAGGCCTACAAGACTGTATCAACGGAAGCACTCCAGGTGATCACTGGTCAGTTACCAGTTGATTTTGGCTGTTGAGTGCATGATTGACAAGTGGAGAGTGAAACGGGAGCTTCTGCGCTTTGGGCTGAACTCCGTGGATCTCACCACAGAACAGAAACTTGCCGCCATCGATGAATGGGCTCTAGAGAAATGGCAAGCGAGATGGGAATCTCGTCAAAGGGACGTGATACGTATGAGTTCTTCCCCAACATCCGTGAACGTCTTTCTAGAAAATGGGTTGAGCCAGACCACTGGACGAGTCAGTTCCTCACGGGACATGGTGACTTCCAATGCGCGGCTCCACTTCTTTCTCTGAAAGACTCTCCATTATGCACGTCTTGTGCCTCCAGTGCGGAGGAAACAAGAAACCATGTGCTGCTCCACTGTAGTTTCTACAACAGTGAGCGACGGTTGTTGAGAGGGCAAACGAACTTAGCAGCTTTGACTGCTACAAAGGAAGCCTATAACCATTTTGCAAAGTTCGCAAAGAAGGTAATGGCTAAGAAACGTGGTTATAGTTGATCAGTCCTTTGAAACTTACACCCAAGTAAACAGTAAGATCAGGTAGGGAACCAGATTAAGAACTACTCCCAGATGGTACGGGATTCCTCAGGTGGTCACCTCCGCGCGGTAACACACGGGCAACAGCTCTCTACGGTGAGACTGGCTAACGACCACATACCTGCCGTACCTCCACAGGTCTGAGTTCGGTGAATGCTGCAGGGGCCGGCCTCTTGCATATTAGCGAAACCGCAACTTCTATGACTGATATAACCCTCGTCGAGGGTTTAGGTACAGTCATGAAATAAAGAAACAGATCTGTGGTGGGCCGCACCAGGTGTTACAGCCCTACGTAGTAGGAATGAAACTTATGTAGCTTTACGTCTGTATGTGATAGATTCTTCTCCCTAACCGTTTGCATCAAAGACGCTGTGGTAATCGACACAGAACGGTCATAGGGTTTCCTCTTGAAAATCGTTTGGTCGCAAGTGGGGAAACTAAACGAACGTTCGGCTCTTGTGATTTCTCGCGCTCTGAGGCTCCTGGGACCACCCGAAGGGGTTGCGACATCGACATCGTCGGAGGAGGACGCGACGCGGTGCGGAACAAAACGGGCCAAGGTCGCCTCCCGCACCTCGTTTCTTTTTTATTTTTCTACGGGCATCCGCCGTCGCTGCTCATCGACGCCCCGGAAAACCGAAGGGCTTTTCTTCGACCGAACGAACGTCGAACTGTCGGTTTCGTTTGTTGAGAAGTTACGGACAACTTTCGACGCTCTGATTTCGTGTGTGTGTCGTTCGAAACTCGTTCCTCCGTGCTGGGGTCGCCAAGGACCTTGCAGAACCGTGTCACTAATGAGAGTCAAGCCTGTTTCCTTATCAAATACACCAAGAGGCTTAGATCAGTCGAAAGTCTTGGATGTTGAGGTTTCGCTAGCGTACGAGAGCCCGGGGCATCACCTGTGGAGGTACGAAGGGTTGCCTTTAGCCAGTCACCCAGTTGAAATTGTGTTACCATGTTGAGGTATGACCATGGGGAATCCTTAAGTAATTGTGTTCGTTCCGCCAGTAGTTAAATCATCTGTTTGGCGAGTCTGTCCCCTCTGGCTGGTGAGATACTGTGGGCGAGCGCATTCGATGTAAAGACATCATCATCTGCCCGTTAAGTCAGTCAGTTGGTTGTGGTCTTTATATACGAAGAGAAAGGTAAACGGGATGGTGGAGCGTCGAGGAAGGAAAGGTATGAGGTCACGCACCTCTGGGGAAACCCGCTAGAGGTGAAGGGAAAAGAATGTAAGGGCAATTTTTGTACGTCCCGAATAGTCTGTTGATTGTCGATTCTAAGTTTGTTTGTATAGGGATTCATTTATGATCTGCCCGTTGAAGTTTTTTTGTTTATAGATTTCCATGTTTTCTAATATGTTCAGTTTCCTTCTTGGTATTCTTTATGTCGTAAGATGGTGCATTCCTGCATTTTGGTAGGTTCATGCCCAGTTGTCTTGAGGTGGTTGGCAAAGTTTGAGTCGTCTTTGTTCCTACTAAGAGATTCTGAATGTGTGATTAAGAATGTGTTCTGCCCGTATTTTTCGTCCTGTCAGTCCTATTTTTGCGTTTTTACAAGTACAAGTTATTTTATATGCCCCACTTCGGTCGAGTGGTCTGCCTTTTCAGTATTTGCGGTTAGTTTAGTTCTAAGCATGTGTGCAATTTGTGTCTTCCTCCCGGAAGATGTTAGTAAATGTGCTGCGTCTTGTCAAAGTCTGTGTATTTTGGATTATCATTTTTGGAGTCATATCGTGTTAATACTTTGTTTATTGCTTTGTTGGTGTAACCGTTATTTTGTGCGATAGTATTGATAGTATCAAGTTCTTTTTGTCACTTTGTTCGGATAGTGGGATAGTCTCCGTATCATGTATCTGAATGCACTTAGTTTATTTTGTTGTGGGTGGTTTGATGTATAATGTATGGTCGTGTCGGTAGCAGTAGGTTTTCTAAAAATGTCGTACTGTAGTTCATTGTCCGTCCGTGTGATTTGTAGGTCCAAGTTTTATTCTGTTCTTTGTTCATGTCATATTGGATGTTGTTATGGTGGATATTGTTCAAGTCCTTTAATATTTCGTCAGTATTATCACGGCTTAATATGCAGATAATATCAGTATCTCACCAGCCAGAGGAGACGGGCTCACCAATCAGGTACATTAACTTTAATCCATACCGCCTTGGAAGAGTTCCCTATCTGAAATCTGGTGGTAGGTTTCACAGGGACAGATCAACTGTGACCACGCTTTTGTCACCATTCTCTTCGCAAAGTCGGAAAAACGGTTTGGCTGCTCTTCCAACAACCGTCACTCAATGTTGTAGGAACTACAGTGGTGTAGCACGCGGTTTCTCGTTCTCTTCACACTGCAAGCGCAACACGTGTAGAATGGGCAATCTTGGAAAGAAAAGAGTAAAACTGCGCATTGAAGTCACCATTCCCTAGTACGTACGGCTAAGGAAAATAAAAATGTAAAACAACTGTCACACAGTTGTGTCACAACGATTCATTATGTTTGTATTAGTTTTATTAATATAATTATAACATAAATTAATATATCTGGAGCAGCGCGTAGCAACGTCAGCGCCTCGTATATTAAGCTAATAGTTTTTGTACTGATCCAATCGGTTTTTTACGGAAACGATATAAATGATAAACGCAGTAAAACCTAACATTCCTTTATTTATTGTTTTGCTCCTAGATATTCCACATATACACAGTTTGGTTGCTGTGAGAAGTACCTCGTTAGATGGACGCCGTCTTAGCTTTTGCTACGTTTATTTACTTGCGTAGTTAACTCCCAGTGTACACGTTTGGGTCACTCTGGTACTCGCTTTAATGCTCTTCTTCGTTCACGGAAGGAATGCACGTATAAGCCATTTGCAACGTAATCAAAATACAGAAAAGTCAGGCTCAACACCAACTGACCTCACAAACGTGTAGTGGGCAATTTGTATTAATCCATTTGAATCAATACTGGTTAATTCATACAGTCTGACCTTATTGTTTCCGAGGTTTGGACATAATCGATTGGGACGCGGCCACACATGACATTCGGGTTCGTTGTAGTGTCGAACATAGGTAGACGTTTGGGTCTGGCCTATTACCACGGCTTTTGTTTTCGTTGGGGGCAATCATTCTTGCGTACCCTTTAAATTTCAACTCAGCTTACCTAAATCCCCTTTCTTTTACAGGGTGAAAATGACGATGGACTGGAGCAGTATGTTGCAATTGCAGATGGGAGCGAAGAGGAGTTGGAGGTTTTGGCAGATCTCAACGACTACGATGTTTACACGAGCTTGAATGCCAAAAACCATCTGAAAGGTATTGTACCACACCTAAGTTTTTTCTCCCATCTGTATGTAGAAAATAAGAATAATTCCATGTTTTGCCATTTTTAAAAGTTTCTTCTGATCTCTTCACTATGTTCCTTTTTACTCATAACCTCGTTAAAACCTTCCAAACTAGTTCAATCTGTTGTTTACTATTAAGGTCTGTTTGTTTTGTTTTTTTTTTCTCTCTGAATGTCATTACTTTAAGAAACTATTAGCAATTACCCGAGGTAGGTTTTTCAACAATAATTCAGTTCAATGTGTCTATAAGTTCCTTATAATTTATTGTAACTTAATTGCCTGCTGTGATATCTTATAGCCCTGATAATACTTAATAAATGAAGCGAAACGTCGGCCTATAGAAAGCTTTTCATTCGTCCTGACTGGCTCTCAAGAATCCACACCAGACTTTATACATAAGGATAGTGTCATGGTAATAAACACCCCAATAGGCCTTATTAGTTGCAAGCAGTGAGGCAAACCTTGCTATGGTAGTGCCTTTAAGGGACTGGAGGTGTAGGCAGGAGCCCCACCTCTCACCTATATTCACTCCTAAATACTTGACGTGCTTTTCAAGAAGGAGCCAGTGGTGTGGAGCTGACACAGTAAACTGAAATTATACCTCACCCAATTATTAACAGGTTTTAATTTTTTTTAAAAAGTTACGTAGTTGACTGAAAGCATCCGAATTGTATATTTACCCTGAAAATAAACCTGGAATGTCAAAATAAGGTTATGAACACAATTGATCCAAAACTAATTATAGTTATCATATTGATAAAACAGAAATTCAGCCTTACGAATTGCTCAAACGTTTATTAGTCGTTTTGTGTGCAGGCAGTTCCAGATAACATACCAGTAATGAAAACGTTTTGTTCGTGGGTAAATGACTAGAGCAGCATAATTAGTTATCAAACATATCGATGAAAAGCGGTGTTGTAGTTTTTTCTGTGTAAATCCCGCTCATGTGATACTAGCGTTCTACGAAATAATCAGGGCGGTACTCCAATAAGCTACCTGTACTATGGCAGTTTAGTAAGGGTCATAAATAATCAGAAACAATCACAGAAATTCAAGATTTTGGACTAACGTCATTTTGTGGATTAGCATTTTTGCACTCCCATGAAAACACGTCCACGTAATAAAACGCCTATAATTTCACTGTGCAGTGGGTTTTCAATGAAGGTCGTGATATAAGTAGCAGCAGCTCAGTAAACTTCGAAACTGGTTTCTACGCAGAAGGTCAAGTTCTGTTTCACCAAGTTCAAATGTATGTACGATGGATAACGACCATAAGATAATCGACGGCAACCTCAGGAATTCCTGGTTTCAAGCACCCTTGTTTTTTGTTAGTTATTTCCAATCTTTTTCGTAGATTTTCCCCTATCATTTCAGAAATGTGAACATGAACCACTCAACCAAAAAAATCAAATCAACAGACTATCTAGTATCTATACGCTGACTTTTCAATGCCGGTAGTGATGTAAGTAGCAGGTGTCCAATGAATTCCGGAACTTTGAGCGCTACCGCTCTATGCCTATAAATTCAACATTTTATTAAGTTGTGCGAGTTTTATTGTCACTGCGGCCACATATGGGCCTATTGTGACTCTAGCCCTTCCTTAGTAAAAGGCGTCGTACATACCCGCCCCCCTTAGGAAGCCGAGTATGTCCTTCACCGCAGAATCCGCGGGTTTGGGGTTCAGTGGTCCCCTGACCGAAGTATATTTTAGTATTTTATTAAGTTCATGTGAACTGAGTGAAAAATGATTTCATTACTAGCCATGGAAATCACTGAATGTGCGTGAGGCTGATGCGGCGCACTAGATGTTTTCATGTTATTTTCACAACAGATTAGTGAAGAACCTTTCCACTAGGAGCAGTATTAGATTTGATAATTTGTTGGCTCTCGAGGGATTTATGTATCGATCAATGTGGGGCGAAATAGTTTTTCTCAAAATTCACGTAGTTACCATTAGTTGACCAGTGGATTCGTTCTTCCAACAGCATTGCCAATATTTCAATATACTAACACTAATTACTGTTCAATATTTCAACGATTGAATGACTCGTTGACGTTGTGAGGATTTATTGATCATTCATTAAGTGATTAAATACGCATTCTCTCAGTATATAAAACTGGTATGGCAGCACTCCTGTTTGACTCCTGGGTAGATAGTACCGTTATAGGGTGGCAATTAATTGGAGACTCACCAATTGGCATTGGTTTTGCAGGTCCTACAGAGTTTGGTGTGGTTTTGAAGAAATCTAGCGAGGAAGACTTTACTAATCCCGTCGTGTTGTCATTCGACAAAGGAAAAGATCGTATCTGCTGGGTGACTGCCATGAGGCTTGCCAAGGTAAGGACGTTTCATTGATGCGCTTTGGTAGTTACTTTCTTGGGGAACGTTACTGGTTGACGCCTAGAA
This sequence comes from Pachypeltis micranthus, assembly GCA_020466155.1. NCBI lineage: Eukaryota > Metazoa > Arthropoda > Insecta > Hemiptera > Miridae > Pachypeltis > Pachypeltis micranthus. The sequence continues at coordinate 52,727,492 of CM035770.1, read as the reverse complement.
AATGAAAGTGTTAAGAGGTGGAGGAGGAGGGGGGGGGCTTCAATCTAAACACATCAACAATGAACCAGTACGCATATGTTTCAGCCGAGTAAATGGGTGCGTTTCCATAATCGGAACCAGAGCGAGGTTTCCTCATTCTCGCTAGTCTGATGTAAAGAGCTTGAATTCAATGCAATTCAAGTTTCATTTTATCTGCAGATACCAATCCCTTTGTCATAAATACAGCCCACTTTCTTTTCACGTTCACTTCGTCGGTTTATTAAATCGGTAAATTCAAGTTTTGTTTGTGCGCTCATTAAGCGCTAGATTGACCGCCGTTAACTTACCTGCGGCCGAATATCAGGTTGAGATTCAATTGCTGGCTGTTTGATTGCAGCGCGAGAGCCCAAGTATAATTGGCAGTATACACCCTGATACACCGTATAAATGATTGGTAAACTTTGCCAATAGAAAGACTTTCTTAGAGTGTGCTGTGTGGGTCGCTTTTAATGTAATGACATCATCTTGCAACCTGCGCAGCTGCGATGGCTCTGATACTTTCACTCATTTTACCCTAAGTATAGTTATTCACTTTTCTATTAAGTTACCTGTTAATCTCCCCTTGTTTCGGGTTCCAGTACGGGAAACAGCTGAGGGAAAACTACAAAGCCTTCAAAAATAAGCAAGAGGCCATTTCTGGCCCCAATGCCAATGCAGCTACAATTAACGTAAGTTCACTACTTTGCAATTATATTTATCGTTCGATATAAGGAGTTTTATTGTAATTATTGAGTTCGAGGGAATGTACGACCGATTGTGGCTTGAAAGTTGTGAAGCTAGCACCACTTATTTGGTGTTTAAAAAACCAGAAATGTTTCTTCAATGCCAGCTGGAAATGAGAAAAAACTAATCAAATTTTACTCGGATGTTTTCCTAGAAATTAAGTTTCAATTCCATCAAGGAACAGCTGAAAGTAGCTAAATCAAGTTTCTACTCGTCTTCTTTATTCATTTTTCATCTGCAGCATATCTCGGAAATAACAGTAAAGTCATTTTCCGTACCTGTATGTCGCATCTTCTATCAAATTTCCATAATTATACTCCCTTAGCACAAACCCGAATCTCATTCTGGCAACTCTTCCATATCTCTGAAATGACACAATCTGCATTTTGGGGGAATATTTTTCCAAATCGATAATCGCGGCGTTTTATTTATGTTCAACAGGAAAGTCTACGCTCTCGTGTGGCAATGGATTTCACTGGTAAAGTGGGACGGATAGTCGACGATCCGATGGAAGCCAAAGCAATCGCCGTGTCAGAAGGAAATGCTTGGAAAAAACGACTGAGGGCCAAGGCTGAATCATCAAGGTACATTCGTCACGTAATGTGTAGGTTGCAGAACTGTTCACGGCCCTGAATGTGATTCTTGGATCGGGATCCCAACTCAGACAATTGACTGATGATAGACTGGGTAGTTAACAAGGGCTTTAAACAGGTTTAAAGAAAACTGGTGTGCTTACAGTACTAAGGCGTTGGTGTGGAACAACTGTGACGTGAATTTGAGACTGATTAAGTATTTCAAATCTTACAATCAAGTTCTATTCCTACGCCCATCTAACAACTCCCAACCCCCAACCAAACCCTCAACGCCCAAACCTTATATTTTTGGAATTAAGTTGTTCAATTAAAGTAAAGTGCAAGTCCCTTTCACCGTCAATTTGTTTGCATTTTGATGCATCTTCATAATAATAAACTCGCTTCAAACCGTTTATGACTTGTTCTGCAGTCTTATTCTTGTGAGTAAAGGAAAGTATGAATTTTGTATAGCAATCTTGATACATATCCAATCATACCCCTCATTGTAATCGGCTTAATTATGCAAATCAAGACTGAAAGCTATTCCAGGGATGGGAGGATTATATTCCTAACAACCTTAATAGCAGAAGTCTCAACGCAAATCATACTGTTTGATTCATAATGGTTCACCCTTGGTTGAATTGAATGTAATATATTGCAATTGTATAAGAAACTAACTTTCAGTTTTCTTCAGATCCGCTTCAGACGTTTTGAGGTCTATTGATTCGAGAAAAAAAAACATAATTTCAGCGTGTGCGTGTCTGTTGTTCGATTTGCAGGAGAATGAACCGATTGAGCTGGTTCTCTTTTATTTCCTTCGCGATTTTGCGAAGGCTCGAAACTAAGGTTATGAGAAATTTCTATCGACCTGTGAAGGGGTAGGGACCAAAATGTACCAAAAACGAAGAGTTTTCGCATTTTGCTCAAAACGGCTCTACCAATTTTTAAAAAGTTTGTTGGGATCATCGAGTTTACGGGGGTTGTGGAACTTTGTGTGCTGAGGCGCATTTTTCTTTTGGAAGAAAAGGACGAATCCCTTTCAACTCCTCCAATGCATTATACGATTATCGTTGAACAAGAAAGTGATTCCAGTATCAAATCTCACTGCACTCCGCCTGCAGTCCTCTGGGTCAAACCAACCTGGACCTGCGTTATTCACCTCCAGGAGCACTTGAATGTTATTGGTCCACTTTTACGTCCTTCCATTCCATCCCCTTTCCATTACTACTCTCGTCAGAGACACCCTCGGACTGTATGTTTGCCTTGGTTATATTCACAGCCATTGTACAACTGGTCACACTAATTTACTTTTATTTCAGATGCGCTGGAATTCAATTGGAGATGGGAGAAGAAGACAAGCCTCACCACATCCAGCCCTGGTACCACAAAAGCATGTCAAGGGAACAAGCGACGGCTTTGATATCAGCGCACGCCAAACATGACGGGTAACTGCTGTAGTGTACCATACATTTAACTTTGATAGATGAAAAGCTTCTTCGCTGTAGGCCATTGGCTTTGAAAAACGCGGCCAATACAGCGCAGAAAAATACATACGGATTCCGAAACTTCATTCTACAGTGTGCACGATACTTACTTGTGCATGTTGAACTCAGCTAGGAACACTCGACACAAGTCAACGAAATGTTGTTGCGCGCTTCTCAAATACGTCGAGGAAGTTGTGAAACAAATGGCTATTAACTAAAGTGGAAAAAAACGAGCTCTGCGCCTATTGGCATATTGTGCGTTTTTACTTGCATTCGCCTTACGGTGTTAGAATTAAGGTTAAGTAAGGGCCTTGAACTTTTAAAAAAATACTCTTCAGATCTTATCGTTTCAAAGGATTCTGAATCTGAAAAACGTCGTTTGAGAAAATGATGTGCGTGTCTGCCAAGAAGTTGCGAGAGAATCAGCTCATATTTAGTATTGATCTTCAATCTATTTTTAATTTAGTTTATGTACGTAGTAAAACATAACTTAACGTTCTTCGTGGGAACTGGTAGTGCCTATATTTCTTAAATGTATTGTGCTGCTATTACTTATCTCATGCCTTTCATTGAAAACCTACAGTATAGTTAACTCGTATCGGACGGTCAACACGATTGTTTTAGAGTGGTTAGTAAAAAAACTGCACTAACATCTCTATTCACTAAAATGTTAAAATGTTTGATAATTTATTGTGCTGCCCTCATAATTTTCCCACGAATGAAAATTTTACGGTACTGTCGTCATTTAGAACGGTTAGCACGAGAAATTAAATCAAAATCGTTAGAGCCTTTTTCGAGAAAAGGAAGTTTGTTTTCTGCACCTAATTAGATTGGCCCTTGGGCTGGTCGTATACTGGTGAATACTGAGTCCTTAACGTTGGCCGATTACACAACTTCCCTACTTACTTCGTAGGGTTAAGTTAAGTGAAAAAACGCCCAAGTAGGTGTGCTGTAAAGATACTAGACATGTGTCGTGTTGGTATCTCTGGTTCGTTTCCTCAGTTCTGATCATCTTCCAAGTTGTGCTCTTCAATCGTGTTGTGAAAGATATGAAAGCGTTGTAAAAATCACTCAAATCAAATATTACAACGTCTTATGATGCTCAATGACGGGGATAGCTACACATTCCCAAACTATCAAGTTTAGAGCCTTAGCTTTAGTAATCACTACAGTGAAAGTCTCCTAAACACTGGGAACAACACTTTCTCCACCCAGAGATGAATTGCCGAATGCTGTTAGAGATATAGGGCGCTTGTTTCCACCTTGCTCACTACAATAGATGCACCAAATCTTAGCTGAGGATTGATGAGCATCTAAGACGACTCATTAAAATGTGTTCCGAATTACTGCATAACAATAGATCTGTATATCTGTGGGGTGGGGGATTATGACAAGATTGATTGGATAAGATACGACGGCATACGTTTATGATGTAAGTATTTGCCTTTTAAACTGTTCTGGCTTATTTGGAAAAGAAACTGTTTTAAAAAATACTGCGCTTATATAATACAGTTTTAAAAATGAAACTAAGTTAACAAAACGTTCATAATCTGGATAGGATGTGACAAATGGTGTCAGAGTGACTGAACAAGTACTAGAGTATGAACTGTTGTTTAACGTCGAGGCGTTAGGAAGTAGCGACACTACGTAATACTAGATGATCAAATTGTGTTCTCTGAACTACTCTGTACTTGCTCGCGGAGGAAGGTTACTTAACCTGAGTTTTGGTGAAGGCAGTGTGATTATAGCTACGTTGTTGAGAACACCGGAGGACACGTTATTACCATGTTACAATCATCAACTTTTAGCACTATTAGCACATGAGAGAAAGAAAGATGGGACTGTTCTAATGACGACATTGTCAGTGGAGGAGCTGTCTAGAGAGCTGGACAGTGCACCTGTGGCCTTCATTGGAACCCACTTATCACTTATAAGGGCTCCTAATGTCAGTTGGGTAGCTCTCTACTCTTAGCTGCAGCTCTTCCCCTCCAACCTCAATCAAATCTCTTGCACCTGTTCTAAATACTTCTCTGAGCCCTATCATTCAAATGCAGCTTCGTTTCTACTTTGTTCACTACGTTATTAACGAGTTTTGTGTCAATTTTCAGGGTTTTTGTAGTAAGAGGTAGCAGAAGTCAACCGGGTGGCAACGTTTTGTCCATCAAGTCTCAGGAGAAAGTCATCCATATCCCAATTATGCTGGTGAGTAAAACAATAGTAGGCCACTAGCTTCTTAATTCAGTAACCGACCAGTTAGCCTGTGAAGACTCGTGTGCTCCTCAACAAATCTACTTCCAGTATGGAATGTTGTGTTGTTGAATCCCAATGTCGATTTAATTATCCGATCAAAAGTAATGGATTAATTGGGTAGTGACCGCCATGTTCTGTTGGTGTCACATTGTTGAAAATACTTGGAAACTGAAATGTTTTGAAATAAGATGGACGCGTGATATCGGACATGTGATACTTTCCACATCGATGTTTTTCTATTTCATTAAATTAGGTTGACGACAAAAAAAAGGAATGACTTGACTGAAGGACAAAAGAAGTAAGATGACGTCAAGAAATAATTAATTCCTCTTCACATCTCGGAGCTCTTACGCATACTTTTATGGAATATGAAGTAATTACAATCGAGCCAACTTTTGTAAACCAAAATGCGTATCATGGCATCCCCTAACGAAACGATCGTTTTAACATTTCTTAGGGCTGTGAAGTAAGCAGAAAGATTGTGTTATCAGAACAAAACTTATCGTTTCCCTTAGATTACTTTTCATTTTAAATGCTTCTGAGTCCGAGAAAACGTGTTCTGCCTGTGCCAATGTCATCAGGTTTGATATACATGATGCGGACTAAAAACGGGACGTAAAACTAAGGATGTGAGCGAAATAAGTAAAAAACTAACTGTGGTTGTAGTGATCAAAATATCTTTTTTTCTCTCAAGATGGTTTCAATGATTGCGATTAATTGTTTTTGTACCACATGATATAACTCACCATAAACTGTTAATCCATCGGAAAAGGACGAGAGGAACGCAATAAGGTATCATTAATGTTGACAAAAAGAGGTTGTCGTCCTAAATCGTGCTCATGTGCATAGCGTTCTCAAACAAATCAGAGTAATGAGACTGTGCGATGAAAGTATAATGAAGCTCGTCAAATCATCACAAGCCACAGAAATTTCGAAATTTCAGTACTGTCGTTTTGTTGATCAATTTTTTTTGATAATTCCAGAACTCAGAACCTGAACCTTTCCGAAAATATAAGTAGTACGCACAATGGAAGTTCGACTCACCTTATGAGTAAACAACTCGAACACATAAACATAATTAATAATAAATTGCACGTTTTGAATTTCCGATGTGTAAGTGTTGTTCTTAGTTCTGAAGCAACCTCTGGCAGACAGGCTAGACGTATTGTAGTGCAGCGTGATTTGAATTAGCGAATAATGACGTTTCTTTGCAGGTTGAGGACCCTCTTGACAAAATCATGTGCTACTCGATTGACAGCGGCACAACCAAATTTTACGACATTTGCCAGCTGATCGAGTTTTACCGTCTCAACGCCGGTCCGCTCCCGACGAGGCTTTCGAACCATCTCGAAAAACTTCCGCAAATGAAGACGCCATCATCGAGCAAGTGCGACTCCCAATGACGGCGTCGTGGGCAGACTCCATTGATCTGAGCCTCGCCGTGAAACCTTCGACGGGAGGACGATAAACCATTTAATTTTTTTTTTCTTCTACGTATTTTTTATTCGGGTATTTGGGGAGGTTTTTTTTAAAAAGGATAATTCAAAATATGATGCAACTTTTAAGTGGAACTTGAGCCCATTTTTGGCATTTTGGTAGTTGACTTGGTCAGGCGTTTTGACATCTTTTGTATTGTCAGGGCCTTAATTGACTGAATTTTGATTAGTTGAAGTTGAATGAAGTTGCGCTTTAAGTATTTGGTTGCGATTCCACAGCGTTTTGCGGCTGTGCAAAATCATTATTCTAGTTTGTAAGATATCAACGACAGGACTGGAGGGAGCACAACTCTTCTTGTAGTGGCGCTACAGCCGTGTCTGAGTCTTGCCCTTTTGGGCAACTGCACTAACTCAGGCATTTCTAACTTATTTACGGCTCTTGCTATTGGACGTTTTCATGAAGGCATTGGCAGAATAATGCCAGCTCAGTAACAAATTAGGAAGAGTATGTGTTGACTCGTCACTGAATATTTACTCAAATATTCCTTACGCTTCCTTTCTGGGAATATCACTGAGCCACTTGGCCATGTATCCTTTACATTAATTAAGGATAACTAAAGAGTTATACGCTCTCTACAGATTGGAACGTCAGTCCTGGATCGTTTTTCACATTACTTCAGGCTGAGTCTGAGCTTATAGCCAGGTCTGCCCTGTTGGCGTTAAGCTTCGCCCTCAGGAAGGCAATCAAGTCGGTAATTTCTTAAAAGGGCGCATAATTGCCTGGGGACAGTCATGACGCATCTGTTGATGAAGCGGTTTTGTGGGAAAAGCCGCCCTAAAATCAACTTGAAATCGGACCAACTTTTAAAGTGTCTTTGATTTGCTGCTGATATACCGATTGGGATTGGCTTTCAGCCCCACAGTTTTCTCGTCGCTGCAGCCGTGCGATGGTTTGACGACTCCTGACGTCAAACCCCCTCGCTGTCCGAAACCTTGATGTAATCTCACACTACCAAAATCATGCTTCGCTAAACAGTGAAAAATCTGTGGCACCAAACGCTTTGTAACTTCCCTTCAACCCATTTACACTAAACTCAGTCAAACAGCTCTGAGACTGCAAAGTTTCCCCGCGTAATGAAACCTCCCAACAATCTAATTTCAAGTTATTCCCCACAACTTTCAGTATTAACCTCTTTCTTTTCTCTTTAAATTAATTATTTATATTGTAATTCTTAAATCAATCGTATTTTTGTATCACTTTTGTTTTTATACAAAAACGTTAATCAAAGTTTCGTTGCGTTATAAAATAGTATAAACTAAACTAAAATAGTATAAATTTAGTAGAAGCAATCAAAGTAGGCGTCACGTTCGATGTGTACTCCCCCCCTTTCCCTCTGCCTCCCCTCTCACACACCACCACCATTAGTACATTTGTGATTAGATTTAGTATTATTCAAGATAACAGACGATGTAGTTCACACGCAGATGCGTTGAATGTGCCAGAGTAGTGACCGTATTATTAGTAGGTGTTGTAGTTGTTATAATTACACTTATTAGAATTAACGTTTACAATTAACAAGCAGTTACATGTTTCGTACTGTCGACTAAAAGGGATCAAATTTGATTTTTTTTTTTTCGTTTTAGTGAGATTATTTGTAATTTCGGGAGGGGATGTATGTTGTAGGTTTGTTGTATTTGTACTTTTGTCTAGTGAGTACAATCACGCTTTTCCTATTAAATGTTAAATTTTAAGGTAGTATCACTTTTGACGGCGTTTTCGAGCGTTCGATCGAATAAGAACCGATAACAATCTAATTTGATGTAGTAAGCAATATGTAGGAACCTCGTAGATTCGACCAAACGAAAATGTTATTTTCAAGACAATCTTCGAAGTTTGGAGAATTAGGAGTTTTTATTGAAATTGAGTCGACGTTTGAAATTATGGTCGAGTTAGGCATGTTCCCTTCACCCTCGAACACAATGGCCGCCATTCGGAGCGGAGTAGTCGGGGCATAACTGAGTTTGAAAATAGAGGAAGGGGCTAGAGCCAGGCGCTGAAGTGGAGTGAATGCTGTCAAGGCAAAAGTGGAGCTTGTGACGCCAACGCCGAGGAGGGGGATGTGTGAATATTTAGAATGCTATGCAGAAACTTTGCAGAAAAAGATCTTTTTCAGGGATTGTTTCGAATATTATTCTGGAGACCTCTACCTTTAACAAATGCCACTTGGAAATTAATTTCATTCAGTTTTTACTTTCTTAGTCCTTCAGAGAAAAAGGGGAATCACGTATCTAAAAAAAAAAACATGTTTTAAAATTATCGATCTTCATTTTTTAATGGCTTCTGAATCTAAATAATGGTCTGTCAAGAACACGAGCTTCTTGTTACAGATTTGAGCAGCCTCCCCCCCCCCCCAATCTGAGTCCATTCATGGCGACCATTGTGTTCGGCGTAGTTTTTCTCTACTTCTAAAATCCAACTTGTTGCCCAACCCCCTCCCCCTCCCTCGCACCCTATGCTAAATTTATAAACACAGTTCAGTTTTGGTAAATTCTAAACAATTAATTCGGACTGAGAAACTTAACGAAACTTCCAAATTTAATGACGAAAAAAGAAGAAAAAAAAATAGTAAGGCGCTATTTTTTGTCGGGTAGTTACAAAGTATTAGGTACTTAGCAATTAAACTTGATTCACGTTAATAAAGTAATTTGTCGATTTGTGAAAGTTTTAGAAAATAGTTGGTTTCTCGAGTTTGTCGGTTAAACAAAGTATGTTAGGATATTGAAGAGGCCGTAAGACCTTCCGATCCGATCCAGACGAATTTTTTATGAAAAGGAGTTGAGCTGCGTACTCGAATTTTCGAATGTCTCAAAAGAGGCGGAAACCTGCTTGTGCAACCAAGGTCCACCCAGGACAAGCCGACGTTGACGGTTCTGGTAAATTGCTCTCGTTCCTCTGGGAGAACAATACTCAATACCATCGACTCGCCCAAAAACGTATCTCCACACATCCAGTCACCTCCATTTTTGCTGTAACGTATCAGTTTTCAAAAATCCCTTTGTCAAAATGATCACAGCATCTGCATCATGTAACACGTTCCCATTTTTGTACACGCAGTTGTAGCTTTGGAACTCCTTCAGATCTTTACATTTCAAATGCTCTTGAATTGAAACGAAAATTTGAGAAAATGGTTTGTGCGTTAATGCGACTGAGAGAGAACAGCTGATCCAAATTAGCTCAAATTTCATGTTCTACCCGCAGGTATTGATTAAATTTCTCGTGTGGACAGCCCCAAACGACGAGACAATACCGGTATAATTCTTATCTGCGCGAAAGTGACAAGAGCACCGTAATAAAATATCAAACTTTTCGACGAAAAGCTATTTCAGTAGCCCTTTTTTCCTTATAAATTTCGCTCGTACGATCTCCGAATATCGAAATTTGACTGGCCTGGATTGGAAGTTCGGTAGGCGACTTGTTCGTTCAACTCACGCAGATAATAATTTAAAGGAAAATATAAGTAATAAAACGATAGCCCTAATTAGGCGATCGAAAGGAAGAATTCTCGAACATATCCTCGTACTGATATTTTGTATTGAAAATCAAGCACTGAAAAATTAAAAATTTGAACTAGAAAATGGAGAGGAGTCTATTCGAAGGCGATTACTATTTTTCTATCGGTAGTCGTAGATTTGACAAAAAAAAGTTGTTCATCCTTGGAGGATCATAGGAAATTGAAAAGGCTTTTACATAAATATTTCGAAAGTGCGGATTCCCCACCCCCTCCCCACCTTCGACCCAGTACCCAATCCATCTATTACCATTTGAGTGTTTGAGTTTGCGGCACTTGAGACGTTGGCGAGTATAACTAATTATGCTTGTAAGTGAATCTCTACTTTGAGGAATGAGTTGTTTCTTGCGTTCTCTAATACTGTTCAGTTTGTTGAAGAAAACTTGAAGCGACCAGTGTATTGTGGGCGAGTCTAAAGTGATCTTCAACTACATTTCCAGTGTCAACCCTCGCTTCACCATTTCCGTTCTTGGCTCTCCATCATCACCTTACCTTTAAAAAAATACTATCTGAACACCGATTGACGAAATCAGCTCAATTTCGATACTTAGCGATGCTAAAATAAGCTTATGAACAAAGTCGGGTCAAAACTAACTATAGTGATCTAAACAGAAAATTTGTTTTCCTAAAATGGCTCTTGCTGCTAATTAAAGTTTGTGAGCGAATAGTTACAATCAACCCAATGAAAGAAAATTAGAGAGCACTACACTAAATGATCAAAAATGACAGCACAAATCAATTTTGGTGCAGTTATTTCTTTATAAATCCCGGTTACTTGAAACTACGATTTTAAAAAAAAATCGTGTTGCCCATAAATCGTCCTAAGATTTTAATAACGGTCGAAAGATAATTAGGAGCAACCCAATAAATTCCGGAATGCAAACTATTATTTCATTGACAAACGTTTTTCGGTGTTTACCCTGAAAAATAATTAGCACGAACTGTTTTAAAAAATTCACGTCGTCATTTACGTAAAGCTTACGTGAAGGTAGTAAGCTTCGTAGTAAATTACTGAACGTTAAGCGCTACCTATTTCTCGCTGGGAAACGGAACGTTTTTACGCCCTCGTGTGAATTGAAAAAAAAAATTTATTGAGTGACACAAATCGCTGAATAAGCAAGGGACCGAGGTAAGTGGTCTCTTGCGATAATTATAAATAACCCTGTATTCAATCTCCTCCTGTATCATATCTGAAGTCCTTTCATCTTTCTCCTCTCTCGCTGTCCATATTCCTCTTCTAGGAACTCCGTTAAATTAATCACTTAGCCGACGCTGTACTCCCTTTCAAACTCCAATTCGTGACATCTTCTTTCTTCGGGCTCACACTCGACTCCTCCTAACAGCCATCACAAGAAATGCGCGTTTAACAACCTCCACGTTTCGTGCGTATAATTCATTTGAAGGGATCAACGTCCAATTTTGTCAAGAGTCGCAAAATCATATCTACTCGAATATTCTCGTCCTTTGTACCTTTAATCCTTGAAATCCCTCATCCCCCCTCTACTTTAGTCTCAAAAAAATTGTTAAATATAAAACTAACAATTTTATCAACATTGGTTCTTAGTGGAACTCAATTTTGTGTTTAGTTGTAAATTGATCGCTATAAAAATTAATGCAAAACAAAAATACTTCCGACACAGTTGTTATATTCGGAAACAAAATGTTGCCCAATGTGTAAAAAAGGGTTTTGTAGTTGTGTAGTACGATAAGTACTAACACAGTGCAATGTATTGTCCAACTAAATTTAAGACAGAGAGAGCTAAGAGAAGTGAAGTGCGTTATTTTTAAATTGTAGAAAAATGGAATGAATGTAAAGGCGGAATTTCGATTTGTGCGTCATTTTAATTTTTGTCCACTTTTGTTGTAATTTTCGTGGCTCTTTGTAGTTCAAATTGTGATTGTAATTGGATTGTTGAGGCGTTGAGGTTGATCGAGACTAACTGTGCAAGCCGACGGTCGATTCGGAAGGTTCGCTCGAATTATAGGTTAATTAGAAGCAAAGCAGGAATAATTTAGGGTATTTAGGTTTCGTAGATATGACCAGGGTTTTATGATAAGTAGAAATGTCGATGTTTATGTAGAGTTCAATCGATGTTGCGTTGAGCGTTTGAAAATTAGGTAAGTTGGAGTTGGCAGTGGTTTCTCACGACACTGTTCAGTCAAATGGTTTGTGGATGAGTAGGGGAATATTTATGGTGAGCTGTTCCTCTAACCGAACTGACGTTAGTGAACAGTTTGAACAGTGCAGTCGGCTGCTACTAAAACAAATTGAAACTATTCGTATTTAGCAGATTGGTGGAACTGTTTCTCAGAATGACGTTGTTATGTAAATGCGGCCAGATATGCGTGTTCAGCGAGAGCTTCCTTTTAATTTCATTTCTTTGAACAAGTAGCACCGGGAGAGACCTACTCGACTTGGCCTCTATCAGTAAAGACAACCTCTACAGGGTGCCTGCTGGGTCTTCATATATTTCTCTCATACCATGCGCGGGTTCTCACAATAATCAGGGTGTTATTTCAATATATTCCCAATACGATGGCGGTTTAATAACGGCCTTAAACTGATTAGGAACGCCCCGAAAAATTCCATAATTCGACCCACCGCTGACATTTTGAATCACTTTTCGCGGTATTGTACGCATATTTCCAAAACAGTAAACAGCACCATTACCCAAAAACATCGTGATAAATTATACCTTATTTATTGGTTACTCGATAAATATCTAAATAAATTCCGGAAAGTTAAGCTCCACTTGAGTTTTAATAAGTTGGTATACACGTAGTCAATAACAGATTATATTACTCGGTCGAGCGATAAAAACCATGACCTAGTTTGTAATTAGGTGCCATAATATTGTGGCATTTCGAGCAGTTAGCGGGTTTTGTGACAGCGGTGCCTTGAGATTTGGGTTATTAACTTGACGGCGATGCTTTTTGATCCTGTCCTCAATGCGTCACGCCGGACGTCTCATTTTATTTCGGCCCTCCAAACGTTACCGCATTCACAAATGAGTTCTCTCGAAAGAATGAACACTCAATTCTCCTCTAAAAACCCCTCGTTTTCCTTGGGTTTTTGCGCTGGGACTGTAAAAACTGCACAGCTTCGCCAAACGCAAAAACAAGGGGTGATGATCTACCCCTTACCCACGGTCAAAGAGAAACCGAGCATTTTGCCCCTGTGACAGATGAGTATGAGAGGCAGTTCCACAAATCGCTCGCTGTGCGTTAAACGAGAACAGTTCTGTTCGTTCTTATTGGAACGGCTCCTTAACCAAACTTATTTCGCCAATTTGAAAATGTATTCGAATCTTCAAAAGTATCAACGCGTCGAAGCATTTCTTGTGTACGATATTTTATATAAATGACAAATTGATAAATGAAGGAAGATGAATTATCGCGTTTAGAATCATATTGATCTCATTAAGTCCAAATGGCCTCCTGGTCGGGGGTTAGTCGTAATTTAACCAATTCATTTGTGTACAATGTCCTCGCGTTAATGTTACAGTCTCGATCGGCTTTCAACTCTCACCGCGCGTTTTTATTTGTCGTTTGGACGTTCGGCGAAAAAGAGTTTGTAATTAGGTGCCATAATATTGTGGCATTTCGAGCAGTTAGCGGGTTTTGTGACAGCGGTGCCTTGAGATATGGGTTATTAACTTGACGGCGATGCTTTTTGATCCTGTAGCAAATCAGCTCAGTTTATGGGGTGGTAGGATAGTTTACAAGTACGAATATTAATAAACTATCCTACCACCTCGTAAATCCCGTTATTTAAAAGTATCACTAACGAAATTGTTCTGAAGTAACCTTTCTTGGAATATTTCTGAATGATGTTGGTTATGGAATGGTTTCTGGGTCAACATTAATAATCAGGGTTCCTTCCTTGAATAATTGTGTTATATTGATAGCCAGTACAAAATTGAAGAACAGGCAAATCATGTGGGTTCTGGCGGCCACTTTTCACCGCAGCCTCCTCCAACGAGTATGCTTCATATTCACACCTTTCCAGTGAGCTGAGCCCATGATTTCGTTCTATTTTGTTGTCACCGCTGTTCAAATTGTGCCCGTAACAGCTGCAATCCCCGTTTTTCTACATTTTCCTCGTCATAAATCAATTAAACTCACAATCATTGTATCCAACTCTTCACTTCCAATTTCGCGCTTTTTATCAGTAACAAAACTACTAGGGACGTGAAAAAGCTTTTTGGCGTTCTGATCACCGATGCAATTACTTACAATCCGTATTTTTGGGTCGGATCGTAGTGAACTTTCGTTCAAACATAAAAATCACTTGCGTTCAAAAAACATCGTTCTAAATGACATTTCAACTTTCCTTAGCTGTTCAAAGTAGGAACAAAAGTTTAAAATTTTTGTTGTTGTAATTTCCTTCGAATCAAACGTCATCTGAGAAAATGGTCTGTTGTGTGAACGAAATTGCAAAGCAGCTGCAGCTGGACCAAAAAAGTTCAAACGCTCTATCTATTACTCCACAGTAATTTGTTGAAGAGCTGTAAAAGGTCTTCGAATGGCTGAAAGTTGTGGTGTTATGGAATGTTTTCCGAACTAAAAGGGCTTTGTCGTGTGAGAGCGAAGTACTTGTTGACAAACGTCTCCCCCACTCTTGGCAACCTTGGATTACGATGTGCCGCAAACGCCACTCGTCTCTCAACTGCGCCGCTGTCGTGTAATTTTATTTTGTTTTCGCGATCCGTCGCTCTTTGTTTTACATGAACAGCTTCTAAATCAACGTAACCCTCTAAAGTAGTCTCATCATTAGGTTTGCTCCCAACGAACATTCAGAGCTCCTCAGTGTGATTTTCACAGCAATCAACCAAACTCTTCTACAGGTGACATTTCAGAAGGGTCTGAGATTTGACTTTTAGAGCCTTTTGGATGCTCAGTGGGGACAAACCTAACGCCATGGAGATGGCGTGGGCTGCCAAGGTGGCAATGACATTCAATTTTCAAGCGTCGCTGACTTGGACAATGTATTTCTCACCGTTCCCATACTGTAATTCATAAATAGCTCATAACTTAACGAGGAGCACCTGTTAGATACAGATATATAACATTTCACGATATATTTATTATTATTAGACGTTAAAGTTATGTTACTAGCGTGTGTTATTTGCAAACTTTGTTGTTACAAGTTTCTTCGTATTTTTGTTTATTTTATAAGAATTGGGTGTCACGAGTATCGCCAAGCTACACACTTTGATGGTGGATTTGGTTGGTTAGATTGTGCAGTTAATTGATTTTCATAATTTGAGACGTCGCGTCAACATCTGGTGAATCCACTTTTGGAGAGAAGGTTGGAATTTAAATTATCTGAGGACTCCCCAAGTGCTCGGGATGAACTTGGCCCCCAATCCTGTGAATGACATGCCCAGCTAATTCGAGGACAGATTGAGTTACTGGCTGGACTGTTCTAAGAGGTACTGTGCGTTTTCCCACTGATCACACTAACAACACGATGGAAAGTACTTGCAGCGCCCTACACTTACCCGGGCTTCAAAGCAGTCATTCGGCGAGTAGTTACCAACTGGTCCAGGCAAATCGCAGAAATTGTAAGGGGATCTTCAGAGAAGGGCGATCAAAATGCAGAAACATCGCTCCTAAAGCCCCTTCCAGACTCACGGAGTATCCTCAAGGTGCCTGCTCGTCAATTGGGGCAAGGCAAAGTTCGATAGAGTTGGATTTGGCGAAACAACACTTAGATTTGGGTCAAAAACCGCTGAGCCGAGGAAGCTCTTCACATTCTCGCTCCTCGGGCTACTCTGCGAGAGTTTGGAAGCGTCTTACGACGACGTACATTTATACCTCTCATCTAACTATTATTCCAGTGGATTCATGAGCTTCAATTTCACCTGTCGATGCTCCTTTATTGCTCTGCACACCAACCTAACTTCAATCCGTCTGCGATCTCTCTAAACGTCCCAAAAACGTACATCACAGTATTATTCACAACCCCTAGACTATTAGTGTTATGTATGTGTATGTAAACCCGTAGATTATCGAGGATAGTTAGTGAATAACAGTTCTGCGAATTAATGCAGGTAATCTTGCCTCCTTGTGTAGTTCCGATAACATGCCAAACTCCTCCTTACAAAGCATATGTGATCCCAACAAGTCGCCCTTGAAAAATTTCGATTAGATGCAAAATTCCTCTTTCAAAATATTATTCAGATCAGAAACATCGACGCATGTAGTAACTGTTTGCCTATATACATCAGTCATTCTGTTGCCTTAATAGCCATTTTCATTGAACGACCCTCAACATCACAATCCTCGTTCTACATACACATATATGTACGCGTAATAAGAAAATATAACAGGGTCTATTTTAGCTTCATAAGAACTTCACCTTCACTGTAACCCTCCTAGACTTCAATCACACGTCTGAACTCGTTTTTTTTCTATAACGCGGCTGTGCTTCGAAACTTTTTTTCGAATTTTCGTCTTATTTATTACGTTTAAGGACATTGCGTCACTTTTAAGATAAACTTTATTTGTACGAAGAGCCTAAATTATGTTGGAAAAGGAAGTTCATTTTTCTAACTGGGTGGCGACAGGACGTATATCCGTCGCGCTGCCAACAAAAACTTTTTTTTCTTTTTTTACCTTTTGAAATTTGGTCGTTTTGCGTAATTTTTAAGTATTACGTCATTATGTGAACCTTAAATGAGAAAAGAATTTTCGTGAGTTTGTTCGTCCTTTTTTTTGCGAATATTGTGAAACTCGTTGCGTGTGTAACCAAAGAAAGGGTTTTTTTTTTTTAATTTACTTTTGTTTGTGAACGTACGAAGGAATTTTGAAAAATGTCTGTGTTGTGATGAGAGACTTTGTCGGTAATAAAATTTTAATTAAATGTGTATTTAATTTCTCGTTGTTTTGCGCCTCGGTTTTGCTTCGTTGGGGTAGTAACGTGTCAGGGCTCAAAGGGTGGGTGGTAGGAGGAGGGGGGGAATAAACCTGGTAAGCATACTAAGTTGGGGTAGAGGAGGGAATTGTGGTTTCTTTCATTCAGATTTAATCAAATCAAGAGAACTACGAAATATGGAAAGAAACGAAGGGAGTAGAAATATCTGGAGCAACACCAAACGACAAACCCAATCTGTTTTAACTCTTGTTATCGAAATTAGGGTAATTTTTGTTTCTTTTTTTTAAACTTGAAGTTGTTTCGGGACTTGAAACTTTTTAAGACTGAGACTGCTGGGCACACGAGAGGGGGAGAGTTGAAGATCGATATACTCGTAAAAGAAACTCAGTGAGCGTGAGGAGAACTATTACATGTACAATGAATTGAGAAGAGTTTGTGTACAAAGGGCAGCCCAAGGGGAACTACTCGGAATACGCCTGAACTGGCACGGGAAACTGTATCGGAAGAAGAGAGCGAACTGTGTGGGCTGAGAGTAGATAGAGGAATGTGTCACAGGGAGACGAGTGACTTTCGCAAGAATTCGTAGGTGAATGAATTTGGGAGGGGCTGTCTGTTGTGGAGAGGAATCTGAAATTGAGGAGAGGGAAAATAAATATGGGTACATAACACTTCAGGGAAATCCCACAGGTAGCAAGGGGTTCGAGGAAACAAAAAACACACTGATTTGGCTTGCGCCAAACAGACTTATTGAGTTCTTTTCTTATTTTTTGAAACTTGGGGTTTTAAGGCTTCGAATATTTCAGATCCTGGGCCTCTTCCAGCTTAGAGGTTTTCAAAAACGTTTATAGGCGGTGAGACGTTTCAGCTACACTTCTTTATTGTGATTAGGGTGTTTTTTATTCCAGATTTTTTAAATGTTTGGCTTCAAGCTTTTTCTGGAACTTGTGAGCTTTGAACAATTGTTTTGTTTTCACGGCTGAGAGACTTTTTGGTTATTTTTTAAATATTTGGACCTTTTTTTGGTTCAGATTTTTTTGTTGATTAGAACCTTTTTCAAATTTGAGGGTTCGTTCTTTTTTTAAAGTTTATTTACTCAGAGCCGCGTAAATTTCTTCCCTCTTAGGGCTTTGTATCTTTTTTGGCTTCAAGTTTTCAGGAACATTTTGACTTTTGACATTTTTCTCTTAGTTAGGTTGGGGGACTAGTTTATTTCGAATCCTTTCAGCGATTTTTTTTGCCCCACACGTCGAATTAGTCTCTTTTCTTGTATTGCACTTAGAAAACTGTACAAGTAGAACGATATCTACGGTCGTCCCTCCTGCGTAGTGAGGTCAAATCTTTCAGTTCAATAACCAGTTTAGACACACAAGGTCTGACCAGACACAGATGTCGACCAACTTTTAAGAGGATGGGAAAACTGACAACACAAAAACCTCCACTTCACAACATTTATATTTTCCATTCGCCTCAATTCACTTAGATTCTCCGTCGTCCTTCAATCGACTGAATCAGTCACATTTTGTACTTTACAAACAAAAAACGTCGACGGCGTATAAAGTGAAAGCGATCGGTGCGGACTAATAAATAGGACGTAAATAAATAAATATTTGTACACAAAATCAACATCACTTACAAAAAGAAACGCTTTAAATTTATTTACAACAGTATTTCTGCGCTTTGGAGAAGTTTGATGAAGGCACGTGGGAAAGGGTGGAGAGTTTCATTCGCATAGGAAGCTCCCAAACTAAGGGTTAATGAAGCAGTCATTGAGTTGGTGGTTTATGATTTATTCGTAGAGTAACGTTTTTCGCTCAGTTCATATGAACTTGTAAAACAACGTTCTACGTAGAAACTGTTAGCGCGACATTCCAGAATTTTCGGATCTGTTTACGAAGTTTAGTCAAAATCGTAAGGGATAGATTGACAGGGGGAGAGAAGGGAATAACGATAAAACGCCCACCATGTTCGTCGTGATAGAATGCCATTTAGCCGACGCATCCCTTCAGACAACACGGAAGTGCTCCTTCAACGATGAAAGTAGGCAACTCGGAACGCTCGTGCGGAAACTTATTTGCTCATTTCAGCGTTAAAAAGAAGCCAAAGAAACAGGAGAATGAAAATAGGCAGGAGCCTTCCTTCTCGAGCGCGGCTCGTTGCCTACCTTCACATTTGTAGGATCACCGGAGCAACGTGCTGAAGGTTTGCATAACTAATTAAACTTGAGCGTAGTGATTCCGTTAATTTCTCAGTATACCATCTAGCTAGCGGTTCGCTTTCAAGTGTTCGAATTGATCGTACGGGGATATTTATAGTGTTCGATTGAGTACAAACAACCTTTTAAACTAAAGTTAACGTACCTGTTAGGTGAGTCCGTCTCCTCTGGCTTGTGAGTTAGCCAGAGGAGACGGACTCACCTAACAGGTACGTTAACTTTAGTATTTGCCTACTGGCGGACACAACCCAATTTCTTTAATACCTTTTAAACATTAACCTCATTAAAGGCTAAAACTATGTTTCGTTGTCGACTTTTTGACTTTTAAAACTGTCCAAGTTGTTTCCAAATACAAGACAAAAAGTGATAAATTTATCCACGGGAGAGTATGGCATATACGCGCCAGCTTCCACTAATACTAATTCTTTCGAGATCATTTAGTGATGTAGGGTGGTTATAGATTAGGTAACAAAATATTGTACTCGAATTACAACTTTTATTGTGTAAGTTTGTACATAAGTATAATATAGGTACTTGACAAATCAGTAGGAATCATTTATTGTTAAACTTAGGTTTCCGAGGTATTTTCAACGAGAATGAAACATCGGAATTCGACAAAATGAACATCATTCGTTAACATTGTACGCAGTTTAAAACATTTCACGCAGTCTTTGTAATTGTTCTTTTATCAATGTGGTACGTACTGGTTCCTATAATCTTGTTGCACGGCGTGTTCGCATTTGTTTCTCGAACAAGTTCACAGATGAACCTCCGCCTTTTTTACTTTCCTTGGCTCTACGAAGTGGCATAACTACGAAAGGCAAGTTATGTAATCGGCTGAAAAATAAATGTTGAGTTCTCTTCAGATCTTTACGGTGCAGCCCCCCCCGGAGTACGAAAAACACTATTTGGGAAAATGGCCTGTGTGTGTGTGTGAACGGTTTTTTAAGAGAAAACGACCGTACCAAATCAGCTCAAACTTAATATCTAGCCCGCAGGTTACCATGGGACGCCAAAATAAGGGTATGAACAAAATCCACCGAAAGTTAACTATAGTTATCATAGTGATCAAAACACCAAATATTTTTTTCCTCAAAAACGGCTCTAACGATTTCGATTTAATTTTTTTATATCGATAGCTCTCAATAAGGGAATTATACCATAAAATTTCCATCTGTTGGAAAATGACGAGAGCAGCACAATAAACTATCAACATTTTTGACGTTTTAGCGCGGGTTTTTTCTTATTAACTCCGCTGAAATGTTACTAGAATGTAAAAAAAAAAATGGTGTAGTAGTCCATTCCAATACCTTTAAGGTGAGCGGTTGAAAAGGCTCATAAGATATAAGGGGGTCACTCCAGAAATTCCTGAGTTTCAACTACCGCCGTTTCGCTTACTACCAGTTCTAAAAGTTTTTACCCAATAACTCTGCCAAAGCGATTACTATCCTTCTTCAATTCGTGTTTTCAGCCTCATTAACTTTCTGTGTACCAATTTCTCAATAATGGTCCTGGAATGAGTACAAGCAGCACAATAAATTCCGGAACTGTAAGCGCTACCGCTTTCTGCTGTGTGAAGTGTTGTTTGACCAAGTTCGAATGAACAGAGTGATAAATGAACTGACCAAGTAGAAAAAAAAAACCATGTACCCGAGTGAATTGGCGTAAAGCTAAGGAAGGTTGTGTGCTGCAACGCACCAGATATGTCACCCTTGAATGGCAATCCTGTAACCCGCAATATCGTCAGGTTCTGACCATCTTGTCAGCAGCTCCTCCGCACACTTATCGATTTTGTTAGCGTCACGCGTCACGCCATAGGCAGTAGATGCAATTAAAGCCATTTTGCAAATGAAGATTCCATTAGTATGCTCTTTGCGGTGATGGAAGGTCCCTCTAGGTCCCTGTTCAAGGGAATATGGTATATGGGTTTATGAATCCTGTATTTTCTGACAGTACCAGTAACGTCGTACCCATCTGAGGTGTTTCAAAGTGTTGAAACTCGTAAATAAATTATCAAGATATATATGATATGACAACTGCTCAATTCATTCGGGTAAATCATCAAGGAGAATGATGAGTGGAGTTGTTCGTGGATTCTCAATGTCTCAGGAGCGATGTTGAGATCTGGTAGCTCTGTCATCTTACTCTTCAGCATCAATGTCAATCATAAGCTACTACAAGAATATAGCCCTGTTCCCAAATCCACCATTATCACTGAAACGTATAGTCGCAAGCATTGAAAAAGTGATAGCATCTTATTTTGAAATGGCATTTTTAACCATTCCATATGTGAGAGATGAATAAATTGTTCAATCCACAAAACACATTATACATTCGGAGAGTATATTAGAAACACATCATGAAGATATCAGGCGAAAAGGACGTATTTACAATAGCTAAATGGTACTTACGTCATATTTTTTGTCGATTCGTTCGCCGCATCATATTCAAAGTCGCAGCGAAAAGAGTCTAGTCGCGTAGATTTCGAAAACAATACCTCCGAAGTGAAATTTCATGACCCAACACGAATTTTATCTCAAACGCAAGTCCGAACTTGCCGCTGTGTGACGCGAAAATGGATTTAAACGAGCGAAGAGAAAGTGTGAGCTGCTATGCGTGGCTCAAGTAGCGAATTGTGAAAACCATCGGATATCGCCGAACTGGCCGCAAATATCGAATAATTGTCCCTTAAGGCCCCTTGCACACCTCATTGCGTTGCGGAGAAGCCAAAAAGGATCCAGAAACCAAATCACGGAGCGTTCAAAGTGCTGTCGAACAGGTCGTGCCTCCCACAACTGCCACAGCACAACTTGTTCCGTTTCTCGAATAACTAAGACCGCACCTCTGTGATTGACGATTAAGTAAAGTGTATAAACACTCACTCATGAAAAGAAGCTACAATGAAACTCCACCCGTAACGTGCCATCACAACTTTGACAATAAGACACAAATCATTATAGTATCAGTTAACGAACTGGAATGTACAACAGAACAAGGAGCATTTGATTGACGGTCGGTGCAACAAAATGACCAATACGAATGCAAAAGTGCGTCGAATGACGGTATAAAAATATTGACTGTGTTACTGAGGTGGAAACGACTCGCGTTTCGCTGTTATAAGAGCGTTGCACTGTGTCTTTGATATGAGGCGGGTCAAAGGGTCAATTTGTAGCACCAAGCGTGTTTTAGAGCTTTCGAAGAGAGCATGGAAGGTGAGAGCGCGTAAGTATAAATATAAGGCGGGGCGGGGCAGCCTTTTTAGAAACAAAGTGACTAATATTGCCATTCGCGGGGGAGGGGGGCTGACCTCCCGAAAAATATGGATTTACAACGCTGCGCCCGGAGCGAAGGAGATACAAATTGCATACAAAACTACATTCCTGTTTGTGGCTTTCGAAACGAAACTTCGACGAAAAGGACGAATTTGAGAAGGTGCAGAATTTCGGGTGAAAGGTTGATCTCTGAGGTCGGAATGATGAAAGGGTCTTGAGCCTGGTGACCCAAGAGGAAAATGACAGATATTGGGCTTTTTAGAGTGATGAGGAGCAAAACGACAACATCGATATTGCAATCACGAGGTGCTGAATGTTGTGTCAGAGGAAACAAGTGGGTGCCCCTAAATCAAGGCGTAGTTCCACACACACCACATGGAGGGGTCCAAGGACACAAAGACTAAACCAGCTTCACGATGTGACAACAAACAGATTGCAGGGGTCACGAAGTCTCATTTTTGAAGAGTTGAAAGGCATTTCTTATATCTTAGAACTTGAGCAGCAGTTTCAAGCGTCACAACGTGATCTGTAAGCTAAATCTTAGTGCTCATGGATTGGGCTGTTTCAAGCCGTGGAGTCCTACATAAAGCATTTCTCATATCTCTGATGTCCTAGGGCGCAGGAAAGTACTGCCAATTATCACTGTTACTTCCTAGTGGAATCAGAAGATCGTTTACTCGTAAAGGTTATACGCATTAATGTTTGTACACATTTCTCAATACATGAGAACTCAGATTCAGGGTTTTTAAAGAGGCACTGTTACTCTGGACTCATGAAGGCCCCATGGAGCAACTCGGAGACTCAAAAACCGGTTTCAGGACGTGTTCTGCTTGTAAGCTCGCTCTAATGCGCCTCGCAACTCAATCTACAACTGCCCTTGACTTAGTTAACCGCAAACTTGGTGCCTACAACTATCTCCGGAGCCCTGGATACGACACTTGTTAAACGGGTTAGCAGTATCAGAAGCACGTAGAGATAAATTCAAACGTGGTGTGGAATACTGGTTGCTGTTTGGCGCTATTCAACTCTGGATCGTTTACCAAACACGTCACTACTCACGAGCTTCTCCACAAGTCAACCAGCAATTTAATTTCTGGTATCAATTCGAGAGACGGGCCTACGAAAAGTGTTGGTAATAAACACTTATGGACAGCTCAGTTCTTCCAAAGAGAGAAATTTTGTTGTGAATTCTGTGCCGCCTTTCACTACGTCGAGCGTCAAAAATTTAACTATTCGGAGAAATTTCGTTACAAAAGCCCGCACAACCGTACCCTTATCTGTCCCTAACTTCACTGTTACATTCATAACAAAACTTGTCAAAAAGAGCAAAATGCTAAAATTGTGAAAAAATCGTATGTACAAAAATTCAAGTAGAAAATACATTATGTACAGAGTTAGAATATTGCCGCTTTGTCTTGAGCGTCGCAGGCTGGCGTTGAAGCCGAAGGGCGCAACACAGTGTCAGCCTGCGGGCTGAGAGGTGGGGGGTTGTGGAGGGGAGGGGAAACCGACGTAAGACGACTTCGGTGGCTGAGGAGGCGGAGACTGCCTTAGAGATCTGAAACCAAGAAAACGATTAAAATATTAAATTCCCCACAGTTAACTCTTCACTAATAATAACGTAGTAATTGAACATTTTGTTCAACTAACCACATAGCAGGTTACTAGCACAAGCTGGTAGCTCAACCATTCTGCTTACATTGGAACATGGAAGTTGACATCTAGACGGATTGAGACCCACTCCACCCCATGAGTTGATTGAGGACGTGATATAAATTAAATTATTGTGAGGCTTAGGCTTTCTCGTCGTTAATAGGGCCAGAATTGATTGAGTGGCTTCTACTAATGCCACGAGCTGAAGTGGTCTGCTCCAGGAGCAGTGCTACTGAGGGTGGAGGGAGGGGGGGTTCCACCTGACTACCATCATAGGCCTCTAGAAGTGAGGACTGAATTCATATTGCGAGGTATACGACCGCAGCTCAGGATCGTCGAAATTTTTGCCCGAGTCAATGACACTTAAATTTCTATCTTCTCGTAACAACTGCTCGTGTATTACAATTATAGTTCGAATCAGTGTGGAATCACAATTAACTGTTTATATCGAGCTAACCTACCGTTTAAACGTCAGCTGCGGTTCTGGGGTATTCCAGCGATATATTACACAAAAGCGGGCCCTGGTAAAGCGATAGGGGCCAGGTAAAAGCTCACTTGGCTTCCTCAACTTCGATGGGTGGACTCGTCGAAGAACCTTCGGGGTTGATGCCTGAAACAACGAAAATATATTTCAAGTTAACAGCTAAATGAAGGGTGTCATGCAAGGTAGCAATTTAACAAGGGCCAATGGTTGCCTAAACGGACATGAAAATGGCTGCCTTTCATTTGGCAAAACAAATAGTTGCAGCCCTTGGGAAACTATTGGTGGGACAGGAAATATCACTGTCCAATCTCTGAAATCAATCAATCTCGAATAACTCCTTTTACTTCACTGACATTGCACCAACAGAGCGTGCACAGCCATCGTTCTTCACATACATTGCATTCAAGTTCAACATCCCTCAGGAACAGGTCTCCTGTGTGCTCTTCAGAATCGTTACCACTTTCCTACGCTTCAGGAACGCAGATTCTTTGGGCTGATACTGTGGAATGTGGCGTACGACGGCCTGCTTCATCTCAAGATGCATGACGATGTGAACCTGATGGGGCACCTGAATGACGCAGTGGCATTATTATTAGTTGCACGCTGGAATCAGTCCAGATAAAGAAGGAGCCAATAATGCGACGGGTGAGGGAGTAAATAGGAGACCTGCGCAACACACAGGTGACGCCGTGAGAAATGGAGACGCTCTTTCCCATTCATGTGGAGCTACAAACAGGGGAAGCAGTTCGATATTTGGGCGTGAAGGTGGGTACCAAGTAGTTATTTGGTTTCCACATCCAGCAAGCAGCAGGCTGACACTGTGTTGCGCCCTTCGGCTTCAACGCCAGCCTGCGACGCTCAAGACAAAGCGGCAATATTCTAACTCTGTACATAATGTATTTACAGATGGCCACAACACACAACATGGCTGCAGTCGAGAACAAGGTAGGTACTTATGAGTGCTGCACACTCAGTTCTCTTATATGGGACATAGAGCATTTAGGGTGTACCTGCACCGAATTAGAACCGCCGCGAGCTCAAAATGACTGCACTGCATGACAATGGTGCACGTTGTCCCACGCCATCTTCTCATAAGACTGTAGGTGCATTGCTCAATCTTCCTCAGCACTTGTCATCCAGAAGAGGATGGAACATGCTGTTCCTGGGCCAGTATCTCGCAGCGATGAAGAATGAAGACATGGAGGAAAAAACCGCTCCTTAACCTCCCCAACTGCTGGGCTGCATGGAGAATGTATGGGAATGGTGGCACAATGCAAGATTATCGTGAGGGCCAACCTAATGCAAGGCGCTAAACAGTTCCAGGTTGGCTCTCAACACACAAGAGTAAATGCTGTGAACTGGTAGCCTCTTCCACAGCCCCATTTCGCTTCCTTCAGCTCATTTTTCATCACATCCACTCCTGACACGTTCTACGCTGGCCTTTCCTCCGACAATCTTTAACACTACTCTCTTCAACAATCGAAAACTCAATCTTCTTTTATATTAAGGCAACCATAAAAATATTCCCCTACGCCTCAGCTTGCAGAGTAGGCAAACTGCATAGCGACCTCCATAGACAAAATCATCTAGGTTACAGCTATGTTAACAAAATTATCAGTAGAGGTTCGTATTTAAAGTTCTGAAATTACACAGGAAATCCTGTGAAAACATAGTTTCGAGGAAGTTTTACAACTAACAGGGAACTGGGTGAGAGCAAACCCTATCAGGCGAAGTTTCGAGCGAATCGGGGCATTTGAGGTGCCCAGTCAGCACTAATGCTTCGGACGAAGCTCTGCTGAATGGAAGAGTTTGGTTGGTCCCGGTATATTAGGTGTTAGTTGCTATCGATTATTTTATGAACATTATTACACGTCTAACTGTAAGTAGTGTGTTAGACTACCAAACTAATTTTCTTATGACGGCTATTGTCAAACGAATGAGATTTTTAAGAAGAAAATTTCGCTAAAATAGATGTTCGTTGCAACTGATACAAATTTTCAATGTTAATGTTAGAAGATGAGATCTTTATTTTAATTTCTTCATGTCCGAATTGCTTTTTTTCATTCACGCTGTTGGTCAGTTTAGAATGTTTGAAACCCCCCCCCCCACCTCTGAAAAAGTACACGAATCCATAAGTAAGCGCTTCTACTACAGTAATGTCTGGACTGATGAGCGACCAGATATCCACCCAATCTAATTCCAGTGCCTCCAGAATTTGGCAAACCCGAACTCAATTTGTCCCTTACGTCAAGGAGTCCGTAATTCTTAACCCATCTTATCCATTCCACGATCTCTCCCTTACCAGATGACTACAACTGCTTGCTCTCAGTCCAACTATACTAAACACCATATTTTCATGTCTCATTGCCTCGGGGTCAAATGGCATAGATATTGAACGGTATTTATGTTTACCGATACAATAATTGGAAAGCTTGTTTAATTGCAAATTGTTTAAGCTGCTTGAATAATTGCAAATTGTTTAAGTTACAATAATTGGAAAGCTTGTTGCTGTAAAATAAGCCTGAAAAGAAGCTGTAGACGTTAACATGCCAATATGGTGAATCTGATGAAAACAGTAATGAGTAAATAAATTATTTAGCTTTTACTACAGATTTTAAGACTGACTTAAGAACTGTACACGTGCAATTGGCTATATGGTTCGAATAAAATAAATAAATAGCTCACCTTCCGCGATGCCTCGAAGGTTGTCAATTTTCGCGCATATTTTAAGCGCTGGTCCCAACTTCATCGACATGGCCGACATCAAGTGGTCTGCTTTCAGCAAAAGCAGCGCCTGCCCGTCGATTTCTTGTATCGCGAAGTCTTCGACGTAGTCGTCGCAGCCAGGAAGCTTTTTGATGTACTCACATACATCGTTGACCTGTTTAGAAGAATAGTGGATAGTTAGAGCGCAGTGTCTCGAATACTATAATAACCCATTTCTGCCCTTATGAACCTCTCAAAAAAGGGACCCCCACGTAAAAATCTCACATCGTAGAACGGAATGTGAATTAATTGCACCAACAGTGCAAATTAATTTTAGCCTTCCTTTGGTAATCAGACAGCGAGCTTGATTAAATCTTAATCTAAAATGAATCACATCATTATCAATCACTGAAAAATGAAAAATATATCTAGACGAGATCATGAGTTCCTTCTAAAACCAAACCTTTAATTATAAACTCAAACTTACGGTCCATTTGAGGGGGTTAGGCGTTGGGAGATCTTTGAGATCCTCGTCCAACCGTGATATTGCGGCAGCCACTGGGTTCTCACCACCCGCGTCGCTTCCTATCAAACTCTCAGTGCCTGACACTGCTGAGTCAGAAGTGGACTCCATGTTGTCCTGTTGTAAAAGAAACAAAAAGTTAGTTGAAAGAAAATCGTACGACAGGAACTCGATCCAAGTGTTTGGAACGATATGAGAAGAAATACAAAGTACTAACCCAGTCCTTTCTGTCGATCTTGTCCTTGTCGTCAATTCCAAGCCCTTTCTTCTTCAGTTTTCCTCTATAAGGACGAAAAAACTATTTGTGAGAATTTAATTTGGTATTTGTTTCGTTGCACAGTGAAAACAGAGGACAGTTACGGAAAACTCAAATAGTCCGCACTCAGCTGTGTGGATGTCAGCTTTGGTTAAACTTTGAAAGTAGGCACAATTGTGATAAAGCTTGTGTGAAATTGTATGAGCAATGGAGATTGCTCAGAAAGTGAAGGTGAGTTGGGACACTACAATCTACAGAAATGCAGAACTGTTCCAAACACTAACTCCGTTGTGCTCTCATTCGTCTTTCCCTCAAAATAGGACTTTCAAGTCTTCGAGTCTCTCAAAAGCCTCTGGGACGTATCACATCAGAACTATGAGGGCTGTGGGTCATTCGTTAGACCTGACTCTAGACACACCAGCAGCATTTGACTGGGGTGCATTGTACTACAACACGTATCTCGAAATATTGTCAACTCATTAAACGAAAATTCTAAAATATCTGGTGCGTAGCAACTCACAATTTTCTGGAACCTCCATAAATTCTATGATCTACTGGAACGCTATACCTACGTTTAATGCTTTTCTACGAAAACATACAGAACAAAATGGAAGTACTAGTTAGCTGAAAGTACCCGGTAAGTTTGATCGAAATTGTTAACGACATTTTTGAGAAAATCTAAAAAACGATAATTTAATGTACGTGGTGGTCCAAACCAAATATCACACCTCTGAAAATGGAGAACTCGGCAATGAAAAAGCGGAGAGGGCTTCGGTGGAAGTCATGGTTTGAAGGACAGTCTTTAGTTTTGTTTGGTTGCTCAGAAATGTTGCTACCATTTCTATGTAACCTTCAGCAGCTCATGAGTTTGTTCATTGTTAAATAGATGGCATCTGCTCAAAGCTTTTTGTGTTATTGAGTTCAGCAGGATGCGGCTCCCTCCCTGTCCACCTTATTTGATTGGGGGTGCATGGTATGTACTCCACAAAAATAAATCGTAGAGGGTCACATGAGGGCTTCTTAAAGGCCAGTGACGAAGAGCTCTGTGCGAGTTTCCTCGTGATACGTTTCATTCACATACGTTTGGTGTGACGTCCTCAGTCCTGCCCGAATGAAGCGCAGGAAAACGCAACGGAACGCCCCAAAAAGCGCCCCCTTTCCTCTGTCTTCTCCCATCAGGCAACCGTCAATTATTATACCACAATATTTGCCAAGCCTTGGGTTTCATTTTCCTCCACTGATGTCTAAACTAGCTTCACAATTGTGCCAATTCCTGCAGGAATATCCTGCCAAACTCGATAAGACATAAAGCTGTTTGTTGACAGCTGGCCATGTTAGCAACATAACAACGAACTAATGAGAATTACATGAAAATGGGAGCTCGTCGCGACATCTCCTCTGTCTTCTCCCATCAGGCAACCGTCAATTATTATACCACAATATTTGCCAAGCCTTGGGTTTCATTTTCCTCCACTGATGTCTAAACTAGCTTCACAATTGTGCCAATTCCTGCAGGAATATCCTGCCAAACTCGATAAGACATAAAGCTGTTTGTTGACAGCTGGCCATGTTAGCAACATAACAACGAACTAATGAGAATTACATGAAAATGGGAGCTCGTCGCGACATCTCAGAGCAACCAAATAAAACTTCAGACTGTTCATCAAACCATGGCTCATTGCAAAGGACTTTCCCGTTCATCAAACTTTGCAAATATTTATAGAGAACAAAAGTTAAATGCTAATTATTAGAAAATAGTTTGAATTTAGTCAAAATCCAATTACAAAAATACACAATACCCTCATTTTTGGTATATTACGCGAATGCAATACTGTTCTTACCCGTTGGGAAGAAGAAGGTACAAAATCATGCGTAATTATTTGACCAACTGAACATGGATTGATCTTGGTGATGGAAACTGAAGTTTTACCAAACTGTATCAACGTTTCGTACTCAACATCGCAATAACTTCATTTACTTGGTCAAAAGGGAGTTTAAAGGATGGATTGTAAGGAAGCATTTTGGCGGACAAGAGACACGCAACTTGTCGAGACAAAAGTTGTTCATACTGAGGCCAAATAAGGGGCCCACCCCGAATAGAGCTTATGCTAGCTCGGCAGAGGCGTCTATCAAATCGTCGAGAGCCACCATATCTGGAATGTTCCAAATCCCCTGCACGGAACACACTTTAGTCCTGAATTGATTTAAAATCCGCTATTTTATAAACTTGTTTGGACCCTCAGTTTTTCCCCTGACACTTGAACGGAGGTCAAACGATCAATTAAACGTTATGTAGCATTTCTATAAAAATTTTTTTCAAACGAAAGAAAATGCTACCATTTAAAATGTGGAAACTCAGAGTTCAAACAGTCAGAATTACCTAACTCAACGAACAACTGAAAACAGCAAATGGAAAATACATAAAACATGAGCAGCTAAAGCATGTTGCATGTTTCATCATTTTAGCCGTAGGCTCAAAGCAGAACTCTAACAGAGGGTCAAAGTAACGAGCTTCCTTTCTCATCGACCTTATTATTTCATACATTTTGGCTCTGCCGGAGCACTGGAGTTCCCTCATTATCATAGTAAACTAGTATTAACGTTCTTTGCGCTAACATTGCGTACCCTACTTAAGAGATTAAAATTGAAACGCGGAAATAATAGATAAAAAGTAATTTTCAACTCACTTCTTGGTACATTCGGGGGAGCAATACTTTTTACTCTTCTTCGATTTTTCTCCTTCTGGCAGTGGTCCTCCGCAGACGTCGCATTTCGTCCTTTTCTTCGAATGAGGAGTGTGGGGCGTGTTCCCGGGAGTTTTGGCAGTTTCCAAATTTTGTTTCTTGACTGTAAAACAGAAAGGTTTTAGAGTAAAACGAAAAGAAGGAATAGTGAGAGGGTACAATTGCTACGAATAGCCGCACACATTGAGGTGGGTTTGATGTCTTCGACTCGATATTGTTCGGCTTCATTCCCAACCCAAAGACGTGAGTCAGCCATGCGTTCCAAATCATTGCGACCAGAGCACTTGAACTAGCAAGTTCCGATTATTAGGAAAGTTTGATTTCGAATGAACTTACGTGGAGGTTCATCGGCGCCGATGGCCATGTTGTTATCAGACTTGTCTTTCCTCGCTCGAACCGTCTGCGCCAATTCAGACAGTAAGGAACTCCTGCTGATGGGAAACGGTTCGGAAGCTGGAAAATGTGAAGCACAATTCAGTTATTATATCAGTACTTTTAATTATTATTTCAGTGCATTAGTAGGCGAGCTAATTGTGCTAAAGTACGAAACGAGAAATGTAATATGAAATACCTGATATCCTAAAACGTAATTCTAGCACTTTATTGAAAAGAACGTCACCTAGAGGGGCCATGCATTTAGATATGGCTTCCCACCGTCCACATATACCACAGCTTTATACTTCCGCCAGCTCCAGGGCTGACAAGTCCACATCCTGGGCAATACTGACGCCAGCTTGCACACTATGACTCCTCTTCACTCGAGAGCATACCTCTACCTACAGCGGCAACTGGATGCGACCGCTTGACACATGCACGACAGTTATGCGGTGACTGGAAGTACAGAAACCCGCTCATTTAAACTCACCCATACTTAGTACTATACTTTTGCCGCATTTATTCAGCTTATTTCTTTTTTTCACTTTTTATTCAACTTTTAACAATAATTTTACTTATTTTTCAACTTAAACCTTTTTTTTACTTTATTTTAAATGAAATTTTACCCGAACTTCCAATGTTTATTTAGTGTATCATTATTTAATCACATTTCCTTGTAACTTATGCATTTATACAACTTTCACTTATTGAACTTTTGATTGTTCAGGTATAGCTTTTGTATTTCACTGTCTTTTATCTTCTTTAATTTAACCTATCCAACATTTACATAACTTTCCTATTTTATCAACTCTTTCAATTCAACTGTCACTTACATTCTTGAATAACGTATCCTTCGATGACGTGTGTGAGGACTTGAGGTTTGACCATCGCTTTAGGCGGCCCCTGCGAGGGTTTAGGAGGGTCAGGCTGCAACGGGGCTTGAGCCGTAGGAGCTACAACCGCAGAGGACGGAGGAGCGGGCGTCAAAGGCGTCACTGTCTGAGGCACTGAAGCGGGTGGCTGCTCCATTTGCGAGGGTTCGGACGAAGGCACTACACAAGGCTGCGCACAATTTGGACAATATCTGTCAGAATCAGCGACGTCAAAATTGGTGTACATAGGATGGAATGGTTTTTGGTTTTGTCGTTTTACCTGAGTCGGAGGAGGCGTGGGGGCAGAAGCGGAGACTGGAACTGTCAGCGGAGCTAGTGAGGAGGGCAGTGCAGAGATGGGAGCTTGAACGGAAATTGGAGTTGGTACTGAAGCACCGATAGGGACCATGGTTTGTGACACTTCCATCACTTGAGGAACGGGTGCAGGGCAAATGCCTGAAATATAAATGAACAAAAATAATACACGAGATGTATACACCCAATGGAGACTGAAGTACAATCGGTTTATTCGTCTGAGATTTATAATCTTAACTGAATGATTTAAATTGAAAAATTAACACCAAGATTGTTTTTCCAGTTTTTTCAAAAACGGATCTCAAGATTTCCATCAAATTGACATGTTTTTCCAGCCAACTGGGATAAACAGTTTGTTCTGCGTAATCATTCCAATAGAAATGATTCATTCCTATCGAAATGAATATGACCCTGAACTAAAATACAGCCCCTGTACAGGGAGCGTCAGAAAAGGTTATGTGTTGATCAGCAGATACGATTTGTAATCGCTTTAATTTACGTCTATTTTCTAAAAACCGCCTCAAGACTCTACAACAACAATACAAACATATAAACAAGAGGTTAACAGCACTCACCATTCTCCTGGGGAGCCTGAAGAGTTACCACCTGTGGCATCTGTGGCACCT
Organism: Pachypeltis micranthus; assembly: GCA_020466155.1. Classification (NCBI taxonomy): domain Eukaryota; kingdom Metazoa; phylum Arthropoda; class Insecta; order Hemiptera; family Miridae; genus Pachypeltis; species Pachypeltis micranthus. The sequence goes on along the minus strand of CM035770.1, from coordinate 52,694,501 downwards.
CTGCTGGAGTCCCCACCACCTGAGGAGCTGGAGTCGTGTCCTAAACGAAACCAACACACTCTTGAAAAATTATAAGGTAAAATTGTCGCAATAGAGATTGGAATTCATTAAACCAGATAGTTAATAACTAGTTTCTACTCGTACAAGTGTCTCAGGAGAATATTACGGACGAGGGGCTCGTCATGAGTCGGCTGTGTGCTGTCTGAATGACAGCTGTCAAGTCGTCACGAGTCGCACTTATCAACGTGAAGGTCACATTTACTTTTACTTTCACTTACTTCTTCATATGACTATGGAAAGTGAAGTGTGTTACCTTAATAAAGGTTTCATGAAATAACCAAGAGGAACCTCAGAAATTCCGGAACTCAAACTGCTTTGTTAATTGACTTCTTTCACAGCGTTTCCCTTATAATTTCAGAAACGTAAACGCGAACCAATAAAAATTAATTTAAAAAATCACAATATATGAATTATCAATAACGTTTTCTATGAAGTTATGTTTTACAAGTTAGTGTGAATTGAGTGAAAAATAAAGATGGATTAGTAGCCAGACTGTACGTAGGGCGGAGGAAACAAGTGTGATGTATCGTACAAGTTTCGTGTACATTGTTGTGGAGTTATAGGGTAAACACTGTGAAAAATGTTAGTCAATGAAACGAGAGTAGTTGAGACTCAAGAATTTATCACGTTGCCCCTAATTATCTTACGACCATTGATGCACTTGTATAGTAATAGATAGTACATTTGACTATTAACACGATTTTTATTAGAACGCTATTATAAGTGAGAGATTTCAGGGGGAAAACGTGCGCTAAAACCCAACTGTCGCCGAAATGTTTGAGAACTTATTGTGCCGCTCAAGTTATTTTCCCACAACAATTTTATGTCTCGATGTCATTTGGGAGTGCCCGCACAATAAATTTTCCCAACATCGAATGCGAGTGGTTGTAATTTAAACCAAGTTTCGAAAAACATTTAATTTTATAACAATTTGTTATTTGTGCGGCCCTTGTTCTGCCTGTTACACATTTATTGATTGATTGTGGCTTCTTGTCTTAGCATGAATTCGCACATTCAGCGGCAATTATGTAACCTTTTGTTTACTAGCAGTAAATTGTGTTTTGGGCAACTGAACCCTAATGAACTAGCCTTATCGATACTTCTCCTCCCTGTGACTGAAGTTTTTATTTTAATTTTCTGACAAGTTAATACCAATTGTTCTATTGAGGATTATTCTTTCCTCGACATTCCTTCGGTCCCATGGGGCCGTATAGGAAACCCGGAAGTAGCATCAAAATGCCAAATACAGTAACATTCACTACATTCAAGGCTCACCATTTTATTGTCGTCGGGAACTGACGTCAACTCTTTAGGCGGTTGAGGTTGCAGAGTTTGGTTAGCAGCTGCGATATCTGCGAAAGAAAACGACAAATTGAGACGATATTTCGGAATAAAAAAATTCCGCATTTTCGTATATTCACGCTCAAACGCGACTCACTCATTAATGGCGGAGGTTTCGGTTGGAGCAGTTGCTGCTGAGGCATCAACGTCCCTTGAGAGGTGATGATCATCCTGGAATAAAAAGTCGACAATTAAGACGTAATTACGGCGAACAACTCTTGATCGCGTTCATTTCACTCGAGGAGAGGTTGAAGATCTTTAAAAAATAATACCGAACTGATTGCGATTATCGCCCGCTATCGGATTTTGTTTAGTTTCAACTACTCAAACTTTTATTTAGGCCACTTCAAAGAGATTTGTCGCATCGTTCGATTTGTAGCTCACTTCACGTCCGATAATACACACACCGAGGCCTCGAAGCAGGTCAGAGGTTCATTTTACAGTTTTACAAAACGTTTTCTCCAAACCTATACATTTTGGGGCCTACTGAATCTAATAAATCTAGTGGGAGGCCTCACGTAACTTTCTCTAGGTATTGTAGCTAACAATTCAATACATTACTTCAAAACAATTTTCCCATCGCAACTTTACGTTTTAAGGGCTTCCGAGTAGGGCCAAACTGATACAACGTCGTAAACCAAACGGTTCAAAGAAAGAAAAAGGCTTCTGACTCCGAGAAACGCAATTTGAGAGAATGGTACGTGTTCGTACAAAACATTGTTGCCCGATAATTCCAGAACAGTAAATACGATCCTTCTCCAAAATAATCACGTCGACAGTCACACCAATCACCTGGGCATTGATTGCTCAATACGCTCAATAATAGCATAACTTATAATACATTTATTTCATCATTATGTAACATCACAAATGCTTCAGTTCTCTTTGAGAAGATTGCTGGGGACTGGAGCGCCTTTACAGCCATTAAACTACTGATTGGTAAAAAGCAGAAACAAACCTTCTCAACTTCTTATCAATTTTCACGTTAACATACTTTCATATTTGTGTCCATACACCCACTTTCCAATATGAAAGTATACTGACGTAGCTTCACATTGTTAAAAAATATTATTTTCTTTTAACGTAAGTATTTATCTTTTTAATTTAATATTATTCATGTCACTATTGTTATAAGTATAGCAACAAAATCATGTTCGTTATTACCTTTTAAATACTTCAATAATGTTTGTTATGGACAACGACATGACAAAGCCCATGGTTGTTATGGACAAAAAATGCACTAAACGCAGTATAATCGCAAATACGCCGTGTTTCGTATCGTTTTCAAGGTATTTTTACATCCTGGGTTGAATGGAATGAGTATCAGCCGTATAGAGAAATTACGGTAATTATTAGAGTCAACTAATTGAAAGAACTCGCGGGAACTACAGGGGAAGTCCACGTTTCTTCGTTAGTACTCCCTCCCGTCTCATTAAAACCACCCGCCCGCTCGACTCCCAACATCGTGTCAATTGCCGAGGGTTCGCTGGAAGTCCCTGTCCCAACTTCCCCGACGGGGCGGAGGAAGGTTAGAGCCACTATATATTTTTATAGTGAAGGGAATATTTAGTTTCCATAGTTCCATTGTTGTCAGGTCATGTTTCGTATGGTTTACTAGTATTTTTCGATCGAATTGAATGGGTCTCGGAGCAATAATACTAGGTCAAGCTGTTCATGAGAATAATAAACCGTTGTGTAATAATTTGCAGGGTTTTTTTCTATCAATTTAAATAAGTCTGGAACGTTAAATTCCGCAAATAATTGTGCAATTATAAATCTCCTAGGTTTTTTCAATACAAATTTAATCAAGGTGAGCTGAATCACTGACATGCCATAAAGTTACTTTTATACTCCGCTCCCTACGTTGGTAGAGCATAGACAGCTAATGACTGAATAATAGTAAAGTAAAAATGTTTTAAAGCTTATTATTCACGTTAGTTCTCTACACATTGGGATTTGACTCCGAAGTTTGGCCGTCAAAACTTTGGTACGAGGGTCCCAATTTACACCTAAATATTTAATTTTTGATACTTGGCTAATGGCTGGATGCAAACACGTATCATTACAATTCTGTTTTTGATCGTCACAAGATTTTGCCTAAATCGGGTATGAAATCAATAGGATCAAATACAATAAATTTCGGAACTTTAAGCGCCACCATTTTCTTGATGTTCATATACACTGAGTGGTTAACGGGTTTTTGTTTCTAAAGTGATATAAATCGAAAAGCTTGTCAGGCTGAGAAAAGTTCCGCGATGCGTCACACGCGATCTCTACAGGACATACAAACCAGTAGAACGTAACTCAACGGGCTATTCAGAAATTTATTGAGCTGCTGCTTGAGAACGTTGAGAACTTTTTTTGTGTGGAATAGTTCGTGTTCGAGTTCTGGAATTATAGAAAAAACTCGAAGAAAAAAGTCAACAAAACAACGATTTCAACTACGTTAATTTCAATTCCGGAATTTCTGGAACCCAACTAGTAGGTAATTGATGGGATCCTGAGGGTTTTATTTGAGAGGATTTATTTGTTAGAACTCTAGTGTCATATCAGCACGATTTATGAGGGAAAAAACTGCTCTCAAAATCTTTTCTTCGAAATTGGTGATAATTCGTGAGTCTTATTTTGGCATTCCACATCACTGTAGGCTGAATATCCAAGCTGATTTGATTTTGGTTCTCTTTCAACCACAAATTTTCTTCCTACTACGTGACGTTAAAAATGGTCCAGAAGGTAAAAGGTTTTGGACAGACAGCCTCAAAAGTAGTCGATGGGTAAGAGGGGCATTTGAAGCTGAGTACAAGTAGTGACTTATGGTTTTAAATCGAGAGAGCCGACGAGGACACATCAATTGTCCCTTGAGAACTACAAGATTTTGAGGAAAACAGGTTGAAGTTAACGGAAGCTTCCTAATAATGAAGCCAAACAACAACTCAAGCGGAGGAATGAACTGCTACACGACATAATTGCACGTTTTATAAATCTTACTTCGTTCCCGGCGGGTGTTGCGCATTCGGCTGAGGGCTGATCGGTTTGGTTTGATTTTGGGCATCCAATTTTTGTATCGCCGTCCCTTTGGTCACGATGCTTTTGGTCCTCACTGTTTTACTTTGCTGAAATAAAAAGACGAAAATCGTCATTTAAAACAGGAAACCATCCAACCTCAAAATATTCCTAGCAAACTGGACATTTTTATTGAAAAACTAGAAATTGAAAAAGATTTCCATTTCCACAGGTTTCAGTTTTTACACTATCGTCAGTAAATATAAGTAGTGCGCATTAACCATTTTAAAGCACGAACTCAGAGGAGGTTTACAATGACCTAATAGAAAATTGCGAGGCAATAATAATTAGAAGGGGGTGAAATGACGCGTCAAAGAATACACGGTGAAGGGGGGGGGGAGAGCCTTAACTAGTGGATTTAATGGTGGGACAGAGCTGCCAAGAGACAATTGCAGTACAAAGGCCGTCGGGGTGCTGCGTGGGGACGATGAAAACCATATCTTCCTGTATTATGGAGACAATTTTATAAGTTTGTCGAGGGGAAGAAGGAACATTTGTCATTGAAAGTCGTCGGGTTCGGCCTTCTAATGGTATTAACATCTAACATGGTTTTAACCACCATGGAGGGTACAGGCTCTGGGAGTGTAGATAAGTGGCTCTGCGAGGAGTGAAACGTACATTGCCCTGGACGGTCCCACTCCAACGGTTTTTGAAACAGAAATTTATGCTATCACCGCTGGTGCCGCCATGATGCATGAAAAGCGATATAACATACGGGCGGTCTTGTATATTCCTTGTGAGCTATACACAATCAGGTGGGGTAAAGATAGCTCTCAGTATAAATTCAATGCAGAACACTCTTTCGTTATAATTCTTGTTGTGTTGTTGAATCACTGTTCGCCACTTAGTGATTTATTGTGATGTTGAACACACTATTTACGCAATACGGCATTAGAGACTAATACAAAATAGAGTTGAGCGTTACCGCAAGTTTAATTTGAGCCGACAAAACGACAGTTGGGTTGGGGCCTCGAGTCAACTGAGCGGAGGACATCGAAGGAAGAATGGACAACGTCCTGGTTCCCTGTTGCGTAGCCGTTGCCTGAGCTTTTAGCTCGGGTTTCGCCACACTCACCGTTTCTGCAAAACAGTTAACAAAAATAACGATTAGTAAGGAAAAATGGAGTAAATCGCATATTTGGAAGCTGTTGTAGACAGAAAACTGTTGACAAACGCAAATTATCTAGTGCGACGCGGCACACAACTTTTCTCAGCTTCACGGACATCGAACATTTTTGTCGCTTTAGCGAGTGAACGAACTTGGCATTCTATACACAAGCTGGTGGTGATGATTCTCAGAACTTGACTGTGTCGCTCCTATTAATGATACTACCCTTAAAGCCGCAATCTGAACGGCTTCCACCGTGCAATTTTGTGGAAGCACAGAGCTCTGAAAACCCCCGAAAGCAAATGTTGAGCAGGTTTTAGGTTCGATGCAATCTGACTCAGGTTGGATCTGCAGCGTCGAAGGCTGGCTGGAAACTCTCTTTTCAAAGGCGTTCCCCAGCGACGCTATACCTCCAGACACAGAATCCCGGAGGGCAGCAAGGGAGCTGATTGTGGGCAACAGGCGACCTCTGCACGGCCCTTATGGCTTTAAAGCCCAACAAATCTACGGAGCCAGATGAAATAGAATGGAAGGCTGAGCGGACCATCTCATGCCTTCTTAATTTATTTAATGACTGTCTGCAGGTCGGGCAGTTCATCCACGCAGTGGAAATTTGCGCGTGTCGTCGCTCTTCAATAGGGAAGGCGACTGCGATGAGTCAACAATTATTTGTTATCTTTCGACGACGCGAAAATCAGGTTATGCAGTTCGTGCAGTTTCCTTGTTCGCATAAAGTTTTTCCCTTGTAACTCCAGAACTGTGAACACAAGCCACTCAAAAAAACAATCGCCGCCAGTACTACCAAATACCTGTACGCTGGTTTCTAAATGCAGGTCGTGGCATAATTAGCAGCAGTACAATATATTATGGAACTTTGAGCACAATCGATTTGAGCCAAAAACGTGCATTGATGTTCCAATACGACTTACGTAATTAGTCTTCATGACTTGGATTAATAGCAGTTGTGTGATGGCGTTGCACCATTTATTTGGCCGCTTAGTCCACATCTACTATACGTAACATCAACCGTGGAGTTAGCATCGTTCACTTCACTGCAAATGTTGGCTGTAGATACAACGTGGTTCACTTCAGTGCGCTAAACGAAGGCTATCAGTTTGTAGAAAGGGGGATAAGGGTGGCCCTGGAACACACCGCTTCAACGGCAACTGTACAGAATGAGTCGACTGTAGGTCAATTACCGAAATGAGCTTCACAGACTACAGTGCTTTGAGGGTGAAGGCCTGAGATAAGAGGATCAAACTTATGAGTGACGTCGTGAGTCAATCAAACTTTCCTTCGCCGCCTTCAATTATTGATCAAGCGTCAAGTGGCCACTTGACGCAGCCACTTGATGATTGACGTGCAGTGAATGAGGTGCCGGAGGGGTTTGGGGTGTGCAGGGGGTGCTACGCAACGCGCTCGGACATAAAGCTGTTTATTAAACTGAGTTAAAAGCGTTATTAAAAACCGTGATCTACGCACAATACGACGAAACGCGATATTTGACATTTAACGTCAGACATGTCCGCCACGCGCTCGATTCAATCGGAACTTCGTTCATTTCAAGAGTCGGCGTTCGTCTCGACGACACGCGCGATAACACAAAACGCGAGATTCGACGACGACGCGATGATCGGCACAAACGACTGTTCAACGCGACGAGTTGGACTCGAGAGGCTGCACGACTGTCGCCTGAGAGAAGACCATTCGAAGGGACGAGGGACTCGGGGACCGTCGAAGGTTTCGTAACTCTTCGCAACAAAACAGCTGACGGCAGGTGTCAAGCGGTCGAGTTGGCAGCGAAGGAGGAAGAAGGGGAGTTCGCGAAAAGGTGAAGGTCAATCGGACGACGGGAGGGAAAAGTGGGGGAAATTTCCCCCACCCGCACGAGAATCATTATGAAGGACGAATGGTAAAGGATGCGGGGGGAGGTAGAGGGGTATGGACAACCTGTTTGAAACGCTTCCAGAAACGCCCCCTCCATTAATAACAAACATTCGACCGAATTTATTGAACCGCAACAATTGCAATTCTGAGCCAAAAATCAAGACATTTTTATCACATTTGACACTGTTTTTACACAAATCGAACAACAGAAAACTCTTTCAGGTACCACTGCTCGTCAAATTAGTATTTTTCTTTCCTTAGCTATATAAAGGACTAAAGTAATCAGCCGAAAAAATTCTATTCTTATATAAAACAGTGAAGCAGCTACCCCAGAATTTTCGAAAATGTTCGAAAAACAGTATTTTCGACACATTTTCATTTTTATCTCTGTTCAATGGACTATCAGAGGAACATTTATTGAAAACGATACATAGGTATTAACTATTCAAAAACATCCGTGAGAAAGAAGAGTTCGGTGAGAAGTTCCAAAAACGTAAACCGTAGTTTTGTACTAACTAGTAGAAGATATTTGAAAGTTTAATCAAAATCGTTAGAGCCATTTTCGATAAAAATGCGAAAACCTCTAGTTTTTGGTACATTTTCGTCCCCCACCCCCCTTTCACATCGAATCGCCCATAAACTTATTTTGGTGTCAGAAAAAAATAACGAACAAAACAAATAAGAACCAGCTCAATCGGTTCGGCCGTTCTCCCGCAAATCGAACGACAGACACACACACACGCGGACCACGCGCCGAAATTATGTTCTTTAGACTCAGTAGGCCTCAAAACGTAAAAATCTGAAGAAAACCAAACTTTTACACGATTACAATACTTTCCTTTCCCTTTGGGTTCCAGAAAGTAAAAAGGTTTTCTGCAAATGTGCTGCCCGAAAAACACCATTTCAGAATTTTACAACCTATTTTTTCCTTCCTTTTCACTGCGTAGTAGTAGTGTTCACGTTTCAAGGGCTACACAGTCCGAACAACACAATACTGGAAAACGGTCCGTGTCTGAGAACACGATTGATGAAAAAAGGTGAACCGGATTATCTCAAATATTACATTCAGGCCGGAACGAATAAATGAGGCTATGAGCACAATCGAACCAAAATTGTTCGGATAATTCGAATCGCCAACCACGAACTACGGGCTTATTGGTTGATGTCCGGGCCGGGAAAACTCTCGAAAAAATATGTCGATACAACGACAACAGTTGAACCAAGTTTTGTCGTAAAGGTGAATGAAAACAACCAGAATACAACAAAATAGCCATAAGAAACGTAAACATTGACGATGATGAGTCGCTATAACACTCGCCCAATGTAACAGATATTGCCGACCACAAAATTAATTAAGAAGATCGCTCACCAATCAAATTACGGGGCCGAATTGGAAGGGGGGGGGGGAGAGACTGTCAACTGCTTCAACAAAATCTGGCAACTCCAGGCAGCTGCCCATCTATTGGATACCTCCATTCAAACCCATGTTGGGAATCATCTCTTTCACACAATTCCATCCATACGCCACATTCAGTACGCAGACATACATACATACCTGTCTGAGATAAAAACGAACACCAATCCAGTACACTCTGTGAGCTTTCTGCACTCAATCGATTAATCAAAGCTTTATTAATTTCCTAATCCATAGCTAGTTGATAAATATCGAAAAAAGGTGTTACGCATCACACAACTTTCCTTAGCTCTACCATATTCACCGTTTTTCGTGGCTTTTGCTACTAGTTAAATGTATTTTTCTCCCCGTTCACTTGAACTTGGTAAAATAACACTTCACGGTAGCAGAAAGAGATAGAACTTTCAGTTCTGGAATTTATTGTGGAGCTCCCACTCATGCCCTGACCATTATTGAGCGATTGGTAGATAGAGGATTGATGGTGTAAACATGATTTTTTTTTTTTGAGAAGGATAATAATCAGCTTTCAAGATTTATTAGGTAAAAACTTATAAAAACGGTGGTAAGTGAAACAGCAGCGGTTGAAATTCCGGAATTTCTAGAGTAGCCTCTATGTATCTCATGGGCATCATTAAAAACTCATCGTACAGGTACTTGATTGCACTATCACCTGAATTTATCTCAAGATTCTAGTAACATTTTAGCGAAGTATATAAGGAAAAAACTGCGCCGAAATCAACTTTCGTCGAAACGTTAGGAAATTTATTGTGCTGCACTCGTCATTGGCCCACAGATGGAAAGTGTATGGTATTGTCGTGTTATCTGAAGCTGTCTACACAGGAAATTCAATCAAAATCGTTCGATCCGTTTTTGAAAAAAAAATATTGGGGGTTTCGATTACTATGATAACTATAGTTAGTTTTTGAGCCATTATTCTCATAACCTTATTTAGGCGCCCTATGTTGATCTGGTGGCTAAATATCAAATTTGGGCCGACTTGGTTCATTCTCTCTCAATCACGTTTATAGACACGAAGACTATTTCATCACACGGTGTTTTTCGGACTCAGAATCCTTCGAAACATTAAGATCTGAAGCCAAATTAATTTCCTGCCTTGCACTCCGCAGGAATAAGGAAAGGAATAAGCCCTTACCCTTAGACTGAGCAACGAAAGTTGTGCCCCACCAATTCTCCAGATTAAACCAAAAAACTACAAAATAACTTCACTCACGAGCTTGTTGCTGCTGCTGCTGTTGAATGCTTTGCTGCGGCGGAGGGCTCTGAATGAACATCGGTTGGTCTTGATGAGGCCCACGTATGAAAATGGGGTTCTGAGCGGTTATCACCTAAAAGCGCAGACATCAAACAGGTCGTTAGCGTGAAAACGTCCACGAGCACAAATTAAGGTCGTCGACAGTACAAAAAAGAAGCAGCAACGAAGTAATTTTCCCAGCTTTCAGGAAGTAGTTTAACGAAGTTCAGTCAAATTTATAAAACAATGCAAGTAGTTGATGTTTCAGTTAACAGCGGCAGCCATGTTTCCACTTATTTATTTTTTATTTCGATTTATTAATTTTATTTACAAATCCTCGGTGGAAAGAGAAATGAAAACTTGTATGCGGTTTATAACACTCTAACAACAAATTCAACATGTTTTTAATTCAGTTTACTCAACTCAACTGACGTTGATCAACATTTACTCAACGACTTTTATTGAGCGACATTAGACTGTCGACATTTTTTGGAAAATATTCGTGTTTACTGTTCCAGAAAACTAACTAGAAATAAGTAAGTCAAATATAAAAACGAGAGAAGTGATATTTTGCACTGAATTAAACAAAACGTTCAGTTTGATTTACTGAGGATGGATTAATCGCAAAAGCCGGTCAACGTTTGATTAAACTTAGTGGAAAAGATCATTTCTCTCTTTTTTCTATTTGAAAATGACTTTCCACAATCTCTACATGACGTAAATTGTCTGTAGGGAAAGGTTGAAAAAAGTTAGTTAATGAAACGACACTAGTTTGACCAACAGAATTTCTTGGGTTGCTCCTAATTATTACACTACTAACACTAAACGTCTGTCTGATAGGTAACTAATTCATTTGTCATCCGGTACAATAATTATTTACAATTTATCGTGCTACTTCCTTCCTTTTCCAACGGGTGAACATTTTAGATTATCATTGCGTCATTTGAATATGTTAAAACAAAATAAAAATATCATCGTTAGAGCCATACATTTATTTTGGTCTTCAGCGATTATAAACATATTGAATATCTAATATGGGCTGGTTTAGTTCAAGAGAGACGGTTAGGGAATGAAACTCAGTGGCTTCAGTGGCACCCAAATCAGAGCCGATCTTGTGAGATGTGTCTGATTGAATTTGCCATTCGATCCACGGTGACATAGGAGAGGGGGGATCGGTGGGTCTGTCTCAGCGTTCTATTCATAACAAGATTCTATTGATTTACTCTGATTATTTCGGAGTGTACACAAAACCACTCCTCTCTTTCGTTTTTGTTGTTTTCTGAGTATTTCTTTATTCGAGTAATCACCACCAGGAACCACTGAGCAGCTGAGTTAACCAACCATGATAGCTGCATGTTTGAAATAAATACATACTTCATCCTGATTTTAGGGGGCCTCTCGCTCTACTGACACGGGAATATCAAACTGACCTCGGTTCAAAGTGACAACCAGAAATTGTTATCCCGTAAAAGTCAAGGGCATACATACAATTTCTCCATTCCAGATCGATCTGCTTTCTCCCTACGTTTCCCACTTGTGTACATAAGGAGCACAGAGGGTCCCTCTACCTAGACTACTCTCGGCTTCCTGCTTATAAATATTGTCAACATGCATAGCGTAAATCAGAAGGTGCGGTAGCCCTTGGGGGCGTAACACACTCAGAGTTGCCTCCAAATAAAGTTTAATCAGGTTTAATTAATAAATGGGTAATTTCAGCTGTTGTGAATAAAGTTAAATACAAAAACGAGAGAAATTATTTTTTCCTTTGTTTAATAAAACTTAGACTCGTTGCAGCAGTTAAGCCATCCTCAGTGCAACTTTTTGCAAACGACTTTCCGCAATCTCTCCGCGAGTGCTCAAAATTCTATTGAATAAAGTTACTTGAATGAGTAAAGAGTTCAGTTGTAGCTCAAAATAAATCAACGATCGGACAGAAATAAATCATCGACCAGCCAATTTCAAAAAACTGACATCTGTCCCCCATTTTCCGCGGTGTGAACAAACGTTCACATTTGAGATGTGTTTGCCCCTAAGTGTCGAACTTATTGCGTTTAATTGTATTCTTATTGTATCACCGGTTATTCATTTCCAAATGAAGTGGTCCTTAACCTTATCGTATCTTTGAAATGACGGAGTGTTCAAAAACACGGGAAATTCACGAAATTGTACAAAATAAAATACACCGCAGAAGGAAGATTGTCGAAGATATCAATAGAACCGTCTACATTCAACTAACTCTATTGGAGAGCAAATCCCTTGATGATACCATTCCATCGACAATTAAACAATGCCCCAGTTTTATTAAATTGACACTGTGTGATTAGGTTTTAACCATTTATGTAGGCGAAACCCGTTTCTTGAGAATCAACGTTGAACATTTCTGATCAAGTGAGTGAAGATAATGTTAACCTCCCCAGTAATCGCTGCGTGAAAGTTTCTCTCATGCACCTGGCTAAAACCACATTGCCTGAAATGATCGAAGGCTAGAAACACTTGTAGATAAAGAGCACTAGATAGCCAACGTCAGCAAGTCCTGAATAGTGAGAAATTCTCACGTGAGAATACTCCCTTGTCAACGTATTTGAATGACAAAGTCGTGTCAATGCTCAATTTCTGACATTTTTTTCGTATGTTCATCATTCATACGGCTAAATACATACTCTCCCGAATAGGGAGGGCTGTTTTCGAAGCAGTTGATCAATTGTTTCCATCATTACTTGGCTTTTTTCGCGAATGTTCTAAAAAAACTAATGTTACATTAGCAGTAATCCCAAAATGTTGTGTGGTTAGGTGTTATTCGTTTTATTTCACGTCATTTCGGATTCAATCGGCGTTATTTTATTAGAGAAAATTCCATGTCTCTGGTACAGTTTTATACACTTTTTTTCTTCAACTCTTTGATCGAAAGTGTTCTACTCACCAAGAACCTTAGCAAATGCACACTATTCACGAAAAAAAAAAGGTTTCCTGGATCACTAGGTTTTCTGGAAATTATATATTTAGTCGGTTTATTGTACATGGCCGGCTCCAACTCGAACTCTACTTTGACTAACCTTATTAAAATTGTTCGAGCCGAACGCTTGTGACAATTTAGTTTACATGTCAACAATAATTCAGTCTAATTTGTCTCTATAAATTCCTTATAGTTTATTGTAAGGTACTTCACTTACCTGCTGTGATATCTTACAGAACTAATGATGCTCAATATATTAAGCGAAACGTCAGCCTAGAGAAGCTGTTTATTTCATCCTGACTGACTCTCATGAATCCATACCACAGTTAACTTCTACAGTCACGAACGACCCCACATCGCAGTTGTTATTAATTTCATATGACGAACCCAAACATCAACTATTGCGTTTCTAAATATATTTCTCTATCGGTATCGATTGAAAAAGAATCAAAACTTGGCTACGATCAATTCATTTTCGTAAGTTAGAAAGTAAGAAATGAAGAATGATGAACGAAACAATTATATTCCTGGTAACTGCTGGATAGCTGGGCAGCGATTACTCATAAATCCCATGTGAGAGAAAATTCGCGCACGAGTAACAGCGTCCTGCCTAGTGAGGTGACTTGCTAGGAGTCTTCTGTGGCTCGCACAGGTTGTAGGAAGCATTAAACGTGAGTTGGTCCTAGTATAATACATCCCCTTATAAAAGAAACCGCAGTAAGTAGAACGCGTACATTTACGAAATGCGATTTAGAACTCTTGCCCACCTGATGGGGATGTTGAGTCCAGACTTGAGGAATTTGCGACGTGTCGAATTGCCACGGAGACAATTGCACCGGGTTGTTTCCCTGAATACTTCGGTTTTGGCAGGTCGTGTACTGAAAAGTATAAATGAAATCTGTGAGAAATTAATCTAACAAGCATTCAATTCAAATCGAGTTACAGAATATCTAGAGAAGTTCAAAGATCGCACAAGAAGTTAACAGACTTTGTATAGGGTCATGCAATTAATTGAAATATGTTCTAAATAGAGATTGGGTTATATCTACGATCAGAAGTACGTTCGGCCATCGTACTTAATGAGTAAATCCGTCTTTCCTGGATTAAAGCCGGTTTAATTGCCCCCTAGTTGGTCTTTTGTTGGTGGATTGGTCAGTAAATATGTGAGTAGGCCGTTTTCTTGTATGCAGTCTTTAGTGGTATAAATATTGTCAGATTTAGTATTAGGTTGGGCAATTATGAGCCACCCATCAAAATTTTCAAGTTGGTAGATTTCAACTTTTGTATGGGTTGAGTAATAACACGATGCAGCCATGTACTTAAGTTGGTTCATATCTGGTTATTTTGAGATGATTATCCAAGTATGAATCGTGTTGATTTTTAGTAAAGAATTTAATACGTACTACGAGTTAGCGTACGTACTTTTCATTCTGTTAGTCCTATGTAACAACTATTACACAAGAGAGCGAGACTTGTTGAGTGACGGCGAGCGAGAACTCATAAATATAGAGTAGAGCAAAATAGACTAATAGTATCAAAGAGGAGTGGGCGTAATGTGAGGACAAGGAAATGAATTTAGTGTAACATACTAACTGACAATATTACCTTCCCAACTCTTGAAGATCAGAACATAACGAAAAATACCACAATTTCGTTTCTACGGCCCTTGCAAGAAACTAAAAACTACCATTTAAGTAAAAAAAACTAGGAGTCATATGTCACACCTTGACTGATATGATACTATGGGCCTGAGAGTTAAAGTGCAGTTGGAAATCATCAGAAACTGACCTACGTAATGTTTACTAGTGATGTTAGATTGGCAATGATATAAGTAAAGTGTTAAAAACAAGAGAAAGTTCCCTCCAACGGGGAAAATCCCCTAGGGTTAGACGCTAAGGCTAAATATAATAGAGGCGATGCTGCTAGGGCTGACGCAGCCACTGTGGCATAGAACAAAAAAAAACTTCCAGTTTTAAAAGTATTCTGCAATGCTTCGTTGTGGCGTATTGTGGTTGCGCGGATATTAGTTAAATAAAATAGCCAAAAATTAATATTATGTGTCCAAAACATAACCTCCACTTAGGACTTGGCAAATGGCGCGGCTCAATCGGCAAATAATCATACAAGCACCTCGAGCTAGATGAATATTTAATTCAGATCGTATAGTCTGAATGAGATGCATTTGGGGGTACTTTGTTATCGATGAACGATTCAATCGGTAACAAGAAATGTTTCACGTGAATGCAGTTGTTTTTAGCAGTAACGCTTCAGGCTGATGCACAGCTGCAAGTGGACCGCTCGCCGATAAAAATACCGTTTTCTCGCGAGGTCAATGGTATTTTATTGACAATCTTAAAGTGGATTGTAAACCGCATCGAAATTTCAGCTCAATAGGCGCAGAATGGTTGGAGTTTTTGATGCGAACATAAACCAACTTTTAAAATAAATAAAGAAGGTTTTTCGATTTTTCGAGTATTTTCTCTTTTATGACACATTATGTTTTTATTATCATATTTGTTAAGGCAAGTCTGAATGAATGTTAATTTATTAGTTAATGTTAATTATTTGTATTATTATTGCTCTTATTGTGAGTTTTTGATACAACGATGCTATTTGGCTCAGCTTTGGCCGAATTAGTTCATTGCGCATGGCGCTAACAGAAAAACCACATACTACCACTACAAGCTACTCGCTAACTGTTCAAGAAATCTCGCGTGATCACAGCGACACATGCCCTAATTTCATTAGTAAATTACTGGCCAAAAATAAATGTGGCGACAAAAGGGAGGCTGCTTAGCTGTTGATACTTTTGAAATACTACAATACTCAGTGACAATGCAATTGAACTAACTTCCTACTACTACCTGGGTTCTTTCTTATCAGTACAGCCGCATAATGTCTTATAGCGGCAATTCCGTTAGTTCGGTTGAAGAGGTTTGAAACACGATTTTTCGAGTATTTTCTCTTTTATGACACATTATGTTTTTATTATATTTGTTAAGGTAAGTCTGAGTGAATGTTTATTTATTATTTAATGATAATTATTTGTATTATTATTGCTCTTATTGTGAGTTTGTGATACAACGATGCTATTTGGCTCAGCTTTGGCCGAATTAGTTCATTGCGCATGGCGCTAACAGAAAAACCCCGGGCTCGGGTTATTTTCTTACCTGATGGGAGTTCAATTTACCTCCCCTGCGAACTAAGGGCGTAAGGATCATTTCCTGAAAGTCGACTGCAGAGTTTGCCCATCGGAGTTTCTAAAATGTTCCCTCACCACCCCTCCCCTTAGGCATTTCTGCTCACAGCACATCAGACTTGATTCAATACCAAGACAGTCGACAATCAGTGCCTGCAGTATTCAGTAGATGTCCGCTCTCGTCCTAACACCAGTTCACATATCTAGAACCCACCAAATCGCATGAACTAGTTCTACAGGCTGCTCTACTAGAACTCTATCGTGCTAATCAATTGAACGTTCAAACTCAGTGTATCAATACAGTCTTCTATATCGTTCGCCTCATTCATCAATCAATTCACGTCTTATTTCTCTCTCTTGCCCGAACAGATCGTTGTTTTTGTTATTCATTGCCTTTATAACGTTGTATATTTTCATTCTACTTCATATTACGTTATTTATACGTTTTTGTGAATAGCTTGTAAAAATTACGTGATTTGAGTCAAGGATCCCTTATCACTAGACGTTAGCTGGAGTGATACACTGATATACCCTGCATTAACTATATATGTTTGTTTTTGCTTATTTCATGACCTTGTCATGTTAAATTCTGACTAATTTGTCATGTGGGTGGGCTGCGTGTACTGTGATACAATATAAGAGTGAACTCGACTGTAATAATTGTACCATACGTCTAAATGAATCAGTCAGTCAGTCGTCACTAGCTCTTATAAAATATAGCTAAGCCTGTTAATTTCAAGCCATGCGGGATTTGTCTTCTCAGGTTCCCTCTTGATTTAATTAACATGATTTTCAACTATCCAATGTAATTAGATCATAAAACAACCAAAACTATCTACACTTTTAAAATATCACAGAAATCGACAAAGATTTTAGATAAGCTCCTAACCTGAATTGGAGAGATGAGATGATGAAGCATTGTCGGTTGAGATACGACACACCCCGAGAGGGCCATTGAACTTTGAACATTGCCTCCTTGAGCTCCTTGTTTGATCTGGGCACCAGAAACCCCTTGGATTGGTTTTATCTGAATATTTACGAGCGTTTGGTACAACAAATGAGCAAATCGACATGAAAAAACATTTTTGTAGAAAAAAAAAGTAAAACGAAAAGTAACTCAAAAATAGACAACTAATTGAAGAAAAAAATTTCAAATTTCGATGCGACGCATCACACAACTTTCCTCGGCCCACGTTTATTCTAGCTAACAATCTTGTAAAACATAACTTTACGTTCAACATAGAAATAGGTAACTTTGAATGTTTCAGAATTCATTGAGCTGCCGCTAAATGTGCTAAGACCTTAATTGGAATATCAGGGCACAGGGCTGTTAGTATGAGTTTTCATGGAGTGGTTTGTGGTAACAGTTCCAGAATAATAGGGAAAACCAAGCGAAAAAAGTTTGTCAACAATTTATTGACCTTTGCTCATTGAGCTTCCACTTCGATTTGTTTTGTTTGCTAACCCCAGTATCATATAAGCGGGATTTATTAGGACTAACTACACTAAATTTCTTTTCGTCGAACTTTTTGATAATTTGTGGCGCTGTTCACGTCATTTTCTTGGGAACGACAATTTTATACTACTGTTTCATTATTTGGAACTGTGCATACAAAAAATTTAGTGTTTTGATCACTATGATAACTATAGTTTAACTGATTTCGCTCATTATCTTATTTGAGCGTTCCATGATGATCTGCATGCTAAGTATCAAATTTAAACTGGTTTGGTTCAGCCGTTTTCTCTCAATAGTGTTCACGCACACACGTACCATTTTCTCAAACGGTGTATTTTAAATTTAAAACCCCTTGAAACGTAAAGATCTGTGGAGCTAAGGAAAGTATAAGTACGTAGATGATGAAGCAATTAATACCTTTTGAAGTTCTGGTTTCTGTTGGCCACCAGCTCCAGAGTGCGCAGGGAGGATGTTAGGCTGGGAGCTGATGACTCCTGTGGCAATTTGACTGATGAGAAGAGCTTGTTGGTTGTTCGTCGTAGGGATCGTCGTATAACTTGGAAACGACGCTGAAAAAATAATACATTTCAATCAATCTGTTCATG
Source organism: Pachypeltis micranthus (assembly GCA_020466155.1). Taxonomy (NCBI): domain Eukaryota; kingdom Metazoa; phylum Arthropoda; class Insecta; order Hemiptera; family Miridae; genus Pachypeltis; species Pachypeltis micranthus. The sequence continues at coordinate 52,676,163 of CM035770.1, read as the reverse complement.
CGCCGAAGTGAAGTTTCGTAGGAGCACAATTAAATTATCTAGTTGTAACGAGTGCAGCTAGGTTTCTTGAAATCAAGTTCCTAGGCACAGCTTCTTCAACCAAATGCCACGTAGATCGTGATGATGCTCTTCAAAATGTATCTGTATTAGACGCTTCCTCAGACCTATTTCCTCTTAGGATAGCCACAATAGTGAGCGGAAGAGCGCCTAGAGGTTGCCTTCGACTCAGTAGGCTCCACTACAAAGCATTCGTTGAATACTTCAAGCAAATACGATTAGGATTGTAGCTCTGACATGTGTACGATCAATAAAAACACCATCAGACTTCTTCATAGCATCACGACCCAAGGAGCTTCAACATTGCAGAACCCCTGTTTCATCATTCCTGTTACACGTCGCGTTTAGTCGAAGCAAGCATCACGCAATTAAATAGGACGGAACAAGTATTTATTAATCAAACAGCTGTAAAACGATAACGTGGCAGAGGACGTCTTGAAGCAAACTGTGCCTGTGTGAATTGCAAAGACTAGATGAGTACTTGATTACTTTTTTTAATTAGTTGAGTACGATGTGAATTATAATTAATAATAGATGTTAATTTATTTTTTAGTAATGAAGTTATTCGTACCCTTATAACATTTACTTCCCCCATGTAGTCATCCTGTCCCGAAGGATGGCATTGTGTAGAACGATAACTCCACTAGGCTCTTCTTCATTCTAAATCACTTCGTATCTTTTTTATGCACCTCTGTTCCATTATCTGCAAGCGTATAGCCTCAATATTTTACTAAGGACATTGGACGAGTCACCTCGGTAAAACATTGCGCAGAATTAGCTGCAGTGGAAGTCCGATGAGGGGAATTTCAACTTGGAACTGTAATCCCCACACATCCCTCTCGTTGGCACCGATACTTATCGCTACAAGTCAATTACAAAACCCTATTTCACACTTGTAATCACAAAATCATCTTAAACACTTACTTTGTTGATTGGTAAGCACGGGTTTTCCAATGACGTGAGAGGCAATTTGGTTTTGCCCGAAAGGTTTACCGGCAGCAATAACCTGAAAAACGAAATAGCCGGTGTACAACGGGTAAATGCAGAAGTGGCAAATAGTAAATTGTCTTTAATAATATCACAGTAACCATCCTTTATTAAAGATGAGATGCTACGATGGCGATTTAGGAAGACCACTTAAATTATGAATGATACATTGAGCTCGTTGTTATGAACCTCGTTGACGCCTTGACTTGGACGGTACACAAAATGCCTTCACCTGTCTACTTCAGGCAAAGATCAATTTACAATACAAACCCGTAATTGGGCTAACGATTTTATCACACAATGTTATTTTTATTCCATGTCCCTTTTGCCATTAAACTTATTCACTTTTAGCTGAGATGAGGTCGGGGACAGATCCAGAGAGGGCTAAGGATGATCTTATCGGGAGAGCCTCTGCTGCCTACTCACAATTAGCTTCACTTAAAACCTCTTCTCGGCCTTCTGACACCAATCAGTATTATCACTGCTATTTTTTTGTTTGTTTAATTTCTCAGCATCGCCCATCTACCTTGAAACCTAATCAACTTATATTTTTTCATCGTTTTTCGTTTTTTTGTGCGCGAACGAATGTGCTCTCGCGTACGTTATTAATATTTGTTCTTTCATTCGTCCGTCACGCAGTGCTCAAGCTATTTTGTTCGGGAATCTACGCATTTCACCTGGCCAGGAGCAACTATCAGAAAACGCCGATTCAGGTAGATTACTGTCATTCCTACCACGCTCCAACTTATTTCCATCCTTTCCTCCTTCCAAATCTAAACAGATACTATATTGTGGAGGCACAATTCTGGACGCGGCGAAAAGCACGGGAAGCCGCGTCCCCACTGAGCATCGACCGAGTTATTCAGCTCGTCGTCGCCGTCTGGATGGAGTCAGAGCTTTAAAAAAGCGAAAAGCTGGGAATAGATATTTGAAGGAACGCATTCTTTATTTATTAATTGCCTGTTTTGTTTTTCTTTGCCCATTTGTATTCATAATAATTGGTTTTGGAAGGTCTTATTCAATTATAGCTTTTTTTGTTCTTTCTGACGATTTCGTCCCGTTATTCCGCCCCTGCCCTGAAAGTAGGAGCACCTTTTTCCCTAAAAAAAAAAAGTTGGAAGAGGTTTTTTTCGGAAAGCTACGAGTGAGGAGGATCTTAGTGATCGGCCCCGACCTCCACAATATATAGCTGGTGAGCAGTCAGCCTGATTAAACCCGCAAATGTAATAAGTATACATCCTACGCCACAAAGTGAGCACGCATAGGCAACCATGGTTTGGTCAACTTCTCCAAGACTGAAAGAGAACGATTACAACTCGAAGCGGCAATTGAGTTCTCAAGACAATTAGATTAGGTGCAGAAAATACTTCACCTATCATGTGGATACAACTGCTTCTTTTATTTTTCTCAAAAACAGTAGTGACGATTTCGATAAAATCTTTTGTGCGGGTAGCTCTAAATCAGGGATGCACAGACTTATTAAGACTAGGGGCCACTCGGGCAAATGATGAACTGATGGCGGGCCGCCAGAAGTATAGGTAATTAAAGACAATGAAGAATTGATATAATGTATTAAAATTGAAAAATAATTTACTAATTTGAAGCGTGGCACTGCATAGTGCTTACAATCTTTTTTATATTTGGCTCAATTTTACTTGTAGCAACACATAAAACTGCTTACAAACTTTCATTTGCAAGGCGGTTTCGATTTTTTGTTTTATTATTATATAGTACTGAAAAAGTTTGTTCACATATATAGGTATAACCAAATAAGCTGGCACATTTCAGAGCGTTTATGCGCAACTCTTTGTACATATTTTTATCAATGCAGTGGTAAATGTTCAACAAGTCTCTTTTGTTGAATATGTTGCGTAAATCTTGGTCGTTTTGGATATCGATAATTTCTAACTGCATTGACTCTGGCGCATTTTCAACTGAAATCGTGAAAGGATTGCTGAATATGTCCAACAGAGGTTTCACTTTTTTAAAGTCCGAAAATCTGTCTTGAAAAGATTGAATCAAAATATCTAGCTTTTCTACATAACTGAAATTAATCGCAGTTTTGTTGAATTTTTCGGCCATTTTCGTATAATTCGGAAAATGATTGTAATTTCCAGAATTCAGTTGCGATCTGAAAAGTGTCAACTTGCATTGAAAGGATGATACATGAGCGTAAAGCTGGGATATCAGTTGATTTTTGCCTTGAATCCGTGTGTTCAAGACATTCAAATGATTTGTAATGTCAACTAAAAAAGCCAAATCACACAACCAACCAGGATTTTAAAGTTCCGGGACATCCCTTTGCTTTTCCGCCAGAAATATTTCAATTTCTTCTATTAAATTTAGAAATCGTTCCAGTGTCAATCCACGACTTAGCCACCTTACTTCTGTATAAAACAGCAAATTTCCATATTCGCTTTCGATGTCATCAAGGAATTGTTTGAATTGCCTGTGATTGAGTCCTCGTGATTTTATGAAATTTACAGTCGAAACTACCACTTTCATGACATTTAGAAATTCAATTTTTTTTTTATAACAGAGGGCTTCTTGGTGTATAATGCAGTGAAACTGCATGAAATCTTAAGCGTTTATGTTTTTTTCTTGCAGATACTTGTTTAGCAAAGTAACTAGCCCGGAATTGACACCAATCATAGAAGGAGCACCGTCAGTCGCAACTCCCGATAATTTTGATAAGTCCAAACCAGTTTTTGAACACTCATCCAAAAGTACATTGAGTATATCAACTCGTTTGGTTTGATCTTTCAATGAACACATTCCTAATAACTCTTCTACGACTTGAAAATCTTGAGGAACACCTCGTATGAATATGAGTAGTTGAGCTGTGGAACTAACATCAGTGGATTCGTCGAGAGCCAATGAAAAAAATTCAATAATCTTAGTTGTTTCAGTTAATTGTTCCGCAATATTACCTGACAAAGACATAATTCGTCTTTGGATTGTCATACGATTCAGTTGAATTTTCTCAAACTTTTTTGCTGCTTCTGGACACATTTTCTTAGCGGCAATTTCAATGCATTCTTTTACAAAATCCCCATCATTGAAGGGGCGACTTCGCTTTGCTATCATTCGAGAAATTTCATAACTAACTTCTGTAGCTGTTTCTGAATCTTGAATGAGTTTTGTAAACACAGTTTGCTGACCAATAAGCTCCCGTTTTAAAGACAACATTTTTTGCATTCTTAATTCGCCTGTAAATTTGGTAAAAGTAGAATGCTGCGTTTCATAGTGCCTTTTTACATTATATTCCTTTGCAAACGCAACAGAATTCTTGCAAATTAAACAAACGACTTTGTTATGCGAGCATACAAAAAAGTATTTGTCAGTCCATATTTCTTGAAACTGCCGATTTTCATCTTTAGCCTTGCGTTTTTTACTAGGTTCTGGCTTGTCCATGTTGCGTTGTAATCCTGTCTAGGGTTAACACTGCACCTAAAAACAATTACATTACCCACTTAAATTACCCATCCTTTTTTAAATTACCAAAAATAATTTATTAAATAGGTAGGGAAACATTTATTAATAACAGAGTTTTACTTACGATTTCACAACACAATTATACACGGCACTTTACGGGTTAACACTGCAACAGGAAATCTACGTTGAATTTGGATCAAAATATATGACACCGGCTAGTCGCATTAAAATCTACACTAGAACTATTGCCTTCCAAAAACACTATTAAACTGCTTCTTTCTGTTGACACTTCACTCAACGCGTCAACTTCGCCCTTAAGAGAGTCGAAACCGACTCTGGTAGCTCCGTGTACCTACGCGAGCAATCGGGCATTCGGGACTATTCGGACTAATTCGGCGGCGTCGTTTCATTCATGAACTGGCGCGGTATTTGAATGGTTTTCATAAGTTTTATGGACGCCTTTACTTTTGGAACATATGTTTTTTGGTTTTATTCTGGAATAGAATTTAATATTTTTCGAATGGACAAGAGTTTCATTTTGCTGTCGGCGGGCTACCAGTATCTCACCGGCGGGCCGCATCCCTGCTCTAAATAATACAGCAGTACTGTAAAATTGTCGTTCGTGAGAAGCGGCACAACTAATTATCAAAATCACGATAAAATTTTAGTGGAGTTTTTCATCATCATAAATCTTTTAAAAAATCCAGTACCATTAATTACCTATGTACCACCTTACTACACAAACAATACAAAGGACGAAAACTGAACATATTAGAAAACATGGAAATTTATAAACAAAAAAACTTCAATGGACAGATCATAAATGAACAAATCAACACAAAATGCGACACCATATTCACACCACTCAAAACACTACACAAACGAAAACAACCAACTGACGGATTTACAGACCACCCTACACAAAAAAGACTTAAATTCCACAATTGACAGACCATCCAACACGTTCCATTTATCTCTAGGGGGTTTCCCCCTGAGCTACATGACCTCCTCTCCCCGCCCCTTCCCCGACGCTCCATCACCCCTTTCACCTTTCTCTTTGTATATAAAGACCACGACCAACTGACTGACTCCAGTACTGACTTAACGGCCAGACGATGATGTCTTTACATCGAAAGCGCTTGCCACCAGCAACACACCAGCCAGAGGAGACGGACTCACCTAACAGGTACGTTAACTTTAGTAATTACCTATCAGTTGAGTTGTCAATGAATCGATTAGTAGCGGTGGCCCAATAAATTCCAGAACATTACGTAAAACGCGAAGTTTTGTTGACTAAGTTCATATGAACTGAACGAAAAAATAGTTGAATCAGAGGATGCACGTTGCGTGGATTGATGCGTCGCAAAAGACACTTCATTTTGAAGTTAGTATTTTCTTTCGGGTCTCTAGAGATGGCTGTCATCTGCTCTGGTTTCTCGGCTACTTTCACATGCCTCTTACTTGACCTGCACTAAAGTCACTAGTTCCTCTAAGACATTACAGTACAGTAGCTCCATGTTAGATGCTAAACTCTTTCTTCTGACATCCCATTTACTCCCCCCCCCCTCTCTTTCTCCCGTGAACAATATGTGCGGATTTTATAGGAAGGTGATATGGTAAGGGATGAGAAAAAGTTGGCATGTAAAACGAAAAGAACAGGAAAACGTGTTTACTGTTGCTCCTGGCCAGGAGGGAAGCGTTGATTGCAGACAAAATGACTTGAACACTGCACGACGAAAATAAACCATAAGAGTGCTTTTTACATTGCTATATTTTAATATTGTTAGTCGGTAGTGGTATAACAGCAATATGAAAACGGCGAGTGCAGATAGTGACGACTGTTGCCTGGAGGATGGGAAAGAGACGCCAAGTCAAGCTGACCGTGTGATAGCAGCAGAGGCACTCCCAAGGCTATCCACAAGTCATCCGACTCTTGCAAGCAATAGATGTAGGTTAATTAACGATAAATGATGTGAAGAATGAACAAGGTCAAAAAGGAAAGATGGAACGACAACAAAGTTTTCCACAGCAGCTTTCTCATCGTGAGCTCTTCTTCCCTTCAGTCACGACAGTTGCTTTATCTGGTATATTACACCATTCTCGACAAGCTAATCCAGTTACTCACTCTACAGACACTGCTCAAGTTCGTGCCAAGATTAAAGATAGCTTTTCTTCTCTCTAAAACACAGTAATAGCGTTCTGTTCGATGCTAAAAGCATCTTTTTCTGACACCACAGTGGTTTTCTCTTAACCTTAGACACTGAAATCACGACCTCTGCTTCAAACAGTAGGATCCGTCTCTTAGGTACCTTCTACCCTCTCCTACTACAAAACCTTCTTTTCCCTTTCGTTTTTACCAGTTCTCTGGAGTCCACAACCCCATCTTCAAGAAATTACAAGTAATTTACAAGAACAAACATAGCATACTATTTTAAAACCTTGGAAGTACAAACCTGAATTGAGCCTGGATTGATGTTTTGGGTTGGGTGGAGCTGAATGTTCCCTGACATCAACATAGGGCCATTGGCATTGGCGTAAGCCACTTGCTGGACGTACGCCGTATTTTGTACTGGTTGCTGAAGCACTTGAACCTGGACAAGGGATAATAATTTTTAAACGTGTTTTGAAACAATACTATAGATATCTTTTGCGACGCATCACACAACGTTCCTCAGCCCCACGTTCATTCAACTATCTTCATGTCTTTTGCTACTAATCAAATCATTTTTCACTCAGTTCGTTTGAACTTGGTAAATTCACGTTCTATGTCGGAATTTATTGAGTTTCTCCTGCTAATACCTCATGAGCCAGTCAACAATATTTCTTTATTTTTTGTTTTTTAAGAAAGATCGTGTTTCATGTTTTGTGAGGAATGGTGGTTGGAATTCCAGAATTTCAGGAGCGGCTTGTACGACCGTTATGAGCTCGTCGCTGGCGTTACCGTTCCTGTGAGGTACGTACATTATGAGCGCTATTAAACTCACAGCGTATTGGTAGTTTATTCGACTACCACCCTATTTTTTCAAAAATGCTAGCGACACATTAGCGCGATTTACATAGAAAATACTGCACCAACATCGTAAAAATATTTGATAATTTATTTATCTCAGAATTTTCCCACCCACGAAAACATCATGCTATGCTATAGTACTGTCGTGCTACATTTAACTGACCAAAAAACAATTTAATCAAAATCATTAAAACCGTTTTTGAAAAATAGGAAGGGTTTTGATCACTATGATAACTCTAGTTTTGCTCCAATTCCGACCTGCAAGCTGAATGTAACATTTGAGCCGATTAGGTTCCGCCGTTTTCTCTCAATCGCATTCACAGATGGTGTTTTACGAACTATATAGCCCTTGAAACGTGAAGAGAAGAAGAAAACTAAAAAATGATTTCTTCAATCGATTAATTAGATAACTTCCCTTTCAACTTAGTAGAGCTAAGGAACGTTACACAAAAATTCATACAATAATCGTACTACGAATGCGGCCGCTTACTTGTCTTCCATTCCAGTCAGTGACCTGTTGAATTTGGGATTGACCAGTGGCTGCCTGAACTGGCTGGGTGATGCTGCCTGCGAGGTGAAAACCATGTTTTAGACGACAAAGACAAGGAAACTTGTTGACTTAGAGAATATACTGTACAATACTATGAAGGCTCTACGTAACGATACGCTCGTACCGAAATTTATAACTCACCTTGAGCTTGCATTGTCGAGATGGTATTGGCAGAGCACATGGAGCTCTGAGGCGTTGACATGGCCACCTGCATCTGCTGCTGTCCACCCCCTGCATTCACCAATAACATCGGCTGCTGCTGTTGCACCTGCTGTTGAACTTGCTGAACCTGTTGCTGCATTGGCTGCTGCTGTTGAACCTGCTGGTTTTGCTGTTGAACTTGCTGCTGCTGCGACGTCTGCACCTGTTGCTGAATTTCCATTGCCTGAATATAAAAATACGTCCATTCTACACCCAAGGAAAGCCTAATTCTCTGAGTGATTTTTAATTGTGGATGAAAGTTCGTCAATTCTACACTTATGAGAGCGTGACATCTGATCTGTGGAGTTATTGATTTAGAATAGGTGAGTGAACACCGCTATATATTGAATTACCTGCTGGTTGGCTTGTGCAGCTTGTACTTGGACCTGTTGCTGCTGCTGAACATCCTGAGGTTGGCCCTGAGACTGCTGTTGTTGCTGTTGCATTTGTTGTTGGTGCTGTAACATCCATTCACGTGTTACACTACTTTATAATTACGAGCGCTGGTATGATGGATGTAAGTGTTCTATTATTGAGCCTGAAGTGCCTTAGGATGCAATTGCGGCAATTCTAATTGCCAATTGTAGCCAATATTGGCAAATGTATAGGATTTGATAGTAACGATCCGTGGAGCACCCAGCTGTGACTCAGCAGTACATGCCTAACTTCCAACCTACGATTTGAAGCGGGATTCACACGCCCTACCCCTCAGAACCAGTTTGCACAACATAGCATCGGGGTATTTCTTACTCTAGCACAGGCGTAGGTATACAAAGCGCCTTCACTGGTCTCCAATTGTTTACAACATCATAATAAAACGAGGCAGTGCTGTTAGATAAGGCACGATAAAGCAATAACAGGTTTCTATTGGTGTTCCACCGACCTCCAGCATGTATGACTCAGTTGTACTCCACTGATGAGGTAAATACGAAATTTCAAGCATGACTCAATGTGCAACACAATTTGCTAACTACTCAGGGAGAAGCAGCGAGAGCTAATGGATTTCATTATTGATGTAATAACATCATTGTTTGCCACAGGCCACTAATTAGGAAATATTGCTGTCCTGTGCCAATATGAGAAGAAAACAGAAGCCACGGTGATTCCTGAGTTGTGACTGGATTAATATCCTTTCTTTATATTCGTCCTGAAGGACATTTCTTCGTCATTTGATCTCCATTTCTTCGTTTAAAATGTCCTACTGCCAATGGAAGTCTCGAGAACCTTCTTAAGGTCACTTACACTTGGGGTCAAACAATCAATCATCATCCAGGGGGATTCCCTTATCACCCCCCCCCACCGCCAACCCCAACAAACTCCTAACCCCCCAGATCTGTCCTGAGATATAATTCGTCTAGGTGCATCCATCCTCCGCTTCTATAAACTTCGTTCCTTTAATTTCATGAGAGACGAATCACGCGCAATTCTGAACTCTCGCTCTCTGGTTTCTCTTAAATTTGTAAACATCAAGATAAATTCGGAGTTCAGATCCACGACTGTTTTATTGCCCATAATTTGTTCCTCTTTCTCTCTTGCGCCGACTAGACACCTAGTCCAGTCATACTATTATACTATTAAACATCTGCTATTTATTCTCTAATCTGAACGTAACATCCCACTTACCATCATCTGTTGTCCTGCTTGTTGAGCTTGGCTGTCCATTTCTACCTCACAAATCGACGCCTTGCTCGATTTTCTTCAAGGCCACCCTGCACAAAATAGAGCCCATGATTAGACAATTGTAACAAACGAAACAACACTTGTACATCATTATAAAAGCATAACGTTAAATATCTGGTGCGTTGCAACACACAACTTTCCTCAGCTCAACAACAATTCACTTTGTACATGGCTAATTCTATTTAATCAATTCATTTATCACTCGGTTAATTTGAACTTAACAAAAATTCCAGCGGAGTTTATAAGGAAAAACCTGAGCTAAAAACGCTTTTCGTCGAACACTTTGATAATTTATTGTGCTGCTCTCGTCATTTTTCCACCAATGGAAATTTTATGGTATAATTGTCTTATTAAGAGTTATCTATATAAAAAATTTAATCAAAATCGTTAGAGCCGTTTTTGATTAAAAAAAATTGGTGTTTTGATCACTATGATAACTATAGTTAACTTTCGGAGGATTTTGCCGATACCCTTATTTTTAAGTCCCATGGTAACCTGTAGGCTAGACATCAAGTTTAAGCTGATTTGGTACGGTTGTTTTCTCTAGAAACCGTGCTAAAATCAATTTCGTCGAAAATTTTGATAATTTATTGTGCCGCTCTCGTCATTTTCCCAGAATTGGGAATTTTATGGTATAATTATCTTATTAAGAGCTACCAATATAAAAAATTTAATCAAAATCGTTAGAGCCATTTTTGAGAAAAAAAATATTTGGTGTTTTGATCACTATGATAACTATAGTTAAATTTCGGTGGGTTTTGTTCAAACCCTTATTTTGGCGTCCCGTGACTCGAGATATCAAGTTTGAGTGGATTTGGTATGATGGTTCTCTGTAAAAGTCGTTCACAGACCCCAAATAGTGTTTTTCGGACTCAGGGGGGGGGTACTAAACTAGACCTGGGCAAATTATTAGGATTAAGGGCGCAGCAGTGTCGCGCTTGGTGTACCTATCCTTCTACTGCAGCACCTGCCTCCACCAATCTCCAACTAGCTATGAACATTACAACGCTTGTCTTGGAGCTTCACCAAATTGGAATTTACACTTGAGCATCTGGTTGAGCAGTCCACTTCTTCTTTACGTCTTTATCTTTCAAGGTCCCCTGAGTCGAATATAAACCTTATTTCAGTGCACATGTGTATGAGTGGTTTGTGTAGTATTTGCAGAAGAACTGCGGGACCAATTGAGCTGGTTCTTGATAAGTTCGCTACATATTAGAGGCAAACAATAAGATTGAAGAGCAGCTTCCACTACTATGAGGAAGGGGGAAAGCAGTTATTTCGCATTTTACTCAATACTTCAAGCAATACTTGAGATGCAACTTCCATAAATATCGATGTGAAAATTAAGTGAACGGAGCTATAGTCATTATTTACACATTTTTCTCCATAAACGTTACTGCCAGTTCACTGAACATGAGTAACAACCAAATTGTGCCGAATATCGGGATTTCCTGAATTTCATCAACTTGACGTCATGTTTTCTACCAACCTATACCCACAGTTTGTTCCATAAAGCCATATATGGAACCAACCGTTGACCGACGTAAATAAGATTTGTCGATATATTTCAAATTCCCTCAAAAACGGCTACTGCTACTTTGGTCAACCTGACAATCTACTTTTAGCTTTCAAGTATCTACATTTTCTTTTCAATCATCCCTGTTTTAGCAATAATTTGAACGAAGCTATAGAATTTATAGGAGTTGAAGAAAGTTGCGTGATACTTCGCATTAGATATTTATATCGAGCACCAAGCTCATGTGAACTTAGAGAAAAACATCGGACTCGTTGCTGTTGCGATAAAAATCGCCGAATGTATACAGGGCTGTGGAAAGTTGTGCGATGCGTCGCACCAGATATTGGAAGAACGAGGAGACCGAAAAGGAGGTCTCTGCAACGTGCCACTGCGATAACAATTCACTTCTTTGTGGAGTCTTCGGAGGCTGTTGAGCCTCAGGAGCGAAGTGGAGGAAGAAGAAGAAGAAGGTGGAAATTAAAGTGCGAGAGAGAGAAAGTGGGAGGAGTGAGTGAGAGAGGTTGATTGGTCTAAATGATGGTGAAGGGAGTGGAGACCGAAGAAGGGAAAGGGGATAAAATACGACAGAGGTGTGGGGGGAGGGAGCACGATATGGTGGGTTGGGTGGTGGAGGGTTGGTTTTAACAACTGGGTTCGATCGATATCGCGCAACTCGTCCCTCCCTCCACTCACCATACCCTCCTACCATCACCATGAGGTCCCCCCACTGCTCTAAACCCCCCCCCCCTCACCCCACCATCACGCAGCGTCATTCCTTTAAAGCCCTCGACGTCCCACCACTCGCCACCGCCACCACTGCCACTCGATCGCTCCCTCAAGTCACATCCCACCACATAACAAAACAGGTTACTTCACCCCACACGACCACTACGTCTCCGCCCTACACACACTACACCACGTCGCACCACTACCACCGCACCACGCTCACTCCGGCGGATCTCTTCTCTCTCCCTCGCTCACCCGGTGGTTTCCGCGCGCGCCCTCTCACTCACACTTCCCTCCCCACCCAGGACAACTTCCGACCCGCCACCGTCGCCAGCCAACACCTCGCGGCTCACGACTTCAACTGAGACGCTCGGAGCGACAAGGGCTGGCGAAAACGACGGCGTTGTTGTTGGAGCCGAACGGTTCTGGACGCTCGCGAACCGTTCCTAAAGCAAAGGAAAGCTCAGCCCCACATAAATCTAACGCGAAAGTACAAAGCAACTGAGAGCAGTCAGTGAATGTGACGAGCGACAGAATGAATGCAGGGAACAAATAATCACTTTTATGCTACAGAGAGAAACGATTAATGACATGCGATTCAAAAATCACGCATGAGTCCGCTTTTGGTAATTACACTAACCAAATGCAGCTGGAGTTCATGCATAACCCGAAACCCTAATAAGAGCGAGGGGAACCTCATGCATTGACCGCCGAAAGAAGAGGAGGGAAAAAGCACCAAAGAATTCTTAGAGAGAAAGTATTAAAATCCAACTAAAATTAGTAACAAAATGTATTTGATTCATGATGTACAGGGTGGCATAGGGATAAGGTAGCAGCAATCACACGAGATTTTAGGGATCATCATAACATTACCCAGAGTGCCCCTAAATACCTTAGGATGGATGTTTCGCAACTCCACATGCTGCAGAGAAACACTTTGTCTCGTGGTTTATTGCTGAAGTTATACGGCAAATTGTATGGGTTATCGAACTGAAAAACGAGGTTCATGAGGTCTGAGAGAGAATTAGAGTCAATAAGCACCTACAAAATTAGTGGCCTCGTCTCCAGATAGAGTAAACAATTGAAGACGAAAGATGTGAAATGCCGGAGAGAGTTAAAGGACAGACTGGGGGAGGGAAATACAGGGGGGGGGGGAAGAAGAAAGAGGTACTAGAAGCTACAGGCGTTGTGGAACATTAACAGGGGACAGGAACAGAGCTAAAGATGGCAGAAGGGGAGCGTGAAGAAATTTACATCGGCAGCTGGCACTTTACAGATTAACATGAAAGCGAACGCTAGACTATTTGACTGAGTTGGGGTAAATGTCTTCGCACAAAAGATTTGATTGGCGACAGTCTGCAGCACTGTTTTGTGCTGCTCTATGATCGAATGACCGGCGGACCCAGCGACAAGAGCCACACGTACGTATTCAAGATCCGGTCGCATCAGAGCAGTTCCCTTCGTCAAGTAATCTGTGGCGTTACAAGAAACATGTGAATGCGGGTTATAGCAATTGATTCTGGAAGGTAGGCCAGGCCAAATGGTTTTTTTTGAATTACCTCACTGATACTAGACGGCAAAGAGCCCAAAAAATACACAGAAGTAGACCTAGTAGTAGTGGAACTCGCAACAAATTAGATTTTTGCGAACATCGCGGAACAATTAGAAGCGTCACTAGAAGTTCCTGGACGCAGGAGAATACCGCAATCGATTCGGGATAGTACGGCGAAACGAGTGAGCCTCGGGCTCTCATTGATTTACAGTACAAGATCCACTGAATCCAGAAAATTCGTGAACACGAAATTTCGAACCTCCCCGACAGGATCGTGGAAGAAGAGTCTCCCGTGGAACAACCAACACTTGTATAAAGCTAAAGGGCGCAGTATTGGTGTTTACTCTCAAGTTATCGTACGGATGACAAAAGGCCATTCTCGTTGTCTACCGCAGACAACAACCCAGGAGCCGGTGCTTGAAGCTTGCACTCAGCTCCAGCTCCCATTCCAAACCAAACCCCTTCCATCCCATCGCAAATGCCCCTATCCCAGCTTACAACTCCCTTCTCAGCTATTCACGACTTCCGCCCTTCGTTCCCTCCAAGTCTCGCAACATTACGGTTTATCGAACGACCTTTCCTCTTTCCTTCCCATCCGGACATTTTCCCATCTGACATAAGGTCCTATCCAGGGGAGGAGTGAAAAACGAGCAGTTGGCTAAAAGTAGGATCCACAAATCCGTTGGGATTGGAGCCCAAGTCGAACTGTTGGGATATCGATAACGATTATGGATAACAAAGAACATTTTCAACAGTGCAGTCTTAGAACAGCTTCTGGGAAGACTAAAGAGGTGTTTTTTGGTGTGATGGACTGGCAGGACGAGCTCAGACTTGGCTCGCTTTTCAAGCTAAGCAAGATCCGTGCGCGCCAGGCAAGCGTTATGGACTCAAACTGGTAAAAACTGGAAAACGTTACTAGGACGTGACGGCAGCCTATCGGTGAGCGTCAGAGCCAGAAGCCGCGCTGGACCCCGAATGGGTTTGGAGGATGCGACGAGCAGAGGTGCGGCTTAACAAAAACATTAATAAGGCGGCAGTGCCATCTCACGGCTTAGAAGGAGCCCCCTCCCTTTTGGAGCCCGCGCCGAAAGCTAACGTATAGATGATGAAGCAGTAATCGCCAAATGCGCTCCGTGTGTGAAATACTCCCATGTGACAAACGAAATGCAGATGTGTGTACAACCAACGACAAAAGCCGATGGGAGTAAATTGGTTTCTCCACACACGTCCAGAGTGAAGGAGAGTTTAGTTCGTGTTTGCGACCAAAGTTGATACGGGTTGATGACGCCACTAAAGAGATGAATGTCAGAGAAAACTCCCATTAGGTTCCCTACCGTCGTCTCAAGGTGGGCGGGGCGGGGATTTTAATTTTGGTTCAAACTTATTACTAAACTTTTACGTTGCTGCGCATCAAACATTTCTTACTGTGCACGCGAGGCAACGCTTCTCATTCACCATCCTCGAGAATGATTCCGGTCGTAACAGCCCTCCAAAACAGTACACCCATGAGCCGGGCAATTCCGCTCAAAACCCGCCAAAGATAAGCGAAAAAGGAGCACGGAGTCACATCATTAGCCTAATTGGCTCCCAAACACGAGCATACTTTCTTTTCGATTTCGGTTTTGTGACTGAAAACTCCAACCCGAAAAACTAAAGGCAGAAATCTGAACCTCTAAACAACGAGGAGGGGAGAAAAAAAAAGGTTCGCTTTTCACTCGCCGTGGTGGAGAGGAGAAGGAGGTTTGTTTGAGACTAATTGGGTCAGCTTTGTTTGGCCAGATGACAGTGGAAAGGGCACCCAATAAGAGCAGGGAGGAAGAGGGAGAAAAAGGAAAAATTTGAGAGGGAATGAATGTGGGAACCACTTTTAAGCAGAACGCGCGAAACAGTCAATAGCTGAATAGCTGACACTTACTAAGTCGAAGAGCGCGAAGAAATCGTTGGGTATGGCAGGGGGAGTGAATTGGGGGAATTTTTCATGACATTGAGGCAACCGAGGTCTTTCATGCTCCAATAGAACTGAATCCCTTCTATCATAATCAGCTATCATTATGTTCATGGAATTCTTCAATCAATTCCCGCCTGTACCTCCTGGCTGATCATAATAATCCGGAGCCAGCGCTATGGATAACTGCGATCAAAATAAAAGATGTTTTTGCTGTCCTTAGACTCAGCTCAGCTTGCTTTCAACCTAATAGATGAGAAAGAGTTCATCAACCTGAACACAGTTCCTGACTACTGTCTCAGTAGTTCAGCGAGTTTTCCAGCAACCCCCTCTCCCTTATCCCACTTCTCACTCATCATTTTGCAACCTCCTTCCGGTCAATCCACCCCATCACTCAAACGCTCCCATCTCTGGCCTGTGCTCACGCCGAATTCGCCTATATTATCCCTCGCACTCTCCCAACAGACGTAGTTCAATACACCAAGGAGTTTTCTCGCTCAGTTTTCATGCACTCAATATTCTACAGCGGGAAACTGGTACCTTCATCGAATACCCCAGGTAAAGGTAATTTCTGGAATGAACCATTAACGCGATTCTTCAGAGAAGATTCGTTTTTATCGTTCTGGAGTTACAGAGTAAACACAGCATAAAGTCGATGAAACAACCATAGTTTGAATCCGGTAATTATCATTCAATTGCTACAAATAATTGTGCGACTATAAACTTTCACCGTATACGTGAACACACAGGGCTACCAGCACGATTCTTGTGGAAAAACATTAGTAACTATACTCGAGTCGATATTTTTTATACTTTATTATGCTGCTCTCGTCATCTTCCCACGAGTAAAAAGTTATGGTACCTTCCGGTCACTTAGAACTGAAAAATTCAAAAATGTGATCCAAATAGTTACAGTAGTTTCCACTCAAGCCGTTCTATTGACCTCCCACATTAATGTCGAATTTGATCTGAGTTGGTTGAGTATTTTTCTCTCAAATAACGTTTTTGGACTCAGGAGGACCCCTTTTGGGCCGAACAAAGTAAAAAGGTGTCTTTCTGTCAACGCTGAAAGGACAGTCCAATTCTGTGTTCGACTTATGAACTTGGATTTGGGTTTTGTAAGTAAAATGAGAAGGTATATTCGACCACACCAGCCCAGTGCTTTTAAAAATATCTGGTGCGTTGCAACACACAACTTCCCTTAGCTCTACGTCAATTCACTTTCTATATGGCTTTGTCTACTTAATCAATTTATTTGAACTTGGTCAAACAACACTTCACGGCACCAGAAAGCGGTAGCGCTTACCGTTCCGGAATTCATTGTGCTGCTCGTACTCATTCTAGAACCATTACTGAGCAATTGTTACACAGATAATTAATGAGGCTGTAAGCATTAATTTTTTGAAGAAGGATAGTAATTACTTTTGTAGAGTTATTGGGTGAAAACTTTTAGAACTGGTAGTAAGAGAAACGGCGGTAGTTGAAATTCGGGAATTTCTGTAGTGAGCCCCATGTATTTTAAGCACTTTTAAGCGATTTTAAGCACTCACCCTATAGGTATTGGATTGGGCAATAATACCAATTTTCTTTCACATTCCACTAACATTCCAACGGAGTTTCTAAGGACAAAACCGCGCTAAAAACGCTTTTCGTCGAAAATTTTGATAATTTATTGTGCTGCTCTTGTCATTTTCCCACAAATGGGAATTTTATGCTATAGTTGCCTTATTGAGAGCTATCAATATAAAAAATTTAATCAAAATCGTTAGAGCCGTTTTTGAGAAAAAAAAATTTGGTGTATTGATCACTATGTAGTTAAATTTCGGTGGATTTGTTCATACCCTTATTTTGGCGTCTCATGGTTACCTGCGGGCTAGATATCAAGTTTGAGCTGATTTGATACGGTCATTTTCTCTAAAAATCGTTCACAGACACACATACACAGACCATTTTCCCAAATAGTGTTTTTCGGACTCAGGGGGGTCTGAAACGTTAAGATCTGAAGAGAACTCAAAATTTTTTTTCAGCCGATTACATAACTTTCCTTTCTACTTTGTAGAGCCAAGGAAAGTAAAAATATCAAAGAGATGAATGATTTTATTGAACACGGATACTCTCCGTACAGCCACTTTGTTGCACTCGTCACGTCTCACTAGTCCCATTCCAGCCCAATAATGTTTACGAGTACGAATTAGTGCACAAAAAATGCACAGGGCCTCCGACCTCACTCGACCCCACTTCTGCAATCCCCTCGTCCCGATGACCTGCTTATCCAGATTCGTGCTGAGCAGGAGTGAGACCCCTCGACTACAAAACAACCCCATTCCCCCTCGCAACTAAACTCCCCCGCGAAACGCCATAAAATCGATTTTGCAGTTCATCAGGTCGCCCCCCCGCTCTCTTCGATCCTGGGGAATTGGTGGAGTGGTTGTGTGGCGGTACGGACGGCGGTGAGCGCAGGGGGGGGGGGATTTTTTTTCCGTTTTCCTGCCCCAACCACCAACACCCACTGTTCCATCCTCCCGAGGGAAGGTAATTGGAAGAGAAAATGTATTACTATTACAGGCCGGAGGACACCAACGAAGGGAGTAGCCCGAGTGAAGAGGGATAGAGAGAGAACGTCTGGTTGGAACGGAGAGAGGGATAACTGCGAAAATGGGGGAGAGAAAGGGAGGGCAGGAAAAAGAGGGTGGTAAATCAACCTTGAAAAGTCCGATGATGGAAAGTTATTTCCCAGCCTACAGGCGGAGGGAGAGGGCGAGTGAACCAGGTTTACTCTTCAACCCCCGCCTTACGCACCACACCTCGCACGTCATTCCAGATCAATGGGCACACTACTCTGGATTCATTCAATGCAGCCCTCTCGTAAGGAAAATATCTGGTGCGGCGCTTCACACAACTTTCATTACTCCCACGTACACTGTGCGACTGTCAAGGCTTTAGCTACTAACCTAATTACTTTTCACGATTAATGTAGAAGAAACGATACAAGTGAAATGGCGGTGGTGTGAATTCCGGACGTTTTGTGGTTGCTCCTAATTATCGTTTGCACGTTAGTAAACGCTCATCATATGATACTTGATTAAACTACCACACCCAATGCTAGTAGAGTGTGAGCGGAATTATTAGATGAAAACTGCGCTAAAATCGATAATATATTGTGCTGCTCTCTTCATTTACTCACAAATGAGAATTGTACGGTACTGTCGAGTTATTTGGAGCTGTTCATGCAAAAAATATAATCCAAATCGTTCTGAGCCGTTATTTTTATTTTTAAATTGGCGTTTTGATCACTCTGATAACTAAAGGTAGTTTAGGACCGATTTGGTTCAACCCTCGAGGGAGGCCTAAAGTGAAAAGTCCATGTACCAACGGTTACAAGTTTGAAAAGCAGAAGACAGACGCGTTGTCAATGCCCTCGTCCGTTCAGTCCTCGATTACAACTCAACGATACGGTCCCCCTTTTATGCCAATGGAATTGATCGAGTGAGCGGTAACCGCGTTCCGAATAGCGCACCCCGTGGCAGTTCCTGGTTCTCTCCACCGTACATTATCGTACGCTATACTTTATTAAATATATTTGCCGGCTCTAGCGAGCGCGAAAGCAGTTCCTGAGTTAAATCGCGTTCACGTTGGGAATATCATCCACTAAAAGCATAAGCGAGCGGTTATGAGCTCGAATCCAAATAACGTCGATCAAATGAACTCTTATCCGTCCACTACTGGTGGCTTTGAGCGACAGACTACGGGCGTACTCGACCTTCGGCAACAATTTCAAAGTGTATCTGCCGCTTGTTGCCGCTCCGAGCCTGGATTCAGCTGTTACTGTAGTTACTCTCTTCAGATCTACGAAGTAGGAAGGCAAGTTAAGTAATCGACCGAAAAAAATTCCATTCTCTGATTGAGAGGCTAAGGAACGTAGTGTGATGCGTCGCACTACATATTTCTGTACATACTAAAGAAAGATTTTCGAGCGCACGGGATTGTTGTTGTTTTGTAAATTAGGCTCGTTATTAATATTTACATTCCCTCGTCAAGTACAATAAGTTATGCTCGGCACTTATTTGGGATTCTAGTACAAATAAAACTAGACCTAAAATATCTGGTGCGTAATTGCGAGTATATTACGAGTTATTGAAAATAACACTCCGCACATGACTTAAGTATAAACTTGAGGATAAATATAAAATATCCACTGTATTTCGATCCATTCAACGCATCTTTACGGAAACATTAATACATAGAGAACAAACTGTAGCTACAGTTCAAATGTAGTAAATTGAGAGGACCGATTAGGTTTGATTTAAATATTTATTAAGTGAGAGCAACGATAATATCATTTTTATCATGGAAAAAAGAATGTAGGTGCCAAAATCAGTTTTGAGGTTTCGAAAACGTTAAAAAACGATTTTTGACACTTCATCTCTGCTTATTGGACACTCAGAGCAACATTTATGAAGAAGAATGTACATGCCTAATACATGTTATTGACTAGTAGGAGACACACATGCGAGTTTGGCGAATATCGTTCGAATCGTTTAGCCAAAAAATTAAAAAATCAATATTTTGCTTGGAGAAAAAACCCCAGCTCAATAAGTTCAGCCGTTTGCTGACACACAGATCACAGGCAGAAATGTCGTTTTTTGGATTCAGAAGGACTTAAAGGTCTGATGAAAGAACATCTCCCCATTGAACGTGTTCAATTTGCAAGATACTTCACGACTTTCAGCAAAATGACAGGATGCCTTCAAATAGTTAATTCTTGTATATTGTTCTCAATAAAAGTTCCTCTGGCATTGAACAATACAAACCAAAGTGTGCCACAAAAAGGCTTTTTTAAAAACATTTTCATAATTTTCACTTTTTTCGCCGGATTTGACCAATTACTTCACGCAGCCTATTTACCGATATTTTGCTCTTCGCAACTATTTCTGTATCTGCAGCACGGAGATATAAGCTGGTACCTCGTAAAACGAGATTTATCGAATATTAATTTATATTTTTTTCAATTTTCTCAAAAAACGCTAGAACGATTTCGAACTTAAGGAGTACTCTGAACTAACTAGTACCAACTTTTTCAGTATAGACGTTTTAGTAGAAATACGTTGAAGGAACATACAGCCCCCGCGTATACAACAAATCGTCAAATTTTCCGAGGGTTGCGGAAAGTCGTGAGTTGCTCCAGATATTTTTTTGACGTGATCGCCATACTTCCCTTTCCCTTTGAGTAACGGAAAGCAAAAATCCGGCCTGTGCCTCAAGTCATCGGAGCAATCACGCGAAGGGGGAGGGAAACCCAACAATTAGCCCTTCCGGGGCTTTCTTTGCGACCTTTCCATTTCACTCCCGCACACCCTCAAGCCAAGCATCCGCCGCTTCCTTTTGGGGCTTCCAACACAACAGCCCCCTGCTCCTTTTCTCACCGTTTACAGCTCACTACTACGAAATAAACACTAAACAATTTCTGACCGCGGTTTGTGTGTGAGAGTCAGAGGGCCAAGCAATAGAGCCATTTTATTGTTTTGTTCACGATTTACCGAAGGCGAGAAAATGAGGTTATGAACAATTTCATCGGGGTAAAGCGCGTCAAAACGAATTTCTGGAAAACGGCTTGAACGATTATTAAATGAACGTTCAAATTACCTTCACTAATCAGTACTTAACTTTCGTGCTCCATAAATATCACTGCGAAAATTCGGTGAGCAGAGATCCCTACGAAGCAGAGGTTTTTATAACGTTTGGGAAAAATGGCTCCAATGGATTTGCATCGAACTCACACGGCGCCAACAACCTATGTATCGTTCTTCATAAATGATCCTCAGACAGTACGTTGAATTGAGCCGAACAAATCGTGAAATTTTTCATGATTTCCACAACAAATGCATTACTGCATTTGATCCACCCTAGTAAGTAAGTGTCTTCTAGCATTATATACTACAACATTATATCGTTCAGTCTGAATAATATCCCTACGTTTTCGGTGAGAATAATTCCTTTTACTCCCCCCCCCCACCACAAACATGACACATTACGTTCCAAGGCATGGGGATTCCAAATCTGCAATTTCCATTCGCTGTCCAGGGCATATTATACTTAATGTGGTATAAAAACTCCGTTCTTTCGCAAAAAATGTCCATTCGAGATGCTTCCCGCCTACTAGGTAATCAGATTGGAGGAAACCCGCGGTTGTTATGAGCAAAAAATGGTTTAAAAAATAAGCCATAAATGTTGGTAGCTTAATTTCATTTTTGTAGTGTTGTAATAGTTTCCTAGGTATGTTTGGATGCTGAGTCGAACAATGTGTCGAGATGCGAAATATGCGAATTCTACTGATTGAAGAAACGCACGAGATGATGTAGCGATGTGTGCACAGTTTCTCTCCGGCTGCGGCGATGCATGCTCATTTCCCGCTCAATCTCCCGTCTCACTCAAATCACTCGTCACGTCGAGCCAACAGCCTAGAAAGTGTCAGTTTTCGTCGTTCCGTTGTAGTCAGGCAGCGTTTCGTAACGTTAACTTGTACCTTTGGATGATGAATCGAATAGGTTGGGTCTCGGAGGTGTGAGACTGCGGCACGCTGCACAAGAGAACAGTAACTAGGTGCGAAATAATTTGCAACGTTTTCCTAATTTTCGTCAAAACACCTTTAACGATTTTGATCAAACTTACGAGATACTCTCGATTAACCCACATTTTGTTCAGCACAGCTGTTTTAGTAGAAATGCGTAGACCTGCTGTGTATGGCAGGTCTTATTTAGGGGGTAGCAGAAAGTGGTGTGTTGCTACACACCCTATATTTTCCGTAAAAAACGATTCTAATCAATTTGACTACATTGTGTGTGTGGGCATAACTGAAATGAGGGGAGTAGCTCAACGATTTCGTGAATGTTTCCTATTAAAATGGCTGCGGGCTTTGCGACCCTCTTCGGAACACCATTTCGACACCCCCAACCCCCACCCCCACCCAGCACAACTACATCGCACAGAAGTGGCAACGGTTTTGATTTCCCCGGTCGAACGAAGGAACCGCCGGTAAAACCCGACGGAGCGCGAAAAAGAGAAAACGCGCCCATTTTTTTTTGTTCTTTCCCCCGTCGTCGACGGCGGATCGCGACTGCAGCGCGAGGCGATTAACTCCCACCGCCTAATGGAACGTCCCCCTACGCACCGCCGCCCCTGCGCACGAGCCTCCCGCGCCGCCGCTTCCGACGTAACAGCCCGCGCTCTCTCCCGTCAATTCGCGCGTTAGAACCGCGACTCGTCGGCCGCTCTCTTCGAAATCCCGTTAACCGCGTCGTCAAACACGCGCTCCGCCCCGCGTTACCGTTTTAAACCTCTCGAACTGAAAATAATTCCGCGTCGTCGCGTCGAATTACGACGATTTACCAATCGGATTTTCGCTTCCTGTCAACAGAACCCCACAATTCCATTTCCCTTCCAGAAACCGATTTTACGAAATTTTAACGAAACCAGAACCCACTCCCGTGTTTAACTGTCGACCCTCACTTTGATTCGCCTCACTCTCTCAACTAAAGCGTGAAATGTTACATCACGTGAAGTGGGATGAGAGAAGTTGTCCCAACTGTGAAGTAATTAAATTTATTCACTTTGTTGGAGTATAGGAGCAAGCCCAATTGAACAATATGGAAAGTTAAAAGCATAGCTCATGTACCAGAAGCACACGGAAGGGAAAAACTAAATAACAGGTTAGCAGTACGAGCGAGGTGGTAGAGTGGGCAATGAATGAAGCCTGTAATTAATAAAAGACAACGACACAGCAAAGGTTTCAGGGTACCTAGTACCAGGCCGATTCTGTCGTGAAGATTGAGGGTGGGGGTGGGGGAATCTAAATGAACGAAGAGAGAAGGGACATATCAACAATCACTGTTCTGTCGATGGGCCGAGGAAGGCAAAAACGAAAGCTAACCACGCGGTAGCCGATAATGTCTGGTGTAATGCGGACTTTGACCTGTGAACCTGATCGAATTGTTCAATATGGGAAATGCAGTTAAGACTCAGGTGCACTCGAGGTGCGGTCGAAAGAGAGCTCAACAGAGGGCGGCCATAAACTCGCAAGGCACGCATATTGCAAGAGGAAGCCAGATTATGCTCAACATACGACATTTACAGGTCGAAAAGAACACTTAAGTCGCAGATAGATGACGATCGGCCAAAAGGCATACTATCGATGGTATAAGAGTGCATTAGAGGAGATACGGGGCAATGGACGAGCGAAAATGAGCATTTTCCAGGGTTTAAGAAGAACCTCCACATAGAGGACCTATCTACATAGGCATTGAGACGAGTCGTGGAAGTGCAGCAGTCTGCCCTTCAGTGCACCCTATGGAGGATTGGGACAGTAGCAAACTGTACTGTTGAAAACAAGTATGAAGAGAAGGGGGCCAAAGTGAGACCCTTGAGGAACTCCAGAACAACACGAAAGGGAGCAGATAACATCACGAACGCTCACTGTAGTAGCTAAGCGTTAGTCAGTTGGTTCATACACCTGCGTCAAGTTGACCCATCCACAATTTAACATCATGTGACAGGGGGTTGGTTGGCTCCACCTAGTGGAATATTGCGAACATTCCAAAAACAGCAATCAGACCATTAAAAATTTACTACGGTAGTCTTTAAATTATATATACTCGTAACTAAGGTTTAAAGTACCCTAAAGAACTTGATTTATGAAACCAAGCTCAATACTGAGAATATAATACTCCTGAGGTGGAAGTATTTCCAGGGTCTTTGTTGTAAGTAGATCTGTAAGTTTTGAAGAGATAATTTCGTTCCATTTCATTACAGCACCCTCAGTTGAACCTGTACCACGTTTACAGAGTTGTCTTTGGGTTTATTTCTGCATCAGCCGCCTCTGATCGGTGAATGATAATTTCCCCAAGCCCCTCCCCGACATCACTCACCGCAGTAGTGGTAGAGAGGAATAAAGCCCCTCCTTCGTTGGGTTGGGGCATTGAGATGGATGTCGTCGCATTCACAACGGCTCGATCCATCTTCAACGAAAACAGCGTTTGTGACGAGGGAAAACGACGACGGAATCCGTCAACTGTCGTCAGCCCCCCTTTAGAAAAGCGTGAAAAATACTTAAAGCTCCCGGGCTCCTGGATGCGCTCCGGAGTATTTCGTGACCTGCGCCACCTGGTGACCTCAGCTTAGGCGGCATCTCCCTCCTGTTACTCCTTGAACAAAGAATCCGGGCTTTTTCAACGTCAATTTATTTTTTGTGTTTGGTTTGCCGCTCCATGTGTTCTAATGGTCGAGGTGGATGACTAAACGTCAGGTCTGTCCCTCACGACACTCAACTAGCCATCTGAAATTGGGCGATCATCGCAATCGCATAGCAACTCGACGACTTGTTGTATGCATGGGCTAAAAAGCGTAACTATATAGGTACATCACCCGCAAAGAGTTCCGGGGGGAGTGGCTCCAAATAAAACGCCGTTTTATTTTGAATTTCTCAAAAGCTACCCCATAACGGACTTATGTGACTTGTGTAGACAACTCTAAATAATATAACGGTAATACGACATTGCCATCCCTATGAATTAATCATTTCAACAAATGCGATTTTAGCGCACTTATTTCCTCAAAAATCCCGTTCATACAGCACTAGCACTCTCAAAAAACATCTAGTGTGCAGCAACACACAACTTTTCACAACTCGAAGACCTGTTGTCTGCATGGACGCTGTATCTTCGTTCAACGCATTTCTACGGGAACACTTATCAAGAAGAACACGTAAATACTAGTTAGTTGAGAGTTCTTCGTAAGTTTGATCGAAATCGTTAAAGCGATTTTTGAGAAAATTGAAAAAACGACAAATTCATAATCGACAAATTTCGTTTTCCGAGCTATCATGGCTCATATCACCGTCAAACTGATAGATACAAACTATACGCATAGGTGGCTTGAAGATACTCCGTAAGATAGATCAAGTCCGGTAAAAATTATTAAAGAACCCGAATGCACAACATTCACAGTTCTCTCACCGATAATACATTCTCACTTCTCGCTCTCTCACTCTCCCCCTGTTTTGTCCTTTCTCTGAAAAAAAGTATAAATCAGCCACCTACAATGTAATTTTGTTCGATGTGTACTTATACAGGTTCGCCACAGTACAATAATCTGTCAATAACCAGAATCTATTATGATTGTTAATATTGCTGAAGTTGGAAGAATACCACTTTTGTCTCCTTTTTAATTTTAAGTTTTGGGTGCCATATATAAGTAGTGCGAGGAGTGTAAATCATTTATTTGTACAGGGAGGATGGAAAAGAGGAACAAAAATTCTAATCCTTGCTCGCTTTTTGTAAATAAAAGCGCTCTCTCACTCTCTCCGACGTGTGGCACGCAGGGAAAGTTTGAGTGCCTCGAGTAATTACCATGTCTACGCGAAACAGAAAAATATAACGAACCCTGTCTGAGTGTCATTTTATTGTCAAACTCCAAATTTGACGAAGTGGCGAACCTGAACAACGTAAATATCAATACTTTTGAGAATGATAATGAACGAGATGAGTTCGCTAGAATATTCCTAAACGACAAATGAATTTATTTGGTTTGTAACTCGTCCGTGTAACACGCGCTATGTAAATCAATGGGAGGAGCTCTGCCACTCTAAATGCATTCTCACTCACTCTATTCTTTACATACACACACACACACACACACACACACACACACACACACACACACACACACACACACACACACACACACACACACACACACACACACACACACACACACACACACACACACACACACACACACACACACACACACAGGTCTGTTTCTTTATTTGATGACTGTACCTAAACCCTCGACGAGGGGTATATCAGTCATAGAAGTTGCGGTTTTCGCTAATATGCAAGAGGCCGCCCCTGCAGCATCCAATTTGAACTCAGACCTGTGGAGGTACGGCAGGTATTTGGTCTTAGCCAGTCTCACCGTAGAGAGCTGTTGCCCGTGTGTTACCGCTGAGGTTGACCACCTGAGGAATCCCGTACCATCTGGGAGTATTTCATAATCTGGTTTCCTACCTGATCTTACTTTTTACTTGGGTGGCAAGTTTCAAAAGGACAGATCAACTATAACCACGTTTCTTAGCCATCACCTTCTTTTCTAACTTTGCAAAATGGTCAGGCTTCCTTTGTAGCAGTCAATGCTGCTAAGTTCGTTTGCCCTACCAACAACCGCCGCTCACTGTTGTAGAAACTACAGTGGAGCAGCACATGGTTTCTTGTTTCCTCCGCACTGGAGGCACAAGACGTGCATAATGGAGAGTCTTTCAGGGAAAAGAAGTGGAGCCGCGCATTGAAGTCACCATGTCCCGTGAGGAACTGACTCGTCCAGTGGTCTGGCTCAACCCATTTTCTAGAAAGACGTTCACGGATGTTGGGGAAGAACTCATACGTATCACGTCCTTTGACGAGGATTCCATCTCGCTTGCCATTTCTAGAGCCCATTCGTCGATGGCGGCAAGTTTCTGTTCTGTGGTGAGATCCGCACGGAGTTCAGCCCAAAGCGGGGAAGCTCCTGTTTCACTCTCCACTTGTCAATCATGCACTCGACAGCCAAATCAACTGGTAACTGACCAGTGATCACCTGGAGTGCTTCCGTTGATACAGTCTTGTAGGCCTTGGTGATCCACAGGAGCGCAGCTCTCTGGGATTGGGCCAATACTTTCTTTGATTGACTGTTAGTTTGCTACCCCAGACAACGGGCAGTAGCCAATCACACCTAAATAGATGGCCTTATACATGAGGATGGTGTCGTGGTAACACACACCCCAAGTGGCCTTGCTAATGGCACGCAGTGAGGCAAACCTGCAATGGTAGTGCCTTTATGGACTGGAGGTGTTGGCTGAAACCCCACCTCTCACCTATATTCACTCTCTAAATACTTGACGTGCTTTTTCAGAAGGAGCCTCAGCTGTCACAAAGCGTATTGTGGGTGGATTATTCACTTCCCCTTCAAGAGGATTAGCTGGGTTTTTTCCTCAGCCACCTGCATCTTGACATGCTCGCACTATTGGTTGACAGTGCGGAGCACATGGTGAGTTTTTTCTTCAATTTGGCGGACTGACTCTGCAAAGATCAGCACAGTCAAGTCATCCACATAGGCGTAATGCCTCGCAGTCAGTCTCCATGAGTTTCTGAGTAGACCTTCAAGAAGGCATTCCAGAGTGCTGGTCCTAGGACTGAGCCCTGTGGGCAATTCCTTCTCAATCTTTCTCTGAACGGAGACATGCCTGCATTCGATCGTAGTAGTTCTGTCTGTCAGGGGCTTTGGGGGATTTCCCTACCTTTAAGCTCATTAAGGGCCATCAAAGGTTATCAAATGCACCCCTGATGTCAATCAGAACTGCTACGACGTACTTACCCGGTGCCAGCAGGGAAACACGCAAAATTTCGACAGTGACACCGTGGACCTTCCTTTGGTACACCCGTATTGCCTGCCTGTGAGGTTGCGTGCCAAAGACTCCTTCGAGGGACTGCAACATCAAGATTTCTAGTGTTTTGCCTAATATGGAAAGAAGGCTGAGTGGTTCCATGATCGCGGGTCTGACTGATTGCGGTCGCCTCCCCTTTGAAGAGTGACAACACGCCGCAGACTTCCACTGAGTGGGAACTGTCCGACCTGCAGACAGTCATTAAATAAATTAAGGAGACCGCTGGAGATTGTCCGCTCAGCCTTCCTTAGCATATTGCTTTCTATTTTGTCTGGCCCGGGATTTGTTGGGCTTTAAGGTCGCAAGGGCCCTGCCGAGGTCGCCTGTTGTCCACAATGGGATGTCGGGCCTGTTCGAGGGTCCATGATCAGCTCCATTGCTGTCCTCTGGGCTTCAGTGTCTCGAGCTACTTGGTCATCTGGGAACGCCTTCTCGAGGAGGGTTTCCAGTGAGCTTTCGATGCTGCAGGCCCAGCCTGACTCATTTGCATCGCAGCCAAGACTTGCTCACGTTTGCTTTTCCTATGGAGGACTTGTAGTGTCTGCCCAGGGGTTCTCAGAGCTCTCCGCTTCCACAAAATTTCGCCAGCCTTGCCGCTTTGGCTGCTTGATGGCGCGTGGAAGGCCTTCTTCTCTTGGATGAAGGCAGTTCGGAGTGTTGCTCTGGCATCAGGGTCACGAGTGTTTTGGTACATCCTTCTGGCTCTATTTGCACTTTGCTTGAGGGGATTAAGTTCCTCAGTCCACCATGGGACTTTGATCGCCCTGTGCTTCTGTTGGCCAGTACAGAGAGCCCAGCAGAGTGCAGTGCTGTGGTAAATGTGTCCACTTTGCTGTCCACTCTTCAGGTGTGGATGCTTGCGCTTATTAGGTCGGGTGTCTGCGGCACGCAGTTCACCTTCCAGTACCCTACAGAATTGTGGCCAGTCAGCATTTTTTGTGCGAATCGCCACGCATGTCTTTGCAGAGGATGTTGTCATCCGTGATGGCAAAGTCAATAACCATGTGATCGCTCTGCGTTGCACCTGGTACCACTCGGCCAACCTTGCAATTTGAGTAGCAGGGTGTGAGACACGGCTGTGACGTCTATACACGACCTTCCTCCTGACCATCATAGGTCGCCTCAGTCATGGGTCGTTGGCAACAACCGTTGTACCTGGTGAGCAGCTCTATATACGCCTCGCCCGCCCTGTCCAGGCTTGGGGATCCCCACAATGGTGATCTGGCGTGTGCATCAGCACAGACTACGCAGGGTCGTCCTGATAGGCCTGCCAGAGCCCGCTCGAGTGGTTCAAGGCTGGTGGGCACTGGTGCGCCAAATTGCCTGTAAATGATATTACAACCAGCTCAAAGCCACCGCTCGTATGAGCACAGCGGCCAAGTGCTGGCTGTTCAGGTGGGTGAGTGCGGCATGTCAATGGACGGTCGGTGCAGGCTACTGCTGCCTGGCTCCCGCTTGCTCCAGTCACCACTCGTGCCTGCGATCCCAGACCAAGGGTTTTGGATCCTATGGTTCCTGTATGGCGAGGACACTGCAGCGTTTCTTGAGTGCATTTTGCAGGAACTCAGCCATAACTGGGCAACTCTTATTTGTGTTGTGCTGAAGGATTCGAACTGTTTTGACCTATTCATAATCTATCTCGTGACTCTGGGGCAATCGCCGCTGACGAATGGTACAGCGTGCGTCTGCAGTAGAGTGTGAGACCTGTTGGATTTTGCGTTCGACGCACTGGCACACTTGAGAGGGGGCATCACGCTTGCATTCCCTCTCAGATGTGCGTGGTAAGGCGCACACAACAGGTCTTGTACAGGCTACTGCCAGGTGGCCATAGCGCTGGCATTTGTAGCACTGAGTGGGGCTTGGTACTTTCGTGTGGCGCACCGCTGCCAGGCTATTTGGAGGTGCCTTGCCCTCTAGTTTTTTGTATAGGCTGGGTGATACCTCAATCACCCAATCCTTCTGCCTTCCACGCTGTTTGGTGAAGAGGGCCTGACATCCTGCGGCTGCAAGCCTAACGCAGGGTTGTGCTCAACAACTTGTTGGGCCAAGTCCTCTTTTCGAAGATCAGTCCGCACGTCGCAACAGCAGGCGTGGAAACGACCCAGGGGGCTGACGCTGGAGCTTCAACTCCTTTTTGTTGAAATGTGGCTCGAGCGCCTTGGCCATTTCTGGCGTTTCCGTCACAATGACGGCGCCACCTCCTACTGCGGTGCGGATGTTCAGCACTCGGACGCTTAGAGCTTGAGGTCCGTAGCAGGACACCCCCGCATCAGTGCCTTCCATTGTATCAGGGGTTGGAGGGACCAGCCTCTCCTTCCTTACATGTATGCTCAACCACTACCACGTTTTGTCGTGGTTTTAGGGGAGTTTGGCGGTGGAGGCTTTTTATTTTTGTTTTTATTTTTACTTTTGCCCTTGTTTTTGGGCAGAGGCGTAGGCGCTGGCGCTGCCTCAGCCTGCTTAGTTGGGGCCTGTTTCGCTTCCTGCGCGCCCTGGCCCCCAGACTGCCATTCCGCCTCAGCTCCATGAGGGGGAGGAGGGCGCAGTAGCGGCTACGCCGCATATGAGGGGCCTGGGGTACCACCTGGCTCATTGAAGGTCCTGAGTTTGGGGCTGGTGGCACTGGCTGCTGGGCACAATTGCCTACGCAGTTTTCCTCACGACAGCCGCCACAGTTTCCCGCAGGGGAGGGCAGGGCGATGTCGTTGGGGGCATTAGCTTTATAGCCAGCTTCGAAATTTCGAAGAGGCACCAGTGATGAGGTCCCGCGATATCCTGTCGCGTTGACCTCATCCGTGCCATCTGGCTGTGGATGATTTGGACATATGCGCAAATTTGCTCCATGTCCGACAGATTAGGTCAACGGCGTGTCGTGTGTTTGTAGTAGCCGGGTTGCCTGGCATTAGGGAGAAGGGGAGATGAACGCGGTTTGCCCGGTTCTTTCCGCCCTTGTTTGTTTGGACGACGAGTAGATTGCTCATCGTCCGAAGAGGAGGGGTCGAGCTTGGCGAGCCTGAGGAAGAGGCGCAGGTGGCGTTTTTATTACCTGCAATTGTGTTATTTGACTTAGTCATGTTTTTACTAATTTTGAGGGGAGATTAAAGAAGCAGACTGGTGTAGTGTATCCTTGTGAGTTCATTTGTTGTGTGTGTTAGTGGTATGAGCGAGAGGTGCTCGAGGCAGTGTCCTGGAAGCTCCCCCTCAGGCATATTGATTCTAGCCCCTTTCGCTGGTCCGTTGAGGGTCAAAGGGAGGCCCCCCCCCCCCACATGCGCCGCAGCTGCCAGTCCGGCCACCCACCGGGACTAAGACGCATGAGGGATTTTCGGCTGCTGCTCAGAGTCAGCCCTCGGCCACTGGTGATGTGGTGAGCGGGACACACGCTATCAGCCGCCCCAGGAACGCTCAAACCTGGTTTTTCCCCTCCTCATTCAAGGCCGCACCTATATAGGGATCGCCTCAGGTGTTAGTGAGCTACCTCCAGGACTGTCTTTCGCTCATTATGAGTGTTTAAGTCAATATGTTCTGCCACGCAAGCCGTTGCAGTGTATTTTGTATCTGGAATATGTTGTGTGTGTCAGTGTCGTGAGCTTTAAGCCCCCTTTAAGGCCGGATTTAACGACCACGCAGAGGATACGGCAGGAGAATTCTGTCCCCCTTCCATGCGGTGTGTACTGCGATCCCAGCTAAAGGTAGGGGTTCCCAGTGTGTCATGTATGTGAATGAAGTGTGTTGTGTCCCTTTAGTTCGGCTTATACGAACACGCAGGAGTACGGCAGTGGAATTCCTGGACCCCAACTGCAGGGTGAGCACAGTGTGGCGACAGAGTACACTGTGACGCCCAGCCACAGTTAAGCCTCCTTGGATGTAATCCTGCGGGGACTCGTAGAGGTGAGGTTGTCTTTGCTGGGCCCACCTGGCTTTCCCCTTTTAGTCGGCTCATGACACGCAGGGAATAATGTCAGCGGTATTCTGGACCCCTGACTGCAGGGTGAAACACACACACACACACACACACACACACACACACACACACACACACACACACACACGCACACACACACACACACACACACACACACACACACACACACACACACACACACACACACACACACACACACACACACACACACACACACACACACACACACCCACACACACACACACACACACACACACACACACATAATTGCTGCCTCTCGCTCTGTTCCCCTCGCAAACTCAATGTCTCTTCCCTTCCACCAACACAGACTAAAGAGAAAACGAATTTACGGGAATATTTTGCGCCCATTATATACATGGCTCCTCGAAGAGGAAAGACGTCGGAGATAATATAAACAAAGAAGAAGAAAAAAGAAGAAGAAAAGAGGGTTAAAGATGAACAGGAAATAAAGCGTAGATGAAGAGACGCCAGCGGAAGGCAGGAGGATAAAAACAGGTTCGACGACAAGACGAAAAAGTAATGAAAAAGGCGCGGGAGGAAAAAAAAGTCTCGAGTGGATCTCCATTTATTAAATTCCTTCCGGAACGACAAGTAAAGTAACGCGAAGTAAAGTAAAAGGGAGGAGCCGATAAGGAGAAATCCGTTACCTTCCGCTCTACTTGAGGAAGAGCTTCGAAAAGAACTTCAACCTTCCCGCCTTTCCGCCGCAGAACAAGATCGCGCATCGCACCGCGCAACTTTCTTCAGCCAAGCGTACGTTCGACCGTCTTAACCGCTCTACAAACTAATCCAATCAGCTTTATCACTCAGTTTATATGAAATTGGAAGAACGTTCAAGTTCTACGGTGAAACTATCACAATTGCACGTGCGAGGGGGTACCCAAAAAAAACCGAACCTAATATTATTTTTAAATTCAAGTATTTAATTTTTGAACAAAAGATCGTCAATCCCCTTCGAAGTACTCCCCACAGGCACTAATACACTTGTCCCACATTTTATTCCACTGCTGTTTGCTAGAAACATTTTTTAAATTTGCCTTCTGGGAAGCTCGACAGCGCCCCCGTCGTTTGACTAATGTGAGAAAAACGCTTTCCTTTCATGTCGCTTTTCATTCGGGGAAATCAAAAACCCTACAAATTATTACACAACGGTTTATTATTCGGATAATCAGCTTGACCTAGCATTAATGCTCCGAGACCCATCCTGTTCGATTCAGCATCGAAAAATATAATTAAACCCAAAAAAAGGCCGAAAAGAACTGAATCGTAATATTAAAATAAACAAAAAAAACGAAAGTATCTAGAAAAAACTGAATTTTAATATGATCGGATTGCCGAGATGGCGGGCACAACTAGATACCAAATTGGATTTTTGGGCGAAAGAACGAATTTTTTAGACCACGTTGAAGGCACCAAACGGCCCGGACGGCGGACGGACATTGTAAATTTGGAATCTCCAGTCTTGAAACGTAAAGTATCAAATTTTGAGGGGGGGTTGTAAAAAATTTTTCGTGACCGAAAACATAGGGTTATTATTCAGAATGAATCATAAACCAAAACAAGTCGAAAGGGTAGGGGGACGCAAACCAGGCCTTTTCCGCCGCACACTATTACGCAATCTTTTTAAAACTTACAGGTAGGAAGGAAGCGCCCTTTTCACCCCCGAATGTTCCGTTAAAATGCGCTTCACCGACGGCCTAGTGGCTCACCGTGTCAAAAGCCTAAGCAACGTCCAGGACAACTTATGTAATGGCTTCTTCTGCTTCGGGGCAAGGGACGGCACTGTCTTCTCGGCAGTACCATTCTCTGGTCGGAATGCCCTCTCGACCTGGAGGCTGGAATCCAACACACACACACAGACCATTTCCTCGACGGAGTTTTTTCAGATATGGTGGCACTATAAACGTGATTATCCTAGGAAAGTTTTTTTTTTTAATTGTCAGCCGATTACGTAACGTTTCTTTCTACCCGGTAGGGAAAGAAAAATAAACAAGAAGCGCTCGTGTCTTAGAGAGTCAAATGCGTCTTATCGCGCACAAACAAAAGAGGAGATCAAAGCGGAAATATGCGTTTTTTTTCAAATTAGGGAGAATCGGAAACGGCATATTGGAATATGGAAATTCAAGAGGCCGACGTCAAAGGAGTGAGGCGGGGACGAGCGGAGGCGTTTTCTGTTTATCTTCCAACCACAAGATGGAAACGACGAAGACGAAAGAGAAGGGGAATTCACTCTTAGGTATTCAATGTGGGAAACCTGAGTATGCACAACAACAAACAGCCCATTCCAATACGCACGTTGCAACTGCCACGCATTTTCACTCCAATGAACCGAAAGAACATGAGAACACGCACACAAGCTACCAATCGACGCATCACACAAGATTCGTCGACCGTCTATAAAAGCAATAAACTGCCTATACAATGAGCGTTTAATAAGATAATTTGGAGCAACCCCAGAAATTGCGAAATTCCAACCACCACCACTTACTACTGTTTCTAAAATTACTACCCGACGATTCTGAAACTGTTCTCACAAATATTATGCTGTCAGGCTAATGGCATGACAAGGAGCGCCACGATAACGTAAAACGTGAAGTTACGATTCACCAAGTTCAAATGAATGCTAAAACTGATTGCCGTGACACGTACATTGGGCTAAGAAAAGTCGTGCGATGCGTCGCACCAGTCATTTCCGTATAAATTTAAGTGGTAGTACAATAATCTCCCTGTGCGATGAGAGGTAAATAACGGTCATAAGATAATTAGGAGCCTACCTACAGTTTAAGGAATTCCAACTATCAATTCAAAACCAAAAACACGATCCTTCTCCCAAAAAAAATCACGTTGGCAGTTTCATCAATGGGATGTGCTCAATAACGGGTGTGGCGTGGGTAGGAACCACTCATTAAATTCCAAAACATTAGGCTTTACGAAGTTGAATCGAGCTGTGTAGTTAAAGCCCAGTCTGAGGAAAGTAGGGTGATGCGTCGCACCAAATAGTTATAGCATCGTTAGGTGGTATTTGGTCTTGTTTATAGAAACTATTCAATCGAAATCGTTGAACTGATATTAAGAATAAATATGTTTGTTATATTGATAACTGCGATAACTGTAGTTAGTTGTGCTGAGCGGGCCTGACATAGCACCTCAATACGGCGTCAAGGTCATGAACCACCTCCTGAAGGGATGGTAGGGAGAGGGGTCCTACCAGCGCATTTCGCTTCGACTGAATCTTCGCTGGGTAAGAAGACACGCCCAAGTTCCCGATGTGGTTATAGAACGTGGTAACGCATCAATTCTGATATTCCTGAATTCTGGAAAGTTCGATTGAAGTTTTCCAAAGGAAGGGAGTTGTGTTGGCGGCGAAGCGGGAGCTTGGCGAGGACGGGCCGGGGCTTATCCTTAGGATACCCGATCTCACCCCTCGCCCTTCACCCCGTTTCAAACGGTTGCCTAGGCGACGTGCTTCAGAGCCGTGGAAAGAGACCAGGGGCGGAGTGAAGGGGAGCGGAGTTCCCTTTCTGATAAATTGCCGTCAGAGACCCCTCTCGCCCTTTGCACCGCTGGGGTGAGAGAAAGTTTTCGGCCTCTTCCCAACTTTCTTCCTTCTTTTCTCCATCGCACAACCCTCTCTCTCTCTCACTCACTCCCTTTTCAAATATATATTTTTTTTGTATATCTCGTTTGTTTTGTCAAAAATCCCCTAGGGCCCTCGGAACATCTTTCCCATCCCCACATTCCCCATTCCACGCGAGAGCGAGACCTCATTTCGAGCGAGGGACGGGGAGGGCATTTTTCAACCGAGGAAAAATGTAATTATCCTCGTCCTCGTGGAACTCGCCACGAAAAATTCGTGCCTGAAGGGTTCGCATAATTTCTAATTGCCTTGACAAGCTAACGATGGAACACGCTCGTGTTCCTACATTGTCCCAGGCATGTCGCAGGCACATACTACCAAAGTCTCTAAAACGTGCATCTCACGCCGCATACGTTTTAATGACGTTTCCACCGCGGAATTGTTCAATGAGTCACATTTCTGAAGGGACGAGCCTACCGACAAACGACCCTGTGGTCAGCAGTCTAGCGGTCCACAGGCGTAAGGCTCACGGTCAGCCTGCATGAGGCTCGGGAGAAAACCTTCAAACAAGGCGTTCCAAAGTACTGATCCGACGACAATAAGATCCTACCCATTTGCCAAAAGAGGACTACTCATCTGAAGACTAAACCAGCTCAAGCATTCACGCATTCTGTCACCTAAAACCATTCCTCTTACAGCGAGTGAGCAGTCACTTCGCCTCCAAAACATTCTCCACGTCCCCCCCCCTCCCCCACACACCACCCAATTTAGGTCCGCATTGGAGAGGCTATTGAGAGAAGAGAAGTAATTACTATACTAAACAATCACTCACCGCATGTAACACACTAACGTATCTCACCCTAATTGGGCCAATCGGGCGATATGGTTGTCAAACCTAGTTCTCTGCGTTGAACTCCTAAATAAACGAACCTTACTATTCAAAACGGAGTCCGTTGATTAACTGGAGCCCCGTGGTACGTGAGTACCCTTAATCACGAACTCACACGATCCGTACTCATACACCGCATTGAAACGGTTTTTTCACCCTCAGAAGACTTCAAAATGTAACGCTCTGATGAAAACGTAATAGAAGGAAAATTGCGTAATCGGCTTATACAAAATTTTGAGTTTTTTTCACATCATGACGTTTCAAATGCTTATTAGTCAAGATATTTGGTGCGTTGCAACACACAACTTTCCTTAGCTCTACGTCAATCAACTTTTTACATGGCTTTTCTACTTATTCAATTCATTTATCACTCAGTTCATTTGAAGTTGTCAAACAACATTTTACGGCAGCAGAAAGCGGTAGCGCTTACAGTTCCGGAATTTATCGTGCTGCTCGAACTCATTCCATGACCATTATTGAGCAATTGGTACTAAGAGAATTGATGAGGCTGTAAACACGATTGTTTTGAAGAGTTATCGGGTAACAACTTTTAAAACTGGTAGTAAGCGAAACGGTTGTAGTTAAAATTCTGGAATTTCTGGAGTGAGCCCCTTATATTTTATGAGCCGTTTCAAACGCTCACCCTATAGGTATTGGATTAGACTACAATGCCAATTTTTTAAAACATTCTACTAACATTCCAGCGGAGTTTATAAGTAAAAAACCGCGCTAAAAACGCTTTTCGTCAAAAAGGTTGATAATTTAGTGTACTGCTCTCGTCATTTTACCACAAATGAGAATTTTATATTATGGTTGCCATGTTCGGAGCTATCAATATAAAAAAATTAATCAAAATCGTTAGAGCCATTTTTGAGAAAAAAAAATTTAGTCTTATGATCACTGTGATAACTATAGTTAACTTTCGGTGGATTTTGTTCACACCCTTATTTTGGCGTCCCATGGTAACCTGCGGGTTAGATATAAAGTTTTAGCTGATTTAGTACGGTGGTTTTCTCTAAATATCTGGTGCGTAGCAACACACAACTTTCCGCCACACCCGTAAGTTCGAAGACCAGCTACATACGCGGGTGCTATATCTTCATTCAACGCATTTCTACAGAAACGTTTATGGAGAACAAAATGTAGGGACTAGTTCGCTGAGAGTACTCCGTAAGTTTGATCGAAATCGTGAGAGCCGTTTATGAGAAAATTGGAATTCCGATAAATTAATATTCGACAAATCTCCTTTTCTGAGTTAACATGTCTTATATATCCGTTCAACATATATATACAGAAATAATTATACAGAACTAAATGTTGGTATGGGTGAATATAAGACACTCCATTAGAATTTGTCACATTTGGTGAAGTAGTTACCCTGGAATTTACGGAAATGTTCGAAAAACGTTATTTTCGACACATTTTGATTTTTATCTCTGTTCAATGGACCGTCACAGGAACATTTATTGAGAACAATATGTAGGTATTAACTATTTGAAAACATCCTGTGAGTTTGGTGAAAATCGCTAAAGCCGTTTTGCCAAAAAGCGAAATAACCTATTTTTGCTTCATGGGCCTATATCTCCGTTCACCGTATTTTCATGGAGATATGTATGTATAAGAAAATTTTTGTACTGACTAGTAGAAAATATGTGGAAAGTTTAATCATAATAGTTAGAGCAGTTTTCGACAAAAATGCAAAAACCCCTAGTTTTTGGTACATCCCCCCCCCCTTCACATCGGTCGAAATCGTCCATAACCTTATTTTGGTGTCTACAAAAAATAACGAACAAAACAAAAAAAGAACCAGCTCAATCGGATCAGCCGTTCTCCCGCAAATCGAACTACAGACACACATACACACACACGGACGGACCACGCGCCGAATTAGGTTTTTTAGACTCAGTAGGCCTCAAAACGTAAAGATCTAAAGTAAACCCTTTTTTTTTTTTTTACCCGATTACTATTCTTTCCTTCCCTTCGGGTAGCGGTAAGTAAAAATCGTTTACAGACACACAGACCATTTTCCCAAATTGTGTTTTTCGGACTCGGGAGGGTCTGAATTAAACTCAAAATTTTGTTTTCAGCCGATTACATCACTTTCCTTTCTAGAGCCAAGGAAAGTAAAAAACGCCGTTCAGGAAAACGGTTTGTGTGTCTGTGAACGCAATTGAGCAAAAACGGCTGAACCAAATTCGCTCAATCCAATTCAATCTGTAGATCACCATTGCAGAGTTTGTATAAAACCATTGTTATCAAGTCAATAACCATTTTTGTCTCCAAAACAGCTTTAACAATTCACATTACATCCACCATGGCAGTACCATACTCATGGGTAGAAAATGAC
The DNA here is from genome assembly GCA_020466155.1 of Pachypeltis micranthus. Lineage (NCBI taxonomy): Eukaryota > Metazoa > Arthropoda > Insecta > Hemiptera > Miridae > Pachypeltis > Pachypeltis micranthus. The sequence goes on along the minus strand of CM035770.1, from coordinate 52,637,273 downwards.
GAGGGCGGTACAATAAATCATCAAACATTTCGACAAATGCAATTTTATTTCTCTATGACACTAGTATTCTCGTGAAAAGTCCGGGTGGAAGCCCAACAAACTATTTATACGACGAGAGCTTAACAGCGTTCATAGTAGATAGGAGAAACCTCCGAAATTCCAGAGTTCAAACCATTGGACCATTTCTCACAGTTTTTATAGGATGCTTCCAAAACAAAACACGACTCTTGAAAATAGTCTCACGCATCACTTGTGCACGGACTACTGAATAATAGTCGTGTCATAATTAGAAGCACCTCAGTAGATTCCGGAATATTACGCGTCACCAGTTGTTGACTAGAATGTCAAGTTATATTCATACAATTCGAATGAAAAATTGATTTTATCGCTTGCTAAGAGAGTTAATGCACTAGCCGAATGCATAATACGCAATCAGCCCAGAAGCCAAATGGACGAGGGGGCCGAGGAACGATACGACCATCATCGCAAGGGAGGAGGGTTGTTGACGTAACCCTGGGGTCTAAGAAAGTTGAAGTTGGAAATAAGCCCGTTATCATTGTCGTTATGGAGGTGGTGAGGCTGTTCTAATTTTGTATCAGATCACACAGAAGGCGGGCGAATTAGGAGAACAAATGTTTTGTTTCATCCCCATTCTCTTTTATTATTATCAACGATCAATTTCGATTTCAACGATCGCCTAGACTCGTCCGCCACTGACGGAAACCAACCAGAGAGGAAACCTTCCTTTTTGTTTGGGTTATCATCGTGTCACATTATCCCCGATTTATACCTCTCGCTAAACCCACCGTTTTTTTCAACCACCACCAACTATACGATCAACCAACCTTATTTATGAACATTCCCCCACTTCCGTTTCTCTCCATTTCATTAGCATCTGACTCATCCGCATAATGAGGAAAAAGGACTGGCTCGTGAGTTATTCGTGGGTGAAAGACGTTCATCGTCTAACCAACTCATCTCCAAGCAACATTTTATTTTATTAATTTACGTAGTGTCGGGAGATCAGATTGTTTATTTATTCTGTTCGACTATATTTACTAAAACGTTTCCATTTAGAGCGGCATAAACGGCTTACAATAGCCCATCAGGAGAACTAATGCAAAAGTTACGAAAGCCTCATTTGCACAGATATTATTATAAAGAACAAAAGTTAGGTGTTAGAATTAGAACGTAGTAGACGACGCGTGATTTTAATTAAAATACGAAAAACCCACATTTGCGGTGCAAATATCAAAACGTGAGGCGTTGGCGCGAGAGACACGAAAGATAAATACGGGCGAAGAAAATAAAAATCAGGAAGTGGAGAGTTGAAGTTGATATGCACTAGAGATGGTAATTGCCGTTCAGAATACTCCAACTCGGTTATTTGTCTCTGGATATTGCAATCTGGGAGCTAGATGCTCAAACTGAGCCGAGGAGAAACTAAAGGGGTAGAGGAAGCGTGGTAATAACGAGAAGAGTTTTCTGAAGAAAAAGCCCATCCTGAAATCCAACAAATCCGCAAACTGTTTCAATGGGAGAGTTGAAAGGGATTATCCAAATACATTGGCCATTCTATGGCTCTGGGAACACAAACAGGTGATCATTACCTTACCTTTTGTGATTATAACAGGGCCAGTTCAGAGCCGACACTGCCATCGGAAATACGGGCCTCGTGCCAATTTTTGGCTTGAGACAAACACCCTTTTTTGAAAGAATTAGGAAAACCTTATTTTCCTCCTCAGGCCAAGGTATTCAGGACAAAAATGTTCAAACAGAACAAAAATAACGTATTAATTAGTAGAAAACTATGTCCGGCACAAAACGCTGAACACATATGAGTTGTTTGACCTCGGAATTCCCGCACCTGGCCTAATGGGACTCCCTGGCCCTTAATGGCAAAGTCATTGTCTGGACATTCTGAAACATAATTTCCTCCTCTCTTTTCACATTCCTCTCCACGACAGACAGTTCCTCCCATCTCATTATCCTACGAAGTCTCGCGAAATCTGGTCATCTCCAGTTCTCCCAACGGACACTTATTTCACCTTTCATCGGCATCTAATTCGGATTTCTCCTTCTTGCCCTGTACAACTAGTTTCACGCCTTTTCTTGTACATCTAAGTCTCCATATACCAACTATTCAAATTGCAAGTTCGTGCTCAACTAAAACCCGTCTCCGAGATTCATTCAAGTCTATTCTGGTCGCAACAGGCTATAGCGTTAAAACGCTCAGGCTGCCAAGCAACCCGTGACTCGTAAGAGCGAGCTTCGAAGCATGTTCAATGATGGGTAGTCGTTTGGCCACACACAAAAACAGGGGTAAAGTGAGAAAACACCATCACGGTAGTTGATGTGGTAATTACAGATAGGTTTTGGATCGCTGAAAAACGGTTTCTCGTAGGACAAAGTTGTACCTTGTACATTGAGCAATCCGGAGTAAATTCAGCATCTTGTAACGAAACTGTGCGAAGTTGTTACCGCGGAATAGTACGACCACATAGTGAGATCTGTTGATGATACGTCGCATCAGATATTTTCAGTCAGGTGGAAATGCTAGGAAGGCTGGCAGGATACGGAGGGACTTTTCTCCCACCGCTTTTCTCTCATGTAAAACCCAGTCGTTTCCTACGGCGATTTCCCCTCGTTTCGAAAGCCGTTTCGTTTTCCCCCATTCGACGAAACCCTTTGCAAGTCAGACGAAGTAGGTTGGACACGTAGCGTAGGGGTTTTTGGGGATACTGGGGATGGAAGAAGAGGTACAGGCGGAGGGAGGACCGAGGCTGTATTTGCTTCTCTCCTCCCCACAGTTTCAATATCGCTCCCTTGAGCCTCCGGTCCACGCAGAGCCGTTCACGTATCTTATCCTCCTCTCTTTCTCAACCTACTGTCACTGACAGTTGACGCTCTTGCCCTTAGAGATAACCTCGGCGGCGCCGATATCCCGAGGTTTTTGAACAAATGCGACAAATCCGGTTCAGAGGTCGGCCGAAATTAGACCGGAATGATCTACGCGTTTCCACTTCAGCCTCAGGCCGTCCGTCCGCAGGAATACAACAATCCGACTCATGTTTCTCGGGACGGTACCTTTTTATAAATTCGGTAGTAGAAAAGGTTCCAGAAAGGAATTTTTGTGGTTTATAGAGGCCCTCACGAAAGTTATTCCATGGACTGCTACGGATCATCGACACCTAATAGTAAACTGCTTGTGTGGGCTTAATATAATCTTCTGACTGTAAACCCAGTAATGGGATGTGCACCGCGGCCAGATGACCTATTGTGCCAGTCCTAGTGTCTTACAGGTCTATACCTAGCTTTCTGTGGAAAACCAGGTAGTTCCTGAAGGAGTCCTCGTTGGTATCCATCCTGGGAGAAGTGGTGCCAAAGACCGCATTGTGTGGGCTTAGAACTCGTAACGAGTTATTTGTCCACGTGCGGTAGTGCGTGAGAAACAGACCCGGGGTTGACAGAACCAATCAATTGATTCGTATTGTGGTCATCACCCCCACGAGGTGTTTCGTTCATAGCTTTTAATCCATCACACACTCCACCGCAGTAGTACCTCACCCCAGCGCCTGCCAAACATAATTTTGTTTTGTTATGCTGCAACAGTCTTTCGTGGGATTCGGGAAAATTCGCGTTTCGACGGGTGAAGGGCAGAAACTTTGATTGGCTAGAGGGCGATGGAGTGTTTTTACCAGATCCTTTTTACTTTCCTTAGCTCTACGTAGTAGGAACGAACGATGTCATCGCCTGGCCACTAAATTTTGAGTTTTCAAAACCGTGATCTGAAGATATTTACGTTTCAAATCCCATTGAGTCCAAAAAACTCGATTTGGGAAAATGGTCTGTGTGTGTAAACGTGATTTAGAGAATCGAGAAGGATCGCCTCAAAGTTGATATTTAGCCTGCTGGTCACCATGGGACGTCTAAATGAGGGTATGAGCAAAATGAGTTCCAAACAAACTACAATTATCATTGCGCTTAAAAACACATTTTTCTTCTCAAAGACAGCTCTAACACGATTTTCATCAAAATGTTCGCACCAAACGTTTCACACCATGAATTTCTTATTCACGGGAAAACAACAATAATTGTCACCGTTCTTTCGATCGCAATAATCACAGTTTCCGTCTGTTACTGTTACTAGCGTTCACAAAGAAAACAACTAAACTAGCTATACGGCGAGCTTCTTCGCGTTCATAAGCCCCAAAAATTCCGGAATACGAACCATAGCCATTTCACTTACTACAGATACTCCCAAAAAAAAAAACAGCAATGACAACAGGTTTACTTCCCTTCCGCTGTTTCAACAAAACAAAAGCTTCAAAAGGCTGCAAATTAACACACTGTTTCGTTATTATTATCTTTCACATGATTGCGACCGGTTCTATTCAATCCCACATCGACAAATATTAAGAAATATAGCATGGCAATACCTACAATCTAAAAAACGACAACAGATACACAAGTGACAGTGTTTGCACCTCCGAGACCCATCCCATTTGATTCAGCACCCAAAAATACTAGTAAACGATACCACACACGATCACTGTAACTGAACAACTAAAATTGACATTTTCTAGGTTGGAATGAGACGGGGGATATAGCATGAAATGTGGTGAGCAGGGCAGGCCGAGGTGAGCAACTCGATGCATTGTCCCCCGATTACCTTCGAGTTGTAGAATTGACCGCATTGTATTTACTGTGATTTCACTGTTATCCATGTAGACGCAGTCATAATCCTCCGAGACTCGTCTATTCAACTCACCACCGAAAAATGCCTACTATACGATACCCAAGACGGCATAATTGCAATAAAACTGCCACTGATTTTAAACCGATCGGATTCGGGGAGCCGGCGGGCACAACACACCAGAGCCATTAAATTACTAGGAAAACCGGAGGTACGTAAATAAAGACGTTCATGAACGTCATAGCCTCTCTTGGCCTGCGCTCATTTGCCGCGTACGGTAAACGATGTATCGGAATGGCAGCAACATTCTCCTGAGGTCCAACCTGATGCAATGCGGAAAACGGTTCCTCCGGGTTGGTTCTCAAAACGCAGGAGTAAATTCATTCATTAGCAGACCCTCCCTCCTACGTTCCTACAAAAACAATCTCAGCAATGCCTTTACCGAGGCATTGATTTTTATCACGTTTTTTAGTTGTTACATTTTGAATTTGGCTGTTTTGAGGCCATTTGGCAAAATACCACGACAAGACTAAATCTACAAAATTGTTGTTGAAAATTGGAGCAGATACTAAGTTATTAAATACCAAAGATGAAACATTGCCCAACGCCACAGAACGTGTGAAGAACTAACAATTTCAAACAAACAACATTCTACTGATCATGTGATGAGTATAGTTAACTAGTCTAGAGCGTTAATGTACGTTTTAAAACCCCCAAAACGGGATAAGTCGACTCTTTTTCACACGTACATACAACTTTTCCAATGAACTTAAACCGCACGAGTTCCCTCAGTTTAGTTCAACAGATATCGTTTGAAAACACGTTAAATAAAGTGCGCTTATAGCGGAATTTAATATCAGTTGATATACATTTTATGACTATAAATATCTGGTGCGTTGCTACACAGCTTTCCTTAGCTCTACGCCAATTCACTCTCTACATGGCCTTTTCTACTTAATCAGTTCATTTGAACTTGGTCAAACTACACTTCACGGCAGCAGAAAGCGGTAGCGCTCACAGTTCCGGAATTTATTGTGCTGTCCCTACACATTCTCGGACCATTATTGAACGATTGGTACTAAGCGAATTGATGAGGCTGTAAACACAATTTTTTTGAAGAGGATGGTAATCACTTTTGCAGAGTTATCAGGTAAATCAGATAAAACTTTAAAAACTGGTAGTGAGCGAAACAGTTGTAGTTGAAATTCCGGAATTTCTAGAGTGAATGAACACTTTCTCATGTCCATTGCCCATTCAATATAACCTGTTGACTGCACAGGAGATTTCTTAGTTACAATCAAGGAAAAAGAAAAATATCTGGTGCGTAGCAACACACAACTTTCCGCCACCCCTTTAAGTTCGAACACCACCTACATAGGCGGGCGCTATATCTCCGTTCAACGCATTTTTACAGGAACATTTATAGAAAACAAAATGTAGGGACTAGTTAGCTGAGAGTACTCCAAAAGTTTGATCGAAATCGTTAGAGCCGTTTTTGAGAAAATTGGAATACCGATAAATTAATATTCGACAAGTCTCCTTTTCTGAGTTAACTTGCCTTATATCTCCGTTCAACATATATATACAGAAATAACTATACAGAACGAAATGTTGGTATGGGTGACTCAAAGACACTTCATCAGGATTTATCACATCTGGTGAAAAAGTTACCCTGGAATTTACGGAAATGTCCGAAAAAACGTTATTTTCGACACATTTTGATTTTTATCTCTGTTCAATGGACCGTCACAGGAACATTTATTGAGAAGAATATGTAGGTATTAACTATTCAAAAACACCCTGTGAGTTTGGTGAAAATCGCTGGAGCCGTTTTGCCAAAAAGCGTAAAAAACCTATTTTTGCTTCAGGGGCCCATATCTCCGTTCACCGTATTTTCATGGAGATATGTATGGAAAAGAAAAGTTAGGTATTGATGAGGAGAAGATAATTTGAAAGTTTAATCAAAATCGTTAGAGCCGTTTTCGAGAAAAATGCGAAAAACCCTAGTTTTTGGTACTTTTTCGTCCCCCACCCCCCCTTCCCATCGGCCGAAATCGTCCATAACCTTATTTTGGTGTCTACGAAAAATAAAGAACAGAACAAAAAAAGAACCAGCTCAATCGGATGAGCCGTTCTCCCGCAAATCGAACTACAGACACACACACACACACACACACACACACACATACACACGGACCACGCGCCGAAATTAGGTTTTTTAGACTCAGTAGGGTCTGAAACGTTAAGATCTGAAGAAAACCCAAATTTTTTTTTTGGGCCGATTACTATACTTTCCTTCCCTTCGGGTAGCGGAAAGTAAAAACCGCGCCATAATCGGTTTTACATTTTTGATAATTTATTGTACTGCTCTCGTCATTTTCCCACTAATGGGAATTTTATGGTATAATTGTCTTATTATGAGCTTTCAATATAAAGAATTTAATCAAAATCGCTAGAGCCGTTTTTGAGAAAATTGGAATAACGATAAATTAATATTCGACAAATCTCCTTTTCTGAGTTAACTTGTCTTATATCTCCGTTCAACATATATATACAGAAATAATTATAGAGAACGAAATATGGGTATGACTAAAAGACACTCTGGAAGATTGATCGCATCTGGTGAAGCAGTTACCCTGAAATTTGCGGAAATGTTCAAAAAAACGTTATTTTCGACACATTTTGATTTTTATCTGTGTTCAATGGACTGTCAGAGGAACATTCATCAGGGAACAATATGTAGGTAATAACTACTCGAAAATATCTTGAGGGTTTCGTGAAAGTCGTTGAAGCCGTTTTGCCAAAAGCGTTAAAAAACGTATTTGTGCTTCCTAGGCCTATATCTCCGTTCCATGTATTTTCATGGAGATATGTATACAGAAGAAAAGTTAGGTATTGATTAGTAGAAGATCATTTGTAAGTTTAATAAAAATAGTTGAAGATTTGTTGTTGTTTTGGTACATTTTCGCCCCCCCCCCCTTCCAGCGAAATCGTCCATAGCCTTATTTTGGTGTCTACAAAAAATAACCAACAAAACAACTAGATCAATCGGATCAGCCGTTCTAATTGAAAATCGAACTGCAGACACACACACGGACCACGCGCCGAAGTTAGGTTTTTTAGACTCAGTAGGGTCTGAAACGTAAAGATCTGAGGAAAACTAGAATTTGATTTTTGACACGATGACTATACTTTCCTTCCGTTCGTTCCTAAAAACCCTCCCTCCACTCCAAAATGTCCAACATCCGGTAATTTGAGTTGAGGTATTCAAACTATACAAATTCGAGTAGATGACAGAGACATAAAAATCGTCGAATTAATTAATAACAAAAACAAATTTACATTGAAAATTTGACCGAACGCGTACAATTTGCCATAGCCGCTTTCGAAAATTCGGAAACGTTCCCAAACCCCCACGAGATCCAACGACTGGGAGATCGCAGCTTCCCGAACTAGACTCTGCTCGAATCCAGTGTTGCCAACGTTGCCGTCACAACTTGCCCCTCGACGGCTTCTCCCTCATTTTTCTCTCTCTCGCTCAACCCCCCCCCCCCCCCAACCATCGACAACCACTACCCCACACTCTCACCACCCGTGCTCTTCAAGCCCCTTATTCATCACTTCGCCCATCAGACGGGTTTCGTATTTTCCATCCCCCCCACCGCCACCTCACGCTCACACACAATTCTCCTCTTATCGTTCGTTCTATCTCTCTCATTCTACCACTTTCTCCGTCGAATCTGTCTCGCTCTCTCAATATTAAAAAAAAGTCTAGCCGTCTCTCTTCCTCCTTTTCTCTTATCTGGCGACGCCTTCCTTTATCTTTTCACTATCTTTTTTTTTGTTCCTTTTCACTCCCCCTTCTCTCGCTCAGTCGAGCTACTGACTGGCTGCGCCCCCCGGGGCCACAGGGCCTTAGGCCGTCTCTCGTCTGAGCTCTCCAAGCTTAACCTCCCCCCTCTCCCACTCAACTGGTCCTACCAACCGGCACCTGCTTGACGACGAGAAGGTGGAGGGGAGGGGTTTGCGGCGGGCGGAGGGGCCGAAGTGGTAACGAGGAGGGGGCAAGGGAGCTCTTTTCTAATTGCTTCGTTACCTGCTGATCCTCCTTTTGAACTTCCTTTTCTGCCTAATTAAACCGCCTTTTTCCTCGACAGTTTTCAGTTATCGACCCCGTTCTCGGCGAAGGCGGTAGAACAGCTGACGTGAAGAGAAACCAGTGAACCCTCAAGTCCTTTATGTAAGGCATTTCAAGTGTGACATATATTGACACGGTACAGGGTCGGTATGTCGCGCCACCATGGCGGATGTATTCCCAAGTACATTCATGTGTGTGCATGGAAAAACCAGGGAGAGCCAGTGTTTCAACGCATTCTCTTGGTCTTGACCAATACATTCATTCGGTAACTGTAAGGCCTAATAATTTGTTTATCCAGTGCAAATCGAAATATCTCACAACTTTCCTTAATCCCTGAACCATCCGACGATTTTCACGGCGACAAATAAATTCTGTTTTTCATTCAGTCAACGCGAGCCCAACGTTCTTCATCGAAGCTGGTGGCGCCTCCGAAATTGATTGAGTTGCTCCTACTTACACGAACATCATTGAAGAATCATCAGTGCTGTTGACTAGATTTTTCTAAGGGAGTTTGAGCACTGGAATTTATCAGGTTGCTCCTATTTACGTCACAATAGTCATTGAAGGATCGACGTGCAGGTAATTTATGGGAGTCAATTTCTGAGATTGCTCGTTATTATTTTATAACCGTCAATAAAGTATCATCATTTAGATAGTTTATCGGACTACCCTCTAGATATCCATGCGTATGCTGGAGTAATTCGAACCGGATTTTAGATAAAAAAACTGCACTATAACCGATTTTGTTAATGTATTGTGCTGCTCCAGTCACTTTCCCACGGACGAGTCATTACCCACTAACTCGTAAAAATCTGATGAAAACACCAGATGTTGAGGAAAGTACAGCCCGATTTTTGCTGTTATCACTGCTCAACGGACTGTCAGAGGAACATTTATGCAGAATAATATACAGGTATTGATTGACTACATAAAAAAATTCTGCGAGTTCTTTTTCATAGGTTTATATCTCCGTTTGCTGAATTAACCGTAGTTACGTACTGATTACAAGAAAATAATTTGTAAGTTTAAGCAAAATAGTTGAAGATTTTTTCGAGAAAAATTAGGAATATCCTTGTTTTTGATACGTTATAGTCCCCAACTTGCGTTTCCCGTTCATAATTCATCATTTTGTAGGATTCTGTAGGTCACAAAACGTAAGGATTTGAATTAAAAGTTATATTTTAGACGATTGTAATACTTTCCTTACCCTTCGGGTAGTGGAAGGTAATTATATCCTCATCCGTCATCCAATCCCACTTGAACCACCCACACCTTTCACGTCGAGATTATAGAACTCAGTTTCTCACGTGATTCTAAATAGAGAGCTTCTGAATTGAAGAGGCGATGAAGCAGGTTGAATTCATCCGTAGATCCATGGATGTTATTTGAAGAGCTTTTTAATTTAAAACGCACGATAGATCGCCGCCTAATTAGTCGCGTGTTCGGCCATATGAAGTTGTGTCGCCACTACTCACCTCTAGCCAAATCTCGGTTTATCGTGACGGGCACTCTCGTATACCAGATGGGACTTGAACGTAAGACCTCATTGTGCACGCACTGTCTAATTTAAGATAACCATTTCGACCCTTGTAAACTACTGATGGCGGAAAATTGGTTGTCTCGTTGACGACGAAGATTCGTTTCGGCCATCCGAAAACCCGCCAGGTTCGTCCGAAATGCCGTGCGGTGGTGGCTTGTCGGAAAGAGTGGGGAGGCTTCGAGCTGCGTTAGGGCCCCGTGGAACTCCAAGAAGCTGGGCCGGCCGTAGGTATCCGAGTTATTGCATTTCATACCTGAGATACCTGAGTCCTTCCCTCTCCAGCGCCCCACAGTCCACCCTCCCGGTACTCCTCAGGGGGCTTCAAATCCGAAACCAAAAACCTGAGCAAACTCGAGGTCTCCTCTCAGGTCAGCTATTTCCTCATTTTGGGAGGACAATCTGGAGGAGTTTTCAAGGTAAAACGACGAGTTTGGAAGGGACTAGAGCTTAGGGAAAGGTTGACACCCTCGGGCGACTTCGTGTCGACTTTACAGACACCTAGCCGCAATTCTTCCTTCCAGCTACAATCTATTCAGTGCACAGGGCAAGTCGCTACTTGGTTCCGACCCGGGGATCGTGCACGGCAGTACATAAAATGGGAAAATCGGGAATTTCGTGGCAACGTACTCTACAAATGGCTACGAATAATCAGCATTATACGAGACGTAATTTTTAAAAAAAATTCAATCACAATTTTCGCACGAACAGTTCCAAATAACGCAAACCACGCAACCTCCATTCGTCAGATAATGACTGCAGGAACTCTGAAAAACATCAAAATCTTCGATGAAAATCGATTATAGAAAAATCAGCGTGGTAGTCCAGTAAACTACCTCTTCGGTACGAGCTTCTTCACACTCATAAGATAAGTATGAGCAGCCCCATATCCGGAATTCAAACCACCGCCGTGCCACTTACTTTTCAGTTTTTACCCGGTATTTCCAAAACCGTGAACACAAACTTTACCTCAGAACTCTCGAACTACTTGTACACCAATTATATATTAGTGGTCCTAATTAAAAAAAAAATATTTTGGATGTGTTAAAATGTTTCAACGTTGATCTAACACAGTCCAATTTCGGCCCAATGCTGATTGAAATGATGCGGCACTGGTTTATTATTAAACATTTCAACAGTAAACTCACAGACCAATTCTGCGAAGAAAACTCGTTTTTTTTTGCCAACTACAAACTCCTAGCGTGGAGCTTATTAAAGTAAAATTCCTTGTCAGTAACGGATTCAGCGTCATCGCCGGTTGGCCACAGACTTCCTACACCGAGGAAAACTCAAACGGTCAGTCAACTCTAATACAAGAGAACTTAGAAGCAATCTGAAGGAGCTTGAACTTTCTCCTTGAACTATTTAGACACTTTTGGTTGACACACGTCACGGTATACCATTGCTAATTGATGACAAGTGTCAGTACCCAGCGTTTCAAGGCGTCGAATCGTCAAAAACTATCCCTCTGAGAATCGATCATTATGCTAGCTGAGATAGCTGTCAGCAGTCGATTAACTCGATGTATTAGGAATTTTCGTCCGACTTTGGAAACCTTCGCCCTCACTCGTTACTCCACAGTAAAATGAAAATCCGATAGACGGCTTCTCATTTGCTGCTGGGGAATACAGATATGCGAATGTTGCTTTAGAGCTTTGAGTTGTCCCTCACCTACGGAACGACGTTTTTACAAACGAAAAATAAAGTTTCACGTTTCACCGACGAGGAACGGTTTCCGGTCGCTCGGGCGTGGAGCTTCTCAGGGAGGGCACTTTCCTTTCCTTAGCCTCAAATTACCGTCCTTCTTCGCTTTCACTTTTCGGACTCCGCGAAGGGTGTTTTCGAAGTCGGCAACTACCAGCCGGCACTTGTGTCTAAATAAGAACTCGAGCCTACGCCAGGAAAACACGTCGGACCGAAAGGAGCTGATCGTCTGTGCCTCTCTAAGCCGAGGGCATTCGTAGACTCAATATTCAAACGGGATGAATATCTTCACAATATGAAGAGCGACGCAAAACACAACTTTCCTCAGCCTCGCGTACGTTCAGCGATTTTTATTCCCCTGCCTTGATCAACCCACGAAATAAACGTCCCTGACGTTTTTAAATTGGGCAATAAAAAAAGACTTGCCACCAAATCAAATCAACCAGTGACGCTAATACTAATTAATACCAAACCTTTGTTTCCTATATATTCAGTGAACAGAGATGCAGACGAAATGAGGTTTTTCAACTTTTTGGGTTTGATTTAAGGAACCATTTTTTCAACCGGATTTTCCTTTTCGTACTCGAGAGAAAATTCAACTCGGCCACACCACATATACTTCGTGTGGTCTATGGGAAGTAAAAATTACGTCGAAACCAGCCCCTAATGTAGCGAAATAAGCGAACGAGACGCGGCGAAGGAAGTTGCGTGATTCTCCGCACCTAATGTACCGCTCTGAAGACGCGTGCCGTTAGGACGGCGAAATTCGAACCGTCGGAGTGACTGGGGGGGGGTTATGGGCACACAAAAAAGAACCCGAAGCGACGAAGAGTTTTATAAAGAAGGAGCGGGGAGAGGGAAAAGAAAAAATGCAAATGACGGCAAAGAAGAAGAAAGAGGAGAGGAAGAAGAAAGAAGAGCGAAAGAAGGGAACACAACAAAGGGAGCTGGAAGTGACTGGCGAGGCGGTGGCGGACGCGAAGGGGGGACAACCATTCCCCCTCTTAACTTTAAAGTGGCGGTGTGAGGGGTACGGGAAGGGAGGGGGGCTCGTCGAATGAAAGGGGGGTTCTCGGAGGTTGGTTGACGAGGGAACCACCCCCCTTCGCCCGCTCTGGGCCACCTATCAACCGAACGTTTACCCCCACCGACCGGCCCCCACCACAAGTTCGAACTTTTTTGCAGTTGAAGCGTCGACGGCGACATCTATCGGTCGTCAGGACGAACCTCGAACTGTCCGCTCAAATCTGAAACGACCGTCCAACGAGCGGACGATGTTTGTCCCGGTCGAGCAGTACAGTTACAGAGGACTGTCGAACCCATTGCGCTGCTCCTACTCATCCAACCTCCCCAACTTAACTAAAAAACCTTCAAAACGCTTCTTACGGAATTCGTAAGTAACAACGGTGAAAGTGGCCAGTGCTGACCCCTCAGCCTCGCCTCACGGACGCTTCCCGATAGTCAACACAAATAAAACAATAGTTCAGTAGCCCTAAAATCAGAAGAATGCTCCTGTCAGAGAAGAGCCATACTAAGATTAGAACTTGCTCAGTGGAGTAACAGAGATAGCTCTCTTAGCCCGGAGGTACTTGTTTGTGAAATCATCTCGGCCACTTGCCAATAGGTCCGTTAATAGGTAATGTGCTTGGAACCTCCTTAGAACCCTGATAAATGCCTGTTTGTTCCCATCTACCATCGACGACTCGCTTCTTCGCGACCCGCTCCCATTTATTGACCGTGCCGTGGCTCAGTAAATACTCGGGAGTTCACCCACATTTCCACACCAGTTGCCATAGTCCATCACATGCCTGTCTCCTGGTCTCCGGAGTTGGCTCACCGATAAAAATGACCCCGTTCATCTGGCGACTAAGCCTCGCGTAGTGCAATGTGACCGGTTGTTGAGTCCTCGGGCGTGCTGACGGGTTCTAAAATTGCCATAAATGTGGGGGGGGGGACCACGTGGTTGCGGATACCACGATGGATTAGCAGGGCCGTTCACAACGTAACTGTGCCTCTGATAAATATTCAAAATATAATACAATTCACTCAGAGTAGAGCAAATTAAAATTTGACTCACAATAAGTACGACTACCCTAAATTTACCGTTGCCGCTCTTCACTACCCTTAAACACACAACCCCCTCCCCCACCACCACTTACTGCCTTAGTTGCCTTTTGCACAAATCTATCCCCACTCTACTTACTCCGTAATGCAAATCACAGTTTAATTATGAACCTAGTTTTCTCGTGAAGTTTTTAAATGTCTCCTTACGCGCCATAGAGATAATTAGCACGAACATGAGCAAGCGAGGAACAATTAGTAAACGTAGGGTTGAGTGGAATCAGCTGCACTCTTTCCAGAGCAGAAATGAATGATTCAAAGTACACGTGAAGAAAGGGAATAACCTGCGCAACCACTCCGCGGGAATCATAGAGCCGAGAACTAAAACACGTTCGTCGGGACCTGAGAGCAGATTGCGTATGAAAAATAGGGGAGGTTCGAAGAGGACATTCCGAAAAGAGTGCAAACATATTGTCGACTACCCACCAAGTAACGCAATCCTCAAAACCATTTGTCAACCCTTTTCATTCTAGCTGAGCCATTGGACAATTTCGATGAAGAGTCAAATAAAGGATTTGTTGGTGTTCTCAACGCAGCCACTTTATTTTCATGCTATTGTGGCCTGAGTGTGAAATTGACACACATGATCTCATCAATTGAAAAGTTAGCAGTTAATATTTAAGAGAAATCAAACACTGGTGTTTGTTTGGCAGAAGCCGAAAATTCGCACGAGAGCTGTGCAGGTGGGGGACTGGTACTGAATATGCGGGCTCAACAAGCGCATTTGAGTGTTCAAAACGTGGCTGTTGGGAAGAGTGCCTAGCGCTGCGGCCTTTACCTCTCCCCCGCTACAGTCTACATAATGTTCGTCCCCCACGAAGCCAAACCCTTGGCTTCACGGCCAGCCGCGCCACGTCCGAAAGGCTCCACGCCGCAGGCCGTAATAAGACCATGTAGTACCCATTTTATTGCGGGCACAGCAGGAAGCTGCTGCAGTCTCGGCCAATCGACCTCTTTCTTCGAAAAGTCCGCCTGGTACTTCTTGGCGCTGTGTAACAGCCATTTACAGTTAACTCTCGTTCACAAGAGTTTTCTCTTTCCACTCACCCTTTGATCTGAAAGCAATCTCTGCGACAAAACGACATTTTCTGTTTGTATTCATATTCATAGTTTATTCTGGATATATTTAGGAACTTGAAAACCCTTACACGATGGTGCCCACGTATCAAGAGGCTCACGGATTAAAACAAAACGCTGGATGGTGCTGGCTACGAGAGGAGAGGGACGCACATTGAAATGGGGCCCCCTGGGGCCGTAATCGTGCATGAAGGATGTAGCAAGACGCTGAACAACTGCATCACAATGTCAAAACTGGCAACGGAGCGCAGGATGCGAAATGTCCGAGTTACTGTCCACATTACTCTTGAGCGTAAGGGGATCACTGGAAATGAAGTGGGCGGACTACTGAACTTACAGGGCCACTTTCCCACTGTGAGGCATCTAGTCAAGACGACAGTGTCCACAGTGAGAGAATGCATGCATCCGACTGGAACTCTGCGGGAATGAGGCACTCCAAACGCATTACTTCAGGCGGAAGCAACACCTGACTGCACACGTATGTTTTGGGTATAAGCGGCACCTCTCGGTGCATGGAGACTCAGGATCCCTTAAAACACTACGATCTTCCGAAAACTATGGAAACCAGAGGAACATTTATTGAGAACAATGCGCAGGTATTAACTATTTGAAAACATCCTGTGAGTTTGGTGAATATCGTTGAAGCCGTTTTGCCAAAAAGCGTAAAAAACCTATTTTTGCTTCATAGGCCTATATCTCAGTTCACTGTGTTTTCATGGAGATATGTATAGAGAAGAAACGTTAGGTATTGACTAGTAGAAGATAATTTGAAAGTTTAATCAAAATCGTTAGAGCCATTGTTGAGAAAAATGCGAAAACCCCCAGTTGTTGGTACATTTTTGTCCCCCATCCCCCCATAACCGCTCATAACATTATTATGGTGTCTACAAAAAATAACGAACAAAACAAAAAAAGAAAAAGTAAAGGAAACTCTTGACAGCTCTTACATAACTTTCATTTCTACATCCTCGAGCTTCGGAAAGTAAAATGATTGGATCAGTTGCTAAATCCATCAAAATCGGTGACTATGCGCGGGGCTGAGAACAGTTCAGCGGACATTCGAAGCAGATTTCATATCTTTCTTTCCCACTCTATCCGACACCAAAAAGCAACAAACCTTCAGGTTGGCAGTAGCGCGTCAGACAAGTCCCTAGCGAAAGGCATCCGATAAACACTCTAAAGTCTTCCTCCAGCCGAACAGAACTTCCACTTTTGGTTGTTGCGTTTTGGCACCCCCCGCAGAATATCAAGGAGGGACGCCTCTCACAACTTTCCTCGGCCCCACGTGCACCAGTTGATCTTTACCGGTCTACCAATGCTTTTCACTTTAGTTTATACGAATCTGGCACGATACGCTCTATACCGAAATCGGATTATTCCGTAGGAACAGTTGCCCTTGCTTACGTCACGACACTTTGAGTGATCAACGCGCTCGCAATTTATGGGAAAGTAAATATGAATTGAAGCGTATCAAAACAACGCGGTTGATGATAGAAACGACAGAAAATAGAATTTCGTCATTGTTGAGGTTGCTTTTGACTATTATGGCTGTTATTAAACTCTCACCGTATAGATAACTTATTGAACGCGCCGTCATAATTTTTTGAGCAAGCTAACGTAACTAGCGGGACTTGTAACGTATAACTGTGCCGAAATTGATGATGTAGCCGGAAGTCTTCATGACATAATTCATTGTGCTGCACTAGTTAGTCCTCCAGTACCCCTGAAACCCAATCACCACTCCTTCAGCCATCTTCAAGCAGTCAGGTGAACGCGCGGGAGGGGAGGCTAACTTCTAAAAACTAAATCTGGTACGACGCATCACACTACTTTTCTCAGTCCTGCGTACACTCGGAAATTGTTATCGCTCTTCCTATTTATTCAATTCATTGTACTTAGTTAAACGTAACAACGTTGAAATTGACAGGACTTGAAATTCCTCACTGTACTGGGCTGTTGTTACTTATGCCACGACCCTCATTTAAAGGCACCGCGTTGTTAATTACTGAGGCTGTTTACGCGATTTAGCCTGTAGAGGTTTGGGGAAGTAGAAGGGAAACAGCGAAAAAGTTATTCAACAAAACGGATGAAAATTCCACGGTGCGGTTGTCACTTGACTCCTGCTCATGATATAATCACAATCGTTTGAATTCTTCAGTTCTCAAAAAAAAATTTACGGTGATTTCATCGCCATGATAACTATGGTTAGTTTTGAACCGATTTAGCTTAGTTTGGCACCCCGTGTTGATCTGCTGGCTAAATATCAAATGTGTAGCCGAGTCGCGTATCACCATTGTCAATGCCGTTTTTATGAAAGAAAAAAATGTTAAGTTTGCACATAACTTGGCATTGGCAAGTTCATTTGCACGCAAAATATCAAAATTCTGCTGATTGACTTCAGGCGTTCTCTCGATAATACACGAAGAAAGAACGGTTGTTCACATGGAGTTTTTGGCTGACCTGAAGAAGAAAACTGACATTTGTTTCGAGCGATTACATAACATTCCTGTCATGTTAGGACTAAGAACGTAGTAACTACTCAATGGGGTTTTGCGTAGGGTGAGAATAGTTAGGGGAATTGGCCAAGAAGAGAAAGTTGCCGACGAACATGGGGGGTGGTAGTGGGGAGGAGGGGTTTGTCAACACCGCCCCACATGGCGAGGCGGGCGGATACGACGAGGGTCGTCGGACGATTTCTGAAATATTCCGTCGGAACAGAAGAAAAAGCAGTTACGAGGGGATCGGGAAGGAGGACAGAAACGAAAAGTGGGTTACTGGGTCGAAGGCGGTCGAGATAACCCACTTCCGACGCGGCCCCCCTGACTGTCGCGCAACTTTCCAAAGTTTTCGGGCCGAACCCAAAAAAAAGGGCTTTTTCGTTTCAAGAACAGTTCGGGTGTCGACGATAATATAAAGATGGCGAGTAAAGTACTCACGTGACGTCATGCAAGGGCCGGAGTTGAAAAGGATGAAGAGGGGCGTCCTTGGAGAGCAGAGAAGAACGCGGTGAAATGGGGAGCGATGGTGGGGGGAGAGAGAGAGACACAACTACAAAGGGCAAATAACCACCGAGAAGGAACTGGAGGTTCAACGCTCTCCCGAACGACCGCACTGAGACGAGAAACCGAACTGAAAGGGGGAGAAGCGGCCGCTTGGCTTCGGCGCCGTGGTGTTCCCCCTCTCTTCACCTCACAGTCATCGTCCGACCCCCCACTACCAGGCTAAACAGCCATTCCAACTATAGAACGGGGCGCTTCTTCGAAAGGGGGGACAACGCCGAAGGGAGCCGTTTTGACGGGAACTTTATTTCGCTTCCGACGCGACGCCCAACTGCTCGACACGGGTCCCTTCTCGAAGGAAATCCCTCGAAACAACCAATTCCTCGCGCCGCAACAACCCGTTTTTGGGCCTTCAAAAGCAACGGCGTTTCGACATCACCCAAAACGTAAGCAGGAGACGAGAAACGAAGAATATTGACGGAGGTTTAAAATTTCGCGAGGTTTCGAAGGGGAGAACTGCAACGCGAGGAGGGACAGGAAGTTGGCGGGAAGTTAATTTGGCGCGAGGAGGGGGAGATGAGGGGCTCGACACCGGCGCAGAGCCGTAGAAGGGCAGGAACCGAAGAGGGGGTTTTTATTTTCGCGGCCGAAGAAGGTGGGAAGACATGCGCGGTGCTGTCGAGTGGAAGGGGGGCAACTCGAGAGGCCTCCGTCGACGGTTGGGATGGTGGGGGGGAGGCCGGATCGATTTTGACGGGACACTTAAGTTCGCGAAGCTCCCCCTCCTGGCATCGATTCAAACGACGAAAGACTCGGGACCGAGCGGTGCTTCGACGCGAAGTAAAAACCCCGTTAAAATCCGAAGGCAGAACTGAGTTCTAAATTTAGAACTCCCCTTCGTCCCCCAACCCATCAATCGGGCTCCCCCTCTCTCGGTGAAGCGGTCTCCTCGAGCGGGAACCCGCCGATTTCACTCGACGATCTCGGACATTTTTCTCGAAACCCCGCGCACGAAGAAGAGAAAGAAAAAAAAAGAAGAGACTGCGGACTCGGAATGAGACCATTTTGGGAGAGTCAGAGTTCTCGAGTCCCGAACTCGTCGAACGTGGCGGAGATCGAGGATATCACGTGGTTCCCTTCCAACGTTCGATGGAAAGAGCGGCCCCTCGTTTCATTAAATAACGAACCTTTCGACAGAACGTGAGGAAGGCACAACTTAATGTGCACGAGGGTGGCCCCCCATCTCCTGGCAAACAACTGAGCATTGGCATTCCACATTGTGACGCTTGCCACGTTTGTCGAGGTTCAGTCTTTTCAGTCCACATGTCCGTACTGCCGTACAAGACGTCGACACAGGCAAGGTTCTTCTGCTAGCACACAAGCTTGTTTCGTCTTATCCATTAAGGTCCATTCGGCTCCTAACTAAAAACAGGTGGTGAGTCCAAGGATTCCCTCCAAACTTCGACTAAAATGGACAATATCCTTTAATAGAAGAAAAAAAGCCTACAGGACGAAAGCCAAGCATCAAATTATTTTGGGGGACCAGGAGCGTGTTTTGGGACAAGGAATACGGTCTGTGGTTGGGTCCAGAGGGTTGTACATCGAATGCAAAGTTGCAAGCCGCAGCAACTAAAGAAATTGCGACTCGGGTGGTCAACAACAGCGAAATGTCAAAGGCAGTTAACACACCTTACCACTGGACTGGATATGTTTCCTATAACCCCGGCATCGAAAATGAAGAAAAGCCTAGACCTGAAATTATTTTGGGGGAATCAGATCGAAATCAGAATCCAGCCCTGGGGGAGGCGGTTGAGTCCAGGTGTTGAGTCATCAGGTTGGCAGGAGAAGCTGGAAGCCATAGTAACTAAGAAAACTGTTCCCAGAGTTTCAAGTGCAGCACCTTAAAAAGGGAGAAGTACAACTGGAGCCATTCACGGACAAATGCGAACTCAACTAAAGTTGCTCGACAAAAAACTATTGATTAGGAGACCATCGACACAAATAACATTGAGCTCGGAAAAAAGAGAAGAAGAAACGAAAAAATGGCTATCGAAATCTGAGACCGTGTAGTAAGAGTTTGGAGAGAGTTCGCGTCTACTAATTCGATCAATGTGATGTGAACGGTGAACGACTGTCAGAAAGTCATAGCAGTTGAGGAAACTGGTCCTTAATTGATATAGCTTTCAGCGTTTGCTCTGGGTGGTCGCCACCTGCAAAATTACCGAAGCAGCTAAGGCACAAAACATAAGAGCTGAAAAGTAACATCAAGCAAAGGAAAACTCATAAGTTGAACAACAGATCGTATTAGTTTGTAACGTCATGTGAGCGCAAGACAAATAGAAACTAGAATAAAATTGAAGTGGAGTGGTCATGAGAGATGTTGGTCATGTTGGCCACTGGGTGGATGAGAAATGTGATGGGGTTTGAATTAGGTAAAGTGAGAGAGATAGAGGGCCTTTCCATCAACTTTCAGGCCCAGCCTTTCCCTAATTTCCCTAATCCATGGAAAATATGCTTCTACTTCTACACCTAATATTTTTTTCATGAAAAGCGGCTCAAACGATTTTGACAACATTTTCATCCATTAAATAACTACGAGAGCGGCAAAATGACGACGAAAGCAGATGTTAGACTGCACCACACAACTTTCCTTAGCTCTACGTCAATTCACTTGAGTTCGTGGCTTTTTATGCTAACTCAATTAATTTATACCTCAGTTCATTAGTTCAACTTGGTAGAAAGCGGAAGCGCTTACAACTCCGGACTTATTGCGCTGCTCCCCCTCATGCTCTGACTATAATTGAGCGATTGGTACACAGAGAAAACATGAGGCTGTACACACTTTTTTTTTTGAAATGGGAAATAATCACTTATCTTGAGTTATAGGGAAAAACGTCATACATGGTAGCAAGTGAAACGGCAGAAGTTGAAATTCCGGAATATCTCGAGTAGCCCCAGTATATCTTATGAGCATGATTAAAATCTCATGGTATAGGTACTTCTTTGGAGTGTCACCTGAATTTTTCTGAAGATCCTAGTAACATTTGAGCGGAGTTTATAAGAAAAAACTGCATCAAAATCGATTTTCGTCGAAATGTTCGGTTTTTTATTGTGCTACTCTCGTCATTTTTCCAAGGATGGAAATTTTACGGCATTGAAATTTCATCAGGAGGTGTTTATATATAAAATTTAATCAAAATCGTTGGAGCGTTTTTGAGAAAAGAAATATTTGGTGTTGTGATCACTATGACAACTATAGTAAGTATTGGGCGGATTTGGCGCATACCCTCATTTTGATGTCCCTTCGTGACCTGCGGTCTAAATATCAAGTTTAAGGTGATTTGATGCAATGTCTGCTCATTTACGTTCATGCATACCATATTCACAAATAGTGCTTTTCGGACTCAGCAAGGTCTGAAATATAAAGCTCTGAAAAGAACTCAAAAAATTAACGCTAGGCAATTTTCACGACGTGGCGAGTCGCACTTACGGAGTGAGACGGGAGGCAGTGCGGACAAAGAGCGCAGGCTTCATTAGTGATGGATGAGGCTCGTCCTTCCCACAACAACATCATCGAGGGAGGAGACGAGATCGTTAGAAACAGGCAACTTCAGGGCAACTCTTCCTGGAGCTAGAATGGGGGGAGGGGGCTGAAATATTCCAACGAAACGAAGGACGTTAAATGGAAAATTCCAAGGCTCTCGACGCAACAAACGAGGAATCCGCTCTGGGTTTTGATACGAGAGGGCGGAAACGAGAAATTCTGAAGCTCCGAATTAAATGCGCGCAGTACAAAAGAAGAGGAATCCAGGCGAATGAGGAGGTGGTTTGATATAAATCCTACTTATTAAGTTGATATTGGATCTGCGGGAGCTGACAAGAGCCAAACCAAAATCTTGAAGCTTTACAGCGCCTGTGAGGAGGGGAGCGACGGAGGAAATCGCATTATAAAGTCGAGCCACTTGAGGAAGTCGATTGAATTTCAAGATTCGACTCTCAAAGATGCCGAAGAAGGAGAATTCAGGAAGGGAATAATTGTTCTTGCCGGATTCACGAGGATGAACTGCAATCGTTGATATCTAACACTAACATCAAGACGCGTGACGTCCATACCGCCCACCACCTAGACGATTAGTTTCATTCCCCGTCACTTCAGATTATCAAAAACTAACTATTTTATGGCAGGGAGGTTGTAGAGTTCATTACTGAACGTAGGATGGTTGAGCGATGGGTTCAGGACTTGTAAAGTTGCCGAGCTTCTGGGCACAAGCTTTTGCCGTCAGAAATTACTCTCAGGATCTGCTCCCAGAGACTCAGCATGGTATACAGGCTCAGGTAGATACGTTGTCACCCTGGACTACTCGTACCCTCGTGAGAGCGACTATCCCAGTATTGTAGAATGCTTGGTCCTTTCCATTTATTTGCGAAGTAACGCTTAGCACCACCTGGTCCAGAGGCATTAAGCCTCGTGGGTCCTGGCAGTGATGACAGCGTAGCACGCCAGGGACACATTCTTGGACGAGTGTCGACCCATGCAGATACAACCCCGTTCTCACTCATGGTCGTATTGTCCACACCCCATTAAGACCAATTAATCATCAACTACTTAGATTATCGATAACTAGAAGCTCAGAGTAGGAGGCGATAGTCTTTCCACGTGGTGCACTGACCATCTCATCCCTCCGCTTACAAATAACCAACTGTTTCATGTGCCATGCGCAGAGTGCATACAAAACGCTAACAAATTAGAATCTTAACACATACGTGTGGAAGATACGGCACGTATTTGTCGTTTTGGCCAATTCTACCACCTAAGCAATGTGTAAGAAGTATATATATATATACGTTCCCAACAAGTGGAGAGTTACCCTGTGAGGCTGCGCCGACTCTACATGTTGAGAAGATTACTGAAGAGTGGCTTCAGAACGGGCACGGACTCTCCCTCAGGCAGGATATGCACCACAGCCTAAAGAACTATCTCTTAAGGAATGCCAGGTTTTAAGACTTTTGACCTGCAAGAGTCTTCTTTGAAGTCCACCCTAAGAGAAGTGGTACCAAAGACCAGAAATCGCTTCCTCTCGAGTCTCAGGCACTGGGCCAGGACATGGTAGGGAGTCTCCTTATCCATACCCCATCACTTACACCAAGGGGTGTTGACTATGCCCAAAGCGTACATGTGTTTGTTCATTTTTCAGGACCCAATGATAATCCCCACAATCTACCTCAGGTCCTTCCTTCTATCCTCAGAAGGTTCTGTCTTATCTCATGCGAGTGCCTTACTCCCGCAGCATTCCAGACTGTCTGATGCAGTCTTCTAGCACATTCTCCCACAGTCCTCTTGACTAGCGACAGAGAAATCCTAGAATGGGGAGGTGGCCCAATAGGTACAGCAGATGAACCGCGTCCGGGCCGGATGTTCCACCCTCTCATTTCCAATGATCCCCTTATGCCCAGGGATCCAATGCACATGCAACTGTATTCGCGTTTCCCAAGGAGTTAATCCTGCACGCTCGCACCAGTTTTGACGTTGTGCAGTAACTCATCAGCGCCTCACAAGACACTTGACTATCAGCCAATATGTTGATAGTTCTATTGCTATAGCCTTTCTCATGCATTATGATTGCCCCGGCGATGATAGCATAAATCTCTGTTTGAAAGACCGTTGAAGTGTGTGCTCTCCGGAGTTTTTTATCCATCTGTATAGATGTTGATGCCATTAGGAGGCCGAAACTGACGACTTCTGCTGTTCCATAGGCTTCCTACTGGTCGCACATTGTATTTCCTATGGAACTCATGCATGGGCACCATCACAACATGACCATGCCAAGCTGCGTACAGGTCTCCAAGTTCCTGAATATAGCCAGGTGTCCATTAGTCGCCTGTGGCACCTTAGCTATATTGAGCCTAGTGAGTCTGTACGCCACATTCATCGCCTCTGCTTGACAAAAATATCCCTGGGAAGAAGGTCGAACATTCTCTACATGGTACTGGTAGGTGCAGTTTTCAAACCCCTGCTTTATACTTTGGCCAGGCTGCTATCGTTCTCTCCAATGACAGATCTATGCCACCACACAATCGACCCAGATGGGATGATTGGTCTCCCAGTAGCCTCGTAGAACCAGCAGACCATTCTGGGCTTTAGGCCCCATGTCCACCCACACATTCATTGACAGGTCCACAGGGCTGTTGCCGCCTTTTTGGTCGAGCATCTGATGTGCTCTTTCCAGGTTAGTTTCCGATCCAGAATAACACATGGATACTTGACCTGCTCATTGAGCTGAATTGCTTTGCTCATAACTTCCTGGGGTTTCAGACCCGACAGTTGGCTTTGTCTTGTAAATGGCACTACGACCGTTTTAGCTGGGTTGATGGACAACCCCACCTCCCCGCACTACAAATTTTCCCTGCGTTTCTCCCTTCCTTGGCTGACCAAAGCAAACATGAAGCCGGATGATCCCGTGGGCTCCGTGCTGAGCCTGTGGCACTAAGAAATCCTGTAAATTCAACTGTTTACCTATTCGATGGCCTGATTTCATATCTGATCTAATAGCGCACATGTATGCTAGAAAACAGGGTAACATAGTTCAAGAACCTCCATTTCTTATTGCAGATAAAAAAAAAGTGGAGGTGTGGATCGAGTTTAATATGGAACTGGCTCACCCAACGGTCTACCTTGAACCATTTTCTCCTAAGATGTTGAGGAACAATTCGTCCTTTTGATGAGAGCTCCCTTCTCTCTCGCCATTTCACTTTATTCAGCGCATAACCATTCACTGCAGCTATTTTACCTTCAGTGGAGAATCTGTCCCAGAAATCAGTGGAGGGTTCTTCTTGACTTCCCGCTTTTCTTTGGAGAAGTCACCACGTAGCTGGCCAGTCATCCCACAGTGTAACCGTGGTGGTCCACCAGAGAGCAGTTTTCTGCGGCTCAGCCATCAATTTCTTTTGGTTGACTGTTAGCCTCGTACACAACAGGGCAGTAGTCTGTCACTTTCAAGTAAATTGGTATTACGTGTAATGCTACCTCCTGCCTTCTTGTCCCTTTCTTTAGATAGATCCTGTGGCAATCAAAACGTGAGGGTGGCTGGCCACTTAATTTACCTTTTAAGAGGATGAGTTGTGATTTCTCCTCTGCCACTTGCTTCTGGGGCCTAGAAGTCTTACCCAGAATTATTTATTAATTTACGTAGGAGGCTGCTAAACCGTGTACAGGGCTTGTGGAATAATTTACCGGCTGTCTTAAGAGTTCTCCACAGAGCGGATGGTGGTTATTGTTATCGCCTGGCTTCCCTACCTCCAACAGCGCGTCAAGCTGAGATTTCTGACCTCAGCGCAACCGCTAGCGTTGCCGACACCGCTGATGTCAGCAGAGCCCGAGCCGTCGAGCTCTTGACGTTGGCCTTGGCTTTTTAAAACAATCGACGACAACGACCCGGCCCCTTTGTCCTTCTCAGGCGAACGAGCTCTTCAACTAAAATACGAATCGGGGCTCGCGTTACATCTGAGGTACCGAACATGGAATTCACATCGTTCGTGAGGGAACGGCATAATAGAGGAGTCGAAAATAATCTCTGGAGGTTTTACGCTGACGTGATGAGGGAACCTGAGGATTGTCTTTCCATTCCAATTTTACAACTCTCCAACATGCCAAAGACAGAATAAAACTGCTAAGAACGCTGAGTAAGCACTCAGCACATTTCACGCCTGATGTTCTCCGCTTACTACATGCACTCGCCACCTCGATTCGACGCTCCATCAACGCCTTCTTGTCTTGCTGAGTACATGCAAGGGCTCCAGAGACTACTCTGACAACCAGGATCGCGGCATTACTGTTTACGACCCTGTCAACCCACAATCCTTCGTCAAAGACGCTTTTCCTCAAATTCAATTTCCACAAGGCCATACCGCCCTGCCGTTCCTGCTGTTGAAAAACCGAAGGCCACCCAATCCTCAGGAGAGTGTGTGCGCAAGGATGGGGCAATCAGCACGTGCTCAGTGGAAAAGTCACGAAGTAAACCATTCAGTACAGATTGTCGTCAATCACACAAATACTTCAACGAAACGTATGATTTGTTGCTGAAAACCAAAATTCTATCCCATTAGAAAAACCTTTCTAAGCTCCCCGATCTCATTCCAGCTCTGACTCAAGTCTCAAGCTCAAGAAATATCGTGTCCCGGAAAACTAAAGGCGCAGATTAGACCTCATGTAGAGCGTTCATTCTTTCCCAAGGAGAAGCAATGAATCTGATTCAAATACCAATTTATCGAACGGAAGTCTTCACGTTCAAGCAGTGAAGTTAAAGGTTAGATGCAAAAATGTCTGCGTTTTTGTTTTAGAAAGGCCTTAAGTCGACACCGCGTTAACCTGGCGAAGAGTTACGTTATTAATACTTTTTCTAGTATTAGAAACCTTTCATACTTCCTTTGCCTCATCTTAAATTATGTCTATTCTGTGTTATTCATGACTATTGTTCGTATTTATTAATATTGCGCTAATTACTGTTTCCATGTAGTTGTCTTGTTTTTGAGGCCGATGATGTAAGAGAGTGCTATGGTTCAAATTCGCATCACGTAAATAAATCAGTCAGTCGCTCTCGTAACAATCAGAATGCAATGAATTGACTTAGCTGGGGAAACTGATGTCCAGAAGTGCGCAGCACTTAGTCGTAATGAACACGTGACCACAAGTGCAGCACTGTGTCCTAATGCTGGCGTTAGCAGACATCACTCCCGCATTCCCCCACGAACCGGTAATAACTGATAACCAGTCATAAATGCTTCCGTGATATTCTGCCCAGTTACACTTTTCAAACCTAGAACCGTAATGTCTTGGTTTCACAAGACCAGATTAATGGTCATCGAATAGGAAATTGAGGACTTGAGTCAAGCATTCGTCTAAACAAACTCAACACTTTGGTACCAAGATATTTTAAGATTGGTAGAAATGGTGGGGCAACTCACACAGGTACACTGCCAACTAAGTTCAGGCTGCTCCTCTTCTACTGGCTTACATCTAATGATTGGTTGATGTTAGACTCTGAACTGAACAGATTTGGTGCCCCTATCAGTCAACCTTATTGTACCAGCCCTTCAAGCAGAATGGAGAAGAGCAGTTACGAATATAGCTAACACCATTAGTTTGCCAGAGCAATGGCGCCAAAATACTGCTCCAGTGAGAGCTTCTCTGAGCGTACAGAACAGTAGGATACCATCTACAGAGCTGTGAATGATAGTACACACGACGCTCCAGTGTGGGTGGTACTTCGTAATGAAAAAGTAAGGGAGATTCACTACGAACACGGCAGATCGCACGAACCTTACACTACTGACCACGGGGTTTATTGTGAAGCGGAATAAATATGGGTCTCAGCTCGATCCGTAGTTGGCAGAGAATCATTTCATCAGACTATCGAAGGAGGGTGCCAAGTCCCTACAAAACATTACTACTATAAAGGACTAGATGAGGGTGCGCCAGTATCAGACAAGCCCAGAGGACCAGTGTTACGGATTCAATGAGAGTTCACGAGCACGAGACAGTGGGGGACCCACAGTATCCAAGAGTGGGGATTTGATTCAACTGACACAAATATGGAACCCACTCAAGCAGATATGAAAGAAATCCCGCAGAAGAAATATGAAGTTGTGCGACGGTTATGCTTCGTCGTATCCATTGCAGAGATCTACCCCAGGCGTAGGGACTAGGGGCAGACCAAGCAGTTGGCACGATGCCCAACTATGCAGGGGGTGATCTTCCAACCGAGCACACACGTGTAAACAATGGTTTGGTCCCACACTATGGGAAAGGCAGTACTCCTAAATGTGTCAGAGGAGATTTCACACACGTGCAGAGTTTATTTGATGACCAGCCTTGGGGAAGTTGTACCAAAGGCCAAAAATCCTTTCCAAGTCTCTCGTGCAGGAGCTGTCCCTAGTCTGGAGAAAACAAAAAATCAAATTCAACTCCTACAATAGTGACTAAATAGTTGTTGTATGAGCCTGCAACCTACCAACCCTGACTTCTTCAAACCAGCATCTTACCCCGTCCTCTTTTAAAAATGTTATGATTGGTATAAGTGCGAAGACCGAGAATAGAACGCGCACGAGCAAATTGTGGTAACTATGGTTACACAGAAACAAGTGTCACTGAAGTCCTTGGAGCGGCAGCCTTGAGGAGCTGAAGTGTCCCGTCGATGCAAGTAGCCTGCTGGAATTACTGTCAATTCTTAGTATCTAACTGCACAGTCCCCGAATTTCGGATACATTTGGTTACCCGAAAGCTTGATTCAGGCCTCAACTTCCCCATGTGAGACCAACCTGACTGGTCTTCAGTAGGTGATGGCAGGCTTTGTTCGGCTGAACTAGTAGGTATAAGTTTCAGGTTTTGTGCGCCAAAGTGGGAAGAGGAGCTGGAAGGACTACGGCGGGGACGTTAGTGTGAAAATTTTAGTCCGAGGATATTTATTTGAGGGTGGAAAGGGGTAAAAGTCCTTTATAATGCAGGCATTACTTAACGTGTTTCTCCCCCAAGACTTAGGATTACCGGAATTCCAATGTTGCTTCACGGCTCTCGAAGCGACCAGGGATCTCGTTATTGTTTAATTACTCGGTCTCCTAATTATTAAGCTTGGAGCGCGTTTCCTTTGTGGTTAGGGGAGAAGTTTCCTGGACAGGATGAGGAGCCGATGCCTTGCACGCACGTCCCACGAGCTGGGCCCCGTGTTTACTTTCATGTCCCAGATTATCTCCGGGAGGGTGAGCACCTCCCGAGTCCCGTCTCTTCCCAACACTTCCCCCCCGAGCGCACCCCTGGAGAGCAACTCTCCGCCTCACCCCTTCGTCGGCTCTCCAGCGGCAACCCCTCACCCTGGACCAATTATCTCGGGATGAGGACTCGGCGTTGCCGAAGGGTCTTCCCCCCTTGTTGTACCATTCTAATGTAGTTATCCCTCTCTCACTCTCGCCCCCAAATTTTTCGTGGCGCCCCTTCTTTTTTCATCTCTGTCACACACTCTCTCTTCAACCCCTACAGTCACTCCCTCCCACCCCGACACTCAGTCCCCCTAGCGCTCGCCCCACAACGATCGGGCAATCACATTTTAAAGGTTTCTCCCCCTACGCACACACCCTGACTCCCACCCTTATTCCTCTTACCCTCCCATCCCCATACTATTCACCGCCCACCCAGCGAAGACTGTTATTTCCTTACGCAGGTAAGCTAATGAATATTTAACCCCGTTCCTTAATATGTAAAACACGTTCTTTGATGGTGTCAATTGCCCATTCGATAGGGACCAAAATTTCGAACCCGAGTGGGCATAAGAAAGGTATAGGACTGGCGCTGCGGGCTTGGACAGTGTTCATTAAACATGAGAAGTTGGTTTGGTTTTGGTTTGGGCTTGGACATAATAAAATGGTCTTGGGGGAACGTCAAACGTGATAAATAAGGTCCGGCTGTTGCGCGAACATTCTCCACCACCCATTTCCACAACTAGAAGTATGCTAATGACCTAGATATTCTTGTAAAGGGAGAATAACTTTCTCAGGCTGCTCCAATAAAGGTTCAGGAGCGACATTTGGCTCAGGTTCAGTCAATGCTGTTAATACGAAAACGTAGGGACGTTCATGGCTTTAGCATCTAAGTAAATACATCTTTCACTTTTTTTCTTCGCAACTTTCCTGAACCCCACGTGCAGTCAGCGCTTTTCATGTCTTGAACTTAACTTTTTTCGTAGTTTGTCCCTTATAATATCAGAACTGCTAATGATAACCTTTCCTAACAACTGCATCTTGAAACTCCTGTCAATACGTTGAATTTTCAATGAAGGACATGGCGTAAGAACAGCACAATAAAGTAGCGGACTAACGCATCCTTTTCTATATCAGTTTACTTCAAAGAGATTCATTTAGGTATGGTCAAAGTCAGCAGGTGATGCGAGCGTATTCAATGTAAAGACACCATCTTTGGAACGTAAGTCAATACTAGAGTTGAGTGAATCAGTCAGGCTGTTTATAAGATGATGCATTAACACCGAAAGCCCCCCCCCCCGGACACTACAACCCGGGACTCGCCCAACAGATGCTTTATTTATTTTCCTTATCCTTAAACAAAAATTGTGGTATAAATATCTGCACCTCGATAAAATCGAGGAATTTTTTTAGTAACTTGTTTGCAACGTCATCCCGAAAAATTATGTTGACAACCCCATGAATGCGTTAGACTTTCAGTGAAGGGAGTGGCGTAACAGCAGCACAATAAATTATCACACCTTTCAGCGAAAATAGAATTTAGCGCAGCTTCTTCCTAATAAATCCCGCTTAAGTGATAATTATTTCTCGAAAAAATCAAGATGGTAGTCAAATAAGCTCCCAAAACGACGGAATTTTAATAACCAATATAAAATAATTCGAGACAATTATCGTTCAAATAGTTTCGCAAAGGTAACTAATTCAATGAGGGGCTTGCCACGAATAAGAGCAACCTAATAAATTCTGTAACCTTCTGCTACGCCAGTTTCTAAACAGAACGTTCTAACAGGTTCTGTTCAGGTGATTAGTTGGTAGTTATAAAAATACCCCCCTCCCCCCAACACCGTTCCAATTTCACAAGGACGTCACTCTCGAAGACGAAGCCTCATCGAGATGGTTTAGCTTCAAAAGGGCATCCTAAATAAGGTGTTCAAGGTTTTGCAAATGAGGACACAAGAACAAACTAGCAACCGTGGAGTGGGTGAGGGGATGGGGGTGGAAGGGCAACGCAGATGAAGTTGTAAATCAGTCCTACATGCGGGCCAGGGATGTAAAGAGGGGACAGAAAGCCTTGACAAGGCCGAGAGGACAATGCCCGCCCAAATAACAATTGATGGCACTGGCTCAGACAGCAGAAAGTTGAACGAGATCTACTCAATGGCTATGGTAAGTGAGGTTGGTGTGGGATGAGGAGGGGGAGATTCGCACAATACAACAACAACAACAACAATAGCCGGATGGCAGCGATAGCCCCCGAAGCGAACGGCCCCGAAGGACCGCGAGAGGGTCGGATCCTCTCAAAACCCGAACCCGAACGTTCATTTGCTATTCAGCGGCTCTGAGCTCTGAGCAGGTCGCCAGGGGAGGAATCCTTCCGGCGAGACATAACAAGGCCCGGGTGAGGATCTAAAGAGCGGGTGGGGACGGGAAGGGGAAGTGTAGAGCTGGAACGAGGAAGAGTGTGTGTGTTTGTGTGTGCGCCACGGAGTGGAGGAATGGTGGGGTTCAGCAGGTGTAGCGGACCATTATAACGACAAAGCGATAAAAGAGAGGGACGCTTACATCAATTAACATAATTGAATCGGCACCGGGGCTGTGTAGATTCGCTCGCAGAACGGTTTACGGAGGACGGACCGGAATCTCCTGTGTGTCATAAAGGATTACAGGAGCTCGCCTTAAATGCTAATACATACCAAAAATGAAACGTAAAGATCTAAAGAAAATTCAAAATTTTTTTTTCAGCCGATTACATAACTTTCCTTTCTACTTTGTAGAGCCAAGGAAAGTAACGAGGGGTTTTCTAAAAGACACCTCTAAAGATTTTAGTCGCATTTATTCCGTATCACTATCAAACTATAAGTTTCCAGAAATATCACTGTGAGGATACAGTGCGCGTATTTATGGGCCCAAGAAGCAAAATAAAACCCAAAGTGAGAAAAAAATTGTGGAATCGCGAAGAAAAACATCTGATGCTCAGCGGTAGACAACTTATCGCGGCCCCTGTAAATGGGATATGCTGCGACATGTAAACAAGCACTGTACCTTCCTTATATGCATTTATACAGAAACGTTCGTTAAAAATAAATGTACCTGTTGCCCGAGAGTACCACTTCAAGTTCGATGTCTGAGAGCCGTTGTGAATGATCATTCAATTTTTCAATACATGTTGGCTAGTTGGGAATCAGCTGGGTCTTCAACCTCCAAAATGACCGTACTAGCCCTAATGGACAGTTTCCCCAAACACCTTCATCCTCGAGCCCTTTTGTAAGCTATGGAAAGTCCACCTCTTCAGTTATTTCCAATTGACAACGGACTCCCCCAGCCCTGGATTTCCCCATCTATTTTTTCTCACCCCTTTTTTCCCCAGTTTCAAGCTCCCCCATTTGTTAGCTTATATCCGGTTCAATGTGTGGCAACAGAAATCGTAGCCAGATGCAAAATGTTAAAAAAAGAACGAATTATACACTTGAAATGTGTATCAATGTGTTTTTCAGCGGCAACACTGACTTTCAAGTTATTTAGAAATATGTCCAAATCTGTTCTTCCACTGTCAATTGTTACTTATCTGTTGTTTTACTATGTATATTTTCCAAAAAACCTTCCACGCTAACCTGCCAACCATGAGCTTTGTTTAGTTATTCTCCTTCAACGTTTATACACTTTTTCTCATTATGTTACTATTCTGAAGAACTATCACTATTTTCCAATGTAGGCGAGGCCAATATCGGCTAAAATCGATTCGTGAAGAAGTGACTAATACGTTCCTGTCAATATTACGACTCCTGGGATGAGATCGGCTCCTTAATAAATTGACCGAAACGACGGCCTAGAGACATTATTGCGAAGGACCCTCTAAATCTATCAACTCAATGATATAATACTGCAGTCAAGAAATGACGTATCAATGTGAACAAAATGCGAGTATAAGTTGAGAGATAGAGATTCTAATTTACTATGAGAATTACGAAAAACCCCCCTCCTTCTCAAAATAATAAATAAAACAGAAAAGGAAGAAAGTCAATAGGTCCAACCGTTTCCCCGCATATCTAACGAGACACGACCAGACCTATAATTGAAATAAGTAGGATAATGACTGCACAGGTCTCCCAAAACGATGAAATGGGTTTCTCATTATTTATTCAGGGTTTTAACAACGTACATTTTTCTACAAGTTCAGCTTAGCTCAGCATCGTCTGAACCCTCAATAAAAGGTTACCCTGAGATGATGTGTGGCCACTCGTAAGAAGTTGTAGGGACAACAAGGCATGCCAAACTGGGCTAATATTGTAGCGTGCGCAGAGCCCCTCGCAAGTTGTGACAGTAGGCTGGTTGGATGGAGGAGATGCTTAGAGAAAGTGGAGATGACGAGCATGGGGGCGAATCAGCGCTTCTTTGCCTTTCCCTCATTCGGCGCATGAGGTAAAAAGAAAGGAATTACAATTGAACGCATGTTGTGGAGGGGCAAGAACTGGACTATACTGATAACGTCTAGAGCGCAAGAGACAGATCGACGTGGACAGTTTATGGTTGTTTGAGATAGGTGATGGGACGAATGCATGTAATGAAGAGTAGGCCGAGACAAGATTGATCACAGCGCAAAGACAGTTTGGGAAAACATTGGGAATCAAAGTAATTGGGTTAGTTCCGCCAGTAGGTATATTATTAAATGCGACGTGCGAAGTTAACTCAGGTGTGGATTCTTGAAAGTCCAATATATTCCAATATTACTAAAGTTAACGTACTTGTTTGGTGATTCCGTCTTCTCTGGCTGGTTGACTGGCCGTTAAGTTTTCAAATCTTCACGATTCAATGACTTCTGAATTCAATAAGCAAGTACTGACTTGATGATGTCTTTACATCGAAAGCGCTCGCCCACAATATCTCACCAGCCAGAGAAGACGGATTCACCAAACAGGTACGTTAACTTTATTATATTGGGAATCCCCCAGAGGTTGTACGAATAGTTGCCGCTGGTTTCTCTGGTCTCTCTCTCTCTCTCTCTCTCTCTCTCTCTCTCTCTCTCTCTCACTCACTCACTCACTCTCTCCCTCACTCACTCTCTCTCTCTCTCTCTCTCTCTCTCTCTCTCTCTCTCTCTCTCTCTCTCTCTCTTTCTCTCGCTCTCTCTCTCTCTCTCTCTCTCTCTCTCTCTCTCTCTCTCTCTCTCTCTCTCTCTCACGACATGGCCAAATTCAAATCCCTCGCCATCGAACCACCATCTTCAATAAATCATTCACTGCCACAGCTGTTCGAATTTATAATGAAAACCCAGCCCTATTTGACACCTCCGTGAGCGTTGCGTCTTTCAAGAGTATTTACAAGAACGCGCTTCTAGAGGAACGCGAAGAGTAGGAAAGGACGAAATAGCACTCAGAAGTCGTAGAAGTGACAAGAAGAAGAAGAAAGACAGAAGAGAGAAAGAAAGGACAATCCAGAAGTGATTTATTTATGTTTATATTTTTTTCTTGTTTTTACTCTGTACACCGCACAAGACCAACCGATTGTAACCAATACTGTTTGCCAGGGATGATGTAAGAGAGGGCCTTATGGCCCTAATCCTCCCTGGTTGGTTAAATAAACCGCTTAATCTCTCTCTCTCTCTCTCTCTCTCTCTCTCTCTCTCTCTCTCTCTCTCTCTCTCTCTCTCTCTCTCTCTCTCTCTCTCTCTCTCTCTCTCTCTCTCTCTCTCTCTCTCTCTCTCTCTCTCTCCCCCCCTTAAAGCGAGTTGATTGAAAGTCTAATGTCTGTACCTTTTTTAAATATTTAATATCCAATGACGAGCAAAGGTTATTATTTCAACTTTATCTTGGCGTCATTAAATTTTCTTTTCCTTCAATTCAATATACAATCAGGATAAACATTGATTTTTAATCACACTCGAATGATATTCCAAAATATTGCACAACACGGTTATTATTTGGTTGAAAAGCAGGTTATGTGACGAGTTTTGTGTTTCAATCATTCAGTTACTTAGAGTTTTGGGGGCAAATTGTGAATTGCAAAATTTCAACAACCAAGAGAGTTACTAATTGGCAGCAGAACAGTAAATGGTTGAAAGTCCTTTTGGGAACGTAGATGCTCTTTATACACACTTCCGTGGGCCTTTGTCAGCAATTAGGATGATTTGAAGGGAATATTGCCCAACAAAGGACTTTCCTGGGATGAAAAAAAAGATTACCGAATACAATTTTGGGAAACTCCGGACTTAAAAAGAACATTTGAGCCCTGTTGTAATGCACCAAAAAAAAGACATTTGTTATTTACACTATTAATTGACGAACAGTAAATTTATAAGGGAACAACAATGACTTACAAAAGAATTGGTTTGATTGGAGCCTTTATTCAAACTGGGGGCCTTCCATTTGAATCGCCAAGGTCTCAAACTCCTACAAACGGCCGATCTTATATGACTAGTAAAGAGTAAAGAAGTTTCTGGATTCCATTGCTTGCAGTAGTCCATCCAGTGTAAGGTGCAATATGGAAACAAGATCACCAAGAGCGAGTGACAGCTGGGTTGGTTGTCTCCGTCTCTGCAGGTGACATAATGAGGTAACCTCGGACATTTAATTACCACAGCCCTCGGTATCCGGCCTTCCAGGGTTTATCCGATTACGGAATCATTTTCTCCCCTCGACGGAGAATTCAACACGAAACGAAACGCGAATTAAGACCCCCCACAATTTTCAATCTCAAAGGCAAATAAGCAACGGGAAACGGGGAACTTCGCTCTTTGCTACTTCCCCGCTTTCAGGAATTTTCATGTCGAGGGCGATTATTACTCAGAGGTGACACGATGTGGCGATGCTGGAGGTAAAAGAGAAGAGAGTTCGGAGGGGAGTGGGGGGGGGGATGATGGACGGCGTCGTAAAGGTGTTAATTGCAAAGCAGAGTGGCGCTGCTGAAAGCCACAGTTTAGGGGACTGTCCCTCCACTCAGCCCAACCTCTTCCTGAGCCGACGTCAAATGTCGCTAGGTTATGGTAATGATGAAGTGGTGGTGGGGGGGTTGATGGAAAGGTGTGGTACGAGAGAAGGGAGGGAATGCCGTCGTTATTTTGCGAAATTAGCAAATGGGAAAGCAACAGGTGGTTAATAAGAGCAAAAAGTGGGGGAGAGAGCATCTGCTGAAACTCCCTTAGTTGGGGGACGTTTCCCTACTCTCAGCCGAAGTATCTCCCTCTCGAAAGCCCCTGGCATTGATTTTGGTGGAGATTCCTCCCCAACTGAGTAGGTACTCGGAAAAATCCAAAAATGGTCCATTCGTAATTACTTTCTCTTACGATCAAATGAACAGTACAGTATCGCCAAATAGGCTTACGTGTGGTATTCGGCGTGAAGATCAACATGGAACGTCTAAATAAACGTATGAACAAACTCGGTCTAAAACTAACTATATTTATTGTTGTGATCAATACATCAAATATTTTTAACACCCTCTGGCTCAACAAAGTACACAACCTAAAATGTTGGCAGCTCCAAGTAATACAACAGACCATAAAAATTCTTGTCCACGGGAACATTTTTAAGCAGTTTTTTCCTCATAAATCACGCTCAAGTCATACTAGGATTCTCAGAAAAATCAAGATTACAGTCGAAAGAACTACCTAAACGATGGAGGTTTAATAACGTTCTGTGATAATTAGGAGCAACCTCAAAAATTCCGAAATCACTTACTACGATTTTTCACA
The DNA here is from genome assembly GCA_020466155.1 of Pachypeltis micranthus. NCBI lineage: Eukaryota > Metazoa > Arthropoda > Insecta > Hemiptera > Miridae > Pachypeltis > Pachypeltis micranthus. The sequence continues at coordinate 52,600,568 of CM035770.1, read as the reverse complement.
GTTTATTCTTGCTAATTCCAAAGCAGTAAACATGATCCATCAAAAAAATCTCACGACAGTCTCATGAATTCGCTGTGCAGTGATGCTCAATAATGGTTGTGGAATGAGTACAGGCACCTTTAAGAAATACCACATTTTACGCAAACCGGGAAGTGAAGTTTTACCAAATGCAAATCAACTGAGTTGCTAAAAGCTATAAATATCGCTTAATGAATGTGTGGCACAGTGTTTGTTTTCGAAAACCGCTCCAACGATTTTAATTAGTATTTTTGTGCGTGGATAGTTCCTAATGATGAGACGGTATGTTCGAGAGCAGCCCAATAAATTATCAACAAACTCGGCAAAAATTGTGATGGGGATTGCCGATCAGTCCGAAGAAAATCAATCTTATAGCAGTTATTTCCTTATAAGTCCCGATAATAGCCCTAAGAGTCTCAAGAAAATCGTGTTGGTACTTCAACAAACTACCAATATGATGAATTTAGTAATGGCCGTAAGATAACACTGGTCAATAATGAAATTGTTTCGGGCTTAAAAATATTCAACTCTTATGTATTTTCACCTGCTGAGTTAAAAAATCAACATAAAAACCACGTATTAGCTCTTATTTTTGAGATACAGAGGATCGTCATTTTATATAGTGTATAGTTACACTAATTGAGAACTTTTGTTATCCACAGTTGGCACACTTGCCAACTGACAAAACAAAGAACAACTACAACTTTTTAGAGGTTATAACCTAACTACTACTATAAGTGTGATAACTAACAGTGAGCTTCTGTGATATCTGTTGTTTGATTATAGGATATATTGAGTTGAAGTGATTTTAAAGAGTAAACGTTTTTACTAAAAATGCCTCGAAATTGTGTGAACCTAGTGAATAACTTTTGTTACATTTGTGTTAAATAACATTTTCGTCACAAAAACGCTATCTGACGCCTATTGTTCGGACTGCCTATCGCCATTATTTTGGTATGAAGGTAGGTGATCAAGATAAGTCGTGGGCCCCACATATATGTTGTAACTCTTGTTCGGTTACTTTACGAGAATGATTGAAAAACAAAAAATGATCTATGGCTTTTGCTGTACCTATGGTTTGGCGGGAGCCTACAAACCACATAAATGACTGCTACTTCGGCTTGACTCCACCTGTCAAGTCTGGATTGTCAATGAAGAAAAGAGGAACAATTCAATACCCAAATATACCTTCTGCTATTCGACCTATTCTTCATTCGAATAGTTTACCAGTACCAATTCCACCCCACAGTTATGAAATTGAAGAAGAAAATGAAGATAGTAGTGATGAATAACTTGGTGAGCCTTGCACATCTCATCATCCTGATTTTGAGGAAACAGATAAGGCAGAACTCCTAGGGTCCAGACTACAGCAATAGAACCTTCTACAACGTGATGTCAGGGTGTCTCATCTTGTTGTTTGTTTCAATGTGAATGGCTTGATGAAATGTTTGAACCATGATCCTACTGAATGGAAGCTTTTCATAGACTCATCTAAGCTTAGTTTGAAAGCTGTATTAATGCACAACGGTAACCGTCTTCCTTCTTTTCCTGTTGGCCATGCAGTTCATATGAAAGAGACTTATGAAAACATGAATGCCCTCCTCGAATCAATCAAATACGCTGAACACAAGTGGAAGATCTGTGGTGATCTAACGGTCATCGCTATACTCTTGGGAATGCAACTAGGGTACACAAAGTACTGCTACTTTTTACTTTCCTTGGCTCTGCAAGTAAGAAGGAAAGTTATGTAATCGGCTGAAAAAAAAAATTTGCGTTCTCGTCAGAACTTTACGTTTCAGAACGCCTGAGTCCGAAAAACACTATTTGGGAAAATGGTCTGTGTGTGTGTATGTGTGTCTGTGAACGATTTTTAGAGAAAACGACCGTATCAAATCAGCTCAAACTTGATATCTTGCCCGCAGGTAACCATGAAATGCCCAAATAATGGTATGAACAAAATCCACCGAAATTTAAAATCACAACACCAGTTTTTTTTTCTCAAAAACGGCTCTAACGATTTTTATTAATTTTTTTTACATTTATAACTCCCAATAAGGCAATTATACCATACAATTCCCATTCGTGGGAAAATGACGAGAGCAGCACAATAAAATACCAAAACTTTGGACGAAATCGATTTTAGCGCGGTTTTTATAGAAAACAACCGTATCAAATCAGCTGAAACTTGATGTCTAGCCTACAGGTTACCATGGGACGCAAAAATAAGGGTATGGGCAAAATCCACCGAAAGTTAACTATAGTTATCATAGTGATATAGTGATCAAAACAACAAATATTTTTTTTCTCAAAAACGGCTCTAACGATTTTGATTACATTTTTTATATTGATAGCTCTCAATAAGACAATTATACCATAGAATTCTCATTTGTGGGAAAATGACAAGAGCAGCACAATAAAATCTGGAACTGTAAGCGCTACCGCTTTCTGCTGCTGTGACCAAGTTCTAATGAACTGAGTGATAAATGAATCGATTAAATAGAATTAGCCATTTACAAAACGAATTGACGTAGAGCTAAGGAAAGTTGTGTGTTGCAACGCACCAGATATTTTCCTCTTGACAACCACGGGTTTCGTCCGATCGGATGCATCGCGGCGACTGATAGCAGTCCAGTTTAATCCAATTTTCGTTACACCAAATGCAAAACACCCTGTATAGCCTGTGTTTCGTGAAAATAAAGGTGTCGCTTCGAGGGTTAGCTCCGAGCTTATGCCTCAATTGGTTAATATCACATGTTTTGACCCATTGTGTATCACATAGACTAGAGCTAATAAATTTTTTTCATTGTCATATTCGTTTTTCTCACCCCAAAATTAGTAATAATTTACTCATAAAGTAAAGGACTTCCGAAATCACATTTTACTACTCGATCGACACAACTTCAATCACTTTTTTAAAAATTAATTCATTTATTAGATTCCCAAACAACACACACGAATCTTCCCACAAAACAATGTTGACAGCCCTATAGATTACCAACGCAATGGTTACTTGATGAAGTTCATGAAAAACATTATGGGCAACTCGAAGAATTCCCTCGCCTTAAGCACTCTCAATTTCCATACAGGATCTCCCAGGTCCATACTATTAGTTACTATTAGCATTTATGATAAAAACGCTGCAAATTATTACGAAACGGTTTATTATTCTCTTGCACAGCTTGACACATTCTCAATCAATTCGACATAGAAAACTACCAGTAAACCATACGAAACATGACCTGACTACAACATAACGACGAAAACGAAATATTTCAGGTGCCCGTAGTCAATTGGCACGACATGGCGAGTTGAGCTGGCAGATGGTTTTAATGAGACGGGAGAGGGAGGAGTACAAATCATGAAACGATTAGTTTCACTGTATTATCCCGAGAGTTCTTTCAATTAGTTGACTTTCGCTCACTATAATTACTGTGGTTTCACTGTTTTTGGTCGAAACGCTGTCGTACCCCTCCGAGCATTGTTCTATTCGACCCAGTATCTAAAAATACATGGAAATCGAATAGCGAAAGAGCTCATTTGCAATAAAATTGCCGAAATTTCGTTTTTGTCCATAACAACCACGGGTTTCGGGCGAAAGAACGTATTTTGGAGACCACCTTAATGGCACAAAACGGCCTGGTCGGCGGACGGACAGAGCAGATTTAGAATCCTGATGTCTTGAAACGTAATGCATCAAATTTTGAGGGGGCGTTGTAAGAAAAGTTCCTTACCGAAAACATGCGTGTATTATTCAGAATGAATAATATCCAAACCTCAACCTTTTTATTCGTACGGCTACAAAACTTTCGAAACCCATTCTGTAAGCGGAAAGACAAACGAAAAATTCATCTTCGTCAAATCAGACTCCTTTCGTATTCACGATTGACAATCTGTTTGCATCACGTTGTGAATTTTAAATGTGACTCCAACGAAATAGAGCGCACAACAGGGCCAAATTTGTCAGCTAACTAAAACTCAACGTTGATGAATTGGGGCAGTTGGCACGCCACCGGCTGGGGGCAGATGGCATTGCTCTGTCACATCACCACAGTTGATCCCGTACAAGTCAACAACCTCCGCCACAAGCATATTGTATCGGGGGGCGTAATAAAATGTTAGATTAGGCATTTCGGGCAGTGGTTCCGTCCCAGAATAGCAGGTTGTGTAAGGACTCACCTCTGAAGTCTTCGAACTAACGAAACATTCCCAGCGGGAGTGCGCAGGTTCGACGAAAACGCCAGAATATTTTGCCGTGCACTGAGTAAAACGTATGTCCGCGGACTGGTAAAACACCGAACGAAAATTCACCGACATTTTAGGTCTTAATTCTGGCGAATCGCGGATTTACATTACGGGAAACGGAATGTTTGTCGCAGAATAGAAAACACGACCGCGCGCAGGTGTCACCAAACTTTACAAACGACATTTAATTGATAAATCGAAATTTTTATAAATTTAGTCGGGTGTCTCCAAGGTCGTTTGAAATGATTAAACGATCAGAATGAACAAATCAACGATTAAATTGACCAGCCAGTTTCGAGACTGGGCTTCGTCCCTCATCAACAATTTACCAACCACTTTTACCCGCCTATATATGTTTAAATCCGCGAATCCACGGGTTCACGAGCGTGCCAGCCTGTTTATCTAGAACTAGTTTGCCTGATAGACCTAGATGACTTGATTTGCAAAAGTATTTTTACTTTTTTGAGTTTTTTCAAATTAGTACGTTTCAAGGGCTTCTGAGTCTAAAAAAACACTGTTTGCTAAAATGTTCTGAGTGCCTGTGAACGCGATTGAGAGAAATCGGGTGAAACTAAACGGCTCAACTGCCATATTAAGCTTAAGTTACTGCGGAACGATAAAGTCACGGGCAGAACCGGCTCAAAACTAACTATAGTTATCATAGTGATCAAAACACCAAATATTGTTTTTCTCAAAAATATCTACAACGACTTTGATTAAATTTTCAGCATGAACAGCTCCGAATAACTACGAAATGCTAAATTGTCCCGTGAGTTCCTTCAAGTAGTTGAAGTCAACTCACTATTTACTGTGATTGCACTGTTGTCCATATGGACGCAACCTTGAATCTCTATACCCACCCTATTCGACACAGCACCCACAAATACGTAGGAAACAATACCATACACGTAGTAAACGAAATAAAAATACCAACATTTCGTTCTTGGCTACTTTTTTAAACCATTTTTTGCCCATAACAACCGTGGGTTTCGTCCGATCGGATTGCCGAGGGAGTTATTGGGTGAAGGAACGGATATAGGGACTAAAACGAAATGTAAAAAGGACAAAATGTAGGGACTAGTTAGTTGAGAGTCTTCCGTTAAGTTTGATCGAAGTGTTGGAGCCGTTTTTGAGAAAATTGGAAAAGACAAAACGACAAATCTCCATTCCTGAGTTAACTTGGCTTATATCTCCGTTCAACATATATATAGAGAGAACGAAATGTGGGTGTGGGTGGCTAAAAGTAAAATTGATCGCATCTGGTGAAGCAGTTATCCCAGAATTTACGGAGATGTTCGAAAAAACGTTATTCTCGACCCATTTTCATTTTTATCTCTGTTCAATGGACTGTCAGAGGGACATTTATAGAGAACAATATGTAGGTATTAACTATTCAAAAACTTCCTGTGAGTGTGGTAAAACCGTTGTAGCCGTTTTGCAAAAAGCGTAAAAAACCTTACCGTTCACCGTGTTTTCAGGGAGATATGTATAGAGAAGAAAAGTTTCGTACTAAAAAGGGGGGGGGACGTAAAAACAATTTTCTGACCGAAAACTTAGGTGTAGTATTTAGAATGAATAATAAACCAAAAGCACGTGGGTAGTCTCAGAACCTCCTGTACATTGATGGTAACTTAATACAGGTTGTGGTAGAAGTAGGAGCGGCTCAATAAATTCTGGAACATTAGGAGCCACCAGTTCTTCCGTTGTTATAGTCTAAATGAAAAACAAATTTGATTACGCGGGTCTATTGAAAGTTTAGTGATGAGTCGCACTAGATATATATTTTTAAGACAGACGATACACACCCTAACCTGCTATAATTGCTCATTTGTTTCACTGTGAAGTGGAAGACCTCATGCGATGTTTAAACGCATTGCCTCAACAATAAAGATATCTGTATATTTTATCCGTTTGTTTTACCCCTTATTTCTGTTCCTACTTCTACAAAAATAAACTGCAAGAACGTTTCGGTTGGTATCAGCAGCCGTTATTGTCGCACGAAGAACAGAACTGTTTCATTGGTCCTCTAACGAATACAGTGCGTGTTAGATTGCGCTGGAATCGTTTTATTACGAACAATCCAAACAAAATCATAACTTCTCGTTTCTTCGAACTGCCGAAATGAACCCCGTATTCTAGTTCGCATTTCAAGTAAGCGAAATTCGCCAAACAATTCAAGATAAAATGAAATCCAGTTATAAAACTCGTATTATTAAGTTACAGGCAGGGTCCAGTCTGCCTAATGGTTTTTGTTTGGCGAGGGGTAACCGCCACGTGCCGAGTCAACTTTTAACCGCTACGACTACGTTTTGAAGAATTCGCGGCTTGTTATAATGTTCTAATCGTAAACCACGTTGGTGAAACCCGTTATACTGCTTAGTAAATCTCACATTGATGATTGTATAAACGACAAATGTGAGCGTTTGGTGAAACCTCCAGGTGACTCGACTTACGTTGAGAGCGAACTGAGAGACGATGGACGAGACGGAGTCCTTGCCTCCCCCGGTGGGAAAAGCAGCTCGGAGCTAACCCTCGAAGCGACACATTTATTTTCACGAAACACAGGCTACGCAGGGTGTTTTGCATTTGGTGTAACGAAAATTGGATTAAACTGGACTGCTATCAGTCGCCGCGATGCATCCGATCGGACGAAACCCGTGGTTGTCAAGAGGAAAAAATGATTTTTAAAACACTGCAAATCATTACAAAACGGTTTATTATTCTCTTGAACCGCTTGACCTAGTCTCACACCTCCGGAACCTAATATTCCAATCGCCTGTAGGCGCCACCAGCTGGCGGGTGGTGTTAATGAGACGGAACGGAGGGAGTACAAACAATCAAACGATTACTTTACTTGTTGTGTCCCCCGAGTTCTTTCAATTAGTAGACTTTGCTCATTGTAATTCCTGTAATTTCGCTTTACGCAGTTGTACACGTCTGTTACTATTCCATTTGACCCAGGATCTACAAATAACCTTGAAAACGATACCAAATACGGCGTATTTGCGATAAAACAGCCAAATTGGGCTTTTGTTAATTTTTTAAACCATTTTTTTCCTCATAATAACCATGGGTTTCGTCCAATCGGATTGCCGGATACCAAATCGGATTTTTGTGCGAAAGAACGTATTTTTTAGACCACGTTAAAGGCACAATGCGGCCAATTCGTGGACACGTTGGAAGGCCGTTGCAGATGTATAATCCCGATGTCTTGAAATGCTAAGTATCAAATTTTGGGAGGGGAGGGGTGGGGGTGTAATTACCTTTCTTTACCGAAAACATAGGGTTATCAATTAGAATGAATAATAATCCAAAATACCTGAATACTCGCGAAATGGAGGAAAGTTGTGTGACGCACCACACCAGACACTTTTACTTTGTGCTACTTTATGGGTTAAGAAAATGAAAATTCTGAATTTGGTCAACCTGATGGAATTTCTTCAAGCAATCTCAGCCTACATTTGGTTCCTTACACTATTCCTGTGGCTATCCATTGCATGGAGAAATATTCAATGATAGATCAATCGTCTCCTCACGGACTTGGATCATTAGAAATATTCTCGTTGAGTTCTAAAAATGTTAGGTTGTGTCTCAAATGCAACGCTATCCACTAGCTATACATTTAGCATCTGTTATACCTACCTGTTATATACACCTTGGAATTGATTACAATGAAGCTATCCAAACACTTAACATGCATATTTTGTTCTTACCCGGTCTTCAAGCGCACAAGTCTGAAAATAATCGAGAAACATATATTGTAAAAAATGCGATTCAAAGGCAAATTGAAGGCTCATAAATACTGTGGGTGTAACCTGTATGGTTACTAGATCGAAGCTTATCTAACCGCTAAAGTCGTCGATTTCGGCTTCCCGATGGTATCAACATATACACAGATGGTCAAAAATCTTGGAGGGTACTGTGGGGTGTGGGTAAGTCGCTCTGAGTGAAGTGGGACATATATTGGCTTAGGTCCCAATCCGACCATTTTTCAAGCAGAGATTTAGCAGCTATAAAACTATCAATTGGTAGTCAAGCGCTGCACAACGTCAAAACTGGCGAGGGAGTGCAGGATACCCCTCAACTCTTTAGCGAACTCTAAAATTTTTGCATTCCTGAGCATAAAGGGACCACTGGAAATGAGACGGCGAACCGACAATCTGGCAAGACTCGGTTCGCGTACTGTACTTATGCCCTATAGCTAGTTGGAAGGACAGAGAGAGAATATGCCTTGAGAATGCACCAGAATGTCTGGAAGGCACTCCAAACGCTTTATCTCAGGACCAACACACGAGATAACAGATAGCCTTCAAATGATGGAGAGGAAAGACTTGAGGCAGACAGTGGGAATCATCACGGGACACTGCAAAACGAATAAACGCACGTATGTTAAGAGTATATGTGACACCCCTCGGTGCAGGCAGTACGGTACAGATCAGAAAACTCCCTATCATGTCCTGGCCCAGTGCCAGAGACTTCCAGCGGCGAAAATAAAAAAAGGCTTCCTTCTCAATATTTTACCTGGGTTTTAGTAGTCGTTTATTTAACCTCTTTTGTCTCTCTCTCTCTCTCTCTCTCTCTCTCTCTCTCTCTCTCTCTCTCTCTCTCTCTCTCTCTCTCTCTCTCTCTCAGAATTCCCGTACCATGTAAGACTCAAAGTAGTACAGGCACTTGTCGCCCATAACCTCAGTTATGGGTTGGCAGCGTTGTGTGACCTCAATGGCGAGCAACTGGTAGCTATCCAGAGAGCACAAAATGCCTTAGTACGATTTGTTTACAGGTTAAAGTTGGACGAACACGTTACACCGTACTATAAAAGCTTAGGATGGCTGAAGATCCAACAAAAAATCAGATACACTGTTGCTCTGCTCCTATTTAAGAGCTTAAAATTCCATAACCCTCCCTATATCGCAGAAAAATTTGCATTCCTCCACTCAATTCACCAACATGAGACACGACATGGCCTAATTCAAATCCCTCGCCATCGAACCACCATCTTCAATAAATCATTCACTGCCACAGCTGTTCGAATTTATAATGAAAACCCAGCCCTATTTGACACCTCCGTGAGCGTTGCGTCTTTCAAGAGCATTTGCAAGAACGCGCTTTTAGAGGAACGCGAAGAGTAGGAAAGGACGGAATAGCACTCGGAAGTCGTAGAAGTGACAAGAAGAAGAAGAAAGACAGAAGAGAGAAAGAAAGGACAATCCAGAAGTGATTTATTTATGTTTATATGTTTTTCTTGTTTTTACTCTGTACACCGCACAAGACCAACCAATTATAACCAATACTGTTTGCCAGGGATGATGTAAGAGAGGGCCTTATGGCCCTAATCCTCCCTGGTTGGTTAAATAAACCGCTTAATCAATCAATCTCTCTCTCTCTCTCTCTTTCGTATCTCTTTCGTCTCTCTTTCGTCTCTCTCTCTCTCTCTCTCTCTCTCTCTCTCTCTCTCTCTCTCTCTCTCTCTCTCTCTCTTTCGTCTCTCTCTCTCTCTTTCGTCTCTCTCTCTCTCTCTCACTTACTTTCCGAATTGAATTAAAAACCGTTTTATTCTCGAAAACTTCACGTACCGAATCTTATTAATCCTTTCACCACACAGAATATCATTGGTGAGCCCGAGAATACAAATCGCGTACCGTGCGTCGAACTGTTCTAAGACCTGAGAGTAGTCTCGGATTTTTGTGAGGTTTTCGCGTGAGTTTTCTCAATCTGCAGCAGCCGCTGGTATTTCGGTAGCAAAGTAGGGCCCACGGTAGAGCACTATAAAACCTTAGGGCAATATTGAGGGTTGATGACTGGTGGAAACAATGGGATTAATGACAAGAGAGTGGACGTTTTTTACTTTTCATAAGAAGGAAAGTAAAAAAAAAAGACTGAGGAAAGTATTGCATTTGGTCAAAAAAAAAGTTGAGTTTTCTTCAGGTTTTACGATTTGACATTGAGCAGAATCTATCGAAGAGAATACGGGTGGGGGAAGGGGTTTTTCGAATGTTTCTCAAAAATAAATCTAACAATTGTGCTTAAACTTTCGAATATCTTATAGTAATCAGTATCTTTCCTTCGTTCTTAACAAAAATCAAACAACAAAGTTGGAAACAAAAAAAGTTTTTTTTATTTCCGGGAAAGCGGCAAAGATGGTTATCGTTAACTCACAGGGTGTCCTCAAGTAGTCAATACCAATATATTGTTCTGCATGAACTTTCCGCCGATGCCCAATCGAACAGAGATAACCAAAATTTCACATTGAAAGCACAACTGAAACCTATGGGAGTGTATTCTAGTCATCCATACCCACACTTTGTAATAAATTTCCCCGTAATTATGTCTGTGACTAGCCGTGGAACGGAGACATAAGCCAAGATACGTTGCAAAATAGATTTGCCGAAGATAATTGTATTGTTTTTAAATTTTCTCAAATACGGCTCTAAATAGACCCAATTAAACTTACGGTGTGCGGAGAGTTAATTAGTTGCCTACATTTTGTTATGCATAATGATTTCCGTAGATGCGATAGCAGAGCGCTATGCATAGCCCACGAACTCTTCTAGCGACGAGAGTGTTAAGTTAACATCAATACCCTCACCTTCGTACGAATACGATGAGTTGAGTGTAGATAGGGAGTGGAATTGGATCTTGTTTGCCTCAAAAGCTCTTAATCCCCTAATTATCAAGATAATTTCAGTTCAAGTTTAATATCCCACCGTTTGCTTTCAAAAACTTGGGACTTTCCTTTTAATCCTCCCCTTCTCCGATTTATCGCTTTTATTATTACGGGACTCCCCTATCTCACCCCCTTCACCTTCCCTTTTGTTCTTAGTTCTTTCGTAACTTTCCTTCCCAACCAATTTCCCGCGGTTTTTCATCCCTCTTTCGCTCGGCTAAGACCCTTCAGTTCATCAGGAGTCGTAAAATCGATGCGAGTGCTCTCCTACTTGCCAGGTCCTTGCTCTGTCTCTGTCTCTCCCAACCCCCAGTCGTGTCGTTCTTATTAACTACTTGTTGCACGTCTGTCTCAGCCCTTCCATCCCTGGTAGCTCTAATTACGAAATTAACGTTCGCGTGATCGGGAATCATTGGGAACGAGACTGAAGTCGAGCTCAGGCAATCCCAAACGGGGTTACTACAGAGGGAGCCACCATTCCCTGTGAACGAGGGTTGCGAGGGTCGATACTGTGAAATTGCCATCGTCGGAACGTGGACGGCCGGAAGTGGGAAGGGCAAATCGTGAATTTAGCGGTGGGGAGAGTGTTCCCGGAGGTGACGTTTGTAACTATATTGAAACAAGGTGAAGTCAAGCGAGAGAACATCAATCACGACTGTAACATCCACACTATCTGCATCCGCCAGACGGGAAATGAAAACGACTCAAGGCAAGACTCAAATTTGCCGAGGGAAACACTCAGCTTGCGAGCCATCCCGATGAAGGGATATACGCGTAAAAGCGGGGTTTGTAGCAAGTCACAAAGGATTAACTGCGGGTAAACATGTAACGTGCTCGGTGAAATGAAAAGAATCAACAGAAGGGTGCAAGGGTGGGGGGGTGGGGTGGATAGCAAAACGCAGGGTGTAACTCGCTGTCAAAGAGATTTTTAGCTGGGGAAACAAAACAAGGTTTACAACCACTGGGTTGGGTTGGGTTGAGATCTTCAGACGATGTTACGAGGGAAATCACGTTGATGATGTGATGGGCTCAGATCTGATTTCGAGCAGAAAACAAATGCGATCTAACTAAGGGGATTAAACGGTTGTACGCCAACATTTGCCTTATTTTTAGAGTTTATTGTAAATGGTTGAAGGACAGGCACCAGCTATACTGCGAAATGTGGAGGATGAGGAGTTTCGGTAGAAGGCTGCTCCCAAGCCTCTGTCAAATATCGTGCTCCTCTGCGCCCATTGATTATCAATACTGACCGCACTCGAATCATTCTAGTAATGAAACGGATACATATATATTCGGTGGATTGAATGACATCAATAGCCAGCTGGGATCGGGGTAGGTTGGTGTCACCAGGCAACGACGTTCGCCAGAAAACCTCATTTTCATAAAATGCGCAGCGTTTCATAAACCAACCTGAGAGAGAAAGGCAGAACGAAGTTAGCTAAAATTTGTTATTTGGTCCGAAGGTAACATGGGCCACCGAGATAAGAGTATGAGCAAAATCGCTCAAAACCTAATCATAATTAATCAAAACGCCAACAATTTTTTTTCTTGAGAATGGCAATATCAATGTTGATCAAGTGTAGATAGATCCAAATAACACAATAGTAACATAAAATGGGCATTTGTGGGGAAATAACGAGAGCAGCGCAATACATCCCGCTTACATCATAGCAGCTAACATCATTAAACAATCATATTAGTAGTCCAATACGCAGCTTATACGGCAAAACTTTGTTAATAGTCAAAAAATAATGAGAAGCGACCTCAGAGATTGTGGAATTCAGTATTCCTCTTTAATTTTATCACGTATGCAGGCAGTCCCATCAATTACCTATACGTTGGAGTTTAGAGCATGGTCGTTGCGTGTCTAACAGCAGTACAATGAATTCTGGAACACTATAGTCCACCAGTTTGTACGTAGAACGTTAGGTTATGTTGTACAAGTTCCATCATTAAAAGACGTAGAGAAAAAAAAATGTTTTCAAGAATTTATGTCAGAGACTAATTGGGGCTGAAGAAAGTTGCCAATTATTTTAGGAGGACATCCTAGACATGAATCATGCGATATGAGGCATGTTTTACTTCGTGGAACAGTTACAAGTTTACAGTCTTTACTATAATTTCCAAATGAGCCCGTTTATCCACAAAAATTAAGAGACAATATCCTACTGTTTTCCACTTCTCAATTCGATTGAATTTGTCTGTACTTAGGAGGAACGCAACAGGACGAAGTGTTAACACGAAGTAGGCGTAGTAGTACCAATTTGTCGTCTACTTTTAGTTCTCAGGATGAATCGTTCCCTGAATGGCCTGCTTGTTATGGGGGTGTGACCCAAACGAATCAAATGGGCGATGGACCATTAAAAAAAATCGAAACCCGGACGTAGAGGGGCTCGAAGCATGTTGGAACATGTTCCAACTCGATTAGCCTGATCTGGAGTCAGGTCAGTGCCGTCGGGGTTAGACGTCAGGGGAGGGTGGCTCCACTTGGAACCGCCGCATACTACTACGGAACGTTCCACGGCTTAAACAGATGTTAATCCACTCTCGTAAGATTTGCATTGTTAATGGAGCGAGCGGCTCTTTCACATTCAACACGCAACCTGAGCCCGCTTCTCGCGGAAGAGGAAATTACTCAACAGTAACGCCAGCAACAAAGGAGCGAATGGCGAGGAACGGAGCAGTCCTGTGCGTTACAAAGCGATCGCTAGGCTCTTCTCAGGCGCCACAACTTAGAAGTGGTGCCGTGGAAATTACACCAGACGTTCCGTACGAGAATTTAAGGGAATATCTTATAAAGCCAATTTATTATGATTAGTAAAAGGAGCGAGAAGGAGGGAAACAAGTTACATCTGAATAGTGAAAGTAGTCATCAACTGATGACAAGTGATAGGGACGGATTCAACTGTAACTGGCGTGGCGTCGTGTGCCTTCCAGAGATGTCAATCCCCTCCTATTAGTCAAGCAATACTCCGCACTACTTTAAAAACGGTCAACTCAATTTTAAAAGTCCAAAACGCATATCACTCGTCGTGACCATGGCCGATCCTGAATGGTGCTCCGCTCTTAAAGTACGAGCGTAGCCCAACAATAAAATACCTGGTGCGACGCACTCACACAACTTTCCTCAGTTCCACTTTACAAACAGCGATTTTGATCACTTTAGCAAGTAATCAAATCTGGTCATTCAGTTTACACAAACTTGTAATATGTAGCTCTACATTGGAATAGAAATTGGTAGCACTTCTGGAATTTGTAGAGCTGCTGCAACGTATGTCACAGCTATTATAGAGGAATCAGTGGATAGATGATTCATGAGACTATTAATACTACCACTGTGTTACCCAGTTTACTGTTATGGGTTTATCAGGTAAAAACTGTGAAACATTGTAGTGAAACAGCGCTGATTTGAATTCTGGAATTGCTCCTAACTATATTATGAGCGTTATTAAACAGCCATCCGATAGGTAGTTTATTGGACTACGAGCCCAATTTTTCCGAGATTGCTACATCGTTTTCCCAAGCATGAGAAATTTATAAGACTGCCGCGTCATTGGTAGCTATTCATACAAAAATTTGAGCAAAATTGTTGGAGCCGTTTCTGAGAAAAAAGGGTGTTTTGATCATTATAATAACCATAGTCAGGTTTGGGCTGATTTCGCTCATACGCTCATTTTGGCCTGCAGTCTGCAGATTAAGAAAAGAGGGCCGACTTGAGAAAGCCGTTTTCTCTTAGACACATAGCATCTTCGTTAATGGTGTTTTTCAGACTCAGACGCCCTTGAAACGTAAAGATCCGAAGAGAACTTAACTCACTACATACCTGCCCTTCTTACCATAAGGAAACCCGGACTAAGGAAAGTCAGAATCGCCTTGGTTCTCTTGATTTCCTACCGGAACCAAGTCCACCAAGGCTGGTCAAGGTTGTGCAGAGGCGACCCCCGCATTCTTCCGAGGGTCCTGAAGCTCACCTCTTTCCCTCATTTCGTACGTTTTTTTTTTCAGATTCCAGCGAACCCACACCATCACATCTTCGCTGAGATGTTAATAAAAAATGAAATAAAATCTGCCGGGAGGACAGAATGCTCAAATGATGTTCCGAGCAAAACGCCATCTTTGTTTTAACTGCTCTAATGATTTCGTATAAATGTTTGCGCGGACAGTTCCAAATAGCTGAAAAGTAACATTGTTTTCATACTTAGAAGAAATTATCAAAAATGTATCAATTATATTACCTCAGCAGGTAGCAACTAGAATTCTCACAAAAATCGTATTGGCACTCAAGTAAGCTAAGTGCTAATGTAGTAAGCTCAATGACAGTTATGAAAAAATTGGGCACAGCCAAAGAAATTCCGGAATCACTACTACTACTGCCTTCAAACTTTCTTCGCAGTATTTTTTCCATCAACTCCAAAATAGTAAAAAAGAACTTTCAATCGCTAACATAAATCACCCTCACGCTGGTTGCTCAATAAATGTGGCATGAGTGGGAGTAGCTCAATAAACGTCAGAACATTGGACCATACCAGTTTTTGCACTGAGAGTTAAACTCTAGGTTCATGTAAGATAAGTAAATAGAAGATTGGACGAGTTGGATGGGAGATAAAAATCGTGGAATGTACGTTGGGCTAAGGAAAGTTGTGTAAAGCGTTGGGCCACATATTGTTTAAGAAGTAGCGACTTTAACAAATTACGACAATTATTTGACGAGAGGCCCTCATGATCGAGTACTAAGTGAAGTGATGCCTCAGGCGGAAGGAGCAAGTTGAAAGCTGATCGGACGCAACACAACAGAACGGACGAGAGCGCAGAGAACGGACAACTCTCGTAAAATAACGGTGTCCTCCGCACACGAGTCGGGTGATGTAGAAGTGAGGGGACCGACGGAAACTGCCGACTCTACCCGAATCGAAACGACGGCGCCCGAGTGTCGCGAGAGGAGTGGATAACTAGCGTCACGGGAGCATATACTGGAGGGGGAACCGAACACAACACTCGACAATGCCGCTTCGAAACTCCTGAGCTCCTGACTCAGCTCGAAACATTCGAAATATGGTGGTGCAGTACATAACTCTCCCGCATTCAGATCAGCGATATGATAGTGTCCAACGAGTTGGTTGAAGGTTGCACAGAATGACACACACGCTAAATTGTTCTAGAAAGAAATACAATCGAAGATGTATAGAAATAGTCGTGAAGTGTAATAATCGAAATATTCATTAACGTGGTACGCGAACTGAGATAGGAACTAAATACCGCGAGTTCAGAATCACAAACAACACATAGGATTTGTCAACGGAATTAGCTACCTCGAATTGGCGAAAAGAACTGTACTGCAACGTACTTAATGATTGAAAACCAACTATCTACTCCAAAATCGATTTTTGTCGAAAATTGTAAAATTAATTGTACTGCTCCCGTCATCTCATCACGAACGAAAAAGTGTATTTTTCGTTATATTTTGTGGAGTTGTACATACATCGTCGAAACGAGCGGTGCGTAGCCACATACAACTTTCCACCACCTCCGCAAGTTCGAACACAAGCTACATATGCGGACAAGTTAGTTGAGAGTCATTCGTAAGTTTGATCGAAATCGTTAGAGCCATTTTTGAGAAAAGTGGAATACCGATAAATTAATATGCGACAAATCTCCATTTCTGTGTTAACTTGGCTTATATCTCCGTTCAACATATATATACAGAAATAATTATGGAGAACGAAATGTGGGTACGGGTGACTAAAAGACACTCCATTAGAATTTATCACATCTGGTGAAGAAGCTACCCTGGAATTTACGGAAATGTTCGAAAAAACGTTATTTTCGACACATTTTGATTTTTATCTCTGTTCAATGGACTGTCAGAGGAACATTTATTAAGAACAATATGTAGGTATTAACTATTCGAAAACATCTTGAAAGTTTGGTGATAATCGTAGAAGCTGTTTTGCCAAAAAGCGTAAAAAACCTTTTTCCGCTTCATCGGCCTGTATCTCCGTTCTCCATATTTTCATTGAGATATGTATAGAGAAGAAAAATTAGGTGTTGATTAGTAGAAGATAATTTGAAAGTTTAATCAAAATCATTAGAGGCGTTATCGAGAAAAACCCCAGTTTTTGGTGCATTACCGTCCCCCACCCCCCTTTCCAATAAACTGAAATCGCCCATAACCTTATTTTGGTGTCTACAAAAAATAACAAACAAATCAAATAAAGGACCAGCTCTCAATCTGTTAAGCTGTTCTTCTGCAAATCGAACCACAGACACACAGGTCTGTTTCCATATTTGATGAGTGTTCCTAAACCCTCGACGAGGGTTATATCAGTCATGGAAGTTGCGGTTTCGCTAATATGCAAGAGGCTGGCCTCTGCAGCATCCACCGAACGCAGACCTACGGTTAGCCAGTCTCCGGTAGAGAGCTGTTACTGCGCGGAGGTGACCACTTGAGGAATCCCGTACCGTCTGGGAGGAGTTCGTAATCTGGTTCCCCGCCTGATCTAACTATTTACTTGGGTGGCTAGTTTCAAAAGGACAGATCAAATATGACCTCGTATCTTAGCCATTACCTTCTTCGAGAACTCTGCAAAACGATTATAGACTTGTTTTGTAGCAGCCTATGCTGCTAAGTTAGTTTGCCCTCCCAACAACCGTCGCTCACTGTCGTAGAAACTACAGTGGAGCAGCACATGGCTTCTTGTTTCCTCCGCGCTGAAGGCGCAAGACGCGCATGACAGAGAGCCTTTGAGAGAAAAGAAGTAGAGCAGCGGGTTGAAGTCACCATGTCCGGTGAGGAACTGGCTCGTCCAGTGGTCTGGCTCAACCCATTTTCTTGAGAGACGTTCAAAGATCAACACAGTCAAGCCATCCACATACGCGTATGGCTCACAGTCAGTCTCCATGAGCCTTCTGAGAAGACCTTCGAAGTAGGCATTCCAGAGTGCTGGTCCAAGGACCGAGCCCTGTGGGCACCCCTTCTCAATCTTTCTCTGAATGGAGACATGCCTGCATTCGATCGTAGCAGTTAACTGTCTGTCAGGTAACTTCTGACGAGCGAGTACAGCTTGCGAGGGATTCCACCACCTTTAAGCTCGTTAAGGAGCACTGGCCAAAGACTCCTTCGAGGGACTGCACACATACACACACACACACACACACACGGACCATGCGCTGAAATTACGTTTTTTAGACTCAGTACGCCTCAAAACGTAAAGATCTGAAGGAAACCCAAACTTTTTTTATTGACACGATTGCTATACTTTCCTTTGGGTAGCGGAAAGTCATAGTGAAAGAAGTTTTGGAGAAAGAAAAAATTGGTGTGCTGATTACTATTATAACTATAGTTACCTTCGGACCGAAATTGATCAGTAGCTCATTTTTTCACCTCATGTTGATGTGCAGGCAAAATACCAAATTTTGCGCCCGTCTTTTTCCTGTAAAATAAAAATTGTTCTTAATTAATTAACTTTCCCAAATGTGTCGACGTTTTTCGACCATTGAAATGTTAAGATACGAAGAAAAACACCGTCTGAGGTCATGGGTGGCGAGTGTGGGACGTCATAATCGGAGTTTGAGTAAAATTTATCTAGTTTCTTGGGGATCAAACATCAAATGTATTTATTTCTTCGTTAAAAGCGGCAATTCGATTAAATGTACCTCAATTTTTCCTCGTATGACACTATTGTTCTCACAAAAACCAAGATGGTAGTGCAATGACCTCTGAGTCTGCTGGTACCTATAGGATAATAATTAAGTCATTAGATATGCAGGAGCAACCACAGAACTTTCAGATTTCAACGTGAAGTGGCTCGTTAAATAACTCTTCCAGTGTAATAACTTCCGTTTTTGTTTGTTTGTGGGGCGAACTAATAAATTCCCGAACCTTGAACACAACTAGTTTCTGAGTAGAACGTTAAGCTCAACGATAGCCAGTTGCCAGTGATGCGTCGTACCATAATGACTAACCCTTAACTCAGCATTATAAATTAACACCCCATTTTGACGACATAAACAGTGAGACCCCATGTTGACGATGGACATTTATGCCCCGTTATACCTATAGTTGTAATAATTTGAAAATGTAATCAACAAGTGCAAAAAACCCTCGTTTTAGATTTTAAATCAACCCCTCCAGCTCGCCAACGAGAATTGCTCGTAATTTTATTTTGGTAGATTTAAAAAATGACGAAAAACATTTGGGTAGTAGCAACAAAAAACGTTCTGGACTGCGGTATCTACAGCGATTTGCTATTTCTGTACAGACACTGTTTAACGCATTTCTGTGAAACATTTATAAAGAACAAAACGTAGGTAGAAGTCAATTAAATGCATCTGGTAAGTTTGCAGAAAAGCTTAGTTTTGTCTTGAGAAAAATGATAACGTAATGTTTAACAAATCCAATTGTCCTCGTCACGGCTGTTCGGCTGTTCGGCTCAGCTCTGGCCGAATTAATTTGTTGCCAAGGACTCAGGTTTTTTTCCTTACCTGATGGGAGTTCAATCCTTCTGCTAACAAAAGTCTTTAAGGATTATTTCCCACCACGCATACCAGCTCACAGCCTCCCAGAACCGACTGTAAACTAAGAGAGCCCACATATCGGTTATAATAGCATTCAGTAGCTCTCTGCTCTCGTTCTAACACCAGTTCAAAAATCTAGAGTTCCACCTTGTCGTGTAAACTAGTTCTAGCTCTTTCATGTTATCAAATGACCGTTAAAACCCAGTGTGTCAATACTGCCCTCTGTCTCGTTTGCCTAATACATCAATCAATTCAGGTCTTTATTTCTCTCTTTTTCTCTTGCATCCAACAAGGCTTTATCTCCGTTCAAAAGATAAATACAGAAATGGTTGTCAAGAACAAAATGTGAGTGCAGGTTGATAGAATTCAGTTGGTGTTCAGGGTTAGTCAGGAAATTTCAAAAACGTTAAAAAAAAACACTGTATTTGACCCGTTTTCGTAGCTATCTGTGTTCAATCGGCTACCAGGGGAACATTTATGGGCATATGAATCAAAATGGTTACAGCCATTTTCGGAAAAAATGAGAGAAACTCTAGTTTTCTGTACACCATCTTTTACCGCCGATGGAAATCGCTCACAATCTTATTTTCGAGACTTCAAAAAATCACGAGCAAAACAAAAAACTATATTATAAAATTATTATTATTATTATATAAAACCATTATATTTATTATTCTCTTCCACAGCTTGACGTAGTCTCACGACTCCAAGACCCATCCCATTCGATTTAACATCGAAAAATACCAGTAAACCGTATGCAACATGACCTGACTCCAACTAAATATTCCAGGCACCCTTAGGCAATTGGCACGATGTTGCGAGTCTAGCTAGTGGGTGGTTTTAATGAGAACGAAGAGAGGGAGTACAAATCATGAAACGATTACTTTAGTTGTATTGTGCCAGGTGCCCATAAACGTCTGATCCGATGGAGGGGTGGGACGAGGGCTTCAAGTGAACCCTCGCAAGGCAATTGGCAGGACGTTGCGAGTCCAAAGGGCGCTGCGAGTCGAGCAGGCCTTGAAAACGATACGAAACACGGTTTATTTGCGATTATACTGCCTTTCGTTAATTTTTTTAACCATTTGTTGCCCATAACAACCATGGGCTTCGTCCGATCGGATGCCGAGATTGCGGGCACAACTAGATACCAAATGGGATTTTTGTTCGAAAGAACGAATTTTTTAGACCACGTTAAAGGCACAAAACGGCCTGGACGGGGGATGGTGGACGGGGGACGGTGGACGGGGGACGGCGGGCGGACATTGCAGATTTGGAATCTTGATGCCATGAAACGTAATGTATCCAATTTTGATGGAAGAGGGTTGTAAAAAATGTATTTCTGACCGAAAACATAGGCGTATTATTCAGAATACAACCAAACCAGCCATTTAAAACAAAAAGGAGCCATTTAACTCGGTCCAGAGGTCCTCTCGCAAATCTAGCTACAGTTCAAGAGTCGAAATTAGTACTTTTCGATTTGGTAGCCCTGAAAGCATATCAAAATATCCTTGGGGGGAAATTTAAATTAAATGATTCAATCATTTCTGCTCTTGTCAATTCTATGCACGAGGGAACTGAATCTTAATTCAGTAGAATCTATTTACGATATGTTGCACATTCATCACAGCTTGTGAATAGGTGTGAGATTATAATTTATACTAAATGTGCATTGATATGAAATTAAATCGCTCGATGTATATTCGTGTGAGGGGAACGAATAAATACACTCTCCGCTCTCTAATAACAGTTGTTTAAAGGCGAGCATATTTGTTAGTAGGTGTCAATAGACCTCCTCGCCTCGAGGTGTGCTCGTAGGATTGATGATAGTCGATTTCGAAAAATGAACGCCTTTAACGAGCCCCTGTTATTAAGTTGACTACCGCATTATATTACTGTGATTGCATCGTCATGCAATCGGATGAGAAAGACAATTAACCGAGTTCTCGCCTCTTGCAGTCTCCCCCTCGTCACAGTCATCACTTTTTATACGAGTTGTCGGGTCTCCCGCACCCGCTGTGTGGGATCCAGTTATCTGAGTGTTTTACGGCCCTCCGGAGGTTCCAGAGGCCGAGGGGGGACCGCTCATCTGTTTTAGAGAGGGACGCGCTGACGAGTGGCACAAGTCTCGGGATGTTGTTTTGGTAGGCGGGGAAGGTAGGGTGTGGAGGCTGTCCTCCGTTCTCTGATTCTTTCGCACGGAGGACTAGGAGACATGTCTTGAGAGCGTACCAACGCAGCGCCCAGAGATAGCTTCTTTTCCCCGCAGGGAGCTCTCACCCTGTCATTACGAGACTAATAAAATCATAAAGTCCGCCGAGACATTCAACGAGAATTCCATTACCCACTTTTACGCAGACTGGTGACCCCAACAGCTTAAGGGGACAATTCAATCATCTGTTGTACCTTGTAGCACATTCGATCACGTTGATCATATGTGAATTTAACAAACTGATAGCATTAGGAAGATTGATTATCTAAAGAAGACTGAATACTGCATTGGACATCATCAGCAAACATGAAACATTCGCTCACAGACTTGGAGGGTCTGATGATTTATTTTTTTGTTAATCCATTCAAGAGCATGGTATCATAAGGAGAAATAAAACGGACGAAATGTTGCCATGCGTCGTTATTAACTAAACCTGAACCAACATATCAATGGATTGAGAAGATCCAACGACCATGTTACCATTTAGATATCTAATTTATTGTGCTTTATTACTTATTTAGCTTTTTCTAATACTTTCATTTATTTTTTAAATTCAATGTTTATGTTCATATAAACATAATGAGGAATAGTTTTGACTAGTGACAAAAATCGATTAATGAGAAAAGTTGTGAGATGAGTCGCACCTAATATTTTCATCTTCCGTTTAAATATTGTCGAAATATGTGATCGTTATTTTGGAAAATAGATGGGTAGTAGACGCTCGGGAGTAACCTCCGCTCCATTCCTTTGCTTAGTTAAATTTCCATTATAAATAAAGTAAGTGTTGATGCGGCATTCGAGCGTGCTTCCTTCTTCCCTTTCTATGAGATAATCGGCGGACTTCAAAAATTGGACAGGAGGGTGGGATATCGTGTACGTAAGGAACGCCCAAACAAAGAGAGTGGTGAAAGTGCCAAATCGCTGAATTTGGGAGGATTCCTTGGGGCTACAGATGGTCCTGATTTCCAACTTAATCACGATCAAATCCTGAGGGCCAGTGAGTTTTCAGCTCTACTTCAAGTAAATATTCGGCCAGGTCTAACAATGCAATTGGGGGACTCACTACAGCAGCCAAGTGACCTAAACCTAAAGTCCTCAAGAATTAATTTTTTTGTATGGTTCTAATTTACTTTTATTTTTTATTCATTGTTGATCGATAGATGATTGTATTGTCCACTTAATGATGCGAATGTGGTAAATTCGTTTAATTTGTGTTAGGGTCACCAGCCTGTGTAAAAATGGGTAATGGAATTCTCGTCTTAAGTTCCGTTGCGTTGGTTTGCTCTCAAGATTTGTCTTCTTGTCGTCCCTGCGAAAGAATTAGAGGGCCGAGGAAAATCTTTCTCGCCTACCGAAACACCATCCAGAGACTTGTGCCACTCGTCAGCGCGATCTTCTCGAAAACAGGGGTTCTCCTCAGCCTCAGGAACCTCAAGAGACGCTTCCAACGTTTGCTCCTGTGCGACGCGTGGACTGACCTTCAAGAAAAGAACCTGGGACAACAGCTAGTCGAGAACAACCCTTGGCTTGGCTTGCAGCTGCAACAGAGTAGGCCGCTTTTCTCGAAGAAACGGGGTAGGCTGAAGGGCTCGGTAATTGAAGTGTTGCCCAGCCAGCACAAAAAATTGGAGGGGACACAAATAGCCTGGCGGCGGTGTGTATCCATAAGCACCAAGCCCCGATACAGTGCTAAAAATGCTAGCATTATGGCCACCTGGCAGTAACCTGCATGAGATCTGTGGTGTGCGCCATGCCACACCTCAGTAAGGACAGGAAGCGTGAGGCTCTCTTCAAGTGTGCCAACTGCGTTGAACGCAAACTAGATTAGGTCTCACAATCTCACAAGACGAATGCTGCACCATCTGTAAGCGAGCAATGCCCTCCAGGACTCACAAGTGGACTATGAATCGGCTAAAAACTGTTCGAATCGTTCAGCACAATACAAATAAGTGCTCCCTGTTATGGCTGAGTTGCTATAAAATGCACTCAATAAACGCTACAGCGTTCTTGCCACACGGGAACTAGACATAAGTTCCTAAACCCTTGGTCAGGGATTGCAGGCATGAGTGGTGTCTGGAGCAAGAATGGGAGCCAAGGTGGCAGTGGCCTGCATTGACCCTGGATATGCTCGCACATACTCAACTGAACAGCTTTACCACTTAGCTGCTGGGCTCATCCGAGCCGATGGCTTTAAGCTCGTCATGATGTTCAGGCAGTTCGGCTCACCAGAGGCCAACAGGCTTCAACCACTCGAGCGAGTTCTCAGGACGACCCGGCATAGTTTGTAGTGACAATGGGGACCCCTGACCATCGATGGGGCGGGCAGGCGAGGCGTATATAGAGGTGCTCACCAAGTACGATTTCGATGTTGCTAACGAACGCTCATTACTGCACCGACCTAATAGTGCACGCTGCCACACTCAAAGAGGTGGACAGCGAAGTGCAAATACTTACCACAGCACTGCACTTTGCTGAGCTCTCTGTACTTGGGCAACAGAAGCACATGGCGATCAAAGTCCCATGGTGGAATAACGAACTTACCCCCCTCAAGCAGAGAGTGAACAGAGCCAGATGGTTTTACCAGCAGACTCGTGACCCTGATGCCACAACCACTCTTTGTTGCCTTCATCTAAAAGAATAACTTCATCCACTGCGCCATAAAAAAAGGCCAAACGAAAAGGTTTGTGGAACGAAATTGTGGAAGTGGAGAGCTCTGAGATACCCAAGGGCAAGCGTTACATGTCCTCCACACGGAAGGCGAGCGTAGAGAAGGTGTTTGCAGCAATCAAGATGTATCTGGTTGGGCCTTTAGCATCGAAGGTTCGCTGGAGACCCTCCTTGAAAAGGCGTTCCCTGACGACCAAGCAGCTCGATATACTGAAGCCCAGAGAGACACAAAGGAGATGATCATGAACACTCCGAACGAGCCCGACATCCCATTGTTGACAACAGGCAACCTTTGCAGGAAGGCTGAGCGGACAATCCCCAGTGGCCTCCTTAATTTATTTAAGGACTTACTATCTGCAGGCCACACAGTTCCCTACTCAGTGCAAGTTTGCGCGTGTCGTCACTCTTCAAAAGCGAGGCGATAGCCATCAGTTAGAACAGCGATCATAGATACTGCTCAGCCGTCTTTCCATAATTTTCCAGGTCTCTTGGGGAGTGTGCAACCGTGTAGCCAGCCTCATGAACAAGGTCATGTACCTAGGTGTTATTGGCTACTGCCCTGTTGTCTGAGGTAGCAAACTGAGTCAATCAAAAGAGAGTACAGGCCCAACTCATGAGAGCTGTACTCATGTGGATCACCAAGGCCTTTAAGACAGCATCCTACTTGCTTCGGCCATGGAGTGCATGGTAGGTAAGTGATACGGCAACTTTCTCCACTCTGGACAGAACACTGCGTGGATCTCTCCACTGAATTTAATGTTATAGAAGATGGGCATACCAGTTTTCCCCCAACATCCGTGAATGCCTCAGGAAAAAGTGGGTTGAGCCAGACCTCTGGATGAGCCAGCTCCTAGCGGGACATGACGAGTTCAATGCGTGGCTCCACTTCTTTTCTAACTGTCTCCGTCCTTCACGTCCCACTTATTTGATACGTTCATACGATAATTAGAAGCGACCTGGGAAATATCCGAAGTTGAAATTACTTTCGTTTCATTTACATACCATTTCTCGCAGTTACCCAAACCGTAAATACGAACCCCTCAGAAAAATCAAGTTGACAGTCTCATGAACCACTTATGCACTGATTATTGAATGATGTCGTGGAATAATTACGAGTAACTCAATAAATTTCTGAAACTTAAGACCCGCCAGTTTCCACTTACAAAGTTGAGTTGTTTTACAAGTTCATACAAACCGAATGAAAACTAGAGTTGATTAGTTGAGAATGTGGAAAGTTGAGTGGCGCATACAACAGATAATGGTATATCCGTCTGACGCTGGCATTACTTACCTATATGTTTCGGAATACGAAGTTTTCCATTGGAAATGCGTGAGATGTACTGGCGGGGGTTGGCTGAATCATTGAGATCTGTAGATACCTCATCCAACGTTGCTCAAAGTAAAGGTAGGAGTGAGCACTCTCTTCCCATCACTTCCAGTTTAGTCTACCGGCCCTTTTTCCACCCTTACAATTCCCGTCTCCAGCATAATCCACCCTTCGTCCCACTACATCCAGGATGCCTTCTAAGGAATGCGGATAAAAGCTTCTACGCCTTAAGAAATAAACTTTTGAAGACGCCTTCAACTGCAAAAAGCTTTTCTAAAACATTCATAAGGAGTTCGTTAACTTCTGGGAAGTTCGACGCGCCGAAACGAAAGAAAGAGGGAGAGAGAGCAGGTAGACGGATTATAGACGTCTTGCCGAGAAAAGGGCTTTCGTTGAGACACGGATCTCGCGCGCATTACCAGGAGTGGGGAGAGACTTGAAATTAACGAGGGGTTGTTTTCCACGGTTTATGGCAGAAAAAAGGGGTCTTCTCGCAAGGGCGGTGAAGGTTGGAGACGACGAACGAGGGATGGAATGAGCCGCGGGGGGTCGGGAAGAGAGATGTAGGGATGGTGAGAGGGAGCAAACACCTGTTGATTTCATTGAGAAAGGAGCGATGTGACTGGCGATACTACCGAAATAACTTTCAACCCCCTCCCATCTAGCGAGCGCCGACAACACAACTCCCATGCACCCAGCCTTCCCATCCACTTCCACCGTCCTACCAAGGAGTAAATCCCTAGCAAGCGGGAAAGCAGTGGTGGAGGTGGTGGGGCTATCGATCGACAAGCTACCCCCCTGACCCTCCAGCAAACATTAACAGACTAGTTGTTCATTCACCGCCTGCTGCCGCGAACTCTCAAGACTTCCCTGCGTTTCTCGCATCAATTAAACTGCTAGCACCCAACAAAATCTTCTGTGGCGCATCACACAACTTTCTTCTGCCCCACGTGCATTTAGCAACTAATAAACCCCGGTTTTCATTCTGTTTGTATGAACTGGGTACACTGCTCACACAGAAACTGGTGGCGCTTACGATTCCAATAAGTGAAACGGCAGTGGTTTGAATTTCAAAATTTCTGAGCTTGCTCCTACTTATCTTATGAACATTCCTAAATCGTCGTATACGTAATTTATTGGTCTACCACCCCGATTTTTGACCCTGAACAGTCAATACAAAAACCTTCGCTCAATCGTTAAGAGCGATTTGTAAGAAAATAACATTTGGCGTTTTAATTACTGGCCTTTCATTTGCTTTGCCCGATTTAGCAGAGCTGTCAACACCGCGCACAATTTTCTCTTTCTCCCCCCCCCCCCTCCATGAGCACACAGCTTTTTATCGAAGGCGCAGCAAGTTCATGAAACCCTTTTATTAATTTCATTTTGCTATTACCTTTTCGTGCGAGTATATTTCTGGCTTCCTGTTGTCACGTAGGATCAGTACGTTTCAACATTCTTAGCCCTGCGTGTCAGCGATCTGCATAAGAAATACGAAATTTGAGCAGATTTGGTTAGGATGTGTCCTGTCAATCACGTTCATTTTTCGAAAGGATAATTTCCACACTCCCAATACTTCTTTCACAGTTTTGCTTTTACAATTCCAAAACAGTAAAGACGATCGTTTTCAAAAAATCACATTGACAGTTACAGTTCTGCATTCAAGGATGTCTGTGGGAAACCTCCCTCAGACACCGCAGTTTAAAAACGAAGTAAGGGATAGGATTACTACCCTCCAGCGACACCACGGATTGCTCCGTTCTACCTACCATGCCCTACGGAGGCAGCCACGTGTGGTAACCCGAACCCATCATGCACCGGCGCAAGGCCGAGGGCTGTGCATTCCCGTGGTACCATTTTGGGTCAAACAACCCTTGAGGCCACAATGGTCACAGGCCCGCCCCATCATTCGATGACACTAACAGCATTTCCTCATTCCAGGGTGGGACAGTTTCAAAATGCTGACCTCCCTGGGGTAAGCTGCGACGGAAGGCCCCCCAAGCCTCCACCCACTACCTGGGGTACATACATTACCCATACATCAGTTGCTCAATGGAGGTGCTGGAATCAGAAGAGAGCCCATAACAAATTCAGGAACCTTATACGCAACATGATTTTTTGGAAATTATTAATTTACTGGATTTCAACTATCGGGTAAAAATGGTGAACAATGGTAGTAAGTGAAACGGCGGTAATTTGAATTTCAGAATTTGTTGGAATGCTACTAACTATTTTACGAGTCTCATTCATTCTCTGTGTACGAAATGCACAATAGTTATCAGGGCATGAGCAGGAGCTGCTCAATAAATTCCAGAACCGTACGCGCTACCGCTTTCTTAGTTTTAAATGCACTGAGTGAATAACTGAATCAGTAGCAAAAGCCACGAAGACCAATGAATTTACGTCGAGTTAAAGGAAAGTTGTGTGACGCGGCGCATATGATAATTTTTGGAGAACTTTTTCTCAAGACCCTTGGTTTCTCTCTCTTATTTGACAGAGACCTGTGGTTTTAGCTTTTTTACTTTCCGTACTCGCACGAAGTAAAAAAGTAAGCTATGTAACATGTGTGTTGTGGTTGAATGTGTAAACCCGAACCAGCTGTTAACAAAATAGGGCGCCAAAACAAAGGAAGAGTAATATCGGTCCAAAACTACCATTAGTTATCAAAATACGAAATATTTAGGTTACTAGACACGGCTCTAACAGCACTGATTAAATGTTTGGTGTGAACAAATGTAGATAACTGAACAGTAATAAACCGGTTTCGTCCGATACTGCTAGAACTGTGCGGATACAGAGAGTGGGCTGCATTTACTCCTTCCATTTCCCCCTTGCATTGACGAACCTCTGAATTCCCGTCAGAATTACGTAAAGACCAAAAAAAAATCATCAAAATCGGTTGAACTTGTTCTTTCATGCACACAGAGCTACACGTATTATGTTGACGGATTCGATTTCTGATTGTTTTGAAACGAATTTGTATTTCTGTTCGCAGTTGAGTTGTCCCTCACCCCTCTACATCAATTTCGTACTAACAGACGAAGCCTTGTCAAATGCTTCGCTTCAGACTATGCCTTCTCTGAGGTTGCATTTGTAGATAATAATCACGAGACAAGAATAATTAATACGCTACTCTAGTATTCACGGTGCAAGACAGTATGATTCCAAGTAAATGTTGAAGCGTAACTCGTTGTATTGAAGCGTTATGGATTCAGGAGAGCAGAGCGCTGAAAGACGTGTCTTCCCTTCAACTCCCCTCCGCCCTTTCTATCCCATGTCAAACCACAACTCGGCCAACTCAATTAGCTTCCTCCGTTTGCCCCTCCAACACTTTCCAAACTTTCCTGACGTAATTACCTCCTCGCAACTCTTCTTAATGCACCGAGAGGGAAATCTTACTTCCGTTGTTGTTGCTTAACTTTGGTGAACCTTCGCGAGCAATTGAGGAGAAAATAGAAGCGACGAAGGGTTGAGACGAGGCGACTAGCGAGGGCTTTGACGAGTTGAGAGGAAGTAGTGTGAATGGAGTGCAAGAACATTTCTTAGGAGCTTTCTAATGGATCCGCCTTGACTTTTGGAAAGATAAGTAGCCTGATACTTCTCTCAATGCGGAAAGAGCCTGTCTGGAAGTAACTACACGAGCTTGACGCAGTGCAGGTCATATACTGGGTGCACTCTATGTATTGGACGCAGCAGTGCAGTGAGCATCAGGCAATGTAGGCCGACTGCACAGGCCGTGGAATGCGACCCTCTGGGTGTCAGTAGACTTACCTGGCAATGAAGAGCTCAGTGCTTATACCCCAAGCGTCTCATGGCAACCAAAGGGCGACAATCCATCCAGGACGGACTCTCTAACACTCCTCGTACCCTGAAGCTGACCGTCGATCTTGAGAGTAGCCAATAAGTAGTAGGTTGGCTCACAACTCGAAGAGGGTGCTCATAGTAAACGCATCGTGTCAAATCTACCACCAACCTGAAGAGCTACGGAGAAGTCCAATCAGCTCTGCTCCCCTGGGCTCCGAAGAGGGAATCACGCACCACAACCCTATGTACAACCTCTCAAGGTTTAGGCGTTTTGGATTTTGAAAAACGCCACAAGTTCCACGATGCTTCCAGTAGCAATTTACCGGGGCTTGCAATCGTCTGACGCCCCGTCGTCGTTACTTCCTCTCACCTTCGATGCCCCTCAACATTGCAACCCAAACCTCTTCGCCGAGTTCGACAGCAGTTAAAATTCCAGAATTTCGGGAGACGCTGAGAATTATTTTTCGATCGTTTCTCGGTGTTTGGAGGCTGTAAGTTTTCAATAGATTTTGCTCAATGTCATATTTAGGCGTTACATTTAAATCTACAGGCCTAAAACTAACTATAGTTAACATAGTGAGCAAAACGCTAACAAATTTGGTCTCAGCAGTGCCTGCAACGATTTTGAATAAATTTATTGTATGAGCAGTCCCAAATAGCACGACAGTACCATGAAATTCCTTGGGACAATAACGAGAACAGCACTGCGAATTATCAAAACTTTCGGAAAATCGATTTTAGCACATTTTCTCCCTTTTTAAATTCTGCTCATGTGACACTAGCATTTTCAGAAAAATCAAGGTCGTGGTCCAGTAAATTACTTATAGGGTGTCATATGACATTCAGGAGCAACCCCAGAAATTACAAAATTCAAACCACCACCGGTTCATTTGCTGCAACCCCCCCCCCCCCGGCCCAATTTTTACTATATAATTCCAAAACGGTAAAGACAAACTGTCTCAAAAAAATGTTGTCAGTGTCATCGACCAATTGAATACTTAATAAAGTTGTGTCATAAGTAGGATGAGCAACTTCGGAATATTGAGCGCCAACACCTTGTACATCTCCAAGCGAAGTTCCGTACACACTGAGTGAATAAAAACAAAAGATTAACTGTTATTAGACCATACGCCATACATGCAGACACTATCTCTTTGTTCAACGCATTCTCTACGTAAATGCCTATAAATAACAAAATCAGATGCCAGTTATCTAAACATACTTCAATAAAGTTCAAGAAATCCGCCCTACTTCCGTCATTTTCTTCAAGCTTTCCCTTGACTCATGCTCAAAGCAATTCGATCTTTGATTATCCCACGTTACTCATCTTTTATTTATTATTTATTCTTACTTTTCCACAACGAGATAGAGGGATCGTCGCTCAGTCCAGATTATAATAGTTTATTTGACTTTTGTGTACGTATGCATCAAAATTTTGTGTTAGAGACTATAATCATAATTTTATCGCGTTAGAAGGAAAACTATAACACAGAGAGCCAAGACAGCTCATACCATAAGTTAACCTCGGCCAGTACCCAGAATTCTCACATACAATAAGAGAAGGAATTGGCGATGAGAAAATACTCACGTTAGGCATAATGCTATTTAACAAATTGACACTAGCCATAGTCCAAGCTCAAAGGAATCAATTTGAAAGGCTCTCAATTTCGTTTTTTTTTTGGTTTCTTATTCATTGCGAATAATAACCCTACGTTTTCGGAAAGGAAAATTTGTTTATAACCCCCTCCCCTCAAAATTTGATACTTCAAGTTTAAGGTTTCGAAATTCCAAATCTGTTATGCCCGTCCGTGAACTAAAAATCCGTTCTTTCGCATAAAAATCTCATTTGGTATGTAGTTGTGCCCACCTGTTTGGCAGTTTCAACGCAAATATGCGGTGTTGGGTTTTTTTTTTTTTTTTTTCAAGGTATTTTGAGGTGCTGGATCGAAACGAACGAGCTTCACAGGGGTACGACTGAGTCTATATCGAAAACAGTCAAATTACAGTAATTATAGTGAACCGAAGTCTACTAATAGAAAGAACTCGCGGTACAATACAGCGAAGGTATTCGTTTCATCGTCTTACTCCAACCACGCGTCAGTTCGACTCGTCACGTCTTACCAATTGCCTACAGGCGTCTAGAATATGTAATCTTTGTCGTTTCGTTATAGTAAAGTAATGTTTCGTATGGTTTACTGGTATTTTTCGATCCTGAATCGAATGGGATGGTTCTCACAGGTGCGAGACCAGGTCAAGCGGTTCAAAAGAATAATAGTGTTGTGTATTAATTTGAAGCGTTGTTTTCTAGCACCGCTCTCTCATTTTCTTGTACCGATATCGATTTTTCCTGGTCAACGTAAGCATTCTTTCCTGGGCTAATTTAGCTTTTTCCAGCAGCTCTTGCAGTTAGATAACATCATGCTCCTCACAAGTTTTAGCTTTTAGTTAATGGGGGGGGGGGGGGGGAAAGGGCACTTTGGCTTCTGATAAATATAGTTTTAATATTTAGATGATATTATTTTCTGACACGCTCAGGCATATTTTTCCGCTCAGCGGATGAATAAGAATCATGAGTGTAGGTCAAGAAAACTTGAAAATTCAGTCGAGCGTTTACAACTGAAATTCCAAAAATGTATGCTAGGTTTTTTGTTGAACGTATAGTCAAAGGAAAATCAATGAAGCTGTGTTTCTCCGTGCTCTGTACATTTACACAGTGACGAGAAGAGAAGTTATTAATTGATTAGCATCCGTTGAATCAAAATTGTTGGAGCCGGGTTTAAAAATTCTTGTTTATGGCTCCTCTCCAGCCTCACCCCCTAAGTGATAAAAACCCTGTGTACTCAACGCCTAAACATGTCGAACACCGAGTTCGATTCGAATCTGTCCATTCAAGTGTCAAAAGGTGAAGATCTGATGAGAGCTCAACTTTTTTTAAATCCGATTTCAATATCTTAAGAGTTGGTAAAGTAATAATCGATATTATATAGAATTTTGAAAATTCTTCAAAAAATCAATGAACAGTGCTCGCAGGATCCCGAGTATTGGATTTGTGTTAGGCGAAAATGAACGACTTGGAGGATTTCGCAGCTCGTAACAGACGCTCAGTCCTTCGACCGAACACAAAGGAAAAGGGGCTTCGTGCGGGTAGTAGGTAGAGTGGTGGCGGTGGATGGGGGGAGGGGGTAAAAATCCTCCGAAGGGCGGCCCCCGAACGAATCGCGTTCAGACCAACCCCTAGCAAAAGGGCTCCACCCCGAACTTACGATTGTAGTTGATGGCAGAGGGAGGGGCAAGGGGTGCAAGGGAGCTTTCTGCTTCGTCCTTCCAATCATCCCTTCAATCCAACGAAACGCCACCCCACTTCTCGACGAAGGGTGGAAATGAGAATTCTGACGGGGAGGGGAGATAGTAGTACCGATGGGGGGCGGTAGGGAATGAGGGGTGGTTGAAGGTTGAGAGGAAGTTGTGGGTGAGAAGAGGGGCGATCCATGATCCCCACCACCCCCAATCCACTCAGTTCAGAACCAGACTGGCAGCGGCTGACGAGGGCAAAGAATAATGGTGCGATGAAGAGGAGAGGATGGCGAGAAAAGGGCGAAAAAAGGACGGGAGGGCGAATCAAAAGGAATTATATGGATAGGACTGGAGGGGGACGAGCTAGGAACTAAATGAGACTCAGAGACAACAGTAGGGGTAAACTTGGAGGGTTGAGGAAGTACGGAAGTAGGGTTGGCGAAGAGGGGGAAATCGTGGAGGGAGGCAAATTATTGGAAAGGGTGGGGGAAATATTACTCATTTGCCAGGAGTCTTCGAGAGCGTCATAACAAGACGTGAAACAGCTCACAGAACCAAGCCATTGTTGAACCTGCACTCGGCACCAGGTACTTGATCACGCATTGCCACTGACGACCCAGCAACTGGTACCACAGGAACCTGCAATCTGTGCAGCACGCAAAGAGAACCAAACACCCATGACGAGCTCATCCTGTCTACTCCCACCCAGCAACTGCTCGGACGAGTTTCATTCCCACGGCAATTGTATCAACTTCACATTCCTCACAGCTGTCCCGCTAATGAAACCCAAGGGAGTCTGTAATTTCACGTATGAACAGTTGAAACACTATGGACGGGCGTGGCTGATAAAGTCGTTAACATTTCAAGTTTGCACTGCACAAAAATTAGTTTAAGACGATATGGTATTGCGGATGAGTTCACCGAACAATTGTGCAATTGTATACACATTAATAGTTAGTGGTGTAGTGTAGAGGATCAATACTAGGAACGTACTTAAACAATAGAACAGGTACGGAAATCGAAGAAGCCATAATTATCAGTAATGCCAGCGATTCAATCCCGCGCTTGAACTCTCACAGGTTCACAAGTATCTGGTGCGATCCATCAAAACTTTCCCGTATATGGTACACGCGCTGTATCGACACAATTCTACGAAAATGTTCATGCAGTAAAAAATGTAGGTAATGGTTACCGGGAATACCGTGTGAGTTTGATCCAAATCGTCCGTGCCTTTATGGAGAAAATTGTAAAAACGATCATATACCGCTTAATAAATCTTATTCTCCAATGTATATTGGCGCCGTCTCAACAAATTAACACACAATTAATCGCGCGCAAGAAAACGTGGCCCAGGTTGATCAAATCCAGAAAAAAAGGGATAAACACCCTTTTTGGCACATTCTGGTTTCCTTCCAGGAAATGACTCATAACCTCATTTATGCGACTGAAAAAACAAGCTCAATCGGTTCAGACGATATTCTGCCGTCATTACAGGCACGTACCAGTAACGTAAATTGGATTTTTTAGAATGAGCAGCCTCAAAACGTAAAGAGGCGAAGAAAAGTCTGTTCGTGAGTTGCACCATAACAATACTTTCCTTAGGTAAAGTGAAAATATTGCTAATTATTATTCTCTAACACAGCACTATTGTGACCTACCCTATTCAATCCAACGTTGAGAAATATTGAGAATATAACATGGCTGTGTCAACAATCCAGGGAACGACAACTTATGTGCAAATGTTTGTAAAGCATCTCCGATATCCATTCCATTCGATTCAGCATCGGAATGTATAGTGCGACGCACCACACATCTTTCCTCGGCCTCACGTTCATTCAGCGATTCTCTTGTCTCTAGCTATCAATCAAACCATCGCGTTTATAACAACGTCTTACATGAGAGCGAGCGGCGCTTAAGGTTCTGGAATTTCTTGTGATGCTCCTACTGGCGCCACGACCATTATTGAGCTATCAGCTCACGAGTGATTCAGGAGACTGTTTACTAAATGCTTTTGAGAAGTATAGCGGTCAACATTTATGAATAATCAGGTGAAAACTGTGAGAAGGGGTGGTGTGTGAAATGCTGGGGGTTGAAATTCCGGAATTTCTAGAGTAGCTCTTACGTAAGTTATGGGCGTTCCCAAACGTTCTTGATTGTACTACCACGTCAATTTTTTATGAAGTTCCCAGTACCATTAGAACGGAGTTTATAGGAAAAAAGTGCAAAGCGTGCTGTCAGATCTGATGGGGGCGGCCTTGCGGATGGTGTGCCTGTGGTGCGGGGAGATGGATCTGTCCATCAACCCATCCAAAACGGTCATAGTACCGTTCACAAAGTAAAGGCAACTGTCAGAACTGAGGCCGCAGATAGTGATGGGCAAGGTAATTCAGCTCAGCGAGCAAGTCAAGTATCTGGGTGCGATTCTTGATCGGAAATTAGTCTAGAAAGAGTACATCAGATACACGACCAAAAAGGCGACACCGGCCCTATGGACGTGTCAAAGAATGTGCGGGAGGACACGGGGGTTAAATCCCAGAATGGCCTGCTGGTTTTACGAAGTCATTATGAGACCAATAATCTGATATGGGTCGGTAGCAGCCTGGCCACAGTACAAAGGCTGGGGTGAAGACCACACCTACCATCACTATTGAGAGATTGTTCGACGTTCTTCCCCAGGACATGTATGCCAAGGCAGAGGCGATTAAGGTAGCATACAGACTCACCCACCTCGGTACAGCTAAGGTGCCACAGGCGACTAATGGACACCTGGCAGTATTCAGGAACTCGGAGACCTTTAAGGAGCTCAGCATACACGTGCCCATGCATGAGTTCGAAAGGAAATATAATGTTCAGCCATTGGGAGGTCCATGGAACAGCGAGAGTCGTCAGTTTCGG
Source organism: Pachypeltis micranthus (assembly GCA_020466155.1). Classification (NCBI taxonomy): domain Eukaryota; kingdom Metazoa; phylum Arthropoda; class Insecta; order Hemiptera; family Miridae; genus Pachypeltis; species Pachypeltis micranthus. The sequence continues at coordinate 52,564,937 of CM035770.1, read as the reverse complement.
CTTCCCAATGGCATTAGCATCTATACAGATGGATCGAAAACCCAGGAGGGAACAGGCTCCGGGGCGTGGAAGGAGTAGGACGCACCATGCCCTAGGCCCCACTCCAACGGTTTTTCAAGTAGAGATCTGCTATTATCGCCGGGGCAATCTTAATGCATGAGAAAGGCTACAGCAATAGAACTATCAACATATTGACTGATGTCAAGCGTCTTGCAAGGCGCTAATGAGTAACTGCACAACGTCAAAATTCGTGCAAGGGTGCGGGATGAGGCTTAACTCCTTAGCATGTGCGAATAGAGTTAATGTGTATTGGAATGCAGGGCATAAGGGAAATGAGAAGGCGGACCACCTGGCGAGACATGGTTCGTTGACGGTACTTATTGGGCCATTTTGGGATTTTTCTATCACTAGTCACGAGGACTGTGGGAGAACATGCCAGAACACTGCATCAGACAGTCTGGAATGCTGCGGGAGTAAGGCACTTCAAACGCTTTGTCTCAGAGCATTCATCAAGTGGGATGCATTGAAGTGGGTCTTCTGAGGATGGAGAGGAAAGACTTGAGGCAGATTGTTGGGATGGTACAAACACATGTATGTCGACATGGGTATAGCCTTGCAGGTGGTGTGGCACGAATGAGGAGACTCCCTACCATGTCCTGACCCAGTGCAAGAGACTTGAGAGAGAGCGACTTTTGGTCTTTAGTACCACTCCCCCCAGAGTGGATACCAACGAAAACTCTTGCAGGACAACCTGGCTTTCCTCAGGAGGCTAGGCATTGACCTGTAAGACCTTAAGACTGGCACAATAGGTCATCTGGCCGCGGTGCATATCTAACTTGTGGGACAGTCAGAAGGCTAAAAACAACGATAAAATCCATTTTCGTCGAAATGTTTGGTAATTAGTGCACTGCTCTAGTCATTGTCCCACGATTGAGAATTTTAAGGTAATATTGAGTCACTTGGAGCTGTGTATAATATAATCAAAATCGTTTCAGCCCTTTTTGGAAAAAAAACATTTTTTAGTGTTTTGACCACTGAAAACTAAAGTTATTTTTGGACGGATTTTGCTCATACCTTTATTTTGGCATCCCATGATAACCTGCGACTATATACGAAGTTTGAGGTGATACGGTTCAGCCATTTTTGCCAATCGCGTTCACAGACACACAGACCATTTTCCGAAACAGTGTCTTTCGGACTCCGAAGGTCAGAAACGGAAAGCTGTAAAGAGAACTCAAAAAATCGTTTTCAGCCAATTACATAACCTTCCTGTCTACTTCGCAGAGCCAAGGAAAGTGACAGTACTAGTACACGATAACGAAACATGATCAGACTGCAACAGAACAACGAAAATCGTCATTTTCTAGGCAATACAGGGCAATTTTCACGGTGTGAGAAGTCAAAGCGACAGGTGGTTGGAGTGCGACCGGAGGCAGTGCCAAAAATGAGCGCAGCCAAAGCAACCCTAACTTTTCTAACATTGTCCTTGTAGAACTTTAATTTCACTGTTTTCCATCTACATGCAGTCGTGTTTGGTATCGTGTAATTTTCGATGCTGAATGGAATGGGATGGGTTTCAGAGGTGCATTACAGTGTGTAGGTGGAAAACACTGTAATAAATTAAATACATTGAGGCAAATTCTACTACTTGAAGGAATTCCAGGGCCAATATAGTGAAAGTTATCGTTTCTGCCCAGCCATTGCCTCCCGTCTTAATCCAACCTCCCATCAATTCCACTCGCCACATTATGCCGATTACCTAACGTCGCATAGAAATGTCACGTATAGTAGTTTCCTAATAATCAGGTTATGCAGAAAAAGGCGCCTAACTCGAATAAAATACGTAATCGATTGAAAAAATTAATGTTAGATCTTTTTGTTTCAATGGCACGTGAGACACATTTAATTTGAAAATAAGATCCGCGTGTATATGAACGAATTTGCGAGGTAAAGGCAAAACCAAATCAGCTCTAATTTAATACTTGGCTAAAAAGTCGACAGATAACGCCGAACTAAGGATATGGTGTCAAAGACTAGGAAACGGCACGAGCGATTTGAACATTGGAATGAAAGGTCTCTCTTCACCTACCAAAATGACTGCTCCTTAATACACATAAGAGAGTAATGTCAGGCGAAAGTCAGGGAGGTTGAGGTTTCACAATCTTGCAAGAGCCTGGAAAGTCGCTCAGTATTCACTGAACCCACACCTGTGGAGGTACGGCAGGTTCTCATTTAGCCAGTCTCCCAGTGAGCTGTTGCCCACGCGTTACTACGTGGAAATATGACCCTGGGGAATCCGTGCCGTCTGGGAGGAGTTCTTAATCTAGTTTCCCGTCTGATCTAACTATTTACTCGGGTTTCAAAGAGACAGATCAACCGTGACCACGTTTTTTAGACATCACTTTCTTCACAAACTCGGGGAACGGTTATACGCTATAATTCAGTCTCTTTGATGAAGCCTCTGAGAAGACCTCCGAGGGCGGCGTTCCAAATGCTGGTCCAAGGACCGAGCCCTGTGGGCACCCTGTCTCAATCGTTCTCTGGACTGGGATATGTCTGCATTCGATCGTAGCAGTCCTATTTGTTAGGTAACTTTTGGGAAGCAAGTATAGGTTACGAGGAACTCCCGACCTTTCAGCTCTTTGAGGATCGCTGGCAACCGTAGGTTGTCAAATGCTCTTCCGAAGTCAATGATAATTGTTTTGCCAGTGCTTCCGAGAAAATTGGGATGGACATTTACTAAAGACGCGACAGTACCAGTTTGATAATTCAAAGTGCCACTCTCGACATTTATCACACACGAAAATTTACATTACAGTTGTATTTTTCAGGCTTCGCTAATAATTCGATCCATTTTCCATTGAGTTCATTTGAACTAGGTGGAAACAGAAATTTACCTTTTACGTGGAAACTAGTAGCTTTTAAAGTTGCGAAATTTACTGAGCTGCTGCTTCTTATGACACGACCATTACTGAGCAATCGCTGCACATGTGATACATGAGACCGTAACCATGATTATTAAGGATGGTGTTTATCGTTTGTTGTACTGAGAAATGTGGTCCGAAAGTTTGAACGGTTCTGGCATTTCCGGGGCTGCTCCTAATTATCTTATGTGCGTTAATAAATTCTCCGGATAGATGGTTTATTGGGTAACTGCTTTAATGTTTCTGTGAGTTCTATAACAGCTAAGATCAAATTGTAATAATTAATTGTAAATAGTAATTGTCTTAGTAATTGTCTTCCAAATTGTAATTGTAATTGTAATTGTCTTAGTAATTGTCTTCCAAATTGTAATTAGTAATTGTCTTCCAAATTGTAATAATTTATTGCGCTGCTCTTGCAGTTTTTTCATGCCACTGTTGTGTTACTTGGAACTGCCACCCAGAAAATTGAATAAAAATCGTTAAGGCCCGTTTTTGAGAATAAAAAAAATTACGTGTTTGCTCATATCTTTACTTTGAACTTACCATGGTGATTTGCAGACTAACTACCGATTTGGTTCAGCCTTTTTTTGTCATTCGCTTTCACAGATACAAGCACACACAGACCATTTCCTCAAATTGTGATTCGACTCGGTAGCATTTGAAACGTAAATTTCTGCAGAAGACTCTTTTTTCGTACTTACTACGTTTGCCTTAGGAGAATAACAAATTTTGAATTTTGGGAGAAACTACCTGCTGTATTTAAAACAGAAATTTATTGAAACAACACAAATTATGCCTGGTATTAATAAAGAAGTAAAATATGAAATGGTTTGATTGGAGATTGCTTTGCGAGCAGAATGTGCTGGCCAAGATGGATGCGCTTTGATTCACGCTTTATATACAATAATAGGACTAAAATGGTACTAAATTTGAGTTATGCTATGTCGATCTCAACAATTAGGTAATTATAGGTGAGAGAACAACGTATGCACCATGAAAGGTATAAGTCAAACGTAATGGAAGTAGCCAATCGCCGTGATTTAGGTTCGTGTCTGTACGCACTGCAGGTTGCACTAGAAAGTGTGGTAGCGCAATGCTCCTTGGCCAACTAACAGTAGAGACCCGGGCTTACGAGTGGACGAGCAGACGAGAGTGGAAGCTGCGATAACAGTCACCCACCAACGGGGAGCTCTCTCGGTAAGAGGAGAAGAAATTAATGAGAGGACCCACAGCGGAGCGCAAAGCGGACTGAAGGGAAAGAAGTGCTAAAAGAGAGGGGAGCGAGTGGGGGCGAAGGAAGAGAAAGAGTAAGAGAGAAAGAAAGGGGAATAAAAAGAGTGAGCGAAGGGAAACGTGGGAGGGGAGTTGAGGACAACACCCGTCTCTTTAAAACCGGGGAAGAGAAAGTGGCCAGACTCGCCTGACGCACGACTCCTCCCGCGCTAGCACTTGATCCTTCCCCAGTGACACGATAGCGATGCAATAACAGGGCGGAACCCCTAACTCGAAGAGGTCATCAGTGCAACGCATAACACAACTTTCCTCGCCCCTACGAGATTCATTACACTAAAAACCAATTCCCCCTTTTCACTCAGTTTATGTGGACTTGGTAGAACTTTACTGAAGGTTTCATACATACAGAAACAAGCAGCGCTCAAAATACGAAAATGTAATGCTTCGCCAATAGTCATGACCACTGCACAGGCGATTCATGAGTCCTGGAATTATAGGGAAAACACGAAGAAAACATCTGGTGCGACGGATCACACAACATTCCTTGGTAATACATGCGTTTAGCTGTTATAATCACTCCGGCAACTAATGAAATTTGTTTTTCTTTCAACAAGAAATTGGTGGCGATTAAGATTCCAGAATTTATTAATTTGCTCCTACTTATGCCATGGCCATTATTGAGTAGTGAGTGCATAGGTGATTCATAGACTATCATCTTGATTTTTTTTGAGAAGGATTGTGGTAGTAAGAAACTGAAGTGCGTTAAATTCCAGGGTTTCTGAGGTTGCTACTAATTACCTTATGGACGTCATTAACTTGAAGTAAGCCCATTGAACTACTACCAAATAATTAGAGAATTATATTTATTTGAGAGGAATTTATCAAGAAAAAACTGCATTAAAATCGACTGTCTTCCAAGTTTTTGATAATTTCTTGTGCTGCTCTCGTCATCCTATGGTACTGTTATATTATTTTTAACTGCCCGTACAAATAATTTAATCATTTTCTAGCAACCGTTTTCGATCAATACGGAAAGAATGTGATTGAGTTATACAGATAGAGGGGTAGAAACACGGAAGTGTATCTACACTGGTTAATGAACGTTTGTTAAGACCCACGGTAGAGGAAGAATTCTGAACTAAAGGCCGCTTTACACGTAACGATAAATCGTACGATTTGTCGTAAAGATCGGATCGATCCAATTTATCGTCACGTCTAAATGGGAAATCGTAACGATTTATCGGAGTTGGAGTTGGGTTGGAAGGTTGGAGCCGGCCGGCATCAATTTTTGGAATCGTAATGACTTGGTCCAATCTCCGCCCAGTTGGCACTTGCCCTGCACCCCTACTCAGTTCTTGTTGCCCTCAGCTCTTATTACTCAGTTTTTGTTGTAATATAAAATGTTTAAGTTATTATGGCCGATAGTCTCCAACCAAAATTGGTACATTGCAAACTATTAACTGAATTATTGACAAACGTCCCTGGGCCTTTGGGTCCTTGGGTTTAGTGTATCTACTAGTGAGCATGATTAAGCTTTTTTTCAAGAACTGTAAATTTTAAACGTTCAATGCAAATTTCTCTTGCCAAGGAACTAACCCCACCCCGTTAAAATACAAACAAAACTTGTCTCGAACAATTTTTGCCTGTTGCAAAACTTGGGCTCCTGAACGTGGTTGGAGGTTGTGCAACATTTCGGGATCAGGCCTTGCACCTATTTGAGTAGTACCATCGATAATATTTTTGCGATCAAAAATTTCAGTAGGGGTGTAGGCAGTGGATTTTTGGCTCAAAAAGTTGTGCGGAGCACAGCAGGCAAGAACTACTGATTTAGTGGTTTCCGAATTTAAATTAACTACAGTGTAATCGTAGAGTAGCTGATAGTCTTTCGTGCGGAGATATAGATCTTCTCATAACAGTATCCGACTTTGATATAAACGGAGAAACTAATGTTAATAATTCTACGTAGTTTCCTCGTCCATTCGCAAATAATTCCGTAAGTCATTCGGTTCATTTGTCAGCTCCTTTAACAGATTTACAAGAGAGAATTCTCTCTTCTTCTGCAGCCACTCACGACTCCACTTCCACCTTGCTTTTCGCGGGTTTTCACTTTTTTTCGCCAAACAACTCATCACCATCCACAATGCTGCTTCCTCCTTGGCAAAAGCTTATTTGATGAGGTTGGTTGCGCCAAATCGTTTGACCGATCGTAGTGTGTAAACAGCCTTCCCCCCTTCCAATTTATTGGACGATAAGTTGGAGCGATAAGTTGGAACAATTTATCGTTACGTATAAAGCGGCCTTAAGTCACCGAGAAACTGCAGGTCTGCCCTTATCAAAATGGATGTTTCTTAACACGCATAAGATCCGACTGATCATGGCTAGATAAGTAAATCAAGGCTAACCCGTTTCGTTCCCACCACCTAGCCGAGATCACTGTGGAATCCGGTTAGGATAGCCGTGGTTAGTCATATCGAAAAGGCTGTGTTATGAGGTTACAGTAAAGTGAGGTAATGGGGCGTCCGTTCAAAATCCCGTCCCTTAAACAAGAGTTACGTAAACGGCCCCATAACCGTACCTCCCGTAAATGCCCTCAACAAATTAGTGTTTCTAATAATTCTCAGAAGCCAATTAAAGTGGCCGCATTAACCTCAGTAGAAGCTGAAACTGGTGAGGAGCATAAAGTGAAAATACGCGTACTACAACTGCAAGAGCTGCAGGAAAACCTCCAAATTAATGCTTTGTGTGAACAGGAAAAATCGGAAGCGGTTCAAGAAAATGAGAGCTGCGCAAGAAATAATAAATATCTGGTGCGTAGCAACACACAACTTTCCGCCACCCCTTTAAGTTCGAACACCACCTACATAGGCGGGCACTATATCTTCGTTCAACGCATTTTTACAGGAACATTTATGGAGAACAAAATGTAGGGACTAGTTAGCTGAGAGTACTCCTCAAGTTTGATCGAAATCGTTAGAGCCGTTTCTGGGAAAATTGTAATACCGATAAATTAATATTCGACAAATCTCCTTTTCTGAGTTAACTTGGTTTATATCTCCGTTCAACATATATATACAGAAATAATCATAGAGAACGAAATGTGGGTATGGGTGACTAGAAGACACTCTGAACGATTGATCAATTTTGGTGAAGCAGTTACTCCAGAATTTACGGAAATGTTCGAAAAAACGTTATTTTTACACATTTTGATTTTTATCTCTGTTCAATGGACCGTCACAGGAACATTTATTGGAAAGAATATGTAGGTATTAACTATTCGAAAACATCCTGTGAGTTTGGTGAAAATCGCTGAGGCCGTTTTGCCAAAAAGCGTAAAAAACCTATTTTTGGTTCAGGGGCCCATATCTCCGTTCACCGTATTTTCATGGAGATATGTATAGAGAAGTAAAGTTAGGTATTGATTAGGAGAAGATAATTTGAAAGTTTAATCAAAATCATTAGATCCGTTTTCGAGAAAAATGCGAAAAACCCTAGTTTTTGGTACATTTTCGTCCCCCTTCCCCCCTTCCCATCGGTCGAAATCGTCCATAACCTTATTTTGGTGTCTACAAAAAATAACGAACAAAACAAAAAAAGAACCAGCTCAATCGGATCAGCCGTTCTCCCGCAAATCGAACTACAGACACACACACACACACATACACACACACATACACACACACGGACCACGCGCCGAAATTAGGTTTTTTAGACTCAGTAGGGTCTGAAACGTAAAGATCTGAAGAAAACCCAAATTTTTTTTTTGGGCCGATTACTATACTTTCCTTCCCTTCGGGTAGCGGAAAGTAAAAACCGAAGTTGTGAGGTTACAACTTTTGCAAGGAAGGAAGAATGATCGTGTTTAACACAATAACGTGTGTGGACGTTTTTTTAGTTTTTCTAACACGGCGATGTGACGTCTCGAATTTTTTCTAAAACTACTCAATGAATTTTACGCGAACAACTTGTCTTCGAGGGTCGTGATACTTGAGTTCGCAACAGAATACGAATTCGTACATCTTCAAGTCGTTGGAACTCACTCTTATCCATCTGGGGCGCCGGGTGAGATGATGATCCTAACATATTAGATTCTCGACGTAGTGGAAAGCATAACTGCGCATGTGAAAACAAAACAGCATCTTTGTTTACTATTATTATTCAAAGAGGCGCGTAAATTACTCACAGTAATAGAAGAGAATAGTCGACAGAGCAAAAATGGAGAACAGATATCAGGATATGATAAAGAAAGATAAAAGCTAACCAGACGTAACCGCTCAATTTTTTGGGGTCAACGCTTGATCAGAGCAAGAGCTTAACCTTATCTTATGAAACCCGTTTATGCGGAATGAGGCGGTTAGGAATTGTGAACTGAGTCTAAATGGGATCAACACAGTTGGTGAAAATCAGGGAGGTTGGGGTTTCGCCATCGTGCAAGTGGCACTCAATTAGCATCCACTGAACCCAGACCTATGGAAGTACGTCAGGTTATCATTTAGCTAGTCTCTCAGTGGGTCCCATCAGTGGGTGGGGGGGGTTGCCCATCAGTTAACACGCAGAGGGTAGCAGTTCGTCATCTGATTTCCTACCTGACCAAACTATTTACGTTTTTACTTTCCTTGGCTCTACAAAGCAGAAAGGAAAGTAATGTAATCGGCTGAAAAAAAATTTTGAGTTTTCTTCAGATCTTTACGTTTCAGACCCTCCTGAGTCCGAAAAACACGATTTGGGAAAATGGTCTCTGTGTGTGAATGTGTGTCTGTGAACGATTTTTAGAAATCAGCTCAAACTTCATATCTCGCCTGCAGGTTACCATGGGACGCCAAAATAAGGGTATGAACAAAATCCACCGAAATGTAACTATAGTTATCATAGTGATCAAAACACCAAATTTTTTTTTTCTCAAAAACGGCTCTAACGATTTTGATTAAATGTTTTATATTGGTAGCTCCCAATATGGTAACTATACCATAAAATTCCCATTTATGGGAAAATGACAAGAGCAGCACAATAAATTACCAAAACTTTCGACGAAATCGGTTTTAGCGCGGTTTTTAGAGAAAACAACAGTACCAAATCAGCTGAAACATGATGTCTAGCCTACAGGTTACCATGGGAGCCAAAATAAGGGTATGGACAAAATCTACCGAAGGTTTACTATAGTTATCACAGTGATCAAAACACTAAATTTTTTTTCTCAAAAACGGCTCTAACGATTTTGATTACATTTTTAATATAGGTAGCTCTCAATAAGATAATTATACCATAAAATTGCCATTCGTGGGAAAATGACGAGGGCAGCACAATAAATTATCAAAATTTTCGACGAAAAGCCTTTTTAGCGCAGGTTTTTCCTTATAAACTCCGCTGGAATTTTTGTAGAACATTAAAAAAATTGGTATTGTAGTTCAATCCAATACCTAAAGGGTGAGTGTTTAAAAACGCTCATGAGATACATGGGGGATTTCCTGAATTTCAACTACTGCCGTTTCGCATACTACCAGTTTTACCCAATAACTCTGCAAAAGTAATTACTATCCTTCCTGAAAAATTTGTGTTTACAGCCTCATTAATGATCTGTGTACCAATTGCTCAATAATGGTCCTGCAATGAGTACGAGCAGCACAATAAAATCTGGAACTGTAAGCGCTACCGGTACATGCTGCCATAAAGCGTTGTTTGACAAAGTTCAAATTAACTGAGTGATAAATGAATTGATTAAATAGAATTAGCCATGTACAAAGGGAATTGTTGTAGAGCTAAGGAAAGTTGTGTGTTGCAACGCACCAGATATTTTGTCATGACCTTCTCCATAAACTGCGTGAAACGGTTAGAAGCTTCCTTAATCACAGCTGAACGGTTTGGCTGCTCTTCCAATAACCGACTCTCACTGTTTTAGGAGCTATAGCGGAGCAGCACGTCCTCAGCACTGGAGGCGCAAGACGTGCACAATGGAAAATCCTTCAGTGAAATGAAGTGGAGCCATTCATTGAAGTCGCCACTTCCCATAAGGAATATCCAGTTCCAGATTCAGAGTACGACAGCGTTACTGCCCGAGTGATCGGCAATACGAGGTTTTGGGGAGCTGTCTATGTCGTAAGATGAGCTTCAGAAAGGGAATGAATAATGAATATTTATTCAAAAAGTAACAGTTATTGAGGGATGAATTAACGGTATCTGACTTAGGGCTATAAGAAACCCCGAGCGATGTTAAGGCAACCTCAACGTTTTCAGAGGTGATCTCTTGCCATTTCCCGAACAATAACTATAACTAGTTTTGGACCAATTTCGCTCAGGCCCGTATGTTGGCCTGAATTAGAACCGATTTAAACCACCAGTTCTCTCAATTGCGTTTAGAAACACAGTCCGTTTCAGAATATTATTCATTCTGAATAATACACCTATGTTTTCTGTCCGGAAACCTTTTATGCTTCACAGATTTATATAAAACCAAACTCAGAGCACCAACTGTTTCACCCTAAGCACCTGTTTCTCAATTGGCAATTTTTGGGCACTTCAAATCTTAGAATTACGGCAGCTCCGAATTATTTCTCATACCAAGGGATTTGGGATACTTCGTATACTCTCCCAACGGAATCGAGGTCATTTTCGATTACGTAGGTCTCAAATGGCTGAAAATCGTTATTTATTGGATCTCAGAAACGTCAAATTTCTTTAAGAAAAACATTTTGCAAGTTTTATGAAATTCTATTATGGAGACAAAAAATAAAGCCGCACAATAATTAAATTTATATGGTTCTGGATCAACTCATGGAGGATTCAAAGGAACTAGAAATGGTAACACAAGAGTCCTTGTCGGAAATTCAACCCCCCCCCCCCCCCCAACAAAATTCAATTTCTTTCAAAATCAAAAACCAAAAAAACACAAACGTACGGTAATATCGGAGTGACCACCCTTTCCACAATACAAAAATCGAAAAGAATTAATTTCTACTGATCATACATTTCAAGAAATAAACGAGCAGTGCGTAGCAACACAACTTTTCGCAATCCCTTTAAGTTTCTACAGGAATCTTTATAGAGAACAAAATGTAGGCACTAGTCAGCAGAGAGTACTCCGTAAGTTTGATCGAAATCGTCTGAGTCGTTTTTTATAGAATTGGAATACCGATAAACCAATCTCGTGTTCTGAGTTAACTTGGCTTATATCTCCGTTCAACAGATGGATACAGGGATAGTTGCGGAGAAAAAAATGTAGGTTTAGAATGCTAGAAGACACTCTGTAAGATTGATCACATCTAGTGAAGCAGTTACCCTGGCATTAACGGAAATGTTCGAAAAAAAACGTTATTTTCGACACATTTTGATTTTTATCTCTGTTCAATGGACGGTCAGAGGAACATTTATTCAGAACAATATGTAGGTATTAACTATTTGAAAATATCTTGAAAGTTTGGTGATAATCGTTGAAGCCGTTTTGCCAAAAAGCGTAAAAAAACCTATTTTTGCTTCATTACCCTATATCTCCGTTCACCGTATTTTCGTGGAGATATGTATGGGGAAGAAAAGTTAGGTACTGATTAGTAGAAGATAATGTGAAAGTTTAATCAAAATCATTAGATCCGTTTTCGAGAAAAATGCGAAAAACCCTAGTTTTTGGTACATTTTCGTCCCCCACCTCCGAAATCGCCGATAACCTTTTTTTGGTGTCTACAAAAAATAACAAACAAAACAAAAAAAGAACCAGCTCAATCGGATCAGCCGTTCTCCCGCAAATCGAACTACAGACACACACACACACGGACCACGCGCCGAAATTAGGTTTTTTAGACTAAGTAGGTCTCAAAACGTTAAGATCTGAAGAAAACCCTTTTTTTTCTTTTTTTTTACACGATTACTATACTTTTCTTTCCCTTTGGGGTAGCGGAAAGTAAAAATAGGTAAATAAAAGTAAAAGTAGGTGTTAGGCGACTACGATGGTGTAGATGTGGTAGCTTTTCTTCCAAATGAATTTTTTCGAAGTTATTGATTCCATCTTGTACTCGTGGGTAGCCCTTAGGTTGTAGCCATGGGTATGGCTACCCTGGAGGTTGTAGCCATAGACGAGGAACCTACTGATACAATTTGGGACCACTGCGGAAGTCTGGGGAAAAGAATCAATTTTAGGCTTCCGACCGGTTGTTTGGGTGCATTTTTGAAGGGGACAATGGAATAAATAAAAATAATTATTGTAACTTTTTCGGGCCCTCTGATGAAGAACATACTAACTATTCGCACAATGCCGAGGGCAGGACTGGACTCGAGGGCAGTAACAAGGAGGGTGTTCTCATGACCTTCGATGTTCGTTACACTACCCTCTAGTGAATCAAAACAAAGTATAACAGAGTACCACTTTGCCACACCTATCACTTTAAGCTCCAGTTTACTTTCATTTCTACATGTAACTACTTGAGGTTAGACGCTTATTCGTGTTTGTCCATCTGTCTCGAAGAACTGGAGAGTGAACCTAGATTTTTCTTTGATTTTATTTTTTCAATTTAAGTAATAGATTTAAAGATAAAAAAAGTACGCCGTACTGCATTTCAGATCACGAAAAAAACGATCTTACGAGGTCGTAATGAACAGGCAACTGGACACTAGGTGGTCGAATGTGGGGCAGTCCAAACGATTCCAAATGCTTCCCCAAAAAGAAAAAAAAAATACGAGTGAGGAAATTTGCACTCAGGCCCACCACCAGATGTCGAAAGGGGGAGAAAAAGGTTCGGAGAAAAATAGAAAATGACCACAGGCGAACAAAAGGGCAGAGGTCAGAAACACGGCCGAGGCGACAGGCAGTTCCCGAGCAGCCCTTCAAAAGAGTGGGGACCCCTCCAACAACCAGAACCCGCGGCACGCGTTTAGGTTATTGTTCTCCCCGAGTCGCGGCGCTTTGTCAGGGGTTTAGTAGGAGAGGAATTCAAACGACGGGAAAGCGCGTACTCGAAATGAAACGGGAACGACCAAAAAAGATAATTATTAAAGATGTACGCGCTAAGAAGACAAAAATAACTGGTGCGAAAGGCGACAACTTTGCTCAAATTCGATGATCTACCTTTGACGCATTTTGAACAGAAACTGTAACGGCGAACAAAATGTAGGTACTGGTTATCCCCGTTCAACGACTGCAGAAATAGTGGTGGTAGAAATAATAGGCGAATAGGCTGCTAAAAGTCATTCCGGAAGGTTAATCAAAATTACTTACACGGGATGATTATGTTGGGGATGACGTTCGAGTTCAGTACTCTTAAATTATAAAGGAAAGCGAACAAATTAGTCAAAGAACTCAATACTTTCCGGAATCCCAGAATTTTGTCTGATGTTCTCCCTTATTGTAAATCCTTTAATAAACTGCTATTAGGTAGGTAGCTCATTGGAATAACACTTTTTTTTAGAGCGCTAGTTTCATATTAATAAGGAGAAACTTTTTTGCCTACTAAAAATAATGGTACATAAATACACCAAATTTAGTGCTTGATTGCGGCATATAGTTATGCTTCCGTTGGTGCCAAAAGCATCGTTGCTTAGAATTAAAAAATATCTGGTGCGTAGCAACACACAACTTTCCGCCACCCCCGTAATTTCGAACGCCAGCTACATATGCGGGCGCTATTTCTTCGTTCAACGCATTTTTACAGAAACATTTATGGAGAACAAAATGTAGGGACTAGTTAGCTGAGAGTACTCCGGATGTTTGCTCGAAATCGTTAGAGCCGTTTTTGAGAAAATTGGAATACCGATAAATTAATATTCGACAAATCTTCTTTTCTGAGTTAACATGGCTTATATCTCCGTTCAACATATATATATACAGAAATAATTATAGAGAACGAACTATGGGTATGGGTGACTCAAGAAAACTCCATTAGGATTTATCACATCTGGTGAAAAAGTTACCCTGGAATTTACGGAAATGTTCGAAAAAACGTTCTTTTTGACACATTTTAATTTTTATCTCTGTTCAATGGACCGTCACAGGAACATTTATTGAGAACAATATGTAGGTATTAACTATTTGAAAACATCCTCTGAGTTTGGTGGAAATCGCTGAAGCCGTTTTGCCAAAAAGCGTAAAAAACCTATTTTTACTTCATGGGCCTATATCCCCGTTCACCGTATTTTCATGGAGATATGTATAGAGAAGAAAAGTTAGGTATTGATCAGTAGAAGATAATGTGAAAGTTTAATCAAAATCGTTAGAGCCGTTTTCGAGAAAAATGCGAAAACCCTAGTTTTTGGTACATTTTCGTCCCCCCCCCCTTCCATCGGTCGAAATCGTCCATAACCTTATTTTGGTGTCTACAAAAAATAACGAACAAAACAAAAAAAGAACCAGTTCAATCGGATCAGCCGTTCTCCCGCAAATCGAACTACAGACACACACACATACACACACACATACACACACACGGACCACGCGCCGAAATTAGGTTTTTTAGACTCAGTAGGCCTCAAAACGTAAAGATCTGAAGAAAACCCAATTTTTTTGTTTTGACCCCATTACTATACAAAAATCAAAAGAATAAGTACTCGGCAGAGTGGGTAAAACGTCGGAAAAATGTATTATATCAGCGGGAATTACTTTGAATGGGACAAAATAGATATTAATGAATATTTATTTATTTACACAAGAACGGTCTAATACTGTAACGTAGAAGAAACATAAAAAGATACTTTTAAAAAGCTTCAGTAAGTGTAAAAACAAAGTGCCGTTGGGGGTGCCCCGCAGCCAGTGGTTTGAGTTCACAATGTGGACATCTATTGCTGAATGACATCTGGAGAACACTCAGATCCCCCGACTATCACAGTTTAGATCCAGGATCAAAGCATGTAACACGTTTTTTGAATGCATAATAATAACGGAGGGTACACATAAGTCCAAGTAGAAACAACATCTGTCATCTGTAACCACATTAAAATAAAAAATGCAAATTTTTACTCTACGGTTTATTATTCTCTTGAACAGCTTGACGGAATCTGGCAGCTCCGAAACCCATCTCATTCGATTCAGCATCGAAAAATACCAGTAAAGCACACGAAACATGACGTGACTAGAACGGAACGACGAAAACTGAATATTCCAGGCGCCCGTAGGCAATTGGCACGATGTGGCAAGTCGAGCGGGCGGGTGGTTTTGATGAGACGGGAGGGAGGAGTACAAACGATCAAAAGATTACTTTCGCTGTCATTGTCCCGCGAGTTCATTCAATTAGTATACTTTGGCTCACTATAATTACTATAATTTCACTACACACAGTCCATTCGGCCCAGGATCTAAATATACCTTGAAAACGATACCAAACACGGCGTATTTGCGATAAAACTGCCAAAATTGCGTGTTTGTTAATTTTTTAACGGTTTTTTGCCCATAACAACCAAGAGGTTCGTCCAATATACTCTATGGTATGCTGCACGTTTGGCGTGTTGTACTATGACCCAGTTTATACACACCCACTCGACAGATGTCAACTGAAAGAGGAAAACTTTCCGCTACGCCCGACTGGGAACCAGGCACAAAACCTTAGGCTCCACACGAACGGCACTGCACTCTGACTAGCGCTCGGAAACCTTCCCGATGATCCTGCTTTAGCTCATCTAACGCCCATGTGATATGCGGATCAGTGAAGAGTGGTGAACTCAAGACAAGGCCATGAGTGCAGTTGGCGGAGTGGGAGAATCTCACCATATCTTACGCTGTAGAAAACCAAGTCAAGCCCACATAAACATGCTTCATTGATAAAGAGGGGAACCCTACTGTCATCACCGGTAGTAGTAACTATCAATGAGAAACTTTACTCTTTCGATCAGCATTGAGGAACTAAAGAAGAAGTCTTTGGAGGAGGACTTTCAAAGGCAATCATTGGAGTGGCTGAAGATAGTGGTAGTACCCGTCTGGCAACCCATTTAATGGAAGTCACCGTACAAAAAACTGTTTTTCCATTGATAGTGAAGGCGCAGGCTCCTGATTAGTCAAAAAATGTGGCACGGTCTCCAAAATTTTCAATGTTAAGTGTTCATCTACCGCAATCACACAATAAACATTTTGGAGGTGTTTGGTCAGGTGTTCGGTGGTTTTCTTCTGACACATTAAAGGCTACAAGATACTCATCCCAGATGGTAACACTTGACAAACGGACGTGACACGTACGGTTTTTTGCTGAATCGGGAAACATAGCAACCTTTCCACGATCCAAATCCTTTTTTTACATTTATTTTCAATAATTAACATCCTAACGTATGCATTGTGTTAACATACAGACACGGGCACTACAATGTTACTCTCAAATTTCAACATTTATGTAGCACAGGTATTTGTTGGACAGCTCGCAAGGTCGATTGCGCTTTTAACACATTGCCCGCGTTCTGAGGGCAAGAAGACAACCAGCCCTCTACTTGCCTTCTCAGGGCAGCTCGTTTTACGGTTTCAAGGAAACTTTAGGGGAGCATAGCTTTATTACGTCTTGAATCACTAATCATTAAATATTCGATGGATTTCGCTTGGGGGATAAATGAGGGCAACTTCCTAGTTCCTTACTTTACGTGTTTCTACGAAGTGCCGCTTAAAACCAAAATACCGTACGTTCCCTTCAGAGACTGAAGCAGCCCGCCGCCACGAGAAACTATGGGCTTCACTGTACCACCGTCGGACGGTTGGCGAAAAAGAATGGAACCCAGAAAACAGGTTCAAGAAGGGCGAAATCGTGCTATGAAAAGGCGGAGGGGCTTATAGAGAGCAGGAAGCGAATCGATCGGGTTCTGCTCTGCCTCGCTTTCGACTAACTTCTCTTCTCTTCAGTTTCAGGCTTCTGCTCTCGATTCCCCCTTTTCACCCGATGCAACTACCAACCTCTGCTTCATCCTAATTGGTCGGCGCTGGAGGCAAATTGCGAAAGCCACGGGGTGTTGACTTGCTTCAGACACGACAAGGAGCGAGTTGTGACCCGCCTCCTCCAATTACCTGGGGCCTGAGGGACTCCTCCAGACCGCCAATAGGAACTATCGACTTATGGAGCTAACGAGGGCCATAAATGCGGAGGACTGGGGAAAAAATCCCCCCACACGCACTCCGCCAACCCAGTACATATTCCACTCGTCATTCACTCCTCATATTTTTACTGTTAAACAAAAAATTAAAGCTTTAAACTTTCCATAGTCATAGCTTTTAACCATAGGAAGATAATAGTGTGTTACGGCTGAAACAAAAATCTGGAGCATAACAGCACGCATTTCCCACAGCCTCATCTACATGCCTTGCTCTAATTCAATGTGGTAACGTAACCGTCAGCACCGTGTAGTAGCGTAGGTGATCCACGAGACCGCAATGCGATTTATTATTCAGGAATTATAGGGAAAAACCACGAAAATATCTGGTGAATACTAACACCCAACTTAAGGCAAATTCAACAATGTAAATGCGTTAGGACGAAACATTCTACGAAAACGGTTGTGGAGAAAACACTGTGATTGTTAATTAGTTTAGAGTATCCCGTAAGTTTAACCGAAATCGTTAGAACAGCTTTTGAGAAAATCAGAAAAGTGATCGTTCGTTTATATCTCCGTTTAACTTATGAGCACTGAAATAATTGTTAGGGATGAAATGTGGGCATAAGTAGCTACAAAACACTGCATCAGGCTGATCAAATTCATTAATGCAGTTACTTGGGAGATTTCGAAAGCGTTTAAAAAACACGCTTTTTGGCAAACTTTGGTTGTTATCCCAAGGCTCAACTGTGAAGAAAACAATATAAAGATTGTGACTGTTAAGGTGAGGTTGTAAAAAACCTATTGTTCACACATATTCGTGGAAAACAAAAGTTAAATAGTGGATTATTAAACAATGATTTGAAAGCTTTCAAGAAAAATACGACCCCCCCCCCCCCGGCACCAATAGATAGAAATTGACGATAACTTTATTTTCGAACCTCCAAAAACGTCATAAACAATATAGAAAAGTACCAACACAACTCTGATTTCCTCTCCGCTGTGCTGACCAATGTAGTTTTTAATAAATTAAAGAACCACGAGAAGTGATCAAGTACGGTCTGACTGGCTTAGAACTCCATAATTGTGGTGTAACTTTTACAGGAAGATTCATTCTCAGAGCATTTTTCCAAACCACGTTTTTCGGACTCAGAAACGCAATAAGCAGGAGAACTCAACATTTTCTTCAGCAGATTACATAGCTTTCCTTTCTACTTCGTAGGGGCAAAGGAAGTAAAAAAAAAGTTAACTGCCCAGGCAAACATGCCTAACATTATTGCTGAAAATTCCTTACTGAGTTCGTAACAAAAAATGTAAAAAAAAAACGAAAAGCAAACTTATTTGACAGGAAAGGAAGACAAATTATTCCGTGAGAGGCTGTGATTAGTTCTGGCGTTTCAGAACGCCCTTAAATCTCAGTTCGGAGCACGGTGCGAATACAGGAATTAATGCATCCCAACTTAAGTGCTTAGAGTGTTACAGCGGATATAGTGACTTTCTTAGAGCACGCTGACATGGTTCTGAATTTAGTCATTATTAATGGATGTACGTGCGAGAACTACACCGTCCCTTCCCATTGGATAGAATTCTTAAAAAGGGAACAGCGAACGACAAAAGGAACGGTTCCTCTCGAGCGGCTCCGATCCACTCCTCAGTCCAATCACGTCCTGCTCGTCAAGCAGTAAATTCGTTGAGATCTCTTCTGAAGATGAAAGGGCACGGCGAAGGAGCGGAACAGTCGACACGTCGAGCTCGTAACAGGAGAGCGATGATCCCACTGTTAACCCAAGACGCAGGACAAATGCCCAAATAAAAGCCGGCATTTCGGCTCTACTCAAGACAAATGCGTTAATATCCACCGCGTTCGAGGGGAGAGGGCGGAAGGAAGATGTAGAAGAAGAATGAGGACAAGAAGAAGAAGGTGGAAAGCCGTTCAATTCTCTGGAAGAAAAGCGGAAGAAAGAGAGGGGCAAACGGGAGGGAAGAGACGAGTGCTTAGCCGAATGGCCGAGTTCTGAGCTGAGAAGAACTAGAGGGAAGCTATCGATTTTACGGCAGCAAGGAGCGGAGGGGTTGAGCCAGAGCAAACGAGAAACGGAGTTAGCAGCCGTTCGGCTCTCGGCAGCTCCAAACCCGGCACTTGTGCTACCATTTTTCACCCTCTCGCGCCGCACAAAAAGGACTGGAAGGGTCAAATGCGCACCTGGTCGGCGCCTCTGGGGAGGCAAGGAAGGTGGCCAAGCTGAGGGAAGGGAGGGAGTCGAGTAGCTGTTGAAAAAGAATGGAGCACGCGTCATAGAACATTAGTCCTGCTCTGCAACTAGCGCAGTTCTAACACCTGCCCCAAACAACTAATCGGCATCAAGGCCACGGATTTGCTCCTCCGGGCAAATAATCGGTGTCGAGTCAACTGTTATTGAACGTTTCTGATTC
Source organism: Pachypeltis micranthus (assembly GCA_020466155.1). Taxonomy (NCBI): domain Eukaryota; kingdom Metazoa; phylum Arthropoda; class Insecta; order Hemiptera; family Miridae; genus Pachypeltis; species Pachypeltis micranthus. The sequence goes on along the minus strand of CM035770.1, from coordinate 52,545,375 downwards.
AGGTGCTGCGTACCAATTACTGTCCTGTCACGAACACCCAGGCCGCTATTCCTCTCGGCCTTATAGTCATCCCGGTTCGAGCGTAAACAATAATTTGACAACTATGAATTAGAAATGCGTTCAACGCCAAAGGTTAAGGACAGGAGTAGCAATAAATCCACGCAAGGCAATAGATTTGCTCATTTCAGCAACTAATCGATTCATGTCAACTGTTAACCACACCAAGGGCCGGTTTATCAATCCTGCCTAACCTAAAGTCTCGCGGTAACTTATTAGAGTTATTAAAGTAATTGGGTTAGTTCTTCCAGGGAGTAAATTACTACATTTAACGTACTTATTTGGTGAGTCCGTGGTGGTGCTCCAGCCAAAGAAGACGGACTCACCAAACAGGTACCTTAACTTTAGTAATTTACTCCCTGGAAGAACTAACCCAATTACTTTAATACCTGACACAGCCAGTCTGGCTAAGGTACTACGAACACGACTGACCAACAAGACGCTACAACTGCACAAGATAATAAGTAACATGCGCTCCAACAAACAATGCCTCACCCACAACTTAACACCAAAATACGCACTCATACAGATGAACAAACAGACGTACTCTGCACCAAAAACAAAACTCAAAAACTTTGGATCGGGACAGAAAGAAGGACGTTATATATTAAAACACCAGCCAGAGGAGACAGACTCACCTAATAGGTACGTTAACTTTAGTAATTAGAGCTCCCCAGATCCAGTGAGGTTGCTCTCGAAGCAAGACTGCAATAAGATTCGGTTGCGGTTACTTCCGTTCGCAATTGATATACCACTGATAAAATCTGAAGAAGCCCTCGCAGTTAACAACCTTCATTCGGTTTCTAAGTTCACGTGTTCGATGTTTACATACTCCTATTCATGTACATTTGAAGAAAAAAGCCTTTTTTGTTAAATTAGGAAAGTTTCAATTGCCATTTTTACGTTAACACTGGAGTAGAAAGGAGAGTGGTGTACTCGGACGAAAAACAACAAATTTCTTCTCCAGATCTTCATGCTTTGAAGACTTCTGAGTCCGTGAGAAAATAACGAGGGCAGCCACAATAAATTATCAACAGCTACGACGAAAAGTGAAGTTAGCGCAGTTTTTGCGTTCCAAATTAGCTGCCTGTACGATGAAAGTTGAATAATGATCACAAGATATTCAATAGCAACCTCAGAAATTCCAGAATTGAAACTAAAGACGTTATTTTACGAACTTTTTCACATTATTTCCTCTGTAACTCCAGAACTCTAGACATCTAGATATCTTTCCAGAAAGTGATGACGACAGTTCATTCAATTACCTATACGGCGCTGTCAGATACGTATCAGCATCCCAATGAATTCTGACACGTTAAGCACTACCAATTTCTCGTTGTTGAATATTGCTTTAAATTCTTCCAAGTAAAAAAACATTGGAATATTTAGTTGAGCAGTAAAAGTCGTGGAATCTACGCGGGGCTGAGGAAAGTTGGGTGTTCCGCCGTACTAGATGTTGTTCGGAAATTTACGTCATTGCTCTGAACTCACACTTCCAGACAATCGAGGTGGGGGACATAAGGAAATGGACGCTAACGGTCAAGGTAAATCCGAGCCAAACTGTGCAGACGATAAGTAACGGCAGACCTCGGCTGAACCACAAATTTACAAACTACCGCCGAAGCAATTATGATTTGAACGAAATATGTGGCTCGTTGAACACACGTCACTCGTGATGCGGGCGATGTAAATATAAAGGCAGTAATTGGACCATTAATTACAAACTTGGAGGACGCAGGCAACAGGTGTCCGTCTAATTGAAGGCTGTAGGGTTAGTAAAAGGAATGTGAGTGATTACGATATGCATGAATGAACACACGATAACCACGCGGTTTTGAAAAATCTACGAGTCCGGTTTTCTGATAACTGACCTCAGCTATCAATTTACACTTTTATTATGTAGTGCTGAGGTTGTAGCTGTCTTTCTACCCAAATAGGAACCTACCCAGGCCTGTTCTTATTAAAATGACTGTTCCTTAACACTCACAAGAAAGTCGTCGTGGTTGCAACGTCGCTATCATGCAAGGCTCATAATCGACCGAACTCAGACCCGAAGAGCTCCTCACCTGGGGTGGTGTCATATGATGAGATGTCTCCAGTTGATCGATTGTCTTATTATTATTACAAAAATTTACCGTTCGAAGATAGTAGTACTTATTTCTAATCTTAGTAAATAGTGTCAAGTTGAACCATGGCTCCCAGAAAAGACACGAAGAAAACTAAGAACGAGTCAACAATACAACAACGCGTTCACTGCCTCGACTCGAGAGACTTCCATTGTTTATCAAGGTAAAACACTGGGTTCATTCTCGGATTTACTCAAGTCAGAACTGGGATGTTTACCATGCGTTCTAAAGCCGAAACAATTTTTGAAACACTCAATCTCACAGGTGACGAATTTTCTTACAGTTTGGTCGTAGAAATGTTTACTTCGTATATTTCACGAAAGACTAACGTAATATATGAGAGAGCTAAATTCAATAAAAGAGATCAACGTGAAAAAAAAATCAGTTAGTGAATTCATTAATGATTTGTACGCGTTATCTAAAATTAGTAAATACGGTCAATAGCGAGGTGTTTGGGATCGAATAGTAGAAGCATACGAACCCTAGAGAAAGGAATTGATGAAGTTGAACAGTCAGATTAAACTTTCAAAGTATCTCCTACTAGTTAATACAAAACTTCTCTATAAATAACTCCGTGAAAATACGGTGAACGGAGATACAGGTCTAAATAAGCAGGCGCTGTATCTTCGTTCAACGCATTTCTACAGGAACATTTATGGAGAACAAAATGTAGAGACTAGTTAGCTGAGAGTACTCCCTAAGTTTGATCGAAATCGTTGGAGCCGTTTTTGAGAAAATTGGAATACCGATAAATTAATATTCGACAAATCTCCTTTTCTGAGTTAACTTGGCTTATATCTCCGTTCAACATAAATATACAGAAATAATTATGGAGAAAGAAATGTGGGTATGGGTGACTAAAAGACACTACATTAGAATTTATGACATCTGGTGAATAAGTTACCCTGGAATTTACGGAAATGTTCGAATGAACGTTATTTTCGACACATTTTGATTTTTATCTCTGTTCAATGGACTGTCAGAGGAACATTTATTGAGAACAATATGTAGGTATTAACTATTTGAAAACATCTCTAAAGTTTGGTGATAATTGTTGAAGCCGTTTTGCCAAAAAGCGTAAAAAACCTATTTTTCCTTCATGGGCCTATCTCCGTTCACCGTATTTTCATGGAGATATGTATGGAAAAGAAAAGTTAGGTATTGATCAGTAAAAGATAATTTGAAAGTTTAATCAAAATCGTTGGAGCCGTTTTCGAGAAAAATGCGAAAACCCCTATTTTTTGGGCCTAGGCTAATTGAGAGTCCTCCGTAAGTTTGATCGAAATTGTTGTAGCCGTTTTTGAGAAACTTGGAATACCGATAAATTAATATAAGACAAATCTCCTTTTCTGAGTTAACTTGGCTTATATCTCCGTTCAACAGATATGTTACGGGGGAGATTAATATTAAGCGGTATCGCACTAGGTGAGTCGGGAAGTAGTACGATAGAAGCCAAATGCAATTCGAACAAGGAGTTTTATTCGTGAATTACATTCGAAGATGTTTTACCACCACGAATTGGGAACTGGGTGGGAGCGAACGCGAGCGCGGGCGACACTGGGACGAGGGAACCGGCTGACGGCTGCGAAGTCTCGAGCGAATCAGGGCATTTGAGGTGCCCAGTCAGCATAAATGCCCCGGACGAGCCTCCACTGAATCAAATGGTTCGTCCCGTTACAGATATATAAAGAAAGAGTTATGGAAAACGAAATGTGGGTGTGGGTGACTAGAGGTCACTCTGTAAGATTGATCTGGTGGAGCAGTTAACCCGGAATTTACGGAAATGTTCGAAAAAAGCTTGAATTCTGGAATTTCTAAGATATCTCTCGATTATCTTACGATTCACATAAATTATTTTCTCAATGTTGTTCGAAGGGAACCGACATATTGGGCCCTAACAAGCCCTAATTGGGGATATGGTCTGCGTGGAAGCGATTGACGGAAAACGGCGGCAAACTAGCTCAAATTTTACATTTAGATCGCAGATCACTATGAGACGAGCCAAAAAAAGTATGAGAAAAATCGTTTAAATGCTAAGTATAGTTATCATAGTGATCAAAATACCACGTTTTTACTCGAAAATTGCTGTAAAGAATGTTATTAAACTTGTTGTGTGGACAGTCCCAATTGACACGACCACACTAAAAATGACGGGAACAGTACAATACATTATCGAAAAATCGATTTTAGTGCAATTTCGTTCCTTTTAAATGCCGCTTGTATGATACTACTTTGAATCTCAAGAAAATTAGGGTGGTATATTACAACGAAGTACCTATACGATGGGAGTTTAATAACGCTCGTGAGATAATAAGCAATCACTTCAGAAATTCCGGAATTCAAATCGCCGATGTTTCACTGACTACATTTCTAAGAGCTTTATAATTATTAGATTATTACAAAACAGTAAAAACGCAGTAATAATCATGAATTGCCTGTGCACTAATTGGTCAACAATGGTCGTAGCATAGTTAAGAGCGCTGCAATAAATTCTGGAACTTTAAGCGCTTCCACCTTCTACGTTTTACGAAGTTAGAATTAACCGAGTTAAGAATAGATTGAATTAGCAAAAACGCTTAATGTTTGAATGGATGAGGAAAGATGTGTGATGAAGAGAAGAATTCCAGCATATTGGATCGGATGGGTATTTTGAAAAGGTAGCTGGTTCATTAGTTATTGGAGATATAACCCTCTTGATGGAACGTAAGATTTCCGTCTGATGGTTCAGGAAAGGTCAATGTGGGAAGAAAACAGACCTATGTTTTCATGTCTTAATTGGAATGTGTTGAGTAGTCACATATGAACGTCACGAGATATTTCATCAGGTTTGTTCGCCTTCGGGATCAGTCGGAATGGTAAGGTTTGCTTTATTATTCCGTTTGCTGTAAGTAGATTGAAGCCGGTCAGATCGATAGAATGCGATGCATCGCAGAACTGGAAAGGCAATCAATCTTGCAAGAGTGAGCTGGTTGTCTGCAGGGAATCGATCATAGCGCTAACAATGGGAGGATCCCCGCGAGTTGAATTGATGGTAGCAATCCTCCACGTTTTCCCGCTCTCCATGCTCCTAGTCCCCTTCAGAGCTCAGGCTCGTGTGTAGGTTTGCGAGGAGCAATGATTGAAGATGATTCCCCCGGAGAATTCGATCTTCAGGCTCTGAAAGGGAGCCGAGGGTAAGAGTTGAAGGGGCTCTTCCTTTTATTTATTTTTTTTTTGGGTGGGAGGGTAAGAAAACTGATTTTCATTGCAACGTGTTCGCTGTCTCTGCGGTCTGAAAGATGTGCAACGATTCCAGTGATGGACTTGTTGGATCACCCAGCGGATGTGTACTGTGAAATGGGTCAGGAACTAGTGGCTACTGCCAAATTGACAAGTTTGGGATGTGTCAACGCAAAGAGCACAGTAGCGAGTGGATGATAATCAGAGTGGCATAGACAACGGACATACTATAAGTCACATTCTACGTAGAAAATAGTACATGGCTTAGATTTCCAAAATTTGTTAGGCTGCCGTTAATTGTACAATCGACTTCAGCCATCATTGAATGATGAGCTAAAGGTAATTGGGGACAATTAACATGATTTGTTTGGGAAGGTTAAGGTTTAGAGTTCTGGAATTATAAGAGAAACGCAGTCGGTAAAAAAACATGACGTTGGTGCCAGTTCCAGGATTGAAGCCTAATGACCATTAACAAACTTCCATCACATTGGACTACTTCAATTTGTTTTGTTAGACGCTTTTGTTAACTTTCGCCCTAATAAAAATGTTCTAATACTTTTATATAATTTTGAACTGTCCATACAAAAAAGTCGATCAACATCCTTATAGTTGTACCGCCTGACTCCCTTTAAAGGCAAGCGGTTGTCGAGGAATAAATATTTGGTGTTTTAATCATTGTGATAACTATAGTTAGTATTCAACGGATTTTGCTAATCCCATGTCGCATTGTGACCTGCTCGTTAAATATCGAATTGCAGCTGATTTGGTTAAGGGGTTTTCTCTCAATCGTCATCACAGATTCTCGCACAAAGATCTTAAAAAGGTGGGACGGAACATAACTGGTGGTGGACATGTGGTGGGAATGTGCTAGCAGGCAGGCCGAAGTAGGCTGCTCCCAACATGGGCTTCTCCCATGTACTTTCTTCACACGACGAGATTGGGTTGGGTAGCAGCGATAGAAGCATGGTAGCGGTAAACGATTATCCTCTACAGTACAGCGTCGATAAGGAATTGATATGCCACAGTCGTATAAGATGACTCTGGCATTGACAACACGCAGTATGACATAATCAAGAGGGAGATTTCAGACCTGGGGCCATCTAATTGCTGACTGCAAGCTGATGGAGAGTGGAAGAGTCCAGTGGCATAGCAAGGCTATTCTCACGGTTAAGTGAGGCCTTGGGATATCGGCCGATTGGCAATGAACCATTCGACGAACCTAAATATTTTCTTTCATGGACTTACACATTTTCGATGATATCTTATACATTAAATAGCATATTCTTGTATTATATTTTATATATTCCTATCTCATATTTTTAATTCGACATCTCTGTGGGATAAATGACTGGAACAGTAAAGGAAAGCAGTCAAAACAGAGTGTGTATTAAAAAAATACACACAGACCATTTTTATTAAATGTTATTTTTTGGACTTAAGACGCCTTGAAACTTAAAGATGTGAAGGAAACTAAAAAAACATTTCAGCTGATTACTTAACTTTCCTTCCTGCTTTGTAGGGCTAAGCTAATTAATTAGTACTCGTTACGTCAGTTTCACGAGCATTCACATCTCGCTTGCCACCTATCCAACGCTCATTCGTGCTGCTACATGTCACGCAGTTGGGTCCATAATAGGCGTTTCGACTGTGACTGTGTGTTTCCTGTCAAGAAGCACTCGCCACCACCAACAGTTAACTCTCCTGAACCTCTTCCAGTGTTATAACCCAAAGTAATGCTGGGGGAGGCTCAGATGGATAAGTCGTCCCTTCTCCACTACCACCAAACTTATTGAGAAATTTTTGAAAACGTAATTACGTATTATTTGAGAGGAAGGGAAACACGCGCAGTAATCCCTGAAACCCGCATTATTTCTAGGAGGGTTGAATGTAACCAAATGAACAACCGAAGAGCTTAGAAGCTCACAAAGAATGCTTGATGAAGAGAAGCTTATTGATGCATACTCGTAGCGCAAGGTGGTTTTGAAGGGAGGTAAGAAGGGACATGGGGAGGGGAGGAGGCGCGTCTTCGTGTGTGTGCTGTCTGTGTGGATCCCCCTTTCATTTTTTTTGACTGGCTCCCTCTTTGAATAGCAATGAAGGCCCGAGGAACGTGTGTCGTGAATCACATTTCTGGGAGGGGCCGCGCTAAATGGCGCCTTCTCGTCACATCGCCTTTCAAAGACGAGATGTGGCCATTGGAGCTCGGAAGTTACCAGAGAGCTTCCGCCCAGTCGAAATGGAGATGACATTCCGGAAACAATGTCGTTGTATTCCCATCAAATACAGCGACGTGCTTCAGATCCGAATGAAAATCGTACAGTCCTAAAAAATATTCCTTTCGCGTCATTTAATGACAATAACAGCAGTTAAATTCATTTAAACCGGATTCATAGCACTGACAGAGGTAGATAATTGTGATTCAACGAACCCTACTCGGCATCATTTTTGTTGGTTCACGTTTGCATTACTGGACTAAGAGTCCAAACGACCCGAATTTCAGCTCTCTATCTGAACTAGTTCAGTATTTAATTTGTGCAGACACATGTCCTTCCGCAACAGGCTTCCGTTCAGTAAACTACAAAAACCTAAAAACTGCGAAATAATGTTGAAATGTTGGGAGCAGTAATAAACTTGAAAATATTGAAACAAAATACGATAAGATTAAGCCTTTTTAAGATAATAACGGCCAAGGCCGATGGCCCTTTTCCCTAGCTCTACAGACTGGGAAAGGACGTTATGCAATGAACTAAAAAACGACGTTTTCTTCAAATTTTACGTTTCAAGAGCTTTTGAGTAGGAAAAGTGCCATTTGAGGACTGTGTGTCTGTCTCTAAACGATATTAATAGAATCCGGCAGAGCCAAATCAGTCAGAATTCTATACTTCGCTTCGACCAACACGAAACGCCATAATAATGGTATGAATGAAATAAATTCAAAGCTAAGTACAGAAATCAAACACTCATTGTACGGTTGTAACGATTTTGAGTAAACGTGTTGAGTATACAAACCCTAATGACACAACTAATCAACTAACACAAACGTGTTGGTATCGAACAAAAATTGTTGGGAGACACTTCTAAAAATAACTAAGTTCGTATAAAATATTGAGCAATTACTCACAAATAGTTGGGGATTGAGCGAGTAAACATCGCTGGAGTGAAACATCGAAGAACTGGGCGAAAATAACGGAAAATTATGTTTATATTGTTTGGGAATTGAGTAAAGCGAGTTGGGGAATTGAAAAATCATTTAAAAAGTCTCGTTGAAAATTGCCCGAATTGTTTTAGAAGTGCCGAAAAGTGGGCCATCCGTATGAGATTGCGTATATATGAACACTGTAGTAGAATAAACAAAAACATCAAAACACAAAAGACAAAAGATTGTCTCAACCAACTCCATTAACCAATCACGTTAATGAAGCTAGAAAAGGAGCACTTTTCGATAAGAAGTCGAGAAAAAAATATTCAAAATTCTGCATAGCGTGTTGGAAAACATGAAATAGGTGACGAGAAGTTCAGAGAAAACGCAAGGAATTTCGTATAAAATTGAAACATTACGCGGATGAATCGAGAAATAATACTATGAAATTATGTAAACGCAATTGTGCCTAAAGAGATGACAAAATCAGTACGATTCGTTTGAAAATTGTGAGATTAAAAAAATGGTTGAATCGAGCAAAGATCGCGATTACGTTGCACTCAAAAACCATTGGATAATTAAAAGAAATGAGTGGGGAATGTAACAGCTGCATGGAGATAGCACCAAAATTGTTAGGTAATTGTGAGAAAAAATCGTCAAATCTATTTTGAAGGTTTACTTTTATTTATTTATAGGATAATAAAGTAGCAACAGTTGATGGTTGAATGAACTATTGAGAATCCATGAAAATTCTAGAGAAAACAGGTCAAACTAGTGACAAAATAAATTCCAATTATTGGGAAACCTAGTAAAGATTTTTTGAAGAGTCAAAAATGATATATCAGGAGGTTTGTTGAAACTAGGCCTTGTTGGGAAATAGAGCTCACTTGTTTGCAATTGAGGAAACACCGTCAATAAATACGGTTAAAACATTGAAAATTCAGTGGAATAGATAAACTCTACACAAATCTTTGCGAATCCAATCTCTTCGCGAAGTCTAAATAAAATGGTAAGGGAATCGAGTAAAAATTATTGAACAAAAGAGAACCCAGTTGTGCAGTGGACGAGATGGAAAAACAGCAGGAAATTTGACGAGACAAAAACAACCATTTCAATTGACAAATGCAGCAAAACTGATTGGTGTTAGAGTTTGTGTGAATAGTTTTGAGAATTTACGAGAACGTTGTTGGGATTTTAGGAAGAATGGTGAGAGTACCTATGGACGATATGTTGTTCGTGAGTTATTCGCGTTGTCTTTTATTTTCTCATTTTGTGCTTCCTGTGTGTACATACACGTATTTCATTCGATCGACCCTAACCATTACACTTGAGAGACTTGACTTATTATTGTAAAGTTTTCGGCGTGAAGCAGTCATCAGAACTTGTCATGAACTCAAGTGTTTATATTTACTCACAGTGAGTTGCCAACTCTGAATTAATGCAAAAATACTAGAAAAATTTAGTTAAATAATAGTGGATGAAATTACCTTAATCACTTCGAAAAGTCTGTCTTCTCCGTGTCTCCATCTCCCCCTGAAAACCAACCGCATTTGTAGATGAAACTTTCTTTAGAAAAGAAACTACCTCAACGTTATTCACCTGTTGGGTCAGCCTGTTTTCCCTGAGTGGGAGTGCGCTGGGGGTTAGGGCAATAAATACAACCTGTGAGGGATGGTAATGCCGTAGAGACTGTGTCAGGAACTGTTCGCTGAGACTATAATTGACAACCGACACACCACATTAGGGATATTCATCCGTACCACCGAGTCCTAATGGCTTGAACTACTATGCCTCTAGAAACCAAACTCAACTAACTATACACACATTTCAACCATAGAGGAATCAAAATCGCCAAATCCCTTGTGAACCACAACCAAATAATGGATGGTAATAAAGTAAAAGTTCCCTAAAAACCAATATCTACTTTACATTACTATTCTTATTATTTTTCATTTTTATTAATGTTCAATGGCGTTCAATATATATTTTGGTCACATACAGATTGAGCACAGTCTTTTTTTCGTTTTGTTTCATATTTCTTGTAAGCACGAGCAGTTTACATCGACCGTAAGAGGATAGAAAAAGATAGAGGGAGATAAAGAGAGACCGAAATGAGCCATAAACCATTTATTTTCTCAAGAAGGGCAACACAAATATTAATTATCCTTTCAAATTATATTATAATTGGTGCCTCACCTAGTTAATACCTATATATCGTTCTGCGTAAATGTTCCTCTGACAATCTGTAGAATGCAGACATCACTCAGAATGTGCCACACACCGTGCTTTTCAAAATATTGTGAAAATGTCCACAGTATACTGTTATGCTGAATTTGATCATTTGTCGTCATAGTTACTAAGCGCGAATCATTATTTATAGAAGAAGTACAAGAAATTTATTGGTGTTATTGAAATGTTTTCTTATTACAGCTATTATTTTGCCTATACGATTTCTGATTTATCTAGCACAGTCGTTCTCAAACAGTGGTACGCGTACTCCTCGGAGGAACGGGGGCAGTTAATGAAAAATTATATTACATTTTCCCGCTTCGCAAACACACAAGGGGCAATTTAACAAATATAATTCCTTTAAAATATTCATAATTGAATTTTTTTTTTGACCTGAGGGCGTGTGGGACAAGTCCCTTTGTCACTGCGGCCGCATATGGGCCTATTGTGACGGCCCTTCCTTAGTAGAAGGCGTCGTACATACCCGCCACCCTTAGGAAGCTGAGTATGTCCTTCACCGCAGATTCCGTCATGATTTGGGGTTCAGTGGTCCCCTGACCGAAGTATTCAAAGCGTTTTGCTGCCAAGGCAGGGCACTCACACAGGGTATGCTCTGCTGTCTCGTCCTCCTCACCACACAGTCTGCATTCCACCGCCTCTAAGACGCCCATCTTGTTGAGGTGATATCTGAGTAGGCAGTGCTCGGTGAGGAAGCGTATCAGTGCTCTCAGATCTTGTCTAGAGAATGTCAGCATCGCCTTCGCCCTTTGACAGGAAGGCGTGACAAGCCTTTTCGCCTGTCTTAGTTGTGCCAAGCCATTTTCCTGTATCTCCCATCGAGCAACCAGACGGTTCAGGTGACTTTTCGTCATACCTACTTGTGGTTCAGCCCCGATGGGTAGGGATTCTGTACCCCTTTTCGCAAGGCGGCCAGCCTTTTCATTGTCCTCATGCCCCCTGTGAGCCGGCACCCAAATGAGGGAGAGCCTGTTACGGACGCCGAGCTGCTTGAGTGCATGGAGGCATTCCCATGCCAGCTTAGACCTAAAACTATAGGCTGCGATGGCCTTTAAGGCTGTCTGAGAAAATGTAGATCCGCTTGCCCTTGAGTCCTTTGTTCAGGATCTCTTCTGCGATCTCTTGGGTTTTGCCCATTGTTCGCGGCTGCTTATTCAGTCAGCATGCTCTCCTTATTCACAGCTGGCCGCAAACATGCCCCTGGGGACAATGCCGTGGCCGTTCCACTATCCACAACCCGTGGTCGCATGGTAGCATGGGCATGCTCCTGGGAAGATAACCCAGAACCAGGATAATTGAATTTAATTAAATACTTGTGTGCTCGAGGAGTTAATGGGAACCAATAGGTGGTATAGCAGTGTCTCACAATTACGAAGAAATACGCCGCCGTAAAACTGTTGACAAGCCAAAGGTTTGCATGGCTGGCCGTACAGGTTTGTCCAGTAGTGTTGAAGAAAATGAAGCATATCCGATTTGGCTGACATTAAAACTCAAATTGGACACCACCTCAACTGATTGAAGACCAGTATAAGAGAATACTTCCCACATACAGACAAAAATTTGTACGGCATCCGCGACCCATGTTCGTTTGGTTCTACAGAAACTTCGAGCATCCCGACAACATTCCATAAGGAACAACTAATCGCGTTATTATGTGATCCAACGTTAAAAAACAAATATTTGAGTGCTACGTAGCTAGATATTTGGATAGAGGTTTGAGGGGAATACAAAGAACTTTCATAGATTGCTGCAAATTTTATTATTGGATTTTAAACTACCTAGCCGTGTGAAAAAGGGGTTTCGAGCGTAACACATCTAAAATATCTGGTGCGTTGCAACACACAACTTTCCTTAGCTCTACGTCAATTCACTTTTTACGTGGCTTTTCCTACTCAAACAATTCCTTTATCAGTCAGTTCATTTGAACTTGGTCAAACAACGCTTTATGGCAGCAGAAAGCGGTAGCGCTTACAGTTCCAGATTTTATTGTGCTGCTCGTACTCATTTCAGGACCATTCTTGAGCGATCGGTACACAGATAATTAATGAGGCTGTAAACACAAATTTTTTGAAGAAGGATAGTAATTACTTTTGCAGAGTTATAGGGTAAAAACTTTTAGAACTGGTATTAAGCGAAACGGCGGTAGTTGAAACTCAGGAATTTCTGGAGTGAGCCCCATTTAACTCATGAGCGTTTTTAAACACTCATCCTATAGATATTGGATTGGACTATAACACCAATTTTTTTAAAACATTCTACTAACATTCCAGCGGAGTTTATTAGGAAAAAAAACTGCGCTAAAAACGCTTTCCGTCGAAAACTTTGATAATTTATTGTGCTGCTCTCGTCATTTTCCCACAAATGGAAATTTTATAGTGGAATTATCTTATTAAGAGCTACCAATATAAAAATTTAATCAAAATCGTTAGAGCCGTTTTTGAGAAAAAAAATTTGGTGTTTTGATCACTATGATAACTATAGTTAACTTTCGGTGAATTTTGCCCATAACCTTATTTTTGTGTCCCATGGTAACCCGTAGGCTGGACATCAAGTTTCAGTTGATTTGGTACGGTTGTTTTCTCTAAAAACCGCGCTAAAATCGATTTCGTCGAAAATTTTGATAATTTATGCTGCTCTCGTCATTTTCACACGAATGGGAGTTATATGGTATAGTTGTCTCATTGAGAGCTATCAATATAAAAAATTTAATCAAAATCGTTAGAGCCGTTTTTGAACAAAAAAAATATTTGGTGTTTTGATCAGTATGATAACCATAGTTAACTTTCAGTGGATTTTGTCCAAACCCTTATTTTGGCGTCCCACGCAGGCCTGCGAGCGAGATATCAAGTTTGAACTGATTTGGTACGGTGGTTTTCTCTAAAAATCGTACACATACACACAGACCATTTTCCCAAATAGTGTTTTTCGGACTCAGGGGGGTCTGAAACGTAAAGATCTGAAGAAAACTCAAAATTTTTTTTTCAGCCGATTACATAACATTCCTTTCTACTTCATAGAGCCAAGGAAAGCAAAAATAAGTACTGACACCAGCTTAATGTTGAGGACGATTTAAGGTTGTATTTAACAAAGCTTGAGCCGAACATTGACGGACAAGCTCACCAATTTTTACTTTCCTTGGCCTTACGAAGTAGAAAGGAAAGTTATGTAATCGGCTGAAAAAAAATTTTTAGTTCTCTTCAGATCTTTACGTTTCAGACCCCCCTGAGTCCAAAAAACACTATTTGGGAAAATGGTCTGTGTGTATGTGTGTCTGTGAACGATTTTTAAAGAGAACCATTGTACCGAATCCATTCAAATTTGATATCTCGCTTGCTGGTTACCATGGGACGCCAAAATGAGGGTTTGAACCAAATCCGCCGAAAGTTAACTATAGCTATCATAGTGATCAAAACACCAAATATTTTTTTCTCAAAAATGGCTCGAACGATTTTGATTAAATTTTTTATATTGATAGCTCCCAACATGGCAACTATACCATAAAATTCTCATTCGTGGGAAAATGACGAGAGCAGCACAATAAATTACCAAAACTTTCGACGAAATCCTTTTTAACGCAGTTTTTAGAGGAAACAACCGCACCAAAGCAGCTGAAACTTGATGTCTAGCCCGCAGGTTACCATGGGACGCAAAAATAAGGGTAAGGGCCAAATCCACCGAAAGTTAACTATAGTCATCATAGTGATCATAAAACCAGCAGCACAATAAATTATCAAAATTTTCGACGAAAAGCGTTTTTACCGCGGTTTTTTCGTTTTAAACTCCGCTGGAATGTTAGTAGAATGTTTAAAAAAATTGGCATTGTAATTCAATTAAATACCTATAGGGTGATTGTTTAAAAACGCTCATGAGATACATGGGGCTCACTCCGGAAATTCTTGAGTTTCAACTACCGCCGTTTCGCTTAATACCAGTTTTAAAACTTTTTACCCTATAACTCTGCCAAAGTGATTACTATCCTTCTTCAAAAAATTCGTGTTTACAGTCTCATTAATTATCTATGTACCAATTGCTCAATAACGGTCCTGGAATGAGTCCGAGCAGCACAATAAATTCGGGAACTGTAACGGCTACCGCTTTCTGCTGCCGTGAAATGTTGTTTGACCAAGTTCAAATGAACTGAGTGATAAATGAATTGATTGAGTAGGAAAAGCCACGTAAAAAGTGATTTGAAGTAGAGCTAAGGAAAGTTGTGTGTTGCAACACCTGAGTCCGAAAAACACTATTTGGGAAAATGGTCTGTGAGTCTGTGAACGATTTTTAGAGAAAACCACCGTACCAAATCACCTCAAACTTCATATCTCAACCGCAGGTCACCATGGGACGCCAAAATAAGGGTTTGGACAAAATCCACTGAAAGTTAACTATGGTTATCATACTGATCAAAACACCAAATTTTGTTTCTCAAAAATGGCTCTGACGATTTTGATTAAATTTTTTATATTGATAGCTCTCAATAAGGCAATGATACCATAAAATTCCCATTTGTGGGAAAATGACGAGAGCAGCACAATAAATATTCAAAATTTTCGACCAAAAGCGTTTTTAGCGCAGTTTTTTCCTTATAAAGTCCGCTGGAATGTTAGTAGAATGCTAAAAAAAATTGGTATTGTAGTCCAATCCAATACCTAAAGGGTGGGTGTTTAAAAACGCTCATGAGATAAATGGGGCTCACTCCAGAAATTCCTGAATTTCTACTACGCCCGTTTCGCTTACTACTAGTTCTAACAGTTATTACCCAATAACTCCACAAAAGTGATTACTATCCACTTCAAAAAATTCGTGTTTACAGCCTCATTAATTATCTGTGTACCGATTGCTCAATATGGGTCCTGCAATGAGTACGAGCAGCACAATCAAATCTGGAACTGTAAGCGCTACCGCTTCCTGCTGCCGTAAAACGTTATTTGACCAAGTTCAAATTAACTGAGTGATAAATGAATTGATTAAATCGAATTGGCCATGTACAAAGTGAATTGACGTAGAGCTAAGGAAAGTTGTGTGTTGCAACGCACCAGATATTTTGAATTGCTCACCTATTTTCGAAAATATTGCGTTTTTTTAATTATTTGAGACAAACGATATACCACGTTATATGTAGAACGTGGTTGCGTTCAAAGAATCGGAAGTTATTGAATTGCTCTTACTTATGTCACGACCATTATTGAGCAAACAGCGCACAGGTGATTCATGAAACCGTCAATTCGATTCTTTTGAGAAATGGTAGTCATTGAAAGGGCAGTGGTTTGGATTCGTAGTCATCTTTTGAACTTTATTAAACTTTCATCGTATAAGTAGTTTATTTTTCTACCACGCTGATTTTTCGGAGAATGCGAGTATCATTTGAGCGAAATTAATAGGGAAAGAACTGAGCTAAAATCGACCATCTTCGAGGGCTTTGATAATTTCTTGTGCGGCCTTGGTAATTTGACTTACCTGGATCAGTCCGAACAAGAAATATGATAAAAATCGTCAAGGGCCCTTTTTGAATCTTTCGTTTAGATCACTATAACTATAGTTAATTCTGTTTCCTAATACCGTTATTTAGGCCTCACGATGGCCTGCATGCTAAATATAAAGTAGTAGTAAGTTAATATTATGTTCAGCGTTTTCCTCAACTGAGCGCACACACGCACATACCATTTTCCGGAATCAGAATCCCTTGAAACTTAAAGATCTGGAGAAAACTCAAACATCCTTTTTCAGCCGATTACATAACTTTCATTTCTACTTCGTAGAGCTGAGGCAAGTTTAAATAAAGTTAACAGCTTGAGTGAACGGAGGGTGGATGTAGATGGGGAAAGTTCGCATTTAATTGTGGGCGAGTGGGGTGAATGTCGACATGAGCAGAGTTGGAACATTTAATATCGAAGAGTGTTGGTAAGACCGTGTCTCTAGCACAGGGCCCCTAGTTGATCTCCAATGACGTTTTACTTTCCTTAGCCCTACGATAATGAACAGACAGTCACGCAATCGGCTAAATTTATGAGTCTAAAAACATAGGCTATGAGAAAATAGTCTGTGTGTATCTAAAAACGCGATCGAGAAAATGCATAGGCCAAATCAGCTCAAATTTCATATTCATCCTGCAGATCAATGAGGGACGAAAAAATTAGGTGATGAGCAAAATCGGCCTAAAACTAACTGTAGTTACCTTACCAAAAAACTGTAGTTACCTTATCAAAACACCGAAGTACAAGTTTTATTAAATTTGTTGTAAACGGTTCCCGATTGCGAGTACATAACGGCAATTTAAAATGTGGGAGAAGAGAGCAGCACAATAAGTTATCAAAAACTTCGAACAGATTTTAGTGCAGTTTCCCCCGTATAAATAAATTAGTTTAGTAATGGCCATCAAGACAAACAGGCGCAAAATTCTAAATTTCAAACTAACGTCATTTTTTTGACTAACTTTTTTCGGGGAGTTTTCCCCACTAACTAAAGAACTGTAAACACGAACCTTCCCAAAAAAAATCATGCTACCAGTTTTATCAATTACCTACATGTTGGACGAAGGCCATGGCATAAGTAGCTGCGGCGGAATAAATTCCGGAGCTGTAGGCGCTGCAGCTTAGGATGTATGAGTTATGTTTTATCAAGTTCGTGCGAACTGAGTGAAAAATAGATTGGATTAGTAGTTTAAATGTACATGGCGCTGGGGAAAGTTGTGTCGCATGAATTATATTATTACGGAGAGCAGGGTAGTTCGGGCGAATTCGAAGTATTTAACTCCCGGCCATTTTATCACTGATCCAACGCAATACTGAATCAGATTTATTAACCGACAACCCAAAAAATCGAATGGATCGCTGGCAAGAAGTAGACTAAGACATCTCTTTACTTGAAGATCGGTACAAAACACAGTCCTAGTCGTGAACATCAAAACCAAGACTCTTTAAACGCTCCTCAGTAAACCTCAAGTCATTTCCTAGATCATCTTGATGTGTCATTTGTAAAATGTCTACACTGTTACGGTATCAATATTTTGTCTTCGTTATTTGGGCTTCTAGCCAGCGTATCAAAACGTCCTGCCTGTTCCTTCAACCGGCCAGCCACAACATCCTAAAAAAAGAATACCATTCATTTCAACCTCCCTCACCACCCACCAATAAAAGGATATTCTGGATATATACGCTAACTATACATGTGCCATGTATGTTCTACTTCGAACGAAGATGGCCTTTCTTATTATTTATTGGACAGAGAGTGACTTCACGAAAGTAACTTTTAGTTGCGCTGTCGCCTCACACCAGCAAATGTTTACCAAGATCTCTCATAAAAACGTCATCTGCACAAATGTGAGAAAGGCCCTCTTCCTACATGACGACGCATTCAGTCCTCGGAACACCAACGTCTGAAGGTGGATGCGGGATACTGGTAAAACTTACGCAAATTCTTTTACGAAAAAGGTACCGGTTTCTTCTCATTGATACAGCCCAATGAGAGGTTGTACGGCCCCCAACGTTCATAAGGACGAGAAGGTTTCGATTCGATCAACTGTTAGAACATATCGTGAAAATCTCATTGGTCCAAAAAGTTTTCTAAGCTAGAGACTCGCATATTAACGTTTCCAACAGAATTGCACTTGCTGCATTGTCGATGAAAATTTACTTAAACTGCGTGTACATAGTGAGGTTAGACATACACGATGAAGAACAGGAAGACCCACAAACTATGACTATCTTTTTCACAGAAAATCAAAACAAAACATGTTGACAGTCCCATGGATGAAGCTATTCACCCACTAAATTCCTGAACTTTAAGCCTCACCGGTTTCTAGTTCAGTTGTGCGAGGTTCATATACACCGAGTCAAAAGCAACAAGTCGAATTAGTAGGCGAAACGATCAAACTCGCATGTACGAGGCGCTGAGGATTGTTATGCGGTGCTAACAGCATATTTCGAGAAGTGCTTTATCATAAGGAACGTAAAACATCATTACGAACCCCATTCCTTTTTGGTTCGCTCGGCGCCACTGCGGGCGAGTGCCGCTGCGTGTTGCAGCCGACGACTCACGGCCACCCACCGCCCGCCCAAAACCCGCGTCTTCAAACGTCATTCGCCGAGGCCGACCCTCGTCCCCGACCCGCTGAATTCAACCGCTTGACGAGTAGAACGAGCGGAAAAGAGGAAGGGAGAGCCAATCTGTCGAAAGACGAGTTCGCGCGGCAGGCGGCGAACCTCCCGAACGTGGGCGGGACTTGAACTCAAGACGGTCGACCAATGCGGCGCGAGGGGAAAAGCGCAGGCGCCGAGGCGGGAACAAGCCGCCCTGACGTCACGTTCGACTCGCCCTATTAATAACGTCGGTTGAAACAGACATGCTCGCCAGGGGCTCCCCCCTTGAACCTCAACCGCTTGATTCTCGGCGCGGGAGTGGGGACGGCCCGGACGCCCGATGTTTGCTGTTGCGCCATCGGAGTCGCGCGGTCCGGGAAATGAAGAAGATCTCGAGAGCAGATCCAACTCCTAAGGAAATGGCCGTGAAATGAATTTAAGCTGGCCACTGACGATTGTTCCAAGTGGAGTGGCGCGGCGCAAAGTCAGGCGATATTGGAATGACGGAAAGAAGAGTCGAAAGTGGAGTTCATTCACGATCGCTCCACTCCACTCCAATCCACCAGTGCCGTTCTGTCTTTTGAAGAGGAAGTGGTGTGGAAGGGTGTATCAAAATTGCCTATTACCTGTATTATCATTTGATTTATTAATGATAGTTTGAAAAGCGTCTTGCCGCAAGATGGATGAAGAAGAATCTCTTCTTTTGGCCACAGTTGTATGCTTGTACGCCAAACAAAGAAGACCCAAACGGAAGTGGGTGAAACAATGGTTTCTCAACAGAAGACAGAACACACGTAAATTTACTTCAAGAGCTGCGGTTAGAATTATCTGACTGGAGAAATTACTTGCGAATGAATGAAGAGGCCTACTTTCAATTACTCCATTTGGTTACGCAAATGATTAAAAAAGAAGACACCGTCATGAGACAGTGAGAGGCTCGCTGCTACATTACGATTTCTGGAAACTGGGATGAATTTTGAAGAGCTGAAATCTGGGTCACTCGTTATCCACAAGCAGCTATGTTCCTTGTATAAATCAATTACGGAAATTACGAAATCCTTGCTGGAAACACTCATTTCGCGGCGAAAAAACGTATATTGGGGAAAGAACTGACAGATTAAACACAGGGCAAAAAGCGATAAATGAGTTGTTGGATTTTGAATCACAGGAAAGTGCCCGGTTTCCCCACTCACGTTCGTTCCATCGCGCCATCTGTCCGTATTGCCGGGTCGCGTTTCCCCATTCACGAGCAGTTGGACTGATGATGTTTTGGAGCGAAGCGATGGCTTTTGGACTGGTTGGAATTCCATCAGGTCCCGTCACTCCACTCCATAACCGACGAGTTTCGCCATTCACGTCGTTCCATTGGCGCGCTACCTCGCCATTTGGCTTGTTGGAACGATCGTCAGTGGCCAGCTTAACGCGCCAGTGTCCCACTTAGAGATCCCCCACCCAACAACAGATTTCTACGGCTGTAACAATTAATCCTATCATTGTTTCACTCAGTTTATATGGAGCTGGTAGAACGTTCTATATAGAAATTCTAAACGTTAAATACTGAAATACAAGCGTCAAGCACAAGAAAAGTATTTAACGTTCCAGAACGTATCTGGTTGACTTATCTCACATAAGCAATTCATGACACTGCCATACAATTCGAACTGTTTTGGAATTACAGGGAAAAAGTCATTCAAAGATACGACCGTAGTCTGCGTTTCGGAATTTCTCGAGTTGTTCGCAATTCTTTTATAACCATCACCCACAGGCAGGGTATGTTAACTCAATATGACGATTACGGTTGTATGTGGTAGGAAACGTTTGTGTACAAAACATGTACAATTTGAACAAAATTAATTCATAGCTCCTTGTGACTTATTGCGATCGCGTTAAACGTTGGTGAATAACTTTCAGGCAAGATGTGTCTACGTGTGACAAACGAAGGCGCGGAAAGAAGAACATCGAAGAAAAGAGGACCAAACCCTTAAAACACAAAAGTAGCGAAAAAGCAAAAACCACGCGGTGAAAAAATAGGAGTTGAGTTCATGTCCAAAATGGCGAGATGCTGTTTGAGGAACGAGACTGGACGGGACGAGGGATGGTACTGTTCATTAAAACAATTCGGCTACGTCAGGTCAATCTTAAGTTTGAAGATACGATTGACATACCGACCCAGTTGAACGAAAACGGGGGGGGACCAGCCTCAGCCAACTCCCTGATTAACAGTTCCTTCACAAAAAAAGTAAAATGAATTACCCACTCGTTCCTTCGTATTCTACAAAACTCGATATTCATCACAACAGAAGCAGAATCTGTTACGCATTTTTATCAGATCCTGCTTTTAGTAATTACACTCCTATGGTCGTACTTCATCGTCGAAAAAAATATCTGGTGCGTTGCAACACACAACTTTCCTTAGCTCTACAACAATTCATTGTACATGGCTAATTCTATTAAATCAATTCATTTATCACTCAGTTTATTTGAATCTTGGTCAAACAACGCTTTACGGCAGCAGCAAGCGGTAGCGCTTACAGTTCCAGATTTTATTGTGCTGCTCGTACTCATTTCAGGACCATTATTGAGCAATTGGTACACAAGGAATTAATGGGGCTGTAAACAAGAATTTTTTGAAGGAGGATAGTAATTACTTTTTCAGAGTTATTGGGTAAAAACTTTTAGAACTGGTAGTAAGCGAAACGGCAGTAGTTGAAATTCTTGAATTTCTGGAGTGACCCCCATGTATCTCATGAGCGTTTTTAAACACTCGCCCTTTAGGTATTAGATTGGACTACAATAACAATTTTTTTTAATATTCTACTAACATTCCAGCGGAGTTTATAAGGAAAAAAAAACTCCGCTAAAAACGCTTTTCGTCGAAAATTTTGATAATTTATTGTGCTGCTCTCGTCATTTCCCCACAAATGGGAATTTTATAGTGGAATTATCTTATTAAGAGGTACCAATATAAAAAATTTAATCAAAATCGTTAGAGCCGTTTTTGAGAAAAAAAATTTGGTGTTTTGATCACTATGATAACTATAGTTAACTTTCGGTGGATTTTGCCCATACCCTTATTTTTGTGTCCCATGGTAACCCATAGGCTGGACATCAAGTTTCAGTTGATTTGGTACGGTTGTTTTCTCTAAAAACCGCGCTAAAATCGATTTCGTCGAAAGTTTTGGTAATTTATTGTGCTGCTCTCGTCATTTTCCCGTATATGTGAATTTTATGGTATGGTTGACATATTAGGAGCTATCAATATAAAAAATTTATTTAAAATCGTCAGAGCCGTTTTTGAGAAAAAAATTTGGTGTTTTGATCACTATGATAACTATAGTTAAATTTCGATGGATTCTGTTCATACACTTATTTTGGCGTCCCATGGTAACCTGCGGTCGAGATATGAAGTTGAGCTGATTTGGTACGGTGGTTTTCTCTAAAAATCGTTCACAGACACACAGACCATTCTCCCAAATAGTGTTTTTCGGACTCAGGAGGGTTTGAAACGTAAAGATCTGAAGAAAACTCAAATATTTTTTTCAGCCGATTACATAACTTTCCTTTCTACCTCGTAGAGCCAAGGAAAGTAAAAATCGTTAAAGTCAGTCGACAATAACGGAAGGCTCATAGTTTTACGTTATAAATAAACTTGGAATCTGTAGCTCAACGATCTACATAGAAATTGGTAGCACTTGAGGTTGAATATTTATTACCTACTATGCCTCAAGTATTTTTGATTAATCACGAGACTGCAAACACGATTTTTTCGAGTACGCTCGTGTTTACTGTTTTAGAATTACCGGGTAGATACTCTGCGAGTAGAGTGAAACGCCAGTAGTTTGAATTCCGGTACTCCTGGGTGTGCTTCTAACTATCTTATGAGCATTATTAAACTATCAGTTTCCAAATGAAATGAATGAGCGTCGATCAAAGTCAGTTCATTGGACTACCACCCTGATTTTTCTGAGAACGTTAGTATCATACGAGATGTAAAAGCGGAAGACTGAGCTGTTTCCTCGAAATGTTTCGTATGTGTGCTCTTGTCCTTTGCTTCAGACTGGATTTTACTTTATCGTTTTGTTATTTGGATTTATCCACACAAAAGATTTAATTAAAATCGTTAGAGCCAACAAAAATTAGTATTTGATCACTATGATAACTATTGTTCGTTAGTTCAACTATTGTTCAAGCAATTTCTCCCACACCCCTATTTTGTCGTCCCGAATTTGAACTAATTTGCCGTTCTCTCACGATTTCCACCACATATATAGTCACTGATCGTTTTCTCACGTGGTGTTTTTCGAGCTTGAAACGTTAGGGCAGGCCATACACAGCGGAGCCATTTGGCCTGAGACCTTCAGTTCAAGTGCATTTGGCTCCGAGCCAAATCATGGGGGTCACATACCATTGGACCAAGCCAGTTACATCAAGCTGCCGTATCAACTTCACAGCCGCGTTCTCAATCGAGTGTCAGTTCTCATATTCATACGAACTACGAGGAGTTTGTTAATTAAGTAGCGGTTGGCCATTTTTAAATCGAACGTATGGCTAACAACCACATACTTTTCTTCGTTATCATTAGTAAATGAAATGCATACTTTCCTTAGCCCATAAAGTAGGAAGGAAAGCTATGCAATTTCAAAGCCTCCCGAGTCCGAAACACACCATTCCATAAAACGGTCTATGTACGTGAATGTTGAACTCAAACTTTATATTAAGGCTACCGATCAGCATAGGACGCCAAAATCTTTGGTTTGATCAAAATCGGTTTAAATTCAAGTTTAAATTTAGTTTAAGTTTAAGTTAAGTTTAATCATTGCTATCGAAACATCCAACGTTTTATTTTTCAAAACGGCTGTAACGTTTTTTTAGTAGATTACATTAATTTACTTAGGCCTACGTAGTAAGAAGTTGTGTAATCAGAAGTCAATTTTTTCAAGTTTTCTTCACATCTTTACAATTTAAGACCGAAAAAATTCATTTCACTGGAAACCTACGAAGTGGTCATTCAGTGAAAATAATGACATGGCAGGGGCATTAAGCACTATCACGTTTAATAAGAACGCTACGTTGGACCAAGGTTGTCCAATGATAAAAATCGCGTCATGTAATGCGTATCACCTCATATTGATGTTAGCATGACGTACTACCCTGTGAGCCTGTTTCTGCTCTGGAAAGGATACATCGTATTTTCTCGGACCTTCTTTTACTACTTGCCCTTTCCCTTTAACTCCACTTCTCTCTTGAACTTATTCGACACATGCTGCAATGTGTCATATTTCATGAAACTCTCAACCTTTCCTTCTGTGATAGTATAAACTTAACGGGTGGCCAACACGTAGGGCTCTAAGAAGGGCTGTTTGTGTCCGCTCGCAGGCTTATTCAGGCGACTCGGTTAGGGCACCCGCCGCATCTAGATTATTCAGATTATAACTTTCGCTTAACTTGATCTGTTTACTCGGCTGCGGTGAATAACAAAGCGGATGGAGTTGTTTCCACCTTGTAACTTGTCAGACCACGCCTAGTTTCGAAACGTTTAACTTTGACCGAATAGAAATTTCTGAATGTCGTTCTGTGAAGTGTTTTTCGCCACCCAGGCTTGTTGGTTGTAAAATGTACCGAACGTACGGAATTGGAACACAACCGACAATACGTTTTTGAGCAGAAATCTAAAAAACTAAAAGAGCTACAAATTTCAAGATGGTATACAAGAATTTTTCCGTCTCTCATATTTTTTCAATTTTGCATTAAAATTCATCAAAGAAGCGTGTTGAGGAACAAGGCCTTAGGCTAACTAGGTACATGTAATTGTTGCAGACATGACAACATCTTCAGCCCACGGGATATCAGCTCAGAATTGTTATAGTGACATACTGAAACCTGAAAAACTTTCCACTCACTTAAGCTATTTTCAAATTTTTACGTAAAGAAGTCGGACACCAACAGAATATGCCCCTACAACCACTTTACGGTGTTCGACAGCACGTGGGCAACGCTTAAAAAATATTCCTGCCAGCAAACAAAAAAGTTAACTGCATCGGCCGGGAATCGAACCCGGGCCGCCCGCGTGGCAGGCGAGCATTCTACCACTGAACCACCGATGCTCTGTTAAAGATGGGAAAAACTACACTACGTACGTAGTGTAGTCAAACATCAAAATGATAATTACGTAAGGCATTATTGTTCTGCATAGCACGACCCTTTGTTTTCAGTCTGTGGCCTCGTGATCACGATACAGTATGTACATCATCTCATAATAAAATACGACGGATCTTTGAAATCTGGAGATTCTATTGGACCGCTATGAGTACTAAAGGCATAGTCCTTTTTTTAAACCACGTCACAGATATCAAGAATAATATATTATATTATGTTGCATAAGACTATTACTTGTGATGTTTATGTATATTTGTTAACATGATTTTATATTTACCTAACAAGTGCTGAAAGAACCGTGATACGAGATCCCCAGTACTCAAGGAGAAACAGTGGTTCGACCAAGATACTGTGATTCTGAGATGTGAAAAAAAGGACGGAAAACATTGAAGAATGGAAAAGAAGTGGCGGCAGCCTGCATCTGGTCTTCTGGTAGTGATGAGTCTGAACAGTCAGTTGGACTGCCAGTTTACGTGTACAGTACAGTTGTCTCAGTAATCTGATAGAGGTGAGGTAATCAAATCTGAGTTTTATAATCTTGTACAGAACAACTTCTTTAACATTACTTGTGCCACACGTGAGCTCCATCATAGTGGACATAGTTCCTATGTGCGGGCACGTGTGGCTCAGGTGGCTGTGTTTCACTGCTCTATATGCTTTTATTGTGCATTCTGTATCCGCTTTAGAGAGAGATTTAAGAGGGAACGATCGCTATGAAAGAAAACAGATATGTGTCTGTCTCTCGCTATCCCAACTACTTCAGGCCTGGTCGATTTGCGAAAACAGTTGCTCCTTTTTTCACTCAATTGATTAAGTGGATTATAGCAAATTTAGTGAGACGGCCAAAAAAACATAACAGTACCTAAAAGAACAATTTACACGGAAATAGTAAACATTTTTTCTGACGACCAGAAGCCCCTATCGTAATGGCCCGGCATCATGCCGAAAATCCAACGCTACCGTTTTCATTAATTCGAACCTTCTGCAACTAAAAATAATGTCACTTGTCTAGCTGACATTGTTAGGGGTTGCCAAGGGCACACAACAAATATTTCCTCCACTCGTGTTGAAAATTATAAAATGAGTACATTTCTCGAAAAAAAAGGGACTAAAACATGGAAATAATTGTCTTCCCGACGTACAGCTATGATGGGATCGCTCACCAAGTAGGCAAGCGACCGTTAGACAGACCGCTTCGGAGGGTAACGAAGACTGGGCTATGCGGCTCAGAGCCCTCTTAGTTTGACAAGACCGGCCAGGTCCCCCGAGTCCGGAGGCCGTGATTCTTTTAAAAACATCTGGTGCGACGCACCACACAAAAATCCTTAACCTCAAGTGCAACCAACGATTTTTATGACTAGCAACTAATCAAATCAGCTTTTCACTCTTATTTGTATGAGCCCGGGAGTTCACGTGAATGCCTACTTATTTCACGAACTTTATTGAGTAACAAGCGCAAATGTGATTTATAGGACTCAACGTTATGTATTACTACGGAATGGGGCAGAGACCATTTGAGAGAATGGTCTATGAGTGCAATGGAGTGAGAAAGCTGTGCCAAATCGGTTCAAAGTTGATATTTAGCATCCATACCAACATGAGGAGACCCTCCCTGCCGTTATGAAAATAAGGGTAAGAGCAAAACAAGCCCAAATTCAACTATACTTATCAGAATGATCAAAACACCAAATTTTTCTCTCAAAAACGGCTCTACCAGTTTCCACGTTGCAGGTTATCTTTTACCCGTTCCTATGAACTGAATGAAAAATATATCGTATTATTTGATTAACGTTCTTAAAATAATGAATGAAAAACATATTGATTGAGGTGATGAAAGTGAAAAAAATCTATGGATGTGTGTAGAGCCAAGGAATGTTGCATGATGCGTCGCACCGGATACTTTAAAATAAAACTTCAGTGTTCTTATAATATAATAGCAAAATGATAATAATAGTAATCGAAAAAGGAGCCTTCAGGGGATCGTATCCTTTTATGAAATGTGATACTTCCACCCCTAACTCATGAGGTAAATCAGTTAAGTGTAGGACGTCGGGGAGGTTCTCTAGCAAGGAGATAAAGCTAATTCGCACTACGAGATGCCTCTCATAGCGCTCAACTCATTGCATTCTAATACGTGGGTCGTTTGGCCGAGAATCTGAGCACGGCCACCAAGAGATCCCTAGAGGCGAGGAACCTGAGACCGAATGAGAGATGACGAAGCTCCCAGCAAGCACCACAAAAAATGAGACCTGCGCGTTTGAGAGAGGGAAGGCACAAACCTCTGGACTCGCTCAGTAGGGGGTTAACTCCTGAAGCCAGAAGAGATGACTGACGGCATGAGTCTGCCTCATGAAGAGGGGAGGGGAAATCCAACTCCCTCCGTAGAAGATTCCCTAGACCTAAATAACCGTCACATCTACCCATATTAAACTAACATCGTATAGGTAGCTTTCTAGGCTACCACAAATTTTTTTAAACAACGCTTGTGCCAAGATAGAATTATAATGATCAATATTAGGTGCGCCGCATTACACTATTTTCCTCAGCTCTACGTAAATCCCCTAGTTTTCATGGTGTTTGCCACAAATTCAACGTATTTTTCACTCATTCATTTGAACCAGGTAAAACATCACTACTTGGCGATGGCAGAAAGCGCTAGATATTACAGTTCCGGAATTTATTGTGCTGCTTATGCTCATGCCCTGGCCATTATTGAACAATTCACACATAGAGCATTAATTAGGCTGTACACAAGATTTTTTGAGAAGGATAATAATCACTTTTCCAGAATTGCTGGGTAAAGACTTTTTAAATGGGTGGTAAGTGAAACGGCAATGGTTGAAATTTCGGAATTTCTGGGGTAGCCCGTATATATTTTACGAGCGTTATTAAATCCTCATCGTATGAGTACTTGATCGAACTACCACCTTAATTTTTCTGAAGATTTTAACGACATTTGAGCGAAGTTTAAGAAGAAAAAACTACGCTAAAATCAATTTTCGTCGAAATGTTTGGTAATTTATTGAGCTGCTCTCGTAATTTCCTCACGGATGAGAATTTCATGAAATTGTCGAGTCATTTGAAGGTATTTATGCAAGAAACTTAATCAAAATCGTTAGAGCCGTTTTTGAGAAAAAAAGATTTGGCGTTTTAATCGCTATGATAACTATAGTTTTGTCGCTCATACCTTTATTTCGGCTACAGAGAGCAGAAACTAAATAGATTAAGGAAATGGGGAGTACACCCAGACTACCCTACGCTGGAAGGAAAGAAGGATAAGAGGATGTTCCATGATTGAACGACCGCCCATTTAGATACGCCTCGAACATGGGTGGTGATACCTCAGAAACTGCCTGCTGACACCCAGCAGACGCATCTCCTCAGAACTTTTCTTGCACCACATACCACGCCAGGACATGATCAATGCTGCAACCCTAATGTTGCCTGCCTCCACTCCACAAGCTTCCGCAGATCCGTCCAGTCATATTTGCGCCTTTTGGCTTCCGGGATACTACATGTACATTCAGGATCACTGCAGACTGGTCGGGACCAATGGCAACAGTGTCAGGCCTTACTCCCTCTCTAGATACAACCCGGTAGTGCCACTTTCTCTCCACTTTCCAGTCCTCAGATGACAATGCACCAGCAACCTGATGCTTGACACGGCCCCCGTGAGTACGCAGACACCTCTGCACCACATGAATCAGCGACTCGAACTGGTTACCACAGGCATGACAGCGAGCATCCCTCTTGTACACCTCATCACTGTAAGCTTTGACGGCACACGAATGGCGTGAAAGTGCCAGTAATCCCTTCCATGGAGGCGCGTGTGACATCCTAGCTTGAGCACTTATGGCGCAAGAACAGAACGGTGATTGAGAAAGATGTACGATATGTGGAAGGCCAAGCCAAGCATGCACAGTAGATCACACACAGACCATTTTTCCAAATAGCGTTTTTCGGACTCAGTAGGAACGTACTTCGTAGAGCCAAGGAAAGTAAAAACTGCGCTAAAATTGATTTTCGTCGAAATGTTTGATAATTTATTGTGCTGCTGATGTCAATTTCCCATGAATGTGAATTTTATGATTTTGTCGTGTCATTTGGAGCTGTCCAAACAAAAAATTTGATCAAAATCGTTTGATCCTTTTTTTGAGAAAATTGGAAAAAAAAGAAAGGCCAACAAATCTCGTTTTCCGCGCTACCTTACCCTCCTACCCACCTCAACTCCTTACCCGTTGGGCCGCAAATTTTAAAAAACGCTGCAAATTATTACACAACCGTTTATTATTCTCTTGCAAGCCTCACACCTCCAAGACCCATCCAATTCGAACCAGCTTCCTTAAGTATGGGCATTTTTCTGCCTAACCTGACCACTACGGAACGACGAAAATTGGCATATTCTAGGCGCCTGTAGGCAACTCAAGGCAAGAGTTTAGCTGACGGGTGGTTGGAGTGAGACGAGAGGTAGCGTGGGAAATGACGGCAGGCTGGGAACAAACGATAACTTTCGCTGTATTGTCCCGCGAGTTCTTTCTATTAGCAAATTATAGACCGTCCTATTCGACTCAGCTCCCACAAATACCTAAGAAACAATACCAAACGGGACGTAAATGCGATAAATATGCCAATATTTCAGCTGATTTTCAAACCATTTCATTCAAACTACAGGTTTCGTCAGATTGGATTGCCGAGCCGGCAGGCATAACTAGATACCACATGAGATTTTTTGCGCAATAGAATGGATTTTTCGACCACGTTAAAGGCAAAATATGGTCGATTTGGAATCCCGATGCACTGAACCGTAAAGTATCATATTTTGACGGGGGTGTGCGTCAAAAAATGTTCCTGGCCCAAAACATAGGAGTATTATTAACAATTAATGCATATTTTTACGCTACTTCCCCCAATAATGAAATTCAATTTGATCCTAGAGAACAAAATTATAGAACCGTGAAAACGAGCGAGAATCTTAAGAATAACGTATTTTGACTGAAACCCCCCCTCTCCCTCAATGGTTAATTATGAAATTCCCAAGAAACAGATGGCTAAATCAACAAAATCGAAGCCTCGAAAAATGCTAGTAAGTGAAACAGTTTCTTAGCCCTATGAAGTATAGAGAAAAGTTACGTAGTCAGCTGACTGACAAAGTTTTTTAATTTGCTTTCATCAGACCTTTACGTTTTAAGAGCTGCAAAGCCCGAAAACACCATTTGGGATATAGTTTGAGTGAAGGTTTTTTTTACGGACTCCCACATGTGAACCTTCTAATGTTAACAGACTAATAAACCACCACCTACGCAACGAGTACTCGATGGTTGAAGTCTTTCAATCCCATCAAACACCAATTTTCTCCTGATTAGGGCTTACGAATCGGTGGTGGTCAATTTGAGCTCAAACTCGGACACCCTGCAACCATCATTGCCACTGGGCAGCGCGTGAAAAACTAACATCAGAGGCGAAAAAAATAGAGCACGGCAATTCCCGGACTCAGGGATATAGAGAAGCCAGCAACAATAATTATTACGAGCAGCGCATCAATTTATCATAATCTGTGCCGTCGTTGGTGCGACATCGTATTTCAGTCAGCCCTTGTCTCTCAAATCTAGGTCGCCATGATGACAACTCTTGATCGCTAAATTGAAGATCTCAGCTTGAAAACGAATAATTACGAAACAGAAATTTGATTGAGTGAATCATAAATCTGGCGTTTGGCAGTTTATAAATAGTAGTTTAAAAGTAAATAATTTTGATTGTCTGAAATATACTCTTCCACACTATTGTGATTCCAAACTGACGTAAATACATAGCGCAACAACTGGAAAGGCTCAAACTTCCCATAATTATTCGGTAATAATAATCGTAAGCGATTTAAAAATATAAATAAGAGTGGTGATAACCTTCAATATTTACTAGAGCCAGTGATAAAAATTCAGAAGGTAACTATAACCGGTTGTAAACAAGCCGATTCAGAACAAAGTAATGGACAACGCTGCAATTCACGGACCCCGCAATGAAATACATCGCGCCACCTAGGCGCTATAATAGTACTTCTACAACAATTAAGCCTCGCCTTTAAGTGCTACAATAAATAACAACACAAAAACTTAAACACCCCCTTCAAAACAAGTCGGCGGCGTACCGCCTGACAATATCGACATAATTCGTACGATTTACACATAAATTAAAGATTTATCGTACTCACCACAAAGTCGTAAGCAGTTTACAGCTGGGTATCGTATCGCCGAAGGGCGACTGTGCGCGAAATAACCGAAAAACGTCTACACAAGTTGAAAACTAGATGAGAAACCGAAACCGCGGCCATATTCAACTGAACGACTGTTAGTTCCAGCGATGCCCGTAACGGTGCGCTGTTGCCGGCTCAATTTTTCCCGCTCCGTTTTGATTTTGTAGAAACCTGTCGAAAAAAAGACCCAAATTAAAAACAAATAATGCGCAATAAAATCTTATTGTACGTGCGAATGTAACCACTCAATTTTACATTACCTGCTGACGAAAATGGAAACATTTCAATAAAATCGTCCGTGATTAGGACGTAATGTACACTGGTTTACTAAAACAAATTAGAACATTTTTCGCCCTTCTTCATTCATCAAATTGCACATCACGGTCGAGCGACAAGATTTGGTGTGTACCATCACACTACTTTTCGTGACTCCCGTAAATTCGACGACCCACTTTATATACGAGTACTATACCTACGTTCAACGAGCTCTAAAAGTGCATGAATTTAACCGAAATCGTTACCTTCTTTTTCGAGTTATCAAAAACACATTTAATGTCTGGCTAATTTCTTTTTCCGATTCATCTTCGCTTAAATTTCGCTTCAACAGATAGTCACAGAAATGGTTACGGAGAATAAACATCTGGTGCGTAGCAACACACAACTTTCCGCCACCCCCGTGATTTCGAACACCAGCTACATATGCGGGCGCTATATCTTCGTTCAACGCATATTTACAGGAACATTTATGGAGAACAAAATGTAGAGACTAGTTGGCTGAGAGTACTCCGTAAGTTTGATCGAAATCGTCAGAGCCGTTTTTGAGAAAATTGGAATACCGATAAATTAATATTCGACAAATCTCCTTTTCTGAGTTAACTTGGCTTATATCTCCGTTCAACATATATATACAAAAATAATTATGGAGAACGAAATGTTGGTATGGGTGACTGAATGACACTCTGTAAGATTGATCACATCTGGTGAAGCAGTTACCCTGGAATTAACGGAAATGTTAGAAAAAACGTTATTTTCGTCACATTTTCATGTTTATCCCTGTTCAATGGACCGTCACAGGAACACTTATTGAGAACAATATGTAGGTATTAACTATTTGAAAAGATCCTGTGAGTTTGGTGAAAATCGCTGAAGCCGTTTTGCCAAAAAGCGTAAAAAACCTATTTTTGCTTCAGGGGCCCTTATCTCCGTTCACCGTATTTTCATGGAGATATGTATGGAGAAGAAAAGTTAGGTATTGATTAGGAGAAGATAATTTGAAAGTTTAATCAAAATCGTTAGAGCCGTTTTCGAGAAAAATGCGAAAAACACTGGTTTTTGGTATATTTCCGTCCCCCACACCCTTCCCATCAGTGACCCCCATTGATTCGTTCAACGCATTTTTACAGGAACATTTATGGAGAACAAAATGTAGAGACTAGTTAGCTGAGAGTACTCCGTAAGTTTGATCGAAATCGTTGGAGCCGTTTTTGAGAAAATTGGAATACCGATAAATTAATATTCGACAAATCTCCTTTTCTGAGTTAACGTGGCTTATATCTCCGTTCAACATAAATATACAGAAATAATTATGGAGAAAGAAATGTGGGTATGGGTGACTAAAAGACACTACATTAGAATTTATGACATCTGGTGAATAAGTTACCCTGGAATTTACGGAAATGTTCGAAAAAACGTTATTTTCGACACATTTTGATTTTTATCTCTGTTCAATGGACTGTCAGAGGAACATTTATTGAGAACAATATGTAGGTATTAACTATTTGAAAACATCTCTAAAGTTTGGTGATAATTGTTGAAGCCGTTTTGCCAAAAAGCGTAAAAAACCTATTTTTCCTTCATGGGCCTATCTCCGTTCACCGTATTTTCATGGAGATATGTATGGAAAAGAAAAGTTAGGTATTGATCAGTAAAAGATAATTTGAAAGTTTAATCAAAATCGTTGGAGCCGTTTTCGAGAAAAATGCGAAAACCCCTATTTTTTGGGCCTAGGCTAATTGAGAGTCCTCCGTAAGTTTGATCGAAATTGTTGTAGCCGTTTTTGAGAAACTTGGAATACCGATAAATTCCCATCGGCCGAAATCGTCCATAACCTTATTTTGGTGTCTACAAAAAATAACGAACAAAACAAAAAAAGAACCAGCTCAATCGGATCAGCCGTTCTCCCGCAAATCGAACTACAGACACACATACACAGATCTGTTTCTTTATTTCATGACTGTACCTAAACCCTCGACGAGGGTTATATCAGTCATACAAGTTGCGGTTTCGCTAATATGCAAGAGGCCGGCCCCTGCAGCATCCACCGAACTCAGACCTGTGGAGGTACGGCAGGTATGTGGTCGTTAGCCAGTCTCACCGTAGAGAGCTGTTGCCCGTGTGTTACCGCGCGGAGGTGACCACCTGAGGAATCCCGTACCATCTGGGAGTAGTTCTTTATCTGGTTCCCTACCTGATCTTACTTTACTTGGGTGGCAAGTTTCAAAAGGACAGATCAACTATAACCACTTTTCTTAGCCATCACCTTCTTTGCGAACTTTGCAAAATGGTTGTAGGCTTCCTTTGTAGCAGTTA
This sequence comes from Pachypeltis micranthus, assembly GCA_020466155.1. Classification (NCBI taxonomy): domain Eukaryota; kingdom Metazoa; phylum Arthropoda; class Insecta; order Hemiptera; family Miridae; genus Pachypeltis; species Pachypeltis micranthus. The sequence goes on along the minus strand of CM035770.1, from coordinate 52,511,520 downwards.
ATGCTGCTAAGTTCGTTTGCCCACCCAACAACCGTCGCTCACTGTTGTAGAAACTACAGTGGAGCAGCACATGGTTTCTTGTTTCCTCCGCACTGGAGGCACAAGACGTGCATAATGGAGAGTCGTTCAGGGAAAAGAAGTGAAGCCGCGCATTGAAGTCACCATGTCCCGTGAGGAACTGGCTCGTCCAGTGGTCTGGCTCAACCCATTTTCTAGAAAGACGTTCGCGGATGTTGGGGAAGAACTCATACGTATCACGTCCCTTTGACGAGGATTCCCATCTCGCTTGCCATTTCTCTAGAGCCCATTCATCGATGGCGGCAAGTTTCTGTTCTGTGGTGAGATCCGCACGGAGTTCAGCCCAAAGCGGGGGAAGCTCCCGTTTCACTCTCCACTTGTCAATCATGCACTCAACAGCCAAATCAACTGGTAACTGACCAGTGATCACCTGGAGTGCTTCCGTTGATACAGTCTTGTAGGCCTTGGTGATCCACAGGAGCGCAGCTCTCTGGGATTGAGCCAATACTCTCTTTTGATTGACTGTTAGTTTGCTACCCCAGACAACGGGGCAGTAGCCAATCACACCTAGATATATGGCCTTATACATGAGGATAGTGTCGTGGTAACACACACCCCAAGTGGCCTTAGTAATGGCACGCAGTGAGGCAAACCTTGCAATGGTAGTGCCTTTAAGGGACTGGAGGTGTTGGTTGAAACCCCACCTCTCACCTATATTCACTCCTAAATACTTGACGTGCATTTCAAGAAGAAGCCTGTGGCCGCCAAAGCGTATTCTGGGTGGATTATTCACTTTCCCCTTCAAGAGGATTAGCTGGGTTTTTTCCTCAGCCACCTGCATCTTGACATGCTCGCACCATTGCTTGACAGTGCGGAGCACGTGGTGGGTTTTTTCTTCAATTTGGCGGACTGACTCTGCAAAGATCAGCACAGTCAAGTCATCCACATAGGCGTACGGCTCGCAGTCAGTCTCCATGAGTTTCCTGAGAAGACCTTCGAAGAAGGCATTCCAGAGTGCTGGTCCTAGGACCGAGCCCTGTGGGCACCCCTTCTCAATCTTTCTCCGGACGGAGACATGCCTACTTTCGATCGTAGCAGTTCTGTCTGTCAGGTAACTTCTGACGAGCGAGTACAGGTTGCGGGGATTCCCTACCTTTGAGTTCATTAAGGAGCGCTGGCCACCAAAGGTTGTCAAACGCCCCTCTGATGTCAATCAGAACTGCTACGACGTACTTAGCCGGTGCCAGCAGGGAAACACGCCGGATCTCGACAATGACATCCTGCGTGGACCTTCCTTTGGTACACCCGTATTGCCTGCCTGTGAGGTTGCGGCCAAAGACTCCTTCGAGGGACTACAACATCAAGATTTCTAGTGTTTTGCCTAATATGGAAAGAAGGCTGAGTGGTCTCCATGATCGCGGGTCTGACTGATTGCGGTCGCCTCCCTTTTGAAGAGTGACAACGCGCGCAGTCTTCCACTGAGTGGGGAACTGTCCGACCTGCAGACAGTCATTAAATAAATTAAGGAGGCCGCTGGAGATTGTCCGCTCAGCCTTCCTTAGCATATTGCTTTCTATTTTATCTGGCCCAGGAGATTTGTTGGGCTTTAAGGTCGCAAGGGCCCTGCCGAGGTCGCCTGTTGTCCACAATGGGATGTCGGGCTCGTTCGGAGGGTCCATGATCAGCTCCCTTGCTGCCCTCTGGGCTTCAGTGTCTCGAGCTACTTGGTCATCTGGGAACGCCTTCTCAAGGAGGGTTTCCAGTGAGCTTTCGATGCTGCAGGCCCAGCCTGACTCATTTTGCATCGCGGCTAAGACCTGCTCTACGTTAGCTTTTCCTATGGAGGACTTGTAGTGTCCCCCCAGGGGTTCTCAGAGCTCTCCGCTTCCACGAAATTTCGCCAGCCTTGCCGTTTGGCTCGTTTGATGGCGCGGTGGAAGGCCTTCTTCTCTTGGATGAAGGCAGTTCGGAGTGTTGCTCTGGCATCAGGGTCACGAGTGTTTTGGTACATCCTTCTAGCTCTATTTGCACTTTGCTTGAGGATTTAGTTCCTCAGTCCACCATGGGACTTTGATCGCCCTGTGCTTCTGTTGGCCAAGTACAGAGAGCCCAGCAGAGTGCAGTGCTGTGGTAAATATGTCCACTTTGCTGTCCACCTCTTCAGGTGTGTATGCTTGCGCTATTAGGTCGGTGTCCGCGCACGCAGTTCACCTTCCAGTACCCTACAGAATTGTGGCCAATCAGCATTTTTTGTGCGGAATCGCTTTTCACGCGTGTCTTTGCAGAGGATGTTGTCATCCGTAATGGCAAAGTCAATAACCATGTGGTCGCTCTGCGTTGCACCTGGTACGACTCGCCAACCCTGCAATTTGAGTAGCAGGGTGTGAGACACGGCTGTGACATCTATACACGACCTTCCTCCCGGACCATCATAGGTCGCCTCAGTCATGGGGTCGTTGACAACAATCAAGTTGTACCTGGTGAGCAGCTCTATATACGCCTCGCCCGCCCCATCCAGGGTTGGGGATCCCCACAATGGTGATCTGGCATTTGCATCGGCACAGACTATGCAGGGTCGTCCTGATAGGCCTGCTAGAGCCCGCTCGAGTGGTTCAAGGCGGTTCTTTGGTTCAACAGTGAAATTCCATACAAAATTGTTAACGACTCTGGCACTGGGGTAACGAGCGGTATCGGTTATAGCTAATAGCTATCAGCTAACAGATTCGAATTATCGACACTTCGTCAGTCGCATTTCAGGCTAAAGTCTTATTTGAGACTGCACACTCACTGGTGCAAACGAAAAAAAAAACGGTTGATGCCATGTTTTAAAATCCTTCTCCCGGAGTCCTAACTTTTTCTGTATTGTTTTTTCAGATGGAGAACAAAAAATGTGACACATTACAAAGATGTTGGTTACAATCTAACCCCCCCCCCAGCACGTGAACACACTTCATATTCGTTTTATATAACAGAATATGCAATTATTATCAGCAACCTACTTTACTGCTGCACATTAAGTGTTCTCACTAGTCGTAACAGAGATACATACGTACTAACGACATCTAAATCAGTTTCTTGAAAGACTGCAGCAGCATGAGTGTGGAATCATTGGGAAGTAATGCGAACGAAAACTGAAGTATTAAAAAACTAGATATCAAGTTTGAACTGATTTGGTGCGGTCTTTTTCTCTAAAAACCATTCACAGACACACACACACACACACGGACCATTTTCCCAAATGGTGTTTTTCGGACTCAGTAGGGTCTGAAACGTAAAGATCTGAAGAAAACTCTAAAAAAAATGTTCAGCCCATTACATAACTTTCCTTTCTACTTTGTAGAGCCAAAGAAAGTAAAAATACGTTTTTATCGCCCACTCATTTCGCTTAGGAGCTGTTACTAAACTCGCAGTGCTCGGCAGTAACAGCTCCTATTTTTCATTCAGATACGGTTCCCACCATAGTTTACGTCTATTCCTCGAGAATTCCAATCATCCGTCTGACTCTTAACGAGGATACAATGTTTTCCGTTCAATATTATAAGAGGATTTTTGTCAAGAAATACGACTATGACTTGTTTTGCGGAACGTATTGTGAGCTGGTTATTGTTTGTTCATAACTTTTTGAGGACTCAAAAATAAAATTACGAGTAATCAGCGAACGGTTTCGGGGGGGAGGGGTATCTCAGGTGCCGCTGTACTCTTTTGGTTTACCATCTAGAGTTGGATCGCCTTTTGTTGGTGCTTATCAATCAACATATTTCGCCAATCAAACTTCAAACTTATTATTCTCTTATCATGTTGATGAAATATCTTAAGTAAAATGTTCGTCTTACACGATATTTCTAAGCGTGTTGGAGGGAAGACGATAGATAATGTGAGCGTTGGAGCGCGGAATCTCGAGAATGACAAAGACGGAGCCGACGATATTTTATTTAGTTCGTGAACTACTCGTGCAAAGTAACGACGTCGATTAATAAGCACCAAATAGTTGAACGAGAACGAACTCTAGGAGCTAGCTCATAAAAGTGAACGAACGACTCGTTCAATGGTTCAAGGAGTGGAGCTGCATGGTCGCATTTCTACGGTTCATCTTGTTCACCTGGTTCTTCATCTTTTAGCTGGCCCTCTCACGATAGCGTCTCCTTGAAGAGTTAAAAGACTTTAACTAGAGTAGGATTTGGTGTTTTCAAGTCACAATCAACCTACTTCGCTCAGAGAAAGTTTTTCAGTTGAGGTTTGTTCGGCAATAAAACTCCAGTGCTTTTGGAATATCATTTGCTTATCACGTAATATTTTAAGTAAAACATTTTTGTTACCCGATATTTATAGTTACGTCGGAGAAGAGGAACGCATCAAAACCTAAAGAACTAAATGTTAATGCGAGGGTAGAAGACTTACTTTTAAATCCCGTGTTAGAATATTGAGGATGGTGTGGTGAAAAAGTTCAGATCGAGAAGCTTAGTTTGTTTGTGATTTGTTGTTTTGATTAGTTAGTTCGTGCGTGGGCTACTCATTTAAAGTAACAATGTTGGTGGAAGAGTACGATAAATGAACGAATAACAACTAAGTGAACTAGTTCGTGAATTTGAATTAGTTCAATGAGATGAGCTAGATGGCCACGAATCACTTGATACAGTTAATCGATGTTTTGCAGCTCGATACGCACTCTAACGTCTGATGCCGCAAATAGGGCGGAGTTTAACTAAATCGAAATGATGGTTCGTAAACACTCGACTTAATGTTGTTTTTCAATGAATGGTTCAATAATTTGGAATTCACGAAACCAAATAGAGTTTAATTTAAGACCTAAATGCGATAAAGAGACTGTCGATTATTTAGTCAGCAGCTGCATGCTTTGAGGTTGGCAAAGCTGTACCTTTATCTAGCATAACGATTCGTGATAACTGTTATCGAATTTTTTTTTCTAGGTCAATCCGACGTTTGTGAAGTTCCTGTCGGTCAATTTTCCGTCAGTATTCGTCATAAAATTATTCATTAAGACGATTTGAAACACAACTGATTACTTCAGTTAGTTGTGTTGTGCATTTTTCTCGTTAATTGCTGAAGCGCCCGAGTAAATCATCGGGTTCAGGAGAGCGAAATGACACGATGCGGAGTCGGGAGACCGGTTTTTTGTCTTCAGTCTGCCCATTGGCAGAGAAAAATCAATTACTCGAAATGAATGACGGAGGACGGTTTTCTGGGCGAGAAAGGCGTTTTGGCTCGTCGAAAACTCGCTTTTATCGAGATTTCTGAGGAGTTTAATGGGCAGGATGTCGGAACGTTGACTGGTTCTCCGTCGATTCGGACTTGGAATGGACGCGAACTGCTCATCGGGCTCTCAAAATGAAATGGACGATTCTGAAGAGTTTTCGGACGATGAGGAAGAGGATCCTACGGTGCCCAGGTGAGTCGAGGGCTGCCTTGAGTTTGACTTCTAAGTAATATTTTATTTCGGAGTTATTCGAACTGCGCAGCTTCATCAAACGCAGCTGTTTCAGGGAGTGCTTTGAATTTCAGATGCGGTGTCACGTTAGCCCAGCTGAAGACGAGAATGAATGAGGAAATAGTTGTGTCCGGAGAAGACTCCGCCAGCACTCCGGTCAAAGAAAATGGCAATGTAAGTAAGTGACACTACGAAGTTGAGTGGACGCCAAATGTGCACTTACTGTCGAAACATGAACTTATGAAACTAGTTAGTGAGATAATAATGAGTCAAGCTTAATAATTAATAAATATTACGTTTGGTTATAAGCTGCCAGTCACTGCTTCGTCCACTTAATTGTTGGACGTGTTAACGAACGCAATGAATAAATAGTCAAAGTAACCTATTGTTCAGCGCAGACTGAATTAGTTGGAATCTTGAGCTCGAAACTTCCACACTTGCCCCTAACGGCGAGTCCTTGTTTCTGGCTTTCCCCGAACATCGAGTCCGCCTATTTCTGCCCTGGAGCCCTTCGTCCATAACTGTGGGAGAGTCCTTCAGTCATCTTCTAAGCCGACAACCGGTTTTTCCCTTTTCTGGACTTTCCAGAACTTTCTGTGAACACTAACTACTGTGAACTAAGACAGAATGGCTGAAAAAAGTTTGCTCCTAATTGATGTTTAGTCTATAGATTAACATGTGACGCCAAAATAAGATTATGAGCCAATCAGTTCAAAACTATCTAATTTTTACTTTCCTTATCTCTACGATTAAAAGACGAATTCATTTTGAATTTTCTTCAGATTTTGTTAGGCTTTCTTGCTGCTACATCTAAAGTTTTAGCATGCTCTTGCTGTTTTCTAGTTGATAATAGATGCGTACTGTTTCCAGGTTTCTTTCATTTCCGAGCAAAGCAAGGAGCTTGGAAACAGTGAACTGGACAGAGATGAACCTGACCAGCAGGTAATATTTGTGTAGCATTTCATTGAATAGCTCGATTGACTGGGATTCATGTTTTCTCGTGGCGATGTCCAATTCTGCATGCATTTATTCCATTTGACTGAGGATCGTTGTAAAAAACTCGTTGATTTTGTTGTTCAGTTCGTATGTTAAGTTAGTTTAATAGCAGGGTAAAAGCAAAGATTATGGACCGCCCCCTCTGATAAAGCAATATATCGATATATCACGACTGAGGTCAGGTTATCGATATACCCGACATCGTAGGCTTGACTCGCCATGTTTGAAATTAGAAATAACGACAACTGTACGATTATGCCAATTATTTAATGTTCATTATGTAATACCCCGTTATATAATTATTTTAAATGTACAAAGACTATGAAAAGGAGTTGATTCAATGAAATTAAGAATGGGTATATGAAATAAATATGAGATAACTAACGGATTGATATCGTTTCATGCAGTTCTCAAGTTCATGCGTTATCAAGCGACCTATCGATACATGCAGCTGTTGCATTACCAAGCGGTCGGTCCATATTCTTTGTTTCACCCAATAACAGTAGCAACCTCAGAAATTCCGGAATTGAAACATGCGCCTAGTGAAGCCGAAGAGCGAAAGGGATGATTCAGCTGGGAGTACTGGCAGACGTTCTCCACTGTTCGTTCCACTAGTTGTTTGTGTTTCTTAGTGCTATTTTTTTTGTATGAAGTGTTATTACGTGTTACTACTACGTATTATTTCATGTTGGGTTTTAATTAATCCTCAGGTAGTGTGGTTTTCTGGAGTTTTACAGATAATGATTTTCATAATTGACTAACCAATCGACGCCTGCATTTTGTTTTCAACAACTTTTGCGCTATAAATATTCTCTGCATTGTGATATTCTAGTATAGAAGGTGTCCAGGCGTGAAATAGGAAGGAGGAACTTTATAAGCTCCTAGTTATCCTAGTGCCTTTCTTAAGTTGGTAGAAGGTCAAATTAGGTAAGATAGGAAAGTTCGTGTGGTAGGTTTAATTGTATCAAGAACTATAGACAAGGAAACTTACAGTGGAAGCATACGGTAGAAATATGTGAATAAGGGTCTGTATCCAGATTTGAAATTAGTAGGCGAGTGGATGTGGTGGTTGAAGATCGAAACGGACTGACCTCTACACTTCTCCTTGGGAAGTGGGGTAGATGCAAGCAATGGGGTAGATGTGGTAGCTTGACGGGGAAGTATTTGGCCAAAGATGTCGAATTTTCAATCGAGCAACAAGGCTGAATTCGATACTTAGCGGTCGAATAGCGTAACGCGGCGTAGATGGCAGAATGTCGCCTTGCATACTGCACGTGAAAAATAGGAAGCAAAAATGGCAAAGGTTTCGGAAGGCTGTCTAACTCGCGACTGAATCATCGGTTGAGTCATTCATCGAGATAAAAGCGAGCTTGAAGCAGGTTGTAGAGGTGGGCGTAGACCTAAGAAGGGATCGGTATACACATCGCTTGGGTTTGATCTCCTCAGCTGTCCGTTGTTTACAATTTGGCGTAAACGCAAGGTACTATACGAGTATAGGGGAGCAGCCTCTAGTGCTTAGCATCCCTGACACCAATAAAGTGAATCCAAAATAGAGTACTCTCAATGGTCACCAACGCCCCTTACACGCAGTACTTAAGAAATAAAATCCCCACAGTATACGTGACTCTAATCACAGCTCAGGGAAATGTACATTACAGAACACCTTATCAACACAATGTATGCAACAGCAACAGCCACAAAGACGACATCCAAATGTATTTTCATGCTCTTACACAATGATGCACTTTTTGTTATAATTATTCTTACATCTAACTTAATATAAGTATAAGGTTCACTTCCTCTTGGCTATTAATAATACCAAGAACAGCATTAGGTTCTGGTTATATTCCTGCACGTAGGTCTCAGCTAGCGTACTTGTACCTAGTGACTCTGAACATCAAGAGAATCTTGCCATTACATTCTATAAGACGTTAATTTTCACAAACTATAGTTCTGTGCGCAAAATTAATGAAAACAATTGAAAAACTAAAAAAGAAGGTTTGTTTTATAATTTTATTGAGGGCTGGTTCGTCAATACTCCAGTTAAAACGTCGAATTGGCAGCCATTGGTCAACGATAGTCAAGTAATGGGAGTATCAAACGTGGATGACTGACACCTGTGCGACCAAATTTATTTGAGCTTCGAAAAAAGTGTGCGGAGTTATTAAAATTAATTTTCATGTATATTTTAATTATAATTACATTCAATTGGCGCATACATTTCTGAGTGACAACCCTAATCTCTATTTTTCATTGAAACTGTGGTCCATTCGCTTAGTATTTTTACTGTGAAGCCAAAATGTTCCTCTTATGCTCTTTCCTGAATGAATTTCGGTTTAACGAACGCGTTTCAATTTCTAGGAGGAACTGGAGTTCAAAGTGGCACATTTTCTCGCCGAAACGTCGATCAGTCGAAGACGCTCGAAAAAAAGTAAAAAAGGCTCCATTAAATCTGCGTGCAAATTCAAATGCAACCAGTAGGTTTGCCTGACCTTTTTGTTGTATTGTTACGTATGCCTTTTAATTGATCGATTTATTCATAAATATTGAATTGAAGACTCGACTGATTTAAATATTATTGTTCAGTAATCACTCAACAATTACTTAATATTTGCACAAACTTGCGGAATTCCACTTTAAGTAACAAAACGTTGGAAAATTATTATACATTATTTGTTATTCTCTTGTGCATCATGGTAATCCAGCTTGATGCATTCTCATGCTTCCGAGACCCATTCCATTCGATTCGGCACCAAAAATACGAGTAAACGATACGAAACATGACGAACAACGAAAATTGACATTCTCCAGGCGATACTAGGCAATCGCCATGACCTGACTAGTCGAACTGGCGGGTGGATGAAATGAGGCAGGAGGCAGAGCGGGAAATGAGTGCATGCCAGGGAGGAACGACAACTTGCTACATTGTCCATCCAGTAGTAGAATGCGCCTCTCTACATTTATTGTGATTTTATAGTAAACGCGATGAAACTGCCAAAATTTCGTTTTTGTTAATTTTTTTAACCCGTTTTTGCCCCTAACAACCATGGGTTCTGTCTGATCGGAATGCTGAGTAGGTAGGCACAACTAGATATCAAATGGATTTTATTTCACTAAAGAACGGTTTTTAAAAGTCATGTTAAAGGAGAAATATGATGCGGAATGCAGACATTGCAGATCTCAAACCCTCTGTCTTAAAACGTAGTGTGATAACCAATTTCCTGACTGGAAACACAGGTGTATTATTCAGAATGAATATTAAACCAAAGTTATTCGAAAACAGTATATTTTCGCTTGGTTCAGTGCCATGTTGTATCAGTTTCGATGGTTAGATGTACATCAGTAGCAGCTATGACTGAGCGTTGGCTAAAGAAAGAATAATTTTTTATGTTCTTAAGGGACAGGGTGAGTGGAATAGGAGGATAGTGGACTGGTCACTGAACTGAGAAAAGAATGGAGTGGTAATGTGAATTACTCTCAAAAGAAAACCGAGCTGTTGTAGAAATAAAACGAAAAAAGACGAAGTATTTTGAGGAATTGATACATTCAAACTCTCACGAATTTTAGGTATTTCAAACATACGAATAATTTGTTATTCACATCCACCACGCTCGTGGGCATAATAAAGTAATTATCTGCAAGATAATTATTGTAAGATTATCTTGGGGAGGATTTGGAAAACCTGAATCATGCCTGCTATGAACGTATGGAACGACTGAACCAAATCACCCCAAATTTAATATTCAGCCTGTAGATTAACATGGTACTTGATGGTATGTTAAGGTTATGAGCACACTCGGCGATGCAGTTTTTATCTAACAAACCCCTCATCGCTATAAAAAAAATTGTGCTGATAGTTCAATAAGTTAAATGTGCAACGATTGTTAACACGGTTAATGGTTAGAAACACCCCATGAATTCAGGAATTCAAATTTTCTCGTTTCTTTCACGTAACGTTTTCTCTGCATTTTCTCTACAATTACAAGTATAAAAATGACCCCTGTCATTTGCCACAAAAAAGTACCCTGGCTGTCTTATGAGTTACCTGTGCAAGGGTTATTCAGTGAAGATAGTATAAATAATGTAATAAATCAGGGCCATCCAATAAGTTCTAGAACCTTAAGCCCCTGCAGTCTCTGTATAGATAATGGAGCCCAGTGTTCTGGTAAACTTGATGAAAAACAGGTTTCGGGCTGATGAAAGTAGCTGAGTGGTACTGAGAAAAGTTGGGTTCATTGCACCGCATATTTTTACTGTATGTCTAAAGTAATTTGTGACTTTTGGTCTTCAGTTTTTTCAGTTGGGCATTAGGACATAGGTACAAACATTGGCCAAATTTATTGACGTGGGTGGGCTATTAAGTGTGTTAGGAGGGGTTTGGAAATGTTGGTTAGCAAAAATTGTAGCAATCCTGAGCTCAGATAGTGTAACCCAAGTTTCCTTGGCATATGAGTCGTTGTGTGTGACCACTAGACTATGACCCTACAATCATAAAGATCTGCGCAGAAGAGATCCTGAACAAAGGACTCAAGGGCAAGCGGATCTACATTTTCTCAGACAGCCAGGCCGCCTTAAAGGCCATTGCAGCCTATAGTTTTAGGTCTAAGCTGTCATGGGAACGCCTCCATGCGCTCAAGCAGCTCGGCGCCCGTAACAGGCTCTCCCTCATTTGGGTGCCGGCTCACAGGGGGCATGAGGGCAATGAAAAGGCTGACCGCCTTGCGAAAAGGGGTACAGAAACCCTACCCATCGGGCCTGAGCCACACGTGGGATTGACGAAAAGTCACTTAAACCGTCTGGTTGCTCGATGGGAGATACAGGAAAATGGCGCCCATTGGCATCGCCAGGCACGACTACGACAGGCAGAAAGGCTTGTCACGCCTTCTTGTCAAAGGGCGAAGGCGATGCTGACACTCTCCAGACAAGATCTGAGAGTACTGATAAGCTTCCTCACCGGGCACTGCCCACTCAGATATCACCTCAACAAGATGGGCATCTCAGAGGCGGTGGAATGCAGACTCTGCGGTGAGGAGGATGAGACAGCAGAGCATATCCTATGTGAATGCCCTGCTAAGACCCTACAATGAGGGTCTGGTGGTAAACCCCCCCACCCTCACCATTAGCCTCCTGGAGCAGATGAATTCAATGAATGGATCTTATGAGTTGGAGGGAATCCCTGGAAAGTTCGATGAAAGATTCGAAAAACGCGTAGCTATAACGCAGCTTCAGTGTTCAGTCAAAGAGAAGGGGCGGCAAAGAATGAGCGCCTGATTTATGTTTCACAACATTTCAGTAGGGATGTCACCTTTTTGCTGGAACTTCACACTGTGTTGATTCTCGCACTTAGAATGCGTCATTTCTCCTGTTTATTTTTTTATTTGCACTTTTTGCGGCATTATTATCTCCAGCCTTCTTTATTTCTTGGAACAAAGGAGGTGTGTTGGAGTTGGAACATCTGACATTATTTGTTACGAGGGGTTTGGAAATGTTGGGAGCCGCTGACTTGGGCAAAAATTGATGCAATACCTTGAGTTTCCTCGGAATATGAATCTTCGTCTGTAACTCCTAGGGGGCCTACCATGGGAGTCAGGCAGTATGAGTGTTCTTACCACAAGTTGGCAATGGCTCTTTCGGCTTACTTTATTACTCTACTACAATGTTAGGCACTGTTGTGTTATTACTTTACGTGTTTTCATTTCTCAGCGCCCAACAACACCCCACATTCACTTCTACCTTAGGGATTCGATCTTGAGCTGTTGTTCGACCAGTTTATTTACTGTGATGTAATTATTTATGGCTTTTAATTCTTTGTTTTCTCAGGTGTTCCGCTCTCTTTCGTTACAAATCAACTCTCACTTATCACATGAAGTCTGAATGTGGAACAGGGGTCATCACAGGGTCTAAAGTTGTCCGCAACTCACCAGCTCTTTGTAATATTTGCAACAAGCAGCTGTCGTCGCGTACATCCCTAATGGTACACTTGCGGATACACACTGGTGAGTCACCCTTTTTACTTGCAACTACCCAAATCTCTGCTAGTAAATGGGACTATTTTTCTCGTCACAAACTACAAAAGCACTGCCAACTCTGCTATTGTTGAGATCAATACCATCCGTATGCATTGTGAATGTTCTCTCAGTGTCTTCCTCCAAGCTATTGCCACTGGGTGAGTGATTTGTTGACCTAGTTCAGCTGTAGGTGGCTGACGAAAAAACCCAGCTCCTCCTCTTAAAGGGGAAATTAAATAGCCAACTGTCAATACGTTTTGGCGGCTAGGGGGTTCCCCTTGAGAAGAAAGTCAAGTAGTTAGGCATTAATATAGCTAAGAGGTTTCAGCTAACACCTCCAGAGTTTCAAAGGTATTACCCTCCAAGGTTTGCTTCATGTCGAGCAATAAGCAATGGCCACTTATAGGGTCTGTTACTATGGCACAATCCTCATGTGCAAGGCCGTGATTGGCTGCTGCCTCCTTGTCAATAGCAAACTCACAGTCAATCAAAGAAGAGTACTGGAGGGCCTACAAGACGGCATCCAATGAACCATTCCAAGAGATCACTGACCATTTTCTCCATGGCTTGTCCGTTGAGAGCATGGTGGACAAGTAGAGAGAGTAAATGGAACTACCCCTGCTCTGGGCCTAACTCCATATAGACCTCTCTACTGAACTAAAGCTTGCCAGGCTAGGTGAATGAGCAAGTGAGATGGGAATTTTGGTATAGCGGACGTGACATATACGAATTTTTGGACACACGGTGGCTGCAGAGTGAGCTCCTGTGCACTCGCATGTTAGTGACACCTCAGCCTCCATCGCTTTTGACGGATATAACTCTCCTGAGCGTTACGTCTGTCATTTCGATATAGAAACAGACCTGTAGGAGTTTCTTTGCCGATACTCCCAGCAGCCCTTTGTGTGTCTGAATGATCTTCCTTCCTTCAACCTCAATGGGATATTCACCAGCATGCAACCACATCGTCCTTGTAGTTTATACTCCGAATTATTCAAAGGAGCAACAGTCACTTTGAACTATGTGCGCCATACCAACCTTAGTAATCAAAAAACCAACTATTTTTGTCCCCAAGAACGGCTGTAACGGTTTTGATTAGTGGGTCGTTCCAAATGACATAATGCTGACGTAAAATTTTCATTCGTAGGATAATTACTAGAGCAACACAATAAATTATCAAACACTTCGTTGGCAAAAAGAGATTTCAGTGCAGGTTTGCCTTATAAATACAGCATATTTGTTACTAGCGTTTTCGAGACAAAAAAATCGTGTTTGCAGTCCAGTAAGTTCCTATGTGGTAGTAGTTATGAAATAATTAAGGAGATCCCCCAAAATTCTAAATATTGTCGTTTTGTGACTAACTTTTTCTGTGCCTTATCCGTATAATTCGTGAACTATAAAAAAGAAAAGGGAAAGTCTTGACAATTATGTCTGTAGTGGTCACTCAATGAAGGTCGTAACATAAATAGGGCCAACTCAATAAATTCTTGAACCTTTGAACTTTTTGTGCAGAATGAGCCGATTTCCACCAGGTGTTTGATAATTTAATGAAGAATAGATTTGGTTAGTTGTTAGGGTGATGAAAATGGGTGAGTGCTTGCAGGCTGAGGAAAGTTGTGACGCACTAGGTATTTTCTAGCGCCTCACCAGCATCCTAAATAGCTCTTATGAGGCTACGACTACTGACTTGTTAACACGTACTGAGACAATGCATTCCGTTCTATCACTTTATATACTCCAAAATGCCTTCAAGAACATCCAGATCTCACAATAGGTTCCCCTAAAGTCAGTCCTGCTTCATCCTATCAAATTTTGGGATTCGCAGTGCAAATTAGTGAACCTCGTTTGCTTTGCCGCTTTTCAGGGGAACGACCATTTGGTTGCCAGGAATGCGGTCAAAATTTTTCCCAAAACGCCCACTTGAAGGACCACATAGCCCGACTTCATTCGCAGGGGCCCGATCAGCTGTTTCTTTGCAGAGCTTGCAACACCACTTTCTCAGATAGAGCTACCCTTCGAACTCACATGGAAGAACACGCTGGGCAGCAGAGACCTTTTCAGTGTCAGGTACAGTTTTTATGTTACTGTTCACGACCAAAGCATTTTTTAACGACGCCCAAGTGAATTTTGTCATTTTATTTTCAAAGGGAATGATTCGTTAGCATATCGTTGTCGTCTGTGACTCTGTCAATGTAAAAGCTCAAATTTCCGATTGATGGCTTGCCAGGTTTGGGGGAGGCAGTCGTATCAATATTTACCCGACAAGAACTCTTATTACACAACTTCCCTGATGCTCAATAAAGGGTGTCCCACAATGAACGCATAGTTTGAACTAAATAGAAAACAGTTTCAGTCTTCAGGTGGTTATTTTTCGTTGGATCGTGAAGTACATAAGGTAGAGTTGTTTATGGAATAATTGCAGAGCTTTTGATAGAAATGCTACATACATTTGTAGAGACGTCTTGATGTAAAAAGACGTTCGCATTGCTGAATATTTTATACCTTTCGGTGCACCTAAACAAACTGTACCAGGACGAGCCGAGCTATTCAATTCGGCAGAGGCATGTTTGGAGCACTTGTGCTGACTAAGCACCACAAACGTCTCAATTTATACTCGAAACTTCAGTGCTGCCAGTCGCTCTTCTTCGCTCCCGTCCATTTCCCCCTGTTTCTGGTGGTAAATCTGTAATTGAATAAAACTCCGTATTCCAATTACATTTGGTCGTTATCGTAAGTGCCCTCCCACCTTTTCTATGATATCGTAGCAAAGTTATAATCTGTTTTAAGTGAGTAGTTGAAACACTCAACCTTCAAAGAAGTATTTCGTCATACTTAATTTAAAACTTTCTTTCCATAAGCTTTTTGTTGTGTTCCATTTTGTGTAGGCACGTTTTCGCTGTTGCTTGGTCGCTGGTAATTTGATTATGATTATCATGCCCATCATTTTCTCGCAGACTTGCCGAAAAAGATATCAAACTCATGAAAGATTGGCTACTCACTCGTGTAAAGTTGCTAATGAAGCCAACCTAAGCGCCGACGATGCACAAAACGAAATAGTTGAAGCTGGAGGAGGAGGTTCATCTAAACGGGGGCTCCACTGCGCCGCTTGTAATTTCGTCGGTGGGAGCAGATCTGACCTCAGAGAGCATCTTGCTCATCATCCGCTCCCAGTCGTCTGTCCAGAATGTTCAGATAATTTCGAGTCGCTCGTCGCCTGGAGAAAGCACAATCGTCGCTACCACAAGTAAGCTTATAACTTTTGAATCTAACAAAAGTCTTCAACTCGTGTTATTGCGCCGATATATATATATATATATATGATGAAACCACGCTCTGCTGCCGCTCGAGCGTGAAATAAGTGGAGGAAATCGTCATTTTTAATTTTTACTGTAATTCACTATATTTACAAGTTAGGAAAAATGTTTAATGAAAGAAAAATGAAGTTCCTTTGACAAACGAAAGAAAATTGAAAATTCTCTACATGTAGTAGGGTAATGAAACCAGTTCACGTTTGAGGTGTACGAGGGCAAACAGATACGCTTACGAACAAGACCACAGTGGCGTGTATTTCGCTTCTGAATACAGAACGCTAACTGAGCTCTGACTGCCGTGAGCCGACAGTCAATAGGAGGGGAGAACAGGAACAATCCTGCGTTCATTACATTCCTCCCAATTTAAATACGTTCGAGAGAAAACCATATTTAAAATAAAAATACAAATGAAAATTGCTTGAATACAACTGAATTCACAAAATAATAATAACACGTTTGTGAATAAAAGAAAACATGATCCTCGAATAGAAATAATAAAACAAATATAATTTAATACGAAACAAAATAGTATACTCTTCGTGTTTTGTGAACTTGAGCGTATGTATTTTTATTTAGCCTAGGCGACTGTCGGGGTACAGGGCGCTCATTATGTTTATCAGCAGTGACATTTTGAAATAAATTTAAAAAAAAGTTAAATGATTGACGTACAGATAATTGTCATATGGTACCTGGTTTTTTAAAAAAATATTTGCTCAGTGAGCCGCTTCCACGACTCCCCCGGCTCCAGTGTTACCATCCTAGGGACAGAACTCAACAGCTTTTCACAACGAGCTTCTTTTGCCCATTTTTCCTCCCTCTCACGGTAATCTCTCACTCGTATCGCGTCCCCACATAGCACTATTAGTGCTTGCGCTGCTTTGGCGAGCCTGACTACTGTCCACCACCACTTGAAGCTTGATAGGAAATAGGCCCAGGGAATTAAGCAGTTTTGCAATATGAGAGTTGAATCGGTTAATTGAGTTTTGAAATTTCCGAAGGGGTTCGTGATCTGCTGTCAACTTTATCTCAACGCCACAGACAAATTGATGAAATTTTCTGAAACCGAATACAATAGCGGTAGGATTTACAGTTAATTTGAAATTCCCGCACAGACGCGCTTCCCAGTTTGATTTTAAGCAAGGTATGACGGGATGTATTTCATTCGTAACTTTGGTTTTGAGAGCAAAAGGTACGCGATGGTTTCAGTTGCAGTGGCGTTGTGTTAGGCTTGAACGTTAGTTTGACAAGACTACCATTATACGTTCCTTGGTCATCGGAAAACAAAGTAGGGCACTTCTTACACAAATTGTCACAAACTTTTGCACTTGAAAGATTATGAACATTATTCTCATCTGGAGGAGCTTGGGGTGCATGAACGTAAGTGTTTAGTTTATGGAGCGGTGGTTCAGTTCGCACAACCGACTACAATCGATCAAATTAGAACCTGATCCACTCATAACGGGCAAATGTAATTGTTTTCGAATACCACGAAAAAACACTTTTGGGGGCTTCATGCCAAGAGCATGCCATCGTTTGAGATGCAGATTGTATCTCATCGTAACACTTTAATGACAATGTAGTAGAGTCCAATTTTGAGAAGTAGAGCTCAACTTCTTTTCCTACTTCTGAAATCGCTGAGACGTAATTGCCTTTGTCCACTTCCATGCGAAGCGAAGTGTTACCTATTTTCAAATCGACGCGAAAGGGGCGCACAAAATCGTATTCGGTACCTGTGCCGTAGAATTGCGATTGAATGCTCACTGACTCTTCCTTGGCCCTTGGACAGTGAATTGCGTTCAATTCAACGTTCACGAAATGTTTTTATTAAGAGAGAGTATTAATTGTGTGAGCAGATTCGTCGACTTTGTGAGAGGCTCGTCGACACATTCATTTCTCGTTTGCTAATACCCTTATTTTGGCGACCCATGTTAATTTGCAGGCTAAGTATGAAATTCGCAGTGATGTGAGTCGTTCTGTTTCACTCGAGTTTCTCAAATCATGTTTTTTGCAGTCAGAAAACTATGAAACGTAAACATCTGAAGAAAACTCATTTGTTTTATTGAATAATTTTCCTTTTTGCTTCGTAGGAGCAAGGAATCAATCAGTAGTTGTGGTGGTTAGACATTTAATGGCTGCATGTGTTTTATTGCAGTCTCCACAGTGCAAAACGAAACCTCCCCAATCACGCGCTTAATTGGGGGTTAGTTGTGAATAGAGATTCAAATTCTTGTTGTGGCTGAAATATTATTGTATTGAGAGTATTTGAGCATTGCGTGTTTCAAACGTCATCCATTTTTGATTTCAGATCCAAGCTTAGCAAATGCTCGTTTTGCTCTCGAGCTTTTCCTTCTGAATACGACGTCAGAGTTCACGAGAGGTCTCACACGGGAGAGAGACCTTACTGCTGTACATTTTGTGGAAGGTGAGCCATCAGGTGTTACTTATACTTCGTCTATTCGTACAGTGCTTCCTTTATCGGGTATTCCAAAGTTAGGGGCTGATGTTGACGTACCTGTGTTCAGTTACGAGGAGTAAAGTCTTTCACAGGTCGGACGCACTTAACACGGTCTCTGCTTTATTTTTCTGGTTGGGGGAATGAGCTGGGCCTCATGCACCAGGTGTGTGATGAGCACTGTTTAAATTTTAATGAAATTTTTAATCTATTGGTCGACTGGTTGATTGTTGTATCTTTGATGACAAGTTGGGATCGTAAGGCGTTATACAAACAAAAGGAGTACAATATCGATCGTAACAGAACATGTACAATTGGAAAAAGAACATGCTGAAGGCTGTTGAGAATATAAACGAGCATGGAACTATAATATCATCGAGATCGGATTCAGAATTTAGGGCTTGCAGCGACGAGTAAAAGAACTGGTGCAAAACATATCGGGAATGAATCGCTGATAAGTTAACTTCGGATAGCCGCTTTTATACCTTAGAAGACCCTACGTAATCTCCGACATCCGCTCGATGATATTTGAACCTTCTACCTTGTTCAAAAAACGATCAATCCGATTGACAATTTACTCACACAGATGATGAGCATGGTGAGGTGGACACTCAAATACACGCTGGGCACGTTTTGAGCAGCAAACGTGTTAACTTATGGTCAGATCGAACTAGATTGCCAATTGTTATCCACATTTGACGTTGAAAGGTGATCAAAACTATAATGATTTGGGCAGAACCTCCACGAGAATCGAAATAAAACCATGAAAATAAAACAAGAACACCCATATCAACAATAAATCTGTGTAGTCTAGTGGATGATATATGGTACCCTCCGAAGGGTGGTGACAACTTAACCGCGTGTAATCTAGAACGTCTTTTCAGCCTCCCTGAAAACGCTTAAACAACTTAATTGCGTGGAATGAACATTTATTGCCAGTCATTGCCTTAAATAATAGTAATTATAAGTTTCAATTCTCTGCTGTTACTCTCAACATTTTTCTGGTGTAACAAAAGGCAACTCGCAGTTCGAACAAATGCTGCGGCTATACTGATTTGTTTACAGAGGAGAGAAGGCTTCACGATAAAAACTGTCAGTTGCTCGCATTACGTGCACGTGCACTTCCCCAGAAGCACCATCAGTCTCGTTATTTAATGGCCACGCCTCGTACATAATAATTATAATACTACGCAATAATTACGATTACATTACACAGCTCGCTGTTTTCTGTTAGAGGTTTTGCTCGAAAATCGATACTTGACGTTCACATGACACTTCACACGGGGCGCCGAGACTATGTTTGCTCCGAATGTGGCTCCGCCTTCAACAGGAAAAGCAAGTTGGACGTTCATCGAGCTGAACACACTGACAGCCACGTTCAATGTCAGGTATTTGCCCGTTATTTATTTCTCAAACGACTTATTTGTGGCAGCGCTGGTATTGTAAATTCGAGGGTCGAAGCTTGTAAGAGCGGTTGCATGATTGCCACTTTCGTGAAGAAAGGTCGAGCTACCTTCTGCTCTTTACATTTTGAGGCCTACTGAATCGAAAAAACATAATTTTGACTTGTAGCTAGTGTATCTCTGTAGTTATATTTGGGGTAGAACGGTGGCATTTGCCTGTATAGATGACTAAGGGCCAGGTATACTCAATATTTTCAGTCTCTTCACTGGAGGAGGTTGGGTGGTGGTTGGAATTCGAGGAAGAAGGGAGTTCCAGCTGAAAGGTCAAACAAAGTCGTTGATGTCGAAACTTTAATTTCTTGGCCTGCGTTTTGGGATACTGATGAGCCTGATCGTGTGAAACGTGGCGTTTTGTAAGCTTCAGATCAATTCTTGCAGCGAATTCGATGGAAACCGAAGATGGGGGCAGTCGAATGGAGGGAGGTGGCGAAGGCAGCTTGGTCGTGGTGAAGGACTTGATGAGAACGGTTGAGAAAGTGCAAGAGGTCGAGTTAGGGTTGCAAGCAGGAGCGGCTCGGATCATCAGGTCACAAAACAAACGAAAGAAAAATAAGAAAACAGAAGAGGAGGTGGCTCACTTCGCCTCTTCGTGGTCTAAATGACTCCGAGGGGTCACTGTGAAGGAGCGTCGTCGTCATGAATAAGAATAACTATGCCACCTACGTGCAGAGGACGAGGATTGGAGCTCTATTTGGAACAGGACCGTTCTCCCTAGACAAAGTTCCATTTATGGGCGAACTGTGAACTTTGATCGAGAGGTTTGGATGAATTGATCAGGGGCACGAGCTCTCTCATCTGAGGAATTGGAACGTTGAACTAATGGTATACTAGGTAAACTACTGAGTACTGCCTCTGGATTAGCTACAATGGTTAATAGTGTCTGAAGAATAGGAACATGATCACAATAGCATTCTGCGGACTTGTCAGCTCCCTCTGACTGACCTCCAATGTGTGTGGTCTTGGGAGGAATGAACGACATGAATGGTGAAGTGGGCATCACCTCTCTTAAAAGGTAAACAGAATGTCCTCAGCAAGTTAGCACTGCCCGCAAAAGTATAGCCATTGTCAGACCATATTCTGGAAGACACACTCTTCTAAATTAGGGTTCTACTATGTATAAACTGTGGGGATTTGTTACTAATGTGATGAACATTCCTTAATGCATGGCAGAAAGAAGTTGTGTGATGCGTCGCATCAGGTATTTGTTATGCATGTTATAATGGACTGTGCTTGATGTGGTTAAGTCAATATGAGTCCTACTAAGATTAATCTGATAATTCGATGTGTTTTGCAGACTTGCCAAAAAACCTTCAAGTGCAAAGCATATCTAACTAGCCACCTAAAGACCCACGAAAGGGACACGGCCAGCTTCCCATGCACAGTCTGCAATAGGTCTTTCACGACGAGCCGAGGCCTTCGATCTCATCTCTCTAAAGGAACGTGCCCTTCTCACACGAATTCGAGTAGAACTGCCGAATCCGCTCAACCGTTGTTCTCTGGGACAGCATCAGATCAAAATTCGTCTCGCCCCACTCTTCGCTCTATTTTACCTCCACCCCCTCCGTTACTTCCGCTAATTGTTTCTCCGCTTTACGCATCCAAACTCGTTCCTCAACGTCGCCTTCGGGACCCCAAACAGATTACTTAATTTCTGTAGTTTACTTTAAGAATCCGCTGGTTGTAACAGAACTAAAAAATAATGCAGTGTGTAGGCAAGTTCGCTAGTTAGGGAGCTGTGGGGGGACCCTGGCTGTCTAAATACGAACTCTTAGAATGTATTGCGGTATCATATATTGATGCCCTATTATTCAAAAATGTCGATCAAGTGTCTCCCCGAAATGCCTTTCTCGTCCTTGTGGGATAGCGTCGTACAGCTCAACAAAGAGAATCTTCAACGACCCAATCAATGCTGAACCTTCTTGGGCTCAAAAAATGTCTTACCGGCTGAGAGGTTGAGCCTCACTGCAGTGCTGGAGTGACTGGTCCTGACTTGGCTATTGAACTCCCCTCCATCCACGTTCTGCCTCATGATTTCTTAGTCCTCAGTAGTTGAAAGGAAAGTTATGTAGTAGGCTGTAAATTTTTTATTTTAGTTTTCTAATCTTCAAGTTTTAAGGGCTTCTCCAAAAATTGACGCAGTGGTTTGTGTGTCTGTGAGAGAGATTGTGAGAGAACGCTGAACCAACTCCACTCAATGTGATATTTAGCCTGCAGATTGGCCGCCAAAATAAGGGTATGAGCAAAACCTACTTTTTTCCTACCTATTTCGTAAGTCGGCAGTTCCAAATGATACGAAAGTACCACAAAATTTTCATGATTTAAAATGACTGTAAAATAATTATGAGTAACTTTGGGAATTGTGGAATTCAAAATAACTTCTATTTTTTACCAACTTAGTTAGCAGTGTACCCCTTGTAATTCCATAACCATTCACTTGAACCTTCCCCAAAAAATACTGTTGAAAGTTCCATCAATCACCTATACGTTGGTTTTTCAATGAAGGTCGCGGCGTAAATAGCAGCAGCTCAATGAATTGGGAACTGTACACGCTATCGGTTGTAGTTTCGAAGTTAAGTTGTACACGTTCATACGAAAAATGAAATGGATTGGTGGAGCTGAGAAAAGTGGTGTGATACGCCGCATCATACAATTTCAGAACTATAAATATGAACGAATCTGTAAAGGAATGATTCCTGGGGTCTGTTCTGAACAATGTACTTTCACTAGGTCCATTCTGTCGATTAGCCTGTCCCGATCTGGAATGATCGACAGCCCGTGACGTGTGGCAGAGCACATGCAGGTGTTACCTACGCGATGGCCTCTCAATGACCTTCGTAGAATACTAATGAGCAGCCCATAAAGTTCGTAATCTTAAGAGCGGCATTTGTTTTCTATTTTTCATAGCGCGCCCACTCGAGACAAAACATGGCTCACCAGGGTTCCCCTTCGTTCATAGCTTTAGTCAACACATCAGCTGGCATTTCGTCACTTTTGAGATACTTGATTTTGGGAACGTTTGGCATATGCATTAATAACAACGATAAATTGTTGTTATTAATGACGATCTTTTAGTAATTTTGTTGAAGTGAACCTGAAGATTTTGAAAACTTTCGATGTGCGATCTACCAAAACTGGAAGCTCTCGAAAACTAAAATTTTAGAGGAGCCAGATGAGATTTTTTGTTGAAAAAACGATTTATA
This sequence comes from Pachypeltis micranthus, assembly GCA_020466155.1. Taxonomy (NCBI): domain Eukaryota; kingdom Metazoa; phylum Arthropoda; class Insecta; order Hemiptera; family Miridae; genus Pachypeltis; species Pachypeltis micranthus. The sequence continues at coordinate 52,488,629 of CM035770.1, read as the reverse complement.
GGGGTAACAAAGAGTACGAAGTAAGCGAGTGGGAAAACTAAGAAGTCTGCTCAGGTAGGTTTACGAGTTATCGAGATCAGGAGTAAGGACTAAGATGTTTAGAAGAAAATAAGAATTATTCGAACAATCGTAGCGAGTTGGCGATAAATTTGGGCTTAATTCTACGCTTTTTCTCAACAAAAGCGTGTTCCCATGTGTTCTAAGTTTAGTCCTAATATCTGAAGCCCAGGGACGTTTAAAACTCTTTCTTGCCCTCAATTGATGAAACAATTAAATTGTGCTTTTAAGTCGGTGTGTTGTCTGGTCCCAACCAGCGCCTTATATTTCTCTCTGAGGTTGTTAGTACAAATTGGTCTGTATCGCTTCGTAGAGTTCTCATTAAGCTCTAACGACTTTTTTTGTACCCAAATTGTGACACTTTATTGATTCAACTGGTAAATGAGACTTACGATGTCGGAAATGACTGTTAGCGTTAGAACGGTTGTGAATTGTTGAATATTTTTGGAAAAACGTTACTCGGAAAGTTTAGTGTTGTTAATCGAATTGTCGCAACGGAAGTTACCTATTTACACCTTTTTTGTGATGTTGGGCGCTTAATTAGCTGTAACCGTTTGAAAATTGTATTTTCCCGCGAAAATTGATCGTTCGAGGTTTTCAATATAGGTATTACTGGCATAGCTGCCTGCTTTACCTTTTAGTGATATATTAGAAACGTAAGTCAATAGGCTTGACAATGCAAAAGTTCCTCTCCGAAATCGTGATTTTGTGTAGACGTAAGTGGCTCAGTTTAACCCTCGGCAGCTCCAGGACTTGGTGCCCTATTCGTTGGTTTAATAGCTAGGCCATTGGAAGCCACCTGAGCTACAGTTTGATACAAAAGCGCTTCAGAAGGAAATTCAGTATATCCTGGTGTTTGGTTTGTTAAATGACTCAGCCCTGTGGAGTAGGTAGGAAAGTGGTGTTATCAGCTTAAAAAAAAGTTTTCGTCAGAAATTCTTTGTTGAAGGAGCAAACAGCAGAACCAAATCGGCTCGTATTTCATATTCAAGATGGGACGCCATAGTAATCGTTCTCCAATTGATGGTAGTTATCATAGTGATAAAACACACTTTTTTCTCAAAACCGGCTCAAACGATTTAAATTAAATTTTTTGTGTGGATGTGTGGACAGTTCCGCGTGGCATGACTGTTCTACAAAATTTTGATTCGTCGGAAAATGACGAGAGCAGCACAATAAATTACCAAAACTTTCGACGAAATCGATTTTAGCGCAGTTTTTAGAGAAAACCACCGTACCAAATCAGCTGAAACTTGATGTTTAGCCTACAGGTTACCATGGGACGCAACAATGTTGGTATGGGCAATATCCACCGAAAGTTAACTATAGTCATCATAGTGATCAAAACACCAATTTTTTTTTCTCAAAAACGGCTCTAACGAGTTTGATTACATTTTTTGTGTGGATGTGTGGACAGTTCCGCGTGGCATGAGTGTTCTACAAAATTTTGATTCGTCGGAAAATGACGAGAACGGCGCAATAAATTATCAAACATTACGACGAAAGGCAGTTTTTTTCTGATAAATCTTCCTGATATCACCCTGGCGTTCTAAAAAAATGTTATTCTAGTCAGGGAGTTAGCCAGATAAACTATTCATAAGATAGAAGTTTAATTATGGTCATAAAATGATCGGAAGCAACCTCATAAATTCCGGAATTCAAACCAGCGTTTGACTCGTTTCACTTATAATTCCAGAACTGAATACACGAACCTTGACAGCCCCATCAATTTACCTGTACGTTGGTTTTTCAATGAATGTCGTGGCATAAGTAGCGGTACCGCAATAAGTTCCGAAACTAAATGCGTTAATTTCTACGTTCAGCGGTACATCAGGTGTTCCGCGTTCGTATGAAATTATTGAAAAATAGATAGGAATTGTCGTTAAAGCGACAAAAATCGTCGAATGACCGTAGGGCTGAGGAATATTGTGTGATCTACCACATCTGAGTCTGGCGGTGTGTGGAACTGTTACGGATTCGATAAGGGCTCGCGAATTCCTGACAAAAGGGGGAGTAGGACCCTTCGTAGTTGGCAACAGTAATGGAATCTGTCGAGTTTCACGGATGCATTGTCGTTCTCCCCTTTTGTCATGACGCGCGAGCGCTCTCAGGTTTGTACAATCAACAGTCAGTTGAGTGTTTCTTCAGGCTCAAACCGTCGAATATACAATCAAAAGGACTGCGAAGTGCCAAAGGGTTAACGCTCCCGTTAGTGAGAAATTGTTATATAAGAGTAATTGTTGAAGTATTTATTAGAGTTGAAAATCAAATTTTAGAAGTATATTTTTAGTTTGTTGAACAGCGTCGACGCTGTGAGTTGGCAAATTCTATCCTGTTGATCTGAAAGAGAGTTTTTGTTAAATTTGTTATTCGAATCGAATTGATCATTGTTCTAGTCGATAACCTTATCGTGATTCTCTTCAATTATATCTAGTCGAACGAATCGAGTATCAAAGTGTATGAGCATTTGACAATGTCTGGCGTTAGAAATGTTCACAGGATGGTTGCCTTACGATAATTATTGTTAATTGAATCCGCATTGCTCGGGGCTCACATGTGTTTGGTTGTCCCCCGCTTGTGAGCAAAATACACCTTTTTCTTTTATTTCATAATCTGGTTCTGTTCAAGTACTCCCCCTCACTGTCTAAAAGGTCGTTCTGAACGTATTAAAGCTACCGAGTCGAAAACCAACCCAACTTTAGCGTGTCGTCTGCTTTCGGTTTATTATTCATTCTGAATAATACACTTACGTTTTCGGTCGGGAAATTTTTCTACAACCCTCCCCTCAAAATTTGATATTTTACCTTTCAAGTCATCGGGATTCGAAGTCTGCAATGTACGTCTGCCGTCCGGGTGCCTTTAACGTTGTCTAAAAAATGCGATCTTTCGCACAAAAATCCCATTTGGTATCGTAGTTGTGCCCACCTGCTCGGCAATTCGATCGGACGAAGCCCACGGATGGTTACAAAAATTAACAATAACGGAATTTCGGCAGTTTTATCGCAAATACGCCGTGTTCGGTATGGTTTTCTATGTATTTTAGGATCCTGGGTTGAATGAAACAATTCTCAGAGGTGCACAACTACGTCTAGACGGAAAATAGTGCAACCACAGTAATTGTAGACTCGCAACGTCATGCCAATTACCTGCAGGCGTCTGGAATGTTTAATTTTCGTCGTTTCGTAGTAGTTCGGTATTTCGTATCGTTTACTGGTATTTTTCGATGCTGAATCAAATGGGATGGGCCTCGTCTTGTGTTGTGTTTGTTCGTATTTTGCTCTGTGGGCAAACGGCTTAAACTATTAAGTAAGTTTCTTTTTTGTTTTGAAGGTTGAATAAGGTGAAAATGCCATTATAACGTTACTCAATGGGAGCAACGGGTATTCGCATTTTTCTCGAAAATAGTGTTGAAGATTTTGGTCTATTTTGTACGGAACCAAACGTCACAACGATAACGTAAAAGTTTGTTTGTGAAAATTGCGAAGCATCAACAAATTAACACTCACTTCAACGAAAATCGTTTAGTGCACTTTCCTCATAAATTCCGCTTATTAAGCAGAATTGTGGTGGGGGTGGGAGGACCAAAAAACCGTTTTTGGAGTCCTGTAGGCTATCAGTACTGTAGAAGCTCAATAAAGGTCGTTAAAATGATCAGGAGCGACTTCAGGAACTCCGGAATTCGATTTAACGTGTTTTGGCAAATTTCAAGTAGCTTATTCCCAATAATTCCACAACTGTTAAAGCCATTGCTCAATAAATGGTCTTGGCGCAAGGAGGAGCTCCGCAATTAATTCGGTAACTAAGCGCTATCACTTTCTACCAGCGTGAAGTGATGTTTGACAAAGTTCAAATGAACTGAGAAATACACAGAATTATTAGACAAAGCGGCGAAAGCCAGCGAGTTTATGTAGTGCTAAGGGATAAGGGAAGTATTATGATGCGTCGCACCTTTCGCAATTTCCTCTTGTTTTGGTGATGCTGGGAGATCGTGAGCCTCTTCATTTTCTCGTAATTATACGCTCATTTCATCGGCATTCCTCTGCGCAGTCGGCCGATTTCATAGTGCTTTTTGATTTTACCATCGTAATGTGACGGAACGGCGAACACTGGCTAAGATTTGTGCACCTATTCTCAGATAATATTCCGCCTTCTCGTTAGATCATCCATTTCCGCCAACTCACTTCCAATACGTCGTATTATTGATTGTAGTTCTGCCACAAAGGCTAGCCGTGGGCCTAAATAAACGAGCGGTGTGTAGCAACACACAACTTTCCGCCACCCGCGTAAGTTCGAACACCACCTATAGATGCGGGTGCTATATCTTCGTTCAACGCATTTCTACAGAAACATTTATAGAGAACAAATGTTAGCTGAGAGTACTCCGGAAGTTTGATCGAAATCGTTAGAGCCGTTTTTGAGAAAATCCCAATTTTTTGTTGTCGCGATTACTATACTTTCCTTTCCCTTTGGATAGCGGAAAGTAAAAATTAATATTAGTTAATATTAGCATAAGTCACGAAAAACTCAGTATAATTTTCGCGCTAAATGCGAATAAATAATCCACAATGCGATAATCAACGGGAGAGAAAAATATCTGGTGCGTAGCAACACACAACTTTCCGCCACCCCTTTAAGTTCGAACACCACCTACATAGTCGGGCGCTATATCTTCGTTCAACGCATTTTTACAGGAACATTTATAGAGAACAAAATGTAGAGACTAGTTAGCTGAGAGTACTACGAAACTTTGATCGAAATCGTTAGAGCCGTTTTTGAGAAAATTGGAATACCGATAAATTAATATTCTACAAATCTCCTTTTCTGTGTTAACTTGGCTTATATCTCCGTTCAACATATATATATACAGAAATAATTATACAGAACTAAATGTTGGTATGGGTGACTAAAAGACACTCTGAACGATTGATGAAATGTAGTGGAGCAGTTACCCTAGATTTTACGGAAATGTTCGAAAAAACATTATTTACGGCACATTTTCATTTTTATCTCTGCTCAATGGACTTTCAGAGGAACATTTATTGAGAACAGTATGTAGATATTAACTATTTGGAAACATCCTGTGAAAATCGCTGGTCGTTTTGCTAAAAAGCGTAAAAAACCAATTTTTGCTTCATAGGCTTATATCTCCGTTCATCGTATTTTCATGGAAATATGTATGGAGAAGAAAAGTTAGGTATTGATTAGGAGAAGATAATTTGAAAGTTTAATCAAAATCGTTGGAGCCGTTTTTGAGAAAAATGCGAAAAACTAGTTTTTGGTACATTTTCGTCCCCCACCCCCCTTCGCATCGGCCGAAATCGTCCATAACCGTATTTTGGTGTCTACAAAAAATAACGAACAAAACAAAAAAAGAACCAGCTCAATCGGATCAGCCGTTCTCCCGCAAATCGAACTACAGACACACACACACACGGACCACGCGCCGAAATTAGGTTTTTTAGACTCAGTAGGGTCTGAAACGTAAAGATCAAAAGAAAACCCAACTTTTTTTTTTTTTTGTCACGATTACTATACTTTCCTTTCCCTTTGGGTAGCGGAAAGTAAAAATTAATATTAGAAGCAAAAGTCACGAAAAACTCAGTATAGTTTTCGCGCTAAATGCGAATAAATAATCCACAATGCGATAATCAACGGGAGAGAAAAAAATAATGATTTCGACAGTACCATTAGTATAAGTGTAGTATTTGATACAGATCAATGTACCCAAACAGGTTGGAATTTATTTTTAGTTTTCTTGGCTGTACAAAGTGAAAAGGAAAGTTATGTAGTCGGCTGAAAAAAAAAAAATTGAGTTCTCTTCAGATAATTACGTTTCAGACTTTCCTGAGTCCGAAAAACACTACTGGGAAACATGTGTGTGTGAACGAGTTTTAGAGAAAATGGCCGAACCAAATCAACTCAAACTTGATATCTGCCCGCAGGTTACCATGAGACGCCAAAATAAGGATATGAGCAAAATCCATCGAAAGTTAACTATAGTTATCATAGTGATCAAAACACCAAATAATTTTTTTTCTCAAAATCGGCTTTAACGATTTTGATTAAATTTTTTATATTGATAGCTCTCAATAAGGTGATGATACCATAAAATTCCCATTAGTGGGAAAATGACGAGAGCAGCACAATAAATTACCATAAATGTCGATGAAAATCGATTTTAGCACGATTTTTTTCTTCTAAACTCCGCTGAAATGTTACTACATAGGTCAAACAAAGTGGTGAAGTAGTCCAATGCAGTACCTACAGGGTGAGCGTTTAAAAACGCTCATAAGATATATGAGGGTCCCTGCAGAAATTCCGGAATTTGAACTACCGCCGTTCCGCTTACTACCAGTTCTAGTGTTTACAGTGTCGAATGAAAAATTGATTTAATTACTGCGTGGGGCTGAGGAAAGTTGTGTGGCGCGTTGTACCAGATATTACTTTCCATTATATCATGAAGCCGTTTAATTTTCTCCTTGATGATTGATGAGTGCAATTTCATTTTGTTCGACGCTAGCCAATTCAGTCTGGGTTTTTTGACCTCGGAATGCCTACACCTGCCCTAATAGCAAAGTCCTTATTACCTGTGGAAATTCCACCTTCGCGGTTATTGCCAATTGTCGACGGATTTCCCCTTTGTCTGGACATTCTGAAATATCATTTCCCCCTTTTTACTTTCCTTGGCTCTACAAAGTAGAAAGGAAAGTTATGTAGAAAATTTTGAGTTTTCTTCAGATCTTTACGTTTCAGACCCCCCTGAGTCCGAAAAACACTATTTGGGAAAATGGTCTGTCTGTATGTGTGTCTGTGAACGGTTTTTAGAGAAAACCACCGTACCAAATCAGCTCAAACTTGATATCTCGTCCGTAGGTTACCATGAGACGCCAAAATAAGGGTTTGAACAAAATCCACCGAAAGTTAACTATAGTTATCATAGTGATCAAAACACCAAATATTTTTTTTCTCAAAAACGGCTGTAACGATTTTGATTAAATTTTTTATATTGATAGCTCTCAATATGGCAATTCTACCATAGAATTCCCATTTGTGGGAAAATGACAAGAGCAGCACAATAAATTACCAAAACTTTCGACAAAATCGATTTTACCGCAGTTTTTAGAGAAAACCACCGTACCAAATCAGCTGAAACTTGATGTCTAGCCTACAGGTTACCATTGGATGCAACAATGTTGGTATGGGCAATATCCACCGAAAGTTAACTATAGTCATCATAGTGATCAAAACACCGCTACTGCTTCCTGCTGCCGTAATGCGTTGTTTGACAAAGTTCAAATTAACTGACTGATCAATGAATTGTTTGAGTAGGAAAAGCCACGTAAAAAGTGAATTGACGTAGAGCTAAGGAAAGTTGTGTGGCAACGCACCAGATATTTTCACATTCCTCTCCTTAACAGACAGCTCCTCCTAAACTCATTCACCAACGAATTCTCACGAAACTCAGTCGCTCAGAGCTCGCACTCTACTTCCGATATAGTTTCTCAGTGCCAGTTCACGCGTGTCTGAGTTGTACCCTTGCGTCTCCCCATTTTATACTCACACTCAATTCGATGCTCATTGCACATATAGTACATTCCTCCTCACACTCACCGAGTTTCTTTTTATTCCGTTCTTCAACTCCCCCTCTTGTGCGCCCAACACATTTACTAATTCATTGTCAGTTTTGTGAACCCTCTGCGATGAGCAAATTAGCAATCACAACCCAAATTTGGTGACTTTTCAGGTTAAGGTTCAGGGAAGAAAGAAGGCGGTTAAGAACATAATGTAAAAAGGTAAACCAATATATTTCAATGCTTTCCTTTATCCTTCTTTCCTTTCTTGATTTCCTTGGACGACGCTTGAGGCGGTAGCTCAGGTTCAGACTCTTGAATCAGTTTCCACTCGCCGTCTTCCACTTCGGTGCCATCAGCCAGTCTGGCTAATCGTCGACCTAACCGTACTTCGCCGTCGGAGCCAGTTCTCTCCTCTTCGATCCAGTAGTTGTCGTCTTCGTCTTGCCAGTACTTGACAGGAGGCGGGGGAATAGGAGTCCAGGGGCTCGGCTCGGTAGACATTTCAATCGCTGGTGGGAACCTGAAATCGAAATATTAATTCTGGAACTAGAGGCTAATTACATTTATTTGGATTTTATACTTAAACTCAAACACGTTGGAATTTGCACTGTGTTTCTACTTTCCATTAGACTCACACAAAACATTTATCGTCCGTCCAACAACCCTATCGAGAACATCACTTAGGAGCTTTCTCTCTGAAATGCTGTTGGTTTACAGCAAATTAGTAAGACTATTGTGTCTGGGAGTAGGATTCGACCAGAGCAACTGGAAGTTCTTAGCATTTTGTTAATTTATTACGTACGCCACAACAAGACTCGTCAAACTTGTGTGCATGAGCTTGTGGTTCTATGAAAGAGGCAATGCTACGTAAATGAGTTGGCTAGCTACCCACCACACTTCCATTTCTCGTGTTCCCGTTCTCGTGTCTGGACTAATGTAGAGAGGAACGAGGGCGGCCATCGTGAGCATTGGGTCGCTGGATGTTCGTTGCAGGGCCATCACCATTTTGGCCGTTTCAATCACTTCTTCCCCTGTAATGCGTCGTGGAAAGAAAAGTGTGGTTAACGAAATATGTTTGACGGTTTCTGAAAGTAGTTCTAGGTAGAATTGGTGGAATAAAATGCAAATGGTAGAATTCTATAAACATTAATACCTTGGTGAAGAAGTATCACCCTGCTTCATGAGCTAGAAATTCAATAACGTTCATAATTATGTCCCCCTCCACCCCTTCAAGAACTGTTAGAATTCAAACCACTGCCCACAAGTTGCGCGGTCATTTTATACAAATATTACAATAACGAGGGTTCTCAACTTCGAAACTGAACTGTGGAACTGTTCGATTTTGACACGCCCGAACTATCTATCGGATGTTGAGAAAATTAAAATAGTTCTGACTCGAATATACGAACTCGACCTGACAACTTGAATATGGAAATGAAATATTTCGAGAAGCTCGCTCAATCATTATTCGATATATACCGAGCGCGCTGGAAAGTGTAAAAGAGGACGGCCTGTTAAAATCGGGAAATGAAGTTGGTGTGGGAGAATGAGGAATAGGAGATTAGGGTCGGCAAAAAGAGCTCGCACTGTAGCAGCGAATATTAGAACTACGTTCCACGCTCTATTCATTCAACGTTCGATAGACAGCAACGACGGCATGTAAATTTCCAAGTCTTTGTTGTCAGACGTCGAACTCCAGCGTTGTTTTTGTCAACTTTAACCGAATTGACCGACGAACTTCTTCAAAATTTCGTTGACGGACTTTGAAAAAAGTAGATGCCCCGCTCCTCAACATTATTCCGTCAACCGTGTTGTACATTATCGTTCAACTAAGACCTCCCTCCCAGTGCACATCCCTCTAGAATCCGGAAGCGTCAAGAAAATCCTTAAAAATACGTACAGACGCACAGAGGCAATGTGCCGATGTTACTTTTTTTTCGATTCAGTAGGTCTCAGAACGTCAAGTATAAAGTAAACTATGTAGGGGTTTTGTTGGGAGAATACCGTGTACCAAACTGATTGATTGTTCAGAAGGAAGACCAGGCTGATGAAGGGCGGAAACGAGACTGCCACTGCCAACTCACGCTTCAATGCTCCACCTTGAGAGTGCAAGGTGTTGCGTGCACAAAGTTGTTGCTGCAGTTCATCCCCGAGAACAACAATCCCCGACAACTCCTCCTTAATCACATGACTCCTTGCTATCTTCCTAAGAAATTATTTTTAAAATAAAGACATGAAAATGCTCCCATTTCGTAATCCTGGATTTGAATGAATTTGGCGGTAGCTGAGCAGATGCTGGAAGAGCGAAATTTTGGACATCGGAAATCATCTACTAAAAATTGAGAAGAGAATGGGACAACCAACTGCCTTCAAATTGAAAATGCCTGTGCGAACGCAGTACTTCAAAAAATATGGGGAATCTGGTTTGGAAAGCGTCGAAGGCTCCAATTGGTAGTTGGGCTCTTCCTGACTACTGTTAATTGTTTCGAGTATTTTATGTTGTACAACTGCCAAGCGTTGAGGCAGTTACGTAGCAGTTGTTTTACTTTAACCATTTCGCTTATTTCTGATCGGTATGGCGACGGTTGTCCCCGAGGGCACTAATCCCATCACAACCCTGCAGCTCTTCCGTGTCCTTCAATGCTCATTTTCTCATCTAGTGCCAGTTCATTTTTAGGGGCCGTCTCTCTGAAGATCGAGTCAGCAGGGTGCTGGGCCAGGGGCTGGCTGGAAACTATCTATTGAGACCATAAATTTAAAAATAATAATAATCCTCATTGGCATTTCAAGTTGAAATACAAGTTTTGCTCCTAGATTGACAGCATGGTGACTTTTCTTGAGCTTGATGTTGCGTTAAGGTCTGTTTCGAGGATTGTGCGGGGGGGGGGGTCTTCTTGGGGCCACTGAAATCTGCGATTAGTGGATTGAATTGTTCGATGTTGCGCTCGACAAAGTTTTTAATATGTCTGACTAGGATTTCACTATGCGTTTGAAAAGTTCGAGGTCTTGGTACAGCGTTTCGAACAAGCCGTGGAGAGTGAACTATCTATAGCACGCCATCAAAGCATACATCCAGATTGGACATATCAGCGTTTTGTACATGATTATTTTATTTTGAATAGAGACGTGTGGGCTGCCTGGGAGGGAATGAAGTTTAGGGGTTTGGTGATGTGCTGGTGGAAGGACAACCGCTGATTTAATATTACTCCTAGGTATTTATGGTGTCTCGTTGTTCTGCCTGTAAGGCAGTCATGCCGAGCACTTGTCTTAACTCTGAGTGATGTGCTCAAATCTCACGGCGCAGATGCGGTCAAACGTGGGGGGTCTCACCGCATGCCCGCCGCCGCCTCTATTATGTCACACTCAAGTCCAAGGCTCACAGGCGAGATGGGGTGTCCCCGATCGCCCAGCATCTCCACGCTATCTTTCCCTCCAGGCGGGGCTACTGGGCATGGGACCTCTTTCATAGGCGTCGAGAGTTTGATGAGGGGGGGGGGGGGGAATTGTGGAGAACGCCACTCCCGTCCCATTCACCAACCCGCCTCTACGGGGACGTTTTGACGCGGGCACAGCTTCCTCTCATGTGCAGAGGGCTGCCGCGCTTCTTGCGCCTGGAGTTTTGCAGTCTTTGTACAGGCGTGGGCAGCCTGTTGGCGTGAACCCCCCCCCCCCCGTGGCATAGCCGACGTTTCTCCCTCCCCTTTTCGATATTAATCAAACTCACAGTGTGCTTTCAGCAAATTGGTCGTTCTCTCCCTCATTGCATCTTAACATGGCTTACTTCTCCCCCAGCTCCTCCATTACATTTTTTTCAGAAGCACGTAAAGTGTCCAAAGCTGCCATCTAACTTGAAATTACTCATCACAGTAGGGATTTGGTTTGCTAGTGAGGTGGAAGGCCTTTTACCTTTCTTTTCCAAATCGTGCACCAAGTGGCAGATCTTCTCCGCAGTGTCAGGGTTGTCAGACGTGAAAAACGCAACGTGGAGGACGTCAGCCGCAAACGGTTCTGCAACTTCTAACACCTCATGGGCTCTGCTGGCTTCAAATATGATGATGTACGCGGGCGGAGGAGCAGGCTCTTCAATAACTTCGAGGTCTGACACTTTATTAGGGAAGAGCACTTGCATAGCGGCTGCTTTCGAAATGAAATCGACGGGTGTCCAACAAGGCGGTATTTTCGTTCCGTTCTCCATTTCCACTTCGTAGATTTTGACGACGGAATCGTCCCGAGGGTTGTGCGGGTCTCGAGTGTCGCCGTAAATGAGAGACGCGACTCCATCTTCGATGATGTTGAGGATCTCTTGGATTGAGATTGTCGACATCTGGGATGAGGATGAGTGTCGTCTTTCCAAAGGGATGGGAGTTATTTTTTGGATGAGGGAGACTATGCAGGGGCGCTCGTCGATAGTTCGAATCATCTCTTCTGGTAGAATCACCGGGGAGTTGTAGAGCATTTGGTCGAGGTCTTCTTTCGTTAGCGTGATGTCAAGCTGGTCTGCTATTTGAAGGCCCAAGACGTCGCACCGGACCATAACGCGGTAGGCAGCTTGGCATATACGTTTCCCGATGCCTCCAGATCCTTGTTCCGGCTCTTTGATCCCGTGCGGGAAGTAGACGACCACAGTGTGGTTTGGCATCCGTCGTGCTATTCTCGTCAAGTTCCTCCGCTTCGCTCGGTCTTTAGCTAAATCTTCTTCCAGTCGTAATCTTTCCGCTTCCATCTCTTTTTTGGAAAGAACCTCCGCCTTCTTGATCTCTTCGTCTTCCGTCAGTTCGTCCCATCCGAAAAGCCTCCTAGTACGTTTCCCTTCTAAAGCCTCTTTCTCTTTTTCCAACTCCTTGATGATCATTCTCGTCAAAGCTGGCGTGTCTGTTCCAAAAAGCACTTTGACCAACTGGCCTTCGGCTATGAGCAACCAAGTCGGCTCGCTGTGCCCCTTGAATCGATCCAGGGTTGTTATCACGTCAGCTCGGGCTTGCACCAAGTGCATCAAATCGCCACCCACTTCCAACTTGATCTTTCTCAACGTGCTCACCATCGCGATACAAGGGCCGCACCATTCTGTGTAAACGTCGGCAACTATCAATCCTCGGGTTTCTTTCAGGTACGCTTCCCAGTCTTGGTCGTTGTCTATTTTCAATTGAAGAGCTCCTCCTTTCTGCTTCGCCATCGTGAAACACTTATTCAATTGCGGTACTTCGTTTCAAGCTGGTGTAAAATAACTTTGTCAGGGTAGTTACTTATGGACGGGATGTTGTGAAGTCTCACTTGATTCGTTGCGGTGACAAGTGTGATCTGTCAACGTACTGGGTGAGGTCATTTGCCAAGGTTTATTGAGGTCGATTTGTCCACACGTGATCAGATTGGTCTTGGACCTTCTTCTCAACAGCTTTCTCTACCCTCCAAGTTTAGGGGGAAAATAGCGAAAGCTGGCCTAACCATTATTGTAAATAATGCCTCTTAATCCAAGGTGGGGAATCTTAAATGGAATGTTTGCTCCTTCGTGCTTCATAAATTGGTTTATTCGCCGGTTTTTACCAACATAATATCGAGCTGAATTACTCTATATTCTCGGAACTTCCTTCCTTTTAGTTTTCGTCCCACAGTTGAATTTCTGGCCCGTACCTCTCAAGCACAAGTTATCCTGACGACTGTTGTCACGACCACTACCATGTACCATGTCCCATTACTGAATCTCGTCTATTTTCAACGTTTCCATCACTCGTTCTTTCCTTTCTTCGTTTTTTGCGACTTAGACCTCCTCGTTCCTTCTGGCGTTTTTATTACGACCTCCAGGAGGCCACTTTAGCGAATTTCTTTTGGAGGCATTGCTAGCGACGCAAGGTACTGCGCAAAGCTTTCATTTTCTTCAATTCTCCGTTTTACAACTTCAACTTTCTGTTCTACAACATCATGCCACATCTGGAATTTCACATTTATTTTCGGACTTTATATTGAGTTATTTATGCTTAGGAGATTATTTAATTTTGTTTATTCGTTACTTTCATTTTGTTTTGACTGGGCCCACACTTTCATATTTGTTGTCATTCTTTACATATATAAACCACATATCACGTTTGGGGAAGTTTTCATTCGTCCAAAACCTCGGCCAACAGAGTTTTATCAAACCCGACAAAAATAAAAGTTGCTGTCTTGATTACAACTTGCGAAAGAAATAAGTTAAAACGTTGACCAAAACTGAGTCGCAGTTGCTGCGGTGTCCCTGAGAGCGATGGCGACAAAAAGGGTCCAACACTAAGGTATCAGGTATTAATGTAATTGGGTTAGTTCCGCCAGTAGGTGAATGACCAAAGATAACGTACCTGTTTGGTGAGCCCGTTTCCTGCAACTGGTGAGATACTGTGGGCGAGCTTTTTGGATGTAAAGACATCATCGTCTGGCCGTTAAGTCAGTTAGTTGGTCGTGGTCTCTATATAGGAAGAGAAAGATTGACGAGATGGTGTAGAGTCAGTGAAGAGGGGGTAGGAGGAAGGAGGTCATGCACCCCTGGGGAAACCCGCTGGAGGTGAAGGGAGAAGAATGTAAGGTACGTCTTACATAGTCTGTTGATTGTCAGTTCTAAGTCTTCTTTGTATAGAGAGATCTGTAAATCCGTCGGTTGGTTGTTGTCGTTTGTGTAGTGTCTTGAGTGGTGTAAATAGGTGTCGCATTTTGTGTTGATTCATTCATTTATGATCTGCCCATTGAAGTTTTCCAGTTGTCTTGAGGTGGTTGGCAAAGTTTGAGTCCTCTTTGCTTCTATTAAGAGATTTAATGTTTTCTGAATATCTGGTCCGTAGTTTTCGTCCTGTCTTTCCTACAGTAGCAGTAATAGTAGAAGCGCTCGCCCTTAGTATCTCACTAGCCAGAGGAGAACTCACCAAACAGTTACGTTAACTTTACTGAGGTATCAGTTTGGAAAAACCCAGCTTACCTGACGTATTGGTACTACCACTTAAAACGTATATAAAACTTGGAACCAACACGAGTTTCATTCACTCAAAACTCGACTGTACAAAACAAGCTACTTGAGGCTCTCGATACTCATCAGCATTCGAACATGACAACCTTAACAATTTGAATTTGGTAAGTTCATATTATCATCAAGGTCTATTGATATCTCAACAAATTAAATCAAACGATATATTTATTTCAATTTACAAGTGAAATAATAATTTATTTATTTTAATTTTAAACTTCTATGTACACGGAACATTTACATAGATATATTCAAACCTTAAACACAAAGAGACGTATAAAAAAGAGGTAAAAACCACGACAAGTGATGTTTTCAGAAGTTTCGTTAAGGGTGTACCAGTTTTGGCACTAAGCCACCGTCTGCAGACAACAAAGAGTTCATTTGTGGAACTGACGATAACTCTTCCGCTGAAACTTGTTTACCCTTAGGAATAAAATAACGTTTTCCCCTTAGTTTTTATCTTTTATGACAACGACTTTCCACAATTTCCCGGCGAACGATCTCAATCGACCAAAAAGGCGAAGTTCATCACCTGAGTGTGTTGTTTGTTTAGAACTAAACTGACATCCGTACTCGACTGCGTTGGTGAAATGGGCTGAACCGTGTACTGCACCCAACTCGTTACTTTACTTCTTTATGGCATGAACAGCTGATCGAATGGCACCTGAAAACAACGATTATTAGAACGAGTTGGTAATGAAGGGACATTAGTTCAATTGAACCGTTTGTTGAGGATTCAGACATTTTAAGAATTGAAGCTTGGAGACGTCTTGACCTTTCTTGTGAGGTCGTACGTTTTTCACATTCTCTTGACCGCTGAAAGAGGTCCGTCATGTGGAGACTAGAGAGATCTCCCGTTTCCATAATTTCGTAGTATCGCACGAGCAACTGTGTTTAAGGGCTGAGTGAAGAAAAACGATGTTGTTGGAATGATGTTGAGCCAGTTGAGGCTCGTTTGCAGTGTGCCCATGTTCATGAAATAAACCACCAACGTCATTCCATACACCAATTGAGCTAACAGCTACATCCCGAGTCTTCTTTCAGAAACATTGTTTACAACAACTTGACAGTTGTACGCTTAACTTGAAGACGCGGCTGGTTCCTAATAACTTATTGGGCTCATTGAATAAATTGCTTACAAACTTCATAATTTACCATGAAATGTCGCCAATAGCACCTGTTCGGCTCAGCTCAGGCAGAATTAATTTGTTGCCCTTTGACTAAATGGGAAATCCAGAGGATTCAAGTTCAGCTCTTGGTTAAATCCTCAAAACAACGGTTGCGAGTATATTTACCCGGTTCTTCGGTTCGCGATTCGGAACGTTTACTGGCGTCACTGATACTGGTGCTATTTACAACTGTTCGTATTCTTCAAAATGTTGAAATGATCTCATTCAACATGGAAACGAATGTCCGCATGGAATCCTGTAGATATGTTAGGAGTCTAGCGCCTCACCGGCAAATGCCTAGCGGCCTCTGTGGCTATGGTGTTTCCTTCGGTCGATAGTAGTAGGGTAACTCGACTCCTGAACATCCTCTGCACGGTTCAAGGTACTCGTAATAACCAGCAGTCGAAAGATGAAATCAGAGATCAAACAATGACTGCGAAAGGAAATCGAGCTAAGACGAAAAAAAAGTGACCAGCGCAAAACAAGCTGGTTAATTTTGTGTACTGCTCAGATATTTATGGCGTCAGATGGTAATGGTACGATGTAGTTGAAACTGGTCATACAGAATGTGACTGTACAAACACAGTAAAACCATCTTGTGGAAACGTCAGCATTACCTCTAATTGTGATTTAATGTGATGACGCTCCAAGAGTAAGGGGGAGTGAATCTAAGGATCGAAACTTCTTCATACGTTTCCAAAAGTTCAAGGCGTGCTACAGTGATGGTTGAAGGGAAGGAGACTTACGAATGGTTTGAAAAACAAGGCTAGCAGTAAGGGATAAGAGATTGTGAGAGTCAAGTGATGGATTGGTGCGAGGGACAGCCAGAAGAGAAAAATAAATTTCGCAATAGCTACTCGATCTTAATTGTTTATGACAGTTTCTGTGTTTAACCAACGCTATGTGTAATTTATTGTTCGCAAGCTTGATAGCAGGGAGCATAGAAATTGAAAGTAAACGACTCAACAACAGCCGCTTTGTACGGGGATATGCCACTCTCTCAAGCAACTTGACTTGACTTAAATCAATATTTTTATTGGCTATCACATCATAATTTAAATCAAAGAGCCTCGGCTACAATACTCAGTCTTCGATGTTCATAAGGAGACTGTCTGTGCCATTCAGCCATCAGCCAGTTACTTCTCTATGAGAGCTGCTATTTAGAAAGTTGAATCTTCATGCTTTACGTGAGGTAGCAGAGTAAATGCCTCTTTAAAAACAAAGAGGTGAGAGGACGGCTAGTGTTCGGCAATGGTCTTTTCTTTCCACTCCAAGCCTTGAAGTACAGCGTTGTCTATTTAAAGCTAGATACAGATATTTCCCGGAGTGCGCCTGCACGCAGCTTTATTTTAATCTCAACCAATTCTTTCTCTTCACATTAAATTGTGTCGAATTGTAGGTTTGCTCGCACGCTCAGCTGATGAGAGTATCACGTTATGTTTCTCTTCTTGCGCATGTACATTCCTATTCTATGTTGAAAACGATTCATTCAAACCAGTACTGTGTCAATATTCCGTTGTAACCGAATTATCGTCCTTCGGTTGTCGAGTTGCCGCCACCGCACGTGTAACCATTTCTTTCCGTATCCATTTTTTTTTGGCGCCTGTCCGGGTTCCCCTGCTTTAGCGCTTTTCCAACTGCCCTCTTCCCGTTTATTTGTTTGACATTATTCTACCAGGCATGAATAAAAGGCTTGGGAAGTGTTGTGGAACGGTGTATGAGTGTCGGCTTCATCTCTGACGAGTATGCGTGTCCTGAATGACGGAGTTATTTGAAGCCATCCAAACAGCCTCCGAGTGATATTTATTATTTTTGTGGTCGTAAATGTCTGTTGCATTAGCCGCGCACTGTTTGTTCACATTGACCTAGGGTCTTTGAAGCGGTAACTATTCAATCGGCTTCTCCTGCCAACAGAGGGAGGAGAATTTTGTTTCGCCACCCGATATCGCAGTGTAATTACAGTTCTGTTTCTAACCAAACTCGCTATTCCGCTTTCATTTGGCCACCAAGCTCCCTCTCGTGCACCCAACAGCACCTTTAATACTCAATATGCCTTAAAGAAGATGTTAAAACTTACCTGGCTGACGAATTTTTCAGAAATAGGTTTGACAGCGACGGCAATTGACTTGGCGATCGGCGGCCCCAATTGAGTCATCAACTCCTTCCAATTTTCGTTCAATACTGCGTTCATGTTGTCCCCTGATAACCGCAAAGTGGTACTTCAGTCTCATTGTGAGGACACCAATTAAAGATCTTTGTGTAAATTCCTTAGCGATCAGGTCGTACCACAGTGACAATGACGGTGGACTTACCTAAATTCTTATCGCCGTTGAACAGGTTGTCCAATTTGATTCTCATTGGATTGGCGACGAAAGTGACATCGCTATCGACGATTGTTGCGTATTCTACCCCCTTCTTTGAACTTAGTTTATATGTCAGTATGTAGTTCAGCTTGACGTTTTCTGAGAACAGAAACAGAATGTAAAATGCAAACAAGAAATGCGGCTTTTTACTTTCCTTAGTTCTACGAAGTGAACAAGAAAGTGATGTAATCGGTTGAAAAAATTTGAGTTTTCTTCAGATCTTCACGTTTCAAAGCGAAAAATCCTATTTGGGAAAATGGTCTGAGTGTGCGTGAACGAGGCTGACTGAAAACGGCTAAACCGACTCTAATTTTATATTTACCCTTCAAATCACCATGCGATCCCAAAGAAAGGTTATTACCAAAATCGGCACAAAACTAACTATAGTTATAATGATCAAAACACATAATACTTGTTTCCTCGCCAGTATTAATGACTTTGATTATAATTTTTATATGTACAGTTTCAAATGAGACAATATTATCATAGAATTTTCTTCCAAGGGATATAATAGCGATATCGCACTAAGTGAGTAGGGCAGCGAGTACGATATCAACCGAATACAATCGGTACAGAGAGTTTTATTCGGAATTACAACCGGGAAGTTTTACCACCACAAACGGGGAACTGGGAGGGAGTGAATGGGGTATGTAAAGCTGTGATGCGTCGCACCTGATATTTTATGTATCTTTCATCAATGAACTCTTTGATAGCTGAGTGGTTTAGACTGATTATGACTAATGAAAGTGGTGTGACTAATTATCAATCATTGATCATCTTAATGTTCGTGTTATAAGGCAGTAATTAAGCTCCAGTGCGCGCAGCTTCCCCCTAATTGTAAACAAAAGATAATGAGCTCACTGCACTCACTGATCAAGCGTCATTTAAACGCAAACCATGCCACAAAGCAACCAAATCCCAAGTGGTTGATATTTTAAAGACGTACATAACAATGAGCTCACCCAAATCGACAACTCCTTTGCCGGAGCCCTGGATAGGTAGAACGAGGAACTTGCCATTAACCTTGTATTTCGTTTCGACGTGTACCTTCGGGACTGCCAAGGCCCATTCTAAGTGTTTCTTATCCAAATCTATCCTGAAACGTACAGAACAGCTAAGTTAGAGTTGACCTTATATTAAGCTTTCCTCGCGCGGTCGTACCTTTGAAATCAGTCTCCAAGTTGTCTCTAAAGTCACAGTTCGCCAGTCAGAGTTGTCAAGTCTGAGTTTTGTTGGGTTGTCGGTCTGGGTTGCTGTAGCAAGACTGGGTTGATTAATTTTTACTTTCCTTGGCTCTACAAAGTAGAAAGAAAGTTATGTAATCGGCTGAAAAAGAAATTTTGAGTTCTCTTCAGATTGATCCCTCCTGAGTCCGAAAAACACTATTTGGGAAAATGGTCTGTGTGTGTGTGTGTGTCTGTGAACGATTTTTATAGAAAATCACCGTACCAAATCGGCTCAAACTTGATATCTCGCTCGCAGGTTACCATGGGACGCCAAAATAAGGGTATGAGCAAAATCCACCGAAAGTTAACTATAGTGATCACTATCATAGTGATCAAAACACCAAATATTTTTTCTCAAAAATGGCTCTAACGGTTTTGATTAAATTGTTTATATTGGTAGCTCTCAATAAGGCAATTATACCATAAAATTCCCATTTGTGGGAAAATGACGAGAGCAGCACAATAAATTATCAAAATTTTCGACGAAAAGCGTTTTTAGCGCGGTTTTTTCCTTATAAACTCCGCTGGAATGTTGGTAGAATGTTAAAGAAAATTGGTATTGTAGTCCAATCCAATACCTAAAGAGTGAGTGTTTAAAAACGCCCATGAGATACATTGGGCTCACTCTAGAAATTCCTGAATTTCAACTACCGCCGTCTTGCTTACTACCAGTTCTAACAGTTATTACCCAATAACTCTGCAAAAGTGATTACTATCCTCTTCAAAAAGTTCGTGTTTACAGGCTCACTAATTATCTGTGTACCAATTGCTCAATAATGGTCCTGGGATGAGTACGAGCAGCATAATAAATTCCAGAACTGTAGGCGCTACCGCTTCCTGCTGCTGTGAAGACTTCAAAGGAACTGAGTGATAAATGAATTGATTAAATAGAATTAGCCAAGTACAAAGTGAATTGACGTAGAGCTACGGAAAGTTGTGTGTTGCAACGCACCAGATATTTCTTACCCAATTTGTGGTTTTTATTGTGCCGCTCTCGTCATGGCACACATTTTTCACGTCTTTTTCCACAAATAAAAATGATATTGCACCGTGATGTCATTTGGAACTGCACGGAATCAAAACTTAACCAAAATCGTTTAAGCCGTTT
Organism: Pachypeltis micranthus; assembly: GCA_020466155.1. Lineage (NCBI taxonomy): Eukaryota > Metazoa > Arthropoda > Insecta > Hemiptera > Miridae > Pachypeltis > Pachypeltis micranthus. Next base: position 52,468,150 of record CM035770.1, on the reverse strand, counting down.
TTGAAAAAAGAAAAAAGAGGTTTTTTGTTTGACTCACTGTGATGACTATAAATTATGTTTGCCCGAAGGGAAACTGAGTTAAAAAAACAAACTTTAAAACTTTATTACGGAATTACTTGGTTTACAAAGGGTACAATCGTAGGAGACGGTTAACACAAAAGTGAAGTATCTCAAGTGCTGTATGCGTAAGACACCTCGTAGGGAGGTGGATACTGCTGAGCTAGTCTTTTAATCCCGAGGATCTTCGGGTTAAAAGTTACCTACTAACTTAAGTTTTTGACTGATTTCGCCCAAACCCTTAGTTTTTTCGTCCCATCGTGATCTTTCAATCGCGACCAAAGACCATTTTCTCAAATGATGTTTTTCGGACTCGGAAGCCTTGAAACGTAAAGATCCGCTAGCTATGTAAAGAAGCTTGCAGATGTCAACTGCTTTTTATAGCTAACATTGGAAGAACCTCAGTGGGCAATAACTCAATAGATACTCTGCTTACGATGTATGGCCAAACCACTGGAGGACAGCGGCGACAATGTTAAGAAATATAACTGAGATTCCATGTTTAGCATTTGACGACCTCGTGACGCTATAAGGGCACCCGTGCTACAAGCCGTACCGCCGTAAACCGCCTCCTTTACCGGAGCCTAATCAACCATAATTTCTCTAGAAGAAATCGCGAGCTCCCGTTGATGAGCCTTGAACGGTCGATTACGACAGTTTCAAAGATTATAATCACAACATCGTGAGCCGCTTTCTCCGTCTGAGCGGACCAGAGCTTCGTCGGATTTTTCGGGTCAGGTTCACGCAAGACGCGTCAAACCAACTCGCAAGTGATTTGTCAATGTTCAGGTTCAGTATGTTGAAGGGTCATCCTGACGACGTAACAACGCTTAAATAACGCCATTCACTTCCTATTGTCTGCAGCTTCAGTTTCCTTTACAAACCGAAGACGGATTTTTAAATATTTGAGACTCGACAAGCCGTCAAAATGCCTAGCGTGACAATCCTTCCTGGCGCTACGGCCTGGAAAACCTGCGCGTTCGTGAATGTTGTCCGGGACTCATATCACAACGTAAACGGCAATTTCGGATTTTGACTATTCACTACTAGAAAAGAGAGCGAAGTTATATATATACTGAAAGCGAAAAACGTAGTTCGAGGAAATTGGCTTTGCATGAGTGAGGCAAACCGTTGCACCAAATCACCTCGAATTCGACTTACGAAATCTAGTTTTGTTGTTAATTAACCAGAAGTTACGAGTGACATAACAATCAATACAACAATTTTTGATATTTTATGTCTTTACTTTGCTACATAAACTCGAAAATGTAACGCGGGATATGTAACGGAGAAGCGTCACGAAATATTTGTGTTGGGTTAGGTGCATGGTAACGGCTGTTACAAAATCCAACGCTTGGTAACATCACACGTTTTAATAACCTCAGTGACTAAGTGATGATGTCAATTGCAACTGACGCGGCCATTATATCGAAACCATCAACGAGCACAATCAAACATAGTTATCATTGCATTAAAAAAAAGAAAATAAAAGACATAAAATGTCCCTAGTGGTTGCGTACTTGTACGAAAGCTGTATACCCACCGTTTGTGTTTTTATCCAAACCCTCCACCCCCGCCAGGATTTGGCCGAAACTGACGACTTCCATTGCTCCATAAGCTTCCTTATTCGCGAGTCGGAAAAGGACGAGAGCAGCCCAATAAATTATTGACGATTTCGTCAAAAATCGATTTTAGGACAGATTTTTCCCCATAAATTGGTAGTCCTTTCATCTGTCTACACGGCGTAAGTTTAATGTTGGCCATAAGTATTATGAACTCCTGACGGTTACTTAGTTACGCCTTCTCCCTCGTGTGTTGCTATGACCAATCTGTTCTCGTTTAATTAAATCATATCCAATTATTCAAATTACGCGTGCTTCGATCTTTCAAATATTATTCTCGACCTCCCAGTCACAATAATAAGATAATTAGAAGTAACCTAAGTAATTCCGAAATTCAAGCCACTGTCGTTTCTCCAACATTTCAGGGGTTTCCATATAATTCTAGAACTGTGAACACAACTTACCCCTACAAAGTCAATATTCGTTTGTCAGGCTTACAGATCCACCACAGGGCCCGCTCTCAAAGATGGCTTTTGATTAGGTGGACGGGCGAGACTGAGCACAGTGCGACGAGGCAGTACGGCCTCGAGTTTACGAGAAAAAGTGTTAATCGTTTGTTGGACGCAAGGGTGTCGTTAATTTTACGATAGTATTTCCCTTTTATTTTTATTTTGTTCTTATTTGGGAACGTAAATATAACTTAAGGTTTTTTTAAAGACACTTTTGGTTTATTATTCATTCTGAATAATAACCCTATGTTTTCGGTCACGAAAGATTTTTTACAACCCCCCCTCAAAATTTGATACTTTACGTTTCAAGACATGGAGATTCCAAATTTGCAATGTCCGTCCGCCGTCCGGGCTGTTTTGTGCCTTTAACGTGGTCTAAAAAATTCGTTATTTCGCCCAAAAACCCGATTTGGTATCTAGTTGTGCCTCCCATCTCGGCAATCCGATCGGACGAAGCCTGTGGTTGTAATGGGCAAAAAACGGTTAAAAAAATTAACGAAACGCAGTACAATGCGGGAGCTACAGCGTTTCGTCGTTTGAACTCCCTCCCGCCCCGCCCGTCTCATTAAAAAACCAACCGCGCTGGAGGCGAGCGAGCGCGTCCCTCCCAACGACGCCGCCACCTCAACTCCCCTTTCGCTTCGAGCGCCCCCGTTCCAATTTCCCCGACGTTTTGGTTTTAATACGATTCAATTTTTTTAAATTCTTTCGTTTCATTCTCATTTTGGTTTTTTTTATAGATTTTTGGTTAAATTTTGATATTAGTATTTAGCGTGCATGTTTTCATATTAAAATTCAGTTTTTTCTAGATACTTTCGGTTTTTTATTTATTTTTATTTTAATATTACGATTCAGTTCTTTTCGACCTTTTTTTGGGTTTCATTATGATATTTTTCGATGCTGACTCGAACAGGATGGGTCTCGGAGCATTAATGCTAGGTCAAGCTGATTATCCGAATAATAAACCGTTGTGTAATAATTTGCAGGGTTTTTATTGTATATTTTCAATCTCAAGTGAGTCCCTTTCTCTGGGTATTGTAATTTGGAGGTTCCTCACACGTTCAACATGATTGGCATAATTTTAAAAGGTTTTATTTATGTTTTTGAATGGTGTTCTATGCTTCTGTACAGAAATGTTTTAAAAAATCACGTGGATAGTTCCAAGAGCGCTGTTTACTGAATGAAGGTAGCGACATAAATAATAGCTAAACAATAAATTCGGAAACCTTTAGATCTGACGATTTCTGTATAAAATGTTAATTTCAGTTCTACTGAGTTCCTATAAGCTGAGTTAAGTGAACGCATCTCACAAATTTCGTCAGCCCCACGCATGTTCAGCTAAACTCGTAACTTGTAATGTTTAACGCTCTGCTATTTATTGGGTTGTTACTAATTGGCTATCTTCGTCGAATGGCCATTTGGAAACGTAATTTATGAGACCGTGGATTTTATTGGAAACGTTCATACTTATAGTTTTGGAATTAGAGGGAAAACGCTGTGAAAAAAGTTGAACAAAGAAACGACGTTAGCAATTTATTTCGGAATTTCTGAGGTTGCTATTGACTATTTTATGATGTTGATTAAACTACAACCGCATATGTAGCTCATTGTACTTCCTCGCCGATTTTTCTAACGTTAGCACGACATGAGCGCGATTTATAAGGAATAAACGGCACTAAAGACTTCCAGCAGTAGAGGGCTAGTCGCGTCCAGGTTTGGTAACTGCGCCTCTGCAGTTAAACCCCCTAACTTCAACGGATTTTACGGACCTTGGGTTTACCTGAGTGAGTTAAGGCAGCAACGGTCCCGCGGCGGCCTTTCCTTCAGCCACTGGCATACCTTTTGGCTGCCGTTTAGAGTTCATTAGATCGCTTTGACGACATTCCTTAGAGTATGAGGTGAATATGAAACTACTCACAGCGACTTGACGATTCGGGCATCCCCCAAATTATGTATCATCAGGTCGTTGAACGTCAGATTCATGGCAATGCTTCGAGAGCTACTGTCCTGAATCGCAATTTCCTTTACTAGAATTGGATCGAGCGAAGGGATTTTTAGTTTGGAGTCTCCTAAAAGCGAAAAAATGGATGTTAACGACATTTACATCGAGAAACACTCACGTCTTGCACAATTAAATGATCTCACCTTTGATTAGCTTGGGAATCGCTTCATTGCCGTTGGCCAACGCGCACTGGTTGAATTTGGGGCCTCTTCTGCAGGGCTTGATGTAGTCAGCTGAAAAAGAATGTTAGGTTTTACTTGGTAGTTAGATCTACTTTGAGGACATGGTCTTGAACTCAATTCGGCGGCATTTAGAGAGTCCAATCGAGATATAGGGAAATACAAGTGGCCAAGGGAGAGCTTTTTATTAGTAAGCTCTCTATCGTACACATGCAGGTTTTGCCTGATGGCCCTGAAGACACCCAAGGTATGCCTATAGCCATTTTCTGCCTGACCCTCAAGACCTCTGGCAGCTAACAAACCTCTAAGGACTCCTATCCTACAAATACAAAGTAAGGATTAATATTTAGACAGTTTCAAAGAAAGGAGTGATTGACAGGGGTGTTCTAAACTGGTTAGGGACCTCTAACCTCAAGAACTACGACCCTCCTATCGATTTAGGGGTGAGCGCCAACAAATATCAAACATCATACTCTGAATACAAAGGTGAGTATCTTTTTAGGGGTTTATTTACCTAGCCAGCACAGAGCCAACCTGATATACCTTCTGACATTGCTGCTTTATCTCTGTTCTTCCCGTTTTCCCCATGTGGGATGTTCAAGAGACGACCTTCTGTTCGTTTCAGATCGAAGTCACTTCCTAGCACCAGAAACTATCAGCAGCATACGAGTATATACGAGAATCTTTCTTTCCATGTCTTTATTTGCTCTATTTGGTGACGTCACCCTCTTCTACAGCTTCCACCCCTTCTGACGGGTTCCCTGTAACACTATGAAAGGTGACTGCGGCCTTGAGTGCGCCCTTAACCTCCTCACACTTATGAGAACCCAGCCTGTGATTGCATTCCTTTCCTAATGGCGTGCACATCGCACAACTTGGAGTGTTTGTGTACCCCTTGGAGAGATGTCGGCAAATATTACACCTGTAACATGCACGGGCTGAGTTCACCCTGCCACCGTGTCTTCACTCGAGGTAACTTTGGTGCTTTAGGCCTGGCAGGAATGATGGTCGCTCGGACGATCGGAGAAAAAAGGCGGGTAGGTACATTTCTTCATGGTTGCTTCCCAGTCTAACAGCAAACTGTGAAAGCGGGACTACTCATTCTGAAGGTTCTGCTACTTGAACTTTGGGGATGATGCACATTCATCTTTAAATATATGAAATGGACCTTACAATGCCTCCATTACGAAGTAGCTTAGATCAGGAATGACAAGTAGTCGGAGTAGAGTGAGATGCAGAATGAGTAGAAATCAAGTTTTGGGAAGCAGAAACGACTTGCTACAACCATGCTTGAATCCAGCTGAACGCAAAATAATAAGCTCAACCCGATAAATTAACCCAGACGGATATTTGCCTGGAATCTAAAGACGCAAGTGAATCTCTGGAGTGTGTCATGGGTGGATAGTGTATAGTGTGGTCAAAGAACTACTTTCACGACTATGAATGAAGTTTTGGGAAGTAGCTTTCGCTACATCTACGAATAGATGCCAAGTGCTTAGCTCTAGTCACCACATTGGATGCCAAATCAGATCTGGATTTTTCATGAGCTTCAGGGCCTCGTGAACCTCCTCACTGGTGGAAGATCGCCAGTTGTTAGATTCATCAACCCTAACGGACCCTTGCTCTTCTAATTCTACACTAAAAGTTGCCCAGGGAACCTTTTTTACCTGTGAGGCACACTCGATGACGTACTGCACACCGAATGTAGCTGGCAGGAGGAGCTGTTGAAAAGTGACGGTTTAGTAATGGCAATTTCCAACAAAAAGTACGAGCGTGAGTTCACTATGCTGCGCGATAGTGGGCGAGGAATGTTGTGCGTTTCCTCGTCGAGATGACTCCCCAAACATATTTTATTTGGGTCCGCCGAAGCCGGGAGTTTCAAATATTTGAAGTTAGACTTACGTAAAGTGGCGGCAGAAGCGAAAGCGACGAGGAGCGGCAACACGAGGGCGGCTCTCCGCATCGTGTCGAATGTCGATAGAGTTCGTCGACGGTCGTAAGGGGAAATGTCGTGAGGGCACGGCCGAGTCGTGAACGACACTTTCATCCGCAGAGGGATAATACGATCTAACGCGATGTCGCTAGCGTTCTCCCTTTTAAGTAGACGACGGTTCGTTATGGGGGGAGCGATTTGACACTTTTGACGAGGGGCATCGAAGCTCCTGAGTGGATTCGTTGTTAGATACTGGTCCAATACTTTGGCAATACCATAAAATAACCCGTCCACTTCGTAGACGTTTTTGAAACAAACAACACGGAATCCCTCGAAAACCCCTCATTTTTGCAACCCCCCCCCCCCCCATATCATCCCGTGTCGACAGATTTTCTTCAAACACGCAGCGTCTTCAACTAGCCTGCCTGGATCCTTATGTTTTTTAAACGTTTTCGAAATTCCCACAGTAAACGCACAACTGAATTTGATCAACCCGACAAAATGCCTTCTAGCAACGCACATTTTGTTCCACGCAACTACTTCTGCATTAGCCACTTAACGGAGATGTAAGCCACGGTACGTTGAAATAAAATATTTGCCGAACATAAAAAGATTGATTTCTAATTTTCCCAAAATCGGCTTCAACAATTTAGATCAAACTCAGCCAACTCGTACTTATAGTTTGTTCTAAACCTTCCCGCAGAAATGCGTTATACGGAGATACAACGCTAGTATATATAGCAGATCATCGAATTTACGGGGGTTGAGGAAAGTTGTGTGTAGCTACGCACCAACTATTTTACTCATGAAAACCGCCAATGTGATTGCGAAATCACAACAAAAACCGAAATCGTGTTGGTGGTCCAATAAGTTATCTAACACAACACTACCTACACAACATTAGTTTAATGACGATTATAACATAATTAGGGAAATCTCACCTGATTCAATCTATTGTCGTTTTTTATCAACTTGTTTGCAGCGTTTTCCCTACAACTCCAGTGTAGAGGAATCATTTTAATGAAATGATCATGCTGACTCACCCATCTACCTTTATTGACACTTATGTTCTTCACAAATATTTCTGTATTTTTATCATTGGATTTGATGATGCATTTATATCAGTTCGGTCATCTGAACGATTTGTGGTTCGTCATTTTCGTAGCGCTCGAAACTTTCAGAAGACATCGAAGGCGAAATCTTTTCGGTGTCGTTCTCATTTTTAAGGAATCGGATTTCAGCGTTTCCGTCTGGTCGTTCTCGTGAATGTTCCGTTCTATTTGAACAATGACGTCGGAGTTGTTTTGCTCTGGTAACGAGGTAACTCATCAGATTTTCATTAGCACGCCGGGGAAATTCTTCGGTCAATAATAAGTTAGGGGGGGGCTAATCTCATTTCGAAGAACGGCACTATTTGCTGACCTCGTTGCCATTCATAGATCGGATTCGTAATTCTAATCTCCGATAGTTAATTACTGCCCGTCTCATGGGTTTAGGCGCCAACAGGAGGCTAATGTGAATCCTAACTCTCCTGACGCATTGACTCGACGGGTCAGTTGTTGGGAGCCCAAGAACGCAAATATCATAACATTTGCGCTAAGGTGCACGACAATCGATGATTTGTTTGCGCAAGTGACTTCCTGCTATTATCCTTTCGACTGAACAAACAGTTTCGGTTGAAATAGTGATTAAGGAGGGGGGGGGGGAGATATCTCTTGGATCCTCCACCGCTTCTATAATCTTGGTGCGTGTGTGAACACGATTGAGAAAGAATGGCTGAACCACTTCAAAATTGGAATTCAGTCAGCAGCAGATCAACACAAGGTTAATAAAATAACGTGACGAGCTAAATAGGTTCGAAATTAGCTTCATGGTAGCGGTTTAATGGTCATAAAGTAATCCACAAAACTCAAATCGCCATTTCTTTGAATGACGGACATTCACCAAAACAAATAATCTCGACAGTCCCATTACCCATGCACTGGCTGCTCAATAAAAGTCGGGAGCAGGCCAATTCAATTCTGGAAGCCAGTTTCCATACAGACTTGGTAGGTTGCATCAAGTTCATAAACAGTGAGCAAAAAGGTGATGGGTAAACCAACAGACCAGTAAGTTATAACAATTTTTGAGGCCTCGAAGAATCTAATTTTGACACGCTGTCTATAGTTTCATTTTGAACTGAACAAGTTAGTTCTTTTTTGTTTTGCTCGTGATATTTTGAAGGCGTTGAAGTAAAATGTCAACATTCCCCTTCAATGGGAAGAGGTGGGAGACCAAAACCAAGGAGCTCACGCCCTTTTCTCGAATACGGCTGTAACCATTGTGATTAAACTGTCAAATTACTTTATACTACTCAGCACTCAAGTTTTATTGTATAATTAACCTCAAACGTTACAATAATTCAATATTAAACAGAATTTATTTGGTTGAATTAAATTTGAGATTGTGTTAACAGGCAAAATTATATTTATTATAAGTTTCATGCGCTTTTTGTGAAGTAGCAATTACGTTATAAATTGGTAGCAGAGACCGTCTTGTCCATAGAAGTCGTCAGTCCCCATCATGTTGCTCTATCGCGAACTGTCCTGATTTCAGTTGATTTTAGCTCTCTCAAACTTTTCTTCTGGCTGTCCTGGAGACAGTACGATCCGGCAACGCTTGCCCATACATTGCACACAACTTCCACATTTCCCTAAGGACACTCAACTGCTAGCCATCCGTTATTAATTTCCTATTTTTCTCAACACAATTTTTCAGCCCATAAAACAGCTTCATGCCCACATTATCGCCGAATTCACTCTACACTGTGACATCTTGTTAGTTGCTGCCCGTTGAAGCCATTCACTGATAAACCCCAGAACTCAAAGCTCAACACGCACAGACATTGAGGTTTCGAAATAAAGCGAACGCTTGCAACATTTTTAAAAATGCAATAAATCAACTACGACATTGCATCTGTATACATAATATAAAAATTATAAATGACAACAGAATTCTCAGTAATCAGTGCTGGCCTGACAAATGCGGCTCTCGTAAACAAAAATAAGCGACTAAAAACATAAATTGGATAAATTTCAACTGAAGCAATCATGTCTACTTCATGGCACATGAATTAAAATGTTCGTAAATTAGCAGACAACAATAAACCTAACGAGTAAAATGATATCTACATCACAAGATTCGACTTGATAAGCCGCTTAATTATGAACATTCTCAACCAACATAACGGTCACAGAATCACGAGGGAATTGTAAAAATAGATGCTGAAGTTTTGGTCGTTTTTTTGTTCTGTTTGGTAAGACTGCAAGGTTGGCAGCGCTTGAGGATGAATGACAACATGCGGTGAAAAAGGTTTCACAAGTTAAGCACAGACATTGAAAGGCTGATGGACCACAAGTGAGAGATACAAATGATGGCTTCTTGATAAATCTCTAAAAGAAGTTCTGGTGGATAAGCCATACTTAGGTCAATGAGGAGTTACAGAAGCCAAGCAGCTTTACAGACCAAAATATAAAATACCTGCAGAAATGGAACTACTGTTTGGGTATCTGCGGCAAGCCACTGAAATATTTAATATCTCAACATGCACATATCATAACAAACACACGAGAAGCTGCCTTGATGACAAGCGAGCCTGAGTATGCTTGTCACCAAGACAGCTTCTCGTGTGTGTGCTCACGCTCAAAGGACAACGTCCTTCTTGTTGCTTCACAAACGGTGGGGTGTTGTGGCCAGTCTGGACTATTAAGCCCACTTCTCCATCTAATTCTAAATACCCTACTATCTAGCTCTGAGATTGCAAACACAGCAGCACTGCGCTACATTTGCAGACATTGAATCTTCCTTCAATAACTGCATAAAACCATTTTTCAACAATTACAAGGCCCACCTGTGTGATTGAGTTATACCCTGAATCAAATGGGGCAGCGAAAGTGCAAGAAACCACATGCAACGCACGGAGAGCAGGAAACTGTGGATCACCTCATGATGAAGCAGACGATTGAATTTATAAAAAGTCAAGTTCACCAACAGTGACAAGAAGCTGGCACACCCATCAAGCATCATTATATGGTTTTGTAAAAAGACAGCAAAATGATACAATACTATAAAGCACAGTACTCGCGAAATGTTAATTCATTTATATTCTGATACCAAAAATTAACTATTGAGCTGGCTGAATAGTAAAGTAAAACTGACGAATAAAATACCATCTGCCTCAATGCAACGTATTTCACGTGCAACGATGTAGAATTGATAATTGAGTCTATGGATGTGACTGAAGATCACGAAATCAGGAGATAGGGCACGTTCCTGTATCAAAAGTTCCAGGATTAGTCCACAGATGAAGCAGAGCCTACTTACTGTGTGGACAAGCCATTCAAACGCGCCTTTTAACCACCTTCGTCCTGTCAGGTATTCACGTTATTGGCAGCAGAACTGCTCCAAAGCGTGATGCGTTTTTGAAAAACCGACGGCCAACAATGCAAGTCGAAACACAATAAATGAATAGAATACGTGTACACTTTTATGGACGCACTGAAGAAGAAAAGGGTTAAGTACAGCGTTTCTTGGATTTCTCACTAACCAAGACAATAGTAACTCAGTTATATACTTTCAGGGTGGATTACAGAAATAGAGTATAAAACCCTCACTCAACCTTTCAAGGCACGACTGTGGCTCATCTCATGAAACCTTACGATTTTCGCACGCTAAGCTTCCCAACCTTCTGAAGCGCTGCCATTTGTGTTTACGCAGCGATGAGGGCCCGTCGGACGAAAAGCCGTAATTCCACATATGCCGACAATATATCGTCTACACAGTAACCCTACATTAACGGTTCAAGGGATGAATTTGTTGGTCAGTGACGCGCCTCATGCGATTTGAAAAGAGCGGACGGACTTCAAAGTGGAAGAAGATTGACAATCAAGTTCCACGGTGGAAGCGCATCAGGAATATGCCTTCGTCTAATCGTCGTCTCCGTAATCCAATTCGTCTTCAGATGGGAGCGAATCTTTGCGAGGAGGGCACTCCAAACACCTGAAACGAAAAAAACAAAATTGATCATCACTGGAACTGCAATATCAGGGAAACCTGTCGCCCAACTGAGGTGGAGCCGAAGACCTGTTTGCCTTCACTTACAACGCCTATGGACAGACAGTTGTAGTGCATAGGGAGGAATCCATCACCATTCATCATTACACTAAAACTCCCCCATTTTTACTTGCCGCTACCCGAAGGGAAGGAAAGTATAGTAATCGGCCCAAAAAAAAAATTTGGGTTTTCTTCAGATCTTTACGTTTCAGACCCTACTGAGTCTAAAAAACCTAATTTCGGCGCGTGGTCCGTGTGTGTGTCTGTAGTACGATTTGCGGGAGAACGGCTGATCCGATTGAGCTGGTTCTTTTCGTTATTTTTTGTAGACACCAAAATAAGGTTATGGACGATTTCGGCCGATGGGAAGGGGTGGGGGTGGGGGACGAAAATGTACCAAAAACTAGGGTTTTTCGCATTTTTCTCGAAAACGGCTCTAACGATTTTGATTAAACTTTCAAATTATCTTTTCCTAATCAATACCTAACTTTTCTTCTATATACATATCTCCATGAAAATACGGTGAACGGAGATGGGCCCCTGAAGCAAAAATAAGTTTTTTACGCTTTTTGGCAAAACGGCTTCAGCCATTTCAACCAAACTCACAGGATGTTTTCAAATAGTTAATACCTACATATTGTTTTCAATAAATGTTCCTGTGACGGTCCATTGAACAGAGATAAAAGTTAAAATGTGTCAAAAATAACGTTTTTTCGAACATTTCCGTAAATTCCAGGGTAACTTTTTCACCAGATGTGATAAATCCTAATGGAGTGTCTTTTAGTCACCCATACCAACATTTAGTTCTGTATAATTATTTCTGTATATATATGTTGAACGGAGATATAAGCCAAGTTAACTCAGAAAAGGAGATTAGTCGAATATTAATGTATCCGTATTCCAATTTTCTCAAAAACGGCTCTAACGATTTCGATCAAACTTTCGGAGTACTCTCAGCTAACTAGTCCCTACATTTTGTACTCCATAAATGTTCCTGTAAAAATGCGTTGAACGAAGATATAGCGCCCACCTATGTAGGTGGTGTTCGAACTTAAAGGGGTGGCGGAAAGTTGTGTGTTGCTACGCACCAGATATTTATTTGATTAAATTCATAATACTCACAGATTACTCAGAACTAATTATTGCTCATTTTTCCACAACTGAGTGAATGAAATTGATGTTTATTTGAACAAAATAGTTAAGGGACGCATCACACAACTTTCCTCAGCCCCTTTTCATGGCTTCAGCTACTAATCCAATCTACTACTCACCCAGTTCCAAAAGAACTTAGTAAAACATAACTTCACGTTTCAAGTGGAAGCTGTTTCGTTCGAAGTTCAGGAATTTATAGGGCTGCTGCTACTTATACTGTTATGAGGGGGTTTGGATTATGTTTAAAGGGCCGCTGACTCAGTCAAAAATTACTGCGATCGCAAGGAGGGGCCGATCCAATAAACCGACATTCGTGAGGATTATGAACCATTGTCTTAATCACTAGACTACGATCACCCGGTGCCTTCAATGGGAGTCAGTCGGTACAATGCCACGACCTCCATTGATAAACCAATATCTAGATAATTGGTGTGACTGCCCACACATTTGGAAAGCTTCGGATTTAAAGCTCTAGAATTATTCGAGAAACGCCACGACAAAAATAAATCAAGAAATGTTGGATCAAATTCTGGAATTCCAGAGCTGGCTCTACATTAGCCAGCCATACACGAGCAGGTATCTGCGGCAGATTTGGTCACCCGATCTCATCTGACAGATATCGCTAACGATCTGGAGTGACCGATGAGATCGGTCGCTGCCCCTTAACACGAAAAACTTATCGGCCGATCTTTCATGCCCGAGATCTGTCACCTGACCAGTGCCCGATGTCATCTGTTCGTTCGTGGGATGAAATCTGACAGATTCAGGTCTGTCACCGACGTTCGTCTGGCAGACTCGAGTTATCGGTCGAATCCGAAATATTTTCCAGATCGGTCACACATTCCGTAAGTTGATGCCATGGGGTTAGTGACTGTTCGTAGTAAAAAAAAGCGTAAATTGGCGGCGGGTATTTTTTTTATTGCCCGTAAAACGACTAAGCCAAAGACAAGTTTGGGAGAAGTCATGGGTTTCGGAAAGGAGAAAGTTCGGGCACATGAAGTTGTTGACGCACCTTAGGGAGAACAACCCGCGGGATTGTGAACATTTTGCTAGCTCATCTCCCCGGCTCCCGTAATTCAATTCATTTGGTTTTTTTGTAAATAAAAAACTACAACTAAATTTGAAAATACTATCCCCCCCCCCCCCAATTCTGGGTAAGTATGCCACTGGGGGTAGGTGCCAGTAATAATGTATTTACGAATTTATTAGGTTGTGGGGAGATCGTTTTTTGTAGTTACGAAAATTGTAGTTTCCTACGAATGTTTGCAGTTACGAGTTTTGAATTAATTATGTGAAAAAACTCGTGGACAACAGAACATCTTAACGTTAAGTGACTGCCCGATCCAATCGAACAGTTCTTTGAACCACAGACATCGCTTCCGAGAAGTCTGCAGGTTAAGGGAGACGCCCGACTACCATCTGCCAGATTTGAACTCACGTAGATATCTCTGGTCGATTTTCACATCTTTCATCACTTTTTAACGCCCACTAACGCACAGATCTTTCCCACAGATATCGTTTAAAAACGCGATATCTGTCGCAGATATCTGCTCGTGTATGGCTGGCTATTGTCACATGTACACTATTAACCTTCCATCGTACATGCACCTTATTGGGCCACCACTCTTGATTCTTTAGAGGAAGTCATGCAGGGGAGATTAATAGTGAAGAAAACTGGACCGAAATCGCTTTTCGACGAAATGTCTGGTAATTTATTGCACCGCTCTCGTAATTCTTCCATAAATGAAAATTTTACATATCATGTGATCATGTCCATACAAAAATGTAATAATTACAGCCATTTTCGGGAAAACGAAGATTTTGATCGCTATGATAAATGATACCTATAGTTAGTTTTTGGCTAATTTTGCTCATAACCTTACTTGAACCCTTTTTCCCCGTCTCATTTTGACCAATAGGCTGAACATGAAATTCAAGGGGATTTGGTCATGCTGTTCTCTCTCAATCACGTTCACAGACACACAAACACTTTTTACTTTCCTTGGCTCTACGAAGTGATCGGCTGAAATTTTTTTTTTTGAGTTTTCTTCAGATCTTTAGGTTTCAGAACCTCCTGAGTCCGAAAAACACTATTTGGGAAAATGGTCTGTGTGTCTGTGAACGATTTTTAGAGAAAACCACCGTACCAAATCAGTTCAAACTTGATATCTCGCCCGCAGGTTACCATGGGACGCCAAAATAAGGGTATGAACAAAATCCACCGAAAGTTAACTATAGTTATCATAGTGATCAAAACACCAAATATTTTTTTCTCAAAAACGGCTCTAACGATTTTGATTAAATTTTTTATATTGGTAGCTCTTGATAAGGCAATTATACCATAAAATTCCCATTCGTGGGAAAATGACGAGAGCAGCACAATAAATTATCAACATTTTCGACCAAAAGCGTTTTAGCGCAGTTTTTTCCTTATAAACTCCGCTGGAATTCTTGTAGAATGTAAAAAAAAAAATTGGCATTGTAGTCCAATCCAATACCTAAAGGGTGAGTGTTTAAAAACCCTCATGAGATACATGGGGGTCACTCCAGAAACTCCTGAATTTCAACTACGCCCGTTTCGCTTACTACTAGTTCTAAAAGTGTTTACCCAACATCTCTGCAAAAGTAATTACTTTCTTCAAAAAATTATTTTTCACAGCCTCATTGATTATCTGTGTACCAATTGCTCAATAAAGGTCCTGCAATGAGTACGAGCAGCATTATAAAATCTGGGACTGTAAGCACTACCGCTTCCTGCTGCCGTAAAGCGTTGTTTGACGAAGTTCAAATTAACTGAGTGATAAATGAATTGATTAAATAGAATTAGCCATGTACAAAGTGAATTGTTGTAGAGCTAAGGAAAGTTGTGTGTTGCAACGCACCAGATATTTCGGATTCAGATGCCTTGGAAGCGAAAAGTTTTGAAGAGAACTCAATTTTTTTCAGACCGCAAACATATATTTTCCCCCTACTTTGTAGATCTAAGGTAAGTAAATAGAAACGGGGGCCACAAATCGAGTATAAACAATTCTTCGTAGCATTCAAATATACAAGGGCAACCCATGACTAAAAAATGCACTAATGCCTGCCCACTATTGAAATGCTTCAGGTACCTGCAACCTGCCTTGACTTTCGAGTCTTGAATGAGCCCTAGAGTTCGAGCGTTGACTAGACTTCGTGTTGGGGGCTGGACTGACAAAAGGGAACGAGTCGCTGACTATGAATGGCTTACGCGACAGTTGACTTTTCAGGCTTCCACATAAACCTTCTTTTGAGCTAGATGAGGACTATAAATACCTTCATTAGTCAGGTCCTCTATTTATCATTTGATGGTTTAAATTTCACGCACACGTAATATTACGCGCATTTATTTTTAATAATTAATCAGTTCTTACCGAGACTCGTTGATGCCATAATTGATACACCGGTCGCCAATGCACTGGCAACAACCGTCGTGAAACCACCTGGAACAGCAAAGTAAAGAATACATTCGACCAACTGTGAACTGATATGATATAAAGGAAAGGGGCCAATCATGTAACCTTCCCTCTGCTATGTGCCACTTAAAAGACTATTTTCATAAAACTCTAAACTTTAGGACACCACTTCCACCATGTTCGTGAACAATAGGATTCCCGGAAGGGCAGAGTGAATGATGTTTGTTAACAGACGCAAACGATAGTTGAAAAGGGTTTATGTTAGTTGTTACTTTGCCCAGCCCTACAGAATTTCATATTTAACTTGTAGATCAGCACTGCTCGCCAAAATAAGGGCTTGCGTAAAATTGGCTTAAAACTAACTGCACTTATAGTTCAAATATTGTTTGTCAGAGGAATATTCATCAGGGCCGAGATATATTGACTAGTGGACGACACTCCGTGAATTAGATAGATATTGTTGGAGCCGTTTTTCAAAAATTAAAAAAAAACTTTTTTTCTTCATTGGCTTGTATCTTCATTGTGTCTATGGTGAACGAAAGCCAGGTACCGAATGAAAGAAATTGTTTGGAAGTTTAAACAAAATCGTCAGAACCGCCGTTTTTTGTACACTGTAGACCCCTCCTCCTCATACGTCACTGGAAATTGGTCATAACCTTATTTTAGCGCTTACTACAAATCACGGACAAAAAAAGCCAGCTCGAGCAGTCTAGCAGTTCTCTTACAAATTTAACTACAGACACATAGGTCTGCTTCCTCGTCATGATGACTGTCTCTTAACAGTTGTAAGGATGGTACAGCAGGTTACAACTCTGAGGAATCCGTACCATCTGGGAGTTCTTAATCTGGTTTCACACTAGATCTAACTATTTACATGGGTAGCAAGTTGCAAAGGGATAGATCAACTAAGTGAGAACTGCTCCGACGTACTTAGCCAGAACATCCAGGGAAACACTGCGGATTTCAACAATGTCGTCCTTTAGTATAGCCATATTGTCTGCCTGTGAGGTTGTGGACGAAAATTCATTTGACTGCGACACCAAGATTTCTATCGTTTTGCTTAATACGGTAAGAAGGCTGATTGATCTACGATCGTGGGTGACTGATGGCAATAGCCTCCCTTTTGAAGAGCGACGATGCGCGCAAATTTCCACTGAGTGCAAAATACTCTGATGAGCAGACATTCATTAAATAAATTAAGAAGGCTGCACGAGATGGTCCACTCAGCCTTCCTCAACATATTGATTTCCATCTTATCCAGCCCGGGAAATTTGTAGGGCACACAGACCAGCTGCACTGCAAGCTGATGGGAGGTTGGAAGAGACGGGTTGCTTAGGAAGGTCAGAGGCACAGGGAGATGAGATAGTCTTCCAAGATAGTTCGTAGCTGAATGAAATTTTGGGAGGAGCTGCCTCTTGTGGAGAGGAATGTGAAATTGAGGAGAGGGGAGATAAAGAAAGGGAAAAACCCACTTCAGGGAAATCCAGTAGCCCTTAGAAATAACTGCAACCCCAGCGGTGGAATTTCCGCAGATATGAGGGGGTATTGGAAGGAGACAATGACTGTGTGGTCAAAAGACTCGAACTTATTTGACTTGCATCGAACAGTATTTATAAAATCAAATTACTTGTTTAACGTCAATAGCACTGGGGATTAAATACCAGTAAGAAGAAAATTAACTGCTGAAAAAGAAAACAGACCACGGGCCAGTATGAGGTTTTTTTATTCAGTAGGCCTCTAAACTTCAAGTTATGAATAAACCTCAACTTATTTTTCTATGCGGTTGAAATACATTGCTTTCTCTTAGAGTACCATATAGTAAAAAATTTGCTATAGTTAGTTGTCCACCAATTTTTCTCACTCTAGGCGTTTCATGAATCTAGAGTATAGATACTGAATTAGGGCAGATTTGGCTCAGCCACTCAATAAGCCCAAGAAACGTTAAAAAACATTTCAGCCAATAATATAACTTTCCTTACTACTTCGTACATATGCACTTTTGAAGGTTTTAGTTCCTATGTTATTGATAGCCACTTAAGATTGAAAGCAGTTATGAGTTGAATTCAATTCATACGTTTTTGATAAAATTGTGAATTATTTTTTCTTTTGTTCAACGTACACGCAGCAGATATTCAGACATTAGTTAGTGCTTAAGTGAATGCATTACCTGTAGCTGGCAGCACCCATTGACTGACAGGAGCCTTTGCATTTGTTCCAAGACATGCACTGCGACATGTAAGCCACTGTACAGTTGAGCGTGATTGTGTCTTTGATTGGGTCGACTTCCTGCGCGTTGTTCTCTGAAATGGTCAACGTTCGTAGAATAATACAATTATACCTGCGTGGTGTCATACAACAGATTATAATCAATTTAACAATGAAGAGTATTTAGTGTAAAGAGGTAGCACGCTCGAGGAATTATAACGTAACTGAAGAAAACTCTTTTTTTCCTCGGCCGATACAACTTTAAATTCTACTTCGTAGAGCTAGAAGAAAGAAAACAGGACACGGACCAGAACGGAAAGGACATTAAGGGCTAATTGGAACTTTGCTGAAAAAACATCTCCGGGCGGCAAGAGTTATTAAGGTAAAACATCTATAGTAAATTTATTTCATGTTTTAAGAGTTCAATTGACCGTTTGTAGGTTTAAAGGAGCCACCGTTGTAGCTCCTTTGGAAAATCGCCGTGATGATCAGGCGTCGGGCTGGCTGTAACTTTTTAGACACTCCATCCACGATTTTGTACGTGTCTGGATGTAAGTTATGAAACTCGTTCGTACGCAGCATGAATTCCTCGTAATATTTGGCGTCTCGGCGTCGTTTTGCGTTTAAGCCATTACATAATAGGTCGTAACACCACACAACAATTCCAACACTGTGCACCAATTATTTTTAGTGAGGTCTAGGTATTTGTAAGAATGTTTGGTTTATATTTATAAATTAATTGAAAAAAACATCGTCCCGTTAAAAGAATTTGTTACTTCTAACGCTACTCGCACCTTGAAAGAAAGAAAGGAACGCTCGGCGAGGGATCGGAATGCGCCACCCACGTGCAAGCCCAAAAGGCAGGTAATGGCCCTACGTGAGGAACGAACACGAACACGAGCCACCTTTCTTCAGCCCGTTAAAGGAAGGAAAGGGGCTTCCGCGTCTTTCAAAGATATTTCTCGAAATGTGCGAACCGGCCGGGAGAAAAAACAGAAAACGAAAACGTCGTATTGTTTATATTTTTATTTTTCTTAGCTGTACAGGTAGGCAGAGATGTATCCAAAAGGCTGAAATGTTTCAAGGGCTTCTAAGTAGAAAAAAATCGATTTTAGTGGCCATTTTTCCTCATAAATACCTATCATTTGAAGCTAGCGTTATCACAAAAATCGTGTTGGTAGTCCAATATGCTACCCGTACTATGAAAATTTACAAACGAATCAGGAGCGACCCGATAAATTCCGTAATTCAAACTGCAGGCGTTTCATCGACTAACTTAAATCGCAGTTTTCACTATATAACTCCAGAACAGTAAATACGAACCACCCTCCAAAAAATCACGTTGACAGTCCCATCAATTACCTGTACTTTGGTTAATCAATCAAAACGCGAACGTAGGTAGGAGCAGCGCAATAAATTCCGGGACGCCAAGTTACAAGTATGTCGCCATAAATCGTTGAGTTCTTACTGGCTGTTGAAAACGGCGAATGTGGTGCCGAGGAAAGTTGCTTGATGCACCGCGCCAGATAATTCGATATAACTCTCGGAATGGTTTTCACTGAATATTTTCACTTACGGCAAATAATGATGAAATAGTCCCCAATCACCAATTTCTGGAAACACCGATTCTAGAAAGGGGGAACACGTTAATAAGCATTTCTCGAGTTCGAAGTGTCTCGATTGCGAGGGTAGATTAAAGAAGATGTTGGTCAACATCTACCATTGAATAGCGAATGTTGTGTTCCGCTCTATTTGAATTTCTACTGTTGGCATCACTCAACCTTTGTTGGATATTGATAGTACAGCGTGAAACAATGGCAGGCGTGCCCCAAAATGTTTAGTAGAAAGTTAATGTTAGTCATCACGAATATTGACAAGGAAAACACCCCATTGAGGCCTTGAGAAATTCAAATAAACTATTGACGACTCCCACGTCCACTTCTCTTATCCCCTTCCCCAAAACAGTACAACATAAATGAAATGACGTATTTTGACGTAAAAAAAGTACTTACGCAAAGTGTATTTGATCTCTTTGTTCTGAAAGGGCTTCAAGTGGGCGATGTCGAGGTCCACAGGAAAAGTGAACGTCAACCAACGCTGTTGGCCGTCAGGCTCTGAAGTCAACGCCTGGAAGAACAAAAAAAGATTGATGCCGTAAGAATCTATAATATTCACGTCCGTAAAGTAAAACAGAGACCCTGACGTTCAGACCAGATCCTGGGTCAATAAACTCTCTAGCTATAGATAGTAGCTCTATATTTGTGGGAAAATGCTTGAATCGATTGAGTTCGCCATGTTTTGATTTTTGCGCGTAAACAAGGTTGTGAACGTTTTCCATAGATTAGAGGAGTGAAATGTACTAAAAACGAAGTTTCTCATTCTTCTTTAACGATTGTGATTAAAGGTTCAAAATATCGTGTACTAATTTAATTAGTTCTCTATAAATATGTTAAAATTATGAACCAAAATGAGGTTATTTTTACTTTTTTGGGTAAAACGGCTTTATTGATTTCAGTCAAACTCTTAGGGCGTCTTCAATTAATCTCTGCGCAAATGCTCTCCTGAGAATCTGTTAAACCGAAGTGTAGCAACCAAGATGTGTCAAAACATTTTTTTTAAATACCTCGAGCGGATAAAAAAATTACACTACTGTTACATTATGTGGAACGATCCATACAAAATATATGAACAAAATCATTCGAGCCGCATCAAACAACTTTCCTTAGCTTTTCAGAAATTAGCCGGTTTTCAAGGTTTTTGCTACTAATTCAATTTATTTCTCACTCAGTTTATTTAAACATGGTAAAACATGTTGAATTAGCTTCTTGTGTTGTGCGCAGAACACCTGTCAGCCCCTCTCCTATCTAATTGATCAAGTCACTCGTTGTTCGAATCTCATTACAGTCTGTTCTCGTGTTCTCATTAAATCGTCTCTTCTTCATTTTTCAATAGGTTATGGGCCCAGTTCCAGTCATTCGCGTACAGTTTATTTAGTTTATGCCAAGAAGTTTTGTTTTTTTTTCTTTCGTTTGGTTTACGTTCGCGTGGAAATTCGTGTGGAAGTAGCACGGTCAGCAAATGGCGACACACGTGATGGTGCCGGGTTTAAAGCCCTTCAATGGCGGAAATTTCGCACAGTGGGCGTTTCGTGTGAAACTGCAACTGGAACAGAATGAAGTCTTGGACGCTCTCAGCGAGAGGAAAAGTGATGTTAAACAGGAAGACTACAGAAAAATGGACTTGAAAGCAAGAGATATAATTGTGCGCTGGTTGGATGATCGGATTTTAGACGTGGTAATGGCGAAGGAAACTGCAAAAGAAATGTTCGAAACATTGGAATCTATTTACGTACGAAAAGGTCTTACGGCTCAAGTTGGGTTAAAACAGCAGATAACCAATATGAAATATAAAACGAGACCCTTCGAGATTATGTTGAACTTTTTCGAAACTCGCATAAATGAGTATAAGGCAAGTGGCGGAAATATGACCGATGCTGATATTATCGCGCAACTTCTATCAGCGTTGCCTGATTCTTTTCAAGTCGTCACAACCGCAATTGATATCGCCTTTAATCAAGATCAATCGGCAGTAACCCTTGAATATGTTAAGAATCGTTTGTTTTTGGAGGAAAATCGGCAAAAGTTAGTCGCAGGAAAGGAAAATGGCGGATCGCAACAGGTGGCCTTTTCGTCGTTTCGTGGCAATCGAGCCGGTTGGCGAGGGACGAGGGAGTTACAAGATGGAGAGGAAATACATCGCGTTCATTGGCCCAATCACAACAAATCATCTAAGACTGTTGGAGGTTCTAGTGCCAACAATTCAATGGCTAACTCTCGATCAGCTGGTGTCCCTTTCCCTTTCGCGTGTCATCTTTGTGGTCGTGTTGGTCACAAACGCGCCGATTGTCCGAGAAATGTTACTTCGAGAGCGAACTGTGCTTATACGGAAGAAAACCGACAACGAAATTGTGTTTGTTTGTTCCTCGGAATCAATAGAACTGGATTCACTATTAGTTGATAGTGGATGCGACGGGAAAACTGAAACCGCCTCGGAAGGTTATTTCATTTGTGATTCGGGTGCAAGTTGTCATCTCGTCACCGAAAGAACCGGTCAGTACCTCTTTGACACCGAAAATGTGTGTATTACGGTAAATGTCGCTAAAGGGACAACAAATTGTTGCAACAAAACGTGGATCTTTACGTGTGCAGTGTCGCGGAAAAACTTTCAAACTTGTAAATGTTTTGCAATGTGCTGAACTACCCTGCAACTTACTTTCGGTACCTAAAATGGTTCAAAATGGCCTCATCGTAACTTTTGGAATAAACAAAGTGACTGTTGCCACTCAGGAAAGTATGTTATTTGAAGGTGAATCGAGAGGGAGTTTATTTGTCGTCAAACTTGAAGTGGTGCGTCAACCTTTTGCGTATTCTGTAAGTGTAAACAAAGATGTGTTGCATCGAAGAATGGGTCATTCGTGCTTGTATCCTTCTTCTGATCAGTGTGATGTGTGCATTATGGGGAAACAAACAAGAAAACCCTTTTATACCCTTCCTGATTCAAAAAAACCCAGAAGAATTCTTGAAACTGTGAGTTCTGATGTAAAAGGTCCGATTACCCCACAAACTCATGATGGCATGAAATACTACGTAACCTTCACTGACCACTACTCGCATTTTACTGTTATTTATTTGATGAAAAGAAATCAAGTGTTAGAAAAATTTATGGAATATGTTGCGGCTGTAACTGCGAGATTCCAGTCATACATTGTCAACTTTAGATGTGACAACGGCGGAGAATTTTCTTCAACTGCCTTTCAAGAATTCTGCCGTTCTAAAGGTATTTCCATACAATATACAATCCCTCGAAACCCAGAGCAGAACGGACTTTCGGAAAGGATGAACCGAACCATTATGAATATGGGACGGTGTTTGCTCTTGATTCTGGTTTGGAAAAGGAACTTTGGGGTGAGGCAGTGAGATCAGCTGTATACGTTATTAATCGTTTACCAACAAATGCATTGAAAAATAATGGAATACCCGCTGAAATTTGGTACAAACGGCCTGTTGATGTTGAAACTGTTCGTATTTTTGGATGTCGTGCTTATTCTCTTATACCAAAAGAAGATAGAAGAAGCAACCTCGATGCTAGGAGTATCTTGATGTACATGGTTGGTTACACAAATAATGGTTATCGCCTCTGGAATCCAGAAACTAGAAGAATCGTAACTTCTCGAAATGTAACTTTTTATGAAACAATGGAACCTTTATGTTGTAGAACCAGCAAGAATTCGTGCAGAAACCCCTGATGTAGATGAAGAAGCAGTTACCATCTAGTTCTATCAAGAGACCAACTCGAGAAAAAAACGTTTGCCAGAGAAGCTGAACGACTACGTCTTGAGTGCTGACTCTGACAGTAATTTGAACTTGATGTGGGCGCTGTCTACAGGCTCCCTACCTCTGAAGTACCTACGTCATACGAAGAAGCGTGTTTGGATGATGGATGGAAAGATGCGATACAGACGGAATTATCAAATCTCAACGAAAATGATACTTGGGAATTGTCAACATTACCTGGTGATACGAAGGCTATTGATTCGAAATGGGTGTTCAGGATCAAAGAAGTGGATGGAAGAAAAGTCAAGAAAGCTCGTCTCGTAGCAAGAGGTTTTCAACAACAGCCTACTCTTGATGACGACATCTATGCGCCGGTGGCACGTATGATCACTCTTCGTTTATTGCTTGCTTTAGCAGTTGAGTGGGATTTATTGATTCATCAAGTGGATTTTGAGGCAGCTTTTCTAAATGGAACTTTGAAGCAGCCTGTTTACATGAATATTCCTAAGGGTCTTCGTGTAGATGCAAGTGATCCAAGGTCATCGGTATGTAAATTAAAGAAAAGTCTTTATGGTCTTCAAGTAGTCCAAAATGTTGGAATATTATTAAATGATAAATTGTTGAGTTTGAAGTTGCATCGCAGCCAGCGATCCCTGCTTATACTTTAATGAAAACTGTTTCTTATTGATTTGGATAGACGATGTACTTTTATTTTCTAAAAATGTTGAAACTTTAAAGAAATTAAATCAGCTCTAAGTCAAAATTTTAAATTAAAGATTTAACCAAAGATAACAAGTTTACTTTTCTTGGTTTGGATATTGAAATTAATGATTTTGGAATTCATGTTTCTCAGCGTACTTTGATTAAAAATTATTAAACGCTTTAATATGGAGGATGCTAAACCATCTCCAGTGCCTATGATACCGAAATTAAATTTGGATTTTTAACGAAAAAGGTACAGCATCAAATTTGCCTTATAAGGAGTTGATAGGAAGTCTAATGTATGTAATGGTTGGTTCAAGACCAGACATTTGTTTTCGATAGCATTTTTTAGTCAATTTCAGAATGAATATACTACTGCCATTGGGTACATTTGAAGCAGGTGCTTCGATATCTTAAATCTACTTCTGATCTTAAACTGTCCTTTAAAAATCAAATGAAAATTTGAAAATCCTTGCTTATGCAGATGCAGATTGGGCTAACAGTACCATTGACAGAAAAAGTATAGGTGGCTATGTAATTTTCGTTAACAATAATACAATTGCTTGGAGAAGTAAGAAGCACCAAACAGTAGCTTTATCTTCAGCAGAAGCTGAATATTATTCATTAACTGATTGTATTTCGGAATGTTTATTCTTGAAACAAATACTTTGTGATTTAACGAATGGTGACGTTCATATTCCGGGTTTTCGAAGACAATCAGTCATGTATTCGGATGGCTTCCACCTTGGAAACTAAAAGGACTAAACATGTGGATGTGAAGCATCATTTTGTGCGTAACCATATTGCTGAAGGAAGTGTTAGTCTTGATTATATCCCAACAGAACAGCAAGTGGCTGATTCCTTTGCAGCATTACCTTTTTCTAAATTGGTCGAACACAGACAGAAGCTGAATTTGTCTTGATTTTTTGTTTTAAATTTGGTCTTGTTTGAAAATTGTTTTTTTGCAAATGTCTGTTTTTGTTTGTAAAGTGCTGTTCAATTCTATTTAGTTGTTATATATTATAGAATTGTGGGGGGGTGTTGAATTAGCTTCTTGTGTTGTGCGCAGAACACCTGTCAGCCCCTCTCCTATCTAATTGATCAAGTCACTCGTTGTTCGAATCTCATTACAGTCTGTTCTCGTGTTCTCATTAAATCGTCTCTTCTTCATTTTTCAATAAAACACCGCTTCATGGCGGCAGAAAGCGGTAGTATTTAAGTTGCCACGCACGCCTCTGCCTTTCCACAGCCAAGACCCAGCTTGTGACGCTACGCACAGGCCCATCTCATTCTTTGCGAGTGAAGCTGGCAGAGGGAACGAGGGTTGCCCCGGGGACCACTGCCTTGTATTCGAGCATAAGGTTCTGCGTTTGCGCGCGCCCAACTGAGCAACTGACCTTTCTAAGGAGCACGTGCTCGGAACTAGCGCCCCAGATCAGGGTCAACCATGAGGGGGAGGGGGCTCGGCTTACACCCGGTACCACCACTACTTATTCCCATGGTTTGGCCCCCACGTGCTGCTGGTGCTAACACTCCAGTGAGTCATCCTTCTTGCCATCCCACCTGGCCCTCCAGGTACTAGCCTGCGCACCCCCCTTGGACCTCATCTTCGACCTGGCAGTTCTCCAGTCCTGCATCAGGTGAGACTGCATGATGGAGTACCGTGGATCATTGCAGACCCTCCCCCCCTTGATCCAGGGAGAGGATTCCGCCGAGTGGAGACACATTTTCACCCAGGAAGCTTACGTTGAGAGGAGGGTGTGAATGGGCAGGTGGGGGCTGACCTTCGTGCAGCTGCTTTCTCATCATGTTGCCTTCAATGAGCGGCTGTACTTCTACCCTGTACAGAATGCAGCACATGTACTCTTTGACTGCTGCCTATACAATGATGCTCGAGAACACGCTCAACTTCCTGCGGCGGGATGAGTTTCACAACTCCTTTCCACCAAGGTGGAAGTCTGCTGGGGCCACATCTTCACCCAAGTATGGGCAAACCGGTGGAAGGGCCTGGAGTCAGGGTGCCCCGTCAAAATTGATGACTAGGGAGACAACTCCCTTACAACCCCCATGCAAGTGCCGCGCTGTGCTTCTGCTCCGGGAATTCAACCACCACCCCTGGCTCGTTTCCCCATCGTGAAATGTTGGTGGTTGAAATTCCGGAATTTCTGCAATAGGCCCTGAATGTCTTATAAGCGTTACTAAAGGAAATACTACCCGTTCTTAATTGAACTACCACCTGAATAACATTCGAGCGAAGTTTAAGAGAAAAAAACTGCGCTAAAATCGATTTTGTACTGCTTTCGTCATTTTTCCACGGATGGGAATTTTATGGTATTCTTCTGTTGTTAAGAGCTGTCTACATAAAAAGTTTAATCAAAATCGTTGGAGCCGTTTTTGAGAAAAAAAATTTGGTATTTCGATCGCTATGATTGTTGGGTACACGAGTGGGGGAGTTTAAAAACGGAATAAAAAGAAACGCAGTGAGCGTGACAGGAGGACGATATTATATGTGCAATGAGTATAACGGGGCGATACAAGGGTACGACTCGGAATACGCATGAATTGGCGCGGGAAACTGTATCGGAAGGAAGGAGAGTGTGAGCTATCTCTGGGCCGAGAATTGATGGAGGAACGTGTCTGTGTGAGCAGCATGTGTTGGAGAAGAAGAAAAATCGAGGGATGGAAGGATAGTCTGGAAAATACAAGAGGGACATCCGTTGTCGTTGGAAATAACCAAGGACCTGGGCTTTCCATAGGTAAAGGGTTGAGAGTACAGTTAGGTCAAGGACCTCGCTAATTCGGCCTGTCAAACAAATGATGACTATAGTTAATTTTGGGTCGATGATACTCACACCCTTGTTTTGGCGTCCTATTACGACCTACTAACTTGACATCAAATTTGAGCAGATATGTTGAGTCATTCACTCTGAATCGCGTACACACTTTTCGGGCCAAGTTGCCCTTAAAACGTAAAGATTTAAACAGAACTCGACGTCAGCCGATTACATAACGTTCATTACTACTTTGTATTGCTAAAGTAAAGTAAATTAAAAACTTGCTGCGTTACCTGAAATAAATTGGTGAGAGGCTCGTCTAAATCTTCAACGTGAGATTTGCGCGAGAGAGCAGACACCGTGTAATTCGGCTTCGGGCACATTTCTGTTGAACATAGAAAAACGACCGATACACTTATATCACTTGTTACCATGTTACTAAGGAGTTATTTACCCAAGAAACCGCACTTTCCAAAAACTGGGGAATACTATGGAATTCCGCAGTGTTGGGGTGCCACACTTCAGTGCACAGTAAAAAAAGGTGTGGGGGAGGGGGGGCATTGCAGCAGTATCAATTGACAAGCTATGATATTATTAAGCCAAAATGGGTGTCTAATTGACACATCTGCTACTTATTCCACTGTGCGCTGTTGAGGGTTTATCTACAACCTCTAGACCCCCAATAATGGCCCTCCATCTAATGTGGCTTGAGAACTGATGCTAATCCCTGCTCTGGTGAAATTAGTAACCCCCCCCCCCCTGGGTGAACGTTTTCACCCCTTCACCTGCTGAGCTGTATACATCATTACTGTGGCTAAGGTCTGATGACTGTTCCTGGTGGAATCCTAATATACGACATCACGCGTTGATATTTGAGACGGGTTAGTTGGTATCTGCTAGTTGCAACTGGTATCGCTGGATACTGACTGCCTAGCGCTAGTGCCCTTCAAAATTCAAATTGAGTCACTCAACTAATGGTTGAACTGAGCAATCAAACTATTCATCCCTGGTCATTGTCCATTGTAACGTATTCGTCGCACAGTTCACAATCGGCCACTGTCGTCCACTGCATTTTGCATTGTACACCCTTTCTTTGCTCCTGTCTCATCTTCATATTTTTGTCTGTATTTCGACCAGCCATAGATAGGCAAATCACCACATCTATAGTTCCATCTCAGACATGTATGATTGTCCTGGTGCATGGTTGAACTTATGGTTTGAATGGAGAATGACCACTCGAAACGTTCCCTTCGTAAGGGGCAGTGGTTTAGCCTAACTGGAGAGGTGAGTGATGTTTTTAATCATTTTGGTCTTTCGACTCTCATCTATATTCATATCCTTTCGTTTCTGACACATTTACCTATTTTCGCGTTCATAGTTCATGTTCGTTCCCGCTACTTGACAGCGTGTTGTTTACTTAGACTTTTTACGACAAATCTTCCCTCACCTGTCAGAAATGCCGTTTTACATGTTTCACTCTGACGTCGTGGCCCTGACATTGGGATTTTACCCTTGTTGCACTGTAAACTGAACTGACGTCACAGCATGTTAACCAAATGCGGCTTATACCTGCGTCTTTGACGCCACGGAGTTAAGAATCATTGGCAGCCATTGGCTGACCCCTCTAGGTCTGAGCCACAGCCTCAGCCTGGGAATCCTTGCCTACAGTGGGATGGTGGTTGCTGCTGTCCCCATCGCTCTAACTAGGTTATTGTTAACATGACAGCCCGTATCTTATCAGCGCGTTAACATCACGTGGCACACACTGCCATTTGGACAATCCAGGGAGCATATTAGCTCGCGTCAACGCCAGAACCGGATTAGTTCTTCAGGTAACGTACAAGGTGAAGGTCAACGGGGTTTGACGGCCTCGTCAGCCAACTAAACTAATTAACAAACTTGTGTGCAGACGCTTACCAACGCAAGAACAGCACTCGCTGTACAAATGATTCAAACAATTGAAACATTCCTTGCAACACGAGCAATTCTTCAAATCGCACTTGCACGACTGAGTGATCATGCATTTGGACACGATTGAGGCGCAAACGGCTTCGTTGCACCCGTCAACTGTCGCCGTAAAAAAAATCAACGCGACGAATGCGGAGGCGCTCAACAAAAACACATTCGCGACGAAACGAGACCCTCCGGAAAACAAAGGAGTCGGCGTAGGAGCGGAGGTTTGTTTCATAGTTGCGAAATCCAGTTCACTCGCGTTCTTAACTCAACGCGAAAACATCAGGAGGGAGGGAGAACGGCTTAACGATAAACAGAACGAGAAATACTATAACGCGGAAAAGCGCGACGGAAATCAGGCGTTTCGGGAGACTGAAATCTAATCTGTGCCTCGACTTAGTGAGCCCTTAGCCCGGTGCAGCGCTGTCGACGTTTGTGAGCCGCGCGAACTAGTGACTCGTGAGCTGCTACAACTCGAGCGAGTACCCGCTCCTGCATGGCCCCGTCGCCACGAGTTTTTGTCACAACACACGAGTAACAGCTCAGCAGTTCAGTCCACACCAGGGCCGTATTGTGAAATTGAAAATACCTGGCGGGCCACAATATTATAAGGTAAAAAAACCTCAGTAAAGCCTTTTTGAGCAATTTTATGTACCGCTAAATGTCGCGCTTCCGACATAGCCAATGGCGTAGCTAGGTAACCAAGGGCCCTGAGGCAAATTAAAAAATGGGGCCCCACTGCTATGTAAACTGATTAGGTTTTATGAAATAAAAATAAGAAATATAGAAATACTTTTAAAATGCTAAGCTACTTAAGCTCTTTTTTGTGCACTGCAGAGCAGCTAATAAAAATATTAAACAGTAACGACATAAATTGGATAATAAAACGAAATAGAGACGATTTAAGAGTTTAGTATATAAAGGTCGGGCCTATCAACTGACTAAATAACAATTATATTTACAATTTTTTCCTAACTTTAGTTTTCGGAAAAGTATCAATGACTTTGTTTAAATCCAGGCTTGATGCGGTTTTGTTTTCAAATGGTATTAGCGATAAATGCTGGGGTCGACTTATGGCCATATTATTTCTTAAATAATTTTTAATTTGCTAAAGGACCTTTCAGCTGCTGCAGAAGTGACAGGAATTGTAAAGAATAATAACATTGCAGGTCACATTCTAGCACTCCATATTTGCTTATCATTTCCTTATCTAATTGGTGAACAGTCCATGCTTGAGTTAGTTGAGGTAAAAAAGTAATAAATTGTAGTGAAAATATATATAGCCTTCTGACTGTCCCACAAGTGGGATATGCACCACGACCAGATGATCTATTGTGCCAGTCCTAAGGTCTTACAGGTCAATGCCTAGCCTCCTGAGAAAAGCCAGGTAGTTCCTGAAAGAGTTTTCGTTGGTATCCCTGGGAGAAGTGGTACCAAAGACTAAAAGTCGCTCTCTTTCAAGTCTCCGACACTGGGCCAGGACATGGTAGGGAGTCTCCTCATCCGTGCCACACCACCTGCACCGAGGGGTGTCGGCTATACCCGTAACATACATGTGTTTGTTCATTCTGCAGTGCCTGGTGATGATCCCAACAATCTGCCTTAAGTCCTTCCTCTCCATCCTCAGAAGTGTGTCTTATCTCACTTGATTGCTCTGAGACAAAGGGTTTTGAGTGCCTTACTCACGCAGCATTCCAGATCTTCTTCCACAGTCCTTTTCACTAGTGACAGAGAATTCCTACGATGGGCCGGTGTTCCAATAGGTACTATAAATGAACCACGTCTGTCTAGATGGTCCGCCCTCTCATTTCCAATGATCCTGTTATGCCCAGGAATCCAGTACTCATTCACTCTATTCGCCCTTGCTAAGGAGTTAAGTCTCATCCTGCACTCTTGCACCAATTTTGACGTTGTGCAGTAACTCATTAGCGCCTTACACGACACTTGATTATCGGTAAATATGTTGATAGTTCTGTTGCTACAGTCTTTCTCATGCATTAAGATTGCCCAGTGATAGTAGCACATATCTCAACTTGAAAAACCGTTGGAGTGAGGCCTAGGGCAATGTGCGTCCCACTCCTTCTAGAGCCACTTATCCACACCTCGGAGCCTGTTCGCTCCAGAGTTTTCGATCCATCTGTTTAGATGTTAATGCCATTGGGAGGCCGAAACGTGCCGAGTAGGCAGGCATGACTTTATACCATATGGCATTTTTGAGGAAAGAATGGATTTTTTAGACCCTGTTAAGGGCAAAATATGGTCTGGATGGAGGACGAACGTTGCAGATTTGGACATTTTCCTGGCCGAAAACATTATGCAGAATGAATAATAAACCAAAAATTTGAAAGTTTCGACCTTGAATTTTTTGTACGAATGTTCCTATTTTGGAAATGAAATACATGGACGCTTCTTGTCAGAAAGAAAACTTAAAACCTTTCATCATTGAACGAAATCGGGAGTTTGTGGTGGGGGGTGGGGTGGAGAGAGAGCTGGTAAATTTTTCTGGACAAAGAACATACCCTGGCGAGGCTTACTGGCCTGATATTAGTTGATTAAGGAGCCCACTAGCAGCTGGGAGGAAGAGGCAGTCTGAATTGCGATCTAGTGGACAACTTTCCACAGAACCTGCAGCGTACTGGAATTCGTGGTGGTTTCAAAAACACTTAAGAAGTAGGCGTGAATAGAATCGCATTTATTTTAAAATAAAATACAGCCTGCAGACAGCAGTATCCAGCTTAGCGAACTAGCCCTTGCTTCATAAACCAGGGAAGTTTGTTCAACGGTGCCTGGAAGTTTTTGACGACTGTCGGCCCAGTGTACACAATACCGGTTTCGAGATCTTTCCAAAACCCTGCAAAAGATTACAAGATGAATCAATAATCAGTCGCAGTTGGAATTGACACTGCGTTTAGTTTAAAGTGGGGCTTACCTGTGGGAAAGTAGATGTCTCTCGACGTTGCGCCTTTCTCAACTACAGGGGCCACGAGCATCGAACCAACTATGAATTCTGGAAGGAAAACACGCAGATATTTATGGTCAAGAAAGTAGTTGCTGAATCCATTCGAGAGCCAATCAAAATGTTTCTGTGATTCAAGAGGTTGAGTGGTTCCTGAAAGGCTTTTGAAAAGGATATTCGGCGGGATGGAGTATGAAAAGGATGGAGCAGCTGGTTGTAGTTGGTCTTTTCTGGTGGCACTCAGCTTCAAGTTATGAAGGCTACTTCACAGAGGATGCCTTTATTTTTGAACTTGACACTTGGTCACGAAAGGAGACCCCTCGCTTTGGCCATTCAGTCCTCCCAACCATTCAGAGCTCTATTGGAACGCTATTTTGCCTTTAGGGAAGATATTCCTCTACGTGTTGCCTCGTACTAGATATTTTCCTTTCGTTATTCGACCCTGTCCACGTTTATTATATTCATTATTCAGTACTCATTTTTTCGAATTACATTGTAATTATGGGTCGTATGTGTGCAGGTTGTCTTAATTTTGACGAAATCTTGTCTTATTTTAATCTGAACGATTTCCGCGTGGAAAAAGATAATTTCTCTGTGTCTTTACGTCATTTGTCAAACTCTCTTGAGGACGAGGTGGTAACTATTGTAGGTTATCCTCACCAGCAATGGCTATGAATAGAATTATTTTATACTCCCATCATTGGACGATACTCACGATCTTTAACGGCATGAGCTTCAGTTGAGTCTTTGTCAACGAACCACATGGGAGTCATGATCGGTCCATCATCGAAGCCCAAGGCCTCCAAAGCCCCACCGTACTTATAGTGAAGGCCGACGAACTTTTGAAAGAGAGCCAGAGTCTGAAATTGAGAAGCGAACGAATAAATGAAGATGTTATTAGACATAATAAGGAGGAGACGCTTCAAATCTGCGGCTCTTAGCAGGTCATGGGATATAAACTAATAGCAATTGCTTCTAACACATCTACAAGCTCCACAGTGTAGTCTGCTCCAAGGAGTCTGAGGTGCTGCGAAAAAAATCTGTTATTCCCCCATCCTCGCAGGTCACCAGTGGCCCTTTATTACAAGCTCAATAGAGCAGACAATTTTCGTTAATCAATAAAAGGTTGTGTTTTGAAACTCCCCTCGTCATCATTAGGTCTTCAAGCCTTGTAATTTGGCCTTCCCAAGAGTGAAACATTACTGACCTTTACTCCAGACGTTTTAAATATTGGTTGTTCGCGCCAATACGCGAGTCTGGTTAAAACAAACCAAAAAAAGTGGACGTAAGAGGTCAAAGAAATCCCTTGGGGAAACATTGAATATAGGTGAATAATATAATGCCACAATAAAACTGCTTCTAATTGATTAATAAAACCTAAAGGAGCTCCGTTACAAGAAAAAATATACTAATTTCACTTAAAATGAGAGAGGGGAGATGAAAACCAAAGGAGCGACGTAAATTAAAAGTAAACGGCACGATGCTCACCTGGTGTGAAGTTCAGGATGACGAAGGACGATACGCGTCTGACTTGAAAAGTTCTCCCGGGCACCGATCAAGCGAAAACTAAAATGTTCTCCGAACACGTAGGTCAAACGCAGAAATGATGACTGTGAAGGCGAGCTCAATGAACTGTACGATTTTATAGGAAAATACGAGAGGCGACACAACAGTATGAAGCCTCTGGGCAGTGAATGTATTCATGCGACTGATTTTACTCCTCTGGATCCGTCAGGAGAGTCACTGTGGCCACAATGATGTCTGTGACGTGATGTCACAAGAGACAGGTCTTTCTCTTCTTTTTCATTCTTTCATTTTTATTCGCCTTCTCTCGTCTTTTTCTTTTGTTGAGCCGACATTGGTAATACCACCAACTACAGGATGAACTAAAGGTGCTTGTGGGTAAAGATATACCCTCGATGGCTCAGGTCACAGAACCCAAAGCCAAAGTGTACCATTCGGGACGCCTATCTGTCGAATTCCCAGAGTATGTCAGGATTCCATTAAGCTCACACCCCTCTGGTCATTTTTGCAACTTACGAGACAAGTACTCTCCATTTTTTACACGAGCGGAAATTTGAAAGCTTTAGTTTGTTCTTCTGTATATGCCTGAGACAGGTCCTCCGATTCATATCGAGTTTCTGCTCAAGCTCTTTGGAGTGTTACGTTTACGTAGCAAACCGCACTAAGTGAGGAGGGGGGTGAGTACGATATCGTCCGAATAGTAATCGGATCAAGGAGTTTTATTCGCGAATTACTTTCGGACAAGTTTAACCACCACAAACAGGGAATGCAGGCGACAGGGCGACAAGAGAACCGCTCGGTTACGACTAACGACAGCGAAGTTTCGAGCGATTGGGGCGTTTGAGGTGCCCAGTCAGCACAAATGCCCCAGAAGAGCCTGAATGGAAAGGATTGGTTCGTCCTGGCACAGGAGCAAGTCTTCCTTTATCAACTCATCAGCGTTGAGCTGCTCTGAACACTGGATTCCACCAGTTGTTTAGAATCTTAGAGCCACCAAAAACTACTCGCTCAGTTCACTGCTTTCTTTCAATATTTTGAGCCTGGCCAAGTACAAAGATTACAGTGAAAAGTGAAAAAAAAAAAACCTTTCTGCCATATTTGTGAAAGAACTGCGGGCTGACAGAGATGGCTTTTAAATTATTTTATTGGTAATTTTTTGAAGGCGCAAAAAAGGCCGGCATTGGTGGTGAGGGGGGGGGGACAAATTGAACCAAAAACGAGGCGTTTTTGCATTTTCCTCAGATTAAATGGCTCCGGAGATTTCGATTGAAGTTTTCAAATTATTATTTATTCTTGTAGCGGACAGTAAAAATACTCACTTCGTCGTCCATTTTCCAAGGAGGATACGACAGAATGACGCTTGGTATGAACGTAGACAGCTGGATCCACCTGATCAAAAGCTCTTTGTCAACAGTTGTCGTTTGAGTGATGTGACCACCGACGATATCAGGAATGACAGCACCGTAGCCGAGAATAGTCAATTGCAATAATGACGGCACGATGGACTTCAATCCCTGATTTTCCGTTTCCCAAACGTGATTTCTGTCCTGCAGTTGCAAACGAAGATTCAAACCGAAAGTATTGGCGCCGATTTTCACGTAGGTGTTTGGACCTAAAAGAGAAAATCGAACTTTTATGATCGTAATTGCTACGGTAACTTACAGATTTCAGTTGATCTTAGACTGTATAAGATTGAACGACACGAAAAATGTCCAACGGATTTTATCGGGCGGGGGTTCATTTTAACGGAACTTTCTGCAAAAATATAACTTTTCTAACGACACAAAATATTGCTGACATAGAAGCGTAGAAAATATGAATAATAAGCGTATTCAGGGAATATTAATCATTCGTAAACGCTAGGAAAGAGGGCAAGGGTCAAATAGGTCCAAAACTAACACCGCTTTGACGACTTTTAATTAAATTTCTTGTATGGACAGTTCTGGACAACACGATACTACCATAAATTCTCGAAAGTGGGAAAGTGACGAGAGCAGCGCAATAAACTTATCCAAAATATCAAAGAAAGTTGATTTTAGCGCAGTTTTTTCTTTATACGTCATGCTCGTAGCATTCTCAGACAAATTAGTCCGGTCGAACAATAAATTAACTATAGAATGAGAGTTTAATAACGCAACAGTTTTTATCCAATAGTTCCTAACCAGTAAACACAAACCGCCTCAGAAAAATTATGTTGGCTGTCCCATAAAACCTCTAAGCAGGAGCAACTCAATAAATTCTGGAACCTTACGCGCCCAACGTTTTGATGTTGAGCTACGTTTTACTAATTTAAATTCAAACTGAATGAGAACAGATTTTCATCAGTTGTTAGAGTGATAAAAATGAGGCCGAGGAAAGTGACGCGTCGCACCAGATATTTTTAATTTTCTTGGCTCTACGTAGAAAGGGAAGTTGAGTAATTGGCTGATGAAAAATGCTGATAAACTGGAAAAAGTTCTCATTTCACTGAGTCCGAGAAATGATATTTTAGAAAATTATATAGCCGTTAGTACTCCGTGTTGAGAAACAAGATAATGTTTAGGAGCTAAAATAGGTGACACAATCCTCATGTTCAAGGTCATCTACCTAGGCGTGATTGGCTACTGTCCCGTTTTGTGGGGTAGCAAACTCATGGTTTGTGGTGGCCCAATTCCAGAGAGTTGCCAACGTGTGGATCTCCAAGGCCTGTAAGACAGCAAACACTGAGGCGCTCCTGTTGATCAGTCGTCAGTTACTAGTTGATGAGCACGTATCAATTTACTTCCAACATGCACGCCTTAGGAGAAAATGGGTTGAACCATACTACTGGACGAGCCAGTTCCTTACGGAGCATGGACACTCCAGTGCGCAACTCCAAGTCTTTTCTCTCAACGACTCTCCTTTCTTCACGTCTTGCGCCGTCAGTGTGGAGGAAACAAAAAAAACTACGTGTAGCTCTTCCTACAACAGTGAGTGATGTTTGTTGGAAGAACATCCAAACCTACCAACATCTACTGCTGCTAAGTAAGCCTCTAACCGTTTCACCCCACTAGTGAAGAAGGTCATGGCAACGAAACGTGGTCACAGCCGCTCTGTCCTTTTAAAGCTTGCCGCCCAAGTAAATTGCAACCTCCATAACATTCGATTTGTATAATTCTCTCATGAGGTTCAGGAACAGTCACACTGATAAAGAAAAAGACCCATATTTGCGTTTCTGTGATCGCGATTGAACCAAATCAGCTCAAACTTCATAACCTAGCCCTCAGGCTGCCAAAATAAGGGTATGAGCAAAATCTGTTGAAAACTAACTATAGTCATAGTGGTCAAAACATGAACTTTTTTCTCAAAAACTGCTCTAAATTATTTGTATGTAGAGTTCTAAATAGCTCAATAATGCTATGACGTTTCTATCCGTAGAAAATGACGAGAGCCGCACAATAAATTACGAAACATTTCGACGAAAATCGATTTTAGCGCAGTTTTTTTCCTTATAAAGTCCGCTCAAATGTTACTAGAACCTTAAGAAAAGTTGACGGGGTAGTCCAATTGAGTACCTATTCGATGATAGTTTCATAACGCTCATAAGATATAGAGGAGCTACCCCACAAATTCCTGAATTCTAACTGCCGCCGTTTCCCTTATTACCGTTTCTCACAGTTTTCACCCGACAATTTGGAAGCAGTGATTATTGCCGTTTTCGAAAAATCACGTTGGACTGATTGCTCAATAACGGCTGTGCGGACCGAATTAACTGGGTTGTTTTTGACCTCTGAATGCTTGACCCTAAGTCATGGTTTCCCTGAGCACCAACCCTCCTTGTTATACCTGTGGGAAGTCTCGCTCCTCAGTTATTTCCAAGTGACAACAGTTTTCCCCCTTTTCTGGACTTTCCAATAACTATCCTTTTCTTGCCCCTCTTTTTACTTTCTCTCCTCAACAGACAGCTCCTTCCAAGTCAGTCTTTCATCAGTGCTCACGAATGACAGTCGTCTCCCAGTTCTCCCAATGATTCTTTTCTCGGCTTGCGCTACTCACAAGTCAACTCTCTCTCTTCCTTCCCCACTTAGTGTCCCACCACCAGTACACGTGCATTTAGAGTCCCTCGATATACTCACACTCAAACTGATAAAGTAAAGTATGGTACAGTCCTCACTCCCGCTCACCACGTCTATTTACTTCTCAGTTTCAAGCTCCCCTCTTTCGTGTGCCCAACAATGGCTTTGGCTCAAGTAGGAACAACACAATAAATTCCGGAACTGTACTAACACCTTCTACCATTGTGGAGTTGTGTTTGAACCAGTTCGAATGAGAGCTGAGTGAAAAACGAATTCAGTTAGGAATAGGAGTCAAGAAAACCAGCGAATTTATGTAGAGCAAAGAAAATTTGTGTGGTGTGTCGCACGTGATTTAAATTTTTTTCTCGAAATATCGAATTTAAATGCATTACTGAATTAGATCAACTTGACTTGCCTTCTAGTCTAGCAACATATACACACATTTAATGCCCGACAAGTACTTTTGTATCTGTTCATGTGAGTGAAGATTTCGTCAAATGAGATTTGTTGAACATCAAATCATAATTTCTTAAAAACGGCTCAACTGATTTTGGTCGAATTCACGGGTTACTTACAACCAATAAGTAGAGCTATATGTACTTTATATTTGAAGATGATTGGTGATGATCTTAGGTATTCTCGTCACTCACCGAATCTAGCGGCAACCTCAGCGTAGTTTTGGCAGAATTTGTTCGGAGCGGCTGGCAGCAATCCTTGATCCAAATAAGAAATCTCGCCCGCTTCGAATTTGAATCCAGCGATTCCGTATGTTTGCCTCAAACCTTGAAGCCTGTTGGCAAAGAAGTTTGCGGCGGCGGGATCCATAAAGTTGAAGATGCCTGCCTTCCCTTTGCGCCAAGTCGTTTCGACTGGCGTTCCTGCAAAACGCAACGAAATACATCGTGAAGGTTGGTTGGTGGTTGTAGCGTGATAGTGGGGAGGGGCGGCTTTTGGTACTTACCATTGATGTACCTGACGAGGTATTGAGTTAATTGATTGTGCTCGGGGCAGTTCACATTGATGAAGGGGTGGACTGACAGGGAGACGACTTTGCCGTCCTTGTCCAAGTCACTTACCTGCAAAAGTGTGGAACTTGCGTTAGTTGTTTTTATCAATAGCAGCGTGTTGTACGACTGAGTCACATCGTGCTTTAATTCCTTCGATTGCTCCCCATCAGTCCTATGCCGAGAGAGAGAGAGAGAGAGAGAGAGAGAGAGAGAGAGAGAGAGAGAGAGAGAGAGAGAGAGAGAGAGAGAGAGAGAGAGAGAGAGAGAGAGAGAGAGAGAGAGCTTGCACTATTAAGAAGTTGCTGAGAAGGGGGAAGAACTGCGCAAGAAAGGCAGATCAGAGGGGTGCAAGAGAGAAGGAATTCGAAGCAACTTCTGCAGAAGAAGCCTCCAAATCAACCGACTTCCGCGGAAACTTGTTCAACGCTAGCGGGAAGTGAACAAATCGATCGTCAAAAGATGTGAGAAGACTTGAAACTAATTAACTGGAGAACAATGTTCGAAGCAAACAACAACATGACCGAAACAAACGCCGTTCTGCGCCTTTTTGGTGAAAATATTTAAAGGGACTTTAGAAGCAGATAGGGTCCGGCAATGAACGCTGAAAACAAGATGTGCTGAGTACGTTTTGTAGCACTACGGCAGTAGCAATTGATACCAAATAGTTTATTCTGTTTATGGTCTGTTGTAAAAATAAATTCAGAAGAAAATAAGCTTAAGAGCTAACTAACGGACAAACGGAGGTCTTAGTGACAATCGGTAGAGTTACTTATTTAGAGAAATGCGTGAGCTCGCTAAGAAGACTTGCTCAAGTCATTATGGATATTATACTCGTATGTAAGGGGCAGTTCTGTCGTAAGCAGCAATCAGAGTAAGCTACTTTGGCAGATAAGGTGCAAGAAATATGTGAACTACGTCGGTCCTTGAATATCCTGCCAACCTTACCTCAAGTTCTTCTCTCAAGACCTGCTCGAAGCTCTCGAGCAACTCAATTTTAAGCGTTATCAGTTTCCGTTGGTAAAACGTGGTTAATTGTTACCAAGTTCAAATGAACTGAGTGAAAAATAGATCAGATTGGTAGCTCGAGCCATGAATAATGTGCGTGGGGGGCGAGGAAAGCTGTGTGAAGCATCGCACCGTATATTTTGACCTTATTCATCTTACTAGCCTTAGACATATTAGATATGCCCAACTTAAGCTTTCTCCCAGCCGTCCTTCCCCAAATTGATTTTACATGCTGCTCATTGTAACTGTGGCTTGTCGATACTGTTTTGATAATTACTTTTTCCATTTTAAATTTAATTCGTCTCATTGGGATAGAGAGAGTATCGACAAAAGCGTAAAAAAGATCATTTCTCTTAATTTTGATATGCTGAAGATGTGTTGTGGGGTTTTAAAAAAAAATGGTGTTCAAACGTGGTAAAAAGAACTAGAAGCAACGAGTTGGAAGGAGTTTGATGTTTACTAGGTTGGATTTCTGCTGGTGGAGTTGAGAGTGTTGGCATGCTGCCATGTAATCGCGAAATCTACGTCAAAAGCAAATTGAAAGAGGATCAATGCGCGGGAACAAGACAGATACTTCGACCAAGCTGGAGCCAATCATTACACCAATTTATGGCTCCTCAGTGGTGTGGAGCCCGTATTACTCCTGACATGTCGGCCAGGTTGAGCGCATCCACCGGGGCCTTTCTGCGCCGTCTTGGCCTCAAGGTTGGCGAGCTACTCATACTCATACCAGGGAGGCAGCTGCGGGCCATACGCCTCCGCCAGAGCTGCAGGACCAATGGCATTTCGCCGTGGCACACATTGGGCCCATGTTCTAATTCCCCAGCGAGCGCGCTTAGTGTCCCAGCCACCATCAGTACCCATTGCCTCACCCCCCTGGGTTTCGAGGAGGGGGTGCTCGGTCGGGGATCGAACCAGAGTAAAGGTCTGGTTGGCTAGCTAACCAGATTATTCGGATGTCGTTTCGGCCGACAGCAGAAGACGCAGGCGCCATTGCCCTGAAGTTGCTTTCCTCGACGGTATTTTGTTTGGCTGAGTTGATTGGTTGATTCCCTGCTCGCGTTGATTGGTCTCTGGATTCCCAGGCCATCATCTGTTGACATTTTTACCGTTCCCTTCTCCACCATCGCAGGATGTGTCCCCTCTTGACCCTTTTGTCTTCATCCTTAAGTTCCATTGAGTCATCCCTTTTTTCCTTTTTTCTTTACCCCCACCCCCACCCTCGCACTTAGTTACTGTGTATAGTGTTTTTGTTGGTATAACATCCTCAGACCGCGAAAGACGAAAGTGTATTTTACCGTCGGTTCCTTGTTGCCATTTTTGTATATCGAGATCGTTCCCGTAAATAGAAGTTATGTTCTCGGTTTCGACGAATAAGTTTAAGAAATAACTTTTATTAATTCCAAGAGAACCATTGAAATATGATACTGAATGGAGTGATGGATGTAATATGTGCGGGGCTACACGCCGAGAAACCCCTGATGTACTGAGTAATACTGGGGGTGTTGTTGAAGACGACTGCACTGACCTTCTCTGCTGGAGGAGTGAGGTGCAGTTTGAGAGTGAGTGTGGGAGGTTCTGCTAAAGCATCCCCTCTTATTATTAATTCCCCGTCTAATTACGCTTACATAACTTGAACGCTTTCCCACAGAGTCGAGCCACTACTCTACATATACTACAGCACTATAAACCCTGTGCTTCCTGTACTCACCAATTGTTTCAAGTTCGGAAATTTCTTCGTGTCGACAATTTGATTTCCATAGCAGCTTTCCCAACCTTCGTCAATTTCTAGCAAAAGAGTAGTGATACTGTGTTTATCAGCTTGCTTCACGAGGTCCAAAGCAGCGTCTTGAGTAACGGCTTCTCCTAGAGACACCGAAGTTGAAATGCTCGGGGCTGGAGTGATGAATTCGCGAGGGATTGGTTTCTTGTAGTTGGGGTGAATGCATTCCCAGGCTGTTTTCACGTCTTGCATCAAGCACAAGGTTATTCTGAAAAACAACACAAGAAAGTGAAATTGGCTAAGCCGTCGTGAATCAATAGATGTAGTGAGTACTGTTGGCAGGGGAGTAATTACACTGCATAGTTATGGTAGACGTACTTAATGGCAGGGCGCATAGTGCCAAAGCAATGATAGAATGCTTTAAATGGCTGGCAAATTTTAATTTATATCAAAGTTATTCTTCTCGCAGAAGGGGAGTTTTTAGTGCAGTGGCATCAACAGAACCAAGAAGTGTCTGACGCTGAAGATGTGCTGAGTTGACACCGAGAAACTGATAACTTCTCTTCCGATTTCCCAACAGTTTTCCACCAAGTCCAACGGCTTTAATGAAAGCTCTCAATATTTTTTAGTCGATTTTTTGGTTACAATTCGCAGTTAATTTCGAAGAAATTTGTTTTCGATGTTCAACAACTTGTACCATGTTCCCCAACGATTCCCTCCCCCCCTCCATTAACTCAACTAATATGTCTTTACTTGACTCCCCAAATCCGGCTGCTCGGATGTTGTACCGAAAAGCAACCACAACTTATTCGGCTGGGGATTTATTATTATTACTATTGTTATTGTTGTTATTCTATGGAGAAGGGAGCCCTTTGCACATGGTGACGTCCATGTTTTCACTGTTGAAGTTGCGCTTTTTGATAAATGAATTTTCACGGAACGTCGTGGAATCAGCCTTGGAGCATACAAAATACAGATATAGCCCTCAGTATGGCACTCAAAAACTGAACAATGAAACAAAAAACCAACACGTAACTCTACAATAATTCACGTAACGGACGCATAAATGCAGTGCTTTTTAAAAAGTCGTCTTCTTCCCCATCCAACTAACTTAAATAGACGAATCGAGCTCAATGTCGACAGCAATTGATGACCCATGAGCGGCCGATTATACATCTAGCATTTGTGTAGAGCAAAATTCAAAATCAAAATTGAAATCTTTCTCGATATTATTGTGATTTGTTACCCAACTTGGGCTGGGGTTTTTGAGCCACTTTTGAGCCCCCTAACTTCACTAACCTGAGAATTTACCGAGCGATGCTGTACGAAGTCTTTTTTCCCTGACGAGCTAAGTGAGCACTCAAGCGCAATTTATTCTTTTCTTCTGCTCCCGTGGCACGTTAATCCACGCTCTTTGGTGCCAATATGTTATTCCAGCTCAGTTCATATGGTAATAACGATTAGTAATGGATTTAGTGCGTTCAGTCCGACAAAAGTGCCACAGGTCGCCCGTGTACCTCCAGCACTACATCCCGAATATCAATTTCCATCGTTACCTAGGAATTATCCTAAACAGACGCCTCACTTTCGCAGATCATGTGACTTAATCTGCTTCAACGCCTAATAAATACAGCAAGTCAACTTAAATCTCTTCTCAACAATCCAACCATCGGCCATTCCAACAAAATTCTTATCTACAATGTGCTGGTGTGTCCCATCCGGGAACTATGGTCTTCTAGTCTGGGATACCTGCTCTCGTTCCCAATTTCGGAGATTGGAAGGACATTAGAACCGCACGGTCCAGAGAACTATCCTCCAAACTCACCCTTTTGTACGCAACGAAACTATATATTCTTAAATCACGGCATGACCAATTGATGAATTCAGGCTTTGACTGCCCGCAAGTTCTGAGATTGACGCGTCCTTGGAAGGTGCAGGATCTCCTACCTGAACTGCAATAAGTGATCTACTGGCTCTTTTTGGAGTTCGCTCCAATAAATTTCTAGTTTCATTTGTAATACCTCATCAACCCTAAAAGCAACCCTAAAATTATGGTTTGCCAGTGTACTTTCTTTTTTTGTAGCCGCGATTGTGCACATTTTTTTCATAGTTTTTTTTTTGTAATGCACTCTAATAAATGTACAAAAAAAGGGTCGCTCTCAAAAAACCGTTGTACGGAGAAAAGCTGGGAAATGCGC
The DNA here is from genome assembly GCA_020466155.1 of Pachypeltis micranthus. NCBI lineage: Eukaryota > Metazoa > Arthropoda > Insecta > Hemiptera > Miridae > Pachypeltis > Pachypeltis micranthus. Next base: position 52,424,814 of record CM035770.1, on the reverse strand, counting down.
CACATTTAATTTTTTTCATAATATGTACAAGAATTTTGAACGCGCCACATCAAGCGCAGCGCAGTTCCTAGAGTTGCCTCTCCCCCCACCCCTTCATAATGAGATACTCTACGTTTCAAGGCTTCCCATCCGCCGTCGAGGCCATATTCCGGCATTAAGGTTAAAGTGGTCTAAAACCCCCGTTTGCGATCCGCCTATTCGACAATCCGACAGGGGTTGGGTTAAAAAATTAGCCAAAAACGAAAGTTTGGCAGTTTTACTGGAATAACGCCGTGTTTGGTGTCATTTGCTAGGTATTTTTCGTTGCTCGGTAGAATAGGATTGGTCTTAGAGGAGAATAGTGAAATCAGAGTAAACGTAGTGAGACAAATTCTGCCACCAACCACTAATCCGTTCGACTCGTCTCGTCGTACTTTGTCTACCGTCACCTAGAAAACGGAAAATTTCCTTGTTCCGTTCTAGTCCGGTCCTATGGTTTACTAGTATTTTTCGATAAAGGTCTCACATGTGCTGTACAAGCATTGAGCTGTCGTTTCACGGACGCAGATTTGAATACAGCCTCATTACATTCTTAATATTTTTCGACGTTGGATTGGAATAGGGTAGGAATCAAGTTGTGTAAGAGAAACTAAAAAGTGTAATAATTTGTAGCTTTTTAGTTTCCGTAAGGTCTTTGCGTTTTAAACTCTCCTGATTCGATAGGTCTGTGAACGCGATTGAGAGAGAAGTTCATATGACATTAATGTTCTCCAATAACCACAGTGGTAGTGCAATAATCTGCCCATACGATGAATATTGAATAATGGCCATAAGATAATCATGAGCAACCTACGAAATTCTGGAATTACAACTAATGTCGTTATTCGACCTATGTTTCTCAGAACGTTAACTGGCTGTTTGGACTTTCAAATCTGTTCGATGAATCGTTACCGGAAAATTTACGGAAAACAATACGTACGTATTGTCAAGATGAAGGCCCTGTGAGTTGGATTAAAACCGGCACAGCCATTTCGGGTAAACTTTTTAAAACCTTCCCCTAAGTGTCTTGCGCAATCTACTTGGAGTAACTGTTACGCACGCAGCGTTTGTCATCGGTCGAAACACAACACTATACGGATTTAAGTTTGAACTCACGTTGAGCTGACTGTCAGTGGATCAGTAGGAAACGGCGATTCATTTTTCACCGTCAACGTGAGAGTCGTCTCGTTTTGCGATACAAAAAGAGGAGCGTCGTCATCGACTTGGACAGCGTGCCCCGATGTCATATACCAGGACCTCTCAGCTATGCTTCCAAAGACGTTCTTACTTGGTGTCGCCTAGAAGAAACGTATGATTACGGAATACATAAAATTTGACGAAAAAATGTAAAGCTCGATGACGGGTTTAGTTGAGCACGAACTTGTAATTTGAAGAGTTGGTATATCACAAAGTTTGGAGACTTAGATGTACAAGAAGAGGTGACTTTAACAGGATGTGAGTTGAGTATATAAGCGCGAACAAGGAGGGCTATGACGGAAACTGGTTGTACGGAGAAGGAAGGAGAAATAGATGTCGATGAGAGGTGAAACAAGTCTCGTTGGGAGAATTGGAGACGACTGTATCGTGAAAGGTGTTATGACTGTGTAGGGAGAATGACCGACTTTCGCGAGACTTCATAGGACAATGAGTATGGAAGGAGCAGCCTGTTGTGGAGAGGAATATGAAAAAGAGGGGAGGAAACGATATTTTAGAATGTCCAGACAAAGCGGGAAATCTGTCTTCAATTGGAAATAAAGGAAAGGGTGAAATTTCTGTAGGTAACAATAAAGGGGTTGAGGACGAAGGTCTTTGGGGAAACAATGACTTTGCCATCAAGGAGCAGGGAGTCCCGTTAGGGCAAGTGTGGGATTTCCAAGGTCAAACCATTGATTCAGCGTTTTGCGTCGAACAAGTTAGATGACGCTAAAATAATTGAAAATATCTGGACGAGCCAGTTCCTCACGGGACATTGTGACTTCAATGCGCGGCTCCACTTATTTTCTCTCAAAGACTCTCCATCATGCACGTCTTGCGTCTCCAGTGCGGAGGAAACAAGAAACCACGTACTGCTCCATTGCAGTTTCTACAACAGTGAGCGACAGTTGTTAGCAGGGTAAACGAACTTAGCAGCATTGACTGCTACAAAGCAACCCCATTGACCCATTGAAATTGACCCATTTTGCAGATTTCTCGAAGAAGGTGATGGCTAAGAAACGTGGTCATAGTTGATCTGTCCTTTTGAAACTTGCCATGCAAGTAAATAGTTAGACCAGGTGGGAAACCAGATTAAGAGCTCCTCCCTGACGGTACAGGATCCCTCAGGTGGTCACCTCCACACGGTAACACACGGGCAACAGCTCTCCCCACTGGGAGACTGGCAAACGACCAAATACCTGCCGTACCTCCGCAGGTCTGAGTTGGGTTGATGCTGCAGAGGCCGGCCTCTTGCATATAGCGAAACTGCAACTTCCATGACTGATATAACCCTCGTCGAGGGTTTAGGAACAGTCATCAAATAAGGAAACAGAGCTGCATTGCTCCTATGCAACGACCTGTATATAGTAACCAATGCATAGGTAATTAATGGTGCTGTCAATGTGATGCCTACTTTCCGAGGGAGTAAGCATTCTGAATATTACACCTATGTTTTCGGCCGGGAATATTGTTTTTACGAAATCCTTTCAAAATTTGATACTTTACGTTTCAGACATTGGGATTCCAAATCTGCAATGTCGGTCCAGGCCGTTTAATGTTGTATAAAAATTCGTCCTTTCGCCCAAAAATACCATTTGGTATCTAGTTGTGCCTTCCTGCTCGGCAATCCCGGCAGAAACCCACGGTTGTTATGGGCAAAAAATGGGTAAATAAATTAACAAAAACGGAATTTCGGCAGTTTTATCGCAAATACGCTGTGTTCGGTATCGCTTTCTACTTATTTTGAGATGCTGGGACGAATGAAACAATTCTCAGGGGTGTACTACAGCGTCTAGACGGAAAATAGTGAAAACATAGTAATTATAGTGAGCCAAAGTCTACTAATTGAAGGAACTCGTAGGACAATAACTACAGCGAAAGTAGTAGTTTCATCTATTGAGCCCCCCCCCCATCATTAAAACCACTTGCAACTTCCTGCCAATTGCCTGCAGGGAATTTGTAATTTTCGTCATTTCGTGGTAGTCAGGTCATGTTTCGTATCGTTTACTGGTATTTTTCGATGCTGAATCGAATGGGATGGGTCTCGGAGGTGTGAGACTAGTGAAGCTGTTCAAAAGAATAATAAACCGTTGTGTAATAATTTACAGTGTTTGTCGTTGATGGTATATATTTTTTAGTTCCTTGACTTTTTTACGTTTAAAGCTCCTGAGTCCGCAAAACACTATTTGAGAAAATATTATATGTTGGTGTCTGTGAATGCGATTGATTGATGGACCAACAACGGCTGATCCAAATCGGCTCAAATTTTATATTTAGCTGGCCCAAAGCTAACTATAGTTATTATAGTGATAAAAAAAATTTCTTTAAACTTATACGAATATAACGTTGCTATAAAGTTGCCGCCCATGGAAAAATGACGAGAGCAGCGCAATAAATTATCAACAATTTCGAGGAAAGGGGGTTATGGTGCAATTTTCCTCGTAAATCTCGCTCATGTGACATTATAGTTCTCAAAGGGGCGGTCAGTGAACTGCCTATACAATGGACGTTTAATAATGGTTGTAATGTAATCAGGAGCAAATTCTGGAGTAGTTTTCCCCAGTATTGTCCCTATGGTCCGCAACTGTGGATCTTCCTGGAAAAATCGTATTGGTACTCCCGTCAATAATGTAGCGTTGGTTTTTCAATGAATATCGCAGCATAAGTGAACGCTAGTCCAAAAATCGACGTTAGTTTCAATAACGAAATGTCTTGGGTCTCGCCGCATTGGATGGCACTAAAATTACGATTTTTTTGTTGAGAACGCTAGAGTCGTAGGGAACAGATTTATGAGAATACTACAATAAATGTGTAATTTAGTGCGTGTTAATTTACTGCGCTGCTTTGGTCATTTTTCCACAAATGAACATTTTATAACGCAATTACGTCATTGGAGCTGTCCGCTAAAAAAATTCTATCGATATTATTGTAGCCATTTGTGAGAGAAAGATTCGCAAATCACTATGATTTTGCTTTTATCCTTGTTTTGGCGTTCCATGTTGATCTGCAGGTTGAATATTAAGTTTCGGACGCACAGAAACAATTTTTTTCACGAGCATCTTTCCTTCAAGTTGTTATACTCTACAAAATAACAGTGAAGAGAACGAGGAAATGTAGCTAGTTAAATACATACCGCAGTTACAACACACGGGGCATCTTCCAAGACGTTTAGGTCAGAGGGGTAGATGCCATTGACTGGTCCTCCGAACATTCGAAAGCCGTCATTGTGGAAGAAGTAGCTGTGAGGGGGACCATTCACTGTGAATGTCCATCTGTTTAAAAATGAAAGCAAAGTTCCAAAGTTTAACATTGTAGTTATATCACCCCGATATATCACCTCGTTAGGGAGAGCCGGAAGTTAACACGAAGAAAGTTAAAACTGGAAGGCGTTAACGGTGTGCTTGGAGAGGGTTGCTCACCTGTTATTTGGGTTGTCCCCTGGAACGTGGAACGGGTCAATGACAATCACTTCGCCTTGAACAATGTCGTCTTTCATCCATTGCAGACAGTATTTGCCTGCCCCACACGAATAGTTCCACTTGGGAGACCCCAATTCTCTGTCAAATGTCAAAACGTGCGATTTGTGGCTCTCTGCGTCAATGATTTCCTCTGAAATAACCATCAAGCCATGACATATTGATGATAAATGGTAAATACAATTTGATCAAGAGCTTGTATGGCGTACCTCCTCCTTCAGCAACGAGGAACGTCGCAGATTTACTGGTCAAGATCACGTTGTCAGGAATCTTGATAATTTTGGCGTACGTCGGAGTCCATGAGTTGGCGTCACAGGACCCAAACCAAGCAAGAAGACCTGGGTAATTACGAACGTATTTGAAAACAGTCAACATCTTAGTATAATAAGACGAGGGTGTTGCCCAAAGGTTGTCCCCTTAACTTTTTTGGTCCCAACAGCCTGCTCCGACTTTTACCACACATTGGACCCTCTGCCATAACAAGGTACGTCAATCCAGAAAATACGGAACAAGGCTCTTCTCAGGTCTTTAAAAAGAATCTCACTCCATTTAAGACAGAGAAGCCTTATTTTCCCCATCAACGCGACCAATCGCGTATGAAATAGCGACAATTCCTTGCCCAATCCTCCGACTGTGAAAAGTAGTTGTGTGATGCTCGCTGTAACTAGGGCTCCACAAAGTGCACAAATATATGAGAACGGTATTCAACGTGGAAGAGCATTTCAAAGAAAAAAAATACGACTCCGAAACAAAGTTCATTCATTGAGAGCGTTCCGAATATACTGGGCACTGCCTTAATGCGTTTTGGTACTGGTGGAGAAGCTTCGTGACTAATTCTGTTCGAGGAACATTCCTGTTCATTCCAGCTCTGCTTGCTTAGGAGTTTCTATTGCTGTGTGAGTTGTAACCCGTTTCTCCCTCAGTAGGACGCAGCCCCATTTCCGCTGAAGCACATGAACTCCCCCCCTGGGCTTTCTTCTCAATGCCAATTGCGCATAAATACGGATTTACCTCCGAGCAACTTACCTACGATCAACGTGGTCTTCAACGACATAGTGTTTTTCGAACTTCACGAGACCTGAGACAAATTATAAATAACAAACAGATAATACGAAGAATCTGGATTCGCAATATCCAACGCTCGTCTAAATAGAAAACTTGTCCTCATCGGCCTCTTATCCAATCACGACCAACAAAACAATCACATCTTCTTGGAGCCTTATCTTAATTAACCAGTGTCAACTGGAGCTCATCGAACGTATCAAGTGGCACATGTACATAACGGTGGTTTCTGTCAACGATTCGCAGCTTCTCCATTACAATCTGAAGTGCCGTTCGCTTGAAGGGTTTGATAAAATGTTGACAACTAAATTAGTTTCCATTGCACTCGACATTATTGAGATTGCAATGTCAACCCATGAAAATCCACACGTTGTTTTTCGTAGCGTACAATTTAGTTGTGATTGTTTTGAGGATGATAATGATGATTGAGGAATAACGTAAAATGACCATACGACAACCGACAGAGCTAACTCAACCTCTTTAATACCAAACGTCAATCTCTCGAGATCATTCTGGTCCGCCCGCAACCTTCCTTGAAACAGTTTGCACCCTTCATTCCCAAGACCTGCCCAGAGATCCCGTTTAAAACTGAGCGGGAGGTGCCTATTAGTTGCGATATTAGTGCTTATAAAATAGTAAATATTAGCAGGGCAAATGTGAACATTGTATGAAATAATCACTGGCGACGAAATTGTGGAAACCCATTTCATTAAAAAACAGAATAAACGATAAATAGTCTATATTTCCACAGAAATAATGAGCACAATTGTTATGTCGATTTCGACGGTTAGGTCATCATCAGTAACAAACATGAACTGAAGGTACTTCATAGAAAGGACGTCTTATATAGTCAGGTGAAAGAAGATATTGAATCCTATTGGCTCAGAGAAGTGAACGGGGGTGGGGCAGGGGGATCAACCAATGCCAATTAAGGTTTACAAAGTGAACGGGCACAAACAATGGTGGAGGGGAACCGAGCTATTGTAAAAATGAACACATTAATTGTGAACTATTTTGAGGGGTTAGAGACCTCATTTAGAGACTTCCCACACTTATCACTTTTAACAATTTCGAATTTTTCCAGGACATCCAACATACCTCCTTTTTGGCAAAAGTGAAGAAATTCTACATACTGCTTATTTGTTAGATCAAAACTAAAGTTATGATTAGATTCACTCAGATCACCTTTGTTATCCCTAAAATCCTTTTCATGATCTTTTATTCGTTCCCTAAATTTCCTACCAGTTTGACCACAATACTCAATCCCACATCAACATTTTAGTTTGTAGACGCCACTTTTATCCTGAACGTTAATTTTATCCTTAATAGAACCCATTAAAGCTTTAAGACTATTTTTATTTAAAATTATAGAAGTAAGAACTGCACGTTAGCTCGAGTTTATTTCTGTCAATTACCCCATGAGTGTGTTGTTGTGGTGCTAATTACTTCTCTTAGCCCTACGTGGTAGGAAAGTAAGTTATGTAATCGGCTGAACTAACATTGCTGAGTTTTCTTCAACTCTTTACGCTTCAGGTGCCACTGAGTCCGAAAAACACCATTTACGAAATGGTCAGTGTGTCTGAATGTCATAGTTGCGCACACAAAATCGGCATAAAACTAGCTATATTTATCACAACATTGAACTTTTTTTGTTAAAAACAGCTCCTAAGATTTCTAGTATGGGCAATTCTATATAAAACAACGGTGATATACAAGTATCATTAGTGGAAAAGTGACCAGAGCAACACAATCAATTATCACAAAATCTGGATATACGTGACACTGCCAGTCTTAAAAAAAATATCTGGTGCGTTGCAACACACAACTTTCCTTAGCTCTACGTCAATTCACTTTGTACATGGCCAATTCGATATAATCAATTCATTTATCACTCAGTTAATTTGAACTTGGTCAAACAACGCTTTACGACAGCAGGAAGCGGTAGCGCTAACAGTTCCAGATTTTATTGTGCTTCTCGTACTCATTGCAACACCATTATTGAGCAATTGGTACACCGATAATTAATGAGGCTGTAAACACAAATTTTTTTGAGAAGGATGGTAATTACTTTTGCAGAGTTATTGAGTAAAAAGTTTAGAACTGGTAGTAAGCGAAACGGCAAAAGTTGAAATTCAGGAATTTCTGGAGTGAGCCCCATGTATCTCATGAGCGTTTTTAAACACTCAATCTTTAGATATTGGATTGGACTACAATACTAATTTATTTTAACATTCTACAAAAATTCCAGCGGAGTTTATAAGAAAAAAACTGCGGTAAAAACTCTTTTCGTCGAAAATTTTGATAATTTATTGTGCTACTCTTGCCATTTTCCCACGAATGGGAATTCTATGGTAAAATTTTCTTATTGAGAGCTACCTATATAAAAAATTTAATCAAAATCTTTGGAGCCATTTTTGAGAAAAAAATTTGGTGTTTGATCACTATGATAACTATAGTCAAAATTCAGTAGATTTTGTCCATACCCTTATTTTGGCGTCCCATGGTAACCTGTAGGCTAGACATCATGTTTCAGCTGATTTGGTACGGTTGTTTTCTCTAAAAACCGCGCTAAAACCGATTTCGTCTGAAGTTTCGGTAATTTATTGTGCTGCTCTCGTCATTTTCCCATAGATGGGAATTTCATGGTATAGTTGCCATATTTGGAGCTACCAATATAAAAAATTTAATCAAAATCGTTATAGCCGTTTTTGAGAAAAAAAATATTTGGTGTTTTGATCACTATGATAACTATAGTTAAATTTCGGGGGATTTTGTTCATACCCTTATTTTGGCGTCCCATAGTGACTTCAGGGCTAGATATCAAGTTTAAGTGGATTTGGTACGGTGGTTTTCTCTAAAAATCGTTCACAGACACACACACACACACACACACACACACAGACCATTTTCCCAAATAGTGTTTTTCGGACTCAGGAGGGTCTGAAACGTAAAGATCTGAAGAGAACTCAAAAATTTTTTTTCAGCCGATTACATAACTTTCCTATCTACTTCGTAGAGCAAGGAAAGTAAAAATCATAGTGGAGGTCGAGTGAAGTACCTGTTTGGCTAGACTTTGGCCGAATTAGTTCGTTGCCCTTGGCCCTAAGGGGAAAACCCGGAGGGGGGGGGGGGCTCCTTCACTTAGGAGGTAAATTTTTACTGCTAACGTAAGGCTAAAGGATTATTTTCAAAGTCGACAACGGGTTGTCCCCTTCAGAGTTTTCAAAATGCTTACTCACCACCTCTCTTTAGGCATTTCTATTCACAGCCCCTCTAAACGAAGACAGTCCACAAATCAGTGGCTGTGATACCAAGTAGTAGCTCTCCACTCTCGCCCAATACCAATTCACATATCTAGAAATCCACCATGTTACGTGAGAACTAGTTCTACTGGCTTCTCCATATGAACTCTACCGTGCTAATAAAAGGATCGGTCAATGAGATCTCCATCGTGCTTAACAAATGACTCTTTCTCTTCCTCATGCACCTAACAGCGCCTCTTTCCACGCTGCAGGGTCATAAATGCACACGAAGACCATCCCCATTTTCCAAGGGGAGGGGTGATGTGACGAGTCACATGACGCGACAGAGGCGTTTGGATTGGCCGCAGGCATTGAGAAGGGGCCTTTCTCCAAGGGGCTACGCGAGCGGCTGGGTTTTTATTGTCTCCATCGATACCGCCAACGTCCTGTGCCTTTCCGTTTCCGCCTTCGCAAATCGGTTCCGTGCATCAAGTTCCCCCCGGTTTTAATTTCATTCCGCCAGTTCATTTGTCCGAGGATTCCTTTTATTTTCCTGTATATTAATATAATTTTGATTTATTTAATACCAAGCGTTTTCCTTCCAAAAACCTCCTGTCGTCACGCGGTATAAACGCGCTTCTTCTTAGCCCTGCGTGACAACATTGACAGCCACTAATTTGTACGTGCTACGCAGTTTACACGAGCTGAGTCCAAAGTAGATTGGGGTTGTAGCCAAAGCCACGAAAATCGCTGAATGACCAGGAAGCAAAGCTACGCGATGCTTCGCTGATCGGGACCTTAATTTGTATGGGCACTTAATAAAAAGACAGTACCACAAAATTCACATCTGTGGGAAAATGTCGAGAGCAGTGCAATAAATTACCAAAGAGTTTTTTTTCTCATAATAAATTGTGCCCTTATTCTCAAAAACATCAGAGTGTTAGTCTGCCGACTATGCGATGAGAATTTAATAACGCCAGAAACCCCAGATATTCGAAACTCCACCGTTTCATTTACCCGATAATTCCAAAACAGTAAGCATGTTCTTTTTCAAATAATACGTGGACAGGCTGCTCATTGCTGGTTGTGGCATGAGTAGAAAGCTCTTCAATAAATTACGTAACTTCAAGCCAACTGAGCGATTTTATTCGTAGCGAAAGCCACAAAAATTGCTAAATGTTTGTGTGTCAAAGGAGAGTTGTGTGGTGCGTCACACTAATTAAAACTGCTCCAAAAAAACAAATATCAAGGTTAATAAAATGGGAAGTACGCCTAAGCTACCCTACCCGGGCTTTAGGGATGGAAGGATTGGGACGGGGAAAGAAAGAAAGATGTTCCACGATACAAAGCCCATATGTTCAGATACGACTCGAACAATACACAGGTGGTGGTTCTTTGAAGACACACCCAGCCGAAGCATCTCTTCCATTGCTTACATCACACGCCCATACCAGGACACAGTCAACGCAGCAACCCTGATGTTATTTGCCTGTACTACATGAGCTCTCGACACCACCACACGAAGATCTGTCCTATCACTTTGGCGCTTCTTGGTTTGCTAAGTGAGCATCAAATTCTGGCTTTTAGATACTAAGTGAACACCCAGAATTGCTGCAGAATAGTCGGGGCTAATGGGAACGATATCAGGCTTCAGTCTTTCTCCAGGGACATCCTGATAGTGCAATTTTCTCTCCCCTTCCCAGTGCTTACACAAGAACGCATTGAGTAGTACTAATCTCCTTGTAGACTGTGTCATGACGCCTCATGCAACCTCCAAGCGAGGGAGGAGGAGTTCCTGCCACTTGATCCTCGACAAGGTGAAGGTGGAGGGGTCCGACCTGCATGTGGTAGACTCAATGCCCACGAGGTTCAACTTCATGCTACCCTTTCAGATACTCATTCATGAGCGATCCAGGTGGGAAGGGGGAGTGAGTTCCCGCTTTCGAAGCTGGGGCCCTACTATGGGTATACTACACTAATGGCTCGGTGCAGGGTGGCCTTGCTGGGACAGGCATCTTTGAGCAGAGAATCAGAGCGATCCCATTGGCGTTGCTGGTCACAGTGATCCAGGCAGAGGTGGCTGCAGTGACGGTCTGTGTGCAGCAGCTGCTGCAGAGGGGACTGAAGCGGCAGAGAATCTACATCATGGTGGACATTCAGGCCACTCTCAAGGCCTTAACTTCATACCGTCATACATTGTGGCAGGTGTGGGAGTGTCTGACTGGACTGAAGGCCCTGGCTGAGGACAACAGTGTAACACTGTGTTGGGTGCCCGGGCATCAGGGTATGGAGGGAAACGAATGGGCTGATAGGTTGGCAAAGAAGGGATCGGCGCAGATCCCTATTGGCCCTGAGCCCTTTGTTGGGACTACCAAGAGCCACCTACGTAGAGAGCAAATGGGAGGATAGGTGCAGGGCTGCCCAGCCTTAGGCAGTCAAAACTCTTCATATGGCTCTCCAAAGGGAGGGCCAAGGAGGTGCTTGCACTGGGGAGGAAGGAAACCACACTAGATGAGGTGGCGAATGAAGAACTTGCGGATATCCTCCGCTTTGTGCGGGGGTGTTGGGTGCACATAGGTGACGTCACACAAAGTGAGACCAGTGTCGTAGGGCCTGGGGGTGGTGCAGGGGCGCCATGATCTGAGGATCATGGTCGCCCTTACAATAGACCCGTTTGTGGCTGCAGTATCACTGGCGTCCACCATTTCAGAAAAAAATATAAAAAACCTCCAGGAATATATGATACCGACACTCAAATTGGTTACCACAGGCCTGACAGCAAGCATCCACAACGTTACGATTCTCTAGTACACCTCATAGCAGTAGACAATGACGTCGCACAGATGGCGCGAAAGTGCCGGTAATCTCTTCCATGTATGCCCGCTGAAACCCATTTCACCCACATCGAAGAGTAGGAGAAGTCAGGGCACTTCCTGAGCACAGAAGGAATTACCACTCCAGCTGATTTTGAATGAATCCAACACCAGTCCCACCATGTGCGACGTCATGAACAGATGTCAGCAAAGGTGGCATAACGAAATTACGGTATAGAGAGATGGAACCCCCAGTCCCCTAGAGCAGATAGCAATGTGAATGTACGCCCTTGGAACATTATGTGAGAGACATAGCCAAGCACACTGCAGAGCGGGCCATTACATCAATACGTCAGTTTCTGGACGGTTGACCACACGCACAGACGATTTTCCGAATGGTGCTTCTACTTCGTAGAGATAAAGAACGTAAAAAAACGAGAAAAGGGAGTAATTTAAAGAACGTCGACGTAACGAGATAATAAAACAGATCTCTTTGTACATAACTTGAATGACATGCAATTTGTAACTCAACGTAATTAATAACAATAATAAAAATATATGAATCAGAACACAGATATTATCGTATTTAATATGAAGAGTCCAACTAGCGCTACATGGCCCTTTAAATGATAATTAACACAAATAAAAATAACCAGCGGCTCTCAATTCCTGTCAACCAACGAATGACGTTTCTTAGGACCGTCAATAAAATCGTTGTACAAGTTTCAATTCTAGAAGTCGTAAAATGTCGATAACCTAAAACCGAATGATAAGGCGACTAAAGTAAATTGTGCGGGAACAACTATCTCAAACGTGACAGCAACAAAATTATTTGTGAAGATTCGCAGAATTAAGTCAGGTACAAAATGTCTTGCAAAACGTTACACAATGCAGCGTCATTTGAGTCAAACCCGACGAATAGCAGTACGACATTCGTGTTTATCGCTAAAAGGTAAAAATGTAAATTAATACTGTTTAAAAAGTAAAGACTAACGAAACAATAATGTTAGGAGTAGGGGGCGGGTGGTGGTGGAGGTACTCATTAACAACTACGAATAGAAGGTGAGTACGGGGGCTTGATTGCCTCGGATGAGGAGAAAGGGAGGCATGTCGCGAGTAAGGGCTTCGAGCCAGGCCATGTAGACAGGCGGAGGTACCTGAGCTTTGCGCGGCATCGGGAGCGACCTGAAAGCAAATTAATCGTTATTCAGATAAACATCACACGACATTCTGCAAACACCGTAAATTCCGTACACTATATATAAGTTAAGTTTGGAGACTGCCGATAGGACTTTTTACTTTCGGCTACCCCAAAGGGAACTTTTCTTCTCTATACATATTTCCATGTAAATACGGTGAACGGAGATATAAGCCAAGTTAACTTAGAAAAGGAGAGTTGTCCAATATTAATTTATCGGTATTCCACTTTTCGATTTCGATCAAACTTACTGTTTCTGTAGAAATGCGTTGAATGAAGATATAGCACCCGCATATGTAGCTGGTGTTCGAACCTACGGGGCTGGCGGAACATTTATGGAGAACACAATGTACGGACTAGTTAGCTGAGGGCTGTTTTCACCAACTGCGTTGATCTCGTTTTTGAGAAAAGTGGAATACCGATAAATTAATATTCGACAAATTTCCTTTTCTGAGTTAACTTGGCTTATATCTCCGTGCAACAGATATACACAGAAATAATTACGGAGAACGAATTGTGGGTATGGACGACTAAAAACCACACTGTAAGATTGATCACATCTGGTGAAGCAGTTACCCTGGAATTTACGGAAATGTTAGAAAAAACGTTATTCTCCACACATTTTGATTTTTATCTCTGTTCAATGAACTGTCAGAGGAACATTTATTGAGAATAATATGTAAGTATTAACTATTCGAAAATATCTTGAAAGTTTGGTGATAATCGTTGAAGCCGTTTTGCCAAAAAGCGTAAAAAACCTATTTTTGCTTCATAGGCCTATATCTCCGTTCACCGTATTTTCATGGAGATATGTATGGAGAAGAAAAGTTAGGTATTGATTAGGAGAAGATAATTTGAAAGTTTAATCAAAATCGTTAGAGCCGTTTTCGAGAAAAATGCGAAAAACCTAGTTTTTGGTACATTTTTGTCCACCACCCCCCCTTCCAATCGGCCGAAATCGTCCATAACCTTATTTTGGTGTCTACAAAAAATAACGAACAAAACAAAAAAAGAACCAGCTAAATCGGATCTGCCGTTCTCCCGCAAATCGAACTACAGACACACACACACGGACCACGCGCCGAAATTAGGTTTTTCAGACTCAGTAGGCCTCAAAACGTAAAGATCTGAAGAAAACCCAAATTTTTTTTTCGACACGATTACTATACTTTCCTTTTCCTTTGGGGTAGCGGAAAGTGTAAAGAAAAGATTTGCCGGCTTATCTTCGCCTAATTTTCTGGTCGACGGAATCTCCATGACCCTCGGGGCAAAGTTACAGAGCGGATTGTTAACAAAACTAGGAAGTGAATACTATGAGTAAAGCCCATGTGTATTTATGGGCTGGAGCCGCTCAGACTAGACCACAGATTTTCAATGAGAACAAAAACAAAACAAAAATAAACATTCATCCCGCCCTCCAAGCAATTCTCTGGATCCACCGGTATCTCCCTAACTACTCAATTTGAACACCAGTCTACCCCCCCTCACCCCCTCCACAACTACCCACCCCGCATGGAGGTTGAATTACGGATTTCGAGAAAGTTGGGAAACTAAATTTGTAAAAGAAGCCGGATTCTGACAACCCAAAACCGTTTTAAAATTCAACAGAGTTGCAGTTACTAGTAAAAGAAATCGAAGTGTATATCTATGTAGAAAAACTGAACTAATCAAGGAAAGGAGAGGAAGAACATAATAAAAGGATTTGTAGTTCAATATCGACCCGAGGGCGACAACGCCAACAAATTTACAATCCGGAAAACTCTGTGCCAAACCAGGACTGTGGCGCGTTTTCAAGGCTACTAATAGAGAAAGGGTTACCCATTGGGCAAGTTAAATATCACGAGTATGAAACCGTTAACAATTAAAAATAACAACCAAACGCCATTCGAAAACGTTCACAATTAAATATTATTATGGTGCGAGACGCCGAAGTCGACCTGGAAAAACGATCTTTTAACGTTCGACAAACTTCATTTACCGTGCTATCGTGGCATTGTTAGATAGACGCTGAAATAACGGCGAGGAAGGAAATATGGACGAATTCAGCGGATCGTCAAAGAAACATTTATACAGAACAATATACTGTGAAGGCACAATTTTGGACGCGGCGAAAAAAGCGCGGGAAGCCGCGTCCCCACTGAGCGCCAGCCCCTCCAAGGGAAGGAGAAGCCGGGCCCTGCGGTTGAAGAGGCCGGCGGAGCCTCAGGAGGTTGCCGGCGTCGTCGCCCGTTGTCGCTTCGAACCGAGATTGTGAAAAGGACAAGGAGATTTAACTTCAGGAAATATTGAGCATAATACACATTATTATCTCGCTCCATTTTTTTTGAGCGAGAGCAAGGTGAGCCGCTAAAATCTTTATATTATATATTTAAAAAAAAATAAATTTTCAATTTGTTTTTCCATTAAGCCCATTTGTGTGGTAAGACGCCCTCCTTCACGGATCAGGCTTCCCTTTTGTTTAAAATATCCCTGGTTGGTTGTCCGCCCCCTTCCCTGAGAAGAAGGAGTTCTCAATTTGTCTAAATTGGGAAGAAAACGATCGGCCCCGAACATTACAATACAGATATTGACTAGTTGAAGACATCCTGCAAGTTTGGTGTTCATATTTAAAGTCGTTTGGCCAAAAGTGGAGAAAACTTATTTTTCATTCCCCACAGAAATGTTAACAGAGAAGGAAAGTTAGGGGTTGATTAGCAGAAGATAATTTTAAAATTTAATCAAAATTTTTAGATCTGCGTTCTAGAAAAATGCAAAAATAAACTCTTTGTTGGTCAATTTTGCCCCTCCCCCCTCCCACCAAAACTATTTTCGTGTTTAAAAAACCTTCCAGCCGTTATCACGCAAATTGAAGTACACACACACACATTACACGCCCAAATTAGGTTTTTCGATTCAAGAGGCCTCAAAACGTAAATCTAGACAACTTTTCTTACATTATCGCAATACTTAAAAAAGTAACGTAATTAATATCTTCAAAATTAACAACAAAATAACGAGAGGGAAATCAAGAAAGGCATATTCACGTGACAGCGCGAAGAGGCCGAGTTTAACACTCAACCGCTAAAAGATAAAAGGCGCACATATTTTATTCAACTCACATGACGACGAAAGTCGACTCTTTGGAATGCTTTTGTAACAACTCCCTCAATTTCAGCTGCCGATCCGTGCGCTCTTTCAAGTTGGCCAATTCTTCTTCGGAAACGTGCAGCCCTGAAAGAGAGAAAATATACGTCAGATGAAGTTGTGGGAACTTCAGCGCCAAATTCAGACAAGCGTTTTTTTGAACCTTAACGCAAAATAGTGATCAACATGTCTTGAGAGGGCGGAAGAGTGGAAAAGGTATGAGGACTGAGTATGTACAAACTCAGTCTGACGCGCATTCAGCGATTTTCATCACTCAGCTGCTTTCACTTAGTTCATATCAACGTCTGGTCCTGCACAGAAACTGGTGGTACCAGAATTCATATGGTCACCATCATTGAGTAGTGACCAGTGGTAATTCATTAAACTACACACGTAATTTATTTTGTTATGGTTGTGGCGTGAAAGTTTGAAATTAACCGGAAGGAAGCGGTTCTGGGAGACGCTCCTGCGATCTAGCAGGCAATGTTAATACTACAGGTGGCTCAGCTCAACCGCACTAACCAGTAATTCGCTAATTCCTCACTTTTCTTTCAAAAAGAAAGAATTTTATTATTTTATTTAAAACAAAAAATATCTGGTGCGTAGCAACACACAACTTTCCGCCACCCGCGTAAATTCGAACACCACCTACATAGGCGGGCGCTATATCTTCGTTCAACGCATTTTTACAGGAACATTTATGGGGAACAAAATGTAGGGACTAGATAGCTGAGAGTACTCCGAATGTTTGATCGAAATCGTTAGAGCCGTTTTTGAGAAAATTGGAATACCGATAAATTAATATTCGACAAATCTCCTTTTCTGAGTTAACTTGGCTTATATCTCCGTTCAACATATATATATATACAGAAATAACTATGGAGAACGAAATGTGGGTATGGGAGACTGAAAGACACTTCATTAGGATTTATGACATCTGGTGAAGAAGTTACCCTGGAATTTACGGAAATGTTCGAAAAAACGTTATTTTCGACACATTTTGATTTTTATCTCTGTTCAATGGACTGTCAGAGGAACATTTATTCAGAACAATATGTAGGTACTAACTATTTGAAAACATCGTGTGAGTTTGGAGAAAGTCGCTGGAGCAGTTTTGCCAAAAAGCGTAAAAAACCTATTTTTGCTTCATGGGCCTATATCTCCGTTCACCGTATTTTCATGGAGATATGTATCGAGACGAAAAGTTAGGTATTGATTAGTAGAAGATAATTTGAAAGTTTAATCAAAATCGTTAGAGCCGTTTTCGAGAAAATTGCGAAAAACACTAGTTTTTGGTACATTTTCGTCACCCACCCCCATCCCCACCCCCTTTCCATCGGCCGAAATCGTCCATAACCTTATTTTGGTGTCTACAAAAAATAACGAACAAAACAAAAAAAGAACCAGCTAAATCGGATCAGCTGTTCTCCCGCAAATCGTACTACAGACACACACACGGACCACGCGGCGAAATTAGGTTTTTTAGACTCAGTAGGGTCTGAAACGTAAAGATCAAAAGAAAACCCAAATTTTTTTTTTTGGGCCGATTACTATACTTTCCTTCCCTTCGGGTAGCGGAAAGTAAAAAGAAGCTGAAAAGAGAAAACAAAAAAAAAAAGAAGAAAGCGCCAACATTTCGGCAGCAGTCCGTCTAGGAGACGGACATGCTCTCCTTTTGTCGTCTCGAATGTTTTTACTTTCCTTGGCTCTACGAAGTAGAAAGGAAAGTTATGTAATCGACTGAAAAAAAATTTTGAGTTTTCTTCAGATCTTTACGTTTCAGACCCTCCTGAGTCCGAAAAACACTATTTGGGAAAATGGTCTGTGTGTCTGTGAACGATTATTAGAGAAAACCACCGTATCAAATCAGCTCAAACTTAATATCTCGCTCGCAGATCATCATGGGACGCCAAAATAAGGGTATGAGCAAAATCCACCGAAATTTAACTATAGTTATCATAGTGATCAAAACACCAAATTTTTTTTTCTCAAAAACGGCTCTAACGATTTTGATTAAATTTGTTATGTCGTTAGCTCTCAATAAGGCAATTATAGCATAAAATTCCCATTAGTGGGAAAATGACGAGAGCAGCACAATAAATTACCAAAACTTTCGACGAAATCGATTTTAGCGCGGTTTTTAGAGAAAACTACCGTACCAAATCAACTGAAATTGATGTCTAGCCTACAGGTTACCATGGGACGCAAAAATACGGGTATGAGCAAAATCCACCTAAAGTTAACTATAGTTATAGTGAACGAACCACCAAATTTTTTTTCTTAAAAACGGCTCTAACGATTTTGATTACATTTTTTTATTGATGGCTCTCAATAAGGCAATTATACCGTAAAATTCCCATTCGTGGGAAAATGACGAGAGCAGCACAATATATTATCAAAATTTTCGACCAAAAGCTTTTCTAGCGCAGTTTTTTCCTTATAAACTCCGCTGGAATTCTTGTAGAATGTTAAAAAAAATTGGTATTGTAGTCCAATTCAATACCTAAAGGGTGAGTGTTTAAAAACACTCATGAGATACATGGGGCTCACTCCAGAAATTCCTGAATTTCAACTACTGCCGTTTCGCTTACTACCAGTTCTAAACATTTTTACCCAATAACTCTGCAAAAGTAATTACTATCCTTCTTCAAAAAATTTATGTTTACAGCCTCATTAATTATCTGTGTACCGATTGCTCAATATTGGTCCTGCAATGAGTACGAGCAGCACAATAAAATCTGGAACTGTAAGCGCTACCGCTTCCTGCTGCCGTAACGCGTTGTTTGACAAAGTTCTTAACTGAGTGATAAATGAATTGGTTAAATAGAATTACCCATGTACAAAGTGAATTGAAGTAGAGCTAAGGAAAGTTGTGTGTTGCAACGCACCAGTTATTTTCAGTTGTTATTTTAATACAAATTTCCTTTTGAAAGTATTTATTTATTTATTTTCCTTTTAGTATTTTTTTCCTTCTCGTGGGATTCGTCCCCGGCCGTTTATTTTTCTCAAAAAAAAATCGTACAAGATACGTATTTATTGTTCTGGAGTAGTTGGGTAAACACTAACGCATCACACAACTTTCCTTAGCCCGACGTGGGTACAGTGGTGTTGATCTCTCCAGCGACTAATGAAACCTATTTTTTATACATTTAACTCGAACTTGGTAGAATGTGGCTCACATTTTGACATGCAGCTTACTTCTACACAACAGGTGATTTACGAGATTGTCAGCTTGATTTTTCTAAGAAGGGCCCTGTTTCCTGTTGTGGAATTATCCGGTAAAAACTGCGAGAAATGGCTGCAAGTGAAAGGCGATGATTTGGATATCGGGATTACTCAGATTGTAGTAGTTAGGTAGATGGCACTTCTGGGATGAGTGACTTAATCCCCCCCTCCCCCACCCGCCAGTCGATGTATGATGCCCCCACCGCAGCTGATCTGTCGTTACACACCCCACTATAGCTGGTATGACGTCACGCCCCCAATTGGCGCAACTTCTGAGTGGATCCCCCCACCACTATGAATCCTCCCATGTGACGTCATGGCCCCACAATTGGCGCATCTTCTGAGTGGATCTACGTCATACCCCTACTAATTATCCCGCTAACGCCTAATTACCTCCTACCCCCAATTTCCTCTCCGCACGTGTTCACGCTAAACATATCCCGAGCACACGTGGGGATCCATAGTGGTGGGGGGATCCTAATAGAAGTAGCGCCAATTGTGGGGGGGCGTGACGTCACACGAGGGGGATTCATAGTGGTGGGGAACGCTGTATCAGCTGTAGTAGTGAGGGGGGGTGGTGACGTCATACCAGCTGTAGTGGGGTGTGGGGGTGTGACGTCATACATCGACTGGTGGGTGGGTGGGGGGGATTACGTCACTCATCCCAGAATTGCCATTAACCTAACTACTGATTGTTCCTAATTATTTGATGAACGTCATTATACCCTCGCCATATAAGTGTTTTATTGGTCTATCAACCTGCGTTTTCTGAGAATGAGACTATCCTGTTCTCGTAATGTTCTGATTGGCAAGAATTGCATGTTACTGTTGCGCCGTTCGGAACTGTAACTATAATTTCCGAGTGCCATGGTGATCTGCGGGCTAAATGCAACACTTGGTACGGCAGTTTTCTCTTAATAGCACTCACACACGGACCATTTTCAGAAACGGTGTTTTTCCGACTCAGTAGTACATAAATGTAAAGACACGCAATTACTCAAGAAAGGTACAAAGTTAGCTGGCATTCTCAGCCTTCGCAGAAATCGACATGGAGACGCGTTCAAAAGTAGTTGAGGGAAGCGGCGTTTGAGCAGTCAAACGTAGACCCTCATAAAGTTCTGCAATTGTTAAAAGAGAAACAAACGTGTGAAGTAGGTAGCGTGCAAATTTAGCTTTCAATGAGTTTACCAGGTTTAGTATTCGATATTAGAGGCTGGGAGAAAAGGAAGGCAATTTATGCAATCGGCAGACTTTCTTTTGAGTTTTCTTCAGATCTTCGCGTGTTGACGGTTTCCAAAAAACGGGCTTTAACGAGTTTGATTAAATTTTGTGCGAGAACACTTCAAAATGATGCAACCATATCATGAAATTTCCATCCGTGGGAGAATGCAGGAAGATCAATTAAGATTGTGGAGACTGTAGCTCCAGCTCCGTTTCACCTATTAGCATTTCTCACAGTTTTCACCCGATAGTTCCAAAAAAGTAAACACGATCCTTCTCAAACAATCAAGTTGAAATTCTCATAAGTTATCATACGCTGTTTACTTAAAGGCAGTGACATGAGTAAGAGCAAAGCAATAAATGTCGAAACTTCAAGCGACTGAATATTAATTTAAAACAGGCTCTCACAAAGAGTGAACAACATTTGATTAGTTGCTAGAGCGGTAAAAATCGGTGAACGTGTGCGGGGCTGAGGAAAGTTATGTGATGCTTCTCACCAGGTCTTTTCGAGGTTCGAGTGGCTCGTCTGTAAAATGTGAAGGGCAGGTTTACAAATACAAAATCCCTATTTCTATTTGTCCATGAAATGGCGTTCCACTCGTTTGCCGCAGATATTTCAGGATAGGCAACGTCGGTTATGCTCTGGTACCCTTTTGTATTCTATTTAATTTTATTCTAATCAACTCAGCGAGTCAAACTGGCTCTGCCTGTTACGTGCGAAAGGAAATGGTGATTGATCGATAACACTTACCATTACCCCATCCGTTTTTGAAATCAGAAATGAGGCTGTCAAACAGTTCTTTGGTTCTTTGGTGAGGCTCTTCCATGATTTCGTTGATCATCGTGAGCGACGTGTAGTTGATCCTGAACTTGTTCAAGAGGCTCGCCATACTGTGAACCGATTGCATCAAACAGCGTTAGGAAATATGTTTTTCCGAGGAGAAGGGCAAGCAGCAACCACTATTATATAAGTACTTGAACCTCAACAAAAGATGGCGGTTGACCACACAGACCAGGTATAGGGTGTAAATGATAATTGAGACATTTCAATTGGCAGATATCTCCGCCTGGTGATTTTGTGATGTGCCTAAGATCTTTACGTTTGAAGAGCTCCTGGGTTTGAATGCCGTTTGTGGCATCAACGCCTCAACGCCTACCTGCTGTTCCTGACTGATGGGGAGGCGGTTGCACCAAGGCCTCTTCAGTGGCCCATAGCAACCCTTCAGCACTTCGGTGGCCTTACCATTTATTTCTGCTCTTTCCATCCTCATTTAGTTATTCCGGTCACCCCTTTTATTCTTTGACTGTAATGCCTGACTGGGAACAGCAGGCCACCCCTACCCTCCTGGCATCAGTCATACCTCTTGGTATGTCCAGGCTGGACCTTGTGGCAGAGCCAGGTTTTAGTTGGCAGAGACGGAATTTCTGACCAGGTTATTTATTTTTGTTTTCCTTTAGTGATAGGGCAGGGGTAGAGGTGTGGCACACAGTTCGTCGGGCTAGGTACTCTGCTCCTTCTTCTTGTATCTTGGAGTTTTCCCATTTTCGCCTGAACTATTAGGACGTCCAACCAGGTGGTCTGCTCTTCTTGATTGGAGATCCCCGGGCCTGGTTTGGTATGGGCGGGTTTGGCGGAACCGGTGCTATGTGTCCTGACCCCTCCTAGAACTACCTGTATAGAAAGCTGAACAGAAAAAAGATGTAACACATACCGCAAACACATTCATCCGATAACTTATCTGCATTCTTTATAAATTACATCCATGCCAGGGAGAGGAGTACATGTATATTCCTCCCCCCTCCACCCAGCATCCCTAACCTTTATTAATGTTCTGCCTCACAGAAGGTGTCCGACTGTTCCATGCTGTCACTTTCTTTCTGGCGCCATCTTCCCTGACTCGCTCCTGCTCCATCCTGGCCCTTTCCTTTCCCTTTATTAAATCTGTTACTTCTCAAGCTCAGTTCGATTGAACCATTCAGGCTCACCCTAGCCCTTTTGTTTTATCCATCCAGTTTGGTGTTGTGTTGGTGGCCCTGCATGGGCGGTTTAAGTGTTGTCATGTTGGCCCAAGTGTCTTTTTTGGGGAATTTGGTGGGTTTTGGGATCATATTACATCTTCTGTTCACTAACTTACTTCTTGCATCTATATTTTTGCGTAAACCGAATCTGAATAGACCGTATACAAGCCGAGATAACTTGTTTTGTTATTTGTGCCCGGTCAGACAATTAACCTATATCACAGCCCAGTACTAATCCTACACACACATATAAAGACACTCATCTAACTATCCCTTATTAAACCCACGCCAGGACCCAGCCTTTTGTGCCATTTTTCTGCAAACCCCTCAATCATGCAACCGCCGTTTTGCTGATCCACTAGCCTATATAGTGGACCCTGTATATATTGTTGCGCCCGTTAGCACTGTCCGCTCGTCGGAATATACGCTGCAGTCCCTCGGGACGTGGTCAGCGGTTTCTGTTTGATTTCCACATGTTCACCCTGGAGAGCTTCTCCTCCTGAATTCATAAAGCTTGGCATTAAAGCTTCCGCGCCTGCTCTACAGTTGGATTGAGTGGTATCCAGGGCTAATTTGTGCACTCCTGGCCCTCTTCCTCACATCAGGGAATAGTTTGTATGTATGACGCCCTGACGTTTCTCCATCCCATCTCGTCTGCCACTCATCAATTAACCGCTCCACTATCGCTTCCTCCTTGGCCTTGTCCCCATCCGCCAACGCCATTCGTCCGGCTAGCCGTCCATGGATGGGGACTGTCACATTGTCTGGCTGTGTACATGTGCATCCAGGTGTAAATCCAAAGGTGGGCAGTTGGCTATCACCTGCTGCTGTGGAGGCTGTTTGGTATGATCTTGTGGCCCCTACCCTCTGGGCGCTGACAATCTTCGTCCTGACGCTTTGTGAAGGGCTAAGCCACCCTCGACGCCTACCAGTGTGAAAATGGCTGGGATTGTAACGGTAACAACTCTCATTGTCTTCCCTGCAGTAACCAATTCAAGTCATTGAATCATCTGGTACGCTCCCATGCTTTGATACTGAATTATTTTTTAAGATGATAAGGGTCCACTTTAGAGTTGTCTCATTTGTTTTCTTATATTAATGAAAGAATATGATTAAGTTGACTAAGAAGAGCAACCCTAATACGCAGTGTACAGTTACCTAGATCATTATTTAAAACAGTTCTGTATTCTATGAGAGCATAACAACTGATAGTCATGGCAGCCCCATCGGCCTCTGTTCAGGTCGTGTTATCTGCTCACAACAGAAACTCTTCATAATGACCTACTCTAATAAAGCCTACGTAAATTAATATTCAACAATGGCTACTGGAAACCACGAAGGACCTCAATCAAACCTATCACGTCACACGTCCATCCCTTGACAACGTTAATTTGTTCTAACAAACAACTCAGTTGCTTACTTTTCTTCTTCTGTCTTCAAATCTTGATTTTTATTGGCCAACGCAAATATCCGCATTTCGCAGCTCGAGAACGTCGACCTCGTGCTCAAGATGTACGGGAGTAGAATTGTGAGCCCTGCACAAACACAAAAGCGTGATTTGGTTCGTAAATAAAACTTTGGAAGTTTTGCGTAGTTTTTTTTTTCATTGCTAGAGAAATTTCATTGGAAAAAGGTATGCGTTACTGTTGTGGTAACATAAACGATTAATAAAAACAACGTGGATGGTAGGTGAAAGGAAAAGTCCAGTTATTGACTCTCAGGTTATCGCAGAAGCTAAAGAAAATAATAAAAATATTTGGCCGGACGCTTCACACAACCTTCCTCAGCTTCATGTGTACAGGGAGTGTATAAAAATTATCGGGACTAGTCTAGTTCTGACATTCAAATCGTGCTAAATTCAAATTGTCGGTTCATCATCTATTATCACTAAATATTTGGAGATGCGCAAGATCTGCGCCAAACTCGTCCTGAGGGTCTTGACGAACAAACAAAAGCACTTTTTGCAATGGCATCATGACGATCCTCCAACCTCCCTACAGTCCCGACTTGGCCCCAGCAGACTTTTTTTTATTTATGAAAGTGAAATACTCCCTCAAAGGACACCGCCGTGGGACTGTAAGTGCAGCAAAAGGGGCTTGCACGCGTCCTCTGTTACGAGGGGGGTTTGGAGACGTTTGGGGTCGCGCAAAAATCAATCTGGTCGTGATTCTGGCAAAAATTAACAGCCTCGACGAAAGTCGGGAATTATGAACCACTGTCTTAACCACTAGACTACGATCGCCCGGTGCCTATAATAGGAGTCAGTAAGCACATCTCCCCCCTCACCGTTAGCCCCTGCTCCTGGAGCGGACTCTTTTAATGAATGTATTTATGAGAGTTGAGCGAATCCCCGGAAAATCCGATCTTTGATTCGAGAAACGAGGGGACTACAAGGAAAGTCTTTTCTTTCACATTGTGGTAGGCGCGTCGCCCATTTTTCCTTTTGCGCTGGAACTTTCACAGCGTCAGCGTATCCCGGACCCGAAAATTCGTCTCATTATTTCTCTCTTAATTTTTTAATTTTTCCCTCTGGGCCTCTTCTTTTTCTTGGAATGATGAAGTTCGACCACTAGTTGGGCGCCGATTGTACAGAGGATTTTGAAGAGCTGCTGACTCAGGCAAAAATTAACAGCAATCGCACGGAACTCCAAACCATAATTCCCGACTTTCGCTGAGAATTATGAACCAACGTCTTGAACACTAGACCACGATCGCACGGTGCCTTTAATGGGAGTCAGGCGATGCATCTCCCCCCTCACCATAGCCGCTGAAGGACTGTCTACCAGGGAGCCTTCGAATCATGGAAAAGCCGATGGCTTTGTGTGTCGACGCTCAAGACTCTGAAGAGTTTTAAGGTTTTGTTTCAATATCTGATACAAATATATTTTTCCGAGACTAGTCCTGATACTTTTCATACACACCCTGTATTAAGCGATTGTTATCTCTAGCTGTTAATTCAATCCCTTTCTCCTACAGTACTCACGAACTACCTAAAACATCACGACGTTCTAAATAGAAACTGGTAGCGCTGTAAGGTGAACTGAAATGAAAGCGTCATGTTTCCCAGTAACACCTAACACGACTTATTTTTGCGTCCCATGGTAACCTGTAGGCTGGACGGCAAGTTTCAGCTGATTTGGTACGGTTGTTTTCTCTAAAAACCGCGCTAAAACCGATTTTCGAAGAAAATTTTGATAATTTATTGTGCTGCTCTCGTCATTTTCCCAAGAATGGGAATTTTATGGTATGATTGCCTTATTGAGAGCTATCAATATAAAAATGTAATCAAAATCGTTAGAGCTGTTTTTGAGAAAAAAATTGGTGTTTTGATCACTATGATAACTATAGTTAACTTTCGGTGGATTTAGCTCATACCCTTATTTTTTCGTGCTATGGTAACGAACCTGCGGGCGAGATATCAAGTTTGAGCTGATTTGGTACGGTGGTTTTCTCTAAAAATCGTTCACAGACATACACACACACCATTTTCCCAAATAGTGTTTTTCGGTCTGAAACGTTACGATCTGAAGAAAACTCCAAATTTTTTTTCAGCCGATTACATAACTTTTCTTTCTACTTTGTAGAGCCAAGGAAAGTAAAAAGAAAATGAAAGAGAAGGAAAGATGTTGTGTTGCCAAGATGTTGGTTGCTAGGATTCATGTTTTTTGTTTACTTCACGCAATAAAAGTTCAGTTCTTGTTAGTATTACATATCAAGTGGTATCTTTAAACCTAACATAACAGTTAAAACTCAAGCGAACGGAATTGAGCTATAACTGAGGGGTTTTAGAAAATAGTGGCAGATTAACAACGCGTTAGAGAGGGAATGAGATTAAAAAACCGTCCACATTACAGGTGAAGAGGATTCGCGAGCTCTTCTGGTTTCGAGTGATGAGTTATAATTTACCTCCATCGTCGTACAACCACCAAACGTCGACTCTTCCTCCTTTGTACTTCTTCTCAAATATTCTCAACCTGTCCAGCTCATTCTTCTCCAACTTTTGGCCATCAGGAAACCTGAAGATACGAATTTTTAAGATTGAGCGTTGTCGTTCAATTTATACAATAAACAAAAGTAAACACCGTCAACGTTGTAATATTTAAAATAACGTTTCAAGTACTAACTCGTGCGAATATATTTTTAAAATGAATTATTTCTCCACAGTTTTTTCATACCAAAACTACTTGAGTATCAACGCTTCACACATATACATTGTGAGATGTCTTCTGGCACCGAATAGGTGGTCCAAAAGCCTAGAAAAGTTAAAAAACCCTGCAAATTATTACACAACGGTTTATTATTCGGATAATCAGCTTGACCTAGCATTAATGCTCCGAGACCCATCCTGTTCGATTCAGCATCGAAAAATATCATAATGATACCCAAAAAAAGGTCGAAAAGAACTGAATCGTAATATTAAAAAAAACAAAAAAAAAAACGCAAGTATCTAGAAAAAACTGAATTTTAATATGAAAACACGCACGCTAAATACTAATATCAAAATTTAACCAAAAATCTATGAAAAAAACCAAAATGAGAATGAAACGAAAGAAATTGGGTTATATCCGCCAGTAGGCAAATTACTAAAGTTAACGTACCTGTTAGGTGAGTCCGTCTCCTCTGGCTTGTGAGTTACTGTGGGCAAGCGCTTTCGATGTAAAGACATCATCGTCTGGCCGTTAAGGAGTACTGACTTAACGGCCAGACGATGATGTCTTTACATCGAAAGCGCTTGCCCACAGTAACTCACAAGCCAGAGGAGACGGACTCACCTAACAGGTACGTTAACTTTAGAAACGAAAGAATCTAAAAAAATTGAATCGTATTAAAACCAAAACGTCGGGGAAATAGGAACGGGGGCGCTCGAAGCGAAAGGCGAGTTGAGCGGCGAGTGGGGGAGGCGGAGTCGTTGGGAGGGAAGCGACCCGCCTCGAGAGCGGTTGGTTTTTTAAAGAGACGGGCGGGGCGGAGGGAATTCAAACGACGAAACGCTTGTAGCTCCCGCGTTGTACTGCGTTTCGTTAATTTTGTTAACCGTTTTTTGCCCATTACAACCACGGGCTTCGTCCGATCGGATTGCCGAGATGGCGGGCACAACTAGATACCAAATCGGATTTTTGGGCGAAAGAACGAATTTTTTAGACCACGTTAAAGGCACAAAACGGCCCGGACGGGGGACGGGGGACGGCGGACGGACATTGCAAATTTGGAATCTCCATGTCTTGAAACGTAAAGTATCAAATTTTGAGGGGGGGTTGTAAAAAATTTTTCGTGACCGAAAACATAGGGTTATTATTCAGAATGAATAATAAACCAAAAGGAAGGAAACATAGAAGTGTTCCCACGCGTCGCCAAGGGAACATATGATGAGAGCAGAAATGAGAAGAAGAAAGTGAAGAACAACTTTCCTCAGCCCCACGTGAATTCAGGGCTTTTATCGCTCTAGAAACTAATTCATTTGCTGAAAGATCTGCGTAGAAACAGGAGGAGCGAAATGTTTCAGAATTTATTGAGCAGCTTTTACTTACTCCACGATTATTATTCAGCAATCAGGGCACAGGGAATTTACGAGACCATCAACGCGATTTTTACTTTCGGCTACTCCAAAGGGAAAGGAAAATATAGTAATCGGGTCAAAAAAAAAATAAATTGGGTTTTCTTCAGATCTTTACGTTTTGAGGCCTACTGAGTTCAAAAAACCTCATTTCTGCGCGTGGTCCGTGTGTGTGTGTCTGTAGTTCGATTTGGGGGAGAACGGCTGATCCGATTGAGCTGGTTCTTTTTTTGTTTTGTTCGTTATTTTTTGTAGACACTAAAATAAGGTTATGGGCGATTTCGACCGATGGGAAAGGGGGGTGGGGGACGAAAATGTAACTAGAACTAGGGTTTTGCGCATTTTTCTCAAAAACGCCTCCAACGATTTTGATTAAATTTTCAAATTATCTTCTACTAGTCAATACCTAACTTTTCTTCTCTATACATATCTCCACGAAAATACGGTGAACGAAGATATAGGCCTACGATGCAAAAATAGGTTTTTTACGCTTTTTGCCAAAACTGCATCAACAGTTTTCACAAAACTCACAGGATGTTTTCGAATAGTTAATACCAACATATTATTATCAATAAATGTTCCACTGACAGTCTACTGAAAAGAGATAAAAATCAATATGTGTCGAAAATAACGTTTTTTCGAACAGTTCCGTAAATTCCAGGATAACTGCTTCACCAGATGTGATCAGGGTAACGGAGTGTATTTTAGTCACCCACATTTCGTTCTCTATAATTATTTCTGTATATATCTGTTGCACGGAGATATAAGCCAAGTTACCTCAGAAAAGGAGATTTGTCCAATATTAATTTATCGGTATTCCCATTTTCTCAAAAACGGCTTTAACGATTTCGATCAAACTTACGGAGAGTACTCTCAGCTAACTAGTTCCTACATTTTGTTACCCATAAATGTTTCAGTAGAAATGCGATGAATGATGATATAGTGTCTGCATATGTAGCTGGTGTTCGAACTTACGGGGGTGAATCATCCGGTAAAAATGGCGATGATTGAATTCTGGAATTTCCTGGGCTGTTCCTAAATATTTAACGAGCTTTATTAAATCCTCGCCGTGTAGGTTTTTACTACTTTTTTTTGTACTACCTTGATTTTGCAAGAAGCTAGCGTCATGAAAAAAAGCTGACATCCATTTTGTGCTGCTCTCGTAATTATCCCACAGTCGAGGATTTTACGATGCTATAGCGTCGTTTGGAACTGTTTATACGCAAAGTTTAATGGAAATCGTTAATGCTGTTTTACAGAGAAAAAAAAGTGTTTTGCTTAGTATGATTACTATTAGTTTTAAGCCGATTTTGCTCATACCGTCCTCTTCCATATGCAGGCTGAATATAAAATTTCAGCCATTTATTTTCAATCGAGTTCCCAGACACATAGACCATACCACAGTAACGTGTCGACATGATCCCGAAGTAAGAATAGGGCCGAACATTTCGAATCACAACTGCAAGTAATCAATTAGACACAGCTTACCCAACAAGCCCAACGAGCTCATTCCACTAAACGTTCGTTTTACGTTCGGCTGCCCGAAGGAAGAAGAAAGTATGGGGAATTTGATGAGAATCGTTAGTGCCATTTCCCCCAAAAAGTAACAAAACTCATTGTTTCGTCGCATGTTGATCTACGTCTACTTTCTCCCTCAATACAGTACTTCAGCCTTTCACATAATTTTCTTACGGGATGTATTAATGTGTAAGAAGTCCGACTCACTTGTGCAATATTTGAGTGGCTTGGCTTTTCTTCTTGGCTGCCCATATGTCCTTCAGTTCGTCGCGAGGATCCATTTTGATGATAGTTGGTCGGTCTTTCGCTTCTTCCTTCGATCCTGTGTAGTAAACAGTGAAATGAGGGTGATGAGTCGTGGCATTGAACTGTGTCAGTGAACGTTATGTTGTCTTTAGTTATATTTAACAGCCCTCAGGCTCGGTGTCGAATAAAATGATGGAACGTTTATTGAGAGATTTTGGACATACATCAAGCAGCACTTTGCCACAATCCCCCAGCACCACTGGCGTCACAGGTCCATCAGAGAAACCAAGACCAGCCAGGAAGATCGGCCAAGTCTACTAAATCGTCCAATTAAATTTTGAACGCAGCCTGAAGTGGTGTATTAACCATTCGGTTCTCGATTCTGGTTCCCAAAAAGCATATGTTCACTACAATTCCTGCTCTACTCCAACTTCCAAGTATTCTCGAAGAGAAGATGCTGCTGCCACGCCATCTGAGTGCCATCAGACGTGGGGGGGGGGGGTCCTATCAGGGCGCCAGCTTCGTTCAGTGTACTCAACCCTTCGAGTAATCTGAGAAGTGGAGGAGGCTCTGATGACGACAACAGAGTAGTTACTCTCGAAGTGTAGTGTTGCTGGTCACCTTGGATATAAAATAAAACGTTCATCTCTGTACAGTGGAGGCCTGAATACATACTCTGGGTAATGAGAAGCTATTTGCGCAGGATCGCACACTTATGTATGAAAAACCTAGGGATAGTGCAGGAGGGATGTCATTGAAGTAGCTGTCCAGGGGTCGATCCTTGGGCCAACTCTGCAGAACATGGAGTACAATAACCTGCTCGTCTCAATATGCCAGAGGGTATGATCTTGATGAGCTGCCTGGATGACATGGCAACAGTAAAACCGCAGGCTAGACTGGAGTGGATGGGAGCACATGGGCTGTCTCTCACCATGCCGAAGATACAGCTAGTCCAGGTGAGTCGCGAAGAATGGATACTCCCCTCCCCTTTTGTGAGGGGAGTATGAAGCTACAAACAAGGGAAGCAGTTCAATATTTGGGCACAGTAGGGGATACCAAGTTGTCTTTTGGTCTCCACAATCAGCAAGCAGCAGATAAAGCTGCCACACCAACAATGGGAAGTAGAAATTGCCGCACTATATTTACTGTGATTTCACTGTTATCCATCTAGACGCAGTCCTACATCTCTGAGACTCGTCCTATTCGAGTCATCATCGAAATTTTCCTGTGGTAGGATACAGTTGGATTGCAGATCAAGTAAGCTCTACACGCCAGAGCCATTTGTTCGCTACATGTTGAATTCCTATGAAAACTGGCAATGCATTGCTCAATATGAGGATGGAGCTAGCTGAATGGGGGCCAGTATCTTGCACGGATGAAGAATGAAGGCATGTAGGAAAGATGGCTCCTAAACCAGCCAAACTTCAGGGCAGTGGGATGTCTGTGAATGTCAGCAAGATTCTCATGACGGTGAAGAAGACAAGAAAGACGAGCTGTTAATGCAGAGAGACATGGCGTTGGTTCACATATTCACAGGGCCACTACTCCCCCCCAACTGCCATAGTTTGTACTTACCCGCAATAGTGAGCGAGGACTGGGCGAGTACCGGCGGCTCCAGATATTCCGGTTTTTGCCCCGATAAGTCAGGATACGAATGTCCCAAGTCGTATATAACCACCTGTTGATTGGCCAACGATCCTTCCTCGTCTTTCGCTTCCGAAGGCGGGGCACAGTCTAGACCTCCAGGGACCCTGAGGATGGCGACTGCAAGACGATTTGCAAACGCTTCGCTGTAACAATAATTTCAGTGCTAAGCCGGGCAATACTTTCCACTTTCCTAGGACAAAAAGCTGATTGGCCGATTTTTTATTTATTTTTAAATCTAACAATTTTTTGTATGGAGTTCCAAATGACAAGAATCTCATCTCATCTGTGACAAAATGGCGAGCCCTGCGTAGTAAATGAGCAAAATATACGACCAAAAGTCAATAAAAATATTATTATTGTAATAGGGACCTACCAAAAGTGATGATGAACAGATTGGTGGGATGGGCAATTGAGCTTAACCAGTACAACTATGAGATTTGTTACAGGAAAGGTGAAGAAAACGTGTGTGCTGATTCGCTCTCTCGGTTACCATTACATGATTGTGAAGTGATTGAGACACAAGAACAGAGTGATTGACGTCACGTTTTTAAACATGGATAAGATTGAAACTATATTGGTCACTCGAAAAACTTAAGAAGGAAAACAATTCCGACAAAGATTTCAAACTCGTTCGTCACTACATGATGAACAATGCTTGGCCAATGACAATTCCTGAAAATTTGAAACTTTATAAACAACGAGACGGGGAACTATTTTTGGAAGATGATGCGTTATTGGGGTTTAGTAGGGTCGTGGTACCAACTGAACTTGGGGACCACGTACTCAAGATTCTACACTGCGGGCATCCTGGCATCGCTGAGATGAGATCGATATCTCGATATTATGTGTGGTGGTCGAATTTGGACCGGGACATAGAACAATTTATTATGAGATGTTCGGCCTGTCAGGAATACAAAGATGATGCCAAAGAGGTTCCAATTTACCCTTTGAACGTTCCTGAAAGAGTGTGGGAAAGGGTACATTTGGACCTTGCTGGACCAATACAAGGAAAGATGTGGCTTGCGGGCATTGATGCTTTGTCAAAGTGGACAGAAGTTGAGGTCCGGAACTCAGCAACATCAAATGTTATCATAAATAAGCTAAGAGGTTGGTTTGCTAGGTACGGTATCCCAAATGAAATCGTCACTGACAATGGCATCCAATTCGTTTCTGCCGAAATGGAAGACTTTTTTTAATAAAAATGCAGTTCGACATGTTAAGGTTACGCC
Source organism: Pachypeltis micranthus (assembly GCA_020466155.1). Lineage (NCBI taxonomy): Eukaryota > Metazoa > Arthropoda > Insecta > Hemiptera > Miridae > Pachypeltis > Pachypeltis micranthus. The sequence goes on along the minus strand of CM035770.1, from coordinate 52,392,029 downwards.
TTACCACCAACGAAGTAACGATTTGGTTGAACGTTTGATTCGAACTCTAAAACAGCGTTACAAAGCAACTAAACAAGATATCGGCGACTCAACATTGGCTCTGCAAAACGTGATATTTTGTTATAGATATGGTCCTCAGAAAACTACTGGTAAAACTCCTGCAGAATTATTCCTAGGCAAGCGACTCTTCACAATCTTTGACAATATTAAACCTGACTTGCGGAAAGACGAATATGGAAACAACAAATAGATCCAACATAATAGAAGAAAACCGAGACATTTTGAAGAAGGTGTTAACGCCAGAGGTAGTTGTTTGTATATAATAATAATGTAGACGTAAGAAGTGCTATGGACTTGTGAACGAGGGTGAAACAAAGAACAGGGACCGCTGTCACTTAGGTCGCTTAATAACGCTACGACTGCATTTATCGATATGCGTCACTGGCGCAGTTGGCAGGGAAGAGAGACAACTCGGAGAAAGAGTGAGAGCGATAACAGAATGAGAAAGAACTATCACCGTAGTTGAGGGGGTTTCAAATTACTAGATATCTCTATGCTTACGAATGGATTTCTGCGAATTGTTTGACCCTTCCAACTGATTCCCTGTTCTCCCTCTGCCTTCCTGTATTCCTCAGTTCATTAATGGTTCTCGTGCCGGTAGTTTTCTCTCCTTCCACTGTTCACCCTTTAACCCTTTACCACCCTTCAAGTTTGTGCGTTTCTATTTTTTCTACGTTTGAATCGTGTGAAAGTCTTCTGTCCTGCTCTATATTTACTCTTCCTAACTTTATATTCTTAGAACTTCTTAGAACCTGTAAGTACAGTATAACATTGTTCCAACTTTTGTTAAATGTAGTTTTCGCCAATCCATTAGTTATCTCATATTTATTTCATGTACCCATTCTTAATTTCATTGAATTAACTCCTTTTCATAGTCTTTGTACATTTAAAATAGTTATATAACGAGTATTACATAATGAAAATTAAGTAATTGGCATAACCGTACAGCTGTCGTTATTTCTAAGTTCAAACATGGCGCCAGAGCCTACGATGTCGGGCATATCGATAACCTGACCTCGGTTGTGATATATTGATATATTGCCTCATCACCCTGTTCTTTCATTTTACACTGAATGATAACCAAAACGCATCTGGATTGAACGTGCCTACCCCTTCTTCTTCAAGTTGTTCCAACGCTCAACTGCCCTCGCTTTCACACCAACGTACTTTGCCTTTTCGTTCACCCGCTCGCGTGCTTCTCACCTTTTGTCCAACTTCTTGAAATAGCTGGGTCATCCGTATCCCAATCCCATTCTCTATTGCAATTTGGGAATCAACGATCTGCAGCACCCCACACGCTGCTACACCTTCATCTGACCTGCTAGCTCGCCTGGATCACTTTCCTCCCTCTTCCCAACGTCTCAGCAACAATGGTCAGACGAAACTTTCTTTCTATTACAATTATACCTTGTGAACATTTTTTCTACTCAAATTATACCTTAGATTAGTTTCACTTAAATTTATACTTAGTATAGTAGGAGCTCCTAATTTTATTTCCCTGTGTATACTTCTTTTTTGTTACAAATCTTTTATTATAAACTTTTTCATTTTTTCGTTTACCACTTGGGTAATTGGTTGCCAAATTAATCCCTTCCTCTGTGGTTCAAACAGAAGGGGAAGAAGTATGGGTTAAAAACGAGCGTCAGAATGATTGGACAGTGTCATTGAAAAGCGAAATGGATTTTATTCATATGAAGTACTGACCGGAGGTGTAATAAAAAGAAAACATGCAGACAGAAATCCTATAATTAGCACTTGTAAATCCAGCTTTTGTGACTCTAGATTTACCATAAAAATTGCGTTAGTAGTCCTATAGGTTACCATGAAATTCCGGAATTTAAAATATTGTCGTTCCTTCGGTTAACTTTTTTCGCGGTGTTTTACTTGTGATTCCACAATTTACACTGAGGTTTCCAGAAAGATTATCTCGACAGTCTCAGGAATTACCAACGCAATGGTCTCTCAATGAACGTCGTAACATAAACTGTTCGTAGGGCTGAGGAAAGTTGTTTCTTGCGATTAAACCCTTATGTTCTAGAGATTTAATGGATATACATTGCAACAGTTTTAGTATTCTGTGGGGAATGGATAGAACCTTGTTTGCTGTATTGTAAACTCTTCTTACGGTTCTCTTATGCCTGATAAGTTAACTACACTCAATAATCGAGCGCACCCTGGTTTCATAAATCCCCCCACTTAATCGACATTCGAGTATCAAATCGTTCAAACAGCCCTTAAAAATTCTCGAAATAAAGTATCGTTTCAGATTCTTACTACATGATGTTAAAGTAGGACGTGAGCTCTTTGCCGGTGCACTTCTGCCAATCGGATTTATAGCCCATCAAGAGAACGTTCGGTTTGAGCTTTCCGACTCCCGAAACCTGCATCAACGAAATGGCCGCTTCTTCCATCTCCAGTCCGTCGAGAACGTTGAAAAACCCTTTGATCTTCTTCAAGTTCAACCAATTGTAGCCCTTTTGAAGTTTGGCTATTTTGGCTTTGTAGTAAATCTTGTCCTGTTTCAAACAAAACGGTTATGTTAGTTTGGTGAAAGGTATTTTAGATGTATGTTAACAGCGAAGCGATGCAACTGAAGAGGACAGGAGTGGGCCTTTCTGAGACATATGAAAGGAGGTTAGGCAATACCAGGTGTTCTAATAGTTTGGAGAGGATCAACAGTAAGATGGTGGGTATGTAAGAAGAACGATCATTATGCAGCTTATCTGGTTCAAGTATCACACTCAACGAGGCGTGTTTCCACTTAGTGGTGAAAACATTTGTAATAGTTTTATTACACGGCTTTCTTCAACGTTGAAAAAGCGTTTGACAACACTGGGCACGAAGGCCTTTCGCACAAAATTCACCACACTTAGCCAGCAATCTTTACTCACTCTTGGTTTCGTATTTATTTGAGCCTACATTTGTTGTGACAGTACAAGGAGAATCATTACAGATGGAGCACTGCAGCGTGGTGTATGGACCTCATACTTATACTCAATTTATTGCCACGACCTACCTCTACCCTCCTCTCGCCATTTCTAAGCACTATCCACTTATGATTTACTTAATGCTGTCCGAGCACCAGACTCAACAACAGCAACAGGCATTCTACAGCCAATTCTAACAGCATGTGGGCAATGGTGTAAGAAATGGAAGATAAAAGTTCCTAAAAGTAGATCCAAATCACGTACCATTACAACTACTACTAGACTCATATCATCCCTACGCTATCCTTCAAACATAAAGGTGCCGTATTAGATCGCCTTAAAACTTTCAACGCTCACATAACTCTCTTACTCAACTGCCTACCCAGCAGAAATAATCAGAGAAAATCATTACCCATGACTCCTATTGTAGGCACCGTAGTCTAGCAGTTATAGACAAAGATTCATAATCTGACGAAAGTTGGGCTGAGCCGCTGTAATTTTTGCCTGAGTCAGTGGCGCTCCAAACATTTCCAAACCCCTCGTAACATATGCACATCGATCCAAAATAGAACCCTTATAGACAAAACCCTCATCCGCCTAGCCTGGACATACGCTCTAGGAATCTTGTCCTCGGTGCTGGGGCGTGGAATATTTCGTATTAGTAGATCTTGAGAGGGGGGGGGGGGAGAATTAGTCTCTCAAACCACTTCCCTTATGTGAGTAGGAGGCCGATGGTTCTAAGCTCAGTAGATTGTCGCCTCTTCAGGAAGACTACGACGGCAGCCCCCTTAAGCCGCCATGGGTAAGGCAGGAGTTGAATAGATCTGAAAAGTGCAGCGAGAGGGTGCTCAGGGCGCGTTGATATGCTGCAACATACGTGGCTATGAGTCCCGGCGTCTTGTAAGGGGCAAGCGATTGTAGGGCCTCCAGAACCTCTTCATATGTCCACAGGTTGAGTGGAGTCCCTTGGTTGGGGAGAGAAGCGGTTGCCCTACACACAGTGTCCTGGTCGTTGTGTAGGGTGGTCTATATCCACTAAATAGACAAGAAGTTACAATGTTATATCAATTTCGACAGTTAGGTCATCATCAGTGTCAGTTGCCTTCGTGTTACTCATGATATCTTGAAGTGCCAGAATGGATATAACATTGTAAGTCAAATTTAGCGGAAATAAACAATCGCCCAACCTCTGTTTTGGTTTATTACTCATTCTGAATAATAACCCTATGTTTTCGGTCACGAATCATTTTTTACAACCCCCCCTCAAAATTTGATACTTTACGTTTCAAGACATGGGGATTCCAAATGTCCGTCCGCCGTCCCCCGTCCCCCATCTAGGCCGTTTTATGCCTTTAACGTGGTCTAAAAAATTCGTTCTTTCGCACAAAAATCCCATTTGGTATCTAGTTGTGCCTGCCATCTCGGCAATCCGATCGGACAAAGCACATGGTTGTTATGGACAAAAAATGGTCAAAAAAAATTAACGAAACGCAGTATAACCGCAAATAAGCTGTGTTTCGTATCATTTTCAAGGTATTTTTACATCCTGGGTCGAATGGAATGAGTATCAGACGTGTACAACTGCGTATAGGGAAATTAGAGTAATTGTTAGAATCTACTAATTGAAAGAACTCGCAGGAACTACAGCGGAAGTCAACGTTTTGTCGTTAGTACTCCCTTCCTCCCGTCTCATTAAAACCACCCACCCGCTCGCCTCGCAACGCCGCCTGTTCGCCTCGCAACGCCGCCCCGCCCGACTCGCAACGACGTGTCCACGTCCCAATTTCCCCAACAATTTTTTCCCGAAGGGGCGGAGGAAAGTTGACGCCACTTCTTCCGCACACTCGTGACATACTACAGACATTTAAGGGCGCCTGGTACCGGGGGAATATTTAGTTTCCATAGTCCCATTGTAGTCAGGTCATGTTTCGTATGGTTTAATAGTATTTTTCGATGCTGAATCGAATAGGATGGGGGAGCACTAATACTAGGTCAAGCTGTTTATGAGAACAATAAACCATTGTGTAATGATTTGCAGGGTTTATTACTCCCTTGTCATCTCCTTCTTCTGAGCCAAAAAGAAAAGTTGTGCCTACAGAATATGGCACTAGTCAGTTGGGGTTTTTCAGCCACTGAAGGATATAGCCTTTAATTCTGCCAGCTCTCATTCCTTTATGTTCTCCCTTGCTTCATGGGCTAGCCCCCTTTGTGGGTGGGGGGGGCTGGGTCGGTTTTCCAAAAGGCAAGACGCTACTATTCATTCTGATTATTCATGCGCCCTGTGACGTACTAATTGAGCCTCTCCCTTATTAGCCAGAGATTTCAAGTACGGTGTTTTTATCCCTCGCTGTACACGCCTTTGAAATGGGGCGCTCAAATGCGCTGTCCAGGAGGTGGCGTCACCAAGTGTGCCACAACACAAGCTATACTGCTCTACCCTGCTCCTTCAAGTCAGTCACTCGCCGTTATCGATTTTTCTCAGTTGTACCTCTCGTGCTATCACGCTTTTCTTCGTTATTTCCGTGTTATATTTATTTATTTAACTTAGGGAGTTGTCGGCTGGCTAAGTGTGTCTTAAATTCCCTCCGTCACTCTGCGATAAATTAATTTATACCGTTCGGCTTGCAACATCATCCGACTCATCTCCTCGCCTCTCCCGCCGGCCAGTGGTCTGCAACCTCAGCTCCAAGTATCGTGAGTACTCATAGTGTTGCCTTCCCTGTAAGCAGAGTTTAACTCCCTCATATACAGTCCATAAACTCTGAGGATAAACCAGCGCGATTCGCAACAAATCACGTGTCCCGTTATTGTCGTTATTGAATATTGAAAAGAGTTCGGTTCATTCATTTTATTTATATTTTATTCGATTAAATTCAAAGTGGGTTTTATACGTTCTTAATTTCGTTTCCTTATTTTCTCCTCAACAAGAGTTATTTCTTTATTTAAGATTTGAGGTGAGTTTTCAGGCCCTTTTGAATGACTATATTGGGACCAGACACGAACTATGAGAGTAGAAAACCCCTAACAGCTATAACAGTGACTCATCAAACTGCAGTAAACACGCCCATTCACTTTCATTTTTACCCTTGAAATGTTACTTCTGTAGCCTTAAGACAGTTAAGTTTACCTGACAAATTTCTGCGCAGAGGAGAAGAGAGTGGTTCTTAGTTATGAGGTTGGCCAAGTCGACGAGAGCGGGGCGGTTATGAGGTTGTCCGCTAAGCACGAGGAGCTGAGGATGGTAGTTTTTGACATGTTCGCTCGAACTAACTAATCTTTGTACCGTCATGAGGGCCGTTTTGTAGGTTTGCGCCTGCGTAGAAGAGCCCCAATTCGCATCTGAAGATTAAAAGATTAAAAAAAAATTGTTCAGAGCTGAGTAAATAAAGTTTTATGAAGCGATAAAGTGGGGGTGTGAAGATAAGTGAGTGGCCGTCAGGTAACAGTATAGTTGTTACTTTTATGGAATTCGATCGCCGTTTTTAGGAACACAAACATTTTTAGAACGAAGAAAAATACGAATATTATAAACCTGAACAACGAACTGACACTTTCCGAACCTCTAGAATTTATTGATGAATGTAAAGAATACGCCGTCATCCTGTGTATTCCCCGCATGTCTTGGCGTCAGTGCGGGATTGCCGCTTACTCAACAATCCGGCGAAATGATCTCCGCTAGAGCCGTCGGTTATCAGTGCGGATTGATTAGTGAAGTAATAACGTGCGGGAACTTATTAACGACGCTAACGAAGAGAAAGACCCCGGGTTAAAGGCTTTAAATTTTTTCTCTTGATTTACAGAGAGAGGCAATTATCGTCCTTGTTCCATCGTTCGGGAAGTAAAACCTCTTTATGCGAATATTTACGATTTTTTCTCTCTCTTCTGTTAACCACTAAACTACACTATACTTTCAGCTAACATACGTACGTTTGTGGACCAGAGAGTAGTTACCTTATTCTTGGTGGTAAGCGAAATAAATACAAATAATTACACTCTCTCTTGTTAGCTTCCATACTGAATAGTCATCAGCTTGTTCCTCCCGAAGTGTGACTATAATGAAACCTTTCTCTGTGTGTTATCCCCACTACTCTCACCACTCCAGCGATCGAATCTTCCCACAATTTCCTTCATATCGATTATTTATCTCGTTTCGGCTCATCAGCATCCCAATACCTTTGCTGTATTTTAATTTCAACGTTTGGAATGCACTCGGCAGCATCCCTACTGCTACCTCTCGCACTTGTGATTTTTCCTGTCCAATCAACCATTAATCAGCAATCCGTTGTCGAGGATTCTGCACTTGCTTCGTTTGTTTCAGTCATGAATTCATTTCACAACTTTGTGTTAATAATTCATTAATTTTACTATAAATATGACCACCACGATAAAGTTCATTGACTTGGGAAAACCCATTATTCCCACTCACTATACGTGGGTACATGTACGTACACCCCCAGGCGTTCACTTAGTCTTCACTCGTGGTGTAGACATAGCTCTTTGTTCTCAATTCCCTCCAAAAACTCTTACATTTCATTTTCACCTTTTTCGCTGGCTCGATGACAAATCAATCAACCTCTAGGTCAGTATGTCAGATCCGCCTAGATGAAAATGTAGCTTCCATATCCTAAAATAAAAATCTCTACAAGAATTGGGTAATACTATATTTACCCGGGAAACCTTTAAAAATTACCAATACTGATGACTTCGACGTTCCTTTTTGTTGAAATCAACCTTAACAAATTTCAAGTCGCATAATATTTCCAAATAAATATACGTAACAGTTTCAATTCGGACTTTCAGCTTTCTTTTATCTTTCTTCAAATTTTAATTTAAGTAGTCTTTTATTCAGCAGGAGCTCTTTAATTCGTTTCATATGAACATTAGTGTGCAGCAGTTTGGTAGTCTCAATTTCTCTTTCTCTCAACTCTGCGACGCCAGTAAAATACTCATTTTATATATTGGCGCAGATTTACTTTATGCACGCAGTTATTTCGTCGTAAGGAGCTTATCGGGTATTTTTATTTTCGTTCTTGTCACTGATTTTGCCATTTCACTTTGTTATTTCGTCCGAAGTCGATTCTCCTTCCTCTGACAATCAGGGTTTAACAAAGTGTTTCACAATTGTCACACCATGGTGTAGTAAAGGGGGCTCCAGCTGAGCTTTAACCTGTTTTGCAGGTCAGTTACTGACAGCAGAATCATTTTCGTACTAATTACCTGGTTTTCGATAAATTACGACGATGTAGAGGACGAAGAACACGAAGAAGGTGACTAGAGATGTGATCCAGTCGATGAGGAACATGATGAGGACGCACATCACAGCTCCGAGGAGAGATATCCAAATGTTATAGTACTGAAACCAAAATTGAAACTGGTAAATTCAAGTCAAGTATTAGATTTTATAAATCTGAAGTGGACATATTGGTAGGGGAATCGCACTAAGGCGGGCAAATCCCTCTGAATGTGGTCTGCGTAGGTGGTAACTTTTGAAAATTATTGGAGACTTTCCTCAGTCGTATGGTTCGCCTATGTATGCTAGTATTGCTCGACGTTTCAGAGTAGCTTCGTTCTTGAGTCTCAACGTATAATAAATTGGTTCATCAGGCTCGCATATAAGGAGTTCAATAACCAACCACGTCCTACACATGCTTTCGAAAAGACGCTCAAGCATGCCTTACTTATAGTCTACACTGACAACGTAGCAAATGTATTATTTTCTCTCACCCACAAGCCTGCACAACCAAAAAGGGAGTTCCCACCATCAAGTGTCTTTGGGCGAGAGGTTGTCACGTATAAAGCGGCTCTTTGGTGTTTTAATTAGGCAGAGGGGTCATCTTTAGCGTTAAATGCCAAACGAAGGAGTGAATTCAAACTAGATAGTTGTTGTAGTCATGAAAAATATCAAAAACCATAAATTATAGCGCTGTTCATGCGACGTACCTCCCACTTATTGCATGGAGAACACAATGAAAGGCTCCTTGTACACTGTGCCTTACTAAGATCCCTAAAGAGTAGGAAGGGCTGGTTTGGGAGCGGCTGAATTTTGTTGTTTTCATTTTTCTTCAGTTGAAAACGTTTTAAGGGATTCTTAGTCCTAAACGTCTATACGTGAAAATGGTTTTGTGAAAGCGGTTCAAACGAAGATTAGAAATCAACTTTAATTTAGCATAATTATCTGAAAATTCACCAAAAGGAGGTAAAGGCCTATGAAGCAAAATGAGTTTTTTTTACATTGTTTAGGCAATTACGTGAGTTGTTAAAGTGCATTGTGTTTCGGCAACTGAACCCTGGACTTCTTCAATTCATCAAATGTATGACTCACGCCTTATCGTCCAGAACTTCAAGTCTCCTACTCTTCAGGTTAGTTTTATCTGCTCCGCTCCTCCTCTCTTCTCCAACGCACAAAACTCTTCCATCTTCCGCATAGCCTTTTTGCCCAGTTCTGTTTTATATGCAGCACAGTGCAGCTGTTAACCTTTTTCTCGTTCAAGACGCCTTTTGTCCTCCACGAGGAAGTCCGCATTGTGTTCTCCATGCGACAAGACAATTCGTTCTCCCAAGGAGTTCTAAATACATCCCGAACTTCTGCACCATTCATTAAGTGGCTCACCACCACTTCATCTCCTCTACCAGCGTCATCCGCAATTCATCCGAACAGTCCAGGTTTATTCTTCCATTAAGTAGTTCACTGTCAATAATATAATTACCTTCCGTCAACTTCCTTTTCATTTTGTCCCAACTAACTTAATACCGGGTTCTCTATTGAGGGAAGAATTTGGAGTGTTCTACGAACTCCACGCTTTCCCCAACACCATCAACTAGTCAATACTTGTATATTGTTCTCAATACATGTTCCTCTGGCAACCGGTTGGACAGTGATACCAACCAACAATGTGCCAAAATAATAACAATGTATATGTGTCGAGTTTATTCTCGGGGGTCGATTGGTTCAGTGTCTTTTGCTCGGGGAGTCGTCCTCCATTTTTATAAACAGTCCCTTTCTTTTTCCAATGACTCCTCTCTTACCTTTTTACTTCACTTTTCCCTCCCACTTCATCGTGGGCATTGTGATTTTTCCAAGGCGACACAGCTATTTTTACGAACGGCTTCAACGATTATACCAAACTTTCAAGATGTTTTTAAATAGTTGATGCCTACATATTGTTTTCAATAAATGTTCTTCTGACCGTCCATTGAACAGAGATAAAATTCAATATGTGTCGAAAATAACGTTTTTACGAACATTTCCGTAAATTCTGGGGTAACTGCTTCACCAAATTTGATCAATCTTTCAGAGTATCTTCTAGTCACCTATACCCACATTTCGTTCTCTATAATTATTCCTGTATATATCTGTTGAACGAAGATATAAGCCAAGTTAGCTCAGAAAAGGAGATTTGTCGAATATTAATTTATCGGTATTCCAATTTTCTCAAAAACGACTCTAACGATTTCGATCAAACTTACGGAGTACTCTCAGCTAACTAGTCCCTACATTGTGTTCTCTATAAAATGTTTCTGTAGAAATGCGTTGAATGAAGATATAGCTGGTGTTTGAACTTACGGGAGTGTCAGAAAGTTGTCCGAGTTGGCCGAGGCGCACCGCTCGTTTATTGTGCTGTGGAGTCGCCTCGAAGACTGAGAACTGCTTTTTTATTCCCGGGGAACACCAAAGGCTTGGCGCAGATTGGTGAGTCCCATAATTTATTTCCTAGTTTGTAAATAAACTGGGGGCGATATGTCCGGCCAGTTAGTTTTCGGATCTGAGCTTCTGAGAGTGAACTCAGCACAATATGTGGGGGACAAGTTGCCTACGGGGGTTTTTCTTTTATTATTGAATTTTACAGTGTATTCTAGCAAACTATTCACACATTGTCTTCCCCACTGTTATCCCTGTCTATCCTCTAAACTGAAATATGAGCCAAGACAGAACAGAAAGTAAGATTTGCCGAGAGTTAAATCGTTGTTTTTCTAATTCCCACAAAAAGGGCTTTAAAAATTTTGATCAAACTTATGGAACGCCTCGAGGTAACTAATACCTACATTTTTTTCTACATGAAGGTTTCCACGGAAATTCATTGAACGAAGATATCTAGCAGACCGTCGAATTTCAGCAGCGTGTTGCTCCTCACCAGATAGTTTATTTTCGATTTTATTACTTTCATACCGTTAGGGCATTGCCTTCGAAGCACGTAGTATGCAAAACCTCAAATGAAACGACGTACCTTGAAAGTTGGGCGCCAGCCGAGTGGTCGAATCAAAGCGGCGTGAAAAGTGCAGAAATTGATGAGAGCGTATGACGCCAAGTAGAAGTTCGATATGAGAGGAGCGATCAGATTCAAGTTGGCGATGATCAGAAAGGCGGAAGATATGAGAAACGTCAGAACGTATCCTCTGTAGGGTTCGCCTGCTTTGCCGTAACCCTGAAATCAAACGTTGAAGCGGACTCCAGTGAGAGGAAGTTGAGGATTGAACGTCTGACGGGCTTATCGTATCCTATAAAATAGGACACTAACTCCACAACATGAGAACTGAACCAAAGAAGAGAAATGAATGAAATGACCAGTCAATTTACACTAATCCAAGTGATTAGTGTAACATACCTATTTGCATCACAGAACTCCAATGTACGACAAGCGGCAGCATGAGCCGCCTTAGTGGAAGTGACTGTTACTTTCGACTTTTTATCATGTTTCAGAGTCCACATTGAGTTCAAAGTAAATTTCCTGTTTCAAACTGAAGTGTTCGGGTTGACATTCCCTGAAGGTACAGCAGCTGGTTGTAATTAGAGCTTCAAGATACAACATCTAGAAACCTCTAACATCCTGTTTCAATAGAGTGATTGCAATGTGTTTGCTCCTGCAGCTAACAACATGAATTGACTGATTGATCTGAGAGGATATACATTGCTGGCTTGAACAAAAGGTTTTTACACTAGGGTTTCGTCAGTACAACTCCAGACCAAGGTGTTTATCTTAAAAGTGCAGTATGAGTACAATATACAGTATGCAGTATCCAACTAAATCAATGCAGGGTGCTTGGAAGGGCTCTGGAAGAGACTAGCTTCTGTTCAAATCCTCCAGGGAAACTTGTACCAGAGTACAGCAACACAGGATCAACCTCAGCAGTTTCACTGGAAGGAAGAGGTTGATCTGTTGCTCTTGACGGGGGCTCTCTGGTTCAAGGTTGAGCTGGGCACTGGTGCCTTCCGGATGGCCCAGCCAAGTCAGGTCTGCCAGCGAGACCATGGGGTTGAGAGAGGAGAACTCACTCCTTAAATACCCAAGTGACGCCATAAGGGCAGTGGAAGAGTGAGTCCCACTCAAGAGGTTGGCTTGAGCATGCTGACTCAGGGCCCGGGACGATGATATGAAGGAAATACCCCTCCTGAACCTCCCAAAATGGAGTGCTGTAAGAGAGGATGCATGTGAACGTCAAGAAGATTCTCATAAGTGCGAAGAGGGCAAGAAAGAAAAGCTGCCATCATACAGAGGCGTGAGGGCCAACCTGACACATTGTGCTAAAATGTTCTACGCATGAAATGGACACAACCTAATCGAAAATTGAAGAGTTGAGTTGAGTCACCTTAGAGAAAAATATGAGTCCCGGGTAGATGTGGTCGATGCCAAGCGCTTGTATAAGTCGAGGGACGGACAGAAGGTTCGTCAAAGCTGTCGACAGAGTGGCAGCCCAACAGCCGAAGTAGATCAGCAGAGGCCACGCCGACATGAGCTGCATTATCTGAATCGAGGGACAAAATAAAACTCATTAATACATTTATCTGTAATCTGCACTTTGGTATAAATATAGTAACGCCTCAAAATCACGTACAACGTTAACAATACAATTTTTAAGAAATCGAATAACAAGTTGCCTCCGATTTTATGCGCTCGATTTTTGAAACATTTTACCGGGAAACGTCCGATTTCGTGTCGGCCGCGCGATCTATACGACGGTGGATAAACTAAAGTCGTTTTTACGTTCACCGTTAGAGTAGCGCTCGGATTTAAACAATCTGAACTCCGATTCTGACATTCCCTCGCGATCTATCGGATGTTGAATGAACTAAAAGAGTTGCGAGCTTTTTGCTGCTCATGATCCCACTAGCTTCGTCTGCGTACATTTGATTTGAATGTTATGGATTATATTAAAATAACGGTATAGATCTGGGTATAGCATTTGGTTAAAGGAGAGTAGGTATATTTAAAAAAAAAAAAAAATACACAGGTTGGTGTACAGTAGGTATACGGTACCTATGTATTCCATTGAGTGGCAGAAAGTACCTAGGAAAATTTAAATTGGTCCCTCATGTCAAAGAGACACTTACAGGCGTCACGTTGTGTACAAAAATATTTTAAAATGACCTAATTTAAAATATTTTTGTACACAACGTTAGCTGCTTTGTTATTATTTGTTAAAATGTGGAGATCAATTGGACTCGACACTCCGAGCAGGCCACGTACAGTTGGCCATGCGAAAAACAGTTTTTCTCTAAATGGACACCTGCTACTTAAAGTGTTTGCCCTTGTCAGTTTCTTTCAAACTGAAACGGTAAATCTGTAGGGATCATGGGTATGCAGGGAATCAAAACTTCTTCATCTTTAGCTATTCCTGACATTATAATTGCTCTAATAATATTGCGTCCTAGCTGCGTCATTTGCAATCGAGTTCCTTTGCATAGTCTCGGCACTTCGAGATTTCTCATTAACAAAACTGGAACCCCAACTTTCAGTCTCAGCTTATGAAACGGCACTCCTGACAGCTCTAAAGAGTTTAGAAACTCTGTAGGATAAGATGTCACGTGTCCACTGTCCATGACAATATCTACGGACAAATCCCTTTTTTTCGCAATAACAGGTAGCCTATGCCCTTTCTCAGGGTCTTAAGATTGTCTGTGCCAAATTTCATCAAAATTGGTTGAGAGGTTTAAGCGGGAAAGCGTAACAGACAGAGTTACTTTCGCATTTATAATATTATTAGGGATGTTCAAATACCTTCCTCCGAACTGAAACTTCGGGTAAATTCCCAATAAAATGGCTGCGGGTACATTTGTACGGAACTTCGGTTCGCGATCCGGAACATAGAAGAGCGTCACTGATACTGGTGCTAGTTACAACTTTCATCACTGGAAACTGTCTAGCACTAGTATTCTTCAAAATACGAAGACGTTCGACTTCTGCTTTAGTGGGGACTGTCCTCTTCGCGTTTATTTGTTTGTTTTAATTCGACCGGCCATGGATAAGCAAATTGATACGACTTTGTTTCATCGATTCAGAGAAAAAGGCTTGCGAAGTGTTAGGGATTGACGCGTATGTGTGTCCTGAATGTGGTGCATGGGGGGAATGAATAACTTGACAGGTGAGTGACATTTCAATTTATTTTTGTGGTCGGCAATGTCCGTTCTGTTGCATTAGACGTGCACTGTTTGTTCACATTGAGTCAGTTTCGCGCGCACTCCATTGTTTATATTCTTCCCGTTTCTTTCACGCGCGTTGTTTACATTCACTTTTACGACAAAACTTTGCTCAACTCTTACTGCTACTGTTACAGTTACCAGTATGAGTGACGCTAGTAAAACGTTCGGAACCGCGAACCTTAGTTCCATGCACATGTACCCATTGTATTGGGAATTTACCGCGAGCTCTTTGCTGCTTATGATCTCATGTTCAAATATCTTCCTCCGAACAGAAACTTCGGGCCAGTTGTCTATTGTTATTCAGAGGCTCCTAGCGGGTACGTCTCTTAGCTCGAATCAATTCGCGCTCTATCGAACGTCGAGGGAACTAAAGTAGTTCGGGCGCTCATCACTAGGATCGCAATGGAAGTTTCCGAGCTCAAATTTTGGCGATTTGAACTTTGTAATTTGCGATTCGGTCTAAAGCGTCAGTTTGAGAATGTATTTGAACAGGATATCATAACCAGTGAGGCAGCTAGCACCTTTTTTACTTTCCTTGCTCTACGAAGTAGAAAGGAAAGTTATGTAATCGGCTGAAAAAAAAAAAATTTGAGTTTTCTTCAGATCTTTACGTTTCAGACCCCCCTGAGTCCAAAAACACAATTTGGGAAAATGAGAACGATTTTTAGGGGAAACCATCGTACCAAATCAGCTCAAACTTCATATCTCGCCCGCAGGTTACCATGGGACGCCAAAATAAGGGTATGAACAAAATACACCGAAATTTAACTATAGTTATCATAGTGATCAAAACACTAATTTTTTTTTCTCAAAAACGGCTCTAACGATTTTTATTAAAATTTTTTATATTGGTAGCTCCCAAAAAGGCAATTATACCATAAAATTCTCAATTGTGGGAAAATGACGAGAGCAGCACAATAAATTACCAAAACTTTCGACGAAATCGATTTTAGCGCGGTTTTTAGAGAAAACAACCGTACCAAATCAGCTGAAACATGATGTCTAGCCTACAGGTTACCATGAGACGCAAACATAAGAGTATGGGCAAAATCCACCGAAAGTTAACTATAGTTATCATAGTGATCTAAACACCAATTTTTTTTTCTCAAAAACGGCTCTAACGATTTTGATTAAATTTTTTATATTGATAGCTCTTGATAAGGCAATTATACCATAAAATTCTGATTCGTGGGAAAATGACGAGAGCAGCACATTAAATTATCAAAATTTTCGATGAAAAGCGTTTTTGGCGCAGTTTTTTCCTTATAAACTCCGCTGGAATTTTAGTAGAATGTTAAAAAAAATTAGTATTGTAGTCCAATCAAATAGTTATAGAGTGAGCGTTTAAAAACGCTCATAAGATATATGGGGGTCACTCCAGAAATTCCGGAATTTCAACTACCACCGTTTCGCTTACTACCAGTTCTAAACGTTTTTACCCAATACTTCTTCAAAACCAATTTGACCAAGTTCAAATTAACTGAGCGATAAATGAATTAATTGGATAGAATTAGCCATGTACAAAGTGAATTGTTGTAGAGCTAGGGAAAGTTGTGAGTTGCAACGCACCAGATATTTTGTTCATGCAACTACAACTAAACTACTTCAGTTTACCCAATATCGTATAGAGGTGAAAACGAACGTTTCCCGGTAAAACTTTCGCACGTAAAATCAGTTTCTGAGCTGTTACTGTCAAATTTGTGGCAGGAATAATTAGGGCGGAAGCGGTTCCTTTCCGCTATCTGCAACTCATCATTCTGCTCATTCATCGTATGTCAAATCCTCAATTAATTCCCCATTGTTCCGTTCCTGAAGATTTGCTTCCCGATCGCTCAATTGCCACGGTTTTTTTTAATTTAGAGAAGTTTTTCCTGTTATTTCGCGTTATTATTTTAATTTCCGTCATATTAGTTTACTTGTACCGCGAGTGGTTTAGGTTTAGTTTCAATTGCGTATATTTTTCTTTTTTCTCGTTATAAAGTTTTTTGTTGGTGTTCAATATAAGCTGAAGTTCTTTTTGTATATTTCATTTCGTTTCCTTTTGTGCGTTCGTTATTATTTATTTACTTGTGGTCGTGGGTTCATCCCCACGTGAGTGGCGTAGGTTTCAAATCGAACAACTTTTTGTGATTCGACGCGACTACTCGTTTTTCGATTTCTTAAAAATCGTATTAATAACGGTGTACGTGAATCAGGGCAATCACACGTACGCTGATGATCTCAGCTCTTCCACGTCAGTTATGTTGTACATTATCGCCAAGCACCTTCGACTTCCAACTTTATTTTTACGACCAAGAGGTATATATATATATAATCATCTGACTGTAGTCCCAGTAATGGGATGTGCACCGCGGCCAGATGACCTATTGTGCCAGTCCTAGTGTCTTACAGGTCTATGCCTAGCTTTCTGTGGAAAACCAGGTAGTTCCTGAAGGAGTCCTCGTTGGTATCCTTCCTGGGAGAAGTGGTTCCAAAGACCAAAAATCGCTCCCTCTCAAGTCTCCGGCACCGGGCCTGGACATGGTAGGGAGTTTCTTCATCCGTGCCACACCATCTGCATCGAGGGGTGTCGGCTATACCCTTAACATACATGTGTTTGTTCATTCTGCAGTGCCCTGTTATGATCCCAACAACCTGCCTTAAGTCCTTCCTCTCCATCCTCTGAAGGGTGCCTCTTGTCTCACTTGTTTGCTCTGAGACAAATCGTTTGGAGTGTCTTACTCCTGCAGCGTTCCAGATTGTCTGATGCAGTCTTCTGGCATGTTCTCTCACAGTCCTTTTAACTAGTGACAGAGAAATCCCGCAATGGGGCGGTGGCCCAATAGGTACTGTGGACGAATCACGTCTGGCCAGATGGTCCGCCCTCTCATTTTCAATGATCCCACTACGTCCTGGAATCCAATACACATTAACTCTATTCGCACTTGCTAGGGAGTTAAGCCACATCCTGCACTCTCGCACCATTTTTGACGTTGTGCAGTAGTTCAATAGCGCTTTACACGACGCTTGACTATCGGTCAATATATTGATAGTTCTATTGCTATAGCCTTTCTCATGCATTTGGATTGCCCCAGCAACAATAGCATAAATCTCTGCTTGAAAAACTGATGGAGTGGAGCCTATGGCAATTTATGTCCCACTCCGTCCAGAGCCACTTACCCACACCCCGGATCCTGTCCCCTCTGGGGTCTTCGATCCATCTGTGTAGATGTTAACGCCACTGGGAGGCCGAAACTGGCGGCTCTCGCTATTCCATGGACCTCCCAATAGCTGAACATTATATTTCCTCTCGAGCTCATACATGGGCACAATTGCGTCTGTGATCATGCTGAGCTCCTTGAAGGTCTCCAAGTCCTTAAATGTAGCCAGGTGTCCATTAGTCGCCTGAGGCACCTTGGCTTGTGAGTCTGTAAGCCACCTTCATCGCCTCTGCCTTGACATAAATGTCCAGGGGAAGAAGATCGAGCAGTTTCTCCATGGTGACGGTGGGTGATGACCAAGGGATTCTGGCATGGCAGGACCACCTCTGCCAGTTTCCTTAAAACACTCATCCTGGAATGGCATTAAAATCTTAGAAAATCTCGGGTGGTAGTCCAATGAAGTGCCTACGTGGTCCTCAACAGCCAATGCGATTTCCATCGTGGCGGCGGGCGTCACTATTTGCGAATCGTAAAACTCATTCTCAAGCACTTCTCTGAAAGAGCGCTAATGTTTAATAACATACATCATAAAGTTCCATTTACCGTATAGTCGTTGCTTAGTCCGTATTTGCAGTCGCTTCCGCAATCTTTAAAAGTTCCGTCGAGAAACTGAGTGACGTTGCCGCTGGTGCTGCGAAATGCCGCCGATCCCGCGAAGACGACAAAAGTGGCGTAAGAAATCATGGATATGAGCAGCGACAACAGAGTACCTTTGGGAATGGCCTTGGCTGGGTCCTGAAAACGAAATTCTTCGTTTAGCGCTTCGTTGCTGGCAAATCTGAACAAAAACAAGGCAAAATGACAAAAGTTTCTTATTATTACGAAAACATTGAAAGTCCTCGCGACTAGTATTAGCATACGCACATCATCCGGAGCCCACAGACAGACTTCCGACGGACAGTCTGCTTGACAAGGTTTAAAACAGTTGTTCTCTGTGAAAGAGCTAAAAAATGATAACACAACGGTTCATTATTCTCTAGCACAGCTAGACGTAGCCTCACAACTCCGCTATCCATCCCATTCGATTATGCAACGAAAAATACCAGTAAACCATACGAAACAAGACCTGACTATTAAGGAACGACGAAAATGACATAATCCAGACGCCTGTGGGTGTCCGTAGGCAATTGGCACGACGTGGGGAGTCGAGCTGGTGGGTGATTGAATGTGACGGGAGTTCAATTCAATTAGTAGACTTTAGCTCACTATAATTACTGTGATTTCATTATTTTCCTCCAAGACGCAGTCGTACACATCTTAGAATTGTTTCAGCACCTAAAAATACCTGGAAAACTATACGAAACCCGGCGTATTTGCGATAAAACTGCCGACATTTCGTTGTCGTTAATTTTTTTAACCATTTTTTGCCCGTAACAACCACGGGGTTCGTCCGATTAGATTGCCGAGCAAACGGGCACGACTTTTTTTTTTTTAGACAACATTAAAAGCGTAAAACGACCCGGACGGCGGACGGACTTTGCAGATTTAGAACCCCGATGTGTCGAAACGTAAAGTATCAAATTTAGAGGAGCGGGGGGGACATAGGTGTATTATTCAGAATGAATAATAAGTTGAGTTCCCTCCAGATCTTATCGTTTTGAGACTTGTTGAATTTAAAAAAAATTTTAAAAAACCGTTTAGTTGATTCTTTTCTCGTCTTGTTCAAGATTTTTGAAAAATTTGTTTATGAACAATTTCTTTCATTCGAAAGGGGGGGAGGGAGGATGTGCCAAAAATGAAGATTTGACGCTTTTTTCTAGAAAATGGATTCGACAATTTTGATACTTTCAACTTGTGTTCTACCAACCAGTACCTCACTTTACACGCATATCTCTGTGAACATCTGGTGAAGTGAGATAAAGGCCTATGAAGCTAAAATAGTTAAAACGGCTATTACGGTCTTCACCAAATTCACAGGATGTCTCAACTAGTCAATATGTATATATTATTGACGATAAATGTTACTGTGACAGTCTATTAAACAAGGATAACAATCTAAATGTGTCGTAAATCGTTTTCTTGTTAAATCGTTTTCAAAATTTCAGGAGAAACCACAAAACTGAATTTGATCAGTCTAACGAAGTGCCTTCTAGCGACATATAACCACATTTCGTTCTCCACAACGATTTCTGTCAATATCTTCTTAACGGATATGAGTCCAGATGCAGCCAACGAGATTCGTTTAAATCGCGTTGACATAAATTTCCTGTACGCTCGCGACCCGGTACAGATTGTGAAATTAGTAGGAGGAACGCAATAAATTCGGTAATCGCAACTTATTCCTCGCTATAGGACGTTGCCACACTCAACTCATTTGACGGATTACTTGCGGGAGTGTTAAAAATGGCTAGTGCATTGAGTGAGTCATCGCACAAGATATTTCTCGTTCCAACTGCTCTTTGTAGAGTTCTCGTTCGAGTCAACTGTTCAGTACAACAAACGTCTTCGGTAATAAACTCGTTAAAAGTAATTGAAAATCCTAACGAGATCATACCAACGACATTCCTCGTCATCTACTCGGTGTCTCTTGCGTCTTTGGCCAAACCAGGCTCTGCTCTGAATGGGAAGGCTCTCCTTTTCATTAGTCATACCATCCCGAGGAACAAGGGAAACCAAACCATTTTATTCCTCAAAACGAAACCGCCGCAAAAATTGTCTTACCTTCAAATCTCCCGAGATGTTGGCTCCGGCTTGAATCCCTGTCACGGATGGGAAGAAAATGGCGAATACGGCGAAGAAATCTTGAACCGTAAAGCCCGGTCTGGGGCTTAAATTTTCGTTGAAAACCTCCCCTGTCGAAAGAAACAAGTCAGTAGCTTTTGAACTTATTATTGGCTTCATAAGTACGAACGACCATTTACTCGTAGACTGTTGGGCCTGGACTACTCTGGTCAATTTAGACGGATGGCTGCCGACCAGGAGTGTTTGCGGTCCACTCTCCTCGAGTGGTGGAAATGTATCGAGGCAAACCTGTTCGCTTTGCAGCATGAAAGGAACGAGAGGACATTTAGCTTTTTTCATCTTTATTTTTCATTTTTGCTTTCCTTAGCCCTACGGAGCAGGAAAGAAAGTTACTTAAGCAGAATAAAAAGAGTTTTCTTCGGATCTTTATGTTCCGAGGGCCTCAGAGCCCACGCGAGAAAATGTAGTTGTGAGTGAAAATAAAATAACCAAATTGGCTCAAATTATAGGTCCAAAAACTAGACAGTCCAAAACAACAAACAAGTTTTTCTCAAAAACGGTTCTAAACGGTGTTAACATCCAAACGAAGTTTTCTTTTTAAAGGTGGATGTTAGGGGTACCCTCACTGCAGCCACAAACGAGCCTATTGTAAGGGCGTCCATCAGCCCCAGCTCATGGCCCCCATGCTCGACCCCCAGACACCAAGGCACTGGGCTCTCTTAGTGGATTGGCACCTACACGTCCTAAGCGGAGGGCATCAGCAAGTTCTGCCCTCACCACCTCTTCTGGCTGTAGAAATGCCCAAGCACACGAAGATGCCGCGAGTACATCGCATATATATACAATACATGCTCTGCCGCATCTAGCCCTGTATCTCACACTTGGCAATGTTTGCAAGGTGGTACTTCAGTGGGCAGTGACCTGTAAAAAGGCCACATATGGTCCTCATATCCTTCCTCCCCAGTCCGAGCACCTCCTTGGCCCTCCCTCCGGAGAGTCGGATGAAGTGTATCCAAACTGATAGAGCAAAACCCCAGTGGATACAGGCTTTGGGGTGTGGAAAGTACATTGCCCTGGACAGTCCCACTCCAACGGGTTTTCAAGCAGAAACCTACGCAGTCATCCCTGGGACCGTCATAATGCATGAAAAAGGGATCTTGCAAGGCGCTGAAGAACTACTGTACAACGTCAAAACTGGTGCAGGATACGGCTCAACTCTTAAGAGTTAATGCACATGAAGGAATCACTGGAAATGAGACGGCACCCAGACTCGGTTCGTCTACTATACTTATAGGATCATTTCTTCATTGTGGGGCATCACTGTCACAAGTCAAGAGAACAGCATCAACTGTCTGGAACTCTGCAGTAGCGAGGCCTTTCAAAGGCTTTATCTCAGGACTAACACACGAAATAAGACGTCTTCTGACGATGGAGAGGACGGACTTGAGGTCGATAGTGATAATCATCAAGGGACACTGCAAAATGACAACGAGACACGCACGTTAAAGGTATAATCGACACCCCTCGGTGCAAGTTGTGTGGTACAGACGGGGAAACTCCCTATCACGTCCTACCCCACGTCAGACTTGAACAAGAGCAATTTTTGGACTTTGCTACAACCTTCAATTCTCAAGGCGACTCTCACCAAACCAAGAAGGTTCTTGTGAGCTCCAGTTCCGAGAGGTAGAGGTATTTTCGATACGACACCTCTTCGTCAGAGCAATGGTTCTTTTCTTCCGTGCCAACCATTGGGTCGACGAGACACCCACGCACCTGACTTGATTCCAGAACCTCATCTACCAAATTTATCATTCTATGCCGGCTATCCATTCCCGATCCTCGTACAAATACTTTGTATACTCCAGGCCAAACGGAGTAGGGGATCGTCTAACGAGCCTTTACATCTAAAACCCACCATCTTCTAAATTTGCAGATAGATATAAATTAAATATAACCATATGGAACATAGGTAAACACTTTCCGGACACTGTTATAGTTTGTAGAAGGTACATGTACATACTATTACGAACGTATTTGAATTCGATTGGATCAGTTGTGTGAATAGAACATTAATAACTATAGGAATTTATTATAGCATAAGGCGCTACGCTATCCCTTCAAAACAGATTCAACAACAGACGAGCCACACTATTCTGCGTGTAACTGTTGTTTTTCTTGTTTCCACGAATATTTTTCCAAATAAATAAATACTTTCTGAATTCAGACATCACCCCCCTTCCCACCACGACCTCACAAACAGCGGCGCTTGACTTACATGACATTCCTTCGAACCCTTTGGCTCGCGCGAGATCGTCCGCCGGGCCCATTATGGCGCCAGCGAGGAAGTTGAAGATGGCAGCAACTATAATCACGATCAAGAAGTTTTGAGCCTGAAAAAAGAAATAATACGTTGTAGAGTAAATAATTTACTGCATTGTAGGAATTATTAGGAAACAGGTTTATAAAACTATTATTTCCGTAGTTAGGAGAGTGGGAATTATCCACCGTATGAGTGAGGTGTGAGGAGACCGCTCAGCTCTCTTTCCATATTCAAAGTCACCGGCCAAGTACGTAAGTAGTTCTCATTGATGTCACCGTTCAGACGAGGAGCGTTTGACAACCAATAATTGCCAGCGCTCCTCATGAACATATAGGCCGGGAAATTCCTTGAAACCTGCACTTTCTCGTCAGAAGTTACCTGACAAACAGAACAGCTACGACCGAATGCAGACATGTCTCAGTCCAGAGGAGATAGATAGAGAAGGGGTACCTACAGGCGGTGGTTAATAGGGATGCTCATTGCCGAACATGACGACGGAGCACCTTGTCGCTGCCAGTACGAAGGGAAACCACAAGTACCAACCCATCTTCCCTGGACCATGCCCAGTGTCAGAAACCAAACCACTGACCTCGATGTTTGGCGTTTTGCCGCAGTCATTTGTGGTATAGTCAAAAATGGTGTAAAAGTGGTCGGGAGTTCGATTAAAAAATTCGAAGCTTGGGTGGTCTCGCTGAGAAAAGTGTGAAGGGTAAATGTTGAGCTTGAGTTGGAATAAAAGAAATAAATGACCATCAACGAGGTGAACGTGAGAGAGGACAGCATTGACGCTTCGTACGATAGCAATATGAGCGTGAAAAAGTATTTTCGCGACAACAGAGGAGTGCCTAAATAAGTGAACTGGTTGCCGGAAATGAAAGTAGAGAGCGAGTGAGTAGTGTGGTATCTGATGAACGAAAGATATTTTGGGTTTGGTCTGGAAAGTAATGAAAGCTGAAGAAGAGGTAAACCGAGGGGGGGGGGAAGTAGATATTTTGCAAAGTCCAGAAAGGGAAAAACGGGCAGGCCAGACTTTCCCCCAGCTCCAGACCAAAGGCTTCAGGTCAGAAGTTCCTAGCTCAACATTTCAATTAATTCGAGGGAACGATCCAACGGCTACCTGCACATTACCAAGGGACCTGCGCCAAATCGACTCAAACCTAACTAAAGTTGATTAAAACACCGAATATATTTTTCCCAAAAACGGCTCCAAATATTTTCGTCAAATTTTTTCTACGGATAGTAACCAAATAGCGCGACAGTACTACACAATTGTTATTTCTGGGAAATTTACGAGAAAAGCTCAATTAATTATCACATATTTTGACAAAAAGCTAATTTTAGCGCATTTCTTAATTTAATATTAAGGTCAAATGACACTGGGATTTTTAGGGTAAAGTATAATAACGTACCTATGCGATGAGAGTTTAATATCACTCATACGACCTCCATTTCACTTACTGGCATTTCTCACAGTTATTAATCGATAATTGCAAAACACTATACATGATCCTTTTGAAAAATATCACCTGTAGACCGATTACTCAATAATGGTCGTAGAATAAGCGGAGCAACTTAATAAATTCCAGAACCTCAAGAGAACATTGAGCTACGTTTCCAAGTTGATATAAACTGAACGAAAAACATTATTTATCAGTAGCCCAGAGCGACAAAAATCGCTAAATGCGCGTTGGGCTGATTGAAGTTGCGTGATGCTCTATAAAAAGTAATAGCTGCTCACCTTAGATTCCCACTCCATACCGATTGCGCAAATGAGGATCATAATAAAAATGGCTACGACGCCGACGATCCTCACGTCGTTAACTCCCCCGTCGACAATTTTCAACCCGTACTCTTTGAGCAGTTCGTTCATCGAATCGCAGAAACCGATCGTGTTCATCGAAGCCGCAACTGCGTTCGCAAACGCCAGTATCAATCCGACTGAAGCTCCGAACTCTGGCCCCAAAGACCGCGAGATGATGTAGTACACTCCACCTGAAAATAAGAGCGACGCGTTAAGTTGATGCGAGGGAATCAACTGAGGTATGGTACTGTGGACTAAAATACGAAATTCGCTGTATTGGACGTTTTTATATTCCTTGCCTCCACAAAGTAGAAAGGAAAGTTATGTAATCGGCTGAAAAAAAAGTTTTATTCAGACCTTTACGTTTCAGGCCCTACTGAGCAGAAAAACACTATTTGGGAAACTGGTCTGTGTGTCTGTGAACGATTTTTAGAGAAAACGAACGCACCAAATCAAACCAAACTTGATATCTAGCCAGCAGATTACCACTATACGCAAAAATAAGGGTATGAGCAAAATCCACAGAAAGTTAACTATAGTTATCATAGTGATCAAAACACAAAACATTTTTTTCTTCAAAAACGGCTCTAACGATTTTGATTACATTTTTTTACGTTGATAGCTCTTAATACGGCAATTATACCGTAAAATTGCCATTTGTGGGACAATGCCGAGAGCAGCACAATATATTATCAAACTTTTCGACGAAAATCGATTTTTTTCTTATAAACTCCGCTGAAATGTTACTAGAATGTTTAAAAAAAATTGGAGTGGTAGTCCAATCCAAAACCTATAGGCTCATGAGATACATGGGGCTCACTCCACAAATTCCTGAATTTCAACTATCGCAGTTACGCTGACTAGCGGTTCTAAAAGTTTTTACCCAATAACTCTGCAAAAGTAATTACTATCCTCTTCAAAAAAATCGTGTGCACAGCCTCATTAATTTTATACGTACTAATTGCTCAATAATGGTACGGGAATGAGTACGAAAAGCACAATAAATTCCGGTACTGTGAGCGTTTCCGCTTTCTGCCGCCGTGAATTGATGTTTGACCAAGTTCAAATGAATTGAGTAAATAGAAAAAGCCACGAACAAAAGTGAATTGACGTAGAGCTAAGGAAAGTTGTTTGTGGCAACGCACCAGATATTTTTTCAGAAGAAGTATGGCGATTGATGGAGGAAATGGTGATAAGCAAAAGTCAACTCGGTTTACGTTCCTTGTACCGTGAAGTGGGAACGGAAGTTATGTACACAGCTGTCCTGGAGAACATGCTTTAGCCTTCACTTAACTGTGTAATGGGACGAACCAAACCCTTCTATTCAGTGGTGCCTCGTCCCGGGCATTTATGCTGACTGGGCACCTGAATGGGCACCCGATTCGCCTGAGACTTCGCTGCCGTCAGTTGTAACCGAGCCGGTTCCCTCGTCACTGTGTCGCTCCCACCCAGTTCTCTGTTTGTAGTAGTAAAAACTCTCCGAATGTAATTACATTCGGAATTCACGAATAAAACTCCTT
The DNA here is from genome assembly GCA_020466155.1 of Pachypeltis micranthus. Lineage (NCBI taxonomy): Eukaryota > Metazoa > Arthropoda > Insecta > Hemiptera > Miridae > Pachypeltis > Pachypeltis micranthus. The sequence continues at coordinate 52,366,103 of CM035770.1, read as the reverse complement.
GTTCGAATTGCATTCGGCTTCTATCATCCTACTTCCCGACTCACCTAGTGAGATACCGCTTCAATATTAATCCCCCCTGTAACAACTGCTACAAAGCGTCACGTAGGAAGGGAACAAAATCATGACACAATATCCCCTCTGCACCACTCCATAGTTCTTCAGATGCTCATGTTTCCATGGCGTCTGAGGTGAATGGGGTGAATGAAAACTTCATTTGAGAAAATGGTCTGGGCGACACTGAATGTGATTGAAAGGTGAGGACTGAAACACTTTGGCTCAAATTTCATATTTAGCCTGCACATCAAAGCGAGGTATTACAAGGGTATGAGCACAATCAGTACAAAACTAACTATAGTTATCATAGTGATCGAAACACTAAATATTTTTTTCCTTATTTTACTTTTCCTCATTTTAAAAAATTTATTTACTAGCTGATAATGATGCAACAATACCCTACACTTTTCATGCGCGGAAATCTGGCGAAAGAAGCACAATAAATAGCCAAAAATGTCGATCAAAAACGAGCGCAGCTTAGCAACCTAGTACCTAATATAGTAACGCAATTTCCATCGTAAATCTCGCTCATGTGACACTAGCGTTCTCACAAAAATCGTAGTTTGTCCAACGTGCTAAGTGTACGAGGAATGTTAACTACGATCGTAGGGAAATGGGGAGCAACACGATAAATTCCGGAATGCAAATCAATGTTGTCACACAAAGGCTAAGGAAAATATTTCAATCGAGCAAAAAAAGAAAAGTTGAGTTTTCTCCAGATTGAACTAATTTCAGGGCTAAAAATGTACAAACAACGAAGGTTTCGCGCATTTTTCTCAAAACAACGGCTTGAACAGGTCTCGTCGTGATTTGTGGAGTGAGACAAGAATATTCAAAGGTCCAATGAAATCTCACGAACGTACAAGTCAATTTTACTCGCATTAACGTGTTCAGCTTTTGTTTTTTTCAAGTCAATCACTCGCCACTTCTTTTCTCTCAGTCTCTCGATCCTGCACGCCTTGTTCCTTCAGTGCGGAGGAAACAAGAAACCATATCAGAGCCTTTCACTTTTCCAAGAGCCAATGGATGAGGACCTGCCTTTCACTTCAGTGTAAAAGAGCACTTCACCGTTCAGTTTGATAATTGTACTGAGAATGGCGTATTCGCCAAAAAGTGTCTACATTTTAGTAAACTTAGTGGAAAAGATAACTCTTCTCGTTTTCCTATTCGAAAATGACTTTTCACAATCTCATGGCGAGCGATTCCAATCGTACTCGCACGCATTAATGTTTGTTTGTTTCTCATTTATTTCGTTGTATAAAAAAGGAGTAAAAAAACGGATTGAGTTAGTTGCATTTTATTTATTTTTTTAACAATAATAAATTTACGTAGTGCACAGTGGGGGACCTAATTGAGCAAGGTAGTAAGAACGAATGGAGCGGTGGGGGTTACTGACTACTCTGGATGCAGTGGGGAACTCCATGTGTGGGTGTTCATGAGCTCACTCATGTTCTCGCAGTTCCATCTCCAGCTTCGGCGGAGCTGGTATTCCCTAACGCGACTTCCCCATCATTATCGCACAAAATGCAAGACGACCTTGAGGACCATCCCTGCAATCTCCTCCAGCCACAATGGAGGGACCCCAAGCACTCAAGAGGCGCACTGCAGCCAGCCCCTCACACACTCCACCGCGCAGAATTTAAAACTCCGTACCTTTGACTTACCAACCTTGGCCAGGTGGTACCATCCGTATACATTCTCTCTTCAGACTAAGAATCTTGCTCGCTCCCTGGAGACAGTGATAAGCAGCCTTGACTACCTTTGGCCTTGCATTTTGTCTTCCACTTGTTAACCTTCCTCATTCCTTTTTATCCCTGTATGACCTGGTACCCAAGCCAGTCACGCCAAGGTCTTCAGGCATTCCCAAACCAGCCCTAGCGTGATCGAGTGGGAAGCCAGCGCCTTAAGTGCAACCTGACTAGGGTGGTTTAATGTATAGCTTTTTCTATTTCAGGCCCCTGCGCAGGAGGTGCAGCACACACACCATCACTGTGTGCCTGGAACATTGTTGTGGCATCGCTGTCCGGATCACTGGCCCATAAAGCCCTGAACCTGCCAGGCCACCCCTTCCGATTCGTCTGTAGGGCCTCCCCCTTCTCCTTTGGGTCTTTTATGAATTTGTATTCAGAGCTCTTGGAATTCAGCAGAAGGGACGACGGTACAAATAATATGTAGGGGAGAAGGGAACAGCGAATGATGAAAGGTGGGGTACGTGAACATCCACACTGTAGGATAGCGTAGGGGAATTGATAGCGCGATAAAGTCAAAGGAATGTACGCAGGGCTGAGGAGAGTTGTGTGATGAGTTGCGCAACACTCTCGTTTCCCTCATTCAACAGTACAGTTGCTCCTTCATCGCGTTCGGGGCTTTGAAAAGCCCATTGCTCTTCCGAACGAGTTGCTCTTCGTTCACATTGAGATCCGATGACCGAAAATTAAGAGCCGAAGGTCTTTTTATTTAATTAACCGCGCTCTCCTCTTGACAGGCTTTTCCACGGAGGACTCCCTCGCGTCATCGCCCGGCTATTTACTTGCTGCCCTAAGTACACTGAAGGCAGATCAATACGATGGCTATACGAGCGACTGTTTAAGGGCTAAGGGAGGACGTTCTGAGCTCAAACTTCTTGTATCAACAGTTTCGCTGTATCTTGAGCGTTAGACTGAACTTTGATTGAGGGTTTTGATGACCATGACTCGATTAGGCTAACGATCGTTCAACGTGGCTGCGTTGAGCCAGAGAGAAATATTTGGCAGGACGTGTAACTCAACTTTCCTCAGGTCAAATTGGATGAGACAGACAAGTTGTTAATAAATTTAATCTCATTGAGAACTGTTGTTGGGAAATTTGACAATGTGAGCGCAAGTAGAAATAATAGTATAAGGGAATGTTTGTACACAGAATAAAAGCTGGTAAGTGACTGGATGTAACTGAAACGGACTGACCCCTCGGGGGAGTTACATATTTGGTCAGAGATGCCGACCTTAAATTCGAGCAAAGCTAGATGGGCAGATGACGGAACGTAACCTTACGCATTGCACTTGAATTTAACTAAAGAAAGAGGCAAAGGTTACGACAGGTAGCGAACTCGCTAATGACTCATCGGTTGAGTCATTTGTCGAGATGAAAGGGCAGATAGGCAGGCGGAGATTAGTAGTCTCCCAACTGTCGATTGTTTACCCTTTGGCGTAAACAACTCCTACATATGCCACGATCATTATTGTGATCAACGCGCAGGTGGTCCATGAGACTGTTAACACGATTTTTTAAAAATACTTCTTGCTCACCGTAGTATAATAGTAGGCGAACGAAAGTAATCTGCATTTAGTAATTTGCGAGGTTGCTCCTGATTATCTCACAAAGGCTATTATTAAATCTAAACAGTGTAGGAATTAATAAAATTAGACTACCACCCTGATTTTTCTGAGTACGCTACCATTATAAGGAAAAAACTGCGCTATAGTCAATTTTCGTCGAAACGTTTTATAAGTTATTGAATTGCTATCGTCATTTTACTACGAATGAGAACTTCATAGACTGTCGTGTTATTTGGAACTTTCCATAAAATATAACCAAATGACGAGCAGCTTTTAAGAAAAAAACGAGCGGTGCGTAGCAACACACAACTTTCCGCCACCCCCGTAAGTTCGAACACCAGCTACATATACGGACACGATATCTTCATTCAGGGCATTTCTACACAAACATTTATGGAGAACAAAATGTAGGGACTAGTTAGCTGAGAGTACTCCGTAAGTTTGATCGAAATCGTTAGAGCCGTTTTTCAGAAAATTGGAAAACGGATAAATTAATATTCGACAAATCTCCTTTTCTGAGTTAACCTGGCTTATATCTCCGTTCTGTATAAATACAGAAATAATTACGGAGAACGAAATGTGGGTATGGGTGACTAAAAGATACTCTGTAAGATCTATCACATCTGGTGAAGCAGAAGAAGAATAAGAAAGAAAGAAAAACGTTTATTGACAAAATAAAACAAAGTAGAAGATTCCTTCTGCATTACAAAAATAAACATACCGACAAGGTTTTTCAAACCGTCTGTCGGGGGCGTCAGCAGGTTATACTAGAAAAATACGAAAAGAAAAAAGAACCTACAGTGGAAACAAAATACAATAAAATAAAAGGAAATTAAAAATTAAATTCATGTACCAACGCAGAGCGATATCTCCAGGCTATTTTACTAAAAGCCACCAGTTGAGACCATCCACCACCATTCAACAAAGCCACAGCCTCAGTCCGTGAAAGGACAGGTTTATTAAAAACTAAAATCCTAAACACTCCAAGTAGTGGGTAAGTACAAAGAAGGTGGTGCAAGTCTTCCCTCTCATGCGTATTGCACAGAGCACACTCCTCGTTTGGTTAGTGTTATACGGCTGTGCATTGAGATATAGCAGTTCTCCCTTCAACTTAAAAATCCACATCGCCGAGAAAATATCCATCACTGGCTCACTGACCAAGCTCGCGGCCTTGAAGCTCCCTATATAGTGTGAACTTCTCCGAGTCCATAGCCCTCAGCTAGAACCACTGCTTTTTGTACTCCCTAAACCTCTCAAGGATGTCAGCTGCATGAAGCCAGATAGATTCAAAGGACCAGGAATCCAACCCATCTATGACACCCAATCCAGTGTCGAGGCGGCCAAGATGCCCAGCCCATGACACTCTGCTTCTTATCACTTCGATGGCAATTATTTTAGGAAGACGAGTGTCCGGGAGACAAGATACTTTCCTCAAATACTTTAAATAGGCTTCAAGAGTAAAAGATGATATGGTCTCCACCCCTGTCTCCAGATGTAAAACGTAATTCGGGAAAAACCTCGGCAACTGGAACAGCTTTCGAATATACATCAGCTGCATACTCCTGAAATCCCCAGGATGGTGAAGCATAGCACAGGATAGCCCGGATCGTAGCGTTGAACACATCCGATTTTGCCTTTAGTGGTACAACAGCATTGGCAAATAATCTTCCCGAAACATTATTGAGGGCAAACTTGGCAGATTGGGTATATACAGAAATAATTACGGAGAATGTAGGTATGGGTGACTAAAAGATACTCTATAAGATCTATCACATCTAGTGAGGCAGTTTGGAATTTACGGAAATGTTCGAAAAAACGTTATTTTTGACACATTTCCTTTTTTATCGCTGTTCAATGGACTGTCAGAGGAACATTTATTAAGAACAATATGTAGGTATTAACTAGTCAAACACATCCTGAGAGCTTGGTGAAAATCGATGGAGCCGTTTTGCCAAAAAGCGTCAAAAACCTATTTTTTGCTTCATAGGCCTATATCTCCGTTCACCGCATTTTCATGGAGATATGTATGCATAAGAAAATTTTTGTACTGACTAGTAGAAAATATGTAGAAAGTTTAATCATAATCGTTAGAGCAGTTTTCGACAAAAATGCAAAAACCCCTAGCTTTTGGTACATTTTTGTTCCCCACCCCCCTTCCCATCGTCCAAAATCGCCCATAACCGTATTTTGGGGTCTACAAAAAATAACGGTACAAAACAAACAAGGAACCAGCTCAATTGGATCAGCCGTTCTCCCGCAAATCGAACTACAGACACACACACGGACCACAAGCCGAAATCAGGTTTTTCAGACTCAGTAGGCCTCAAAACGTAAAGATCTGAAGAAAACCCAATTTTTTTGACACGATTACTATACTTTCCTTTTCCTTCGGGTAGTGGAAAGTAATAGATATTTTGATCACTATGGCAACTACTTAGTTTTGGGCTGATTGTGCTCATACTCTTATTTTTCCGTTCCATGGTCATCTGTAGGTTAAACTATGATATTCAGAAAGACTGAACATTTCCAAAATGGTGTTTTTCGGGGTCAGTAGGTTTTGAAACATAAAGATCTGACGAACAATGAAATTCATTTTTTCAGTCTTTATAAGTAGACAAGAGAAAAGTGGACTGCATTGGTATAAAAATACTGGTTAGCTCGATAGGCATAAGTGAGCAGGAACGAGAGAGCGAGAGTTCAGAATAACAAGCGGCACTTCTACTGAGGTTATTGTTTTTCTGATTTAATGCCAATTGACGAAGAGGCTTGTCAGTTAGTACGCAAACTGTTCAAAAGAGATAGACTAATCGGAGTTTAATCATTTTTCGGGATCGGGCAGAATTTAGCTTCAACTTGACCAGATCTGTTCGAGACGTAGCAGCATTTTCCGTAATGTTTTTAAATTTGAACGAGCTCTAATAGCGCCCCTTTATTGCTCCATTATATTTTATTTACGTTAAATGCATTAATTTCCTGGCAATTTGAAATAGGTTCAAAAACTACATGGCGTTGTGGTAATTGAAACTCCTCGTGAAGCCATATTGGTAGTTTTGTCATGGATTGTAACTAAATGTATATTCATATTCATTGACAACAGTCGCTTGAATTGCGGATGCCCTTGCGACTATTTTTAGAAGACGAAGAAAAGACGTAAGTCGTGTAATCACCTGCCTTTTTTCTATTTTCAGTTTTCTTCAGACCTCCGAGAAATTACGTTTTCTACGTGAACGTTGTTTTACAAGTTTACACGAACTGAATGAAACATTATTTGGATTAGTACTCATTGAGCTGAAGAAAGTTGTATCATAGGAATAGACGTAATTGATTTCGAGTAATATTTGTGAGTCGTGATATTGTTAGGTTTGTCACATTTCGTCTTCACATGTTTGTTGTGTTTCTCGATGCCGTTGAAAGTGAACGACGACTGAGGACTCTCGAAGAGAACGGAACCTTGTTGTGGAAGCCAAGAAGACACTTTCCAAGAAAATATCTGGTGCGTTGCAACACACAACTTTGCTTAGCTCTGCGTCAATTCACTTTGTACATGGTTAATTCTATTTAATCAATTCATTTATCACTCAGTTAATTTGAACTTGGTCAAACAACGCTTTACGGCAGCAGGAAGCGGTAGCGCTTACAGTTCCAGACTTTATTGTGCTGTTCGTACTCATTGCAACACCATTATTGAGCAATTAGTACACAGATAATTAATGAGGCTGTAAACACAATTTTTTTTGATAAGGATGGTAATTACTTTTGCAGAGTTATTGAGTAAAAAGTTTAGAACTGGTAGTAAGCGAAACGGGCGTAGTTGAAATTCAGGAATTTCTGGAGTGAGCCCCATGTATCTCATGAGCGTTTTTAAACACTCAATCTTTAGATATTGGATTGGACTACAATAATCATTTGTTTTAACATTCTACACAAATTCCAGCGGAGTTTATAAGAAAAAAACTCCGCTAAAAACGCTTTTCCTCGAAAATTTTGATAATTTATTGTGCTGCTCTCGTCATTTTCCCATAGATGGGAATTTTATGGTATAGTTGCCATATTTTGAGCTACCAATCAAAATAGTTAGAGCCGTTTTTGAGAAAAAAAATTTGGTGTTTTGATCACCATGATAACTATAGATGATAACTATAGTTACCTTTCGGTAGATTTTGTCCATACCCTTATTTTGGCGTCCCATGGTAACCTGTAGGCTAGACATCATGTTTCAGCTGATTTGGTACGGTTGTTTTCTTTAAAAACCGCGCTAAAACCGATTTCGTCTGAAGTTTCGGTAATTTATTGTGCTGCTCTCGTCATTTTCCCATAGATGGGAATTTTATGGTATAGTTGCCATATTTGGAGCTACCAATATAAAAAATTTAATCAAAATGGTTAGAGCCGTTTTTGAGAAAAAAAATATTTGGTGTTTTGATCACTACGACAACTATAGTTAAATTTCGGGGGATTTTGTTCATACCCTTATTTTGGCGTCCCATAGTGACTTCAGGGCTAGATATCAAGTTGAGCTGATTTGGTACGGTGGTTTTCTCTAAAAATCGTTCACACACACACACACACGCACGCACACAGGTCTGTTTCTTTATTTGATGACTGTACCTAAACCCTCGACGAGGGTTATATCAGTCATAGAAGTTGCGGTTTCGCTAATATGCAAGAGGCCGGCCCCTGCAGCATCCACCGAACTCAGACCTGTGGAGGTACGGCAGGTATTTGATCGTTAGCCAGTCTCACCGTAGAGAGCTGTTGCCCGTGTGTTACCGCGCGGAGGTGACCACCTGAGGAATCCCGTACCATCTGGGAGTAGTTCTTAATCTGGTTCCCTACCTGATCTTACTGTTTACTTGTGTGGCAAGTTTCAAAAGGACAGATCAACTATGACCACGTTTCTTAGCCATCACCTTCTTTGCGATCTTTGCAAAATGGTTATAGGCTTCCTTCGTAGCAGTCAACGCTGCTAAGTTCGTTGCCCTCCCAACAACCGTCGCTCACTGTTGTAGAAACTACAGTGGAGCAGCACATGGTTTCTTGTTTCCTCCGCACTGGAGGCACAAGACGTGCATAATGGAGAGTCTTTCAGAGAAAAGAAGTGGAGCCGCGCATTGAAGTCACCATGTCCCGTGAGGAACTGGCTCGTCCCATGGTCTGGCTCAACCCATTTTCTAGAAAGACGTTCACGGATGTTGGGGAAGAACTCATACGTATCACGTCCCTTTGACGAGGATTCCCATCTCGCTTGCCATTTCTCTAGAGCCCATTCATCGATGGCGGCAAAGTTTCTGTTCTGTGGTGAGATCTGCACGGAGTTCAGCCCAAAGCGGGGAAGCTCCTGCGTTTCACTCTCCACTTGTCAATCATGCACTCAACAGCCAAATCAACTGGTAACTGACCAGTGATCACCTGGAGTGCTTCCGTTGATACAGTCTTGTAGGCCTTGGTGATCCACAGGAGCGCAGCTCTCTGGGATTGGGCCAATACTATCTTTTGATTGACTGTTAGTTTGCTACCCCAGACAACGGGGCAGTAGCCAATCACACCTAAATAGATGGCCTTATACATGAGGATAGTGTCATGGTAACACACACCCCAAGTGGCCTTAGTAATGGCACGCAGTGAGGCAAACCTTGCAATGGTAGTACCTTTAAGGGACTGGAGGTGTTGGTTGAAAACCCACCTCTCACCTATATTCACTCCTAAATACTTGACGTGCTTTTCAAGAAGGAGCCTGTGGCCGCCAAAGCGTATTGTGGGTGGATTATTCACTTTCCCCTTCAAGAGGATTAGCTGGGTTTTTTCCTCAGCCACCTGCATCTTGACATGTTCGCACCATTGGTTGACAGTGCGGAGCACGTGGTGGGTTTTTTCTTCAATTTGGCGGACTGACTCTGCAAAGATCAGCACAGTCAAGTCATCCACATAGGCGTACGGCTCGCAGTCTCCATGAGTTTCCTGAGAAGACCTTCGAAGAAGGCATTCCAGAGTGCTGGTCCAAGTACCGAGCCCTGTGGGCACCCCTTCTCAATCTTCCTCCGGACGGAGACATGCCTACTTTTGATCGTAGCAGTTCTGTCTGTCAGGTAACTTCTGACGAGCGAGTACAGGTTGCGGGGGATTCCCCTACCTTTGAGCTCATTAAGGAGCGCTGGCCACCAAAGGTTGTCAAACGCTCCTCTGATGTCAATCAGAACTGCTACGACGTACTTAGCCGGTGCCAGCAGGGAAACACGCCGAATCTTGACAATGACATCCTGCGTGGACCTTCCTTTGGTACACCCGTATTGCCTGCCTGTGAGGTTGCGGCCAAAGACTCCTTCGAGGGACTGCAACATCAAGATTTCTAGTGTTTTGCCTAATATGGAAAGAAGGCTGAGTGGTCTCCATGATCGCGGGTCCGACTGATTGCGGTCGCCTCCCTTTTGAAGAGTGACAACGCGCGCAGTCTTCCACTGAGTGGGGAACTGTCCGACCTGCAGACAGTCATTAAATAAATTAAGGAGGTCGCTGGAGATTGTCCGCTCAGCCTTCCTTAGCATATTGCTTTCTATTTTATCTGGCCCAGGAGATTTGTTGGGCTTTAAGGTCGCAAGGGCCCTGCCGAGGTCGCCTGTTGTCCACAGTGGGATGTCGGGCTCGTTCGGAGGGTCCATGATCAGCTCCCTTGCTGCCCTCTGGGCTTCAGTGTCTCGAGCTACTTGGTCATCTGAGGAACGCCTTCTCAAGGAGGGTTTCCAGTGAACGTTCGATGCTGCAGGCCCAGCCTGACTCATTTTGCATCGCAGCTAAGACCTGCTCTACATTTGCTTTTCCTATGGAGGACTTGTAGTGTCTGCCCCAGGGGCAGGGGTTCTCAGAGCTCTTCGCTTCCACAAAATTTCGCCAGCCTTGCCGTTTGGCTCGTTTGATGGCGCGGTGGAAGGCCTTCTTCTCTTGGATGAAGGCAGTTCGGAGTGTTGCTCTGGCATCAGGGTCACGAGTGTTTTGGTACATCCTTCTGGCTCTATTTGCACTTTGCTTGAGGTGATTAAGTTCCTCAGTCCACCATGGGACTTTGATCACCCTGTGCTTCTGTTGGCCAAGTACAGATAGCCCAGCAGAGTGCAGTGCTGTGGTAAATATGTCCACTTTGCTGTCCACCTCTTCAGGTGTGGATGCTTGCACTATTAGGTCCAGTACCCTACAGAATTGCGGCGTCAGCATTTTTTGTGCGGAATCGCTTTTCACGCGTGTCTTTGCAGAGGATGTTGTCATCCGTGATGGCAAAGTCGAAGTCAAAAAAAAAAGCCGATTACATAACTTTCCTTTCTACTTCGTAGAGCAAGGAAAGTAAAAAGCGCGCATTTTCGTTCTGCTACTCGGATGTCTGTTTCAACTCCGGCGGAGGTTGAGTAGTACGCGCCATTGTGATTTAATATTTATCACGAGGCGCAGTAGCTGATGCCACGCCTCGTTGTCAACTGTTTATCCATTACTGCTGAAACGAGGGCGAATTAATTTAAAGTAAACGAATGTGCCACAAGACGTCGCCGGTCAATTAATACCGCAGACTAACTGGAGACGACTTTGACGAAGAACAGCTGCCGTTTTCATTATTCGGTGGTCGTCATGGGATTTCTAGGAAGAAGCCCCTCCAATCATTAAACAACATTTGATGTCGCGGTTAACAGTCCGAAGTATGCCACGGTTGACCTCTTTGGTTCTAAGATGCAGAGCATAGAATTTCCTTGGGTCAGTTTAGAACGCATTGGAATGTTCTTCCCTATCGCGTTTTCTTTGACTTTAGACAGAGAAAGGAGACTGCTAGCATCACTTGTCATGGAACTTTGTATTGTTGCCAGGGTCCGAGACAGGAGAGAGACGTGAGACTGAAGACAGGAAGACGGTCTCCACCCCGGACTAGTGGTGTCTCGTGTCGCGCTTTGGTGACGAAGATAGCGAAAATATTTATTGTCATCTCTAAATATGAGCTCGAAGACATCGACGGACCAGGTGAACCCCCTTATACAAGCTCGTCGTCCAATTTTCCAATAACTTTCGTTAGCATTGTCTTTTAATGAGCCGAAAATACGTCCTGAACATGTCGTCATCAAGCAATAAATGTTTTTCACTAATAGCGTAAATGGTCCTTCTTGGCCTCTAGTCGAATATAATTCGCTAATAGGCAATCTTTTCTTCGATTTGTAATAGTAATACAAGAGTAAATCGTCTTTTTCTTCCTCCAACAGTAACTCTGTTTGTCTTTCCATTACACTTTCAAAATTAGTGACGAAGTCAACACAACACGCAACTGACTTCAACGACAGACTACGATACGAAAAGAATCACAGTTTTGGTGGCAGTCTCATAGTCGATGACAAAGAGACCGAGATACTTCTCGCGGTCTTCTGTCTCTGTCTACCGTCTCGGTCGTTTACAGTGACCACGGTCTTTACTGAGAATATTCCAGTGCTGGTTCATGATTTACTTCATGAAGGACGAGTGTCGCTCAACAAATTGTCATCCTATGATGCCATTCTCTGGATAAGTTAGCAGCCACTCTACAGCTTTAATAGAATCGAGAACAACACTAAACATTCACAGGCAACAACGCGTGTCTACCAGATTATGGAATCAGTAGGAGTGTGTATCAGTTCACCACCTTTTCATTCAACAGAAAAAACGGTATATGACAATGCTCACTAGCTTGGTTAAATATAAATAGAGAACATCCCATTCACTTTTGAAGAAAAGGTGTCAGCGCTGGAAGCCAAAAGCAGAGAATGAGTGGAAACAAATTCGTCTCTCGGCTCGCTGGAACCAGAAGTCCTCGTCTATTCTTTAGAACCTCTAAAAGGTCCGAAAATGGAGCACTCTAGCATAATTTTGAGGCTGCGGCCTTCACCTCACATATGATGAGGTTCATCTGTCTGCATATAGAGTTGCCACCTTCTTCGAGTTGCTGGTATGGCACGTTGTTACTATTTGTGTCCACCTGGAGCAGTGTAACAAAGCTGTCTGGTGCGAGCCTGTCAAAGTCCTCCATAGGAAAAGCAAACGGAGCAGGTCTTAGCTGCGATGCAAAATGAGTCAGGCTGGGCCTTCAGAAGGCTTTCCGCTCGAGATACTGAAGTTCAAAGGGCGGCAAGGGAGCTGATCATGGACCCTATGAACGAGTCCGACATCCCATTGTGGATGGGCGACCTCGGCAAGGCCTTAAAGCCCACGTGTCGTTACTCTTCAAGAGAGGTGACTGCAATCAGTCAGACCCATGATCATGGAGGCCGCTCAGCCTTCTTTCCATATTAGGCATTGGAAATCTTGTTGTTGCAGTCCCTCAAAGGAGTCTTAGGCCACAACCTCTCGCTGAGGAAAAAACTCAACTAATCCTCTTGAAAGGAAAAGTAAATAACCAACCCTCAATACGGTTTGGCGACCACAGGCTTCTTCTTGAAAAGCACGTCAAGTATTTAGGAGTGAATATGGGTGAGAGGTGGGGATTTGCTCCATTGCTAGGTTTGCGTGCAATTGCTAAGGCCACTTAGAGTGTGTGGTACCATGGCCCTATCCTCATGTACTACCTATCTAGGCCCTGTTGTCTGGGGTAGCAAAGTCACAGTCAATCAAAAGAGAACATTGGTCCAATCCCAGGGAGCTGCACTCCTGTGAATCACCAAGGCCTATAAGACTGCATCAACAGGAGCACTCCAGGTCATCACTGGTCAGTTACCAGTTGATTTGGCAGTTGACTGCATGGAGCTGCACACACTCTGGGCTGAACTCTGAGCAAACATCACCGTAAAACTGAAACTTTCCGCCATCGACGAAGGGAAAGAAAAAGAAAATATCGCCGGGGCGGGGTTAGAGAAAGAGCAAGCGAGATGGGAGTCCTGGTCAAAGGGACGTGACACATACGAGCTCTTTCCCAACACTCGTACACATCTTGGGAGAAGGTGGGTTGAGCTAGACCACAGGACGAGCTAGTTCCAACTTCTTGCTCTCAAAGACTCATGCACGTTTTGTGCCTCCAGTGGGGAGGAAACCTGCTGCTCCACAGTAGTTTCTACAACAGTGAGCGATGGTTGTTGGGAGGGCAGACGAACTTAGCAGCATTGAAGTTCGATAAGAAGGTGATGGCTAAGAAGCGTGGTCAAAGTTGATCTGTCCTTTTGAAACTTGCCACCCAATAACTCCTCCCAGATGGCATGGGATTCCTCAGGTGGTCACCTCCGGGCAACAGCTCTACTGGGAGACTGGCAAACGACCATATACCCGCTTACCGTACCTCCGCAGGGGCCGGCCTCTTGCATATTAGCGAAACCGCAACTTCCATGACTGATATAACCCTCGTCGAGGGTTTAGGAACAGCCATTTAATAAGGAAACAGAGCTGTATCAAAACTATCATTTCTTCCAACGGCCTGCTTCGAAATCAAGCTAACACTTCAATGCATCAGATTGGTGAATTGAGATGAAATTGATTGTATTGGCGTTCTCATTTCCCCGTTAAAATGACATTTGACAATATAATAGTATTAAAATGATAAGGTTAATTCCGCCAGTAGGTCAATTATTAATGCTAAGGTACCTGTTTGGCCTGTGTGTGGTCAGTCACCTCCCGGAAAACCCCGTTGGATGTGAGTGGAAACAAATATAAGAGGAGTCTTTTTGTATGTCTTGAATAGTATGTTGATTGTCGATTCTAAGTCTTTTTTCTATAGTGCGATCTGTAAATACTTCAGTTGGTTGTAAAGTTATGAGTGGTGTAAATATGGTGTCGCATTTTGTGTTGATTTGTTCATTTATGAGATGTCCATTGAAGTTTTTTTGCTTGTAGATTTCCGTGTTTTCTAATATGTTCAGTTTTCGTCCTTTGTATGGTTTATGTAGTAAGTGGTGCAGTTCTGTATTTTGATAGGTTCATGTCAAGTTGTCTTGAAGTGGTTGGCCAAATTTGAGTCGTCTTTGTTTCTCCTCCAACCCCAACTCCTTCCCCGACGCCACACCATCCCGTTCACATTTTCTCTTTCTATATGAAGACCACAACTAACTAATTCACTTCGGTGCTGACTTAACGGCCAGAAGATGATGTTTTTACATCGAAGACAATCCTACAGGTCTTTACATCGAAGGATTTCCCCGTTGGTACGAATTTCCTTCCTCTTCAAGCGGCTTTTTTGACTACACGGTTTCTCGGAGGCTTCGTGCGAGCAGTTGAGCCATAAGAAAAACTTTCCCACCAAGATTACTGTCGAATTCAGGACTCTAGAGGTCTCTCCATACCCATTCTTGACATCTGTGGTAACGTTTAAACACTTACCACATCGAGAAAGAATTTGCACATGTGGATTCTCTGGATCACCCTTTTCTGATCGCAGTGGCGTTAAAGATCTTTCTCGTTGGTCCCGTAATTGTTCCCCAGTGGGACAGTTGTTCATACAGGACTGGAGGTCCGTATACAGGGGTTGTTAGCAACCATATCACACGTAACTGTGATAAACTCGTTACTGACAGGCCTGTGGCGCTGATGATCAGTGCGGATTTATCTCATATTGAGTGCCTCCTTTTTAATGGCTTATACTTCTACGCCCACGAGTGAGTAATACTTTTGGGTGCTTAGGGGGTTGTGTTCCACCTCTGAACGTTGCAGACAACTCAAGGAGATTCTCTCATATCACGGATTATTACGGATGATGACGGGAAGCGTTGAAGCGCCAAGCAATACACCGAATGCTCCGAGCGACCGAATTAAGCCGTAATGAAGTTTCCAACTGCCAACTTTTCCAGAGGTCCATTTAAGGCTCATTATCGTTTTCGTACTGATTCCACTGCTGAGAAGGGGAAGATTGGTGGAGTGAACGACCCAAGAGCCTGTTTTTATCCGGCCATCATTCTTTATTTCAGTTGTCTTTGAACGCAGCGATGTGGGTTACCCCACTCCTAGAACTTGTTTCTTCCGCCAAACGAGCAACAGAGCTAGAAATCCCCTGTTTTTCCGCCTGCTAAATGAAAAGGTGATATAGGGACTCTAAATATAGACAGATACACTTCACAGTACGAAAGGCGAAGGCCACCGCCTTTTACTAGCCTGAAGTATCAGGGGGCGGTGCTAGCTCAAATAAAAACCAACGTATCATCAATCGCGTTTTTCGAACTTTCCCAAGAATGTAAGTGAATCTGATCTACCTGACGACGTGTCTTCTAGCAAAATATATCCACAATTCGCTCTCAATATTTCTGCAACTGTCGATTGAAAGGAGATATGAACCAACGTACGGAACAACGAGATTTTGGCCGAACATAAAATTATCTTTTTTATTTTTTTCAAAAACGCTTTTAACGAACTTGATAAAATTTCCGTGGTGTTTCCAGCTAACTAATACCTTCAATTTGTTTTCCATAAATCATTCCATAAAAATGCGTTGGTGGAAGGTACAAAACAGCGTGATATGTCGAATTTAGAGGGGCTTAACGAATGTTCAGGGCGTTGCAGTTAAAAACTCTCCAACACCCACTGACACCAGCGATTTAAAGACCTTTGGCACATGAACAGGTTTCACGATATTTCGCACATAGTCACTTGGTACAGGACCCCCCCCCCCCTTCACTTACTTGACTTTCCAAGTAAAGCTTGTTTTCAGAGACCTCATAGAAATATTGGACAACATTCTAGACAAGTTAAACAGAAACCAACAGTTTGATGAAGGGATGAACCTGTGTCTACCTCTCAAGCCCCACAATCATTCGATCATTACACGCCTTGCAACCCGTGATTTGACGCCCTTGGAACTTGGAAGGTTCCACTAACGCGATGACCTTAACTTTCATACATTTCATTGACGGTAGAGGTGGGGGAGGGGGGGACTAGGGTAAATTTAGTCGAATACTTTCATCTTCGACCGGCGAATTCCGGTTCTGCCGAGCTACAGATTGAAGTTTAACGAGTTCGGTCGAAGGTTTTCTCTCCACGTGGGTCCTCGACTAAAACGCAAAGGATATCGGCGGGGGACATCATTAAATCCTCCCTAAACGGCTAATTTCCAATAACGACGTCGAAGTCGGCAAACGTTCAGAGTTGTACTCGATCGGCAGCAGCTGGTTTGACATTGGTGTGAAAAACAACTTTACGATTGACGGGGTCAGGGACGGGAGGACCAGCGAAAACCAGATGTTTTGCTCGAAATTCATTACTTTTGTGCGTGGGGTTGAAGCGAAGCGCGTCTTCGTCGTGATGAATGGAATTATGTGGGAACCGAGAGATTGATGTATTTTCGCACTGAGCCTTCGTTACGAGCAAATTCGCTGGTTAGTCGGATTTACTATCTCGAGTGCGAGACCAGAGAGGATGGGATGACGTGGGGCGATGATACAACAGGCTAGGAATGAAATCTGTGGGAAGAAATGGAGTTACAGATGACAGCTCAAATGCTCCGTTAGCCTCCGAATCTTCACCGAGTTCACCAAAACAACGCTGATCGTGATCCAACTGATCAGGGCTAAATAAGTAAATCAAGGCTAGCCATTTTCGCGCCCACCACGCTAGCCGAGATCACTGTGGTATGCGGTTAGCGTACACGTGATTACGCTGCGATTAAGCCATATCGAGAAGGCAGTGGACTAATGAGGTTACAGTAAAGTAAGGAAATTGAACGTGTATCCCGTAGATGCCCAATGCTCAATAATCCGGATTTGACCGAATTATTGTTTCTAATTATTGTCATACACCAAAGTGGCCGTACTAACGTCTGCCGAAGCTGAAACTGGTGAGGAGCATAAAGTGAAAATACGCGTACTACAACTGCAAGAGCTGCAGGAATAATCCAAATTAGTCCGGGAGAATGCTTCGTTCGTGTAGGAAAAATCGGAAGCGGTACAAGAAAATGAGAACTGAGCAAGAAATAATAAAAACCCAAATTATGAGGTTACAACGTTTGCAAGCAAGGAACTTTAATGAGGAAGGGAAAATTGTCGTGTTTAATACACTAATGTGTACGTAAAAGCGTGGTATTATTTAATATTTCCTACTTATCTGCTACTAAATCCACCCAGGTAAGCCATTTGCGCTTGGGTTTTCTAACACGGCAATATGACGACTGGTTTTTTCAGAAACTGCTCAGCACACATTTTACGCAAACAACAACTTGTTTTCGACGATCGTAATACTTTTGTTCGCAACAGAATTTAAATTCATACTTCTAGAAGTCGTAGGACCCCGCTCATAGCCTTTTGGGCGCCGGGTGAGATGACGATAACCCAACATATTATATTATCATCGTAGTGGAATAACAACTGAAATAACTACGCACTAGTAAACAGTATCTTTGTTTATTATCATTATTCCAAAATATACGTAAATTATATACAATAATAGAAGCGAATACTCGGCAGTGCAAGGTAATTTATATCACTCCAGCACTTTTAATTATTTATTGTACTCCACTCGTCATTTTCCCACATAAAACAATTTTGTCACCTTATACGGAACTGTCCATACAAAAAATATTATCAAAACCGTCGGAGCCTTTTTGATTAAAAATAGGTGTTTTGAGTTAGTATTAGGCGGATTTAGTTCATACCCTCATTTTGGCATCCCATAGGTGAGCTGCAGGTTAGATATAACATTTGAGTCGATTAGGTTCCGAAGAAAACTATCGTTAGCCGATTACACAACTTATTTTCCTTCCTACTGCGTACTGCTAAGGAAAGTACACAGAATCGAAGAACGTGAATTGAGTGGTTTTCTATAACAGATTTAGAGAAGTCCGTGAACTTCCAAACAAATGAATGATAATTGTCTGATTTAATTAGCCAAATAGTTAATCGAAATCACGAGTCATTTTGTCCCACACAGAACATATATTTTTCGTACTCTGAAGTCGTCAAAAGCGTTTGAAGAGATCTAAAAATCTTCTCTGCCGATCACATAATTTTCCTTCCTAGTTCGTAAAGCTGAGGAAAGTAAATTACACAACTTTTCTTTCTACTTCGTAGAGCCAGTTTCAGGCTGCATCGTGACCATCCTGCCCTTCAGAACTGTTTCCCAAACCTTCGAAAATAATTTGCAGTTAACTGATACGCCGCTTATCACAGACTCAACCGGAAGTTGTTGCTGTTCGTTAAGAGCCTGTTTTTTTATATCTGGATGTCGATGCCCACCTTGTTCTGAATTCAAGAAGCGCGAGTCCCTGACACATTACGCGACTATCGCAGGGCGACCTCAGTTGACTGGGCTCAGTCTAGAAGAACAAGGTCACAGTGGTGAGGACGAAGATCGAAGACTCAGGACAGCTTCCGAATTGTTAACACGGACATTTAAAAATGAGACGTTAAAAACTCGATGAGCAGCAATTAGATGGAGATTCACGACAAGAGTTTCGCCGATACGCTTCAAATGAACAACCTGGGAATCACGGAGTGGAGAGACGCGTCGGTACAAGGTCGAGATAGAAATCTGTTGAGATGATAAGTACGAATGTTCTTCTACCGAAAAATCGGGCGCTACACACCACTTTCCTCAGTCCCACGGACGTTCAACAATTTCAGTTAGGCTATAAATAACTATGTAGTTCCTGGTAGCGTTTGGCATTCCAGAATCTATTTGGTTCTTATTTATGTTGCGACTTTCGTTGAGTAACCAGTCAACATGATAGGAGCATGACTAGCCAATAGAACTTAACTTAGGTCTTTGTCATACTTTCTATCTGGTTCATTAAAAAACAAAACGGTACGATTGTCTATTTCCACTAAACTTGAGTTACAATGTTATATCTAAACTGTATTGTTAGGAATGTAGTCACCTGACTGTTGTTGACGTGTTGTTTTAGTTACCGTTCATAGTCAGTTGCTACCTAGAAACCCGTTGCTAATAAAAGACAGTTCAGCTCGGTGCTTAGTTCGATCATGATAACGTAATATTTCGCTTAGTACGTAACAATTGGTGACAGCCGGTGGGATATCGGGACTATTCGAGTTGAACACCGACCAGGTAAAGATCGTCCCAATGCCGACGGACTATCGAGAAGACCGTGTGCAGAAGTAAATTGTGAATACTGTCTGCTCCAGGAACAGAAGTACACAGAAGAAGATGTCGTAGTAAGGCTTACCAGGATAGGTAGCGACCTATTGAAAAAGACTGGATGAGAGCTGAAAAGGACGACCCAGTACTGAAGCTGGTGTACCAATGGGTGCCGGAGGGAGGGAGGCTACAGTGGCAAGAAGTAGCTAAGTATGGCGAAGGAAATAAGACCTTATGGCCATGGTGACGTTGAAGCTAAAAGATGGATTACTGGTGTGACAACAGGAAAGTGCTGATGGATGTACGATGGTTGACCAGATAATTGTACCCAAATGCTTTCAGAGTGCAGGCACATAGACTGGGGCACTTTGGACGGCGCAGAACGCTTGCATTTCTGAGAAAGAGGTACTATAGAAGTCAAAGTCGTGCTCCGAGGGGGCAATTTAACCCATTTGAGCAGTAATTTGTTGGTTGATGCAGTAGGGCCTTTGCCCAAGGCACACGCATCATCGCGGCACTGAATGCCTTACGATATGGACTGAGTCATTTGCAGTGCCCGACTTGAAAGCTTAAACATTTGCTGAGGAGTTAGTGGACAACGTAATTGCAAGGTTTGGCGTACCTCGAGAACTCCATTCAGCCCAAGGCACGTCATTTGAGTCGAAAGTTTTTAAAGAAATGTGTGAACTCTTGCAGATTCATGAGACGAGAACGACAACAATGCATGTAACGGTCAAGCTGAGAGGTTTAACCGAACACTTATTGACAGGCTTGCCATGATGGTGAAGGACAAGCATCTATCATGGGTTCTTATGGATTACCGAGCAACTGAACATGCAGCCACAGGATTCTCACCAGCTAGCCTCGTTTTTGGAAGGGAGCGTACGCCGCGGCGCTGAAGAGCCGGATGGAATAGGCCCACAACATGTCCCGTAAGAAAATGGGTAAGGAATTGGCCAGCACCAAAAGGCGGTATGACGTACATGCTCTGCAACCACGATACCAGATGAGGGATGAAGTTAGGTACTATAACCCCAAAACGACGGGTTTCAATATGGTCGAAACTACAATCATTCTGCATTCGCCCGTGTACAATTTCTAAGCTCATCTCAAAATGTCATATTTCGTATCATAACACCAAGCCGGAGGAAGTTAGTAGTTCATGCTGACGAACTAGGCCCTACATTCGCAAAAGTGTCGTTTCATCCGCAAATAGGGAGGGAAGTAGTGTTAGGGATGTTGTCACCTGACTGTTGTTGTGTTGTTTTAGTTACCGTTCATAGTCAGTTGCTACCTAGAAACCCGTTGTTAATAAAAGGCAGTTCAGCTCGGTGCTTAGTTCGATCGTGATTACGCAATATTTCGATTAGTTCGTAACAGTATAGATCACAGAAAGAACAATCACGTACCAAAAAGTGAAAGGTCCATGTGGCTGTCACCAGCGACAGGATGATTTAAGGTGGATAATAAGGTGATCCAAGTTATTACAAGGATGAAATAACTTATTGATAAACACTTTGAGAAATCACCTCATTGAAACATTTATCTGAACTATTTCTTTTAATGGTTTTCAAATGTTTAAGTAAATCCAACATGCGTCCCTTGGGGAAAAATTAGCAAAATTCAACGTTTATCTGTCAGCCCAAAATTGAAAAAAGACGGGAATTCGTTTAGGAGATTTTCAAAAGTACCACCCTTGTTATTCTTACTGTATGGCTAAGCTCTGGCTGAATCAGTTCGTTGTGCTTAGCCCTAATTCCGAGCTCGGGCCTTACTTGAGCATTCAAGTCCCGCTTTCACTCACCTGTTCAATCAGCCTCTGCTGCCGACAAAAGGCTTAAGGATTATTTCCGGAGCCGACAACTGATTTTTCCCTCTCAAGTTTCCAAAATATTCACTTCCCAGCACTCACATTACCACCTCTTCTTAGGCATTTCGACTTCTTTCCCAGATGAGACCTTACAAAACACTTACAGTTGACACACTGTTCTCGCTCAGTTATTGACTCTCTCATCCCTACACCAGTTCACATATCCAGAGACAACTTCCGTGTGGGGTGAATTCTGTATCTATTATACTCTGCTCTGTTCTTTACCTCTCTCGTTCACATGTGTCACAAAACAGTCCCACCTCTCAAACAACTCGTTCGTCAGATTTTCTTCGCCACAGCTCTCAATTCTGTTGCGCTTAAAAACTACAATCCTTCTATTAAAGAAATTGGGTTATATCCGCCAGTAGGCAAATTACTAAAGTTAACGTACCTGTTAGGTGAGTCCGTCTCCTCTGGCTTGTGAGTTACTGTGGGCAAGCGCTTTCAATGTAAAGACATCATCGTCTGGCCGTTAAGTCAGTACTGGAGTCAGTCGGTTGGTCGTGGTCTTTATATACAAAGAGAAAGGTGAAAGGGGTGATGGAGCGTCGGGGAAGGGGTGGGGAGAGGAGGTCATGTACGTCAGGGGGAAACCCCCTAGAGATAAATGGGACGTGTTGGATGGTCTGTCAATTGTGGAATTTACGTCTTTTTTGTGTAGGGTGGTCTGTAAATCCGTCAGTTGGTTGTTTTCGTTTTCCTAACAGGCACGTTAACTTAAGTACAATCCTTCTCTTGTCCCTACATGTCCAGCCCGTTTGTCCACAATACACTCCAACTCACATCTACATTTAAATTTATACACACCACTTTTATCTTGAGTTTGTATTGGATCTTTAATTGAATCTAATGAAAAACACTATTTTGATTTTTAAAATTTACTTATACCCTCTAGATGATAAATGTTACTCTTTTTCAGAAATTGGGAGTAATACGGGGCTAATCCAATTTTTATTTTCGCCTACCACTCTCTAACTAGATTTGAAACACCGTTTTACTCTTCTTTCTAAGAACTCTATTTCAAATAGAACCAATGATATCTTCATTATAACGACTGCTCGCTGCTATGCTCTAGATTACTTGATTATTAAAACATTTGTTTCTTATTCATAGCTATAGACCATGCTATGGAAAGCCGAATGCGTGTGAGCTCGTCTGGGATTTGAAGAGTTATGAATAGCAATATCGGTTGCTTTCATGCATCAGCGTCAATTGGACTATCGGCAACTTGCAATCGTCCAACCTCCAAAAATAGCAACCCTTCATCAATCGTCAATAAATTATGATTCATTCCTCGCACCCAACCGACTTGCAATGCATTTCTTACCTCCTTTCACTTCTCCGTTGGTGCTGATCGCCGACAGGGACAACGTCGTAATGACGCAAACGATCGCCGATATCCCGATGATGATCAGACTGTAAACAACGCCCGACTCTCCGACGACCCAGGCCAACCGAAGAAACAGCATGACTCCCCAAATATTGAGGAGACATGGAATCAGAACCCCCTGGATCCATCCTAGTTTAATGCCGTGTCCCGCTGAGTCGTTGGATATCTGTTTCACTTCGGGCTCATCGGCGTCCTGAGGAAAAATGAAAAGAAATGCAAATTAGGAAACCATAGATCTGTAAAAAATACCCTAACATCCAGCTTAAGCTATGCTAAACACAAAACGTCGACAGAGCAAAAATCGTTTTGAATTCTAGGCCAAGAATTGATGAATAATTAACATAATGCATACTTTGTTAGAAAAAACTGATTATTTATTGATCTAATCCATTTTCAGTTCACACAATCAATAAATCCAATGAAATTAAATCTCACCTAATAGCACTAGCATTAGACAAAAATGATAATTCATGCCGTATGCCATTACACAAACACACACTCTTTTGGTAAGATATACCAATTGCAAAATATAAGGTGCGTAGCCACACACAACTTTCCTCCCGGGGGGGGGGGGGGGGCGTTAAACTCGACGATCCGCTACATATCGGGCGCTATACCTTGGTTCAACGCATTTCTACGGAAACATGTATCTATAACAAAATGTAGGTACTAGCTAGTTCAGAGCACTCGGTAAGTTTGATCGAAATCATTCCAGTCGTTTTTGAGAAAATTGGAAAAAATGATCATTCTGTTCGACAAATCTCGTTTCCTTAGAAAGTGGGGAAATAGTTTTCCAAATCAAAATGTGAGTGTAGGTTGCTAGAAAACACTCCGTCAGGTTGATCAAATTCAGTTACAGATTCAGTTCTAGGAAGTTGCGAATATGTTTTAAAAATACACGATTTTCGAGACATTGTGGTTATCTCTGTTCAACGGATTCTCTTTCTCCTGTAAAACGGTGAAAATAGGTGACATCATTTTGTCACAAAGGGGGAGGGGGGGGAACTACAAATGTCTGCTTCATGGGCCTATACTTCCGTTGATCGAATTTTCACAGAGATATTTATGGCGAGGAAAAGGTATTAGTTAGTGAAAGATAATTTCAAGTTTAATTAAATTGCCTGGGAAAAGACGTTTGAACTCCAGACTGCGATTTTTAGTGCTATTTACCAGCCGCGCAAAACAACTGAGGGGCTTGATTGACTCCAGAGGGCGCAAAATGCCGCTTTGCGTTCTGCGCTAAGTTTGTGGCTGGACGAGCACACTATTATCGGCTCAGTTGGCTGAAGATGCGATAGCGTAAGCGGATGAAAGCCCTGACGACTCGCTAGCGTGTTTACCAGTATGACAATTTCCAGTACATGACAATGAGACACCTGGAGTAAGAATAAACTCCTAGTCATACGTAGGTATGAAACGGCGATGTTTGCAAGTTCATTTGTGGTGCAGTGATCAACGTTGTACAATGAGAATATCAATATGTTTCACTTCACGACGAAAGTTGTGTTCAAGAAGAACTTCAAAGAAAATTTATAAGATTTCGTAGTGCTGTAGTTAAGTATACATGCTCTCTCTCTCTCTCTCTCTCTCTCTCTCTCTCTCTCTCTCTCTCTCTCTCTCTCTCTCTCTCTCTCTCTCTCTCTCTCTCTCTCTCTCTCTCTCTCTCTCTCTCTCTCTTTCCCCACCCTCTCGTTGCACTCATTATCTTTTACTTCATTTTGGGTTTGAACGTGTGAGTGCCCACAGCTCGTCCCAGGAAGGCGAAACAGGGATTAAACTGTGGAGAGGTACTTGATGGAAGGTGTGCCAAAGGCAAATTAAGTGCTCGGTTGTGCGTAACTTATTTTCTATGGATGTGTGTTTTGCTCTTTACAATACTTACACCATGTTAGCGAAAGGTATTGAGTTGTGAACGCGGTGGAATGAGAAGAGTAAATACGATTTGTTTTGTTGGATACATATTGGTTGAAGATTGTTAATGCAAATTGTGTAGAGGCCTGCATTCTGGGGAAATGGAAGAGAGAGCTTCATGGCCCTAATTCCACCAGGTGGTTAAATCCCCCCCCCCTCACCCGAAATCGCTCATATCCTTAAATTGAAACTGTTACTACCCGACACGTATTACACACTGATCCAATGTTTAATCACAAGCAGATCAAGTGCAATGGTGCTAATTCACCAAAGGAAGCGTGTGGGGGAGTGATGTTCCAACTTCCCATGATACATATAGAAGCCCTGCAATGTGTGGTGACGGCAGTGCGATAGTTTCCCGCGACGCATCTGTCATAGAGGCATCTGTAAAACTGCAACTCCACCTCAATAACATACACTAATGGGCTGACCAGTGGCGATATTGAAATGAACGCTGAAAAATCATGCATGGCCACATTTACCGTGAAAAGACTACATCAAGCACGCCATATCGTCATGAACAACCAAACCATTCCAGAAGCAGATGCGGTACGCTACTTGGGTGTACACCTACAGCTACGGCTCACGTTTGACGCGCACATAAGTGAGCTAATAAAAAGACTTCTTACCCGCATTAACCTACTCAAGACCCTCCTCAGCCAAACTTCATCATTATTGATGGATTATAAACGCCTAATTTATTTAACCACGATACTCCCAAAATGGCAGTATGGTTCCGAATAGGGGCTAGTACTCGCAGATCAAAAGGGTCCCAACTCAACAGAATCGAGCTCTTCGCCTAATAGCCGGCGCTTCATGGTTCGTGAGGAATTCTGTTATTCATACAGATCTCGACGTACAACTAGTAGCGGTCTTAAAGTCAACAATGGACCGTCCATAATCTACCACCAATCCTCCGCTTTTGGTCGATTATCAACACATGGGTCCGACTACTCCACTCCCTACGCCTCAAAAGAAAAAGAATGGTCGATCTGTTGGATTGTAACAATTAGTCCCACCCAACAACTCAATAAACTTATTTATTAACTATTTAACATTCCATAACCTTAAGCAACTATATTCTTTCCTTACTTCCATTATTATGATTAATACAGATTTATCATAAGAGAGTCTGTTGAAGGACAGCTACCCTAGTAAAAGTTCCGCTGTACTCGTACAATATTAAAACGTAGATGATCGAAACAAAAAGTATTGTATACAAAAAGTTGACTTTATAAGTAAACATTTTTTAAAAATCGGTCCAGCTGTTCTGTCGCAAATCGAACGATAGACTTTTGACATTTTATGTCTTTACTTTGCTTCATAAACTCGAAAATGTAACGCGGGATATGCAACGTCGGAGATGTAACGGAGAAGCGTCACGAAATATTTGTATGCAGTTAGGTGTACGCTCGGTAACGTCTGTTACAAAATCTAACGCTTGGTAAGTACACTTTTAATAACCTCAGTGACCAAAAATGATGATGTCAATTGAAATTGACGCGGCCATTATATCGAAACCATCAACGAGCACAATCACACGTAGTTATCATTGCATCAAAACAAAAATAAAAGACATAAAATGTCCCTGGTGGTTGCGTACTAGTACGAAAGCTGTACCCACCGTTTGCGTTTATTTATGTTGGCTCAACTCACGGCGGAAAGTTATAAAATCGACGGAAAAAATCACGACAAACAACAAAAATAATCACATTACGAAAATATCTGGTGCGTAGCAACACACAACTTTCCTTAGCTCTACAACAATTCACTTTGTACATGGCTAATTCTATTTAATCAATTCATTTTATCACTCAGTTAATATGAACTTGGTCAAACAACGCTTTACGGCAGCAGGAAGCGGTAGCGCTTACAGTTTCGGAATTTATTGTGCTGGTCGTACTAATTGCAGGACCATTATTGAGATATTGGTACACAGATAACTAACTAATGAGGCTGTAAACACAAATTTTTTGAAGAAGGATAGTAATTACTTTTGCAGAGTTATTGGGTAAAAACGTTTAGAACTGGTAGTAAGCGAAACAGCGGTAGTTGAAATTCAGGAATTTCTGGAGTAACCCCCATGTATCTCATGAGCGTTTCTAAACACTCACCCTTTAGGTATTGGATTGGGCTACAATACCAATGTTTTTTGACATTCTACAAAAATTCCAGCGGAGTTTATAAGGAAAAAAAACTGCGCTAAAAACGCTTTTGGTCGAAATTTTGATAATTTATTGTGCTGCTCTCGTCATTTTCCCACGAATGGGAATTTTATGGTATAATTGCCTTATTGAGACCTATCAATATAAAAAATGTAATCAAAATCATTAGAGCCGTTTTAAAGAAAAAAAATATTTGGCGTTTTGATCACTATGATAACTATAGTTAACTTTCGGTGGATTTTGTTCAAACCCTTATTTTGGCGTCCCATGGTAACCTGCAGGCGAGATATCAAGTTTGAGTGAATTTGGTTCTCTCTAAAAATCGTTCACAGACACACATACACTCAGACCATTTCCCCAAATAGTGTTTTTCAGACTCAGGGGGTTCTGCAACGTAAAGATCTGAAGAGAACTCAAATTTTTTTTTTCAGCCGATTACATAACTTTCCTTTCTACTTCGTAGAGCAAGGAAAGTAAAAAAGTTTATAACAGCGTTTTAGTTTAATTTCACACATTATACATACAATGGCCCCTGACTGGGCTTCGATATAATTAGGGGTAAACTCAATAAATGACACGATCATAAAATTTGTGTTCAACTTGCTCAATCAGATTTTTTGGACTCAGGAGTCCCTTGAACTTTGTCTTTGGTACCACTTCTCCGAGGGTGGATATTGAAGAAGACTCTTCCAGGAAAGCTAGGCATGGACCTGCGAGATAGTGGGACTTTTATATTAATGCCCTAGCAATACTTTCCTTGGCGTATGAGTAACGGAAAGTATCAAATCGAGAGCATCCATGTTTTGTAGATCGCAGACCAAGGATTAATGAATAGATGCTAAATAAAATCATGATAAATTAATAACTCATGTAATTAGGTCCAAGTTGATACAAGCCATGCATAACCCATACAATTCATTGTAAGAATTTAAAATTAATACATTTAATGAACAATGATTACTTAATGAACTTTTATTTTTTACGTGGGACGAAGGAGGGAGGGTCTATTCCTAGAGGCCCCACGAATTCGCAGAACCATTTGGTAAATTGCGTCATTGTCTCACGCCTCTCTACAATGACCGTTCTTCCTTCTCGTCTTCTTCGGCCTTACTAGAATTGTGCAGCGTTCCGCCATTCTCAAACACCCTCTTATACCCTCCAGCAGTTTGGGAGTTCAGAAATCTCTTTTCCAGGTTTTCATTCTTCATCCCTGCGTGATACCGAAGGCATTTTCGCGTGACCTGGACAACTGCGTCCTCCACCGTACACCACCAGCCTCAAATTGCCCTGGCTCAATCGCAGCTAAACGTGATCCAGTTTCCCTAGAAACGTGTTTCACAATAATTACCGTCGCACTTGATATTCGTTATTTACCCCTTTTACAGTAGTTCTTGCAGTTTTCTTATGACTGAACCGCAGAGTCTCTTAATGTAACCTAAACTAATCGTCATTGGGATCGTGTAATCAAGTTCAAAAGCTGAGAGGCCAGCTTTTTACTTGGCAATAGTTTATTTCTGTCCTGACCGGAGGGGATAAATGGTCTCCACAGACGCATAAATTATTTAAGTTTATTCCTTGAAAGTTGAAAAGGAGGGGGTTTGAAAAGGCTGGGGATTTGTGTGTGTGTGTGTGTGTGTGTGTGTGTGTGTGTGTGTGTGTCAAAACCCTCCTCGTTGACTACTGCAATTGACGGACAAAAGGAGGCGGAATAACTTAAATTTTCCGCGTCGGTCGAGCTCGTCAACAACATTTCACTCTTAATTTCGGCCTCAAAGGCGAGAAAAATGGTTCGGAAGCCGCCTTTTGAATTCTAATAGACAACGAGTGTGAGACTCTTCACTTTGCGCTACCTAGACAGCGAGGAAAGTATTGAAAGCCGAGCACAAAAAATTTCTGGTGCTAAGCCAAAAACACCACAACGGTCGGTCTGTTCGACGATCTGCCACACACATCTTCGGTCAACCCATCTGCACGGTAACATTATGTAGAATAAAATGTAATTACTAATTATCTGAAAGTACCCCGTAAGTTAGATCGTTGGAACAGTCTTTGAGAAAATGAGAAATTACCAAGCGTTACATTTTGTAACAGACGTTACCATGCACCTAACCCAACACAAAAATTGTAGTTTAAATGATTTACTTTTATGCAATAATCTTCAAAGTAATCATTAATGGAAAATTAACAAAACTATGGGAAATTTGTGATGCACAGGACCAGACATTTCGGACTTCTAAAAACGTTTTTGGTCAATTACATAACTTTATGCTTTACTTCGTATAGACAAGAAAAGTAAACGTTGACGCCGTTTATGTGGAAAACTTTTTTTTGCGTTATGATCAGTGGGGACTTTAGAAACTCAAATTCGTTAATTACCCCATCGATAGTTATTCAGCGTCAAAGTGGAGACGTTTTAAAGAAATGACGGAATTTTGGTCAACGTTTTGTGGAATTTTTCGTGGCATAGTGTTGATTGTCGTCTAAACCACGATTTTCTCCGATGCGATTCCTTATGAGTGATTGGAAACGTTGAGGCTGGCGGGGGCGAAAGAAACCTTTTACACAAACGCTGGGTACTGCTTTCGTACAAGTACGCAACCACTAGGAACATTTTATGTCTTTTATTTTTGTTTTTTTTATGCTACGTTTGATTGTGCTCGTTGGTGGCGTCAATTGCAATTGCGTTAGATTTTGTAACAGACGTTACCATGCACCTAACCCAACACAAATTTCGTGACACTTCTCCGTTACATATCCCGCGTTACATTTTCGAGTTTATGTAGCAAAGTAAAGACATAAAATGTCAAAACGGAATAATGTCCCCAAAGTGAGGCATAGTCCGAATTTCGACAACCGTCAGGTCCAATCCGTTAGTATTTTGAGCCTACTGGCTCTTTTGCAATAGAGTGCTATGTACTCTTTCGAATAATTGACCCTGGATGATCGTTGATTGCTGTGGTCCGGGATGTACAACCTGACTCGCATACGGAGTGGAATTCTAGAGGGCGATTAACAAATGTTCAAATCGACACGACACGTAAACTGATCTTGCTATTCGAGTACGAAGTGATATTTTTATTCTTTGTTTTGTTTAATTTACATTAAACCTTCTAGTATCGCTAAAAGGTCTTCGAACCGGTAAGTGTACATTGAATATTTTGACTTGGCTTTGTAACAGAATGATAGTCCCCATTCACCTTTGTGAACAAAAGACACTGTGCTAAGTTAATTAAATTCAATTAGTTATTTGCTGCGGAAAATTTGAAAGGACAACGCAAGTTTGTATTTTTTTTTTCTTAGCCTTACCGAATAAAAAGGAAAGTTACGTTTTTTGAATCGGCTCGAACTGCATATTTAGGCAGCAGGTCAGAACAGGTGGCAAAAATAAGGGTTTTAGCAAAATCGATTCAAAACTAATTATAGTTATCATAGCGATCAAAATTTGCTTCTTCTCGAACGATTTTGATCAAATTTTTTACTATGGGCAGTTCTCAATAGCGCGACAGTACAATTATCACTTGTTTTAAAATGACGAGAGGAGCACAATAAATTGTCAAATATTTGGCAGGAAGTCTATTTTAACGCGGTTTATTCCTTACAAATTCCGTTCATACGCTACTAGAATTCTCAAAATAATCAATTTAGTCCAATAACCTACCTATAGGTTGAGCATTTAATAATCTCATAAACCACCTTTGCGCTGATTACTCAACAACGGTCGTGGGATAAGTAGGAGCGACTCAATAAATTCTGAAACCTTAAGCGCCACCAATTTCTTTGTGGAACGTCGTTATGAGCTGAGTGAAACGCAGATTTGACTAGTTCCTAGAGTGGTAACTCGCTGAATGTACTTGAGACTGGGTAAAGTTGTGTGATGCGTCGTTCTTATACATTTGCTCACTGTAGTGACCCAATAAGCCGACTATCGAAAGTAAGAATATCAGGAGCTCCTTCAGAAATCTTTAATACAAACTAACGTCGCAGTGTTTCCTTAATGATTCCAGAGTTGATAACACAAACCTTCCTAGAAAAATCATGTAGATAGTCTCGTCCAATAACTACACATTGGATTTTAAATGAAGGTCTCGGTATAAGTAGCAGCAACTCAATAAATTTCGCGCTGCCAGTTTCTACGCAGTACGTGAAGTTAGCTTTTACAAGTTTGTACGAACTGAGTGAAAAATGGAGGAAAGTTAGTACTGAGGAAAGCTGTGCGGTGCGTCGCACTAGGCATTTTTACTTTCCTAGGCTCTACGAAGTAGAAAGGAAAGTTATGTAATCGGCTGAAAAAAAAATTTTGAGTTTTCTTCAGATCTTTACGTTTCAGACCCTCCTGAGTCCGAAAAACACTATTTGGGAAAATGGTCTGTGTGTCTGTGTGTGTGTAGGTGTGTCTGTGAACGATTTTTAGAGAAAACCACCGTACCAAATCAGCTCAAACTTCATATCTCGCCCGCAGGTCATCATGGGACGCCAAAATAAGGGTTTGAACAAAATCCACCGAAAGTTAACTATAGTGATCAAAACACCAAATATTTTTTTTCTCAAAAACGGCTCTAACGATTTTGATTAAATTTTTTATATTGGTAGCTCTCAATATGGCAACTATACCATAAAATTCTCATTTGTGGGAAAATGACGAGAGCAACACAATTAATTACCAAAACTTTCGACGAAATCGATTTTAGCGCAGTTTTTAGAGAAAACCACCGTACCAAATCAGCTGAAACTTGATGTCTAGCCTACGAGTTACCATGGGACGCAATAGTGAGGGTATGGGCAAAATCCACCGAAAGTTAACTATAGTCATCATAGTGACAAACAACACCAAATTTTTTTTCTCAAAAACGGCTATAACGATTTTAATTAAATTTTTCATATTGATAGCTCTCAATGAGGCAATGATACTATAAAATTCTCATTCGCGGGAAAATGACGAGAGCAGCACAATAAATTATCAAAATTTTCGACCAAAAGCGTTTTTCGTGCAGTTTTTGCCTTATAAACTCCGCTGGAATTCTTGTAGAATGTTTAAAAAAATTGCTATTTTAGTCCAATCCAATACCTAAAGGGAGAGTGTTTAAAAACGCTCATGAGATACATGGGGGTTACTCCAGAAATTCCAGAATTTTAACTACCGCTGTTTCGCTTACTACCAGTTCTAACAGTTGTTACCCAATAACTCTGCCAAAGTGATTACTATCCTTCTTAAAAAATTCGTATTTACAGGCTCACTAATTATCTGTGCTCCAATTACTCAAGAATCGTCCGGGAATGAGTACGAGCAGCACAATAAATTCCAGAACATTAGGCGCTACCGCTTCCGGCTGCTGTGAAGTGTCGTTTGACCAATTTCAAAGGAACTCAGAGGTAAATAAATTGATTAAGTAGAATTAGCCATTTACAAAGTGAATTGACGTAGAGCTAAGGAAAGTTGTGTGTTGCAACGCACCAGATATTTCCTTATAAACTCCGCTGGGATGTTAGTAGAAAGTTAAAGAAAATTGGTATTGTAGTCCAATCCAATACCTAAAGTGTGAGAGTTTAAAAACGCTCATGAGGTACATGGGGCTCACTTCAGAAATTCCTGAATTTCAACTACCGCCGTTTCGCTTACTACCAGTTCTAAAAGTGTTTACCCAATAACTCTGCAAAAGTAATTACTATCATTCTTCAAAAAATTTGTGTTTACAGCCTCATTAATTATCTGTGTACAAATATCTCAATAATGGTCCTGCAATTAGTACGACCAGCACAATAAATTCCGGAACTGTAAGCGCTACCGCTTTCTGCTGCCGTAAAGCGTTGTTTGACCAAGTTCAAATTAACTGAGTGATAAATGAATTGATAAAATACAATTAGCCATGTACAAAGTGAATTGAACTAGAGCTACGGAAAGTTGTGTGTTGCAACGCACCAGATATTTTTTTATCGAATCCCGGCTACTTCCACGGGAGGCATCTCATTTCTCTGGGTCTCTCCTTGGGATTTCCCTGACGGAAGTCTCTCGCCAAATAGCAAACGCCCAAGACGGACCTTCTGGAAGAGATAAGATGAAAGTGGGGACTTCTGGAGGACTCGGTCCGTCCGAGGAGGTCTACCCGGTTCGCACTGGTACGAACTGGTGGTCATCGTCAACTTCGACTTAGATCGCGTATGGCGCTCCTTCTGACGAAGGCGTTGAGCGAAGGTGAGAACCAGGTTCGCGTGTTCCTATCAATGGTTTAAATGCGGTAGAAAATTAGTAACACCAATTAATGTTTCAAGCCCAAGGACGTTTCTCGTGCATCTTGCGAAATACGAAGTACTTATTATCGTGAATCATCGTTGGACAATAATAATAAAATTGGAAACAAATGGATTCTTACATCGACAATTGTACTGCCTTGTTTGAGATGCATAACACACACATTTGTGTAGTCACGACGAAAATTGAACGAAAAAGCGAACTGGGCTTAGTGAAAACCTTGAATCTGTTCAATTCTTAGTATGTACAGGTTTTTTGCGGGGTTCGAACGTATCGAGGTTTAAATTCGCTCTCAAATCACGCCCTACGGTATATTAAAAGTAATAGCTAACATCAGAAACTTGGAATTAAATTTTTCGAAAGCTAAACGTATCTAATAAATTAACCAAATAGTTTGATCATCAGTTGACGAGGTCAATTAATATTCACAGTGCTTTTCATCGCTCTAGCAAGTATTTCAATATATTTTGCTTATTCTTGTCGTTAATGAGTAAACACAGTGTAAAAACAAAATCAAAAAGAGTTTAAATTTCAGAATTTATCGGGTTGCTCCTAATTATCTTACTACCATTTACGCTTCTACCTTATTAGACTATCAGCACGATTTTTTGGGAGAGAGCTAGGGAGCTGGATTTATGAATCAACAACTGCGCTAAAATAAGTTTTTTGCTAACATTTTCGACGATTTATTGCGCTTCTCTCATCATTTTCCCAAAGACCGTCATCCGTTGCGGACCAGGTACTATATTAATCTACATCATTGAAGGGGTTTTTGAGAAAAAAGTATTAGGCCTTTCAATCATTATAACAACTATAGTATTGCACCGATTTTGTTCATGCCTCCTATGTAGACCTGCAGGCCAGATATACAATTTGAGGTAGTTTGATCCATTTTATTCACACAGACCCAGATCATTTTCTGTAACGGCGTTTTTACTTTCCTTAGCGCTACGGAGTAAGATTTTTTTTAGTTTTCTTTAGAAATTTACATTTCAATCCCAAAAATGATCTATATGTGTTTGTCGACGCGATTGCATTATCTCTCCCCAAATCGGCTCAATGATCATCATAAAATCGGTGATGAACCAACAATAGTTATCATAGTGATTAAAAAATAATTCTTTCCTCTAAGACGCCTCCGACGATTTCGATTATATTTTTTGTGTGGACAGCTCCAAATAATACGAAATGTTTATCCGTGTGCGAATGACGAGAGAAGCACAATAAATTATCAATAATTTGAAGACTTTTTGATAAAATTGCAATACCGATAAATTAATATTCGACAAATCTCCTTTTATGAGTTAATTTGGCTTATATCTCCGTTCAACATATATATACAGAAATAATTATGGAGAACGAAATGTTGGTATGGGTGACTAAAAGACACTCCATTAGAATTTATTACATCTGGTGAAGAAGTTACCCTGGACTTTACGGAAATGTTCGAAAAACTGTTATTTTCGACACATTTTGATTTTTATCTCTGTTCAATGGACCGTCACAGGAACATTTATTGAGAACAATATGTAGGTATTAACTATTTGAAAACATCCTGTGAGTTTGGTGAAAATCGATGAAGTCGTTTTGCCAAAAAGCGTAAAAAACCTATTTTTGCTTCATGGGCCTATATCTCCGTTTACCGTATTTTCATGGAGATATGTATAGAGAAGAAAAGTTAGGTATTGATCAGTAGAAGATAATTTGAAAGTTTAATCAAAATTGTTAGAGCCGTCTTCTGGAAAAATGCAAAAAACCCTAGTTTTTGGTACATTTTCGTCGCCTTCCCATCGGCCGAAATCGCCCATAACCTTATTTTGGCGTCCACCAAAAATAACAAACAAAACAAAAAAAGAACCAGCTCAATCGGATCAGCCGCTCTCCCGCAAATCGAACTACAGACACACACGGACCACACGCCGAAATTAGGTTTTTTAGACTCAGTAGGCCTCAAAACGTAAAGATCTGAAGCCCAAATTTTTTTTGACACGATTACTATACTTTCCTTTCCCTTTGGGAAGCGGAAAGTAAAAATCGCGGAGGTAGTCCAACAAACTGTGTACACAGCGAAAGTTCAATACCGTTCATTCTCATTTCCTTAATTAGCATTTATCGCAGATTTTACACGATAAAGGTAAACAGGAACCTTCTAAAACAAATCTGGTCGATAGTCACGAGAATCGGCTATAGGCTGTTCCATAAGTAGGAGCAACTCAATAAATTCCGGAACACTTCCGCGAACACTAAGGTTGTGTAAACTTGTAACATCACATTAGTCGCTAGGGTGATTAGAATCGCTGAATGTGGGCAAGGCTGAGGAAAGCCCTTAAAACTTATAGATCTGAAAAAACTCAACCAGTCGATTACGTAACTTTTCTTATAAATACAATCCTCATTCCTTCGTCACCCTATTCACCTGCTGGAGATTGACAGTATTGAACTGTCGATATAGAATATTTGCGAGAAGCTATTTGACGGCTCGGTCTGCACGAGCAAACTGCTCAGAGCTTCAAAAACATCCTCCGCGTTTACCCGCATCTCACTTTCCATAGACAAATCCACGTGAGTAGCAACTGACCACTTATTCTTAACTCGCTATAAACAACATTTGCTTTCTCGTGGCCACACTCGAAGCCTCTTCGAAGCCAAAAGCCCCCGCCCGATTGGTCGGAAATAGAGACGAAATTTCGCCCCCGTTTGTTTTCGATTCCTCCGACCGGCAGAGCTGGAACTGACTGTAAAATAGCTGGTTTCGCTCGGTTCGAACTAGAAAAGAAACTGACGAACTTGCCTGGACTGTTGGGCAAATAGGGAGGGTTTTTGAATCCGAGAAGTTTCGATCGCTTGCGCAGCGTCCGGTCAGGCGGTCAGAAGAGCAGACCCGTTCTCCTGTTGCTCGCCCCTGACCGCGAGGTAATGAGCGCTTCTTTGAGGCAAAATTCTACAATTATCTGCGGATTTGGTTAGTGATTGATGACTATTCCACAAAACAATCTGCTCTTCTTCAGGAAATTGTAGACCAGTCAGCAGAAACAAAAAGACGAGAGCTAATTCTTCAGAAGGAAAGCGTGAGACTTTGAATTGCTGCGCGAATCCAAAACGACACAGAATGGAACACACATTCCAGTAGTTTTTTATTGACAGCTAAGCCGCATTTCCCTATATAGCCTTCTTGAAGATTTTCAGCCCCCCCCACCAAACAAATATTTGGTGCGAAGTATCACACAACTGTCCTCAACCGTGGCATAAATCGGAGCTTTTCAATAAATTTCGGAACCGTAAGTGCTCCCAGTTTCTGTGTCAAGTGACAAATAACTGAATGAACTCGGTGGCCGTGCAGGGTGCTTGCATGCTCCGTCTCATCTCCCTCGTCCAACCGCCATTTTCCGTTAACTGATACAATTGGTCCACCCAAGTACGCTTCTCTTGGCCCTGGTAGAGTGTAACTTAACTCCACAGGCTATTGAAGTGAGACTTGATCCATGGAGTGTGTTATTTCTAGGTAAGCGTCCTTCTTTCAACGTCGAACGTGTTTATACGGGCCTGACTGGGTTTTCTAAAGCGTAAGGTAAGGTGAGATTTAGACGGAGGACCTTTCCCCACTTCACTAACTGCACACACGACCTTGTCTCTGAGCTACAACTTTTATGGACAAATATAAGTTATGTTCTTAGTTTCGATGATTAAGTTTAAAAAAAAACTTTATTTAATTTTCAATGAACAGTTGATAGAAAGATGTGCAGGGTTGCACAAAGAGTTATCCCAAGTATGGACTGAGCTATACAGGGGTGGAACGGTGGGAATAGCTGAAGACAACTAGCGAAAGCTTAAGATGGTAGACCACCTCATGAAGGAGCGAGGTGCAGTTGGATGGGAATCGGGAGAAGGGGTTTCTGCTGATTTCTGCGTTCTGCGGTTTTTCCGTCTAACGCACTTGACGATGTCACAAAACAAACTGTTATTTTTCATAGTAAAATATCATACGACCAGAAATAACAGATGAGCCTGCTCAACCAGTAACTAACTGAAGGGTCATCACTCAAAAAATAATGAAGTAAATTTCAACAACCACCACCCCATAACTCCCCATTCCCCTCACTTCACTTTTTGACATATCATAAACAAAATCTGGGCGTTCAATGAGTTAAAACGGGATAGCGGGAAGGTTTCTAAGCGCTCAGCAATGTTCAATGAGGAGCCCAAGGAATGTACCAGGTTCCCAATTGGTGGAAAGTGTCGACCATGCGAAAGAAGTGAATCTTCTGAATAGATTGCATATTTGATCTGCTAGCGAAGTCGTTATTGCAAGAAAGAAAGAAGGATTGGTTTTATAACGTGGTTACAGGATTTCGTTTTTTACTTTCCTTGGCTCTACAAAGTTGAAAGGAAAGTTTGTAATCGGCTGAAAAAAAATTGTTAGTTCTCTTCAGATCTTAACGTTTCAGGCCCCCCTGAGTCCGAAAAACACTATTTGGGAAAATGGTCTGTGTGTCTGTGAACGATTTTTAGTGAAAACCACCGTATCAAATCAGCTCAAATTTGATATCTCGCCTGAAGGTCACCATGGGGCGCCAAAATAAGGGTATGAACAACATCCACCGAAAGGGGGCTCATTCCAGAAATTCCTGAATTTCGAATACCGCTGTTTCGCTTACTACCAGTTCTAACAGTTATTACCCAAGAACTTCAAAAAATTCGTGTTTACAGCCTTATTAATTTTCAGTGTACCAATTGCTCAATAATAGTCCTGCAATGAGTACGAGCAGCACAATAAATTCCAGAACTGTAGGCGCTACCGCTTCCTGCTGCGGTGAAGTGTTGTTAGGCCATGTTCAAAGGAACTCAGTGGTAAATGAATTGATTAAGTAGAATTAGCCATTTACAAAGTGAATTGACGTAGAGCTAAGGAAAGTTGTGTGTTGCAACGCACCAGATATTTTACTTTGGTCCTTGATCTAAACTGCAATAACTTGGGGGTCGGAGGGTGTTCCCCGGATTTTATGCTACAATAAATGTGCCATCATTAACCCAAACCACTGGCAGCTAGACACCCCAGAGGTTTTCACGCATTTATGAATTTTAAGTAGGCTCAATTTAATGAGCTTTGGTGGAATCGTGGGGTGGAACTCATCAAATTCCCTGTTACATAAATCTTCCCCGTAATTTGTTTCTATTGTTTGGAGATGTGGTGCACACATCTTTGGTTTTATCTCCCTAAGTTTTCCTATTCATCCTGTATTTGAGTTTCCCTTGAGGGCACCTGTGACGATTGCGACTGATGCCACAATTTTACATCGTGTCTGTATCCAAAAGTATCAAGAATTTATTGATTGATACAACTGAATGAAAAACAGATCGTTATAGTTGCAAGAGCGCCTAAATGCACGAGGGGTTGAGGAATGTTGTGTGAAGCGTCGCAATAGATATTTTCATTTCTGTAATTCCAGTGCATTCAACAGCCTCCCCTAAATACATGACTGTCCCTTGATGTTTGGTTATTCAATGAAGGTCATGTGTAAGTTACTTCGTACACTGTACCTTACGATGGATGCACAATTTCCACCTGATAGTTTACGATAATGACATTGTAAAGGTTAATGTCACAAAGAACAGGTGAGAGTATCGATCTCTCTCACGATGATAAGAGTTGACACTCAGGAAAGATGACTAGTGAGTGGTATTTTGCAAAGAGACGACTTTTCCATTAGCCCGAGCCTCCGCTCGAAGGACACGCCGCTTTATAGTTGTCAATAACAAAGGAAACAAGGGTAAAAACCTGTTAATAACTCAGAAAGAAACGGAAGGTATTATACCCGAAGTTGTCTGTCATCGTGGATCGCTTTTGTGCTGTTGAGGTCTAGTCAGAAAGGGGGGATGTTGAAGCTATTTGTTTATGAGAGTTCAGAACGCGATTTCATTGTGAGTGGACCAGTTTCTACAAAATAATAGAACCTCCTTCCTGCTGGCAGTCACTGGAAGCAAGTATGAGCTAGCGCTAACCTTTGATCGAATTTCGAGGAAAGCGCATCTGTTCGATAGCTCCAAAAAATATATAACGTGCTACACCATCATCATCCGAGGAAAATCGACGAGACCAGCACGATAAATCGGCTAACATGTCAGTGTAGTTTTTTCGATCTAAATGTCTTCCATGTGATTGTAGCGCTTTCAAAACAAAATATCTGGTGCGTTGCAACACACAACTTTCCTTAGCTCTACAACAATTCACTTTGTACATGGCTAATTCTATTCTCAATTCATTTATCCCTCAGTTCCTTTGAACTTGGTCAAACAACAAACACGTCACAGCAGCAGGAAGCGGTAGCGCTTACAGTTCCGGAATTTATTGTGCTGCTCATACTCATTATAGGACCATTATTGAGCAATTGGTACACAGAAAATTAATGAGGCTGTACACGAATTTTTTGAAGAGGGATAATAATCACTTTTGCAGAGTTAATGGGTAATAACTGTTAGAACTGGCAGTAAGCGAAACGGCGGTCGTTGAAACTCAGGAATTTCTGAAGTGAGCCTAATCTACCTCATGAGCGTTTTTAAACACTCACACTTCAGGTATTGGATTGGACTACAATACCAATTTCTTTAACTTTCTGCTAACATCCCAGCGGAGTTTATTATAAGGAAAAAACTGCGCTAATAACGCTTTTCGTCGAAAATTTTGATTATTTATTGTGATACTCTCGTCATTTTCCCATAAATGGGAATTTTATGGTATAGTTGCCATATTGGGAGCTATCAATATAAAAAATTTAATCAAAATCGTTAGAGCCGTTTTTGAGAAAAAAAATATTTAGTGTTTTGATCACTATGTTAACTATAGTTAAATTTCGATGGATTTTGTTCATACCCTTATTTTGGCGTCCCATGGTAACCGGCAGGCGAGATATGAAGTTTGAGCTGATTTGGTACAGTGGTTTTCTCTAAAAATCGTTCACAGACACACAGACCATTTTCCCAAATAGTGTTTTTCGGACTCAGGAGGGTCTGAAACGTAAAGATCTGAAGAAAACTCAAAATATTTTTTTCAGCCGATTACATAACTTTCCTTTCTACTTTGTAGAGCCAAGGAAAGTAAAAACCAGAGTCGAACTATAATAAGCTGCCTACACGATGCAACTTTAATTATGCTCAACCTCTTAAATCCTCCGTAATTGCACAACTGTGAAAATCTGTACGATGGTTCTATGAAGGTAGCGGCATAAGTAGCAGCAACCCAATGAATTTCGATACGTTGAGCGCTATTAGTATTTCGCCGCAGATCATAAATTGAGTGAATCAGTCTATTCAGCGTTAACAACCGTCGGATGTATGGGGGGCTAAGGAAAGTTGTGTGCACTCTCACGATTACTTCTCGTGGGGCGGCATCACTGTCTGATTCTGCGGCGTTTTACTTGCCAATTAGGCCACAACAAAGGGCAATTTGATACTAATTACTTGCAGCGTTCACCAGTGCTCATGTAGTGGCATCTTTGGCTCCAAACGAATCAGGCGTTTCCATCAAAATTGAGCGTCGATGGTTTGAATGGGCTTTCCCGATGGCAGGACGTCTCAGACGAGGGATTCCCATCAGCGAAATGAGTCTCGAAGCGGTCGTCTCGTAAGATGATATTGTGTTCCTGGATCAAGCCCTCGGAGAATAAAAAGGTCAGGTCTTTCTTTTTTTTTTTTTGGATCGATTGATTCCGTCGAAGTTATAAACGCCTCTTCCTGGCTCACGGTTTATGTCTCTCGAGGAGGTTGAACATCTGCCCTTCAACGGCCTTGAGAAACAGTTTCACCGCGGATGACCCGTTGATTTCGACGCAGAAGCTCCATTTCCCAGTTATGCGAATATTTTTCCGGGTGTTTATAGCCGTCGACGTTACGGATATTTTCATGACCGCTACTTCGAAAGTGGAGTTACGAGCGTCAATTTCCAGTATTCTCCCACGAGTGGGTAATGTTATTTGAGACTAAACAATGAAGCACGACTCAAAATAGGCGAAAAGAGAATAAACACTGCCGACAATGTTTAAAACAAGTTGAATTTATAGACAACTTCCTCGAAAACCGAGCAGTAAACCCTTGGAAAAAGTATGATTGAATCAACAAGACGATGGACGAACAAAGCAACGCAGAAACGAACCGAAGAATCGAATATTATCCCAAATACTGTTTCCATTATTAATACAAGAAGTAACATACACATATTTACTGCTTAATAGGTGCTAAGTTTATCGAATTACAAAATCATATCAAACTATTTTATAATTCATGAAATGAAAAGAGACATTAATTTTTTATTCCTTTTTATTTAATGTAATTAAACGTTGAAATGGAGGTACCGCCAAATTCATTCTATATTTTAAAATGTACGCATTCAAAATAAGGTATTTTACACTTATAATACTATAAAAGTTATCTATTATCGAGTGTCCAAGTGTAACTTATACATGTATTTATCATATATTTGAAAGATATTTACACCATTATGGTTAAAGTATATTATATATATTATTTTTATGTTTAAAGTACACTTTATATTAATTTTTAGAAATGTTTTGTATGCTATGTACGTACACAGAAATTTATAAAATTATGCTGCTCCAATTACTTTTTCATTATTTATAAGAGAAGTAATTCCAACACGTAATTATTCAAACCGTTTATAAAATTATGTATATATTTAATAAATATTCATTAAGTGATGTTTAAAGTTTGTTTTATTTCATATTATATCAAATGTAAAATAGTATTTATTAAATCCGTGTATAATCATATTGCAATAAATAGCGTAGGTTTTTACCGTTGTTATGTTATGTTGTTATGGTTTGAAAAGCATAAATTATTAGATTGTCATTGAACAGCGAATTCGTCATCTTGAGCTGGAAAACTCAAGTCGAAAAGGGCGTAGCACCGGACTATATATGTCACCAACAAATAACCTAGACGCTTGCAGTCAAACCGTTATCTAGTTGCCCATCACCAGAATTGAGCCTCAAATGGAAGGTACCCTAATGAACTATGATGGTGACATGATCTGTGAGGATTATCTCGGACATTTCGATATGGTAGCGGACAGATCAGCTCCCCATCATACGATTGCTTTTTCACCAGCTCAGCTCATATATGGAAAAGATTTGCGATAGAAGACTTGGTCCGCCCAGTTGCAATGGAAACTATCTCAAGAACGGAGTACGCCTTTGATCTACGCAAAAAACTTGAAGAAGTTCGTGAGTTCGCGAAAGAAGAGGCTGCCCTAAAAATGCACTCGCAGAAAGAGGCTGACGATCGATGGGCACAGACACCTAATGGGGGAATGAGCCAGGCCAGCCGGCTCATTGGCGCTAAGGGTCGACAGTCTTTTATGACTGCCTTCAGTTCCGCGTGCACATCCTCAAGTGCTGGCTCGATGCGTGGAGTTGGGGATGAAGCGAAGTGGCCTTAGTTTGTGTGCAGTGGGGCGAGGTAATCTGTGGTGCGTGTTGTGTGCGACAGTGGAGAACCACGACTCCAGACACTGCCACCGAGCTGCCCAGGCTTGAGCGAACGTGGAGAACCTTCGCCTCGCTGAGCTGTAAGAGAGGAGCGCAGGGAGGGGGGGGATGCGTGTCCTGGCTCGCACATCGCCGTAGAGGGGTGTCCGTCGCATCCTCAATGGTGTCCCTTCCACAGGGGCAGAGGTCGAATGTGCAGCGTTTAAAAAAGAAGAGGCGCTGGTTGGAAAGCCCCATGCCTGGGCAGCAATTGGACCGTGGGGAAGGAGGGGTGCCATCCCCTCATTTCCAGACAGCCCCACTGGATGGAGGGGATGATGGTGTGGAATGTCGGGCCGTTGGACCGTCATCCCATCGTGCCTACCAAGCATCCAGGATGGCATCTAGCGCG
Source organism: Pachypeltis micranthus (assembly GCA_020466155.1). Classification (NCBI taxonomy): domain Eukaryota; kingdom Metazoa; phylum Arthropoda; class Insecta; order Hemiptera; family Miridae; genus Pachypeltis; species Pachypeltis micranthus. The sequence goes on along the minus strand of CM035770.1, from coordinate 52,323,268 downwards.
AGTTCAAGACAGCACTCAGTGGAGTTGTCCAGTCTGAGTTGCCTCGATAGTCAGCGAGTGCTCCGCGCCAGATGTTTGATCGTAAGACAGCTAGGTCCAGAGCGAGATCCATTGGGAGGGTACCCACAAGCACCTGCAGCGCCAGGTGGGACGTCGTCCAGTAGGCTGGTAGCATAGCCAGGAGGACGTCCCTCTGCATGGTGCGTGCTCGCCGCTGATCATGCTCCGAGGGACCAATCCATCAAACTGCCACAGCGTAAAGCAGGATCGGCAGGAAAACGGCCCGGTAATAAACGCAGCGGGCGTGCAGGGCACAGACACCAACTTCCAAAGCGATTGGGTATGGGTGTTCGATCCCAAACGGAAGAAAAGTGTTTGACCAAAGCTTCAGCCACTGTGGACAGGACCATGGGTCATTGACAAACAACTCAACGACGTATTGTTCGACGTGAAGTTGGGAAAAACGAAACGACGTTTACATGCGAATCGCATAGCCAAGGCGGACGTCAGGCCTAACAGTCATGGAGGGGGTAATGTGGAGTAACTAACCCCACAGGTGTTTACCGTTGTTATGGTTTGAAAAGCATAAATGATTAGATTATCGTTGTTAATAAAAACTCGAATCGATCGACATTGTTACAATAGTTTTTGCATTATTTGTATAAGAGGCAAAATTTATTGATAAAACAATATTGCAACATTTATAAAAATGAACCAAATTATTTTTATGTTATATGTATTACATTAAGTATATGATTTATTAACTTTATACGCAGAAATGCCTGCATTTTAGATTAATTACGTAAGAGATAAAATGTATGCACACAATGAAATTATGCTGAACCGTTTATGAAATTATTCTAAAAGTTTATTTAGTTTAATTTTTTGAAATGTATCAGTTAATAAATTTATAAATATACGGGCATTTGCACGATTATATTGCATTCAATAACTTTTATTCAAGAAGTTTGCAGTTCAGGGGACGTGGTTTACAGACACAGCTTCATCCATTTTGATCCTCAGCGTCCAGCGTCCAGCTGTCACATTTACTTGTCGTAGGTCGAGATCACTGATGTGCAAGATGTAGAAAAGTGGGCTGAGTAGTCTGCCTCACGGAACTCCATCGTAGGAAGTATTTGTCGCATAAATACGACTACAAAAGCTTTGCATCTCTATTGGAAACATTTTTCCAAGTTCGGAAGTAGTTTTGTCGTCATTATTTTGTCATGTTAGTTGATGTAGGATGTTAGGTTTCTAGGATGATGGAAGTGAGGGCCGGCCATGCGCTTATATCTTTGTTGCACGAGTTTACGAAGTTTATCGGTGCACGTGCAGTTAAGTAATTTGTCTGGTTTTTCTATTTGTAGTTGGTAGCACCAACACTTTTTCTCGCAGATCATCATGAGTGCCGTTCCATTTAGCACGATATTTTGCCAGCGAGAGCGAATAGAAGGTTAATTCTCGGCGAGAGCGACGTGAAATATTTAAACATATCGCTTTCTCTTGTTGATGGCCCTACGTACAAATTGCAACGAATTAACTGACGGCTCAGAACGGTCGCGGACTTCAGGAAAATCCAATTACGTCTGAGGGCTGAGAAAGTTTGAGTGTCCACCGCATTACGTTCCGATTCTCAGAGCGATTTTTGAATAGCTCAGCTACTTGGCTTAGTGCAGATATCGCGTTGATTACGTCTATTTCTCAATGTCTGAGGCTCCGCCCAGTCCTCTAATCGGGTTCAAGTCATTCGGTTTGATGGCAGGACCGTCCGACAACGTGACGCCTCATTTTCTCTTCGACGCGAAATATTATGGAACCCAAATCCCCAGACGTTTCGCGAAATGACGTTCGATTTTTGGGGCTTGAAAGGTGAAAGTTGCTCAACTCATTTAGAGTGCTTTGACGTCCAGCACGTTCGAACTTAATTTGTACGACTTTTGCTATCTATAAATCCGATTACGACTCAGGAGGAAATGAGGAGTAACGTCGATAGCTTCACCTGCCCTCAGTACACAGAAGTTAAATGTGAAATAGTAAGCAATACAAATCTGGTACGATGCGTCCCACAACTTTCCACAACCCCACGTACATGTGTTCCTCGTTTATGTCTTTAGCTACCAATCCATTCCATTTTGCACTCAGTTCACGAGAACTTGGTAAAGCATAACTTCCCGTTTTACATAAAAACTGGTAGCACTTGAAGTTCCAGAATTTATTGTGCTGCTCCTGCTTATGCCGCGGTCTTCATTGAAAACTGCCAAACGCTAGGTAATTCATTAGACTACCAACATGATTTTTTTGGAAAGGTTTGTATTTAGAGTTCTGAAAACTGCGAAAAAAACGACCGGATTAGTTCCGGGATTTTTTAGGTCGTTCCTGCATTTCCTATGAGCATTGTTCAACTCACACCATGTACCAAGCTTATTAGACTTGGAATTTTGATAACGCTAGTAAAAGTGAGTGAGATTTACAAGACAAAAACTGCTTTTAGTCGAAACGTGTGTTTATTGTGCAGCTCTCATAATTTTGTTTGTTTGTTGAAAAGAGTAATTGTATCGAAATCGTCAGAGCCGCTTTTGATGAAAAAAACATTAGGTGTTTTGATCATTATACTACTATAGTTAGTTTTGAACCGATTTCGCTCACGTCTGTATTTTGGCACAGTCGACCTGTCGACTATACATCAAATTTGAGATGAGTTGCCGTTCTCTTTCAACCTCGCTCTCAAACACACACACAATTTTGTCGAATGGCGTTTCTCAGACTCGAAAATTATCAAAACGTTAAGATCTGAAAGAAACTTAAAAAAACCATTTCACCCGATTATGTAACTTTTCTTTCGACTCCGTAGGGCTAAAGAAAATAATAATAAAATGCCAAGTACCCGTAACTCATATGCGTACCGTGGACAATTGTTTGTGGAAATGAAGTAATATAAAAATTGAATAAAAGTACTGGAAATGATTCATTCATTTAGGAAGCCATTGGCAACTAAAAAATAGAAGAAATTTGGTTATAAGGGGTGTCGATTATGCTCGTAACGTACGTGTGTTCGTTCATTTTGCAGTGCTCCACGATGATCCCCACAGTCTGCCTTAGGTCCTTTCTCTCCATCTTCAGAAGGCTCCAGTGTTATATCGTGTGTTCGCACTGAGATGAAGCGTTTTGAGTGCCTCAATCTCACAGCATTCCAGGCAGTCTGATGCATATTTCTGGCGCGGTTTTCCCACAGTCATCTCCCACTCTGGCCAGATGGTCCGCCCTCTCATTTCCAGTGATCCCTTTCTGCCCAGGAATCCAATGAGAGTCTAGTAAGGACTAGATCCGCTTACTGCACTCCGGCACCTGTTTTGACGTTGTGCTGTAGTTCTTCAGCTCCTTACACAGCGCTTGACTTTTATCGCTACCTTTATTCGTTCATTATGATGAGTTAGTTTGGAGTATCTTGCTAAAGTTACTATAGTTAACGTACCTGTTTAATGAGTCTGTCTTCTCTGGCTGGTGAGATACTGTGGGCAAGCGCTTTCGATGTAAAGACATCATCGCCTGGCTGTTATGTCAGTACTAAAGTCAGTTAGTTGGTCAAGGTTCTTATATAGGAAGAGAAAGGTTAATGGGATGGTGTAGCGTGGGAGGGAGGAAGGAGGCCATTCACCTCCGGGGAAATCCGTGGGAAGTGAAGGGAAAAGAATGTAAGGGCAGTATGTATGTCTTTTTTCCTTTTTTTCTGAAACGCAAGGGTGCATGCGATACCCTCACTGCAACCACGAACAGGCTTATTGTACTGATCCTCAGACCATGGCCCCCTGCACCACCCCCAGGCCCCACAGCACTGGTCTCACTTTGTGTGACGTCACCTAAACGCCTCCACCACCGCCACACAAAGTGAAGGACATCCGCAAGTTCTGCATTTGCCACCTCTTCCGGCTGAAGAAAGGATTTCCCTAACAAACGATGGCGCGAGGCTGCGAGTTCATCGCATATGCACAACACATGCTCTGCTGTCTCTAGCCCCACCTCGCAGAACCTGCATACCTGTACCTCGTACTTGCCAATATTTGCTAGGTGGTACCTCAGCGGAGAGTGACCTGTAAACAGGCCACATATGATGCTCATATCCTTCCTCCCCAGTGCAAGCACCTCCTTGGCCCTCTTTTTGGAGAGTCGGATGAAGAGTTTTGACTGTCTAAGGCAGGGCAGCCCTGCACCTATCCTCCCATTTGCCAACCTCTCTAAGTAGGTGGCTCCTGGTAGTCCTAACAAAGGGCTCAGGGCTGACAGGGACCTGCACTAATCCCTTCTTTGCCAATCCATCAGCCCATTCGTTTCCCACTATACCCTGACGCGTGGCACCCAACACAGTGTTACATTGTTGTCCTCGGCCAGGGCCTTCAGTCCAGTCAGACACTCCCACACTAGCCGCCACATAAGACAGTACGAGGCTAAGGCCTTGAGAGTGGTTTGATTTTTTTTTGTAGGTTCGTATCCAGTTGTCTTGAGGTGGTTGGCAAAATATAAGTCGTCTTTGTTCCTATTAAGATATTTAATGTATTCTGAATATCTGGTCCGTATTTTTCGTCCTGTTTGTCCTATGTACGGGTAAAACGCGTACAAGGTATTTTATAAACCCCACTTTGGCCCAGTCAGCCTGTTTTTCAGTCTTTGCAGTTAGTTTGGTTCTAACGTGTTGTCCGTACGTAATGCAATTTGTATGCCTTCCTTTCGGAAGATGTTAGTTAAAGAAGCCAGAGAAGACGGACTCATCAAACAGGTAATAACTTTGGTCATTCATCTACTGGCGGAACTAATCCAATTTCTTTAATATCTTGGAAGTTAATTAATTCAATAAATTGTCAAAGAAGAAACAAGAAGAGACTCCTTCGTTTCTACTCTTTGGCGCTCAGTATTTCGCAGGTCCTCTTCTTTTGGAATTCGTAACTTTTTGACGCCGTTTTTAGGAGGGGTTTTACTATTGGACGGGGTTTCCACGACTTCGATGCGAATGATTTAGTTCGTAGCAAGTGATTTCGTAAGGGGGTAACAATCGTAACTTTCTTACAGTTACGATACGCTACTAAAGCAAAGCGGAAATACTGATTTCAGCTTTTTAATTTCAATTTTCAATCTTCCCAGCTAAACAGCGTCGACATTTCGTTCGTCGACGCTTTTATTACTACTGATAATAAAGCGTGTTATTTCGAAATCGTTAAAACCACTCCACCAGAAATTCGCGCTCATTTTGACGAACGTCAAAGACTTCGGAAGAACCGCAGACCACAAAAGTTAAACAATCGGGTACACTTTTCAGCTTCTTCAGATAATTGCATCGTCTTTTTGCAAAATCCAACTCACCAGTCATCTCTCATGGAAGAGTGCTCACTTTTACTCGTGTACCATAATGAGTGAGAGAGAACTGATTAATTAATTTCAACAAGCTGCCCTCTCTTCTGTGTCATTGTTCTTGATATTATTAATCAAGGAAAACTCGATATTAAACTCGAAATTAAATGAACCACGAAACGTGTTTTTGTAATCTTTTCAAGTCTTACACACTGTAAAATGTGTAACTGAATTTGATTAATTCCTACTCTTTGATATCCAGAAATATTTCTGTAGACGGAGAGATCGTATTTGTAGCGTCTCGACGAATTAAAAAACTGTGCTACTTTGCACCAGATTTTTCTTGTTTTATTCTATTGACATGATTTTTTTTTACTTCGGATAGCGAACAGTAAAAAAACGGGATTCAGATTCGGTTTCCGTACAAAAAAAAAGTACTGTGGCGCAAAAATGAGTGCCAGTTTGATCCTTAAATGGTTTTGGCGCTGAAACAGTTATTTCCGACGTCACGGCTCCTTACGCACTCGACCTTATCAACAGAAACTCGCAGGAAATAGGTTGACAATTGCAGGCAGGTTAAGTTCGAAGTCATAGGAAATAACGTTAAAGATTGCGAAGGTCAGGCGTTTAAACGGTAATTATCGCCGATAAGAGAACAGCACGTGGAAGCCATCGATGAAAATATCAACAGGAGGTTGGAATTGACACTCCGACGAATTTATTGATGAGAAGCAAACAAAAGTGAAAAACTCTTTGATCTGTAGCGTGGAGTTCAATAAAACCTACCGACGATAGTAAATATCCGAAAGAAGCGACTTCCGGCGGGGAAGACTTGACTAATATGATGTTCACCGATACGTCTCTCTCTAGAGCTTTACACACAACACGGATAGATCCTCTTTACCTCAATTATGCGACTATGCAACAACGTGGCTACCGCCCGATGCTCCCACGACAAAATTCAATGTGAGAGGTAGAATTTTTAAATGAACGTGTCAAGGGCTACTGAGTGCGAAAAACACCTTTCGAGCAATTAGTGGCCCTGGAGAGAAAGGCTAAACCAAATGAGGTCTAATTTGATACCAGGGCTGCACATCAACATGGAACGCCAAAATAAGTGGTTGACATAAATCGGACGAAAACTAGCTATAGTTATCACAGCGATCAAAACATCAAATACAACGAAGCCTCGCTAATCCGAATCAATTAGGGCTGAGCCCGATTCGAATTAACTGAAAAATGTGTTTGCACTCACGTATTTATAGATTTGAGAGCTTATTTCAGGGTCCCAAATTATGATTTTACGTATACCAAATATCATGAATTATGTTGCTAATCGGCAATTTTTAGGGCCTCAAATTTATAATTAACGTTCAACAAATTTCATGATTCATTTTATTATTTTTCAGATGCCATAAGTTTCATGTTCAATCGAAAGCTGTCGAAGCGTTTCCACAGTTTCCCAGTAAATTCTCACTAAATAAATGGCTAATTCTATTTAATCGATTCATTTATCACTCAGTTCCTTTGAACTTGGTCAAACAACACGTCACAGCAGCAGGAAGTTGTAGCGCCTACAGTTATGGAATTTATTGTGTTGCTCGTACTCATTGCAGGACCATTATTGAGCAATTGGTATACAGAAAATTAATGAAGCTGTAAACACAAATTTTTTCGGAGGATCGTAATCACTTTTGAGTTATTGGGTAATAACAGTTAGAACTGGTATTAAGCGAAACGGCGGTAGTAGAAATTCAGGAATTTCTGGAGTGAGCCCCATGTATCTCATGAGCGTTTTTAAACACTCACCCTATAGGTATTGGGTTGGACTACAACACGACTTTTTTAACATTCTAGTAACATTCCAGCGGGGTTTAAAAGGAAAAAACCGCGGCAAAAACGCTTTTCGTCAAAATTTTGATAATTTATTGTGCTGCTCTCGTCATTTTCCCACTAATGGGAATTTTATGGTATAATTATCTTATTAAGAGCTATCCGTATAACAAATTTAATCAAAATCGTTATAGCCGTTTTTGAGGAAAAAAATTTGGTGTTTTGATCACCAAGATAACTATAGTTAAATTTCGGTGGATTTTGCCCATACCCTTATTTTTGCGTCCCATGGTAACCTGTAGGCTAGACATCAAGTTTCTGCTGATTTGATACGGTGGTTTTCTCTAAAAATCGTTCACAGACACACATACACACACACAGACCATTTTCCCAAATAGTGTTTTTCGGACTCAGGAGGGTCGTAAACGTAAAGATCTGAAGAGAACTCAAAATTGTTTTTTCAGCCGACTGTGATATATCTTTATAGCTGACCACGGATGAGAGGCCTGCTGGATCTGAATCAACGCCGACTAGATCGCGGTTAGAAATTATTTTATTTTATTACCGTGACAACACATTGAAGTAATGAATGTGTACTTTTATATAAAACAAGAAGAAACTAATTAATTTTTTATAATGTACTTTGTAAGGAAGATTAATTTTAATTTTCCGAAAGAGGAAAGATGTAACATACGAGCTGGTAGTCGTCACTTTTGTCATGACGTCAGTGATCAGCTGTGGCGAGCGTTCCCGCGTCCGAGCGATCCCACTTCTCTCCCTTCCACTCACTCCGACTTCCCTTCCTCTGGTTTTCTGCTTCGAAATTAAAATTCCGGGGTGGCTTGGTTTCAGTCGCCATTTCTTTCGATTTCGGTCGCGAGCAGGTCCGACTACTTCCGTGGGAAATTCGTTATCCCTATTTATTAGGGTGATTCTTATGAATCGTAATTTGCAAAAACGATTCACTTACCGCGAATACGGACACAACTGTATTTAGCAACGTAGGTTTTTTTGTTTTCACCTGACACCATGTGATATATCTTTATATCAGCAGAGGGAATTGATTAACACTCGGTTTGATCGTGTATATCGAACTGTTGTATTTTAGATTAGGTGCTTTCTAGGTGGCAAGGTAGGTGGGAAGGGAAGTCGGAGTGAGTGGAAGGGAGAGAAGTGGGATCGCTCGGACGCGGGAACGCTCGCCACAGCTGATCACTGACGTCATGACAAAAGTGACGACTACCAGCTCGTATGTTACACCGACTACATAACTTTCCTTTCTACTTTGTAGAGCCAAGGAAAGTAAAAAGAGCTAGAAGGGAAACGTTTCAAGACCGACTCAAATTAGGCGGTATTTTTTCTCAAAAACGGCAGCTGCTATTTTGATTAAAGGTTTTGTGTGAACAGCCTCAAAATATCATAACAGCACTAGCAGCAGCAGCAGTTGATCGAAAATGTCGTAAAAATTGGTTTTTTTTCTACCTTTCGTTTCCACGTAAATCTCTCTCACACAAAACCATGGTTGACAGTGCAATATGCTACGTACAGGATGAAGGATCAACTGTGATCGTAAAATACTTAGGAGCGACTCGATAAATTCTAGATTTCTCACTACTGCCGTTTAATTGACAATATTTTCTCAGAGTTTATTCAACTACAGAACAATATATCTATTTAACTCCAGAGCAGTAAATGCGAGGAAAAAATCAAGTCGACAGACTCATGAATTAATTATACGCTGATGACTCATTAAAGGTAACTACGTTAAGTAGAAGCAACGCAACAAAGCGGAGCGTCAAAGCTACCTATTTCTCGCATTGAAACACTTATTACTTCAGCCCTAAAATTCGCCGAATGTGCGTGGGGCTGAGGAAAGTTTTGCTTCGGAAATGGAAAAACTTTTAGTTCTGAATGGAGGCCGACGAGCAGTTAGCTTCTTTATGCGTGCTTCTTTCCGCCTCCCCCCCCCACCCTCCTTTTCAATTTGAGTAAAAAGTGAGTGGTCTCGGGGTGAGGAAAGTAGAGTGATGGGTCTCACCATACACTTACTGACTATTTGGATCGAATTTTTGCCCCCTTGTCCCTTGAAACACACCCTGAATAGTCCTAGTGTCGAAGAAGACGTTACATAACATAGAGAACTTGAGCTGCACCAGTACTGCGGGGCAACAACGATATCCTCAACGTACCTTGTCGTCCGAATTGCATAACTCAAAACTGACAAATTGTCGAGGAAATTAGCGGCTCCTCTCGGACGAAATGACTAATGGGTTACACTAAAAACCCGACCTCGCCACGTCGCCAGACCTCGAGCCCAGGTCGAGTAATTGTATTCCGCAGTCGACGACATTTGTTTTCATAGCTATTTATTTCTCCGAGGCTCGACGAGGCTGTGGGACCGTGCCATGATTTTTACAGCGCGAAACGTATTTCTCCAATTTCGACACCTGTCGGCGATTTTGTCCAGACACCAGTTCCCTTGACGGAGGCCGCGTCGACGCTTTGGTACAATTTTGAGAAAATGGTCTGCGCGTGTGTCCAATCGGTTCAACACGACACATTTAGTGGAGACAAAGTATTAGGAGTGTGAGAAATGCGATTGCTTCAAACTATTTTCTGCACGAGTGGAAGAATCCAACCACCGACTTCGGCATCAAGTGACTGACATCACCCTCGGGGCACACCAGGAAATGCTCTTTTACTCCTCTAATGCTTTGCATAAGATAATGGCCTTAGGCTTCCAATCACAAATATTTGGTGCGACGCATCATAGAAATCTAGCTACTAATCCAATCTATTTTCCGCTCAGTTCATACGAATCGTAAAACATAACTTTTTATGTAGAAACTGGCAGAGCTTCGGAGCGTATTGGTTTGCTGCTACTCATGCTACGACATTAGTTGAAAACCCACTTTACAGGTAATTGGTGGGATTGTCAGCTTGATCTTTTTACTTTTGAAAGGGTAAGGGAAAAATTACGTGTAAAAAAGCTGACTTTGCTTTGATCTTCGCGTTTTGAGGCCTATTTAACCGACTGGCGAAACCTAATTCCAGCCCATCGTCTGTGTGTGCCTATAATTCCATTAGTCGGTTGGACACATGTCCGCCCGCTGTCCATGGCCTTTAACGTGGTCTAAAAAATCTGTTCTTTGGCACAAAAATTCAATTTGGTGTTTAGTTGTGCCCGCTTGATCGGTTATCCTATCGAACGAAACCCCACTGTTGTCACGTGCAAAAAATGGATTACAAAATTAACATGAACGAAATTTTGGCAGTTTTATCGCAATTACGTCGTGTTTGGCATCGTGTCCACGGTATTTTTCGATGCGGAGTCGAATGAAACGAATATCAGTGGCGTTTATATCGAAAATAGTGAAATCATAGTAAATATAGAGAGCCAAAGTCACGTGTCACTCCAACCTGACTCGTAACTCGTAGCGGCCCCAAGAAAATGTCAAGTTTCGTCGTCCAGTTGTAGTTAGGTAATGTCTCGTATCATTTACTAGTATTTTTCGATGCCGAGTCGAATGGGCTGGGTGTAGGAGGAGTGAGACTGGGTCAAGCTGTACAATCATGAAGCGCGAACGAATAATACACCATTCTGTAATAATTTGCGTTTTTTGTTTTGTTTGTGTTTTCTTGAAGTTAACGTATCTGTTTGATAAGTCTGTCTTGTCTGGCTGGTGAGATACTGTGGGCGTTCGCTTTCGATGTAAAGACATCATCGTTGGCCGTTAAGTCAGTACTAAAGTCAGTTAGTGAGCCGTAGTATCCCCCACAGTATCTCACCAGCCAGAGAAGACGGACTCACCAAACAGGTACGTTAACTTTAGTCATTTACCTACTGGCGGAACTAACCCAATTACTTTATGAGTGATTGTTTGTGTTGGGTGGGTGACAAAACAAACTTTGCCAAAAAACCAGGGATTTAAACCATTTTTCTCAATAACGGCTCCGGCGATTTTGATAAAACTTTCAAATTATCTTTTAATAATTAGTATCCAGTAGTAATCTTTTTTTTTGTGTAAGTACCTCTGAGAAAATTTTTTCTTCTTTTTAGAATAAAGAAAACTTGATTGTATTGAGTTGGTGTACGAGTACAAGAAATGTATACGTGGAGTTCACTGACAGCCCTCAGCCCTGTTAGATTAAAGTGATAATAGGTACGCGATAAACGTGTATGGAAATAACAATAATAGATAAATGGAATTCGCTCGTCGTGATTGGAAGGCCACGAAATTTAACGCACGAAGTCGCACGGTTTCTCTATCTTTAAGGGGCCGTATCTTAGGGGGAATGGTGAGTTGGCAGGAATGCTGGAAATGGATTGGTTTTCGTGAAACATCATTAAGAGCAGAATTAAACTTGGAAAAGGTATCGCTAAGCACTTCTGCACAGTTAGAACCACACCATCAGTTATTAAACGGAGGACTCTGAGTTGTGTGCCCGAGGAAAACAGAAATATACACACGAATTGAACGAGATACAGGACTGTATTGATACAACGCGAGAGTACGTGATTGCACAATCACTCAGAACGATAGTTCTCGGAGTAGAGCAAGAATGAAGGAGAACATACACAGCACAAACCACAACTTGAGCGCAAGTATAGCTATTAGAATAAAATAAGAGCAGAGGAGAGCGAGGAACTAGCAGGGAGAACTGGACGCGAACGAATGCGAATCAGCCAAAATGTGTCCTGGTATGGTTTGAACAACAATAGACAACAGTCCCAAAGGCTAGATGAGGTTTTCCGCGTGACTGTCCTCAGTTTTGCTCGCCAAATGAGGAAAACAATCCGTTTTGAACAGTTTGGACCCTTTTAACTTTCCTTGGCTCTACGAAGTAGAAAGGAAAGTTATGTAATGTAAAAAAATTTTGAGTTTTCTACAGATCTTTAAGTTTCAGACCCTCCTGAGTCCGAAAAACACTATTTGGGAAAACGGTCTGTGTGTGTGTATGCGTGTCTGTGAACGATTTTTAGAGAAAACCACCGAACCAAATCAGCTCAAACTTCATATTTCGCCCGCTGGTCACAATGGGACGCCAAAATAAGGGCATGAACAAAATCCACCGAAAGTTAACAATAGTCATCATAGTGATCAAAACACAAATTTTTTTCTCCAAAACGGCTCTAACGATTTTGAGTAAATTTTTTATGTTGATATCTTTTGATAAGGCAATTATACCATAAAATTCCCATTCGTAGGAAAATGACGAGAGCAGCACAATAAATTATTAAAATTTTCGACGAAAAGCGTTTTTAGCGCGGTTTTTTTCTTATAAACTCCGCTGGAATGTTGATAGAATGTTAAAGAAAATCGGTATTGTAGTCCAATCCAATACCTAAAGTGTGAGTGTTTAAAACCGCTCATGAGATACATGGGGCTCACTCCAGAAATTCCAGAATTTTAACTACCGCTGTTTCGCTTACTACCAGTTCTAACAGTTGTTACCCAATAACTCTGCCAAAGTGATTACTATCCTTCTTAAAAAAATCGTGTTTTTTTGGCTCACTAATTATCTGTGCTCCAATTACTCAAGAATCGTCCGGGAATGAGTACGAGCAGCACAATAAATTCCATAACTGTTGGCGGTACAGCTTCCTGCTGCTGTGAAGTGTTGTTTGACCAATTTCAAAGGAACTGAGTGATAAATGAATCGATTAAATAAAATTAGCCATTTACAAAGTGAATTGTTGTAGAGCTAAGGAAAGTTGTGTGTTGCAACGCACCAGATATTTCCTTATAAACTCCGCTGGGATGTTAGTAGAAAGTTAAAGAAAATTGGTATTGTAGTCCAATCCAATACCTAAAGTGTGAGTGTTTAAAAACGCTCATGAGGTACATGGGGCTCACTTCAGAAATTCCTGAATTTAAACTACCGCCGTTTCGCTTACTGCCAGTTCTAACAGTTATTACCCATTAACTCTACAAAAGTGATTATTATCCCTCTTCAAAAAATTCGTGTACAGCCTCATTAATTTTCTGTGTACCAATTGCTCAATAATGGTCCTATAATGAGTATGAGCAGCACAATAAATTCCGGAACTGTAATCGCTACCGCTTCCTGCGTGTTGTTTGTGTGACGTGTTGTTTGACCAAGTTCAAAGGAACTGAGTGATAAATGAATTGATTAAATAGAATTAGCCATGTACAAAGTGAACTGACGTAGAGCTAAGGAAAGTTGTGTGTTGCAACGCACCAGATATTTATTAGGGAGTTCGACGCGCAGCTCCAGATTTGATAAGGCCGCATTAGTCTAATTAGGGTGAGATACAGTATCCACTTCAAATGTTTTGGGAGCTGTGATCGTTTAGAAGCAAGTAAAATTGATTTTTAACTGTCGCAGTGTTACGGGTTTCCCAAACTAGTTTTATGTCAACCCATATACCAAGATCTTACTTCAGAGCTAACGTTTAGTAGTCAGTGAACGGAGATACATGCCTATAAATAAAAATTAGGTTTTTTTTGTTCACATTTTAACAAAGTAGCCTCAACGATTTTCCCCAAACACACAGGATGTCTTCAAACGTCCAGTGCCTCTATATTGTTCCTCATAAATGTTCCTCTGACAGTCCACTGAACAAAGATAACAACCAAAATGTGTCGGCAATAGTGTTATTTAATGTTTTTTTAAATTTCTAGAGTAATCACATGATTGAATTGGTGCCAGTTATGACCGTATCTATTTCTATAAGATTTGCCGAACATTAAATGGTTTTTTATTATCTCAAAAGCTGCTTCAACGGTTTTGCTGTCAGATAACTAGTAACTACGTTTTATTCGCAATAAATGTTAACGTTGAACAAAGATACGAGGCAGATCGGTAAATTTGCGGGGATCGCAGAAAGTTGTGGGATACAGATATTTAACAGTAAACTTATTGTGCCAGGTTCTATCAAACGCCTGTTCCACATTGAAATCACCGACACGACAGAATTCTTTTCGTCGGAAGGAATTCCTCAGGACAGCATGAAGCGTTGGAGCTGCAGTGAACAGGAATGTGACGATTCAAACTCGTTCTGCGCATCTTGGAAAAAAGGGAGTAAACCCGAGCCAGGACAAAATCGGCACGAGTCTAGGGGCCTTTCGGCTTCTGGGATTTTCAGCGCCAAAAAAGCCCGAGATGAAGCAGCGTAGCATTCGCGATAGAACGGAAACCCCACTTCAGAAGTAAAGGGAGGCGAATTGAGGCGAAGACAGTTGTTGTCTCGTCTCCAGTGCTCCTCTGCCGATGACTTGTAATTACCAATCAGACTTCGGAAAAGTGTAGTTGAAGCTGCAGCTGCCTCAAACCAACCGGTTGGAACTGGTATCGAAAAAATTTTTCTAGTAAACAGAGCAATTATCTTGGCATCTCAAAATGTTGACCCAGTTGGTCCGCAGAGCTCCCTCTCCCGCCCTCGTGCCCTGTCGACTGTCTTCACGAACGTGGTCAGTTAGTACCAGAACCGATAAGACGAACTGGCTGTCGCTCGCTCAATTAGAAACCCTAAATAAATTAATCGGTTTTGACAGGAGAGATGAGCTTCGCAGGCTTTTTCTCATGAAGAGCTTCGGAAATATCCGGATTTTTGCCGTTCGCCCGAAGACAGTCGGTGATGTCACACATCTGATTCGTACAATGTGAGGCTCCGGCAACAGCTGCTGGTTGTCATTAACCCTTGGGCGCCAATTCACACAGGTCTCCTTCGACTGACCACTAAAGCCAGCCATGCACAGTCCGTAGGTCTACACGCTTTGCGACTCGACTCACAAATCTACTAGTAACTCTCCTACCCAAGTTCCAGTGATAATTACGAAGTGAGTCTTGTGATGGTATCGTTATTCGATCGTATGGCTACTATAATACTACGTAATGACGGAATATGGCGGCTCTTGGCCTAATTTACCGTTTTAGAGAAAAGAAAAAAAAAGTGTGGGTTACATAATTGTTTCTCCGTCGGACGAATTACTGTCAAGCCAAATTGTTATCCGAGATAGACAATGAAAGAATAAAGAACATTTTGAAGATGGAAAGGCCTACGTGTTTGTTGGAGAAAGATGGTCGTTTATAGTGAAAAAATAAACTCTGAAGCGTGAACCTAAATCCTTGTAACAACGTCTCAAATATAAACAATGGAAGAATTTCAGTTCGCGCCCACAACTTTGGTCCTGGAACCATAAAATGTGCACAGTTAGCAAAAACACAATTAAAATACAATTAGGGATTGTAACTTTTGTGTTGAATTTCGCTTTAATTTGTTATAGAAGCGTTTTTAGAAAATCTTTTTTTCGAAGAATTTTAGAAAATTGAGGTATTTTCCTTTTAATTTTTTTTAATAGAAACGTTTTAAGCAATTTCAATCATTTTACTTTCACTTATCTATCGAAGATGGTTTATGAAATATTAATATTTTTAATTATTCGTCGAATTTAAGAGAACTAGGGAATCTTACTGTTTTGTAACATTTCACTATTAATTTTTAATGAAAAACATTATAAGCAATTTTTATTATTTTCATTTTTTTCGAATTTTACTTTTGGTTTTTATGCTTACGTTTTAAAGAATTTTAAATAATTTTACTTATTCGTAGAATTTCAAGTATTCACGAATTTAACTTTTTTGACGAATTTTCCTTTTAATTTTTTAGAGAAAGATTTTAAGCAGTTTTTATAATTTTACAAATTTGTAGAATTTTTGAACAGTGGGTTTTTTTTTGTGAACTTTACTTGTAATTTTTAGAATATTAGCAAATTAGGGAATTGCCTTTTTTTGTAGAATTTTACTTTTAGTTTTTTAAAATAGGAACGTTTACAGCAAATTCAATGATTATACATTCTTGTTAATTTTTTTAAAACCTAAGGAATTTTACTTTTAATTTTAACAGTTGTTCTTTCAGGAAAGCAGGTAATTTTGCTTTTTTCCAGAATTTTACTTTCAATTTTTAATAAGAATATTTTAAACTATATTCCGATTCCGAGTCATGTGAACTACAAAAAATATCAATTAATTTTGAACAAAAGGGTAATTTCGAGCCAAACTGTACGTTATGGAAAATTGCGCGGCTTAGTTCAAGTCGAACAGTTCGGTGTCCTTGGCTCTACAGGAAGATCTTTAGCTCAGGACTTTCCTCAGTTTTCATCCTGGAGCCTCTTGTCAATCAACGTCAAGCCATGCCCTGAGCCGAAAACGTATTTTCAATTTTACATTTCACCCAGGGGGGTTTTTGGTTACCCCGTTTCCACAACTCATTTCTCAACCTTTACTTGCCACCTCGGCAATCAACTCTCAGCTCTCGTTCGTATCCGAGTTCACCTATTCATATCCCTCCTCTGAAATGGTCGCTCGCGTGCACTGTTCTGTTCTCTACCTCTACCATTTTCACGTTTAACAATACAGACCTCTCACTCACCTCATTCGTCAACTGTCCTTCGTCCGTATTAACCTTCACATCACTTGCATCCAACAACGAATTTTGAAAAATCAGTCAATTTTTGTTTAATGATAAAATGGCATTAGAATATATATCTCAATCAGCCAAAAAACCAATCAATTTGAAAGAAAAAAATGCCGAGTGGTGCTATCTGATTTTGTGATGGGAAAATGTTCAATAAAATACTGGCTTAAGAGAAGCTTAAATCAGGTTGTTAAATCCTTCCTTGGCCTCACGTACACTCGGCGATTCTCTTGACTCCAGCAACTAATCAAATCTGTTTTTTATTCTGTTCATAACAACGTTCTACGTGTCAGCGGGAGCGATGGTTTCGGAATTCTTTGGGCTGCTCGTACTTGTGCCACCACACAATGCTGAAAACACGATTTGGCTTTTCGAGAGTAGTTCCTATATATGTTATCACCGTTATTAAACGCTCATCGTATAAGCACTTCATTCTACTAACGCCTCAATTTGTCTGAAGATACTAGTTACATTTGAGCGGAGATCACAACGAAAAATGTGCGCTACAATTGAGTTTGGTTATCGAAGTTTACGGTATTGTTGTGTTATTTAGAACTACCCATAACAGTTGTTTATTCATAATAGTTAGAGCCTTTTTACTTCCTTTGGCTCTACAAAGTAGAAAGGAGTGTTATGTAATCGGTTAAAAAAATTTTTTTTGAGTGCGAAAAACACTATTTGGTAAACATTGTCTGCGTGCGTGTCTATGAACGATTTTTAGAGAAAGCGACCGAACCAAGTCAGCTCAAACTTGATATCTAGCCCGCAGGTCACCATGGGGCGCCAAAATAAGGGTATGAGCAAAATCCACCGTAAGTTAATTATAGTTATCATAGTGATCAAAACAACACAATTTTTTTATAAAAACGCTTAAAAGATTTTGATCAATTTTTTTTACATTGACAGCTCCCAATGAGACAACTATACCATAAAATTCCTATTTGTGCAAAAATAACGAGAGCAGCACAATAAATTACCAATTACAAATTCAACGAAAATCACTTTTAGTGCGGTTTTTCCCTTATAAACTCTGCTGAAATGTTACTGGAATGTTCAAAACAATTTGGTGTAGTAGTCCAATCCAATACCTGTAGGGTGAGTTTGAAGAGTAAGATATATGGGGGTCGGTGCAGAAATTCCGGAATTTCAACTACCGCCATTTCGCTTACTACCAGTTCTTAATGTTTTTGCCCGATAACTCTGCAAAAGTGATTACTAACCTCTTTTAAAAAATCGTGCTTACGGTGTCAGTAATTTTTTGTGTACCAATAACTCAATATTGGTACGGGAATGAGCACAAGCAGCGCAATAAATTCCAGAACTGTAAGCGCTACCGCTTTCTGTCGCAGTTCAAATGAACAAAGTGATATAAATGAATTGAGAAAGTAGAAAGAGCCACGAACACAAGTGAAATGACGTAGAGCTAAGGAAAGTTGTGTGTTGCCACGCACCAGATATTATTGAAACGTTCACGGTTTTAGTTCTGGAATTATTGTATAAAAAGTAAGTCACAAAATCAACAATAATTTGAATTTCCAAATTTTGTAAGCTGCCCCTAAACCATTATCAAACTATCAGCGCGTAGGCAACTTATTTGACAGCCAAGAAGGCAATCATTACATGAACACGGACAAAAGGTTTTTTGGGGGAGAAACGGCGCTAAAGTTGGCTTTATTCAGAATTGTTTATAATTAATTGTGCTGCTCTCTTCAGTATCCCAAAAATGCAAATTTTATGCCACTTTTTTGTCATCTGGAACAGTAGTTAGCACACAAAGTTTAATAAGCTGGAGCAGTTTTCGAGAAAAGGTTGAAGTTTCGATCACTACGATAACAACAGTTTGTTTTGAACAAATTATGCTCACATTCATTTTGTTTTCCTACGTAAATCTGGTCTGAATATCAAGTTTAAGCCAATTTAGTTATGCCATTTCCTCTCAACCGCATTCACAGACACAACTCTGCAAAGGTGATTACTGTCCACTTCAAAAAATCGTGTTTACGGCCTCATTAATTCTCTGTGTACCCATCACTCAATAACGGTTCAGGAATGAGTACGAGCAGCACAATAAATTCCGGAACTGCAAGCACTACCGCTTTCTACCGCAGTTCAAATGAACTGAATGATTAATGAATTGAGTAAGTAGAAAAAGCTATGTACCCGAGTGAATTGACGTAAAGCTGAGGAAAGTTGTGTCTAGCAATGCACCAGATATTTAAGAAAAAAATATTCGGCGTTTGGATCAGTATGTGTTTTGATCGGGTTTTCCATTTTACGCATACTCTTATTTTTGTGTGTCACAGTGCCCTGTCAGCTAGATATGAAGTTTTAGCTGATTTGGTTGTTTATGCTCAATGGCACTCAAAGTGTTCTGATTCTAATTGACAAGGTTTTATGGTATATCACGGATTTTGGGGCTGCAAAGGCATTTTTAATTTTGGAGGTCGAGCAACTTACTGTTTTGAATCGGGGCTCGTCGTGAAAATCCGAGATGGAAGGCCGTTTTCCGAAAAAATTGTTGGTATTTGAGTAGGAGTCGATCCGAGGGAGAGCCTCTTGAGTGAGGGTGCTGAAAGACAAGCGCTGCTTCCGATCGCCCTCCGGTCCGGCTCCGTTCCCGCGTTGGTAAATCCCTTCGACCGACAGCGACAAAGTCGGATTGTCGTAGCCGGTCAATTCGCGCTTGCCGCCGATTTGCGCTCGGCCGCTCATCTTTCTTGCGTTACGGAAAGGGGAGTTACCGTTCGGAAGTTGTCGAGCGACTGAAGGCGAGTTGTTCGAGGGGCGTCGGGGCGCTCGCTTCGGACGTTCCGGCGGTTGGTTGGTTGGGGGGCGCTGCGCCTGCGAATCACCCCCTCCCTTTCGAAAGACCCAAACTTTGTTGTAAGGGGTAATGGTGAGGGAGTGGGGGTTCATTTACTTGTCCCGCCTTCTAATGCGCGAACATCCCTACGTCGCAAAGTCCAAATCTTCTCAGTTCTCTCAAATCGCACAACTTGCTCAGCCCAGTCTTCAAACGGACGCTGTAGCCCATTTCACTGTCTTCTTGCACAATTCTTACTGAATTTGGTTGAGAAGATTAGATAAGTTGTTTTCAACCAAGAATACCGAATAAATTGCGTTTTACAGTGAGAATTAAGAGAGAGAAATATATTTCGTGAAAGATAGCAAAACAACAAACTAAAGGCAGGTTGCATCAACGCTTGTTAAAATGTAATCCAACGCTAAACGTGATGCCATAGGCTTCCCGATGCATCAACCTTTGTTAGAGTTATCAGTCGGCTAGCTAACACGCGCGAGCGCAATAACACAATTCGGTAGCGGTTAAACGAAATAAACCATCTCAGTAGAATAAGATAATATTAACTGAAAAAATCCGAGAAAACGACAACTCATGCAAATGAGATTCTTTAGAGCACCTCCGAGATCCATTTCACATGACCACTACAACGAAACAACGAAAATTGATGTCTTCTAAGCACCGCTAGACCATCAGTATGGCGACCAGTCGAACTGTCAGGTGAAAGGAGTGAATCGTGAGGCTGAGCGGGAAGTGAGCGCAGGCCTGGTGGAAACGATAACTTTCGCTCTATTGACCGGCGAGTTCCTTCAAGGAGTAGAATTTGCCTCACTATATTTGCTGCGATTTCACGGTTTTCAGAGAACCGCCCTATTCGACTCGATGCCGAGTAGGCGGCCACCTAGATCCCAAATGGAATTATTGTGCGAAAGAATGGAATGTTTATACCGCGTTGAAGGCAAAATATGGCCTGGGCAGCGAATGGACATCGCAGATTTGAAACGGTAAGGTTCAAATGTTGAAGGGGAAATACGAAATGCGAGAGAAGAGAGAGATATATACTGACTGACTGATTTATTTATCTATCTGTACTTTACTGGGCCTAAGCGGCGCACCCTGTCAAATAAACAGAAAACAATATGAAAAACAAAAGAAACAATTTCCCAGGTCAATTGAATTTTCCGGTAATAAATACTTTCGGTTAAATGTGATCATAATCAACTAGACTGGAGGACAAGTTTTTCCTTGAACAGTTTTCTCATACACTTAACATTTTTCTGTTCCCGGAACAACTCCTGGTTCTCATTGACGTTCCTACTGGCTGTGACAATAAATGAATTACTCATTTTCTCAGTTCGGTGTCGAGGTATTTCTAGCGTGTTAATAGCAGCTCTGGCGCTACTTGTATGAGAAGACGTACTACCCAGCATATGGAATTCCGATGCCAAGTTTTCAGTAATTTATAGGTAAGTGAGGCTATGTTCAATTCAATCAAAATGGCGTGACGTGTTCCTCATAACGTAAATTTAAAACTCCTCTCAATTAATGTTCCTTAGGGGGAGAAGGTGTTTTCGAAACTTTTTCTGAATACATATGTTTTTAATCGTAAATTTGATGCTTTCTGCAGACGACTAATTTCGCAGCTCTTGAGATCACAAATCGCGGAGGTAGCGGACATCCCTATACCATCGCCTTGGTTTTTCGCAGGTTGATCTGCATATCATGCGATACGCACCACACAGCAATTCGTGAGAGATCACTACTGAGTGTTTTGACTGCTCCATCAATTCCGTTCACATCGCTTTCCCGGTAGAACTGGGGAACTTATTCTAACTAACTTAATTCAGACTAATAGCATCAGATACCTAGGAGTTCTAATGGACCGAACTATTTCATGGGAACTCCAAGCGGAAATTGTAAATAAAAGAATTAGAAAGCTAATACCTACCTTTTTGAAATTAGAAACATCATGAACAATAAAACAAAATTAATGGTTTACAACGCTTTGGTGCAATCTCAGTTAAATTACGGAATTGTAGCGTGGGGTAATGCATACTCTAATGAAATAAAGAGTGTACAGACCACACAAAAATTATTAATAAAGGAAACTAAAATATTAACGTTTAAAAAATAAAATAACTATAATAATAACAATAATAATAATAATATTATAAAATAAAAATAACTGTTAGAAAAATCTACAATTGCTAGCAGGAAAAATTAAAAGAAATAAAAGTACTACCAGATTGGCAGACAAACTACAAGTGGAGATTCCTAGAAGGATGACAACAGCAGGTCTCGGAAGTTTCGATTATTGGGGCAAAACTATTTTTAATGATCAAAAGTTTGTAGTCCAGGTACCGTTAATGAGCTTGAAGAGATTCAAATTTGAAATGAAAGAAAAATGAGATATTTTAGGGAAAAAATAAAAACTTGAGGACTTTTCTGATTAAGGTATGGAAACTTTGTTTACCTTAAGGAAGCGATCTTATATTTGGTTTTCTTTTTTTTGGGGGGTTTTCTGTAGGGTTTTTGTACGATTTTTTGTTTGTTTGTATTCTACTCCGACCCCTACACAAGTTCTCTTAGAGGCGTTGTAGCATTTAGGTATAATTTATAAACGAGTGTAAGTGTATAATTTTTGTCAATAAATGCCTTTGAAAGAAATATACGGGAGAGAAGGAGAGATAATGCTAATGCGTTGCACCGTTATTAGCATTATCCGTACGTTAGCAAAGATGGACGGTACCAAGTTATGTAACACAGTTTGGTGGCGAAAACGATGGATTGGGCCAGACAATATTAACTGAAAAAACGCTGCAAATTATTACACAATGATTCATTATCTGACAGCTCCGAGACCCATCCTATTCGATTCAGCATCGAAAAATACCAGTAAACCACACGAAACATGACCTGACTACGTTGGATCGACGAACACTAAATATTCCAGGCGCCTGTAGGCATGTAGGATGGCGATTTAGGGGTGTGCGGAGGCCGTACCGGCCTCGCGGCCCTGACCTGCCTCCGCCCCATCGGGCAACAAAAAGGGGAAATGGGACAGGGACTACTTCCAGCGAACCCTCGACCACTACGATATCTGCAAGTTCCCATAAATGGGTACTAGGAATCGGCGGATTCCCCGCCTTTCGGATGCAGAGCATCCACCTTGCGTGGACCTTCCCATGGTGCACCGCCTTGCGCCGCGGGCTGTGCACCCCCACACTACCATTTTGGGAAAAATATCCCTTTAGGCTAGAATGGTCGCTAGCCCGCCCGAACTATCGTCCAGACTTACGGCTTCGGGAGCCTCCGCCTTGGGGGGGTTTGGACTTGTCCCCCCCTTGCCAGAGGACCCCAGGTCCCTGGTAAGCAAGAGCCCTCCGCGTACCGGCAATGCCCGATCACCGGATGGCGGAAACGGGCCCTGGAATTCCAGTTTTCCGTCCCCTTCGTCGAGGTGGCCCCAGCCACCCCACTGCCCCCATCCACCCACTCCCGCACCAAAACCCAATACTCCCACACACCCACCCGCTCCCAATAAATTACTGTCACTCCGTTCCAATCACACACTAACCTAATTCCACATTCACTCAATAAATTACTTTCACACTAACCCCACACTCACACTGCATTCATACCTGCCGGCTGGGGGGGGGGGGACAACCCCCAGCTGAGCTCGAGCCCACCCACGCATAAGTGGACCCCCAGGGGCCCGTCGTATAGAGCTTTCTTAGCGCCCGGGGGATCCGGCGCCTGTAGGGAATTGGCACGACGTCGAGAGTCGAGCAGGCGGGTGGTTTTGATGTGACGGGAGGGAGGGAGTACAAACGATGAAACGATTAGTTTCGCTGTAGTTATTGTCCCGCAAGTTCTTTCAATTAGTAGACTTTGTCTCACTATAATTACTCTAATTTTACTATACGCTGTTCTACACGTGCTGATACTCATTCCATTCGACCTAGGATCTAAAAATACCATGATAACGATACGAAACACGGCGTATTAGCGATAAAACTGACAAATTTGCGTTTTTGTTAATTTTATTAATGGTTTTTTGCCCAGAACAACCAAGGGCTTCTTCCGATCGGATTGTCGAGCAGGCGGGCAAACTAGATACCAAACGGGATTTTTGTGCAAGAGAACGAGTTTTTTAGAACACGTTAAACGGCCCGGACGGACATTGCTGATTTAGAATCCCGATGTCTTGAAACGTTAAGTAAAACATTTTGAGGGGGGTTGTCAAAAAATTTTGCTTATTACTATAACCAATTAGGTTTTGGCAAGGGCACAATGTGTAGCTGCTATCAGAAGAAAAAAGGTCACTTGCTGGTTGGTATGTGCGACAAAGGAAGAGAGCACTCGCGGGAATGTACTGGGACGATAATTGGAAGACGGGGGAGAGAAGTGGGGATTGTACAATTGTTCCGCCAAATATCTGTTGTGACGCATCACCCAACTTTCCTCAGCCTCAAGTGTCTTCAGCCACTCCAGCAATTAATTCAATCTGTTTTTGCCCTCTCCTCGGCCATTTTTTAAGTAAATAGTTGCATAACACCTAAATAATAAGCCACTCCCTACTCCTCATAACTAACTTGATACCTTTATTGTATCAAGTTACGCTGAGGGAGTGGGATCGAAGCTGAGGCATTAATAAGTAGTGCTGTTGGGTCGAGGCCCCGAGTCTATAGGTGAGGTTTTCCAGCTTAGGAGCTTTAATCCCTCTCTCCCAAAGCCAACGCAGTTATTCCTTGGGAGCTTCTAGCGAAATCACTATTCCCACTTATGGCTCGTGGGCGTTGTGAAGGAAGCATCACCTGATGACATTTCATTTAAGTGCAGCTGCCCTGGTGCAGAAGTTGCCAAAAGGTGTTCTGACTGCATTTGTGCTTCTTCCCCACAAGGGCTCTGGGGTTTGGAGCAGCTCATATCCTCCAAATGGGAAAAGGCGTAGGGCTATTGGCTGCTTAGCTATCTAAACCATGAACGCGAGCCCTCACCTCCTATGTTCATTCAATAAACACTCCTATTCACACCGTAATGTGAGCCAGGATGAACTACACACCATTGTATATACGAACTCACTCAATAATACTCTCAGCCCTTAAATACTGTCACAACTGGTGGTACAGGTGTGGGCTAAGGTGGAATCGAAGAGTGTACGATGCCTCTGGGGTGAATGTGTAGTTGTTCCATCAAAGTAAAGAAGATGTGGGTTGTTCGGACGTGATCAGTTGTGGATAAGAAAGTGCACGACGATGGCATTTTAGTTTCCATAACACATACACGCAGTTTCTGGAGCTACAATGAAAGCCTCTTTGACGTCGTACTTTTAGAGCAAGACTAGCTGGAGAGCAGTAAACGCCTCTCTGTAACTGTCAAACCAAACAATGATAGGAGAACTCAAGATAGTTGGGGGCAACCACGGAACATATCTGCAGTCCAAAGCTGCGTGGAAGGGGACCTATGTAATCCCATTGACACGTGGCGTGACTTCGTTAGATTTTCCTCCTGTGTTAATAAGCAATGCTCCGGCAGTTAATCCGCATTTAGCAGACATGAACCTGTTTGCATCTTGCGACGGTTTCATATCAGCCCTCTTCGTCCCTCAAACTAACAAACAGCAATAACCGTGTAAGATTCGCACACTAGACGTATAATTGAAGAAGATGAAACTGTGTACAGAGCCTTATCAACTCTATCAATTAATTGGTCTTTGAGTTCAAGTGCCCGGGCTCTAATTACACAGATAACTGCTTGCACTACATCTCTCTCAAAAAACAAAAATCTAGGGGAACGGATATCTTTCAAGGAGATCGATTCGGTGTCACTTTTTGGTTTACTTTTCCACATTCTTTCACTATTACTCTGTCGTGCCCGTCCAGTAAGTTAAATTACTTAAAATTTCTTGATCAGTTGAATTAGTTGAATCATCATTTTCCTATTCATCGTATTATAGGCAAGTATTATGATGGTTTGGTTGTTGGCCTTTATTCCTATTTTAATTTCATCTGCCTCTATTTATCTAGCTTATTATTGTGTATTTATTGTTAAGTCATAACATACCCTCTTTGTTGATTATTTCTGAATTCATCTTTTATTATTGTGTCTCCCCACGTTTATTCCATTTATGATATTCATATTAAACATCATACACATTCGCAGAGTCCCATTAAAATTTTAGAGAGAGAGAGAGAGATTGAGGTTTTATTTATCCACCTGAGGGAGTTAGGGCTATGCAGCCCTCTCTTCACTCCCCCAGGATACAATTCCAATTCAAGAAAATTGTCCACATCCTCGGCATAATTAAACAATACATATTTTTAAATCGCACAGTAGATATTCTTCAATTCTACAACACGGTTCCATTATTCCAATAACGTTTGTCTCATAATTACAAGTATATACACATCACACCAATGTTAGGCTCAAAAAGAAAATAAACAACGTTCATACCGTAATAAATTACTTTCATTCGTCCGATACACACACATGTACATTTGAGAAGGGCGAGTACTAGGATATTCCTCCTCTTCTCATATTGGATCTTATCACTGCAGACACACTAAAACTAAATTAAAACTAAAACAAACAACACACACATTATTACATTATTGATGTGATCCCGTGTCCCCCATACATTTCCAGCAACTTTTTAAAAAAATATTTGCCTTTGAAAGTGCTCAGCGTCAACTGCAGGTCAAATAGGTCCACCTCTTCGTTGTACAATTTAGGCCCTGCACCAAGAACGACTCTACGTATACTGCGATCCTATGAGATGGAAACTGCATCAAAGTTCTGCACGTGCGACATTAATTTAAATTTAATGTACAGGTACTCGGGTCCCTGTATTTCAGCACTTTGAACATCATCGCAGCCAGTGCTAGCTTTTTTCTCTCTGCTATCTTCAGCCATCCTAGCAATCTGTATGCAGGCGCGACATTTTTTTTTCTCCGGAGGGCATGCGGGACTAGTCCCTTTGTCACTGCGGCCGCATATGAGCCTATTGTGACTCTGACCCTTTCTTAGTAGAAGGC
Source organism: Pachypeltis micranthus (assembly GCA_020466155.1). NCBI lineage: Eukaryota > Metazoa > Arthropoda > Insecta > Hemiptera > Miridae > Pachypeltis > Pachypeltis micranthus. Next base: position 52,296,816 of record CM035770.1, on the reverse strand, counting down.
GTCGTACATAGGAAGCCGAGTATGTCCTTCACCGCAGATTCAGCTATGATTTGGGGTTCAATAGTCCCCTGAGCGAAATATTCGAAGCGTTTGACTGCCAGGGCAGGGCATTCACATAGGATATGCACTGCCGTCTCGTCCGCCTCGCCGCAAAGTCTCCATTCCACTGCCTCTGAGATGCCCATCTTGTTGAGGTGATATCTGAGTGAGCAGTGCCCAGTGAGGAAGCTTATCAGAACTCTGAGATCCTGCCTAGAGAGTGTCAGCATCGCTTTTGCCCTTTGACAGGAAGGCATTACGAGCCTTTTCGCTTGTCTTAGTCGTGGCTGGCGATGCCAATGGCGCCAAATGGCCGCAGGCGTGACGTGCTCACTAGGCCGTACGTGCTCTGGCAACATAGCACACTGCCGCATTTTGGGCTTTTTGCAGTCTGAACAGGTCCTCACCTCTTAGGTCGCAGTACGCAACAGCAGCATGATCAAGAAACGGAAATATGAGGGACTCGACCAAATGCTTCCTCACTTTTCTTGGAAAATCCTCAGCCACCCTCTGCAAGAAAACAGAAGAGAGAGAGAGAGAAAGAGAGAGAGAAAGAGAGAGAGAGAGAGAAAGAGAAGAGAGAGAGAGAAAGAGAGAGAGAAAGAGAGAGAGAGAGAGAGAGAGAGAGAGAGAGAGAGAGAGAGAGAGAGAGAGAGAGAGAGAGAGAGAGAGAGAGAGAGAGAGAGAGAGAGAGAGAGAGAGAGAGAGAAACACAAGAGGCTCATAATATAAAGCTCACTGTTACACGAGAGCGAATGACAGTAAATGATCACCTAGGAACCTGATTTGTCTCCAGGTAGCGTGAACTGTGCTTGACGAAAATATTAGGAGCTATCAATATAAAAAATTTAATCAAAATCGTTAGAGCCGTTTTTGAGAAAAAAATATTTGGTGTTTTGATCTCTATGATAACTATAGTTAAATTTCGATGGATTTTGTTCACACCCTTATTTTGGCGTCCCATGGTAACTGGCGGGCGAGATATGAAGTTTGAGCTGATTTGGTACGGTGGTTTTCTCTAAAAATCGTTCACAGACACACAGACCATTTTCCCAAAAAGTGTTTTTCGCACTCAGGGGGGTCTGAAACGTAAAGATCTGAAGAAAACTCAAAATGTTTTGTTCAGCCGATTACATAACTTTCCTTTCTACTTCGTAGAGCCAAGGAAAGTAAAAAGTGAAGGGCTCAAGAGCTCGAGCATGAACTGGGACTGCTTGTGGAGCAGCGAGATGAGGGAAGAGAGAAAAGATGATGAGTCCAAAGAAAGCCCACTGAACAATTGAACGTATGGACTTGAGGAAAATAGATGCGAACCCGTTATAGCTTGAAGGCACCGGTGATACAGCAGGTTGTCCCACGAAGTAATTAAAGTAAATTAACAATTGATAAGGCACTGGTGATGAGCTTAGTGCGTAGAGATTGCGTAATGGCGCTCGATTCCGCTCACATGAATTTCTGGGGAGAACTGTCTTCACGAAACGGGTAATTCCTGGACAAAGCTGCTCCGCATTAACTCAAACTGGTTTCCACAGGCATGGAAGGTAGTATTCACAATGTTACGACTTGGTCTCGCGTACACCTTGGCTGAGTAGATCACAACAACTCCCCAACAGTATACTTTAAATAATGTGACAGCAAATAAAAAGCAGATGCTTAATGGCGTTGTTGGACGTCTTCCCGATCGCAAATCAAGGTTGTGCTCCTCGGGAGTAAACAACGATCGAAGCGATTCCAGTGCAGGTTTTCCTCCTTCGTGGAAACATCGTCAGGAAAGTAGTGTACTGTACCGTGACACTCTCATCCAATCCACTCAATAAACCTTAAATCTCCCAGCGACGACCTTTCGACTCCACGAGAGATAAACGGGGTTCTAAGAGAAAGACGAGCTCAGTGGTGGGGGGAAGGCTGACGTTTCTCTTGTCAACTGACCAGTGGCAGTCAAAAGCCACCGGGTGACTCCTTCGAATGAGGTAACGTTTGCTATTATCATTTCTAAATAAATGCCAGTAATTGCGTCGTACGTAATTTGCCGACGTTTTCAGACTTGGGCCGCACCTTAGTTTTGAACAACGAATCGCGCGATAGTAAACTGTGAGAAAACTGGAAGCGGCAGTTCTGCATCTATTGATGACATGCGTCAGTCGTGTCGGGGCGGTTCCAAACGTTTTAAATTATTTGAGCAGATGAAGAACTGTTTCGTTTAATCTTTGACAAACACTGAATGGCTGTACATTGTTAACTTTCCACCTCTATCGAGCCAATTGATTTAGAGGACTGCACTCCCAGGGGACGAACTGTAGGTTTGAACGTACCGATTTGGTAACGATTAAAAGTAATTGAACTGAAGCTTCCTTCGAACCTGAAGTAGTCGACGCCTTGACGGAAATTTGAACTCTCATCTTGCGTTTCACCTAGGACGATCTATTTTTTATTTCCCTTAGCTCTACGAAGTAAGAAGGTAGTTACTCAACAACACTTTGAATTTTCTTCATATCTTTACGTTTTATTCGCTCCTGAGTCCGAAAAATGGTGTTTGGGAAAATGGTCTGTGCGTGTCTGTGAATGCAGTGGAGAGGAAATGGCCGAACTAAATACACTCAAACTTGATATTCAGCCTAGATTGTTATCGTAGTGATCGAAACACCAATTCTTTCTCGAAAACTGCTCCAGCTTATTAAACTTTGTGGGCGAACTGTTCCAGACGACAAAATAGTGGCATAAAAAATAAAATAATAATAATAATAATAATAATAATAATAATAATAATAATAAAACAATTGCTGTGGCGGTCCAGTTGTCAAGATTTTAGTTCGACGTTTCTGGCAAACGACACATCAAAACCGAAATATGATTCGAAAAATAACGATAGTTAAGAGCGAAAAGGGCGTGAATTGACTAGTTGTTTTACACCAATTGCACGGAACGCTTGTTGTCGATTGCTATCTTAGCTGACCTTGCCGCCTGATGACCACGAGTCGAACAAGACGAAAAACAATACGAACGCGCTTGGGGGAAAGGTGAAGCCGATTTTTATTACTTTCCGCTACCCGAAGGGAAACTAGGGTTTTTCGCATTTTTCTCGAAAACTGCTCTAACGATTTTGATTAAACTTTCAAATTATCTTCTCCTAATCAATACCTAACTTTTCTTCTCTATACATATCTCCATGAAAATACGGTGAACGGAGATATGGGCCTCTGAAGCAAAAATAGGTTTTTTACGCTTTTTGGCAAAACGGCTTCAGCGATTTTCACCAAACTCACAGGATGTTTTCAAATAGTTAATACCAACATATTGTTCTCAATAAATGTTCCTGTGACGGTCCATTGAACAGAGATAAAAATCAAAATGTGTCGAAAATAACGTTTCTTCTAACATTTCCGTAAATTCGAGGGTAACTTTTTCACCAGATGTGATAAATCCTAATGGAGTGTCTTTTAGTCACCCATACCAGCATTTCGTTCTCCTTAATTATTTCTGTATATAAATGTTGAACGGAGATATAAGCCAAGTTAACTCAGAAAAGGAGATTTGTCGAATATTAATTTATCGGTATTCCAATTGTCTCAAAAACGGCTCTAACGATTTCGATCAAACTTACGGAGTACTCTAAGCTAACTAGTCCTTACATTTTGTTCTCCATAAATGTTCCTGTAAAAATGCGTTGAACGAAGATATAGCGCCCGCATATGTAGCTGGTGTTCGAAATGACGGGGGTGGCGGAAAGTTGTGTGTTGCTACGCACCAGATATTTTTCTTTTTCCTTGATTGTAACTAAGAAATCTCCTGTGCAGTCAACAGGTTATATTGAATGGGCAATTGACATGAGAAAGTGTTCTCTAGGCCCCTTCCCCAGGTCCGCTGTAGCAGGTATTCACAAAACGTCGGATATTCTCAAGATCTATGCCCACAACCTTTTCTTGCTACAGGAAACCCCACTTGGCGATCTAAGGCGCGTCTCAGCAGGCCCTTGCATACAGTACGCGCTCATCCGACTCCGTCCTCTCCTACCTGAGTGAATAGTGTCCCACGAACTAGTCACGAATCTGTAGACTGAGTATCACTCGCTGGAGAGCCTGATGAATCACTTTGACTGCCATGCAGCCCTATACTTTTCCTTCCACTTGCCCACATCTTTACACAAGTGGCTCTAGGTAGTACCCACAAAATGTCCTGGTCCCACCTGGATCAGTGCAGATCCAACCTTTCCCAGTTTGTCGGCACTCTCATTACCTAGCGCCATGTACAAAGTTAGGCATTGTCAAACCAGCCCTGACGACGTGGTGTAAGAACCTACTCTTCCTTTCCAACCACCTTCCCAAAAAGTGCCACACCCCTACCGCCATTGGAAAGACTTTGTATTGGAAAACTGTTACCATACTACGATTGTTTTGTTCGTTTATATAAGAAAAATTGCGCGATGCCTCGCCCCACACGTCATTCAAATAAGCCGAGACTCGGACGGTTTTTTCTCGAGATTAAACCGTTTGAGTGGCAGAACGACGAAGAAGAACGCGAAATATTGAATAACGTTGAAAAAAGGAAAAACGGTCATTTATTTAGTGTCAGCTATAAATAGAGTTACCTAAACGTCCGGCTAATGAATCCATTTTTCACAGGTTGCTAGAAATATCGACGACTAGAGAGATTCACCATGAAGCTCCATTGGCTCTACGTGATCAGTAAGTTCAGTTACTCGCGTGGAAACCCGTAGCCATTTTAATATTAGTTGAAGTGGTATTTGGTTAACTTTGCTACATTGGCACATTAACTAGCTTAGTACTCATTCTTTAATTTTGAGTACCCAGTGCTACGAACAAATCTTTTGTCATTAATTACATGCACTCCCAACGCTCTATTATTGTGTCGGTTTCCACTACGTTCGTTTTTGCGCTTTTCTAACACAACAATTGTTTTGGTTTGTATCGTCAATAAAAAAACGTCAGGTCGACTTTTAGATTTCTTGAACTTGAAGCACTAGCGAATGAACTACAAATATTTTTCGTTGCTAATTAAACCTCATACGTGATTATCATCCACAAGCCCCTTAGTGCTAAATACTTGCCACAATGTCGTAGCACTTAGTGATGAAAACAATCGATAAAGCCACCAATAACTTGCTAATGAAAACATCGAATGCTTCATTTACTACGTGCGATCACTCAGGCTTACCCCTAAACTTCGATATTTATGCCTTCAGTGATGCCTAACGACCATTCATTGTTAGAACGAAAAATACGTTTATTACACAAACAATATCTGGTGCATCACGCCACATTCCTCAACCCCACGTACATGTTGGTAACTAATACAATCTTTTGTCCTCTGTTCATATTAACTAAACATTCTTCGTTGAAACCTCCTCGTTATATAATAAACATTATTAAACTCTCATCGTATAAGTAGCTTATTGGACTACCTCTATGATTTTTGACGAACGATTTATAAGGGAAAACTGCACTAAACTCGCTTTTCGTCAGAACGTTTCATAATTTACTGTGCTGCTCTCATTTTCCTTCAAATTAGAATGTTACGGTAAAACTAGGACCGTTGTATTTGGTGTATTGATCGCTATGATAACTACAGTTAGTTTAGAACCGTTTTGTTCATACCTTATTCCCGAATTTGATAGCCTTCCTCACTTCAGGTTATGGTGCCACGTTACATCCTAGAAACATTAGAGCGGAGTTTAAATGGAAAGAATTGCGCTAAAATCTACTTTCGTCGTAATGTTTAGTAATTTATTGCTGATCTCGTCATTTTCCCGCTGATGATACATTTATGATGGTGTTGCGTTATTTGGAGGTGTACACACAAAAAATTTAATCAAAATCGAGCCGCTTTCGAGAAAATAAATATTTAGTATTTTGATCACTATGATAACTATAGTTAGTTTCGAGAGGATTCTTCTCATACTTTTATTTTTGTTTTCCATGGAAAGAGAAATGAAGAAGTGTTCCATCTGAAGAGAAATGAACTTTTTTTTACTTCGTAGAGTCAAGGAAAATAAAAAAAGAAGACACCGGGGTTGTACGAAATGAAATGAAAACACGTAAAATATGGCAGTGAGGAATTGATTTAGATAGCCATCAGTTTTATTAGCGTCAGCTTTTAACGCGTTCAAAGTTGTTGTGAGGGGATACATAAAGCGATTGTAAGTTCGATGTGAGAGTTGTATTTAATACAACCAAAAAGATGCACGGGTGTTCTAATTGATTCTTTAGGTGAACTGAATATCCACATTGTGTTTCTTTAGCTGAACTCCGTGCGGATCTCACCACACAACAGAAACTTGCCGCCATCGACGAATGGGCGTTAGAGAAACGGCAAGCGAGATGGGAATCCTCGTCAAAGGGACGTGACACATATGAGTTCTTCCACAACATCCGTGAACTTAGAAAGTAGGTTGGTCCAGACCACTGGACGAGCCAGTTCCTCACTGGACATGGTGACTTCAATGCGCAGCTCCATTTCTTTCCTCTCAAAGACTCACGCCTTGGGCCTCCAGTGCGGAGGAAACAAGAAACAACAGTTTCTACAACAGTGAGCAACAGTTGTTGGGAGGGCAAACGAACTTAGCAGCATTGACTGTTATAAAGCAAGCCTATATGAGCGCCCAGTTCGACAATTTCACTAAGGAAATGTCGGAGATGAAAACGGCTGTCGAGGAACTCAAACGTGAGAATGGCGATCTGAAGAGGTCAGTAGCTGAACTCCAGCTGAAGGTGGACTTCCTGGAGCAAGACTCGAGGGCCTCGAACGTTGAGCTGCATGGTATCCCCTGAAACGAAAAATGAGGATTGTACGGCGATCGTGAGGAGGCTTCCAAAGTGCTCGCGGTGGACGTTGGAGAGGTTCATAGAGCCTTTAGGGAGTTGGACTGGTGCGTAAGGACCATCCGCGGAAAATTCTGGCCTTCTTGAGTTCTTCCACCGTCCGGGATGATGTCGTTCGAGCTGCAAAACAAAACAAGTCACTGACCGCAAATTCACTCTGCAGGGAATTGTGCAAGCGATCGAGTCTATTTGAGCGAGAACGACGTCGTTCCGTGCAGATCTTCTTCGTCGAGTGAAGGCTGTGGCCAGGGACCGAGGATACAGATTTGTATGGGTAAAGAACTTCGTTATTCATGTCAGGAGGACGGAAGGGGACCGCGTCAGAACCATCAAGTCCTTTGAGGACCTGGAGGATGTAACGACCTTTCATCCCTCCCCTGGTTTGTGTCGTCCTTCTTGGGATTCTCTATCCTCATGGATCATAAAAATTTGCTATCAACTCTGGATGATGAAGTCTTTGACGTTAAATGTTCACCATTCGACGACGTGGGAAGTTACGTGCGTCATATTGGGATGTAATTAAGAATAAACTCTCCATAGTCCATATCAATATTCATAGTTATCAGAAAAATTTTGACTCCTTCCTGGCTGCGATGTACAGTGGTGGCTTAAATATCGATATCTTTGTATTAACGGAAGTCTGGGAATCGGCTGTAATGAACCTAAAACAGCTTCCAGGGTACGATGTTTTCATACTGATCACTTTAAAAATAAGATGGATGGGGTAATAGTGTACGCCAGATCACATTTGTATTCAAATTCCACGAATATCAGTTTCGCCCATGCTACTGGACTTAAACTCCAGCTCACACTTAACCATGAGAGCTATGAGGTGCTTTGTGTTTATCGTTCTCCCAGCCTTAACGAAAACTTGTTTATTGGCGAACTTGCGGCGTCATTGCCCTCCCTCAACGCAAAATCACTCCATATTAATTGGTGACCTGAATATAGATTTAACCTCCAGTGGTTCTCTCGTTAACAAATACAATGGTTGTTTAAACTCGTTTGGCTATACTCATCTGGTCACTGTTCCAACTAGAGTTCAGTTCAATTCGGCTTCTTGTATTGATCACATTGCTATCAAAACTCGGAATCGTAGAATATATCCAGGGGTAATACAGTCAAGCGTCACTGATCATTTCATTACCGTTTCGACATTGGATTTAGATCGTGGGGTCCCAGATAAACTGGAAATCATGAAACAGGTCTGCACGAATAAAACTATTTTACTTTTTGAAAGACTGGAGTCCCTCTTGAGTGTGGAGTCGTGGGAGGATGTGGTTTCTTGCTGTGACGTCAATGAAGCTTACAAATTATTCATTAGTAAATTTCAATCATATACTAGGCAAGCACAGGTGGAAAAAGCGCTTCCGGATCACCAAGAAAGTTAACTCCGTGGATTACCAATGGCATCGTCGTCTCCATTCGCAGGAGGGATGCTCTTTCATGAAACTGTCAAACAACCTTTTAACACCTCATTGCGCAACCAGTACAAAAAATTATAGAAATACGGTGATCTCGTTGATTAGGAGGCAAAAGAATCGTATTTTAGGAATAAATTACTCAGAAACACTTGGGAATCCAAAAGCTACCTGGGGCGTTCTTCATGAAGCCATAAACGGCTCGGAAAAATTGAAAAGCGAATGCCCCTTGATTACCGAAATAAGTAAATCAAGTAAAATATCAAAAAACGAAGCTTCGACCGTTGCCTGTAATCAACTAAATGATTTCTTTTCGAACGTAGGGAACCTCACTGGCAGCAATATTTACAAAACCCCAGATACGGCCGTTCTAACCATGGTGTCGCTGCCGAATCTATGCACCATAACGAGTTCGGTATTCAAGCTTCCCCCAATGTCTGAGGCTGATTTGAACGCTATAGTGAGGAACATGAAGGGAGGCTCGGCACCCGGGTTGGATGGCGTTCAGACTGCTTTGGTCAAAAAGACTATTTCCTACACATCGTTCCCGCTGCTACACATCTACAATTTGAGTATAAGTCAGTCAGTATTTCCCGATCTACTAAAGATTGCCAAAATAGTTCCTCTGCATAAGGGAGGGTCAAAGGGTGACGTGAACAATTATCGGCCGATAGCCATGTTGGGTATTTTCTCCAAGATTCTGGAGAAGTTCGTTAAGAGGCACCTGTCTACTTTCCTTGAGTCAAACGGAATTTTGGAGCCATCACAATTCGGTTTCCGCGAGGTAGGGTGGATGAGGCCTTGTTTTCGTTGTCGAGCGAACTCCATTTAGTAAGGAAAAAGAAAAAAGGAATTTTAATTTGTTTGGATATGGCCAAAGCCTTTGACTCTATCGAGGCGACCTATGCTCTTAAAGCGGTTGGAGAGTATTGGTGTAAAGGATCAGGAGCTGAAATGGTTTGCTAGCTACCTCTCGAACCGCACGCAAGTGGTCGCGGTTGGGGATGCCATGAGCCGGGCACTCAAAAACGATTTTGGAGTCATCAGGGTAGCACGTTGGGCCCTCTGCTCTTCTTGGTGTACATTAACCCCTGTAGCAAGCGTGGTCAAGGGGGCATTCTGTTATTTATTCGCTGATGATGCTGCACTTTTGATTACCGCAGACACTTGGGAATCTGTGCACTCGAAGGCCCAGTCCGTGATGAATACAGTCAATGACTGGCTAATCCAAAGCATTTTGACCTTAAATGTAAATAAAACAAAATTTCTTACAATTGGCCATGTAAGTGCAGGAGAAGATCTTTCTAAATTCTCATTGAAAGTCCATGCTTGTCGCGATTCTTCGGGTTGTGCTTGCGCAACCGTAGAGAGGGTGGAAAGTCATCGATACCTTGGGGTGGAGATCGATCAGGATTTGTCATGGAGGCACCACATGACTATACTTTATAATAAATTGAAAAAGTTTATATACATATTTTATAATCTTCGTACGATATTGCGACTAGATGACCTCAGATTAATATATGTAACATTGGTGCAGTCTGTTTTGTCATTCGGGATCGTAGCCTGGGGATCCGCCACCTCAAGTGTAATTTCTCCCATTGACATTATCCATAGGAGTATACTTAAGGTAATGACTAGAAAACTTCGTCGATTCCCTACCAAAGATATTTATAACGCTGCACGATCATTCTCCTATCCAAATTGTATGTAAAATCAATTTATACTTTACTACCACAAACACCCTGATGTGATTCTTAGACCCATTGATGGTGAGATGTCTTATTTTACTCGCTTTAGTGAGTCAGAATGATCATTCCTCCTCGAGTTCGCTTGAGCGCCACAATTCGCTCACCCTGGCACAATTTGGTGAATATTTATAACAGATCCCCAGTATATCAAATTTCCTCATCACTAACCCGCACCAAATTTAAAAATGTGATTTCGTCTTGGCTAATAAATTTAGGAGCAAGCTGATCTTGATCAACTGCGAAGTCGAATTTATTGTTAAAAATCTTTTTCTTTTCTTTTCATCGCGAGGAGTTCCTCCAAGCAGGCTCCATACTTATATATTATGTTTAGCGTTAAGAGAGTGGAACTGCTGTACAACAGAAAATTAAATACATGAGTAACTTAGGCAAATAACATAAATCAAGTATACTCGTACAACTCTAGCCGAAGAACAGGCCTAGCCTATTTCGGCTAATTCATGGTCAACACATGATGTATTAAATATTTCTTTGTGTCATTTGCTATGAATAAAATATTTCTCTCTCTCTCTCTCTCTCTCTCTCTCTCTCTATAATCATTTTGCAGAGATCGCGAAGAAGGTGATGGCTAAGAAACGTGGTCATAGTTGATCTGTCTTTTTGAAACTTACCACCCAAGTAAATAGTTAGATCAGGCGGCAAACCAGATTCAGAGCCTCCTGCGCGGTAACACACAGGCAACAGCTCTCTACCGGGAGACTGGCTAACCACCAAATACTTGCCGTACTTCCGCAGGTCTGAGTTGGGCGGATGCTGCAGAGGCCGGCCTCTTGCATATTAGGAAACCGCAACTTCCACGGCTGATATAACCCTCGTCGAAGGTTTAGGAACAGTCATCAAATAAGGAAACAGACCTGTGTCTCTTTGGAACTCTTAATTGATCCCGTATAGAATATAAGTCATTTTATGATCAATTTATCTCGCTCCTTTCGAGGGCCATCGTAGCCAGTGTTTTGATTGTTACAGGTTTGATCGCGTTGTCTTCAGGGAGCCCAACTTCGGAGCAAATCACAGCGGGAGATTTCCCGGCGCCCTTCAGCTTACAAGCTACCAGTCGATCAGTCGCTTTATATAAAATCAAATTGGATGAAAGTGAGTTATTCGAAGTTCCAGGCTTTCTCGAATACACGGGAATTTTTAGCACATTTTGGAATATGGGTGTCCTGCACCTCATCACACAGTTCTCTCCATAAATAATGTTATTCTCAAATATTTTTTGCACAAATATCGAGTAGTCAAACAAAGGAGAATAAATGAGAGTAGCTAGTTAAAAATTCATTAGAATGTTAAGAAATGCAAACTAAGAACGAAACTGATTTATTTCACTTGGTACAACTTATTCATAATTCCCGTTAGAACCCAGCGAGACATACCGCCTTTCCTCAACACCACGTGTATTCAGCGGTTGTTATCACTCAAACATTAAACCTGTTGGATATTTTTTAGAAACATGGTAGAACGTAGAAACTGTCGGCGGTTAGATTCTAGATTTTAGTGATCTGCTCCTACTCATACGACTGTTATTCAGTAATTAGTTCATTCGACTGTCAACAGGATTTTCCTGAGTTCACAGTATTGGAATTATCGAGTGAAGGCTGTGAGAAATGGTGGTACGTGAAAAGGTTGTGGTTTCCATTTTGAAATTTCTGAGGTAACTCCTAATCATCGAATGAACATTATTACACTCTCATCGTTCAATTAGTTTAGCTTGCTACTCTTTTGAGAATTCGAGTTCCATTTGAGCGTAATTTATAAGGAAAAAATACTTAAAAGTAAGTATTTTTTAAAGTTAACGTACCTGTTAGGTGAGTCCGTCTCCTCTGGCTTGTGAGTTACTGTCGTTGGTCGTGGTCTTTATCTACAAAGAGAAAGGTGAAGGGAGTGATGGAGCGTTGGGGAAGGGGCGGGGAGAGGTCTTGTTGGTCAGTCTTGTTAGTAGTACCTTAGCCGGACTGGCTGTGTTAGGTATTAAAGAAATTTCCCCAACGCTCCATGTACTGACTGAGTACTGACTTAACGGCCAGACGATGATGTCTTTACATCGAAAGCGCTTGCCCACAGTAACTCACAAGCCAGAGGAGACGGACTCACCTAACAGGTACGTTAACTTTAGTATTTGCCTACTGGCGGACACAACCCAATTTCTTTAATACCTAAGTATTTTTTTCTACGACGTTTTCATTGTGCTGCTTTTTCTAGAACGTAAGTGTTGTGTTCATTACAAAAGATTTAATCAAAATCGTTAGTGCTGTTTTTGAGAAAACTTTCGATAGACAATTATGGTGTTTTTCGGACTCATAAGACTTGATACCTCAACAACATCCAAAATTCAGCCAGTACATAACTAGGGCTAAGGGAATTAAAAATAATTGGAATGCAGTCTTGAGGAAATGCACCAAAAGCAAGGGATTTGCGAGCGTCTTCAACTAGTCGATTCCTTTATGTCGTTCTCCGTAAATGTTCCACTGGTACTTGCCTTCTCTCAACGGAGGTAAACCAAAATGTGCCAAAAATAGTTTGTTGTTTTTTTAATTTTGGAAATTTTTACAGTAAACGCAGAATCGATTTTGATCATAAATCATACCGGATCATTTCCTACATTTTCTTCAACATTACGCTTCATTCTTAGCGCTCTACCGTTGCAGCATCCAACGAGCGCTCCTTAGACAAGAAACCGTCCATGAAGTTAGTTTTTCACGAGGACGCGGGCTCGCCGAGGTGGTCACCGGCCTGTTCCAATGGATCCTATTGTGTACAGTGGATGAAAAACGGAATGGTCAACGGAGAAATCCTCATCAATCCGTTCAACAATCCTCCAAGCAACCCGGATAACAGGTGAGCGAGAGATGTACCACATTTTGATGAGCTGCGTGTCTCATCACAAAACATAGTTTAAGAGTTGTTTTCTTCAATAACCAAAGACAAGCATACTAAAGAGATTGATGAAGCATCCGCTGGAATGTAGGGAAACGCCACTGATGACCGCACAGGGATTGATGAGAGTTTGAATAAAACGTTTCACAAACAATTCGATACTCGATTAGTTCCGAATTGCATCAAAACTGGAATTATTCGCAAGCTCTGCACGATCATAAAAAATCTGTCATTCTCTGTCTGAGTTGTACAAAGTCGGCGGAGGTACGGGTCTAGTCCACACGCCGGGAAAACGCCGATAATCCACATTACGGCATTTAAACGACGAAAAACCAGCGTATAAGTAATTGATAAGGCTCAGCTTGGGGTTTTTTTTGCGAGGTTCGTGTTTACCGTCAAAACCCCATTTTTTGAGTCATCAACGATTCGGTCAATTTTTCAACCTTTCTGATCGTGTTCCATAACTTGTTCTAATTTTCCCAACATTTTGCATATGCCCGTCCACACTTTCGAATGTTCTCAATTTTCACCTACGTTTATCTCGTTTTCAATAAATTTTCCTGTAAATTGTCTACAGCTTTCACTCGTCCAAAACCGTTTCCTTCGCTAACAATTTACTTGATTTGTCAACAATTCTGGCCGTATTTTCTAACGATTTTCACTCTTTTTTTCAACTTTTCCTAATATTTCGCTAATAATTGCGTACATTTTACAGCCTTTTACTCAATTCTCGCGTACTTTTATCCGATTTCCAATAATTTTTTCATGTAATTCGATTCGATTCACCGCCAATTTTTGCTCAATTTATCAACAACTTTGACCGTATTCTCCTAACATTTTGGTGATACGTGTTTACATTTTTTACTATTTCCTCAATTTTCAACTACATTTGTCCCATTTTCAATAAAACCTCGTTGGAGTTAAGGAAGATTTTTACGAAATTCTCAAAAAACAATTTTCTCGATTCAATTTTTCGACACGTTTTGTAATTTTCTTAAAATTTTCAAATCTTTTCTCAAGTTTCACCTACTGCTGCTCGCAGAAATACAGCAATTTACTGCAGTAATAAATGTTTATGTTAATCATCAACAACTTTTGTTTAAATTCTGAAAGAAAGAACGTCTTCTCGAATCAACTCGATTTTTCAACAATTCTGGCCACATTTTTCTTGTTTTCTTCAAATGTTCCTATCATTTTGCGGGTAAATGTGTACGTTTTCGAGTCGTCTCTCAATCTCACTTACTTTTATCCTATTTCCAATTAATTTTTCATTAAGTTCTCTGCAGTTTTTGTTTATTATTCCACCAAAAGATCTACGAGTTCGCTGTTGTTGCGAAAATCCCGTTTTCGGTAGGGGGACTTTTTTATTTCCGCTGGTGATTTGGAGATGTATCATGGGGGGCGCTTGGATCCGACACTTTAGTTGCCAATCTGTTCTCAACACCTTGGTCGGTTGGTGTTATGCATGAGACTTCAACCCTGAGGAGTCCTTGGTGTTCATTTCACTTCAACAAGGAATCATCCACTTCTCCTAATTCCAATACCGAATTAATTGAGTATTCTTTGGGGAATGACATGACGCTTCTGGGCTAATTGGGCGTTACCAACTGCCAACTTTCCCACATTTCATTTAGCAAACATGTGGCAGTAAAGTTACGCCGTTCGCAAGTAATTCGCGTCACCCTTCACCAACAATCTGCGGACTAGTCGAGAGAAAACTGGTAAAATCCGAAAAAACGGCCGTTTCGATTTTCACCAGTCCGCGTTTTCAGGGCTGTCCCATAACTCAAGTGTGAGACGCCGTCGAATGACGCTTTCTCATCTTCACTCTCCGCTCATTGGGCCAATTGTAGCCGTCGACTTCCTCTAGGAGTTTTTCTCTCGGTGTCCTCTCATTAAGAAGTGGGACGCAAAAAGTTTGTACCCCCCCCCCCATCCCCCCGATAACTCCCTCCTCATCGGGGTAATTTAATGCTTCGTGGACCTCTGACACGATTTACGAAATATTCCTCTTCACGGTTGGTCCCTCAATTTAAACCCTGTTTGGAGCAAGTCTCTTCTTCAGCTGCAAGAAGCTCACCTAACCACGGAGTAAAAAAAGTTGAGTTTTCTTTAGACGGTCACGTTTTGAGTTCGATTGAACCGACAAAACCTAATTCCAGCGCATAGTATGTGTGTGTGAAAGGAAAGTTATGTAATCGACAGAAAATTTTTGTTTTTGAGTTTTCATCAGATCTTTACGTTTTAGACCCAACTGAGTTCGAAAAACACTATTTGGGAAAATGATCTGTGGATTTGGGGGAAAAAATTGGTGTATTAGACCAATCCAATACTTATAGGGCGAGCGTTCAAAAACGCTCATAAGATGTATGGGGCTCACTCCAGAAATTCCGGAATTTCAACTACCGCCGTTTCGATTACGACCAGTTCTAAACGTTTTTACCCAATAACTCTGCTCAAAAGTGATTACTATCCTCCTAAAAAAAAAATTGTGTTTACAGTGTCATTAATTAAATGTGTACTAATTGTTCAATATTGGTACGGGAATGAGTACGAGAAGCACAATAAATTCCGGAACTGTAAGCGCTACCACTTTCTGCCGATGTGAAGTGATGTTAAATGAATTAGTAAGTTGAAATTAGAATTATATAGTAGAATTCACGCAGAGCTAAGGAAAGTTGTTCAGATTTTTTTTTTGTTCGCGATTTTTCGAAGGCGCAAAAATAAGGTTATGAACGATTTCCAACGATGGGGTGAGGGAGCGGGGTACCAAATAGTACCAATAACTAAGGGTTTTCATTTGTCTCAAAAATATCTTCAATTATTCAACGCCTATGTATTATTCTTTATATCTGTTCTGTCAGTGGAACATCCACTAAACGTCTGACATCTAAAATGTGAGCATAAGCATTACCGTAAACATGGATTGAAAGGAAATACATTTATGCTCGTAAATACATCAGATCGTCCAACTTACGGGAGGTTGCGAATGTGGTGTGTTGTTGCGCAAGTTATATTTTTAGGGCGGAAGCCCAACAAACAATTTTGCATTTATTTGTCTGCTTCTTACTATCGGCCCAGCAACTAATCTGATGTATTGTTCACTCAGTTCATTTGAATTTGTAAAACATAACTTCCCATTCTACGAAGAAACTGGTAATGCCTAAGTTTCCGGAATTTATTGGGCTGCTGCTACGTATGCCACGACACTAATAAAGGAAAAAATTCATTTTTTGAGGGGTTGGTACCTATGCTTCTGGAATTAAAGAGTAAACACTGTTATAAACGACGTTAGTTTGGATTCATGAATTTTTGGGTTTTCTCTTGATTCCTCTTGGTTCGTTATTAAATTTATTGTATTGGTAGCTTATTGGGCTGCCAACAAGGTTTTTTTTCATTACTGTATTGTCATATAAGCACCATTTATAAGTCCAAAACTGTACTAAAATGCTTTTCACCGAAATTCATTGTGCTGCCGTTGTACATTTCACACGAATAGTGTTACGTTATTAGAACTGTCCATAAAAACAACCTTTTTTGAGAAAGTTTGCTGTTTTGATCGCTGTGATACTATAATACACAGTAGGAATTTAAATGTGGTGAGGGGGAGGGGTTTTAAGAATGGGAATTTCCAGGTGATTTAAATTATCGATGACTGTGTTCATTGACTGGTATTTTAGTATTAGCTCGTGCTGGGAGAGATTTACAACCCTCCCGCTCTCACTTTTAAATGGCTAGCATTGTCACTTTCCCGCTTGTAGTTTGTAATTGGTGTTTCAAGGTGGAAAGCGGTATTTAGTGGCCCTCCTCACACTTACTTAATAGATTACGACGGCTACTACCTCTACGGGGGCCCAGTTGACAACATCTACCCTTCGAATGGTGACTTGAAAAGGGATGCACCCAGCGTCACTTCTGAGGTGAGCTGATAGCTATAGCCAAAGGCTCGCATTAATTAATTATAGGATAGCATAAATAAATAAACATACCTTGATGTGGCGTTTCTTGACTGCGGTGTTATATCGTTGAGTGGATAGTTTTTGAGTCAGTCACAATAATTACACAACTTCTCGAGGCCGACGTTTTCGCTTTGTTCGTTTTTATTGGTGACGTTGCGAGTTTAAATTCTTCTGAATATTCAAGCACTGTAAGACGGGGATAAACATCAGGTTCTTCAAGTCATACGAGAAAAGTAATTAGAAATAGTTACTAAATCAGTGGGCCATACTCGGGGGATCGCCGGTAAAAAGAAAAGTGCTACGCTACAATAAACACAAGTTTTTCGAAACGTGCTGCTATTTTTGAAATGTTAATAATTAAACCAACTTCTAATTGAAGCTTATTCCTCTTTTTAGTTTTAATATCCACCATTGCAGAGCATGTCAGTTCACGCAACTATGAAGGGGCGAATGGCATTAATTATTTTAGAGCTTCCCTTGCCAGCTCTGGATATTCTTGCTGGATACATTTTGTGAATGAAAATGCATTTTAACCATGCTATCACTTAATAATCTATAAGAAATTCTTTCATATTCGTGTTAAGGTCAGCCAGTTCTGTTAACTTTCCCAAGTAAGAGTTTACAATCCACCTCGATCATTGACAGTTTCAAAGTGCAGGTCTGAAAAGTGTGTTAAAGGTTTCTCTTGTAAATTATGCAAGCTCTGTATCATGCAAGGAATTTGAGCCTTTACTACACACGTTTGGTCCGTTGGATAATCCTCAATGATCTTCTGAATACTAAAAGATATTGCGGAGAAGTTTATTGTTTTGCAGAGAGGTTGACCATAATTGAAGTTCGGCATGAAATATTTGACTTTATCTTTAGCTGTGAGAATGTTCTCGTCCTACCTTGGAAGATACCGTTTCTTCGGATAATGAAGCCAGCCCATATCTTCACAAACGATTCCTCATAGCCGTGTTTGTAAGGCCTTTGATGAAATTCACAAATTTTATTACCTCTTTAAGTATATCATTTAAATCAAAAGGTATACTATAGTTTGCCGACAAAGAAAATAGTGTGTCCATATTTGTGGCATAATCGATTTCAATTTCGCGACGAGTCTGCTATTTTTGGTAGTCTATCCCTTCAGTGCCATCGTTACAAATAGCGATACATTTTGTCCAATCAATCTCATAGACATTAGTGCTTTCTAAAAACATCAAACAAACACTGGTTAAAAGTGTTTGCAGGAAGTGCTTTGTAAAATAAGATTTTTTTACGATACTGTAAACATGTTTTCACAAATACTACAAACTGAGCACAATTGGAAATATCTGCAGATCCGTCAAACTGTAAAGCAAAATGTAGGCTCTTCTTTGATTCGTCGAATAGCCATATCGTTTATTCTGCGTGAAGTTGTCAGAAAGTAGTATGCTTTTAACCTGTGCTTGCCGGCCATAATTTCAACCATACCTCGAGCTGCCGGCAAAATAAGGTTTTCGGTATCGTTTGCGGTTTCCCTGTGTTAGCAACTCGAAGTGCGACTTTGTAGCTTGGTAACAATGCTGACTCGTTAACACTGGATGCCTGAAACCTGACGAACGTTTATATTCAGCCCTGCTCCATCCTACTCGTGCTGCCGAAATGAATTCCGTAATATTGCTGCGGCATTATCGAGAGCAGTGCCTATTTTAACACCAGTATATACCGATTAGTGATTTTTTAAAACCCGGGGGGTTTACCCCAAAAAACTCAATACGTGATAATTATGTGCTCAGTATTTATTTTATTTAAAAAAAAATAGTTTCGTTGCAGTTTGGCCCGTGCAAGCTAAGCGTCCAAGGCAAAGTCAAGGGTAGCCTTACCCACTTACTCTCAAAACTTACTCTTTTAGTCCTAATTGGTACTCATAATGAATAAATGTACCAAAATATAAATAGGTTTAGCGTAATATTTTAATTAAATTATTCTTTGTCCTTTTACGTGACATGAGCGCCACTAGAATTTTTCAAGCCGTAAGAGATCGCGAATTACGGATATTAGTATTATTTTTCTTGGTTTCTATCTCTTTATACACAGCGACTTGGATTAAGAAGCTAATAAAATATTAAGACGATACTTGAATAAATTTCAAACGCAGCACGAGATCCATCAAGGGACATACTTTGAACGATAAGTTGAAATTAAATAGCTTTGTTCCCGATATAGGAAGAATATTGGTCTCACCGCAGAAGTGTATCGAGAAAAAAACAAGAACTTAAGATTTATTAGGACCAATGAGGGAAGCAAAACCGAAGAACACATGTTAATTTATTAATTATTAACCATAAAAATAAATAAAAGGAACAACAAACAAATAGGAGTTTAATGCAAATAGTTGCAGCAGTCATGTCTGCTCACTGAATTACACAGATATATTTACAGAGAAAAAAAGTTACCATTCATCTAGTGAGGCATGTTTTCGTTCAGTGGAGAGGTGTGTACAGAGTTTGGCCCAGAGCGGGGGAATCTCCCTTTTCACGCTCCAACATGCACTGAATGGGCAAGTCAACAGGTAGCTGGCCAGTGATGACTTGGAGCGCTTCAGTGGATGCAGTCTTCAAGCCCTTGGTGTTTCAAAGGAGCGCTGCTCTGAGCCTGTATTCTTCTTTGATTGATTGTGAGTCTACTACCCCGGACAACGAGGCAGTAGCCAATCACATCTAGGTAAATGGCCTCGTACATGAGGATTGTGTCACGATAACACACACCTCAAGTTGTTGTTTTTGCAATAAAGGATTTAAATGCTCATAACTTCACGATTTATAACATTGTGCTTGACATAAAGGGTGACACTTTTATCAGTAAATAGGGTCGAAGACAATCAGTTGGATGGCTGGACTTAAAAAGGTGACCTGGTGCTGTAGAAAGATGATACTTCAAAAACCATCTTTTGAAACACTTACTTCGAAGATCAGAAACGTCCATTACCACTCCATTTAAAGAAATAGACAGCTCTGTCGGGATAGAGAGCATTCAATCTTGCCAAGCCAGCTAGGAAAGTGGTCGCTTTGACAGATTAGAGGTGAAACTGCAGAGCGAAGTGACTGATGGATGAACTGCCTTAGCAGAAATACTATGATCTTTCGATGGACTTAGTTATATTTTCTTCCAAATCGTCGTAGACAATCACAATCTATCAATACTTTCTCAAGCATGTCTGTAACACGCCAATGTCGTTGTTGTTATTTCAGGGTGGTCGTGTCGGTCTGAACTTAGCGAGTGGGGTTGTTGAGCGCATTTGGGCTGCAACCAACGGGCACAGCGTCCGAGTTAGTGACTACACGCCGCTGTTCTTTTCACAGGATAAAACCACTCTCGAGCTCACTGTGAAGAGTGAACTTCCTTACCCGAGAAATCAAATCAACGTCAAGTCGGAGTAAGTTGGACTCGGGTTTTTGATCAAGTTCCTTTTTCCCTTGAAGCGGCATGTAAGTAAGGTGGCACCCAAAAGTGAAAGTAAATCAACCATTAACTCCTCTGTCCTCCCTATCAGACTAACCTTTTTCACAGCCCTACGATAGACTTAATTCAACCTGAGTCACTACACAACAAAACACAGGCTGCACTCACTTGTAAATAAACGCTGTCGCGAGGGAGAATAACAATGGCCTCATATTTGATTCGTGTTGCACACTGCAAGAGGTTGTAGGGACAGCAACTAGTCAGAACCTCTTGAGCCCTCCGCTTAAACTAGTACATCACTCATTTTACGAAAGGATTGAAATTTGTTGCACCCAGTCTTGACCACTGAGTGGCTAACTCACTTGTCCGAGTAGGTCTGTGTTATAATTAAAAATTTCCAATAACTCTTTACAAATCTACTTTACATACTGAAGTAAGATATCCAATATTTGGCAATTAGTATGCCAATGCCAGATTGTGAGTCGGCACTTCAATTAGGTATTCTAACCTTACAGGTTGACGTGAATGATTCTACGATACTGTAAAACGTTCAGAGCACTCCAAACGGTTTATCTCAGTTACTGGAAAAATGGGTGAAAACCAATAATCATTTGAGTACGACCCAGTATGGATTTCGGCAAGGAGTAGGCACCGATGATGCACTGTAGCACATCACGGAGGTATTATACAACATGCGTGACCAGAAATTAAAGGGCGTAACTTGAGATTTAAGTAAGGGCTTTGGATCGTATGCAAGAAGTTGGTATTTCAGGCCCTAATCTATTATGGTTTTCAAGTTATTTCGAGAACCAAAAAAAGCCGTGGGAGTGGGAAGTCAGTATAGCCAGGCGAAGGAGCTGAACTATGGGGTAATCCAAGGAAGCACTTTACGTCTTATTTTGTACTTATTGTATTCGAACATGTTGCCTCAAGTTCAAGTTTTTCTTTTTGTGGACAGTACGACTCTCTTGGTAAAAGACTCAGATTGGTCAACTGTTTTTCAGGAAATGCAGCAAGTGCTGAATGTAGTTTGTCGATAGATGAAGGAGAGCATGTTAACTACAAATATAAAAAAGACAAAATATATGCTCGTTGGTAGAATATCAAGTATGACTCCTTCCCTTGGCCTAAAGATTCACTCACGTAGCTCATGCAAGGAACTTGAAATGGCATTCTCATATAAATATCTGGGGGGGGGGGGGGTTGAAGCTAGTAGAGGCAGCAGTCCTTGCTACTGCCTTTATGCCAGAACGGAAGAACTTTCAGCTGCCATTCAGCGTTAGCGTCCACTCACAGGAACGATGGGAGAGAGCGACGTTTCAGACTGAGGTGGGCGCCCAGCAGTGGTACACTGACGGTTCTGTGATGGGAGGGCAGAGCTGGAGTGGGCTTTGCAGGGCCCAATTTCAGTGTAGCTAAGCCACTGGGAGTGTATGCCACGATATACAAGCGGAAACTCTAGCCATAAATTTCTACGCAGAAGAGATTCTGACTAAAGGACTGTAGGGAAAGAGGATTTACCAGGGGGTTCTGTGGTATCATCGAGACAGATATAGTTTTGAAACATGGAGGGGGAGAATATCAGGCCATACCCCAGCTTTGTTTGGAAGTACTGAAATAAATGAAAAAGATGTTACTGATTAGGTTTAGTCAGTAAGTATTAAAAACGTTTGTCAATGTTAGCTGAGCTACAAGCTGCAACGCTTTCTTTCTATATTCTGCCGCTCAGCTGATATTCAAGGAGAAAACCGAGTTACTTGACACCTGGTTTTATGACGGTCCCTTGTCTACCACATTCCTAGGGACCTCAGTGAGAATTTTCTTCCTTTTGAGCCCCCACCTCTGATGCCGCTTACTGTTCGTAAATTCTCCCCAGTGGAATTGGCATTTGATTCTCCTCCAAAGCCAACGTGGTCAGCTGAAATGATTAGCATACCACTTTGTCGTTTCAAAACCGCTGATCACTTCGTTGTACCCTATTTAGTTTCCATGAATAACTGTTCGCCTCAATTTAGATTAATCTTGTGCCTGAAGACCAACATCAAAGAAGCCTGGGAGTGCATTTCGGAAGACAACGTCAAACCAGTACCAGATATAGAGGTGATGCGGTACCCAACGCTAACAACGTGGGTGACGTACAAAAGTGATATCTCACAAGAAATTGTCTTGGAATTGGCGAAAAAAGCTGACGATAACAAAATCCCCATCTCCGTTCTTGGCATCGATGATGGCTGGGAAACCTGTTACGGAAGTCAAATTTTCAACAAGAAGTTCCCCGATCCCAAAACTATCGTAAGTTATCGTTGATACGTATTAATTTGTTAAGCTCAAAAGGAGCTCCTTACTACTATTTCCGCAAAATTCTGAACTGTTCAGTTATAGACTGTAGCGGAGCCTAATCTTATGCCTACTAATCTTATGCTCACTTAGGGATAGAACGCAAAGGATGGCAGTTACCATTACCAACCATACAGTCAAATATGGCTATAAATGTGCACGTCGTTCCTGCTGGTACAGAAATACAGTAGGGGTAGCCTCTTCTTTTGGCTTCTTCTCTTTCTCTTTGATTTTCTAGCTTGCGACAGAGTACGATTCCAGAACTGTGAACATCAACCTCTCCTAAGAAATCTTATTGTGATGTCATGTCTTAAGTAGTAGCAGCCCAATAAATTCTGGACCTTTAACCTACCAGTTAGTGACTATGTACGTTTTGAGTACTTGTACTCTATGAGGAATAACGGATCTACATACAATAAAGTTTATAGTTCCAACTCACTAAATTATTTCATAAAATCTGGTTTATGAACGAAAAACAGTGATACGCAGCAGTGAGATTAGACAGAGACTAAGAAGTGAAGGAAAGTATTCAGAGGTTGCTGAACTGTAAGATTGATTTTTACAAGCCCTTGTGTTTTGAGATATCAGTACAGTTGAAAAGGGGCAGCAACACATCAATTCTTTGTATTCAAGTATCTATAAACTGCTAAAACCGTTGCAGGTTTCTGAGCTTGCCAAGAGGGATCAACAAGTAACTCTCTGGGTTCACCCTTTTGTCAATCTGGAGTGCGAAGCGTACGACCGCCTCAAGGACTATCTTTTGAGATACGATAACGGTAGGTAGTCTGTTCTAATATAGACTTTCTCTGTGATGAAGTTCTTAACAGGCCTGCAGATGTTTGTAACGTATTGTTGATGCAGTCATCAAATTATTGAAGCGTTAATTTGATTTGAATGAATTGCCAAAATAGCGGAAGGAAGAATTTAATGTTATTCGTTATAAGTTTTTCGTGGATGGTAATATCAAAATCTTACAGTTGTAAAGTACGCAAAGAAAAGCTATAAAGCCACACTGAGGGCAATAAAAAAATTTAAATTACACAAAACGGCCGGCTGTAGAGGAGCTGAAATTGGGAAGAGTGAACAGACCAGCAGGGGGTATATTCCCCACGACCTTATCCACCTGAGCGGACGAGGTAGCATTTATGCTCCACATTACACGTTGCTCATAGGTTGTCCACGCTTTTTGAGCTCATAACACCTAATTAATAGCTACTCTTGAAGGAAGATTGAAGTATACCTGTGAGCTCAAATGATCTGAGCTTTATTCCCTTCTAACTAACCAACGTTTTTCAAAAGTTTTCCGTCCCCTCCTCAACTCATGACCTTCTTTTTTTCTTTACTGGTTCATGTTAAAACCGTATCAGGGAGAGCTAAGAGGCTGATACGATTGTACCCTCCTCCTACAGTTGCCATTTTCAGAATCTCTCTAGTTGACTAGTGAACTTACAGATGATGATGAGACGTGGGCCTAATGATGCAAAGACACTAGAAGGGATGGAATGCTGGAAGCTAACTGACTGAATGCAGTAACTTCAATGAGTTGAACAGAAGGCGCAAATGCAGAGGGCAGCAGCAGCCTTTCAAAACTACCGAAGAGCGAGGTGTGCTGGGTAGCTCAAGCGTAAGCATATGACGAAGTGACGCCTCTCAAAAGTTGTTTAGCACATCTCCAGAGAGGTCACAACACAATAGCTTTCCATTCCATCCTCTCTAAGGCTCACCAACCACTTTAAGGCATTCCCAACATTTGTCATAATACACCACCTTCATGGCTCATTGCAGTGCACGGGGGTTGTTGGTTTCGGTAGCAATTGAGACATCCTAGATTGTGGCGTAGTGGGTAGGCTGTTCATTCCCCAGACCTTCACAGAGTTCCGGTAGCTTTCCTCAAAATCCCCGAGTTAAGATGATAGGATTGCAGGCTGGTCCCTTAAGTTATAGAGGCGACTTCTACAGTGATTCAAACAGGTGCCACTATTGCACACCTAATGGCAATACGCAGTGACAATGGATTTTCTCTATGAATTCTATCTGATACCAACTTCACTCATCCTAAAGATAATGTGGATTCGCTACAACGATTGAGTGGAATAGTTGCAAACTCGCAAAGAGTTTTTGGTAAATAAACTAACAACTGTGGACGAAAGTCAAGTATAATGATATCTGTGAACTAATAACTACCTGTATGGGTTACTGCTTTCGACATTGAAGGTATCATAATTAAATCACATTTACACGAAGAGGTTCAAGGTATGCACATCAATTTACGCTACCTTGTTACCCTCTTTCAAAGGCTGTAGTTGTAACTCACCTACGAATGTTGCAGGTTCCATCGTGAACACCACTTGGTGGAATGGAAGAGGAGGCCTGATCAATTTTTTGGACCCCAAAGCTGAATCTTTCTATTATAACCGGTTGAAAAAATTGCAAGATGATTATGGTATCACGGGTTTCAAATTTGACGCCGGCGAGATTTCGTATATCCACGAGTTGAACGAAGCGCTCACTTTAGATCTGCCAAACGAGTACACTAAAAAGTACATAGCGCTGGCAGCTAAATTTGGTAAGATGCTCTTTTCGTATTTATTAGAAATGCATAACTTTGCTGACTCCTAAGGCGTTATACATGACAGGGTTGACGAGAGGTGATCCTGCAACTGGATATTGTACAATTTTGTAGGTGATTTTTTTATTGAGCAATTTCCTTCATCGATAAGGTGGGTGGGGGACTAATAATATCAAAAACGATGTGTTTTCGCACTTTTTTCATAAACGACTCCTACAGTTTTTATGAAGCTTTCAAATTATCAACTACTAGTCAGTACCTAAATTTTGTTCTCCATAAATACCTCAGTGAAAATTCGATGAAAGGGGGATAATTGGAAAACTTGAAATTCTTTTTTTTTTAACTTTCGGAAAAACGTCTCTACCAATTTTCACTGAACTGATAAGATGTCTTTAACTAGCCTATTCCATAAATAATCACCCCACAGCCCACAGATTGAGTTGTCTGACAGTTGAACAGTGGTTAAAACCAATATGTGCCACTTTCAATATTTTCATTATAACTTCATAACTGAATTTGATCAATATGAAGGATGATGTCCCAGCAGGTCCCTACCACACTGCAGTGTCCTTAAGGGGAGATATAACGTCATGAAACCACTACTATCCTTTCAACACCTCCAAAAAGCAAACGAGAACCCTTTAGCTCAGTGCCCGTTGCCTGTTACAACTGTCAGACACTTCTCAGCTGACTGTCAACTTCTCTTGTTTCGCCTCACAGAACTTACGTAGTTGTATTTGTCACATCAAACGGTTCGATAATAATAACTAGGACTACCGTTCGTCCAATCAGTGCAAACCTCAAGAGACTACTTGTTTAAAGTATCAAACTCGACGTTTTCATGCAGGGCATTTTTTGCTCAGGACCAATCGGAGAAGTACGAGTCGGCGCTGGAACAGTAAGTCAAAACATCCGATTGAGGCTTCAAGACACGAATTCCGTGTGGGACTTGAAAAACCTTGGATTGAGGTCCGTGATACCTTCCATGCTGCAGCTCACGATCCTCGGATACAACGCTCTTATTCCGGACATGGTGGGAGGAAATGCGTATGGAACTAACATCACCCAAGAAATGTTCATTCGATGGCTCCAGATGAACACTTTCATGCCCTACGTACAGTTATCCTTCCCTCCTTGGAATTTCGACAGTGAGGTTAGTTCGATCGAGTGGCGCTGATAATGTAGAACTTAGTAATCTAATGAGAGGCAGCTTTTCTCGAATGAAGCATGGTGTACCTTACGTTCGCATTATTTATTGATTTGTAAGTTACGTTAACAAAGCCATTTACAAACTATTTACTCGTATTCACTCAAGTGCCTCTTGAACTTAAAGTATGATTCACTATTGCTGTTGAAAATGTACACAACTTGAACAGAAGAACCGTTTAGTTTATTATTTGCACAACCAGATATAAATTGTCAAGTTTTCCACCTCAAGTGAACTGATTTGGTTTCCGGCTTAAATCAAATTTAATTGAGCAGACGTGGTCATGTAGTTTTCTCACAACTGAATTCACAGACGGACGCACAGGCCATTTCCTCAAATGATGTTTTTCAGATTCCAAAGCCTTTGAAACATAAGCATCTGAACAAAAGTAAAAAAATGTCAGCTTTTGTAGGGATAAGGGAAGTAAAACGAACAGCCACTACGCCCACTGTTCTCCAAAAGTTTCTATTTACTTTCATTTTTTTTAAATTGATTTGAGGTCGAAGCATAAAAAATGATTTTTAAAAATGTAGGTAATAAAATCCAGTCCATTTCTCCCTTCAAATAAATCTTAATCTTCGTCCGTAATTTCCGTTTAAAAAAGAAGAGAACAATTTTTTCCCCCGTTTTTCCACTTTTTTCCTTGGAATACTTTTTCTGGCTTAAGGTGTGAGTTTTCGCCCTGTTTTATTTGAAATAGACCCGTGGAATTAAAAGTGGATCACTAATTGCCAAACAGTCGACTTATATAAAAAGGGAGGGCTTTATTTTAAACTGCAGCGTTATTGGATTGAAGTTGCGCCCACACAATAGAATACGACAGGCTAGAAAACAACAAGGTCCGAAGGAAAAAGAGGACATAATAAGGTTCACGGATTTTATTTGATTACAAACTTCACGATATGTAAGTTTTTCAGTGTGGAACGAAAGAACGACTGTCTTTCCCAGTTATGAGGGAAAGTCGTTTTCTTGTAAGGTTCCGTTCTGCATCTTACCAGAGCTAGCCCTATAGCTTGCTCCCCGAAGGCTCAACAGCTCTGAAGAAAAATTCCTGATTTATAGACTGTACATTTCGGGTTTTTTATAACCATTCAGTATGGCTGCCACCATTTGTGGAATCTGGATCTGCTCAAGTTCATAATATTTTGCCCGCTCATATATTTTCACTCATTTTCAGACGATGCAGCAAACACAGAAGCTGTTGGAACTTCACTCAAAATACAGTGATTCTTTGTATTGGACGACTAGAAGAGCTCCTAAGAAACAACCTACTATCGCCCCCATGTGGTGGATCGACCCTACTGATCAAAGGGCACAACTGTGCGATGACCGTGAGTCTCGATTCTGATCTTTCTGCTGGGTTGTTATTTGCATAACGTCGCCTTATAGTTCTGTCCACTCCTGAGAGAATAACCCCAGTGATTCTAAACATTGAATGGATAAGACAAGTAAATCCAGGCAAATCCCGTACACCTCATAATTAACCTTGAGTGGAAGCAAGTGCTGCGTCTAGTCTTGTCATACCAGTTTGTTAATTAATAGCTGGGAACTCAAGTTCGTGCCAGAAGGTAATGATTGTTCACTGGAAATTTGGATGTTGTCCGAACTCTTGCACAGTCCTTAATGTCTGATGTGAAACCTAACTTAATACTGGCAGCTTAAGAAACGGTCAACTTCGGTCTTTTGCTGTGCTGACTTTTCAGGAAAGAATACTTTATTTTCTTCTTGGCGCTGGAGGGCTAAGAAAACAATATCGTCACGACAACACAATCGTGTCAGTGTTCCTATAACTAGAACGCCGAAACATCTCAGAATTTGGATGTTGGCTATCCAGAAAAGACTAGCTTTCAAGTGCTTGACAACTCAGCACCTGTTGCTTCATGTCCATAATGAAAAACTGCATATACCGATGCGAAGCAACGACTAAATGTGAGGGGAACTAGATAATTTCATTCGATGGATATTTCCCCCAGAAT
The DNA here is from genome assembly GCA_020466155.1 of Pachypeltis micranthus. Classification (NCBI taxonomy): domain Eukaryota; kingdom Metazoa; phylum Arthropoda; class Insecta; order Hemiptera; family Miridae; genus Pachypeltis; species Pachypeltis micranthus. Next base: position 52,268,403 of record CM035770.1, on the reverse strand, counting down.
CGATATAAACCGCACCCTAACTACGAAGTGTGAAAATTTGGTGATGAGGTAGTCTAATTCAAAGAGTTCCAGGTGAAATGGCATCACGAGTAAGTCCATCCAGCCTCAATCTACATCAGACCAGGAAGGTGCTCGTACATAATGAGATAGCTACCATTACTGAGGACCATTTTTCTTAAAGACCCCCAGAAATTGATAGACTCGGAGAGTTAAGGTACACATGCTCTAACATGGCTTCATAGTTCGCGCTTGCGACTATGGTGGTTTCGTATTTTTCGAAAATCTCCTCAAGCTTGGGTCAGGTAAAGACTAAGAACCTAGTAAGAGACAAATGATGTCAGACCTATCCACCGAGTTGGTACGACTCAAATAAAACGGCCAGCACATCTGAACCCAAAATAAGAGCATACAGGTGCTTCTTTTGCCAATCTGTACATGAACAGGTGACCAAACAGTGTTGATAGTTTTGTATTTTATTTGTGTAGATTTGATACATATCATTTTATTGTTATATATATATTAGTTACTATTGTACATAATAACTGTTGTAAATTGTACTTATAAATATATGTCAATATATTATTTTATTGATATTTCTTTATCTTACCATGACTTATTTTCAGAGTTCCTGTTAGGTCCAGACCTCCTTGTTGCTCCTGTTGTAGAGGAAGGTGCAGTGAGCCGAAACATCTATTTCCCAACAGGTAAAATCAACTGAGTAAATGTTTTAGAATGCCAGTAAAGCTTTCTTGTTACACATACATGTTTCAGAACAGCTGGAACTTGAGTGGCAATGGAGGAAAAGCATAATTAGTGAATACGTGCAAGGTTTTTTCATCGCTTGTTATTAAATACGTGCATGAAGCCTTTAGACTGACTGCCACATTGTGCCAATGTCTACACTGATGAATGGAACGCCAAACATGAACATTTCATTATTTTGTTGGCCATGACAACAGCTGTATAGTTTGAAACCAAACTATTACGCAGTCTTTAACCTATTTAGTCACGAATTCAAAACAGCTTAAAATATTGTGTTGTTCGTGTAAAGTCATGGCTTTACAAAGCAACTACATAAAATGTATCCATCATTGTAGGAACTTGGGTGGATGGTGACGATGGAAAGACAACCTACACTGGGCCAACTGTCGTCGAGAATTTCCCAGCCCCACTTTCCAAACTTCCCTGGTTCACGAAGCAGGGACCAGCTCCAGCTGTTCACCTCGTTGATGCTTAAAATTGAGGCGATGAATGCTACCGACGCCAGGATGGGGTGAATAGGCTCCCACTTTTAGGATTTAACCTTAGTTCAAATACAGAAATAAAATTATCTTCACTTTTACCGAGTTTTGTTACCATCTCCCCCGCTCTTTTCCATGCTTCTACAGGATTAGCCAGTCTTCTTAAATGTTTCCGTGGAAATGCGTTGAACGGCGATAGAATCTATCGAATTTACGGATGTTGTAAAACGTTGTGTAATGCTTCACGCTAGATATTTCCCCAGCCTTAGTATAGCCATTCAGATTATTTTTTTGAGTGTTACGTTTCAATTGGGATTTTTCGTATGTGTCAAAACTTTGACAAAATTTGTATGAAACCGAAAGAACCCATCACGACGGACATCCTCGTACAGAACTGCAGTGATTTTCAGAGTCTTATTTTACCTGGTCAATTTGGTAATTACGTCACATTCATTGAGTTGCACACACACATCTGCACATGCTGTACAGCATAGCAATATCACTATCGCCTACTTCATCATATCTTTGGCAGCAGAGTGACAACACCTAACGACTCTATTTACTTTGTCAGTGAGCAATTATTATGAATTAAGAGTAATAACTCCTTGTAAAAGAGCGATTTCACTCTAATAGTTCTAACATCTACTAAATGACTAATTACGTACATACCCATCCGTCCAAAAGAGTTTCCCGGACTTGAGGATTGAAAGACTGCAGAAGAAAAATCATCGTGAAGTTATGATAACAAATGTCTACGCTATGAGAAGTAAATATTTTTCTGGCTGATCCGTTCCTTTTTGTGTTCAAGCCTTCGCAGAGATCACAGTGACTTGACATCAACCGTTCAATTTTTTCCGACTGCTACTGTTTCATTGTTTGAGACCGTTTTACGACAACATTCATCGAATAGGTTTTTACATTGTCATTTTACTGGTACTCTTAAGTATAATCACGGGTATAAGTTGATCATTAGTGGTTGCATGAAAATACCGTTTTTGACCTTTTCACAAACTAATGGATTCGGGTGTTCATGGAGGCGGTAAATGAATCTTCGAGTGGGCGACTGAAGAAGCTCTTGAGAACAGCGGAGATGTGAGTGTTTTTGTGCAGGTTGGAAAGTCTTTATGTACCACGGAGTGTTGGCAATGTCCATATTACTCGGTTTTGGAACCCTTGAAATGCGCTGAATGTGGAAATGTGGCTGACATTTGTATTCTGATGTGATGAAGGTACTCGTTGATTAGTGTTTCTTTTCCACAGAATGTGTGATAAATATTTTATAGATGTTCAATTTCCTCCCCCAGACAATTTTTACTTTCCTTGCTCTACCAAGTAGAAAGGAAAGTTATGTAATCGGCTGACAAAAAAAATTTGAGTTCTCTTCAGATCTTTACGTTTCAGACCCCCCTGAGTCCGAAAAACACTATTTGGGAAAATTGTCTGTGTGTGTGTGTGTGTGTATGTGTGTCTGTGAACGAATTTTAGAGAGAACCACCGTGCCAAATCCACTCAAACTTGATATCTCACCCGCAGGTTACCATGGGACGCCAAAATAAGGGTATGAACAAATCCACCGAAAGTTAACTATAGTTATCATAGTGATCAAAACACCAAATATTTTTTTTCTCAAAAACGGCTCTAACGATTTTGATTAAACTTTTTCTATTGATAGCTCTCAATAAGGCAATTATACCATAAAATTCCCATTTGTGGGAAAATGACGAGAGTAGCACAATAAATTACCAAGACTTTCGACGAAATCGATTTTAGCGCGGTTTTTAGAGGAAACAACCGTACCAAATCACTTGAAACTTGATGTCTAGCCTACAGGTTACCATGGGACGCAAAACAAAGGGTATGAGCAAAATCCACCGAATGTTAACTATAGTTATCATAGTGATCAAAACACCAAATTTTTTTCTCAAAAACGGCTCTAACGATTTTAATTAAATTTTTTATGTTGCCATGTTCTATTATACCATAAAATTCCCATTCGTGGGAAAATGACGAGAGCAGCTCAATAAATTATCAAAATTTTCGATGTAAAGTGTTTTTAGCACAGTTTTTTCCTTATAAAGTCCGCTGGAATGTTGGTAGAATGCTAAAAAAAATTGGTACTGTAGTCCAATCCAATACCTAAAGGGTGAGTGTTTAAAAACGCTTATGAGATACATGGGGCTCACTCCAGAAATTCCTGAATTTCAACTACGCCCGTTTCGCTTACTACCAGTTCTAAACATTTTTACCCAATAACTCTGCAAAAGTAATTACTATCCTTCTTCAAAAAATTTATGTTTACAGCCTCATTAATTATCTGTGTACCGATTGCTCAATATTGGTCCTGCAATGAGTACGAGCAGCACAATAAAATCTGGAACTGTAAGCGCTACCGCTTCCTGCTGCCGTAACGCGTTGTTTGACCAAGTTCGAATTAACTGAGTGATAAATGAATTGATTAAATAGAATTAGCCATGTACAAAGTGAATTGTTGTAGAGCTAAGGAAAGTTGTGTGTTGCAACGCACCAGATATTTTCTGTTTTTACTGACCAAAGCCCAGATTGAAAAACACAATTTGCGAATATACAAAAATCGATTTTAGTAGCAATTTTCATAACGTTCTGAAGAACTGGTAGTGCAACGCGCTACTTGTTCAACTATTTAACAAGGACTGTAGAATAATTAGCAGCAACTCAATAAATTCTCCAAGATGTAGAACTGCTACTTTTACTTTCGCTACCCACTGGGTAAGAAAAAGTAGTAAAAAATATAGCTGAGTGTTTATCAAATCTTCACAATTTAAGGGTTATCGAGTCGAAAAAAACGTAGCGTGTGTCTGTAGTTGGATTTACTGGAGAATGGCAGGAACAATTGTGTTGATTTTTCTTTCCTTTTAGACACATCGTATACATATATATTCACAGTGCTCGCATAAATATCAGATCCTGTCGAAAGAGCAGTGATTGCTACGCACACAACATTATGTTGCCCCATATTCATATAATGCTTGTAAAAAACCGACGGGATTAGTAGGTAGAGCAAGAAAAATATGGTGAATGCACGTGGAGCTGAGGAAAGTTGTGTGATGCGTCATGTCATCATGCGTCAGATATGTTGAAGAGCCACGACGCCCGCTGAGGTCGACTTTGTTTGCAGGGAGCTAATAATTATGTTCGGAAGTCTGCACGGGAAGATCAGCTCAGAAATTCCCAACTCACTCGAATCTACTTTAATAATTCATATTCCAGTACTCCCCACGCGGGACACGCCTTGTAGGCCCTGACTGGCGCCTTTTCACAACACATATATGCTAATTGATCGAGTAGCTGATGCCCAAATGGCCAACCAGACGGGGTTCCGATCGACTTCCAGGGTTACAGCCTGTACCGAAATTAGCAACTGATTTTCCTGGAAATTCGAGCTTTTTCAGTTCACGAGTGCATCAATACCTACTCGATCCCGATGGATCTACAACTCATAGCTGGGGGCAATCGTGCGTCTCGTATGATAAGCAAAGTTGAGCGAGTTTACAAGAAAATGTGAACACACACATAGCTTTGATGTCATTGAAAAAAACACGTTGAAGTTGTTTGTTTACCTAAATTTTTCAATCCAATCTAATAATTGTCGCCGTGAAATTCGAGAGTCTCACAGTTGATAGCTCCGAAACCTAATCAATTTTGTAACCGAGTTATTCAACAAGTTTAGGAAGCATTCTTTTCAATTAAGGTTCTTCACATTTATTATCTGGCAGATAAAACTGCTGATGAAATCGATAAAATCGAGCGAGTGTTTAATTTTCAGTTATTTTTTCGTGAATTTTCTGCAAGTTGCATGCTGCTGTAGTCGAGTAAGTGCCTTCATAAATGGTTCGCCAATTCCCTATTGAATTAGATACTATAGGGAGTTCACTCATTAATTTTCGTTAAAAAGCACCTAACCTTTTTTCTCACGTTTCGATTTTTTTCCACGAAAATGGGTATCTGGCGTTGTGATTTGAAACTGAAGACAAGGCATTCAAAACCTCTTTGACCAACGACATACGATTGAACCAAATATTCGGTACTACGCATCACACAACTTTCCCACGGTTTTTAATCACCTAGCAACTAATCAAATCTGTTCTTAATTCCGTTTATATGAACTTGGTAGAACTTACCACAACGTTCTATGTTATATAGAAACTTGAAAATGCTTAAGGTTCCTGGAATCCATTGGGCTGCCCCTATTTACTTCACGTTTTTCATTGAGTAACCAAAGCATGTTTAATTTAAGAGAATGTCGAGATGTTTTGTTCGCTCTGGAAAATTTACGGCGTTTACATTCCTTAGACCTACATAGTAATCGGCCGAAGAAAAAAGGTTTTGGTTTTCTGTAGATCTTCACGTTTCAAGGGCTAAGTACACAAAGCACCATTTGGGAAAATTATCTGTGAATGCGTTTGGGAGAAAACTGCTGAACTAAATTGGCTCACATATGATATTTAGCCTGCAGATCACAATTACGTGGGTGGCTATGTGCAAAGTCGGTTCAAAACTAACTCAAAACGCGAAATATATTTTTTCTCAAAAACGGCTCCCAACAATTTGAATTACGTTTTTTGTACAGTTAAAAACAATACGATAGCACACTCGAAATCTCATTATTGGGCACTATAAATGATCCAATATTTTTACAAAAGAAAAAAAATGGTTGGGTGACAAAAATCGCAGAATGTAAGTGGGTATGAGGGACGTGTGATGCGTCACAACAGATATTTTAAACTAGAACTACTTGAGTAAATTAATAAAGTAAATAAACAAATCTGACAAATCACGACAAAAAGAAAGAAAAATCCATCTTCGAGACTGGTGAATTTTTTAAGGGACCATAAGATTTTGTTTACTGTTAGGAGGAAACGAGAATGAATAATTATCGCGACGAAATTTTTCTCGGGTTCAGGAGATCACTCTGTTCTTCAAGAAGAAACTACGATCATTTGTGGAGTTCCCATCCACACGTTTACAGATTAGATTACAAGCAGGGATGCCACGCCTCGTTCTAGACATTTTACGATTAGTTGAAGTACATTGTTTGGGGCATGCCTTAAATCGGTACGAGAGGATAGAAGTGGAGAGGTCAGGCTTCAACGAAACCAAATAAGTCAAACAGCCTGATCGTTGATCCACCCCACAGGGTAAGGGAACGCGAATATTGAACGGCGAAACCAGTTCTCGTCATCAGTTAACTATACGGTTACTTTTTCGCCAACTTTACGTTAAAAACGCGTCTCTTGGTTTCCTGATGTCACGCCTGTTAGAGTAATCAGATACATGGCCAACGTATTTGGAATATACGTTCAAACAGTTAAGTTCCCCGAACCTTTGTTACGATTGCCCCTTTAGGTATTGAAAACGCTCGCCATTTTTTTCTCTTAATTACCCAAACCTTTGACAATTATTCCATTCTCAACAGTTCAGCCGCCCAACTATCAGCTCACACAAATGAGAGATGAATCTCGAAGTGCCAACTGGGATTCTGAACTTTCTCTTTCTCTCTCTCTCTCTCTCTCTCTCACTCTCTCTCTCTCTCTCTCTCTCTCTCTCTCTCTCTCTCTTTCTCTCCCTCTCTCTCTCTCTCTCTCTCTCTCTCTCTCTCTCTCTCTCTCTCTCTCTCTCTCTCTCTCTCTCTCTCTCTCTCTCTCTCTCTCTCTTCTCTTTTCGAGGACGCAGGTCCTCTTCGCTCTTGCTCTTGCTCCGAACACACACTACCTACCAAATGTGCCCTTAAAACGCATGCTGTAAATGCTTTAAAAGTTAGGTTCCTACTATATTGTGCCAAACGATATTACAAGCGTAATCACCACGTGATTCCATTTTTTCAGGCCGAAGAAAAGACGGACGACTAGCCTGAATCACGATGGGGCTCCTTTGGCTCTCTGTGATTTGTAAGTGATAAACAACTATCATTGCACCACAATATGTTTCAAAGCGTGAGACGTGAATGCGAGCGAATAAAAGCGAAATGCTCTAAATTAAAATTGTTAAACTTAGTTAGCGACCAGTCGTGCCTCCCCTGCTTTTTGTAATAGTAGTTGTCCTCATTATTTCAGGTTTAATCTCGTTGTCGTCTGCAACTCCAGTGTTAGAGAAAAGTTCTGAGGAGGGACATTATGTCAGAAATCCTTTCAGTTTCCACGTTACGAAAAAATCAGTATCTATATTTAAACTGCTGACAGACACTGGTAAGTTGACAGATTTATATTCTTTGGTAAATTTCGTAACAAGGAAATTGAGTGGGATTCAGCAATGATAGCTCTTCCTGCGGCAGAAGAGGAATTAAATATCAGTAAAAAAGTCTTTGGGGTTCACTATTTCCAAATTTAGGCCAATATGTGTTGTTTAAGTGTAATAAAACGTATGCCCATTGTTCCTGAAATGACTTAAACGTTCCAGAATCCAATGATATCACTGTGGACAAGGAGCCGTCGCTGCAGCTGCACTTCGAGGAAGAATTGGGATCTCCGAAATGGTCCTCTTCTTGCCCCGAAGGGTCCCATTGTTTACAATGGGAAAACGGTGGCAAAGTTATGGGAGAAATGATGATTAACCCGTTTGATAATCCTCTGAGCACTCCGGATCATAAGTACGTGTAACTTCGAATGCTTAATTATATATTGAACGGTGTAGAACGCCCATTAATGTGTGTGAGAGGCCGGTGGTAAGATGAGATCGCTGGTTTTTGCAGAAAATGGAAACCATGTTCTGTTGTGGTGAGTAGTAAAATCCTGGGAGAACACAGGAAAGGTGTGTGTGAATGCTTTAGTTTTAGTTCCCACTACCCGAAGGGCCCACGAGGCATTAAGCAATTTGTATCACTCTTACAAAATCTTATCAAACTGTTTTATATTCGTATGAGTATGTTAGGCCTCAAGCCAGAAACTGATTGTGATTAACGTTTTGAAATGAATATCTTTATTGACTAACCAGTGTATAGGCAATTTATGAAACTGACGACGTGATTTTGTCTGGAAAGGCTGGCCTAAGTAAACATTGTTGAGGAAACTGAGCGAAGTTAATAAAAAAACGAATGTAGTTTGAATTTCGGAAATTCCGTGCGATGTCTATAATTATTTCACAGCCGCATTGAGCTACCTTCTTGATTTTGTGAGATCGATAGTGTCAAATAACAGTGGCAACTTCTGTAAATCAAACCTTCGTACAGATCTTTTCTACAGAAACATATATGAAAACGCGAGATACTGGTTAGCAGAAAACAAACCATCGTTTGATTAGTATTTTTAGAGCCGCTTTTGAAAACAGCGTTTAATGTTCGGCAAGTCTCGTTTTCCGATTCATCTTGGCTAGTTCAGTGAATGGTCACAGGAATGGTTCTGGAGAACAAAACATGAGTGCATGTTGCTCGCAGACACACTTTGATTGGTATTTCTGTCAATGGACGCTCAGAAGAATATTTATGGGAAACTATACATACGTTTTGACTGGTTTAAGCCATCCTGAAAATAGTCGAAGCTGTTTTTCTAAAATGTAAAATAAAACCCCATTTGGCTCGATAGACCAATATCTCCGGTCACCAAATTTTCACAGGGATATTTATGGAGAAGATGGGAAAGTTAGGTATTCATTAGTAGAAGGTACTTTTGAAAGTTTAAAATAGCTACAGCCATTTTTGAGATAAATGAAAAAAACTGGTATATCTCACCCTACCCCTTGTTTATAGAAACTTGGCTTCCGGTCCTTAGAACGATAGAAAAATCACGAACACAACGAAAATTGGTTCAATTGGTCCAGCGGTAAATCTCCCGCAAATCTGACTACAGACTGAACGCAGTAATTAGATTTTTTTCGTATTCCTTAAGTGGGGGGGGGGGGGACGATTTATGTGATGTGTCTTAGACGAGTTCGCAATTTTTTTCTGACTCGCTAGTTGTCGTTCCACGTCCACCTACATTTGGAAATTAACAATTGTGGCAATTTCGCAGATGGGAGGTGGTAACGAACGGCCCTAGTCACACCTACGTCATGAATTACACCGGGCACTACTTATATGGAGGACCACTCGACTACTACTATCCTTCGAACAGTGATTTGAAACTGAACGCTCCAAGCGTCACAACAGAGGTATTACACTGATATAAATATCTAGTGCAACGCATCACACAACTTTCTTTAGCCTCACACGAATTCAGCGATTGTGAGTGCTCTAGCAACTAATTAAATCGGGTTATAGTTCAGTAAATGTTCTACGCAGAAACTGGCGGCGGTTAAAGTTCTGGAATTCATCGGGTTGCTTCTACTAACGTCACAACCATTATTATGTGATCAGTGCATCGATAATTTATGAGGGTCTCAACTTGATTTTTCGGAGAAAGGTCGTAGTAGCTGGTTTGGAATCATTGGGTAAAAACTCTTAGAAATGGTATTATGAGAAACGGCGGTAGTTTGAATTCCGGTATTTCTGGAGTTGCTCCTTATTACTTTATGACCGTTATTAAAATCGCACCGTATAGGTAGTTTATTGGACAACATAGACGCAAATCACGACACGTCGTTTACACAGAAATGTACGTTTATGGGAAAAAAAATTAAAAATGAACTCGCTGAAATTTACTCCACGAGTACTTTATCGCTTTCCTTAGCACTAACAAAACGGTAAGTTAATAGTTCAGACGGAGGAAAGTTATGCCGTTGGAAAGATAACGGGGCGACCAATCCAAATCTCTCGTCAATATCGTTGGGCTGTATTGCCAAGTAACATCCAGGGAGTAACCATAAGTGATTTGGCATCTTCCGTTTATAAAAAGAAACTGCCGACGACCAAAAGCCATCCGACTAGAAAGGAAACCGTGAAGCGGAAAAATGAAGGACATGCGAAATACGATTTAAACGCAGGACTCACTCGTCGACCTGCTGGAAACCATCGCGAAAGATACAACAGTTTCACCAACCTATGAACAAAGAAAGATACCACATTAAAAAGAGCATACATCCATAAATGCCTTGATCGATTTCATATTTTAAAAATATGAACGTTCCCTGGCCTCATATACAGTCAGCGATTCTCGTGACCAGTAATTAATCAAATTTGTTTTTCATTCTATTTATAACAACCTTCTACGTGACAGCGGTAGGCGACTATGGACTTGGAATTTATTGTGGTGCTCCTACTTGGGCCACGACAATTTTTGAGTTATCAGTTCACAATTGATTTAAGAGACGGCCTACGTGATTTTTTTGAGAAGGGTAGCGTTCACCATTTTTGAATAATCGAATAAAAAGTGCGAGGAAACGGAATTTCTGGGTAGCTCATACATACGAGTATTATGGGCAACACTCACGTGACAGGTACTCGATTGGACTACCATGTCAATTTTCCTGAACATCCTAGAAACATCTGAGTTTATAAGGAAAATATCAGGTGCCCTGCATCACGCAACTTTCCTTAGCTCTACACATTCAATGACCTTCATGGCTTTAGCTGCTGACTCATTTCATTTTTCATTCAGTTCATTTGAACTCAGTAAAACATCACTTCACAGTGGTGGAAAGCGGCAGCAGTTACAGTTCCGGAATTTATTGTGCTGCTCGTACTCATGCCCCAACCATTAATAAGCAATTGGTACGCAGATAATTAATAACGCCTAGAATATGTAATTTTCGTCGTTCTGGTTGTAGTCAGGTCGTGTTTAGTATCGTTTACAGGTACTACAATACTGGTAATGGTTTTGATGCTGATGATGCTCGGAGGTTTGAAACTACCTCAACCATTTATCATTTTACTTGGGGAGAGAGAGAGAGAGAGAGAGAGAGAGAGAGAGAGAGAGAGAGAGAGAGAGAGAGAGAGAGAGAGAGAGAGAGAGAGAGAGAGAGAGAGAGAGAGAGAGAGAGAGAGAGAGAGAGAGAGCGAAAGAGAAAACTTGTGACTTTAGTTGTTGTGTGTGTTAGTGGTATGAGCAAAAACCCTCGTCGAGGGTTTAGGTACAGTCATCAAATAAGAAAACAGACCTGGTATGAGCAAAAGCTGCTCGAAGCAGTGAGGCCCCCACAAGGCACATGAAGGATTATTCAGCTGCGACCCCCAGATCTTTTTCTAAGCATTATGCGTGTTGTTGAGTTGTGTTCTGTCTCGACAGTTGGTACAATGTTTTTATAAGGCTGGCTTTTACGCCTGCGTATGGGGATAAAGCAGGAGAATTCTATCCCCCATCCTACTAGGGGTGTGTTTGGCACTCCCACTTCAATGAAGGGGGGCTCCAAAGAATGTTGTGTATGTGGAGGAAGTGTAAATGGTGTCTGTAAGTCCGCCATTTACGGACGTGCAGGGTATATGGTAGTGGAACTCTAGACCCCTGAATTGGCGCGGGGCCGTACACTGTGGTGCCCGGCTACAGTTAATCCTCATAGATTGGTTACCAGCGTGGACTGTGTGGAGGTGAGGTTGTTAGTCGAGCTGGGCCATTCCCCCCCACACACCATTTCCCCAAATAGTTTTCGGACTTAGTAGCCCTTAAAACGTGAAGATCTGAAGACTTAATTTTTTTATTCAGCCGCTCACATAACTTTCCTTTCTAATTCGTACAGCCAAGAAAGTAATATCAGGCGGCTACTACAATAACCTTCCTAAACGATGGGAATGTAATAGTGGTCGTAATGAATAATCAGAAGCGACCTCAAAAGTTCCAGAAATCAAACTAATCTCGTTGACTGACTTGGTTTCGCAGGTTTTCCTTCTTAATCCCAAGAAATCAACCCATGCATTGGTTTTTTAATGAAAGCCGTGGCATAAGTAGCAGCAGCCCAATGCATTCCGAAACTTTGTGATGAACGTAGTGAAAAATATATTGGGTTGGTATTTAGAATAAACGTCGGGCCGAGGAAAGTTGGGTGATGCTGCGCCCTGGAAATTATGCAATAATGCTGTGGGCTGCCGCATCCAATATATTCTCAAAATCATAAGCCGTAATTTTCGTAGGAATGTTTTAACGTTGTAGTTACTTTATTAATTTCTTTACTTCTGAATTGTCCTCTTTTTCTTGTCAGGCAAACAATTCATTTTTTTTCAAAAATACGGATAGTATACCTAAGGTAAATGGTTGATTTTTCATATTTTAAGGCCTAACCTCTGGCAAAATAAACAAGGAGGGTGGGAGGGATTAGGAAATCTCAAATGTTTCACATCCACTCTGCTGAAGGAGGCAGTGGAAACGTAGTACGATGTCAACATAAAAATACTCAACCTACGTACTCAAATATGCTTGAAACTAACGGCGATGGTGTCGAAATATAATGAGATAATCCCACGTAAATTTATATTTTAATAAAATAGTTTTGAGTATTTTTTGAAAATCTTTACTTTCTGGACGTTCATCGGGTTCACAAGCGATGATGTCAACGCTGAAGCCAAAAATGATCATAATATGATGCCGACAGGGATTAAAGTAGCCATTATTGAGCCACTGCGATAGTTACAACCGTCCCTTCACGCTATAATGTCCCTTCGCTTTATTGAAATGTGGTTAATGTTTTCTAGGGTAGTTCGATGGGCGTCACTTTGGCGAGGAACGTCGCTGAACGAGTCTGGGCTGCCACTAATGGACGAAGCGTACGAGTCAGCGACGACACTCCGCTGTTTTTCTCCCAAAACCAAACGACTCTTCTGCTCACGGCCAAAAATGAGCTCCCTTACAAGACCAAGAAACTCACTGTCAGCTCTCTGTAAGTACAGCTGAACTACCCTTTCTATTGAAACTCGAGGACATTCTCGTTTTAACAACAACGAGAACGACTAGAAAACTTGAGCTAGTATTTGTACTTTCCTTGTATTTAATTGGCTGAAAAAAAAAACTTGAGTTCTCTCCAGATGATTACGTTTTAAGGCCTACTGAGTACGAAAAACACTATTCGGGAAAAGGGCTGTGTGTGACGATTGACAAAAATCGAATGGAATCAGTTCAAACTGGATACGTAGTCCGTAGTTTACCATGGGACACCAAAATAGAGGTATGAGCAAAATCCGCCCAAAACTAACCATAGTTATCATAGTGATCAAAACACTACAGGCACTTCTTTTCCCTCAAAAAAATCTATAACGAATTCGATTAAATTTCTTGTATAGAAAACTTCAAATGACACAACAATACCATAAAATTCTCATCCGTGGGAAAATGACGAGAGCAGTACAATAAATTAGCAATCTTTCGACGAAAATCGATTTTAACACTGTTTTTACTTTGTAATCATAAATTGATGGGACCGTCAACATGATTTTCCTGGGGTGGCAAGTATAAGCAGTTCTAGGATCATATGGGACACAAAATATGTTACACTGCATTTGGGAGTTTCTGTGGTCGCTCCTGTTCATTTAATAAACATTACTATCTAAAACCCTGATTTTTTTTTGAGAGCGCTAGAATTATATGAGCGAGATTTATACCAAAATATACAGTGCAACGCATTACAAAAATTTGCCTTAGCCACGCGCGCTTTCAGCGATTTTTATTATTCTAGCTACTAATAAAATATGTTTTTCATTCAGTTTATACGAACGTATTAACGTAGCTCAACATTCTACTTAGGAACTGGTGGCGCTTAAGGTTCGAGAATTTATTGAGTTGCTTTTACGTATGCAAAAACTTAGTTATTGAGTAATCAGAGCACAGGAGATTCACGATACTCTCCACGCGATTTTTCTGAGAAGGACCCCGTTCACTGTTTTGGAGATATTGCCGATGAAAACTGTGAGAATCGGTATTAAGTGAGATTCTGCAAAATCTAAATCTCACTCATTTCTCTAGTTCTAAATATTGCTGCAAAGAACATTTTTTCTTAATTCAAAAAGTTTATTTAATTTGAGAGTTGTCAGAAACGTCATTTCTTCGTCGCCCTTAAGTATTCCTTGCATCGCCTATTTCAGAATAACTGTCTGCCTGGCAGCCAATATCAAAGAAACCTGGAAATGCATCCAGGGATTCCGTCCTCATCCTGTAAGCGAGTTGCGAGCAACCGAATATCCAACTCTGACGACGTGGGTGCAATACAAAGAGAGCATTTCACAGGAGACAGTTATCGACTTTGTAAATCAAGCGAGGAATCACGGAATCAACATTTCTGTTATTGGCATCGACACTGGTTGGGAAACTTGCTACGGAAGTCAGACGTTCAATAAAAAGTTCCCCGATCCAAGGAAAATGGTAAGAAGGTTTCATTAGCCAATGCTTAATGAAGGAAAATATAATTTTTCTTAAAACTAGTTCAACAAACCACATGGTAAATACACCCCGAATATACAACAACAAAAAAAAATGAACTACCGAGGAAAAGTTTCAGGTGTACAAGATTTGAGGGGTAGAGATGTCCGTAGATCCATCTACAAACGTACAACCAACATCACAATTATATTCACCGTTTACAAACCACACGCTTGGTATGTTACAGGTTATGGATCTGCATCAAATGGGCTATCAAGTAACTCTTTGGGTTCACCCTTTCATCAATTTGGATTGCGACGCTTACGACAGCCTGAAAGACTACCTATTGAGATACAACAACGGTTAAAAGTTTAATAATTATTTCGTATATATTGGCGTGTTTCGTCTGATTGTAGACTTTGGTGCGTAGGGATGTGGAGATGATTTTGTATCGGAAGACGTTAGTTTTACAGTTTCCTGTTCGTAGTCTATGGATTCTAGTTATGTTTAGCTGTTAATTCAAAAATTTAATTAAGATAGTTTTTTAGAGAACATATTACGGGTTTTAATAACATATTTTCGTTTTGGGGCCCCGTGTTGACCTGCAGACTAAATATGAAATTTCAGCTGACTCAGTTCAGTCATCCTCGCTCAATCGCGCTCACAGGCACTCAGCCTACTTTATCAAATGATGTTTTTTTTCTCATAAGCGTTGAAAACGTATGAATCGGAAGAAAATTTAAAATTGCATAACTTTCTTTCCTTCTTCATGGAGCTAAATAGCGAAAAACTCAGCATATAGTAAACCGCTTAGGATACAGACCTTTCACACATTTATGAAGCGATTAAGCATTACAGGAGAAAAACATGGACGCTAATATTTTGAACCGCTGTAATTCCCTTTTGAACAGAATATAGAACAAATAAATCCCCCCCCCCCCTTCGCACACTGCAAATTCGGTTTACTATCTTTCGATTACACTAATTTATTTGAACAACTCGACGAAGCAGTTTTTTATATGAACTTTGGTTCTATCTTTTACTTTAACAATTCAGGTTCCATAGTAAACACCACATGGTGGAACGGAAGAGGTTCCATGATCAACTTTTTGGATGATGCAGCGACAATGTTTTATTACAACCGGTTGAACAAATTGAAACAAGACTACGGAGTCGATGGCTTCAAATTCGATGCGGGGGAAAGCTCTTACATCCTTGAAATGAACGAGGCTATTGACATAGATATACCGGACCAGTACACACGAAATTACATTAAGATGGCTGCTAAATTTGGTAAGTTAATTTCAAAAATGAAAATCGGTTGGTTTTTGGTTTGGTATTTGTTCATATATCGCTCCCCAGCCGCCTTTTGGTAATCGTATCTTCAGGAGGCAGTAAACACCTTGTTCCTCTCAGACCAAAACATCAGTTTTCTTGTTCATCATGCACCTTTGAAAGTTTCGAGGGGTGGTTGAGAGCCACGATTTAAGCTACATTCAGTACACTGTATCATTAACGGAATTATAATTTTGTGCAGGTTCACTCGGGGAGGTGCGAGTCGGTGCTGGGACGACCTACGAGAACATTCGTATGCGGCTCCAAGACACAAATTCAGTGTGGGATCAACATGCGGGTATGACGACAGTGATACCTTCCATGTTACAGCTGGGAATTATTGGATACGACGCCATTATTCCTGATATGGTTGGAGGCAACGAATATGGTCCCAGAGCCGATAAAGAGATGTTTATCCGCTGGCTTCAGTTATCAATTTTTATGCCCTACTACCAGTTCTCAATTCCTCCGTGGAGATACGATAACGAGGTCAGTACTCTAATACTATTATCTACACTAACGTCCAATACATATAAAAAGAGTTTATAAAAAGTTGACACAAAAGGGAAGCGTTGAAGTATTACGAATTCGTAAAGTCAAAAAAGATGTTTAATGCTGCATGTTGAAGAAGAAGAAAAAACTTTCATGATGATTCGTTTCTTTGAAGCAGAAAAGAAAGTTATGTAAAGAAAATTGAGTTCTCTTCAGGCTTTTACGTTTTAATGCCTAGTGAGTACGAAAAACACTATTTGGTTAAATGGTCTGTGTGTGTACGTGAACCAAATCAGTTCAAACTTGATATCTAGCTCGCAAGTCGAAGAAAAGTCTTTCAGTTGAAATTTGGAAAAACCCTATATTGAAAATGATGGAAAAGAGCCAAAGATGCCGTACACACCCATTCTTATTTCAAACAGTCCACATATAATAAAGCACGTTCAAACAACCGTGTGAGAACAATGTGTACATGGCTTTTTATACTTACTCAATTCATTTGAACTTCGTCAAACAACACTTCATGGCAGCAGAAAGCAGTTGCGCTTACAGTTCCGGAATTTATTGTGCTGCTCGTTCTCATTCCTGGACCATTATTGAGCAATTTGTACACAGAGAATTAATGAGGCTGTGTTCTCTGTTTTTTTAAAGAGGGTAGTAATCACTTTTGCAGAGTTATTGAGTGCAAACGTTTAGAACTGAAGAGAACTCAAAAGAAGAAATTTCAGCCGATTACATAACTTTCCTTCCTACTTTGTAGAGCCAAGGAAAGTAAAATGAAGTCTTCATATTCAACAGTAGATGAAACTTCTCAAGTCGAAAAAGGAGAAAAAGTCTCTATACTAACAATGAAATAATCTTCTCGTATTGAAAAAGCACAACAGTGTCCACATTGTTAGATAAGAAAATGTTTCTCAGCTGAAAAAGGTGAAAAGTCCAGGCGGTGAAAGATAATATTGTCCCACTGTTGAAACAAGAAGAGAAAACCCCTTTCGAAAAAGTTTGTACTTTGGGAATACCGTTATGTTCAATAAGTGTTCACGTTTATTTTCAGACGCTGAAAATCGCACAAGATTTGGAAAAACTACACTATGGCTACAGCCTGTACATGTTTGATACATTGGGACAAACTGACACTCAGCGTCCTACTATCGCTCCTTTGTGGTGGATCGACCCAACAGACATAAGAGCACAAACGTGCAATGACCGTAAGTATTACCCTTGAACTGAGCGTAGCGTACAAGATTGTATTAAAGTAGGGCTTGCCAGAAGGCAGCAAATTTAGTTTCATTCTTTTGCTAGTAACCCTGGCGAATCACGGTTATTGCCTTTAATTACAACAAGTTTGCGTCTTTGGAAAAAACTAAGGAATTTCTAATTTGGTTCTTATTTTGCAGAGTTCTTGCTGGGTGATACCATACTTGTTGCACCGGTGCTCCAGAAAGGTGCTGTAAGCCGAGACATTTACTTCCCATCTGGTATGATCTTTTTCATTCAACTGATCTTGTTACAATTTGAAATGAGGGGTAATTTTTCACATTGAGTATGTTGAGCTGGGAGTGTAACTCTCTAGATCGTTGTTGTTGTGTCACCAGAGCACAATGGCACAACAGGTGGCACGATGATGCAGTCTGCAAGCAGATAACTGATGTCTTATAATCTATAGGCAACAGAACACATAGGGAGCAGCATTTCTGAAGCGCGTTTGGTAAAAGAGTGAAGCCTGACACCCTGAATTATCTACCCAGATTATCTACGAAGCTCTGAATGCTGTAAACTACTCGGCAAACCAAAAAGCGATAATTTGACAGGATCATTACATTGTCAAAAGATCATAGAGTGAAGTAAAGCACGTCAATGGCTACGGGCCTAGCAAACATTCATGATTATCAATGCTCAAATAACAGCACAAGTATCTTGAGTTGAAACGCAATATTGGTGGTTTAACCCTTTTCCCTGGTTGTACAGTGTGCCACATTGGCATGGTAAGGTACGTAATTGCTATAATGTAAGCCAAATTGGATATCTGCCTGGTTTTGTAGTGTAGAACTCTCCAGCAAGCTTTCGTGTCGTTCAATCTATTTAATGATGTCTCAATTACTTTTCTTATATGTGCCTGCTGACATTGTTGAACAGGTGTTTGGTTGGATGAGAGCGATGGGAAGAAATACACTGGACCATCAGTCGTCAAGAATTTTCCTGCTCCACTGACTAAACTTCCCTGGTTCAGGTGGATTAACAGGATATACTGAAATATTCAAGGGGAAACTCGATAGATGAGGACCACGCTGAGGATGGCACCTCACCGTCTCTTTCTCCAAAGCCTAACAAATACGTCTTTTTCACGTTTTGTTTTCAATAAAATTCCAAAAAACGTTTTTACATCACAATTCTCTAATGAGATACATATGGATGTCTTCTCGTAATTGCTGCCATCCCCTTAATCCTATAACTGCTAAAACTAGCAATTTGCGTCTTGAATGCCTGAAGGGAGGACAGCCTTGCAAAATACGAGTCACGATGCCAACACCAGTATTTCGAAATCAGTTGTATATGTAGGGAGTGAATGACTGACATAACCCGCTAATGAACAGTCACATTGATAAACTGTGTTGTGAGTGAACCTAATTGTACAAAAACAACATTTCTCTGTCTCAAGCCGTCTCGTAACATTTATAGATTTATGAAGGCAATATAGGCACACAGCACGACAAGACCAATTCAAACGAATTTGTTTAAAGTGCCTTATTTGCTCCACTTTTACTTCCCACAGCCCTATGAGTAGGAATGACAGTTATGTACATGTTGAAAAACAATGTTTTCCGTTTCCTTCAGATCACCCTGCATTCCTACAATAAATAATTACTTTTTTTACTTTCCTCGACTTTATGATGTAGAAATATCAGGTGTAACGCATCATCCAAATTTCCTTAGCTCTAAGATGAACTCACTGCTTTCATAACTTTTACTACTAATTCGATTTATTAGTTCCTTATTACATTTGAGCTGGGTAACACGTAACTTGAAGTGGTAGTGCTTCCACCCTGTAAAGACGGTTTTTAAAAAGAAGGATATTAATCACTTTTCCAGAGTTATAGGGTCAAGCCCTTTAGAAATGGTAGTAAGTGAAATGGTGTAGGTTGAAATTCCGAAATCTCTGGAGCAGCTCTCATACATCGTATGAGCGTTATCAAATACTCCTAATATTGGTACTTAATTGAACTACTACCTTAATTTTTCTGAACCTTCTAATAACATTTTAGTCAATTAGCTGAAAGGAGCAAAAGTAGTGAAACCCAGTGAATTTATGTGAAGCTAAGCATAGTTGTGTAATAAAGCACACCTGCTACTTTTGATTTAACAATAGGTTTCAATACGTTTAGATCTGAAGAAACCTTTTTTACTCAATTGCTTTTTGCAATTTAGTATTATTTGTAACGTCATCAATAACTTAATTTGTAACGGGTTGTGGTTAATCAATTTCAGTTTGGCACTCACTAGACTAATTTAAATGTCTTAGTGCTAGAAAAAAATATCACTGTGCGAACAACTCCGTTCGGCATTTAGAAGTACACATTACAATTATACAATTACGAATATGTGTGCGAGGAAGGACTGTGATACTCGCAGCTAGTTAACAACATATGATTCCCACAGCAGGTTTACTTACAGTAAACCCAGTGCCATCGAGGATTTCATGGTTAGTCGGTGCAACGTAGCTCATTCTTACCTCGTAACACACGAACGTTCGTTTAATCAAACTTGTTGGCGCAACTGACACTAAATTACACCAAGATTTTGTGAACGAACTGCTAGCCGCGACCTTCTTGTTCTACTTTAAATACACCATCATAGAAGAAGAAGATTACGACGAAGATGGAGGTAAAGGAAGGTAACAGGGAGGTTATCCCCAGCTCCCAACGCTTGGCGTTGTATGCCAAATCGTTATTAATACCATTTTAATTACAGCTTATATTGCTGGGTACAATTCATAACGTTTCATCATGACTTCCGCTTTATATCTGGAACACTTTTTGGACAGTAAGTACCTACGTGATTATGCGGAGCCAGTTCGGTGTACTGAACGTTTCGAGCTGTGTGTTTACTAATAACTGAGTTTTAAGTGACTGCCTCTCTTTAACAGCCTAAAAATGACGGCAGCTTGAGCATTTATATTTAATACCATACACAACTTCAAAAACTAGATAAAATATTCGGGATGGGGTGTTCTCTGATAATCATCTGCCAGGTGTCATTAACGTTAATTAATTACGTAACATTAATTACTCTCCGACAAATACAGTCTGAGAGCAATATTTGTACTTCCATTTAACAACGAAATGACTGTGCTATGAAAGAACTTGTTCTCTCAGACGACTATATTTTCTGAACTACTTAACAACTTCAGAGGGGTAAAAACCGAGAGACGGGAAAGTGACATCTTGCGCTCTGATAAGATACTATGTTTCACGGTATATGTTGAGTCAACAGTTGGTGCGAAGTTAGGCCGTAAAAGTGAATGTAAACCAACTTGAATGGGAATGTGAGTTTATTGGTTAGTTCAATTCATCCAACACCCATTTTACCCCAGGTAAACCGAATATTCATTCTTAAATTTCTGTTACTAACTTTTCCACACGAGGTCGTGTGACCAACGCTGAAGTTGGGAGCGAAAAAATTCCAATCCAGATTTCGATTGAATCATTGTGCTTATAGTTAGCATCGACAGAAATTGGACATGGCAGTTCAGCAAATAGTGGCAAATCATTGTTGCAGCAGTTCTTCAGCATTGCAATCCCCTCACAACAGTCACAAAAATTCTAGCGAAGATCGTGTCGATAGTTTAATAAGATTACTATGCCACTAAAGTTTGGACAATGATTGGGAGTAAATGATGGAATACGCAGTAATTGCTTTTGTTGTTTTATGCGTCCCATCGTTCAAGTCAGCTGATAAGAGTACGCGTTGATCTCGCAAATTAGTAAACTTTTCTACGCATACCTAAACAAAAGACTCAGAAGCAGACCAGCGGTATCCTTACAGTTGTGCCTTTAGTGTTTCCTTCGATTGGTTGGGCCTACCACTTTGTCACGTTTTTCAAAATCTGTCCTTTTTCCTCTCCAGGTTTGGAACATCTACCTGTCGAGTTGCAACGTAATTTCAAATTGATGCAGGAGCTCGACACAAGAGCACAGTCCGTAATGAGACAAATTGACGCGATGGCTGATGAGTTTATGGGAAACGTCAAAAGCATGAGCTCAGACCGCAAAAAAGAGGTAGAGGATTCGTGTTCAATACGTTTGGTTTTCTTTGTTTTCCTCAGGAATTTAAATACTTAGTACCTAACACCACTGTGCTTGCTATACGAGTTGTATTTGGTAATTTACGACGGACGTTCAGAATGCAACGATTTTTACTCTCCATACCTTCTATCTCAAAAAAGAAAGGAAGGTATGTAGTTAGTTGAAACCTTTTTTTGAGGTTTCAAGGTTTAAAATAGTTTGAAATTCAAGAAAATGATCTGTAGTCGAGATTGAAAGAGAACAGCGGAGCCATATTACCTCAAACTACGTATGTAGCACATCAACAAGGTGCGTCAAAATAAGAGTTCTCCAAAAACTTTCCAAAACTAACTGTAGTTATCACCAACGCCATATAGTTAATTCTCAAAAACCGCTCTAAAAATTTTGATTAAATTTCCTGTATCTAGCTTCAGGTGATACGACAATACCAATTCCCATCTTTGGGAAAATGACGAGAGGAGCACAATAAATTACTGAACATTTCGACGAAAATCAATTTTAGTTCAGTTTTTTTCCGCAGTTATTTAGAATGTTGACAAAAATTGAGATAGTAGTTCAATTAAGTACATGTACGACAAGTCTTTAACAACGCTCATAAGATATATAAGAGTTACTCCAAAAATTCCGGATTTTCAACCACTACCATTTCTAACGGTTTTTACCCAGTAACTGTGGAAAAGTGACTATTATCCTTCTATAAAAAAATCTTGTTTACAGCCTCATCATTCCTCTGTGTACCAATTGCTCGATAATGGTCAGGGCGTGAGTACGAGCAGCACAATAAATTCCGTAACTGTAAGCACACGCTTTCTGTCATTGTGAAGTGATGTTTTTCTGAGTTCAAATGAACTGAGCGAAACATGAATTGAATTAGTAGCTAAACAGTGAGTTTATGTAGAGATGCGTAAATTGGCGTGATGTGGCACACCTGCTATTTTTCTTTAAAATGATGCTCATGCGGAACTAGGGTTCTAAAAAAGAAATGCCCACTGTTCAACCTCTGTGATGTTAGTTCAATAACGGTTAATTTGGAATTCATTCTATTGTCGTTTCTTATATTAACCTCTGTCATTAGCCCTGTAATTCCAAAAAAAGAATTTTTAAAAATGGATCTTGAGCAGGCTTCTTAATGACAGCCGTGAGATGAACAAGGGCTACCCAATAAATTTGGGAACCTTAAGCACGTCCAGTTTCTATGTGGAACGCTTTGCCAAGTTCTAACTGGTTTATGTAAAGAGAATGAAAAACTGATTTGACTAGTGGCTAGAGAGATAAAATAACTGAATGTGGGTTGTGCTGACAAAAGTTTTGTGATGCCTGGCACCAGTTATTTTGTATGGGGGGAATTCATCTATCAGCTATTGTTTATTAATCTCAATGGAAATAGCTCTTGTTTATGTAATGTTTGCAGGTAATGACTAAAATTCAAGTGCACTTTAATAAAGCGAAAGAATATGGAGACGACAAAGTACAACTCGCAATACAAACTTATGAATTGGTGAGTTTAATTGAAGTAAATTAAACATGTGCATATTTGTTACATTAAAGTAGTTATTAACGGTTAATGCGGCGGCGAATTTAGGCAAGGATAGTCCAACGGTTATTGATTGTGGATTTGTGGGTGCACTATCTAGTTTGGCAAAGTAGAATATATGACTGGATGAAACAGGGCCTAATGGGGCGATAACCTGAGTGAAACCTCCTCTTCTGGATTAGTTAGCCTACGTTTAGGGAGGTAATGCTCAGGCTGAAGTTGACAGGATGCTCTTTCCTGTGGTAGTGCAGTCACTACACAAATCAATTACAAGTTTTGTGCGATCTCATTTTTATAAATTCAAAACTCGGTTTCGAAGTTCAAAAGCAAAGAATTTCTTGGTGGTTTCACACAATGCCCATTCGCCTCAGTTGGAAGAAGGATTATTGTTTGGTAACTAATCAGGTTTTCAGTGATTCCCTTGTGAGTGATTCCTCTTAAATGTAGACGTTTTAGCTAACGTTAGCCAAATAGTGAGTCTGCACTCCTGCATGTGATGATGAGCATCTTGAAAAGTATTGGCTCTGGTTTTGAGACTTCTCTCTTAGCTACACAGGTGCTGTGGCTCCACAGCCAGGATTCCACTACTGTAGCACCTTTGGGTCAACTTAATGACGTAAATTTGCTCAGAGGGTCAAATAGCGCGTCCATGGAAGTTGCCTACATTTATATTCCCACATCACCAGTCGCTTTCACGGGTTCTATCCTTGTACCTGTTGTATCGGAGTTCTATTGTCAATTTCAGAGACCCACATGAACCCCAATCAAGTCCGTAACGGTATTCCACTGCTTTGTCAGTATGAATCGCCATTATATAAATTCATCTTTATTTATTACGTAAAATCACATCAATAAATACTTCGGCCTACCTGTTTCAGACTTGAAATGAACGTATAACACCACCTTTGATGTACTGTTGGGTGCTTTTGACTTCCAATTAACGTTGTTGACGATTGGGGTTTCAGGTTGACAAACACATTCGGAGGCTGGACTCAGATCTGGCGAGATTCGAGTCTGAAATACAAGATAAAGCGTTAACTTCGTCTCGAGCACAAGAAGAGCCTGTCGCTACTCAACAAAAACGTAAGCAAGCGGGGGGGCATCGTGGGTTTTGAGGGTGCGTGGAGCGACTCACGAATTTCGTTTAAAACAGAATGAATCATGAACTGGGCTCTATGGTCTAAAAATAATAGTTATGAATACAGGATGCAAAGCTCTAAACGTGTTTGAACAGTTAATGGTATTTCAGCTACAAACAGGAATCGTAAAAGTGTACGTGTGTGTGTGTGTGTACGTGTTGAAGGTTTGAGACGTTGCACAATTCTAGAATTTCATTGACAGAAACAAAAAAAAAACACGAAACAGAAGGCTTGAAATCTGTGGATGTGGAGATCGTGAGAGTGTTTTCACAGAATATAAATTTCCATATTGCAGGCTGGAGCTTGAAATGTTTGGTTTTCAGGAGTATAAGAGCAGATTCACAGATTCTAAAATTGCGTGTTAAAGAAAAAGACTTAATGTGTGTGGGGTTCAAAGCTCAACTTATTTGGGACTTTTTTGATATTTCAGTTGCAAGTAGGGGGCTCAAAAGTGTGGGTTACGAAGGTATTCCTCGTTTTACTGATTCCTGAATTTCAATGAAAAAACAAAAACAAAAAAACAGTGGCCTAGAATGTACGGGTTTTGCGTAATTCTAGAATTGTATTATTTTTTACATAGGGACCTCAAGAAGCTGGAGTTTGGAACAAGCGGTTGCAAAGCTCTGAACGTACATGGACAGCTTGTATATTGCGATTACTAATAGGAGTTTGGGGTGTGTGGTTTTGAAGTTATTCAACGTTTCATAGATTCTAGAATTTCATTGAAACAAAAATCGATATTAACCAGAAAGGGAAGTCTAGAAATTTGTGGATTTTGAGGTATTGGGAATGTTTTCTCAAAATATAAATTTTAATGTACAGGCTGAAGCATGAAATGAGTGGGTTCGAGGGTATGCTCTTCTTTTTCAGATTTCTGAATTTCGATGTTAAAATAAAACAACAGTAAAACAGTAGTCTAGAAGTTAATGGTATCAGTCAGGGTTTTGATGTGGCTTGGGTAGAATCTATAATTATGTTTTTTCAAATAGGTAAATCTAATGTTTGAGGTTGGTCTGGATGTAATTGAATGCATTCTAGAGAATTCCCATTTATTGTGGTGATAATAAATATTGTTACTTTAGGTGGGAGGAAGAAGCTCAAGGAAAAAGAGAAGAAGAAAAAAGGGGCCTCTGAAGAGGATGAAGCAGTCGCCAAAACAGCGAAGAAGAAGAAGAAAAGTGGGTTCTAGTGTTTTCATGAATGAGGACTATGAGTACTATAAGTAGTTTTACGCAATCTGGAGGCAGTAGCCCCTCTGGCTGTTCCCATTTTACAAAAAATGGCGGATGAGCCTGCGATAGTTGGTGAGATATGGCAGAGGGAAGTCTTTAGGTGTCTTCACTGCATATCTGAAGGCTATCTCAAGTACAAAGTACGTCATTGGTCTGCACTTTGTAAAAACTATAGTAATCTGCTAATTTCACAATATCCAAAATCAAATCTTGAAGAATGATATAATAGAATAGATGGATAGAATTTATCCCTTAAAGCATCTTAAAGCATGAAACTCGTCCCACAGAAGAACATAAAAGTGTGGTGTTGTTGATATATGATTAGAAATAGCGTGAGAGAAATATTAAGGACACCTATGGCCTACCAAAAGGGCTGTAGAAGATGGTGAGGATGAACAGCTACCTTACAGGTATGCAAGTATGGAGGGCTGGTTCACCATGGCTCTACAGCTGCTTTAGGCGACACAGTTAATGATGGTAACAGCTGAATGTCCTCTGAGAATTACATTGAGACGGAGTTTTATTGCTCACCTCAAGTTACTCAATAACTAACATAGCTCTAATTTTTGACAGACTAGTTATGATGTCCCGAGCGTAGGCTCTCGAAGAGCCTCAGCTGAATCGAAGAGTTTATTTCGGATGTAAAAACATTAACTCTCACGATTTGCCCAATCCTCAATATACTTGAAATGAAAGCATAATTTTTTTTGCCTTGATCAGCTCCTCCTTTGATGCCGTTTTTACCGCCCCAATCATGGCGTATCACCTCCCTTCACCTCTTCAGTTTTGGGGTCAAAAATCAGTTGCTTTTGTTCATTAATCTGCGCACAAGCTACAATAATTTTGGCGCGATTTTCGGTGTATTCGGAGAACTTCTTTAACAGTGATTCGGCGATTGGCAAGTATGATTCTCTTCAATACGTCTATACACTCTGTACCACCGATAAACGTAGCTTTTACCCAAAGTAGCCTCCAGTCAACTTTCGGAATGCTCCCTATTTCTTCTCACAAAATTGTATACACATTCTTGGAGCCATTTTGTGGAATAGTCTAACATCGAGGACAATACAAAACACGTCGTTGTCAAAAATGAACTAAACATTCAAAATTGCTTATTGAACAAATCTTCAGTGTTGTACTATTTCGATTTCCTGATATTATATTAACGATTTTGACAATAAAAGTGTAGAAGGGGGCGGGGGAGGGTCTTCTAGACAAATAGAATGCTCGTGTTGTGTGCTGCATGAAACATGGTTGTCTAACTGGCTGGATGGATTCTCTCAACCAAAGTTGATCCCCTGCTGAATAATAACTACCCGACACAAGTATACCGTTTAATTTTTTCGTTTTTTTTTCAGTTGGAGGTAAAGTGGACAAAACTGGAGTGGACAAAGCTCCAGGCGGATTGTCGTCGAGTGACTCTCCAATCCCCGTGTTGCCGCTTCCTGGAAGCGAGGTTCTCGATATGCCAGTCGACCCGAACGAACCTACCTACTGTTTGTGCCACCAAGTTTCTTACGGAGAAATGATTGGGTGCGATAACCCAGACGTAAGTATTCAGCTATTTGTTTTGATTCTTGAATTACCTGCGTATCAACTGAACTAATGCGAGAATTTTTGCAGTGTCCCATCGAGTGGTTCCACTTCGCATGCGTTTCACTGACGACCAAACCGAAAGGCAAGTGGTTTTGCCCAAAGTGTTCAGCGGATCGAAAGAAAAAGTAACGCCAAAACAGTCGGGCGGTGAAGTCTGCTGTTATTGTGACGTACAACCTGCATGGTTCACTGACTCGTGGTGCCCATTCTTTTGGGCAATCTATGTTTAAATTTATTCGAATTCACGATTTTCGTTCGTTTGTTATGTTGCAACAAACGTTATTGTTTGATTCTTGTTACAATCAAATATGTACGAGCGATTCAAACGAAATTTGAAGCCACAAAAAAATACTCAATTTCTCTACTGTCAAATAGTTTGTAGTTACTTGTACTAATTTTACTTGTCGCGAATGGAGTTAAAATCGTGGGCCCCTCAATGCACGCAATGAGATGAAAAAAAAAAAAATGTTTAGTACAGAAGCCAATTTCAGTTACTTCAGTGCAACGCTGGGCATTTTGGCGTCGCCCCTAACTTTCCGAAAGTTCGTGCGGTTCTGTTCATTTAACTCATCGTGTACCCTGTTCAGTCTACTCAACTGATTTTTACACTCTCGAACCTTAAGGAAAGTATTAAAGAAATTGGGTTATAAAGGAAAGTATTGTTATCATCGTAGCTTCACGTTTTTAGGCCCCTGTAATGAGTGAAACCTAATGATAACGCCAAGAGTGTGTATGTGTTCGTGGTTAACTTGCAAGACATGGCTAAACTGTGTGAGCACGTTCTTTTTACTTTCCTTAGCTCTACAACGTGGGAATGAAAGCTATGTAATCCAACGAAAAAAAAAATTTTCTTTGCATCTTCCTTCAAAGGAATCCAATAACACCTTTGGAGAGAATGGATAACACGATTAAGAAGGGAGGGGGGTCGATTTTCTTCGAACTCGTTGGTAATTTATTGTGCTGCTCCCGTCATTATCTCACCTATGAAAATGGTATAGTACGGACGTACCATTTGAAAATATTCAATACAAAAAATTTAATCTTAAACGTTTTTGAGAAGATGTTTTGATCAACTACTGTTAGTTTTGAACGTGTTTTGCTCCTACCCTGATTTTGGCGTCTCTTGGTGATCTGCTAACTATGAAATCAGAGCCGATGTGGTAAGCCGTTTTCTCTACCAATTTTCTCAAATGGTGTTTTCGGCCTTGGAAACGTAGAAGAATAAAAATTAAAAAAATATTTTGTCATCCGATTACATAGTTTTCCTTTCTGCTCTGTAGGGCTAAGGAACGTAACAAGTTGTCGTTAGTACAGCAATAAAAACCACTGAATGCACGAGGGACTGAAATAAGTTGTGTGGTGCGGCCCAAGATATTTTCCGTTTTGTTTTTACTTTCCTTGACTCTACGAAGTAGAAAGGAAAGTTATGTATTTTATCGAAACCTACGGCTATAACGATTTTGATATAACTTTCCACGTATTTTCTTCGCTAATCAGTAACTTTTGAATTTCATGAACATCTCTTTGAAAATACGATGAACGCAAAGGTAGTCCTAACAAGAAGGTTTTTTTTACTGTTTGCAAAAACGGATCTAACGATTGGAATCAAACTCATTGGGTATCTTAAACTAGTCAATACCGATGTATGAATAAATGTTCCTCTGACATTCTTATGGACGGGAATACCCCAAAATGTGCCACCAAAACGTGTTTATTTATGTTTCCGCTGTAAACGCCTAACTGAACTTGAGCAACCTGACGTATTGCCTTGTGGCAACCACTAGCTACGTTTTGTTCTTCGCAACTATTCCCGTAACAGTTCATCGAATGAAGATATTCCAAAATTCATTAGAAAATGAGATTCTTCAAAGTTGAAAGTTTGTTTTTCTGATTTTCTTAAAAATGGCTAAAATGATTTTGGTGCAACTTCGGGATGTTTTCACCAGACTAAAAACTATTTTGTTCTCCATAGAAATGCCTTGAACGAAGATACATCGCATTTACATACATGCCGTATCATCTAATTTGCATAGATTGAAAAGATTTGTGTTGCTTCGCACCTGTCTCTCAGTAGCACCCTCCATGGGGTGTTTGATACTCAATACGAACATTACGTGGTGTTGAGGGGGTGGGGGTTAAAATTCTAACAATTTTTACTTTAATTTCCGCAACTACTAGAAGGAACTGGGCAGTGGGGTTTAAATTATACTCCATTCTACAACGGATAAATAAATGTTTCGAATTATGCGTACTACATTTACAGTCCTGGATGTGCATTGTGGCATGAAAGTTATGTTGTATGGCAGGAAGTGGTTACATATTGAGCTCTACTGAGCAATGAATGAATGATAACGTGCATTTATTTCGGCCAAAACGATTGGTACCAAAGAAACGTACAACACATGGCACTACAATTGGCTAAGCCTGTAGCATCTGAAGGGCCTTCTCATCGTTATCGCAATATTACCAATTTTTACACGGATGTATACTTGGAAGTGGCGACGCAGTTAAGGGGAAGGGCTACAATGTAGGGGAACATTTTCCAAACAGCTGATTAATCAAACAGAAAAGAAGTTCAATTAATAGAGCCAATATTTCTCAGGGCCTGTTGAATTGACACGCCAGCCCTTCCGTGCAGAACCAGGCAGTGTTACAAAATCAGGCCAGGGGCAAACAGTTGACACTGTTAAGCACATTTGAAATGGCAGTATTTGATAGCCGACAGGCGTTGAAATTCGCTTTTCTGAACTCGCCCAGTACAGGAGACTCCCAAGGAATGTAACGTACCTTCTGGGACGCCAAAGAGCTGGCAGATATCACTTACAGCGAGTAGGAAATCCTAGGCGATAGTACGGGCATTCACCCTAAGAAGGTTCCCTCTTGTTCTGTATACTGACTGACATGCATGCATCTAACTTCAGAGCTGATTGAGAGGAGATTCTGTCCTGAGAAGCCCTAGCTCTATATAGATAGATATCTCCGTTCAGAGAGATCCAGCCAAGTCAATCCTCCACACACCAAAACCCTCAAAGGACTCTCCGATTGTATGCAGGTCAGCCAGCCTCCTGTTGCCTCTGTGCCAAAATAGCCACTGACAAACGATCTCCTTAGAAACCCCACTACGGTAACTCAGAATTTTCAAAAGATTACTGCAACGAAGGGCCAGTGGTTTGTTGATAAGAGGGACCTCTGTCTCTAGTGTAATGAAGGGAATGAGAGCACAGACGGCTCAGTTGGGCCTTCCTATTATTTCGCCCGTTTTTCTTATTTGCAATAATTAACTTTTCTTAAAAGGAAGTTATACTCTTTAAAGAGTAACTAAAAGTAGCAACTCTAGCAACCGTCGCCTCACATAATTTTTTTTTTCTTCCCATCTTCACCTCTACTGCCTGCCGTACAAAAAACACATACTGTACCGGTATTTATTATATCGATTTCCTTCTCTGCAGATATACGAACGAAAATGAAGTTTGATTTCGTTGTAAATTCATTTTACAGTCCGTGATATTCTCCTCGGATATTTTTTTAGAAATTATAGAAAAATTGTATATTATTAATTTGATCAGCCAACTCCCTTTTTCATGCTTGGAAAACGTCACCTTATTTGTACGAGTACTCTGGGAAGAACGTGAAGTCTTAAGCTACGAATTTGAGTTTTACTATTTTTCTGTGGAAAAAGTATTGTTTCTTTTTTAGTTATTTTATTGTTTATTTTATTTTCAATTTGATTTTTTCACTCCTGGGATTTGTTAAGGCCCCCTATTTACTTACCGCCGAACACAGAAAATGGTACGGCAGGTCAAAGTGAATCCTGAGTTGATCAGTTCTCGTCTCTCGCGAAGCTCCTTTTGCTCGTAGTATTTATGTTCATCGACCGTCCGTGTATGTTAACCTTAGTTGAGTTATCCCGACACCTCGTAGCTAATTTGATGTGCTTTAAACTAAACCTGAAGAAATAGCTTTCCCACGAAATGTATTGATTTAATGTTAATAATATAATTGTGAGACCATGCGTCCGTATCCAACTTGATGATTAACCGTCAAATAATAGTCACATCAAAGATAATTTATTATTTAAGTTTATAAATTTATTTATTTATACGGTGCACACTATGTAACTAAATCTGTATAACTGAAATACAACAGTTTTTAAAATAACTTTCGTGAGTTTGTTATTAATCACCTACTTCCACTTGTGTCACATCATTTTTAGCGCTTTGCAGGTCCAGGGGCACAGTCTACTATAGCTGTAGTACTTCACTACTTTTTTACTATCATTAACCCTGTGTAATAGAAAGAAAATTATGTAATCAGCCGAAAACAAGATTGAGGTCTCTTCAGATATGAATTTGGGAAAATGGCGTGTGTGTGTGTCTGCAAACGCCATTGAGAGAAAACGGCTGAACAAAATCGGTTTAAATTTTATATTTGGCATGGGACATCAAAATCGGCTCTAACGCAACTATAGCTATTTATATTGGGCTTCGAAGCACCCAAATATGTATGAAGACTTCTAAATAACGCGACAATACCACGAAATTATCATTCGAGGTAAACCGGAATGAGTAGCACAATAAATTATTCCGAGCATTTTTCCTCCTCGTAAATCCCAATTGTGTTGACAGTCTCATTAATGGTCGTAGCAGTACCTCAATGAATTCCAAATAGGTAGCTGAAGCTATGAAAACCGCTAAATGTACATGGGTCTGAGGAATGCGTGATCAGTCGCACCAGATATTTTTTACACGATTATAATACTTTTCTTGCCTTTGGGAAGCAAAAAGGAATAGTTTTGTGGCATTTTTACTTGTTTCTCAATAATTAACTAATGTAACTAGTTCGCACCATATCTCTTCGACTCGACTGCAATTATCTATTTACTGAGAAAATAAGCCAAAGGAAATGCTACTGGTGAACGTAGGCCTTCCAGCACGTACCTCGGCAGCGTGCTTCAATTTTGTGCATTGGCGTGTTAGAGGCGTTCAGGTTGAGGACAAGGTCGTGTTATTTACTGGACGGCTATTCTCCACCTGCCAGAGGAGTTAGCCGTTTGAATTGAACAGTGAGAGGGCGTTAAATCCCACCGTCAGAGTTTCTTGTCTTCGTCACTTCGGATTCAGCTCATACTTTACTTGTTCCCACAAATAGAGGATTGCGAAGATCCTGCCTTCGTTTGCCAATTATTCAATAGCGCTGATAAGGAAACGACAGGGGAATGTGGGATTGTGGAGCGGAGGCGATGGAGAGCGTGGGATTGACAGAAGGCCATTTCGCCTGGAATTCTTTTTCATCAATTTACGTTCGTTTCTGGAAATATCGCTGACAGTCATAGAAGCAAGCAGTTTCCTCTCGTTCTCATTACGTTTCTTCCAAACATGTGAAAACGTCACTAAACTATTACTTTCCGCGCCTCAAAGTTAAGAAAAGTATTACGATCGTGTAAAAAAATATCTGGAGTGACGTATCACCCGACAAGTCAGCGATTTTTAAGGCTTTAGCTACTGATCGAATCTATTTTTAACTCAGTTCATTAGAACTAAGTAAAACATACCTTAACGTTTTACATAGAATGTGGTTGCGCCTAAAGTTCTAGAACGTATTGCGCTGCTGCTAGTTATGTCACTATCTTCGTTGATTCGTATAGGAAATCAGTGGGACGTCCAAATGATTTTTCTGGACAGTCATTCAACGGAGGATTGTCTCTGACTATTCTAAAATCGAAGCTACGATCTTCCTCCATCAAAGGGCCAGCAATGCCATAAAATTCTGATCCGTGAAAAAATCGCGAGACGAGCCAAATCAATTATCAATAATTTCAAAGAAACCCAATTTTGGCGCAACACCTCCCCTAATAAATACCGCTGACATGATAGTAGCGTTCTCAGAAAAATCAGGATAGTAGTCCAATAAACTACCTGCAAGATGACAGTTTAACATAGTCCATAAGATAGGATAAATAGGAGCAACCCCAGAAATTCTGCAGTTCAAGACATCGCGGTTTCACTTACTTTCATTACTCACATAATTCCAAAATAGTGGACAGGATCCTTCTCAGATTCGGTGCTGACAGTGTCACGAATCCCCTGTGCACTGAATGCTCAGTAAGTAGGAGCATCTTAATAAATTCCAGAATTCTATCAGCTATTTTCTACATAAAACGTGAAGTTTGTTTTACCAAGTTAAAGTTGACTGGGTGAAAAGAGAGATTTGATAAGTAGACACATTTTTGGAAATCACTGGAACGTAAAGCTAATGAAAGTTATGTGATGCACCACGCCAGATTGCACCCTGCTCTTGTAAGCGTGATTTTTACGTTCACTTTACCAACAAATATATATATGAGGACGACGTAGGTTGTATCTTATTTCATGTTAAATGGCTTTACAAATGAAACCGGGTTACAAGTACATCAATGTGGAAACAAGCTACTTCTTTTCGAATTTCTACTATTTTGAAATATAAAACTTTCCACTAATTCGCGCAGATAATGCTTTATTCACCCACAGCGTCAGAGTTTTGTTTAATAACCCGGAATGAGCTTCCAGCAAGATCCGGGAACATCTTGCAATGAACCCGATAGTTTTGATAATAGAGGCTTATTTGTGAGGTTGGTCGTAAATTTTGAAGTGAGAGAAGGCAGGTTAATGTTGGATCATCAGAATGTTTAAAGTAATTAGAGCTAACATACGCTGAATCCAAACATTTTGTGAACTTCTGAATTAATCGCAACTGAAGATACCCTTGGAACTAGTCAAGTCTATCAGGCTATGAGTGGTTTCCAAGTATAGACTTGACCTTCAGCCGATCATTATAATAAGCCGTTGAAACTACATGAGGGCGTGGAAAGTAGTGTGATGTAGCGCACCATATATTCAGCACAAACTCGCTAAAATCGTCTTCCCTGACGATAGGTCGTTAGGGGGTAAAGTCGGATTGATAGAATTCCAGGACTTATTAAGATAGTGAGGATCTGTTCAGGCGATGATTGTTTGTCACCTGGTTATCTTGACAGCACCTGCTTTCAAGGTAGTTTCGGCGAAAAATAGGAAATGCGAAAGTATTGATCGCTTTTTACTCGTCAACGGAATTCCCTGGTCGTGGAAGGAGAATTTGGGCGCCTAACGGATTGATCTGCCGCATTTTAACAACCGCTCGAGTCAAAACCGTCTGACTTCATCCATTTGATTTTGTGTTCCCATTTGTTGGTTTAGTACGCCAAGTTTCAGTCGATAAGGGTTTAAAGTTTTTATCATAAGTTTAACCAAGTAGAATTGCATTAATATTGAATAATGAGAGCTGTTAGCGGTTTTAGAAATAACGAAGGGCCCGGTTCGTGTGGTAGTTCGGAAGTGACGTCATCAGCGAATCCGCCCTCCGATCTCAACGACCTCCGCAGCGGCACCGACGTTCCGCCATTCTGCTCTCAGCTTTCAGAAGGAGACCTCCAAGAGAAGCGATCTTTACCGGCTTTTCGACGAGATCTCGTTTTGAGTTTCACACCAAATCACCTTCTTTCTGTTGCAGTAACTCAACAACACCCAAATCAAAATGGTGAGTTGCAGTTTTATTCTTGATTAAACTTCAAAAAAACCGTAATGTATTAGAATTGAAATTGTGGGAACGCCTGCCCCATGGGACTCTCAAATTGATTCCTGGACTCACAAGTTGAGCATGTTCTCACATTTTTGCTAAGGACTTGGGGGCGACCACTTGCGAAGTTGTCGTGTTTGACTGCTATGGGCACGTGATAGGTCCACGTACACGGTAACCTGCACGGTACGTGTATGTCGTATAGTCTAAAGCTGTACTCAGTGGTACAGGAAATTATTACACGTTGGGCATATATAAAATGACTTGTGGGACTGACGCAACAGGGCGTTAACCCTCACGTCATGGACTTGTTACCGAGTGCGGTGAGGTGATTCATCGATTAGAGGTAAGCGCCTTCCGCCCTCCAAGGTCTCGTTACCTTACCCATCGTGATTTTTGCGAGGCCTTGGAGCGTGGTTTTGTTTGTAACTAGGAGTATTGGTAGAGCAAGTTGGAATCGATGAATTTTCGGTAACTTCAAACAAAGTTGTGAGTCACTTGTTTAGTTTATCGCGAAACGGTTTAAGTTCATTACAGCAGCTACACGTTGAATCACGCGACTAATGAATAGAGAGTGATAAGCTGAATCTAAAAAATTAATATGACGTCCCAAATATCGATTGGTACCATTCCGCTGCTAGTAGATACACGAAGGAGTGGAAATTTGAAACTTATTTTCAATGCGTATTCAAGAACGAAAATTGTCTGTGCTCTAATAATTATGTCATTTGTCAACAACTATCATGCTTCCCGTTATTTGTGCCTGCTTTACCTAGTCGTTTCGTGTTTTCCTTTCTCGCCTTGGTAGAATTCCTCGAGTAAATCCCACTATTTATTTCAAGATGGCGAAGTGTCGAATTTCTCATGAAACTAGGATGCCACTAGGGTTGTGACCCCTCCCTGGTGGTGTTAGGCACGTAACATTTGAAAGTTCGTTGGCATCCTTGATGCTACCATTCAATTTTCCCAGTTGGTGGGCCACTATGTGAAGCAATTGGAAGTGTGGCGGGGAGAGAACATATCTGCCATTGCTGGTTCTCTGAGGGCATTCGTGTTGGGTGAAGTGTGAGCAGCAGACTGGCACCATTACTATGGTTGGTAAATCCGCAGAAGTTGCCACTGCTGTTTTATTGACACAATCAGCAGACCCTGAGGAGCTTTTCTAATCGCAAATGGTCGGACTGGAGCAGGATGCTTTACAGAAATGGAAATGAGTGGTTTAGTATAGGTAGCGTTGGCTACATATTTTTGCATCTTATTTCTCATGGTAGGTTCTGAGTAAGGAACTGCCCCCAGCCTATATTGTAATCTTGCCATGTCTGTACTTGTTAAGGTGGAGGGGAAACCTGTTACATGTCGCTGCAGAACATTTAATTTATTGTATTCAGCTACTCTATGACTAACGATTTCAAATGGTGATTGTTCAACAGCGTGAATGCATCTCTATCCACGTTGGCCAGGCTGGAGTCCAGATTGGTAATGCCTGCTGGGAACTCTACTGCCTCGAACATGGGATTCAGCCTGATGGACAAATGCCATCTGACAAAACCGTCGGAGGAGGAGATGATTCGTTCAACACCTTCTTCAGTGAAACCGGAGCTGGAAAACACGTGCCCCGTGCTGTATTCGTCGACCTTGAGCCCACTGTCGTAGGTCAGTTTTGCGTTCCATTCAAATTGGATGGTATTGGTTTGGAATTCTGTAATAATGAGAATATGAATTTGAACTAGAACTCAAGGAAATTGTCATTTGAAATGGAAGAAGCAAACAAAATTGATAATATTTGGTGCGTAGTGACCCCAAATTTTCTACTTTCGTTTTCCGAACTATCGTGGCTTATACTTCCGCTCAACAGATAGATACAGAAATAATGGCAGAAAATATAATGTGGGTATAGGTTACTTCAAGACTGCGTAAGATTGATCAAATCAACACTTACTCTAGAAATTATTAAAATGTTTCAATACTCGTTTTTGAGAAAACTTGCGATAAACCTTCGTTTATGCTATATTTGGGTCCCCCTTCTGCGTACTCTTCGATGGAAACAGCTCATTCATTACAACACAACTTTTTTTGTCATGATCACAATATGATACACTTCGGGTTGCGGAAAGTAAAAATTACTCTCGTTTGGAGTTGAGGTGTCTGAAGTTCTAAGATTCCCCTCTGGCCAGTGATAATTGTAACGAGCAGCTATCAAGTAATAGTTTCGAATTTTCAAAGCGCAGTGACATCTTAGCCCTGAAATTGGGGTTTAGCTAATATATACCGCTGAACTACACACTCCCATACTCATCCCTCTGGTCAGTCAAGGCTATAGTCCCTCAGTAATAAGTAAATTTTCACTCTCGACTAAGTAAACCATCATTTAGGCAAACCTAAACCTCCTTGACAATTATTCTCCACAGAGTAGATGTGTATGTATCGGAAATAGGGCGTAATACTATGAATTAATCTTGATCATGTAATCTTGATGATGTAGTAACCTATTGGTTATTTATTCGTTGGGCATTGTCTGTGCCCACATCGATATTGCGAGCACTGTGCCGGGTTGAATGAGGGGTTTGTCCCTATAGACAACGCTGTTTATATGGGTGGAATAGTTTGAGCAGATTGAAATGTCTGGTTTGCTTGTGGAAAAACGTGCTAAGTTCGGGCAGTCTGTTGTGTTGGCAGACAGTACAGTTCAGGGGATTCCACTAACGCATTTGTTTCAATTCCAGTCACTAAGTAATGGTGATGCAGAGCTGTTCACGCTCTTGTAACCAACTCCCATTCAACTTGCAGTTAACTCAAGTGTACACAAGTGTTGTACACAAGATGAAACTTGTTTGTTTTCATACTTCAAACATAATTTCTGTGCTTGATGATCACATTGTTCGTTAACAGATGAAGTCCGAACTGGAACGTACAGGCAACTCTTCCACCCTGAACAGTTGATCACTGGAAAAGAAGATGCTGCCAATAACTATGCTCGAGGACACTACACCATTGGAAAAGAAATTGTCGACCTTGTTTTGGACCGAATTAGGAAATTGGCTGATCAATGCACTGGGCTCCAGGTACGTTAGAATTTTGTGTTTGTTTTGTCTCAGTTGGCAGTACATTTATTTATTTATGAGGATTTATGAGCACTGGTGTACTGGTGCACCCTTCAGTGTCTCAGTTTTTGCACCGAGTATTGTCGAGTTGTGGATTCTTCAGAGTTTACTCTGTTAACAAATCTCTCCAGTCTTGCATTTGCTCTGAACTAATTTACGTCACTTTTTGTTACATCAGGGATTTCTCATTTTCCACTCTTTTGGCGGCGGCACTGGGTCAGGCTTCACTTCTCTGTTGATGGAACGTCTCTCCGTGGATTATGGAAAGAAAAGCAAATTGGAATTCGCCATCTACCCAGCTCCTCAGGTTAGATCCCAATTTTTTTTGTTTGGCTTGTTTCAGTGTAGGCCAATTAGAATAATGCTTTAGTGTTCACCTGGTTCATCGTTTGATAATTGTCTCCTGTTTTTGTTTCAGGTTTCAACTGCTGTAGTCGAGCCGTACAACTCAATCCTGACGACGCACACGACCCTCGAACACTCTGACTGCGCATTCATGGTTGACAATGAAGCGATTTATGACATTTGCCGTCGCAACCTGGACATTGAGCGTCCGACGTACACTAACCTCAACCGCCTTATTGGCCAAATTGTCTCGTCGATCACGGCTTCTCTCAGGTGAGCCAGGTCAAACTTCTTAAGTAACCTGTTGAGCGGTGGCATTTTTTCTGTTGCTCCAAAAACTTGGAAGAAAAGCCGTGCAATGGCTGTATAAAAAATTGAGGTTTTGTTGTAATTTTATATTTAGCGTGCAAGTCAAGTTGGGACGTCAAAACAAGGTGTGTTAGCGAAATCTGTCGAAAACTAGCTATAGTCGAAACAATGGTCTAAACTCAACATTCTTTCTTCTCCTAAACCCCATTTGGCAGTTGATTGAATTGAACGGTTGAACGGGAATGAGTCTTAGCGTGATAGGAAAACAACCCCAGAAATTCTGGAATTTCAATTAGTCGATTACTTGACCAACTTTATTCCTATTTTGTCTGATCTCCCAAATGTTGATGGACTCGCGTGTGGAAAATGTGGGTATTGGGGGTTTGTGCAACTGCACATGCGTTAACCGTTTATTAGATGACTTAGCCTGCGAATCCACAGCCTCTCCCCTCTCATCCACGTCAGGTGCGAATGACTGTGCCTCCCCCTCACCCACCTTGCACGGGTGTGGGAGATACACGTGAAAATGAACTGTGCCTCCCCTCACTCATCTTCCCTAGAGGGAACCACTCCAATGAACTTTCTCCTCATCTAAACCAGGGGAGATGCAGCATGTTGGCGTCATGCTGTGCTGAAAACCGTGTATTTCTACTACTAGAATAGTCTTATATTATTTTGATTATTTTCCACTTCTTTTATACCAAGAACAGAAATCTAGTTATTTAATGTGGAGAATCTCTTTAATGCCATCGCCTAGGTCAAGGATAATCTGATACTGCAAATCCAATGCCAATATTGTGTGCAGAATGTGTTGTTGAATATCAATTCATCCCCTGTGCGTTTCATGCTTAATTTGCGTTCGTTCTCATTTTGCTTCAGATTCGACGGAGCTCTGAACGTTGATTTGACCGAATTCCAGACCAACTTGGTGCCTTACCCCAGGATTCATTTCCCATTGGTGACCTACGCACCCGTCATCTCCGCCGAAAAAGCTTATCACGAGCAGGTAAATTTTCTTTTCAACCATTTCAAAATCCGTTTCGGTCGTAGGTGGTTGCAATTTCATGCCTGTACCGATTTGTCGTAGCTTTCGGTGATGGAAATCACCAACGCCTGTTTCGAGCCAGCCAATCAGATGGTCAAATGCGATCCTCGTCACGGAAAATACATGGCGTGCTGCATGTTGTACAGAGGAGACGTCGTTCCCAAAGATGTCAATGCTGCTATTGCCACCATCAAAACTAAGAGGACCATCCAGTTCGTTGACTGGTGCCCCACTGGATTTAAGGTACTTGAAGTTAAGTTAAATTTGATGAGCGTTTCAAGGTCCAGTGAATCGGAACTATAGTTTCTGTGCGTGGTTTCTCCATTTGAAACTGGATGGATCCATGGAGCTCTTTCGTTTGGTTTATTATTTATAATCAATGATACACCTGTTTTCGATCGGGAACATTATGTGACCCCCCCCCCCCCCCTTAGACTCTACATTTCAAGGCATGGTGAGGGGTTCCAAATCTGCAACGTCCGTCTAATATTTTGCCTCTAATGAGGTATAAAAACCCCGAAAATTTCGTTTGGTATCTAGTTGTGCCAGCTTACTCAGGAATCCGATCGCACGAAACCCACAGTTGTTGAATACGAAGAATGATTGTTTAAAAAATTAACCAAAAACTAAATTTTGGCAGTTCTTTCGCAATTATTTGCAGTTTCCAAGGTATTATTTGACGACTTGAATTCGTGGAACAGTGTA
Organism: Pachypeltis micranthus; assembly: GCA_020466155.1. Taxonomy (NCBI): domain Eukaryota; kingdom Metazoa; phylum Arthropoda; class Insecta; order Hemiptera; family Miridae; genus Pachypeltis; species Pachypeltis micranthus. Next base: position 52,228,252 of record CM035770.1, on the reverse strand, counting down.
GAGTAAGTTTTATCTCCCTGACCTATACTGTACTTCTTCCTGCTCACTTCAACATCACGTCAATAGTGTGGTGTTCCCTAGAAAATCTTAATTTTCGTTGTAGTCAGATCATGTTCCTTATCGTTGGTTAGTATTTTTCGATGCTGAATCGAATGGGATGGGTATCTGAGGCGTGCCAGAGACTAACGAACCACAGTGTAGTATTGTGCAACGATTTGTGTTGTATTATTTTGAGCATTTTTAACATTTAAAGACGGAATAGCCACACTCCCGGGTTGCGCTATTTTTGGACAACCTACTTCGGTTAGTTGAGCTATACAGATCAAAATCGCACGATTTATATTCCTGAATACTGTTCTATCTTTGTATAAACTTGAAATTATCTTCCAAGTTTGATGTTTTAATTATTGATTATAATATCATGTATTGGATGGTTCACTATTCAATAGTTAACGTTTGTTCTCAACACATTTCTGTGAAATTGTGTCTGTGAACTCTGATATGGGTCTCGAGCCATTCTTCGAAAAATAGCTCTGAACTATTTTCATCAGTTCAAGTTTACATTTTCGTTTTTCAGGTTGGTATCAACTACCAGCCTCCTACTGTGGTGCCTGGAGGGGATTTGGCTAAAGTTCAACGTGCCGTGTGCATGTTGTCCAACACGACTGCAATCGCCGAGGCCTGGGCTCGTCTTGATCATAAATTTGACCTGATGTATGCCAAACGAGCTTTTGTCCACTGGTGAGCTAATAACACTTACTCTTTGTTTGTGCGCCTTTGAGGATTTGCTTAATTTATGCAAGAAATAAATGTTCTTGAATATAAAATGGGCTTGGGGTGTACGCAGAACTAGGTTTACATCAAGACTGATACTACTAGGAACGAATGTATGATGTGAAATTAGTGTGTAATTCGAAAACAGGCAACTTTCAATAGTATGACGATACTCGATTATATTAGGGAGTTTTCCATCCAGAGGCTACGCTATTGACACGGGTTCAGAGCTGAGACAGTCTTTGTCGAGCAAATCATTTTCGTACAAAAGTAGCACATTTTATTTTATTTTGCCTTTTCCCGTATACATTTGTTATCGCAGTGTTGAAGTTTTTGCGACTCGTTCACAATAATTGAAAACTTGTCTTAGCCTAAGTTTCGCTAAATTGATCAAGCTCTAAGCTACGTCGGGGTTTGAAAGTAGTGATAGGTCTTCAGAACAGTAACATGATAGAAAATGAGCGATACACCACACATTTTCCCTTGACTCCAGCTCTCTGTTGCCGTCAAGCGTTATTTTACCGAGTTCAAATTAACTGAGTGAATGATAGAATTAGTAGCCCAATTCGTGAAAACTAGTGAATTTATGTAGAGCTAAGGAAAGTTGTGCGAAGTTTTGGTAGGAGATTGGTAGTTTGATGGATGCGAAGATTTGCTTTGTAATCGCTGAGTCTACAGGCTTTATTTGAGTCCGTTAATAACTAACTGCCCCGAAAATTGGTAATCATAGACTTTCTCGTTTCAGGTACGTTGGAGAAGGTATGGAAGAAGGTGAGTTCTCTGAAGCTCGTGAAGACTTGGCAGCTCTCGAAAAGGACTACGAAGAAGTTGGCATGGACTCAGTCGAGGGCGAGGGCGAAGGACAAGAAGAATATTAATTAAGTCGCATTCAACTCTGCAGCTAAAGAGGATTCCAGATTCACTTTTTGAGATGCTTCTTTTTTTAATTTAAATATCGATATGCTCGCGCAATTGAATTTTGTTACGTTTTTACAGTCGCTTTCGCTGAGACATTTTTAAGTATAAAGCAAGTTGAAGTGAAGCGAAGCGTTGTTTTCCTTTGTCGTCCCTGTTGGCTCACTGAAAATGTCACTCTCGGTTAAACGATGCGATGGTGTGAAGCTCCCGAACACTCACGGCCAAGTTGAAGGGAAAGTGAGTCGATTTGAGTATTGTGTAAGTAGAAGACGATTGACGATTGAAATTTGAGAAGTTGTAAAACAGAAGCCACGGCGGTTTCGACCAGGGTCTTAACCCATTCAGTGCGGACCCGTTTTGGGAGATCTGCGCCCCTGACGAGATTTTTTCGTCACCCAATAATTATTTCCCACTTAATAATTTTCATTATAAATGTATTCTGAAGAATTTTTATTAGTCAGAAAGCCTTTTTTTTCGTTTTTTGAGCTTGAATCCATATGGCGTCACTCGTCATCGGGAAAACCTGAAGATAGGCAAACCCTCCATACTCACCTTATTATCCTCTGACGAGTGAATCCATATGGATTCATGACCTGAAAACTTTAGGGAAATATCTAATTACGCTCATCAAACGACTGATGTTGGGGAAAATGTATATAATTTGAATTGGGAAGTTATTGTAGCTACTAGTACCTACCATGTACATTTTTCCCCAACTCTTGATGGGGGCATGGAGAAGCAGGAAAAAGTAGGTGAACGTTTAGGATATTATAATTATATTATAAATGAGAGGCAGAATACAATAGGCACTTTAAAAAATACAATAACAACACAAATACAAAACGATACAATAAAATACGTAATAAAAAGAACAAAGTTTTACATGAGAGTGAACCCAAGATCAGCGTGGTAATTGATAAAACAGTCTCCCACGCACAGCCCTGGTTTGTCAGTACACCCTGGACAGTAGAAAGGCACATGTTTGACAATTTTTTTTTGTAGCACACTCATCACTCTCATCTAAAGTAAAGAACATCAGATAATAAATAAAAAGAAACGAATAAACAATAAATAAAGTTAACAATTAGGGCCAGGGCAATAATTTACCATATTGTAAACGTCTGCGTGCTGAGGTAGATGGTATTCCTATTGGCAGACCAGTAGATGTATCACCTGAAAGAAGAAAAAACGATGAAATATTATTATGAGTATTTTAAAGAGAATGAAAAAAGAACTTCGGAAAAACAATCTTGAAAAATGAGTTGTTACATCCAAGAACACACCTGAAGTCGCAACTGACTGTGATGGCTGGCCACGTGACGTCTCTGGCATCTCGGACATTTCACGATTTTATTATGGAAAATAGGAAGGGCGACTTGGTCACTGTTGATTCAGAGTTTTTGGGTTTCCTGAAAATTCGGGATAATGAACTATATCAGTGATAATGCAGTTGCACAGTCAATTTAGTAGGTACCTAGTTCAACAAATTAGTTTATTTTTTGTTTTTTTCCCGATATCTTGTGAGAATGAAAGTGAGCGAGATACTTATAAACGTAATAGCCGTAATGAGTATGTTACTTACCGAAAACAGAAGTTTTAGGCGGAAAATGCAACGATTGAAGGCCTCTAAACTTTGGGCGGAACTGGAACTCACTATAAACACTCCACACGAAAACGAAACGGTGTCTGAGCAAGCTTAGAGAATACTGAACTCAACTAAACCTGACGGGACCCCTTCGGTCAAACCTTCTCCCTCCACGGATCAGAGGAAGTTGAGGACGCGTTCTTTGCGTCTTGAATCCTTAAGGCTCCACCCGTCAGGAGACAGGTAACGGGATGACGCCATACGGATTCATCCGCACTGAATGGGTTAACTAGTGTTACTTGTGGTTAGCGCAGTTTATCCCACTCCATTTTGTCCACTGCCTTGGTCTATTGCTTCCTTCAGCTGTCTCTACGGCTTCCTTTACTTATTGAGGACGACTACTTATTTGCGCCTTTACAGTATCGTACCGGTATGATCTACGACCAGCTCCTTTGACTTCTGCACGTTACTGTCCTACTGAAGTGAGAATTCATTCGGTTTACTTGTTACTTTCCTTAGTTCTACGAATTGGGAAGGAACGTTTTCTGCAAATTTTTGAATTTCCAAGTCGGAAAGTCACAATTTGTGAAAATGCTCTGTGGAAGTCATTAAGCGAGTCAGTCGGTGTATCACTTTTGGTCGCAGAAATACGGGTGTAAGTGAGACAGGCTCATAACTATAGTAATCTCATTCCTTAGCTCTACGAAGTAGAAAGAAGAGCTATGAAATTGGTGAAGAATTAGCCTGCAGGTTGCTGAACCCATTCAGCGTGGGCCGCAAAATGGGGTACAACCTCCCATCCTGAAGTAGTTTTTGTGACATGTCTCAAAAAGAGGGACGTGGTAATAGACACCCGTACGGCACGCAACCCCTGCTGTAGTAATATTACCACACCCGCACTGAATGGGTGAAGAAGAACGCCTAAATCAGGGTATGAGCAAATCTATCAATGCTAATTATAGTTCTAAAGGGCTTTTTCAGTGATGTGTGCCATCTAGAAAATGGATGGCAAAATTGACTGCGGCCGAGGATCGTCCTGTGGATGTACAGGGCAATTGTTGGCCTGTAGTCATTTGTGGTGCACTGGTTTGGTGGATAAACTGCAGCACGGGGCCTGTGTGGCTGTGATGGGTTGTATGCAGACAGCCCCAATGGTTGCGCTAGAGGTCCTGCTGGGACTTGCACCTCTTCACATATGTGTGGAGAGAGCTGCCTACCTACAGGCGGCTCGTATGCTGGAATTGAGTCTTGTCAGGCAGGGGAGAATGGCGCTGCACCACTTCATTCTGACTCGATACAGACGAAATTTAATGTCGAGCTTCCCTTCGGGGTACAATCCTTGTAAGATCCAGGTGGGAAGGGGGTGGTTCCAAGCAGAGCTCTTCGCTGGGGCAGTGTGCATGTTGTGCGTAGAGGCGTGACGCGGAAAAGAATATACATTATGTCGGACGGTCAGGCTACACTCAAGGCCCTGGCTTACTATACCATCACGTCAGGGCTGGTTTGGGAATGCCTGAAGACCTTGGCAAAGGAAAACACAAAACACTGTGTTGGGTGCCAGGTCATGCAGGGAACGAGGTGGCTGAAAACGGGCGAGAAAGGGATTTGCGCTTCCCCCAGTAGGGACCACCAAGACCCACATGATCAAAGAGGTTGGTAAGTGGGAGGAGAAGTGCATTGCGGGATGTACTTGGCCTAAGGCAGTCAAGGTTGTTTGTCACACTCTCCAGGCAGCGAACAAGAGAGATCAGAGAGAGGTAGTATACGGATGGTATGCTACCTATTGTCCACTAATGTACCACATGGCCAAGATTGGAAAGTCAGAGGTACAGAATTGTTGATTCTGCGAGGTGGAGCTGGAGACGGCGGAGCATGTACTGCGTATGCGTGAGGGGCTGGTTGCAGTACACCTCAGAGTGCTTGGGGTTCATCAGCTGCGGCTAAAGGAGGTTACAGACACCAGATTGTCTTGGGGGGATTTCCCGGTGCTACCAAGCAAATAAAAAAAAACTAGTTAAGAATCACCAAATTTTTAACGACTACCATAAAAGTTTCATCTTCAGTTCAATAAAGTACCTATCGGACTAACAACCGATACTCAAGTATTCGGAACACCAGAATGTAGTTTTTTCCTTAGGAATCCTAAGGAACCCTCATGATACTCAAATCCAGGGGGATCAATAAACTACCCGTACAGTGAGGATTTGTGACGTTCATATGCTAACTTGACTTACCACCACTTCCGTTTCTCAAAAGTTTTTACGAGATAATTCCTAGACAATGATGATTTCCTTTACAAAATACTCTTGTTTGAATCACCCGTGCACTGTTTGCTCAATAGTGGTTGTGGGATTGGTAGCTCCTCAATAAATCCCAGAACCACTTACTACATAAAACGCTTTAACGAGTAATGACGTACAGCGTTAAAAATAGACTGACTGAAAATCGCTTAATGTTCGTGAGGCAAAGACAGATCGTGTTATGCGTCGCGCCAGATATTTTTTATAAAAATGACTTTCCATTTAAAATTTTGTGGGGACTGGTTCAAATTATTGCGCTGATGTAAAATTGTCATTCGTGGGAAAAAGAAGTGGTACATTTCCAATAATTCAACGGAAAGCGATTTTAGCGTGGGTTTTCTTGCATAACTTGGGTGTGACTAGCGTTCGCAAAAAAAAAAAAATAAAATAAAAATAAATAAATAAAAATCTGGTCTCATGAATCTTCTGATTACCCAACTAAATTCGTTTCGACGAAAATAATTTTTAACGCAATTTTTTCTTATAAATCACCTGTCCACGATACCTTCTTTTGTTAGTTCATTAAAGCTAGGTAGAAGCTTAATAATGGTCACAAAGTAATCACTAGCAATCTCCAAAATTACGGAATTCAGATTAACGTTTTTTTTGACTGGCTTTTTCTCCCGTGTACTCCCGAACTGTAAACAAAATTCATGATGATATTGCCGTATATGTGCCGGTGTACTAGGGCAGCTCATGAACACCACATAATAGGCCCATCTAAGGCCGAAGTAGGGGTTTTCTCGGTGGCCACCTGTATGTAGGGGGGGAGACCAAAATCTCTCTACGGGGACTCTACGACGAAAGTTAAATCAAAGTTGAGTCAAAATTCAAACTGACGAAGTGAATTCTACCACTAACTTACAACTTTCCATCATCGGAAACGTTTTTATTCGGCTGAAATAAAGGCGGTAGTCAGTCCAACAAGCGGAGAGAATTCAAATTTTCTCTCAAAAAAAATCGCATCGAGAAATATAAATTGCCTATACTCCGGTTCCTCAAAACACGTCATGACAGGGGACTAGTAGCAACCTAATAAATTTCAGAATATTAAGAGCTACTGAGTTCCATAGGGAAAATGTTCCCTATAAACAAACGAAAAACTGGTTGGATTAGCTCAAATGAGGATAGTTGTGCGGTACGCCGCGCCGCTCGTACATATATATTTATATGAAAATGCTATGAAAGTTGCTGAAGGAGAGTGTTGGCGTTCGAAACAAGCTAGTCCATAAACGCTGTTCCCATTACTCTCGTCTTAGCGAGCGTAGCTAAATAAATTGGCGTTATGGATGAAGCGCTTTACGAGCTTCTCATAATTTTGGCGATGAACAAGACCATAAAAACTTCGATCTTCACCGTGTTACATTAGGTATGATGTCTCATGGAATCGAAATGTACGAAAATGCAAAAGACAAAGTGTAGATTGAAAAATGCTAAAAGAAATTCAAATTTGCTGCTTGATATTTCACAACTCGTCGATATTTTGGAATCCTTTGTAAAACTCCTGAGTAATCGTACGAATCGTAGATCTAGGTCAAGTAAGGAGGGTTCTGAAAAGAAGTAAATGTCAAGCTCCGAAATGTAAACAGGCTGTCTGAAGGTCAGGAAGTGGAAGAGTACTGAATTAGTCCTGTACCAAGATCTGACAATTTGTCCCGTTTGGGCGTTTCGGATGGTGTAGAGAATACGAATTGAAAGAGGGTGGGAGACCAAAATGTATAAAAAACTAGGGGTGTTTGGCAGGCCGAATTAGCTGGGTCTTTGACCTCCAAAATGTCTGCGCTAGCCCTATCAGAAAGCCATTGTTTCCCCAAACACCTTCATCCTCAAGCCTTTTTGTTACCAATGGAAAGTCCACCTCTTCAGTTATTTCCTATTGACAACAGATTTCCCCCTGTCCTGGACTTTCCCATCTATCTTTTCTCACCCCTCAATTTCAGATTCCTTCTCTCAATAGACAGCTCCTTCTAAGTCAGTCATTCTTCAGACCTCGCGATACAGTCGTATCCCAGTTACCCAATGATTCGTCTCTCAGCTTGCGCTACTCCCAATTGCAACTCTCGCTTTCTTTCACTCTCTCTCCATCCCTCTCCCTCCACTTAGTATCTCACAACCAGTTTCAAATGTATTGAGAGTCTGTTGTGCACGTTTATATACTCATACTCAACACAATACCGCTATTATGTCAAGTGTAATACAGTCCTCACTCGCACTCACCTCGTTAATTTATTTCTTAGTTTCAAGCTCCCCCTTTCGTACGCACCCAACACAGTGTTTTCGTATTTTCCTCGATAACTGTTCTAACAATTTTGATGAAACTTTCAAAAATATCTTCTGCCAATAACTTCTACCACTTTTCTTTTTTCTTCGCCATAACTACCTCCATGAAAATTTTATTAACGGAGACAGGGCTATGAATAAAGAATAAGGTTTATGTACGGCAAAACGGCGTGATTTTCACGAAATACTCAGGATGCCTTCAAATGTTTATTACGTATATACTGTTCTGGATTAATGTTCCTCTGACAGTCCATAGAACAAAGATAAAACAAAAATGTGCCGAAAACAGTGAAGCAGTTATTCTAGAAATTATTAAAATGTTCAAAACAAATTTTCATCATTTCTAGAATAACTGCTTCACTGGATTTGATCTTATCTTTGGTATTTGAGCAACCTATACTCATTTTTACTTTCCGCTACCCAAAGGGAAAGGGAAGTGTTGTAATTGTGTAAAAAAAAGGGGTTTTCTTCAGGAACCTAATTTCTGGTCCGTGTGTAGACCAGGTTGACCGTCTGAAGGCTGATAAGTCTTGATGTGTACATTCACGCTCAGGTACGATCTGGGGGACTCAGTGTTGCATTTCTCTGTACCCCTTTTCCATTCTTGTGCCTTACGTGCTTTGCCGGCATTTGGCTGGAATGTTGCACGCGCTCAGGCTGGTCCTGGATTTGTCCAGGATCAGCTGCGGTAGTGTGATATGGCTGACTTCATCTGCCCTAAGCCCAATAAGCCTTCAGAGTTTGCGGCTGCTCTGCATAGTTTGGTTGATGGACAGGAACTCAGGCAGTGGCTGACTCCCCCTACTCTTCTACGTGGGTGGAGTGGGCTTCAGAGAGCATCCATGGAAGGGAGTACTGGTACACTTATGCTGTCTGTGGGGCGTCACTGCCTACAGTGATAAGGTGTACAAGAGATTAACATCGCTTACATTGTAGATGCTTGCTGATTACCTGTGGTAACCAGTTCGAGTCACTGAATCATGTGGTGCAGGTGTGTCTGCGTACTCATGGGGGCCACGTCAAACGTCATGACGCAGTCAGCAAGCAGGTTGCTGGTGCATTCTCATCTGTGGGCTGTAAAGCGGTGAGAGAGTGGCACTACTGGGTTGTCTCTGGAGAAGGACTGAAGCCTGACATGGCCGTTTGTCCTGACCAGTCTGCAGTGAGCCTGGATGTCAAGGTAGTATCTGGCAGCCAGGATCTTGCGCTAACTTGGCAAGTCAAGAAGCGCAATTACGACTGAGCGGATTTTCGTATGGCAGTGTCGGAAGCTCGTGGAGTGGAGGCAGGTAACATAGTGTTGCAGCATTGAGCGTGTCCGGGCATGAAGTGTGATGCTAGAACAGTGCTGAGGAGATGCGTCAGCAGGCGTTCTCCACAATATCACAACCCGCATGTTGCTCGGGTCGTACCTTAGCACACATAGAGGTCGTTTTATCGTGGAACATCCTCTTATCCTTCTTTCCTTTCCCACCCCAATCATTCTATCCCTAGAGCCTGCGTAGGGTAGTCTGGGCGCCCTCCCCATTTCCTTACTCATTACTTATTTATGCCACCGTCCCATTTACGGTGAGCTTTGCAAAAAGAAAAAAAATGGGTTGGTGGCTGCTCTGCATGGTTTGGTTGAAGGACGGGAACTTAGGCAGTCTCCCGACTCCCCCTACTCTACTACGCGAATGGAGTGGGCTTCAGAGGTCATTTACTGAAGGGATTGACGGCACCGGATGAGGTGTACAATAGGCTAGGATTGCAACGTTGCCTGTGGTAACCTGTTAGAGTCGATGAATAATGAGGTGCAGGAATAATCTAGGAATAACACGTCTATCCCTGCAAGGCGACCAGGTGTTCAGTATTTATATTTTTGTGGACACAACCTCACATATCTCTATCATCTTTTGTGATTTGAATTGATGATGACTAATTCAACTTTCGTTGCAATGGAACGAACTATTTAAAGATTAGACTGCCGAAAGCGCACTGTGCCAAACGTTTTCAATTCATTTCCTTTCACATTTCATTACCCCAAGTTTGAGCTCTTCGTGTTGTTACAAGAGAAGTTCGAAGAATTTAAAACATTATTGCTCCACCTTTAGAGGAACAAAAGCTATTTAAGGCTTTTTATTGCACTTTAATTCGACGGTTTATGAAAAGCGTTTATCCAATAAAAACCGACGAAAGGCAAAAATAATTACGACTTAAAAACGTTAACCCTAAAAGTTAATTATCTTTCATGTTCGGACTCAATGATCAGAGACGTCACAAAGAGTGTTTTAACGATTTTGAGCGTTTAAATATAAAAGCCGTTTCTCCACAGAGTTATCTAGCAATCTCCCTAGCGTAGCAATTCATCGGTATGAAACTGGCCATTCTCGTACTATTCGGCCTGTGCTTGGCCATGACACAAGGTGAGCACATATTTTTGACGTTATTTTCTGAGAGAACATCAAGACGGTTGACTCAGTGATGTGTCGCGCAGTTTTGCAGTTAACTTATCAAAGTGACGTGAATGCGTCACTTGTTTCGCCACTTATCTTTGACGTAAATGATGGCGGAAGTACAGTAGTAGCCCGAGATACAAGTTTGGGTGCATTTTCTGTTTTTTTGGAGATCTATTTCGGTGTCTCAAAAAGGAAATAAACTAATTCTAATCTGTTTCAAGATATTACTGCTCGATCCATTTGCAGGTGAACTGAATATACATTAATCTTTACTTCACTTTGCACGACATGGTAGGAAGGAAAGTTATGTAATCGGCTGAAAATAATTGAGAAATATTCACGTTTCAAGGGCCTCCGAATCCAGAAAACACCATTTGGGAAAATAGTTTGTGGGCGCCATTGGACTTAACTTCTGAAACGAATTGGCGGATGGTTTCGCCAAATTGCTTCAAAAATAACTATTGCAGTTTTTTCATCGTAAACTTCGCTCATACGATAATAGCATTCTCGAAAACAATCCTATTTGTGAACCTATAAACTGTCTTTACGGTGTACGTTCATTAATGACATAAGATAATTGAAGGCAACCTCAAAAATTCCAGCTTGTGCGTAAAACGTGAAGTTACATTTGATCAGTTCGTGTGAGTTGAGATCAAAACATATTTTACCAGTAGTTAAAAACCATAAAAGTAGTTGTAGGGTTGAGGAATATTGTGTGATGTGTCGCGACAGATATATTGCTAGCCCTCTCTCGCTTAACAGCTGTTACATAAATTACCTCGACGGCGTATGAACAGGTTCTCCGTACAGGTACCGTTGCGTTTGTGGTTTTGGTTTATTATTCATTCTGAATAATAACCCTATGTTTTCGGGCAGGAAATCTTTTTTACAACCCCCCCTCAAAATTTGATACTTTACGTTTCAAGTCATGGGGATTCCAAATTTGCAATGTCCGTCCCCCGTCCGGGCCGTTTTGTGCCTTTAACGTGGTCTAAAAAATCCGTTCTTTCGCACAAAAATCCCATTTGGTATCTAGTTGTGCCCACCATCTCGGCAATCTGATCGGACGAAGCCCATGGTTGTTAATGACAATAAATGGTTAAAAAAATTAACGAAACGCAGAATAATCGCAAATAAGCCGTTTCGTATCGTTTTCAAGGTATTTTTACATCCTGGGTCGAATGGAATGAGTATCAGACGTGTACAACTGCGTATAGGGAAATTTACAATAATTATTAGAGTAAACTAATTGAACGAACTCGCAGGAACTACAGTGGAAGTCAACGTTTCGTCGTTAGTACTCCCTCCCTCCCTCCCGCCAATCAAAAACCACCCGCCTGCTCGCCTCGCAACGTCGTGCCAATTGCCGAGGGTTCGCTGGAAGTCCCCGTCCCAATTTCTACGACTCTTTTTGACCGATGGGGCGGAGGAAGGTTAGGGCCACTTCCTCCGCACACCCCTACATCGGATCATAAATGCCTACAGACGTTTACGGGCGCCTGGTGCCAGGGGAATATTTAGTTTCCGGAGTTCCATTGTAGTCAGGTCATGTTTCGTATGGTTTACTAGTATTTTTCGATGCTGAATCGAATGGAATGGGTCTCGGAGCAGTATTACTAGGTCAAGCTGTTCATTAGAATAATAAACCGTTGTGTAATAATTTTCAGGGTTTTTGATGGAAACATGATTCTCATGTACAGGGATAATTGTGCTTTTTGTGAACACTTCGATAGAAACATTCTAATTCAAAATGTTTCTTTTGCAGCTGTGTACATTCGAGAAAGTGAGTTACTGTCGATTTATATTTATTTTTTACCATTGTCTAGTTGAAAACGCTCTGAGTTTAATGAAATTGGTTAGAAAAAAAGGAAAACCTATTTCCTTCATAGTCAAAACTCTTCGAATTTTTATACGGATTAAAATTAACTACTGATAAATAGAATTGGAAAGTTCAATAATCCTCTATCGTCAGTAGTATGTACATAATAAGAATCGTTCCAAGTGAATAATAATAAGAGATATTTTCTATTTGTAGGAGGCCATCACGGTGGTGATCTCCACTGTGAGTATACTAATAATTTACTTATGACAACGTGACAGTACTAATAATCTTCGAATATTATTTAATGAAAAAACAACAACATATGTCTAACGATATGTTCTATTGTCAGCTTATTATGATGATGATGATGACTACGACGATGACCGCGTCAGGAGTTTTCACGAAGGTGAGTTAAAACAACGCCTTTCATTTCACCTGCCTGATCTATCTAATTACTAGGGTGGCTAGTTTCGAAGGTAAAGATCAACTGTGGCCACGTTTTTCAACTCAAAAAAATTTGAATTTTCTTCAAATCTTGACGTTTGAGTGTCTGCAGTTCAATATTCGTGGGACCGGCTGAACCGATTGAGTTTTTTTTTCACTTGAGGCAAAACGGCTTCAACAATTTTCACTAAACTGACAGGGTGTTTTTAAATAGTTGATACCTATATGTTGCTTTTCATAAATGTTTTTCTGACAGTCTATCGAGCTAAAATAAAAATCAAAATGTGTCGAAAAAAAGGATTTTTTTTAAAACATTCACGTTATTTTCTGGGTAACTGCTTTTATTAATCTTACAGTGTATGTTGTAGCAATCTATATTCATATTTCATTTTTTCAACATTTTCTCTACGTGTTGAGCGGAGTCATAAGCCGTGATAGCTCAGAAAATATGATTTGTGGAACGTTAATTTATCGTTTTTCGATTTTTCTCATGAACGGCTCGAACGATTTCGTTAAAAGTTACGAAGCGCTCTCAATGAAAAAAAAAGAAGAAAAAAAGTGTCTACATTATCCATTAATGCTGTAGACATGCATTGAACGAAGATACAGTGCCCGTGTATACAGCAGGTCGTCGAATTTAAGGGGGTTACAAAAAGTTGTGTGTTGCTACCCACTAGGCATTTTCCTTTATTTTGACGTGCCAAGTCGTGTTCAGACTACGTATAAAATTTGAGGCGATTTGGTTCAGCCGCTTTTTATCGGTCACGCGAACCGTTTTCGCAAATGCGGAAGGCTAATAATTTACTTACCACAACACAGCACTTGGAATATTTTTCAATCACCCCATTACGGTGTCCCGGTGCTCGTTACGTATTTTACATTTAATCTGTAACCTTTTCTGTTGTCAGCTTATTATGATGATGATGACGACGATGACGACGACGACCGCATCAACCGTCATTTCGAAGGTGAGTGCAAACAAAGGTTTACACTTCACCTGACTTATCTAATACTTGAGTGGCAAGTTCCAAAGGAATTATCAACTGCGGCCACGTTTTTTGTCATAATCTTCTTCATAACCTTGCTTGGTAGCACTATTTGGTAACACTCTGCGAGTTGAACTACAGAAGTATGGAAGTATAGCCGAACATTGAAGGAATTGGCTCGTCCAGTGGTCTGGTTGAACCCACTTTCTCCTAAGACGTTCACGGATGTTAGGAAAAACTCATACGTGTCCCGACCCCCCCATCTCCCTTGCCATTTATTTAATGCCCGTTCATCTAGCGCGGCAAGTTTTCGTTCAGTGAGAGGTCTATTGGGAGTGTGGCTCAGAGTGGGGGAAGCTCACTTTTCACTTGAAAGACAATTTGAAAGTTGAATCAAAATCTTCCTCAATCGTCAGTTGTAAGTAAATAACCGGAATCATTGCAAGTGAATAATAATTAGTGACCTTATATATTTGTAGGAAGCCGTTATGGAATGCATCATCGATTGCACCATCACGATCATCGATTGCATCATCACGATCATCGACCCCGTGAGTAGACTTAGTAATTAACTTATGACAAAGTTACAGTTAAAGTCAAGAAATTGGAATATTTTTCAATGAAAAATACTGAAACAGCATTCTGGTGTCTCTGTGTACTGTATCTAACCTCTAACCTTTTCTATTGTCAGTTCATTACGATGATTTTATGAGCGGCCACGGCGGTGGTGAGTTGAAACCTTCCATTTGTCTATAAATATTGATTTCGTCCCCCACTTTTATCGCCTTGCAAATGGCCGTCACATACATGTCGATAGAATATATACAAGTCTGAAATGACTTGGACGATTCTTATGAAATTTTGTGAATATTTGGTAGGTGTGTGACGAGGACATGAACTATTTTTCACACCGATAAGAGATAACAAGCCTGAAGCCTCCCCTGGTGCCATTTAAATTATCTGCGGTTGGAGCAGCCTTAGGACCTGAAAGGGTGGCAGGCTCCAGTGCAGGAATCGCCAAGAGGCTCCCTGCACCTACGCTTTATTCGCAGATGTATGCTGAGGACTGGGCTAGCACCTCCCGCCATTCCCTCTTTGGCCGGGCGCTTCCCGCATCTTCGTCGACACAGTTTCCCTGGCCGACATGACCTCGTCTGTGACGTGAAAGCGAGACTTAAATAAAATTCTCTCCCCACGTCTCTAGCAGAGATGAGATTGTCTTGACCGTTAGAGGCTATGTCGTGTAAGTTTCCTCTTATATCCTCTCTGTGGTAGTTGTTTTAAGAAGGGAAGTGAAAAGGAAGCTCTCGATGTCTTCACGTATCGGGCCCTTCGCCTGCCTTCCTAATTCCACAACTCTACACCCCACTTTCCAAGTAGAACGCTCTACCAAGTTCATTTAAACTGAATGTATACGTGGGCCTGAAAATATTTATGTGATTTTGTTGTCAAAACTGGCATCAACTTTTTGTTCAAATTGTGCTGTGTGGGCTCAAATAATATAACTATGAGACCAGCACTATAAAGTATTATGATTGAGTTCTTAAAAAAATCAGAAGGTAGTTCAATAGTCTGTCTATACAGAGAAAATGTAGTAATGGTCATGAGATAGTTTAGTTGGCCGTAATTACTAATAACCAGTGACTTTTCCTGTTTACAGGCGAACATCATCATCCGCATAGTCGCTGTGAGTAGATAAGTCGTTTATGTATGATAAAATTACCGTTGTGCCCGTTATTTGTAATTATAACCCTTTCTGTCTTCAGATTATGATGATGATGACTACGACTATGAAATGATGCCCCGCATCCGACACCGTAAGTGCAACCATTTTTACTTTTTAATAAATGTTGACTTAGTCTTATTTATTGTAGTCTCAGCGCTAAGAGGGAGAGAGGGGGGGAGAAGATGTGGCAAATTCCTTAAAATGTATGTCCCTGAGGCAGAATGAGTCGAGCGCTAAATGAAAAGAAACCGAGATTCAGCTCACTGATGAGCCGATGGTGATCCCAGCTTCGGGCATTTACTGGTGTTGATATTCGTCCCAACAGGCTCTTCATCGCGTTAACTTCAAGTTAGGCCGTATCCCCAATCCATTTTCCTAAGTCTTTTACACAGTAATTTCTGGAGCGTAGGTTCTGCTTCTCTGGATCTGGTGATTTTGTCCTAATCGGTCTGCAATGCCTCGTTAATTCAGTAGGCTTGGGAATCACTTTCGAAGCTCTTGGACTATTTGGCGGCGTCTCTGTGCAAAGTCAGTGAACGGAGATGTACATTAATCAACGTGACGGAGTGTTTTCTAGCAACCTATACCCACATTTTATTCTCAACAGCTATTCTTGCAGAATCTGTTCTCTGATAGCTCTCTGTTGAACGGAGATACATGAACGCCAAGGTACATCGGGAATAGGATTTGGGAGCGTTAAATAGTCGGTTTCCACATTTTTCTTGAAAACGGCTCTAACGATTTTGACCAAGGTTAACCTATCTGTTAGGTGAGTCCGTCTCCAAAACACGCTAGGTACTTTCAAGTGACTACTATCATAAACATTCCCATAGAACGGGTCAAGGTACAGCCTGTGTGTACAGCAAATCGTCGAATTTGTGTGGTGCTCTTATCATCTATTTATTTTCGGCGATTCAATGTTGGCCGTGAGGTTGGTTCTGAGGGGAAATCAAAACTTTGAAGGGAAAGCGACAGATAGTGGCGAGGGGGGGGGGAGTCAGTGCTCTCATCACGGAAGATGGCCTTCTCTGACTCAAAAGTGTGCAATCCCCTAGTAATCGAATACAATACATTCGCTAGCCGTTAAATTGAGAAAAATAACACCAGTCAACACAAACTGGCTGCAAACGAGTATCAAATTTCGGTAGAAATAAAAATGTTTCCTTTCGTACGAAAATGATTAATCAAAACGAATATGTTTATTATTTTTATATAAAATTACAAAACAGTTTTAAACAGTTTAAAAGTGAACTTAATTACTTTTTCGTTTGTGTTTGTATTCTATCTAACTAAGCGCCAAGTATAGTTCCTCTTCATATTTTCGTCGTTTCGACGCCACTTGCCCCTCTTATATTCAGCAATTTGCACCGGTCTAGCAATTAACCCAATGTTTTTTAAACAGCTGATGTGAAGGTCAGAACTTCACTCGACGTTTCGTTTATCGCGTTGCTACCACTTAATTACAGATCAGTGGCTTATGTTACAGAGAGGTTCGTTTTATTGTTCTGGAGTTATGCGATAAACACTGTGAGAAAGTTAATCGAAGGAACGACGATCGTCTGAAATCCAGAATTTCTTGGCGCGAAGCTCCAATTCATTGGGTCATGCTAGGACTGCTACTCCGCCTTTTTTTACTTTTCTTGGCTCAGCGTAGTAGAAAGGACAGTCATGGGGCTGAACATTTTTTTTTTGAGTTCTCATAAGGTTAACGTTTCCGACTCTACTGAGTTCGAAAAACGCTATTTGAGACAGTTACAATTCAGCGTTTGGGGATGTCTGTGGGAGCTCCGACCGGGTGACCTCCACCTCCCTCAGACCCAGCAGTTAAAACCAAGTAAGGGGTGGGATGACTACCCTCCAGCGACTCCACGACCACCACGACTTCCGCCGAGCAAGCGCATTTTCCAGCTTGTCAGGCCTTGTCCTGTAGGATTGCTCCGTTCTACCTACCTTGCCCTGCGGAAGCCCTAACCCATAATGCACACGGCGCAAGGCCGCGGGCTGTGCATTCCCGTGGTACCATGTTTTGGTTGAACGGCCGGCCTCGATGGGATTTGGAAGGTGTGTGCCTGTATCTGTGAACGATCAACTTGATATCTAAGTTCAATCTTAGTGATTGAAACACTAAACTTTTTTCTCTCAAAAACTGCTCTAACGGTTTTGATTAAATTTCCTGTACATAACCCTACCCTACGATAATACCATAAAATTCGCATTCGCGGAAAAGTGAAGAGCGCAGCACAATAAATTACCAAACATTTCGGCGAAAATAGAGTTTAGCGCAGTTTTGACGTATTATTTATTCTGAATAATAACCCTAATTCTTTTGCCAAGAAAATTTTTACAACCCCCCCCCCACCTCATCGTCAAAATTTGTTACTTTAATGTAACAGGATTCCAAATCTGCAATGTCCGTCGACCTCCGGCCGGGCCATATCTCGCTCCTAACGTGGACTAAAACATTCGCCCTTTCACACATAAAACCATTTGGTACTTGGTGGTGTCCGTCTGCTCAGCAATGGTCGGTTATGCCCGTGGTTGTTATGGGCAAGAAATTGTTAAAAAATAACAAAAACGCAATTTTGTCAGTTTTAACGCAAATACGCCGCATTTAGTATTGTTTTCAAGGTAATTTTAGATGCTGGGTCGCATGGAATGAGTCTCTCAGATGTACGACCGCGTCTAGATTGAACAGTGAAATAACAGTAATTATAATGAGCCAATGAACTCGCACCACAATACAGTGGAAGTAATAGTTTCATCGTTTGCACTCCATCTCGTCTTAGTCCAACCCCCTGTCAGATCGACTCGTCGGGTCTCAGAGGGGTAGAACTGCTGTGCTTAGATGGGACAATGAAATCACAGTGAGGTAAATTCTATCGATTGAAGGAACTCCCAGGACAACATAGCGAAAGTTTTTCTCTGGCCTGCGCTTATTTCTCGCAATGCCTCCCGTGCCGCTCCAACCACTCTTCACGTCGTGTCAATTGCCTACAGTCTCCCACAGGCGCCTGGAATATATATAATTTTCGTCGTTCCGTTGTAGTCAGGTCGCCTATTGGTATTTTTCGATGCTGAATCGAATGGGATGGGTCTCAGAGATGTGAGAGTAGGTCAAGCTGTGCAAGAGAATAATAAACCGTTGTGAAATAATTTGCATCGTTTTTTCCTTATAAACTCCGCTCAAATGCTACCAGGACCCTCTAAAAAAATTCAGGCGCTAAAGTACCTATACAATGAGCGTTTGGTAACGCTCTTGAGATATACAAGGGTTACTCCAGAAATTCCGGAGTTTCAACCATCGACGTTTCTCTTGCCACCCGTCGTTGTTATCCGATAATTCTGGAAAAGTGATTATTATCCTCCTCAAAATAACACTACTTACAGCCTCACTAACTTTCTGCGTACCAATTACTCAATAATGGTTAGGGCATGAGTACGAGCAGCACAATAAATTCCGGATGAGCAAAGTCCCAAAATAAAAAGTTTACCCAGTTCAACTGAATTGAGTGAAAAATAAGTCGAATTTATGAATGAAGTCATGTAGAGCTAAAGAAGGTAGTGTGATACGGCGCAATTGATATTTTATGCTGTGTCATATAAAGGTGATTTATAAACAAATATTTGGTGCGACGCATCACTCAACTTTCTTTACCCCTACGCACATTCAGTGATTGTCGTTTTTAATTTTCTTTTATTTAGTTCATTTGAACTTCGTAAAAGACAACTTTACATTTTACATGGAATGTGCTAGCGCTTAATGTTCCAAAATTTATTGAGTTGCTTCTACTTGCGCAAACACCGTTATTGAGTGGTTATTGCATAAGTGATTCAGAGAAGCACGTGTTCACTATTTCGGAATTGTCGAGAATGAGAAATGATAGCAAATGAAACGTTTCACTGGTGAGAGTTATTGAACCCTTGTTGTATAGATACTCTAATGGACTACCTTAATTTTTGTGCGGCCGCTAATTTGAGCGGAATTTATAATGAAAAAGCTGCGCCTAGATTTTCTTCATAATGTTTTATGGTGCCAGTTGCGTCATTTTCCTACGGATAAGAATTTTATGGTATCGTTGTATTATTTGGAGCTGCACTTAAAAACATTTAATCAAAAACGTTGATGGCTCAATAGAGGTTGTGGCATAGGTTGGAGGGACTCAATAAACTCCGGCTATCCACCTTCGTAGATAGCAAGATGTTGTGAAGCGAAGCATCGGAAAGTTTTCTGTGGTGATGCGTCGTACCAAAGATAGCAGATTTGTTTGGTTGAAGACAGTTGTGTGTTGCCATGGGTTTTAGCACCTCTTCCCAGCATGTTGCCATGAATTTGAACGATTGGGTTGAGAGATTTATGTAATTCCTCATTCATTCATTCACTATTTCCTGTGACAAACGTAAATTTTGAATTATAAGTAGCTATATCCTTTCCACTTGGGTTTTGTTTCTGGAACAGACGATTATCTTCTTAACATTTGATGGGTTGCATTATATGTAGGTGATTTCGTCGACTTTAACCAATTGGGTGACATTCAAAGCAGCCAACCGGATAAACGTGAACGCAAAAAACTGGCGGATGAGGTCGAAAACAACGAACTTGAGTTCGATCTTGAAAACAACGAACTGGATGATCTTGAAAACAACGTATTGGATGATCTTGAAAACAACGAACTGGATGATCTTGAAAACAACGAACTGGATGATCTTGAAAACAACGTACTGGATGATCTCGAAAACAACACAATGGAGGATGGTCCTTAAAACAACGAACTGGAGGATGATGTTGAAAACAACCAAATGAGAGACGAAAGCAAGTTCGCATTTACGTCCTCATTTATTTAACTGAAAATAAAATGTTTCAACGATCATTCTAGCTAGACTTTTGTCGGTAAAGCCAATCACGGTCCGATGTGAAGTGTCTTACGCCCGACTGCGTCGAACTATGAGTCCTACGAGTAGCCAGTTTCCGTCCTCCGTTAAACCGTTGCGTTGACGGAAGTACCATGAACAACATACGAGTACGTTCGAGTGAATTCATCAAAGTTTATGAAGAGTGCAGATGTTTGCATCCTGTGCAAATAAGAAAAAGCTACACAAGAGAGATATACGAAAAAGAAAAAAAACTGGTGCGACGGATCACACAACTTCCCTCGGACTCACGTGCGTTGAGCAGTTTTCATGGCTTTAGCTACCAATTCGAACACTTTTTCACTCAGTTCATTTGAACTTGGTAAAACATAACATCCCATCCAACTGACGGATTTACAGACCACCCTACACAAAAAAGACTTAAATTCCACAATTGACAGACCATCCAACACGTTCCATTTATCTCTAGGGGGTTTCCCCCTGAGCTACATGACCTCCTCTCCCCGCCCCTTCCCCGACGCTCCATCACCCCTTTCACCTTTCTCTTTGTATATAAAGACCACGACCAACTGACTGACTCCAGTACTGACTTAACGGCCAGACGATGATGTCTTTACATCGAAAGCGCTTGCCCACAGTAACTCACAAGCCAGAGGAGACGGACTCACCTAACAGGTACGTTAACTTTAATAACATCCCATTTTGCGATAAATGGGGTTGCGATCAAAGTTGCACGGGAATTTATTGAGTTGCTCCTACTAATGACACGAAAATTATTGAAAAATCGGTGCCCAGGCGATTTATGAGACTGCCAACTTTTTTTACAAGGGTCGTGTATTCTGTTTTGCAATTATCGAGTAAAAACTGAAAAACGGCGGTGGTTGAAATTCCGGAATTTCTTGGGTCGCATTATTGAACCCTCATCATATCGGTAATTTATTGGACTATTTAGCTGATTTTTTTGGGAAAGCAGATATCATTCGAGCGGAATTGATTATGAAAAAAGTGCGATAGAATCGGTTTGTATCATTGATTGTGCTGCTCTCGTCATTTTTCAACTAATGAGAATTTCATGGTGCTGTTGTATTATTTGGAGCTGTCGGCAAGAACCGATTTAAAAAAAAAGTATGTGTGTGTCTGTGAGCGCGGTTGAGAGAATCGCGAACCAGCATCAGCTCGAACTTGATATTTAGCCCGCAGGTTACCGTAAGACGCCAAAATAAGAGTAAAATCCACCCATAATTAACTATGAGCAGTTCTAGATAACACGACTATACCATAAAACTCTCAGCCGTGAGAAAATGGCTAGAGCAGCACAATAAATGACGAAAATCGATATTAGCTCAGGTTTTTCCTCATAAACTCCGCTCAAATGTTACTAGGCTCTTAAGAAAAATTGACGGGGTTGTCAAATTTATACGATGATTGCTTCATAACACTCTCAAGATGTGTAAGAGCTTCTCCAGAATTCCAACCGACTCCGTTTCACTTACTACCTACCGCTCTTCACAGTTTTTACCCAATGATTCTGAAACGGCGATACAGTCTCATTAGTTCTGTGTGTACTGATTGCTCAATAACGGTCTTGGCACATGTAGGAAAACCATAATGAATTCCGGAACCATACGCGCTGTCACTTTCTACCCCATGAAGTTATGACTTCAACTGAGCTGAGTGAAAAATAAATTGAATTAGTAACAAAACCCATGAAAACCAGTGAGTTCACGCAGAGGAAAGTTGTGTGATGCGCCGCGCCCGATGCATTTCAAATCCGGCTTTGACGGTCGTGAATAAATGTTTTGCATGGTCAGTTCCAAATAATATGACGGTGAAATACGATGTTATTTCGTGGGAAAATGATGAGGGCTGCTCGAAGAATTATCAAAATCTTCCATCGGTTTTTCCAGCATACATTTTGCAGATGGTTCTTGTGTTCAGAATACAATTCTGTTGGAAAAATGATCAGAGTGTGCAATCGAAGTTTTTAAATAATCAGGAAATTCTAGAATAAATAATAATAAAAATCTAGAATAATAATCTTGGATATTCTAGAACTCACACAATCTGTCGTTCGACAGTTTACTTCCCCTTAAACAAAAGGTAAGTAAGAAAAACATTGCAATCGTGTTAAAGAGACAAAAATACAAAAAAACTCAATTTCTGCGCGTTTAGACCAAAATGTAACAAAAAAGAGGGGTTTTTTCACATTTTGTTGGAGAACAGCTCGAACGGCTTTGATGTCTATATTTTGTTCTCCACAAATATCTGTGTGAAAATTTGGCGGTGAAGTGAAGCGGTCCTTTTAAAAGTTTTTGAAAAAACGGCTCAAACGATTTAATCGAACTTTCCAAATAGGTTCAACTTGTTCGCCGATACATTTTTTTTTCTCCGTGAATGCTCTGACGAAAGTCTGCTCAACGAAGATGATAATTAAAACGCGTCAAAAATCGGGGTTTTTAAAATGTTTTCGGAATTTTCTCAGTTACTGCGATGTGAAAAACGTATTGGATTGATAGCTGAAGCCATGAAAATCGCTAAATGCGTGTAAAGGAAAGTTTTGAGACACGTCACACCATACGTTTTTTCATCGTCCCGTGAAGATGCTCCTTCTGTAACCCTGTGCATGGTTGGCGCCTGGTTTCCAATCAGTTAACGTATCTTTAAGTCATCCTCTAATCGCCAGATGTCGATTAAATCGTTCATGAAGTCTTACAATTTCACATGTAACGACCTACAACTGTTTGTTTACGAAGGACACGTCATCCGATTAACGTAAGTTGAGCCTGAATATATTTTTAGCTAATGCTGAGTTGCTGAAGTGACATTTCCATGACTCTGAATAGTACGTGATTATAGTTTGTCGATGTGTCGCCTCAATTTTAGCTGTCACTATAATGTGCATTTGGTTTTTGTGCAGTTCACAAATATATTCCCGGTGAGTAGACGTTTAGATTTGAATATTGGAATAAACGTGCAGTGTGGAGTGTTGGCATCTTGTTATTATTGACTCCGTTGCTCATTCAGTGTTTTGTTCACAGCAATTGAATCCTTCTTCCCTCCCAATATGCTACGGCCATGGAGTCGTGAGTAATCTATTCTTAAAATTTTCACAAGATCAACGCAAGTTATATTGCTGCCCACACACAAAATACAGTGACTCATGGTGCGTTGTGTGAAATAAAAACCACTTGAGAAAGTGGTCTGCGTGTGTATATGGCAAAACGGCTTAACCATACTCAGCTCAATTTGGTATCTCGCCTACAGGTCAACACCTGGTACCACAATGAGGATATGGGCCAAATCCTCTTCCAGCTAACTATAGGTAACATAGTGATCAAAGTCTTCAACCATTTTTCTCACAAAAATGACACGAACGGTTTTGAATACATTAAGTGCGTCCGAAATAACGTCAATATATAATTTACGTTCGTGGGAGAATGGTGGGAGCTTACACAAAATTTTATAAAAAGAGATTATAAAAAACGGCAACGAAAATCAATATTCTCTTCTGGTAATTACATTTTAAGGGCTTCCGAGTACGAAAACACAATTTGGAAACATGGTCTGTGTGTTTAATAAAATAAGACTAGTTTACTCTGATTGCTCCTAACTCTTGATTGCAGGCTTTACTTAGTATTATTTAAATTAAATTGCCTGTTGTAACACGATATATATAATAACCTTTACATCTTCATTCCTTAATATCAATTATTGTTAGTATTGTAACACTTTTAAAGGGTTTATAACTATAACAGAAATCAAGAAGTCAAACGGAACGTTATTTAAAACACAACTTAACAACTCATACGGAAACGACAACAACTTCTTTCTTGACAACCGTCCACATGGACGGTCACGCTGTTACAATTTGAAGCCAAGACGTCACAGTATTTTATTTTCTAACCACGGCCGATTCACTTACTACCGTTTCTTACAGTTCTTACACGACATTTCCTAAACAGTTGACACGATCCTTCCCGAAAAATCCTGTTCAGTCTCATGAATCTCCGGTGCGCTGATTGAAAATGTGAGACGTTTCTGAGTGAGACAGAGAGGTTATTAGTATGAGGACAGATGCAGTTGAAACACCACAACTGACGTTTTAGTAATTACTAATATAACTGCAACAGTGTTATCAAACTAATAATTGGTTTTCGTTGTCAACAGATGACCGCTTAATCCGGAATCCCAACCACCATAAATGTTAGTTGTTCCATTACTTCATTATTTTGTTTGGCAAAATGCATTTCCTATTTCGCAAAATTTGAAAACGTTGTTTCGGATTGTTGCAGAATGGTGGTGCTTCTCCAACCAGCTGTCGAATGCTCTCTGCATGAAGGAATTGGTTTTTGATCGTTTTGAGTTTCTCGATTTCTTTGGAAGTCTTCCAGAGTCGTCTTAATCATTGGGCAGTGAAAACTTGTGCGCAATCATGTTTAATTACAACGTCACGTTGCTTGAAGAGGCCTTTTGTTATTTTACAACCAAATGCGACTAGCGGAGGAGTGCGTGGATAACTTAGCTCACCTCCTTCCGCCAGTCGACGCTTTACTAGAATCTAACGGTATTCGTACTCGTCACTAGAGGTTCAGGGTGTCAAGTGAGTGAGGGCCAATCCAGATAATTATCAGTTTTTGCTTTTCTTAGCTCTACAAAGCGTGATAATCAGCTAAAAAAAATTGAATCTCCTTCAGATATTTACGTTAATAATCCCTTTAAGTTCAAAAAACACCATTTGGGAAAATGGTCTGTGTCTATCTGTGAAGGCGATCGAGAGAAAATGGCTAGACCGATTCGGCTCAAATTTAATATCTATACTGCAGGCCATCATGGGACGCCAAATGGGCGTGTTAGTCAAATCGCTCTGAAATTAACTATAATGATCATAACACCACCTTTTATTCTCAAAAACTGAA
The DNA here is from genome assembly GCA_020466155.1 of Pachypeltis micranthus. Taxonomy (NCBI): domain Eukaryota; kingdom Metazoa; phylum Arthropoda; class Insecta; order Hemiptera; family Miridae; genus Pachypeltis; species Pachypeltis micranthus. The sequence goes on along the minus strand of CM035770.1, from coordinate 52,203,194 downwards.
CTTCAACGATTTTAATTAAATTTGTTGTATTGAGAGTTCCAAATAACGCAATAGTATCGTACAATTCTCATTAATAGGAAAATAACGAGGGCTGCAGTAAAATAACGAACTTTTCGAAAAAACTCGATTTTTGCGCAGTTTTTTCTCGTTAATTCTTGTCAGATGGTACTGGTATTCTCAGAAAAAACAGGATAGTAGTTCAATAAGCCACATATTCGCTGGGCGTATAAAAAACGTTACGCTAACGTTCATAAAATAGTATGGAGCGACCCCAGATATTCCAGAATTCAAACCACCACCGTTTCACATAGTAGAATTTTTCAGATTTTACAGTTTTTACTCGATAATGCCAAAATGTTAAACGCTATCCTTTTCTAGAAAGACTGCCTCATAAATTACCTTTACTCTGATTACTCAATAATAGTCGTAGCATATGTTCAGATACATTCTACCTAGTCGATATAACCTACCTGAATCAAAAACATATTTTATTAGTAAAAAGTGTGATGAAAATTGCTGTATGTGCGTGGGGCTGAGGAAAGTTGTCTGATGCATTGCACCTAACATTTACGCAAGGTGTTGAGCTCCTCGATTGTCACTGTTCTTTGCGAGAAACATTTTTGTGACTAAAAAACACCCATGTCACATGATTGTAAGTTGCCGATAGTCCAAACTTACGCTGCTGAATCAAGCCGTCTAAATAGTGGAGCTTGCGTGGGTGGGCAACATTGAAAGGTAGAATTGCTAACTACGAGGGTAGCCATTTTTGGTCTTTGGACGACATCCCCCAAGATGGAGCTAACCAACCTCCTGCTACACGATTGCAGGTTGCCAATTACTCAAATTACCAACGTCTAACTAGAGGGGGTTGTGAAGGTATCGAAATCGTTACACCACTTGAGAGTTGACATTTTTGGAGGTTTGGACGGCATTATATTATATGGAGGCAACCAACCCCCTTTTATTTAAATGAGGAGTTTCTATATTTTGGAGATTGGATAACATTCTCCTAGAAGGAGCCGACCAACTAATAGTTGAGTGTACACAACTATTCTTCAACAGCAGTACACACGTTGCTCTCTCTCATCTGTTCACTCCCTAAATACTCACGTTTTTGTCAATTTGTGTAATACTTAATACCGTTGCTTAGGAGGGTACAAATATGTATCACGACCTGAAATATTCAAAAAGGGGACTTGCCTGTTCCACAAAACTAAATTACCAGAACGGCGTAGGTATTAAAATGTAGCCCCTCTACGTAGCAATGAGAACACTGGTATTCAAGGGTCGGTATAAAATAAATTGAGCGTTTTTTCGATTTTTTAAAATTTTTATATTTGAGAATCAATTTTAAGGAGAACAATTCTTCGGATAACCGGAATAAACAAGTTACTTCTGTTTATTTTCTCTTCGTGCGCGTGAGATCGAAAGCTAATTTTTTATATCAGCGGCAAATTCAATAATAAATGACGTAACTTATGCCTTAAGAGTACAGTTTAATTTATAGTTTACTTGAAGAAGGAAAAATCGTCGAAGGAAAACTGAGAATTCGAGTTCTCAAATAATTATTGCCAAAAAAATCAGCCGCGTTCTTGACTTATTCCTCTCTTAAGTAGAATCGTCTTCGTCATTAATTTTATCGCTCCGGCTCAAACTAAGTTATTGCCAATCACTAAATATTATAACTCCAGTCGACAGAGACTTGTTGGTGGGGGAGGGGGCAGTGCATCAACCTTTCTCTTGCGAGGCTTTGCAGTCAACAGTGTCTGCGATACGGACGAACACAATTTACCAAGAATACTAAGAAAAATGTATCTGCTGCATAAATGCAAGAAACTAAAAAATAAATACAGGCTGTTACGATGAGATGTAAGGGGGGGGGGGATGTCATTGCGCAGTTCATCGAAGAGTGAAATTCCAAGGTGTGATGCGTTCCTACGCCAAGAGGGAATAGTTGATGGTTGGATGTGACGATGGCTCTTCCTCATGCCGTTCTATTCGTATAATACAACTACTAAATGATGGTAGAGGATAAGGGGCTGTTAGGTTCGCACATGTGCCACAAAAACCTTTGAAAATGAATGTTCAACAGCTAAATGACATAATATTACTTGTTGATATGGTCTTGGTGGAATAGCTCGTCGCATCACTGACACGTTTCTTCAAGTGGCGTTGAACGTTCAATTTAAGAATTTTTCAAAATTTTTTGCCAACCATTATCAAATGCTTTCTAGATCCTTTATTATCCTCTCCATGCCTCCAAAGCTCTCGATTGGTTTCTTCACGAGGTCCGCTGTCTTACTCAAAAACGACAATTTGGACGATAGTTACTTGAAGTTAGCACTTATTTTTGTAACATAACGGAAAGAGTACTCACAGCTTCACTCAACGCTACTGTCGAAGCCATTGTAAATACTTGAACAGTTTGATCAATTTCAGCTGAAACGTGAAGAATCAAAAGTGGTTCAAATCGCATTCAACTCCAGTTGACCAACAAAACTTGACTCGTAAGAAAAGAACGCACCAAGAATATCCCTCAGACATTTAGGTGAGCCCATCGCTACTTCCTCTCTCCAAATGATTACGGAAACGACCTCGTTCTCTAGATTTTGGCACATAACACTTCATAAGCCACATATAGGAATCACTCACCTCTCCAATTCCAATCGCTCGCAAGAGGAAGAGCCACATTCGTTTTTGAGTTTAACAAAGAACTCAACATTCAACTTCTTTCCCCCTCCCCTCTTACTGAACATAAAACAGCATAAAATGTTGCGCTCAAATCAATGAAATGTGAGTGTTGCCTCAAAGACTGCCGAAGTAACTTAAAACTTCACTTAGTTTAGCGACGATATCGTCAATCACAATATAACACACTATGTGTTTCCTCCATATTTTACAATATTTTCTCAACATTTTTCTCACGACACGACGTCAATGAAATTAACTCTTAAAAATAATGCAAACGATTGCTCAATCTTTTAAAAACGTCTAAAATTCAACCGTAAATTTGTTTAGAACACGAAGACAATATTTTTATACAATGTTTATAAACTTATGTATTTTCTTCTGTAATTCGACCAAAGGCATCGCACAGTTTACATGTACCACATCTTGTTCGATAACGCGCAATACGAATTTTCTTAAAGCTTAGAATTGTTGTGTTGCAGGAAGTCGAGAGGAGAGATGAAAATATCAGGAAAGCGCGGCCCTTTTACGATTTTGGCGTTATTAGAGAAAAAATAACACTTCCAGGGCATTCAACAGAACGTTGCTTTACACGGACGGCTCACGACTGAACCAGTATTTGCGCATTTCATACCGAAATCAACGACGAAGTTAGAGTTAGTAGTCTGTCGATTGCACGGCCCGAAGCGACGCCATCCATAGGTAAGCCACGTTAATAATTTTTTTAATTTCTAAAAGTTTGTCTTAAAAATAGTGGAACTCCAATAAAATAGAGGCGGCCCTGTGGCCTGGAGATCCATCAAGTTAGAAGTGTTACGATTTTAGTAGTTTTTATGATCTGAAGATCTCTGGGAATGCCACGCGTACCAGACCCATCTACCTGTAAGAAGGTATGTTTGTAGCTAACACCTTATGAAGTAAATCCCACACCACGATCACTCAGCCCTGGCGCGTACTTCTAGTTTTAGAATAAAGTTCACTGAAAATGTCAAGATGAGTAAAACAGTCGAACATTCATTCGAATATTTCAAAAGGAGTTTCGTAACAGCCTAACAATATCCTACGCCAGGATCCGACGTTGGTCTGGTGTCTTGTTGAAGTACCGTGGTTTCTTCCGTCGTGGTAACTTGTACTTTCATCTAGTGCCTCGACCTCTCGCGGTTTCTCTACATTTTCTTTTTTGTTTTACCTTTTTACCGCGTTATCGTTTTTCTCTTTTACCTTTTCCTTAGCATTATTGTAATTGCTATTGTATTTCCCCCCCTCAGTGTTGTTTGGTCGTTCTACCTTTTTTCTTAAAAGATGTTGAAGATCTCAATGTTTTTTCATGCCTCTCATTCCGAATAATATCCCTATGTTTTTGGTTAAGAACATTTTTGCCTTTAACGTGTTCTAAAAAATCCCGTTTAGTATCCCCCACCTGCCGGGCAATCCGATCCAAAAAACTCAGAGGTCAGACTCAGAAGTGTATATATATAAGATATGACAGTAAGTATAGTGAGCCAAAGTCTACTAATTGAAAGTACTCGCGAGACAGTGAAAGTTATCGTTTATTCTCGGCGTGCTTTCATGCTCCTCCCATCTCACTCGAACCACCTCTCCGTGACGATTGCCAACGGGCGTCTATAAGTTGTCAATTTACGTCGTTCCATTGCTATCAGGTCATGTTTCGTATAGTTTACTGGTACTTTTCGATGCTGAATCGAATGGGATGGTTCTTGGAGGTGTGAGACAACGTCGACATTAACCGTTGTCTAATAATTTGCACCGTGTTTCTCTTTGTGGCTGTTGCCTCCTTGCCTTTCCTCATCAAATTGTATTTACTTTTCTCTCATTCCTTCAGGGTTGACGTTGCTTGTTCCCGAATGACACTAATATTTGTTGCATGTTTTAATGCCCCAACAACAATCCCAGCCAACACAGACATAGTTCTACGAAATGAACACCCTTTCTCACCTAAAGAGTGCCCCAACCAAATAGTTATTCGTCTCCCTATTTCAAACTCCGCTCAACTTCCTCAACACGATAAAACATTAACGAATAATTGTTGATTTTACAATGTAACAGTTCATTTGTTATACAAAATTTTTATATCACGTCACAATCTACATTTCCCTTAAGATTAACCGTCGAAAGACCACACATTCAAATGACTAAACAAAATGTCGACAAATTATATTGAACCATTATAATAGAACTTATAGTAATTATAGTAAATTAAATAAGCACTTATTAAGTAGGTAGGCCTTGTTTTGTTTCGACGTAACTGAATCGGGTTCTTTCTCGTAATGTATCAATAACAAAAACATTCGTTAACGTAAGTAATGTAATGAGATCACAATAACGCTGATATGCATGTGATGAGGCGAATGATGGAATAATGAAGTGGGTGGAGTTAGAGGACGATGGAGATTTATTCTAGTTCAAAAACCGTTTTCATTTTGGTTGAAGCACAACTTCTCTTGCGTTCCAAAAAAGGTATTTCTACGTTTAAAGATTTCAGAATTCAAGACGAGCGAGATCGAATTATGTTGACTATTTCAGGCTGAGTCAGTGGATAATTGAGTATTCCGTACGTGAGGGACTTTCGCTCGGGAGTGTTTCTTATTTCCTCTGGTGGCCGAATCATTGTTTTCGGGAATGAGAAGGGACTGCCTACTCTGATTGATCTGGCCCTCGCTCTGATTTCACTTCGCACCTGGTGTGTACGAGTATGTGTGTATGTGCACGTGAATGAGAGAAAATGGTTCAACCAAATTGTCTCAAGTTTCATATTCAGCGTGCAGAAATAAAGGTATGGGTGAAATTGGCCAAAAACTGTAGTTATGATGGTGTTTTTTCTTTCTCAACAAAGGCTATAAATATTTTCTCTTATAGAACATTCTCGTTTGTACACACAGCAGCATTTTATTTGGTATTGTTCATTAGGAAACAGTTTAATGGCCTCAGTTTTGCGCTTGGAATAAATATCAAATAACACAACACGAATGAGCTCAATTGGTTCAACCTTTTGGTAGAAACTGAGATACAGAAGTGTTGATAAATAAATAAAAATAATGAACAAAATAAAAATTAAAGTGATCTTCAGTCAAAATAGAACATTTAATGAGATAAAACATAACAAACAATAAGTAACAAGAATTGAATAAAAATAAAAATAAATACACCAAATGAAGTAAAACCAAAATAAATAACAAAAATGCTCTGTCACCAGAATACTCCAAGTGGACACTACCATAGCGCGTTTCTATGACATCATTTGCCTGTCTCAAATAGTCCGCATAATGTTGATATCTTTTAAGTACGGCATTTTCTAAAACTTGTAATTAACAATTAACAAAAAATGATTACAACTAAATGGTCAATTCCGTTCCTAAACTCAAAGGAAAAACTATTTTCGTGAAAATTCATTAATTCAAAGTTTTCTTTGAAGTTTCACAAAATTTGCAGGCACACAACAAACAAAATCTAAGTTGAAAAATAAAGTTTCACTTTTCAATTCCTTCTTTTTCGGGATTTAAGAAAATAGCGAACTTCAGTTTCGTTCCGTTTCATTTCGAACTTAACGGTTTCTAAAACCGTCAGAGAATCATATGAAGAATTATATAAATTCGAGCCATTCCCCTTATTTTTCAATGAATAACAACTCAAGGCTAAAGTGAGGAGTTTTGGGGCACCTACCTAAATAAATGCTGGTTCGAGTTAGCGTTGAATTGCAATTCGTAAAGATGAATAAAACGAACGGTGGGGCTTCCGGTCTCCAGTCAGCAGTTTTCAGTTACACTAGGACGTTCACTGCGTCTCATTATGAAAACTACGTTGGGCCGAGCGGTCAGAGTCCAGGAGGGAATTTCATCACCACTAGAGCTGTTTTGCCAGCTTCACCGCCATTTCATGGATGACTTTAAACCTGCAGTGATTTACTGAGATATAACGCCAGACAGAAAAGCTTGTGGTACCGGATGCAGGATGCTCCACCTATCGACGTGTTCAACTTTACAACAATAATGTAGAATTAAGAGCAAACTCTAAAGTATCTCTGAAATACAATCGAAAGAAACAGTAGTAAAAACTTAAAGTTTAATGTTCTTCTTCGCTAAAGGAATAAAATATCAATTGATTACGTAAATATGCGGTACAAATACCCATTTCAGTTAAATATCTTCTTCTAGTTTATGTGAATACTACGGGTTTTAAACTATTCTCGACTCAACCGAGCGAAACACCACCGCGAAACCAACTTCGTCTTATTCCAGCTTCGGAGGTCGTTTGAAAACCCCATTTGTTCCGTTTGCGAATAGAAAGAGTATTTTAATTCGATAAAATGTGTAGCATAGAATGCAGCGTTGTGCCCCATCGGGGTTTTGAACATAAAACCACGCAGTTTTTGAATTTGAAATTCCATCCAGAATCTGACGACGGCCCTCGTGCTGAAGTACATTTTCTCTTGGTTTCGCGTGTTTTTCGTGTTCTTTTCTGTATACTATTATCCCCTTCTCCGCCCCCAGCTTTTATATACCCGACAGAAAAGGGTTCCCCACAAGTTAAATGTGATTCAATAACTGTCGGTCGAGAAGAAAAGAAAAGTACACAAATGACCTATTACGACGACACTTCACGATTCACACCTCGTTGAAAGTTATTCTGTAATTTGTGCCCTCACGGGTCATATTTCCTGCTCCCGACCATCATTCTATTCATAAACAGAGACATGTTTACTTTAAACCGGTCATCGGCCCAACAGCACAAAAGGGTTTAACAAACGGCTTCCTCAATGTCCCCATGTCTATACTTTTCTCTGCGATTCCTCTTTGTTCCTCTCTATCTGAGTAAAAATATTTAGGGAAAAGCTAAACTACTTTTGTGACCGAATCCTAACTTTATGAAAAACCTACAATCCCAGTCAGGCACGCTGATAAAATATAGTGCTCAGGAATTTTTTATTTGTTTTCACTTTATTAATTTATTCCCGATTTTGGTTTAAACCAACAATTAATGCGATAAATAGTTCAAAACTTCAAGTGTATGATACAGAATTCGTTCCTTTATAATAAATAGTTTTTTCCCCTTATAAATAATACTAGGTACGTGACATGCGATAGGTACCTATTATTTGGTATTTGATACTATGAGAGAAAAATGACTATTTTCACTTTAGGTGCTCCGTTTCTTGCGGATAATTTAGTTACATTTTTGTCTGCCCTTTTTTGTTTGTTTTTGGTTGTTACAACACTAGTGAGGCTGGCGAAAAGGCACTTGTACCAGCAAAGTGTTGGTTTTGGTTGTCAAGGAATGGGGAAAGGTGAGATATGAGAGGTGCTTTTGACGTTTGTCTTCAGTGCGATGAAGGAGAGGAGTGGTAAGGGTAAGGAGGGGTTTATTGCAGCATTACTTTAGAAAACTGAAATATACGATCGATAAATCAAATGGAAGCGCTTCGACTATTCGTAGAGTGGGTGAGGTAAGTTGTGGAAGCGAGAAATTTCGTGATGAGGTCGGTTTGGGAAGATGGGCGTGACAATGTAGTGGGCAGAACGTAGGACGAGAGTTCCAAAACCCGTTCGTGCAACGACAGGCCACCATGAGCATGAGCTCTTCCTGCTGAATTGACTGCGTTTTTATTTACTCGTAAATATGGAGGTAATACTCTTCGAGGTGAACACTAATTGGGAAAGGTCCCTCCCTAAATTCTCGTAAAATGGGCGAAGTACTGAACCGACTGTGAGCTGTGATGGTGGGAGGGGGCGACAAATATTTACGTTTCACCCTTGAAGATAACACAAGGGGCTTTCTCCGAAATGCTGAAAAGTGCACCGTATCCACCTTCCATCGCTTTATATCTCCCTTACGCCCTTGTATACTACTGCCTCCTTTCATGCTACGCGTGCCCTAAGGTCTCAAGCGGAATGATTGTGAGTGTCCTGCACCGATCTACTGCGCTCTGGCGTACCTTTAGTAATCCCATTCTTTAATTCTTCTAATTACGGTTCCCTTACTGACAAACTCTGGTTCATTGATGAAACAGTATCCGCATTCCTCGCGACAGCATACATTACGACACGCTTATTTCTCGTTTCAGCCCACAGACAGAAGAGAGATTGCTGACATGACCACACTCCACGCAATTCTCTCTAGCCGTAGAAATTCCTCCCTTTCTTGCCCGGATCGGCTTACGTGTGTCTCAGGCCTAGAAGTTACACGAATCTTTTGCTGGGCTGTCTTCTTCCACTTATCATACGCTCTGCCTTGCACTCTCTTGTACTACTAGCCCGCTTATTTTTGGAGACAACGTCGATTCCTTCTCTGGTTCACTCTTGTCGAAATCTCACTTGCTTCAGATTCTTCCTCTGCTTTTCTGACTTTTATAGTTGCACAATTCCATGGTGACCTGGATAACCATAGCGTTGCACGAATGATTTTTGAATACAATGCCCCACTTCATCACAGTCATGAACTTAATGTACGCTCGAAACAATTGATTCCTCCTTCTGGGTCAAGACAAAACATCCCTCAAATAGCTCGACGACAGATGCCTAGGTTCTGCCAGTCAGGCACTCGTTAAATTTAGTCGTCCCAAGACGGGAAGCTCGTTGGATCGACGAAGTACGAACCCGTTTTCGCCCCCGCGCTGGTTTGCACCTGAAATGATTCACAAGAGAGCGTTAACGTTCTCTACCCTGAGAGCTATTGGAGCAACTGTAAGAGGCGAGGTTTTTGTCCCTTACCTGAATGGGTGTTGTTTGTACAGGAGGGGGTGCTAAAGGAGGTTGGGGCGTCGCCCAGTTGGGTTGCGTCAGTGAAGCTTTCATTTCTAAATCCCCGCGAGGGCCATCGTCAGGATCTTCTCCCGTTTCAAGGCTGCTGTGTTTGATCCCGTAGTAGAAGTACATTAGGAAGCCTGTAGGGGACATTAAAGACTGAGAATGTTGTATATTACGAATAGAAGTATACACGTAAGAGCAGATCATCCTTAAAACAGCCTTTCTTACGTGGCGTACTCCCAAGATTCGGCTTTTCTGAACAAAGGTAGCAAATTAATGTTAACGTCTATCCGAAAGTGCGTTGAAAAAGAAGCGAGGGAGACTTAAGACAGTTCACCCTGCCGTTCAGCATCGTTTGGCATAAGCCGCGCTCAAAGCCGGACTAATGCTGCCGGGCTTGCCGCTAGACCCATTCAGTCTGGAAGAACGGTGTTGGTTCAATAATCCCCCGAAGCCGACGTCGTACCTTTACTCTAAATTGAGTCAGTCCACCTCATCCAGTAAAAGGTCTTTCATGAATTGGGCGGCCCTATGTTTTTCATGAGACAAGGACGCACCCAAAATCTTCGTTCCCTGGGGCTTAGCTTATGCGTGGTAACTCCAACAACGATCACAGCAGCTGCTGCTAAAACTAAGTCATTGTACAGTTTAATTTTCTTCTAACTCGTGCTAGAACGCAACCGGGCTTGAACTCGAATCAGGGACGCCCAAATTACAAAACTGATTACCCCTTTTGCGCTGATTAGTGGTCCTGGCAAAAGTAGGGGGCAACTCAATAAATTCTGGAGCACCACTTTCAACCCAGCTCACGTATTTTATCAGACGCTGGGGAGTAGGAGTGATGAAATGCGTGTGGGGCTGATGAAAGTTGTGTGATGCACCACACGAAATATTTTTGATTCAATAATTCTATGGAGACTTTTTTCAGTCGATTACGTAATCTTTCTTCTTACTCTGTAAGCGACGCCAAGGCAAGTAAGAAAGGGGGTTGCTTGCCTATCGTTGCATCGGGTTCGCGTAGCCTTCACTTTGACCTGGTGTCGAAGTTGCCGCAACACCTTGGGATCACAGTTACAATTCTGCATTTTGGGAGGTCTGGGGGAGTACTGACTGGGTGGCCCCCATCCCCCTCAGACCCCGCAGTTGAAAAACGAAATTTGGGATGGGAGAACTACCGTCCAGCGACTCCATGACCACCCCGATGTCCGCAGAGCAAGCGCATTTTCAGGCCTTGCCCTGGGTAGGAGTTGGATTGCTCCGCTCTACCTACCTTGCCATGTGGAAGCAGGCACCTGTCGTGGCCCTAAAACAAATGTACCAGAGCAAGGCCGCAGGATGTGCATTCCCGTAGTACCACGTTTGGATCAAAAGGACAAAATGGTCGCTGTCCTGTTCCATCTTTCGATGGCTCTTATGGCTACTCCTCCGTACAGGACAAGGCAGTTTGGACTCGCTGCGCTCCCCATGGTTCAGAAGGACACCCAAGTGGCCACAGTGGAGACCAAGGAGAGTAGTTACAGTTGGCAGAAATGGTTAGTATGGACCTGTAGTGTATGCATGTTTTTACGCGCGGCATGCGCCACATTTGCCGTGCAAGGCTTAATGCGAACATTTCAGTGCCCTCCCCTTGGAAATGCTGCATTACTGAATCAAGCTGATTGCAATGAAGGACCTACAAAAAAGACAACGATGCGTGGTCCTTGTACAAATCGCTCCCAGCATTTGAGAAGTCATCATACAGTATAACACCATACGTTCAATAACAAACTCTTAGCGACTTACCTAACGTCATCCAAACGGTGAACCGCACTAACGTGAGGATGGACAACTTGAATATTAGGTAGATGTTGACCATGACAGCGATTGCTGGAACAAATGGAAGCCCCGGCGTCTTGAACACGAGTGCTTTCCTGTAAGAACAACCGCACAATTAAATTTAGAATGCATTGGAGATGGTTACGACTCTACCAACCTACACTTTACTCGCAATCGTCAATGTTTCGGTGGGTTGGTGAAGTGCACTCTCTCCCCCATGATGTGGAGCCTAGAGGTAACCTGAGCAGTCTACAGAGTGGAATAGTTGCGAGTGCACTGTCCGGCAGAGCCGAAGGCGAAACTGTATAAGGCAGCCGGCATTAGCCTATCACACTGTGAGAAAGTAAAAACTAAAAATTTCTCGAGATCATAAAGTACGAAGAAGATATTGGAGTAGGGCAGGGGATTATCAACATGTCATGCGGAGAGTGTGTCGAACATAATGGCAATGAGTTCGACTTGATGTAACGCCAATAGCCCCTGACCATACTATTTTAAACTATCTTGCATCATGCTGCAGTCATTATTCAATTTAAAAATACATATTTGGTTCGAGGCATCACACGACTCTGCCTCACATACATTCTACCTACCAATCCAATATCTATGTAATATTTTTCACTCAGTTCGTGTGAACTTGTAAAACATTTCTGGGGAGATTCGTTTCATGATTTCTTTAATTATATGGGAATCAATACGAAACAAGTTCGAAAAAACGACGTTTGTTTCAATTTAGGAACTTCTAGGGTTGCTCCTAATTATCTTGTGAAAGTTATTAAAATTCCATCATGTAGGTTGCCACGTGGACCTGATTTTTTTTGGGAGCACTACCATAATGTTTTCCATTTAATGGAAAAGACTGCTATAAAATTGATTTTAGCCAGAATTTTTGATAATTTACAGTGCTTCTTTATGCATTTTCCCACCGATGAGAATTGTATAGTACTACTATACCATTTTGAATTGCCCATACAAAAAATGACATCAAAATCGTAAGTGCCGTTTTTTAGAAAAATAAATAAATTAAAACGAATTATTCAATTAACGCACCTGTTTTGAGGTTTTCTCGATATAATTAGAAGGACCCCGATGATAGCGGGAAGCAGTGTGAACACGATAAGGGTCACGATGATCGAGTCGCTGCTCATACCGCACACTATCGTCAGATCGAAGATAAGGATCAACACGTAGAGAATCCCCACCAGTTTCATGACGACCATACCCGATTCCTCTGTAGCAGGGCCAGTGTCGACCCATGGAAAAATTGCCGGACACAGATACGTCGCTGCCTGAAAGTAATGCAGGAGCGCTTTGACTAATACAATAGTATGCTGTAATGATGGCATTCAAAAAGACACAAGTGAGTTCATCGAAATAAAGGCACGATACGAGGTCTAGAGAGGAAGGAATTTTGATGGAGCAGGGAAAGATGCCAGGGAAGTGCTTTGGCGCCCACTGAAACCCCTGCGGGGAGGATCATTGTAGGGCGTGGACAGACTCATTACCATCTGATCAGCTCAGCGGAATTGGTTCAAAGATCACTGCTTTCAACCACAGACTTTCCGAGGTCGATTGGAGGCAATGTGTTTTTGCAGCCACAGTTAACTCCAAATAACCCTTGTCAGTCAACTCCTTCTCTTAATATTCTGAGTCCTACCGACCCTAAAGATTGGTACTCAATTGATAAAGGGGTTTTCCTATACCCCTGTCCCTTATCTCACTTTTTACTTCTTTCTTTCACCTCCTCATTATGGAAATAGCCCTTGAGCTCAGACAGTGACCCTTTCACTCAGCTCTCATCAGTGTGCAGAAAGATGAAATCTGTCTCCTAGTTATTGATCTCTCTATCTCTCTGACATACCTCAAGTGAACATTCAACTGTATTCCGTATCAATACAGTCTTCTGTGGCTCGCTTGATTCATCAACTACTTCTCCAACTTACTTAAGCACACCTCTCCCTCTCTAGCACCCATCATGGTCTGAGGGTCAATATGTGTTAGACATTTCAATAGCAAATATGTTAAACAGTCGTCAATTGATCCCTAGCTGTATGTAAACGTAAGTAATAACCTGCAACTTTCGTGCAAAGTGCGACAACGTGGGGCCCGTAAACCCTGCAGTCGTACTCCCGCACGTGCTTCCTCCACCGTGAACCGTTCCGTAGAATTTAGCTTCCGAGGCGTCTGAAACGAGAAATTGGTCGTCTCGCATCGCATCGTCCCCTTCCTCAGTCGTGTCATCCGAATCCGGAGAACTGAAAAACGTTCGTGGGTTTATACAATGATTATAAAATTCAGGATGGTTTTCAATCCAGAGACCCAACACCCAACGATTTCCTGTCAAAGTGAAAGATGGGTAAATATACTATGCAATGGCTAACCTTCGTGTAACTCTTCTCACCATAACTCGTTGGGTTTGAGGCTCACTGGCGCCTACGAGGCTTCCGAGTCCCATTGGAACGTGTGGTTGAGGCCTGAGCTCGTTCGTGTTGGAAAAAACCTGCGAGCAAAATATTGAGGCTAAAATCCAGTGCTGTTTGTTCACATAGAGGCGTAATTCGTTTTTGGTGAGTAGAAACGCTCAGCTGTTTCATCCTTCAGTGGCATCTCACAAGTCCCCTAGACTCCCATTCAGCACTCATACCCATTGCCTATAGTTACGCGTTCCTGGAATTCCGTTCATTTTGATATAAAGGTAACTAAGTTCATCTGCCCCAGAAACCATGTTCAATACAAAAGCACAGCGAATCCCAGGGTCCACATCCAACAGATAAGTATTAAAGCAATTGGGTTATGTCCGCCAGTAGGCAAATTATTAAAGTTAACATAGTGGTTAAACGTTCTAGGCTTCAGTATTAAGTCCGGCTGATCTTCCATTCCAAGATTGGATACATCCGCCAGTAGGAGTGTGAACAAAGTGAACGTACCTGTTGGGCGAGTCTGTCCTCCTTAGTACTGGCTTATGGCCCGAAGATAGAAGAAAGCGCTCGTCCACGGTACATTTAGTTTCCATGATCGCCCCACGTACATTGCTGAGCCGGGGCAACGATTTGTTCCTAATCTGTGCCTTCGAGAATCAAAGAGGAAAGGTTGAAGGACTGTCTGAATATCTGGTCTGTATTGTTCGTCCTTTTTCGTCCGGGTGTATCCTTTTTATGAATTTTTGGTTGACCTTTGAGTAGTGGTGGTTTTGGGTTCATGGTTATGTATTTATAATGTTGTTATTTTGGTATGTTAGTATGGTGCATTACGTATTTGTGTTTGATACGAGCCCATAGGACAGACAGGACGAAAAATACGGACCAGGTATTCAGAACACATTAAATCTCTTAGTAGGAACAAAGACGATTCAAACTTTGCTAACCACCTCAAAACAACTGGACATGAACCTACCAAAATACAGGACTGTACCACCTTTATACACAAACAATACAAAGGACGAAAACTGAACATATTAGAAAACATGGAAATTTATAAACAAAAAAACTTCAATGGACAGATCATAAATGCTACACACAAACAACACAAAATATTACCACCATATTAACACCACTCAAAACACTACACAAACGAAAACAACCAACTGACGGATTTACAGACCACCCTACATAAAAAAGACGGAAATTCCACAATTGACAGGTCATTCAAGACGTTCCATTCACCTCTAGGGGTTTTTTCCCCCTGAGGTACATGACCTCCTCTCCCCGTCCCTTCCCTGATGCTCCATCATCCCGTTTACCTTTCTCTTCGTATATAAAGACTACGACCAACTGACCAACTCCAGTACTGACTTAACGGCCAGACGATGATGTCTTTACATCGAAAGCGCTAGCCCACAGTAACTCACCAGAGGAGCCAGAAGAGACGGACTCATCTAACAGGTACGTTAACTTTAACAACAGATAAGTCATGCATAGGAGGAGTAATGGGACCTTATCAGGGCTCAGACAGCCCTTCAACCTTTCCTCTTTGATTCTCGAAGGCACAGATTAGGAACAAATCGTTGCCCTGGCTCAGCAATGTACGTGGGGCGATCAAGGAAACTAAATGTACGATGGGCGAGCGCTTTCGTCTATCATCGGGCCATAAGCCAGTACTAAGGAAGACAGACTCACTTTGTTCACGCCCCTTCTGGGGGATGTATCCAATCTCGGAATGGCAGATCAGCCGGACTGAATACTGAGACCTGTACCGTTGACATTTTCGAAGGGGTAGGCTAGGTATTACCGAAACGTACGTCCTAGGGATTTATTAGCCCAATAAATTCTTCGGTTTCGTAATCAGTCGTTCCATCTGTAAATCATCCTGCCAAGGAATAAATGTTCGGTATAGAAGGGCTCACCGGGACTAAGGACTCGAGAACCAGACTAAGACCATTTTGAAAGTTTAAAGTACTGGGGCGTTATCGCTCCCCCCCCCCCCCTCATATCGCAAGTTGGGCCAGTCTCGCAAGGTCGTGAGGGATTCGTTGAACTGAATGCTGTTGCGTGTCGCGTGAAACAGTTTTACAAATAGGTTTGGGGGCAGTCCAAGTGGAATTGAAGACGGACGAAGCATCAACGACTAACTGAAATAATTATTTATTAAGGAGGAAAAATATTACCTGGCCATTAGCGATACCTCCGACGATAGGAGCAGTCGGCTTCGTCGGGGAACCCTTAAGGGGCGTTCTCAAACTTTCAGGTAACAATTCCATTAGGTTTGTGGTGTGAGGCTGGTACCTTAATATGAGAACGCATGTCGAAACCAGGGTGTACGCGAGGAGGGTACCTATTGAAACAGAGGTGAGATGATATAATCGTGATCACCAGGTGAGGAGGTTGACTCAACAAGTAAGAAAATCTAACTAGAGCAAGGTTTTACAGGGTACTGTAATTTGTCAACATGAGTGTCCAGCTGCATCTTCCCTCTATTACAATAGTTACAGCATGACCATAACTGGGCTGGTTCCTTCACTGTTGCAGTTCCACTATTGATACAATTGCTGATAGATTTGTCGATATACTTTATAGGGTCAGTTCCATTTTCGTTTCGTTGGTCATTGGTTGGTACTTCCATGGCCTAACACTTCCTAGCACTGCCTGCATGCTGCACCATTGCGTGCCAGAACCAGACACTAGCCACCGCATCACTCGCAGCCAGCCACCAACCAATGCCCTAACGATGCTCCAGCTTCAACTCACCGTAACTGTCAGGACAAGTAATCTCAACTCATTGCCATTTAACGGCGGAGAGTTTCTTTTTACTTTCCTTGGCTCTACAAAGTAGAAAGGAAAGTTATGTAATCGGCCGAAAAAAACATTTTGAGTCGTCTTCAGATCTTTACGTTTCAGACCCTCCTGAGTCGGAAAAACACTATTTGGGAAAATGGTCTGTATGTGTGTCTGTGAACGATTTTTAGAGAAAATGACCAACCAAATCCTTGTCAAACTTAATACCTAGCCCGCAGGTTACCATGGGACGCCAAAATAAGGGATATGAGCAAAATCCGCCGAAAGTTAACTATAGTTATCATAGTGATCGAAACATTAAACTTTTTTTTTCTCAAAAATGTTTAACGATTTTGATTAAATATATTATATTGATAGCTCCCAATAAGACCATTATACCATAAAATTCCCATTTGTGGGAAAATGACGACAGCAGCACAATAAATTACCAACATTTTCGACGAATTCGATTTTAGCGCGGTTTTTAGAGAAAACGACGGTACCAAATCAGTTGAAACTTGATGTCTAGCCTACAGGTTACTATGGGGCGCGAAAATAAGGGTATGAGCAAAATCCGCCGAAAGTTAACTATAGTTATCATAGTGATCGAAACATTAAACTTTTTTTTTCTCAAAAATGTTTAACGATTTTGATTAAATATATTATATTGATAGCTCCCAATAAGACCATTATACCATAAAATTCCCATTTGTGGGAAAATGACGACAGCAGCACAATAAATTACCAACATTTTCGACGAATTCGATTTTAGCGCGGTTTTTAGAGAAAACGACGGTACCAAATCAGCTGAAACTTGATGTCTAGCCTACAGGTTACTATGGGGCGCGAAAATAAGGGTATGAGCGAAATCCACCGAAAGTTGAATATAGTTGTCATAGTGATCAAAACACCAATTTTTTTTCTTAAAAACGGCTATAACGATTTTGATTAAATTTTTTATATTGATAGTCATGGGAAAGTGACGAGAGCGGCACAATAAATTATCAAAATTTTCGACGAATATCGTTTTTAGCGTGGTTTTTTCCTTATATACTTCACTGGAATGTTACCAGGATGTTAAAAAAATTGGTGTTGTAGCCAGAACCAGGCAATCCAATTCAATACCTATATATATATATAATCTTCTGACTGTATTCCCAGTAATGGGTATGTGCACTGCGGCCATATGGCCTATTGTGCCAGTCCTAGTGTCTTACAGGTCTATGCCTAGCTTCCTGTGGAAAAACAGGTAGTTCCTGAAGGAGTCCTCGTTGGTATCCATCCTGGGAGAAGTGGTGCCAAAGACCAAAAATCGCTCCCTCTCAAGTCTCTGGCACTGGGCCAGAACATGGTAGGGAGTTTCTTCATCCGTGCCACACCACCTGCATAGAGGGGTTTCGGCTATACCCATAACATACATGTGTTTGTTCATTCTGCAGTGTCCTGTTATGATCCCAACAACCTGCCTTAAGTCCTTCCTCTCCATCCTCAGAAGGGTGCCTCTTGTCTCACTTGTTTGCCCTGAGACAAATCGTTTGGAGTGTGATTGTCTGATGCAGTCTTCTGGCGTGTTCTCTCACAGTCCTTTTGACCAGTGACAGAGAAATCCCGCAATGGGGCGGTGGCCCAATAGGTACTGTGGACGAACCACGTCTGGCCAGATGGTCCGCCCTCTCATTTCCAATGATCCCCTTGTGTCCTGGAATCCAATACACATTAACTCTATTCGCGCTTGCTAGGGAGTTAAGCCACATCCTGCACTCTCGCACCAGTTTTGACGTTGTGCAGTAGTTCAATAGCGCTTTACATGATGCTTGACTATCGGTCAATATATTGATAGTTCTATTGCTATAGCCTTTCTCATGCATTTGGATTGCCCCAGCAATAATAGCATAAATCTCTGCTTGAAAAACTGATGGAGTGGAGCCTAGGGCAATATAAGTCCCACTCTGTCCAGAGCCACTTATCCACACCCCGGATCCTGTCCCCTCTGGGGTCTTTGATCCATCTGTGTAGATGTTGACGCCACTGGGAGGCCGAAACTGGCGGCTATCGCTGTTCCATGGACCTCCCAATAGCTGAACATTATATTTCCTCTCGAGCTCATACATGGGCCCAATTGCGTCTGTGATCATGCTGAGCTCCTCGAAGGTCTCCAAGTCCCTAAATATAGCCAGGTGTCCATTAGTCGCCTGAGGCACCTTAGCTATTCCGAGCTTAGTGAGTCTGTAAGCCACCTTCATCGCCTCTGCCTTGACATAAATGTCCAGAGGAAGAAGATCGAACAGTTTCTCCATGGTGACAGTGGGTGTAGTCTTCATCACCCCCGCTATGAGTAGGCAACCCAGCCTTTGTACTTTGGCTAGACTGCTGCCATTCACTCCAGTGGCAGCTCTATGCCACCACACGATTGACCCATATGAGATTATTGGTCTCACTAGGGCTTCGTAAAGCCAGCAGGCCATTCTGGGCTTTACACCCCATGTCCTCCCGCACATTCTCTGACACGTCCACAGGGCCGTTGTCGCCTTCTTGGTCACGTATCTGATGTGGTTGTTCCAGACTAATTTCCGATCCAGAATCACACCCAGATATTTGACTTGCTCGCTGAGCTGAATTTCTTTGCCCATCACTAACTGCGGCCTCAGTCCTGACAGTTGCCTAAGCCTTGTGAACGGCACGATGACCGTCTTGGCTGGGTTGATGGATAACCCCATCTCCCCACACCATAGGCACACCATCCGCAAGGCCGCCCCCATCAGGTCCGACAGCACGCTTTGCACCCTGCCCCGAATGAGCACAACCACATCATCAGCGTATCCTTGGGCGTAAAACCCCGCCGCATTTAGTCTCCCCAGTAGGGAGTCAATCACTAGGTTCCAGAGGAGCGGAGAAAGGACCCCTCCCTGAGGGCATCCCCTCACAGTCCTCGCCCTGATTGTACAGTTTCCTAGCGTAGTCTGGATCTCTCTGCTTTCCAATACAGCGATGATCCACTTTATTGCATTGCTGTGTACATTAAATTTCATCAACGCCCTTTCAATGCTACATATGGAGGTATTGTCAAAGGCCACTTCTATGTCCAGAAAGGCCCCTAAGGCAATCTCCCTATTACCCATTGACTCTTCTAGTCTCCTAACTAGTGCATGCAGCGCAGAGTCACATGATCTCCCTGCGCGGTAGGCATGTTGGCCATCTGCCAGGGGGGGTCAGTCTCAAACATCCGTCTCTCAAGTACTTGTCAAGGATTTTCTCCACGGTCTTGAGCAGGAAAGATGTGAGGCATATTGGTCGGAAGGACTTGGCTTCCTCGTATGAGTCCCTGCCAGGTTTCGGTATAAAGGTTACTCGAACCTTCCTCCAGCCCTGAGGTACATAACCATGCGCTACGCTGCCCCTAAATAGCCTTAAGAGGCTGGGTAGGATGCGCTCTATCCCTTTCTGTATGAGAATCGGGTAAATACCATCCGGTCCAGGCGACTTGAATGGTTTAAACGAGTTTACTGCCCAGCGTACGGCGTCTCGGGTTATAATTGCCCTGGCGAGTTCCCAGTCCGGCGTTCCTGTCCGCCTCATAGCAATCCCCGCGGTTCAATACCTATAGGATGGGTGTTTAAAAACGCTCGTAAGATATATGGGGCTCACTCCAGAAATTCATGAATTCTAAAAGTTTTTACCCAATAACTCTGCAAAAGTTATTATTATCCTCTTCAAAAAAATCGAGTTTACAGCCTCATTAATTCGCGGTGTACCAATTGCTCAATAATGGTCTGGGAATGGGTACGAGCAGCACAATAAATTCCGGAACTGTAAGCGCTACCGCTTCCTGCTGCCGTGATGTGTTGATTGACCAAGTTCATACGAACTGAGTGATAAATGAAATGATTAAGTAGAAAAAGCCACGTAGAAAGTGAATTGACGTAGAGCTGAGGAAAGTTGTGTGTTGCAACGCACCACATACTTATATCGGACCTAGTCACTTCAACTTGAAGTCTTCAAGTCCAACAAAAGTCGCCAGGTGGTTCGATTAGCTGAAAGGACAGTGTCTTCACCCGCAATTATTTACTAGCTAGTAGTAAAATCAAGAAATTACCAATGGACATCATTTCCACGAGGACGTCCAAACTGATAACGAGGGAAGCCAGTGCTGCAGCCGTGCCGCAAGTAAAAGTTGCCAGAACGGGAGTCCCAGTGGCTGGAAAAATCTTCGATAGCGACCTACAAAGAAGAAAATTCATCGATTAACGGTTTTTGCAAATGGATACTTGAAGACGCAATAAGGAGGAAAACGTACTAAGAAAAGTGGAAATGAAAATATAAGTTCGGTATTACGCACGACATATCAACTGGATTAATTGAACCGATTGAACAATTAGTGCAAATTGGACAAAGGAGTGGTAAGGATTGAGAAATTACTGATTGTATGATTGAGGGAGGAAGGAAAATATCGCGAGGTTTGTGGCAAGTTGGAGAGATAGGAGTGCAACGGTAATTGGGTCTTTGATAAAAAGATCGTTAAGGCAAGGCAGGCTGAGGATCGATCAGTGATCGAGGTCGTGCAAGAACCGAGAACAAGAGCTTGCGGACGAACTGTCTCAACTAGCAAGACAGGAGATTATTCAGGGAAAAGTTGAAAGTCAGCGATTGGATGGACTCAGTCAAGAACCGGAGGTGATCCTTCACTTGAGATGTGAATTCGGCAAGTCGCCAGTCTCGTGGTCGTCAGCTCTGGAAACAGTGGGAACTGCACGACGGAACGATGGGTACGAACTAAATCACTCGTGACGAAGTTGTGGAAACCCATTTTAATAATAAAACGGAGAAAGGAAACAACTGTTTCGTTCTTGTTACTGATGATGACTTAACCGTCGAAATCGGCCAAACTCTGAAACTTTTCTCCGTTTTATTACTCGATGGTTAGTTCGCGTAAGTGTGTAGCAAATTCCTCAATTTTTGCCATCTCAGAGCCACTTTGACCGGGGCAATATTGTACGTCGCAGCACAACGCCGAAAAAAATCTGCTTTGAAGGCTTTGCATTTCGAGGGTTTCGTTCATCAATGCTTGAATCGTTCATGCAGAATCATGCTGGGTCCGTACAGTTGTGTGAGAGGTAATGAAGCAAGCTATCAGCGTTCAACAGTTCGCGCTGGTGGAATTTTCGGACTGGTCGCGCCTAGTTCCAAATGACTGCAGCCCTTAATTGTGCGTACCCTTTTTGTAGAATCGCGTAATATGTTTTAAAAAACCAGAAGTAGTCGGAGAACTAAACATAATTGTTACCTGTCAACATCTTAATCAATGCGAATGACTAACGTTCGACGCACAGTCAACTCTTTCAATTTCAATCGAAAACGTAAAAACAACTTATAAACCTGAATATGAGGCCATCGTGAGCCATCGCGTAGACGATTCGAGGCATCGGGAACATGGAGCCGAACATGGACACGGTGAGCCCGGCAACCCCGCCAGCTGCAATGATGCACTTGCACCTCGTGGCGCCCACTTGGCCGAACATGGCCACGAGCCCGGCCTCAGCGTTGATCTCATTGTAAGGAACTGGAATTGGAAACGATCGGTGATTCAAGTTGCTTTCTTATGCATCTCGTTACACATCTGAGATTTGTGACGTACAAGTTACATTTGTTAAGATTGAATAATGTTTGCGAAGGCGATATTCATCACCGAAACCCATTTTGGTTTAATATTCATTCTGAGTATGTCACTTACATTTGTTTACAACTCCCCTTTAATATCTGACTTGAGAATAATAAGTAGTTGTGTAATAGTTTTCAGCTTTTTTTTCACTAAATTCTTATGAACCTGGTGAAAAAATTGACTTCTACATGAAAACTAGAGGCACATAAAAAAAGGATGCCAAAGTTAAGAATTAGAATTTCTTAGTTAATGACGAAAGAGAAATGGTCATATTTAGCCTGCAAACCACCATGGGACGCCAAAATAAGGGGTATGCTGTTATGTTAAGGAAAATGACTAGAGTAGCAACAACGTATTATCGAAAATTCAAAAGAAAAACAATTTTAGCTCAGCTTTAATAATATAATACTGCAGCGATCTCGTGTATGTAATACTGGCATTCTCAGAGAAATCTGGGTGATAGTCCAATAAGCTACATATACAATGAAGATCATAAGATAATTATCAACAACCCTGAAAATTCCATGGTCCAAACCCCCTCTGTTTCATTAGTTGATAGCCTATGCAAAGATTACTCAATAACGGTCGTGGTATAAGTAGGAGCAGCTCAATACATTTCGGGAACTTAGCACCGCCAGTTTCTATGAAGAACGTTCAGTTACGCTCTATTCAGTTCATATAAACTAAATAAAATATCTGGTGCGTAGCAACACACAACTTTCCGCCACCCCTTTAAGTTCGAACACCACCTAGATAGGCGGGCGCTATATCTTCGTTCAACGCATTTTTACAGGAACATTTATCGAGAACAAAATGTAGGGACTAGTTAGCTGAGAGTACTCCGAAAGTTTGATCGAAATCGTTAGAGCCGTTTTTGAGAAAATTGGAATACCGATAAATTAATATTCGACAAATCTCCTTTTCTGAGTTAACTTGGCTTATATCTCCGTTCAACATATACATACAGAAATAATTATAGAGAACGAAATGTTGGTATGGGTGACTTAAAGACACTCCATTAGAATTTATCACACCTGGTAAAGAAGTTACCCTGGAATTTACGGAAATGTTCGAAAAAACGTTATTTTCGACACATTTTAATTTTTATCTCTGTTCAATGGACCGTCACAGGAACATTTATCGAGAACAATATGTAGGTATTAACTATTCGAAAACATGCTGTGAGTTTGGTGGAAATCGCTGAAGCCGTTTTGCCAAAAAGCGTAAAAAACCTATTTTTGCTTCAGGGGCCCTTATCTCCGTTCACCGTATTTTCATGGAGATATGTATGGAGAAGAAAAGTTAGGTATTGATTAGGAGAAGATAATTTGAAAGTTTAATCAAAATCGTTAGAGCCGTTTTCGAGAAAAATGCGAAAAACCCTAGTTTTTGGTACATTTTCGTCCCCCACCCCCCCTTCCCATCGGCCGAAATCGTCCATAACCTTATTTTGGTGTCTACAAAAAATAACGAACAAAACAAAAAAAGAACCAGCTCAATCGGATCAGCCGTTCTCCCGCAAATCGAACTACAGACACACACACATACACACACACGGACCACGCGCCGAAATTAGGTTTTTATACTCAGTAGGGTCTGAAACGTAAAGATCTGAAGAAAACCCAAATTTTTTTTTTGGGCCGATTACTATACTTTCCTTCCCTTCGGGTAGCGGAAAGTAAAAACAGATTGGATCGGTCGCTGGAGTGATAAGAATTGCGAAATGTCCGTGAGGCTAAGGAAAGTTGTGTGGTGCGTCGCACCCGACAAGTTCGTCAATTTTTTTGACATAATTGCAATACTTTCTTTGTCAATGAAGATTTGCTTATCGATATACTGTACTATGATTGATGATATACTTCTAACTGACTTTACGAAGTTATCTGGAAATAGTGTTGATATCATTCGGTATCGTGAGCGTGTCATTATTTAAGGACTTGCAGTGATCACGAAATGGAATTTGATGTGGTGAGAGTAGATTCAATAGTTCTTGCCACGAATTCACTAGATGTCTTGAAAACTATTTAGAATAATTATTTTGCTGTACACTCAACGGTTGAAGGTTTCTCAAAATTATTGGCATGAATAGGTCAATATTTGTTCGGAGCAAATGAGATATTTTCCAGTAAAGTAACCTCGTTCGCGTAAATGAGTCATCATCCGAGTTCTTCGAAACATTATGTAAGGACGATAACAAGATCAATGACTGGCAGTTGGGCTAGACTCGAAATGTGCAGTTAGGAAAGTTATGGGCATCTTTTTAAAAATGGCAAACGGACTATTCGAGTGCGATCGATGATCTACTCCGTATGACAGAGGAGGTGGGTAACAATTGGATATCCGAAAGTGAACATTTATCAAAGAAAACAATTTCACAATAAAATTGGAATAGAGTCAATGATAGGTAGATAGGTACTCACTTATAAGAGTCAGGACGAGGGAGGATGTGACGTACGCTACTAAAATAATTGCCAACGACGAGACTATCGCCAGAGGAATGGATTTCTTTGGATTCGTCGCTTCTTCCCCGGTTGTTGCGATTATGTCGAATCCGATGAAGGCGTAAAAACAAGTTGCTGCTCCGGAGAAAACCTGAAACCAAATTAATGAGGCATTGGGTGGTTGGTAGGAGCGAGCTAAGATAATACCCTAGGCGTCAATTAGGGACTTGAACTTCCAAAACGTTAACGGCATCATTGGGTGCAAGTGAGGGAGAGATAGATATCAAATTGAGTTCGGGCGAGAGAGAATTGTATTGTCACACTGGTTAATTGAACGTTTACTCGAGATACAATGCAGACAGATTAAGGGAGATTTCAGACACGTAAGGGGATACATTTCTGGATAGATGAATTGGTTATACTCCCCTTCATCGAGGGGATGTTGCGGATCCTCTGTGGGGGTGCTGTAGAGAGCGCATCCCACGTGCTCTTCGCCTGCCTCCTCTATAGCAGTGCCAGAGAGCGCGCTCGGATTCCTGAGGCAATAGGAGGGCAGTTCCTCTCCACTTTGCACAAGCGAAGGGCCTGGAATCAAGGTGCCCCCACACCAGATGAGGCTAGGACCAGTGAGTCCACACCTGCGTGTTTCCTGCTCTAGCGCAAACACAGCGCAGTGCCTCCGCTGCAGGCAGTACATGACTGCCACAGCGTAGAGGCACGCACCCCTGATGGACAATGGCTCGTTTCCCCATTGGGTGAGCCAGGATGAAAGCTATGGGAGTGTGTATTTGTATGAGATCTAAAGCACAGTGATCCTAACCAGGTGGCAAACGTAAGTATGGTAAGGGAAGGGGTCACTTGAAACCCCAAGTGAACGTTTTGGGAACTCTAAGTGGGGAAATAGGTTTCGGCATCACAAATAATAATCCTTGTGTCCACGCAGGATCAAAGCTGGGGAAACCCCAGAAGGCCTGAGCAGCTCCACTTCGAGACCTCCATTAGGGGTTCAGAGCATCAAACTTTTCCCCTATTCAGCTTGAGCTCTGCCAAACGATGTTTGAAAGACAAGGTGTCAAGTCTTACGTTGTTTCCTTCTTAGACCTTTATTTTCGCTCTTCTTATTTTCCCATTGAAAAAAAAACTGCGGGTATTGATTGGTAGAAAAGCCATTAGAGCCGTTTTCGAGAAAAATGAGAACGTATCCTCATTTTTGGTACATTTTCCCTACCCCCATTATCCATCAACTACGTGTACTTACAGTTCCTCCACCGAAATTAGGGTTTTCTGGTTCAGTAGGTCTCAAAACGTAAATATTCTGTGGAGACGACCTCAGTAGAACTACGAGTGTTACTGGCATATAAAATAAAAATATGGAATCTAAAATGGGATGAAAAAGAAGTACATGAAATGATAAATATAAAGTGGTGAACGTATACGAGTACCCTTATTAGTGTTACTCATGACTTGAAGTATAGTATTTTTAAATAATGGCTAACACTTGCCACCTGTATCTCAATAGTAGGCAGCATTGACAAATGTTATTCAATAAGTTCCATGTATAAGCACACAAATGCCAACGACAAATGGACTGACCCCGCTCCAGCCCATTGGAAGAAAACCGCCGTGGTTGGCCCAGGTGTCCGTGTCTATGTAAAACATCCCGGCGGTCATGAGGAACACCCAGGCTGAGAGGTTGAGAACGTTGAGGACGTTGTTGAAAACTAGAGACTTCTTGACGCCAGCCGCCATGAGCACCATCATGCAGAGGGTGATGGCGGCTGCTACTATGTCCGGCGGCCTATCTGTACCTGCAAATAACCAATTTTAACTAGTTAGTTTATTCGTAGTTATTATTGCATCGTTCATTGAATTCTTGTAAAATGGAAATATTTGGATTGAGAAAAACGGTGCTCCCAAGTCAGCTTTTATTGCTGCTGCGAGCATGCTATGTTCTACTGAACTTTTAACAAATAGAGGACACATTAGGATGTACTCGTGTAGTCGTTTCTTTCGTTTCTTTCTCTTAACGATCAATTCGGCCTCCTCCCTTCTCGTTCATCTGTTGTACAATTTTTTGAACCCATCTGTTCTGATCACCAATAAAAGGGGACTCGTACAAAATATACCCAGCTGACAACTGTAAAGGAGTGGGATATAAGCGGCAGGTTGCTTGCAATCGGTTCCCCTTGTACTTGAGCTGTATGTATCAATCAATCTGGTTTCTGAGACAATAACCTGGTGATCTGAGCATTCAAACCAGTGTACGTGACTGCAATTCCAATTTGCCATATTCAGTCAGTGGTGTGAAACTGGTTCCTCCTCTTTGTTATAGACTGTCCTATGGGATCTGAATTGGTTGATTTTTAATTTTCGAAAGTTGATTTGCTTGAAATTCCCAGTCTGAGTTAAGATTTTTTTTTTCAAGGAGTCATTTCATAAACTTTGCATACAGCATACAGGTGTGCGCTAAACATTGATTGAGTCTCACTTATCTAGTATTTCCGAATTCTGCGCAACGAGGTTAATTTGATTGTAGTTCAAGTGTTTGTGTGTGAATTTGTTTCTATTATTAATTTATTTGGCGTTTTGTACGCTTACTGTGTGTTTGATGCAGAAGAGGGAGAAATAGACTTGAATAAGGCGAAGGATTAGTAGATGAATGTGATGGGGGAGAAAGGATTGTATTTTCAAAGAGTGGTGCACTGGTTAGTTAAATGTTTACTTGAGATACACGATAGATATAGATAGTTCAGAGTGAAGTGACTAGGACAGAGTTGACTGTATGAGTTCGAGGGCAGAGTGCCTGTAAGGAGGTTGCAAAAGTAAGGGGTGAAAAGTGAGATAAGGAAAGGGGATGACAAGTAATATCCAAAGATCCGCCTCTGGAAACATAAATCTTTGTGTTCAGGGGTGCTGAGAATATTATAAACTAAAGACGATTGACAGGTGACCCTAGGATTTCGAGATTGATGGAGATTAGACGAAAGCTGGGGGAGCCTGGGAGGAAGGAGCACAGGAACGGACAGGACAGGAAACGTTCGTAAGAATTCGGCATGAGCTGAACCAAACAGAGGGAATAGCGAAATTTAGAAATTGCACCACCAGTCGTCATTCTTCGATATCACCCTGCCCATGGTACACGGTTCCTTTCTTGTTTAACGTCTTTTGTTACCAGCTTGAATCTCTCTCCTTGTTGGTTTTTTCACCTATGCCAACTTCTGAAGCTTTCAAGCTAAAACAACTCAGAATATGTTGCCATGGTCTGCATGGACAATTTCTCCTTCAGAAGGCCGGACTACTTGCTTTTTTGGAAAATTTCTGGTCGCAACCGTACATTGGCCTTAGACTCCTGCAAGAGCCTTAAGAAGGCTCTTTGGTCGAAATAAGTGTCCTTTTGGTTTATTATTCACTCTGAATATGTTTTCGGTCATGAAAAATTTTTTACAACCCCCCCCTCAAAATTTGATACTTTATGTTTCAAGACATGGAGATTCCAAATTTGCAATGTCCGTCCGCCGTCTGGGCCGTTTTGTGCCTTTAACGCGGTCCAAAAAATTCGTTCTTTCGCACAAAAATCCAATTTAGTATCTAGTTGTGCCCGCCATCTTGGCATTCCGATCGGACGAAGCCCATGATTGTTATGGGCAAAAAACGGTTAAAAAAATTAACGAAACGCAGTACAACGTGGGAACTACAGTGGAAGTCAACGTTTCGTCGTTTGTACTCCCTCCCTCCCGTCCGTCCCAATGAAACCGCTCGCCTGCTGGACTGGCAACGCCACCCCCGCTCACCTCCCCTTTTGACTTGACTCGCAATGGGTTCGCCCAATTTCCCTGACCCGACGGGGCAAAATCAGCAGACGTTTACGGGCGGGCGCCGGTTTTTTTTTTTTTTTTTGCTTCCTCTAGGAAGCACTCGTGTTTCGTATATAACCTTTGGCACTACGATTTGTCTCTTTATCGTCCGATTGCCTTGTTCTCGTCTTCCCCCACGAATGACTGTTTCGCTCCGTCTCAACTATTTCTGTTAGCAAAATATCTGTTATCTTCGATTGAACTTTTCATTATTCGCTTATTTTTGGTTTATTTATTAAATAGTTCGTGCGTTTCATTTTTTTGGTTTCAATACGATTCAATTTTTTTAGATTCTTTCGTTTCATTCTCATTTTGTTTTTCTTTCATAGATTTTTGGTTACATTTTGATATTAGTATTTAGCGTGCATGTTTTCATATTAAAATTCAGTTTTTTCTAGATACTTTCGTTTTTTTTTGTTTATTTTAATATTATGATTCAGTTATTTCGACCTTTTTTTGGGTTTCATTTTGATATTTTTCGATGCTGACTCGAACGAGATGGGTCTCGGAGCATCAATGCTAGGTCAAGCTATTTATCCGAATAATAAACCTTTGTGTAATAATTCGCAGGGTTTTTCCGTTTATTCTCTAGAGCGCATCTAAACCCTCTTTAATTTTCCTAAACTTATTCAGTTGTTGAGTGTGTGTGACGAACAACTAACTAGTTTTTCTATTTATTAAAACCTTGTCTGGTTACCAGTTTGAAATACCTTGCCTACGCAACATCATCAGCCATTTCCAGCTGATTTCATGGGAGTCTCCACCGAAGTAGATTTTCTCACGCATTTCCTAAACCCCCCGGGGTGCCAATCTATTAGTACTAGGTGAAGATGCTCACTCCATCCCCCACCACACCAATTTCTCTCTCCGGCTGCCTCCTAATTGAGCCACTTAGATGCCCAAGGAGCGAAGAAACTGTGAATGGAGGTAAAAAGGCCTCAATTATAGCAGCACTCCCGACCGCCTCTAATGCGGGAAAAACACTCCACTTACACGTGGAACGCTCCTTTGTTTAGTCCCTCGGTTGTGCTGAAAGTAATAGACCTTTTACCGGGAGGTTTTCACGGGGCAGGTTGATTTCATCAGTTGGCAGTTTGATGCGATTGAATTCGCTTACCTTTGCTATTTCATTAATATTCAACGAGTTTTCGAAGTAGATGGGCTTAATGAAAGTTTCGCATCGAAATGCGTCAATTCCTTGATTTGGATGTGTCTACGAATCGGCATACTGTCAAAGGCGCTCTTAGGTGGAAAGCTCAACTTGAATAAGTGCGTCTTTTTACTTTCCCGAGTAGAAAGGAATGTTATGTGATCGGCTAAAACAGTTCTGACTTCTCTTCAGATCTTAACGTTTTAAGGCTTACTGAGCCCGAAAAAACACTATTTGAGAAAATTGTCTGTGAGTGTCTGACCGCGATGAGCAGAACCAAATCAGCTCAAACTTGGTATCTAACGCGCAGGTTACCGTGGAACGCCAAAATATGAGAAACATCAGTTCAAAACTAACAATAGTTATCATAATGATCAAAACACTCTTTTTTTTCAAACTGCCCCAACGATTTTGAATTGAATTGTTTGTATACACCACTCTAGATGTCTAATAATACCATGAAGTTCTCATCTGTGGGCGAGCAGCACAGTTAATTACAGAACATTTCGACGAAAAACAAACCTAACGCAGTTTTTCCGTTATAAACTTCGCTCATCAGAAAAGTTGACGTAGTCCAATAAAAAATGTATACGATAGCTACTCCAGAAATTTCGACCGCCTCCGTTTTACCATTACATATTACTACCATTTCTCAGTTTTTATCCGATAATTCTGGGACGGTGATCACTATCCTTCTCAAAAAATAACGATTCCTTCTCAGGCTCACCGGATGCTCAGTAGAGCACTACAATAAATTCTCAAACTGTAAGCGCTACACCAGTGATATTTTATCAAGTTTAAACGAACGAAGTGAAAAATAAATCGAATTACTTGCAAAAGCGATGAAAATCAGTGAATTTATGTAGAGCTCAAGAAAGTTGTGTGATGCGGCGCAAGTGATATTTTTCCTACTTCGTATGACTAATTGTCGTCGTGATATTTCATCATTTTCTCCTCAATAAATCATGTAGTGCGGACCAGTTATTTAGAAGTACATTTTAATCGAAATCGTTACAGCCGTTATTGTAAAAAAGTATTCGGTATTTTGATCACTATGATAACTATATTTAGTTTTGAACCAATTCTGCTTAAGCCATTATTTTGGCATTCCATACTGATCTGCAGGCGGAATATACACTTCTAGGTAGTCTGGTCCAGCCGTTCTCTCTCAATCGCGTTCATAGCCGCTGAGACCATCTCCTCACTTTCTGGCTTCTGAGGACTCTGAATGGTATGAAAGGGGAAAAAATTGACAGCCTATTAAATAAGTCTCCCTTGACCTTTACCCAGCATCGTGTAGCTAAAGCTGGCACTTGACATCTAACATTCTAGTCGGCGACAAACAGCTCGAAGGAGAACTGTTGAATGCCCCGAATGCTTTCAGCTGAGTTATCACTCGTAGTTTGTTCGTTATTTGTCTACCTTTCCGTATTTTTCTTTTATGCTCGCCTTCCATCCCTTGGCATAATTTATACCGCTTGCGACGAGCTCAATTGTTCAATTTATGAGTCGTATACATAAACATCAACGCACGTTACACGAATCGATGTTTCCGTTTTTCTCTTCCGGAGAAATCATTCAAAGTGCAGAGGGGAAGAATGAAATATACAAGACCACAAATACGAAAGAAGAGAACCCTTTACGGGGCTATTCCGCCCCAGGCAAGTCCCAGAACTCGAACGATCAGTAGTCTCTCGAACCATCGGTGTAGTCTTTCAAATAATTTCTTACTACCGTAGTGATCCTTGTCTCATGCAGTTCTTATTTTCCTCAGGCATTTTTTCTCGTAGTAAATTCTTCTCTCATCTCCCTCATTCAATAATTTTCCCTCAGACCCCTCATTTTCATTTTTGAAGGCGTAGTGGAAGAAAACTAGCGCGAACTCTCATTCTTGGTAGCAGTGATTCGTACATCCATCACAGTGCACTCATTCTTATTGCCATCCGTTCACCCCGGTGGTTACTCGCATTTCATCCCCTTCCGATTCGCCGCTGCGCTGCTAATATTCCCTTTGAAATGTCAGCGTCCCAAGGTTTGGCGCTCTTTTGTTTGGTTTTTTCCGCGGGGTTCTCGCCATCACGGCTTCTACAGGAGTCGTTTGAACATTTCTGTCGCCGTCAGAATTTGAATCGACATGAGCAGCTCTGCTAGCTGTTTATTTGCGCCTCAACATAGTCCTATTTTTGTCCTCTTAGCTACGTGTTATTTGCCTTGGTATTTTGCTAACGTTACTCGAATACGCAACATTTACGTCAGGCGTTACAGTAGCACACAAATAGCAAACGTAATGGCTACCAATAAATTACAAAGCACATCGCCATTGGTTCACAACTTACCAATTATCGTCCCCAAGTAGGATTTGAGGGTTTCTGATAAGGCACCACCGCTTATCGTGTTGAAACACGCTGAGAGAGCTGAAGCACACGCCGCGGTGCCTGAAAATCCACAACATGCCGAACTATTAAATGAGAATGAGCACGTTCACTATAATGGCAGGAATTGGTCGTATATTAGTGAATGAAGAAGGACGAACAAAAGAAAAAAAAAGGTAAACAAAAAAATTTTTATAAACGCGACAAGATAGAAACAAAAGCAAAATAAAATTTGCGGCATAACTATAGTTGAACACTAAAAACGTGAGATTATTCGGAGTAAGAGTTTAGAGAGAGAAATGAAAATCGGAGTAGTAGGAGGGAAAAGCTGATGAAAAATAAACGGAAAAGTAATAAAAAAGAAAGAATTGATTTCGATTTAAACAAAGCGAAGACTCGGGCTTGCCTAGAAATTGAACTCACGCAGCAAAATTCTTCTACATTTTCCAGCCCTACTGCAGAAATTACTCAAATGAGTCCAGCCAGGGCTATTGAACATTCTGATTGCTTCGTCTCGATAGAACATCGCGCAAGTAAATACAGCAACGCGGAACTCGACCAGAATTGCATAACGGACATTCCTCGCGACGATCAGCGGTGGGAAGCTTTGCATCCAAATTCACCAACCTCAAAACCCGAAATTGAAATTAAAAGCCCATTCGGGGACTAAAAGGGTGATTGTTGAGTCTGATATCAGACTGGCGCACTTGTTGGTCTCTCGGTAGAATGTAAAAATGTTCTGCTCAGAGCTGGGAACAGTCTCTCCGGTTGGCAGCATATGGAGAAAACAATCTCTCCCAAAAATTTATAGTTCAGGGCCAAGAGAATGTCGGAGGCTTTATATTTATGCGCCAGGACGTTGTACTTCCCATCCCTATAGACACCAGCCTCAATGATTTCTTTCGCGATTCGAAGATGTAGTAGTGTCTCTCTTGGCACACTCTCTGAGTGTGAAGGGACCAAGATCCTTCAACGAGCACTGAATCTCGCAGAAACGATTTACGAATGTTGAGCGTGAGTAGAGGAAATAAGGGTATTTCAGCTCTGTGGTGAATGGCGACAATTAACCCTCCCCCACACACATTTCTCCTAAGGTCGTGTCTGGAGGAATCGAATTGTCTCAACTTCTCTCACTCTTCTCTTCATTTCCACCAATTAAAAGATCCTTATTAATCCCTCGCAGTTACACGGCCATTACTGGCTCTCAACTTCTCATTCTCAAAATCCGTGAGGTTCTCACTTAGGGCTTCATTTCCTTCAGTTACCGTCGGGGTTTATAGCACAGTAGAGAGCTGGAAATTACCCCGAAGACCAGAGTGTTCACAAAACTTTAATTGCCAAATTGAAGCCGACACAAACGTGTGCACGGGCCAATTTAGCTATCAAAAGCAAGAGCTTGAGGGGCCATCACAAGGCATATTCAGGAGTCACACGAGTTAGGAGCAACAGTTTGTCTTCTGATAATAATTACGAACCGTGGGCCTAAAAGCCAGACTGATCGTAAAGAGGGGTTAGAGGAAGTGATATTGGGGTGGTTACGGTGAGGGGGGGGGGGTACTAAGAATGAGCGAGGCCCGAAATTCCTGTTTCAAAGGCAGAGCCGAAAGCGATTTTCTAAGCCTGACAACCATTACAGGGCTCATAGTGACTTTCAAGAAAGGGGCTGATTGACAGGGCTTGACTGGTGTGGCAGGGCTGGGGGAGGGCTAAGCGAAGCCCTTGTACCAATTTTGGACTCCAGCTAAGTCCAACAGTCGTCACTCATCCTTCAAACTCTCTGTCACAATGTCCTCATTTATGTCCCCATCCCTACTAGTTGCAAGGTCCTCTTCACTTATCGCTGAAGCGCTTTTTCATTATGTGGTTTCCCGTCTCCTGAAGTTTCTCACTCGTCTCTCGACCTCTCCAGTTTCAAGGCTTTCCCTCACCACAAGGACTTAACTTCTCGAACTCCCTCAGGTCCTCACTTACCTGCATTTCTATCAGATGCAAGCCTTCATTCGTCTCTCATTTACAAGGCCCTTGTTATTAGGCTCACAGATTCTAACATCTCTTTTCCTTACTTACGCGTTCATACTGGACGGGCACACAATTGGGGGAATACAGTTTTAATGTTAAATCGACAGAAAGCAAATTGTTAAAACGCGAAAAAAAAGTTGAAGTGAAGTGACTGTGGTAACCAGAAAGACCTGAAAATGATGAAAACAATGATAATAGTTTAGCGGCATTACGCTTTCTCCACTTTCATGTCTTACAACACGGTTAATTTCTGTCCTACCGTCGTCACTCTTGGACTCTTTCTAGAGCTCAGTATGAAGTGAATCCCGAACCCCCGTGCGCCGAGTCGTCATATCGTGACGTCTTCACTTCAAGCCGTATGTTGAACTCGATAAACCTGATTTATTTAAACCTGATGTGCCCACGTAAAGTCTTTTCGATGCTCCCTCCTGGCTCAAGTCTCATCTCTAAAACTACTCTTTCTACTTAGAGCGCGACTGCCACTTACAAGACTTAATTAGCGCCGACACATTATAAGACTTAAAACACTTATTTTAAAATCAAGAGTTTTATAAACTATATCGAAGTCGCTGATGTAATTTCTTACCTATTAAGTACTCGAGGACCATATTCCAACCTATGACGAAAGCGACTCCCTCGCCAACAGTGACGTAACTATACATGTAAGCGGAACCTGTGGTTTTGGGTACTCGAACGCCGAATTCCGCGTAGCAAGCTCCTGAAAAATGGGGAAGTTCATTGTTAAAAGAAAACCAAGATACAGGACATATAATATTAAAGACAGTGTGTTTATTGTCTGGTTAAACGTTGAACGTTTAAAAGGCTGATTTTCGTTGATTCCTCAACATTTCGAGTGTTTGTATTCACGAAGTTCCGGGGTCTTGGAGTTATGCCAGCCTTAAAGGGGAATTCAGAATCTATCTTTCCCCATTTGTCTGGGAGCAACTATTTTTTTCCGAATCACTCCTTTTCAAGTTCGTTTCCTTTCGAGTTGTATACAACGGATTATACGGGGAAGAGAACGATATTCGAGCTGCAGTCGATTTCAACCAGCCTCGTTTGAAGTTCCCAACCACATTCTTCCCTTCCGCTCATATATTCCACTCCTTGTGTATGTGTTAGAGCCCTTTCCGGCCTGTGTATCGCATCCTCACTGCACCTTCATTCGTTTCTCAATAATATTCAGCACGATGTCTGTAGAACAGTGCTATAGCAAAGCGGCTCAGTATTAAGTGTCACTCAACGCCCAGTGCAAATATTGTGACAGTTTCACGTTTCAATTTGAGGCTTCACCTGTTTCGTGAACTGATAACTGCTGCAACCCACTCAGTTAACACTTGAGAACCAATCGTTTTTCCTGCAAAACGTCGTCATTAAGTTAAACACAACAGTCGAGCAGTCGCTGAGGGGGCAAAGAATTTAAACACAGTAGTTAGCAACTCCACGTTCATTTTGGTTTATTAGCGTAAATGATACACCTGTTTTTGCTTGGGAACATTGTGTATCCCCTCCCGATGTTTCAAGGCATCGGTATTCTAAATCTGCGATGTCTATCCGCCGATCGGGTCATATTTTGCCTTTAACGTGGTCTAAATTCGCAAAAAACCTGTTTGGTATCTTCCATGGTGCTCGCCTGCTAGGCAATCCTATCGGACGAAGCCCATGGTTGTTATGGGCAAAAAATGGTTTAAAAATGAACGAAAACGGAATTTTGTCATTTTTATCGAAATTACGTCGTGTTTGGTAGAGTTATCCCGAGCCAGCTGGCTGGAATGGAACAAGGTGTAAGGCTGCGTCTAGACAAAAAACGAGGGATATCAGAGCAAATATAGTGAGCTGAAGTTAACTAATTGAATGAATTCGCAGGAGAATACAGCGAAAGTTATCTTTTATCATTTTTATCACCAGCCCTTCCCGTCACGCTCCAACCACCAGTCAATTCGACTCGTCACGTCGTGCCAATTGCATACGTATTGTTAACAGGTATTTTTAGATGCTGAATCGAACGGGATGAGTCTTGGAGATGTGACACTGCGTTAACAGAATAATAAACCTGCGTGTAATAATTTTCTGGGTATTTGCTTCTGAATCACTTGGGATGAGGAAACCTTTACGGCTGAGGTGAACGCATCATATGAATTACGATTTACCAAGGCGTGTGCGTAAGAGGCAACGCTTTAAATGTATTCAGAATGAATAATGCACCAAGTATTTCGATCAGGAAGTTTTGTTTAGAACCCCTCTCTAAATTTGACACTTGAGGTTTCAAGGCATGATGATTCTGATGTACGCGCGTCATCTATGCCTTTAACGTGGTCTAAAAAATCAATTCTTCTTTCTATGAACAATAGTAAAATCACAGTAAATATAGTGAGTCGAATTCTACTAGTTGAGAGAACCTTTTCACCCCGGTATGAGCTCATGTCCTTGGCACTACTCCGTCCGCATGTCAGTTCGACTCGTCCTATCCATCCAATCGCCAAGCATCGCCTAGAAAACATCATTTTTCGTTGTTCAGTAGCAACGGTCATGTTTCGTTTAGTTTACTAATTTTTTTTATTCTGAAGAGAATGTTATGCCGTTCTGAAAGTACAAATGTTGCAGAGTTGTAATTTTCCAGATTGTTGACGGAGCCGTGTTACATTCTTAATATTTTTCGACGTTTGATAAAATACGGTAAGTGACAACCCTGCAGTTCAAGAGAATAATAAAATAAATTTTG
This sequence comes from Pachypeltis micranthus, assembly GCA_020466155.1. NCBI lineage: Eukaryota > Metazoa > Arthropoda > Insecta > Hemiptera > Miridae > Pachypeltis > Pachypeltis micranthus. The sequence continues at coordinate 52,166,506 of CM035770.1, read as the reverse complement.
AAATCACCCCCCTACCACTGAAACGGGCATCATTCTAGGAATTTATCAAAATTGTCAACTCTCCTAACTATGAACGGATTAGGTTCAGATTTGTTTGGTGAACTGATCGGTTCGCGATACATCTTTTCGGAAGTGAGAACGTAAAAACGGGAGCTTGTTGTGCGTCGAATCCAAGGCCCAGGTGAGTCGTAGAAGGCGTTCTGCTGTTGAGGCAGTTTGAACTGAATCGATGAATCAAGGTGTCCGTAGTCACTCGAGCTCGCGTTATCTGTCACTCAATCCCTACTTCGAAGTTGTGAATTCTCTTTCCGTCCTTTGCTTGTCAATAAAATACTACATTCGCTTTCGTACCTCAATACTACCGTACACGTCTACCCCTACAACTAGCTCAGCGTAGTCACTGGTACTCATTCTTGTCTGGCTGGTTCGCTCGTTAGCCAGTGACGTAAATAGGAGCAGTTACGTAAATTGTGGTACGTCGGTCTTGGTAACGAACTGAGCTTCGATGCCGCAACTTCGTTTTCATTAACCTCATGTGGGAGAGGCCCATTAGGCTCATTACGTAGAGGACGTAATGATTGGAATCGGTGCAGGTTTGGAAACAGTCCGAAGCGGTGTCAAACGAAGCCGTTTCGTAAAATAAACGTTTTTCTTCAGTTTGTTAACTATTTTTTGAATAAGTTTTTTGTAGGCGTGCGATCCGCTTCGGAATAAAATGAACTGCTTTACAGCTAAAAAACTAAAAGTGAAGGCATTTCGTACAACTTTCTATCTGAATCGGCTTCAAATCCTTTCGTTTCATCGTAATAAGGCCATGCGCGAAGAAGTCAGAAGAATCCAAATAGTTCGCAATCCGACGGCAATGACATTAGGAAAGTTGTGTGATGTACTGCGGCGTAGAGGGGTTTAGTCAGCCCACTCTCAATTCCAACCCTGGGCGAAACATATTAAGTCCGGAGCGGCGAATAATAAATCCATCTCCACGGCCCTCGGAGTAGACAGCAGCTGAAGCGTCTCTCACCCTTTGTCACGACGTTCAACCTTTTTCGGGAGACTGGAAATTTTTGAAAGCAAAGTTGAGAGAAGCTTCCTGCCGTGCAAAGTTTATTAAGTCCTCGTCGAAAATAAACTGAAACATCGGAGGTTCGTGTCTGTCGCTTTACTACGACGTTATTACTTTCCTCGGCTGTGCGTTGGCGGGACGAAAACTTTCTCGGTGAAATTAACGAAATTGGGAGGTTGGTTCAATCTTGATGTTTTAATGTTTCTCTCATCACTTGCAAAGGTTTCGACACCACGTATTCCACGAAACTATCCTAACCATCTGATGCGCTTGCCTAAGTCGGCCAAATCTCGATGTCTCTAAAATCCCAGTACTTTTAGCAAACTGCGTTGCTTATAATATCGATATTTCACCTTGCCCGTCATTGTAGCGGTTAGGATATTTTAAAAGAACATCACACCATTCAATGACTCAATTCTGGTAGCTATGTATGGCTTGCCACAACTCACCTAACTCACCTTGATTCACGGCTCAGTGCTGTGGATATTTGTTCCCACCTCCATTCGACTAAGTTGATGTGGCCAGCTTGAATGCACAGATTCGGCTTTTCCCTGTGACGGTGCTGGCCAATGAGTGCTTCGAGCTTCCACTGAGGGCGGAAAGATTTTAGCGACTGATAGCAAGCAATTTTACCGACTGCCGCTTAATCAAATATTTAATCAGTTGCCTCGATTGAGTTTTTACTTTATTGACGGGTAGAAAGAAAAATTTATTTGAACGACTGAATATTATTTGTGGAGTTTTCTTCAGGTCTCAACGTTCTGTGTGTCCTCTGAGTGGAAAGAACACCCCTTGATGAGAAAATGATTTGTGTGCGTGTCTGAACGAGATTGGTATTAGAGAGAAGAGAGAAAGAGAGAGAAATATTTTATTCATAGCAAATGACACAAAGAAATATTTAATACATCATGTGTTGACCATGAATTAGCCGAAATAGGCTAGGCCTGTTCTTCGGCTAGAGTAACCCAACATATAACCATGAAACACCAAAATGTCGGTGTGAGCCTAATAAAAACTAAACTAAATGTGATGAAAATTCCAAAAAATGGTTTTCTTAAAAACAGCTTTACGAATTTTGATTGAATGCTTATTTTTGGACAGTAGTCAATGGTATCCCTTCACTATAATATGTTCATCTGGGGGAAAAACAAAAGCAACACAATAAATTACTCCAATTTCGATGAAACTCGACTGTACTGGAGTTTTCTCATGACAAATCTCGCTCTGTTGAGACTGTTTACTTCTTTTTTTTTTTTTCTTGAAAACGGTGGATGCAGGTGCCCCTCACTGCAGCCACAAACGCGCCTATTGTAAGGGCGTCCTTGATCCTCAGATCATGCCCCTGCACCACCCCCAGGCCCCACGGAACTGGTCTCACTTGGTGTGAGGTCACCTAGGTGCCCCCACCACCCCCGCACAGAGGATATCCGCAAGTTCTGCATTTGCCACCTCTTCGGACTGAAGAAAGGGCCTCCCAAACACACAATGGCTGCGAGTCCATCGCATACGCTCAGCACATGCTCTGCCGTCTCTAGCCGCCCTACCTTGGAGACCTGCATACCTGTACCTCGCACTTGCCCATATTTGCAAGGTGGTACCTCAGTGGACAGAGACCTGTGAACAGGCCACATATGATCCTCATATCCTTCCTCCCCAGTGCAAGCACCTCCTTGGCCCTCCCTCTGGAGAGCCGGATGAAGAGTTTTGACTGTCTAAGGCCGGGCAGCCCCTGCCAATGGGGAGCCCTAATAAATAGGATCCTCCCATTTGCTATCCTCTCTACGTACATGGCTCCTGGTAGTCCCAACAAAGGGCTCAGGGCCAATAGGGATCTGCGCCGATCCCTTCTTAGCCAACCTATCAGTCCGTTCGTTTCCCTCAATACCCTGATGCCCTGGCACCCAACACAGTGTTACACTGTTGTCCTCCGCCAGGGACTTCAGTCCAGTTAGACACTCCCACACCTTCCGCAATGTAAGACAGTATGAGGCTGACACCTCGAGTGTGGCCTGACTCTCCACCATGATGTAGATTCTCTGCCGCTTCAGTCCTCTCTACAGCAGCCGCTGCACACAGACCGTTACCGCAGCCACCTCTTCCTGGAACACCGTAGCCAGCGACCACAATGGGATCGCCGCTCTGATCCTCGGCCCAAAGATGCCTGCCCCTGCAAGGCCACCGTGCACTGAGCCATCAGTGTAGTATACCAGGGCCCCAGCTTCGAAAGCGGGAACTCCCCCTTCCCACCTGGATCGCTCATGAATGTGTATCCGAAGCTATGTTTACTTACAAAACGCAGAATGGTGTACAGTAAGAGTGATGATGGTTGTAAAATAATCAAGAGCAACCTCAGATTTTCCGGAATTCAAATTGACGTCCTTTTTGGAGTAACGTTTTTCGCAGTCTCGTGTCATTTGACAGTCTCAAAATTACCTATACGTTAATTTTTAATGAAGGTCGTTATAGCTCATGTAGCAGCAGTTTAGGATATTATTTTCCAAGGAGTCGTTCAATTTCAGTTCTTTTTTATTCAGTATGAATGTGGTCTAAATATATGTTTTTCACTGTTACGTAGTATTCCCAAGGTGTACACTTGCAGGCATGTTTGTGTTTAGAATTTCGAGCTCCACTCATTCAATTACTTTTTGAGCACGTCATAACTAATAGTGAGGAAGGCTTATGTAACGACGCTCTTCCGAGCCAGCGTTAACCTTCCGTTGGTTCATAGAGCCTAGAGCGATCAATCATAAGAATATGTGGATTAGTCCCTCATCCATCATCGAGTTAGCCCGAACATATGAAAGAACAGTTCCCAATCAGAATGGTCCAAGTGTCAGCTCCACGATGAAGTCAGATTGTGGGTTCCGCAGTACGCAGAACAGTAACATCAATCGATGCTACTTTCAGATTGCTCTATACTCGTGATTTCGAGTCAGTTATGCAATAGGCGTCGACACATCATTTTATGTTTCGATCTGAGGCCGGTGATGCTTACTACAATGGGATAAGCGGGGATGAAACTGCTGAATGCAGCTAAGTGTCCTACTGGCTTTGACATAATGAGAGCGAATAGTGAGTCCGTTAAACTTTCGCATTATCTTCTACTGGTTAGTACCCAACTTTTCGTCTCCATAAATATCTGGTAAAAATTTGGTAAAGGAAGCAAAAATAATGAAGCTAAAATTGGAGGTCTTCACTTTTTGGCTAAATAGTTTCAACGATTTACACCTAACTAACGAGATGTCTTCAAATAGTGAATATCTATACATTGTTGTCTATAAATGTTCCTCTAACAGTCCATTGAAGGAAGATAAAAACCAGAATGTGTTGAAAATAGTGTTTTTTTCAACTATTTTCATAATTTCAAGAGTAACTGCTCCGCTGGATTTGGACGATCTTGCGGAGTGTCTTTGAGCACACACTGATATTTCGCTCTTCGTAATACTATCTGTATCTATCTGTTGAACGGAGATACAATCCATGATAGCTTGAAAAGCAAGATTTGTCGTACAATTGATCGTTTTTCCACTTTTTTCAAATGTGGTTTCAATGATTTCGGTCAAAACTCGTACTAAGAGCCCCAAATAACTGCTACGTACATTTAGATTAGATACAGCTCGTCGATTTGTGGAGGGTTGCGGAGAGTTGTATATTGCACTTAACTATAAGAGCATTCACAGGTGGAGTTGCCTCAGTTGGAAGCTTAACTATTTGCGCACGCTGTGAGTTTAACAAAATACGACGTCTTACCACCCGCAAAGGCATCGTAGTTTGGAGTAGGTTTGAAGGAACTTTTAGTTCCAACACGCCACTTCTTAAACCTTTCGCCCTCTACTAGAGCTATGCCAAGCACTCAGAATTTGCCTATACATCTCAACAAAAAGTGAACGCAGTAGTTTCCACATCTAAATTACTCTACGGGTCGCTAAATCGTTGATTTTGAAGCACATCGCTATCTATCAAAGCATCAGGTTCAAGTTATGAAATGAAGAGTGAACGAACCAGTAAAGCGTACCTGAAAATAAGGAAGCCATCGCAGCGATAATGAAGGAAATTACGACTCCTGGGCCTGCTACGTTTTTGGCGACCATCCCAGCCACGAGATACATACCTGTAATAACGTCAAAAGTGTGTAGATTAAACGAAAGAACGGGTCTCAAGAGTTGACCAAATTCGGATTTTTTAGCAAGTTGAATTACCTGTGGCGACGCACGAGCCTACACCCAGAGACGTCAAGTCGAGGGTCGTCAGACATTTCTGAGAAAAAAAAAACGTTATTGAGTGATCAGTGCATTAAGATCTATACTGTCAACGTGCTTTTTTTAATAGAAAAGGATCATGTGTACTGTTAGAAATGGTAATAAGTGAAACGGCACGTCTTATTTCGGCTGTACAGTAGTATGGCTGGTAATAGTCCTGGATGGTGTGGAGCATAACTTATGCAGTTTTCCCCCGGTCAGTCTCAAAGACCATCAGACGAACTCTAAAGAACTTACTGTTTTGAATACACACTTATTATAGAGGAGGCTGCTTAGGTAGGATTGGTGAGCGTGAAGGGGGAAGGGGGAGAGTTGAGATTATTTTCATGTCAGGGTGCTTTCATTTGCTGATTCGTCATGAGCCTTATCTGCATTAAGAATAAATTCGTCACTTTAGCTGAGGCGGTTGTCATTAACCTAATGTGAATTGGCCTGAGGAATTGAGGGTTGCCAACATACTGGTTGGATGATTGCTTTGGGACATGCGAAGGAGGTATCTTTGGGTAATCGAGAATTCCAGAACCAGCGTTAAGGTCGGCGTGAAACTGAGGATGGTTACTGAGCACTTTGTCGGGTTAGTCTAAAAGCTCAGGGCCTGAGGTGGTACCGAAGTACGCTGAAACTTGAAGGTTCCGAGTCAAATTTGTGACTACCTCCTGCTACTTAAAAACAAAATGAATAAATTTGATGCAACTGAGAAAGCCCCTGATACTGCCTCAAATGGGCCTATCTCGTATCAGAGTACATTAGCTGCCTCATGTCCTCCCAATTCCACAGTAGTGCCGGGGGAGACTAACTTACCAAAATTGGACAAGTACCTAAGTGGACAGGGAGTTGTGGACAGCCAAATACCATCCATATACTTTCTCCCTCCAAACTGAGGGTCTCTCTTGTTCGCTCCCCGAAGAGTATAATGTACGTGGCCAAAGGCAGTTAAGTTTGTTTGTCAGACTCTTCAGGCAGCGAATGAGAAAGATCCTCAACCTGGATGTTTACTGGTCACCGTCCGCTAAGGTACCACCTGGCCAAGATTGGCAAGTCAGAGGTACAGAATTGCAGATTCTGCGAGTTGGAGGTAGAGACAACGGAGCATGTACTGTGTAAGTGTGAGGGTCTGTCTGCAGCTAGCCTCAGAGTGCTTGGGGCTCATCAGCTGCGGCCTGAGGAGGTTGCGGGGATGGACCTAAAGGTTGTCTTGCGTTTTGTGCGATAATGTTGGGGACGTATTGTGGACGCTGCATCAGAGAACAGCAGCTCCACAGGAACTGGGAGAACTCGAGGGGGCTCATGTTGTAGCCACAGTGGGGCTTCCTCAGTGCCACCGAGCAATTAAAAAAAACAAAGAAAAAAGTGCAATAAACAACCTTGACTACTTTTGGATAAGACACATCTCGCCAATGAGAAGCCTGGCACTTCTCTTCTCCCACTCGCTAACTTCCTTATTCACACGGCTCTTGGTGGTCTTCAAAAAGAGCTCAGGTCCGACGAGGAGTAGCTCAGGTGTCGGCCTCTCCACTCTCTTCTATCCCTGTGTGACCTGGCACCCAACATGTGTTAATGTGTTCTGCTTCGCCCGGTAAACTGTATCGCTACCCGGATCCCTGGCCATAAACCACCTGCTGCCAGGCCACCTCTCACCGATCCGTGTGTGTAATATACTTCTAGTTAATGGAGTGGAAGGCGAAAATCGAAAAAACGCGACTAGGTAATTGGGATCGCCCGCATTTTGTTTGCCAACCGAATACTGTTTACATCTGGTATTGCCGTTGGACTGTAATGTCTTTCTTTCGAAGGGAAACCCCTCCAACCTGGTGACGTTTCTCTCTACGTACCCTCCTTAATATGAAAATAAATGACTTCGTCCCGACTACGTCCCTATAAACCCCCACTCTGTCGATTATCGTTCAACGGCAAAACGTCAGTCAATCCCTCAATCGTTTAGCAAGTGCTGATTAGGTGTCAACACCGACTCACTCGCTAAAACGACCTCTCTCATCAATCATTTACAAACCTGTACGGCACTCTCTCACCCCCCCCCCCCCACCCATTCGCTTCTCAACTCTCTCAACCGCCGGCGTATTTCCAGTTTCTGGCTCAAATCTTAAAGACGAAAGTTCGCAAGAAAACAAATGGAAAGGAATATGAAATGTGAGGCTTTCGTTTTTCCTTGAGACAAAAATAGATCTCGTGGCGCTGGGGCTTTCCCCCTCTTCCCACCGCCACACCGCCATCACCATCGACCACCTTCGCTGACAAGGAAAGCAAAAGTGAGTTGAGACGTCTGAGCGGTAAATAAATTAAGCGAAACGTCGAAAAGCGTCTGGTTAGTTATGACGTGTTTGTTACTTCAGTCCAACTCCCGCCCTGACACACAGTTTTCAACTTTGCCGTTAGCGGAGTGTGGGCGTACACTTTAGAAGTCTTCAGCCACGCCTTTGACAATCCATGGGTTGTAATATATTGACACAACACATCGAACGTGACGCACTCTTGTATTTTCTTACATTCGCCTCAGCAGACTGCTAAAACGAGCGCAGTGTAGCACGTAGTGAACTGTACATGCCAATGCTAGCATAAATCATGGGGCTGCTAAACAGTACGAACGTCCGTAGGCCGACTTATTAAACAGCACGAGGAGGCCAATCCTGCCGCAAATGCGTGTTGTTTGTCTCAGACTCGCTCTTACGGGAGAGTGCACGAACGGCCAACTGCAAGAAGAACTCCAGGCCCAATTCGTTAACTGCTGCGAGAATTCAGCCCTGAGAGTCTGTGTTAAAGTGGAGTTTTGTCGTCCTCGACATTCAGCTCGTTTTGACTTTCTGATTTACTACGCCAGAAGTGTTTTTAGAGGAGTGAGCACCGTCGAGTATCAAATCTTTTCTCCCTCATGCACCCGCCCTCGCACAATGATCCTAAAACAACTCGGTAGAAGGTTCAGCTGATTGAAAAGCCAACGAAGTGGAGCAAATAAGAAACTTTCGTTGAACGAGTTGCCTCTCACGAAGAGTGTCAACTCAACTAATATCAACCGGGTTGACGTTGATTCGGCTGTTCAGAGATTTACCTTTTTTTATATCGCTCACCGCGGCATGCTCTGTATGACGGGGAAGAGAGTGAAAGCAAGGCATTACCAACTTTCCATTGAGCTCTGTGTGACCGGTGTACGTGAGGCTCGTTTATCCTCCCCTGTGCTGTTCCACCATCACTCACGTCTTCCCACGGTGGTTTCAGTCTGGCATGATTGATGAAATCTCATTCTCTCAGTCACTGATGATCCCTGAGCAGAATCGTAACACGAAACTCCATCCCATGTTTCCCTCCACACGCTCAAACACGTACCGTGTTTTAAATAATGTTAGTCTGGCATAACAACATCCCTCTCTGGGGTTCTCGATGGTAAGGATGTCAACCAACTCAACTTATAAATTTGGTAGAAAATTTTTTTATCGTTTTCAACAGCACGCTTTAGTCGTATGTTTCTGCCCCTAAACGGTCTAAAATCTTCAATTTTACCTCTGTGTGGCAAACCGATTCGTTCTTCTTTTCTTCAAATAGTCTACCCCTGGGCATTTCTCCCAGGTTCCCACCCCAGGAAGTACCCTATCTAATAGTCTGACCAAACGTCTTTATTCATTCCCCATGACCATTTACCCTAGTTCTGATTGACAACTTCCAGGATAGATACTGAGAACTCTCCATTTCACGCCGACTATTCGAGAAACAAACAACACCTGGTTAAGACTCGTAACACCCTTGCCACTTGCATCGTAGGTTTCCGTGTCACTGTGGGGTTATCCTCTTCCTAAGGGGTGAGTAATGCCATTGTTCAGACGCGTCTGCAGTTTGTTCCGTCTTGAATAGTGTTGGAGAGTGCCTTTCGTACTCTAATGCTTGAATGGGGTACCACAACTCAGGCGTTGAGCCCGAGGACTGTCGGTGGGACGGACTTATGTAGAAATGGACACGCTAACCAGAAACTTACTTTCGAAAGGTTTATTGTCAGTTTTCCTCTACAACATCCCACTCGCCTGGCTTTAAAACGTCCTACGCTGACCCGGCGCTGGGGATTCGTCCTTAGTGAGAAGCAAAAGTGAGCCACCCCCGCGAAATATGCGAAGAAAACCGACACACCCTAACACTTACAGCTAGAGTCGGAAAATAAAGACAATATCGTGCGACTAGTTGCTTGTTGGAAGGTAAAATATAAGAACTATAGCAGCGACGTCAGCAGCGATAGGTTGCGGCTGTCGAATGGTCATTACTACGGCCAGATAGAAAAACTCTAATTTACATAACCCTCGCGAGGTCTGTGTAATCAACTTTGCGTCAGAACGGAAGGATAACTGTTCATTCAAGTGCATTCGGAGATTACACCACAACTATTCCAAACCCTTGTATAAATTTACATACTTTGAACTCTATGGGGCGTACAGGGATCTCCAAGCGCAGGTTGACATTGAACTGTTATGCAGGGGGGGGGGGGAGATATATTTGGAGAGCCGCTGACTCATGAAAAAATTACAGCGATCCGATCCAATAGCCAGCTCAACTTTCGTCGGATTATGAACCTTCATCTATACCACTAGACTACGATCGCTTGGGTGCCAGCAATGGGAGACATGAGGTACAGAACCTCAAAGTTAGCACGCCTACTTGAATGCTCCCACACAAACGGAATATCAGTGAAATATTTGGTACGACGCATCACGCATTTTCCTCAGCCCCACCTGCCTTTAGCAGTCTTTATCACTCAAGCTGCTAATCAAATCTGTTTTGGCTAGTCCTAATTATCTGATGGTCGTTATTAACCCATTCTTAAATAGGTATTGTTGGGCACTCGAATAGGGAATATTTAAACTGAGAAATAAATGAACGTGATGAGCGTGAGTGAAAACGGTATTATGCTGAACAGAATAGCGATATCCAGTTGAGTATGGATATGTTACGCAAGCAAAGGATTCTCAATACATGTGAACTGGTTGTGGGACACTAAGGGAAGGGAGGGGGCGAGAGAGAGTGGGAGAGAGATGAATTGTGAGTAGCGCAAGAGTTGACTTGGAAGGAGCTGTCTGTTGAGAAGAGGAATATAAAATTGAGGGGTGGGAAAAGTTAGCTGGGAAAGTCCAGGACTGGGGAAAGTCCATTATCAATTTGGTGTGGGACTTCCACAGGCACAAACAAAAGGGTTGAGATAGAAAGGTGTTTGGGGAAATAACTTTCAGTTGGGCCAATGAGTACTGTCAGGTCTGAGCGCGGATATTCCGGAGGTCAAAGATCCAGCAAATTCGGCTTCGTCGAACAGGTATTTTATTGGACTGCCACCGCGATTTCATGATGGATACATCATATGCGTGGAGTTTATATGGCAAAAACTGCCGCAAATTCGATTATCTGGGAAATTATTGGTAATTTATTGCGCTGCTCTAGTCATTTTTCCCTGTGTGAAAACTTTACAGCACTGTTTTATCATTCGAATTGTTTATATACAAACTGTAATAAAAATCTTTGAGAAAAATGGTATTTCTTGGAAAAGCCTTTGAAACGTAAAGATCTAAATAAAACTTCAAATTTGTTTGTTTTCGGCCGATCACGTAACTTTCCTTCTCGCTAAGCGCTAAGCAAAATAAAAAGCAGAAATCCCCGTTTTATTATTCTACATATTTGTGCGTGTGTGACAATATTTTGTAAGCAATAGTTAGTAGCCTAATTTTCGATCTTTTGGGGCAACGGGCCTTGGGTATTTAATTGATGGGAAAAGAGAGGTGTCAGTGATCAATCTGAATGGAAACCATGCTGATTGTGGCTACTGGGCATACTAGGGAGTGGATGGGTACGAGAGAAATAAGGAATAAGCTGAATGAGCCGAGGGCACTGCCAAGTTGGGTGGATAGTCATGCAAATGAAATGCGTATAAGAGAGGGCTCAGTATGCTTCCTTGGAGTAATCTCTCTATGATTACCTCATTAAGGTTCGGATACAGTAGATCGGCACTTAACACGGGGTTCGGAGATGCCGTCAGGCAATTCTGTTGTAAGAATCAGGAAGAACTAATGTCACTTTGCGACGTGCCCTTCGTGCCGAACGCGGTCAAACGCCAGCTGCTCCGGTAAAATCGCGGTTGTCGGGCTCACTGTAGGGTAGGGTTATTTCAATTTCTTCCTGCCTTCGCCTTTGTGACGAAAAATCAAGTTGGGGCCCTAAGGGTCGGCACTGCCCAAAGATGTAAATGTCTCCCCATGCTAACCGTTAGAGTTGGCAGCCTATGTACGTCATTCAGTTTTTTGGTTGAACTGCTTTGTGAAATGAAAAACACCTCTTGGAGCCACATAACACGATTGCTGATTCTAATTTGGCAAGTTATGTCTTAGTTCGACAACGATGACTACCTAAATAAACTTGGAAGTGGGACACCGCTAAGTAAGGTTAACTGTCGCTATGCTTAGGGGAATATTCATATTTCTAAAGAGGAGCTGGATATTCGTTGAGGTCATGGAACATGTATACTCCCACTCTTGATAACCATTCTAGTCCTCGACACCACGTTTCATCAGGAATCCAACTCTAACTCCTCTCAAAACGATAGCTACAATTTCACTTAGCTTGTCGAGCGTTCACTTCTCTTCGTGTCGCCGAAGAGAAACCACTTACATTCAACCCACATTTTACAGCGAGTGAAGAAAATCCAAGGTAATAGAAGGTTCCTACGTGTCTCAAATATCGTTAAAGGCGACGCGATGCCAACGTGACAAGGATGGGGTAAATTCATGAGAACTATCAGCCGAGTTTTGCGTCTTTCTAGACTGTTTTCGTCAGTCAGAGATACTTGGATACGAGAGAATATATAAACGAGTTATATGACAGGGGGCTACACGGGTGGTGGAGAAGCTCCTACCCCGTAGTAGGCAGCCGCTGAGCCCACGTGTGTTTGGCTGTTGGTAGCCAAATATCGATATCACAATGATGTCAATATTTGCGGGTAGATATATGACCAATTTATCGATATTAGTAGGGAGGAATATGAGTAAGTAGCGGATTGCTTGCTACTTGGGCTGGATCTATGTTCCCATCAGCTTCAAGTAAATCCGCTTACCCATCGTTATTCCAAGTCATCTGCAGTCTGCTAAATTGTTCTCCACTCAATCAGTGGTGTAAAACGAGGTTTTCTAACGGTCCTAAAAATAGTTAGCAAATGTAGCGGGGCGAACCAAACCCTTTCATTCAGCGGAGTCTCGTCCTGGGCATTTGTGCTGACTGGGCACCTCAAATGCCCCCATTCGCTGTCGTCAGTCGTAACCGAGCGGTTCTCTTGTCGCCTTTGCTCGCATTCGCTCCCTCCCAGTTCCCTGTTTGTGGTGGTTAAACTTCCCCGAGTGAAATTACGAATAAAACTTTCTGTTCCGATTGCATTCGGTTAATATCGTACTAACTCCCCGACTCTCTTAGTGCGATATACCCTGCCTACACCCTGGCTTGATTGATCCACCAACCTTCTCCCACTCATTTTGAGAAGTAGAACTGGCAGGAAAACGGGAACAAGCCGACGGACGAGTAGTGGCTATATCATGGGAGAAGCTATCATCTTCCCCACACATTTAGGAAACCGGGAGACGGTGATCCAAGTTCAAACAAATGACGGGGAGGTGAAGTTTGAGCTGGGGTCAAAGGTAAAGGTGAATTTCATGGGCCTTCACGGTTGTGGTGAACAATGAACTGTGCCAACTATCCGAGGAGCGAGAGTTAAAGCTCCACCGGCAGCTTTAAAATATTACAGCTATCGAATAGGGAATACAGCAGCATTGTAGCTAGCGTGTACGGTGCTGCCATGGGTCCCGCTCACTCCCATTCTCTTCAACAAATACTTCCACTCCTCCCCTATTTCTTTTTTCCCCTTTAGAAAAAAAATTAGATGGAGAAGGCGTTCTTTTGTTGCACAGCGCAGCTTGAGGAAGAAACGAGCTGTTCCACAAAGTTGTTCCATAAAAGTTGGTTTGAGCGTTTCTTCAGTATTTGATCCGGGGGATGGAGTTTACTTGGCGGACCCACAAATCCGAGGAGTCGCTCCGAAAATACTAATAGAAGCTAATCCCCTCTTGTCTTACTTTTGATCCGCAGAAGTTCCTATTTGACGAAGAGGAAGCCGCATGAGTTTCTTATCTCTTCAATATGACGAGAGAGAGAGAGAAGGAGAGAGAGAGAGAGAGAGAAAAGGTCGAAGGAGAAGAAAACCCACTTTCCTCAGTTAATAGGAGCAAACGAAGAGCCTGACGCCTTTTATTCATCTCTCGGCGTAGAGAGACTCCTGCGACCTTCAATTTCTTCCCAAGAGGTTCCAAACGTCTTCCCCAGGATTTCTTAATCCCCCAAACGTCCCCCTTGGAACTTTTTCAATTAAAAACACCCCTGGCCTCCGGATTGTCTAACGGACCCTGAATTGAAGGCATCAACTGGCGCTCATTTTGGGCGTTCTTTCGAACAGGATTGAAAACGATGGTCGGTAAAATCCACGGAATGTTAACGTCCCGGAGATTTAACGTTATTTGGCGGAAATAAATCGGACCGCGATTTTACGTCGGATTTATCTCTGAAACTGTTGGGGAAAATGGGGGGGGGGAGAGAAAGTTGAGAGCTGCAAAGGGTGTTTGTGGGCGAGAGGCAGGGCATCTCCCTCTCTCAGTCACTTTAACCACTCGTGGAAGCTTATTCAACTGTTGACTGAACGCGGGGAGCATCTGGAAGATACGGATTTCTTTATTTACTGAGCGGAAATGGATAAATGAATGTGCGTACGCTTTTACTTTGCAACATGTGCTTCGCTCCACAACACAAACTGAATTTTTTATTGGTAAACGAATAAATAAATGTGTGGTGTTCAGCCGAAGAGATACGTTGAGCAGTGGGGGAGGAGGGGAGACGAGCAAAAAAAAACTGTATCAGAGCAGAAGAATATAGAATAAGTTTGTTATCACAAGTGACACGCGTTACTGAGCGGACTTAGAATGACTTGGACACAACGCATTGGGGTCGCACGAGACGAGATTCTGAGGAGAGAAACCCCTTAAGAGAGGTGGGGAAGAATCGTGAAGACGTTAACAGAAAGATGGATCGTCGGAGGTCTCTGCGACTTGATTCGTAGAATGTAGGTACGGAGAGCTTTTGGTGCACCCATAAACCAGGGCTGGGGTTTTGTTGGTCTACTTAGGACTCGATGAAGAGAGATTAGTAAGCAGTGAGTGCCTCAGGATGCCGCCGACAGAGAAGCCCATGAGGAGGCGGCGGTATGGGGTGAGTTCTAGCTTGATGAGAAATACGACGGAGCACCCACCTTACCTCACAATCCGTCTCTCCTCATCTTGACTGCATTTCACCTGCAGCGCGACAATTGTTGAACTCTGTCTGGGATATGCACCGCGGCCCTATTGTGCCAGTCTTAGTTTCTCAATGACCAATTATAGTTGTACCAAAGACCGAAAATCGCTCCCTCTCAAGTTCCTAGAACATGCTCAGGAAGGAGTCTCCTAATCTGTACCACACCACCTAAACTGAGGGAGGGGTTGTCGCTACATGTGCTAGTTCATATTTCTGTGTCTCATGATGATGATCCACTTTAATCTAGTGTATTGATACCGGGATAAAGCGTTTGGAGTGCTCCACTCAAATCAAACTAGCGATTGACTAGCGATGCAGATGCCCCACAATCAGGCCGTAGTCCGGCCAGATGATCCGCCCTGTCATTTCTAGTGATCCCTCTATGCCCAGGGATCTAGTAAACAGCTCTGTTAGCCGCATCATGCACTCTCTCGCCATTTTTGACGTTGTGCAGTACCTCAGCGCCTTGCAGAATAGAATGCCCGACTATCGATCATAGTATTGATAGTTTTATCGCTATCAACAATACAGGTACTAGCTAACAACCAGCTAATCTGCGTTTGAGAAAAGCGCTTAAAACTCCTGCTAATTAAATTCTCCAACAACTGTTGGTTGTTCGACTGAAAAATTGATAAACCCACTCGTGGACCGATGAAATTGATGAAGTGAGACTCGAGACATTAGGAGCAAGGCTTACTTGTGGCAAGACACCGGAATAGAGAAAAGTCGTGAAAAGTGATGACAGTTAAATGGACTGTATTTAAAGCACTTGAGAGATAGAAATGAGAAAGAGTGGAAGCGCTGAGGTTGGTGTCTTTGGACTAAGTGGCGAAGTGGCTTGCTTGGGACTTGCGAGTACACAGTTCAATCCAATCACAAGAGACTGAATGATGAGAAACGAAGAAAACCCTGAAAGGAAGATTGAGTCGGCGAGGGAGGGAAAGCATTTAATAAATGATCGGTTTTGACTTGATGACCCTTCGGAACACACGAGGGGCCATCTTTCAGTCTGAGTGAAGTCGGAACGTGTACGACTCTAAACCGTAGAAAGGGCGTAGGAGAAAAGAGGGAAGACCTGGCGATTTGAAGGCGAAGGCTTCTGGAAATATATTGGATTATATTTCCAATTTTTGATTTTTCGGCAATCGTACCCCTTTTGTAAAATAACGGGATGGACTCCAGAGATCGACAAATTATTATTGCGAAGGATCACCCGATGGGGAATTTTAAAACGTCTCCTTTCTGGGAGTTCCTCAAAGTATAACACAACATTCCGCAACCAACGTAATTCGACGACCTGTTGCATATAATAGTGTTGTATCATTGCTGCTGAACCATTTATAGCAAACAAAACGTGCGGAAATACTTAAATAAATATTTACGGAATTGTGGTACCGAACGTTATCATTGTTTAATCGAGCCAAACAGCAGTATCTACGTTGCTGTTGTAGTAGTTAAATGTTACAGTTAATAGAAGATAATTTGAGGATTTAAACGAAATCGAACTTAGGGTTATCGGATTTAGTAGGCCTTGAAACGCAGAGATCTAAAAGAAAACCCAAAGTTTTTCTCCACACGGTTGTAATACTTCCCTTGCCCTTTGTGTCTCGGAGCGTAAAATAGAGATATCACTCAATGTATGATTAAATTATTGCTGAAATAACGGTAATATCATTGGGGCCGAACGAAACGGTATATCATAATGTCAGCAACGCAGATAAGAATTAGGTTACAAAGAAGAAGAGTAGAAAGTCAGGTATACGTTGAATTGGCACATACATGTCAATGGAGTTGCCAATTGGGTCTCCCAACACCTTCACACAGACAAGGTTATGCCTAACGTCCATCCTCACGTAACACTCAACTACTTTCTACTTGAGCACTCACCCTCAATTTTTCCTTTCCTGGTTGGGAACGAGGTCCAAGGGGGCCGTCTTCTTGCAGACATTCGATATCTTTGGTTCGTATAAGTTTGCCAAAGAGTGTGAGACAGTCCTTCTTTGTGTCCCCAGACGTGAATATTCCCGGTTTCAATTTCTCTCTGAAAAGAAGTACGATAATTATCAAATTGTTAATGGTAAAACATGAGTGTGGACAGTGGTACATTGTCGTTAACAACGTGTGGGCACAGTCATGCAGTTTCTTAGAAGTGAGGATTGACCTTTCAGGGAGTTTAATTAAAGCAACACTCCCAACAGCTCAGCACAAATGGGGGACCTTGATTTGAGAAATAGATGAACGTGGTGAGCGTGAGTCAGGGGGTGTATTACACTTGACAGAAAAGCGATGTCAGTTAGAGTCGAAGTATATACGTGAACAAGGGGACTCTAAATACACGTGAACTGGTTGCAAGCGCTTTTGCCAAGTAGGTAGAGGATACAGAGAGTGAGAGAGAGAAAGTGAGTAGCATGAGCTGAGAGATGAGTGAGTCGCCAGACTTGCGAGACGAATAAGTTGGAAGATGACTGTCGTTCGTGAGAGCCTATGTAAAGTTGAGAGGTGAGAAAAGGATATTTTGGAAAGTCCAGAAAACGGGGAAACCCGTTGTCACGCGGAAATAACTGAAATGCTGGACTTTCCACAGGTACAAGCAAAGGGTTAAGATCAGAAAGGTGTTACGGGAAACAATGACTTTCCGTAGTGCTGGCATTCGAAGTTCACTAAACGACACTGGAACCAAAAAGAGGGTGTGATGAGTGCATAAGAAAATAATTCTAGTTGTGCCCGATGAGTACGTTTTTGTCGTTCATCACAGAACACGGTACAATACTTGGTCTGAATACTTGGTCTGAATACTTGGTCACTCATACAAAAAGAACGAAGATCTAATCGCAGTTGCATGTATAGTCAAAAGCGCATCTGCCAGCAATTGTGGCATGTGAATGGCATAAAGACTGTGCCCTGTGTCTTTAGTTTTCCCAAACATTAATTGTCTCTCTCAAAAACGGCTCTCATGATTTTGATTAATCTTACTGGGTAGTTTCAACAAACTAGTCCCTCAATTTTGTTCTGTAGAGCCGTTTCATCAGAAATACGTAAAACGATAATACAACGCTCGTAATTCAGCTAACGAGTTTACCAATGTTACCCGGGTTGGAAACCGACCAATCGTCACGCACACCTATAAGTGCTGTTTTGACTAGGATAGACTTGAATGAGTCTCGGAGACGGATTTTAGTTGAGCATGAACTTTTAATTTGAAGAGTTGATATTTCACAAGATTTGAAGACTCGGATATACAAGAAAAGGTGACTTAAGCAGGATATGATTTGAGTATATAAGCGCGAACGAGGAGGGCTCTGGAGGCATGTAACTGGTTGTACGGGAAAGGAAGGAGAAATCCGAATTCGATGTTGATGAGAGGTGAAACAAGTGTTCGTTGGGAGAATTGAGAGACGACTGTATTGCGAGAGGTGTTTGATGACTGTTGGGAGAACTGTAGACGACCGACTATCGCGAGAATTCGTAGTAGAATGAGTTTGGGAGGAGCTGCGAGCTGTGGAGAGGAATTTGAAAAGAGAGGAGGACTTTTATTTTGGAATGTCTAGACGAAGGGGAAATCCGTCCTCAATTCGAAATAACGGAAGAAAGGAAATTTCCACGGGTAACAAAAAGGGGTTGAGGACGAAAGGCTATGAGGAAACAATGACTTTGCCATTAAGGGTCAGGGAGTCCCGTTAGGGCAGGTGCGGGAATCAGACGTAAAAAAAACTTTACTTATTCGGCGTTTTGCCTCTACCACTATTAATAAGACAGCTTGATGGGCTCTTCTCGCGGGTTAAGATTTGGAAATAACAACTAACAGCTCGACGGATGCTTCTTTTGAGTTCTTACTGATCGCTGAAAGCAAAACGAATAAAAACGAGTTGGGGACTAAATGATATAAGAACTCAAGGCCTTACGTGCAGCTTGACTGTCCGACGTAATGCACACCTTTTCCGCTGCAAGAG
The DNA here is from genome assembly GCA_020466155.1 of Pachypeltis micranthus. NCBI lineage: Eukaryota > Metazoa > Arthropoda > Insecta > Hemiptera > Miridae > Pachypeltis > Pachypeltis micranthus. The sequence goes on along the minus strand of CM035770.1, from coordinate 52,147,868 downwards.
AGTGCTTGCCGTTCGCACACTATTAATGCAGAAAGCTCTGCATGTAAAACTTGCCCAATGGTATCACTGCCCTTGATCCTTGGCCCATTAAAACTCGTATCTTTTAGGCCACCCCTCATTGATATGCCCTTAATCGTGGGTCCCCCTTCACATGAACGGCAGTTTAAACTTATACTTCACCCTGGTTGAACCCGTAGAGATGCCTGAGTGGGTTAGGAAATGCCAGGCTAGACGTTCATATCGGTTTAAAACCCCATCAACGAGAGGCGTTTAATTTGGAGAAATCAATATACTGGAATGCCAATTTATTGCTGCCATTTAATTTTATTATACCGGTGGAGAGGACGAGGAGGTTCCGCGCCGTGGCGGCCAATTTGCTGATCACATCAGTTAACCAGTGGATGGGGGTGGTAATTTGCGGAGCTCGGGGGGAATTATTCAGATTATTGTCGAAGCCAGGGTTCATGCGACTTAACGTGAATGCGCGCTATGATGGGAAATGAATGGCCCCTCCCCTCTGACACGGTTAGACGACAGAAAAGAAGGAGATGAGCACTCGTCTGAAATCATGCTCCCCCCTCAACCCTCCCTCGTCACTGCGGCGTCGACGCTCAGAGCGTGTTCGATCGTCAACCTACTTTTGGAAAGCGCGATTGTCGAATAAGTAGGCAACCAGAAAATAAACGTTGAACGTAACATCTCGAGGTCAAGTGTCAATTGTGTCATTTCACCATTGAGCGAGGTAAAACGGCGAATACTGACGGTGTTTTCGTTGGTGGAAAAGCCGCCCTTCAGACTACAACAACGTGTTAGGTAAAGTTAGTTTGGCTGAGTAATCTTGAACCAGCTCAGGACAAGACCGATTCCCGCTGAAATCGCGCTCTTACATACTGAACACTACTGACTACTAAACACTGTGAACGGGGAATTACGGAGGTTTATATGATTAAACCGAGCGGTGCGTAGCAACACACAACTTTCCGTCATCCTTTAAGTTCGAACACCAGCTACATATGCGGGCGCTATATCTTCGTTCAACGCATTTCTACAGGAACATTTGTACAGGACAAAATGTAGGGACTAGTTAGCTGAAAGTACTCCGTAAGTTTGATCAAAATCGTTAGAGCCGTTTTTGAGAAAATTGGAATACCGATAAATTAATATTCCACAAATCTCCTTTTCTGAGTTAACTTGGCTTATATCCCCGTTCAGCATATATATACAGAAATAATTATGAAGAACGAAATGTGAGTATCGGCGACTAAAAGACACTCCGTAAGATTGATCACATGAGATATGTATGGAGAAGAAAAGTTTGGTGTTGATTAGTAGAAGATAATTTGAAAGATTAATAAAAATCGTTAGAGCCGTTTTCGAGAAAAATGCGAAAAACACTAGTTTTTGGTACACTTTCGTCCCCCACCACCCTTTCCATCGATTGAAATCGCACATAACCTTATTTTGGTGTCTACAAAAATAACAAACAAAACAAAAAAAGAACCAGCTGAATCGGATCAGCCGTTCTCCCGCCAATCGAACTACAGACAGACACACACACACACACACACACACACACACACACACACACACACACACACCCAGAGATTAGGTTTTTTGAACTCAATAGGCCTCAAAACGTAAACGTCTGAAGAAAACACAATTTTTTTACGCGATTACTATACTTTCCTTTACCTATTGGGTAGTGGAATGTAAAAACCAGTTCAACAGTTAATAAACGTTGCAAATTATTACACAGTTGTTTATTATTCGCTTGCACAGCTTGACGAAATCTTACAGCTCCGAAATCCATCCCATTCGATTCAGCATCGAAAAATACCAGTAATACATACGAAACATGACCTGACTACTATGGAACTACGGAAACTAAATATTCCAGGCGCCTGTAGGCAATGGCACGATGAGGCGAGCCGAGCTGGCGGGTTGTTTTAATGAGCCGGGAGGGAAGGAGCACAAACGATGAAACAATTACTTTCGCAGTAGTTATTGTCCCGTGAGTTCTCTCAATTAGTAGACTCTGGCTCACAATAAATTAAATGTAAATTCGAACAAAACGGAGTTCAGAAAATGTCCGGGATTTCAAGAGCCAGATACTAAGCGACGTGGTAGGTAGCAGAGTGGAAAAATATAACTCACCAAGGGCGAATGCCATGTGAAGTACGTAGGTCCGTAGCTTCGCCCGACTAGTCACTCGTCTAAAACATGGAGGTTTTTCGGGATTCTCGCTACCTACGTGAGGATTGGCAGGGAGGCTGTAAAGCAGACGCGAGGGGTCGAGCTCTACCCCACACGCACGACAGAACTGTCGGGCAAGTTCAACCGCAGCCTTCGATCGGAGGTGAAAAGCGACCTATACCGCGGGGGTTTACGGAATCGTGAATCCACTGGAAACACCAAGTCTTTCATGCCGATAAGCCGCACTTTCACGTAGTTTGTTGAGTACAAAAGTTAGGTCTAGAATGGTAGAAGGTGGTTTTTTCAATGGAAATAGTGTTAGTAGTATGTGAAAAATCCTCACTTTAGGTATGCGATGAGAACGAAATCTGTGAGTTGGGTTGATGAAACTCGGTCTGCCGTTTACAATGGGAAATTGTAAACCGTTGAAAAGTGTCTTTGGTTGTTATCTCTGTTCGACGGGCCAAGTTAAATCCAGAAAACGTTCATTTGAAGGTACCTTTCGCCAACTTCTCCTCCCGCTTGCCAACCTCCTTATTCAACTGGCTCTCAAAGACGCGTAGATCCTTTTCTCTTCAATTTGGCGACTTCTCCATTCTCTTTTATTCCTGTACCCAGCACACAGCACAGTGATAAGGTGTTATCCTTTGTCAAGTCTTCAGACCAGCTAGGCATTCTTAAACCAGCCCTGACGAGATATTAAAGGAAACCAGGGTCGTAACTGTAGCCTGACTGTCTGACGTAATGTGCTCGCATACCTTATCTGTTCAGCCCTCTGCTCTGCCTGGTGCCAGGGCACTTAATGCGATCGCTGCTCGGATCCCTGGCTCATAAACTCCTACACCTGCCGGACCACCTCTCACTGATCCTTCTGTGCAGTATACATTTCCCCCCCTTCCTTATGTGTGGGACCCCTTGCACTCACCCCTTCCGAACTGGATCTTTCACGAACGCGTATCCTGAAGGGCGGTTTGAAGTTGTACTACATCCGTACTGAGTTCCTAACATGCGGCTCTTCCTCACGCACTCTGTCCTATATCGGGTGGTGCGGCGCCCTTCTCTACCGCCTAACATGTTGAGACCTATTATCTTCTCCATAGTTTTTAGCAGGAAGGTCCTCAGTCTCCTGGTTGCTTTACGCTGAACTTTATGTTACTTTATCTCTATCGTGTATCTCAAGCCAAATTTTATTTTCATATCAATGAAGCCCCCTCCCACTCTCATTCACCGACTAATTATTCGCCTAATTCAAGTCTCCCTAACTTGCATGGAACATTGATCTTCTAGCGACACCACCATATGAAAGTCAGGACAATTGCAGACTGGTGGCCCACGATGACGATTTTGAGCACATATATGCGTCGAAATGTAGGTTTAACAATTTGGGGGATAAAAACTTCAGAATGCCTGTAAAAAAATCGGCTTTTGAATATTCTGAAAAATACACCTAGGAATTTTGACCCCCCCCCCCTCCACAAACCCACAAGATTTGATATTTTACATTTCAAGACAACGGGATTCTGAATCTGCAATGTCCGTCCGCCGTCCAGGCTGTTTTGGACCATAACGGGGTCTAAAAAATCCGTTCTTTCGCACTAAAATTCCATTTAGTATCTAGCTGCGTCCGCCTGCTCGGAAATCCGATCGGACGAAGTCCATGGTTGTTATGGGCAAAAAACGGTTTAAAAAAGTAACAAAACCGTAATTGTGTAAGTTTAATCGCAAATACGCCGTTTTTGGTATCGTTTTAAGGTATTTTTAGATCCTAGGTCGAATGAAATGAGTAAAGTGAAATTACAGTCATTATAGTTATAATTGGAAGAACCTTCGGGACAATAGCTACCGCGAAAGTAATCGTTTCATTGTTTCTGCTCTCTCTCTCCCGTCTCATTGAAATTGAAACAACCCGGCGCCTTCAGGCAATTGGCACGGCGAGGCGAGCTGGCGGGTTGTTTCAATGAGAGATATTTTATTTTTCGTTGTTCCGCTGAAGTCAGGTCATGTCAGGTCGTATGGATTACTGGTATTTTTCGATGCTCAATCGAATGGAATGGGTATCGCAGTTGTGAGACTGGGTCAAGCTGTTCACGCGAATAATAAACCGTTATGTAATAATTTGCAAGATTTTAACAATAATCTTCTTCTCCTTTTATAGAAGATTGTACAACACTTGTAGAAATACCAAAAATGACTACTAGCAATAACAGTTTGAGGGATTTGAATAGGAGGAACTCAAAGCCTACACAACTTGAGCCCCTTGGCATTTCATGTGCTCTCTAAGAGGAGAACGTATGGCTCTTAGTTGCGTATTTCCGCAGATCGTTGGCTTTTGATTTTGTTTCTAGATGTGAAGGACGACGATGATGATGAAATTGGTTACATAATGATGGGAGGGGACGGAGGGCCTTGATGCGAAGGTTGTGTAGCAACAAGGCGCTCTTTTTGAGCGATAAAGTTAATTTGCAATGTTGAACTAACGAACGCTGTGAAAAGTGATTTCGAAGCCGAGCCGTTGAGTGGCGAACGACTTTCCTCTCCTTTTAATTCCCCCTGCCCCTCCATCATCACCATTTTTACCCCCTCCTCTCCATCACTAGCCATTCAATTTTCTCAATTGGCTCGACGAATTGCTGGCAGCTCAATTACCAGGAACCGCATTGTCCTGGTAGCGAGTAGAATTGAATTTGTGCACAATCGAAGTTGTTTGAGGGAGGGCTCTGATCGAAGTTGAATGAGAAAAGATTCACCCCCCCCCCAGCATACCCTTTACACTTCTCACGACAGGCCTGATGAGACATTTCCAGCTTTCATCGGTAATTACTTTTGAAAGGGTTGTGAAATTGAGCTCTGAAAGGCCGTTCAGTAAAAGTCAAATATGACGTTAAACGACCCGCTCAACGGCATCCTGGCTCCATTCATCGACAATCGATTGGCATATTGGCAACGTGAACTTCTGTGCAGAGAGAGAATTGTTGGCACTACAGGCTGACGATCGGCATATCAGCACGAACTGCCTGGAAGTGTGCGTTTTTGCCCCATTCGGTCTCATTAATTTTCCACCGCTTCATTCGTTTACTATGCGAACATTTGACAAGAGGAGGTTGTTATCACCACTACGTATTTAATTTTACAGCTTCAAATGTAGCTAATCTCATGGGCAGAATACATTTCGGACACCTTCCACCTTCACATTTGGTCACATTCACTTTAATTCATATCGTCCATACACAACGTAAAACTGAGCGTGGTAGTGAGGTGGATGGGTGGGGGTGGGTGGAGCTCTGAAGTATTATCCCCTCACGACATTCTGAACCGTACAACTTGCTGTACTTGGAGTAGTGTGAATGTGTTTTCACACGTCCCGCTGTTTCACAACTATGAATAACACACCTATGATTTGTCAGGAAACGTTGTTACATTCCCCCCCCCCCTCCTCCCAAACGTTGGCACGCACATATCAAGGCATAGGGATTTCAAATCTCTTGCGATTCACCCGGGGTACAAAATCGTTGTTATGAGCAAAAAATTGGTTTAAAACATTAGCCGAAAACGAAATTTTGTTAGTTTTGCAACGGGACGAACCGAACCCTTCGATTCAGCGGAGGCTCGTCCAGGGCATTTATGCTGATTGGGCACCTCAAATGCCCCTATTCGCTTCTATTAGAACGGGTCTCGGAGGTGCAGGACTGCGTCTAGAGCGACAAAAGTGAAATGACAGCGAATATAATGAGGTGAATGTAATAATGTAACGAAAGGTATTTCTACCCGGCCTGCGCTCATTTCCTCTCACTGCCTTCCCACCTCACTTAAACCAATCTGTCAGTTCAACGTCCTTAGCGTCGCCTAGAACGTGGTAATTCTCGTTGTTACTTTGTAGTCTGGTCATGTTTCGTATCGCTTACTAATCTTTTTCAATGTTGAATCGAACGGGATGGGTCTCAGAGGTGTGACAGTGCGTCACGCTGCACAAGGCAATAATAAACCCGTTGAAATAACTTGCAACGTTATTAGTGATAATTTATTGTGCCCAACAATAAACCTTTCTTGTTCATTGTCATGACGTTATTTGAGACTTTTTACAGAAAAAGGTTAATCAAACGTATTTTTATAACCTTTTGGGGAGAAAAATATTTGGTATTTTCACTGCTATCGTTAGTTTTGATTAGATGTTGCTCAAACCCTTATTTTGGCATTTTGATATGTGGTTCAAGTACCACATTTAAGCCGATTTGATATTACCATTCCCCCGAATACGCATACATACATATTGAGCTATGTATTTGAACTCAGGACAAATCTAAATAAATTTCAAATTATTTTTCAAGGGTCTACGTAACTTTCCTTCCTCTCCACGGGGTTAATATAAGAAAATGGTAAATGCAAAACTGCACAACAATTGCTTTTCACGAAAATATTTAATTATTTATGGCGGTACAAATCGTACTTAGGAATACGAAAAAATTCAAAGGAAATCGTTGAGACTATTTCTTAGAAAAGGAAGAGGACTTGTGGGCCAATTTTCTCCAAAAACTTATTTGTGTGTCGCGTGTTGAATATGAAATGGCGCAGCGTAACTATCAAATTTCAGCTGATTTGTTTTGCTGTTCTCACACATTTCTTTGAATAGTGTTTTTAGGCCTCAGAAGTTTTAGAGATGTGAAGAAAACTTGAAAAAAAAGTATTGAGTAGTTTTCTTTTAGGAATGCTTTCGACGCAAGCCGAAGTCAGACTGGGTTTTTGACCTCTGAATGTTCGCACCTGCCCTAACGGCAAAGTCATTGTTTCCACAAACCCCCCAGTTACCTGCGGAAATTCCACCTCCGCGATTATTCCCAACGACAACGGATGTCCTTGAAGCGGTTTTCTCACTCCTCATTTTCAGATTCCTCTCCACAACAAACAACCTGCTCCCAAACTCATAAGAATTCTCACGAAAGTCACTCGTCGCCACCTCAGCCCAGTCAAAGTAGAAAAGTAAAAAAAAGGGCCCAAATATGAACCCTTGAGTATACTCGTTTCGCATAAACAGTGCTAGTAATTGGAGAAAACGTTTCAGTTGATGCGAGGATTTTGATGCAGTACCGCGTCATCAGAACAGTTGATTTTTATACTCTTCAACGTATTGATCGATCGCCACCGTGAAACCGTGCGAGAGAAAAATTAATAGCGATGAGTCGTGAAGGGAAAAATGTCAAAAGCTCACCACCCTTCAGGGTAGTGTGAATTTTTTCACCGACTATTCGTTCGCAGGACGTCGTTAATCTCCGACCACCTCGTCCATCGATAACTTGAAACTTTATCAAGGGCAGTCAGCGTATTGAAAGGACGAAGTTTACAGCTTGTTCTGATTCCAGTTGCAGTCACATCATCCGGATCGCCGCTCAATTTTTTCTCCGACTTGAAAAGCTCTAAAATGACGCTTCGGGATCCCTCTTTTTTCCGCCTTCAGTCATCCCCTGTTTCCAGACGAGCGCTCATAAATTCTAACCCTTCGCCGGGAGCTTTTTGTATGTGCATCGAAATGTTAGGTTCATAAATGCGACCTGAAAGCGGTCGAGCAAATATTAGCGGCCTCTTCGTTCGAGGCTCAGACTGACGCCCTTCGTGATATGTGGAGAAGAATTATTCATGTAAATGGCTTCCTCTCGAGGGCTCGGAGCTAGAAATCGCTTGCCGCCATGACCTCTGTTGTTCCAGTTAATATTTGCCGACGTAAACATAACGATAACTTCAATAAATCTCTCATTGTGCTCGCGATATTTCCATATTTCGGTCGAGGGTGTCCAGTAAGCTTCCTTCGCCGCAGTCGCTGACATAATGCGCCGTGAAGTGAAGAGTGCCCAATAAACTACGCAAAATTTGAATTGAATAGACAGTTCAGAACGTGCAGCAAAATCGCAAAATAAGCCACGCATGCATGAATGCATGGAAAAACGTGCGATTTGTGTACAATTATGTCGTTTGACGCATCACACAACAACAATTTTCATAGCGTTGCTATTAGTTCCATACATTATTCACTTCACTCATGCACTATATATCTTATCTGCATTATTAAAGGCTAATCGCCTAGTACCTAATTGAACTGGCACCGGAATTTTACTGTAGACTCTAGTAACATTTGAGTTGCCCCTAATCATTCTATGAGCGTTATCAAACTCCCATGGTACAGGTAGTTGTTTGGACATTCATTCTGTGTTTCTTCCTGAGAATGTTAGCATCGTTGAACGGAATTTTCAAAGATAAAACTGCGCTGAATTTGATAATAGTTTTGAACCGGTTTTGCTTATACCCTTATTATGGTCTTCCATGGTAACCAGCAGGCTGATCATTTGAGCCGCTGTTTTCTTTCAATCGAATTCACAAATACACACACCGTTGCTCATCTAGCTCTGTGCTGCACCGGAGCTCCACACCTTGAAAGGAGGCCCAGGCTAACCCTATCAGCAGGTTGTGTGGACAACCCTTAAAGATGTGACGATTGTGAGGCGCAATGGTATGAAACTCTTTCCGAAGTTGTTTCGCACGTGGATAATCATTTCTCGACAAGCAGAGCTGAGCAGCTTGACTAATTTGTCACGGCGTCTGTACCGAACGTACGAACCAAATATTGGTGTATAACTTTCGATTAACATTTTGTATATAGTGACAGGACTGCTGAGGCACCTTTTCGAAGGTTGCATGTGATTGTTCCACATCGCGGTGGTATTCAGTTCCGCATATGCGTTTTCATATTTGATTGTACAGAAATGCAGCCTCAACCGGTACATTTGCTCACTAGATATTGTAACTCGCGTACAAATATACGCAAACGGGTTGGCAAGGCTTCGGTTTTAAAGTAACGGAGGAAACGACTCAATAAGAGTGTCTTTGTCCTAGTGTCTTAGCTTAATGTCGGAGTTACGTCCCCAAACCCTGCAAATTATCACACAATGGTTTATTATACTCTTGAATAACTTGACGGAGTCTGACGGCTCCGATACCCCTCCCATTCGATTCAGCATCGAAAGATACCAGTAAACCACACGAAACATGACCTGACTACCACGGAAAACTAAATATTCCAGGCGCCTCTAGGTAATTGGCACGACATGGCGAATCACGCGGACGGGTGGTTTTGATGAGAAGGGAAGGAGGAAGTACAAACGATGAAAAAATTAATTTCGCTGTAGTTATTGGCCCGCGAGTTCTTTAAATTTGTACACTTTGGCTCACTATAATTACTGTAATTTCACTATATGCAGTTGTCGCGTCTGATACTCATCCCATTCGACTCAGGATCTAAAAATACCCTAAAAACGATACCTAACACGGCGTATTTGCGATAAAACTGCCAAAATTGCGTTTTTATTATTTTTTTAAACCGTTTTTACTTCCTTTGGCTCTACAAAGTAGAAAGGAAAGTTATGCATCGGCTGAGAGAATTGTTTTTTAGAGTTCTCTTCAGATCTGTACGTTTCAGACCCTCCTCCGAAGTCCGAAAAACACTATTTGAGAAAACTGTATGTGTGTGTGCCTGTGAACGATTTTTAGAGAAAACGACTGTACCAAATCAGCTCAAACTTAATATCTGGCCCGGAGGTTACCACGGGTCGCCAAAAAAAGGGTATAAGCAAAGTCCACCGAAAAACACTAACATTTTTTTCTCAAAAATGGCTCTAAAGATTTTGATTAAATTTTTTATATTGATAGCTCGTAATAAGAAAATGATGCCATAAAATTCCCATTTGTGGGAAAATGATGAGAGCAGTACAATAAATAACCAACATTTTCGATGATTTTAGCGCGGCTTTTGCGTTATAAACTCCGCTGAAATGTTACTAGAATGTTCAAAAAAACAATCTAAGTAATTTCGGAAGTAGTCCAATCCAATACCTATAGGGTGGTGAGCGTTTGAAAACGCTCATTAGATATATGGGGCGCTTACTCCCCAGTTCTAAAAGTTTTTAGCCAATAACTCGGCAAAAGTAATTACTTTCCTCTTTAAAAAATCGTGATTAAATCCTCATTAATTCTCTGCGAACAAATTTCTCAATAATGGTCCGTGAATGAGTACGTGGGTCACATTGCTATCAGTTGGCACCACTCTTCTCTCAGCCTCGGGTGTTCTCGTTTGCATTCTGATAGTTTTTCCGTTAATTGAATGCACCTCTCCAACAGTAAAATCACAGTAAATATAGTAATGAAATTCTACTACTTGAAGGGATTCGAGGGGGCATAACACCTAAAATTATCATTTTTCCCCAACCTGCACTCATTTCCAAAACTCCTGCCTGTCACCACTCGTCTTGTCGTTCCTATTACCTAGCTTCGCCTAGAAAACGTTAATTTTTGTTGTTCCGTGATAGTCAGGTCATGTTTCTTGTCGAGTACTAGCAGTTTTCGATGTTGAATCGAATGGGATGGGTCCCGTGGGCGGGAGACTGATAATAAACCGTTCTGTATAGATTGGAAACTTTTTCTGTATTTGTAGACTTTGGCTCACTATAATTACTGTGATTTCACTACACGCAGTTCTACATGTCTGGTAAGCATTCCATTCGATCCAGGATCTAAAGATACCTTGAAAACGATACCAAACATAGCGTATTTGCGATAAAACCGACAAATTGTTAATTTTGTAAACCATTTTTTTCCATAACAACCATGGGCTTCGTCCGGTTGGATTGCCGAGCAGGCGGGCACAACTTGATACCAAATGGGATTTTTGTGCGAAGGAACGAAATTTAGACCAACTATTAGGACGGGGGACGAACATTGCAGATTTAGAATCCCGATGTCTTGATACGTTAAGTATCAAATTTTGAGGGGGGGGGGGTCGTAAAACATTTTCCCTGACCGAAAACTCGGAATGAATAAAAACCAATAGCTGAGCCTGTGAAGGTTTCAACGGGAATTGTGCTCTCACAGAGTGGGAACAGTTCATGGAGCGGTTCTTGTCGGTACAGCTCTAGCGAGGGTACCGCCTCTCACCCCGCTCCCCATAGTGCGAGCTCCACAAAAGAAGCAACAAGCGCCAGCTCCCGGGGTCGGATGAATGAAACGAACAGGGTTAAATGGATTGTGGGGTGGGTGAGGGTGATGAGGTCAGGGGCGGGATTCGAACCCGCGTCCTCTCCGCCTTCAGCCCCCCCCCACCCATGCCTCATCGTCACACCCCCGCGATTAACCTCGCGAACTGAGCAAAAAGGCGACGAAGCGCTTCGAAGGGCTTAAGTTCGATAAGGCAACGTCATTTGTGACGTCACGAGCCAGAATCGCCCTTTGCGATTCCACCCTTTACCAGAAGAGTCAATACGACTCCCTGACTTTCCACCGCCCTACCATCTCCTCACCCTACCACCATCACTATAACACCGTTTTTGTTTGAGCAGTTTGTTAAATGGGTGGGAGCTCATCGTCAACTCCGGAGGGAAAAGTTTAATTTTGTATCACAACATGGAAACTCTCGGCAGTGTACCAGCCTCAGACTCTTTTGGAGGAACACGTGGGGGAGAAGTGTCTGGGCAGTTAGTGGTACAGAGCCTTCGTGTTCAAATTGGTGAGTAGAACTCTGCTATCTACGACGACATATGAGCGAGCAGTGTACCCATGTGTGACCACATACACGCCGATTACACAACACTACTCTGGGAGCATTGGATCAGGCAGGAGTCTTTTGCTAGTGAACCCGAGAACATCTCCAGCAGCAAATGTGCAGGTGACGCTCCTACACTTAGTGCCACCATGGAGTGCCTTACCTCAATAGTTTCCAGACAGTAGCATCTTCGACTGCAGAACAACTTAACTGTTCAATTCTCCCACTTTTCGCCATCGGCCGAATCTTTATTTCTAGAAACCTTCCAATTTTGCTCCTCATTTCAACCTATTACCCTGGATTCCAGGAGCCCCTAAGCCATCAATAACAGCAATAAACACAAAGGTTCCCATAGGGTTCATCTGTATCAGCCATAAGCTAACCTATTGCCACCAAAAAAGGGAAGCCAGTTCGACTGGCACTCCATGCAAACAGGTGCAGGTAATGGAAAAGAAATATACGCGACTGTAAAGGGTGCACTGTCCTGATCCATAACCAGCAGTATCCATCCATCATGAAATTCTTGCACTTAATCCATATCAAGGGATGAAGATGTAGTACTTTGAACCATTTGCAAGGGATAACAATGTCTACTGTACCAGGACCTATAGTCGCTGTAGTTTTGGACATTTTCAGTGGCTCTTAATTATTTGTTCTTACTCTGCAATAGTGTCTGAAGGGCAGATGCTTCAACATGCTTGCCTGAAGAACAGTTTATAATAAAAAGAAAAACTCAATTGGCACCACTGACTGAATTAAAACGACCTAGCTGAAAGTCAGAGAATTCTGGCTTGGGAAACACAAGGCCAACTCATGCCATTGAAACGGAAATGAGGCCAATATATCGATTGTTTTCAATCGACACCCCAACCCAGTACTACGCTGGCAGCAATTGATAGTAGGCAACCCCCCCTGGCCGTATCCTCGCCCTTTAAAATCTCATTTCAAGTCTAATAGAGCGCTGAACATAATTGGAAAGAAAGGAATGACGGTTCACAGTACTTACATACGTCCGGGCGTATTCTGTCACTATAACCTGAATGGTTCAGCAGCGATGAGTAAATGTTGGTAGTGTTATCTTTTGGCTCCCACAATCCAAGATTGGGCTCTTGGTTTCGCGGTCGACGTTTGGTTGTCCCAGCCCCTTGAGCTCGTTAGAGGACGTTCCATTGCAATCGTCTTTGATGTTGTAACAAATTAAGTTTCATCTCGCGCGTTTACTGGGACGAGAAATGTAAAAATGATTCCGAAGGGACGGCCGTACAACCTGTAGCCTTTTGGTGGAAAGTATCCTTTGGAACGACTCCCAAGAGATGACGTCTCCGAGATGATGGGCCTACTAACACAGATCCGCTTCCGCCCCCTCCCTTCACACTAACCCGCTCGTAATCGTTTCCTTCCAGCGTACTAGGCTTTTTGCTTGCCTCGTTAATCGCCGAGTCCTTCAAACCGCTATCGATCAAATTGTTGGATCTTTGCCAATCATAATCTGGGAGGGCGGCTGACGGTCGTTTTATCTCATCTCAAGCTCTCAGGGGGTAAAACGTAATTTATCGGGTGGATCTTTTGTACCTTACAATCTTCCTCTTGTTTCGGATTTACCAACTTCTGGTTTCTTGTGTCCACCCCCCTTCCATCCGACTCTCATGTTGTACGTTGATCGTTTGCGGTTTGCTAGCAATTTAAGGTTACACTTAGCCAACAGACGCTCGCTTTGAGAGCCCATTTGTGGCTTGATGGCCCTCTTTAAAAAAGTATTATCGGTTAGGACCAGCTCTTCAGGTCCTAGGTCTTCTACTTAAGTAATCCGTCGTCGGGATTTAACACGTCGGGTTTGTCGAGCTCTATTTCAACCCCTTCTCAAGGTTCCAACAGGATCCAGTATCGTACGACGTGGTCGGTAATAGCACACTAGCAACCTCTGAATACCAGCAGCAGTGGCTCCATATCCTCTAGAGAACCACCGTTCCACTGTTTTCAGGGATGTCCCGAGTTGTTAGAAGGCTGACTTCAAACCGCAGTATTGTTAGATCTTCAGAACCACAATCGAAGAGAGCTGTGTGTTCCATCTTGGACGTAGTGCACATAATAAATTTAAGATCAATCCACTTTTATATGGAATGAAAATAAAATTAATTGACCGCTTCAAGAGTTGGCAGCTCGTATTTGAAATATTAAACAGTTCAATGCGGAAAACGAGGATTTGTTTAGAACTGTTTATAATAAAAAGAAAAACTCTATTTGCACCACTGACTGAATTAAAAAGACCTAGTTGAAAGTCAGAGAATTCTGGGTTGGGTAACGCAAGGCCAACTCATGCCATCGAAACGGAAATGAGGCCAATATATCGATTGTTTTCAATCGACACCCCAACCCAGTCCAACGCTGGCATCCCATTGATAGTAGGCAATCCCTCTGCCCGTATCCTCGCCCTTTAAAATCTCATTTCAAGCCCTCACAGGGTGAAACGTAATTCATCACATTCATTTATTGTCTGAATCTCATTTTCGTTTTGAATCACGAACTCTAGGTTTCAACAGCCACTTTTAAGTTTCCGTTAGTCACGAAATTACTTTTGCACTACCCGAAAGGTAAGGAAAGTAGGGTAGTTGGCTGAACTGAAGTATGATGGACCTTGAAGTTTTAATTGTCTCATTTCAGAGCCTTGTCAGTGCCCTCGATTGGCCGCGCTCTTGTACTAACTACGTTATTTGACGTGACACCAGTTGTTTCTTAGAAGATCCAACGATGTGCTATTTTTTCTTAATCCCCCCCCCCCTTCACTTACCGAGGTAGTTCACGTACAAGCACTCTGCCTAGCCTATTAAGAAAAACTTACGTTTTTCTAACTTTACATTAATTCAACAAATCACCTTAAAGTGAGAATCTTCGATATTCGCCCGACTGAAGTCACTCAGTCAGTGAGTTTTAGAGAAGTATTTACGTTTTTGTAGGAATACTTAGGGATGTTTTGGTATTGGGGAAGGAACATGATTTAATATTTTAATAACATCACAAATGGAAGGGGGGGGGAGGTCGTTTGGGGCAGGACGACGATCTCCCTTTTGCTCGATAATGTAATTATGTTCATGGATTTTATACAGTAGACTTTTACGAAATTACAACACTACATCTTTTTTGAAAAACGGCTATGACGATTTATATCTAGCTCACAGGATGTCTTCAGATAGTCAACACCCACGTATCATAAATTCATAAATGTTTCTTCGACAGTTCGTTGAAAAGAGATCGAATTGTGCCAAAAATTGTTATTTTTACGTTTTCAAATTTTCCATAGTGAATGCCAAACTGACTTTAATCAGCCTGATGTCCTCAAGCAGCTTATCCCCACACTTGATTTCCAACAGGATTTCCATTCTTGTTTCGGGCCTTCCTCCGAACATCGAGTCCACCTATTTCTGACCTCAAGTCTGTAGCTGCGAGAAAGTCTGGATTTCCTCCTTCCTGGACTTTCCAAAATATTCTCTTCCCGCCCCTCAATTTACTTCCCGCCCAGACAGTCACTTGTCTCTCAGTTCTCGCGACTCACAACTCTACTTACTCTCTCCCCACTCAAGTTTCCCACGCAACCATTCACATGAATTCGGAGCCCCCTTGTCCGCCTTTAAATACTCTCACAGATTCTGCCAAAGTGTAATACAGTCCTCACTCACGCTCACTACGTTCATTTATTTCTCAATTCAAGCTCCCACAGGTCGTACATATTCACTTTCCATAGCCCTATGGAGTCGGAAGGAAAGTTACGTGATGCGGAAAGTGGTCGTTTGGAAAGTGGTCTGTGAACGCGATTGTGAGAAAACGGCAGAACCAAATCATACGAGCGAAATTGGTTTAAAACTAACTGTAGGTATCATGCTGATCAAAACATTAATTTTTTTCTTCAAAAACGCCTCCACCGATTTTGTACTAATGGTGATCTGCAGGCTATGTATGTAATGCTCCCGTTTTGGTTCAATATTTTTCTCTTGACGGACACACGTGGAGCATTCTTAAGATATTATTTATTTCTAATGTGTGCAAATTTAGTACGTGGACTCGCCTTTTGTCATTTGTCTGTCTGATGAAATAAATGGACTGTAACTTTTGCATGAAAAAAACAAAAACATTGGTTCACCTCGAAAACTTTGCGCGCCTGGCTGTGAAAATAGGGTTGGGATAGGAAATATGAAGAAGAAAAAAAGTATTCCAGGTTTATTTTACAGCCCAAAATGGTTCGGAGTGTTGGCACTGGTTTTCTACCACAATTCACTGCACACACAAATTCAAGGAGTACGATAACCAAAAGCGGCGCACTTTCGAATTCTCAAAAAGAGGAGCGTATCCTCGAGAGGACTGAAGCGTCTCATGATCAAGGGAGGGAAGTCGAGCGCGCCCTTATTGGACTAGATAATGATCTCCTTTGGCGCGAACAGTATGGAAAAATGTGCGCTTGTAATCGTTGTTGAAGCGAGTGTAGCTGATATCTAGTTTCTAAATATACCCCAGTAGCCCTTAAAACTTTATGATCTACTAGTTTTAGTATTTACCAAAGTACTAAGATCGTACGTACCTACGAAGCGCATCGATTAAAATACCGCAGAACCGACTATATCAAGAGCCAGAAATCATGGCGTAGTAATGCGAACAAAAAACGTTTATCACCAGGACCGTTCCTGAAGTCGCAGTGTCACGGCAGTAACGTTCTGGTCAGCTATTAGTTCCCGTTTGTAATTTATATGTATTTTCAGCTAATTTCAAGTAGACTGTCATCCCGTTCGTTTTGCACGAGCGAGTTAAATAAACGTTATCAATATCCAATGAGCCGTCTGACTCTGTTTGCGTATGCAATCTCCTGAATTTCATATTAAACGGGCGTTTGTGTAGGAACGAGAATATGATTGTAGGATTTAGTTTTTACTTCCCGCGACCTAAATGACGAGGAAAGTATCGCAATAATTTATTGAGCTTTTTTTCATTTCGTTTTGCTCGTTATTTTATGTAGGGGCGAAAATAAGGTAATGATCAGTTTCCATCGACGGAGCGTGGGATCGCCGACCAAAATGTACCAAAAGTTTGATACGACAAATTTGATTAAACTTTCAAAGTATTAAATTTATGGGCTGCACTGGTTAATATTTGATTTATAATCTCCGTAAACCTTTCTGCGAAGAAGTGATGAACGTAGCCCTAAGAAGTCTAAACGTGTTTTTTCTGTTTTATCTACAGGTGGGGCAGTGGAAAGAACGTGATGAAGCTCACCAATGAAGGGAGGTTATTGCAGATTTACTCGTATGAATCTACCATCGCTTCCGTATAAAGCGCCTCTTTTTCAAGTGAGATCACCATTTTTATAAGTGTTGATCATATTTAGATGTTATCAGCATTTCGAATTGAAATGAAATTGAGGATGACGTTCACCGTGTTCTTACTAATACCAGTTTGATTGTTCGGCTACTCGTTGCGAAGTAGTTCTGGATAAGTATTTGTACGAAAAACTGATCTTTCGTGGTGACTGACACAACTGCGCGCAACTTCATTGTGTAGCAGCTGAACGCCTGGAAAAGTAAGTTTAGGCTTCCTTAGGCGCAGACAACGTTTGGTGGTGCATCTTTCGTGAGATACTAAATAGCGCTGATGACTGGTTGACGAGCTGATTCAGGGACGCGTGCCGACAATTCCTTTAAATACCTTCAAAATCGAATATCCTTTCACAACTGTATCGTCTTGGGGCACAATTATAATCTGTCTGTACACATTAGTTGTATTTCAGACGCACGAGGACGTGTCTAAAGTTGTCCGAAGGACTTCGATGCTCTTGTACTCAGCAAATTCTTTCAACTGACCGTTAAAGGTTGCGCAATTCCCCGGGCCAGATAAGAACGAATTACATTTTCTAATCGACTCTGATGACTCAATCATGGTCGTGGTATACGTGGTAGGAGCTCAATAAGTTACCGTTTTCTATTTAGAACATTAAGCTACGTATGAGTTGATTGATGATTGATATTTGTTCGCTCAAAAAAAGTTAGGTTTCCTTCAAATCGTGACGTTTCGAGGCCTACTGAATCCAAAAGATAGTTGAAAGCTGTGTAAAGCAGCAGTAAGTAAAATACGTAGAGAAGAACCGTATTATGAATGCAAGGCAGTTTTGGTTTCGTTCACACAGGAGTACAAAAGACGCCATTGCCTGTCTGACTTCAAGGTTAGTCCATTTATTGGAAAAAGGCAAAAAACCTGTCGCAATATTTTTAGATTTGGTTAAGTGTTATGATTTAATTTCGTATGAAATTTTATTTTTGATGCTAAGGGAAATTGGCTTTGAGGGGGTGGCATTACATTGGTTTCAAAGCTACAAAGGAGACAACAGAGGATAAGACTTCATGGTGCGCTGGGGGACCTGCTCGGTACTGAGGGTTACGGTATTCCGCTTGGCACGGTGCTTGGGCAGGTGCTCCATGGTTTACATACAAACCAGTTTTTTCAATCAGGAGCTGGAGCAAGTGAAGGGGGTTTGCGGTGGGGTTTGCTGACGACACGGCTATGCTTTATGGTGGTGATATACGGCTGGAAAAGTTTGTGATGGCCGAACTTGGGATGAGGCTGGTTGGCGAATGGCTAGCAGGAAATAAGCTCACGCTAAGTGTAAATAAAACTGTAATGGTTCCTTTTGCTTGGTCGGCACTTGAACGTAAAACATAAAATCCACAGAACAGAGTGCTTTGCGCTTTCTAACTGCGGGTGTCCCACGTTGGGTTGTTCTACCGAAGTAAGGTACTAGGGTATAGTAATTAATAGCCTCCTCGAATGGGATAAACAGGTTAATGCACTCCCAAATGAATTGAGGAAGTGTGTGTATGTTTTTTCTTTCCTAAAACTAATCAAAACGAGCCTTTTAAGACAGGCTTACTATACCCACGTAGGACAGCGCAATATTTATGTCGTACAGTTGAAATTTTGCAGAAATGCTTCGTGCGAATTATCGGTAATGCACAGAACTTATTCAGGGAGCTTGAGCTAATATGGTTGAGAGACTTGTATGTACAAAGTGGGGTCCACTAGTTATTGAAAAGTAACGAGTTTGCGTTCGCATGCGTTCGGCACACGGTTCTCGCAAGGAGGATTTCTGACTATTCCTAAGCTGCGGCCCAAAACCTCTTGCCGTACAAAGCGATAACTGCATAACTCCTTCCCACAGCAGATTATGGCCCCGATTAATGGAACAGTTAGCGACAGACATTTTGCAAGTAAAATTGACCCTAAAAAAGTATTACATAGCTCGGATTCCATTTTTAAAAAATATATATTTTTATGGATTTTTAGAGGGAGATGTTACATTCACAATGACAGCGAGTGAAGAAGTAATCGACTATATTTTTACTCGTTTCTTTCCACGGGCATGGCCCCCATGGAGAATTATATTTCTATTATGCACAACAGGTTACATTCTTTTCGTTTTCGTGGTAAATATGCTGGAGAACGGCTGAACTGATTGAGTGTTTTGCTCACGGTTTCTCCAAGGCGAGAAAATACTGTCGTGAACGATCTGAATTGACGAAAAGGGAGCCCACAATGCGTCAAATTCGACAATTTTTTCGCGCTTTTGTCAAGAGCGGTTCCAATTATTCCGATTGAACTTTCAAGTTATCTTTTATCGTTCTTCATAAATACCTCTGCGAAAATTCCAAGAACGAAGATACATGTATAAGAGGCCGAAAGATTTTTTCTTCTTGAAAAAATGGCTGTAACGATTTTTTTTAACGTCTTCAACTAATGAACGTTTTCTTCGTGAGGGTTTCTTTGACAGCCCATTCAACAGAAATAACAACCAAAATGTGACAAAAATCGCGTTCGTTAATTTTTTCGAATTTTCGACCGTAAACGGAAGCCTGAATTTCATCAAGTTGACGGACTGCTTTCCAGCAAACAACCCGCATTACGTTATCCGCAACTATTTCCGTTGAACGAAAATGTTAGCCAAGAAAAGCCAGGAATTGGGGTTTGCCGATTTTGTTAGAACTCGCGGGGTACGGCTTTTCTCTGCGTTACCATAAAAATGCGTTTATCAGTGTACCACTCAATGTAGAAGGCAGGCGGAAAGTTGTGTGATGCTTTTAGCCAGACATTTTCTCTGCCAATTTAGCGAATTTAATTTAACGAGCCTTTAGCGATCCGGTTAGGGACATTATTTGCCGAAGGATTCGTGTTGGCTTCCCAAAGTGCTGGTTGAAGGGAAACTTGGCGTAGTGCCTCAGCGTTTATTAAATTGCTTACGGCTTGACGATTATTAAATTGAAATGGACAATCGCAGATAGAAAAAAGCGGATTTTAATTGGATTGAAAATCGACACAGTGGAATTCACGTCGTCTTTGGTTTTCCTAATTAAATTATAAGTGAAGAACGGCGAATACGTTGCAAAAAGAAATTTCAGATATAAATACAAATTTATTGTTGCTTTTAGCCAGTGATATTGTTGTGAGAAATTAGGATAAACTCTAACGAGTTGTACAGCTTCAAAAATAACTCGCGATGTTTTGCGAACTGGGCATCGACCTTTCCGAGGGCTAACCTTTTGTCAATGAGTTCCAGAGGACTGTGGAGAGGGCAGGGGATGCCGAGTGGTGCTTCGCACCTGATGCTTTATATAGCCGCAATTACCTTTAGTGGGGCAGGATGCCTTTGTTCCGCCCACAAGCCCAGAAAGTTGTGCGATTCACTTGGCCCGTCGTGCTTCCCCTTGTCGTCGTCGAGCTGCTTTAATATCTTCCAACGCGCCGAAAAAATTAACCTGGTTTAAGAAAATGAGAAAGGATTTTTTTTTATGGGTGAATTTGAATTTCGACAGGTCCCGCCTTTTAAAGTTTGCGTTGGGCTTTCCGTTGAATATTCATCCGGGTCGGAAGGAAAAAACGTTCTTTTGAATGAACAATCGAGGAGGTCGTTAGGATTCAAATGGAAGGCGATTCCTGCTCTGGAGGGGGCGTTTTTCTTACCTAAACGGCTTTCTTTTCCCTCCTCATCTTCTTCCAGTCGAATCGACATTTTTACTTTCTCACGTTTACCTTCAGATATTTGTCCTTCGGGGTTTTTAAAAAAAATTAAAAAAATATAATAGCTCATAACGGTGTGTATTAAGAGAGATAGTGGGAACAAAAAAAGG
Source organism: Pachypeltis micranthus (assembly GCA_020466155.1). Lineage (NCBI taxonomy): Eukaryota > Metazoa > Arthropoda > Insecta > Hemiptera > Miridae > Pachypeltis > Pachypeltis micranthus. The sequence continues at coordinate 52,126,940 of CM035770.1, read as the reverse complement.
GGGCAAAATTCTTACTTGATTTGGTCGACGTTCATCCTCGCAGTGCGGCCCGTACACTGACTCCAGGATCGATCAGACAGCGAGGAGGGCTGCCTTCGGGCGGGGACATGCGCCCCCTCCTTTCGTTTCGAATCCTCTCGAAATCATCTTCCCCCACTCCTTGACCTCCGCAAACAATAATTAGAATAATTGAACAGGGATGTTGAGTTAGGTAACGTTGAACTAAATCCAGTGTAAACATCTGGGTATGGTAATACGTACGTTAACATCGTCGTTTGAACGGAAACATAATTAAGTCCTTGTTCGAGTTTGTGGAGCTTTTATTAAACCTGTACAACAAATCCGTTGACATTTGAAGGGGATTTTAGCAAATTCGGTGGCTTCGAACTATTCCGAGTTAATGTGAAGCTACTGCGATAGTCAACATCCCCTCTGATGCCTCATATGTTGTTTATTCCTGAACTGGAGAGGAATTGCGCTTCGCATTTCTTAAGAGGATTGTATTTAGCATTTGGATTACGTCGAAACGGACTGTGTCAGAACTGAGTTAACATGATGAGCTGGCAAATGTAGTAGCGTCACTGATGTTATGAGGGTTCGCCAGTATAAGACCAGCCTGAACGACCGGTGTTATGGATCTGACGAGGGTTCGCCCAATGAAGTAACATAAAGTTCTACGACTGTCCCGGGTCCACTGTCCTGCTCTCTAATCAGCGTTAGTCATGAAGCTCCAACATCGCTGTTATTGTAGCTACGACTACTTATCCATCTTAGAAGTGATCTAGAGGAAGAAACAGGATGCAAATCAGGGCAGTCGGCATTATCTACCGCAGCGCACAAGCTCAAATGAGATCCTCCACACGAGCACAAGTGCGTAAACAATGATTTGGCCGGCCTTCGCAACACCTTCTCCCACACTAGGGGAAAGGGAAAAACCGCTTAGGAGGAAAATACGGGCAGGTCGAGAGAGAGAGAGAGAGAGAGAGAGAGAGAGAGAGAGAGAGAGAGAGAGAGAGAGAGAGAGAGAGAGAGAGAGAGAGAGAGAGAGAGAGAGGGGGAGAGAGAGAGTGAGAGTGAGAGGGAGAAAAAAAAGGGAGGGGCTCCTGGCAGTTTTGGAGTAACCGAGAGAATTCTATGTGCCTCCAGGACAAGACACACCAAAAGAAAAGGTCTTTGGAGTAGTTCAGTGGTGAAGCGTCGCTCCACCCACTTTTTTTGTTTTCGAAATTTCCATGGCAAATGCATAAAAGAATTTGACTAACCAGGCTTCGTGCCACCTAGCAAGCATTTCGGTTGAGCCCTTCGTGGGGCCTACCAGGAGCCACCTACGTAGAGAGGTTAGCAAATGGGAGGGTAGGTGCAGGGCTGTCCATTGGCAGGGGCTGCCCAGCCTTAGACAGTCAAAACTCTTCATCCGGCTCTCCAGAGGGAGGTCCAACGAGGTGCTTGCACTGGGGAGGAAGAATATGAGGATCATATGTGCCCTGTTCATAGCTCCGCTGAGGTACCACCTTGCAAATACTGGCAAGTACGAGGTACAGGTATGCAGGTTCTGCGAGGTAGGGCTAGAGACGGCAGAGCATGTGTTGTGTGTATGCGATGGACTCGCGGCATCTCGCCATTGTGTGTTTGGGAGGCCCTTTCTTCAGCCAGAAGAGGTGGCGAATGCAGAACTTGCGGATATCCTCTGCTTTGTGCGGGGGTGGCGGGGGCACATAGGTGACCTCACACCAAGTGAGACCAGTGCCGTGGGACCTGGGAGTGGTGCAGGGGGGCCATGATCTGAGGATCATGGACGCCCTGACAATAGACCCGTTTGTGGCTCCAGTGAGGGTATCACCTGCATCCACCGTTTTCAAGAAACAAAAGAAGCACTTCGGTTGAATGATCGTTGACTAATTTTCTTAAATAGGCTAGAATGATTTTGATAAAACTTAAGAGACACTTTCAGCTAACTAGTACCTACATTTTTTTAAATCTGTAATTGTTATGTAAATGCGTTGAACGTTGGTGCGTCGCCGGTATATAAGCACAGAATGTAGAGGCTGGATGGAATGTGATCCTTCGCGCCAGATATTCATTATTTAGTCATAGACAGCATGGAAGCGAGTAACTCCACATTGACAAGGTACAAGGTACATACCGAAATAATATGGTTGAACGAACCCATTTTATCAATTTTCTTTAGTATTTTTGTTGTGTCTTTGTTAAATACACTTGTGCTGCCCAGAGACCAAGTCACGACTGGTAGACAGTACCGACATTAGCAGGGTTGCGCTTCTGAAAGACGACTGCATAGTTGTCTCACAACTTCCCACGTATTATATTAGAATTAATTGCGAGTGTTGTTGACTGGGGGAAGACTTTGAAGTTCACCGCAAATTGCAGAATTGGACGAAGAATATTCCAGAGAGTGTCGTCTGGTTTTAAATGAAGTAATCCCGATTAAGAATATTGGCATTTTCAAAGCGTCCTTCCTGTTTATGCGGAAACCGTGAGACTTGGATTTTACTTCAGGGCGGCGTCGAGGGAAGGAGAGAAGAATTGAATAGCAAAGGAAAAATCCCATATTTACATTCTGTTTCGCGAATACCATTTCAAAGAAGGTAAAGGCAGGAGGGAAGGAGCCGAGAAGAAAAAGCTTGCTTCTCCAGGGAAGGGCGGGTTTATTGAAATTCGCTCGGTTGCTCGGGAAGTGGCGGATGCTTTAAGGAGAAGAGGGAAATGAAATGAGTTAAACTGCGGCTCAACTTGAGCGGTCTATTTTCACGATTTACGGGGATGACGTTTCTCTCGAGTTCCCGGTTAACTGCTTTTAGTGATTCGATTGTTTAACGTTAAAAGCGTTGAAAGATGTTGACAAAACTTCCGAATTATGCGTGTTTCTGCGCTTCATTACGCTGACAATACAACGTAGACCATCACATTGTTGACGGAGTGCTCTTAAGATACTCTGCCGTACCTGTGCTTTCATTTGGTAGAACTAGGAACTACGAGTAAAAGCCACCGGCTTGCCAGGGTTGGCTTTCACCAAACTTTGCTTTAGCATCACCGTCAACCTTGCAACCGCCGTTCACGTTGGTTAAACCTTATTTCCAGAGGTACTTTAACATTTTTGTTGGGCGCACGAGAAGGGAAGCTTGCGATGGAGTTAGAAGAATAAATGGGTTAACGTGATGAGCTTGAGAGAGAGGACTGTATTTATACACTTGAAAGTAGAGAAAAAGAGTTTGTGCTAAAAGTGTGAGTGAGTATGGACTTTACTCGACACTAGGGGATCTCTGGATAGGTGAGTGTGTTGTGGGAATGAGAGCTGAGAGCGAGTGAGTAGCACAAGAGCTGAGAGACGACTGCGTTTTTGGGTCGGGCCTGGGAAGAGCTGAGAGTTGGCATCTAAAGAGAGGTGGTAAAGGAATATTTAGGGAAAACCAAAACGGAGAAATCCGTTGTCAGCATCGGAAATCATAGTTATGCCCTTTGTTAGGACAAGCCAATTGAATGCGTATTCAGGTTTTGCCTTCGCTATCTTTCAGAGGCTGGACTTGAATGCTCGGGGTTTCCCATTGGGTTCAAGAGCAACAAACTAATTCGGCCTGAGCTGAGCCCAACATTCTCCTCCGCGCTGTGGCAGCATAATAACCTTTAATGTGCGGTTATCCATTTGGCAGGCGGTAGTTCAGTTATGTGTGGTTATCCATTTGGCAGGCGGTAGTTCAGTTAAGTAAAAGGCGTGAATGAGTGCACAGCATGTGCAAGGGCTAGAGGTATGACACTAGGGTAGATCATTAGGGTGTTGAGTTTAGCATGACAATGGAGCACTTGACTTTAGGAACAAAGGGCAGGGCCAATGAGTGAGCACAAGGATTGATTGATGAGGGCAAGGGTAACAATGGACAAAAGGTGCAGTTGAGAGAGTAAGCTCAAGGAATATTGCAATAAGGGAAGCAGGGGGTGGTGCATAGGAAATAAACCATTTCCCATTAGGGTCAAGAGCAACAAACTAAATACTTTGTATTATTATAAGAAACTTCTTTGAGAAAATCAAAAATAACGACGTTCTGACCTCCTTCAGTTTCTTTCCCTAACCCCCTAGAGAAGAAGAAGATAGCAGGGAGGCAGATGCGGGCCATAGGACTCCGCCAGAGCTGCAGGACCAGTGGCATTTCGCTGTGGCCTCGTTGGGCCCATGTCCTGACTCCCGCTTAGTGTCCCACTGCCGCTGGTACCCATTACCTCACCCCCCTGGTTGGAGGAGGGGGGTGCCTCCCTGGGTGGGTCGGGGATCGAACCAGAGTCTGCTGGTTCTATCCTCGCCTGGCTTCGAAGGCCTCACGCCCCAACGTGCTTGGCCACCCCTATCTCCTTAATAAACCATCCAAGCTATCTTGGACTTTGGATCATGTTTGCCTGATTGTTGAACACATTTATCCGTTCCTTATCGCCTCACGAGCATTCTAGAATGATGCTCTTCTAAGATGTGTCATTTAGCAAGCAGATAAGCACGAATGACAAAATAAGGCTATTTTTCCGATAATTCCTGAAAAGTAAACAGAATCATTCTAAAAAAAATCATGTTCGGTCTCATAAGTTGCGCGCCACTTGATAAATAATTATCATGGCACCTGGGTTTATTCTGGAACTTTATCACTTTCTACATAAAACGTTACGTTGTGTTTTACTAAGTTGAGATAAACTTAGTGAAAAATAGCGTGGGTTAGTAGATGCGACCATAAGAATAGCTGAATGTACGTGGGCCGAGGAAAGTCTTGCGATTTTTTTTTCAGACGGGAACGCACTCTTTTGGCTCTGAAGGATACAAATGAGCTGTTGAGGAACGGCATGGGGATTACAAAATGTTCAGGGAATCGATTAATTGATGCGCTGCGCGAAAGAGCAAACATGGGGCAGGGACACGGTTAGTTAAATTGTTCCGTCAAAGGGCAGATGTCTGTCGTGATGCAACATTTAAAAACTCATAATGAAAATATCATAATCGCGTGCTTTTAATCGAAACGTCGACCCCATTTTAACTTCAAGCGGCGAATCAAGCTTCCAATCGAGTGTCAATTAGTGACTTCTCGTGCTGTAGCAATGAACTTCTGATAGGGCCAAAATCGTTTATGTTTACTAATTCAAAAGTGAAGTCAAATTACATGAAAAACGCATTGCGGAAACCCTTGGAGAAATGCAGTGTCAATTTTACGTATGAAATGACAAGCGGGGTTTCACGCCGCACGTACTCAACGACTGTGTGGTAATTACTGCACACCAGGAGGGGTAAATAAATCGTATTTACTGTTCACTGTAAAGTTAGTTCTGTTAGTAAAGTTAGTTCTGTAGTGACTTAATATTGAAAATATCTGGTGCGTGGCAACACACGACTTTCCGCAACCCCCGTAAATGCGATGACCTACTACGCGCTGTATCTTCGTTCAACGTATATCTATGGAAACATTTATAGGGGACTGTATAACTCACAGTAACTGCAACTGTAGTGTTTTGACCGGGGTGGACTTGAAAGCATCACGGAGAAGGGATTTACTGTAGCACGAACTTGTAATTTGAAGAGTTGGGAGATCACAACAAGACTACACGTGCAACGAAGTCAATTTCTTCGTCGCCAGTCCGTGTAAGCACCATCTTGATACTGCTTCGAACAGATTAATAACCACTTTTCGCACTGGCCCCAGAATGCATCAGCTGCGATAATATTGTTGGTCTAATCCGGCTCAGAGGACCAAATGTTGGATGGACGAGAGGGGGAGCCTGAATTGGAGTATGAGAAAGAAATGAATGTAGTGAACTCGAGTGAGGACTGTATTGCACTTTGACGGAAGAGCTAGAATAGGGTATGAGTTTGAATGTGAGTATTTAAGGGCGAAAAAGGGGCTCTGAATACGTGAACTGGTAATACAGGGAAGGAGAGAGGAGTGCGAATTAGTAGCAGGTGCTGTGAAACGAGCACCATGAGAACAGAGAGACGAATGAGTGTTTGGGGAAGAGCTGTGTGTTGTTGAGAGGAAGTAAATTGAGGGGTGGGAAGAGGATATTTTGTAAAGTCCAGAAACAGGGAAACCCGTTGTCAGCTTAGGACTTAACTGAAGAGGCTAGCCAGACTTTCCTGCAGCTACAGACAAACTGCAGGCTTCAGGTCCAAAACAGTTGGACTGAACGCACCTGGCGAAGGCCCGAGCTCAATATTCCAACTAATTCAGCCTGCACCAAACATGCAGGTGCTAGTTAATTGAGAGTTCTCCGTGAGTGTGATCGAAATCTTAGGAGCCGTTTTTGATAAAATTTGAAACATGATAAATTGGATTTTATTTCTGTATACTGTCACAGGAACAGCTATTCAGAACGATTCATAGGTATTGATAATTTAAAGTGAGTCTGGTGAAAATCGTTGAAGCCGTTTTGCCAAAAATTGAAAACCCCTATTTTTGCTTCATAGGCCTACGAGTATATCTTTGTTCGCCGATTTTCCGTGGAGATATTTATGAAGAAAAAAATTAGGTACGAGTAGAAGCTAATCTGAAAGTTGGTCCAAATCGTTAGAGCTGCATTCGAGAAAAATACGAAAAACCTTGGTTTTTGATAAATTTTGGTTCCCTACCCCCCTTTCCTTCGATGGAAAACGCTCATAACCTTATTTCCTCTAGTTCCCTATAAAGGGTAAAAAAAGTATTGTTTTCGCGGAGTTAGATTTTTTCAAGGCCTACGAATAGAAAAATCCTAATTCAGGCGCGCCTGTAGCTCAATTTGTGGGAGAACGGTTGAACCGATTGCGCTGGCCGTTTTTGGTTTATTAATAACCCTATATTTTCGGTCAGGAAAAATTTTTTACAACCCCCCCTCAAAATTTGATACTTTACGTTTCAAGACGTGGAGATTACAAATTTGCAATGTCCGTCCGCCGTCCAGGCCATTTTGTGCCTTTAACGTGGTCTAAAAAATTCGTTCTTTCGCACAAAAATCCCATTTGGTATCTAGTTGTGCCCGCCATCTCGGCAATCTGATCAGGCGAAGCCCATGGTTGTTATGGGCCAAAAATGGTTAAAAAATTAACAAAACGCAGTACAACGCGGGAACTACAGCAGAAGTCAACGTTTCGTCGTTAGTACTCCCTCCCTCCCTCCCGTCACATTTAACTCAATGGCCGCCCGCTCGACTAGTAACGGGTTCCCCCCATCTCTTTTTTTTCTTCCTCTAGGAGGCGCCCGTGTTTCGTATATAACCTTTGGCTCTACGATTTGTCTCTTTATCGTCCGATTGCCTTGTTCTCGTCTTCACCTCCACGAATGACTGTTTCGCTCCGTCTCAACTATTTCCGTTAGCAAAATATCTGTTATCTTCAATTGAACTTTTCATTATTCGTTTATTTTTGGTTTATTTATTTAATAGTTCGTTCGTTTCATTTTTTTGGTTTTAATACGATTCAATTTTTTTAGATTCTTTCGTTTCATTCTCATTTTGGTTTTTTTCATAGATTTTTGGTTACATTTTGATATTAGTATTTAGCGTGAATGTTTTCATATTAAAATTCAGTTTTTTATAGATACTTTCGTTTTTTTTGTTTATTTTAATATTACGATTCAGTTCTTTTCGACCTTTTTTTGGGTTTCATTTTGATATTTTTCGATGCTGAATCGAACGAGATGGGTCTCAGAGCATTAATGCTGCTGTTTATCCGAATAATAAACCGTGCTTGATTTTTTGAAGACGCGAAAATAAGGTTGTGAGGTTTTCCCAGCGATGAGAAAGGGGGTGGGGGACCAAAATTTACCAAAATCTAAGGTTTTCTCACTTTTCTCGAAAACTGCTCTAACGTTTTTGATTAAACTTTCAAATTATCTTCTACTGGTTATTACTCAACCTTTTTTCGTAAATACCCTCATGAAAATTCGGTGAACGGAGATATAGGCCTACGAATCAAAAATAGGTTTTTTACTTTTTGGCAAATCGACTGCATTCAACTGAATAAATGTTCCTTTGACACTCAATTGAACAGAGATAAAAATGGCAATTGTGTTGAGAATGAACATTTTTGTAATCCCCCGAGTAACTGCGTCACTGGATTTGATCTATCTTATGGATTGTCTTGTAGCAACCTAAACCCACTTTATATACCTCTACTCTGTTCTCCACAACTATTTCTGTATCTATCTGTTCAACAGAAATATAAGACATGAATTTTCTCAAAAACGGCCGTGATGGTTTCGATCAAACTTGTGGAGTGGTCAATTGACTAGTACCCACATTTTGTTCTCAATAAATGTTTCCGTAGAAGTGCGTTCAACGAAGATACAAGCGCCTGTACACATAGCAGGTCGTCGAATGATGACGGGGGTTGCGAAATGACTTTTTTGCTTTGGGTAGAGCAAGCAAAAAGGAGTAACGGCCAACGGTTGCCAACGAGAGGCGGTGGCGCAGGCAACAGCGTGATTTGATTTGATTCGATCTGATGTCCATCTCGGTAGTGTCAACAATAACGAAGGTCTGCTTCTCTCCCTTGGGTGATTTGAAATCAAAACATACAAATAAATCGGTCTGCTTCCAGAGGTTTCATGCTTTTCAGGACAATGTTGCGATTGAAGCATTTTCAGTCCTCAACGTTCTCGCTAATTTGTGGTCAAAGATGCACTCTGCAAAAGTTATTAATTCATTCAGTTATTTTGTTATTTTTTACCACGAGATACACAGTAAACGCTTGGTGTACTCAGATTGTGTTTTAGTAAGCCCAGGCTACAGGAGGCATTGATTCACTCACTTGATGCCTCGTCTATTCTGTTCATCCTCTTTTATACCACCTGCCTGTTCACTCCCAACCATTTGTGCAGGGTCCAGCGTTTTATGAGCAATTTGTGTCTCATATTGTGAACCTGCAGTCCGTGTGTACCCGGATTCTGTTGGAGCGTCACTCTGCTGACTTCAGCTGCTCCTCCAATAAGCCGCCACCTGGCTGAGTGGCTTTAACGTGTTAAGTGTCTTCGCTTGTTTTTCGTTCTCCTCCGCTCTCTAATATGTCACTTATGTTTGTTCTCTTAATATAATTTCGTTCTCGATCCGTTTTTATCCACTTCGCCTACTGGGTTTAAGCTTCTGCTTAAAAGATTCTATATTTGTGATAGCTTTTGGAATCCAACCCCCACAGACATTACCAAACCACCCTCAACTTGTATTAATCATTCGGATGTGATGTTCAATCCCGCCAACCAAATGATTGCACTGCGCTTTATATGTTTCCGTCTTCAGGTTATCGTTTCGTACCTTTCATTATTTTAATGGTTTATAATTTACACAATAAATAATTTTCTTGGCTGTCGATGTAAATTTTGTGGATGATTTCCCAGGTGCAGTCATAAATATTTTAATTTAGTGTGTTCTGCAAACATCATCAAGGAATACAGAAACAATTAAAATTATTGTGCAAGGGTAATCTAAGAGGACTGTATACAATAAATATCTGGTGCGTTGCAACACACAACTTTCCTTAGCTCTACGTCAATTCACTTTTTACATGGCTTTTTCTACTTAATCAATTCATTTATCACAATTTTTATGCTGAGGATAGTAATCACTTTTGCGGAGTTATTGGGTAAAAACTTTTAGAACTGGTAGTAAGCGAAACGGCAGTAGTTGAAACTCAGGGATTTCTGGGTTGGGCCCCATGTGTCCCACGAGCGTTTTTAAACACTCACCCTGTAGGTATTGGATTGGACTACAATAACAATTTTTTAAACATTCTACTAACATTCCAGCGGAGTTAATAAGGAAAACCCCGCTCTAAAAACGCTTTTCGTCGAAAATTTTGATAATTTATTGTGCTGCTCTCTTCATTTTCCCACAAATGGGAATTTTATGGAATAGTTGCCTTATTAGAGTTATCAATATAAAAAATTTAATCAAAATCGTTAGAGCTGTTTATGAGAACAAAAATATTTGGTGTTTTGATCAGTATGATAACTATAGTTAACTTTCGGTGGATTTTGTTCATACCCTTATTTTGGCGTCCCATGGTAACCTGCGGGCGAGATATCAATTTTGAGCTTATTTGGTACGGTGGTTTTCTCTAAAAATCGTTCACAGACACACACACCATTTTCCCCGAAAGTGTTTTTCGGACTCAGGAGGGTGAAGAAAACTAAAATTCTTTCTTTCAGTCCATAACATAACTTTCCATTCCACTTTGTAGAACCAAGGAAAGTAAAAAGGATATTGCGCATCAACACCAAGCGCTCTTCCAAGACATGGAATGGAGCAAACCGACGACAACCCTGAAAGAAAAGGCGCATGAGGATGAGAAATAGAAAGAATACCTTTCGTACGACGTTCTTGTGGCTTCTTCCTAGTGCCCTGGGGTGTCTGGCAGCAGCTTTCCTCGTAGTTTTATAAAATTGCGAGCTGGGCGTATGTAAACGACTCAGCAGATTAATGAGGTGACAAGCCCACAGGGAAATTTGGAAAGAAATAAAATAGAATAAAAGGAGAATAAGATTGGAGGTGCACGCGCGTTAGGCAAAGGTCGGAGCGCAGGTGACGAAGGAGAATGAACTGTGAAGGGCGCGTGTTGCGGGTTGCCCAACTCTGCTCCCTCCATGTCGAGGAAGCGCCTAAACAATTATAATTAATATTAATTATACAATTTCAAACACTATTTAAACACGCTCATTTATACTGTGTGGGCAAGATCTCCAAAATTGCAAGACCCTGTTGTATTATTGGGCGCTTTAAGCTGGAAATTATGACCGTGATACCTTTTATTTTTGTTAATACTCAATCCCATCTTACGCTCGTAGGCGATGGTTGTGAAATACTCCGAAAATTTTCCATAGACGATAGCTATTTACGACTGCAGCTTAAAAATCATCCATAATTTTTATAATTTATAACAGACGTTTTTTCGATTTACATATTCTTTAAATCACTTCGCACACAATCGTTTTTCTTCAAGTTTAACCGTAGCTTCTTGTCTGAATCTCTCCTAGTCCGCTGAAACCCTATTTCGGATCGACGCTTACTCAATTCTACAAGGAGTCTAAGGAGTATGTCACAAAATATTTCATCCCTTACGTGTAATTTGCTTAAAAAGACGATAACAAAAAAAGTTAACAACGAAAAAATCTCTTAAACTAAGTATAGTCCTTAATCGTAAATACCTTCGTTGATTACAACTCGTAGTGAATGTACATAACCTCGATATTGCCACAGTACGTGCACAGTTATAAAGAAATATTACGTAAATAGTTCAAGGATCACAATTTCTTTTTTAAAATACTTTTACAAAAATCACCTTGGTTTTACGTTATGGAGTTAATTCGAATAATTTAAATTGCCTCGGTGAATAAGGAGAGTATATAATGTAATATAATACAAAATGTTTCATTAAATAAATTAATACGATTTTTTTTTTTTAATCACTGGTTGTTATGAACTGAGTTCATCGGCTCTTCCAAAGAGATCTGAGAGTTTCGCACCTGCAAATCACACACAAACGAGAAATTAAATCTCCGCACAAATTAGAAATTGAGAAATTTGGGTTTTGTTGAGGCTTCGAATGTGTAGAAGCGGCGCAGGTTTGTTCCCTTGAGGAGGGTAATACAGTCGTTTTGTTTGTGCGACAGAGCTAAGCGTTAAAAATCTGTTTAGTTTGTAATGTCTGGTGTGCAACTTCCTCAGCTCCTCGTGCATTCAGTGATTTTAATTGTTTTAACATATTTATTTTTCGCTTAGATAATAACTTAACGCTAAGTTCTGGAATCCATTGGGTACTTGCTGCGTATGCCGCGACCTTCATTGAAATACGAACTTATAGGTAGTTAATGGCATTGTTGATAAGAATTTCGCGTTTACCATTCGGGAATTATAGAAGGGAAACTGCGAAAAAATATGGCAAAAAACTGACAGGTACGAAATGTTTTGGATTACTCCCTATCACCTTATATCATTTTTTTAACATCTTTTGTTTAATATAGGTCCTCGAACTGTGAGCTCTCCTCATTATGTGCCCCGCTGCTCCTTTGGCGAACAACAGAAAGGCGCAGTAAACAAACGTGGCCTTGAAAACTATATCCATCTAATCCCATCAAGACACACCAAAACTGGCATCACCCCACCAACTTTCCTCCGCCTACTGTGCTGCTCATGCAATCAGTGCGTTTCTACATCTACTGCAGTACAACCACGTTCGATCAAACTCTTTAAGGCGCGATCCATCAAACCCCTTTTCTACGTGTCGCCTCACTTTTGCTTCATCTCAACTTTTCCCTCTATCATCTCTGTTACTTCCGAACATCGGTAAGATCGTTCCAATTTTCTTGCACACATCACGTCGCCCGCCACATTCACCGTATTTTCATCCACCTCATCACCTCATCAAGGGCCCCAACGAAAATCAAATTCATTATTCATTTCTTTGCTCGAGTCTTCTTTGTATTTTCATTTTCTCGGCAGAATTTCTTATTTTAATATGAACCCCTTTAATTTCGAATTATTTTCCTCATTGTTCTTTTCTCACCAAGCTTTCCCTTCTTTCACCATTTGTTTCACATATAATTTCTCGGTATTTTTCCGTGGTCCTCCAAGCCAGCCCTATGTGTTAGGTATACTGGGAATGACGAAATTCCCATAGCAGCACCTTAACATCTTTCGTATAGGTTGTTCATTTTACTACCACTGTGAGTTTTGGAGAGCTGCTAGTGACGTGCGAGCGAGATTTGTGATGAACAAACTTCACTTAAATCGATTTTAGTGGAAATTATTGATACTTCGTAGCGCTGCCTTCGTCATTTTCTCGCGGATGAGAATTTCTTGGTACTGTAATGTAAGGTTTTTTACTTTCCTTGGCTCTAAAAAGTAGAAAGGAAAGTTATGTAATTGGCTGAAAACAAAATTTTGAGTTTCCTTCAGATCTTTACGTTTCAGACCCTCCTGAGTCCGAAAAACACTATTTGGGAAAATGGTCTGTGTGTGTATTGTGGAGGATCGTTTTAAGAGCATTCGGCTAGATAGCGATAAATCGCACTCACAACAAAGAAGGTCGAGGAAGGTCGCACCAAGACGGAGCGGAACGAAGAGGCGCGTCAGGACAGCGCTAGGAAGCAGACGAAGAGGTGCGTCACTAGAGCGCTAGGACGCAAACGAAGAGGCTGAAGCGACAACGACTCGTGAGAAGAACATCACATCCCCCCCAGTGAGTGATTTCCTATTTTTTTGTATTGATTTTCCTGGAAGTATAAATTAGTTTTCTCCCTTAAATTTTGTTAAGTGCCCATTTTCCTCGAAAGCCCTGTACAGGACCACCCCCTGTTTTTCTTTGTGGCGTATTTTATTTTTTTTGTGGAGGTTCAATTCATTTCTTTTCTACCACTATTTAAGAGGGTGGAACAGTCTGAAGTAAGAGTAACACCACAATTTTGGCGCCCAACGTGAAGGCCCGAAGAAAAGTAGGAGGGGCACTAATTTTGGGCATTAAACCAGGGCATTGAGCCACTTTATTGCGTTAGCGGCCATCATTTTCAAAGATTCACTGAAATAACAAAGGCTGACCTTTGCCGAAAAGTGGATTATACGTCTCGAAGCACCTCTGGTTGCGATAAACTTGTTTCCGCTCGATCGTTCTGGTGATGTTATTGAGTTTATCGTGTTTTTTGTTATTGTTCGGGAATTGTAAAGGGATTTTGCTACGATTTGTTTTGTCTTCTAGGCGTTTTCTTAAAATAGAATAACTTTCAGCGCGATCGAGTCCGAGTACGAAGTATTAAACATCATGGATTCACATAATACTAAAAACGAATGTTTGTTGGCCCAGTTGTCTCAGGACACCAACCGATGATTTATCGCGTCGTGACAGCGGCATCCAAAGCTGTGAGGTAGGTGATGTATCCTTTGTTGAGGTCAGACAGGATAAGTCAGACCTTGACAGCGACTATAGAACACTTGATACTGTGGTCGAGAAGCAGCCTCTTAGTTATGATTTGTTCATGAGAACAATTAGGGAAGTTATTAAAAAAATAGATTCTATCGGCGAAAAATGGGACCAAAATTTGAACAGGCATGAACAGGATTGCAATCTTAAGGTACACGAACAGAATAAATTGATTGGTGATGCTAGGTCGGAGTTGGAACACGTTCGTAAAGAGTCCCAGTCAAAAATAACGGACCACATTAGTATGTGTCAGAAATACGTTGAGTCTACTGAGGTTTTGAGTCGAAAATCCCTTCAAGCAGATTTCCAAGAGAAACTTAGAACGGTAGAAATGCGGGTCGAAAAAAATCTCGAACAAAAATTAGTTTCGAAGTGGGAGAGATTTCAAGATCGGCAAAATTCGGAGATGAGAGCTTTCAAGGAAAGTATGAGTAAGCATCAGGATCAGTCCCATCAACATTTTCTAGAGCAAAATGAGCAATACCAGGAGAAAATAAAACAGAAAGTCGATGAGTTTTCTAACATCATCGATGCGTTTACGCTCGACGAGCCTGTGGTTCAAACGACTAGCCAAACCAACGCAATGGTGCAGCTCCTCATGCGAAACACCGTCCACAATCATCTAGTCATTCCAACATTCCCATCGATGGACCACCCAATGGTTTTCATACAAAAGCTAAAAGATTATTTCAGTGCTTTTCCGTTTTTGAATATTAGGGACAAGATGAGAATCGTCGACCAGGCTTTGAAAGACGACTCAGCCTTATGGTTTCGATCTCGACGTTTTTCATACAAAACATACGAAGATTTTGAGCAGGATTTTGAAAATGAATATTGGGGAACCCAGAGCCAATCAGATCTTATAGGAGGACTGTACAATGGTCGGTTCCAGTCAGGGTCTATGGAAACATATGCCAGGAGCTGGGTGTGTGATCTTGTTTTTCTAAAATATCCATTACCCGAATCAGTGGTTTTAGACATTCTCATTCGCCATTTTGACAGTCAGACTCAAAGAGATTTATTACTGTTCGAAATAAATTCTTACGCCGCACTATTCAGCAAGCTGAGAGTGCTTGACAGAACTTACGACCAAAATAGGAATCGAAATCCAAACACCCAAATCGACCATACAAATAGGGAATCAAACAACCATAGATTTTTGTCTAGAAATAATCAAAACAGTTTCCGGTACAGCAGCTATGATAATAGAAATAATCAAAGGAACCCATCACATAGTGGCACTCATGGCAGAACTCGAACCTCTGAAAATCCAAATGCTCGAGATTTGGGAGTTGAACAGAGCACTCACGGTGCACAATCAGAGGATAACTCACGAGAAAACAGGAACAAAGCTAGCCAAGGTCGTTGTCCACAGGGAGCATCTTTCAGAACTCAGCAGGATTCCTTGCCCGTCCATTCAATATCCTTAGTAACTGAACCTCAAGGGCAGGCAGACCCAACACGTAAAAATAACTCAAGTAGGATTGAGGTTTTAAACTAGTGAGTGCCCTGCCCAGTAACTCAATAGCATTAACAATGGACAGGGCAAATCAAATTGAAAGACCCCACACTTCTACTTCCAATTACATGTCTATCAGTACTTCACAAGCTTTATTTCAAAAAATAAAAAAATCGTTTGATGACCACATGTTGCTGTGTTTTCCAGTCGGGGGTAAACCGTTTTACGTTTCCACGGACGCCAGTGGTTTTTGCATAGGGGCTCACGTATATCAGAAAGGTGTTGGTGATGACTATCACCCAATAGCTTTCTGCAGTCGAACGCCTAACGACCATGATCAGAAGTATTCTATTTCCGAATTAGAATTATTGGCTATCTCGTACGCTCAGAAAAAATTTAGGCACTACATACTGGGCACAAGCTGTGTGGTCACAACGGACCATCGAGCATTGATGCATTTGGATTGCTCTGCCCCTAGCTCACTTCGATTAACCCGAATGAAGTTAGCCCTACAGGAGTACGACTACGAGATGGAATACGTCCCTGTCCACCAAAATTTGATTACCGATTGTCTGAGTAGGTACTGTAACGCTCGTTGCCCACCAAAGTCCAACATCATCGCAATAGCAGCGATAACTCCTCAAAGTCCCATGCAAACTACTCTTACTGATTTCCCCCGGTTTCAACGACAAGATCCACGCCTTTTCAACATTTTCAAACGTCTTGAACGAAATAATCTCAACAACCAAAACTACAAAATTGCCAACGATGTCCTTTTTCAATTGGTGAGAGGGACCTGGAAAATTCTACTCCCAACAGTAGTCGTCAATCAAATGATAGCAGACGTTCACATTAAATATTTGCACTGTGGTATTAGGAAAGTCGTATCGGTTCTCAAGGAGACGTTCCACCATCAATCATTGCGTAAAAACACTCGCCTTTACATTCGTTCTTGTGAGATTTGTCAAAGGACCAAAAATACGCCCTCACTTAATTCTAAATTGCTCTCAGTACCTGCATCTCAAACCAAGGGATCTCGTAGCTGTTGATTTTTATGGCCCTTTACCGCCCAGTGATCATAACTTCCGATTTATTCTAGATGTAGTGGAAGAGTTTTTGCCCAAAGTACAGTGGTCCTTACAGAGTATTGCACTGCATGTTGGCAATGGCTCTTATAAAATTATTGATCCTCTTGTTGATGAAGTAAAAGGAGTGTATCATATCACCAACCTGAAAAGATTCAATCTCCCTATTGTTCGCTCTCCCAGCTTGGAGACCGCAGTCATCTATGCGCGAATATTGAGATAGCACATTTAAAATAAATAAATAAATAAATCATCAATAAAAAAATAATAATTTGTTCTAAAAAAATAAGGTATAAAAAAAAGAATGTTTCTAGTATGTGTGTCTATCTTTTGCCCTTTCTTCCCCTCTTTGCGAAATCGTTTGGACTCCCTGGAGACACAGCCAAGAGTGTGGAGAAGAGCATTCAGTTACTGTTATAAGTTCATTGTAAAAAAAAAAAGGAAAAAAAAAAGAAGATATTTAATCAAAGAAAATATAAATAATAATAATAAGTCTATCTTTTGTTGTTTGTTTAAATTATTGCTAGACTCACTATTAGTATTAATTGTTATGTCCTCCTTTTGTCTAATACTTTGTTTTGTGAGAATCCATACAACCTAACCACATAGAAAAATCTATTGTAAAGGTCACTCACTGGGTAGATAGAAGGCTTTGAAGGCTGAAAACCAATGAGACTATAATGATATTGGTATACTGGCACTAGTTTCTGGTTTCAGCTAATCGGCGGGTCTCTGGCAAGGAGCTTCCCTAAAGCTTCAATGGAGAATGAGATGGGAAACTCGATCCTGCCGTCGCCATCCCTGCCCACTGAATGGATCCTGCAATCAACCATTGATGTCTCCCGACAGCGTCACACTAATTTAGAAGCCGGATCTGTTGTCCATGATCTTCCAGCCATCAGTAAGGCTACATGCAACCTCACCCACCCACCATGCCTGACTGACGTGCAGTACGGGCACCAGCCGCCAAGTACCAGATCCAAGTTTTCGCCAGGCTCAAACTTTCCAATTGGAGAGGGGGGTAATGTGGAGGATCGTTTTAAGAGCATTCGGCTAGATAGCGATAAATCGCACTCACAACAAAGAAGGTCGAGGAAGGTCGCACCAAGACGGAGCGGAACGAAGAGGCGCGTCAGGACAGCGCTAGGAAGCAGACGAAGAGGTGCGTCACTAGAGCGCTAGGACGCAAACGAAGAGGCTGAAGCGACAACGACTCGTGAGAAGAACATCACATCCCCCCCAGTGAGTGATTTCCTATTTTTTTGTATTGATTTTCCTGGAAGTATAAATTAGTTTTCTCCTTAAATTTTGTTAAGTGCCCATTTTCCTCGAAAGCCCTGTACAGGACCACCCCCTGTTTTTCTTTGTGGCGTATTTTATTTTTTTTGTGGAGGTTCAATTCATTTCTTTTCTACCACTATTTAAGAGGGTGGAACAGTCTGAAGTAAGAGTAACACCACAGTATGTGTGTGCATGTGTGTCTGTGAACGGTTTTTAGAGAAACCCACCGTACCAAATCAGCTAAACTTGATATCTCGCCCGCAGGTTACCATGGGACGCCAAAGTAAGGGTTTGAACAAAATCCACTGAAAGTTAACTATAGTTATCATAGTTATCAAAACACCAAATATTTTTTTTCTCAAAAACGGCTGTAACGATTTTGATTAAATTTTTTATATTGATAGCTCCCAATAAGGCAACTATACCATAAAATTTCCATTGGTAAAAAAATGACGAGAGCAGCACAATAAATTATCAAAATGTTCGACGAAAAGCGTTTTTGGCGCGGTTTTTTCCTTATAAATTCCGCTGGAATTGTTGTAGAATGTTAAAGAAAAAATTAGTATTGTAGTCCAATCCAATACCTAAAGGGTGAGTGTTTAAAAACGCTCATGAGATACATGGGGGTCACTCCAGAAATTCTTGAATTTCAACTACTGCCGTTTCGCTTACTACCAGTTCTAAACATTTTTACCCAATAACTCTGCCAAAGTGATTATTATCCTTTTTCAAAAAATTTATGTTTACAGCCTCATTAATTATCTGTGTACCGATTGCTCAATATTGGTTCTGCAATGAGTACGAGCAGCACAATAAAATCTGGAACTGTAAGCGCTACCGCTTCCTGCTACCGTAAAGCGTTGTTTGACCAAGTTCAAATTAACTGACTGATAAATGAATTGATTAAATAGAATTAGCCATGTACAAAGTGAATTGTTGTAGAGCTATGGAAAGTTGTGTGTTGCAACGCACCAGATATTTTTATCACGATGAAAACTATAATTAATTTTGTGCCGATTTCGCGCATACTCCTATTTTGGCGTCCCACATGCTTACATGCAGGCTATATATCCAATTTGATTCTAATTTATTGGCCGGTTTTTTTCAATCGACTGCATTTCCTTCTTACTTCATAGGGCTACGGTTAGTAAAAAGCGTTCTGGCGAAGGTGGAGAGATTGTGGCAGTCCAGTATTTCATGTCCAGTAGGGCGGTCTTCAACGATAGAACTTACGTAACAGGTGGTGTCAGAAGCGCCCGAGAAAATAAATAAAAAGGAATCGGAGTGGTTGGAAATCTCCGAGATGAAAACAAGACCCCCTCCATTTCACTCGGGCACTGAGCTCTCTCATAGGTTTGAAAACAAAGGCGACTTCCGCAAATAACTTTTCTTAACCTCTCGCGTGAAAAGGAAACTGCATCGTGCTTCTTTGAAACGCCTAATAAGTAATGAGAAATTTGAGGCTCGTGGGAGAGCTGATTCATAATGTGAGGTAAAGCCATCAGTTGTTCGCCACTTAGTACGACAATTAACGAAAAAGAGTTCAATGAGTCATAGCCAATGGAAAATAACTGTACAAGTAACTGCAACTACTATTATCAAAGGGAGATCGACGTTTTGGGATGAATAATATTTTAGCTTTATTTTGTAATATAATGTCAATTCTCTAGATCAGCCAGTGGTTGGAACCTTAGCATTTAATCGTATTGGGGTTAGAAATGGCGGACAGTTGTGGGGAGATTTCGCTGAGTACGTTATATGTGTGAGTCGAGGAGGTATGTCTTATTGTAAGAGTAGCTGTACAAAGCCAACTAGAAATTAATAGAGTAACCTTTACGTTCAACCTATTTTTACTGTCCTTAGCCCTACATAATACGAAGGAAAGTGATGTAATGACTAAAAAAATAATGTCCTGGTTCTGGGTTATCTTCCCAGGAGCATGCCCATGCTACCTGGCGCGACCACGGGTTGTGGATAGCGGAACGGCCACGGCATTGTCCCCAGGGGCTTTCTGCGGCCAGCTGTGAATAAGGTAAGCATGCTGACTGAATAAGCAGCCGCGAACAATGGGCAAAACCCAAGAGATCGCAGAAGAGATCCTGAACAAAGGGCTCAAGGGCAACTTTTCCTCCTGTCTGTCCTATGTACGTGCTTTTACAAGTTCAAGTTATTTTATATATCCCACATTGATCGAGTGGGTCTTTTTTTTCAGTCTTTGCAGTTAGTTTCGTTCTAAGTGTGTTTTCCGTAGGTAATGCAATTTGTGTGCCTTCCTTCCGGAAGATGTTAGTTATTCCGTGTATTTTTGGTACTGTGTACGTAAATGTGCAGCGTCTTGTCGAAGTCTGTGTATTTTGTGTTTTTGGAGTCATTTTGTTGTTGTGGAATCATTATTTTCTCTCTACGTCGTCGCAATCGCCTAAGAACTACTAAAAACTCCGACATTCACCACCGATCCACGTGTTTCAGCTATTAAGCTGCCTTAACCACCCCGACTGAGCCTAACAGACGGCAAAGTATGGCCCGACTGGTGTGGTCAACTTTCTGATTTACTTGACTTGAAGGTATTTGTGTGTTATAAGTGAGTTAGCAGGATCAGCTTTAGCTAATAGAAAGTACAGAACTTATTCAGAATTGCAAAATGTGATGGGTTTTGAGTACAATGCGTTTCTTCGCACCGGATCTTGTTCAGTGCCAAAAGTTTCAAGAACCTTTGATGATATTTAGTTCATTTCTGGTTCTCGCGGTCATCAACTCAAAGCATCTGGCAGCTAATGCCCTGCTGTTCCATGTTGAGTGAGGCTGATGAGCGAAAAACTATTCACTATTATATTATTCTCTCGTTGTCCTTGGCAGTTGTGACCTCACGATGTTCACTGCTATATCCATCGGAACTTTGCGCATCTTGGTGCGGTGGTGGTTGATGAAGGACCAAAGTACTGCTCAAAACTTGGTTTATTTGAACACGATGCCTCACAAACTGACCTTTTCACACATCGGCCTTTTAGCCTTTCGCTGTAGCCGCCTCCTGTAGTTGCCATCTGTGCACAACAGTAACCTTTCTTGAGGTTTCATCGGTTGAATGACCAACTGCCTGTCGCTAAATGAATCGCGCTGAACATCATCATTTTTCTTACTAAGGCATTTTGAAATGTCCTCAGATAATTAAATTAGAGTAAAGTTTTCATCGAGTAAAATATCTGCACTCACTTTCTCATTTTGTATCTTCAGTTTCAAATGTAGCTGCACTTGGGTCTTGTAGGTCCCAAACCAAAGTCGATGGTCGAATTGAAAGCCATCGAGGTGCTGCTAAGAAGTTCTTCTTGTTTCACTGTGAAGACCAGTTTTACAATGAAATCCATTAGCAAAACGGACAATATCATACAATATATTTTTCACTCAGTTCGTGAGAGCTCGTTAAAATATAACTAAACGTTTTATGTGAAGCTTCGAAATTTATTAAGCTGCTGCCACGTACGCCACGGCCTGTGTTTAAATCAACGTATGTTTACTTGAAAACAGATCCATTTGGCCCCTATCGTGCCCGCAACAATCAAGACAAGAGTCCAAGGACGTGTCGACCCCCCTGCAATTATTGGCCCAGATGAGACGTAGGATCTCGTCGCACCTGAGTCAGTTCGCCAGAATAGAACTACTCTCGGCATCTCCTTTATACGATTATCCACACGAAAAAATTGCATATTCGGGCACTTCCCCTGATATCATTGGCGAGTTCACATCGATTTCGGCTGTTTTGCACTTAATGAACTATTGTTGCTCTCCGTAACTCCCCGATTTCCACCGACCGCAATATGCACCACCGCAGAACTGATCAGGCCTATTTAGTTTAATTTTAAATTTAATTTAATTTCTTACCTAGAGACAATTTATTTTCACCAATTCCCGATTTTAATTTCTTTTAAATACATTAATACAGTTACATGTTTGCGTTAAAATAGAGTAACCACTACAACGATGAAACAGTTGGGACTGACAACAAGATTGTTTTGAAAAGGATTAACAGTTTTGGAACTGTGGAATAGAGAACCTTACCAGCGTCTCAATCAACCTACTAATCAAAGAATTGTTAACGCTCCCAACCCTAGTAAATGGTCAATACGAGTGAAGGGTTGGATGTTTAAATCAGAGCTCTGAGTACTGAAATTCTCATTAACTGTTTCAAGCAGCATCCAACGGCATTCCTTCAGATTCCAAGATTACATTCTTGTCTTATTACTCAAGCCGCGCTTTTTACCGGATATTTTAAATTGAAATGCGAAACATTCAAGAAAATACGACCCTTTTCCCATTACGTTTCTCATTAATTGTACCCTCTTTTTACAGCTTATTATCGTCTTCTTGAGAATGCCTTCTTTTAAGCTTAATCTGTTGGTCTGAGATTCCGCAAGTTCGTTTGCCAACGGCTAATCTCAAAACAAAAACGAAGCAATTACGAGGGCGGTTGGATAGTAAGAAAACCATCAGGTGATTGCAGATTATACTTGTTGTGATATCAATTGTCAAAAAGGTTTTAGATTATAGCACCATGAAGCATCTTTCTATTTCTTTCCTCAGGCAAAATGCGGGTAATGTTGGTAGGGTACTTAAGATCACGTATGGCGCCAGAAAGTTGTCCTCAAGTAATTCCTTTAAATCCTTCTATTGGGCAGTTTCGATCATGCATTTGGGGATGTATGGGTGGTCCCACCTCCCTTATACCCCGCAGGTTAAAAGTAAAATAGGGATGGGTGAACTACCTTACAGCGACACCACGATCATCACGATGTCCGCAGGGCAAGCGCACTTCCCAGCTTTTTCAGGCCTCACCGTGGGTAGGAATTGGATTGCCTACCTTGCCCGGCGGAGGCAGCCACCCAGTGTGGCCCTAACCCAAAATGCACCGGCGCAAGGCCTCAGGCTTTTCATTCCCGTGGTACCATGTTCGGGTCAAACAACCCTTAAGGCCAGAATGGTCGCTGGCACTTACAGTTTTTCCACATCCCAGAGGAAAACAGTTTGGACAGTTCCATTGGGCCGAAATTGCCTGTTTTATTCGCTACTGTGCTATCTTAGAAGCTTTAAAACAGGTGTCTATGTGGAAGGCGCTAACGTGGGCAGGGCGCCATGAAGAGTCACTCTTATCTATTGAACAGATCGGATATTGGTACGCAGAACACCCAGTTTGACACTACTCGCAATTGTTTGAATTTCAGTTAATTGTGCTCAGGCGGGAAGAAGCTTACTTTGAGTTTCGGTCTCTCCAAGGCTCCAGTACGAACTGTATCTTACGCCAGAGTCGACGACGTGGGAATCAAACTTCCTCGAAGCGGTGCATGAGCCGTAGTTGGAGAACGTGCTGGACGAAGTTGTTATGGACGACCCCAAATCTACTGGGCAACGAAGCACAAAACAGCAAAATTTGAACTTCAATCGTAAAAACTGGGTAATTCATTATATTAGAGAGGCACTGTTACAGCTAAACAATTATGATATTCACAATTTTTCATTGTTTCTCTCACCGAATAAGAACAAGTGCACGGACACGACAAGAAGTGTAATTGACTCTGGTTGCTGTGATGGGGGGGATAATGTTCAAGGTGTAAGAGCAAAATAGGAATCCTCTACAGTGGATCCCCCCCGCCCTGACGGTAAGCAAAAAGTTAATGAGCTAAAATTGACCACGGAAGCTATTTAAGTTATAGGGTGGGCGAATGAGGAGGACATTTTATGAGCAGGATGATACAAACCTAAAGTAAATGGGAGATCTAAGACTCCCTCGACCAACTGGTTATTGGCTTCCTCTGCCAGCCAGGTGTCCTCAGCTGAGTGACTCATCGGGACGCCTCAAAGGACCCTTGAATAAGTAAGTTGGATGTCCCCGCTGTTACGCCGCGCTTGTACTACGTCTCATCTCACTCTTCAACGCTACCCTCGCTCGAGTCTTCTCTGAAGTGCTCCTTTGTTACAATTATTCATGAAAAAGGTGATCGATTGGACGTGGTCATCTTCGAACTAATTTCCTCAACTGACCGTCAGAAGCTTGCAGTTGCCCTGATTATCCCTACACTGCGCTGGAATAACATTAATTCGCTCATTAATCAGTCTACAATAAAACCTTTTTTGTCTTGACATCATCTCGAAGGTCCTGGAGGCCCTTGGAAATCTTCCCCTCTCTCATCATCAGGATTCATAGCTACTTGGTGCGCTGCTCGTCGGTTGCTATTGCCAAAGTTCCTTGGGGGCCTCATTATGGCCCCTTTCTTTTCCTTACTGCGATTGTTATTATTGGAATTTAGTCAGTTCTCAATACGGCGTATTCAAGAATTTTTGCGCGCAGGATTTATCGTTGGGTATGCTAAATACCATAACTACCAGACTCTCCAGCTACATCTCAATGTCTTCATCAGCAGGTGCTTCGCTTGGCCTTCCTTCCCTAGTGCACCTTCTTCCATCAATATGTACCTTGGGTGCCTTTCTCAACATTCCAATACTACTTGCTGACCAGATTGCGCGTTCACTTTAGCGTTTTGAGTGTCCTGGGGCACCTCAGACAGAATGCTCTGGAATAAATTGATATTTGTGCACTGGTTGATTTCTACTGGGCTAATGTCTCAGTCATCCAGTTCCATACTACACTAACTCGGCGACAATTCAGTGTCACAAAGAATGTCGTCTTGAGGATCATAAAACAATAAAACACTTCTGGGATATTCAAGTGGAACTGGCAAAAAGGTTCTTTCCATGCTTCGTTGCATCTCCACCACGGCTGCAATCACAGCTTCCTCTTCAATAAAATGTGCCTGTAATTAGTCTTCTAAGCCCCTTCCCCCCTCCATTGATTGCTTAGAATTAACCGGATTCCTTCAATATCCGCATCAAAAATAACAATACTAAAGTTGCCGTTTTGGAATTTTCAAAACTTGTTCACAATTCAAATTTTTTTATATTTGTAATGCATTCTTGTAATACAACGGCGATCTATTCAAAATTATCAATACAAGTAAATGAGCCCTCGCATCATTCCATCGAGTCTTGGGTGACTCGACACAAACTCTATCTAGCGGTGGAAGGAAGCTGTGTAAGTTCGTTAACAAGCCACTAGACAGCTGACCCAATCCACTTCCCCAGTATCTTCTTATTAGCCGGAAAACTGGTCCACCACTGGCCGGAACTGGCCTTAGACTACAATAAAAACGTTAATTACTTGTCGAATCGAGAAACTTACCCAGCGACGTTGGAATGGAGGGGGTTAATTGATTGTATCCATTTACTGAAGGAAGTGGCAGCGATTGAACTGGTTGAAGAGGAGCTTGAAGCTGAAAAAAGAGAAGGAAAGGATTATTATCTGGTTGTCGCTAACTCTAATTAACGTTGATAAATGTTGTGTAAGTTTGACCCATTCTACATCATCATTTAGATATGAGGTTATGATAAAGTGGCGACATTTTACTCCAATGCTATGCTATAATAAATTACGATTGACACAGTAGTAGCTGTTCTAACTGAATACTGCTGTTGTTTGTTCGTCTAGGTGTTGTGACACTGCAAGCTCTGCAGTAACATTGAAGGCACTGCATTCATTAGATGTCATGGATCTAAGGACAGTATTCGATTGAACTGACACAAAGATGAAACCAATCCAAGCAAGTACCAATGAAGGTAGGTGTGGGCACTATCTTCCTCCCTAGTCTTAGTCATGATGCTCCACTAGTTTGCCACTGCTGGTGTGGAGTCTTGGCCATGGAGCCAGGGCAGCAGCCACAGCTTATCCATCGCAGAGGTGATCTAGGGAGGAAGGAGCAACACCACCAGGAGACCCATAAAATCCTAGAATGGAGATCTGATTTGACTGACAGGGATTGAAACGATTCAAGTGAATACTGATGAAGGAATATAAAGGTGTGTGTCTGTTATGGGCACTCTATCTAGTTCCCCAATACGCACTAGTCATGAAGCTCCACAACAGTGCCAAGGTGCTGCTACACATAAGTACTGGCCATGGTATCCAACTCAGCTGAGCATCCATCTCAGGGGTGATCTAGGGAGGAAGGAATATGATGCTAATCAGGGCAACCTGCATTACCTACCATCAAGGATCTAGCCATAAGTATGCAGAGGGAGATCCTCCTCACTAGCACACATGTGTGCACAATGGTTTGGCCTGAGCTTGTACTACATCTTCTTTAACTAGGGGAAGGGAGCACTTCTAGATGTATCTGCGAAGGCTTCAGGTTAATCCAATCAGATGCGAAACAGGTGCTACATTTTACTCAGAAAGTCTTTGATGGTAACTACAGTGTTCGCGTACAATATGTAATGTGTCACTATAGCTTGTAACGTTATGGCACCTACAGCGTACACAAATATCCTAAAATATTTTCAATAGCCCAGTGTACTTCAACAACACCTGCGCTTTTATCACATCTAAAACATACCCTGGCAGCCTACAGCCTGGCTAAACATCCTGCACTGTGATCGCGCCTACAGAGTACCTTGATTGCCTACAATGTATCTAGCCAGTTCTCTGTGTGACAGAGCTGTAGATAGATTACATGGTTATGAGAACAGATGTAAACACTGAACCAGCAGGAGGGAATTTGAGCACTTCAGAGTCTCCTCAGGCACCAATCTTATGAGAGGAACTGAAGGCACAGAAAGGACTAAAGGCACTGGAAGTCACACTGTAGGTAAAATTACAGGCTGTCTGGGTAAAATGTAACATTTGTTCCACGCCTAATTGGATTAGCGTATCTAGGAGTGCTTCCTTTCACCCATTAGGATGTAGCTTAGGCAGGCCTCAACATTCTTCACACATGTGTACTCGTGTGGAGGATCTCCCCTATACTTATTGCTAGATCCTTCATTTTGGCTTGTGCACTGTGATAGATAATGCAGACTGCCGTGATTTGTCTCATGTTCCTAAATCTCTAGATCGCCTCTGGGATAGATTACCTGCAGCCCCTGCCCTGCTGCCCTGGTCCCAAGGCCAAGACTACATCAGTAATACCTTGGCATGATAGACTAAGACTCGGGAGCAAGATAGTGCACACACCTTTATATTCCTTCATTAGTATTCACTTGGATTGGTTCCATCTCTGTCAGTCAAATCAGATTTCCACTCTAGGATACTGTAGGCCTCCTACTATCTGATACTGACAAACTCTTGTTGGATTTGTAACACGCTGGCAGTGGTTCAGGGGTCTGAGTAAACTGAACGTTTATGGCTGATTGTGTACACCACAGGAATGATAACACAGCAAGCTCGGTAGGCTGTAGATCAAAATTCCTGGCTGTCTGGGGAAATAGCAGTGCCAGTAATCTTTCAGGCTGTTTGGGTACTCTGTAGCTAAGAGTAATAACTGTTATGAAATTTTGTACATTGTAGATGGCACGAAGGGCTGCCTTGGTATTTTTTTATACTGTTGGGATAAACTGTAGGATATCATTGCAGAATGTCTTGGTTCATTTTAGATGTGATAACATTGCTGGGTACTTTGGAAACTATAATACTGATAACCTTCCAGGCTGTATCTTAAACTTAATTACTTGTAAAGCCTCTGGCAGTCAGAGAGAAAAACCAGGGATTGGAAAACACTGCAAAAGAATGAAAGAAGGTCCAAAAAAGTCCTCGTTTCATCTCAAAATATGGTGCTTGGTCCTCTATCAGTAACTCTGGTATTTATCAACCTCGAAAATCATCAATTACATGAGGTCAAATATATGAAACAACTCACTTGAGCTTGAAGAGAAGTTGAATATGATGTAGGCTGAGTTGTCCGAACGAAAGTGTTTTGGCAAGCTGGGTAGTGCAGCTGAGCCGCTGTGTTCATTCCCCAACTACTGCAACTGCGGTAAAGTTAATACTAAACTTCATGCGCGACGTATTCATTGAGTTCTTACTATATAAAATCCATAATAAATACAGCATGGCAAGGAGTGTGATGATAATTCTACAGGAGCTAGGCAGTTCATCCCAAACACTCTTTCAATGCCAACCCTACATCTCATTCAACATTTAACGCAGCATTAGTAGTTATACTTTCCCTCTTAAACCGAGTAATAACACACACCCTCACTCAAGGAGGAGGTTGACTGAAGTGATTCAACTGCTTATCACAGCGCTTTATTAAGGAACAACTAGAAGGCAAGCGAGTAGTTTTTATTCTGAGTGCATCACTGGAGGAATGGTCATGGCACAGCACGTTATATTTGCTATGCTACACATGTAGAACAGTTGTTTTTGTGTGGAGAAAAAACGGTGTTCTTTCAGGAAGAGCCAAGTAAAGTGTAGTTGACAACGAATGAGTGAGTTGGATGAAGACAAAGTGCTGGGTGTCCACTGGCGCTTCTTCCTAAGTAATTAAGTACAGTTAAACTCGTTAAGTTTTGAATTATTCGTTTATTGGCAAACATTGTGTCACTTTTTTCTTTGCTAAACGAGCGCTTTTACTCCATTGCAAAAACTACAGCAATACGCGTAGGGGATTAAACATAGTTGTCAAGTAGGTAACAGTAGATATCATAAAAACTATGATTTCAAAGAAGAACCTTCGTACCAGTGTAGAAAAGTGTAAATAAAACAGCTCATTTACTGTTACCAACATTCGGTTGACAAGATGAAATAGATCACTTGAGACTCTTCCCACTGGGCAACCAATAGTTGCACAAAATAGCTGAACATTTATTCGCTCCCAAGACATGACTGTTTCAGTAAAGCCATCCTCCTTGCAGTTTCTCATACTTAGTTGATTCTTGCTGTGGTTAATCATCAGTTCGCAGCACATTAATTTGTGCATTTCCGTTGCCTCTCCTACACACATGCTGCGAATGTAAGAATGTAAGCAGCATGGGGCAGATGAGTGTGCACTTAGCACAGTTCCTTGCTTGGAACCTCAAAAGTGTTACTCTCACCATCACTTCAAATACATTTTTCCTGTGCATCTCTCCTCACTTGACTCTCGCTGAATTTGTTATGTTGGTGCGACTTTGGAGGTTATAAATTCCTTCCACGGCACACAAGCAATATAAACCAAACCGAAATGACTAATATAATTGGATGGTTAATGGAAATTATAAAAAAATATTGACCCACTGCTTTAATCAATGAAAAAAGACACCTAGTAATAACTCAAGTTTTATATTAAATGAAGGTTGACATATCGGAGCAAGACAACTAACAAACTAGAAATACAATTAACCGTCAATCGAATAAATGCCTTCGACTGCTCGCCTTATTTAACTGACAGGAAACTGGATGAGAATTGCCCTTCAGCCCAGTTCGAAGGAGGGACATTTATGAGAAACGGGAGACTTGTTATTGGGCAGAAACAAACTGATAAAAAAATGTTGGTTTCCTGTTCTACCGCTCAGTCAATCCCTTCCAACGTTTCTTAAAAACACTTGGCGTTCAGGCAGCCCCAACAGAATTGTAGGCTTCACTTTACACGTTTCACTCCTTCTCATTTTCTGTTCACGATCACATTCTATCCCTAACTCAGATTTGAGCTCAGGCCACTTTGCAGTTATCTGAATTAGTTTTTACTTTTCTTGGCTCTACGAAGCAGAAAGAAAAGTTACGCTATTGGCAGATTAAAAAAAAAGAAAAAAAAGTTGTCTTCAATCCAAACGTTTCAGAGCCCACTGAGTCCGAAAAACACTATTTGGAAAATGGTCTGGTGTACATATGTGTGTCTGTGAAGGCGATTGATTGAAAACAGTTGAACCAAGCCTCCTCAAAATTGATGTCTAGCCTGCAGGTTACCATGAGACGCCAAAATAAGGGTATGAGCCAAATTGAGGCAGTAGCCCAATCAAGTTCCTATACTCTTTTGATAAAACTCAGAAAATACACAGGGACTATTTCAGGAATTCCGGAATTCCAACCACTGTTGTGTTCTAAAAGTTTTTAGCGGGTAACTCTGGAAAGGCGATTGTTATTTACAGCCTCAATAATTCTCTACTTTCCAATTGTTCAATAACGGTCAGGACATGAGTACGAGCTGAACAATAAATTTTGGAACCGTACACGCTACAGCTTCAGTAATGTTTTATCAAGTTCCAATGAACTGGGTGTAAAACAAAATGAATTAATAGTAAAAGCCGTGAAAACCAGTGAATTGAAGTACAGCTACGGAAAGTTGTGTGATATTTTTCTTGCTAGTCAGTCATTTGATAGTGTGTGGGGGAGAGGAGCAATAGTTGTGTCTTCTGGGAGCACTCCAATGAGCCTATTACATGATCAGATGCTACTATTGTTAATACTTACTGGGGACTGCTGATCCTGTGAATATAAAACGGTTATTTTTTTCCTGTATAGTTTTGCATGCATTTTTCCTCTTTTTCAGTTGTTCATTTCTTAATCTTATTAGAAATCGTTTTATTTTAATTCCTCACTTGCTACTGACCTTTCTATTGTATAGTAAAATGAATATGTTTGGACAATTTGGAGAAAGTAATTGGTTAATCTATTATTTTAGTATATATTCATAGCGCTCTGTTGGCTCGAGCAGCTATTAGCAACAAATAGATGTGAACAAACCACTGTCAATCAACTCCAAATAAATCACTTGCCTTGGAGGGTAGGGATATGGAGGATGGAATATCCCGCGGTGTAAGTAGGGGTTGTCATGGAAAAGCTTCGTTGGTCGGTACGGCCTCTTCATTCTCCGTCTCCGCCTATAATTTCCATGCTCGAACATATTTCCGTGCTGAGGATCTAAAACAGATTGTACACATTAACAGTTTGTCTACTGTGAACATGTTTCGAACAATCTCATGTAAACTTTGGGCATCCGCATTAGATGTACGTGCATTTGTTCTCTTAAATAGCGTCACTTTGTCTTGCTTCTTATGTTGACTGATGACTGCACGCTCTGTGTTCTGTGTAGAACTTCACATTTACGTTCAGTACACTGGAGAGAATTAGCGAGATGCGCAAGGTCTGACTGTATTTTCGGAGAAGACCTGATACAACTTGAGCACAAGAGAAGTGGACACGAGGATAATAGTTTGGTATCAGAGAATTAATCGAGAGTAGAATGAGAGATAAGAGAATTCATTCAAGTTGTTAAGTTGTTGAGAGCTGGGGGAAGGCGGGTTGTGCTGGGGGGCTGGGGGGGGGGGAGAAGAACAGTATTGAATAATTGAGAGGAGAGAGTTGAAAGCTACCAGCCAAATATGTTCAATCAACTTCTTCTGCCCAGTCTCTCTCATCTCTCATTCGTGGTAACACATCTATTTTCAGGAAATTCCCTTTGGGCTTCGTTGACCCATCTGTTACTTGCAGTGTTGTAGTTAGCAGGTACATTAATCGACGTGTGTGCTTACATCATCCACACTGTCTTGCTCCACTTGGATATTGCTGTTAGAAAGGAAAACAGTTTAGCGCTCCCCTTGAACTCACATCAGGAGCCCTATTTTTTTTTACACAGCAAGCCACAGTTGTTGGAAGAGCATCCAAGCCTATCAGCTTTGATCCAAGTAAATAGTTCAGGTGAGAAATCCGACTAAGAACTCCCCCGAGGTAGAATGGGAGGGAGCTCCATACCTCAGCTCGGTGACACACAGGAACCAGCGTTTTACCAAGAGACTGGCTAATGACAACCTGCTGTACCTCCACAGGTCTGGGTTTGGTGGGTAGCAATACCGCAACATCCATTAAATTTGACTAGTTATAACTCTCTCATGAGGGTTCAGGAACAGTGATCTTTATAAGGAAACCGTCAGTTCCAGTTGCCCTACAGCTCTTTGTCCGTTTTTTCACTAGTCGTCTCGTGTCTTCATTGATGTCCACTGCAAGTGTGTCATCGTTAAGTTTCTTGCTTGGCGATACTCTGAACCTTCGATGGACAGCTGGTCAACCACATCCTTGAATCATCTTCTGACAATCCAACTGGTTGCCACCGCGTTTTGTTGATATCAGTCCTCCATTGGAGTCGTGAACGCACTGCCCAGTCACATGGTTGACAGATTCTCAGTTTTTCTACCGCCGAGACGCGTTGTTATTCACTCTTTGCGCTAAAAATACTCTGAACGTTAATACTTATATTTTTCGACACAACGGTGAAGCCTCTACAACCGTGTCAATTCCTCCTTCCTCAACATCCGTCGGAGTTCCATGATATTGTGCCTCAATCAGGGGTACCCAAAAAATGTCGGGAATACGACGTTTAAAATTGCGGTAATTTTATTTTCCGTGGAAGAAAATTGTCTTATGCATTTTTATTGAAGGCATGTAAAAGTATACGTAACTCGTGTCATGAAACTGCTCTTTCCACCCTTCACAAATCCGTGCATAAGAGCTTAGGCCTATTTTTCAGAGACTGACCCTGACTTCCCTCATCGTCACTGGCAAGAGGTTCAGGAACTTGAGCTTGATAATTTCATCTTCCTTAATTCCCATCCATAGTAGCCACTGACGTCAGGATGATGCGCAACTTCGCGGTATTCATTCCTGCTGCTGCTGGCTGGTCTTTTTATTTATTGCAGACTGTGATGGCCCTTCTGCTATCATATAGGGGGGGGGGGCCTTCATTGGTGTAATCGTGTCTGAAAGATTAGTGTGAACCTTTCCCTCGTCCCTCGTGATTCTGATTATTCTCATCCCCATAATCATGAATTGCGCTAATTATCCGAACTATCGCGATGTAACATGAAGATAAAATGAATGAAAAATGCTTACCAACTGTCCAATAGTTTCCTTTCCTCTCTCCTCCTCCTTCTCTCGGAATTTTGACGAAACACTCGTTCAAACTCAAGTTGTGACGAATGGAATTCTGCCAACCTGATGAAAATACAACCAGTTAGTTATATAGTTTGCTCACATTATGGTACAAGACGTACAGATGGCGTTTTCTGGCACATTCATCAATTTGAACACTAACATACACCAGACGCGCTTTATCAAATCCTCTCCTTCAAGACTAATCCTTGAAAACCCGATTCGTTTAACTGTCGGCGATATTTCTGAATTTTTTTCCGGAGACTTACCGAATCAAAAGTTCACAAGCCCACGTGGTCTTAGCCAATTAGGTCGAAACCGTGCGTCGATCAATTGGCAAAAGACCTGTCAATTCTCCAGGGTAAACCTCGGCTTCGTTAGTCCGGTTGAATTAGCAGAAGTAATAACTTTCTTGAAAACCCACCGGTCTACCGTAAATAAAGACGATTTCCCAAGTTATTTCATTTCTTGTTCACTCGGTTATTGATAACGGTTTAATTTACTCTCAGTTGATTGGCCTTTTTACATTACTAAACCTTAAGAATTATGTAAAACCAGTTTTGTCCGCCAGAACGTCTAAAAAATATTTTTATTGGTTTGAAATGTTTACAGAACCAACGAGAATTTGTGATAAAATTCAATTAAAGAAAGAGTTTAGGAGTACACTAATTCACTTAAATAATAACGAAAACATAAAAATTAAATGTAGAAATAACTTTTTAAAACCAAAATGAACAATTAGCTTGACACAAAAGTTCATATATCGAGGCGTGAAAAGTCATTGCGTCCCAGCAGTGAGTCTGAGTTGAATGGCCACAGTAATTGTTTTCTCAGAGCTGAGGAGTTGGTTCCTAGCTGCCTTGGTATAGGCTCGTTTTGCAACGGCTACTTCGTAACTTTGCAGTGGCCCTGCAATAAGCTCTAAGTTTCCCTCCACGAAACCACGCGCGTTTTTCTGGGTGAAGGAATAATTCTGTTACAGGCGCTATAGGATCATATGGGGACAAGGAGTGGAACGGGGATTCAGCTCATCAGAGTCATATTGGTTAGCAAACAATGATTGTCCTTAGACCTGCAATCTGGGGCTGTTCCCCCACTCACCATTCAGTTATTGAGATTAGATGTCCGTTACAAATATTGTCTGTCGTTCTAGTGCTGTTCAGTTTCCCATTATATACATTATTATTTGCTCAGCGTAGTTGTTTATTTGCGTCTCTGCCTTTAAGTCATTCCAAACCAAAACTGGACTAAAGACGCAGTCGGTGGTGAAAGGAGGGGGAACCACGTGAACGTGATCGAGGAGGTTATGCGATCGCGTCATGAGATTCGATTGTATTCTCTGGTTCAAGTGATGATCCATCGGGAGGCTTATTCCATAACACTTGGAGGCGGATTGTGCAATATGCCCTTTTACGAAGGAAGTGCCTTAATATTGTGTTACGCCCAATTCCATTTCATTACGTTTGAATAGACATATTGCAATAAGTGAGTCGGAGAGTGAGTGCGATATCGACCAGGTGCAGCAATTGGAACAAGAAGTTTAATTAGCGATTACACTCGAAAAAGTCTCACCACCACTAACAGGGAACTGGGGGACAGGGCAGCGCCTCGATGAGACCGCTCGGTTACGACTGATGAGACCAAAGTCTCGAGTGCATAGCCTAAATCAAAGGGTTCAGTTCGTCCCAGTACAATTCTGTACCTCTACCAGGCTGCCAGCTGTGTACGCTGGGTGTCCCTTTTGCCATTGATTCCTGCACAGGGGTCGATCCTCACTCTTAGGTCACCAGCAGGTTATTTCGCCCCAAACCAACGCACCAACTAGCCAACCTTAGTCTATGCCAACATCTCATTATGCACTACAGAGGGAGCCTCATTAAATCCTGAGAGTGTGTTATTTCCCGCTTCAAGAAATGGAATTTCATGGTTTGTTTGGTATGAGTACAATGAATCTTGTCTTGGCCTTGGTGTGGGGTTAGAAGTACCTATCTTCCCTCAGGGCTTTCTATGATCACCGAAAAAAGACTACGTTTTTGGTTAAGAAATGCCATCAGGCTCATATCCTTTGCTTAAACAGTGAGTAACCTGTTCAGATTAATGTCATTAATAAATGTAGTAGGCTAGCTCATTGTAGACCTGAACTGTCGAAATATGGCGCAGGGTTGTTCAAGAAATGAGTACAAATAGCGTGTAATGTATTGTAATCAACGTACCTTTTTTGTTCTTCTCGAAGAACGGAAACTTAGACGTGATGAAATGATAAATCTCGGAGAGCGTGGCCCTTTTGGCGGGGGTGGACTCGATGGCCATTGTGATGAGGGCCACGTAAGAATAAGGAGGTTTAGTGGTGTTGTTGGCGCCTTGCGACGACGTCGTTGAACTCGAACAGTCGGCATCATGGCTGAAACACGCACACGTACATAAAAACATGATCCTGTTACACACAGCGACATGTATTCCCTTCCATGTCCTTTTGCAGGGCTTTCTTGGGTGGCCCAGGCGATCTTCAGGAATATCTCAAGTACACTGCCTGCGTTTTAGGGTGAATTAGAGGATCTTCCATTTCTTAGAATTGCCCTCCCCCAAGCTAGATCCTAGAACAACTTATTATCACGTTTTTTATGTATTAAATTAATAAAGGGAGCCACTGAGGGCGTTTACAACATCGACTGTTGGGTGTGCCTCTTGTGTCCCCATCATGCCAACTTCCGTTTTCCTTTTAATTCAATCTGAGCGATTAGGGGTTTTCTTTTATGAACAAGGAGCCAGTTATTTCCGAACACTGATCAATTTTAAGTCTATATTTACTCACAATTTCGATCGTCTAGCTTTTCAAAAGAAATTAATTATTCGATTTTCTTTACAGGTAAGTTGGAGCCCGTTTATTTCATATAATGTTCGCAATCGTTTCTCTGTTTAAGCCAATTTTACTTTCCTCGACTTTTAGGGGTTTATTGAAGTATTGCAATCGCGTAAAAGAGGTTTAGTTTTGTCATCTTGGCCTGTGAGGTTACTTTGGCATGGGGGAGGTTCAATACCTCTTCACTTTAATGTTTTGGCCAAAAACGCAGCCCTGAGACCCATCTCAACACTGTATCGTATAATGAATCAGAAAACATGCGCGGCACTAGGCACGAGTCGATTCACAGTCCCTGTGGACGACTGCCGAGCTCTGGCAAAAGAGGGAAGATTCTACCACTCGGAACCAAAAGTCACCTAATCAGTCATGATCGGATACGCTAGTAGTTAGGTCTATGCCACTTCTGGGATAGTGACGTCACCCCCCCCCTTCTAACTCTCACTGGTTGATATGATCCCCCTGTATGTATGGTAGGACGTCAGATCCTCCCTCTCAGTCAGCATTATGATGTGACGTCATACCCCCTCCAACTGTGCAACTTCTGTGAGGACCCCCCCCCCCCCGACTACATCATCATGTGACGTCATGCACCAACGCTTGGTGGAACTTCTGACTGGATTGTGATGTCATGCCCTCCCCCAATTGGCGGAACTTCTGAGAGGATCGTGGTGTCATCCCCCCCCACCCCACCCACCCCCACCCACGGCAATTGGCGGAAGTTCTGAGCGGACCAACCTCCTCATGTGACGTCATGCCCCAACCAATTATTGCGCTAACTTCTAAGTACCCAATTTTCCCCCAACAGCAGTTACAGTTTTATCCAGATCCGTACGATGCGAGGCGAACTGAATATTAAAAAC
This sequence comes from Pachypeltis micranthus, assembly GCA_020466155.1. NCBI lineage: Eukaryota > Metazoa > Arthropoda > Insecta > Hemiptera > Miridae > Pachypeltis > Pachypeltis micranthus. The sequence goes on along the minus strand of CM035770.1, from coordinate 52,090,752 downwards.
TTCATTTGGGAGCGTGGTCTATGTGTGTGTTTGTAGTTACGTGTTTCTCAAAAACCGTTCTAACGTTTGAAATTAAGCTCATTTGGGCGAGTCAAATTATTTTCTACTAAGCTAAATACTGTTGTTCTCCATATATATTTCTACCTGACTTCATTTAACGGAGATAAAGTCCAATGTAGCAAAACCAGTTTTATAAAAGATCAAATCATCCAATGTGTTCTGCAACTGATTGGAGGGAGACGTCATCAGACCAATGCCAGAAAATTGACGTGGCATTGTTAGTAAACATTCTTTAGATACAACACGGGTTTCCGTATGTGCGCGTATAATATCGTTCTGCAGACTAATACTAACTAACCACTAATTTGACGAGCCATTTTCACCTGTTCGATTTTTTAGGTGTGTCAGAGGAGCTGAATGTGGTCGTCGAGACATTGCTGGGTGTCGGCTCTCTCGGAACCAGTGAATCAAGAAGATCCTCAGTGTAAGCCAAATGTTCTTTGCTGTCGTTGAGTTGTTTAACATCGTACTCTGCGAAAAAAAAAAGTAAGACGAATTTATTTCCTAGTTTACGTGCATACGACGGTCTATTTACAAAGTATCGTGTAATTTGTGGTTTTTCAAAAAGCATTTATTTATTCATTAACATCTGTTGTGTACTCTTGAAAACAACTCCCCTCAGATATGCTCACATTTTACGCGAAAACCGTTCAGTTCAGAAACTGAAAATTCTCGACGTTCGGGTTCTAGTGGGAGGAGCTTGGGTGTGGGAGCTTACTCACATAGTTTTCAGTATTCTGACATACAATGAAGTCTCGATGCTTTCATACTCTCCTAAGGAATTTCCTAAGTTTCTTTAACCTTATAATCCTAGGTCTACGATAACCTAGTGATCGTGGTCTTGTGCTCTTACCTCTCACTGGAGTCGCAAGAAACTGGTTTTGAGACACCTGCTTCGACATGGGTTTCTAATCGGAGCAGAGGGCTGCCCAGTACCAGTCCCCACCTGATGGGCGGCGATCCTATGATGGCAGGAGTGCAGATTGTCGGTTGAAGAGCCAGGGGGATATCAACGGTGTTGAAGGACTTCGTATGCACGTAGGTGGTTAACCAGTGAGTGGAGGTGGCAGAGAGGGGCACTTAAGAGTGGTGTGGATTTTTTGGGAAACTCGAAGCCTAGTCAGACATCGCCCTCGTTGTCTAACTTCTCACTGACACAGCTCCTTCCTTTATTGACGGGAATCTTGCGATCCTATAGTCTAACCCAGAAAACCTGCTCCCGCTCTCTAGGTCTTGTGAACCTGTGCTCACACCTTCCCCTATGAGCACTAGCCTTTATGCACGTTCATGAGATGCTACATGACTGCTGCTTCTGTCAGCTGTCACAGGGCGAGGGAGAATACAAAGTGTTGAATGTAATCTCTCGACGCCTTGAACCAAATTGAAAAACCTTCAATAAACTACTCCTATTTTTTTCTGACCTTAACATCAGTCTGCTTCCTGGAAAGTCCTAGGGGTTTTCGTCACATTGTCTTTCATTGCAAGTTCACTAATTTGCCGAATTTGCACTAATTCTAGAGACAATACCGTCAGTTAAAGTGTCCAGTCTCATATCAAACTGTCACGTTCGTTAACACTTCTCTTGCTCTCACATTACGTTAACTATGCTCTCGAGTGAAACATCACTTCTTTTCCCATCACTCCTCTTCTCTCTTGTACTGAAGAAACGCAGTTAATGGTCATTTATCTGCTTTCTTTGAGCCAGTTGACAACTGATTTACTACGTTATTTATTGTTGTGGATCTTAGTGGTATTATAAACAATTAAACAAAGCGAAAATATCTTCCGGAGAGAAATGTCGATCGGGGAAGTTTCCACTTTCCGACAAAGTCGCCAGAAAAAAGAGCCTAATGTCGCCCCACTTTCCTAACTCTCAAGCTCTTCGAGAACATCTTGAACGGGTCTCCACGTGTTTTTTCTACAACTCCCCCTTTAGGGCTCACGAGGAAACTCCACATTTGGTCGTACGTGACAAATGACGTTTTCTAGTCAAATAAAGATGAGGCTTGGAAGATGGACAGGAGCAAAAAAATCCTTGAAAGCCTTTTTTTGTTTGTTACGGAGTTGATAGGTCGATTAATTCTTATTTTTAGCGTTTATTACTCTTTCACCCTCGTGTGCTAGTTGTGTGGTAACGTCAAAGAGTAGCGTGTCTCCGTTGGATGAGCCCTTTTTTAACCTCAACGCTTTTCCCATGTTTTGTCAAATTTTGTATTCTAGTTTTAGAAAATCTCTGTGAAAGTCTATCAAAGAGACTAGAATAAGCGGGATAACAAATGACATATCAACACTACGTAAATTGAATGAAACGCTGTACAAAACATCTAGAGCGTTGCAACACACAACTTTCCGCAACCACCGTAAATTTCCGTAATTCCTGCTACATGTACGGGCGCTGTATATGGACGGAGTGTGTTCGTTCAACACATTTCTACCCAAAGATATATGGGGAACAATACTGGGCGAAACGGTTATAAGCTTGCTTAGTAGCAATCAAAACTGGTAAGGTGTAGCTGCTATTCCGACAACAGTTGCTAATATCTTGTTTCCTCTGCACTGAGGCACAAGATGGAGAGCCTTTGAGAGAAAAGAAGTGGAGCTGCGTATCGAAGTCGCCATGTCCCGTGAGGAACTGGCTCGTCCAGTGGTCTGGCTCAACTCACTTTGCCCCAAGCCGTTCACGGATGTTAGGAAAGAACTCGTACGTCTCACATCCCTTTGACGAGGATTTCATGTAGCGGGGGAAGTTTTTGTTCGGCGGAGAGGTATGCACAAAGTTCAGCCCAGAGTGGGATAAGCAACCTTTTCACTCTCCACTTACCCATCATGTAGTCAACTGGTAACTAACCAGTGATTACTTGTAGTGCTTCAGTGGATACTGCCTTACAGGCCTTGGTGATCCACAGGACCGCAGCTCTCTGGGATGGGGTCAGTACTTCTCTTCGATCAACTGTGAGTTTGCTACCCCAGACTAGTAAGTGTAAATGGCCTTGTGCATGAGTATTGGGTCACGGTAACACACACTCACAAGGGGAGGAATATCCTAGCAAATTATAAGGAATGAATGTACGTGTAGTTATTTCGAGTGAGTGTTTTCTGTTTTGTGTGTTATGTATGTGCTGGCATGTGCCAGGTGGCATCAGGGGATGGGCAAGAGGGGGCATTGAACCATCATAACCCGCCAGGATTTGGCAGTGATGGGAAAACTCCATGATATAAGAAGAGGGGGGAGGAGTACCTAGACCGACGGACTCTGTGCCAAGTTCTCCGCCCTTGCCCAGGAAAACCCAAAAATAAATAATTAACCTAATAGGTACTAACACTCCGTCTTAGCCATTCAAAAAACCTGGCGCCGCCACGAAGTCCAGCCTGGACATGCCATGACGTATGACTGAAGCCAGGAGGGCAGGAGGGGGCCTGCTGTTCCTGGACGCGCCCGAAGGTGCCTCACTCCTGAGGCGAAAGCGCCCTTGCAATGTAAGAGAAAGAGGATAAGGTGACCGGAAAATCTGAATGAGTTATCGAGGTGCTGATGAACCACGTGAGGCCTAGGGGCAACAGCCTCACACCAGTCAGGAACAGCAGCACACACTCGACGTGGCCTCACTAATCGAACTCGAATGAGTGAAAACGGCCGAACCAAATCGGCTCAAACTTGATATTTAGCCCGTAGGTTACCGTGTGGCACCACAATAAGAGTAGGAGCGAAATCCGCCTAAAATTAACTATAATTATCAAAACTAGATTTTTAAAATAATCAAAAACGGCGCTAACGATTTGATTAAACGTTTTGTGTGAACAGCACCAATACCATAAAATTTGTTTGTTCGAGAGCGGAACATTTCGTCGAAAATCGATTTTAGTGCAGTTTTTAAAAATAAAACTCATAAGATCTATAGGAGCTACTCCAGAAATTCCGTAATTTCAACCCCCCCCCCCCCATTTTTCGCATACTACTCTTTCTCACAGTTTTTACCTGGTAATTCTGAAACGGTGAACGCGATCCTTTTCACAAATAATCACGTAGACAGCCCTTTGAATCAGCTGTGAACTGATTTCTCAATAATGGTCGCGGCACTAGTAGGAGCAGCACAATAAATTCAAGAACCATAGCGTCTCCTGCTGTCATGTAGGACGTTGTTATAAACCAAATGAAAAGCACGTTTGATTAGTTGCTAGAGTCAAAGAAAGTTGTGTGATGCGTCGCACCAGATCTTCACCAGTCTTTCCCAGCGGCCGTTGGAAAAGCTCAAAATCGACGAACCAAATCATGTTTTCTGACTTTTACCCTTTCCTTTCTAATCTTCGCTACAAAGAAACCATTCACTGCCTTGATATCCATTCCACACCTAAGAGCGTCTGAATCATTTGCGCCTCTTCGACTTTTTGTCTCTCTATCGGAAATCGATGACAACGATATGACGATCATCATTTAATCGCAAACTGCCCTGCAGACGTTCGGAGTTTGACATGAGATTTCTTGTAACGATTAAAACCCTTCTTTCATTAAGAAGGAGAAAACTATATATGACAAGAAAAAAAGAAGAAAACGTCAAGTCTTGGTTGTTTTACAACAGTCGGTTCTGAGGAAGGGAGAAACGGCTGAGATCAGCAAATGACGACATCATCCGTCGACCTCTTCTCGAGCAGTTCGCAATATTTCAACAACATGGCTATAACAAGTTGCAGCTCGGCGAGTTGCTGTCTGCGTCTCGAGCTTCTTTTTTACTTCTCAGAAACGATATTTCTTTGACGTCTTGGATTTAGAGAAGACGACGGTGGGGACGATGCGTCGCGAAGTACGTTGAGACGTAGGAAGCTCCGTCATCCTGAACCCAGGCCAGCGACTGCCGACCGAAATATATTGTGCGACGCATCACACAACTTCCCTCAACCTCGAGCACATTCAGCAATTTAAGCGGCTTTATCTATTAATCCAATCAATATGTCATTCAGTTCATTCGATGAGACGATTGCAGTAGCTGATGCGGCGCAGGCGCAAGATCGCACAAGGAAGCTCAGATTCAACAGTCTCGCATTACCTCCGCTCTAAAACCACTTACCGCCGAACAGTCACGAGATGCTGTACGCTTTTTGCCCCCAAACACAGTCGCCTAATACGGCAGAGTGAACCCGTCTAATTTTACAGCCCTCAGGGAGTCCCCGAATCGTTCGGCAGAAGCCAAACCCAAGAGATTCGAGTGGGAACCCCGGGCGTCATAATTAGCGTTGCCGAGCTATCGATGTTTATGGAAACAAAAGCTCTCGCTGGGAAGAACGTCGAAGCTTCGGAGATCCCAAGGCCTACCCGCACGTATTACTTTACAGCTTCCGAGCGAGGGCTCTACCCTCCGTTTGCCCTCCGGTCACGGCCGGGGTTTCGAATTCCTTCAAACAAACGCAACCCCTTCGACCGACCGTTAATTTTTCTTACAGTTTTCCTGGAAAGTCAACTTAGGGGGTATCCAACTTCGATAAAAGATTGTTCATGCTTGGTTTTCCAGTTGGCCTGTTGACCTTTTCATTTCTACTGAGAACAAGCCTCCAGATGATCCTTGACAATGGACAAGTGAGCCACGTGAAGTCTCACATTAATATCATTTTTCAGGAATCAGCTCCTAAGTCGTTATGATCACCTCAGGATTATCTCACCCCCCCCCCCACCCCACATTTTTACATCCTAAGATTTAAAGCGTAAGGAAAGTATCGTAATAGGTAAAAACGCATCTAACACCATTCCTCAGCTTTTTACTTTCCACGACCCAAAGGCTAAGGAAAGTGTAGTGATCGTGTCGGTTTTTCTTCAGAGCTTTACGTTTCGAGGCCTACTGAGTCCGAAAACCGTAATTTCGGCGCGTGGCCTGTGTTAGTAGTTCAACTTGTCAGAGAATGGCTCTACCCGTTGAGCTGGTTCTTTTTTTTTTGTTTTGTTCGTCATTTTTTGTAAAAAATATCGGGTATGCGCGATTTTCATCGAAAGGGGGGTGAGGAACGAAAATGTGCCAATAACTACGGTTTTTTCGCATTTTTCTCGAAGAAGGCTTTAACGATTTCGATCAAACTTTCGAAGAACTCTCAACTAACTACGAGTACAATCCCTACAATTTGTTCTCTATAAATGCGTCGAACGAAGATATAGCGAACTTACGGAAGAGGCGGAAAGTTGGGTGTTGCTACGCACCAGACATTTTTTGTTTTGTTCGCTATTTTTTGGAAAACGCGAAAATATGGGCGATTTCCATCGATGGGAAATGGGGTTGGGCATTTTTATCGGCCATAACAATTTTGATTAAGCTTTCAAATTATCTTTTACTAGTTAGTACAAAAGTTTTCTTCTCCATAAACATCTCCATGAAAATACGGTGAACGGAGATGAAGCAAAAATAGGTTTTCTACGCTTTTGGGCAAAACGGCTCGAACCTATGCATTGTTTTCAATAAATGCTCCTCTGACGGAGATGAAAATTTTTTGAACATTTTTGTCATTTCCCGAGTAACTGCTCAACTGATCAATTTTATGGGGTGCTTTTAAGCAACCTATATCCACATTTTCTTCTCCCTAATTATTTCTGTTGAACGGAGATAAATCATGATAGCTGGGAATGTCGAATGTTAATTTATCGTTATTTTTCTCAGTTCATATACAATCATAAAACACAACTTATCGTTATATTTAGAAACTTGTGGTGCCTGAAGTTGCAGAATTTATTGCGCCGTTGCTACTTACGCCACGACCTTCATTGAAATCCACCGTATAGATTTTGTGGGTGATGGGGTTAACATGACTTTTAGGGGATTTTTTCATTACAGTTCATTGTACTCCACTCGTCGTTTCATAGCACTGCCATTTGGGGTCCGTGCAAAAAATGTAATCGGAATCGTTGGAGGAGTAAAAAACAGGTGCGTCGCATCACATAACTATTCTCAGATCCAGGTACGTTCGGTTAAGTTGCTACTACTTACGCTACGAACACTATTGAGTGTGCACGCGATTCGTGAAACTGTCAACATTATTCTTTTGAAAGGTGGTATTAGAAGACAGTGGTTCGAATTCCGGAATATCTGGGGTCGCTCCTATTCACCTCATGAATATCCTCAGTTTTCAAGGAGTAGGTAGTTTATTGGACGAATAACCTGATTTCTGTGCGACTGGTAGATTATGAGCGGGAGTTAACGGAAATAACTGCCCTAAAATTAATTTCCATCGACGTTGTTGATGATTTGTTGCGCTGGTTCCGTCGTGTACTAATGAAAGAGAATTTTTTGGCCCTGTCGTGTTATTTTATGGCACTGTCGTGTTATTCGGAACTGTTGAATCAAGAAATTTAATGAATACAGTTAACGCCGTTTTTGATTGGTGCACGGGGTTTTGGCGTCTTGTGTGATTCAGGCTAAATATGATAAAAACCAAATGATTCTTAGTGAAACTGATGTAAAAATCAAGCATACGAGGGAAAGCTGTAGTAAATTATTTGCATGGTTGTGTCTTTCTTCTTTCCGTTTCTAGTAAAACGAGCGTATGAATGCATGTCTCTAATAATTTCCCCACTTGAAGTTAAACTGGACTTGCAGTGTTTGAAACTAGGCTATTTGTACCTCCTACACGTTACTTTGTGTTACATGACATTGATTATGCCAATGTGGAAATGCGAGAGTGTGGGAGCAGGGGATTTGTAGTCGATGCGTTGAGCGTCGTCCTGCCAAGTCCGTATGAACTAAATGAAGGACAGTTTTGATTAGTAGCTGGAATAACTAAAATCGCTAAATGCAAAGCAGGGGGCTGAGGAAACTTCAACGACGCGTCGTACCAGATATTTTCTCACGAAATCTCGGGGTCCCTTAAAATATACCGAACGACGGTAGCTTCTTGGTCGTGTCGCAACTTCACGTTCGTCCTTGAGAGGAGGAAAACCTTCGCTCAAGGATTCCGTCATCCCTTGCAAACTGAAACGAGAAAAGCCGTTGCACAAGACGGAAGCGTCAAGTTATTGTTCTCCCAGCTCAGATGGAATGGACAAACTTCTCCTCCCTCCATAGTCAGCCAGTCGGCGGCCTCATCGCCGGTCCTTCGTTAGAGCGGAGAGTGAGAGAGAGTGAGAAAGAGGGCAGGGGAAAAATTTGATGACTGCAGCTCGTTCAACGTCCTCTGACCTAGAAAACGTGGAATACGAAAATTTTCCTACGGAACCGACTCTTCAAGCTGCAGAGGGAGCTTTTTGATCACTCCATAACGGGCGAAACGTGAAGGCGCTCTGTCATTTTCTAATCTAATTTGAACTGATGATTTGCAAACTTGTACTTTCCTTAGCCCTTAGTTGAAGGGCTTTCCAATGGCTTCTGAATTCAAACAAATTTGGAAAAATGGTCGGTATGTTTCTATGAGCCTGTAGATCATTAAAGGACACAAAAATAAAAGACATAAGCTGAATCGGTCCAAAACTAACTATAATTATCGTAGCGACCAAAACACAATAAATTATCAAAAATTTCGAACTACACCGATTTCAATAGTTTCGCGTGATACGAACATCTGTTTAAAAATCAGAACTACATCCCACCAATACGATGACGGCTTAATAGCGTTCATAAGACAGTCAGGAGCAACCCCAGAAATTCCGTACACTATATTTAATCAGGTTAGTTCTCAAGCCTCTCTGCGGTGGCAGCTTCTTTTTGTCCTGTTCATCCTCACGAGAATGTTGCAGCATGCCTAACATCATGCAATACTGCCCAGCAGTTTGGGAGGTTCAGGAGCTGTCTTTCCTCCATGTCTTCATTGTTCATGCTCGTGGGTTACTAGCCTGGGCGTCCTCTCCGTGCTGCCCTGGAAAACTGAGCAATGTACCTCCAGTTTTCCTTGGAATCAACATGGAGCGGATGAGCGCCTCTGGCGTGCACTGGCCGAATGTGTCTTCGGACCGTGTGCCACCTGATGGCATGGGAAGCATCATCCACCATCATCACCGCAGCGCAGGCAGTTTGGGCTTACTGTTTTACCAACCCGGTACGCCCTGAGTGTTCCATGTCCTGTTAGGAACGGAGTGAGGTAGAAATCCACCTCACTGTGGCGCTGCCCAAGCCATGGGCAAAGTGCTGGACTCTGTTGCTTGGGCCTAAAGTTACAGTCAATTCTTCTTCTCTTCAGGTGGCCATACTCTGGTTTAATTTGATGGGTATATCCCCTTCCACCGGCTGTCAGAAGGTGGAGTGGGATGACGCTCACCACCATCTGCCTCCTGAGAAACCGTGTGGTACGAGCAAACAATGTGGACGGTGCACTTCCTTTGCACCACTGCCATCCGTTTCCTGTGGTAGGCAATGCTCAGTGTATCAGCTCACACATCCATATAAGAGGATGGAGTGTACAACGCTCATAAGCACCTGCCTCATGCTTGCCCACAGCCCTATTATGTTGGCCATCAAACGGGAAAGATCTGTTCTTACTGTGGGAGCTTTATCTGCTGCTTGCCGGATGTGGAAACCAAACGAGAAGCTCCGTGGTCTCCAGGTGAATGGGAAGGGGAGTCTAAGCATTCTTCAGGTCGTCACCAGGACTAACTCTGTCTTCTGCAGGGCGAGGGACATGAGCTCTCGTGCACTCCGTAACCCGTTGCATTACTCGGTCAAGACTTATCAAGACTTAGTACAGTGTGCGAACAATAATTATTACTGCCATGTCATCTGTGGGCCACCGGATCACATTGTCAGGCATCGCGAGACGAACCATCCTCGTATGTCACACTCCATAGAGTCATCCTAAGGATCGAGCTCTAGGCAGCCCCTGCAGGTCTGTTTCCTTATTTGATGACTGTACCTAAACCCTCGACGAGGGTTATATCAGTCATGGAAGTTGCGGTTTCGCTAATATGCAAGAGGCCAGCCCCTGCAGCATCCACCGAACTCGGACCTGTGGAGGTACGGCAGGTATTTGGTCGTTAGCCAGTCTCCTGGTAGGAGCTGTTGCCCGTCTGTGACCGCGCGGAGGTGACCACCTGAGGAATCCCGTACCATCTGGGAGGAGTTCTTAATCTGGTTTCCCACCTCATCCAACTATTTACCAGGGTGACAAGTTTCAAAAGGACGGATCAACTGTGACCACGTTTCTTAGCCATCACCTTCTTCGCAAACTCTGCAAAATGGTTAAAGGCTAGCTTTGTAGCAGTCAATGCTGCTAAGTTCGTTTGCCCTCCCAACAACCGTCGCTCACTGTTGTAGAAACTACAATGGAGCAGCACACGGTTTCTTGTTTCCTCCGCACTGGAGGCACAAGACGTGCATACTGGAGAGTCTTTCAGAGAAAAAAAGTGGAGCCGCGCATTGAAGTCACCATGTCCCGTGAGGAACTGGCTCGTCCAGTGGTCTGGCTCAACCCATTATCTCGAAAGACGTTCACGGATGTTGGGGAAGAACTCATACGTATCACGTCCCTTTGACGAGGATTCCCATCTCGCTTGCCATTTCTCTAACGCCCATTCATCGATGGGCGGCAAGTTTCTGTTCTGTAGTGAGATCTGCACGGAGCCCCTGCAGTGGCATCCCTCCTGCACCATCCCTGGGCTATCTCTTACATACGTGTGCCATCCCCCAGGCAGCTCCAGTGCCTTCAGCGCGTATTTCCACTGTACGGTGGGACAAACAACTCTACACTGTGGGAGGAGTGATTATCCTGTGAGTGTGTCGTCATAAGGGCCTCAACTACTTCTTGGATCGCTCCAAGTACCCCGTACTGACACCACACACATCTGCAAGCCGACAGTGAGCGTGGAGATCCCCCTTGCCATTTGAAATGATGACCAGGGGGGGGGGGGTGCTCAATAATGGTAGTGGCATAAGTATGAGCACATCAATGAATTCCGAAACTACAAGCGCTACCACTTTCTACACAAAATGTGAAGTTCATGTTTTACCAAGTTCAAATGAACTGAATGAAAAGTTGATTGGATAAATTAGTGAAGCCATACAAATTGCTGAATGTGCTCGAGGCTGAGAAAATTGGTGTCATGCGTTGCAGTTTATTATTACGTTGAGTTACGTATTTAAATAAACTGTAGCTAAAAAGTTTAAATAAACTGTAGCTAAAGCTGAGGGTGCGTGGAGCTAAGGAAAGTTGAGTGATACATCGCGCCATAAATTGTCTTTTCAATAATTCTTGATGGTCATTTACTGTTAATAAAACGCTTTCAAAATTTTTCTACATTTCTCCACTCAATTTCTCAACAGGTTACAAATTGTAGCAACTAATTGTTACTCAATTTGGCGAGAATATTTATTTCATTAACTAAAAGTTTCAACATATACTTCATCACTCGACTTACGAACCATTTTTCCTAGATTTTTCCTTCAAATTGAACAAATCTTGCACACTCAGTATTTTATCTATCGTTCAATTTCCCACTACTTGGTGTTCCCGAAATAGTACGAAAGTAGCTAATTAGTGTATCGCCTTTGACGGTTAACAATTAGAAAATATTCGTATCGGTTTCCGTCGAAGTATTTATAAGCTGTGAAAAGAGGTGGCTGAAAAGCTATTGTACGATGGGGGGGGGGGGGCCCTCTTTTTATTTTGAAATATCGGTGAGAAGAGACGTGAATCGGGAGTGAAAAAAGACGACGCTTTGCTTCTGTATTTCTTCGGTTAACGTAAATATTTTGAGTACAGCTTTCCAAACATCTTTTTGCTTTGACGGGTTGACGGAGTGGGTTTTCATCTTGTCCGACCTTGTCCCGTTCGAGGTCCAGGAGCCGGAGATTGCGGCGGCCGTGAGGGAGATTTCGCGAGAATAAAATATCAATTTTTTTGTTCTTTTTTCGTCGGTGTTTACACGATAACGACGGTATCAACGCGTTTTATTTTCGCCAGTTTGTCTGTCGGTGTCAAATCTTGGCATCGTAATTTGCGATGAATGCTCGATAACTTGCTACGATTTGTCTACTCCCCTTAGGCCTGCGAATTAAGCAGGAAAGGAAACCTCTTAAAAACGAAATGTTTGTCCAGATTTTTACTTGTTAAGGACGGTTGAGTTTTCAACATCTGGTGCGTAGCAAATTTACCTTGCCACTACCGCTGTAAATTCAGCTGTATAGACGGAAACATTTACTGAAAACAAAATGACGGTAGTAGTTGGTTAGAAGTAGTCCGTCAGTTTGATCGAAATTGTTATATATTTTTATTATAGCCATTTTTATTATAGCCATTATATATTTTTATTATAGCCATTGGCTATTATTATTACAGCCATTTTTGGGAAAATTGAAACACCGATAAATTATTCAAATCACTCACTAACAAATCTCGTTTTCAGAGCTAACATCGTTGATATCCTCGGCCAACAGAGATACAGAAGTAGTTGCGGGGAACAAAATGTGTGTATAGGTCGCTATAAGACACTCCGTCCAGTGACGCAGTTATTAGGGAAATCACAAAAATCTTGAAAAAGTATTATTTTCGACACACTTTCATTTCTATCTCTGTTCAATGGGCTGTAAGCGGAACATTTATTGAGAACAATATATAGGCGTTAACTATTTAAAAACATTTTGTGAGTTTGGTAAAAATCGTAGGAGCCGTTTTGCTAAAAACCTATTTTTGCTTTTTAGGCCTATATATCTGTTCACTGAATTTCCATGGAGATATTTATAGAGATAGAAAAGTTAGGTACTAACTAGTAGAAGATAATATGAAAAACCCTCTCCCGTTTCCCATCGGAGGAAATCGTCCATAACCTTATTTTCGCGTCTACAAAAAAGAACCAGCTCAATGGGTCCAGCACGCTTTTTTTTTTGCTCACAGTAAATGGAACGGTGGCACCCAAAAACGAGAGAAATCAAATAAATAATAAGTAAGGAAATGGGGAAGACCCTCACAGCTGCCCTACGTCGGGATCTCTAGGGATAGATGGATTGAGGCGGGGTAGAAAAGAAGGATAAGAGGATGTTCCGCAATAGAACGACCACCAGTTTAGATGCCGCGAGTCCATTGCATACGCACAGCACATGCTCCGCCGTCTCTAGCCCTACCTCGCAGAACCTGCATACCTGTACCTCGCACTTGCCAATATTTGCAAGGTAGTACCTCAGCGGACAGTGACCCAGTGAACAGGGCACATATGATCCCCATATTCATCCTCCCCAGTGCAAGCACCTCCTTGGACCTCTCTTTGGAGAGCCGGATGAAGAGTTTTGACTGTCGAAGGCCGGGCAGCCCCTACCAATGGGCAGCCCTGCATCAATCCTCCCATTTGCCAACCTCTCTGCGTAGATGGCTCCTGGTAGTCCCACCAAAGGGCTAAGGGCTAATAGGGATCTGTGCCGATCCTTTCTTAGCCAAGCGCTTCTTGGCTTGCCAAGTTAGAGCACGATCCTGGCTGCCAGATACTACCTGGACCTCCAGGATCACTGCAGACTGGTCAGGACCAACGGTGACGATGTCAGGGCTCAGTCCTTCTCCAGAGACAACTGGTTGTGCTGCTCTTCCTCCGCTTCCCAGCCCTCAGATGACAATGCACCACCAACGTGCTAGCAAACAGCATCATGACGCTTGACACAGCCCCCATGAGTAGGCGGGCATACCTGCACCACATGATTCAATTACTCAAACAGGTAACACAGGCATGGCAGTGAGCATTCACATTATGATCCCGGCCTCTGGTACACATCATTGCTGTAGGCAGTGACGCCTCACAAACGGCGTAAAAGTGCCGGTAATCCTTACCATGAATGCCCTCTGAAGAAACCCTGAGGCCCTGACCCACCCAGAAGAGTAGGGAGGGGAGTCAAGACACTGCCTGAGTTCCCGTCCATCAACCAAACCGTGCAGACCAACCAAAAACTCTGACCTCTCTTACTGGGCTTGGGGGCAGATGGAATAGCCATGTCTCACCAAAGCAGCTGATCCTGAACGAATCAAAGAAAAGCCACATCCCAGCCAGATGCTGGCAAGAACGGAATAGTGTTAGAGAGATATGGAATACCGAGTCCCCTAGATCAGACCTGAGTGTGAATGTACCTAATGGGGTAACAAGCCAGGCCATTGCTGGCCTCCCGGCTCGTTGGAGCGAGGGGGGGGAGAGGGGGGTCTTCAAGAAGAGCCCTCACCTAGTCTGGAAGATGTGCTCCTAAGGATTCGTGGAAGGGAGAGTTGGTGTCCTCACAGAAGGGAGAAAGCTGGGGGTGTGGGCTGGGATGGGTCCACTACGGTGGGGGGAGTCCACAACTCCAGCCCAGCCCGCCAAACTGCCCATGCTTGGGCAAAAATGCCAAACCAGCGTTTGGTGGACCACGTAGAGAGGAGCTCGGAGGCACTTTTTAGGGGGGGGGGGAATGCACGAGCGGATCCGCACGTCGTCATTGTAGAGTTGGCAGAGGAAGAGGACGTGCGATGCGCCCTCACCGATCTCACCCCAACACGGGCAGTGGTCGAATGTGAAGCCGCTTGAAGAGAAGGAAGCGCCGATTGGCGTAAATGTACCGCCTGAGATCTAATGTGGGAGGCCTAGTCAAGCAGAAACCGCAGAGCACCAAATGAATAAAAAACTAGTCTGTGTGTACTAAATAACTAGAATATAGAACTTCGGTTTTAGTGTAATTTTTTCCTCATAAATCCCCCTAGTATGATACAAACATCCTGCAAATGATCAGTATGGTTGAACAATTCGATTCAAGTCGATGAATGAGTTGGGCTGGAGAAAGTTGTGTGTAATAATTACAACTTTTGTATAATCCACATTCGTATGTTTTCTCTTCTAAAAAGTAAATAGATAAATCCGAGCTGATTTTAACGTTTAGCTGATGCAGTCCATCTTCTGCTTCACAATTGTGCTAACGGGCAGAGACACGCACATTATGCGTGTCTTCGCAACATTTAAATTATATTTAAACGTAATGCACGGGGAATTACGTTTTTCCCAGTCGATTTCTTTGCTAATTCCAAAAAATAGAGTGATGCGTTTTGTGATGTAAAGTGGCGATCGCTTTAGTCGTTTCTAGCTCGGTTCCCAAGTTCTCTGCTTTATTCAAGTTGTTCAACTCTGGTCCGACTATGATCGAAGAATTGAGAGTCATCATATTTACTTAGTTGAACAGTTTAAAGAACTCATGCTGTACATGTGCAGACGTTCACGTTGCAAGGGCGACGCAATGAAGGCGAGAGGGGGACCTTCTCTCTCGTGTCAGTTGAGTGACGTGAACAGGTTAACCTGAGGGAAAGAAAATGATGCTCAGGCTCTTCATCCAAAAGAGTCGAAGGGATGAGGCGCCCCACGTGTGGCCGATTGTGTTTGACTCGACGAAGGGAAGAGGCATCCAACAACACACTTGTTGGCCGTCATTCATCGCCTCAACAAGATAAACCAATTAGACGATGACTGACTCGTCGTCTGGCGGACGAAGAGGGCGGCACCAGCTTTTCCCCTTCACCGGCGACGCGTTTTAGGGGATTATTTGGCCCTCGCTCGTCACCTTAAATCCGCCTCGTTCCCCGAGCTTGTGGAGGAAGTTTAGAAAACAGTTGCAATAACATTTTGAAGCTGTAAAACAAACTTTATTTTGTTTTTCTCTCTTACAGATCTCTTTGTGTGGATGCGTAGAACCCGGAGATACAAGTAACACACGAGCGACCACCTGGTTGGCCCCAGAATTAGATCGTTCACAACAGGATTGTGCCAGTTATTGTTTATGAGATGGTGTGGTGTTTATAGTACAGGTGCGGCAGGTTACAGCAGGTTTGTTTATCTTCCCGATCTAACACGAGAGGAGAGCTTATTGGCAGCCGCACGAGGAGATTGTGGCTATGTGGATGTAGACTCCTCTTCCAACCTACCAACCCATCAGCCTTTGTGTGTCCATCCATTCAACCATTTCGCTGGGCATCCGTCCATCCAATCATGCACCATCATCTGTCTATGCGATCATCCCTCTACCCATCCATTGGACAATTCATCTACCCATCCGTCTAACTACGCAGTCATTCATCCACCTATGTATTCACGTAATCATCCACCCATCAGTCTACGCGACCATCCATCCATTAAACAATCTATTCCTCCTTTACTTCCATCCAACCATCCATTCAGGAATCCATCAGTCCTTCGATCCATTAATTCCTCCGTCCATATACCCCCCTCCACCATCAGGTCAGTGCATGTGTGAACGCGCTGCCATATCCTCCCTCACCCTCCATAGCTGAGATAAGAAACCGAATGATGAAGCCCTGCCCATCACTGTGACTGACGACACTTATGAAGGCCCTATAATATCTTATAATCCCTAAACATCCTTCACTCTTCACAACGCGTTTCGCTGAGTTATGTTACGGTCTCCACCGACTTCTTAGGTCAAAAGTCCATTTGACCGAAGGCGTAATTTGTAGGAAGAGCCCAAATTATTAAGCCGTCGGTTTACTTAAAATTTGCTGACATTAGCCGCTCGCTTGAGTTCGAAATGTGCGGTTCGGCAAATGCAATTCGCATTTCTCCATTGCCGCATTCCAAATTCGAATTAAATCTCCAAGAACGACATGGGTTTTTCTTGAGAGAGTTGAGGATCGAGCGGACCACGTTATTTTTGGCTTCTTCGCCAATCGCCGTCAATCCTGTTGTTAAGCTACGTGACGCCCTTTCTGCTCATTGGGAACACATTTTTATAATTCCCCTCCTTACCCCGATTCTCCTCTCCGTGTCACCCTCTACCGCCAACTTCTCATCGCACCGCAACAGCTTTGGCAACAGTTCAGTTTTATCCTTTTCCCTCCCGCCCTCACTAAAATTAAACTTTGATATCGAATGAAACGCTTCGGAAACGGATAGATGGGCATTTCTTGTACATTTATGGGGCCTCAAAGCCGTAAAACAGCATCCGAACGACTGACCCGCATTTGGGTCGGCCTCAGAAAATTCTGGTTTCTTCGGGTTTTTGAGGTTTATTTGTGTATTTATTCAAAGAACATGCTTGTACATGATAGACAAATTTAAATTGAAACGCCGTGAATAAATAAACCTCTCGTTAACCAAATACGTGTTGTAATCTATTCAGTTTTTGACGCTGGCTGTTCCCTTTCATCCATTTAAGGGAATTTTCATGGAGCAGCGCACAACTGTTTCACTTGTATCTAAAAATTTCTGATATAGACAACAGAAATATAGTAAATTAAGCAGTCACCTCGTACATCCTACCCGCCTTACGTCTCGTCCTGATAGGTTCAAGTGAGCCTGGATCTAGGTTGCACTAATCCTTCAAAGTGCTATTTTCTTTTAAAAATTACATGCTCCATCGTCGAGTGTGCAGCCTACTCCCTCCTGCTAACTTACTCATCTCTGGCTACATTTTTCTTCTGCTCACTATTTACATTGAAATTCCGCTTGGTAAGATCCTCTCCAACTTGAATCTCATCAGTTTTTTACTTTCCTTGCTCTACAAAGTAGAAAGGAAAGTTATGTAATCGGCTGAAAAAAAAATTTTGAGTTCTCTTCAGATCTTTACGTTTCAGACCCCCCTGAAAAACACTATTTGGGAAAATGGTCTGTGTGTCTGTGAACGATTTTTAGAGAGAACCACCGTACCAAATCAGCTCAAACTTGATATCTAGCCCGAAAGTCACTATGGGACGCCAAAATAAGGGTATGAACAAAATCCACCGAAATTTAACTATAGTTATCATAGTGATCAAAACACCGAATATTTTTTTTCTCAAAAACGACTCTAACGATTTTGATTAAATTTTTTATATTGATAGCTCCCAATATGGCAACTATACCATAAAACTCCCATCTATGGGAAAACGACGAGCGCAGCACAATAAATTACCAAAACTTTCGACGAAATCGATTTTAGCGCGGTTTTTAGAGAAACCAACCGTACCAAATCAGCTGAAACTTGATGTCTAGCCTACGAGTTACCATGGGACGCAATAGTGAGGGTATGGGCAAAATCCACCGAAAGTTAACTATAGTCATCATAGTGATCAAAACACCAAATTTTTTTTCTCAAAAACGGCTCTAACGATTTTAATTACATTTTTTATATTGATAGCTCTCAATGAGGCAATGATACTGTAACATTCTCATTCGTGGGAAAATGACGAGAGCAGCACAATAAATTATCAAAATTTTCGACCATAAGCGTTTTTAGCGCAGTTTTTTCCTTATAAACTCCGCTGGAATTCTTGTAGAATGTTAAAAAAAATTGGTATTGTAGTCCAATTCAATACCTAAAGGGTGAGTGTTTAAAAACACTCATGAGATACATGGTGCTCACTCCAGAAATTCCTGAATTTCAACTACCGCCGTTTCGCTTACTACCAGTTCTAAACGTTTTTACCCAATAACTCTGCAAAAGTAATTACTATCCTTTTTTTAAAAAATCGTGTTTACAGCCTCATCAATTATCTGTGTACCAATTGCTCAATAATGGTCCTGCAATGAGTACGAGCAGCACAATAAATTCCGGAACTGTAAGCGCTACCGCTTTCTGCTGCCGTAAAGCGTTGTTTGACCAAGTTCAAATTAACTGAGTGATAAATGAATTGATTAAATAGAATTAGCCATGCACAAAGTGAATTGTTGTAGAGCTAAGGAAAGTTGTGTGTTGCAACGCACCAGATATTCTCTGTAAACAATCATTTCCAAATGTTCTTCCCATCGTTAAACAAGGCCTTCGTACTTAATGCTCTTCGAAATCGATTTTCCTCAGCTAGAAAATTCCAAAATGACTGGAGTAGGCAGCGAGAAAGTGGGCTGAAGGTTCGTTGTCTTGAAAAAGTGCCTCGTCTTAAAAACCGTCATAAAACTGGCAGAGTCCAAGTCGGTCGTGAATACAGGAGCTGGCAGCTGAGACACTGTAGCCGTTTAACGTTCTCAGACGAGTCTAAATTCACTTTATTTGGTAATGATGGGCGTGAGAATGTTTGGGGAAGAGGAAATAAGCGTTTCATTCCCTTCGTGCCTCCGTCATCATCACTCGTGGGTGGTTCCCTTATTGTACGAGGAGACATGACAAGAGAGAGAGAGACTTTGACAGTTCATGCATCGAAGATATTTTGAACGACCACGTAGCTGCCGGCTTTAATTCCATGGTGTCAGGATAGAGTGGTACACAGAGACTACCTAAATGTGCGACCATACTCACACTTTGAACAGGCCAGCCTGCAGCCTCAACCTCAATGCAATACAGCACATATGGGAGCAGCTAGGGAGGGCCGTTCGTGATCGTTCAAATCAACCACTATATCTACAGGAACTTGAGAAAGCGCTAATGGAGAGATGGGGAGGATTCTCTGTCTCAGGCAAACGTCTTAAGAGAACCCTTAAATACTGAAGGCCTGGGAGTTGTAAAAAATGTAATTTTATACATATTTGTACGCTAATAATTCCTTATTTTTCATTTCCTTTTTATTCAGTCGACATTTCAGAAGGTTGTTTCGATCCGAAAAATGTGTTTCTTAGAGCGTGAATAACAAAAATAAAAAATAAAATGTGGCACATATAAAACCACGTGAAAATGTCATCAGTTCTTTGAGGGATTCCTCACTTTTTTGTGGTGCGTATAAATCATAAATAATACCACCAATGTCTAGCTCATTGTGGTATCGATTAATGTACGCTACCAAGGTGCTACCGGTACATTTCAACGTTAGCATATTTATTTCTTATTGGTCGTCGGCCATAAATACAAAATGACAACGTGTCGACGTATTTACCCAAAGCTTGGTCCTCCGATGTCTGGATGTAGTCTTCCTCTTTGATTTTGAGCTCAGTAGAATCGTCATTCAAATCCTGTAAAGTGAAACGTGATTTTGTTATAAAAGAAACCTAATTACGGCTCTCCATTCAAATTATCGCACAGAAATCCAGCATGTTCTGGTATAGTGATGAACTGAATAATTATTTTGGGAAAGAGGAAGAGTTCGAGCGGAGGGTGTAGGAGAAAGCGTGAACTTTAAGTAGAGGGAAAATGAGTGTGTTCGTTTTAGAGTACTGTTAACGTAATGTGAGCACAGAAAATGGTGAGACGAGGATAATATCACGAACAACGTTTGTATCAATTAGAGCGACAGAAAAGTGTTGCGTGGTTAGGCCTTACCAGTGACTAAAGTGAGCCCCGATGTAGAGGGAAACTTCGGAAATCTTCCGATCTACCTAAAAGAAGGGTAACGCGGCAATTTCGAGCCCATTGGCTTGAGAGCACGACGGCATAGCTATTCAGAGATGCCGCCTTGTCTTTAAGAGACGGAGCAAAATGTTGAAAAATCGAGGGAAACTTTCTCCAACGGCTGCGCCCCTGTTGTCAATTGTCCTGAAGTAGCGTATAAGACAGAGAAAAATAATTCATAAGAATAAAACTGTGCTAAAGTCCCATATTGTCTGCTAGTGAGGTAGTGACCAAAGACTCCCTCGAGGAACTGCAACATTAAGATCTTCTATGTTTTGCCTAATAAGGAAAGAAGGGTGATGAGCAGTCGCTCCACTTTTGGAGAGGGACGACACACGTAGATGGGGAACAGTCCGACCTGCAGATCGCAATTAAATAAATTAAGGAGGCCACGGGAGATGACCCGGTCAATCTTCCTTAACATACTGCTTACTATCCTATCTGGCCTGGGAGATTTTGTTGGGCTTTAAGGTTAAGGTCGCATGGGCCCTGCCCAGGCCGCCTATTGTTCACGAGGATATCTGGCTCTTCTAGGCGCCTCTGGGATTCTGTATCTGAAGCTATAGTGTCGTTGAGGAAAGAATCCTCTTCGAAAGGAAGGTTTCCAACGAACTTTCGATGCTACAAGCACAGCATGTCTTATCACTTGTCACTTTTCTTATAGAGGACTCGGGGTTCTTAGAGCTCTCTGCTTCCACAAAACGTCGACAATCTTGCCATTTGGCTCTTTTGACGGCGCATCTACTGAATGAAAGCAGTTCGAAATGTGGCTCTGGCATCAGGATCACGAGTCTGCTGGTACATGCTTCGGTCTCTATTAACACTCTGATTGGCGAAACTAAGTTCGTCAGTCTATCAGGGGACTTTGATCGCCCAGTGCTCTGTGCTGCCGTTACCCAAGTACAGAAAGCTCACCAGTGTGCAGTTCTGCGGTGATAATGTCCACGTTTCTGTCCGCCTCTTGAGGAGAAGCAGCTTGCACTATCAGTCCGGAGGCCGCAGCACGCAATTCACCCCACAATGATCTAGAAAATTATGGCCAATCAGCATGGCAATGAACGTTTTCGTCGGTTATAGTGAAGGTTATCGCCAACCCATTGTTATAAGTAGTAGTGTATGAGACACGGCTGCCTTCAGCTTTGACTGATAGTCTCCCTTTGAAACTCCCCCTCCCCAATTAAATAGTTAGATCAGACAGTTCTCTGCGATATACTCGCAGAATGAAGACCTGTCGCTTCACTGGTCTGGATTCGGTGGGTGCTGAACGAATGACTGCCTGTGCGAATGAGCGCTAGCGACTTTCAACTGATATAACTCTCGTACGAGTGCGCTACTCCCATAATTTTCCAACGGACGAGAATTTTGTGGTGCTGCAGCGTTATTTGGAGTACGTTCATTCCCATTTCCAAGCGTTATAGCCATTTTCAAGAAAAAAATATTTGGTGTTTGGTATCAGCTAGTTTTAACCCGATTTTGCTTGTACCTTTGTTTTGGCGCCCCATGGTAACCTGCAGGCTAATCATAACATTTAAATAGATCATAACTTGCCTTCCTACTTCATAGAGCTAAGGAAAGTAAAAAGTTAGTCAAAGTTGTTTCAGAAAACCGACTAATCGTGGTAGAGAACTCGAGCTAAAGTGCGAAAGATAGTACTTATACAGTTTGAAAACGTAGGTAAAACGATGGTAAAATCAAGGAGTAAATATTGAGAGAACGAGTAAAAGAAAGTAAAAAGCCGGATGAGAATGAAAAATCATTTGAAATTTGTAAAAATTAGAGTAAAATTGAACATAAAATTGGGAATTTGAATCCGAAATAGTTCGGAAAAGGAAGCTATGTTCGTAACGACAGACGTTTGGCAATGGATAAAAATTGATGGGGAAGTGGCTAATAATAGCAGTTGTAATAAACCGATAGTAGTCGTAATTGATTTTGAAGAAATTGGAAAAAAGGTTTTGTCACAAGTCCTGTTGCCGTAAAATTGTTTTGAAATTGTAACATTTACTGAGTTCCACAATTATATCAAATATCCTCCGATCATTTAATAAGCGCTGCTCAAAACTTAGAAAGCTTCGTGTTTGCAGGAGAATGGAGGTTGCCCTGGAGAGGAAGAAGTTACCGATTCAACGGACGCTATTATTAGCGCTCTTCAGCTCCTTTAGGTCAAACGGGGAACTGAAAATGGATCTGAAGACATCAAATGAACTGTTTATTGCTCTTCGTGTCGAACTGAAAACGGAACAATAAAAGGCGGTTCGAAGGCTTCGTTGGTTTGAACGTAGAATGAGGGTCGTGGCGTGGCGTGGAGTGAAGAGACTGGTGAGTAATAAGCTTCGGGAGTGCGAGTGGGGAGACATTTGCGAATTCCTGGGCTCACCGGTGTATGAGAGAGCTCAACATTGTGGTCATCTGAGGTCCAGGCACAATTCACTGGTGCGAAGAGCCAAATATATTGTGGAGACTGCATTTGGGAAGTACGCGGCAAAAAGTAGAAGGAACTGTTGTACGTAGAAGCCACAAAGTTTGGTTCAAGTGTGTCTAAGGAAACTTGGCTCGCAAGATTGAATCACTCGGATAGCCCGAAAGGCCAACCAGGCTCTTGAAGCGCCTTTCTAAAGATTTGGATTGGGTGTAAATGGTTAAAAGGTTGTAAGGGTTGAATCCATCAAAAGGAGTATGGTCGAAAACAATGTGCCTTTCATGAATATCTTAGGCCTTCTTATATATCCTACCGAAATCTTGTTATTGTGGGTGACTGTATCTACGAACCGGTCTGACTGATGTGGAGGTTGAAAGCTCTACAGTAGTGGGCTACTTCCATCCCTTCCTGCTCTGCTTGGGAACGCCTGCAGATCTTATCGCTTATTTCTGAGTGAGCTCTAACCCAGCCGTGGCAGAATGGTGGCTTCTCAGTCAGCTAACTGAATCGTCCTGCAATCGATAGACAGCCAACTGTGGATGGGCTTGTGGCGCCCCAGCTTCCCAGCTGTTCAGCTGCTCTCAGCGTACTGACTGCACTCCCGCTCTCTTTACTCCGTGTTGTGTGAGAGCAGTGGAGGATAGTAACCACGTAATTTCACCTGCCCTCTTTACGAGGATATACAGGCACCAGCTCGCGCCATACCCAGGGAGGTGGTGGGATCGCTTTTGACAATTCAGGCTACCGCACCTCATTTCCCATCTTTTAGACATGGGAGCCTACGTCAGGGAGTGGCGCATGCTTTCGCGCAGGTAGGCCAATAAACCAATGATGCGGCAGGCGCATTACACTCATCAGGGTGTGTGTTTCTCTTGACCAGACCATGGCAGAATAGTGGCGTCTCAGTCGGTTAAGACAATTTCAACCGTTTCGATATTCTCGACTGTCGTCCACCAGTGACAATTATGTCCGCTATCCACCGAGAAGCCGTCAGAGAGATGGCCATTGAACTTGGACAGGTGGCCGAAAGCGAAATGGTGAAATAATGAGGGGCTCGTCAATCTCTGAAATGGATGTAGTACAGCCGTAAGTGCTGAGTTCCGTTTGGGAGGAACGAAGAAGAAAAAAGACCCCGTCTCAAATAAACGGGATAAATTATCGCTTCTCCATCCCAACTAATTTCTCAGTTTACAAATAGACACCTTCGTAAACCTTCTTCTTCTTCCTCCTCTCAACGTAAAAAAAAACGACTGTGTGTCTTCCGACGACGAGCCAAAACCTCAAAATCCCCCTCCACGTTTCAAGTCCGGGAAAGGTGACGTGAGAGTCCGGTGCTAAGCCGCTGCCGCTCCACAGTTAGTTACGACGCGTCAAACGCTCTGATGTCTGGTGTGGGGCTGTGAGTGTGTGGATGAGATGACGGGAAGGGGGAGGGGTAGCTTTTAGCGGAGGAGGTCTAACGACCAGGAGTAGGAGGAATGGTTGAGGGGGAACGTTGTCGAGAAAATATCGGCCATATTTATAAGAGCTGCTTTTTGAAATGTCACTCCCGGGGATTTTCGAAGGGGACCGAAGAGGATTAGAAGGGAGGGGAAGCCGTCCAAAATTCCCTGCCACGACCACGACGTCTCCATTTCGAGAGGCTTTAAATACTCGAATTTTCGTCTAATATTATCAACGTTTATGAACTGCACAAACGTGACAATAGTCCACCGTGGCGTGATCTACGACTTTGCTTAGAACCTGAGTTACAACCCCCGCCATCGCTCACCAACTCAATTTTGGCATTCCAAGATGCAGGGGCCTGTGGAAACTGACCCTTGTAGACAGATATAATATAGGGACTGAGCAGATGAAGTTGACATAAGGGCAGAAGATGAGGTGTGGATGAAAAGGGTTTAACAGCCTGGCGTTTTCCTCAATTTCAACAAATTTGACGCTCCGTGATCGATGCAGTGGTGAGATAGACAAGTAGCACGCCTTTCAAAAAAGCTTGTCAAATTTGTCAGTCTGGTCTGATCGTTTTCAGAAGAAAAAAAACAAAAAAAAAAAAAAGGTTGGGGACAAGTTGAAGAACGTTGGGATCGGCGATTTCGCCTGCAACGATAGCGAAAAGGTGGCAACGATTTCTGGTATCAGATGCAAGTGCGTTCCAGTTTGGGCGTACTTAAGTGTTGGACATTTCCCTCTCACTATGGGCTAAGTAGGAACAATCGAAGAGGGTTGATCAGGGGAAGAAGGTTGTCAAACAAGGCTGATACCTGGAACCTTAAAGGTTAAATGAGTCACATCACAAGGGGTAGGTAGGGCAGGTTGAGCGGAGATGACTGGACAGAATCAAACAGCCATGTATGGGCGTCGAAACAGATGAATTGGAGCAGAGTCGATTGGACAGTTTGGGAAGAAAGCAGGTCAACTGAAGCAGATGGGACGTGAAAGATGGCAGACAACAGGTCAGAGGAGGCAGATCATACATGTTCTCAAAAGGTACATAAAACGTATGGAAGAGAGTGGACTGGAGAAGATGCAATAAATAGTCCCAGACAGAAGGTTAGACGAAGGCGACCAGATCAGGTGACTCACCACGCGATTCGCTTTGAAAATCAGGAAGACAGATCATGTTGAACCGGTTGAATCTATTGTGACAAATGAAACCAAACTGAGGGTGTAGTTGGAATAAAGAAGCTGGACTTTCAATGGAAAATCCCACAATGCGTGTGGGAGGAGGTGGTTCACCATGAAATTAAAGTCAGGTTGTTCCGTCGTATTGAGCGAGTACACCCTTGTACGTGCTCGATACTGCAGGGAAAGGGCTGGAGACGATGGTGCTGCCACGCTGAGTACCATCAGGTACACGAAGGGACCTGTCTGCTCATAAGCATGGTTTCAGAACAGGTTACTCAACCATTCGAGCAACCCAACAAGTGGTGGAGGCCATTACCACGTTAAAATGGATTGTTGGTCAGGGTGTGAAAAATGGTACCTGAATACTTACTCGGGGTAATGGGGAGTCATATCCGGTATCTCACACTTATCTATGAGTGCAGGAGGGATGTCAGGACTGTTCCTAAACTCTTGGCGAGGATTATATCAGTCAATATGCCAGAGGCCGGCCCCTGCAGCATCCACTGAACTCAGACCTGCGGAGGTACGTATTTGGTCATTAGCCAGTCTCCCGGTAGAGAGCGGTTGTCCGTTGTCCGAATCCCGTACCATCTGGGAGGAGTTTTCAATCTGGTTTCCCACCTGATCTAACTTGGGTGGGAAGTTTCAAAAAGACAGATCAACTATGACCGTGTATCTCAGCCATCACCTTCTTCGCGAACTCGCTGAAATGGTTATAGGCTTGTTTTGTAGCAGTCAATGTTTTGGTAGGTGTGTCTGCTCTTCCTACAACTGTTGCCAAAGGAGCAGCATGTGGTTTCTTGTTTCCTCCGCACTGGAGGAGCAAGACGTGAATGATGGATGGAAAAAAAAGTGGAGCCGCGCATTGAAGTCACCGTGTCCCGTGAGGAACTGGCTCAACCTATTTTCTTGACTGACGTTTACGGATGTTGGGGAAGAACTCAGATGCGTCACGTCCCTTTGACGAGGATTCCCATCTCGCTTGCCATTTTTCTAACGCCCATTGGTCTACGGCGGTAAGTTTCCATTCTGTGGAGAGATCCGAATGGAGTACAGCCCAAAGCTGGGGAAGCTCCCGTTGCACTCTCCACTGACCAGTGATCACCTGGAGCGCTTCTGTTGAGACAGTCTTAGAGGCCTTGGTGACCCTCAGGAGCGCAGCTCTCTGGGATTGGGCCAATACCCTCTTTTGATTGACTGTTGTTTGCTACCCCAGACTACGGAGCAGTAGCCATTCACGCCTAGATAGATGGCCTTGTAGATGAGGATATTGTCATGGTAACACACACCCCAAGTGGCCTTAGTTATTGCACGCAGTGAGCCAAAACTCAGGAGGGATGTCACTGCAGGGCCTGTGAACCTAAGGAAAGTACCCAACAGAACAGGTAAAATTGTCATCGTATCGCTGTCCCGCTCTCACAAGCGAGACAATACGACATGATTACAATACTATTACTTTCTTAAGGTCTCCGGAGTAGGAAGGACAAATAAGCAATCTGTAGCTTATTAAAATATGCTTTCCACAGTTTCTTTCGGATGGCCTTAGTTCACAGTTTTGAAATTAGTTTGGGTTTTGGAAACGCTTCACAATATCGATTCAAAACCAACTTGAGTTATCATACTGATCAAAACCCCAATTATTTTCCTCCATGACCAGAAAGTAACATACAATTCTCACTTGTGAGAAAATGACGAGAGCAGCGCAATAATTTCTCAAAATCGCAGTTTTCCCCTATAAATCCCTCTTCTGTGATACTAACATTCGAAACTCTTATCTTTCTCAAAAACATTGTATTGGTGCATTTCATGAATCACTTAAGCACACATCACCCAAAATAGACATAATTAAGAGCACCTCAATAAATTTCGGAACGTCAAGCGACGAAAATAGTTAAGTGACGTTTTATCAAGTTCAAATGGACTGAGAGAGAAAATTATTAGCTAAAGCCACGAATGAAAGCTAAATGAGCGGTAGGCTACGGAAGGTTGTGCAATGCGTTGCATCAGATACTTTCACACGGTGTTTTTTTGAACTCTGAAGGATATAAAACAAGATAATGAGAAAAATAAAGGTATGAAGAAAATTCGGTAAAAGAAGTTTCAACCGATTACGTAACTTTTCTTCTTATCCGCGATGGTCATGGTAAAAAATTTAGTGCACAGTAACACACAACTTTCCGCGAAACCCGTAAATTCGACGACCTGCCACATCTTCGTTCAACGCATTTCTACAGAAACATTTGTGGAGTACAATATGTTTATACTAGTTAGTTAAGAGTACCCCGTAAGTGATCGAAATCGTTTAAGCGGTTTTCGGAAAATCGGAATCTACTTCCGTCCAACAGAAATAGTCGACTGTCACATACGAGTACATTGCGGTTTTGCTAGTGAGAGCCCAGCCATCCACCAAACCCAGACCTGTGGAGGTACGGCAAGTTGTCATCTAGCCAGTGTTCCGGCGAAGAGCTATTGCCCGTGTCTTGCGGAGGTATGACCCTGAGGAATCCCGTACCATCAGGCAGGAGTTCTTAACCTGGCATGTTTCAATGATCAACTGTAGTGACCAGGTTTCTTTGTCATATCTTCATCGCCAAAACGGTTATACGTAGTCAACGCTGGTCAACGATGCTCTTCCAACAACAGTCGCTCACTGTTATAGAAACTACGGTAGAGCAGCATGCGGTTTCTTTTTTCTCCGCACTCGGAACACAATTATAAGGATCCAATTTACACTTCCATTACGTACACCAACATACTGTGGAATCTCTCCTTTAAAGAGGGACTGGAGAACACACCCAGCAGAATTCTCCTGCCTATCCTCCGTGTGAAAGCGTGCATTGTAGGGGCCCAAAGCGCACGACGCTGACATAACCAACATACTCCAGACACAGCACTGGGATGGCAGAACACGTTGACTCAAATACAGATCTGCTTCCTTACTAAGTGACTGTTCCTGAACCCTCAAAGGGGGCTATGTAGAGGGGAAGTTGCTGGTTCGCTTTCGTGCAAGAGGGAGGCCACTCGCGCAGCATCCACCGAACACAGACCTCAAAGGGACAGATCAACTCCGACCACGTTTCTTTGCCATGCGAAACGGTTATAGGCTTGGTTTGTAGCAGTCAAGGCTGCTAGGTTTGTCTGCTCTCCCAATAACAGTCGCTAACTAGCCGTACATGATGGAGAGTCTTTGATCGCCCTTCCAGTGGATTTTTTACGGTGTTTACACCGTAATAACAGTTAAAGACAAAAAATGGACATAAACGCATATATTTAGGTAAACTCTTTTATTTACTCCCATTTTCTATTTGATTGGGGCAATATTTTTCGTCGAAAGTGTAATAATTACATTTAACGTTTCTCTCACGGTTCACTTTTCGTTTAGGCAAAGTAATGCAATGAAATTGTTTCAGATTTAAATTTAGTTTCGCATTTATAGCTCACAAATGATACGTTTCTATCAATATTTCAAGTTGCATCGAACAAATAAAAGAAAACCCGAATGGAGATATTTAACTGTCATAAATCACAAACGAGAGCCAAAATAGAAGTAATTGTCGAGAAGTGTTTAACGCGCGTGTAAAGATTCAAACAACAACTCAGTAAACGACTTTTCGTGGTGGATTAAATTTCTAGAAGAGTTAGCGTGACCATTTCGAAATGTTTAAAGTGTCAATGTAAATTCGGATTCGTTCGAAACGAACCCCTCTTCAATGTTCGACGATTCCAGAGCGACGTCGCCTACTACATCCAACTTGGGACTGAAAAATTATGCAACTCCGCGGGTCTCCTTTCTTTTCTTCGACAATCCGAGCGAAAAGGACCTCATTTTCTGTTTAGGGGAAAACTGTGTCAAGATTATTCGGTAACTGTGCTGATGGCTGCAGTAGCTGGGTTTCCACGGTATTATAAGTGGGCCCCTCTGCGTGTGAAATGAATCAACGTCGACGTTATTCTCTACAATCCGGGTTTCGCCAATTCGATGTCGGTACGCCATGAATGAAGTACGTATCGTGAGGAAACGGAGAAGTAGAACGCTGCAAATTATTACGAAGCGGTTTATTAGTCTCTTGCACAGCCTGATTGTGAACTTTCCTATTCAACATAACAGCTATATCGACAATCCAGAGAAATATAACTAATTTGCTAACGGCAATGTTTCTAGAGCACCTCCGAGACCCATCCCGTTCGATAAACGATACGAAACATGACCAGGCTACAATGGAACAACGAAAATCGGCATTTTTTAGGCGTTGTGTCACAATTGGCACGATGTGACAAGTCGAACTGACGGCTGGTTGGAGTGAGACAGGAGAGTGCGGGAAGCGAGACAGAAAGAAGTGAAGGAAGTGAGCTCAGGCCAGGAAGAAATGATAACTTTTGCTATATAGTCCTGTTGGGTTATGAAAGGGGGCGGGGGAGAGGGCTTAAATAAAATAAATGGGAACTCGGTGAGCGTGAGAGAAGGACTGTATTACACGTGAAATGAATAGTGGAGTCGTATAAGGACGACACAAGGGGATTTGGAATACGTGCAAACTGGTTGCGCAGGAAACTGGAGCGGAGAAAGAGAACAAAGATCTGTGTGATAGAGGAATGTCTGTGTGAGCACTGGGAGACAAGTGTACCTTGGAAGATCTGTGGGTGTTGGAGATGGAAGTAAATTGAGGGAGGGGAGGACAATTTGGAAAGTCCAAAAGGGGAAATTCGTTGTCGTTGAAAGTTAAACCGAACTTAATCTCTTTCTCTGGAGAGGAGACCAACTGAATGGGCAGTTCTCGGACTTCCCTGCAGAATAACATGAAAAAGGCCGAACGCACCTAGGAAAGGCCCAAGCTCATGATCCCAACTACTTCGGCCTCTGCCGAACAGTCCCGCGAGTTCCTTCAAGTCTTTTGTTTCACTACGTTTACTGCGATTTCACTGTTCCCGTTTAGACACAATCCTACAAGGTCGACTTTTCCTATCCCACCCAGCATCAAAAAATACCTAGGAAACGATGTGTAGCACGACGTAATTTTCCTGTGATCGGTTTGCTCAGTTGCCCGGCCCAACTACCTCCGAAATGGAATTGTGAAAAAGAATGAACTTTTTAGACTCCGTTAAAAGGCGAAATATGGCGGACGGGCATTGCAGATTTGGAATCTCCATTCCTTGAAACGCTAAGCGTCACAACAAAAACATAAGGGTATTATTCAGAATGAGTAATAAACAAAAATTCCTTGGAGCTGTGGTGCCCGAAGCACTGGAATCAGCCACCTGGTTTTGAGTTTGACTCCTCCTGTCACCTCCTGTGGATCACAGCTCTTCTTCAGTAGTGAAGCTGTGTTTTATTGGTAAGCTCTTTCCACGCAGCTGATGAGTCAGGATAGCGCCCAGTATCTCCAAAACTGTCTCTTGAAGGACTGCAGTACCAGCAGGGGATGTGGTCAACCTCAGCAGTCATTCTCTCTGTGTGGTAAGCTCTGCTCATGCAAGATGATGGCGTAGACTAAGCTCACGAACACCCAACGTGCACGCCATAGGTTTGATCCCTGTGCCACATTCCATAGTGACATTCTGCTGGTACCATCCCAAGGCGACCTTATACAACAAGATGTGGCCTCATTGCACCTAGCACGTACTGAAGCACCACAAAGTGATTTTTTTTTGTTTCTTGTTTTGTGAGGGTCTGTTCTGACTGGCTTCATGAATTTAAGTCTGCGTGTTGAGTGACGAACCCAGGACCTTTAGAGCCGCTCCATGTTGCGTCAGGTCTGCCCCACGCATCTCTGAGAAGGCAGTTTTTCTTGCAACGTGCGCCCATTCTACTACATCCAACTATACTGCCCAACTGTCTGGGAGGTTCAGAAGCTGTCTTTCTTCATTCTTGTCTTCATTGTTCATCCCTGTGGATACTGGCCTGAGCATCCTCTCTGTGCTGCCCTGGAAAATGCGTGCGCTGGCCGACTGTGTCTTTTGCGGTGTTCCACCAGTCAGCCCACCCCTGGCACGAGAAGATGGCATCGGAAGCATCATCCACCATGATCACCGTAGTGCAAGCAGTATAGGCTTGCATTCTTCACAATTTGGTCTCACCCAACGAATCATAAAGTAATGATACTAGTAAAGATCGCAATAATAGCATAGATCTCACGTTACGTTAATTCTGTTACCGGCAACGTGTGGGAGGTACGTGGCATAAACAACGCGATTACAATTGCTGGTTTTTCGATCTAAGTCTTAACGAAGGGATGTCAACTACAACATCTGGTTCGACTTCGTTTCTTCGTATGGTATTTAACGCGAAAGATGACCCTCCTCCTAATTAAAACACCGAGCTAACCTTCGGCTCCGATGGACAACCGCTGAACTCTGAAAAGAAAGCTATGACGAAGCTCCCTCGTTTAGCGGAGAACTGCTGACTGGGTTTTGACGGAGCTGACGTCGCCGAGCGTATTTTTTAGGTCACCCACCTAAGAAAATCGCGACGCTTCTCTGCCCGTCTCATCGCCTGCCTCGCGCTTTGCAAAAAATGTCTCTCAAGTCTTCGCAAATGAGAGTGACGGCCGGTTAAATCGTGTCGGACAGGGGAAATTAACTAGCGAAGAGAGTATCACACAGCTACTTCAATTACTGCACCGAAAACTTTGGAGCTTTCATCAGGTTTTGAAGGCCTTTTGAATCGAAAAACGTGGTATGTGACGTGTGTTCGTAGTTTGGTTCACGGTACCAAAAACGAGGGGGTTTCTGTTTATCATATGTTGTCGGTCAGGAAATTTTTTTTACTACTCCCCCTGATTCTTTACATTTCAAGACATCGGGATTCTAAACCTGCGATGTCCGTCCGCCGTCCGGTTCGTTTTGTGCCTTTAAAAATGGTCTAAATTTCGTTTTTTCGCACAAATATCCCATTTGATATCTAGTTGTGCCCGTCTGCTCGGCAATCCTACCGGACGAAGCCCATAGTTGTCATGGGAAAAAATTTAAAAAAACGCAACTTTGTCGGTTTTATCGCAAATACGCTATGTTTGGTATGGTTTTCAAGGTATCTTTAGATCCTGGGTCGAATGGAATGAGTATCAGACGTGTAGAACTGCGTATAGTGAAATTATAGTGAGCCAAAGTCTACTAATTGAAAGAACGTGTGGGATAATAACCGCAGCGAAAGTAATTGTATCGTTTGTTCATGACATTTTATTTTTTTGGTGAATGGCTCTAACGATTTTCATCAAATACACAGGGTGTCTTCAACTAGTCAAATCCTTGTATACCGTTCTGCATACATTATAATCTCGCAGCCTGTTGAACAATGATGTGCCACAGCCTAGTTGCTTTTGAAGTTTTCGAAACTTCCAGCGTAACCACCGAATTTAATTTGATCAACCCGAGGGAGAAGTGTCTTCCTAGTAACTTATACGCACATTTCGTTAATGAAAATGTTTGTTAGTTTTTCTGTCCACAAAAAAAGTGATCAAAATCGTGAAATACGTTTCTGACAAAAACAAATTATGGCTCTACAAAGTAGAAAGGAAAGTTGTAATCGGCTGAGAAAAAACTTTTGAGTTTTCCTCAGATCTTTACGTCTCAGACCCACCTGAGTCCGAAAAACACTATTTGGGAAAATTGTCTGTGTGTCTGTGTGCCTGTGAATGATTTTTAGAGAAAACGACCGTATCAAATCCACTCAAACTTGATATCTCGCCCGCAGGTTACCATGGGATGCCAAAATAAGAGTATGAACAAAATCCCCCGAAATTTAACTATAGTTATCATAGTGATCCAAACACCAAATTTTTTTTCTCAAAAACGGCTCTAACGATTTTGATTAAATTTGTTATATAGACAGCTCTCAATAAGACAATTATACCATAAAATTCGCATTTATGGGAAAATGACGAGAGCAGCACAATAAATTATCAAAATTTACGACAAAAAGCGTTTCTACCGTGGTTTTTTCCTTTTTAACTCCACTGGAATGGTAGTAGAATGTTAAAGAAAATTCGTATTGTAGTCCAATCCAATACCTAAAGGGTGAGTCTTTAAAAACGCTTATGAGATACATGGGGCTCACTCCAGAAATTCCTGAATTTCAACTACCACCGTTTCGCTCACTACCAGTTCTAACAGTTAATACCCACCCATTAACTCTGCAAAAGTGATTTCTATACCAATTGCTCAATAATGGTCCTGCAATGAGTACGAGCAGCACAATTAATTCCAGAACTGTTGGCGCTACCGCTTCCTGCTGCTGTGAAGTTTAAATAGAATTAGCAATGTACAAAGTGAATTGACGTAGAGCTAAGGAAAGTAGTGTGTTGCTACGCACCAGATATTCATAATTAGGTTTGGACAGATTTCCCGGTATGCTTATCTTAGCGTTCCACGTAAATCCGTTGGCTAAACATCAAATATGACATGATTCCGTTCAACCTTTCTTTTTCGATCGTTCTCACGCAGACCTTTTTCTCAAATGGCGTTTTCTGCACTTAGAGCATTTCAGACGGAAAGATTCTAATAAAACTCAGAACATCTTTCTACCAAAATAGAGCTGTTGTCGAAAATTTTGAAAAACAAACCGAACCATCTCATTTTCCGCTAAAACTTGGCTTACATCTCTACTCAACGGCTAGTCACAGAAGTAAGGTACGAGGAACAAAGTGTGTGCGTTGTTAGAAGAGCCCATCGAATTCTATTCGACGACATATCGGTCAAGTTACTTATTATTAGTTCGACGGAGCGTCAGATGAATATAAACTGCTGTCGCGTTGACTTTTTTTTAACCATGTTTACGTTATAACGCAAGAACAATAAACCCCAACTTGCTAAAAAAAATTTTAAAAAAACACTCGCTGACAGTGTCATTGAAACACTAAACTCAAAACCCGTAAAAAAGGTTGTGGCGTAATTGAAAGTGTGATAGTAAATTCCGGAACGTCGAGTTCTAAGAGGCTCACATAAAATGAGAAACAGAGGATTAGTGGTTAGAGTGACGAAATAAGCAGAATGGCTGAGTAAAGTTGTATTATGCGTTCTACCTGACATTTTCAAGTTCTCCGCCTGCCAAGATGTGCAATTATTACAACTTCCTCGTGTGGATCCGTACCACGAATTTCACTCGAATATTTTAGAACTACGTGGCACCTCATCTCTGAAACTCTTGACCTATTTATGTAATATGTAGAACTATATAGAAAACAGCAAACCCGCTGGTGAAGAGCTCAAGGTGGTGGGAGGGCGGGGGAGGGGGTCACGTTTTACCTTTTTACCAGTTCTTGTAAGTGTTCTCGCTTTGTAGAGTTATGTTTATATTTTTTCTACGAGTTACAAATCGTCAATTTGTAACGCTGGTGTACTAATTTTACAACGAATCAGAATTTTATGGTAGTCTCTTGACAGCGAATTTAATCAAAATCATTACAACCGTTTTTGAGAGAAAAAAGTGGAGTTTTGATGACTATGATAAGTATAGTCTACATTCGACCATTTTTTGGTGTCCCGTCACGATATACCGGCTGAATATCAAATTCGAGTTGATTAGTAAAATGAGTTCGTTCTATCTGTCGTTTATTTATTACGTAAACACGTCAAGAGTTACACAGATTAGTCGCTACATAGTTCTGAAACGACACTGCACGGATCCGCGCTAGGAAATTACTGATCTTGGCTGGCGGATGGCCGGAAAAACGCCTCGGCATTGCGCGTATTCTGCTTATTTCATCGCTCTAGCCACTAATCCACTGTTTTTCACTTTATGTGGACCTCCTAGATCTCAACGTTCTAAAAAGCGAAAAACTGGTAGCGCTTAACGCCCTGGAATTTATTACTACTCTCTTACTTGTGCTGCAACCTTTTATGAGTTTATGGTTACAATGAGGCTGTCACGAGCGTTTTTTTAAAAGCAAGTTTGTGTTTATTGTTGTCGACTTATAACGTAAACACGACGAAAAAAAGAGTCAATGAAGCGACAGCAGTTTGGATTCCGGAATGTATTCGATTGCTCCTAATCCTTCCACGATTTGAGCTTTCGTCCCACTACATTGAACTAACGCACGATTTTTGGGAGAAAGTTATTTTTATTTGAGCGAAATTTGTGAGGAGGAACTGTACGTTCGAAATTTGTAATAATTGTTTGTTCTGGTCTCGTTATTTTTCCAGGAATGCGAATTTTAGGTTGTGTTTTGTGACTTCGAGGGTCGGCACAAAAAATATGTGCAAAATGCCTTTTGAACTTTCTCTCAATCGCGATCAGGTCTGTTTCCATATCAAAATGATTGTTCCTGAACCGGCGGATATATCAGTCTTCTCAATTGCGACCACTGACACTCACAAATTGTCAAATATCGTTCTCCTTTGCCTCGGAAACTCAAAGATCTGGAGAAAACTAGAATTTTTTTTTCTTATAGCTTTCCTTCTTGCTGCGTAGCGCTAAGGAAAATAACTAGGCACTTCATGAAGTCCTCGAAGGACACGCTGTGTATGGCAAATACTGAGTTGAATGAGAATGGAATGGAAAGAAACGTAGAAGTTGATTCCGTTAAAAATGCTATGAATGATGAATATGATTACTTACAGTTTGCTCGATGAGATGCGACACCATTTTCCCGCTGTACATCTGACGAACCGCTCTGGTGCTTCGTTGACAAAATTATCCAGAGAACTCGCGATGCGAAACTACGCTGTCATCACTCAAGCGACACCAAATTTAACGTACGTAAATTACGCGTAATTGTGGTACGAATGTTTAAAATATTTCGAGTTCGCTTTACGGTTTTTTTTTTTACAAGTAGTTCAAAATGTTTGGTTTTCCAAGAGAGAGAGGAGGAATTCGATAAGACGAATTAATGAAACGAAGGGCCAAAAGAGAACTGACAGGAGCGGAGATTCGTTAGAGCGAACTAAGTGGGGAGGGTGTGAAACAAGCTCCGCCTTTCTCTTCTCTCATTGGCTCATCCAGGGGTGCGATGGGCAGAGCTCTAGTCTCATCGGAGATTATCCTTGCCGCAAGGATCTCCGGTGAAAGGACGAAGGAGTCGACTGAAGGGGGTCTTCAGGATCCTCCTCTGCAGCCATTTATGAGGCATGGGAAAGGAACTCAACTCTAGCCAGGTTTGTTCTAGAGCGTTAATCAGCGTTAAGTTTCCTCAATTCCAATACGTTTATCGCGCTAGCGACTGAATTAACCTGCTTCGTAGAATTTAGTGTTGTACGAAGAAAATGGTAGAGCGTGAGGTTCCGAAGTTTATTGCGCTTCCCCTACTTACGACCTCAATTGACTGGCCAACGTACCACCGACCTAGTCAGTTAGGTCGGTTCTTATGCACTGTTCTGTAGCTCCAGAAAACGATGCGGAAAAGGTTATTTGGCAATAGTTCCGATTCCGGAATTTCGTGGGATGCCCCTAGTTATTTTATTACCGTTATTAAACTAACATTGTGAGGGTAACTTATTGCGTTACCAGCTCGGCCTTGTCTAAAGATTAATTTTTGATTTCTAAAAATCCCCTTCTATTGAAGATGAAAACATTTGGCTCGTCAGCGATTGAATTAATGTTACCTTGCAGAAATGACGATTGTGATGCGCGTCACAGCTACTGGTGTGTTTGAGTATGAATTTCCTCGGTTAGCATTATGGAACGAGAGGTAGCCCGCCTGAAGTTTCAGAGGATAGCCGACCTTATTACGTGGATCATTCAGAGGTATTTGATGGGACGCTCAACCACAATGAGGATTATTGGTTGATTCTCCACTCTAACAAGTGTATCTTCTGCAGTTCCTCAGGGTCATCTCCTGCTCATGCTCGTTATCAAATGGGGCCACCCAGTTCTGAGGGATCAGTCCATTGTTGATGATGTCAAAGACTGCCTCACTCACAAAACTCGTCTCAATTCCCGCTGTAACGTAGAAGTTTTCACGGCGGAGTCGGCCTTTCAAACGCCGCTGCATGGCCGCCAGAGTCAAGGTTTCTCACCAACCAAGATAACCTGAGACGAAGGAACGTTTTGAAGAGGTTATCGGCGTTTTGGTTCCCGATCCCGACGTATCGAAGTCCGTATTTACCTCTCCTTTTCTAAGACGTCTTCCCCAAATCTCGCGAACTCCATCGACTGCTCTCATAGTCATCGTCGATCTCCAAACAACATTGTTCCTCTTTCCGATTCGTGTGTTTTTTTGGTTTCTATCTTTCTGATTGTTCCGTTTAATTTTGAAGATTCAGTTTATTTTGACATTTATCGTAATTTTTCTTTGTGCCATGTACCCTGAGAAGGCAATTAATTTTATCCCCCCCCCCCCCCATCAAACTTAATTACATTTTCCTCAAATTTCGAGTTTCATAATTTCTTCTAAATTTCCTTCCTAAATTTTTTTGTTTTATTTTTTGGGTCTATTCTTAGGTAAATTTACCTTTTTTTATTAGCACACTTCGTAAATTGGGGCTACCTCCTAAATGCTAGATGCGCCATATTGATCTCTCACAGCTCCATATCTACCTTAATGGGTGCTCTCTAAAATGCTCTCTTTTACCGTTAATAGTGTGCCTATTATGTATTTTGTGACTTGGGTTTCCTTCCTTACCTGCAACTGTCGTTTGCTGACGTATTGCTCTAACTCACTTCGTTACGCGTGCTGTGCAGTTTCAGAGGAAGAACGCTCCTGTACGTGCGCACGTTCACACAATTCGAGTATGCCTCAGTCCTATGGTCTCTACGACGACCAAATCGTGGCCTTCCTAACGCTTTCTCGCCATCAATGACCGCATTCCTCAGCCAATCGGTAGAAGAATCATTCTACACATGTCTGTACGCCACAGAATTCTCTCTGGTGCCGTAGATTCGTCCCCTTTTCTCTCCAGATTGGTTTGCGTGTGCCTCAGCTCGGATTTTGGCTGTACACGTACGCTCAGCTGCCTCGCACGTACTGCTAACCTGCTTATTTCTGTACTCATCGTTCCCACCTCCCACTCTCTTCATTGAAATCTCACTTGTGTGCGTGGAACGGTTTCCAGTAAGAAACTTTTCGAAATCCATCACATTTTTACGCGGAAAACGATGCAATATAGGGTCGCAATGCACACGCAGCAACGGTTTACACGAGATTATCTAAACGACTTTTTCGCACTTTAAAATTCCACGCTTCGGTTAATATTGCAATATTAAAATGTCTCGCCTGACGGTCCACCCAACTCAGAAGTCTGTACAGCCCACAAGAACCGAGAAGGACTGCAAATACAAACAGGTGGGTGACCTTTAGCTTTAGCTCACTTATAAATCAACATGTCCACTAAAAATGTGCCACCTCACCAACATCTCCGCCTCCTGTCGGGCAGCTAATGCTATTCAGTTTCTATGTTAGTTGCAGGAGAAAGAGACGAATAAATATTTGAATGAAACGAACGAGATAGAGGGCTGTATTTATAGGCTTTGATTAATTGATCACTTGATTACCACGAAAGAGTTCTAGTGGAAAGGTCATTTGAATAGCACGATAAGGTTCTGGGTCCACGGTCACTTGATAGAGTTCTGATTGAGTTGGTTCACTCGACCTGGGAGGTTTCTAAATATATGAACTGGTATGAAGGGGAGAGTGGAGAGCTACTGAATACCGAGTGCTGAGTGACGTTGCCCGTTTTCGCGTGGGGTCTGGGAAGAGCTGAGAGACAGGATCTAAGAAGAAGTGGGAAGTGAATGATTTGGAAAGTCGGAAAAGGTAAAACCCGGAAATAATCGGTAAAACCTTTTGTTATCAGGAGTGGCTAATTGAACTGCCCATGGGATTTGGTGCAACCTGTGCCTGGGCTTTCCTATTCCCATTAGGGCTAAGGGTTCTGGCCTTGTTCGGCTCAGAAGCTGGCCAAACAATCATCTTTAGTTCTTCCAACTCTTTTTCAGCAAGAAACCCCCCTCCAATTTATTTCTTTGCACTTCACAGTCACACGTTTACAGCATTTCCTATCATCTCAATAAGAACCTCAACGAAAATTAAGTAATTTTTACTTCTATGTTTTTAATTTATTGTACTTCAATTCAACCCTTTATTTTCACATAAGAGATTTTTTCATTGTTTCTTCCCTAATTACTTTCTTCATTGTTCTCTTCCTTTCATTCAACTGCTGGTTTATTATTTCTCAACATTTAGTTTTGTTGGCTGTTGTACCGTAGTCCTCCAAGCCAGCTGGGTGTACGTTATCTGAAAGATAGTTCACTAAATTCCCCATACGATGGAATTGGCAACTTCCCTCAGTGAAGATCGTGGAGCATGTGCTGCAGAGTTGGTGTGTGACACTTCACTAAGACTTCCTGCTCAGGTTTCATCACGCCAATCCAATGGGGGAGAATGGTTTTCTGGGACACTGTAGGCATTTGTATCACGTATTTTTGCGACACGATGCACAAGTCTTTTCAATCACGTTACAGCGGCCCTCACACAGTTTTAAATCGTAACGACAAGCTACTTCGCCTGGACGTCACTGGAAGACAGGTAGTGGTGGCGATTGATCGCGTTTAATCGGCTTAGCAACCTCACAGGACCTTCCGACACCTTCGCAGGCCTTGAAGCCATCAGATCCCAGTCTCACTGCTCAGAGACACGCACCCTCTAGGTGTGTAGCGAGAGAGAGGGACGACTCCAGGGAGGTAGCATAAGCTGCGGGAACAATGGCAGTTGCCTTGGCCACATGATGGGCCCATTTCCCCACTCCACTACACAGACTCACATTCACAGTGCTCCCAACAGTATCAGTGATACCCATTGCCTCGCACCCTGGGTTCAGTAGAGGGGGAAAGCTTGGTTGGGGATCGAGCCGAAGTGTGGTGTCCCTATCCCCGCCTGGTACAGACAGCCTCACGCCCCAACCCACTCGGCGACTGCGCCTTGACGAAAGTAGGGGCTACATTAGTACTATAGTATTATCGATGCTGGCTACCCTGTTACGAGCTCAACTTTTTCCTATCATGTTTAGTAATAGGGGTTTCCAGTTATTTTGTCGATTTTTGAATTGTTTGGCTAACGTTTTCCTCCTATATTTCCTCAATTGTGAACCAAACTATTAAAAATAGCATGGTATCATTACGATCAATAACATACGTACATTGGTTTTTAAATATAGATCGTGGAATAATTAGCAACAGCCTGACGAATTCCGAACTTTTAACAGTTTGTACGAACAATGTGAAGTTACATTCAAATGAACTGATTCGCTTAGTGCATTTGGGGTGAGGAATGTTGTGTGACGCGTCGCACCAGATATTTCATTCCCATTCTCTCTCTGTCACCACTTCTCCCAACAAGAACGCGTTGGATCATGTCGGAAGGACGCCCTAAAAATTGTCCCTTGGCCAATGTCTGGGTCACCTGCTTCGAAGTTGTCCAGGGCGAAGCCGAGTCGATCCCCACCACTCTCCCCGACGCCGGAGATGAGCGTTTCGTAACTGGGTGAATTCGGTTTGTTCAGGAGTCGAAAACCCGCTGATTCGGCGACTTGTTTTATTGTTCGCTGATTGTTACGCAACGAAGAACAACTGCTCAGCTTTTAATTGTGGCAACCCGAGGCGAATAGGAGCCCCGACGAAATGAATTCGACGTGTATTTCGAGGACGAAAGAAGGGTGACGATTGATTTTTTCGTGGACTTCGGCATCAATATTCGTGATAATTATGTTGGTGGCTCCCAATAAAAAATTTGGAATTTCAAAACAGCTAAATATAATATATATAATATAATATTGACACATTTTCTTCAAATTTCCCTTCTACATTGTTTCACTTTTTTTTGTA
The DNA here is from genome assembly GCA_020466155.1 of Pachypeltis micranthus. Taxonomy (NCBI): domain Eukaryota; kingdom Metazoa; phylum Arthropoda; class Insecta; order Hemiptera; family Miridae; genus Pachypeltis; species Pachypeltis micranthus. The sequence goes on along the minus strand of CM035770.1, from coordinate 52,049,759 downwards.
TTAGGAAGTCAAATTAATGCTGATGAAGCCTGATTGGCTTCACAAACAAGAATACATTGAAAATAGGCTAATTTTATTAAGAGATCTGGTTCCACGCATCAGACAACAATCCTCAGCCCCACGTACGTAAAGCAATTTTCGTGCAATATCTACTTAGTCAATTATTAACTCAGTTCATTTGAATTTGGTAAACTATAACTTTAGACTGTACGGTGAAAGTACTAAAGTCTATAGTTCCAGAATGTGTTGACGTGCTCCTACTTATGCCACCTATGTTTGTCTTAAACAGTGCATTATTTATTAGAAAGGATCGTGTTTACTGTTTTGGAATTATTGGATAACGACTGTGCAAACCCGTTTGGTATGAATACCGACATTGTATATGGTTGCCCCTAATTACCTTACGAGCGTTATTGAACTTTCATCGTAGAGCTGCAACTTTAATTTATTAGAAACTAAGATCACTTGAGTGGAATTTATAAGGAATAAACTGCTCTAAAATTTTCTTCGGAATTTTTGATAATTTATTGTGCCGCTCTCGTTATTTTCCTACAAATTATAATTTCATGGTTCCATTTGGTGATTTGATCACCATGATAACTATAGTCAGTGTTGAACCGATTTTGTTAATGTCTTTATTATGGGTGTTCAACGCAAGCCGAATCAGTCTGGTCTTTTGACCTCCAAATGCCCGCACCTGCCCTAACGGCAAAGTCATTGTTTCCCCAATCCCCCCTTGCTACCTGCAGAAACCACCTCCGCGGTTATTTCCAATGGCAACGGATTTCCCTGAAGTGGTTTTCCCCCCTCAATTTCAGATTCCTCTCCAGAATAGACATCTCCTCCCAAATTCATTCACCTACGAATTCACGCAAAAGTCACTCGTCCCCCAGTGCTCACACAGACATATTCCTCTATCTACTCTCAGCCCATACAGCTCGCTCTCTCCTTCTGACTACAGTTTCCCGCGGCAGTTACTCTACTCAATTCATTGCACATATAATACAGTCGATCTCACACTCACTGAGTTTCTTACATTTGGATCTTCAACTCTCCCCCTCTCGTGCACCCATTAATGGCGTCACATGGTAATATAACTGCCAAATGACATTTAAGTAGATTTTGATCAAGCGTTTTCTCTCATATTCCCAGATGGCGTTTTTCGGACTCAGTAGCCCTTGGAACATAAAGATATGAAGAGAGCTCAAAATTCTGGGTAGAAATCAAAGAAATGATAGGGAAAGAAAAACACAAAGATAAATCAGTTTAGTAGAAAACTGATAACAGACTCAGTTAAGTACGAGTATATTGAAATTTAATGCTCTTCCAATAACAGTAACGTCAATACGTATCATGCATTTAGTCATAATCCCCCTTTCCATTCCCAATGATTTCAAATTCAACAGTCCGGAGATGACCCCCACCCCCCAAACACGACCCTTACCACAATACACCTCCTGTGTTCTTTTATTTTGCCTCCCTTTCAGCAGAAACGTCTATAATTCTTCCGAGGGTTTCCCTTTGATAGAGAAAAATCCCTAAAGTAACCATATTTCCTGTTCATTCCGCGTTCTCTTCTCCTCAGACCATTCCTGTCTCTACAGATCTAATGTACGTTTAAAACCTTAAAGCAATCGCCCATACTATCTGTAAGTACAAAACGTTTTGATAATCTATTAAATAGAAGTAGAGTTCGCACAATTGGGTTCCAGTTTTACCTTATGGTGTGGCTTGAAGCTTCTTTGTTTCCTTTTATTTATTTAGAGTGTGAGATTTAAAACCCCGAAACGTCCCTATTGAATATATGTCATTAATGATTGAACCACAACAAACATATCCGTGTACTACATTTAATTATGATCTTTATTCTGTCAGCCTTTGTAAAGTCAGATCTCTCTCTGTCTCTCGCGATTTAATAAGTCAATAACGAAGGTTATGTATCTTGCGAACACTTAAATACTGGCCCGACTAGGTAGTAACCGGTTCGGTCGTCTACCGGTTTGGTAGGATAGCAATTGACTTCCCGACACGAGCACGGCAGCAGCTTGTGCAGTCACTGTTCTTCCTGATCATGGATTATGCAACAGTGGCGAGGCGTGATTTGAACGGTGAGAACATCAGGGGAGCATAAACGTATTGTCTACACGCGAGATGTGCATTGAAAAATCACTAGGTACGTGGGAAATTGGTTGCACAGAATGTATGAATTATTATTATATATTTAGTGTTTAGGTTAGAAATTAAGCCGGGAAGGGGAGGAATAACACATTTCTCGTCCTTACCAAACCTGAGTGCATGTTGGTGTCTCTATGTCAGTGAGTATGAATGTAATTTATTTGGCGTGAATGCACGTAATTTAACTGATGATGGTGGCAAGGAGGGGAAAGGGAGATATTTTTGATGTATTTTTAGGTATTTGATGATATTTTTACTTTCCTTGGCTCCACAAGGTAGAAAGAAAAGTTATGTAATCGGCTGAAAATTTTTTTTTGAGGTTTCTTCAGATCTTTACGTTTCAGACCCTCCTGAGTCCGAAAAACACTATTTGGGAGAATGGTCTGTGTGTGTGTTTGTGAACGATTTTTTAGAGAAAACGACCGCATTAGCTCAAACTTGATATCTCGCCCGCAGGTTACCATGGGACGCCAAAATCAGGGTATGAACAAAATCCACCGAAAGTTGACTATAGTTATCATAGAGATCAAAACACCAAATATTTTTTTCTCAAAAACGGCTCTAACGATTTTGATTAAATTTTTTATATTGATAGCTCGCAATATGGCAACTATACCGAACAATTCCCATCTATGGGAAAATGATGAGAGCAGCACAATTAATTACCAAACTTTTCTACGAAAATCGGTTTAGCGCTGTTTTTTTCTTTTTAAACTCCGCTGAAATGTGCGTTGCAACACACAACATTCCTTAGCTCTACGTCAATTCACTCGCGTGCATGTTTTTTTCCACTTACTCAATTAATTTATCTTTCAGTTCATTTGAACTTGGTCAAACAACACTTTACGGCTGCAGGAAGCGGAAGCGCTTACAGTTCCGGAATTTGTTGTGCTGCTCGTATGAACTCGTTCGAGAATGAGTACGATCAGCTCTAAAATTCTGAGTAACTGTGTGATAAATGAATTGAGTAAGTAGAAAAAAAGCCACGTACCCGAGTGAATTGACGTAGAGCTAAGGAAAGTTGTGTGTTGCAGCGCACCAGATATTTTGTCTTGACCATGACTTGAACTAATACCACCCAATACTAAGTGTTATTCAAAAATAATTTGTGTACAATTTGTGTATGAGGAAATGTTGTGCTACGTGGCAGTCAGAGAGAATCGAAGAATGGTGAATGGTGGTGAATGAAGCGTTCATTCATTCTCTCTCTGCAACAATGCAATTTCTAATGATGGCATTCAAAAAGACACATACATGTGAGTTCATCAAAGGAACGACATTAGGTGTAGAGAGAAAAGCATTTTGATGGAGAAGGGAAGTAAGACAGGGAAGTGCCTTGGCGCCCACTGATGAATCCGATTGGGGAGGATCATTGTAGTATGTACTGTATCACGCATGGCGCCCAAGTGCCCAAGACGCCCAATGGCGCTCACTGTAGCATCATTGTAGCTCGGCCGAATTTAGAGGCTGTGTGTTCTTGGAGCCACAGTTAACTCCGAATTACCCTTGTCAGTCAACTCCTTATCTCAATATTCTGAGCTCTACCGACCACAAGGATTGGTACTCTCTCTCATTTGATGAAGGCCCTTATTTTACATCTCACCTGTTACTTTGGCTACCTTATCTCTCCTTATCAAGAGTCAGCCCTTTCAGTCAGCTCTCGTCAGTTTAACTATCCAGAGATTTATATCCATATGTGTCATGTGAACCTGTCTCCTAGTTATTGAGATCCTCTCTCTTGTTGTCTCCCTCTCTCTCTCTCACTCACTTCTCACTTGATTGATACATCAATCTGCCTACAGATAAAATTACAGCACTCAGATTGCACTGATCAAGGTGAAAAGCGTGGATGAAAGCAAACTGACAGTTTTTGTCAGCCTCGATCTTAGTCATCTCACGGACGCGCGTTGGCCATTCTCTGACAAATTAGCTATCAGGATGCCGCTCTCTTATGGTGCCGATCTTACCTAATTGAACGCAAACAGTGTGAGAAAACAAGCTCTGGACAGCTGTCTTCCTGAGCAATGCTAGAAATATGAACTTCGCAAGGATCAACTTTTTCAACAAAATTTTCAGATGCAATCTCAACATGCAGCCGAATTGTGTACGCCGATGTTCTCAACATTTATCTAACCTGCAACCCAGAAAATTTCATGGTCATTACTTCGAAAATCTGTCTCGTTTTTTCAGTAAAGACGTCCTATTTCTGAACCTTACAAAATGCTGCGGCACGAGCATACGACATTCAGGTTACGCGCAAACCTTCCTCTGAAAATGTTGCATAAAGTAAATGTTCAGGAATCGTGCTACAGAATGATCTATCATGGACTTCACAAACAGATGTTATAAAAAAAAGTGCATTCATTCCTTTGCGCGTTCAGAAATCTGCTGATGTGTAAATCTGTATGATCTCAACGCAGCCTGTCGTGCCAAGATGCAGAAAGCCTTAAATGGTTCCACTGAAGTATATTCTGAATCTGAAATACGACGATATATTTTACGATAAATGTAAAATAACAACGAATTCTCAAAATTGACGAGTTAGTACAATACTCTTTGCTAGCAATGATGTTCAAAATTACTTCTACTAAAAACCACCAAATCTTGCACAACGATATTTCCAGAAACAGGTTCGCTTTCTCTCTCTCTCTCTCTCTCTCTCTCTCTCTCTCTCTCTCTCTCTCTCTCTCTCTCTCTCTCTCCACATTTCGTGTACTAGTATACACTTTTTAAGCCATCGATGAACCTCATGAGGCCTGCCGATAAAAGAACGAGGCTACTACTTGCGATTAATTCCACAAATTTAGCAAATGAGTGTCTCTAAAATTTCCCCGGCCACTTGATCTACCAGTCCCGTTGTATCTCAGAGCTATTACCTCGAACGTTCACAGAAGGCAAAGCGCCTTGCTCCTACCCACGCACCACGCCACGTTCATATACCCACAGTCCGGTCCGCATTTAACAATTGCGGCCACTGACTTCTATTCGGACACAATTTTATTTTTATTTTTTCTTCTTTCGCCATGCGCAGTCTACGTGGCTGCAGAAAATATTCTTTCCAGTGGTTTATGACTCCGAGGTTTTTATTGCCGGAGACGGGCAGCTCTTCTTGCAAGCACATCGTAATAAAAACGGAGCCGGTGGCCGTTCGGCCGGATTTTTTTTTTAAATGGAAAAATCAAGTAACTGCCTCTCCTTTTTGTCGCTTTTTTTATTGAATTTTCCTTTCGGTCGCTCGAGCCTGTGGTGTCGTCTCACGTCAGGTTCAACATCACTTGCCTTTTCGTCCGATCGTAATTTCGTCTTCATTTTTTTGCCCATTTCGTCTTGCCCTTCTTCGACAACGGATTTATTGCTTAAGAAGTTGAGAAGGAAGACGCTCGAATTCGCGAAGATTTAGAATGTGAATATGGATTACTTCTGGATTTAGCTTCAAACATGTTACATCGAGTAGTAGCGTCGTACTTCCACATTTACTGCTTTATTAAAACCAATTCACATCCTGTATTTACATAAAATACGTTTTTTCACTTCGTGAGAAAGTGCGACAAATTATTTGGGCTTTTTTATTTGCCTTAAAAAATGTTTTGAACTGAACCGAACCATTTTCCAGTGAAACAAAATGTAACGATGATTGAGTAAATCTGGGATCGTGAAATAATCGTTAAAAAAAGAAAACCAATAAGAAGGTAAGAATACATCAGGTGCTACGCATCACACAACTTTCCTTAGCTGTACGTAGATTCCATGGTTTTCGTGGCTACTAATTCAGTTCATTTTTCATTCAGTTTCTTTGAACGTAAAACACAACTTCACGGTGGTAGAAAGCGATAGCGCTTATAGTTCCGGAATTTATTGTGGTGCTCCTACTTGTGTATTAGTGAGCATTCAGTACACATAGAATTGATCAGATAAATACGATTTTTTTCAGAACGATAATAATCAACGTTCCAAAATTATCTGGTAAAAACTGTGAGACGTGCTAGTAAGTGACACGGCGGGGGTTTGAAATTACGGAATTTGTGGAGTAGCTCCTAAATAGCCACTTAAACGCCCAACGTTTAAACTCTTGATTGAACTCCCACGTTAATTTTTCGGAACATCCTAATAACATTTGAGAAGATCTTATCAGTATAAAACTGCGCTACAATAGATTTTTATCGGCGTATTAGGTAATTTATTGTACTGAACTCGTCATTTCCCTGCGGAGGAGAATTTCATGGTATTTTCGCGTAATTTCGAGCAGTCTACACAAATGTGATCAAAATCGTTATAGCTGTTTTTGAGAAAAAAATGTAGTGTTTTGTTAACCGTGGAAAGGAAAGTTTAGTGTGTATGCCCACCTTCAGCACTTAGATGACCAGACCAGCATGAGTCCTTCCTCATTCTTCCAGGGGGGCCGAGGAATCAGCAGGGAGTCTAGCAGCCTGTGCTACTAGTTGCTAAATTAAATTAATTTTGGGTGGAATTTGCTGATACCCTCATATAGTCTGCACGCTACATATCAAGTTTCAGCTGGTATTGCTCAATCGCATCCGCAGACAGACATACACACTAAACTTTCCTTTCCCCAATAGTATTTTTCAGACTCAGCAGCGTAGACAAGTGAAAGCAACTCCTTTGCCCACCGGCTTCAGGAGCCCACCCTCCAGCACTTTTTTTAAAATGCAGGCGATACCCTCACTGCGGCCACAAACGGGCCTCCTGTAAGGGATCCTCTGCTCACGGCACCCCTGCACCACCCCCAGGCCACACGGCACTGGTCTCACTTCGTGCGACGTCACCTATACGCCCTCACCACCCCTGCACAGAGCGGAGGACATCTGCAAGTTCTGAATTCACCACCTAGGGCATCCCAAACACACATGCTCTGCCGTCTCTAGCCCCACCTCCAGCACTTAGATGACCAGACCAGCATGAGTCCTTCCTCATTCTTCCAGGGGGGCCGAGGAATCAGCAGGGAGTCTAGCAGCCTGTGCTACTAGTTGCTAAGCAGCTTCTCGGTTCCCCTTCGCCAGCCAATGGCCTTCTGGTATGCCTCAAGGAGTTTGCATTGCCTAAGAAGAGAGCCTCCCAGAGTGCAAACTCCCCTACTGCTTCCTCCAGCAGAGCCAACTAGCCTCTTCTTCCACGTGCCTTTTGCAATACTGGAGAGGCTACGGTTCCCAATTCGGATATTTTATGACAATGCCAGGACACTCCTAGCAAAGTCCTCCATTGCCAGGAAGCCAGCTGTCACCACATTCCGATTAAGCCCGTCGTGAGCTCATCCCGAATACCACTTCTCTCAGATGTGTGCGCAGACTTATCCATCTGAGGCACTCATGGAGTACGCGTTCCGCTGTTTCTGAGGTAGTTCCACAGCTACACGTCTCCTCATCACAGAGACCGAGCCAGAGTTGCTTCGTGCTGAAATCTCCATGTCTGAGTCTTCGCTGAGACACGGGGTATCCAAGGCTAACCCGGGGTTCTTTCTACGGAGCACACCAAGTCAACGTTCATTCTGAATAATACACGTATGTTTTCATGACATCAGGATTCATGAGATCGGTTTAGAAAATACGTTCTTTCGCACAGATATCCCATTGGTTCATTGTCATCGGCAAACCCATGTTGTTATGGTGGACAGAACGCTATTTCTGCAGTTTTATCTCAATTACGTCGTGCTCGGTATCGTTTCATAGATATTTTTCAATAGTGGGTAGAACGGAACGAGTTTCTGAAGTATTGGAGTGCCCCTAGACAGTGAAATCACAGTAATTATAGTAAGGCAAAGTATAATAATTGAAAGAAATCGTGGGACAATACAGCGAGAGTAATCGTTTCATCATTTGCATTCGTATTTCGTTTCAACCACCCACCAGCTCGGCTCTTCACGTCGCGACAATTGCCTACAGGCGTCCTTCCGTAGTCAGGTCATGTTTCGTATTCTTCGCTGCTGAATCGAATGGGGTGGGTCTCGTAGATGATAGACTACGTCAAGCTGTGCATGAGAATAATTAACCGTTATACAATTTGCAGTGTTTTTTCCTCACCAGACAGTATTTAACATGTCACAAAATATGGCATAATTGAGAGCAGCTTGTTTTCTCTTAAGACGAAATTTAATTGAATTTGCGCAGAATCGTACGATATTGACATGGAAAACGCAGAATTCAAAAATACTTTGGAGGAGGTGAGTTACCTAAGCATAGAAACCATATGTGTATTTGTTTGTCTGTCTGCTCCGTGCTATAGTCTTATTATTATAATCCAATTTGGTATCTAGGCAATATTTTGATAATTATTTAATTGAGTTGTGTAACACTTTAAATCAGGGGTCGGCAACCGGCGGCCCCTAGACCATCTCGGTACTGCAAGCTTAAGGTCCGCAGGGAAAACATACCGAAGCAAAAGCCGCTTAACTGCTTAAAATAAACGTGTCAACACAACTACAAACTGTGTTTGTAAACAGATTCGGCGACATTAAAAATCGCCGTTAATCTTCCGTAACTTGTAACTTTTCCAAAACCCTTTCGCAATTGATGTTAATGGTGCACCAAGCAATTTGTTCGCGGTTAACAGAGCATTTAGACGCGAGACTGCGCGTGTCTACGACTAATATGAAAGCAGACATTAAAAAACTTTCAAGACAAATGCAGCTGTGGAAATCTCACTAGTTCTTACTTTTATGTTAGTACAGTAATTCAATTTAAATTATTTATAAATAATTCTTCAATTTTTGTTTACAATGCAGCTAAAGCTACACCTTTATGTGCTACATGAAATGTCAATGTGGCGCTACAACAGTTTCACAGCAGTGCTTTTTCACTCTGACGCGTGTATTTCGGTGCGTTGACAGGCTTCTCACTTCAAATCAGAAGGCTCACTTGGCGGAATGACCAGTGCCGACAAGATCATTTAGACTTCGGGTTCGTAAGTCCTCCAAGTTTGCAATTCGCACCTTGTTCGAAGGGTTCGTCGATAAATCATAATCCAACGCATCGTGTGAGCAACATTTAACAACGATAACCGAGTCAATACTTTCAGGTTTCAAATGCATGGAAGAGGAAACAATTATGAACGTTGTCATACGGCCCACTAGCGCTGCTGAGGCAGCAGTTGGAAGTTTTTTTTCTTTCATCTGTGCTCTGGAATATGGTTTCATACGCTCACATAAACTGAAAACATCATCACCAACCACAGGGTAAGGCACCACGATACCAGAGTGTGGATGGAAAATACAGTTCCATTCTTCAACAACTCTCCCTGTTTGGCCATCATGAAAATGCTTGCATCTACCTACCAACATCAATAGTAATGAACTTGCAGACGCACAACAGAAAAAAATCCTTTATAGTTGAATAAAGACTTCAGCGTCAACGATTCGCACAAAGCTACTACTCTCACAAGCCTACCATCACATTAATAGAAGCTACACTCCCACGTCTCCAAAACTAGTCGAATTTACAACGAAAAAGCCAACGAAACTCGCAGCTCTAGGAGAATACTTGCACGCCGTACGTTTTGCGCTCTTGCCAACGCGATAGGGACAAATTTCTTCTGGGCTACGTAAAAAACCTGTCGCTGGGAAAACATGCATTAAATGGAACGCAGCTATCACTAGTTCCGAGTAAAGCGCGAGATAATGCTATCATTTTTTTTGTTTTATCATTCTGCGTTCGCCGGGGCGAGTGTTACGTACAAACGTTTACTTCACTTCCAGACGTATTTTCCGTTTTCACTTTCTTTAGCTCTACAAAGTAGAAAATAAAGTTTTTTTTTCTTTCCTGATGGCACTGGGAAACCCATACTGCGGCCACAACTGGGAATATTGTGTGAGCGGGCTCATATCCTCCCAGTTCCAACCCACAGCTCCCGTGGAGATGGTGTTCTCTGATGCGGCGTTGCCAATAAGTCCCCATCATTCTAGCACAAAACGCAAGACAACATTCTCTGGTTGCAGCTGATGAACCCCAAACACTCTGAGGCGCCCTGCAGCCAGCCCCTCACAAAAACATAGTACATGCTCCACTGACTCCTACTCCACCTCGCAGAATCTGCAATTCTGTACCTCCGACCTACTAATCTTAGCCAGGTGTTGTAAACATCTCTCTTTTTCGCTACCTGGAGAGTCTGATCTTGACTGCCTTTGGCCAGGCACATCCCACCAATAGGCAGCCCTGCACTTGTCCTCCCACCCACCAGTGGAAGCGCAGATCCCTTTCTCGCCAATTTGTAGGTCTCCTCGTTCCCTTCTATTCCTGTATGGCCTGTCACCCGACACAGTGTTAATGTGCTCTCCTTTGTCAAGGTCTTCAGGCCTGTCAGGAATTCCCAAACGAGCCCACACGTGATGGTATAGGAGCCAGGGCCGTAAGTGCAGCTTGACTGTCCAACACAATGTATATTCTTTTCGGCTTCAGGGTCCTACGCAGGAAGTACTGCACGCATACTGTCACAGCGAAGAGCTATGCTTGGAGAACTGCAGCCAGCACACCCAAAGGTCCAGATTCCTGGCCCGTGAAGTCCCCCTGTAGGCCACCCCTTACTGATCCGTTTGAGTAATATACCATGGCCCTGGGGCTTGAGGCTGGCCTCAAGAGAGAGACCACCCCCTTCCCATCGGGATCTTCCATGGACTTCATCAGCATCGAATCCCTGCCATGCAAAGCGGGCCCCTCTGCACACACCTTATCCAATACCAGGTTGTGGCGCCCTTCTTCCTCGCCTGGCAAGACCCAATTCCAGCATATAGTAGGCAGCTCTCATATGTATGTCGACTAACAAATAACTTTGAGTTCTTTTCAGATCTTTACGTTTTAAGACCTAATGAGACCGAAAAACACTAATGGGAGAGGAAAAATTCTGTGTGCATGTGACGCGATTGAGCAAAAGCGCCGGAAGAAAATCAGCTCATACTTGATATGTAGCCCCCAGTATATATTAAACGCTAAATTGAGGCTAGCCAGGAGATCAAGAGCGTTTCAGGTCACCCATTAAATCGATCAGCGTTCAAACAGTTGAATAGATAAGAAAAAATGTCGTGAAATAAACAAAAATTATAGAATAATTCCGTGAAAATCGTCACAAAATTAGTAATTAGGCTTCATTGAAAAATTAAGAGACAAATTGAACATTTTTTATGCACTATACGTTAAAATTTAATAACTGTTCTCAACTTTCGATAAAGTATTTTCGCTTTGATAACTCCATCACAGTACTAGCCCAGCAATTGCTTTTGAATGAGCTAATTTGCAGGTTATCGAGAGTCTACTTGTAACTATTGAGTAAGGGGGACGGTATAGCTTTTTATTGCTAACTATTTGTAAACCGTGCGACTTTTTGTTCAAGTGCAACTAAGCATTTTATGTTAGAGATCAGTCAAAATAGTTTCGAATTCAAGTAAAACCTAAAGGGATCGTGAAGCTTCTGTTTGGTTGCAATCCCCTCGCTTTAGCTGCCATCTGCAGACAGTTACCTTGTCCCGGCTTCTTCTTGTAACTGATAGATGGCACAACCGGTTCAACTGAGGAAAGTGACGAGTCGGTCGACGCTCAGAAAAATGGCAATTTCATGAACAATTTGGAACTACGTTAAAAAAATAAAGCAAGCTTTCGGTATGTCCTCCTCCTTCACTAAACGCCGTTCTGTTAAGGACTTTTTCCGCCACTGCGCGAACAGGTTGTTAGTGCATTAGCAGCTTTATGTATTAATGCCACTTGAAATCATTTAATTAAATTAATAACGCATCATTGGCATTTAAATCTTAGTACATGTTAACATCATTCAGAGGGATTACGCGTTTTCATACTGAGTTCGCGGTTCATTAAAAAATAGAAACGCGTCTGCCCCTAGGAGAACGGAAGGAAAATTACTTAATCTCCGTAAAGAAAACTTTCGTTTTTCTTCGGATCTCTTCAAAACACTTTATGAAAGATATCAGGTGCGCTGCATCACGCCACTTTCCTTAACTATAAGTCAATTCGCTTGTGTTCATGGCTTATTCTACTAACTAAATTTATTTTTCACTTAGTCTGTTTGATGCATCACTTCACGGCGGCGGAAAGCGGTAGCGCTTACAGATCCGGAATTTATTGCGCTCCTCACCAGCATGCCCCAACCATTATTGAGCAATAGGTACACAGAGAATTGTCGAGGGTATAAACCCGATTTTTTGAAAATGATAACAATCACTTTTACGGAGTTATCGGGTAAAAACGTTTAAACATGGTATGGAATTCCGGAATTTTCGGAGGAGCTTGTATATTTTATGAGCGCTACTCAAGGCTGATCGTATAGGTACTTGGTTGGAGTACCCCCTGAATTTTTCCGAAGAACCTAGTAACATTTGAGCGGAGTTTAAAAGGAAACGAGGAAAGTAAAAATTACGCTTAACTCGATTTCTGTCGAAATGTTTGGTAACTTATTGTTCTGTCGTCGTCATTTTCCCACACACGGGAATTTTATGTTATTGTTATCTCATCAAGAGCGGTCTACGTAAAAAATTCAAACAAAAACGTTACAGCCGTTTTCGAGAAAAAATATTTGGTGTTATGATCACTATGATAACTATAGTTAGTTTTGGGTGGATTTTGCACATACCCTTATTTTGGCGTCCCTTGATGATCTGCGAGCTAGATATCAAGTTTGAGCTGATTTGGTTGAGCCGTTTTCTGTATAAATCGTTCACAGACACACTTTTCCCAAAGAGAGTATTTCGGACTCAGTAGGGTCTAATCAGCGCATGCTGAAAGGCTGATTCCTTTACCTGATGTGTCCGCCCAACCCAATGGTTTCAGCCCTTTTCATGTGATGCTGCGGCGAAGTCCGAAAACTTTCCCTTCAGTCGTCGGGTTAACTTCCAACGACAACGGATTTCCCCTTTAGTACTTTCCCTCGATTTACCTCCTTCTCCAACTCACACCGCTCTTCCCAGAGACACTCTTCTCCTAGTGGACATACAGTGACTCATCCACGAACTCTCAAGAGAGTCAATACTCTTCTTCCAAAATAGTTTCCTGCGCCAGTTGACGCAGTCCGAGTACTATCCTTGTGTCGTCCTTTTGTTAACGATCTCAGCTCAATTCTAACTCAACTCAATTCCACACGTATAATACAGCCCTCCTCACGCTCACCGAGTTTCGTTTTTATTTCGATCCTCAAGCCTACGAAGTAGAAAGGAAATGTAATGTAATAATTATGTAATCGGCTGAAAAAAAAATTTTGAGTTCTCTTCAGATCTTTACGTTTTAGACCCCCCTGAGTCCGAAAAACACTATTTGGGAAAATGGTCTGTGTATCTGTGAACGATTTTTAGAGAGAACCATCGTCCCAAATCCACTCAAACTTGATATCTCGCCCGCAAATTACCATGGGACGCCAAAATAAGGGTTTGAACAAAATCCACCGAAATTTAACTATAGTTATCATAGTGATGAAAACACCAAATTTTTTTTTCTCAAAAATAGCTCTAACGATTTTGATTAAATTTTTTATATTGATAGCTCTTAATAAGACTATTGTACCATAAAATTCCCATTCGTGGGAAATTGACGAGAGCAGCACAATAAATTATCAAAAGTTTCGACGAAAAGCGTTTTTGCCGCGGGGTTTTCCTTATAAACTCCGCTGGAATGTTAGTAGAATGTTTTTAAAAAATTGGTATTGTAGTCCAATCTAATACCTAAAGGGCGAGTGTTTAAAAACGCTCATGAAATACATGGGGGTCACTCTAGAAATTCCTGAATTTCAACTACTGCCGTTTCGCTTACTACCAGTTCTAAAAGTTTTTACCCAATAACTCTGCAAAAGTAATTACTATCCTTCCTCAAAAAATTTGTGTTTACAGCCTCATTAATTATCTGTGTACGAGCAGCACAATAAATTCCCTAACTGTAAGCGCTACCGCTTTTTGCTACCTTGAAATGTTGTTTGAACAAGTTCAAATGAACTCAGTGGTAAATGAATTGATTAAGTAGACAAAGCCATATAGAAAGTGAATTGACGTAGAGCTAAGGAAAGTTGTGTGTTGCAACGCACCACATATATTTTTTCAGCCGATTACTTAACTTTTCTTTCTACTTCGTAGAGCCAATAAACTACCGGTATCTACGGTGAATGATTTATATCATTCATAAGACGATTAGGAACTACCCCGAAAACCCAAACTGCTGCCGTTTCACTTACAAGCGTTTTTCACAGTTTTTATCTGATAACACTAAAGCAGCAAAGGTAAACCTCAGAAAAATCACGTCACCACTTTCGTGAGGGCCCTATGTAATGATTACTCAATAATGGTCGATAACGTAAGGAGGAACAACTCAATAAAGTTCTCAACCTGAAGCGCCTACCAGTTTCTATGTACAACGTAGAATAGATCAGTTTATGTGAACTAAGTTTCAAACTGAATGAAGAATGCATACAAATGATTACACAACGATTTATTATTTTCTTGTACAGCAGGCTAATCCAGCTTGACGCAGTATCACGCCCATCCCATTCGATTCAGCATTGAAAAATTCAAGTAAACGGTACGAAATGTGACCTGACTGCAACTGAACAACGACAATTGACATTTTCTAGGCGGCGCTGGGCAATTGGCACGCTGGGACGAGTGGTTGGAGTGACACGGGAGGCGTAGGCGGAGAAGAAACGACTTTCGCTATATTGACACGGGAGTTCCTTCAATTAATAGAATTTACCTCACTATATTTACTGTGATATCACTATTCCATCTAAGTAGACACCAAACACGGCAGAATATCAATAAGCGTTGATTGATTGACAAAAATTGACTGACACGGCGCATCATCTGGCACAATATTGATCACTCAGTCGCCTTTCGCTGATAGCTGTATTGATCCAAAGCCTGCGAGGAAATTGCCAGTTTGTCGCTTTATTGAATTCAGAGGCTATCCCTAGATGTGGACAGTATTCTGCTCGACTGTAGACGAAATGACGCTCGATTTGGGAGGTAGGTGTGTTCGGTATTAAACCGATTTGGTTAAGTACGTAGGTGTAAGGTCATAGTCGACGTATATTGGGGGAGTCCGAGAGTACACTGCTAGTCAAAGACGTGGACCAGTTTCCAAGGATTAGTATTGCTTGTACTTCTTTCTCAAATTCACTACCGGCCTCGCTCAAACGCAAAAAGAGTTAATTCTGTTGTGAGCTAAGAGGAATCACAATTTCCTACGCATATACGGGATCAATTAGAATATTTAGCTCCTCTCATCGGTTCATCTAACCGGCAGGTACCCGTATCGAACCGATAAAACTAATTTGTCACTTAGTTCCAAAGACGTTCTTGTGAATAATACTACAATTGCTTGCTCGCAGAAATTCAATAAGAATGTACAATGCGCGTCACCGAATATACAATAATATGTGGAAAGTAAAAACCGTTCCTACGCGCTCAGTTTTGGTTCGTATCATAAAATGCTGGAGATAATCAACTCTGCTTGGCCAGTGACCCATGTAAGATGCTGACTTTAAATGTATTTTCGAGTCGCCCATTAATTGAAAAAAACGACGTAAAAATGATACATAATTTTCTGGATTGTTTATATAAGCCCACATGTTTTAAACTTACCATAGTGATGTGAAGTAGCTGTTTTTAAGTTAAAACTAAATCGGCGATCGAAAAATGGTTGTAAAATAAACCGAAATACACAAGCATTATTCTCTACTGAACCTCAAAAATCATCCAGTATATACTTCATTTGTAAAACTTGTTATTGCACCGCGTGTGATACAGTTATTACTCATTTCTTTCTAATAAATGTTTTGATTATTCGCCGTGAAACTAAGATACTTCATTTAGTCTTTCATTCTTCTCGATGGCCGCTCTTTCATGTTCACTAATGATTACACTTGAGCTCCGTCGTTTTCTTGAGAGAGTTATGTCAATCGCATGTCATGGAGGCTGCGATTTCGGTATCGTGCAAGAGCCTGGCCACTCGCTCAGCATCCTGTGGAAGTACGGCAGGTAGCCAGTCTTCCAGCAGAGCACTGTTGCATGTGTGTTACTTCACAAAGGTGTGACCCTCGGGAATCCCGTATCATCTGGGAGGTATTCTTAATCTGATTTCCCACATGATCTAACTACTTACGTGAGTATTTTCAAAGGGAAAGATAAATTGGGACCACTTTTTTTTGTTATAACCTTCTTTACAACAGGGCAAAGTGGTTATACACTTGCTTAGTAGCTGTTGAAGCTGGTAGGTTTGGCTGATTTGCCGCTCTGGAGGAGCAAGACATGCAAGATGGAGAGTCTTTGAGAGAAGTAGAGATGCACGGTGAAGTCATTATCTCCCACAAAGAACTGGTTCATCCAGTGGTCAGGCTCAACCTTTCTTCTAAGACCTTTACAAATGTTGGGAAAAAACTCGTACGTGTCATGCCCCTTTGACGAGGTTTCCCTTATCTAATGCCCATTCATTCAGCTCAGCAAGTTTTTGTTCAGTATAGAGGTCTACACAGAGCTCAGCCCAAAGTGGGGAAAGCTTCCTTTTGACTCTCTACTTTTCCACCATGCACTGGACGACCAAGTCAACTGGTAACTGACTAGTGACTTGGTGCACTTCAGTGAAGCTGCCTTTGTAGGCCTTGGTGATCAACAGGAGGACAGCACTCTGGGATAGGGTAATTACTTTGATAATTAGGGAAGCAGCTAATCACGCCTAGGTAATTGACCTTGTACATGAGTATTGTGTCACGGTAACACACACTCACCTTCATTAACTCCTGAGTACTCGACTCCTCAAGAAGGAGCCAATGACCGCTTGAGCGTTGGTTATTTAATTTTTACCTTCGAGAGGATGAGCTGGTTTTCTTTTCTCTCCGCCAACTGCAGCTCGCCGTGCTTGGACCATTCGATGAGAGTTCAGAGCACAGATGGGCGTTTGCCTCGATTTGGTGGATCAGTATGGCCACACAGGTATGGCAACCAGTCAGTCTCCATGGTGTTCCAGAGTGCTGGTCTGACGACTGAACCCTGCCAGCACCCCTTCTCTATCGTTCTCCACACTGAGACAAGTCTGCATTCGATCGTAGCAGTTCTATTTGTCAAGCAACTTCCGACGTGCAAACACCCCGACATACAGGTCTGTTTTATATAAAAATGACCGGAGAGTTATACAAGTCTTTACCCCGACGTACACTATTTCCTCAAATGGTGTTTTTCTCACGCCTAAGGACTACCGAAACTACGAAGAAATGTCAGATGCGTCGCCTCACGCAACTTTCTTCAGCTCCACGTACACTCAGTGATTTTCATCACTAAACAGATCTATTTTTCTCAACTTA
Source organism: Pachypeltis micranthus (assembly GCA_020466155.1). Lineage (NCBI taxonomy): Eukaryota > Metazoa > Arthropoda > Insecta > Hemiptera > Miridae > Pachypeltis > Pachypeltis micranthus. The sequence goes on along the minus strand of CM035770.1, from coordinate 52,032,296 downwards.
GTCACGTTAACTTGATAGAACGTCGCTCAAAGTTTTTACGTGCGCTTAAGGTTCCAGCATTTATTGAGTTACTCCTACTTACGCCACGACCTTTACTAAACAAGCAGAGTGTAGATAATTCGTGAGACTGCCGACAACATTTTAATGAAATGGTTTGTGTTTATCGGAATTATCAAGTAAAAACTGTAAGAAATGCCGGTAAGTGAAGCGCAGCGGTTTGAATTCCGGAATTTCTGGGTCTGCTCTTAACTTCTTTTTATGACCGCTATTAAACTCTTATCGCGTAGGTAGCTTATAGGTTTAACAAACCGCTGATTTGAGAGGGTTTTATGAGAAAAATGATGCGCTGAATTCAAATTCTTGATAAATTATTGTATTTCTGTCCGCAATTTCCTAAGCTTCAAAATGTTATGGTACTTCTGTGCCATGTCCCATTTTCCGAACAACAGTTTGTAATCAAAATTTGTCGGTCCATCTTACGGGAAAAAAAATTGGTGTTTTGATAACCTCGATAAGTATAGTCAGTTTTAGGCCGATTTTGCTCGTACTATTATTTGGCCATTCCGTATCGAATTTCTGCTCAGTTGTTTTGGTTTTCTCTGTTAGTTTTAATCCCAAATGCGTAGACCATTTTCTCAAACGGCTTTATTTCGAACTCGGAAGCCTTTGAAAAGTAAACACGACTCTGTTTTTTTACATTACATAATCTTTTATAATTTCCGCTAAGTTGCAAAATTGAGTACAAAATTGTATAAATTGTACTGACGAAAGTAGAGATTGTGTTTGCGTGGGTATTGATGTCCATATCTGACTCGATGACTCGCTTATCGCTTTCAAGAAATCTGCATAGAAATCAGAGCTATCTTTTAGCTTTGCATCGAGCACAAACAGAGCAGCCCCCTCCCCTCGCCCCATCTCCTTTTTCTCTCCAAATATTTCATTTATCGATCCGTCTATATTTACAGGCGAATCATTTCTGCCTGTAAGACATCTCAGTTCTATTTCAGTTGTGGGAAGAACTCGGGTGATGTAAGAGGTTTAGATTATCTGCTGGCGAAATTGAGAAATTTGTCCAGATAAGAGATGAAGCGAGTCCAATGTCAATCCACTTCCGTCAACAGACGATGCACGAGTTCGAATGTAATTATAGTTTTTACTGAATTTGCGTGGTAGGAAGGAAAGTGTTTTTTTAGTTATGTCTGTGCGAACCTCTTGCGCTCGCTCTGTTTTTCTTGCTTTCCGTAATTTTTGAAGACGCTGATATGAGTATGATCAATTTTCAGCGACGGAAAGGGAGCAGGGGGACCAAATATAGCGTAAACGAGGGTTTTATTCACAGCTCTATTACAGCTGAAGTGGAGTTACTGATGCGGCAGTTTAGTGCCTCATCCTCGAGAACTGAGGAGGCTAAGGATTCCCTAGAGGGAGCAGAGGACCCCACACGCTTTGGGGATGTGGCTGAGAGCACCCATGAGGTGCTCCCAAAACGCCACAAACCCCTAAAGAGTAGCCTAAACATTCCTATACCCTGCACCCTCCAGCACCTTAGCCGCGACTCTACCCAGATACCTCCCCCACAACTTCTGGACCCACCTCATCCTTTTAGCTGACCTAAGACCACAGCAGTCGGGTTCTCAATTTTCGGGAAAATGCACGGCAGATAATCTACAATCTTGTACAATCCAAACAAACCCAGCATCAAGGCCAGCCCTTCTTGCACGACACTGCAGATGAAGATTCTCATACACTTTCAAGCTACCCTGCTCAACAAGCCTCAGAATCTCGCTTCTCAAAAGGGACATGGAGTCTGGGGCTGCTGACTTGTGTCTGCAATAGGAGAGCCTGGCGGAGCCCGGTGGTTATTTACAGAGGTTTAACCCTCGCATGCTGTGTATACTCGGGCTTTAATGGCTGTTGCAATTCAAGGAGGGAATCGCCCTGCTAGATGTTTGTTGACATGGCATACCCCCTCCTCGCAGCCTGCGCCTCAGCAACTGTGATGAGGCACACCTATACAGTATACAGTCCTATTGACTTTAATCTCTTCATTCCTTCATGCAGGATGCTTCAGCCAGACGTGGGCCCTTAGGTTTCCGGCGTTTCTGAATGCCCAGCCATAGTATCGGCACAGGTAGTCATCCATCATGTTGGCAATGGAGGAAGGGTAGAAGGAAGAAGGGAAAGAGGCTGGGAAAGGGGAAGGAGGCTGACGTCCTTCTCCCAGGGAAATAGGTAGCCTGGGTTTATGGTCCACTTTGATTGTTACTCGTGGCGTGGGAAGGGCAATGAAGAGGATGGAGAACCCACTCGTTTGCCATTGTGTAGGGAAACCAGGACCCCGTGCATGCCAGTCCACTAATAGGAGTCCTGTACTCCTCTAGAGTGTTACCACTGACGACCACGAGGTAGAGTTGCCCTGATCTAACCAAGATACAGCTGCACCCATTTAGGTCGTTTCCTCTGACAGTCTATTGAACACAGATAAAAATGAAAATGTATTGAAAATAACGTTTTTGCATTTTCTTAATTTCCCGGTTTTTTCTTCACTAGATTTGATCAATCAAACAAAATGTCTTCTAGCGACCTCTACACACATTTGGTTCTCCGTAATTATATCTGTATCGGTCTCTATGAAAATGTTCCCCGAGAAATGCGTTGAACTAACTCAGATATATGCGGAAAGTTGTGTAACCACCGGGTATTTTTTCTCTATTAACGTTTCTCTGCCAGTCTTTTGAATGAAGACAACAATGAGATCAGAGCATGCCAACAATGGAACTATTTGGTTTCGAGCTTGCTACTGTTAGTGCATAGCTTGATTTGGTGACGGGGTGTCTTGTAGCATCCAATACCCATATTTTGGGTTTCGTAACTTTTTTTAACCATTCGTTGACCGGAGATACAAAATACATAGGAAAACGAAATTTGCCTAACAATAAATGCTCGGGTTTTCCAATTTTCTCGTAAATGGCTGTAACAATTTAGATCAAACTTATGGAGTACTCTAAACTAACTATTACCTACATTTTGTTCTCCACACATGTTTCTGTAGAAATGCATTGAACGGTGACACAGCTACTGTGTTAATAAATAGTACATCGAATTAACACGAGTAGCACAAAGTTTGTTAAATTTACAGATATTTCAACAATTTATTACTTTCAATGTCTGATTTCAGGCACCAAAATGCACACGGAGCCCATATCTTACTTCGGCACGCTTCCACCTTTCGTGCCGTTTGGTGACATGAACCCAGAATTTCACAAATTTCCGCGGCCTTCGATATCAACCATTCCGCCGGAGTACGAACATTTCACCGGTGCAGCAACCTGTAAGTACGAGTATATATATCTCTCTGACTGTCCCAAAATTTGAAATGAGCACCCCGGCCTAAAGACCTATTGTGCCAGTCCAAATGTCTCACAGTACATGCCCTAGCTTTCTAAGGAATGCAAAATATTTCCTGCGGGAGTCTTGTTCGATGTCCACCCTAGGAGACCTAGTACCAAAGACCAGAAATCGCTCCCACTCACAGGGCCAAGGCGTGGTAGGGAATATCCTCATCTGCGCCACACCAACTAGACTGAGGGGTGTCAGCTATGCCCATAACATACATGTGTTTGTTCGTATTGCAGTGCCCTGTGATGATCCGCACAGTCTGCCTTGGTCCTTCCACTTGATCCTCAGAACGCTCTGCCTTATTTCCTGTGTTTGCCCTGAGATGAACCGTTTTGAGTGTCTCACTCCGCAGAATCCCAGGCAGTCTGATACATTCTTCTGGCGTATTCTCCCAAAGTCATCGGGAGGGATCAGCATATCCTTTGACGACGATACTGGCCAAGGCCAACGGCGAAGGGAAAATCAGAAAAGTGTTTGAGCTTGGTTGGGAAACGCCTTACAGAACTGGGCATGAAATTAAACCACGCAAAAACGCATTACATAGCGTTTACTCTATAAAGGAACATTTAGCCATACATGTATGTGATTACCTTGCTGGAGATGCTCAGATCAGCCACTGAGGTGGGATTTCCACGTTGGCAATCAAGAAAAAGGCTACATATGAGCCGGGAATTCCGTAGCTCTCTCCCTCTCGATGCGAAATGGGCTTTCTATTACTCCATGGCCCAATCCATCTTGATGTTTGGGATTGAGCAATGAGCACGGTAAGGAGCTTGCTGGCATACTATATCCCCCTCAGAAGGGGATAATTGAAGAGCTGCAGCACAGAAGACTCCGGCTCCACACAGCTCACATTTTCCCCGAGCTTAATGTACCAATCATCAATAAAAAGTTGAAAAAGCTACAATCGTTTAGAAGTATTGAACGTTTTCTGCGGGGAACAGCAGCATATTGGAGCATATTCACGAGCAAGCACCAACGGCGGCTGAGCAGAGATGTTACGAAACAGGGCACCTCAGCTAATCGATGGTCTTTCTGAGGCATTGAGGGGAACGTGCACCGTGCAATCCTTCAAGACGTCACATGACCACGTAAGTAGGTCGTTTCGTTAAAATTATACGACAAACTGCGCCGACGCGGGCAAGTGACATCCAAACTATTATCATTATTCATTACGTGACATTTAGCATGAACTTTTCTGTATAATGCCTCCAGCAAACTTGGGAACTGGGTACCAAGAGAACAATATTGTTATTAAAGTAATTGGGTTAGTTCCGCCAGTAGGTTAATTACTAAAGTTAACGTCTGCTTCGTAAGTCCGTCTTCTCTGGCTAGTGAGATACTGTAGGCAATGTAAATACATCGTCTGGCCACTATGTCAGTATTGAAGTCAGTTAGTTGGTTGTGGTCTTCTTATAGCAAGAGAAAAGGTGAACGGGATGGTGGTGCGTCAGGGAAAGGGAGGAGGAGGGGAGGAAGAAGGTCATACGCCTCCTGGGAAATCCGTTGGAAGTGAAGGGAAAGGGAGTGTAAGGGCAGTTAGGATGCCCTAAACTGTCGATTCCAAGTCCTTTTATGTAGAGGGTGGTCTGTAAATCCGTCAGTTGGTTGTTTTCATTTATGCAGTGTGTTGAGTCGTGTAAATATGGTGTAGCATTTTGTTTTGCCCCGTTGGTTCACAATCTGTTCATTGAAGTTTTTTGTTTGTAGATTTCCATGTTTTCTGACATGTTCAGATTTCGTCCTTTGTAATGTTTACGTAGTAAGATGGCGCAGGCCTGTATTTTGGTAGGTTCATGCCCAGTTGTCTTGAGGTGGTTGACAAAGTTTGAGTCGTCTTTGTTCCAACTAAGAGATTTAATGAGTTCTGAATATATGGTCCGTATTTGTGTCCTGTCTGTCCTATGTACGCGTTTTTATACGCACAAATTATTTTATATACCCTAGTAAGATAAGGCACACCCTTCTGAGGATGGAGAGGAAGGACTTAAGGCAGATTGTTGGGATCATAACTGGACACTGCAGAATGGACAAACACATGTATGTTATGGGTATAGTCGACACCCCTCGATGCAGGTGGTGTGGCACGGATGAGAAGACTCCCTACCATGTCCTGGCCCATTGCCGGAGACTTCAGAGAAAGCGACTTTTGGTCTTTGGCACCACTTCTCCCAGGATGGATACCAACGAGGACTCCTTCAGGAACTACCTGGCTTTCCTCAGAAAGCTAGGCATCGACCTGTAAGACATTAGGACTGGCACAATACGCCATCTGGCCGCGGTGCACATCCCACCACTGGGATTACAGTCAAAAGATTATATATATCCCACTTTGGTCAAGTGGGTCTGTTTTTTCAGTCTTTGCAGTTAGTTACGATCTAAGTCTGTTGCCCGTACGTAATGCAATGTGTATGCCTTCCTTTCAGAGGATGTTAGTTATTCCGGGTATTTTTGGTCCTGTGTGTGTAATGTGTAGCGTCTTGTCAAAGTCTGTGTATTTTGTGTTTTTGGATTGTCTATTTTAGAGTCATATTATTTCAATAATTTGTGTATTGTTTGTTGGGTGTAACCATTATTTTATGCAATAGTATTGATAACATAAAGTTCTTTTTTGTTATTTTGTTCGGATAGTTTGATAGTTTTTAGTCTCCGTGTGTATGAATACTCATGTTATTGTGGGCGGTTTGCTGTATAGTGTATGCTCGTGTCTGTAGCAGGTTTTCTAAAAATATCGTACTGTAGTTTGTTTTCAGTCCGTGTGATTTTTAGGTCCAAGTAATTAAGAGTTTTATTCTGTTCTTTGCCCATGTCATATTGTATATTGTTTAATTCCTCTAATATTTCGTCGGTGTTGTCACGGCTTAATATAACAGCATAATATCATTAGACTTAACGCCCAGACGATGATGTCTTTACATTGAAAGCGCTCGTCCTAGCATTTCACCGGCCAGAGAAGCCGGACTCACCAAACAGGTGCGTTAACTTTAGTAATATCGTCATTTTTCACTATTTCTTAATACGCGCGGTGTGAAATTATAATTGCAATGGAATTTGCAGGAGCGGCAGAAGTTTCTGTGATGCGAAGTGCACCAGACTTTTTTTTACCCATTACAGTATCGTGGTTATCCTATGAATTGCTGAAAGTAACGCTTGTTCGCGTCACCAAAATATTATAAAATCGGTCAGCCGAGAAATGGCGCGAGTGAAACCATAAAATTGACGTTTGGGTCGCACCTACTAAGAATTGAACTGTTCTATTCCAGTCAGCGCTATAGTTGGAAACTGTTACACCCTCTGTTTCTTGAATCCCCCGTGTTTTTTTACGATACCGACTTACAGTGTAAAAACGAGGGCAACATCTTTATTCTGGTTGGTCTCTGCGAAGAGGATCGCCTGACGTTGGCAATCACCCGCGTTTATCGCTCGGCTCGAGCCTCCGGTCCCGACGGGGGTCAGAGGTTCTTCAAATATCTTCAAATTCCCCCTTTGAATTTCGACCCGCAACGACCCTATTTCTCTTGCGCAGGCGCGCGGTTATCGGAGAAAGAAAATCGAAATTATCTAACGTCTGAAACGAGAGTAGGGTGAGAAAGAGAGAATTTGGTCGAACGCTCAGTCTCCACGTCCCTTCGATTCCCGTCAAGTTCGCTCCTCCTTCAGTCAGCCTTGAAGGTGCAGTCGACTGAATCATGAGCCCTGAAAAATGTAAGCAAATGTTATTTAACTGTTGGAAATCTAGTGTTACGTTACTTAGAAAACCCCAGCTGTTGAATGCAATGAGAACAATAACATTAACGGCTATACTTAGCCTGTAGATCACCATGGAACGCCAAAATAAGGATATCGGCCCATTACTAATTATACTTATCATAGTGATCAAACCACCAAATTTGTTTTCTCAAAAATATCTCTCACGGTTATGAATACTTCTTATAAAGAGCTCCAAGGAGCATAACAGAATTAAAATGTTCATTCAAGGGTTAATGACGAGAGCAGCACAATAATGTTTCAAAAACGTCGAATAAGATATTTTTTACTTAGGTATTAATGCAGCTCGTATGATACTACTACACTTACGACAAGGGTTTAATAAAGTTCGTATAATAATTAGGAGCAACCCCAAAAATTTCATAGTTCAAACCACTGCCATTTCACATAATACCGTCCATACCTCATAATTCCACAACGGTATACAAGATCCTTCTCAAAAAAGTCGTGTTGATAGTCACATAAATCACTGACTGGTCAATAATTGTTGTGGCATGAGTAGAAGTGACTCGATTAATTCCGGAACCCTAAGCGTCAACAGTTTCTCTATGTCAAACGTTGAGCTATTTTCTGCTAACTTCATATTAACTGAGTAAAAAAAACATATTTTCGGTTACAATCTTTCACGGAATTGTGGACTGAGGACAACACGCTCGATAATATTGCGAACATACTACACGGAGGCAGCTATTAGCCTTGGGTACCTGTTTTGAGCAGTTTGGATTGTATTAATTGAGTGTGAGGCTGAACTCCATATCCCGCAGCCGTAGTACCAAACGGGAGAAAGTATGGCGAGGTGCAGTAATATTTTTCGTTAAAAAGGGATTCGGGATTTGCTGGTGTTACGGAGGGGATTAATATTGAAAGCGATATTGCACTAAGAGAGTTGGGGAGTTAGTTCGACATCAAACCGAATGCAATTGGAACAGTGTTTTAGAGTTTTAGTTCACAATTACATTCAGGGAAGTTTTACCACCACAAACAGGGAACTGGGTGGGAGCGAACGCGAGTGGGGACGACACTGCGATGAGGGAACTGGCTCGGTTACAACTCATGGCAGCAAAGTCTCGAGCGAATAGGGGCATTTGAGGTGCCCAGTCAGCACTGTCAGCTGACTGGGCACCTCAAATGCCCCAGACGAGCCTCCGCTGAATGGAAGGGATTCGTGCCAGTAAACTGGAAACGAGGCGTATCTAAAATCTATCTTAGATATTTACCTTGAGTAGCCTCGCTGCACTAGATTTCTATGAAGGGTTATCGTACCGTGCGTTACATTGTAGTTGTAGATTACTTGTTTGAATTAAAATTGACTGTAGATTATCCACACCAACACTCAATTTTAAAGTTTCTCAGCTGTGTAATGGCTTCTTCATCCGCGAGCTCTGTGCAGGAGACGAAGAAAAATCCGATGAGTGAATTAACCGTAAAAAGGAACCCAGAACGCCCCCTTGCGGGACGCCAGAGTGGATTAGGAATACTGCCACATGTAACTGAGAATGTTATCAGGTATTACTGTATGATTCTATACAGAGAGCCAGAAAAGCCGTTTTCAATTTTGTGCAGTAAGCCCCTGTTCCACACTTAATCAAATGCCGATGGTTAGGAATAGTCCCAGACATGAGCTCGACGTCGCTGCTGAGGGTAGGAATGTGAACTTCACAATCTAATTCGGGGCGTGCAGCTTCAGCACTAATGACCTCTCGAATAGTTTGAAAAATATTGACTGTTGGCTTATCGGATTTGTAGCTGGAGCTTGAAAAAAATTAGGTGTTTCGGTCACTGAGTTTTTCCAAGTGTGTCTGCCGGCTGAATATCAATTTTCATCTGAATTACCGAACTTAACAGTTATGAACTTACTTAGTAGCAGTCAGAGTTGGAAGACTCTCATTGATTAGGGCCAGGAAATTTTTCTCGTGACTGGTTTTGGGAAGATTCCAGTAACTTACTAAATTTATTCATTTATTTTTTCGCTTCCCATAACTTGATGGAGGAATATCTCTTTCGAGCGCTCGTGGTGTCGTCTGTGATGTAGTGTTGGTGAGTTGATTATTGCTACTTGCTGCTATTTGTTTTATTTAACGTTCCTCGAGTTTGGTGGTTGCTTGATGGGTTAATTTCAACAAGATTTATATAAGCTGCGATAGTAATAAAGATCGCCCTTACTGTACGCGAGGTTGCGTGATACACCTTAAACTCTGGGACAATACTGTGGGACGTCTAAAATAATCTACCTACTTCTTTTCCAATGTTTAATACGTTCTTCAGCCGGTCCGAGAGGCAATTATCGTAATGTGCAGAATCCATTTCCTTTCCTGTGTGTGACCACATTGCAAGCGTCTCCATCAATAATTATTAACAGGCCTACAAGAAAACAAATTTTTTTAGGTGCCTTGGATTTTACAACTGGTGTTAGCCATATTTGTGTCGCTAAATCTAAATATGAAAACAATTTTCTCTATCAGCTCTAGTTTTATAGATAAATGTGTTCTGGAGGTGCAGTTTTACTGTGAAATACGCAGTTCTGACTCTATTTTGTGAAGCTATAACTCACATTTGGTTACTTAAGTCTATATGTCGGGCGCACGAGAGGGCGAGAGTTGAAGATTGAAATAAAAGAAAATTTGGTGAGCGTGAGAAGAACTGTATTATGTGCAATAAATTGAGTAGAATTTGTGTACAAAAGGGCGACACAAGAGGACGACTAGTAGTATGCGTGAATTGGTGGGAAATTGGAAGGAGAGAGCGAGCTGTAACTGGGCTGAGAATTCATAGAGGAATGTGTTTGTGAGTAGTGGGAGACGAGTGACTTTCACGAGAGTTCAGTGAATGAATTTGGGTGGAGCTGTCTGTTATGGAGAGGAATCTGAAATTGAGGAGAGGGAAAATAAAGAAAGCAAAAACCCCACTTCAGTGAAATCTGTAGCCGGAGGTGGAATTTCAGCAGGTACTAAGGTCTTTGGAGAAACAATGACTTGGCCGTTAAGGGCCAGGGAGTCCTATTAGAGCAGGTGTGGGAACTCCGAGGTCAAAGAACTGATACTGATCGAACACTATATACATTTGTCATATTGTCAGTGTGACGCGGAAAAGTGGTTTTGGAAAAGCTAAAGCGTCAGGAACATCAATGGGTGATGTGTGTGGATCTAAAAATGGTAACCTTTCTCCTTGGACAGCAAAGTGGCTACACCGAATATCCTTGATTCTTGTGCGTCTGGGTCTACCAGAGACAAAGTGCAACACTTGGTTAGAAAAGAATGGCCTAAGATAGAAAACATGGACGTTGGGAAATAAACGAACGGGAAAATATCATTTTTCCTCCACTTCACATCAAGCTGGGCCTCTTGATAAAGCGGATCGTGTTTTAGATTTATAGAGGAGAACGGAAAAAATTAAAGCAGGAATATTTGACGGTCCACTAACAAGACAACTTACAACTCTGCCTTCGCAAATTCGACGAATGACGTAAAGATGAAAATTATGTTGAACCGGTAAACGAGATGCTTAATGGTTTCAATTCCCTTGAATGTAATATGAGTATTGAGGTGCACTATTTACACAGCCGTTTAGACCGTTTAGTTGAAAATTTAGGAGACACGGGTGAGGAGCAAGGTGAGAGATTAGACCAAGTTATTTAAAACTGTGGAGGACTGTTACCAAGGAGTATGGGATACGCTCATGATGGCACACTACGGCTGGAGTTAAAAACGAGACTGTTCCAAAATACATTTCTGAGTGTTCAGTGACTTTATATATTTGTATAATATAATAATCAAAATTCCACGTTTACTTTCTTGATTTGATCCATTATTTTCACTGAAAACAACACAAAGTGTAGTCCACCAAACAATAGAGCTGGTAGGCGAAATCTAACGGTATGTTTGAATTCAGGGCGTCAAATTCTTATAAAATCAGCTGAAAATACCCCGGCACCCACACAGCTGTTGACCCGAGTAATTAGGTCTCGAAACCGTTTAGACGCATCTCGAACTTCGTCCAAAATATACTTCGATGTCAAATAAAACTTTTCCCATTTCATGAGATTTATATAGAAGGGTTTGGAAGGTCGATCGTTCCACGCGAGCTCCCTTCGGCTCGTTTAGGTCAAAATATCCAGTACGAACGATCGCACAATTTTTCTTACTCTCTTATTTTGCATTCACGAGGCAAATTATATAATCATACGTAATCAATAAATAATTATTTTATACGTAACTGTTGAAACCTTTACATATACAGGCGACGGAATTAAAGATTCGTATACAATTTCACGTGGGGATGAAGCCCACAACGGAGAGATATTTCTTTACAGAAATAAAAACCAAACAGAAGGAAAATAACTAAAAATAATTGAAATATAGGTGTATTAAAATAAAATAACAGACTTCTCCTTCCTAACCAAAATCTGAACCCAAAAGATATTTAAGAAAATAAGAATTAAATTAAAACGTCTTTCTACCCTACTTCTGGCATGACAAAAAAAACAAAGAAGAAACAAAAAAATGAACGCGACTTGCTGCCAGGGATCTTCTTTCTTCGTTCGAACCTGAAGCTCTCCAGAAGAACCCAATCAGGAATTGGAACCGAAAACGGGAAAACGACTTGAAAACGGGAGTCGGAACGAGTAAAAACGTCCTTTTTCGGGGAACGGGAACACGCGGAAGCCAAAACCAAAACAAGAACACCCCTGCGAGAGAAAGAAACAACACCCTCCACCGCCTCTCATAAACCTCCCATCCGGTTATCACCTGGGAAGGCGCTGTTCCTAGCCTCCACCCTGGTCTGTTCCAGGCGCCCAACCGCATTTGTAAAGTAACCCGTTACACAACAAAGCCTCCCAGAAGACCGTAACGTAGTACAAAATTTAATTAAATAATAATTTGTTTTCAGTTTTAGTTGAGTGCACACGCAGCTTTCTATTTTCGCTCAACCCCTTTGTTACTTCCCTTAGCCCTACGGGATAGAAACAAAAGTCGTCCGGCTGAAGAAAAAGCTTGAGTTCGCTTTAGATATTTACGGTTTACTGAGTCCGAAAAACACCGCGCCAGAAAATGGCCTGTACACTCTTGTACACACTATGAACGCGATTGAGAAGGGATAACGCTGGATCAAATCAGAGAGTGAGAGACTGACAAAGAGAGGTGTGTGTGTGAGACAGACAGATACTGTTTGTATTATGACTGATATAACCCTCGTCGAGGGTTTAGGAACAGTCATCAAATAAGGAAACAGACCAGATACTGACTTCATTCAAATAAACTAGGCGAGATTAGGACCGTGTCTCCCCTGGAGAATTATCTCTTCATTGAAGTTAATGTACCTGTTTGGTGAGTCCGTCTTCTCTGGCTGGTAAGATGTAGCGGCCGTTAAGTCAGTACGATGACGTTTTTACATCGATAGGGCTTGCCCACAGAATCATGCCAGGCGGAACTAACCCAATCACATTATTACCTAACCATCTCTTCCGCCCCCCCCCCCTGAATAAATAAGTATAAAAAATTTCTCATACTGTCGGTTCAGATAGATATAAACTTATATATAAATGTGTTTATACGCTACCAATAACTTTGCAAGCTTTCTTCCTCACGTTACTGCTTCGTATATTGGTTCCTTATTCATTCTGAACAATCCACCTATGTTTTCGGCCAAGAAAATTGTTTCACAACCCCCCCCCAAATTTGACACTTCATTGGAGATTCCAAACTCCGTTGTCCGCCATTCAGGCCACATTTTGGCTTTAACTTGTTCTAAAAAATTCGTTAATTCGAAAACGAAATGTAGGCAGTTTTGTTGCATTTACATCCTATTCGGTGTCGTTTCCTAGGTATTTTTGGATGCTGAGTAGAATGAACGACTCCTAGAGATGAAAGAGTGCGTCTAGACCCAAAACAGTAAAATCCCAGTAAATGCAGTGAGAGGAGCGCACTAATTGAAAGAACTCGGGGGATAATACGTTGAAAGCCACCTCAGGCCTGCACTCATTTCTTTAGGCTTTCCTCCCCAGCTCGCTCCAACCACCCGTCAGCTCGACTCGTCAATTCGTGCCAATTACCTACAGGCGCCTAGAATAGGTCCATTTTCGTCGTTCTGTTGTAGTCAGGTCATGTTTCGTATGATTGACTGTTATTTTACGACTAGAATGGGATAGGCCTTGGAGATGTGAGACTACGTCGAGATCAGAGGCCTCAGAGGTGTACGACTGCGTCTAGATGGGCAACAGTAAAATCGCAGTAAACATAGTAAGGTGAATTCCAGTAATATTTAGTTTTCTCCCCAGCGTGCGCTCATTTTCTCTTACTGCCTGCCGCCTCACTCCAAACGCACGTGAGTTCCACTCGTCCCAATTGCCTAGTGTCAAGTGTAGTGTTCACATTTCGTACCGTTTACTAGTATTTTTCGATGCTGTACCGAATGGGATGGGCCTCGAAAACATGACTGAAACACCCGTGTTGTATTTTAAATATTTTTCGTCGTTGTATTGAATAGGGTAGTCCCAATCATGCTGTACAAGAGAATAATAAACCGTTGTGTAATAAGTGCAGCGTTTTTGAGATTTATGTTAGTTTACAATGTTCGTTTAGGCTAAATTTCAATGAATAGATCATGTTATTTATACGTTGAACATAACAGTAGTACACTTAAAGGCACAACTGGGTAGATTGACGTCCACCTACCCCCCTCAACGCCGCCCAGCAGATGACGTCATTCCCCCCCACCCAACCATGTGATATGACGTCAGAACCCCCCCCCCCCGCGTGTCCACATAATCATGTGACGTCATACCTCCCTCAAACTGTATAACTTCTGAGAGTATCCCCCTCACCACAACTACTTTAATTCCCTATTGATCCCCTCAACCTCCTCATGTGATGTCATGCTCCTGAACCGTTGCTGCAACTATAGTAGAGGGGGGGTACGACGTCACATTAGTTTCCTTTGAAAAAGGATATCGATAGTGAATATCTGACATAAGTTCGAACTGTTTGTGCTGGCAAGCCGTTTAAAAAATAATGATTCCAATATATTGAAAATCACAACAGCAACAGCTCGGTATTCTTCACGTAGATTCTGCCATTTGATAGCGCTGGGTCACATGCTCTTCTGATTTCTGCGTTTCCACATTTTGCGTCTTCAGAAGCCGTCAACTTACTGCTTAGACCACAATATCAAAAGTCGTTAGTACTTATGATAATACCAATTTTTCCTTCACCGGAAAAGGGAAATCGACTGCCAGCTTTCCAAGTAGGAAACGCTATTCACTTGGGGTATAATAATCCCGAGACTTCCATTTGATCATCATTATCGAAAGGCACTCGATCGATCGTAATTCTGCTCAAACTGCACAGGTTCGCCCTTCTAAGCAGTTTATTATATCCGAATACCGCTGCTTAGGTCTTCTTCTTTTAAGATTAACCACCACGCCATGGTCCACGCGCCATTAGCTATCGATTCGGTCAATTGCCACTCACATCATTTTTATCGTAAAAGTGAAAACGGGGGGCAATGAGCGAACGGACATCAACAAAATCGAATTTGACGTAACTGACCCTTGAGGTGTGCCGAGCATTGAAAGATAGATAGAGAGAGAGGGATTGGTTGATGAATTTATTTTACCATCAGGGACAGTTAGTCTTCCATTATCCCGAATACGTACAATTTCAAAAAGTTCTCTTCTAACAATTAACTATAATAATAATAATAATATTTAATAAATCAGACGCCAGATCTGAATGTCCCTCCTGCTATTTGAAATTAACATTAACAACAAACTTCTTCAAGTTGCTAATGGCCCTCCACATCCCTTATACTTTTCTAACAACTTGTTTTCAGAGGTCTCCATAAACTAATCGATCTTCAACGATAAATAGAAAAACTCACAATGTTGACGTCGCTCCTTGCCCCATGAAAACCCGTTCAAGCGTTTTTGTGCGATGCCATGTGGGGAGGAGGGTTCGGCCTTTACTCCAAGGAGCTCTCTGTGCTATGAAAATAAAAATTTGGCGAATGTAAAGGGGCTTCTCCGTTTTCAAAATTTTAAACAAGAGCGACGCTATTAAGAGTTGCATCCTACCTCGTGTCTTTAACCACTCCAAACGTAACGTGCTCGCTCGATGGAACCCTCAGGGCAAAGCTGAGTGCAGTATTTTGAGCCCTGAGCACAGTTGATGAGCGAGGGGAGCCTTACAGACCTCGGGAAGTCCACCTCAAGACGCCGGAGCTGGTAGATGCCCCGAAGTACAAGGGTTTTTTTTGAAGATGTGACTTGCTCCGCGGAAATTCCCTCTGCACTCTGGTGAGCAGCTGGGGATAACAATTCAACGTCGCTTTTGTCTTCGTTCGTGTTCGTCCCGTGTGAGGAGTATCAACCGAAGGCCATGGAAAGATCACCACTGAGAATCTCCAGTGTCCCCTGAATCTGGTGTACGACGCATGTCGTGTTCCTTCAGTGATCCTGATGGTGATCAAGATTCCCAATTCTCTCACTTCAACAGCCGATTCTTGTTCCTTTACACTACAAAGTACCGTCCAGGAAGGTGCGATTTGATCAACACCTTCATAACCATATCTTGCTACGCCTATTGATTCGAGGACTGCCAGCAGAAGCCAACTGCCGACTGGATCTGATCGAAGGCTGAGGGAAAATCCACGAGAAAGGGCTATTAGTATGGCCTTCTTGAGTGAGCTATCGACGCACCACAGGTCTGTTTCCTTATCAACATGCCTGAACCCTCATGAGAGAGTTATCAGTTGACGCAATTATTCCTAAAAGCCCATATGCTGCAAACGAATTGCATTCAACTCACACGCATTTCTCTCGTGCCAGTGTGAAGTGGCCACCAATGACGAGTTTTGGGATTAGCCACAGGTGTATTTATCGTCTTGAGCCCAATTTAACGGGTTTATCCTGTTGTTCGGCGGTGTTAAAAAAAATCCGGTGGACGTACGTAATTAATGCGAATAATAATCCGGAAATTACGGGAGCAGGTTGAGTGCGCACGCGCTCGACAAGGTTCACTTCCCACCGCAGGCAGTCGTCCAAGTTTTTTATCAGCCAGTCCGCCTGTGCCGTCCGATTAGACACTTCGGGTTTGGAGTTCGCTTCCAGTTCCGATGGCGCCAACTTCTAACGCACGTGAGTTTCTCTATATTTTCGTTTTCTTTCACAAAGAAACACTGCGTCGATCTTTAAAGACGGTGTGAGATTATTCTGGCACTGTGCGCCTGGAAATAGAACGTACGAAGTGAAGCACCTCTCGACTCATTCACCGGTCGAGCCAAATGAGACCCATCTCACACTAGCGACGAAACTCGCTATGTGATGTCCCACATAATTACTGCGTCTGATATCCTCCAAAAGTACATAAGTAGTGGAAGCAAAATCGGATCGAATATGAAAAGGCGCGTTTGTAATATTCATGGATAACGGAATTGTGAAAGTCGATCACTGAGAGGAAGGCTGCAGCAAGAGGGGCGTGTGCCTCGACTCATACAGCATTTCATCCCTTGGCATGCAAGCTAGTAATACAGTAAGTGTGCGTTGGAATGAATTGTGTTGTCTCACTAAGATCTGAAAGCTGAGTCGTGTTTCACAACTATCCCTGAAGGGAAGGCTGTTAGAACCGCAAGCAAGAGGAGGGTTTACTTTTTTTGTTAACTGATAGCAACTGATGACAATGCGGTCAAACAGGCTGCGTCTATAATGCGACATTCCTATGGGCCTCCATCAATTTCGCACGAAGCGCAAGATGACCTTTAGGTCCTTCTCTGCAAGCTCTTCTGTCTGCAGTACAGATCCATTTGGGGGCCTTCTCATTTCTCTCTATCCCTTTATGACCTGATACTCGACACAAAGTGAATGTGTTCTTCTCAACCAGGGTCTCTAGCCCTGTTCAGGCACTCCCAGATCAGCCCTGACCACATTTTATTAGAAGGCCAGGGCTTTAAGTGGAGCCTGACTGCCTGATATACTGCCTTTTTCCGTTTCAACACCTACGCGGTAGGGGCTGCATGCATACCAGCATTTGATATTCAGGAAATATAGCATGCCACATCATCCCCAAGTCGACGGGAGATCACAGTTCCAACCGTAACGACAGAGAAATTTTGCCATTCAGATACGGCGCCTTGGGAAATGGGTGGGGGGTCGAACCACACGCCACTTCATCCAAGGAGGGAAAGCTGGTAGCTCGGGGATCGAATTGCTAAATTACCATTGACAGGAAGGCTACGAATACAAATACGTGGAGGATTCCAGCCCAGAGAGGAAGGAATCTACTGGAGGAAATTGCGTCACTTGGTCCATGGTGTGAGGGCTGGTGAAGCAGAAAATGGAACACGAATACCACGTTGTGCCTAAAAGGAAGGCTGATGATAGTGTAATAGGATGCTGGATCGATAGGTGTGGCAACGCTTCAATAGAATTGTCGGGTCATAACAACCAAGCATTAGTAGAGGTACAAATAGTGTTGTACCGCCTGACTCCCATTTAAGGCACCAGGCGATTGTGGTCTAGTGGTTAAGACATTGGTTCATAATCTCGACGATAGTCGGGAATTGTGGATCAGAGCTCCGCGCGATTTGCCGTAATTTTTGCCTGAGTCAGCGGATCCCCAAACGTCTCCAAACCCCCCTCGTAACAGTGTATCATTCAGCTTTTGTTACGAGGAGTGGCAATACAGTTGAACAGTGTGGGATTGATTGTGTGCCATGCTGTCCTTGATGCAAAGGCTAATAATACTTCAAGTGGGTAGAGAGTGGAATAGTACGCTACTTCATTCTCAAGAGGAAGCCCCTAAACTTCAAGTGGGCGGGGGATCGACCTTGTTGCTATTCCGTTCTAGGGGTGTAGATATGGTAATAAGGAGAACAGACGAGGGTTCAAAATGTGCAGAAGCAATGAACGATTGTTGAAAAACAGAGCAGTAGTCCGCGATACCAAATAAGTAGCTACCTAAGGGCCTCGGCTCCCACCAGGTGCGTTTAAAAGCACGACTGTGTGAATTTGATAACTGTGTTAAGTCATTTAAAACAGTACGCTAAGAAATATTCTTGGAACGAGATAATCACCACGACACGCATTAGTTTTCGAAAAATTGAGGAAATCCCAGGTGGCATAAATAAATGTGTTGCCAATTGTGATGAGTAGTAGGGCGTTGAAAAAATTACTGACGAGTGTGAATTTTAATATTTAACCCTATTTGAATAATAGTGAAAGTATTTGTGTGTAAAGCAGATCAATTGAATGAAGTCCCTTAAACACTGTCCGAGGTACTTAGTTTTGCTCTAGGTGGTGATTCTAGGTAGCAAAATAGTGTAATTGGCTTAATACGAAATGGAACAGAAGTTGACTTCAGGCATCACAATGACCAAGTATTTTTCTTCAATCCATAGATTTCAATTAAATATTTACCTTCCCCACCCTTAGGGAGTAGGAAGGAAAGTTAAGTAATCCCTTCATCCCCGAGGGGAAGGATGAAAATACAAGTGGGTGGTGGCTCGAATCGTGTGCCTCGTCTCCCCTTGAGATATAGCAAGTGGGTGAAGTATGCGATTCTGTCCATGATACGAAGGCTGCTAATTTTTCAGGTGGGTGGAGGTTCGTCTCATGCCGTTTCCTCGCCAAAAGGAAGAGTGGCAAAGCTGCAACAATAGCTTTTCATGAGCGGGATGTATGAGGGAAAAACTGCGCTAAAATCTTTTTTCGTAATTTGTTGTGCCACTCTTTCCCTCAAATGAAAATTGCATTGTACTGTTATGCTATTTGGAATCAAGTTAATCGAAATCGTCACGGCCGTTTCAAGAAAAAAAGTCGGCGTTTCTATCACTATGATAACTATAGTAGGTTTCCAACCGATTTTGCACTTGACCTCATTTTGGCGTTAAGTGCAAATGGAATTCAACTTAGAACTAATTTGATTCAGCCGTTCTCTTTTTGTCAAATGGTGTTTTCTTGGCTCAGACGACTTTAAAACGAAGAAAACAATAGAAAACGTGCGCCGCATCACACAACTTTCCTTACGTCCACGTTCACCCATTTGCATTCATGGTTTATTCTACTACTCAATTTATTTTTCACTCAGTTCAATTGAAACATCACAGATCCGGAATTTATTGTGCTGCTCGTACTCATGCCTCGACCATTATTCGGCAATTGGTGCACAGAGAATTAATGAGGGTGTCAACCCGTTTTTTTTTAAAGGATAAAAATCATTTTTCCAGAGTTATTGGGTAAACACATTTAGAAATGGTAGTACGTGAAACGGCGTTGGTTGAACTAGCCCCTGTATACTTTATGGGCGTTATTAAAAAACTTGTATAGGTACTTGGGTGGTGTACCACCAGAATTTTTCTGAAGAACCTAGTAACATTTGAGCGGAGTTTGTATGGAAAAAATTACGCTCAACTCGATTTGCGGTAAAATATTTGGTAATTTATTGTGCTGCTGTCATTTTCCCACAAATGGGAATTTACAGCACAGTTATTTATTGAGAGCTGTCCATTCGAAAAATTTAATCAAAATCGTTATAGCCGGTTTTGAGAAAAAAAGAATTTGGTGTTTGATAACTAAGATAACTATAGTTATTTTTGAGCGGATTTTGCTGCCTTATTTTGGCGTCCCATTTATTTACGTTTTCTTTCAATTGCTTTCACACACACAGAACATTTTCCCCACGTTCAGACATCTGTCAAATTGTTCTTCGTATTTCGTAGGAGCGACGGTGCTCAAGGTTCTCGAATTTATTTGGTTACTCCTACACAGATCTGTATGTAGGCGGTTTATTAGACTGTCGATGTCGTTTTTTTTTGTGAAAGTTTCGTGTTCACTGTTCATGCATTCCCACCCGCACGTTTCTCATAAAGGAGACTTTAAAATGTGAAGATGTGTAGAAACGTGAGGATTGGTGGAACTGTTTTGATTTTTTGACATTTTATGTCTTTACTTTGCTACATAAACTCGAAAAACGTTACGCGGGCGATGTAACGTGGGATATGTAACGGAGAAGCGTCACGAAATATATTGTGTGTGATGTTACCAATTGCAATTGACGCGGCCATTATATCGAAACCATCAACGATCACAATCAAACGTAGTTATCATTGCATAAAAACAAAAATAAAAGACATAAAATGTCCCTAGTGTTTGCGTACTTGTACGAAAGCTGCACCGTTTGTGTTTCTCAAAAATTTCCGAAGTTTTAAATAGATCGAGTAATTCGATAGGAAGGTTTATACGCACAATACATGCATTTTTATACATTCCTTAGACTAACGGAGTAGGAATTATGAAAACGGCTGTTTTTAGAAAGATCGTGTGATACGTTGACTGATTGTTTTCAGCCGCCAACAAAACTTTCTTTTTCTCTTCAAGATCCGACGGCGAAAAAGTTTCGTCCCGTCAAATCCGAAAGAGTTTTATACTCATTTCCCGCTACAGATCGATATGACGTCACTGCGAATACCGTCTGCTGTGTGTCAACCGTCAACAGGTTCACCCCCATAAGCCGAATCTCAGGTGGGAGGAGTTAACAAACTATTGACAATAGATGCCTTTGACTCCTCGAACGTCGCCTTCGACTCAGAGGATATCAACCTGCTGACTTCGCTGATCTCGCCAGCCTCATCAGCTTCGTCGCAGAAATGAACAATGCACCCTTTGATAGCAAAACTTATATAAACCCCCTGCAACATTAAGCAGCAGCTTCACTTCCATCCCGTCTCCTATAACGTAATTTCATTTCATAATTAAGCACTATCATTTTCGGGCACGTGAGAGTGACCTACGTCGCCCAGAATACACTTATTTGACAGTTTTCATTTCGAGTTTGTTTTTTTTCCTCATGCATCAGACGGATAGCCCCCCAATTCATTTCGAACAGTGTGAAATCGACAACGTTGAGGATGCACGTTCGAGAGACCGTCAAACTCCAACGAATTGACGGGGATATGTAAAATTTATATTCTTCCTTCAGAGAGGGGGCAAAGGAAATCTGTCAGGGTCAGGGTCAGGCGTTGGGTGATTTAACGAGTTGAAGGACTCGACCGAAGGACAATTAATCCAACGTCCATCCTGGGAACCTAATCGCTTCTGACGTACAAGAAACCGTTCCACGAATATACGCAAATTATACGTTAATGCGTACGAAAGCCAAACAACTGGCGCCCAGTTGATTATCCGGACGTTCGCTGAGTCGCAATTTGACTGGAATCGTGCCGCGGAATAATGAAAGAATCTACAATTCGAGGGAGGCAACAAAAACAACTCTTTTTCCCTGTGTAAAGACTATTTTTGGCTTATTCCGGTTAACGCGTGGAATGATAATTGCGCGAATTTAGGTTTCCCTAATATAGTCGGTCATATTGTTAGAAAATATTTGACCACTCCTTTTCGAAAAGAACGCATTTACTTGGTTTGTCGTGGAACGCAGAAACGGGTGGCTATGTCCTGCTTTGATTCGATGCCCTTGCACTCAGAGCACAACAGACGAGAGTTGATTTGATGTTATGGCACTTCAGGCTTTTCTTCAGCGTCCAGTAAGGGAAGCTCAATCTATTAGGAGCTACCTCGATTGTCAAGAGATGAACTAACTTAAAACCTTCAAACTTGTATTTCCGTGCTCCTTCAATTCAGGAAATATTAGATAACTAATTGAATCAATGAAGAAGACTTTGAAACAAATTCATTACGCACAAGCCAAACTGGCAGACATATCCATTAAAGTTTAAACTAAACTTAAACAACTCTTGAGGACTAAATTATTGAAGACGAAAAAAAATACAAAGTAAAAATAATAATGTTCCGATGGTTGAACTCATGTTAAATTAAACTCAAATCAACTAGACGATTAAATAAAGAATATCTGGTGCAACGCTCCACAAACTTTCCTCAGCCTCACGTATGTTCAGCAATAGCCATCTCTCCAGTAGCAAATGCGATCTGTTGTTCACTCAGTTTACATGAACCTGCTAGAACTTATCGTCACGTTCTATATCAAAGATGGTAGCTGGGGCATCATGGTCAAAGAGGGTCGAAGGTTATATTTGAGAAGAGCCGAAGTGCCAGACGAGAGCAAAACGCCTTCAAGTGCTCCAGAGTTGGGCAGGGACGTTGGGAGGTGAACTGCCACGCTTATTGCGCAGATTTACTCTGGAGGAGATAGGGGGAGTGATGAATTGTTACCTCACCCTGTTTCCGACGGCACAGGAACATTTCTGGAGCTAACTCCATAAAACGAGGACAAAACGGCCCTAAGTATTGCCATCTACAGGTACTGCCGCTCCTTCCTCTGTCCCAGGAAAGTCCAAGTCCGCTGGTACCTTCAGGAGGCAGTATTGGAGCTCCATCCGTCAGAAAAATACTGTGGAATGCTGGAGGACCGTGTATGAGTTTGTTTAGACTGGCCTGTCAGAAGAAGACATAGTAATGGAATGTGTAGAAACACCTTGATTCCCTGTATGCTAGAAAGACCCTCGAGGTTAGGTGTCATGGCTCCGCCTTGAAGTAGTATTCGAAAGGTCCAGAAGGAGACGTCAATAACGATTTCGTTTTGTAATCGGCCATGACTGCCTGCCTGTCCATATTCATCACATCACCATTGCCGATCACGCTTATACAAGAGCAGAATGGAGAATGACTCTCTTGCCGATTGCTGTCTTCCCTAGCCCACTGGACAATAAACTAGAATACTGAATAGCTCTCACGGATACTCTGGATGCAGGCGCAGAGCTAGCGCTGAAATTATGCTCCACTCATTTTCAAATGCAGCAAGCAGCTCGGAGTATGCTTTCTTTGCAAATACCAGTAACACCACCTTGAATTCCTGTAAGCCTCAGACCTCAGCTCTAGCAGTTAATGAAGTTCTCTGTGAAGAAGTGCTGAACCTCATCATCCACGATTTGGGGACATTATGAACTAGGACTTCTCAAGATACAATCAAGTCCCACTGCTCACAGTATGCACCCACAGCGCCAATGTTTCCTTGTAAATCTTGAGAACAGCATAAAAAACTGTTTTGTATTTTATTGCCAGTAGCCTCCAAGAAGTGTTAAGAAAGCGGCTAGGTTATCAAAAAGTGGGAAGAACTGGAGCATTAGAGTTTGTGAAGGAAGAGGATACGGTTGGCGAGATGCCCACTGCCAATTACCGCCTACATTTATCTTAAATCAATCGACACATTGACTCAGTATGTTACCAGTTGATATTGTTGGTGACAGAAGGCCTTATAGGGGCAAGAGCCTGGTAAAACTAAAACTTAACGGAAATCCCGTACCACCCGCTCAGTAACCAAAACGATGCTGAGTGCCTGACATCGGGCACAAGAGGCAACTCCCTTGGTTGCTTTCCTCCGGATTGCCACTTAACGCGGAACATTTACACCGTTATTCTTTACAACCAAAGAATATCTGGGTCTTGAACTTTCAAGGTTCAAACCCCGCCGCCAACAATATCACCCACAAAGTAAATGTTTCCCCAGGACTTCTCAACTCCATGTCTTCGGAGCACCAATGCGCTTTTACCAGCGTACTATTCAGATACACATCTAAAAACCCTGCAAATTATTACACAACGGTTTATTATTCGGATAATCAGCTTGACCTAGCATTAATGCTCCGAGACCCATCCTCTTCGATTCAGCATCGAAAAATATCATAATGAAACCCAAAAAAAGGTCGAAAAGAACTGAATCGTAATATTAAAATAAACACAAAAAAAACGAAAGTATCTAGAAAAAACTGAATTTTAATATGAAAACGAGCACGCTAAATACTAATATCAAAATTTAACCAAAAATCTATGAAAAAAAACAAAATGAGAATGAAACGAAAGAATCTAAAAAAATTGAATCATATTAAAACCAAAACGTCGGGGAAATTGGAACGGGGGCGCTCGAAGCGAAAGGCGAAAGGGGAGTTGAGTGGTCGTTGGGAGGCAAGCGAACGGGAGGCGGGCTCGCTCGCCTCGATCGCGGTTGCTTTTTTAATGAGACGGGCGGGAGGGAGGGAGTTCAAACGACGAAACGCTGTAGCTCCCGCGTTGTACTGCGTTTCGTTAATTTTTTTAACCGTTTTTTGCCCATTACAACCACGGGCTTCGTCCGATCGGATTGCCGAGATGGCGGGCACAACTAGATACCAAATCGGATTTATGGGCGAAAGAACGAATTTTTTAGACCAGGTTAAAGGCACAAAACGGCGGACGGCGGACGGACATTTCAAATTTGGAATCTCCAAGTCTTGAAACGTAAAGTATCAAATTTTGAGGGGGGGTTGTAAAAAATTTTTCGTGACCGAAAACATAGGGTTATTATTCAGAATGAATAATAAACCAAAACTAGAACAAACCCTGCTTCACACCAGTACCAACCAGAAATGACTCTGACTTCTCTTCTGGCAACTACACCATCTTGTACACACTAAAGCAGCCACGGATTGTGAAAACCAGGAACAGTCTGGTATTCTCGACGTTAATGGGACTCAGGGGAACTCAGGGTAGTTAGCATTAGCTTCCATCTGGTAGAAGATCCTCCTCATACGCGAGGACACATAAACACCCACACACATACTTGTCTTTCTGGGATCTCTCCGGTCGTACTAGAAGTCCTCTAGTCAATCGCATTATTACTTTTTACAATTATCCGACGCGACGGCTTAAAACTCGATAAAGGTGGTGGAGCATCGAGACGGAGAAGATGGAACGCATTGACATTTTGAGCCGAGTGGCTTTCGAGATATTAACTGTTATACCATTAGGTAATTAACGTTTTAATGAGCGGAAGGAGACCCATTGTCTTATCTTTGTACACGTTAGAGAAACAATAACGTTATCGTAATCAACTGGCGCCCTTGACACTACCTGTAAAAAATTCAACTCTTAATAGAATTAATCATACATTATACATGAAGCCATCAATCGCCTGATCTACAAGTTGACCGTTAGCCGAAACAAAATATATATACGATAACTTGTACAGATCTCTGAGGCTCTCTACTCCCTGACACAGACAAAACAATACATTTCAGCGGCTTGAGCGGTTTCTTACATCTTATTCACGGTAAATGTTCGTGGAGCGTTCATCGCAATCGTAAAACTAACCGTTTTGGGAATGTACTCTCCCCGAAAATACAGGTACGCCGGGCAATGTTGACGAACCTATTTGGTTAACCATTTGGATTGAGTAAAGTGAGAGGAAAGTTGTTGAATTAGTGACAGCTAATCGTCAGCCTAGAAAGAAAACGTTTACTCTCCCGCTCCTCAAGGGATTCTGTGAGTGGGAATTTGGAAGACAGCCCTCCAAAAGTGACGTCTTCGCGTTCTGAAGGTCATTCCCAACACGGGAATAATACCGAGCTGAGCTGCATTCCCGGAGCTGCACTACATTTCCCTCTGGCAATCGCCCAACTTTTTCTTACTATAATAAGTATAGTGATCGTGTGAAAAAGGGGTTTTTTCAGATCTTTACATTTTGAGGCCTACTGGGTACGAAATATTTTTTTGAAGAGGATAACAAACATTTCTTAAAACTTGAAGAAATGGTAGTAAGTGAAACGGCGGTGGTTGAAATTCCGGAATTTCTGGAGTAGCCCCTGTACACTTTATGAGCGTTATTAAAGACTCATCGTGTAGGTACTAGGTTGGAGTACCACCTGAATTTTTTCGAAGTACCTAGTAACATTTGACCGGAGTTCATACGAAAAAAATTACGCCAAACTCCCTTTTCCTCGAAATGTTTGGTAATTTATTGTGCTGCTCTCGTCCTACAATGAGAACTTCATGTTATAGTTATCTTATTGGGAGTTGCCCGTATGAAAAATTTAATCAAAATCGCTATAACCGTAGTCGGAAAAACAAATATTTTGTGTTTTGATCACTATGATAACTATAATTAGTTTTCGGTGGATTTCGCTCATACCCTTATTTTGGCGTCCCATGAAAATCTGCGGGCTAGGTATCAAGTTTGAGCTGACTTGATTCCCTCAATTGCGTTCACAGATACACACACTCACACACAGATCATTTTCCCGAATAGTGTTTTTCGGACTTAGTTGGGCCTGAAACGTAAAGATCTGGTGAGAACTTTTCAGCCGATTACATTACTTCGTAGAGCCAAGAGAAGTAAAAACCTAATTTAGGCGCGTGGTCCGTGTGTGTGTGTCTGTAGTTCGATTTGCGGGAAAACGGGTGAACCGATTGAGCTAGTTCTTTTTTGTTTTGTTTGTTATTTTTTGTAAACACCAAAATAAGGTTATGAGCGATTTCTGTCGATGAGAAAGCGGGGGGGGGGGACGAAAATGAACCAAAAACTAGGGTTTTTCGCATTTTTCTCGAAAACGGCTCGAACGATTTTGATTAAACTTTCACATTACCTTTTACTAGTCAGTACAAAACTTGTCTTCTCTATACATATCCCCATGAAAATACGGTGAACGCAGATATAGGCCTATGAAGCAAAATAGGTTTTTTACGCTTTTTGGCAAAACGGCGTCAACTGTTTTCACCAAACTGATATTTGACTTGATATCTACTTAGTGTTCTCAATAAATGTTCCTCTGACTGTCCATTGAACAGAGATAAAAATGAAAATGTGACGAAAGTAACGTTTTTCCACAATTCATCTCACATTCCCCCATTAGTTGCCAGATCCGACTTTCCACAATTCACCTTAGCTCAAGACGAGCCCGCTCTTGTTAAAAATATCCACAATTAAACAGGTACTCCCGAACTCTTCCGTGCCTAGTGAGTAGGAGAGTCGATCTCCAAGACAAGGGCGTCTCTAGTTGAAGTCGATCCTGGAGGGTGGGAAAAAATGCTGTCGTTCCACATGTGGCTCCACTGATGTGTGCTATGGGCTTAACAGTTCCGCTTTATTTCGCACAGGAATACGCCTATTCATTTCCTTCAGTTCCGACTTGCGGCTGAGTGTATCTTAACCCTACATCCCAACTCTTTGCTACTCGATGCTCTGAGAAGTAACTTCTGGTGAGATCGATCGTTGGGAGATGATTTGAAGGGGCCTGCTAGGATGGCCAAGCATACACGATGTACTGTCCGTGTACACGATCGAACGATCGACCTGCGATGTGATGAACAAAACACCTGCCGTGATTGCAATTCCATTTCGGAATCGCTAAAGCCTCAGCCTGATGGTCTGTAGTTCGATTTGCGAGAGAACAGCTAGGACCCATTGAGCTAGTTCTTTTTTTTGTTGTTATTTTTTGTAGACACGAAAATAAGGTTGAGGGAGATGGGTGGGGGGACAAAAAATAGGGTTTTTCGCATTTTAGTTAATTTAGTTAATACCTACATATTGTTCTGAATAAATGTTCCTCTGACATTCCACTGAACAGAGGTAAAAATGAAAATGTGTCAAAAATAATGTTTTATTGGACATTTTTGTAAATTCCTGAGTAAGTCTGTAACTGGATTTCATCAATCTTTTACCCACATGTTGTTTCCCGTGATTATTTCTATATCTATCTGTTGAACGGAGATATAAGCCGAGTTAGCTCGGAAAATGAGATTTGCTGAATATTACTCGTAGTTTATCGGGTTTCCAATTTTCTCAAAAATCGCTTTAACGATTTCGATAAAACTCACGGAGTACTATCATCTAACTAGTACCTACATTTGTTTTCGATAAATACATGTAGAAATGCGTTGAACGAAGATACAGCGCCCGTACATGTAGTAGGTCGTCGAATTTACGGGGCTTACGGACGGTTACGTGTTGTTACCCACAAGATTTATTCGTTTCAATTCCGCGGAGTTTGAACCCATCACAAAACTGTATTGGTTCAAATTGAACTCTCTGAGAGTACATGTTTCTCAGTGAAACTGTCCTAAGGAGATAAAACCCAAAATGTTATAACAAACCCGTTATTTTTAAACGTTCTAAAATTGTATTCAGTAATCGCCAAATGAACTGACAATGGCCTAAGTTACTATGGTGCAAGACAACTGAAGAAGCGTCCCCAGGGTTTATCGACGGACGTTCCCCACAATACGACCTTTTACTGTGTATGTTACGTTGTGGATGTTCTATCGTGTAAATTCATCTTATTCTGTTTTCCACAACCCCTACATCCTTAGAGCAGTCTGGGCTTTCCACCGTTCTTTTAATTTATAAACTAGAGAAGCGCCCATGTACACGACATAGAACGAAAAAGAACATCCGAACCAAATCAGCTCAAATTTGGTATTGTACATCAACTGTACAATACCACTGAACTGAACTTGTACATCAATATCAGACCGTCCACGCAACTCAAACCCAAAGTGGCAGAAGACTTGAAACAACTGGAAAACAATGCCTGTAAATACAGAAAACGAGATAACGCCGGCACAACACGACACTTGACAAATAGGAACAGTCCTTTAAACACAACAGGCCTTTTAAAAAAAATGATGCGGGGAAGTAGCGTTTCTGATTTATTGCAGTTTACACACGACACCATTACGAATAACGGACAAGTGTTGCGGTTTTATTTCGCTGGTTTAATTTTCTTTCAAAATTATTGTCGAACTACTGTTCAGTACACGAAGCAGAGAAGTCAAGTGAAGCAGCGAAGGAAAGTTGTGGATTAAAGCAGCGAACTGGTCTGTATTACGAGTCGAAGCAAGGTTCACACGTGCAAGAGAAGTACAACAACAAGATAAAGTACTTGTTGTGTGAGTCTGTCTCCTCTGGCTGGCAGGATACTGTGGGCGAGCGCTTTCTATGTAAGGACATCGTCATCTGGCCGTTAAGTCAGTACATACCAACTGGCGGAACTAACCCAATTACTTTAATACCTACAACAACAAGAGTTTTACCGATGGGCCTTCAAACGTGGGGAGAATTGCGCATTAAGGCATCGAGAATAAGGTTGGAGGATCGTTAGTTGAATGAAGAACGTCTCAACGAAAAGTAGTGATTGACTGGAATAGTTGCCTTCCTTGTGAGGGAGCATCATGGAAATCTAAAATGCATCTTAAAGTATGGAGTTTTAAATTCTGTCCAACGAGAGAAATGAATCGTTTAGACTTAGGAGGGAAATCTCAGCAGTACAGCAATCTCTGAACAAATGTTTGATGATGATTTGAGGGTGAGTAAAATAATCTTTTATACGTTTTAATAAATATTAACGGTTTCAATATTTGGGGTTTTCAAACAAACTAAATACTGTTCCTTGATATAGTCGTGACAAATTATCAATGACAATTACTAAACTGAATCGTATCTACCAAAGAAAGAATATTGATAATCGAATATCAATATTTGGGATATTTTGATAATATATTTACATCTCTAGCACACAGTGGCTCTTCCACGATGCGACTGTGAGGGCGACTAAGAGCCGTCAGTTATTTTTCCCTAGCGATCGCCTGTCTTTTTACTTTCCTTGCTCTACGAAGTAGAAAGGAAAGTTATGTAATCGGCTGAAAAAAAATTTTTGAGTTCTCTTCAGATCTTTACGTTTCAGACCCCCCTGAGTCCGAAAAACACTATTTGGGAAAATGGTCTGTGTGTATGTGTGTCTGTGAACGATTTTTAGAGAAAACCACCGCACCAAATCAGCTCAAACTTGATATCTTGCCCGGAAGTCACTATGGGACGCCAAAATAAGGGTATGAACAAAATCCACCGAAATTTAACTATAGTTATCATAGTGATCAAAACACCAAATATTTTTTTTCTCAAAAACGGCTCTAACGATTTTGATTAAATTTCATATATTGGTAGCTCCAAATATGGCAATTATTCCATGAAATTCCCATCTATGGGAAAATGACGAGAGCAGCACAATTAATTATCAAAATTTTCGACGAAATCGGTTTTAGCGCGGTTTTTAGAGAAAACAACCGTACCAAATCAGCTGAAACATGATGTCTAGCCTACAGGTTACCATGGAACGCTAAAATAAGGGTATGGACAAAATCTACCGAAAGTTAACTATAGTTATCATAGTGATCAAAACACCAAATTTTTTTTCTCAAAAACGGCTCTAACGATTTTGATTAAATTTTTTATATAGATAGCTCTCAATAAGGCAATTATACCATAAAATTCCAATTTGTAGGAAAATGACGATAGCAGCAAAATAAATTATCAAAATTTTCGACGAAAAGCGTTTTTAGCGTAGTTTTTTCTTGTAAACTGGAATTTTTGTCTTTTTTTATTTATTTTCATTTTACTGGCCCCATATAACACTAAGGCTAGTTCTCTTAAAAAAACGAAACCGCTGGAAGGTCATAACAGCGAAACAAGGGAGGAAGACTATCAGCTCTTGAAAAAGTGTGGGACTTACAGCTCTTAAGAGCGAAATGGGCACTTTATAATGAATTGAGGCTGATGAGTCAGAACAAAACTTTGTAGCTGTTAAAAACCCTAAACCGGAATTCCGCAGAGCAAACTAAACACAGATTGTAAAAAAGCAAATTGGTGGCTAATTAATGAGTGAGGAGGACTGTATTACACTTGTCGGAATAGTGAGCAGTGTAGGTTGTGTGGGGAACTAAGTGGAGAAAGAGAGAGAGAGCGAGAGAGAGATTGTGTGTGTGTTGAGTAGTGAGTAGCGAAAGAGCTGTGTTTTGTGGAGAGGAACGTAAATTGAGAGGTAGGAAAAGGTTATTTTAAAGTCCAGAAAAGGGGGAAATCCATTGTCTGAAATAACTGAAGAGCTGGGCTGCCCACAATCAAAAGGGTTGAGGTAGAAAGGCCTTTGGGGAAACAATGTCTTTCTGTAGGGCCAGTGAAGAGGTCAAAAACCCAGCTAATTCGACCTACGCCAAACAATTATTAAACTTTGATCATATACACAGTACATTGGACTGCGAACCTACTTTTGTCTGGGAATTCTAGAATCAAAACGGCGCTAAAATAAATGTTCTTCGAAATTTTTGATAATTTATTGCACTGCTTTCACTATTTTCCTGTGGATGAGAACTTTATGGTGCTGTCACGTTAATTCGGAGCTGTTCATATTAGAGATTTAATCAAAAATCGTGATGGGCATTTTTGAAGAAAAAAATATTTAGTTTTGATCACTATGATAACTATAGTTAGTTTTGAGCCGATTTTACTCGTACCTTAATTTTACCTTACCATGGTGACTATCAAATTGGAGTCGATTTGGTTTAATATTTTATGGATAACAAAAAAAGTCACTTTTTTGGATTTAGCTTTACTCCCGAAACTGGTCGAACACTGATCGCAACTATACAAGCTGACTTTGAAAATTGGGAAGTATCCACGAGAACGTCGAGAAGGTACACCTTTACTGTTCCTCCACGAATCTGACTCATGCAGTAGCCAATCTATAGCGCGCTGGAACACACTGGAAGCGTTGCTAGGGCCAAATGGCCTAACACAGAACTGCCGAAGGCAAAAAGCTGTTTTCTCCCGGTTCTCGTTGGCCATTGGACTTGCCAGTAACCTGATTGGATTTCGTTAATTTTTTTAACCGTTTTTTGCCCATTACAACCACGGGCTTCGTTCGATCAGATTGCCGAGATGGCGGGCACAACTAGATACCAAATCGGATTTTTGGGCGAAAGAACGAATTTTTTAGACCACGTTAAAGGCACAAAACGGCCCGGACGGTGGACGGGGGTCGGGGGACGGATATTGCAAATTTGGAATCTCCATGTCTTGAAACGTAAAGTATCAAATTTTGAGGGGGGGTTGTAAACAATTTTTCGTGACCGAAAACATAGGGTTATTATTCAGAATGAATAATAAACCAAAACATAACTTCAAGGTGGCAGTAAGTGGTAGGAAACAACAGGAGCGAGAGTAAGACTGCTCGACTTTCATAAACGTTTAGCTGGTGAAACTATACGCTCTTGTGAGAGCTAGACCAACTGCTCATAAAAGAGCAAAACTGGTGATACCTTAAAGATTTGGCAGTTCAAAGAGCTCTTTAGAGGTAAAGCTGCACGTTGGTCGATATAATCTGCTTCGCAGAGTAATAATGGTGGACGACAGATTCGGTTCCCTGGCAGGTGATAAGCAAATTAGATTTAGCTTACAATTTATTTGAGATTCTGTGGCTGATCTTGGTTCATTCCCTTCCAGAGACAGGGAAATGAACTGACGTTTGTCAGTTGTAGATGTAATAGTAATTCACTCGTTTTCTTCTTTCAGGGTACACGTCCCTCTTGAAGGATGAAGGCTTCAGCAACCTCAATCAGCTCAAGGTGAGGCGCCTGTTGGGCCTCGGACTCGCCGAAATGCTCGGAACGGCCATCTTCGTTGCGACGGGTTGCGGCAATGTCGTCTCTCATCTTTCAGGTTCGGACGCGAGCCATATGAACACAGTCCTCAGCTTCGCTCTGGGAATAATCGCCAGTATCATAGTAAGTAGCGATTTAGAACGTGTCTTAGGATAGATAGACTTCGGATTCCTGTAAAATGGCGAGTATTTCGATCGAACGCGTTTCTAAGCTGATGTGAATGTGGCATGGGGAGAGAACAGTTGAAGCAACTACCGCCTTATAACGTGACCAAGATTAAGGGCATGGCAATACTTGAAGTAAACTGTTTTTTCCGCGGTCAGTTCACATGAGCGTGATGGTCGGCAGCATTCAATTTCAGGAACCAACCTACAGGTAGCATGCTATACCTCACAGTTTGCCAAAGTATGCGTATAATATTGGAGGTTCTCACATCAAAGCGCTTACCACCGTCAATAACATTCAAATGTAGTGTTATAATCAATTGTTCGTTAGTTATTTTACTATCATTTTATTGTCATTACTTCGCGTTTCAATTTTCAGATCTTTGGACCGATCAGTGGACCGATGTTGAACCCCTGTCTAAACTTGACTGCGCTGATCATGGGGCACATGTCGGCTATCAAATTTGTCTGGTACACCATTTTTCAAGTGATCGGGGCTTACTTAGGAGCCGCTTTCATTGTCGTAAGTAGAAACATCTCATACGTTTCTCGACGTTACCTTGTGCCTGTTATGATGCTTTAGAGGTTTTGGTGCTGAGGGTTCACTTCATGAATAGGCTAGGTCTGGTCCTTCAACGATAAGACAAACCCCTTCCTGCTTTGTGGCGGTGCTGCGTAGTTAGTCACAATTGGGGGGGGATTCGTCTTCAGTCGAAGCGTCATATCTCCTGTGACATTTGGCAAGTTTCGACTAAGTTGGGGGTAGGTGGAACTGCTACACGCCAGTGTGGCCATTTCCCACTAGACTTAGCCAACCAACTGGGATTGTTACACACGATGGATATATACCGCTAGATGGAGCCGATTCAACCCCCTGTCACACGATTGCAAGTTGCAAATCAACTCCTGAACAAAAGCAACCATCTAAATAGTGGGCAGTGTGAGCGTGGTCAATGTTTACGATAAAGTTGCTACACGCAAAAACAATCAGGAGAAAAATGTCGCTAGAAATTGTATTTCCGTGATAATTCTAACAATTGTATTTCAAGTCGCCACATTGGGAAAGAAAAGAGAAAGGAAGGGGAAGAAAGTATGTGATGTGACAAAGTCATGCTACTGTTCTCAGCCCCAAGTGCGTTCAGCTATTGTTATAAATCATGAGGCTGTCAACATTATAGAGGGTAAGGAGGGGTTTTAATAAAAATACCAGAAAGCGTCCCGTTGGGAGGGAATGAAATCGTGTTCTAAAACCCCTTTCCCTTCGCCCTGCCCCCTCCTCCACCTTGGCTGCGGGGTTACTGTAGGGCAGGGGGAGGAGAGAAGAGGGTGAAGTTTGAATACCTGGGAAATGGGACGACGAAGGATTAAAATTGAATCGGAAAACTGTCTTCTAGAAGAGAGATTGATTTATGGGCGACTGACTGGGATCAGGAAGCTTTGGCTGTTCACTCATGGGAACTCCATTCAGAGCTTATGGCCTAAGGGAAATAGTGAAGAACAAATGTACAAAACGGTCAAGTCAAACATCAGCTTTCTCACGAACATGGTCCGAGGAACACCAGAATCGGCCGTATTCTTGGTTGTGCCGTGCCCTTGGGGTCACTGAGGAATGAAGTACTACTCACACATCCCCTTGGGTAATACAACAAAACTCGTTGTCTCTAGTTTGCAGTGTTGTAAGAAAAATATCTGGTGCGTTGCAACACACAACTTTCCTTAGCTCTACGTCTATTCACTTTGTAAATGGCTAATTCTATTTAATCGATTCATTATCACTCAGTTTCTTTGAACTTGGTCAAACAACACGTCACAGCAGCAGGAAGCTGTAGCGCCTACAGTTATGGAATTTATTGTGCTGCTCGTACTCATTGCAGGACCATTATTGAGCAATTGGTATACAGAAAATTAATGAGGCTGTAAACACAAATTTTTTAAAGGAGGATAGTAATTACTTTTGCAGAGTTATTGGGTAATAACTGTTAGAACTGGTATTAAGCGGAACGGCGGTAGATGAAATTCAGAAATTTCTGGAGTGAGCCCCATGTATCTCATGACCGTTTTTAAATACTCACCCTATAGGTATTGGATTGGACTACAGTACCAATTTTCTTTAACATTCTACTAACATTCCAGCGGAGTTTATAAGGAAAAAACCGCGGTAAAAACGCTTTTGGTCGAAAATTTTGATAATTTATTGTGCTGCTCTCGTCATTTTCCCACGAATGGGAGTTTTGTTATATCATTGTCTTATTGAGAGCTATCCATATAAAAAATTTAATCAAAATCGTTAGAGCCGTTTTTGAGAAAAAAAATATTTGGTGTTTTGATCACTATGATAACTATAGTTAACTTTCGGTGGATTTTGCCCATACCCTTATTTTGGCGTCCCATGTTAACCTGTAGGCTAGACATCAAGTTTTAGCTGATTTGGTATTGTGGTTTTCTCTAAAAACTGCGCTAAAATCGATTTCGTCGATAGTTTTGGTAATTTATTATGCTGCTCTTGTCATTTTCCCACAAATAGAAATTTTATGGTATAATTGCCATATTGGGAGCTATCTATATAAAAAATTTAATCAAAATCGTTGGAGCCGTTTTTGAGAAAAAACAAATTTGGTGTTTTGATCACTATGATAACTATAGTTAACTTTCGATGGATTTTGTTCAAACCCTTATTTTGGCGTCTCATTGTGACCTGTGGGCGAGATATCTAGTTTGGGCTTAATTTTTACGGTGGTTTTTTCTAAAAATCGTTCACAGACACACACACACACAGACCATTTTCCCAAATAGTGTATTTCGGACTCAGGGGGGTCTGAAACGTAAAGATCTGAAGAGAACTCAAATTTTTTTTTTCAGCCGATTACATAACTTTCCTTTCTACTTCGTACAGCCAAGGAAAGTAAACATGCCTTTTGTTTCACCCACTGGTGTAGAGTAAATAAGCCAGTTCTGGAACCAGTGGCAAGGAGCAATCTCCCACCTTCTCTCCTGCAGGGCAAATCCCATAACCCATCACTTCTGAAAGTAATTTTACCGTTAATAATCGCGCTATTGTTATTTTCAGGTAGTGACTCCGAACATGCCATCAGGGTCTACAGGATTCTGCACCACTCACCCAAACCCTGAAATTTCCGCCTCTTCGGCCTTCGCCGTTGAAACTTTCGTCAGCTTCGTTCTGTGCCTAGGCTTGTGCCACATCTTTGACAAGAGAGTAGCCGAACAAGGAGCCTTTGTTTTCCTCAAGTTTGCCGTCATCGTTGTGGCCATCGTTCTTCCATTGGTAACTTGACTTGTCGAACTATTCGTAATGTTGTTGCAAAGTTACTAGTTCCACATCCCATAGGCACCAGTAGTCCATCTTTCACGCACACACGCAACACACAACTTTCCGCAACCCCGTAAATTCGACGACTTGCACTATTACGGGCTCTTTTGTCTTCGTTCAATGCATTTCTACTCCGTAATATTGATCAAATCTAGTGAAGCAGTAACCGCAGGTTTTACGAAAATGTTCAGAAATACCTTATTTTCGACACAGTTCCACTCTTAGCTCTGTTCAACGGACTGTCAAAGGAACATTTATTGAAAACTACACAATTTGAAAAGATTCTGGGAGTTTGATGAACTTATAGTTTGTCGGTACTTATTTTCGCTTTATAGGCGTATATCTCCGATCACCGTATTTTAAATATATATTTATGAAGAAGAAAAGTTAGGTACTAACTAGTAGAAGGTAATTTGAATGTTTAATCAGCCCTTTTCGAGAAAAATGCGAAAAACCCTAATTTTATTAGGTATAAAAATACAGGTATATTTTCGGCCCCCTTGACTAAAAAGTCTACACCCCCTCGTTCAGTCCAGCCGTTTCCACGCAAATCGAACTATAGACATACACGGGTCAGGCCTCAAAACGTCGGAAGAAAGCCCGCCTTTTATTTAAACGATCACTGTACCTTCCTTACCTTCGAGTCGCAGAAAGTAAAATTTAGGGCGACGAGATGACTGTAGTCCAAAATCCAGAATTTCCTTGGTTGTTCCTAATTATTTTAAGAACGGCCGAATCTAACGAGCGGGATTTGTGGAGAAAAAATCGATTTTTGTCGAAAGGTTTGATAACTATAGTTAATTTTGAGCTGATATCGCCCATAAATGGTGTCGCATATTGATCTTCAAGCTATAAAATTCCGCTTTTTTCAAGTCATTCTCTCTCCATCGCGTCCTCTGACACGCACACACAATGTTTTCAAATGTTGCTGTTCGCCCTCAGGAGACTTTGCAATTTTCAAATCTGAAGAAAACTATAAATTTGTAAAAATGTATAATGGTGGCTTAAGGGAGCTTTTATATGGCAAGAGAAGTTGTGTGATGCCCCCCTCCCCACAAGGCTGAATTTGAAAACGTTCGTCTCACCAGCCGTTTCGACCGTTTGGAATGAGATGTTCGCTTGGATAACAAGTCCAGTGAGATAAAGATAACTCTTAGCCTTAAATCCCGTTACAAGTTACAAAGTCAACATATCATCTAAGCGGTTTACTTTTAGACGTCGATATCGCAACATGTTTGTTTACTGTCGCACCTGTCCGGTTCGGCTCCAAGGAGTTCACAATTGACAGTTTGTTTTCAATTGCAGGCAAAATACGAGGGAGGAAGCGTCAATCCCGCCAGGAGCTTGGGACCGGCTTTGCTCAGCGGCGACTTTAAGGATCAATGGGTACTTGACACTTGTGCACATACTATAGCGTTAAGTATAGTATTACAGTAAGCAAAGCGGCGGTTAAATGTGCAACGGAGTCGTCATGTTCCTGAGAGCATGTTGGGCAGTAGTTACGATGACTGCATTAGCTGTTGCAGAGGCGAGTTACCTGGATCGGGACGAACGGTGATCTGAGAGTGCGTGTGTAGAGTGACACAATGTGTGACAACGAAGAACAAAAACTCAATCAAGAGAAAAGATCCACCCAATATAATAATATAACCACCAACTTTGTGCGTGTTCTAGATAGCCCAGATCTCAGAGTTGGTGAATACACCGTAATCAATATCAAAAGAGCCAAAAGACAAGACAGGTGAACCTTGGTAGAAGCGGAGAGCACCGAAAACCCCTGCAGCATGCATAATAGTCACATAAAGGAAAAGCTAGTTAGCTACATAGATGCTGTATAATCCGACACAGTCTGGTCTTGCAGCATCAAAGGTTTTCTAGGAAGTTTCCTTTCGAAGGTATTCCCCAGCGACCTTACAAAACCCCACAGGACAGCGAGGGAGCTGATCATGGCTGGAAGAAGGCTGTGTGAACCCCGAGCCTCCCATAACGTACTGCAGGTCTGGCAATTCCCTAGTCAGTGGAAACCTTCACCCGTAGTCACTCAGGCAGGCGACCGCAATCAGTCAGATCTGTCAGGCCATATTGACCGATCAGCCTTCTTTCCACTTTATACTAACCGTTAGAGAACTCTTGATGTTGCAGTTTTTCGAAGAAGTGTTTGCTCGCAACCTCATAGGCCATACCATCTTTTCCAGTTATCTCCCTTCCCTCCTCCTCCATTGTGAGACTCACTCGGATGGTGGCGCTTGGAATTTTCTGTGCCGGTCGGCTATCGTTCTCTCAGCATTTCGAGCGTGTTGCTGGCCGTGCCCTGCGTGCCTTGAGTTTTCTCAAGCAAAGTAACCGCGACTTTGCCAGCACGAATCACTTGTGCATCCAGTTCTTGAGTGTGTCTCCCTAGTTTGTCTCCCTTCCATACTGTACACAAATACATTCTGGAAAGAGTGCAACATGAAGCTCTAGACAACATTGGGATCTTATCGTATGACGTGGACAACGAGTCCTACTTTGCACGGTGGAATTTAGCGAATGAATGGAGCGAAGCTGAACTAACAGGCTCACTAATATTTTAATTTACACAGTCTGGGGGCAATGCGACCAAAGGCCGGCTCAGGTGTGACGCATCATACAATTGTCCTTGGCCCCACGTTTTTCAAACGTCCCAATGTCGTAAAATTGGGGACTTCGACTCGTGAGAGCTGTTCAGGAAAAAGAGGAGAATTGGAAAAACTCGTCAATGTTGAATATAATAACGTGGACTGTATTGGCATCAGAGCAGCGTTAGCATTACACGATCCCAATAAAAGTAGAAATGAGTATAAACTTACGCATCCATCAC
Organism: Pachypeltis micranthus; assembly: GCA_020466155.1. Classification (NCBI taxonomy): domain Eukaryota; kingdom Metazoa; phylum Arthropoda; class Insecta; order Hemiptera; family Miridae; genus Pachypeltis; species Pachypeltis micranthus. Next base: position 51,993,591 of record CM035770.1, on the reverse strand, counting down.
ACTTTATCCGGTGGTTGTCTCAAGAATGTACCTAAGGAAAAGTCTGCTGAAGACGTCATTGTCGACAGGCAATGTTTCTCGCAGGCAGAGACCAAGTACGTCGTAGCAGTTCTCATTGGAATCAGAGGATAGTTGTATGTCCCATGAACGTTGTGTGATGCGTCGCAAGAAATATTCTTTATTGGACTTGTCTGAAAATTCTTGGTAACACACCATTTACGAGAAAGGAGACAAGTCGGACAATAATGGTCGAATCAATTATGATTCTGTCCCCGCACTGTTCGCTATCCCCTAGGCCTTCGATAAGCTGTCACACGCCAACATCTTTCGTACCCTCTTTCCTGACGCACCCCCTGAGTCCGGATTTTAGGCACCACCTAAGCCCCATTCTTCGCTGCCCTTGCACCACAGGAATCACACCTTGATCCCCTTCTCTTCATACTGGTTATTGGTGGCCTGGCATCTGCAACGTTCTCAGCAAGGCTTGTCATATCTTGTATATGCAGATGGTGAAAGGCCGTGTGTGTGGCCTGTATTGCTCATCAGACTCGCCTGGATACCTTCACTCAGTACTGTTCGCTTCATGATTAGCCTGTCAAAGTGCCCGTCGTCACCCTCCCTTGCTTCATGCATCCATGCCTACTACATTGAGGGCTCCCCACTCACTCGACTTTCCACCCATTCGCGAGACTTCAGTATCATTCTCAACAAGCAACTAGTATTCAATGACCACGTCGCTCAGCTATCTGTCTGGGCTATGTAGTCTTTCAGATTCTAGAAGCGGCATACTGGAGAGTTCTCCCACATTTCGCTATTATTCCGCTTTACCGTACTCTCGTTCAACTCGTTCTTGAATAAGCGTCTGAGATGTGGAGCCCCTTCTACAACTGCCACCTCGACCCTCTGGACTACATCCACCATGCTGCGTTACCTTGCTTCAAGGTACAGATTCCCCACGACTGAGTCGCCACTGGGGCAAAGAGAACTGGGGGACTGCAGCCTCAAATGCCACCTCTTGTCCTCCCAGCCAGTCTCCCAGTTCCATCCCCAGCTCCTGTAGAGCTGGTATTCACTGATGCAAGGTCCCCACTATTCTCGCACAACACGCAATACGACCTTGAGGACCATCCCTGAAACCTCCTCCGACCACAGCTGAAGGATCCCAAGCATTCTGAGGCGCACCTTAGCCAGCCTTCATATGTTGTAACGAAAAAATAAATAAGGAAAAGGGAAAATAATAAAATAAATTTTAGTGGGGATGAACCCATGCATTTAGGAAAAAGGAGAAGCAAAAAAGCAACTAAGACACTTTTGGAACTATTTATTAAAATGAAATGGAGCTTCCTATACAACCAAAAAAGAAAAAATATTTGCTGATAAAAAAATAAATGGAATTAGAAATTAAGCGTCCTCTCCTACCTATGGCATGCCAAAAGAAAAAAAAATTAAACAAGAGCGACAGACTTCAAGTGACGTTCGAGTTTTCTTCCTCTTCGTTCAAACCGATGCAGGAAACGTTTTCACGCGGGAAGGGAGTAGGGAACAGAAGAAGAAGATCGAAATTTCGACGGGAACCTGGCCAGGACAAATCCAAAAACGGGAGAAGAAACTGGCCTCACCTTCCTTCAGTAACCGTCCATGGGCCTTCGTTTCTGACCAGGTTTGTTCCCAGCAGCTAGAACGGTTCAAGGGTTTTTTATAGCCCAAACCCTGAAACTGTTTCCATCAGAGTTCATGTCGCAATGTACACAGTACATGCTCCGCATCGCAGAATCTGCAACTCAGTACCTGTGACTTAACAATCTTGGCCTTAGTTGGCAGTTTGATTGAAAACTTTGACTGCCTTTAGCCTGGCACATCCCACTAATAGACAGTCCTGCACTTCTCCTTCCAGTTACCAACCTCCTTGATCAAGTGGCTCTTGGTGGTCCCTACGGAGAACTCAGGTCCCACTGGGAGGAGCGCAAAGCCTCTTCATTCCCCTCACCACTTTACCCCCATGAACTTTGCTTCGATACTTTCTCACCAACCTACCGACCAACTGCCGCGCCTCTTCTACTACCAACTTCCTCAATGCTGACCATGATATTGATTTGTTTAGTACTAGTACCTCGCACACGTTCCTTTCTCTTGAACTACCAACTTCTGCAAAGCTACGTAACTCAACTTGTTCATCTTCTAGTCTGTACATGTACACTCTCTTTTGATGTGTCTTTGTAACATTGAGATCGTCCCGTTATAATAAATAAACCCGTTTTAATGTCTCCGTACGTTTCCAGCTCTACTGGACAGCGCCGTTCTTCGGTGCCGTTTTGGCTTGTGTCATCTACCGCTCATTTCTGGACGCTCCAATTTTCGTTGACGAACAGACTGAAAAGAAAGAAGAAAAAGAAACCCCGACCAACGTGTGAAACCAACCGAAATTTGACAACCTTGAAGTTGTGTGCTGCCTGCAGGTGGTTGTTTAGCTGCTGAACGTCTTCACTTGGGAAAACTTCAACCTCATTGAAACGCAATGGAGACTCAATAACGTATTATCAGTGTTGTAATATTAGACTGTTGTGTGGAAGGCGTTGATGAAGTGGAAGGGTGAGTACTGGGGAGGGTCCTCAAAGCAGACCTGATCTGCGTCATTCAAATGGCTCGTAACGTGGGCTCAGAACTGTCTTGTTTTCTAAACAGATATATTGTAGATAAAATCGTAAATAAACGAACATGTTACACAAACTGTATATCCCTTTAGGAGATTCGAAATGTAAAGAGAACAGCAACGTGAAATGCTTTTCTTTTAGGGAACGTGTAAACGTGGAGGCGCATAACATTGCAAACTTATCTATATAACCTATCCCTGAGCTCTTCTCTCTCCGTCGTCGTCTTCTACTTTCACTCTTCAACATACGAATTATTTAAATCAAAAGTGAGATGAAACAGTGACTACCTGAATAGTGTGCTTAACCTCGTGGTCCCAGCCGCATTGTAAAGCTTGATGTCCAAAACTTGGAGATCCGAAGTCGTCATTGAGTGAGCCAACAGCATCCGTGTAGTCACCAGAGATGTATTTCCGTCTACCATGCCCTATTCCACGACTCTAATTATGTATTCATACATCGTCCAACCTTCCTCCGTGCAGCACATAAATTTCCATAGCGTAACACGAAAGATAACGTACTAAAATAGCGCATGGGAAGACAGTGCGGAGTAGTTCTGGAAGAGCTGTGCAAAGTGTTCATAACGCCATTGACGCGTCTACCTGAGGCATTCGATTCCTTTACAGACTGCATTACACAAGTTAATGTAGAAACGAGAAGAAGTGTTGTGCGACACTTTGACTGACTCATCTCGAACGATCTCAAGTGAGTATAAAAGTGAAACGGGAGGAGCTTGGGAGATGGAAGTGAGACGAGTTGGGAATTACCCTTATCCAAAAACTTAAATTGCTGGATTTAAGGTTGTAATAATCGAGCTTTAAAAAACCCTTTAAAAACCCTGTTTATTATTCGGATAATCAGCTTGACCTAGCATTAATGGTCCGAGACCCATCCTGTTCGATTCAGCATCAAAAAATATCATAATGAAACCCAAAAAAAGTTCGAAAAGAACTGAATCGTAATATTAAAATAAACAAAAAAAACGAAAGTATCTAGAAAAACAATTTTAATATGAAAACATGCACGCTAAATACTAATATCAAAATTTAACCAAAAATCTATGCAAACAACCAAAATGAGAATCAAACGAAAGAATCTAAAAAAATTGAATCGTATTAAAGCCAAAACGTCGGGGAAATCGGAATGGGGGCGCTCGAAGCGAAAGGGGAGTTGAGCGGCGAGCGGGAGGCGGAGTCGTTGGGAGGCAAGCGAGCCTCGAGCGCGGTTGCTTTTTTAATGAGACGGGCGGGGAGGGAGGGAGTTGAAACGACGAAACGCTGTAGCTCCTGCGTTGTACTGCGTTTCGTTAATTTTTTTAACCGTTTTTTGCCCATTACAACCACGGGCTTCGTCCGATCGGATTGCCGAGATGGCGGGCACAACTAGATACCAAATCGGATTTTTGGGTGAAAGAACGAATTTTTTAGACCACGTTAAAGGCGCAAAACGGCCCAGACGGTGGACGGACATTGCAAATTTGGAATCTTCATGTCTTGAAACGTAAAGTATCAAATTTTGAGGGGGTGTTGTAAACAATTTTTCGTGACCGAAAACATAGGGTTATTATTCAGAATGAATAATAAACCAAAACGCCAAATTAGTCAATACAATGGCTTCACGGACTAAACGAGGGCGAGCGGAAATTCGTTAGGTTTTGAAATGCAGCCACGGAGACATTGACGAGCGTTGTCTGCGGAGAGAGCTGGCATTCCCTGTGGAGTTAAAATGCCAAAGAGAAGTGTCAGGCACGTTATGCATAAAATGTTTTGGTGAGGCGACAAACAAGTCACCGCCACTGTTAGTAAATAACGAATTGCGTGCTTGCTGTAGCAATAATTCCATGCGCCTGTACTGGAAATTATCAACCATATTATCTATCGTTGGCTTGTTAATAATATCAAATCAACCAGAACTTTATTGAGCTGAGTAACTGAGGGCTGTAGAATCAATAGCGCTTGATATCCTACAGTAGACTGGGAAAATTGAAATTTCTCTGGTTGATCCGATTGGTACCTCGCTCATAGAGCTCCAGCATTTCAAATTGGACAAAGAACCATGACTATTTGCCATGCTCGGATTGATGAGATTGGGTCTTGACGGCTGAGAATGTGTTGCTGAGTTGGTATGTGATTCTCTGCCATTCTGATCTGTGGAAGGATCCATGTGCAGCAGGCCTGTTTCCTCATTAGATGACCTCGACGTGGGCTATATTAGTCATGAAAGTTGCGGTTTCCATACCATTTGAGAGTTCTTATCTGGGGAGTATTAATCAACTGCGACCAATTTCCATAGCCATCACTACCTTCGTGAACTTGACGAAATAGTTATCGGCTTGCTTTGTAGCAGTCAATGCAGCTAAGATCGTTTGCCCTCCTAACAACTGTCGCTCACTGTTGTAGAAACTACAGTGAAGGCACATGGTTTCTTGATTCCTCCGCACTGGTTCATTCATTGCGCATTTTATGTAGATCAATATAGCTGTTGGGCACACGAGGGGGGAAGTTGAAGAACGGAATAAAACGAAACTCGGTGAGCGTGTGGAGGACTGCATCATATGTGCAATGAGTATCTAATTGAGTATTAGCGTAAAAGGGCGACGCAAGGGTACGACTTGGAACTCACGTGAACCGACGCGGGAAACTATATCGGAAGGAAAGCGCGAGCTGTGACAGGGCAGAGAAGTGATGGAGGAGAGTGAGTCTGTGTGAGCACTGGGGGACGAGTGACTTTCTCGAGAATTCGTAGGTGAACGAGTTTGGGAGATCTGTCAGTGGGATGGCTGTCTGTTTTTTAGGTTTTTTTCCTCGAGGGCATGTGGGACAAAGTCATTGTGGGGGATTGTGAATTGACCCTTTCCTAGTAGAAGGCGTCGTACATACCCACCCCCCTTAGGAAGCCGAGTATGTCCTTCACCGCAGATTCCGCTATGATTTGGGGGTCAATAGACTCCCCTGGGCGAAGTATTTAAAGCGTTTGACTGCCAAGATAGGGCATTCACATAGGATGTGCTCTGCCGTCTCATCCTCCTCAATGTAAAGTCTGCATTCCGCTCCCTCTGAGATCCCCATCTTGTTGAGGTGATACCTATGTGGGCAGTGTCAGGTGAGGAAGCTACTGAAGACTCTCAGATCTCATCTAGAGAGTGTCTGATCGCCTTTGCCGTTAGAATGAAAGGCATAACAAGCCTTTTCGCTTTACTTAATTGTGACTGGCGATGCCAATGGGTGCGGTTTCTCCCATCGCGCCGGAGCTGTTTGTTGTGGAGAGGAATCTGAAAATGAGGAGTAGGAAATGAAAAATGGAAAAAACCAGTTCAGGGAAATCCGTTGTAGTTGGAAAAAACCGCAGAGGTGAAATTTCCGCAGGTAACTAGGGGGTTTAGGGAAACAATGACTGCCATTGGGGCAGGTGCAGGCATACTGAGGTTGTTTGTGCCATTACATAGCTCTTTATAAACAACCCACCACTAAGACCTTATCGCCGACTAAGATCTGCCACCACCCCCATTGCATTCATCTACTTTTGTTCAGCTCGCCATTCTGCCTCACTGGTTCGTTATGTGATCACCAGCATCCCGAAGTAGTGTTTCGGCGTATTATAGAAAAAGGGTCATCAGCATCCCAACTATAATAATTTATCCTTTTACCAACCGAACGCTTACGACATTCTGATCTTCATCCTCTTCGTTTGCATCCAACAGTAAACTTTCGCACACGCGCATGCTCCACGCCTATGGTCAGAACATTTATTTTCATTATTTTATCTCCAGCAGTGTGGACTTTTGATTTAATTTATTATTTAATTTTATTTAGTCACGTTTGTGAAGGGACTCCTTATTTTAAATTAATTTTCTTTGCCAATACACCATTTACCACAAGTCAGTTTTAATTCAAATTTGCCGCTGCCAGTAACTGACGCTAACTTTAACAGAGGTCAAAAACTCAGAATGATTCGGAATGCGTCGAACAATGGCATTTTACAGCATGTAATTCAAATGAATATTTACGAAGATATTACAGATTTAAAATGCAAGGACATCTTAGCACTTTATGATTAGCAGCCACCGGATTAGTCGGATAATTGTCGAAAATTGTAGTTAAAACCATAACTGAATAGAATAGGAAGTTTTTAGTTGTTATAGATTACCTTTCGTTTTTAGTTGAAGGAATAGTAAGTGAAATATTTTTGACTGCAGCTTTTACTAATAACTTGTGCAATCTATTCATAATCGTACGTATAGTTTCAAGGTGCATTTCTGAGCATCAAATTATTTACAGAAATTATAATTATGTTTGGAATACGTCGTCGTTCGAACATAGATCGTAGTACAGTGAACGCCAAAAGAGCAACCCAAGGTGTGAAAACAGGGCTGAGAATGATGAACAATGAACAACAACGTCTGAGCAATTAATCACCAATTGATGCCGCGAATCTGGAGACGCAGATATGATAGCACACTAATATTATAGAAAATATTTGTACGAAATAACTTCAAAGCTACTGGACTTGTACGCTTAATTATCTTTATTTATCCCAAAAGGTTTTTATTAATTTCCACCCGTGTGAAACTGGAACGGGCCACTAGTAATTAAATAAACAACATTTTATATTAATTCGGTACATTTAAAAAAATACAAATCCGGCCCGTCTGCACGTTCTAAATTTAATATAAGACCATCTGCAAAATCGAGTGTAACATCCTGGGACTAAAGAGTTGCTATAGGCTCCGAATTGTGAGAGATGCCGGCTGGAACGTGCGTTGAGGGGATTGCATAGCGACGTTTCGTAAGGCGTTACCCGACTAGACGCGCACGAAGAGTTTGCATATTCTCGCGAGAGCAGGCGCCGCTCACGTCAACCCGTCTGGTTGGTTCGCTCATTTTGATGAGTTGAATTGTATCGCAAGGGCCATCAATCTGATTGGCGTCTAGCTTTAAGAAGCAAAACCTAAATATCAAATTCGTGCTATTTTTCGGACTCAGTAGCTCTCGAAATGTGAAGATTTTATGAAAACTGGTTTGTTGAATAAAGGACTCACTCTTGAAAATCCTGAATTTCAACTACCGCCGTTTCGGTTACTACCAGTTCTATAAGTTTTTACCAAATGAAATCGGTCTAAAACCCCGTCCCGGTCGGCTTTATCGGAAGCCTACATGAGAGAAATTCGAGTAAACTCAACGTCGTTTTTCCACAAGAATTGTGCAATCTGACGACGATGAGAGTAAGCACCCGTTAGGTCGATCAACGTGAAGCTTGCCATTTAAACACAAACGGTGGGTACAGCTTTCGTATAAGTACGCAACCACAAGGGACATTTTATGTCTTTTTCTTTTAATATAATTTTGTTTATTTTAAATAAAGAAATATGAAATTACAACACAAAAAATATTTTTCATTTTTGTAACAGACGTTACCATGCACTTAACCCAACACAAATTTAGTGACGCTTCTCCGTTACGTATCCCGCGTTACATTTTCGAGTTTATGTAGCAAAGTAAAGACATAAAATGTCAACCAAAAAAAATCGTAAGCATGGTGGAACTCGAACCCACAACCTCCGGTTCAGGAGATCGATGCCTTATGCATTACACCACAGAGTTGGCTTGTCCAATCGGCCTCAAAGGTTAATTTTCGTGACGCTTTTGGCCGTTACACTTTTCGAGTTTATGTAGCAAAATAAAGACATAAAATGTCAAAAGAAATAATACGATCGTGCCGAAAAAAGTGGGGTTTTCTTTAGATCTTTACGTTTTGTGGCCTACTGAGTCCAAAAATCCTGTGTGTATTCCTTGTGCTCGGCCAGTTGAGGAACGGTCGCTATGAAATAAAACAGACTTCTTATAAATTGAAACTAATTAAGAGCATATTGTTGCTAACAGCTTATACCGATAAGGCGGCCAGTTCTGCAAAACCAAATTTTAGTTCCTTCGCCTTTTGGCTACTTTCTCGTTTAATGCACTTCTTAAGTTATTCATAGCTCACACTTTCACTCCAGATGCATCACTCTTCTGGGGAAAAGGTTGCTTGTAATCCATTCAACATGAACTAGATACATTCGACATTCAATTTGAAAAAACGTCAGTCCTCTTCAAATATTCAACCTCTCGCAGGAAAAGCACTTGAGTTGCGGTTATGAACGAAATCTACTCTATCCTTTAAAAGTATTTGGTTTTGTAAATCTTCAACACATTTCTGCGAAGCGCCTTCAATAGTGAATGTAGGCCATATGCAACGTTCGAGCAGGCTCCTGTTCAATTTAAATCTTGTTACGTTGGCCACTTTTGAACACAGTGCACTTGGTAGAACGAAACTTTTTATACAGAAGTAGTATAGGTTCCAATATTAGCAGGTCATTATGAATAAACAGGAGTCCGCTCTATTGAGGCGGGTTGCCTACCTTCAAATGACCGTGGGACAACAAATTGTGGGTTTGTGTAAGCAAATACATTCAAGAGTCCCTGCCTGAGAAGCATTCTAGGTTGCCTACCTTCACAAATGAAGGCTTGTGGTGGAAATTCGATTCTGTTAATGTGGCTCAATAAAACAATGGGCTTGGGCGAGTTTATTTGGTGATGCAAACCCACTACACACATAATTTTAAGGTAGGCAACCGGTCATAATAGAGCAGTAAGCACTTTCTGTATAAAAAGTTTCGTTCTACCAGCGCACTATGCTAAATAGAGACCGAAATAACGGGAGATTGAAAGTGGGCAGGAGCCTGCTCAAACGTGGCAGGTGGTGTTCCATCAAAATGTCAGGCGTTCCACCAATACGTGATCTGCAAACCAAACTTACGTCGCTCGCCAGTTCGAGCGTTTCTGGTTGCCTGCGCCTTCGCAGTTGAAGGCTCACCGTGGAAGTTGGCTCTCTTCAATTGAGGGATATGCACAGAACGTACACATTAAGAGGGCATCCAGACTACGGCCACAAGAAGAGAAGAAGAAGGGCTGTGACCCTTGGGAAGTGGCAAAACAAGGAGTGGCCAGAGAGCTGGTTCTAGCACTTGGGTTATGACTTAGGCAGTGCCACATTGAGGTGGATTTCTACCTCACTCAGTTCCTAACAGGACACGGAGCATTTAGGGCGTACTTGCACTGGCAGCCCAAACAGTCTGCACTGCAGTGATGATGGTGGATGCCATCTTTTCGTGCCAGAGGCATTCGTCCGCTCCTTGTTGCATTTCAAGGAAAACTGGAGACGCATCGCTCAATTTGCCAGAGCAGTGCTCAGCCAGAAATGGGTGGAGCTTGTTGGTCCAGGGATGAAGGATGAAGTAGTGGAGGAAAGACCTCTCCTGAACCTCCCAAACTGCTGGGTAGTATTGGAGGATTGTTTGAGAACAGTGGCATGCTGCAAGATGCTCGTTAGGATGAAGAATACAAGAAAGAAGAGCTGCCACTGCTCAACCTCACACAATGCCCTAAATGGTTCTGGGTTGATTCTCAATACGCAGGAGTAAAGTCGTGGGGCCACCAGGAGCAGACCCTCTCTACTACGTCTCTGAAGGAGTGTCAATAACGTTTGCCCATGAGAGTGTCGTCAATGCTTGCTCGACCACTGTTTTTGGTGGACGTCGGACTCCGGACCACACGAACTAGCGTCTTGCTGAGGCCAAACACTGTGTACAGAAACGGTTCAAAGCTGTTGCCCTGAGGCACTCCCGCATGCACTTTTGGCAGACATAGTCGCAGTCGTTCTGCGTTTTACAGAAAACTTGTTTGGAAGCAGGTAACACGCTGGACTGGACACTATCCACTACAGTATGCCTTTCTCTTCGATTTTAATTGTTGTCAGTAAGCCCTAGTACCTAACTCTACCGAATCCCTGCATCCAAAACAACTCCAGAGACCCCTTTTGGTTTATTATTCATTCTTAATAACACTTCAATATGGTTTTACTTCACGTTTCAAGGCTTAGGGATTCCAAATTTGCAACGTCCGTCTACCGACCACCCACAAAACGAAATTTCGGCAGTTTTATTCGCAATTACGTCGTGTTTGGTATGGTTTCCTAGGTATTTTTCAAGGTTGGGTCGAATAGGTCAGGTCTCAGAGGTCTATAACTACGTGTAGATAGAAAACGCAGAAATCAGAGCAAATATAGTGAGGCAAATTCAACTACTTGAAGGAACTCGCTGAACAAAACAGCGAAAGGTATCGTTTCTCCCTAACCCGAGCTTTCCCGCACTGATCCACTAGTCAGTTCGACTCGTCACGTCGTGTCAATTGCCTCGCCTCGCCTAGAAAACGTCAATTTTCTTTATTCCTTTGTTGTCCGGCCCATGTTTCGTATCGGAAGTATTGATTGAAACATCATGTAGCGTGCTTCCAGTCACGCAGCTCAAGAGTAATGATTTGCAGCGTTTTTCGATGTGATTTGCAGGGCCCATGGTCCCCACCACCCGAAGTTGTTAAGAGAGGAGTGATCAGTTAGAAACTGTACTGAGTCGGATGGATAATTGAAGATGTAGAGGATGGCGTGTTTCTTAGCAGCGGGGAAGTATACTTGTTGTACTACTCCTTTATTTCAACCATCTACTTCTACTAGCTCGTTCGTTGTTCTTCTTCAGATTTCTTCTCCTTCGAGTGGCTCCTTAGTTCTCGTTCCTCTTGCCTTGTCCGCTTCTGCCTCTTGGGGTCGCTATATTTAGGTGAAAGTAGAGCGAAAAGAGGAGAATTGAGAAAGGAATTGGTGAAAGAGAAGCGGAAAGGCCCAAAATCCGATGGAGGGAGAAGACGGTTTATTTTTAACGACTGCGTCATCAATCTCTCTCATTCTCTCTCACTCGCTCCCTCCCTCTCTTCGCCAACAAACTCGTGGAACTCCTTGAATTTAGTTTGCACGTTTCTCGCCAGATAAAACCTTCCCGAGGAATTCAAACCTTAGTTTTCTTTTTCTTCGCCCTACATTTCCCTACCTGTCGAAAAAAAAAAAAAACGTCACGAAATCCCGTTTTGTTTTTGTCACGAACTCAGGGACCGCGTTTTGAGTCGCGATGTCGTGACGTCATGAGGACGAAATAACGTCGATTTTCTGGGGGGCGGGAGTTTATCGTGTCGCGACTGGAGAAGTCGCCTGTGCAACAGGATTTCGAAGGCTCGTAGTGCGCGTCGTGTCGTTGTCGAGAATCGTTCGACGTGGGAACAAGTGCGCGATGAGCCGTTCGGACCATGTCTCGTCAAAATGATGTTCACTGGCAGCGGCTATAGCAAGAAGAGAAGTTACACTCTGAAGCCGTCTGAACATAAACAGCGATCGCATGAGGTCAGTGTTTCAAATTAGAACGCCACCGCAATACCTTCCCTTTGTCGTCCAATACTTCGTAGGGTAGTCCCATAATTCGAACGTTACGAACAAACTCTCATTTTTAACTAACGATCTGTAGGGGAAAAATACTCTAAAATGCTCTACTGACCACATCAACAGGTTGTCTTCACTCCATTGGGAGCAACGCGAGGAAGTAAACAACCCAGCAAGTAAATACAGTAAATCCCCCACTTGGAATTCCCCCTGTAAGCAATTTCGGAGAGATGGGGATAATTACTCCTCAAATGGAAGACTTGCATGAGTGGCGAACAGCAGGGTAAAAGGTTCCAGTAAAAATGAGAAGGTGCTAAAAAATATCGATTCTTATTCGATTCTAAATTGAACCTTAATATCAATTTTGAATAAAATCGATTTTAAGGAAAAATTAGTTGTGAAAAGTAGTGTTGTGTTTTGCTCCTAGAACAAAACACAAAAACCTCTCTGCTGCGTTTAAACATTTTATTAATAACAGGTTTTTCGAATTTACTGGTTCGAAAACTCATCATCGACAGATGTAAGGAATATGAGCTTGCCCCACAGGTGATTAGTTGGAGTGACGGTTTTTCCAGTTTTGGAAAACTATAGCTCGCTGGGCACTGAAGTTGCAGTAGTCGGATAATATTTCAATGCACCGTGACACAAGATATGCGTCTCTTACTGGTGGAAGTACAGGTGACGCTAATCTGAACAGTTGAAACCTCTCCTTCCGTCCTTCTTCTTCTACATCGCCTTCTTCAACCAAATTCAAAGCCACTCGCCTTTCGTTGTTCATTTTTCGATTTTATAGAAGAACGCTCCTCCTAGATATTTTATGGAATTTTTCTTCGGAGGATATCACCAATCTCTTGTAGAGCCTTATTAAAGAATCGGTTAGGATACAAATTAATAACCCCGGCAAAAAAATTAGTGAATCATTGTTTACTTCTGAGTACTAGTGTCTCCCACACAATTGGAGAACAACCTACTTCTTGTTGCCAAAGCAAACATAATCTCATCGTTTAGTAACTGCCTTCTGTATTTATGATGGTGGCCCGCGGTTTCACAGAGGGGAATGTTCAACTGTGAGTTTGATGAAACCTTCCTGAAACGAAAGCTCAAATGTGAGGACTGTATGGGTATAATAACTGTACCGCCTTTCACCCATTATAGGTACTCCAGTGATCGTAGTCTAGTGGTGTAGTGGTATATGAAAGTTGGGCAATGGATCAGGGCTCGTTATCGCTGTAACTTTGGCTTAAGTCAGCAGCTATCCAAACATTACCAAACCGCCCCTCCTAACATAAACGTGGCAAAACTGAAATACTATGGGGGGGGGGGACTTCCAAATATCTGGTGCGTAGCTCACACAACTTTCCACAATCCTGTCCACTCTTGCCAATGTGTGTGATCCTGGATATCCAAGGTGTCCTGTCCACTTCTTCTCTCGGAAAGACTCTCCACCCGGCACATCTTGTGGCAAACCTTCTAGCTTTGACTGCTACAGTGCAGGCTAGTAACTGCTTCATCCAGTTTGTGAAGAAGGTAGTGACAAAGAAACGTTGATCTATCCCTTCGAAACTTGCCACCTAATTAAATAATTGGATGAAGAGGGAAACCAAATAAAGAACTCCTCCCAGGTGGTATGGGATTCCTCAGGTGATCAGACCTCCGCGCAGTTTAACGTGATCAGCAGCTGCCGTACCTCCACAGGTCTGGGTTTGGTGGGCGCTGAGCGAGTTCCCAGGCTCCCACAGACTTCGTGACTTTCGACTTGAGACGTTAAGAAACAGTCATTTTGATAGGGAAACATATATGCTCGAAAGCTAAGGCAGCTGTGATCACTAGCAACGGAAACTCGCTGAATTGATCAGATCAGTTGTGAATTGTTACAACTCATCCCGTTATGCTGAGAAGGTGTGCAAAGATATCGCTCCAAGCATTCACGAATATACTAATGCCTCGCCGGATTGCCAATGAAATAATTGAGGCTCGTGTCTATTGGGATGAAGAATACAACGTCCTGGCGCATCAAGTCCCCGACATTCTCTCCAGCCTGGAATATCAGTTGTTGCAGGAAATTAACGGGAAAAACTGTTTCCCCCTCTGAGCCCTATACAGATTCACCTCTATCGGGAGCTAATCCAGCAAACCAAGTGCGCCAGTCAGATAGCAGATTCAGTAATAAGTCGAGTGTTAAGGAAGGGTGTAATGAAGGAGGAAACATACGTGTATCTGAAATCTGGGGTCATGCGCTCAATCAGCAACCCAAGAAGGACGAATGTGACTAGATGGGTGTGGGAAGGTGGAGGTTGCAGCATTGACCGTGTCCTAGTCCTACCTGGCGCATGAAACGTACTGAGAAAACGCGATGGCTGAATGTGCCACCACCCACGCGTCGGTATTTCAACTGACATAAAATGCACTAGAATGATCATTTAATGTGCCGCCCACTTCATTTGAGCGCAGTTGAAAATTCCGAGAGTCCAACAAACGACATTTGTAAAAATGGTCTACGTGTGTGTCTGTGAACGCGACAGAGAGAACATGACTGAACCGTATTTAACATTTAGCCCGCAAATCACTAAGGAACGTCGAAATACTAGAATGAACGGAATCAGTTTAAAACTAACTATTGTTAATGCGGACTGTATAAAAATATGGGACTTACCCAGTCGAAATCTGGAAGCCGCGAAACCTCGTCTGTCGTGCTGTCGAACGGGGAAGGAGAAGTAGGAAAGGAGGAAGAGAATAGGAGAGAAGGAAGAAAACAGCTTAGACGAAATGTACAAAACTATTGAACAAAAACCAACTAAAAACCGGACAGGGCCGAAACTATAATGCGATGCGCGAATACAAGACCGAGAGAGAGAGACGTAAGGTTTCCGCCTCGCCAGGTTACACCGCACGCGACATCAACGGCTTCCAATGGACATGCAGACTCTCTCTATTGAGCTGACCGGAAACAATATTGGAGGGTATGTCTTCACGCATTGCAGCCCTGTGCCCACCTAGTCTTCTATTGCCAGAACGGCGCAAACATTCCCCCCACCCTAAAGGGCTGTCCAGCCTTTAGACCCTATCCCTTTGTTCATTTGGGGGTGTAGAAAGAACTTACAACAATATGAACATGACTGAAACAAAACAACAGCAACAACAGTAACAATGAACAGAACTAAAAGGTTGTGTGAGGTTTGGGTTATTGAGTGGGTAAAATACACAATTTTACCACGGGGCGAGTCAAAATACGAGGACCAACTCGCACTCTTGTCACTCTAATTGTACCATCACGAGAGGGAAACACCTCTTCCACTATCCCTAGTGGCCAGGTAAGTGGAGGGGTATTCTCTTGCATGACCACCACTACCGTGCCTGGTGTGATGGCTGGAGTTTCTTCGCCCCATTTGGGCCGTTGTTGAAGGTTGTGGAGATACTCCTGATTCCAACGTCGCCAGTAGTGCTGAACAATTCGATCCACAGGACTCAGGAACTCCACTGCTGGGAGTTCTTCAATCTCCCAAAACTTTTGGAGAAGGGTATCGGTGGTAGTATCCGTCACTGCTAGGAAGTTTCTGGTAGGAGAAGTGAAACCTGAAAGTTTGGTCTCACCAAGGAGTAGCCAACCAAGACTACTTTCTAAGGCATCGGGGGTGCCAGCAGGCCCAGAACGTTTGTCACCAGAAACAATCCTAGGCCACAAAGAAGCTCCTATTAGGACATCGATTGCACCCGGAATATTGAAACGGTCATCAGCTAACTCCAAACCCGTAATATGAGTCATCCTATCCAAGGGAATTATCATAGATGGAAGATCGCCAGTAATTTCATCCAAGACGGAGGCGTCTATATGATAGCTAACGCCAGGGCGACAGATAGATGAAAATTGGAAGCTAGCTCTTTCTGTGCA
This sequence comes from Pachypeltis micranthus, assembly GCA_020466155.1. Taxonomy (NCBI): domain Eukaryota; kingdom Metazoa; phylum Arthropoda; class Insecta; order Hemiptera; family Miridae; genus Pachypeltis; species Pachypeltis micranthus. The sequence goes on along the minus strand of CM035770.1, from coordinate 51,977,754 downwards.
ATGAGTAAGTTTGTTGTTGAGACCATCAACCACACACCGTTGAGGAACTGTACGCAAATTCAGGCGCTTGCAACATTCTCGGGTGACAAAATGAGACTGGCTGCCACTGTCAAGGAGAACCCTAAGTACATGCGGTTCACCATTCGAATCTCGTACAGTGACCTTGCAGTTGACAGTAACACCATTGTTGGCACACGAGCACTGAAGCTACTAGAGTGGTGCTCTGATCAGTCAAAGCAGTTTCCAATTGTTGGGAAGAAGAATTAGCGGGTGATAGGGGTGATGTTTTGGGAGTATTGGTCTCGGTTGGAGTGACTTCCGCCCCACTGTTCGTCTCTCCCAAATGTAACATCGAATGATGCCTCTTGCCACAGTGACGGCAAACTGTACTAGTCAAACAAAACCTAGCAAAGTGGGTTTGCAAGCAGTTGTAGCACAGCTTATTTTGTTTAGCCATATCAAAACGGTCACGTGGCGACATGGTTTGAAAGACAGGGCATCGGTATAACACGTGCGGTCTCTTATCCTTACAGGCCAAACACTTAACAGCCTTTGGTGAAGTTGCTGTGTACGTACTATCCGAACTTTTGGCCACAAAGGCATGCGATTTTTTTGAAGACATCGTATTCGAGCCAGCTTGTAGACTGCTTGGGGTTTGATGTCTGGCCACTATCTTCACCTCACTTCGAACGAAGGTCTCTAATTCGGAAAATGAAGGCATCTCCACACCTCTAACTTCGTGCTCAAACCCCCTGCGGGTACTTTTATCAAGTTTCTTTGTTGCCAAATAAATTACAACAAAATCGAAGAAGTTATCAATAGGGACATGCTTCAAGGCAGCTGCGGGTTCGATAAAATTATTCAGAAAATTGTTCAAGTCCTTTTCAGAATCCTGGGACAAAGGCTTGAAATTGATTAATTTATCGAAATAGTAAGTTCCCAGTGCCCTAGGATCGTCATATCGCTTAACTAAAGTAGAGAACAAATTTGAATAGTTTTCTTCAGTAGGAGCTATTCCCGCGCAGACTGCTCTGGCATTACCCTCCAAATGTGTGTATAAATAGTTGACCTTTTCTAAATTACTTAGTTGCGGATTTTCATGCACTAGTCTTTTGAACGATTGATAAAAATTAGGCCATTGCTCAAAGGTCCCATCGAACCTAGGTAATTCGTGCCTGGGAAGTTTAATTTTACACGAAGGGATAGGCTTTTTGTCCAGCTGAACTGCACAGTGGGCCTCGCGCAGTTTTAGGAAAGCCCTTTCGCTCGTGTGTATGATGTCAGCGAGTTCATCTAAATTCGACAATTTCTGAAAGTTTGGCTCGTACTTGTCATTTTCCTTCATCAACAACCTTTGTTCGCTATCCAAGAGCTCGCTGAATTGAGTGCGAAGCACAGGCACAGTAGCCGCCTTTGTCAAAAATATTTCAGAAGTTGACTCACTAAGTGTTTTGGTCAACTCGAAAATACCTTGGACTCGCCCAAAGATCTCCTTCATTTTACCTCTAACAAACTTCAATTCAGTCATTGTTACGCAAAACTAAGGGTCAACTAAACAAACAAACGCAAGGTGCGCACAAAAAAAACTAAAACCTCAACACGTTTGACCCAGTTACTTTACCGAATCAAACGGATTTTCTTACTATCCCAAAAGCTGGACAACTCCAACGAGGAAGAGGAAGCCTCGAAATATTTGGGTTATCCCAGATCGTTTAAAAACGAATTTTAGAAGACGCAGGGCATCTACTTTCGATTCGACGGCTTGGGACAAATATTTGATCTAAAATCCCGAGATCGAGCAGGTACTATTGAATGGTCGAAAAATAGGTAACTAAATTCACCTATCTCGGCCCGGTGGAACCAATGTTAATGCGGACTGTATAAAAATATGGGACTTACCCAGTCGAAATCTGGAAGCCGCGAAACCTCGTCTGTCGTGCTGTCGAACGGGGAAGGAGAAGTAGGAAAGGAGGAAGAGAATAGGAGAGAAGGAAGAAAACAGCTTAGACGAAATGTACAAAACTATTGAACAAAAACCAACTAAAAACCGGACAGGGCCGAAACTATAATGCGATGCGCGAATACAAGACCGAGAGAGAGAGACGTAAGGTTTCCGCCTCGCCAGGTTACACCGCACGCGACATCAACGGCTTCCAATGGACATGCAGACTCTCTCTATTGAGCTGACCGGAAACAATATTGGAGGGTATGTCTTCACGCATTGCAGCCCTGTGCCCACCTAGTCTTCTATTGCCAGAACGGCGCAAACAACTATAGTTATCATAGCGATCGAAACACCAATTTTTGCTTTCAAAAACAGCTTTAACGATGACTTTACTGCAAAAGTAATAATAAATCATCAAAAATGTCAATGAAGTCCAGTTTTTTCCTCATAAATCTGATTCGTACAGTAATAGTATGATTCTGGGGCAACGGTAATAATAAGAGCTGGTTAGTTGCTCAGTTCTACTGATTGTTTGGGCCGCCCTGTCGTCGCCTTGTCGATAATATGTATGATGTGCTGTTTCCAGGTTAGTTTGCGATTCGGAGTCACATACTGAACTGCTGCTCTCGTTACTTCCTGCGGTCTCAGTCCCGAATAGTTGTCTATGTCTTGTGTTTTACCTGGGTTGAAGGAGAGCCCCATCTCCCTGCAACACGAGCAAACCATCTGCAGAGGTGCCCTCATTAGAACCAGATAGCACACTGTGCACTCGGCCTCGAATGAGTATAGCAATAGCGTTGGACGTAGAACTTCCATTCGCCTTGTTAAATCGGGAGATAGAAATTTCTGCGTGTACTTGGGGCTGAGGAAAGTTGTACGATGCGTCGCTCCAAATATTCAAATCGTCGTCTGGCCGATAGAAAGGATTTTGTGATGCCCTGATCGCTTTCATGAGCTTTTTGTGATATGAATTCGTTGCCTTCGTAGAAGTAACTAATTTTCACGACGGATAATGCGTTTCGATCATTCAGGAATACACAATTCACAGTTGGCGGTGTTTTTTAAAATTAATTCCTCCTCATTGCGGGAGCATACTGTCCTTCCGTACTTGGTTGTGTTGTGGTGCAATTCTCACAAACCGCTCATCGTCCAAAAAAAACACCAGACTGAGAGCACTTCCTTTCGTTTGAGAATGACGCTAGTTTATTTTTGTTGCAGTATGTTCGAGGAAGATTCAAAATCAATTTCCCTCACAGGTGAGTACACTTTTGTAGCCTTGAATGTGTAGAACGGTAAGACCTGCTCAATACCATGCAGTCACCCTCAATATTTCAGCCGCCCTAGAAGTTGGACTGGTTGGGGGAAGTTGGTATAACTGATAAAACCACGGTAAAAACCATCAAAGAGCGATGTGGTCGGGAATCGGGGAATTCGGGGTTATCATCAAAGCTGCAGTGACGATTCGCATGAAGTCAATCTACTTGGCGTATATTGAAACTGAGGGGGTAAACGCGCTAGTTGTGCTGAGCAGACTCACCGAAGGTGCTGCTACTCAGGGGACTGATGCTCTCCAAGTGCAGCAATATTACCGGAGGATGGGGCTAGTCCCTGAGCAAGCCATGATGGTGGTTGCGGGTGTTACCTTATTAACCAGATCACCGTGGAGCATTGAAGTCTGCATTGGAGAAGGGCCGAAGAATAGAGAAAAACGCTCCAGCCATGGCAATGCTAGGGACAAGAGCTTAGAGTCGCCCTTGTGCAGTGAGAGAGTAGGGTGAGGTTTACTTTTACTTCACCTACTTTCTGACGAGGGCAGGGCCACAGAAACCTCTGGAGCTACTGGCATTGAAAAGAACTTCTTCAGTAGAACACTGTGGTTAGTGGGAAGCACGCATACTTCTCCTCTTCCCTGTAGGGTGAACCCTGCAGACATCCATGATCATCAGTTTAAGATATAGAAAGAGATGAGCAGATGCATCCAGCTTTTGTGGACAGCAAATGGCAAACCCTCAGGACTAAACGCTATAGTGATTGGGGGGGGGGGGGGTGCCATGGCGGAGTAAGCCAGGCTATATACCTGCCATTGTGGCCTCTCCTGGAATTAATTCCACAAAAGATGTAATTTCAGAGGCAACCACAGACTGGGCAGAAAACGCTCTATGCCTGGGCTGGGCTTTCTGCGTCAGTTACAGCTCGACCTCTGGGCAGTTCTTTTTTGCCGACATCCACAAGCTTAACCTGCTAAAAAACTAAAACGACAAGAGCCCCCACAAAAAGCTCGAAGATGTAAGATCTACTCCCCAAACTGCATCAACAGCCATGAGGTGGGGGGCACAATGGGCACAGGTATTACCAATGAGTGAAACATTCCTGTGCTGAGTAATGCTGAAAGGCAGTTAACGGATAACTTGACCCTTACATTCCTCTGTAATGAAAAATAATTAAGCGTGTCTACCAAACCCTTCCAACTTGTGAAATCACAGTCCTGAGTGACACACATCCGAACGATAACTGGCACGTGTGGCCCTTCCAATGGTGCCGCCTAGGAGGATAGCTGGGGATCCTTAGAGACCCTTGTGGCTTGTTACAAACCAGAACTTGGAATATGACAGGGGATGTTGAATGCTGTTCTGCACTTCATCAGGTGATGTTGACGTCAATTTTTTTTCAACCGTTCATTGTGTCCAACGTGCGTACATGTTCTGTAACATAATTGCATTTCTGCAGGTTCGGACCACATTCCTTTGTCTCCCCAACGTTCTGCGACCATTGCGGATCTCTTCTCTACGGTCACTCCCGCCAGGGCGTCAAGTGTTTAGGTAAAATAACCAATCAGCTCTTATAATTACCAACTACAACTAACTTGTTACTAACAGCTTTATGCGTCTGCCTTTCCAAAGCAAAATATTCAAAAAACTAGTACCGACTTTAAGTCGCACGATGTGCAAATAGGCAAGCAGAATGTAATCGCCTGTGACCACATGCACCTGTAATGGCTATGTACTTGAAGACCCTGAGTAACTGAAAAATGAGGATTAAAACCCCGTTCCAAGCAACCGAGTATTTCTCTGCTCCCCACTCCTGGCCACGGCCCTCCCTCTAATTAATCACCTTCCTCTCATGATTCCCATCCCTCTCACTACTCCCGTCCCTTCAGCTTTGCTCCCACTCCTTCCCTCCTGACACTACGCCACTCTCACCCGCCCCTACCTTCCCAGCTACACCTGCGAGCTCACTCATTCTCTCTACATCACCCTAAGCATTCCCTGCGCCCTTTCTGTGGACGCCACTCTGACATACGTGACAGAACTGCCTAGCGATTCGTATCATTCTGTCTCTCTGCAACTTCTCTTTCCTCTTTCGTATTCTTTCTATCATTCTTTTTCTTCTCGCATCATATATCTGCTTTTCTCTTCTTTCTTTAACTTCTGCCAAGCTGAACTGCAGTAATTCGGAACTGCGTTCTTCCTTGTTTTGTCCTTTTTTTATTTCCAGACATTTTTTTACTACAAAAGAATAATTGTGTCCCACAAGGATGATGTCGTAACTGCTCTCTGGCCGTTCTTAATGTACACGTAGAGTGCGAGAGAAGATCCAAGATGGCGTCGTCCACTGGGCTTTTGAGATAAAATCAAATCCCAAAAGTTGCTCCAACGGCCTCGTTGTCTCGGGCCTTCTCCCATCCACCTTTCTGACTTCAAGCTTCTTCGTTTCATCGCTGCGGAAATTCCACTTCCTCCTCTTCAGTTATTTCCGAGCGACAACGGATTAACCCCTTTTTCTGGTCCTTCCAAAATATCCTTTCTCACCCGTCAGTTTACATTCCTCTCTACAACAGACAGCTTCTCCAATAACTCAATCATCTAATAGTGCTCCCCATCGACACGAGCCTCCCAGTTCTCCCAACAGAGTCATCCAGAATTTTCGTGACAGACACTCGTTTCACCTCACTTCAACATCTAATTCGGATTCCTCTCTCCTTCACCATACAACCAGTTTCACAACCTCCAAGGCCCCCATTGTTCGCGCTTATATACTCAAACTCATATCCTGTTCTAATCACTTTTTATTTGTACATGTAAGAGTTCGAATCTTTGTTGTGATTTCCAAACTCGTCAATTACAAGTTTCATGCTACAGTATGACCCGTCTCAATGATTCGTTCAAGTCTTCCCTTGTCAAAACAGCCACCCTCATGCAGGGCTATTTCACCTTTAAATATTGACTATTTAGATGACTGGTTCCATTCATTAGCCATATGTACTATCGACTACTGAAAAGCATGTTACAGGGTATTGTTTGGCTCCATCTCTATCGTCCAACCTTCAAAAATAATAATAATCTTGCACTGTAATGTGGTTTTCTTCCCCCATTCCAAATTGAACTAAAACCGGCCTATTGGGCTTTCAACCCCCATTTATCTACAACTTTCTTCCTTTCTTGTTTTTTGTTCTTTTCTTTTTTTAGTATTTTTTCTTTACTTCTTTCTAGATTTTTTCTCTTTCTTCCTTCCTTTCTAGATTTCATGCTTTATCTTCGTTTCTTTTCTTTTTTCTTACTTTCTTTCGTTCACGAGTCTCTTTTCTTTTCTTTCTTGCCTTCATTCTCTTACTCATTCTTTCACTTTTTTTTATTATCGCTAAACCGAACATTGTTGGACCTTTGGCCGTTTCTTATAAATGCAGCAGATGGTACTGCCATCAAGACTGTGAGCATAGAAGTGCTTGGCAATTGGTGTGGGATGACATGCTGCTAAGCCTGGCAAATGCTACTCAGGGTTTTCAGTTTCCTGCCCAACACGGATGAATATTATTGTATGTACGGTCTGATAAGGCATTACGTCTGCTTGCCAGGAGTTCGAAATACAGATCTAGTGAGAGCACTCAACCATAGATCTTTAAGTTTGCCTAATTCTTATATTGGTTTTATAATTGTTGATGTTTTCCGTTGGCAAAGATTCAAATACAGCGATCAATATGTACGCTCCAAACATAGCGTTCCACGCTTTGTGGCAAGGTCCAGAAGCCCCTTCCTACAGCGGTTGCTCCCACTCTACACAGCCATCTGCTGAAAGATCACTTACGTATTCAATCTAACCAGGTTACGTGTACATGATGAAACCGTTAGGTTAGGTTGGCACCATTGGCTTAGGCAGATTATCCGGGTGCATGAAAAATATTACGGGATTGGGCTTTCGTTGAAACGACTTCTGTTTTGAAAATTAACTCTAATTCAACTTCTTCTTCGTTTTTTATCGCATTTACGACCGCAATATTGTACTGCCGTCTCTGAGCACCCTCGTGGGGCCTGGTGGTTGTTATGGTCTCCATCAGGATTGCTGATCCACCTGCCAAACGAGTCTCTTCCCCTAAACACATTATGCCAGGGCCCTGTAAGAATACGCGCACCTCCCTCACCTCCTCTCACGTCATCCGGTTCAGCATAAGTTTTGTCACAGTTCTCAGGAACACATGCTGGTAGCTGCTAGTTATCTAAATGACATGTTAGCAGGATGCCTGTCATGCTCATCATTTTAGCGAATATCTGTTAGTTGTTACAAAATGCCTTGGAATACTTAATGGAAAAACATCAGTAAAGTAATTGTTTGCAAATGAGCCTTCCAAACAGAATGGTGCTCCAAGGCACTTCACCACACGGCGCATATCAAACTGACACAGAGGTTTAGTCTTGTGAACGTCGCTTTAGTTAGATTATTTCTCGGCTCAATGTTGTTATTTACCCAGTTGGCGGGGAAATGGGCTTTGGAAGACACAGTCACCCGGTGCCATCCTTTGTTTAAATATAGTCCTCTCCCATTCGACCGTTGGCGGTCACCGGCACCAACGGCAGAAGTCTCCTAGCGCGTATCTTTACTGTAAAAATAACTCATCAACGAACGGTAAGTTGAACGGATTCGTATGTTACAAGAGGGAGTCATCAATTCCCTGCCGTTCCAACCGGCTCTGTCTCCTGTCTCCCTTCCGCGGAGCGTTCTCTCGTCTGCCGGTCGTTTCTTCCTTTTGGAGAATCTTCGTATTATATAAAGTTATAGCAAATCGTACCCGTTCGGTGCAAGATGTGAAGAAGAATGGAATGCGTGGCGAGTCTAGACGCAGACGAGAGCGAAGTGGGCTGCTCTGAACATTAAAATACTGGTTGTCTCGCTAAACACAATAAAATAGAAACCAGAAAGCGGAGTTTCAGTATCACACGCGATGATTCCTGACATTTTTACTCGAGTTGGACCGTAAAGACACTTGAGAGCGTACTGTCTGGAACGAGATTGATCTCATGACGAAAATACGACCATTGAAAGACCTTTGAGAATTCAAATAACTAGTACGCTCAGGGGGCTCTCGTCGGCAATTAGGCTGCTTTGAAGAAATGATTGGTTGGTGAAGGACTTGCCAGGGTTGAAACGAATATAAAGGAAGGGTGAAGTTAATTGGTTCGAAAACAGAGATTTGTTGAACGAGAAACTCTATAGTAATGGTTTTGATTGGCACCACTGTCAACATTTACGAATATTCGACAAATTTGTGCATCAAACTCCGTTTTACTGTTTGGAGGAGTCCACTCTGAGAATAAAAGAAAAAAGTAACGTGTACATTGAAGTTCACTTTGGAAGGTACCTCTATCCGCAATGTTCCTCAAAGCCAGTTCTAGTTGTTGTGCACAAAGTATGATGGCATTGACCTTCTTTTTGTCCGCCTAGTGGCTTCATGAATTCACGCGTTGAGGTATTGCATCAGTCATGCCTCTCTGCAATAACTGATCTTCTTTCTTGTCCTCTTCCCCCTCGCAAGAATATTGCAGCGTTCCGCCATTCTGATACATCCTCCGATATTACCCAGCAGTTTGGAAGGTTGAGGAGCAGTTTTTGCTCCATTCTTCATTCGTGCAGGACAATAACACCTGATTATGGAGCTTCAGCCAGAGCTGAGCACTCCCCGGGAAAATTGAGCAATGCACTTTAATGTTCTTCAGAATTACCGCAGTGAGGATGGCGTGAGCCGGCCTTTTGTGTCCGTGTGTTGCCAACCTGTCTTTGCCACGAGAAGATCCATAACCACTTGCTAGATGACATGGGAAGCATCATCGGGGGTGCCTCTGCTCATGGGGGTATTCCAGCCAATATTACTTTGTGCAGCAGCGAGACGGTGGCTGTACCCCTCACGTAGGGACTGGCAACATGCGAGGGCCCTACTAAGGGACGGGCTCGTAGCTGTCCTTAGAGCCTACAGGACAATGCCCCACTTAGCCTTACAGGTGCTGGCTGAAACGCCATCAGTAGGCTTCCTTCTGGTCCAGGAGGTACTAAAGTTCCACATAAAGAAGGAAGCTTCACCCTGTGCTCCCAGCACTGGCCAAGGTGGAAACCCGACTAGAGCTGGCTCATGGGTGGAGCATCGATTGCTGGCAGGCAGAATATGATGTCGTAACTAGCAAAGTGTAGTGCCCTCCATCCAAGAGCGCCCTCAACACAAATGGTGGCACCCAACGTTCCCAGCAACTCTTTTTTAATTTACTGGGGCAATGGAGATGTGGCCTACGACTACCTCCTGTACCGAACCGCGCAGTGACCTGGAGACATGGACACCAATAGGCCTCCTCACCGACAGCGCCAGGGGCAGCAGGAACACCCTAAATGTAGGCTGAAACCAATCGACGCCAATGGAGGGAGTGGACTTCTGATGGGCTCCTCCCCTCCCACCATGAGTCCATGGCCCGTTTACTCAGGCCTGGCTCATAACACCCCTTAGGCAAACATCATCCAAGAGGCAGTTTGGGCTTCCAACTTTACCAATAAATTAACCAAAATGCGCCAAGTTCCTTGAGGAACTGAGTGAAGTAGTAATCTATCTCACCATGAGATGGACCTTCACTACGCCTGAGACTGTTTGTGTACTTCGGAAACGACCTGGACGTTGTGCTTCAACGCAGAACAAACCTCGACATCAATGACCAAAACCTTGGACTCCAGAAACTAGCCAGACATCAACCTTTACTTCAGAAGCTTGAGCTCTTTACTCCATTAACTCTCTGTATCGCAAAACGGAGCTGGAGGTTGACTCCCCTATAGTCAAGTGGAACCCCCTCCATCAAAACCTTGGACTTGAAACTACCTAGATCTTCGCTACAGAATGTGTACCAGCTTGCGTTTCTGTACTCCAGTTACTCTACAACCCAACGTCACTGGATTGGCAACATGTTGAATGGCGTAGCGCATCCAGTCATTGAACCACCTCCTGCCAACCACAGAATGCTCCTGACCATGAATTGGTGAGACCATGGCCGCCATGGGCTCTAGAGTTATGAGTGGTGAATGATGGTCCCAAGACCTGTTCAAGATCTTGGCAGCAAGCACCGAAATGAGCGATCAACCGCATTAAAAAAAAAAATACGCTGTAAAAACGTGAGCAATCCACAAAATTCGAACGACACAAGCGCTGGCCCCTTCGCGATTTCGAGATGAGGAAAACAAAAGTGGTAGAACTTGGAGCTTTGCCAGGTGCCTAATACGTTGCCCGATGACGGGAGGGTGGAAAAAATTAGCTTTTTCCCACGGAAATAACTGCGCCAGGAGTTGGCGTCGAGTCAAGAGGTTGGAAATACGGAAAAATGAAGAGGTTTTTGCTCGCAAAATAGTTTTGCAAGAGTCGATTAACTTCGTCCTCAAAACGAAAGCGAGCGCCTCCTCGACGAGAATAGCCGGGGGAATTCAGGTGCTCGAGGACGGAAATTGCGGGAGCCTATGGGCCGAAGGAGCTGATTCGCGTCAACAAGTTCGAGGATTTAAAACAACCGGATGTAGTTATACGACAGGCTTGCCAGAGCAAGTGCCCGTAACGAAATGGACATCTGTCAGGAGGGTGAGACCACCTGTCGTGCTCAACCATTTCGCCCTGAATACCGAAAGCAACGTAATAGCTCCATAAAATACAACAACCACCGACCAAGAACCACCGACCAAGATGACAATCGTCCCTCAAAGACAGCTGATTTCTGCACAACTCGAAGAGACGAAATGAGAGAAAGAAACAGCCGAGAGAGAGAGAGAGAGATTGAATCAACACTCACGAACTTGGTGGATTTGTCTTCAGATGGAGTGAACTGTTTCAGACGAAAGAAGACAGTGCATCGACATGAGATTTATTCTAAACAAGATCCTTCCAAAAAACAACAGACATTTCCCCTCTTCTGAGCTACTTAGGCTTGTTGAAACCCATAAGAGCATATCAGCAGCAGGTCAAAGTACGTGTCCGTATCGTGTGTAACCCCCCCCCCCAAGGGTTAGAGACATTTAGTCTTTAAACCATTTTAAGGCAGCTATAAAAGAATTATTTACAACTAAAATGTTCTTTTCTCAAGAATTTCCTCTGTATATTTTCTATCTATTTTTCATATTAAAAAAATACCAATGGTGTACCTAATAGTATGATTAAGATAAACTCCTCCCCCAAGCACGAGGTTTCCACACATGAGGGAGCACCATTCGAATATATAAGTATGTACGCAGTGTAACAAAATAAACTTAATTATGAGGATACGGGGCGGACAATCATTAAAAAATAAAGTCAATACAATGATATATATGTTGCAGCCGTGTCAGGATGATTCGGGTGGTCCCCTTCAGCTCATTGTAGTCACATTCCCGATGCGTGACAGAAGACTCACAATCGAAGAAATGATAACTTAGGAAACAAACAGGGCGTCAAGATGGCGAAGCTCCCGGTCTGGACTCTGCCCTGGCGTTGGAGAGGGCTCTTCCCACTCCATCCGACACGGTGATAATCCTGACGCTGTGGCGTAGGTAGGGAGTTGAATGGCTACACGGCCATCCTGATGAAATCGTCGTCCTTGACGGCAGCAACTACTAGAACAACACAACCCACAGTTCTCAACAAAAACCCAAAAGGCCATACCAAGTGGATGCACAAAGGCAGAGAGCAAATCAAGCTGAAACTATGAGGAGGCGCGTCGAGGCAACCACAACCCATACAACTACGATCGAAATGACTGTACGTGCACACACCGGCTGACCTAGACATACATGGCTGTACAAAACACTCTCAACCACAAATGTAGCAAGCACTGGGCGCTATGGATGAGGGTATGCTGTCTCCCACTGAACAAAAGCTTGGCTTACTGAGGCAGGAAACCGGTCCTGCTGCACATCCTGCTCCAGTTAACCCCATACTGAGCGAACGCTCGAGAGCACGACAACTTGCGAACGCAAAACATACTGTACTGCCTAACATTGTGAGGTTAAGATTAGATCATTCGCTGCGTGATCATTCTTGACAGCTCAACTATCTCGTATCTGCCATTATGCAAGAGCTTGGTGATTTCGAAGGGACCCTTGTATTTAGGGTCGAGTTTTGTTTGGTTTCGCTCTACATCCTTCACTCTTCAGCAAAACCAAATCAACAACGGCCAATGGAACCACCTGGCCTTACCTTTATCTAATCTGGTCTCCACTGCACAAGTAGCCTGCCTGTCCCAACGGTACTGGCATCCTCTCCTGCACTGATGAGTTCCCTGGGTCGTGATACGCGACCAAAAATTAGCTCCATTGGAGAAAATTTAGTAATGCGATGAGGGGCACTATTGGTGGCTAACTGCACCCTCCTCTTACTCTGCTACTGTCAACATGTCTTTCAAAACCCTCATTTGCAGTTGGCGCGACTTGCCCCAGTAGCAATAAAGTGCAACTGAATCTGAACTGTGCACAGAACTCTTCGAAATTTCTGTTGGCTCAATATCTTCCTTGGTCTACTACCAACGAGGAAGGAGGACCAAACCAATTAATTGCGTTACTGACAGCTCGAATAGCGCTTGCAGAGTCTGTGGAGAGAAGGTTATGTTCGCCAGGAATACGGCAGAAGGGTCAGTGACACAAGTAATAGGTGGAGGAAAAGAGGAGGGAAAGAGTGCTTCGCGTACAGTACAAGACGAAAGGAGAGGCATGAGGAAGCCGACTCGAGCGAGGAGATTAGGAGAATCAATCCGTCCCGATAGCAGACCACGAAAGAATGAAACATCAGCAGGCAGGCTCATCGTAGGACGAGTACTCCAAGGAATGGACCTTGTAGGCAAGGTAACAGATAAATGCTCTAAAAACAGGCTTCAACTGCGCAATATGGCACTCATAGCACGCGCGCCAGATTAGTGGTACGTACACCAGGGCTGGCTGCACGAGAGCCACTACGGCAGGAGCATGTGAGGACTCTCTAGCGTTCTGTTTTATTAAGCCGAGCAGTCTACGAGCTGCAACCTGAGCTGTTGTGATTTGAGAAGGAGAGCTGAGAGTCAAGGTACGCACCAAGATCCACGATGCTGCCCTTGCGAGGAAATGTTATTCTGTTGATCGAGTAGGTGTGGAGAACAGATATCTAAACTCGATAGGAAGAGGTGACAGCACATTTTGACAGGTTGAGGCCACGCGATTGAGGTTGCACTACAGAGAGAGGGCATTGACGATCTGTTGAAGGATCCTGGATGGAGATGAAGAGCTTCAGGTCGTTCGCATGAATCAAGAAGGATGGAGCTGACTGCATTGATCCCACGGTTGAAGATTGATCACGAGGTTGATGACTCAGTGAACGTACTCCGCAATGAAGTGTCAAGGCGAGAGGTGAGGCAAACATGAAAACGCACTGTATGATTCAGGAAGCTCGTATGTGAGAATGTCTAATGGAAGACTATGGAAGTACTATTACCTTTGTGTTCTGCTGGACTTTCCTGTAATACTAGACAAGTGAGTGGTAGTTCTGGTGGGCTCCAAGATTACACGATTAGACGAATAGTCAGAGCATCTCGACCTTAACAGTCCATATCAGAGCAAAAACCTTGGATGAAATACGAAAGAATTTACTGCACCTCACAGTGCCAATTACAAAAACGAATGTTCAGCGCACCCTGGGTTAGCTGGGTCTTCGACCTCCAAATTACCGCACTTGCCCTTACAGGACTGACTGGCTCTAACTGCAAAGTCATAGTTTCTCAAACACCTATTGTTCTCAAGCCCTTTTTACTTTCCTTGGCTCTACGAAGTAGTAAGGAAAGTTATGTAATCGGCTGAAAAAAAAATTTTGAGTTTTCTACAGATCTTTACGTTTCAGACCCTCCTGAGTGCGAAAAACACTATTTGGGAAAATGGCCTGTGTGTCTGTGTGTCACTAAAGTTTGTCTGTGAACGATTTTAAGAGAAAACCACCGTATCAAATCAGCTCAAACTTCATATTTCGCCCGCTGGTCACCATGGGACGCCAAAATAAGGGTATGAGCAAAATCCACCGAAAGTTAACTATAGTTATCATAGAGATCAAAACACCAAATTTTTTTTTCTCAAAAACGGCTCTAACGATTTTGATTAAATTTTTTATACTGATAGCTCCCAATAAGGTAACTATACCATAAAATTCCCATCTATGGGAAAATGACGAGAGCAGCACAATAAATTACCAAACCTTTCGACGTAATCGATTTTAGAGCGGTTTTTAGAGAAAACGACCGAACCAAATCACCTCAAATTTGATCTCCAGCCTACATGTTACTATGGGACGCAAAAATAAGGGTATGAACAAAATCCACCGAAAGTTAACTATAGTTAGCATAGTGATTAAAACACCAAATTTTTTTCTCCAAAACGGCTCTAACGATTTTGATTAAATTTTTTACATTGATATCTTTTGATAAGGTAATTATGCAATAAAATTCCCATTTGTAGGAAAATGACGATAGCAGCACAATAAATTATCAAAATGTTCGACGAAAAGCGTTTTTAGCGCGGTTTTTTTCTTATAAACTCCGCTGGAATGTTGGTAGAATGTTAAAGAAAATTGGTATTGTAGTCCAATCCAATACCTAAAGGGTGAGTGTTTAAAAACGCTCATGAGATACATGGGGCTCACTCCAGAAATTCCTGAATTTCAAGTACCGCTGTTTCGCTTACTACCAGTTCTAACAGTTATTACCCAATAACTCTGCAAAAGTAATTACTATCCTTCTTCAAAAAAATTCGTGTTTACAGGCTCATTAATTATCTGTGTACCAATTGCTCAATAATGGCCTGGGAATGAGTACGAGCAGCACAATAAATTCCAGAACATTAAGCGCTACCGCCTCCTGCTGCTGTGAAGTGTTGTTTGACCAATTCCAAAGGAACTGAGTGATAAATGAATTGATTAAATAGAATTAGCGATTTACAAAGTGAATTGTTGTAGAGCTAAGGAAAGTTGTGTGTTGCAACGCACCAGATATTTTTACCTACAGAACGTCCATTTCTTCATTTATTTCCAATTGACAACGGATTTCCCCTTCTTCTAGACTTTCCAATATCCTTTTCCCTCCCCGCAATTTCCATTCCTCTCCACAACAGACAGTTCTCCCCAAACTCATTCACCTACGAGTTTTCTCGGAATACAGTTGTTCCCAGTTCTACCAACAGAGTCTCGCACCACCTCTCATCAACATCTAATTCGAATTTCTCCTTCCCTCCCTGTACCACCAGTTTCACTCCTTCAGAAGCCCCTTGTTCGCTCTTGTATACTCAAATCATATCCTCTTATAGTCACATCTTCTGTGTACATCCAAGTCTTCAAATCTTGTGATATCCAAACTCTTCAAATTACATGTTCGTGCTACACTAAAACCCGTCGCCGTGGTTCTTTCTAGTCTACCATGGTCAAAACACGTGCATGCTCCTAGCTGCCTTTCAGGAGACCTGGCCTTATGCTGCAACCTTCAACCAAGGCATGTGTGACTCTTGGGAGATGGTAATTGAGAGGGGCATAGCTGATTCCAGCACTTGGTTCACAGCAACAGGTTAAGGTGGAGCATTCAGGGCATTGGCCAGCTAACACCAAAGGTCTCATGTTGAAGTCCAAAGAAAACTGCCTGGTAGAGCTCAGCCAGAAGAGGATGGAGCTTCCTGATCAAGGGGCAGTATCTCGCAGTGATGACTAGGAGTAAAGACTGCGCCAGAACCTCTCAAACTTCCTCCCAGGGATGTGTAGGAATGGCAGCACGCTGTAATATTCTCTTGAGGGTGAAGAGGACAAGAAAGAACACCGCCCTACACTGTACTGGTCCCCCACCTAAGTACTGCCTTGTTCAAATATGCTCCCCATTGTGTAATTGGGTTCGTTCCCATTGTCGTTAGTATATAAACCTGGTAGAGCTGGGGTTGGGTGCAGAAGATGCCCTATGTGATGCCAGCACACCATGCTCTGCCAATTTTGAGTTTTTGAAGTTACTCACCATAGGCTTGAGCTTGTCAAGTTCTGGTGTTCAGAAGTGTGTGTGTTAGGTGGTGCTGGGAGAGGAAACCAGTTTCATTGTTGTTTTCCAACTGGGAAGAGGGATCCCCTTCGCGTCTTCGTCCTGTCTGCTTTTAGCTGTCCCCCACCTTTTTTCGTCCGCCAGGGGACCTGCGGGGTTCACAACCGGTCCTCAGCTCCGCCCTCCAATTAAATAAATCGGGAGGCCTCCCCTCCATAGTGGACTAAGGCCATCCTCCAGACGTCCCTCCTCTCCACCTCTGGGGCATCCGTTCCGCTCCATCAACCCGACTGGGCCTCCCGCCAAGCTCATCCCGCACCACTCGCGGCCCGTCGACAACGCGGTTAAGACGGTCGTGCGTCGTGACCGTCGCCATCGACGGTCGTCATGTTGCACCGCAACCCCACGCACTCGGCGTATCCCCTCAGCCTCGCGACCCTTTCGCGCTACAATCACGCGACTTTCGTCCGCTGGGAGCCCCATTACCGCCTCGGGCTCTCCGCCTCACCCCTCAGAGTCGACCCGTCCGGAGTCATCCTCAGGAACCGGAGCGCCGTTCGGATCAAAACCCGCGCGGGAAAGTCGCCGGGAGCGCGTCTCGTCGAAAAGTTCATCATTCGCGAGAAAGGCGGCGCTGCGGAGCTCGACCCGCCGGCTAAATGCGCTCCAATTGGGTTGAAGTCCGGCGGCTCTGCCAATTCCGGGGCGGCCAGTGAAAAAAACGAGAGCGGCGCGGGAGGTTTCCGAAGGAACTTGGGCGAGAGCGACGACCCTCGAAACGACCACAAACGACAATCACACTCATTAGACAATCACACACCCAGCGATCGACCTCAACCCACTCACCTCCAAAGTACTCCCCACCCACGCGTACCGATCAACAGCCTCTCGAGCCCCAACCGCGAACCTGATCCGCCGCCAAAATTGTCAAATTTCGTCAAAGGGGCGAACGAACAAGGCGAATGTGACATTGATGCCAAGTGTGTTGAAGCCAAATTGGTTAAAAATAGCTCGTCCGCGGCAGTCGATTCGGTGATCGGTTGGAAACAACAGAAAACCCTTAAGGACAGTGCGCTCGATTCTGTACCGCGCGGTGCTCAATTCGCGAGTGATCAACACAATTCTACACAACATGTAACAACCCAAACCAAACAAGTTGAAGATTACATATTCGTCCGAGACCTCGACGAATTATCTTCAATTTACGAGGACTACAAAGTTGTGAACGACACAGAGGCCGCGAATTGGGACGACGATTGGGAATTGATCGAAGTCGTGATGGAAGGCGAAAAGAAGAAAAAGAAAAAAGTGATAGTGAAGAAAAAAGGGTCCAAAGTCAAAGTGACCCCTTTGGAAGTCAAACCTCCCGCCGACCCAGCGACGAAAGAGACGGCGTCTCCCGGTGACATCACTCGACAACTTTCCAAGAAAAGAGTCAGTTTAGCCGACGAAGATTTGAACTTGATCGGTTTCAACGTCGACAAACGGGTCTCGATCAACGATCAACTGCTCGTTGAAGAGGCAGCTCTGCTCGACAAAATGATTTCCAAAGAGTTGAAAGAGGCGAGAAAAAGTAGTTTGGCGTTTCCGCCGATAGCCGAAGAAGAGAAAAACGACGGCGGCGGGGGGAAAGAAGAGAAAACGACGAGCGCGAGAGCGTCGCCGAAATTGACGGCGCCGACGCAACTTGAAAGAAGAGAAATGTGGAAGAAAAACGCGATGCGGATGTCCGGAAAGTCGTTGGGGTCGTTCTACAAACCTCGAGAGCCGACTCCGGAGTCCAGTTCGGAGTCTGACGGTGAGTTATTGTCATATTACGTGTATTTCCCGTGTAGCAGACCTGAACGCCCTCCGCGCAACCTTACTTAACATGTAGTAGAATATGTCGAACCCTCACTAACTTTCCGTTATTGTTTGCCCGAGGGCTGGTTAGAGCACTGCCGCCACACGGGCCCATTTTGACGGCGTCCCTTACCTAATGAGTGACGTGCACACTTGCCAGTACTGTGGGGACAGTATTTGACCTTCCTCTTGTTGTTGCTGTGTCAAGGCAGAGGCTATGAATGAAGACTACAGACTAACTGAGCTCGGAATAGCTAAGGTGCCTTGGCTAGTAATGAGTGCCTGGCTATATTCAGGAACTTGGAAACCTTGACATGATACCAGGCACGAGTTCGGCAGGAAATACAAAGTGCAACCAGAATGAAGCTAGTGGAACAATAAAAGTAGAACGTTTTGACCTTTGAATGGTATTAACATCCCATCCGGCCGTCATAATGCATGATAAAAGGTATAGCAATACAACCATCAACATGCTGACTGGTCAAGCGTCTTGCAAGCCACTGCAGAACTACTGCACAACGTCCAACCCGTTGAGGGAGAGCAGGACGAGGCTCAATTGTTTAGCAAACTCGAATCGAGTTCTACCGAATTCCTGGGCATAACCCTATGGAATTGGAAATGAGAGGGCGAACCATCTGGCCAGATTCGGCTCGTATAGGTACACGTCCTTATATGCCCTGTGGGGCATCTCCATCGCTAGTCACGAGTGAGATAACATGCCAGGAGAATGCATCCGACTGTCTGGAATGCTGCTAGAGTGAGGCACTCCAAACGCGTCACCTCAGGACCAACACACGAGGTAAGGCCTAGCCTTCTGATGATAGAAAGGAGGGACTTGAGTCAGATGGTGAGAATCATCGCCAGACACAGCAAAATGAACAAACACGTCCATGTTATGGGTATCAGTGACCCCTTTCAGTGCTGCTGGTTTGTTACAGATGAGGTACAGTTTACATCCCCCAAAGGTAAACGTCAAAGAAGACTTTTGCAGGAAATACCTGGCAATTCCTAGGAAGCTAGACGTGGACCTGTGAGACATCAAGACTGACACAAGGACTGTCGACACGATCCTTCTCAAAATATGTGGTGCGACGCATCACACAACTTTCCTTAGCCACGCAGTGCGTTCAGCAATTTGTGTTTAATTCAATTTATAACAACGTTCCACGTAAAAACTGGTGACTTTAGAGGTTCTGGAATTTCTTGGATTGCTCATAATTATCTTAAGCGCGTTACCAAGCTGTCATCGTGTAGATACTTTATTGGATTACCACGTCAATTTGTCTGAGAGTACTGGTATCATTTAAACAGACCTTATAAACTCCGCCCAAACCGGCGTTTCCTCGTGTTTTGTATGACTAGACCTCAGAGGAAGAAGATACAACCCAAGGCTTGGCTAGACACTGCGATGTAATAGCGCTTGTGTAAAAGAATTACTAACGATAATGTGGCGGAAGGCAGAGGAACGAGCTTCAGTCGATTAGGGTTCATGTTGTAGTGTTAATAAGTCAATGAAACGACACAATAATTTCGGAAGTTATAGCGTTGCTCATAGTTATCTTACGGCCATTATTAAACAGCACACTGGCCGCTCAGGGCGGAATTCGTGAGAATGTTAGATTCATATGAGAAAAATACAAGCTGGTTAGGGCTGGATGGTGCTGCGAGCCATGCCCCTGGCTGTCCTCCCGGCTTATCACACTTCGCACTGCTGATTCTCGCGGGCACCCTGCCATTGAACCTCCTGCTGGACTGCGACGTCATGTGCCACCACTTTAGGACCAATGGCCTGGCGTCGTGGGGTGGCAGGTTTGGTCATGGAGATGTTCCACAGGGACACATTTGATCGCAGGATCACACTGGCCGAAGATTGGTTACTTGGCCAGTGGCAGGCGAGGTGGGACTTATGGACCGCTGCCCACCACCCGCACGAGCTCATGCCCTCAGTGTAGGATTGGCTGCGGATGAAGTGATGGCACACGTTCAATGAGCGGTGTGCGGGTGTCTGAGGATGCCTCCCATGTCCTCTTGACTGCGGTCTGTACACGGCCAATGCCCAGCCTAGGCGCTCCCCTTCTCAGCCCCCCCTCCACGCGCCCGACAGCAGCCAGCTCAAACCCCAGACCAATGCGCGAATGGGCCACTACGCAGCCTATGCTATGGGGTTATAAGCCTGTTTAATTCCAGTCAGTTCTTGAAGGTTTGAACGACAGCAGCACTTGGTTTCTTGTTTCCTCCACACTGGAGGCGCGAGATATGCAGGAGAGAATAAGTGCAACCTCGCATAGAAGTTGCCATGTCCTGTTAGGAACTGGCTCAACCCACTTTCTCCTAAGACGTTCACAGGTGTTGAAAATAACACATGCGCGCCATGTTCCTATGACCAGGATTCTCATCTCGCTCCATTGCCCATTCTTCCAGGGCGGCAAGTTTTCGTTCAATAGGGAGGTGTATACAGAGTTTGGCTCAGAGTGGGGGAAGCTTCCTTTCCACTCTCCACTTGCCATTCATGCATTCAATGGCCAAGTCAACTGACATCTGATCAGTGATCACTTGGAGCGCTTCAGTGGATGTCTGCAGGCCTTGGTAATCCACAGGAGTGCAAATCTATGGAATTGGGCCGGAACTTTCCTTTGAAAGATGGGGCAGTAGCCACAGAAACACACTCCACCAAGTGGCCTTACTAATTGCTTGTAATGCAGCAAACCTTGCGATGGTTGTGCCTTTCAGGGACTGGAGGTGTTGGCTGAAACACCACTTCTCGCCTAAATTGACTCCTAAGTTCTTGAATTGCTTCTCAGGAAGGAGCCTATGGACTGCGGTCTGTACGCGGCCAATGCCCAGCCTAGGCGCTCCGCTTCTCACCCCCCCCCCTCACCACCCGCCTGACAGCAGCCTGCTCAAACCCCAGACCAACGCGCGAATGGGTTGCTACGCAGCCTATGCCATTTCTCCCATTAGGTTAGAATTCCCTATCGTATAACACATATTTGCAAGGCTCTCCTGCAGTATAATTCCTCTACGCAATCATTATCAACCCCCCACGGTCCGCCAGTTTTTTAAAAACCTTTAACAATTGTTGTTTGATCTCGGTTCGACTTTAAACACAAAACCTGTCCACGAGGTCCCTAGCGCTTTCCAAAGCCCCCATGGAATCACCCACAACACTAGAACAAACACAGCAAAGCCCCTCTTCACAACTGCACCCGCAACGCCTAACAGTGCAAACTGCTCGTGTCCCGCTTTCCTGTATTTATCCATTGATCCTTACAACTGCGCTTGGAGAGCAACACACGAATGGAACTCCTGGACAACCAACGGAGATTAAGTAGCAGTCAGGCGCCATATCAAGCAGAGCCCCTCAGTGTTTGTAGTCTGGTAGTTGAAAACAAATATTCATATTCTGAGGAAACTCGGGGGTACGATCAAAGCCCGGTAGCGCTGTGATATTTGCCTTAGTCATCTCTCCAACGTTGCAATCCCCTTCTACCAGAGGAACGGAGACTCTTACAGCCTGACATATTGAAGGCAGGAACTGAAGTCTAGTGGTTAACAACGAATATTCACTATAAGGATGCTCAGGTATAGGATCAAAGCTCAGGATCGAGTCAGCTCCAATATTGCAATCCCCTCGTAACAAAATAGTGTCAGGAGTGGGACAACGGTCACTGGGTGGGGTGGTAGTTACTGATGGGTAAACTGCCTCACGGATCGAAGTCTAGTGGTTAACCTTTCCAGTGCATCACTAATATCTCCATCTACCTTATGGCCGTTGAACGTTTTAGAAACGCAAATAGTTTTTCTGCTAAGACATGTTTGAAAACCTGAACTTTCAGGTCAACAGTTGGAAGAACTCTAATAGTCCTGCAACGATTGCTTGCTTAACTGTAGGCGAACCAAGAATACTATGACGTTACAGACATCCAAAGAAATGTCGATCTTTTTCAGTTCACGGAGAATTAAAGAAAAAGGAAACTATTTCTTTTGAATTGGAAATTTCGAGAAATTATACTACGAAAGAGTTCAGACAAATATGTAAGGGCATGGAAAAAGCGTTACGGTACAGCAACGAAAATCAGTTATTGTGAAAGATAAATCAGGAATCATAGTGCTTCAAACCACACTTTATAAACCCCTTAAACCCTCATCGTCTTAAAAACAGACAGACAAAAATTATTCAATAATAACGATGGCGGGGCTTGACGGGTGGGGGTTGATGAGTTCTAACTGGCGAAGTTATTGGAAATCTCCTTGTTACGTTGCACTAAGAGCTGGATTTTCCCTTCCTTGAGTGAAATCACATCAATACATAAACGAGGGGGAGCTGGGCAGGGCGTGACGTAACAATCAATGAACAACTACCAATTAAGCAACAATCAATTGTAACAGAACTGTTCCCCACAATGAGGAATGGGTACTTAACGTTGATATCGAAGAGGCTGACACGCTGTTGAGATTGGAGATGGTTCTGATTTGTCTCCCCCATTCCATCCTTTCACATTTAAATTATCCCATTTCCCGTTTATTCCATTTTAGTAATTCCTAGCGAGCGAATATCTATTATTAGTAATATGGAGTTGTTATCAGCTGAGCAGTATGTTTGGCAGACTTGATTTGTTTAGTTTTCTTGTTCCTCAAGTTTCTATTTCAGAGTAAAAGAAATCGTTAATTTTATTTTACTGAGATTCACATTCTTAGAATGCTCGCGGACAGTGTTGAAGCTGATGGTGCCTGCAACACGAATTACGCTCTTCTCACTTAAAAAGCGTTGCATGCAGGTTTACTTCGGAAATCCCACCTCATACAACCCCATAACTATCACCCGGTACACGATTTAAAGTGCCAACGCCTAATTGACAAACTGGCCTCGTGCCTGCTTTTGACTCGTCTGTCGGTCGCCGCACTACTCGCTGAAATTTGAGTCTTTGCCAACTCTCGCAACAACAAAAAACGGTTAATCGTAAAGTTTTGACGCGAATTTCGATAAATTTTATCAGAATGCGACGTGAACTGCCATCAAAAATGTATGAAATTGATGCCAAATCTCTGCGGGGCGTATCAAAAGGTGAAGGCGGAGACGTTGGCGAGTCCCAAAAGAGGGAGCTCCTCGCAGCCCCAGCCCCAGACACAACCACAACCTCAACCCCACTCCTCGCTCTTCAACTCTGGTAAGGCTTTATTTAATGTCAATTGTGCTCCTACCTTTTTCTTTATTTGTTGTTCCTAGTTCACTTTGTCGCGATTTCAGTTTCGTCGCACGCATAAAAATATGAGGTAAAATACTCGTATTATGTTCGTGTTTAAACAGGGAGGGCACCGCCTGCGTTTTGCCAATAAACCTTTGGCTTTAAAAGGTTTTTTTTCAGTTTCCCCTCTTTAGATTACAAAAATAAAATTGTCAAAAGTTCTTCGGAGAAAATATTTTTCTGTGCTCAAATGCCCTTAGCTGAATGTATCACCATGAAGCGCTAAATAACCCCGAAATAACAATTATCACGGATGTGAGTTTTTATAATAAAATTATTAGATTTCTCTTGTAACGGAAAATTTGATCACCTGTTTGATTCTGACCGCTGGCGAGCTCCTGGAAAAAGAGGAAGGAAAAGCCGCAGTTGTTCGCGAGTAGACACGGCTGGAGCAACCACGGAACGATTTTAAGACAATACAACCGTATCTGTTGCACTTTGCACATCGACGAAGGGGTGAAACGGAAAGGGTATAAAACAGCTCTTGTTTCTGAAGAAAATTGGATCAGAAAGAACGAAAAATGTTTAAAAACCCTGCAAATTATTACACAATGGTTTATTATTCTCATGAACAGCTTTACCTAGTATTAGTGCTCCCCCATCCCATTCGATTCAAATACTAGTAAACCATACGAAACATGTCCTGGCTACAATGGAACTACGGAAACAAAACGTATGATGATTTTGCCCCGTCGTCGGGGAAATTGGAACGGGGCGCTCGAAGCGAACCCATTCCGAGGCGAAAGGGGAGTTGAGTGGCGGCGTCGTTTGGAGGCGAGCGAGCGCAGTTGCTTTTTTAATGAGACGGGCGGGGAGGGAGGGAGTTCAAACGACGAACCGTTGACTTCCCGCGTTGTACTGCGTTTCGTTAATTTTTTTAACCGTTTTTTGCCCATTACAACCACGGATTTCGTCCGATCGGATTGCCGAGATGGCGGGCACAACTAGATACCAAATCGGATTTTTGGGCGAAAGAACGAATTTTTTAGACCACGTTAAAGGCACAAAACGGCCCGGACGGCGGACGGACATTGCAAATTTGGAATCTCCAAGTCTTGAAACGTAAAGTATCAAATTTTGAGGGGGGGTTATAAAAAATTTTTCGTGACCGAAAACATAGGGTTATTATTCAGAATGAATAATAAACCAAAAGGGAACAATCAGAGAGGGATCGGAAAATGGAAGATAGCGGCAGGTGGCCGTCCAGTAACCCTTCTACCTAACTTTAAAAAAAACGTGTTTCTCTCCGAAATTGAATACAAAACTCAAATAAATATTTTCATTTTATCTTCCATTCCTGCGAAAAAGGTACACAACAACGGTTCTGGGAATGAGATTACACGTATGACCTAACCTCAAGCAGATAAAGTGTAGACTTAAGTAAGAAAAACAATTTACGATAGTCTGCGAGTAAAGTTCAGTACAGCCAGAAGTGACTGGTTTGACAACGTGGTACGATGTTACCTTTAATTGGCGAATTCAACTTCATACTTTGAGTTGCATAGGTTTTACGTTCGTTATTGCGATCCTGTCAAAAAACGTTGAGGTTTCTTCAGATCACTGGTAGATCCAGAGAATTGGTTCGTGAAGCGATGAAGGGGGGGGGGGTTGAATGCTTATTCTTTGTTTTATCAATTTTTTCGTTTTCAGATATTACTATTGTTACTATGTTGGTGGATGCAACCAGGAAAGAAAAGATTGAAGGGTTGAAGAAAAAAACAGTATCAATCTTTTTTCAATAACCAATCAAATCAAACTATTTAGTGTGGCAACACACAACTTTCCATAAACCCTGCAAATTCGTACGAGAGCTGTATCTTCGTTCAAGGCATTTCTATAGAAACATTTTTCGAGCATAGGTACTAGTTAGTTGAGAGCACCCGGTCAGTTTGATTGAAATCGTTGGAGCTGTTTGCCAAAAAGCGTAAAAAACCTAATTTTGCTTCATAGGCCTACTTCTCTGTTCACCGAATTTTCTTGAGGATGTTGATGGGGAAGGAAGCACATATTGGTCTGTTTCCGTGGCAATATGACTGTTTCTGAATCAGGTTGTGGTTTCGCTGGCCATTCGCGCAACCCAGACTTGTAGCAGGTTGTCAGTTTGGCGGTCTCCCGGTGAACCGTTTGGTGGTATGACCCTGAGGAATCTCATACAATCTGTGGGAAGGGGAGGGGGTTATAAGCCAGCTTAGTTTCAGCCGAACAGCCGTCGCCCAATGTTGTAGGGCGGCAATGGAGCAGTACTTGGTGGTTAGGCGTGAAGGAAGTTAATGTTTAACCTTCCAGGTTCAACGCCTGAAGTGTAAAGGGCTGGAGGACCAAGGCTGCTTCCTGAATGAGAAAATAAATGAATAAGTAAATGAGATAGAAAATAAATGAAAGTCAAAGGCAAGGAAAATAAGGAAATACGAGTAATTCGGAAATAAAGTATGGCTTTTATTATAAGGAATCGAATGAAAATGAAATCGAACTGAACGAAAATAAATTAGAGCTCAAGAATAAAAAATAAAGAGATCTCGTTGGGGCCCTTGAAGATCGGAGGCGGAGCAATGAAAGTTCGCTTACCGGAAACGGAAGGACGTCGGAGGTGCACACGATCGCGAACGAATGGAAAAAGGTGAGATGAGATCGAGCGAAATGGGGTGATGAAGGTAGTGGGGCAATGCTTGGTTTAAACTTGTTAAGGTGGAAGTTGCTGTTGTGATGGGGTCTGATGAGCTTGAGGAGAGTTGTCTGGGTTGGCATTGTCGCTCAGAATCGACCGATCGGGCCCTTAACAAAAGGGACGCAAGAAATTGTTCGCTTGCGATTTCAACCACTTGGTTTCTTGTTTCCTCCACACTGAAGGCGCGAGATATGCAGGAGAAAATAAGTAGAACCGCGCATTGAAGTTGGGAACCCCCTTTCTCCTAAGACGTTCACAGGTGTTGAAAATAACACATGCGCGCCATGTTCCTTTGACCAGGATTCTCATATCGCTCCAATGCCCATTCTTCCAGGGCGGCAAGTTTTCGTTCAGTAGGGAGATCTATACAGAGTTTGGCTCTGAGTGGGGGAAGCTTCCTTTTCACTCTCCACTTGCCATTCATGCATTCAATGGCCAAGTCAACTGACATCTGATCAGTGATCACTTGGAGCGCTTCAGTGGATGTCTGCAGGCCTTGGTAATCCACAGGAGCGCAAATCTATGGAATTGGGCCGGAACTTTCCTTTCAAAGATGGGGCAGTAGCCACAGAAACACGCTCCACCAAGTGGCCTTACTAATTGCTCGTAATGCAGCAAACCTTGCGATGGTTGTGCCTTTCAGGGACTGGAGGTGTTGGCTGAAACCCCACATCTCACCTAAATTGATTCCTAAGTTCTTGAAATGCTTCTCAATAAGGAGCCTGTGGCTGCCGAAGTGTATTGTAGTGTGTTGTGTTTGAGCTTGCACCACTGGGTGACAGTTCAGAGCTCGTGGTGGGCTTTTGCCTCAATTTGGTGGATCGCCTGTGCACGGATCAATACGGCCGGATCGTCCACATAGGCACCTCCGTGAGCCTCCTGAAAAGACCTAAGAAGAGAAATCAAAGAGCTTATCCGAGGACTGAGCCCTGTGAGCACCGCCCGATCGTAGCAGTTCTACTTGCAAGATAACTCCTGACGAGCAAGTATGCTCCGACATACAGGTCTGTTTTACATCAAAATTACATTTCTTGAACACTCTTCAAAGAGTTTTATCAGTCTATATATATATACTTCTGACGAGCAAGATCAGAAACACACACACGCACGGACCATGCGGTACTTCCTTTATTCTTCGGGTAACGGAAAGTAAAAATGGTAACCATTCTTTTTTCATTAATCAATCAAAATGCTTTATCCAACATTGGGGGGAGGGGGGGGGGGCACAACTACTTGAGACCTTTGTTTGGAGGCCTACTGACCTCAAAAAATCAGAACGTGATCTGTGTGTGTGTGTCTTCAGTGCAATTAACAACCAACGGCCAGCCGGATTGATCTGTTTGGTTGGCGAAGCTTTGAAGGCGCAAAAATAAGGTCAAATACACCGACGTGACGAGGTGGTTGGTGGAGGAGGAAGAGAACAAAATCCACTAAAAACTAAGGATATACGTGTTTGGCTGTAACGATTTTGATTCAGCTTTCAAATCGTCTTTGACCAATCCTTCATAAATATCTCAGTAGAAATACGACGAATTGAGATTTAACCTATGAAGCAAAAATACGGGTTATCACTTTTTACCAAAACGGCTTCAACGATTTAACAACCAAAAGTAGTTGAAAATATTCTTTATTTTTGTTTTGGAGATTTCCCTCTGTAAACGCACAGAATTCGATTAACCCGACGGATTAGTTGTGTGGGGCATGCGGAAAGTTGCGTGTTTCTAAACACCAGATATTTTCAACGAAAATTTGAAATCCTTTAGTTCGAAAAAATCAGAGCTGCAGTTGTTCTTCAGCCAGCTGCCCTACCCAGCAGCTCGCAGACTCCTCAGTCCAACCACAGACGAAAATGTGTTCAGCGTCGTCCACGACGCCATCCCCAGAGTATCGCAGAAAGGAACTGCTTTTATTTTATATTTTGCAGTATTGGACGAGCCAAAAATTTCCAATTGCAAACCGGGTGCAAAATTAGTGCAATTTTGGGAATCGTAGGACGAATTGATAATTAATAAAATTATGTAAGCATCGTCGATTCGGGACGAAACAGTTAAATAGAAGTAAAATATCACACATCAGCAATTGTAATATGTGGGCATCTTTAATAAATGTGGAGTGTCTACAATTCGCCTTCTCACAGTAATGCACGCATCACACAACGTTCCTCGGCCCCACTCGCTACTGATCCAATTTATTTTTCACTCAGTTCATATAAGCTTGGTAAAAGAAATTCACGTTTTTCATAGAATGTGGTAGCGCTTGAAGTTCTGGAATTTATTGAGCAGCTCCTACTTATAGCATGGCAATCGGTGTACATTTATGAGACTGTCAACACGATTTTTGAGGAAGGTCGTGTTTACTATTTCGGAATTATTGGGTAAAAAGTATACTAAAGTGAAAGAAACGGCGGTGTTTGGAATTGCAAAATGCCTGGGGTTGCTGCTAATTATTTTTGAGCGTTTATGACCAGAAGAAAAGAATTAGGGTTGTGACCTTTGCGAGGTGGCAAGACGAAGGCGGATGCGGCTCAGAAGCAGCTGATTCCAGCACTTGGTCCATGGCTCGGGAGTGAGGTGGATCGCTACCTTGCCCAGTTCCTCCTGGGACATGGAGCGTTTACGGCATTTGTAAGTTCGCAAGCTCAAACTGCCTCCACTGCAGGATCTTCTGGGACTTTCCGTGCCATATTTTCCCGCTGAAGATGCAGAACCGACCAGCTCACACCAGATGATATGTCCCATGTGGGCACTAGCCTTCTCAGAATAATTAGAGAGGTAGTCCAATGAACGACTTACACAGTGAGAGTTAATGTGTTTCTGCAGTTTCCCGAGGTTTGTTCGCAGACAAAATTCTATTAAATCCAGAACTACAGTTTCATTGCAGCTCATTTCACGTCAATAATTTACTTAACTGGTGTGATATTGATTAATAAAGGGTGCAAAACTTCGTCCTTGAGAAGCTGTTTGTTTTATAGTGACTGACTCAAGAAAGAAAGCCCACACTAGAGTTATAATAAAAATATGGCTATGTGAAGACTCAAAGGCCTCACCATACCTCTCAAACTGCCGTTTGGTGAACCCTAACGCCCCCAATAATTCAACGCGCTCCTGACTATCACCCAAGAGAAATCTTCAGAGCAACAACGTCCACCAATTAGCAACCAAAACTACTGAGACTCGAATATAAATGCCCCAACGGACGTCTAATGACCTGAAACTATTGCTAGTCCGCCCCAGTTAACGACTTGGCTCAGTCGCAGTGTTGTGACGAGGGGAAGCCAATTTCCCCGCTAAATTGGAGGCACTTGCTTCGGAAGAAAGTTGTCGAGAGAACTGCTTTATTTTGGAGCCATCAAGTTAATTGAAACCCCCTTGCGAGATTATTGCACGGCGGCTGGTCGCTCGAAGTCACTCGAAATTACGACTCGAATTGGTTAGTTAGTTTCGGTTTAGTAGGGCGCATCATACAACTTTCCACCTACTAATCGAACCGATTTGTCACTCAGGTCGTACGAACTTAAAGACTGGTGGAGCTTAAGGTCTCGGAATCGATTAAATCCTCCTTAACTTATACCACGACTATTATTGAGTAATCAGTGCACACATAATTCATCAGAAATTGTAGTATGAGAACCGGCAATGGTTTGAATTCCGTAATTTCTGGGGTTGCTCGTTATTATGTTATGAGCGTTACTAGACTCCCCTGTACCTGGTGCGTAGCAACGCAACTTTCTACAAATCGACGAGCTGCTGTATACACGGTCGCTGTGTATCTTCGTTCAACGCATTACTACGGAGGTATGTACACGAAACAAAATTTAGCTACTAATTAGTTGAGAGTGCTTCGTAAGTTTGATCGAAATCGTTGGAGTCTTTTTTGAGCAAATTGGAAAAACGATAAAGTAATGTTCGACTTTTGTTCTCCGAGCTATCGTGGCTTATATCTCCGTTCACGACACGAACGAAATGTAGGCAAAGGTTGCTAGAAGACATTCTGTAAGATATATCAAATATAGTGAAGCGGTTACCCTGGAAGTTTTAAAAAAACACTATTTTCGACACATTTTGATTTTTATCTCTGTTCGGTGGACTGTCAAAGGAACATTTATTGAGAACAAAATATAGGTATTAGTTATTTAAAAACATGCTGTGAGTTTAGTGAAAATCGTTGAAGCCATATAGCCAAAAAATAAAAACGCCTTATTTTTGTAGCCTTTTGACTGAATTTTCATCGAGATATTTATCTAGAAGAAAAGTTGGGTCCCTATCTTCCTGTGAGAAGATAGTTCGAAATTTTAATCAAAACCGTTATAGCCGTTTTCGATAAAAATGCGAAAAATCCTCAGTATTTGGTACTGTTGTGGCAAAGTGGTAAAATGCTTATCAAGCCAGATTTTGCACACGGAATTTTAAAACAAGGATTTAAAATAAAGTAACCGTTGAGCTCCAAAAGTAGAAATAGAAAATGAAAAGTAACTGCGCGTGAAAAAAAGTGGAAAATAAATTGGTACTTGGTACATGTTTTCGTCGATCGACATTTAAAAAGTTCGTGCTCTCACTTGATGTGCAATAGGCCTGTGGCTTTCTATTGGTCCATGTATGGCGCTGGTTGATGTTTTCCAAGTATGACTTCCAGGTATGACGCTGCTAGACGTTGTTTTACAGCGACTTTCGCTCAGTAATTTTCACTGCAAAAAGTGAACGAATGGCAATGAATACAATATATATAAGCCGTTTTAACGTGGCACGTGGTCAGACGACGATGGTTGGAAAGGAATTTTGAAATATGGCGCATGGAGCTGGTGATGGCTGGTGGTCACTCACTTCAAAACAAATTAAAATAAAACACTTCTCAAAGTAATTCAATAGATGACATAACTGGTGTAGCTGCCTGATCAGGTACATTTCGGTCCCCCAACCCCCTTTCGGTGGATAGCTTATCACCGTCAAAAAATAAGGAACAAAATAAAAAATCAACCAGTTCAATCGGTGCAGCTGTTCTCGCGCAAATTGAACCACACACGCACGGTTTTTTGACGTAATCATCTGAAGAAAACTCAACTTTTTTGACACGGTCACAATACATTCCTTACGCTTAGAGAAAAAAATGGGTGTTTTGATCACTATGTTAACAGTAGTTGGTTTTGAAAAGATTTGGCTCATACCCTCATTTTGGCGTCCCGTAATGTCCTGCTGGTTAAATATGAAATTTGCTGAGTCGAATTAATTCCGATGTTTCCCATCAATAATGCCCACCTACACAGGTCATTTTCAAAAATGGCGTTTTCGAACTCATCGCACCTGCAGCGCCATGACCTGAAACTTCATGACGAGATTTTTTTTAAATTGTTTTAGCCGATTAAATACACTTTCTTCTTACTCTGTAGAGCCAACGAAAGTAAAAATTGTTAAGGAGTTGTGTCTTGGTAATGCGACTAATGAACAAACCTGGGCGCACGACTTACTACTCCCTTCATACGGCCAAACGACGGCACGTTCGGAATGGCGGACACATTTTGTTACAGAGTTAGGGAGTCCGAATCATTTCGATACGTCACTTAATTAATAAATAATTTATCATTTTACAGATGTAGAATCCGACAGTCAAGGGGACAACCGAGTTTCCCCGTTGGTGGCGCCTGCTAAGACTCTTCCTCGCTTCAGGACCTACACTATCAACGATTTCCAGTTCCTCAAAGTCCTCGGTAAAGGGAGCTTTGGAAAAGTGAGTGATCGATCGTTTTACTTGTAAACGTCTGTTTGGGCAAAGAATTAATTGCCCGTAAACGCATTACGCTCCGAATTCATTTAAATCGATATTAAACAAATTTTCATCGAACGACAAAAGATACCAGGTGCGTCACGCAACTTTCCTTAGCCTCCAGATTGTGCTAATGCGATTTTCATTTTACTCAGTTCGTCCTACGAAGAAACTGGTAGCTGTTCACGACCGTCATTTAAAAAGCCAACGTTAGTTTCAATTCCGGAATTTTGGCGGTTGCTCCTGATTATATGATGACTATTATTAAACTTCCATCGTACACGTAGCTTGTCGCACTACCACGCTGGTTTTTAGGGGGGTACGTTATTATGACGTGAGCGAGATCTTCAAAAACAACAACAAAATCGCTTTTCAACGAAGTGGATGATAATTTATTGTCTCGCTCTTATAATTTTTCCACAAATGAAAATTTTGTAAAGAAACGTCCATACAAAAAGTTTAATTAAAACCATTAGAGCTGTTCTTGAGAAAATAAAGTTTGCTGTTTTTATCACTATGAAACTATAGTTATAGTTTTGAACTGATTTTGCTGATAACCTTATTTTGGCGTTTTATATTGATCTGCAGGCTAATTATGACATTTGCGTCGATTTATTTCATCCGTTTTCTCTCGAATTCATCTAAGTTAAATTTAAAGGGGGGGAGGAAAATGGCGTGTCACTGCAGATATTTGCTCTGGGAGTGGATGTCACTGTAAGAGATTTCTTAGGGATGGTGATTCTGTTCTTTCTCAAAATTCAGTATAGCGGGAGATGTTTTGTTTCGTCATAGTTTATATTTGATAGCTCTACAGTTGAGGATCACCCTAATGAAGAGCCATCAGAATGTTACAGTCAGATACAAGTGTGGACTTCCAAAAGCTGCCATGATGAACTTTGCGCAATTTGACGGTGTCCGAAAAGTCCCAAAACTCGACAGGAGGCGAGTTCCTAGAAATTTCCGCTTACCAGAATAAAAATCTCAACTCGTTGATGGGGGGGGGGGGGATGAGGCAGACGAGCCCTGTGAACCTTCTCGACTAAATACGCCGCGGTTATTCTTAAATGTGGGCCTCGCAAGGCCACGGTCTCACCACCTGACCTCACTTCTCTTCGCTCGGTCGATTTGATGCGAGCAGCCTCTCAGTTCGAAGCTCAAGTTTCATTTGATGAAAGGGTCTCCCTAATCCATCGTGGGGATGACGAAACTGTGAGTTCAGGCGATTCCCATCATCAGGGCTGCAGTGAGGAACAGGCGCGAGGCCGAACGGAGGATGTGGGACTGCGCTTGAGATCACCCAGCACCTGAGAATGTTGCACTTAACAACATCCTGGATTCTTGAGTACAATGCACAATGATGTACAATTATTTAGAAAGCAGACATGAGAGGGGTGTTCAGAAAACTGAGCGGCTGGCGTAAATATCGAATTTGACCCCGTGACAGTATGTATCACTGCATCGAGGCAGCAAGGGGTGTGCTTTGAGTACCGTTATTGAAAGTCCCAGCAAGCTCTCCAACTACTCGAACAAAGACGGGTTGAGGCTGAGCTTAGAAGGAACTCTGTGAATAGAGAGGTGGGGTTTCTGGACAGATACAGCAGCAGTAAGTGGCATTGCGCCATCTGAGTGAGATAGCATCCAAGCCTCGTGGGGAGAATCGATAACTTAGCAAGTGACGCGAGAAGAGTGGCTGAAATACCGTTAGGAGAAACCGTCAGCAGGTGGCTGCTCACAAGGGATTGCTGAGGGATTCCCCAAGAAGGAAAATTCTCATGTGCAGGTTAAGAGGAACCCTCAAAATTCAAAAGACTGAATGAAAGGAGCGCTCTACATTGATGCTTGTGGGAAAGGGCTGCAAGGCCTTGAGAACTGAGAGGCGGACCACATCAGCTCAGGCTGGTAGGGGGAATGTTCTTACACCAACTGACTTTGTGCTTAGGGTTAAAGAATTCATCAATTAAAAGGAAAATACCCAACAGCCAAGGCGTAGACACCCTTTGCGGCTTATAGGGAGTGCCAACAGGAGGCATTTCTAGTTGTGGATAGTGGCCGTAGCGTAAATTGTGCAGCGAATGTCTGGACGATATTGAGGAGTATTAGAAATGAAGTATGAAAAGTAAACGACAAAAATTAAAAGTGAAATGGACTGTGCACAGTGGCATCATGAACGGTAGAACAAAAAGAAAAGAAAAGTCAACATGGAAAGAACTTGGACCTGCACATTTCGGCCAAAAGGTTTGGAATAAAAAGAAACCCTTTTTTCTTCCCCTCGTTTTTGGCTTTTCGTGGAGGAATCAGGGTGTTAAGAGCTGAGTGGCAATTCACCTTGTCCAGAATTCCTGAAGGAAAGTGTTGGGTGTGCGCATGGGGGAGCTTGAATTAAGAAATAAATGAATGTGGTGAGTGAGTGAGGACTGTATATTACACTTGACAGAATAGCGATATCAGTTTGAGTGGGAGTATATAAACATGACCAAGGGTAGTATAAACACACATAAAACATGTTTCGAGGGATACTAAGTGGACAGAGAGTTGAGTTGTGAGTAGCGCCAGAGTTGATGGTTAGCTGTTGGAAAGAGCTGGGTTGTGGAGAGAAACGTAAAATTGAACGGTGGGAAAAGGATATTTTGGAAAGTCCAGAAAAGGGGGAAATCCGTTGTCACGCAGAAATAACAGCACAGGTACAAACAAAAGGGTTGAGATCAGAAAGGTGTTACAATGACAATCCGTTAGGGACAGTGAGTACCGTTAAGTGTGGACGTCCGGAGGACAGAAGCCGATCTTAATTTGGCATGCTATCCAGAGAAGTCTTCTGTTAAATAAGAAAAGAAACGGAGTAGAGTTGAGGCAGCGACCACGTTGTCTATCGTAGGAGCAATGAAAACGGCATTATGGCTGGAAGCTGGGATTACTGCAAAATGTTAAACTAGGGGACTTTGTCGGGGTCACCAGGCGATCTAACAACTGAGACGTCTCAGCCGAGATTCGTTGACGTCAACAGTGGCATAGTGCGCATTTATTTTTGCCAAGCGCGAGGTCCCCGTTTTATTTTAGGTACAAATTAATACTTTTTTTAAAAATAATTTGTGAAGCGATTCACCGCTGCCTTACAAGATTAGTTTGGTTATAAGGAAGAGAAAGAGTGCGTAGGAGGTAAAGGTAGTGAGCACAATAAAATATAACCATCTGCAGTATCTGAGCAAACTGGTCGAGTGGCTTAAGCTTGAGTACTTATGTTTCTCCTCCATAGACTCTGTTTCACCATTGACTGTACAGGAGGAGAAAGCAAAGCCGAAATTAACCGGCCACCTTGTTCCTAACAAATTGTAAAAGGCAGATTCTGCTATTTAAATATCACTACATACAGTGCAGGACTATTCCTCCAAAACTCTCCTTCTTACACTCAACTGGCCCAGTCAGCGCGCGGTATTCGTGTTTTAATCGTTTTTATATTGTTATTTAGGTCTTATTGGCAGAGTTGAAAGGGTCGCAGTG
Organism: Pachypeltis micranthus; assembly: GCA_020466155.1. Lineage (NCBI taxonomy): Eukaryota > Metazoa > Arthropoda > Insecta > Hemiptera > Miridae > Pachypeltis > Pachypeltis micranthus. The sequence goes on along the minus strand of CM035770.1, from coordinate 51,942,519 downwards.
CTACTACGCCGTCAAGTGCCTCAAAAAGGACGTTGTGCTCGAAGACGATGACGTCGAGAGTACGATGATCGAAAGAAAGGTCTTGGCCCTTGGCACGGGGCACCCCTACTTCTGTCACCTATTCTGTACATTCCAAACTGAAGTGAGTATACACGTGTCTATAAATACATACCAGAATTCTTGAATAATATGCTTATAAAGCCCTCGCTAAGGGCTTGGATGTTGTCTACTGACATGGACTACACCTATACCCCCAGGTCATTCACTTCATGTACCAAATTGATAGTATTCGTGTGATTGCGTGCAGTCAAACTTTGATGTCACAAACGTCCTGAGTGCCTTCCAGGAAGAAATCCAATGTAGACAGTTAAGACATATACCTAAGAGCAGGCTTCTTTGGAGGATGATATGTCAGTTTTTCGCATAATTTTTTTGACGCAATCACGGTCACTTCATAAACACTGGGCAGCTCAAAAAATCGATGATCGTACCACCAGCTTTTTGTTTCAGTCTCATCTGTTCTTCGTAATGGAGTACTTGAATGGAGGAGATTTAATGTTCCACATTCAGCAGTCTGGTCGCTTCGACGAAGGGCGTGCCAGGTTTTACGCTGCTGAAATAGTCTGCGCTCTCAGCTTCTTACACAAACTCGGTATTGTTTATAGGTGAGTCAAAACCCAAAATAACTCAAAATTAAGCAATTAAGTATCACACACGGAAGGAGTAGTCACATCACGATATCGAATGTTACAGGGATCTCAAACTCGACAACGTCTTACTCGACTTTGACGGACACGTACGAATAGCCGATTTTGGGATGTGCAAGCTGCAAATATATTTGGATAGAACGACCGACACGTTTTGCGGCACACCCGACTACATGGCACCAGAGGTGAGCAGGGCGTATTTTTTTGGTTCTCCGTTACTTGCTGTGCTCAATTGCTCGTGATTTTAGCATACCCCTATACCCAAGTTGATCTATTTCCTGTTCTGAAACCAGCTGTTTCTAACTACTAAAGTGTGAACCGAGGCCCGCTTTACCATCTATGTAGCGCTCCTTATCCTTCCTTTCGCTGCTCTTAGTCTCCACATATTTATCATACTGCTCTGAGTGAGTTTTGAGCTAGACCTAGTGATGACGGCAGGTTCTTGGTTGATACTAGTTTAAGACTTTGGTTTACAAAAGGCCCAAGTGGCATTTTCACTGCCAAACAGCAGGTTGACAAAGATCAATACCTAAACTTTTCCACTTTTCCACTATCCACTATCAATACCTAAACTTTTCCACTATCAACTGCACTGTCATCACATTCTGCAAGAGAGAAAGACGATGTCTTATCTATGATGGATGACCTGTATTATAAAAATGGCAAGTTCTATTTGTTTCTCTGAAAATGTGGTCAATGGTAAAATTGAATGAAAACGAACATTATTTTTGTCATGTTGTGGCGTAAATTGTGTAGCCTGCATCTGGGCTGTGCTCTATCTGACGCCTCTTAAAAAAAAGGAAAGAGAAAAAAAACTGAACCTGAAAAATGTGAGAAATGAATGGAGAAAAATAATCGGCAAAATTAAAGTAAAAGTGGACTGTATTGATTCAAATGCGTAGTACTATCCTGGACGCTGAAGAAAAGGTAGCTAAGAGACGGACAGACAAACTTAAAGAAAAATATCTGGTGCGTTGCAACACACAACTTTCCTTAGCTCTACGTCAATTCACTTTGTACGTGGCTAGTTCTATTTAATCAATTCATTTATCACTCAGTTAATTTGAATTTGGTCAAACAACGCTTTACGGCAGCAGGAAACAGTAGCGCTTACAGTTCCGGAATTTATTGTGCTGCTCGTACTCATTGCAGGACCATTATTGAGCAATTGGTACACAGATCATTAATGAGGCAGTAAACACAAATTTTTTGAAGAAACATAGTAATCACTTTTGCAGAGTTATTGGGTAATAATTGTTAGAACTGGTATTAAGCAAAACGGCGGTAGTTGAAATTCAGGAATTTCTGGAGTGAGCCCCATGTATCCCATGAGCGTTTTTAAATACTCACCCTATAGGTATTGGAGTGGACTACAGTACCAATTTTCTTTAACATTCTACTAACATTCCAGCGGAGTTTAAAAGGAAAAAACCACGGCAAAAACGCTTTTGGTCGAAACTTTTGATAATTTATTGTGCTGCTCTCGTCATTTTCCCACCAATGGGAATTTTATGGTATAATTATCTTATTAAGAGCAATCTATATAAAAAATTTAATCAAAATCGTTAGAGCGGTTTTTGAGAAAAAAAAATTGGTGTTTTTATCACTATGATAACTATAGTTAACTTTCGGTGGATTTTGCCCATATCCTTATTTTTGCGTCCCATGGTAACCTGTAGGCTAGACATCAAGTTTCAACTGATTTGGTACGGTTGTTTTCTCTAGAAACCGCGCTAAAATCAATTTCGTCGAAAATTTTGATAATTTATTGGGCTGCTCTCGTCATTTTCCCACAAATGGCAATTTTAGGGTATAATTATCATGTTAAGAGCTACCAATATTAAAAATGTAATCAAAATCGTTAGAGCGGTTTTTGAGGAAAAAAAATATTTGTTGTTTTGATCATTATGATAACTATAGTTTACTTTCGGTGGATTTTGTTCATACCCTTATTTTGGCGTCCCATGGTAACCTGCGAGCGAGATATCAAGTTTGAGCTGATTTGGTACGGTGGTTTTCTCTAAAAATCGTATACAGACACACATACACACACACACAGACCATTTTCCCAAATAGTGTTTTTCGGACTCAGGAGGGTCTGAAACGTAAAGATCTGAAGAAAACTCAAAATTTTTTTTCAGCCGATTACATAAGCTGAATACATAGCCGTCTTTCCTTTCTACTTCGTAGAGCCAAGGAAAGTAAAAAGGAATAATGCTCTCGTTAAATGTCGACTATGGGGTAAAATAAATTATTCAGGAATTAAACAAAATAAAGACTGAATATTCTGACCAGGACTTTTGGTAGGAGACGAAGGAAGCTGAGAGAGGTCCTGTTTTTCTTCTCCTCGCTTTCGGCTGTTCCTGGAGGAATACGGGATCGAGCACCACATGGGAATTGATATACCGAGAGTGTCAGGGTTGAATGGCACATTACCTTGTCCAAAATTTCCAGTAATTTTGGCTATCCTGAGAAGCCTTCGGATCCAGAGACCGTGAATTATAAAGAAAGAGAACGGTTGAGGTACAGCTCACGTTACCGATCGTAGGCGCTATGAATTCCAGCAATGAGGCTGGGCTGTGGGGATGTGGCCAACGAGTTCGTGCGAGTTGCACGTTGTTGGGGATTCGAGACCTTGAGGAGCTCAGTTGGGGTCGCCAAACAGTTGAACAGCTCTGGCGATATCAGTTGGCGTCAACACATGTTGCATACACTTTATACTGGAATGTCGAAGGAAAGTTCTCTTCAGATCTTCACATTTCAGGCCCTACTGAGTCCGATAAACACTATTTGGATAAGTGCCGTTTATGTGTGTCTGTGAACGCAATGAGCAGAAATCCGCTCAAAATTAATATCAAACCCGCAGATTATCATGGTGCGCCAAAATAAGGGTATAAGAAAAATTCGCCTTACTAACTATAGTTATCATAGTGATCAAAACACTAAATGTTTTTTCTCAATAACGGCTCGAACGAATATGATTAAACTTTTTGTAAAGACAGCTCCAAATGACACTACAATACGATAAATGGGGATTACAAGCAGCCCAATAAATTATCAAACATTTCGACGAAAGTCGATTTTAGTTTTTATCTTATAAACTCCCGTCAAATATTACTAGAATCTTCAGAAAAATTGTAGCGGTAGTCCAATCAAGTACCAATAGAATGAGCTCACAAGATATGTGAGAGCTACCCCTGAAAGTCCATCCACCGCCGTTTCACTTACTACCATTTCTGTAAGTTCGTACCTAATTATTCCAAAACAGTGAAAACGCACGTAAACAATGTTTCAAATTACCAGTACACTGATTGCTCAGTAACGATCATGGCACAAGTAGGTGCAGCACAATAAATTCTAGACTCTCAAACGTCACTCGTTTTCATGTAGAACCAACGTTGTTATAAACCGAACGAAAACCCGATTTGATTAGTTGGTAGGGTCAAGAAAATCGCGAAAGTTGTGTGATGCGTCGCAAAGTTACATTAAAATGTCTGCTATTTAAATTACTTCTAAAAACTCCCCAAATTATTGTACAATAATTTATTATTTTCTTGACGCTTCACACTTCCGAGACTCACCCCATTCAATGCAGCCTAAAAAAATACCAGTAAACGGTAGGAAACAGGACCTGACAACAATGGAACGACGAAAATTGACATACTTTAGGCGCCTGTAGGCAATTGGCACAACGTGACGAGTCGAGCTAACGGGTGGTTGTAGCGAGACTTGAGGGAGTGCAAACGATGAAACGATTTCTGTACTGTCCCGCGAACCAAATGTTCCTGGCCGTAAACAGGTGTATTATTCAGAATGAATGCTATACCAAAACGAGAAAACGAACTATCGTTACATAGTTTCATCAGTTGAGGAACATTTTTTGATTTCACGAACAGCCTCAATGAAGAATCTAACTAACAAATGGAAGCACAGTTTTAATTTTGATTGAATTAGCAATTTTTAAAGGATTTCGAAATTAAATGTTTAGTCGATTTTTTAAAATTGGCACTTGGGCCCTTCGTAACAGTAATAGTTATCGTTTGACTGTTTCATCTAGAGCGAGAGTTTATCGAGATTTGTGCCTAATTACCGACACATTTTCTTCACCTTCATCGACGATGTCTCTTTTTCAACAGATTTTCAAGGGGATCAAGTACAACCAGTGCGTGGACTGGTGGTCGTTTGGAATCCTCTTGTATGAAATGTTAGTGGGGCAGTCTCCATTTTCAGGCTGCGACGAAGACCACTTGTCGTGGAGCGTCTGCAACGAGCGACCTCACATGCCAAGACATCTGTCACAACCCGCTGTTGCAATCCTCAGAGACGTATGTATTACGAGTAAACCCATTATTTGAATGATACAGTTAATAAATACGAGCACGATTGAAACATACGTACAAAGTGCTAATTTTTAGCTTTTAAAAAATTACACTACAATGAAGTTTCTGAGCTTACACTAATAGGATGTCAGGGTTAAATTACTCTGGTACATTCTATTGCCTGGGTGCTATCTCTCCCTATCTCGGGTTGAGCACGGAGCAAGTTCTAATCTGAAAAATCGTCGCATGTATGCCCTGGAACGAAAATAATAGTAAATATTGCGAAATTGTCTCCTGGAGATGAAAGTGCGTTAAGGGGACTTGGGGTTCATTGGTATCAGAGAGAATGTCACATACATTAGGAATGCGAGGTTAATGTAGCCAACGAAGGAAAGGACCTGCGAAGCTACACAGGAATGGGGTACTACGTGGTATTATCCTACTTTTAAGACCAAAGCACCACACATCAGGTAGACCTAATGGTTCTGCAGAGATAAGAGGCAAATTAGGGCAGTGGGCTTGATGCTAACATGCTGCAAATGAAGGATATGGCAGAGTAAGAAGAGCTTCCACATGAGCAGGCACACAATGGTTACCACACCCTCCCATTCTTCTCATACCATCATGAAAATGAGGTTACTCCCATATTCATCGTAAAAGGTCAATATAATAGAATGTAGGATGTTGTACAGCGAGAAACTGGTAGCGCTTCAAGTTCCAGAACTTTAACTGGGCTTCTGCCACTACCTTCGTTGAGAAACCCATGTATAGGTAACTTATGGTAAGACTGCTTACTCTGAGAGGTCACGTGGCATCCCTGAAGCTATGTTAGTCCCCCTGTGCGACAGGTCGCTTGACAGCATAGGGGTCATGACGCATGAAAAATAAAGGTGTCACCCTGCCCCCCCCCTCGTTTGAGTATACTTTCAAATTGTACTGCCTGACTCCCATTAAAAGGCACCCTCGCGATCATGGTATAGTGGTTAAGCCAATGGTCATCATCCTGACGAATGTCGGTTTATTGGATCGGAGCTACTCGCAATAGCAGTAATTTTTGCTAGAGTCGAGACGTGGGCGCCAATTGTTACTAGGGGGTTTTTTGGAAATGTTTGGGGAGCCGCTGACTCAGGCAAAAATTACTGCTATTCCGAGTAGCTCTGATCCATTGTTCCCCAACTTTCGTCGGGCTTATGACGTCTTAACCACTAGGCCACGATCGGGAGGGTGCCTTTTAATGGAAGTCAGTCAGTCAGTACAAAATGATCATGGAAAACTCGGGAAGCAGAGACAATACGCCAGTGAAACAAAATAAGTTCGCACGGCCTTTTTGTAAAAGCGACTACAGCGATGTTTCAAAAATAATGATCTGAAATTCACCATTTTTCTTTTGACTAGTTAAGTACATATTTTAGTTGTTTGTTTGACCCCCCCGCCATAACCTCCTGAAGTAAAGATCCCAGTCAGTAATCGTGGTTTCCCGTCTTATAATCATCCTATCAAGGGTAATGTCGAGATAAATGAGGGATTATTGTGTTACAGCTGTTGGAGAAAGACCACACAAAGCGGTTAGGCTCCTCCGAATTCGGCTCTCAAGACGTGATGAACCACAGGTTTTTCGACGGGATGAAATGGTACCTCCTCGAGAAGCGACAAATTGATCCTCCTTACAAACCAACCACAGTAAGTCAAAGCTTTGTTTTCTATATGACGTACGACTGATCGGGTCTCGTATCATTTTTCTGATGATCTCATTTCATCCTTTCATTGAACCAAATACTTTTAAGCCTTTAACATTCTTGAAAAAGCGATTCGTCTGGACTTGATCTTACGATTAACCACCAACACCACGCCAAAGTCTGATTTCAGCTCAACGGATGTCTGAACATTGTCCCTCAAAGATGATAAAATATGTGAAATGGCGTGAAATAAATAAAGGAAGTAACCTAAAATATTTTGTCTAAATAAAAAGAACGTAGTAGAGAAAAAAATACAAATAACCAGGCTGGATGCCTGGACTAAATAAAGCCAGTGTAGAGATTTCTTTCAGAACTACTTTATAAATAAAGTACGAGGGAGGAGAAAAAACATGCCTGTGAGCTAACTCTATATAACCTAAGTTGGCAATGGCTTGGAGTTCCACAAACCGTGTTAGGTAAGGGCAACTCAAACAGTCCTGGGTAATGAGAGAAGAACCACAGTAGTGACGCACTACAGAACTGACAAATTCGTGCTACTTGTACGGGCTGCTCAAAATTCCCTCGGTTCCACCGACGGGAAAAGTTAGTTGGAGCCCTTATGCGAGCAGGAAGGACATGATTCGCTTAATATGAGTTGCTCGAAGGAGCTATACAGGTGAGTTCGGTCTCGGAAATGCTTGTGATTTAAAAAGGCAGTGCACGGTAAATGCTGTCGAGTTTACTTAAAATTTAGATAAAACATAGACAGTTGGTCGTCGTCTTTATTTACTCCCAGCGACTACTACTACTTTTCTGGGCTAAAGACTGAAGCCTAGCGTATTCCAGCCAGATATCCTACAACGGTTGAGCCAGTGCGCAATGGTGCTACTCTCGTCATCTGGTAACTGGCAACTTAACCGTTCACTGCTCACACAATGTGATGATCTCTGTTCACTCTTTCATGGAATCGTACGCCTTCAACAGCGTTTAACCTTTCAGTTGCTTGGCAACTACACAAGTCGACATTTATGCAATTTAACCTCAAAGCTGTTACCAGTGATGGCTAAACTCCTTGGATTGTGGCACCTTTGTATTTTGACTGCTTGACATATCTCCTTCGTGGATTTTTCTGAGCAAACTCAAAACTGTAACATAACCAAATAGGTAGACCTTGCCCGTCATACGGAAATCGAATTCATATACATAATTTTGGAATGCGTATGTGTGTATTATTATTGTCTAAGTTGCTGCACTGCAAGCGACCAGCTGGTTAATCTTACTGACATGTCTTACTATTACTCTCAATGTTCATCTCAACGTACAGTTTCGAGTAGCTTTGCTCATTCTACATGGTGGCGGCAGTGGAAAAAGTTGAAGCACACGTTAAGATAATTTCCTGGGGTTCCCTGGCACTCCATCAAAATTGGATCAATACAAAGTACGTAAGGCCACAACCGTGGAATATGTTGAGAACGGCTGGCTGGATCATAAAAAGGGTGTACCTGAAGTAACCAAGCGTTGGTTTATCATTCGCAATGACATTGACAATGTAATGTTACAAAGAGTGGTTATACCTACGGAGTTACAAGAAGACATTTAAAAAAGCTGCACGATGAACACCTTGGAATAACCTCCACAACGATGAAAGCTAAATAATCCTTTTTTTACTTAACGGGATTAATGAAGAAATTAGCAACATGGCAGAGATCGATATTGTTTGCGCTTAACATCAATGCCAATCCACTGGATAAAAGATACTGTACCCTTGGCAGAAAATAGGAGAGGATTATTTCGAATTCAAAGAGAAAGTTTACATTACTGTAGTAGACTATTATTCGGGTTGCTTGCAGATAATCGAAATGTCGACCTAGTCCACGACAAACTTGATCAAAACTATGAAGACTCGATTTGAAATCCCAGTCGTGGTAGTTGGGCTATGTCTCCCAATTCACAAGCGAAGAATGGGAAGCTTCTGCCGAGGATTATGATTATTATGTCAAGTTCGTACCACCAATCAAACAGGGAAGCCAAACGATCAGTCCAAAAACACTGAAGAAGATTCTTTGCAAGAACAAAGACCCCCACTCTGTCTCTGTTGGAGTGTAGAACCACTCGAGGTCCTTCTGGCAACACCCGAACAGAACTGCGAATGGGAGTCCCTCTACTAATGAGACAAAGTAAGTCATATAACAGCAAAAACGCGAATGAGACGAACATTATCGAGAAAATCAGAGAGAACACGCAAATCAAGGCCATCAAGCAAAAAAATAAATTTCTCTGAAGATTGGCTCCAAATGACTTGGGATCTACATTGTGTAAGGTGGAGTGTCTACCTCAACTACTTCATCTGAGCGCTTCATTGACTGAAGAGGAGGAAGGATACATACATAATTGTGGGATGCGTCTACTGCGCGTATTATTATTGTCACTACGCAAGCAGTTAGCAGATTAATCATACTGACGTGTCTTAATATTACTCTCAATGTTTTACCATTTTTAATGTTCACGCCAATACAGTTTCAAGTAGCTTAGCTCATTTACTTCAATAACGAAGAGCACAGGACTAAGATTACTTCCCTGCATTAAACCAAAATCGTTTCTCACGCTTCCCTTTAATACGCACTGCCTTCTATAACTAAACTAGCTTTGCTTGCAATACTGTATACTACAACTTATAACTCTTTCTCATGAGAGTTCCGAGAACATAAACCCAGACCAACGAAAAACCTGTATTTATCAGTTTTCCAAATCCTCCGTGAATGGTCACAGGCTCATAAGCGTTGTGTGACTGTCCATTGGATAGAGCCAGTAATGGGCATATTTGAGTCCACCTTTCGAAGGACATTCAATCAGTGGGCTTTGTGACCAGAGAGAACTCTGGAGAGCCCCCACGAATTACTTCAGATAGTTGCTCAGCGCACATCAGCTCAACTCTACCTCCATTGAAAGCTGCGTGAGGATGCTGAACACTTTCACTGCTGGGCCTCTCTCGTGGTTGTTGACTTGCCTTGTCCATGTCCCATCAAGAAGCGCTTATAGCCCTTATTTCTTCTTAGTTCAAGTAGCATGCAGTATTGAAAGCCCAATAAGCCTTCTGCACTGTAGCACTTGCTGAAAGAGGTTACTCCACCACTGGCTACCTAAGACCTGTAGTCAATCTGATCTGTGTGAAGCATCAGTGAAGCGTGTAAAAAACGTAAACTTTCTACTGAGATAACCTTGTTCACATGGCAAGCCAGATGTGCGCATAACAGGCAAATATCTTGAAGCAGTGATTCGTCTTGATGTTACTTCGTCTCGTCGTCCCACAAACACCAAGCCAAAGGCTCACTAAAAATGAACCGTTTCTCCAATTAACATACCGTGAACAACCCCACCCAACAGCATCTAAATCTCTTTGCACTGACATTATATAATTTTACTTTCCCTTGTTGCAGAGACACCCACTGGACACCAAATACTTTGACAGAACCTTTACTTCGGAAAAGCCGATACTAACTCCGGTAGAAAAAACTATTCTCGAAACGATGGACCAAACACAATTCGAGGGTTTCAGCTACACCAATCCGAACGTCACTGAATGAATCAGTGGTAACGCCCTCCGGCATCAAACTACACCAGAGTTCGAGCTTCAATCTGTTCTGCGTCAATCAGATTCAGACAAGCTCTGCGCACGAGCTACACTCTGGGCAGCAGTCACTCGAGTGGACTCCTGTGGGACCGTCAAGATGACTTCCTCGAGAGAAGACCTGCATCGCGGAAACTACTGAGGTTTTCGCGTAATGCACATTAAGTTGTCCAGTGTTGTTTGGCTTCGAGCCAATGCAGTGTAGATGTTCCTACCGTTAGGTTTGAAGATTGGAAGTTATTTAACGTGACAGTGTAGATTTAGTGTAGAGTTTACTGAATTGAGTGATTTACGAATATTCGGCTTCGTTTTGTTTCTCAGAGAAATTAGAAACATTCTCTTTCGGCTTTTAGACGAAAGTTTGCTTGGAACTGACAACTCGTGTTTAGGTTAATTTTAGTGATCTGGTCGCGACTGAAGTGAAAATTGTAATCAAAGTAGCCAACTTCCAACTTGAGGTTTGTGCTTATTTTCTCATCTTTAAGTGATATTTCAATACAATGACTATCTCCCATTCATTTCCCACTGATTGGACTGCCAAATTTGTCAGCGATACATTGGGCAAGGAGGTACTGGCAAAAAAACGTGCTGCCTGAGACAGGTTTGGAAAAATGAGGCTTTCGCCTGGCGCATTCCCTCCTGCAATACCCTGTACTTGGTACAGCTTCATAACGGACGTTATCAAGCGTAGTAAACAATAGTCATTTTTACCCAAATAAGTGTCAATCAATTTTTTCTAATCGTCAATCACACAACTAAGAAGTTTTAGTGAGGGAAACTTTTTTTCTTTGTTGGCACAGGGATGATTTCGAAACATTTAGGGTTAATGAGGATCTGCAGCTCATTGCTAGAAGCTGGCACATCCTTTACCTCACAGCAAGAGAGGGCTCTTCCCAACTGAGGGGGGCACTGCAGTAGTACACTTACAGCTCTGCGATGGGGGGGCAAGGTTAATCTGGGTATTGTAAGACCCAAATTCAGCCTTGCCCAGCTGATATATCCAGCAGAAATTGTAGCTATAAAGATCTGTGCACATGGGATCACAACAGGACTCAAGGATAAGTGGATACATATATTCTCAGACAGCCAGGCTGCCTTCGAAAGCATCTGAGCCTATACCTTCAGATCCAGGCTGACATGAGAATGTCTTCAGGGACTCAGTGCCCATAATTTTAAGCAGAAGCTTAAACCCAGTAGGCGAAATGTATAAAAACAGATCAGGGACGAATTATATTAAGAGAACAAAACATAAACGACATATTATAGAGCGAAGGAGAACAAATGAACAAGCGAAGACGCTTAACACATGAACGCCACTAAGTCAGGTGGCGGCTTATTGGAGGAGCAGCTGAAGTCAGCAGAGTGACGCTCCAACACATAATAGGCCTTTCCCTTATTTGGATAGGCCACGAGGGAAATGAAAAGGCAGACTGTGTTACAAAAAGAAGCACTGGCCACGACTAAGACTGTCAAAAGGCTCATCATGCCCCATCTTGTTCAAAGGTGAAGGCAACGCTTACGCTCATTAGATGGGAACTAAACGTCCTTATTAGCTTCTTTTATCAAGCCCACCTAAACAAGATGGGCAAATCAGAGGCAGTTAAACACAGATTGTGAAGCAAGGAGGATGAAACGGCAGAGCGAATCCTACGCAACTGCCTTGTCCTAGCAGCCAGGCACTTATTCCTGAGTACTCTCGGGTTAAAAAAATCCTACACCCCTGAAATTCCCATTTGGAAGGTGGTTTGATTGGTACTGTGTAGGACACGCACTATGTGCCTTCTGGCAAGATCAGCAAGCCTGCATCTGGAGCGTGAACATCTCATTGCAGCCCTCATAGTGCCTTCTTAGAGGCTGAAGAGCTCAGAGGCACGAATCACTTGGAAGCCAGTAGGTAAGAGCCATCAAGAGACCTTGTTAAAGCATAGTCTTGCCCACACATTGGCCTGTGTGAAGAAAACTACTACGCACAGCACATTCTGTAGTACTCTGTAGCTAACACATTTGATACTATCTGCAAGATGACACTAGAAATGCATCCAACAAGCCCATTTCTATTAAGTGGCACGCTGAGTGCCACTAAAAGCCAGCCATTCAAGGCCTCATTTGTAGGACCAATCAAAACGACACTCATCGATTCACGCGCCTACAGGAGGCCAGACAACCCTCCTACAAAGGTTTCAGTGATGCTTATGAATTCAATTCAGCCTTGTGGTGATTTTGTAGTGCTTTTTTACAGTATTTTCTAACAAAAAGCGGGAAAAGAAGTTTTTTTTTTTAACCATACGCGGGGTCGGGGTATTATTTTCTTTAGCTCTACGTAATAGTGAAGTAAGTTATGTAATCGGCTGAAATTTTTCCAAGTTTTCTTCAGATCTTCACGTTTCAGCAGCTACTGAGTCATAGAAATAAATACCCTACGGTAGAATTGTATGTGTGTGTGTGTATCTGTATCACCATGGAACAATGAAATAAGGGTAACATTGGGACCAAAATCAGCCCAGAACTACCTATAGTTTCCATAATGGTCCAAACATCAAATATTTTATTTCTTAAAAATGGCTCTAAAGATTCTGATTACATGTTTTCTCACGAACAGCCCCCCCCCCCCCACAAACAACACAACAGTACCATGAAATTTACAACTGTGGGTGTGGTGCCCCCACAACACAGTACAATCAATTTAATTCTTTACTAGCTCCGCATACTTAATGTGCAGGGATAGTACGCTCGAAGAAGACGAGAAAACTCCCTCCTAAACCAAGGGCCAGTGGGAAGGGGCTGTTACCCCCTTGGACTGTATGGGGTTGGCATGACACCATTAAAACGCTGCAGCGGAAAAAGGAAGCAGCATAAACAAATATCAGAGAAAATCGATTCTAGCTCAGGAATTTCCTAATACATTTCGCTCCAATAATATCGACTTCCCCAAATAAATTAGCGACTCTAGAAATTCTGGAATTTCCACTTCCGCCGTTTCACTTACTATAATTTCTCGCAGTTTTTACCCAAAAATTGTGGAACAGTAAGAACGATTGTTCCCAAAATCAATCTGAAGAAATTCCAACTTTTTTTGGACACGACTTTGAGTAGCGGAAAGTAAAAATTTATGTTGACCCTGTGCACTGATTTCTCAATAATGGTTGTGCACGATAGGAGCATTCCTTATAAAACGGGAAGTTATGGTTTGAAATGAACTGAATGAAAAATAGATTGGATTAGAAGCCATGAAAATCGCTAAAAGCACAGGGCTGAGGAAAGCGGTGTAATGTGGCGCACCAGATTTTGATTTTTTTTTTTTTTTTACCTCTAGGAGAAGCTTTCAAATTCACTCAAACCTGTTGTCCATGGTGCTTCAAAAACGCGAAGAATGGGCAGAAAAACGCTAGTTATATATATTACTGACACAAACTGAACGTTTGTTCAAAGCAATGCTTTAACGGGAGGCGGAAAGTGGCTACTTGTAGGAGCTTTTGTCGTTCATACCGCTCGGATACAGTGGGATGTAGGAGCGCTTCGTAGTTGAACCAATCAAGTCGTCCGACGAGACTCTTAGTATCACACACCTCCTAAGACTGACAGATCGGTTACGAATGGCCGTCTCAAGAAGCTAATAGATACATGTCAAAGTTCGACCACGAAAGGTTCGCCACAGTATTTCTGATACAACGCCCTGTCACGATTAGTTCATCGCTCTAAGTACTTAACTGAATACGTTTTCTAAACGAACAGAATAGCAAAAATAATTATAATTTTTCTGAACACATTCAGAGACAGATAAGCGCTTCCACTCATCAAAGATGATGATGGGGGAGTCATTAAGGTTTGCAGTGTGAAACAACGTTTAGGTCAAACTGCATGAATGGCCAGAATACACTTCTATTCCTCCTTGAAGATGGCTCAGCTCAGTAATAATCAATGATCCTTGGAGGTTTCATATGCCTAGTGGACCGTGGCACAATGTTTCCTGTAGACTGCCATTTTAGCGCCATAGAACAATATTTCTCTTGAAACACAAATCACTCAAAGTGCTCAGTATGAACATAGCACCGCAAAGAAGCAAAAACCCCTCTCTTTCAACTACACTGAATTCGATAATGTGAATACTAATGCACAATCAAAACGCTCGTATCGTCCAATTAACACAAATTTAATCCACTATTCTCTTTAAAAATTAAAATAAAATAACACCGTAGAACGTGAAGGATTAGATGAGAATTAAGACATTTCTAGGATTACCAAAGATCAAAAATTGATTGAATTGCATTCAACACCCGAAATACATACATATTCGATTATTCATAGGGCTTCTAACCTAAAAACCAAATGTAAGAAATATCAGTATAAAACAAAAGCCGAGAGAACAACGAAGCAGTCAAAATGTTACAACTAAGTCTAGAACTCTGGAACACGGGAGGGGGGGGGAATACGTGGTGGTGGGAAGTGGGTGGGATTAGGAAGAGAGGACGAGGAAGAAAAGAGGGAGGAAAAGTCTCTTGCAGCATTACAAATCAGTCGGCTCAGTGGATGTGTGAAACAGTCAGGTGAGCTCTGTTTCCGTAAGTATAGCAATTTTGTATCGTATTGAAATAGTCGTCCTGTGAGTGATATAGCGAGCCTGTTGTAGAGTTACAGTCCACTGCTTGTTTTTTGAAGGTAAAAGGAGGTCATTTATCCGTCAGTTGGAAGTCCGGATTTTCGGATTAAATTCTGTAAAAATACAAATTTCACATCAAATCGTTGGGTTGGAAGTCAATAAAACGGGGTATAAGAAACAAGAAAAACAATGTGGTTAGAAGAATGGCACAACTTTCATTACTCTATCAAGAACTGAGCAGCCCTGTGCAATTGATCGTGAGCACAATTAAACACCTGTCGTAACTTGATGCAGCTTAATTGCATTAGACCTTCGCCACAGTTTATTATCATTCCTCCAGAATGCTAATGATGGCCCTCCATCCGAAATATTATCACTCTCGTCATTTCGTGAGTTTTTGGGTTCTGATTTATTTTCCGATTTTTTGTTCCGCAAGACGTATAAAATGCGTATCTAAATTCGCAGATTACTACTCATTTAGGGCAAATGTAGTTACAAATGACAGCAGAAGAGAAATATTATTGAAGATTATCGCCCACGAGGTAACCAACTTCATCTATTGCCCACCCCTGCTTTCAGTTGTTCCCACTCGAGGTACACGCACAAAGTAAAGTGCGAGAGAGAGAAAATAAAATAAGTAAGGAAACAAAAATGTTACCGGGTGATCTGAAAAGCTTCCAGTGACTTGCTTAGAGTTTCACAACCAGGCTTGTTTGCTTACCAAAGTTACCATCCATTCCTTAACATTCATATGAGAATAATATCAGTGGAATGTCAAAGAGGTTGGGATTTCGCTATTGTGCAAGAGCCCATGCATTCCAGCACTCACCAAACCCAGACCTGTGTAGGTAAAACAGGTTGTCATTTCGCCAGTCTGCTGGTGGAGAGCTGAAGCCTATGTGTCGCCATGCGGAAGTAAAAACCTCTCTGGCTCTAGCAGCCATGTGGTGTTCTAAGTACATTAGCAATCAGGTAGAGCTCTCCTACTCCTCCCATACTGGAGGTCTGGGTTCCCATTTCATGGGGCAAGGTAGTGATATGTTACATCACCCATGTGTGTAGACTGTGTCATCAGACCACACATAGGAGAGTGGCCTTGGGCATCACCTGTTGATTTCAGTTTATTTTCACTGAAGACCTTGCTTAGTTTTCATTTCCATTGGTCGGGTTCCCCCAAACTGAAGTAGTCGAATTGTTAGTTCCATTAAAAAGTTAGTACAGTCAGTGACAACACCATAAGACACGAATTTACGCATCTCACGAAACTTACAAATAAGTGAGCTCAGGTTTGAGGGTATTTGAGCAGATCACTGGCTCTAAATTGACACTTAAAAGGAACTTATAAAATATTCTTGAATCACAATTTGAGATCAACGAGTAAAATTAGTCGACATATTCAGTCTCATAGTTTTTCATTTTTGAACTTGAGACACCCCATATTGAGGTATAACTACTCAAAAATGAAAAGCGGAGGCTTTCCACCAAGTGTTCAAGCTCATCCGCCTTTACACTGCCCGGAGAAAGAGAGGATCTCCTTACCTAGAAAATAAAGAGCAATGAATTTTACTGGGCACCTGAGAAAGTCAAACGCAAGACGCAATTGAATTGAATATGGCAAACTGGTCAAATCCATTCGTCAAAGAAATTCATAACTCGTCTGAGGCACCCAACCATTTTGATGCAACCGGCTCGTTTTCCAATTGACAAGATCAAAGTGCTGCAAAGTGGGTCACAACAGTAGAAGCCTGAATGACAACGCCCTTTCTGTTGTCCTAGAAAGTAGGTTGGGTCTAGAGGTGCTCTTCAACTGGCAAGATGCTTGCAGACTGATGAGTTGTGACAATTGACACTAAAATGGTGGCAGTTCAGACATTTTCAGAGTTACGTTCTGCATTGATGGGCCTTGACATATAAACCGTACAGCGCAGCGTTTCAAGGGCCCAGACGCTATTCCCCACTTTGCACTCCTCCCTGATCACATCGATTGGAAAACTCAGCTCAACGGTTTCGATTCGAACGAATTCTGTAAAAACCAACTCACCAGAAGCGTCTGACGCTGGGTCGATAATTTTCTTCCATTCAAAATATGCTTAGAGACACTGTGTTGAAGAAATCGATTAAAAGTCTATATGAGAAGATTTAGAGTCTTCTTCATCCGTTCTCATTCGCTTACGATCTGAGCGGTCGCTCGGTGGAGGGGGTTCTGCCACCATAACTTTTATCCTCATCCCGCACACTTCTTGGAGATGCAGAGTCTGAAAAGGCGTTGGACATCTTTAATTTGCTATTGAATTGAGATGAACTGTATAATGCAAGGTATTACACAACGTGAAATGAACTAAATAGACATGAACTCAAGCGCTCATACAACTTGCCTTACCCCCACCCCACCTCAATTTGGCATTGTTTCTCACTTTGCTGACAGCTCAAACCTTGAAGCGCACTGTAGGCTGTTTTGTGGGAGGCTGAGTAACGACAGGACAGCCAACCCTGATGTGCATGTTTGGCTAGGTCCACCACAATGTCCAGTGTGTGTACATTCACACAACAGTTTGATCTAGGGGATGCTCTGTTTATCACGAGTCAATCGTATGCCGCAGTTAGTTGGACATTTAGTTGGAATGTTGTCGAAGTGAATGCGAAATCGCACCAAAACCAACTATATTTATCATAGTGACCATAAAATAAAAACGTTTTCTCACCAAAACGGACCTAACAATTATTGCTTTGATTTCGAGCTTACCCAATATGAGGTTGGAATTCGCATCATGGCGCCTTCACACTCACAAACTAATTTCCATTCATTTTCAACCACCCATTTTTCGAACATATACCTTATCAGCTTATTGACAAAGTGAATTGATTAATTACAACTGAACGACTCTCTCACTTCTGCCTACCCAACTAGCCTCCTCCGTCAAAATATCCCTTTTCAATGAGACTGAGAAAAGGTTTCTTTTGCTTTCCCTTCGAACATTATTATTATTGATGAGCATTGCCTTCACTCTGCTGATTACCACAGTGAGTCTCTCTGCTCTACATTTTCCTTTTTCTTCTAAGTCATGCTCACATTCGCCTCTTCCCTATCACATGTCTGCAAATTGAAGAATGCAACAGCGCTCAACCTGCCGCTGCTTCGAGTTTCTACCGTTTCACCGTTGACCTCACAGACGCCAGGGATCGCTGCTTAACACAACTACCCGCGCCGCCTACTACCGAAAATATTTTTGAACTTTAATTCGCTCTAGCGGCCAATAGCCCAAGTAGAAACGATCCTCATATACATTACCAAGTTGAACCTAATGGAAGGCAATAGCTGTTGTGTTTTGCTTTAATAAGCTTGCGTTCCCCAAGCCATCAATGATGATCGCATTTTTTGTGTGGATAGTTGCAATTTACCGAACAGTAATGTGAGGGACATCAACGTCATTCCAAACACCTGTTTACAAACCTTGATGGCTTCGTCCGCAGACTCTTTCGTAGCATAGGTGACATAACCACAGTTTTTACCATGCAGAGTGTACACTTCTATTAGGTTGCCAAACCTGCCAAAGATGTCTCTGAGAGCATACATCGAGGGCAAACCAGGTTGGCACACTATGAACAACCTGCAATATTAAAAGAGTCGTGTTAGCTTTTTTTTAAAGTGATCCTTGTAAAACTACTACTAATCACACAAACTTTAATGTAAATTGTACTTGCCCTAACTTCATAAAAATGCATTGGACAACATTCCGCCACACCCATAACTTCGATGGCATGCGATACATAAAACACTTTTCATGTAATCATTTCTATTGAAACATTTACAGAGAAAAACGTGTACTTGGGCTAAAGGTACCTCATCAAGTTGAAGCAATATTTGGGCAAATGTTAAAAACGATAATTTGACATTAAGCCAATCCCATTTTCTTATGTGTTTTGGATTATGCTCGTCCAGCGGTGCAGGTATAGGTTACTGGTAGGCGTTCTTAATAGGCGATATTAATCAAGTTCGGCATTTACAATAGAAATTCCAAAAACGAAAAAAAGTGACAAAAACATACAAGTATTGACTAGTTGAAGGCACACTGTGAATTTGAAGGAAATCGTGAAAAAATACACTTGATGTTTCAATCACTATGATAACTATAGTGTCAGGCCGATTTTGCTCAAACCCTTATTTTGACGTCCCATGTTGTTCTGCACGCTAAATATCAAGTTCGAATCGATTCAGTAATGCCGTTCTCCCTCACTCAATCGCTTTAACTGAAACTCGCACCAACCGTTTTCTCAAAAAGTGTTTTTGAGGCTTTTTTAAAACGTCAAGATATGAAGAAAACTCATAAAAATTGTTCAGTTGATTACACGACTTTTCCTCCTACTTCGTGCAACTATTATAAGTAAAAACTTTAAGGAAAGAAAAAAGCGAGTAACGACAAATAAAACTCACCGGAAGGTTTCCTGGTCGTTAGGAGCAGCCAAAGGTTGAGGAGCGGGAAGCTGCACGGAGCAATACGTTGGATCGAAGC
This sequence comes from Pachypeltis micranthus, assembly GCA_020466155.1. Lineage (NCBI taxonomy): Eukaryota > Metazoa > Arthropoda > Insecta > Hemiptera > Miridae > Pachypeltis > Pachypeltis micranthus. The sequence goes on along the minus strand of CM035770.1, from coordinate 51,923,081 downwards.
TATTGGCTTCACTCGGCTTCAATAGGCCAGAAGACGTTGGTCCTGTACAACATCGACGAATTGGAATTACTTTCACACCAACAAAATATTAGTCGACTGGTCAAGAACTAGTGAATTACCTTGAGGACCCAATCCGGCTGTTTTAATGATATTTTCGGCTTTAGCTAACGCCGCTGTGAGTGTGGCGAGCTCTGAGTTCGATATAGTCGTCATACCAGGGGAACCGTTGGATTCCTGTTTACCCATTGAACCAGATCCAAAAAGTCCTCCGCCGTGGCTGTTGAAAAATATGCACATTTCAACTAAATGGTGTAAGAGAGTGTTGAGTTGGAAACAAACAATTTCCCAAAATGCAGTCCTCATTCTTTCGCTCGAATTCACCATTGCAATTACATTATGTTCACGAATTTAGTAAAACCAGCAACCACTGCCTGCAAGTTAGCACTTAGTTGAGCCACCTTTTTGCAAGAAATCATTGGTTCTATGCCACACATTGACGAACACATCTTCTACAACCATTTGCAAAAATCGTGAATGCCATGTGATATGAAAATTTCGGGTCCACTGAAAAGAAGACGGCGCCTTTTGACTATAAAAGCTGAAATGTAGAGCATGAAGCAGAGACAACAGGATTCGCCCTTTGAACATATGGAGTAGGATGGCTCAAGACCACAGAATAATCGAGCTTCAGGCAAACTGCATCATGGAACTCATGCATGCATGAAGTTAACAAAAAGTTTACATTGTATCAGCAACTCTACTCTAATGACTCATAAAACGGCGCTAGATGGAATATGCAGCAGTATTCATTGACAATGTTCTACTTGGAGAGAGTAAGTTAATTTGAACTTACCCTTCCTCGGGATTAGGCATGTAAGGCTTCACTGTAATTCGTTGCCCTGGAGGATATTCGAAACCATTTAATTTGTCGTAGGCGTGAGCTGCTGCAGCATGACTGCTGTATTCTACTAGCACTTTTTGAACGCCATAAACCTGCAAAGAAAGCACACACTAATTAAGCTAGACACACGTTATTCATTCGTAAATAAAGACTAGTTAAGTTAGGATAGTTTGTGGGAGAGCCAGTTTTATCGAAGCAAGACTTAACACGAAAGACTAAGGTAAAATTAAAATTTTTCAATAATTAGTTTGTGCTCCTCTCGTCATTTGCCCAGGGACTTCTGCGTCCTTATTATGTTCCTGGGGATTGTAACACACCGAACCGCGCGTTGATGCTTTAATCACCGCGTTTACAATAGTTCTGAACCGATTTTGGCGATCGATATTGACCAATACCAAATAGACCATATCAAATTTACGCCGATTTTTCGTCGATAAACAGACAAGGAAACACACACAGGGCACTTTCTCAAATAGTGTTCCAGATTCAGAAGCCTTGGAAATGCACAGATCTGAAGAAAACTCAAAACTTTTTTGTATTCAGGTGGTTGAAACGTCAAGATTGGAAGTAACTGAAAAATATACCAGCCAATTACGTAACTCTCCAACTTCGTAGGGCTCAGAAAAGTAAAAACTAGTACCAATTATAGCTATAATTCTACAATTTAAATTGAGCATAAAATATGCATATTACGGCGTTAGGACCCAAAAAAGTGCCAGAATTCAAACATTTGACGCTATGCCCATTGAGAAAACGGGTCTGGTTGTTTAACAAACGAACTCGCCTTTTCTCTACTTTCATGCAGCAGAAAGGGATGCACGTGAGAAACTTGTGGAGCAATAATAAGCTTAACTAGGAAAAAGAATGTCAAATGGAGTTTACTTATTAAAATAGCACAACTAGAAGCACTGTACCCTGTTGGCTTGCGGTCGTATGTCGATGAGTCCAGGGCAAATGTCAAATAAACGGTAGATCTGCTCGTCTCTGAGAGAGGAATGTAGAACCCCAATCAACCTGGCTTCACTGCTGCTACTAGAGGAAAATCCTGAATTTCCAAACCACTTGCTTCCGGAACTAGCCCCACTGGCACCATCTAATGATAGATGGAAGAAGATAAAAGTTATCATAGGGCAATGAACAAAGGAGATCGATTAGCAATAATAATCATATTCTGGACTCACTGAACTGAGAGTTGTGACTGGTGTTGGATGAAAACCTGCAACAAAGGAAAATATACGTACAGATTAAATTTCTTTGGCGTCATGCGGTGCTCGGATGTGGTAAACAGTATGAAAGAGAACATTTTTTCATCAGAGCACACAAAAGCCACACGTACGATTCCTCACGGACCTTGCGAGACTAGTGGAAGTCACTGTTATTGAACCCGCTCTACCTCCCACCTTACTCCAATCACCCATGACAATTGCCTAGCCTCAACTATAAACTGTCCAATTCATTTGTAGCGGTCATGATTCATTTAGTTTACTAATATTTTTCGATGCTGAACAGAATGGGGTGAGTCTCAGAAGTGCTCTACAACCATTGCCGCTTGCACATGAGTTTGTACAGTGATTTGTGATGTTCTACGCGACAAAGTGCCTTTTTAGTCACGCGACATTTCAATCATTCGTACAGTACGGAGGAAATAAACACAACATATTCCACTTATACAGCCCCCATGATTAGCAAATCTTCAGGAGCGTCAGGACTGTAGCCTTCGAGACACTAAACAATGCTATATAGTTACAAATACATTTTGTTTTTCATTCAGGTTTTATGCTGCCACTACAAATGTTTCACATGCTCTACGGTGCGAACGTTTGAAATTCATTACGAGTTTGCACTTCGTCAAATTTTATTTCGTAGTACAAGATAAATTGATCGCAATGTTCGCGACGAGAATGGAATTGTTCCAGGAATATCAGAAATGTTTTCTACGCGTTATGAACCTACTCAATCAACTTCAGTACAAGCACCAGAACCGAGATCACCTCAGAACACTCCTAAACCGCTCGACTGTGAGCATTTTCATCATTAAGGAGGAGAAGGCTTTTGCAATCAAATATGGGTTATAGTTTTCTTCAGCAGCCGCTATTTTCTTCCCTCAATTGCACACGTTTGAAATTCATTCTGAGTTCACGCTGACTAAAATCTCATCTCTATTGATTGTAATATATCTTCAAATACAAAATCGTCATATAGTGAAGGAGAGAACAAGAAGTAAACTGTCTCTATAGTCCTGCCTGAGAACTAATGCGCTGCAAATTATTACAAAAAGGTTTATAATTCTCTTGTGCCGCATGACTCCGATCTACCCTATTCAAGCCAACGTCGAAAAATACTAGTAAACGATATGAAACATGACCAGACTACATTGGAACGATGAAAATTGGAATTTTCTAAGCAACGCTGGAATGATGATTCGAATTGAAGGGTGGCTGTAGTAAGATGGAAGTTAGAGCAGGAAATGAGCGAAGACCCAGAAGAAAGGACAACTTTCGCTATTGTACAGTGTGTTCCTTCAAGTAGTAGCACTAATTACTGCTATTTCACGGTTTTCCATCAAGACGCAGTCCAGCACATCTGAGACCCGTCAGTATCAAAACGTTCATAGGAAACGATATCGAATCGTCATTGCAATAAATTAGTGGTAAAAGCAAAGAATATGGACCACTCCCTATGATAAGGCAATATATCAATATATCACGACCGAGGTCAGGTTATCGATATGCCCGACATCGTAGGCTTCACTCCCCATGTTTGAAATTAGAAATAACGACAGCTGTTCGATTATGCCAATTACTTAATGTTCATTAAGTAATACCCCGTTATATAATTATTTTAAATGTCAAAGACTATGATAAGGAGTTAATTCAATGAAATTAAGAATGGGTATATGAAATGAATATGAGATAACTAACGGATTGATATGGATACATGCAGTCATAGCGTTATCAAGCGGTCGGTCCATATTCTTTGTTTCACCCTTAATTAGTTTTTTTATAATTGTTGAAACTATGTTTTGTCCATAACAGCCATGCAATGTTTTTGTGAGATACAATAGATATTTTATAGCACGTTAATCGCACACGGCGTTGACTCCAGACAATCTGTTCATAAAGTATCATGAGTTTCCTTCCCACACTCACTCATTATCTGTAGCGTTATGTCGGTACTTATGTCCGCTTAAGGCTGGCCATTTTAAATGTTTAGTTCATTTTCGACAGCTATTTTGGTTATACGTGTTTTTCCTTGTCGTTCACTTTTGCCAGTTACAACAAATGGATCACAGAATCTGTATTAAATTTCGGGCGAAAAACAGAATAAAGAATGTTGGCTGTTGACGCTACTTCGATCAAAGCAACATTTATTGGTGGTAGGTACAACACGTTCTCAAAGGGCAAGGAAGATGTGAACCACGAAGCTGGATCAATCAAACAAAGAAAATAATATTGGATGATCAACGATCTCTGTTGGAGAAGTTACTGATGACGTAAGCAAAATTTATGCCAAAATTGTTCAATTTCGACTGCTCACAGATCGTTGCTTGAGCGAAAATTTTCGGCCATAAACAACACTGGTGCCTGAAGCATCTATTCCACAGACCGGGCCCTCTGTCACTTTTTCCTATTTCTAAAACTGAAGAGGCCCATAAGCCATGGTTGAGGTGACATTGGAGTAAGAGGTGAACAATTTTACAAAAAACGATTGTTTAAAGTGCTTCTAGGGTTGGAAATAAAGTTGGCATAAGTGAATTATAACCGAGGGGAATTACATTGACGGCGACAAAATAGATTCATTTTAGACACACCTCACACCCTGATCACTACCACAAATGTTCCACTGTCTCAGCTCAGACTCGCAAAATGAGTTTGTCAGTACTTGAGATTTGGTCACACTGTAGATCTTTCAAACTTCCAGGATCTTTGCGATTCTCCACATTGGACGATAGGTTATACCATGAGCTCCTTTACTGAAGCACACACCACGACTAAACACAACGAACTGGTTACCTGTCATTTCCTTCGAAGCTCCCCTGATTCTTTTGTTCTCTAGGTCTAGCAAAAACGGCTTTGTAACTTCTCGAACATTCCTCGAAAGCTTTGGCAGCGTGATAGGCTCTGAAAAAAAGAAATAAGGTACGAGATCACACTACTTCTCACAATAATCGCGATAACTCAGTACTCAATCAACTAGAAGATCTAACTCAAATAATGCTGCTTGTATTGACATCACTAAAGCTCACCTCAGATACTTGACATAAGCAACTCCTTTGCTTTCTCCAGTATTTCGATTTTTAACTATTGAGATGTAGTCTATCTCACCAAATTTCCTGAAATGTTCACGTATTTGTTCTTCAGTCGTTGATTTTCCGATCACAATAAATAAGCGCTGCAAGCGATCAGGATCGTCGTCAAATTTCGAGCCTTGCTCCCGGCTGTACGGATAAAAAATTATTAAATACGCACAAATTATGAATGCATCGCCTGGAGCAAACTCCAGGATGTGGAGGAACAAAGAAGAGGTGGCTCGTAGTGAATACTTTGAATATACAGATTGGGTTGGGAGAGAACAGGACAGTAAAGCAGTAAGGGGGAGACTGATTTCAGCACAAACAGAGAAAGTTGAGAGGTTAGCTTGTGAGGGAGAACATCTTGAATAAGAAAAAGGGAATAATTGAGAGGCGAAAGAAGTAAAATACGGGTTGCCAGTTAGTTGGAGGCTCTACTTGTCGTATGATTAACCTTTTCAATTCTAATATGACCAAAACTGAGTGAATCTGGAAGAACTAAAATTAAGAACATGAGAAGTTTCTGGAAAGTGATTGGCTTCACCTTCACACTGTACCGTGGTATAGCTATCTTCCTGGTAATTCTTGAAAATACCACCAGGAATCTCAACAGGGAAGTGTTTGCCACATACTATGCAACAAATAACCTACTGGCCCACTTATGCAAGGGCCAACGAATAAGCGAATCAAGAGGCTTTTCCAACCCAGCCAATGACTAAAGACACAGTGTGAGGAAATAATGTTACTCTTCTACCTGCACTAAAATATTCTAAAAGCACGCCAAATATCAACAATTCTTCCCTCTATCCTAATTCAAACAATAAAATGTAATTTCGTATTGTAAAACAACTTTCATCTAACCATTTGATCAAAATGCAGTACAGTAGTAACTGCATGGTTTGGTAATTTAATAATTGAAGAGGCAAAATTATTTCAAGAAAATAAAAACGTATTTTTTTGTAGTTGGCAACAGAGAGCAAGCAAATTACGACGTTCATCAACAACACAAACGATAACAGACGGGAGAAAAATATGCTTAAAAAGTGGGAGCATTTAGCTTATGCCAGAAAACTCCTCAAAAGCCAGGAATGATATATTGCTGTCACTCATTTCTGTCTTACAACCAGCCACGACTACCCCAGGTAACATCCACTCACTCTTCCAGGCGTTTAAAATGGGTAAAGACCACATAACGACCTGCCTAGAACTTTTGACAGCACCTGAGAACATTATTGACTCTGGGAAGGTCGACTTTAAATGCCCCAACAGGGAAGACAAGGAGTTGGATACAAAATAATCATAATAATAATCATAGCCTGTTTGAGCTGCAGAATTAAAATCATGGTCATCGCTTAAACACCTCGGCCTTTACAAAAAAATTCCTATACCACAAGGAGGTAAGTAATGTATCCTGATTCTTTCAAAAATTGTTACCTAAAATAGCACGTACCTGTGAGCGATCATAACCTTAATAGGTTTGCTACTGTTGGGAAGAGCTTTCCCATTCATCTCTTCCTGAGCTAGAGCAGCCTCCGAAGTTTTAGAAAACTTTATGTATACGACACCTGCAAATAGTATAATGTCGAATTATTAGGTTTCAGAGCTTATTGGCATTTCCTTGTGAAATTTACTCCACCTGATTACTGACCTGGTGACCTTTACCTTCCCCACCTTTACACTTCCTGAAAGGTCCCACCACCACTCCCGTCGCACACCACCTCCTTCTCCCACAAACCAACGAGGGGACAACAAAATCAGGAGTACAAATCAATTTCACACCCTTCTAACGGGTAAACATGCAGTACAAATTCAGTTCCACGCCCTTGTAAATTGTAATCAGAAGTGCGGGTGGCAACGCTCATGTAAAAAACATAACTAGCAAAAGAAATTCCTGGAAAAACCAAATAATTAACTAAGTTTGAGCGTCTACATTATCAGACTAGCTAGATGTAGATGATTATTGTTTAAAATGTTAGAGTAAATACGCCTCTCTGGAACCTTTCAAACATAGGCTTATTGACGTAATTGACCGGCACAAAATTGAGTCAAACAAATTTGGAGACTAATTATGGTATTTCAGAAGGCTTTATCCTCGCCAAAGGTAGGGCAATCGTTCCAGAAACTCAACTATTTTGACGCTAAACCCTCCATTAAACTAACAAAATCGTCAATTCAGACAACTTACAGTGAAGAACACGGGAAGGTTATGCAAAGCACTCTCAGCTCTCTCAATAGGAGCATACGCAGAACATCGTCTTCAGTATCAAAATAGGTGCACTGCGTGTCACATACTTTCCAGATGCAATGGAGGTACCCCCAAAAAAAACCAATCCCCATGAACATCTAGGAGAGGCAGTTTACCATGCCAAGTTGACACTTCTTCCACAGGTATCCACAATAGTCTCTCACTTCATTGCTTTCGAATACCCAAGCACTATTCAACTTATATATGCAGAGCTCCTTGTTCTTCTTCTTCTTTGATAAGAATGGACACATTCTTTGCTCTTCCACTATCACATGTCTCTACCCTCAAAGACTACTGGATTCAGCAGACAATCCACGGTGACCCTCAGTGTAACTGCTCAGATACCTGCCTCAGAGATAAGAGCACCACATTCTTCCTGCTCAACTGCGACCCACATCCTGCAAGTTTCATTGCTGCTCAATTGACGACGCCTAGGATCTACGCCAAGTGACTGAACTTGGCGTCAACCATCCAACGATAAACGATCTGATAACATTTCAGCTTTCACATAGAGAAGTACAACCAAAGGTATTTTTCTTTCAACGAAAAACCTCCTTCCTAGACCTTCTAGAAAAATAGTTTGAGGCATATATCTTGTATTTTGCAGTGAGCCTAGACTAAAATTAACCGCTCAGTCCCACAGGAGCTGACAGTGATGATGGTAGCCTAATAGTAAGCGACAGAAAACGAGGAATGCATAATCAAACATCCCTATTCGTAGAAGCCATTCCATAAATAATTGCAAAGCCTCTAATAGAGGGGGCCTATGGTGAGACAAGTAGCCGCATAGTACATAGTAGAAGATAGTATCACTCTGTATTTACATTAAATTCGTGTTTTCAAATAGTATACGTTTAAGAAACTCCGTCGCCCCAAACAAAACATGGCGTTAGAAGTACATACAGTTCACTCCGGAGGTTTGTATAAAGTTACATAACCGGCAATCAATTCCAGAGGTGCTTTACTCCCCACCCTCATGAAAGAGAATGAACTATCCTCTAATCACCGAGGTTGCAATTTCTCTTGACGCCTTCATATGTTCAAAAATCCAAATTTACGTTCATTTACGTGGGTGTCCCGCATCGTTAAATTACTCGCTCGCTTTCCCGCTGTGGAGCGGTACCCCAATATACCTAGTATTCTAGCATAACACCCGCCCTGGAATGATTTAACACGAATTGCCATTCGCAACGGTCTGAAAGCTCGCGTGAAAGTTGGCAAGCGGATATCAATAAACAACCGGCCAGCCGTCAAATGGAATAAAATACAAACCTTTAGATTCCATCGTACTTCTGTCTTTGACGATCCATACATCTTTGATTTGCCCGTATTTGCCAAAAGACTCATGAAGCTCGTCCTCCGTAGCTCCTTTTCCACACAAAATAAACAGCCGCGAATTGGGAGGGTCGGAGCCGACTTCCGCCATTTCGAAGGGGATTTTGGTTTGAGAGATAAATTCTTTAGGAAGTGGAAGACAAATAACAGAAGACGGGTACTATGTGAAACGGTAATTGATCGAACTCTGACGGCCACACTAAACACAAGGGAATCCGAACGTAACCTGTACCGCGTCCTAAAGTGAAAGTGAAATGAATGATATTTCTGACGCCATCGTCACTGCCAACTAAATCACAACTTAACAAAACCAATATTTGCACTGCTCATACACGTTTAATTATTAACCACTTTTTACAATTCTGCCCTTCTTCCAATACCGCTTCTATCGATCTATTTAATAATTTTGTCTGAGATTCCTATAAAATTCCACAAATCTAAAGAATTTTCTATTTTACCTTCAATAAACTTTATACCTTCTCTTTGAAAGCCCACTTTTAAAAAACTCTTGGCGCAGGTGAAACATGACAGCTTCGCACAATCAACAGTTATGCTCAACATACGGAGACGCGGTGTACAGTATTTTCTTTCAACATGCTACCAAAGAAATACTTAAGAAGAACAAAATGCTGGAAGTACGTTATTAACTGAAAGTGAGTTTGACCAAAATCGTAAAAAAATTCAGAAAATCTTCTTCAATTTAAAGTTCTGTGTTCAACAGATGATTACGAAAATACTTATAGGAAACACAACATGGTTCTGAGTGGCTGCGAGAATGCCAAATTGATCCAAGTCAGATAGGGCTTGTGGTGCGAAATTTGAAACCTTCGAGAAAGAAAACTGATTTGCATTTTGGTCCGTTGGGCTGTCAGAGCATCATTTATGAAGAATGCCACCTCCTTAACTTCTTAGTAATCCTCCTTCTTCTTGTAATTTCGGCGCATGGTCTATGTGTATGTACAACAGAACGAACAGAACTTTTCATTGAGCGAACCTCAACACATCCAAAGATGCGTATTTTATTGGATTGATTTAGCTCTGCATTCTGAACTGTTTCAGGGCAGAGCTGCTTTATGAAAAGTGTTGCCATGAGATCTGTCCAAAACATGCTCAGCCAATGTGTATTTTAAACTGCCTGCAACATAATTCGTCTTTCTTCCATTGCCTTCAGAAATAAGGGAGTATTCAAATGCAGATGAGCTGGCCTAAAGTCTTAAAACTTGTTAAGTTAATTCTGAACAGTGGATGAGTTCTTCACAGTGGACAACTTATGATAAAGTATGGCTGTTTGAAACTCTTGTCCAAATAGAGCAAGGCAGCTCAGTGACCCCCTCTTGTAATACACACTTTTCCCGTAGGCCCCACAGAATTGGGAGGAGGAACGTTTCTCCTTCTTATCCAAGCATGCGACAAATAATTTTTCCTAATCGTCAATAACAAAATGAAAAAGTTTGGAAGATGACATGCACGGTTTTGTCTGTGTATGTGAGGGAAAGACATTTAAAAAATTGAGGCACATTGAAGGGGCTAACGAACCACATCTTTGCTTATGAATAACGTCAACTACTTGGGGTTTGATTCCAATCACTCTGGAAAATACCATCAAATTGAATGTAGCAGCCTTACAGAAGGTATTGCTAGTTCAGTTTTTATCTATGTAGAGCAAAGTATTTTTTTTTTTTTTTTGTGCTTATTTTTGAGTTTGCTTGAAGTTCAGACTTCATGCCACCTCCACCCATCACTTTCTCAACTTGGGTTTTAGTTTGATTACATTTCCAGGAATAATGGGGATCACTTATTTACCTACATGCAACAATTGATATTCTTCTGTAGTATTTTATTGTCAAAATGATAATGCTCAATGTGTTTATTGATCTTCTACCTGTGGAGGGTTATTATTATTATTACTGCAATGGTTTACCAAAGGGAATGTGAGGCCGCAGGTTTTTAACTATGCCTCACCCTCTTATGGGGACATAAATGTTGCATCTCTGTCTAGCTTCTGCATCTGTTGGTTGCATTGTGTTCCATTGCCTGCATTCTAGACAGACAGAAACTATCACAAATGTAGTGGGCTGCAGTGTTCTCATCTACTCATCATTCACACACGAAACTCTTCATTTTAAATATAATAAATAGCTTTATTCTCAAAAAGTTTACGTATCTGTGCTTTGTGCCAAACGCCAGCTAGCTGAATTCCTGATAAATGTTGTTGTGATAGTCTGTGTTCTGTATTCCTCTATTTCCAGAGTAGAGTAAGGCGTAATGTAATGGTCCATTCCCTAATTATTCTTATGCAGGTTGTTCCAATTATTCTCAGTGATGGTTTTGGTCTTTGGACTACTATGGATTCCCTTTTTTTGCTGTCGATCTTCATTGACTGGCTGTTTAGAATATGCAAGTACCCAGCATATAATCTTATGATTCTATTTAGCTAAGTATGGCAGTGACTTCCTATATGATGTTATGTAATTTTGTGGGGCCCTTATAGTTGTGTGGTCATCTGCGTATATACTACATTTTTGTTCATTTTTAGTCTGCAGAAGAGCGTCTGTACAGTGACATATACCTCCATGTGAACTACAGTTGTTCGCTTTTAGTGTGTAGTAGAGCATTTGTCAAAGCCTTAAATACAATGCGGAACCAAGTGCTTTGGTGTGTGATTAATTTGTTTGTTGTATTTTTGTGTGAGATTCTGTTTATGAGCTCTTTCTATAGCTGTCATAATTCTGAGTACAAATGTCATAGTTTTTAGAGAGTACTTAGTTTCTAAAATTAACTTAACCAAATAATTAATTATAACTACCAAATAATTCATCGCCGCCTTGAGGCAACTTGACACGAAGTAGACATGTCTTGTTTATTCCTTCACAATGAAAACTTTATGATAAGTTATCAAGAGCCCTTGACAGCGGGCCCCCTCCCTATCAAAACCAACCGGTTCTATTCCTCCCTCATGTTCGGATGACGTTTCCCCTGAGGTGAGATAGCGAGCTCCCATAGCGCGTGAATTGTTTGATTAGAATTAAAATTCTGTTGTCTCGTTTAATTCTAGTTAGACCCGAGGGAAATACCGAGTTGAGCGGTCGGCTTCTCTCCGAGTGATTCGGCCTTCAACCTTCCGTCATCTAAATATTCGTCAGTCGTTAAAGGTAGGCAAGTTACAACGAAGTTAACCAATGTCTCTTGTCTCCTGTTTGATAAGACACCAGATTACGTTTTGCAGCTTGTACAATTATCTCGGCTTTGAATTTGTCGATTTACCGGTCGTATAACCATATCGCTCCTCCGTAGCGCGTTTGAATCTGAATATAACCTGATTCCTCGTTGGCAGCTTTCTACGCAACAATGGAGCGGTGTTTCGTAGGGATGAATAGAATAAAAGAACCGCGAAACCGCTGATTCCGCATTCCACACTTTGACAACGGGAAATTTACTCAATGAACGTGTAACGGATTCAAACTAATATCTAAATACCTTTAATTAAGTTAAGAATATTGCCGGAGAATTGCATGTACTAAATCATCGATCTACATTGGTACAACGGACTCAAACTCCGGGCCAAATCTATGTTGCGGGATAGGTACCAGCATTATAACCATAAGTTTACACTTCTCTCCTTTAGAAGCAGCATATCAACATACTCGAAATTTTGTGAGTGGAAATAAAATGCCGTTTGAAATAAATGTTTGCGTTTGTGAGAAACACGATTTGGAAAAAACGCTGGACCGAACATAAAATTTAAATGCTTGGAAAAATGACTAGGGCAGCACAAGAAAATTTACCAGTGAAACACGATTTTAGTGCTGTTTATTTCTTTTTACTCCCTTTCTTTTGTTATGTTCTCACAAAATCGTTTTGGTAATGCGCAGTGTTTTATTACTACAATTAAATCATTTGGAGCATTCCACAAAATTTCAGAACACAAAGTAATGTCATTTCTTCGACCAATTTTGTTTTTCATAGAATTTATCGTATAAATCGTGTGACAACCCTATAAATCACCTTTTCGCAGATTACTCAATAAAGTTCGTGAAGTAAGTTGGGACAACCCAATAAATTCCAGAACCTTAAGCTTAACCAATTTCTTTGGAGAACGTTGATTTATAACCAGAATCACTAAGTGAAGAGCAGATTGACTGGTAGCAATGAAAGTTGCTCAACGTAGTGGGGCTGCGTTATATTCCTCATGAGTTGTCGCAACCCTTTTAAACCAATATCATGCACTTGAATATAAATGTAAATAGATATTTTTATCATGAAATTCAAAGTCAAACACAAAACGTTTATGTAGTAAGTAGCTTTAAATTGAAAATTTGATGTCTGATTCATTATTTTTCCGACAATAAACTCAGAAATATTGCGTTAGGAATTATTTTATTATAAGGTAAAAGAATTGCACTCCTAGATGAAGGTGATACTGCTCGTTTCCTACGGATCATAATTTCATTGGGTAAGGGACGTAACCAAATTTGAGGCTTCGATAGATTCTAAGGGTAGACTTCGCACTTCTGGTCATCAAAACAGTCCCACCTTTCTTTCATCTGCGTTAAATACATGACTTAGATTTTTTCCACCCTCGCGACATGGTTTTATATATTTTATTTTGGTTCCGCACGTATCGTTTTCCTTAGGATTAAACAAAACCGCTTTTGTCGTTATTGTATGGATCGTTGTGTTATCCACGTGACCTTTGGATTGTAACGCCATAGATTTCAATGAACTATTTTACGAGGCCTTCTATTATATTACAGGAGATCTGGGTGTCGTTAGCTCTCCGCAAGTGAATACAATATTTTTTACCAGGTTTGCCTTCTATAAATGGGTTAGGTCTTCTAAAAAGAATAGGGAGATAACTTTTCAGTCTCTCATGGTTTTATGTACATTATTTTGGTTGTAAACCTGCCGCTGTTTGACCATTTTCAGTTTATGCGAATATTATTTAATTTTTTTCTTGTTAATTCATTTGGTATCGGTTTTTATATTGATTTACGATTTTTCCTCTGAAAGGTGAAAGTGTCACTTAGCTTATCGTCTTGGTTGTTGAGAAAAATTTGAATAGGAATACCATTGATTTGATAATGAGCACGTTTTTTCCTTGACTAGCTGAAAGCCCCACGAGGCCGAATTCATTGATGCAGCGTTGAAATTTGAACAAAAAATACCGTCTAAAATCAGTGGATGGGGAAGCTGTTGAAGGCAAAATATTCGTGATATCTTCAGTAGGAAAAAATAAAGGGTCAAGCTGGGATGATATGACTCAATACTTTAGGAACAGGTCGAATATTGAAGTTGCCATGTTCGGGGAACGTCTCATGTCCCACCATTCCCACCTCCAAACATTATGGCCCTGGGGACCCCGGTGCGACATCTCCACTCTGCTTCCTCCCACTCCACACAAAGCAAAGTATCCTTTAATTTGGCTCTCTACCTCCCAAGTCTAGTCAGCCACGTACAGTAAGCACATTAGTGTAGAACCTGCAATTCCACCCCAGACTCGCTGACATCGTCAAGCTAGTGTACACCTGGTGGACGGCAGCAACCAATCATTCTGAGTAGTTCATGATATAGACAGCAAACGAGACTTGTGGCCTGTAGCCCCGCTGCTCGGATCCTGCATAACTGCACTTCAGACTTTCTATTATTTACAAGGTACCCTATTGCACGCCCTAACGTGCTATTTCATTCACCTTTTCTTAACAAAGAATCAGAACCCCGTCACAGTTCGCCTTGGTTTAGGTTTATGCTAGAAGCAGTAGCCTCAACGAGTAGTCCATGATCTGTTCGACGTATATGACGAACCTTCAGTGTTTTACAATTTGCCTAGATGAGCTGGTGTCCAACAGGCGAACAATTAAATAAGCGTACTGCTGTGTTACCAGTGATGACCACGATGAAGGCTGTTATGGGTTGCACTCTTCCACTCCGTCCCAGACACGGCATTTAGTGTCTGTTCTTCGACCTGGGCCAGATAGCTCATAGTATTGCTTACCCATGTTTTTCATATTTATTTTTGAAGTTACTCGCGTAACAGCTTAAGGTAAGGTGAAATGGGGCGTACAAAAATCTTCCAAATTCGCTTCTTCGTAGGTTTTCATTTTTTTCGCCCTAGGGAATAAGGAGAGTCACGTTATCATCTGAATTTTTTTACTTCTGATCTTTTAAGTTTTGAAGACCTCCGAGTCCAAAAATATCAATTGGGAAAACGGTCTGATTGTGTTTCAAATTTCATATCCAACGTGCAGATCGACGAAGGACGCCAAAATGAGGGTTGAAGCAAAATCGGTGCAACACTAACTATAGTAATCATAGTGATCAAATGACGCAACCACGATTTAAAATAATCACTAGTAGAAAAATTACGAGAGCAGCACAATAAATGATCAAAGCTTCCGACGAAAGTCGATTTTAGTGCAGTTTTTCCTTATAAATAGTACTCGTATGACTTTCTTACAAAAGTCGTATCGGCAGTCCGATAAAACTACCCATTCGACGTAAGTTCAATAATGGCCATACGATAATTAGGAGCAACCCACAAACTCCCAGAACTCAAATTATCGTCGTTTCTTTGAATACATTTGTTCGTGTTGTTTTCCTTATAAATTTGAATGTTTCCATCAAAATCATATTGACAGCCTCATAAATTACTTATGCAATGATTACTCAATGAAAATCGAAACATAGGTAGGGGTAACGGTAAGTTGAGTTCTAAAAAGTTAGAAATAAACTGAATGAAAATCAAGTATGATTAGTAATGCATCGCACTACATATTTTTCTTTCACTTCTAGAAGGTTTTTACGATTTTCCCCCTCTTTCAGCTTTGCATTCGGTGGCATTTTCTACTACGCGTGTAAACTTATCACCTCTAAAATGATTGTACTTCATATTTTTAGGTTATGTGCTATCTTCTGTTTGACATCTCAAACCGTTGTTAAAACGCTGCATATTATTACACAACGGTTTATTATTCTCTTGAACAGCTTGACGGCGTCTAACAGCTCCGAGACCCATCCCGTTCTATTCAGCTTCGAAAAATACCAGTAAGCCACATGAAACATGACCTGATTACAAGGGAACGACGAAAACTAAATATTCCAGGCGCCTGTAGGCAATTGGCACGACGTGGTGAGTCGAGCGGGCGGGTAGTACAAACGATGAAACGATTACTTTCGCTGTAGTTATTGTCCCGCGAGTTCTTTCAATTAGTAGATTTTGGCTCACTATAATTACTGTAATTTCACTATGCGCATTTGTACACGTCTGACACTCATTCCCTTCGACCCACGATAATACTTAGAAAACGATACCAAACACGTATTTGCGATAAAACTGCCAAAATTGCGTATTGTTAATTCATTTAACGTTTTTTTGCCTATAACAACCATGGGCTTCGTCCGATCGGATTGCCGAGCAGGCGGGCACAACTAGATACCAAATAGGATTTTTGTGCGAAAGAACGAATTTTTTAGACCACGTTAAAAGCACAAAACGCCCCAGCCGGCGCAGGAGCATTGCAGGTTTGGAATCCCGATGTCTTGAAACGTTAAGTATCAAATTTTGAGGGGGGCGTCGTAAAAACATTTTGCTGACTGAATAATAAACCAAAATGACCAGCAGACTTTCATGACCCATCCTAAAGCATGTTGTAGTATGTGGTAAACCTCCCACCCCGTCATTTTCAGTTCATTTACTTTCTGGAACGGCCTAATGATTCAACGATACTTCGATTTAATATAAACCTCATTCGAGATTTTCGTTTCATTCTCTTTCTATCATCCACCCGGTAAGTCAACACCCTCTCCGTCCAATTCGCTCTAATTTCGGGCGTCTACTTTACTTGTGCTCATGTCACTCCATTTCAGCTCTGTTACTATTGCTGTCCAATTGGTTCTACTCCACGTTAACGAGTTTTCGCTCACCCGTCACTCGACTTGTTAACGTGTTCTCCTCTTGTCAGAGGTTTTTAGAGAAAGCTCAAAAAAAGCGTTCTATTTCACATCAGACAGTGTTGCGCTTTCTTGCTCGTGTTTGTTCAGCATTCCCTCTTCTTTCATTCAGTGCCTCAGGCTCTTGCAAGTGGGCTTCAATTCTTCCTCTTCAACTTAACGAGCTTGAGCCCATAGGGCTCGAGTCAAAAACATTTCTTTTGACGAAGAACGCTCCTTAGTCGTGAGCTCACAAGCTGAAATCGTCGAAAGTACATCACGAGCGAAATGCATTAAAGCTTTAGAAGAAACCTCGTGAATGATGTGGCCACGTGAAATAGAGCACGTGTACGGACACTAGTTTCGTAGTGTGGATTCTGTAATTTTATGGGTGCTTCTAATTAGTCTGTGACCTTCACCAAGCTTTTATAACGTAGGTAGCTTGACCATCAACGTGATATTTGCGAGAATGCTAGTGACTGGAGCGGAATTAACACGAACCAAAGCTATTATGTTTTGTATTAATAACACGATGAAAACTAACGTCAATTAATGACGTCATGTATTGACTATTGTAATTTAATGTTATACTACAACGGGTAGCGTTATATTGTTAAGTGTTTTAACTATTTTGAATTCTTATTCATGTGTTAATGTATTTGACGGGTTCTGGCTCGTGATTGTGCCCGCGCGGTTTTTAAAACTCCGTTTTGTGGCTTGTAGAGTCCAACGCCTGACCCTTATTTCTCTTCATTTCGAGATTTGGTGGATTTATCGTGTCAGTTCTTCCTCATGTTAAAATCCAGTCATCTGCGAAACTCAAAATGTAATTACGAGTATCAAAACGTCGTTCCTGGCGGTCTGGCAGTTGTCAGCGGTTGACCCTCGACATATTCGTTGATTGTCGTTATTTCCTCTTCGTTCGCTGGTCTTGACCGAGGGTACCTCTGTCGAAGTTCGGGGTCGACTGTGTTCACGTGATGTCTTCATTTTGGAGATCAGATAAGACCAATGACCTGGTCTGCCACCAGTGGGACATCATCGCTGCTCCTCGTCTCAATCACACGCATCGGGAGTGCAGATAAAAGGCGCGATACCGATTATTAATTCCGACCACAATGTTGACCTGAAAGATATCACGGTCTACTATCTTTTTATGATCTGCAACTGAGTCTTGTCATCCCAAGGTGGAGGAATCTAGAGCTGCATATCTGAGAGTGTTCCCTTCGTAAAGGACTAACGTTCCGTAATAATTAGTACCAACTGTCCTCAATAACCCTGCCTGTCCAGAGGCCTGTGGATCTTGGGGTTTATCTTTGAATTTGGTGTAAACTCTAGATAAAATTATAAAACAGTTCTAGGCTCGCGGTCCTCCAAGTGTGCGAATTTTCTCAAATGATGATGATGGAATACGCCTCACAATACAAAATACACAGGATATAGACAAATAATCCTCATCGTGGCGTTTGAAAATTGTAAGGAATACGCACAAAAAAAGTGTAACTCACGATATCTCCTAAACGGTTGAAAACGTGTGGATTTGGTTCGTTATTTCTACTGCATTCCGGGTAATGTTTGGCGAAAATCATTTGGTAATTTCGTAAATCTTGATGAATGAATGCTTCCGAAGAATTATTGACTGCCATTGCCCCCTCATTCCAAACTATTATAACACTTTGTCCATCCAAACATGGCCAACTGAGTCATGCCGGACGTCTTAAGGTTACGTTGAGGTCGTTAAGTTTTCTTGAATTTTCTAATGTTCCGCTCAACTTTCTTCTAAAAGCATACATAACAATAATAACACAACAGGAAAATAATTAGCGAAATTGTGGAAACTTGTGGCTACCCGGAGGCTGAGGAAAGTTTTGTGATCGTAAAAGAATGTAGTTTTCTTCAAATTTGTACGTTTTTAGGCAGTGTGTGTCTACGGGAGAACTGATGGACCGATTGAGCGGCTTCTTTTTTGTTAATTTTTGAAGACGCGAAAGTAAGGTTATGAGCGAGCTGTTTCCATCGATGGAAAAGGGAGTTGGGGACCAAAATGTTAAAGAATCAAACCTAATGGTTTTGATTAAACTTTCAAATTACCTTCTGCTACTTAGTACCCAAGTTTTCTTCTTCATAAATATCTCCACGAAAATTCATTGAAGGGGGATACAGGCCCAAGAAACAAAAATGTAGTTTTTCCATCTTTTTGACCTAACGACTTGAACGTTTCCAAGGCCTTCCACAGCTTAACTGAATGTGATCAACCTCACCGAGTTTCTCCCAACAACACATTTTGCTTCTCTCAACTGTTGCTGAACGGAAGTGTACGCCAAGATAGCTCGGACAATGAGATTTATCAAATACTGATTTATCGTTTTTATGATTTTCTCAAAAATTGCGTTAACGGTTTCTATCAAACTTACGGGGCACTCTTAACTAACTAGTACCTCCATAAATGTTTTCGTAGGAATACGCTGAACGAAAATACAGCGCCTGCGATGTAGAAGATCGTCGGCTTTACAGCGAGTTTTGTCTGAATCGCTACGCACCAGATATGTTTTGTATGTATAGATGTCAGTGAGCGAAATTTGTGTACTGAGCTTTCATGTTTTTTCATGGATACATAGCTTACAGTATGCACTCTCGATCATTTTGAGTCACCTATTGACCTATTGTTCTGCCTCAGCAAATGTTCGCGGGGTTAGGTGGCATCCATGCGCTGGTGCAATATTTACTTAATCTCTCGATTGACTTTTATTCGCTGTCGCTGCCCGATAAAGCCGACAATTAATAATGCAAAACCCGGGCTAAAGACTAAGGTTGTTCGTTTATCTTTTTTGTCCTTCTGCATGGGCCGATCATACAACCGTGTAAAAACATCTATCTGTTCCGATAACTTTTTCCCCTTCCAGTTAATCGCGGTGAGTTGGGTCTAATTTTAGTCGTCCTTCGTTGCGCAACCTTTTCTCATTCAGTCCAGCTTCTTTATAATTTTTTTCCCGAAATGCGTCAAAACGGGTCGTGTGATGATTTGACGCGGAGAGACTGAACAGTGACCTGGAGTGTGGAAAAGCTGATTGGATCGTATCGTGTTATATATTGGCTTATGAGCAATAAAATCCGTTGATTTACGTGTGATTACGTACACAGTGAAAAATAGAGAAATGCGCTTGAGGGCTCGCTTAACTGTTTTGTAGTTCTTCCTTCAGTTCCACTCTAGATAATTTCCGTGTTCATATACTAGTGAGTGATAAACACACATAATCCCTCAAATAATGTTTCTAAAAAGCCTAGGAGGGAATGGAGGGGGACCCTTAAGTGTGGCCCACGGAACTGTCAGCTAGATTCCTCATGATACCATCAACCTTCTTATCCTCTAGAATCATAAAATAGTGTTATGGTTCATATTACTTTACTTAGCCCCACGTAGTAAAGTACTGCAATCGAGGTTTTCTGAACTTTATTCAGATCTTTACGTTACGTAGGCTTATGAATCCAGAAAACACCAAGTGGGAAAATCTGGGAATCATGCATCCATATCAGTCATATTGTGGTTATGTTCTTTTCAAGGACAATAATGGCAGGTAATCAGTGAACTGCGTAGGAACTGATTTTTGTGGTTTCATAACTATTGAAATCCTGGAACTCATTAATGAGCTTTGTTACCTACGTATTAGAAAGCTTCAGTGTCGTCAGAAAACGGGGCTGCCGTGAGGTTAGGTCGTTTAGGCACGTGTACGTGGGGGAGGTATACAAGAGGGTTTCAAGTTCTCTTGCTGTAAAGACGTCATCTGGTTGCAATAAGTCCTGGCTTGTCTTCATACGTAAAGAGCTCGCTTATAGTACTCTGCAGCCCTGAAACTGCAAAGACTTGATCACCCAACAGGTACATGGTGCTAAGTTAAACGATACTTAGTGGGATCTCGCAATGTTCACTATGATTCCGATTTCCTGTCATTCGATACACTTCGTGGAAGCAGAAAGACTGTGCATCCTCTTCTGTCACAACTCATCATTCCAACTCTGATGTAACTGGTCGTCCAGGGCTTTTGTTATGACTAGACACCTCGAATTCCTCGTAGTTCCGAGTAATATCAGCCGCTGTCTCGTGGTTGGCGCCCTGGCGCCCGTGCTCGTGTTTGTTCCACCTTGTTCCCAGTTTATGGTGTTCCCTATAAAGCTGTGTTCCAATTACAATATTTATTCTACACTAATACGTCTCCTCTCCCGCCGTACGATCGCGGTATGAGCTCGTCATCTTGCTCGAAGGGAAGAGATATTCCTTATTTCTCAGCTGTACGAAGTCTGGCGCGCGGCTTCATACGTTACAAGTATTGCTCCATTCTATACAGCACGCCTGCTTTCACCTCATTTCACGCATATTGAAGCCAAAAAACTGTCTGTCTCCCAGTAAACTTCATGGCTCATCTCCTCGAAGAGGTAACGGAAAGTGTGCCAACATGAATTGCAGTCTTGCTAGCTGCTCCTCGAACCAATCGTCATATGGAAATACGAGTACAATCCCGATTATGGTGTTTGCTACCGCGTCACTCCGTTATCCAGTACTAATTTTGCCTCTTTCTCTTGCCATTGAAATTATTATTATTGATTGTCGCAGTATTAATGGTTTTCCTGACCTTCTGTTTCTTAATTTTCATTTCATTTGCATCTGACGTATCATATTGTGACGTTGGTAATTAAAGGATCAGTTCATAGCCGCGCCACGAAAACAATGTTTTTACTAATGCTCTTTATTAAAATAAACGTGGTTTCCTTTTTTTCGTTTATGGGTTTGGTTGCTCAATCGTTACTCCAGCCTCTTGAACACGTTTTTCCTGTCGAATATTTATTGACACGTTGACCGTATTCAGGAAACGTGTAGTGTCCGTGAAATGATTAATTGGTCGAATTTCGAGTGCGGCGATGCACTTCCTTGAATGTTGACGCCGAACGTGATTCTTAATAACGAAAGTGAAGCGGGCAATAAGTGAAAGTTCGCCAACGCATTGCTTTCCCTTTTCGTCCAAGACCGTCATCTACAGGAACGGGTTTGAAATAAGTCACCAGCCCAGACAATTATATAACGGCTCGAGTGTTACTTGGAACGTCGACATATTTGCGTTGATTCTTCCTGTGTCTAGATACTTTGACGAACCATTTCTTCTCTTATCTCTTGTCTTTAAAAGAATCTTTCATCTTCTGGGTGGAACTTACATATCTCTTGGTTTTTCTTCGGTCCAACCCTCCAATCCTCCCTAGTTTTGGGAAACTGATGTTCCTCACTTGTCCCGAGAAACTCGGTCACTATTATTTTGCCTTGGTGTAATCCTGTCGTTTTGTGGAGCCCAGGAAGTACCGAACTAACCCAAGATGTCCAAACCGAAATGAGTTGTTTCTTTGGAAGTATTTGACAAGTTGTGTGTGTTACTGGTAGCTTGAACATACACCAGCTCTTTAGCCTTGGGAAAGCTGTCTTGCTCGTCGTTAGTCTTCTGTGACACTCTCTGTGATCCTAGTTAACCCAGAAGATCATGGGGCGAAATTTAAAAAAAGTTTTAGGAACTGCTGAATTTTCCAGTATACTTCCCCTCCCCTCAATCACTGATCCCTGCCTTCTTGCTCATCATTCAGTCTCACCTGATCACTGAAACAGTTAGGTCTGAAGCCCTGCGCCTTATTTGCCTAATTCGCGTTAAGTTTGGCACGTGGTTCTGAACTTTTTTCTTTTCCACCACTTTGGTGCACCGATAATCCGTATTTTGCTGTTATTCCTCGCATCTACTTGAGGAGTTTCTCCTTCGCCTAAGTCTCTTTCTCCCTCACCCCAAACAATTAACATTTTGTTCTGGTAGTGGTGCCTAAAGCCAAATTTTATGTTCTACAACTATTTCTATTTAGAAGTTCATTTTTCGAATTTTATCTAAAACGCCTCCAAAGATTTTGGTCAAACTTACAGGGTACTTTCAGGCAACTAGTACCTACACCTTGTTCTTGTAGAAATGCGTTGAATATCGATGTACGTACGTATGTATGCCTGTATATGTAATGTATCATCGAATTTAAGGGAGGTGAGCGTAACTGTGAAGCGTTGCATCAGCTATTTAAGACTTGCCCTCTAAAGTCCCTTGTGGTCGCCTATGATCAGGCCTGTTTGGTTTAGACCTGCTCTGGTCGCTGTGAATAACATTAGGACTACTAGCTTGTCGACAGCAGAGAAATGAACGTTCAGTCGCCTTTCAACGTCAGGTAGGGCACATTTGCATGTGACACAACGAACGTAATTAATGCGCATGCATTGTCTTTCCACATATTCTCGCGTTCATTCAGTTTTGAATCGGATACTGTGGAATGTCTAGCAAAGGTTCTAGGATGACACGTGCAACTCCCTATGAGAATGAACCCGGGGTTTCTTGTCAATTTCGTAGGTCCCCCGGGATATTGCCAGTCGAGGAGTTGGGAGCCCCTTCCAAGTACTCGCATAATTTGGTCTGACGATCCGTCGTCGCCGCTATTGTTATTTCTCTGTTTCTTCTCCCCTTTTCCAGCAAATCGTCACTGATTTACGTCAGCTCCTTTGGCTTCAAGGTTGTTTTACGGGGGCTTATTTCGTGCCGGGCTATGTTCTTTTTCGCTTGTGTCTGCGGAACGTAAAGCGGTTTAATGTACGGGTTCCTTTTTTAAGTGTGACAGCAGCTGCAGCTTTACAGGGTTTCGTCGACAGCTAACTTGAAGGTAGATAACTGAGTCCTAAGTAATTTAGTTGAGTTTTGCTAAAAATTGTTTTAAATACATTTTCCTTGTCGGAGCATCATTTCATTATGACAGAATCGATTTCGAAGGGACGAAAAGGAGAAGTACTATGTTAAACAGTCAACTTTGAAGCGCCGTCGTTAGCTCACCTTTTAAATTAACAGCATTCCTGACAGCACAAACCCAGTGCATTAGAAACCAGACTGAAATTCAATTCTCTGGTAGCGAATCCCCATTCAGATGACTGCGCAAAGAAAGGCGAGTGTCGTATCTACAGTCCCCACCTCCAGGACGATTGTGAGTTGTTGCACACTGCCACGGAGGAAGAAAAGGAGTTCCATATGAGTGCCATATGAGGCGGCCATGCCACTCTTTTGTTCTTCCTTTATAGATGTCAGGCTTCATTCAATACACGCTAACAAGATGGTCTTCAATAACAGTATGGTCAGTTTAAATAACCTATGAAAGACTCTTCATTTTATGCCCACCTTCTGGCATAATTTGTTGAATTCATTGAGAAAAAATTTAGCTGCCTATTGTGTGTGCAGGATATTGAGCAAAATGTGTGGCACAGGCAAGGCGCAGTCGTGTTACGCACAGAAAAGTCAATTGTGTTTATGGAAGTAAAGACGTTCACCAGTACATATGACCGATTACTTGGGGTTCTTTCATGTAGCACCGTTCAGAAGAGCACGATTTTACTACGCATGACAGCGAAAACCGCAACTTCCATGACAGTAGACTGATATAACCCTCTTCGAGGGACAGTCATTTGATGAGGAAACAGACGTGTACTGTGAATTCACATCCTTGTATCAACAATGGTTACCGATTCACAAGACTATTCTATCGTCCTGGGGGCAGAGACTGTAGTTGAGGTACCCCTTCTCCAGAATTAGGATGCACACCTTGAGAATCGAAATTTGGCCTGTTTTCCAGTGCATTGTGTTGTGCTCCTCTGTTTTTACTCATAGGCTTTTGATCTTGTAAAAGGTGAGCTGCCAAAGGCGTTTCACAGTTGACTGTTTAACGTTGTTTTAGCGTCAGTACCTCCAGCCCTAAAAATGTACCAAAACAGATGTTTTTCGGCGAAGGTCACTCACTACTGCCTTGAATGCCCTTAGTCGTAAGTCCTGAAGTCAGTTTTAGTATATTTCTTGCTGGTAATACAGAATGTGCACGTTGGAAGTCGGTTATCCAGTTCGAATATTTGGGAATCCCAAGCGCGCAGTTTCGTACACCCGACTAGGAATCCAGTCGGACGTTTACGCGATCGCGAGCTCGTCAGAACTGTATGTACTTGTATCTTCCTGTTTCCAGTGCCATCGCCTCAACTTCATTACATCAAAATTGACGCAAAACTGAAGAAGATGC
Organism: Pachypeltis micranthus; assembly: GCA_020466155.1. Taxonomy (NCBI): domain Eukaryota; kingdom Metazoa; phylum Arthropoda; class Insecta; order Hemiptera; family Miridae; genus Pachypeltis; species Pachypeltis micranthus. Next base: position 51,898,268 of record CM035770.1, on the reverse strand, counting down.
CTCAGGTCAGACGTAAAAAGGCAGTGTTTAGTTGGTTAGAACTCCACAAGGAACCTTTTCGTTTGCGTCCTTTTCTTCTTTCTTTTGAATTATTATTTTTATTTTACTCGATGAGATAATCGTTTTTTTTAAAATAAATTTAATGTATGTCGTATGGTTTAAGGGTTTCGTTCAAAAGAGAACTCTCCTATCCCACCACATTGACCATAACAAACGTAGTGCTGCTCCTTTCCCCGTTCGTGTAGAATTGTTTCTGTCGCAATCGGATATTGCTCGGATGGGTAAAATGTGTTCGAAACAATTTTTAAAATAATTGCTTCGTGCCATCCGTCATCAACAGTTCACTGTCCATGTGGAGCCAGAGTGAGCGCTTAGTTATTGAAAATGACAATGCTCTCGATTAAAAGCAGTTAAGTGTGAAGTTGCAGAGCGCAATATGAATGAAAATTACATGCCGATGGAAGCGATCATACTTGACTCCAATCTACTGCCAATAATGCTGCTTGTCTCTATCTCTCCTTCAGCCAGAAGAAGGGTTTGAAAATTGTTTCCAAAAACAAAAAAGAAAGGCACGTCTCTCTCATCGAGTGAGGGATTAGTTTTCCAAACCTTATAACGGGGACAAGAAAACTTGTGTCAAATTCATCCAGTAATTGGCCAAGAAACTGTTGGCCTTGCGTTTGGCAATTTATAGCGTTGATACGACTCTGACGTTGGTTCCTCGATTTTCCCTCTAAAATCGTGAACCGCCCAATTATTTGTCAGATAAAACGAATAGAATAACATTGCGAATGATGTTAGTTTTGCTTAGTTCTTAGAGCGAGAGGGAGAACGAGGCTTCAAGCGACAATAGCCGAATTAATCAAAGGCGTCACTAATGACAAGCTGACAATCACAGGGAGGAGTCAGCGGAAGTGAGTTGGGATTTGTGTCAAGGAAACTGCGACTAACTCATCTTGAGTTGATGGATCAACAAATTCAAACAGCAAAATATCCATGATCTGTTGAGTTGTTGTGCTGGGGTTTTTAAGTTGCATTAAAAATGTTGTCTTTTTAATTTTGACTCGGCGTCTTTAACTTGATTGCGTTCGTGTTTCTCATTGATACTGTTATGGCGAGGTTATTGTTGTAATTCATGTATGATCCGTTTCTTCTTAAACCTGTATTTATACCTGGAGTTTCGTCAGATAACATCCAGTATCCTAACGGTAGTTCCCTCCTGCGTTGCCAACGTGGAGGACCATAGTATTGTTGCGTTGGGTTGTATCTATGGAGATGGTGCAACATAAATTCCTTCGATAGATCGCGTACAAGAAAGGGATCCTATCATCAGATGCGGGTTACAAGTCTTCGTTGACAGGCGTGTCATTTGCTTCGCTGGATAAGATGGCCTTCTCTCTAATGCCCACTATCAGTTTCAAAAGTCACTCGATGGCTGTCCAGAATCAATTACCTGATTTTTCAACCCGTTCATTTCTTCTTTTACGTCTATATTTATCACTCGTTTAACTTCCTCGCTCCACTAACTCGTTAATGTGTTCCTATCCAAACAATCAATCTTTATCATCATTTATCATCTTGTAGATTCGTCGTAGCCCCATCTTTGCTGTCTTGCGCTTGAACCTTCAACATTACTATTTCTCTGTTTTCAGCATTGGAATCCTTTTTTGTGAGCGGCCCCACCCCTATCAAGCAGCATGATCAAATTCTTGAGTAAATCGATTGCATCAAGCGTGATTGGTAGTGTAGAGACCCGATTGACGCTTGAAGCAAGAATTGACGATGATTCATAGAAAGTTTGAATGGCTCAAGCAGTTGATCAAGCCGTTTGATATTGTTGGACAATTTTCATCAAGCATTACGACAGTCACTCGGTGGAAGTCATGGCGTCCTCATCTACCGCACTTCCCGAAAACTGAGAGCTTAACCGCTCAAGTTTACTGATAAATTTTGTGACTATCCCGAATTGTGGAAACGACTAAAGCTTATTTTAATAGAAATATAAAAATGGAGGCGTTAGAGAAAATTGTGGGGGCTTTGAAAGTGCTAAACCCGGATGACAATGTAAAGCAATCGAAGCAAAATGTTCTCAGAACTAACTTCAACAGGGTGTGGAGCAGTGAATTTCAGGTCCTCTAAATTCATGGCAGATGATACACTCTCAATGTGACAGACCAACCCTGAGTTGCAGAAATCCCTTCGCTCATTCTTGTAACCTTCTTCTCAATTTCGGGGGGTGCTAACTCCACCAGATAATCAAAACTTTCTTGGTCCATTCACAAAAAGCTCCTGTAGCCCGCCGAGTCTCACAGAAAGTTTAGTAAATGTTCATGAGTGAAGAGGTTTCTCAGTGTGTACCAATCCTTCGAACACCGTCGTTTTTTCTTTTGATACTTTTTCTGCTTCAGGGCAACCAGCGTTAAGGCGAGGAAGCCCAAATCAGTATTTGAAACCATTCAATTCTGAAAACAAAAGTCAAAAACTCATTTACAGCGAACCGCATTTCTCCGCTTCCACTGTTGAGGGTCAACGGAGTTTTGACCAAAAGATTGAAGGTTTAATGAAATACGACGGAGGGTCAAGCATTTTGATAGTGTGGGACTCTTTAATTTTTACACTTACTTTCTACTCGAGTGGTAAGGAAAACACTACTACAATCGTGGAAAAAAGTTTCCTCGAGATCTTGCGCGTTAAAGCATCCTTAGAATCGAAAATACCTCATTTCGGTGCGTGGCCTATCTGTGTCTATAGTGGGATTTGCAGAAGAGCGGCTGCCCCGACGAAGCTGATTCTTTTTTGAGTTTTTTCTTGATGTTGTAGGCGCGAAAATAAATTTATGAGCAGTTCCATCGTTAGTTTGGTTGTGAGTGAGGGGGAAACTAAAATTTACCAAACACAAGGGGTTTTTTCGAAAATGGCTCTAACGATTTTGATGAAACTGAGGAGGTGCTTTCAGTTAATTAATAAACGCCATTTTCATCTAGTACTTGTCTACATAAAAGCAATACAGCGCTCGTGTGTGCAGGTCGTCGAATTGATCATTCCCTACACGTTAGTCACACAATAAAGGTTGTGATATGAGTAGGAACAATGCAAAAATTTCGACACCTTAAGTGCTAGAGCAGTAAAACACGCCGAATGGGAGTTGGCTGACCGTCTGGGTCATGAGTAGCACCAGTTATTTTCACTGGGGTGCCGCAGCAGTAAAATTGCCGATTCAGAAGTTATTAATTTGTCACAGTTGAAAGGGATATATATATAGAAGCTGGTGAAAGTGCGTTTCTACAGCATTTAATTCGTCCCACATAATCACCGGTTGAAGTGCGTAGTAGCTACTAGTGTTTAACTCGGCCAAACCGAAAGACATGAAGCATCTCATTAACAAAATACACGTTCTCAAGGGCTGTAGCTTTCGTATTCCCTTTACCAATTCAAAAATATGGTACAACGGTCGTGAATTCGTTCCCATTGATTTTAAACGCGAGTTTGTCGCGTTCCTACATTTCTTAGCCCCCCAAGAGCCATTCCTCTTGGCCGCAAGCTCCCGCTTTCTCCGAAAGTAAGAGCCAGAGCCGTTGGTTAGTGTTGTCCTTGGTCATTCCTTCCTTTCCCCCACCGTTTTCACATCTTGCCGGTTTACAATCTTTTAACCTTTAGAGTGTTTACGTTCTTCAAACCTCCGTGTGCGTTTCGTAAGCTATACATATATATTTTATAGAATTAAGGATACCGGTTTGAAGTTACAGAAGGTTGACAAGTTTTGAACTCGCCTAGTGCCCCAGCGAATCGTCAGTTTGGTGCGTTCGACGTTGAATATTTAGTGCGGTTTGTAGTTTATTTAGTGTACAACTCTCTAAGAACTAGTGAAATTGTTTCATGAAAATTCCACGAACTACGCGTCTCACAACTTTCCTCAGTCCCGTCCAGTTCTGCAATTTTTATCGCCCTGCCAACCTACCTAAGCTGTCGCTCAGCTCATTTGAACGATACAATGTTCCAATGACCCAAAAACGATTTTTGCGCTTGTAGGAGATTACACAAAACTTGCATGACGTCTAGTCATATCGCGGATCTCGCGTTGCAAGCAGTTCTGACACGGAAAAAGAAACTTGGTCGCAAAACCGGCAGTGCTTAACGTTCGGGAATTTATTGGGCTCTCGCGCTACTTATGTCGTAATCTTTATTGAATAACTAGCGTGCAGGTTACTTATTGGGCGGCCACACGATTTTTGTTAGAACGCTCTTGTCAATTGAGCCGGATTTATGGTGAAAAAAACTGAATAAAATAGATTTTTCTTGAGAATTTATTGTACAGCTCGCGTTGTTAACTCTCGAATGAACTGTTCTTCCTTCTACACGGTTTCTTGAAACTCACAAAATTCCGTCAAAATCGTTGTAGTCCTTGCTAAAATATCGGGCGCATAGTTAGCATCATTTTCTGCAACCTCAGTAAATTCGATGGTGTGCTACATGGGCGAAGTGTCTTCATTGAACACATTTATAGACATTTTACTGAGAACAATAGACTTAAGTTTAGCCGTTCTCATTTTCGTAAATCTATGTTCCATGAAACTTTTTTTGCTAGTAAACACTCCGTCAGGTTGAACAAGTTCTCGCTTTCATTTGTTGTTTTAAAACCAAGTTTTGGATTTGTTTTTGTTATTTCTGTTCATTAGTCCGTGAAACATTTATGGAGAAGAATGTGTATATAATGATTATTTGAAGTAGTTGGAAAGGAACATCCATTCCTGGCAAGTCGACGGCCTCGACACAGTAGGGTTTTACTCCACCTAGATGCTTACAGCTCTATCTCTAGTTTCTTTTTCGGTGCACCGACCCTGCTGGCACGATAAGTCGTAAGTCTGGCTCGTCCGAAAATCTAGACGGGTCTTGAAGACTCTTCACAAGTTTCCCCACACGCGAACGAGGCGGTGTAGTCCATTGCCCCCTATCTTGCACCTTAAGTCGGTTCTTCCTGCGTTTTGAGTGAGGGTCCTTAAAGAACCATTACTTTCGTTTCGGAGACTCATTGCTCCACTACATCCGGATGGAGAAGGAAACTGATGATCCCTACATCAACTCAGATGTACATTATTGCCTTTATTTACACAAAGTGGCACTGGGATGGAGCAAGAAGAGTGCCGCTTCACTTAGTTAATTAACACTGTGTCCTTATGAAATATAAGTTGATCAATTAAAGAGTGACACCAACATTTAAAAAATGAAAATAATTAAAAACCATAAAGATGGAATTAATTCGAAAAGTTATCTTGCTGAAAGTAAAACTCGAATCTTCAAGCCTCGAGTGGAGCTTCGACTTACCTGTAACTCAATCTTAAAGTAACGTCTCATGGACATTCACATTGTTTGGCCGATATTTCTATTAATCTCCTTTACATTTTTCAGCCTCGGCTCGCAGATTGAACAATGTCTGCCAAAGCAATCAGGGAGGCCACTGGAAAGGACCTTATCAATCGCAACCTGTGCACTTCGGCACTTGCGAAATGCCGTTTCACATCTGTCACCGAAACAACCAATTGGAGAGACCTCGTCGACGAAAATCCATGGCTTAAAACTCAAGTGAGCCCAATTTTTTTCTTTCGGCCTTCTGTGTTTTGTTTGAACGTGGCGTTGAGAAATGTGTTGTTAAACCCTGCATTTCAAAGCCCCAAAGGCTCGTTGTACTGAAGTTGCTTCTCTTAATTATCCCGTTATAACTAACATCATTTATGCAGCTTATTCGTAGAGTATTGGGTCTGGAATATGATGGGGGGGGGGAGAGAGAGAGAAAGAGAGTGGTTCATGCTGTGACAGTAGGTTGGGAGGAGGAGGTGTGGGTTGATAATTGAAGAGCAATTGATTGGAGAGGGAGCGACGAATAATTTCCCTTCAACCACCATTTATAAACCATCGAGTTAAACTACTGGTTAGTATATCGTTTTCATACGCAGGCAGAAAACACATTCGCAAAATCTGGTTATGCACAACATTTTTTGTAACCTCAAAACGAGCTGCTACTATCGTACGAGGTTGATCAGAGCTGATGTTGAGGGGGAGGGGATTAATTAAAAATACTCCCCTGCCTGAGTGGAGGGAGTAAAATTGCGGTGACGCAGCAAACGGTTGGAGTAGGAGGTAATTAAAAAATGCACCTCTGCTTCCCGCGAAAATTGCCGCTAATAAATGGTGGATTGGTTTGGGAGCTCATATGCCCATACACCACAACCTTTCTTTTCTGATGATTTTTTTTAAATATCATGAGTATATCATATGAGTGGGCTTTGCTTGTTGTTTTAAATTTCCATAATGCCGAGGGTACGCAGTACAAATATTTTGTTACCGTGGAGCAAAGAGACCCAGCGATTGCTAATCAAACTACAGTCGAAAACAGGATTATGCACGCAGTATAAATTTGTAAGAAGATAGTTCCTGAAGCACTTTCTCATTTTCAATTAAGAGAGAAATTCGATGGAGTCTCAGAATCCCGATAGTTTCGTGAGTCTAATCATTGCGTGACTGAACCAAATGCTCATTCCGCATAGTAGCTGATATTTGAAAATGATATCAAAGTATCGAATTTTCAACATAAAGTATGCATCATTCAATTACTAACTAATGTGAACTACTACAATACAAAAGTATCTACTAGGGCGCACAGAACAACGTTTTTCAGCCCAACGTGCATTCAGCGACTAATCTAAGCTGATCAACAAGTTTTGTATGTACTTGAAAGGCCTTAACACACTCTTCTATATAGAAACGTAGAGTATAGTATAGAATCGCATGGGATGGGTCTTGGAGGAAGAACGGATCAAGCTATGCAATCAGAATAATAAACTGTGTGTAATAGCTGTAATAATATTATAATAAATACGTAATATTAGTAATAAACGTTGGGTAATACTGAGTAGCGTTTATTTAGAGAATGCTACTGCCATATAAGCGGGATTTTAATTAATTTGATTAAAATTAATTGTCAAAAGACTCGATAATTTATTGTGCTGCTCTCTTCATTTTGTCTCCCGTGAATTTATATCAGGCCTATAATATTTGAAACTGTGCTAACATTAATGTACTTAAAATCGTTAGAGAGCGTTTTTGAGACAAAAAATATTTGGTGTTTTGATCACTACAATTATTGTTAGTTCGGAAACGATTTTGCTCTTAACATTACTTTTTGCGCTCTATGTACATAACATTTTAGCTGATCTGAATGGCTGAAGTCGACCATTTTCTTAGATGGTGTCAAATGATCACACTGCACTGTGCTGTGATAAGACCAACAACCCAATTGGCAGTTGTAAGAACTTAGCACATCTTTTCTTTTTGTCGCTTGAGTACAATTCCTCGCTCCTGAGAGCTGCTGAACTGCCAGTTAATCGTTGCCGGTGGAAGCACTCGATTGAATTAGTCTAAATTGAACCTATCAAATTTATTACAAAAATTAGAAGACCGCATTGTTAATTCATAACAATCGCATTCTGTTCATCTCTGAATCAGATTGTCCGCTGATTGAGAAATTGAGGATTTCCTGTGGGTTCGACCTTGGTCAGTATCGTACGATGTTGTGTTGAAGTCGTTTTTCAAGAGCGATAACAAAAGCAAAGATACAGCAAAAGCGGTGGGTCAATTATTTGGATTCATTTATAATTGATTGAGGGATAGTGAGACCGGTGGCAGGATCAATTCACTTTAGTCTGAGGTCAAGCGTTGGGTAGCGTTGTTATCTGTTCGTTGCCTTTAGGTGCATTGCGTTTTTCAAAGAGCTCTGTTTAATTGCTGTTTACGTTCAAATGGCGATCAATGTATCGTGGATGAGGGAGTGGTTGAATAAGAGGGGATTTTTTCGTTTCACAAGGAAACGAAGGTTCTAGCTTCCGTAACTGGGATAATCTTTACTGGAGAAACCATAGGGTGATCCCTGAATCGACAGAGGTTTGACTCATACAATTTATCAATATTTCGTAATTTAAAACTTAAATTTCCGTAACAGGTACTTCTGCTTCAAGTGTTGACCTGATGTTGGAAACACGAAGGAAAGTTAAGTAATCGGCAGATTCTTTTAATTTTTTTGTATCCTCTTCAAACGTTTACGTTTCAATGGATTTTGACGCCGAAAATTCCCACTTGAGAAATAAGCTGTTGAGTGAATGGCTGAACCAAATAGCTTAAGTTTGACATTCACCCTGCAGAACAACTACAGATGCCAAAATTACGTAATAAGCAGAAGAAAAAGGTTTCAGAACTAACTATAGTTACCATAGGATCAATACAATATTTTTCTGTCAAAAATTAACGATTTTTATTACATTTTTTTATGTGGACAGTTTAAAAAACTGAATGGCAATAGAAGGGAGGAATATAGTGGGTATAGAAAACAACAGGTTTCACGTTTCAGCCGTCAACACACTGTGGCGACCACAGGCTCCTATCGTGAGAATCAAGGAGTCTTTCAGCCAACACCTTCTGCCCCTCGAAGGCAATACCCTCGCAAGGTTTGCCTCATTATCGAACAATTAGTAAGGCCACCTGGGGTGTGTGTTGCTGTGACACACTTCTCGTATAGAAGGCGGTTTACTGATGCATGATTGACTACTGCCTCATTGTTTAGGGTAGCAAACTTGCAGTCAATCAAAGGAAAGTACTGGTCCTAATTTCAGAGAGGGTCACTGCTCTGAATCTCTAAGGCCACTCCACTGACTGTAACATTGCTGCGCTAGATGAATGGGCATGGCATTAAGGACTAGCAAGTTGGAAACCCTCGTCAAAGGGACGTGACACGTACGAGTTTTTTCCTAACATCTGTGATCATCTTAGGAGACAGTCGGTTGTGCCAGTGAGCGAGACCGCTGATTGTGCCAGTTGCTTACGGGACTGTGCATTCCTAGTGAGCCATGGTTATTGGAAAAACAGCTGTCTGTTCCAGCCAAGCTATTCAAGCAAGCTTATAACCATTTTGCCCAGCTTTTGAAGAAGTTTATAACAATAAAAGTTATGACGCGAGGGTCATGCCCGCCTCGTGGTAACACATGGGCAACAGCTCTCCTTGACTTCAGATTTACATAACTTTCTTATGAGTGGTGAGTGAGTGAAGGTACAGTCACTTGATAAGGAAACAGACCCGAATGGCAACATAGGAATTACGTTTGTGGGAAAATGACGAGAGTTGCACAATAAAATTATTGAAATCTTAAACGAAAACATATTAGTGCAGTTTTATTCGCACAAATCACGCTCATATCATCTTAGCCTGTTGGTAGTTTATGTACACGATCGCACTTTACTAACTTTCGTAAAATAATTATCAACTTCCAACGAAATTCTAACTTTTTGGTTCGTCCTATGATTTCAGAGCAGTAATCACGAACCTCGAAAAAAGTCGTGTTGACAATCTCGTAAATTATCTATACAATAATTGCTCAATTGAAATCGTGGCGTAAGTAGGAGCAACTAAATACATTCCAGAACGTTAGGCACTACCAGTTTCTAAATAGAACTAAGAGTGAAATTCTACCAAATTTATATAAACTGATTGAAAAACAAGAAGGAATAGTTGATAAAGCTATGAAAAAAGTTGAACGTACTTGGAGCTGTGGCGGCAGAGTTGTTTTGTACGTATTTGTCCGTTTAATAGTGACAAATTTTCGAATGGGTGCCCGGATGTTAACGTAGTTTAACAGTTGTTTTTGTTCATTTACTAGGCTTCTTAGTATTCTATGTTCAAGGGTTCTGTATTTAATAACAGAGATACTCACTGGTTAAATCTTCAGTAGTTGCCACGTTTCTCACCAATATTATTGGAATGTTCTGGTGAAGTAGATTTAGGATTCGCAATATTCACCATTCTTAATAATTTGTTGATTACCCTGCTCATTTTATAGCCCCACGACGATCCAGTGGCCTCGTAACGTCCCTCGCTCGGTTGATCTTGGTACTCCATCTTCTCTATCAGGGGCCCCATAGTGTAAGCGACCTCGGGATTTTTCGTTGCATTTGCGTATGTACACTCTTTCGAGTGGGGCTCGCTGAATAGATTGGCTATGAACCCCCGTGACATTGCCACGTACCACTGCCCCCTTGCCCCACTCCTGCATGAATACAGCGTCAAAAAATGCCTTGAGTTTGTTTACTAGCATTCAGGACCTCAGTGTTCTCGACTCTTCACCTGTTTCCTGTGGGATGTGTTGTTGTGAGTTCCTCAGGTTCACTCTTATGTATCTTATATGCAAAATTGGCATTCTCTGTACGGGCCGAGACCGTGGTGCTTTAAGACTCTATTCCTGTTGAGACTGGTGCATCGACATCAAAATGCTGATATTGTCTCTCTTCACATTCAGAAGATGTACCATCGATGTTTCCCGGATAGGGATCTTGTTTTCTAGGCTGTCATCCCATTCCACTGCACTATTTGCTCTCCCCTACTCCGTCAACTAAGATTGTTACCATTAGCGTTTCTCCTTCGTTTTGCCAACTTCCTCGCCAAACTTCTCTCTTTGAGACCGTTCCTAATTGTTTATTATGCCTGCACTCGGTGACATTTGTGTGCTCGGAATTAGGTGATATTCGGGTGAAATGCAGTGGAATGCTTTAATTTTAATTGTCATTTCTTGTTTGCTTATTGTCTCGTGCTCTTCTATAGTGTTTGGGCTTATTCCCATGCTTTTAAAAACAAATATTCCCACTGATAAAGATGAATCCTGAAAAGGATCCTTTATTGGGTGCCTTGCGGAAGAAGATATGTCTGATAATGATGGTGTTTACTTTTGGTACTTGACATCCTCCGCTTCAACCTCATTCCTTGGAGCATAAAATTATTATGTGAATATTATTGTTTTTTAAAATCAAGTTCTCATTCTCTTGTTACCTCTTTCTTTTCAGCCCCTCGTCGTGAAGCCTGACCAGCTGATAAAGCGACGCGGGAAGCTCGGGCTCATTAAAGTGAACACGAATGTGGCTGGTGCAGAACAATGGATCTCCGAACGAATGAACAAAGATCAACAAGTAAGATGTTTTTATAGCCCAAGCAGTTCTTATTAATAGTTTCATACGATCCTATGAGATTGAGAATTCGTGTAAGCTGTTGCATTTGTGGGGTGTCAAGTCAGGAGGTTGGCAGTGGGAGTAAGTGTCATGCTACAGGGAAGCCGAACTAGTTTCAAGGTTCAGTGATGTAAAGGAATCCAGTGTAGAGACAAGGCGGAATAGAACGTTTATATTTCTTTGGTGCTCGTCAACTTTGCCCCTTGTTTATTTACCACTTCGTTTCATGTGCTTAAATATATGAGCGAGTGAGAGGGGAGAGAGTTTGGGACGAGGAGGAGGATTTGTTTGATTGATTGGTTTAATTCATTTGGCCCATTCCCTATGCTGTTGGTGTGGGCTCTCCACTATCAGCGTCCTAGAAATGCAATGAGCGGTTAACTCGTAAGCGCTTACTACTTCCAACAGTCTGAAACAATAATGATTCTCTGTTCTATTCAGTGACAGTATGAGCTGACGCTTTCACTTCCAAAGCAATCATATCTGCCTGCAGACCCATAACTGAATAAAAGGTGACAAGCAGGAATGTCACACACACATACTCAGGCGACCAAGTATGCATAGAATGTTTCTGGTTGTGCCCACCCTTACGACACCTCCATTCAAACCCATCATCTATACACCACTGTAGAACTTTACGTTTGCCTTGCATTCTCAATTGATAAATCAAACCAGTCGAAATATGCGTATTCATGGCTACGTGAAGAGGGCAGTGTGAAAGGCACAAAGCTGAGGTGGAATACTACAGTCCAAAAAACACAGTTGAATGAAACAGGGGGAGAACACCCTTGGGAATCAATCTGTTCAAACACCTTGGCAGCAACTCGAGAGCTGAAGGTAATAACGCATTTTGATTTCGGTTTATTCAGACCTCTTGATTCCGTAATAAAAAAGTTTCACGGTTCATTTCAAGTGTATTACGACTGTATAACGACGCTAGAACTTGTCAAGGAACAGTGCAGTGAAGCGAGTGAACTCTACTCGTGTACCGTACAGTTCGGGCTATGCAATGCACCCCTAAGTTTCAGTGTAAAAAATAGTGCAGGCTTGAAAAACTATGCTATGCGCCTGGCATCCATAAATTCAACCATACGCGCTTATAAGACGCCTGAGACCTATCAAACACAATAAGGGTGAGTTAAGGATGAATGTTACTAGAATACATGGAATTCACAATTGAGCAAGGAGGGTAAGTATTAACCACCACAAACAAAGGACTAGGGCATGAATCCAAGCACAGGCGACTGCTGAATCCTCGAGCGAGGGAGATTGATTGATTGAAATCGTTTATTTAACAATCAGGGATGATCAGGGCCACTGGGCCCTCTCTTCCACCATCCCTGAACAATTTACAAATATTGATCAGTTGCGTTCGTTAACTAATTAAATTTAAATAGTTTTCTTCTACATATAACTTCTTCAATACTCCTTAGTTAACATTTCTTTAAATTTTTCTTTGAAACAGTCTACCTTTTTACTCATTTCAAACATATCGATGTGATCGTTATATAATTTCGATGCCTGTACCACAAAGGATCTTCAATATGTCGAGGAACAGTGCGCCGGAATTTTGAAAAGTTTGTTTTTTGATCGGGTGTCTCTTTGGTTGAAAAACTGTAATTTGTTATTGGCGTACAGTGGTTTTTTCGTTTTTAATATTTTAAATAGCGTTGCAGCTATCTGAAGCAACTTTCTCTCCCTAATTTTTAGCCAACCAAGGAGTCGGTAGTGTGGAGTTACATGCTCTTCGGGGCGCAGTCTCAAAACGGGTCTGAGAGCCACGTTTTGTGCTTTCTGCAGACGACTGATTTCGCAGCTCTTGAGATCACATAGCACGGAGGTAGCGTAATCAAAGTGTGGCATTATTAGGGTTTGCACTAGTTGTTTGCGCACGTGTGTGGGAAAATCCATGGCAATTCGCCGAAGTTGGTAGATGCTGCGGATGGCCTTATTGCAGATCGAAGTGGTTTGAAGATCACAAGATAAATTATTGTCAATTGAGATTCCCAAGATACTTGCAGACTCGACATATTCAAGAGGGGTATCGTTGTGGATGATGTTTGGGATTCCTAAATTCTTTGCTTTATTGAGCATTTTTGGATGTCCCAATACCATCGCCTTGGGTTTTCGTAGGTTGATTTGCATACCATGCGACACGCACCACTCACCAACTCGTGAGAGATCACTACTGAGTTTTTGGCTCAGACTGAGAGAGAGAGAGGCGTTGTTACAACTGATGATATCAGAATATTGCGCTGAGGTGCCCATCAACAAAAAACCTCAGACGATAATCAATTATAAATCGTGGGTTCACTCGTGTGTTTGTAATATTTTGTTAAATGTAATATGCGCGCTTCCAAATACATTAATACATAGGCGTGAATTTCCAGGTTGGAAAAGCCACGGGGAAACTTCGCAATTTCATAATTGAGCCTTTCATCCCACACAAACCTGTAAGTAATTATTTAAGGTTTTTCTTAACTTAATAACTACTGCAACTGAAAATTTAATCGATATGAGTGTTACTTGACTCGACGTTCTCTAAATCGCTGGCTATCAGTTGAAGAGTGCGTCGATAATTCAAATGGTTGGACGTGATTGACGAGTAAAAATAATAACAAGCAGAACATCAAACCTTTCTTTTCTTTCGCCAAAATTTACTTGCACTATTTCAATTTTAAGAAACTCAGTTTTCGGCAGATTGTATAACGAAGCCAAGGAAAGTAAAAATTTATACAAGGGACTCAGAAATGAAAGTGAATGTTAGAAATAAACTCGTTATAAACAAAACTTAAGTTGACAAATAATTGAACAACTGAACTTCTCAGGGGATAGTACAAATAAATTATTTTTACAAAACGGGGAAATAAACTTGAGAGTAAATTGGATCAATAAAAAATTAAGGGCCAAATAAACAACTTTTTTTTTTTCAATTTCGCGTGGGGGAATGGAGTGGCAGAGCAAAACGGTTTTAGATACTTGTGGGGGTGAGCCTTAAAAATATCATTTGAAATAGGTTTTGCCCTGAAAACTGTTTACCTTTTTTTCCAGAGGTACATAGGAGTTGAGAATATTTATTTAATTTATTTGATAAAAGTTTTAATGTTTAATTTTATTTTTGGTGGGCGTACAATTCACTGCTCTATTCAGTACTGCATTCATTACAACCTGCGCGCCTAAAAACTGGGAGATAACAATACATTACATTCCTTGGCTTTATCCGCTTTAACTGAACTTGATTTGATTTATCGAGTTTCTAGTCAAATTTGGACCCAGTCTAAAGGCACCTTTGAGCCATATTACTCAAAATTCTGATTCTTATTTGTATCATCCTCCGTTTTTCTTCTTCTTTCGATTTTCTAGGAAGAAGAAGCCTACGTGTGCATATACTCCCACAGGAAAGCCGATACCATACTTTTCCATCATGAAGGAGGAGTTGATATCGGGGATGTTGACGCCAAAGCTGTCAAGCTCGAAGTGCCCATTGGGAGCACTTTGCTGGCTGAGGAAATCAAGGCCAAGCTCCTCAAGAAGATTTCTCCCGCTAAGCAAACGTAAGGTTTTCTGGGTGTAAATGGATCGCCATTTTGTAAAAAAGATGTTTTTTGGGTGTTAGCTCGATTGTTTTTAGTCATCAGTAGTTAGAGCAGCAGCTTCTTGTGGGTTGTTGCAGTGGCTTATTTCGACTACTGCGACTCCTTAATCTGTTTTGCATCACTTCCGTGATTCCGTGGTTGTGGCTGTTTTGTTGAGAAAACGGAAGCTTTATCTAGTTTTGCTATTGTCGTTCGCACCAGTATGTAAAGCTCTTTTCTTACGCCTATTTGACATCTGAATGTGCCCCACTGAAGAGGGAGTTCGTTTATTTCAGTTTTTTGGACAGGAATAATTTGGGTTTGGAAGTAGTGAATTCATCACCATTGTGCAGGACGTACTCAGCCGCTTGGTACAAGTCATATTTCTTCTATACATCTTCCATTCTCTGTTTACACGTTTCCTTCCCCGTTTTTGTTGTTTATTTATGTACTGAGCTCATGTAAAAGACAAGTCACATAAATTGATATTTTTTCTTGCCGTTTTCTCTGTTGCCGCCACTTGGAATACTTTGAGCAAAGAATGAGAGGCAACGGGTGGGAAGAGAGTGACGCTCTCTTCTACCACTTCAGCCCAACCCTTCATTCCGCTTTTCAGCTTTTTTTCTGCTGCGAGCCATTAAGGCCGTTGTTTCTTCGATTTTCTCCATTTCCCGCTGGAATTGCCATCGTTTTCTGGTTCCTCGGCATCCCAGGGTCACTGTTTGAAGACATTATTCTGCACTATGATCGTCCAATTTATTCTTTCCAATATCATTTTCATTTTCCAGCCCTTCACTCTTCTTTCTTTCACGTTATGGTTCTTTCTACTGATAGCAGTTATCTCAGACGTCGGACAGAGAAAGTCGACAGGGATCTTTACGCCTTTTTGCTGCCCATTGGAATTAGCACCCTGACATTACTTTGTGGGCTGTGTTAGTTTTGATCGTAAATAGGATCAACACTAGCAGATTCTTTCTTCTTTTCTATTATTCCAAGCTTCATCTGTATATCTTCAACACGCAATTCGAATGATGTCTTGGTTAGAATGTCTGCAATGTTGTACTCAACGACGACTTTACCATTCTCCTCTAGGTCCCTCAGTAAATGAGACTTAATGTCAATGTGACGTGAGTGTGCTGTGACACTATTTCCCATATCGAAGTTCAGTGCTGACTGGTCGTCACAGAGTACTAGGTCCCTCTTACTGCGATGTCATTTCAATAACAGGAGATCTTGAAATGATGAATGGCTGATCGATAGTGGTGCTAGCAGTCACTTTACTCCGTTTTTTATTAGTATGTTGTAGAAAGTAATTTTACCATTTCATATGAATTCACCATGAGTAGTTCTGGATATTATAGAAACGATCCCTACTCCAATATCTTCTGTTATTGCTCTAGCTATTATTCTGAATGCCTTTCCCTTCTTTTCGTGAGAGATATTTGGTTTTAGTGAAATTTACCTGAGAAGATGAGTACCGAAACTGAGAAAACATTCTTGTTCTATCTGAACCTCATTGGCTACACTAGGACCGTTATATTACATGATCACGATTTACATTGTGGCCTCTGCTTGCTACATAATAGGAGTTCTATTGGACGCCGTCGACTTCCTCCTTGCTCGGCATTTCAATCAAAGCACCAAATCTGAAGTGGTGTTCGATCAATTGGCAAACTGCTGCGAAACGACGGGAGTCCTCGTCTGACTCGCAAATTTCTACCCAAATTACGATTTTTGGTTCCAGGTCTCCGTTTTCATCGACATTTTTGGTCATTGGATTTTCCTCCATTCGTCTCTTTTGCAAGGCAAATCCTCTCATTAATTCCACGACCTTGGCGAAAATCCCATAATGGCGTTTTACTACCAACGAGCTGCATTGACTTTCATGTGTGCTGGTAACAAGGCTTTTTATTCCGCTCTCTGCACTCTCCATTTCAACGAAGGACCGATGAACATCATTCGAATCATCTCGTACGTCTCTTTCCTGATTGCAGTTGTGAAATCTTTGTAGTCTGTCGTTCACGGCTACGTCGCCTCAATCAATATCGGGCTCGTCGACGTCACTGAACACAAAGCTGCCAAGAATAAGTCGTAAGTATGTCATTGATTTATGGTCGTCGCGTTCCAACGCGAACGTCATTAGCGAAGTTTTGACACCCCAACCGCTCACCCAAGTTCCAGTTGGAAAACCTTTTTGAAACCCTGTAGCTGTAGAACGTTGACTTTTACCTCCGGGGTTTTCACAATGTTGTTTCCTCGAGTTTTAAAACAAATCATTTTTGCACTTTATATCCTTGAAAGGTGACGGGGATTGAACGGGTGACAGTTCTGTTATTAGGATTCTAAGATTACAGGAGCCCTACTTGTTGTTGACTGGTGAAGAAAATAATACGTTCTATCTATCTTAAAAAAATCTATCTTTAAAAAAAAAAAAAAGAATAGCTAGGAAAGGGTAAGAAAAAAGAAACTGTTTTTAAGTCACCTGACAAGCAATTCGTTTTCAGCCATGGGTTCGTGTAGTAGCCACAACTGTATCATACAAATTTTGATTTTCTTCATATTTATTGATGAACCATCAAAACACTTCTTCCGATGATTAACCAAATTGTTTAGCTCATGAGACAAAATCACTAAGAGATCAATGATCTGTGCGCCAATTACTAATGTGCTGGGTTAAACAAATACTATTAAAACTTGATAATATACTAACTAAATGGATAAAATAGAACACAGATGAAATGCACTAGTAGAATGGGTAATAAAAAATGTTAATGCACGTGAGTTTGCCTCAGAATCTCAAAACGATTGTTTCTAAAGATCAATATGAACATAAAATGGTGATATAACTAGCTTGGATTGTTTGTTGCAGAATGGTCGCCACTTTTATTGCTGCTCTCTACAAAATGTACGTCGACCTACACTTCACATACTTCGAAGTCAACCCCCTCGTTGTCACTGACGACGCCATTTACATTCTTGACTTGGCAGCAAAACTTGACTCTACAGCCGACTTCATATGTCGATCGAAATGGGGAGACATCGAATACCCCCCGCCTTTTGGAAGAGATGCTCTTCCCGAAGAAGCCTACATTGCTGAGTTGGATGCTAAAAGCGGTGCGTCGTTGAAGGTAAGAGGATATGTTACTCGACTGCTTTCAATGATTGTAATGTTTCAATGATAGATTGAGTACGTGCCTGGACGAAGAAAGGAAAACGTATTTACATAGTACTTGAGGTATTTCTAAGAGATACACTTAAACAATATCACTCAAAATTCATGAAGCAATTTTGTTTAATTTTTGTTTGTTGGTTACTCATAAACAAATAAGTGGTTCTTATATGAACTCACGACCAACCAAATGGTGTGATAAAAGTCGCTAGTTATTATTCTGCACTTCATTATAGTTGGATGACACCTAATTTGACAGTGCCGATGACCTCTATGGATGAAATTTGATTCTTACTGTCAACCCTGAAGGATGGAATGAGTTCTCTTCCATCGACATTTCAACTTTACAACCAGATGCCTGTGAAACAAGAAGAGACGCCAAAGAATTAATGACCTAGGACTCTAATTAACAGGACCTCAATATACGTCCGACCGACGCCACACTGATCTTATCAAGCACAGTAGAGCGAATCATTCTGTGAAGACTTGTAATTAGAAGCCTCCTAAACTTCTCAGGAACTGCTAGGCCTGCATTGAGAGGAAGAGCAACTCTAAGAGTAAGGCATTGCTTCTGCTGTGGCTTCAGTGTATCCTTGAAGTTTGCCCAGAGAAATAGATGTGAAGTCGTGTCTATCAGAGACCTGGGGGTTGCCACTGACAAACCACCCTGCCAAATCCACTAACAGCCCTGTTGGACACCTGCCAAATGGATATCATTTGCGTGGCTAATTATCTATCTCTCCATCAAATCTCTCTTCTTTTTCTCCCTGCGAGTGAACCACGCCACTTGATATTTCTCACCTGTTCCTCCAACTTGCCATTACGCCCCAATCGGTTGTACTAATCGATCTGTAACCTTATATTGCTAGCCTTGTTGGCTCTGCCATGCCTTGCTTAGATTTCTCTTCTTTGTAGACAGGCACAGCACTAGTTAGAAAATCATTAGATTCACAGTGTACTCTTAGGCTCTCAGGATGTTCCAAATGGCTGTAGTCCCTGGGAAACGAGTATCAGAACGTTTTGAAAGTGCATGAGGACTGCCGATGACACACACTCATGTAGGTTACTTCGAACAACAAACGTTGCACTTTTGAAACTAGTAGTATTACAGATTTCCCTTCTTAAAACCCTTGTAATTCATTCGTATTCACTGCTAATTTCATTTCAGCTGACAATACTGAACAAAAAAGGAAGAATTTGGACGATGGTAGCTGGAGGAGGAGCGTCGGTTATTTACGCAGACACAATTTGCGATTACGGAGGCGCCAGTGAGTTGGCAAATTATGGTGAATACTCGGGAGCTCCTTCAGAACAACAGACTTATGAGTACGCCAAGACGATACTTTGCTTGATGACACAAGAGAAACATCCAGAAGGAAAGGTAAGCCAAATCACACAAGCCAAGCACAAATCTTATTCGCACTATAAACTATTAACGCTGGTAATTTAAAACTCTCTTGCATTTTTCTTATAACGGGCTTTAATTTTGATCAAATTTACAAATTGTTCTGTCAAAATTCAGTCTTTGAATAAGCCTATGAAGCAAAAATATTCCAAAACTCCACAGTGTCTTCAACTAGCCAACACCTGTGTATTTTTATTAATTAAATGTTCTTCAGGTAGTCTGTTGAATGGAGATAACAACAAACGAAAAAAAAACAACAAACATCTGATTATAATATAACTGTAGTTGCCTGCATCGTTGATTAGAGACAAAGGCTGGCGACTGTGACAAGTGTTACAGTTTCCTCTGCATTGACTGTTGGTTGAAACCGATTCGTTGTGTCGTTGTTTGTCGATGATGTCAGTTGTGTAATTTTGTTGACTGTGTCATTCATTTACCCTGCAATGGAATCCCTAGTAACTGAGTTACTTTTGAAGGAAGAAGAAGACAACTATTATTTGCTCATTACAAATCTCAAAAAAGATTACCTATTAACGAATTATATTTAACTAGAGTATATTGTATATCAGACTCTGCCTGATCGGTTTTGTAAGTTTTTCGCATTCGTAGTTCTTATGTATGTTACGGGGGGAAGGAAATTTGGAGATGCTTTTGAAGAGCTGCTGACTAAGGCAAAAATTACGGCAATCGCGCCGGGGATTCGATCCACAATCCGAGAATTATGAATCGACCGTCTTACCGCAAGACCACGATGAACCGCTTGCCTTTGATAGGAGTCAGTCAGCACATCTCCCCCCTCGTCTATTAACCGCTACTCCTGGAGCGAACTCTTTTTTAGGGAAAGAATTTTACGAGAGTTGAGCGAATCCCCGGAAAATCCGATCTTTGATTCGAGAAAGGCTACAAGGAAAGTCTTCGTTCCCTCGCATTGTAGTAGGCGCGTCGCCCATTCCACCTTCTCGCTGGAACTTTCACAGCGTCAGCGAATCCCGGACCCGAGAACTCGTCTCATTATTTTCTCTCTTAATTTTTAATTTTTCTCTCGGGGCCTCTTCTTTTTCTTGGAAAGAAGAAATTCGACCACTAGTTGGGCGCCATTGTTACGGGGGGAAGGAAATTTGGAGATGCTTTTGAAGAGCTGCTGACTAAGGCAAAAATTACGGCAATCGCGCCGGGGATTCGATCCACAATCCGAGAATTATGAATCGACCGTCTAACCGCTAGACCACGATGAACCGCTTGCCTTTGATAGGAGTCAGTCAGCACATGTAGCCCACAGGTTACCGCAGGGCGCCAAAATGAGTAAAATCGCCCCAAAACTATAATTAACATAGTGATCAGAACACTAAATATTTTTTCTTTCAAAAACTTCTCTGACGATTTTGATTGAATTTTGGGTGTAGACAACTCTGAATGACAACAATGACAAGAGCAGTACAATAAATTACCAAACACTTTACCTGAAAATCGATTTTAGCTTGATATTTTCCTCCAAAAAAGATAAGATGTGTAAGAGCTACTCCAGAAATTCTGGAATTTCAACTACCACCGTTTAGCTACTAACATTTCTAGCAGTTTTCATCCGGTAATCCTCAGGCAATCATGGATCATTATCCTTCTCAAAATATCACGTTGGAAGTCTTTCCAGTTCCTGTACGAAATGCTTAACGATGGTCTTGGCACAAGTGGAAGCACCGCAACTGTAAGCGATACCACTTTTTACTACTGTGGGGTTGTTAGTAGTGAAATGGTGGCAGTTGAAATTAATATAAATCAGAAAATAAAAATTAAAGATAACAATTTTAAATGAACCGAGTGGAAAATAAATTGAATTAGTGGGAAACCCGCGAAAACCAGTGAATTGACGTAGAGCTACAGAAAGTGTGATGCTCTGATTGTTAATTTTTGAGCACGACACAGGACACTACTGGTCTGGGTTGGAGACTGTCAATGCTGTCTTCGGTCTCGCATCTCAGTCTCCTATCTCGGTTGCATGGGTGAACTGGCGACTATACAAACTCCAATGACAAGTGCTTCTAGCGGTCTCCTGTCTCTGTCTCTGGTCTCAGTCTTGCTGCGAGCTGCCGCCTTTACCCTTCCAGTGACTTCCTCACGATATCAAATTTTGCATTGCCACTTGACTAGTGTATCCTGAAATCATCCTATGGAACACCTACCCTCTCCTATAGGATGTTTAGTATCCAGCATCCCAAGTTCACGAACTCTTCACTCTGCAGTTGCTCGGATAAACTAAAAGATAAAAAGACTCATTGATGTCAATACGAAAGTTAAACTAAAATACAACTACATGCGTAAAATAGAAGTTTGGTAACTAATACTAATTAAACACATATAAGGAAGACTACTGGAACTACTTGATGGAAAAACAGGATTATTCTAATGAAGCGTGAAAAACAAAATGTTATTCAGGACCAGATAGCAGTTGAGTGACGAATGAAGATCGCATTAACGAAGAGTTGAGTTTACGTAATGTGAGCTCAAAAGAATTAGAAACAAAAATTAACCCTCAGGATCATTCGAAGGATTTCAACTGAAGGCGTTGTCTATGAAATTGGCGAAAATTGGGCAGTCATTGGAAGTGCAAAATAACGGTTAGGCGATTGAAATATCTGATGGGGCGTATCACACAATTTTCCTTAGCGCTACGTACATGCAGTTATTTTACCGCTCTTGTGACTAATCCCATACACTTTTTACTCAGTTTATGTGAGCCTGTTAGAACTTGTCATTGTAAAGTGTATTTTTGCGATTTTAAATAATTTATTGAGCTCCTCTCGTAACTTTCCCATGTATGAAATTGTATGGAAACGCGCAAATAATACAGATATGATTGAACTCGTTAGAGCTATTTTCGAGAACAAAAGTGGAGTTTCGATTGTTATAACTCCAGTTAGTTCTGGACAGATTTTGTCAACCCTTATTTTGACGTCCTTTGTTGATCTTCAAAATCAATCATGTAAATGCATAGACACATATAAAAGCACAGACGATTTTTACTTTTTTTGGAAACTCCATAGGTCTCCTTCTTACTTCGTAAAATGAAAATTAGGAACACCACGAAATGGTTTGTGCCATAAGGGAAAGTGTCAGTCTGGTCTTCCTTGTATCACTGAAAATATATTTTCCTAGCTGATTTTCGCTACAGCGACTAGTTTGATGGTGTGTCAAACAATAGTTTTAGTATTTAAATGTTATTTCGTCTTACAGTTGGTCTTTCATAATGAAAAATGTTTAAAAACGAATATCTCGAATTTCGTTTGCAGGTCTTGATTACTGGAGGAGGTATTGCCAATTTTACCAACGTCGCTGCCACTTTCAAAGGAATCGTCACTGCACTCACTGAGTTCCAGAGTCGGCTGATTGAACATAATATTTCGATCTACGTCAGGAGGGCGGGCCCTAATTATCAAGAAGGTTTGAGGTGAGATCACGTAGGTTTAGCTTTGAATAAAAAGTTGTGTTTCGCTTGTTAATTCGAAATAGGTTTGTGTATCTGCGCGTCAATAGAGGCTTTGAGTTCAAATGAGATTGTTGGTGCGATGTCACATCTCTTCTAAACGAGGGCTTCTGGGGCAATGAAAGACAGTATGGGTACGTGGTTTTATTTGTCAATACTGCTTGTCTGTTCAACTTATTTTATTCTTTGATTTCTAAGAGCCTCACTCGACAAACTGTTGACCCTTTTCTAATTTGGCTTGGTTACCTCATTATTGGTAAGTTCTCTTGGCCCTTGGGCTTGTTAGAGCCTAGGAATCGCCTCTGCTAATCAGTCTTTCACTTGAATACGCCCGTATGAATGTCATTTTAATTATACGAACGTAGTTTTCTGTAATTTTGGCTCATGATTGTGGCTACACCCTTGTAGTCTCAGTCTGGATAACACACAAAAGTAAACAATATCCTTGGTGTTCAGAAAGTTGAGCGATGGGGCAAGGAGAACTTGTATAGTTATGGTGTTGATTACAATCACAATAATAACAGCAGCGATGTACCATGAGCACGAGAAAGGTAGCAACAAAAATAAGAGTTCAGTATCATGTGTGAGACTAACTGAGGATGTCTCCAAAATTAGTGCGAATCGGGCAACGGTGTCAGGGTTGTGAACTTACTTTTAAGGTGATTGAAAGAGGACGAAACTATGACCAGGTTTGTGTCATAGTCAGGGAACAGAGGTGGGAAGGTGTCTAGGGAAATAGGAAACTGAAGAAATTCGGGGCAGCTTAGCTTTTGATAGTTGATTTTTTATGACAGTGTGGTGTGTCAAACAACTGCTTAAAAGCGGCTGCTTTAGTATTGATTTTTCCTCTGATACACTCTCACATAGAGTCAAAATTTTCTTCCTTCTAACAATCCGTTTTCAATTTTTTCAGGATCATCCGTGACGTTGGGAAGAGTTTGCACATTCCAATCTACGTGTTCGGTCCTGAGACTCACATGACTGCCATCGTTGGGATGGCATTGGGCAAGCGACCAATCCCACAAGAGACTCACTCAGAAATGTCCACTGCCAATTTTCTTTTACCTGGAGGACAAAACCAGGTGACGGTACGAGATCCTGAATTTTTCGTTGTCGATTTCGTTATTCCACTCATTCGTTGGTTTATAATTCGCTATTTTTATGTTAACGCAGAGAGCGCCTTCTCCTCATCGTTCAGCTCCAAAAGAGGTGTTGCAAACCGCTAAGATCAGTCAAACAGCCCCTCAAGATTCGATTAGCCACAAACCCTTGTTTGCGCCTGAGAGCAAAGCTATCATTTGGGGAATGCAAACCCGAGCAGTCCAGGTAAATAACCATCATCTTGCGAATTCTAAGTCATTATCTCAGGTAATCATCTATGGGTTACTAACACGAAATGCACGGTATGCTTGTGAAATGCATCCGTTGTGTCTATTGTGTTTGTAGTTCTTGAGGCATGAACGCTCGTTGAAATGAAAAATTGTGGTCGTAAGTCCTTGAGAATCATGAAGCCCCATGCGCTGGGTTGAAATAGTCCCATCTTAGTCGCTTTAGAGCACCTCATCACAGCCTTACATTAAATGTTTGGGCAGCTGAAGTGATAAAGAACTCAAAACAGACACCTGGTTTCAGGATAGAGATGTATTCACAGCTACTAAAGCACGCTACTGGCATTCAGTAGCAAACAACCTCTTTGGTAGCCAGTGATAAGGCCTACCAACAAATAGCTGCATCGTCACCACAGCAGACCATCGTTTAATGTATTGATGATTTTGATGCCCGCAGCTGCTAGCATCTACATCCAGACCTAAATAGAGTATGGCGAGTCTACTTCAGTGCAGACTATAGTTTCTTTCGTAGAGGAGGAGCACAAGCGTTGAAGTTTCAAACGTGTCAATTGTCGAGTTCAAGCCTTTATGTTTACTGTTGAACTGACTTGTCCAAGGACGTCATTGCTATACCACAATATTCGGGCACTGCGGAAAGTAATACTACAACGGTGCTTATGACCTCAAGGAGCTCAATGTCTTGTTTCCATCTCCATTTCCTTCACGTTGGATTGAACGGTGGACTCTTTCTCTTTTGGTGTACCCCAGATTCCAAAAGGAAAAAAAATCCCCAGAAATGTCTGTCCATTACAAATGTGCAGCGAATCACTCCCGTATTTATAAAGCTGAGATGTGTGTGCCCAGACAAAATCTAGTTGCACTCTACACCTACAATATGTTTGGCTGTCTTCGCTAAGTGTTAAAAAACAAGCAAACCCCTGAACAAGTAAAATAAGAAGAAAACATTTTTTCTTTAAATAGAAAAAAGCAATGAACATATAAAATCACTAAAAATTGAAAAATTACTGAAAACCAATTTTAAAAATCGGAAATAAGGCGAGAGTGTGAGAATTAAAGCCACTGAAAGCATCAGGAGAAAAAAACATTTTTTTAAAACCCCCAACCTTACTGCAAAAAGTCATTAAAAAATAAAAAATGACAACGCTGAAAATTCAAAATGTCAAAAAATGATTAACAGATATTAAGCAAAAACCGAAAGAGATGAAAAAAACACAAAATTCAGTCATTCTTAATTGCTTTTGCATTCTGATCTTCTGCAAAATTTTGGAAGGAGTTGTAATCTTATGGGAGCATACGATGTTAGCAAAGGAAACGAGAAAAGAGCGAAGGAAGAGAAAAAAAGAGTTGCCTGAATTTGAACTAAGTCACTCAATTTTTGAATACACTGAAGGGTGTGATTCAATGTTCTGAGTGTTGTGCACAAAGCTGCACTCAACGCTTGCATTCTTCGTTCTTGAACTGTGGGGAGAGACAAACAAGAATTTCTCACAGCATTGTCAGTCTTGACTTGTAATAACTTACTTCTAGCGGCACAGTACTTACTTGCTCACAGAGTTTTATTCAAGTTCAATCATTTTAACACAAAATAACGCGCTGTTCCGTTTTATCCAAATCCCAGAGCATGTTGGACTTCGATTTCGTTTGTCGCCGTGAAGAGCCCTCTGTCTCCTGCATGGTTTATCCCTTCACCGGCGACCACAAACAGAAATTTTATTGGGGACACAAGGAAGTTCTCATTCCTGGTAATTGTACATTTTCATTCATTTCGAATTTATAGTTTTTGATTAATTTTTCCTATTAAATGTGAAAGGGATGCTAAGGGGATAAACTGTCAGGGGATGCTTTGTGCAAAACCTGGCTGCTGGCCGTTAGGCATAGTGCAGTGGCAATGAATTCCAATACCTCGGGGCCATCCTGTCATTGGCGTCCCACAACAAAAAGGCCCTACATGCATTAGCAGTGGTTGTGAGACTGGCAGGTTCGGGGTGGGGGCTACTTATAAAGGATTGTTCCTCAGCTTTTTGTTATTATATGTGGTTCAAGGATGGCAGGGCCTGGCAAATGCTCAGGATTAGAACAAGCTGCTGTACAGTGAGCTGACCTTATTAAAGTGATAAAAGGCTTAGCTTCAGCTGGCATCCTCTAGTATTGTGGTCGTGTGTGAAGAATTTCCAGCTGACCCGAGGCTGCAGGCAGGTACGAAAAAAATGTGGTTTCGTTACCATAGCACAAACTGTGCAGAGAACACGAATTGTCAAAGAAAAAGGGCGATCTTGACTCACCTAACTAATGTGTGGCAAGAAAGGTGGACAGGGGCTGACACTCGCCTTGTTTCTGTCTGTAGACAGCAGATTGAAAATGAGGTAGAATAGTCTGCCTCAACGTTTGCTGGGGCATAGAGATTTCGGGGCGTAGCAAATTGCGCTTGTGTTGTGCTATTGTTCTTTTAAAAAATCCTGTTGGTAGTCCAATAAGTTACTGCACACTGGTAGGTTAATAACGGTTTCAAAATCGTTAGGGACATGAGGCTGCCAGTTTAACGTGGATCAATGTAACCCACAATATCGAGCTGCATGTCCACAAATTATTGATTTTTTTTGGTGTTTCGACTAACACTGAAACATTTAGTTACGAAGAAGCTGAACGCCACTTCTACTTGCTTTTTTTCGCTCTGTCGAGATTTTAATGATAATCTGTTTACTTTAGTTTATAAAAAGATGGAAGATGCGATGAACCGCCACCCGCAAGCCGACGTTCTTATCAATTTTGCCTCACTCCGATCTGCTTATGACGCCACTCTGGAAACTCTCAATTACCCACAGGTAAAATTCGATCGTTTGTCACTTACCTTAATATAATAGTTATTTCTATAGGTACTGAGTTTAATGAACATGGTAATGTAAGAATTCCTGATGAATATGCAACGAATGGTACAGCCCCCTGTTTATTGGTTTGTTTCTGCCCTTGCTCAGCTCCGATATAACGTGGAACTTGATTCTGAATCCATTTTATTTCAGATAAAAGTGATTGCCATCATCGCAGAAGGTATTCCAGAAAACATGACAAGAAAGTTAATATTAGAAGCTAACAACAAAGGTGTGACTATCATCGGTCCAGCTACTGTCGGAGGCATCAAGCCAGGTTGTCTTAAAATTGGAAACACCGGTGGAATGATGGACAACATCCTCCACTCCAAACTCTACCGTCCAGGAAGGTAATTAAACAATTAGGCCATTCACCTAAGAAAATTAACTGTCCTGATGTTCCTGTAGCATTGCACTGAGATAAGAGCTAATAACAGCCTGATGATCATGTAGTTTGCCATGAGGTATGTGATCGTCGAATTTGTCTCCTCTAACAGATAACTGAGAGCCAGTTTCACCAAACAGACTACAAATGGGTTGTTAAATGTTGTTAAACAAACTAGTTCCACCAATCAACGATCTCATCACAAAATGGGAGAGTAGTGCTTAAGGGCCGTTTCACCAAATGTGTAAACCCTGATTAGACTCAGTTAATGGCCCTTAACCAGTCCTAACTGCTCCACTCCGCAAATATGGTTATCACTAGCTTTGGTTAATCTCTACCGCTGATGAAACATGGAACACAAAAAATTGGGCAGTTAGCTCATATTATTTCTTCATATCTGTTGTGCTCCATTGTAGTACTCCGTCAGTTATCCTCTTAGTATTACTATTATTATTATTTTGAATAATAATAATAATAAACAAAGATGCTGTGTACACGTGCACAGTTATTGCAGTTACTTTTCTACGACGCTGATTATCTATTTCATTATGGTTATTATTGTACCTCATCATCTCAACCAGTGGCCCAGATAGATGCCAGAGCGTTGTGACAACTTCGATTTAGCCGTTACTGACTTCTCAGTGCAGTGCATACCGAATATCAAAAGAATGTGCCCTACGTACTGCGGAAAATAGAAGAGCAATTGGTGCACCAGACGCACGTTCATTGAAAACAAATTGTTCTTTGTGTAAAATTCATCGGTTGAGCAGTTTTAGATAAAACACGAATCCCTGTATCGCCATGTTAGAAAAACAACACTAAGGACTCAACTGTATGGATTTAAAAGCCGATAGGTAGGAAACGCCAAATAGTTGAGTGCCGAAAAGTCATTTTATTGTAACCCGTCTTGGGAAGAGACACACACGTTAGTGCAATTAATCACATTTATTAGACATAATCATTCTCCCTTCCTATGAGCTTGAGCTAGCAGAAGGTGTAATCTCACAATTTTTTCTTGCTTAGCTTTCCCATCTTCTTGTATGGCTACATAAGCGTTCTCCTGGACGAATTTAGCTTTTTTCTGCGGCTCCTGCTGTTGGAGTCCGGCTCCTCACCAGTTTTAGCTTTGGCAGAGATTAACACAACCACTTCGGCTTCTAATAATTATCAGAAATTATTATTTGGCCTAATGTGGTCTGTTGAGGGGTGGGTATCGACGGGATGTACAGTTATGGGGTCATTTATGTTTACACAACTGTTTGCTTAACAGGATGTTGAACGGATATCAAATTACCTTACTTTACTGCCCACTGCCTTCTCAATGTGGCTTAAATGACGACTTGTCTAACCGAATTCCGCATTTATCGTGGTTACTGCAGTTTTGGTGTCGTGGAGGCATTTGCTGACTGAATACACACATTTTCGTGAAGTAATCTCGCAGTTCTTTAGACATTAGATTCTTTAGATTGGCAATTTTTTGTGTGCAGTTCGTTTCGTATTCAGTAGTTTGGCGAATTGAGTATTAGTGAAGACGGGTTCATTAGTCGAAGATACTAGAAGGTTATGTTTAATTTAATTTGGTTAGGTTGCAATGGGTTATTATATTGCAAGGACCTTTCCATTGAATAATCGAGCGATGGCGTTGAGCACCATTAAAACGGTTGCTTTTGTAAAATCTCTCGTACCGAAATGAATTTCAACCAGCTTTCTCGTCAATTTCATCATCATTCTCCTTCAACTCGTTCTTGTGAATATCAGAATAGAAATATCTGGTGAGCAACATACACGAATAAGACGGAGTTTGTATTTTCTTCCAACGCTTCTCCATTGAAACTTGTGTGGAGAACAAACTGTACGACAGAACTCTTCAGTTTTCATAAAACCCCTCTTTTATTATTTACTCTTTTTCGTTGTGAGTGACACCGAAGGTACTGTAGCCCTCGTGTGCATCTCCCCATTCTCCACGCTTCTGGCTCCCAGTATTCCAGCTCTTGCAAGACTTCCTTGGACTTCTTCCCGGTCAGATTTTTCCGATTTTATAATGTGGCCCATACAGCGTATAATCATCACTCCTACCAGTGTTCTATCATTTCATTTGTGCATAATACAAGAGCAGTTAAACACATGTTGGACTGAGAAAGTCGGTGGTAACGCTCATTAACCCCTCTTCGCGCTGTGTTTACTACGAAAATTCTGATAAAGGGTGGAAAATGATTTTTGGCACACTCCCTACTTTTGATGGAAGTTGCTCATAACCTTATTTTCGTGTTTTCGAAAAATTACAAGCAAGAAAAACTTCATCCGTCTAGCTATTCTCCAACAAATTGGACTGCGGATACGCTCACAAAGGTTTTATTCTAGGGCGAAACCAAATTATTTAAAAACTGTGTGTTGTTGACTCGAGGAAACTGTTCATTTTTGAGAGCATTATGTTTTTGAACTGGTATTTTTACTAACACTGGCCTTATTGCTGGGTTTCAGTGTCGCCTACGTCTCACGATCAGGAGGAATGTCAAACGAATTGAACAACATTATTTCCAAAGCTACCGACGGCGTGCAGGAAGGTGTTGCCATCGGTGGCGATCGCTACCCTGGCACCACTTTCATGGATCATCTCCTTCGATATCAAGACGATCCTGCAGTAAGTGTCTTCCCACCTCTCAATCCCGTATTATTCAACGTCACTTCCTTGATGTTCATTCATCTTCTAAGAACAGAACACAGGAACCAGGTGTTTTCCAACCTCTTGTTGGTTGCCATAAGAAAAATGTTCGGCGTATTTTCGTTTTCACGAATTTTCATGAATAACCCCACACAATCAGCCTCACAACATGCACATTATCCAAATAATCCTGAACGCGGACCGATAACCCTCACAATGGCATTTTAAAATATTGAGGAATACACTTCAAAAAAGAGAGGTATCTCCAAAATAGTCATAGAAAATCATGCCCAAAAGGGCCAGTTCTTTTAGTCCGAATTGTCCAAAGATTTTTCACCAAAATCCGTTCACCGACATATATTCGTGCTTTGCATGTGTACTCATTCAATGTTCACTAATAAATAGTACTGGTTTATGGCAAATGTTCAGGGTATTTTTAGTATTTTCAAAATAAAAACGAATGTACATTGAGATTTAGTGCGCACAGGGAGATTCCCACATGTATGAGCCCACTATAGTAGCTTTTCTCCTATTCTAGTTCATTATAAATTTAAAAGAAATGTTACTAACTACTTTAAAATAATTTTATTAATATTGCTAATATTGTGCTTAGTGTATAACCCTCTTCCACCATCATTTATACGTTTACGCATTCAAATATTCATGAACAGGTGAAGATGCTGGTGCTTTTGGGCGAGGTTGGGGGCGTTGAAGAGTACGAGGTTTGCGAAGCCATCAAGAAGGGAATTATTTCAAAACCTCTGGTGGCTTGGTGCATTGGCACGTGTGCTTGTAAGTAGTTCCTTCCCTTCTAATTTTTTTTTTTTTTTTTAGCTTCGTCGTACAGTAAGAAAGAGTCTGGAAAGAGTGTCTACCGTCAGATACTTGAAAGTTATTTTTAGGTTAATGAGAAAATGGTCTATTATTTGTGTGAGACTATATTGATATACGAAGTAACTGTACGGGGCAGTGTGTATGCAACCAGTTTCGGACGTTTAGCGACAATTCTTAATTCGATCCTTAGAATGGCAACAAAATCTCACAGGTGGGCGCTATTCGGCTCAACTTGAACAGAAAATTGGTACAACGGCTTGACTTCTGATAAAGGTTGCTGTCCTTAAACTCTGGGCATTCTTGAGAATGAGCCACTGGCCAACTGCGCTCTGACTCCAATCAACCAACCATCAGTAATCAGACAGTACATTTCTCTCCTCACAATTAGCCGTTGCTCCCGGAGCGGATACTGCAAGAACGGATCTGGGAGAGCTAGAGTGAGTGCCCAGAAAATCTGATCTAAGATGCGAAAAACGTGTTAGCTTTAAGCCTGGGGAAAGGGCGCCTACTTTTCTTTCACATCATGGTAGGCGTCACCACTTCACTCTTCCCTGGAACTTCACAGCGTCAGCTAATCTTGGATTTTTCTTGGAATGAAGGAGCATGTTGGAGTTCGGAACTTCTGACACCATTTATTACGAGGGGTTTGGTAGCGTTGGAGAGTGGCTGACTCAGACAAAAATTACAGTAATCCCCTTTCGACTCTTCTCTTGGCCCTTACCTTTACGCCTCGTGGCTCATCAGTCAGCCCAAGCCCATTCTCAATCATTCAACACAGTGCGCTCTCGTGCTATGTGAATGTACGCATTGTAGCACTATCCATTGCTAAAAGTGTTGAGACACATGTAAACCTGTAAGTGTCCATTGAGTGCGTGATGGATAAGTGGAGAGTGAAAAGGAAGCCTCTCCTGCTCTGGGACAAACTCCATATAGACCTCTTCAAGCAAGGTGGGAATCCGTGACATATGTAAACATTCGTGAACCTCGTAAGAGAAAGTGGGTTTAGCCAGACAACTGAACATGGTATGAAAACTTCAATGCACAGCTCTCCACTTCCTTTCTCTCAAAGATTCTCCACCTTGCTCGTCTTCTCCTGCAGCGCGAAGACACAAGAACGTGGCTGCTCCACTGTATAGTTCCTACAAGAGTGAGTGAAACGACGGCCAAACTGTCCGGCTATGACTGCTACTAAGCAAGCTCATAACTGTTTTGTTCAGTTTGCGAAGAACATTTTGACAAAAAAGAGTAGCCACAATTGATCTCCCCTCTGAACTATTTAACCAGATTGAGAACTTCTCCCAGGATAGGTATAACAAAACGTATACAGAGGTATGACGCTGACACATGGCCAACAGCTCTCCACAAAGAGACTGGCTACATGACTACCTTCACAGGGTAGTGGATGCTGAGAACTCCCATGACTTTCGACTGATAACCTCTCTTATGAGCGTTGAGGACTTTCTGCGTTAATGCGTTGCACTCTATGTTTATTAGTTATTTTTCTGAATTGTCGTCAACCGTTAACATTATCTAAATAGCTATTTATCAAAGGTTGTTTTATTTTGCAGCCATGTTCACATCAGAAGTCCAATTCGGGCATGCAGGATCTTGTGCGAACAGTGACAGCGAAACGGCCACTGCCAAGAATGCAGCTCTCAAAAAAGCTGGAGCCCACGTCCCTTCGTCGTTTGACCAGCTCGGCGAAGTCATTCAAACTGTCTACAGCTCCCTGGTTACGAAGGGTGTAATCAAACCTGCTCCTGAACTCCCTCCTCCCACTGTCCCAATGGACTACTCATGGGCCAGGGTGAGTGTTCCATTCTCTGGCCATTCATTTGTGATTTCAAATCAAATTTTGTATAATTTAGACCATTCAATTAGAAGTAATCAACACTTTGCTAATGAATTGTTTTGTATAAAGCTATTCCATTTAAATAATAAAATTGAGTTGGGGCGATTGTCTTTTGCACTAAAGTAGAGTTGCAATGTTAGTATCAATTTCATCGGTCGTCATCAGTCGAGTTGCGTTTTTGTTGTGTGAACTCAAATTTATTCGAAATAGACCCGGGTCATTGTTGAAATGGATTTCCACAACTTTGTCACAGGTCATTTAGCTCCCATTTCCCTTATGTCGACGTGTTACTAGTTGAACTTTTTTTGCAGGAACTTGGTCTGATACGAAAACCCGCCTCCTTCATGACCTCCATCTGCGACGAAAGAGGTCAAGAACTTTTGTACGCGGGGATGCCCATTTCAGATGTAAGTTCCACTAGTCGGATGTTTATTTTCTGAAAATTCAGTACAGGTGATTGACTGGAAAAACTATTTGTTCGGAGCGCTTCGCATTTACAGTTCAAGAATTATAGCGGAAAGTTCGTCAAAAAAAAGGAGTTAATTTGAATCCTGAAGTTGCTCCAGACTGTTTTACGACCATCGTTGAGCTCCCATCAACACACACATGATAGCACATTGTACAACGAGCTCGATTTTTGTGAGAAAGCTAGTGTCATATGAGCGAGATTTAAATGAAAAAACACTAAAGTCCCTTCTCGTCAAGATTTTTTTATAATTTATTGTTCTGTTCTCTTCATTTTCCCATGAACTCTAGTTGTACAGTACTGTCAGGTCATTTGGACCTATCCATATAAAAAGTGTTTATCAATATCGTTATAGCTCTTTTTGAAAAAAAGATGTTTTGATCACTGTAACTAGTTATTTATGGATCGATTTTGCTCTATCCTTATTTTGGCGCCTGTTGTGAATCTGCTCGGCATATATTAAATTTGAATTGGCTTGGTGCAGCCGTTCTCTTTCAATTGCGTTCTCAAACAGACAGGCACACGCACCACTTTCTCAAACGGCGTTTCCGTGTTCACAAAAGCCTTTGAAACGTAAAAATCTGGAGAAAACGCGAGATAAAATTGTTCAGCGGGTTGCATAACATTTTTCGTAGGGTTGAGGAAAATACGGGCCTAATTTTTGGACCGAATAACGCCTTTTTGTTTTTCCTCAATGTTTGAACCGTATAAAAATCTTTATATCGGCAGGTTCTCAAGCAAAACATGGGTATTGGCGGAGTCGTTTCTCTCTTATGGTTCCAAAGGGCTCTTCCAGCCTACGTTTGCAAGTTTTTCGAAATGTGTCTGATGGTGACGGCTGACCACGGACCCGCGGTTTCCGGAGCTCACAACACAATAGTTTGCGCACGAGCAGGCAAGGATTTGGTTTCATCCGTCGTCTCGGGGCTGCTGACTATCGGCGACAGGTTCGGAGGAGCTCTTGACAACGCAGCTCGCCAATTTTCAGAAGCCTACGATACCGGTGAGTCGTCTTTCGTATTTTACTTTTCAAACATTCTGATACTACGCGAAATTGTTGGTTTTATGTTCGTGGTGATGGTCAGAACGTTTGAGTGTGTGAGGCTGAGCACAGTATGTGTTAGTCCTTCAGGTTTGCGCTTTCGATAGACTTGGCATTGGTTGGGGTGTAATCATGCAGTTTGAGGTCATTGTTAACCTGAGGTTGCTCAGTGTTGTTGGTGGTGTCATCGCTTGGAGACTTTGTTATACCAACTTGAGCACGTCGTAGAGTATGATTTCGCCCTACTGAAACCACTGTCAGTAGCGTGCTAATTTGAATCCCAGCTCTCTTCCTCCTCCTGCTCTTTTGCATCCTAAAAGCGTTGTCTACGTCTCTATGATAAGTAACGATTTTCAGGGCATCCAAACATCCAAAACTAACCTTAAATGACGTTGTTAGAAGATGAGTAGCTTCGCAAATAAAGAGAAGTTAATTCAATAATGGAAATATAAAAATATTAGTGGTGCTACGCAATTGTATGTTCACGCTTGCTTGAATATTCCTGTCCAATCCTGTACATAATATACTCGTGTAAAAGGATCTTAACATTCTAACGTGTTTAACTGCATTGTTTCCTCTTCCCTCACGAGTACTGATTTGTTTGCAGGGCTCATCCCCATGGAATTCGTTAATTCGATGAGGAAAAAAGGCCAATTGATCATGGGCATTGGTCATCGTGTCAAATCCGTCAACAACCCTGACATGAGGGTGAAAATTATCAAAGAGTTCGTCTTGGAGAACTTCCCAACGACTCCGCTTGTCCTTTACGCCCTTGAAGTAAGTAAAGTGTTGTTACACAATTGAGATTACGTGCTACAATTGCGCGTTGAGCAGTCTGGGAGTACCAATGTCACTGCTAACTGGGCTTTTCTTAAGTCCCTTCACGTCTGAGGGAGAAGGGGAAGCTAGAGGACTGGTCTGTCGTGTGGTGCTTGTGTCCAGCTCTGATGATGACATCTTTGTAAAAATTTCGAAGCTCGAAGCCTTACTCAGTAACCCTTCGAGTTTTTGAATTGAATTTTGAGCTGATGCTACACTTTTTGAAGTGGAAATTTCGGTTATGCAGCTTCTGTCAATTTATTTTTCACTCAGTTCATTTGAAACATCGCTCGCACCATTGCAGCAGAAAGCGGTATTGCTGGCAGATCCAGAATTCTATTGTGCTGCTCGTACTCATGCCCCGACCATTATTGAGCAATTGGCGCATAAAGAATTAATGAGGGTGTAAACCCGATTTTGTTTTATTATTCATTCATTCTGAATAATAACCCTATGTTTTCGGTCACGAAAAATTTTTTACAACCCCCCCCTCAAAATTTGATACGTTACGTTTTAAGACATGGGGATTCCAAATCTGCAATGTCCGTCCGCCGTCCCCCATCCACCATCCCCCGTCCAGGCCGTTTTGTGCCTTTAACGTAGTCTAAAAAATTCGTTCTTTCGCACAAAAATCCCATTTGGTATCTAGTTGTGCCCGCCATAACGGCAATCCGATCGGACGAAGCCCATGGTTGTTATGGGCAAAAAATGGTTACAAAAAGTAACGAAACGCAGTATAATCGCAAATAAGCCGTGTTTCGTATCGTTTTCAAGGCCCGCTCGACTCGTAGCACCCTTTGGACTCGCAACGTCCTGCCAATTGCCGTGCAAGGGTTCACTGGAAGCCCTCGTCCCACCCCTCCATCAGATCAGACGTTTACGGGCGCCTGGCGCTGGGGGAATATGTTTAATTTCCGTAGTTCCATTGTAGTCAGGTCATGTTTCGTTTGGTTTACTAGTATTGGATGCTGAATCCAATGGGATGGGGGAGCAGTAATACTAGGTCAAGCTGTTCATGTGAATAATAAACCATTGTGTAATAATTTGCAGGGTTTTTTTTTAAAGGATAACAATCACTTTTCCAGAGTTATCGGGTAAAAACGTTTAGAAATGGTAGTAAGCGAAACGGCAGTGGTTGACATTTCGGAATTTCTGGAGTAGCCCCTGTATATCTAATGGACGTTATTAAATACTCATCTTATAGGTACTTGGTTGGAATACCACCTGAATTTTTCTAAAGTACCTAGTAACCTGTTACCGGAGTCAAAACCAGCCACGAACATTTAGAACGCTCGAAAATAAATTCACAAACAGACGGTGAATTGGTACATTTAATGTTTCGTTATCAGAATGTAATTTTTAGATATGTCCAGGGCGGTTCAAATTCCAGGACTTGAAAATCGTGAATTTCATTGAATAATTGAGTAGTAATTCGATTGAATAATGGATATAGTTGAAGATCAATGTAAATTTTGCAACATCCTCTCTCAAAGTCGCCGCGTCACGAAAAAGGTGATATACTATACAACCATTATGAAAATCAAAGTAAAATAATTGTTTCTTCTGAATTTTGCGATAAATTAATTGAAAAACTCTGGTGTGGATTCTTGAGAGTCAGTCAGGATAAAATGAAAAGCTTCTCTAGGCGAACATTTCGCCCTAGTAATACATCACAGCAGGTCATTGATCTGTCGTTTACTATTAAGGTCTGAATGTCATTATTTTAAGCAACCGAGATACGTTTGTCAACAATATTCTTTCCAATTTGTCTCTATAAGTTCCTTATAATGTATTCTAACTCAATTACCTGTTGTGATATATTATAGGCCTGATGATGCTTAATAAATTAAGCGAAACGTCGGCCTAGAGAAGCTTTTCATTTTATACTAACTGACTCTCAAGAATCCACACCAGAGTTAACTTCTACTGTCAAGAACGACCCCTCATCGCGATCAATTGAAAACGTTCATAGCAAGTTCGAACATTAAACTATCGACGAATTAAACTAAAAATAACGCCTTTTCATTTCTGCAGGAAGCAATAACAAAAATTTGTCAAGCTCGCAACATTTGCGTCAGAAATAAATCCAGGATTCCGTGTGTCAATGGCCATCTCTCTCAATTAGGATCTTATGAATACATGTCGTTAGACACTATTGGAGGTTTTGGGGGCAATCACTCATCTAAACGTTTCGTATACCTCTCGGTAGACCATTTCGCTAGATATGGATATATTCTTACTTTTTTTAAAACCAAAAAGCCTAGGATTTTATTGCGCATTAGAACAAAATTTTAACAAAAAGCTCAAAATGGGGCACTTTATTGGCAGATCAGTATAGTAAGATTCTCTAATGAATTCAAGCTGTTTTTAAGATGACGCAATGTGAATTTAATGATTAATTATTAATAACAGCTATCGATTGCCCATTTTTTCAATGTACTTAACGAACGTCTAAACCAAACCTTGGTTAATCGCATTCGATGCAGTGTAAATGAAGCATCATACTCACGGTGACCCTGGTCAATAATAGCAGATCGCAGTAGAGGAATATAACAACACAATTCATACCTCCACTGAATTCATTCCAAATTACTTATTAAATAATATAGATGTCTATATGGTTCCCGACGCATGTAAGGTTGAACGGAATTTGGAAAGGCTTTTGAGAACTCTCAACAAATACACGCCCTTGATAATAAGAGGTTTGATAAAAACAGGAAACTTCCCACTTTCGAGGTAGGGGCGCATTTTTCATGTAACTCTTGGCAATAAACTTGACGAAATTCGAACTGGGCCGCTTGGAATCTTAGGAAAACTATCAAACTCTTGTCTATAAGATTAATTCGGCTTTCTGGAAAACTGAGTCAAACCACTTCCTCGTTTCAAAGCTTTACTTTCCATAAACAAACACCGAAAATTCAAATAAAACATGATACACAAAACTGGTTCAGTAAAAACTAATACAACAAAATTTTTAGTTAAAAAAAGGTTTCTGAAGTTAACGTACTTGTTAACGTTAAAAGGTTCCTTGTAAAGTTCAATCGCTCCGAACTTCAGATGACGAAGTGTACGCGGCTAACGCCGTCGTTCATGTCACTTTTCGTTCGGTTAGTTGACATCCGGATTTGAACGTAAGAAGTGCCAATTATTAAATTCATCATCCATAATTATTATTCATTCATTCATCGGCTTCATTTGTTTTCGATTTCTCCTTCACAGGTGCAATCAGGCATGAATCATTCATCCCGAGTACGAATCCTTTAAAGAAAAAAACAGCGCTAAATTTTTGTCGACATTTTTGGTCATTAATTGTCGTGCTCTCGTCATTTTCCAGCGGACGGGAATTTTATGGTATTGTTGTATCATTGGGAGCTGTTCATATACAAAATGTAATCAAAATCGTTAAAGCCGTTTTCGAGATAAACAATATTGGGTGTTTTGATCAGTGTGCTGCTAACTATAGTTATTTTTGGGCGGAGTTTGCCTTTTTTAGCGTCCCATGATAACCTGTGGGCTAGATATAAAGTTTAAGCTGATTTGGCTCAGCCGTTTTCTCTCAATCGCGTTCACAGACACACACCTCCTTTGTAGAGCCGAGGAAAGTAAAAATCGGGTGCGACGCGCGGGGTTGACGGTTCAGGAACAGATGTTTGTTACAGTGCACGCCCACCAGCTTACTAGGGCCTGTTCGTCAACTGTTATTCATTTCTCTCTTCGTATTTTGCAGGTCGAAAAAATCACAACGTCCAAGAAACCCAACCTCATTTTGAACGTCGACGGAATAATCGCTGTCTCATTCGTCGACCTCCTTAGGCACTCTGGCTGTTTCACTAGAGAAGAGGCTCAGGAATACATCGAAATGGGCGCCATCAATTCCCTCTTTGTCCTTGGACGGTCTATTGGTTTCATCGGTAAGAACGATGTCTTTTTTTCTATTATAGCAAGGAGTGAAAGCGTGCGATTCTTGCAATTGAAGTTTCGAAGTTTTTTCGTTTTGTACATTTTGTTTTTTGTTTCTGTTTCCTGTGAGTACAGCGTTGTGTTTGGTAGTATGCTCTTCCAGTGTATTTGCTACTAAATCGTCTTCATCAACTTATACGTTTTCCATTGTAGGTCACTTCATGGACCAGAAGCGGCTCAAACAAGGGCTCTACCGCCACCCATGGGACGACATCTCTTACGTCCTTCCGGAGCAGTACAACTAGACGGACCCCTCTCGAGACGACTCCCTCGTATAGCGAACCCTCAGCCCTCGTCTTCATCTGGGGTGTTGTGTTGTTAGCAACTCGTTGAACTTTTCCACTTTACCGCCGCTTTCCCCTTACTCCTTCCCCACTCGCGTGGTCGCTCGAAGCCGCCTGCCTTCTTTTCATCTGAGCTAGTGACTTATGAGGGCTTTTCAGTGCCCCTTAACTCGCACAAAATCCCCTCCATGTTTCTTCGAGTTCGGAGCTCAAGCTTTTCCGTTGACTCATCGGACAATCCCCAGTTTTTTTGACTTTTTTCGAATTATTTTTTGTAAGGAGGACGCTGAACATGGCAGCTTTTGGTTGTAATTGAATTAGGTTCGTAGCGACGTCTTTGGGAAACATCCAGCGCAGCAACACTAAACAAAGTTTGACTAGAAAAATGTGGAATTAAACAATATTCTTTGTAGTTTCGTGTCTTTAACTTCCTTCTTCTGTCTTCAGTTCAGGTTATCCCTGAAGCTCGTGACTATTGCGTTCTTAGGGCAATCCTGATTGAGACCCTTGGCCTATTTAAGGATGGCTCACGAACTACATGATAACAAACTAGCACAGTTTGTGTTATTTAATTAAATTACGGTTGTTCGTATCTCCAGAACTATTAGTGCATAATATATCTGAACACACCATTCAAAAACTCTTTGAGTCTCACAAGAGTTGAAAAACTCTTGTCGTTTGAAACTTTAATAAATGAGAAAGTTTTTCTGCTTTTAAGAGCAAGATAAAATAACCAATTAAATTTCAATTTTAAAAAAATCTAATTTTACACTACGCTTTTTGAGCTTTTTATGCTGAGCCAAAGCTTGCTACATCTTCATAACAATGGAGAATTGGAAGCTCAGTACACGTTGGGATCCTTGTATTACGATGCTTCGGCTGCTGTGCTTATAAGAGTAGCAACACCAATAGTGCTTGGCCGTGTGAAGTTATCACGAGTTATGGAGACTCTCGTGGTATTGATATTATTCAATAACTGTCAATAGGTCAGATATTTCCCCACAAAGGGTAAGTCAGTGGGTTTCGTTACTCTTCTAAAAAAATTCGACTGGAGTCAATTCGAACTGCCTTGGACCGAAGTCTGTCTGGCAGGTTCTCTTTCGATTTGTTGGTGTTTTGTGGACCATTTTAAATCAACTGGTATCCGCAGACTGTCGCCAACCTTTCCGGCCAACGCTTTAGTTCAAAAAGTATAACATTCTATGAAAAAACGCAGAATCAGAGTTCAAGAAAATGAAAAAAAATCTTTTTTCGCAGCGTAGATCTTTCAAGTATAGTTTGTATTGATTGACTGTTGACTATTTTGCCTCCAGGGCGACAAGTTAGAAAAATGGTCATTTTACGAGAGGAATGGCTGTTACGTGCGAAAGTTCAGTTGCCAGCCGTTTAGCTTAGTCGGAAGTCGGTTTCATATCAATCTGCCTTTAATTGAACAAGTAGAATTTAGGCGACTTCGACGAAAAGGGTTACTATTATAGCAACAACGTCGTAGAACCCTAGTTTCAGTGGAGCACCTGTTAAAAGTAACAATTTTCAACTCTAAAAGATTTGGATGAAACAAGCGTTTTGAAATTTCTTCACGGCTTTAGAGTCCAAAAAATACCATTTTGGAAAATGCCTGTACCTGAGATTGAGAGAGAACGGTCGAAGTAATTTCGCTCAAATTTGGTATTTTGGTGCCATAGCAGCACGACAAATGATCAAAAATTACAAACAAAAATGTGGCCATTGAATGATCTTAAACAACCACAGAAATTCCGTAATTCAAACTAAATTTTTTCGTCAACTTTTTTTCGCCGTGGTTCTCTTATAATTCCCTAACTGTTGATATGAACGTTCCGAGAAAAGTAATGTTGACAGTCCCGCGGATTACCTATACGTCAGTTATGCATAATGTCGGCCGTGGGGTGCGTCGCCCCAGATTCAACCATCCAGTGAAAGTTGATCAAACCTCACCAGCCAGGGGGGACACAGGATGAGGAATGTGGTGCTATCCAAGGTTCGTGTTTTGGAATGAACTATTCGGCTTGTTGATCAATGACAAGCTACAAATACTTGAAAAGTATTTTCAAGAGTCTGAAAAGGCATTTCGTGAAGCCTTTGGCCTGAGACGAGGAACAAAAAGTCTGACTTCCGTCATCTGAATTTATAATCAAATTAATGAGAGCTTTTGTGCGTTTCTTTTACTGCTCCACGTTGAAGTTGTTCGTAATTGAGAGAACGGAGTGAGCAATTCCGTCTCATTTACTGCGAACTCATTAGTTGACAAACGAGTCGGCTGATTAGCATTAGCAAGAGGTTAGCTCAGAGTGCTAGATTTCATGGCTCACAGAACGAAGGTGCGGCTGAAAATTTCCCAAAACGAACAGTAGACGAAATATCTGTCATTGCCTCACGTCAGGAACAGGTCAATAAGCTCGTGGATAAACAAATCAATCACTGTTCGTTCCTGTGGGACATACTTGGTGTTCAGCTGAAACTTACCACCACCGTTAACAGAAATACCTGCCCCTCTCTTCACAACATTTTCATCCGTACGGAAATGACGAAAGCAGCGCAATAAACTACCAAAAATTCCTGACAAATTCCAGTTTTGCTCAGTTTTTCCTTATAAATCCCTCTCATATGATACTCGGCGTTCTCAGAAAAACCAAATGGTAGTGCAATGATGGTAGAACCCATATGATGAGGGGCTAATAACCTTTAAACGCTAATTATGAGCATCCACAGAAATTCCATAGATCAATACTGCTATTTCCCGTACTTTTAACCCATAATTACAAAAATGTTTGCATGATGAATTAACACCGTTCATGTAAATAGACAGTATGTGTGAGCGCGATCGAAAGCTGGACCAATTCGGTTTAAATTTTAACCCTAACCTGAAAATCAACATAGAAAGGCACAAGCAAAATGAATCTAAAACCAACTATGGTTCGCATAGTGCTCACAACACCAAATTTTTTTTCTCAAAAACGACTAACGATTTTTATTAAATATTTTGTAAATGACACCGCAACACCATAAAATTCTCATTTGTGGAAAAACTACGAGGGCAGCACAATAAATTGTGAGCAATTTCAACGAAAAGCTGGCTTAGTGGGCTTTTCGTTACGAATCTCGCTCACGTAACAACATAGTTCTCTAAAAATATCAGGATGGTAATGTTATAAGCTACCTACGCGATGGAAGTTTAATAATGTTCATGAGATAATCGATAGCGTGCTCAGAAATTCCTCAAATCTTTTCGTAGCGTTTCCCCTGTATAATCCATGAACTCTATTGCAAAAAAATCGAGTTGACAGTCGCATCAATTATCCGTGGATAACTAATAATGGTCGGGGCATAAGTAAGTAGCAGCCGCTCGATAAATTTCGAAACTTCAAGCGCTACCAGTTATGTTTCACTCGTACCAAGTACAAATGAACTAAGATAAAAATAGATTCGAAGCCAAGAGAAGCGCTGAATGTACGCAGAATTAATTAAAGTTGTGTGATGCGATCATTTTAATTATTCCAATTATTTGAAACACGATTACTATTTGTTCTTGGGGGGGGGGGGGGGGTTCTTTAATTTGACCCTTCT
The DNA here is from genome assembly GCA_020466155.1 of Pachypeltis micranthus. Classification (NCBI taxonomy): domain Eukaryota; kingdom Metazoa; phylum Arthropoda; class Insecta; order Hemiptera; family Miridae; genus Pachypeltis; species Pachypeltis micranthus. The sequence goes on along the minus strand of CM035770.1, from coordinate 51,855,499 downwards.
TTTTCTTCAAAAAGGGTTTAAGTGCATTAACCGAATTTCTTTTGAGGCGAACTAAATCATTTTCCCCTTCCAGAAATAGGTTTTGTCGCAATTTTCGCGTCTCATTCACCGTATGAACATTGCATCCTCCCCCTCCCCCAATCCCTAGAGGCTATTTCTGGGACTGATCCGTATGTGTATAACCCATGACTCCGTTGCCGGAGAAATCCTCTAAGTTATCCTGATGCCCGAAATCATAACAGAAGCAGTTTTACCAGTGGAGGGCCTTGCAAACGGGCCAATAAGTTTACGTTAATATATTTAGTATGTTTACGGTGTTTTATAAGTTTTAATTCTATTTTGTCTACCATCCACGTACTCGTATGTGCCTATCCGCAAGTCTAGGGTAGATTGCCTTTCTTGAGAGTCAGTCCGACTGACGTTTCGCTCAATGTATTTAGCACCATCAGGGCTTTCTCTCCGTATGAAGAATTTAGAGTTTGTTTTATTGTGACTGACTTTCAAGAAAAACAATCCACACTAAAGTCAATTTCAACAGTAAAACTTAGCTCTACGTCAATTCACTTTCCACGCGGTTTTTTCTGCTTAACCAATTCATTTATCACTCAGTTCGTTTGAACTTGGTCAGAAAACACTTCACAGCAGCAGGAAGCGGTAGCCCTCACAGTTCCGTGATTTATTGTGCTGCTCGTATTCATTCCAGAACCATTACTGAGCAATTGGTATACAGAGAATTAATGAGGCTGTAAACACGATTTTTTGAAGAAGGATAGTACTTACTTTTGCAAAGTTATTGGGTAAAAACTTCTAGAACTGGTAGTAAGCGAAACGGCGGTAGTTGAAATTCAGGAATTTCTGGAGTCACCCCCATATATCTAATGAGCATTTTTAAACTCTCGCCCTATAGGTATTGGATCGAACTACTACACCAATTTGTTTTAAAATTCTAGTAACATTTCTGCGGTGTTTATGAGAAAAAAATCGCGCTAAAATCGCGAAAATTTTGATAATTTAGTGTGCTGCTCTCGTCAATTCCCACGAATGGGAATTTTATGGTATAATTGCCTTATTGAGAGCTTTCAATATAAAAAATTTAATCAAAATCGTTAGAGCTGTTTTTGAGAAAAAAATTTGGTGTTTCGATCACTATGATAACTATAGTTAACATTCGATGTATTTTGCTCATACTCTTGTTTTGGCGTCCCATGGTAACCTGCGGGCTAAATATCAAGTTTGAGGGGATTTGGTACGGTCGTTTTCTCTAAAAACCACTCTAAAATCGATTACGTCGAAAATTTTGGTAGTTTATTGTGCTGCTCTCGTCATTTTCCCATGAATGGGAATTTTATGGTATGATTGCCTTATTGAGGGTTATGAATATGAGAAATTTAATCAAAATCGTTAGAGCCGTTTTTGAGAAAAAAAATATTTGGTGTTTTGATCACTATGATAACTATAGTTAACTTTCGGTGGATTTTGTTCATACCCTTGTTTTGGCGTCCCATGGTAACCTGCTGGCTACATATAAAGTTTAAGCTGATTTGGTACGGTCGTTTTCTCTAAAAATCGTTCACATACACACACATTGAGGATTATGTGTGTGACTTGCTTTGATCTTCTGATGATCAACCGAGCGTACATTTAGCGTCGTGATGGGCTCTCTAGGTTGAAGGATATTTTAGGTTTGGGAAAACAATTATATAACATTTGCTAACTGAATTGAACCTGTCGCAAAATGAATTAACCCCATCACGATAAGAATTAAACCTTTCGAAATTACAAATGAACCTTTCATAAAATTAATCCTCTGCACTAAACATGATCAATGGATTTGGAGTGAGTCCCCAAAGCAATACCTTGTCTGTGGACGGCCAATACCTTCCTTGTCGGCTGTCAAACTTTCTTTGAACTTTTCTGTGTCGCTCCAACATTCTCTTCATTCCCTCCTCCTTTCCAAGGTAGCAATAATTTTCGTCACACCAGTGTTAATAGTTTTTTTTAGTTTATGTTAGTAGGTGTGTTTGAGTGGTGGGATAAGAACGCTCGAAGGTGGAACAGTAGAATTAGTAGTGATAGGGACTCTGCTCCTGTTATTAGGAACATAACTCGAATAGCTCTCCACTCCGGAAGGTTTGCGAAAGTGGCCCTGTGCCTATAGTGAAGTATTAAGGGTTGGTTGGAATGAATAAATGTAACTAATGGAGTAACTTAAGCGATGATTTGAGTTGCACAAAAAGTGTGCTTGAAAAACGTTTAGTTCACTAAGGTTTATTTAGCGAACGCTATAAACTATATGCACGTTGCAAAAGGTCTTTTAGGTGCTAAAGGAGGCCTCGGCTTGACCGAATTGCCGTAAAGCGGGAAAAAAACTGACGAATCACGACCACTGACACATCTGATTCTATGGAGAGTTTTTCTCCTCTTCGTCTTTGAATTTCGCTCGAAACGCTTGAGCAGTCGCGATTCGTCTCTCCTGTCCGTATTTCTGGGTAAGGAAACTCGTGCGGTCGCCTCGGCCCCACATTTGCGTCGCTTTCTCCTCCGTCCGCCCTCTCGAAGGAAAGTTCTCAAATCGGGAGGTCGTCGACGAGTCTGGGTGAAGGGGAGCGTAGGAGTTATAGGAGGTTTTTTTAATATTTTTAAGGCCGATCAGGTTGGGGCGGTCGGAAAAACGGATCGGAGAGCGGTCGGAAAATGGAACGGAGGAGGGAGGTGTGTGGAGAACGGAACGGAGAGCGGGCCGCCGGCTCGGACGGTCGTCGAGGGGAAGAAAAAACACCCCGAGGAGCCGCAGTCAAACGAAAGACGCGGAGTTGGCCGGATAAATCCAGGACTGACCTCTTCTCCCGCTCTGTCAGCTTCACCGCCTTGAAATATGTAAGTTGGTCCAATTCGTACCTTCCAAAACGTTAACTATTCATCATTCTATTCGCTAAATAACCAACCTCGTTAGACTTAACATGACACACAACTTCCAATCCCCCTCATCCTGACTGTACCAATAACCCAATACAACTAAAAAATTTGCAAATATCTGCCAACTCATTTTTCTCTAGGATAAACCAAGATGTTTCAATAGGGAGCGCAATCCTCGCTTTAAATATTTGTACACTTTAATGGCTGGAGATAAAACCATATTTCCGAATCAATCACATTTTTCTACCGTAGTACCCTTTTGTAAGATATTCTACACACACAAAAATGCAAACTGAATTTCTCAACAATTTCGCAAGATTTTTGAATTTTTACTGTAGTTTCCAACTTAACATTTATACCCGTAACAATTTCCCAAACAAACCTGGCTGAATTTCTCATTAATCGCCAAACTTTTTTTACTTGATTTTCACAGCAACCTTTATTTGGTCGATTTAAACAGTTTTTATTATACTTTCACTCATGCCTTGTCAATGTTTTTCAATCAATTTATTGATTCTTATACTGATATTTATTTTTTATTTACTAATGTCACGTAATTAAAAAAAAATTAATTCTTCATTTATTTTATTTACGAATAGTTTTTTCGGAGTCTTTACTCAATTTTCTTACGTTTGACGATGTTTCCATCAGTTTTATACTGTTTACAAACAACTTTCACCGGGCTTTCATCGGTGATCCATAACAATTGTTAGCATTCGTACGATTTTTAGTGTCTCTTTAAAACACTTCATATTTTATTTCAAGCCGCTTTCCTCATTTCATTGACTCAAATATTTTGATTGACTAGTCTTTTTTTTTACTGATATTTTCTAATTTGTATGTATCAATTTTTTCTCCAGAGTTTTCTCACAATTTATTGCAACTGTATTGGGCAATTTGTCGATTTATTTTATTTTTCTCGGGGGTTTCCTCAACAATTCGGACTGAATTTCTCAACAAATTTCATCTAGTTTTCCTACTTTCTTCTGCGGTTTACTTTCAACGATTATTACACTATTTCAAACAGTTTTGTCAACGATTTAAGACTCAACTTTTTAATGATCATTGACGATTGTTTCCTGCTACGATTATTCTTCTATTTAGACAGTTTTTACTGCATTTTTATTTATTTATCAACTAGTACGCTTTTGTTAAATAACACGTGTATATTTTTTAATTTAGCAAAATTGTTACAATTTTTTTACTTACAAATTTTAAACAAACAAACTAATAAACAATATAAACCCATTTTAGGCTTATTGGGTTAGCTAAACATTTTTACTTTCTTTGGCTCCACAAAGTAGAAAGGAAAGTTATGTAATCGGCTGAAAAAAAAATTTTGAGTTTTCTTCAGATCTTTACGTTTCCGACCCTCCCGAGTCCGAAAAACACTATTTGGGAAAATGGTCTGTGTGTCTGTGAACGGTTTTTAGAGAAAACCACCGAACCAAATCCCCTCAAACTTCATATATCGCCCGCAGGTCATCATGGGGCGCCAAAATGAGGTTATGAACAAAATTCACCGAAATTTAACTATAGTTATCATAGTGATCAAAACACCAAATATTTTTTTTCTCAAAAACGGCTCTAACGATTTTGATTAAATTTTTTATATTGATAGCTCTCAATAAGGCAATTATACCATAAAATTCCCATTCGTGGAAAAATGACGAGAGCAGCACACTAAATTATCAAAATTTAGCGCGGTTTTTTCCCTTATAAACTCTGCTGAAATGTTACTAGAATGTATAAAAAAATATCTAGTGCGTTGCAACATACAACTTTCATAGTGATTTATAGGGCTGCTCGTACTCATTCCTGGACACAGCACACAACAATAATGGTCCAGGAATGAGTACTAGCAATAAATCACTATGAATGTTGTATGTTGCAATGTACCAGATATTTTACATCCATTTCCAAGACAATTCCGAATTTCTCTACAATCATTTAACTATTGTTACTTGATTTTCCCTACATCGTTTCCCTCATGTTTTGGCTAAGATTTTCGCTCAGTTTATTTATTTATTTGAATTCACTGATATTAACGGCCTATATACTGACGTTGACCTACTTTTTACTTTCCGCTACCCGAAGGGAAGGAAAGTATAGTAATCGGCCCAAAAAAAAAATTTGGGTTTTCTTCAGATCTTTACGTTTCAGACCCTACTGAGTCTAAAAAACCTAATTTCGGCGCGTGGTCCGTGTGTATGTGTGTCTGTAGTTCGATTTGCGGGAGAACGGCTGATCCGATTGAGCTGGTTCTTTTTTGTTTTGTTCGTTATTTTTTGTAGACACCAAAATAAGGTTATGGACGATTTCGGCCGATGGGAAGGGGGAGTGGGGGACGAAAATGTACCAAAAACAAGGGTTTTTCGCATTTTTCTCGAAAACGGCTCTAACGATTTTGATTAAACTTTCAAATTATCTTGTACTAATCAATACCTAACTTTTCTTCTCAATACATATCTCCATGAAAATACGGCGAACGGAGATATGGGCCCCTGAAGCGAAAATAGGTTTTTTACGCTTTTTGGCAAAACGGCTTCAGCGATTTTCACCAAACTCACAGGATGTTTTCAAACATTTAATACCTACATATACTATTCAATAAATGTTCCTGTGACGGTCCATTGAACAGAGATAAAAATCCAAATGTGTCGAAAATAAAGTTTTTTCTAACATTTCCGTAAATTCCAGGGTAACTTTTTCACCAGATGTAATAAATCCTAATGGAGTGTCTTTAAGTCACTCATAGCCACATTTGGTTCTCCATAATTATTTCTGTATATATATGTTGAACGGAGATATAAGCCAAGTTAACTCAGAAAAGGAGATTTGTCGAATATTAATTTATCGGTATTCCAATTTTCTCAAAAACGGCTCTAACGATTTTGATCAAACTTTCGGAGTACTCTCAGCTAACTAGTCCCTACACTTTGTTCTCCGTAAATGTTCCTGTAAAAATGCGTTAAACGAAGATATAGCGCCTGCAAATGTAGCTGGTGTTCGAAATTACGGGGGTGGCGGAAAGTTGTGTGTTGCTACGCACCAGATATTTTAAAAATTATTTTGCCCAGACTTTTCTTTTAATCAAAATAGCAACTATTTTTAGTTTTTATTCTTTTGTTGGTGGGTTCAGTTCTTGTTACATTGTTACTCACAGTTTCCAATAAATTTTCCAACAATTTTCACTGGACATACAAATTTTGTAGCGTTACGGTTAACCGGTTTGTGAGTTGAGTTCAACGAGGTTCATGTAAAGGGAGTAAGAAATAAGTTGGATGAGGTACTAGAGTGGTAAAAGTGAATGCACAGAAGGCTAAAGAAAATTGTGTGGTGCCTCGCACCAAGTATTCGATGAATGTGTATAAACAACGAGGAACAACAAAGTGACAATAAAGTTTATTATCATTAATTTGTCATTTAACATCAGGTGGGTCTTGATGCGATGCTGGTACTGCTGATTGAGTTTCAGCTTGTTAAGTCTCTCCGCACGGCGCCAAAATGTTCTGTCTTGCAGCTACGTGAATGGAATGGGCTAGAGTTGACGAATATCTCCCATTCCGCAGGGGAGTTCGTGATGGGTCAGATTCCATCGTGGCCTTTTCAGAACCTCGAGTCCACCAGATCATGCCAATGATCATTCCTTGAGCCAATTAAAACACGTAATAATTGGCCATTAGGTCTTTGCTTTAAGGTTGGAACTAATTCACTTTTCCACGGATGATTTGCAAGAAACAAACTTCCATGAGTGTTCCGCTCGTCAAAGTGAACATTTTATCCTTCAATCAAGAATTTTATCAGCTAAATTCAAAATACCTATCTTGAATTGGCGTTTCTGTTTGTCAGTCATAGACTTCAAATCTGGAAGCAGGCTCTGCAAGAAAGCCATATCCGGGTCAAACGCGTTAGAACACTCCTGAGGCACTAACAGCTTTTGTTCTGGTTCAAAATACCTGTACTCACTATGGCCGTATACACCCAGTTTCCTCTTTTTAGTATCAACTTCCGGCGGGGAAGCTGGTTGAATTTGACCAGTGAGCAATGAGGATTGCGACGAAGGGGAAGCCGGATCTTCCTGGAGTGATTCGCCCTCTTCGCCCACCTCGGGGTGGAAGTACGCACCATCTTCGCCGTCTGCACGAATCTGCGAGGAATGAGAGCTGCTCTTTGGAGGGCGGGATCTGAGGAAGTTGTCCAAAAATTGAAGATGGGGGGCTAAGTAGTATTCTCTAACTTGCTTCGCGTCCGAGGAGAGAGACGGCGACACGGTTTTCTTGTATTTTCCGTACCTCCCTCTGATATTCTTCCATCGGTCCTTGCAATTGCTGACTGAAATCCGCAAAATACAATTGTATTCACGTATCAAAGATTTCGATGGAAGGCGTGTGAAGTAATTCATCAAAACTAAATTATTGTAAAAATATTTTGTGCAACCAACTCGCAACGAAGTTATGGAAACTTATTTCAATGATAAAACAGAAAGAAAGATTATATTAAATATCAGGTGTTGTTACTGATGATGACTTAAACGTCGAAATCGATCTAACATTGTAACTCAAATTTAGCAGAAATAGACAATGGCTCTTACTCCATTTTATTATTCTCTAGCAACTATTACCCAATGAGGAAACTAGCCAGGCCTGTACTGGCCTACTGGATCGTTGGTCTGCAGGGTGACGCGCGCCTCCACGCTAAGGCAGTTGTTCGCAGGGCTGGTTATAGGTGGGAGTCGACCCCCTAGTCCTTGACTCATTTGGTTTCCATGATTCCAGGACCTGTTTAGGAGAGCTTCCTGTCTGTAGCATACCTCACCACTGGAAGGCATACTGCCCGGTATTATTGGTGCCGGGCGTAGGATGAGCCCCCCCCCCCCCCCCCGTCGACCCAGCAAGGGTCTTATTTGGGCTGTCAGGGCTGAGCACCTGTGCCTTAGGAAGGACAAGTGCTCGGTTGGGCAGCCGTGTGGGCAACCCTCGTCCCCTCAGCCAGCTCCACCTGCCGGAGAGGAATGGATGGGTCCGAGCACACTACTACCACCCGTTTGTGAAGAAACTTCGTTAATTTGAATTTCGGAATGTCCGTGGTTGCACCTAATTATCTGATGAACATTATTACACTTCTACCAATTTTTGGTTTATTATTCATTCTGAATAATAACGTCACGAAAAAATTTCTACAACCCCCCCCTCAAAATTTGATACTTTACGTTTCAAGACATGGAGATTCCAAATCTGCAATGTCCGTCCGCCGTCCGGGCCGTTTTGTGCCTTTAACGTGGTCCAAAAAATTCGTTCTTTCGCACAAAAATCCAATTTGGTATCTAGTTGTGCCCGCCATCTCGGCAATCCGATCGGACGAAGCCCATGGTTGTTATGGACAAAAAAATGATTAAAAAAATTAACGAAACGCAGTATAACGCAGGAACTACAGCGGAAGTCAACGTTTCGTTGTTAGTGCTCCCTCCAGTCTCAATAAAAAACCACCCGCCTCGTCCTCGCCTCGCCTCGCAACGCCACCCACTCGACTCTCGACTCGCAACGTCCCCCGATTGGGCGCCAAGGCCACTTCCTCCGGCTACTGACGTTTACGGGCGCCTGCTGTTCCGGACCGGTGGGGAGACGGTTGCACCTAGGCCTCTTTTGTGGCCTATAACAACCCATCAGCACTTCAGTGGCCTTACCATATGCTTGCTTGCTACTGGTCCTTCCTCATTCAGTCATTCCAGTCACCCCATTGTTCATCTTTGACTGCAGGAACGCTTTCGTCTTGACAGTGACACGCCTTCCAGCGTGCCTGGGAACAGCAGGCGTTTATGGGCGCCGGAGGAATATTTAGTTTTCGCATTTCCATTGTAACCAGGTCATGTTTCGTATGGTTTACTAGTATTTTTCGATGCTGAATTGAATAGGATGGGTCTCGGAGCAGTAATACTAGGTCAAGCTGTTCATCGGAATAATAAACCACTGTGTAATAATTTGCAGGGTTTTTCCTTCAAATGAGTAGTTAACGCCAATTAGGGAACATGGAGTGTGATCAAATGGAGGAAATACTTATTGAACTGTAAACACGATTTTTTTATAGCAATGTAGAATTATAGGGGAAACCTGACCAAAACTTCTCAAAAAACTGCCATTAGTTCGAATTTTGGAATTTCTGGATTCATGATCGTCGATAAACGCCTAGCGTAGGTTACAAGTTTGGAGCTCATCAGAAAAATTTGGTCAAAATCTTTGGAGATGTTTTAGAGAAAAAAATTTGTTGTACTTTGATCATTATGATAACTATAGTAGGTTTTGTAGGTGTGTGTTTTGCAGGCGCGCGAAAATAAGGTTATGGTCGATTTTCATCGTAGTGATGGGTGGGGGGGGGGAGACCAAATTGTACCAAAAACTAGGGATTTTCGCATTTTTATTGCAAACGGCTTCGATGATGTTGATTAAACTTTCAAATTACCTTCTAGTTAATACTTAACCTTTCTTGTTCATAAATTTCTCCATGAAAGTTCGTTAAACGGACATATAGGCCTATGAAGCCAAAATAGGGTTTTTTTTCACTTCTTAGCGAAGCACAGCTTCAACTTTTTTTCGCCCAACTTACAGGATGTCTTATAATAATCAATACCTGTATATTATAATAAATACATGTTCCTCTGACAGTTCATTGAACGGAGATGAAAACTAAAATGAGTCAAAAAGAATTTCCATAGTAACCGCTTCATTGAATGTGATCAATCTTCCAGCAACCTATCCCACATTTTGTTCTCTGCAACTATTTCTGTGTCCATCTGCTGTAGGGAGGTATAAGCCACTATATGTCAAACATTAATTTATCGTTTTTCCAATTTTCTCAAAAACGACTAACGATTTCGATAAAACTTACTTGTTACTCGTAACTTTCTAGTACCTACACCCCCCCCCCCCCAGGACCAAAAATGTTTCCTTTAGAAACACGTCGAACGAAGATATAGCGCCCGTATATCTAGCAAGTCGTCGAATTTGCGGGGTTTGCGGAAAGTTATCATTTCATGTAAAATGTGACATTTTTAAACTTCCTTTTCATGGCGTGTTCGCCCGAGAAAAAAACAATTCGCCGATTTTTATCGCTGTAGTAACTGCTAAAGTCTGTTTTTCATTCTGAAACTGGTTCCGAAATTTATTGAGTTGCTCCTACTTATACCACGACCTTTGTCAAGTAATTAGGGTATAGATGTATGAGGCTATTGATTTGATTTGTCTGAAGAGAATTGTGTTTCGGAATTATCGGGCAACACCTGTGAGGAATTATTATCGTCACTGCGTGGAACCCTGGATATGAATTTCGTGGGGTTGCAACAAAATTAGTTACGAGCTTTATGAAACTCTCGTTGTATTGGCAGTTTATTGTATTACCACTGATGATTTGTCTGAGAACGCTAGTAGCATTCAGACGGGATTCGTAAGGAAGACGTGCGCAAAATTTTTCGATATTTTGTAGTGTTGTTCTCGTCATTTTCCCTCAAATGAAAATTTTTTGGTTCTGTCGCGGTATTTGGAGGTATCTATACAAAAAAAGTCAACAAAATCGTTTTAGCGGTTTTTGCGAGAAAAAAAACAACAAATTTGATCCGAAGAAAACTAAAAAAAAAAATGTAACTTTCCATTCTACTTCGTAGTGCGAAAGAAATGACAAATTGTTGGCGCCAACTCACTCGTTTCTCCGGTTGCCCCCGCGATGTGCGACCAGGCGTTTTCTTGCACGCTCCTGTTGCAGTAATCCTGACGACTGAAATCGTAAATCGCGGGAAATTGTCTGATCAGTTCGCAAAATTGAACGTTGAATTCGAAATCGTCTCGCATCTTGCGACGGAGATCGAAAACGGCGGATGCGAACGCGTCCCTTGTCGGGGCCACTGACTTTTCGAAGGGACGGGGCGGAGGCGCGCGGAAGAGACGCGACCTCGTCACCTCTTCGACGTCCGCTGCGCAGAAGGCTTTGCGCCGATAAGAACCGAGCGGATGGAAAGTAAAAATGGTCGAACCGAGCGGCGCGGTGACGTCGCCTGGAAGCTTCGAATCCAACTCCGTCCCTGAGACGTCGAAACGCTGCCACAAGTAGAGCGGAGTGCGACTGTAGTGGCACTTAATGACAAACTGCACACGCCCACTATACTTAACGACTAAGCAACTGCCGGAAAGGCCCAATACAAAACTGACAACTACTTATTAATTAATTATTATTTTTTATTCAATTATATTGCTTAGTACATTAGGCCAATTCTTCGATTACGCCTATTAAAAAAACCGAGCCTTACTGTTTTTTTTGTCATTGGCATAAGTAAAGGCTGAGTTATTCTGTACTTTTCTTCTTCTTCTATGGAACTCGAACTGAGAGAACAAAGGATGCAATCCATGGACATAACTCGGTAATAAAGTAATATATTTACAGAAACTGATGGCGCTTAAGGTTACAGAATTTATCAAGTTGCTCCTACTTATGCCATGACCATTATTGACTAATCGGCGCATAAGCGATTCATGACGCTGCCAGTTTCGGCCTTGAAGAGGAGATCGGTAGGCTACCAGCTGCGGTCTACAGGGAGGCATATGTGGGGGACAAGGGAAATTATGGGTGGGCAGCGGGCAGCCCTCATCAACAAACTGTTGGTGGACGAGTGGCAGGAAAGGTGGGAGGGCAGTAGTAAGGGAAGATTTACATATGTGTGATTGCCGAGTATTGATGGAAGCTGGGTGGATGGGATTCAATTTCAATTCAAGCTTCGGGGATTCAGTTTGGTTAGATATGGGGTATGTGAATGTGGAGGGGTGGACACCGCCGTGGTGTTCGAGTGCCCGGTGTTTGAGGTTGAGAGAGTGGCGGCGAGGGATGGTGGGGAATTGGATTGGTCGATGGTTAGGAATGTGGGGGGTTTTGGGAGGTGGAGGCGTTTTGGGGAGGGGGTGTTGAAGCGTAGGGAGGGTGTTAGGATGGAGGGAATCGTGCGCAGGGCCCTGTAGGGTGTGTTTGTTTGTGTGTATGTTGGTGTTTTGTGTATATATGTTGGGGGGTTAGTATAGGTTAGTTTAGGTGGGTTAGCGATGGTTTCGGGGGTGGATAAATATCAAGTAGTCCGCCCCTGGACCATCGGGAATGAGTGTTGTGTGAATGTGTTTATTGTATGTGAGGAGAGTGGCAGTGGTCAGAGTGGGAAGGTGAAAGGGGATCGCAGTTCAGGTCGGGATCGCAGCCTGACACCCTTCTCCATGGAGAGGACGGGAGCACATCCAATCCCCGAAATCCCCACAGAGATAAAGCGTAGGTGACGGTAGAACGCCTTTTGGCGATTCTGCTACCCATTAAGGTCCTTAGGCTGCTTAAGCTGTAGCCAAATTGAATGGGTACCACGGGGGCTTCTGCCTGCAGCCGGCTGCGTGGAGCCACATCCCTTTTCTGGGCTATTCGTACTTTGGCAATGGAAGCGCGGGGCAATCAACATCTCAGCTAAAGTAAATAGAGACAAAGATCTACCAACATAGTGGCCCTGCTGCTAGAGCCACAGTTCCAACTGTCTTCTATCCTGCCATCAAATAGGCCTAAAGACAACGACGGGAAAATCTCGTAGGCGCATACTTCGACAACCCCTGAGGGAAGCATTACAAGTTCTTCATGCGAGAGTGTTGTGCAGGCTCTTGTTTCAACGCAATCAGACTGGCTAGTCCTGTAGAATGTCCCTGGAAACTCTCCTCTTGATGGCATTTCCAAGTGACTCAATAGCTGAGAGGATCAGCTTAGTTGAGAAATGACAGCAGTCTGAGAAATGACCTCAACACCCTCTTACCCTACCACACTCGTGGGAATCCGATTTCAGTGCAGCTCAATGTAAACTCGAAAAGTAGCAGTATCTTTATTGATCTGTACCTTAGAGCACTCCACTTGTGCTTTTGCTACATTAATAGTCTGGTTTCTACGGCTATTTAGTCAAATTTTCCACCGGTGTTAGAAATTCAGTCGTCCTTTCCTATCCCAACACGCCACAGGCTCCGATCCGACTTTTCACGTCATCTCATACGTCTTTTCAATTGCCAGGCTCAGTCTTAACTAATCCACCTTCTTACTGCGTTTTTGCACAACTTTAACAATTAAAAAACCTGTGGGTCTGAACTATTTGGGTGCTCCACATTTGTCATGGTGACTACAACCCACTAGGCGCTGAACGAGGACCTTGTGAGTTAAGTTCTCAAACGCTTTGGCTGCGATGTAAGAGACTGGCATTGACACATGTCGCTCAACGAAAATAACGAAGTTAATCGTGATGATTCTCATAAAGAAAGGAAAAATCGTGTTTGGAAGACGTCAAAGAGCAAAAAATTGGGCGTTTCCTTCGCCGCGATTGTCACCGCGACCTTTGATCTCGAGCTGGCAAGAAAAACAATTGTCATGCGTCGTTACGTGATCTGTTGTATTGGTTAGACGTTTCTTCGTGGAGGTTGCCGAGTAAAGCCTTGACGTAGGACGAACTGGAGAGGTTTCAGACCAAACTCGGCAAGCTGTCTGAATTGAAAACTTTCTGATGAAGCTCTCAAAAATTGACACTCGAGAAGTCCCAGAAGAGTGAGAGAGGAACAGCCACCAAACTGGTATTCTCTCCTTGGTACCCCGATAGATTGATCTGTTAATATTTCGACAGGCACTTGTGGTTTCACAACAAGATGGTGGGAAGGATTAGGTGCCTATTGGGGGAAGGACCACCATCTTCTTGGCTGGGACTTATGGAGCTTTAGTTTTTGGAGTACTGGAGGCACACAGTTATTGACGAAGTACAACAACAGCAATGATTAACTGGCCACCAGGGCATTTGGATGTTGTAGGCCCTCCTGGATGGTAACAAACGTGTCACGCTTTCGAGCCCTTAGTATGCACCCTTTGTGACTGCAACGCCATTTGTTCACCAGCGTGGTAGAGCCGACGAAGGAGTTAGTTACTGGTTGGGCGTTTGTGTGAGATTGATGATCTACCTGAGGGAGTTGGCTGCCGCAATCCGTATTTATTGTGAATCTGGTCTCAATTGTACGTACCTCGTTTTCTGCTCGTATTCTACAAGCAAATACTCTTTAGTCCAGCATTGGAGTTGATAATCAAAACATGGGGCACCTTACCTGATTGTAAATTTCAATTGGTCCCCGAAGCACTGAAATGCTAACGCCAACAGGCTTGTTGCACCATCTTGAGCCTAATAAAAGTGGCCCACACTCGCTTGGATCGTATAGTGTAGTTGGTGCTTCTGATTTAGAGGAAAGGTGCTAATAACAAAAGCCTATTGACTGATTGTGCTTCCAGTGGAACCCCCCACATATTGAAAGTGTACTAGCCCAGTTGTGTGAGCCAGGAGTGAAGTCATGGGGTGGGTGGTACCTTACAGGCAAGAATGATATGGGAAGCGCCATCCTTAGCTTCTCAGAATGACTTACAAAGGAATTGGGTCTTGATTCCCCCCTAGGTAATGGAGGAGGAATCCAAGCCTGGAAACACCCGCCCCCACCCCACTCATAGCCAGCAGCAGTTCGTCAGTTTCGTCCGTGATTAGTCTGGAGGTTGGACAGAAAGACTGTAGGCGATCTAACTATTTTCTCAAGCTTTCGTCAGCGCTGGTGATGGTATGGCGATGGCGGTATAGCCCTGGGGAATCCTGCACCATCTTGAGAAATTTTTCATTTCTTGGCGAAATGTTTCTGAACTTGCTTTGTCACAGATGGAAGGCTGTAACTCGCTTTTGTACGAAACAAGAAGAGCACCGTATCACCTGCTGGGCCCTCTCAAGCCAGGTGCATCGTGTCGAATGAGCTCTCAGAGAGCTCCCAGAATCCTGGTGAAACGACTCACTTTCTCATTTCTCGCTAAGGCTGCCATGGCGATCTCCCCTTAATTGAGGACACAGTGAGGAGGGGTGGGAGGACTTTTCAAGGTGCTGAACGTAAGCAGCGCAACGCAGCCACAGTGTGATGGTCCTTAATGGTTTCAACTCCCCAGTGTTTCTGCTGGCAGGTGGAGGCCTGAATCGGACTGCATCTCAGCGATACCACGTAAACATCGACTGGCGATCTGGTTTCGGTCTTGAGCATCAACTACACTGTCGGTCAACACCAAACGTGTACCCACCTAACCGAGTACCTGCGCGATTCATCTGATCCATTTTTTTCGGTTGAGCTCGAAGTGGTAATTACAATTTCGAATGCAGCCATTCTGCAGCGAATGGAGCGGAACTTTTCAATCTCCTCGCTGTGGGAAATCGTTAAACGGATTTCCCATCAGACGAGTGATAACGTGGAACGTATCACCTCCTATCGCTCGCATTAAATCTATCGAACCCATTTGAACAACAATCAAAAAGCAATCGCTTGATGGACGTGTAAAATCCATAAACGATTGCTCACTCTACCGCACACTGAAACTACACTACTGAATAGTGACGAATGAGGAGGGCTGAAGAAAGGTCAATAGTTGAAGCGATTGACTTCATGAAAGGAAGCAATGCAAGTAGAAGAGGGTGGTGCATTAAGTAAGCAAATATAAATAAAACGCCCATACAATCCTGACACATGTACAACTATTAATCAATCGTAAAGGTTTCCACAGTATGTTGTGTATGCGAAGTAAGTGTAAATTGTGTTCCTTTAAGTCTGCAAGTACGCGCAGGGAATACGGCTATGGAATTCTGGATCCACAAATGCATGGCGAGCACAGTGTTGCGACAGGTACACTGTGACGCTCAGCCAAGGGGCCAATCGGAACCCAGCACGAACTGCTTGGAGGTGAAGTTGTCATTCCGACTGACACAGGTCTGTTTTCTTATCAAATGGCTGTTCCTGAACTCTCTCAGTTGTTCAGTCTACTGTCATCAAGGTTGCGGTTTCGCTATCATTTCGGCCACTCGTGCAGCTTACACCGAACCCAACCAGAAGGTCGTTCGGTGTCATCCTTGGGAATCCCGTACCACCTGTGTGTAGTTCTTAATCTGGTTTCTCATCTGATCTAACTATTTACTCGGGTGGCTAGTTTCAAAAGGACAGATCAACTGTGACCACGTTTTTTTGCCTTGACCTTCTTCGCAAACTAGGCGAAACGTAGGCTTGCTTTGTAGCAGTTAATGCTGCTAGGTTTGTCAGTTCGTTTCCTTCGCGCTGGAGGGGCTAGACGTGAATGATGGAGAGTCTTTGAGAGAAAAGAAGTGTCCATGTCGCCATGTCCCGTAAGGAACTGACTCGCCCAGTGGTCTGGCTTTCTACTAAGACGTTCCCTGATGCTGAAAATAACTCATACGTGCCACATCCCTTTGACAAGAATTCTCATTTCGCTTGCCATTTACCTAATGCCCATGCATCTGACGTGACGACGTTTTGCTCAATCGAGAGGTCTGTGCAGAGTTTAGCCCAGAGTGGAGGAAGTTCCCTTTTCAGTCTCCACTTGTTCACTATGCACTCAATGGCAAGTCAACGGATAACTGGCCAGTGACCGCTAGAAGTGCTTCAGTGGAAACTGTCTCGTAGATATACACGACCTACGAAGCAGATGTGGATGTTAGTGATTGACTGAAAACGATTGTTTGAGTTTTCTTCAGATCTGAATCTGCCTGGGCGTTTGAGATGACGAATAAAGTCTGTGTAAAAACTAGCCTCGACGACATCAGCTCAAATTTAATATAACGGACTATAACTGTCATAGTGATCGACGTATTTTTTACCTAGAAAACAGCACTGTTTGTGTGACCAGGTTCAGATTTTGACTCATTTGAAGGGAGGGTTTGCACCAAAATCGCTGTTAGTCCGATGGTCGTTGTATAATTAGGTGCAACTCGATGAATTCCGTAATTCGAACTACTTTCGTTTTACGACCAACTTTTTTACGAAGTGAAACGGAAATTGAATTAGTTAGTGGAGTATAAATAATCACTGAATTGGGCTGGGAAAGTTGCTCAAGATAGCTGTCTACGGTTGCTGATAACGTCGAGTTGAAGAGTAAACGCAAATTGCAGTGATTTGGTGGTTCGCTGGGCGTGGAAACCTTTCGTTTTGCTGTTAATATCATGAGCAATTTTTCTTGACAACTCCGCTCCACGCCAAACGCTCATTTTGAACTCGTAAACGTCCAACTCCCAGGTCTTTTCACGATCGAGCGCGTGTCTTTGGATGGTCTTACCTCCAACCTGAATAGCCCGTTCGTACTTTCCCAGTCAAATCACGAGTCATCCACCAAATCGTCTCGTCAACGTCATGTTTCCGGCCGTTTCCTCTCCGAATTTTTCGAGCCAATTTGCGGCGCCTTTCTTACTAATTTCATTTCTCTTCAAGCCTTCCGAGGCTCATTGAGTCAATTGTAGTCGCAGCCCACTTTCCAACGACAAGAGACCGGCTCGTCCGGATGAGTCAGTCGCCGGTTCGGGTTTTGTAGCTCATTTAAAGGGGGAAAACTCGTTTTGACTTCCAGATTAACTCTAAACCGCATTTCTTTGTTTTTTGTTTCTCGAGCGATCGCTTTTGGAAGAAACCTCGCAAATTATTTCTGTCGTTTTTTTTTTGCAGGACCGACTGGTCGTGGGCCTATCGGATGGACAACTTGTCGCAGCATGAAGGTAAGTCAAGAGGCCAAGGCCAAGACCAGGGACAGGGACTGGGAGGATGGGATGAGGAGCCAAGATGGGAAAGTAGCGAGAGCTTGAAGGTTGTTATTGCGGTACAAAAAAAAAACGGTGTCAGGTTGCACTTTCAAAACTAATGAGCTGAGCCGGATGAGTCCTGAAGCATCATTCCCGCCAAACCGAGTGTTAGTTTCCTGTAGATTTATAAATATGGATTAGCCTTAGCTGTGAGAAGCAAAAAGGAAAAGTATACTAGCCACAGCACTATTTTTAAAATTATCTTCAGACTATTACGAACTTTGTCTGTGTGTGCCCTTGATGCTGATTCAAATGCGCTCAGATTTGATATTAAGTCAACAAATCAACGTTGGACGCCAAAATAAGGATATGAGCAATATTTTGTGCGGTGACCTCCAAATAACATGACACTACCATAAAATCCTCGTATATGGTATGGGCAACTGAAGAGAGCTGCACAATAAATTATCAAAAATCCGAACAGCGATTGCAGTGGAGTTATTTCGTTATAAATCTCGTTCACACGATACTAGCGTTCTCAAAAAAAATCGGGATGGTGTTCGAATATGCTACTTACGCGATGGTGGTTTATTACTGGTCAGAAGGCAATAAAGAGCAATCGCATAAATCCAGGAGTTTGAGCTAACGTCGCTTTTTCGCAGCGTTTCCCCTACAATCCCTGAACTCTAAACCCGAATCTTCTCGCACAAAATCGTGCAATCCCATCAATTGTAGCATGAGTAGCAGCACCCCTATAAATTTCGGAAGTCGGAGTGACACTAGTTTCTACGTAAAACGTCAAGTTATTTGAAACAGCAAAAAATAGATCGGAAGCCACGAAAATCGCCAAATATGCGTGGAACTGAGGAAAGTTGGCTCGCACTAGATATTTTTACAACTTGCAAAGATGTCGACGCCACTTTATTTTATAATCGACTTCCAGATATTTTATCACACACTTTCACAATTTCGTTACGCTATTTCAATTTTCGCCCAATTTATCAACAATTTTCACTCACTTTAACAATAGTTTTTACTCCGCTTTCAATGGGTACACTAAAAATTGTACGACAGCCTTGACACAATTGTATTAATACAATTTTAATCAATTTTGCCGCATTTTATTTACCGTTTTCGGCAATTTTCAGCGGTTATCAGGAAATCCCCTAACGAATTGGGTATTTTATCGATAATTTTCGGATCCATTTCCGGAATATTTACGCTGTTGAAAGATTCGAATCAGCGATAAATAAATAGGCTCCGATTGAATATTCAGCCTCCAAATTGCTATGGGATACCAAAATAAGAGTATGTAGTGAACTATAGTAATCATAGAGATCAAAACCTTAGTTTTTTCTCGAAAATGACTTCAGCGATTTTGATTAAACTTTCGATGGGGATAGTTCCATACTGTCCAACTTTAATTAAAAACGTTCACGTGAGCGTAAATTACGAAAGCAGCTCAATAAACGATCAAAACGTTCTGAAAAATAGTGAAATTAGTGCGGTTTTTAATTTTCTTAGCGGAGGAAAGACGTGCAATTGCAAGATAAACGAATTAAATATCACCATGAGACGCCAAAATAAGGGTATGAAACGCCTTTTTTCCTCAAAGACGCCTTTTTTTATGTGGACAGGCGTCATTAATTTATCGTTACTGTTCGTGGTAAAATGACGAGAGCTGCACCATAAATTGTCAGGAGGAGGGAGCGCAGTATTTTCATTATAAATCTCGCTCATTTGATAGCAGCGTTCTGGGAAAAATAGGAGTAGTACTCCAATAAGCTATCTATACGATGGAAACTTAATGATGGTCATTAGGTAATCAGAAGCAACCTCAGAAATTCCGGTAGTCAAACTAACGTTGATTCATCGACCAACTTTCATCGTAGTGTTTCCCCAATACACGCTCCTGATTAAAATCGTGTTGTCGTTGGTTTTTCAGGATTTTATTTCGTGACGTTCATTAAGCGGTCGTTATTCAGCAAAGCGACTGGGGTAGGAATAAATAATAAGCTTGTTGATAGTATTGGGGTTTTCTCTGCTTTTCTATGGTTATTATAGCCTCTCTATGAAGACATTCGTATTAGTGTTTGTAATGTAATGGTAAGGGTAACTACACCGACAGTTAAATAATTTCGATGGGAATTTCCAGCGAAGCACGACCACCACGATTCAATCCCACGTGCTTCGCAGTCGGTGGCAGGGCTCGGTGGAGGAATTGTCAAAAGGCGTTCTCCCTTCACCTACGCTCGTTCCCTGCCTGGCTTCTGGGAATTGGACCGTGCAGTGAAAGGTGTCAGGGCCTCCTGGGGCCCCTGAACTGCCACATCACCCTGAGCCCATCCAGGCACAACCACCCACATTCACGCTCCGCTCATACCAATTCCAAACCTCGACATAGACTTCTCGATATTTGGCCATCCCGTTATATTATTACTAAGCTGCTCTAACACACTCACCCTCTAAATACGTTCAAACTTTAACTACAATCACACAATGGCGGTCCAGAGGGGGCTACTTATATTTGTCCACCCGTGGTACTGCTCCTACTCTACCTATGCTAAACTATCCTAGGCACACATATACACATACACTGCCCCATTAGTTTCCCCATCACATCTCCCTCGAAGGCCCTGCGCACTTGTCTCTATGAAGGCAATCGCTCAGGAATCAAGAACGCCCTCTCGGCCAGAACCAGAAGCCCCGACTGCACCAGAACACGATAAACCTATACTAACTGTTCGCTGGCACAGTGTAGTCTGACAAAAGAGGTTATAACACCTGTTGAGTTTGATGCAGAAGTATGGTTGTATCTGCGATCGAGCGCAGGTTTCTTCGTTTTGGTCTGATTTCGATCCCAACTGTGTGCTGGCTCCTTTATATCGGTCTTCTGACGTGGAGTGTGATTGCCCTGCCCTGCTACAGCGTATCAACGTACAACCAGTATCAAATCCGACAAATTATTTGTTCAATACCCCTTTCTTCGAGAACTTGGTGCGCTTTGAATTTGATACTTTACGATTCAAGACATCAGGATTCGAAATCCCCCATGTCCGTCCGCCCGAGCCGTTTTGTGCCTTCAACGTGCTCTTTCGCACGAAAATCCCATTTGGTATCTAGTTGTGCCCGCCTTCTTGGCAATCTGATCGGACGAAGCCCATGGTTGTTAGGGGCAAAAAGGGTTTAAAAAATTAACAAAAACGAAAGTTCGGCAGATTTATCGCAAATACGCCCTGTTCAGTATCGTTTTCTAGGTACCGAAAAGATTAGTGAGTAGTTAGTATTAGTTTTAGATGCTGGGGCGAATGAAACAATTCTCAGAGGTGCACGAATTCACTGATATTATAGTGAGCCGGTCTGCTAACTGCAATAACTACAGCGAAAGTAATCGTTTCATCTTTTGTACTCCCTCGTCGTGAAAATTGCCTACAAACGCCTGAAATATTTAGTTTTCGTCATTCCGTTGTTGTCAGGTCATGTTTCGTATCGTTTATTGGTATTTTTCGATGCTGAATCGGATGGGATTGACCTTAAAGTTGTGAGACTACGTCAAGCTGTGCGAGAGAATAATAAACCGTAGCCTAATAATTTGCAACATTTTAATTTTTTCGTTAAAGCACAACAGACATTAACCTATTTTCACTAGTCGTACCGCGGGACGGTTCAGTACTGCATAATTGGGCTATGTGCGCACTTAAATAAATAAATCAATAATAATGCCAACTTGAATTTTCATCATTACTTTTATTGTAGCAGTCCGCAGTTTTATCACCTACTCTACTACATTTTCCACATTTGCCCTCGAAACCTCCTGTTCCTCCAGAGAAGTAGATTTTTGCACACCCCGTGGTGTAATCAACATATCATTGGCCGTATCTCTAGAATATTCGTGTCCGGAGTCACTTAAATGATTGTCGTGCGAAGGGCGTCGGGGCTAAGCAATTCATCTCTATTTTCTATTGCACATCGGAAATTCTCACTCATCGGATGAATTGTATAGTAACAGCTGGTGGATCTTCATTGACTAACTCGACAAGGTCTTTCAACTTACTAACTACATCAAAAGAGTTGTTAATGAAAATGCGGACGTCGTCATTACTCTTCATTTTGCTTAGAGCAATTAGAGCACAAACAAACTTGCCGTACGGGCGGGAAATCGAACGAAGCTTTTGCCACGCTTCTTGAGCAGAAACACAATATTTTATCCGTTTTATTTCACCGGGATTAATAGCTAAAATCAGGTCGGCCTTCGCCTTTTGTGTCATCGTTCGTCCACTTGGCGATCTCCGCTAGAGCTTCTGGTTTGGTCATGCCCCATAGATAGTTCTTAACCAACAGCGCCTCTACTTGAATCTTCCAGGTATCGAAGTCCGGACATTTTAACTTTTTATCAGCTTGCGAGACACGCGCAAAGCGTATGAAATTAATTAATCAACTTTTAAGCAAAAGAATAAATAGATAAAAACCCTGCAAATTATTACACAACGGTTTATTATTCGGATAAGTAGCTTGACCTAGCATTAATGCTCCGAGACCAGCATCGATAAATAGCAAAATGAAACCCAAAAAAAGGTCGAAAAGCACTGAATCGTAATATTAAAATTAAAATAAAAAAACGAAAGTATCTAGAAAAATAAGCGAATAATGAAAAGTTCAATCGAAGGTAACAGATATTTTGCTAACGGAAATAGTTGATTGATTGATTGATTTTATTTAACCACCTGGGGGAATTAGGGCCATGAGGCCCTCTCTTCCATTCCCCCAGGCTACAGGTTTCACAATCATCCTCTAAATTTGCATTTACAATAATAACAATTACTACGACAACTTATTCATATTCCTTTAACAATTTTTCTTTGAAATTTTTTTTGAACACAACAACGTTTTTCGTGAAGTCAAAATCTTCCACATTGTCATTATATATACCGACGGAGCGAAACAGTCATTCGTGGAGGTGAAGACGAGAACAAGGCAATCGGACGATAAAGAGACAAATCGTAGTGCCAAAGGTTATATACGAAACACTAGCGCTTCCTAGAGGAAACAAAAAAAAACTGTCGCCCGTAAACGTTGCGAGTCGAGTCGAAAGGGAAGGCGAGCGGGCGGCGTTGCCAGACTAGACGAAACGTTGACTTCCGCTGTAGTTCCCGCGTTGTACTGCGTTTCGTTAATTTTTTTAACCGTTTTTTGCCCATAACAATCATGGGCTTCGTCCGATCGGATTGCCGAGATGGCAGGCACAACTAGATACCAAATTGGATTTTTGTGCAAAAGAACGAATTTTTTGGACCACGTTAAAGGCACAAAATGGCCCGAACTGCGGCCGGCGGACAGGGGACGGCGGACGGACATGGTAAATTTGGAATCTCCATGTCTTGAAACTTAAAGTATCAAATTTTGAGGGGGGGTTGTAAAAAAGTAATCGTGACCGAAAACATAGGGTTATTATTCCGAATGAATAATAAACCAAAACGGAATGGGAACGAAATTGTATTAAGAGAAAAAAAACATGCATTTTACAAAGCGGAGAAAGCGAGTGAACAACCGAAGACGCTTAAAACATGAAAGCCACGAAGTCAGGTCGTGGCATTTTGGAGGAGCAGTTGAAATCAGCAGAGTGATGCTCTAACGAATTATACGCGATGGTTTTCTAGGAAAATTTGCAAAAATATCCTAATTCCAGAAGTAATATTTTCATCGCAGCACCTGTGAGCTCGACTTGTCAATTCATGCCAATTGCCTACAGCGGCCAGGAAGGTCATTATCTTCGTCGTAATCAGATCATGTTTCGTATCATTTACTGGTATTTTTCGATGCTGAATCGAACAGAGTGGGCCTCGGAGGTGTCAGATTAGGTAAAGCTGTTCAATCAGCGACAACAATAGGAGTTCGATTCATTTCACTTCGATCTTTTTTAATCAATTCAAAGTGGGTCTCATTACGTTCCTAATTTCATTTCCAGTTCGTTTTCACGCCGAAAAGTGTTATTTTATTTATTTATAATTTAAGGAGAGTTTTTAATTTTTGTCTGATTTATTTACGTTGGGTTCAGACACGAACTTCCACTCGTTCCAATAGAAATTCCCTAAACACATTACAAATTGGTATCAGAGCCTGGTTACGACCAACCATGGGTTATTGGCTCAGCAATCTTCTACTGCCCCGCTCTGCTGCCAGATTCAGTGTAACATTGTCGATTAGTATAATTTGGTTAAAATATAAATTTCAGAATCTCTAATTCGAGAGCCGCTGGAAAACAAATTCATTCCCACCAGCTCCCTGTATGGAAATTTTATATTCTCCCTACTTAATAATTAGCAGGTCGATGGAAAGCGATCTGCGTCCGGCTTCGATAATTGAGGCGTCCAAAGAGAAGTAGGCTTCTATTAAATATTTGTTGCGAATCCTTGACGATGCCTTTTGACTACGCGACCAGTCAAACAACGAAAAGACCAGTCGGGCAAACTTGTTATCGTTTGGAAAGTTGATTGAGCTTCAACTCGAAGCTCTTCGCGATGCAGCGGTAGACAGCTGCTCGTTAGGTCGTCAAGATATAACTCTCCGCTATACTGGAAGCCGGAGGAACATGACGACTCACGAAGCCTTCGGTGCCAACAAGGGGAAAATATCCGGTGCGACGCATCATTCAACTTTCCTCAACCCCACGTACATTCATTACTTTAACGTTTTTTTAACGCTCTAATCCAAGTAGTCCTGACCAGTCAGTGTCGGTTGACGAGAACGCGGTAGTTCGAGGATTTCCCGGGTTGCCAACGTGTAGGTCTGTTATGGGACTATCAACGCGTTGTGGTGGATGGGGGGAGTCTTGTTTGATGTTCGGGAATTCCAGAGAAAACACGGTTAAAATATCTTTCCGCAGCCCAAGTACTTTCAGCGATTATCGTGACTTAAGCTACTAGTCCTATCCTACTGACTGAACTGATTAGCGGTTAAAGTTGTAGAATTTTTTGAGGCTCTCCCACTTATACCTCGGACATTATTCAGCAATCGGCCATGAGACTCAACTTGAATTTTTTAAGAAGGAATTTGTTTACTGTTTTGGATTATCGGGTAAAACTGTGAAAAACGTTAGCAAGTGAAACGGCGCTATTGAATTTCAGCTTTATTGTGGTTGCTCCTGATTATTTTACGAACGTCATTAAACTCTCGCCGTACAGGTAGTTTATTGGACTACCATCTTGATTTGTGTGAGACAGCAAGTATTATGCGAGCGGGATTTACAATCAAAAAGCTACACTAAAATCTAATATTTTCTTCGGCGCTTGATATTGTGCTGCTCTAGTAATTATCCGTAGGATAAGCATTGTATGCTACTATCGTGTTATATGTAACTGTCAATACAAAAAATTAAATCAAACTAGTGTGTGTCTGTAGTTCGATTTGCGGGAGAATGGAGGAACCAATTGAGAGATCGGGAGAGATGTACTAAAAATTAGGCGGTTTCGCCTTTTTCTCGAAAACGGCTGTAACGATTTTGATCAAACTTTCAGATTATTTTCTACTAGTTAGTATGAAACGTTTCTTCCCCTTACGTTTTCTCCATGAAAATACGGTAAACGGAGATATAAGCCTGAAACGCAAAAATAAGTTTTTTTAACGCTTTTTGGCAAAACGACGTCGAGTTTCATCAAACTCTCAGGATGTTTTCAAATAGTTAATATCTATATCTTGTTTTCAATAAATGTCCCTTTGACAGTCCACTGAGCAGAGATAAAAATCAAAATGTGTCGACAATAATGTTTTTTTGAACATTTTTGAAATTTCTCGAGTAACAACGTCACTGGACTTCATGAATCTTAAGGAGTTTCTTCTAGCAACTTTTACTCACATTTTTTTCTGAGTATGTATTTCTGTATATATCTGCTGACCGGAGATGTAAGCCCAGTTAACTCAGAAAAGGAGATTCGTCGAATATTAATTTATTGTTTTTCCAATTTTCTCAAAAACCGTTGAAATGATTTCTATCAAACTCACGGGGCACTCTCAGCCAACCAGTTCTCAATAAATGTTCCTGCTGAAATGCGTTGAAGATATCGGGTAACTATAATAAATGTAGCCGGTCGTCGAATTTCCGGGGGATGGAGAAAGTGGTTGCTACGCACCAAATATTTTTCTTATGAATCTCGCTCGTATACTAGCATTCCCAGAAAAATTAAGGTGGTCGTCAAATTAACTACCTATACCATGAGTATTTATTAACCTGTATACTTAGGAGCGGCCCCAAAAGTTTGGATTTCAACTTCGACCGGATTCATTCAGTACCACTTCTCACAGCGTTTAAAAGATGAATCCAAAACAGTAATACGGAAATTAATATCCTGCTCAAAAAAATCATTTTGACAGCCTCACGAATCATCTGTCAGCTGGTCGCTCAATGTTAGTCGTGGCATAATAGTAGGAACTCAATAAATTCTGAAGAAAACTTTTAATTTTTCTTCTGCCGATTACATTCTGCCTCCATACTCCATTGCTATGAAAAGTTGAAAGCACACTTAGTCCATGTTTGTGGAATTTTTTGATAACTTACCTGTTGTGCTCCCGTTATTTGCGTACCAATTTTAAAATAACATTGGACAGTTTGAAACTGTCAATCAAACATGTAATCAATCGTTAAAGCCTTTTTTGAGAAAAATTATTTAGTGTTTTGATAACTATGATAATGATGGTTATGTTTGGTTCGATTTTGCTCATAACGTTATATTGGTGTCTCATGCCGACCGGCTCGAGCCCGAGGACAGACGTACTCTCGTCATCGCGTTAAGAGACTGACAATTATCTCAAATCGCGTTGATCGCTCTCTGAAGCGAAAAGACCCCGACGAAATGGAAAATTGCTTTTGTCGGCCAATCACGTAACTTTCCTCCCTAATTCCTACGGTTAAGGAAAGTGTAAACGTTAGTAACGGCCATTTTCCAACGGGAGTTCCGGCTTTTGCCCGCAGAGCCGCGGATTTTTACTGCCGTCGCTTTCCCGTTTCTGGGTCCTCCGTCTTCCCGTTTTTCTGAAACGACTGTCTCTGGACCGATGTTGCTGGGGCAAATGTGACGCTTTGAGCGCAAAACTCAGGCTCGCTGAGCCGAATCGAACGACCGTTTAAAGATCTGGAACGCCAGAGACGCGACGATCGAGTGGCAGCTGGAAAGTCGTCGAGGTTTAATGGCGTTTTCTCTAGTTTTCTACTGCTTCTGAAGTATTTGGTACAAACGGGCTCTTCTGCACTAGTCTATTGTGGGTCAGTGAAGTCATTTACAACGCTCAGTTATTGAAAAATGGTGCATTCCTACCATTTTAACACGATTTCGGTGCTAACAGCTACCGATTGGCCTTATTCGAGAGAACACGTCTATTTCGACGTAGTTTCGTATTAAAAATATCAGGTGCGCCACATCGCACAACTTTTCTTAGCTCTACATAAACGGGTTTTGCTCCTAATTCAATTCTCAGTTCATTTGAGCTTAGTAAAACACAACTTGTTGATGGCAGAAACCGGTAGCTCTTACAGTTCTGGAATTTATTGTGCTGCTCGTACTCATTCCCTGACCATTATTGAGCAATTGGTACGCAGAGAATTGATGAGGCTGTAGATGCGATTTTATTTGAGAAGCATAATAATCACTTTTCCAGAGTTAACGGCCAAAACGGTGGCAGTTGAAATTCACCAATTTCTGGAACAGCCTTTGTATATCTTATGAGCTTTGTTAAGCTTTTTTGTACTTAATACTTAATACCTTCTGAATTTTTCTGAAGACCCTAGTAACATTTGAGCGGAGTTTATATGTGAACAACTGCGCTAAAATCGATTTTTGTCGACAAGTTTGGCAATTTATTGTGCTGCTCTTGTCATTTACCCTAGGATAGGAGTTTTATGGTATAATTGCCTAATTGAGAGCTGTACGTATACAAATTTTGATCAAAGTTGTTTGAGCCGTTTTTGAGGAAAAAAATATTTGGGTATTAAAGAAATTGGGTTATGTCCGCCAGTAGGCAAATTACTAAAGTTAACGTACCTGTTAGTGAGTCCGTCTCCTCTGGCTTGTGAGTTACTGTGGGCAAGCGCTTTCGATGTAAAGACATCATCGTCTGGCCGTTAAGTCAGTACTCCAGTAATTTGCCTTCTGGCAGATATAACCCAATTGCTTTAATATATGTACTTGCTTTAATGTATGAGTACTGACTTAACGGCCAGACGATGATGTCTTTACATCGAAAGCGCTTGCCCACAGTAACTCACAAGCCAGAGGAGACGGACTCACTAACAGGTACGTTAACTTTAGTAAAATATTTGGGGTTTTGATCGTTATGATAACTATAGTTAGTTTTGAGCGGATTTTGCTCATACCCTTATTTTGGCGTCCAATGGTGACCTGTGGGCCAGATATCAAGTTTGAGCTGATCTCAGACTCCCACTGGATGGAGCCAACCAACATGATCACCCCTGTCAAGAGATAGTAAGTTGCCAATAGGTTGGTGCTGAATGAAAGCAATCATCTACGAGTATATAGTGGGGAGTTTGTGAGTAGCCAACATCTAAACGTGGAATCCCCACACTCAAGCGTTGTTATTGGTGCAATATGTCCTGCTAGGTTGAGCCAACCAGCACCCTGTCACGTGGTTCTAAGTTACGGATATTTCAAATAGACGCGGCTAAATGTAGGCAACTGCCTGAATAGTGGACAGTATGACATTAGTTGACAAAAGTGAAATTGCCTTGGACGATATTATGCTACATATTACACTAGATAGACGAGGCTAAATTTCGAAAATTAGAAAGTGTTACCTCAGCTCAAAAGAACCATTCCTTTACTGATCCCGTGTACACTGAACGTCTTGTACAATTCTTGACTTTATTGTGAGGTATTAAGAATTTATATGTCAAGAGTATTTGACCAGGGTAGACTTGAATGAGTCACAGAGACGGGTTTTACTGCAAAGCGAAACTAGTATTGAAGATTTGGGAAATCATGACAAGATGACTATGGAGAAGTGGCTGGAACCGGATAAGAGTTTGAGTATACATGCACGAACAATGGGGCTTTGGAGGAGTGAAACTGGTTGTATAAGGAGTGAAGGAAAAATACGAATTAGACGTCGAAGTGAGGTGTGGTGTCTGTTGAGAGAACTGTGATACGACTCTATTCCTCGAGAGCTAGTGGGTGAATGTGTATTGGGAGAACTGGGAGATGATCGACTTTCACAAGAACTCTTAAGTGACGGAGTTTGGGAGGAGCTGTCTTTAGTGGAGAGAAGTTTCAATTGAGGGGAGAGAAAAGGATAATTTGCAAAGTTCGAAAGAAGGGGAACTCCGTTGTCAACCAGAAATAACTGAAGAGGAGGACTTTCCACAGGTAAACAAAAAGGGCTTGAGGACAGAAGGTATTCGGGGAAACAATGACTTTGCTGTTTGGGCCAGTAAGTCCTGTTAGGGCAAGTGCGAACATTCCGAGGTCAAAAACCCCAACTAATTTGGCCTGGGCCGAACACAGAGAGTAGCAATCAACCACGCCAACTGGCATGATTATAAGGGACAGTTACAGCGCTACTGAATATGTCTAATTATTTACTGAACGACAACAAACATATCTTTTGAATATAGATAAGTCACCCATCTCACAGGGCCTCTTCTCATCTCCCTGGGCCTTCTCTCGTAAGAGGACGAACTAGGATCCTTAGTCATCGAAATAGCCACTCCACTCACTTACATAAGGAACTGCTCACACACAGACTCAATAACTGGGAAACATGTATAAAATCAGAAGGAGACCATTCTTGATAACTTTCTTAAACACGTGTAGATCTTGATCACCACTCCAGAGACTAAATGATCATCACTCCAGGGGCCACCCATTCTCTTTTTTATGCCTCCATTTATAGCACTCTTGCTCCCCCCCCCCCTCGGTACCACTATGTGCATTTTCTCAAAATATCGACAATCTTGGTAGTGTGTAATACGTTTGTTGTGCATTATTGGGCTCCCCTACGTGTTAAATAAATACATTGTGAAAACCTCCTGCTTCACGCTGATGACCTCCATTAGAAACCTAAAACCTGAGGTTGCAACTCCATGTAGACCTTGTTCTTCCCTTCGTTACATTTCGATAACGTGCCTGACTCTTTTTGTTGCAGCAGATGTGTTCGCTAGTGCGAGTCACGAAGACTTCGTTCTAAGGACGCCATGGCCTGTACTCTCTTTAACCATCTCCTACCTCTACTTCGTCCTCGTCTTTGGACCCTCCTTTATGAAAACCAAACGACCGATGACGCTGAAAAGAACCATTCTCGTTTATAATTCCGTCCAAGTCGCCTTTTCGTTTTGGTGGTTTTATGAGGTGAGTTGTAAGCTGTTGTAGAACATTTACACGTACGAAATTCAGATGATTGTGGGAAGGTTGAATCTGAGGGGTGAGGGGAATCCTCAGACTGAAAAAAGGTGAAAGGAGACGGGTAACTTGGAAAGGACAGGGATCTTATCAGGACAGAATTACGCGCATAGAGATAGCAAACTACCCTATGAACGGTAGGAAAACAATATACAACTTTCGGACTAAGATTGTACCGAAATCGATTGTGGTACCGAAATTTGCTCAAAAGTATCATGGGAAAACCAGACATAAAATGTTACACGGATGGAAAGGATCAAATTTGTGGAAAGCCAGGTGTGGGGATATTTATCTCGGCACCAGAACGGGAGGAATCAATTCCATTAGGAGCACACACAACAGTCTTCCAAAGTGAACTACTGGCAATATTAACGGACAACCAATCGGCTATAAAAACACGTGCTAACGCAATAGTTAAGAGCCGCCTGGTAAAGGAGAGCCTAAATCAAAACACACCTTGACGTTGATGTGAATATCGAAACATAAGGGAGATGTAGTGAGATCAAGAGAGCGGATAAGCTGGCCAAAGATTGGCTGCACAATTTCACGTTTCAATTTCAGGTTTATATCAGTCTACTGACATGGAAGTTGCGGTTTCGCCATCATGCAATAGGCCTTCCACATCCACAGCATCCACCGAACCCAGACCTGTGTAGGTATGGCAGGTATTTGGTTGTTCGCCATTCTCCCGATGGAGAGCTGTTGCCCATGTTTATACCGCGTTATGGTCTACTCACCGGAGGAATCCTATACCATCTGGGAGAAGTTCTTAATCTGGTTTCTCATCTGATCTAACTATTTACTTGGGGTATCACGTTTCTTTGCTGAAGTAGGCTGTATCTTCTTCGCAAACCCTAGCGAACTAGTTGTAGGCTTGCTTTCTAGCAGTCAATGCTGCTAGGATTGTCTACTCTCCCAACAACTGTCGCTCACTGTTGTAGAAACTAGAGTGGAGCAGCATAGTACATCACAGCATTCTTGTCTCCCACCATAGGAGCACAATGCTCTTGCGGAGAGATAGAAACAGACAAACACTTCCTATGTGCATGCCCACTATGATTCAGAACTAGCTTAGAAAGACTAGTAGGAGGGGGGATGACAATGTATGCCAATCCTCAAATATGTGGAAGTTACTGAACGAATTCCAAAACCCACAGGGAACCAAAGCTGGATCCCTATAACCCTGTAGGAAATGGGCACTGCAACCACAATCCAGGCCATTATTCCCTCGGCTTTGGCTGACACTCTGCAGTCTTCTTCTCGTGCCTTCTTAGCTAATACTATGAAAATTAACGTCCAAACGTGAAATGTTCAGTGTGTAGTGTAATGTGTTGCATCGTAACGATGGCTCAGGAGATGATTTGTTGCCAAGAGAAGGAAATTCAATGGATGAGGTGCTCTGCATCAGAGTGATGTTCATTTTCCTCTGGATATTCATCATGAGTCGCTCTGTATGTTCTGTGTTGTTACTATCTATTTTGCGCGTCGCCCGTCCAGAAATTCCCCCGTGATGAATTGTTGCCTCTCAATGACTTGAATTAAGGTCATAGCAAGATAAAACTAGTTCTGTTGCCAACTGTTAGTATTTGCAACACACCACAATTGAGTTCTGATGTTCTGCAGTAATTAGTAAACATTGTTTTGCTTTATTTCAGTCGTTGAACGTCATTTCATCGCTGGGATGGAGAGAATCGTTCAACCTTGCAGGAGGTTGTGCAGCGACTAAGCCTCATGTCCACAAAAAAGTAAGAGCTCGCTCGGATAATCTGCCGATAGCTTGTTAACGCCTTTCCGATTGCCTAGTTGCGTAGAGCAGTTGACATAGCCACCTGTAGGTATAGCAGTCAGGGACATTACAAATGAGTGACAAGCATCAACCCAGCAACTGCCCAAGGACCTCTCTACTGCCTATCATTGACCATTAAAAATATGTGTGGCAGGCTCCATTTCATCTACATACTCGTACATCCACACAACATTTCTCGCGCAACGTTGATCTTGTCAATTTTTAATTTTACAACATTCTCCCTTTATACCCTTCCCACCACTATCTTCCCCCTCCTAAATGACCACTCGGCACATCCTGCTCCAACTGTCAAAGTCATCTGCGTCTGACGTCTGCACTTTAAATTATTTTATAAACATTTCTAACTGCATTTAATTTCACTACTACGCACGTTATTATATTTAAGTTACCAGTAAGTTATTTGAACTTGATTGCAGATCAACATGATGGGTTACTGGTACTTGATCAGCAAACTAGTCGAGCTGTTGGACACAGTAAGTTGTGCTTGCAAATATTTACATTTTGTCGTCTACTATAACATCCTGGTGCTCTATTTCATTGCCTAACTCGTGTTAGACGCGGGGCAAAGTGCGGGGATTTAATAATCTAAGTCTATCGGGGTTTTGTAGAATTCGGTTTATTACATTTAGGCTACAGCTCAGCAGTTATGACGCGAGCAGGCTTCGGGGCAAATTCCAGACACACCTGTGTAGCCTATGGCCATATGTTGTTGACATGATACGCGTTAATTGTAGAATCCATTTGCTATAGGGATGTGAGTGAATGTGGCTGAGTAAATAAGCTTTGTCCGTCCCAGCACATCCCAAAATCAAGGTTTTTAAAAGTTTGGCAACTGAAGAAAGCCCTCGTTGTGACCTCGAATGGGCCTATTCTGCGGTGTCCATGAGCAGCCTAGTGTCCTCCCGACTTCACCCCCAGATCCCAAAGGGAAGCTCAAGGAACCTGATTTTATAAGGGGGTGGCAGATAGGTCTGTTCTGTTATAAAAATGACTGTTCCTTAACTCATGAGATAGTTACATCCAGACAAAAGTCATGGAGGTTGCGGTGTCTCTATCGTGCAAGAACTCAGACCTGTGGAGATACAGCAGGTTGTCATTTAGCCAGTCTTCGGGTGGTGAGCTGTTGCCTGTGTGTCACTGCATTTTGGTATGACCGTGAGGAATTTGTACCATCTAAATCAGGTTTCCCTCCTGATCTAATTATTTACTTACGATGCAAGTTTCAAAAGGAGGACCACCGCGAAGAACTCATGTTGACACACCCAGCCGACGCATCTCCTCAGCACTTTTCTTGCACCACACACCATGCCAGGACGCGGTCCATGCTGCATCAGCGAACGAAGATCCGTTCTGTCGTATTTGCCCTTCTTGGTTTGCGACTTCAACGAAAGATCCCGGCTACCAGATACTACCTGGACATCCAGGATCACTGCAGACTGACGATGTGAGGCTCAGTCCTTCTCCAGAGACAACCCGGTAGTGCCGCTCTCCCTCCACTTCCCATCCCTCAGATGACAATGCGTACGTGGACACACCCGCACCACATGATTCAGCGACTCAAACAGGTTACCACAGGCACGATAGCGAGCATTCACAACAACCCAAACCGAATTTGAAGAAAATCTTTTTTGACACGATTACAATACTTTCCTTTCCCTTTGGGCAGCGGAAAGTAAAAAGTTTTTCTTCAGAGCTTTACGTTTTGAGACCTACTGAATCTAAAAAACCTAATTTCGGCGCGGGCTGGGAAGTGGGGAGAGAGAGAGCGGCACTGACAGGTTGTCTCTGGAGATGGACTGAGGCCTGACATCGCGTTTTTGTAGACACGAAAATGAGGTTATTGGCGATTTCAGTCGATGTAAAAGGGGGGTGAGGGACGAAAATTCACTACAAACTGAAGGTGGAATCGATTTCGATCAAACTTACGAAAAATTTTCAACCAACTAATACCTAAATTTTGTTCTCCATAAATGCCCTCCTTCCATCTTACTGCTATTACTCCATTGAACCACGTACCTAATATCGCTTCTTTCCGTTTGCATCCAACTCGCTGGGATTCTCCCCAATTGGTTTTTAGAGTGGTTTCCCCATGAAATGTCTAGTGCTTCTAACCAATTTTATGATCAAAGGATAAAATGGGGGCTTGTTACCGCAAGTACTGTAACGACTCGTCAGTAATACAATATTCCTCGTGTTTCCAGATCTTCTTCGTCCTGAGAGGGAAGCAGAGCCAAGTGACGTTCCTGCACGTGTACCATCACACTAACATGGCCATTTCCACGTGGTTCTTCATCAAATACAATCAAGGTACTTCAAAACAGCATGTCACTGTCCTGTCTTATTTGTGTGTTTGGCGGTACACGAGAGAACCAAATAGGTACAAGATCGGTGATCAGTATTTGAGATATCGATTGAAACCTTAGTTTGCAAAGTTGGACTACTGGTGGAAGGAAACTTGACTGCGATAGGTATCTTCGTGTCGAGGTTCCAAGCACAACTGCCACAGTTTTAAAAGTAGAGGGTCTTTAAAGTGACAGAGTGAGCGCGTTGGTTTGAAGAATGAAGACTAAAATATCTTGCATAATCCATCACGCAACTTTCCTCTACCCTCTAGCAACAATCAAATCTGCTTTTCAGTCAGTTCAGAAACAATAATAGTTTGAATTTCGGAATATTCCGGTTATTTCGGTTTTGCTCTACGACATAGAAAGGAAAATTATGTAATCGACTGAAAATATCTGGTGCGTTGCAACACACAACATTCCTTAGCTCTACAACAATTCACTTTGTACATGGCTAATTCTATTTAATCAATTCATTTATCACTCAGTTAATTTGAACTTGGTCAAACAACGCTTTACGGCAGCAGGAAGCGGTAGCGCTTGACGTTCCAGATTTTATTGTGCTGCTCGTACTCATTGCAGGACCATTATTGAGCAATTGGCACACAGATAATCAATGAGGCTGTAAACACAAATTTTTTGAAGAAGGATAGTAATTACTTTTTCAGAGCTATTGGGTAAACACTTTTAGAACTGGTAGTAAGCAAAACGGCAGTAGTTGAAATTCAGGAATTTCTGGAGTGAGCCCCATGTATCTCATGAGCGTTTTTAAACACTCACCCTTTAGGTATTGGATTGGACTACAATACCAATTTTCTTAAACATTCTACTAACATTCCAGCGGAGTTTAAATGGAAAAAACCGCGCTAAAATCGATTTCGTCGAGAGTTTTGGTAATTTATTGTGCTGCTCTCGTCATTTTCCCCCGAATGGGAATTTCGTGGTATAATTATCTTATTAAGAGCTACCAATATAAACAATTTAATCAAAATCGTTAGAGCCGTTTTTGAGAAAAAAAAATTGGTGTTTTGATCACTATGATAACTATAGTTAACTTTCGGTGGATTTTGCCCATACCCTTATTTTTGCGTCCCATGGTAACCTGTAGGCTAGACATCAAGTTTCAGCTGATTTGGTACGGTTGTTTTCTCTAAAAACCGCGCTAAAATCGATTTCGTCGAAAATTTTGATAATTTAGTGTGCTGCTCTCGTCATTCTCCCACGAATGGGAATTTTATGGTATAATTGCCTTATTAAGAGCTACCAATATAAAAAAGTTAATCAAAATCATTGGAGCCGTTTTTGAGAAAAAAAATATTTGGTGTTTTGATCACTATGATAACTATAGTTAAATTTCGATGGATTTTGTTCATATCCTTATTTTGGCGTCCCATGGTAACCTGCCGGCGAGATATGAAGTTTGAGTGGATTTGGTACGGTGGTTTTCTCTAAAAATCGTTCACTGACACACACACAGACCCACAGACCATTTTCCCAAATAAAATAGTGTTTTTCGGACTCAGGAGGGTCGGAAACGTAAAGATCTGAAGAAAACTCAAATTTTTTTTTTCAGCCGATTACATAACTTTCCTTTCTACTTCGCAGTGCCAAGAAAAGTAAAAACTGTCTAGGCCCTCATTAATACTCTGTGCAGCAATTGCTCAATAATGGCCAGAGCGTGAGTACGAGCAGCACAATAAAATCCGGAACTGTGAGACCGCCGTATTCTGCCGCCATGAAATAATGTTTCACATGAACCGAGCAAAAATAAATTGAGCTATGGAAAGTTGTTGAGTGCGGCGCACCAGATAATTTTCCACCTCTTTCAAACTGCCATTATTGGGTTACCGTTACATAACGCTAGTATCGTATAAGCGGAATTTATAGATAAACGCCTACGCTGAAATCGATTTTTGTCTAAATATTGTATAATTTATTGCGCTACTTTCGTCACTTTTCCACAAATGAAAATTGTAAGGTACTGTCTAATCATTCGGAGATATCCATTCGAAAAATATTATCAAAATCATTAAGGTCTTTTTTAAGGGGAAAAATATTTGGTGGTTTGATCACTATGATAACTATGGTCAGTTTTGAGTCGATTTCACTCATCTATTTTGCCATTCCGTGTTAGTTTTCAGGTGATGTATCGCATTTGAGTTCATTTTCACTTTCTCAGAGACTCAGACAACTTTCTCAAAAAACCGTTACGTCACTAGGAGCTGATGATACAAAACGATTTAATTCAAATCGCTACATAAATAGTTGTGAGCAAAAAAAGTCCTTCTCCTTCAATTGGCTTTCCGTTGACTAACTTACCTTTTTTGTCTCTTGAAGGTCCTCAATCGATGATAATTGGCGCGTGCAACACGTTCGTTCACGTCATCATGTACAGCTACTACCTTCTGGCTGCGCTCGGGCCAAACGTGAGGCGGCACCTTTGGTGGAAGAGGTACATCACGGCCCTTCAAATTGTGAGTAAACCATTATTTTGTGCGTGCGTGTTAACAACCTAACGTTTTCGTAATCCGCGGTTGTGTTATTTGTACAAAAAGTTAACGTTTAATTTTACGTTCAGTGCTAGAAATAAATATCTGGTGCGTAGCAACACACAACTTTCCGCCACCCCTTTAAGTTAGAACACCACCTTCACATGCGGGCGCTATATCTTCGTTCAACGCATTTCTACAGAAACATTTATAGAGAACAAAATGTAGGGACTAGTTAGCTGAGAGTACTCCGTAAGTTTGATCGAAATCGTTAGAGCCGTTTTTGAGAAAATTGGAATACCGATAAATTAATATTCGACAAATCTCCTTTTCTGAGTTAACTTGGCTTATATCTCCGTTCAACATATATATACAGAAATAATTATGGAGAACGAAATGTTGGTATGGGTGACTAGAAGACACTCCATTAGGATTTATCACACCTGGTAAAGAAGTTACCCTGGAATTTACGGAAATGTTAGAAAAAACGTTATTTTCGACACATTTTGATTTTTATCTCTGTTCAATGGACCGGCACAGGAACATTTATTGAGAAGAATATGTAAGTATCAACTATTTGAAAACATCCTGTGAGTTTGGTGGAAATCGCTGAAGCCGTTTTGCCAAAAAGCGTAAAAAACCCATTTTTGCTTCAGGGCCCCATATCTCCGTTCACCGTATGTTCATGGAGATATGTATGGAGAGGAAAAGTTAGGTATTGATTAGGAGAAGATAATTTGAAAGTTTAATCAAAATCGTTAGAGCCGTTTTCGAGAAAAATGCGAAAAACCCTAGTTTTTGGTACATTTTCGTCCCCCACCCCCCTTCCCATCGGCCGAAATCGTCCATAACCTTATTTTGGTGTCTACAAAAAATAAGAAACAAAACAAAAAAAGAACCAGCGCAATCGGATAAGCCGTTCTCCCGCAAATCGAACTACAGACACACACACAAACACACGGACCACGCGCCAAAATTAGGTTTTTTAGACTCAGTAGGGTCTGAAACGTAAAGATCTGAAGAAAACCCAATTTTTTTTTTTTGACCCGATTACTATACTTTCCTTCCCTTCGGGTAGCGGAAAGTAAAAATCAGTTCGACGTTTAGAATAATAACGCTTGGTCGTAGTTGGGCTACTGTGGTTTTGTGGCGTCGAGGTAAGTATGATTTTAATTTCTGACCACTGCGATGCCTCTTGAGGAATATCTTGTGCGAAGCATCACGCAACTTTTCGCCACCCCTTCAACTTTGACGATTTGCTATGAATACAAGCGACGTATTCCTGTTCAAATCATTTATACAGGAACATTTATTGGGAACAAAAAGTAGGAACTAGTTAGTTAGTTTTTTGTTTTTGAAGCGGAGGATGGAGGCGATACCCTCACTGCAGCCACAAACGGGCTTATTGTAAGGGCGTCCATGATCCTCAGATCGTGGCCCCCCTGCATCACCCCCAGGCCCCGCAGCATTGGTCCTACTTGTTGGGACGTCACCTATGCGCCCCCACCACCCCGCACAAAGCGGAGGATATCCGTAAGTTCTGCATTCGCCACCCAAACACGACGGCACGATGCTGCGAGTCCATCAGATACGCACAACACCTCGCAGAACCTGCATACCTGTACCTCGCACTTGCCAATATTTGGACAGTGACCTAAAAAAACAGGCTACATATGATCTCATATCCTACCTCCCCAGTGCAAGCACCTCCTTGGCCCTCCCTTTGGAGAGTCCGATGACTCAAGGCAGCAGCCTCTGCGAATGGGCAGCCCTGCACCTATCCTCCCATTTGCCAACCTCTCTATGTAGGTGGCTCCTGGGATCTGCGCCGACCCCTTCTTTGCCAACCCATCAGCCCGTTCGTTTCCCTCTATACCCTGATGCCCTGGTACCCAACACTGTTGTCCTCGGCCAGGGCCTTCAGTCCAGTCAGCACTCCCACACCTTTGAGAGTGGCCTAACTGTCCACCATGATGTAGCTCCACTGCCGCTTCAGTCCCCTCTGCAGCAGCCGCTGCACACAGACTGCCACCGCAGCCACCTCTGCCTTCAACAACTTTGCCAGCGACCCCAATGGGATCGCTGCTCTAATTCTCGGCTCAAAGATGCCTGCCCCAAGCCATCAGTGTAATATACCAGGGCCCCAGCTTCAAAAGCGAGATCTCCCCCTTCCCACCTGGATCGCTCATGAATGAGTGAGTATCTGAAAGGGTAACACGAAGTTGAACCTCGCGGGCATTGAGTCTACCACAGGCAGTTCAGGCCCTCCACCTTGTTAAGGATCAAGTGGCAGGAAGCCCTCCTCCACTGCATGATCAGACCCAACTCCAACTTACGCACAGCCTGGTGGAACGCCATCCTTTTAACATGTATGACGAGTGACATAAATCTAACAAGACCTCCAGTGCTGCCGTAGTGCATGTTATCATACAGCCTGTTTATTTTTTGCACTGTTTTATTTTCCACCCTAGTCCACCTGTCCAGGGCTCCACTGGTGACTACAGGACCGCAGTGTACAGCCACTGGATCATCCCAGGCCTCAGCCTCCACGTTTTCCCCACTTGATCGAAATCGTTAGAACCTTTCTTGAGGAAATTGGAAAACCGATAAATTAATAGTCGACATTCCTCGTTTTCCTAGCTATCGTTGTAGAAATAATTGCACGTAGAACGAAATGTGGATATCGGTTTCTTGAAGGAACTCCGTAAGATTCATGAGATCGGAAAAGTACAAAACTGCTCAAAAAACATTATTTTCGACACATTTCGATTTTTATCTCCGTTCTGTGGACTGTCAGAGGAATGTTTATTGAGTACAATATATAGGTATCAACTATTTGAAAACATCCTGTGAGTTTGGTGAAAATCGTCAAAGAAACAGGAAAAACCCCATTTTTGATAGGCCTATGTTTCTATTCACCGTAGTTTCATGGGGATAATTATAGAAAAGAAAAGTTAGGTATTAGTAGAAGATAATTTGTTTGTCTAATCAAAATTGGTGTATCTGTTTTCGATAAAAATGCGAAAACCCCTAGTTGATGCTATATCCCCCACCCCACCTCTTTCCTATCGATGGAAATCGCCCACAATCTTATTTTCGCGTCTACAAAAAATAATAAACGATACAAAAAAGGAACCAGCTCAATCGGTTCGCCGTTCTGTCAATTTGATGCCCGACGCGCAGACAAGACGTTCAAGGTTGCGCCGAAATTAAGTTTTTTTCAGTAAGCAACAAAATGTAGGTGTTGGTCACTTAATAGTGCTGCGCTTGATATTTTAAAGGCAGGCAACCCGTATTTTAATTGTGTTACTACTTCCGCAACCTTTCGTGATAAATGTTTAGGCTTCCAGCAAGTGCACACACGCTAAACAAATGACGAAGGTTGAAAATAAACGGGAGCCTACTGGAGCTTAACGGATTGCCTAACTTCACGACTAAAGTCGAGCTGAAATGGTTCAGAAGTTCTGGAAGTTTGATTCCTGACAGACAGATACTCCATACTGCGTTCCAAAAGGGGTACGGTATTGATTATTCAATACTGCGCCTGATATTTGAAAATTAGGCAATCCATTCGCTCGATTGGCCTCCTGTTTATTTTCAGTCTCCTGTTACTTCGTCCTGTTTTTAACGTAGTAATTGCTAGAAACTGAAACCTTTAAGACGTAAGGTTGCAGAAGTAGTAAC
Organism: Pachypeltis micranthus; assembly: GCA_020466155.1. Lineage (NCBI taxonomy): Eukaryota > Metazoa > Arthropoda > Insecta > Hemiptera > Miridae > Pachypeltis > Pachypeltis micranthus. Next base: position 51,815,228 of record CM035770.1, on the reverse strand, counting down.
AGGAGAACGAAAATAAACAGGAGCCTGAGTAATCGTGACGGGTTGCCTACCTCACGATTGAAGGCGCGTAGAAATGTGCTGTAGATTCAACTAACAACGAAGGCGCCCCTCTCGGGTAAGCGTTATGGTTTGCCTACCTTCACAGTTGAAGGAGCGCGCGTTTAGAAGTATCGCGGAATTGCATAATCAACTACATTTAAGGCGCCCGCTCGATGAAGGGTGGTTTGGGGATTTCGCTCAGGCCAAATAAACTAAATGCCCCAGCTCGATTTCAGTCTGATTAAGATTTAAGATTGTTCCTAGACGAACGCATTTGTTGATTTCATTGTCTTCAATTCTTCAAACACGAGCTCGACTATTTTTACACCGAAACTCAGCAATCGCCAAACATTCTTTATAACCTTTTCTGGGCTAATTCACAAATGCCGAACGAACCAACATTTTCCAACGGGGGTTCTTTTCCTTCGTACACTAACTCATTTCTGTTGGTTGATACGTTTGGAGCCTTTTTAGCACGTATGTCTTCATGCTTACTGTTATTGCCCAGCGTAACCAGGCCATCCGCTGAATTTAGAAGTACTCCACGCCGCGTTACTGGGTTGGCCTGACTGATTATCTTTCCCTTGGTCGCTGCTGGTCTCGTATTGCAGGAATATAGTGTAGGTGTTGGTATCGTAGGAGGATATATAAATATCAAGAGGCCTGATAGAGAGTCGCTGCAATACTTTTGATGAGGGCAGCTGAGTTAGAGGGTGGGAGGTTACGAACGCTTGTTTCAGAGTGAATTGTAAAATAAATGTGTATTGTTAATAGAGCCGAAAGTGTTCTGTTGATAATTGGCTATTTTATACTACAATTTCACACTTCACGTTTTTTTATTTACTGTTATTTTCACTAATTCAAGCCATACATACATTTATGAGTTGGTTAATGTGCTTATGTGTCTGTGCCCTCGGTCATTTGCGTCATTGCAGACGCCTTCAGCAGTTGCTACCTTCTTCGGCTCGCTGTTGTCTCCAGCGCATCTTGATGGATTTTGTGAAGGCAGCTGGAGGTATTTTATTTGCCAGTTCTGAGCCGGCTGGGTGTTTGAGAGCCCTCCTCAGCCAGAGCATAGGCCATTTGTCCCCACAGTCAACCAAGGTCAACCTGGACAGAGCCTTCTCGTGTCTAGATTAGTCGGCTTGCCCTCTCCCCAATGCACACCTTGGCATTGATGGTTGATGGTGGATCAGTGCACTCCTTGAAGGCCGTAGAGCTCATCTACTAAGTTCTCCCGTCCAATCAACAAACCTAAAACCTCACAAACCTTGTTCCAGACTCAGTTTTTGGTGATTTTGTCTTACCTGGTCTCACTGTGTCTCTTTGGCTGCCGAGTGGGAACAGCCTTCGTTACATTCAGCGCTATCAACACGTGTAGTTTCCTGGCTCTTTTCATCCACTTCTACGTGCAAGCGTACAGGAATCGAAACAGGTAATGTTCATCTACGAGGTTGTTTGTAATGTAAGTAAGGCATTTTGTTGTTTACAGTGTGCAATGGAGTGTTGTGTGTGAGTTAATAGCGCATTTCTCTCCTTTATTTTTCTCGTGCTTCAATAGAACTCCTGACATGCTGGCTGTGGACAGTCTTAGAGAGGATAAAAAGTGGAGCCGCACATGATGTTGCTATGTCCCATAAAGAACAGGTTCGTCCAGCGGTCTGTCTCAAACCACTTTCTCCCAAGACGAGGATTTCCATTTTGGTTTATTATTCATTCTGAATAATAACCCTATGTTTTCGGTCAGGACATGGAGATTCCAAATCTGCAATGTCCGTCCGCCATCCGCCATCGAAAAAGAGAAGTAAAAGCGTGTCCGGTTGTGTACAAATTTGAACTCTGTTAAAACTGGTTTACAAATCGTGTACTAATTGTTGGTAAGTCGATTAACAATTGTAGAAAACTTCCGACGAAAGGCGAGTAATATGGTTGTGATTGTTACTGGAAAAAGCTAACATTTTCAGGAAATATAGATGGATTCGTCGGAAGATCGAGCTAAACTTGTTCGCAAATTCAGCAAAATCATTTAAAAGTATAGTGTCATGGTGAAATTGAGCAAACGTTGTTACAGTAAAATCGTGCTGTTATAAATTGTGGAGGATTCGGCGAAACAACGCCGGACATTTGAAATAAACTCGTCGTTTAATCGTGTGACAGTTGTTCGGATTAATACTCACTCATATAAGGCGATGCACATTGTAATGAAGCAAAAAACCCTGCAAATTATTACACAACGGTTTATTATTCGGATAATCAGCTTGACCTAGCATTAATGGTCCGAGACCCATCCTGTTCGATTCAACATCGAAAAATATCATAATGAAACCCAAAAAAAGGTCGAAAAGAACTGAATCGTAATATTAAAATAAAAATTTAAAAAAAACCGAAAGTATCTAGAAAAAACTGAATTTTAATATGAAAACATGCACGCTAAATACTAATATCAAAATTTAACCAAAAATCTATGAAAAAAACCAAAATGAGAATGAAACGAAAGAATCTAAAAAAATTGAATCGTATTAAAACCAAAACGTCGGGGAAATTGGAACGGGGGCGCTCGAAGCGAAAGGCTAAAGGGGAATGGGTCTCGGAACAGTAATACTAGGTCAAGCTGTTCATGAGAATAATAAACCGTTGTGTAATAATTTGCAGGGTTTTATCAAGTGCTCAGTCAGGTGGCAAGGTTTGGCTGAGTGGAGAGGTCCATATGCAGTTTGGGTCCGAGTGGGGGAAGCTTCCTTTACACTCTACTTTTCCACCATGTACTTAACGACCAAATCAAAATAGAATCTGCGCTTCTCCCAGTCAGACCTGAGCCCATTGTAGGGACCACCAGGTTGGCAAGTAGGGTGAGAAGTGTGTTGAATGCCAAAGGCTCTCCAGGGAGCAAACAAGAGAGATCCTCAGTCAGGAGTATACGGGTGGTATGTCCATGAAGGTGAAGATTCACAGGTTGACCACCTGGCCAAGATTGGTAAGTCAGAGGTGGGAGCAGGGATTACCAGCTCTACTGACCTGAGAGGACATGAGGCACACACAATAGACCCATTTGAGGCAGTGAGAGTTCCCCAGTTGCATCCCATTGAGGGGTGGGAGAGGTGGGGATGGCTGAGTCAACGGGTAACTGGCCGGCAATGCAGTCTAGTAAGCCTTATTGATCTACAGGATCGCAGCTCTCTCTGGGATTGGGCTGAATGCACGCTGTGATACCCAGTGCAACAGTTAAGCCTCGTTATTTACCGCATCCAGGAGAGACCCTGCAGAGGCTAGGTAGTCTCAGGCCAGTGGCTGAGTCAGAGGACCTCCCCCAACCCGAGCACACCCGAGAAGCGCAGCTTTACTGCCGTGCGGCACGCAAATTAAGGCGTTAGCGTGATGTTTGACTTCAAGATTAATCATACTGGTTCATTCCCTAGAACCTAATCCAGTCTCTACACCCAAACCAAGACCGCAAATCACCAATATTTCATATTTTTCTCATACTTTTTGGTTGTTGTCATTCACAGGACCGTTGCCAATAAAGCGACAGACAACGGCACAGTCGAAAACATTCCACGAAACGAAGCTCCCAAAAGTGAAGACCAGGCGTTCTCAGAGGAGCGGAAGTGCGTCAAAGTTGACTAGGGAGAATGTAAAGTGAATATTAAAATGATGCTGTCACGATGAAACTATGAGTGCTTCGTGATGAAAGCGCAGACTGAGCGAGCGAGCTAAGTAGTGTTTAAGTAAGTTATTGGGAGGAGTGCTTTGTGTACTCTTTGTGACTTGTGTAGAGTAGAGCTGTTATACTATTTATTTAAGCGTTTTAAGGGCTGTGCCAAGACGACCGTCTTTATTTTTTAGGGTGTGCACTTTTGTGATTTGTGTTTTTGTTGTAAATTATTTTGTCAGGTGTTGCTATTAAACTGAAATACATTCGGTGGTTTATTAATTTATTTGTGTTCACCCTATGGGCCTTGAGATACCTTGTCATACACCATTCATGTTAGGAGCTCACATTTTAAATGGGTGAGTACGGTCGAGCGAAGACTCAATATTAGGCAGTTGCAGCAAAACGCCATCAGCCGTAAACATATAGTAGAAAAACCTCGATTGCGGCAAAATGCTCGAGTTCCGGCGTTTTGTGAAACTATTAATCGAAGGTGTTGCGTCCAAGTCACTGTAAAGCTGGCGCGGGTAACGGCAGGGTGAAGGAGTGGATGTCAGGCCACTGCCAGTCCCACGCCCTGCAGAAGACAGAGTTAGTGATGACGAGAAGATGGAGACTCTTCCTCCATTAGCGTGGAGACTACACAGCTACAATCAAGTGAAGCAGATATTAGGGCGTAATGGTGGATACCAAGTTGACATTTGGTTTCCACATCCCGCAAGTACCAGATACAGCTGCCACAGTAATAACGGCTCTTTCCTGTTTGATGGCCAACACAAGACGATCGTGATCGTGGGCAAGCCTGAGGGGACTACAACTTCTGTTCGAGCCTGGTTTGTTGAGGGACTGTGTCATTTCGATCAGCGTCTGATCCTGTCCTCCTCTCCTGCCTAACCCCCTCCTTTTTTCATTCGTGTTCCAAACGCTGCTCAATCACCCCGTGTTCCCCTGTTTTTTCTCCCCTTGTTAGGATCTTTTTCGTCTGTCGGAAAACCTTACCTTGTGTACCGGTTAGGAAATCTGCCTCCAATTAACTATTACAACGTGGCTCGGCATCATAATCGGCTGGAAGAGGAAGACATCGAGCTGGGGGCCCCCCTGTCAACGAATCGCCGCCATAGGAAAAAGGTAGGACCTGCATTCCTTTCCTTAAACCTCCTTAAACTCCTCGAAAACCACCTGAACCAGTGACTTATGTCACTAGAAATACAGTCCGCTTCGAACAACCTCTTATATGGTACGAAGTTATGGGCTGATACACTCAGCATTGCTTAGCACAGGAAATGGATGGAAATGGATGCCAGTGTAATCCGAATCCACCTTTTGGGGTCTGATGGGAAAGAGCTGCTCCCATCAAAAGAGCAACCTGACTACAGCCACGAGGGTAAAAGGGCTGCGGCCCTTGGGAAGTAGCTAGCCGTCTGGAGCACTTGATTCCATGGCTCAGGTGGTTCTTAACAGGTCATAGAGCATATTGGTAAGGCTGCTAGCCCAAACTGCCCACACACGAGGGATGGATGAGGTTTCCATGCCAAAGGTGGGCAGGCTGGCGGCACACAGTAGAGGATACTGTCAGCGGCATTCGCCCTCTTGTGTAACGTGAAAGAGGAAGCGGCTGGGTGTTTCTTCTCTCATTACTCCGAGCACCAATCAAACCGCTTCGAACAGCGCTTGTTTGAAGAAAATCAAGGTCTTCTGAGAAAGACATGTAAGACATTTCCGGGCTGTTTTTTACTTTCCTTGGCTCTACGAAGTAAAAATGAAAGTTACGTAATCGGCTGAAAAAAAAATTTCGAGCTCTCTTCACATCATTACGTTCCAGACCCTCCTGAGTCCGAAAAACACTATTTGGGAAAATGGTCTGTGTGCCTGTCTGTGAACGATTTTTAGAGAAAACCACCGTACCAAATCCAATCAAACTTGATATGTTGCCAGCAGGTCACCATGGGACGCCAAAATAAGGGTTTGAACAAAATCCACCGAAAGTTAACTATAGTTATTATAGTGATCAAAACACCAAATTTTTTTTCTCAAAAACGGCTCTAACGATTTTGATTAAATTTTTAATATTGGTAGCGCTTAATAATATAATTATACCATAAAATTCCCATTTGTGGGAAAATGACGAGAGCAGCACAATAAATTATCAAAATCTTCGACGAAATCAATTTTAGCGCGGTTTCTAGAGAAAACTACCGTACCAAATCAGCTGAAACTTGATGTCTAGCCTACAGGTTACCATGGGACGCAAAAATAAGGGTATGGGCAAAACCCACCGAAAGTTAACTGTAGTTATCATAGTGATCAAAACACCAAATTTTTTTTCTCAAAAACGGCTCTAACGATTTCGATTAAATTTTTTATATAGATAGCTCTTAATAAGATAATTAAACCATAAAATTCTCATTCGTGGGAAAATGACGAGAGCAGCACAATAAATTATCAAAATTTTCGACGAAAAGCGTTTTTGCCGTGGTTTTTTCCTTTTAAACTCCGCTGGAATGTTAGTAGAATGTTAAAGAAAATGGGTACTGTAGTCCGATCCAATACCTATATGGTAAGTGCTTAAAAACGCTCATGAGATAGATGAGGCACACTCCGAAAATTCCTGAATATCAACTACCGCCATTTCGCTTACTACCAGTTCTACACGTTTTTACCCAATAACTCTGCAAAAGAGATTACTATCCTCCTTCAAAAAACCCGTGTTTACAGCCTCATTAATTTTCTGTGTACCATATGCTCAATAATGGTCCCGAAATGAGTAAGAGCAGCACAATAAATTCCATAACTGTAGGCGCTACAGCTTCCTGCTGCTGTGACGTGTTGTTTGACCGAGTTCAAATTAACTCAGTGATAAATGAATTGATTAAATAGAATTAGCCATTTACAAAGTGAATTGACGTAGATTGACGCTTCGAACAGCGCTTGTTTGAAGAAAATCAAGGTCTTCTGAGAAATAAATGTAAGACATTCCCTGGCTGTTTTTACTTTCCTCTACGAAGTAGAAAGGAAAGTTATGTAATCGGCTGAAAAAAAAAATTTGAGTTCTCTTCAGATCTTTACGTTTCAGACCCCCCTGAGTCCGAAAAACACTATTTGGCAAAATGGTCTGTGTGTGTGTGTGTGTGTGTGTCAGTCTGTGTGTGTGTATGTGTGTCTGTGAACGATTTTTAGAGAAAACCACCGTACCAAATCAGCTCAAACTTCATATCTCGCCCGCAGGTCACCATGGGACGCCAAAATAAGGGTTTGAACAAAATCCACCGAAAGTTAACTATAGTTATCATAGTGATCAAAACACCAAATATTTTTTTTCTCAAAAACGGCTCTAACGATTTTAATTACATTTTTTATATTGATAGCTCTCAATAAGGCAATGATACTATAAAATTCTCATTCGTGGGAAAATGACGAGAGCAGCACAATAAATTATCAAAATTTTCGACCAAAAGCTTTTTTCGCGCAGTTTTTTCCTTATAAACTCCGCTGGAACTCTTGTAGAATGTTTAAAAAAAATTGGTATTGTAGTCCAATCCAATACCTAAAGGGTGAGTGTTTAAAAACGCTCATGAGATACATGGGGCTCACTCCAGAAATTCCTGAATTTCAACTACTGCCGTTTCGCTTACTACCAGTTCTAACAGTTATTTTCCAATAACTGTGCAAAAGTAATTAATATCCTTCTTCAAAAAATTCTTGTTTACAGCCCCATTAATTTTCTGTGTACCAATTGCTCAATAATGGTTCTGAAATGAGTACGAGCAGCACAATAAAATCTGGAACTGTAAGCGCTACCGCTTGCTGCTGCCGTAAAGCGTTGTTTGACCAAGTTCAAATGAACTGACTGATAAATGAATTGATTAAATAGAATTAGCTATGTACAAAGTGAATTGACGTAGAGCTAAGGAAAGTTGTGTGTTGCAACGCACCAGATATTTTTACTTTCCTTGCTCTACGAAGTAGAAAGGAAAGTTATGTAATCGGCTGAAAAAAAAAAATTTGAGTTCTCTTCAGATCTTTTTTCTAACATCTCCCGCCCCGTTTGGTACAAATAAACGAATTCTCAGTTAGTAAAACGTCTAACTGATGCGCTGATTCTGTGATGAGGCAAGAGTGAACTGTGTCGGTTGTGTAGAATTATTTGCGCTCGATGTTTCACCGGCGTGTGTTGCTCGAGCTACATCCATTATTCGAGTAAGCGATTTTTCTAGCCCCTTTATCTTCAAATACATTTCGTCAAATGATTTGGAGACAGTTTCTGCCGGAAGTTGATCGGCCGGAACTACATCTTCATTTAACTCGACGATTTCCAACTTGAGAGATAAAAACTCACTCGGCTCGTATAGAGCTCAGCGATTCACATCGAGCGAGGAAATTATCGGCATTATCCGGTTCAACGTTGCCAATTAGATCGAAGGTTGCATCAAGTTCTGACAACTCAATCTCCCTTTCTCGCCTCAACTGTCGAATTGAGCGTTTGGCCTCATCTGGAGTTGCCATTGTCTTCGAAAGCCGTAAAGAAGAATTGAATTGACCGCAAATATGGAAAAATTGAGGGAAATGTAGGCGGATTTGGAATAGGAAAAATTGTAATAAATGGAATTATTGAGATCCGGGCCAAAGTGGACCAAATTTCTGTTCGGTACTAATAAACGAATTCTCAGTTAGGAAAACGTTTAACTGATACGTTGATTCTGTGATGAGGTAAGAGTGGACTATATCGGTTGTGTATGTTCGATCCAAAATGTTGATTAATGACTGACTCACCGAAGACGATGGCGTTTTCCTGGGCCCAGTACTTACGAGTGCAGATGACGAAGCGACAGTAGATGATGGCACAGACAACTTGGATCGTACACGGGAATTGAAAATTAATATAATTTTAGATAGAAACGCCGGGCGACCTGGTCGTTTCGGGTAACGAAAGGTAAATTATGCGAAGGCGCGTAAGGGAAGGAAAGGAACTCAATGCGATTGAGCAGCAAACGGCGAGATAATAAAATATCTGGTGCGTAGCAACACACTACTTTCCGCCACCCCTTTAAGTTCTTACACCACCTACATAGGCGGGCGCTATATCTTCGTTCAATGCATTTTTACAGGAACATTTATGGAGAACAAAATGTAGGGACTAGTTAGCTGAGAGTACTCCGTAAGTTTGATCGAAATCGTTAGAGCTCTTTTTGAGAAAATTGGAATACCGATAAATTAATATTCGACAAACCTCCTTTTCTGAGTTAACATGGCTTATATCTCCGTTCAACATATATATACAGAAATAATTATACAGAACGAAATGTTGGTATGGGTGACTGAAAGACACTCCATTAAGATTTATCACATCTGGTGAAAAAGTTACCCTGGAATTCACGGAAATGTTAGAAAAAACGTTATTTTTGACACATTTTGATTTTTATCTCTGTTCAATGGACCGTCACAGCTACATTTATTGAGAAGAATATGTAGGAAATAACTATTTAAAAACATCCTGTGAGTTTAGTGGAAATCGCTGGAGTCGTTTTGCCAAAAAGCGTAAAAAACCTATTTTTGCTTCATGGGCTTATATCTCCGTTCACCGTATTTTCATGGAGAGATGTATAGAAAAGAAAAGTTAGGTATTGATTAGTAGAAGATAATTTGAAAGTTTAATCAAAATCGTTAGAGCCGTTTTCGAGAAAAATGTGAAAAACCTTAGTTTTTGGTACATTTTCGTCCCCCACCCCCCCTTCCCATCGGCCGAAATCGTCCATAACCTTATTTTGGTGTCTAAAAAAAATAACGAACAAAACAAAAAAAGAACCAGCTCAATCGGATCAGCCGTTCTCCCGCAAATCGAACTACAGACACACACACACACACACGGACCACGCGCCGAAATTAGGTTTTTTAGACTCAGTAGGGTCTGAAACGTAAAGATTTGAAGAAAAGCCAAAATTTTTTTTTGGGCCGATTACTATACTTTCCTTCCCTTCGGGTAGCGGAAAGTAAAAAGGGGGGAGAGCGGGAAGCGGCTACCTACGAGAGGCTCGAGCCTGGACAAGAAAAATCATGTACGTGTTTTGAAAGCGCGTTCACGCTCACTTCCCTAAGGAATACCTGTTCCCTGAGATTTGCAAAACTTCTTTTGTTCGAACGAAGAGAGAAGATCGGTGGTTTTATTTATTTATTTTCGGAAGGAGAGAAGACAATTTATCGATACCTACCCACAATTTATTTATTTCCGTACTTTCCCGTTCATTTTAATTTCACACCGTGTTGCTTTCTGAAGAAAACTGAAGGCGCATTGTTCAATTTGCTTGGGCAGTGCTCAGGCAGAAGGTGGTGCTTGCTGATCCAGAGCCAGTATCTCACAGGCAGCTCATGAACCTCTATTGTTGAGTAGCATGGGAGGATGTATGGGAATGGCCGTACAAAGCAAGATTCTCGTGAGGGGAAAAAGGAGAAGAAAGAGGAGCTGCCATCGCAAAGAGGTATGAGAGCCAACCTGCTCATCAGTTCTGGGTTGTCTCAACACGCAAGAGTACATTCATGTGACCACTTGTAGCAGACTCTCGATCCGACGACCCAAGAAAAACAAAAAACTGAGTCAGTGTTTCACCAACTCTAACCAGTTTTCTGCTACTGTTACGGTTACTTTCCTCCTGGAAAGTCAGGGCAAACTTGCTCAGGAGTCTTTCACACATTGGTTGGTAGTGAGGTGGTGTGTGGATAACAAAGGACATTAGGCCTATCTCCACTCTGTTTCCTTTCATAACCTTATTTCTGGGCCTTAAGTTGATCTAAAGACTGAGCCGTTCTCTCTCAATTGCGCTCCAAGACATTCGCACAGACAGTTTTCTCAAAACTTGCGATGCCAAAACTCACATTCATTTACAAATTCCAAGTTTCCAATGAAGCCACGTCTATCTCGAACGTAATTACCTTCACAGCTCCACTTCCCGCACTGAGGCAATGAAAAACAAAATTCTGATCCAGTCAGTCATAAGTTAGCTCGAATTATATCACATTTTATTTCAAAAAAAACAAAAAAACAACAAAACTTACAAATACAAACAAACAAATGAGCCAGAGCGTGGTGGCGCTTCATGGGCCATAGAACTGGCTGGTAAAATACACATTTGGTGGTTGCGGTGATGATCAGTGGTGACGGTGTACGACGGTGTCTTCAAAGAGCTTTCTTCGACGATTGCGACTGTTTTTGATAAGCTTTTTGGTAGAAGTTTAGGAACAGGACTAGAAACAGAATGGTGTTGGCGACCATGTAGATGGTGAGTCCTCGGGGGACTTGGCAGTCGAAAGCGATGAGGCAGATCAGATAGACCAGAATCACGAGAAATTGTCCCTGGAACAAACGACTGGAGCTACACAAATTGCAAAGGGTTTTATCAATATCAACAAGAGTGCACATGTGCATGAGACTCCAATTTTTGTCATCTACCTAATGGGGTAACTAGCCAGGCCTGGTTTGGCCTTCCGGCTCGTTGGTCCACTGCGAACGAGCCCCTCTATGCCGGGGCACTGACTAGTCCCCGTGGCACAGGCGTATCGCGGCTAGTGCGCGTGGGCATCACAAGGGAGTCGTCTCTCTACTCCTACTCGGCCTCAACCGGCACCGCGACTAAAAAGTCTACCATTAAAAATAATAAACCTTTTCATCGACCTACTTTCAGACCCGCATGTCACACGTTGTAACGCTGGCCAACCTGATTGGGCTACTTTATGTGAGATTTCTGTGATATCAGCAGTATTCGATGTGTATAAAATGCTACACAGTAGCTATAGTGCTTTCTTGTTTGGGTATTATAAACATCTGGTGGTTAGCAACACACAACTTTTCACAACCATCGTATGGGCGCTATATCTACAGGCATTGTGAAGGAGCACGGCTGAGACGGGAGACAGAGACAGGAGACTGCTAGCGTCATAGAACTTAGTATTGTTGCCAGTTCGCATGAGCGAACGAAACAGGAGACAGACACGCGAGTTCGAAGACTGGAAGACAAGTCTCCGCCATGCACTAGTGGTGTCTCATGTCCTGCTCGAAAAGCACTTGCGTTTGCTGACGAAGATTGCGAGAATATTTAGTGTCATTTCTAAATATGAGCTCCAAGACATCAACGAATCAAGTGAATGCCCCTATTCAAGCTCGTCGTACGACTTTCCAATAACTGACCTAATGAGGTAACGAGCCAAGCCAATCCTGGCCTACCGGTTCGTTGATTCTTTAAGACCAGCCCCCACCAAGTTGGCCCCTAAAACTCTGGACGAGGAGGAGCGCGTGGAGTCCAGCTAGTTGCCCTCAAGGATGGAAGGAAGCTGGGGTGTGATGGTTGTGGGTCCACCACAGTAGAGGAATCCTTGAGTCCAGCTTAAGTCACTGAGCTGCCCATGCTCGGGCAAATATGGCAAACCTGTGCCTGGCAGACTCGCTGGAGAGAAGCATGGTGGCGCCTTCAAGGGAGGGAGTGCGAGCCCTGGCCTCCGTGTCCTGGTAGAGGGGGCGAAGGATCAAAAGGGGCGATGCGTTCTCGCTGATCCCCCCCCCCCACACTCAGGCTGAGGTCAAATGTGAGCCACTTAAAAACGAAGAGACGCTGATTGAAAGCACCGTGCCCGGAGAGCAGCTGGACTGCTGGGAAAGAGGGATGCCATCCCCTCAGGAGGGGATTATGGTGTGCAGATCCCGCATGGTGGGGCCCTCATTCCACCGCCCTTGTCATGCACCGAGGATCGCCTAGGATGCAAGTCCAAGCTGGCACCAACGACTCCAGGGTGCCCTGGTAGATATTCAGCACACTGCATCGGATGCTGGACCACAGGACAGCCAGGTCCAGGAAGATGTCTGGGGGAGGGGGGGGGACGTCGTGAGGTATGATGATATGATAGCCAGCTGAAGGACGTCCATCCCGCTGCCAATCGTGCTCCAGCACCGCACAGGGACTTGCGCGGAGAAGGGGCAGCTCCAATAACTACAGTTTCGTCAGAACACCAAATACGAAACGAGAATTTATTGATGAATCGTCCCGAACAATCGAAATTACTTTCGACGTCGAATTTGAGCAGAATAATTGTACAAAAGTTAAAACAAATTTACTAAGAGTTAGCGCCAATTTTTCTTTCAACGTTATTCTTTCTTTCGTTAGCATTGTCTTTTTCAGTAAATTTAACACATAATCAAACTGAGTTCCGAACATATTGTCACACGAGTGAATCGTCGAATTCTTATTCCTCCAACAGTAACTACTTGTCTTTCCATTACACTTTCAAAAGTAATGACAAAGACAACACAACACGCAACTGACTTCATTGACAGACTATGAATCAGAATGAATCGCAGTTTGGGTTGCTGTCTCAGTCTCGACTCACAGTTGATGCCAAAGAGACTGAGACACTCATCACAGTCTCCTGTCTCGCGAACCGCCGCCTTAAAACATCACTTCACCGTTTTCAGGCGAAATTCGATTTTATTCGACAATGTAGACTCCTTCTTGGGCGATATATTGATCCAGGCGCTCCATGCACAGCTTGCAGGCCGCCCTGGACCAGTTTGTAAGGCAGCCAGGCATGTGTGGGTCCTGAGAAGTGTTGTACGGTCTCCTTGGTGCCACCCTATCTAGGTTATAGTGTGAAAGTCGTGGATATCGGTTTCATTGGTGAATCCCAGGTCCTAGTCAGAGTTGTTCCTCGAGACGTATCAGTAGATTCTCAGTGCAACCTCCTCAGCTGGTAGCCGCGCGAACCTCGGTGTTTATCATTGAAAAGTTGCCAAGCCTCCGCTGAAGCCACAGGCCAAGCTGTGCCTCCTTCAAACGTACGTGCTCCCAAAGCTGATCTACAGGTTGAGTTTTGGAAGGATTGACCGTCTGAAGGCTAATAAGTCTCAATAGGATGGTACTCTGCTGTCGGTGCTTGGCTAGGCATCCTACATACTGCCCCATGTGCGTACGTTCACGCTATAGAGGTGGCAATATCACACAGAAATCACTCGAGCACACACCTTTGCAAGCAACTTGAGAACTGATGGTTGCAACGCGTATTTGACGAAGCGAGAGGTGATTTTATATTCAAACCGTTTGATTCCATAGAACTCCAGAAACACAAATAAACATAAACGCTCCACGACATATTGAAGTTGTGAGCACAATACAAAAGAAAAAACGTAAAAATTCCGGATGTCCTGAACTTAAAATGTCAATGTGGAGAGATTAAATTGTCAATTGAGCTAACAGCACTCACAACATCTAGCCCAAGGAGCCACGATATGCAATGTTTGTGATAGAATGAGTGATTCATTCCTTCCGTTCAATCGAAAGGTTGACTTACGAGTTGAAGGCGAGTGATGTACTTCTTCCACCAGAGGTATCTTTGGATAGCCGGGCCAAGGGCAGCCAATAAGTAGTACGAGTACATTATCACGTGGACGAACGAGTTGATGAAGCCGGGCAGAATTGCTTGTTCCCCTGAAATAATTCAACAGAGTCAATAAATTGTTTAGTTAACGAGGTCGCTCTGAGGCAGTAATGACCCAGGATGGTGACTGGAGTAACTGCTTTTGCTTGGACGAGCGAAAAGTGGTGCTCAATGTGGAAAGTCGAAGTAAGGTGTTGTTAGGTTCACTTACCACACGAGCGTTCCACGGCTCTCCATCACAATACCTTAATAATGACAACAGCAGAAACCCGTTACCAAGGTTTCCCCACATTTCCGCAATCGTCCAAAAGACGCGTTCTCGCATACACCTGTTGAAGCACATGCTAACGAGTACTGCTATACCGTTTCATTAAAAAAAGGTGATGTATTTGTTACTCATTAGATCGATGTAGCAATACGGATGCGTAATTTGGTCATCAGCTGCAACCTCTCACCTCAAAAAGGTGCAAAATCGAATGCTGTGGCTCATAACTGGCGCACCATTGTATTTCAGAAATAGGACCATTCATACCAGAGGTTGCGCATGTTCTCCAGCTCTCGTACAATGAGCACAAAAGAAAAATACAACGCCACCCTAACGACTTCAGTCAAGAAATTCATGAAAATCCTCCGCCACCGAGTAATGTGAGAAGATTGAAAAGAAAATGGCGCTCAGATCTGGCAGAAAACCATTCGCTGGTTGGATCCCACCTCGCACGTCACTATTACATACACATATTATTAGCCTAACTGTAATGTACCAAGTACAATAAAGTTTATTTGAAAACAGGAATAACTGGTCGTCGTCATTCAGCCACTCAACAGTCAAATGCATGGGCTTTGAGACGTTTAGTGGAATTCCCGGTAAATCCAAACCTTTTTCCATCTCTCTCTCACCCCCATCCCACTTTGCCACGGGCTGTGTCGTACAGTTCCTCCTCGTCTGACGCTCAGTTCTCATTACTTGGAGACAAACCTCCAAGCGTTAGAGGTTCTTAAAGATGAAATTGCCAAACACAGGGGTTGATATTTTTGGGAGGTGAAAGGTTTCCCTCATAATAGTGCCTTTTAACCTTTAAAGGTGGAATTACCTCTAGCAAGACCCTGTCACATGGTTATAAGTTGTCAATAATTCACATAGGCGCTGCTGAATGAAACCAACAGTCAATGAGTTGGTTTCTTGCTAACCTACTCACACACTGTAGGCTTTTAAAAATGTATTTCTAATCAGATGCAACTGGGAAACCCCCACTGTGGCCTTAAATGTGGTTGTACGTGCACCTCATGTCCTTCCAGTTCTGGCTCCCGTGGAGCTGGTGTATTCCCTGATGAGACGTCTCCAACGTTCTCACACAAAACGCAAGACGACTCTGAGGTCCCTGTAACCTCCTCCGGTCAAAGCTGAGGAACCCCAAGCACTCTGAGGCGCACTGCAGCAAGTTGTAGGTTATTGTAGGATCAAAGTCAAACGCTTCAACTACAAACATTACTCAGCACTCAACATTCCTTCCTCTTCTCCTCGTTCCTCGCTGTGATTAACAACCTACCAACTTGTTTTTTATACAGTACAGTTCACTTCCCTCTCATCCAACATTCGTGACCGATTTCTTTGCGCACATTTGATTTCCTGATTCTCTCTTGCCACCAACATGCCAGGTCGAAGTCATTACAGAAGACAAGAGGTCTTACCATTCAGTGGAGCTGAACAACTGTGAACAAGACAACTGCAGGACCCTCCAGCCATCATGAACGCTTATCCAACATCAATTGATTATCCTCGCTGCCAGTCTCCTTCTGGTCATCACAATTTCAAAGCTCGCGGTACTTCTTGGTGACGAACTACTCCCTATTATTGACATTAAATTCGCAACAACGCGAAAGAATCTGAAACGTACCCCTGATGTACTTGAGGTAAGTCCACGTCGACACAACCATGTTGGAGTGATGCCAGACGTGAAGCACCGTCACTTGATTTTGCTTCTTCCTCAGTACAAAAAACACCTGCGGAAGGGACAATAATTAGTTGGATATTGTGATGACAACTAACATTATACTTATGGAAGTTAAGTACTACTCAATTAGTGCAGCAAGTGACACATTCTCATCCTGTGAAAGACATATTGACAGTTAAGTTTGCCGTCTCTAACTCCCCCTCAATGTGCAGTCAGTGGTGATTATCGAGTACCTCAGATAGATGCATCCTCATAAAAGGGTGAATTGTGTTCTGAGTTAATCGATTGTTTAATATCACAAGCCTTTGCCTGCGTTAGTTTATCTCATTTTTCAAGCTGACCTTTAATTTAATTTTCTTTCTTCCTTTTTTTTTCAAAATAAAAGAGCTGAATGTTCATTGTTTCATCACACTTCAAAAACATGTGGTTCACAATGTTCTGAATTCACTAGTATAAGATTTATAATGTATTGGTTGTTTTTAGGTAAGATTCTTGCCTTGTAAGTGTTTTGTATATGAATTATTAAATAATTTAAGTTTCAATTCCCAAGCAAGTCACCAACACAACCCTATTACCTGATTTATGGCCCCATGATGACGAGTCTATGACAAATGCGTTTTCCAGCAGTACATTACTAGCTAGAGTTAACGTACTGACCCTTGAACGTCAACTTTCAGCATCCGCCCAGCAATGAAGGAGTAGTTATAACTTATAATACGTAAAAGCAATAAATGACAACACCGGAGTGTACTTACAGTGTCGAGCAGCTCGATGACTTTAGATATAAAATACCACCATGTAGAATCGTTCAACTGAAACAGATAAGAGGTCATAATTATGAAAGTATGTACACCGGACACGATGGGCTTCGATCGTGTATGTTTAGTTTTTTAGCCATACAAAGTAGGAAGTAATAAATGTGCAACGGAGAACACCCGCTCCACCGAATCCATCCAGCCCAGTACGAGGGGAGGGGGGGGAGCAAGGAACTGATGATTTTTCAACAATACATTGTTTATGTTTATTTTTTAATGGTGAAAATGTATTTGAATGAAAATGAATTTGAACCAAATTAGGAATATAATTTAAAAAGTAAAACAATATTCAATGTAATATCTTTCACTAAATAGAGTAAGTACTAGCAGATGTATTCCATGATTCAAGAAGGAATAACTCGGATAACCCTCCTCTCGCGAATTGACCGCATGAGCCTTTTTGACATTTTATGTCTTTACTTTGCTACATAAACTCGAAAATGTAAAGCGGGAGATGTAAGTCCGAGATGTTACGCAGGAGACGTAACGTGGGATGCGTAACGGAGAAGCGTCACGAAATAACGAATGGTTGAAGTGTAACGCTTGGTAACATCACACTTTTAATAACCTCAGTGACCAAGTGATGATGTCAATTGCAATTGACGCGGCCATTATATCGAAACCACCAACGAGCACAATCAAACGTAGTTATCATTGCATAAAAACAAAAATAAAAGACATAAAATGTCCCTAGTGTTTGCGTACTTGTACGAAAGCTGTACCCACCGTTTGTGTTTCTCAAAAAATTTAATATAAATTTGGATTTAAGTAAAGACATAAAATGTCATTTCCATTGCTGTTGATGAGTGTGAAAAGTGTGTTGCAAAAAAAGTAATCCTCTCAATACATTTAGTGTCGAGTTCCAGTTCTTGATGTAGGTAGTTGTTTAAAATAGATAGAGTGACTCAAGAGGAAGGTTTACGTGTATGTTTATGACAGATTACCTACTCAAGGAAATTAGTGGAATTAACGGTTAACTATGTTTGTTCGGATTATGTATACCAATTTCACAAATTACTCGGCTTTGTGTTCTCAATGCTTTCAGATAAGTGATTTTTCAGGTTTAAAAATGAAAAGAGTTTTTTTTTTAAAGAGTAGCCGCTGACAGGAGGTCAGACTGGAACTGCCTGAAGTGGCTAGTTTCACGCGCTCCTCACCTACTGACTACAAAACTGGAACTGGGATGGACTCTTCAAAATTAGATGCCTCCACCTGAATATAACCAACAGTCTGCTTATTGCTCAAAGTACTCACGATGGGAACTAATGCGTTGATTCCTCTATCCATCGGTATGCACATGTGGTTGTAGATGTATTTTATCGCTACGACTGAGCAGATTAGCTGAAACAATAAGAACGATATTAAATGCTTGAAATGGAGTAATTTAACGTAACCACCAGCACGGACCTCCGCTCTTTCACCAAAACGCTTCATACTGTGTTAACTGTATTTAGATTGTCTCGAAGAATAAGTCAAATGACAAGGTTGACAGGGTTTGAAATGACAAGGATTCTATCTTAAGCCCAACAACTCTACGATTTAACACGTTACGACAAGGAAGAGAAAACGAATTTAAATAATTTCATTTTAAGAGCACCATAGTAAAAACCCTGCAAATTATTACACAACGGTTTATTATTCGGATAAACAGCTTGACCTAGCATTAATGCTCCGAGACCCATCCCGTTCGATTCAGCATCGAAAAATATCATAATGAAACCCCAAAAAAGAACTAAATCGTAATATTAAAATAAACAAAAAAACGAAAGTATCTAAAAAAACTGAATTTTAATATGAAAACATGCACGCTACATATTAATATCAAAATGTAACCAAAAATCGATGAAAAAACCAAAATGAGAATGAAACGAAGGAATCTAAAAAAATTGAATCGTATTAAAACCGAAACGTCGGGTGAATCGAAAGGTGAAAAGGGAGTTGAGCGGCGAGCGGCGGGAGGCGGAGTCGTTGGGGGGGAAGCGAGAGCCGCCTCGAGAGCGGTTGGTTTTTTTAAAGAGACGGGCGGGGCGGAGGGAATTCAAACGACGAAACGCTTGTAGCTCCGCGTTGTACTGCGTTTCGTTAATTTTTTTAACCGTTTTTTGCCCATTACAACCGCGGGCTTCGTCCGATCGGATTGCCGAGATGGCGGGCACAACTAGATACCAAATCGGATTTTTGGGCGAAAGAACGAATTTTTTAGACCACGTTAAAGGCACAAAACGGCCCGGACGGCGGACGGCGGACGGGGGACGGGGGACGGGGGACGGGGGACGGGGGACGGGGGACGGCGGACGGACATTGCAAATTTGGAATCTCCATGCCTTGAAACGTAAAGTATCAAATTTTGAGGGGGGGTTGTAAAAAATATTTCGTGACCGAAAACATAGGGTTATTATTCAGAATGAATAATAAACCAAAACGAGAATCGTATCAGGTGTACGATTACTATGTCATCCATTTCACAATACGTCCCTTGCACTGCCTGATCCACATAGGAATGTTTCTCAACATGTTCCGGGGGTTCTCAAGAAACTCCTTCGAGCTCGAGGATTAGCTCTGCCTCCAGTTCAGCTCTTAGGCATTCATTAAGTGCCCTTCTGTTGCCTCGTGGCCGACTATGAATTTGATACACTGGGGCTTCATAAAGCAACATGAAAGATGATGGTGTTGCACTCACACAGGCACTTGGACAAAAGTCTGTGTCGGTGATAGTATTATGATCTCGTGGGGTCAACGAATTAAACAGACTGTCCACAAATCGATTGACTAATTGTCTTCTACTCGACTTTTGAGTCTAGTATTCTCTGGATAAGAAGAAGATAACAGGGAACCAGCCAAGGGAACAGCGACCGAAGTCGTGGCCAATCAAGGCCCATTTGTGGAAGTCGGCTTCAGCGACTAAGAATGGGTGCTGGAATCCGTTCCATTCCCCTTAGTGACAGCCTTGCAGTATTCTTTCGCCTAACCTGCTAGTTCTGGTTCCTAACCAAGTTTCAGTGGCACTAATCTGCATACACATTTTCTTCTTTCATAGCTTCCTAACATGTTTGTAATTATGACCTTTATAATATTAGGTGTACTACGAAAAGCCCCTGTGATAGACTAAGTTTGAATAAGGCACAGTTCTTGATGACATCTGCTCAGGATCTTATAATCTGCTTCGTAGATTCATTTTCCCAGTTTGCGTTTCAAGCTGGACATTCAATATTTTGAAGGAATCTCCTGCCCTTTTGTAATTTCCTGGCGTTTTGGGGCTTCCATTTAAGTTGTTCGTCGAGTATGACTCGTAAGTATTTCACCGATGTGAATGGGGGGAGGAGGGGACGACACATCTTCCTACTACTAGTCCTTTCCCATTAAACATTATTGCTGTTGTCTTTTGTGAATTTACTGACAGTCCATGTACACAAGTTCAGTACTCGTTCCATGAGATGCACGCAGTGTCCCGAGTTTTGGGACCAGTTGACTCCGTCATCATGATAGAATTGACAATAGAACCAACGTTACTGATTATTTTGATCAAATCATCGATAACTAGACACAAAAAGAAAGGGATTAAGATCCTCCCTGTGGTATACATGTTGTAATGGTGATTGTTTTGGTTGTGTAACTTACCTACTGCGTAGTAGCAGATTTTATTATTAATTCACTCTCTACTGATCTCCCACTCAGATGCGAAGTGGACATTATCAAATGTTCTTCGCGCATCCAAAAAGTAGCCCACTACGTATTCACTGTCTTATGTTGCTTTACCCTCTATTCTGGTGAGAAGGTTGTGCAAGACCCTCTTCTGTCGATTTCCTTGTAAAATATTCATAGCCCCATGTAATAGTGATCTCATTAGGACGTCGCCCCTAATGCGTCCGCCGATAATTTTAACAAGTGTATTGCCCCATAGTCTATGGGCAGGGTGTAAACACTTTTCCGTGGTTTAGGATGTATCCTACACTGGAACCCTAGTTGATTTCTTCCTCTTCCCGCCTTAGGTTCCAGGTTCAAGGAGCCCATCAACTCATAACTTCTCTGTGGAAAACTCCACAACAGCGCTCCTTCTCTTAAGAAAATGCCCTCAAGATAGGAACGTTCTTGAGTAGCAGCAGGACAAGAGCTGGTTTGCCCTGTGGTATTTAGCAAGCTCGTGAGCCATACAAAAACGGAAAGCGTCCAGTTTCTTCACTGATGGGATGGTGTGGGGGCTGCTAATAGGGCTCAGCTCGGGCAGAAGAATAAACGCCATAGTTCAGAGTCATGTCGAAGTTGTATCCAATCGTTGTAACTCGTATTTTCACTAGATTGGTATTGAGAGGACACCTGGAATCTTACTTTCCTTAGTCCAGCCCTATGCGCGTGTACAGAGTCACTTTCACACAGTATTTCCTTTCTAGATAGCGTTAAAAAAAGCCACAAAGATACTTCCTCAGAAATAATTACAGGCCTCGTCTTACCCTCGAGCAGAGCCATCCGGAGAACAGAACCTGGTAGAGGTTGTACAGGACCATAACAAACTTGAGGTTCATCGGTTTGCGAGACTCCATCAATTTGGGGCCCAAGGAGAGCACGAAGTACAGGTAAAAGGCCATCAGGGCGATGACGGGGGTCGGCGAAGACATGAAGAGCCACGAGTCGACGATTTTGTCTGCAACAAAAATACGAAAACCGTGAGGTCACAAGCGATGTGTTAGATTCTGAAACGTTGACGTACTGCACAAATCGCGGCCAATTAACGACACCCGAGGGTGTCTACAGACAACTAATAGGTTCTAGCAGTTGTGATAATTCGAACTCGACGAGACGCGTGGCGTGTGAAGTCTGATGAGACCACCTGTCTTCTGGAATCGACTTCTCCGTCTCAGACGGGAGTCATTTCGCCTTTCTACTCCTGTGATCACCCAATTATATAGTCATCATCTCGGGCACCAGCATCCGAAACAAAAATCGTCGTCTACTGCATTCATCATCAGTGTGTCGTGCCCATCTTCAACACTACAAACGGTCAGTTAACTTTACTATTTTGACGCAGCTCATTCAATCGAACATTGTTTCAGAAAGAAAGACGCCTGCTTTAGTTTCCAATTGCAAAATCTTTAAACGGGTAGGTTAAAGAAGTGTCATTTACTTCGAAATTTTCATTTACTTTGGAACTTTGCTACTTGGGCGATTGGTAATTACTGGAACTCAAAGGTCGTTCCAATCACCTCGACTTTCTCTGCACCAAATATTTTGCCGCCTTGAACACATTGGTGGTTGGTGGGGCCTATTTAGGGGGACCTCTTGCCATGTACGTCATCACAGTGTTCCTCCCGTTCGTCCTCTCCATGCGGCACTAGTGTGGCATGGACACTTCAGCATGAGGCCTTACAAGTAGTTCTACCTGCTTACGTGACCATTCCTCTCTGGTATGATCTGGCGGTAATACAAAATGGCCAACTTCTGAAGCTCCAATAGAATTTGTCGAGAGATGACTGGAGATTGCCCAGGGTACGACTGAGTGTCAGACCAGTGACTTTCGGCACAGCGGGCTGCAGTTATTAAAGTTGCAAAGGCTTACCGCCTCGAGCATTGTGGTCGCGTGCGGAGTTCTCCCGGTTGACCTGGAGGCCGCCAGACGATTTGCAAATTGGAAGGTAAGGAAAAAGTTTGGCGTTTCCTGCCCCGAAATATCGTTACCCCTGAATGAAGGGGACACGAACTCGTCCAGACGAAGGGCAATAATGGCCAACCTAATAAGTGTATGGCAAGAAAGGTGGACAGAGGCTGAAACTGGCTGATGGACGTTTGCCCTATTCCCGTCTGTGGAGGGCAGATTGAAAATGAGGTGGGTTAGCCCTGGCTTCTCTGTGTCTCAGCTCTTGTTGGGCCACGGGGATTTCAGGGCAAAGCTCCACCGACTCGGTCTCTGTGACGAAGAGACGTGTAGCTGTGGAATCGCCCCTGAAACAGCGGTGTTTGGGGATGAGCTCCCAATTGACCTGACCCATTACGTGTCAGCGACTGGCTTCCCGGCGCTGGAGGACTTTGCGAGGAGCGTCCTCGGATAGTCTATATCCGAACAGGTACCGTATCCTCCTCAGTATTACACCTGCCTTCAACACCTCTTAGCCTCATTGCACTCACTTCTAAGGTGAAACGAGGTGGAGGCTAGTCGGCACCACTGAGGGAAGTGGTAGGAGGCCTAACACCCTGAGAGGCTCTCCCCTCAGGCAATGTAAGAACTCCAAGGCACACCAGAAGGCCGCTAGCGGAAGACCGCTTAGCACTGGTAGACTCGTGCTGGTCTGGTTCATTAAGTGCTGGCGGGTGGGCTCCGGGAGCTGTCAGGCCAAGGAGTTGCTTCCCCTCGTCTACGACGTGGGGACGGGTTAAGAGCTCTCGGGCTGGCAGAACTCGGACCGAAAGGTCGGCAGTAGAATCTCTCGAAGCCCAGGTACGACTGCATGGTATCTGCTGTCCACAATCCTTTCTTTCTGGGAAGGCGTCCATCTATTTAGGAGACACAGCTATTGTTTAGCCATGGGAACTTCAATGACTGCTGACGCTACTTTCAACGTCTGCCGAAGACCAGCAGGCCTGCCGAAGGTTGAAAGCCTCGCGGACGGTTCGATGTTTGCCCATGCAACACTGGTGTACTAGAGGATGCCGCCCACGTAACCTTCAATTGCCCGCTTTGTAAGAATGCGTTAAACAGGGTATCAGCGACACAGCTCAAGGGTACCAACGCCTCACCAACTTCGTTCATGCATGGGACCACAAGCGCCGCTCATTTGAGGCGACATTGGGCGACATTACTGCTCTAAGCGCCTGACTCAGCGGGTGAAAGGTGATAGGAACCCACCAGATGAATCACGCGCTTCAGACATTTTTTACATTCTACAAGAATTCCAGCGGAGTTTATAGGGAAAAAACTGCGCTAAGAACGCTTTTGGTCGAAAATTTTGATAATTTATTGTGCTGCTCTCGTCATTTTCCCCCGAATGGGAATTTCATGGTATAATTATCTTATTAAGAGCTACCAATATAAACAATTTAATCAAAATCGTTAGAGCCGTTTTTGAGAAAAAAAAAATTGGTGTTTTGATCACTATGATAACTATAGTTAACTTTCGGTGGATTTTGCCCATACCCTTATTTTTGCGTCCCATGGTAACCTGTAGGCTAGAAATCAAGTTTCAGCTGATTTGGTACGGTTGTTTTCTCTAAAAACCGCGCTAAAATCGATTTCGTCGAAAATTTTGATAATTTAGTGTGCTGCTCTCGTCATTCTCCCACAAATGGGAATTTTATGGTATAATTGCCTTATTAAGAGCTACCAATATAAAAAATTTAATCAAAATCATTGGAGCCGTTTTTGAGAAAAAAAATATTTGGTGTTTTGATCACTATGATAACTATAAGTGAGTTAACTTTCGGTGGATTTTGTTCAAACCCTTATTTTGGCGTTCCATTGTGACCTTCTGGCAACATATCAAGTTTGATTGGATTTGGTACGGTGGTTTTCTCTAGAAATCGTCCACAGACACACAGACCATTTTCCCAAATAGTGTTTTTCGAACTCAGGAGGGTCTGAAACGTAAAGATCTGAAGAAAACTCAAAATTTTTTTTTCAGCCGATTACATAACTTTCCTTTCTACTTCGTAGAGCCAAGGAAAGTAAAAATCATGGACTGGATGCGTTTTTACTAGGTCAACCTTCAGTCACAAGTATGCTATCACCAGTTAGAGCCGTCAACTGTTGTTTTGATCTCTATAACTATTCCTGTGGCTGTTTATTAAATATATTAGCCTATACGCATCGCAGAATAAGATTTGCCGAACAATAAATTACTGTTTTGCCAATTTTTCAAAAATGGTTCTAACGATTTTGATCAAACTTACGGGGTACTTTCAGTTAACTAGGAACTACATTTTGTTCTGTATAAATGTTCCAGTAGATGCGTTGAACGAACAGTGTTTATCCGCGTAGCATTCAATTTACAAGCGTTGCGGAGATTGAGCTGCAGTACGATCCCATAAAGTTCTGGAGCGGGTTCAGGTTAGTTATCAGACTGGAAGTTATCATGTCGACCAAGCACTAAAAATAGTGTCTTGCCTGGCTTTACAGCAGTACACCAAGTCAGCCTCAACTTTCTCTGACATTGAAACCGCCAGTTACAGAGAAAACTGCCAAGGCGTCGGAATGATTGAAGAGAGTAACACAGTAAAGTAAACTGCTTCTGGCCGGAGAATTGTCTATGGAAATTACTGTCTACTTCTCCGACGCCTAACCCCGGCCTTTAAAGACTTTTGTCCAATTCCGGTCTAAACGAATTTACGTTTCGTCGTTTGGCCGACGGCCGGAGGCTGAAGGCCTTCGAGATGCAGCATTTCGTTTTCTCGAAAGACTCTCCCTGCCGTCCGGATCTTCACTTTCGACCCGTTTTGCCGCACGATCCAACTGCCTAGTCATCCTCCTCCTTTCTCTCGGTCATTATCTCGGGAAGAGCGAAAGGGACAGAGACGAGATGAGACGGCGAGTGGGCGACCTGTTGAATGTCAACGCCTGAACTGACTCGATGAAAAGCGAATACCGAAGGCGACGACTTTGGACTCGATGTTTTTTTAATATATTTTTTGCTCCAGAGACCCAGAGACAACTGGGAATTGGATCAAATCGAGCATCCTGGACAGGACGAGTCTTTCCAACAGCCTCCCTTTTTCTGCCCGAGGCCGGCATTTGGCGCTTTTCCTGCAATTAATGGCAGGTAAGGGAGGAGCTACAATGTCGTTCAACCGTCGAGAGTCTTGATCTTGGAGATCGTTTGGAGTCGCTGGTTGCGAACGACAGGAGGGTAGCAGCTCACTTAGTTATCGAGCGGCGATATTTGGTCATTCCTGCCTTGTCTCCGTTATTACTTCCTTAGCCTTACTTGGTAAGATCGACTGAGAAAAAAAGACTGCATAGTTTTCTTCAGATCTTTACGATTCAAGGTCTGCTGAGTTCGAATATCACCGTTTGGGATAATCCTTCTGCATGTCTGTGAACGCCATTGACAGAAAACAATAAAATAAATTTCATTCGCAGCCTGCACGTCACCAAAATAAGAGGTTTGAGTGTAACTGGCCCGAAACTAACTATAGTCGTCACGATGATCAAAACACCAAATATTTTCGCCCTCAAAAACGACCCCAACCATTTCGATCATGAGCAACTCCAGGAATGGAATTCCGGAATTCTAACCACCGTCTGTCTCTCGCAGTGTTTACCCGATAATTCCAAAACAGTTGACAGTCTTATAAATCAACTGTGCGCCGATTACTGAATAACGACCGTGGAATAAGTAGTAGCAACTCGATAAAACCTGGAATCATACGCACAACCTGTTTCTGTCCAGAACGTTGAGCTAGGTGCTACCGGGAATGAGAAATGACTGAATGAAAAACAGATCAAGATAGTTGCTAGTAGCTGATCATGAATCGCTGCGTTCACCTGTGAATGAAGAAAGTTGGGTGAAGCGTCGCACTAGATTTTTTTTTTTTCCTTTTTTTCATAGCAGCGATTAGTTGTGCCGTTCTTGACTCGCTGCAGATTAATTATTCGATACTTTGAGAAGGTAATAGCGTGCTTTGCTCGGCTCCCAGGACATTGATGGGAAATAAGGTCAGATAAGGTCAGATATGTTTCGATGGAGTATGTTCCCTCGATTTTAGGTTGTTTTAGGTTGTCCGATTTATATTAACAGGTTTCTGGGCGATCAACGTTATCGCATGACGTATAAATCAATCATTGAGAAAAAAATGATCCCTAAATCGGCAGCGATGTGCGCTTATTCTTGATAGTTTTTGTTTCTGACAGTAAACCTCGAAATTGTTAGTTTGTGACAGGTACTTTTTTTAATTTGCTGATTTTATTCAGAGTTTCTGTTGAGAAACTAACTGACTTCAGGGGGCAGTTAAACGTTACAGGCGTTTAAGCCTGATTTTTATATAACACGAGCAACGGATAATTCAATTTTCACTTCCTTAGCCCTAAGAAGTGGTAAGAAATTTTTTTCGTGGTAAAATTATAAAGCGCCGCAATAAATTATCAAACATTTTGACAAAAATAGAGTATTTTTCCCCTCATTAATCTCGCTAATTACAGAAATCCTGCCGGTAGCCCAACGTGCTGACCAACAATACGATGTGACAGGATAAATTAACTAATTCAAAGTACCAGTTCCATCTGTCTGTAGGGTGTGGAAGCTGGCGTAACACCCGCTCAATAAATCCGTGTCATTTCTCTTCCAGTTTCTACGTAGAACGTGGCGTTTTACAAGCTCATAGGAAGTGAGGGGGAACATACGTCGAATTCGTAGCTAGACTGTACGTAAAGCTGAGATCCACCTCGTGGAGCTAAGGAAAATGAATAAGTTACTCAAAGAAGCGGCAATTTGACTTTAAGAATTTCGTGGGATGTCCCCAATTATTTGTTAACTCCAGTGACATATGAGCAGGACGCGTAAATAACTGAAGAAAACAGAGGTTTTTTCAGCCGATTACATACATTTCTCATATACTAGTTGTTGCTAAGCAAAGTAACAAAGCGGGTTTTGTCTAGTTGACTGCCTTCAGAATGATTTCTGACTACAAGGAGATCGCGATGTAACTAGCTTGCTAAAGGCATTCATTAAATTGACCCGACTCTTTTGCGGTAGCACCTTCATAAATTAAGTTGTTTTCGACGCTTCAGGTCGATTCCGCTATGTCGTTCCAAAGGGTCTTCTGAACAGAATGTGGGAGATCCACGATCTTGGGCACTTGCAAGCAGGTGGTGGTTGTCGTCAGTCGCTTGCTCAGAACGCTCCAGCAATGCGGCCTTTTGACGACTCTCGTCGAGAGTTTTGTACCGGTGGAACTGTTCAATGAGCGCTTGTTGTCTGGAATAAAGGTTAGCACACCAAGGTTTACGCTGGCTTGTTGTCAGTCGGCCATGCAACGAAGTAGTTGTGGCCCACCTTCGTCGAAAAACCAATGTGTAGGTAATTGATGGGGTTCTGAGGTTACTCTCGACTATGTTAAGACCAACTTCCATCGTATAGGTAGCTTATAAAGTTATCGTTCTTGACTTGACAAAAAAACGGCACTAAAATCGAATTTCGTACAAATTGTTGATAATTGATCGTGCTGCTCTTGTAATTTTCTCGCAAATGAGAATTTTACAGTACTGTCATGTTACTTGGAACTGCCCACGAAATAAATTTATTCAAAATAGCCGCTTTGACCACCTTAGTTAGTTTTTGGCCGATTAAACAGGTTTGTTTCTCGATCAATACTTTTCCTGAACCCTCGGAGA
Organism: Pachypeltis micranthus; assembly: GCA_020466155.1. Taxonomy (NCBI): domain Eukaryota; kingdom Metazoa; phylum Arthropoda; class Insecta; order Hemiptera; family Miridae; genus Pachypeltis; species Pachypeltis micranthus. Next base: position 51,787,049 of record CM035770.1, on the reverse strand, counting down.
GAGTTAAATCAGTCATTGGCCGATTAAACACTGGGAGCAGTTTGAAAATCGAAGCCAGTGAATAACTCCAATGAGAAAACCTATGACTGCGCGTTGATGAACTGAGTGCGAGTCATCATCTACCGGTCCTTCTCTCGAGCGCTTGAAAAACCTTTCCCACTCTCGCCGCGGCTACAATTTTGCGTGACTGCTGACAACTTCCTAACAATCTCATCGACAGGCCCAAACGACTTGAGACGGGATGGGCATCTTCGTTAAAACCTACCTTAACCCTCGTTCCAATAATTGGCTATTAATGCGCTCGTCTCTTCGGCAAAGAAAGTCGACCGCCTTGCCACTTTAGTCCAGTTTATTGGAAACCAGCTATTACCAGTCCGTAATTCGAAGTGGCAACCGTCATCCGATTCTCCGTCACTAATCCTTCCAATTAAAATATAAAAAATGTTGGTCATCTCGCAACTTTCATTAGGTTTGGTCTCAACTTTCATTCTGGCATCAACAAGTTTGGCGGTATTTACGAGCCCTTGACGAACGCAGCTGACAGCTCGCTACTTCCTCGAATTGGCAACCGAGGAATATGTCACTTCCTTAGACCTACATAGTAACCGGGGGGGGGGGGGAATGTAGTACGTTTCAAGGGCTACTGAGTCCGACAAACGCTATTTAGGAAAAGTCTGTGTGTGTGATTGAGACCGTCCTAAACAATTCGACTCAACGTTCATATTAAGCCAACAGGTCATTATGAAACGCCAAAATAAGGGCATGAGAAAAATCTGTGCAAAACTAACTATAGCTATCATAGCGATCAAAACGGTAAATATTTTAATTCTAAGCGGCTGCAAACATTTTTAATTGCATTTTGTGCAAAATAGCTCCAAAATTGTCATTCATGAGAAGATGATGAGAGCAGCACAATATATTATCAAATTGCTGAACGCAGCTTTTTCGTCAAAATAATTAATACACCACTTAAACGGTAAAATGACGGTCCTAAAAGGATCGAAAGAAACCACGGAATGTAAACTCACGGTTTTTGACCACATTTTTTGCAGGTTCCCTTATAATTATAGAACTCTACCCCGAACCTTCCCATATGGTCGATAAGGGTCATGGCCCGAGTAGCAGCAGCGCAGTAAATTCAGGACCTTTAAGCGCAACCAGTTTCAACGTAAATTGTGAAGTAATGTTCGTATGAAGGGAGTGAAAAATAGATCGGATTAGTAACTAAAGCCGTGATAATTGCTGAATGCACATGAACCTGAGTGGTGCTCAGGAAAGTTGAAAGATGCGTCCCACCAGATATTTTTCTAATAAATACTGCTCGTGAAAACATCATTTTCTTTGAACAACGTTATTCACTTGTAACTGTAGTTCTACGCATCATAAATATAATTGACACTTGTTTATTGGACGGGATGTGAAACAGATGCCCAATTTCCTTACTTTACTGTAACCTCGTTAGTTCACTGCCTTCTCGATATGGCTTAAGCGCGGCGTAATTGTTGGAATTGGAAAGTCAAGTCCAAAACTTATTAGTTCCCCAAGTCACATGTGTGAAGTTAGTTGTTTATGCGTTGTCATATAAATCGTTCACTCTTTGCTTGACCCTCGAACTTGATATTATCTCTCGTATTTTTACAACAGTAATCACGTCTATGCTAAACGCATCCCACAGTGATCTCAGCTAGCGTGGTGGGCACGAAAATGGCTAGCCGTGATTTACTTACGTAGCTCTGATCAGTTGGATCACGTGTAGTGCTGTTTTGGTGAAAACGGCCCTAAGAGTAAGATGTTGTGAATTGGGGGGGGGTACAAGAAAAAATAAATGTTACAAGGGTAAGATGGTCAGGGTTTTGACCGCTTTGAGGCAAAACGGGTCGAGATCCCCTGACTTCAGGAAACGGGGTTTCTCGCAAACCTTTCCCAATAATTGTTAACACGAATCTTTCAGCAAAAAAAATTAATTACACAGAGCCTTAAGTTAAGGTTTGCATAAACTGTGTGGGAAATAGATTGGATTAATTTGGTAACTGGTGACATGACTGCATGTACGTGGAGCTGGGAAACTCTTTCCTTTGGTTCGGTCATCGCATCCATTTTTTCTGGTTTGGTTCGGTCATGTTTGGATTCAAGGTTTGATCAGTTGAACTGTCAAACGTTTTGTGACTTCGATAGGTCGAATAGTTGGAGCTGGGAGGGTACACGGAGATAGAGCAGCCACGTCCAAAAACCAAACTTGAAGGTTCGTTCCGAAATGCATGGTCCAAACCAACATCTCGAGCTCCGATCGTTCAGGCTCAGGGTCAAGAGGATTTCTCCTTAAAATATTCCGAAGATTTCGAATGAAATCGATGTTCATTTGAGGGTGTTGGTCGGATCTCGCCTGAAGAGCCTCGAAGCAGCTAGACGACGATTAGGTCAAAAGTTAGGGATTCGAATTGAGGTCAGGGTTGGAGAAGGTTCGGGAGGTAACCACTTTCTTCGGCCTTGGACTTGGGAAGAAGACCCGTTCGTTGTCATTGCTGGGGCCTCGACTCGGGAAGTTTATATCGGTCCTCGGCGAACCGACTGACGGTTTACGTAATTTCGCAGCGGGTCGACACCCCGGCGAATTGCGGAACCTTGAAAGAAAAAGTCAACACTCCGACGTGCGACAGTCGGAGCTGGAACGTAGATTTCTTGAGTGGCTTTGGGATATTTTCGAGGCCCAAAAACGGAAGCAACGAATGCGAGATCGAATCGTCGAGATTCAAGAAAACAATGAGATAGAACGGCACAATAAATTAGCAAACTTTTCCGATGAAAATTGATTTTAGTGCAGTTTTTTGCTTATGCTTCCCACTTATATGGCCCCAGCCCACTAAAAACACACATTAGTAACAATAATACACAATAATAGTTTAATGGAGTTGATAAAGTAATTAAGGGGATCCCACAAAATTCCAAACGTCCATCCAACGTCTTGTCTTGGACTAACTTCCATCTAGATAACTGAACTAACTGCGGAATAGGAAATAACGTTCATTGTCTTAAAAAAAGTGGTTTTCTGGTGTTTTAAGAGCGCCTGTGAACGCGATTGAGCGAGATGGTTGAACCAACTTGGCTCATCTTTCATATCTAGCCTGCAGATCAACGTGGGTATGAACAAAATCAGTCTAAAATCAACTAAAGTTATCATAGCGAGCAAAACACCCAGTTTTTTTCTAAAAAAGCGCTATGCCGATTTTAATTTAATGTCTTGCGTCCAAAATCGATTCTAGTGCACTCGATGTTAACATTCTTCCAAATTTGTGTTGGCAGTCCAATAAGTTACCTTCACAACGGCGATTTGATATTGGTTAACACTAATAAGGGATATTCTACCGAGTTCATCTAAAGCGAATGAAAAATAGATTTTTTAGTTGCTGGAGTGATGAAATCGCTGAATGCACAAGGGACTGAGGATAGTTGTGTGATGCGTCGCAACATAGGGTTTATGCGCTCAAAAATCTCCGCAGCGTAAAGGAAACGAAACAAGAAATTCAGTCGATTACTCAACTTTCATTTCTACTTCGTAGGGATAAGGAAAGTGAAAATACTTGGAGAGATTAGGCAAATAAATATAGCTGGCCCGTTGCTCCTGCGAACAGAACTGGGCAGTTCAGAAATGTTAGGGTCGTCTTGTGCGTCCGCCGGAGCGTCGTTAATTCGGAGATAGATAGGAGAAACTATCGAGGAATCTAACGAGGAGTTCGTTTTCTGCCACCTGGAAACTAAAAGGAAGTACATTGCCTTCTGACTGACCGTTTCCACAGGGCAAAAGGCTCATGGTTTGAGGCGCAGTTTTTATATCCCCGAGCCGAAACGTCGGTGACGTTTACGTCCGACACTCCGACGCCTTACGTTCAGCTGATATGAATCTATTCAGGGGACGTGCGTCAGGGCCGTTGACGTCGAGATGGCGAAAGGCAAGTCACTGAGCGGGAATGACAAGCTAGGCCGCATTGTATTCGAATTGATGGTCCCCTTAGCTATGTATTAATGCAGAGGGTTAACGGCAGAAGCTGTAATTCACGTTAACAACTCTCGACGCGGTCAAATTCCTTCTCTAGAAGATGGTCAAAATTGAAGGGCAATAGCGCGGAGAGGTTCGAGTCATCAAATATGTCGAAGCTGACATCCGCTGGACTTCACTAAACATGTGGAACAGCCAGTTCGGCAGGAAAACCTCGTGGGAGTCGCCGAGAAGCTAAGGATGACAAGTTTGACCAGATTCTCATTAGCTTAACGAAGTTATAGTGGCATGCATAGGTTAACAGCCACCTGCCTAATGTAAACGTTGGTGTCCTTTGACCATCAAATCTAAGGCGAAGTTGATGAGAGCTACCACAAAGCTTGTCTTGGAAACCCGCAGGACAAAATTTAGTAACATTCAAACATAATTGACTCGAATAAAAGTGTTAATTGGTACACACTCTACAGCTACCCAATCAACTCACTCAACTACAGTTCTTACTTGAAATAAAGCCACGACTAAACACAATCCAATCACAGATGAAGGCGCCTAGCGCTTTAACGTGAAGCACAGAAAGTAATCAATTCTGCCATTTGCAGTTACGGATTACAACTACAACTACTGGTCATAAGATACTAGTTTTTTTTTAACGGCCAGACGATAATGTCTTTACATCGAAAGAGCTCGCCCACAGTATCTCACCAGCCAGAGGAGACGGACTCACCTAACAGGTACGTTAACTGTAGGGAGGGTCTGGTCTTAGCGGCACCACAAATTTACTCCTGCGTATTGAGAACCAACGCGGTTAGTGCATTGTATCAGGTTGGCCCTCACACCTTTCTGCGGTGGCAGATCTTCTTTTTTGTTCTCTTCGCCCTCACGAGAATCTTGCAGCGTGCCTCACTACCCAGCAGCTTGGGAGGTTCAGGAGCGGTCTTCATTATTGATCCCTGCGAGATACTGGCCCCGGATCAGCAAGCTCCATCTTCTTTAGGAGAAATGAGCAATGCATTTCCAGTTTCCATCTGAATGCAGCATGGAGCAGACGAATGCCTGTGTCTTCCACTTTGTGCCACGGGCCTCCCCACCTCTGGCCAGGATAAGATGGCTTGGGAAGCATCGATCTCTGCCCTGCAGTGTAGGCAATTTGGGCTTTCAGCCTTTCCAATGCGATGCAAGTAAGCCCTAAATACTCCATGTCCTGTTAGGAACTGAGTGTGGTACAAATTAACCCCACTGTGACGTCGCCTGAACCATGGACCAAGTGCTGGAATCAGCAGCCTAGTCCACCCATATTGCCTCCTCCCTAGGGTCACAGCCCTTCTTCTTATCTTCTGGTGGCCGTACTCTAGTTACCCTCTTGACAGATACAGCTCGTTCCTCTCTACTACCAGAAGGTGGATTGGTATAACGTCACCACCACTAGCAATGCCTCCTGAGAAACAGGACTGTATGAACAAGCACACGAGCACGCCCCTCCGCTGCACACCTGCCATCTGCATCCTGTGGTAGGCAATGCTCAGCTTATCAGCCCACACCCCCACCCCATATAAGAGAATGTGCAACGCTCATAACACCCGCCCCTGATGTAGGTCATCAGGCAAGAAGGAGCTGTTTTTACTGTGGCAGCTTGATCTGCTGCTTGCTAGACGTGGAAACCAAACGACAACTTGGTATCCACCATTACCCTCGAACTGACTCCCTTTATCGCAGCTCCGTCGCCTCCACATGAATGGGGGTGAGTCTCCATTCTTCACGTCACCACAAGCTCTGTCTTTAGCACTGCCAGGGACTGTCCATGAGCTCTCATCCACTAGCTCACACGTGGCATTACCCATTCCAGTTAAGATACTAGTAAGTAGTCCATCAAACTACCTACACGGATGTAAGTTTTCTTTTCTACCCGATTCAAATGTTTCCCTAGACCTAAAGGTAAGTAGAATATAAAAATGACTCGTCAATCGATTCAGAGCTACACAGCGAAAGCGATCAAACTAGTCAACAGCTTTTGGCGTAACTGATGAACCTTGGATTCATATTCCTGTATCGCCAGAGGCTTGGATAGGATTTCATAGCTGTGTCAATCATGTTGAAACTGTTCTCGCGGTTGACGCGGTCCCGTCGCCTCTGGCAACCTGACGTCGATCTGGTAAACCAATACACCGCGTGCTACACGACAAATCGAGTGACTGGTCGCGTAGGGCGTTTTGTTTGTGATCGACAGTTGCAGTATTTCTAGGGTCTGAAGGGGAAATTCTGAAGAGGAGAAACTCGGTTTTATCAGATGAATGGGACGTGCCCTGATGTGATGTGACGAACCCCGGGTCATTATTGTTCCGTTTCCTATTTACACGCGATGAAAATTGAAGGGAAACCGGCGCCGCAAAAGTAACTTTCGAAGGAAAGGCTCTTCGTAGTGAGCCGCAAAGTTCCCAAAAACCGGTTTCGTCCTTGGACCTCTCCGAATGGGCAACACGACCGGGAAATAAACAAGTGGGGTCCCTCGTAAATCGAAGCATTTGAGCCGCTTTCATTTGTTCCACGCGTCTCGAAAACAACCTATTCGTATCGCTTGCGCCTGACATTAACGTCATATCAACGTCTACTTTATGTCATTGGATCATCAACAGCTTGAACAATGTAAGAACCTGTGTAAGAGTGACCTGCTCACTGAGCAACAATTTCGGTTGATTGACGAGTGGTGTTTGAATTGTCCAAAAAACCTGACAAGTGACAACTAGCCATCTCAACAAGAATTAGCTACGCCAAAGTAATGGTTATATCGTACTGACTAGCAAGCACCTCACTTATTGAACCAAGAATGAAACTTTTATAGATTGCGAAACAACATCGTCATAGCACTACACACCGTCAGCCAGTTAGAGGTCGCGCATGTGGTTTTAGACTGGTGGTGAAGTACGATCCACGCAATACTGCTCACCACATGTACACAGTAGTGCCTTCCATTCAGGATCACTCACAGCACAAGTTTCCCGTCATTCAACTGCTCTCGTGGTATTGAGACGAACGTTAACGCCTGTCTGTGTGAAACTGGGACTGCTAAAGACCCGACACACGTTTGATTGTTCTGCCTATTCTAATGCACACGCGCAGGCCTACCCTCCTGTCTGAGTGGCAGCAGGTTGACTTGGGGTCTTCACCACTTGGGGGCCATTTCGAAACTTGAGTGCCGGGTGACTATGGGCAGGGTGCGAATATGGTGGGTAGTGGTAGCGAGCATGACAGCAGAGCGAGGCGTTCCCCGAGAGGGGGGGGGGGTTATGTTTGTATGAGTAAAAACCACGAAAACGTCACATCAAGACACTTCAGATGGTCTTCAGGGTTCAGACATGTCATTTGGCTGTTAGCAAAGAATTATTTAAAAAAAAAAAAGACTTCCAACCAACCAAAGGATGGACTCGTACAAGAAACCTGGGATATTCAAAGCATATTAGCAATAAAAATATTATATTCCATTAAACGTGTCAGTAACTCTTGACTCGAAACGATCCGCAAACGAATCGACAAGAAAAAACCACCTCCCACCCATGGATAACTGAATGGATAGGCACAGCCTGGGGAACTAGGATTGAGCAGGCGTCTTTTGCCTCCTCTGACGACAAAACTGTTATTTCATGGAAGATTGTTTTCCCTGCTCCCCTACGAAGGCTAATTTTGGATAAAAGGCTGACTTGGGAGACCCATACTAAACACCTCGTCACCAAGGTGCGTCAACGCATCAGGCAACTTGGATTCCTCCTAGACCACAATCGCTCGCCGTTGGCCTTGTCGACTAAGCGCTTATTATATTTAACACTAATCAGACCGATATGGTACTACTCTTCTGGGTTGTGGGGCTCGGCAGCGAACAGTCACATACACCGGATACAAACTACACAGAATCGGGTCCTCCGTCTCATCACTGGGTCACCATGGTATGTTAGGAATACTCTGCTTCATAAGGATCTCAATATACCATTCGGACATGAGGTACTCCGTCAAAACTACATCCAACTCCACAGATCAATGGAAAGCCCCCCCAATAGCCTGATGACGGAAATGCTAACCAATTTACCTCATCCACGAAATCAGCGAAGGCTAAAGCGAAAACGACCGTCAGACTTTCTCCACTAGCCACTTTTATTTTTATTTTTCTCTCTTTTTTGGTAAATTATTATTCTGTGTGAATATTTGTAAACTATTATCACTACTTCTGTACATATTCAATATGTCTATCTTATATTAACGCGTTGTTGTAAATCTCACAAAGTCAGGTCTGCTAATGCTGTTCCTGCTACATGCTTCATGTTAATTAGGAATTTCAATTCCTACTATATATCTTGTTTTCATAATTGTAATGTTTATAAAGTGAACAATAAAGTTATATTAATAATTAAAAAAAAGGGGGATAGCTAATCGCAATAAAAGTTAATTTTTAAAAAAGCAAAAAAAGTCAAGTGGAGTAAGACATTTACATCATCACATCGAGACTTGCTACCAGTATTGTGTTGTTGTTTTTCATATGAATGACAGGTTTTCAATATAGTATCAGGATGTGCTGCATGAGAAGCTTTTTACAGTCGGTTTACAACGGCGTACCAACCACTTCAAACGGGGAGTGCGCATGTTCGATGTTAAAGAAACCGAGATTTGACAGTGCACTACTATGACTAGAAAAGTGTTCAGAAGGCCGAATTAACTGGGTCTTTGACCTCTCAAATGTCCACACTAACGGATAGTCATTGTTTCCCAAACTCCTTTCTATCTCAACCTGTGGAAATTGCACTCCTCATTGATTTCCATTTGTCAACGAATTTCCCCTTTTTCTGGACTTTCCCAACTATCTTTTACCACGCCTCAATTTTAGATTACTCTTCTCAACAGACAGCTCCTTCCAAGTCAGTCATCCATCAGCACTTGCGAACGTCACCCATTTTTCCAGTTTTCCCACTACTCACAACTCAATTCTCTCTTCACTTAGTTTCCCAAGTCACCAGTTCACGTGTATTGCGAGTCACTTGTTCGCGTTGATATACTCTCACTGATATTGCTGTAATAAAGTAATTAGGTTGGATCCGCCAGTAGGCAAATTACTAAAGTTAACTTACCTGTTAGGTGAGTCCATCTCCTCTGGCTGGTGAGATACTGTGGGCGAGCGCTGTCGATGTAAACACATCATCGTCTGGCCGTTAAGTCAGTACTGACTGTCAGTATCTCACCAGCCAGAGGAGACGGACTCACCTAACAGGTACGTTAACTTTAGTGATATCGCTGTTCTGTCAAGTGTAATACAGTCCTCACTCACGCTCACCACGCCCGTTTATTTCTCAGTTTAAGCTCCTCCATTCGTGTGCCCAACACCGTCAGTGGAGGCGGCCCAGCATGACTACCTTTATAAACTTACACGACCAAACACAACTGATCTGCTTGTCAAGCAACGATAGCTCACTAGTTTAATTCAAGTGCTATTGATGAAATCAAGCCAGCATCATAGAGAACCTATTTAATGAAGGCAGCGGCGGATTTCAGTCTTGGCTTATTAAACACTAACCTGCACCTGCGTCTACATATGTCTACTTCCAATAGAAGCTTTTCCCGTTCAGGTCGCTAGATAGAGTGCGGATGGGAGACGCTGAAGTGACTCAACAAACATGCCCACACGAGCTAGTGTTTTCAAGGATCGCGCGTATAACAATATCATTCCTAAATTGCTTATATGTGTGAAATAACATTTTCTACATTTTATTTATAATAAGTACAAAAATGATTTAAGAATATTATTGTTATACGATGTGGCGCGGTGCAGCACACCATAATGTGGGAGAGGCTTTAAAATATTAAAGTACTTTGAGCCATTTCTTGTTATTATCAGTGAATTTTTTGTCGCGATTGGCCACACCTAATATCTGACCACATCCTATCCCAGATGACTGATGAAGAGATCATTTTAATGTTTAGTTTCAATAGCACCTTCCGATTCTGAAGAATATGTTGCAGGCATCGGAAGACTCGCGTGGCAGCTTTGTGTGTTACGTTGGTTAAGACTCAAGTTACCCAAATATTCTGTCCAGTTTGTAGCCCAGCTTTGGCGTGTCTGCCCCCAAACAATATTGGAGAACATCTACTTGAAGACGCCGTACTGGCATGTTTCTTGAATTGTTTGCTCTATTTCGACGGGCCGATTTCGTAGTAATCACGCTGCCGATTGGTTTAGGGTTGTCAGTTCTTTGGGATTTCCAACACGATTAAACAGCGTATTACATGTGACCAGGCTATGTAAGTACACACGCCATTACACAATGTGGTGGACGTTGAACGCAGGACTGAAGGTAGCTGTTTCTTGGCAAATTCCCCGCTTCAATTTCGTTGGTGTTGCTTCGACACTTGATCGGCAGGCAAACGACACAGATTATCGATGATCTCAGGAGAGCGCGAAATTAGCGGGTGAAATTCGTGAGCGTTCGATCCGGTCGTACAGGTTTCGGTTTGTACTTCGAACGGGTCACGTTAAGGTACTCAGGTTTGTGCGAATTACATCACCTGTACATCAATTGAATGTTAAAGAAAAGATAGATATTTCGCTTGAGGAAATAATATGAAGTAGCGTGCTTCTGCAGCAATATAACGCGAGAGCAACAATTTCAAAAGGGCGGCAAGGACCCTCCGAACGAGGCAGACATCCAATTGTGGGCAATAGACAACCTCGACGGGACCGTGGCGACCTAAAAGCCCAACAAAGCTCCTAGATAAGCAGATAAGATAAGCAATACGCTAAGGAATGCTGAGCTAACCATCTCCTGCGGTCTTCTTAATTTATCTAATGATTGTTGGCAGTTCTCATACGGACATTGCTGGTCCGTATACAGTCAATCCGCCAAATCGAGGCAAAAGCCCATCAACTGCTCATAGTACGAGCTCGTCAAGCTGCAGATGACTGAGTAAAACACCCAGCCCATCCTCTTAAAGGGAAAATTAAATAGCCAACTGTCCATATAGCCACAGGCTTCCTCGTGAGAAGCAAGTCAAGTACTCAGGCGACAATATAAGTGAAAGGGGGTGTTTCAGCCAACGCCTCGAGTCCCACAAACGCACTCGCAAGGTCAGCATCCTCTGAATACTTCAAGTGACCACTGGCCGTTGACTTGGCTACTGAGTGTATGTTGGACAAGTGTAGAAAGAAAAGGGAGCTTCCCTGGCTCTGGGCAGAACGAAAACTTGCCGCCGGCGATGAATGGGCGGTGTATAAATGGCAAGCGAGCTGGGAATCCACGTCAAATGGACGTCACATGCAAGTTTTTCTCAATATTCGCGAACGTTTCAGGAGAATGTGGGTTGAACTAGACCACCGGACGAGCCAGTTCCTTGTGGCACATGGCGACTTCAATGCGCGGCTCTTTTCTCTCATATAATCTCCATCCAATACGTCTTGTACCTTCAGTTCGAAGGAAACAAGAAGCCACGACCTGCTCTACTGTAGTTCATGCAACAGCACGTGACGACCAAAGAGCAGCCAAACCTTCAAGATTTAACTGCTTCTAAGCAAGCATATAAACGTTCCACCCAGTTTGTAAAGAAGGTAAATTACAAGATTAGGAACTCCTCCCACATGGTAAGTATTCTCCCGCGGTAACACGTGAACAACAGCTCCAAATGACAACCAGCGGTACCTCCACACGTCTGGGTTCGGTGGGTGCTGAGTGAGTGCCTGTGCTCTCGCATGATAGCAAAACCCCAAGAAATTGAGTATCCCCGTGGAGTGTAACTTATCTTTCCCCCCGGCCTGCGCTCATTTTCTCTCACTGCAACCTGTAGGTACCTACTCTTATTTTGTTTTCAAACTTGGAGTTCTTTTTGAAATCGACAAGAAGTCATATAGTTGACCATGCTATTAGAAAGTTTTCCTGAAATTTAACAACTTCCAGCACATTTTTTGAAAATGCAGTTAACGTACTTATTTTCAGAAACTATATTTTTCAATTTTTGTTGTTTGAACTGCAATTGCAGTCTTTAGGCGTTCGTTTTCGATTATGAACGTGCACTAGCGTATAGTAAATTTAACCCTAAATCCGAAAGTTGGTCAAAAGCTGAGAAAAGTATTTATAAAGCGAAAGAATGCAGGTGTGGAAAGGTGTAGTTGTCGGGATTCCAGTCCATTTGCCGTCTAGTTTTACTCAGTTGTTCTTATTACTCTTCCCCATGACTTTCGACTGATATAACTCTCTAATGAGTGTTAAGGAACAGTCATTTTGATAAGAAATCGATCTGAGCGCAACAATAGCCCCAGCGGAACTGAGTTAATCTCAGCACAATATTGGAGGTTGTATCTCCTCAGCAGAGGTTCAAGCTATATAAAGCATTGCTCCATTCTGCACAGAATACCCAGCCCCAACCCACATCCGTCATTCATACATAGACCTACATTTCCAGTTTAATTTGTGCCGCGTAAGTAGTTTTCTCCACATCATCGGCCTAAGGACAACAAGGATTGTGTCGTCCTTTTCCCGAGATTCTTTAAATGATCGTGGCCCCTCCGACGGTTTTGGTAGTGTGAGGTGACGAATAGCTTCTTTTGAATTGAGCGGCGAATCGAACGAAGAAAGCGGTGCGTTTGCCTCCCGCAGCGGGGCTTTCTTTAGAAATCCGGTGGCTCTAGCAACAAAAGGGGAATATTCGGGTCAGGGGGTCGGATGAGAGGGGGCCCTCGCCCTGCGATGACTTATGTTTGCCCTTGACAGTCGGAGTTTTGAGTGACGAGGCCTGAGTCGTGTGCAACCTGGTTTTTCCGTTGTTTCCATCTCGTCAACAACATTAACAGGTATCGTCGCGGTCGCTGATTGCGAATGCGTTGGAACGTCGGTGAAGCAGCTCGAGTTATGGATTCGGTTGTTAATCATTTCGTTGCGAATGCGTCTGAAGAGGTTGGCGGGTGACGAAGGGAGACTAAATGGCATGACCTGTTGTGTTAAACTCAAAATATTATTAATAGAGACCTACAGGCTCTGCACTAGTGTATGCTTCAATCTAAGGGGACGGAATAATGGGTGGAAGCTTGGAAGACCTCTGCCGAGGCTTACTGGGGTCCTTCTGGAAAGACGAAAGCCCAAACTGTCTTGTTCTGGGATGAGGAAAAGCCGTTAGTGCCATCGAAAGATGTGGCGGGACAGCGGCAGTTCTGGCCTTAAGGCACTTACCACAGGAACCCACAGCCCGCTGCCTTGCGCCAGTGCATATGGATTAGGGCCACATTAGGTGGCTGCCTCTGCAGGGCAAGGTCCAATCCAATTCCTACCCAGGGCAAGGCCTGAAAAAGCTCAAAAATGCGCTTGCCCTGCGGACATCGTGGTGGTCATGGGGTTGCAGGAAGGTAGTCGGTCCATCCCAGTTTTATTTGTAACCTGCGTGGTCTGAGGGAAGTGGGGGTCATTCAGTCGGTACCCCCCCCCCCCCCCGACATCCCCAAATCCCTAAAACCCTTCTCAAGTCAACATGCCGTATTCAGAATTGTCGCCCATGTCAACTTCCCAAAAATAAGAAAGATCATTAATTAAGTCAAGATTTATATTGTGGCTGCCATTTTCTATTTCGATTTCAAAATCGTCTTCTTATTTATTTTGATTATCAATAGTATCTCCGTTTTATTATTGTTTCGTTATCAATGCAATAAGTCAGATGTTCGTCATGACAACTCATTTTTCCCAACAACCCAAAACATGCAGGTCTGCGAAAAGTACAGTGACGCGTCGCAACAAATGTTGTGAACTAATCTGGGATGCGGAATTTCTCTCGACGCTTGTATTAGGGTTTTGTGTAGATGTTTATTCATGAGAATCAGTCACAATAAACAAACAATTTCTCTAGGCCGACGCTTAGCACAATTAATTGCGCATCAGAGGCATCAGAATTCTTCTTTCTCGTTCTTACAATTCCTACATTCTTTATGCGGAGAACTCGCCACGACGATGCGGCGAAACGTCGGCCTGGCAAAGTAAGTTCGTTTAGTGCGACTGACTCTCAAGAAAAATCTCTGCTGCTACGCATCGCGCAACTTTCCTCAGTCCACAGCGCGCGTACAGAGACTAATCAAATCTATTTTTCGAACAGTTTATATGAACTTGTTTTTCTTGTTGCTAATACGTATCCTTTTATAGACACTGTTAAACCATCATCGTACAGGTACTGTTCAGTTTAATAATTATACGGAAGGTAGCTTACTTAGTGGAAAGATAATTTCTCCATAATAATAACCAGTCAGCGTATTTCCGTGGATTCAGCTACTAATCCATTCTATTTGTCACTCAATTCATTTGAATGTAAGACATACAAAATTATATCGCTTTAAGATGAAGTTTATTGAGCTGCTGCTACTCATCCCATGGTCTCCATCGAAAACGCTGCAAGTTGTTACAGAACAGTGTATTGTTTTCTTGCAGCATACTCCTAATTGGGATCTATCTATTCAAAGTCGACAAATATTAAAAACATAACATGGCCGAATCAACAATCCGGGAAACGACAACTCATAGCCGACGACTATGTTTGTAGAGCACAACATTTCCTGATCGAATGAATAACCGAAGGATATGATTCAAGATAACAGAACAAATTCAACCAAAATGGTACTAAGTACGCAAGATTTGAGTTTTCAATACGCATTTTTAGAGGATCCGTCCGCCTCTGAGACTTGACGAATTCGATTCAGTGAGGTGGGCATTGTCGAACGCCACACAATACCCGATGTTTCGAACAACATTGCCAGTAATTTCCTTACTATTAAACATGGCGCAGTCTCACACCTCCATGACTCATGCCATTTGATTCAGCGTTGAAAAATACTAGTAAACGATGCGAAACATGACCACTACGGGGGAACAACGGAAATTGATGTTTTCTAGGTGACGAGTCGAACTGATAAGTGGACGGAGCAAAGCGGGAGGCAGTGAGAGGAAATGAGTACATGACAGAGAGAAACGATAACTTTCGCTTTGTTTCCTCCACGAGTTCCTTTAAGTAGTAGAATTCGCCAGTTATTCACTATATTTGTTGTGATTTCACTGTTTTCCACTTAGACCTCTGAAGTCCTACACCTCTGAGACTCGCCCTGTTCGACTCAGCATCGAAAAATACCTACGAAGCGACACCCAACGACGTCATCGTTATAAAACTGCCAAAATTTTGTTTTTCACGGACCTTCTTACTTTTTCATCCGATCGGACTCAGAATGAACAATAAAAAAAACCGGCGCTAAAATCGCTTTTCGTCGATTTGTAAGATTATTAATTGAGGTGCCCTCGTCATTTCCCCACAAACCATAATTTCACGGTAGTATAACGTTACTTACAACTGTCAGTACAAAATATTTATTTATAGATCGTTAGAGCCGTTTTTAAGAGAAAAATGTTGATGTTTTGTTTAGTATCATGACTATAGTTAGTTCTTAAAACTCTCATTTTGGAGTCCCTTGGTGATCTGCAGGCTAGGTATCAAATTCGAGCCGATTCGGCTCAGCCCTTTTCTCTCAGTACCGTTCTCAGACACAAAGTCCATTTCCTGAAATAGCGGTTTACCGATTCAAAAGCCCTCGAAAGGTCAAGTCTGAAGCGAATTGAACTCTTTGGTTTCGGCCGATAACGTAACTTTCCTTCCTACTCCACAGGGGTAAAGACGGTACAAACATCTACGTTTTTTTTAACTTTTAAAATAATACTAATAACGCACAAAGTGCGCGAAAACAGTGCATGTTCAATATTTTGAGTACCGTTTCACCAAAGCGCTTGGTCATTCATCAGATCCAAACTCGTCCTCGTTAACTTTCTCCCGACAAAAAAGCCCGTCCGGAATGCGCTTGTAGGCTCCAACAGATTTGCAGTCCTTGAAACACCCTGCGGTCCACTTCATTACAACTTGACTCTAAAGGCGGTATTTATTTGATTTTTTGAGTTGATTGCGAAGAAAAAAACCCTATTAATAAACGCCAATCCTTACAGTATGTTCGATGGGCGGGATGTACCAAGAGGGAGACCATTTGTGACTAATATTCTCAATTTGCATTTCCCTAACCAGCAATTTGTTAGTTCGCCGTAGCAAATAATGAAGCGTATCGAGAAACCTGTCACTCGTAATGAAAATTGAGTTGAGTTTGACATTGGGAAGAGTTGTGAGTTGTTGTCAGTTTCGTATGTTACAGATTGGCCAGGACCACGGCGATACGAAGAATTCAAGTAAAGAAGGTGCGAATGTTTTAGGACCGGGAACCGCAATCCCATGGCTTGGACTGTACTACGCTCTCTGATCAACAGATGACCAAAGCTACCAACTGATTCTAGTTGCCCCAGCTCGCGTGAAGTGGAATTGTAATAAAATAAAAATTAATCTGAGTACGAATGAAATTGTTCTATGCCGACTGTTGAGATTACTTTTTATTGTCTTCAAAGCCAACGCAGTATGAAGGTTTATATATCGGTTGATAACGACATTATTTTCTTCAGATCTGAGTACGAAAAATACAATTAGAGATTCTGTGAACACAATTGAGATAAAACGGCAGAAGTGGATCAATGCAAATTTCATTTCCAGGCCCGAGCTAACCCGGTCTTCAACTAATTACAGTTATAGCGATCAAAACACCTAACATTTTTATATAGAAAAACGAGAGAATCGATATTTTCCACAACGTTAGCTTCGGAATGGTTTCCTGCAAGCGATTCACAGGACCCCAGTTTATCAAAAGAAATCAATTCGCGCAGACGTCTTTGCTCCGAGGCCTGTAATAATTAATAGTGACGCTTAATGTTAAATTGTACGACGTAATGCCTGGTATTCAACAGAATCCGGGGTTAACTCATTATATGTATTATCTGCCGGCGGACGTAGGTCTTTATAGAAAGTCGAGTTGAATCGGTAAATAACCAAGTGCTTCGTCAGTACGAGTAAAATTTTGATCATAAATTGGCTTTAGTCGAGTTAAATTAAACAGCACTATTTTATTAATTGTATGAATTGTTGTGGGATCTAAATGTTTATGGGGCTGCAGACAGAACTCTCTGAACGAAAACCCGGTGACGAGTAAATGAAAGGCCACTGGTTTTACAATACTTTAAACGTCGTGAAAATCAAATTCGTGAGATTCGAAAGATTCTTTTTTAGTAATGTATGACCAATTTGCTTTGATGTAAATTCCAACTGGTTGTCCACTGGCTCTTCTGAATTCGGCACCTTAGTGGAGAAGTAATCGAAATAACGTTTAAAGTATCCAGGTTAAACGTAGTGTAATGTCGACCTGTATTTCTTGAATTCCATCCTGTTCAGACAATTTTACTGAGAATGGCTTAACCGCCGACACCGGTTTACATTTTATTAAACTTAATGGAAAAGATCCCTATATTTTCGGGAAGGAAAATTTTTTTATCGGTCTCTATGGTAACAGCATACTCCGAAAAATCAGAGTGATAGCCCAATAAACCCGTACGACGAGGGTTTAACAACTTCTACAAAATAATTGAAAACAAAAGCCGAAATTCAATCCACCGTCTCATTCACCTCCATTTCTCAAGTTTGTACCCAATAATTCTAAAACGGTAATCACCACCCGTGGTAAAAAAATTATGTTGACAGCCTCAATGAATCTGCTGTGCACCGATAACTCAAGAACCACCGTGTGACGTAAGTAGGAGCAACTTAATAAATTCTGGAACCCTACGCGTCACCAGTACGTTCCACCATGTTCACGTAAACCGAATGAAAAACAGATTTTATTGAATGCTAGAATGATACAAGCTGAGGAAAGGTGTGTTATGCGTCGCATCGGTCGTCCCCCCCCCCCCCCGGCATTGCATCGTTGCCCGTTGATTGATAAAGGGATCATTCTTTCAATCATCATTCCAATTGGCGTGATTATAAGGGATGTGTCATTGATTGAACACCAACAAACATATTTCATGAATCCAGTTACCGTTTATACCCCTATTTACTAGGTGCACAGACCTCATGTGTACAGTATTTGTTTCGAATCTCGAGATGCTATTTAGGTTGCCCGTTTTCGCGCCGATAGCTTAAGTGCCCATTCCAGGTATCGTTAGCAAACGTCACCTGGCGTTATCAAAAGCGCCAGGCGTTCCTCCTACCGCCATTATTTCAACGCGGTGTTGTAAATAAACTTAAAAGCCCGCATTTTTCGCGTTTTTACGAATCATTGATGTTATTTTCATCATTATTTTTTCAGCAATTTATTTTACTATTTTTTCAGCGGATTGTGTAATGTTCCTTTCTTAAGGGCCGAGGAAAGTAAAAATTGTTGCTGCACATGCGCAGGGAAACAGCTAAATGTAACCCGTTCACCGATTTCCGTATCTAGACCTCATTCTCCTTCGCCGGCTCGTTATCATTCTGAATATTTTGAAAGAGGCTGCCCAGAAGCTTGGTCGTATATCAGGACTCGATTTCAGGGTCTCCTGCCCCTGTCTTCGCCCGCCCTCGTAAACTTTCTCCCCAGAAAAAAAGCCATAACTCGTTCTAAACTCGCTTATAGGCTCGAAAGGGGAGATGGGCCTTGGAACCTCCCGCAGATCATCCTATGGCGCGTGGCACTTTACATTTATTTAAACGATAAGAAATTCACATTAATGATGAAGTGCTAATAAACGCCTCTCAAAATTAAGTCTAGTTAAATAAATAATCGATAACCCGTCTGCACTAACTAGACGTTATCGACAAGCTGGTCATAAATTTCAATTCGAAGATGTCAATGGTTTACTCTGCGAATCAAACAAATTTAAAATAGAGCTCCAAGAAATGTTCCAGTTAGTCAATAACAAGAGTTGCGTTAGTCGAACCTTCCTAACAAATGAAATTGAAATTCTCAAGAACCCTGAAATTCCTCAATCGTCGCTCAACCAAGCTAATCACGTCTCTCTCACGTCTGCGTTCAGTTTTTCAACAGTCAGCCAACCCTTGCAATCCCTTCGTCGCCCCTCCAACTTTCAACGAAAATCACAGGATAACCACGCTTCTGAACCTTTTCTCCTCACCTTTCGCCACAGGAGAAACGACCGGTTAGTCAAGGAGTCAGCTCGAAAAAGATGTCGTAAAAGGTGGACAATTTTCAAGGCGAAAGGCGAAAGAGCTCATAACTCTGCTGAACTCATAACTGCACACAGCTCACATGCTTTGTGCAATCTGCTCGTCTCCTTTCTTTCTGTCTAACCCACGTTTTCCAAAACATTTCTGAGCCATATCATGCAGGCAGTCCCCAGAACTCTTTCCTCTTGTGACAATTAGTACCCTTTCCAACTACATTGTCAGGTGAGTCGACAACGTCGAAACTTGAAATGAAATATTTGTTTTCGGCAGGGGGAGGTGTGAAATAAGATTTAATAAAAACGATTTTCCAGAAGATTTCACATGAAGAAATAATTGATTTTTGATTCGTTTTGAAAATTTTTTTTAATAGAATATTTTCATTTTTGATCAAAACGACCAACTTTTTAGTACCGTCTGCCAGTTCGTTCCCCCAAGTATCAGATGGCAGACTAGGTTCGTTCCTCTCACCATGTCTAGTAGTTTCAGCAAGCAAAATTTCATCAGTCCACAACAGTTTTCATTTTAGTACAAAAAAAGTACCCTTTTTCAAGCACCGTCTGCCGGTACTTTCCAATTTTCTATATCCACGTGGTTTGTAGAATCTCTCAGACAATTTTCAGCTCTCCAGAAGTACTTGCAATTTTCACGAATTTTGGAAATTTGAAATGGTCTCCACAGCTGAACCCACGTGCAATTATGAGGTCAGCAGAGTGAACTCTTTCGCCTTATGTACTTGAAAATTGTCCACCTTTCACGACGTTTTTTTCGAGCTGGCTCCAGGTCTAGGTTGATTCAGGTTCGAAGATCACCCAGTTGATCTTTCTCGACCCTTGTGCGCTGGATCGGCCTTAGTCTGGCGGTGGGGCTTACACCAGTTGATGCAAGTAATGGACCTTACGTTCCGTACTGTTACCTTATCCGACTCCAGGCACGATTTATTGTTAGACCGAGATTCAGGAAGATGCAACAATAGTATGAATGGCTCACGTTAATGGTTACAACGGAGTAGCTTCATATTTTGAAGCTGAAGGCTTCGGCTGGGAAAAAAGCCCAAATATCTTTATGTCATTTCTATTTTTGATCAATTAAATTCTGAAAATTTGTTTAAAAAATAAGTTCCTTCGTTTAGACAAACCTGAGTACTGCTACATCTAGTACATCTCAAGGTGAGCTGTGCCTTACTTCACAAATTTAGCGTTGTGTCAACCTCCCGCCTTTCTTTAGTATCAATGTCTCCTTCAACCATCTGTGGTTGCCTTCCTTAGGTTACCATATAGCGAGATGACACTTCTCTTACCAACTTCTTGCTTTACTGGTGGTGCACGTTGTCAATGGAGTTCTTGGGCTTATGTTATCTTACCATGAGCATCTAACATTATTGGTAGTCATCCTCCAGCTGCGATGGATGGTTTAGAAAACACAGTACTTCAGAATTCAATGAAACGAAAAGCGCTGGAGGACATTAAGTCCAGGCCATCAAATGATTAATGACGTTTACGATTTAGTACTCATATCTCATCTACGTTTTTGAAAAGCATATTCACTGGTGGTTATACGTCATTTGAACGCAATCAAGTCTCCATCAGCCAATTCGTGTTTCAGAGACGTCCTAAAACTCCAAGTACACTTGGAAGTCGACTCCCACAAATTAGGAAAAGATTTATTCGACGGCTTATGAATAATGAACCCTAAAACCGCTAAATAACATGAATAGTTGCTGCACATTGTTGTACACGCGAGTTTGTCGTGTTGTCGTCCTCCACGAACCTCCTTTGCTTGGCGAACAGTTTGAAACGTTTGACTACGCCTCCTGATTTTTTCTGCTAAGACAGAATTTGGTATTGTGCGTGTTCAACGAAAATTACTCACGAAGCTAAGTCATACGGAAATATGAAATTATAAGAGAATCGTGAATCGTCGTTTTTCCAAGTGCAATGCCGCTGTTCTGTATTGCTTTACTTCAGACTAAAAAACCCGCGTATAACTTATTTTACGACGTTTTTGTGTTGAATGCCCATTCCGGGTGTCGAACTCTCATTGCATATGAGTGGACTCTGCCCTAGACTCGTCCTAGACTCGCGCCCGGTCCTAGTTAGCGTCACAGCTCACAACGTGTAGGTATCTCGCCCGCGTAGTTTAACATTTATAGCTCCATGTGTATCAATTTGATTCATCCTATGTCACACTGTAGGGGTCACGTGTATAAATTGATATGATTAGTAGGTCCTACTCTTGACATGCCAAGATCTATGCTGGGAAAGAGCTTCGACCAGCTGGTAATCTCAGTGTAACTGTGTAACTTTGGAGCTTATAGAGCCACTACTGGACGAGGGTAGAACACTCTATTCTGACAATTTCTGCACTAGTATTGAACTTGCTGAACAACTCCTAAAAAGACGTACACATCTAGTGGGTACACTGAGAATAAACAGAAAACAAAATCCCGCTGGTTTAACCAAGGCTAAACTTCGAGGAGGGGAAATTAAATCCTTACATGAACAAAACAAAAAACCCTGCAAATTATTACACAATGGTTTATTATTCTCATGAACAGCTTGACCAAGTATTACTGCTCCCCCATCCCATTCGATTCAGCATCGAATACTAGTAAACCATATGAAACATGACCTGACTACAATGGAACTACGGAAACAAAACGTCTGATGATTTTGCCCCGTCGGGTCGGAGAAATTGGAACGGGGGCGCTTTGAGCGAACCCGTTGTGAGTCGAAACGGTAGTTGAGTGGCGGCATCATTGGGAGGCGAGCGAGCGCGGGTGGTTTTTTAATGAGACGGGCGGGGAGGGAGGGAGTACAAACGACGAAACGTTGACTTCCGCTGTAGTTCCCGCGTTGTACTGCATTTCGTTAATTTTTTTAACCGTTTTTTGCCCATAAAAATCATGGGCTTCGTCCGATCGGATTGCCGAGATGGCGGGCACAACTAGATACCAAATGGGATTTTTGTGCGAAAGAACGAATTTTTTAGACGCCCTTAAAGGCACAAAACGGCCCGGACGCGGACGGGGGACGGCGGGACATTGCAAATTCGGAATTTCCATGTCTTGAAACGTAAAGTATCAAATTTGAGGGGGGGGGGGTTGTAAAAATATTTATTATTCAGAATAAATAATAAACCAAAAATAATAATCGGAAAGTGGAGAGATAAAAGAGATGTGTTGTTCCTAACTACCAAAGCTGCTCCTGAATTGACAGAAATTGAGACCGTAGGAGGAAAAAAAGTAAAAAACCTTCATCTGTAGTGGAGTATAACTCTGCCAAAGGCTATGTAGATGTGTCAGACCAGATGGCAGGTCATTGTACCACATTGCGCAAAGGTCTAAAATGGCACCGCAAATTGGCTTTTGATCTTTTGACTAATACTGCTGTAGTAAATAGCCACAGAATATATATCGTAGCCCATGAATAAGAAAATTACAATAGTCCGCTTCAGAGAGGAGCTAGTAATAGGAATATTGGCAACAGCTGAAGTCACTAATGGAGAGCCACTCAATGGAAATAACCAGCACAAGCTAGAAGAAAAAGAACCTAAAAGAGGGCGATGAGGTGTTTGCTACGATAAACTCGTTGAACAGGTCAACTCCAAGCATGCTAGGAAGTTTAGCACGCAAGTAAGGACTACTTGTCCTACTTGCAAGTACAACTACATGTGCTGTGACTGTTTTTTGAACTTCATAGGTGCATTTTGAACAATCCAAGTCAGACTTTCAGCGTAGAATACTTTTTCTTACCAACGAACATAGCGATGGCCACAATTCTTGTAGATTTATGAATATAGCCACTTTTTACAGCTTTACTTTGTATACTTTTTCCTCGATTACATATTTTTACTTTCCTTGCTCTACGAAGTAGAAAGGAAAGTTATGTAATCGGCTGACAAAAAAATTTTGAGTTCCTTTACGAGATCTTTACGTTTCAGACCCCCCTGAGTCCGAAAAACACTATTTGGGAAAATGGTCTGTCTGTGTGTGTGTGTCAGCCTGTGTGTGTGTGTACGTGTGTCTTTGAACGATTTTTAGAGTAAACCATTGTACCAAATCAGCTCAAACTTCATATCTCGCTCGCAGGTCACCATGGGACGCAATAATGAGGGTATGGGCAAAATCCACCGAAAGTTAACTATAGTTATCATAGTGGTCAAAACATCAATTTTTTTCTCAAAAACGGCTATGGCGATTTTGATTAAATTGTTTATATTTATAGCTCTCAATAAGGCAACTATACCATAAAATTCCCATTTGTGGGAAAATGACGAGAGCAGCACAATAAATTACCAAAACTATCGACGAAATCGATTTTAGCGCAGTTTTTAGAGAAAACCACAGGACCAAATCAGCTGAAACTTGCTGTCTAGCCTACAGGTTACCATGGGACGCAATAATGAGGGTATGGGCAAAATCCACCGAAAGTTAACTATAGTTAGCATAGTGATCAAAACACCAAATTTTTTTTCTCAAAAACCGCTCTAACGATTTTAATTACATTTTTTATATAGATAGCTCTCAATAAGTCAATGATACTATAAAATTCTCATTCGTGAGACAATGACGAGAGCAGCACAATAAATTATCAAAATTTTCGACCAAAAGCGTTTTTCGCGCAGTTTTTTCCTTATAAACTCCGCTGAAATTCTTGTAGAATGTTAAAAAAAATTGGTATTGTAGTCCAATTCAATACCTAAAGGGTGAGTGTTTAAAAACGCTCATGAGATACATGGAGCTCACTCCAGAAATTCCTGAATTTCAACTACTGCCGTTTCGCTTACTACCAGTTCTAACAGTTATTTTCCAATAACTCTGCAAAAGTGATTACTATCCTTTTTTTTTTTTTAAATCGTGTTTACAACCTCATTAATTATCTGTGTACCAATTGCTCAATAATGGTCCTGCAATGAGTACGAGCAGCACAATAAATTCCGGAACTGTAAGCGCTACCGCTTTCTGCTGCCGTAAAGCGTTGTTTGACCAAGTTCAAATTAACTGAGTGATAAATGAATTGATTGAATAGAATTAGCCATGTAAAAAGTGAATTGTTGTAGAGCTAAGGAAAGTTGTGTGTTGCAACGCACCAGATATTTTCAGAACTACTTGATGTTTTCCTATTTTTTCCTATCAGGGAACACAAATAAGACATGGTGTCAAATTGACACGTATGGCCCCTGGATGAAAAATTTTCTGTTTTGCGTTATCAGGCCACGTGTATCAATTTGATATACCCGCGTTTTTTTTGTTAATTAAGGTATATTTTGGCCAAATAATGGTTAGTTATATTTGTGAAGATGTTACCAACACGAAATGGCGAAAAAAAGTTGTTGGCCTGTTGGGTCACCAAAACTTTTGGTGGGTCAGATAGCATGGCCTGAACGGGAAACAACTGATTTTTCTGCCTGGCGCTATATGTGTTAAATTAACACGGTTGATACTACATCCCACTAATATCCCATCCCAGTTAGTTTATTCGTAAGCCGTGATAACGGCTGTGACATACACCGAAAAACTTGGCAAAGACAAGAATTATTTATGTCTGCGCCTAAAATAATTAAGTAATTGTCATCGCCTAATTTCATTACTTAAACTCTTGTTATATTTTCTCTACCCCAAAAACGGCAATTGTAACCGTGCAAAAAAACCATATCGTGTCCCGGAGCTCATAACTTGCCTCGACACAACGCGATTTTATTACATTATTGAATAATAAAATGTTTTTTTCATACAGTTTATACAAAACTTGTTAGAACTCAGCTCAACATTGTACAATATGACTGGTGGAGCTTACGGTTTCAGAATTTAATGAGTTAGTCCCACTTATGCCACCCTCAATATTCAGTAACCGGTAAACAGGTGAATCATAAGACTGTCAACATGATTTTTTGAGAAGGATGGTGGTTAATGTTCTGGATATATCGGGTAAAATATGTGAGAACGGCAGTGGTAGGAATTCAGGAATATTTGGAGTTGCTCTTAAGTATCTTATTAGGCGTTATTAAACTCCCATCGGTAAGGTAGTTGTTGGACTACCACCCTGATGTTATTAGAGGGGAAATGCTCTAAAATCGCAGGAAACCCCCGAAGTTGTCGATAATTTATTGCGGTCCTCTTGTCGTTTTTCCACGGATGAATCGGAGTAAAATGAGATAGCAGAGAGGGATATGAGAATGCGAAATGTCAACATGCGTTAAAACGAATGACAGCGTAAATAAAACCTCTGGACTCAACGTACAATCACTCCCCCCCCCCCCACCCATACGCCACGCTTGAATAGAACGCATTCTTCACGGGTCGAAGGTGATAGGAAGGATGCGTTCTATTCAAGCGTGATGTATGGTGGGGGGGGGGGGGGGAAGTGACCAGTCATGATCCCCGGTTTCAATAGACCTATGGAAATTGATCGGCAGTTCGTTACTTGGTCATCAATATATTCATCGTAATCAGAGAATTCCACAAAGCGAAGCGATCCCGAGCAAAAGGGGGGAAAACTATGAACATTTTGCACCGAAATCCGTTTCTCGATATATCCCAAAGAATCCTGGATTGTCACGTACATCGTATTTATTTCTTTACCTAACGGAGTAGGAAGTAAATTTATTTAATGGCGAAAAAATAATTATTTCGAATTTCGAAGGGCTTTCGAGTCCAAAAAACATCCGGGAAAGTGGTCTGTGTCTGTGATTTATACGAGATAACGGCATAATTAAGTCACTTAAAATTTGATACTTAGCCGGCATACTATCCTGAGAAGTCAAACTAAGTGTATAAATCGGTACAGAAAAACGGATCAACGATTTTTGTTACATTTTTTCTATAGACAATTGTAAACAACACAACAGTGCCATGAGAGTCTCATTCGTGGAGAAAATGACGAGAGCAACACAATCAATTATCAGAAATTTCGAATAAATAAGCGCAGTTTTTTTCCTTATAAATCAGCATTCTCAGAAAAATCAGTTTGATAGACCAATAAATTATCTACATGACGCGGGTTGATAAACGTTTATATCATGGTTTCACTTACTACAATTGTTCACAGTTTCTATCCGATACTGCCGAAAGAGTAAACAACAAACCTTCTCAGAAAAATAAATTTTTTGGTTTTTCTCCGAGTTGAATGCTTCATTAGTTTGAAGTAATTAAAAACGCGAATCGCACGATTACAGAGAGAGGGAAAATCGATTTTTGATTTGTGATCATAAATTGATAGTAGACAGACATATAACATTGATGTAAAACTATTACGTAAAAGTATGTAGTTGTAATTTCATGTTGGTTGGTAACTTATGACAGCATTTCAACAAGTTTTATAATGCTTTTACGTTTGTCGCATACGGGCGATGTACGTGAGCACCTAAAACAATTCCACGCTCAATATGAGCACATAAACGTTAAAATATATACAATAATTTCACTCACCGGCCGGGATATTCTGGAATCTCATGTCCACCTCGGGCCATTTGAGGTCCTCGACGGTGGGCATACTAACTGAAATGCAAAGAAACGAATGATCAGTCAATATTAGGAAGAGTGTGCTGTAGCGTACAACGAATGAAGTTTTTTTTCAACACATTAATACTTTATTGTATTGAGAAATATAAAAATAATGGACTTGAAACGTGTATGAGGTATCTATCTACTGATAGATCCTCAAATGCTTTTGTTTGTATCGTTTCCTCTTGAATCAACGCCTTGGTCTGTCCTGGGGTGGTTTTGTGGCTAATTGTTGTAGTAAGGGGTTGGAGTGTGAAAAACATAAATTGTTTCTGATTGCCATCTTTGATTGGAAGAATATTCCGAGCGGCAAATGAAATTTCAAACGAACCAAGGAGCACCAGCGATCGTGCGTAGAATTCTGTTTTGAAAGACTTGAATTCGATGTACTTGGGACTTACTGGCTGCTCACCAGAATTCTACTCCGTACTGCCAAGGTCGTGAAATGACGAGATGTACGAGTCGTTTTAGGTGGATGGGTAAGTTAGAGGACGCTCGAAGAAGATGTTTTGAGCTGCTTCAATCGGAACCGAAATATGTGTGTCCCATATCAATTTCCTGTCTACATTTAGTCCAAGATACTTGACTGAGTTTACTTCTGGGATAGATACTGTGTGTGACGAAACAACATGGCGTGTAATTTTGAGCTTGTAGGTGAAGCGCACCAAGGAAGATTTTGTAGGATTGACTTTTACCCTCAATTTATCCCACCAGTCATTCACTGAATCGGAAAAACTTTGTGATTTGGCGCTAGTCGTGGTGCCAGGGCCTTTTACAAGGGCTGCAACGTCGTCTTCGAAACAGGCTTGCATGACATCAGGAAGATTTTGATGGTATTAAATGAAGTGAAAAACTAAACGTCGGTTCCTAAACGCGCTAAACTCTTAGAACCCCTTAGTGAACTAAATGATGGAACCGCGCTGTGGGCTCATCGCTGTCAAATTATCCGTTCGACGCCAATACTCATTTTCCGGTTTGCTATGAATAGGGAGCTCATAGGACTAACACAGAATGAGATCTATGAAAGCAGAAGTCGAATGAAGCTATAAAATGTTCTACTGGAACGGGTGTTATTCTGCTGCCCTATCAGCGTTTGTAAAAAGAGTTTTGCCACCGATCGCAGGATGCCGGGCAATTGCCCGCGGCCCTAAGGCAAAACACAGTGCACAAGCTATTAAGCGCCAAGAAACTATAAACCGGTTTAGGTCGAAGCCGGGACCCACTTTACGTTCAGCTGGGCCACTGGAAATGGTGCACGTTGAAATATCTTCGACAAACGAAATAGTGAAGTTAGGAGTCTTTTCTCTCATAGGAGGAGGAAACGCTGTGCTCACCGTGTCGTCAGCCCAGGTAATACCACCTGGGTTACATATCTTGTACACTCCTTACAATTTGTAAATGCCGTGATGAGGTTTGTGCGTCTATGCCCAGCAGCTCTCTCTTCGCATTTTCCTCCTTCGTCTCGAGTTACACTACTTGGGTCCTCAAGCCTCCATTCCATATGAGGCTTTTCTGGACCTTCAAGGTAAATTTACTGTCAAAGCCTACAAAACGTTAACACTCAGCCCCGCCACAGTTTTCGAGAGCCCGTGCAGGCTGCTTAGCGTCGATGTTTAACGAAGAGCGCTGCCCAATGTGCTCACCGACAGCAAATTGTGCAATTCCTCGTAGCTACTGTAGTCAAACTGCTACCTCATATTTCAAAACGTGGAATAGGATCTACCACGTGAGAATTGCAGACTACTTGATACACTATAACGTTGTTTCGTGACACCGGAGATGGTAAACAAAAGGCAGAAAATAGGCCAATCGACCACCCCCAGGATTCTGATTTACATTGAATCGAAACGTTTCTTTAATTTCCGATTTACAGGAAGCTGAGCGAGTAGTCGGAACGGAAGGAATCTAGTTCGCGAGTTAAACGAAAAAATAATTACAATACAATCAGACGGACGGATCGCGGGGGTTCACACGATCACCCCTAACTGGAACCACTCAGCAAAGCACTAGAGCTCTAAATAGGCTGTTTGAGGTGCGTACCAGTCGCAAGTCTATTTCTTATTGAGGAGGTCGCAACCTCGACCCTAGATCAACTGCAGCGTTGTGGACGCACAATCAGGCGAATGAATGCTCAATCTTCGAACTGACTACACCATAACCCACCAATATCATTCACGCAATAATTTCTACTCTGCGCTCCAGCGGTATTAACATTTAAAGGTGGAACGACGTTTTAGTGGTTGGACGATATTCTACTAGATGGAGCCAACCAACCCCCTGTCATTTCGCTACACTCGAGGGTTGCTTTTGTTTGGGGTTGGACATTATCCTACTGGATTGAACCAACCTAAAGGGCTCTATAAGCCAGTAAGTCAGGCGGCCATCTACTCGATTTGACTAGATATTAGTGTGTCCTTTGGTCGTCTGCAGCGAGTAGTTGCCTAACTGGCAAGGGCGGGCGTCACCACTTTTTGTCCACGCCCTCTCGTAGGGATGGAAGTATCCTGTGCAGTTGTCTGGCAGTGTTGGCAGCGTCGTAGCCGGCTTGCCAATCCTGGGCAATGGCCAGCTTTTCTTCGTCAGTGTCCCCTTGTAGGAATTCTGGGTAGCGTGCAAGGGAGCCCTTATATGATACTTCACAGCCGCCACAGCTCTGCAAGCACCTGCACTACTACATGCAAGCAAAATCGCCAGCCTCTCTGAAGTGTTCTGGCTCGCTGGCAATCTTGTTGACACGGATGAACCCACCAAACTACGGCTCCATACAGTATAATGGGGAGTGGGTTCCAACAGCGATTGCATGCCCAGGAATTGTGTCCATTAATGCCGAGCAATTGTATTTCGGTGTGGAAGCTGCTAGGGCTTCCTTTTGGGGAGAAGATGACCCTTAGGTATTTGAACAGAACGAACCAACCCCCTATCATTTAAAGGTGGAATTTCTAGGTCCAAAGATGAACTTTTTGACATTCTAGAGAAACGTTTGTCCCCGAACCCAACCCTCAAGTTTCAAATGTCAACCACTTTTATTA
Source organism: Pachypeltis micranthus (assembly GCA_020466155.1). NCBI lineage: Eukaryota > Metazoa > Arthropoda > Insecta > Hemiptera > Miridae > Pachypeltis > Pachypeltis micranthus. Next base: position 51,757,450 of record CM035770.1, on the reverse strand, counting down.
ATTCGTCGTTTGCTCATACCTAACAAAATCTTTTTATTTCCCTCTACCCAACGAGCAAAGAAAATATAGCAATGTTACAAAAAACAAAAAATTGGTGCGAGGCTTCACATAACTTTGGGCATCCGTTGTAAATCCAATGATGTATTACATACGGGCGATTCTTCGTTCAACTCCTTTCTACGTAACTGTTCATGTAGTAAAAAATGTACGTAATAATCAGCTGACATTGCCCCACAGGTTTGTTCAATATCTAGGACCTCCTATTGAGAAAATTAGATAAACGATCATTAAATGTGAAGCAAATCTCATTTTCGAAAGTATCTGGATTTATATATATACGTTCAACAAATGGAAATAGTTTAGGGGAACAATTGCGGTGCTAATAGACATCAAGGAGAACAAATTCAGTTATGCGTGTACTGTCGAAATTTCGAAAACGTTATAAAAACACGGTTTTTTGTCACATTTTGGTTGGTATCTCTATTCAGCGGGCAGTCAGAAAAATATTTATACAAAACGGTGTATGGGTATTGACTAGTTGAGAATATTTTCTTTAGTTTTTCATTTTATTTCGTGAAAACCCGTTGAAGCTGTTTTTGAAAAAAAAATTGCTTTCATTTATGGAGAAAAAGAAAAAATAGATACTAATTTGTAGAAGACGATTTGGGAGTTTAATCAGAAGCGTTAGAGCCAGAGCTATTTTTGATCAATGAGCGGAAAACGCTCTGTTTTGGAACATCCCCCTCCCCCTCACCACCACCACCATGGGAATTGCTCGTAACCTTATTTTAGCGTCATCAAAACATCAAGAACGCAACAAAAAAGGAACTAATTCAATCGGTCCTGCCGTTCTCTCGCAAATGGAATTACAGACAACAAACGCAGACGACGCTACGAAATTACGATAGGAAGCTGCATTGGGGGTTAAGCCACAGTTTGTGCGTAAGGGGCCACACAGAATATGGCAAAACGTCAAAAACTTTAGTTGGAAGTCCAAAGATCAAAAATAAAAGTCGTCATTTTGGGATGAAAATGACATTTTGAGGGGCAACTGAAAACGCGAAAAGCTTACAACATTAGTATTGAATGTAGAAATGGTCCAATATTTGACGCAAGCACGTGTGGATCGAGAGTGGAACTGTAAGAGGAAAACATTGTGAAGATGAGCAGGAAGTCGTAGAATATTAGATTCACGAACCGTTTTCCATCTATTTTGGCACACTTCGACCTGCAGCTCCACAAAGTGTGACAAGAAGAGTAGAAAACATTAAAATTAAACATTAATTGTTCTACAGTAAGAGTAAGGCATCCATTATCAATAACAGGCGTTTTGGACAAGAAAATAAACGTCTAGACTGTGGGGGGATAGCGAAGAAGTCATTTTTGAACTGCGCAACCCCAGTAAACCCTGAATGTACCCCGCAATCGGTTCTTAATTTGCAAAGTTGTATTTTGGAAGCCTCGGAGTGTCTGGCGCACTCGACATTATCATCTTGGCCTCTTTCATCTAATTTGAGTCCGAGGATGAATCCAGGAGGATGAGGATGAACCAAAACGGAAAACACCTATCATCGGCGTGTTTCTGAATTGATCGTTTTCTCTATAAGTTCCAGAACCGGAAATACGAGAGTAGGGGTATTACTTGCGAGCCTTTCCCGAAAAATCAGGCTAATAGTCCCTCGAGTTCCCCGAAAAATTCTTTAACGTTAATCGCTACCAATTTCCACTTAGAAAGTACTAGTGGCCAGAGGAAGCAAATATGCACGACACATACGTGCACTGACCATCTCCCTCATGCCACTGGCCAGTTTTCTGAATCATCATTTCACGCAGTGGGCTGTGGAACTTTATACGAGTTTGTCAGCCCTTGGGCTCTTTAAGTCACGAGACTCATATAGACAGCGAATCAACATAACCATCAAAACGCCTCATTATTCCACTTTACTTTCGTCTTAGAATTACCTAAATATGTTCTTAGTTTTTTATATAAACATACTTGTTTATTTAAGTGTATGTTTTAGTTATCTTCTTTACCTTAGTTGGGGGGATGGGGTATTGCCACTACGACTCTGTGTTCAATAAACTATTTAAAAAGACGAAAGCGTTAGGTGTTTATTTTGCAGAACAAACCCCATCACAGACCTCTTCTCAACTTGGTATTAAGCGATTTTTATCGATCAAGCAACTAATAAAATTTGTAATTTGTTTGTTTGTGTTCTATGTAGAGCATGCAGCTTTCAACTAAGTTCGTATAAACTTAGTTGAAAGCTGCATGCTCTACATAGAAACTGATGAAGCATAAGTGAAATTTACAGAATTAATCGAGTTTGCTATTAATCCTTTCTTTATAGAAGCATGATTTTTGATAGAGTGGGCGTGAGCTGTGAAATCACGGGGGAAACACTGCGAAAAAAAGTTCGAGTTCTGGAATTACTATGATTCCTCTTGATTATTCGATGACAATTATTAAACTTATTGTTGGAATGCCCCCCCCCCTGATTTGTTTGGGAACGCTTGTATACAGGTGGGCCTAGTGAAGAAAAAACTGCATTAAAATTTTCGTCCAAATTTGTGTTTCTGAGTTGCTTTCATGGGCACATGACAATTTGATTGGGCATCTCTGTCATTTGGAGCTGTTCACTAACCAAAATAGTTGGAGCTGTTTTTGAAAGAAAAATGGAATTTTGATCGCTTTGGCGTCTTATGGTAATCTGTAGCTTACGCATAAAACCTGGGTTAATTTGGCTTAGCCATTAAATCTCAATCGCGTTCACACATACACAGGCCATCTTCAGCCGGTTAAATTTCTTTCCTATTCCGTAGAGCTAAGGAATGTAAACACCCAGGTTCGAAATTTAAGTTCTAATTGTTTTATGAGGTTGTAAACGTAGGGCCATCATTTTTGTACTTTGATGGACAACCCAAAATGTGAAATATGAGATTTTAGTCGCCCATTTCAAGGGTGAAAAAAATAAAAGTAGAGCCGGGGTATTTTCGTTTATTGTACAAAAATGGCCTTTTTTGTGGATAGGTTTTTTTTTGGACTCGAAGTGGCCAAGATTTGGGTCGATTGAGGTACATCCTTTAGAAGTACATTGCAGTAAATAAGAAGACTTACGGTTAGCGAATAGGAAGATCATGGTCAAGAAGATGAAAACCAAGTCCGAGCTTTAGTCCAAAAGTTGCGCGAAACTAAAACGGCGTCAAACGCGATGATCGACTATTTGGAAACAGTCTGCGGCTACAAGAGTCCGACGAAGATCATTTTCAAATTTAAGTGGAACGGGAATGAACAAATCAGTATGAACGGACGGACAATTGAACCTGTCGTTGATTTCAGAGCCGCGTTTCGAATGTGGAGTCAAGTCGACGGGCAAAGGTTCTCCCTCAGTCCGGGACGCCCCACCAGCGGGCAACGGCAACCCCCAGACAGACGGCTTCCCCTTTCTTCCTTCAGGGGGGGCCCTTGAGGAAAATGCTGAAACGGGGTCAAGCGGAGGAGTCGAAGATGAGTGAAACCTGACGGGTACGAGTTCGGGGGAAAAGTAGATGACGATCTCGACGGTTTATGTTCGATTCGGGCTAAGGGTAAACGCCGTGAGACGGTGACCACTCATCTGCCAGAGCTATTCCCATCAGGGTTGATTGGCGCCAGAGGAAATGAGGATCCGCTGGAACTAACACAGGAATCGAACCCATCAAAGCAGACGACAATATGCAACTGGCTCAACGTGATCAGTCTTACTTAGTGTGAACACATGTTTACTTTCTTTAACCCTCCGAGGTATACAGGGAAGTTATGTACTCAGCTAAAAAACAAAATTTGAGTTCTCTTCAATTCTACACGTATCGAAGGGTAATGAGCAAAATAACGTCCATAAGATAATTAGGATGGGACAATGTTGTCAATCCCAGAAGGTGACAGTCCCCCTTGGACAGTCTATTTGACCCCCCCTCCCCGCGCGAGCGAGATACTCTATCAAAATTATTGCAAGCCAACATTGCCTTGCTACTACTTTTAGCGGTGCGTTCTCACGACGAGGAATATTTGAGTGACGACGCCATAACTACAACAGACGATAACGGGTCAGAGTCAGACGACTATTAATAAATTTACATACATATTATTTTCTGACAAAGCCGATTGTAAAATCTACACGAGCTGTTGCAGTAGCAACATTTTTTTATGCACGTGTTTTGTTAAAATCATGAATAGAATGCATTAATGCGCGCTAATGCGTTTTATATCCATCCACTGAAGGAATAAAGGAAGACCGCGGTGATTATGTAGTATTCCGTTTAATGAAGCATCAAGACAGAATACATTTCAAATATATAAATAGTAATTTCAGCACAAAAGTTGAGTCCGCTGTATCAACACCAGATTTGGAAGGAAGCGGATATACTATGGCTGTAGATGCGAATCACGTCATTTTTAACTGTCAACTATTCAGTATTTGTTAATACTGGATAAACCTATTTCAGCGACTATGTTTTGAAAATTCCACCTAACATAGGTGGCAGATAACATTTTATAGCACCGTCGGTAGCCGAGGAGCTCATTCACGCCCTTTTGCAGGTATCAACAAGTCAATTTTTTAGCCAAATTCAAGCAATTTTGGACAACCTCTGCTCGAAAGTGCTCAAAATGAGGAAAGCAGACGTGGTACTTTCTAAAGCAATAAACGTCACTTATTCGTAAAATAATTTCCAAGTTTCAACTTCTCAAGTCAATTTTTGACCAAAATTTCATCAAATTGGGGTTTTGCCTGCAAGTCAAAGGGTCAATAAAACTTTTGTGGCTCAGTCGGGTTTTACAACTCAGTTACTGATGCTAATCAACTTTCCAAATTTCTGACGTAAACTAATTAGTCAAAATTTGAGGCAAATTTGGATTGACTCTAAAACATTAAGGCCAAGGAAGGCGGGATGGGGGGAGGGAGAGAGAGAGAGAGAGAGAGAGAGAGAGAGAGAGAGAGAGAGAGAGAGAGAGAGAGAGAGTTGTGAATGCGGCAAGTACAAGCCAATTCCTCAACTGCGATACATATTGTGACCATCAACTTCTGACCAATTTTGACTTTTTTGTTGAACCGTCATTTTGTTAGTCCCCGCTCCATAGATGGCGGAGAACTGGGTTTTCACCAAACATTGAGGGAAATGTCACAACAAGTTTCAACTAATGGGTCAACGTTGTTAGTTGTCCGCTCTATATCCACGTCAAGGTTCGTTAGCGCCAGAAGGAACTAAGATCGAACCCGTCAAAGTTTGTCGACAATATGTAACTGACCCGAAATCGAAGACTTAATGCATCCGTAACTTTTGTACGCTTTGAGGGACGTTAAATAGTTAAATAGCGTGACAAAAACACCAAACTTGAAACTGAAGTGGTAATTGGCCAATTTGGAGAGAACACACGTTGGGGCCACGAAAAAAGTAAAACGTTACAGCCGAATCCTAATGAATAGTTTTGATATTTAAGTATAAAGACGTGTTTGAACGATCCATTCGTTTTTGGTAATGTTTGAGGGACAATTACGACAAGAAATCCAAAGCCTAAATTGTAGAAAATCGGCCACCTTTTTGTCACGAGGAATTATCTTTTTTAGCCGATTACATAAGTAAAAAGTAAAATATCTGGTGCGTTGCAATACACAACTGTTCTTAGCTCTACGTTAATTCACTTGTGTACGTGGCTATTTCTACTTACTCAATTCCGCAGCAGAAAGCGGTTTCCGAATTTATTGTGCTGCTCGTACCAATTCCCGGACCATTATTGAGTAATTGGTACACAGAGCATTAATGAGGCTGTAAACACGATTTTTTTAAAGACGATGGTAAACACTTTTGAAGTGTTATTGGGTAAAAACGTTTAAAACTGGTAGTAAGCGAAACGGCGGTAGTTGAAATTCCGGAATTTGTAGAGTGACCCCCTTATATCTTATGAGCGTTTTGAAAAGCTCAACCTATATGTATTGGTTTGGACTACTACATCAATTTTTTTAAACATTCTAGTGACATTTCAGCGGAGTTTATAAGAAACGAGCAGCCCTTACATTCCGGAACTGTAAGCGCTACCGCTTCCTGCTGCCGTAAAGCGTTGTTTGACCAAGTTCAAATTAACTGAGTGATAAATGAATTGAGTAAGTAGAAAAAAAGCCATGTACCCGAGTGAATTCACGTAGAGCTAAGGAAAGTTGTGCGTAATATTCTAGTAACATTTCAGAGGATTTTTGAAGGGAAAAAAACCGCGCTAAAACAGATTTTCGTGGAAAATTTTGATAATTTATTGTGCTCCTCCCGTCATTTTCCCACTAATGGGAATTTTATTGTATAGTTGCCTTATTGAGAGCTATAAATATAAACAATTTAATCAAAATCGCCATAGCCGTTTTTGAGAAAAAAATTGATGTTTTGACCACTATGATAACTATAGTTAACTTTCGGTGGATTTTGCTCATACCCTTATTTTGGCGTCCCATGGTAACCTGCGGGCGAGATATCAAGTTTGAGCTGATTTGGTACGGTGGTTTTGTCTAAAAATCGTTCACAGACACACATACCATTTTCCCAAATTGTGTTTTCGGACTCAGTGGGGTCTGAAACGTAGATCTGTAGAAAACTCAAATTTTTTTTCCAGCCGAATACATAACTCTCAACTTATCATGTAACTCAATTTATCATTTGGAAGGAAAACCTTTTTTTGTGCAGTTTGAGGGACAATACGACATGCGATGAAAATACAATGGATTTCTTTGCGGTGACAAGATTAATTGGTTGGTTAACTAGCAACAATCTTCGCTGGTGATTCGGTTAACTTATATTGATAACCTCCCGATCTGAAGCTAAACTACGTTTAGCGACAACCCCAGTTAAACCTGCTACTGCGTTAAGGGGGCAGAAGATGTGGGACGTTCCACTCGAGAATTTCGGTGGCCCGCACAATGAAAACCCTCGTCTCCCATTGAGTCGTCGTAAGAAAGGCGTCAGCGGTATCTGCCGATGTACTGTTAACCCGAAAATCAGGCGTTAACTAGGACGGAGACACCTTTCGGTGAAATGAAGTCGAATGGCGACGGATTCGACTTTTCACTGCTTTCTTCGTAAAATCTTCAACAACACAACTCTATTCAACGCCACCGCCGTTTTATTTAATATCCGGTTTAAAAGGACGATTCGCACAAAAATTGTCATCATAGTCGTATGACACACGTAAGGCGCTACATCATCGTTCATCGCTTTTCAATGGAAAAGGTTTTACAAAACCGAACGTAGGCACTAGTTAACAGAAAGTAACTAGTAGGTAAATTTGATCATGATGATCATGATTTTGGGAAAATGTCAAAATATCTGGTGCGTAGCAACACACATCTTTCGCAATTCCCGTAAATTCGACGACCACAATATATGAAAACATTTATGGAGAACAATATGAAGGTACCTCGTAACTTTGATCGAAATCGTTATAGCCGAGAAAATTCGAAAAACGATAAGCTAATGTTCGAAAAATCGCGTTTTCCGAGCTATCATCGCTTATGTCCGTTCAACAGATTGATACAGACATAATTGTGTGTTGCTAGAAGTCTGTAAGATTGATCAAATCCGGTGGAGCAGTTACTCAGGAAATTATGAAAATGCGTGTGGCAGTGGTTCAATTTGCGGGAGAACGGTTGAGCCGATTGAACAGGTTCTTTATTTGTTCATTATTTTTTGTCGACGCGAAAATTAGATTACGAGCGATTTCTCCCGATGAGAAGGGTGGGGGGGGGGCAAAATGTTTTAAAAAACTAAGTTTTTGCGTTTTTCTCGAACACGGCTACGATTTTGACCAAACTGACAAGATGTCTTTAAATAGTTAATACCTAATCGTAATTTCCAGAGTAACTGCTTCACTGGATTTGATTCATCTTACAGAAAGTCTTCTAGCAACGTATACCATTTTGTACAACATACTTATTTTTTTATCAAGATACAACTTAGATTTGTCGAACATGAACTTATCGTTTTTCCAGTTTTCTCAAAAACGGCTGTAACGATTTCCACCAAAGTTACGGAGTACTCTCAACCAACTATTTGCATAGAAATGTGTTGAGCGAAGATGCAATCTGTACATGTAGTAGCGGGTAATAAGGGTACGAGCAAAATCTGCCAAAAACTAACTATTCAAACGAAATGAATAAACTCTTTGTACGAACAGCTTCAAATGACCCGACAATGCCATCAAATTTATATATGCGGGAAACTGACGAGAGCAGCACAAAAAAACTGTTTCCTTATCAACTCCTTTCAAATTGTTACTAAACTCATCAGAAAAATTGACGATTTAGTCCAATCAAGAACCTATACGATAAGCGTTCGATAACGTTCATGAGATACGTACGAACCACTCCAGAAATTCCAGGATTTCAACCTCTATCCGCGAACGCGATCCTTGTACAAAAATCAGGTAGTCTCTTGAATCACCTATGAACTGGTTGCTCAATAATAGTCGTGACATCAGTTGGAGCAGCACAATTAATTTCAGAACCGTAAGCCCCACGTAGAATGTTGTTATAAACAGATTTGATTAGCTGCTTGATTCGAAAGAATCGCTGAATCACGTGAGGTCAAGGAAAGTTGTGCGATGCGTCACAGCAGTAATTTTTACATTTTTTTAAATTTTCGGGCCAGATTTCCGACACTTTCCGCTCACGTTGCTAAAATTTTGGCACGTTACCAACTTTCATTATTTAAAAAAATGTGGGCACAGCTTCCTAAAATTTTCAGCGAACATTCCAATTATTTTATCTCGATATATCAACAATTTGCGTTGTACGTCACTCATCAATTTCTACTCGTTTTCTAGTTTTAGAAGGGCTGAAGTAGGTAGTATCTTCTAATGTAGTAAATTATTGGTTTAGAAATTAATCGCAAGGAAGGGAATCGTAATAATTGTGACAATCAACACAGCTCGGGAGCATTTTTGCTGGGCAACCGATTAGCGGGCAACGTTGACTGGCGTGGACGTGAAAGTGGATCAGTCAAGTAGCCGCCGAAGGGTCAACACGAGTTCAAAACTCGTTTTCAGTTAATCGCCAACTTTCATTCATTCAATGGGTACAGGTTCGTGTCGAGTTGTTGACTGATGGACGACATTGAGTTGAAAGCGTCAACGATCCTCTGCGCGGACTTCGAGACATGATGCGCTGGAGTTGTTCTGAACGACACAAGCGTTTATGAAATCTCGTGATCATGTTAGCACGATCGTTACACGGCGTTCCTCAACAAATAATACGCGTCACCACGCGCTCAATCTGAGGTGTCTCTGTATTTTCTTGGGATTATTATTAAACTATCATCGTATACGTATTGGACTACCAACGTAATTTTGTTGAGAAAGCTATTGCCATCGGAGCGAGATTATCTCAAAAATATCTGGTGCGTTGCAACACAAAACTTTCCTTAGCTCTACGTCAATTCACTTTTTACAAGGCTAATTCTGTTTAACCAATTCATTCATCACTCAGTTAATTTGAACTTGGTCAAACAACGCTTTACGGCAGCAGGAAGCGGTAGCGCTTAGTTCCAGAATTTAATGTGCTGCTCGTATTCATTCCAGAACCATTACTGAGCAAATGGTACACAGATAATTAATGAGGCTGTAAACACAAATTTTTTAAGAAGGTTAGTAATCACTTTTGCAGAGTTATTGTGTAAAAACGTTTAGAACTGGTAGTAAGCGAAACGGTGGTAGTTGAAATTCAGGAATTTCTGGAGTGAGCACCATGTATCTCATGAGTGTTTTTAAACACTCACCCGTTAGGTATTGGATTGGACTACAATACCAATTTTTTTTTTAACATTCTACAAAAATTTCGTGTTTTGATCACTATGATGACTATAGTTAACTTTCGGTGGATTTTGCCCATACCCTTATTTTTGCGTCCCAGGGTAACCTGTAGGCTAGGCATCAAGTTTCAGCTGATTTGGTACGGTTGTTTTCTCTAAAAACCGCGGTAAAATCGTTAAAGCCGTTTTTGAGAGAAAAACATTTGGTGTTTTGATCACTATGATAACTATAGTTAACTTTCGGTGGATTTTGTTCATACCCTTATTTTGGCGTCCCATGGTAACCTGCAGGCTAGATATCAAGTTTGAGTGGATTTGGTACGGTCGTTTTCTCTAAAAATCGTTCACAGACACACACAGACCATTTTCCCAAATAGTGTTTTTCGGACTCAGGAGGGTCTGAAACGTAAAGGTCTGAAGAAAACTCAAAATTTTTTTTTCAGCCAATTATATAACTTTTCTTTCTACTTTGTAGAGCCAAGGAAAGTAAAAACAAACTGCACTAAAACCGCTTTTCGTGGAAGTTTTAGATCATTTGTACTCATTTTCCCACGGATAATTTCACTATACTGTCGCGTTAATAAAACTGTTCAAACACAAAATTCAATCTAAATCGTTAGCCATTTTCACGAAAAAAGAAATGAAGTTTTGATCACTGTAGTTAGTTGTGGGCCGATTTCCTTAATCGTACAGGACGGACACATTTGTCGTAACTGACACTTTCTGTCATTCTCTCGTTGCTCCCACTTTTGGGTATTAAATTCTACCCACTTTCCAAATTCTTTTAAACCTGGATTTGTCAGGAGACCGCCCGCAATTAACGATCGTGAAGCCTCATCCGATAAATATTCTCTCTTATCTTGAGCGGTCTTTGAACACGTTATTCTGAACCAGATCCACTTCCACTGCTGTTCTGACTCTCTCTTAACTACCCTTCAATCCGGATTTCGTGATTCCCATCGCTTTGGGGCAGCCCTACTTTGAATAAATGAAGACGTCAGATGCAGCGTTGAAAACAATCACAGGAACGGCAATGATTTTAATACCGTCACCTCTGGCATTGTAACAGAAATTATCACATCAGCACTTCATTAGTTAGTTAAAAAAACGATGTTCGAAATTCCCGTTTCTCCTGATATGACTTCAATTTAACTTCTACTTAGTATACCGCAGTAGCTTATTGCGTATACCATCCTGATTATTAGGAAACGCCAGTCATATGAGCAAGATTTATAATGAAATGAACCGTTTCGGTAGTTTTCTCTCAATCGAGTTACCGGACACACACTAACCATTTTCCAATAGTTGATCTACTTCATAGAGAAAGTAATATCCGCACTAAAATAGTTTCCTGATGTCATTTTCCCACGAATAACGAGCAGTGCGTAGCAACACACAATTTCCGCCACCCCGAAAGTTCGAACACCAGCTACATAGGCGGGTGCTATATCTCCATTCAACGCATTTCTACAGAAGCATTTACAGAGAACAAAATGTGGGGACTAGTTAGCGGAGAGTACTCCGTAAGTTTGATCGAAATCGTTAGAGCCGCTTTTGAGAAAAGCGGAATACCGATAAATTAATATTCAACAATCTCCTTTTCTGAGTTAACTTGGCTTATATCTCCGTTCAACAGATATATACAGAGATAGTTGGCGGGAACAAAATGTGGATTTAGAATGCTAGAAGAGACTCCTTAAGATTTATCTACAAGGAATTTACGAAAATGTTCGATTAAAAACGTTATTACACATTTTGATTTTCATCTCTGTTCAATGGACGGTCAGAGAAACATTTATTGAGAACAATATGTAGGTATTAACTATTCGAAAACATCCTGAGAGTTGTGTGAAAATCGCTGAAGCCGTTTTGCCAAAAAGCGTATTTTTGCTTCTTAGGCTTTAATCTCCGTTCACCGTATTTTCATAGAGATATGTGTGGACAAGAAAAGTTAGGTTTTTCGAGAAAAAGGCGAAAACTCCTAGTTTTTCCTTATTTTGGTGTCTACAAAAAATAACGAACAAAACAAAAAAAGAACCAGCTCAATCGGATCAGCCGTTCTCCCCCAAATCGAACTACAGACACACACACACACGGACCACGCGCCGAAATTAGGTTTTTTAAACTCAGTAGGCCTCAAAACGTGAAGATCCAAAAAACCCAATTTTTTTGACACGATTACTATACTTTCCTTTCCCTTTGGGGTAGCGGAAAGTAAAAATTGGAGTCAATGTATGTACTAAAAACGTTCTTTTTTTTTCAATTCAACCATAGAACTTCAGGAACGACGCTCAACTTTCCTCGGTTCCTCCTACATTCAGCGATTTATTTTATTTTTATTTTAACAACAGGTCCTACCTATTTTTCACGGAAAGTGAAGCGTAATCAAGTTACGGAATTTATTTAGTTGCTGGTACTCGCGCAACTACCTTCAACCAATCCAATTCGTAACTGACGGGACCACCATGATTTTTCTGTGAGTTGTGGGGGTTAACACAGTGAAAGAAGTTTATCAACTAATGGACGTTACTTGGATTTAGGAATTTATGCGATCGCTCAGGATTATCTAATGACCAGCATTAACAATGCCGTCACATAGGGACCTTGTTGCACTGCCGTCTTTTTCGGGAATGCTACTGTCATACGGCCGATATGTATGTACTAGTTGGTTGAGAGTACTCCTTACGTTTGATGGAGATCGTTAGAACAGTTTTTGAGAAAATTGGGAAAACTATCAAGTTGGTGTTCGACAAATCTCGTTTTCCAAGCTATCGTTGCTTTTACGTCCGTTCAAAAGAGATACAGACATAATTACGGAGTGCGAAGTGTGGGTATAGCTTGCTAAAAAACATTCTGTAAGGTTGATCAAATCCGGTGAAGCAGTCACTCTGGAAATTACGCAAATGTTCGAAAACCCTCATTTTTTTACCTTCGTTCAATGGACTGTCAGAGGAACAATTATTTAGAACATAATATAGGTATTAACTATATAAAGACATCCTGTGAGTTTGATCAAAATCGTTGTAGCCGTTTTCGAGAAAAATGCAGACACCATTTTAGGTAATTAATTGTGCTACTCTCATAATTTTCCCAATCGTACATTGTTGCATCACTTCTACCCTCATACAAAATTCAGTACATCTCGTTGTGTAAGTTTTCTAGAAAAATAAATTTAGGTTTTTCCATCACTACGATAACCATGGTTTATAATTTTGGCCCCATTTCGCGCATACCCTCGTTTAAGGTGTCTAATATTGATCAGCAAGCCAAATGTCAAATTAAGCCGATCTCTCCCACTCAAAAGCCCTCAACACGTTCACATCTGAAGAAAATTAAAACTTCTTTCTTTGGCCGATTAAATAATTCTCCTTCAAAGTCCGCAAGGCTAGGAAAAATAAGATACAGACAGACCAACCAGGTACGATTGTCTTAGCGTTTTCGCAAAAAATCCTCCAGGGCGCGCTTATAATCACAAATAATGCGCCCGTGTCCGGTCTAAACGAAATGTTCGCCTTTTAACACGCTTCGACACAAATACGTGACATGCTCACAGAGAAAGACAGCCCGCGCGACTGTTAAGCCGGAAAAATAGGTTCTGGGGTTAAATGGAGTTCGACTCAATATACCGGATTAGGTCTGTTTGGTATAGCGACAATTCTAGGCTAGTAATTCGCTTAGGCTCGTATGTTAAATGCGCCTGCCAACCTGTCAATTTGCATGTAACGAACCAAACCAGCCAGTTTGAGCAATTTGGCTTCAAAACCAACAAAATAAATTTTATTTAATTAAAAAAAAAGGTGAAAACAACAAATTTGTCCAGTTCTCCCACAAAAACATTTTATTATTTAATAACAAAATGAAACGAGTCGTCTTAAAAATTTGAAAATGATACAAAATCGACGGATCGTCGTCCGACGTCTGGGAAACAGGTCCATGTTTCGCGTTGTCGTGGGAAAAACTTACGATTACAATATTTATGAGGTCACTTTCTTGACGGGGCCGCCTTCCCTGAACCCGTTCCTGAAAATGAGGACAAATCCCTGGGTCAGGCGATTGGTAGGTATCGAGAGAACAATCGAAAGAAAGAAGAAAACAATTGTCAAATTATCACTAATTAAAAAGGGCTGAGGAGAGAAATAGGTAATGCGCACAACACTCGTGGAGCAATTTCATTATTACCCCTCAATTCACAGTAAGGTCAGGAATGGGGTGGAATACCGAGGTAGAGACAACATTGAAACAACTTAAACCAACACACATAAACAGTATTAGTACCCAACTATTCATTATTTCATTAAGCCTGCGCACAAAGCAGGGAAAACATATTGAGTGCGACGCATCATACAACCCTCAACTCAATCCCCCACGTGCGGTTTCTGTCACACTAGCGACAAATCAAATCAGTTTTTTGATCCGTTTAGGCTTCTACGTTGATAGCAAGAAACTGAGCGCTTCAAGTTTATAGACATTTATTGGCAACGATCTTCATTGAAAAACCAACGTGTATTTAATTGACGGAACTGTTAACAAGATGGAAGGGGTCATGTTTTTTCAGCGCTACAACTATAGGGGAAACCCAACGAAAAAAGTTATTTAAGTAAAATTGAGTTGGACGCTGCTCAGTATCATCTAATGGCTACTATTAAACATTTGTCGTGTAAGCAACTAATTGGACTACCACTACGATTATTTGAGAAAGCATGAGTGATTATGAGGAGAAAACTGCGCTAAAATCTGCGTTTATCAAAATGTTTGTCGCCGAAATTTTCCCACGAATGATGATTTCATATTGCCGTTGTTAATTGGGCCCATCCATACACAAAATTTTATGAAGATCATTGGAGTTGTTTCAGAGAAAAAGATATTTGGTGTTTTGATCAATGCGACTATAGTTCGTTTTGAACCGATTTTGCTATTTTGGCGTTCCAAGGAAATCTGCCGATTTAGTTCAGTCGTTCTCCTTCGATCTTGTTCAAACACACAACACACACCGACCACTTTCTCAAATTTCGTCGAACCTTCTGATTAATCGATCGTTATAAAAAAAATTAGGATTCTATGTAAGGGGGAAAAAACTAAAAAAATTCAAGTCCTTAAATCCTCTCTTCGGAGGACTGAGAGAAATAAATATGTCCATTCAGGCGACACAAAACATATGCACAATTCAAGCAGAAGTATACTAAGGGGATGCAAAAAGGCATTTGTACTAAATCCGATACGGGAAAAATAAAATTAGCTTTCATTCAATTAGTGAGAGTTATTGAAATGTTCTTCCCACCTACGTTATACGTTGTTATGCGCGTATAACTGTAACGCATACATTTTTAAAATGATTTTTTTGAATACCCTGCGGCGAGGTACTCGCACGATTTCTCAACCAAGGAGTTGAAAAGCATCAATTCTTGAATTGAGCTTTCCGACAATTTAGGATTCCTCCCCGAATTATTACAAGAGCTATAACTTGACCCCAACTAGAAGGGAAAACGGATAGAAAGAAAAGGGGAAGAAAAATAGGATGGCAGATAGTGAGTGACATTTCGGATGAAAACAAACATAACAAAAATTATGTGACAACAACGAAAAACTGTGAGAAAAGAAAGCAGTAGTTAAACATAAAATGGGCTCTTCAAAAAACATAAGCGTGATCAATTGAGAAACAGTGCTAATTATCAGTGTACCCGTCTTGGTTCACTTCACAAATCCACAAGGAGCCTGCGAAGGCGACAAGAGGGTTTTTGATTTACTGTTGGCACTTCAGACACCCTCGGGCTCAAATCAGATCAGAGGCCAAGATGATTATGTCGAGTGCACCAGAGATGCGCCGAAACAGGCTTCGAAATTACAATTTGCAGATGAGCAATTTCTCAAGTTCACCGTAAATGAAGGAGAGATCGAATTGTTTGATTAGCCACCTGGGGAAATTGGGTGTCGCGGAGCTCTTCCATTCCCTCGCGATAAAACATTTGGCATCAGTCCTCTACAAATTGCATTCACCTATAGATGCAACCTTCAACCATCATGTACACAAAACTAAACGTATTAAATCTCCTCGTTCCACTATATTCATGTTTACCCTATTTCATATTAATATACTATAAATTAATGAAAAAAAGATAAGTCTTGAAAATACACACACATCCACATAAAATAAATTACATTTTTTCAGAACACTTCACTGACTTACAAACCTTTCATACAACGATAGACGAGGTTAGTGAACAACCCCAGCCAGTCTCAAGCCATACCCTCCTTCATATAGCTTTTAATAGTCCTGAGGCGGCCTCCAAAAAATAAACTAAATGGAATCCACAAGCATTTTGGATACGGTGATAAAAACAATAGGTTAGGCGAATACACGCCGCAAATTAATACGCAACGGATTATTATTCTCTGGAACAGCATGATTATCCATCAGAGACCCATCTCATTCGATTCAGCATCGAAAAATACTAGTGAACGAAACGAAACATGACGAAGAACGAATTGATGGGTGGTTGGAGTGAGATGGGAGGCAGTAGGGAAATGAGCGCCAGTGAGCGCGACAGCTTTCGCTATATTGTTCCTAAAATTAGTACAATATGTCTCACAATAAATTACTATGATTTCAGAATTTTCCATCTAGACGCAGTCCAACCCGTTATATTCGACGAAACATACAAAAATACCTAAGAAACGATACCACAAACGACGTAACTGCAATAAAACCGCCAAAAATCAGTTTTCCACTAACTTGTTATAAATCAATCAACCACGGGTTTCGGATGATCTGATTGTCGATAGCTAATATGGTCTGGATGGAAGACGGGCATTGTAGACTTGGGAACACCATGTCTTGTACAATTGGTGGGGGGGGGGGATGGTTGTATTGTTCCGGACGAATAATAACCCAAAACCGTGTTGGCAGAATGACTGCAATGCTTTCCTTGCACTTCGGGTTGTGGGAAGTAAAAAATCGCATGTAAATTCGCGAGGAGACATGGCCTCTCTCTCATAGTTGATCACGCATTTCGGTTTCATTGACTGCGCAAAACGAACGTCATTCCCAGAAAATACGTAAAACCCCCAGCTACCCGTTCAATTTTTATTTCGACCAGGTTTTCCGGGTTCCAGAGGCTACGAGGAAAAACAAAACCACCTCAAATGAAGCCGCACAGGGACAACTAGCACACGAGAAATATGACGACCGACTTCGGGGGGGCCAAACGTGATGCCCGAAGATGAAACGAGGCTTTGGGGAACCTCAATAATAAAATCATCAATTGCGTCAACACAACAGGCTACTAGAATCGTGCTCTTTCAGTTCATCGAGAAAGAGCCGCAAAAACGAATTATAATATCGTTGCGCCCGTGTTGAGCAACGACGACAAAACCAGCAAACCTTGAGGATGTTGCGTTCAAAAAGTCAAACGCGTGATTTTCAGGAGAACCGCAGAAGTTGGCTCGGATTGCGTACAACGCGTACGATGCATCGTACAACTATCCTCACGGGGATAATAAGATTCACTTCCACTGACTGAGTTCTTCATAATTATCATTAAATAATAAATTGTAATAATGTGGAGAACACAAATCATTGAAGCCTATACCAAATATACTTCAATTCCAATAATTCGTTAGATCCATTTTCGTGTAAAAAAAATTTGTTTTGATGGCCGATAACGGTAATTAGCTTTGCACCAAACTGGCTTATAAGCTTTTTGGTTTCAGCCGTTTTCTGTAACTCCCGTCCCAGACGCACACAGCCCTGTTTTTCGACTCCGGAGAGTAGGAAATGAAGTTATCTGAAGGAACTCGGGGTTTCCACGGCTGGTAACGTAACCTTCCTTTATACTTCAGTTACCTAAAGGAAATTTAAAATATTTGATACGAAGCTACCAAACCAACCAGATCAATTTTTTCAACTTCACATACGTTCTGCAATTTGCGTGACTAGCAAAAAATAAAACCTGGTTTTATTCTGTTAATTTTAACTCGGTAGAACGTATCTATCTACATATGGTCACGACCATTATTGCTATCGACGCATAGATGAATCTGTCAAAACTATTTTTACTTTCCGCTACCTCAAAGGGAAAGGAAAGTATAGTAGTAATCGTGACAAACGATGTTTACGTTTTGAGGCCTAGCGAGTCTAAAATTTCGGCGCGCGGTCCGTTTGTGTATGTAGTTCGACGATAATGTACCAAAAACTAGGAGTTTTCGAAAACGGCTCCAACAATTTTGATCGAACTTTCAAATCATAGGTTTTTCACGCTTTTTCGCAAAACGGCTTCAACGATTTTCACCAAACCCTCAGAATGTTTTCGAATAGATAATACCTACATATTGTTCTCAATAAATGTTTCTCTGACAGTCCATTGAACGGAGATAAAAATCAAAATGTGACGAAAATAACGTTTTTTCAAACATTTCCGTAAATTCCAGGGTAACTGCTTCACCAGATGTGATAGATCTTGCAGAATGTATTTTAGTCACCCATACCCAAATTTCGTTCTCCATAATTATTTCTGTATTTATATGTTGAACGGAGGTATACGCAAAGTTGACTTTTCTGGGGTCGCTCCAAATCTTACGGGTGGTTTATTTGTTTAAACAATAAATTTCTCTAAAGTTCTAAAGTTAAATGCTCTCGTAATTTTCTCAGACGAGAATTTCATGGCACTGTCCTGTTATTGAAAAAAACACTGTCCATGAAAAAAAAAAAGTTCGATGTTAAAATATTTGGTTTTTAGCCTATTTATCATACCCTCATTTTGGCGTCCTATGGCGACCCGATGGACGAATTTAAAATTTGAGCCGATTCGGTTCAGCCATTTTCTCTCACAGAATATTATCCCAAATGGCGTTTTTGGATTGAATAGCCCTTGAGAAAGGTAAAAATGAGAAGGGAACTAGAAACTTTTTTTCCAGTCGATACATAACTAGTAAAAATTAATCGTGGGAAACGGATCAACGAATCCAAGAGAAAACGCTCGGTATTCATTCAGCAAGAGCACTCGTTACATTCGTGAGCAGGTTTCCTAGTACTTCGTCTCGCTTGATCTCATATCGCCATTCGTACTTTTATAATGGGTCGAACCATGAAGTCAAGACCTTACATGAAACACTAATTTTTATTGATTAGTATCAGTGGACGCTAGGGTAGCAAATCTTCTGGAACTCAGCACAAACTCAGTCCAGGACAACATCGCGTACTGCTCGCAACTCTTATTATTAGACGGAAAATGACGATAGTACTAAAATGATGAGTTTAGCTATTAGCTCAGAAATAATCCATCGTCACAGTTGTTTTATCAGAACAGGTCTGTGATAGGGTATCATCATGGCTGTAGATAGCTTTGTGACGGGAACAACTATCGCTTTAGTAAGTACACAATTTCAGTGTTCTGATGGAAAGCTGTGCTACTAACACCGACTGCCATTGAAGTGTTAAAATACGCGGCAACATCAATCAGTCGCCAGCCCCACCAAGGGGGGGGGGGGGTCACTACCATTCAACTGCTTAATCTGATCTTTAAGGAAGGTGATTCAATGACACTGAGATTAAAGACAGACTGCGATTAAGGAAGCGAGGCAATCGACTCGGATTAAAATAAATTGACATCACAACATGTCAGAACAGGTCTGTGAAATATCGTCATAGTCAGTGCCACTTAACATTAACACTTTGTTTCCCAGAAAACTACTGAGGAACATATTAGGGTCAATGACTAGGTTGCGTGTGCAACGCGTATTTTTCATACATCTTTTCGCCAAAAAACTCCATCTCCAGGAAGTATTGAGACCACTGACAAGACAAAAGACTGAGAAAGGAAGCAAGGACTCAGAGTTAAATAATTTGACATCACAATGTGTCAGAACAGGTCTGTGTTATATCGTCATCGTCATTGCTCCTTTTCCTTCAATCCAAAACTTGTTTTTCAGAAAACTGAAGGAAGAAAATAACTAAAGCAAACCTCATTTATCAAACAACTTATTGAAGAGTATAATAATGTAACATTTAGAATCGGCCATAGACGAAGCCTATGTTGGACTCGAAATGCGATTAATGTAGCATACTGGGAAGGATCGTGTGTAATATTTGTGTAGTACAAGCGATCGGCAAAATGTATGCAGGTTCAGAACTAAGCAACCCTGGTAGGTTAATTAATCAAAGGAAGGCAGTGCAAAGAAAGCAATACCTAATCCAGCACGCCCCATGACCATTGTGTGAGACCAAATCTTTTTATGCCACTGACCCCACTGAAGAGAGAAATAAAATAAAATGGGGGCCGAAGAATTAGTGGCGAAGAAGACTATCTATCGTGAGAGTAAATTGTATTATGCGGGAAAAACGACTGTTGGTTAAATAAGTACGAGAGAACAAACAAGAAATGCCTGAGACAGAGACAAGTTACATCAGAGAACGGAGTCCACATGCCACTTACGGCCTTAAGCCTAATCGGCCTAAGGTAATCAGAGAGGTGTTAAAGCATGACCAACGAGCAAACAGGGGATCAAGTGCGAGCTCAACTTATTTTCCTGTTAACTTATTCGCCTGTTAACTCTCTACCATTAACAGGAGGTATTGAGGGATTCTAAAATATCGTCGCTGTAAGTCCTCAAGTTCTGAATCTCTTCATAACGATATCGCTTCACATTCGTTTACGTCAGGCCCCTTCAGCGTGTTCTTTCTCCAATTTGTCTACTTTTATTTTTACTTAGTACTGATCGATATGTTTATGATCCCACTAATCAGCAAAAATACAAAAAGAAGCAACAACCAGTCGGCCAGACCAATAGATTAAATAGTAGAAGAAAATGTAATTCACATAGCTCATCACATGTCTGGTGTTTGAGGTCCACCTGAATGACAGAGGGGGAGCATGGCACATTTGGCCGACCAAACAATTTAGCAGCGAACACGTTAGTGGGAAACATACGGTGTAACATTTGGAATCAGTCACAGCCGAAGCTAATGTTGGATTCAAAATGCAGTTAATTTTGCATATTTGGAAGGATCGCCTGTAAACTTCTAACTCTTACAAGCAATCGGCAAAAATATGCTGCGACTCATACATTCATATAAGTACTAGAACAGTTAGAGGAATGTAGGGAGGTTATACCAGAGCACGAGTGATTAATAGCACCTTGCACTCAACGATGATCTCCCAATTGTGTAGCACAGTTTTACGAATTGCAAACACATTTGACGGTGTAAGCAACAGATACCACAGTGCAGCCAACTATTTCTACTTCTCACAACTTGGCACGACATGGATTGTATGTATTTTGACTTTCCGGCCGACGAAGGCTATGTGTTACTGAGCCAACCCGGAGGATATTTCAAAAAGTTCTTATACCAACATATGAACACTACAATATCAATTAATGTGACGTGCAGCTGCCTTTAGTTACGTTGGATGGAGAAGTGTAACGTGAGAAGTTGAGCAAACCCATAATGTTATGAAAACGACCGTCCACTCATTAATCAATGTCATTAATGCCACGGCAATCTCTGGTGTAATAGACTTCCTTTGATACTCAAGTCATCTCAAACAGTTGGAACTTGCTGTCAATTACTAACGAAATGCTCCCGACAACACCCTAGAAACTATTACAACAGCTCCTCCTGGAATAATGGTAATATTTGTCATCGAAAGGAGGATGGCGCTTTCTTTCGTTCCCTTTTACTGTAGCAGCACACACAGCTCCTGTTTTCGTGGAAAGTTAAAACTGATTCGAAGGGCAAATGCCTATCTCTTTTCGCTTTTATGTAAGGATGGGGAAATGATCGAGAAGAAAGATGTGAGCTCGGAAGAAAACGTCTATGACTCGCCTGCTGAAGTGCACTTCACTTTTCTATTCTTGTAACTTCCCAACGAGTAGCATAAGCTTGAAAAGTCTTACATAGTGGTTCTTAGTTAAACAAATCCACAGCTCCACTTCCTACCCCACTACTCTGAATCCATGGAGTCAACCCGTCTTCATATCCTCTCATGTCATGCCTCATGCGCACAGGCATCCTATGCTCTATCTGGCTACATCTAAAAATGCTCGAAGGTGCAGTAATTTAAACAACAATACGGCTGTTTCTGGGTCGAGTTGGCACGACCGATTTACAGTGAAGGTAGAATCTCATCTGGTATACTCACATTGCAGAAAAGTTCCCAATGGTACAACACCAACATCATCACGAGCTTTCTGTTTGAGTTCATCGAGGACTAGGTTAATTCAAGTACTACACACAAAATGTGGTATTTGGAATCAATCAAAGCCGAAGCTAATGTTGGATTCAAAATGCAGTTAATTTCGCATATTTGGAAGGATTGCGTGTAAACTTCTAACTCTTACAAGCAATCGGCAAAAATATGCTGCGACTCATACATTCATATAAGTACTAGAACAGTTAGAGCAATGTAGGGAGGTTATACCAGAGCACGAGTGATTAATAGCACGTTGCACTCAACGATGATCTCCCAATTGTGTAGCACAGTTTTACGAATTGCAAACACATTTGATGGTGTAAGCAACAGATACCACAGTGCAGCCAGCTGTTTCTACTTCTCACAACTTAACACGACATGGATTGTATGTATTTTGACTTTCCGGCCGACGAAGGCTATGTGCTACTGAGCCAACCCGGAGGATATTTCAAAAAGTTCTTATACCAACATATGAACACTACAATATCAATTAATGTGACGTGTAGCTGCCTTTAGTTACGTTGGATGGAGCATGACTCTCAGTTCAGACTCATTAATTAACGTCAAAGTGAAGAACTGTTTCAGAATAAATTGCAGTAATCACGTAGGTTCAGATGAAACACGGATATAATGGTAATCATCATGACAGTTTAATTCAACACCCATCTATCCATACAACAGGAGGGAACCCTAAACCCACTGGTGTTACATTCAGCAATCAGCGTCATCAGTACAGCAATTGGGTAGGATCTATCTTGTTGAAAGCGTCTTACGAGACATTTTTAGCTTAAACGACGAGAAAAACAAGGAAAGAAAGGTCACACACAATTGAATAATGCAGTAAGTCAAAAACCCAGATCTATCTAGATTCAAGGGTATGACTTATCAGCACGCAATGAAAAGGCGACAATTAAAGCTTTTACCATGTCGTAAATGGATTGCACAGAAATTGTAATAATTCACCAAATGTTAACACGAGAAGCGGAAATAAAAATCTTACAAATCTTGCTGAAATATGAAACCAGCACGCGAACTTGAACTGAATCAAACGGTTCATTCGCTTCACTTTACCGCAAAATTTCGAAGCTATAGGTCATAGCATCACTCACAAGCTGAGGTCGTCAAGAAGCCTGAAGGAGGAGTTACGCCGGAGTTCAAAGTCTTTCAAAGCAGAGTCGCTTCGTTTTGGCGCTTTCTTCCTTCATTGTCCCAATGGAATAGTTTTGGCTTCTGCAGGTGCACTTACAGATAAGCTCATTGATTTGAGATCGCTCATATTCCGTAGTGTATTTCCTGGAATTCCTCGATCCTTTAATATCCTAGAATGACTTCAAACTGTCTTCGGTGATGGCAAATTCATGGTTGAGGAAGGCGTGAAAAACTACGCACGTCTGTCAATGGACTGCTTCAAGACTTCCTTGTTCATGAGGGCCCACTGATATGCAGTTGTCCACTCTCAACGTGTGCTCACATTTTCCTGCTAGACACTCTTTAACTATGCATTGTCCGGCTGTACAACGGTACTGAACTCAGTAACCATGAGCGGGAGAACAAGAAGAGATTTTTTTCTTCAAAATGTGTTTAGCAGCCACTGCTCGCGTCTCAAATTCTGCAGTTCTGATCCCCGCACGAGAAGTTGTTCGCTTTAGGATTTTGGTTAACGAGAATCACTTTCATCTGATTCACCATCACTAGTGAAATATAAAGACACGCGCCTGATAAAACTGACACGCTCGGTCAACTGTCGAATCACAACTGATGTGATGGAACGAGAAAAAATACAGTACATCGCATAAGCGGGATGAACTGGTGGTTACCACACACAAAGCTCTTAGCCATTAGCTTCGCACCTCACATGAGCAGCAACAATAGTGGAAACTGAACCTTTGGTAATCATATTTCTGTGCAATTCATTAAAAGTGCTAATTTTTCTTTTACTGTTCAAGCTTTAAATCAGTGGCCTTCCTTTCATTTTTTCGTTTCAAATGAATAACAATTTCGTTGCTTTATCCTAAGATAACGTGCTTACAAAACCGAGATAACAACAATTACTTTTGCGTTCATTCAGATTGTCTTTGCATAAATATTCCCTCAGACTCAAATGCACACCAAGGAAGGTCAGCAGATATTCGAAGCCAGGTAGGAATGTGTACTTAGATAGCTCCTCTTACGCGAACCCAGGCGCTAAAGTGGTAATGTGTGAGCTAAAAGTACCTGCACTGACCTGTTCCCTAGGAAAATTCAAACTACCACCCCCAACACTAAGTCAACACACACCATCAGTACCCAAAGCACCGCACTAATATGAAACTGGAACAATTTGGCTTTGGTGATTCAATTAATGAACCGACTGCAGAGCACCAACGAAATGACTGTTTCACCTTGTTTTTCGACTTTCCGGCCGACGAAGGCTATCTGAAACTGAGCCAACCCGGAGGATAATTCGAAACTTTCTTCTACCAACATGTGAACACTACAATATCAATTAACGTGATACGCAGCTGCCTTTATTCATGTTGGATGGGTATGTTTTTAGTAAAATTTCGTAAATGGAAACTAGGCAGAAATAGTGAGCAACCGACTCTAGGGAAGGTTGCACAGCAATGCATCTATGTGAACATCAATCGCATATTTCATTGTATCATATTAGGATTATCCTGAAGCAACAATTCAACACAGGATAGGGAAGAGTTCCTCAAATACATCTAGACCTTGTGGTCAGGGCAAAGAAATTGTTAACAGCAAGAATCATGATGAGTCCTGAACACTATGTTGCAAGTTCTCTCCAAGACGAACACACATGGGCTGCTCAAAACGCGCCCAACGCATCAATCCAGAGGAAACTCATCTTTATGTACCAGAATTCATTGAGCAGAAGTCCGATTAGTAGGGGTCTCCTAAGGCATAAAAACGGCAATCGCAAGCGATTCATTCCCCCGTGTGCTTTGCGCCAATTGTATTACTCCTTTTGTAGTCATCTCAGCGTTTCTCAAAGATTGTCACGCTTATTTTAAAATATCGTCGCCGTAGTCCTCACGTTCTGAATCTCTCCATAATGTTATTGTTCCACGTTCGTTTATCTCAGCCGCCTTCACCATGTTCTCTCTCTAATTTGTCCACACACTTTCTGCTTTATTGTGATCGATATGGTCTGCCTCCTTTTTTTTCGATGATGACTTGTGATCCCATTCAACATTCAACGATACAAACAGAATCAACCAGTCGGCCAATAGAATAAAAAATAGAAGAAAATGTATTTCACATGGCTCATCACATGTCTGCTGTATGGAGTCCAGCTTAATAACTGCGAGGCTGCATGGCACATCTCCCCGACCAAACAATTTAGCAGTGAACATGTTAATGTAATGGAAAACACACAGCATAACATATAGGATCAAAACAGCCGAAGCTAATGTTGGATTCAAATTGCAGTTACTTTAGCACATACAGCAGGATCGCATGAAAATCTTCCAACTCTTACAAGCAATCCGCAACTAAATTTATATACGTACTTAGAGCAACGTAAGGAGGTTATATCAGAGCACGAGTGATTAGAAGCGCGTAGTACTCTACGATTAACAGGAGGTATTGAAAGCACACCTTTTATCTGTTATCTAAGACTGACTAGACAAGGAACGCAGGAATTATCAAGCAAGGACTCAGAGTAAAATAATTTGTCATCGCAACAAGTCAGAACAGGTCTGTGTTCTATCGTCATCGTCACTGCACGTTCTCCTTTGATCCAAAACTAGTTTCCCAGAAAACTATGGGGGAGAAATACTAGGGACATCATCCACACAGTTTGCTGACTTGCGTTGGCATGTACCATTTAGAATCAGTCACAGCCGAAGCTAATGTTGGATTCAAAATGCAGTTAATTTTGCATATTTGGAAGGATTGCGTGTAAACTTCTTGTTAGACATGGCAACAGCATCTCACCATTCTGGGGACTTGATCCACAACATGGATGTGGAAGAAGAAGAGAAAGACACACCGATAACACGATCATCATTCAGCGCGGCCTAATGCCAAGTTCTGTTCAGTTCATTCAATGTAATTTTGACTAATACAATATAGTAGTTTTTAACTGCACTGATTATTTGTTGTTCCTAATGAACGCTCGTAACATGGTGTCAGAAGACCAAAGTGCAGTAAGTCTCCAACTCTATTTCTTGGCATACGTGATAAGCTCCCCTTGAGACAATGACATCGTCCGGATTTTCGGCTGTACGACCTGAACCATTCGTTTTTAATGAAAATGCGGCGACTTTGTGGCCCGAATGGCGTCAAGAATTTAAATTGTTTTTACGAGCTAGTGGGTTCAATGATAGGAAAAGCCAGTTTAAGGTTTCCGTTTTCTTGAATGTTATTGGCAAAGAGGGCCGCAAGTTATTCAATTCATTTGGGCTAGACGAGGATTCTGAGACTCTTGAAGACGTTCTAGAGGCATTTGACAAACATTGTGCCCCATTCAATAATGTCGTTATGGAGCGTTTCAAGTTTCTATCTATTTCACAAAAAGAAGGACAACCGTTTGACGAGTTTCTAACTGATTTGAGACTCGCAGTGAAAAATTGTGACTATGGAGATCAAGAAGAATGAGACTTCAACTTCAACTATATGATGCGGAAATATTGTACATCCCCGGTAAAGACCAACATCTGGCAGACTACCTCTCCAGGCACAGAATGAACCCCAGTGTTGTTCCAACAGATGTGACTCATGATGTGCGATTTATTCACACTATTCATACAAAGTTATCCATTTCAACTCAATGGTTGAACAAATTAACTGTAGCTACCAAGGAAGATACAGTTACCAGAGCTCTCCTAGAATATGTTGCAAACGGCTGGCCCAGATCAATGCCTACAGAGATCAGTCCATATGCAGCCGTATCTCACATGATTTCAAATGAAGGGGGCATACTACTAATGCAAGATAAAATCATTATACCGACTGCACTACAGATTCCCATTATACAGCAGATTCATGCCACAGGACATCTTGGGATCGAGAAATGTAAGACCAAGGCAAGGCAACACTTCTATTGGCCTCAAATGGCCAAAGATATAGAGGTATTCATAAAGTCTTGTAGCACATGTATGACATATGCTAGGTCAAATCAGAGAGAACCACTCCTTCCTTTTCCAGTAACTGATCGACCATGGCAGCGAGTAGGATCTGATATCCTGACCCATGCTGGAAAAGACTATCTCGTAATATATGATCACTATTCCAAATGGATTGAAATTGATCCACTGTCAGAGAAAACAGCAACCAAGCTGGTGACAATTTTCAAAGACAAATTCACACGTTTTGGTGTCATAGAGGAGTGTATCTGTGACAATATCCCATATAATAGTAGGGCTTTTTGGTCCTTTGCTGAGGAATTTGGTTTTCGGGTTACTCACTCTAGCCCACATTACCCCAGATCCAATGGCCTGGCAGAGAAGGCTGTGAGCATAGCTAAAAACCTGCTACGGAAGAACCAAGACCTTCAGCAAGCAATCTTCCAATATAGAAATTCGCCCATCATACCACTTGGAGGAGTATCACCAGCACAACTATTTTTTGGACGAAAGCTAAGGGATAGTCTCCCCATTGTGGCCTCTCACTTGAATTTCCAGCCCATACCCAAAGAGGCAGTGCAACAAGACCTAAAGAAATCGTCACAAAAGGCTGCTCAATATTACAATCGAGGGACAGTACCTCTTCCACCATTGCATGCTGAGCAGCAAATACGAGTAGAAGTGGAGAAAGGAATTTGGGAACCAGCAAAGGTCCTGAATCACACTGACTATCCCAGATCATACACGATTAAAACTCAGACAGGCGAAGAGGTGAGAAGGAACAGAGCCCATCTTCGGCCTATTACCACAATGCTCAGCACAGGGGACAATCAAGACAATGGAATATCATCACAAGAAGGACAAGAGTCACAACCAGCTGCATCAGCCCCAAGACTCAAAGAAACTACCCGTCAGCGCAGGCCTCCCATCTGGCTGAATGATTATGAAGTCTACAAACAAAAAGTGAAGAGATGTTAGACATGGCAACAGCATCTCACCATTCTGGGGACTTGATCCACAACATGGATGTGGAAGAAGAAGAGGAAGACACACCGATAACACGATCATCATTCAGCGCGGCCTAATGCCAAGTTCTGTTCAGTTCATTCAATGTAATTTTGACTAATACAATATAGTAGTTTTTAACTGCACTGATTATTTGTTGTTCCTAATGAACGCTCGTAACACTTCTAACTCTTACAAGCAATCGGCAAAAATATGCTGCGACTCATACATTCATATAAGTACTAGAACAGTTAGAGGAATGTAGGGAGGTTATACCAGAGCACGAGTGATTAATAGCACGTTGCACTCAACGATGATCTCCCAATTGTGTAGCACAGTTTTACGAATTGCAAACACATTTGACGGTGTAAGCAACAGATACCACAGTGCAGCCAACTATTTCTACTTCTCACAACTTGACACGACATGGATTGTTATGTATTTTGACTTTCCGGCCGACGAAGGCCATGTGTTACTGAGCCAACCCGGAGGATATTTCAAAAAGTTCTTATCCCAACATATGAACACTACAATATCAATTAATGTGACGTGTAGCTGCCTTTAGTTACGTTGGAAGGAGAGAAGTTTTTAGAGCAAGTTAAAGCTTAAAGGAGAGACTAATCATTCGCAATGAAAACGATTTAATAATCGACGCCAAAGTAGAACTGCGTTCAGAATAAATGGTAGTAATCACGTGAGTTCAGATGAAACACGGATATAATGGTAATCATCATGACAGTTCAATTTAACAGCTTTAAGCCCGTACAACAGATGAACTACTAGCTCCAAGAGCGTGTTTATACAATTATTTCTAAAATGAAATCCATACGATCACTCAAAATCGAACTGCATGCCAGCAATATTCGGCAAAAGCAAAATTCAGAAAACATTTCGGAGCATAGAGGTCACCATTACAGGGATTGTGTAAAATCAATAGTTCGTATCGACTTCCCGCTACCCCCCAAACTCCATGTTCCGAGACCTAATGGATCGGAAACCCGCTCATTCAACACACGAACTGTATGTGATTTGATTTGCAGAATGGTTGGCCAGATAAGCTTGTTATTTTGTTCAATAATTTTTGTGAGGGTCCAGAATAAGACTAGGAGCAGAGGAGATGAAATTTACAGTTAAAAGCGTTTTATTGCACTCCAGTCGACAATGTTAAAATTATGTCCAACTAATCAGTACGTAACTTTAGTTTTCAACACTTCAGGTTTCTACTAAAATTCGGCGAACTCGAAATTGTTGAATTTTAAATAATTGAATTTTATCAACTCGAAGGAGGGAATTATAGCAACCTATAATCACATTTTGTTTGCCACAAAGTACTTTTCTACATATCCACAGAACGATGAACATTTCACCCATCCATCGAGTTGGCAAACCAACATTCAATTACCGTTTTTCTGGTATCTCAAGAACCGCTATGATTTTGATCAAACATACTTAGATCGTTACAAAAAGTTACGAGATATTTTCAGCTATATTTTATTACCACCAGTATGAACAGAATGTTGTTTAAGGGGAGAAACTGCATCAGATTACGCATTAAGTTATAATCACGCGATTTCAGATGAAACACGGACGTATGGGTAATCATCACAGCAACTTCCTCCCTGGTCCCAATAAAAATCTTACATTAGCTGAATTATTTATTTTTAGAGCGTCCAACGTCAAGCCTTAGACAGAGGAGGTGATTTTCATGAAGTGGGATTGTTGAGTCTCATTTAAACTCACACGGTAACCCACTAAGCGAAATTCGCCATATCAATCAATTGAGACTGTACTCGAAAGTTTCGGCTAAATGTTTAGTTGCACACGCTTATAAAATCCGAAGATGCTTTGGGTCTCAATCTTTCTTTTTTGATGCGGGGACACCGATGCCCCACATATAGGGACGCTGTCCCTTAGCTAATGTAAGACGCTGAGCATGTCTTTCGCCTCAAGGCTGCTATATGGTTTGGGGTTTAACGGACCCTTATAAAAAATGTTTTGATTGCCTGGCTTATCCTCCTTGCCCCACAATCTACCTTCAACTGCCTCTAATTTGCTCATCTTGTTGAGGTTATATGAGGAGTGGGCAGTGTCCAGTGAGGAAGCGGGTCTGGGCTCTTAGTTTCCGTCTGATGAATGAACAAGAAGGCACAATGAGCCTCTTCGCTTGTCTTGGGCATGGCTGGGCGTGCCAATGGGGCTGTTTTCCCCGTCTCCACTCCAACTGGGTTAACCGGCAAATTCAGTCGACTTCGCTGCTAATATGTGAGGCTCAGGCACAATGTGTAGGGATTCTGTGCCCTCTGTGAGCCGGTATCCACAAGGCAAAAGCCTACCATGGGCATTGAGTCGTTCAAGCATTACCTTGGCCTTGAGAACACATATCCGTTCACCTCGAGTCCTTTCACCAACATTTCTTGTGTACAGGTCATTAATTTCTGCTTGATACACTCTTAGTGGCTTGCCAAGTCTAAAGGTGGGTCCTACGATGCCCAGACCAGCCTTGCCACCTTTGACAATCTGTATGAACTTTCATGCGCAAATATTGAAAATCCGCTCTTCAAACTAAATTAAGGGGCAAGTTAGTAAGTCTTGCTACAGACTAAAGGAGAGGTTTCCTAGGAAACAGGAGACCTACAGATCTCGAATGCCTGAAATTGCATCCATCCTCTGCCATGTAAATGGCATGTTTGCTCAACAGATATTACGTTTAATGATAACCTATGTAACGTAATGTGGCTCATGGCCGCCCAGTAAAGCCAATGCCAACATAATTGATCAGAAAAAACAGAAGCCCATTTTATGTACTATTTCTAATCTACAACTTCCAGTTGTTTGTTGTTCTCGTTTCTCTTAGACTTTAATCATAAGCAGGTGGAAATATCTAAGAGAAGTTCAATAAATCACAATTCACTCACCTGAACCTCCTCCTCACAACTTTGAGGTACCTCATTCGGCCAGTGCCTGTAGTCTTCCTCCTCTGAGCCTTCACGCTCCAGTTATCTAAAATAACGACAAATACATGACTAAGTAACTCCTTTTCCAAGTTTACGCAAACATGGCTGGACTGAGAAACATGGACACCAATAAAATACAGCCAGGCCATGGCCATTAATTTACTAACAATCTCGAAAGTAATTTTCACACTTTCAACGCTCATTTCAAGAAGGAGCTTTCAATTTCTTGTCACTGGCTGGGTAAGCACCGAAACACCATCCCACGAGCTAACAGTGCGCATCGACAAAAACCCTTGGAAGTAAGTTACTGATACATAATGAAATTCACCAAACAACCCGTAAGGGGAAACAAACCAAAACCAAAACACCTTGCCAATACAAGATCTGAGCAACAGATTTTTCAATTTAAAATATCAGGTGCGACGCATCACATAACTTTCCTTAGCTCCGAGTATATTCAGTTCATATCAACTTAGTAAAACACAACTTCACAGTGGTAGCATGTGAGAGGCTTTTAAGTTCTGGAATTTATCGTGGTGGTTGAACTTGTACCATGACCATTATTGGGCCATCATAAAACATGATTGGACTACATCGTCAATTTTTCTCAAGATCCTGGTAACATTTCAGCGTAGTTTATACGGAACGAACTGGGCAAAAATAGATTTTCGCCAAAAAGTTTGGTGATTTTTTGTGCTGCCCCCGCCATTTTCCCAGAAGTGAGATTTTTAGGGTATTGTCGCGTCATTCGGAGCTATCTATACAAAAAATTTAATCCAAATTTCACCACGATCGACACCAAATAGTTAAGCCGTTATTCAGAAAAACTTATTTGTTTCGATAACTATGATTTGGACAGATTAAGCTCAGAACGTAATTTTGACGTTTTTCTAGCTTGAAAATCCTTTAAAACGTAATGATCTGAAAACTCAAATAACTTTCCTACTCACTAAGGCCGAACAAACTATTAAAATTTTTTTTAAAATCTGATTTGTAGCGCGAACTGAAGTGATGTACCCGTCTTGGTTCACTTCACAAATCCACTAGGAGCCTGCGAAGGCGACAAGAGGGTTTTTAATTTACTGTTGGCACTTCAAAGACACCCTCGGGCTCCAATCAGATCAGAGACCAAGATGATAATGTCGAGTGCACTGGACATTTACGTACTAATAAATATACTGTAAATTAGCGCATTACTACCCTAAATGTCTGGAGAGCCTCACACACATTCAGCGGTTGTCACCCCCCAAAAGACAGGGTGAATGGGACAATTCACCAATCTGCATATTTCTATAAATCTATAAGAGGAACACTGATAAAAAATCAAGGAATTGACTAACGGTTGAATTCCTGAATCACTTAGCTGCTCATAACTACTGTGAGTATAACCGGTATCCATCGCGATAATGGATAATCAGCTAACAACCCTGATTTCTTTAATAAAACTCTGATGACATGTGAACGTGATTCGTGAGGAAAAACAAATACTACGATTAATTATTGTAGAAATTTTCGATTATATTGTGTGCTGCCCTCGTCGTTTGCAAATCATTGAAAATATTACAATACTGCAGTCATTTGGTGTTTAGATCACTATAACTATAGATTGGGCCTATTTTGCTCCAACCACCATTTCGTACTCTGGGCCTGCAAGTTTGATATCAAATTTGGGTAAAAGCAAAGAACATGGACCGACCCCTCTGATACGGCAATAATATCGATATATGACGACCGAGGTCAGGTTATCGATATGCCCGACATCGTTCGTAGGCTCTTCCCCACCAACTACGCCTGTGACGCCTACACTACTCAGCGCCAGTGTTTACTTCGTTCAGACACTGTCGATTGCACAAACACGGCACTTTCAGCAACTAGTGAATGCATAGACCGGTTTGAGCCTAACCTTAAACTAGATATATATGCTAGTGGGAGGGGTGGGGGGTCGAAGAACCCTGATACATTGTTTACCCCACAACTCCGCTTCAACGATTTGAATGAAACAGACGGGATGGTGAGTTGGGGTCAAGTAGGACGTGGGCTGAGAAAAGTTGTCAGAGGCGCGACAGGGGTTGTTACCCGACATGGGGCTACATTACACTTCGAAAACATGAGAAGACGGCCCACGTTTCCGAAACCCACAGCTCTTTACAGGGCAGAGCTGAGAGGCCAGGCTCAATAGATCACATATTTCGGTACCCGACGGTACAACTACTACGATAATATAACAATAACAGATCCTACGAACTCACGTGATAATCTACAATATGAACAGTAAGAGAATCGACTCACAATGCCTCAACCGTTTGTTTGGGTATCCGCACTGGGCGCAGCGGGATTTTTGGATGTGGTACGACGAACGACCGCATCGTCGGCACAAGGTGTGCGACTTGTTACGCCGCTTTCCAAAAC
Organism: Pachypeltis micranthus; assembly: GCA_020466155.1. Taxonomy (NCBI): domain Eukaryota; kingdom Metazoa; phylum Arthropoda; class Insecta; order Hemiptera; family Miridae; genus Pachypeltis; species Pachypeltis micranthus. The sequence goes on along the minus strand of CM035770.1, from coordinate 51,724,003 downwards.
TCGATGTTCCCTTCGTCTGCGAAAACAAAACAAATCAGTCACTAACGAACGGAGATATGTCGTAAAAACAGACGTTTCGAACATAAACCAGGATGAAGCAACGTGGGTACCAGGGGAGAAACTACTCACCTGGTGGCACCACCATTACAAGATTTGATAACAACCGAACGACAGCCGCTCACTAAAAACTATCCAGCCGCGACGGCATAAACGACTTTAAATAAGTACAAATAACACAAATCGGGTATATAAACGGATTCATCGGATAAATCAGGATTCATTTTACATCAGACAAACTACGTGAATCGACTAACTCACCATTCCGGAAGCATGAGAGAATGGACGACGGTAATGCGAATCAAGATGGCGGAGGGAGCAGCTACAGTATCAGAGAGCCAACAAAATAAACCTAAAAGTCGCTTCTCGAATGTTTTTCTAGGGCGAACTCATCGCAGCTAATTAATTCTTTTTATGAACTGTGAACATCACAGCCCAACTTTAACAAAACTATATTTATTACAAAGTAGTTCACTTGGAATAGCTCTTTTAGCACACGCTATTCGAAAGAAGTTGAAAAGACCAAACTGATGCATTTATTTTATTGCCCAGTTGCTTCTCATCCATTAATTGTTTTTCATCGAATACATGAAAAGTTTTGGAATAACGTCCATCGGTTTTCTATTGAGGTAGTCTTTGATCTTACACTCCACAGTACATGCTCACAACGAACAAAAAGGTAGCGATATGTTTCGCGCTCGTCTGCATTTTAAATAATAATTAAACTTCCAACTACCAGCCCTCCACATTGTTAAAATTTGCTACCTCCTCACCTGTTTGTTTGATCATTTTAAAGTGATGCTGTATAAAAATAACAACTATGCACATTTCACAGCAGTGACAAAAGAGAGTCAAAACTATTGAGAAGGTTTTGAAACCAAATATCACGCTAGGAAAAAATCCCTGCCCTGTGACAAATGATCATTATTTTAATCTATTATTTGACACAAAAAATTCCAATTCAAAAAGAGGAGTTTTTGAAAAAGACATACGTTCACGAAAATTTTCTTCTGAATACTGTTACCCTCATGAAATAAACTGTCAATAGTTTTCTGAGCAAGCACTTCAAAACGTACTTATTTGTCGAGCAAGAAGCCATTACTTTTGTGAAATTTTCTCTCGGCCCTTAATGAAGAAACTGACGAAATAATTACACGATGTTGGATGTATTGCTAGCTTTTCGTGATTAACTCATTATAAGGGATTAAACCCTAACAAATACTCATTGTAAAATTGGAAACAGAAAATGGAGTTAAAACAGGTTGTATTAAACGTTCAGTCCAATGAAAAGCCTCCTATCAATTCCACACCAACTCCTATATGTCTGTGAAGCCTAGCGTCACTTCATTTAGTATCATAATTTAAAGTGTAGCAGTCAATATACATAAATTCGAAAAATTCTTTGTATGCTGCTAGTCGATTGTGATGATTGGAAAAAGTCATCAATTGCTTGGTCTTTTATCTTAATAGTTTTAAACTAAACCGAATCTTGTATATCAGTACTACTGCGTTTCATTTAGTTTTGCAATGAATGATTAGTACGCGTACAGAAGTAACTGAAGAGGTACCTTAATATATGCAGGTAATGATTAGTGGACGGGAGCAACTGATATTAATACTTTAACATACAGGAGCTACTGAAGATAGATCGCCGTGCCACGGATCATCCATGGAGAAGAATAACGTGGAAACTGAGAAACAACTACTCCACTGGGACTGCAACGAATCTCCATTCTAGGGGTAGACATTACCAAAGAGCGGTCCTGAGCGCTCTGTCCACTCATGACAACTGGTTCATATGATCTTTTGAGTTGTCATGCATTCCATAGGTGAAAAAAAGCGCTATTAGTTTTCCTCGTTTTGGATGTTCAAACATCATAGATCTGACAGGTTATAAATCCTTAATAATCAAGATTTAAAAAAAGTTGTAGTCATAGCCTAAGGCTGAAATTCAAAACAAAACATGTCAACAATTGCCTATGAGCCTCGGAACTGTTTTGATTGTAACCTCACGATCATCTTGATGTCTTCTTTTCCACTCCTAGCTATGATGTGGTCACCGCACATTGTTTTGTGAGCTGCTGTGGAGTAGACTTTTCTATTTGACCAGCTACGTAAAGACTAAAGCACTATTTATGATAGCATGTGGAAGTTTGTTTTAGGAAAAGCAGAGATTTTAATTATGTGCAATGATTTAAGTTTTAATGCAAACGAACGATAAAAAGAATCAAATAAGGTTGAGCTTTCGCGAACAATAAAACTTGAACCTGTTTCAAAGTTCCTTATGAGCCATAAATAGAAAAGTGAATACAAGACTAACTGAGCCAACTATAAACAGCTTTTGGGAGTGGCAAGAACATGTAACTAGGGGATCAGAAAAGACACGAGTATGGTGAGATGAGAACGAACGTGGAACTGGGCTGGTCCGAGAAGAACCGCCGCTCAAAGTCACGGCTCATTCGCTCTTCCGAAAGAACCGGCTCAGTTGTGAGCGACTTATCTCAACTTACTGGTTTGTTGTGATTTGCTTCTCCGCGGCGTTCGATTAACCGATTGGTCACGTATATTGCTGTTGGTTTTGACGGATTTTCTTATTTTATCGCTTGAAACGCTCAGTCAATGGTTTGTCCTCTAAGCAGTCAGCCGCTAATATGTTTTCAACATTAGTTACCGTAGAATTGATGAGCGATGAAGCCTGTTAGATCCTGACGATTAGAGCGATAAAGAATGGTAAGTCGAGAAGATGTCTTTAGTGCTTTATTACACTGCAAATATATTTGTTAATAGTCTATGCATGTGCATTATTGAAGTAGTTTTTAGTGAGAAAACAAAGGGTTCCCTTGTTGAGAAATGTGTACCCGTTGGCCTCCGGTGCTTGCTCAACATCGTGGACAGCTTTCTTTGAAGGCTCCCCTAACGCCGCTTGCCTGCTGATTCACGAGCAGACAGACCGTGCTGCTGAGTATTCACAAAGTTCGGCGAGTTGTCACCGAGTGGTGAGAGCTTGTGAAAAGCTGAGAACTCAAATCGGTCGTCGTATAGTCAGTGCTTTTAATGGCTCAGGTTCTTTTCGAAAAGTTGAGCTCTGCGAGAGTGCATTGAGCAGTTTGATGTCTTTGAAAGCACGACTTGAGTATTTTGCATCGTTGAAATCAATCTTGGTGTTTTCGTAGGCCCACGCCATCGCGACAGTTGATTTATGCGGCAGTAAACTCTTAATTAACTCTTAAGTAACGTGTTAATGGTAACCGTGGTAGCAGTAGTCGTAATGAATGTCAACAAAAGCTGTACAGATGTGATGAGTTTAGTGAGAACGAAATAGTGACAATGACGCATAACAAGCAGTGAATGAGAAACTGCTGTTGATGCTCAGGGACAAATGGGCTGTTATGGTTTTGACGTCACAGATTGATGTGGCTGGGATGATTTGGAACCAGCTAGATTTATGTTAAATAGACCTTAAACGTGGCCATTCGAAATTCGACTACATTTCCACGGCCTTCAGTTTCCACATAGTTCGTCTATTCTGGACACTTGGCTTTCTTGTGTCACTGTCGACAAATAGGATGGAATTTACCCCGGGTGAAGGAATATCAATTCCTTTTACTCTCTAAATGGAAGCCCAGAAGCTTTAGTCACGAAGCTCCATCACCATCAGTATAGTGGAGGCTGTAGTCTCATAAATGATTCAGGAAACCACGGCCGTGGACCTGACACGTTAAATGGACCAAGAACATGGTCCTCTGTCCACTCGATCAAAATCGTCCATAAAATTATTTCTGGCAGTTAGTTAAACGGAGACGTCAACCAAAATGGCCTAATAAACGTGTTTTTTTAATGTGTACAAGTTTTCTTTAGTACCTGCCTAACTGAGTTGGATCAACATGACGATTATATCTTCTAGCAACCTATTCCCACATTTCGACCTTCATCAAACTAATTTGGGGCTTCCACCTAACGTTCTGTTTCGTGCGTTGAACGAAGATATACTCTTGTATATGTAGCAGATCATTGGATTTAGTTGGGTCGCAGAAAGTTACATGAAGTTTACCACGAGATTATTTTTCATAACTTTCCTAAGTACTTCATAGGAGTAAAGGAAAGCAAAAAGCCTATCTGTAAATATAGAAATTGAGGTTATTTCTTAAGGCTGTTACACAATTTGGTTTGTTTTGTTTCGTTCTAGTTTATCATGGCGCAAACGAGCCCTCCTCTTCAAAGTCAAGTTGATCGTGAGAGTATCTACCAATGGGTCTCCGAGCTCAGCAATTCGAGCACCAGAGAGAATGCTCTGCTACAGCTTAGGTACAAGCCTAATCATAAATCGCGATGATTATTTACCTGGTTCGGTTTCAATCTAATCACAAATTTTCTTCGTAACGCAGCAAGAAGAGGGAAGTAGTGCCGGATTTGGCGCCGATGTTGTGGCACAGTTTTGGAACGATTGCTGCTCTTCTGCAAGAGATCATCAACATCTATCCAGTGATAAATCCAGCCACGCTGACTGCCCATCAGAGTAACCGAGTCTGCAATGCTTTAGCTCTTCTTCAGGTAGTCGCTTCATAACGATCTGTTTTATTATTTATCCTGTCGAGTCATTTGCGCATCGTAACTTGACGGGTGGAGCAGTCGTTGAAACGAGTTTCAAATCTTGAATTTCGCAAGCTCAATGAAGATCGTCGTCATAAAGATTCTTAATGGCGCCATGGCGCAAAATACGCTCATTTAGTTGATGACTATCGTTCTGTTGCAGTGTGTGGCGTCGCATCCTGATACGAGAAGTGCATTCCTTCAGGCGCACGTCCCTTTGTTTCTTTATCCTTTTCTTCACACAATCTCCAAGACGCGCCCCTTTGAGTATCTTCGGCTTACGTCTCTCGGTGTCATTGGCGCCCTCGTCAAAGTGAGTTTCGAGTAAGATACTGAGGTGGGAAACGTGGGGGTTATATTTTTGTCTAAAACGACTAGAACAATTTTCATTACACTTGTAAACCGTCTTCTGCTACTTAGTACCTAACTTTTCTTTTGCACGAATATCTCTGTGTAAATTGAGAGATGGGTCTACGGAGCAAAATGAAGTTCTTTTTCAAACTTTTTGGAAAAACTGCTTTAACGATTTTCATCAAATTCAGTGTCTTCAACTACTGAATATTCAAGTATTGCTTCACATTAATGTTCCTCCGGCAGGGATTTAACGTTACAGTAATCACACCACATCTTAATTTCTTTATGTGATTTGCTATTTCTAGACCGACGAACCAGAAGTTATTACGTTTCTGCTAACGACGGAAATAATCCCACTATGCCTTCGAATTATGGAATCGGGCTCTGAGTTGTCTAAAACTGTGGCCACTTTCATCCTGCAGAAGATTCTATTGGACGACAGCGGGCTGAACTACATATGTCAAACATATGACAGGTTTTCCCACGTCGCGATGATCCTCGTAAGTTCGCGATTTCTTTTTACTGTCCTCAGCTCTGTAGAGCGGAAAGGAAATAATGTGATCGGCCGACTTTTTTAAAGTTTTCTTCGGATCTTTACGTTTTGAAGGCTTCCAATTCTAAAAATTGGCTTTTGAGAAAATGGTTTGTGGGTTTTGTGCACATGTTCGCACACTGGTTAGACCTGGAAGACCCAGAGTACTGTTGTAATATGTTCTTGCGCCACAAACTAGCTACTAGGATGCTGCAGACGCTGTGGTAGTGAAATGCCGAATCCGTTGGCTCCTGAGCACATCAAGCCAAGGTTGGTGCTTGCAGCAGCTCTGCATGGTTTGGTTGATGCGTGGGACATCAGGCAGTGCCACAATTGCCCTTACTTGGAAGAAATTGCGAGCACTTGCTAGCAGTTTGGGTGAAGTTGAGGCAGGAAGGGTACTGTTGTTGATGCTTGCTGTAGTGCCTATGGTAACCAGTTCGTTGTCACTGTATCATGTGCAGGTTTGATGCTTCTGTACAAGAGCCATGTCAAGCGTCACAATGCAGTCTGTAAGCAAGTTATGGTACATTGTTGTCATCAATGGGGTGGGAAATGATGAGAGGGCATTACTACTGGGCTGTCCCTGCAGGACTGAGGCCTGATATCATTGCCATAAGTCCTGATCAGTCTGGAATAATCATGGATGTTCAGGTAGCCACGATCTTATGCTCACCAGGACAACAAAGAAACGCAAATATGACAGGATAGATTTTCGCATGGTAGTGTCAGAAGCTCCTGCTCAGAGACAAATAACATCAAAGTTGCACAGCATTGTCTGTGTGATGTTGTGTCAGAAAAGTAGTGAGATGTGTTGGCTGGCATTCTTCGAAGTATTATCACCCGCAACAGAGGCTTCTTCATTTCACAGCATTTGAAACGTCTCATTCCTTTCTCTTATTTATATTAGTGTGTCATGCTTACACACCCACTCAAGTTTGCGCCCGCTCCTGAAAATGACGACTGATTAGGCGGACGAACGCGAATGAGCATCTTGGCATGGGCAGTACGGCTCCGGGCCTGAGCGAAGAAGTGCGTGAGAACGACGATCAATCTCATCCGCGAGTTTCAACTATAAAAAACTGTTTACCGTCTGTTTGAAACAGGGTGCGAAGTGTTTTATCGTTTATTTTTATTGCATTACAATTCGGGAACGCGTATATAATTTTGGATTTTTCGGGAAGAGACGTTTTATTTCATTTTAACAAATTCCAAATAAAATCAAAGTGAGTACCTTTTTTCACCCGGACGTTACAATTCAGGGAATCCTCACAAGTGTTACCCTTGAATGGCGTATTCTTCTTATTTTTTGGTTCTCTTCTTTTGGATGTTCGTGTTTCAGTTAGGAACTTTCTGGGACCATTTTGTTACAATCCCAAATTCTGATTCTATACATGAGTTTCCTTGGAGTATGAATCTTCGTCTCAACCACTAGGCGACGATCTCTGGGAGTGTAAGAGGTCTTTCAATGGGAGTCAGGCAGTATATTTTCCCCACACTCTTTAGTGGACGACTTCAATGAACAATCTTTGAGAGTTTGAGCGAACTAGAATACCTGTGTAAAGATTCGAAGAATGCATAGCTTTATAGAAGCCGTTAAAGAGGTTGGACTAGAGGAAGGTTGCCAACGTTGGAACCCCGCGCTTAACCTCTTACTGGAACTATACATAGCATTAGTGCACCTCGTACCCAGGTCTCCATCTTTAACCACTAGGTAGAGTCCCAGTCTATATTTATTACTGAGGGTGTTGTACTGCCTGACTCCCATTGAAGGTAACCCAGTGACCGTAGTCTTGTGCTTATACAGGAAGATTCATCATAATCCGACGAAAGTTGGGCATTGGATGGATCGGAGCTTGCGATGGGAGTTCAGAACTTCTGACACCATTTGTTACAGAGGGTGTGGAAATCTTTGGAGAGCCGCTGCTGACTCAGGCAGATATTACAGCGATCATGAGCTCCGATGCCCACTAGACTATGATCACTGGGGTACCTACAATGGGCGTCAGACGGTACAGTGTCTTAGTTGATGGGATGGGAGTTAGGTAGTTGTTGGAAACGTAAGTTCGTCCTGCCGAATCGCCCGGGCCCGCTGGCCGGATCTTATCGCCTTCTTCCCCTGCACGGAGGCCACCTCACTTCTTTCAGACCCTAACCGTCCCTCTCACCTTCTACTTTCCATTGAGCGGTCGATCAAGACGGAGCCATTAATTTTGATGTGTTAATTGCGATATATATCAACCTTTTCCACCCCCTTTTGTAATTTGGAAGTGAAGCTTCCGCTAAGTTTGGTGAAGTGTTTCCCGTCGCCAAGTCTAGTGTTTCCCAGCCAGGGAAAAGCGTTCGCCGTGTGCAAGGAGGTGAGTTCCTTAGTTTCCTTCTTTTTTTCTCCGTTCCTGTATTTATTCCTTTCCAGGTCGGCGAGGTCTCAGTATCGCTGGAGGCACAGCTTTCAACCAATTGGGGGTTATTCTTTATTTCGGATCCGGGGTATTAGGTAATACAGTCCGCTTTTAATTCAAGAGAATGTAGGGTTGGCTACCCCAGTATGTTTTCAACAGTAGTACATATAGCTAAGGCAAAATGTGCAAACTAGGTGAGGAAACAATGCCATCCTCAGTATACTAGTGGGTTGTGGGAGATTTCTTGAATCTCACTCGTCAATTATGGGTCATTGAAGTTCTTCAGCTCATTAAGAGACTGCATCCCAATGAAGGTGCCCTTTTTACTTATTTACTGTACTCTTGTTTACAGGGCAAGATGGTTTTGTCTTTGGTGAAGGACCCATCCGCTCGGCTCCTCAAGCATGTGGTTCGTTGCTACTTGCGGCTTTCTGATAACGGACGGTGAGTGTTGATGAAATTGACAAAAAAATCTACCTGGACAATCAAATTAGAATGGTTCCTGGCTGTGACTGTGAACATTTTTTGCGTAACTGTAACGATACCCTGGAGCTTGGTGCAAGCAACGTGTTGATGTACCCCCACACGGTCACCATGTTTACGTTGCTTAGTATCAGATATCCAGGAATGTAAAATTTGTTTAGGCCTTTATGCCCACTCTAATAGTAATGTAACGCTCAAATATATCTGTTCAGTTGTTCATCGCCTTCTCATACTTTTGTAGGGCTCGAGAAGCTCTTCGACAGTGTCTACCCGATCAACTTCGAGACAGCACTTTCTCCGCTTGTCTTCAGGAAGACAAATCGACGAAACATTGGTTGGCTCAACTCCTCAATAACCTCGAACCGACCAGCCTTCCCATCGCCATGTCGCCGCTCCACAACCCCATATAATCCTTGTGTTAATTCATGACCAACCTAAGCCATTTTTTTTTTCCGTATTCAACTTTTATGTTATTTATACGACCCTTCGTTGATTCTTGAATAACGTGGTTCTTTGTGAATAATATTTGCAGGGCGACGGCCCTTTCATTTGAGCGTTGCCTGAAGGCTTCTTCCTATTGTATAATTATATTCATCTCGAAGATAAGAGAAGCTGCGTATGAAACAATTTCAAGACTAATATTAAAAATTTAATTAGTTTATTTTGTTTTTTCTGCCTGCGCTATACGCCATGAGGAATCAATCGATGTGATGAACAAACAGGTGATCGCTCAATGAACAGGAAAAAAGGATTAACGATCCGCGACATTTGTCGAACTTTCTACGCAAATATGATTGAACAGCCCAGAAATGAACAAATAAGCGATCAATTCCTCGAATGAACGCACTCAAGGAATAATAGGAAGGCTGATGAACAAAATATACAACAATCCGCCGAAACAACAAACGATCATCGAAAGAGAAATGAATTATAGGAGCGAAGAAATAGTCGTGGTGAGAGCAAATTGGACTTTGTTGCCAGACTTGGTGAGAATTGATGAGTGGGCAGACGTAGAGCTGCAACCAGGTTACTTAGTGTGAACACGAGAGCTATATATAGCTATTGGGGGGGGGGGTGTAAAAAAATTTTCGTGACCGAAAACATAGGGTTATTATTCAGAATGAATAATAAACCAAAAGCTTGTGTAAATCGTTGAGTGTTTGGTCGAGGAAAGTTGAGAGTGTTTTCAAAATATAATGAGTAAAATCTGAAGTGAATTCGATCAACCTGGGTCTTCTACCAGTCTCTTCTACCACCTTTGGTTTTCCAATGGCTGTATCCATCTGTGGAACGGTTGTACAAGTCAAGATACATCGCATAATGGGATTTGCCGAACATGAAACGATCGCTTTTCTCTAAAACGCAGCAAATTATTACTACTGCAATGGAGTCTTTGTGCGAAAGAACTGATTTTTAGATCTATGGCCTGGACGGACATTGCCGATTAGGAATCCCCATGCTCTGAAACGTATTGACGGGAGGGGGTTGTAAAAAAATTGTCATGACCGAAAACACGGATCATAGCATTCAGAATGAAAAAATAAACCTAAACCGCTTTACCGATGTAGGTAACTTACAAGGTACTTTCAACTAACTAATAACTACATTTTTCCCCTCAATAAATGTATCTATTGAAGATACTGCGCACATTTTTATGGAACAGGTGGGTGGGCGCGGCTTCTATTCAAATATTTCAACATTTCTGCGGTAAAGGCTGCTCGGTACGTTTGAATTGGTCGCAGTATTACCTCATCCCTCTCCGCCATCGTCACCTCTTAACCAGTTCAGAGCACAAATGCTTCGTCTGGTTGGCCAACTCCGTTTGTCACTTCGCCGCTCAATTACGCGCTTAAATACCTTATTTTCTTCCAGCAATTGTTTCATCGCAAGGACGTCGTAGCAAACTACGGAATTATGCGTTTCTTACCCCTCCACTTCCTCCCTCAACAGTCAGCCTATGACTAAGGACGTGGCTTGAGGGCAAAACTAGAAGCTGCGACTTAATATGCGAAGCAGGCTACCGCAGCTCCCGTCATCGGCTGCGCTAACCCCTTCCCCCACCCCCTCCATCATCATCATCCTGTCAATTGACTGGGAGTTGTCACTGCTACCGAAGCAAACTGTACGAAGTTTTGGATAGAACGCGAAGTGTCGGTACCGTTTTTTTTTGCTGGTCTTTAACATGAAGTTGGCGTGTTGCGGCGGTTAACTCGTCCCGAAGGTGAAGTGACATTAATTTTATGATGTTGCCGGCGAATTAACGATAAACGGCCAGAAGCAGGCGCGACGCACTGAGCAACTTTCCTCGCCCACGAACGATCAAACAATCAATTCAACAGCAACAGTAATTCGAAATATCGACTGATTTCACTCAGTTCATTTGAGCTAGGTAAAACATAAAAGTTCCGCAATTTATTGAGGTGCTCCTACTCATCCTACAACCGTTAATAAGCACTCAGTGCTTTACGTTTCAAGGCACAGGGTCCGCCATCTGCACTGTCCCTATACATTCCGCCGTCCAGGCCATTTTTTGCATTAACAAAATCTCCTTTTTCGAGTTTACTCGGCTTATATCTCCGTTCAGTGGATATATACAGAAATAATTATAGAGAACGAAATGTGAGTATGGGTGACTAAAAGACACTCCGTAAGATTGATCAAATCTGGTGGAGCAGTTACCCCGGAATTTCCGGAAATGTTCAAAAAAACTTTATTTTCGACACATTTTTATTTTTAACTCGATTTAATGGAGTGTCGGAGGAACTCTTATTGAGAACAGTATATAGGAATTAACTATTCAAAAACAACCTGTCGTTGCAGCCGTTTTGCCTACGTACCTACTTTTGCTTCATAGGCCTATATCTCCGATTATAATACGTTCCTTTCCCTTTGAGCAGCGGAATTGGATATTTCGCAGGAAAATTCCATTTGAGATTTAGTTGTGCCGCCTACTCTGCAATCCGGTTGGGCGAAACCCGTGGTTGTCACGGGCGAAAAATGATTTTAAAAGTTAGTCAAAAACGAAATTTTGGCAACTGTATTACAAATACGTTGAGTACCGTTTTCTAGGTATTTTTCGATGAGCAGTTGACCAAAACGGGCCTTAAGGGTGTAGGACTGCGTCTAGATAGACAAAAGTGACAACACAGTAGATGTTCTACTACTCGTGGAACGATATAGCGAAAGTTATCATTTCACCCTGGCTTGCACTCATTTCCTCCCGTCTCACTCCAACCACCTGTACAACTCGCCGTGTCATGCCGATTGGCTTACATCGCCTAGAAAATATCAATTTTCATCGTTCCGTTGCAGCCATATTTTGCGAACTGGAGTCGAATGATACAGGTGGCTGAAGTGCTCTACAAACATTGCCGTTACTCGAATTAATTGAATTGGAATTATCGTATAAAAACTGCAAAAGTGTAAAAAATGGTAGTAAGTGAGTGGTGGTGGTGGTGGTTGGAATTTCGAAATTTCTAGGGTTGCTCCTAATTATCATCGGCGTTATTAAACTCTCAGTGGTGGTTTATTGTGACAACCATCCTAATTTTTTTCCCCATAATTCTGGTATCATATCAGCAAAAAGGAAAATACGATATTTTTCATAATCAATTGCACAGATAAGAATTTTATGATACTGTTGTGTTATTAGGAGCTGTTCGAACAAAAAAAAAAAAAAGAAACCACAGTACTGCCGTTATTCAGAAAAAAATTTGGCGTTTTAATCACTATAACAACTATAGTTAGTTCCTAATCAGTTTAGCTCAAACCCTTATGTCGGCGTCACGCGTAGATCTGCATTTACTTTCCTTGGCTCTACAAAGTAGAAAGGAAAGTTATGTAATCTCCGTCCGCCGTATTTTCATGGAGATATGTATAGAGAAGAAAAGCTTTTTTTTCTCAAAAATGGCGCTAACGATTTTGATTACTTTTTTTGTATTGATAGCTCTCAATAACGCAATTATACCATGAAATTCCCATTTGTGGGAAAATGACGAGAGCGGCACAATAAATTATCAAAATTTTCGACAAAAATCGTTTTTTGCGCGGTTTTTTCCTTATAAACTCCGCTGGAATGTTACTAGACTGTTAAAAAAATTGGTGTTGTAGTCAAATCCAATACCTATAGGGCGAGTGTTTAAAAACGTTCTTGAGATACATGGGGCTCACTCCAGAAATGCCTGAATTTCAACTACCGTTGTTTCGCTTACTACCAGTTTTAAAAGTTTTTACCCAATAACTCTTCAAAAGTGATTACCATCCTCTTAAAATAACATCGTGTTTACAGCCTCATTAGTGCTCTGCGTACCAATTACTCAATAATGGTCCTGGAATGAGTACGAGCAGCACAATAAATTCCGAAACTGTAAGCGGTACCGCTTCCTGCTGCTGTGAAGTGTTGTTTGACCAAGTTCAAATGAATTGATTAAGTAGAAAAAGCCACGTAGAAAGCAAATTGACGTAGAGCTAAGGAACGCAACCAGATATGTTCTCAGTCAATTACATGTTTCTCTTCTTACTACCCAGGGCTAAGGAATGTCAAAATTGGTCGATAGGTCTCCACACAGTACCAGTAGTTATCCTTCTTCCAGGATCATAAGTTCTCACTAACTGATTACTATTCCTTTTCCCTTCCACATGGGAAGAATGGTTGGCGAAGCGGGGATTGTACAAACATGAACGTTGCCTGTTCAAGTTACAGGGTTAATATTTAACACAACCTCATTTTACGAAGAAGTTCAATTATTTCACAGGCTCTCAAGGATTCATCGAGATGAACTGGTTGATTGTTGGAATCGTTGGCGCTCAAGCTGTGGCTTGGATAACCGTTTGCTACCTTCTTTTGTTCAGAGGAGTGGCTAATCTCATGTCAGATTTGGACGAGTCGAACAGTCGGAGCCCGCGAACGTACAAAGTACTTGCATTTCTCATTCAATTTTATACGATGGTTCAATTGTACTGTTGGATTTTGACGACTTGTTTGTAACCTTTTCACCTTTTCTCCCCCGTGCAATTATAGGACTAGTCAAATGCTGCGGTGCTCTCTATGATGGGCTCTGGTAAGAGACCCCTTTATTCCCTTCACCGACCCTCCTGCTCAGGCTACTCAGCCCCCCCCCCCCCCACAATCACAAGTGTTTAGGCGCTCATGGTAGTTCATCATGATGTTTTTAATGAAACATCTTTCAGTCAAACATTTTCACTTTCCACTACCTTTGAACCTACCTTTGTAAAAAAAAAAAAGCGAATTGCGTTCTCACCTTCCAGTGCATTACACGGTGAGCTCGTACGATTCCTGCTGTCAACCCTGTGAAGGATAGTCTGAAAGTAGCTGGCAGTAGGTTTCCATCGCTTTCGTTAAATTGATATCTCGATGAGTTTTGATGTACAAATTGGGTTTGTGAACACTGCGAAAAAAGATACTCAATTCAACGACAGTAGTTTGAACTTTCATCGTGTAGGCATTGGACTACTTTATTAAAATGCTTCGTATGAATGGGATTTATGAAGAAAAAAATATATTCAAATAGAATTTCGTTGAAATGTTAGATCATTTGTGCATCTCCTATTTTTCTACGAATGAAAATGTTACGCTACCGTTGTAAATTCGAGCTATTCACGCAATGTCATTAAATCGTTGAAGACGTTTTTTGAACCAAAACTTTTGGGTGGGTTGGTTTTGAATCGATTGTGCTCATTCCTTTATTTCGTGATCTGCAAATTTTCCCAAATGGCATTTTTCGAACTCAGAAGCCTTTAAAACGTAAAGAACTTAGAAAACCATTTATTTTTGGCAGATTTATACACTTTTTTTTACTACCTGTGGGGTTCTGCAGGCCTCAAAGTTCAGTATACGGTTCAACCCTTGACGAAACTTAGGGTTGCCAAGAAGCGTCTAATCTGCCTCATTTGTGCTGTTGCAGGTTGGCGTTGTACTTTTAAGTTCAGCGGCGATCGTCTTCATGGTCCCTCCTCTGCTCATTATGGCCCTCAAACAATTGAAAAAACCCAAACAAAATTTCTCCCAAGTTCCAGTTGAAGATCTACCGCCATCTTACGAAGAAGCCACAAGACTAAGTGCTATAATCGTCGCTAAAGCTGCCCTACCATTTTCTAATGATGCGTAACCAGTGTGAACACCACTGTGACTATAATGAGCCCACTTTGAAACGCTTAATGAAACTGTTGACCTCTCGAAGGCTACCTCGAGCTTCATCATCGCTGACTAAAAGGACTGTATACATGTGAATTGCTAGAGATGAGTTTACGATTGGTCGATAAAAGCCACAAAGACCTGTAGATATTATGAAAATGTGTCTACTGTACCTCATGTAGAGGAGGAAGTTGAGGTATCCCATTCCTTGGGGTACCCCAGCACTAATACAGCGTAAATTAAGTTTATAATGATGATGTCTCAATAATGAACTGAAAAAACAACTAGGAAAATACAACCTTAAAAAATTGCGTAATTTCTACATTTGTACCCCGTTCGTTTCCCATCACGCAATATCTGAACACACATTCACCGAATAATTTTTCTAACCAATTCTCGTCCTTAATATCCGTGGGTTCCGTCCTATTGGATTGCCGAGTGAGTGGCGCAAGTAGATACCAAATGGATTTTTTTGTTGAGTAAGAACGGATTTTTTTGATCACGTTAAACGCAAAATACGGCCTGCACATCGGACAGACAGTAGATTTAGACTCTTCATACCTTGAAACGTTGAATGGAGGGAGGGAGGGGGGGTTATTCTCTAATCTGGGGAGGTGGGGTGGTGTATAACAATTATCCTGACCGAAAACACTTATGTATTATTCAGAATGAATATTAAGCCAAAAGGACAGTTGTGTAAAAATTGAAAATGTAGAAAACCGGTTGGTTCTTAAGAAAAGAAGTGACAATGATTATGAAAGCACCAAGTAGAAAGTTGTACAAGAATTATTGGGACAAATCTTTGAAACGAATTGAAATTTTTTGGCGTTTCACTAGATTCTATTGGCAAATTAAATAAAAAGGCTAGTTCAAATCTTCAGCATAGGGGCTACAAACAGTTGGAAAAACGAGCGAAAACCTGGGGGGAAATTATTGAAAAAACGTTTAAAAGTTGAAAAATTTAATACAATTGTTCAGAAATACAGAAAGTGGTCTAGAAGTCTACTGTTAAAACCGTAGGTGTAAGATAGGGAAGTTTTGTAAGAAATACTGAGAAATTTCTCACAAAGCGTTGAGCAATGATCTACATTTAACAAAAATGGAGTAACCTGCAACTTATCACACTACGGTTTATTATTCTCTCGAATAGCTTGACCAAATCTCGCACTTCCAATACCCATCCCATTCGAGTCAACATCGTAAAATACCAGTAAACCACACGAAACATGACCTGACTAAATATTCCAGGCTCCTGTAGGCAATTGGCACGACGTGACGGGTCGTGCTGGCAGTTGGTTTTAATGAGACGGGAGGGAGTTTGCAGAAACGATTACTTTCGCTACCTTGTCCCGCGAGCTCTTTCAATTAGTAGAATTTAGCTCACTATAAGCACTGTGATTTCACTATTTTCGATTTAAACGCAGCTGTAAACCTTTGAGAATCGTTTCATTCGACCCTGCATCTAAAAATACCTTAAAAACGATACCAAACGCGGCGTATTTGCGATAAAACTGTCAAAATTGCGTTTTTGTTCATTTTTTAAACCGTTTTGGCTTATAACAACCATTGGCTTCGTCCGATCGAATTGCCGAGGAACTTGATACCAAATGTAATTGTTGTGCGAAAGAACGGATTTTAGACAACGTTAAAGGCACAAAGCAGCCCGGACAGCAGACGGACATTGCAGATTTGGAATCCCTACGTCTTGAGACATCAAGTGTCAACTTTTGTGGCAGGGGGGGTTGTAAAAAACATTTCCTGGCCGAATGTAAACCGAACTGAATAGTTTATTAATAACCTCTTATAACCTTAATATTAATAGTTGATTAATAACCTCTTCTGGGAGTTATCGCGTATTTACGCGATTACAGTCCTCCATCCAGGGCACTAGCCCCCCCTCCCCTCACCTGAATTCATCCCGTTATCGAACGATATTAACAGCTTTTCGACATTTGTTGTGCCCTTAACCCTATAAAGCAGAAAGTTGAGTTATGTAATTGATCGAAAAATTGAAAATTTTTTTTCAAATCTTAACGTTTCCAACGCTCCTGATTCCGAAAATCCATTTGCGCAGAAGACAGGTGCGCTAAATTAGTTCAAAGCTTGTCAGGTTGATCGTGAATGAGTAGGAGCCCTTCTGGTGCAGCAAAAGATAAGCTCCCTCTTCAGCCGAAGCTCGGTCGCTCTCTGGCAAATGAACAGTTGTTCCCGAACATTAACAACCCTGCAAATTATTACACAACGGTTTATTATTCGGATAAATAGCTTGACCTAGCATTAATGCTTCGAGACCCATCCTGTTCGATTCAACATCGAAAAATATCATAATTAAACCCAAAAAAAGGTCGAAAAGAACTGAATCGTAATATTAAAATAAAAATTTAAAAAAAACCGAAAGTATCTAGAAAAACTGAATTTTAATATGAAAACATGCACGCTAAATACTAATATCAAAATTTAACCAAAAATCTATGAAAAAAGCCAAAATGAGAATGAAACGAAAGAATCTAAAAAAAATTGAATCGTATTAAAACCAAAACGTCGGGGAAATTGGAACGGGGGCGCTCGAAGCGAAAGGGGAGTTGAGTGGGCGTCGTTGGGAGGGAAGCGAGCCTCGAGCGCGGTTGCTTTTTTAATGAGACGGGCGGGGAGGGAGGGAGTTCAAACGACGAAACGCTGTAGCTCCCGCGTTGTACTGCGTTTTGTTAATTTTTGTAACCGTTTTTTCCCCATTACAACCACGGGCTTCGTCCGATTGGATTGCCGAGATGGCGGGCACAACTAGATGCCAAATCGGATTTTTGGGCGAAAGAACAAATTTTTTAGACCACGTTCCGCGCTCGAGGCTCGCTTCCCTCCCAACGACGTCGCCACTCAACTCCCCTTTCGCTTCGAGCGCCCCCGTTCCAATTTCCCCGACGTTTTGGTTTTAATACGATTCAATTTTTTTAGATTCTTTCGTTTCATTCTCATTTTGGTTTTTTTTTCATAGATTTTGGGTTAAATTTTGATATTAGTATTTAGCGTGCATGTTTTCATATTAAAATTCAGTTTTTTCAAGATACTTGCGTTTTTTTTGTTTATTTTAATATTACGATTCAGTTCTTTTCGACCTTTTTTTGGGTTTCATTATGATATTTTTCGATGCTGAATCGAACAGGATGGGTCTCGGAGCATTAATGCTAGGTCAAGCTGATTATCCGAATAATAAACCGTTGTGTAATAATTTGCAGGGTTTTTAATGAGACGGGTGGGAGGGAGGGAGTTCAAACGACGAAACGCTGTAACTCTCGCGTTGTACTGCGTTTCGTTAATTTTTTTAACCGTTTTTTCCCCATTACAACCACGGGCTTCGTCCGATCGGATTGCCGAGATGGCGGGCACAACTAGAACGTGACAATTGGTAGCAGAGCGTTACTACGATCCTACGTACTCACACTTCTGCAGACACTTTTAGTTCAAGTTCTTTAGTAGTCAACATGTCTGTTGTGTGCCCCAAGTGCGAGCAAAGTGATCCCCCAGTAGACGACGTGAACTGTTCGGTTTGCTCCCAGCGTTTTCATGTTTCTTGCACGAGGTTGCGGAACATTGATGTATGGATTAGGAAGGCATACACCAAGTGATTTGTGCAAAAGTGGGGGCGGGGTCGTTCCCGAACCCACTACCCCCGTGCCAATGTGGTACACAAATTTATTCGCAGATTTAAATAAAATAAAATCGGACTCGACTTCTTTCAGAGACGACCGTGCGGCGTGGGATAACAAATTTGAGACCTATGACGCACGGATAACGTCGTTGCAAATGACATGTCGAAACAACAGGTCACATCTTTGCAATCGGTCTGGTCAATTCGGGGTTTCTTACAGTTTTCCAGTTTTTACAGTAGCCTTTCGATTTTCAATTCGAACAAAAGTCCGACAAAATCCCAAATCACTTGGAGAACGAGATTTCTAGAGTAGACAAATTATATACCGACAACCCTTGGAGCCTCATAAAATTCCTGGAAAAACTTCGTTTGCTGAATGGAATGAGGGAACAGTTTCAAAGCAATTTTTCAACGAATTCAATTCAATTTTATTGCGTATAGCAACGGAACCAGTCATTACGTTCAAATCAGTGGCACAAACGTTACCGGATGAGTTAACAACCCCTCATGCCGGATCGAATTTAGTCCAGGATACAATTTTGAGACCTCAGTTTCCAAATGAAAGTTTCCGCGCTTACGTGGAACAGGTATCTAAATTTAATAATATTCTTTCACAGTACGCTGAGGCAGATATTGTGAAAAGTATTTTACAGGGAACGTCAACCAATACACACGCGTAATTTCAGTTGATCACGAATGAGCAGGAGCCCTTCTGGTGCAGCCAAAACAAAAGGGGAAAGTCGCTATTAGGAAACTAAATAAAGGCAGCCCCAAATTGAAAATGCGCGGTGACCACCTCGACTCAAACCGCACCGTATAAAGACAAATCAACGTCCACGTACCACACCCGAAATAATAGAATCACACCGATAGTTTTTCGTTTTCGGGTACGACTGTTCATTTGCCAGAGGGCGACCGAGCTTCGGCTAAAGAGGGAGCTTATCTTTTGCTGTACCAGAAGGGCTCCTGCTCATTCGGGATCAACCTGACAAGCTGATGATATCCAACATGCAGCCGCAGATCAAAAATTACTAATGAGTTCTAGTTTTTTCCAATCAATGCAAGTTCGAATTTGATCAAACTGGCGGAATGTCTTCTAGAAACCCACAATCACAAATTGAACAGAGATGTACGCCAAGATACGTCGGAAAACGAGAGTTATTCCAATTTGCGATCTCGTTCAAACACATGGGGTACTACTAGTACATTAGCACTTCATTCTTCAAACGTTTTTGTAGAAATTTGTCGAAAGATGGTACAGGGCCTGTATATATAGGTAGTATGTTGGTAGTTTGGTGGTGCTACGCATTAGCTTCGTATTTAAGGAGAATTTTATTTGGAATTGGCTTGGACAAGGAGGGGCCACTCCATAGGTACTGGACACCTACAATGCTCATTCCTACTATTTCATTTAATATGATACCAATATTATTGAGTACTTAATTAATGATGTAAGCTTGGATTACGAGCCACAAGGCAAATAAATTAATTGTCATCTATGGATGCTCGAGAGAACCCCTGAGAATACCTACCAATCTGGTAGAATTATTGTGGATTCAAAAGGGTGGGGATTGAAGCACCCACTTCGAGGCCATTGGTGGGGAGGGTTACATTAAAGCTTGGCCCGGAGAAGGGACTCGGGCATGTTGAGCAGTACAACTGGCAGAATAGGATGTTTGCCAAAAGGGGAGTGATCAGGGTCTGACGAGCTGACTTAATCCAATCTTACATCATTAATTAAGTTCTCAATGATATTGGTATCATATTACACGAAATAGTTGGAATGAGTATTGTTGGAATTTTCCGCAGACTTATATATATTTTTTCCTTTTTGTTTTGCTTGGCTTTTTGGGTTCCACTCCTTCATTTCCAGTAGAACCCCACCCCATTGGATAGTTAGTTGGAACAGGCTCCAACATTGGAGTAGCTGCAAGCATAGGGGCCTGAGGTATGCTTCCAGTTTGTTTGCTCAATGCGCTCTATCAACCACAAATCAGTCCAGAAATTGCAGAAGGTGCTTGACGGTATCTCACACACTTCCTTCCATGAGTGAAACGCCCAGTTGGAGGCCACTTAATATCACAAGCGAGGATAGAAAGAGTAAAATAACTATTTAGATGGAGGAAGAATTCTCCAAACACTTCCAGGAGAGATCGCCTGCAGGACACGTTATTACTTACCCTCGGCTCTACGAAGTAGAAAGGAAAATTACGAAATCGGCTGAAAAAATAAATTTGAGTTCTCTTCAGACCTTTTTTTAGAGAAAACGGCTGTTTAGGGCGGGGGAACCAAATCAGCTCAAACTTGATATCTAGGCGACAGGTAACCATGGGACTCCATAATAAGGGCATGAGTACCCGACCTAAACTAATTATAGTTATCATAGTGATCAAAACACCAATATTTTTTTTCTCAAAAACCGCAGTAACGATTTTGATGAGATTTTATACATGGACAACTCCTATTGAGACGCCAATACAATAAAATTCCCATCTGTGGGAAAATGACGAGAGCAGCACAATAAATTACCAAACATTTCATCGCAGTTTTTCACTTATAAACTCAGAAAGTCGTGGAACCTACATAAAAATCTATGTGGTACTCCAATCAAGTACCTATACGATGGGCGCTCAATAACGTTCATAAACTATATAGGAACTACCCTAGAAATTCTGGAATTTCAACCACCGCTGTTTCTCTTACTACCATTTCTAAAAGTTTTCACCTGACAACTCTGGAGAAGTGATCATTATCCTTTTCCAAAACGAAAAACGCTGCAAATTATTACGCAACGGTTTATTATTCTCATGAATCGCTTGACCTAGTATTACTGCTCCGAGACCCATCCGATCGATTCAGCATCGAAAAAAACCAGTAAACCATACGAAACACGTAAGCGCCTGTAGGCAATTGGCACGACATGACGAATCGCGCTGGCAGGTGGTTTTGATGAGACGGGAGGGAGTTAGTACAAACGATGTAACGATTAGTTCCGCTGTAAGTTATTGTCCTTCCAATTAGTCGTCGTTAGTTAGACTTTAGCTAACAATAATTACTGTCATTTCACTATGCGCAGTTGTACACGTCTGATACTCATTCCATTCGACCCAGGATGTAAAAATACCTTGGAAACGATACGAAACACGGCTTATTTGCGATTATACTGCGTTTGGTTAATTTTTTAAACCATTTTTTGCCCATAACAACCGTGGGCTTCGTCGGATCGCCGAGATGGGGGGCACAACTAAATACCAAATGGGATTTTTGTGCGAAAGAACGGATTTTTAGATCACGTTAAAGGCACAAAACATTGCAGATTTAGAATCCTGATGTCTTAAAACGTTAAGTATCAAATTTTGAGGGGGAGGGGTTGCAAAAAAATTTTGCTGAACTCAAACATAGAGTTATTATTCAGATAAACCAAAATCGTATCTACAGCCTCATCTGTGTAGCAATTTTTTAGGGCATGGGAACGAACGGTACAATAAAGTCCAGACTGTAAATGCTACAGCTTTCTGCTACCGTGAATCGGCGTTTTATGGATGTTGTCTCTATCGAAACATTCGCCTGCATTTATTCCATTTCTGTGGAAAGATACTGTGTCTCTTGTTTCATCAAAATATCCTCTTTCCCATTACCTTTTAACATCCAGACACGTAATATTCGCTTTCCACGGCTGACAATATCAGGCACAGTTGATAGCTTCCACACCCTAAAAAATGGTAACATTGATACGCTCGTCTAGGCATCAGTTTACAAATTAACGGGTTACCTGGAACACAACCCGTCTACTCAAAAATTGTGCAAATCAATTATGCGGGGACTAGCACTAGTGAACAACGCGCGGATTCAAGTTGTATATTTACAAATATAATATGTACCTATTAACAACAATATACCCTATTCATATTCATTTATATAAGCAATTGCATCTGTGCATCCACCCTCACGTGCGAACTTTTGTCAACGATATTTCGTGAATCGGATATTTCCGATAGAAAACAAAACAATAACTGTTTGAATTTAAGGTCAATACTACACAAATTGGTGTGATTTTTTGTTAGTTGTTAAACCCTTTTGTTGTTAGTCGAACAAGAGATGGGAGGTTAGCTGTTCAGTTTGGAACAGAATCGGACCCTACTCCAACGGCCGACCCACCTCAACTATGGCGTTTTGAAGGAGGAACTGCAGTAAGTGAAGCATTGCGCTTCAACCCCTGAAATAAAATAATGATTAGTAAACCGATACATTAAAAATAAATGAACATTTGAAACGTAAAACAAATTAATGCTTTGTTTGTTACCCAATTTCCAAATAGTAAACTGTTCCTGATTCCAAAAGTAGAACTTTCAGTTTTTTGGGTGCACGAGAGGAAGAGCTTGAGGTTGAGTACAAAGAATAAATTGCTGAACGTGATGAGGGTGAGAGAGAAGTGTAATACACATGAGATAGGATAGAGATATGAGCGTGAGTACAGGATTTACGTGACGCAAGCGGGTCTCTGGATAGGTCAGTTGGGTTCTAGGTGAGAGCAGAGAGTGAGCAACTAGTGCAAGAACTGAGTATTAAGTTTGTTGAAATGGGCGAGAGCTTAGTGTCGAATGTCTAAGGAGAGGTGGTAAAGTGAGTGCTGGGAAGTGAATTCCAAAAGGGGAAATCAGTTTTCAGCTTCAGAAATAATCTTCATGTCTTTTGTCGGCAGAAGCCAACTGAACAGGTAGATGGACTTTCCCGTGGCTTCCATTTAAGGCTTGGCATTTCCGCAAGGGTCAAGAGCAACGAATTAATACTGCCGGAGCTGAGTCGAACATTCATATTTCCTAATGTTAAACTATTGCTTCCATTTGTCCACATACAACTTTCTATGTGCTTCAAAAGGATCAATCTTCTGAACCCTCCTGTGAATGAAACTTTCCATGCGCTTCAGTAGTCAGTTCTACGTGAACTCCCCATTTCTTTACATTGAACACTGAATGCACATACTTTAATCGTCGGCATTAGAAATTGTCTACACCCAATTTTATTTAATAGCCAGGAGTGCATGCCACCCTCTCCACAATATCCTCAATGCAACCGCTGATCAAATATGAAGCTACATTTCAAATATAGCATCACTAATGCTTATAAGACTTACTACTAAAGACTCCATTTCGTTTAAAATCTATCTGACTGACGTAATTATAATATCGTTACTTCTGTAGTGTTTTCGCTCAAACAATGTTCTTAGTTTTTACATCCCCAGAAAAAATATCTGGTGCGTTGCAACACACAACTTTCCTTAGCTCTACTTCAACTCACTTTTTACATGAATTTTTCTATTTAATCAATTCATTTATCACTCAGTTTATTTGAACTTGATCAAACAACATTTCACGGCAGCAGAAAGCGATAGCGCTTACTGTTCCGGAATTGATTGTGCTGCTCGTACTCATTCCAGGACCATTATTGAGCAATTGGTACACAGATACTTAATGAGACTGTAAACACGAATTTTTCGAAGCAGGATAGTAGTCACTTTTGCAGAGTTATTGGGTAATAACTTTAAGAACTATTAGTAAGCGAAACGGCGGTAATTGAAATTCAGGAATTTATGGAGTGAGCCCCATGTATCTCATGAGCGCTTTTAAACACTCACTATATAGGTATTGGATTGGACTACAGTACCCATTTTCTTTAACACTCTACTAACATTCCCGCGGAGTTTATAAGGAAAAAACTGCGCAAAAAACGCTTTTCGTCGAAAATTTTGATAATTTTTTGTGCTGCTCTCGTCATATTCCCACGAATGAGAATTTTATAGTATCATTGACTTATTGAGAGCTATCTATATAAAAAATGTGATTAAAATCGTTAGAGCCGTTTTTGAGAAAAAAAAATTTGTTGTTTTGATCACTATGATAACTATAGTTAACTTTCGGTGGATTTTGTTCAAACCCTTATTTTTGCGTCTCATGGTGACCTGCGGGCGAGATATGAAGTTTGAGCTGATTTGGTACGATGGTTTTCTCTCAAAATCGTTCACAGACACACATACCCACACACAGACTGACACACATACACACTCACAGACACACAGACCATTTTCCCAAATAGTGTTTTTCGGACTCAGGGGGGTCTGAAACGTAAAGATCTGAAGAGAACTCAAAATTTTTTTTTCAGCCGATTACATAACATTCCTTTCTACTTCGTAGAGCAAGGAAAGTAAAAAAAATTATTACCCTTCACGATGTGTGAGTTGGCCAACCTGGGTCAATAATCATGAAAAAATGAATTGAAAGAAATATTATTCCTGGACCTCCCAAAATTTCTTGAAAATTGCTTGTGCCGTTCTGGACGTACAGAAAATGACCCCAACCCACTTTTTACTTTCCTTACGCCAAAATAAGGGTTTGAACAAAATCCACCGAAAGTTAACTATAGTTATCATAGTGATCAAAACACCAAATATTTTTTTTCTCAAAAACGGCTCTAACGATTTTGATTAAAGTTTTTATATTGATAGCTCTCAATAAGACAATTATACCATAAAATTCCCATTTGTGGGAAAATGACGAGAGCAGCACGATAAATTGCCAAAACTTTCGACGTAATCGATTTTAGAGTGGTTTTTAGAGAAAACGACCGTACCAAATCTCCTCAAACTTGATATCTAGCCCACATGTTACTATGGAACGCCAAAATAAGGGTATGAGCAAAATCCATCGAAAGTTAACAATAGTTATCATAGTGATTAAAACACCAAATTTTTTTCTCCAAAAACGGCTCTAACGATTTTGATTAAATTTTTACTTTCCTTGCTCTACGAAGTAGAAAGGAAAGTTATGTAATCGGCTGAAAAAAAAATTTTGAGTTCTCTTCAGATCTTTACGTTTCAGACCCCGCTGAGTCCGAAAAACACTATTTGGGAAAATGGTCTGTGTGTGTGTATGTGTGTCTGTGAACGATTTTTAGAGAAAACCACCGAACCAAATCAGCTCAAACTTCATATCTCGCCCGCAGGTCATCATGGGACGCCAAAATAAGGGTATGAACAGAATCCACCGAAAGTTAACTGTAGTTATCAAAGTGATCAAAACACCAAATATTTTTTTTCTCAAAAACGACTCTAACGATTTTGATTAAGTTTTTTATATTGATAGCTCTTAATAAGGCGATTATACCATAAAATTTCCATTCGTGGGAAAATGACTAGAGCAGCACAATAAATTACCAAAACTTTCGACGAAATCGATTTTAGCGCGGTTTTTAGAGAAAACCACCGTACCAAATCAGCTGAAACTTGATGTCTAGTCTACAAGTTACCATGGGATGCAATAATGAGGGCATGGGCAAAATCCATCGAAAGTTAACTATAGTCGTCATAGTGATCAAAACACCAAATTTTTTTTCTCAAAAACGGCTCTAACGATTTTAATTACATTTTTTATGTTGATAGCTCTCAATAAGGCAACTATACCATAAAATTCTCATTCGTGGGAAAATGACGAGAGCAGCACAATAAATTATCAAAATTTTCCACCAAAAGCGTTTTTCGCGCAGTTTTTACTTTCCTTGCTCTACGAAGTAGAAAGGAAAGTTATGTAATCGGCTGAAAAAAAAATTTTGAGTTCTCTTCAGATCTTTACGTTTCAGACCCCGCTGAGTCCGAAAAACACTATTTGGGAAAATGGTCTGTGTGTGTGTGTGTGCGAGTGTGTGTGTGTATTTGTGTCTGTGAACGATTTTTAGAGAAAACCACCGTACCAAATCAGCTCAAACTTGATATGTAGCCCGGAAGTCACTATGGGACGCCAAAATAAGGGTATGAACAAAATCCACCGAAATTTAACTATAGTTATCATAGTGATCAAAACACCAAATATTTTTTTTCTCAAAAACGGCTCTAACGATTTTGATTACATTTTTAATATTGGTAGCTCTTAACATGATAATTACACCATAAAATTCCCATTTGTGGGAAAATGACGAGAGCAGCACAATAAATTATCAAAATTTTCGACGAAATTGATTTTGGCGCGGTTTCTAGAGAAAACAACCGTACCAAATCAGTTGAAACTTGATGTCTAGCTTACAGGTTACCATAGGACGCAAAAATAATGGTATGGGCAAAATCCACCGAAATTTAACTATAGTTATCATAGCGATCAAAACACCAAATTTTGTTTCTCAAAAACGGCTCTAACGATTTTGATTAAATTTTTTATATAGATAGGTCTTAATACGATTATTATACCATAAAATTCCCATTTGTGGAAAAATGACGAGAGCAGCACAATAAATTAACAAAATTTCTACAAAGTAGAAAGGAAAGTTATGTAATCGGCTGAAAAAAAAATTTTGAGTTTTCTTCAGATCTTTACGTTTCAGACACTCCTGAGTCCGAAAAACACTATTTGGGAAAATGGTCTGTGTGTCTGTGAACGATTTTTAGAGAAAACCACCTAACTAAATCAGGTCAAACTTCATATCTCGACCGCAGGTCATATATGCGACGCCAAAATAAGGGTATGAACAAAATCCATCGAAAGTTAACCATAGCCATCATAGTGATTAAAATACCAATTTTTTTTCTCCGAAAACGGCAATTATACCATAAAACTCCCATTCGTAGGAAAATGACGAGAGGAGTACAATAAATTATCAACATTTTCGACGAAAAGCGTTTTTAGCGCGGTTTTTTTCTTATTAACTCCGCTGGAATGTTAGTAGAATGTTAAAGAAAAGAGGTATTGTAATCCAATTCAATACCCAGAGGATGAGGTGTTTAAAACCGCTCATGAGATAGATGGGGCTCACTCCAGAAATTCCTGAATTTCAACTACCACTGTTTCGCTTACTACCAGTTCTAACAGTTATTACCTAATAAATCTGCAAAAGTGATTACTATCCTTCTTCAAAAAATTCGTGTTTACAGGCTCATTAATTATCTGTGTACCAATTGCTCAATAATGTTCCGTGAATGAGTACGAGCAGCATAATAAATTCCAGAACATTAGGCGCTACCGCTTCCTGCTGCCGTAAAGCGTTGTTTGACCAAGTTCAAATTAACTGTGTGATAAGTGAATTGATTAAATAGAATTAGCCATGTACAAAGTGAATTGTTGTTGAGCTAAGGAAAGTTAACTGTTGCAACGCACCAGATATTTTTTCTGGCCCCTTCCATAGATTTTGGTTGAATTTACCTCCAAGCATTTTCCTTCCTAGTGCCCCCCCCAGGTGAAACCATGAAACTGTCGTATTGTCGTCCCCCCACCCCTAACCCCAATGGATATTTTTACGCGCCATTGTTAATCAACTCACCACCAGTATAAATCAAACATCTTCATGTACCGTTGAACTGACATGTAAGTGTAAGAAAAAAAAACTAACCTGATATCAGGAATTCGCGATAGCTGGTATCAATTTGACGTAGATGTCGATGCCAGTGAGGAAAGTGTTTTCTGACAAAAACTCATCGTGATCGTGGAGCAGAACGGGAGTTTTGTTCATCGGGGAGAAACCAAACGCCGGTATCCCCAACTGCGAACAAAAAGAAATATATCCATACAAGCCAACGAACATAAAGGCGTATCGGTTGATTCTACAATAAATATCTATAAGGTACCACACACCTTTCCTCAACTAGTAATCCAATCAATTGCTAACACAGTTCCTACGGACTTGTGAAACATAACTTAACGTTAAACGAAAAAAGTGGTAGAGCTTTGTTTTATTGGGCTGCTGCTTATCCTTTAGGTAGTGGAAAGTAAAAAACTAACGCATAATTGATGGGGACTGTCCACAATTTTTCTGGTAAGCTTCGTGTTAACAGTTCTGGAATTATAAGAGACTGCGAAAATATGCCAGAAAAACCTAGTTTGAACTCCAGAATTTTTGAGGTTGCTTCGGATCTTCCAATGACTATTATTAAATTTCCATCGCATTGGCCACTGTAATATTTTGAGAACAGTAGAGTCATATGCGTGGAATTTATAATGAAAACCCTGCATTAAAATTGCTCTTCCCCGAATCTTATGATTATTGATTGCGCGGGACTCGTCATTTTCCCACATTTTACACCAAGCTACTGAGAAATCATTGGCTTGAGCTGTTTTCTAGCAAAAGGAAATTTGGTGTTTTGATGGCTATGATAACTATAGTTAGTTCTGAACGTAATTTTGGTGTTCCATGATGACTTGCAGAGTAAATATCAAAGTTGAACCGAATACTTTCGGCCATTTTCGAGAACCTTGTTTTCCACACCCAGAAGCTCTCTTACTACTAGGAGTCCAATTCGTCCCTATACTGAACAATTCGCGTGGGGACGCACACACGGCCGAAAAATATATCAATCAACAGCCATCAGAAAAGGGGATCAGTCGTTAATAAAATGAAAAATGCAAAAAATTTAATTGATAAACAAAATTTAGGATAACGAAAGAAACCAAACGCATCACTAAACGACTAAAACTGAACTTCTCGGACGATTGTACAAATAAACTAATGTAAATGGGAAAAATAAACGAAAAATTAGAGACCGAGAATGAATGGGAAACAATTGACGAGTTGACGGATGAATGAAACTACTTTCTTGAGAACCGTTGAAGTAGAATTTGGTTAGTTCTTCCTTTTTTCTAGCAGATATTAAAAAAAAAAGTTTAAAAAATATTGCTGTGTAAGTGGTATAAGTTTTAATTTTATTTGACTGGCAGTGGGTGGGTCATTTGGAAACTAAACGGCACGGGTTCCCCGGCAGATAGCGGCGCAAGCGGAAAAAGCCGAAAATGGCTTCCATTCATGATCTT
This sequence comes from Pachypeltis micranthus, assembly GCA_020466155.1. Classification (NCBI taxonomy): domain Eukaryota; kingdom Metazoa; phylum Arthropoda; class Insecta; order Hemiptera; family Miridae; genus Pachypeltis; species Pachypeltis micranthus. The sequence goes on along the minus strand of CM035770.1, from coordinate 51,695,001 downwards.
AAACTTTCACGCCACAACCGTTTATAATCCTAATCATTCTATAATTAATTGATCATCGAATAACTCCAGGCTTTCGATCGAGTAATTGATCAAATTACCAGATAATTACTGATTGAATTACTCCAGACTCTCAGACGGACGGAGTATCCTCAGGGAGCTGTTTGCCGAAGTGGGGCGAGGCGAGGACATACACATTCATACTCCCCACATTTGCTGGGTCAATTGGGAGCGCACGAAAAAGTAGACTTTGCTCCATGTATTCAGCGTATTGGCCCCTCGTGATCAAAGTCTCGCCCTCGTTGACTCTGAGCGAAGTTAGGAGCAAGGAGAGGACGATCGAGGAACCCTGAGCAACCCCTTCCACATTCTCACACCTCAGGCTTCTCCACAGGTGCCTTCCTGTGGAGTTCCTTAAGACGACTTGCCAACAGACCTCATCCTGACTTGAGCGTTCTTTGAAGAAACACAGTTAAATACTCACAGCGCGCACAAATCTGCTATCAGTTCCACCAGGAAACACCGACTGTTTCATCTTCATTCCCCTGAAATACACAGAACAGTCAATAATTTGAATGACATAAAGAAATATCCGAAGTGTGTTGATTTTACAAGGGTTGTTGTACTTACAAACTGTCAGCGACCTCTTTGAAGGTCACCCAAAACGGATTTGTGTGGTCTAATTTCGTGATTTCTGCGGCAATTTGCTTCTGCTGATATTCTGGATAGACCCCTTTTCCTGCAGTCTTGCAGGTGTTCTGCTCTTCGAAAGGGGGCCAAACAAAACGTGACAATGGAAATGAATGATAGTGATGTGGTTGACGTATCAACGAATTATAAGCAATAATGACTTACGTCGATGAACTGTTCAAACTCGTCCAAATTTGTGCTGGGGGGCAGACGACAATCGAACCCGACGACGAGTTCAGGCGGCACGACATTGTTTTGGATTCCTCCCTGGAACGTTCAAAAGAAAATGAGGGTTCTGTCGATGGCGTACACAGACACGATTTTTAATTGTGCAAAACTAGCCTTCTTCGAGTGTCGTCAGAAGCTTTCTACAGCCATTGGTTGAGGCACTGAAAGCACTACAATCAAAATTGTTCGAGAGTGAGAAAGCCCATCAGCTTTCAGCTCTCAAGACTCAGAACTCAACACCTACTTGGGTGTTTATCCTTTCTCGATTTATTTACTTATTTTAATTTTATTCTATACATAAATATAATTTTCACATACATAAAAATACCTGTATCTTAGTTTTTACATGATTACTTTTTATTCGCATTATTTCCATCTTGATTAGTTTTTATCTATCTCATTCAATTTATTCGCTGAGGAGTTTGAATCCAAAGGCTTCTGAGTCCAAAAAACACCATTTGAGAAAATTACCAGTGAATGCGCGTGTGTGCATTCATTTCTAGGGAAGATCTGCACAAAATAAGCTCAAAGTTCAAAAACTTACTATAGTTATCATAGCGATCAAAACGTCAATTTTTTCTAAATAAGGGCTACAAAAATGTTTATTACACTTGGGTGAATGAAGCGAAGTGACTCGATAATGTCAACCTTACACTCACGGGGGAAATGACGAGAGCGGCACAGTAAAGTATTAAAAATGATGGTGAAGATCTATTATAAAATCTGAATACAAGACATGTTTTGAGAAGAGGAATTAAAGGTTGTATCGGAAGATCCAGCAGACTTGGCAAACACGTTCTCACCAAATCCTAGTGTTTCATAATAATGGAGAGTAGTTTGATTTAGGTATGAAGTGTCCGTCGTTGAGGGAAATGTTAAGGAATGTTCCTCAGCATAATCAACGGCAGCATCCCATGCTCCTTCTAATTGTTCTCTCCGCTTACCAATAACTGCCAACCATACCTACTACCAACTTCAGTCTTCGACATCGTTTATACCTACTTTCTTCAACACCAACCTCATTCGCAAGCTTAGAAAAACTATCTGCTGTGAGTTATCCGTGGGTGGAAGACGTGGATTTAACCAAACAACTGTCTCCAAAGCACTGTTTTATGTGATTAATTTATATGTTTTATCAGAAGATTAAAGTGTTTCTTTTCTGTTCGATCATACTTTGTTTTTCCATTATACAAGCCGTATCTTTTTTTAAAAAATATTTACTAACACCTTCTATAGCGGCATACTAGAATTAGCCCCCTGTTCATCAGGACAAGGCTCTCAATAGCCCATCCACCTGCTTACGTGAAAAAATCCGGTGCAGTGAATCAGAAAACTTTCCTTGGTGCCACGTGCGTTCAGCGATTTTCTTGACTCTAACAACCCGTCAAATACTAGTAAACGATACTAAACAAGACCACTAAACCGAAATAACGAAAATTAATGCGACGATTCGAACTGACGGGTGGTTGAAGTGAGGCAGGAGGCAGTGCCGAGGGCAGAAGGAAGCTTTCGTTAGATTGTCCTGCGAGTTCCGTCAACTACTAGTATACACATCATTATATTTACTGTGGTTGAACTATTGTCCATCTAGAAGCAGTTCTGCATCTCCGAGACCCGTTCTACACGGGCACAAAAAAATACCAAACACGATGTAAATGCAACAAAACATGTCGTTTTTGGCTAATTTGTTAAACCGTTTATTGCCCACCACAACCATGGGTCACGTCCGATCGGATTGCCAAGAAGCCGGGCACAATTAGATACCAAATGGAATTTTTGTGCAAAAGAACGGATTTTTAAGGTCACGTTAAAGGCAAAATGGTGGAGGGGCATTGCGGATTTGGTATCCTTCTGGATTTTCAATGAGGGGGGGGGGGGTGACGAAAACATAAGGGTATTAAACAGACCCCGTCCTGCTAACGATTTAGAGTACAGATCATTTCGGGAGTTACAATGCGAATTATGCAACGAATTTGAAAGATTTTCCACTGACCCGTCAGTTTAAAAAAAAATTAAAATTTAGATACATTCTCAGGCAGTTCCCAGTTTATCCAAAAGGTATGAAAAAGCTTGTGTAGAATCAGTTCGATTGATTGCTGAGGTATATTCTGTTTACAAGTTAGAGTTGAGACTCAAAATAAGCGCTGACGTATGTCCAACTAGCTCAAAAGTAGCATCAGTTCTCTCTGACAGTAACAGCTTCCTTCCTCGTACGAACATATGAGAGGCCCTTTGCGAGTTGACTATAGGAGTAATGTACGAGCGAACGACAATAGGGCCATTGTCCCCCGGCAGTCCATAGAAGTTGATCAGGTCAACACAAAAGAAAACTCATTACGAGGGCATCCCGATGATCTGAACAAACGACAAAGACTCAGACCCCGACGATTGAAATTAACAATTGCCTCTCGTTATCAGTTGTCGCACTTCTACATTACATTTGCTAAGCGCGTTTATATCTCCGAGGTATTGTTCTTCTTACTGGGCCCAACGCCAGAAGATCGAGGGGAATGAACTTTCAGATAATTCCTCACAATCATCGCAACACTTCAACTATGGCCATAGTAAATATTCAGTTTCTTCATTGCTTTAGCACGTTCTAGCTTTTAATTTTTCACTGAGTTCATATGCACTTGTTTTGCATAGAAACTGGTGCCTAATGACCACTATCAATCTTCCAACGTACAGGCAGCTTATTGGATCATCACCGTGACTTTTTTGGGGAACGCTGGTGTCACATGAGCGGAATTTACAACAAAAAACTGCACTAAAATCGTTTTCGGTCAAAAGTTTTTCATAATTTACTGTGCTGCTCTCGTCATTTTTTCACAGGTGGAGATTTTACAGTACCGTTATATTACTGTGAGCTGTCCAAATACAAATTTAGTAAAAGGTTGAGAGAAAAAAATACTCGGTGTTTTGATCACTGACTATAGTTAGTTCTGGGGCAATCATGCTCGTAATCCCATGGTGATCTGCAGGTTAAATGTGACATTTGAGCCAATTTGGTTAAACTGCTCTTTCTCAATCGTGTTCACAGAAATACATAGACCATTTTCTGAAATGATCTTTTTTAGACTTGAAGCCCTCAAAATAAGTTAACGTTCTTTCCTCCTTTATGGGGCTAAGGAAAGTAAAAAGGCGGTGACCAATAAATAGCCGTGAGGTCCTTGTGGGAGCTACCATCATTTTGAATCGAGCTCTGCGACAGACAAAGCACGAATGAAAGACAAATATCTTTCCAAGGTTGTTTTTGTCATAACTTGTAGACAGAGAGATCACACGCTGCTTTTAGCAAGGGGCGAGTAATTTCTGGCCCCACTTTTGTTGACAATACGGCTATGGGAACCAATAAAAAATAATATTCGGTATTTGCAGCTATCAGACAACCTTTCCAGTAGAAAAGTAGCAAAGTAGTGACAGCGTACTGATATCGATGACGTTTCGTGGCTGGTAGACTTAATTCTGATGACACACTTCGAGGTGTCCTGCCCTCGTCTTCCCTCACAGTACATCCATTTAAATTAACTGTAAAATCTCGAAGTATAAGTGGACTTACCTTTACTCTGGTTAAGTTGATAGTAGTCACATCCCCAATTGTGAGGTGGGGGTTTGAGTCGAGTTTCAACTTTTCTTTGGCCCTGTAGTCCATAAACGCGTCAATGACGCGGCGCATTTTTTCTCCGGCTGTATCTGGGAAGAGAAGCGACCCGTGTCCAGGCGTCCCAGGGCAATGAATATGTACTTCTGTAAATTGAATTAAAAGCCCGTGAAAAATGGTGTTAATAATAGAACACGCCGGCGTTGCGTTCAAAACAATTCTAAGCAAGCCATCAGCTCAGCTCAAGAAGTAAGAAAGTTGCGATACTTGGTGGGACGCACCACGCAAGTTTCTTCAGCCCCTGAACGAACCATGTTTGCCACTTTAGGAACAAATGGAATGTGTTTTTCAATTTATGAACTCAATGTTCAATAACGATAAAATGGTTCAGCTCAACGTTCCACGATTTTATTGGGCTGCTCCTACTTACCTTCACATGACATTGTCAACATTTTAAAAAAATGGTTCTTGTTTATTTTTCTGAAGTTATTGAGAAAACTGCGAAAAAAAACCGTGTCAATGACAGTGGATAAAACCGGGGAATTTATCGAGTTCCTCCTAATTATCTCACAACTGTTGTCAAACTTCCGTCGTATAGGGGGATTTTGAGGAAAAAAGTGCACAATATATTGAACTGGTCTCATCATCCCCCCCCCCCCACCTGTTATGTCATTTGGAAGTTTTGCCCCTCTGTTCTTTCTTCTCCTATATAAGACATGCCTTTGACCACTCCTGCGTTGTACAATTCTCAGCTCCGACCTTCACTAATTTGTAGCACTTGTTTTATCACCCCTACAAGTCCAACCATTCCTTATCACCTTCCCTGGAGCCCCCCCCGTGAACACTCCTTGACAGGTTCTTCAGTGAGGGCTGCGACAGCGTTAAAGGTTATGTACCCCCCCCCCCGCCACCCTGCAGCAGAAGCCCTAGTTTTAAGGCCAGGATTTCACCATTGCAGCCCTTCATATAAGGGATTGCAGGGACAATAAGCTGTAAACTTACTGCAAGTACGTATTTCAATGGTGTACTAACTAATAAACAATACATATAATAATATTGTTTTATTGATTTAATAACATTTTTTACCGAAACTCTCAGTTGACCTTGTATAATACCCTTCATCCCCTTTCGTAACAGTTGATCACACAAAAGAATGTTAGAAACGAAATTGGTAGAGAATTTAATGGTCTACAATGTTTACTTTCCGTGATAAAAATGGCAAGGAAAGTATTATAATCGTGTCAAAAAAAGTTGAGTTTTCTTCAGATCTTTACGTTCTGAGTCCCACTGAATCCGAGAACCCTAATTTCCGCCCGTGGTTCGTGTGTGTGGTTAGATAAATTTGCAGGGAGAACGTCTGAACCGATTGGGCTGGTAATTTTTTTGTTTTGTTCGCTTTGAAGACGTGAAAATAAGGTTATGAGCGATTTCCATCGAAAGGATTTTGATCAAACTTTCAAATTATCTTCTACTAAATAGTACCTAACTTTTCTTCTTCACAAATATCTCCATGGAATTCAGTGAAAAATAAGACAGCTGGAACGATTTTCACTAAACTCACAGGATATCTTCAAATAATCAATACCTATGTATTGTTCTGATGAACGTTCCTCTGACAGTCCACATACCAACCAAAATGTGTCGAAAATAATGTTTTTTTGAACATTTTCGTAATTTCCAAAGTAACTGATCCACTGGATTTGATCAATCTTACAGAGTGTCTTTTAGCAACCCATGATAGGTACTCTGCAATTATTTCTGTATCAATATGTTGGACAGAGATATAAGCCACGATAGCTCAGAAGGCTCAAACGATTTTGATCAAACTAACGGGGTACTTTTTACTAACTAGTAACCTTTATAGTTCTCTATAAATGTTTCCTTAGAAATGTGTTGAACGAAGTGAAAGTTGTGTGCACTAGATGTAAATTTCAAACAAAAAAATTGATGTCTTGTAGCATGGGCACGAAATCGTAACTTTTGAGACACTTTTAAGAATGATTAAATATAGGTTTATACAAGTTTACACCTCATCTCTCATTCCGAGGTTTAACCTTTTTTTTGTCTTATATTACTGTACTACTAGCTCAACATTTATTTCTTTACATCCTGTACTCAATGGATAGGTTGTTCCATAGTCAGTAGTAGCAGACAACCATTGATGACCATCACATCAAGATTTACATCACGAATATTATTTAAAAGAATTTCAACTTACGCCAAATGGATCTCTCAGCGTAGAATACAATGTACGTCTCATCTGGGCTGGCCATCCCTTCGTCCAACGCGCAGCCAACATTAAGCGATTTGAAGCCCTCAGTTTTAGACCACGTCCCCATTCCATCTTCTCCGCCAATCTCCTCATCTGTGAATAATGAAGAATCCTTCAGTCAATAGCAACAAGAATCAGAAGCAAAATAATTTGTAGCGGTTAGTTATTTCTCGGATAAAACGATATATATATTTCAATTAATTTTTTTTCTTTTTTGATTGTCGAGGGAAACTCAAGTTACAAACATTTTTACACCAATTTACTCTATTTTCGAGTTACAGACGACATTTATGTGAGACATGCGAAACTACTTTGGTGTATTTCAAAGCCTGGCAGTAGCTGCCCAAAAATGAGATGTGAATAGGGTGCCACGCGATAACGCTCGACATTGTTCTTCACATACGTGATCGGGGAATACTTGAAGCTGGCCTTGGGTGGGGTGAAATGGAGGCAGGTTCCCAAAACTCCACGAAATTCTAAAGAGAAGACTCAACTCTGGTATTCACAGCATTTTACAGGCACTGCAGCCTCAACTAGCTGTCAATACCTTTTCATTCTTTTGGATGCTCCACAATCCGTAACTGGGGGTTGATTCAAGAACCCCCCCAGGAAGCACTCAACTCTCAGGAATATGTGGCGAACAAATAATCAATTTTGTCTAACACCAACTCCAGAAAAGGGTCTCGTGAGACTGTATGTGAGCTTTCTGGTCATCCATTCAATTCACCTACTCACCAAGTATCAGGTATCAGAACGTCATTCCTTAATTGATACAAGAGTTTGAGACTCCTAGGTCTGGTCACCCTTTTAAAGGCTACTGATCTAATTCTCCAATGGGAGAACCTGGCTGAGCTCAACTGCCGAACATGTTTTGGGAAGTGCCCAACCACTGTAAAAACACTGGCAGTGATTCACTGTAATGGAAAGGGGAAAGAGGTAGGAGAAAGAAGAGGAAGGTTGCTCCCTGCCCTGAAAAAATGCAGGTATTAGATGACTAAGATCTATTCGGCATTCTAGATGGCCTTCTCACAGTATGTGAGGACTAGGTCACGTGGTTAAGGGGTCACATTGTTCGATCCCCCCCAGGTGGTGGTTGCTAGGGCTGCCCAGTTAGACTATGACTTGGCTTACTCCTCTCCATTTAAGGTCGACTCAGCACGCCATTTTCTCCAACAGCATTTCTGGACTGTGAAGACTTTACAAAAATGAAAACCCAAAACTTTTTTTGTGGATTACAAAATATTCCTTGCTAGTTCACATTTTATGAAATCACGCTTGTTGCTGTATACTATCACACTGAGTCACGATGCCTTCAATTCAGAAGTGATCTCTGAACAGCAGTGAATTATGTCCTTCTAGGCCGAGGTGCCTCTTATAGGAATTAATCCAATGAAGCCACAGGTGAGCTTGTTGACCTAAAAACCGTGATCAACCATTTCCTTTGTTTGTGTTTGTAACAGGAGCATCTATGAACACCAAGTGTGGCGAGGAAAGGCACTCGTAAAAACCCAAATTCAGAAACAACGTAGCTTTGTATCTGCAGAAAAGATATCACAAATCATTTTAGCTACATCACAAGAATACTACTTGGTACCTGCTGAAGAACTGTAGCCTGTACAATTTGGAGGAATAATCATGGGCAGAGGAAACAATGGCTAATGCTTCAGGGCTCTGGATTACTCTAGTTCTTCCCACAATTTATCCTCTCAATTGAATGTTAACAGGAAGTTCCGAGCTTTAAAATACCCGTTAAAACGCGACCATTAGAAGAAATAATAATAATAATAATAATAATAAGCCGCTAAACAGAAAGAGATGATGCTTGGGCTCATTTCCTAGATGTAACGTGATCAAGTTTCAGAGAAAGAGGCAATGTTCGACAAATCAGCGTCATACTCTTCCCTTCGCCACGCTGTTTCATTCCTTGGTCGTCAACACTTCCAATTAAACTGGCGTTTTGAAATCATTTAATGAAATTGCCGCGATTCATTCATTCTGGAGGTTCACTAAATAGAGAACGAGGGGGAAGAAGAACTTACTGCCTGACTTACCGTGACCAACTTTTCAAACAGCACTTTCTTGCGAAGAGATTGAATTGTTGGAAGGTCCTACCACCGTCAATAATTACGCAGATCAAAATTTCTGAACTGGTGGTAATTTTTTCCTCCGAAAATGATTCTTACTATTCATGTTTGCTGAAGACACTTTCAATAGTACTCACGTGGTACATCTCCCTTCTAATCTATTAGCTGCTGTTCATGGCGTGAACCACTACAGTGAAGAGATCAAGTAAAACAGCTTGAGAATCCCAGAAAATTTGTTTAATATTCTCAGATCGTGTAATTAGAAGCATTAATGACCAGTTGAACAAGAAGGCGCTTGTGATCACAACAGGTGGTGCCTCTTCTCCTGATACTTCTGAATATGTCTCAGACTCAGACCCTTGATCTTATTTTTTCCTTAATACTTCCAATTTTTCTTGCTTCGTGCTCATTGGAGGGTTTTATTGTCACCCTTTTATTTGTTTTTGTTTTATTGAGCCTGCAGCAGTACAGAACTTTCTTATTACATCCCTAACGTTGACAATAATTATAGGAATCAGGAGCTCTTGACTGGTACCCACTATTTCCTCATTTGATTCTGAGCTTTAATTCATTGGGTGCATTCAATAACATTGCTATTGGTGGGTGCTTATGAGCGTTGTACACTTCATTCACCAATATGGGGCAAATGTGTAGGCTGATGCACTGCGCACTGCCTACTAGATGAAACAGATGGCCGCAATGTTCACTCGTACAGCACAGTTTCTCAGGAGGCAGTGTAGGTGATATCATGCGTTATCCTAATCTCCCATCTGGCAACTGACTGGAAAGAACTGTGCCAATCAAGGGGACAATCATAACGTTACAGAAGAAAAGAATGAGAGCTGTGGCACAGAAGGAGCAGTGGACCAGGCAGCTGATTCCAGCACTTGGTTCATAGATTGCATTTCAACCATACCCAGTTTCTAATGGGACAAAAAGCCTGTAGGGCATACTTGCACCAAATTGGCAAAGTTGCAAGCCCGAAATGCCAGCTCAGCAGGGCAATGGTGGGTGATGCTTCCCATGCCATCTGTCCGTGTCAAAGGTGACCACGCATAGTGGAGGACAGTTGAGTGGCTCCCGCCAGAAGCATTCTTCTGCATGTTCAAGTTCGATGAAAAGTGTAAGTGTATTGCTCAATTCGCCGGGGCAGTGCTCAGCCATGAGAGAATGGAGCTTACTCATTCAGAGAGAGTATCTTGCAAGGATGAAGAATGAAAATTTGGAGGAAAGACTGAACCCCCCAAGTATCAGAGGATGTATGGGAATGGCGCCCAATCGCAAAATTCTTGTGAGGGTGAAGAGGTCAAGAAAGAAGAGCTGCCATCGTAGAGAGGCATGAAGACGAACCTGATGCACTGCCCTATGCAGTTGGTTCTAAATACGCAGGAGTAAATTTATGGGGCCATTAGGAGCCAACCCTTCCTCCTACATACCAAAAGAAAATTTTGTTGAGGTCAACACCACACAATCCCATATGTAACAATACTTGGAGCGTAGATTACAGTAAATAAGTTCAAAGAGCTTAGAAACGTGGCACCCTGTACACCAAGTTGTACGTTCAATAACGACAGACTATACACGAAAGAACTTTTTTTTTCGACACATCACATCAACAATACAACAGTTAAACATGAAACATCGAAATTCGATTATTTTTTTTTCTTTTCATTTTTCAATATCCTTTGATAATTTGAACAGATTGAGACAGGTACATAATCCTCACCTGGAACAAAAGACATGTGTATGGTGCGGCTCAACTTGACTCCATTATCCTTTAACCTTCGAATGGCTTCTAGATACTGGATCCCTACACACTTCATGTCTTGTGCTCCTCGCGCATATATGTTACCATTGGAGTCTTTTTCTGCTCCAAACGGGTCATGCGTCCATTTTTCCTTTAAAGATTTACGTTTATAACAATAAATTTAGTGAGCGGCGGTAACAAGACTGAGGGTTGAAATATTCACAAAACCTAATTTTCAAATGTTTGAAATGAAGAGTAGTGAGAGGGGGGAAGGGGGTTTTGACAGTGATTTTAAATGCATCATATTAGTAACGATGGAGGCGTCCAACGGACGCTCTTACAGTATAAGCTTGATTAAGTGTGGGGAGTGAACCACCAGCACTCGGACCGCCTGAACAGCTTTTTGATAGACAGTCACACCTACAATATTCAATATTTCGAATTGAATAATATTCAGTTGATATAATAATCAATATTTCGTCGAGCACTACATCACTTCAATTGTACGTGAGGAGATATGTACAGAGTAAGAATGTAAATAGTAGTCGTATCTCTAAACAATGACACTTTCAAGAGTCCACGAGGATAATTACTGTGACGCTCAACAGTTCAAGAACCTTTCAAGTGGTTACACAACGCTTCAATTCAACCTTGAATCAAACAGCAAACTCCCTAGCTGATTTATTAATTCATCATTTGTCCCAACCAGGGAGTTCGACCTTAACCGGATAAGTGTGAGATTAACAGTCGAGGATCTGTCTACATGTGCTCATGGAAGTGTATCCTCAAGAAACTAATCGTACTGCGTGGTAGATAATGCTGGTTGCTAAATTTGCCCCCAGTACCTTCACAATCATAAATTGCCTTGGCCTCCAGAATCATCTATGACACTGACAACTCTGTACTGGTGCCCCGTTCCTTTTTGTAGCCAGGAAATTAAGTCAATGGTGGAGTTGTTAGGGAGCAGAACAGTTTACCCGTAACATTCTTGTGTCTGTATTCACTCGAAGGAATACCATGTGTGTGTCATACGTTTGGAACCCCCTACTGTCACTGGTGAGCTCCAATTAGAAATAATCACAAGTAAATTTTAACACGTTGAGGAGAGTTGAGATAACCATCTCCTTTGGCTTATTGTCGTTTGAGTGCCAAAAGAAAAATATCTGGTGCGTTGCAACACACAACTTTCCTTAGCTCTACGTCAATTCACTTTGTACATAGCTAATTCTATTTAATCAATTCATTCAGTTCCTCTGAGCTTGGTCAAATAACACGTCACAGCAGCAGGAAGCGGTAGCGCTTCAGTTCTGGAATTTATTGTGCTGCTCATACTCATTGCAGGACCATTATTGAGCAATTGATACACAGAAAATTAATGAGACTGTGAACACGAATTTTTTGAAGAAGGATAGTAATCACTTTTGCAGAGTTATAGGGTAATAACTGTTAGAACTGGTAGTAAATGGAACGGCGATAGTTGAAGTTCAGGAATTTCTAGTGTGAGCCCTATGTACCTTATGAGCGTTGCTAAACACTCACCCTATAGGAATTGAATTGGACTACAATACGAATTTTTTTAAACATTCTACTAACATTCCATCGGAGTTTATAAGGAAAAAACGCAGCTAAAAACGGTTTTCGTCGAAAATTTTGATAATTTATTGGGCTGCTCTCGTCATTTTCCCACAAATGAGAATTTTATAGTATAGTTGCCATATTGGGAGCTATCAATATAAAAATTGAATCAAAATCGTTAGAGCCGTTTTTGAGTAAAAAATATTTGGTGTTCTGATCACTATGATAACTATGGTTAGCTTTCGGTGGACTTTGCTCAAACCCTTATTTTGGCGTCCCATGGTAACCTGCGGGCTAGATATCAAGTTTGAGTGGATTTGGTACGGAGGTTCTCTCTAAAAATCGTTCACAGACACACAGACCATTTTCCCAAATAGTGTTTTTCGGACTCAGGAGGGTCTGAAACGTAAAGATCTGAAGAAAACTCAAAATTTTGTTTTCAGCCGATCACATTACTTTGTAGAGCCAAGGAAAGTAAAAACAGGACGAGTTGTTCTTAGTAAGGGAAGGCAATTGCGTACATCTGAGTTCCAATTATGAACACAGTTGAGTATGACTCCAATATTTTCAATTTTGAGTGGTCAGGATTCTTCATTATCTGACTGGAGCGGAAGTCCACACACAACAACTAAGCCCAGGTCTGGCTGCCAAACTAAAATAACTTGTTCTGTGAAGCGAACTAGAAAGCTCTGAACCAGGCCACACTGCCTCATGCCAGACGGAATTGTGGCAAGAACGTGGGCGCTCTTCTATAATTCAATACGTTGCACAGGATAATACAGGCACATTTCGCCTCGACGTACGTCTGCTAACAGAAACCCAGGTTGCTCTTTTTTCTAGGGATCCAGATGGAATTTAGGACTATCCAGGGGACCCCGAGCGCAGGGGAGTTGAAGGGGAGGGGGAGAAGGCAGAGGTCACACAGTCATGCAACTTCTGTTGGAACAGGGGTCCTGATAGAGATTTGAGCAAATGAGAGGCACTTCGCAACGCTGTCAGTTCACCACGAACAGAGAGTTCTGCCATTTAGAAGGGAGGAAAAGTAAGCGGCACTTCAAACAGGCGAATCATGCTAGTCACAGATCCAAAATACAGAGGTCTTGAGATGGAACTGATCCTCCCCTACACTTTAATCAAATCATTCGACCACAATCGAGTAAACATCTAGTAAATTCGATAGCTTGCAACACACACGTAAGTAGAATCTTATTCACTGAATTTGTACAAACACATTTATGGAGAACTAAATATAGCAACTAATTAGCTGAATGTATCCTGTAAGTTTGATCAAAATCGGAATACCCGTTTTTGAAAAAATAAGAAAAACGATCATTTAATGTTCGGCAGATCTCATTATCCGATCTTTCTTAGCTTATATCTTCGTTCTGTGGATAGTCACAGGAATAGTTGAGTTGAACAAAATGTGGGTATAAGCTCCTGGAAGACACTTCATCAGGTTGATCAAATTCAGTTTTGCATTTATAGCGGAAATTTCGAAAACGTTAAAAAGAACAGTCTTTCGTCACTGTTTGGTTGTTATCACAGCTCAACGGGCTGTTGGAGAGACATATATGGCAAAGCATGTATAGATATTGACTAGTTGAAGACAACCGGCGAATTTGATCAAAATTGTAAGAGCCAAAGCGTTGTTGTTCAAAAAGTAAAAAATAAGTAATAAGTTCACAGAAATATTTATAGAGAAGAAAAGATCCAAAACATGTTGGTCCAGTGAATGGAAATTCGAAATCACGGTTTTTTGATTCAGTTAATTTCAAAATGAGAAGATCTCAAGAATCTTTTCTCTTCTCTTTTGGGCAGCGGAAAGTAAAAACTGCTTTCAAATCTATTTTCGCTGAAAGTTTCGATAATTTATTGCGCTGCTCTCGACATTTTCCAACAGACGAGTTTACTGTTCAATTGATTGACATCAGACTTGTTGAATTTCATTTTGGGGAAGAAATTTGCCGCTTCGATAACTGTAATAACTATAATTAATTTTGGGCCAATTGTCCAATAACTTTGTACTGTTATCTTTTCTTTTTCTTTCTACTGTTTCTTGTTTCCTCCACACTGGAGGTGCAACACAGAGGGATGAGAGTGAGGTCTTTGAGAGAAAAGAAGTGGAGGTGCGCATTGAAGTCACCATGTTCCATAAGAAGCTGGATCATCCACTGGTTTGCCTCAACCCATTTTCTCCTGAGACGGTCACGGATGTTGGGGAAAAACTCATACGTGACATGTCCCGTTGAAGAGTATTCCCATTTCGCTTGTGTCTGTAGACCCTCATAAGCAGGTCTGTTTTCTTATCAAATGACTGTTCCTGAACCCTCGAAGAGGGTTATATCAGTCTACTATTATGGAGGTTGCAGTTTTGTCATCATACAAGAGGGCAGCTATTTGCTCAGAATCCACAGAAAGATAACAGTATGACAGACCTAGAGGTATGGCAGGTGTGGTCATTTTGCCAGTCTCCCGATGGAGAGCTGTTGCTTGCGTGTTGCTACGGGGAAGTGGCCTCCTGTGGAATCCTGTACCACCTGGGAGGAGTTCTTAATATGGTTTCAAAGGGACTGATCAACTATGACCACGTCCCTTTGACATGACCTTCTTCATAAACTGCGTGAAACAGTTATAGGCTTACTTCATAGCAATGCTGGCAGGTTGGTCTGCTCTTTCAACAACTGCCGCCAACTGTTGTTGGAACTATAGTGGAGCAGCACATGGTTTCTTGTTTCCTCCACACTGGCAGGAAACGTGCAGGATGGAGAATCTTTAAGTACAAGAAATCGACCTGGGCATTGAAGTTGGCATGACCCGTAATATTCACTTTGCTGTCCACCTCTTCAGGCATGGCAACTTGCACAATTAAGTTAGTGTCTGCAGCACGTAGTTAACCTTCCAGTACTCTAGAGAATTAAGGGCAGTCAATATTTTTTGTGCGGAATCTCTTTTCACACGTCTCTGGGGAGAACGTTGTAGTCTACAATGGCAATGATGATAATCGCTCTGCGTTGCTCCTGGTACGACTTGCCAACCCAACATTTTGAGCAGTAGGATATGAGACAGCTGTGACTTCTATGCACGACCTTCATAGGTCCCCTCAACCATGGGGTTGTTGACAACAACCAAATCGTAGTTGGTGAGGACCTTTACATCCACCTAGCCTGGCCCGCCGTACACAGGGTCAGGGATCCTCACAATGGTGATCTGGCGTTTGCATGGGCACAGATTACGCAGAGTTGTCCTGATAATTCCGCTATAGCTCGCTCTAGTGGTTGAAGACTGTTGACCACTGGTGCACTGTACCGCCTGTAGAATGATATAATGCCCAGCTCAAATGAGAACAGCGGCAGTACTGACTGTTTAGGTGGGTGAGTGCAAGCATGTCCTGAGGCGGCTCAATGCAGGTCACAGCTGCCTTGGCTCCCATTCTTTCTGCAGCCACCACTCATGCCTGCAATCCCAGACCGAGGGTATTGGAACCTATGTACAGTTCTTATACGGCAAGAATGCCGGCACAATGTTTGAGTCCAACAACTCAGCCATAACCCGGGAGCTTTTATTTGTGTTGTACTGAAGGATTCGAATAGTTTTTAGCCTATTCATAGTCCACTAGTGACTTCTGGAGGGAAATCAGTCGGCGAAAGATGGAGCAGCGTGAGTCTCATCTTGAGTGCGAGACCTGCTCCTGGGTGGCCTCACGCTAGTAGTGAGATCACAGATCTCATGCAGGTGATATAAGTATGATCGGGCGTCTCACAGTAATCAACCCTTCCTTCCAAATAATATCCGTATATTAAGGTTCCGCCAACATAGGTTGAATAGCCAACTGTTCAAGGATACAGCGGAGGAGGGAAATGATGCAGACAGCGTCTGGAGGAGAAATAGACTGATCGTCTAGTCACAGGTCACGATCACGGGAATCCTAATCTCTCAATCGCGATCCCCCGCCCCTCCCCCAGTCATTCGACCAAGTACGTCTTCTCCTTTCAAGCTGAATCGACACTGCTTTCAAAATAATGGCTCTGCCTTGTTGGAGCGGCTCCGTGTTCAAGGTCATGCTTAATTCGATCTTGCCAGTAACACCACTCCCTCTTGCGGGCATTGGGGGTGGCTAGGCGTCTTCCCAAGGGAGGTCCTCATCATCTCGTCACTGAGCAGGTGGTGAGGAGGCTGGTCTGGAGGTGGTACACGCAGGTGGGAAGGTATGCTTGGGGTGGCAGGGCACAGAGCGATTGGGTTCTGAGCGGGTGGAGTGTTTTGGAGCCGTAACACAGACTACTGTCAGGTGGCCATAACGCTGGCGTTTGTAGTATTTACAGATGGCACGCAGCTGCCAGGCTATTTGAAAGTGCTTAACCCCCTCTAATTTTTTGTGAACACACACAAAGCTCATATGCATGGGCCATTTTTTTAAATCAAATGGAGTTTTTCGATTTCAGTAACGCCTTTGATATAATATTCGCAGATATCTATTTAAAAAACGCTTAAAAAATTCAGGTCATCACATAACCTCATTTGTCACTCGTAGAGGCTAGGAAAGCGCCTGCTGTAATCGTATTTAAAAATCTATAATGTAAGATATTTTACAAGAACTCCACGCTAATGCGTCAAGTATAGATAAATGAACAAATATAGTGATAAGACAACTGATGAGTTAAACTTATCGGACGATAATATTTAACCAATAGATGTTATCAAAGTGTATAATGAACTAGTGGACATGTATGACTTTAAAGGATGGAAACCTTTAGGAATAAGTTGAAAAAGATGTTATTAGAGAGGTATTGATTACTTATACTGGATAATAACATTTATTATGTCGGCGTGTATCGATTGTAACAAACATCGTTTTATTGAATCATTCAAATGAGATAATAAGAGGAAAAAAAATGTATATTTATGCCCAGGAAAAGTGGAAAGCAGGACCCCAAGGCCCTAACCTTCCCTGGTGGCAAAATAAACCTTCCAATCAATCCTCAGTCACTGACAGTGCAGTAACATCTCTGCAACATGTAGTCAACCTGTAAGTACAGTTAAGGCCCACAACTATAAATTATCAACAAACAATCCAATTGAACACATATACGCTCGTACGAACTCAAAACAATCTTTTATTGCATAATATTCGACTTGAAAGAATATGGGGGTTAACTCACCCTGAAAACGGGCACAACATCCATGTGAGAGTTGAGAAGGAGAGTCGGGAGAGAAGGGTTTGTCCCTTGCCAAGTGATCACGACAATCGGTTTGTCACTGACAGGCTCATAAATCTTACACGGGAGCTCGAGGCTTTTGGCCATCTTCTTCAAAAACTCGACACATGTTCCTGAAACGAGAAAAGCAGCAGAATTGTAATTATTTACTATCGAAACAGCGGATTAACCGAGGATACCAAAGAATGTGTCTGGGAAGAAGAAAAGATACAGCCATGACTGCCAGAGTGCTATACACGTTCCATAAGCAACAGAGTTGCCCTGTTGAAAGTCTCAGGTACACGCTCTTTTGAGACCTTTTTGGCATCAGACTCCATGAACAGGAATGTCGCAGGGAGCAGACTTGGATAAAACTGTGATTCTCCAAAACAGTCGAAATTAAGGGTCGGAGGGGCAATCGTGAAATTGAGGAGATGAGAAAAGCATTGATGTTTATTTGTGAGGTGACTTGTAAGAAATACTAGGAGACTAGGAACATTTCGTGTAATGAAGATTTAAGCAAGAGGGAACATGCTTCTTACGAAACAGAAATAATAGGAGAGACTGATGTTTTTGTTGGAAGGCTCAGCAATTGTCTTCTGCTGAGCGAGCGTTCTCAATTCGAGTTATTCAGAACCTGGGCACTCACTCCAATTCGGTTCTTGAGTGAGCCTATAAATAGTGAAGCCTTCTTTTGCTGTGGCTGTTCTTCGTCTGGATAATGTGTAAATTTCAAGCCTGTGGGATGCTCTTTTGAGGCGTTCCTAGCGAAGTTGATGCAGAAATTGGCTAAGAAACATTCTCGATATCACGATTCCAGGTATTGGAATGCCTCAAGAATCTGATGTCGATACAGTTACAAAACAAGACTTGGGGCGTGTATGTTCAAAGCATGCCAGCTTGTAGGATGCTCTATTGAGACAAAAACTTCAGGAATAGGAGTGGTTGGATACAGCGTCATTGGAAGGCCCAGGGCACCAACATTCAGAGCCTGCCAGTCTGGTGAGCACTTGTACAGCTGTTGGGATATTTAACTTGGACGCAGGGGGGGGGGTAATAAAATGAAATCTGTAAAGTCAAGAAACTACAATGTAGACTGAGCAATGGCCCCAAGCGTCCTAGACAGCCAGGCAGTTGGCTCCTGCTCTGTAGAACAGCATCAACTGTTGAGACTAAGAGTGGACTCCAGGATTAGGTATTATATCTCACAGATCTGGCTTCATGGATACAGATAGATTGGCTACCTAATGCTCACATACATCAAGCTGGTCATCCTGTGGGACGGCCCTTGACAATTTTTACGGCCATGTGGAGACCAAAACTAGAAGAGGTATCCCAAATATTAGACTTCAGGAGCGGGGCAGACAACAGCACCATCAGAAGACCCGCAGCATATAGATTCCACAACTGAGAGCATAAGGGGTGCTTCCTCAAGGACTTACACGTCAAAGACACAAATTATTCGTTCCTACAGAACCTAGCACGACAATACGTTCCCCATTCAGATCTACAAAGGTAGCCCCACGATGAATCTAGCCTGCAGTATTGTACTTGGTGATCATTTTGTGTTGGCTGCTACGTATGGTAGCGGTTTACAGAAAAGGCACATTGTGCGACTCGAAGACTGTTCAAACGCACTTCTGTTTCGTTTTGACCTGATGACTCCGCCTAAACCTAGATGACTGGGCGTAGTTAAAGTGACATATCGAGAGATTAAAAAACCTGTTTGAGTTGTCCCCTTCCCAATTCAATCGCTCCCCAACCAACTATCGACATCTGAGCGGTGACGTCACTTTTCGCACTGCCGGCTTCCACCGCCTCGCCCGTCTAAGAAACATCATCGACGGTCGAAACTGAGCGGCCGTCGCTAATTTCGTCTCGACCTCGCGGAAACATCGATCAATTTCTCGGCCATCGATGAGGAACCGGAACTCCGTTGAAAGATTCAGTTCCCCAACCGCCCGTTCGTTCGGGGGATCATTTTCGACCGAGAATGCGACTCGCAAAATTGCGACTATCGATTAATTTTCGAACGAATATCTTCCGTAATCGGCGAAGGATTCATCGAGAGAATCGTCAGCGCGGCCCGAATTCGACGTCGTTGGGTCAAGATTGGTAATACTGCAGGGATAGCCTAGAAAATTGTTCCCGACGAGACACCAGGTTATTTTAACCTTATCAAGTCGAGCACAATATCGCCGGCTTTTCAACCCGAAATACAAAGTCAAAACATGCGTCGACGTACGAAGTTTTGATTTAATAAAACACTTACCGTAGTTGACATTCGGTTGAACGCTCGGGATCCGCAGATACTCGCGAAAATTTTTGACAGCGATGTGTTCCGTCATCGTAACGTTTTTGATCGTCGAATTCTTCTTTCTCGTCTGACAACGTGGAATTGGAGAGGGAAATTTAGAAATTAAAATAATTTTTTTAAAATAGAAGGGCGTCAAATTTCGAGAGAGTCGACGACGAGCGCGGGCGACATCACGCGAAAGGCGGCGACGGTGCAATGGGGGAAAACTGGGAAGTGAAGAGGAGCGGATCGATAACGAAGAGGGTGGTGAGGGGCGTAGTGGGGCGGGGGTGGAAGGAAGGGGAGAGGCGATGGCACTGGGGGCCGTAGTCACGGGACGGCCGCGACCGTCCGACCGTCTATGAACCGCCCGTTCAATAGGCGCTTTTTTGAGTTCACTGGGCGGAGTCCTCCCGTCCGAGAGACGAGGCAATCGCGCCGATTCCCTCGTAGCCTTGGACCACAACATCCACGGAGTTTTAACGCTCTACTAACAAATGTTATCAAACAAAAGCGGAAGCTCTTTCACTCGGTACGTCGGGAAAATTGTTCTATATGGTAGCGGAATTTATTGGGTCTCCCCTACTCATGGCCTTTATTGAGTAGCCAACTCGTAGGTACTCTCTTCGTCTTGGTTTCTATTATGAGGGTTATATCAGTCGTTTATGAGTACCGTGGAGGTTGCAGTTTTGCCAGCATGCATTGAACCCAGACCTACCTACGTGGGTATGGCAGGTTGTCATTTCGTCAGGTGTGGCCCATGTATAACCACTTGGAGGTATGACTCTGGGGAACCGTACCATCTGGTTTCACACCTCATTATTTCCTTGATGACAAGTTTCAAAGGAAGAAGAGTAATTGTAATCACATTTTTTTAAACAATAACCTTCTTTGCGAACTGGGTGAAACAGCTATAAGCTTAGTAACAGTCAAGCTGGTTGGTTTGACTGCTCACCTCCGCTTGATTGTAGAGTGGAGCCCCACAATTTCTTATTAATTCAAAATTGGAGGGGGATGGGCCTTTGCATAATGCATTGGAGGAGTTGCCACATCCTGTCGGGAACTGGCTCCGGCAACGGTCTGCCTGACCCCTTTTTTTTCAAGATGTTTACAGCTGTGTCGCATTGTCACGTCCCCTTGACTAGGATTCCATTTGTCTAGCGTCGCAAGTTTCTGTCAGGTGGAGAAGTCATTACGGAGTTTGGCCCATAATGGAGGAAGCTCCCTTTCCACTCTCCACTATGCACTCAATGGCCAAGGCAATGGATAACTTGCCTTCTTGGAGTGCTTCGGAGGATACTGCCTTGTGTGAGTTATTTTTTAAGGGCACAGGAAGGAGAGTCTGCTCCTAGTGGCCCCATGTATATACTCCGGCGTACTGTTAATGGCACAATTTGAGCCTGTAGAATGAAACGAGACGGCAGGCCCCACCCAGGAACGTCACCAACCGCAAAGTTGAAGTCGGAAGATTAACGAGGTGAGGGGAGGGGGCAGAAGTGGCGGTCAAGAGCCATGCGATCAGTCAGTTCTTTATTACTACTGTTGTCTTGGAGCCATACTATTACAGTTTTGAGAACCAACCCAGAACCATTGCCTCAGGTTGGCCATCGCCTCTCTCTGCGATGGCCCCATATGAGAAGATGGAATGTACATCGCTCATAAGCGCCCACCTCGTCCTTGCCTGACGTCCTCTCGTTTCCATCAGACAGGAAAGAGCTGGTGTCCACATGACTACAACTCTCTGGGATTGGGCTGGTATTTTAACGAGGCAGTAGGCAATCACGCCCAACTAAATGGCCTTTGGTGAGGATTGTGTCACGGCAACACACACCTCAAGCGGCCTTGCTAATAGTTCATAATGAGGCTAACCTTACTTGCTGTGCTTGTGGAGCTTGCGCCAGCCAAAACGTATCGACGATTGACCATTTAATTTTCCTTTTATAAGGATGAGCTGGGTTGTTTCCTCAGCCACGTGCAGCTTGACGTGCTCTCAAAATTGCGCGTCGATTCGGAGCACTTGACGGGGGTTTGCCGTCGATTCGGCACAGATCAGCGCTGTCAGGTCGTCCACATAGGTCCACCTTCTAAGAAGAAAGCGTTCCAAAAAGCTGTTGCGAGGACCTAACGCAGTGGACACCCCTTCTCTATCGTTCTCCAGACTGAGGTTTAAGGAAAAACACTGAGGCATTCATAATGAATGCCCTCAAGCGTACAATCCGCAAGGCCAAACGCACTTCCTGGCGCACAATGGCTACTCACCCGTTGCCTATGTTGGCAATGTGGCAATTGTGGTGGGGGTGGATCACCTTGGCCTGGTGTGGCTCCACTTACAGCGAGTGATGAGTGCAGCCACACGCCCCTTTGTCTCTCCACAGCCAAGACCCAACTCGTCGTACTGCAGTCTGGCCCGTTCTTCCCCATGCAGATGGTGGAGCTGGCTGGGGGGACTAGGGTCGCCCTGGGGGCCACAGCCTCATACCTTGGCACAATGTTCTGTCCACGCAGCTACCAAACTAAGCACTTGTCATTCCTGAGACTTAAGTGTTTGGCTCTCACGGCCCAAGTAAGGTCCCTAGCAGTATCGACCTTGGGGGCTCATCCTACGCCCAGTATCAATATTACTGGGCCATATTTCTTCCTGTGGTGCGGTATGCTGTGGCCACATGGTGGGTGACCCCCACCCGCTGAGACCGGCAGTTGGCCCTTTCCCTCCAACAAGACACGCTGCTGGCTATCCTGTTGGCACACCGCACCACTTCACATTTGGCCCTTTAGATGGTCACCCCTGTATCTATCCCTCGATCTAGCAGTGCTACAGTCCCACACAAAGCGGGACTGTGTCGCCACGGGTACCATGGGCCATTCCAGGCCCTCCTCCCCTTGCTACAACAGGAGGGGTCTGCTGAGAGGAAACTCACCATCACTCTGGAGGCACTCATTAACTGCTAGCAGGCAAGATGGGACGAGGGTCCCACCGCACGGTACCTCCATAGCGTACTGCCCTCCATCAAGGGGAGGTTGCAGATGGGCTGGTAGCGGCTGTCCTTTGCGGGAGTGCACCTGCTTTCCGGCCATGGAGCCTTTAATGAGCGGCTGCATTTTTCCGGACGCTGCCCCTTCAGCAACTGCCCCTGTAGAGGCGCAGTGAAGAACGAATCCGACGTGCTCTTTGCCTGCCACCTTTATAGCAGTGCCAGAGTGCGTGCTCGGTTCCCTGAGGCAGGAGGAGGGCAGTTCCTCTCCAGCAAGGCGGATGTCTGCCAGTTCCACGTCTTCGCGCAAGCGTGGGCGAACCGGTGGAAGGGCCTGGAATCATGGTGCCCCCCACTAGACGAGGCTAGGACGAGTTAGACCGCTCCCGCGTCCTCGCCCTAGCGCAAGCACAGCGCAGTGCCTCCCTCAAAGGACAACGAGCCAGTAGGCCAAGCCAGGCCAGGCTCGTTTTCCCATTGGGGTAATAGTTCTACACACCGTGTATGACGTTTAGAGCTAAGCAGACCGAAAGGAAATAACAGAAGCAGAAAAGCTTCCCTGTATTGTCTTGTGATTGTATATCAATGTTTGTGGTTGTGTTGAGCTGTTTCCGTGATTGTATTTTTAGTTTGCTTCAGTATTTGTATGTTTAGTTAGTAGAATATTTAGATGTTTATGAGTTGGGTTAGGACAGCAATCGAGTCAGTGATTAGACTGGGGCTCAGCAACTTTTGTTTTTTGAGTGGTTTTATTCCCTTGGCTGTGCGAAATTGTCTGGTTAGGTGGAAGAATGGTCTCTTATGGCCAAACCTCGACGCGCGTGAGAATAAAAATGGTTTCTCTCTTCCTTTGCATGTTACTCCTCCAGACGACATCAAATTTGTTTTTTATCGCGAGCGAAGCTATTTTCACTTTGTCATCATCACCTTCTACTGAGATTATTTATGTGTCATTGTCCTATTTCTGGCACTCTCTTTCTCTCGCTCTCATTCCGTTCCGCCCGTTTGAAAAGACCCCGAGTTGATGCCGAACCCGAGGTTTTGCGGCTATGGAAATTCCTCGGGAATCGTTCGGATCGACGCAGTTTACGGTTTAGCGGGAGTGGCATTGTGCTCGCGTCCCTCAGTCCTCAGATTCAGCCCTCGGTCGCTGCGGCATTGTGTGTTGTTCCATTTGAAAAACGTAGCGTGCTGGGATTGCGACGGGGGGGGGGGGACTTCTCGTTCCCGCTACTCCCAAGTCGGCATCAACGACGTAGCGGAGCTATGAAGAGAGCGAGCGCGAGGGAGAGAAAGTGCTGGGAGCCGCCAGAGCCCGAGCTCCCGACTCTGAGGCTCAAACCGAATGGTCGTTTCCGCTCCTGATTTCCCCGTTTTTCGTACAAAAAAAACGAGGAAGCGACGGTGGTGTTTCCAAAGCGATTTACCGGTGCCCCCTCTGGAGGCTGGTTTCAAAAGCACTGCTTTGTGGATATGTAGTTGTAGCGAGCACTGAGGGGGAAGTGCTTGCGGTTGTAGTTTGATGCAGGCTAACAGTATTCTCCTCTGGACCATCCTCAGTATGACATCTGACATCGTACGATTTACCTCACTCTTGAAGATATTGTGGGACACCATTATCAAATAAATTGTCTACTTCTTTAAGAGTGTGCCAGTTCTCGCGATTAAGCCATCATCCAGATAAGTCCTCACTAGCGGATTCATTTCTATGGGTTCAGTTCCCCAGCCAACTTTGATTGGTTCGATTTTTTTCCTTTCTCTATCCTTCTAGAATTGACCTCTACCTGCTAGATTTGCATCCTCTCACTTCTCCTGTAGCCAATGAAGAAGCAGAAGGTGGCAGGGCACCAGTGCGAGGGAATGGAGACTGAGATCATGATCACATCAGTCCATTTCTCAACTGCTCACAGTTAAAAAGGACCCAGCTCTTACTTCTAAACCAGGCACTGGAATCTTTCCAATCCCCCCCACATATTTGAGAATTGCCCTCCTCATTTCTATTTCGGTTCTGGAGCGAAGTGGACATTCTCACAAAAAGTGCACTACCGCTTCTATTCGCTATACGAGCATTAGGCGTTTATGGCAGGATTGATTCTATTTAGTGTTTGCATAATGACCAGTTACCATACCTTCCATAGTCCCATACCATAGTCTTCTTATTTGTGGCTAATTCAGCCAATGGAGGAGGGCTATGGAACGAGCCTCTCTTTCATATTACCATATAAGAGGTATTCACAGTGTGATAAATTCACTAGTGGCAATGATGATGGCTTAATCACCGAAATTGGTATATTTACTCTCGACAACAGCGTGGAAAATACCGTTTCTCTCAGTTTCCATCCCTTTTGAAGAACGAAAAATAAAATAGAAATAAAACCCTGCAAATTATTACACAACGGTTTATTATTCTTATGAACAGCTTGACCTAGTATTACTGCTTCGAGACCCATTCCATTCGATTCAGCATCGAAAAATACTAGTTAACCATATGAAACATGACCTGACTACAATGGAACTACGGAAACTAAACATTCCCCCGGCACCAGCCGCCCGTAAACGTCTGTAGGCATTTATGATCCGATGTAGGGGTGTGCGGAGAAAGTGGCCCTAACCTTCCTCCGCCCCATCGGGCAAAAAGAGACGGGGAAATTGGGACGGGGACTTCCAGCGAAACCTCACGCAATTGGCACGACGTTGCGAGGCGAGCGAGCGGGTGGTTTTAATGAGACGGGAGGGAGGGAGGTAGTACTAACGACGAAACGTTGACTCCCACTGTAGTTCCCGCGAGTTCTTTCAATTAGTTGACTCTAATAATTCCTGTAATTTCCCTATACGCAGTTGTACACGCCTGATACTCATTCCATTCGACCCAGGATGTAAAAATACCTTGAAAACGATACAAAACACGGCTTATTTGCGATTATACTGCGTTTTGTTAATTTTTTTAAACCACTGTTTGTCCATAACAACCATGGGCTTCGTCCGATTGGATTGCCGAGATGGCGGGCACAACTAGATACCAAATGGGATTTTTGTGCGAAAGAACGGATTTTTTAGACCACATTAAAGGCACAAAACGGCCCGGACTGCGGACGAGGTCGGGGGATGGCGGACAGGGGACTGCGGACGGACATTGCAGATTTGAAATCCCCATGTCTTGAAACGTAAAGTATCAAATTTTGAGAGGGAGTTGTAAAAAAATCGTGACCGAAAAAATAGTGTTATTGTTCAGAATGAATAATAAACCAAAAGCAAAAATAGAAAGATGCTAGAAAAAAAATCCAAAATTAGAAGATGATAGAAAAATTGCAATACTGGTGCGTAGCAAGACACAACTACCTCAACCCACGTAAATTCGACGACCCGCCTTACATACAAGCTGCTGTATCTTCGTTCAACGAATTTCTACGGAAACATTTAACAAGAACAAAATGTAGGTACTTCTTAGCTGAGAGTCTTCCGTAAGTTTGATCAACATCGTTAGTGCTGTTTTAAGGGGAAATTTAAAACTAGTTAACTGAGAGTGCTCTGTAACTTTAGAGCCATTTTTGAGAAAATTGGAATACCAGTAAGTTAATATTCGACAAATCTCCTTTTCTGAGTTAACTTGGCTTATATCTCCGTTCAACATATATATACAGAAATAATTATAGAGAATGAAATGTGGGTATGGGTGACTTGAAGACACCATAAGAAGTTACCCTGGAATTTACGGAAATGTTTGAAAAAACGTTCTTTTCGACACGTTTTGATTTTTATCTCTGTTCAATGGACTGTCAGAGGAACATTTATGGAGAACAATATGTAGGTATTAACTATTTGAAAACGTCCTGTGTGTTTAGTGAAAATCGCTGAAGCCGTTTTGCCAAAAAGCGTAAAAATCTATTTTTGCTTCATAGGCCTATATCTTCGTTCACCGTATTTTCATGGATCTTTGTATAGAGAAGAAAAGTTAGGTATTGATTAGAGGAAGATAACTTGAAAGTTTAATCAAAATCGTTAGAGCCATCTTCGATAAAAATGCGAAAAACACTAGTTTTTGGTACATTTTCGTCCCCCCCCCCTTCCCATCGGCCGAAATCGGCTATAACCTTATATTGGTGTCTACAAAAAGTAACGAGCAAAACTAAAAAAGAACCAGCTCAATCGGATCAGCCGTTCTCCCGCAAATCGAACTACAGACACACACATGGACCACGCGCCGAAATTAGGTTTTTTAGACACAGTAGGCCTCAAAACGTAAAGATCCGAAGAAAACCCTAATTTTTCTTTCCTTTCCCTTTGGGGTAGCGGAAAGTAAAAATCCGTTCATCGCACAGAAATTCCATTTGTGCCCATGGGCAAAAAATGGCTTAAAAAATAACAAAAACGCGATCGGTATCGTTTTCTTGGTATTTTTATATGCTGGGTGGAATAAAACAATTTTGAAGGGACTGCGTCTAGACGGAAAATAGTGAAATCATTGTAATTATAGTGAGCCAAAGTCTAAACTACAAATAACTACAGCGAAAGTATTCATCGTTTGTACTCCCCCCCCCCCCCCCAATCACCTCGACTCGCCACGTTGTGCCAGTTGACCACAGGCGCCTGGAATATTAACTTTTCGCCGTTCCATTGTAGTCAGGTCAGCCTGGAGAGAGATAGTATACGTATGGTATGTGGCCTGTTTACAGGTCACTGTCCACTAAGGTACCACCTGGTCAAGGTTGGTAGGTCAGGGGTACAGAATTGCAGATTCTGCGAGGTGGAGCTGTTGTCAGCGGAGCATGAACTGTGTGCGTGTGAGGGGCTGGCTGCAGCGCACCCCAGAGCGCTTGTGGTTCATCAACTGCGGTCAGAGGAGGTTGCAGGGATGGACCTAAAGGTTGTCTTGCGTTTTGTTCGAGAATGGTGGAACTGGAACATGCTCATGTTCGCCCCAGTTGTGGCCGCAGGGGGGGTTTTTTCAGTGCCTCCAAGGAATAAGTCTCGGAGGTATGCGGCTACTTCAAGCTGGGCAAGAGAATAATAAACCGTTGTGTGATAATTTTGCGGCGTTTTTTTCTGATCTTTTTAAGATCTGAAGAAAATCCAACTTTTTTCTTTACACGATTACTATAATTTTCCTAACTCTTTCGGTCGCAGAAAGTAAAAGCCAGAGAATGAGAAGAAGAAAAAGTCAGAAGTAGAAGATGAAAGGAAAAGAAGAAGATGCATAACGTCATATACTTCCAGACTGGACTCGACAAGACACCATGTTTTACTCTGTTGCAGCTTCTTCACTAATGATTTTCAATTGTTGGATGATTAGTCATACCCACCAGCTCTGGCTGCTTCCAAGCGAGCCTTCAATTCCATTCACGAACAATATAATTTCCAAAAACCGTGATCACGATTAAGCCCTTCACGACACTTGTCCTGTACGTTCAATCAAAACTCCAACTTTTTGCTTGTCTACAAAACTGATAGTGATAATATTGAATTTTTGGCGTATACAACCCCTAATAACGTATTTGTAATACAAGTTACACCCGTGGGCAAGTAACAAGAGCTGAGCAATGAATTATAACAAATTTCGTCAAAAACCTTGTTTAGTTTTCCCCTTTAACGTGGAAATTCAAGAACTTCACAAGTTGAGTTTCGCGTCTTGTGTAGTCAGTATTTGCTCTTAGAAATTTAATGAGCTATCCAAATGGGAGTTTCACATTTCCTATAGAAACGATAGCTTATTCAGAAACGCCTCATATGAGCCTGTCGATGATTTACGCGGGGTGAGACCAAATTGGTGTTTGGAGCAGGTGGAAAATTGTGGGGAACATGTGACTGACGTGGGCAAAGTAAAGATATTATTGTAATAGCGCAGTGATCCTTTGGCAAAGATGTCTTTGTTACAGCTTTTGATGTGCTCAAGCCTGGATCATGGTTTGTTATGTGACTGTCCTCAAATGCTGTGATTTATATATTTGTGGCCTGAGTTAGCTTTAAGCTCCTCCTTCCGACGACGCGTTGACGGAGAAGGCTGTCAGTGGATCTGAGTCCGAACAACTTCTCGAAGGAATTTTTCGGAACAAACACGCGAAATGTCTTCTTCGCAAAGCGATTAACTTGAAAACAGAAGCAGGACCTTGTCGTTGAAGGGGAAAACACGTCATCTATTCTGAGCTGCTCAATTGAGGTGTTTTGTGAACTCCTCTGCCTAATGTGGAATTTTCGGAGGATGATTCATTGGGCAAGCGAGGTGCGGAGGAGCAGATCCCTTTCCATCTCCACGATCCAACCTCTGGATCCCCACCAAAGCTCCTGCGGGGCATCCCCTACCTGTTAGTCCAGGAAGAGGCCGCCAGTTACCTGACTCGTCGTCAGTCTCGGTATTGTCTCTTGATGAGTTCGCGTCTGGTGTCGTCGCGTCCGCTCCCCCAACCAGCATTCCTTTCCCGCTCTGGTCTGAACGGACGTTGGCACAGGCAAACAGTGCCAGTCGGTATGCGGTAGTTCAGTGATTTGTGCGCCCATATTAAGCTGCATCGAGTTCGCCCAAGATCGCTATGAGGTTCCTGTCGCCGATTCTGTCGGTGGCGTTGTCCGCCACTCTGGTGAGTCCCATGACGCTTTTGTTTTCTCTCTGACAGTCACAGCTGATCATTTCGATGCATCCGTTGATTCGACAGAACGAATTGCTGCGACCGAATTCTTTATTAGTCACTCGACTCCTAAGAGCACGTTGCCTCACACTGCTGCGGATGCTCTCACTCTGACGAGCTGCTTGTTAGTGATGTAATGACATTTTGTGAATCAACGGCCTAATCCAAACGAGACCTTACAAAGCTCTCTGCTCCGTATCTGCCTACATGAGAACGTACTAAACCGTTCATTTATGCACGACGCGTATAATATATACGTGAAATATTATATATTCCGCATCGCTGCGGTCATCCATCCTCTTCTTCAGTCAAAAATAACCCAATTGTTATACACTTTGTCAAGGCTAAGGTGATTTGAACGCCCGACGGTGAAGCTTCTTCAAGCTCCAAATGGCAGGTTGCGTTGGTTGCGGGAGCATCGCAGGAATCAGGTTATTCTACCAGTTCAGAAATGCGTAATGGCATCGCTCAGAGCACTGGAAGGGAATCACACGACATTAAATTGTGGGTCACACACGGTTGTCCTGGACCAAAATATGAAAAACATCATGGTACTGAAGATGTCGGATCTCCAGATAGGAGTAATTTAGGATTGCCCCAGACTATCTACTGGAAAGCGAGACATGGTTGCTCACAGCTCTGACGAGGGAACATGTCACCACTGAGGGGGCATATGAACCTCGACTAATGTGAGTATAGGATTTTGGGATTGCTCAGAACCAAAATGTACACAAGACTCCGAGACAATCCATTGGATGCAAGAGAGAGAGATGAAATTGACTACAGTCGAAAGAAAGCCGGGCCAGGGGGGATTGTGTGCACAGAAAAAGCACTAGTTGGTTAGAAAGACAAGAGATTTAAGAGAGTTCTGAGTAACAAACTGCACGATGACTAAGAGTCCACACGACATATATGTACTGCATTCAACTATCCAGCATGTAGCAGTGGGTTCTGAAGCAAACAGGTCGCAAGAAGGTGGCCAAGTGATGGATGAGAGGTGAGATATGAGGGGCACTACTGCCATGTGGGAAAGTAAGTTATCGGCTCTGGAAATACAAATCCTTGGGTTCGGTAGGGCTTGGATTATTACAAGAAGAAGTTGATTGACATGGTTAGTCGGTAGTCTTCTGTTGGTATAAGTTCAAACGTTCCCAGCAAAATGTCCTGCAGTCAGAGCTGCTCGACCTCAGCAACTCAAGATGAGCTGAGCTGAAACCTTCTTAAGAGCCTCTTTCGAAGGAACACCTTTTAAATAGGAATCACATGATTGCCCCAGACCATCCATGGGTTAGATACATTATGGTTTATGAGCAACATTTAAAGCTGGAATCGCCTAATATTTAGCGGAGAAAACCTAATCAATGCGCATAAAAATACAAAATGAAATCCAGCGAGACACTTTGCATCAAAATAAGTTCTTCTTCTTAAAAACCCCCTCTACTGACCGGTCCAGCAGTACGTTCTACTGGAACAAACTGTAGAGGATGAGCTTGGTCACAGCTCTGCCAGGGAAGGCCACTGATAGTCACATACAACAATGAGGCACCTAGTCTACGGCTAATGTGAGTAGATCATTGGACCAAAACATGGAAAGGACCTAAGGTAGCACGATCTTGAAGTTACTTGAGTGATTGCTGTAGGGGTTACGCACCAGCCCCTGTCAGTACAGAAAGGCACTTGAAGATAATCTCATTGTCAGACCCATATGTTCACTACATGCAGGTTACTTATTAAAGATCGTGACATAAATGCACAATAAAGTACTAGGTCAAACTTTTAGTCAAGTTTCCATTATACACAGATTGAAGAACATATGGAATTAGTCGCTAGAGTGGAAGAACGCTGAATGTGCAACATGTAGGGAAAGTCGTGTCGTAGGGAGTAGTCGTACCAGATATTCTAGCTCAAGAACAGCAAACATAAACCCTGCCAAAAACTCATGTAGGGTAGGGACGCATTCATACAGATTCCATTGAGCTGAATGAAACATTAGTTTTTTTAATCTACCGTACAAAACAATAAGCACATCCTTAACAAATATTTGGGGCCACTCATCACACACCTTTTCTCAACCCCACGTGTAAAAAAACTGTTTCCACTTTCCTTAGCTCAATGAAGACATTGTGGTTGAACAAAATCAGCTCAAAATTGATACCTAGCCCACAGGTTACAACCGAACGCCAAAACAAGGGTATAAGCAAAATCCGCCCAAAAAATTATGTATAGAAAGTTTAGTCAAGTTCTACCAACCTCACATTGAGGGAGTGAAAAGTTTGCTGCTGTTTCAAATCGTCGAACACAACATCTGTGTTGCAGCGCACCAGGTATTTTTACTTTCCGCTACCCGCTGGTATTGTAATCGGCCCAACAAAAAATTTGGGTTTTCTTCAGATCTTTACGTTTCAGACCCTACTGAGTCTAAAAAACCTAATTTCGGCGCGTGGTCCATGTGTGTGTGTGTGTGTGTCTGTAGTTCGATTTGCGGGAGAACGGCTGATCCGATTGAGCTGGTTCTTTTTTTTGTTTTGTTCGTTATTTTTGTAGACACCAAAATAAGGTTATGGACGATTTCGGTCGATTGGAAGGGGGGGGGGACGAAAATGTACCAAAAACTAGGGTTTTTCGCATTTTTCTCAAAAACGGCTCTAACGATTTTGATCAAACTTTCAAATTATCTTTTCCTAGTCAATACCTAACTTTTCTTCTCTATGCATATCTCCATGAAAATACGGTGAACGGAGATATGGGCCCCAGAAGCAAAAATAGGTTTTTTGGCAAAACGGCTTCAGCGATTTTCACCAAACTCGCAGGATGTTTTCAAATAGTTAATACCTACATATTCTATCCAATAAATGTTCCTGTGACGGTCCATTGAACAGAGATAAAAATCAAAATGTGTCGAAAATAACGTTTTTTCGACTATTTCCGTAAATTCCAGGGTAACTTCCTCACCAGATGTGATAAATCCTTATGGAGTGTCTTTTAGTCACCCATACCAACATTTTGTTCTCCATAATTATTTCTGTATATATATGTTGAGCGGAGATATAAGCCAAGTTAACTCAGAAAAGGAGATTTGTCGAATATTAATTTATCGGTATTCCAATTTTCTCAAAAACGTCTCTAACGATTTTGATCAAACTTTCGGAGTACTCTCAGCTAACTAGTTCCTACACATTGTTCTCCGTAAATATTCCTGTAAAAATGCGTTAAACGAAGATATAGTGCCCGCAAATGTAGGTGGTGTTCGAAATTACGGGGGTGGCGGAAAGTTGTGTGTTGCTACGCACCAGATATTTTCTTATAAAATCCGCCCAAATGGTACTAGGGGTTTCAGAAAGGTTATAGTGGCAGTACAATAAATTGCCTATGCGATGAGCGTTTAATTACGGGCAACCCCAGAAATTGCAGATTTTGAACCACCGCCGTTTCACTCGTTACCATTGACCCGATAATTCCCTAACAGTAAACACTAACTTCTCCAAAAACCGTATTGACAGTCTCGTGAATTTCCTATAATTTTCAATAATGATTGCGGCATGAGTTGGAGTTGAGAAATTTCGGGACTTCAAGCGCTACTACATTCTAAGTAAAACGTAGTGTTATATTTTGCCAAGTTCTAATGAGCTGAGTAAAAAAAAGATTGTATTACTAGCTAAAGCTATAAAAAGTACTGAATGTACGAAAAAAGTATTAAAATAAAATAATATTTGGTGTTTTGATCATTTGGTGACATTTGAACTATATCTGCAGGCTAAATTTGCAATCCATAGCCGATAAGGTTCGTTTTACTCTTATCCGCAGACACACACAGACCACTTTCCCCAATTCGTACTACTACCTTAAGCTAAATTGGAGTCCGATTACATCAATTTTTTCCCTACCCCGTAGGGTTAAGGAAAGTGAAAATCGTGTTTTCAGTTATATAAATCACCTATGCCCTGATTACTCAGTTAAACGACGGTACAAATAACCCTTGGCAACGCAAAAAATGATGTATAGAAAGTTTAGTCAAGTTCTACCAACCTTACATTGAGGGAGTGAAAAGTTTGCTGCTGTTTCAAATCGTCGAACACAACATTTGTGTTGCAGCGCACCAGATACTTTTATTTCTCAACTGATGTTGACCGTTCTTTCTTCGTTCGGTTCAATTATCGATTTAGTACTAGAAAAAAATCCCAGAAATATTAGTATGCACCACTGGAAGGATTAAATGTGTCAAAATTGTCTGATCTGTGCAATCCTTGAGCAATTTCCATAATTTCTGGTTTGTAGTTGTCAAAATTTTGTACCAAATTGAGCAACGTATCTCGGGCATGTCGAATTTCAAGTCCAGAGTTAGTAATGAAGGGGGTGGAATGCAACGTAATGACATTTTCGTTGTTATCTCCGATCTTTTTGATTTTCTTCTACTTTGAAGGCGAGGAAAGTGTTCGCGGAAGAAAGAAAATTATTATTCTTCGGATCTTCAAGTTTTGAGACCAGCTGAATCGAAATAATCTAATTTCAGTGGGAGGTACGCGTTTCTATAGTTAGATTTGAAGGAGAACGGTTAGACCAATTGAGGTGATTTTTTTGGTTGTTAGAAAATGTACCAGAAAACGAGTGCTTTTTGCTTTTTTTTCAAGAGCGGTTGTAGCAATTTTTATCAAATTCACGGGTTTTCTTTTACTGGTTAATACCTATATATTGTTATCCCTAAATGTACCTCTGACAGCCCGTTGTACGGAGGCGAAAATCAGAGTGTGCCAAAAGACGTTGTCGAAATGTTCGCACTAAATGTACAACTGAACAAACCTGTGTGTCTTCTACCTGGAAGTGTCTTCTACCGACCTTAAACCCACATTTTGTTTTCCTCAACGATCTCTTTGATTATTCGTTGAACGGGTATATGAGCCAAGACACATCGGAAATGGAATTTTGATGAACAATAAATTTTCATATTCTCGAGTTTTTCAAAAAAGATGCTAACGCTATTAAGCTTATGGTGTGACCGGGGGGGGGGGGGAGGCAAATACGGTAAAATCCGCTGTGTTCTGTGACGCCAAAAGTTGTTCTTTCGACGATTCCGCACGATACGGATCCTTCCTAAAATCGTGATTAAACCGGCGCTATACCTTTTTTGCTGGTGCCTGCAGTCGTCCGTGGGGCCTTGGCAAATAGCCTGGAGTCGCGCA
The DNA here is from genome assembly GCA_020466155.1 of Pachypeltis micranthus. Classification (NCBI taxonomy): domain Eukaryota; kingdom Metazoa; phylum Arthropoda; class Insecta; order Hemiptera; family Miridae; genus Pachypeltis; species Pachypeltis micranthus. The sequence goes on along the minus strand of CM035770.1, from coordinate 51,660,547 downwards.
TCCCGTGTCAGGGCAGCACGAGAGATGGAAGCAAGTTTCGCTCTAAACTTGGTGAAACTGTCGGCCGCGGGAACTCGACCTCGTTGCCGACCGCTTTTCTGGAAAGAGCGAAGCGATTGTTTTGATGGCTGTGAATTGTAGCGCGGAGCGAGGGCCAGGGGAAGGAGCCGTTGTTTTGCGCGTTTGATGGGATCTTCCTGGGAAGGCTTTTCCGTCCTGTTTTTTTTTTTATTAGTAGAAATCTCGACTGAGCGATAGCCGAAGCGTTGAAAACAGTTTACACCATTTGAACGCTCGAAAGGCCCAAAATCTGGATTCGAAAGCCTGCGCTTGCGCCTTATCTTCGTTCTACACAGTTCCAAGGAAATACCTGTGCCGAAGAAAATACATATACTAGTTAGCTGAAAGAACATCGCGAGCTTGATCAAAATCGTCAGATCTGTTTTCGAGAAAATCTATTTTTCCGAGGTTTTTTGCCTTAACCCTCAGATCAACGTTGACAGAAATAGTTGCGGAGAAGGATGCTATAATACACTGCTTCGGGTTGATCGAAATCAAGCATTTAGTGTGGAAATTTCGATAACATTAAAAATTACGGTTCAACGGACAGTTAGAGGTTTGCCCCCCCCCCCTTTCACCATCACTAATAACCGTATTTTGGGCCTTAACAAAAAGATTGAGCTCAATAGGTTCAGTCATCCTGCAGCCTGATTGCAAACGCCCATGGATCACGCGCTAAAATGCGTTTTTTGTGATTTAGGAGGCCTTAAAACCAAAAAGACATAGAGCAAACCAACTCGCACGAATACAGTACATTTCACATCCTTCGAGTTGCAGAAACTAAAACGTTAGATACGGAAGGGGTAGCGCCAAAGTGATCGTCAAACCTACAGGCGCATCTTCATCTCTAATAACCACAACAACAAAAATCCATTTCGAAGTTAAGTAACTCAGAATTTCGTTCTCATCGTCCACTCTCTCGCCACAATTTGTGAACCGCAACGTCGATGGGTCTATGGGAGGCAATATTCGAGAAAGCGCGTATGAGAGTTGACTTGCTTGAGGTCAGTTGCGCCCTTAACATTCAGGTCGGTTGCGTAGGTGATGCAAAAGATTCAGAAGTCCTGACCTTTTCCTTGTCAGAGGCCGAAGTTGTCTCACCTCTGCGGGTTCTTTAGAAAAACAAATCGATAATCGATTCAATCGAACCGCTGACCCTACGGACTGACCAAATTACTCTTGCAAAACTTGGCCCAGCTTTCGACGCGTTGCCTGCTCACCACCGAAAAATGATGCTACGAAACTTCACACGACTTCATCAACGTGTTGTGAGACTACATGTGTGAATTAGAACCCTGCGGCTCTACGCAAATATTATTCTTTACTCCTTTCTGAACGATCCACTTCAGCCACTGTAAATAATTTTGTTTTTCCTGAAGTCCATGGTCGTTCGTGGTATTGGTCCGCACTGTATTCCAGAGAAAGAATACAAACGAGTTTTATCTCAAAGTTGCCAACATTTGATCGTACCTCACTTCACAAGCAACAGCTCTTAAGACTGATTATACATTCTTTTTATCAAATTTCTCAAAAATTATGGAAAAATCTCAACACATGTTTTGTTGATTTTATAAATAAATATCTGGTTTAGAAGAATATATGGAAACATTTATGGACATAAATTACTAGGAAGCACTACACCAATTTGATTAGATTTAGTCTACACTTACCGTGGAAATTTATAAAAGTTAAAGAACGCGTTTTTTGGCACAATTTGGTTGTTATCTCTATTATTTGAGGTTATAACCACTATGAAGTCCAATATATAGATATTCTCTAGTTGAAGACACCCTGTAAGTTCGATGTAAATTGTTAACTCCATTTTTTCCAAAAAGTTCTTTTGGCTTGATAGGCCTTTATTTCCGCTCAGATAATATTGTAGACTACTAACTTTGGGGATTGATTATGTGAAAATAGTTGGATGCTCTTTTAGAAAAAGGGAAAACCTTAAAAAAATGAACTAAACAAAGTGTATCAGGTACCCAGTATCACACAGAAATTTTTATACAGAACAAAAATTAGGTGCTGTTTAGTAGACGATAATTAGTAAGAGCGCCACTAGTTCTTGGTTGTATACCCCTCCTCCTTTCCAGCGACGGAATTTTCTCATAACTTTCATTAAAAAATCTGGAACAAAACGAAATAATTACCAGGTCAATAAGTCTAGCCGCTCTTCTGCAAATCTACGATTATCTTCATACCACTCGCCGAAATGAATTTTTTTCGATTCCTGTAAATGTAAAGATCTGAGTATTAAAAAACATTGCCCTGTTGTCAGTTGAATCCCATAAAGGTCTTCCCACTTACCACAAATTGTCTCCACTTGCTGATGGACAAATCGGTAACAGAATTCTCGTCAATTGACGTACGAGTATACGTGTATTTTCTCAACGTCTGGGAACTCTTTCAAAGCTAGTAGACAGTTGCTTATAGAAAGCATGTGCAGTGTCACTTCTTCACCTGATTTACAAAAACATATTGGCAAAAAAAACCATGGTCATTGTCGAATCCCCTTTGACATTTGCCACGAAAGTATGCGATAGGAACACCTGGGAAACTTGAGATCAGCGACAAAATTAGAAGTAAAGGGTTCTCCATTGTAGTATACCGCCAATTCAGAGTCAAGGTTGGCTTTACTGATTTGTTATCAATTCGTTTGTTGTATCTTAAAAAGCGCTTCTTGTGTTAGATGGTTCACCAGTAATAATTCTCTTATACCTCATGCATATCTTATGTCTAGAATACCTGCATCCAACCAATATGATTCCTCAGATTGCAATTACCTGTATTTAGAGTCACCTTTGGTGCCTTCTGAGGAGGTGGCAGCAGAGACCGCATCAGATGGTGTGCTTGCTAGAGTGTTTGGTTCTCTGGGATCAAACTGGGCAGAATATAGGAAGGGTGACCCCGTCATTCAGAGGTTTTTCGCAGTTCGGGATGCCTTAAGCACTAGAGGAGGTTGTATACTTTATCATGACCGAGTAATCATTCCTGCGTCCTTACGTCCTCGAAATTCTGCATCATGGCCATCCTGAGCTATTGCCCTCCAAGTTGCTCGCTATGTCTCATGTATGGTGGCCAAATATGGACAGTGACATTACTTCACACGTTGCAGGATGCAGGGTTTGTCAGGAGGTCCGAAACAAACTTCCAGATGCTAAACTTCGGCAATCCTGGCCTAAATCTGAAGATCCATGGACTCGTGTTCACATGTATTTTTTTTACTTGAATGGGTCTAAATATCTCGTCGTTGTGGATTCATTCACCAAATGGGTGGAGTGCCTCGAGGTTGGTTCTACCTCATTTTCAGAATTGCAGGGAGCTTTAATGGATATTTTTTCTCGTTTTTCTTATCCCTGCACTATCGTATCTGATAATGGTCCGCCATTTTCTTCCGAAGGAATGGACGATTTTTGTGAACGTAGAGGCACTACCTTATTACACTCACCCCCTTATAATCCAAAATCTAATGGACTGGCCGAACGGGCTGTTCAGACATTTAAGAAGTCCCTTACCAAGTCTATGACGTCACAACCTTGCTTGAATCTGAGGCAGCGACTGGCGGATTGTTAGGTGGTTCACCAGTAATAAACACGTTGTCAAGTCTTCTATTAAAACTGTCTCCCGTCATATCACCCATGTGTCTGCCTCCACGTGGCGACGTATGAAACCAATCTCCTCCCTTGCAACGGCATACAACAGGCACTTTCGTTCCTTTGCGATGATAAGAGAGTTCGCCAAATGACAAAGAATCTACTGTGCGCTGTTTATTAGGCGGGAGCTGACCAAGTGTGTGTGAGCAAAACTGCATCTGCTCGATTCACTCGGAACGTGACTGAACGTGTATGAATGATATTCATATTGGAGTGTTAATGCTCAGTCAATTGTTGTTGAAATAGACCCATTGTGGGTCGGTGGTTGTGGTATTGAATGAAACCAACCAGGTGTGTATCATGGTTTGTTATACCTGGAAATACTCCGCCACGACGTCGAAGAAATGGCATTTCTAAGGACAGCAGTAACCAGTTATTATCTACCTGTGACACCGCGGCCCCGACTCTCAATTTCAGCCTACGTTTTTTGATCGCAGGTTTTAACGCACAACAAAGTTCGGTTGGAGATCTGTTCAGATCACGCGTCCGACTGATATAACTCTAATCAGTGTTAAAGAACACTTATTTGTATGAGGAAACAGGATAATGGGTGCGAAAGATGCCTCCGAAATGTTTACGAACGTTAAATGAAACTTTCAAACTGAGGTGGGATATAGAGGAGCATGAAAACGCCCTTTCGTTTTTACATTATTCCATACTTACATTATTGACGCAATGCGCATTTGTTATGCCCAAGAACGTCTGCCATTTTCATGTACCCCCAAACATTGAGAGCAGATAGGCGGCAACGGCTGTTTTAGGTAATAACGCCTACCATATTGAAAAAGAATCGATGCTCGAAAACATCGATACATCGTTGTTCGTTTCACTGCCTTCTCTATATATCTACTCTGGATCGGGGAGTGTTAGCCAACCCCTTCGAAACGGCATTCCTCCTTCTCTCGTCATTGCTACAATTGCCGAGCGGCGGGATGCGTTTCACCGGCCTTGGTACGTTTAAACCGTCCTCGCCCCACAAAACAGGAAAGGGAAGTAAAACCACTTTTCTTTTTTTTACGTCAGACGATTGGTTTCCAACTATTCTCTTCATTTCCTCATCCTGCGCCAACTGTAGTCAACGTTTCAAAAATAAGTTTGGATTAGAACAATAACACATTGATAAGTAATGCGTGCATCACAGTGACGTTTTATTAGCTCGAGGACAGATCACTGCATAATGTACTAATCCCCCCCCCCTATCCAATCGCCCGAAAATGAACCGTCGAGATCGGTTGACGACACCGAAATGGTATGTTATAATGTCCCGAACCGTTCACCCATTCAAGTGATGACTTTCGACATTCCCTAGATGTGTTGCACGACTAACTGGGAACAGGATCAAACAGAAAAGTATCTTCGATCGGCAGACGGTAACGAAAATATCATAATCTCCCAAGCACTACGTTATGACATACCTAGGCTGGAGAACAACTAAACTGGGAACTCAATCGAACGAAAATAACTGGTGCAACGCATTCCATCACTTTCCTTTACTCCTTTATATTTGCGCTTCATTCTACCAACTAGTCCAATACGGGGTTCACTCATTTATATGAATTCGGTTAAACGTAAAGTTATCCCAACTGGTCACGGTTAAGGTTCTAGGATTTATTGGATTGCCCCTGCGTATGTCTCGGTATTTATCGAGTTCTCAGCGTATAGGTCATTTATGAGATTGTCAAGGTTTCTTGAAAACGATTGTGTTAACAGTTCTGAAATTACATGAAAAACAATGTGAAAACGTGTAACCGAATTGAAGTTCACGATTAGTTCAATCGGGTAAGCTCAAGCTTACATTTACCAGAGGTTGCCAATTCTCCGTTCATGGTCAGGTTTGCCGAAAATGCAAAATGCCGTACATCTGTATTACGTACCGAGTAGGTTGGCTCATGACGTTCACGTAACTCATTCATTTTGGCTTCTCTGACAAACATTTAACCTCAGGTCATTGTGCTCGGGTTCCCCTCGGTTACTTTACCTTTAAATCACTGGGAATGCTCCCAGCCAGTGGTTAAGTGTCCCCAAGTCAACACCATTGTTAAGGCCAACTATCCAACGATATTTCCCCACCTCTCTTCCCTTAACTTGGCATAAACTTGGATCATCATCTTCGCCTTCTGAATTGTTCGATGTGGTAGCGCAGGAGGGCTCTCTGTGCAACCAAACATTTTAATCGCACAAAAACCATAAAATTTACTTTCAAAATCAAATATTATTTGTTGGGTAAACTTCGGGCTGGATTTAATACTGGGATGAGGCTCCGCGAGTGGGATTCCCAAGTTCAAGAGCCGGACAATTTGGGATCACCGACTAATATTCGGCAAGAAAATTTTGGGAACTTGAAAGAGAACATCTTCGTTTCCTTTTCCTGTACTCATATTGCTTTGCGTTAACTCTGCTCAGATACTAATACCTTTTGTCCTACTTTAAAAGTACAATTCTTCATCGTCTTTCAACAACTTCTCGTCTTTTGCTTTCTGTGGCACTACGAAGTAGAAAGGAAAGTTATGTAATCGGCCGAGAAAACAAATTGTGAGTTCCCATCAGATCTATACGTTCCAGACCCTACTGAGTCCGAAAAACACAATTAGGGAAAATTTTCTGTGTGTCTGTGAGCGCGATTGAGCGAAAACGGCAGAACCAAATGGGACGCCCAAATAAGGGTAGGAGCAAAATTCACTTAAAACTAACTATAGTTATCGTAGTGATCAAAACACCAATTTTTTCTTTCTTGAAAAGGCTCTAACGATTTCGATTCAATTTCTTTATACAGACAGGTCGTAATGAGTGGACGGTACCATTCAATTCCCATCTGTGGGAAAATGACGTTTCTAGCTACTTCAGAAATTGCGGAATTCCAATCACCGCTTTTTCATTTACTTTCAGTTCTAAAAGTTCGTACCCGATTATTCCTAAAGGGTGGACACAATCCTTCTCAATAAATCACGTAGACAGTACTATAAATTTTCTGTGCGCTGGTTGCTCACAGCAGAAAAACTGGAAACTCAATCGAACGAAAATAACTGGTGCGACGCATCCCATCACTTTCCACAAGGAACACACTAGTAGGAGCAGCACATTAAACTCCGAAACCTCAAACTCCACCAGTTATCATGTGAAACATTGCCGTAAACAGAATGAAAAAACCAGATTTGATTAGTTGCTAGAGTCAAGGGAATCGCTGAACGCACGTGGGACCAAGGAAAGTTGTGTGATGCGTCGCGTCACGCCTTGCGCGTTTTGTACTGGGCAAGGCTGAATTCACCACACAATGTTTGGTCATTTTTGTCTCCCATTCGTCTCTATCAAATTTTCAAGACACTTCGTTCTTTTTCAGGTGATTTGCCAACCGCTGGTGTCTCAGGACTTCACACCAATCGTCACTGCTACCTGCAAAGCTGGTTACATGACCATAAAAGTACAAACGAACGGATCATTTATCGGTAAGTTCGGTGCTGATCTCCGAAAATAAAAACAACTAAGAGACCCACGGACTCGTCAACCAAGTCGACAAATTAGAGACGCTTTATCTGTTCGTGACTTTTGCTGAAAACGTGACTCTGTTCTCTTAAAACTCTCAACTCCCTCATACCTCATACTCTATCGCTGAAGTAAATTCTAGTCCGAATAATAAATGGCCGGTGCACACGATTTCAAGAGAACGGTTGAACCAAATCAACTATGAGCAAACTCTATCTCAAACTAACTATAGTTATCAAAACAACAATCTTTCGTTTGATACGACCAGCGTATCACCTATTGAGGCATTCAACGGGATTTTTTCGGAAAGGTGCATGTTTACTGTTCTGGAGTAGTAGAACACTGTGAAAAAAGTGAGTCGTTGAAATCGCAGCTGTTCGAATTCTAAAATTTACTGGGTTGCTCCTAATTATCCTTCGACTATTGTTAAACTTTCATCGTGCAGGTGAACTACAGGTATTGATTTTTTTTTTACAACGCCAGCTTAATATGAGCGGGTGATTTATTGAGAAGAAACGCACAAATCGATTTGTGTCGACATTTTTGATAATTCATTGTGCTGCTCCCTTAATTACAGTTTTTACAATTTGTTTGAACCTGTCCGCACGAAAAATGTAGCCGCCATTCAAAAAACATTTGGGTGCTTGATTGCTATACTGACAACATTTAGTTTAAACGGGTTTCGCCTCATACCCCGGTCCAACTCTTCACTCTGAAATCTGTTCACTGACACACATAACCGGACACACGCACAGGTTCGAATTCCTCAATTCCTTAGTGTGCTGAAAGCCGTCCAGTAAGTTTGACCGAAGTCGTTAGAGCCGTTTTTAAGAAATTTAAAAAAATGACGGTTTGTTTCCCAAAAAATCTCATTTTCCGATTTGTTCTGGCATGTCCGGCCAACATTGAGTCACGTAAGCACAATTGTAGGGGAACAAAATGTGGGTATAATTTGCTAAAAGACACTTCGTCAGGTTGAGCAAATTCAGTTAAGGAACTACAGCGAAAATTTGGATACCCCAACAAGAGAACACAATTTACAGCACATTTTGGTTAACTCTGTCCAATTAACTGTCAGAGGAACATTTATAGAGAACGATATATTGGCGTTCACTTAGTGTACACACCATTTGGATTTTCGAAAATAAAGCCGTCGTTTCAAAAACGTAGAAAATACCTACTTTTAATTTTTAGGCATTTGATTCCTTTGTTTATCGAATTTTCACAGAGATAAAAAATATTAATAAATCTCAAATTAGTCACACAAGATAATTTGAATGTGAAATACATAGGGGTACCCCGCGTTTTTTTAGTTCATCCCCCTCCCCCCGTCACACCATCCTCACTCTTCACCATTACGGGCTTAAAAAACGAGCAGCAAACGAAAGAAAAAAAACAGCTCTACGTCCAACAGTTCTGCGAATTGAAATACAGACACACATAGACCATGCGCAAAAATTAGGGGTTCAGAAGGGGTCAAAACTAAGAGAATTAGAGCTGAAACAAGTGTAAGTTGAATAAACAAACGAGAGATGTTTAAAATAGTGCGTTGTTCCTGACCGTGGTAAGTGTTTCGGGTTATCATATTGAACTACCAACTTAATTTTTATGTGAACGCTAGTGACGTATGAGTTGGGTGTAAACGGAAAAAAATTGCACTTATATCGATTACTCTAACTTATTCATTTAATTGTTCAGCTTTCGTTTTCCTACGAATGACATTTTTATGTTACTGCTCATTTGTTTGGAACTGTTCGTACACAAAATTTAATCAAAGACGCTATCGGCGGTTTTGAGCAATAAATGTGTTCTCTTGACAATGATGATGCTTCAAATAAAGTGTTTCGAGGAGTTAAGTTCTCTCTAGACGCCCTGGGCGAGGGCAGTAAACCGAAGGAGGTTGAAAAGTGCAGCGTGGGTCGGATGTGCAGAAAACCTTCGGATTCCAACGAGCCGTTCAAGTCCAGTCTTTCGAGACTGAGCCCTCAACAGGAAAACAAAAGGAGACCAACGCCTACAGTCAAGGCCTGAGCCTCCTGTCGCCTCGGAGGCCTCTAAATCCGCTAGGCTCCCCCCCGGCCGGTTATCACATGCTAACGCGACATGAGGCCCGCCTCGGTCGACCTGGAGCCTGGAGAATTGTGTAATGGGTTTCACAAGTTCCGTCCTGGAGGTGCGGACTCGCTCGAACGCCCTCCAATAAACTCGTCTCGTCGAAATACTCGCCCTTTCGACGGCGGATCGTTTTTGGGGCCATCTCGACTTCCATAGACCTTGTTACGCAAATCTTGATATTTTGTGGCGCGAAAAGACCAAATGGCGCCTCCTGCAATTCCCTCGCAAGTATTCAAATCTCTCGCAACACGTACAACAATATAATACGTGAAAATGCTTGAAGGTAAATCTATGGAAAGTGTTCAAAAAGCCTTTATACAGAAACACATTACAGTGAGTTGCGGCACGTACTTGTGCTTCGTAATCGCAACGCCAACCCAAAATCCTCCCGCTCAAGCAGTGGATATCTTCACTTCGAATCATGTACGTTTCGTGGTATCCTGGTGTCCTTCTTGGGAGGTTCATGATCGACGTCCACGCAGCACAATCGACGTCACGTATCACGACCTGGCATAGTTTGCATGTTGATGTCCAGGAGTTGCCCTTCGATTGAGCAAACCTATTGGGCATACCTATGCGGCTGCAGCTTGGACCACTCCTACTGTCACGAATGGAATACCTAAATACGTGTTTTCATCTTATCTCGCGCTGTGTTCTGGTGAAATAACATTTCTTAGCTTTACTAAGCCCTGTCTGAAGACCAGTATTTTGATTTTGTCAAGGTTGACTTGCAGTTCGCTTTTTCTTTTTATCTAACCAAAGTCCCCCCCACAGGGTTTTCGAGTCTGCAATGACCAGTAGGTATTCATTCAAAATCATCAATGAAGAGTACGAACAATGTTGGGTGCTAGAGGGAAAGAGAAATGAAATTCAGTACTGGTGAATTTAATATTGATGAATGAAACGAGCGATGACAGGAAATACCCAAGTTAGTTGAAAGTTGACTAGAGATCACGTTAGAAATAAAGTTGAGAGCGGATTAACTGGGAGACAGAGTTAATGTGGCGCGCACAGGTATGCATCTTCTGATCAGTGGAACTGGTATGAGCAGTGTCCTCGACAAAAGCAAAAAAGTGTTCTAAAATCGACTTTTGATCATTTATTGCGCTGCTCTCGTCATTTTCACGCTTCTTACGGTCCTCGGGTTTACCTTTCAAATTGACATCACTTAGCCCCGAAGACCTGAAGGCCTAAGTAAGAGTTGTTGATCGACCCTCGAGAAATGAAACAACATTATAAAACTTATATATTCACACATTGTAGCACCATATGCAACGTCGTTGAAAAACCGTTTCCCCCTCAATCATCTCTTTTTAATATATTCCGTTTCTTTGCCGATTAAGGAGATAGTGCGCCCTTTAACGCCTTCAACGTTCTTGTGAATTCTGTCAACAATTTCTCTCTCTCTCTTTCTGACGTCACAGCATCCTTTTCTTTTCCTCTAACCCGACCGGTCGTCCTTCGTTGCCTGCCTTACTCGCCAACTTGAAGTTTCCTGTGGGAAGGCACTGGTTTGTCTGCCGGCCTCCGCATGTCACTTATAACGCGCCCAGAATGAAATATCGAAGAACTTCCGTCGCCCCAGCTGGTAGATTGTGAATGGCATTGGGATGGTTGCACAGCGATATTTTAATTATTGCCCTCATTACTTTCTTTAGACAAACAACAGGCGAAAGACGTGATTGAATAAAAAAAATTGATTCGAGCCGTCTTCAAATTGGTGCGTTTTAATGCTTTATTAGTGCTAAAACTCCTCTTGAAAAATTTGTCAGTTTAATGCGATTGAAAGAGGACGATTTGACCGAATCGGGTGAAATTGGATATTTAGCGGACAGATCAACATGGGAAGCCCAGTAAAAGCGATTCAAAACTAACTATAGTCATCGTCGAGTATAAATATCTGTAATTTCCGGTACCCAAATTGTGTACAAAAAGTAGAATTTTCTTTAGAAAAAATAATTTCGTGTGGGAGTCTGTAGTTACAGAAGAATAAGCTTATACGCAGTTTCAACTGGAAGGTGGCGAGGAGTGAAAACTTACCAAAATATCTGGTGCGTTGCAACACACAACTTTCCTTAGCTCTACAACAATTCACTTTGTACATGGCTAATTCTATTTAATCCATTCATTTATCATTCAGTTAATTTGAACTTGGTCAAACAACACGTCACAGCAGCAGGAAACAGTAGCACCTACAGTTCTGGAATTGATTGTGCTGCTCGTACTCATTCCAGGACCATTAGTGAGCAATTGTTACACAGATAATTAATGAGGCTGTAAACACGAATTTTTTGAAGAAGGATAATAATCACTGTTGCAGAGCTGTTGGGTAATAACTGTTAGAACAGGTAGTAAGTGGAACGGCGGTAGTTGAAATTCAGGATTTCTGAAGTGAGCCCCATGTACCTTATGAGCGTTTTTAAACACTTACACTTTAGGTATTGGATTGGACTACAATACCAATTTTCTTTAACTTTCTACTAACATTCCAGCGGAGTTTATAAGGAAAAAAACTGCGCTAAAAACGCTTTTCGTCGAAAATTTTGATTATTTATTGTGGTGCTCTCGTCATTTTCCCACGAATGGGAATTTTATGGTGTAATTGCCATGTTGAGAGATATCAATATAAAAAATTTAATCAAAATCGTTAGAGCCGTTTTTGAGAAAAAAAGTTGGTGTTTTGATCACTATGATGACTATAGTTAACGTTCGGTGGATTTTTTTCATACCCTTATTTTGGCGTCCCATGATGACCTGCGGGCGAGATATGAAGTTTGAGTTGATTTGGTACGGTGGTTTTCTCTAAAAATCGTTCACAGACACACATACACACAGAACATTTTCCCAAGTAGTGTTTTTCGGACTCAGGTAGACCCTCCTGAAACGTAAAGATCTGAAGAAAACTCAAAATTTTTTTTCAGCCGGTTACATAACTTTCCTTTCTACTTCATAGAGCCAAGGAAAGTAAAAACGAAAGTTAATCGCATTTTTCAAAGCTCGAACGAGTTGAGTTAAATTTTCAGAATTACCTTCTTGTTTTCCAATAAATTAACTTTAGTTCTGCGAGAACATCTCTGAGAAAATTTGGTGAATTGAGATAACCTAATAAACATAAGGGTTTTATCTTTAAACAAACGATTATAACAATTTTCTTCAAAGTTGTGCCCAGGCCCGGATTGACGTTTTTGCCGCTCATGGGCATGAGATGCGCTACCACCCTCTATACCTTACTAATAACGAAACTAATTGAAAAAAGAATAGTGTTGACTTTGCTTTTTAGAATATTTTTAAAACGAGCATAATGTAAATAATGATACCTTTCCTTAATTAGGCATAATGTAATCTCCCAGAACTATAATTAATTATTAGCGTTAATCTGTCTAGGCGTTTGAGTATTTTTAATAAAACAGGGTTACAATTTACAGATAACTCGAGTTTTATTCATAAAAATTGAAAAGTACAATTGAAATAAACACATTTCAGTTAATAATGAGGCATTTTTTTACATTGGCTGACTACAAAAACTTAACCTCGTTTGCAAACTCGGAAATTACAACTTAAAAATCTAATCTTTCAATAGCTAAAACTGTAAGGTTATTCAGCTGCATTATAATTGCCCTTGAGGGAGTAGAGAATGATGTGTTTTTGAAGCAGGGGAAATTAAAAATTTGTGCAGTCGGACGTCAAAGCCTCATCCAACTTTAATTGAATGCGTTTAATCACAAATGGTGATTCCTCAACATCAACATGTCGAGGTTGAAGTTTCCAATTTAAAAACAAACCTACGAAAATTTGTCGGCCCGGGGACGAGTCACATTTTATTCCTCACAACTATTGACGATACTACTCATGTAACGGAGATACCGCGATAGAACAGAAAATGAGACTTACCGAACAATAAATGATCGTTTTTCTGATCTCAAACACACAGACGATTTTAATTTTTACTTTCCGCTACCCGAAGGGAAGGAAAGTATAGTAATCGGCCCAAAAAAAATTTGGGTTTTCTTCAGATCTTTACGTTTCAGACCCTACTGAGTTTAAAAACCTAATTTCGGCGCGTGGTCCGTGTGTGTATGTGTGTGTGTCTGTAGTTCGATTTGCGGGAGAACGGCTGATCCGATTGAGCTGGTTCTTTTTTTGTTTTGTTCGTTATTTTTTGTAGACACCAAAATAAGGTTATGGACGATTTCGGACGATGGGAAGGGGGGTGGGGGACGAAAATGTACCAAAAACTAGGGTTTTTCGCATTTTTCTCGAAAACGGCTCTAACGATTTTGATCAAACTTTCAAATTATCTTTTCCTAATCAATACCTAACTTTTCTTCTCCATACATATCTCCATGAAAATACGGTGAACGGAGATATGGGCCCCAGAAGCAAAAATAGGTTTTTTACGCTTTTTGGCAAAACGGCTTCAGCGATTTTCACCAAACTCACAGGATGTTTTCAAATAGTTAATACCTACATATTCTCTTCAATAAATGTTCCTGTGACGGTCCATTGAACAGAGATAAAAATCAAAATGTGTCGAAAATAACGTTTTTTCGACTATTTCCGTAAATTCCAGGGTAACTTTTTCACCAGATGTGATAAATTCTAATGGAGAGTCTTTTAGTCACCCATACCAACATTTTGTTCTCCATAATTATTTCTGTATATATATGTTGAGCGGAGATATAAGCCACGTTAACTCAGAAAAGGAGATTTGTCGAATATTAATTTATCGGTATTCCAATTTTCTCAAAAACGTCTCTAACGATTTTGATCAAACTTTCGGAGTACTCTCAGCTAACTAGTCTCTACATTTTGTTCTGTATAGATGTACCTGTAAAAATGCGTTGAACGAAGATATAGGGCCCGCCTATGTAGGTGGTGTTCGAACTTAGAGGGGTGGCGGAAAGTTGTGTGTTGCTACGCACCAGATATTTTTTTTTTAATTTCTTCATTTCAGAGGGTGTTTTTAACTATTCAATACAATATTGTGTAGTGTATATCACGCTGTTCCGATGAGCAGAGCGACCAGCGAGCTTTTTTGAACATTTTCGGCATGTTCACGATAAATACGAAGTTTAATTTGATTGACTTGGACTCCGTTGACTTGGATGTATCGGAAAACGAGATTTGCCGCAATTTAAATAATCGCTTTTCCCGATAAACTCTACAACTTCATTTCATGTAACTCTCGAGCCTCTATGATAAGTTGACTATCCCTAGAAAGTACGAACCCCTATAGAGCGCATAAGTTTACGACTCATTTTCTGCCGGCAGTGCATTATAATTCAACATGCGCTAAGTTCGTTGCTGTATTTGACTCAACTCAAAATGGGAGAGATGATAATCGCATACCATGGGCTGTTTTCAGATTTTGTCACGCACATACTTTTTGTTCTCATAGTTTCCAACACAGTAGGAAAGCATTTTATTTAATGTAATTTCACAAAAAAGACTCACTGGCGTATTTAAATTATTCAATTTGATTTGTGCTTTCGATCACTTTGCAGGAGCTCTGCACGCCAAAGACTACAGAACGCCTTCCTGCCTCACGTACGGAAATGGCACGAGTACCAGTTTCCTAGTCGTCAACTTATTCGCTCCAGTGTCGTCCTCAGAATATTGCGGCGTCCTCGTATCGAACGTAAGTACACGCCAAGTGTTTTTTTTAAAAATTACTTTTGGGTGTAAAAGAGCCACGAAATTGAATACGGGTGAAAAATAAGCGGTGAATGAGATGAGCTGGGAAGAGAGGACTGTATTATACGGGAAAACATGGGTTGGTTAGGTCATAAGAGATTCGAGAGAAAGTTCTGTGTAGCTAGTAACAACGACAGGGAAACTGAGAGGGTGCGCGACTCGTACAGGTCTATGAATAGTCTTGGGTAGAACTGTTGTGAGCACAGATGAGAGAGGGATGAGAGAGAGTGAGAGGGATGAGAAGTGAAATAAAGGGAGGGAGGGTACAGGAACCGAACTATTGAGAGTGTATTGCCTGCTTTGGAAGTAATAATAATTGTGTGCAACAGGCTTGGAATAATATAAGGAAGAAGGTTTGAAGTTTCGGCTGCTCCAATATCAAACAGGTCGACTTCGGCAGCTCCATTCAGATTGATGAGTCTTCAGAACCAAATTGACTCAAACTGAACTGTGCCAAACAACTACTTTTCACTGTTCATAATAAAACGGGGGCTTTAATGTGGACGCCACTATCAAGTGCGACTGCATATAATTTATGTACGCAACAATTTTTTTGAAAGGCAGTGAAAGTAGTCAATGATTGGCCGTTGTGCCATTCTCTTTGACATCGGCGACATTCTTGGTGAACTGGGAACGTTTAAAATAGAACTGACCAGCTGATTTTGGTCAACATAAAGTGTCTTCGATATTTATGTTAATTTATTGTGCTGCTCTCATCACTTTCTCGCAAATATGTTCGCTTCTTTATAGTAGCGTTATATCATTTGGATCTGTCCGTAGAAAGGCAAAAAAATTTGTTTCACGAATGGTGCCCCGAAGAAAAATCAAAATTCTAATTTTCAGTTTCACGTCTCCGCCATAGTGCAAACTTCCGTTTTTTTGTTTTTTTTTTTCTTTTAGAAAACTGATGAAAGGTCGGTGCCAGTCGCCGTGAGGATACACAAAACGTTAGAGCTGGCAGACGATAAATTCTACATCATCACGTGTGGGAAAGCAGGCTTCAAAAACGCACGGTGAGTCAATCGCTTAATCGTTAACGAGTAATTCATTCGTAATGAGCCGTCGACGATTCATTGAACATCTTCCATTAAGCGGTAATAACGACCCTGGCTCTAATGAATTATATGAGGAGCGTAAATCAATTTTATGGACGTCCGCAGGGCGCTTTGGCATTTGTTCCGGACTGCCAGAGACCAAGATTGTTGTAATACAACAGCGCAGCGGCGGTTCCGCCGTTCACAGAAGATGCTACCTCACGATCCCTTAGATTTTCAGGCTTCATAAAAAATACGACAGAATTTTACAGAGAGATGCAACGGCGCTAAACGAGAAATGCGTAGGCGGGAAGGTATTTGGGTTTATTTGGAACCAATATACGAGAAAGGTTGTGTTTGTTCCTCTACAAACATGATAGAAACCTATTCTAGAATGCCTTGGAGGAGGTGATGTGGTCGAGGGAAGTGTGGGGGGTTACTCTATGACGCAAGAGAAATACTAGGCCCTTCCTGACACTCTTGCAGAGACCATAGTAAGAGATTATCTACCAGAATACTGCCGGACACAGTTGCTGTTGGAGTACTGTTGTAACAGTTAATGTACAAAGTATGTACAACGAACTAAGCAACGAGGAATAATGCATGTAATGGGCTTATACAATCCGTCACACAAAGGTTTAAAAGTAAAAAAGAAAACAGCAGAAACAAATGACGTGATAACCAAATTTTCCAGCTCATTCCCCACACAACTCAATCTTTCGTCAT
This sequence comes from Pachypeltis micranthus, assembly GCA_020466155.1. Classification (NCBI taxonomy): domain Eukaryota; kingdom Metazoa; phylum Arthropoda; class Insecta; order Hemiptera; family Miridae; genus Pachypeltis; species Pachypeltis micranthus. The sequence continues at coordinate 51,643,785 of CM035770.1, read as the reverse complement.
TTCAGAAATGAGACGTCCATGGTCTCACTGCGAGTAATGGACCCCGCTCGAACTCGACGCCTCCAAGAAGTTTTCTACGGCCATCCCTACGTCATCAGAGCCGAAATCTCCAAACCTGACGGTAAGACGGTTTACTTCAGGCAACAAGTACATTTAAAGTGATTTGTTGGAAGCCTCCCAGGACCCTGTCCATAATTGTCATAACTTATGGCCATTTTAATTGTCAAACTTTGGAGTTCTAACCCCTAGAAAGCGTTTTTTTTTTCCGCCGCAGGAACGCACAGTGTGAGAGTCAAAAACTGCTTCGCTTTCAATCGGCGGAACAACAGCGTTCAGCTAATCGACGAAAGAGGGTAATTACCTTTTTTTACTCTGGAGGTGATAAAAGTGTATATAAATTTGATTAAGGCCTTCCTGAATGATCTGGGAATATGCTGTTTGGGCTTCAACTTCTGTGCTGGACGATCCAAAGTGTCTCAAGAGGCTGCACTTCAAGCACTTGAGACACCCTGGGTACCCCATCCTCACTGTATCAATTTGAAAAGGATCTTAGTATTGCCGGACATTGAGCTCATCAATTCTCATTCTATGTGGATTGAAACTTGGTTTACGAGCATCAATCCCTGTGGAAATAGCCTACTTCTTTTCAAAATTCTATTTTATGATGTATTCCCCCTATTTCAGAGCAAACATCGTCAGTGCTTTTAGTCAACAAGCATAACTAAGTATCTTTCAGGAAGGCTCTCGTGTTGAGATGCATGTTGTTTATGTTGTCCAACTTGTTTCTGAGGTCACTTAATTTGATCTATGGCAAATTATCTTTCAGGTGTCCACTGAACAGGCAAGTCCTGTCGCCGTTTGTATACGATGAATCAAAGGGCATCGCAGATTCCACTTTGTTCTCCATGTTCCAGTTTCCAGACGGCAACCAAGTCCATTTTCAGTGTGACGTTGGCGTCTGCAAAGGTGAGTCTTGACTTTACGGTGTTGTCTCATATTGTTGAGAGTGTGTAGGGCTGACTGACTGAGTGAGCCATTAGGAAACTGACAAGAAATGTGGTTTTACGATGTGCTTGTGTGAAGAATCCTAAGGGGGTACAAGGCTTCCTTCCACTGAGCCTCCTTGTGGAGCTTAAGGTCCCAGTAGCTTGAATGCTGTTTCAATATTCGCCTGGTTTTCGGAGAGGTTGTTATCACTGTCTCTCTTTGAGGTCCTCTTTGAAAATGCGTCGTCGTGACTTCAGTCCAATCATCGTTTTTCCTATAACCTAATGGATGTAATGCGCCATGCCACTTGCAGACCTGCTGGTACGTTTGGATCGATTTATTGTCGTTCGCCAGGTACATGTGTTTGTGGGTGACTAAAACAAAACTGCCCACCTCGCCCATCAGTCATGAATTTTCGAAATGCAAATTGGAAAAGCTGTGGGATGCTGTTGAGCTTCTGGAGGGAATTACTTTTGAAGAGAGTAGCCTGCAAATCTCAAAGCACATCTTTATTCACATATTACCAGTTTACTGTTTCTAGAGTATTTGTATTTGCCTCTTGTGAAGAATTAGAAAGTAGATAGCAATTTACCTCACGATTGCGGTTCATCTCAACAATTTTACCACTTTCAGGCATATGCCCAGAATTGAATTGCGAAGACGACATCTCAAGAGGGTCAAATATTGATGAAGGAGTCATCGTCGCATCAACCAGCGTTTTCGTCCTTCAGCCTGGAGACGCTGCTGGTAAGTTCGTATTTATCAACGATTGATTACTATTTTACACCAAATAGTCTGCATGTTGATGGTGCGGTATTGTCAAAAGGATGGGTAGAAGTGCCTAGCTACTACTTGCCAGAGGAGTTAAGACCTTCCACCTGGGTGGCTCAGTTTAAAAGAGGGCAAATGCGGGAAAAAAATGGACCTCGATCAAATTATGCACAAAAAGCCGGGAGTAAGGGTGGGTGGTGTGTGGGAGTGCAGAGCACCACCACCACCACCCCCCATAAAACGTTCTCCCTGATTAAATGAGTCTCGTGCAGCAATTTTTTAATAAGAGTATTTCTCAGTTCGTCAACAAAATGTTTATACATGTACATTTTTACACAAACATCAACGAGTTTTGGTTGAGGAGTATTTGTGCCCTCTCCTTCATTATCGAAGAAGCCCCCTGCTCACTATTTGTCATAGAATCTGGCTATGCTTTGATTCAGTTCAGTGAGGACATGATATTGTTCATATGATACGTAATGCTCGTCACCTATACTATTGTGACATCCCTGACATCGAGACAGGACATGCAGCTAGATGGCCATTGTTGAAGAGGAAGAAAGAGAAGGAGAATATTATTACGTTTTTATCAACAGAGGCCCTAAGTTTTTACGGAGCATTTATTACTTTATAGTTGTTAATGAATAAATACCTAATTATTAGTTAGAGGGGTTAGTGTGCGCCCCATACCAACCACTGTACGGGTTTTACTACTAAAAGAGAAGCGGCGACAATTAAACGAAAATTGAAATTTGATTAGATATACGAGTACTAAACGATATGAGAAATATCCGATACGTTGCAACACACAACTTTCCTTAGCTCTGCGTCAATTCACTTGTGTACATGGCTTTTAGTACCAACTCAATTCATTCATCACTCAGTTTATTTGAACTTGGTCAAAGAACACTTCACGGCAAGAGAAAGCTATAGCGCTTACAGTTCCGGAATTTATTGTGCTGCTCGTACTCATTCCCAGACTATTATTGAACAATTGGAACTCAGAGAATAATGAGGCTTTTTTTTTTTACTTTTACTTTCCTTGGCTATACAAAGTAGAAAGGAAAGTTATGACCGACTGAAAAATAAAAGCAGCTCAAACTTGATATTTAGCCCGCAGGTTACCACGAGACGCCAAAATCCACCGAAAGTTGAAAGTTAACTATAGTGATCAAAACACCAAATCTTTTTCTTAAAAACGGCTCTAACGATTTTGATTAAATTTTTTATATTGATAGGTCTCAATAAGGCAATTATACCGTAAAATTCCCATTCGTGGGAAAATGACGAGAGCAGCACAATAAATTATCAACATTTTCGACGAAAAGCGTTTTTAGCGCGATGTTTTTCTTATAAACTCCGCTGAAATGTCACTAGAATGTTGAAACAAATTGGTTTAGCAGTCCAATCCAGTACCTATAGGGTGAGCATTTAAAAACGCTCATAAGATCCGGAATTTTACTCAGCACTGGCAGTCACTCCAGAAATTCCTGAATTTCAACTACCGCTGTTTCGCTTACTACCAGTTTTTACCAAATAACTCTGCAAAAGTCATTACTATCCTTCTTCAAAAAATTTGTATTTACAGCCTCATTAATTATCTATGTTCCAATTGCTCAATAATGGTCCTGCAATGAGTACGAGCAGCACAATAAAATCTGGAACTGTAAGTGCTACTGCTTCGTGCTGCCGTAAAGCGTTGTTTGACCAAGTTCAAATTAACTGTGTGATAAATGAATTGATTAAATAGAATTAGCCATATAAAAAGTGAATTGTTGTAGAGCTAAGGAAAGTTGTGAGTTGCAACGCACCAGATATTTTACTATTTTACTACTGTGACATATTAGAACAATTCTAACCTCAAATTCGTGTTCAGCGACCTCAAAAACGTTAGGTAAACCTAGTGGCATGCCCAGCACATTCCAATTTTGTTTGTTTATTGGGTTGTGAATTCTCCATCCCACACATCTAGCGCCTGTAGTGCAAAGGAATTAAGAAACAACGTGCTGATCCACTACAACAGTGAGAGACGGTCATGTTGATTAGGAAACAGACCTTGAGTGAATGTGCATCGTCTTGTAGGACTGTTTTGGGGCTGTGTAAGGTCTATGTCTACACGTTTCGTATTCCTTAAATGTACAAGTAGGTTTTATAAGATGCCCACACCTACCCACTGCCTTTGCTGTTGCCACTGATATGACAATCGCAGTGAATCTTGATATTTTCTTTTGCAGCTCTAACTGAAGTGACTGAAGCCTCCATCTGGTCAGGAACTTGGCCTCTCTACTTGGCCATAGTTCTTGGCGTGCTGTTTCTCCTCATGCTCATTTTGAACGTGTTTCTCTGCTCCGCGATGTCTTGCTCTTGCTCTAGGTCTCAAATTATTGAGAAAGAGCCCTCCATTATTGAAGACTACGATCCTTACAGAAGCTGGCACGGGACTCACTACTCATCCAGGTATGCATTGAACTCAGACTGTCTCTTTCGTGATTGGCTTCCGTTTCCTCACAAAAAGTGATCTTTTCATCGCGTAAAGGTTTTAGGACAAGTTTGAAGCTATATGGCTACACCCAGTGGTGAATCAATCACTATGTCTCAGAAGGCGATGTAGTTCTTGCTTGGGTTTCATGTTTGGTCAGGTCAGTGAGGAGTTCGGCAATTTTTCAAGATTCAATAAATCATCGGCAAAAAGCAAACAATCCAAGAAAACCTCAGTCCTCAGAGGTAAGAGCGCCTGAGCGAGGTGTTGTATGAACCCTTTGTCCAGTGAGCACTGCAGCATTTCAACAACGTCATAGCTTTCCCACATTCTCATATATATATTGTTAAGGTGTACTGAAATGAAAATTTCGTGCTCCACTGTAATACCTAACACACAGGGCAGGTTTGGAGGACCACGTGGAAATCGATAAATTGAATGTGAACAAAAGGGGGCGAAGAAGGGGAAGCTGAATGAGAGAAGAACAATAAGGAAATTAATTAAAAATAATGAGTTCTCCCAAGGAAAGCTGGAGCAAAGAAAAAAATGAATTTAACTTTCGTTGGGACCCTTGATGAGGTTTGAGGGAGTTGATGATGAAAAATACGGCGAATGTGAAAGCGAGAGGTGCAGGATAAAATTGGAATGATTTTACCGATGGAAAGTGGTTGGAAGCAGCAGCGATGATGGAGGGGGGAAATGGGATAAAGGACAAAGGGTGACGACGCGTGAAAAGGTTTGATGGATCGCATTGTATAGAATCGGATTGAACGTAGAGAAACTGTAGGAGATGTGAAACAGCGCTGGTCGCATGAGCAGCCCAACAGGAGGAAAGTCGGTGGGGTGATGCCAGTTTTGGTGTGTCTTGGTGGGTATTGGGTGAACAAAGTTGTCAAGGCCACGCTCGTTTGCTGCCCCTTTCTGTTGTGAGCTGAAGGAGCAGAGAGGCCTGCAATATGGAGAGCGGAGAGTTAGATAGGCCTCAGTTCGGGAAATTTTCGCCCCAATGTTAACCATATATTCAAATCTACTTTTCATTTATTTAGTTCATAATCAGACAGCTCTATTTGTGGTTTCTTCTAAATTTCAATCACTAATGTTACGAGGGGGGTTTGGAGACGCTTTTGGGGATCCGCTGACTCAGGCAAAAATTACGGCATTCGCGCCGGAGCTCGATCCACAATCCTCGACTTACGTCGAGAATTATGAATCGAGTGTCTTAACCACTAGACCACGATCAACCGCTTGCCTTTAAAGGGAGTCAGGCGGTACACTAGCATTATTGTTGTGATCCTGTAAGTATTGGGAAAGGGCGCAAGGAATCACGATCAAACGGTCCAAACGAAATATCCGATAGGAGTAAAAAACTATAGCAAAAAGTTCACTTAGAGTTACAAAACGGGAGAAATTTGTTTGGTTTTCAGACTGTCAAAGGGCATTTACCTGTACACTCGCAAAGAAGGTGATTGCTTCAAATCAGGTTATTTGTACCATTTGATCCTAACTTACCATCAATTTTAGAAGTCAATGCGTCCAATATGGCGACTGGGGCAGTGCTTTCTTGAAGAATGTCTTCAGGGCAAGACCGCCCAATTTATTTTGAATCCAGAATATGCCACCATTCAGACAGAGGCTTTGGCAAATTTTTTCGGTTGCAAAAATGTTTATGATGGGACATTGATTTACGATCAGAAGTGATCATAAAGGCCTCCCCCTCCCCCTTTCCATGGTGGCACTGGGGAAACCCCTACTGTGGCCACGATTAACCCCAAGCACTCTGAGGCGCACTGCAGCCAGCCCCTCACACATACACAGTACTAGCTCCCCGCGCTCCAGCTCCACCTTGCAGAATCTGCAATTCTGCACCTCTGACTTACCAATCTTGCCAGGTTGTTCCTTAGTGGACATTGACATGTAAACAGGCCACATTATATCCATATACTTTCTCTCTCCAGACTGAGGATCTCTCTTGTTCACTCCCTGGAGAGTCTAATAAACAGGCTTGACTGCCTTGGACCAGTCACATCCCGCCAATAGGCAGCCCTGCACTTCTCCTCCCACTTACCAACCTCCTTGATCAAGTGGCTTTTGTTAGTCCCCCTACAAAGGGCTCAGGCCCCACTGTGAGAAGTGCAGACTGGGAGTCCTTGCCAGTTAGTCGCCCTCCTCGTTCCCTTCTATTCCTAAATGACCTGTCACCCAACACAGTGTTAATGCGCCTTCAGGCCAGTCAGGCATTCTCAAACCAGCCCTGATGTGACGGTATAGGATGCCAGAGCCTTAAATTTAGCCTGACTGTCTGATATAATATATATTCTTTTCCTCCTCAGGCCCCTACAGGTCTGTTTCCTTACTTGATGACTGTACCTATACCCTCGACGAGGGTTTTATCAGGAATGGAAGTTGCAGTGCATGGAAGGCCAGCCCCTGCAGCATCCACCGAACTCAGACCTGTGGAGGTACGGCAGGTATTTGGTCGTTCGCCAGTCTCCCGGTAGGAAGCTGTTGCCCGTGTTACCGCGCGGAGGTGACCACTTGAGGAATCCCGTACCATCTGGGAGGAGTTCTTAATCTGGTTTCCTACCTGATCTAACTATTTACTTGGGTGGCAAGTTTCAAAAGGACAGATCAACTATGACCACGTTTCTTAGCCATCACCTTCTTCGCAAACTTTGCAAAATGGTTATAGGCTAGCTAGGTAGCAGTCAAAGCTGCTAAGTTTGTTTGCCCTCCCAACAACCGTCGCTCACTGTTGTAGAAACTACAGTGGAGCAGCACATGGTTTCTTGTTTCCTCCGCACTGAAGGCGCAAGACGTGCATAATGGAGAGTCTTTCAGAGAAAAGAAGTGGAGCCGCGCATTGAAGTCACCATGTACTGTGAGGAACTGGCTCATTCAGGGGTCTGGCTCAACCCATTTTCTTGAAAGACGTTCACGGATGTTGGGGAAGAACTCGTACGTATCACGTCCCTTTGAGGAGGATTCCCATCTTGCTTGCCATTTCTCTAGCGCGCATTCACAAGAGGTGCTGCATGCACAATGTCACAGGAGGAAGCCCTCCTTGGAATACTGTTGCAAGTGCACCCAGTGGTATCGCTGTCTAGATCCCTGGCCCATAAACTCCTGCACCTACTAGGACGTTTAACTGATCGCTTCAGCCTCAAGAGAGGGCCCACCCCTTTCCCATCTGAATCTTCCATGGATTGGAAGCTCGAAGTTAAACTTCGTCTGTATCGAGTCCCTGACATGCAGAGCAGGCCCCTCTGCACGCACCTTACCCAATATCAGGTGGTGCGGCGCACTTCTTCCCCACCTGACAACACCCAATTCCAGCATACGAGCCACCTGTTGGAGGGCAGCTCTCACCACATGTATGTGGAGAGGAGCAAGACCCATCACAGCTATGGCGCTGCTGTGCAGTTTCCTCGACCCTGCTTGGGGAAAAATAGGCGCTCAAGTCGTAGACGTTCGTTGACTAAAAATGTCAGGATTACAAGTCATCCGTTGCGGGGATAGTAAGTGCCATTGGTGAAAACGAAAACCGACTATTCGACACGTTAGAAATGGCGAGGTTGAAGCTTACAGGGAATCGATGTGTTGAGTGCGTCTACCCTGGAATTTCTACTCTTTCCGAACCGTAGACTTGATCTACTCCTCCAGTAGATTTTTTTATACGTCTTGCTACACTATAGTTTCACAGTTTAGCAATAAAATATATTACTTTCGCCGAATAAATTTATCGTTTTATTCTTTTATCTTTCTACCTTTGACTTCAAATTAGTAATGTAAAAAGTATCAAAAACAGTGCAAACGGGTTTTCCTGATTTGGGTTACCCTCGATCGTCTACTACCGATCTCTTAACCAAAGTACAATTATCGAATCATTGTGCAGAGAATTCGGCACATACCCGAATGAGGCTTTGATAGTAACTGTTCAGTGTGAAGTCTCAACACACAAAGCCGCTAACATAGTGAAACTTGTGCTGAGCTGTTTGTCTAGCCCAACCTTCAGATCACACTTTAAATAGCCGTTGAGTCACGAAACTCGTGTTATTGCGACGTTTTCTCATCAATCTTCTCAATTAAATTTGAATCTGGAGATAATTGGACTCATTTGTTCTTATTTTTAGATACTCGTTGAACGGTAAAGGAGGGGACTACCGAAGCGGAGGCTCAACGTTGAATTCCGCCCGTTCCGTGTCGACCAATTCCGACCATTACGCCATAGTTGAATCCTCACGACATCGAGATCGACAACACCCGTCCCATTTGAGTTATCCCAAACACTGATTGCCATATTAATACATCCCCTCTCCTGCCCCACTCTCATCACGTTTGTATGATAACTCCCCTCTAAATCACTTCCTCGTTTTATGAAGGTAATTAAAACATAAGACCACACGAAGTGAATTTAAAAAGACGCTAGTTTTAAGAGTTGTAACAAGAACTTGTACATTGCTACTTGAATTTAGAGTCTAACCAGTCTATGAGAGTCTAATGTATGTAGATGTTAAGGTTGTTAATTGTGTCGATACAAAAATTAAAAATTTTGTAACTTAGTAGATAAATTGTAATTTATTCTATAGGATTCCATTGAATTTTAGCTTCTAAGTCTTTGTCTGCTGTTTCACGCTTCATTGCGCTAAATGGGGACACTTTGTAGCGAGCGAAAGAAATACAATTGCCGCCATGATAAGTACAACGTGGCTGTTGCTGTCAGCTAATGACAAGTGAAAGAGAAAAAAATTCATTGTTGGCGTTCTTTTATATTTCACTCGCCTGGCTGGAAACTTGCTGTGCTGACCCGACACAGGGGGTCTGTCGCTTGTCAGGAATATTTGTAAAGTATGTGAAGATAGCCGACACAATTGTACAACTAATAATGTGCGTATGAGACTGGGGAAACCAAAGAAAAATATCGGTAGAGCGGCTGCGTCGTGAGCGTAATAACACGTTAACATTCTTGAAGCTAGAACAGATCGCTCGACTATGAACAATGAAGTGCCTTCAATTGGAGGCACAAGAGTTGTGTACGCAGGGTACAGAGCGGTGATGGGGGAAAACATAAAGTTGCTAAAGGTTAACAAAAATCCTGCAAATTATTACACAACGGTTTATTATTCTCATGAACAGCTTGACGCAGCCTCACACCTCCAACACCCATTTCATTCGATTCAGCATCGAAAAATACCAGTAAACCACGCGGAACATGACCTGAGTACAATGTTACGGCGAAAAGTAAATATTCCAGGCGCCTGTAGGCAATTGGCACGACGTGTATCGTCCTTCGACTTCTTTCAATTTGTAAAATTTGGCTCACTATATCTACTGTGATTGCACTATTTTCGCTCTAGACGCATTTCATACCTGTGAGAATTGTTCCATTCGACCCAACATCTAAAAATACCTAGAAAACGATACTGAACACGGCGTTCATAATAAAACTGACGAAATCGCGTTTTTGTTAATTTTTACTTTCCTTGGCTCTAGTAAGTAGAAAGGAAAGTTATGTAATAGGCTGGAAAAATTGAATTCTCTGCAGATCTTTACGTTTCAGACCCTCCTGGGTCCGAAAAACACTATTTGGGAAAATGGTCTGTGTGTATGTGTGTTTGTGAACGATTTTTAGAGAAAACCACCGTACCAAATCAGCTCAAACTTGATATCTAGCCCGCAGGTTACCATGGGACGCCAAAATAAGGGTATGTACAAAATCCACCGAAAGTTAAATATAGTTATCATAGTGATCAAAACAAAATTTTTTTTTCTCTCAAAACCGGCTCTAACGATTTTGATTAAATTTTTTATATTGATAACTCCCAATAAGGCAACTATCCCATACAATTTCCATTCGTGCGATATAAAATAATAATTTCCATCTCGTAAAATTTCGTAACTGTAAGCGCTACTGCTTCCTACAGCCATAAACCGTTGTTTGACCAAATTCAAATAAACTGAGTGATAAATGAAATGAGTAAGTAGAAAAAAGCTAAGAATTGACGTAGAGCTAAGGAAAGTTGTTTGTTGCAACACACCAGATATTTTTTAACCATTTTGTCCCTGTTGGGCGCACGAGAGGGGAGCTTGAGGGTCGAAATAAAAATGAGACTCAGTGAGCGTGAGGAGAACTAATATACGAGCGGAAATGAGTTGAGTTAAAATTGGGCTGAGATGGTGTACAAATGGGCGACACAAGGATAGTACTCGGAACGTGTGAAACTGGGGCGGGCAACCGTATGGGAGAGCGAGAAGTTGCTGGGCGACAGTTGGAAGCAGAATGATTTTGGAAGAGCTCTGTCGTCGATAGGAAAAATAAATTGGGGAGAAAGAAATAAAGAAAGGGGAAAACCTGGGAAAGGGGGCTGTTAGAACCAACTGACTGCAGCTGAGGGATTCCCGCAGGTGAGGGGCAGATATTGAAATAGTTGGAGAAAATTACGCGGTTGGAGACGGGGGAAGTCCGAGGTCAAAGACTCTAACCACTTACCCCCTAACAACCATGTGCTTCGTCCGATCGGATTACCAAATGGAATTTTTGTGCGAAAGAACTTGTTTTTTATACAACATTGAAGCCATAAAACGGCCTGGATGGACATTGCACGACGTCTTGAAACATAAAGCATCAAATTTTGAGTAAGGGTTGTAAATAATTAAAACAATTGGGTTATGTCCGCCAGTAGGCAAATTACTAAAGTTAACGTACGTGAGTTACTCACCAGCCAGAGGAGACGGACTCACCTAACAGCTACGTTAACTTTTGTAAATAATTTTTTCTACACAATTTCATTCGAACTTGGTTCAACATCACTCCAATGCGGCAGCGCTTACAGCTTCGGAATTTATTGTGCTGCTCGTACTGCCGCCCTGACCATTATTGAGCAAGCGGTACACGGATAATTAAAGAGACTGTAAACACTTCCTTCTTTTGCAAGGGATAATCGCTTTCCCAGAGCTACCAGGTGAAAACATCAAATCGTCTAACTGAAATGGCTGTGGTTGAAATTCTGGAATATCTGGAGCAGCCGCTGTATAATTTATGAGCATTATTGAAGACTCACCGTATATGTAATTTTGACTTACCCAGTTGAATTCTGGATGCCGCGAAAGCTCATATGCTCAGCTGTCGAAAAAGGAAGGAGAAGTAGGAAGGAAACAGCAGATACGCGTGAGCTACTAAATAACGAAAAACCAATTAATAACCGGACAGGGTCGAAAACTATCACTTCGAAAATGCGCGAATGCAAGACTGAGAGTAGTACAGGTCAGGTTATACCGCACGCGACATTAACAGCCTCCAATAGACATGCAGAATCTCTTTATTGACCCGGCCCGAAACAACATCGGAGGGTATGTCCTCACACATTACAGTCATGTACCCACCTCGTCTAATATTACCAGAACGATATTGACTATCACTTGAATTTATCTGACGATCCTAATAACCTTTTTACAGAGCTTATAAGGCAAAAACTGCGCTAAAATCGCGCTGCTCTCGTCATTTTCCTGCAGATCATTAGGGGCTGTTACAGCTGTTTTCGAGAAAAAAAGTTGGTTTTTGATCACTATGATAACTGTACCGGAACGAACCAAACCCTTCCATTCAGTGGAGGCTCGTCCGGAGGCATTTGTGCTGACTGGGCACCTCAAATGCCCCAATTCGCTCGAGACTTCGCTACCGTCAGTTGAAACCGAGCCGCTTCCCTCGTAGTTCACCCTCGCTTTCGCTCCCATCCAGTTCCCTGTTTGCAGTGGTTGAACATCTCCGAAAGTAATTCGCGATACTACTTCCCGACTCACCTAGTGAGATACTGCTTTCTATATTAATCCCCCCATAACATAACTATAGTTAGTTTTGAACGAATCAAAATCAAGGCTCATACCCTAATTTTGGCGCCCCATGGTGGCTGGTGGGCTAGATGTCAAGTTTAAGCTGATTTGGTTCAGCCATTTTCTCTAAAAATCCTTCAGACACACACCATTTTCCCAAATAGTGTTTTCTTGACTCTGTAGAGAGCTCAAAAATTTTCTTTCAGCCGATTACATTTCTTTTACCTTCGTAGAGCCAAGGAAGGTAAAAACACGATCCTTCTAAAAAAACGTGTTGACAGTCTAATACATTCCCTGTCATTGCTCATGATGATCATAGCAGCAACACTATATATCCAGTAACTCCAAACGTAACCACGTTCCACATAAAACGTATTAGTTGTTCTACCATGTTTAAATATACTGCGAAAAATAGATTGATTAGCATCAACAGTCACGAAATTGCTTTATGTACGGGGGGGTGTCGCTGAAAGTTGTTCAGTGCATTGCACCAGATATTTGCGCAGTAGTGAATCGAAATTATCACACACTAGTCACTAAAGAATTCAGATTTATCAGATTAAGTATGGAAAGCCACCGTATCATCAGTTCGTCCCATCGCGTCAAGTACTTCATCGCTAGTACTCCCTTCGCAGTTTTTGAACTTGTTCTTAACACAATTCAGCAAAGAGAATCAACACTAAAAGAAAAGAAGTACACTTTATTAGTTTCTGCGTAACATCTTGATAAATGTCTTGACACCAACCACACAAAATATGTAAGCTTGCTGCGTTGTCCGCAGTCAAGAAATAAACATCGGCAACGTTCACACGCTTCGAACTGAACATGAGCGAATGAGGCGCACGAAAAAGCTTGAAGAAAACTATTTCAAATTAATGGAGATCACGGCCGAGGCAAATTCTTTGATACTTGAACAAAAACATAACTGGTTAAAAAAAAAAAAAAGTATATGAGAAGGCGGGAATGACGGACGTGTAAGTAAAGAGGCGTTCAGTCGTTGAGACGCTCAACTTGATCAGAGTCATCAGGATCCAATGGCAGGATCTTTTTGCCTGCAACAAAACAGAGAGATCATCAGAAGTGTGTCATTCTTCGGCTACTGTGATGAAGTAGTCCACTAAGAGGTCTTCCCTGACAAGCGTAGCGTAGCGCCTTCACTGTGTTTCTACTTTCGGGTGAAACAAAGAATATGGACTGACCGCTTGATAACGCTACGACTGCATGTATCGATATCAATCCGTTAGTTATCTCATATTTATTTTATATACCCAGTCTTAATTACATTGAACTAACTCCTTTTCATAGTCTTTGTACATTTAAAATAATTATATAACGGGGTATTACATAATGAACATTAAATAATTGGCATAATGGTACAGCTGTCGTTATTTCTAATTTCAAACATGGCGAGTCAAGCCTACGATGTCGGGCATATTGATAACCTGACCTCGGTCGTGATATATCGATATATTGTCTTATCAGAGGGACCGCTCCCTAATCTTTGCTTTTACCCTACTTTCCTTGGTACTTTCGTTCTCTTCAGACAAAGGGCGTGTGCTTGTTTCACGACAACGCCCACTTTCTCACAGCCAACGTCACCAAAGAGCTGTTGGATTTATTCGGTTGGGACATTGTGGACCACTCTACGTATTCCCCCGACTAGGCTCTTTCCGATTTTCATCTTTTCACCTCCCTGAAGACTCGCATGAGTGGACAACGCTTTTCAACCGACGAGGAAGTGAAGAAAGTGGTCCTCAACTGGCAGAAAGAGTTGGAGGGAGAATTCCTTGAAGTGGGTATCAAAAAGCTTGTGCCGAGGCTCAAAACTTGCATAAAACGTGAAGGCCTTTATGTAGAAAAATAAGTGAGATGTTAACCTACAAAACCCAGTTTTTTTGAAAATATTAAAATCTATTACTATCACTTTCTGGACGTACCTCGTAGCAAATATTGCGAATCAGTTGGCTTCTTAGCCTGTAACTCCAAAATTAGCACGATCCTTTCCAAAAAAATCCTATTGACAGTCCCATCAATTACCTGTACGTTGATATGAACAGTGTTTGAAAATGCTCCTATCACACGAGCGGGATTTATTAGGGAAAACTGAGCCTTGAAAAACTTTCGTTGGAAATTTTGACAGCTGATTGTGCTGCTCTTGTCATATGCTTACAAATGACACTGTTATGTTCGTTGAAACTGTCCAAACAATAATTTAATAACAATAGTGGAGCAGTTGTCGAAAAGAAACGAAATTTATTGTTTTGATCACAATTACAGATAGTTTTAGGGCGACGGCATGGTGACTTGCTGGCTAAACACAACATGATCGATATGATTCAGCCGTTTTCTCTCCATCACGTTGACAGACAGACCATTTTCCCAAATGATGTTATTCGAACTTGGAAGCCTTTAAAATGTAAAACTCTATAGAGAACTCAAAACAATTTTTTGTTTCAGCCGATCGCAAAACATTCCAGTTTATTTCATAGAGCTAAGGAAAGTAAAAATGTGCAATCGTGCTATGAAAACTTACCGAAATGATCTTGAATCTGCTTAAGCGTCGTTTGGGCCTCCATCGATGAACACAAGTTGATGGCAATACCTGATTTGCCGAAACGTCCCGTTCGCCCGATTCTGAATACAGTACAGAAATTATTATTAGAATGAATAATGATTCATGGCACGGAGGATTTGTATGCAACATTAATGACTATGGCGGCGCCACTAAAGGGGACAGTTTGTGCTATGACTGAGACAGGACGACAACCAAAACTATGATTCATTAAGGATCGTAGTATGTCGAAGTAATTTTTTTTTTTAACGGTGGATGCAGGTGATACCCTCACTGCAGCCACAAACGGGCTTATTGTAAGGGCGTCCATGAACCTCAGATCATGGCCCCCCTGTATCACCCCCAGGTCTCACGGCACTGGTCTCACATCCACAAGTTCTGCATTTACCACCTCTTCTGGCTGAAGAAAGGGCCACAGTCCATCACACACGCACAGCACATGCTCTCCCGCCTGTATCCCTACCTCGCAGAACCTGCATATCTGTACCTCGCACTTGCCAATATTTGCAAGGTGGTACCTCAGCGGACAGTGACCTGTGAACAGGCCACACATGATCCTCATATCCTTCCTCCCCAGTGCAAGCACCTCCTTGGCCCTTCCTCTGGAGAGCCGGATGAAGAGTTTTGACTGTCTAAAGCTGGGCAGGCTCTACCAATGGGCAGCCCTGCACCTATCCTCCCATTTGCCAACCAATCTACGTAGGTGGCTCATGGTAGTCCCAACAAAGGGCTCAGGGACAATAGGGATCTGCGCCGATCCCTTCTTCGTCAACCTAGCAGCCCGTTCGTTTCCCTCTATACTCTGATGCCCTGGAACCCAACTCAGTGTTACACTGTTGTCCTCAGCCAGGGCCTTCAGTCTAGTCAGACACTCCCACAGCTGCCAAAATGTAAGACAGTACGAGGCTAAGGCCTTGAGAGTGGCCTGGCTGTCCACCGAGACGTAGATTCTCTGCCGCCTCAGTCCCCTCTGCACACAGACTGTCACCGCAGCCACCTCTGCCTGGAACACCGTGGCCAGCGACCCAATAGGATTGCCGCTCTGATTTTCGGCCCAAAGATGCCTGCCCCTGCAAGCCCACCAGTATACCAGGGACCCAGCTTCAAAAGCGGGAACTCCCCCTTCCCACCTGGATCGCTCATGAATGAGTATCCGAAAGAACATGAAGTTGAACCTCACGGGCATTGAGTCTACCACATGCAGTTCAGGCCCCTCCACCTTCACCTTGTCAAGGCTCAAGTGACAGGAACTCCTCCCCCGCATGATCAGACCCAACTCCAACATACGCATAGCCTGGAGGAACGCCATCCTTCTAACATGTATGTTGAGTGGTGCTAAATCTAGCAGGACCTCCAGTGCATGTTGTCATACAGCCTGCAATACCCAGACACGCCTTATGCTGCAGTTTATTCAGCTGCAACTGCACTGTTTTGGTTTCCTCCCTAGTCCACCAGACCAGGGCTCCATAGGTGACTACAGGCCTAATAACCGCAGTGTACAGCTACCGGATCATCCCAAGCCTCAGCCCCCATGTCTTCCCCACCATTCTCTGAGCTGCCCACAACACCACTGACGCCCACTGTAAGGCTTTTTTCTCGTGTGTGGCCCAAGTGAGCTTCCCATCAAGGAAAACTCCCAGGCACTTGATCTCATGATGGATCTTCACTGCCTTACCACCCAGCCCGAGTTCCCGCAGAGCAAGGCTGCGCCTTCTGGTGAACGGGACCAGGCTCATATTGTGTAGATTGACAAACAGTCCTTGCCCATTGCACCATCTCTGTAGGGTATTCAGTCATGCTGCATGCATTCACTGATTACACTCGCAAATTTGCCCCTGACTATAATTACCTGGTCATCCGCATATCCTATTAGCTTGTAGCCTCCTCCTCCAGCAGCTCAAGAAGGGTGTCGGCTACCAGTAACCAATGGAGAGCACCCCCTGCAGGCACCACAGTGAGTGTCTCCGCCCCCAACTCCGAAAAAACCACCCTGGTACTCAGCATCTCCTTGGTCCAAGAGATAAGGTAAGGATCTACTCCCTTCCTACCAGCCGCAGCCATAATTGAGGCATATGACGTATTGTAGAAAGCCCCCCCCCCCCCCCCAATATCCAGGCAGCAGCACAGCGCAATCTCTCCAGATCTCAGAGTATCCTCCAGCACTATCGCCAGTTCCTTCAGAGCAGTCTCAGTGGATCTCCCCCTCTGATAGGCATGCTGGGAACGCCGAATGGGGTTGTGAGTA
Source organism: Pachypeltis micranthus (assembly GCA_020466155.1). Taxonomy (NCBI): domain Eukaryota; kingdom Metazoa; phylum Arthropoda; class Insecta; order Hemiptera; family Miridae; genus Pachypeltis; species Pachypeltis micranthus. Next base: position 51,626,904 of record CM035770.1, on the reverse strand, counting down.
AGATAGTACTCCTTTATTGATAGTCAGTTGTGTAATTGTGTCATTATTTAATACTACAATAGAAAGCCAAGTAGAGTTACTGTAGGAGAAAGAAGACGATTATCTACTAATGACTACACTAGAACTATATACGTACTAGATCAACCTAGATTAGATAAGAGATCATATTTATCAGTTTAGTTAGCTTTTTGCACTCCTCGTCAGGAAATACGGTCAGTTTTTTTAGCGTGGCAAGAGACACCACTGGTTCGAGGAGACTGGGTCATTGGGTCACGCGTCTCTGTCTAGTTTGCATGAACTGGCGACTATAAAAACTCCAGTAAACAGTGAAACTAGCGGTTTCCCATCTCTGGCCTCTGCAAGAATCACCGCCTTCAAGACTGTAGAGATGAGTAACAGTTCAATGCTATTCATTCTCTATTTTGAGCGCAATCACTAACCCCTTAAGAATCTTCGATTCTCTTAAGACTTTCCTTCCCTTCCTCAACATACGCTTAGGTTCAGTTCAACACGAGGCAGCCAGTAGAGATAAAGAACTACAGCACCGGGTGAACAGGAATAGGTAACGAGATGTTCAAAGATTTTAGAACTGATGAGAAGAATCTCTTTGTATTGATAATGGCTAATAAAAAATTGAAACCAGCCAAGCGAATAAAATTGTTTTCGGTGGAAGTTGTGGCGAATATTTATTTCTGAGCTAGGGAAGATTACCAATTCAATGACAGATCAGCAATAATGTATGAAATGATAGTAATGTTGAACTTTATGAAAACGAAGGGAAATAAACCAATTATTGAAACGTAAATCCAACGATTTAATTGAAATAAACTACCACTCTGATAAGGGTCACAAATATACAGAAAACGAACAAAATATATAAAAGAAAACAAACTTCCCAAAAGAATCAGATTCTACAGCCGAATAAAATAAATGGTGGAGCAACTTCTTTCCATCTTCATCAGTCGATGGCTGGAGAGATGGTTTGGCGAGACGATAAAGATTCAGGAAACAAGAGCAAGAGAGCGACAGAGCTGAGCGAATGCGTTGGGAACCACTTGGTAAAATTTTCAGGAGACTTAGAACGAAACGGGAATGCCTGGGAAAAAACACAACGCGCGTTCGTCTCCAACTCGAAATAACGACTCAATCGCAGCTCCGTTCTTGCCCCGTCAACGTTCTCAAAGAGTCGATTCCTTCACGAAACTGTATTGACTGACTCCTATTAAAGGCACCGGGCGAGCGTGGTCTACTGGTTAAGACAATGGTTCATAATTCTCGACGAAAGTCGGGAATTGTGGATTGGAGCTTCTTGCGATTGCTGTTAATTTTTGCCTGAGTCAGCAGCTCTTCAAAAGCATCTCCAAACTACCTCAGTACAAAACCGCTCTCTCTGAGATGTTTTACGTCACAAAGTAGACTATTTCCTTCCTGTTTTTTTTTTTTTACAGTGAGTGTACATTCATCGTTTAGTACGAGGGTTACAGTACGTGGTTCTCAGTCGTAGAACGAAACTGGGTAATCATTTCATGTCACATCGCACCGTACCATACCTGTGTTTCCCCCATCAACAGAGACTCCATTCCTCGAGCAGACAAAAAAGAGGTTCGTAAAGTTCTACGTTAAAATCAGAATCAGAGCTCTCACCTGTGAAGGTACGTCTCGCAATCGGCTACCCTTTGTTGGTCGACTGGGAGGTCGAAATTTACTACGATGGTCACCTGTTCGATGTCAATACCTGCAAAACAACGAATACGATTATGGATGCATCACACAACTTTCCACAGCCTCATTTACATTCAATCATTTTCGTGGCTTGAGTTACCAATCTACCCATTCGACTCAATCTCTCTTTCACTCAGTTCATTTCAGCTTAGGATCGTGTTCAATTTTGAAATTACCAGTTAAAAAATGTGAGAAATGGTAGGAATTTCGAGGGTTGCTCCTAATTATCTTATGAGCGTTATTGAACTGTCATCTTATAGATAGTTCATTGGACTACTACGTTCCACGCTTGTTTAGTTTCATTCGGCACAGCTTCGACTCAATTTAATTTCAGTTGTGACCAAATTAGTGTAAGTAAACTGCGCTGGTAGAACCTGTTCAGCCCCTCATAGCACTTCAAGCCCTTGACACCAGTTCGTGCTGGTTTCGAAATGTCAGCTAGGATTCACAAAGGAAATGGAGCCTTCACGCTTGAAAAGTTTAGTTAGATTTTGCACTCGCCATTGAGATATTTTACTTTATGTTGATCAAGTTGTGCTTGTAGCAGTGAAAATTTGAAGTTTTCGGGTGTGTTCAAGTTTCGTTTGAAGCTCGAACCTTATAAAGGGCTTAAAACGGCCTGTTTTATGGGATAAGATGGAGAAGAGCTACCGGGACAAGGGGCAAAAACCGAATTTGGTTAGTGTAAAAGCTACAAGAGATAGATTAAGAGAAAAGTACACGACTGGTGCCTTACCTCGCGCTAGGACGTTTGTAGTGATCAAAACTTTTTCTTTGCCCTCTCGAAACCGGTCCAGAACGTTGATTCTCTCGTCGACGGTCAGTTCGCCTGACAAAAGGGCCACAGCGTGTCCGTCTTTCACCATTTTACTACTCAACCAGGAAGCTGTTTTTCGAGTCTGTAAGCGAAATAAATTAATTTAAAAATATGAAAATAAATATTTTTTTCTGTTCGAAGAACATTACAGTTTTTATTGTTCGGAAACCTGACGGGTTTAACCATGCCTGGCCTATTGGTACGTTGTTCTATTCACCACAGTGGTCGGATGTGGCCTATTGCGATGGAGGGAATTTAATTCCCTGCTACCCCTTCCTCTGAAGGAGGTTCCCAATTCTTGAGCCAGCGATAGTCCTTCGCCTACGCCTGGCCAAACGCTGCAAATCAGCGATTGTTCAGAATCCACTTATATGCAAGTAGCTTGCTACCTTTTCGAAGGGCCTCTAAACTGCGTCTAGTGGCAGCCACCGTCAATTTCTACTGCCCCGCAACCAGTCGGATGTTCAGTTTCGCCATCTCCCCTTCGCCTCCTTCGGAAATGTAATACAGCCCACGATTTCCGTAATCTTGTGGCATGAATCATTAGGGCGGAAGCAGTTTAAGCTTCTGCTTTCCACACGTGCCGCTATCTGCCGAGAAACGCGATTCATCATTCGTCTGCCATCTTGTATACCCAAAGTCCACTTTCCCCGCCCCTTCGCTCAATGGCTACGTTTCTTGTTGAATTTTGAGAAGTTTTTTATTTTTATTTCGCCTTAATATTTTAATTACCGTCATATTAGTTTACTTGTAAGATCCCCTGAGAGGTTTAGTTTTAGTTTCAATTGCGTATATTTTACTTTTCTCTCGTTATAAAGTTTTTTTCCAATATAAGCTGAAGTTCTTTTAGCATATTTCTTTTCGTTTCCTTTTTGTGCGTTTGCTATTATTTATCTATTTAGTGGTCGTGGGTTCATCCCCACGTGAATGGTGTAGGTTTGAAATTGTACAATCTTCGACAACGTATGTTCCTCGAAACCAAGCTCAATTGTAGAATTTAATCCATCAAAGGGACGTCAATACTGTTGACATTGCCTCATTTCACTCAAAACTCTGTTGCACAGGCAGCCTTCATTGCCTGCGTCAGATTTCAAGTGGCGATAAACGACTTTAATGAGTGTGCCTTGAAACTGCATGTTCGAGAGCAGTCAGATCTTTTGTTGTATTCTCCATTTATTTTCTTTCCAACGAAGTAATATCGTTCTCAGTGGCTAATAATTTTAATTTCTACTTCCGTTAATTGACGATCATGGAGCTCCATAGCCTCACACGTATTGAATAAGTGTATATATTTTATTTTAAAATAATTATATGTGATGGAATGATGTTTCTGGACAACACCAACTCCACTATCTACAGAAACTGCGTCTTATTGTTCATTTTATTTCACGTACTCAAACAACAGTTACGTGCCGCCATTAGCTGCTCAGTAAACCCCTCACGGCTTTCTTTTAAGCTAATGATAGGAAGGGGGGAGTGATCGGCGAAGGGCTTGTAGAGCTCTCAGACAAAATTAGGGTCTCAACCTTGATCTCCCAACTATTTTGTGCGCTCTGATAAAATTGTGGTAGGCAGAGGAAGTAAAATAAAATTTTGACCACCAGCAGGTGTGGAAGTGTTTGGTGATGAACACGGAGATTAACAAAAAATCAACAAACGAAATAGCACTTTCGATAATACAGAAAAAAATAATAATAGAAAATAATAGTTTTTATCTCGCTGTTCTACTGGATGCACTGGGATAGGACGTGGACTGGCGGTGATTGGTATAGCTCCGTGTGCAGTAGAGGAGAAAAAGGGTCGAAGCAGGTAACTGGGTAGCGTGGATATCCTGTCAGTGTTCCAGACAGAAAGATACTGAATAGCCACGGGGATATACAAAAATGAATTGGGCAGGGCAGATAAAAAAGGAGTTGAAGATAAGATGGCAATAATTGGTCGCCGATAATGGTGGTGGCGATGCATAGGTGACAAGCGCCAACAATTCATTTGCTGTAAACAGGGCTCCTCACTCTCAGGTAGCAGTCCATGTGTTACACGCGTAATTGTCACTGCTCTCGTACTTGGTTTCCATACCGGCAGCTACTCAGTTTTGAAACCTACTGTTATTTAGTGCCATCAAGGGGAGAGCAGGCTTAGTTTGAGTTTCATTTGTACCCAAAAGTTATAATTAAAACTAGTTTCGTTCGGAATACGCGTGTTCTAAGTGCTTTACCATGTCTTCAGATTATGAAGAAGGAGGAATCCCGAATGTTCGTGCAAAACATAACATGTATTTAATTGTATTAGAACCACAGTTAATTCGTTGTTGCAGTTTCTTCACCCCCTACCCGGTTAGAACAGCATATTTGTGGAAGAAACTGACATTGGAGATGAAAGACTAAGAAAACATAACTTTTCTCTCAGGATTGCGTATTTTCCTGCTGTCTATACGCCAACACATCTCACAATCTGAACGTACGCTTTCGATAAAAGGGTTACTTTGAAGCGCTTGAACAACACGTGGGACACTGGGCATTTTTAAATTCTGATTTTCAACAAGGGCTGCAAATATAGAAAAGACGTGCGCTTTGGGCCAAACAAAAATGGGGCAGAGTAAGTAACTAAATCGTCTCTTGATTGGGCACGTCAGGCACATTAAGGAGTAGTTACCTAATAAACAACACCTGCTAGAACTTAGGTAAATCAAAAGGTTGATGGCGAGCGAGGGCCAGGGATTAATTCAAATGGATCCTGACAACGACTATGTCACTCACTCAATTCACATCTTTAGGTATTGAGCAGATGTCAACTTACTTGGCAAAAAATGATGACCTGCCCGACGGTTATGCCTCCGTAAATATTCGCTATCGCCTGATACTTGTCGTCTTTGTGCTCGCAAATGGTATAAAATTGTTGAATATTGTTGAGGGACTCCTCTTCTCGTTTCAGCCGAATCAGAACGGGATTGGGGACGATACCTTTGGCGAATTGCATTACTTCTTCGTCGTACGTTGCGGAGAAGAACATTATTTGACACGTCGACTTCAAGTATCTGAAACGTGAGACGTGATGCAATAATTTCTTAACGAAAAATGAAGGTAATTTACATAACTGGGAGGGAGTAAAGTCTAGTAGGACTCTTCCTGTCTTTTACCGAGGAATGGAGCGTGAAACAAGACTGCAGCAGTCAGATGGTGTTAAGGGAGATGCGATCGCGCTAAGCTGAACCAAAATCCTTGTGAGTGCTGGTGAGACCTGACATGAGTATGCAATACTAGGCAGGAGTGAGGCATCCATTGGTGGGGTAGCCAAACAGCAGGGGCGGCAGAGGTAGCACCGAACAAGTTCTCGCCTCTGACAAAATGGGAGTCACTCTTAAACCTTCCCCGCCACACAGTAGCCAGGGCCCAAAATATGCTCTTAGCGGAAACAGGAAGAAGGTACAATTTCTCAGATCAAATTTCTGAGAGAAGCTCACAAAAAAACGAGACTGACTGGCCTGAAAACTTTGGCAAAGGAGAAGGCCTTAGCATTGTGCTCGGTGCCAGATCATACAGGAATAGAAAGGAATGAGGAGGCCGGCGAACTGGCGAGAGATGGATTTCCCTCAGTGGAACCTGAGCCTTTTGTAGGGAGGTTGGCAAGTGGAAGAAATATGGGCTCCCTATTGACGAGATGTGCCTTGCCAAGGCAGTCAAGGTTACTTATTAGGCTCTGCAGGGAGACAAGAGAGGATCTCAGTCTGGAGAGAACAAGTAAATAAAGGTGGAGGTCCTGTTCACAGGATGCAGTCAACTAAGGCCAAGAGTCAGGGAGGTCAGAGGTGCAAAGTTGCAGATTCAGCAAGGTGAAGCATGTACTGTGCACTTGCACTTGCCTCTGCTGTCTCAGGATAGACAGAACTCAAGGATGTCTTGTCTTTTGCGAGAATGGTGAGGACACTAAGGACGTCGCATCAGGGAACATCAGCTCCCACATAATAGGCCCATTTGAGGCAGTGGGGGTTGCCACCAACATACATGGAGGAAAAAAAGACAAGTTATACATAACAGCGCTGTAACATCATTCAACACATAACCATAATCTCATTTTCTGATGGACTTAGGCTTATATATTGCCACTGAAGCCGGTCCACAGATAGTCACAAAAATAGTTGTGGGGAAGGAAATGTGGGTATAGGTTGCTATAAGACACTACAACATGTTGATCAAATTCAGTGATGCATTTACTGCGGACATTTCGAAAAAGTCTACAAAAAAAAGATTACTGGCACATCTTGGTTCATTTGATGATTGGAGGAACATTTATGGACTAGGTATAACTAGTTGAAGACATCCTGAGAATTTGCAGGAAATCGTTGACGCAGTTTTGGCAAAAAGCGATAAAACCTATTTGGGCTTCATCACTCAGTATCATTGTTCAATGGGAGACCATAACTTAGGCATTGATTAATAGAAGATATCTTAGACGTACAATCAAAATTATTTATACTCAACGCTTTTTGGTAGTTTTCTCTCTCTCTCTCTCTCTCCCCCCCCCCCACCCGATCGTCATCGCCATACATGGACAATTGCTCATAACTTTATTTTTGCTTCATTGCACAAACACAAACTAGGAAAAAAGGGACCAACCGACCACTGAAATCTGACTGTGGATCACAAGCCAAAGTAGGTTTAATGGTTTAAGGAGTACCAAATTTAGATACTGATTATCAGAAAGTAGTAAAAATTCTCGTTTTTTTGTACACCCCAGTCGATTGGAGTAGTTCATAACCTTACATTGGTGTCTTCAAAATGCGACCCCAAAAAAGCTGCACAGAGCACTGACGAAATTGGGTTTTTTCGATGCTTAACGTTTTAAGACCTAAAGAAAATACAACGTTTTTTACTAAGTACAAATGACAAAGACCCGCCTGAACAATTATAACTTCAGTACACCTTTGAATTTATTTACTCACATACGACATAGTGAAGATATAGAAGGGCAAAGGGCTCAGACAGAACAGACCTTTGGGGTCAAGATCTGCGTCAGACAAACCACGTTGAGAATGCCAATGAGATATCAAGGCTCGTAGCTACCGGGATAAATCATCAGGTACACAAGCGGTACGAAGAGCTTTCCAAAACAATGACAGGCACGCGGAGTCACAGTTGCAAAAGGCAGAACTATTTCGAGTAACAAATTTCATGACTGTAACAAACTTACTTTCGAATTCTGAAGCTCTGATCTTGATGACCCTGAGTTGCAATCATCACGTCGGCTTCGTCCAACACGAAAACGCTTATTTTCGATAGATCAAAAAACCTGTACTTTGTCGACCAATCCAGAACTTTGCCCGGGGTGCCGATGATGATGTGTTCGTCCAACTTGTGGTTCTTTGCGACTGCAACAATAGCAAAGCAATTAGAATTCACTGAAGCACGGTCTCCGAAAAAACTAAAACCAGTGCTAACAACACACAAGAATATGAAAAATCACACAACTTTCTGCAGTAACTATGATTTTGATGGCACAATTCAAGGCTTCAAGGCATATCTACAGGAAAGTTAAACAAAAGGACTAATTAGCTGAAAATACACGTCGATCTGTGAAAATTGAAAAAAAAATAACTGAACGTTCGGCAAATCTCATTTTCTGATGTACCTTGGCTTGTATCTCCGTCCAACTGATGGTTACAGAAATAGTTACGGGACTCTAAAACAACTACTTACGCTCTTCCCCTCGAACGGCGTATCGTATCTTGATATCGTCACAAAACTGCCCCATTTTCGCTGCCACTTCGCCCGTCTGAATCGCCAACTCGTACGTCGGCGAAAGACACAAAACCTAAAGGAAATTACTTCGATTAGTACTGCAGAGATCGGTGAACAAAAATAATTCTAGAGTAAGGAAACAGTTCGAAGGCAATTTTCCCAAGTGCCCTGAATGGAAGAGATGAATTGGGAGCGAAGAAAAGGTTGTGAGATACAATTGGGTAATGCAGCCAGCATTGACACAGAGATCATGCCTAACTCGATACTCACAAATCGTATTGGGAAGAGAGAGTGAGGCTTCAGAATCACACGTTACTTTGAGGTTTGTCAAGAAATTAATAAAATCGAATACCTCTATTAATCAAAATGAGGGTGTAATGGTCAATGTGGTGGGGAAGAAGAGTTCAGTTTTGAACGAAAACCTTGCACCACACGACATACATTAAATTTATTGAGAAAAAGAAATGATGATCTCGTCGAGTAAAATAAAAATAATTCCAGTACGCGTAAAAGAAAAGGTTCCTTGTGGAGTTCCACCCAACTAAACACCGCCTTTACTAACTGATCTCAGGCGTTTTCTTCAGTTTCACGTCAATTTTGATGAGACGAAGATGAGGCAATGGCTCTGGGCACACGAAGATAAGTATAATACAGTTCTGGCGAGCTCGCAATCACGTAAACGTCCGACTGGATTCCTACTCGGATAAACGAAACTGCGCGCTTGGGATTCCTAAATATTCGAGCTGGATGCTTCGGGATAACCGACTTCCAACATGCACGTTCTGGATTACCAGGTGTTGAGTATTGACGCAGACGAAACACATACTTAGTAATTACAAGTTTATTATACGAATCAGATACACAAGCCGACAGTGGAAGACGAATGATAACATAAACTCAAAACATAACACAAGTCCCCAGCCTAGCCGGCGGCAGAGTGCAGCACCATATTGTGGCGGGTCATCATCATTATCATTCAAACCCAATACACCAGGAAGGATAAGAAAAACGGTTCGGGTAGTCAGACGATCTTTAAGAATAAAACTGACAAGCTTGGAGCGTGAAAGCATGGCACTGAACATCCATTATGACATGAAGCAAAAAAAAGGAACAACAAAGGAAATGGAACTTCCGACTAAGGACATTCAAGGCAGTAGTGACCTTTGCCAAAAAACATCGTTTTTGGTTTATTTTAAGGGCTGGAGTTACTGACGCTCTGGCAGGAATTCTCGAGAGCCAGTCAGGATGAATGAAAAAAAACTTTCTCTAGACCGACGTTTCGCTTAATTTATTAAGCATCATCAGGGCTATAGGGTATCACAGCAGACAATTAGGGGTAAATGCCCAATACAATGGCCGCGGGTAAATTCGCGTGGAACTTCGGTTCGCCATTCAGAAAGTTTTACTAGCATCACTGATACTGGTGAGCCTAACAGTAGCAGTAAGAGTAGAGCAAAGTTTTGTCGTAAAAGTGAATGTAAACAACGCTAGCGAAAGAAAAGGGAAGAATATAAACAATGGCGTGCGTGCAAAACTAACTCAATGTAAACAAACAGTGCACGCCTAATGTAACACAAATCGACGGCTACAAAAATAATAGATATCACTCGCGTAATGCAGCAGAACAGACATTGCCGACCACAAAAATAAATTGAAATATCTCTCACCTCTCAAGTTACTATCCGAATTTTGGGGGAAGATAGGCTGCTTTCATTTCAAATAACTCATTCATCATCCATGCACCACATTCAGGATGTATACTCATCAGAGATGAAACCGACACGCATACACCAATCCACAACTTTTCGCAAGCCTTTTTCTCTGAATCGGTGAAACAAAGTCGTATTAATTTCCTATCCATGGCTGGTGGAATTATAACAAACAAATAAACGCGAAGAGTCCGGTACCCACTAAAGCAGAAGCCGACCGGACGGGAGCGAAAAAAATGTATACGCAACAAACGGAAAGAAATGGTTACACATGCGGTGGCGGCAACTCAACAAGTGAAGGACGATAATTCGGTTGCAACAGAAAATTGACGAAGTGTGTTCAAATATAGTACAATGGTCAGTCGAGCAATTGAATTCGTATTTTGAAGAATAATAGTGCTATACAGTTGCCAGTGATGAAAGTTGTAACTAGCACTAGTATCAGTGACACTCATGAATGTTCCGAATCCCGAAACGAAGAACCGGGCAAATGTACATTGTTTTGCAAACTAGCCTGATTAGGTTACAGTAAATTATAAGAAAATTATAGAAAAACATTGAACAGAATTAATTTTGAAAATAACATACCTCGAAAAATTGCTACTAATTTCTTAAAATTTAACATTCAGAGAAACAAACAAAAACGAAACAGACCTTAATGGTAAATAACAGATTGGACTTGTGTGGAAGGTTTTAACGAGGTTATGGGAAACGGGAACATATTGCAGAGATCAGAGAAAAATAAAAACAAGAAGGAGATGGGAGAAACAGCTTAGGTGTACATGAAGGTTAGGTGTATATAACTTTTGCCATGATTGGCAGTGTCAATCCTTTTATTGCAGGCTGTTGGAGATTTGCTAATATATACCATTTCTTTTATTTTACGCTCAAAGTGATTGCTTTCCCGGTCAAGAATCTTGGTTCTGTCATTGATTGAGTGTGAAAACTGCAACTGCATTGTGTACTCCATACCATGTGGCAAATGTCCTAAACTGTAAATAGGAGAAACAAAGCAATACATGATATCCAGAATTAGGGGCCATTCCACACACACTGTATGCTGGTTTCAGTATTATTTACTGTAACCTAATTGTCTGCTGTGTGTGCACCTTACAGCCTTGATGATGCTTAATAAATTAAGCGAAACGTCGGCCTAGAGAAAGTTTTTTTCGTTCATCCTGACTGGCTCTCAAGAATTCACACCAGAGTAAGCTACTACAGTCAATAACGACCCCACATCACAGTTACTGACACCAAAACAGAGGGCGTTCCGAAGCTTTAATAAAGAGCAGTTAAATACCTGTGGGTGTTGAAGGCTGGGGTTAACTCTGGACAGCATAGCCAACACGAACGCTGCCGTTTTACCAGTTCCAGATTGAGATTGAGCAATCATATTTTGAGGTCTGGAACATCAAAATACAAGCGATGAATACCCGCGTCACAACACAAAACAGTAAAAATAAAGATTACAAGGAGCTTTATAGTAGAAATCATTCAAGCCACGTCAATGAACAATGAGCTCTAGAGACGTCCAGAAGGGGAGCTCGTTCAGGAAACGCTCAATGCGCAACATTGAAGGTCCATCGTGTCGCAGCTCACATTCTCACTGAATTCCACATCCAATAAGAGAGGTTTACACTGGTATCTACAGGGGCACACTACTGACGAAAATATTTCGTTAATCAATAAACTTACGGGTCAGCTAGAAGAATTGGTAAGGCAGTTTCTTGAATTTTAGACGGAGCGTTGAATCCCATCTCATAAACCCCTTTGAGAAGCTCTGGTTTCCTGCAACCAATAAGATGTTAGGCCATAAGCTAAAGAAATACCTGGAACGATGCATTACACGATTTTTCTAAGCCTCGCTACAATACAATATGAACCTGGCAGCGTTTAAGGTTCCCAAATACGAGTATATTGGATTGTCCCCTATTTACGTCATGACTTAAACCAAATAAGTAAAGTATAAGTAATTTGAGACTGTCCCATTCTGTGGCTACTGGTGCTGGACGAGCTGCTGGAAGCTCTGCAACTTTAAGGCTGCGAAGTGGTTGCATATGCAAGGCAAATTTGCCCACACAGTATTGGAACAGATGAAGGAAGCTGTGATTCATCCAAAAGTTGCGCAACAAGGAAGTACTACACGTCAATCAAGCCAAGACCACCACAGTCTCGTTTACTAAACGAAGAAACCTGGGAATAGCGCCAGGAGCGAGACTCCAGCTGGTGACAGAGATGAAATATCTCGACGTGATACTGGGCAAGCGACTCGCATGTTGAATATGTGCAAATGCACAAAGCAACGAAAGCTCTGTGAGCATTCGAAAGGACGTGCAGTAAATCATGGAGCATTACTGCAAAAACGATTAATTGAAGGGGATAATACGACACAGTTTCATATGGTAGAAGGCGACAAGCCGTTGGGCAGCTCAAAAAAAAATTAAGACTACAAAGACGACTATTTTGTGTACCCTTCATTGTGCTGGACTTAAAACGGAAACGTTGCGAAGAGTTAGTAGGCGAGGCAGCAGTACTTTGAGGTCCTGAATTTCTTGGGATGTCGCAAATTATCTTATAGGTTCAGTGATCTAGGTAGTATCTTATAAGTTCAGTGATCGAAATACCAACACCTGTTTTGAGACTGCCGATCAGATGGTAAATGCGATGGAAAATGTGAGGCACCATCACAACTAGCAGGTTTCAGTTCGTCGACTGGTGCCCCACTAGTTCAAGGTTGGTATCAACTACCAGCCTGGAGGAGATTGAGCCAATTTTCAATATGCCGTGTGCACGTTGTCCAACACAACTGTGATTGGTGAGGACGTGTTATAACCTGTTGTCGTATTAACACATTCAATACGGCACAGCGCCAATTCGTGTCCTCGCCCAAAACAACAGCATGACCCACATTCGAGCGATCGTTCTCTCTCTTTTAAATGCAGCACTGAAAACTGACGGGTGGGCGGATTGCCCCACAACTTTCACAGCACCTTCCTTGGTGAGAAGCTTTCAGAAAGCAAAGTTCGTGTTTTATTTGTCCCCCACAAGTTTTTGAGTTATTGTTACCTGAACGTCAGCCTCCTGCCAAACCTCCTTCAAGCATTCTAAACGAGTGTCCCTGGTTGTGCGCGGTGTATTCAATTTGTTAGTTTGGTTTCTCCATCCAGAAATGGAATCATCAATAAGGGTAAGTTTGACTTCCTACTTTATTCTTCTTTTGGATTACTTTTCCTACGTGTTATTGCTGTCATTCACGCAATGTTGCTTGTCATCATGTATCACTTGCAGGTGTTCACAAACGAAGAGATTTGTTCTCTCTTGTACAATTTGTGTTTGGACAATGCAGAACTATACGTGAACGATGTGGCTGAGGGAGTCGATGCAGTGGTTATTTCTGGAGCACAAATTATTGCCCCGACTGTACTGAGCAACCTGCCCTCTGCCTAGAGTGCTTGAGGGAGTACCATTCATATTAACTAATACTTTCAGTTCTAAATCAGTTGTATAAACGACGTTGTATTTTATTCTTGCTCGTATATTTTTCTTACTTTGTAAATTATTTCCTTCAACTTTGCAATTTCATTCAGTTTTCTTTGAAATTACTTACATTGTAGTTGTTACTCAGTTACGAAGCATTTATCTTCATCAAATGTCAAATAAATGACCTACCCGTACTGTGTTTTGCGTACAAACAAACCCGCAGGATGCAGATTCTCGTCGTTACTTGCCAAAACAACAACATCACTCGAACGTGCGTAACTTTCTACGAATCGGAACACCACTTTTTTCACATTTTACAATTTCTCGCACCTTCCCCTCACAGAAAATAGAAAAAAGTCTACTCGGTTTTCTTGATACTTTGTGGGTAAAATGGTCCATATTGAATGTGTTAAAAAAAAGACGATAGACACATCAAGAGTACAATACGAGAGAGTGAGCTCTGTCGAATCTGAGAGAGGCTGTGATCGAGAATACAATTTGACTTATCTTGTAATTTTTATCAAATTGTCTCGTCAACCACAGCTTCTCTAAGATTCAATGAAGCACTCTTTCTCATGTTAAACTGTTAGTCAAGTGTGTTAACAATAACCTAATTAAACCATCGGTCTGTATTATTTGGGCAGCTTATTGGACTATCCACCTTTTTGTTTTTTTGAGAACGCAGGTTTGTAAAATACTATGAACGAAATTTATATTGAAAAAATTAATGATAATTATGAATTGGATTGTTGATAATTTATTGTGCGCTGCTCTCATCAAGTTAACAGTATAGTCAACCTAATCAAGTTAATCTCTATCAAATACTAACGATATACTCACAAATTTAACGCTTCGAACGATTTAACAGAATGCAATGGTGAAAAGGGATCTTGTCTCAACACTTCTATGTCTGCACGAGTTGTCACAAGTCTTGACCGAGCGATTTTTTGCATGAGAGACAGTTCAGACTTGGACAGGCGATCTTCTTCCTCTGAAGTTGTGTCTGTAACTTCAACACATCGATGAGCAAATAATTTCACGTTGATAGTCTGAAGACCGTATATATTATGAAAAGTATGGATTACCGCTGGAGGAAACAGTGCTTTCCCTGTCATTGTTAGCCGAGGGTGTTGAGGAGGATGCATCGTCAGGTGGCAGCGATATACTTTCGAGCTGAAACAAAAAACGAGCTTTTAAACTGGAACATTCTAGCCCTCTTAACCACTGCTAACTATCATTAACCACTCTTTCGTAGTTTTGAATGAAGCTAGCTAATTTATATGTCTTTACATTGCCCATGCTGACCTCATAATACCAAAAACGACAAAGGGGGTGGACCTTGACAGTGTGCACCAGTTGTTCTGAGCCCCATCTTTGATCTTTCGAAGTAGGCTTGCATTCAAATTGAACGAAGCTGTCTTCCTAGTAGAGTTCTCTTTTCTGAACGAGCCCCATTATCTCACCGATTAGTCTCCTCTGCTTTGGTTGACATTTATCAGCGAATTACCTCTTCTCCTGTACCACAGAGACTTGCCAACCAGATTGCATCTGAGAATCAGTCCCAAGAATCGCCCCACCTCAAAACGGAGTAATATTTTTATTTTCTCATTAGCTTCGTAAATTGTTCACATTCACGTTTACATTTCCTTCTTCCCTACGTTCCAGTATTCAGGGTCAGTAATTGTTGCCTAAGTCAAACGATTTGCTGGGCTGAAATGGCTCATTATAAAACTTATGGCATCCTTGATGGTGAGTGATATTTTGTTCGTATTAGTAAACTCGACCATTAGACGTTTTGTTGCTCACTCTTTTTATGGTACATTTTAATACTACAGGACATTGCATTTCCTTGTTGTTACATTTCACTATACACCATCCTGGCTTACTTTCATTTTTCGACCCAATGCGGCACTAACTGTTTGTGCTATCAGAGCCCCATGCCCGTCTTTCTCTTTTCATCCTGTGCGCATACATTGCAGCAGGAATGAATGAAGACTCGAACGTGAAGGGAAGTTAACGAAAAAACGACTAGTTGCGAAGAGTACTCATGCGTAAACCTTGTGGGGGGCAAATAACTACGATGAACAATGCACAAAGAAATCCTAGCTGAAAAGACTCACAGGCATGAGATCTGGGTAGTATGCAGTAGGAACGATTCTCCACTGGATCAAACCCAATATCAGACAAGGAACGCTTTAGAGTGAATGCCCACTGTAGTTCCGAACCAGGCTCGAGGAACTGGGTGAAGGGATAGTTAAACGAACAAACGTGAGAGAATTACGCCAATTTCAAAATATTTCATGATCCTCCACCACGCCAGTGGAGGATCATGAAATATTTTCGGGGATCCAGATGATCCTGGCACCAGTTCTAGGGGCCCAAGGCCAAAAAACTTACGAAAGCTGAGAAATGGGTCTCTAATGGATACAGTTTCGGTTAGTGCCCCCTCAGCTTAGTCCTTGTCGCTTGGTTGTGTTGAGTCCTTGGTTGTGCCTGCTTGTCTCGATCATTGCTCCAATGCCTTGGTTACCACTGGTGGGATACCCAGCATAATCCCTATAGATCTCGCCGAGGTTGTTTTAAAGGCCCTTGTCATTCAAACACATTCTGTCAATTTTGTTTAAATTGCTTCCTTTCTTTATACCCAGCATCATAGCTATCACTTGGCGAGTATGATGATTGTATGACTCATGTTTTTTAAGCTATTCGACTCACTTTACGTAAGTTTGATATACCTGCATATTTACAGTTCATGTGGGGATTCACGTTACAAAATAGTAATATAGCACAGCGTACTAAATACCATTTTCCGGCTGTCCTCACTCACCCGAGGTCAATTGCACCGTGAAATGTTGACCAAATCCTAGGAAATACACGCATTGATAACAAAATGGTGCCATGTGAAATGTCAAGTAATTCCCGTAGCAAGATTATAGTGGAAAATTGGCGTGAATCAAAGTAACACACCGCAAAAAATTCCAACGTAAATTTTACAAAAACATCGTAACAGATACATGCGATGAGATATAACCTTCGAGGACAAATCCTGAGCGGCGGCTTTATCCACCCACTTGCTGCTGCTCATTTTGCGCTGGATGCACTGCAACTACACGCTCTCCACACCAATTCGACTGTCCAGAGTTTAAACTTTGATTTGACTCAAGAGAAAATAAAAACGTGTAAATAAACAGCAACACCGCGGTGTCAACTTCCGCCGCTCACTAAGGTTAGGAGCTGGTAGTTCGGAACGGGTCCTCTCAATTACCCGCTACTTGGAACCGCTCCGCTTCAGCAGCGTTCCGGTGAAAGGAACAGCTTCTCAAAATACCCACCAACCTAACTTTCTAAGTTATGTAGGAAATGAAGCTATCATGATAACAAATGAATATTTGACGAAAGCACTTTCCTCAAACCTTTAAATTCAATAATACGCTATCCATAGAGGTGATCTTAGTTCGAAGTATTTTGGCATAAACGCGTATAAAAATGTACTGAGGTAGTTTGGAGATGCTTTTTGAAGAGCTGCTGACTCAGGCAAAAATTACGGCAATCGTACCAGAGTCAGTCAGTACAAAAATTAGCCGTTAATTGAAAGCACCCTGCGAGTTAGATCAAAATCATCGACGCCGTTTTTAAGAATTTAACGTATTTCAGTTTTATAAGTTCACACAATGGACGGTTAAAAAAATAGTCGGGAAAAAAGCACTCCTGTAGGTCGATTGCATTTCATGTTGAAATGAAATTCATGTAATTAATCTAATTTGATCCAGCCTTTCGTTCGTGATTTTGTTCACAGACACACATTTACATAAATAATTTATAGAACTCGTGAGAGATTTAACTACACACGAAAATGGGACTCACGTTGAAATACGATGTCACCACTTATGAGAACAAGCAGATACTCGAATGGCGTTATAAAATGGAGTAAACACGATGCGGGTGTTTCAATCAATTAAGGGTATAATATGATTTCGTCATTGGCTCGAAACAACTGACCCAAGAGGAGGTAATTTCTTCTGGAGGAAGTATAGTTCGATCCTCAGTTCAAGAGTCATGTCAACATTGAACAGGCGCTCTATCCTACCTTCATGTTGGAATTGTTCATTGACGCCAGTTTTGTACGATTCTATAGTTATATTATAGTTTAAAACGCACGTTTTGGCGTCAGTCATGAGTTTGATTGCCTGCGAAGATTTCGATTTAGGGGCTCCACGTCGAGCTACTACTCCTCCTGAGGTCGCCATCAGGGAAGGAATTCCCGGTTTTTACACCTACGTGAGTTTCAATTTGCCTTATGCTACGTCAAATTTGGATGCTCTGCGATATTCCGATGACTCGGCCCAGCGTGTACTGTGGTCGGTTCGAAAACGTAAAAAAATAGCCGTTCATATTTCCGAAGAAAACTAAAAGTTGATCTACGACAATACAAATTAATTATAACATTGACGAGTACCACGTGGTTTTTAACATACCGTAAAGAAAATAATAGTACAACTTACCGAAAAATTATAATTCACCCACTAACACCGATACCCTCAGGTTAATTTACGTTAGGCGAGTTAATTGATAGGTTAAATAAGTTAATCGCTAATTGAGGCTGTCCGCCAACATCCAGCCAAACCACAGCCTCATCCTGAAATAGTGAAGGCTTAACAAAATTACATGGGTGGAAGTCAGCCCTGTTGTCTATTGTATTCAGCGGACCAGACATCAGGCACTGTCAGATCCATTTTTTTTCTTCAATTTTTGACTCCTCCCCTTCGTTTAACATACTGGTATCAGCTCCTTCCCGAATAAATGAACCTAGGATTTCATTCGTCCTTTCAAACATGATCGAATGTTCACTTCCTGTTGTATGTTAGACCAGAAAAGGATTGATTACACAGACTCCAGTGACCAAATTTGCTTCAATCATACAGTAATTGTTCGGCGCTCTTTGAAACTACAAAACACTGCTGGTGTTAATGCTGTTATCGTTTTATTTCAGGATATCAATGGAGTGGACACAGTCATTTGCCCTTTTGACAGCTCTCATATGATGAAGAGGAATCGCCTTCAGTATCATTTGCGAAAGTGCTATAAACAGCACATTGGCGAAAAGGTAATTACTGCTGTGATAGTGGCATGATCAGGAATGCCAAACAATCAATTCTCCCCTCTCCCTTGCTCTGCTTCAACAGCTTTGGTCATTTCTGTCGCATATCTGCCTACCAGCCTTCCTGGTACAGTCGTCTCCTGCCATCTTCTGGACCATACTCGTCGTTTGTCAACAAGCACAGTGTCGTCTTTCTCTGCTTTTGTTTTGTGACAGAAATATGTAACTTAAGGGGTGGTTGAACTCCGGAGGGTTCTCACAGGGCTCCCATTTGTGCTTGACAACGCGACGCACTAGGCCCTCCCTAATTCAGGGCAGCCTGAGCTGCCAAAGAATGAGTCCTTCAACATGGACATTTTGGCAACCTGTTCTCTTCATTCACTAAGAGCCATGGCCACATATGTTCTAAACTGCATTGTATCATCATCAGCTGATAGCTCCATCAAACTACAGCTTGGCAACCTGAATGGTCAAAAGCTCTTTTTACTTCATACTCCATGGCAGCAATTCTCCTAGTTACATGAGGAGACTAGCTCCCATTCACGAGTCAGGCACACCTAACCATTTATACCCTAAACTTCCACTCTTTAAAAAACGAATGGACGAAATTAGAGCTCTTGTGAGGGGGGGATTGACAGGGTGGACTTCTCAAGTCCGTAATTACGTCTTCCCCCAGGGAATCATCCAGTACGCTTCATCTTTGAGATATTAGGGCCCTTCACACGTCCACTCTTTGAGTCGACGACTGAACGGGACACTCAAGTCTCGAATCAATAGTGTAAGCGTAAACGGCAATTCTGCGTGGACTTAGGAACGGGGCTAGCGCGCCGAAGCGTCGACGGTTTTGAACGCACTCCTGCCGAAGGTCAAGAGTGTGAGTGTGAAGGGCAGTTTTGCGTGAGGGTTGGAGTGGAGTTAGGAACGTCGTCGTCGTTCTCGCGGTTTTCTCCCGTTCTTTCTGTTATAAAACCTGTTTTTTAGTGCTTCCGGGCGCCCAAACATGGCAGATAGCAGATGCTGGAGTAGGGAAGTTCTCACAAACTTTATAGAGATTTTCCATGCCTGTGGAAAATCAAATCAAAGGAGTACCTAAATAGAAATCTGAAAAACGAAGCCTACGACAAGCTTGTTGAATTTTGTAAGCCTATCTTTCCAAGTGCTAATCGCGATTTCGTGTACAAAAAAGTGCAAAGCCTTCGTGGGGCATTTCGGAAGGAATTCAAGAAAGTTTCTGATTCAGTGAGATCGGGGAAAGGCACAGACGATTTGTACACACCCACCCTCTGGTACTACGACCTACTGATGTTCACAATGGACCAGGAAAAACTGAATACGAGTATTTCGAATCTCGATATGGAAGGAGAGGAGATGGAGGATGATCCACTTCCTGAAGAACAAAATTTGGAGACACCAAATGAAGAAGACTCCCAGCTTGTGGAACACGTAAGTAGATTCACATTAAATATTAATTTGTAGTTTATGATTATAAGTACTTACCATTAGGCGTATCCATGGTCTGTTTCGATAATCGAATCGCTATTACAACGTGGCCATCCATAATTCGACCTAATTCCACTCGAATCGGCCAGACCATGAATCCCCCTGTCTTCAATAAGGTGGAGGGAGGGGAAGTGACGGATTTCGTGTAATAAATTATTGGTTTAATTAGCACTTCGTAAAAGTAACTTGGTATATTTTAGAAATTATGAATAATTTTTGACATCATGAATACAATTATTTCAAATAATATAATATAGGTACCAATCATGTTCCTTCGAATTTTTGTAAAAAAGTAGTAGAAATTAGAAGTATAATTTTAAAAATTGAATGCATACATCACGCCCTACCTGCTTTCAACATATCTTCCTGCCATGGAACACTTCCTTCGTTACAAAAATAATCCTTGTACCGATCTCTATTTTCTTTTGCCGGGTTAGAGGAGTTTCTCGGTGGAGCAGATTGTAGGTTGTGCAGTTCTACTCCGTCATGAAATGTAATGTCCGACAAATTTCCTTTATCGAGTGATGCAGGTGGTATATACCCACTACTTCGCCTTCGCAGGAAGTTATGTAAGGCGCATATAGCGCATACGATATAAGAAATGTTGGCCACTTTCATATTAATTGGGGTATGAAGCACTCGGAATCTCAACGTCATTATGCCGAAAGTGTTTCCGACGACATTTCGAGCCCTTGACAGTCTATAATTGAAAATTCTTTTGTCGTGATCCAAGTCCTGTTGACGGTAGGGCTTTAAAAGATTTTCTTTCAAAGCAAATGCTTCATCTCCCAAAAATACGAAGTTTAAATTGTGTACGTTTTCGTCTTTTTCGGGCAAATGTAACTGTTTACTGTTTCATTTCTCGTAGAAATGCGTGTGCTCGATTACTCCACCGTCCGAAACTCTCCCATTTTTTCCAACATCTATGAAAATGAACTCGTAATTCCAGTTTACCAGAGCCATCAGCACAATACTGTAATAATTCTTGTAGTCGTAGAAGTAAGCACCTGAATTAGGAGGGGGGACGATTCTCACATGTTTACCATCGATTGCGCCTCCACAATTGACGAATTGCCACCGATCTTCGAATCCCTTCCCTATTGCTTTCCATTCGTCCTTCGCAGTTGGGAACTGAGAACAAACATGATATCAAAAAGTACAATCTGTACGTTTTGTGAAATGAAATAAAAACATACAGAATCTGATGAAATTAAAAATGCATAAATAAAGTAACTAAACTAATAATGGAATGTATAAATTTGGAATGAATTTTTCTCAGATGTGCCGGTAAGCATTTCATTTGAAATTTATTTTTTTTGTAATTATAGGAAACCCGGACTTGTACGACGCCTGAGTTACCTGTTTGACCAACAGCTACAGCCCCAAACAAGACTGCAAAGAAGAGAAAACGAGATCGACACTTTCATGCGAACTTGTTCAAATGCTTTACAACGACCAGTCCACAGCAAAGTTGACATAACTGAGTTTGAGGCAACTGGAATCAAGGTCGGCAAACAACTGGAGAGAATGGAACCCCTTCAGGCTATTTACGCAGACAGTCTTATTACTGAAGTGTTGAAAAGAGGTTTACTTGGAACATTACAACCGGAAAGAAGTTTGAGCGACAATCAGACACGATATTCATACGACTCACCAGCCATGCACTCATCAAATTTTTCTTCTAATCAATCATCGATGGGTAATGACCATCAACCCTCAGATGTACGCACCTACTCGTATTTTACTTCGTTTGGTGACACCGCTACTTTTGATGACCCCCAAATAATGAGACTGTTACACGAATAACGTAACAGTAATTTCGTTATCCTGATTTTGTCCTTAACCGCGTTTTTCTAGTTTTCGTTTTCAACTTTTTTTCGTTCTCGTTTTCTATTTTTTTCTCGTGTTATGATCTCGTTTTTCCAGTATTGTAAGTGACTTCTGTAACAGCAGTTTGGTTTCCTACTTTTGTCTAGAATAGTTGGTATACCAAATCTTGTCAAATAAAAAACCAATTACAACACTGTGTGCGGACTTACCTTCAAATATTCTCCTCGTAGAACCTCGTACAATGCCCTGCAGGTTTCTGGAATAACTGCTGACAGCAATGAAACTGAGATGCCAGTCGTGAATTTAAGATCTTCATAAGAGCGCCCAGTTGCCAAATACCTCAAAGTGGCCTACGCTGCCTGTTTCGCAGATATGCTTGCTCGCATAACTGTATCCTTTTTAGCGATTTTTTCTCTTACTAGATCGACAAGTAAGTCGAATGTTGGACTGTCCATTCTCAGGTAATTCCGAAAGTCATCCGGGTAATTTTCCCTTAGTTCTTGAACAAGCGGTGCATGACTGAACTCTTCCCTGTACCGCTTCACCCAAATACGCCGTTTTCTACCAAATTTCTCCCGCACATATATCACAAAACAACCGACAGCAGCTAAGACTGCGGCCTGACTATTGCTCTCTACGAGAGCCATGACACTTAACTGCTGAGAGATGAGGGAGGCTTGGGCGTGCGGTGAAAAATTTCCAATTTTTCCTCATTCCACACGCCACTCAGGAGTGAGGTTAAAACTGGAAATTCTGCGTTTACACTTACACTTTTGAGTGGATGAACCCAGGTGCCGCGTTTGCGTGGGGTTAAGAGTGTGCTGTCCAAAAACAACACACTCTTGAACGGCAAACGCCTGAACGACATTTCTGAGCGCACGCAAGAGCGGGAGGACAAAAAATTGGAGCGTGGAGTTTTAACCGCACTCAAACATCCACTCAAGAGTGTCCCGTTCAGTCGTCGAATCAAGAGTGGACGTGTGAAGGGCCCTATTGTCTTTCCAAGCACGCCTGCTTTCTGCATTATGTAGGCTGGGTGTGATTTTTTCAATTACTTAGCCTGTCCCTTATTTGGGATGGGCACTGTGGCCTAATGTCTTGTTGTACCAGTTCTAATGCCTCTCTGGTTTTTGCCTAGCTACCAAAGGAATTTATTGTATCTTTGATATCCACCCTTGGTGAAGTTGTACCACACAGCAAAAATCGCTCCCTTTCCAGCCTCTGGTACTGGACGAGGATATGATAGGGGCTTTTCTCATGTGTTCCTTACACCAAGGAGTGTTCACTACGTCCATAATATACACGTGTTTGTTCATTTTGCAGTGCCTCCCTCCTGCAGCATTTTCCTAGCATATCCTCTCAAGTTTTCTTGATTAGTGACAGAGATGTCCTATAGATGGGAAGTGGCCCTACAGTACAGTAGACGAACCGAGTCTGGCAAGATGGTCCACCCTCTCATTTCCATGTCTCAGTGATCCCTTTATGCTGAGGAATGCAATAAACGTTAACTCTATTAGAGCTTTCCAAAGAGTTGAGTTGCATACTGCAATCTTTGTTGCATTATGATGGCCCCAGCAATCATAGCATAATTTTCTGGGACCCAGAGCTATGTACGCCCCACTCCTTCCAGAGCCAGTACTCTCCAGGGTTTTAGATCCATCTGTGTAGATGTTGATAACATTTGGAGGCTGAAACCGACGACCTTCCCTGTTTCATAAGCTTCCTTCTGGTTGCACGTTTTATTTCCTATTGAACTCGTACCTGGGCACTATACCATGCAGAACTATGTATATAGGTTTCAAAGTTCCTGAGTATAGCCAGGTGCCATCACCCGCCTTCGGCATTTTAGCTATTCCAGGCCTCGTCAGTCTGTACGCCACCTTCAAAGCTTCTGCCTTCAAGAGAAAGGTCAAACTGAAGATGGTAATTGGGATACATTCGATTCGTGATTGGTTTAGCGCTTGATACACATATGATGAATTGCATCATGCAGCCTTTCTGAGATCGTTCTAGTGCTTCATTTGAGCAAGGTAATTGCTATTGTTTCTAAGAATATCTGACAAATTTTTGGCGCCAACAGCATCGAGTACCTGTAGTGGAAGATGGAGATCCTACGCTCAAGCTCTAGCCTACTGGGGACTGGTAATGTGCCACTAGTTTAGCCTTCCTATAGGTCAAAATATCCAGGTTACCCATGGTAGGTAAATATATCCAGTTCTGCCACACTTACCGATTTTTCAGTTCACTTCAATCTCGACCTACATCTACGTGAAACGAGAGCGTGGGTGGGCATGTTGATCCCATTCCCTAACTTAAGTTTTTCCATACACTGATGTTGGTGATCAGTTACTTAAAGCGTTTCCTTATAACAGACTAACGAACGTACTCACGTCAATGCACTGCTCACTGCTGTTACAGGTGCGGTGTCCATTCAATGCAACGGAGTATGTGAAAGCTGAAGATCTGATCAGTCATATGTCTGTTTGTTCAAGCAGAGAGCGGATACTAGTTTCACAATGGAACTCAACGACCACTCTCACCTCTGACAACAATCCATATGTCTCTTCAGCAAATGTCCCACCCCCGATGGAGCGCCCATACAAAATTGACGAGACGTGGTAGAAGTGTTTTTCACTTTCAAATTTTAGCCTGAAAAATGACAAAAAACCTGCGTTGAAATACACTTTACGTAGTTTTTATTCTGTTCAATTGCCAAGACCTTGCTAATCATCCTGATACGTCGCTATGCTTCGTGGTAAATGTTGCTGCCTCCTCCAGGGCAGGTTTCACTTGGCCAACTTTGGGGTGTAATATTTTTTTACTTAGGGGTCTGCTACACAATGTCAACTACTCCCAGCATGTGAGTGGTTAGCTAGATACTCACACCATTTGCGTTGCATGTGCCTATGCACATCTTTAGACAGATCCACTTCCCTACTGTTCTACCTCTTTCACAAGCCATCTGCTTATTCTATTGGCAACCTGGTGCAGAAGCTGTGTGGGCCTTGGAGGTTATCTTTCAACATTCTTGAGGCTTCTCACATTCTCGAGTCATACGCTCCCAAAAATGACCAGTGGAGAGGCTCTCAACAATAACTCTTAACTGGTGGGATGTTTTATCTAGAAACTTCCTCCTATCCCTAGAGCTATCATAAGACTGCCCTCTCTATAGTTTTAATCTTTATTCAGTTTACTTTTTGACACCCCTCCTTGTTACAATGAGCTGTAAACAATAAATAGTGTTGAGAAATGTTTAAAAACAAAGCACTATTTTTTGCACAATTGTCATTTCCGTTCAACTATCAGTGATGCGTTCGTGCAGAGAAATACGTAGTTATTTATCATAAGACATCCCCCAAGTTTGTTGTAAATTGTCTTTTCTCAGAACAGTAACAAAAGTACTTGTCCACTGAGATAGTCTACTCAAAAAGGAAACCAGCCGTTCTCCCACAAATCTGGCCACGTACCAGCCAAAATTAGGCTTTTTCCACGATGCTCGAGCTCCAGGTCTCAAAACCTTACTGTGGCGGCCAGCCGCCACTCTCCACAACAAAAGCCGCCTCATTCCGACAGAGGGCGCTAGCCGAAAACCACCCCTGGAGGGAACAGCAGGCGGCCAACCAGAGAAGGCGACTCCCTCCAGGAGCAGGTATATAAGGGCCTGCCTAAACGAAAAACCTTCTTCCCCTCCTTAGCTCATCCCAACCAACTGTGCTTGCTGGCGATTTCAATGCCAAACACCAGTCCTGGGGATGCCGAGCCACCAATGCCAAAGGTTCCTCCCTGCTCCGCCTGTTGCGTCACCATAACTTCTCCAGGACGCCTTGACTGACCACCCCTTCCACCCTACAGACCCAAACAAACACTCCGGCATCCTCGATGTCTTCCTTACAAAGAACATCACGCTCGAGAAAGACCCCTGGACCCTGTCCTCCCTCGACTCCGATCACTATCCCACGTCGTGGAAATCCCAGGCCAGCCTGATACAACCCCTCTCACCTGTCGAAAAATTGACTGGCTCTCCCTGCGATTCCATCTGGAAAAATCCACTCTCAAATGTCGTACTCCCGCTCGAGAGAGGAAGTCGACTCGCTGTGACAAACCTTACTCAGGACATCCAGGAAAAGGTTCGGCTCTCACAATCACCTCCCCAGCTGCCCAATCAAAGCCCCGCCTCCCACCAGACATCAAATCTCTGATCCGGAGGAAAAACCGCCTACGCAGGTTGCTCCAACGCACCAAACTCCCATCCCTACGACCACGGCTCAATGCCCTGAGCGTGAGATAAATGCTGCCCTCCAAACCATAAGGGATGCCAGCTTTGAAAAATATATCGCTGAGGCTGAACTAAACCCAAAGCGATGCTGGAAGATCGTCAAATCCCTAAGAAATAGACAGCCCCACCCACCGCCACTTATCCACAACAACAGTGCATACTCCGCTGAAAGTGACAAGGCAGACGTGTTTGCAAACGCTCTCAAGGACCAGTGCTCCCCCCTTCCCCGCCCATGAGGACCACACCAGTTTCCACAACGAGGTCAACCACCTTGTACACAGCTTCCACAAGGCCACCCTTCCTCTTTCAAACCAACCACCCCAAAGAGATCAGCGACACCATCAAAGGCCTTAACAAAAACAAGGCCCCAGGCAACGATGGCATCACAAATGGGGGTCTAAAATCGCTCACCAGGATCCATTTGGTAGCAGCCCTCTGCAATATCATTAACGCCTCCATGCGCCTCCAATACTTCCCTGAGGTATGGAAGGAGGCCACAATTATCTGCATCCCCAAGGCAGGTAAACCCCTCAACAAACCCTCCAGCTACAGACCCATAAGCCTTCTCTGCACACTGAGCAAAGTTGCTGAGGCCATCATTCTGACCCGCCTAAATGAATTCATCCATACCAACGAAGTCCTCCCAAACTTCCAACACGGTTTTAGAAGCCACCACGAACTTTGCCTCCAACTCCTCAGAGTGACTGAGTTCATCGCTGAAAACCGGAACAAACGCCGACACACCTCCATGCTCCTCCTTGATGCCCAGCAAGCCTTTGACAGAGTCTGGCATGAGGGGTTGATTTACAAACTCATCCTACTACACTGCCCCCATCCCTCATTGGCCTGATTCGTTCCTTCCTATCAAACAGAACCTTCAGGTAAGAGTTGGAAAAAATGCTATCCACTGTCCACCACATCACAGCTGGCGTTCCCCAGGGCTCGAAACTCTCCCCGCCCTCT
Source organism: Pachypeltis micranthus (assembly GCA_020466155.1). Taxonomy (NCBI): domain Eukaryota; kingdom Metazoa; phylum Arthropoda; class Insecta; order Hemiptera; family Miridae; genus Pachypeltis; species Pachypeltis micranthus. The sequence continues at coordinate 51,599,774 of CM035770.1, read as the reverse complement.
TCAACATCTTCTGTCATGACATTCCTATCCACAGGAAAATCGTCACAGCACAAATACGCAGACGACGTAGCCCTCCTCTCTACACCTCCAAAACCAAGCTGCACTGTGCAACTGTCATGAACAAGTTCATTCCCCCTGCGCAGTTGGTACCAAAAATGGGGCCTCCGCCTCAATGAAGCCAAATCTGAAGCGGTGTTCTTCTCCCGGCGGAATATTCCTCCCCCCAACATACTAGTTGGTAACCACTCAATTCCCTGGAGCACAAAGGCAAAATACCTCGGAGTGATCTTCGACAGAAAGCTCAACTGGCATAGCCAAGTTAAATTCGCGCCGCTCGTGACAAGGTCAACGGGGCCTTTACGGCTCTTAAACCCTTCTTTAATAACAGAAAGGTCTCGAAACAAACGAAAATCCGCGCCTTCAATGCCATCATCAGAAGCATAAGCACCTACGCCATTCCTGTCTGGGGAACTGCCACAGCCCTCAAACAACTTGAGGGCACCTACATGAAGGCCCTCAGAGGGGTCCTTGATCAGAAATCGACAGCTCCGAAAGGAAGCCGGCCTCCCCTCCCTCAGCGAGGCTGCCTCGACTTACGCCCTCAACCTTCGTAACTCGGTGGCTCAGCATCCCAACCCCTCCATCAGCTGCCTTACACAGCACACCCCCACTGCCTCCGACATTGTTCGCAGGCCTTGTTCCCTCATCCCACGCTGACCTGTCCCTGCCTCCTAGTTTCGCATCGCAAGATGAGTCCCCTCTGCATCTGCAGGACGGCCTCCTATCCTTTGTGGTTTAGAACCTCCGGGTTGGCAACCGCGGGGGAGGGGTTTTAGTCGGTAAAAATCCGACACTACCCACTTGGGTGTCTTTTGATGATTTCCCCTCCCCGGAAGCGTCCGAAAAAAAAAAAAAAAAAACCTTCATTCAATTTCAATTCATTCCATCTTCCGCTCTTACACAGTCCACACTCTCTGACAACGACCGACCACCTTCAGCGGCTCCGGCGGGGACAACAGAGTCCCCCTCGCGTCAGAAGAAGAAGGAGCGACGATCCAACCGGATCCCTCACCGAGAGGAGCTACGCTCAACCGAGCCCTTCAAACGACGCTTCTACGCCTGAGGAACTCGTCCCTCGCCCGCTGCTCGACCGAACAAACTGACACAATCAATCCGTCTCCGACTGAAGGAGCGATCCAACGGATCCCTCACCGAGAGGAGCTATCGCTCAACCGAGCCCTTCGACCTAACGACGCCCGAGAAATCCGTTCTTCACCTCACACACTCTCAACCGATAAACAGAACCCGAGTCCTTCATCTCGCGTCTACGACAGAAGGAGCGACGATTCAACCGAATCCCTCACCGAGAGGAGCTACTGCTCAACCGAGCCCTTCGACCTACCGACGCCCGAGAAATTCGTTCCTCACCTCACGCACTCTCAACCGACAGACACAACCAACACACACACACAACAACAATATTTCGTCGGCCCTTTTCAGGACCTCACAAGCACTCAAGCAGCGCAACTTCTTGAAAAGGGAGGCCCCGACACTTACGATTTCAAGAAATCTTCTTTTTGCACGATTGAAACGCTTTCCTTCTTGTGAATAACAAAAAATAAATTGAGCATCTTGACATTATTGTTAACATATGACGATCTTTTACTCATTAAGAGGAAGCATCTGGTCTTGAGCAGACCTGCCTACGATCCCTTTAATTTAAAACTCTCATTTCCTACCTGAAGCCAGTCAGTAAGTTGACGATAGAGATTCTGGATGAAAGTTATTCTTTCTTCCTTTAGCAGAACACGCCTTACAGCACACATTTCTTAACGAAACTTTACTGATTCAATGGGAAATGAAGACTAACGCATCCCCCCCCGACAGACAGACCACTAAATCTAAAGGGAGGAGTAACAAAAATCCGGTCACATGAAGCAATCGGCAAAAACCAATTTATTCTTCAGTCGTCGTTCCCTCTGTCACCTGCAACAAAACTCAGACGCAAGAAGACAATTATTTTCCGAAATCACTCATGAGGACAAAAGGTGCAAAATACATCGACAAGCATCGCATCTCAACCTCTTAAAGCTATCCGATCAAAGTTTTATTTTTCTGGACAGTAACTGAATGCACACTTTGTATGTATCGGCTCTTATCAATTGATAATAAAAAGAAAATAATTTATGAACTTATCGAGGAAATATAACAGAATCGCACAACTTCTGAAAAACTATGTACAAAATAACTGAAAAAGTCCTTTTCTTTTAGTCTTCTTCGCACTTTTTATGGTCCCATTGCATCGTCTTCATCTTCTTCTTGTTCTTCCTCCTCTCCAGCTGCTCCATTAGCTATGCAACAAAGCAATAACAGACAATAAATATCAGTCTACAAATTAGTTTTAATAAATCAATCACCACATTCAACACGTTACGTGGAGCAGGAAAATGTTCTTCATGTCACTCAAGTGCGGGCTGAGATGAATTAAGCCTGCGCTCAGTTTCACAAAGTGTGACGCGATTCTTATTGACCTCGTCTGCCAAATCTAGATTTTTTGAGGGTTTTCCCTTTGAAAACCTATTATGTCCTGCGATTCTTTCTATTTTTTCAGATTTCATAATTACAACCTTGTACAGCAGCCACAGCCTATGAGTTAATGAATTATTTACCATTTTACAGTCATTTACAGGCCACACATGGAAAATGGAATTCGAGGGTTATTCAGCTATGTTGACATTTTTTTCACCGTAGGTACAAGAAATAACCTGAGAGAACAGTGCTGGAGCATTGAGTTTTGATAACATCTAGTTCAAACTTCAAAGTACAACACGGAAAAAGACCATGGACTCATGAATAATGGGATGATGGATCCCGCAAAAAATAATTAATTAGAGAGAGACGTCTGGTCTGAAAACTGTTTTCAAATGTTCAATTACCTCCTGGAGGTGGCTCAGGGGCAAGGTAAACATAGAATTTCACATTCCTAGAAGTCAAGCCGCCAATTCATGGCCCGAGGTCAAATTGTCCTGTGCTGTCCTAATACGTGCGGTGGTTCTCTCAATGCATTGGAGTCTCGTAAACATTTACTCTGAAGAGGAGTAGCACAGACTACGGACACATGCCGGTGTGTACACCTTTGACTCCAACCCATTACCGAAGATCGAACAGAAATCTGATGTATTCATTATTAATTGTATCCCACATTCTAATAAGTTGGTCAACAAGCCCTCCAAAGCCAGTTTGTAAGACCCCCCTCCCCTTGAAAACTACCTCTATACCATATACTGTGCATGAACCTGCTGTCAATACAAGTGACGTGGCACGTCATGAGGAATTGTTGAGTCGGCAAATTTTCGAAGATGTGTTCAAAATGTTTTCGTTCTGCATTGGACGCCTAGACATTACTTTTCGACACTTGTTGTTCGCGACGAGAGGAAAGTTTATAAGTTGTAGCTCTTCAAAAATCCGTTGGCCGATTTTGTTACACTACTAACTGCTTGGAAGACAAACGTTAGTCAGCTTCCTCTATGACAATTTTTCCCGATGTCAATAAGTAACGAATTTATCGTTTGTGCCGAAGCAAACTCGAAAATGTTAAATGGGATCAATTTTTCTGCATATTAACAACCCTCCTCCCTCTAGCTCTCCCAACCATTTACTTACATTTACTTCTCCCAGCCTTTTCTTTTATTGAGAAATTTCCGCTTTGCAACATCCGGTTTAATTTTTCCACTTCTTCCAAAGACGATGCGTTTGCGATGGCCTGCCTGATTTTAGCCACTTCTTCTTTGCTTGGCCCTACAAAAAAAACATGCGAAATATAGATACAGCGTTCCAAAAGGGTTAGATTCATAATATATAATGAAAATAAATATTAAATATTTACGAGATACAAACAACTCGTCTAAAATCTCTCGCTGTTCTGCATAATACGATTTTAATTGTGTTCTAGGTCCAAGAAACATCATGTACTGTGGACTGCACAACTGTCCTTGGCCTCACGTGCACTCAGTGATTGTCCAGACACTAATCAAAACTCTTATTGTGTTGTCCTGCTGTCCCTATGACAGCGGTTGTTGGAATTCCAGAATTTCTGGAGAACGCTAGTGTCACCAGAGTGGGGATTAGTAAGATGGTGCGACAGACCACACATCTTTCCTCAGCCTTACATACATTCTAGTTACCAACCAAAGAATGAATCAAAGAATTTATTGCATCGTTGCTACTTATCCCACATTCAATTAGAAAAAACCAACATGCCGGTAATTGGTGGGACTGTCAACATTATTCAGCTCAGAGTTGATCGTTTTTACAGTTCCAGAATTATAAGGGGGGAACCCTGCGAAAAAATTTCTGAGCGATCTGCTGATAATTTTTTGATGATTACTAAACCTCCATCGTATAAGTAAATTATTGGACCACCGACAAATTTTTTTCTCAGAACTGTAGTGTCATATGAGCGGATATTACGAGGGAAAAAATTAATGAAATCACTTTTCGTGGAAACATTTGTTGATTAACAGAGACGCTCTCGTCAATTTTCCACGAATGAAAAATGTTATATTGCGGTTGTGTTATTTGGATCTGCAAACACGCAAAATCAACGAAAAGAGCCAAAGCTGTTTTAATGTAAAGAAAATGGTTGTCTCTCAAACATGAAATTTGGTTCCGTCATTTTCCTTCAGTCGCGAGACACGTAAGATACGGAATTTTCCCAATTAGCGTTTTTGGGGCTCACAAGCCCTTAAAACGTAAATTAAAATGAAAAAGTTCAGTGTTTTCGGGAAATTACAGATTATTAAATAAATATAAATATACAAAAATAAAGACTAAAAAGAAAAATCAATTTAAAAAACCAACAACATTACTGTACATTTCAATTTTATTGAGAGTATATGGGGCCTCGACTAACGACAAAAACAATTTGGTATTACCTGACTTGGTCGTTTCCTTGGGAAGGTTGCCACCGGGAACAAACGTTTTGCCTTTGGTGGCGATTTCACGCTGCAGTTGTCGCCCCTGCTTACTTTTAAACAGCTGCAACGCTTCGTTTCTTTCCTGATAACAAATAAGACTGGCGTTGAAACTTAAGGGCTCAGAGCGGCAAAAATAGTGAATTGAAATAGTGAAAACTCACACGAGGAATTGCGACAAATAAAGAGTTGACACTTTCTGAAATTGTGTGGTGGCATTGTTGGCAGGAATAGTGACATTTTTCTAAGCAATGCGTTCGTTTTCATTTGTCTATTTGCTGAGTTGTGATAATTATTTAGTCGCAACAGCAATTGTATGCGAAGAATGTTGAGAAACAACGAATAATAGATTACTATAAACAACGTCAAGCATTCTCAAGCCTTTAGCCAGATACAGAAGTAGGGAATGAAACGATTTCGAGAAATTTGGTGCGTAGCATTTTAACTTTCTACAATCCCTGTAGATTCGATGATACACTACCATAAGTATATATGCCCTGTATCTACGTACCCTGTAAATTTAATCCATTTCCTCAAAGCCGTTTCCGAGGACAGTGAAAAAACCATAATTTAACCAAGCATTTTTGGTCTCAACCAAGCTGTAAGTTATAGCTGCTTCTACCAAAAACGTTAAAAGACGTTTTTTTGCTTTATCAGCATTCTTCCAAACATTTACTATGAACAAATACTCTAATTAGTGGAAAATGATTCAATAGTTTGATCATAATCGTTGAACGCGTTTTGAGAAAAATGCGAAAATTTTGCTTTCCCCTGTCGTTGATGCTGATTGCTCATAGCCATGTTTTCACGCCTTAGAAGAATCACGAGCAAAATCAGCCCAGCCGTTCTGCAAATTGAACTAAAGACACACACGCCTTCAACAGGCTTTGTAACGACAATCTGCAGGCTGTAAGACATTTCAGTTACCTTCAGTCAGTAGTGAAGCACATATTGTCACAAGTTTCTCACAACTACCAACCTCACGTACCAATATGGTTGTTACTGTGTACAAGCTAAACTAGCCTAAATGCAACGCGCAGAGAATAAAAGTAAGGCTGAAATAACACGAACCTTCATATTAATTTTCCTGAAGTCGAGAAGTCTCAAATGTGGAAGTTTAAAGGCGACGTACAGGCGATAATGAGGTTTTGTGACGACGGGGCATTCGAGCAAAGATAAAGAGGTTAATCGCGTCAAAGAAGTCAGTGGATCGATATCTGAAAGTTCTTGAATGTTGTTTCCAGACAGAATGAGACTGTCGAGGTTGGGGATACAATTTCCCAAGTTATCTGCTATCCTTCTGCAAAATGATAAAATACAATGAATAATAAAAAATTTCATAGTTGGTGGAGTGGAGATCTATACAAAAACTAAACGAATTAATTTGGTCTCTTAAGGATTCACTATCACATCTGGACAGGACTTAATTTTTAAACGAAAAAATCATCAGCCTTCGAGAGCACACTTAGCGGATCTGCTTGGCACACTAAATGGTGCGTTACCTAACACTATGAACGGGTTTGCACTCACACTATCCTGTTGTTGTTGAAAAAAAGTGTTTTGAGGCGGCGAAGAAGTGGAAAGCCATCCATTTTTCGTATGTCATTGTCAGAGAAGTCTATAGTGTCGAACTGGTCAAGCGTTGCTCCCAAGTTTTCAATAACTGGAATTTTGTAACCTGTAAAATTAATGGACGACACAAATTAAAATGAAAAAAGGAAATTAATCAACAACGTAACAGTCTGGATTACACTGAAATATCTTGTGCATTCATTCAAATGATAACAAATCCCTACAAAAAAGTTGTAGATGCGGTGCCCCTCAGATAAGCGAATTTTCAAGGAGCATCGCGAAATAAACTCAGAACTTACAGACACATCATACGTGTGACGAAGACGTTTGGAGATGCTTTTGAAGAGCTGCTGACTAAGGCAAAAATTACGGCAATCGCGCCGGGGATTCGATCCACAACCCTCAACTAACGTCGAGAATTATGAATCGACCGTCTTACCGCAAGACCACGATGAACCGCTTGCCTTTGATAGGAGTCAGTCAGCACATCTCCCCCCTCGTCTATTAACCGCTACTCCTGGAGCGGACTCTTTAGGGAAAGAATTTTACGAGAGTTGAGCGAATCCCCGGAAAATCCGATCTTTGATTCGAGAAAGGCTACAAGGAAAGTCTTCATTCCCTCGCATTGTAGTAGGCGCGTCGCCCATTCCACCTTCGCGCTGGAACTTTTCACAGCGTCAGCGAATCCCGGACCCGAGAACTCGTCTTATTATTTTCTCTCTTAATTTTTTAATTTTTCTCTCGGGGCCTCTTCTTTTTCTTGGAAAGAAGAAATTCGACCACTAGTTGGGCGCCATTTGTGACGAAGACGTTTGGAGATGCTTTTGAAGAGCTGCTGACTAAGGCAAAAATTACGGCAATCGCGCCGGGGATTCGATCCACAACCCTCAACTAACGTCGAGAATTATGAATCGACCGTCTTACCGCAAGACCACGATGAACCGCTTGCCTTTGATAGGAGTCAGTCAGCACATACGAGTGGAGTTTTGAAATTTTTGATCATTTGTTACACTGTTATCGTTCATTTCCCCACGATTGAAATACGCATATTTTTATAGTTTTGAATCCTCAATCATGTGTTCATACACATCGACTAATTTCTCCAATGCTGTCTTTTGGACTTGAGTCTTTGTGAGCACAATCGTGAACCAATATTCACGAACACCATTCCAGTGGGTAGTTAGGCCTGACGCTTGTTGCTATTTCTTAGATACTGTCAAGGTGTGTGATACGTCAGCTATTTGAGGCACAACTAAGTTGACTTACATCATGTGCAACGCCTTATCATTTCAGTGCCTCAGATGTTAGGCCTCCGGGCACTTGTTTTGCTGACAAATTGTCGGTATACAGCGATTGGTGGCAATCCAGTTCAGCAGTGCGCCACAAAACTTAAATGTTACGGCAAATGCATTTTCCAACGTGCGAACACACTTTATGCTATCTGGACAGAGTATAATATTAGATTTTCAGCTCATTTTAACCCTAATACCCCACGGTAAATAAAGGAAAAACAAACCTCTCAAATCCAATTCCCTATCACGCACAGGATTCATGTACTGCATCGCTTGCTGAATCAATTCTGGCGTTAATTTCACCATTTTTACTCGATATAACCGTTGACACAATTAATTATAAAACTGAATGCTCATTGATGTCGGTAAAATAAACAATTTAGAACGTAGAGTAACGCAAATTCAAGCGTGGGCTCGGTTCATTCGACAGGCGGCCATGTTGTCAGACAATTCCACCAACAGAACAAAGGAGAAACGGTACTAGTTGAGATTTCACCATACAGTTCAAATCATCCTATAATATACGAGTTGGTCGTTCGCTTAAATGAGCCCATTCATTCGTGACTTTTCTTTCACCACGCCCTTCTCACCATTTCAGTCATGTAATTTCGTTCTTCAACCCTAAGTTCATCGTTTAGTTCTTTGGGTAAAAACTCCTCTTTTAGAAATGTCCAAGTAAATGACCAAAGATAGTTATGCCCTCAGTAAATGCTGATTATGTCTGTTTTGAATTAACGATATAGAGAATTGAACTCTGAAGGTTTCAGTATTGGCGTGTGTGTAGTAAAATATTAAGGTGTCTCCTGTGTACCGATACTTGTTCATCAATGGATTGGTTTCAGTCTTTATTTGATATAGTTCTGAATTATAGGAATATAAAGATTTGATTGATTCAAATAATTGTATAAATATTAACTGTTAAGTGGGAAGGGTCAGTTAAGATGTACAGCGGTTCTTCGGAGATCGGTAGTGTTCGGTAAAGATCGGACCAGCCCGGTTCCCCATTCGTTCTCAGCTCTGAGCTCTGAACGGCTAACCACACGCCGCCGGCCGTCGGCTCGTCGCGTGTTTCCGTTAATCCAGTTTTGCCGTTCTGTCCTTTTCTCTGGTAAAGTGGCCATCTAGTTTAGTTTTTAGAGAGATTTCTGTTTCATTCAGTTCGGTTTTGTTCATCTATCTTATCAGTTAACGTCTTTTCACCCCACTCTCCGCTTCTTTTCAATCTTGAGATTCCGCTCTTCAATCTTACCTTATCTAATAGTTCTTTGGGACTTTTCATGCGGGTCTCTTCACTCCGACAGGACTAGAAATATGTAAAGTCGTGGTACGCATCAAATAAACGAATTAACTACTACTACGAACGTGAGTTATTCCGTTCACTCGTTAACTGGAATGATCAGCTCATTTTCATTACTAGACACCATGAAAAAACTTGTCAACCCACTATTACCGTAAACACGGTACTAGCCATAATAACTTATTTCATTGCCCACGTTTCACAAACTTTAGCATTGTGTGTGGGGTGAAGACAAACTGCGATCTAACAACTAGAATCCAAGCACATAAGCCAATCTGGTCGAGTCAGCCTCTCCTCGCATCGACAGCCAAGTTTACAGTGACCTTCTAGTGTGTGCTTATGCTTACGCTAAATTTCTGTTCACGGACCTACGAAAATATGTCAAAATCATGTTATGTTCTTCAATCATCTTTTCAAATCTATCATCTTTCGCGCCTTGTGCTCTTATTATCTCCCCCCCCCCCCCAATTTAACCTATCCACAAAATTGCAATCTTATTATTATCTGAATCCCTAATTGCCTCAATGGATTCAATTTGGGGAAAATAATTGAAAAGGTATCTCAATTTAGAGAGCCTTCATACCAGGTACCTTTCTGTTTTTTTACCGGGCCTATTTTAAATTGTGGCAGTGGGCTACTCGGGACTGAATAGCTCTAGTGCCCTGGAACCTTGGCAGAAGGGACCCTAATTGGGAGGGGGTAGGATAAATTTGTTCTTCCAACAAGCATTGATCCTAAGTTTTTGAGAAAAGAGTAAAAATCTTCATTTGGCTCGTTTTAGTTCTTCACTCGAACGAACTCTCCATCTGAAATCTTCTTATTTACCACGTTAAATATAATTCTTCGGCTCTCGAAAATTGTAGCCATACACTTGGTGATCAACCTCTTCGTCATGAAATGTGTGTGTATAGCATGATGGTTACATTCACTCGTTGGAGAGGATACCTCAGGCTTTGCTTAGATTAGTGAGTGGGGTAATTTATTTTCTTTCCTAGTTTATAAGTTCATTGGGGGTGGTTTCTGGATTGGTTCTCCTTGCAGCAATAAACACTATTATATTTGAGGCGCATTTGTATCGTTGATTTTTTTTCACTTTGATGGTTAAATTGCGATATAGACCACTTAATTAGACTACCACGCCAATTTTCGGAAGAGTCAAGTAACATGTAAGCGGAAATGATAAGTAGTTTATTGTGCTACTCTCACTTTCCCAAGAATGAGAATTTTATGGCACTGTCGCCATTTAAAGCTGTCCATGCAACAAATGTAATCAGACTCGCTAGAGCCATTTTTGAGAAAAAAATTGGGTTTTGATCACTACGATAACTATAGTTTGTTGTGGGGGGGATTTTACTGATACCCTAATTTTGGTGTCCCAGGCCAGATATCAAGTCTCATTTGGTTCAGCCGTTTTTAGACATACACAGACCATTTCCCCAAATAGTGTTTGAAACGTAAAAATCTGAAGAGAACTTAAATTTTTTTTCAGCCGATTGCGTAACTTTCTTTTCCAAGGAAGCCAGCGCTATTTTGGTGGTAGATGTGGGACAAAACCGTTCCATTGGGCTTGATTTGTTGTAGCTTTTGAGTCAACACTGGGGACACCTGCTCTGTGATGTAAACAAAAGTGATAAGTCGTGTCAAGAACGGGTCGATCGTTAGTGTTAAAGATTGACCATACTTTCATTTTATTTGTCGTTATGTTGTGGCTTAAATGCGTTCTCTTCATGCGCGGGGTTTCCTTTTATTTTTCGTAATATCAATTTTACTCTTCGGTGTTTATTACTTGTCGAGCGATGATGCTTTGCAGCCGTCTCGCTTGGTTTCGGCCCACAAGAAAAGAAATGGTAAGTTGCATAATTTGTAGTGATTTGCTTTCTGCGTTCGTATTCATAGAAAACTTAAATGAAGATAAAACTTGGCGTTATGTTAGGAAATTCATCAGTAACCGTGTTTTTTCCAGTTAATTTGAGCGCATATGGAGCATGTTTTTACAGTTATGCCCTGAGGCATGATCTTAGGAAGAGGTTGTTTTTAACGCCTTGGCATTAATTCAGTCAAGTTGCAATGTTGTACAACTGTTTTGTTTCTCAATCAGGGAGCGAAGAATACAACGTATGGTGCATTTTCACTCGGGCGAAGGAGGAGCAGTCATTTAGAACCAAGTTTCAGAATATGTTAGTTTCCCTCCTGAAGAACACCAAAGTTGTTATTTCTTTGAACATCGTCACAGACCTCAAAAGCCGTTATGCCGCTCGAGACGTAGTGGAAAACGCCAGAACCATAACTGGAAAATACCTCAACGTTAGTATCTTTATATTATTATTAAAAAAGTTAGTATCTTTATATTATTTTTAAAAAAGGAAGAAGATAACGTGGGGAAAAGCGTTTTCTTTTATCATCACCAAAATGTTTTAAATTTACATAATTCGATAAATTGACAATTAAGCTAATTCCCAAAACAATGGCCGCGAGTACATTTGCCCGGTTCTTTGGTTCGCGATTCGGAACATTGAAGAGCGTCACTGATACTGGTTCTAGTTACAACTTGCATCACTGGCAACTGTCAGAGGTGAGTGATGTTTCAAGTTATTTTTGTGATCGGCATTATCTATTCTGTTGCATTACGTGAGTGATATTTTTTATTATTTTTGTGGTCGTCAATGTCTGTTCTGTTGCATTACACGAGTGATATCTATCATTTTTGTGGTCGTCAATGTTTGTTGCATCAGGCGCGCACAGTTTGTCTACATTGACTCAGTTTCGCGCGCGTTGTTTACATTCACTTTTACAACAAAACTTTGCTCAACTCCTATGGCTACTGTTCCGCAAACCAGTATCAGTGATGCTAGTAAACGTTCCGAATTGCGAACCGAAGTTCCTCGCAATTGTACCCGCAGCCATTGTATTGGGAATTTACCAAATTAAGTGATCTCATAATAGACACGATGCAATTATTTGATGAAAGTAGAAGGAAAACGTCTTTTCGTCTATTCAGCGTGTCTAATTACAACAAAAGATAACCCTTAAGGTAATCAGAAGTAGCCATTCCCATCTGGTAAGAATCTTGTAAATAAAATAAGTTTGGGAAAAACACAATAAAGGTGGTACAGAAGTTGGGGCAATGCAATGAGTTCTGGAATGCTAAGCTCTACCAGTTTTTGGCTATAGCGGGGTGCGTTCTAACTGGCTCACATAAACTGTGTGAAGAACACATTGGATTAGTTGCCACAGCTGACTGTGCGTGGGGCTGAGGAATGTTGTGCTGTGCGTCTCATCTGATATTAACTTCTACTCGTGTTTGTCTGTGCAGGCTGCTTACCATGACATACACGACATTGCCAATAAGATTGAGAGCATCATCGACATAATGAAGACACACTTCAGTTCTCAACCGGGTGCTTACTACAGCTCTTCGCTGTTCTTCATTTCCATTGGTCTTCACAAAGTGACATTGATGAAAAGAGCGGTTCTTCTTGACATTGACACTATCATTAAAGGGGATATAGCGGAGCTTTTTGACGAATTTGATAAGTAAGTATGTTTTAACTAAGTATAATGCATAGTGGACAATATTTACTGCAGTACTTACAGATCTGTTTCCTTATATAATGACTGTTCCTAAACCCTCGACGAAGGTTATATCAGTCATCTGCTGTACTTACACTCAGCACTTCCCTTTCATTGCCATTGCGCTGAGACAGTTAGTGCTGCCAATCTCCCCCCTTCCAACTGAAAGGTTTCTGAGCCCTCGCGGGTTTTAGTATTGCTGTTTAGGGCCATGATTTCCAGAGATAACTCGATAGTGTTGGCCTATCTCTACATTCCAGCCGATTGGAAGGCAAGCACCTGATTGCAGATTGCACTGCTTGGCGCTTGATGCAACCCCGATCAGTGGGGAGGGTCATCTGCACCACGTGATACCTGGTCAGGGAGCATTCAAAACGTCTACCCTTCCGCAACATTTAAAAATGATATTTTTCGGATTCAGTGGACTTCAAATCGCGAAGATTTGAGTAAACAAAAATTATAACCAAATATATACGTAATTTTCGTTTCTGTTTCCTAAGACTACGGGAAACAAAAATAATTGTTGGAGAAGACCAGTGAGCCAATTTTAATGTTTGGATAAGCTGAGGTTAGTAATTTAACATGAACGAAAAATTTTTGTGTTAAAACGGGATTGATCGAACTGCAGTGCACTTCAATTGTTGTTAAATTATAGTATAGTCCTTCGTTCTTAGCGTCATTCTTATTCTTAAACAGTATGACCAATTTTAGAATAAGTGCAAAGCTATTTTGTTGAAAATATATTGGCAGTTCCATTATTCTATTTTATTTTATATTTCCATTAAATTTATTTCCAGCAAATGTTACTTTAGACTTTCAGATAACCAGAGTTCTTTTTAGAAGCTTAGTTTGTTTAGTTTTTGTACACAATGATGTTTGGCATGCCATGTTGGTGTTGTATGTCCAGTATCATTTGGATTTAGTTGTTTGATTTCTTACTGCCCTTCGCCTAAAGCTCTCGTACTTGTTTTCAGTTTTGGACCTGACGCTGTTCTGGGAGCTGCACCAGAGCTCACCCCTGTCTACCACCACATACTTTATTCTTACCGAGCTTCCCACAAAGGAACTAATCTCGGTTCTGCGTACAGCGAAGGTACGTTACCCTTTAATTACCGTCCCTTTCTATCACACTCATTTCACATTTGTAGAAGTTTATTTCCTCGTTGCAGGTGGCTTCCCGGGTGTCAATTCGGGCGTGTTACTTCTAAATTTTGAGAAAATGCGGAAGTCCGTTATTTATCAAGGGCTCTTGATACCGGGAGAAGTTGACAGACTCGCTCGTGAATTCAAATTCAAGGTATATATTAGCAAATTAGTCTGTTGTTTATTGTACATAAAGAAGGTGCATTAGGTGAGGAGTAGGAGTCCCTTTGCCAGACTTCTATTGTCAAGTGCAGTCACAAGGGTGCTCCGTAGAGCTGGAATATGTGGGCAGGCATCGCTTGAGAGTTGAAAGCCATGGGAGAAGTCCTCCCTTCATCCTCTAAAGTGTTGGGTTACCAGGCCTGTCACTATGCTGGAATTTTGCAGCATCTTGTTGATCATTGGGAGCAACCTGCTTGTGGCCCATTTCGACTCTGCACCATATCAGTTACTCTGTCTGTGTGTGCTGGTATACATTGAGCTCGTTACTGTCTCCCTATGCAATGACGCTTTCACTGTGGCATTGAGACACCTTCTGTAGTACCTGGGAACTGTATGCCCCTCTGCCTCGCTGGCATCAGTCACATCTCTTGATGTGTTAATGGAGAGCCATGTGATCAGCTGTCTCCTCCGTCTGTATGATGTTTTTATTATTGTGCCTTATGCTTTCGAGTAGTATAGTTCCTTATGCCACGTTGACTTGCTATCAACTTCACATGAATGGTCGAATTCTGCAATTTAATTGGTATCTCCTTTGCTTTCAGGGTCACCTCGGAGATCAAGATTTCTACACTCTGGCAGCTCTCAAGCACCCTTACCTGATTCACGTTTTAGACTGTGGATGGAACCGTCAGTTGTGCACCTGGTGGCGGGACCATGGCTACCAAGAGACCTTTCACATATTCGCCTCATGTTCCTCCCCCGTAAAAATTTACCACGGAAATTGCAATACCCACATTCCAGACAGTTGAGAGTGCATTATCATTTCTACTGTCTACAAGTGCAGTATTTGAGTTCCTAAGTGCTCGATTGTCCGTATTCTTTTGGTTTGTGAATGCAGGGGAGTTACGTACCGTGGACACTTCACTTCATTTGAAATTCAGAATATCTCTAAGAAACGAACAGTGAAGGGTTCTCAGATGGTTGAGTGTATCGGGTTTCATTCACATGGTAGATGACTGACACATCGTCAACGATTCGGCGCCATAACCTCCACGAGGAACATTCTATAGTGTTGTGGGACCCTTGTCAATGTATCATCCGAGCTGCTGCCTGGCACACCCCTTTGGGTGGACTGGTACTCTGGCAAATGAGAGGGCGGTTCAGTCGTCAATTAGTTCCACGACCCAACTTTAAGTCAAACTTCAATTCCTTGTGGCCCCTGGTTGAGCTTGAGACTGGACGGGGATTTCAGCATGATCCCATCTTCGACTTTTATTTAGTACACTCCTGGCAGAAGTTAATGTTTAGTTTTGTGTACAGTTGCACTTTTGAAGTGCAGGATACAAAGTTGGAGAGTGCACCATTTGAATAATCACCTTGTTGAGTGGTTCCCTTTGCAGCAGCTATCAGAAGTCCTCATATAGTTAAAAGTTTATTTGCGGATGTGTTAACAATTGCCTATACACAAGTGAGTTTGAACGTGAGCGCATCTAATGAATATAATAAAATAATGCAATAAGTTTCTACAAAATTATATTAGATTCCTAAAATTATAATTTTATTAAAATTGCGCAGTGGCTTATAACTCAAGAGGATTTCCTTGTCGTCTTTTGAGTAAGAATATTTCATACAGAATTTAGTTCTTGGAAACAAAGTAATTAGCATGAGTTTCTTTTGCCATTCTCTGGAAGATTTCGGTTAAATTATTGTATTTCAACCATAAAATGGGCCCACGTCCTCCAGAAATTCAACTAAAAGTGTCCGTGTTTTGAAATGTGCCAATCTATGTAATTGATGAGTCGTTAAACGAGGTATTAATTAATGCACTGGAATAGATACTTGAGGTCATACTCCTTGCTTGGCGTACAACACGATTGAACTAAACGCTTCACCACGTCTCATGGTCAACCCTCCAGTGGCTGTTCCAGTAAGCATGTGGAACTGCCAAGAATCGAATGATTCAGGAGACAGCGCTGTCCTTAGGTAGAATGAAAAAGAAGCCGCATCTTTTGTTTTCCCATGACACTGAAGGTGTAAATGGCCCATCCACGCACTGCACACTATAGAGATGGTTGGTCTTATTCTCCAGTGTCCTGCGGGAAACCTGCCAATTTAGAAAAAATAACCACTCCACTGGGCAAGTTCCATATGTAAGAAAAATTTGTTAGACCAAAACGTACACCACAGTTGGTCTGACTTGTTGGTACACATGAAAGCAATCTTTATCCGCGAGATTTGAGATTTTAAAAACACACAAATGAGGTTAGACAGCTCATGACCATCTCCTTGGGCCCGATGAAGTTACGGATTAAGCAGATTCTCTGATTCACTTGTGTTGTACAACCAATGCCTCCTAAACAATAAGATTACTCTGACGATTGTGAAAAATTCTAGAATTTTCGCGAGATCGAAGAAAACTTGCGAAATGTGCTCATAGCTTTGGTCGTAGCCTCTGAGTAGTATGCGTTCTGAGGGTATAGGCGTCCCCTTATCAAGAGCTTCGTGATTCAGGATCCCTGTTTCATCTCACGAAAAGGAGCTCTCTCTAGGTCTCTTCTGAGGGATTTCCTGAATGAATTGCGTTTCCCACGAGGTATCCTGAAATATCTGCACTGTAAGCACCATGCTGTCCTGAACATTATGTAAGCATTATTGTTTACTGATTTTAGCCGTCATCACGCTTGATACATTAGTACGAGGTCACCTTCAAACGTTTTCCACCCTCACATCTATAATGGTTATTAAAACACCAAATCATTTTTCAGTTTATAAAAAAAAAGAAAAACCCTGGAAAACCAACTGAGTCAGTGTAAATGTATCAATACAAAGAACTTCATGGGAAATAAACGCCACGAGTGAAGTTATGTTACAGCTGGTAAATTATTTGGGACGTCGAGCTTGAGTTGCTCGCAGAATCTGAGCAAATAACGGTTTACTCACCGTCTTTTACTTTACTGAATAGTGGTGCTCTACCACTCGTTACCAAAGACTTCAAGCAAACTTCGACGTGTCCAAGGTACGTGACTCTTCGTTAAACCATTTTGAAAAGGCCTAAAACGAACCGCCTGCTTGCCATATATTATCAGTGCAATTACAGTTAACGTCTGTTGCAATGTCTTTCCAGAAAATTCTATTTACTGAAAAAAAGGAATAGTAACAAAATTATTGAATATTTTTGTAACACTAGAGTTAACTCACTTAAATTTAGGTATCAAATTATATTCGATTATGTAGATATTCAATATTAAGAAAAGATGTATATTTGATACTATCGCATAAATAAATTAACCTTTTCATATTCACCACTATTTCCTCAACTGCCCTTTTATTCATTTTATACGTTACTTTCCTGAGGTCGCCATAATTAGGGCAGTCTCCCAAAAGGTTAAGCACACGCGTTCACATCTACAGTAGATTAAACGCCATTAGATTAGATACACGATTAGATAAAAGACGCAAGGAAGAGAAAGTGAGAGGCAAAGTCTACAATTTTCGATGTGGGATCTGAAGCTCAGATACTGAACTAGGATAGTGGAATGAGTGGAGGGGGGGGGGATGTGAATACGAAGTTTGCAATAATTTGTCCTCGACTTACGTGTAGTGGGGTACTTTATCTATAATGCCTGAATGTGTTGGCCCGATTTTTCTGAAGCGCTGAGAGCTCTAAGAATGAAAATGTGTTACGGGGGGGGGGGGCGCTGTGTGCATTAAACGATTAACAACAGTTTTTTCTTACTTTGCTAACTTGGTGCCAAAAGATTCGAAAGAAGGAGGTGGAGTTAAAATATTAAATCGTCGACAGTTTGCACGTAGTTTTTTGAGGTGATCTGATTGAATAGTGGGGGGGGGGGATAGCTTAATTTCCAAATAATTTTCTCAATATGCGAACCGGTCGAAGCTTCAAGATGGCATAATAGATGATAAGAGGTCTCGAAACTATCAGTTTTTCTGAAGACGTAGATTTTTCCAACAATTTCGATTTGGAGATTTATATTAGGAGAGCGAGGGCGTTTATAACAATTTGTCAACAATTACTAGACTTATTGCATGAAGATTTGACGATGAGAGGGAGAAAGGAAGTGGATGGGCGGGGGAGTTGACGTTTACGATTCCCTGTAGTTTCTACGTAATTGTTGCTTTTTTCCCTACTCTCATTTCAATTTTTACTTTCCGCTACCCGAAGGGAAGGAAAGTATAGTAATCGGGTAAAAAAAATTTAGGTTTTCTTCAGATCTCTACGTTTTGAGGCCTACTGAGTCTAAAAAACCTAATTTCGGCGCGTGGTCCGTGTGTGTGTGTGTCTGTAGTTCGATTTGCGGGAGAACGGCTGATCCGATTGAGGTGGTTCTTTTTACTTTCCGCTACCCGAAGAGAAGGAAAGTATAGTAATCGGCCCAAAAAAAAAATTTGGGTTTTCTTCAGATCTTTACGTTTCAGACCCTACTGAGTCTAAAAAACCTAATTTCGGCACGTGGTCCGTGTGTGTGTGTGTGTGTCTGTAGTTCGATTTGCGGGAGAACGGCTGATCCGATTGAGGTGGTTCTTTTTTTGTTTTGTTCGTTATTTTTTGTAGACACCAAAATAAGGTTATGGGCGATTTCGGCTGATGGGAAGGGGGGTGCGGGACGAAAATGTACCAAAAACTAAGGTTTTTCGCATTTTTCTCAAAAACGGCTCTAACGATTTTGATTAAACTTCCAAATTATCTTCTACTAATCAATACCTAACTTTTTGTCTCGATACATATCGCCATGAAAATACGGTGAACGGAGATATAGGCCCATGAATATAAAAATAGGTTTTTTACGCTTTTTGGCAAAACGACTTCAGCGATTTTCACTAAACTCACTGGATGTTTTCAAATAGTTAATACCTACATATTCTTTTCAATAAATGTTCCTGTAGCGGTCCATTGAACAGAGATAAAAATCAAAATGTGTCAAAAATAACGTTTTTTCTAAACATTTCCGTGAATTCCAGGGTAACTTTTTCACCAGATGTGATCAATCTTACTGAGTGTCTTTTAGCCACCCATACCCACATTTTATTCTCCATAATTATTTCTGTATATATATGTTGAATGGAGATATAAGCCATGTTAACTCAGAAAAGGAGATTTGACGAATATTAATTTATCGGTATTCCGATTTTCTCAAAAACGGCTTCAACGATTTCGATCAAACTTTCGGAGTACTCTCAGCCAACTAGTCCCTACATTTTGTTCTATATAAATGTTCCTGTAAAAATGCGTTGTACGAAGATATAGCGCCTGCCTATGTAGGTGGTGTTCGAACTTAAAGGGGTGGCGGAAAGTCATGTGTTGCTACGCACCAGATGTTTTAAATTGTTTGTCCGTCGGCGCGGAAATCGAGGCAAACGTTTATTTTGTCTTTCTGTCAGATCGCAGTTGAAGGCATGACGGGTTTCTTGTAGGCGATTCGTATAAAAAAACCATCTGTTGTTATTAAGCAAGCATTACCTAAGTTATTTATGAGACTGTCAACATGTTTTTTACTTTCCTTGGCTCTACGAAGTAGAAAAGAAAGTTACGTATCTTCAAATATTAACGTTTCAGATTCTACTGAGTACGATAAACGCTATTTGGGAAAATAGTCTGTTTGTGATTGAGAGAACCAAACCAGCTCAAACTTGATATCTATCGCGCAGGTCACGATTTCACACCAAGATAAGGGTATGAACAAAATCCGCCCAAAACTCACTATAGTTATCATAGTGATCTAAACAGTAAATATTTTTATTCTCAAAAACGAGTCTTAACGATTTTAATTAAACGTTTAAGCAACTCTCATCCGAGGGGAAAATGACGAGAGCAGCACAATAAGTGGTCAAATATTTCAAAGAAGCGCGTTGGTAGTGATTAACATAATGGTAGTTCAACAAAAGCCATGAGGTAATTAGGAACATCAGGTTTTACCAAATTCCTGTTAAATGAGTGAAAAAAACACATCGGTAGTTGCAAGAGTGACACATATTACTGAATGGCGAGGAAATTTGCGTGGTGCGAGGTTTTTGTAGCCTTTGAGATTCGATTAGGATGGGGGATGTAGATAACTGATCAAAACAATAACTATGACGTATCTAACAACGCCCACTATTTGCCTGATTTCTCGGCGTGTTAGTGTTAGAACAAAATCTCGATTCTCCGACAGTTATTCAATTTCGAAGCTTCCAGATGGGAAAGGAGGTTGATTGATTGAAACGATTTATTTATTTACGATTTTTAGAGAGAACCATCATACCAAATCCTTTCAAACTTGATATTTCGCCCGCAGGTTACTATAGGACATCAAAATAAGGGTTTGAACAAAATCCACCGAAAGTTAACTATAGTTATCATAGTGATCAAAACACCAAATATTTTTTTACTCAAAAATGGCTCTAACGATTTTGATTACATTTTTTATATTGATAGCTCCCAATATAGCAACTATACCATAAAATTCTCATTCATTCTCCCAGGAGACACTGAACAGTTTACATTCTCCTTCTTAAACAATCTTAAACAAAACAGCGGAACAAAAAAAAAACAACACATATATAAATAAATTAGAGGTTCTTACGCTGACAATTTGTGTGCTAATACAGGAAGGTTTAAAAAAAAATTTCATTTATTTTTAATTCTTTTTTACTTTCCTTGGCTCTACGAAGTAGAAAGGAAAGTTATGTAACCGGCTGGAAAAAAAATTGTGAGTTCTCTTCAGATCTTTACGTTTCAGACCCTGCTGAGTCCGAAAAACACTATTTGGGAAAATGTTCTGTGTGTCTGTGAACGATTTTTAGAGAGAACCATCATACCAAATCCTTTCAAACTTGATATTTCGCCCGCAGGTTACTATAGGACGTCAAAATAAGGGTTTGAACAAAATCCACCGAAAGTTAACTATAGTTATCCTAGTGATCAAAACACCAAATATTTTTTTACTCAAAAATGGCTCTAACGATTTTGATTACATTTTTTATATTGATAGCTCCCAATATAGCATCTATACCGTAAAATTCTCGTAAGTGGGAAAATGACGAGAGCAGCACAATAAATTACCAAAACTTTCGACGAAATCCATTTTAACGCGGTTTTTAGAGGAAACGACCATACCAAATCAGCTTAAACTTGATGTCTAGCTCGCAGGTTACCATGGAACGCAAAAATAAGGGTATGGGCAAAATCCATCGAAAGTTAACTATAGTTATCATAGTGATCAAAACACCAAATTTTTTTTTTTCAAAAACGGCTCTAACGGTTTTGGTTACATTTTTTATATTGATAGGTCTCAATGAGGCAATTATAAAATAAAATTCCCATTCGTAGGAAAATGACGAGAGCAGCACAATAAATTATCAAAATTTTCGACGAAAATCGTTTTTAGCGCGGTATTTTGCTTATAAACTCCGCTGGAATTTTTGTAGGATGTTAAAAAACATTGGTATTTTAGTCCAATCCAATAACTAAAGGCTGAATTTCAACTACCGCTGTTTCGCTTACTACCAGTTCTAAACGTTTTTACCCAATAACTCTGCAAAAGTAATTACTATCCTTCTTCAAAAAATGTGTGTTTACAGCCTCATTAATTATCTATGTACCAATTGCTCAATAATGGTTCTGTAATGAGTACGAGCAGCACAATAAAATCTGGAATTGTAGGCGCTACCGCTTGCTGCTGCCGTAAAGCGTTGTTTGACCAAGTTCAAATGAGCTGAGCCATGTACAAAGTCAATTGTTGTAGAGCCAAGGAAAGTTGTGTGTTGCAACGCACCAGATATATTCAAAAGAAGCCTTTCACGGTTCAATTTAATCCCTCAGTGTGTGCAACGAGTTAATACCTATGTATTGTGTTCCGCAATTGTTCTTTTGACAGTTCGTTGAGCTATCAAGATGCGCCTCAAAATATTTTGAATATTTCCACAGAGATTGCCAAACAGAATTTGACTGGAGCGTCTTCTA
The DNA here is from genome assembly GCA_020466155.1 of Pachypeltis micranthus. NCBI lineage: Eukaryota > Metazoa > Arthropoda > Insecta > Hemiptera > Miridae > Pachypeltis > Pachypeltis micranthus. The sequence continues at coordinate 51,577,805 of CM035770.1, read as the reverse complement.
GCCACGCATGTTTTCCGTGGCCGTCCGTTGAACGAAGATATGTGCCATAACACACCTGAAAATGGGTTTATCAGAGCGCTAAAAGATCGCTTTTCATATTTTTGGTTTATTATTCATTCTGAATAATAACCCTATGTTTTCTGTCACGAAAAATTTTTTACAACCCCTCTCAAAATTTGATACTTTACGTTTCAAGACTTGGAGATTCCAAATTTGCAACGTCCGTCCGCCGTCCGGCCCGGAATTTAACGGCCCGTTTTGTGCCTTTAACGTGGTCTAAAAAATTCGTTCTTTCGCCCAAAAATCCGATTTGGTATCTAGTTGTGCCCGCCATCTCGGCAATCCGATCGGACGAAGCCCGTGGTTGTAATGGGCAAAAAACGGTTAAAAAATTAACGAAACGCAGTACAACGCGGGAGCTACAGCGTTTCGTCATTTGAACTCCCTCCCGCCCCGCCCGTCTCATTAAAAAAGCAACCGCTCTCGAGGCGAGCGACCGGGAGGCCGAAAGACACTATTTGGGAAAATGGTCTGTGTGTGTGTGTGTGTGTGTATGTGTGTCTGTGAACGATTTTTATAGAAAACCACCGTACCAAATCAGCTCAAACTTGATATCTCGCCCGCAGGCCTCCATGGGACGCCAAAATAAGGGTTTGGACAAAATCCACCGAAATTTAACTATAGTTATCATAGTGATCAAAACCCCAGATATTTTTTTTCTCAAAAACGGCTCAAACGATTTTGATTAAATTTTTTATATTGATAGCTCTTAATAAGGCAATTATAGCTTAAAATTCCCATTTGTGGGAAAGTGACGAGAGCAGCACTATGAATTATAAAAATGTTCGACGAAATCGATTTTAGCGCGGTTTTTAGAGAAAAAAACCGTATCAAATCAGCTCAAACTTGATGTCTAGCCTACGAGTTACCATTAGACGCAAAAATAAGGGTATGGGCAAAATCCACCGAAAGTTAACTATAGTTATCATAGTGATCAAAACACCAAATTTTTTTCTCAAAAACGGCTTCAACGATTTTGATTAAATTTTTTATATTGATAGCTCCTAATAAGGTAATTACACCATAAAATTCCCATTTGTGGGAAAATGACGAGAGCAGCACAATAAATTATCAAAATTTTCGACGAAAAGCGTTCTTGCCGCGGTTTTTTCCTTTTAAACTCCGCTGGAGTGTTACTAGAATGTTTTAAAAAAGTCGTGTTATAGTCCAATCCAATACCTATAGGGTGAGTGTTTAAAAACGCCCATGAGATACATGGGGCTCACTCCAGAAATTCCTGAATTTCAACTACCGTCGTTTCGCTTACTACCAGTTCTAACAGTTATTACCCAATAACTCTGCAAAGGTAATTACTATCCTTCTTCAAAAAATTCGTGTTTACAGCCTCATTAATTTTCTGTTTACCAATTGCTCAATAATGGTTCTGCAATGAGTACGAGCAGCACAATAAATTCCATAACTGTAGGCGCTACAGCTTCCTGCTGCTGTGAAGTGTTGTTGACCAAGTTCAAAGGAACTGAGTGATAAATGAATTGATTAAATAGAATTAGCCATGTAAAAAGTGAATTGACGTAGAGCTAAGGAAAGTTGTGTGTTGCAACGCACCAGATATTCCTCATATACTGTCGACGGTTTTTACCAAATTCACATGGTACGTCGAGTTAGATAGTCGATAATCGATCAAGTAGAAACATACTGATCGAATTTACGTAGCATATCGAATTAAAGAGGTTGAGGAAAGTTGTCAGGCGTCAAGTGTCACAGATAGAACGTGTTAACCAAGTGATACTAAAGAAATATAAAGGAAGGGCTTTACAAAAGCATACGTGAAAAAAAGGAAAACGATTGTCCCCACCGTCGCTGACAACGACAACATTTACGCCAATTTAAAGGTGTTGAAGGAACTAAAAAATACGTCCAAATGCTGGTTGTTTTCGAGGAGTAGCCGATGAGTGTAGGTAGTTCGTCGGCGAGAAAGGAGCAAATAGATATCTTGAACGTGTTTGTCACTTAGCCGTCGCTAAGTTGTCTTCGGCTAGAAGACTAGGAGAATGAAGGACGCCATTAACAATCTTAAACGGAAACGAGACATCTTGAATCGCGCTTCGTTAATGTCACGATGATTTCAATAACATGCTCTGCTCAACAATTTTTACCTAAAATTCTAATTCTTGGTGAAAATAGTGGGGTGGAGGGAGAGATTTCGTAGTTTTTAACAGCATCACCTAACGTTCTTAAGGCAAAGGGGCAAGTTTTCAAGTGTCACAATGAACATTATTAATTTTTCAACGCGGTGCTGCAAAATATAAACATCGGGTGCTCCGCATCACTCAAATTTCCTTAGCTCTACATAAATTCAGTGGTTTTCGCGGCTTTTTAAAGGAAAATCCGCTAAAATCGGTTTTAATCGAAATGTTTGGTAATTTATTGTACTGCTCTCGTCCTTTTTTACGGTGTTGTTTTCTTATTACGAGCTGTCCATATAAAAAATTTAATCAAATTCGTTGGAGCCGGTTTTGAGAAAAAAAAATTAAGTGTTTTGACCATTATGATAACTATAGTTAGTTAGGGCGGATTTTCGCCATACTCGCATTCTGGCGTCAAATGGTGACCACCGGGCTAGATAGCAAGTTTGAGCATGTATTTAGGTTGCTAAACTCAAAATGATGTAGAAAATTCATTATGAACAGAAAAAATGATAATTATACTGTGATAATTAACTATTCATTCATTCTATATATCATTTTTGTATTTCAAAAGATGAATTTTCTGATTTTTCCAGTGAAATAAATACAACAAATTAAATATTAAAAATGTGCTTTTTTTGTTGAATTTAATTAAAATCCTAACAGAAATAAGTAAACATACGAATGCTCATAATTGTACGATGAATTTTGAAAAATAGTCATTTTGTGACATCATTTGACTATTTTGAGATTCCAAACTATCAAAATTTGTTATTGACTTGTCGACTGCATATTCGAGTTCAGCGACCCCAAAAACGTAAAAATACGAAGTTTTACAAAAAAAAGCGTATTTCAAAAACCAAAATCAAGCTACCGGCGTAGTGAAAAACCTGAGCCTGAAGTAATTCAGGGGTCATTTTGACATTTTAAACCTAATTTCGGGTGGAGGTGATCAAAATTCCACTTTTCTCAAAATAGCGGGCACTGTAATACACACAGACAGGTAGGTGTGGTGTTTTTCGGACTTAGTTTGGACTGAAGCGTGAAGATCTGAAGAGAACTCAACATTTGGTTTTTAGCCGATTACATAACTTTTCTTTCCACTTCTCAGAACCAAGGAAAGTTAAAATGGTTGTATTGCTCGCTGTTCCTCCTGGTCTCTAGTATATTGGTGTCCGCGAGGAGGGAATCTAATAAATAATGCTCATTAAAAATAAAAAGCTGGACGTTATTGTTTGCCCGTTTTTCGCGATTTCAAGACTCAAGGGTAACCGTACAATTTAAATGAAGTCGTTATAAATAATAACCCTGCGGAAAAGCCGGCGTGTTTCGTCGTAAGTTGAGGAGGCCAAGGAGAACATTGTTCTGCACTTCGGCCTGACCTCCGAGCTCAGATGAGGTCTCGGTTTTGCCAAGTTCTCGTCATTGGAATTGGTCGCCAGAAGACCCCGAAGACTCCAGTCGAGTCCTTGTTTGCTTAATCGTCGGTGTTCGCCTTACTAAAGGTTTCCATTAAAGGCCTGACGCCTTACCTTAGACAGTGTCAGGCTCAATACCATTTTTTAAACACGAGCAGGCCCTCCGAAATCGTGGAGCAGCGTGACCTCGAAAACAACTAATCGAACGCTGAATACCTGAACTCTACATATTTTATGAAGTTATGGTTTCCATTTAAAAAAACCTCTCTCATGTTCAAGTTAACTGGAGCGTTTTAACGTTGAGATGATGACTTTGAGCGTGCTTCGAGTTGATCATCGCATTATTCGTAATATTCGGCGAAAATCGACTGCCAATAACATCATCGCACCACCAAAGCGGTTTCCGTATTTTCGTGAATCTTGAAAAGCGCGGTCTAATACTTCCAAAGATTTGCTTGTGTGCCGCCGTGCACTCATCCCAAATTATTATTTTACCGCACTTCGACACTTAGGTCATCGCAGAATTTCTCGAAAGGTCGCAAACTGGTAGTTATGGCAAACGTCATAAGGTTACATTAGAAAAGTCAATACAATCATTATTTCTCGAAAGGTTACAGACTGGCCATTACGACAAACGCCATATTAGAAAAGTTAACATAGTCGTTCGTAGGAACCCGCACTACCCTTGTTGTTAAGCGCACAAATGGGGCAGCTTGAACTGAAAAAGTGAATGGACGTGGTGAGTGTGTGTGAGGACTGTATTACAGTTGACAGAATAGCGATATCAGTTTGAGTGTGAGTATTTAAATGCGAACAAAGGAACTCTAAACAGGTGAACTGGTTACATGAGAGGGAGAGAGAGAGAGAAAGAGAGACGAATAAGTTGGGAGAACTGGGAGACGACAGTCGTTTGTGATAGATAACTGACTGTTGGGAGGAGCTGAACATTGTAGAGAGGCGTATAAAATTGAGGGGTGGGAAAAGGATATTTTGGAAAGTCCAGAAAAGGAGTAAATCCGTCGTCATGGGGAAATAACTGAAGAGCTGGGATTTCCACTGATACTAACAAAAGGGTTGAGATAGGAAGGTGTAGGGCCAGTGAGTACCATTAAGTTAGAACGTTCATAGGTCAAAAACCCAGCTAATTGGGCCTAGCACCAAACACTTATTTGATTCAGTAGCCACATGCTTAACTTCTGTTCAGTCACTTCCGTGTTACTCTGTCAGTTAGTTCTTTTATTAACTAAATAAATCTTTTTAACAGTTAAATTCGGACTCTCGAGTTATAATACAATACATAATTGAAATATCAATAGCTTTATTTTCTGCGAAACTCCGCTAATACTCTTTTTTCCTCCTGCAGATTACAATACATTCTTTACCCTTCGAAGAGTGAAAATGTTAAGTACAGTGTAGCGTGAAGGAAAACGCCAATTACCGCTCCTGACGTTACTCCATTTTTGCGGAATGCCGTTGGACTAGAGGAGTGACAACATAGAAATCTGTAGAACTGTCAAGTTGAAGAACCTCCACAGGTCCGCGGAGCGTTGAAATCCCGTCAAAACGAAGATAAGATTAGTGAACGATAATAACTAGTATTCCTATATCTCTCAGCTTCTCGGAAATAGCCGTTTCATGTAGTAAAACACGCAAACATTTCCACGGGAATCTCCTATCTGGACATTATTCCAAGAACGTTCAAACGAAAGGGGCTAAAAGAGAGTTAGGTTTTGAGTTGTTGAATCAAACGGATTACGTTATCGTCCGAGGGCAAACCGGTCACCAGGTCAGAGGAAACGTGCGGAGAGTTGGGGGTGACTCCTGCGACGACTAAAATTAAATGTTGTATTTGAAGATTTATACGAAATCCGTTCAGAATTACTGAGGCTAGGAACTCAGATGAGGCCGTTGAGATTTGAAGCCGTCACGTAGAACAGAGGGGGGAATAAAACTTTCTAAAAAATCGTAAACCAGAGGAGTAACTTCAGAAGCATCACACATCGCCGCTACGAAAACCTTCGTACTGAGCAAAATCTAGACACTAACTGGCTAAAAGTGGCGTGTACGTTTGATCGAAATCCTTAAAGCCGATTTGGAGAAAACGTGAAAAAACGACAATTAACGTTTGACGAATCTTATTTTCCAACATATCTTGGCTTATGTCTTCGTTCGGTAGAGGAATTCAAAAGTAGTCGTGGGCAACTAGACGTAGGTGCCAGTTGCTAGAAGACCATCTGTCCGATTGACCAAGTTCAGTTAAACATTCATTCCGGAACATTTCAAAACGTTATAAAATATCTGGGTCGCCGCATCGCACAACTTTCCTCAGCCCTAAGCGCACTCAATGATTTTTTGTTCACCCTAACAACTAAATCTGTTTTCCATTCAATTTATACGAAGTTGGTAGAACGTGCCTCAATGTTCATAGAAACTTACTGAATTGTTCTTGGTTTCGCCACATCCCTAATCGAGTAATCGGAGTGTAGATGATTCATCAGAAGGATCGTGTTCACCGTTTGGGAATTATCGGTTAAACACTGTAGTGAATGGTAGTAATTGAAACGACGGTGCTTTGAATTCCGGAATTTCTGGGGTTGCTCTGAATTATGTTATCAGCGTTATCAAACTCTCGTCTTATATGTTCTTTATTGTACTACCACTCTGATTTTTCTGTAAATTCTACGAGAAATTATTATAACGGGATTTGCGAGAAAACTGCGCAAATCGATTTTCTTCAAAATTGTCGATAATTTATTGTGCGGTTCTTATTGTTTTCCCACGGATGAGCATTTTGTGGTGTTGTCATGTGATGTGAAACTGCCTATGCAACAAAATTTAATCAAAATTGTTACAGCCGCGCCGTTTTTATAATGAACAATGATGATCATTATTACTGTAGTTAGTTTTGAACCAAATCGCTCATACCCTCATTTTGGCGTCTCTCTGTGATCTGCGTGTGCATGTTCAGTGTTCACGAATTTCAGTTTTAACATTTTGTCGGTTCTTCAGTATAACTCGTTAGTGTGACATCATTTCATGTTCCATATTCCTGTGGTGTAGCGTACAGTGCATTCCTACGCAGAAGCGTGTCGCGTTCCATAAACTGGTATCTAATTTTGTAGATTGCTAACGTCAGTGACTAACGGGCAACTGCGCAAACGACCGACCCTTGTGCCCCATCAAACCAGCTATGTCAATAAAAATTGAGTAATTTATTTCGAATAGTTACAGTAGCAGCTAATAAAATCGATGACGACGAGGTGACGAACCTAATGAAGTTTTGAGTCATAGCTATTACTCACCGTTATTGTTTATTTCACTTCGAAGCTATTTGAAAAATCCGTCAGTCATTCCACCGGCGTGAATTTCTACAGCGTTTCAGGCAGGTTCAGATGTTCAAAGTGAACATCTGTGAATAATCGGTGATAACGCACTCATTCAACGGCCAGATTGAACCTAAGTCTATAACAGTGACGGCCTTTTTCACTTTTCAGCTATATTCCAGCATTCATGAAGGAAAAATGGCGAGGAGTGAGTTTTTTCGATACTGTTAGACAACTAGACAGCACTCCTCCCAAGCACAGTGCAATCTCTCGCTAATGGCCCAATAAAGAAACGAAGGCTGATTTTGGTATCACGAGTGCTGTGTACAACGCGTCACGAGTATTTTTGTATCCCCGAAGCATTGGAAATAATGTCCGTAAGGAATTGATTGAGGGGCAACCTTAGACATTTAGGAATTCAAACTCACGACTTTGCTTGCCTAACTTCTTTTGCAGTGTTTTCTCCATAATTCAAGAACTGTAAACACGAACCACTCCAAAAACAAGCATGTTGACAGTCTCACCAATTACCTACACGTTTGTTTTTAAACGAAGCTGGTGTCTAAAGTAGCACTTTAAGTTCTGGAACTTGGAGTGCAATAAGTCACTAGGCATAGAACGTTTAGCTCCAACAAGCTTGCAAAAACTCAGTGAAAACTACAGGACTAGATGTGCTAGCGGTGAAAACCAAAGAACTGACATGGGGCTGAGGAGAGTTGTGTGATGCTTTGCATACGATATTCAAATTTCAAGACATCTGCTACTAAGTCGTGGAGATTTATTCGCATTTGTGCATTACAGAAATTCCTCATTAAACTATTGAGACTGCAAAGGTGATTACTATCCTCTTTAAAAAATCGAGTTTACAGCCCCATTAATTCTCTGCGTACTAATTGGTAAATAATGGTACGAGCAGCACAATAAATTCCGGAACTGCAGAAAGAGCCATGAACATTAGTGAATTGACATAGAGCTAAGTTTTCATTAAAGACTGTGGTCGATTCCATGGGTGGGTGAGCTTGCAAAGAATGATATATAGACAACATTGTGTCAGTTCGTTAGTAGGAGTGAACTGAGTGAACCCAACATTAAGGGCATAAGGCTAAACCAAGCCATGTGCGTTTGAAGTGTGTTCTTGGGGCTCACATTGGTTCTGACTTCTTTATTCATTCCGCCAAATACTGACATGCTCAATTTTCATAATATAACGCGAAATAAGTGCTATAGGATATCACTCAGTCATCGAACATTGGCGTTCGAAAATTTCAAAAGCAAGTCAAAAAATGCACGTAAAAATGAAGTTATACGGGGAACTGGAGCTTCACTGCGATTTGTGTAGCAGTTCTTGAGCTCTAGGAACGGACTTCATGTTAAGATTTCTCCCATAGCGCAGCTTTCGTACACATTACTGCCCTATGATGTCTCGGTTCTGCCGTGGCTTCTGCAGTCTTCCTGTCATGAGATTGGTAGAACTCGTTTGGACTTCGTTCATCGTTTTGAACGAGGGTATCCTTAACGATGGCCTTGTCCAGTTTCAATGATTTGAAGAAGTTTTGAGGAATATCAATGATAACTCATGAAGCAATCAATCCACACATGATTGATGACTTGTATCGCCAATGCGTCTTCTTGGTGTATTTTTGTGTCCGGATATTCTCGGCAGAAGGAAGACCAACTCGCTGAGATCAGGCAAACAATCAATCTCTTTTGTTTACCCCACGCAGTAATACCCATCACTAACTTCGAATCAACCATTCATGTAGGGGGTGTGGTACTATACCAAAAAACGACGGAAAACAGCTATTTAGTACGTATTGTACAAGTAAATCATAATCAATATCTCTACCGAAATGCTGTTAGTGAATACTGAGGCCAAAGAACAAACAAATTTTCTTTTCAACTTTCCCGTATCCAAAGATTCAAGTACCTTATTACAGAAATAAAAGTTGAGTTTTTATAAGATCTGTAAGTTTAAAGGCATCCTGAATCTGAACGCCGTACTAAGTGCATAACTGAATTTGATCAATCACACGAAGTGTCTTCTATGAACCTATACTCTCATTTTGTTCCTTCTCAACCTTCATTTTGTTCATCGTTTTCTTTATGTAATTCGTTGAACACTGCACCTGCATAAGTATAGCATGTCATCGAATTTAACATAGTTGTGAAAAGTCCGTCGCACCAGATATTTTTTAAAAATTTTCTGCAAAAACAGTTTACACGATTTGCGTCAAACTAATAAGTACCTTTATGATGTTTTCCATAATTTTTCCTCTGAGATTCTGAAGTTTTTTAACATTATATTCCTCACAGCTGGTTTTGCTAAGTAAGTAAATAAGTTCCTTTTTTTAGGGCATTATCTCGAAAGCGCGCGGGGTATTTTCAGCTAACTAGTAACTATGAAGGTTCTGCATAAATGTTCTGTAGGTCATTGAATGCAGATGAAGCGCTTTCATTAAAACGGATTTAAGAAAACAAATCAAATGACATGAGCAGCAGTGCGAGTTTGTGGTAGAGAAATATTAGGTAACTCTAAGAAATATTAGCTAACTCCCCTTCCTCCTTAAAAATATCAATACCAACAAAAGCCCCCCCCCCTCCATCAATCACACAGTGAATTTTCCGGCGATGAGTAATTTATGTTCATTTGGTTTCCAGTTCATTCGTCATCATTTCATTCAAGTCGAGATATCGTGCTTGTGGTAGAACATTCCCATTGTTACATTCAAAGCGACTGTTCGCATTCAAAGCGTCGATTGGTAAATATTGTGCATCAGAGGACGCAAGAAAAAACTCATTAGTCGCCAATTCCGACTTTAATTTACCCAGCAGCGAGAGGCCACGTTCCGGGAATTAATTAGTTTGAATCTCTCCCTTCCAGCCAGCAAGGCTTCTCCGCGTCCCCACTCTTCCAATCCTAAATCTTCAATACGAACCTGGCTCCGGTCCTCGGGAAATTCAAACGCGCTCAAGATGAACAAGTGGTTGGTTCTGCTGCTCGCGGCTCTTCAGGCCGCTCAAGGCCTTCGCACCGTTTGTTATTGGAACGGAAAATCTTATTGGAGAGAAGGTAAGATTTATTTGAGTGGTTTCATGGTAATCCGAGTTGATTTTAAGTCTTGTTATCGCCCAGTAGGAGTCTAATACCTTCAGAAACATTGAAACCTTCGCAGAAGTCTCGTGAAAATGAGCAATCGTGAGCCATTTGCCAGGACAAATCATAACTCACGTTTTAACGCTACGAGCGCTTTGGTTTCACCTTAACGTTCTATCACCCTTCCTCTAATAAGGATCAAGTCACACTCCTGGTGATCATTTTTTCCATTTGCGAAAGTTATTTCCCGCGCACTTGGTTCCATTATTACAAAGTGATTTGTAGGATCCAGAAAAGGTTTATTACAGAAAAAAAAATTATTGGGGCTATTGTTTTAGTCCAACGGCGAGCCTGGCTGGATATCATCGAACTAAGATTCAGTATGAATCAGTATAATTATTATTCCCTCATTTAAGGGATCGATAATTTGGTTTCTTCATATTAGGGGTCCATTGAAATTTTGATTGGGGATTAGTAACATTTGTTTGCATTTGATACGATTTGCGAATCCTTTTGTAATCACAACGATTTAACTTCGACGTCTGCAGCTTTACCGCTATGGCAATTCTTTCTAAACCTAATCTTTTCTGTAAATATTTGAGAGACTAATTAACGAGTTTCAATTCGTCGTGAAGTTTAACATTTTTACTTTCCTTAGTCCTACGGAGTAAAACTAAAATGTATGAATCGGTTGGAAAATAGACTCCGACTTTTCTTCAGTTTTAAGGGCTTCTGATTACGAAAAACACAATTGGAGTAGTCTGTATGTGTGTCGTGGAGAGAAAACGGCAAAACCAAAGCAGCTCACAATCGGTATCAGATCAGTGTGAGACGCCCAAATGAGGATATGGGGAAACTTGGCCAGAAACTAACCGTATCGTTTATATATAACTAACTATAGTGACCAAAATGTCAATTTTTTGCCACAAAAACTTCTCTAGCGACAACTTTTCAAAACAGTACTATAATATGCTTATCTTGGGCGAAATGACCATAGTAGGGCAATAATGATCAAAAATTCCGATTGAATGATCAAAATTCAAAATTTTACAGCAGTTTTTTCTTTATAAATCCCGATCAATCAGAAAAATGAGAAGGGTGGTACAACAAAGCTTATTCACTCGAGATGCTCAGGAGCAACCCCAGAAATGCAAGACTCGAAGCCACTTCCTATTCACTTACTACCACTTCTCACGGGTTTTACTTGATAATTCTAAAACAGTAAACATCACGTTGACAGTCTCATAAATTACACTGATTACTCAATAACGGCCACCCGGTGACTTAAGTACGAACGACTCAGTCAATTCTGAACACTTAGCACTACCAGTTTATATAAACAGAATGAAAAACAGACTTGAGTGATAGAAATCGCTGAATGCTCTTGGGGCTGAGGAAAGTGGTAAGATGCTTCGTACCAGATATTTTTTCTTGAAAATGATCCTAACGGAGTTTGGTTATGTTTTTGTCTAGACAGTTGAAAATCTAGTTAACGCTAATGTAAAATGTTCTTCTGTGAGAAAAAATCGAACTACCGCCATCTCCTGGGCCAAGTTCTTTAATTATGCATCCCTGGGTAATGAACAGTAAACACCTCTGTGCCTCCTTAAAAAAAACTCACGTAGACAGTCCCATCAGTGTTTATGGTATTCTGGAACCTTAAGCACTGCCCGTTTCTACATAAAACGTTAAATACTATCAAGTTAATATGGTCTGAGTGATGAAGAGCAAACTAGGATTAGGTGCTAGAGCAATAAAGTAAGTTGCCGAATGTCCGTGTGGTGAGGGAAGTTGGATGATGTTTCACACCAAATATGTTTTCCTCTTCCTGGCCTTAGTGCGACTACGTCTCCGTTTAAATGACTCTCAACGAAAACATCATTGAAATTGAAATGTAGGTAGTTAGTATGGTATATCCCCTATGTTTAATAAAAATCTTTGAGGAGGTGTTTTGAAAATTTGAAATACAAGCGAAAACCTTGGAAAGAAATCATTTTTTCTCGTCTCGGTCAGAAGATTAAAATATAGAAACAGACCGACAAAAATGGAGTTTTCATCGGATCATCATTACTTATATAACATAGGGGACCACTACGAGCTCTATCATGCTTAGCTTTTGATTTAAAAAAATAAAAAGTTTCGTTTGGAAGAGGCGAAAGTGGCACAGTGTGCAATTTTTTCTCGACCTTCCGACTGAAATATTCACTGCTCTTTTACCGTCCTTTAGTACGGGCAGAGGAAAATTATGCGTTTGCAGTCGAGTAAAAAAACCCTGTAACTTTTATCAATCTCACATTTTCGTAACAGCCAGTGACGAACTGAATGAAAACATTTTGTATTTTATACGTTCCAAGAGCTTCTTTAACTCTCTTTCTCCCTCCCCCTCTCACCCTCATCTCTTCCCCCCTCGTCTTTTTCGTCTATATGAAGTACCCATGTATACTACACGTAAACATCAAGGATCCATTACAAAGTACCGCGCGTGATGTTCGTCGCAAAAAAAGAGCTTAATGAAGCTGTTTCCTCGATCGCTCTGACTGTCCAGTCGGCTTGACGCCAGTTGGCTCTGACGGAGTCACGCGTTCGCCGCCGGTTTCCTATTCAAAATATCACGGTTATAATTGCGGTACTCCGTCTGTCTTGATAGACAGCGAATTGGCGAAGGGAAAGCGTTTCAGCCAAGTCGTTTCGTAATTCTAATATCTCATAATCGTTACATAAAAGTCTAGCGACATTAAAGATCTGGTTTGAACCTCCAACTCGATTCTGTTGTTCGTTCAATTTGATTCCTGGCTGATGGGTGGTTTCAGAAGCGCAGTTTCACTTTGAGGAAGGTTTTGCGTTTTAGGTTTAACGTTCGTCTCTGTTGTTGCTGCTGAGCCTTTTAAAGTGCTGCAGGTTGTCAAAGATTTGTTCCCTAAATATCGCCTATCACCTCTTTAAGACTTCGTTAGCGTGTTTTGAACGACAATATCACTCTTAGAGTTGACAGGGATTGAGAAAAGTTGTGTGTTGCGTGGTACCAAATTTTAATTCGCGAAAATGACCCCTTGGGCCGTTGCGCAGTGCCGAGGGTCACGTTTCAAACTCGTTTCCTTTCTACCGGTCAGACCTTCCACTAGTACAACCGGTTCTTCGTCTCATCTCATAACTTCGAGAATATCACTGTTATTATCGGAGGTAGTTATCCTAAACGGCCCCTTCTGCGGAAGACAGGGATATTGTGTCGGATATTTGTTTTACGATCGCGAATTTCGAGCAGGAAAAAACGTAATATTGTTATCATTTACTCGATTAGGGATCATGCGAATTTTGTAAGAGGGCTAGTATTTCATTAAACTATCACGTACCATTGTGTAGTTAAAATATTATTTAAATACCAACACGATTTTTATTTAGATACCAACACGAAGAACGCCTGGTTTAGTAGAAAAATACGGCAGTGAAACTTTCTAAAACCTTTTGATAATTTACTGAGCTGCTCTCGTCATTTTCTACCAATAAAATTTTGCATTGTCGCTAATTCATTAGGAGATACTTCAGAGATCGAACCACATGCAAACGTTGAAAGGAATAGAGGACAAAAATCAGAAAAACAGAGCACGAAGAATGAAATGGTGAGAAGACGACTTAAATTCGCTAAAACCCACAGTCCCGTTAAACTTTCACGAGGAGCAGTGAGCTGAGTGAAGGAGGATATTGAAAAACCCATAGAAGCGGGGAAAGCACGTTCTCGGCTCTGGAAATACCAACCCTTCTATTTCCGACCTTGGCAGGGCTTATATTGGAATATTGAAAATTCAAATATTGAAAGAAAGATGATTGACAGGGGTCGTTTGAGTTTCCAAGAATGAACGGCGTCAGGTCAGAAAGCTCGACCTTGGTAAGTCCGAATGGGTTGAGGACGGTGATCTTTTGTACTGATTCGCCTTAAGCTAACCTGAAGTGTTTTGATCACTCTAAAAACCATAGTTTTGGCCCGATTCGGATCAGCCGTTCTCTCGCATTCGCTTTCAGTCCCACATACAAACCGTGTGCTCAAATGGCGTTTCTCCGATTCAGAACCCCTCTAAAACGTGAAGATCTGAAGAACTCCATAATAAATATGTCTTCATGTTACGTAACTTTCCTTCCTACCTCGTTAGGCTAAATGAAGTAAAAACAGTCGAAGTTGCTGATATTATGAATCAGTACCCGTGAACTCCCGAAACTTGTTGCAAGTAACTCGTGTATTTCTAAGGTTTGAGTTTAATTTGACTCCTCAAAACCTTTCACTTCAAGCCACACAATAGGGCCACGATACCGAACGTTTAATTATCTACGTCAGATAAAACTAACTCAGTTACTAAGAGAATCCGAATCAAATTAGAAGAAAAAGGTCAAAGAGATTGCAACAAAAGTCAAGAGTAATTTAAACTCTTGACCGTACGGGTCAGCGAAATGTGAAGAGTGAACAAATTGGAAGGCTGGTCGGGCGAAGGCTCAAAACATGTCAGCTGTTCAAAGATACGGTTTCTACATTTCGTCCATCGAAATTCCAGTGTTTTGAAAAAGCAGTTAGAATAATTGAACGATTTATTGAACTGTTTGAATTAGCGGGAGATGTAAATAAAATATCTAGTGCGAGTTTCCTCAGCCCATTCAGCGATTTTTATCGTTCTAGATACTAATCCACTAAGCTCTTAACATAACTTGAACGTAGAAACTCGGAGTTCGGGAATTTATTGAGCTGCTGCTGCTACTTATGGCACGAATTTCATTTTAAAAACTATATACGAGTAATTGACGTGACTGGGGGGGGGGGGATGTTACTATCATATGAGCGAGATTTATAACGAAACAAATGCGGTAATATTTTATTGTGCTGCAATGGTAATTTTACAGTATTGTTATATTATTTGGAACTGGCAACCAAAACCGTTTTTTGAGTGTCCGGTCACTATGATAATTATAGTTTTGCCAAACAGTGTTTTTCAGACTCAAAAGCCCTTAAAACGGGAATATCTGAAGAAAACTAACTAGATTACAGAACATTCCGTCCTACTCCTTAGATTTTCTATTTGAAAAATGTCTAATTTATTTTTTACGTTTGCATTTTATTTATTGGTGAGAGCCTTTTCCACCATTATTATTAGAAACTATCATAATCTGTCTGTGTAAATTATCATCATTGGAGAGATTACCGATAAATGAATTTTGTTGAAGAGCGATGAATGTAGTGAGTGTGTGTGTGTGTGTGTGTGTGAGAGAGAGAGAGAGAGAGAGAGAGAGAATTGATGGGAGAACTGGATGATGACTGCATCGCGAGAGCTGAAGGGTAGCTGACTTGGAAGGAGCTGCCCGTTGAGAGGAGGAAATTAATATTGAGGGAGGGGAAAAGATAGATGGGAAGGTCCAGGACAGGGGAAATCCGTTGTCACTTGGAAATAACTGTGGACCTAGGCTTTCCACAGGTACAAATAAAAGGGTTGAGAGTACCGTTTGGTGCGAGTGTGGATATTCCAGACGTCTAAGACCCAGCTAATTCGGCCTGCCGAACAATAAGTTTTGAAAATATACAATTAATGGACGTTGAACGGGAATGACGTATCTATCCACTGATAGATCCTCAAATGCTTCTGTTTGTAGTGATACTGATATAGTGTAGACCATTAACGGTGTTTTCAAGTAAGTCAAAGGTGGTCAGTGGTGGGTTTGTGGCTAATTGTTGTAGTCAGGAGTTGGAGTGTGAGATCAATCTTTCTTGTAGAGTGGTAAATTGTTTCCGGATGTCTTTGATTGGAAGGATATTCAGGAAAGAGTGTAAAATGGAATTTCGAACGAACCAAGCAGCACCAGTGATCGTGTGGAGGATTCTATTTTGAAAGATTCAAATTCGACCTACTTGGAACTAAATGGCTGCTCTTCGGAATTCTCCTCCGTACAGCCGTATAGGTCGCGAAATTGTGAGACGTACGAGTGGTTTTAGGTGGATGGGCAATTGAGAGGACGCTAGAAGATGTTTGAGCTGCTTCAGTCAGAACCGGAATATGCGTGTCCCATATTAATTTCTTGTCTAAATTGAGTCCAAGATACTTGACTGAGTTTACTTATGGGATAGGAACTCCGTGATGTTTTGATTGACTTTTACCCTCCACTCATCACCCCAGTCATCCACTGCATCAGAAAAAGTTTTGCGCTGGTCGTGGTGTCAAGGGCTGCAACGCCGTCTGCGGAATGGGCTCGCATGCGATCAGGTGGATTTGGGTAATCGGAAGGATATATGCAAACAGGGAAGCACTCCACACGCCACCTTGTGAGATTCCCACGCTAACTAATTTTACGGTAGCCATCGCATTTTTGTATCTCACAGAAAATGTTCTCCTGTTGAGGTATGATTGTACTAGCCTGAAGTGTGAGTCGAATCAGCGTCTTTAGTTTTGACTGGAGACCTCGGTGTCAAAGTTTGTCATAGGCTTTTTCTGTGTCCAGAAACAGATCAAGTTGTACCTTCTACGTATTTAAAAGACGTTCCACGACTCTATGCAGTTGTCGTTTTGTTCGAAATCCAAACAGCATGTCATGAATTTCGTTGGCTAGTTGTGAAAGATGATGCGGGAGCATGAGTTTTCCAAATATTTTAGAAAAAATCGTCAGTAGACTTATTACTAACTGCTGTTAAGATCGTGGCCAGGAAATTTTTTTCGAGGGAGAACAGTCGATGGCATTTCGTCTCGTACCAGGGGCCAAGTTTTATAAAATGGAGTAAGCTAGTCGAGGGTGAGAACTAGGTATTTGTTGTTTCCTCACTCATTCACTTACAATGATCTGCATCTACGCTAATATTATAAAGAAGAAAGATTCGTTTTTGTATGACCAGAATAAACTGAACAACTAGTGGACTGATTTCAAAGATTATTTCGCTAAACTAAATCATCATTGAGTAACATAGGCTAGATTTATTACTAGAAAAATCCCTACTAGAGACACTCATAAATTCTTACTAAAACTAACCCAACGTGTAAAAATAACGTTCAAATAACTACAAGCAATTACGTTGCCAAGTAGGTCAGCTGTGTCGATCCTCTCACTAATATTATACTGAGGGATGGTATGTAAATAAATTAAATACGTAACATGTGTGGAATAATTTAATGTACAAATTGAGTCGTGCGGTTTAATCAGCATACTTGCAAGTTTAATTTTCTCTATCTATCCTAAAATAAAAATAAAATTTCAATCGTGCGAAGCCGGAACAGGCTAACGAGTACTTAATACATTTGTAGGAAAACTCCTTCGATGAATTGAGATTCGCTTCATAAGGTTTCACTATTGAGATTCTTCATCGAATCTGAATGTGGATGAACAAAATGCGCTTATTTTGTTCTAATTCTAGGTTTGCCAGAGTGTTCCGATTTTGACTTGACAATAATTTAAAATGACGTCGACCGAAGACACAATAAACCGCGATCTTCTCACTCGGTCGACCTACTGTCCCCGTTGACAAAAGAACTCCACTTACACGCATTAGCCACTTCCTTCGACCCACACATCCTCTCAGACTCATTCGAATAACAAGAGGCTCGTTTTCGCGAAATGCCGTTCGACCTTAGCTTTTCAACGAAAACGTCGAGTTTCGCAGAAGTATTTGCGATTCAAATGCTTCGAACCAAACCTTTTTGTTTTCGTCTGTACAGCCGTTTGTCAAATGTAAATATTTTTAGTTTTGAATTTGGAAAGTATGACGACGGTTTTGGTTGAAGTTCGAATTTCTCGTGACCCCGAGAAGCCGCAGAGACTCAAATATGTTCAGATTGGAAGACGTTTTCGTACTTCCTTCATAACGAACTGAGCGACGAATGAATAGTGAGTGTTTTAGTTTCTGTCTTGACTCAGTCTACGGCCCACAAACCCGTCACACAACACTCAAGGCCGCAGTATTAGGCTGCAGAGGAACTCATGTGCAATAGGTTGGGAATAGGACAATTTTTGTAGGATCTCTTCCCCTAGTAAGTCTCAGAAACTTGACAGGCCACTTGAATAGTATGATAATACAGGCGTGTGGACCATTTAACAATTTCATCATTCTCAACAACGTTTTCAGGAGTTGCCAAAGTGACAACAGATGAGCTGAAACCAGGTCTACAGCACTGCACCCATTTAATTTATGGATTCGCTGCTATCGACGATGACGACTATCACATCAAGCCCGTCGACAAGAAATTGGATTCAGATAAGGGCAAAGGACAATGGCGAGCGGTTGCGGCGCTCAGGGCGTAAGTTTTGGTTTATAGGAGCACCTTTTTATGAGTATTTTTAGGCGTCCCTTTTTGTTCGAGCTCACTTGGGCGTTTGAACGATGAGCTTTGAGGAAACTTTTCGAATTACTTTTACTTTTCGCTAAATGAAGTAAGGAAATTATTGTAACCGTCCATGAAAAAAAGTCCTGATCAGCTTTTCGTTGCTCCACCTTTCACGGAAATGTCGTCGAACAAGCGCATTAAATCAGCTGAATCCCTTATCAATTGAAATCGTTTTAATTGTTTTAAAAAAGTTTTAATTGTGGTTTTAAAAGTTTTATTAAATCGTAGGTCATATTGTTTAGTAATGCATTACATTCGGAATCGTGCGACGATTCTAGGCTGAGAAAACGGCCCAAATCCAATCGAAATTCTCGCTTTCAGAAGACACATTAACCTTTGCTATGAAAAGAAGCGTCCATAGAAAGTCGGCAACTCGTGGATTTTTATAGGACACTTTTATTTATTGGATGTTTTGATATTTAGAGGGAAGGTCATACAGCTTATTTATTTATTTCAACGGGACTAGCCGAATGATACAGTTGAGCGTACGAGAGAGAGCTTGAGTCGAGAAATAAATTAACGTGGTGAGCGTGAGTGAGGACTGTATTACACTAGCAATATGAGAATGTTTAAGCGCGAACAAAGGGGGACTGGTTACGCGAGAATGGGAGGGAGGAAAGAGGGCGAGTTAGTAGCTGGACAACTGGGAAACGAGTGTCTATTGTGAGAACTGAGGTAAATCGAGCGGTGGGAAGATAATGTTTTGGAAAGTCCAAAAAGGGGAAATCCGTTGTCGCTTCAGAAATTAAGCTGCACTTTAGCCCTTCGTCTGGAGGAGAAGCTGGCTGAACGGGCAGCTCAGACTCTCCTACAACTAACATCAAAAGGGCTCCAGGCCAGAAATAGTTGGACTGAATGCACCTGGGGAAGGCCTGAGCTCAATATTTCAAATAAGACAAAACATCAAAACCGAGTGAACATGCACAAGAAGTAGGACTAGAAAATGAGTCAAGTTACGTGAGCAACGAGAGCTTGATTGTTTGGAATTGAAATGGGATTTTAACTAGAAATTAAAAAATCAATTATCTCAACTCAAACGAAAAAATATAGTTAAACGAAAATTGGCTTGGATTGGAAATAAAATCGATGACATGTAGATCGTGTTGGTCGTATGAAGTTGGGTCTGGCCAGAAATTGAATGGCGAACTTGAGGATCTTGCAGATGATGCGAAGTGGTGAATGGCAGTGTGAGGGGTAGGAGTTGGCTATATGGTCGGTGATGAATCAGGGGATGTAGTTGTTAGCCGGAAATTTGGGTTGAAGTCAGGATACTGATGAAAATTGGATGCGAATAGGATAGGTTTGGTAACCAGCCCTAACCACCCAGACGATGCTACTGATTGTTTGCAGGGTCCCTTAGTGGTTTTTAATGTCACTCTTCGCACGACTCCATTGGAGCCAGTGTGTACTTGGTGGATCTTTGCAGTAGAACATTCCTGAATTGAAGCATCTTGATCTTTGAGCAGGACGAGATCGCTAATTGCCAAGAGTGACCTGGCTTGAAGCGTGGTCAAGTACTCAAGGCCCTCTTTTCCTATGTGCTCGGAAAGACGCTTCAGTGATAATGAAAAAGTCACTATCATGGTTTGCACTGAGAAGGTTGGCAAAACGAGAGATGTGGCTGAGGGGGAACACGATGTCAGGGGCCGACCATGCAAAATTCCATGGAGGGACACCGTGTTACAGGTGTCAGGAGCCGGGGACGTCGTTATCCCACCCCTTTGGAAGACGGGAATGACCAATATTACTCCGGTCGGAGCATTGGTCCTTAGCAGGCTAGACCACGTAAAAGAGAGGTTTTCGGGTCCGCACACGTTCACCACTGTCCACAAACTACAATCCACTGGGGTTTCAACTTAGAGCACAAGTCACCCAAAGTCATTTGTCATCAGATTCTCGCGATTGTGGTTGATAAATGTACATCGCCAGAACGTTGATGAGCTGTCTTCCCAGCCGCCATTGTCAATTCGATTGCCCATCGTCGCAGCTGTACTAAAAGCGACTTAAAATATGCGTTAGCAAGAGTGGCGTGCTGTATCTATAAAATTGTGTTACTTATTTCCAAAAGCCACTTAGCTCCAATGTGGGGGTTTTTGATGAAATACGCTTCATCATTTTATTCTCACTAAACATTCGTTATTTTCAGAGCCTACCCAGGTTTGTCTATTTTGCTGTCAATTGGAGGAAATGAAGACACTGAAGATGTAGAGAAGTACTTGGAAGTGGTGAGTGATCTAATCACGGAGCTTAACTCATTCACATAGAGTCACTGGTTAGGATTTCACTGTCTGCGTCAAGTAGATGGCGTATGCTAGTAGCTGTAGCGGATTACAACTGACATAAGAGGCCAGCTACACTCAATGTATCTTTTCCGATCCGAACGTCATTCTAACGACTCCAATTGTCTATTTTAGTTGGAGAAACAAGACAGAAGAACCAAATTGGTCAGTTCGATCTCCGCGGTCCTCAAGGAATTTCGATTCGACGGAATCGACCTCGCCTGGCAATTCCCTCCTCAACACGAAAAACACACGTCAGTTTCTGTCTGTGAGTATCTTCTCGTTGCGGCCTCAGGTTGGCAGGTTGATAAATTAGGGTTCACGTGAAATGAAGAATCCCACGTCCACGGCGACATATTTGTTAGAGAAAAAATCTTTAATTTTCACTGAAACTTCAAATTTTCAAAGGAAAATTACAAACTTCGATCAAAAGTATGCATCATGTAATTGGAAATATCGTAGGCATATTTAAATTTATCATAGAAAAAACATTGCAGAGAATGAATGACTATTGGTTAAGAAATATCTAATTTTGTGTTGTAAGAGTAAAATTGTTTACATCCATTGGCTCTATGAAGTAGAATGGAAGGTTATGTAATCGACTGAGTGGTAGGTGCTGTTCAGGTCTTCATGTTTCAGACCCTACTGAGCCCGAAAAACACTATTTGGAAAAATGATTGTGTGTGAATGCGATTGAGCAAAAATATCTAAACCGAATCAGCTCAAACTTAATATCTAACCTACAAGTTATCATGACACGCCAAAATAAGTGTAGGAGCAGAATCAGACGAAAACTACCTATAGTTATCATAGTGATCAAAACATTAAAAATGTTTTCCTCAAAAACGGCTCAAACGATTTTGATTAAATTTTTAATGTGGACAGCTTCTAATGAGACAACAGTACCATAGAATTCTCATCCGTGCGAAAATGACGAGGGCAGCACAATAAATTACCAAAGATTTCGACGAACATCGATTTTAGCGCGGTTTTTTTTCCGTATAAACTCCGCTCAAATGTTGCTAGAAACTTCACAAAAATTCAGGTTGTGCTCCAATCGCGTACTTATGCGATGAGTCTTTAGTGACGCTCATAAGATATACAGCGGTCACTTTAGCAATTCCGGAAGTTGAACCAACGTAGTTTCACTTGCTACTCATCACATTTATTCGATAAATCTGGAAAAGTGATTATTGTTCTTTCAACAAAAAAAATTGTGTTTACTGCCTAATTGATTCTGCGGGTAGGAATTGCTCAATAATGATCAGGGCATGAGTGCGAGCACCACAATAAATTCCGGATCTGTAAACATTACCGCTTTCTGCCACTGTGAAGTGGTGTTTGACCAAGTTCAAATGATCCGAGTGAAAAATAAATTGGGTTAGTAGCTATGAACACAGTGAATGGAGCTAAGGAAAGATGTGTGAAACGGCGCACCTGGTTTTTCTTCAGAAAACCTGAGTTTGTCGCGTAACAATGTCAATTCGTTTTGAAACATTCGTTTCGAGCGAATTGGAGTCCGTGCGCTGGACGAGGTTCGTCCCAGTACAAATCTCATATTTGAAAAAAATCGCCATTTGTATTTTTTTTTAAACTCGTGAAACTCCATACTATTTAATTGAAAAGGGTCAAATTTTCTTGGGAAACAGTTAATCCGCAATTGAAAAAATCCTCAATTGTCAGAAGTTAGTTTTAATTTGTCTTGAAAACAATCTCAGTTTGTAATAAAACATTTCATATATTCGTTTGGAACTTATAATTTTTTATGGGACATTTTCGTTTATGTTTTTAACATTAAAAAAACACTTGCTTTGCCAGACAACATTTAAAAGACGTGACAGTTCGTCAATGAAAAATCTTCTATTTTGATGAAAATCATTTTGTGATGGAAAAAAGTTTAACTTTATTATGGTGCAATGTCAATTTAGTTCGGGGGAAAATCCGTATTTTGTGTTAAACACTTGTTCATGTTCGAATTCAAAATGACCCTGTGGAATGTGATTGTTTCAGCTTCCATCTGGCACAAATTTAAGAAGACCGTTGGATTGACTGGCGATAGCAAAGCGTCAGAGCACAGAGATGAATTCACCGCTCTCGTTCGAGAACTGAAAGCTGTTCTCCGTCCCGACGGCAAACAACTGTCCATCGCTCTCCTCCCTCACGTCAACACTAGCGGTAATTATTATTTATTTGATGGTGTAGTTAGTTTACCTTTGGGCGGTTATTACCAGGTTGGCTCTGAAGAAGTGTTTGAATCTGTCGTCATCGCTCAGTCTCAACCACACCTCTTTTGGTGATGGAGGGAGTGTCTTGTTTCCAATATTCTCTCAAATTTACTTCTGCGTGCTGAGGTACCAACCCAGAACTGTTTAGCACATCAGGTTGGCTCCATCCTCTTCTGGTTTAGCACAGCCTTGGAAAATCGGGCAGCTTTATTTCTCTTTGGAGTTCAACATGGTGTGGATGAATGCCTCTGGTGTGAGCTGACCAAATGCGTCTGCCATTCCGTTCTGCCAGCCAAACGCCACTGCTGCAGTGCAGGAAGTTTGGGCTTGCAGTTTTACTAATTTGGTGCTGGTGCGCCCTAAATGCTCCATGTCTTGTAAAGTAGAAATCAACCTCCCTGGGGGGCTTCCGAGCGTACTATCATGTAATAACAAGAGCCTTCATTTCATTTTATCGTTTTTTCTTCTTTCATAATTTCCATCCCTCGAATTCGCAGAATCTCACCATCAGCCTATTCTCCAATCATAATAACGTCAATACTTGAAGTATAAGGCGATTAAATACACAGCAATGTAAGGAAAGTAATGTGTCGCTTCTTGCAATATTTTCATCAAGGTCTTTTGTATTTCAGTGTACTATGACGTCCGTCAATTGATGCCCTACGTCGACATGGTCAATCTCTGGGCTGTCGACTACAGAACTCCAGAAAGAAGCTCCGATAAAGCTGACTACGCTACTCCCACTACTTTCGTTTACCCTCGCATTCCTCACCAGAACGTGGACGCCACTGTCAGCTACTGGCTTCAACATGGTGCTGAACGTAAGTTACGTTAAGCAAATAAGCTTAAGACTGTTTATCTCGCAAAAAACACTTTTTGGGAAAGGGCGAATGGAGGAGGGGAAATCTCCAAGTAGCACTGATTGCTGAAGCAATGTAATAAATTGTGATGGTAAGGACTTAACGCTAGTTGCAATGATGCTAATCTGTAAATGGTGAATTTTCAGCGGCCAAAGTGCAGTTGGGCATTGCTACTTGGGGAAGAACTTGGAAACTCAATTCGGACTCTGGTAAGTTGTTTATCTATTTAATTATTAAACAAGATACGTATTAATGCGTAATTTACATTAAATGAGTGAACTGTGGTTCATCATATTTACACTGCAATGGATTAAAAGTTTCAGGACGATAGGGCTTCATGTCACTGTAATCCCCAACTGGCTCTGGATGAATAAATCTAACTGGGTCTCGTCCTATGTCAAATGACGTTAGACAATGGTTGGGAGCACTTATCTGAGCCTGAACATTTCTGTAGTGGTTCATTCAAGGACTCATGGACCCTGCCCCAAGCCATCACTATTGACCATCCCAAGTACAACACTATTGATACATTCGCTTGAAATGGTGAGGGTTGCCAGAATGCAGGGGACATTTCTCCCACCCTAGCAGGTAACCTCCCATTAGTCCAAGTACCCTAGATGTGTTATCACTACGCCATGGTATTGTGGGATGAAGTGGTCTCTACTTGTGGGAGCTCAAGCAGTTTTTTCCCGCCTTATGAACTGTTGTATTTATACCTGTGCCCAAGGTGAAACAAGAAATAGAGGACGTTGTGTCACTTGAGTATGATGGAAGTGCACTTTGCTCCACAACAACTAACTCTGAGTGGTCTCATTGGGGGTGTGTTGACTGTGGGGTCTTATAGTCCAGCAAGAAGCACCTGTGGAGTGTGTAGCTGTACCCTAAGTATGTCTGTCTAGGAAGGCAGAGTTGACGAGAGCTATCAGTAGCTTTCTCCTCTTTTGCTTTTGACCACCGGGTGACTGCTGTTGTTGCACTTTTGTGTTGGTGGTGCAGCATACTTACTGGCGTAGTTTGGGTAGAAGAACAATACAACTGTAACGGTTTTCACCTCTCATTCCCATACTGGCATCCACTTGCACAGGTTCTATATCTGATCATCGTCCTTGCGTTGGTTAAGAGGCCACACAACATTAATACCCAGCGTTTACAATTGCGTAAACTGTTGCTGATTTTCAGACACCCCTAACATCAGGTTTGGATGCCATGTGCATTTGTGCGCATTTTCAAATAATTCAAACACCAGCGAGTTTTTGATTTCGTGAATTGAAGCCGATTCTCTCTCCCTCTATGTATACTAATCAACCTTTTGTTACTCCTAAAACTTACAGGTCTGTCTGGCGCCCCTCCACTAACTGCTGATGGTCCTGGCGAGAAGGGACCTCACACCAAAACAGATGGTACGAAACTATAATTTATAACTCTAACACCTATTGTACGTTCACTTCGTCCCATCTACCACTTAAATGACTAAATGACGTTACCTGAACTCGAATTTTGTTTTAAAGGACTTTTGGCGTATTTCGAAACTTGCGTCAAGTTAGTGCCTGCTACAAACCCTCACGCTCCTGCCAACATGTTGAGAAGAGTGCCAGATACTCCTGGATCTCATCTCGGAACTTATGGATTCCGCCTTCCTGACGCAAGCAACAGCGAAGGTCTGTGGGTGTCATTTGAAGAGCCACAAACTGCTGCCTCCAAAGCCATTTACGCCAAACAACGAGGTTAGTGAATATTTCAAATAATTTCTGTTTGTTATTATAGTTTGAGTGGTAATTCAAATAATAACTCAATAGTAGTCGTCATTCTAGTGAGTCCTAAGGGCACATCAGGGTAGATTGAAGATGGGGGGGGGGTGTTGGAGGTTTCCCTGCAAACTATTCAGTTGAGGCCGTTGTAATTCTAGAAGGAATATTGTGATCTCCGACGCCCATAACTTTTCTTCTTTGAATGTCCGAACCTTACAACTCTAGCACCAATCCAGATATTATTTTTATGGCTCAAGACGAGGGAGTCACAAATAATAATCTGCCCAATCTCCCCCACCATCTAACAAATACCTAACAGTCCATAACAACCCACCAATCTTCATCATCAACCCCTCAGCTAATAGTTGAAATAGGCCGTTTTCAGCCTTCTGGCGGATTGGAATAGGGGTTACTGATGTGACTCCCCACACCACGTGTATGTATGAGGTTCCCCCTCCAGTCTAGCTTAGGCATGAAGGGTGCTGCAAGAGGGAAGCCCTGGTGCTTAGGGAGGGCTAGTCCGTCCTAGAGCACTAATCAAGCCACAAAAAGTGAATTCTGAATGACCAATATAGTGTCCAGGAGCGACATAGTGGCCACCCTTTTGGGAGACTCTCATAAAGTTAGCAGCCAAAGATTACAGAGAGTTGTCAACTGTGTCCCACTGTCACTAACTGACAACTTAGTCATGTGCTATCGTGAGTGTATATTTAGCTCTGGAATCAGGGCACATTGAGCCTCTTTGCAACCAGTCGGAGACCCTCTCTAGATGTGCAATCTTATTCCCACATGGTTCAGAAAAAGGTTCATGGGAGAGAGGGAGAGTGAGGGTGCTGATGAAGCACAAGCACGCTGTATTGCCAGATGAGATGTAAAACTGCACTAATGGACGGTGATGTTGGTAGAAACAGTCAACCAACAAATAAAAACTGCTACCCAACTAATCACTATGTCAACACCTTATCACCTTAAAATACTAACCTATTTGGTAAAACCAGTCCTGCTAACTTGTGGCACAGTCATTGGTAGTGACATAGCACTAGGGAGTGTTATCTTTGCATGTAGGTGGTGTGGAGGACACCAGCCACACAGTTAGGGGGAGAATACACACTAAATCACTCATGACGAAGTTGGCGTTCTGTTTATGCCTCCTTATCTTCATGACAGTGTATTTGACACCTACAAAACCCTGTAGTCGTGAGGTTGCTTCCTATGTATTTTTAGCTGTTCCCATAACCAGGGCTGTGGGTAGAGAGTACTCCTACTACCTGGGCATGAATTAGAGACCTGGAGTGTTCTTTGACAAGTGGGGTTACCAACTACTAACCACTTCTCTCCTAACCATGAACCAAAAAACTGTAATGGGTGAGGGGCCATCAGCTAGTTGGAGAATGGGAGCCCAAGTGGTCGCCAAAGTAGCACCAATACTAGGCTCCTGTGTTGCGCTGCCAATGCTTCGTGTCCTCAAGACACCAATACGGGGAGCCAATTCACCTCAACTTGGGCGGAGGAAGTAAAGCTCCGGTACAGGAGATCTACTGTTCAGGACAGACTCAGCTGCATCGCTTCCTATCATTATGGTCAATCATTGATGATTCAGTACTTAATACTGTCCTCTAGGAACAGTTTTAAACCTTACGTATAAATGAAATGTTAGAATGTTTTAACATGGTTTTTTCTCCTGATCGCGGTTGTTTCTCTATCTCATTCACAGGACTTGGCGGAGTAGCAATTTTGGATCTGGCGATGGACGACGCTCGTGGAACCTGTGAAACAGCTTCTCCCTTCCCCATCACTAAAGCTGCCAAATCCAACTTGTAATGATCCCTTTAACGTTGTGTGTGTGTGGGCTTCGCTCTCGTACGTTTGTTTTTCGTTTGCTTAACTAATTTATGAGTTGTCATATTCCTTAATTTGTTTCTGATTTTGGGAATGGTGTGGTGGCGACGTGAAGAGCAAACATGCGTTTTCAGCTTGAAGATAATAGCGTGGTAAAGACGTAGAAGATGAAGCAGGAATAAAGTGTTCAACAATTCCCTTAGAGGCCTTGTGCATGCAAGACTCTCCTACACCACGTGAACATGTTACAAGATCTCCACTCATCATGGATGAGATGTAACCCAAGTATACTTAAGAAAGGTCATGGCTCACCAATAACAACAGTGTTGTGATGACAATGGGTTGCTTCGGTGACTGGGAACACCCTGAAACTTGCGACTGAGAAGGCTCTGGATCGCGGTCAACTGCCACATTGTGGGCTTGACAACAGTAACACATCCACTTTTATTGTTGCGATCTCAGAAAATCCAAGACAAAGACGAATAGGCACCAGCTTGGACGCTCATTGACAATCACACGCATAAAGAGTTCATCCCTGTTGCAGCCCTCAATCCAGCCCGCTGTTAACCACAAGAGGATCGCAAACAAGGCACTATTTTGTATCCGAAACAGGTGGATTCTTCGTATCGTTATATTTTGATTATTATGGTTTGTTTGATGTATTTTATAGAACTTGGTTTTGCTTTAAGTGTGTTTTAGTTCTGCTGATTTCAAAATAATGGTTTTATAGGTGAAGGGTGATGTGAGGGTTGCAGTAGGGTCTTTGTGTGAGTGAACTGTGAAGTAAGTACTCTACTCAGTATACAGTGCCATATTATGAAGTTTTGAATCAAATATTGGATTCATCTCGGATTTGTTGGTACGTTACAGACTTGTTACTGAGTGGCTTCAAAAGCTGGTTGGTGGTGGTGATGGATAAACATGTTTAACAAACTTGTGGAGGAAACCAGGGAACCAGAAATGTTTTTTAAACTACATTATCTTTTCACAGGTTTTCTAGTTGTGTGAATTAGTACGTAGTAGGATATTAATTAACAATCTTAATGCTAGGTACAACCCATTGGCTATAATTTATATTCTGGTAAGGTTAGGTGCAGAACTTACGTACGTGAAGTAACATTTGAAAGCTAGTGCTGGACCGAGGCCTTGGGAATCCTTGCTTTAATGCCTCAACCCTTTCTGCCAACAATAACACACCGATAGATGAAGTAATAACACGAACAATATCGCAATAATAATTAAATATACTAAATGAACAATTAATAAATAGGGAGTAAATAATAATGATAATAATATTAAGCAGCAATCAGCAGTTATCACAGCTATTTGTCCATTCCTTCCTCGTAACCTCGCTGGGGGGGGGGGGGGTATGGCAAATGACTCGACGTATTAGGGCCCTCCTCCTCTCTTGAACAGCGTTGCAATCGCTTAAACAATTGTCCTTCTTTGGTAGGAAGGTTTTTGTAGTCATTCAATTCAGTTTCGCGGAAAACGTTAAGCTAACGATTTCTCAGCGTGTATCGCTCTTTCCTGTCGTTCCTCTTCTGAGCATTCTTAGTGCAATTATATATAGTCAATGCAATAAAAAATAAATCAATCTTTGAGCACAACACTAATTGATTACGAACGAATATTGCCAGTCCGGCACCGCATTGCTGTCAATAAAATTTTCAATCTGATTGACCATGTCGAGTCTGTTTTAGAACACAGCAGGCTGTTCTCACATTATTTCACTCTATTTGTAAGGGCTGCCAGTACTTGGAATATTTCGCTTGTCACGACGGAGCATCGATATTTAGCTGGAGAGGCGTCAGTAGGAAGGAGGGAAACGAGTGGCGCTGAAGTGTGTGAAAGCTTTTGAGTGGTCATCTTGCAGACAGGCGTACTCGTCCATGGTACGAACTTTTAACGTATTCACATTACTAAACCACTGTCAGTCTTGGATATTTGTTTGGCAGATCCCTGTCAGTATTCATTCAGTATCGATGGGGTTAATGTGATTTTGAAGGTGGTCAATTTCAACCAACCTGCTGTTGTTGCTCTGCTCTTTTATCGTTTCCTTGGTGTGAATTTACATACAGCCTGAACGGACAAATGAGTCTGACGTCGGGATTTTTATATGAACAACCTGTTACAAGAAAAAAACCAAAGGCTGTTTTCATTTCCAGGGGAGGCGCTTGGAACAACCCATCTCGACGCATCAAGCACGTGACTACACGCCAAACTACCACTCAGATCCATTTGCCCTCTCGTCACAGAAATGGTCTTGGTTTTCCTCACATACCTTCATCCGCTCTGGCTGGCTTGGCATTTGGCGTTAAACACTCGCATAATAGGTCTCCTTACGCACCTTCGCCTTCTCCTGCAGGTTTCAAGTACAACGGTACCCATTCTACAGGAGTTCACCCCTATCCTTATGCACATTCTCCTTCTCCCGTTGGCTTTAATTACAGCAGCCTCCATCATAAAGGTCACTCGCACTCTCACAAACCTTCTCCTTCTCCTGCAGGCTTTAACTACAGCAACTTCCACAACAACAAAGCTCACTCCCATCTTCATGCACCTTCTCCCTCTCCCGTAGGCTTCAACTACAGCAGTATCCTCCGTAATGGAGGCCACTCCTCCCATCCTTACAAACGTTCTCCTTCTCCTGCAGGCTTCAACCACAGCAGCTTCTCCAATAACAAAGCTCACTCCGGTCTCCACGTGCCATCTTCCCGCGGTGGGTTCAACCACAGCAGTATCCACCATAAAGGGGGCCACTCCCGTCTTCATTCACCTTCTCCTTCTCCTGCAGGCTTCAACTACAGTAGTTTCCACCATAGAGGAGGTCACGCCCATCCTCATGCACCAGCTCCTGCAGGTTTCAACTACAGCAGCATCTACAACCACGGAGCTAACTCCCATCCACATTCACCTTCCCCTTCGCCAGCAGGATTCAACTACAACGACCTCGAGGCTGCTCCAAAACCCGTCCAAAAGGGAAAGAAAAAGTTTAACTTCACCCTTAATCCTTTCAAATGGTTTTAGTCCTCGTCTCAGTCTGTCAACCCAAATGCATTTCAACATTAAAACCAGCTCTAGTTTTTCAAATCCTTCCCACCTCTCCATTTTTCCAACAGGCTCCCCTGCAGTGGCTAACGTTCCGACCAGTTCTATGTGCCTCATTTAAACGTTTAAATAAAGAAATATTTTGTGTTTGTGTGTTAACATTTAAGAAGCTTTGTTATAAATAAACGCCGACTGGGCTGTTAAAATATTTCCTCCGTTTGCATTTTCTCTGCAATTCGCAACACATTGACTCTGCAAGGAGGCTTTTCTATGATTCTCCATACTGAAACCAACTATTTTCGGTGCGATAGATTGTGATGCACAGAGAGACCAACATTAAGCTTATTAATGAAGTTGAAGCAGTGCCAGGTGAGCCGCAGAAGGCGTCATGACGAGATGCCCATGCTTCTCCCAGCGACAGGCGCGGGACGGGTTGAGCCGAGATGAACTTTGAAAACGGCGGATGGTCCGTCCTGGCCTCTCATGCATTGGAATGCTTGTGGTTGTACTGAGAAGGAAAGTAGAAAATGTATCCATTCACCGAGGGTAGGTGGAGCGATGGCGATCCGATGACCAAACTGAACACAGCAAACATACCTGTACTGATTTTACATTAACAAAAACAATTTGGTCATCAAACTAAAAAACTTTCCGTCAGTGACAAATTTCCAAAGTTACTTACTAGACTTCATTTAAAAAAAGTTGAACCTAATTCTAATTCAATAGTTACTGGATTTTTTAGGGAATACAAAAGTTGAAAATTACCAAGAGAGAATACAAAACACGAAGAGTACTCAGCAAAGCAAGGATAACGTTTTCAAATGGATATCTTCGAATTCGAACGTTATCGGGGCAAATACAACGAAAATATGAAGGAGGAGCAGATGTGGGGTTCAATGAGAAAAACTACTTACAGACACGAAAGAAAAAGTAAGAAAATTCGCTTACAGAACTTGCTGTCTCATGGGATCTCTGAACAGACGGTGAGATCACCCTAACCAAGAGGCCAGGCTCCTACAAGAGCTGGAACGGTGGGGGAAATATTAAGTAAAATAGTCATCACGAAGCAATTAACTGGAATGATGTTTCTCTGCTACGAATAGTTCGTGGCCTGGTTACGTTGTCACAATTATGAAGCGTGCAAAGCATCAATGACAGAGCCAGCAAACGTCCGCTATGTCCCCGTGATTATTCAATAGCTGCAAGAGTCACAACACGGCTCGGGAATAGTCCTTTTAGCACTCACTATTTGAAAGGAATTGGAAAGAAAATACGAAGCATTTAAAAAAACTTTCATCAGCCCTACGGAGTAGGAAGGAAAGTTATGGAATCGGCCGAAAAGCTGATTTTGTTCACATCTTTACCTTTCTAAGGAATTCGAGTCCACAAAGTACCATTAGGAAAAGATATATGTGTATTTGTGTGAAGGCGACTGACAGAAGACGGGTGAATAGAATAGGCTACTACCGATTGAATAATTTAGTGAGGTTTTCCGACTGAAAACCGTATCAATGAACGCTGGAAAGATGATCAAACTTGATCATTTAGAGGAAGTCAAAGTCGTAACTAGGTTTCCGTTGGAGAACCTGAGGAAGGGTCATCATGACGAGAAATCGTGTACTTTAGAAAAACGCTAAAAATTATTGCACAACGGTTTATTATTTTCTTGAACAGCTTGACGTAGTCTCATACGTCCCAAACCCATTCCAATCAATTCAGCGTCGAAAAATACCAGTTAAACATGATCTGACTACAACGGAATGACGAAAACTAACTATTCCAGGCGCCTGTAGGCAATTTGCACGACGTGGCGAGTCGATTGGGTAGTTCTAATGAGACGGGAAACCCGCATGTGAAATATGCGCTGCACAAGGCAACTACAGCTCTGTGGGCATGTAGGAGGCTGTGCAGCAACTCTTGGGGCATAATTCCAAAAATGGTGGAGTGGCTTTATAAGGGGATAATAAGACCCTGCATCACGTATGCCTCCACAGTGTGGTGGAGGCGACAGGTCGGCTGACAGTACCGGAAAATTCCAACAACTACACGTGAATTGCGATTATAGGGGCAATGGGTACCCGCCCTACTGGTGCAATGGAAGTCCTTTTGAACATCTCACCTCTTCCTATACACATTCAGAGGATTGCTTACCTGGGAGCGGCAAGGCTTTTGCATACAGGAAATGTGGGAGAAGGAGGCGTTCGGGACTAGAGTGGGCGCCCTGCAGTGGTATACCGATGGTTCAGTTATGAAAGACAGAGCTGGACTGGGCATTGCAGGGCTCTCCAGTCTCGCCAAGCCGCTGGGAGAGTACGCCACGATAGTTCAAGAGGAAATCCTAGCTATAAAGATCTGCGTGGAAGAGATCCTGACTAAAGGACTCAAGGGCAAGGGGATCTACATATTCTCGGACAGCCAGGCCTTCTTAAAGGCTATTGCAGCCTATAGTTTTAGGTCCAAGCTGGCATGGGAATACCTTCTTGCCTCAAGTAGCTCGGCGCCCATAACAGGCTCTCCCTTATCTGGGTGCTGGCTCATAGGGGGCATGAGGTAAACGAAAAGGCTGACTGCCTTGCGAAAAGAGGCACAGAGTCCCTACCCATCAGGCCTGAACCATACAACCGTATGACGAAGAGTCACCAGAATCGTCAGGGGGCTCGATGGGAGATACAGGAAAACAGCGCCTATTGGTATCGCCAGCCACGATTAAGACAAGCGAAAAGGCTCGTTATGCCCTCCTGTCAAAGGGGGAAGGCGATGCTGACACTCTCTAGGCAGGATCTAAGAGTTCTGACAAGCTTCCTCACCCGGCACTGCCCACCTCAACAAGATGGGCATCTCAGAGGCGGTGGAGTGCAGACTTTGCGGCGAGGAGGACGAGACGCCAGAGCATATCCTATGTGAATGCCCTGCCTTGGTAGTCAAAAGCTTCGAATATTTCGCCCAGGGGACCATTGAATCCCACAACATAGCGGATTGCGGTGAAGAACATACTCGGCTTCCTGAAGGGGGCGGGTATGTACGACGCCTTCTACTAAGAAAGGGCCAGTGTTGCAATAGGCCCATATGTGGCCGCATTGACAGAGGGACTAGTCCCGCATGCCCTCGGGAGAAAAAAAAAGAGACGAGAAGGAGTGCAAATGATGAAACGATTACTTCCGCTTTATTCTCCCGCGAGTTCTTTCAATTAGTAGACTTTGGTTCACTATAATACTGTAATTTCACTGTTTTCGGTCTAGACGCAATCGTCCACCTCTGAGACTCGTTCTGTTCGACTCAAAATCGAAAAATACGAAGAAAACATGCCAAACACGACGTATTTGCGATAAAACTGCCAAAATCGCGTGCTTGTTAATTTTTGTAACCATGTTTGTCCCTTAACAACCATGGGCTTCGTCCGATCGGATTGTTCAGCAGGTGGACAAATGGGGGTTTTTAGCGAAAGAACGGTTTGGCCTCCTGATGTCTTGACACGTATAGTATCACATTTTGAATAATAAACCAAAATAATCTTGACAGTTCCGTAAATCACTTGTGTACTAATTACTCATTATTGGTAGTGGTGTAAGTTAGTGCCCCTCAATGAATTCCAAAACTTTAAGCGCTACTTCTTCCGACGTAAAACGTGAAGTTATGCTCATATGGACTAGAGCCACGAAAATTGCTAGATGTTCTAGGGGCTGAGGAAAGTGCTGCGTCTCACCCGATTAATTTGTTTGTGTACCCTGCGATACATTACGCGTTTTTCGTTGATTGAAGAGGAGCTGTCGAGTAGAGACCTTCAGACTGTCGTCACGAAGACGGTGGTAATCCCGGGGCAAGAGTTTTGTAAATAATTCATCGTCTGCCGGGCCTTCGCAACAGAACTTTGGTATTGAAATCCCTCGTTCCGTCCGATGTTTGTCGCCGGGCGTCACGTCCAAAGGATGTCGCAGGCAGAAACCTGGCAGTCCTCCGCCTGAAGAGCTCGGGCCCAGTGAAATTTGCCGGAAATGTTGACCGCCGTCCTGAACCTGTTGAGCAGCGGCAGATCGTATTTCGGCCGAAAAACGTGAGTTACAATAAGTACAACTAAATATGTGACGTGAAGTGTACGTAGCTAGGCACCTAATTTACTTATTTTACTCAGCCCTTTCTTTTATCGAGCACCCTTTTTGACTCAGTCGAGGAACGAGATTGGAAGAAATTTGTTATTGTGTGGGAAATATCTGTGGGACGACTCGCACAACTTTCCTCAGCCCCACATACATTCTACGACTCTTACCGCTCTAGCAACTATTCCGTCCTGTTTCTCACTCAATTTATGCGAGTGCGGGAACTTAATTCAAAGTGCTAAATAGTGATTGATTGGGGCCGTGATCGAAATTTTTTTAACGGGAAGTTACTGGATGTAATGACAGCAGTTTAAATTTCTCAGCAGAGTTTCAAGGGGTTCTGTGTAAAAAATTGAGAATACGGTCTGTATGTTTTTAAACACATCGGCACGCATTTGGTATATAGACCATCACCATGGGAAACCAAAATGAGAGTGAAAAAAACTGTCTAAATCTAACTTTTGTTTTCATAGTGATCAAAATACCAAATGTTTCGTGCTAAAAAATATTAATATCTTTTTGTGTGGACACGCAGTACCATAAAAGTGTCATCCGTGAGCTAATGACTATTGCAGCGGGAGCATTACCAAAAATATCGGCTAATCTCGTTATTAGTGGTTACATATTTGAGATCAACCCCACAAATCCTGTAATTCAAAACGTTGTCCGTTTACTTATTAGAATTCCTCGCAGTTCTTAGACGTTAATTCCAAAACTGTAACCACGAAATACGCAATTCTTCTCAGAAATTGCGTTGGCAGCCTCATGAATCATATGTGCACTGACTACTCAATAACTGTCGTCGCATGAGCAGGAGCAACTCAATAAACTCCGGAAATATAAGGGCTTTAGTGTTGTTTTACCACGTTGTTATGAAGTTCAGCTATAACAATAGCAAATTATTCGACTAATCCATGCCAAAAGAGTTATGTCTGATGCTTTTGATTAGGTTGTTTCGTTAAATCTTCTTAGTTCGTTTCGCAGGCCTCTCTTGTTGGAATTTGGAACGTACAACTCGAAGCAAATTCAGGTCGTCCCGGGGAAGACGGCAGTTCTGATCACAGGATGCGATTCTGGACTTGGGTGAGGAACTAAATGTTTGCCATGTCACACACACATTCTCTCTCCATTTTACTTTCCTTGCTCTACGAAGTAGAAAGGAAAGTTATGTAATCAGCTGAAAAAAAATTTTGAGTTTTCTTCAGATCTTTACGTTTCAGACCCCCCTGAGTCCGAAAAACACTATTTGGGAAAATGGTCTGTGTGTGTGTATGTGTGTGTGAACGATTTTTAGAGAAAACCACCGTACCAAATCAGCTCAAACTTGATATCTCGCCCGCAGGCCTCTATGGAACTCCAAAATAAGGGTTTGAACAAAATCCACCGAAAGTTAACTATAGTTATCATAGTGATCAAAACACCAAATATTTTTTTTCTCAAAAACGGCTTCAACGATTTTGATTAAATTTTTTATATTGATAGCTCTTAATAAGGTGATTACACCATAAAATTCCCATTTGTGGGAAAATGACGAGAGCAGCACAATAAATTATCAAAATTATTGACCAAAAGCGTTTTTAGCGCAGTTTTTTCGTTATTAAGTCCGCTGGAATGTTAGTAGAATGCTAAAAAAAAATCGGTATTGTAGTACAATCGAATACCTAAAGGGTGAATGTTTAAAAACGCTCATGAGATACATGGGGCTCACTCCAGAAATTCCTGAATTTCAACTACTGTCGTTTCGCTTACTACCAGTTCTAACAGTTATTACCCAATAGCTCTGCAAAAGTAATTACTATCCTTCTTCAAAAAATTCGTGTTTACAGCCTCATTAATTATCTGTGTACCAATTGCTCACTAATGGTCCTGAAATGAGTACGAGCAGCACAATAAAATCTGGAACTGTAGGCGCTACCGTTTCCTGCTGCAGTGACGTGTTGTTTGACCAAGTTCAAATTAACTGAATGATAAATGAATTGATTAAATAGAATTAGCCATGTACAAAGTGAATTGTTGTAGAGCTAAGGAATGTTGTGTGTTGCAACGCACCAGATATTTTCTCTTCTATTCCTTCTCTCTTTCCTCTTTCAAAGTTCCAGGATCTATTTACTCGGAACTGAGAACAGATGTTTTTTGTGCCAAACTGAAACATAAAGTTTTGGAGAGGTATAAGATGATAACGTTGCAGGGGGGGGGGCGAAGAGCGGAAAAATCCTGTTACTCGAGCAAGGTGAAGCGCGATAGACAAACCATTTACAAATTCAAAAATAATGATAAATTACAGACTGAAGTTCGTAATTTAAATGCTTACGTAGGACAGTTCCTTAAAATACTCCGATTCCAAACGAACCTACGTACGAACTTTATGAGATTCCGAGAGTTAGTTATTAAAAAAATAAAAATTGAAAGAACAAAGTGGATTGAGCACCCATGTATTCACGTCTCTAGGTACGCCGCTTTTATTGTTTTTCCTTTCTTTGGCTCTACAAAGTAGACAGGAAAGTTATGTAATCGGCTGAAAACATAAATTTGAGTTTTCTTCAGATCTTTACGTTTCAGACCCTCCTGAGTCTATAAAATTCCCATTCGTGAGAAAATGACGAGAGCAGCACAATAAATTACGACTATTTTTTAGCGCGGTTTTTTCCTTATAAACTCCGCTGAAGGGTTACTTGAATGTTAAAAAAAAATTGGTGTAGCAGTCCAATGCAATACCTATAGGGTGAGTGTTTAAAATCGCTCATAAGATACATAGGCTCACTCCAGAAATTTCCGAAATTTCAACTACCGTCGTTTCGCTTACTACCAGTTCTAAAATGATTGTTTACAGCCCCATTAATTCTCTGTGTACCAATTGTTCAATAATGATCCGGGAATGAGAACGAGCAGCACAATAAATTCCGGTACTGTAAGCTCTACAACTGTCTGTTGCCGTGAAGTGTTGTTTGACCAAGTACAAATGAACTGAGTGATGAATGAATTGAGTAAGTAGAAAAAGCTATGTACAAAGTGAATTGACGTAGAGCTAAGGAAAGTTGTGTGTGTCACGGCGGGAGAAAGTGGTTGCGCTTACAGGTCCGGAATTTATTGCGCTGCTCGTACTCGTGCCTCAATTGGTGCACAGAGAATTAATGAGAGTGTAAACCCGATTTTTTATAGAAGTATAATAATCACTTTTCCAGAGTTATTGGTTAAACCCGTTTAGAAATGTTACTAAGTGAAACGGCGGTGGTAGAAGTTCTGGAATGTCTAGAGTAGTCCCTATATATATCTTGTGGGCGTTATGAAGCGCTCATCGTATAAGTACTTAGGTTGGATTACCACCTGCATCTTTCTGAAGAACCAAGTAACGAACTAAATCACTCGCGATGAAGTTGTGGAAACCCACTTCATAAAATAAAACGGATAAAAAATATACAACGATTGTCTATTTCCACTAAATTTGAGTTACAGTATTAGATGGATTCCTCGGTCAAGTCATCATCAGTAACAAAAAATCAAAAAGCAACTTGATGATGACCGTCGAAATCGATCTAATACTGTAACTCAAATTTAGTGGAAATAGACAATCGTTATATATTTTTTATCCGTTTTATTTTATAACTTGGTAACTAAACTCGTTTTTTTTTCTTCGAAATGCTTGGTAATTTATTATGCTGCTCTCGTTATTTTCCCACGACTGGGAATTTTATGGTATTGTCATCTCATCAGGAGCTGTAGGTATAAAAAATTAATCGAAATTGATGGAGCCGTTTTTGAGGAAAAAAATCTTTGGTGTTTTGATCACTATGATGAGTACAGTAGTTTTAGGCGGATTTTGCTCATACCCTGCGCTACCGCTTCCTGCCATGAAGTGTTGTTTGATGAAGTTCAAATGAACTGAGTGATAAATGAATTGATTAAGTAGATAAAGCCATGTAAAAAGTGAATTGATGTAGAGCTAAGGAAAGTTGTGTGCTGCAACGCACCAGCTATTTTTGCCCTGAGTCCTTGTAGAGGTCCCCCCCCCCCCCAGTTTTTTTTTTCGTGGGAAAATATACTCTCACTTCTGTTCGTACCAAGTTTAAAACTTTATTATAAATATTACCCCAATGGTAACACAGAAAGGTTATTTATCGGGTTGGTTTTTTTAAAGCATGGAAGATGCTAATCACCTAATTGGAAGGAAACGTCATGTTGGGGGGGGGGGGTCATGTCACGAAAAACAAGTATGTAAGGGACTCGAGGTATAATAGAGCGACTTTGGCTAGGTGCTACTGAGGATAACTTGACAAGAACGTGAAGGGGAGGAATAACCTGAATGAAACCTCCCTTTTTCTAGAGGGAAACCTAAACTTATCTAAATAAACTTATCTTTTAGGAAAATTTGCTAAAATTAAAAGCGATCGTCCATCAAAACAATATGCAGCGCGTTAAGTGGACATTTATTTGTGTGCATACATTTCAGATTGAGTCGGTGTGGAGAGCACAACACGCTAGTCTATGGCCCAAATTGACGCTGATGCATGGGATTCCCACGTAAGAGGGTTGTTATTTTTGGAGGCAGATATCTCGCCAGATAGAGCCAACGAAACCCCTGTCACGCGATTGCAAACTGCGGCTCCACTGAAATTTGGGATCTTCCGCTGAAACGCCATGGAAACCTAGGAATTTTTAGCTAAATCTCCATAAAAACCTTGTTTTTTCTTCTTTTTTTTGACCTGAGCGCGAGTGGGACAAGTCCCTTTGTCACTGCGGCCGCATATTGGCCTATTGTGACGCTGGCCCTTTCTTAGTATTAGGCGTTGTACATACCCGCCCCCCTTAGGAGGCCAAGTATGTCCTCCACCGCAGAGTCCGCTACGTTTTGGGGTTCAGTGGTCCCCTGACCGAAGTATTCAAAGCGTTTTGCTGCCAAGGCAGGGCATTCCATAGGATATGCTCTGCTGTCTCGTCCTCTTCACCGCAGAGTCTGCATACCACCGCCTCTGAGATGCCCATCTTGTTGAGGTGATATCTGAGTGGGCAGTGCCCGGCGAGGAAGCTTATCAGTACTCTCAGATCTTGTCTAGAGAGTGTCAGCATCGCCTTCGCCCTTTGACAGGAAGGCGTGACAAGCCTTTTCGCCTGTCTTAGTCGTGGCTGGCGATGCCAATGGGTGCCATTTTCTGTATCTTCCATCGAGCAACCAGACAGTTCAGGTGACTTTTCGTCAGACCCACATGTGGTTCAGGCCCGATGGGTAGGGATTCTGTACTCCTTTTCGTTAGGCGGTCAGCCTTTTCATTGCCCTCATGCCCCATGTGAGCTGGCACCCAAATGAGGGAGAGCCTGTTATGGGCGCCGAGCTACTTGAGCGCAAGAAGGCATTCCCATGCCAGCTTAGACCTAAAACTATGGGCTGCGATGGCCTTTAAGGCCAGGCTGTCTGAGAAAATGTAGATCCGCTTGCCCTTGAGCCCTTTAGTCAGGATCTCTTCTGCGATCTCTTGGGTTTTGCCCATTGTTCGCGGCTGCTTATTCAGTCAGCATGCTGACCATATTGACAGCTGGCCGCAGACATGCCCCTGGGGACAATGCCGTGGCCGTTCCACTATCCACAACCCGTGGTCGCACCTGGTAGCATGGGCATGCTCCTGGGAAGATAACCCAGAACCAGGCCATAGAAACCTTGGAATCTCGAGCAAAATCTTTCATGCAAACTTCTAGATATTTTGAATGAATATCTCTAGGTAGATAGTCCAGATTGACGCTCATGCATGAATGCAAAGTTCTCAAGAGAAATGTCGACTTACATGATTTGTTGTGTCTCAAGTTTCACAAGAAAAGCCATAGCAATGTTCAGGAAACAATCACTAGTTCAGGAAAAATGGAGGAATGGCCAAATGGTTTTAATCTCTCTCTGGTTACTTACCACTAAACAAAGCTCTCTCCCTCTCTTTTTTTCCCCTCCCTCTTTCTTTTACACCACCTGTCCCTTATGAATCCTGAAAATCAATTGTAGGGCGGGGTGGAGACTTTGCAATAAGTGTCATATTGAGGCATAAAGCAGTTGTTTCTTTCTGACAGAACCTTTTATGACGTAGGTACGCCTTCGCTCGCCACTGCATTGAGTCGCTTAAACTAGTAGTGATTGCCTGCTGCTTGGAACCTCATGGGGAAGGAGCTTTGGAACTTCTCAAGGACTACAAAGAAGGGCTTCACGTCCTCAAATTGGATCTTCTATCACTCGAGTCTATTGCTGATATGAAGCGGCAGGTAACAAGATGAATTGGTTAAATTTGAGAATAAATTAAAACTAATTGATAGGCGTATATTTTGGTAGTTTGTGTGCTTCCTTGCCATCCGTGTAGTAAGTTGAATATGAGGCTGCGCGTATTCACGATCGGCTTACTCCGTATTTGGCCCTCTCGCCACCTCAAATTCGGTTCTCGAGGCGGTTCCATATCTAACTATCGCTTCTCGTGCTGGTATAAGGCTGATGACAAGGGGGAGAATACCGTTGCTCTGGAACGGTCCTCCGATAGCGAGTAAAACTAAGGTGTTACGCATCTACCAACTAATTTGGTTTGTTCTCAGGTTTCCGAATTGATTGAAGCAAGAAATTATGAGCTGCACGCTGTGGTGAATAACGCTGGCGTCATGACAATGGGCGACTTTGAATGGTTCACTCAGGAACAGATCACAGAAATGGTAAGAACATTTACAGAAAGTGCTTTCAAATTGAAGTTATCACGATAACAGCTGAGCCAAGCGGCAACATTAATTCCTTGCAGTGCAGCCCCACATGGGGTGCTTCCACGCATGCCCGCGGCCTTTACTACCGGGCCATTTTCCTGCCAATTGCGCTATATGCCGCGGCGGTTTGGTAGATAGCCCCTTCGGATCAGTGGCAGGCCCACACCATGCAGAAGGGAGTCTTCCGGGCTATATTGCCGGCTTACCGCTCGACACCCCATCTTGCGTGGGAAGTGCTTGCAGGTACCCCCCTCCCCACACTGGACCACCCCCTTGACCTGTCCGTCCTGTGGTTCAGCATCCGACATGCAGCGCTCGATGGCTACCGGGGCACCATGGAGTGGCTAGTTCTGGTGCTGCAGAGACAAGACTCCTCCGAGACCTGCCACTTGACCATATGCCCTCGCTCTTGAAACCATTCTCAATGCAAAGCAGGCTTAGTGGGATGGAGGCGCCATGGCGTCCTCCTCTCTGTCTGGGAAAGCCTGGGAATGAGGGGGTGGCACCCGTCCTTTTCTTCTTCAAGCGCTGGACCTTCGACCTCTGCCCATGCCAGGAGGATATATGTGAGGATGCCTCGCACGTCCTTTTTGAGTGTCCTCGCTACGAATCCCTTCCGCTGAGAATCCAGCCACCCTTCTCTCTTCTTACCACTGAGTTGGCCAGGCGAAGATCCGCCACTTTTGCCCAGGCATGGGCAGCCAGGCGGCGCCCACTCGAATCATGGTCTCTGCCTGCCATAGCCCACCCCACCCCTTCTAATTAGCACTCCCACTCTTCTCCACAAGGTGCCACACTCCATTCCGTGTGCACCTCCCAACGCCAGAATACCACTGCGTCCAATGAATCAGAGAGAGTTTTAATAACTCCAATCCTCCCCCCCCCCCACCAACAAGCCGGTAGGTTAAAACTGGCCTGGCTCGTTATCCAATTAATTGTAGAGTGACACAACTTTCCATACTAGGAGGAAGGTGTACTCTTATTTGTGTCTTTAGAGATTTCAGGCCAATTCAGGAAACAATGAAATAATTTTGTACGTTTACATCTTTATATTTTAAATTTCTTCAGAAGTTTTAGGGCCAGTTTATCAATTCTCTATTTAACACGTCGAGTTGGCAGCCACCGATGAACGATGTTGGGTGAATGGAAACACCGGGAGTAACAAAGCTCGATGACTGGTGCCTAGCACTAGCTGCCCGTTCAGTGAATTGATGAACGGGCCATTGGGAGTTGTTCGAAAATTTGACGTATTCTACCTTTATTCAGGCCCGCAAATGCATTGATAAACCAGCCCTTACACTTTTTATGTCAGAATTGTTGTTTACTACGTTGTTTCAACACAACGATCTTAAATGCTTCAAGTACCACAAGACAGCCTGTGAGGCTTGCATAAAAGGATTCTCGAAGAAGACGCATTTCCAGGCAATCTGTTCATTCGAGAGGCTGGTTTCGATTGAAAACTCGATTCAACGTCAATTCGAAGTATTGTAAAATTGAAGGTTGTCGATAAATTAATACGCTAAAGTTTTCTGACGCTTTTAGGTGACGATAAATCTAATTGGAGCGATGAAAGTGACCAAAACCTTCATTCCGGCGCTTCGTGAGGCGAAAGGGCGGATCGTCAACATTTCGTCACACTGCTCTCTCGAAGCAATGCCTGGTAAATAATCCCAGTAAACTGAAATTTGTTTTAAGTAGGTTTCAGTAGAAAGGTTGAAACGTTATACGGTACAATGAGATTAAACGAGTGGTCTGGCCTGGCTGGTACTGCGATAGAGATAGAAATGGATATAGTTAATTGAGCACAGAGCCATAGTGATCCTCCCACCCCCTACCGAGCGTAGTAGCTTCATGCTCATAATTTTTACTACGCAAGCGACGAATCCAATGTGTTTTTCG
The DNA here is from genome assembly GCA_020466155.1 of Pachypeltis micranthus. Taxonomy (NCBI): domain Eukaryota; kingdom Metazoa; phylum Arthropoda; class Insecta; order Hemiptera; family Miridae; genus Pachypeltis; species Pachypeltis micranthus. Next base: position 51,534,709 of record CM035770.1, on the reverse strand, counting down.
CTCCGTCAATGTCTGTTAGAAGTTAACGGGATTTATTGCTGCGACTTATGCCACGACATTGATTGAAATACCACCATATAGGTAATTATCGAGTAATTAATCGAAACTTGGGAATCCAGAGTATCTGAGGTTGTGACGTGAAATAATCCCGCGGCTTCTTCGGCTATAGATCTTCTCACCTTCGGCCTTAGGTTGTGCTTATCGCTGTTGGCCGCTGACTCACCTCAGTCGCCACTGCGAGAGATTCGCTAAGGCTCGAATAATTCTGTTCCATCGCCTTCAACTATTAACTGCCCCCACCTACCGTCTCTTCTCTCGTCCACCTGCTAAATTCCTAAATTCCTTTTCGCTCAACTTCTTCCCGAGGAAACTACAAATTTCCGAACTCTCGTACCGTTTTCGTTACGTTATGAGAAGCCCTTAATTTGTATTATTTTTTTCCTCTTGTAATGAGCTCATATGGTACATAATAGTTCCTTGATTTGTTTTTTGAGCTGTAGTTAGTGAAAATAATTTATTTGTGTCATTCTTATTTCGAGCCGGAGATAATTAATGTAATTGCTTTGTTGCTTGAAGTTTCCATTATTTTTCTAAATTTTTTTTCGTGGGTTCATCCCCAATTTTGACATGGGGTCCCTGGCACAAGGTTGCCTCTGATTTTCTTATAAACATTATTATACTTGTATCGTACCTGCATCTAATAGGACTACCTCTGCTTTATGAGGGGAAAACAGCGCTTCAATCGCTTTTGGTCGAAATTGTTGATAATTTATTGTGCTGCTCTCGCAATTTTAGCACTAACGAACTTGTCCTTATTGTTGTCAAGTCATTAGGGAATTTCCATTCAAAAAATACAATCGCAATCGTCGGAGCCATTTTTTTGAGAAAAAAAATTGTTCTTTCGACCACTACGATAACTATAGTTTTCAACCAATTTCAATTTCATTTCGCTAAAGACTCATATAAACCTTCTTCGAGGGTTACGGAAACGGTCATTTGATAAGGAAACTGATCTAGTCTGCTGGCTAACTGTGAAATTTGAGCCAATGCTGTTCGGCTACTTTCTTAATCGCGCTCACAGACCTTTTGCCCAAACTGTGTGTCTCCATTCGACTCCATTGTTGAGTTCATCGGTCTTACATCTGCATTTCGCCACGACCCTTATACTTTAACAAATAGTCAACTCATTTACAATTAAACTAGTTCACGATAAGGCAACCAATCAAGAGAATTGAAAGAGTATAAAAGTCAATTCATTGTCGCAGGGCTGTCAGTGTACAGCGCAACCAAAGCAGCTCTCGAGGCCTGGTCTACTTCGCTCAGAATGGAACTTCAGAAATTCAATGTCGACGTGGTGACTCTGATTCCCGGCTCGTACGTCACTCAGAGTCACATTTTGAAAGGTAAAACTCGCGTCACGAACGCTTATTGATGTAAACAGGCGTGAACATAATTTTCGATTTTTGTGTCTCAAACAACTTGGGGGCCGTGATCTGGCGAATTACTGCGTACCCAACCCCTTTCCAGACTTACATTGTGTGTAACCTCTGTCGATCTAACGAATATTACTCTAATTAGTTTCTAGTTCTAAGCTCCTACAGTTATTTTGCTGGGGATATTTACGTTAAGGTAATTTCTATTGTTATTATTGTTTGATTAATGATATTTTGCGGGTTCTTAGGTTAATGCCACATGCATTACTGCTACTTACGTTAGTACCTATTGCTGATAATATTATTGTCACTCATGTCGTCATTCCTATTGTGGCGACTCCACGACACAGTGCAATCAATTTAATAACCGCAGAAGTAGTACGCTCGAAGAGAATTCCCCCCTGTGGAAAGAGTGGGGCGAAGGGCCCTCTGCTTTCTTGGACTGTAGGAGATTGACATGAAACCATAACAACGTAGCGGCGGAAAGAGCTTCAGGACGCCCAACGCTCTTGACTTGGCCTGGCACGAAAGTCTCATATATAAGCTCATCAAGCTGTACCACCCTCCCTGATCTATAACACATCACAGCTGGTGTGTTCCGAACTGTTGTAATCCTGTGAACATTGGGAAAGGGCGCCAGGAATCAAGATCGATTGCCGTGGAACAACCGAACTTAATTTAGCATCCAAGGTTAGGTAAGAATGGAAATGGAGGGGAAGGGGTTACCCCGATCATCTTCTACCGATCTCATTACCAAAGTACAGAAGATCTCCCCATTAAAGTACGAAAATGAAAGTTAAATTGCGCGTCCCCCCCTCCCCTACAAACCGAATCAATGTGGTTAAGATGCAATATCCGATAGGAGTAAAAATTAAAACAAAAAGTTCACTTCGAGTTACAGAATGCTTCTTCATCAGATAGGCCAATAATAGATTACAGCTCATGAACTACTCAGCATCGAGCGAACACGAAGTAGTTGAACAAGAAAACGATTCAATTCAAACAATCGGTACACAGAGAATTAATGAGCTGTAAACACGATTTTTTTTAAAAGTATGATAATCACTTTTACAGACTTCACAGTTATTGTGTGAAAACTTTTAGAACTGATAGTAGGCGAAAAGGTGGTAGTTGAAATTCCGGAATTCCTTGAGTGACTCCCATATATCTTATGAGCGTTTTAAAACTCTCACCCTATATATGTATTGGATCGGACTACTACACCAATTTGTTTTAACATTCTAGTAACATTTCAGCGGACTTTAAGAAAAAAAAAACGCGCTAAAAACCGATTCCTTCGAAAATGTTGGTAATTTATTGCACTGCTCTCGTCATTTTCCAACAAATGGGGATTTTATGTTTTCAAATTGGGAGCTATAAATATAAAAAATTTAATCTATATCGTTAGGGCCGTTTTTGAGAAAAAAAATTTGGTGTTTGGATCACTATGATAATACGAGTATAGTTAACTTTCGGTGGATTTTGATCGTACCCTTATTTTGGCGTCCCATGGTAACCTCCAGGCTAGATACCACGTTTGAGCTGATTTGGTTTGGTCGTTTTCTCGAAAAATCGCGCTAAAATAGATTTCGTCGAAAATTTTCGTAATTTATTGTGCTGCTCTCGTCATTTTCCCACGAATGGGAATTTTATGATATAGTTGCCATATTTGGAGCTATCAATATAAAAAATTTAATCAAAATCATTACAGCCATTTTTGAGAAAAAAAATATTTGGTGTTTTGATCACCGATAACTATAGTTAGTTTTCGGTGGATTTTGCTCATACCCTTATTTTGGCGTCCCATAATAACCGGCGGGCTAGATATCAAGTTTGAGCTGATTTGGTACGGTCGTTTTTTCTAAAACGTAAACTAGAACCATATTTCAAAAAATTAGGCTTTTTAGAAGTCTTTTTGGTCGCAGATATGCAATTGATTCCCTAGCTCTTGGCTATTGTGACGAACCCTACGTTGGCGTCTGCATTTTTATTGGTAGATTTCGCACAGAGGCCAGTAGCGAGCTGACGGGAAGTGTCTAGGAAACCTGGTCGTTAGTTGATTATGAAAGGTCGTTAGTTGGTGGCCTTATTATGATGCGCGGAGTTAAAATTTGAAATGTATCGTAGCGGACTGACAAGACCCAATAATCCCAAAGATGGGGAATTTTGAGGGGTCTGAGAAAACTAATTGCGGAACTCCATGCGCCTAATGCCGGACGACTCTCAGGACAAGGGATTATGGATTATTATGTGCTGGAACTACTGGTAAGCTTGCGGATCCCAGGGGGTATTTCGCATACGAGGGGAAAAGCCAAACCATCCTTGTGGACACAGAACACCTATTTTACACGTTATTGTCTTGCATGTTGCTATCATGTCGTATATAATGCTATAAAACAGATGTCTAACGTCAAACGGTCTTTCTGTTACAGAAATTAAATCCGCCAGCCAAAAAATGTGGTCTTCAATGTCCGAAGCTGATCGTAACGTCCATGAAAAAAATTTCGTCCCTTTTTACGAGTACATGAATTTGATTCCCGTTCCGAAATTGGTTCGAATCCGCGACGAACGGCTGATGAACACTTTCGAACGGGCCCTGCTCTCTCGGGCTCCTCTCAGGCGTTACGTCAACGCTCCTTGGAGGTACAAATTGTACTTCTTCCTTTTCGCCATTTCACCAACTCTCGGAGTGAAAGAATATTTAATTAAGCGATTCGTCAGTTTACCGGGCTACTGAAATCAACTTTTGGGATATTTAGTCTTTTTTTTTTAAATTTTAAAACTTCGATGTAAAATAAATTATTAGCAGATAGTGACGGCAGTTGTGAACAAGGGGAGGGGCAGGGATTTCTCCATCCTTCCCGTGTCATTTACTGCTTCATTTTTAGTTAATATCGTCAATTGACAACACGCCTACAGTCAGTTCTTACGTCAGTGGTGATTAGTTTAGCCACACCACTTTAAATTAAACCAATAATCCAAACTTATTAATATTCCTGAATGTATGAAGCAAGTCCAAAAATATTGAATTGGCGTTGAAAAATGCAGGTACCCTAGCTTAATCAAAATTGTAATAGCCGTTTTCGAGGAAAAAAATTAAGCATTGTGATCACCATGATAACTATAGTTAGTTTTGAGTGGATTTTCACCATAGCCTTATTTTTGCGTTCCATGGTGACCTGGGCGCTAGATATCACGTTTGTGCTAGTGTGTTTTAGCGGTTTTTTCTCGATAGCGTTCACAGGCAGGTCTGTTTCCTCATCAGTCGACTGTTTCGCTATCATGCAAGAGGCCACTAGCGCAGCATCAAACGAATGCAGACCTACGGCGGCACGGCAGGTTTGGCCATTTCGCCAGTCTCCCTGCAGAGAGCTGTTGTCCGAGTGCTACCGTGCCAACGTATGACCCTTGGGGAATCCCGTACCATCGGGGGGGGGGGGAGTTCTTAATCTGGTTTCGCACCTGATCTAACTATTTAATAGGGTGACAAGTTTCAAAGGGACGGATCAACTGGGACCACGTCTCTTAACCACCACCTACTCGCGAACTCGGCGAAATGGTTTTAGGCTTGCTATGTGGCAGTCAATGCTGCGGAGTTCGTCTGTCTTTCCAAATACTGGCGCTCATTGTAGGGGAAAGTAAAGTGGAGCTGCACGTGGTTTCTTGTTTCCTCCACACTGGATGGAGAATCATAGAGAGAAGAGAAGCGCGCATTGAAGTCCAGTAAAGAATTGGCTCGTCCAGTGGTCTGGCTCAACCCGTTTCCTCCGAGGACATTCACAGATGTTGAGGAAAAACTCTTATGTGCCACATCTCTCTGACGAGGATTCCCATCTGGCATGCCATTTCTCTAACGCCATTCGTCAATGGCGGCAAGTTTTCATTCAGTGGAGAGATCCGCACGGAGTACAGCCCAGAGTGGGAAGCTCCTGTTTCATTCTCCATGCACTGAACAGCTAAGTCAAGTGATCACCTGAAGTGCTTATGTCTATCCACAGGAGTGCAGCTCTCTGGGATTAGGCCAATACTTTTGATTGACTGTTAGTTTGCTTCCCCCGACAATGGGGAAGTAGCCAATCACGCTTAGATAGATAGGCTTATACATGAGGATGGTGTCATTGTAACACACACACACCAAGTGGCCTTAGTAATTGCATGCAGTGAGGCAAACCTTGCAATGGTAGTGCCTTTAAGGGACTGGAGGTGCTTCTCAAGGTGGCCTGTGGCCGCCAAAGCGTATTGGATTATTCACTTTTCCTTTCACGAGGATTAGCTGGGTTTTTTCCTCAGCCACCCACATCTTGACATGTTCGCACCAGGTTTTCTCTTCGATTATGCAGAGCAACTCTGCTAAGATCAACACAGTCACGTCATCCGCATAGGTGGAGACATGCCTGGATTCGATTGTAGCAGTTCAGTCTGTCACTTCTGACGAGCGAGTACAGGTTGCGGGGGATTCCCCTATCTTTGAGCTCATTAAGGAACGCTGGCCACCAAAGGTTGTCAAACGCTCCCCTAATGTCAGTCAGAACTGCTACGACGTACTTAGCCGGTGCCAGCAGGGGAACACGCGACAAGGATATCCTGCGTGGACCTTTCTTTGGTACACCCATATTGCCTGCCTGTGAGGATGCGGCCAAAGACTCCTTCGAGGGGCTGCAACATCAAGATTTCTAATGTTTTCCTAATATGGAAAGAAGCCTGAGTGGTCTCCATGATCGCGGGTCTGACTGATTGCGGTCGCCTCCCTTTTGAAGAGTGACAACACGCGCAGACTTCCGCTGAGTGGGGAACTGCCCGACCTGCAGACAGTCATTAAATAAATTAAGGAGGCCGCTGGAGATTGTCCGCTCAGCCTTCCTTAGCATATTGCTTTCTATTCTATCTGACCTGGAAGGTTTATCGTGCTTTAAGGGTCCACAATGGGACGTCGGCCTCGTTCGGAGGGTCCATGATCAGCTCCGTTGCTGTCCTCTATCTCGAGCTACTCGGTCGTCAGTTAATGCCTTCTCCAGGAGGGTGTCCGGTAAACTTTAATGCTGCAGGCCCAGCCTGACTCATTTTGCATCGCAGCTAAGACCTGCTTTACGTTGTCTTTTCATTTTGGTTTATTATTCAGAATGAATAATAACCCTATGTTTTCGGTCACGAAATATTTTCTACAACACCCCCTCAAAATTTGGTACTTTACGTTTCAAGACATGGGGATTCCAAATCTGCAATGTCCGTCCGCCGTCCCCTGTCCCCCGTCCGGGCCGTTTTGTGCCTTTAACGTGGTCTAAAAAATTCGTTCTTTCGCACAAAAATCCCATTTGGTATCTAGTTGTGCCCGCCATCTCGGTTGTTATGGGCAAAAAACGGTTAAAAAAATTAACGAAACGCAGTATAATCGCAAATAAGCCGCGTTTCGTTTCGTTTTCAAGGCCCGCTCGACTCGCAGCGCCCTTTGGACTCGCCAATTGCCGTTCACTGGAAGCCCTCGTCCCACCCCTCCATCGGATCAGACGTTTACAGGCGCCTGGCGCCGGGGGAATATTTTTAATTTCCGTAGTTCCCTTGTAGTCAGGTCATGTTTCGTATGGTTTACTAGTTAGTATTCGATGCTGAATCGAATGGGATGGGGGAGCAGTAATACTAGATCAAGCTGTTCATGAGAATAATAAACCATTGTGTAATAATTTGCAGGGGTTTTTCCTAGGGAGGACATACACACATACCGACCATTTTTCCGAATAGTGTTTCTGGACATGTTTTTTGGTACTTTCCTTTCTACTTCGTAGAGCCAAGTAAAGTAAAAAACTCCGTTAAAATCTTTGTGCTGCTCTCGTAACATTAGGCCGTTTTTGGTGTTTGGATCACTATGATATTTATAGTAAGCATTGAAGCGATTTGCTGCAGTCAAATGGTATTTTTCGAGCGAAACAGCCATTTGAAGAATGTATTAATACTGTACAACTCATTAGAACGCGTTTCCTAATTAGGCGCTTTAAGAGGCACCTCTGAGAATAGCGCTCGTCTGACTCTCGTGGGCGGTGGATTCTTCAGAGCAAAAGGCGAACCGCATTCACAACTCCGCTTTTGTAAACTTCCTATCAATTCCGCGCATTTCGTTGTAAACGAAGCCCCCCAAAATTCCCGAATGGGACCGCGTTTTCACTCGACCGGAATGTTTCATCAAAACACGACGTCAAAACAAGCGCCGTTCAACTCGCTCGCCCGTTTAAGGGATCTAAATTTATATCGAGCGGATCTGAATGGCTCTTCCACTCGCCTTCTCCTTCTCCGGCTGAAGGTTTTCGCTCGCCCTTGAGATCCCGCTAAATTTACTGAACCGTTGCGACTGCAGCTCACGATTGACCTCCGCCGCCGCCAGACAAAAGAAATTCCCCACGACCGCCTCCGAAATCCGGGACGACGCGCCAAATAACCCCCCCCCCCCTTCACTCCATCCCCCCATATCACTACCACCACCATTACCTAGTCAAGTTCAGGGCGACATCGAGCTGCCGCCTCAATTATTATAGTTTTAGACTAACTGAGCGGCTGTACCGCGAATGGGCGAACACCCCTCGCGCGCACAAGTATTTACATTTTCATAATGGTTCTTTCTAATTGGGCTCGATTATGTGCCATCGAAGATTTGACGCGAGGACGGATGTTTCTGATAGTCGCCGGCTGAATTAGTAGAAGTCTTGTGCTCTAAACTTCAGCCCCTAAAGCGACCTGTACATCAAATGCTTGAGTAAATCGATTGCATCAAGGGTGATTGGTAGAGTAGATACCTGATTGGCGCGTGAAGCAAGCATTGACGGCGATTGTTAGGAAGTTGATGGCTGGGGCCAGCCGTTTGGTAGAGCAGCGCAATTGTCATCTGGCAATGCGGGTTTAGATATATTTGTATCGTGAGGTACAAATAGGTAGCTACTGATGTTAGGCAAGAGCGAAAGAACTTTCAGTTGTCGTTCAGTGTCTGAGAAGACCGTGCCACTCTGTCATGATATACTGACGGTACAGTCACAAGGGCAGAGCTGGTATGGGCATTGTAGGTCCCAACTTTAGCATCGCCAAGCCTCTGGGAGCCTACGCCACGATGTATCAAGCGGAAATTCTAGCCATAAAGATCTGCGCGGAAGAGATCCTGACCAAAGGACTCAAGGGTAAGCGGATCTACTTATTATGTGGCCTACACCTGATCCAGGCTGTTGTAGGAATATCTTCAGGCGTTCAAATGACTCAGTGCTCATAATAGGGCCCGAGGGCAATGAAAAGGCTTGCAAAAAGGAGCTCAGAATCCCTACCCAACGGGCCCTACAGAGGAACGACGAAAAGTCTCCTGGCGCAGCAGGTGGCCAGATGGGAGACACAGGAAAACCGCACCTATTGTCATTTCGGAGGGCCTCACGAGCGAAGGCCTCTCCAGACAGGATCTAAGAGTCCTTACTAGCTTCCTCAGTGAACACTACCTAGTTAGGTATCACCTCAACAAGATGTGCATTTCAGAGGCTGTCTAGTGCAGATTGTGGAACGACGAAAACAAAACATCAGAGTACATCGTGTGTGACTGCCCTGCCTTGACAGCCAGGCGCTTTGAATATTTCCCAGGGGTTCGTCGAGAAAGGGTTCTGCAACGAATGACATACTTGGCTTCTTAAGAGGTAGAGGTACTGTAATGCACGACGTTTTTTATTAAGTAAGGGGCATCGTTACAATAGGCCCAAGTGTGGCTGCACTGACAAAAGAACTGAATCCCAGGAAAGTTAAGAGTAATGATTATTTTTATGGAAATAAACAACTCTGGAAATTATTACACAGCATGACGTAGTCTCATACCTCCCAAACCCATCCCATTCGATTCAGCGTCGAAAAATACCAGTTAAACATGATCTGACTACAACGGAATGACGGATGGTCCAAAACATGAATACGCAACATATTTAGAATCACGAAGGAATGACTTGATACGCCTTTCTTCAGATTATATTAGGTAGCCAATTTTGTACTTATGCCTAATTTCAAAAATCTGGAAAAGACCCATGTAGTGATTCCTTCGTGATTCTAAATGTTTCGTATCAACCGCTGCAAACGGCTGGGCAAACAGTCAAACATTCGATCATCAATATTTAGCGAACTTCAGCCCAGTAATAATATCAGGGTTGCAGCATTGAATGTGCCCTGGCGCGGCGTGTGGTGCATATGAAAAGCCTCTGAGATGCGCCGATTGGGAGTGTCGCCCGTCGCTGTTCGAGGAATCACCACTCGCGTGTTGCTCAGGTCGTAACTGAACTGGTGGGCGTTTTATCGAGGAACATCCTCTAATCCGTCTTTCCTTCCTCCACTCGTTCTATCCGTAGAGCAGTCAGGGCAATCTTCCGGTCGCATTTATCTAAATTTATTTATTTCTGTTTTAGTGTCAGTTACTGAAGACCTAACAATGGAACAAAGCAAATGTTTTTCGGCAGAGGCCGCTCCTTGCCTTGAGTGTCCTTAGTCATAAGTTTCGATACCGTTGTTGTTTCTTTTTGTCTCTTACGTAAGGGACATTTAGTGCAGTGCCTTCACGCTTCAAGCTGGTCAGTTCTTGCCCGAAAGTTAGCCTGGCCACCCGGTACTTCTTGTTCTTCCTGGTAATCCAGAAAGTGTATTTGGGGATCCCAAGTGAGCAGTTTCGCGCAACCGATTCGGAATCCAATCGGACACTTCGCCAGAACTGGACACTCGAAGCTGCTAGTAGCTGGTGGACCCCTTTTCTTCCTGTTTTAATGTACTCGGAGAGATAATGAATTTCTTTTCTTTTGTTAATAAATGTCATGCACATCGTGTGGTTCTAGGGTTTTGTTCAAAGGAAAATTCTCCTCCCCACCACATTGAACGTTACAACTTCTTTTGGGCGCCATTGTTCTATTTGTGGCGGGCGTGACAGAGAGCGTGATTGAGAGAGAACGGATGAGCATCATAGTGATCAAAACACCAAACGTTTAAAAAAATATCTGGTGCGTTGCAACACACAACTTTCCTTAGCTCTACGTCAATTCACCTTGTACATGGCTTTTTCTACTTACTCAATTCATATGAGCTTGGTCAAACAACACTTCACAGCAGCTGGAAGCGGTAGCACTTACAGTTCCGAAATTTATTGTGCCGCTCCTACTCATTCCCCGGCCATTATTGAGCAATGGTGCACAGAGAATTAATGAGTCTGTAAACACGATTTTTTGAAGAAGCATAGTAATTACTTATGCAGAGTTATTGGGTAAAAACGTTTAGAACTGGGAGTAAGCAAACCGGCGGTAGTTGAGATTCGGGAATTTCTGGAGTGACCCCCATGTATCTCATGAGCGTTTTTAAATACTCACCCTATACGTATTGGATCGGACTACTACACCAATTTTTTAAAAACATTCTAGTAACATTTCAGCTTAGTTTATAAGGAAAAAACCGCGCTGAAACCTATTTTCGTCAAACATTTTGATAATTTATTGTGCTGCTCTCGTAATTTTCCCACGAAAGAGAATTTTATGGTATAATTCTCTTACTACGAGCTATCAACATAAAAAAATGTAATCAAAATCGTTACAGCTATTTTTGAGAAAAAAATATTTGGTGTTTCGATCACTATGATAACTATAGTTAACTTTCGGTGGATTTTGATCATACCCTTATTTTGGCTTTCCATTGTAACCTGCGGGCTAGATATGAAGTTTGAGCGGATTTGGTACCTTATTTTTTTGTAAAAGTCGTTCAGATACACACAGACCATTTTCCCAGTGTTTTTTGGACTCAGCAGAGTCTGAAACGTAAATTTCTTTTTCAGCCGATTACATAACTTTCCTTTCTACTTTGTAAAGCCGAAGAAAGTAATAAAAGACTGTCCCAAGGCTTCAATTCAATTTTTTGCACGTTCAACTTCATATAACATGACAATACCACGACATTTTTATTCGTTGGGAACTGACGAGAGAAGCCCAATATGTGATCATAAGTTCGGACAAAATCCATTGTAGCCCTTGATCATTTGATAGCAGTTGTGATAATAACGTTCTCAGAACCCAATAAACTATCCATCTGATAACTGATTAATAGCGCTCATTATAAAATCAGCAGGAAGTTCTCCAATTGTGGAATTACTAACTTTTTTTTGACCAACGACGCACTTTTCAACATAATTCCTTAAGTACCTGTTTGGTCAGTCCGTCTCCTCTGGCTGGTGAGATACTGTGGGCGAGCGCTTTCGATGTAAAGACATCATCGTCTGGCCGTTAAGTCAGTTAGTTGGTCATAGTCTTTATATACGAAGATAAAGGTATGGACAGATCACAAAAACGAAAACAACCGACAGATTTACGGACCCACTATACAAAATAGACTTAAAACTGAAAATCAACAGATTCAAGACATACCTTACATTCGCCTCCCTTCACTTCCAGCGGGTTTCCCCTGAGGTCCATGACTCCCTTCCCGACGCTCCACCATCCTGTTAACCTTTCTCTTTGTATATAAAGACCACAACCAACTAACTGACTTAATGGCCAGACGATGCTGTCTTTACATCGAATGTGCTCACCCACAGTATCCCACCAGCCAGAGGAAATGAACTCACCAAACATGGTGCGTTAACTTTAATCATTTACCTACTGGCGGAACTAACTCAATTACTTTAATACCTAATTCGAAAACTTACACGAACCGCCCCAAAAAAGTCCCAACTATACATCGGTTATTCAACGAGAGTCGTGGCATAAGTAGCAGCAAGTCTATAAATTCCGGAACATCGAGAACCGTTAGCTTCACTTCAGTTTTGTTAAGTTGACGTGGAATGAATGAAAAATACGTTGTATCAGTCCCTATAGCGATAAAGATCGTCGTATTGACGTCCGACGGTGATCGGTAGGGCGAATTTGAGAAAATCAATCGAGTAATTTGGGTATCCGCGTGATGCGATTAAACCAGGAGTCTTTAGGCGCAGAACCCGTCTGTTACAATCACCGTAACGAGCATTCTTTGAAGTGGTAGGGGAACAAGACATCCAAAATAGTCAGGTAACTGTTGAGGTCCCAATCTCGTATTCTATCACGTTACAGCCAGTGACAGAGTTGCTGGAAACTTTGGTCTACTCATTAACAACAACAATGTGCGACAACGGTTTACTTGCTAATAAAAATGTCAAAGTACGCAATAAAATTACAGTATAAAATTAAAATTGGAAACAATTTGATTCTACGACAAGAAAAAAAACACAAAGAGTCCGCTATAGAAAAATAACTTAACTTATTCACAAATCACTCACGAGTTTGACAATAAATAATCGAGTTTTGTTGGTGAGGGGGAGGAGGGATATTGGAAACTGAGGATAGTGACGGGGGGGGGGCTGGAAGGGGAAAATTGAGGTTAGAGTTCCAGAGTGGGGACTGTCAAAGGCGATGGAGGCGCCAGCTGTTCTTTCATGTAACTCCGGATTTCTGCCAAAGGCTTCGTCAGGGCGATGAGGACGTCGTCGTCTCTCCTCTGAAAAAGAAATAAAGGAATCCGTTAGTCGTTTGACGATTTAATGAAATTTGTTTATTCCTATTCGAGAGATGAAGGAAGTGCGGGGATTGGTAAAAATTGCCAGGTTCCACGGTGTAAGTGGAATTTCTCGTTTCCTTAGCCCTACGTAGTAACAATATTGTGAGTCAGCCCCTCAAATGGCTCAAACGTCATATTTGGGCTGCAGATCACCATGACCGCCAAAATAAGAGTAAGATCCAAATCGATGCTAAACTCACTATAGTTATAATTGCGATCAAAGAATTTTTTCATTCTCGAAAACGGGTAGAACAATTTTGATTCAATTTTATGTACGCGCTGCTTGTTTCGGATCGGGTAATCGAAAGATATTTTGTGGACATTTTGATGAACCAACAACAAGCTCTCCCTCCCTTCAGTTTGTCATCCCCATGTCGATCGAACGAGGCTCATTCGTTTCTGCTTTCGACGCCATACCTGGCAAACCACTTAGTGCTCCCACAAATTATTTTCCAACGAAGTTCGAAATGAACGGGTCGTCAGAATCCTGTTCTTCCCGTACTATTATCAGAAGGTTCGCCTCACTGGGTGCAATTACTAAGGCCATTTGGGGTGTGTGTTACCATGACACTATCCTCATGTATAAGGACATGTATCTAGGCGTGATTGGCTACTGGGGTAGCAAACAAGTCAATCAAAAGTATCGGTCCAATCCTAGAGAGCTACGCTCCTGTGAATCACCAAGGCATATAAGACTGTATCAACAGAAGCATTCCAGGTGAGCTGTACTGGTCAGTTACCAGTTGACTTGGCCATCGAGTGCATGGTTGACAAGTGGAGAGTGAAACTGGAGCTTCCCTCGCTTTGGGCTGAACTCCGTGCAGATCTCACCACAGAACGAAAACATACGGCTATCGACGAATGGGCCTTGGAGAAATGTCAAGCGAGATGGGAATCCTCGTCAAAGGGTCGTGGCACGTATGAGTTCTTCTCCAACATCCATGAACGTCTTTCTAGAAAATGGGTTGAGCCAGACCACTGGACGAGCCACTGCACATGGTGACTTTAATGCGCGGCTCCACTTCTCTACCCTCAAAGACTCTCCATCATGCACGTCTTGTGCCTCCAGTGAGGAGGAAACAAGAAACCATGTGCAGCTCCATTGTAGTTTCTACAACAGTGAGCGACAGTTGTTGGGAGGGCAAACGAACTTAGCAGCATTGACTGCCACAAAGCAAGCCTATAACCATTTTGCAGAGTTCGCGAAGAAGGTGATGGCTAAGAAACGTGGTCATTTGTCCTTTTGACACTTGCCACCCAAGTAAATCAGGTGGGAAACCAGATTAAGAACTCCTCCCAGACAGTAAGGGATTCCTCAGGTGGTCCCCTCCGCGCGGTAGCGCACGAAAAACAACTTCCATGACTGACATAACCCTCGTCGAGGTTTAAGAACAGTCATCAAGTAAGGAAACAGACCTGTCATCCGGAGTTTTTGTCGCCCAGCAAACGTCCACACTGCAAGACAGAGAAACAGCATCACCTAGCGAGCTACGCGTGGAACACTGCGGTAACAGCCGGACTGCTCTTTTCACTTTGTTTTACCAGTAAGCGAGTGTTGTCATCGGAATATTTGGTGCTCTCTCGGTCGACCTCTGAGTGATCGAGCTCTTGTCGCTACAAGCTCTCCGTTCTTGAACCCGCCAGTCTGTCTTTCGCCGAAACCCTCAACGGTCGTCTGCCGAATTCTCATACGTTGCAGCCGAGTCAGGATGATTCGGGTGATCTCCTTCACTTATCTCGCCGTCCTCGAATTCCCGATGCATGACAAAGACACAATTGAAGAAACTAGTTTTAATGACAACTGAAGAAGTAAGCGGAAAAGTTGCACGTCAAGATGGTGAAGCTCACCGTCCGGACTCTTGCCGTAAACTGCCCTGGCGTTGTAGAGGGTGTACCCTTCCCCCTCCCTCCGCCAGGGTGCGACGCAAGAAGATCAGACTGATAATCTTGACATAGGTAGGGAGGCGAACTGCTACACATATTTTCAAAGTGGGTCATCAGTAGAACACGTTTCCAGTTTTTCTGTACCACACTTACCCAGCCTACTACCCTCAATCACTCTTTCTCTCTTTATTGCAACCCTTCATCGGCCAAAGGTTATTAGCAGCCCTACCAAGTCTTCCACTTCTAGGAAAGCCTGATCTTCCAGCCGTCTCGGGGATCCCCGACGTCGTCGTCTTTCGTCTGCCAACTTCTCTCCGTCTGTCCATTTCGGCAACACCTTTATTTTATCCTAAGTTAATTTCTAAATACTAAGGCATTTGTTCAAACGCGCTTGTTTTTCTGGTTAATATAATTCTATTATTTTGTCTGAGTAGGGAAAATAGGTCGCATTTTTCTTTTTGTGTTTATCAACCCTTTCTCAAGCTCAGAACATTTTCTGCACTATCTTAACGTTCTGAGGACTGCTTCGTCCACTTATTTCTTCGCTGCAAGTGATGGAGGTATTCGGCCTTAAAGCAACGCCATGTTCCTTGCTGCACCAGCTGGGAGTTCCAGAAGTGGCAGTTCGGGATGAGCAGATGGCCAAGGGTCAGTGCTACACTTGTTATTTCGTTGGCAAAAGGTATTTTTCGGAAGGTTTTGAAACACGAGCATGAAGAAGGCATTTTTCTTGCCTACAACTATTCTTTCTGCAACCACTATTCCGCTGCGTAGAGCAAAAACCTTTAACTTCCAAGTACTCCAATTGTCCTTTCCTTGAAGAAGACCGATATTCACTTTTGTCAACTCCATTTCGTAGTTTGTCAGTTCTTTTCGAAGTTCGTCAGGGATCCTAGGCCCATAACCCATTGAAATTTAAACTCGTAAATCTGTTAAGATGTACTAAAAAAATGTCTAGACCACTTTCTTGCTCGAACGCTCGTAACTTGATAAGTTTATTAGAAACACAAAATTTTATTGATACAATGGAGTGGTAACTAACAAAACGCGTGATCACTGTTGGAGTTGGTGTGAGGACACTGGAAACCCCATCAAAAGCTGACTGTGTTAAAGTGAAGAGAATTTTCCGATACTTAAATGGGACACAGAACCTAGGATTGCTCTTCCGCCGAGATTTCAAAAAAGGAAATCTTGAGAGCTACAGCGACGCAGATCACGCAGGAGACACCAACACCGGAAGATCAACTTCTGGCATCGTTTAGATGTACGCTGGAGGAGCCATTTCTTGGTCAAGTCAGCGGCAAACGTCAGTTGCAATATCGACAACTGAAGCAGAAGTGGTAGCTGCAAGTGGAGTTGCAAGGGAAATCATCTGGTTAAAACGCCTGTTATCAGAATTAGAGCTGCTCAGGGAAACGCCGGTTCTCCATGTTGACAATGAAGCTGCAATTCGTTTGTCACAGAATCCAGAGTTTCATCGGCGCACTAAACATATTCGTACTCGACATTTTTTCGTTCGTGAGCAAGTTATGAACAAGGAAATTGTTGGTTGAGAAAATAGCAACGGAGTTTCAACTGGCCGATGTGTTGACGAAGCCTCTCGCCAAGCCTCGGCTCAGGACAATCTGTCAGGAACTGGGGATCGTGGATGAAGGTCATTTTAAAATATCCAATGAGGGAAAGTCTTGAGATGTGACGGTTTGAGGCATTGTCGTTTTTAAACTTTTTGTCGGCTTCACATCAAAATTGATCACGTGTTTTGTTAGTTATCACTCCATTGTATCAATTAAATTTTGTGTTTGTAATAAACTTATTGAGTTACGAGCGTTCGAGCTAAGGGAAGTCCACTCACCTGAAATAGGATTTCTGGTTCGAAGTAAACGAAGCCCTTCTTTTTCGCCGCTATGAGGAGTCCCACCAACTTGTCGTTGATTCTCGTGTACATCTGAAACAAATGACGGGAAACATTTTATTTTCACATTGTCTGGAAAGCGAGTGCTAATTAGTTTACTGTGCGAGGGCATCGTTGAGTTATTGAAATGATGTATCTATGATCACTCGTGGCGATATGCACACACACATGTATTGACAGAATCAGATCTCACGACCTCGTACGACTATTTTATCCACCGCTTTACTTTTTTTTAGCCCTGCGAAAGCTCTGTTTTAAAGTGAGTGTGCTGCGCGAGCTCATAACCGACCTAAAACGACAATGAATCTGATTGACTGCTGTTCTATCGAAATGAACCCAAATGTGTGACAATGGTTGAAACCTGGCTTTATCATTTCACACCGCAGTCCAATTGACCGTCAGCCGACTCCGAAAACTGAAAAAACAGAATAGCCGACTGGCAAAGTTATGGCGTCAGTATTTTGGGATGCTCATGGTGGCGTGCGCTAGCACAGTTTCTCAGAGACAGTGTGTGTTGTGGTCAGATTAATATAATGGACAGTAACTGACGATTGAGAGATCGCTGGTCCTTCGCTCGGATAATCGGGATGAAGTTCAATTGGCAGTGAATACAAAGAGGGTCTTGACTCATCCAATGACTTCTTCTGGCTTGGGCCGGGGGAAGACGATCACGTGAGATGAATCCTATGAACGTTCACAGGAGACAGAGCGGCAACATGAGTGGTATTTTAGGGAATTTCGCGGCACAAAAAGCGGGCACACGGCTGGAGAAAACACGCGTTTCAGGTTGACTTTTTTAATAGCACGGGAGGCGGGAAGTTCGCTCCTCTCAGGAGAGCCGTTCCGCAGCTAACCTCTCCCTACTTACCGACGAAACAGTGTGCTTGCAGCAACCCCTCCGCAGGAAGAAAAAGAATATACTAGGTCTGCCCGGAAAGTTCGTATAAAAGAGGTGTAGGGCATGCTGGAAGGACTTTGAGCAAAACAACCGTCCACGAAACTCTTGAGATGTAAAAGTTGGCTTGCTGTGAACGTTGGTAGGAAGCTGAAGAGAGTGGTGACTTTTTGAACTGAGTCGTCACTGGAGATGAGTCCTGGTTCTACGAACTTGCGTTCCACCACTACATTACCAGACACATGTCATCCCTACTATGCCTACAAATATCTGGGTGTCATATTGGATCGTCGTTGAACTTTCAACTCTTTTGTTCAAACGCATACGTAGCAGAACTAATCAGCTAAAATCGTCACTACATCCCGCCCTATCTGGACATATGCCCTAGAAATCTGGGTAACTTGTTCCCGATCACAGTTCTGTCGCGTAGAGCAGCAGTAAAACAACAACCGCTGGTACGCAACGACACCATTTACAATGAGCCACACACACCCCTCGTCAGCTTCGTCTCCCGCAACCTCGTGCATCATAATCCTGTAGTCATCGAAGGCTTCCAACCCCCATCACGGCATCGACTCACTCGCCCGAGGCAGATAACGGGTTTTGTGTTGAACTCACTCTTGTGTCGTGTTCTCAATGAAATTTCTCAGTTGCTTATCTAAGCTCAGTTATCTGTCAATTCTGCATAACAATCTACAGATTACATAATACCGGGCCGAGTAAACGTACAGCCACCATGTTTGGATGTACACCTAAAGTGTTAATGTAAGAGCGAAAAATATCTGTTATAGAGGAATATTACAAATGTAAATGGTCTCTTAAAAAAAATTATAATCCCAAAGGAATGAGTGGAAGACAGCTGTGGAACCAATCGAGCAAATCCCAGTCAAATGTCAAGACAATGCTGACCGTTTCTTTCGATGTTCGGGGCATTGTCCCTCCAGACCAGACAGTAACTGGGAAATTATACGTCGACGTGCTCAGACGCCTCAAAGCTCTAATGGCTCGAGTTCGACCGGATTTGAAGCCTCCACGACAATGTTCCTGTTCTTGACAAGGTAGAGAAGCGGAAAAAGAATCAAAAATTAAACCTAGACGAAGTCGTTAAACAAATTGCAAAAAAAATTGCATCGAAAAATACTAGTAAACCATACGAAACATGACCTGACGTCAGTGCCAGGCGCCCATAAACGTCTGTAGGCATTTATGATCCGATGTAGGGGTGTGCGGAGAAAGTGGCCCTAACCTTCCTCCGCCCCATCGGGCAAAAAGAGACGGGGAAATTGGGACGGGGACTTCCAGCGAATCCTCGGCAATTGACACGACGTTGCGAGTCGAGCGGGCGGGGGGTTTCAATGAGAGGGGGGGGAGGGAGGGAGTACAAACGACGAAACGTTGACTTCCGCTTTAGTTCCCGCGAGTTCGTTCAATTAGTTGGCTCTAATAATTACTGTGATTTCCTTGTACGCAGTTGTACACGCCTGATACTCATTCCATTCGACTCAGGATGTAAAAATACCTTGAAAACGATAGAAAACACGGCTCATTTGCGATTATACTGCGTTTTGTTGATTTTTTTAAACCATTTTTTGTCCATAACCACCATGGGCTTCGTCCGATCGGATTGCCGAGATGGCAGGCACAACTAGATACCAAATGGGATTTTGTTCGAAAGAACGGATTTTTTAGACCACGTTAAAGGCACAAAACAGCCCGGACAGTGGACGGACGTTGCAGATTTGGAATCCCCATGTCTTGAAACGTAAAGTATCAAATTTTGAGGGGGGGGTCGTAAAAAATTTTCGTGACCGAAAACATAGGGTTATTATTCAGAATGAATAATAAACCAGAAGAAGAAATGTGAAGCTGGTAGGAGTGGTGCACCAATGTTGATAGAAATAGGCGGATTCGCTGGTGAGAAGCGCGGCAGCACCTTCGATTAGGAGGGGGGGGGGAGGCGTGCACTAGCCCGCACGTCCTGGTAGAGGGGCAGAGAAACAGGGCATGGGCTGCGTTCTCACGGATGCCCCCCCCCCCTCAAGCATGGACAGAGGTTAAAAGTGCGCCTCTTAAAGAAGAAGATTGATTGATTGATTGGCGCTGATTGAATGCGCCGTGCCCCGAGAGCAACTGGACAGCTGGTGTAAAGAGGGGTGCCATCCCCTCATTCCTAAGCGGTTCCGGATAGTGAGGATGATGGCATGCAGATGTCGCGCTGTAGGGCCCTCATCCCACCGCACTGCCATGCATCGAGGATTGCGTCGAATGCAAGTTCAAGCTGGCGCTCGGTGGAAGTCTCCAGTTGCAGCGCGGGCCCCAGCAGCTCTAGGGCACCCCAGTAGCTGTTCAGTGTGCCGCGTCGGATGCTCGATCGCAGGACTGCCAGGTCCAGGGCTCGTAGGATGCTGCTGACCTGACGATGGCAGAAGAGAGAAGAGACGTGGTGCGTGTCGCCCCATGCAACTGACCAGTTTCGACAGGGGTGGTGGGCGATGAGTTATAAGTTTCCAATAGCAATGCCTTCCATTTCTCCCCTGCTGCCGTGGTTAGGCACCGCATCTCTCTCATTGTGGACGACTTTTTGGTTGCAGACCGACACATCCCCCTTATTCATCGGATTTGGTACCATGGGAGTTCTTTTTATTCCCAAAAACAAAATCGGTGCTTCAGGGGCGACATTTGGGGGACGTTGAGGCTGAAGAGCTTTCAACCTGAAGACATTCAAGGAGCCTTTAAACAGTGGAAACGGCGATGAAAGAAGCGCATAGTGTCACAAGGAGAGTATTTTGCAGGGGACAAAATCGAATTAGCCGATTAATTCTAAAATAAAATTGGTATCTCGATTTATACGAACTTTCCGGATAGACCTCGTACGGTATGTTGGACAGTCAGGTTGCACTTAAAGCACTTCCTACACCATCTTGTCAGGGCTGGTTTGGGAATGCCTGCCTGAAAACACTGTGTTGGGTGCCAGGTCGTACAGGAATAACAGGAAACTAGGAGATCGACAAACTGGCGACAAAAGGACCTGAGCCCTTCGTAGGGACCACTTGAGTAAGGGGGTTGTGTGTGAGAAGTACAGAGCTGCCTATTGGTGGGATGTGCGCAGGCCAAAGGCAGTCAAGGCTGTTTATATATATCGGTGGAGCATGGGCTGGCTACGGTGCGCCTTAGAGTGCTTGGAGTTCTCCACCTGTGGCCTGAGGAGGTTGCAGGGATGCCCCTTGCGTTTAGTGCGAGAATGGTGGGGACGCCGCATCATAGGACACCATCGAGAGCGTTGGAATGACCATTTCACGAAGAAGGAAATGCTGTTTCATCAGGATCATGAAATGCTGTAACAAATCAATGAAAACGATGGCAGAATGGCGTGAATTGCTTCTGGGTTCTCCAGTTCTGGCCCCCAGCAATTTTTTCCTGTTCTCAGACCTCAAGAGAACTCTTGCAGGAATAATGAAGAGATTATCGCCGAAACTGAGGCATATTTTGAGAGTGAATTATTACGACCGCTGTAATCGTTGTACCGCCTTCTAAGGCAAAGATATTGTATAATAAAATTAAATCTTATTAAAAACATTTTTTTCTAAGTGAGCCCACGAGCTTAGCCAACCTGGTAGTAGGAGGTAAGTAACGTAATGTTTTTTCTCCCCATAAGTTCTCCTGAGTACAAAAAGCTCATATTTATCCCCTTGGGACTCCAAAATAAAGGTATGAAAAGCTCCACCGATTTCTTCGTTCGACGCATTTCTACAGGAACAGTTACTATGGAGTTTACAAAAACCTTATTTTCGGCACATTTTCATTTTTATCTCTGTTCAATGAACCGTCAGAGGAACATTTATGGTACAATATATAGATATGAATATTTGAAAACACTGTGAGTTAAATCAAAATCGTTAGAGCTGTTTTTGAGAAAAATGAAAAAAAAACCCTAGTTTTTGGTACTTTTTCGTTCCCCACTCCCCTTTTCCGTCAATAGAAATCGCCCACAACTTTATTTTCTACAAAAATAACAAACAAAACGAAAAAAGAACCAGCTCAATCGGTCCAGCCGTTCCCCAGCAAATCGGACGACGAGCCGAAATTATGTTTATTCGATTCAGTAGGCCTCAGAACGTAAAGATCAGAAGAAGACCCAACTTTTTTTACACCATTACTATACTTTCCTTGACCTTTGGGTTGCGGAATGTAATACGTACAATACTAATTTGAGTAGCCTGAGCAGCGGCCCCTAATTTTTGAACTGTCATCGAGAGAATGAATAACGTCGTACTTGGACCTTCTGTCAAACTGTTTGATTTAGTCAAACTGCTCTTAAATCTAACGAGAAATATTTTATTTTAATAGACTCCTTTACAAAAGTATGAATCCGGATAACGACATTGTGCTCAGAATTTAGAATTTCGATGGTCGTTGTTCGACGTGTAAAGTACCAACGCGGACGGACGGTGGCAGAGTTCAACGGATTTAGGCGTACAACGCGGTAGGCCGTTTTTATTTCAAAGGCCGTTGACGGGCGCCAGAGAGAAAAAGAGCCGGAATTCCGACCCGCATATTTATAAAAATCTTGACATTTGGTGCCAAGGGCGAGTAGAATATCCCAGCCAGGCCAATACGCCTGTTGTTTCTCGCCTTTACTAGGAAGAGCGTCTGAAACAAAAGGCGTGATTTCTCTTTCGAGATGAACAACTGGAGTCGTTTTTGAAAGTCGCTCAAGTAGTCTCTGTCTCGATATATATCGGAAGTGCGCCTGACGTCGTAAGGTAGGCAACCCACCCGTCACGCTCGAGCGAGTTCTTGCCGCTTTTCAATCTCCTGTTAGTTACCTGCTGTTACCGAGTGCACTACGTTAAACGAGGATGAAATAACAGGAGATCAGAAACAGACAAGAGCCATCTCGAGCGTCGAGGGTGGCATACTTTCACTATCGCAGGCGCACCGTAATAAAAGCGTTGCAGGTCGTGGCTCGGTCGGTTGCCTACTTTCACGATTGCAGGCTGGTCAACGTAGCTCGTAGTTTTTCATAACCAAATAACTTTCCTCGGCTCTACAAAGTACGATCTCAATCAGCTCAAACTTGATACCTAGCCCGCTGGTCCCCATGGGACGCCGAAATAAGAATATGAGCAAAATCTGCCCAAAACTGACTATAGTTGTCATAGTGATCGAAATATAAAATATTTGTTTCCTCAAAAATGACTAACGATATTGATTAAATTTTTTGTATAGACAGCTCTTAAGGAGACCCCAATAAAACAGAATTTCCATCCGTGGGAAAATAATGAGAGCAGCACAATAAATTACCAAACATGTTTATTGCTACGAGACCCCCGATCGAAAAATAAACTTTTACAAGCATGCAGTGGTGCAAGCATCTAAATGGTACAACAATCACATCGATATGTTTGACATGAGTCAAAAAGGTGGGCAGTTTCATAGAAATGTTAATTAAGGAATGATTTCAATTTAATTTGTGAATGAATGCAACTGATTAATATTTGTGAAATTGTTCAGGGGTGATGGATGAGAGCGCCCAGAGGCCAGGTACGAAGTATGTGGTGTACGAGGACGACTTGCAGTTGTACAGATCGTGCAGAGTTGATGAGATCGCCGAAACCGTCGAAGTATTGAATAAAGATTTAGAGAAACAGGATAAATGGGCATGTGGGCACGTAATGGCTGTCAATAAGACGAAGACAAAGGTATACTGTTAGGGTACACGAATCTGTCGAAGAACTTGAAAGACAAGATCGTACCGCCGTTGATGCTGAGCGACGTAAGATTGGAAATGGTCAATGAGACGACGCAAAACACTCTGCGTTGGGAAAGCCAAGTGCAATGCCGTATTTAAAAGCTTATATCAGCTGCGGAGGGTGGCTGGGGATTTTCCAAGAAAAGTGAGAAAGCATTTGGTCGAGTCCCTCATATTTCAGTTTCTTGATTATGCTGCCGTTGCGTACTGCGACATGCTCAGGATGCAAAAAGCCCAGAAGGCGGCAGTTGTCTTGGTGGCCAGGGTACGGCCCACAGAGCGCGTCACGCCTGCGTACAGATTGCTACGACGGCTGAAGATAGCAGAGAGAAAAAAGCTAATACTGGCTGCGATGATGTTCAGTGCTGAAATACAGGAGTCCCGAGTACCTGTACAATAAATTTAAATTTATGTCGCGGGTGCATAATAGGGAGACTAGAAATGCCAGAACTTTGATTGATTGATTTATTTATTTAGTGACCAGGGGAAATTAGGACTACAGAGCTCTCTCTACCATTTCCCCTGGAACCCAAATACAAACAGTTCCTCGTAGCGTTAAGCACTGACATATATACAGGCTACCATACAACGTAACTGTCTAGTTGGTATGTTTTTTCCCGGACTCTCTCTGCGCAAGAACTTTGTATAATCCTTTTAACCATTTATCACAGTCACACCGAAATAAATTACACTCACACTGACACTGAGAACACACAATACACAAAAATTTACAATCATACCTGTTTAGGCTCTCATGGTAGGACAGGGCATCCACAATAAATTCCTGCTCCTGCCTATATTAACAAGGGATATTTATTTATTTTGTTGTCGACAATTAAGAACAATATATTTCCTTTTTTTTGTATAAAGTAAATGTGGCCAAGTTATTGTGAAAGTGGTGTGATAAAAACCTAGTCAGCCGCGACCAGAAGTCTACCACAGCCGCCATTCCTCGATTTTCATCTGCCCATGCGACACGATCTGAACTTTTTGTATTTCTAAAGCTTCAAATTCCCCTAGCAGGTTGTTTGACGTGTATTATTACAACTATACATTCCTTGCTGGAGCTCTCAAGCGAAGACAATCCCGAAGAACCAAGTTCTACAAGGTGTACGCATTTTATCTCCGACATACAGCCGCTGCCGCCACAATTCATCTATCAGAAGGTCGGACAATTACATTCATTTACTTTCCTTTTATTTGCAATTTTATTTTGCAAGAAAGCGAATTTATTTTAAATTATTAAATTTTTTTGTAAATATAGTTAGGAGCAAAGCAGGTTGGAGGTTTTTACTTTTACTGTCCTCTCAAAGGCCTATTGCCCCTAACAAACAATACCAAATAAATTACATGAGTACTTGTATATTCCTCCCCTTCTCAAACTATACTCAACCTAACCTAAAAACACAAATCACGAACATAAACGCTTTCGCTGCTCTACAGCAAAAATGACTGCGCCGTTCGCAGAGAGAGCCTCGTACTCGCCTCGTATTCATGTTCAAACAATCAATTCTAAACAATAATGATAACTATGTAAAAACAATGATAAACATGCAAAAAGTAATACACATATTATAATCCTCTTGGGTCATAAAAGGTATCTGTTCAATAGTATCTCGCGTAATTTAACTTTTAAAGCTTCGACTTTGCACGACAGATTTACGTTGAACACTTTCGCACCCTGCACATAAAAGGATCGCGCGAGCATTTCAGTTCTGTGGCACGGAATTCTCAAGAACTTGTTCCTCCCACGCGTGCCTCTGTGAAGGAGGAGACCGAACTTCTCAAATAAATAGGAGGGTTTTTTCAAATTTAAGAGTCTTGAAAACTAACGTTGCCACTTGCAGCATTCGCCTCTCTCTTATCTTCAGCCACCCGAGCTGACTTTAGTGCGGTGTCAGGCGTTCGTCCAGTCTAAGGCGTAGGGCGAAACGAAGCGCGGCGTTTTCAGCGTTCTGTAGTCTGTCCAGGTCTTCGTTTTTGAGATCGGGGAAATGCTGCTGCTGCGTAATCGGAATGTGGCATAATTAGACTCCGCACAAGCTGCAGGCGCACTTGGCGGGGGAAATCAGCCGCTAAGCGCCTCAACTGGCCAATACCACGAAAAACCGCAGTGCACGTAGCGGTAATCTGTCCGTCCCAGAGCATATTAGACTGGACCAGAACGCCCAGATTCTTCGCGTAGTCAACGTACTGCAGCTGGGAGGAACCGCACATCACGCGGGGAACGCAATGGCTGTCTAGCTTGGCCAACAGCTTGGGGTACCCTAGCAGCATGGCCTTCGTCTTGCTTGGGTCAGATTGCTCAGATCCTCACTGAGCCTTCCGATAGTCTCATCCAGGGCGCGAGGCTCACAGGACCTGTAGATTTGCAAGTCATCAGCGTCGGACATGTGTGAGGCCCCCACTTAGAGAACCTCGTGAAGCGTGTTGACATATAGAGCGAACAAAAGTGCCGACAACACGGAGCCTTGCAGTGTGCCTACCTCCAACTTTTCACCAGAGTCACTCTTGACTGCAATTCGCCTGTCCGTCAAGTAAGATCCGAACCATGCCAGCGTGGCCACCTCCAGGCCTATCGCTTTCAGCACCGAAAGCATCACATCCTTTCTCATTCGGTCGAAAGCAGCAGAAAAATCGACGAGGACGACAACTGTGACTTGTTTTCTATCCATAGCTGCCCGGAAGTCGTCAAGAACCCCAATGAGCGCTGTTTCTGTGCTGTAGGAAGCTCGGTAGCCCGGCTGCCGCTCGTTGAGTACTCCATGCGTGTCTATGTAGGACTGTAGTGTG
Organism: Pachypeltis micranthus; assembly: GCA_020466155.1. Classification (NCBI taxonomy): domain Eukaryota; kingdom Metazoa; phylum Arthropoda; class Insecta; order Hemiptera; family Miridae; genus Pachypeltis; species Pachypeltis micranthus. The sequence continues at coordinate 51,508,478 of CM035770.1, read as the reverse complement.
TTGTGGACGATTTTTTCAAGAACTTTGCCCATTGCGCACAGTAGAGAGATTGCCCTGAACTCACTGACGGAGTTGACGTTTTTCACCTTCGGTATCGGCCTGACAGTAGCTCTTTTCCAAATTTTCGGATATTCACCTCGTTCCAGTGACCAGTTAAAAAATGCGTTAATGTTGGGATAATTGCATCAGCTTTGATGCAGCTTCCATCTCATAGGACCACAGTATACGCACGGTCGTTCTTGGTGCAGGGGACTAAACTGTGCAACGAATATGTGGATCTATTTGACCTGAAGTTGCTGGAAATGTATGGGAACACGGGCTCGCATCAATAATTAATTAATTATGCCGAGGATGTAGAAAATTTTCTTGAATTGGAATTGTATCCTGGGGGAGTGGAAGAGAGGACTGCAAGGCCCTAACTCCCCCAGGGGATAAATAAAACCTCATATCTCTCTCTCTCTCTCTCTCTCTCTCTCTCTCTCTCGGGCGTTCATTGCATGGCAATGGTAGTCAACTCATCCAAGCGCGAGGTAATAGAGTACTCCTTCGCTCAGGCAGAGTTCCTACGGTCTCTAAGCGGGTTAGTGAGTCTCTGCACCAGCTCCATCGTTTCGCAGTCGACTTAACGTGTGGTTTTAGCTCGTCCAGTCCATCGTCATGCACTTTGTGAGCCCTCAATGAGCGCCCTGTTAGGATTCATATATCGACTCAAATGGGACGTGCGAGTCGCCCCGTACTTTTCGCCAAGATGAAAGATCAGCTACGGCTCGCTAGGTTCCCTTGGGACGATGCTGTTCAAGACGCTCAGGTTTGGTGTCTTGCCGAAATAATCGCATTCCTGAAAGGTTGCCACTGGCGTCGACCCGACGGAACTTCGTACAAAGTCCCGTCCATTGAACAATAATGTTCAACAAACCCCTCACAGATACAATAATCCTGACCTCTTCAAAATCAGTCAACGCGTGAGAACGTTACAACCCGTTTTCTCAAATATGCTGTCGCTCACGTTCAGTGCTAGTGCCTATGTAATAAATTTGAAAAATGGTGAGAATTGAGAAGGGTTTGATTTATTTACCTTTTTATTTTTACATTCTGTTGTTTTTCCATTTGAATTTCAATTAATACGTCGAATTTGACTGCCAGAAGCCTGCAAATTGTGGAAGAGTGGGCCCTACGGCCCTAACTGTACCCCGGTTAATTAAATAAAGAAATAAATCTCTCTCTTTCTCAAAACGTTTTACTGTTATCGCGAACTCGATCGGGAATATTGGTAAAAACATTCGTTGATTTCGATTTTAATTGACAAATAATGTGGATTGGAATGTTCTATTCACACGGAAAAGTGTTCGTTCTTGTTCAGCGGTTCTATATTTAGTCTGCCCACGAATTCGAAGGGGCTAATGACCGGCCACCAAGTAAACTCAACTCTTCGTCAGCCGAACAGACAAAGTCTTTAAAGCTCATCTCGAAAATGTTTGGCAAACGAGCTGGTGAAACGTTCAGAGACGAACCTGTTTTTTTGTTGAAATTTATCGCGTAGAGGGAAAATCCCGGTATTTCCCCTCCGCTCGCGTCAGTCGATTAATCCAGGGAACGAAATGTCAAACAAACGAAGAGAAAAGCGGTTGATGGTTGAGAATCTGAGACCTGGCGACAGTTTCGCGTCTGTCCACCGTCGGAGGCGCCTCCACCTGGCGGGTAGTCTAAACAATCGGACTCTGGTTTTGTCTTATTTTGTCAAATTTGTGCGATACGTAAATTTAGAGTGCGTTCCCTGTTCGTAACCGAACGAGGGCCTAATGAGGTCAAACCGAGTGAGTGCGTTATGACGTGCACGAACTGTTATACAGGGGTGGGAGTGGTATCAATATTGTTGGGTGCAAGTGAAAGAGAGAGAAGGAGGGATTGATTGAGTGAGTATTTATTTATCCACCAGGGGAAGTTAGGGACATGCAGCCCTCTCTTCCACTCCCCCAGGATACAATTTCGATTCAAGAAAATTCTTCACACCCTGGGTGTTCGGTAGGCTGAATTGGCTGGGTCTTTGACCTCTCAAATATCTGCACTCACACCTAATGGAAAGTCATAGTCTCCCCAAACGGCGTTATCTCAGCTCTTTTGTCACCTATGGCAAGTGTACCTCTTCAGTTATTTTCATTTGACAACGGATGTCCCCTTCCCTGGACTTTTCTATCCATCTTTTCCCGCCCCTCAATTTTAGATTCCTCTTCTCAACAGACAGGTCCTCTCAAACTCATTCCCCTACGAATTCTCGTGAAAGTTGGTCGTCTCCAGTTCCCCTAACACACAGGCATCCTTCAGCACTCGCGATACAGTCGTCTCCCAACGATTCGTCTCTTAACTTGCGCTACTCCCAACTCATCTCTTTCCCTCTCTTCCACTCACTATCTCACAACCAGTTTCACATGTATTGAGAGTCCTTTGTGCGAGTTTACATACTCATACTCAACCGGATGTCATTTGTTCAAGCCCCCCTATTCGTGTGCCCAACACTCGACATTGAAACGGGCTTATTGTAAGGCCTGACATAATTAAACAACAAATATTTTTAAATAAATCACTAGATATTTTTCGACATTTTTTCACAAAAAAACAACGTTCATACCGTACTAAATTACATTCATTCGCCCTATACACACACATGCACACTTGAGACGGGAAAGTACTAGAATATTCCTCCCCTTCTCCAAATTGGATCTTATCACTACAGACACATATTAAACCGAAAACACTCAACACACATTATAACATTATCGCTGTGATCCCTTGTCCCCCTGATTTTCTAACAACTTAAAAAAAAATATTTTCCTTTGAAAACGCTCAGCGTCAACATCAGGTCAAATAGATCCACATCTTCGTCGCACAGTTTAGTTCCCTGCACCAAGAATGACCGTGCGTATGCTGTGGTCCTATGAGATTGGGATCTCTCCATCAAGGAGAGAATAGGATGATAGGAGGAGGAAGGAGGTCATACATCTCTGGGGAAACCCGCTGGATGTGAACGGAGAAGAATGTAATGTATGTCTTAAATAGTCTGTTGATTGTCGCTTCTAAGTCTTTTTTGTATAGGGTGGCCCGTAAATCCATCAGTTGGTTGTTTTCGTTTGTGCAGTGTTTTGAGTGGTGTGAATATGGTGTTGCATTTACAAACCACCCCTCTCAGCACTTGTCTGGAGCACAGGTCGGTTCACTCTTCTAATACTTGCCTTCTGAAATGCAAATTCTTATGTTAAAATGTATTATTGGTCATTGTATTGTATTGTCATTTTTATTTGATTTTCATTATTCTATTGTACTATTTATTTGGGTCAATATACGTTTTGTTGCCCGTGATTATTGAACCAAGATATAAGTCATGAAAGCTCGCAAAATGAGATTTGTTGAATAATAATTTGTCGGTTTTCCAATTTACTCAAAAATGGATCAAACGATTTGAATCAAACTTACGGAATACTCACAGCTAACTGGAACCTACATTTTGACCTCTATAAATGTTCCTGTAAAATGGCCTTGAACGAAGATATAGCTCCCGTATACGTAGCAGATCGTCGAATTTACGGGGGTTGTCGAAAGTTGTGCGTTGCTGCGCACCAAATATTTACGGTACAACGCCCGACAACGAAGTACGAAGATTTGAGAATATTTCTGCGCTCAATCTGTCAGCCTATAGCGTCCAACATAACGCGATCAAAGGAACGCCAAATAGTCAATTTGAAATGCACACGTGCGAGGGGCTCATTGCGGTATTTAGGCATCTGCCCCAGATCCGACGGCGTTTGGCTTCGCGCCAATTTTTATTACGGCGTTTTTACGTCCGTTTTAAGGGCGATTTTGGCTCATTCGTTTCGCCAATAGCAACCCCCCCTCCTTCAATATCATCCTCTTCAACTCGCCTAAACCACATTCCCAACCATTAAACGCGCCGCGAGTTAATTCTGGGCTTCCGGCGCCCTCTTTGATTCTGAAAACTCGGTCAAACGCCTATTATGTTCCAGTTGTACGGTGCTCGAACGATTATGTTAACGACGCATCGCACATCTTTCCTCAGTCCCGAGTAGTTCAAAACAACCGACAGAAATTAAAGTTTACGTATCTGTTAGGTGAGTCCGTCTCCTCTGGCTGGTGTGTTGCTGGTGGCAAGCGCTTTCGATGTAAAGACATCATCGTCTGGCCGTTAAGTCAGTACTGGAGTCAGTCAGTTGGTCGTGGTCTTTATATATGAAAGGAAGGTAAAACGGGATGATGGTGGGTCGGGGAGAGGAGGTCATTTACCTCAGGGGAAAACCCCTAAGGTGAATGGAACGTCTTGAATGATCTGTCAATTGTGGAATTTCCGTCTTTTTTCTGTAGGGTGGTCTGTAAATCCGTCAGTTGGTTACTCCGATATGTATTTTGTACGAAAAATACGGACCAGATACTCAGAACACATTAAATCTCTTAGTAGGAACAAAGACGATTCAAACTTTGCTAACCATCTCAAAACAACTGGACATGAACCTACCAAAATACAGGACTGTACCATCTTACTACACAAACAATACAAAGGACGAAAACTGAACATATTAGAAAACATGGAAATTTACAAACAAAAAAACTTCAATGGACAGATCATAAATGAACAAATCAACACAAAATGCGACACCATATTCACTCCACTCAAAACACTACACAAACGAAAACAACCAACTGACGGATTTACAGACCACCCTACAGAAAAAAGACGGAAATTCCACAATTGACAGATCATTCAAGACGTTCCATTCACCTTAGGGGTTTTCCCCTGAGGTACATGACCTCCTCTCCCCGACCCTTCCCCAACCCACCATCATCCCGTTTTACCTTCCTTTCATATAGAAAGACCACGACCAACTGACTGACTCCAGTACTGACTTAACGGCCAGACGATGATGCCTTTACATCGAAAGCGCTTGCCACCAGCAACACACCAGCCAGAGGAGACGGACTCACCTAACAGATACGTAAACTTTAATAATTTGCCTTCTGGCGGACATAACCCTATTGCTTTAATAACCGACAGAAACGTAATATTGTCGTTCGTGGTTAAACGACGATTTTTTTTTTTTTTACTTTCCGAAGCTCTACGAAGTAGAAAGGGAAGTTACGTATTCGGCAATACCAAACGCGACGTAAATGCAATTAAACTGCCCAAATTTCGTTTGCAGCTAATTTTTCGTCCATAACAACCATGGGTTTCGTCCGATCGGATTGAAAAATAGGCGGGAACAACTACGTACCAAACGGAATTTTTGAGCGAATGGTTTAAACCACGTTAAAGGCCAAATACGGCTCGAACGGACATTGCGGATTTGAAATCTCCTAGCCATGAAATATGAACTAAGGGAGGAAGTGTGAGTGAGCCCTCTCTGAAGGTGGTATGGTAAGGCATTGACTAAGTGGAGAAAAACGGTACGAATTATTATTATTATTATTTATTATGATCTTGCACATCTAGGTGAGGTCTGACACCTCCGGGACCCATCCTATTCGAATCAGCATCGAAAAATACTAGCAAATGATACTAAACACGCTCTGACTACAATGACACTACGAAAATTGACATTGTCTAGGCTGGACGTGACGAGTCGAGCTGACGGGAGGCAAAGGGGGAATAACATAGGGTGGAGTAACTTTGGCTGTATGGTCCCGTGAGTTCCTTCACGTAGTAGAATTTGCCTCCCTATATTTTCTATGATTTCATTGCACTTTTTGTCCATCTAGACGCAGTCCTGCATCCCTCAGACCCGCCCTATTTGGTTGTCTCCTGGTATTGGTTTATTATTCATTCTGAATAATAACCCTATGTTTTCGGTCACGAAAAATGTTTTACAACCCCCCCTCAAAATTTGATACTTTACGTTTCAAGACTTGGAGATTCCAAATTCGCAATGTCCGTCCGCCGTCCCCCGTCTGGGCCGTTTTGTGCCTTTAACGTGGTCTAAAAAATTCGTTCTTTCGCACAAAAATCCGATTTGGTATCAGTTGTACCCCCCATCTCGGCAATCCAATCGGACGAAGCCCGTGGTTGTAATGGGCAAAAAACGGTCAAAAAAATTAACGAAACGCAGTACAACACGGGAACTACAGCGGAAGTCAACGTTTCATCGTTTGAACTTCCTCCCTCCCACCCGTCTCAATAAAAAACAACCCGCCTCGTCCTCGCCTCGCAACGTTGCTGGGCCTCGAAGCGCCCCCGTTCCAATTTCCCCGACTAGGGGGCAAAATCATCAGACGTTTTGTTTCCGTAGTTCCATTGTAGCCAGGACATGTTTCGTATGGTTTACTAGTATTCGATGCTGAATCGAATGGGATGGGGGACCACTAATACTAGGTCAAGCTGTTCATGAGAATAATAAACCATTGTGTAATAATTTGCAGGGTTTTGTGGAATATGTTGGGGATCTGTGTGGGAACTCAATCTCAGTTACAACGAGTTGATCAACTCGACTCGATCAACAGCACCTAACCGCCTCCTGATCAAGCGCTAACCCCAAAAAATTGGGCGGTTCAGTCCGGTTAGCTGTTTCCTACTTTTTTTATCATATCCCGATATTTGTTCGCCATTACCGAGCTCCGTCGAGTATTCTCTTCTATTATTGCCAATAACCTACATATGCTTTGGAATAATAATAATAATAATAAAGATGCAGTTTACAAGTACGCAGTTATTGCAGTTGCTTTCCACTACGATGATAATCTAATATGTTAGGTTATCGTCATCTCACCTATTGCCTCAAATGGATATGAGAGCGCTCCAACGACTTCAAGATGCGTGAATTTCAATTCTGGCGCGAACGAAAGTACAACGAGCGTCGAAAAAAAAGTTGTTGATCGCGTAAAATGTGTGTTGAGCAGTTTAAGAAAAAAAACTAAACGTCATATCTGTTATATGAGAGAAATGAAGTGTAGTCCGTTCGACGATTAGAAGCAGAATGAGAATTTGTTCAAACAAAGGATAAACAACGCGTCTCATAACAACAACTATAATCAACGGTGTAGGTAACGTTAAGTTTGGACGTTTTTCTCAACACTTCCACTCAAGAGAAAACTTAACTCACCCCAGACTGTTGAGATGAGTACAAAAACTTTCATTTGTTTAAAGGTTTGGTCGAGAAATCAGCTGGCGTTTCATCAGTTTTGATCAGTTGTCTCATTCGCCGTTCGTTGGATGAACTTGTTTCGAATGTCGATGTTGTGGTGATTATGCAACTCCATGATATCATATGACTCGTTATGTATCCAAGTATGATCTTCCTTAGTTACTCGCTTTTCTCATTGTTGGGGTTCCTCTCCTACCAAAGTCGGTACATTGTAATTTTCGTTTAATAACACATGTACGTCTACCTGATGGGAGAGAACAGTTTCAATTCGATCACTTGCACCGAGAGGAGAACCTGCACTGGTTGAGCAATATCCAGAGGGTTCGGAAGAAGTACGAGAAAATTCACCCATGAGTACACCAGCTGGAATTGAAACTAGAATTGAAGAGGTCCCTCCGACTCGGACGGAGTTGCCTAACACGCCTACTAGTACCTCGTCCGAGAGACCAAATCGTTCAAGACATCCTCCAGCTTAAGACTATTTGACCGATTTCTAGAGAGGGGTGCTTGTGGTGATTATGCAACTCCGTGATATCATATGACTCGTTATGTATCCAAGAATCTTCCTTAGTTACTCGCTTTTCTCATTGTTGCGATTCCTCTCCTACCAAAGTCGGTACGTTGTAATTTTCGTTTAATAAAACCTTGTATAAAGGTATGAACTATTATATTTCAGATGTGTTTTGTTCTTGAGTGATACACAGAGTTAGCAATTAACATCTGTGCCCCCTGACTATAATTGTACAAGCGCGTCTATTAATCGGAAATCCCATATCGCTCGACAATCTCAAGTATACAGCTTCTTTTACAGCATCTGATACATCTAAGTACTCAACTTCCACACTCGATAAAGCCTCCGTTCTTTGCTTTTACGACGATCACGTCACAGCTGCTCCTGACAGTTTAAAAATGAAACCACCGCATGGTGTTCGATCGACGGTACAATTCCCCCAATCCGCGTCTGCGAAAAGCTGTGAGTTGTTGGTGCGTCCTCGTATATGTCAACTTGTAATCAGGCTGATCCTTTCTGCCGCTATCTAACGTACTTCGGAATAATTCGCGTTAAACTGGCTGAGAAAATTAACAGCGTACGTTAAATCAACGCGTGTTCCCGTCGTAAGTACATTAGTGAGCTTATCAAACTTCTGTTAGGTTGATTGCTCTCTGTCTGAATTTGGCGGAGTTTTAGGCTCTTCAAACTTACAATTGATGTCCAGTGGAGTGCCCAGAGGTTTACACAATTCCATTTTTAAATGTCTTCAAAATTTCCTGTACATATTTCCTCTGTGAAATGTGAATCACCCCTTTCTCTGGCATATAATCGAATTCAAGACCTAAGTGGTAGTGAATTCGCCCCAAATCTTTCATCTTGAAATCTTCACCCAACCGTTTCTTCAACACGACGTAAACTTTCAAAATTACGGCATCCTCAGTACCTTTGTCTTGAGTGTAGACGCAGGGACCTGAGTTTGACGGTTTGAGTCCAAAACTCTTCAACGTATCGTCTAATTTTGAATAACATGTTTCAAGCCATACAATGACTTTCTGAGTTGGTAGTAAATTTTCCCTTCGCGCGTATCGTTGAGCGTCGCCCACGCTGCTGCTTGAATTTCTCCGTCTTCATTTTCGACCACATCCATCAAGATTTCATCCAGACATTCAGGCGGCTCTATAAAGATAGTCTCTTCAAAGTCCCCATTCAGATACGAGGTGTGTTGAGCAAGAAAAACAACGCGTCTCATGACAACAACTATAATCAACGGTGTAGGCAACGTCAAGTTTGGACTTACGTTTTTACTTTCCTTGCTCTACGAAGTAGAAAGGAAAGTTATGTAATCGGCTGAAACAAAAATGTTGAGTTCTCTTCAGATCTTTACGTTTCAGACCCGAAAAACACTGTTTGGGAAAATGGTCTGTGTGTGTGTGTGTGTGTATGTGTATGTGTATGTGTGTCTGTGAACGATTTTTAGAGAAAACCACCGTACCAAATCAGCTCAAACTTGATATCTCGCACGCAGGTTACCATGGGACGCCAAAATGAGAGTTTAAACAAAATCCACCGAAATTTAACTATAGTTATCATAGTGATCAAAACACCAAATATTTTTTTTCTCGAAAACGGCTCTAACGATTTTGATAAAATTTTTTATATTGGTAGCTCCAAATATGGCAACTATACCATAGAATTCCCATCAATGGGAAAATGACAAGAGCAGCACAATAAATTAACAAAACTTTCGACGAAATCGATTTTAGCGCGGTTTTTAGAGAAAACCACCGTACCAAATCAGCTCAAACTTGATGTCTAGCCTACAGGTTACCATGGGACGCAAAAATAAGGGTATGGGCAAAATCCACCGAAAGTTAACTATAGTTATCATAGTGATAAAAACACCAACATTTTTTTTCTCAAAAACGGCTCTAACGATTTTGATTACATTTTTTATATTGATAGCTCTAAATAAGGCAATGATACCATAAAATTCCCATTAGTGGGAAAATGGCGAGAGCAGCACAATAAATTATCAAAATTTTCGACCAAAAGCGTTTTTAGCGCAGTTTTTTCCTTATAAACTCCGCTGGAATTTTTGTAGAATGTTAAAAAAAATTGGTATTGTAGTCCAATCCCATACCTAAAGGGTGAGTGTTAAAAACGCTCATGAGACACATGGGGGTCACTCCAGAAATTCCTGAATTTCAACTACTGGTAATAAGCTGTTTCGCTTACTACCAGTTCTAAAAGTTTTTACCCAACAACTCTGCAAAAGTAATTACTCTCCTTCTTCAAAAAATTTGTGTTTACAGCCTCATTAATTATTTGTGTACCAATTGCTCAATAATGGTCGGGGAATGAGTATGAGCAGCACAATAAAATCTGGAACTGTAAGCGCTTCGCTTCCTGCTGCTGTGACGTGTTGTTTGACCAAGTTCAAATGAACTAAGGGGTAAATGAATTGATTACATAGAATTAGCCATGTACAAAGTGACTTGACGTAGAGCTAAGGAAAGTTGTGTGCTGCAACGCACCAGATATTTCTCAACAATATCGCCGGGTTAGAAAACCCAAACGCAAATGGTTTAGGTGGGTGGATTTGAATGCAGATAGGTAGGAAATATCAAGTTATAACACCTACATTAGTACTAAACACGATTATTCTCCCTTCCTTGTTAAAGTTCCTTGCTTGTAAAAGTTGTAACCTCACAATTTCGGTTTTCATTATTTCTTGCTCAGCTCTCATTTACTCGTACCGCTTCCGATTTTTCCTGTGCACGCAGCATTCTATCACACTTATTTTGTTTTTTCCTGTAGCTCTTGCGGAGAATATTTTCACTTTACGCTCCTCACCAGTTTCAGCTTCGGTGGAGATTAATTATAGGATTATTAGAAACAATAATTTGATCAAATCTGGATTGTTGAGGGGCATCTACGGAATGTACGGTTATGGGGCCGTTTATGTTTACAAGACACTTGTTTATGGGACGGGATGTTGATCGGACGTCCAATTTCCTTACCTCATTAGTACCTTCTCGAAATAGCTTAATCACGGCTATCTTAACCGCATCCCACAGTGATGAAACGGGCTAGCCTTGATTTACTTATCTAGCCGTGATCAGTCGGATCACAATCAGCGCTGTTTTGGTGAAAACGGCCCTCAGTCTTCATTTCTCTCCGTCTCAACGCCGGACCAGTCGGACATGACTAAACTACCACCTTACCGCCGCACCTCTTCGTAAATATGACGATTTCATCAGTCGTCATCTCTCAACTTGGCTCGAGATCCAGAGCGAGCTCCAAAGTGGAAAAATAAAGGAATTGGCCCCCGACTTAGTAACTTTCGTCAGTTTTGGCATCCGACGGGGAAGGGCCGAAGCCAAACTCGAAGCGGGTAAGACGAATGTTGCACGGGAACGACGAAATATGAAGATTAATGAACAGCAGCGAGCGTTCTTTGAGAGAACCGCCAGAGGGCAATTTGAAAAAAAGAAGTTGAAGGGGTTCAATATGCGTTATTCACGTTGCATTTGTTAACCGAAGTGAGATTCAACATTTTTCCGTGCCAACGTGATGAAGCTCGCGGGGTTACGCACAATTTCCACCTTAATTGATAAATACTCCATTATCTGCCGTGGCCTCCAGTTACTTGGCAGCAAGTGGAGTGAGCTCTGGGCATCAGGCAGCAACAACACAATTCAACGTCCACGAGCCGTGAGTTTTGCAGCGAAGTCGTTGCACAGTTCGGTTTTGCCCTATTGTGATTTTTATAGCGCGCGGTTTGACGTCACGAGTCAAATTACGTTAACCCGCAAGGAAACTTTGATGAGCGCTTCGTATTCGACGGGGTTTCAGATAGTGCGCGCCTTGAACTTCTGGTTGCGCTCTTTATTTCATTCTCCAGTTCATTTGTGTTGATTATGCTCGGGTGTAATGTCCCGAGTATACAAAAGGTGACGGATGGCTCGATTTCATGGGCAATGTGGGTGATCGGCGCAAGCCTAATCAGTCTGTGTGTTTGACTTTGGAATGCCCACACCTGCCCTAACGGCAAAGTCATGGTTTCCCTGAAACCCCTTAGTTACCTGCGGAAATTCCACTTCCACAGTTATTTCCAATGACAACGGATTTCCCTTTATGTATTCTCAGAATATCCTTCCTTCCCTCGATTTACGTCCTTCTGCGTGTTGGATAGTTCAGAGTGGTGTGCTCTTCCATAGTCCTCTATCAACTCTCAGCCCATACAGCTCGCACTCTCCTTTCGATACAGTTCCCCGCGCCAGTTCACCCGCATGCTGAGTCGCCCTTATATGCACATATAATACAGTCCTCCTCACGCTCAGCAAGTTTCTTTCTATTTCGTTCAACTCCCCCTCTCTATAATATCTCTGTGTCCTATGCTCGAGGAACCTGAGTTTAGAGCGCTGTTCTAGTGGTTCAATTGGGGGCATGAGGGCAACGAAAAGGCTGACCGCCTTGCGAAAAGGGGTGCAGAATCCCTACCCATCGAGCCTGAACCATGCGTGGGCATGACGAAGAGTCACCTGCACCGTCTGGTTGCTCGATGGGAGACGCAGGAAAACAGCGCCCATTGGCATCGCCAGCCACGATTAAGACAAGCGAAAAGGCTCGTCACGCCTTCCTGTCAAAGGGCAGAGGCGATGCTGACACTCTCCAGACAAAATCTGAGAGTTATGACAAGCTTCCTTACCGGGCACTGCCCACTCAGATATTACCTCAATAAGATGGGCATCTCAGAGGCGGTGGAATGTAGACTTTGCGGCGAGGAGGACGAAACGGCAGAGCACATCCTATGTGATTGTCCTGCCTTGCCAGCTAAACGCTTCGAATTTTTCGGTCAGGGGACCATTGAACCTCAAATCATAGCGGAATCTGCGGTGAAGGACATACTTGGCTTCTTGAAGGGGTTTTATTATAGGATTTCAGTAATTTGACCTAAAGGGAATATTGGGAGTTTATGGTGGATTGCATTGCCGGTGATGGCTTTTACTATGGAGCTCAAAACCGTTGATTAATTATCTTTTAGTTCGGTTGTTTTCGTTGTGAGTTGATACAGAATCTCGTAGGCGTGATTTAATATACGGCAATACTCGTCAATTTCCTTTACTTTTCGTGTATTGGATTTGATACTTCGTAGGTAGGCAGTACAGGAAAGGTTTATTTCGTCATAAATCCCTTTTTAAGTCATAGTAACGACTAATCATGCGTTCTGAGTCCTCCAGTTCTGCAAGTCGCATGTTGATCGGAACTATTCCGCCGTTCCTAATCAGGCCTTTGATTTCGGCTCATAATGAAGTTGTTATTACGGCTGAACGGCTTCTTTTTCGAGAAGTTTTCAATTCTTTGCGAAGTTGGTCGGAGATGCTGTCCTCAGAAATGTGCGTAATGCGAGACGATGCTAGTCGCCTCGTTGGCAATTCGCGAATTTTTGATTAGTTACGGAGAGGTGACTGATGGCGTAGCTTGTCTTCCGAAGTCCGAGAGAAAAATAGTAGATTCGTGGGCAAGTTATAAATCGTAGAGACCGTCCTTCAACGTCAGCCTGCCCTAACGACAGGCCAATTACGTTTGCCCGAAAGGAAACTGAGTTAAAAAAAAAACTTAATTTCGGAATAATAGATTTACAATGGTACATTCTTCTGAGGCAACCAGCGCAAAAATGAAGTTTTCCAACCAATGAATATCTAAAGACAACTCGTAGGGAGGTGGATACTGCTGAACAAGTCTTCTAATCCCGAGAATCTCCGAGGTTAAAAGTTACCTAGCACGCAAATGTCGTCACGTAACTGCCATTTCCTTCGAGGGGAAGGGGGAGAGAGGGGGATATTCTGCGCGAACGGAGATAAACGCCTATCGAACAAATATCATTTTTTGTTTCTTTTCTGGAGAAATCGCTCCAATGATTTTCATTAAACTCACAGGCTGTTTAACTGTTTCCCGTAAGTATTCCTCTGACAGTCCGTCGGACATAGATATTATCCAAAATGTCCTAAAAGTTGTTTGTTTGTTTTTTAAACTTTTTCGAAATTACCACAGTAAACGGTAAACGGAATTTGATCAACTCGACGGAAGGCTGTCTGTTCAACGGAGATATGAGCCAAATTAAGATCTAAAGTTCCTCCTCTCCTCTGGCTGGTGAGTTACTATGCGCGAAAAGACATCATCATCTGGCCGTTAAGTCAGTTCTAGAGTCAGTTAGTTGGTCGTGGTCTTTATATATTTATATAGTCTTTTTTGTATAGGATGGTCTGTAAATCCGTCAGTCGGTTGTTTTCGTTTGTGTAGTGTTTTGAGTGGTGTGAATATGGTGTCGCATTTTGTGTTGATTAGTTCGTTTATGATCTGTCCATTAAATTTTTTTGTTTATAAATGTCCTTGTTTTCTAATATGTTCAGTTTTCGTCCTTTGTATTGTTTATGTAGTAAGGTGGAGCAGCGCCGTATTTTGGAAGGTTCATGTCCAGTTGTCTTGACAAAGTTTGAATCGTCTTTGTTCCTACTAAGAGATTTAATGTGTTCTGAATATCTGGTCCGTATTTTTCGTCCTGTCTGTCCTATGTATGCGTTTTTGCAAGTACAGGTAATTTTATATACCCCACTTTGGTCGAGTGGGTTTGTTTTTTCAGTCTTTGCAGTTAGTTTGGTTCTAAGTGTGTTGTTCGTACGTAATGCGATTTGTATACCTTCCTTTCAGAGGATATTAGTTATTCCGTATATTTGTGGTCCTGTGTACGTGAATGTGCAGCGTCTTGTCAAAGTCTGTGTATTTTGTGTTTTTGAGTCATATTGTCTTAATAATTTGTTTATTGTTTTTTTGGAGTAACCGTTATTTTCTGCGATAGTATTGATAGTATCAAGTTCTTTTTTGTAATTTTGTTCGGTTGTGGGATAGTTTTTAGTCTCCGTATCATGTATCTAAATGCACTTAGTTTATGTTGTTGTGGGTAGTTTGATATAAAGTGTATGGTCGTGTCGGTAGCAGTAGGTTTTCTAAAAATGTCGTATTGTTTGTTGATTTTCAGGTCCAGGTAACTAAGAGTTTTATTTTGTTCTTTGTCCGTGTCACATTGGATGTTATGGTGAATGTTGTTTAAGTCCTTTAATATATCGTCAGTGCTATCACGGCCTAATATGCAGATGATATCTGGCGTAGTGTTTGATATCGTGTTTTGTCATTAAGATCTGGATGTGAGTTTCTTCGTAATGTTGTAGAAATATTTCAGTTAATATGGACGAAGTAGCGTTTCCCATACCTAATCCATCTTTTGGCTTGTAGCTATTGTTAAATTGAAATTAATTTTGTCCGAGTGTCAGTTTGGTGAGGTTGGTAACGTTTCTAGTGGTTGTCGTGTCTATTTGTCTTAGTTTGGTTTGTAGTATGTCAATGGTTTCTTTTATTGGTATGGAGGGATATAAGTTTTTTATATCAAATGATACCAATCTAGTGTTTGGAGTTATAGTCACGTCTTTTAATCTAGTGGTGAGTTCTTGTGTGTTGCGTATCGTGTACCTTTATGGTAATGTAATGGTTTTTAGCATTGTGGTCAAATATTTTGAGAGTTTGTATCCTGGTGCAGATGTGAAGTTTATGCCTGGTCTGATGGGCGTGTCGTTTTTATGAATGTTAGGCTGTCCGTTGAGCAGTGGTGGTTTTGGGTTCATGTTTATGTATTTATAATGTTGTTCTTTTTGTATGTTAGTATGGTTTCTAAGTGCATTACGTATTTGTGTTTGATACGAGTCTGTAGGGTCTTTTTTCAGTTTCGTGCATTGGGTTTGGTTGATGAAGTCCGTAGTCTTATTTATGTAGTTTTGTTTATCTAGTATAACAATGGCGTTTCCTTTGTCTGCTTTTGTCAAAATTAAATTATTTTTGTTGAGTTCGGTCCTAATTTGTTTAGCTGTTTGTACGTCTTTGTGGTCCGTCCTGTTCTTTCTGTATTCTTTGATGGTTCGTTCGATTTTGTCTGCTATTTTGTGGCGTATGCGTTCTTGGTTTTCAGTCGGTAGGTATTGTATTCATTGTCAGTGAATTGTACGTCCGTCAAGTTAACAGTTCTACTATGAAATGCGGTTGCGGGTTTCGAGATGGGGTCCAGTTCTTTCTGTTTGTCGAGTTTTCTTTCCATATATTTGTATTTGTTAGTCATGATTGTATTCATCTTTGTACGTAGGTATTTTCGTGTTTTTTTGTATAGTTGGAAAGATGGAACTATGATTTATGCTGATGTATGAAAATAAATAAATAAAATGTAAAAAAGATATATTTTTCGCGATTTTCTCATAAAGGGCATTAAACGATTTACAAAGAGTACTTTCAGAATAGCAAATACCTAATTTTTTTTTTCAATAAATGTTTCTGTAAAAAAATCGTTGAGCGAAGATACAGCGCCATGCGTGAAGCGTATCTTGGGATTTGCAGGGGTTGAGTAAAGTTGTGAGGCTTCGAAATGGAGTCCTGGGGCTATTGCCAATACCCCACGTCTGTCATAAGGGTCCCTTGTCTTCTTACTTCTATGTTCTGACTATGCAGTCTCCATCGCTCACGTCCCCACCTGCAGACGACACCAAAGTGAACCCAAGTTGATGAATTGGGCGTCCTGGGGCTTTCGTCTCTCAGCCAGAAGTGTCCCTTGTCTTCTTCCTTCCGTGTTCTGACTATGCAGTCTCCATCGCCCACGCCAAACTGACTCTCATGTCTCGACCGATTGTGCGCCCCGGCGCTCAACCAAATTCCTTCGTCACAAAAGAACGTTTCAGACGAGACTCGTTAGCGGCAAAAAAGAGCCGTTGGCTCGAAAAAACCCCGAGATTTGCCTCCTCTGCCAAAAATACGTTCCGTTTCTGTCAGTTGGCCGCCTAACGTGACCGCTAGTGGAGGGTTCAAGTTCAAAGAATATAACGGAAACTTTAATTGGGAGGATTGAGAAGCTGCAGTCTATTTGAAGAACTCGATACTGAAATTCCTGAAGAGTGACGCTCTTTGCGTTAGAAATGTTCGCGGTTCCACTGAAAAAAAAAAATTGACTACTCCACGTGGAATGCAACCTTGTCACTGGTTGTCGAGGGCACGCCTTGGGATTTTCCTCGCTCTCGCGAAAAGGATGTTTCACTCAGTTCAGAACCATCGAGCGCGCTAAAAAAAAAAAAAAGGGCCAATTGCACCTCGATTAAACTGTACCGCCTGATCCCTATTGAAGGCGATCGTAGTTAACGACGAAGATTCCGCGGAAACTCAGGGTATACGATCAGAGCTGTTCGTTGTAATTCAGTTCGTTGCAGGAAATGACACTTGAGCGATAGGAGTTTGTGATTTGCTTCTCTGAATAGTGAAAGCAGTAGCTCCTCTAACTGGAGGACTTCCACGAAGCGTGAAAAAGCATAGTGCCTAGACGAGATTGAAAGCCATTGGAATGCCCAAATACCACCATCAGTAGCTAAGCTGGTTTCTTATACATCGCCCTCCTTAATCTTCACCTGATGGTATCCACTGCGCAGATCCGGTATTGGGAAAAAGATGTTCGCTCCAGACAGTCTTGTACACGAGGAAGAGAGAAAAATTCTGGTTCTGTGATTTTGTTTCGCAATTTTCCCGTGAATGAGAGACTCGTTAGTGATAGCCATAGGCGCAGGTCGAATTAGTTGGAATCTTGAGCTTGGAACTTCTCCACCTGCTCCTAACGGGAAGTCTTTGTTTCAGGCCTCCTTTGAACATCGTCTTCACCTATTTCTGACCTGAAGCCTCTTTGTCTGCAGCTGCGGGATAGTCCAGCCTGCATATTCAGTTATTTTCTAAGCTGGTTTTCCCCTTTCAGGACTTTACAAAATATCTTCTTCGCCCCCACTCAATTACTTACTACTTCCTCTCAAGCACACACAGCTCTTCCCCATCCGATGTGTCGTACCACATATTTTGGATTGAAATGTTCAGTACTTGAGTACTGAAATCGGCGAACAGAATCACGTTACAATTCGCAAAGCACTGCATCTGTCAAAAATAATATTCGGGCGGAAAAATGCGCGATTGCCTTAAAAGTTGACACCGCAATACTTTTTGTAATTTGTATGGCCCTGAAAGCCATCTTGAAAATTATAGCCCGTTCCGCTGATCTCTTCTTCTTCTTCTTCTTGGTCTCGCCTTCTCTGTCAAGCAGCTCGGTTTTCCAATTATCTCAAAAACGGCTCTAACGATGTGAGAAAGGCTCAAATGAGGAGGGGAAACATAAAACGAAAGGTAGTTTTTTGTTTTTTAATTATAAACGCAGAACGTTCTATACAGTTCATAAAAACTGAGTGAAAAATTAGATTGGTTGCCAGAGTGATAAAAATCGCTGTATTCACTCGCTGAGGAAAGTAATGTGGCGCGCCGGACCAGATATTCGTTCATTTCGCTTTGTTTTATCGCTCAAAGCAGATTTTGTCGTGAGTTACTCTCCCCTTCGGGTTAACTCATGCTAGTATTTGTAGATCTGTGTGGCGTAAACCTTATTTAGATATCGCTCTCACCACCTCATCATTAGAACGTTGAGACTAAGTTGATGTAAATGGCTGACTAGTGAACTTCGTCAATTTCCGCGATGCTCGAACCATTCAGGGCCCCGCATTCGACCGTCTGCCGGACGAAACGAAACTCTGAACGGGCTTCCTTTACGTCTGGAAGCCTCCCAACGAGAAGAACGCCACCGGTTTGGAGTGAGGCCAGGGAATGTCCACTTTAGGGTGACCGCTGCCAATGTGGCTTGTCTTCCTATTTCATACGGCGGCCGCGCCATTGGCCGTTAATTACGAGCGCGTCTTAACTTATTCGATTTCCTTTCTAATGGATTCCGCGAGTACAGGAATATCCTCCGAACCAGACGTGAGACATCGCGGGCAACGTTTCTTTTTTTTTTCGTGGGCTCAAGCCGTCAATTTGAATACACCCTCACAAACTCAATGATGTTATTCCTATTTACGACTTCTTTCAGTTAAAATCGATTTCAAGAGTTCAGTTTCACGACCAGAAACAAGAGGAATGTACGTAACCAGTTAATTAATGGAGTATAAATGCGATGTTTTAGAATCAGTTACTCCAGCTCTAAAAAGCGACCAAAGCCGATGTTTTTCGACAAAGGTCACTCACTCACTACTGCCTTGAGTCTCCTTAGTCATACGTTTCGTTCCTTTTTTTTGTATATTACATAATGGACATTCAGTGCAGCGCCTTCACGCTTCAAGCTGGTCAGTTCTTGCCCGAACATTTTCCTATTGTTCTTCCTGGTAATCCAGAAACTGTGTTTGGGAATCCCAAGTGAGCAGTTCCGCGCAACCGACTAGGAACCCAGTCGGACATTTACGCGATGGCGAGCTCGCCAGAACTGGATATATTTGCAGTGTCCGTGTGTCCAGCGCCATCGCCTCATCAAAATTGAAGTCAACCTGAAGAAGACGCCTCAGGTCAGATGTAAAAGGGCAGTCAAGCTGGTGGACCACCACAAGGAACCTTTTCTTTGCGCCTATTCGAGTTACTCTTTTATTTTTACATTCCTTGGCTCTACGAAGTAGAAAGGAAAGTCATGTAATTGGCTGAAAATTTTTTTTTTATCTTTACTTCAGATCTTTACGTTTCAGACCCCCCTGAGTCCGAAAAACACTATTAGGGAAAATGGTCTGTGGGTCTGTGTGTCTGTGAACGATTTTTAGAGAAAACCACCGTACCAAATCAGCTCAAACTTCATATCTCGCCCGCAGGTCATCATGGGACGCCAAAATAAGGGTATGAACAAAATCCACCGAAAGTTAACTATAGTTATCATAGTGATCAAAACACCAAATATTTTTTTTCTCAAAAACGGCTTTAACGATTTTGATTAAATTTTTTACATTGATAGCTCCTAATATGTCAACTATACCATAAAATTCCCATATACGGGAAAATGACGAGAGCAGCACAATAAATTACCAAAACTTTCGACGAAATCTATTTTAGCGCGGTTTTTAGAGAAAACAACCGTACCAAATCAGCTGAAACTTGATGTCTAGCCTACAGGTTAGCATTAGACGCCAAAATAAGGGTATGGGCAAAATCCACCGAAATTTACCTATAATTATCATAGTGATCAAAATACGAAATTTTTTTTGTCAAAAACGGCTCTAACGATTTTGATTAAATTTTTTATATTGATAGCTCTCAATAAGACAATTATACCATGAAATTTCCATTCGTGGGAAAATGACGAGAGCAGCACAATAAATTATCAACATTTTCGACGAAAAGCGTTTTTAGCGCAGTTTTTTCCTTATAAACTCCGCTGGAATTTTTGTAGAATGTTTAAAAAAATTGGTATTGTAGTCAAATCTAATACCTAAAGGGTGAGTGTTTAAAAACGCTCATGAGATACATGGGGGTCACTCCAGAAATTCAAGAATTTCAACTACTGCCGTTTCACTTACTACCAGTTCTAAAAGTTTTTAACCAATAACTCTACAAAAGTAATTACTATCCTTCTTCAAAAAATTTGTGTTTACAGCCCCATTAATTCTCTGTGTATCAATTGCTCAATAATGGTCGTGCAATGAGTACGAGCAGCACAATAAAATCTGGAACTGTAAGCGCTACCGCTTCCTACTGCCGTAAAGCGTTGTTTGACCAAGATTCAACTTAACTGGGTGATAAATGAATTGATTAAATAGAATTAGCCATGTACAAAGTGAATTGTTGTAGAGCTAAGGAAAGTTGTGTGTTGCAACGCACCAGATATTTGTACTAGGCGAGATAAATAAATTGAAGTTATCAAACTTCCAACTTAAATAATTTATATTGAAAAAAAACACGTAAATCGTTTGAAAAAATGACCAAACATGCGAATTATTGTGTCATTGGTTATGTAACAATAACCTTCGAACGACAAAAACGTAAAATAAAGATAATAATAGTCGATAATAAATGACGAAAATGCTATACTTTCAGGACTTAACACGAAACGAATTCGATTGGTACATTTGCAATTGGTCATTGGTCAGAAAGGAAGGAGGGCATGCATCTATGGGGAAACCCACCAGCGGTGAAAGGAAAGAAATGTCAGTATTGTACGTCTTGAATAGTCTGTCGGTGGTCGGTTCTCAGTCTTTTTCGTATAGGGTGATCTGTAGATGCGACACCATATGCACACCACTCAAAACACTTCACAAACGAAAACAACTGACGGATTTACGCTCGGGGCATGAGTACGAGCAGCACAATCAATTCCGCTTCCTTTTGGACCGAAGACTGAAAATGCGAGCTTTCCTTTAAATTGAATTTTTGTATCAGTTTTTGTATGTTGTCTATGGAAACAAATGGATTTCCACGTCTCAGGCGAGAACTGCGAGTGCCATCTTGGCGACAGGGCGTGACCAACAAGCGGGTCAAACGCACTGAAAGCGTTAATCCAGTACTTCTTCAAATATGTGATATCTCTTACGTTTAAACGAAATAAATTCGAATTCTCGCACGGTAAACACTTACTTCAAACAGTTCTCCGAAGTTGACGACAACCGTTCCATCGTCTTCGACGTCGTCGTAATCCGGATCGTTCTTCTTCTGTTTCATTTGATAGCTTCCCAAATCGTAAATGAACTCGCAAAGTTCGAGAATTTCCCGATAAATGTGACTTTTAGCTCGCATCCCTCGTTCTTCTGTCTTGGAACCAGCCAGAGGCCTGTAAGCAACGAAACTTGAGTTATTCCCAAACTCTCAAAATACTAAAATTTTAAAAAATCAGAAACGCTTCAGTTAGAAGAACCACACAGTTTTGTACGTTTTCTTCGAGCATTTAGCCAACAAACGAAGTTTCAAGGTCAGCTGAGTTCAAAAAAAGGCAGCTTACGCGATTGAGAGGGAGACAACTGACCCAAATCGGCTCAAAGTTCATATTTAGGCTGAAGGGACTCTATGGGACACTCAAATTCGGGTATGAGTGAAATCAGTCTGTGGCCTATGGCTATCATAGTGACCAGTACACTTCTTTTTTTTAAATAACTCCAACAATTTTGATTAAATTTTAATGTATAGAATCTTTCAAACCCCCAATTGCACCATACGATTTTTGTTCTTGGGAAAATAACGAGAGCGGCGCAATAAATTATCAAAAAGTTTCAAGTAGTTTTTTCCATATAAATCCCCCTCATATGTGATATGACAGTTGAATGACGCTCATAAATCAATTAGGAGCAACTCCAGAAATTCAGGAATTCGAACCACGGCCGTTTCACTCGTTCGCATTTCTCCAAGTGTCATGTTGTGTATCCGTCAGTACAAACTTTTCCTCTAGGATTCCCAATTTATTCTTTCAGTTGCGACGAGTATTCGAGATTTCCATTCGCATTTGCTTGCCGAGATGTCAAGAAGTGCCTTCAGCAGCTATTTTCCATGATTAGAGCACCCTCGTATGTCCATACTGACCAAGGAGCATCGTTCATGTTACAGGACTTGAAAGCATAACTGCCGCTAGTTGGACTACCCCATATAACCCGCAAGGCAATAGAAAAGTATAGCGGCTAAATGGTACACCATGGAAAACAATCGAACTAGCAATTAGGTTGTCTATCCGCCAATGGGAAGTGGTTCTTCAGGACGCACGCACTGCATGCTATTCGGTCAATTGTCTGCACATCCATAAACTGTAACCCACGTGAACGGATGTTCAATCGCCTAAGTCGCTCTAGGAATGGCAAGTCTACTTGGATATTGTGTTACGAGGGGTTTGGAAATGTTTGGAGAGCTGCAGACTCAGGCAAAAATTACAGCGATCACGAGCTTCGACCCAATGCCCAACTTTCGTCAGATTACGAATCTTCGCCTATAACCACTAGACTATACAATGACTGGGGTGCCTACAGTGGCAGTCAGGCCGTACATCTCCCCCCTCACTGTTACCTGCTGCTCCTGGAATGGAGGAGATTCGCTGACGCTGTGAAAGTTCCAGCGAAGAGAAAAATGGTGACGTGGCTACCACAATATGATAGAAAAGTAGAGCGCTGCACTGTGGAGTTGTGCTGTGTGTGCTATGAGAGTTGAGCGAATCCCTGGGAAATACGATCAAAGATTCGAAGAATGGGAGGGGGGGGGGGACAAGGAAAGGATGCTGAATTTTCTTTCACCATTTTTCTCTTCGCTGGAACTTTCACAGCGTCAGCGAATCTCCTCCATTCCAGGAGCAGCGGCTAACAGTGAGGGGGGAGATGTACGGCCTGACTGCCACTGTAGGCACCCCAGTGATCGCAGTCTAGTCGTTATAGACGAAGATTCATAATCCGACAAAAGTTGGGCATTCGATTGGAGCTCATGATCGCTGTAATTTTTACCTAAGTCAGTGGCTCTCCATACATTTACACCCCCTCCCCCCCATCACCCTTCACTTGTAACAATTGAACCCTGGGCAAGTTCTATTGAGGAACTTCGACTGCCGACCCAAATTCGACCCTCTCATTCAGGAGGTTACTCTACTGGATGGAGGGCATGATCATGCTTGCATCCAGTACCCAAATGGTTGGGAGATCATTGTCTCTTCGAGACATGTAGCACTGCTGGGAGCCAAAGGATGCATCAGAACCGAAGAGCGTCAAGCTGAAGACCCACAACCATCAACACCAAGCTTTACTGTCCCAACTACCGACGACTAGGCATCTGTCGCTCCCTGCATTGCCTCAACTCTCACCTCCAACCCCTCCACCGCTCATACAACAAGATAAGGATGTTGATGAGGCACCTCTCCGAAGAAGCCGTACTTGGCTTATTTTGTTCTAAGGGCGGGGATAATGACATAATTATCATCATCAATGTGTCAAGTTGTGTATCCGTTACTACAAACCTTCCCCTTTCCCAACTTAAGCTCTTTAACGGTAATGGAATGAGTCGGAGCAACCCTATTCAGGAACCATTTTGTGGTTTTCTCCGCCCTCTTAAGCGCAAGTACATATGAACTGAGTGAAAAATCGTTGAACGCTTGAGGTTGAATAAAGTTTTGTGAACGCCTCACATTTTGGAGCCACACAGAGATCTGCAACATTCCGGTAATGTTTCGTCAATTTTCCACATTCGTTCAGATACAATTTACTATCAGGGCACATCATTTCTAGTTCGATCGAAATATACAATAGCCGCGTAAACCTGTTTTATCTTCTCCAGTTCGTCAAGTCTTTCCAAGGTAAATACAAAGAGAAATTATTTGAAAAATACATAATGCAGTGAAATCTCTCTCGAGAAATGACGAATGTTATTCATTTTTTGCTTTTATTTACTTACGCAAGAACTCCTATTTGTTTTTGAGAAATGTGTTTGAGTGTGCATGAGTTCCAGTGTAGCTAGAAGGGAGGGCCTTCTGGTCTCACTCTCTGCCTAATGGTAAAATAACATCTGACAACTAACGTGCAAACCCCCCCCCCTCCCCTTCCACTAACTGGCAAGTTTTCCGCTTTATAGAAGAATGTTGTGTTTCGGCCGATATCATCGTTCTGCCTATTGACAGATAAATATATATTAAAAACAACGTACAAAGATTTAATACTCGATTCTACGAGATTTCGATTTTAAAATATTCGGCGTTTTGATCACTATAACTGAAGTTAAGAACCAAGATCCGGTGGATTTTGCTCATACCCTTATTTTGGCGTGCCATGGTAACCTGGGAGCTAGATATCAAGTTTAAGCTGATGTGATTCGGTCGTTTTCTCTAAAAATTGTTTACAGTTTTTTTTTTTCCCCCTAAAGCTCGCCGTGAATGGGGGACGGTGGCACCCAAAAAGGAGAAACTAAATAAATAATAAGTAAGGAAATGTGGAGGGTCCCCAAACTACCCTACGGCGCTAGGGATAGACGAGACGCGATACATATTTAATTCTTCTCGCCTTCGATTGCACTTCTGCGCGGACGCGACGGATTTCTTTTCCTCTTAATCCCCCAAGTAATTCGACCGAGTCGGACGCCCAGAAGATCCCACCGTAGGCCTTTTCGTAACCGCGAAATGAAATATGGCGTCGCTCACCGCAACATTAATATCCCACAGTTCGCTTTTGAGAGTAAAACGATTCAACACTTTCACGGTGGACCGGCTGTGAGGTACAGCTGTAAGAAGCATTGAGCGTTAATGATGTTCATTCCCTGAATCCCTCGGAAGAAAGGTCCTTCTAATCGTCATCGGCACTGGGATTGCCGTTGAGAAGGGTTTTAAGGAAATTCAGCAAAATCGTTAAAAGAACTAATCAAATATATGACGCATCACACAATTTTCCTCGCCCCTGCGTACACTCCACGATTTTCACCGATCAACCAACTAATCCAATACCTGAAAGAACTTGACGTTCAACAGGAAGAAGCTTACACTACCTTCATTGACAAACCAACGTACGCGTAATTGATCGGATGTCGTCGTCGGCTTCAGTTGATGGATTCCATGTCTTATTTTGTTGACTAGGTACTTTATGTGGGTTTCCTCGGTCAGAGTCTTGTCCAAGAAGACACCCAGGTATCGAACTTTCGTGTCCTGCGGTATTGGGTTGTCGTTGATGAGGAGGATAACCTGCCAGCCTGAAAGTTGGCTCTTCGCTTAGTGAATGGGATCACGACAGACATCGAAGAGTTCATCCTGACTCTCCACTTTGAGCACCATTCGCTGGTTGTATCAAGTGTGGATTGGGTTTTGGTGGTTACCTCCTCTGAGCTGTCGTCCACCTGAAGGTAAGCTACATTGCCTGCGAATTGTGCTAGCGCTGCACTCTCCGGTTGATGCAGGTCTGTTGAGAAAAAATTTGTTTGGATCGCTGTGTTGACTACAGTTGGTTAATGACCAATTTTTCCTTTATCGCTCGTTTAGTTCATACATTCTTTCAATCGTGTTCACAGACGCGCACTGAAATTTCTTCAATTGTTGTATTTTTCACTCTGAAGCGTACGAAACGTAAATATCTGAATAAATTATTTTTGAAAAATTCATCAGGCTCTGTAATATTTTCAGTTTCCCTCGTCTTACAGACAAATCATTGCAAAAGTTATCCAAAAATCTACGTTGGGTTGTATTCCGGAATTAGCTCACGTTTTTTTAATGAGCATAATTAAATTGGCTAATTGGACTAGACCTTCAATTTTTTAGAGAACTCTCGCATCACACGGACGAGATTTGCGTGAAATTGTGAGAAACTGCTGTAAAATCGTATTTCGTCGACCTTTTTCCTTCCTTTGGCTCTACGAAGTAGAAAGGGAAGTTACGTAATCGGCTGAAACATTATTTTTTAGTTCTCTTAAGATCTTTACGTTTCGAACTACTGAGTCCAAAAAATGTTCTGTGTGTGTCTGTGAGACTGAGAAAATCAAATTAGCTCAAACTTGATATCTTGCTCGCGGATTAGCACGGGACGCCAAAATAAGGGTATGAGCAAAATCCGCCAAAAACTAACTATAGTTATCATAGTGATCAAAACACCAAAGATTTTTTTTCCTCAAAATCGGCTCGATCGATTTCGATTAATTTGTTAATATACACAGCTCCAGATAAGATGACGATACCATAAAATTCCCATTTGTGGGAAAATAACGAGAGCAGCACAATAAATTATCAAAATTTTCTACAACGAGTTGAGCATGTTTTGTTTATAAATTTGCTCAAACGTTACTAGGTTCTTCATAAAGATTCAGGTGGTAATTCAACCAAGTACCTATACGATGAGCGCTTCATAACGCTCATAAGATGTATAGGAACTACTCTAGAAAATCCGGAGTTTCTACCACCGCCGTTTCACTCATCGCCGTTTCTAAACGAGTTTACCCAATAACTCTGGAAAAGTGATTATTATACTTCTCTAAAAAATCGGGTTTACACTCTCATTAATTCTCTGTGCACCAATTGAGGCACGAGTACGAGCAGCGCAATAAATGCCGGACCTGTAAGCGCAACCGCTTTCTCCCGCCGTGAGGGTGACGTTTCAAATGAACTGAGTGAAAAAAATATCTGGTGCGTTGCAACACACAGCTTTCGTTAGCTATCCGCCAATTCACTTTGTACATGGCTTTTTCTACTTACTCAATTCATTTATCTCTCAGTTTATTTGAACTTGGTCAAATAACACTTCACGGCAACGGACAGAGCTTACAGTTCCGGAATTTATTGTGCTGCTCATACTCATTCCCGGATCATTATTGAAAAATCGGAACATAGAGAATTAACGAGGTCGTGAACACGATTTTTTTGAAGAGGATAGTAATCACTTTTGCAGAGTTATCGGGTAAAAACTTTGATAACTGGTATTAAGCGAAACGGCGGTAGTTGAAATTCCGGAATTTCTGGAGTCAGCCCCATGTATCTTATGAGTGTTTTTAAACACTCACCCTGTAGGTATTGCATTGGACTGTTACACCAATCTTTTTAACATTCTAGTAATATTTGAGCGGAGTTTATAAGAAAAAAATGGCGCTAATATCGATTTTTCGTCGAAAATTGTGATAATTTATTGTGCTGCTCTCTTCATTTTCCGACGAATGGAAATTTTATGGTATAATTGCCTTAGTAAGAGCTATCAATAAAAATAAATTATTCAAAATCGTTAGAGCCGTTTTTGAGAAAAAAAAATTGGTGTACTGATCACTATGATAACTATAGTTAACTTTCAGTGGATTTGGGTCATACCCTTTTTTTGACGTTCCTTGGTAACCTGCTGGCTAGATATCAAGTTTGAGCTGATTTGGTACGGTCGTTTTCTCTAAAAATCGTTGACAGACGTCGGACCATTTTCCCAAATAGTGTTTTTCGGACTCAGGAGGGTCTGAAACGTAAAGATCTGAAGAGAACTCAAAATTGCTTTTCAGCCGATTACATAACTTTCCTTTCTACTTTACAGAGCCAAGGAAAGTAATAAATATTTTGTACAGTTAGCACCAAATAATGTGTCATTACAGTCAAATACGGGAGCATCACAACTCATTGTGAAAAATTTGGTCAGAAAACGATTTGAGTGCAGTTTTTCTTAACGTAAAAAGCTCACACGACACTAGCGCTCACAATAAAATCAGGGTGTTATTTCAATGCCCTTTCCGTACGATAAAAGTTTATTATTGGGCATAAAATAATCGAGAACAACCTCAGAAATTCAGAAATGTCAATGTCGGCCGTATGTTTGGGTAATGTTTTGCTCTATGCGTTCCCTATAACTCCGGAACCCTGATCACAAACCACTCCTTAAAGAAATCATTTCTGCTGTGGGTTTGTAAATTAACATTGCGATATAAATAGCAGCCGCCCAATAAATTCCGGAACGTTAAGCGCCACCACGTTCTTCGTAAAGCGTCAAGTTCTGTTGTACCAATTTATGATGAACTGAGTGACAAATAGATGGAATTAGTCGCTAAAGAGATGAATTATATAATGCATCGCACTACTACGATGATAATCAATCGCAGAGTGAACTTAGCCTTAACCTCGAGAAGCCCGCAGTACCGCGATATATTTTTGTTCTATAGGAAACCTGCCCAATTTACTCGCTCTGCCTTAAAGTGTTTACCTGGCTGATTAATATGGGTCCTGGGAATGTGGACAGCATTCTCAGCAGCGCTGATGTCTGACGGAGGCACTGACTTGTTTTCCCTTCTTTTGATCCTAATTATCTACCTACTTAATTTGAAGAACTGTGCAAACTTGTAGAAATAAGGAAAGTCAATTATGTGCTCATAGCACTTACTACACGTCTACTTCTTCTGGGGAAACCTCTATTAATTTAAATAAGTTCGAGTTATTTTTGTGTGGAAACTCTGACCCGCCCATTGCCGTCCAACGGGTCACATTATTCACCGTATAATTCGCTCAAATGTATAAATTATTTTCGAATAAATTAATATTCTTCTTTCTGACAATATTTAGCTATGTTCCATAATAGTAGTGGGATGGTCTACCAATTAGATGCCTCTTAATTCAAGTACTTTCTGTTCTGAACGTAAATGATTCCAATGGCGCGTGAACTACGACAGGCTTTTTTCCCAGAGAATCAGGCCGAAGAGAGTAACGAAAATTCCCTTTCAAATCTCCGGAAAGCGACGAGAAGAGTCTGGAAAAAACGTGTCGTAACCTCGTCGTTAACCCCCCCCCCCCCACGCCCCTAACTAACGCCAAAACGAAAACTTTCGTCGCGGGTTGTCCTTTCTGCGCTTTTCTTTCAGTCTCGTTAATTCCGCGGCGCCTCCTCACGAAAAGAGCGGCCTGAGAAAAATTCCCAGGCGTTTCCACCTCGACTTCCTGATATTCCGACAATACGCTAAAAACAACGACGGTTAATTAACTCTCGTTTATACGAATTCGAGCTCAATTAACAGGATTAACGATTTCAGGTCGAGTTTCCGCGGATGCCGCATAACCGGCTTCACGTAACTTCCCGGTCATCGGATGTACGAACCATTCACTTTCCTGAGTCGTGGCAAACGGAAGTCTCGTTCTCGTCTCAAGGCGGCCGTTCTCCGACATCCTCACAACGGGACTCGTATAATCCAAACGAAAGATGTACGAGATATCACTTCGTCCTGAAGATTTTTTCTTTTCAAGCCCGTGATAGGCGTATCATCAGTTTTATAAATTAATATTTACAACTGGCGGCCACAGTCTTCAAATGGACCGACAGCATTCTGACACTTGCACTTACAGCGTTTTTAGTGTCATTGAGATGTCCTAGGGTCGACAGTCTGCCGAGAATGTGCTGGGGGCGACGTAGTCTTAAGGTGGTAGGACGAGGGAGACCTTCAGTCACCAGATCTGAAGAGTTGGATGCCAAAGAAGAGTGTCTTGGCACCACGATAAAGTAGTTCTCCGGGGGTGTATAACTTGAAATCAGCATAGTGTGGCGTTCCTCACGTAGGGAGAGGTCTATAATCCACTTCTGAGGGAAGTGGATTTGGTTGCGTGCCTATGTCCAGATTGGTCTTATTAAATTGTCGTTTGACACAATCGAGAATGTGTCAAATGGTCGCTTCAACCAGATTCGAATTTTCGACAGAAGTTGAGAGACATGAGGTGAGAAAGTTCAAGTTTCGCCTAAGTTCAAGTTTCGCCTAAAGTTCAACCTAGATATCGGGAGCTCTCCGCTTTCGGGATCAACAATCCCTTGGAGTAAATCTCTGGTTCAACAGAACGCAGTTTCTAGGAGAATGTGACGATTGAAGTTGTGGAGGCATTGATTTTAATTATCCATTTCGAACTCCATTGTCCGACCAGTCATACCGCGGCTTTTACTGACATACCACCCTATAGGTTATTGATAAGACTGCCAACATGTTCTGATATTATGGAAGAGAAACTTAATTTTTAAAGATGAGTTGACAAAACGACGTTTTGGACTATCTAACGAGCATTATTAAACTTCCATCGTATAGGTAGCTTATTGGACTACCACTCTGATTTTTCTAAGAACGCTGGTAACCTACGAGGGAGATTTATAACGGATAAATCACGCTAAAATATATTTTGGTCGCCATTTTCGATAATTTAATGTGCTCCTCTAGTCATCGTCCCACAGTAGGATTGTATTATTCTGAACTGTAACTACATACAATTTATTCAGACTCTTTGGAGCATTTTTGAGAAAATAAAATTGTTAGTGTTTCGATCACTATGATAACTATAGTTAGCTTTGGACCGATTTGGCTCATACCCTTATTTGGGCGCCCCATGTTGCCATGTAGTAATTAAGTTTGACGTGATTTCGTTAACTTGCCAATTTGCTCAAACGTCGTTTCTCGGACGGAAGCCCGAAAACGCCAAGATTTGAAGGAAACTCAACTCCCCCCCACTCCCGTTATACTAATCACATAACTTTCCTTCCTCCATCGTGTAGGGCCATGGAAAGTAATAATTGTCGGTCAAATTGTTGTTGCGTCGCTCCATTTTCTTCTACCTTTTCAAACCCTAAAAAGAGGACTATCATTCGACAGTGAAACTCCGTTTAAGTAGTTGGGGAATGACGCGTTCTGTACATCAACTTACAACCTGTTTCTTCTCGGCCGACGAGAATAACAAGAAGGAAGAAAAAAAAGAAGAACAGCAGCCTTTTTTTTCTTCTTCAACGTCGGGTTAAAAGCCGTGAAAGTTCCTGTCGAACCGTCGGATTTCGTTGTCCGCTTCGAGTTTTCCGAACGGGCTCCGTGAAATGAGGGACCGACCGGTTAAAACCGAAAGGGAGCGAACGGTTAAGCGGGAAGAGAGTAATAAAAAAAGAGAAAAAAAAGTGTATGTGATGCGGGGAAAGGGGAAATAGGACGTTCGGAAAAACGGGGCTTTCCCGTTGAAATCGGTCAAAGGCGAGAGGAACTTTACGGACGAAGGAAAACTATTTACAGACACAACTCAACTGAGCCCTGCAGTGTATACCGAGTGAATTGATGAAAGTGTGACGAACTTTGCCGGCACATTTTACTCCAAAAAAAAATCCTAAGCAGCTTAAGCCCAATTTTCCTTACGAAGATGAAGCACACTTGAAAAATTTTTACTATAAATTAGTGTGGTTTTTAATCACTCAAGTTGTATCACATAAACTGTCAGTGTTCACATTAAAATATTTGGTGCGACGCATTACACAACTAATAATTTAGTTTACACGTAGAAACTGGCAATTTATTGAGTTGCTCCCACTTACTCCACGACGAATATTATAATCAGTGCACAGGTATGAGACTGCCAATACGGTTTTTTTTTTGAGAAGGACCGTGTTTATTCTGGAATTATCGTACAACTGGGAGAAATGGTATTAAGGGAAACGGCGGTTGTTGGAATTATAGAATTTCTAGAGTTGCTTATAATCATCTCGAAAGTGTTATTAACTCTCATGGCATAAGGAGTTTAGTAAACTGCCCTCCTAATTTTCGTGAGACCGCTGGTTATGACCGAGATTTATGAGAATAAAAACCGCGTTATAATCGGGGTTCTCCCTAATTTTAAATAATTTATTGCGCTTCTTTCGTCATTTTCCCGCAAATGAGAATTTTTGTACTACTGTTGGCGTTATTTGTAACCGCTCATACAAAAAATGTAATCAAAACCTTTTTGAAGAAAAAAACAAACAATTTGGAGTCGTAGTTATTCCATGGCCGATTTCGCTCGTGCCGTTATTTCGACGTTCGATAGTGATCTGGAGGCTAAATATTAAATTGGAGGGGATTTGGTTCGGGTGTTTTGTCTTCTATCGTTTCACGCGTACGTTGGCCTTACGATCGGACAAACACGTCAAGTATATGTGTGTGAACACACGTCCATTGAGAGCTGAGGTGTGTTCACTAAGGGTGTTCTGGCCCAGCGTGGTATGAAAGGATCCACCTTTCTTCAAACCGCGGTACAACAAAATAAGTGTACGGGCGAAATCTGCCCCTAACTAACTATAGACATCATAGTGATCAAAATACCGAAACTATTACGATTAAATGTTCTTGTCGACAGCACAGCGGCCATTTAACATTTGAAGAAAATGACGAGTACAGCACAATAAATCGACAAACATTTCGACATAATCGATTTCAGTGCGTTTCTTCCTTTACAAATCCCGATCATACGACAGTAGAGTTCCGAACAATATCTTGATGGTAATCCAATAAGCTATTTATACCGTAGAAGTGTAACTAAAATAATAAAAGTAATAAAATAATCAGGAACGACCTAATAAGTTCCGGAATTCCACTTTTTCCCCAGAGTTTCCCACATAATTCCAAAACTGTAGAATCTAATTACTTGACGGAGGCCGTGGAATAAGTAGCAGCAGCGCAGTCAATTCCAGAACCGTAACCGTTACCGATTTCTTCGTAGAATGTGTGATCGGATAAGCTGGAATTTCCGAGGGGCTGAGGAAAATCGTGTGATGCGTCGCACTAGATAGTCGTTACGGCGCCCCTAAAAACGCTCAAACCCGTTTTTCAGCACGTATTTTCTGTTCGATATTATTGATTGAGCTCACAAATCATCTTGGTCATCTAAAAATGTACTGCAGGCCATATTGTATAAATATGGGCACAACACCGCACTAAATATGGAAAACTGTACCTTTTTTCAATTGAACGATATAAAAACGGTGTTTGGGAACCAAGATGATTTTTTTTTTTAGTCCAAACGTATATAAATGGGGTAATGCGTTTGTTATTAGTTCAAGCGTATGTCTGGGGAGTCCGTTGGACCTACCTGGTGCAAACCCAATGGCGCGAGGGGGGGGGGAGGTACTAGAGATACAGCTGGACACTGAAGAGGACTTTCCAACAGGTTCGTTCCTCTCATCTCCGAAAGGCAGGGAATGTTAGCAAATACCTGCCTGGGGTTCCTTATCTCTCACTCTCAGCGAAGTAATGTGTTACAAGTAACTTCGAAGGGTCCTTCCAATCGAAGAACCAGCTCGGGATACTGATACTGTATGGGCTTTGGGTTCTGTAGCCCAACCCAGTCGCCGATCAGGTGTCTCCTGCTGTGGGTAGGCCGTTAACCTGCAACCTCGACAGGGCCACTCGTGGAAGACTTAACCCAAAGGCTGAAGGATCATCGCTGATTGACACATGTTCACCAAGGAGTGCTTGGGCGTTGACGATTCTGTTACAACATTGAGACTTGCGGGATGTTCCAAAGATCAATCGATTCTACCAACTGAAAATGTTGAACTGGACTTCGCGAATTTTCTCGAATTCCTACGTTTCTTTTTTGGTTCGTCCGACGGTCTAGTATATATTGTCTTCTGACTGTCCCACTAGTGGGATGTGCACCCAGGCCAGATGACCTATTTTGCCGGTCCTAATATCTTACTGGTCAATGCCTAGCCTCCTAAGAAAGCCAGGTAGTTACTGAAAGAGTCCTCGTTGGTATCCATCCTGGGAGAAGTGGTGCCAAAGACCAAAAGTCGCTCCCTCTCAAGTCTCTGGCACTGGGCCAGGGCATGGTAGGGAGTCTCCTCATCCGTGCCACACCACCTGCATCGAGGGGTGTCGACTATACCCATAACATACATGTGTTTGTTCATTCTGCAATGCCCAGTTATGATCCCAACAATCAGCCTTAAGTCCTTCCTCTCCATCCTCCGAGGGTTGTGCCTTATCTCACTTGATTGCTCTGAGACAAGGCGTTTGGAGTGTCTCACTCCTGCGGCATTCCAGATTGTCTGATGCAGTCTTCTGGCGTGTTCTCCCGCAGTCCTTTTTACTAGTGACAGAGAAATCCAACAATGGGGCGGTGGCCCAATAGGTACCATAGATGTAGTTCGTTCATACGTTCGCCCTCTCATTTCCAATGATCCCCTTGTGTCCTGGAATCTAATACACATTAACTCTATTCGCTCTTCGCCACATCCTACACTCTCGCACCAGTTTTGACTCGTGCACTAGTTCATTAGCGTCTTGCACGACGCCTGACTATCGGTCAATATATTGATAGTTCTGTTGGTACAGCCTTTCTCATGCATTAGGACTGCCTCGGCGATAATAGCGTAAATCTCTGCTTGAAAAAACGATGGAGTGGGGCCTAGGGCAATATACGTGCCACTCCTTCCAGAGCCATATATCCACACCCCGGATCCTGTTCCCTCCGGAGTTTTTGATCCGTCTGTAAGGATATTGATGCCATTGGCGAATATCGCTGTTCCATGGAACTCCCAACGCCTGAACATTATATTTCCTCTCGAACTCAAACATGGGCACAATTGCGTCCGTATAGCCAGGTGTCCATTAGTCGCCTTTGCCACCCTAGCTATAATGAGCTTGGTGAGTCTGTAAGCCTCTGTCTTGACATAAATGTTCAGGGGGAGAAGGTCGAACAGTCATGGTGATGATGGGTGAGGTCTTCATCACCCCCGCTACAAGTAGGCACCCCAGACGGTCTGGTAACTCCTTCGATTTGTTGGTAAGGGGTTGTGGTTGTTGAAGCTGTGTACTCTCAAATAGGAACAGAGAACGACGTCGGTCGAAGTCTCAGTCTTCCTGCCGTCGGAGTCCATTGCTTCTCTCCAAGTCTTCCTATGTTGGTACAGTTCTTGAGAGGTTGAATATCTAAAATTATAATAAGGTGGACCGGCGCTGCTATTTTTCATAGATTCCTCCGACTGATCATCACAAAACCGCGAACAAAGCTAAAGAGCGTGAAGCGTCAGACGGGAAAATTCAATAGAGCGTCCGTTTGGAATGACCTAACACGCAGGCAAATGAGGGACTCAGACCTTGCCGCTGGCCTTCCGAATCGTAATACACGAACATCCGAGTGCTTCTGAGTGAAAACGAAATATAAGACCCAGATCGTTCGATGAGCGGAACGAGTCAATGGTTGATTTTATCTCTGGCCAGTGGCTCGTTGTGCGAATTAGGAAATATACACAACAACTTAAAACACCGGAGGAACCTGCAGGAGACAGCCCTGTCTGAATCTCATCCACTTCGCCTGCTATGGTTCTGAGGTAGTACGCAATGTTTTCAGTGCAGAGGAAGAACAACTAGTTCTCATCACGATTTCCCATCAACCTGTGCGCAACTTCCCATAAATAGTGAAACAACGAACAAAAAACAGTTTTTACCCTATTGCCCAACAACGATAACTAACTTTACCAATTCTTCCTCATTTTAAGAACAAGTTTGGCTCAATTTCCCTTTCCTCCTAACAACCCCTCTATTTCCTTGAAATTTCCCCAACGAGTTTTACTTGTTTCCTCTCAATTCATTTACTTTCCTTAGCTACACATTAACCTGAAAAAACGTAATTCGCTGGAAAAAGTGTTGAGTTTTCTTCAGACCTTAACAGATGTACCGTAATAGCACCATTTGGGAAAATGATCTGTGTGTTCGTGAACGCAATTGAATGAAAGCGCTTGAACCAAATTACTTCAAATTTGATATTCGCCCTGCAGATTACCGAAGGTATTAGGGTATGAGCTAACTCGGCCCGACACTAACTATAGCTATCGTGGTGATTAAAAAAACCAAATAGTTTGACCAAGGATTATGATTCTAAATAGCTTGAAGTATGATTGTGATGAATATAAGTGATTATGATTCTAAATACCGAATATCTGGCGAAGAAAATCGATTCGCAGTGTTTGTTTTTTAAATCCTGCTCGTACGTTATTAGCGTAATTAGAAAAATCAGAGTGGCAGTCCAATAAGCTACCTGTACGACGAGTGCTTAGTAACGCTAGCAATATAATTAGGAGCAACCTTAGAAATTCAGCAAACTCACACCAACGCCGTTTCAGTTATTAGCATTTCTCTCAATAAACACAATCCTCAAAAAACTCGAATAAACAGTCTCATAAATCGTTCGCGCATTGATAGCTCAATAACGACAGCGGCATAAGTTCGAGTACCTTAATAAATTCCACGACTGACTGAAAAATGGACTAAATTAGCAACTATAGCCACGAATAACGTTGAATGCGCGGGGAATTGAGGAAAATTGCGTGATGCGTCGCACCGAACATTCGTGTGCTATTTACAGACCAACCATTTTTTCTCACCTTTGCGGTAATTTATTCGGACTTGCATAAAGAATATAACTCCATTCCCCTGCGAATGTAACTGTTTTTCAACAATTTTCACACAATTTTTCTACATCTGTTACTCAACATCTCTATAATGATCTTTTGTACTCAATTTTCAAAATTGTTAATGTTGTTTACACACAGCAATTGTTAAGTTGCTTACAGACTTTGCACTCAATCTCCAGACGAATGTTATCATTTTTCCTGAATTATTTTTGTAATTATATGTTTGACATTACTAACGATTATAACTCAATCCTGAAGTGAATTTTATCGTTCTTAGACAATTTTCAAACGTTTTTTCAATATCTATTACACATCATCTGAATAATTGTTGGCAACATCTTACTGACCTTTTGTACTCGATTTTAAAAAGATGAACGAATTTTATCATTCATAACAGATTCTCAATAAACTTGGTCTCCATTTTTTGCTGACATGCGTGAATATTATCAAGTGACTCTCCTGCGAATTTTATCGCGTTTTTCAACCATTTCCTCGCATTTTTCCAACAACATTTACTGAATATCTCAATAATTGTGACACGTTGATATTTTGTCATGCATAGGTGGCGCATATAACCTTAACTTCGTACTCAATTTTTAAACCAATTTCGTTCTTTTTTCTCGACAGTTCTTTACGAATTTTTCAATAATATTTAATCGATTCGACTTTTTTTTTCTCTGACTGTAAAAAAAGAGTTTCCGTAGTTAGAATTCACTGATGTTTTCAACTACTCGGAAATTAATTTGGGTGACAAGTTACATTTTACAATAGCGATATGTCGTACTCACTTGCCGTAGTCACCTTCTCCTGGGCGGGGGGACGGGGAGCGTCCCGACCTGTTGAAACCGGCGGAAAACGGGTTCAGACTTTGAGTTTCGAGGTGTTTGCTCGCGTGAGCGTTAAATTGCGATATCATGTCTCGCAACGAAGTCATTTTGAACCAAAAAATACAAAAAGTTAAAAGCTCGAAAAAATTCAAAATAATGCTCGAATTTTCGTCCAAAAATCCCCAAAATCAAGAATCTTTACTGCCAAAAAGAAAGGTTTCGCGGGAAGGAGGGGTACGTGGGGGGAAAATGACGACGAGACCGATAGAAATGAATAAGACGTCACAGAACGAAACTGAACGGAACGGAAAGATGGATGTGGATGTGGACTGACCGCGCGGAAGATGAGATCTGAAGCGCGTTAGGGCGGAGCGGAGTGGTTTTATATCGGGAAAGCCGCAGAGTGAGGGGCTGCCCGAATATCTGCGACCCTTCGGCTTCAGAAACGTCATTTGGACTATCTGGCCGAGCCAGAGACGACGATATGACATCATTTATTATCCTACGGAGAGGGGGGGGGGGGAACATTTCCAAAAATTAGCGCTAAACATAATTAACTGAAATTACCAAGGATTTTTTCGTCAATTTGTCAAAATGTTTTTGCCGAAATTACTAAGGAACATCACAGTTTTCCAACAATTGCTGGACTTCATACTCTCAAACTTGCTCGAATGTTTTTTACACAACTATTCTGATACATGTTGCTCAATTGTAACATTAATTTTCGATTAGATTTTGCGATTGTTGAGTGTTTTCATATAATCGTCGAGATAACGGCTGAACAAAATAGGCCGTATTTACAGTGCAGATCAAACGTGGGCGCCATGTAATGGCAAAAAGCAAAATTGAAACTACTTTCATTTTTTTTTAAACGGCTTTAACCGGTTGGATTAAATTTGTTTAGGAACGGTTCTTACGAGCATATAGAACGGCGTCGATAGGTGATAGCAGGCTGCTAGCCCTTGGACCTGTTCCTGGACATGCAAGTGGCCAGAATAAGAATAACACAGCCGGACCGGAGTCACAGTAGCCACGGAGCAGGGTCTGACAAGACGAATAGCGGGTAAGAACAGCAGTAAAGAAAAAAAAGCGAGGAGGCGCAAGAATGGCTGATAGACAAATGGCAGGCCTGCTGGGAGAATGATGAAACAGGCAGGCACACTTACGAAATGTTCCCTGAAGTAAGAAGGAAAGGGAAGTCAGTTTAAGACGATCTGTGCCAGCTGTACACCGGACATGAGTTAAAGGGAGAAGCTTGGGAAGATGCCCCTGAGGGCACAGGTGTAAAACAGCTAGCCATATCCTATGAGAATGCAGTGTGTATGAGGAGAGGATGTTGCTCACAGGTAGTACCCAGTATGAGGGGCAGCAGAAACTGTTAGTAGAGCAGCTAAATGGAGAGTTTTGCTGAAAAATGGCACAGAAGGCGAGGCTCGGGCCTCAATATGGGTGAATGTACGTTATTTGGAGCGAATTTCAGTCTGTGTACTATTGTGTGTTGTGTATGTGTAGGTATATGCAAGGTGGAAAACCCCAAGACACAGGAAGAGGGGGAAGAATACCGAGCTCGACGGACTGTGTGCCAAATGTTCCGCTCCTGCCCAATTAAAACCAAAAATAAATAATTAACCTTAGAGGTCCGAAAACTCCGTCTCAGCCATCCAAAAACCTGGCACCGCCACGAGGTCCAGCCTGGACATGCCATGTGGTATGACGGAAGCCAGGAGGGTACGGGATGGAAGGCGCGTCACTGCTAAAGTCAAAGCAGATGGGGTGTCCGGAAAATCTCATAAGCGAGGTGCGGATGGGTTGTTATTGGACACGTATGAGGCCTGGGTGCAACCGCCTTCCCACCGGTCAGGAACAGCAGGTTCTCATCGACAAAAAGCGAATTATGTGTAGTTTTTCCTTTACAAATCCCGCTAATATGAGACTGACATTTTCAGGCAAATCTAAGTGGTAGTCCAATAAACTATTCACACGAGGTGAGTTTAATAACGCACGTAAGATAATTTAAAAACAGGAATACAAGGTCTGGAATTTAAACCACCGCCGCCTCACTTGCCACCACTCGAAAAGCTTTTTGCAAGGTAATTCCAAATCAGTAAATACGAGCCTTTTCACACAAGTCAAATTGAAAGTCTCGTTAACTATTCTCGATAGTGGTCGTGGAATATCAACCGCCGTCAATTTTTACTTTCCGCTACCCAGGTAGCGATAGTATGGTGATCAGGAAAACAAATTTTGAGTTATCTTCTGAACTTCACGTTTTGAGGCCGCGCGTAGTGAACTCAAAAAACCTGATTTCGGCGGGTGATCCGTATGCGTACGAGTATGTCTGTAGTTCGATTTGTGGGAGAACGGCTGAACCAATTGAGCTAGTTCTTTTCCCTTTCCTTCTTACTTCAGGGAACATTTCGTATTTCGTTTTTTTCGTTTTTTTTTCGTGGGCCTGCCTGTTTCATCATTCTCCCAGCGGGCCAGCCATTTGTCTATCAGCCATTCTTGCGCCTCCTCGCTTTTTTTTCTGTACTGCTGTTCTTACCCGCTATTCGTCTTGTCAGACCCTGCTCCGTGGCTACTGTGACTCCGGTCCGGTTGTGTTATTCTTATTCTGGCCACTTGCATGTCCAGGAACAGGATGCTAAATCGAACTAGAGACACACACACACACGGGCCACGCGCCGAAATTAGGTTTTTTAGACTCAGTAGGTCTCAAAACGTAAAGATCTGAAGAAAACCGAGATTTTGTTGTTTTTTTTACACGATTGCTATACTTTTCTTACCTTTGGGGTAGCGGAAAGTAATATCAGGTGCGACGGATCACACAACTTTCCGTGGCCTCGCGTTCATATTGCGATTCTCTCAAGTCTCGCGACTAATCAAATCTGTTTTTCATTCTGTTTACAACAACGTCGTGCCTAACAGCGGAAGACGCTTATAGTTTCGGAATATATTGTGCTGCTCCTAGTTACGCCACGATCATCATCGAGAAATCAGTTCACAGATGATTTATAAGATAATGTCTACGTGATTTGAGAATGATGACGTTCAGCGTTTTCGATTGGTCGGTTAAAAACTGTGATAAATGGTACGAGGTAAAACGGTGGGGGTTGACATTCCGGAATGTCTAAAGTAGCTCCTATATACCTTATGAGTGTTAACAACCATCGTATAGACGCTCGACTTGGTGTGGACTACCACATTAATTTTTCTGAAGGTCCTAGTTACATTTGAACGGGATTTACATGGGGAAAACCGTTAAAATCGATTTTCGTCGAAATGTTGGGTAATTTATTATGCTGCTCTCAATATTTTCCCACAAATGAGAATTTTATGGTATTGTCGTGCCATTTGGTGCTGTCCGTACAAACAATTGCTAGAGCCGTTTTTTAGAAAAAAATTTAGTGTATTGACCCCTATGATAACTATAGCTAGTTTTGGGTGTAATTCCCTTCATAACCTTGATTTGGCGTCTCATGGTTACCAGCTAGATATCAAGTTTGAGCTGATTTGGTTCAGCCGTTTTCTCTCAATCGCGTTCACACACACACACACACACGCTCAAACTATTTTCCCAAATAGTGTTTTTCGGGCTCAGCAGACCTTAAAACGTAAAAAAACCTGATCTTTCACAATATTTTCCCTCCGTTCGCAAAGATGAGAAGGAAAACGAGAGAACGGATTCGAATGACTCATCTGCCGACCTCTCGAGTTCCGCTCAAAAAGTTGACAGCCGCCTTCGTCTCGAGAGACGAAGAGCGTCACAAATTGAGGAATTGGCAGAGGAGCTTGTTGTTTATCCCCTGCCCTGCCCTTTTTTTCGCCTTATTTTTATTTTTCATTTTCCTCGGCGGCTGCTCTTAATTTAGAAAAACCGCTCAGCTCACCTGCCGCAAAACTAAATGGAGGATAAGGAAATTGTACGAGTCGAGCGAGCACCTGCTCAAACCTGGCAGTGCCCGAGTTATACACTTTTAATAAAATGCTCCAAAAAATACGATTAGAAATCGATATTCAGCTGTCGATTATTTACGTTTAACGCAAATGATAAGCGATGCGCCGTGATCGGTACAAAAAGTTGAGTTGCCAAGTGTAGCGAAAATATCAGGTGCGACGCATCACACAAAGTTCCTCAGCTCCACGTACATTAAGCTATTTCTGTGGACTGAGCTACTTATCCAATATACGTTTCACTCAGTTCATTTGCACTTGGTTAAATAACTTATACATTTACGTAGAATATGGTAGCGCTTACAGTTCAGGAATTTATTGAACTGTTCCTACTCATGCCAGAACGGTTATTGAGCAATTAATGGACAGAGGGGTTTATGAGACTTTCGATGTGATGTTTGTCAAAAGGCGGTTTTTTACTGTTTCGGAATTATAATGTAATACCTGTAAGAAACGGCAGTAAGCGAAATGACGAATGTTGGGATTCTACAATACCTGCGAATGCTCCCAATTTTTTATGAGTTATTAAACGCTCGTCGTATACGTATTTTATTCGACCTCCTACTTTTCTGAGCATTCTAGTATCATCTGAGCAAAATTGATAAAAGAGAACCCCGCGCCAAAATCGGGTTTCCTCAAATTTTAATATTTTATTGCACTGCCCTCCTCATTTTCCCAAGCACGGGAATTTTATTTTACTGTTGCGTTATTTCAAGCCATCTAAATAAAAAATTTTGAGAAAAACAAATTTGGTGTTTTGATCACTATGATAACTATAGTGAGTTTCGGGACCGATCATGCTCATACCGTATTTTGAAGGCCCACGGCGATCCGCATTTTAAATATCGTATTCGAGCAGATTTGGTTCAGCCGTTTTCACAATCTCGGTACTGAATAATGGTCGTGGCAAGAGTGGGTAACTTAATAAATTTCGGAACGTTGATCAATGTTCTACCAAGCTCCTACAAAATAACTGAAACTGGAAGAAAGTGGCGTCGCATCAGTTTTTTTTATTACTTTCCTTGGCTCTACAAAATAGAAAGAAAAGTTATGTAATCGGCTGAAATTTTTTTTTTGAGTTTTCTTCAGATCTTTACGTTTCAGACCCCCCTGAGTCCGAAAAACACTATTTGGGAAAATGGTCTGTGTGTGTGTCTGTGAACGATTTCTAGAGAGAACCACCGTACCAAATCAGCTCAAACTTCATATATATAGCCTGTAGGTTACCATGAAACGCCAAAATAAGGGTATGAACAAAATCCACCGAAAGCTAACCGTAGTTATCATGGT
Organism: Pachypeltis micranthus; assembly: GCA_020466155.1. NCBI lineage: Eukaryota > Metazoa > Arthropoda > Insecta > Hemiptera > Miridae > Pachypeltis > Pachypeltis micranthus. The sequence goes on along the minus strand of CM035770.1, from coordinate 51,466,276 downwards.
GATCAAAACACCAAATATTTTTTTTCTCAAAAATGGCTGTAATGATTTTGATTAAATTTTTTATATTGATAGCTCCCAATATGGCAACTATACCATAAAATTCCCATTCGTGGGAAAATGACGAGAGCAGCACAATAAATTACCAAAACTTTCGGCGAAATCGATTTTAGCGCGGTTTTTAGAGAAAACAACTGTATCAAATCAGCTGAAACTTGATGTCTAGCCTACAGGTTACCATGGGACGCCAAAATAACGGTATGAGCAAAATCCACCGAATGTTAACTATAGTTATCATAGTGATCAAAACACCAAATTTGTTTTCTCGATTTTGCTTAAATTTTTTATATTGATAGCTCTAAATAAGGCAATTATACCATAAAATTCTCATTAGTGGGAAAATGACGAGAGCAGCACAATAAATTATCATAATTTTCGACGAAAAGCGTTTTTAGGCCTGTGGGCACGAGGTGACAAGTCAAGCTGACGGGTGGTTAGAGTGAGGCGGGAGGTAATGCAAATGATGAAACGGTTACTTTCGTTGCATTGTGCCCCAAGTTTTTTCAATCAGTAGACTTTGGCTGATTATAATTACTGTGATTTCATGTGTGAGAGGCAGTGTATGACCCCAGGCCAGGGAGAAAAGGTTATTTCCCAAGAGTTCCTTGAACTAGTACAATCTGCCTCACTGTGATTTCACTATTGTCTATCTAGACGCAGTCATACACCTTTGAGACTCGTTCCATCCCACCCAGCGTAGAAAAATGCCGAGAAAACGATACTAAACACGACGTAGATGCGATAAAACTGTTAAAACTTGAGTTTTTGCTAATTTGTCTAACCATTTTTTTGCCCATCACTACCATGGGTTCCATCCAATCGAATTACCGACCAGGCAGACACAATAAACACCAAATGGTATTTTTCTGCGAAAAAACGGATTTTATTAAACCATGTTAAAGGCAAAATGTGACCCAGACTCCTGAAACGTTAATTGTCAAATTTTGAGGAGGGGGCCGAGAAGGGGGTGGTTGTAATGAAATGTTATTCACCGAAAACATTGGCGTATTATTCAGAATGAATAATAAACGAAAATAAGAAGAAAATACAAAATTTCTTTCCGGCCGTTTAAATTTATTTACTTTTTGCCACGTGGGCTAAGGAAAGTAAAAAGAAAGTACAACACATGCCTCACCAGACCAAGGGTTGAGTTGTCTGAGTTTCTCAAGGAACATTACCAGATGGCAGGGGCCAAACAAACCTGCATCTACAAAGGACATCACCACACAAAGAGAACTGACTCTACAACAGCTGACGTTCTAGTACAAAATTAGTTGGCACAGCGTCTGGCAGGACATGGAGCTTGTCCACACTCATGTCTTTATAGTAACTTTTTTTTCAACTTTAGGAACACGGAACTCTCTGAGGCAAAATTAACAATATATACATTTCGTTTTATTAACAACTTACAGAAGTGACAGCAACAGGTGAAAACCTGAAGGGTCAACTAGGACAAGACTGGGGCAGTACGGTTGTCCATCTAGCAGGAGAAGAGATGTTCGAAGCGGTTGGCTTAGGTTGCCAAGCATTTACCTTAACCTCCCTTCTCGCCCTCTCCAGGAGACAGCGACGGTCACAACGGAGGAAGCACTTTATAAGGGTTTAAAATCCCCAGTGGATCCATTGACGTCTTCAAGCTCCTCATCAGAGCGATAGCTTCAGGGGATTTGCCGTATTTGAGATATTTGGCCTTTTTGAAGCCCATACCGTGTTCCGCGGAAATGCTCCCACCGACGCTAGCAACCCACTCAAACACGAATGGCTCGATAGCGGACGTCAATTGCTCTGAATACTCAGGAGTTGTGACGTTTAAATGAAGATTCCCATCTCCTGAAACAGTAAATTACAACATGTCATCTTAATGCGCAAATTTGAAAAGTTGGTTGAGTCACAGATTACTCTCGAAGTTTAGCTCTGGCAGCATTCAAGGAAATCTGAGTGGTGTATCCATTTGGAGCAGAAGTAAGCTCTAAGTTAGGCCGATCAACTATCAAACGATCAAACGTACTTCAATACCTTTCAAAAACGACAGCAAAGATTCTGAATTTGTGTACAACAACTTCAAAAGTACTCAGTTCTATCAGCTGTTACAACTTTACTTCTGAATCGAAATTGCTGTGTTGGAACTAAGGTATTTTTGGATCATTTTATACATTACAAGAAAGTTATTCTTTATTTGACTAGGTCTGTTACTGAGAAGCCTCAGAGGAGGACTAAGGAGCCCATCAATGGATCCTACACAGGACAAATGACGTCCATCCTAAAAAAACTTATTGGTACGAATTAAGCGATTGGCGAATATAAAGTTGAAAATGATAGTTCGGTGGTCAGATCACATTGTGAGCAACTGGAGCACCAAATTGGTAGTCCTATACGGAGTCTTGAATGGTCAGCTCAGCCAGTTGGGGTAGTAAATCCGTGTTTTCCTTTAGAGCGGAGGACGTGTCCTGATGGCGTCTTCCACCAGTGTAAGATGCTGACCTGCTTCGGAAGGTGTCCCAGGAGAGCTCAGGAGACAATGGTTGTCTCGCTGCGTGACATTGGCTTTCAAGACGCTCGCAGGAAAACATTATCACGTTGCCCGGTACGTCACCCTGCCGGCAGACTCTGCTTGACGCGACGGAAAAACCCGGTTGCTGGAAAGCTCTTTAGAAGAACCCAAGAAGATTAGTAAGAAGCTGATGTTTTGTGTAGTCCGATTTCCCTGGCTGGAGAATACACTATGGGTAAGCACTAAACGAAACTGCTTTGCTCACATTAAGCAAAACATATATTGGTTACAACATTGCTAACTAGTTGGAAAACTATCTTTGATCGTTCAAATTTGTAGATTAAAAAGTTTAATTGAGCCCCTTCCATTATCTGAGCCTCATCACCATACTGGAGTTGGGTCAGACTGTCATGAGCTTCTCACAGAAATAATAAGGCCGTGAAGCAGAGAGGAAGGTCCTGGAGGGTAAGGCAAGTTTCGATAATTTCGTATTCACAACCTAATAATCACTTACCACTGGGAGTGAAGAGATTGAAAGTTCTGCTACCGGTCCCTTGGTAGCTAATTCTCTTTTGTTGGCGGGAAATCCATCAGTAAGTGTTTTCGTTCACTAATGTCTCGAATGGCGTACACAGCGTTCCAGATCTAGTGAAATGTCGGGCGCTTATTGCTATGTATTGACTTCTCTCTTGACGTCTGCTCGCTCCATCTCCCTTTTACATTCGAGGTATCCTTTTGTTTTGGTCTCAACCTAACCTAACTAAAATATAAATAAAGGAACGTGTTCATGTGAAAAAGTGTAGCGTACTGGACTGCAACCCAACCCGTTTTCCCAAATCCAAAAATCCAACATTGGCGAAGAGGACGGAGTTGTTTTTTTTCTTCTTTCTCTACCCTAACAAACCTAAAATCGCCGACAATGACCAAGGAGACGTGCTATTGCCCTCAGCAGTCACATTCTTCAACGATTTTGAAACGAGTGTCAACAGCATAGCAACGATGGCGGGTTTATCTCGCCCTCCAACAGCAATCATTTCCATTACAATTGCTAGTAAACCGATCAGCATGGAACTTGACACAGGTGGGGTTTGCCCGATGGTGACCGACACGGTCCTACGTCAAATACTTCCTGATTTCCAACTATTGCCTACATCACGCATCTTTGTGAGCTACACCAAACACAAATTCAAACGTTTGGGCTACCTAACAGTAGAGGTCACCTTGCGGGGCAGAACAAAAACGCTGAATCTTTATGTTACATCTTCAAAACAGACAGCATTTTTGGCCGAGAGTGGATTACAGAATTCGCTGATCTGCTCAGCTTCGAAGAATTCTTCAGTGTAAACACTTCAAAGGACGCCGTAGCCTGTACTTCAATCACCTCCCAACTGGCATTGGATGCACTTTCTGTTCAGTCTCTGCAGACTGAAACCCAACTCGTTTTCCCAAATCCAAAAATCCAACATCTGCCATTCAAAGTTTTGAAGTTCGTAGATTTCTCTGTTTTAAAATGTGTTTAGTCCATGAATTGTTTATGCACAATGTATTTGTGCAGTATATATGTATTTACAATGTATAGTGTAAACGCGCAGCGTTGTATTTATGTAGTTTTATGTCACATTATTTTCGAATGGTTCGACTAGTATTAAATATTATCATCCACACATCCATATTCATCGCCCTGTTCGTACAGCGCAAAATTCTGGCATACGATTCTTCGTCCTAACTGCCTGTAGCACTGCAAGCCTGCTGAGTGCGAATCTTAGTTTTGGTGTCCACTCCCATACAATTAAATTAACTCGAGCGTGTGCTTAGAGGAAGTAGTAATTAATTTAGAAAACTCAGTACCGTACCAACGTGACCAAAGCCAGAGACGCTAACATCGCCACCGAACGAAACTAATCGCTCCTTCAGGACTCCAACGACTTCGTAGAATTTGTTAAGTGGAAGCGTCACATCGTACTTGTAAATGTATTGGTCTTTGCTCAGAGACTCTGTGATCCTCTCTCGCAGCTGCCAAAGATTCTACAAAAATCAAATATATTCAATTTTCATGTATTCAATTCTCAATTTTCTTTAGGTTAGTTCGTACAGACAATGAAAGTACGCGTAAAAGATCTCTACCCAAACAGGTGGAAAGCACTGCATCACTGGAAATAATCAGTGCTGCCCCCTTAATCTAATATATCTCCCTTCTCCAGCAGGCATTTTATATCGCAGTGCACGAGATATAATTACAGGTGGTATGTGTCTTTCACTCAACACCTACAGTCCTTTAGAAGTACAACCCACTCCAGGTTTTGCCTCATTAAGGACTTAGTAAGACCACCAAAGCACAACCCTCATTTAATCAGCCATCTACATACAAACGATAAGCTACAAACTCGGTGTCTGAGGTAGTAAGCTCACTGTCAATCAAAAGAAATTTGTAGTTGAGTCCTAACGAGCCTTAGTGAGCGACAGTTGTTCAATTAGTGGTCAAACCTGTCAGCCCTGACTGCTTTCAAACAGGCCTTTAACCATTTCACTTAGCGTATATTACCTTCTACACTTGCCACACGAATACACAATTAGAAATGAATGGAAATCGCAGATTAGGTACAGTGAATCTCAAAAACAACCTCTTCCCACGCAGCATTATATACACACTTCTGTCGTGTTGCAGTAGAAGTAAAACTGCCTAAACGAAAACAAAACGAACTTTCTATAGGTCTGGATGTGGTGGCTGCAGAGTGAATGCCTTGAATCCTGCTATTCAGAGAACAAATCGCACCACAATTGATATAAATTGCCTATGGATCTCATTATTACTGCTGAGGGGTTAAGGAAATGCTACTACGAATATTACTTTGAAAAGCAAAGGAAGAGCTGAAGGTCACAGCACAGTACAGGTAAGTGGGGACTTGCAACAGGAAACTTCGAACTCTGTGTACACAGAACTCACCTACAATAGGGAAACATTTAGAAAGAGAAAAGAACCACCCGGATCAAAGGAGAAGAGTCGCAAAGGACTCTGTAGACCTTGCAAGAAAGAGAAGCTTGGAGACTCTATGTCAATGTTACTTTTACCCCTCGCCTAGTTCCTGACCGAGCACAGGAATTTCCGGAGCTACTTCCACAAGATGGGGAAGAAATAGGAACTGCACAGGTCACAGACGACTGTCTGCAAAAGGCTTTGGGGGAGCTTCAGAAGAATCAGATGAGCAGTAGCATCCAGCTCTCCTTGAGGAAGAAGAGGAAGCCCTGGTACGGGTTGGGTACTACTTAGGCAATTTCAGCGTAGTCTGACAAAGGTGATTAAGAAACAAAAGTGCTCCAAGGAGCCCATCAACGAGAGCCAGCTGTGATTGAGCACTGACAAAGCGAGAGGAGCTTATTTCAAAGTTAACGTACCTGTTAGGTGAGTCCGTCTCCTCTGGCTTGTGAGTTACTGTGGGCAAGCGCTTTCGATGTAAAGACATCATCGTCTGGCCGTTTAGTCAGTACTGGAGTCAGTCAGTTGGTCGTGGTCTTTATATACAAAGAGAAAGGTGAAAGGAGTGATGGAGCGTTGGGGAAGGGGCAGGGAGAGGTCTTGTTGGTCAGTCTTGTTAGTAGTACCTTAGCCGGACTGGCTGTGTTAGGTATTAAAGAAATTGGGTTGTGTCCGCCAGTAGGCAAATACTAAAGTTAACGTACCTGTTAGGTGAGTCCGTCTCCTCTGGCTTGTGAGTTACTGTGGGCAAGCGCTTTCGATGTAAAGACATCATCGTCTGGCCGTTTAGTCAGTACTGGAGTCAGTCAGTTGGTCGTGGTCTTTATATACAAAGAGAAAGGTGAAAGGAGTGATGGAGCGTTGGGGAAGGGGCGGGGGAGCTTATTTCACCAAGATGTAGACGAAGCACGGATATTTCCCTGTGTGCGTTCATTACACAGGGAAGGTCCTTTCCATTTACACAAAGGAAGGAGAAATATAAGACAAAAAACTCTCACACCTTCACTGAAGAGGAAATGAGGTCCACTCATTGAACAGACACTCCAGATCAAAAGCAGAATGAAACTACTTGAGTGATAGTTACTGGGCAACACACATGAGACAACCCAAGATTAGGTATATAGTATATGCAGTGCTGTATAAACACCTGGAACGTGACCTGAACTAGCAAATGTAAAAAGACTTTGGTGACGGACTAAGAACTCCAGATGACACACCCTTTCGCTGCTGACGTGTCATTTTTGTTTTTTATCACATGCGCCTCCAACCCCATGCTGTCAAGCAACCTGTGGCTAAGGATGAGTGACACAGGGGGATCTGTGTTGATAACAGAGCCTCAGGGATACCAGGCGACCTCCCTGAGTAAGTAGCCTCATAGTGCTACAGGAGGTTCTGTCACGATGGACTTTTTAATTCCCTAGCTACTCATGGGAACCATATGGAACCTTATATTATTCAAATTAAAAATGTGTTCCTCACTGATGAGGTTAAGGCTTTTGTTAAGCTCCTCAGCTCCTCCCCAGATGAGTGTGGGGGGGGGGGCATGGATGTGGTTTGTGACCTCTCAACTGCCATCAAGGCATGGGGACACTGGGATGCACACCACTGGCAAGGGTATTCAGGGAAACACTGCTACAAAGGAGCCTGGTGTTGTGCCAGGCACTTCTGCACCCCTTATACCCTGGGAAGAGGATACGAGAGGCTTGCTTTCTGGGGAAAAATATGTGGCTTTGCAGAGATGGACAGGCCACAGCAGCGCCGCTTCTACAAGCTCCTGGCGAAGGGAAAGAGCCTGGAGGAGGCTTGGGCCGCAAAGGAGCAGGTAGCGAGATCCACAGGGGGACAGAAGAAAGAGCATTCCTCTGCTGGAAGCACCCCAGAGGAGTGCAAAAGGTCAAGGCGCTCTTCAGAGGGTGGGGACAAAGTCCAACAAGCCAGCCACTTTCAGCTCAGTGGTAGCTGGGAGTTCTCCATGTACAGTGTAGTGTGAGGGGCTGAATGCAGTGTGCTTCAGAGTGCTTGGGATTCATCAACCGTGGCTGGAGGAGGTTGCTGGGATGGACCTCAAGGTTGTTTTGCGTTTTGTGTGAGAATGTTAGGGATGTATTGGGGAGGGCTCGTGTTTGCCCACAAAATAGGCCTAGTTGTGGCCGCACTGTGGGTTTTCCCAGTGCCATCAAGCAAGAAAACCAAAACAAAAACTCCAGTCGCAACGAAACAACACTCTTAAACTTTCTATGTAGGGGTGTATGTAAAAATCCCTTGTCTAAGGGTCCCTTAGACGTCCTGTCACACAATTCTGTTTTTAAAAAATATCTCCACATCATTCCTCAGCGACACACATAAAATTCAATTCAATCACATGGACTTGTAAAACATAACTTAAAGCTCTGCTAGAAACTGATAGGGCCCCAGTCCAGAACTTGACGGGCCGCTGCTACTTACGCCACAATCTTCATTTAAAAACCACCATTTAGGTAATTGATTGTCAACATGATTTTTATGAGAACGTTCACAAGCACAGTTCTGGAATTACGGGAAAAGTAACACTGTGAAAGAAGATAGTAAACAAAACAGAATTCCGGCGTTGCTAATCGTCATAGCTCATTGAACCACACTGAAATTTTGAGACTGCTAGTGTCTTATGAGCAAAATTTATGAAGAATAAAAAAGTCGCTTTTCGAAGAAGTTTGATATTTTCTTTCCCAAGAAAGAACATTTTACGGCGCCGCTTTGGTACTGTTTATACACAAAATTTAATCGTTAGAACCATTTTCGAAAGAAAAAAAGATTTGGCGTTTGATCACAACGATAATTATAGTTTTGAATCCTTATACCCTTAGTTTGACTCCCCTTAAAGATCTTCTGGCTTAATATGAAATTCGAGGCGATTTGGTGTAGCCATTTTCTCTCAGTAACGTTCACAGACCATTTTCTCAAACTTTTTTTCGAACTCAGTAGCCCTTGAAACGTGAAGACTGATTTGCGATTTGGTCTGCAGTTTGTAATTGGTTGTTTTTGTTTAAGATTAATGTAGCCGTAAGAAGTGCTGCGGACTTGCGAATGGTCGTCAAAACACGTCGTAATCGAATGTGCCTACCCTCTCTACGCCCAACTGCTTTCGTCTTGAAACCACATTGTCTGCCTTTTCGTTCACCCGCACGCCTGCTTCTCTTTTTTTTTAACCAACTTAATAAAATAGCTGAGTCATGAGTAACCCGATATCATTCACTATTTCAAGCTGGGAATGAACGATCTGCATCACCCGTGCGCTGCATCATCTTCTGACCTGTTAGCTCGCCTTGATCCTTTTCCTCCACCTTCCCTATGTCAGACAAAACTTTCCTTTTACTTCGGACGTTCCTTCTACTTGAACATTACCTTACATTAGTCCATTAGTAGGAGCTCCATTTCATTTCCCAGTATGTACTTTCCTTTTTAATAACAAATCTTTTATTGAAATTTTTTTCTCTTTCGTTTACCGCTTGGGTAATTGGTTGCCATGTTAATGAAACCTTCTCTTTGGTCTAAACAAAAACCTGAAGAGAACGAGCATTTTATAATTTTCCATCCTACTATGTCGGTTAGGGTTAAAGAAAGTAAAAAGAGAGAGATCTACTAAGAGACGTGGACAAAAATGCAAAAGCTTATTGCAAAGTTCGTGATTACCGTCGTTTGATAATTTGATTGTTTTCCTTTTGGAGTTGTAAAAACGATATGTGACAAATCAGTGAATTCTGTTCGACGTACCAACGTACCGTTCAAATAGAACGGCATGTCTACTCTCTAGGGCTAAGGTAAAGTAAAAATCCCTCACCCACGGCCACATTGTGTCACAAAGAGCCTCGTTAACAGAATAAACTGACAATTTCAGCGCAATACTAATTAAGATTATTACGAAAAAGCTGAACAACAAACCGTCATGCGGGAAGGTTCATTCGCAGTGATCCCATCGGTCACCAAACCTTTGACCATCGCCTCTTCGATGAACTGCGACATTTTCTCTTCGTCGTGATCTTCTCGGCTCCCCTGCGTTTCAACGATCATAAAGAACGTTCCAGAGTTGTATTCTAACGGACATTTGATGCCTAATTTATCGTTCACCGAAGAGATGCTAGTAGCGTCCATCATTTCGCAGGACGACAACGTTTCGGATAAACTTCTTTTGGCCAGAACAAACGTCGAGAGAACGTCTTCGAAACTCTTCAAAGCTGTAAAAAAAACAAATTCTGTTTTTACGCGCGACCGAACTGAACTAATGTCGTAAAATGGGGGTCGATGGGGAACGACTTGATGAATTTTCAGAGGAAAACAATGGTCACATCTATGCTAAACTGGGAGGCTTGAAGATTTTGATTAAATTCTTTGTATGGACTGTTCAAAATGACATGACATCGTCACAAAATTTTCATTCATGACGACCACTATAATAAATTATCAAAAGTTTCGCAGACAATCAATTTTAGCGCAGTTTTTGGTTTATTATTCATTCTGAATAATAACCCTATGTTTTCAGTCGCCGTTTTGTGCCTTTAACGTGGTCTAAACAATTCGTTCTTTCGCACAAAAATCCCATTTGGTATCTAGTTGTGCCCGCCATCTCGGCAATCTGATCGGACAAAGCACATCTTTGTTATGGACAAAAAATTAACGAAACGCAGTATAATCGCAAATAAGCTGTGTTTCGTATCATTTTCAAGGTATTTTTACATCCTGTGTCGAATGGAATAAGCATCAGACGTGTAAAACTGCGTATAGGGAAATTACAGTAATTATTAGAGTCTACTAATTGAAAGAACTCGCGGGAACTACAGCGGAAGTCAACGTTTCGTCATTAGTACTCCCTCCCGCCCGCCCGTCGCATTAAAACGACCCGCCCGCTCGCCTCGCAACGCCGCCTGCCCGACTCGCAACATCTTGTCCCTGTCCCAATTTCGCCGACACTTTTTTCCCGACAGGGCGGAGGAGACCCCTATATCGGATCATAAATGCCTACAGACGTTTACGGGCGCCTGGCGCTGGGGGAATATTTAGTTTCCGTAGTTCCATTGTAGTCAGGTCATGTTTTGGATGGTTTACTAGTATTTTTCGATGCTGAATCGAATGGAATGGGTCTCGGAGCAGTAATACTAGGTCAAGCTGTTCATGAGAATAATAAACCATTGTGTAATAATTTTCAGGGGTTTTCCTCATAAATTCCGCACATTTCGTGAGAGTTTAACCATCATTCAAAACATCACGTTGACAGCCTCATGAATCTCCTGTGCACTCATTGCTTAATAATGGTTCAGCTGAACAATTTAATTTAGATCTGGTGAGGAGAAATATCTGTAAACATTTGCGCATGTGGCTGTAAACACGATCGAGAGAAAATGGTTGCACCAAATCGATACAAAATTGATTTTTATCCTACAGTTCGGTACGAAATTTGTGCCAGAAACCGCTCAATTTCGTCGATAAACAATGTCGTGTTATCACTACTAACAGTTTTTCAAAATTATTAACGCAAGTGTTAACATAGTTAAGAAGCTGTTGGGCTCTATCCATGGCGATCCAAATTCGCTCCAAAAAGTCATAACTCGCGACGAATCGTAGTCTTATGGTTAAGACATGGAAACCAAAGCTCAAACATCGCAATAGAAGCTGCTTAATGAGCCAAGATCGAAAAAAACGCTTCATGTTCAGTCAAATGTGAAGGTTTTGTTCACATTTTTTAACGATTGCAGGGGCATGAGTTCTTGCCACACGGTCGTGTGGTCAATAAGGAATATTACTGGTAATATCACATTTGCACGAAGCAATTGGCCATAAACGCTCGGGTTCGGGGATGAACTAATAGTGGATCGCGCATCACAAAAACGCTCCGGCTCAGATATCGTTGGTTGTGCGCCAATTTATTATGCAACAGCCACTGTATTCTCAGACTTGGCCACCAGTGATTACGATTAACAATATAGCTTGGTGTTAGCTCAAAATTTGTCTGAAGAACAAACGTCAAACTGAGGACTATCTTTACAATCCATTAGTAATCTGAAACTGAGATGGGAGGATGACACCACTGAGGCGATAAACGCGGCATCGAAGCAGGAGCTGATCACAAACAACACTTTTTACAAGAGCTTCGAGGAGCGGAGAAAATCGTTGGCAACGTATTATACTCGAGGGATAAAAAACACACCAAGCTCGTGGTACATTCAGGGTAGAGGAACTACTACTTATACTACAAGATTCTCTGAACTCACTTAAAAGAGCAAAATTGACGGACTTGGGACGAATGGGACATTGCAAAACAGCTTGCGTGACGATTCCGAGGGTCCCTTCAGAGCCAATGAAGAGCTGGCGAAGATGGTATCCTGTGTTGTCCTTTTTGAGAGAGTTCATCATGTTGACGACACTTCCATCGGCCAATACCTGCACAACCGAGAATTAACCGCTGTATGATTACCAAACAAACAGTCTTTCCAGCGAGGACTTGGGATTAGAACAAACTTGAATTACCCACTGCTTCTATTCCCAAAGTGTTGGCTTGCAATGAGCCGTATCTGAGAAGCCTGAGCCCTCCAGCGCAGGTAGCAATATTTCCGCCAATTTGGCACGAGCCCCTGGCACCAAGATCATACGGAGCCATCATCCCTTCGGCCTCTAACGCTGATTCCAATTTTTCAAGTACGACGCCTGCTTGACAACTGGCCGTTCCTTGAAAGACACGAAAACACTTTCACATTAGAAACAACTTTGGTTGAAATTTTCCTACATGCACGTTCAACAAGTAGCCAAGTACTTTCATTAGCCAACGTCTCACCTCCAATAGCGTCGATGGAATTGATTTGATTCATTAAGGAGGTCGAAATGACGACTTCATCGAAGACGGGAACTGATCCTCCGACGAGGCCAGTGTTGCCTCCTTGTGGACAAACTGCCAGCTGACTATGATGGCATATTTTCATCACTTGACTCAATTCCTCGGTAGTTTTGGGCTTCAAGACCGCCTTGCTCTGACCTGAAACATTTCAAAGTGCAATCGAAATGGAGAAGGTACAACCCTACCACAAAAACGTCACATAGCAGTGAATCACTGTTTCATACACACAACGGAAGCACTGATAATGCTAATTGCATGTAAAATGTCAAGCCCGGTTTTGAATTTCTGAGTTCAAGACTGTTATCATCTGCTTCTTGTTTCTCTGAACCATCTGCAGAGACAGCACTCCACCATGCTTCGTTCAAACCCCCACCCCCAACATATTGGTTCTCATGCCCCCACAGTTCAATTGTGGAGGACAGATTGTGGATGTGAGTTTAATGAAGTCACCAAATCATCACAGTTTTTAGCAATGAGGTGTGAGAAGAGGGTTCCTCCAGGTACTACTATTGTCCTCTGGACCATGTTAATTGCATATATAAAGAATTTAACCACATATAAAATGAATTAGAATTGTATGTGCTGCCATTTATGTGAATTAATTTTCTCTTAATCCCTACATTTGTATACTTGAACAACTTGTCAAATTGCATGATTTATATACGCAGTTAGCAAATCAAGCGTGAACTTTGATTCAAATTTCACGATAGATTAACGAATAAATTAGATAAATAAGTTTTTTTAAATCGAAACAGATCTGCGCCGCGCAGCATTCCTTCAAATTCTAGTAATGGCCTGGACAATGTATGCAACAGGTATTTAATCAAAACCTCTCGACCTACCACGTACAGTTTTGATCCAATCAACGTTATATGGAGCCACATCGTCATCATCAGTTAACACTCTGTCGCGTCCCAACACCCTTTCAAATGCAGCAACGTGAGAGTCACTGAGAAGTCCAAATTGGCCTCTCTTCAAATTTGGATACCTTTCGCTCGTCAAAAACCCAAGCGAAGAGTATCGTCGAACCAGAATCTTGTACGACATTGCTGTAAACAGACAAAGCAAATTACATTGTATGATGCTGAAGAGAATTTTACCATCGATAAACTTATGAGTTAACGTAAGCATACAGCAGCTTAATATAGTTGTACGATATAACCCAAGCTGAAAAAATGAAATATACTTTATTGGCCTATAAGCTAAACTTATACAAGACGATTCTAGGCGTCGGATGAATAGGCATTCAAAATTTATTGGGGTGTGGTTTTCTGATCTGAAGGGTGCAAGGAAAACACGAAGAAAGCATCAGGCCACAGGCACAGAGAAACCTGGCTGTCGGCAATTCGCACCATACAACCAAATTTACCCATCCGTTTATTTGGAGCCAAAAATTCACTCATTCAATCCCTTTTAAAGTCAGCAATCAGACGTCTATCGGGCTCTCATAGATTAACTAAGTCATCTCTAGCGGCGAGGGGGTGTGACATTTTTGCGCTTCTAAGCCTACTAAGTCTACAAGCCTACATGAGAAACAATTTTTCTAAAAATTATATTCGAGTACGGGACGTTAACTATTAGAGACGTGCCAAGTTTCAGAAATGTTCTAGGCGAGCTGTCGCAATTACGCGTCATTTAGTGCAATGACGTTTGCTCAGGGGGGGAAAATTCGCGCTTACTTGGAACTATTTTCTAGTGAGGCAACAAATGATCCTCCATTCGAAGCACGTCACAGAATACTACCGACAGCTTGCATAATCTGAAAGGGTACTGCTTTTTTTCCTTTCCCTCTCTCTCTAGATTAATCTGCGGACGTAAATTTACAAAACAAATATCGGCCGACGAAAGCGTTAGGTAACGAACATCGACTGCACGGGTGCCCGAAGGCTGGAAATCTTCGGGGTAGTAACAGATCATATCCTTATATTTTTCGTATGCCATTTCCCTATCGCTACCTCCACACTTTCACGGTATTCTTACGGAGCTCGTTCAGCATTGATGGATGAGGCAAAAACACACGCATCCACACTTCCGCGAGTCTGGCGAAGCTTGGGAACGCACTGGAAGCTGGACTTTGCTTTTCGTTTCCAGCGCACTGGCCCCTTGCGATCCTTTGAATTGTGACACAAAAACCGTTCTCCGAGCGAAGTGAGATTCTTTGGCGAGAAGTAGGACGGAATGAAGTGAGAACAACAGAGAGGGCCAAGGAACCTCTCCATATTCTCGCTCTTCTGGCTACTCTGTGATAGTCTTCAAAGGCTTTAAGAACAGAATGATACAGGACTTTTTTTTTTTTTTGCGACGATGCATAAAAAAACACATTCGAGAGGTAGAAAGAGGTCATAAACAGCAACAGTGAGCACATAACTGAAGAATTTATTGTTATAACTACTGGTTTTTGTAAAAATAAGAGTGAACTTAGCTCTAATCCAACGTATACTCGTAAACCACCAGGTTTAAAAGGAGAACAGATTAGTGTTTGACAAGGATTTCGATTCTTTATATTAGCAGTAACACCCCCACGCCCATAATTTTCAAGTTAACTAACACAGATTTGTTTTCTTCTAATAATGACAGTTAGTGAACCATTAGACAGGAATCTTGCGATCAACTTTCCACTGTTCTTTCTAAACTAGAGTTTTACTCTCACTTCTGCACCCCCTTTGAATGCCGACATTTTTATCGAGAATATAAGGGGCGTCATGCAAAGTATCTCACTTCATTTAATGTAAACAAACGATGGCGCTTTAGATCACTCCCAGAGAAATTGTGGAAAACCGTAATACGAAAAGGTCATTTGTCTAAGTGTGAAAAATCGTCTTTTCCGCGTGTGTAAAAGATATTTTGATGTTATCTACTAGGCCATCATCAGTACCGCTAACCAACTGAGGGTATTGCACAGGGCAGACCTTTGGCTAAGCAAGTCCTTTCCAAGTGTTCTACCATTGGCTGCTCGTTAAGTGAAAGTAAAACTGCCTGATAGGAACCAATCGGAGGAAGCAAAGAGAAATTAGAAGAATCAGACCACTCTAAGTTGGTTGAAGAACGACAGGAAGTGCAACGCCCTATAGAAATAAATCCAGAAGGGTTGATCAACGAGTGGCTCACTTAAGTACAATCTTTTCCTGCAAATTTCGAGAATTTCCAGCACATTTAATTTTGACCCTTTTTCGTACGAACAGAATTCACACGATAGAATTCAATATGTTGCATCAGCCCTAACCAACCCCATCTCAGTTGAATGATTTGCAAAAGATGATTTACCTCCCCTAGCTATATTGAAGCTTTAATGCCGAGTCAAGGAATAGCGCCTGCTTTACGTTTCAAAACATTGTAGTAGGCGTGCCTCCTCACTGGAATCTCACTGTATCAGCAAATCTGACAAGAGAATCGTCTCTCTTCAATTTTTTTATGACTCGCATTTTTTGCAGAATCACTGCCTTCAGCTCACTTCTTTTCATGAAATGAAGGAGAGCGTGTTGGAGTTGATAACTTCTGAGAATATTAGTTTCAGGGATTTGGAAATGTTTGGGGAGCCACTGGCTGATACCGGCAAAAAATAAAGCCACTCCGAGCTCTGATCATGTGCCTAAAGTTTCCTCAGAATATGAATCTTCACCTTGGGCTGTTAGAATACGATTACTGGGGTACTTACAACGAGAGTCAGGTGGTACACTAAATGTTATGTAGAATTAGATTCTTTTACCACTGTTAACCGAGCCAGCCTGTTGTTTTCTCTGCGACTGTTAAACATTTCACCCCACCCCTCATGACCACATCCTTCGCAAGGGTTGAATTCCCCTAACTTATACGCTCTTCCCCCTTTCCCTCCTTATCAGATTCAATGTGTGCAGCACATTTCATCAGGCTCTTCACTGCTCCAAGCCTGCCCGACTTAAAACGCCTGTACATTACTTCCCTCAACCCTCATTGATGAGAATCAACTCACCAATTTTGATGTATTACCCCCAGGCAATTTTAACCCTTATTTCTAATTAAAAGTATTGTAATTAAAGATAGGGTGGTATCATAACACACTCAATCAACCGTAAATACAGCCAGTACTGCCAAAACACCTTCCTTTCACGCTTCACAATTGAGGCAAAACCTTGTAGGGGTTCATAATTCCCAGGGGATCCATCGCATTTTTCAAATTTTTCATGACAGCGATTGCAGCAGGAGTTTTCCCGTATTTGAGGAATTTGGCCTTTTTGAATCCCATTCCGTGTTCCGCTGAGATACTTCCTCTGACGCTGGCTGTCCACTCATAGACAAAAGGTTCAATTGCAGATAAAACCTCGTCCGAATATTTGGGGACGATGACGTTTAAATGGATGTTGCCGTCCCCTGAAAAAAAAGAAACAGTCAACACACGCATTCATTTATTTGTTTTATACATGTAAAGTGACAAAAGAGAAACTCCCATTAAGTTATTGAGGTTCTGTCAGAATGAGACGATTGGTTCAGCCCTACTCAATTCAGTCATTACGACGAAGTCCGACAAACATTCATAACGAGTTCTATGCGATTTTTGAAGGCTGTCAACGAGTCACCGTTTTAAACAACAATTTTATTGGTTATACGACTGATACAACATCATTATGATTGTTCAAGAACAGTTTCATAAAAACCGGTATACGCTTTTTTCCACCCGACATTGCATTTAATTTTAGTTTTTTTATTTGTATGTTGTAGTTTGTCGAGAAGATGAGAAAATAAAGCCTCGAAATGTAAATATATCAGTAGTCTCATTCTGAAAGAACCTCAAAAACGTAGTATGAGTTCCTTCCAATCACTTTACGTACGTACAACCGCCAACTTATTCATTATATATATTTTATTAATTTATTTTAGGGGAAATTCTTATTTCAATTAATTCCAAAAAAAATCATATGTAATTCAGAAAACAGAAAACAACAAAGTAAGATACTTCCTATGGAGTTTTGAAACCTAAATATCAATTTCGGAGAGATTCAGCCATTTACTCTCAATCACGAATCACAGACAAACAAATTATTTTCTAAAATGGTGCTTTCTGACTCGAAGTACTTGAAACTCAGATAAACATCAATTCCAAAACTTGAAGCAAAATTCGAAGAAAACTCTCCTTTTTTTTCAGTCGAATATAGCTCTTAACCTTTAACTTTGTAAGACTGAAGCGAGTAAAAAGGAAACGCTGCAAATTATAATATATATAATTCTCTTGCATGGGATGATTGCACAGCTTGATCTCACACATCCGAGACCCATTCCAAACATGAGCCAACTACAATGTAATAACGAAACATTTTCTAGGCCATTGTGACAAGTCAAACTGAAGAGCAGTAGGAATGAGACAAGAGGCAGTGCAAGAAATGAGTGCAGGCCGGGGAGAAATGATAACGCTCTTTCTATTGCCCGATGAGTTCGTTCTAGAACAGGGTGAGCCATAACAAGTGGTGCAGTTTCGAAGGGGTGCTGCATGCCTTGTAGTGGGGTTAACGACCTGGGAGGGGTCTCATTGTGCCCGGGCAGTAGTCCCGTTTTCAGTCGTTACAATGGTTTGGAGCGGAGAGCAACGAGGTTTCGTCATTCGCACGTTTTTTGAAAGTGGCTGTCACACCTCACTAAGCAGTATTTTGCACATGGACTTGCCATTCCATCCGTACAAGATTATGATTGTTCAGGAATTGTCACCTCCAGACTACCAAAACCGCTTGAATCGATGCCAAGAGATGATAAACCGCATCCCACCAACGTCCACTTTTTGGTTTATTATTCATTCTGAATAATAACCCTATGTTTTCGGTCACGAAAAATTTTTTACAACCCCCCCTCAAAATTTGATACTTTACGTTTCAAGACATGGAGATTCCAAATTTGCAATGTCCGTCCGCCGTCCGGGCATTTAACGTGGTCTAAAAAATTCGCCCAAAAATCCGATTTGGTATCTAGTTGTGTCCGCCATCGCGGCAATCCGATCAGACGAAGCCCGTGGTTGTAATGGGCAAACGAAACGCAGTACAACGCGGGAGCTACAGCGTTTCGTCGTTTGAACTCTCCCCGCCCCGCCCTTTTCATTAAAAAACTCGAGGCGAGCGAGCAGCACGCCTCCCGCTCGCTTCCCTCCCAACGACTCCGCCTCCCGCTCACCACTCAACTCCCCTTTCGCCTTTCCCTTCTAGCGCCCCCGTTCCAATTTCCCCGACGTTTTGGTTTTGATACGATTCAATTTTTCTAGATTCTTTCGTTTCATTCTTATTTTGTTTTTTTTTTTTTCATAGATTTTTGGTTAAATTTTGATATTAGTATTTAGCGTGCATGTTTTCATATTAAAATTCAGTTTTTTCTAGATACTTGCGGTTTTTTTTGTTTATTTTAATATTACGATTCAGTTCTTTTCGACCTTTTTTTGGGTTTCATTATGATATTTTTCGATGCTGAATCGAACAGGATGGGTCTCGGAGCATTAATGCTAGGTCAAGCTGATTATCCGAATAATAAACCGTTCTGTAATAATTTGCAGGGTTTTTCAGTTCGGACGAAGCCCACTTTCATCTCTCGGGAGCGGTTAATAAACAAAATTTCCGCTATTGGTGTGACCGCAACCCAAGACAAATTCACGAGAGACCTCTCCACTCCCCGAAAGTCACTGTCTGGTGTGCCATTTCAAAATTTGGGGTGATTGGGCCTTATTTTTTCGAGGAGGATGGAAGGACTGTTACCGTCAATGCTCAGCGTTATCTTTTCATGCTGGAAAGATTTTTTGAACCCGAATTGAACCAGTTAGCTGAAGAAGAGGATCTGGGGGATATTTGGTTTCAGCAAGATGGGGCTACGGCCCACACAGCGCAAATCTCAATGGTGAAACTGCGGCAGATGTTCCCCGCACGCCTCGTCTCTCTCAGGGGTGACTTGGGGTGGCCGGCAAGATCGCCAGATTTGAGTGCGTGTGATTTTTTCCTGTGGGGCTACTTGAAGGAAAAGGTGTTCAAACATCCACCTCACACTCTGGAAGACCTCAAGATTCGAATCAGGGAAGAAATCGCCGCGATTCCCATCGAAATGTGCCAAAGGGCGGCTGAAAATTTCAGGAATCGCCTACATCAGTGCGTCGCTGCTGAGGGCGCCCACCTTCCTGATGTAATTTTCAGGACTTAATCTACCGAAATGGGGTGATGTATAGCGTTCAATAAAACAAACCGTAATCTTCTAAGCTGCACCGTTTTTTTTAAATCGCCCTTTGAAACTGCACCATTTGTTATGGCTCACCCTGCACTAGAATTTTACTGACTGACTATGTTTTCCATTTATACGCAGTTCTACACCTCTGAGACCAGTCCTATTCAACTCAGCATCATAAGATAAGAAATTTCGTTTAAAACATTTTTCGCTCATAACAATCCCGGGTTTAGTATGATTGGATTGCCAAATAGGTGGGCACAACTAAATCCCAAACGGAATTTGTGCAAGAGAACGGATTTTTAAAACCATGTTAGAGGCAAAAATGGCCTGGATGGCGATGGGAGGTTGTAAAAAATGTTGCTGACTGAAAACGTATTATTCAGAATTTATAATAAACCAAAAACGTACTTCACTATTCAGTCAATCTTATTACTTCATATTATCTTAAAAGTACTATTAGCCCTTAGTGATGATAAGGCCTGTTCCTTGAATATTAGGTGTATTTCCACAGAAAGGCCTGTACAAAATCCGATGTGGGTAGCCAGCAGCCATTTTTCCGCCAGAGCCCCCTCCTCTGCCTCATCATCCAAAACAGCACTAATTGGGATAAATCTGATCAGGTCTAAGTAAGTAAATCAAGGCTAACTTGTTTCATTCCCACCATGCTAACTGGGATAACCGTGGAATGCGGTTAGATGGCCGTCATTTGAAGCCACATCAAGAATGCAGAGTACTAGTGAGGTTACAGGTAAGGTATACTAGGGTCTGTTCAACATCTTCTCCTGTAAACAAGTGTTGTATAAACATATATGGCCCGGTAACAGTACATTTCTTATGCGCCCAACCCTCAACAGTCCAGTTTGACCAAATTATCATTCAAATTAACCTCTGCCAATACTGAAATTGATGAGGAGCATGAACTGCAAATGCGCGTACTTAAACTGCAAGAACTACAGGAAAAGCCTAATTAGTCCAGGAACAGGAAAAATCGAATGCGATACTAGAAAATGAGGGTCGAGCACAAAACTGAGAGGTTACAACTTCAACCAAGGGAGAATGATTATATTTAATTAATAAAAGTTGTTTAGTACACTAATGTGTGTGGGTGTGTTATTATTTAACATTTCTGACCTAACTACTTTTAAATTACTCAGTTGGGCCATTTGAATTTGGCTTTTCTAACACAGCGATATGACTTCTCGAATTTTTTCTAAAACTGCCCCAACAATGAATTTTACACCATAAAAATTTGTTTTCGATGAACATAATATGTTGTTTGCAGCAATTATCATCGTAGGTGAAAAGCAACTGCAATAACTGCGCTTGCGTGGACAGCATCTTTGTTTATTATTAGTATTCAAAAACATCTTTAAATTATTCACAATAATAATGGAGAATAATCAACGGAGCATGGTAGTGGAGAACAGTTATAAGGATATGATAAGAGCTAACCACCCTATTTTTTGTGGTTAACGCTAGATAAGGTGAAACCCGTTTTTGCAGAGTGGTGGTTAGGTACTACTAATCGAGTCTGATCAGGGTCTACACAGTTGGTGAAAATAGCCCTAATCGTTTTACCATGAGTTGCATAATTTCTTAATCTAATTGTTTCGATGTGTTAAACTTATTGCAATAATATTCCTATTTGTACAAATAAAATGAAATTAATTATGAAACGACTAGAACACACAAATAATACTACAGTTCAGCCTAAAAGTACTCACCAAGGTGCCCCAAGCCAGCTACTTCAGCCTCGGGAAACGTTGAGGACAAGTGCTTTTTCATAATGTGGACGCACTCGTAGAATTTGTCGTGAGGAAGAGTGAGGTCGTATGTGAATAGAAACTGGTTGGTTGTGAATGCCTCAACAATTCTGTCTCGTATAGACCATATTTTCTGAAAATCACAGTCACATTATTAAACATTGCTCGGAATGAACACAATAAATATTGTGATTTACAGAAGCAGGCGAGGCTCTTCAGATGGTGGCTCTTCGAGGTGTCGTATGAAGTATATCACAACTCCTCAAGATCAAAGATGCCACAAGTACTGCCAGCTGCGAGGGTGCTTGAATGTCTCAACAGATTGGATCACCTTGCAAATCCTTTTCAGGCCTCCTTTGTGCACAAATGTCACTGACGTGTGCGATCTCCACGTCCAATCTCTACCACATGCAGTTTGGACTGGTCTTAACCACTAGCTGCCCCATACTTTCTGTAGCTGTCTGCGAACATGATTCATGCAGTTTCTCACTTTCCTCTTGCTTACTGGAATAACTGTGCTGCACGCTTGTTCATGCATGAGATTTATGAAGTGAAACATCCTTCTCATTCTCTCTATTTCTTACGATAATTCATACTAGTTTACTCGTCCGATGCAAGAAGTTAGATTTGTCACTTTCCAACACCATTCTCCCGCCTTCTCATCTAAAGCCAAGTGCCATGGAGTAAGTTAGCCTTTGTCTCTCATGAACATTCGTTTGTGAGACAATCGAATGTAAGACTAGAACCCCAGGCTCTGGCATAATGAAGTAGCCCCACAACTAGATTAGAAACACATTCACCGATTACCACACAAGTGCAGCCCCACTAATATACTTTTTTTTAAATCAACACTACATAGTATGGAACAAAGTCTCTGTCGCTGTCTTTCCTTATGTATCCTTAAATCTTTAAAACTACACAACAGATTTTGAAGCGTTCTTTTAAATAGATAGTGGTTCAAGAGGAAGGTTTACATGTATAATACATGCATCATATTGTATAGAAATTTCTAATGTGATATCGTAAATAAACACTTTTTTTGCCCTTACATTGCAAACATTGGCTAAACCCCACAAGATAATCAAAATAATGTACAACAGTACTGTACAGCTTTAAAAAAGTCAACAAAAAAAAAGTCCATGGTATGTGTCTATCTCTTAAGGATAACCCACAATAACCATTTTTTATCCTTTACATTTTACGGAAAAAAATGGCTTATCTGCGAGGTGATTTTAAGCAATACAGCATTAATCCTCATCCAATCAAGTACTTTAAATACATTTCCCATTTAATATAGGTCAATATGGCCCTGTACAGCATGTAATTTAAATGAATATTTCTGAAGATATTAACGATTTAAAATGCAGGGACATAGCGGTGCAGAGGTACTAGCCCGGCCTGGCTATAAATTGCGTGTCGACGGTGGCGCATCGCCCTATAGCACTTAATGATTAGCAGCCATCAGATTAGTCGGATATTTATCGAAAATTGTAATTAAGTTAAAAAAATAACTGAATAGAATTGGGATTTTTGTTGGTGCTGATAATATAATGATTGATTGCCTATTGTTTTCAGTCGAAAGAATAGTAAGTGAAATATTTTTGACTTGGGCCTTAATTCATAACCATTTGTGTAGTTTTAAGGTATATTTTCGAGTGTTAAATTGTTTACAGACATTTTAATCATGTCTGGAAGACGTCGTCGTTAGAACACAGGTCGTAGTGCAGTGAACGCCAGAAGAGCAACCCAAGGTGTAGAAACTAGGGCCGAGAACGTTTAAATAACTCTGAGTAATGAATCATCAATTGATGCCGCGTATCTGGAGACCCATATGTCAGAGTTGACGTTCTTCCACATTAATATTATAAAGAGAAAAAATTGTTGTAGGTAGTAACTTAAAAACGACTGGACTAATAAGTTTAATTATCTTTATCTCAAAACATTTTTTTTAATTTCCACCTGTGTGAAACAGGAACAGTCCATCATAAATATTGCTCTCTTACTTTCATTCGCGAAGGTTCGCCCGTCGTTGTTCCGTCAATCACCCAGCCTTTCTCAATGGCCTCTTGAATGAAATGGGACACTTTTTCAGAGTCGTGGTCCTCTCGGCTCCCATGAGTTTCGATTACCATGAAAAAGGTGTTGGAGTCGTATTGCAGAGGGCACTTTAGGCCCAGTTTGTCTTCGACGGAAGAGACGCTGTAGGCGTCCATCATCTCGCAAGAAGAGAGCGTTTCCGATAAACTTCGTTGGGCCAACATGAAAGTGGAGAGAACGTCATCGAAATTTCGCAGTGCTGGAATAACAAGAGAACCAATCTTTGATGGGGGGTTGATTCAATCCATGAACGTTGCTAAGCTCCATTTAGTTGTTCTTTAGCAAAAAGGCTAAGTAATTCACTACAAAATTTTCATTAAACAGGCATTTCCACCAAAGCGGGTAGTAGGACTGGGTTTGTGACAAGATTTGATAACTTAGGCGATTCGATGTGTATCTTCTCGTTAATTTGGAATTATCTGTTCTCTATGAGTTCTCCAGGTTTACTTTGCCCACTCCTAACAAAGTGCAGGCAGCCTACAGGTTGACCCCATTACACCAGATACCTAGCCACTACTTGTTAAGGCTATCTCACCTTCACTCTGTTCCTGCTGGATATAATAACTAACGAGGCTAACCTGCCCCTATCTAGGGTAGCAAACTCACAGTCAATTAAAGAAGAGTACTGGCCCAATCCCAGAGAATTGTGCTCTTGTGGATCTGCAAGGCTAATAAGACAGTATCCACTGAAGCACTTCAAGTGATCACTGGTCAGTTGTTACAGGGGGGGGGGGGGAGGAGATTTGGAGATGCTTTTGAAGAGCTGCTGACTCAGGCAAAAATTACGGCAATCGGGCCGGAGATTCGATCCACAATCCTCAACTTACGTCTAGGATTATGAATCGCCTGTCTAAACCACTAGACCACGATCAACCGGTTGCCTTCAATGGGAGTCAGTCAGCACACAGTTACCAGTTGATCTGGCGATTGAGAGCATGGTGCATGGCTCTATATACCACGCTAGATGAATGAACATTAGATACATAGCAAGCAAGATAGGAATCCTTGTCAAAGGGACGTGACTCATATGAGTTTTTTTCCCAACATCTTGGGAGGAAGTGGCTTGAGCCACACCACTAACTGAGTCAGTTCCTTATGGGACACGGCGAATTCATTGTGTGGCTCCACATATTTTCTCTTTAAGACTCTCCATTTTGCGTCTCCAGTGCAGAGGAAACAAGAAACCACTTGCTGCTCCACTGTAGTCCCTGCTACAATGAATTGTTGTTGGAAGAGTAGCTAAACCTATCAGCTTGGACTGCCACTAACCGTTTCACAGTTTGCAAAGAAGGTTATAACAAAGAAACGTAGCCACAGTTGGTGTGTCCCTCAGAAATTTGCCACCCAAGTATACTGTCAGATCAGAAGGGGAACCAGTCAAGAACTCCTCCCAGATGTACCTAATACACAGGATTTGTAGAAAACTACCTAAATGAAAAAAAAAAAAATTTTCCCTGGGGGTCCTGGGGTGCAAGTCCCTTTGTCACTGCCTATTGTGACGCTGACCCTTTCTTAGTAGAAGGCGTCGTACATACCCGTCCCCTTTAAGAAGCCGAGTATGTCCTTCACCGCAGATTCCGCTATGATTTAGGGTTTAATGGTCCCTTGACCAAAAAATTCGAAGCGTTTAGCTGCCAAGGCAGGGCATTCACATAGGATGTGCTCTGCCGTCTCGTCCACCTCGCTGCATAGTCTGCATTCCACTGCCTCTGAGATGCCCATCTTGTTGAGGTGATATCTGAGTGGGCAGTGCCTGGTGAGGAAGCTTGTCAGAACTCTCAGATCCTGTCTGGAGAGTGTCAGCATCGCCTTTGCCCTTTGACAGGAAGGCATGACGAGCCTTTTCTCTTGTCTTAATCGTGGCTGGGGATGCCAATGGGCGCTGTTTTCCTGTGTCTCCCATCGAGCAACCAGATGGTTCAGGTGACTCTCCCTCACACCCACGTATGGTTCAGGCCCGATGGGTAGGGATCCTGTACCCCTTCTCGCAAGGCAGTCAGCGTTTTCGTTGCTCTCATGCCCCCTATGAGCCGGCACCCAAATGAGGGAGAGCCTGTTACGAGCGCCAAGCTGTTTGAGCGCATGAGGGCATTCCCATGCCAGCTTAGACCTAAAACTATAGGCTGCAATAGCCTTTAAGGCAGCCTGGCTTACCCTTGAATCCTTTATTCAAGACCTCTTCCGCGCATATCTTTATGGCTAGGATTTCCGCTTGAAATATCGTGGCGTACTCGCCCAGCGGCTTGGCAAGACTGTAATTGGGCCCTACAATGCCCAGTCTAGCTCTGCCTTCCTTGGCAGCCGAAAGTTCTTCGGCTCTGGCATAAAATCAAGACTGCTGCCTCTTCTAGCTTAAACTGTCTAGTTATTACTAGAAGGCTTGCCTTGAATGAAAATTACTTCCTTGGGTCTTGGTTCAGTGGGTGCTGGGTGAGTGACTAGACACTTGCATGATAGCAAAGCTGCAACCTCCATGATATACAACTAAAATAACCCTCTCAAGAAACCCTGCTAAAATATTGAAAAAAGCAGTTAAATAAAAGGAGGGGAGCAATGAAGAAAGCAGTTTGGAAAGAAACAAAGAAAAAAGTGCGTCCACTAAAATAAAGGTTAAAGGTAAATTGGTGCAATAAATTGAAAACTTAGGCTAATGAAAGAAACAAAAATTAATTTAGTTTTCGTTGAGGCTCTTGATGAGATGGCGAAGTAGTGATGGAAAATGTGTCGTGCAGAAGAAGTAAACTAGAGTAGGCTTACCAGCTGGAGCCTGTTTGAAACTGATACGCTAAGTAAAGTTCGTTGGAGAGCATGTTGTAGAAAGTCAGATTGAGACGCAATTCGTGGTTAGTGCATGCGAGGTTGAACATAAGCTGAATCGCACGATCAGCTCAATGGAGGGTGGAGATGTTACTGTGGCACATGGTTTAGTGTAACATGGAGAGTTGTAAGTGAGCAAACGTACAAGATCGCCCAGCTGTTCAGTTTTGCAATCCTCCTTGGTCCTTATGGGCTGAACCAGCCTCTGTCTGAGGGCGAGGCCAAAATAAGAATCGCAAAGAGGGACAATCAAGGGAGACATTTTAATTTCTCGAAGTTAACCAAATAATATTAACACTCACTTAGCAGAGCAAGGTTGACAGACTTTGGAATGATCTTGCATTGAATGACTGCTTGAGTGATTACGCCTAAAGTCCCCTCTGCACCTACAAAAAGCTGCCGTAGGTGATAGCCAGTGTTGTCTTTCTTTAGCGAACTCATAGCATCCAGAACAGTTCCATCTGCAAGTACCTGGAATAACAGAAAGGCAAAACCTCAGATCCTGTAAATCGTTATAAAGTACTGAATCAACTAACTTGTAACTTTCAATTACAAAAAGCACTGACAGCCTCAATTCCCAGTGTGTTGGCCAACATTGAGCCATATCTTAGGAGCCTCAGTCCACCAGCACAGGTCGAAATGTTCCCGCCAACTTGGCAGGAGCCTCTAGCGCCTAAGTCATAAGGAGTCATCAGGCCTTCAGTTTCTAATGCCTGATCAAGTTTTTCCAAAACAACGCCAGCCTGGCAGCTGACTGTTCCTGTAACATTACAATGTACTACAGATTGGTGTGAAGAAATATGGGATCATTATTAGAGATCTTGAAAACCATTGCCACCTTTTTGTGCTCTCTTAGTCTGCTAGAAGACTGACACAGTTTGCCAGATTGTCACATTATTTTAAATTAGCACTCACGTCTGTGTCCAGCCGAAAATTCTCTCTCTTCCTTTCCACCTCCTGAAAGTTTACTTCCGCTGTATTGCTAGCTCTCCCCCCATCCTTTTTCATCAGAACATCAGGGATGAACGTCAATGATCTAATTTTCTAACTACATTACCAGTCTGCCCATTTGTGCTCTGAAACTGGAACGCAACGAGGCGGGCATTGTTCATTTCTGCATCTGCAGCACGACCAGCCTAGATGTTGTGCTTTGTCAATGTCAGCATGCTCACTACCCCGTTAGGAGTTACATTATGTAAAACCCCACCTCTCCACGGAATTCCCCCTATCCCGCCAAAAGCAATATCTGGTGTGACACATAACACAACATTCCACAGCCCCATGTACATTCAGCGCTCTGGTTTATCATTTATTCTGAATACAACACCTAAGATTTCAGTCAAGAAAATCGTTTACACCCAATTTGGCATTATGCTTTGAGGCTTGGGGATTCCAAATCTGCAACACCTATCAGCCATCCAGGACGTATCTTGCCTTTAATGTGGTCTATGCGCTCCTTCTCACAAAAATTTCCATTTGGTATCTAGTTGTCCCCAAACCCAATCTGATCGGGCGGAACCTATGGTTGTCATGGGGGAAAAACTGGTTTAAAAATTAGCTGAAAACAACATTTTAGGAGTTTTATCGCATTTACGTTATGTTAGGTATCGCTTCCTAGGTATATTTTGATGCTGAGTCGAATAAAAGCTGCAGGACTGCGTATAGATAGACGACAGTGGAATCATAGCAAATATAGTGAGGCGAGTAATACTAGTTGAAGGAACTTGTGCGACAATACAGCGAATGTAACCTTTTTCCCCTGGCCTGAGCTCACTGCCTCCCACCTCATACAAACCACCTGTCAGTACGACTTGTTGCCTAGCGTCGCCTAGAAAACATCGATTTCCGTCGTTCTGTTGTAGTGGTCATGTTTTGTATTGTTTAATGGTATTTTTCAATGTTGAATCGAATGTGTTGAACATAGTCGTGTGCATGTGAGTTGTCACTTCTCCTATTGTTGACATACCTGTGTTATATTTTTATTATTTTTTGACGTCGGATCATGCTATAGACAACTGTACACAATGAAACCATTGTGTGATAATTTGCAGCGTTTTTTACCACTCTAGCAACTAAACCAATAGATTTTCCACTCAGCTTATGAGAGCCTAATAGAACTTAGCTCGAATCTGGGAGTGCTTAAGGTTTCAGTAATCGAGTATCGAGTCACTCCTACTTATGTCACAACCTTTATTGAGTAATTATGCTAATTTTCTTAGGTAATTTATGATACTATCAACACGATTTTCATTGAATTTAGGGGAATGTTAATAGTTAACCCACACAGGTGACAGGTTGAACTACAAGTACAGTCTGAGAGAATGCTAGCTTTAACTGACAAAGGATTTTACAAGGAAAAAACTGCACTAAAATCGACTTTAGTCGACATGTTGAATAATTCCGTCCCACTCTCGTCTTTTTCTGATTGTATGCTGACCTGCAGGCTGAATATCAAATTTGAGCTGCTTTGGGACCAGACACACAGACTATTGTTTTTCAGACTCAGAAGCCTTCACATAAAAATATGATGATAACAAGTTCAGCCGAGTACATAACTTTCCTTCCTGCTTCACGGGGATGAGTAAACTCGAAACAGGATGTGACTGTTACGGGTGTGTCGTGCTGCTAAGGAGCACCGGTACTGAACCCCCTCCACAAAAGCCTCCAGGCCAAATCTAGTGGGGTACAAGCCAGGGTTGTCACTCTCAGGTTATTACAGCTTCCGTAATCATCTCAATACTAACAACCGAGAGATGGTATCCATGCAACCCAAGTAAATAACACGCCGCAAAAAAGTACAAACCGGAAACAGCATCGATGGAATTGATATTGTTCATGAGAGAGGTTGACACAATGACCTCGTCAAAGACCGGAACTGAGCCACCAACCAGCCCAGTGTTTCCACCTTGTGGGCAAACAGCCAATCGGTTTTGGTGACATATTTTCATCACTTGGCTCAACTCCTCCGTTGTTTTTGGCCTCAACACAATTTTACTCTGACCTGCAAAATGTAGTTAATATTCATTTTTCAAAATACATGCATCCAACAGGAATATTTCACTGTGTTTTGTAATGGTAATTTTGTGGTGAATGAATCGTACCGCAGTAAGACTTCAACCAATCTCTGTTGTAAGAGTCGACATCTCCGGCGTCAGTTAACACTCTATCGGACCCCAATATGCTCTCAAAAGCTGTTACATGTTTGTCGCTCAAATGTCCAAATTGTCCCCTTCGGGCATGAGGGTACCGCTCGCTTGTCAAGAAAGCAGCAGACGAAAATCTTCTGGCAGCTTGCATAGTCAGTCAACCTGGAAGAAAACAAATGTTATTGATTCTACTAAAACTGCCTCTCCTGAAAAGTGAGAGAGAGTAAAAAGGGAGAAATTTTCGGCCTTTGGTACAACTTCTCCAAGGGTCGATGGACATCAATGGTGATTCTTGTAGGAAATATCTAGCATTCGTTAGGAAGCTTTACACATTAGGACTGGCACAATAGAACTTCAGCCACGGTTCTCATCCCAAATAAGGGGCAATCAGCTAAAAAAAAAAAGGTTTGAAGAAAAATAGCTAGGTATTGATTGGTTGAAGACACTGTTGAGTTTAATATAAACAGTTAAAGCCCTTTTCCCAAAAATATTCTTAAAGCACTAATTTTGCTTCTCCATTCACCAAATTTTCACAGAGACATTCATGAAGAACGAAAGTTAGGTACAGATCAGTGGAAGATGGTTTGAAAGTTGAATAAAAACCACTAGCACATTTTTGTATTAAGGTGGGAAAACGCCACATTTTGCTCCCCTCCTCCCTACCATAGTTTGAAATCGTTCATACCCTTATTTTAGTGCGGTTAGACAATCACGCACAAAACAAAACAAAAAGTACAAACTCAACCAGCCGTTCTACGACTAATTACCACGTTTACCACGCCTCGAAACTTTTTTTTCGATTCAGCAGACTTTTTTGCTGATCACAATACTTTCTATACTATACCCTTCAGGCAGTGGAAATCGAGTTTTAAAGAGTGCTGTATTCTCATTTAGTTAATGAGAGCTGGCTAATGAGAAAAAGAGGTATGAAATAAGTAAATATTTATAGGTACAACTTATTAGCTCTTTTGACTTTTGTTCACGAGCAAACAACTTTTTTTAACGTTACAAAATGAGAATGAATATAAACTCAAAAGAAAGTTTCGGTCATTTACAGTGGCGGTGGAGGGGAGGCGCGTTACGTTCAGCTATTTAAATTAAGGAATTTGAAAACCAATCTCTAAATGGTGCTCTTGAAAGCAATTGGGAATGCAAAGCCTCGGCATGTGTGGACACCCAGGACAGCAAATGTTGACGTTTCTCCTCCGCTGCTTTTTATAACATACTCTACAACGCTTTCTTTTGCCCTCCAAGTACATCGGATAGTGTTTACCGTTTATGAATTTATTTATTGTTCGTTCAAGCGAAGCTGGTGGAGGTCCAGACGATGGCCAGACGGAAATCATACAGCGTTATGTTTGTTAATTTGATGCTCTGGTGATGGCATTGGTACAAAAAGAAGGCGCTCAGAAGCATCGACTCCAAAATGTGTAATGAGATTTTCATGTAACAGAGCAGTGACCTTCAATGGGAAATGCAGTACGATAAGTAGTTGGAGCGATCAAATCCACTCAGCTTGTTTAGTTCTTGCACAACTTCTGGTTGCTTAATTACACTTTCTTGGCCTTCAAATTCCCAGAAAATTCTGTAGAAATCGTCAGCTAGTCTCTTTCGTCTCTCCATTTTTTGGCGTTTATTCCTTTTAAAGACCATATTTGCTCTGACTCACCTTTGTGAGCTTTGCCTTTACTACTTCCGGTGGATTATCTCTCAGTGAAGAGTGCCTGAAGCGTGAATTTTCTCTTCCAACAAGGAGCCTAGTAAGGCTTACGCTGTTATACAAATCGTCCATGAACACCGATCTTTCCCAAGAAGTCAAACATGAGTTTATGGACTGGTTTTTTGGCATGAGCTTTGGCAACTTGGTCAGTAGAACCAGAGTACACTGCGAGCCAATGGATAAGCCCATCATTGTCTGGTAACATGAACAATTTGAAGCCGTTTTGTGGCTTTTTTCTAGGGTGGTCCATGAGAAATGCAACCTCTATGGCTCAACAATACTGACATTTGTGTTTGGAGAAACAATTACACACATCTGTTGCTGTATGTGTTCAAACAACGGGTGGAGTTCATAAAGTGGGTTGGTGTAGTCGACCGTTGTTCTTTCATCGCTGGAAGGGTTGGGAGAGAGATGAAACGATTTTTGAATTCCCATCCATCTATTTCGAAAAAACGAACGATTGAATTTCTGATTCCAATAGTTTTCTTTTCGGCTCATTTGAATCAAATTCATATGGGAATACAACCTCAAAAAGGTTTTCATCTCCTCGACTGAAGTGTCTTCCCAATCCATAATTCGGGTCTGTGGTTGATGACCCCCCTGCAGTAGGAACAACTCTTCAGCATATCTGTTTGTTCCCTCAAGCAACCTCTGCAAAAATGAATCTGTGAATAGCAAACTGAAAAAATGATGAGGCTCGTTTCCTGCAGGATGAAATCAAATTCCACCATGACCGCTGAAAGGGAAACGGGGTCGATTAGAAGGAGGCTGGTTGGACCATGGCATAAAGCCAATTGGTGGTGGTGGGAGAATGCACGATGGAGATGGAGATTGCTCTGGTGGGCAAGTGGGTGGAATGCTAGCGATGGTTCCAGTAGTGACCTCACAAGGGATTGAGATCTTTGATGCTTTCAGGATGAATGGGTTAATGAAACTGACAAAACATCTTCCAAACTCGCATTAGTCAAACGTTATAAAAATTGAAGGAGCATACTAGCTTAGGTTAGGAACATAGAAGGTATCAAATTGCAGGTTCATCAATAGGTAAGGAAGTGGAGATTAGCGGTATTCTGACTTTTTGTCATTGCATGAATATCATTTACAGGTTTCGCTGATGACTGATTGCCAGAAATAATTAATTCGTCACATACCTTGTTACCCCCTTCATCGTCCGAACCCTCTAAATCGTCCCATGTTTCTTCCAGTAATGCTGTAACTCTGTTTTCAGGTCTGAAATGAAGACCTTGTCCGCATACATTTTACTTATCTTTTTCCGAGGAATAGATGTTTTCATTTCTTCATCTGAATTCGGGAAAAGAATGAGTAAAACTCAAATATTTTCTTCGTTCAGGGATTCTTAACCCTTTGGATCGAGTCTATTTTTCATTCACTTTATGTGAGTCAGTTAAAACTAAGCTTGTCGTTCTAGATAGAAACTGGTGGTGAAAAAGCTACAAAATTAATTGAGTCACACCTTTATTCAGTAACTTAATTTAGTAAACATACTCTACCATCCCCGGTTTTCTTGGAAAGGTTCATGTCCGCAATTGTAGATAAACGAGGGGACCGAATTGAAAAAAAAAGTTAGCTATCGAGACGACAGTTCCAAAATCTCTACGGTTGCTCTCGGCAATCTTATGGCCATTATTGAACTTCCATCGTATTGGCAACACATTGAACTACCATCTTGATTTCCTTGAAACGGGATTTATAAGAAAAAATGCTGGACTAAAATCGACTTTCATCTAAATTTGTGATAATTTATTCTCGTCATGTTCCCGCAAACTTATATACTATACTACCACTCTTTTTTTCGAGTAGATCTCTCACAACTTAATCAAAATCGTCGTAGCCGTTTCTGAGAACAAAGTGTAAATTTCCACAAATTTTGATAAAATATTTTTGAGGAAACGGGCAGTTTTCTTTGATTTTTTTTTTTTCAATAACTATGAATAATCATTACTTGAAAAGTTGCTGTGAAATGCATTGAATAGTTTTCCTGAACCTTACTCACTCTGATCATTTATTTTTCATGCAAATGGCCGAGAAAATGTGATTGTTCTTTGTTATATATAGCGTGTCTACCTAGTTTGGTTTATGAGGTGTCACCAAATGGAAATTTGAATACTCATTATGTGACGAGCAACTGATGTTTAATGAGAGCTTGATGCTCAAAAATAACAACTATTCGACTTCGATCACCTCACACTAGTGTCAAAATGAACTAATCACTGCATTGCTCCGTAGCAATTCTATCCGTTGACGCCCTTTATTCCTTCCTGGCAGGACGATTCACCGTCCTTCCTGCTACACTTTTGTATAAACTGGTCAAAGGGCTGATCAATCTAACAAAGAACCTGCCATTTTTAATTTTGAAGTAACGCATTTTTTTGTGCGAGCCATCTGCTAAACTGTTCTTTCCATTTCGTTACTGAATGCCGAAAAAAAAGAAATTCCCTTTAAGATGATCAGTTGTCATAAGACTCGGCTAGTGAGGTTTCTAAGATAATCAACATACTTGGCTCCAACTCCGAACCAATGTATAATGTTTCAGATAAAACGTTCTTGTTACCCGATGTCTATTCAAGCAGGAACGAAGAGAACCGCGTCCAGTGACTTAAAGAACTATAAGGTGAGCGTTGGAGCGCGGGATTGTTCAATTAATTCGTTCAGGTAGTGATCCAAAGCGGTAACGTCGATTACGAGTGATTCAAATAGGATAAATGAACGAGAAACAACTGAATGAGCAAGTTCTTTTCCGAATGCGGTTCCGTAGAGAATAGGTTCGCAAACCTGACGAAACCAGAATGACAATCTTTCGATCATACCTCGCTAGTTTCGATATATCGCTGAGTCCCACAGACATCGATATTTTAAAATGTCAATACTTGGCATGTTGATAGTCATTTGTACTGAAATTACAACTTGAGAAAATTAAACTGAAAAGCTAGATAGAATATGAGTACAGCTGAACTATAATTCATTAACAAGTGACTTTATTTCCGGCTAGTTTTGTGGAGAAGGAATCCTTTTTTTCGCCGGAAATCTACGAATTTGGAAATGTGAGTTTACTGGAAGCAATTGCCTACATGACATAATTACTATCCACTCACCGTCTTACGGTAACTCCACCGGTTACTCGGAAACTGGGAAGTTTGATTGTTATCTTAACCAGACGATTTTTTCCTCACTGACCTTGTAGATAACATTCACGACAGCGTGACGTCACTTCCATCACCGAATATTCATTATATTCGGAGCGAGCGCGGTCTCAAAAATAACTCCACGCACGTACATTGAGTAGGTACACGGAGCACCTGCACCAGTTAAATTGTCTCCGTGTTTCTAATTGAAGGAGTCCGAACCGAACAGCCTGTCTCGAACCGGAACGACAAGCGGCTCAGTACTCGCTCCTTCGCAAGAACGAGTACTTGATGCGTCGCACATTGTAAACATGACCACCCATCGCACAACTTTTTTCCTCAGACCCGCAAAAATCCGCCTATTTCCCTGGCTTTAGCTACTATTATATTCTATTTTTCACTTAGTTAATATAAATTATAAGAACAGGCTTTACGTTTTACATTCGGGAATGTATTAAGCTGCTGCTCTTAATGACACGCCCTCCATTGAAAAATCAACGTATAGGTAATTGATAGGGGTTGAAATTCCACCTCATGACTGTTGTCAAATGCTCATCGTATAGGTGCCACGTCAATTATACTAGATTCTAGTAACATTCGAGCGATGTTTTCAAGGATAAATCGGTAATTTATTGTACTGCTTTCGTCTTTCTTCTCAGGATGAGGCTGATACGGCATTGCCGTGTTATTTGGAGCTGTCTACATAAAAAATATAATCTAAATCGTTAAAGGGTTTTTGTAAACATTTAGTGTTTAGTTTATTATGATAACCATGGTTAGTTTAGAGCAGATTACGCACATACTCATGCTCGTTTTGGCGTCCCATAACCCGTGGGCTAAATATGCAGTTTGAGCTGATTAGGTCCAGCAGCCTTCTCTCAATTGATGTTGAACATTGACAGATGCACACACACACACACACACCCAGAAACCTTAGGCCTAAATAGCGTTTTTCGAACTCAGTAAGCGTTTAAACGGAAAGAAGAACTTTGGTTGGTTTACTTCGTACAGTCGCGAACACTTTAGTTTGAATTTCGGAGGTTGCTCCTGATTATCATTTTACGACCATCGTTCAACTTACTCATCTTAGCTCACTGAACTACCCCTTTTAAAGAACGCTAGTCACGCAAGGGAGAATTATAGGAAACAAAGAGCACTAAAATGCTGAGAAATTGAGTAACATCGTTGGGCGTGGCTAAAAAAACAAGGGCTGTTGCAATAAAATTATCACGAGGTTGATTCAGGGGAATTCTTTCAAAAATGGCGAGGTCGAATGAAAAGTAAATGTTATGAACTTATTATTAATAGATCATTTATAACAATGTTAGCGTGGCAAAATTAAAAGGAAATTGGGAATTGATGTAACAACGGGTGGACAATTGGGCGTTGACGTGAAACTTTGGACAATGAACACAAATTTTGCGGAAAAGTTCCCTAGCAATTAGCCAGTGGAAATCAACACGATTTCGAGTATTCACAATAAATCTGAGGTGCTCATTACTGCCAACTCAACTTATTTTGTAGCGGAGGAGCAATTTTGTAGTTACCGTTTGCAGTTAACCTTGCTATCCATATACAACAACGTTCTCTCGTTGGAAAATTATGTTTTCGTTATAATTCGCTCCAACCACATTCATGTCAATTGTTCACGTGCCCACATGAGCAAAAATTTCATCACATCAAAAGGAATAAAATAATAAAACCTCACTTTGTACGAAAGTTCTTATTAACGTTAACTTAAACCATAAATATCGACTCTTTTGTACAAATTGCTCGACAGCAACGGATCAGTCACTCGATAAACCGCTTGAGAACAATAAGTCACCACCTGCCACCTCAAATCTAAAATAACAAGACTTGAGATGGAAAAATTTTTGTGGCTGCATAATTTAATTAGGAAATACACACGTTTTACGCGACTGATATAAAAGACAGTACGAAACAAAGTGGAACGGGTAGTATTTACAACTAAATGCAAATTAAATAAATAAAAAGGTCGAAAAAAAGGCCGTCTGATGGGAGAACCGCTAAATTCGAAGTAGACAAACCCTAATTGGAACGATCGCGAAGTGGAGATGACTCTAGTCCTGAAGAAAGTTTTTTGGTTACAAAAACAAAGGGCGCAGGAAAAGTTTTGGGATCAGTGCACTTTTTTGTTTTGCAACTGACATGAAATTCAAACCAGCGCCAACACAGCGTTATTCAAAGTCAGGATGGAGGGGAGAGTTTACAATTCGTCGTGCTCTTCTTCTGCCTTCTCAGAGTCAGCGTCAGCGTCAGCAACCACTTCTTGAGCGTCATCAGAGGGCAAGTCGTCATCTTCTTCTTCAATCTGCTCCACAGGAAACAAATGTGTTAATATAGTGACACATTAAAACAGCAGCAACTTATCACTAAATCCTATCAAGAGAGTGCCATTTTCACATAGCTTCATAAACTATGTCAATGTGAGAAGGTACCCTTGAAAATTCTCTCAAGCCGAGTGGTCTGCAGGTTGATGCACAGCAGAGCGAGCTGGTGCAGGAACAGCAATTATACTGAATGATAACGTAGCACATAACGCTTACAGGTGTATAAATAATATATACCCGTACAAGACGCAAGTTCCACTGTCAAATACCAAGAACCATATATCGTTCATTAGTGGATGAAAAAACAACTGAAGTACACGGAAATAATTAATGATAATATGAATACTCACAGCAGACTGTTGTGGGATGTTGAGCGATTTCATCAATAAAGATTCAACGTCTTTGACAAAAGTGGCTGTGTCTTTGAGGATGTACCCAGACCTCAATGTGGCAGTTCTATACATCAAAGTGGTCATCTCTTTGGCGCTCGAGTCGTCAGGATTGTCCGTTACAACGTTCAAGAGATGTCGAATGAGCGGGTGGCGAGGGTTGATTTCGAGAATTTTCTTCTGACCAGCGTAGAAGTTTCGTTCGGAGCCATCAGATTTTTGATGGGCATTGGAGAGAGCGAGGCGCTCCATGTTTCCAGACCAACCGAACATTGAAGCGACGAGAGCGCAAGGGGAATCAGTCAGACGAGCGGAAACGACAACTTTGGATACCTGAAATCAAAATGTATTGAAGTATGTATTTATGTGTTTGGAACTCAAATCGTCCACAACAAGCATGCATACAGGTGAACCAGACCATCCTGCTCAACATCATACTTTCCTCATACTGCTACTTTATGTTTACTCTTCATTGTTAACAACTATCAACAGTTATGCCAATAGCCCAACACAAACTCCAGCACACTATTGTTGTTATATTTCATTTATTTATATTGTTCATTATTTTCTGCTGTTTGTTAAATTTATTGATTTCAATTAGATATCTAAGCTGACCACTAGGGCTGTTCCCAGCAGCAGAAAATGCTGCCCACCACTGGAGGGAACGAGGTTGTAACCTTTCCCGCTATTATTATTCTTCTATCATCATCATCATCTTTTATGCGACCTCGTGTGTGCTGTTTTTGTTAATCGAACTAGTTAGACAGTATCGTTAACGGTGTCTTATATCCCGCTCACCTCCTCACGTTCGCCACTCGTGATATCGAGTTGGATTTTGTAAAAGTACCACACTATTCATTTTCATTTATGTGTTTCCACAATCGAGCAATCAGCAATTGTTAATAAATTCTTCAAACTCTCCTGTCGCCCTTCTCTTAGTATCCGGTTATTCAAATCACAATTTCTCAGACCCATCACATACTAGTTTTGAAGTTGGTAAGCTGTGCAGGGTTGTAGGCTATGTCAAACGACAGGCCCACAGCATATTCAAACATATGGGAAGGCAGCTTTTTAAAAATCGCAAGTTTCTACACAAATTGTGTACAGAATAAGGCTCTATGGATGGCGACGAATTATTTTCAGTACTACTTTACTTGAAAATATTGGAACTTTTGTACAACGTATGTATTCAGTGATTTTTATCACTCTAGCAGTTATTCCTTCAGACGGCTGAGCTTGGTGAAATTCATCTAGAGGTACCTTAAAGACCTACATAGAAACTGGAAGAGTCCAAGGTTCTGGGTTTTATTGTAACGGCCCTATATATGCAATAATAATGAGTGAGCATTGCACAGATAATTTAAGAGACAGTCAAGGCGAATTTTGGGGTCTAAGGAAAATCATCGTAATTCCGCGTTTCTCCAATGGACACCCTACAGACCATCACACATACTTTCTTCTCTTTTTTTTTCTTCATTATAACAACTTACCTCGCCTTTGAGAGCTTTTTCGGTGATCCAACTGGTCAAAGGTTCGTATTTCTCTTGGGCAGCTTTCAATCTTCCTTCGTCTTCCGGAATAACAAGTCCTTCTTTGGCCACATTCTGGAATTTCTTGCCTTCGAATTCGGGCAAAGCTGAAATTGCGTACTCGTCGACGGCTTCTACTAAATATAACACTTCGTAACCTTTTTTCAGCAGACGCTCAACAAACGGCGATTTTTCGACCTGCAAGCGAAAATAATGAAGAGTTAAGTACGTAGGATCGATCACTCAACTGCGTACTATGTGAATATATCTATATGTAACGTGATACCCCAAAAGAAACCACATTCAAGGTAACTACAAGAGAAGGGCGACAGAGAACTCATGAATTTACAGTGAAGCAAATCAGGTGGTTCTTCTCGTATCTGAAATCATTGTGAGTCAAGTCGACGTCCCTACTCAAGGTTTTGCATTACCAATGTGCAAAACCGTGCAAGACTAAGGGCGAGTTTATCAATCTTTATTCGGGTCTGAAAATGTCGTTGATAAACAGGCCCTGCTGTGCTGTGACTTGGCAGGTAACACACGGGACAACTGCTGTGCACAAGTGGAAGCCGTACAATTCACTACTGAGGCAACCTTTTTACAAGTAATACTAATTGATAATAAAAACAGCTTGGGAGCCCTTAAGCTCACTCTTAACTCAGTTGGCATTATTAACAGCAGCACAATAAATTCACTCAACCTCCTGCTTAGCTGAGTCAATGCCCGATGTGAGTGGGATCTATAAACACCGCCCTTAGTCTGACCAGAACGAGTCTCTTTAGAGCGGCAGAGGCCTCTTTCGCCACAGTCATGCCCCCCACCCAACGTCACTTTCTTCGACATGAGGTTTGGGTGCAATGGACTCTGTGCCCCCTTTTGCAAGGCTTTTTTTGTTACTCTTGAAGCTCACAGTGGAGATCAGTAGTGGAAAACATAGTGAAGTGAACTCCCAAATGGTAAGACTTTTTGCTGTGTCGCTACGCTTCTACAATGATTTTTCTTTTGTCAAGCTGAGGAAAATGCTTCCTTCATGTCTTCCCATTGGGTCTCACAGTGAGTTGGTATATAGGGCTTAGACAGAAATGAATGAGGCCTCTCTGTTCACTGAGCAGGGGCTTTGAACCAAGAAGCATGACTAAATCATCTAGAATATTCCAGAAATGGCATGCACAATGGATTTAGGGTAGGCACATCACAAAGGCTATAAACAAGAACACCCTAACACGAGATAAGGAGAGTCGGGTGCCTGCATTGTAGATGATTCATTTGCCTGAAACAGGGCACTGAGGACACATAGGCAAGAGCGTTTCATACACTGCGAGTAACCAGAAATCATGGAAGATATCTGTGGCCCACACTGACGTTAAGTGGCTTTGAGCTGGGGTAGGACTACTTTGTTGTTGGCTCCTAAGGCTCCTAAAAAAATTCAATCTTACTATTTAAAAAAAAAAAAAACAAACAAAAAATCGTACTTCTTCTCTAGATGTACCCGCCATGTAGTAGATATGCTCTTGTTTCGGCTTCATTCTGGAAATGTAGTCCGAAAAGTTGGAGAATTCGCCAGTTGTGCTGCTGATGAACATGAGAAGTTTAGCCAACCTAGTTCTATTTGCAGGATCTTCAATAATGCCCAACTTGACGCTGGAAAAGAAATTAAACGTTGGAAATACATTAGTATTCAAGGGTTGAACAGCTCAATGTACATCGTCTACGAGCATGTACGACTTACTTGGTCGAGTATTCTTTCCAGAATTTCTCCATGTCCGCTTTTGCCAATTTTTTGAACATGTCAAGGGCCTTGCGGACCAATTTCTTCTTGATGACTTTGAGGAGTTTGTGTTGCTGAAGAGTTTCTC
The DNA here is from genome assembly GCA_020466155.1 of Pachypeltis micranthus. Classification (NCBI taxonomy): domain Eukaryota; kingdom Metazoa; phylum Arthropoda; class Insecta; order Hemiptera; family Miridae; genus Pachypeltis; species Pachypeltis micranthus. Next base: position 51,425,917 of record CM035770.1, on the reverse strand, counting down.
GGCTGACGTTCAAAGGCAAATCGTCAGAATCGACAATACCTTGAAGGAACGCCAAATATTTGGGAAGGAGGTCGGCGAATTCGTCGGTTATGAAGACTCTTCGAACGTACAGCTGTGAATTGTACACATTTCGTTAATGGTATTATGGATGGGGCAAATTAAAATCAAAAACCATTTGTGTGGCTATTATTATGCGTACTGTATTTAACATGCAGTGAACCAGGCTTGAGCCCAACTTCCACACGACTGCTACGATCCCGTTCGTTCGATTAATGGAGGGCGTGCAAACTGCCACTCATTCCTTAATTCGACTTATGGGAATGGATCTTCCTCAACTTGTTTGCCGCTCTTCGATACCGAAGGGGTTTCCATTATCTTCAGCACCCAGAGAAGGAGAATGTCAAACTCCGCGAGGAATATTTTTCAGAGGACATTCTTGGGAATAGAGCTCATCAGTAACGAGACAGTCTGTTTTGAGCAGCCCTTTCTGTAGTTCTCAATGCAGCTTCAAAATCTAGCCTGGTGAAGTGGAAGAAAGCGCATCACAACAAACAGTGAATAGCTCCCGATACACAGCAACCGGGAAATGGCCTACTTTATTCAAGAATCAAAACACATTGGGAGTGTCTGTCTACACACATCTTTCAAGTTTTGAACAAAAGCTGTGGGACTACGAGTAAAATCGGCTCGAATTCACAAACCCTATTTCGACTGCTCAATTGACTGCTGACGTTGCAATTTTTGACGGTTGCTCGACTGTACAGGCCTCTTTCACCTCTTCATGAACGAGAATTACAAAAACTAGCAGTGATGTCGCATACTTTTGATATCGCGATCATAAAGTGAGGGTTCTACGAGTTGCGTCCTCGTACACGACGCAGTAGAGTCAATAAGTCCTGGCATCGAAAACCCCACTGGGACTACGCATTGTTCAATCAGGAAACCAATGTAGCAACCCAACTTCCTTGGTTCACTGACAGCTACGAAACCAGTACCATGCGAAAGGCGTGCTGGACTGTGGAGACAAATTTCAATGCTATGTTCGCTATTTCCACGAACATATATTAGTGTACTGGTGTTGCTCTATTCATTTTATTGATCCAAGACGTTAGCTTTGAGTGCAGATAAGCTTCTGAAGCTGTGTAAACAACAAACATCCACACAATTTTCAGCTGGAGAAGCCACCCAAGGTGGAGTCACGACTCATGAACGCCTCTAACAGAACTTAGCCAATGAGGAAACTCTGAAGTTTCACTTAGGTAAGAATCACTGAACGTTTCTAGGGCGTACGTCGCTATTCTTTTTTCATCGATCAGAAAAGTCGCATGATTCTGAAAATGAAACGAAAACTTCTAAACGTGTCAGTGCTCACCTTGATGTTGTCGGTCTGTGTGCCATATTTATTGAAAGTATCAGACGGCTGTACGGACGGTACGAAAAGAAGAGATTTGAATGAAACTTCTCCTTCAGCGAAGAAATGGATGTGCGTGAGCGGTTTGGTTGAGTCTTTGGTCAAAGCTTTGTAGAAAGCAGTGTACTCATCTTCAGTTACTTCATTAGGCCTGCAATAATAAATTAAAAAGTTATAGTGATATTAAAAGTTTCTACTACGCTTTCATCACTAAAGTTACAGACTATACTATTCTTTACTATTTCTTCTGTTTTCAGAGCAAAAGAGGTGCTTGATTTGATGACCAGAGCGTCCAAACGCTTGCTTGGAAGTTAACGCGTTTTTTGGTATTTTCTGGATGTTGATCGTAACTGGTGCAGCACTGTTGGGGAAGGGGCTCTTATATCACTTCCTGTGGCGTCCAATACCGAGCTGTGGAAGTGGAAAACGTACTTCCTCCTACCGAGATTGTACAGGGCACAATCATCTCGCTCCCCTCCAAAGAAGGTGGGTAATTACCCCTTGGTGCGTAATACCCTTCTCTATCAATCGCGTTCAGTCACTGTACGCACAAAAACACAACATTCCCCCAGCCCATGGGGGGGGGGGGAGGAGGAGGAGAATGTCTACCATGGAGTGACTAAGGTTGGCCCAAAACCACTTTACTACATGCAGGAATAGATGATTGCAAAGTGACCTTGGCGCCACCAGATCTCTAACGAGGGCCAGGATAATATAATAGGCTCAAATATGACTTACTTTCTGGTCCAAATGGGCTTGTTGTCGTTCAATTTCTCCCACTCCCACACAGTGGTTTTCACTTTCTTCGTTTTTGGTTTACCCTCATCGGGCTCTCCTTCTTCAACATCAACGTCATCGTCTTTCTTTTCCTCCTCAGTTTTCTGAAAATAAATCAATCCAAATTTCATACTCGATACGTTTGTTCAGTGCACTTGTAATGATGTGTAATAGGAAAACTGACGTACAACAATCTAGAAAAAGCAACTTTTCGCAGCTTGCGGTAAAAGGGAATGACAAAGACGAAGAAGGCGATGAAGCAGAGAGAAGACGAGTTTTTTGTTTGTCTACGAGGAAGTATTTTCACTTGGTTTTATATGTGATTAAATTATTTTCATTGATGTTGGGTCACCTACCAGGTTTTGTTGATTTAAAAAAACGTAATAGCGGCACAGTAGGTAGAACCCTTCCGCAATAAACTATGATCATCAACAGTCCTGTTAGCTCACTTACACACGCCCTGCGTATTCTCTTCTCTTACAATTTTAACCTAGTTTCGTAAAATTTGGTAGTGTTAGGGGCTATTTCAAGCTTTGCCCGTTTAATGTACTGCGTAGTACTGTTTATTGCCCTAACAGCTGATAGCGAGTGGTTGTTGACAATTCAAAAATATTGTGTAACTCACCATTGCGTGTTTTCCTTTCAAATCTCACTACTTCTATCTCAACATCTACAATTAGGCCCAAATCAGTAATTTGCGCAACAACCCGTAGAAATGCAAAATGTGTACACAGAAGGTTCAAGAAGGTAGAGGTTGAAATAGCTTGTAAAGTTACAAAACAGTAGGAAACTACCTTATAATCGTAATCAAGATCCGATAAAGCTGAACAGCGTTGAAAATGTAGATGTCGATAAATAAATTCAACTCACTTTTTTTTCTTCCTCTTCGATCGGCTCCTCCACTTCAACTTCTTTGTCCGCCCACAAGAAGATCGGGAAGTTGATGAATTGTGAGTACTTCTTGACCAAATTCCTCAAAGTATTAACTTCCAAGTAATCTTTGGCCTCGTCTTTCAAGTAAAGGCTGCAATGCAACAAACATGCTCGTTAGTAGTAAAAATATACATGGGGGGGGGGGAGTACTAATTCAAATTGCTTTACTGTTAGAGAAGAACTTAGTATTTAAATAATGAACCTGACAGTGAAGCAACGCGTTATTTCTTGCTTCCTCCTCACCGAAGGTACAAGTTGTGCTGGATGAAGTCTTTGAGAGAAAAGAAGTGGATCCACCTACTCGCCATGCCCAATAGGGAATTGACTCGTTCAGAAGCCCAACCGACCCTTCCCCTAAGATATTCACGGATAGAGGGGAAAGCATCCTTTTCACTCTCCACTTGTCCACCATGCACTCAATGACCAAGTCAACCGGTACCTGGTGAGTCATCACTTGGAGTGCATCAGTGGATGCCGTCTTCTAGGCCTTCGTGATCAACAAAAGCGCAGGTCTGTCTTCTGATTGACAACGACTTCGCTACCCCTGACACAAGGCAGTAGCCAATCATGCCAACGTAAATGGCCTTGTACGTGAGGGTTGTATTAAGATGACAAGACCTCCCACGTTTCCTTGCTAATTGCTCGTAATGAGGCGAACCTTGCAAGAGGAGATCTTTCGAGGGGCTAGAGCTGTCGGCTGAAAAGCCACTTCTCACCTATATTGACTCTTTATTACTGGACTTATCAAGAAGCCCATGGCCACTAAAACGTTTTGATGGTTGGCAATTTGCTTAAAATGTAAAAAACGTAAGGAAATCAGCATATACGTTTATTATATTCAGATAAGCAACCTAGTATCCAACCGTGATATATATTGTTCAATATATACGTGGCTGCATAATTTGAATGAACCAAGGGAAGTCTTCACTCGCCAACCATTCGTTTTTTTGTCAAGCATACGGCCATTTCTTTTCACCTTAAAACCGGCTCTCTTTCAACAGTTACTGAGTTCATACAACCTTCAGAGAGAATGTGCCATGAATCTATTCTCACCTGATTTGTGAATGAACTAAGAAGTTACCTGATGGTAGTTCCTCGTTTAAGCGTTGGACCCCGAGGATCTTTCGTGATGGTGAAGCTGTTGGCATCAGACTCCCATATGTATTGATCATCATCGTTATGTTTCGTTGTGACAACCACACGATCAGCAACTGCATCGAACACAAAATAAAACATTCAGTTCTTTCGTTAAAATAACTATAAACTATACAGCACATCACACTTTAAGTTACAATGGCCAGTGCAAAGTTTGGTTGAGCATTTAGTGGCTCAATATTGTTCTTGTTTTTTTTAAACCATTTGAAGGTTGATGAAAACTGTATAGAATAGTAGGTAGTCTCAGACACAAAATTGATTTTGCTTAAAGTTGGGTTAGTTACTGCACTTACTTTTATAATCTTTATTGAATAACCAGAGCCTACGAAGCTAATTGGGGCTATAAACACGATTTTTCCGAGAAGGTTCGTTTCAATTGTTGGGGGTTTATTCCGTCTTATATACATCTATTATCAGATACGTAGGAAGAAGACAGTAAGGCATCAGTCAAAGCCGAGAGAACAATGATTTGAGTCGTGGCCATAAATGATTAGTTTTAACGCCCATTCAGTCTTTTGTTTGTTGTACCTTGTGGTACCGGTACACTTAGAGAACTCTTGGCCGCCTCTATTGTTGTATATGTCATTCCTTACTCTGTCCCAAAGGGGTGTTATTAACAACCTTCTTCTTGCCATAGTTACTGGTATACATGGTTCTGGCCCTTTCCTTTGTTTATGGTGTCCTCAACTAGTAACTCCTAACAATTGTGAATTTAATTTGTAAATGTTTTTCCGCGTATTCGGTCCTTCGACCCGTCTGTGTAACATATAATGTCAGAGTCGTGAGATCTGGTTTTACTATTGCTTATCACAATGCCCGATTTGTTACACCAAAGCCTCACGAGATACCACTGAAAAACAATGAATCAGGGAACTCTAAACGAGACTCCACATTTTATTTGGCCAAATTTCTCCTCTTTAACACTACTGAACAATCCTATTTATAAATGCTCACAATCTTGCGTGCTTTACTTACCTTTAACCCTGAAACAGCGTTCCTGGACAACATACCAGCGCGTGTCAGAAGAATATGCTACTTAGCAGTTTGAGATGTGTACATTTTCGAAATAAATCAAGCTCTTTCCAACGAGCAAAAATGGCGAAGTTAAATTTCATTAAATCATTAAAATAATTTAGCAAAGACTTCAGGGGTTGGTTTTGGCTTGGTTGGTTCTAGTAAAAGCAAATACAACGCTAAAAGGTTTTCATTGGAGCAAATACTTAGTTAATAGTTTTAGCAATAGGTACAACCCACTCACCTAAAAAGCTGGAGTAGAAACCAACACCAAACTGTCCAATCATGTCCATTGTGTCCTGCCCCGAAACACCCGTCTCTTGTATTTTATTCAGAAACTCGGCAGTCCCCGATTTGGCGATGGTTCCTGTGAACGTTTACAAATGTTAGTACAGTTACAAATAAATTCAGGTTACCAGTTTTATAAATTGGAAAAATGGGATTCGACTCACCCAAGTTGTTGATCAAATCTTGTTTCGTCATTCCAATACCAGCATCAGTGATGTGGAGTACTTTACCACCTTCGTCAGCCTGCACAACATTACAAAAGTTACTCATTTACACTTGAGTCGCCTACACTCAACTGTGCGACGTTCACAAAATTAAGTTAAGGATGAGTCATGTGAGGTACCCAAGAAGCTGTTAAGACTGACATGATTATTCAACGACCCCCGTACAGTCAGCTTATTAGACTACCAATCTGAATTTTTGTTGAAAAAGATACTGTCATATGACCCAACTTTATGAAGAACAAAGTGCACTAAAATTGCTTTCTGTTGAAAGTTATTATAATTCTTTGAGCTGCTTTCGCATTTTCCAGCAGACAAATATTTAACAGGACTGTAGTGAAGCTACCCACACAAAACGTTCAATCAAAATAGTTGGAGCCGTTTTCAAGAAAAAATGTAATTCAATTTTTAATTGTTTCTTAAATTTTGCTCAAACCCTATTTCGACGTCCAATAATGTTGACCTACAGGCTAGAGATATAAGTCGAGGCACTCTTACGGATACCATTTTCCAACGTGGTGTATTCAAGACTAGGTAGCTGTTGAAACCTTAAGATCTGAACAAAGCTCAACATTCTTTTTTGTTAAAAAAGTTGTGTTACATAACTTTCCTTCCAACTTCGTAGAGCCAAGGAAATTAAAAAGGCGTTTGCTGTAGCCTAATGAATACCGAGAGTTCGTTAATGCTTCTTGCCACCACAGCAAAGTGAATCATCGAACATTAAATAACATAAATTATCAATACCGTGGGAAGTAATACCTTAATCTTGACGTGGAGGTCTGGATTCGAGTCTAAAACACCTTTCTCAGTCAGAGAAAGTAACCGGATTTTGTCCAAAGCGTCAGAACCGTTGGAGATCAACTCACGAAGAAAGATCTAGCAACAACATAAAACAAGTTTAACGCAGAAGCTAATATAAATAATTTTGTACGCAATGCTTAGTAAAGATGGTGCACATTATGTTCAATGAAGTTTCACATGAACTACTGACCCAATGAACCATTCCGACCGAAACCCTTACAGGCAACTGCTGACTTTTCAACGCCATCATGTGTTTTGACAGGGTTTGAAAACAGTCACACACCAGTCGAGATGAAGAGAGCATGAATAACTATTTGGCAGTCTAAGAGAACGTGGATCTGTCCCCATCCACAAGCTTTGCCCAATGGAATAACTACATATGAAGGTATGCCTCTTAAGGGATAAAGCCAACTTAGGGCTGTGTCTGAACACCCAGCACCATTCCCCACTCGGCTTCTTCAGCCGGAGACCCGATTTTCTGTGGTGACTCCAACCCCATCACACTTCAAATAACGTGTCGAGGGTGGATTCGCGAATTACCCTCAAGACTTTTGTCACTGACAGAAGAGTTCTGGAAACAATTCAACAGTTAAGTTGTCATTGAAGCAATATTTAACCCAAACTTACTTCTTTGTTCCTATACAGCGAGTTGATGATGAGCTTCATCATTCGGTTGACTTCTGTCTGGAATCCGAATTTTTCGGCATTTTCTCGCAGTTGTTTGACCTCAGCAACGCTAAGCCCGTCCAACTTGATTCTCTCTTCTTCTCTTTTTACGACATCGTCGTCTGAAAAATTAAATTAGCCACGTTAAAACTAATTTTACGCCACTGACTTGGCTAAAGTACATATGGCTGTCAGCACCCTTATAAACGCCTGGTGCTACTCGCACGTCATAAATTTGTCTCAGCACCACATAAATTCAAAACATACCATCGCCCTTGCAGTTTAATGCAATCTGTATTTCAGTCGGTTAACAATAACTCAGTACAACTTTCAATACACAACCCGGTAAGTTTAGCGTTCCCGACTTTATTTGGTTGTTCGTATTCGCATCACGGCCTTAGTCTATCATATGGGCGGGATATGTGAGGAAAAAGAACAAAATCGATTTTTGCCGAAATGGGTTGTGGTGCTTTTATGATTTTTTTCAGAGATAAAAATGTGATAGTTCTCTTACATTTGTCACTATCCACGCTCTAAACGATTAATCAATATTGTTAGAGGCGTACTTTAGAAGAAAAAAATCGGTATTTTAATAAGAGTAAGAGAGTAGGAAGGACAGTTTCTTTTTCTTCAAGTTTCCTTCATATTTGTACATTTCTGAGACCGAAAAACGCCACTTCAGCACAATACCACCACCCGTGTGTGAACGCGATTGAGAGAAAACGGATAAACCAAACGGACTCAACTTTAATATGTATTCTGCGGATCACCATAGGATGTCAAAATACGGGTATTAGTCAAATAGGCCAAAAACTACAACAATTGTCATAGTGATCAAACTACCAAATATTCATTTTCTCAAAAACCGTTCTAACGAGTTTGATACAAATGGCATGGCAGTACCATGCAATTCCCCCCTCCCCCCCCCCTAGGAATAATGACGAGAGCAGCACAATAAGTAATAAAAAAATAGATTTTTCTGCGGTTGTTTCTTATAAATATCTCTCATATGATGCTAGAAAAACTAGGATGGTAGTCCAATGAACTTTTCTATACAGTGAGGTTAATATCCGTGGTGAGATAATTAAGAATTCACAGAATTCAAACGACTGCCGTTTCATTTACTTGCGTTTCTCAGTTTTTAATAGAATAATTGCAACAGTAAACACAAATATTCTAAGAGAAATCATGAGGGCAGTCTCATGAATGCATTGATTATTTAATAATGATCGTGCTTTAAGTAGGAACTCGAACTTGAGGCTGAGAAAAGTTGTGTGATGCATCGTATCAAATATTTTAAACACTTTCTCATTGTAAATATATTGCAGCCATGTATCAGCAACTATGCACACAACACTTGAGGTAACGAAACCCCCCAGTGATGCTCAAAGACGAACAAGTAAGTAACTGCCAGATTTTTACTTTCCTTGGCTCCACGAAGTAGAAAGAAAAGTTATAGTCGACTGAAACCTTTTTACTTTCCTTGCTCTACGAAGTAGAAAGGAATGTTATGTAATCGGCTGAAAAAAATTTTGAGTTCTCTTCAGATCTTCACGTTTCAGACCCTCCTGAGTCCGAAAAACACTATTTGGGGAAATGGTCTGTGTGTGTCTGTGAACGATTTTTAGAGAGAACCACCGTGCCAAATCCACTCAAACTTGATATCTCGTCCGCAGGTTACCATGGGACGCCAAAATAAGGGTATGAACAAAATCCACCGAAAGTTAACTATAGTTATCATAGTGATCAAAACACCAAATTTTTTTTTTCAAGAACGGCTCTAACGATTTTTATTAAACTTCTTATATTGATAGCTCTCAATAAGGCAATTATAGCATAGAATTCCCATTCGTGGGAAAATGACGAGAGCAGCACAATAAATTACCAAAACTTTCGACGAAATCGAGTTTAGCGCGGTTTTTAGAGAAAACAACCGTACCAAATCAGCCGAAACTTGATGCCTAGCCTACAGGTTACCATGGGACGCAAAAAAAGGGTATGGGCCAAATCCACCGAAAGTTACCTATCACTCAGTTAATTTGAACTTGGTCAAACAACGCTTTACGGCAGCAGAAAGCGGTAGCGCTTACAGTTCCGCAATTTATTGTGCTGCTCTTACTCATTGCAGGACCATTATTGCGCAATTGGTACACAGATGATTAATGAGGCTGTAAACGCGATTTTTTAGAAAAAGGATAGTAATAACTTTAGCAGAGATATTGGAAAATAACTGTTAGAACTGGTAGTAAGCGCAACGGCAGTAGTTGAAATTCAGGAATTTCTGGAGTGAGCCCCATGTATCTCATGAGCGTTTTTAAACACTCACCCTTCAGGTATTGGATTGGACTACAATACCAATTTTTTTTAAACATTCTACGAGAATTCCAGCAGAGTTTATAAGGAAAAAACCGCGCGAAAAACGCTTTTGGTCGAAAATTTTGATAATTTATTGTGCCGCTCTCCTCATTTTCCCACGAATGAGAATTTTATTGTATCATTGCATGATTACGAGCTATCAATATAAAAAATGTAATTAAAATCGTTAGAGCCGTTTTTGAGAAAAAATGTGGTGTTTTGATCACTATGATGAGTATAGTTAACTTTCGGTGGATTTTGCCCATACCCTCATTATTGCGTCCCATGGTAACCTGCAGGTTAGACATCAGGTTTCAGCTGATTTGGTACGGAGGTTTTCTCTAAAAACTGCGCAAAAATCGATTTCGTCGAAAGTTTTGGTAATTTATTGTGCTGCTCTCGTCATTTTCCCACAGATTGGAATTTTATGGTATAATTGCCTTATTGAGAGCTATCAATATAAACAATTTAATCAAAATCGTTAGAGCCGTTTTTGAGAAAAAAAATATTTGGTGTTTTCATCACTATGATAACTATAGTTAGCTTTCGGTGGATTTTGTTCAAACCCTTATTTTGGCGTCCCATGGTGACCTGCGGGCGAGATATCAAGTTTGAGCTGATTTGGTACGGTGGCTTTCTCTAAAAATCGTTCACAGACACACATACACACAGACCATTTTCCCAAATAGTGTTTTTCGGACTGAGGAGGGTCTGAAACGTAAAGATCTGAAGAGAACTCAAAATGTTTTTTTCAGCCGATTACATAACTTTCCTTTCTACTTCGTAGAGCAAGGAAAGTAAAACTCGGTATTGTAGTCCAATCGAATACCTAAAGGGTTAGTTTAAAAACGCTCATGAGATACATGGGGCTCACTCCAGAAATTCCTGAATTTCAACTACTGCTTCTTACCAGTTCTAAACATTTTTACCCAATAACTCTGCAAAAGTAATTACTTTCCTTCTTCAAAAAATGTATGTTTATAGCCTCATTAATTATCTGTGTACCGTACCGATTGCTGAATATTGGTCCTGCAATGAGTACGAGCAGCACAATAAAATCTGGAACTGTAAGCGTTACCGCTTCCTGCTGCCGTAAAGCGTTGTTTGACCAAGTTCAAATTAACTGAGTGATAAATGAATTGATTAAATAGAATTAGCCATGTACAAAGTGAACTGTTGTAGAGCTAAGGAAAGTTGTGTGTTGCAACGCACCAGATATGTTCAATAGTTGCAGATTTTGTGCAAAGGGCGAGGAGAAAGAATGAGAGCATACGGTATCACTGGAAGTAGGAACAAGGGAGCACTTACGTTATTACCAATTTTATATCATCATTAGTCAACTGAAGGTGCTTATTTGGGGAAGAAAAACAAAAAACTCACCAGTTCTTGAACCTTCTTTGTGAGATCCAAGATCAGGAGTCACGGTGGCACTTTCAACTTCATCTTCGGCCCGCACAGATGCTGAAAAATCAAATAGTGACCATTATAGCAAGCAAGGCGTGTATACAGTAAGTGTAGGTATAATGATACACTGAGGCATTTATTAGTACTGCACTGAATACTTGCCCCTAATCGTTCAGAAAGGCAACTACACAGTAGAAACTCCACTTTATTCAAATGAATAACACAAATCTCAACGACCTAGCTATACAAGCACAACATTCATTAGTTCGTACAGAAAGGTTCTCAAAATGCCCAGTCAAACACAAAAAACGACTACTATGCTACTTCCACTACTTGAAAGGCAAAGGAACGTTGCATTCGTGCATAACCTTCTACTGAGAGAACACTATTAGACAGAAAGAAACTAGTTGATCAGATGACTAGAGTAACGAATAACTGAAAGCCCACACGTCACTCACAGGTGTATCTGTATAGAGTCAAACTGATGTTGGAGCTGAGGGAGAGTGGTTCAAGAGCTCTATGAAGCCTGGAACTGGTCAAAATTAGGTTGCAAACGTTGGATAAGATGGGGGCGTCAAGAAAACCCACCCAACTATCGAGAAAGTCAGCACAACTGGTGATGTCTTTACATCGAAAGCACTCGCGCACATTCATCAGCTAGGAACGACACTCACCCAACTCGTAAGTTGACATTGACCATACTCCTACTGGCAGACCTCATCCTTCAGTTAAAAAGTTCAAGTGGCAGATGCCAGTCAACGATATTCAGTGAGTGGAAATAGTGGGAGTATCAAACGCGGATGACTGAAGCCTTGCGCTAGCCAGCCGTCAAAGAGAATTGATGAATGGGCTATTGGAACTTATAACCTCCAGCCCCCAATCTTTCGAGTACGTTTCTACTGCTCCTGTAAGCTTCCATTGCTACAGTGGATGCCCACAAAAAAGAAGTTCTGGCGTTATTCACGAGCCCACCGTTCGTTTATTGACGTTGCACAAAATAGTTTCACTGGTTGAACAGAAAGAACAATGCAAGGCAGTTGGGAAGTGCCTACGCTGCCTCGCAAGACAAAATACCAGCAATCCAGTAATAATAAACGCTCACACTAGTTGGGTTTGACAATTACAAAAAGTTTCAAAAAGCAAATTTTGTATAAAAATTAATTTAATAAGTTAGTTATTTTTTATAAAATAGTTTTTGTTATACAATTTTCAGCTGCCACTTAAACTGTTCTAATTAGCCATTAAAATATAGGGAACGAGAGTACAACGCAGAGGATTTTAGACTGATATGTACTGCACGGCATACATAACATGAATATCAGACTTGCAGAACGGATAGGGCATGCCTCAAGTGATGATCGAGAAACCGAAAAACTAACTATTGTCGATCAGAAGAACACAAGTAAAGGGGGCTAGAAAACCAAAGAGAGGACTTCAGCATTACTTTTTAAATACGCCTTTGGATTATATTTCATTTTTCCAAGTCCGTAGATAAGAACCACCCAATACAATAATGCCATGACTGACGAGCGATAAACAAAGCTTAACCAGTTCAAATAACTTTCAACATCACAAAATACAAACAAGCACTTCCTCTCAAGTGCTTCCGGTTTATTGTTCATTTTGAATAATACACCTGTTTTCGCTCAGGACCCCCCCCCCCCCATCCCAATGATACTTAACATTTCAAGACGTCGGGATTCATGTGCAGGGTTTTTGTGCCTTACCCCCGTTATTTCGCACAAAAATACCATTTGCTATCTATTTGTGCCCGCCAATCCGATCGGACGAAGCCCAAGGATGTTATGGCAAAAAATGGCTTAACAAATTAACAAAAACTCAATTTTGGCAGTTGAATCGCAAATACGGCGTGTTTGGTATTGTTTTCAAGATATTTTTAGATCCTGGGTCGAATAAAACAATTTGAGAAGTGTGCGACTGAGTCTAGACGGGTAAACTCAGAGTAGAGTCTACTGAAATTGTAAGAACTCGCGGGACAATAACTATAGCGAAAGTAATCGTTTGTACTCCCTTCTCTCTGACTCATTAAAACCACCCAACAGACTCATAACTTCGTGCCAATTGCCTACAGACACCTGGAATGTTTAGTTTTCGTCGTTCCGTTGTAGTTCGGTCACGTTCGACATGATTTACTGGTTATTTTTCTATGCTGAATCGAATGGGATGGGTCTCAAAGGTGTGAGACTAAGTCAAGCTGTTCAAGAAAATAATAAACCGTAGTGTAATAATTTGCAGGGGTTTCCACTTAACGTCATCTATGAAAGGTACGGCACCGGTGTCCCAAATGAGCGTATGAGACCTAGATCCCACGTCAGAGCCTACACAGAGCCGCTGTTGTCACACCCCCACTGACTATCCTCCTTATAGAGGGATGAGGTCCCGTTGAAGTCGACTTATTGGAACCCCTTTTCTCGGCAACAGTTATACCATCGATATTCACAATCTTACCCACATGGCTTTGAAGATCCCCCTTGAGAGGGGGAAAGAGAGATTACAATCCCAGAGACAGAACTACCGCACACCCAATGATTTACCCAGGGATTCAGGAATTCCTCGACGAAGAGCACCGGTGCTGATTCGGTGTCCACGAGGAATCAGTTGAATCAAGTGGAGCGATACCAGCCAATTAACAAGTGTGTACACATAATCAATTGGGTCATCGGAACGATCCATCAAACCTGAGATCGCTGTCGATCTCGTTGCCAAAACCTAAGGACAGAAACCCCAAGTCGAAATGTGGTACTTTTGAACACAAACGATACCACTCAACGCTTCACAATACGCTATTTTTGATACATCGAGCACAAATATCAAGCAAATTCGCAGCAACTACGTGAAATGACAATTCTTACCGGCGAAGAGAAGGAAGCCAAACAACAGGAATAGTTTATTGCTTAGCATTTTGGCAGAAATTGCTAGCAAACAGACGAGCTGTAGACTGCGAACCAATACGGTAGAGTTACGGGTATCACTAGTCGATATTAATGCTATCCGCTTGACGACAACGGCAGCAAACTTGCAGACAATTCTAGACTGAGCTCAACGCCGAACGAAATCCAGTGGAAATGAGCTTGAGAATTGAAGTTGTGATAGCGTGGACCAATCGCAGGGCTCCACGCCGGCCTCTCGCGACCAATCAGAAGCCGCCATTTGTAGTTCGGGACCAATGACGTTGTGGAGGCGACGAGAAACCGCGTAAATTTGAAATTATGAAGTGAAAACGTCACGGATGCGGCCTCGCGAGGGATTTCGTTTAAAATTTACTTTTCGCAACCCCTAGCTAGGATAAGGGAAGCGTTGTATTAGAGCAAACCAAACGTTGTTTCCTTCATATCTTAACATTTTTGAGTTATACTGAGTCAAATCCTAATCTCAGCGGGTCGGTGTGTGTGCAGTCAGTATTGCTGAAGAATGGCAAGACCTGTTGAGCACATTAATTGTTTGTAGCGTTAAATATTTCTTGAAAGCAGAGTAAAGAGCTAAAGGAATTTTATAAGTAACTTCCACTGACAGACGGGTGAGTAGGGGGGGGGGGGGGGTACCAAAATGTAAAAAAATGATGGTTTATCGGGATCGTATTTTACTCCTCAGTACCAATCATTTGTACTCCATTAATATCCTCTCTGAACAGAGATATAGGTCCATGAAGTAAAAATAGTTTTTTTAAACTTTATTGGAAAAACGGTTTTTACGATTTTTATCCGCACGTTGGTAAACACCAAAATGTGCTTAAAATGGTGTTATTTTGTACGTTTTCAACATTTACCGCATAACTCAATTTGATTAACTTGATGGAGTGGTTTTTGGCAAACTATACCTACGTTTTGTTCCCGACTACTATTTCCGTGACTTTCCCTTGACTCTAAGCCAAGATGAAACGGAAAATTATATTTGCTGTCAATTACGTGATTTTTTTTCTAATTTTATCTAAAACGATTTCGTTTAACCTTACAGGGTGCTCTCAAATGAGTAATACGTTTTCTTCGTATATGTTTTTAATTCGATTTTTGCGATGAGGTTAGTCGTGTAGATGGTAGAATTTTTAAGGAAAGCACTGAGCAAAAATAAATTTGTGTGGAAATTTGCGATTAATTCTCGCGCTGCTTTTATTGTTCTCAATTTTGAATGACGATGGCATGTTTACAAACAACAAATATCTAATGTACTGATAGCTACGATGTCTATAATTACTTCTGGATCGTTTTTGCGCATACTTTATCTTAACAACCGGCGTTGATCTGCTCGCTAAACATCAAATGTGAGTTGATTAAGTTTTACCGTTTACTCTCAATTACGTTGACAGACATGTGAAAAGTTATTTTTTCAAACGGTAATATTTGCACTCAGAAGACATCAAGATCTCTGGAAATCATTATTGTTTCACGCTTTTAGCTGTTATACTGGATATTTTAATTGTTTAACGGGTATTGCCGTCGTCGTTAATAATAAATCGATGATAATTTGGGGCAGTCAGCTTTTCAAATAGCGGTGGCTGAGACAATTGCAACTTCAAGCCGCCATTTTGTACAGTTGGTTTACGTCGCCTAATGCGTTCTGTTCGCGGACATTTGAACTTATTATTTTATTCTATTCTATTTCATTACTTTTTATTTCTTTCTATTCCGATACCTACAAAAATGAAAGTAATTTTTAACATTTCGATGAGGAAACGAACGGAGGAGTTCGGCCTGAATGAAATTGATTTCGTGTTTTTCAAAAGCAACCGTTTTATGGGCCCCTAAACAAATCGTCAATGTAAAGGTCATTGCAGTATGACAACTTATTACGAACTAACCAAATGAAACGTAACTTTCTCGTATCTTTCGAAGAGATGGGATAACTTCGCGTCGTTTTGCGCAGAACAGAGTATCACACAACTAACCCCCGCCCTTCTAAATTCGACGATCAGCTGTATCTTCGATCAACGTCTTCGATTTCTAGGTAAACATTTACAGAGAAAAAATGTAGAGAAACGTCTGAAAGTGCCAAAATGTGCGAACTTTTAAAATCTTTCGAGCGGTTTGTGTAAACATTTGAAAATGATCTTTTGCTGTGCAAATTTCATTTCCTGATGTATCTTGGCTTATATTGTCGTTTAAGAGGTTGTCAGATATATATACTTGTAGGGAACCAATTGTAGGTATTGGACGCCAGGTTGATCGAAGTCGGTTCGGAATTTACTGTGGACATTTTATAAACGTGAATATACGGGTTTTGGGACTTCTGGTCTCCCTTCATGCATTATTCTAGGACCATTAGTAGAGGAACGATATATTGGTATTGATTAGTTGAAGACACTGTGAGCATGTTGAAAGTCGTTAGAGCAGTTTTTCCTAAGTAAATAAAAGAACCTTCTATTTTCTTAATCGGCATTCAAGATTCGGCTTTCGGCATCACGCAAGGTGCGAATTAGTACAAGATAATTTTAAGTTCGATCAAAATTGTTATAACTGGCTCTTTTTATCTTATTTTTCTTAAACCCAGGTAGTAGGATGGAAAGTAATGATATTGATTTAAAAAAGAGTTTTCTTCCGATCTTACATTTCAAGAATTTCCGAGACCGAAAAATCCCATTTATGACGATGTTCTGTGTGTGACTGTGAACTAGATCGGAATTGAAAATCCGTACCAAATTTTTTGTAGACACGAAAATAAGGTGAAGGGAGGAGATATAGGTCTATGAAGCAAAAATAGGTTATGTATGGCTTCAATGATTTACACTAGACTCACAGACTGTTTTTAAATAGTTAATACCTATATATTGTTCTCAATAAATGTTCCTCTGATATTCCATTGATCAGAGATAAAAACGAAAATGTGTAGAAAATAGTGTAATTGTTCGAGTATCTGCGCCACTGGATTTGATCAGTCTTTTAGCAACCCATTCCCATACTTTGTTCTCCGTAATTATTTCTGTAACTATCTGTTGAACGGGTATATTATCTATGTTAACTCGGAAAACCAGATTTACCGAATATTAATTTATCGATTTTCCAATTTTCTGAAATATTTCTAACGATTTCAAAGTCACGGAGTACCCCCAACGAACTGGTACTTACGTTTTGCAACTCCATGTATGTTCCTTTAGAAATGCGTTAAATAGCGCCGGTACATGTACCATGTCGACGAATTTACAGCGGTTGCGGAAAGTTGTATGTGGATACGCGCCAAATATTTATTTTATTGAGGGAACAGGCTGCGATGAGTATAATTCGAGACGGGGCCACTGTTAAGAGTTTGCGGACTATTTCTACTCAGTGACTAACTTCCTCAACTTCACGTACCATTTGTCAATTTGTATGATACTAATCAGCCCTTCTTTCATCGGACACGGAAGTTGGTGTTCTGCGCAGTATTTTACCAGTTTACGATCTAGTATTTTTTCACTCCTTGATTATCGTTAACAGATCGCTACCTAATCAACGTTTTAACTAAAGAATTGATAAACCGGCCCTAAGACCATGCTGTTAAGAATGCCGTCGTTGGGTTTCGATATTTTTCTCGGCGAAGGTATGTGAGATGAAGAACAAATTAACACGGAGCAATGATGCTCGTAGTGATGTTATCACAGGTATTTCGTTGGTTCATATTCAACTAAATTTGATAATGTTGAATAATACTATTTAGTTAGTTATTGAGGAGGCAGGCTACGATGCCGCGGACATCATTCTACTCATTGACTACCTTCCTCCACTTAACAGAGCGCCGCTCGTTCATTCGTCAATCATATCATACGTCAACAACCAGTTCTCTAGCTTTATCGGATGCAAAAGTTAACGTTTTGTGCGCTATTTTACCAGTTTAAGACAATGACGTTAAAAATAATGCCGTCGTCGGGTTTCGATATTTTTCTAGACGAAGGTATGTGAGATGGAGACAAAAGAACACAGAGCAACGGTATTTCGTTGGTTCGTATTACAACAATACTCGAGAACGACACGATGATACTCTTAAGTAACTGTTTAGTTTACTGTCGATGAAGCAGGCTACGATGGGTGTAACTCGAGGTGCAGACATAACTCGATTTACGGTGTCGTTTAAGAGGGCACATTGCAGAACGTTCGAGATTATATTAACCACTATAAAGGATTCGTGCGGTATTTCTATCCGTAACTAACTTCCTCCACTTCACGTATCCCTTGTCCATTCGTGTGGTATTAATCGGTTATACCTTCATGGGATGCGAAAGTTGGCTTTCAGTGCGGTTCAGAATGCCTTCGACGGTTTTCGATGTTTTTTTGGCGAAGGTTTGTGAGACTAAGAAAAAAGAACAGAGTACTGGCGTTTCGTTGGTTCATACTAAAACAATTTTCGAGAACGACATGATGATACTGCTTACTTTGTTATTGAGGAAGCAGGGTGCGAGGTGCGAACATTATTCGATTTACGGTGTTGTTTAAGAGGGCCCTTTGCAGAACGTCACAGACTAAATCACTGTTAGGGGTTCGTGCGCTATTTCTACTCGTCGACCAACTTCCTCCACTTCAGGGGGCGCCGCTCGTTCGTTCGTATGTTAATAATCAGTTCTCCAGCTTTATCGGATACAAAACTTAGCGTTTTGTACGGTATTTTACTACTGCTGTCGTCAGGTTTCGATCTTTTTCTTGGCAAAGTGGCCAAGATGAAAAAAATTGATACGGGGCCATAATGCTCGTAGTGATGAAGTATTCATAGGTATTTCGTTGATTCATGTTACAACCGTATTTGATAACGTTGAACGAGTTTATTTAGTTTTGGTTTATTATTCATTCTGAATAATAACCCTATGGTTTCAGTCATGAAAATTTTTTTACAACCCCCCCTCAAAATTTGATACTTTACGTTTCAAGACCTGGAGATTCCAAATTTGCAATGTCCGTCCGCCGTCCACCGTCCGCCATCCCCCGTCCACCGTCCGCCGTCTGGGCCGTTTTGTGCCTCTAACGTGGTATAAAAAATTCATTCTTTCGCACAAAAATCCGATTTGGTATCTGGTTGAGCCCGCCATCTCGGCAATCCAATCGGACGAAGCCCGTGGTTGTAATGGGCAAAAAATGGTTAAAAAAATTAACGAAACGCAGTTAACGCGGGAACTACACGCGTCAACGCGTCCCTCCCTCCCTCCCGTCTGAATAAAAAACAACTGGAGGCGGGGCGTCGCTTTCCCCGACCCGACGCGGCAAAATCATCAGACGTTTTATTTCCGTAGTTTCATTGTAACCAGGACATGTTTAGTATGGTTTACTAGTATTCGATGCTGAATCGATTGGGATGGGGGAGCACTAATACTAGGTCAAGCTGTTGATGAGAATAATAAACCATTGTGTAATAATTTGCAGGGTTTTTTTATTGAGGAACCAGGCTGGGATGCTGCGAACATTGTACGATTTACAGTGTCGTTCAACAGAGTCCTTAAGGAGTCTAAATCACTAAGAAGGATTCACGTGCTATGTCTACTCATTGACTAACTTCCTCCATTTCACTGTGCGCCGCTCGTTCATTCGTATGTTATCAGTTTTCTCGCCTTATCAGATGCAAAAGTTGGTGTTTGTACCGTATTTTACCAGTTTGAGACTGATTTGAAGATTGATATAAACAAAACTGAATACGAAACTAAGAGGGGATGCATTCGCAGTTATTCCGTTGGTTTATATTACAACTATATTCGAGAACGACTTGATGATACTATTTAATAACTGTTTATTGTTTCATTAAGGACACAGCGGCGATGTGTGTAACTCGAGAGGCGAACATAACTCGATTTACCCAATTAACTCGAGGGTACTCAATTAGCTCTTTCCAGAACGTTCGAGACTAAATCACTATGAAGGATTCCCGTGCTATTTCTACTAATTTACTGACTTCCGTCACTTTACGGAGCGCCGCTTATGGCGAAGTAATCGAGAAGATGCAAAACGAGTTCCGGAGTTACGTTGTTTCAAATTAAAACTATATTTAAGAGCGTTAAATGATACTGTTTAGTAACTATTAATTTTTTTATTCAGGAAGCAGGCTGCGATGCTGCGAACATTATTCGATTTACCGTGTCGTTTGAGAGGTACGTTTCCACAACGTTGAACAAAATTACTGTTAAAGGATTTGATCGCAGTTATTTTTACTCCATGGGAAGCTTCCACTTTACGTTTACCCTTATTTGCGTACCATAAAGAATTACAGGAGTTTTACTGCGAAACATCGCACAATTTTCCTAAACTTTGAGACAGGCACTGCACTTTCGTTTAATTCTATTCTTTAGGAACGCTTATGGAAAACCGAATGTAGTCACTAGTTGGTTTTATGAACTTCGTGCGTCTGATCAAAATCAGTGTGACTAACGAACTTTTTATGCTTAGAAAATCTCATTTTCTGCTGTATTTTGGTTTATAACTCTGTTTGGAGGTTACTGAAAATGTTTCAATAATTGCTGGAAGGAATTTCATCTGATTGATCAAATTCAGTTAGGAGTTTTGGGTAGAGAATTTGGAAACATTAAAAAACCCCTTTTTCTTTACTTTCTGGTTGTTATCTTCGTTCAAAGGACAATCAGAGAAATATTAATACTCAATAATAATGAATGTAGAAACTAATTAGTTGAAGGCACTACTCTAGTATTTGATCTAAATGATTTAAGTTGCTCCTGAGAAAACCATTTCCTTTCTTATCTCGTCTGTACCTTTACTCACTGCATTCTTTCAGAATGTTTCTTGAGTACACATTAGAAAATACATTGTAAGTTTAATCAAAGCGTTTTTCAATAAAAATGTGAAATCCCGGTGTTTGGATCCCTCTCAAAGTCAAGTGAAGAAAACTGCTCTTAACCTCATTTTTGCAGTTTGCAGTTATAAAATCAACAGGAATGAGCTCAATTCGTTGAACCAAGCTGACTGCTGAGCTCTAATTAGAGTAGAGCAGAGAATGGGGGCTGCAGAGTGCGGCACAAAGTAGAATTGGGATCCTAACAGAGCCTAGCGTGTCTTAGTGCAGGGAGAGGAGCACAGCGTAAATTGAAGCTGGCAGACATAGGATCAACGGGAGGAGCAAATAGGAAAGCAGTGAGCAGGGTGCTGCAGAGAGGAAGCTCTTCGTTGCTACGAATGCAAGTAAATAGTACTACTAATTACACATCTAGCGGGAGATTATGCATTAAGATATCATCATCCCAACTTGTCTGATGATTTTTAAGCCATCGGGATAAGAGAGTTTTTTGGTATCATATTATTTACAGGTCCATATAGTTTATAGTTATTTATAGTATAAAGTTTATTATTCCCTGAATAACACCAAACTAGGTAATACTATAATTTATGTATAACAAACAGTAAAATTCGTACTAATCTTTTTCGAACACAACAAATCAAAACTTGATACCAGATTCTTCATGCGTACACTACTCATGTGCCTTGTAATTGTTCGCTTAAGAAAAGAACATTCTAATTTAGCCAATAAGTAGAGTGTTCCTCCCGTACGAACCAACTGCATCTGTAACTCTAAGTATTTCTTATACCTCGTCCGCTAATTCAATGAAAAGAAACAGTAGTTAGTACGTTCTGTACTTTACGTACTTGAAATACGATTCTGATCCTGGGGCAAGAAGGGGGGCCGTCTGGTGCCCTTCCTATTTTCCCACTTACCGGGCACCTGCCTTTGCCCACTTGGCCAAATCCGAACTCAGCGGCTCAGTCGCGTCTAGCGGGTCGGCGGAGGCGGTAACGACGGCTTCCCACCGCCCTCGTCCTTTTCATCGCTTTCCTCCCTTGTATTTAATTTTTTAATATTTTTAGGCCGGAAAGATGCGACATACGAAACGTTTATCGTTGCGCCAATACACGAAAATGAAGCAGTTGTGACGCGACGCCCGACAGTGCGATTTTATCCAAGAACTATTTTTTCTTCGAATTAATTTTGAAAATAGTCGTCGTCTTTCGGACAGAACAGGTAATGACATTTTATTCGCGTGTTCTAAACTAATTTAATTCCTACGAAGCTAACTCAAAAATTTGTTTTTCTATTTACCATAATTTTAAGAGCGTACTTCACATTTGTACGAAATGTGTACCAAGAGAAGTTCAAAATCTTGTCATTAAATTGTTTTGGCAAGTAGAGCGCTGCTCCTTGGTGTACCTGGAAAAGGTACCTTGCAGTTTGTCGCGCAGAACGATTTCGTTCAGAACTTCCGCTCGTATTTCAAATCTTTTCTAGAAAACTTCGAATATGTTTCTGTGTCTTCTCGATCTATCATGACGAAAACCGCAAAATCATAGGGGCGATTACTTAAATGTAAAAGGAATGGGAGGCCCCTTGTGGGTTTTACTTAGCTAAGCTAATCTTTGACTATCTGACTACTGTAAATAAAAATTATTTGATTTTAAACAGACTTACGTCAGCTCCGCCTGTGACTTTTGAAAGTTTTTTTGGTTCCATCGTCACTGAATAAATATCGAACTCGTTAATTATCCACGTCCTCCGATGCGCTGACTCGAAATTGAACTTAGTACGTTCTAATCGGAATTCGGGTGGAGAAAAAAGAAGCGCTACTGGAACGATAACGTGCTAAGCACCGACCTATCAATTTTTCAATAACACGGCGCCCCCCTTTTCCCCTGGTTCACGGCATATCCCTGTGTAGAGTCAAGAAAACTCTGTTAAGGTGTCACGAATTTTAAAAGAAAATATACACCTGATAACGCTCAGCAAGGGGTTTAAAAGTTCCGCGGAATATCGAATCGTATATAAATGTCTCGTGCGACGTATCACACAACTTACGTCAGCCTCACGTAAGTCGTGTGGAACGTCCAACTGCAATCGATGACTTTATAATATCGATTCAACTAATTTACCTTTTAATAAGTTTGTATCAACGTGGTAGGACTTAGGTAATGTCCTATATAGAAAATGGTAGCGCTCAACGTTCCTGAACTTATTGAGTTGCCCCTACTTATGTCATGACCTTTATCGGATGACCAGAATGTAATTCATTCGCTCTCCACGCGATTTATTTGGACAAGTTAGTATGTACCGTTCTTGATTCAAGGGAAAAACACTGCGTAAAAAGTTTAGTCAAAGAGATTGCTGTACCTTGAATTCCCGAATTTATCGTGTTGCTCCTAATTATCTAATGATGGATGTAATATCATATTGAACTACCAACCATATTTACTTGAGAAGAGTTACAAGAGCAGGATTTGTGAGGGGAAAAACGATTGAAATAAACTTTTTCGGCATTTTTAAATAATTTATTACGGTGCTTTTATAATTGGCCCGTGAATGAAGAAAATGTCGTATTATCTACTCTCACGAAAAATTTAAACAAGGCCGACTAAGCAGTTTCTGAGGGAACATATTTATTATTAACACCACTGTGATATTTATAGTTATTTTTGGTCAATTTTCTCGCATAACCTTATTTTTGCGTCTCACATTTATCAGCAGGCCAAACATAAAATTTGAGCTAATTTGCTTCATCCGTTCTCTCAATCGTATTCACCGACGCTTTCCAAATTATATTTTTTTGCAACTATAGAGTCAGAGTCATTGATCCGAAAAAAACCTAAAGTTCAATTTCGAATCAACGGTATAACCATCGCTTGTGTAGTTTTGGAGAAAAATAGGGTAACGATTGTTTGGTGTTGAGCAAATCTCATTTAGCGAAATATCTTGACTCATATCTACGTTCAACGGATACAGATATTATTGAGAAATGCAAACTGTAGAGTATAGATTCAATTCAATTTCAACTTTTTTTTTACATTACAATACTTTCCTTACCCTCTGGGTCGCGGAAAGAAATAAACTAATAAAAACGCGCAATAATGTATCATTAATAATGATATAAAATCAATAAAATATAAATAATATAAACATACATTAAAATATGGAAAAAATATATGTGCAAAAAATTAAGAAAAAAAGGTTAATTCAATAAGGTTTTAAACGATATCATCACTTTTTCCGTTACGACATATGAAGCCTCCAAAGTGAATTATCAACACTGGAAAGAAATGGGAGGTTTACGGGAGAAAGAAGAAATGCTAAGGAGAAACCCAACAACCAAATAATAATAATAGTAATTTGTATTGTTCAAAGTTTTAGCTTATCATGAAACGTTTGATTATCAATGCGTTTTTTCACATGCGTGTTTCCCACCGTTAGCAATGCATAAGCTCGCCGTTGAACGTTGGTTGCTCAGTCACTCACAAGTTGAGGTGTTCCTGATGATATGCTGCAACAGCAAAGATGGTTCTACCAAGTCTCTCAGTCCGACGCATTTCCACTTTCATGAACCCCCAAACAATTCCTGGTATCCAGGAAAAAAGGTTTGACGATATTTGCCGTTCAATCTAACTCCCATTGGTGAAAATTGAGCCGAAGTTTGAAACACATGTAGTACGAAGTTAAAAGATTTAAACAGCGCGCTCTGATTTTTATTAAATTCAATAGCTAGGAAGATACTACCTTCTACATTAAAAATAAACCTACTTTATGAGAAAAATTCAAATCGCGCCTCATCTTCACAACGACGTTAAACATTGGATGATGGGGAATTTTGACTTCGTTAACTCTACCTAGTAGGGAGAAAACTTACATAATCTGCTATTTATATCCAATGAGAGTCAAATAACTACGCAATGAGAGTCAAATAACTACGCAATGAGAGTCAAATAACTACGCAATGAGAGTCAAATAACTACGCAATGAGAGTCAAATAACTACGCAATGAGAGTCAAATAACTCTCACGAAAAAATTAAGAGCCAATCCAGAAATTCCGTAATTTAAAGTGCCGCCTTAATACCGTATCTCATAGTTTTGGTCTAATAACTCCAAATTACGATCCTTCTTAAAAAATCATGTTGACCGTGTCAGAACCACCTGCGCGATTCACAATTGCGCCATGGGCCAATAAATTCCAGGGCTTTGAGCGTTAGCTGTTTCTACGTAAAATGTGAAGTTATGTTTTACCAAGTTGAAATTAACTTAAGCTATTGAATGAACATTGCTGAATGTAGATGGGGCTGAGGAAAATTGTGTGATGCGTTACACCACATATTTTATAACAATGGTCACCACTTCTTTTGGTTTTATGTAAGTAGTCTGCAGTAGTTCGAAAATATATTATCAACGTCACAACTGACAGCTTACTCGTTTTGCCAGTGAGGACAAATAATAACGTTAATAAATTGAGGGGGTCGAGTGGGTTGCGCGATCATGCAAAGGCCTTTGAAATATATAACGTAAGCGCGTTATTGAGTTTTGGTAAATAAAGATTCACTTATACCTTTAAACACCGTTTTGTGGAAAAAAGGAAAACACGTAAAAAGTGTTTTGTCTGACGTCCCGTCGAAAAAAAAGCGTAAAAGCAATGAATTATACGCGAAGGCAGTAAAAAGGGTGGAGTTATCTACCGAGGTTTCGCCCTCATAGTCGTTGCCGGGGCGTCGTTTCAGGAATATGGCGGAGGCGGGAGATACGCGATAAGTAACGATAGAGGTCGCTGTTCATAACGATGTTGGCCCACATCGTTAACCTTAATGTTGACCTGGAAATGTTGAAAGCCCCTTTCGCAACTATGATTAAAAATAGCGGTACTTCTTGAAAGAAACCTAGGAGACTTGAGAGGAATATCCACCCTTTGGAGCAGCACGGGGGAAGTATGGAGTGCCAAAGGCCATCGGGAGTGAGAACCTGATACAACCGCCGCAGGAATAAAAGCATTGTTCCAGCTGCACTCGTGAATCACATATTACAAACATCAGATGATACAATTACTCCATTGTCAGAGCCACTTCTGCTCAAAAGTTGCATGTGCGTCTATGATCAACGAGGAGATGCACTCAAGTCTCCCGATCATGTGCTACGTACAGATCTTGTGAATAAGTGTGCCCACAAGCAAGCGCCCTTGACAGTAACGAGGAAATTGATTGAGAATTTGGTTTGCCTGACACGGGGCTGGCTCAAGCAGATGCCGTTAAAAGAATACCTTTCACCACAACACACATCTTCCCTTATGCACTCTTATACTATTGACCGTGTACCTCTTAGGCGCCATCATTTGTACATTCCAATATTTTTGCTCTTCCTTCCTCTCACTCTGTGCGCGCAATGTGGAACGCTCGTGAGTTAATACATATTACTGCACTGGTGTGTTTCTACCGTGCTCTTGTTTGATACTTCGAGTATGCAGCAGTTCTTAGGTTTTTCCTTATATACCGAGTTTATTCTTGAGCTTTCTCACCTTTAATATTCGCATTCCTCAAAATCGTGTAAATTATGACGCGCTTAGCTCTCGTTTCCGCCGTCCCGAGAGACTGATCGTCGATGCGTCCCTATTCCACATAATTTCACTGACAGCAGACCCATTGCCACATGGCCACCAATTGTAACATGAATTGGTTACATGTGCCTCGAACTAGCTCGAGGTTACACAAATCATTTGCTACGCCATTTACTTCTTCTAATTACATGCACTCTCCCTTCCCTTACTGCTAACCTGCTTATTTCGGTATACGACAACTATTTCTCCTATGGCTTACTCTCTTCATTGAAATTTCGCATGCTGTGCTTCCGCTTCACTTGATTTGCTTGATTGTTTGGCCAGCCCTCCACTATTTCCTGTTCACTTGAGAAAAGGGAGCACTCCCAGATGTCTCTGGAGATTTCAGGCCAATCCTATTAGGTGCGGAACATTATAAATAAAGCATGCTCTCTCTCTCTCTCTTTCTCTCTCTCCCGCTCTCTTTCTCTCACTCCCGCTCCCAAAACACCTCTCATTTCTTCCTACGCCGCAATGTCCCACAAGCGTAGACTCAACATTAGCCGCTTGCGGAAGGAAAACAAATCGCAGAAGTTGCTGTACTGTTTCCACCGCCGCGCTTGAAAAGTCGCGTTGCTATTGATTGACTCGAGGGCCCTTTGTTAGCGCTCTCCTCGACTTCTTTCTTCTCAGTTGAGATCGCAGGATGATGGATCCAATCAGGCTGATACTCTGAACTTTTCTGGATCCTCAGGGAGAGAGTTACATTGCGTTGCTTTGAGGGAATTGAACTTCAAAGCCGACCTTCAAAAGCTTCAAGAACAGCTCGGACAAACCCGCATTGACTTTCCTGCAGATCCAATTTATCGAACGCTACGTTTTAGAAGGTGGTTTATAGTCGTGCTTCTGTCGCTGAAGCAAGAGAGATTATACTTATAGTGTTCCCTTTGTACGCAGTGTGCGTTGGAGCGATAATCTTTCAGAGCCTGAGTTGGTTAAATCCCGGGTCATCCACAGACTAAAACGTTGGGTGCGGCATTAGCGTTCCTGATACACGGTTGGCGGACCCACGACCAACTCCGCCCCGCCAAAGCAAAAATAAAGTTGGGAGCGAGAGGACTTCATTTCCTTCAATCACCCTGATATGTGCAGGGCTAACGAGTGAGACCCCAGGGATACGAATCAGATTGCTTCTTTACGTAATCCACCGATACAGTCCTGTGGTGCTCCCCCACGTTACCACACTGGGGAAAATATTCCTGGTGGGCCTCCCCTGAAAACAACCGATTGGCGAAAAATAAACATAGTCCAATTGAAAAACTTATTACTCACATTGGCAACAGATCAGAAAAGTTTAAAAACGGGTGAGGCAGTACAAACTCGGATAACCCGTAACATCATCTTCTTATTGAAAATCGTAGGAAACATGTGGAACATCGTCAACATAAGAAACCGCCGATAGAGCTGATCTCAGCGAAGAGATTCTTCAGCCTGCTTTATGGCCTAGAAGGCTCGGTTTAGAAGCGGCCACGTGCTATCTTCAAAGGTTAGCTCTACCGATTCAATGCAGAACCGTCTGAATTATGCAACCACTGTGAAGGCTCGCAAGCAGTAGAGCACAAGAAAGCATTTAACTCACAACGGGCTACTCTTCTTTTCATTATTGAACACGATCCCTGACCCATTCAATACGACATCCATCCTCCAAACCGATGGATAAGCTTACTCAGAAATATAATCATACATTTATTTCGAATTTTAGCGAAGGTCGGTTATTAGCATACACACTCGAGGGACTGAGCAAAGTTGCGGTGCGTCTTTTGCCTGGATTTCCCGGCCATGTTTACTTGGCATTCCTAAGAATTCAAGATAATTTCCCACGCATCCTTACTCATTTTGGTTTATTATTCATTCTGATACCTACGTTTTCGGTCGGGAAAATTGGTTCAAAAACCCACTCAAAAGGCCGCCCGGCTCAGACCGGTCTACAAAATCTGTTCCATTTGGTCTCCAGTTGTACCTGTCTACTCGGCAATCCGATAGACAAAACAGTTAACCAAAAACGAAGTTTTTTGTTAATTTATTGCAAATACGTTGTGTTTGGCATCGTTTTTAGGCATTTTTTAATGCTGGGTCGAGGATGGGTGTCAGAGCTGTTAGACTTTGTCTAAATGGAAAATATCGAAATCACAGTAAACATACTGAGGCATTTTCTTCTGCTTCAAAGAACTCGCGTTACAGTACAACGGACGTTATTATTTCCCCCCGGCCTGCGCTCATCTCCTCACTGCCCCCCGACTCCCTCCAACCACCTGTCACGTCGTGCCAAATCCGTAGCGTCGCCTAGAAAATGTCAATTTTCGTCGTTGCGTTGCGCTCAGGTAATGTTCCGTATTGTTTAGGTGTGAAACTGCGTCATTCTGTGCAATCATGCTGAGCAAGAAAATAATAGACCGTTATGTAATAATTTGCTGTTTCCAAATATAATTTCGGTGGATTCAGTGACTATTTTCCCTCGATTTGCCACCTAATTTTGCTCGGCTCCAGTCAACTAAATACTGTTATTGGACTTTTCAATTATTTCTAATTGATCTTCCGACCGTTTCAACTCAATTTCTCAACTAGTGGTACACAGTCTTCCACCATTTTTATTCGGTATTCCAACTAGTTGTACGAATAACTGATTTATGCGAGTTCTGAACTATTTACTTCAATTTTCTAACAATTTTTTTTCCTTCGTTTCTTGGTCTCATTTTATACCGTCTCTGGAGTACTTTCATTCGATTTTCCACTGAAGTATTTTCAACTAATTTTACACAATTTTCCAACTATTTTTACTCGATGTTCCTACCACTTCTATTAAATTTGCCTTCTATTTTCACTCAATTCGCTGTTTCTCAACTGTGGCTAATTGTTTTTTCAACTGTTTCTTTCTTAATTTACTCAACCTTTTTTGTTGATTTTCCAGCTATTTGCACCGGCTCCCAACTTTTTTTTCTCAGTTGCTCTTCAATTCCTAATGATCTGCATTCAGTTTTTTCTCATTAGTTTCAATCGTTTTCCACACTAATTTCGCCAATTTCCAGATTGCCTTTTCTAGATTTTTCAACCTTTTCCCTTGGATTTGTAATTTATTTTTAATTCATTCTATAACAGTTTTCCCAAGTTTTACATGGTTTTTACCTTTTCAATTTCAGTTGAATTATTAACATTTACAACTGACTGCCCCACTTTCCTTACACAATTTCCCAATTTTATTTCGCTCAATAAATCCTATTGGTAATGAATGTGCTGGTCATTACGCACATTTTTACAGAACGTGATTTGTGACTAGAAAACGTTTGGTGTTGCCTAGGAAAAAAATTTTGCATGAGCGATTTTCATGGTTACCATAACTTGATATCTTAATTATTTTCTACGATTAGCAAACCAATTTTAAATCACTTCCCCACGTTTTTAGTCGATTTCCCCGGGAAGATGGATTTGATATCTATACCAATTTTATACCATTTTCAAACTTTTTAGTCTGTTTGAAAAATTAATTTTACTTGTCTTAATGACCTCTGATGATCGTCTTGTTCTTTGATTAATCTACTAATTTTGTTCAGTTTTCCAGTTTGTTCGATGTTCGCATTGTTTTCTTAATTTCGCAATTAGTTTTTCTCGAGATTTGCTTCTTCAATTCATTCTAATTTAATTCTTCATAATTAGTGTACTCAATGACTAACATTTGTAGTCGATTTTCCAATCGTTTTACGCTATTTTCCAACCTTTCTTTTTTTCCCCCACCTTTGTTCTACTTAATTACTAACGATCCGTACACAACTTTACAACATTGTCGCACTCTCTTTATCGGGAGAAAGTGAGTTCCCTCTTCTTCTTTTCGCCAGATGGTTGATGAGTGTGGTACGCGTTCTCTACAGCTCGTCATTCCACGCTTTTTATAGAACGTCATTTGTGATTGCTGAAAACGACCGAAGCCGTTCGGCAAAAAAATATCCGCAAATTGATCCTCCAGGCTATCGTTAGCTCATCGGTTCTGAAAGCCCTTTCCGTTGATGGAGACTTGATGCAGTGTCCCGGGAATTCCGAGGTTTGGACAGCTCGGTTGATGCTCGTCCCTGGGAAGCTTATTGCTTGATTCCCCCCCCCCCCCACCGTTCCGCGACAGTTTCCTCATCGTTGATTACCAACGTCAATATTTTCACTCCCGTGTTTGCCGAAGCAATCCCACTTCAATCCGTCCAGATTCTTCGCTTGAAGTAAAGTGAGAGAGCTTTGGGTTAAATGCGCGGGATGTGTCGTCTGTAAACGAAACAAAATTACAAGCAAGAGCGGTTTTAGGAGAAATATATTAAATGAAACTGAAGCTAGAACGAGAGCACGGACTTTGTTCATTAGCAAAGTGCGAGTGGGAACGCGTGGACGAACACCAATGAAATAAATAGAAAAGAACTCACCTTCAAGTATAATCAAGTAAATGATATCTTTGGAAAAGCGTATCTTCAAATTAACAGGAATTGTATATTTTTGTGTGATTTCCCGCACCAAATATTTCGTGTCTAATTATTCGTTATAAAGAATTATACCCAGAACTCATTTACCAGCCTCTCAGAGTTCCAATGATCACGTTAGCTTAGATGTTGGGGAAAAACTCGTGTCATTCCGATCTCGCTTGCCATTTGTCTAGCGCTAGTAGCTTCCGGAAACGCATTTTTCACTCTCCACTTATCCACCTTGCACTCAATGACCAAAAGCCCCCCTTGAATAAATATAAATTATCAATTATAGAATTTCTTTGCTGTTTTCACGTTCCTCGGTCCGTTAAACATCCTCGTTTATGAGTTAATCGACAATGGGTTTTGTTATTATTGTCTGTGTCCACTGACCCAGATTATTCTGAGCAGACAGATTTTTGTCAATTTAGCTATGCTCCTACCACGACACTACAGAAATGCGTATATTTTAGTGCATGGAGAGAAACTTTGTGTGATACACATTTAGGCTTAATCTATGGTTTCCCACAGGCCACCTCCTGGCAGAAGCGTATGTCGATGATTTGGCCATTGTAGTGAAGGGAGGCACCAAACAGGAACTCCGGGAGGCCGCAGGGCATGCAGCGAGCTTAGTCCAAGGGTGGTGCAACGATGCAAGGCTCACCCTGGCATTAGAAAAGACAGCGGCCATATCATTCAAGGGAAAAGCCAGCCCGCAGCACACAGTGGCCTTTACCATTGGGGAAGCGCAAGTTGTGATAAATAAGGAGGTGAAATAGCTCGGTATTATGCTCCGAAAGAGCTTCCTGGCAGCATCTCAAGTGACTTACCTCATGTCGAGACTAGGTAGTCTGGCTGCAATGATGAGGAGGTTGTCTGGTGAAGAATGGGGCGCATCATACGAAGTCAGGAGTCACTACAATACGGTGTTCCTGTCGACAGTTATATATGGTGCTTCCAACTGGCTTCGAGGAATGTTAGGGCCAAAATCATCAGCATCCAGAGGGCCATCCTGGTTGGATTAACAAGGGCATACCGCACTGCATCGACAGCAGCATTACAAGTGAAGTGCCCCCTGCCCACCATTGGATACCTATATACCAGGAACGCAGGTAGCCCAAATAGCAGCCACGCAGCCGGACAGGGTAACAATCCCAGTTAAGCGCGTACTAGCAGACCGCATGGCGCTAGTAGATAAAGATGAGGCAAAACAAGAGGCAGTGAGAGAACGGGTACTAGACGAGTGGCAAGCACGCTGGGGCACAGAGACAATGGGCAGGCACCCACTGTTTCCTGAAGTAAGGAGGAGGACCAGGTGCCCAACAATCTTGTTCGAAGTTTAGGAGAAGGAGCTCTCCAAGCTGCCCATGTGGACATAGAAGAGAAACAGCTGATCACATCTTGAGAGATTGGAGCATGTTCGCAACATAACAAGCGGAGTTGACTGGGTCAGCCCAATACTGCATACACTACATAGGCTGATTGATCGGAGTAATGGCGGTTGCAAGATAGAGAGGTTTGCAAGGAAATGGCCCAATGGGCCGGGTACAGGCCCTGATATAGTAGGGAAGGATGAGGGTATATGGATGGGTATGTGATATGTGTGATGAGTTACTGTTAGGATTAGGACGGACTGTGAATTAGGTTAGTTTAGGCTAGTGAGCCTGGGGTGGAGGGGGGAAGGAATATTAAGTACTCCCCCCCCCGCCCGCCCATCATTAGTAGGTAGTGTAATCGGAGGGAGGAATATCCAGTACTCCCTCCTTAGTGTGAATGTGAATTATTATGAATGAATATAAATTATATGGAGTGAATGAATCGGTTACTTGGGTTTGTGTCTTAAGTGTTAGTTTCGTTAATAAATTATTTTGGTGCTAGAAGGGCCAGTACACAGAGTGCGGGTATATAGTCCATTCAGTTTTGCCAATAATGGGAAAACTCCAAGCTACAAGTATTTTGTATAAAGTACCGTATCGACAGTGGGTGAGAGCGTCTCAAAATATGGAATCACGTAGAACTTTATGGACTAGTTAGCAAGTACAATTAGACGTTAAATCTTATTTCTAGTCGACGAAGTTGCAGGAAATAAAGCATACTCTTAGGATTGTAGAGTGTAGTTCCTTCAGCTGAGCTAGGGTTGAGATGATCTCACTTACTGAGGGTATGGGTATTGCGCATGTAAGAGGCTTTAAATAGTATTGAGTATATTCCAGTTATCGTAAGCTGGTTTATTTCTAGCGTAGGGTGGAAAGTGGACGATACTGCGAGTGAGTACGGCGTTTCGCTTTTGCTCTTGCTTTATTTGGTGGAATTCGTACATAGCACGTGTTTTCAGATGAGAAAGGCATACTTCCAGTTGTGATGGATAAGGTTTAGATAGATTCTAACATTGTTTTTCAGAGTACATAATTTGTAGGGTTCTTGATTTATTAATTAACTGCGTTATGTAGTCGTGAAAAGTCAGTCTCTGGTTTAGTACGACACCATTAACATTAGTGTGGATGACTGTCTCGATCAAAACCGCCACCATTAAGAACTGAAGACAGTATATGAGGATTTATGGGAATGGCAGCAGGCAGCCAGATTCTCGTAAGGGCGAGCCAATCTGGTGCAATGGGTTAAACGGTTCTCAATACGCAGGAGTCAATTCATGGGCCCAATAGGAGAAGACCCTCTCTCCCAATTAGAAAAAAGAAGAAGAAGAACCGTTCCCTCACTCTGATTTACTGAAAGAATTATGAAACGTTCAGAGTATCAGTCCCGCTAGAAAAGTCCGTGACGGGCGTTATCAATTGTTGTCTCTAGTATTTATATTTACTGTCGACTACGCACTTTCGATGTTCAAAACAGATACTGGGATGTTCTTCATGCCTCCCTCCCCTCCCCTACTTCTCAGACAACGAGGGGGCTCTCATTTTTCACAATTCCTTGTCCCGCTCCACAGCCTTCGTGTCATCGTTTGTATAATGCGACAGACCGCTCGTGCGCTCCAGCTATCGTCAAAAAGTCTCGCAATGCTCGCTCAACTAAAGAAAATGACGAAAAAAGGATTTATTCGACCCCTACCGCCATCCCAAAAAGAGACGAAATCGACGATGTTCATGAAAATGGTAATAAGGTGGAGAAGGTAATCAGATAGGTTCCGTCGTTTAGGTGAAGGGACTTCATGAATAAAACATAAATCGTATATAACGAGAAACGGGGGCGTACGATATCAAACCAACCACCACCAGCACTACCGCCACCTTTTCGTCTGACAACCGTCCACGTTTTCATCTTCCGTAGTCTTTTTTTTTCATTATGGAAAAGTCCGAATTCGAGCTCCCAGGTGAAACAGAAAGGTTGGAAAAGCTTTCAGCAGGACCTTGTCATTTTTATGGAACTTTTGGTTATTTTGAGGCACCGCTTGCTCTCGCTAGATAATCCACATCGTGACCCGTACGATGTGTTCCCACGTCTTCTAGGATCAGGCACATCAGCACGTGTCACTAACTCTGTTTCATCTGGTGATGATGGAATAGAAGGAATAATCGTCCAACTATATCAACCTTCATGTGTGGCGATTTCACTATGAAACATGTGACTCCTGTTCAGGGCGTCAATTTGATTTATCGACAACCCACAACTATGATAAGGTTGGCTCCATTTAGCGGGAACCCTTAGGAGATTTTGTGTTGCCATTCAGCCTTGAAATGATGGATGATGATATTTTCCCCCCGTGAACGGAATAAAGCCCCAATGGTTCTAGAATATCACCCCTAGAGTGAGGCGATTAATGTTAATAAGCCGCTGATTGCTTACTTCTCTTCGTACTGAAGAAAAATGTGGTTGTGTAGGACTGCAGACTAATTTTTATACCACCTGTGGTCTTCCTGCGCGTTCAAAGAGACACACACAGAAGGTGTTCCTACAACACCAGAACGGTTGGTACTGTCCAGAACCTTACGATATTTAAAAAAAGTGCTGTCCCTAGCCTGGAAGAAAAAGAAACTGCTGCGTTCGGTCCTGGGAAGGGGTTAGTGAAGTCTGAATCGCATGTAAACCGGGAAAAATTGTCTGGAGCGATACATTACACAACTTCCTTCAGCCCCACGAACATTCAGCGAATCGAGCATTTAATCTAAATAATTGTTCACTTAATGTATATGAATTCTAACTCAAGGATCTGTATTAGCGCTTAATATTCGCAGATTGTTTGAGTTGCTCCTACTTATGCTACGGTATTTTATTAAGTGATCTATTTTATGAGACGATTTTTGTGAAGGTTTGTGAATTTCTGGGGTCGCTCCTAATTATCTGGCAAACGTTACGTAATTCTCGCCGTATATGAAGTTTATAGGATCACCTCTATGATTTTTCTGAAAACGCTTATATTAATAAAATTCGTAAATTAATTAATCTTTATTATGTAAAGAAAAAACTACGCTAGACTCGGTTTTCTTCGAAATTTTTGATTTTGTATTGTGCTGCTATCGCCATCTTCCCACGGACGAGAGTTTTATGGCATCGTAGCGTTATTTGAGAATGTCCATACAATTAACTTTATCAAAATCGTTTTAGTTGTTTTTGACAAAAAAAGGTGTTTTGATCGATATGATAACTATAGTTAGTTTTGGACTAGTTTAATTTATACCCATAATTTTGTGTAAATACTATTTTAGAATCGATTTGGTACAGCCGTTCTCTCTCAACCACGTTCACAGGCGCACACACACAGCGATCCTATATCGTCTCATCTTTACTCCTTCGTTGTGTTCCTCCAAAGGTACATTCTGATTCCCTAGCTTTCTAAGTTCGTTAACCAGTAAACACGGAGAACTGTTGCATACTTCAAATTTCATTTGATAACCCTTACCAGTCTGGTGGTATGTTGTATATTCTCCAATTACGATGTGTCATCTTTGAGAAATTGGTCCAAACTCGAAAAAAATATAACTTATCCCGTCCTCCCGCCAACGGTAGAAATAATAAGTGTGAATTATCAACCCTTAAGTCATGCAGCCGTGATAATTGTACATTATTACCACCTAGTGAGAAGGACACTCCTATCATAGCAAGGTCGTCTGTTAGGAATATGTGGAATGGGCAGTTGAGTGGATGGACTTGGTTGTACACCCTCAAAACGGCACCAATCGCTTGCATCGCGTTCCACCTTCTCACGTCTGAACTCGCCTCTCTTCATGCTGTTCTCTGTTGTTAGGTCAGCAGCATCACACACGGGCAGTGCTTCAAGTTTCGTTTAGTTGGGCGTCAGTATACCAACATAATGATCGTAGATGGTTGATCTGGGGAGAACTGGTTTATTAGTGCGCTTAAACAAGTCCCCGTCATTCTCACCTTCCTATAACGCCACCCGTTTTCTATAGATGAATCAAGCCGAGGAGTTCCGTGGAAGTGCTTTTTTTTCTACACACACAGTCAACACGGATTATTTAATTGATCCTATTTCTTCATTTACCTTGCACATCCACACTCAGATGAGTCATCTGCATTTTATGAATTAGCGAATAATTCGTTTATTTTTCTCCATTAGGTGTTTTTTTTTTCGTAACCGAAATTACTATAATTAATTATCACGTCAATTCTACGAATTAGCGAACATCCCCTGATGGGTGTTCACTTTCACGTTTTCCTGGGCGACAAGAGTGTTTAAATTGAATGATGCTGTAACGCGCGATGAGAGCAATCGAGTGGGTTTTGCAAGTTGAAGAGGTACGCCTCAGCCGTGTTCTGTTCCGACGGTTGCGTTTCGCGCCAAGAACTTGCATGAACCAAGATCATTTTCTTAGAAAGGGAATAAGTTTTTGTATATACTTCTAGGATGTGTAGCCAATGGAATAGTCCATGTCTTGTGCATTGTTCGGAATAACTGCTTCTTCAGTTCTTTCGGTGGTAGACGAGTGATTGCTTGTTTTGCAAGTCTGCCAGAAGTTTCATTACTCTTTATACCGATGTGCCTGTGGACCAACCGAATAATACTTTGTTCCCGGTGGTTTTCAGAGTACGAATGCCTATGAAGATGTTTTCTTAATACAGCTATGATTGTATGGGCCCAATCGTATATCCTGAACAGTTATCACAAGAGGTGATAGGCAGATGGTCCAGCAAAACGTGTTCAATAATTTCTACTTGTGGGCATCCTCATGGTCAGATAGGTCCAGGTTCGGGAGGTCGTACGAAACATCAACTACTGCTGCGCGGCTTCACTGGAAAGTTCCAAAAAGGTCTACCTTCGCGTGGCTGGGGTCTATGCCGTCCCCTGTTTCAGATTGAGTTTCAAAAATTATGCGGTTGTCAGCTACGAAATGGCAAAGACTATCCATCAAATCCGCCAACAACAGGTAAATCGATAGCCTGAAAATAAACCGGACCATTCCGCGTCGTTCGTAAATTCGAGGGGATTAATGCTTATCGAATCTGATCTGATGTACGAGATAAGAGCTTCCGATTGGAGGGTTCAGAATCCATCGAAATGGAAGGCCCCATTAGGGATCCGAATATATAACAGGAATCAACAAATACTTCCTCTCCCTTCCCATGTTTGAGCATCGCGTGTTGGTCCGTACAGTGAGAGCCGATAGAGCCCCCTTCCATCTTGATGAATTACCGAGTGGCGTGTGACATCTGTTCAATATGAGTAGGCCCAAAACCTCTTCGAGCCCTTCCATAAAAAAAACTCGTTTAGCCTCTTATTTGGGCCGTTCACCCCTTACCTAACCCACCAGGGACGACTTTTAGCGGTTATTTAGTGGGGGATAATAACTGAGTCATGGAATCAAAGGAAAACTTCTCAAACAAAGAATAGAAGCCAATAGGCTCAAGGAATAGGAGCTTATAGTCCCTTCATTCGTCCATTCGCTGCGTAGGAGTACACAATGTTCTTTTCACAAGTCTCAGGAAAGCCAAGAATAGTGCGAGAGAGAAGTTGAATGACTGCCAGGACATGTCAATGTTGATAGAGTTCCTGCCAGTCGACAGTGATCTTGTATGTTCAGGTAAGACCAAATATGACTGAACGGATCTTCGTACAGCGGTGTTGGAAGCTCGTCGAGTGGAGGCAGGTGTCATCAGTGCTGAGGAGGAGGCGTCGGTGTATCTACAGGCGTTATTTTAGGTATCACCACTGGCGTGTTGCTTGGATCGTATCGAAACTGGTGGTCGTTCTATCCTAGAACATCCTCTTATCCTTCTTCCCTTCGCCAATCCTTCTAACTCTAGAGCCGGCGTAGGGTAGTCTGCGTGCACTCCTCATTTCCTTAATTATCAATCATTTAGATCCATTCTTTTCGGGTGCAACTATCCCATTTAGGGTTAGTTTTGAAGTGTGTGTGTCTGTAGCTCAATTTGATTTTTTGTAGACACGAAAATAAGGTTATGAGCGGCAAAAGGGGGTGGGGGACTAAAATGTACCACAAACTAGGGTTCCTCGAATTTTTATCGAAAGCGGCTCTAACAATTTTGATTAAGCATTCAAATTATCTTCTAATAGATAACACTTATCTTTTTTTCTATAAATAACTCCATGAAAATGTTTTGAACGGAGACCTAAGCCAATGAAGTCAAAATAGGTTTATTATGATTTTTGGCCAAACGGCTTCAACGATTGTCACCAAACTCACAGCAGGATGTCTTCAAATAGTAATTGCCTATGTATTGTTCTTTATAAATGTTCTTCTGACAGTCCATCGAGCAGAGATAAAAACCAAAATGTGTCGAAAATAACGTTTTTTATTTCGCATTTCCGTAATTTCCAGAGTAACTGCTACAACGGATTCGATCAATCTTACAGTGTGTCTTCAAGCAACCTATACAAATATTTTGCACTCCATAATTATTTCTGTACCTATCTGTGTGAACGGAAATATAAGCCGTAGTTGCTCGGAAAATGAGATTTTCCGCATATTAATTTACTCAAAACCGGCTTTAACGATTTTGATCAAATTTATGGAGTACTCTCAACTAACTAGTACCTATATATTGTTCTGTATGAATGCATTGAACGAAGCTACTGCGCCCGTAATTGTGGCACACGATATTTTCGTATAAATCGCTCACATGACACTGGTATATTAAAAATGCAGTCCGTTGAAAAAAATTCCTTGTGAGCCGCCACTCTCTTTGACCTTATGCGTGTAGCGCCAACGTTCCCTGCATTCAAGTTTGCCGAGGTAGCAATCGTTTTTGTCGCACCAGTGTTAGCCGTTTCTTTGGCTTTGTGGAGAACTTCACAGTGGTGATTAGCGACAGCGATAGTGGCAGTATACTGGTTGATACTATATTCGAATCTTAACTTATATCGAATGGAACAATTACTGGAATGAAAAATTAATGAAGCAGCAAAAGCGATGAGTTGAGTGACACAAAATTCAGGTGCTTGAAAATTCACGAAACATTTAATCGTAATTCTAATTCATCGCTAAAGACTACAGCCCGAGAGCCACCCAATCGCTTCCAGCTCAAATGAAACATTTACGGTATAGCTATCAGTATACATTTTTTTTTGCAAATCCAGCCACATTCCTAAGAGTGTGTTGTGTCCACTGCTCCCTCTAGGGAATCCTTAGCGAGCGCTATGTGTTCCCTTGGGAAATCGTGAACACAAACGGTGGGTACAGCTTTCGTACAAGTACGCAACCACTAGGAACATTTTATCTCTTTTATTTATTTATTTATTTATTTTAATGCAATGATAACTACGTTTGATTGTGCTCGTTGATGGTATCGGTATAATGGCCGGGTCAATTGCAATTGACATCATCACTTGGTCACTGAGGTTATTAAAACGTATGATGTTACCAAGCGTTACATTTTGTAACTGACGTTACCCAACACAAATTTCGTGACGCTTCTCCATTACATATCCCACGTAACATCTCCCGCGTTACAATTTCGAGTTTATGTAGCAAAGTGAAGACATAAAATGCCAAACAAATAATCGTAACCCTGGTGGGACTCAAACCCACAATCTCCGGTTTAGGAGACCGTTGCCTTCTCCATTAGCCCACAGGGGATGTGCTTGCAACTCGGGTTAAAAAATTTCGTGACACTTCTCCGTAACGCCTCCGGGGTTACATTTTCGAGTTTATGTAGCAAAGTAAAGACATAAAATGTCAAAAAATCAGGGTCGCAGTCCAATCAACTACCTGTATAATGTGTGTTCAATAATGCAGCAGAAACCCGGAAGTTTCGGAATTCAAACCACCCTTTTCTAAGTATTCAACCGATAATTCAGACACAGTGCCATCCTTCTTATTCAAAAAACCGGTTGAAAGTCTCGCAAATTCTCTGTGTATTGATTGATCAATGAGCACTGTGATTTTGGCATCCCATTGCAATTAGCAGGGTACATGACATACGTCATTTCAGCCGAATCGTTTTCAAACGGCTTTTTACGAACTCGGAACCCTTTAAAATGTTAAGAAAACTTATCAATTGTCTTCAGCCTGTTGGATAATTTTCCTTCCTACTTCGTGTAAGAAATATAAAACAACGAAATTCTTCAATATATTTCCACTTTATCGCCAACACTTTTTTCCGATACGTGCAATATTCATATTCAATCAACATTGATATTATCAATATGTAATTTATCAGTACTTCATCATAGTCATTTTGCTGTGATTTATTTATGTCGAAGCTTCATAAATTGAGCGAAACAACACCGTAATGGGAGCCTGTATTTTGATTAACTCATCCGCCGAGGTGTAGACTCACGTTTTGAGTGCTTTAGTTCTGTCAGTACTCGTTAGCAGCGTAAAAGCCCGTACCAAAACGCAGCCACCTATATAATGCAAGGTTTAACGCAAAATAAACGGCCTGTTTTGAGTGTCGGCTTGTTTGGTGGATCGTGTCTGGAAATTAGGCCCAGAAAGCGGCGAAAGAATCGTTTGTCTCAGTTTGTTTGGGAGACGGATGGACCAGTGCCTTCTTTGACAATAGAGGGAAGGCTTAATGAAATGAAAATTAATCCGGTTCCATGCCGACGAACCTAAATGTTGAACGGGGTCATTTTTCATCTTGATGGAAACGTCAGGTCCACAACAGGTTGAGGGACAATACCCCATTGATCGGTCTAAATTCTGCAAGAGTTCTCCTATTCTCAAAACTCCTTCTCCCTCCTATTCTGTCATCAGACAGTGGAGTTGATTCCAGTTGCTTAATCGTTATCTGTTGACCCGCGATTCCTCTTGATAGGACGCGTTGCAGTAGGAGCTAAAGAAGCGCTGAAACGTAACAGTGAAGGCAGCCATATCGTGTAGAACTTGACTCATATTTAACCCTCCCTCAACGCTGAAATAGAACGATTTCCAATGACATATGATGCTTTATTTCGGTAAATGTTGAATGTGATTCGGAATCCATTGTAACTTAACATAAATATCTAATGTTTCACATCACACAACTTTCTTTAGCCCCACGTACATTCAGAGATTTTCATGGCTTTAGCAACTAATCAAATGTTTCACTCAGTTCATGGTAAAACATTATTTCACGTTTTACTTAGAAAGTGGGAACCTATTCCAATCTGTTTTTCATGTTTGTGTAACGCTCAAAGTTCCAGACGTCATTGACGTGCTCCGACACGACCATTAATCAGTGCGCAGGCGATTCAAGATAGTGTCAACATGATTTTTTTCAGTGTTTACTATTTTTGAGTTTTCAGGTGAAAACTGTAAGTGTTGCTGGGAGATGTAGACTAATGGTCCAATTCTGAGCGTCTGAATATTTGACCTGAGTGATGAAAATGTGCGGACTGTATGTATGATAGGGAAATTACTAAACAATGGGGAGCAGTTAACAATAAATAATTTACTTTATAAAAACTAAAGCAAGGAAATGTTTATTTGGCGGTTAAACGGGATGAGTGATTGCTGAGAAGTTGTAGAAGTTGGTGCGGAAAAAATAGTTCCAAGTGACCTAGATTCAGACAGGTGTTAGTATGTGAACCTTTGCAAACGAAGCACTCCTCCGTGAAATGAAGGCAGCGGAGTTAAAGTCCACTGCAATCGTTTAGTTCGAATGTCGAAATTAGCAGCTGGAAAACACGCTAACAGCAGTGGCCGCCAAGATCAAAGAGAATTGGGAAACGGCTCGAACTGTTCTGCAATCCCTGAAAATCGCGACTGCTTGTATGGTTTGTCCGCGATCAAGGGCCATCACAGACCCGTGGTCGAAGCAGGTAGTCTGGCTATAAGGATGCGCGATAAGTTCCTTGTTCAACGCAGGACAAGGGGGTTTGTTGGCGATTAAAGCAATTGGGTTAAGTCCGCCAGTAGACAAATTACTAAAGTTAACGTACCTGTTAGGTGAGTCTGTCTCCTCTGGCTGGTGAGTTACTGTGTGCAAGCGCTTTCGATGGAAAGACATCATCGGCTGGTCATTAAGTCAGTACTGGAGTCAGTCAGTTGGTCGTGGTCTTTATATACGAAGAGAAAATGTAAACAAGTTGGAGGAACGTCGGGGAAGGGGGGGGAGGTTGTTATGCACCTCTGTGGAAACCACTAGAGGTGAATGGAACGTCTTGAATAGTCTATCAGTGGTCGATTCTATGTCTTTTTTGTGTAGGGTGGTCTGTAAATCCGTCAGTTGGTTGTTTTCGTTTGTGTAGTATGGTATGGTGTCGCATTTTGTGTTGATTTGTTCATTTATGATCTGTCCATTGAAGTTTTTTTGTTTATAAATTTCCAAGTTTTACAATATGTACAGTTTTCGTCCTTTGTATTGTTTATGTAGTAAGATGGCGCAGCCCAGTATTTTGGTAGGTTCATGTCCAATTGTCTTGAGGTGGTTGGCAAAGTTTGAATGGTCTTTGTTCCTTCGAAGAGATTTAATGTGTTCTGAATATCTGGTCTGTATTTTTCGTCCTGCCTGTCCTATGTTTGCGTTTTTACTAGAACAGGTTATTTTATATACCCCACTTTGGTCGCGTGGGTCTGTTTTTTCAGTCTTTGCAGTTAGTTTGGTCCTAAGTGTGTTGTCCATACATAATGCGATCTGTATGCCTTCCTTTCGGAGGATGTTAGTGGGTTTACATGACCTCCTTCCCCCCTTCCTCGACCCTCCACCATCTTGTTTACCTTTTCTCTTTGTTGGTGAGTTTCCTTTTTCTTTTGGCGAACATATGACTACTGACTCTGCCGGCTTCACTCGAGTCTTAAGATATTTCAAAAATAAAAAATGGTAAAGGTTTGAGTTTAAGAATTTCAAGTGCACCTTCCTCGGGTAGGTAGTTTCTTGGAGAACCACCATCATTTTTCTGATAATGCAACTAACAATTTGTTGTGCTGTTCTCGTTATTCTCCCACGAATGAGTGTGCAGTAGGCAGAGTGGGGGGAAGATCTGCCGTCAGAACCCCAGGGGAATCTCATTTTACCTTAGTTCTAGAATATCAAGGCACTCCCTATAAACACGTACGATGTTAAAATTATCATGATATAAATAATTTGCGGCTTTCCTGAGTAACAGCTGTACATCAATACTTTCGCAGACACATCGCCGAGGGTCAAAGCGATGGCACGTCCTGGCCATGACGCAGAGCAACCTGGTGAAGGGGGAAGGCTTTATTATCCAACTCCTGGGAACCGGGTTCCCTTCCTTTTCGTTCCGAAGCCTCATAGTTGAACCCCTTTGATCTTCGGCAAACGAGGGGAAAAAAATCCGGTGGCACGGAATTTAACCCACTTTTTGTTCCTCCATTCAGAAAAGCCACTTTTCCAATAGCTTTCCTTTTGCTTTCAAAAGAGCTTTTCCTCTTTGTACGGGTTAAGGTATTTAATATGTGACCGGCGAGTTGAATTTCGCTACTGAAGGTGTTGGAGCGAACGAGGAAGGGATGTGAGCACAAAAGCAGGAAAAGGTTTCTGAAGTATTTTAGATGGCGAATCAGTAATGAGCCTGTACCTCAGGCTTTTCGAAGAACAAGGTGTTGAGGATAAATCGCGTGAAGTGCTCCCCACCTCCACATTTACATGGTGTCATCGGCAAACATTCGCTGTTGAATTAAAGTTGGAAACGTTTTAGACCCCTTGGCCTGTTAGCGTGGACTATATACACTGAACCCAAAATTTGACTGACGTTCCTGATTTAAATAGGGCTTCCTAGTTTCGTCTCTTAGTACTCGCGCCATAAAACTCTAATCCGTGGCTAAATGACGAGCGTAGCACAATAAATTACCAAACATTTCGACGAAAATCTTGTTTAGCGTAATTTGTTCCTTATAAACTCCGCTCAAATGTAACTAGGTTCTCCAGAAAAAATTAGGTGGTACTCCAACTAAGTACCTATACGATGAGTAATAATGTTCATAAAATATACAGGGGCTACTCCACAAATCCCGGAATTTCAACCACCGCCGTTCTACTTACTACCATTCCTAAACGTT
This sequence comes from Pachypeltis micranthus, assembly GCA_020466155.1. Taxonomy (NCBI): domain Eukaryota; kingdom Metazoa; phylum Arthropoda; class Insecta; order Hemiptera; family Miridae; genus Pachypeltis; species Pachypeltis micranthus. Next base: position 51,381,766 of record CM035770.1, on the reverse strand, counting down.
TCTACCCGTTAACTGTGGAAAAATTATTGACGTCCTTATAAAAAATTGTATTTACTGCCTCATTAATTCTCTGTGTATCAATTGCTCAATAATGGTTCAAGAATGAGTACGAGCAGCTCAATAAATTCCGGAACTGTAAGCGCTACCACTTTCTGTCACCGTGAAGGAACAACCAAGTTCGAATGAATTGAGTTAGTAGAAAACAACCATGAACATGAATTAATTGATGTAGAGCTCAGGAAAGTTGTGTGTCGCGATGCACATAATATTTTGCGTTTCGCAGGAGTTTTTCGGTTCTGAAAGGGGACATTGTGAACAGCAAAATCGAAGGTGTGTTCGGAACTACGGAGCCCGTATAAAACATTAATTGGCTGTTTATGATCTTGCAACGTAGCGACAGGTAAACCAGGGTAGCGGGTGGTAACTACTACGCTGTTTTTGGGCGACTCAGCAAATATTGATTCTCCATCTGTGGCATGATCCATTCACTTAGTGGGAGTTAACCATTCTGCTGTGTTTGAATGATGTAGCAGTTACTGTGAGCTAGAAGAATCTACATCTGTGGTTATGCCCGCGTAGCCAATGTAGTTATTTCTGGTGCTCGTAGCAGGACGAGCAAATTTAGGGAGAATCAAATACTCTGCTCTGTTTAGGACAACACGGCAGGTACTGTATACGAGGAGAGTCTTTATTTGTGATTTGGTCCTTTCATAGTCGAAGTAGCTAATTATACTGTACTGGGGAAGGTTGCAGCAAGCAAATCTGGATAGAGAGCGTTCACTTCTCTGCTGTTTCAACTGCATATTAGTTTTGGCGTCCGAGAAAATCTATAATGCCTCCTTCACAGCCGAAATAAAGGAGTAAGCTGTCTGCTCACAATTAGATGGACGACGCAACTCAAAATTGTCGTCTGGAGACAAGAAATTCACAACATGTTCCACCAGCCCTCGTTGTGCGTAATCCTGAAATAATATACTCAAAAAAAGAGAGTTATGACAAGAAGAAAAAGGCGGAAAACCGACGGGAACGCGATGAGAGGGTGGTGGCACGGGGAAAGGAAACCCGATTTTGGGACGAGACTATGGAGAGGGGGAGGAACTATTTTTTGATTTCTATTTTTGAAGTGAGGTGAAGGCTGTGACGTCATATTTGGCCCTCACCGTCATTTGTCAGAACAGGTCAACTCGAACTCAATTCACCAAACGTAAATATCATCTTCCCGGGTCAAAAGCGCGAGCGTCGCCCCGTCACCGCTGGGCTCACTGTTTCCGGAAGCCGTTCCAGAAATACTTGAAGAGGCAGTAACTAGTCGAATTTATATTGGCGGGGGACAACTCAAAGTTGAGGGAAGGGACCGGTGGTACGAGGTACGACCAAAGCGTCATCCAGCTTTCCTCAACCCCAATGAATGCGCTGGTACCGGGTTTTTCTGGGTAAATTTTACGAACTCCAGGAGGTGACTCTTATACCTTGAAAACAACGAAAAACTTCTTTTTGGATCCTGTCAGAATTCCAACCATTAAGAAAAATCGGTTTTCATTAAAATGGTCAAATTTTTCTTGACTTCGAAAAAAACTCGTTGGAAAGCTCATTAAAACTTCTATCAAGGATACGCAATGCACAAAATTCTAAACTGATTTGTTATTGGTTCACTATTATCTTAATTTCTAGAAAAGCTTGAATAAAGACAATGCAGCAATGGCTGGTTTTTCTTTCCTCTTTTTGGGCCGCTTAAATTTGCTAAACGCGATAACGTACGCCGTCTCAGTGTTCAAACGTACTGTTAATCAGCGGTACTAAGTTAAATGCATTTTGCAGCTTGTCAGTCTGTTTGCTGCTGAGATCAATCTTTTTTTGGAGAGAGAGAGAGAGAGAGAGAGAGAGAGAGAGACGCAATAAAATATTTTCTCTACTTTCTCTAGCGCGCTACCGATTTCTCGCAATCCCATAGCAATCTTGTTTATTTATTTATTTTTTGACGTCGTTTCTCTCGTTTTTCGGGGTAATTGTTATTTCCAGGATAATTCACGAGTTTGAAAGGGTGTTGGGTTTCGGTCGAAAATGCGACTGAAGTTGAAGTTGATTGATGTCTAATGCTCAATTCGAGTTGACGGCTGAACGGAGAGGTTTTGTCAAACTCCGAGCGGCGGCTTTCGACCCTCATCTTTGTCAATGTGTCAAGCAGTTTTTCATTTTTTTTGTCGTTTTCAACGTTGTTAATCTCAAGGAAAATTAGTAGCTAGTTAAAGAAATTTTTAGAATTTTTTAAAAACAATTTAACTTTATTGTTGGCTGCTCGGAGGTGGAGAGGGCGAGAGAGAGAGAGAGAGAGAGAGAGAGAGAGAGAGAGAGAGAGAGAGAGAGAGAGAGAGAGAGAGATATGACAGGGGGTGAAAGAGAATTATTAGGCGTTTCATTTCAACAATCAGGGAGGATACAATATAAGTAATTTGCAAAAATAATAAGATAAATAAGTGACTTTGGGACTATTCTCCTTTTATATGATTGCAGTGATGTTCCATTCGCTTCTACACATCGTGTTCCTCCAAGAGCGCGTGTTTGTATGAGTTTTTGAACAACGCAACGGCCACGGCGGTGTGAAAGAAATCCGGTTTATCATTAAAAATTCGAATACAGCTGAAGAAGAAAAGTTAGGTATTAACTGGTAGAAGATACTTTGAAAGTTTAATCTTTTTGAGAAACATACGAAAAACTCTAGTTTTTGTTACATTAGTTTATCTGTTCACCGGACAATCAGAGGTACATTTATTGAAAACAATATATAGGTATTAACTCTATGAAAATATCCTGTGAGTCAGGTTAAAATCATTGGAGCTGCTTTGCCACAAACTATGGCCGAATTAGCTGGATCTTTGGCAGCCAAAATATCTGCGCTAGCCCTAATGGAAAGTCATTGTTTCCTCATCCTCAATTGTTACACCACCTCTTCAGTTATTTCCGATTGACGATGGATTTCGTCTGGACCCTTCTTGTGGACTTTCCTAAATTTTCTTTACCCTCCCCTCAGTTTAATTTCCCCTCCAGAACAGGCAGCTCCTCCCAAACTCATTCACCTACGAGTTCTCACGATGAGGTCATCTCCCACTTTTCCCAACAATTCGTCCTTCAGCTCGCTCTACTCACAACTCAACTCCCGCTCCCTCTCTCTCCCTCCAACCAGTTCACACATATATTGAGGGTCCCTTGGTTGCGTTTATATACTCATACTCAACCGTATATCGCTTTCTGTAAAGATTAATACAGTCACGCTCTCCACGTTTATTTATTTCTCAGATTTTAGCTCCCCCATCGTAGACCCAACACGTATACATCTTCTTTCATCGAATTTTCATGAAGATATTCATATAGAAGAATATAGAAGAGGAAGTAGGGCACAAATTCGTTGGAGCCGTTTTCGAGAAATATTCGAAACCCCCTATGTTTGGTACATTTTCGTCCCCTATTCCTCTCTCCCATCCATCGCGTATACGAATAAGCTCAATCGGTTCAGGTGTTAATTAAGCTACAGACATACATACAAACACACGGACCACGCGCGGAAATTAGGTTTTTTTTCTGATTCAGCAGGGATAAAAATGTTAAGATCGAAAGGAACCCCAACTTTTTTTTGACACCGTTACAATACTTTCCTTATACTTCGGGTAGCGGATGGTAAAAAAATTTACTTTTAGCTTTATCAGTAATTAATTCAACAACCAAAAATCAGATCAATGTATTTTACTTTATTTAGGCTCTCACCTCGATGCGGTGGTGTCTGCCTGAGGCGTATAAGGGCTCTACGGTTGAGAATATTGTTTAAAAAACTGCGAATCGACGGACCGACTGCGGGGGATTTACAAACTTTGGAGCTTTAAAAGCCACTCTTAAAGACTTGGTAGACTTTCTCGTCACATTGCCAGCCGTTTTCTCAGATGCTAACGAACGAAGACAGCAATTGCATTATGAACCCTCTGCAGTGCCGTCGTCTGCACGTCATTCTGATCTCAGAATGCAGCAAGCTCCTATTCAAAATTGTGCATCAGGAACGCTTTAGCAAACCGAGAGAGATAGTTAGACAGAGAGGGAAAGAGAATGATTGAATGAATGAATGAATGAATGATTTATTTATTTAACGACCAGGGAGGCCCTCTCTTCCATTCTTTCATTCTGATTTTTGCTTATATAAATAATTTTCTCATAAACATATGTAGTGTAGGCCTTTAGATACTAAACATACAAATACTTAATACTTAAGAAAACTACAAGTACTATCACATGATAATTCAAATACTAAGAAAAGCTAACAACAACGTACAATACATTTAACATTTAAAACTCCTCTCCATTAACGCCACTTTGGGCCATTAGGTGTTTTCGAAACTTGTACAAAATATTCATGGTACAAACGTGCTCCTTGAACGGCAAACGATCGGTTATATAAACACGTATCCCAGGACCATTTTTGGGGTATCTTGACACCCAGTTCTTTTATTTTTTCGTGGTAGTCAAGCACGACCCGTCTACTTAACAGCGAAAGGGGGAGGGGGGAGGGGAGAGTGTTTTTGACTAGAATACAATGTTTTGGCTCTCTCAAACCGTTGTTTTCTGAAGAATCGTGGCATGAATAGCTTAGAGACAATCTTTGTAACAGTATTTCAACAGGTCATGTTAATACGTAGGCCGTCGTGTCAAGATTGTACGGGAACACAATAAATTAATGTGTGGTAATAATAACCACACGTTCGATGGGATCTCTGTAGAATAGTTTTTCACCGTCGTTAGTTAACATTATAGGAGAGGAATAATGGACCCCTTTCAAGGGATAACGTTAGTGGTGATAAACTACGATGGCTCATTTGATAAATAATAATGGGAGAAGCAAATGGCAGTTGTAGGCTCGCCGTTCAGTTGTCGTCTTATCCTCAAACAGCTGTTAGGTTTTTCGTCTGGTCGCCCGTTGTTCGTTCTATCTATACGAAGACGGAGGCTCAGCTCTGAAAAGCAGTCGTTTCAAGTGTAACTGGAACATTGACTTTAAACGGCGTAACCCAACCCAACATAAGCCGCCGTTTATTTACTGCATCGACTTTGGGAGAGCGTCCGACGAAATGGGATGGAAAAAAAAGTATCGTATTCCGTCCCTTCTGAGGATTTTCCGAGAGCCAAGGAAAATAAGGAGACGCTTTTCACAACGGCGAGACTGATGTCGCTCTCAAGTGGAGTCGACTAGGGAGAAAAATAATTTCGTTCCATTTTTAGTCCTTTTAAGAAACCGTAGGAACAAAAAAAAAGAAGAGATACCTGTGAAGATAATGAGCCCTTCTCAGTTTTGGCTCCATCCCCGAGCTCACTACAATTATTCTCTGCAATAAATTCCAGCACCTTGTGAGCTTTGGCTAATGAGTTGTTTGATTTCCAAATGGAACTCCCGTTCCCTCCGAGCGGTTGTTTGAAGAAAAATGTTCGTTGGCAGGGAAAATAGCGAACGCTTAATTAAACGGCTCTTTAATTGGCTCAATTCGAGTTGTTTGCATTATCATTTTTCTCTCGCGCGCGTTTTGGTAGTGGAGGGGGAAGAGGAAAATGGTTAGAGAGCGACGACCTTAAAATACGAGAGCAGACGAGATTCAATCGCACGACACCTTATGAGCGAGAGCTGCACAATAAATTATTACGCATTTCGACGAAAAGCGATTTAAAAAAAGTGTTTTCCTTATAAATCTCGATTATTCTCAGAAAAAAAATTAGAGACGTAGTCCAATAAACTATCGTACGATATGAGTTTAATAACCTCGTTAAGATAATTAAGAGCAACCCTAGAAATTCTGGAATGTAAACCACCGCCGCTTCGCTTCCCGTAATTTCTCACTGTTATTACCAGATATTTCCAAAACAGCGTCATAGAAGCTTCTCAGTAAATTCCAAAACTTTAAGTACCACTGCTTTCCCACTACCACCCGCTATAAAAATTGGGCTCTGGCGACGTCCCGTTTCCAAACCTCCTTCAGCGTCAAAATTCTTCGTTAGTCTCGCCTTTCAAATTTAATTTGGCCCTCCCGGCTTAAAAGGAAAACCTACTTAATTCTCTCCCTCGAATCGCGAATGTCCCAGGAATATCGTACCGTCAAGGAAATAGGAAGACGGTATTCCCACCTTAAAGGCGCTGTTCAAAGCTCAAACTTCATTCCTGACAAACCTCTCCCTTTCAGAGCGAAGGGCGGGAAATGCAATTAGAACCTGCTTTAAGCGAGTAGTACGACGTTCTCGCTGGCGTTTAATGAAGACCGACGGTTCCAATGATCCAGCGTAGCTCGCAGCTCTACGTCAATCCGCTAGGAACATTAGCCATTGTAGCAGAGTAACTACGCATTTGCAAATTGGAACGTCAGGCTAAATGATGAACTGCAGCTCATTCAAAGATTTAGGTACACACAACATCCGTTTTAGCGAATTTAATATTTTTACTTTCCTTAGCCTTACAAAGTTGAAAAGAAAGTTATGCGATATGAGTTTTCTGTAGATTCTTATGTTTGAATTTCTTCTGACTGCAAACAAATACATTTCTGACGAAGGTTTGTGTGTATCGGTGCATAATATTAACTTGACATTAATATTCTTACGGTAGATGAACATGGGGCAGAGAAATAAGGTAAAATAATAATAGGAAAACTTGATTAAAAACTAACTATAGGTATCATAGTCATTCTAACACCAACTAGTTACTTTCCTTGGCTCTGAAAAGTAGAAAGGAAAGTTATGTAATCGGCTGAAGAACATGCTTGAGTTTTCTTCAGATATTTACGTTTCAGGCCCTCCTGAGTTCGAAATCACTATTTGGGAAAAATGTTCTGTGTGCCTGTGAACGATTTTTAGAGAAAACCACCGTACCAAATCAGCTCAAACTTGATATCTCGCTCGCAGGTTACCGTGGGACGCCAAAATAAGGGTATGAGCAAAATCCATCGAAAGTTAACTATCGTTATCATAGTGATCAAAACACCAAATATTTTTTTTCTCAAAACCGGCTGTAACGATTTTGATTAAATGTTTTATATTGATAGCTGACAGTAAGGCAATTATACCATAGAATTCCCATTCGTGGGAAAATGACGACAGCACCACAATTTTCGATGAAAAGCGTTTTTAGCGCAGTTTTTTCATTATAAACTCCGTTGGAATTTTAGTCGAATTTGAAAAAAAATTTGTATTGTAGTTCAACTAATACCTAAAGGGTGAGTGTTTGAAAACGCTCATGAGATACGTGGGGATCTCTCCAAAAATTCCTGAATTTCAACTACTGCCGTTTCGCTTACTACCAGTTTAGAGGGTTTTACCCAATAACTCTGCAAAAGTAATTACTATCCTTCTTCAAAAAATTTGTGTTTACAGCCTCATCAATTATCTGTGTACTAGTTGCTCAATAATGGTCCTGGAATAAGTACGAGCAGCACTATAAATTCTGGAACGGTAAGCGCTGCCGCTTCATGCTGCTGTAAAGTGTTTGACCAAGTTCAAATGAACTGAGTGGTAAATGAATTGATTAAGCGGACAAAGCCATATAGAAAGTGAATCGAAGTAGAGCTAAGGAAAGTTGTGTGTTGCTACCAGATATGTTTGTTTTTTCTTAAAAACAGCTTACATGATTTTCATGAAATTTATTTAGTTTCGATGAACGAGTGACAATACATAAAATTCAAGTGTAGGAAAATGATGGGAAGGTAACAATAAATTATCGAATAAAGTCGATTATAGTGCACTTTATTTGTCATAAATCCTGCTCATTGGACATTGGCGTTATCTTTACTTCATTTTGGTGTTCCAATACGGTATGGAAGCTTAATAACGGTCATCGTATAATTAGGAGCTACCCACGGAGTTCTGGAGATTGAACTACTTCCGCTCTGTTTACTTGTGAGCCTCCAGGGTATGAGCAACGTCTGCTCAATTTTGACTATTGCTAGCATAGTGATAAAAACGGCAAATAAAATTTTCATCGGTGGGAGGATGGAGAGTGCAATTTTTTCACTAGGAGTCGTATCCCAATTAGCTGCATACACGGTGAACGTTTAATTATAAGATAACCACGAGAAACTTCACAAAATCCGGAATAACGTCGTTTTTGTTATCTTTGTTTCGTAGTGTTTCCCCTATAATTCCTGAACTCCATTACCGAACATTCTCAAATAAATTGTGTTGACAGTACTTGGCTTTATAGGAAAGTTAATATAATAAAAGGCTTTTATGAATTCACGAGGATTTTTTTTTCACTCAAATAAAGAGGTTACACCGACTGTTTACATCAGAGTGGCCAGATATCCCTGATGATTTTCCGTATATTGGGGAAAATGTTGGTTTGACATTTCAACACAAACCCCTCAAATCAACATGATTGAGAGAAAAAACCTTAATAATAGAAGAGGAAAAAATAAACTTGACTAGATCAAAAAACAATCACAAAGGACCTAGCAAATAAAATTGAAAACAACAAAAATTAATATTATGCAAAATACCATTAAATTTCATATTTTCACAGCTTTAACCAGAACTCTTTCAACAAAGTATTTATGCTTTGCAACAGGTAATGATTTAGTTAATGCATCGGCAAGCATTTTATCAGAAGGAATATGCATAATATCTACATTTCTCTTTTTCACATGATCTTTCACAAAATGAAAACGAATGTCAATACGATGCTTACATCATCATTTTTGTACGATTGCTTACACCATCATTTTTGCTTGTCTTAATAGCATCAGTGTCGTCGCAGAACACCTTAATTGGAGTGAGCAAATTATTAGGAAAAATTTCACTCACCAACGACCTAAACCACAACACATCCTGCACACACTGACCGAGAGCCATATATTCGGCGACGGCAGTACTCATGGCTACTATAGGTTGACGCCTAGAAAACCACGACACAAGCGAACCATTATGCACTACACAAACACCAGAAACTGAGTCTCTGCGTAGCACTTTAAGATATCTAAAACCCTTTTGAGAGCTTGCCAATGCTGAGACTGATAGCAGCGGCGCACACGCTGACTTTCCTCGTCACGCTAAAACACCGCACAGTTTCACCTTCAGCTATTGGGCTAACGGACGAAAAATTAAAGTTAAAAACGGACTCCGCGGGCGAAAAAACACCATAACCCCTTGGCTTTATAGGGAAAGTTAATATAATAAAAGGCTTTTATGAAATCACGAGGATTTTTTTCACTCAAATAAAGAGGTTACACTGACTGTTTACATCAGGGTGACTACATATCCCTGATGATTTTCCGTATATAGGGGAAAACGTTGGTTTGACATTTCAAAAACAGTAGTATCAATTATCAATAAGCTCATTTCTCAATAAAGGGAAAGGGGTGAGTAGGAGACTCAAATTCCGGAACTTTACAGCACTGCCAATATCTACGTTGAACGTTGAGTTGCGTTCTACTAAGTTCACATAAATTGAATGAAAAATACATTTTGTACGTTGCTAGAGTGACACAAATCACTGAATGGTCGTGGGGCTGAGGAAAATCATGTAATGCTTCGCAGCAGATGTTTTGAAATCAATTTCCTTTGTCCGATTTAATCAATGTTATTTAGTTACATTTCTTCAATGTTTCGTTAAGGGCTGAATTGTGTATTGTGTTTACTCCAAACGAAATGTATTCAGACGTCAGTTTGCTCGGCAAAAACTTTACGTTTTTCGACTCCGATGTTTTGAATGCGGTGAAGATCATTTTTCAATGGGCTGCTTCATCAGGAAAATCTGGACGGGTTTTATGAATAAATCCATACAGAGTTGCTTAACTTGGCGCCGAGACGAGCCTGTCTCTTCCCCTCTCCCCTCATCACCACTCATCACCCCCGCGCCTTCAAAACTTTTTTTTTCATGATTAAAACGTCCGACAAAGTGACTTCGGCTTTGAGAGAACCGACGATGTTTCATTTATAATCTTCTCATTGGCGAAGAAAAACGAAACAGGTCGATCCATCTTTTTCGCTAATCTCCTCATTTGTTATTCCCGAACTAAAAAAAAAAAAAAGGTATTTTCTGAAGTCTCAATTTTTCTCTTTTCTTGAGAGGGGTTTCAGTCAGGTAACGAGGTTCAAGGAGGCCTTTAATCGGCAGCTTTATTATACGGGCTGTCGTCATATAATTTGGTCGTGCAGCGAGGACGAGTATGTGACTGGAAGACAAGAATGGAAAATGACGACTTTGGCCGCTGGTGGAATCCTAATGACGGCGTGGGCTCGAATTAGCGTTAATCAAGGGAGTGGGGATGATGCGAATGGTGAAGGGACTGGTGGTAAGACTGTTCTGCAAAATCTAAAATAATATAATTATTCTCTCTAATTATATAGTGTTCCGTTGCTACGTAAAATGCTTCTAAGTTCACATCATTTACAGCAGCTTGGTTGCAGGGTGGTTGAGCGGAGGGGAGTTATATTAAACCTAAAAAGTGTCCAACTATTTTGACCAAATTTTCACATTTACCAGCGAGGCGAAGAGTGCAGGGGTTGACAAAGTTGCAGTTTTTCCAACAACTTTAACTTTATTCTCAACCGTTCAGAAGGATGAGAGAGCAACGTTTGAAGTATTCTTGCTACGCCGCGGAGTAGGAGTAAAAAAGTGGGATTTTCGTCACATTTTAACGTTTCGAACGTTTCTGAGTCCGAAAAACACCCCTCGAGCCAATGTTCTGTGTGTCTGTTGAGATGACAGCAGAACTTAATCAGATTTCTTATTTAGTTGCCAAAATAAGGGTATGACCAAAATCGACTCAAAGCTATCTATGTTTATCATAGTAATTAAAACAATAAATTAAGCAGCTAATAAAAGTGAACTGATACTTCAACCATGGTTGTTGCATAAACGGATGATCTCGCAGCAGCAGGTCAGAGGCAAATTTGCCTACACAGTATCGGAGCGCATATGCACCGCATGGAGGTAGCTGTAAATATAATTCAAAGGTGGTGCGTCGAAGAAGCTCTTCACATCAATCTGGCAAGACCACTAAACGAAGAGACCAGGAAATACCGCCAACCGCGTTACAAGGAGACTCCAACTGGCCACAGAGGTAAAATATCTTGGGGTTGTCCTGGGCAAGCAACTCCTGTGGACCTCACATGTTGAGTATGCGCTGCACAAGGCGAGCACAGCTCTGCGGGCTTGCAAGAGTATGTGCAGTAAATCGTGAGGCATAATTAGACACCGCGTTTCATGTGCGTTTGGGCAGTTGTAGGAAAGCTCCAGAAACTACAGAGACGGGTTTGCCTTGTTACACCATAGGGACCACTATTACAATAGAAGTCCTACTGAATTTCACCTCTCTACATATTCAAAGAACTGCATACTGCAGACCAGCACTATTTCTACCAGGGCAAAGGTAAGTCTCCAAGGAACAGTGAAAGAGTTCAAAATGGAAGAGGCAGTCCCAGCTGCTGACGTTATGCCAGCGTGGAATAATTTTCACCCGCGATTCAATGTCTCCATCCAAGCATGGAAATAGTGGGAGAGAGGGTCATTCCCAACTGAGCTAGGCGTGCTGCTATGGTACACTGACGCGCCTGTGGGGGGGGGGGGGAGCTGGTCGGTGTATAGTAGGACCTAACTTCAGTCTTGCCAAGTAGTAGAAGAGTATTCCACAATATATCAAGAAGAGATGCAAGAGAGATCCTGGCAAAAGGACTCAAGAGTAAGTGGGTAAGGGCCCCAGATACAGGCTGGGGAAAATGGGGACGTCTTCACTCAGCGCACATACTACACTTTCTCTTATTTGGATACTGCCTCATAGCAGTCACGAGAGCAATGAAAAGGCTCGAGATGCCGGCCACGCAGAAAAACTTGAAGGTTCTTCTAATGCGATGGGAATTTTTGATCCCTTACCTTCAACTTTTCTGCCCAACTGCTACGACGTCATTCTTGACGAACACTTGAACACAGCTTTGTGTTCAATCGACGACGGCTGCTTCGTGGAAAGCAGGACAGATGTAAAGGAGCTTCTGATCTACCAGCGTCTCACGCACGTCTTACCTAGCGTCGCAGCAGCGGAAACCTACGGATTGTACACCTCACAGCCACTCAATCCCTCATCCTGCATCAACATCGACATCTTCCCCCGTGTCTGCCCCCGAAGGAACTCTCAAACAATGAGTCGGGGGAAACCACGCGCCTTCAAAAAGGCCTGGTGAAGACAAAACTCCATCGTCAGAGCCACATTTCTGCAAACGTCATGGGGTCAAAAAAGTGCCCACGTTTCCTCAACTCCAGCCAGGAGGCTCGAAGAACCTGCGTGGAAGTGCGTAATCTGTGTACGAATTGTCTGGCAGCCTCACACACGCTCAAGAGCTGCCACTCAACATACACGTGTGAATGATGTCAACACAGGCATCACACCCTGCCCTACCCCATGAGCCAGGACGCCACACTTGTTCCCAAAAGTGCAACTAACCACTGCACGGTAGACACAGCATCTTCGCTCTGCACTACCCCTTCTGGAACACCTGAGGGCATGTGTCCACTGAGGAGGAGGGAAACTCCGACTCCCCTTATTCAGAGAATCGACTTTCGGCAAGAGATGGACCGATTCTCTGAACCATGGATGTCACAGCTGCGTGGGACGAAGACGTATGATCCACACATCCCAAGATGTGGACGTCAGAGACATTGTGAGGTGACTGTTCATTTGTAGTTCTAACTTCAATACTCTCACTACAAACATTGGCACCCTTTTGGAACTTTAATCGCTCGCTATGCTCAAGATTAGGTTCCCCATTGGTGGGTGGACAGCAACGCCCTGAACTGCAGTGTTCATGAGTGCCTGAGGACAGGCACTTCATCAAGAGCGGAGTGGTGTAACGGAACGACCCAAAACCCTTTGATTCAGCGGAGGCTCATTCGGGGTATTCATGTTGACTGGGCTCCTCAAATGCCTCGATTCGCTCAAGACTTCACTGCCCTCAGTTGTAACCGAGCCAGTTCCCTCTTCACCTTATCGTCAGCGCTGGCGTTCGCTCCAACTCAGTTCCCTGTCTGTCCGAATGTAATTGAGAATAAAACTCTGTTCCAATTGCATTGTTGTGTGGCCGCAGTGACAAAGGGGCTTAGCCCCGTGCGCCCTCGTGTAAATTTATCCTGCAACGGTCATTTATTCCCTCAACATGACGCTTCAGCGTAAATGATTATCCATTCACCCAGCTAGATTAACGTTCATTTTACTTCCTCGGGCCTCCTAGTGCTAGACTGAATAGAGACATGCTTCAACGGACTCGGAGCGGGTTATCCATCGTGCAGTCATTTCATTCCATTGATCTCCAATGTCCACTGTCGTGGAAATCCATCCACTGTGGCCAAACCTCTACATTTTCCCTGCAACCGCGTCCCAAATTATCACCAACGAACTGCCGTTCTATTTATATTCAAATAGCGGAACAAGTTCACAGTTCCGTTGGTAGATGCACGAAAGCAGAAAGATATTCGAGGAATCGAGAGAAACAAAATGCGCTTTGACTGGAGGCGATCAATTTCAACTGCCGAGTCCGACAAAAAGCCTCTGACGCGGTACCAGTGCTTTCGACTCGAAGTTGATTCAATTTTGAAGGTAGAGGACACTTTTAACTAACCGTTGTCTACAATCAACTCTGCATGGAGGAACTGGTAGGCGCCCAGGATGCCTGAGAGCACAAAATGAGAAGTCACACAAGTAGGAGACAACCCAGGAATAGAGCAGGAGGATTGTTACTGATGTGGCCACTCCTGTGGAAAGTTCTCCACGCCAGTCTTCCCCAGTGAGCACTATCTCAGGAGGAACTGCCCCAAGTCTCCAGTCTGCTGGAGTTCCACAAGGATCAGTTTTGTACCCTACTGTAGTAGCACTGATATTAAGTTCCGCCCTACCAACTCAAATAAAAAAATTACGGACTGGTTGATATCGAACCTCCCACCTCGCACTGAAGATTCTCGCGGGCACTCCGCCGTTGGACCTCCAGCTGGACTGTGACGCCATGTGCCACCATGTTGAGACCAATAGCCTGGCGCCGTATCAAGGTACCCTGGCAGGTTTGGTCCCGGAAATGCTCCGTGAGGACTCTAATGAGCGCAGGATCGCCCTGGCCAAAGAATGGTTAATTGGCCAGCAGCAGGCGAGGTGGGACTCAGGTACCACTGCTCGACACCTGCACGAGCTTGTGCCCTCCGTGCAGGATCACCTGCAGATGAAGTGGTGGCGTCCCTCATTTGCAGTTACGTAAATGCTGTCGGGGCATGGGGCATTCAACGCACCACTCTTTTTCTTTAGACGGCGCGTGTTCAAAAGTGCCCCTGTGGCGTGGGGGTGGCTGAGGATGCCTCACATGTCATCTTCAACTGTGGTCTGTACGCAAATGCGAGGGCCCACATGGAAATACCCCAGCGAAACTTGGTGCAGGGCTGCCTCTCCAGTCAGACCGCGATCCGCCAGTTCACCCGCTTTGCACAGGCTAGGGCGAACCAGAGGAAGGACCTCGAGCCGTAGGAGCCGTCGGCAGTGGCCCAAGGCCCAGCCTAAAGCCCCCCCCCCCCGCCCCAACCCCAGTTTACTCAATCCCCAGACCAATGTGCGAATGGGCCACTACGCGGCCTATGCCATTCCACCCATTGGGTAGATACCGATCTTCAATGTCTGCAGGGCGCGCCTGCGCCGCTGGGTTACCCAATGTAGAAATCGGATATCTCCTTGGCACAGGTAAGTATACCAGACTTATTAGACTTCTGTATAGTCATATATACTTCTATCTCCAGTGTTACAGGTGAGCTTGGCCTTGCTCAGATTTCCCCCTGGGCGACAGTACTCAATGTGCCTAGGTCACAGCCCAATCCACAGGAATCATTGCAATGGAGGGGCCCTAGGACCCATCACCCGGTTTTCCATCCCCTAACAGTTTCACCCTCTCAGCACGCAATAAACTTATTAACACACCTCTCAAACCTTGCCGTCGCGTTCAAACGATAAATTACTTTCATTCTCCCTACGCTAAGCACACCGACTAGAATTTCGTAACTTCCACTCAGCAGCCTGTTCATTTCTGAGACACTTGAAAATATACCCCGCGCATATAATGAGATTTATGGATGAGTCGAAAGGTGAAATACTAGCCCGGTATCGGAGCGATGAGATGGAAGACTGAGAAAGGGAATAAAACACTTCTTTAGTCATCCATCTCCTTCGCTGATCGCAGCCGCTTGTCACAGTGGAGGTTCTCTCTAGTCCGGTGGAAAACCGCTTTGTTCGTTCCTGCAGTCCGCTGCCTGCAGCCGTCATGCTATCGCTGCATCATTTTTGAAGTAGTTCGTACCGTTCACCTGACGATTTTTGCTTTCCTTGGCTGTGCTAAGTAATCTCAGCTGTAAAAAGAGAAGAATTATCTTCAGATCGTACCAGTCGGTATTGCCCCACGGTTATAGTCATATGATTGGGTACCAACGATGGAAGATTAACTACCACTGCGGTGCCTTAATTACAGTTTCGCGTACTTCTTTCTTTCTTCGTACTTCGTGGTCATCCCTTCCCACAGAGACTTAATCCTTCCTGTGGAGGAGCTTATGTTTATTAAGCCTCTGTTCATTGCTTTTGTTAGTCCTAGGGAGTTGGCAGGGGAGTTATGCAATCAGTTCGAAAAGCACAAAATCTAAAACTCGAAATCTTTTTTTCAGCCCATCATAGAACTTTCCTTCCTACTTTGTATAGTCAAAGAAAGCAAAAACAGCTGCTTACCGGTGGTTTCCAGAGTGCGGAAGTGGGGCACGCGGTAACGTTTAAAATCGGGGAACAAAAATGGTCAACCCTCTTAAGGTGTTGTAAATTGATACTTCAATTCGATTCTTCTCACGCTATTCGTAAAATTAAATTCGTCATCTTCCTACCAAAAGCTCCCACGGCTGTCCGCTCCAGCAATCACGTATTTTCCTCTCTCCGATAAAAAGGAATATCTCTTACGGTCCACCGAGTCTGTCCCTTAGGGACGTTCGGAATGAAAGAGCCGTCTTTCACCAGAAAAAAAAGTATCTGCTCACTCAACATCCCTTCTATTACGTGGGGGAGTTTTGTAGAAAGCCTGAGCTCCGAGTTCACACTTATTTTGATCATAGAATGCCACTCATATTCCTTCTATTCAAATAAGTGATGCAATAATCCACGCTATTGTGGCATGACGTCTTACTTTTACGAGCAGGAAGGACAAGTTTCTGCTTCTTGCGAGCGTACGGAGCATTCCACAACGTGACTGTTTAGATTACCATAGCGCATACAATAATTCTTGATGACTTTTAATTTATAACGTGAAGAACAACTTAATACTTGAGAGACAACGCGCACCAGTTGACTTCATTTTAGACATCTGGTAGCTGTACTGCAGTGGATTAGCACGCGAATCGTGTTCAGACAATAGTGCTAGGTACAGGTTGATAGCTTGGAGTCGAGGCGATTTTTTATCTGGTTAGCCATTTTCTAACAGTTACAAACGGCGCCAATATTTTCGGAATGCTAACTGGCTCTTCCTCATCAAATAAAATTATGCCCCCACTGACCAATGAGCCGGTAGGCCAAAGCTGGCCTGGCTCATTTCCCCATTAGGCAGTGTAAAAAATCAAATGCAAAAAAATATTACTGAGAAGTCATCAATGGAGTTTTCATCTACTTTGTTCCTCTTGTATGTACTGAAAGAATAAAAAGTGAAGACAGAAAGAAAATGCTAACAGCAGAGAATGTTATCGGTTGCCTGGCGAAATATTATTTTCTCAGATGATGAGAGTAATGGTCTATAATTTTTTCGCTGAAGTTGTCGCCATAGAAAGAGAGGCGGTACCTTCTTCAGTTATTAAAGAAAGAGTGGAGATTGTAGTACCAGGGGATTGTGCCAAGGACCGCGTTCATTAAGTTTTGCTGATGTCGGCGGCTCTTCAACATTCTCCTGCGATGAGATAGTGTCAGAAAGTTCTGAAACGACAACCCGCCCCTTCCTTAAAATAAAATTAAGTCCCAGAAGAAAAAAATATGATAAAAATAAATAAGTAATGTTGGAGAATTTTCATTCCACTGCTGGAGGTTGAGTTGGCATTACCGGGAACCATTAGAGAAGAGTTAATATTTGAAAAATTGTTCGTTTTTTCGAATTACTTGTTCATTCAAGCCGTCGCCGAGTGAAGATGACGATATAAGGGATACAATTCTTCATCTATTTCGGCAGAATTGTATTTGTAGCACTTTGGGGATGTGTGAAGAACCTAATCATCACATCGCAGTTACTTTCCTTAAATGTAGAAGTGATGGGTTAGGAGGACGACTAGTCAGGCAGCAGGTCGAAGCTGAAATGAAAACAAAGAATAGAACTAAACTGCACCGACGTTCTCAATTTATTGAAGTGTTTAACTGGTGTTCTGGGTGGTCCCAACCAAGAGATTTGGCGGTTACGGGTGAGCAAACTTGGCCAAAGCCGGATTAGCATTGCGATTCCCCAATCTGGTCTCTATAATGACCTAACCCTAGATACGTGGAACGGAAGAAGAGTTCAACAATATTGGAGGTCACTCGTATCATACGGTGTAGTGAGTTAATTTACAATTAAACCCGAATAGGAATAATAGGCATGTTAACTGGTCACTACGGTTGGTACATTACACAGAATCTATTTGACTATAGCACAATGCTCGTGCAGGGAAATTGAACACTTTCTACGTGATGCTTATTGTGGTTGAAACCCAGTATCGAAGGCTGGGTGGATCGTGATCACATGGGAAAACAAGAATGGAAATCAATACTCTTAGCGGAATTGAAGATTCCAGCACTCGTTCTAAGAGCATTAGCCTGTATGAGTTGGGAAATAGTACTTCAGTCATTGTTCTCTCTGATATCTTCATCTTCTTCCCCTTAGTCACCCCCCCCCCCTCAAAATCTTCCTTTCGCACAGCACAGCACACAAGCAAGGGAAGGTTCCCGCGGACTTGGCTTTCTTACAGAAATACTTGTCAAGCCACAATGCAGTGGCCACTAGCTACTCGCGACGCTGATTCGCATAAGAGCGAAGAAACTCATTACCGTCACACCGTTTTGGAAAACGCTTGTAAAGAATGTACGCTGATAGTACAGTGGAATGGCCGAATGGAGAATCCACCAATGGAAGAAGAGGAAAACTATTCAACACGAGGGAAGGTAGTGAAGAAGGCCGGGTCTTAAGCAGGTAAAGTAGCCGGATCCATTACACTCCCTGCGAAGAAGGAAAATGGTGGCGCGGAAGATAATCCTGATCATTCGAAAGGGGGAGGTATGTAGTTGATACCGGTAAACTACAGTAGCGCTGTTCGCAACTGATGTAAATGAACTTCTTCATTCTCTCTTGTAACGTGCATAGAAAGTTCAACTTGCGAAGTTCGTTGGGAACCGAGTGTTTGCAGGTAACGTACTCACCAAATCAAACATACATAAACGCCTTTACCTCCCACCATCTGACCAGTAATTTCCAAGATACTTGAAGCAATCTAGGAGATCGAACTTGAGAGTTAGCTTAGTTCTTGTACTAGAATGAAAACCAACGTAAATGACTTCTCCATCGGGAAACTCTAATTTCAGAATTTATACAGCGCAAAGGGTTATAACAATAAATAATCGTTGAATAGCCATTTGTAATTCCATCTGCAGAGTAACCTGCTAAATTTATAGGTCATCACAAGGAGACTGGAGCAGTTTGGAAAGAAATACTCACATTTTTATAGGCACCATACTGCAGTTCCTAATGGTGAGATGCGAAATAAATCGACGGTCGACGTGCTAACAAAACGACTAATGTACCAAAAACTGAGGTTTATTATTTATTTAGTTTCTCGTTTGTACAAGAGGTCGGGATTGTAATGTAGTGAATGCTCGCTGTAGTGCCCGTTGTAACCTGTTTGAATCGCTGAATCATGTGATGCGCGTACTCATGGGGTCCGTGTCAAGCGTCATGACTCGGTTATTGCTGGTGTATTGTCGTCTGAGGGCTGGGAAGTGAAGAGGCACTACGGGGTCGTCTCTGGAAAAGGATTGTGGCCTGACGTCGTCGCCATTGGTCCCGACCAGTCCGCAGTGATCCTGGAAGTCCGGGTAGTATCTGGCAGCCAGGATCTTCCGCTAACTTGGCAAGCCAAAAAGCGCAAATACAAAATAAAGGTATGAGCAAAATCCGCTCATAACTAACTATAGTGATCGAAATATCAATTTTGTTTCTCGAAAACCGCTTTTAGCGACTTAGACTACATTTCCTGTACATCCAACTCCAAATAACGCAACAATACCATAAAATCTCATTCGTGGAAAAATGACGTGATCAGCATTATAAATTACCAAACATTTCAACAATAATCGATTTTATGGTAGTTTTTTATCCTTATAAACTCTGCTCAAAGGTTTTCAGAATCTTTAGAAGAATTCTAGCTCAATAGATAGGGACTTACCACCCATTTCTAAAAGTTTTTACCCAATAACTCTGGAACAGTGATTATCCTTCAAAAAAAAATTTGTGTTTACAGCCTCATTAATTACCAATTGTTCAATAATCATCAGGGCATGGGTAGGAGAGCAGCACCATAAATTCCGAAACTGTATTGCTTTATGGTGTGATATTTTACCAAGTTCAAAGTTTTTTCCGACCCATTTGGTTGTACGCACTGCCAGTCTATGGAACATGTTCTAAATCAGTGTTCCGACAACTGGAACAGCACCAGAACCGTACATCACGGAGCAAAGTTCTCAATACTCCCCCATATGTTCGAAACCCCAAATGTCTACAAGGGTTTCGGTCTGAGCGTCCCCTCTGAAACCCTCCGGGACATTGTAAGTGATTTCTTCACGTCCAATGTTAACCATATTAATCCCGCTGCAAGCGATGGCTTCAACCCTCCACTCAATATGAGACTACGTACTCCTATACATATTCAAGACTTCTTAGATCTGTGAGGCAAGCAGAAAACCCAGTATTGAAAACTTTGAAGTGAATCACCTACCCCCCATGCGTGGGAATGAGATGTTACAAACTAATAAGGTGTAGAGCAATGACGTTAAAATCACTTTTTATAAAGGTATATTACTCATATGTAATAGTCCAAATAAAATTTAATAATAAATGAAACGAAAAAATATCTGGTGCGCTGCAACTCACAACTTTCTGTGTCATCGTTCAACGCATTTCTACGGAAACATTTATAGGAAACAACGTGTAGGTACTAGTTAGTTGAGAGTATCCCGTATGTTCGATTGAAGTCGTTGTAGCTGTTATGAAGAAAATTGGAAAAACAATGAATTAATGTTAGACAAATCTTGTCTTCCCAGATATCGTGGCTTACATTTCCGTTCAACATGTAGTTACAGAAATAATTACGTAAAACAAAGTGTGTGTATAGGTTGATAGAAGACAACCCGTGAGATTCATGAAATTCGGTGGAGACATTATGGTTTTTATCTCTGCTCAGTGGACTATCAGAAGGTCATTTATGGAGAACAGTATTGAAAATTGCTAAAGCCATTGTACCAGAAATATAACCCCCTATTTTTGTCTCATAGACAAACCTCGTATCTCCGTTCACCGAATGTTCATGGATATATTTACGGAGAAGAAAAGTTGGGTACTAAGTAGTAGAAGATAATTTGTAAGTTTAAACAAAATCGTTACCGCCGTTTTGGAGAAAAATGGGAAAACTTCTAGTTTTTGGAACGTTTTCGTTCCTCACACCCCTTCCTCATCGATGGAAATCGCCCATAACCTTATTTTATCGTCCACGGAAAAAAAAAGGAACCGACTCAATCGGTTCAGCTGTTCTCGGGAAATTGAACTACGGGCGTAAACGCACACCCGGACCACGAGCGGCCTCAAAACGTTATGATCTGAAGAACTTTGTTTTTTTGACACGATGACTGTATTGCCGTTACACTTTGGGTAGTGGAAAGTGATTAAAAAAATCCTGAAACCTTTAAAGTGTTGGATGTGTTAAGAAAAGCCACGGAACGAACTCTAATGCAAACCTGTTATTATTAAAAGGAACATGTGCACGCTAACATTCACGGCACTATTCTAGTAGCTTCAGTTTTCGGTTTGGAACATTTGGTAAAACTAACTTACCTAGCAAAATGAATGAAAGTAACTTCTATTTGCTCAATTTTGTACGAGGCGAAGGGACTGTCGTTCCATAAATCTGGCAAAAGGCGCGCAAGGAAGGTTGCGTGTTACTCTCCGTCGTTTCTTGAGACTGTATCGACCTATTTATTCCTCGTCATTCACACAACTTGTTTACTCCCGTTAGAAGACTAGAGCAGCTCTGCGGATTCACTACGGCGCCCTTCGCAGCGCCACGAGTGGATTTGTATAGACAGGACAAATGGGCCTTCCAGTTCGTAGTTTATTGAAAAATCCCTCATTCTACGGAAACACCCTTGATGGATTTCGTTCATCCTGTACGTCAAAATGCGAGTTAAGCGCGAATAGCACTTTCGCCAATTTCTTGTTGATATTCAACGTTTAACGAACGGCTAACGCGTTTTCAATTGTAGTGACGGCATGAGGTGTAGTACGTTCCCTGACGCCCAGCCGGTGTTTTGATAGACCCTCCTCACACACTGGCGCCTATAGCTCACCTCCTCTCTTTATCGTTAAATATACGGAACCGATTCAGTCAGCTGTGGAAAATGTTGATGTTATTCTTCTTCCCCCTTGTTTTTTTTTTTCACTTCTGTTTATCCTGTCACGTTATCAAAGCCTTCAAAGAAAACGGCAAGACAAAACTTACTCAACGTATCCAGTCAACGGTTTTTTTGGAACTTGGCCAAAATTTATTCGAGCTCCTCTCGCGTATCATATCGATCCATCTGCCATTCGCCGAGGTTTATCCAGGTGTCTGGGAAGATTGATGGCTCACCTGCTCTAAAAGCCCAGTATTTCTTTTTGAATCAACAAGTTCTTATTTTATTTAGTTCCTACTTCAGACTCCCGGCGTTTAGACCGTGAATTTGAGGAAAAGTCATTTTTTCTTCTTCTTTGCAATCAAGGGAAAATAGCCATGAACTCAACGTACCAGCTGGCATTATGTAGTGATGCTTCTACTGCAGTGGAATCTCTAGAAGAACCTTACGCTGAACTGCATTGACCAGACTGTTCCTTGACTAGCGCATCTAAATTTTTGTGATTTTTCAATACATGTCAGGTGGCTTGATTTATCAATTGTGTCAGGTGTCAGTATGTCGGTTTGATGCCTGACAAGTACTTGCATTTCGGTGTAACGGGAAGGATGGATCGAGAAAGCTCTGTACCAATTTGTGATGTGTCTAGAGGTATTGTACGACATTAGTTCGTGTCTGGGCCCAATATACCAAACTCAATTCAGATATCAAATAAATAAATAACTTTTCTTGAGGATAAAATAAGGAAATGAAACCAAGAACGCAATAAGACCTACTTCGAATTTAATCGAATAAATAGAAATGAAATAAATTAATCGAACTTCTTTCAATATTTAAGGATCGTTATTAAGAACAATATCGGGGCAATGGGTTAATAACCAGGGATTTGCTCACCTTTATCCAACAATATTTGAGCGGGGAAGGAAATCACTGAACATAAAATCTCCGGCTGATAAGGGAGAGGCTCAGAACCAGTGAATAATCAGAATGAAAAATGCAGCTCAAAGCCTCGCGGATAACCGCTAGCCCTTCTCCCTGCTTTTCTGCCACACGACAGAGAGCGCCAAGGAGAGCCAGCGGAAACAGAGGTTATACCCTTCACGTTGTGAATCCCACATCAATAGCTTCAGAATGGTATGTGGCCATTAGGTTGGTGGGAGGAGGCATTTGATCTCTTCGAATATATTGTTGGATGCCTAGACACACAGGTGAATTTAACGTACCTGTTTACATTTTGGGTGACGACATACTTTAGTTGCATTTCGGCATTTCGAGCGAATTTCACTTTCCATTATTCGATTTCGCGCGTCGCCAATGTTTGTTTACATTTGGTCAAACGCCCTCAACTCTTATCGTGAACGGAAAATAGAATTATCGGCACTCCGATTTTCTGAAAAACGGCTCAAATTATTTCAATCAAATTCATGGAGTACTCTCCACGAACTAGTACCTACCTTTTGTTTTCCATAAATGTCCCTCTAGAAATGCGTTGAACGAAGATATAATGCCCGTATATATAGCAGGTCGTCGAAGTTACAGGGAAGTTGTGGAAAGGTGTGTGTTGCTACGCTCCAGATATTTTACAACACTTTTTCCCTCATGACAACCATAGGTTTCGTCCGATCGGATTGCCGTGCACGTGGGCACAACTAGATCCCAATTACGCGTTTTGAACGGAAAACAGCCCGTGTTTCGTGTAAGTAATTAAACGTGTCCCTTAAGATGTGAGGGGCCGTCCTTTCGTCAGTTAGCTCCGAGCTGCTCTTCTCAACGTGATGGTCGTGAGGAGGGGGGGAGGGATTCGTTGCAGCGGGGGGCTCCGCCACGTCCACTGAGCCTCAGTCCGCTCTCAACGGAAGTCGAGTCACCTGGAGGTTTCACCAAACGCACACATTTGTCGTTTAAAACAATCATCAATGATCACTGAACTAAG
Source organism: Pachypeltis micranthus (assembly GCA_020466155.1). NCBI lineage: Eukaryota > Metazoa > Arthropoda > Insecta > Hemiptera > Miridae > Pachypeltis > Pachypeltis micranthus. The sequence goes on along the minus strand of CM035770.1, from coordinate 51,358,159 downwards.
ATATACTATGCGATATAGCGGGTTTCGCCAACGTGGTTTACGATTAAAACATTATAACAAACCGCGAATTCTTCAGAACGGAGTCGTAGCGGTTAAAAGTTGACCCGGTGCGTCGCGGTTACCGCTCGCCAAACAAATAACAGTTTGCAGACGGGAAACTGCATATAACTAAATAATACGAGTTTCATAACTGGTTTTAATTATGTCTCGAATTGTTTCGCGAATTTCTCTTACTTGAGAGGCACGTAAGGCGGACAAAAATACCGGGTTTATTTCGGCTGTTCAAAGAAATGAGAAGGTTATGATATTATTTGGATAGTTCTTAATAAAATGATTCTGGTGCAATGATATGTCATCTGAGCATTCGAACATACAGTGAACTAGTTAGAAGACCAAAGTTTCTCTTGAAAGACAAATATCGTCCAGCTTGAACTCCTTCGTTCTTTGTTGTGTCTGCTTTAGTCCTCGGCAACAATGGCTGCCAATATCAACCGAAATGCTCTACCACCAGCTTATTTTTTATAGAAATACGCAGTGAAACGAATGAGCAACGATAACGGGTTAGGCGTTTATCGTCCATCTTATAATTGAATATCTGGTGCGACTCATCACAAAACTTTCTATAGCTTGACGTGCATTTAGCGATCATTCACTCTAGAAAAAAATCAACTTTGTTTTTCATTTAGACTATTACAATGTCGGAACTGGTGGCGTTCCAGAATTGATAGAGTCCCTCCTACTTGTACCACAACCTTTATTGAGTTGCCATCAGTGTACAGGAGGTTCGTGAGACTATCAAAATATCTGAATTATACGTGAAATCTACAATGTCCACCGTCCGGGCCGTATCCTGCTTTTAATGTGGTTTAAAAAATCCATTTTGTCACACAAAAACTCCATCGGCAATTCGATCGGACGAAACTATTGGTTGTTATGGGCAAAAAATGGTTAAACAATTACTGAAAACGGAATTCTGTTATTTTTATTGCTTTTACGTGGTTGGTAAATCGTGGTGGATTTAGGACGATGCTCAGTCATGAAATTGGCTGGTCAATTTAATCGTAGATTTGTTCATTCTGATCGTTCAATCATTACAAGCTACCTTGGTGAAACCCGATTTAATTAATGAAAATTCCGATTTATCAATTAAATGTGGTTTGAAAAGTTCGGTGACACCAGCGTGGTCGTGGAAGTACCTTTACTCAGTGCGCGGCAAGATATTCCGGCGTTTTGGTAAAACTTATTCACGTCTGCCGGGAATGTACCGTCAGTTTGAAGATTTCAGAGGTGAGTCCTTACACAACGCGTTGTTCTGGTACATGAGCTTCCCGTTCGTCTTGAAAATAGCTCAATTCGAATCAGATTTGAGAAAAACCACGGCCAGAAATGTCTAATCTAACAATTTATTACGCCCCCGGTACAATATGCTTGCTGCAGAGGTTATGGACTTGGACAGGATCAATTGTAGTGATGTGACAGGGTAATGCCATCTGCCCCCAGGCGCTGGTGTGTCAACTGCTCCAATTTATCCGCGTGGGTAGGGTGGCCATTGGAAAAGTCCTAGTTTAGCTGACAAATTTGCCCCTGGTGTACCTTCCAGTTCGTTGGAGTCTCATGAAAAGACACAATGCGATGCAAGCAGATAGCTGCCAATCGTAAATACGAAAGGAGTGCGATTTGAGTTAGTTGAATTTTCGTTTTTCGTGAAAGAAGGGATGTTCACTTTCCGCCCACAGAATGAGTAATGTAGTCGTACGAATAAATCATATCTTTGAGTCTTGAGGCCTACTGAATCGAAAATATCCGGTACAATCCACTCTATTTGTTACTTAGTTTTATATGAACATGTAAAACAACTTGACACCCTACGTAAAAACTGGTAGCTCTTGAAGTCCCGGAATTTATTGACCTGCCGCTCATTATGTCACGACCTCCCTTGAAGAGTCTCTGTATAGGTAACTAATGAGACTGCCAATGCCATTATTCTGGGAACGTTTCTGTTCACAGTCATGGAATTAGAGGATGAGAAATCCTCACCCTTTTGGTAGCGGAAAGTAAAAATCGGGTTCGCACAGTTATTTAATAATAAGTGGCCAGACTAATCCCTGACGCTAATCTTGCGGCTCAACGTTTCGCTCGTTGAAGAGCGAGAGAGTAAGTTTCTAGGGCAGGGTCTCTCTGGATTCTTATTTTGGGCTCGGCCAATCCATCTCAGCCGACGCCGCGAACGTAGAGCTCCTTTAAGCCGAAGAAGAAAAATTTCCCATGTGAACTCCATCAAAGTTGAGGGGAGGTTGGGCTTTTTCTCACAACTTCAACCTCTTGAGTCGACCGTTAAGAGCTTCGAGAGCACATCTGGGCGAATAACTCCGTAATAAATAATAAATCCAATAATAAACCTCATAACTCTTCGTCCCGTGCCACCTCATCTTGGCGAATGTGGCGTTTTGAGAACAGCTTCTTACATTTGAAATATTGCACGAAATGGTGAAAATTGAGTGTTGAAATGGCTGCACTGCTGATTCAGTCATAAGTAATCAGTATTCCACAGAAATATTTAGAAAATAATTCAAAACAAAAACAAAACAAAGTGTTTGTCGGGGAGCAATAAGTTACATTGAAAGGGGATGTTTAAAACCCGATAAAACGTTAAAAGCCTTAAATACTTCAACAAAAATATTTGGTGCGATGTATCACGCAACATTATTCAGCTCAGTTTACACGAATCTGGTAAAAATGGATGATCCCTAATTTATTGGGCTGCTTCTGTTCATGTTAGCCTTTAAATTCTTTAAATCTATGCTGGTAATTTGTGGGACTGTCGGCACAATTTTTACTTTCATTAGCTCTACGTTGTAAAATGTGTGTGCGTGTGATCATCATTGACGCCATAATAGAGGTATGAGTAAAATCGGTTCCCAACTAACTATAGTCATCACAGTGATCAAACTACCAAATCCCTTTTTTCCCAAAAACGGTTCTGACGATTTTTGTCAAATATTTTGTATTGATAGTTCCAAAATAACACTGTGCCGTAAAGTACTTATCTGTGGGAAAATAACGAGACCAGCACGATAAATTATAATTAGTGCAGTTTAAAAAAAATAATTAATTTTGAAGATTTTGTTCAATTGGCCTTTTCTCGCGATTATCCCCTTCAATTGAACTCCCAATTGATCTCTCAATGCCATGAGTCTTCTCTTCGGCAAAGCCTTTGTCAAAATATCTGCGAGCTGCATCGTGCTTGAAATGGGTTGCTGCTGGAACAAACCCTCCTCGAATTTTTCCCTCACAAAGTGATACCGAACATGCTTTGTTCGCGTATGAAATTCGGGATTCTTGATTTTTCGGATTGCACTCACGTTGTTTGTGTATAATGTCGGTCTTGCACATGTATACTTCATGTCACCCAAAAGTCTATCTCTGAAAAGTGAATCTCTGACTGATTCAAAAGCTGCAACATGTTTAGCCTCTGTTTTAGACAAACTTACACATCTTTGCTTCATTGAGCACCGTGAAATAGCCCCACCAGCCAAAAAGAAAATATATCCTGTTGTGGACTTTCTGGACTTTATGTGTTCGCTTGTTTTACGCTTGATGACTCCCCTGTGTCTGGTTAACTTCCCTTGTGATTCATTTTTAAACAGAATTCCATAATCCACTGTCCCTTTCAAGTAACTAATGGTGTTTTACAACATTCCGGAGTACGCTAGTGGGGTTCTGACAGAATTGACTCAAAGTGTTCACTGCGAAGCGAATGTCTGGTCTACTGCCAGTAGCCAAATACATCAGGCTTCTCTATAAAGCACTTTAATTTCCTTAAAACTTTCCTCATAGAGATTCAGACCAGGTTCTAAGGGTGTTGAAACAGCAATACAATCTTCCATGGTGAACTTTTTCAAAATTTCTTTTTCGTACCCTTGCTGGCATACAAAAACAGAACTACCATTCAACCGGGACAATTCAAACTCTTTTTTTAAATTTTTTTTCCTTGAAACGGTGGATGTAAGCAATCCTCAGACCATGGCCCCCCTGCACCACCTTCAGGCCCCACGGCACTGGTTTCACTTGGTGTGACGTCACCTATGCACCCCCCCCCCCCACCACACCCGCACAAAGCGGAGGATATCCGCAAGTTCTGCATTTGCCACCTCTTGTGGCTGAAGAAAGGGCCTCCCAAACACACAATGGCGCGAGCCCATCGCATACACAGAGCACATGCTCTGCTGTCTCTAGTCCTACCTCACAGAACCTGCATACCTGTACCTCGCACTTGCCAATATTTGCAAGGTGGTACCTCAGTGGACAGTGACCTGTGAACAGGCCACATGTGATCCTCATATCCTTCCTCCCCAGTGCAAGCACCTCCTTGTACCTCTCTCTGGAGAGCTGGATGAAGAGTTTTGACTGTCTAAGGCTGGGCAGCCCCTGCCAATGAACAGCCCTGCACCTGTCCTCCCATTTGCCAACCTCTCTACGTAGGTGGCTCCTGGTAGTCCCAACAAAGGGCTCAGGGCCAATAGGAATCTGCGCCGATCCTTTCTTAGCCAATCTATCAGCCCGCTCGTTTCCCTCTATACCCAGATGCCTTGGCACCCAACACAGTGTTACACTGTTGTCCTCGGCCAGGGCCTTCAGTCCAGTCAGACACTCCCACACCTGCCGTGATGTAAGACAGTATGAGGCTAAGGCCTTGCGAGTGGCCTGACTGTCCACCATGATGTAGATTCTCAGCCGCTTCAGTCCCCTCTGCAGCAGCCGCTACATACAGACCGTCACCGAAGCCACCTCTGCCTGGAACACCGTGGCCAGCAACCCTAATGGGATCGCCAAATTCAAACCCTAGATAGTGGGTGGAGTTCGTAGTTGTTATTTGAAAAGTCTCTCCAAGATTAGCAAGAAATGAATCTACGAGACTATTGCTGTAGCAGCTTGTAGTCCATCGTCAACGTAAATAGCGAGTTAAATTATACCCCTTCATCAGCTTGTCTTACAAGGACACAGGCGTCGCCTTCGGTCTCTACAAAATTAATTTCCTTCAATAATGATACGAGCTTATCATTCCAACATCTTGGAGCCTGATTCAACCCGTACAAACTTTTCTGTAGTTTGCAGACCTGATCTGTTTGATCATCTATCCCTTCGGGTTGCTCCATGAAAATTTCCTCTTGCAAGTCCCCACGAAGAAATGCTGTTTTTACGTCAAATTGTTTTGTAATTAAATTTTCAAGAGCCATAATGGACATAATGCAATGAATCGCTTCGTAACGCACAACAGGGCTAAAGGTTTCTCGCTCATATGACGTTAACGGTCTCTTGAAAAATCAGGGTGTTAATACAATAATTTATTTATGCGTTGAGAATTTAATAATGGTCCTCAAACGCAACTTCCGTCGTTTTGTTTGTTCACTTTTTTCGTAGTGTTTCTCCCATCATATAAAACCCTCGAAGTAATAGATTACTTCTTTACAAATTTCGTTGTTTTGTAGTTTAACACTACTAGACCCTTCAAAAGTACGTTGGTACTAAGGTCTTTAACGAACTACATCGGTTTATTTAAGATGATATTAGTCGTCGTTGACTTGAAAGATCTGAAGGTAGATTGGTGGTCACAAATGCCCCTTGGTGTCTCGTCAACTCCTTCTTTGATGGAGTCATTGATGACCGACCATTATTTCTTATTCCGCATTGAGTTTTCAGTAGGTCGCTCTAAGTAAGCGACGGAGTTTTCTTCTCCCCTCCCGTTTTTCCATATGTTAAATGGAAAGGTAATCTAACTAAAAGGCATTTTCTTGATTTGACAGTCTATTGTGTCTATGGCCCATTCATTAGTCGTATGTTCTACATTTTCTGCCACATGGTCGTTAGGTGAAGAGCGCGATGTAATAATGGTTAAGTAAGTGAACTTTTGAGGGTTAAGGGCTACAACTATCTTGACTTTTGATCAATGTTCCCGTGATGAATTCAAAGGACGGTTTGAGGTGGGCGAAGCACACGTTGAATTAGATGACAGAGTTAAAACAATCACTCAGTGCAACAGTAGCCGTGAGTGGAGGGGGGGGGGTGATGCATGCGCCACGCTTGACGTTTTTCTCTGATGCGCCAGGTGTTTTACCCGTGCAGGGCAGGTTTTTCGAATTGAGTTTCGTCGTAAAATTCCGCTTATCCCTTAACGCGGTGTTATCTTATGCCCGCTGAAAAACGAACTATTTGTGGATAATACTTGACCATTCTCGTCTTCTTCCTACGTTCTTCATTTGGTTAAAAGCCTGTCGACGCGCTTTTTCGTTGTTGAAAGGGAGAGAGAAATGCAACGGTAGCAACGAAAAAGGAGGTGAATGAGGTGGAACAAGTTACTCGGGCGGTTTTTCATTCAACGTTCCAACGAACAGGTGCTGGACCACCGTTCGAAGAACGTGGAACAGGAAACTACTCGTAAAAGTCTTGACAAGACGAATAATGTCTTCTAAACATTACTTCTTACTTTATTTATTTGACTCGTGTTTTACGGACGATATTAAACTCTTACTAATAGTATTTAACTGGACTACCACTTCAATTTTTCTGAGATTTTTAGTATCATGCCACATGTGCGGGATTTATGAGGGAAACTTTAATTTAAAAGTAATTGGGTTAGTTCCGCCAGTAGGCAAATTACTACAATTAACGTACCTGTTTGGTGAGTCCGTCTTCTCTGGCTGGAGATATACTGTGGGCGAGCGCTTTCGATGTAAAAACATCATCGTCTGGCTGTTAAGTCGGTACTAAAGTCAGTCAGTTGGTCGAGGTGTATAGAAAGAAAAAGGCTAACGGGATTTAGCGTCGTGGAGGAGGGAGGAGGAGGTCATGCCCCTCCTGGGGAATCTGTTTGGCGTTGAAGGGAAAAGAATGTAAGAGTAGTATGTGTGTGTCTAGGGTAGTCTGTTGATTGTCGATTCTAAGTCTTTTAGACATCATAAATGAGCGAATCAACACAAAATGCGACGCCATATTTACACCACTAAACACACTACACAAACGAAAACAACCCATTAACGGATTTATGGCCACCCCATACAAAAAAGATTTAGAGTCGACAGTCAACCGACTATCTAAGACATACATACTACTCTTAGCTTCTGTTCCCTTCACCTCCAAATGGATTTCCCCAGAGGTGCATGACCTCCCCCCCTCAACGGTGCTATACCATCCCACGACCAACTAACTGACTTTAGTACTGACTTAATGACCAGACGATGATGTCTTTACATCGAAAGCGCTCGCCCACAGTAACTCACCAGCCAAACAAGACAGACTCGCCAAATTTATTGTGTTGCTTTCGTTTTTTTCTTACTACTGAATACGTTATGGTGATGTTGAGTTATTTAGTACTGTATATACAAAGAAATTTAATGACAATCACTATAGCCATTTCTGAGAAAAAATGAGGGTTGATCACTATGATAACTATATCAATTTTACTCAAATCCTTTTGTGACATATTGACGGTAAACAACAGTCTCAATATTTTATTAGAGCTAATTTTTTTTCTGCCATTTCCTCTCAATTCGCGTTCACGGGTATACAGAACATTTTGTCAAATGGAGGTTTTCAGTTTCAGAAGTTGTGACAGAATGTTTTCCCTTCTGATCGTTTATTGCTTCACGCTGACAACTTATTAAATACTTCACCGAGTTTTGTTCGTTTTTTCTACGCCAGTCCGTTTCAGTTTGTTTCTAGTCGAGTGGTTAGGCATACGTTTCCCGATAATTCCATGCCAAGGAGTTGAACTATCCTCGTGAAACTTGTTCCGCAGAAGGTGACGCACGGCGAGTATTTTAATGGCCTCACTGAGGATCTCGATTTTGAGAATTCAAAATTTTGTCTTTCGGCCGATTACTTTGTTCCTTACTCCGCAGAACCGACAAAAGTAAAAAAAAAAATGCTGAGAATTTGGTAAAGTTTTGAGAATTGATTCCTCGGTGTATCGACTGATTGCGGCAAGTGGAGAAATCGTTATTCATGAATGTGTCGCTAACTTCACCCCAGTTATTATTGAACTTGTCGTTCGATTTCGCAACTGGATGGTGTTAAAATTCATGCCGAGAATGGAAATAATGGCAGTTGAACGCTGGTTTACTCAATAACGCATGCATTATTCAATGTATGGCCGTTACGCGGATCTATTGCGGTATTTATTTCAGTCCGCGCGGAGCACGTCAGAGTGGAGTTGAGTGTTGTTTCACCAGGGAGTACTTGATTTTCGTCCTAACTTCTGGGGGGAAACGATTTGCATGCTAATTAGCGTTAACAAGACGCTGAACTACGTCAAACGAGGCTCGAGGCCTGGAAGCGTCAACATCCAAATGTCGGGAGCTGGGGAAGCAAAAGCTCCAATGGACTTTGGAACTAAGTTAGGCTCATGCAAAACACGATCAAACAGATCTTTACAGTTCCGTGACATTTTGAGAGAGAACGCGACCTCTGTTAGCACAAAATTGAAGGAGAATAGAATCAAAGAGGCAGTAATTCGTTCGTTTTAGTAGAATGCACTTCACATGTAATCACCACCTTCAGTCCCTGTAGACTTTAATCGAGTTACATCCTCTGCAAGAGAGCATGTAAAGCTTCAGAGCTACCCTGCAAATCACCGTGCGATCTTACATAGGATGCACGTGAGGGGGCTTGCTGGCCTAGCTGGAGCAGGAGGTGTGGGGTCAAGAATCCATTGGAGACGCTGGCAACTGTTTTCCTGATGGAAGTCTGCTCATGACCGGAGCATGAGGCACTTTCTGTGGAGAGAGCTGGGGAGTGAGACAATTTATATTCTTCTCAGGGTGCTCTCAAGGCCTTGGCGTCTTATGCTATGCCGTCGAGGCTGGTTTGGAAATGCTTGACTGAGCTGAAGAAGAAGAATACCCTTGACTATGTACTGAGTGCCTGTACATCATGGAGTACTCGACTTGAATTCTTCTTGTGGATACCGCCTAGAGCGAAATGCATTGTGGGAGGAGGAGTGCAGGCTAACCTTTCGCTGGGATGCGCCTAGGCGAAGAAGACAGTCATCAGACTCTCCAGGGAGATCCTCAGTCTGGAGTGAAGTATATATTGTGTATGTTGTCTGCTAACGGGACCACTAAATAAGATACCACGTGGCCAACATTGGTTTGTCAAAAGTACAAAATTGCAGATGTATACTTGCTAGGGGCCGGTTGAGACTCTCTTTATAGTGCTTGATAGGGACCAGAGGAAGTTTGTGGCATAGATCTGAAGGACATTCTGCTTTTTGTGAGGGAGCAGTTGGGATCTATTGGGGCGCTTTGAAAGACCAGCTACAGGGGAGCTGGTGACTGGAGCTTCCTCATGGACGTCCGTCAGGGGCAGCAGTGGGGAGTTTCTCGGCTACCGTCATAACAGTAAGCTCACTTCTCCAACTTTTCTGTGGCATTAGCCGCGCGGTCTAACAACGGCTGTTTCTATTCCTTTTAGATAGCAGTGTTGCCAACACAATATCTTTCTTCGTAGAGAAGATACAAGTAGTGACATTATTTCACTCTGAGGAGTGCACGACAAAGCATGAATCTGCTCACCAAATCTCGCATTAGCGATAGGTCACTCCAGAATCAAAATCATACTCTGTGACGACATTACATTACCGAATCGAGCGTGTTTGGGCTCATATTGACCGTTACGAACTTTCCCACGTACACGTAACATATTTCAACCGCCGTTAAAAATAAAATTTCCCACGCCCTCCAGGGTACCTTTTTTTTCTGGGCACACCTCGTATAATGTGAGTATCGCGTGAATCTTTTCGGCTCGGCTCAACTCAGTCAACTCCCCCTTCGCGCCTAAAGCGATGATTCTCCGTTTATTTCTGTAATGAGGAAAAGCTATCTCTGAAGTTCTATCGTCTCAACGGGGGTTTCGCTCATTGTTGGAAACGAGCCCAAGAGACTGATTGCCTGATTAATTTATCGACAGCCTCGTCGGAGTAATTTTCTCTCTACGGAGCGTTCCGCTGACTGCATCCCCTTGACCACCTTCGGGTATTTTTGACTCGACTTGGTTTCATTGTCCGTGAAATGGCGGACCTAATGGGAACAGAGATCGCGGGACAGAAGACGTATTTATTAGCGCCTCAAAACAGCCAGAATAAAACTCGGAGAATAGAATACTATTCAAATAACGTTGCGAGCTAATTATTCTCCGCAACGTAGATCGGCAAGTTTTCCTTAGATTAGGCCAAGTTCACAGATTGACAGGCAAAAAAGAACTTGTATGCGTGGATTAGAGCTCTAGTGCGAATCATCAGACAACTTTCCTCAGCTCCTCGTACATTCAGGCGACAAAATTTTTTTTCACTCGGTTCGTCTGAACGAAGAGATTGTTAGCGCTTGAAGTTCCTGAATTTATTCATCTAGAAGTCTTATTTATTTATTTACATGCCACGATGTTCATTTAAAAACCAACTTATGTTTAATTCATGGGACTGTCAATAAGATTTTGTTGCGAAGAGAGGGTTCGTGTTGACATTTCTGGAATTATGGGGGAAACAAACCGACGTTAGTTCCAGTTTCGGAATTTCTGTAGAACCTCCTGATTATCTAATAACCGTTACTAAACTTGACCATGTAGATAGCTCATTGGGCTGCCACGTCGATTTTTTGGGAACTCTGAAACTTGAGGTCAAAAATACACAAAATCGCTTTTCGTCAAAATTGACTTGGTAATTATTAGGGAAAATCAGTTCCCAGGAGCTTCCCTAGTCGATTGCTCGAGCACTTCGGTAATTGGGTCGTCACAAGACGCTTTTTTGGGAAATGACACCAGTTTGAGCCGTATGTTGTACAACTTTGACCGTGACGACCTGGCAAATGGTTTTACTGTAAAATGACTAAATTACGAGGGAGCCTCTGCGACCGTATTCCGGGCCGTCTAATTAAGGGATGAGTCGCTATTTGCCCTTTTTTAGGTCCCAACTGAGTTTTCGTTCCTAAAACGGGAACCCTTTCAGTTGATTGCGTCCTAAATCGGGTGAATAAATAACGAAATGAGAGATAAGTTAATCGCCTAAAAAAAAAATTGTCTCCTACAAAACTTCAAAAGGCAGTTAATTAGATTATCAAAAAGAGGAAGGAAATTCCTTAAGTGCTGGCGCGTGATGAGCGAAATATTGTGGATCATCGCACAACCGGCTTTCGAGGGTCTCATTTATTATTCTTCGTGATGCAGTCACTCAAATTTGATAACGTCAACGCAAGAGTTGGCTGAGGGACAGATAAAAGTCGTTAACACGAAAATGAGAGAACGGGCTTATTGGATTTCAACAGACAGAGCTCTGAATGTAAATGCGTTTTACTTTCCTTAGCACTTCAAAGTAAGGAAGGAAACGGATATGTGTTATATTTTGTTATCAAACCCGCGTGTCTGCAGAAGTCCGCGCTAACATTTTAATCCTGCGCACCTCTTTCTCCCAACGATCAACGATTCAGAAATCCCTTCCAAACCGCTTTTCCCACAGCCGAAAATGATCTCTCTTCCGAACCTACCATTAACCCTGATACCAGTCGTTTAAGCTTTCGGTAAAGCCCAACTGTCCATGGTACTTCCTGAGCTTTTTCTCGGAACCCGTTTCACTCTCTCTTGATCTTGAATCGAAACGTTCGATACCCTTTTACCCAACCTGAAGACAATACCCTCAGTGAAAGTGTCGCGTGTGATACCAAACACTCAAACCCTTTTTCGTATTTCGACTTCTCTGACGCACAATACGTCAACTCTGCACTTTGTCAGTCCATTTTTGCTCACGTGGACTTTTCCGAATTTCCTTCGCCCTACGTTAGTACTACTTTTCAGAGTCTCCTCAGTCGAAAAATATCTGGTGCGTTGCAACACACAACTTTCCTTAGCTCCACAAAAATTCACTTTGCACATGGCTAATTCTATTTAATCAATTCATTTATCACTCAGTTAATTAGAACTTGGTCAAACAGCGCTTTACGGCAGCAGGAAGCGGTAGCTCTTACAGTTCCAGATTTTATTGTGCTGCTCGTACTCATTGCAGAACCATTATTGAGCAATTGGTACACAGATAACCAATGAGGCTGTAAACAAAAATTTTTTGAAGATGGATAGTAATTACTTTTGCAGAGTTATAGGGCAAAAACTTTTAGAACTGGCAGTAAGCGAAACGGCAGTAGTTGAAACTCAGGAATTTCTGGAGTGAGCCCCATGTATCTCATGAGCGTTTTTAAACACTCACCCTATAGATATTGGATTGGACTACAATACCAATTTTTTAAAAACATTCTACTAACATTCCAGCGGAGTTTATAAGGAAAACCCCGCGGCAAAAACGCTTTTCGTCGAAACTTTTGATAATTTATTGTGCTGCTCTCGTCAATTTCCCACGAATGGGAATTTTATGGTACAATAGTCTTATTAAGAGCTATCAATATAAAAAATTTAATCAAAATCGTTGTAGCAGTTTTTGAGAAAAAAAAAATTTGGTGTTTTGATCACTATGATAACTATAGTTAACTTTCAGTGGATTTTACCCATACCCTTATTTTTGCGTCCCATGGTAACCTGTAGGCTAGACATCAAGTTTCAACTGATTTGGTACGGTTGTTTTCTCCAGAAACCGCGCTAAAATCAATTTTGTCGAAAATTTTGATAATTAATTGTGCTGCTCTCGTCATTCTCCCACAAATGGGAATTTTATGGTATAATTATCATGTTAAGAGCTACCAATATTAAAAATGTAATCAAAATCGTTATAGCGGGTTTGGAGTAAAAAAATATTTGTTGTTTTGATCACTATGATAACTATAGTTAAATTTCGGTGGATTTTGTCCAAACCCTTATTTTGGCGTCCCATGGTAACCTGCGAGCGAGATATCAAGTTTGAGCTGATTTGGTACGGTGGCTTTCTCTAAAAATCGTATACAGACACAAACACACACACACACATACACACAGACCATTTTCCCAAATAGTGTGTTTCGACTCAGGAGGGTCTGAAACGTAAAGATCTGAAGAAAACTCAAAATTTTTTTTTCAGCCGATTACATAACTTTCCTTTCTACTTCGTAGAGCCAAGGAAAGTAAAAAGCTGCTTGAGAAAATAGTTTGTAGATGTTCGAATCATTCCATAACCCATCGTCAAAATATTACTACTTTATTATTACAAAATTACTTCTGCCGACAATAGTTAAGGGGCAAATAAGTGGCGAGAGAGGAGAGAATACTGATTGTTAAGATACGGACAAGAAACTTTGTGTATGGTTTGGGAAAATAACCAGCCCTAAAACAATAGTTTGTGACATCACAATAGATTCACGACACAGTTCAATGTAACAAGTAACCTCCAAGGAGACTGAGAGACTACGTCACGCTTACAGGTATCTCTACATAGTTGAACTTTTATGAGCATGGACGAGGGATGAGAGAATGTGTCGCTCTACGAGTTCTGGGTGAGTGAGGAGATGGGTAAGTGAAAGGGGTTAACCCACTCAACTGTACGCTGCCGGCTATAGAAATGCCAATCCTTGCTTTCGGTATAAACAAGTTGATTGGCAGTTGTAGTTTGGAGTTTGCCGATTCTCTAAGTTCAAACAGCCTCCGATCCGAAAGCTAGACCTTGAAAGTCCGATGGGATTGAGAACAATGATCTTTCGTGCTGGTCGAATATCCTTCACGAAGACAATTCAATGAAGGTCGTAATAATATATCTGAACCGAAAATATTGGTTGTTAGACTTGAAGGAAGTTGTGTGATGCGTCGCACTAACAGTTTACATTGCGAACAAAAAGTCATTTGCTTACAGGCGTCAAATTCAAGGACAGTTTACGTCAGAATTATATTAATCACTCAGGTTCCCCAAAGTTATTATTTATTCGCTCTTATTTCGAGGTTCTTCTTTTATTTCATTTTCGGGCACGTTAATAATAAATAATTGCCTGGTCATCGGCGTCTCAGGTCCCTCGAGGTTTATTTTAGCGTTTTGCTACGGTTTCGAAAAAAGAAATAAAAAAATTTGGGTTGTCCCTTTTCTTTTCGCGGGTTAAACGAGAGAACTATTTAACGCCGGCGGAGCTGCGAGAGAAATGAAACGGCAGGTGGCGAAATGCTCTTTTGCTGGCCGTTGGTTGGTTTGAAGACGCGATCAATTTGGAACAATCGCCGGCGGTAACGAAGCGTTGAGCGGCGATGACGTGAGCTGGATAGCTCGGGTCGGTCATCGGCCATTTCAATTGTATAAATGTTATCGTCGGAGTTGTTAATGTCAACATCGAAGTTGTCTGAATGGTAATAAAGTTGATTAACACGGGCAGACTGACGGACAATTTAATCGAATTTAACATCGTGATTAGGACCGTACTCGCGTTATGAGCTCCTACTCGTATCACGACCTTAATTAAGCAGCCTGAGCGTTTGTGGGACTACCAGCATGTGTTATTTGTTTACCAATCGAAGGGAAAATTGTGATATAATGCATCACACACATTTCCTCGGCATCTCGTACATCAATCAATTTTTGTCCCTCTAGCCACTGTTTAATCTGTTTTGCATTCAGTTTACGTGAATTCGAGCATAGCTCAACAATCGATATGGAAACTGCTAGCTTACAAAGTTCCTGAATTTATTGAACTGCTCCTGCTTAGGCCACGACCATTATTGAGTTGGTCATTTATGAGACTGTCAACGTGATTTTTGTAAGAAGGTTAGTGTTTACAGTTTAGAAATCAACGGCAGTAGTTTTGAATTCCGGAATTTCTGGGGTTTTTAACTAAGCACGTTATTGTACACTCACTATATAGGTAGCTTTTTGTGAGAACACTAATGTCTTAAGCGAGATTTTAAGAAAACGCCCTAATAGAAAAAATATAAAATATTTTCGTCAACGAAAATTTTTAGTACTTTCGTGTCATTTGAGAATGTTTAATTTAAATGTATTTATTTTATTTTTATAATTTTAATATGTTTAATTTTTAAATATTTATTTTAAAATTTAGCCAAATTAGTTATAGCCGTTTTTACTTTCCTTGGCTCTACAAAGTAGAAAGGGAAGTTATGTAATCGGCTGAAAATTTGTTTTTGAGTTTTCTTCAGATCTTTACGTTTCTGACCCCCCTGAGTCCGAAAAACGCTACTTGGGAAAATGGTCTGTGTGTGTGTGTGCGTGTGTCAGTGAAAGATTTTTAGAAAGAACCACCGTACCAAATCAGCTCAAAACTTGATATCTCGCCCGCAGGTTACCATGGGACAAAAAAAAAGTTATGAACAAAATCCACCGAAAGTTCAAAACACCAAATATTTTTTTTCTCAAAAACGGCTCTTACGATTTTGATTAAATTTTCTATATTTGTAGCCCCCAATATGCCAACTATGCCATAAAATTTCCATTTGTGGGAAAATGACGAGAGCAGCACAATAAATTATCGAAATGTTCGACGAAAAGCGTTTTTAGCGCGGTTGTTTCCTTATAAACTCCACTGGAATGTTAGTAGAATGTTTAAAAAAATTGGTATTGTAGTCCAATCTAATACCTAAAGGGTAAGTGTTTAAAAACGCTCATGAGATACATGGGGGTCACACCAGAAATTCCTGAATTTCAACTACTGCCGTTTCGCTCTCTACCAGTTCTAAACGTTTTTACCCAATGCTGTAAAGTGTTGTTTGACCAAGTTCAAATGAACTGAGTGGTAAATGAATTAATTAAATAGACAAAGCCATATAGAAAGCGAATTGACGTAGAATCTAAGGAAAGTTGTGTCTTGCAACGCACCAGATAATTTCAAGGGAAAACGTTTGGTATTTTGATCATTGTGATAACTATAATCGGATTGAAGGTTCAGCGTTCCCTTATTGATAGCCCCCCCCCCCCCGAAAAATTATGTGGTCAATTCTATTGATTACTTGTACGTTGGTTTTTCTATGAAGATCCTGGCATAAGTAGCAGCAGCTTAATAGACCCCAGAAGTTCAAGTTTTTACGTAGAACGTTCAGTGATGTTTCACGAGTTTATATTTGTGAAAAATAGATTAGTAGCTAGAAAAATGTATGATTGGCGGAGGAAAGTTATATGGTATGTCGCGCCAGATATTTATGACAAACGAAGAAGAAGAATAGGAAACTTCAATGAAGGTCATGTTTGGTTAGTGGCCGCTCGATTATTTAGCGATGGCGACAGTCGAAAAGGGTGTTGACAACAACCGTTGGGGCCCAATGCTCCTGTGGGGAAATAGAAATAGTTGAGCATTTCATATGTGAATGCCCAATTTGATTTAGAACTAGACTAGAAAGACCTGGAGGACGTATAATAAATAAGGATGATGCACAAAATAAGGAATGGAGGGAAAAACTTAAATTTGAGGAGGGAAACGGAAGATTCCGGAACTCATTCTAGGAGCCAAAGCCGAATCCTTTTTTCATTTGAGTGATGGGAAATTGGCCAATTGTGGCCACGACTTGGGTAACTGTTCCCTCCGCCTTGAGATGCTGTGTTGATGGTTAAATAGTAACTTGAAGCAGTTCGATAAGCTGTACGGAAAGTGGACCATTCCCTTCCGCTAGAAACTCACATTAATACGAAAAGCCAGAACGTCATTGATGCATTTGCCCCATCATGTCGCGGAGACACCGGTGTTCATGCCAGTTGGCTTGAAGGTAATTCAACGGGGGCACTGATGCCAACTCTGTTGAAAAACGACGAGAGAAGTTCAAAAAATCATAAAAAATTTCGATTTCAATATATTCCAGAGTTAACCTCTTTCTACATAAAACGTGAAGTGGCGCCATTCCAAGTTTAAATGAACTGAGTGAAAAATAGATTGGATTCGCCATGAAAATTGCTGCACGTACGTGGGGAAAATGAAAGGTGTGCGATGCATTGCACCAGATATTATTGAATCTGTGTTTTCCATACTTAGTTTAGCCAGAACCTTCATACTTTCGCTGCTGCTTATTTTACTAGTTCATTAACCACGTAACATTGGAGATTCCGCGCGATATTCTAGGTTCGTGAAACACGGTATTCCTTTAAACGTCACTGGATCCCATCGGAACATCCTGCCACCAAAGGTCCGAGATCGACCCTCGCGCTCATTTCCAACCGATTACTTGTGTTGGTTTGTCTGTTTGAGGTGAGGAGTTCGCCGTTGAATTCACAAAGAGTTTAGCATTACCAACTGTTGTATCGGCAATAGTTCTCTATCTATGCGAGAACCATAATTTTACTTTATTTTCATTTCTTCTCACACAATAATTATAGGCGAACTGGTGTCGCTTATACTAACTAGTGTTCCATTATGATCAGCAGGCTAAATATGACCTTTGGGGCGATTTGATTCTTTCAATCCTGTACACATACACTCGCATAAGTCTTTGAAATGTAAAGATCTGAAGAAGAATCCTTTCTACTTCACTATAATTTCAGTGGGGTTAATTCAATCTTTAACTGTAACAGCAAGAGGGGGGAGGGGGGTCGCAATATATAGAATAGAAAATGAGGTGTTTTTTCATTTTAAAAACGGTTAAAACGTTTCGTTAAACTCACAATGCATCTTCTTATGATCAGTACTTAATTATTGTCTCATATCAATGTATATGAAAACTGAGTGAGTAGAAATATAGTAATATCACTCGTTGGTTACTTTCAGCTAAATTGCATGTACAGGTTATTCATAAGCTTTTTCGAAGAATAGGCAGCGTATGGTCGAATTGACGGGGGGTCAAGGAAACTTGTGTGATACCTCATACAAAAATTACCCAGTTTATGAAAAATGAATGTATGTATAGGTACTGTGAAACAAATTTATGCAACATAGAATAGCATAAGTGCTTCCAGTGCCTCTCGATTTCAACTGAAGTCGTGTCATGGGATTCTTTGATGCTCTTCCTTGTTGAATAATCTACGGTATATTTAATTACGTGGACTAGATAGGCTTCCCACAAGGGTGGACAGGCCTTTCATTCTCCTCGTCGATTCCTGCCATAATTGAGACAGCGTTCGATACGAATAACGCTGAATTATAGACAAAAATCAATGGGAATCGAATTGAACAGAAGGGGAGATGCTCAACGCTCATTTTCTCACCTTCCGCCGCTTTTGTCAATCGCCTGAAGAGCCTCTCGACAACTACCTTTTGGCCCTTCGCTGAATCAATTTAGCCGGAAGAAAATTCATTTAATGGGTTCCAACTAACGACAACATTCCCCGTGAAAACTGCCGCCGTAGCAGAGGGCCCGATAATCCAATAAGATCCTTCATTTTGTAAGATAAACCCGACGAAATACCTCTAAACTGTTTTAGTGATCGTGGTGTTTGAAGGATGGTGGGAGGGGGGAGGGGGAGGGATCGATACAAGACGTTGGGGAAGAGTCGAGTCTAATAGGTGGTAATTAGGTTGGGCCGCGAACATTGATTGGTGGCGTCACAGGACATGCATGGGGCATCTCGTATTGCGTACCGTGTGGATGGACAGTTTCAACCCTTGAAACAATTATGAGTTATTGGAATATTATCACTTTTGTGCTTCTACCTCGGGACGTGGGGGGGGGGGGGTAAAGTATGCCAACAGTGTCTCTAGTTGCCTAGTGGATGAGAGCAAAGAATCGTAATCTGAATATGACGGATATAGGTTTCGACAATTTTACATTTCAAAAAGACGTAGGTAATTTATTTTTACGCGCTGTAATTCGGTTTTTATTATTTAGGCCCCTCAAAAGAGATTTGGCAAGAAGTATTTTTCACTTTCTTCAGCTCTAAATAGTAAAAAGGAAAGCTATATAATCGTAAAAGTAAAATTTGTGAAACAAAAGTTGTCTTCAGACCTCTACGTTTCAAGGGCTACTGAGAACGAAAAACACCATTTGAGAAAGCAGTCTGTGTACGAGATTTAAAGAAAAAAATCAGTTCAAACTCACTATAGTAATCATAGTCATCGAAACACCACAATTTTTTTCGAAGGCGGCTGAAACCATATCTAAGAAAATTTCTTGAGCAGGGCAATAAGCAGTTTTTATTTCATGGATCTCGCTCATATGACATTATCGTACTAAAAAACTCAGATTGGTGATCACGTAAGCTACGTGTACGATGAAGGTCGTGATGATCACTAGGCAATCTGGAAAAACCTTGCAGAATCGGGAATTCAAGTGACCACCGTTGCACTTTTCTATTTCTCACAGTTTGTACTAGATAATTCCATAACGGTAAATGCGAGTGTCAGGTGCACGAAGACGATGGAGAGGGAGGGGGGGGAGATAGACACATGAATTGAATGAGATATAGGACTGTATTGATGTGAGTATTGTACGTCTTAAATAGTCTGTTGGTTGTCGATTCTAAGTCTTTTTTTTATTGGGTGGTCTGTAAATACGACACCATATTCACACAATTCAAAACACTACCCAAACGAAAACAACCAACTGACGGATTTACAGACCATCCTATACAAAAAAGACTTGGCATTGACAACTGACAGACTATGTAAGACATTCATTTTCCTTCACCTCTAGTGGGTTTCCCCAGAGGTGCATGACCTACTTCCTCCCACCCACCACCTTCCCCGACGCTCCACCATTCTGTTTGCCTTTCTTTTCATATATAAAAACCACAACCAACTGACTGACTCTAGTACTGACTTAGCGCGATGGAGTTGTGATTACACAGCCACTTGATTCTCTGAATACGTGAACTGGTGGGGAGAGTCAATAGAGTTGCGAGTGGCATGAGAGGTGATAGATGAGTGTTGATCTCGAGAACTGATAGATGAATGTCGATTGCAGGACCTGAGAGATGTGTTTGGATCATGAGAACTGGGAGACGAGTGAGTTTGGGAAGAGCTGTGTGTTGCGATGAGGAAGTAAATCAGGGGGGGGGGACCTATTTTGGAATGTACAGAAAGGGGAAAACCGGGCATCAGCTCTGGAAATAATTGACTTTTCCGCAGCTACATGCTTAGGGTGCTATCGATGTTTGGGGAAGGCCCGAAACAAGAACTTCTTGTCAGGGGCAAGTGCAAACGTTCCGAGCTCAAAATTTCAACTAATTCCTGCTCCTGCGGCCTTCGAAAAATATCTTATTGCCGTCTCTTCACCTCTGCACAGGTTGCTTAGTGATGATCGTGGCATGAGTAGGAGTACTTTAATAAATTCTGGAACATTAAGCGCTCTCACTTTTTACGTTGTGTTTTAGTAATTTCAAATGAGCTGAGTCATAAATAGATTGCGTTTATAGCTAAAACCATTGTGAAATTTTTATAGATGTTTAATTCATATAAACAACTTAGTATGCAGTGTGGCAAGTAACTAAACACTGCGGCAGGTAAATGGATCAAAACTAATTGTTTCATTCACGGAAATTGTTGGAAGATTGGAGTGAATTTTTGCGTGGGAAATTAAAAAATTTTTTTTTAATGAATTCTAATGTCCTTCAACCCTTAAGTTGACTTTTAGAGAATTAATTCTTATTCAGTTTCCGGATCACTTTGTTGGGTTTTCAACTATTTTTACGTAATTACCCAACAATTATAATTGTTACCCGACGGTTACGTATCGCTCCCTTTCCAAGACGAAATCATCCGCCCCCCAGGATTATCCGAAAATCGAAGGTTCATCTCGTTCGACCTTTTCACGGGAATGTTTTCGTTCGACCTCTTCCATTTTTATAACCCCCAGTTTCCGAACCTTATTTTTAGATCGGGGGAAGGTTTTTCCGTCTAGAGGAAAACGGAATAAGGTGAAACGTCATCATCAATCAGTAGAGTCGAGTTGTGTCTATTTCCAAGTCAAAGGTGAGCACACACATTGAGTTTCATTATAACACGAGTCGCCTTCCTCCTACGCTCTGAGAAAACAGAAATAAATTCGATGTATCGTCGCGGAACTCGTCCTTGCCGTCGTAAATAATACGGAAGTATCTCCGCGGATTTTCCGGACAAATTGATTCTTTTTCCAGTTGTTGGATGAATAAATAACTCACTGCGCTGTCTTTCGTTGTAGTGTGTGAGGCGATTAGATTAACTCCGTCAGTGCCAGTTAGTCGCTGCTATGCCTGCTCATAATTTAAACCAACCACTCTCGGAGTGAATTAACTATGAGTTAAGGTCTGGATGAAATGAAGTGAACAGCTTTGGTTAACGTTCGTGTAATATGCATGGTACCACTAGCCCTAAAATAAACAAGGTGGATTGCGGCCCGAATCCCAGAGGTGCCCAATCTCACCCTTTGAGGTCAAGCCAGCTCTCCATTCAGTCCAATTTGAGCAATAATAAGATACCAGCCGTATTGCGGTTTAAGGGGTGAGATGTTGTTCCGACAATGGTCTTAAATAGTGATTGACCCAGTGTGGCACGTTCTTGTGCTATCCCGCGGCAAAGTTTCGTTCGAAAAGTCTGTGCCTTCATGAATGGTACGATGAAATTCCACTTCTCACCTTTAAATACACTCTGGTACTTGTGGAATTCGAAGACACGGCTCGATGTTATCTGCCTCCACTCTACAAGCTTCCACCACCGCGGTGGAAGAGATCCGTCCTGTCGAACTAGCGCAAGATCCAGGCTACCAGATCACTGCAGACTGGTCGGGACCAACGGCGACGATATCCGTCCTGTCGAACTAGCGCAAGATCCAGGCTACCAGATCACTGCAGACTGGTCGGGACCAACGGCGACGATATCAGGCCTCAGTCCTTCTCCAGAGACAACCCAGGTAGTGCTGCTCTCTCTCCACGTCCCAGCGCTCAGATGACAATGCACCAGAACCCTGCTTGCCAAAGCCTCCATGAGTACGCGGACACACCTGCACCACATGATGCAGCGACTCAAACCAACTTAAACTCATAACATTACGATCTTGTACACCTCATCGCTGTAGCTGTGACGCCACACAAACGGCATGACGAATCCTAGACCAACTACAGCGCGTGCGACAGCAGGAGCATACGGTGCAAGAATGGAATAGTGGTAGAGACAGGAGGAACACCGAATCCCCTAGATCGAACTGGAGTGCGGGAGGAACACACACACACAAACACAAATACTAGCCGTATTCCTAACTATTGTTTTTCGAGTTAAAATTATTCTATAGAAATTCGAAAATGGATGTGCAGTCACAAACAAAATGGGCGTTTTAATCAATTCAACGTGTTGTACTCCCTAAAATCAACAATCATTTAGTGCAGACGCTTACTTAAACATTTCGGACTCAGTAGGCCTTAGAACGTAAAGATCTGAAGAGAACTTGGAGGAAAGTAAAAACTCTCGAACATCGTTGGGAAATCAGATAATTTTCCAATGATTAATGCTGTAAAAAATATCTGGTGCGTTGCTACACACAACTTTCCTTAGCTCTATGTCAATTCACTCGAGTACTTGGTCAAACAACACTTCACGGCAGCAGGAAGCGGTAGCTCTTACAGTTCCGGAATTGAGTAAGTGGAAAAAGCGGAGTGAATTGACGTAGAGCTACGGAAAGTTGTGTGTTGCAACGCACCAGATATTTTTTTAAACATTCTAGTAACATTTCAGCGGAGTTTAAAAGGAAAAAAAAACCGCGCTAAAACAGATTTTCGTAGAAAATTTTGATAATTTATTGTGCTGCTCTCGTCATTTTCTCACAAATGTGAGTTTTATAGTATATCAATATAAAAAAATTAATATATTTTTATACTTTATATATTTTATATTATATAAGATAATTATATTGAGAGCTATCAATATAAAAAAATTAATCAAAATCGTTATAGCCGTTTTTGAGAAAAAAAAATATTTGGTGGTTTGATCATTATGATAACTATAGTTAACTTTCGATGGATTTTTCTCATACCCTTATTTTGGCGTCCCATAGTAACCTGCGGGCTAGATATAAAGTTTGAGGTAATTTGATTCGGCCGTTTTCTCTAAAAATTGTTCACAGACACACATACACACACGCACTCAGACCACTTTCCCAAATAGTGATTTTCGGATCCGAAGAAAACTCAAAATTTTCTTTTCAGCCGATTACTTTGTAGAGCCAAGGAAAGTAAAAATATAAATAGTTCATAAAGTTCTGTTGGGAATAGTGTATAGTGTAGTGTAGTGTAGTGTGAAATAAAGTTAATGTCCAAAAATGGCGTACAACGCTCTCAAACCCTCGCAAAAAACGAGAAATTCCGTAAAAGTTGTTGGGAAATTTGAGAGAGTTTTACGTTAGTCGGATGCACGTCGTAAGGAAATGAGTGAGAATTGAATGAAAACTTTGAACAAATTCGCGGAAGTTGTTGGTTTCGTAGAGAAGATAAGTAAAAAGCGAAGAGGTTTCTCAATTATTTATCAATTCACGTTTAGACGTATTAGACTCGTCGTGACTCAATAAAGTACCAGACGCCGCGTACAGAATTCGTGCTCCGCTTTCGTTCCAACTCATTCACTCCACGACCCCAAATGTCAAAAGGGGAAGAATAAGGTTTAGCGTTTATTGCTCCCGGAGCGTAACGAATGCAAATGGGGCCTTTTCAATGTTCAATACTTCAAAGCGGAACGAGACGTCAAGGGGTGAAGAGGGCTGGAGGGGAGGGGGAGAAAACAGGGTTCGAAATGAATATTTGTTCGTCGGAACCTACCGCGAAGTGGCCTTCTCGTGTTTCCCATTAGAATTTCACCTGTTTCCCTCTTCGGAAAAGGGGAGTTTGGCCCGGATAATGTGCGAGTCGAACTAAAGTCAAAAGGCTTTTCAAGTGTTGGGAAATCTGAGATCCAAATAAAATTAAGGTAATTTACAGCGTGAAATTCGTCGTAAGTACTCGGAGCGGCGGAGGTAATTCGGGCGACAGCGTCGTACGTTAAAATTAGCCGTTGGATGTCAATCATTTTGAACTTGGATTGCAGGATTGACAGTTAAGGATCTCGTTTGACTGTTGAGCCAATC
Source organism: Pachypeltis micranthus (assembly GCA_020466155.1). Lineage (NCBI taxonomy): Eukaryota > Metazoa > Arthropoda > Insecta > Hemiptera > Miridae > Pachypeltis > Pachypeltis micranthus. Next base: position 51,334,261 of record CM035770.1, on the reverse strand, counting down.
GGCGCGAGTGATTGTGAGTTTGACTGACATTGACTGATCTGAATGATTGAACAGGCAGTGTTGATAAATATTTACTTGAGAGAGTGAAAAACATCAGGTGCGCTCCACACAATTTTCCTTGGCTCTACTGGGATTTTCTTATTTACTCGATTTATTTATCCCTCTGTTCATTTTTACTTGGTCAAACATCACTTGGATAGGCTGCCATAACACCAGAGGACTGTTTTAGGCTTTAAGCCCCATGTTCTCCCCCTCCCCCTGCCCAAAATTCTTTGACACAACCACAGGACCATTGTCACCTTCTTGGTCGTACATCTCGTGCGCTCTTTCGACGTTAGTTTTCAATCTTGAATCGCAATCTGATACCCTGACCAATTTTCACGTTACTTCCTCTGGCGTCAGTCCCTATGAACGTCTTAGCTGGGTTGATGGACAGTCCCATTTCCATCACACGAAAACTTATTTGCAGGGATTTGTCAGATACCGCGCGTTGGATTCTGGCCCAAATGAGAACAGCATATCCTTGGGCTTACAACTCCCCCTTGTTCAATCTCCCATGAAGAGAGCCCATCACCATGTTCCATAAGAGCAGAGGTAAGACCTCCCAGGACATCCTCTCACTGTCCCCCTCTGTGAGGAGCTTCTTAGCTAGGTCTCCGCTCTTCAACACCGCAATGATCCATCTTATTACAATCCTACTGACAACAAACTGGCCATTTGGATGTGGCATATCGAAAGGTACTATTAAATGCCCCATCAATATCCTGAAAGGTCCCTACGGCAATCTTCTTATTATGACTCTTCTACTTTCCTGACTGGAGCATACAATTCAGAGTCTCATGATATCCTTGAGCGATAAGCATGCTGAATATCAGCCAGAGGTATCAGCCTTCTACCTTGAAGAGATTTGAAATTCCCGCCACCTTTTAATTTTGCGGTATCGGTTGCTTAGGGAGATGGAGCATAGGTGTCACTGATCCATCTTCAAGCACCCAATTAGTTAGCAATCCATTATTGCTTAATTAACAGATATTGGATGGTCTTATTAATTTTTTTGATTTATTTCCGAAGAGGACTACAAATTATTTGCAAGAAATATTTTTTTTTGATCCAACCACATGTTGAATTACCGGCGTCTTGAGAGCTGCTGCTTCCTAGCGCCAGGAGGGGGAGTCACCGTTTTCGTTCACTCCCGGTACATAAGAGTAACGTTTGGTCACGGCATCCATCATCGAAAGGTCTGAAGAAAACTCACCTTTTTTGTGACACGACAGTAACACATTCTTTACCCTTCGAGTAGCGGAATGTAGAGGTGGAAAAGGACTCTTGAGAGAAATCAGACGAAACTAAAACTGCACGATTCATTTTCGAGACGGAAAGACCAAGTGGAGTGGCTGAAGTCGAGGAATTCGAAAAAGGAGTGTTGAGTAAGAATTTTGGGACATTGAGTTGGTGGACTTTTGAAAATTGTTGAAATCAGAGTGAGATTTGTTAACGTGAAATTGTACGAAAATCCTTTGAAAATCGAGTATTAAGTGGAAAGTTGTGTATTTTATAGGGTATTGAGTTAGACTAGGCCTACAATCTCTACAACACATGGCACCAGGCATCACGGCGGCAAAAAGTGGTACCGGTTCCAGTTCTAGAATTTATCGTTCTTCTCGTACTCATGCCCTGATCAACACAGAGAATTGATGAAGCAGCAAACACGATTTTTTTACTTTCCGCTACCCTATTGTCCTCTTTACTCTCTTTTTCGTGATATCTTTTCTTTTTCTACTTGGTTTTTCTTTTATTATTTCTGGTTCTCCATTGGTATCTTTTCTTCTTTTATTTGGTTATTTTCCTTCTTTTTTTCTTCTTCCCTCTCAGCTTTTATTTCTTTATTTTCGCCATAGTTCCTCCTCACTGCTTCCTTGCAGTTGAACTGCACCGTGTTTCTTCCGCTCCAGGAGCAACACGCAATAGGAGGAAGAGGCATGCTATAGTTAGGCATGAAGAGCATAGTTAATTTTTTTTAGGTCGTTACATAGTGACTATACATTCTGACTGGAACCTCGCGAACTGTGTAGGACCCACCAAAGAAGTACATCTTGGGTGGGTATGGCCGCTTAGTGTCAGTACCGCTTGACTCCCATTGGAGGGAGTCAAGCGGTGATCGTAGTCTAGTGGTTATAGACGAAGGTTCATAATCCGACGGAAGTTGGACATTGCAGCTCCAACGGCTCTCCAAACATTTCCAACCCCCCCCCCCCCGCAACATGTCAACTCGAGATACGAGTATACCCCTGTCTATCGCTAGTCCTGTCATAGATGTGACAACCCTCCTCGCATATATACAGACCATGATACTAATTTTGTAGGTTTGGCTTCTGATCAAGTGAAATGGCATTTGCTGTTAAAACAAGTGGATATTTGGTATCAATGTCAGGACACAAAGGGATCCCCTTCCTTCATCATGATCGCTCTAATTGTTCTTTCATATCCTTATGCTCATATGTACACTATGATATAAATAGAGAGATTTCTTCTTTGCTCAAGTTATTCTGTGAAATCCTTTGGGAAAAACTGCCTTACTTTGAAACCGCTACTCGACAATTGACGTTCACATGGAAGATATGAAACTATAGGACCTTTATGAGTGAAGAAACTTGTTCAATTTACTACATCAACTTTAGTACTTCAGCTCTGGTGGAGGCTCCTTGAACAAAAAAAGAAGAAAAACGTTACGTTTTCTAATCCCTCGCTATCGTCCCTCATAGTTGGCAGTATATTGCTGAACGTAGGTAAATGTTGTATACGGTGTATCAAGCGGAGAAAACAGTGATGGCGAGCGGCTCTCACTCTTCCCTTTCCGTCTAATGACCCCTAGTACAAGGCATAATTTACTCAAATCGTGAAGTGGAGGAGAAGGGAGAGGGAATGGAAAGGTTAACAGCGATCGTAAAAACTGAGTTTACGAGGAGGAAGTTGTCGCGGGCTATCAGCAGTACGCGGAGATGGCCAAATTGGATCTGTCGGACAGAGGTGGCGTTGAGTCTATTTTTGAGGCCTAACAATCTTTTGCCAACCTGTTTTCATTATCCACCGGGGGAGAGTTCTATAGGAAGCCAATAAAACTACCGAACCTCTTTCCTCTACCCTCCCATTTGGATGAGCTTCGCTATTTAATTGGCCGCTGTTCAATTTACAACCTACGGATAAAACTGGGCTCGTTTTCTCGTTCTCGAGGAGGAGCGGGAGAGCGGAGAAGCGGACGATTGGCCTAGGCGCCTGTGTGTGCCCTCTTCAACTCTCTCGCTCTCTCTCGCGTCAGGGCGAGCAGACAATGACCCAATACTGTTGACAGAGCGCCGCTCGAATGATCGTTTTCATGAGAGGCTCCATTTATTCTGACCTCAAAATTTTCATTTCTCTTTCGACAGTACGAAACGGCTTTGCGGTGTTGACTTTTTACTAACCGAACTTCCTCTCAAGGGGATTGACATCAAACAGTCGACTTTTCTCGCTACAAAATGACGAGGCTCTGGCGTACTGTCGCAAGTGGAGTTATAAACCATCAATTTTGACGGCAACAGAGACGTTTGTTGGAGGATGAATATAAACTCGTGAATGTTCAATAAAGAAAAGTGCATTGTACCAACAACAAAACGGAGTTTACGTAATGACAACACAATGAAAAAAGAAACGATAATAAAACTTGGGTTGCCGATATGCAGCACTTTAATTAAGAAATTAATTTTAATTGGTCCGAGAGGCGTCAGATGTTGCGGACTTACTGGTTGGGTGATCTAAAGAGAACGAAAACAATCACAAATTACGTTAGTGGCTAGTCGATACGAAAATGATTAGGAACAAGGGTTCCCTGGGCCACTGGAAATTATCGTTAACATTTGGACGATGTTTCAAAGTAACTGGATGTTTACTAGTAACTTCGCCATCAGTCTAAAAGATCGTTCGTCGTTTATGTAAAAATTATATTTTATTATTTCGCGACTTAAAGGGTAAGGAATGTATTGAGTTGTAATTGTGCCCAAAAAATAAGATCAGATCTTTACGTTTTGAGGTCTACTGAGTCCGAAAAACCTAATTTGGGCGCGTGGTGGGGTTTGTTGTTCGATTTGCCGGAGAACGGCTGGACCGATTGAGCTGGTTCTTTTTTGTTTGGTTTGTTATTTTTTGACGACGGGTTATGGGCGATTTCCGCTGATAGGAAAGGGGCGGGGGGCTCAAAGGAGTTTGATTAAACTTTCGGATTATCTTCTGCTCGTTAGTAACCAAAGTATTTTTTCCATGAACGGAGATATAGTCCTAAGAAGCAAAAATAGGTTTACTAAAGTTAACGCACCTGTTTGGTGAGTCCTTCTCCTGTGGTTGGTGAGATACTGTGGGCGAACGCTTTCGATGCAAAGACATCATCTTCTGGCCGTTAAGTCAGTACTCCTGTACTCCTGACTTCAATACTACTGACATAACGGCCAGACGAGATGTCTTTGCATCGAAAGCGTTCTCTCGCAGTATCTCACCAACCACAGGAGAAGGACTCACCAAACAGGTACGTTAACTTTGGTCATTTACCTACTGGCGGAATTAACACAATTAAAAATAGGTTTCTTACGTTTTTTCGGCAAAACGGCTTAACGATTGTCACCAAACTCACGAGATGTTTTTGAATAGTTAATATCCATATATTGTTCTCAATAAATGTTTCTCCGACAGTCCACTAGGCAGAGATAAAAATCAAAATGTGTCGAAAATAACGTTTTTTAAAAACATTTTTGTAATTTTCCGAGTGCCTGCGCCGCTGGATTTGATCAATCTTGCCGATACCCATGTTGGGAGTTTCGCAATTATTTCTGTATCTATATGTTGAACGAAGATCTAAGCCACGATAGCTCGGAAAACGAAATCTGTGGAATATTAGTTTTTCGGTTTTCCAATTTTCTAAAAACCAGCTCTAGTCATTTCGTTAAAATTCACGGAGTACTCTCAACAAATTAGTACGTACATTTTGTTCTGCATACAGTTCCTGTAGAAATGCGTTGAACGAAGAATAGCCCGTGTATGTAGCAGGTCGTCGAATTTACGGGGGTTGCAGAAAGCTGTGCGTTGCTACGCACCAGATATTTCAACTCATGACACACTAACAAAAAACGAAATTTTGGCAGTCTTATTGCATTTACGTCGTGCTTGATATATTTTTCGAACGAAACGAGTCTCAGAAGTAAACATAGTGAGCTAAAGTCTACTAATTAGAAGTGCTTGTGGAACAGTATACCGAAAGTTATCGTTTCTTTCCGCCCTGCCACCCGTCACGTCGTGCCAATTGCCTACGTCGTTCCGTCGTAGTCACGTCATGTTCCACGCGGTTTACTGTTATTTTACAATGCTGAAGGTCGAATGGGAAGGTGTGAGACAACGGCGAGAATAATAAACCGTTGTGCCATAATTTGCTGCATTTCGTTTCCAATTTATGTGTAACGAACAACTTTAGAAGCACAGACTTTGAACCCGGGGACGGGTAAGCTATAAGAAACTGCAGAACTGGAAGTGTTAACTCACTTCCAAACATTCTCAAATGTGCTTTGTTGAGCTGTGCGAAATTTGATCGGTGCATTCAGTCGCCACTTCCACGAGGTTAATTTCAGTTTTTGAAATGTCCACCAAGAAGTTATTCGCCTACAGATTTCCTTCGTCAATAGCAAACGTAGTAGTTTTTACGTTTTCCTCCCTGTTTCTCTTCACCTGTCTCGTTGCTTCAGTGTTCGTGTAGTTTGAATAGTTTTACACTTACATGGTTTCTTAAGGTATGCATGGAACCTGCCGGGACATTGGTTGCAGTTCGTAACGATGTGAATCATTGTAACTTGATTGGGCACACTTCGCTATATTTTCTTTTTTGATCGGGTTTATTAACAATTATATGGTCGATAAGTATATCTGTTTTATCGATGAGGTTAGTAGTGAACTTATTTATTCATCACCTCGTCCACAATGTTTTTTTCTTCGGGGGCATCAAACTTGTTTGTGTGCTCTAAATAATCCCCCAAAACCCTCCCAGGAGGAATATGTGGGGGACGACGTTAAACAGGAAGGAAGAGCTTGAGTTAGAAGATGGCAATTCAATTTAAAACAACCTGTTCGAGGGTGTTGGTGCCGTTTCACGTCTTGTTACTATTTTAAGGCAGGCTTCCTCCACAAGAAGGGCTCCATCAAAAGGAGAGGCTCTGAGGGCTGAGTTAAAGGGTAGAACACTCCGCTCTCTCTCTTCACGAGGCCCTGAATAAATGATGCATTTTCGAGTGGAAGTGTTTTCGAAGTCAACCCCGTTCATTCGACAGGCGATGAATTTTGGAGAAGGCACACAAACACAATATTCCTCATTGTGCGTAGCGGAAGCAACGAGCCTTCGTACTTAAACCCTCGAATTTAACGAACCCTGGGCAGGAAAAACGGGGATCCGATTCACTTCGGGCACGTGTACAGTGTTGATGTTTGCCCATTTCAAGATACGAGTCGTTTTGGTTACTACGTTGTTTCTTCAATTGATTTGTTTTGTGGTTTCTGGTCACTCACACACAAACATATCTGTATATACCTGACAGTGGTAATCCAGTCTTAATATCACTCGACTAGTGTTTCTGTTCCTCGCACATTTTCATTTCCTCTGTTGATGTATTTCGTTCATGAACGAGTTAAAGAGCAGGGTCAGCTTCCATGTATTTTTAGTCAAAGTGTCGAGGAAACGAAAGCGAGAAACATCAGACAGTAGAGTAAACAAAAAATAAACGTGAAATAAAATTCAAGAAATTTTAAGTAATCGAAATAATTTCAAAAGTTTGTTTGTTGCACCTTCTCCTGTTGGAACTTCCCAGTGACCTTTAACATAGATAATTCCAGAAGCTTCCTTCAACTGCTAGTCCCAAGATTCCCCTTACTCTCGTTAGGTCATTAACAACAAGTTCCCGTAATGAGAAATTATCTTGCTCGAGGTTAGTTTTCCCAACTTCGGTTTTGGTTTATTATTCATTCTGAGTAATAACCCTATGTTTTCGGTCACGAAAAATTTTTTACAACCCCCCCTCAAAATTTGATACTTTACGTTTCAAGACATGGAGATTCCAAATTTGCAATGTCCGTCCGCCGTCCGCCGTCCAGGCCGTTTTGTGCCTTTAACGTGGTCTAAAAAATTCGTTCTTTCGCCCAAAAATCCGATTTGGTATCTAGTTGTGCCCGCCATCTCGGCAATCCGATCGGACGAAGCCCGTGGTTGTAATGGGCAAAAAACGGTTAAAAAATTAACGAAACGCAGTACAACGCGAGAGCTACAGCGTTTCGTCGTTTCCCGCCCCGCCCGTCTCGTTAAAAAAGCAACCGCGCGCTCGAGGCTCGCTTCCCTCCCAACGACTCCGCCTCCCGCTCACCACTCAACTCCCCTTTTGCCTTTGGCTTCGAGCGCCCCCATCCCAATTTCCCCGACGTTTTGGTTTTAATACGATTCAATTTTTTTAGATTCTTTCGTTTCATTCTCATTTTGATTTTTTCATAGATTTTTGGTTAAATTTTGATATTAGTATTTGGCGTGCATGTTTTCATATTAAAATTCAAATTTTCTAGATACTTTCGTTTTTTTTTGTTTATTTTAATATAACGATTCAGTTCTCTTCGACCTTTTTTTGGGTTTCATCATGATATTTTTCGGTGCTGAAACGAACAGGATGGGTCTCGGAGCATTAATGCTAGGTCAAGCTGATTATCCGAATAATAAACCGTTGTGTAATAATTTGCAGGGTTTTTGATTAAAGAAAGGCTCTACATTCCAAGGTCCCCTTCTCCGATGATATACTCAACGTCCAGCGCGTCGTCATTTTTCCTGCAAAACAAAACACACTTGTTCCCAAATGGTAGGCGTTGAGGTACTTCAAGGTTATCGTAATTGATGGATACGCAATACTAACCGAATTTTATCAAGTATTATAACTAGTTGCAGTGAAAAATAAAGCTACCACAACGCGAATGCTATATCGCTCCACTTTCTGCAACCACAGTGAATTCAGATATACATTTACTGCGAAAATTTCGAAAACGTTGAAAGCCTCTTTTTGCTCTGCAGCAGTATAAATCCTGCTTACCGAATTTTAGCTGAGATATTTATAAAGCAGAAAAGTTAGGTACTGAACATTAGAAAATAATTTGTAACGTTAATCAAAATCTTTAGACTTCCTTCAGAAAAATTGCAAACAAACAAAAAAACAAGCCCATTTGGATCGTGACCATGTAGCTACAGAAACGCGCCGAAGTCGTTTTTTTTAATTTGAGGAAAACTCAATTTTTTTATTTAATCTAATCGCAAAATTTATTCCGCATTAAAACGACGCTAGCAGCACAGTAAATTACCAAAACTTTCGATCGAAATCGACGACTTTTGTGTTTTTCCCTTATAACAAATACTATCAAAAATATCTGGTGCGTTGCAACACCCAACTTTCCTTAGCTCTACGTCAATTCACTTTGTGCATGGCTTTATCTACTTACTCAATTCATTTGAACTTGGTCAAACAACATTTTACGGCAGCAGGAACGAGTAGCGCTTACAGTTCCGGAATTTACCGTGCTGCTCGTACTCATTCCCGGACCATTATAGAGAAATTAGTACACAAAGAATTATTGAGGCTGTAAACACGATTTTTTTTGAAGAAGGATAGCAATTACTTTTGCAGAGTTATTGAGTAAAAACTTATAGAGTTGGTAGTAAGCGAAAAGGCGGAATTTCGGGAGTGACCCTCATATATTTTATAAGCGTTTTTAAACGCTCACTCTACAGGTATTAGATTGGACTACTACACCAAATTTTTTTGAACATTCTACTAACATTTCAGCGGAGTTTATAAGGAAAAAACCGCGCTAAACCCGATTTTCGTCTTAAATGTTGGTAATTATTTTTCCTTCTTATTCTTAACTTTTCTAAGACCAACGATGATCGAAACAAGAGAAACCCGTAGTATAAAATGTTCATTTGCTCAATGAAGCACAATACATTACATGGTATAATTCCAGTTATGGGATTATTAGAGAAAGTTGGCCTACGAAAAGCCGTTAATTTGAATTCCTGATTTTCTGAGGTTGTTCTCGCTTATAACCATCACTAAATTTGCATCAACTGGGTAGCTTATTTTACTACTGCTATACTTTTTTTTTAGAACGCTAGTGTCACATGAGAGAGATTCGTAATGAAAAAACTGCACTAAAGTTTATTTTTGAAGAAAACTACTAAAATCCTGTTTCGGGTAACATTTATAATTCATTGTGCTGCTCTTGTCATACTTCCACTGACCTTGGAACCTCCGACACCCCTATGCCCCATTCGCACTATGTAGGAGACAATACTTTGTCAAAGTCTCACAGGATCCGATCCTTATTCACAATTTCGCCGTTTGTGTGCAAGCTAACTCCCATATTAGTTTGTACTGACCACTTTTCATAAATAAATAATAATATTCATTGACTAAACATTACCAATATTTTTGTTCTTCGTTGGGCCAAAAATGTAATTTCACCTTTTGGTTTATTATTCATTTCGAATAATACACCTACGTTTTATACCAGGAACATTTTTTTACAACTCTCCTCCCCCTCCCTCAAAATTCGACGAATTACGTTTCAACGCGCCGCGATCCCAAATCTGCAATGTCTGTCCGAGCAATATTTTGCCGTTAAAAAATCCGATCTTTTGCACAAAAATGTAATTTGGTGTCCAGTTGCACTCACTCGGTCGGCAATCCAATAGGACGAAGCTCATGGTTATTATGGGAAACAAATGGTATTGTGCTTCATTGAGCGAACGGCCACGGGTTTCTCTTGTTCGGATCATCGTTGGTCTTAGAAAAGTTAAGAATAAGAAGGAAAATAAATTAGTTAATCAAATATGAATAGTAGATTCATAGTTTTACTTTCCTTGGCTCTACAAAGTAGAAAGGAAAGTTATTTAATCGGCTAAAAAAAAATTCCTACTTCTCTTCATATCTTTACGTTTCAGTCTTTACTGAGTCCAAAAAACACTATTTGGGAAAATGGTCTGTGTATGTGCGTCTGTGAACGATTTTTAGAGAAAACGATCGTACCAAATCAGCTCAAACTTGATATATAGCCGACAGGTTACCATAGGACGCCAAAATAAGGGTATGAGCAAAATCTACCAAAAGTTAACTATAATTATCATAGATATCAAAACACCAATTTTTCTTCTCAAAAATGGCTGTAACGATTTTGATTAAATTTTTTATATTGATAGCCCCAAATAAGGCTACTCCATCATAAAATTCTCATTTGTGGGAAAATGACGAGAGCACCTCAATTAATTACCAACATTTACGACGAAAATTTTAGCGCGTTTTTTTCCTTATAAACTCGGCTGAAATGTTACGTGCTCTGACGGGTTTCATGAAAAGTCGCTACGTCCACAGTCAATCAAAACTATTTCGTCTTACATTCTCGAAACTGTTAATTGTGGTACATTACCTCACCTTTGAAATATGTTCACTCTTGCTTTCAAGTCAGATTAATTAACGATTTGTCTTTCTTTCAGGTGAGTTGGACTTATCAGAAAATATTGGCTTCGCCATGAAGGGATTTATGATTTTGAACTCCTTCCTCAGGTACTTCCAGGCTTTAATCAACGATTAAATTGTTTTATTTTCTGAGCCCAAGTGGAAAAAAGGAAAGTTTTGAAATTGGCTGAAAAGGAATGAGTTTCCTTCAGATTGTTACGTCAAAAAGACGTCAATTTAGACTCAAATTTTATATTTAGCCTGCCGATTATGAGCAAAATGGTCTTAAAACTGTTAGTGATTATAGTGATCAAAACATCAAATATTTTTTACATCAAAAATGGCTATCGATTTCGATCAAACTTACGGGGGACAACTAACTAGTTCTTCAATGTTTGCCTCGATGAATGCTTCAGTAGATAAACGATGATACAGCGCCTATATGAGCAGCAGATCGTCGAAGTTGTGTGTCACTGTGCTGCAAATATTTTTCTTATAAATCTGGCTAATATAACACTAACGCTCCCAAAAAATCAGAACAGTGAATCTAACGAGCAACTCATACGGTATGGATTTATTACAATAATCCGGAGCTTCGAAAATCCGGAATTCTCGATCGTGCGAACCACCTCAGGGAGGTAATGTTGATAGTTCCGTCAATTACCTACCTATAAGTTGATTATACAATGACAAGCGTGGTATGAGTAGCAGTAGCTCAATACATTCCAAAACATTGAGTGCTACAAATTTTTACGGAAACTTATTGTACGGTACGGAATAATTATTGTTAAGAAAAAAAAATGAACGACAGTGGCGAAAGATATTGAAGAGGACATGGACCATACCATTGACCAGATGAATGTAAAATTCGTACCTGAGCGGTACCTAGAAGTACTTACGATGATGAAATATGCTGATTCTCAAGGCGAAAAGAGAGAGAGAGAGAGTTAGTATTGCCCAGCGAAGTGGAGGAACTACAACTACCCGCCGTAGTAAGTACGGTCGGCGAATTACAAATGTTAGAAGACTTAGGTACAGTTTCCGAGTGAGGAGATCGATCACACAAATAACGATTGTGTTTTGAGCTGGAACACCAACGACACTGACCCTGTGAAGAACAAGGTTTACCCGGATGATAATATAAGCAGATCCTACAATGCTTTCAGGAGTTAATAGTGCTAATACGGTCAGCTATAGGCATCTCGAGGAATTTCCAACATTTGATGATTCTGTGGGGACCTTTCGAACACAACTCGCAACGATTGGATATTTTATTCAGATCGCCAGCTGACTGTGTAGTAAGAAACGTTTTACATGGATTAAATCTAGGAGAGGTTGTTTGTTTGCTGCTATGTTTAGACTCAATTGGTTTGCATCTAGATTGGTCAAAATTGGATATTTCACCAACTAAACATTGATTGTAAAGGAAAGTTATGAGCTGCTCGTAAGTTGGAACCGGTGTAGATGTTCCTTTTCAAATGCGTTGCGGGTGCAATTGTCTAGGAGTCTTCGAACAAGGTGTAATAGGAGTGTCAAGATCAGGTAATTTCGTTCTTTTGATAGCTTCTACATTGATATGTACTGTATGTACTAATGCGCATTTTTAATCTGTTCTATCGTCAATATTTTGTTGAAGTGATAAGAGATTCTAACTCTCCGATTGCCAAATTTATCTTTCAATGTTAAGAGCGAGACTGTAGTTGGCGGAATTGTATAGTATTGCATCGATAAGATCCTTGGGTCCGCCTACTAAATGTGATTTCAGATAACAGAATTTCTCCATCATAGATAGCTCCTCATTTTTATTTACCATTGAGTCAAACAGTGAGATGAACGATTCAAAATGCTGAATATCGCCGAAGAAGATAAGCATTTTTATTTCTGGCAAAGGCCTCCTTAAAGGTTGAGTCGTAAGAGATACAGCACTGCTAGTTGGCTGCAGTGATGTATATTTTTCGTACTCAGACAAACAGGTAAAATATAGATCATCGAAACTCAATTGAATTTTCACCGTTTCATCTGATAATTCGGGATGTAGGCTAATTAGCTTCTCTATCTCGCACAGAATGTTTTGAAAATTGACGTAAAGGTCATTCAATTTATTACCTCTTGCCATGAAAACGTCCCTATGAGCCGGTAGTTTTGGAGTTAATTGATAAGTGGCTTGGAGCTGCTGTCAATAACGCTCGCGGCGGCTGTGGAGTAGCTTCATTGATTCAGCTGGTTTGGACATAGCTACCGATGACGTAAACACGTCTGAATCGCCTCCTGTTGTGACCAGTCGGTCGGTGGCTCCGAATGTCCTTGAACTTGAACGGAGAAATGAGGGGAAGTGAAAGTCTAATTGGCCTTCTAAGACGCTTCGGGCGAATAAAATATGGCTGACCACAGGATGGGAATCGAGAAAACTTAATGAAAAGTTCAGTTTTTTTTGAGCGGACTGTATACGGGTACGATTTGGTCCGACGTAGGACCAGACTTTTGTACGGTACGGAATAATTATTGTTAAGAAAAAAAATGAACGATAGTGGCGGAAGATATTGAAGAGGATTGAAAAGGAGAAAAGGAGCTCACCAGTTCGCGTCTTCTCGGCGTTTTGGAGCGGGGCCCCGCTTTGAGCGGCTTCGGCGTGCGAATCCTGGAGAACAGCACTCGCCAAACGCTATAAATTGGGAGAGGTTGGAAAATTATAATGTCTTTGATCTAAAATCGAGGATATGCCAATTAAGAGGAAGCTGCAGACTAGGGGAATGGCGACGGACTAACTGTTCCGACGTAGGTAAAATGGGAGGTGAAGTAGGAGAAGGAAGTCTTCTTATCTTTCCGCCACTTCTTAACACTTATCTCTTACTAAGCTCGTATGAAGTGATGAAAAATACGTTGGATTCTGTATTGGATCTGAGAAAAGTTGCATGATGTGCCTCAACATATATTTCGGTGGTCACCCCCCACCCACAGAATGAGCTAAATTTTCAGCAGTAGCTCATAAGTTTTGCACAACGTTGTCAGGTACGAGGATCACCTCAAGACCTTTGTTGCAGAAATTCGGGCTTTTCACGCTGAATCTGCCTTCTCTCACTGGTTGAACTTGGAGGTTCCCCCCTGTGTCCACCCGTTTTTTTTTACTACTTCCCTCTCTCACTAGTCCTTCCAAGTTGTGCAAGATAAATTGTGAAAAGGGCAAGGAGAGGAGAATGGCTTAAATATTCAAGCTCCATTCGTGTTTAGTCAGTTTCCCTCGGCGGTCGCTAGCGGAGGAAGTGGCCACCTCTTTTCACCAATTCTACCACATCGACTTCCACTCACTTCACCTCAAACTCACTTAGGACTTTTTGTGTTCGTGAACTGTCGATCTTCTTTTATTCCCTCTTTTATTCAGTGTACATAAAATCCGTACTACGCTCTCATCCCTAATTGAATATTCAATCCCGATCCGAGTTTTAGTTTTAAACCCAAAAACAGTGCGAGCAAAAATTACTACTAAATCAGTCGGGTTGCTTTTTGATACAGCTCATGGATTTTTCGGTTACTGAAACGTTTATTTACAAAATACACAAAATTATCGTTTTCATGTTGCTTTGAACTTGCTTAAAAAGAGCAGCTCTAAGTAGATGGTTACTAGATGAACTCGGATGGTTTCAAGTTTGCGCTTGTAAAGAGAATCGTTAACACAGCCCCATGTGTGTGTGACAGAGAGAGAGAACCATCGAGATACGCCAAAATAAGGGTGTTAGGAAAATTTATTCGAAACTAACTACTGGACTAGTGGTCAAAACACAAAATTTTCATTTCCACAAATGGTTCCAACGATTGTGATTAAATTTTCTGTATATACAATTTCGAATGATATAAAAGAAAAACATTTGTGATATTTTCATCTGAGTGGGGGGGGATTGAGGAGAGCAAAATGACTAGCTCAGCATTCTTGAAGCAGCTATCTATACGATGCAGAAAATCTGAAATTCAAACTTCGTTTTTTTGACCAACTTTTTGTTCGCAGTTTTCCCCCTTCAATTCCAGAACTGTGAACGAAAACCTTCTCAGAAAAAAACCGCGTTGACTATCCCACAAATTATCTATACGTGGGCTTTCAAATGAAGGTCGTGGCATAAGTATTAGCAACTCGATATATTTCAAAACATTAAGCGCTTATAGACGTTTCTGAACGGCTTGGAAATCGTAGACAACCGTTAGATGGGGCGATAGTTTATGTAAGTCACTAGTTAGCCAGATTTTGCTATAGTGATGACTTCCGCTACAGTTCGATGTAAATACATTAGCAGGAATGATGCATTAATCAGGTGCTCTAATTTCTAGAAGCTTTTCAGAGGGAGTTCCTTCAGGATTTTTTTTCAGGAGACTTCCTTCGGGTTCAAGTTAGTAACCATTTTTCTCTAAATTTATTTAAGCAGGACAGCCTGGATTTCTGAGGCATAATACGTCATTTGCCTTTTTGGGGGAGAGTCCTCGAGGAGGTTAGCAAGCTTTATCCTTCACATTACTTGCCCAGGTTCCATCGTTCTTTTTGCTAGGGAAAACTGGCTTTTTAATCCTCCGATTGCTGAGTGTGGCGAGTAACCAGTGCTTTTTCCAGCTGAGAAACTTCAAAATCTTTGGAATGCTTGTTCATTTTTGTTTTATTTCCTTTGCCAGTCTTGATCCAACTCTTAAGTAGGTAATTAGTTCGGGATACTCTGGCTTCCTTCGGTGGCCGGTGTGCAATCCCAAGCCGCTCTCAGGTTGCCTTTGATTAGGGTTTCTAATTCCTCTTCTAGTTGGACGGAGGTTCTTAGAGAAACTTGCAGTTTTAATAACGGTAAGTATGTTCGGGCGGCTTGGGTACAATAAGGTCGTTTTGAATGAGAAAGTTGTGTGTTAATCCGCTTTAAAAATTTTAGGTGGTTGGTGGAGGCGAACGGAATGCCCGCGCTTTTGACACATTCGAGAGCTCCGCGAGCAAACCTCAGCTTGTCGATTTGCTCGCCAATCTCTCACACTTTGTCACTTCTCCCGAGGTCGCCTCATTTCCCGTTGAACATCTGTTGCATCATTCGTTTCCCTTAATAAACCAGCGAACATTTCGGCATTGAAGGTTTCTAGTTTCGATTAGTTTATCTTGTCAATTGAAGGTTCAAGTTTTCCCTTCACTACCTTACTGTATTTTGTTTCTTTTTTGTTGGGCTTAAGATACTTCGTGGTGATGTACGGGTGCCGGTGCTACTATGATAAAGAATGTCCTTAAAGCGCAGAGATAACAATCCGAACGCGATGTTTGTAAGTAAAATAATCGTTCTAAAAGATGAAAACGAAAATGTTCCAAGTAGATTACTAAATTATTGCTGTCGAGTTTCCCGCGGTAATTTAATCAATGCGAAACTTGAAACGGATTAGGTCGCGATGATGATGAAACAAAGTAATGAAATAATAAAAGCCTGGTTCGGGATGAGGAGTAAGTTCGACAAAAAAATAAATAAATAGCAGTTTAACTGTAATTACACGATTTCCCTTGAAACGTAGTAGACATAGTAAATTAAAGCACATAAAAAGGCGTGAAAGAACTGTTGGGAAGTTAAACGAATAAATTATTACCATAATTCACGTATCTCTCTCGTCATTTTTTAAATATCTGGTATCTTACAACACTCCCCAGCCCCGCGATTATTCTAGTCGCTCTAGATTTGCTTACGCTTATGTTTTACTCTTTGTTGAGAGAGTAATCCTCAGGTAATTCATGAGTTCAAAGGATTTTTATGAGATGGAGCATATTTTCCGTTTTGTAATTATTCGATAAAAACTGATGCGAGTAAATGATACAACAATCGTTGACATTCCAGAATTTCTGCGGTGGCATTTGATTAACTTTTGACCATCATCGAACTTTCATCGTGAAGGTGGCTTTTCGGATTACCAACCTGTTTTTTCTCTTCAGAGCGATACTATTTGTAACGCCGGGAACAGAACCAGGGTGAATGCTTGGAACGGTGCCTTCCAAAGTGATAACCGGATGGTAGGTTTAAGAGAGGTTGAGGCGGCAGTTTCTTCTCTCTTCCTGGGCCAGTTTTGTTTTGGTGTGTTTCTCTTCCGCGCGTGCTCCTGATTCTCGAAAAAGAGGCTTCTCGTTCCCTGTCCCATTTTTCACGTTCTGATTCCAGTTTTTGGGTTCTTCTGGAGAGCTTCGGGTTCGAACGAAGAAAGAAGATGTCTGGTCGCAAGTTATTTACTTCCATTTCCATAAGTAGGGTAGAAAGGCGTTTTAATTTAATTTTTTATTTTCTTAAAATTTATTTTATTTTCTTATTTCTCTGTTGGAATTTTGATTTGAAGGAGAAGGTCGTTTTTTAACATTTATTTTAATACATATATATTTCTATTATCCTTAGTTATTTACCCAAATAGATTTCTGAACAGCAACAATATAAGTCTCTCGGTGTTGTGGGCTTCATCTCCACGATGTGTTGTGCTCCAGATTTTTATTCCGTATTATATTAGCAAGGTTTATAAGGTAAAAACTGTCTACAATCGTTTTTTTCGAACTTGTGCCAGAGACGTTGTTGTGCCAAAATTAGGGATGAACCCAAGGAAATAAAATTAGAAAAATAATGGACACTTCAAACAACAAAGAAATTATATTAATTATCTCTGGCTCAAAATAAGAATGACACAAATAAATTATTTACACCAACTGCAGCTCTACAAAAACCAAATCAAGGGAAAATAAAATAAAATAAAGACTTCTCATACGGAGAGTGATGGGGAGAATGGCAGAACTGGTCTTCTTTCTGGCCTTCAAATTAAAGCGTAACGAAAACTGAAATATTCAGAACTTCAGTTGTGACGTTCAGAAACTATGGAGACGCAACAAGGCCGAACATAATGGTTTACATACCGGTACGGGAGTCTGGAACTTAGTAGTTTTCTCGAGAAGAAGTTGGGCGAAAGGGAAAAAAGGGAATTCAGCAGGTGGACGAGGGAAGAGACAGTAGTTACGGCAGAGACGGGTTGGGGCAGTTAGTAGTTGAAGGCAGCGGAACACAGTGATTCGCAAATCTCTCGCAGTGGCAACTGAGGTGAGTCAGCGGCCAACAGCGATAAGCAGAACCTAAGGCCAAAGGTGAGGAGATCTGTAGCCGAAGAAGCCGCTTTTCACGTTTCATCAGAAAATTTACTCTGCCAACTCTAACTAGAGAGATGAACTTTCACAATGTGTAAAAAATCTGTCTTTTGCCCTTCTGCGTCACAACCATTCGCTATAATTTGAACGTCCTACTCATTCTCCAATGGAGTGCTTACTATATTTTGCAACAGGGCAATTAGCGTTCAGCTGTCGGATGCAGGGAAACTACAAAGCCTTTCTTGTGTGGTTAAAGGATGGTTAACTAAGATATTTAATAACGAGCACATCAGGTTATCTTCCGGCAGAAACGAGGCAGAAAAGTATGAGAGATATTTATACGCACGAGGCCTCCCTAGCGTTCTCTCTCTGAAAGTCTCCTAGCACTATCTCCCTTGTCGTCAACCACTTGTACAACCATCTTTGATGAAGGGCTTCGTGTGACGTAAAGGGGTGGAAGGAGGAGGAGGAGAGGGAGAGAAGGATTATAAAGCAGACTACCGCCGGCGAAGAGCTTAAGCAGCTTTTACGGGGCAATAGGATTTAGAACTGTCTGAAGTTACGTACACCGCATTATTCGCCTCTGATACTTTCGAGTTGCTTTGTACGCGTTGAAAATGATTTTAACGAGGTGAAAGCGGAAATTAAAGGAGCTAATGGAGCTACTGAATATAACACATTGATTCAGCGAAGGTGTTTGATGTGATTCGCTAGTTAGATACGTCATCGCTCTCTTGCTCTGGCATTTGGAAGGTACCTGTTACAGACATGCAGGGGTGACTTGAATTCCACATATTTGATGCGATTCCCAAGTTACTTCCCTATAAAACCTATAATCAATCAGAGTGCCTTTGAACTTTCAAGCTAGTCCATTAACACGGTTCAGAGTTAAATTAATTTCTGCAGAAAATTACTCCGATGAAGCGGTTGTCGGGCACAAATGGGGGAGCTGGAAACAGAGAAACTAATGGACGTGGTGAGCGTGAGTGAGAACTGTATTACACTTGACAGCATGACGATATCCGGTTGAGTGTGAGTGTATAAACGCGAACAAGGGAACTCTCAATACGCGTGAACTGATTGTGGAACACTAAGTGGAGGGAGAGACTGACTGACTTTCTTTATTGATCAGACAAAATTAGGACCTGTGGTACTCTCTTCCATTTTATCTGAATACATATATTAAACACTATTTTCACAAAAGAATATTTTCACAAATGTTAACATTGACAACTGACATTGGTACTTCTTGAAATAACAAGTAAAAAGGATGAAAACATTATAAACTTAATTATACCTCTCCATTAACTGCAATATATACAATATTTTAAAGAGAGAGAGAGAGAGAGAGAGAGAGAGAGATTGATTTATTTATTGACCAGGGGAAATTAGGGCTATAGAGCTCTCTCTACCATTTCCCCTGGAACCCAAATACGAACAATTCCTCATAGCGTTAAACACTGACATATACATATATATACAGACTACTATACAACGTGATTGTCAGTTTGTATGTTTTTTCACGAGACTCTCTCCGCGCAAAAACTTTGAAATATTCTATTAATCGTCTAACACAGTCACACCGAAATAAATTATATGCACACTGACGCTGAACACACACAACACACAAACATTTACAATCATACCAAATAAATTACATTCTCTCCAAAAATCTACAATCATACAATGAGAAGGGCGAGTACTTGTATATTCCTCCCCTTCTCTCACTATACACAACCTAACCTAAGAACACAAATCACGAACATTAAACTATACAGCAAAAATGACTGTGCATTTGGCAGAGAGAGACTCGTACTCGCCACGCATCTATGTCCAAAAACAATCAATCCAAAAACAATAATAATAACTATGAAAAACAATGATAAATATGCAAAAATTTAAAAAGCAGTAAACATAATAATCTTCTTGCGTCATCAATGGTATCTGTCCAACAGCATCTTGCGAAATTTATCTTTAAAAGCGAGAGAGAGAGAGAGAGAGAGAGAGAGAGAGAGAGAGAGAGAGAGAGAGAGAGAGAGAGAGAGTGGCGCTAGACTGGAGAGACGAATGAGTTGGGAGAACTAAGTGGAGGTAATTTTGAAATAGCTAGTCTAATGCGGAATGCATCGGAGAATGTGTTCCCTAACGCTAAACGTACGTTTTTCATATTTTCTGAACTGTAGCTCTAACACTTCGAAGTAACTTCTTGCAGCGTGCTTGCAGCCGGCCAGTAGCTTTGTCCACATGTGACACTTCTAGCGTATAAATCTTCCTAACTCCGTGAAAATTATGCAGAGGAGTCAAGGGCACGTAGTCACATCATGATTAAATAAGATTGAAGAATGTAGCAACTGGTTTTCGGTGTGGTTGGTTCGGAGTGTTTATTTTAGTGGTCTTTTCAGTGGCATTCAAAGGCTTCGCGTCGGAGCAAGGTGTAAGGGTTGGGAAGTGGTATCTGACTTAGTGGAATCTTCGTTCACTGGATAGATGGAGAAGTAGCTGTGGAAGACACAATGTAAGTGTAAGTTGCTGGAAGATGCTTTGCCAGGTTGACTGAATTCTATCATGCGGTTACTTTGGAAATTTCCAAAAACATTATGTGTGAGACGTAGTGGTTGTTATCTCTGTTCAATAAACCTGTCAGAGGAATATTTATCAAGAATGTATGTAGGTATTGACTAAATGAAGGCAGAATGAGAGTTGTGCGCATGAATGGGGGAGCTTAGAACTGAGAAATACTGTATTTTTGTAGGACTGTATTTCCACTTGACAGAACAGCGATATCAGTTTGAGTGGGCGTACATAAGCGCGAACAAGAGACTTTCAATACACGTGAACTGGTTGCATAGGAAACCAGTGGTTAGGACAGTGAGAAGGAGGGGGGGCGAGAGAGAGAGAGAGAGAGAGAGAGACAACTGTCGTTTATCGCAATAGCTGCTAGATGATTGACTGTTGGGAGGTGCTGTGTGTTGGTGGAGAGGAACCTAAAATTGAGGGGTGGGAAAAGAAATTTGGGAAAGTCTAGAAAAAACGGGAAATCGGGACTTCCACAGGAACACACAAAAGGGTTGAGATCAGAAAGGTATTTGGGGAAACAACGACTTTCCTTTAGGGCTAGTACGAACATTTTGGAGATCAAAGACCCAGCTAATTCGGCCTGCTGAACAACGATAATCAAAATCACAGTGAGTTTGATTGCTGATATAGACTTTAAAGGATGCAATATTAAAAACAACCATTAACCAGCATACCCAAGTAAAATTGAGACTTTCAATAAAACTGACAGCCTTTCAAACCAATTTGAGAATTTTTAGGACTATATTGAGAACTTGCAAACTAAGAAGGGGAAAGGAATTGTCCAAACCAAAGAGACAATTTATCGTAGCAAAAGAAAAAAATCCGAAAAAACCAGGAATAAAATTACATGAAACACTGGACCAGAATCGGGTCCAGACCAATTTTAATTATTGAGGTGACATAATCCAACTTTTTTCTTTCAAAAATGGCCCTAACGATTTTAATTAAAATTTATTGACTAAAAAGCTCCAAATAACACCGAAGCACCATTCAATTCTCACCCGTGGGAAAACAGAAGAATGATAAAAATCGATTACAGCCCAGTTTTTGGTTTGTTATTCATTTTGATTAACACACCTATGTTTCCGGTCGGGAAAATGTTTTTTACGACGCTACCTCAATATCTGACACTTCACAAAGACACGAGAACTTCAAGTCTGCAATGCCCATCCGCCGCCTAGGACATGGTTTGCCTTAAACGTGGTCTAAAGAATCAATTCATTCGCACAAAAATCCCGATTTCGGATGTGGTTGGGCCTGCATACTCGGCAATCCGTTCTTGTATGGGCACAAATATTTAGCCAAAAAACGAAATTTTAGCAGTTTTATTGAATTATGTCGTATTTGGTATCGTCTCAGTAAAAACAAGAAGAATCAGTTGTAAAGAAGCAAACACCTAAATGCGCAGTCAAAAGTAAAACCCGAACGAAAAACTCGAGAAAAATGAAGAGCTGAAAAGAATTCCGAAAATACGAAAGTTCCGAAAAACACCTGATTTTGAATGACAAATATTATAATTGCGGGAGAGGCCAATTGCACAAAATCTTCGAAAGTCTCCCAAGTATTTTTTGGTGGAGAGAAGATTAGGACGGGGCTCAGAAGTGTAGGACTGCGAATAGATGGAATGAGTGAAACCACAGAAAATGTAGTGAGACAAATTCTGCTACTTGAAGGAACTCGCTGGACAATATAACGAAAGTTACCGTTCCTTCCCGGATTGCTACCCATCTCGCTCCTTCCACCCATCAGTGGGACTCGTCACGTCGTTCCTATTGCTAGCTAGCCTAGAAAATGTAAACTTTCGTTGTAATGTATGTTTCGAATGCGTGAGACTGCGCCAAGCTGGATAACCAAGAAATTATCGGAAAATGTATTGACCCGTCAGATGCTCTTTGGTGACAATATTGCTTGAAACGTGCAGAATTGAATAGGTTCCAATCACGCAGCGCAAGAGAATTGTAAACCGTTATGTGATAATTTGCTGCGTCCTTTCCTTATAAACGGTACTGATATTCTCAGAAAAACTAAGGTGGCCATCCAATAAACTACGATGAGAGTTTAATAACGATCATAAGATAAGTAGGAGCAAGAAATTCCTCAATTCATACCACCTGTTCCTCGTACTACAATTTATCACAGTTTTTATCCGTTAATTCCAGAACTGTAAACGTGATCCTTTTCAAAAAATCACGTTGACAGTCTCATACATCATCTGTGCACTGATGGTTCATACGTAGTGGTGGTATAAGTAGTACCACCTCAATAAATTCGTAAACATTAAGCTCTACGATTTTCTACGTGAAACTGATAACTGTTTTACCAAGTAGAAATGAACTGAGTGAAAAATGGATTGGATTAGCAGCAAGCCGGACGTGAGTGGAGCTGAGGAAAGTTGTGTGATGCGTAGGCAACTCCAGAACGCGCAGTTTGAAGGTAATTGTTACAAAATCAAAGAGCGTTGCCGCAAGACAACAAATTTTCTGGTTTGGTTGTTTTCGAAAAAGTTGGGAAGACTAAGTTGATTGTCTACTTCGTTTATTGTGATAGCTCCAGAAACTGGGAGAGCCACCGGAGAGAACGGGAAGATGGATGTTGGAACGAAAGGGCGGCGTAGGACGAAGACAAATTAAGGACCTTAGCTCGACGCCAGGGGAAGGGAAAAAAAGGACGATAAGGGGATGCAATAAATTCGGAAGTATATTCCCGTACATATCTCATTCGTGTATACATTCTTTCGCGCTTCCGAATCCATGCCGGAGAGAAAGTAGAACAGGCGAATTGAAAGCGAATCAATAAAATACGTTTCGCGCTGGTTGCGTCAATCAGTGAGATACGAGCTGCGGGTAAACGAGGTTAGATTTCCGCCTCCGGGTCCAAATAAAGCGTTCTGTTGTTACCGAGATAGGAACCCGCCTGAATACTGCCGCTGTTGTCAGGTTGGTGCTGCTATGTTTCCACTCAAACAGTTCTTCAGTTTTCCCTTCGTTCTTTAGTAACAACATTCGGAACACTATCCCCAGGAAGCGGAGGTTTATTTGGGCCTATTGTTCGTACAGTGGAGGGCTATACACGTATTAGGCGGCTCTGGCGCAAGGCCTAGTGAGGATAACCTGAATGGAAAGCAAGTCTGATAGAAACCTCTTTTTGGTATATTGTTCATTATGATTATTACCCCCCCCCCCTCCCTCCCATGATGCAATTTGCCACTTTGCAATGTCCGTTCGCCGTCCAAGCCCTACGCGTATTTTGCATTTAACGTGGTCTAAACAATCTATTCATTCGCACAAATATCCCATTACGGACGAAGCCCATTGTTGTTATGTGCCAAAATGGTTGTCGCAATTATGTCGTGTTTAGTATCGTTGTCTTGGTATTTTTCGATGCTGAATCGAATGGGATGGGATGCGCTAGAGAATAATATCAGCGTTTTTGGAAAGAGCACGCGTTCAGCTAGTGAGCTTAGAGATCGTGCGATGATCTTGGAGATTATTTAGGGTTGCTGGTTGTGGTCCTAGGAGGGATTCGTTCCGAGGAGCGCTACTCGGTTTGACCAAAATAGGCATTACCAGCGAAACACATGTAATGACGACCCCGCCCTTTCAGATCGTTTACTTGTCCTGCGATCATATCTCGTCATAAGGCCAGTCACAGCTGACTTATCTCCTTTTTACTGTCCTTGGCTCTACAAAGTAGAAAGGATTATGTAATCGGTTGAAAAAAAAAGTTTTCTTCAGATCTCAGTCTGAAAAACGCTATTTGGGAAAATGGTCTGTGTGTGCGTGTGTCAGTGAAAGATTTTTAGAAAGAACCACCGTACCGAATCCACTCAAACTTGATATCTCGCCCACAGGTTACCATGGGACGCAAAAATAAGGGTATGGACAAAATCCACCGAATCTTAACTATAGTTATCATAGTGATCAAAACACCAAATTTTTTTTCTCAAAAACGGCTCAAACGATTTTGATTAAATTGTTTATATTGGTAGCTCTTAATAAGATAATTATACCGTAAAATTCCCATTCGTGGAAAAATGACGAGAGCAACACAATAAATTATCAAAATTTTCGACCAAAAGCGTTTTTAGCGCAGTTTTTTCCTTATAAACTCGGCTGGAATTCTTGTAGAATGTAAAAAAAAATTGGTATTGTAGTCCAATCCAATACCTAAAGGGTGAGTGTTTAAAAACGCTCATGAGATACATGGGGGCACACTCTAGAAATTCCTGAGTTCAGCTACCGCCGTTTCGCTTACTACCAGTTCTTAAAGTTTTTACCCAATAACTCTGCAAAAGTAATTACTATCCTTCTTCAAAAAATTCGTGTTTACAGCCTCATTAATTATCTGTGTACCAATTGCTCAATAATTGTCCTGGAATGAGTACGAGCAGCACAATAAATTCTGGAACTATATAAGCGCTGCCGCTTCATGCTGCTGTGAAGTGTTGTTTACCAAGTTCAAATGAATTGATTAAATAGAATTAGCCATGCACAAAGTGAATTGACGTAGAGCTAAGGAAAGTTTGTGTTGCAACAAACCAGATATTTGTATTATTAATTCTGAATAACACGTAATGTGTATACATAATTCGTTTTCGGCCTGGAAGGTGTTGTAGCGACCCGCTCACAAGACGTGTCACTTAACGTTTCAAGGCTTAGGGATTCTAAATCCGCAATGTCCGTTCGCCGTCCTACTTCCCTTCAACGAGGCATAAAAAATCCTTTCATTAGCACAAAAAATCCATTTGGTATTTAGTTGTACCCGTCTTCTCGTCAATCCGGTCGGTCGAAACCCGTGGTTGTTACGGGCGAAAACGAAATTCTGGCAGTTTTATTGCGTTTACGTCGTGTTTGCTCTCGTTTCAGAGATATTTTTCATCTCAGACGGGGGTCTGAGATGCAGGACTGTGACTAGATGGAAAAAGGGAAAGCGCAGAAAATATTGTCCAGTGCAAATTCTGCTACTTGCAGGAACTCGCGGGGCAATTCAGCGAAAGTTATCTTTTCTCCCCGGCCTACGTTTATTCCCTCTTACTGCCTCTCACCTCACTGCAACCCCAGTTCCCCTCGCCGCGTTGCTAAAATGCCGATTTTTGTTGTTCAGGTGCACGGGTCATGTTTCGTATCGTTTAATGGTATTTTTCGATGCTGAATCGAATGTCACAAGTTTTGAAAGTGCTCTATAATAATATTCGTTTGAAGGTGAATTGTCGTTCTACAAATTGCTGATATATCCATATCATATTCGTAATATTTAGACGTTGGGTTGAATAGGATAAGTTCCAATCATGCTAGACAAAAGAATAACACCGTTGTGTACTAACTTGCAGCGTGCCTTGAACTTCTTTTTTTTGAAGCCTCGGATCAAGGGATTCTCAGCTGCAATTAGTCTTAATTGTGCCGTCGAATCTTCTACACTCGCTACCGTCCTAGCAGGAGATCTAATTTAATATTTCCGCACGAAATTATTGCGAACATGATAGTGTAATTGCCGGGCTCCCAAGATATTGCAACAAATGAAGGTGGGTTTGAAGCTTCGAGTGTAAGGGAGTAGAATTTCTGATAGAGTATCTGAAATCCCCGGTGGTTTGGGTTTTCTGGTTTATCGTGCTCTCCTGGAAATCAACCACAATGTTTCTGTTCTTTCCGTTTTCTGAATTTTGCTGCCAGTAAAACTCGAGTGACTGTTATTATTTTGTGACGGGCCTGCTTTTTGATTTTTTCGTTTTATTATATTACCCAAAGGGAAAGGAAAGTATTGCCATCGTGTTAAGAAATTGGGGTCTTTTTCGTCAGATCTTCAAGTTTTGAAAAATCCAGAAAAACTGTTTTTGCGCGGGGTCCGTGTGACTGTAGTTGAATTCGCGAGAGAATGACCGAACCGATTTAGCTTGTTCTGTTTGTTGTTTTTAGACGACGTGAAAATAAGGTTATGAGCGATTTCGATTGATGGAAAAGGGCGGTGAGGGACTAAAATGTACCAACAAATAAGGTTTTCGTATTCTTCTCAAAACAGGCTATATTGATTATGATTAAACTTTCAAATCATCTTTTACTAGTTAAAACCCATATTTTCTACTAGTGGCTACTCCCGACCAGCTGGCATTCAGGCCATCGCCGTTGATCCAAGGCCCGAGACGATCAGCGGTCTGCGTTGGTTTCTTGGGGTGACCTACAACTATCGCAGACCAATGCCGAGAGCGTTCCAGATCCTGGAGCCGCTGACCGACTTCCTCAAAAATGCAAAGAAAAGGGGAAAACGTAAAGTTCCCTGGACACCAACTGCTGTTGAAGCTTTTGAAGCCTGTAAGCGTGGTGTCATACAAGCCACACGAACAGCCTTTCTCTCACCTTCTGCCGGTCTTTCCTGGGGCCGCTCTCGAACTACTCCACAATGCCACCTGGCAACCATTAGCCTTCTTCTAGTGGAAGCTTAGCCCAGCGGAAACCCAGTACAGCACATATGATTCCTGGCAATCTTCTCTGCTATCAAGTTTTTCAAGCACATTCTCAAGAGTCGCAACTTTGTTATCCAAACAGATTACAATCCGATAACCTACGCTTTCTCTCAACGTGCCGACAAGGCATCCCCACGGCAGCTTCGCCAGCTGGACTGGAAGATCCTGGACGACCTGCCTACATTTCAACAACACTTGTCACTCAACCTGCAATACCTCACTGTCGGCGTACCAGTCCAATCAGCCAGTTGCCGCCTCACCGGAGAATACAAGTGTCAACTCCACGCCGCATTCACTAATTTCAGTCTGTTTCTTTCAACGCTCATGTCAGTTTCCAACACCCAGCCGTTTTACCACATTTGTTCAGTCTTTTTCTATCAACGATTTTTAATGAACGATAGTTTATGTAGTCCATTTGAATCCAAAGTAATTACGTAGTATCGGCGATTCTATAAATATATCGATGAACATTGGGTGAACGGAGATATGAGGTTTGCCTACGAGGCCAAAATAGAAGGTTTTATTTTTGAGCAAACGGCTTCAACAATTTTCACATAGTTTGGCAGTCCAAAGAACAGAGATAAAAACTGAAATGTATCGAAAAGGGTGTTTTTTTTATTTAACATTGTCAGATGGGCAAGCAGATCGTAAAGCTCCAACAACTTTCACTAAGGTGGATATAGTCGAATTATTTAAACAGTTTGAGGTGAAATTGGGTACAACGGTGCGTGAGGCTGTTCGCTCGGAGATTTCTGAGTACGTTGAACGATTGGAGAGTCGTGTTGCAACCATTGAAACTACACTCATGGCGCAGGTCTCCAAATCGGATGGTTTACAACAACAATTGAATGGTATTTCTGCGGAAATTAATGAACTCAAGGGTACTAGTCTTGATGAACGCGTAGAACGTCTGGAACGAGATGCTGAGTCTTCTGCTTCCGTGCCAACTGAAAATCTCCCGGATGCGGGCAGTTTTCGTTTAGAATCAGTCACATTGGTAGACGTGAGAGTGTAAAGATTCGCCCCTTGATGGTCGCTATGAATGACTCGTCTTCTATATCCAGGGTTTTGAACGCTAATCGATCAGCAAATCCTCCACCTTATCGGGTTTCGCAGGACTGATCACAGCAGGAGCGAGACTATCTCAAGCAGCTTAGACGTGAACTGGATCGGCGTCTGAATTCTGGTGAGGTTGATTTAACCATTAAATATGTTTCCGGATTTCCTCAGATAGTTTCAGGCAATCCCAAGCTCCAGCACTCGTCTCGTCCATCTCAGTCAGCAAAAAACGATTAAATATCACGGCGTATTATCAAAATGTCCGTGGTGTAAACACAAAATTATCCAGGTTACGTTCATTTACCCCTACCATGAATTATGATTTGATCTGCTTCACTGAGACATGGCTTCGAGGAGAGTTATGCACTGGTGAACTTGGCCTCTCGGATTATGTTGTATATAGGAGTGATAGGTCATCGTCGACCTCTTCTAAGATTAAGAGTGGTTGTTCATGTGATGGAATCCCATGGTGCGCTTTCAGGAGGAATTCAACACGTTGTCACACGATGATTCGGCTAATGTTGTCGAAAATCTCTTTTAGGTCCAAAAATCGACGGCTATTGTGATCCGTTTGTTGGCTCAGGATTGCTGCTGATTGATTTTTTATTGTGATTTATATTGTCTTTTTTTTCACTGTTAAATCGGGCACTGCTCATATATGTTGTAAATAAATAAATAAACATTTTCATAAATTGCGGAGTAATCGCTCCACCGAATTTGATCAATCTCACGGGTAGTCTTCTAGCAAACTATACCCACATGTTATTTTCCGTAATTATTTCTGTATCTATATGTTGAACGAAGATATAAGCCATGATATTTCGGAAAACAACATTTGTCTAACATTATTTTATCGTTTTTCGAATTTTATCCTAAACGGCTCTAACGATTTCGATCAAACTTACGGAGTAATCTCAATCAACTAGCACCTAAATTTTGTTCCTCATAAATATTTCCGAAGAAATGCGTTCAATGAAGATACAGAACGCGTATATGCAGGTCTTCGAGTTTACGGTGGTTGCAGAAAGTTGTGTGTTGCTACTTCCGTTGAGAACAGACTTCTGGGAGAATAAATAAAGGCTGCAAGCTGCGATAAAACGTTTTTCTTCTGGTTCTTTTATTGTTACCTTCGTGATTTCTGCGAGGCTCGAAAATGTTTTTATTAGCGATTCCCATCGATAGGAAGGTTCGGCGGGGGTGGGGTGGGGGACGATGACCAAAATGTACCAATAACGAGGGGTTTTCAAATTTACCTCTAAAATACCAACGATTTTGTTTAAATTATATTTTCTAATCGGTGATTCAGTTTTGTTCTTGACTTAATCTCTGCCAAAACACAGTGTACGTAGATATAATCCTAATGGGCTGAGCTATTGAGTACCTACATTTTATTCCGCTTAATTGTTTACGGCGGAAATGCGTTGAAAGAAGATACAGCAAATTGAGTGGGGCGTGGGAAGAATTGACGAAGATACAGCTGTGTACTCATAGCCGCGCTATTTTTTATTGCAGAACCTCCATTTCCCATTAATAAGCAGTAACTATTTGGTAAGAGCGTACTACCTCGTGAGAGCTGTTCCTAACTATCAAACTTCCTCTCCCTACTACGCCACAGGTCAATACAATCACCATCTCACAGCGCGGGCGATGCCACTTTGAGTCAACCGCTCAAAGGAGACAAGGGTTTAAACAAAGGAACCCTTTTGTCAGATTAAATGGAATAACTTCATTAAATTATCGATACCGCGTCCATCATCTTCCAAGAAACCTCTGATGTCTCTCGAAGTTCGGCCCCTGAAGTTCAAATTGTTCGTTTCTGAGAGCGAAAGAAAGGCGGAGCGGAACGAGGTCATTTCTGGCACCGGATCCCGAGATACGACTTGACGATAAATCCTCTCCTTTACTTCCAGAACTAAACAGCATCCTCACACTTTTCCCGAGTCTCCTTGACGATTGTTTTCAAGTCCCTCTCATTTCGTGACTCACTCAGCTCTCTGCTCGATCATTTGTGCAACTCCGAAACAAATACGGCTCAGTTACAGTTCCTCTTTGAAAATGACAACCTCGTATCATTTTCATTTTCCCCTACTCAAAAGGATTTAATTATTAATTTCCTCCTGCGTAAAGGTTTCAGACTTTACATCACACAATTCAGTTTGAGTTGTACTTATCCTCTTACATTTAACGTTCGTTTAGCATATTTCAATCTCATGCACAATGTTGAAATTAAGTGTAAATAAATAAATCAAAGAAGCCCTTTGTTTATGATGTTTTAGAAGATAACTAAGACCTATGGGTGGTGCTTGATTACGTCCTTCATCGTACTTAGTGTCATCCAACTTTCCACGATACACCTTCGCTGCCGCTCAAAATATTCAGTCATGAAGTAGGTGTTATAGTTTTGCAGTTCGTCCGAACTAGGGCATTGTTCCTGTGGGATAACTCCCGAAACCTTCCTTGCACAGTTTCTTGCCCCCTTTGAGTAGCGAAAAGTAAAATAAGTCATCGTAATCGCCGAGATAAGAATAAGGTATGACGCTACAGAAACCACGAAGAGAAAGTCTGCGGTATCGTGAGCCTACTTAACGATGAGTTTGTTCAAGGAGCAATAAACAGACCGATAGCCCAGTGGGTGACTTCAGCCTGTCGATATTCTAGTCATTAAGTCGGAACTTTATAGGCATAAATAAGCCGGAGCCTATCAAAAGTCAACTGTTCTCCTTCATGGGCCCCTGAGGAGGATTGGGATCAATAGCCAAGTGCCTGCTTTGGTGGCGAAGGAAGAGGGGGGGGGGCTTAAAATTATTTCCAACTTTCATGCACCGCCGCTGAACTTCCTTCCGAACTTGTGTCCCTCTAATTTTACTTTAAAGGACCCGACGAGGGCGGAGTTGTGGGTTCTCTCGATTAAAACTCATAGTTGTGAAACATCCAACTCTTCCCAGGTTCCCGACGTAGCAGCCGCAACTAATCGACGAACTGCGCTCCTGTCCTGATGAGGTTCGGTTAATTAGTTGGATTGTGATTTGTAAGCAAGACTAGTGTAGGGTGGGCCAGGGAACGTTTACGCGGATTTTTTATTCAAAGAATTTTCTCATTTATACGTATCAAGGGCTACTCAGACCGAAAAACGCCATTAGAAAAAGTGTCCATGAACGCGATTGAGAGAAAACGGCTGAATTAAATCAACCGAACTTTCATATTGAGTTTCAAAACCATCATGGAACGCTAATATCAAAATATGAACAAAGTTGGTTCAAAATTAACTACGGTTACCATAGTGATCGAAACACCGTTTATTAAATATGTCTTTGATTTCATTCTCGGACTGTTCCAAATAAAACAAAAGTACCATAGGATAATAAATTATTAAATCTTAGCGCATTTCTTGTCGTATAAATCCAGTTGATACGATAATAGCATACTCTGAAAAATTGGGGTGGTAGTCCAGTAGACTACCTGTACGATGAAAGTTTGAAAACGATAAGTTAGGAGCAACTAAAGATATTCTGTAATTGAATCCACTGACGTCGACCATTTCTCACAATTTTCATCAGACACTTCTAAAGCCGCAAGCACAATATTTGAAAGAAGCGTGTTCATAGCCTCATCGCACGTGCGCTGCAATTAAAGTCGTGGCGTCCTGTTCGGTGCAGGCCAAATTAGCTGGGTTTTTGACCTCCAAACGTCCGAACTTAACGGTACTCGCTGACATTATGGAAAGTCATTGTTTCCGCAACACCTTTCCGATCTCAACCGTTTTGTTTGTACCAGTGGAAAGCCCAGAACTTCAGTTATTTCCAAGTGACAACGGATTTCTCTCTTTTCTGGACTTCCCGAAATATCCTTTTCCCACCCTTTTACATTCCTCTCGACAACACACATCTCTTTGCTACAGTCAGTTATCTATCAGCTCTCGCGAATTACGGTCATTCCCAGTTCTCCCAACTTATTCGTCTTTCAAGTCTCACGACTCGCTCGTCTCTCAGCTCGCGCTACTCAGGCTACTCACAACTCAACTCTGTGTGTCTGTCTCTCTCTCTCTCTCTCTCTCTCTCTCTCTCTCTCTCTCTCTCTCTCTCTCTCTCTCTCTCTCTCTCTCTCTCTCTCTCTTTAATGCATGAATTAATAACCTCTATGGACTGCTCTATGTTAGCAATCATGTTCCAAATTACTACTACTAAACAACCACCATATCTCGCGCGACAATATATGAAATTTTCACAAATTCATAATTTAGAAACCAGAAACAAGTTCTTAAATTACCGTTTACCACAATGCCGTACCACTGCCTATACATCATCATCATCTCACAAAGCATATCATATTACAATGGACTCTCATCAGAACTAAAACAACTAAAAAGTCATACACCTTCAGGAAACGTGTGAGAGAATCTTTGCTATCCCTTTACTAAATACCTCTAAACTCTCTAAAATCATGACACGACAGGCTATTTAAATTATGTGAATTATAGTATATCTGAATTTTGTTCGAGAAGAAAATAATAGTAAAAATAAAAAATAAAATAAAATAAAAATAAATAAATTTAAAAAAAAAACAATCATATAATGAGACGAAGATGTCGTTGTTGTAGTAGAAAGCTAGCTAATAAGAAGAAGAAACGAAAACAGTTGACGCGTTTGTATTTATCATGTTAAATTTTAAAATTTCTGGTTAGGTGTAAGAATGGTCGAGTACGACCATATCTCGCCAGATGTATTAATAAAGCCGTCATTCATCCATTCATACTCTCTATCTTTCTCCTCTTCTCTCCACTTAGTTTTCCTCCAAAACCAGTTCACCTGCATTTAGAGTCCCCTCGTACGCGCGTTTATATTCTCCCATTCAAAGTGATTTCGCAATTCTGTCCTCCCCCACACTCACCACGTTCATTTATTTCTCAATTCAAGCTCCTCCTTCCATGCGCCCAACAACATCTAAATAAATCCCGAAACATTACGCGGCTTGTTATGCCAAGTTCCAACGAGCTGAACGAAAAAACAATTGGATGAGTAGATGAAGCCACGAAAACCGCTGAATGTACCTGAAACCGAGAAAAGTCTCAAGAGATTTGGTAGTTTAAATCCCCTCGCTTCAAAATTTGTCCATCCCCTACGCTTTAAAGAGCTTTTCTACAGGTCCCTAATTGTTTTGTTACGTGCATTTTGTGTAACACGTCTATAAGAGCACTTGTAAGCAACGCGCCCCGTTGAGTTGAGAGAATTTAAAAGAAATCTGTCCCCATTTTGTATTGAGGTAAAGGAAATGAGAAAAACCGAGAAAGACGCCTCGATGTAATTACACGTCAATATCTCCCTCAAGTTGAATAAAGCGAGATTTCAGAGCCTTTCAATCAAAAGGAATCGGAAGCAATTCCCAATTTTATTGGTCTGACTTCCCCTGAAGAAGAGGGCTCTTCAGGGCAGCAAATTGGATCGCTTTCACTTGGCCAACTCCTCACAAATCTCAGGTTGTTCAAGCCACTCCGATCCGCCAAAAAATTAATTGATGAATTCGATGAGCCACAAAGAGGTTCGTTAAAACTTCGAAGTGTTTGTGCTTTTACTTTTGAAAGGTTCTTGAAGGTCTAAAATATTAATTAATCATCGCATTTTCGACAACTCAAAGCAACGAAATACCTTTAAATTCATTCTGCGTTCAAAAACGATTTTTACTTTCCGCAAGAGATGTTGTTCAGAAGGATTTACAACATCCCGCACCGCCGGTTCTTCATTTCACTTTTTATGAGTGGCGGTTTTAATTCTGATTAGTAAGAGTGGCATATTATTCCAGTCCTCCACCATTAGTTCTTTCGTTGTTCTTCTGTGGAGCTCCCTGTTGCAGCATAAAAGGAGAGGAAACAGCGGTAGATTTCCGCAAATTGGCGACAATGCTTCATTACTCCACTGTTCTTGAATAGTACCGCCCTTTACGGGTTAGCATGGATGGAAAGGTATATTCTCTGAATTCCGCACTCTCACATCTTTCATCCAATGTTCTTGAGCGATGCTCCCTGTTGCCGGTCGATATGAGAAGAATAGTTGTAGATTCCCACAATTAGACGCCACCGTGTCTTCATTCCAGTGTTGAAGGGAACATTGGCAGATCCAAAAATCCAGCGCTCTCACATATCTCATGCATTGTTCTTGAGTGATGTTATTTTGCAGCACGGAATCGTTGGCTGGGGTCAGCTCTGAAAGGAACTTTACAGAAACAAACTGGTTTTGGGAGTCGTCTTCCCATTTCCGTTTGTTGTCAGCGTAACATTTTTATAGCACAACCAAATAAATTAAGTGGGAGAGTACGCCACGATATTCCAAGCTGAAATCCTAACTATAAAGATCTGCGCGGAAGAGATCCCGTCTAAGGGACTCAAGGGCAAGCGGATCTACATATTCTCGGACAGCCAGGCCGCATTAAAGGTCATTGCAGCCTATAGCTTCAGGTCCAGGCTGGCATGGGAAAGCCTTCATGCGCTCAAGCAGCTCGGCGCCCACAATAGGCTTGCCCTCATCTGGGTGCCGGCTCACAGGGGGCATGAGGGCAATGAAAAGGCCGACCTTGCGAAGAAGGGCACAGAAGCCCTACCCATTGGGCCTGAACCTCACGTAGGTATGACTAAAAGTCACCTGAACCGTTTGGTGGCCTAATGGGAGACATAGGACAACAGCGCCCATTGGCATCGCCAGCCACGACTTAGACAATCGAAAAGGCTTGTTACGCCTTCTGGTCCAAGGG
Organism: Pachypeltis micranthus; assembly: GCA_020466155.1. Classification (NCBI taxonomy): domain Eukaryota; kingdom Metazoa; phylum Arthropoda; class Insecta; order Hemiptera; family Miridae; genus Pachypeltis; species Pachypeltis micranthus. Next base: position 51,299,769 of record CM035770.1, on the reverse strand, counting down.
AAAGGCGATGCTGACATTCTCCTGGAGGGATCTCAGGGTCTTGATTAGCTTCCTCACTGGACACTGCCCACTCAGGTGTCACCTCAACAAGATGGGCATCTCAGAGGCGGTGGAATGCAGACTCTTGGTGAGGAGGACGAGACGGCGGAGCACATCCTATGTGAGTGCCCTTTCTTAGCAGTCAAACGCTTTGGATACTTTGCCCAGGGGATTACTGAGCCCCATATAGCGCACGCCCTCGGAATAGAAAAAATAAATAAATAAAAATTAATGCTTCCTGTTGGCCGGCTGAAATGAGAAGGAACACTGACATATTACCACAATTCTATGCTAACTTGTTTTTTCCTACTTTTCTTGGCTGGTACTCCTGTTTTTGGCTTCAGGTGAGAGGAACATTGGCGGATTAGTGTGCTTTCACGTCTTTGTCACTGTCCTTAGTTGATGCTCCATGTTGCTGGTTAAAATGATGGAAAATAGCTGCAGATTCTTAAGATAATGGGCTCTCACATCTCTCTCCCTTTCATCGTTCTTGTTTGATGTTCCTTGTAGCAAGTTAGAATAGATTAGGACTTCATCACAGTGTGCGCTCGCGCATCTCTCATAATTTGTTCTTAGGTGGTGTCCCGTCCACTTCTCACTCCTTGGAGTTAGGACCAACTAAAACAGTGAACAGCACTTTTCAGCTCCTCATTCGTACACCAGTAAACCACTGCTTATCAAAGCTTAGCCCCAACGAAGGCATTCCTAACGCCGTCGGTCAACTATCAGCAATACGAACCAATGAACCAACTCATGTACGAATAATAAACAAACTACAGAACGCGCATAACAGCGAACCGACGCTCTGAGTTCATAACCGGAAACAATTATCGGGAACAGATCATTTTCTAATTTAAAGCGCTCTCATTAATTCAGGTGACACGCGGAACGTTTCAATTTACACGCCCTAGAGAGCTTGCTATCCGCCCTTTTGATACACAGTACAGTCCGCCAGCTACTCGTGTCACAACCGTCTAACTCTTGGAATATAACAATCCGTCCGTACTTAGCAACGGGCATTGGGACGGTATTCGAAATGTTATTCAGCCCTTAATTATTTTCAGTTCCGTTCCAGTGGTTCGTGATACAGAATATCAAACGCCTGGCGCGAAGCGCATATTTCTCCAACTCGTGTAAATAATGCGCGCCACACGCAGGAGCTGTCCTTTCGTCCACCTAAAATCTAGTTGGGAACATTAACTGAATATTCTGCAACAATAAAGTTGGTCGAAACTAATGTCTTTTTCAAATTACAATTTGATAATCTTCAGAATTTTCTATTGCTTTATATCTCTATTCAACGGATGGTTACAGAAACACTTGCGACGTAGAAAGTATGATTTTAGATTGCTAGAAGGAATTCGGAAAGACGCTTGAAATTCACTTGGAAAATTACTGCGACAAGTCAACGTTCAAAAGTTTGAGAGTTTGGTTCAAATCGTTAAATTTTTACGAAGAATTTATGAACCTCACCTCGCTATATTTTAGTTCACTATATTTACACTGTTTTTACAACAAACATCAAGTATGGACAAAGAAAAGATTCGTCGTAGGTTTTGGTGATGACCGCTACAGTCGTTTTTGAGGAAAATACTTATTTTTGTTACATTTCACGTTCACGCAGTCTTATTTTTTGGTTTATTCAGAATAATACGCCTCTATTTTTTGTCAGAATTGTGTTTAGTAATGGATGTGTTAATATGTCAATTTTCGTCGTTCCGTTGATCGTGTTTCGTATCGTTTATTAGTATTTCTTTGACGCTGAATCGAATGGAATGAGTTTCGGAGATGTGAAGTGGTTGCGCAATGATGCCGTGCGAGAGAATAATAAACTGTTGCGTAATACCTTTGCAGCGTTTGTTTACTTTTAACGAACACGATAAAATGAGAAAGAGCTCAATCAGTTCTGCTGCTCATCCCCATATACGAGTATAAGGTTGGTGAATTCATATTTTCCGTTGCTTCTGCCTTTGACGAAGTTGATTTTGATTTGAAATTGAATCCTGCTCAGGACGTCTTAACTCTTAAATTTTTTTCTTATTAGTTTTAGACTTTTTAAAAATTAATATTTCTAATGCGTCGTTTAAATAGAACAATCATGTTGGTTGAGGAACACAATATAAAGTGATAGTGGGCAAGATGCTCATGCTATGGTTCAAAAAGGCTCACTGAGGATTGAATAAAAACAAGGAAGGTGAGTGACGTTCTCCAGTGTGTTAGAAGCTCTGTGATCCGAGGGCTGAACCATGGTAGGTCTATTGCCTAGGCTATTGCCACGACCCGAATTTCCGACAAACCCAACGTCCATCAATGTAGATCAGTCAGCTCGCAGATCAGTTTGCTGTTCGAATTGACAACCCTTAGGAGCACGTTTTCCCGCCACGGAGATGTTGCGTTGGCGCGGTAGCTCAACTTATTCAGGTTCCACGCAGGGCCACAAATAGGTACGTGAGACGGTTGTACGATGGAACTCGTCGTCCTGAATTCAGGGGTTTCTCACAACAATGTGCCGAGGCTCTGCTGCGTGGCTCATATTAGTCACCTGCCAATTAGCCTGCCACAAGCCCAACGAGAAAAGTGATCGTATTTTTCCAACATCCTTCGCACTTCCCACAGTTATCAGCATTTTTCAATACTACTGTGCCTGAAACCTCCTCCTCCTTACGCTTCTCTTTCCCCTCGCCTGGACAGGATGTAGCAGGGTCAGTCCGTCGAGTTTTTGCATTCATCCCGTTCTTACAATTCACTTTGCTCCCAGTTCACATTTGTGCAGAGACAACACTTAATTTCCTGAATATTTCATGTTGATTTTTGGTTGTCCCTTGTTATTCTTAACAGCTTAACTGAGAATAACATTTGGTGTGATCAGTACATGAGTGAAGAGTAATAGGAAAATGTTCTCTTCTCTGCTTTCTGGCTGCAATTCTTTTCAAACTATACTGACGATTATCCCTTGAGACCGTAACAGACACGGCCTTCTTCCGTGATCTCTCGCGAAAGGACAGACACGCGGTCTAGAGTAAACTTGGTAAAAGGTGTCCAGTGAACGTGATTGCAATCGTTTAAGCAGTTTTTCGGACAGTTTGAGTAGAAATATCTTTTTGCTCCATAGCCCTGTACATCCGTTCACTTTATTTTCATTGAAATGTTTGATGAGAACGCCAGCATTCGACGCGCTTACGCGAAGGCTTTTCGTCCAGTAAAAGATGTGCTGTAAATTTTGGCCTAAAACGTTAGTCAAAATCTTCTAGAAAAATGGGAAATACCGTATTTTTTGTACATACGCTCTCCCGCGGAAAAATAAGTACAATGCAAAATATCTAGTACGTCTTATCACATAACTTTCCTAAACAATTTTCATCTCTCTGTTTATGTTAGCCTGTTACAACATCGCACAATGTCTTAACTTACCTTTCCACTTTGCAGGGCTTAAGAAACGTAGATGACCCTGGAGAAACCTAGTAAGAAGTGAAATAGGTGTCGTGGGCAACTTATATCCTGCTGTTTTGTCAGTGAATCATTCGGTCGCGATCCCCTTTTCCTCAGTTTGTTACACGCCGCGTTGCAGGCTACTAATGCGCTTTTCGCTCCGACGTTATAACCGCCGATATACTCGCATTCGCTATATTCCTTGGCCCAACCTTTTGGACTCGTGCGCGCATGAAATATACGAGAATCGGATGTGAATCGGAGGTCTGGTTTGGATCGCTCAGACAACGGTACTGTTTGATTTGCGGAATGCGGAAGCTCCCGTAACTTCTTTATCGCTACGTGAGAGGTGAGTGGTTCTCATCTTGAGGAATGAGACCCTCCGCGTTTCCAAATAGTAAACATGCTCCCGGCCAAAATTTGGATGCAAATTTTAAATACATAGAATCCGGACCAAAAAAAGAGACCGAAAACCTTAAGCAAGTAAGAAATAAAACGACAAAGAAAAGAAAAGGTTCAGCTTGTAAATCTGGTAAGGTGATTGGATAATGAATTATTGCATTTTTAAGATTCGTAAGATGTGGATTTCAGAGGAAGTAAAGGTACAGCGTTGGCTAATGATCGTTTGCAGGTTCCCTTAGTGGTTTTCAATGTCACTACCCACACGACTCCATCGGAACCAGGGTGTACTAGTTGGACCTTTGCAGTAGGCCAGCCCTGATCTTTGAGCAGGACGAGATCGCAATTGCCAGGGGTGGAGATGATTTTTGCCACTTGGACCTGGCTTGAAGCGTGAAGTACTCGAGACGCCATCTTCTCCATATGTGCTAGGAATGACGCTTCACAATTTGCCAAAAACTTAAACGGTACTAAAGTTAACGTACCTGTTAGGTGAGTCCGTCTCCTCTGGCTGGTGAGTTACTGTGGGCAAGTGCTTTCCATGTAAAGACATCATCGTCTGGCCGTTAGGTCAGTGCTGGAGTCAGTGAGTTGGTCGTGGTCTTTACATACGAAGAGAAAGGTGAAAGGGATGATGGAGCGTCGGGGAAGGGGCGGGGAGAGGAGGTCATGTACCTCAGGGGGAAACCCCCGAGAGGTGAATGGAACGTCTTAAACGGTTCTCCCGAGTGTCCAGAAGAGTAGATTCCCGGTTTGTAGTCAGATGGCTGCCAATTAAGAAATGCCCCGGAGTCAGGTAATGTGACTCACTTGGGTCTGATGAGAGTGGCCATAGAGGCCTACTATTAAGTATGGCTTCTTATAAGCTAGTTCTTCATGTGTGAACACTGCTACCTGTGTAGCCTTGTGAAGCCCTTTCACGGCTTTCACTCCCGCCTCCCCCAAAGTGAGGAAAGTAAGGAGGGTTAAAATGCAACGAAATTCCTTGGGGAGTTCTCACAGCTTGTCAGGACTCCTTCGTCCTTTCGTTGTAAAACCATGCTGCCAATGCCTTGAGCTCCTTATTGGCACCTTGTTCATCCCACAATCAGAATATAAGTCTGATGGAAGTCGTTGTCTCGATATAAATCGGGAGAGAGTTGCTAAGAAAGCTTCTGTGAAGCTGAAAACAATTTCCAGATGCAGAGCTTTGGTCACCATGCAAACAAAAATGTATAAATATGCTTTACTGCAAGGAGATTTCCGACAGTTTGACTGTAAATGGTCCTGTTTGATTTGCCGAATGCGGAAGCTACCGTAACTTCCTTATCGCTAAATGAAGGCATTGAAGCATGTTGAGGTGAGTCGTCCTAATCTTGAGGAAAGAGACCCCCCGCAATGGCCTCGTTTCCAAATAGTAAATAAAGTCCGAGCTGGGATTTGGTGCCGGCCAGTGGTTTGGGGTAGTGATCGCTTATATTGAATGTAACACTCCCTATCTTCCTTACGTTATCCAATTCTTAGAGTGATAGTTTTCGTAAACTATGAGTCGTGAGTAGGTGATGAGGATATGGCGAGACGAGAAAAAACCACGACTCAAAACGATACAAATAAAAAAACGTTGTTTCGAATCTCAACAGTCTTGACACTGGGAATGAGTAGACATTGTGTCTGACATAGATGGGAATCAAGCAGAAGAACGTTGGTATAGCACGTGGGAACTTGTGCCTAGGTAGAAAATAAAATATCACGAACAAGTTTTGTGTAAGGTAAAGCGAGTGAGGTGGGGAAGTAATGTTCGATCCCCCCCCCCCCCACGACAACTGTTGATCTTCTTTTCAGCTACCTCAGTTGGTTTAAAAGGGTGTTGGGCGCACGAAACTGTGAAATAAATGAACGTGGTGAGCGTGAGTGAGAGAGAACTGTATTACACTTGACCGAATAGCGATATCCGGTTGAGTATGAGTATATAAACGCGCACAAGGTCTCTCAATACGTGTGAAACTGGTGGTGAGATACTAAGTGGAGGGATAGAGAGACAGACAGAGAGGGGAGAGAGAGAGAGAGAGAGAGAGAGAGAGAGAGAGATTCAGTTGAATTGAGAGTAGTGCAAGCTGAGAGACGAATCGTTGGGAGAGCTGGGGACGGCTGTATTGGGAGAGTTGAAGGATGACTGACTTGGCAGGAACTGTCTCTTGAGAAGAGGAATGTAAAGTTGAGGGGTGGGAAAGATAGATGTGAAAATCCAGGACAGGGGAAATCCGTTGTCAGTTGGAAATAACGGACAAAAGGGATGAGACTACCGTTAGGATATCGAGAGGTCAAAGACCCAGCTAATTTGGCCTGCCAAACAAAGGGATTAATGAAGGTTCTATTTATTTCAGAGAGACTTTCTAAGTGTCACTGATTTTTATGAATGAGAACGCAAATGTGGCGTTGAACGGTTTACTATTTGGTTCTTGTTTCACAAACGCTTCTTTCACTATCGACGCGTACGATATTCAACTTAATTTTACCTCGGCACAAAAAGCCTTACACAAATCAAACCAAGTTCTCGGACAGACAGACCTAACAATCGCTCAAATGTCAGACGAAAGGAAAGAAACTTGATATAAGAAGGAGCCTCCAATTACTTGGAAGAGCTACAGCAGACGTTTCAAAGGGGAAGATTAATTGCTTTCAAGGGATACTGAGCCGTTGAAGACGGAGTTAAAGAACGGTATTGGTTTTCCAGTAATCACGTACATAAAGAGGTCGAGGCAAAGGATTATAAACCTCCACGTAATTATCTCGATTGAATATCTTAAAAAGAGCCATTTTAATAATTGGGGATTGAGATGAAAATTGATACTTTTCTTAATAATTGATATCTAATTTCATCGGGGTCGTTGTTGTTACAGAACATCCCTCTAATTATCGTTATTCCATAATGATGCGTCCCTGTACGAAAACTGCTTGAAATAATCTACATCGCAATAATCTCCAAAATAATGCGCTTTTCAACATCCAACTCGAGAAAAGAAAGCGGTATTTTTTTTCAATTTTTGTTATCCCGATTCTGGGCAGCGTAATGAGGGCTGGAGTTTCAGGTTCAAGAGGAGACCTCGTTAGGGGGAAAGAAGACCTTAAAAACCTGCTGAGACAAGGCGCAACCCTCACCCTCAGTGAAGAACGAAATAAGTATCACTGACGAGAGTGGTTGGGCCCGAGAATCAACACAAAACCAAAGCAAATGGTACGCGTTTCGACGAGTTGCCGAAAGAACGCAATTTGTCTGGTGGCAGCAAAAAGTCTGAATCTGTTTTTCGCCGCTCTCCCAGCTTTTTACTTCAACATAGGGCATCGGCAGTAACATCACATATACGAGAGGTTGTTGAGGCTGGGCTGAGCTGACGCCGTAACACATCGGCCGTAATACGCACGCTAATGGCTGTCAACCATTATTAACGCGCCAACCTTTAAAAAGATTTCTCTTACCAGCCAATGTTTATCTGTCTACTTCATCAAATATCTCAATAATATTGAAACACGTTGTTCATTCAATATCCCTACCATTTTCATGAATTTTTACTTACCTTTTTTTTCTCCGAGGGCATGCAGGCCCTTTGTCACTACGGCTGCACATGTGACGCTATCCCTTTCTCAATACCTGCCCCCCTTAGGAAGCCGCGTATGTCCCACTATGATTTGGGGTTCAATGAGAGCCTGAGAAAAGTATTCAAAGCGTTCAGCTGCCAAGGCCGTCTCGTCCTCCTCACCGCACAATCTGCACTCCACCGCCTCTGAGATGCCCAACTTGTTGAGTTGATACCTAAGTGGGCAGTGTTGGATGTGGAAACTAATCAAAAATATCAAATCCTGTCTGAAGAGTGTCAGCATTGCCTTCCCCCTTAGACAAGAAGGCGTAACGGGCCTTTTCGCCTGTCCTAGTCGTGGCTGACGATGCCAATGGGCTACTTTCCTGTGTCTCCCACCGGACCACCAGACGATTTAGGTGACTTTTCGTCACTTCTACGTGGGGTTCAGGCCCGGTGGGTAGGAATTCCGTACCTTTTCGTTGCACTCATCCCCCTATGAGCCGGCACCCAGATAAGAAAGAGCCTATTATGGGCACAGAGTCGCTTGAGCACTTGAAGACGCTCCCATACCAGCCTGGACCTGAAGGTGTAGGCTGCAATAGCCTGTCCGAGAATATGCTGATCCACTTGCCCTTGAGTCCTTTAGTCAGGATCTCATCTGCGCAGATCTTTTTAGCTAGGATTTCCGCTTGAAGTATCGTGGTGTACTCTCCCAGTGACTTGACAAGACTAATTGGACCCTACAATCCCCCCTAACACAGAAACATCAGTATACCACTGCAAGGCGCCCACCTTAGTCTGGAATCTTCCTCTCTCCCATAACGCTGAATGGCAGTGGGAGTTCTTCCGTTCTGGCATGACTTCAGTAGCAAGGACTGCTGCCTCTTCTAGCTTCAACTGTCTAGTCGTACCTTGGCAGCTTGCCTTAGTCCTGATGGAAACATTTCCTGTCTGCAAAAGCCGCTCCCAGGTATGCAGTCCTGTTAATGTGTATGAAAATATGTGAGATATTCCAAAGGGGCATTACACATTGCCCCTGTAATAGCAAGACAAGTGTGTCGCTGCAGTTGCTGGAGTTTTCCCAGCCATATGTGACGCCAGGTCTTATTATCCCCTTGTAGAGCCACTCCATCATTTTTGGAGTGATATCCCATGATGATTTGCTGCAGAGCCTCCTACATGCCCACAGAGCTGTAGTTGCCACGTGCGAGTTCCATGTGAGCTGCTTGTCTAGTATCATCCCGAGGTATTTCACCTCTGTCCTCAACTGGAGTCTCGTTCCTTGCATGGCAGGCTGTATTAATGAAAAGTCCTTCCTTCGTACCACTTTTGGATGATGTCTACAGCTCTTTCCATCCGTTCTGATACTGTATGGGCAAATTTGCCTCTCACATCATCCCCATATGCGGAGGTGTGAGATATTCCAAAGGTTTTCCATTGGAGCAGTGGGGCATTACAGACTGGCCCTGTAATAGCAAAACAAGCCTGTCGCTGCAGTTGCTAGAGTTTTCCCATAACTGCTAGCCAGCCTGTCGTCTTCTACCACACAGTGAAGCCAAATGTGACGCCAGGTCTTATTATTCTCTTGTTGAGCCACACCGTCATTTTTGGAGTCCCATGATGATTGGCTGCACAGCCTCCTAATTAAAAGTTCTTCCTTGTAGCACCACCTTTGGATGATGTCTAGAGCTCTTTGCGTCCGTTCTGATACTGTGTAGGCAAATTTGCCCCTCATCACCACTGCAACATCATCCGCATACGCGAATACTTCGTAGCCTTCAAGCTGCCTTTACCTACCTTACTCTCCTTCCTTTTCCATCCCTTCCCTTCCTAGAATTTCTTTTCCTTCCATTTACTTCACGTTCTTTTCTGTCTCTTTCCCTTCCTTTCTCTTTTGAATCTTTCAATACTAAGTAATATATTCTTCCAACTACTTCACTGACTATACCGAACATGGACTTGAAAATATTTACTCAAATTTATTAGTTTAGCTCAGCTCTATCCGAACAGATTCATAAAACGCTGCACATTTACACAACAGTTTATATTTATCTTGTACAACATGATGGGACAGCTTGACGCAGTCTTACACCATTCCATATCTTATTCATTGAAAAATACGTGTAAACGAAACATGGCTTTATAACAACAATTGACATTTTCTAAGCGACGCAGCACGGAGAGAAACGGGAACTTCCGTCACATTGTCCAGCGAGTTCTTTTATCAGTAAATCTTCCCTCACTATATTTACTGTGATGTTGTCCATCTAGACGCAGTTCTACGCCTCTGGTACCCGTTATAATCGACTCAGCATCGCAAAATACATGGGAGCCGATATTAAGCACGATGTTATTCAAGAAAACTGCCAAAACCTCGTTTTAGGGTTTTTTCCCATAGCAGCCATGGGGTTCGTTCGATGCACAAGCCAAGTTGGTGGGCACATCTAGATCCTGAATGAAATTTTTGTGCGAAGAACGGTTTTCGTGGACAACGTTAAATACGAAATGTAGCCTGGACACTGGACGGAAATTGCAGATTCAGAACTCTCACGCATTGGAACGTAAAGCGTCAAATGTTCAGGGAGAGTTGTCATATTCTGAGCCCTACCTTACACGACGATTGGTATTTCTTCGCAACAAAATACATTCTCGTTCAAAGGGCCTCCTATTTGATCCCTCTTCCCTTATACCGCTTCTCACATCACTCTTTGCCACTTTGTTACGCCCAGTTAACTCTAGAACATGAGGCAGTTACGTTCTTTTTCTAATCTCTCGTCCGTGCTCACACCACTTCAACTATGCAGAGGCCCTTCCTGTGAGTCCTCTTTCCTTGGTCTCATTCTTCGACTACTTCTTTTCTCATTCACCCGACAACATTTATTCCTCTACATTTTCCAACAAATGTCACTCAATCTCCCACACGTTGTTGATCTCTGTCCAATGTATTTGCTACGCAGTTTTTCAACCATTTTGTGCTCACTCTGTCATCTTTGGCGACTCTTCACTATTTTTCCAACAATACGTCGACAATTGTCACTCAAATTGTTCATCCACCGTTCTGTAATTATCCACTGGCTATTGGCGCATTTTCCAACGGTTCACTGGAATTCTCCAACATTGTTTGCTCTGTTTCTATTAAATTTCTCAACTTCTCCGAGCGACTGTAACTGTGTATTTTCGGTAAACTCGATTTTTGGAATTGTTGGCTCACTACTTCTATTGATCTAATCATCCGCTACACTTCACTCACTCGTTGACTTGGCAGTAGCTTATTGGCTGATACTAATGTAAAGTTTTAATGTTGTCCTCCGATATTCAACTTAGTTCCAAACTTTCCGAAGAAAAGCGACATCAAAATGAAACTGCCGTCTGGAGCTCGTCCCTCTGACGCGAATCTGTCGATATTTACTTCCCCATTATCTGCCCAGAGTTCCAGAGTTGAAGCCAACTTCGGGTGACAACTTGCGAGGTATTGGAGGAGAGATTTCGGTAGAAGTTGGCGGGAGCGTCGAATGGCAGTTGCACTCGAGAAGATGAAATCTTAGCCGTTCAAGTTGCTCGAACTATCCAAGTTGTTGATTAACAACCGAGTTGAATGTGGCGGTTATGACTCTCACGAGAGGGCCGACCTTTTATCGATCATATGAAAACTCGAGAAGTTAGTTGTTTTCCTACTCTTAAGTCCCTAACGGCATTCGCTTCGCAGTCAAACGCTAAAAGTTGATACGCAATAATCAAACTCCCGCCCCACGATATTCAAAACGTTAAAAACGAACGATCAGCAATACGACAAACCAACCATGCACTAGTGTAGTGTCCAACTCGTGTAATCCTCCATAGCAGACTACTTTCACGGACGCATGGAATTTTTGTGCAATGCATTGAGTCTTAATGTCTCCCTGTGACACTAAGTTGCTTGACAGGTTGGGAACATCGGAACAAAATCTTTCAACAATTTTTACTGAATTCCCCAAACATTTCATCGACTATTTTCAACAATTTCCGATCAATTCCCTAACAATCATTATCCAATATTCCAAAAGTTCATCGTTACGAAAGTAAGGACATATTGACTTATTTTCTATGTTGATACATTTTAAGTATTCAATTTTCAAAGGATTCAACATTTACCCCTCATTTTACCGTATTTGCCAAAATTATTATACGATACACAATTTTCGATAAACGTCTTTCTAGTTTATGGGATTTTTTTTTTTTTTTTTTTTTGGCATTGCACTCGGCACCCCTTTAATTCACGATTCTTGCTATTTTTACTTTTTCGAGCACTTTTTTCATCATTTCACTAATTTTTTTACTTCCCGCTACTCCAAAGGGATAGGAAAGTATAGTAATCGTGTGAAAAAAAAAAATTTGGGTTTTTTCAGATCTTTACATTTTGAGGCCTACTGAGTCTAAAAACCTAATTTCGGCGCGTGGTCCGTGTGTGTCTGTAGTTCGATTTGCGGGAGAACGGCTAATCCGACTGAGCTGGTTCTTGTTTTGTTTTGTTCGTTATTTTTTGTAGACGCCACAATAAGGTTATGGGCGATTTCGGTCGATGGTAAGGGGGGTGGGGGACGAAAATGTACCAAAAACTAGTGTTTTTCGCATTTTTCACGAAAACGGCTCAATGATTTTGATTAAAGTTTCAAATTATCTTCTACTAATCAATACCACAACTTTTCTTCTCCATACATGTCTCCATGCAAATACGGTGAACGTAGATATAGCCCTATGAAGCAAAAATAGGTTTTTAACGCTTTTTGGCAAAACGGCTTCAACGATTATCACCAAACTTTCAAGATGTATTCAAATAGTTAATACCCCTCTGAGAGTCCATTGAACAGAGATAAAAATCAAAATGTGTCGAAAATAACGTTTTTCCAAACATTTCCGTAAATTCCTGCGTAACTTCTTCACCAGATGTGATAAATCTTAATGGAGTGTCTTTTAGTCACCCATACCAACATTTGGTTCTCTATAATCATTTCTGTATATATATGTTGAACGGAGATATAAGCCAAGTAACTCAGAAAAGGAGATTTGTCGAATGTTAATTTATCGGTATTCCAATTTTCTCAAAAACGGCTCTAACGATTTCGATCAAACTTACGGAGTACTCTCAGCAAACTAGTCCCTACATTTTATTCTCCATAAATGTTTCTGTAGAAATACGTCAAACGAAGATATAGCGCCCGCATATGTAGCTGGTGTTCGAACTTACGGGAGTGGCGGAAAGTTGTGTGTTGCTACGCACCAGATATTTTTAATAGTTCCAGAACAATTACCCCGAACCTAACAGAAAGAATCGTGTTGACATTTGTTGGAGTGCTGGGTGTATGGTCGCGGCCTTGGTGAGGGTACTTAGCTTGGTGGCCTTAACCCCTTTCCTGCCAGCACCTAACTAATTCTCTAGGGCATTTCCAGAGAAACCGCGGCCCCCACGAAGCCAAACTTCTGGCTTCATGGCCACCAAGCAGAAGCCCCCGTGGTACCCATTCTATTTGGCTGCGACTTAAGCAGCCTCTGGACCTGAATGGGCAGCAAGCCAACGTGCCGGCATGGCCCGGAAGAGGCCTTCCACCAGCACCTACACTTTAGCTCCATGGGGATTCTGGGGATTGGACTTGCCCCCGTCATTTCCATGGAGAAAGGTGTCCAGGCCTGAAATGCGATCCTCTTTTGACCTGCCGAGGGTGGACTATTCGATATTTGGCAGCCCTCGACTACGACCTATCCCACACACTCTAACCTACTACTAAAACATTCACACAATAAATACATACAGCCCTTGACGTTGCAGAGGCTGACTACTCGATGTTCATCCCACCCTGGAACATTCCCTCCACTATCTATTCCTACCCTAAGAAACATTAACACATACACTTACTATACACTCACCTTTAAATACATTCAGTCCTGCAGTCCAGAGGTGGGCTACTTGATATTAGTCCACCCCTGGTACCGCTCCTACATAACACACACACAACTTCGCAATTCCCCCCGAGGCCCTGCACACGTTTCCTCCCAATCCCTTAAAACCTTTTCCCCAAATCTCTTCCACCACACAAAACCTCCTGCTCCGTAATCATCGTCACATTCCACTAACCCCCACCCCCTCCTGGTTCTGGGTTATCTTCCCAGGAGCATGCCCATGCTACCAGGCGCGACCACGGGTTGTGGATAGTGGAACGGCCACAGCAAAGTCCCCAGGGGCATGTCTGCGGCCAGCTGTGAATAAGGACAGCATGCTGACTGAATAAGCAGCCACGAACAATGGGCAAAACCCAAGAGATCGCAGAAGAGATCCTGAACAAAGGACTCAAGGGCAAGCGGATCTACATTTTCTCAGACAGCCAAGCCGCCTTAAAGGCCATCGCAGCCTATAGTTTTAGGTCTAAGCTGGCATGGGAATGCCTCCATGCGCTCAAGCAGCTCGGCGCCCGTATCAGGCTCTCCCTCATTTGGGTGCCGGCTCACAGGGGGCATGAGGACAATGAAAAGGCTGACCGCCTTGCAAAAGGGGGTACAGAATCCCTACCCATCGGGCCTGAACCACACGTAGGTATGACTAAAAGTCACCTGAACCGTCTGGTTGCTCGATGGGAGATACAGGAAAATGGCGCCCATTGGCATCGCCAGCCACAACTAAGACAGGCGAGAAGGCTTGTCACGCTTTCCTGTCAAAGAGCGAAGGCGATGCTGACACTCTCTAGACAAGATCTGAGAGTACTGATTAGCTTCCTCACCGGGCACTGCCCACTGCCCTCAACAAGATGGGCATCTTAGAGGCGGTGGAATGCAGACTCTGCGGTGAGGAGGACGAGACAGCAGAGCATATCCTGTGTGAGTGCCCTGCCTTGGCAGCAAAACGCTTTGAATACTTCGGTCAGGGGAACACTGAACCCCAAATCATGGCGGAAACTGCGGTGAAGGACATACTCAGCTTCCTAAGGGGGGCGGGTATGTACGACGCCTTCTACTAAGAAAGGGCCGTCACAATAGGCCCATATGCGGCCGCAGTGACAAAGGGACTTGTCCCACACGCCCTCGGGTAAAAAAAAACCCCACCCCCTCGTTCCCAGCCATATCCCTCTCCCGCTGGTAGTTTCTACAGTGAAACACCGCGCGCTGTATCTACCTAACTGCACTCACACAGCCTGTCCATCACCAACCCCAGGCTACTCTCGAAAGTCCCCGTGTCCGGTGACGAGCTGCGTGGAGTAAAATCCAAACCCCATCCATCCCGCCCCTGTACTTTCCATAATCTGTGGCAGCCACGCGTACGTCCATCTTCCTTTTATACTCTCATTCCGCCTCTCCTACCACTCATCGATTACTAACTTATCGAATCTAGTCGACAGTCACATCAATTACCTATTCGTTGATCGCCCAACGAAGGTCGTGGCAAGAGGATTTCTGAATTTTAAGCGCTTTCACTTCCAACGTAAAACGTGAAGTTATGTTCAAATTCGAACGCACTAGAAAATAGATTAGATTAGTAGCCAAAGCCATGGAAATTGCTGAACGTACTGGGTTCTCAGATTTTCTTCAGAGCTAAATGTTTTGAGTACCCTACCACATTGAAACCCCTATGTTTTCGGAGTGTTACTCACCATTACAAGTTATCAGCGTGCTAACTATAGTTAGTGTCCATATTCTTATTTTGGTCTTCCCGTGTCAATCTGTAGGCTAAACATGAAACTTGAACCATCTTGTTAGTGCAATTGTGTCTCCATTGGGAAGACCGAATATTTTCTCTAACTTCTAAGTTTTCGTAGTAAAAAGCCCTGGGACCGTAAAGAACTGAAAAAACTCGAAAAACAATTTCCATCTGATGGCATAAATGTTCGTACTTCGTAGTCCTACGGAAACCAATACAAGGATGGACACTTAGTTGGCGTATGACTTTGTTGAAAAGTGTGGAGTTGATGCAGGAAAACTTACGGTTTTGCGGAGTATAATCGGATTTCCTTATTGGAGGAGGAAAAGCTGAGAAAGCAAACCAGAGGACGGAATAAGGCAAAAGTCTGGCGTTGACGGGTTTTACTTGGTTTTCCACATGCACTCAATTTCTTCCTCGAACATTCGAGAATCTCATTTTGCGTAACAGTGGGGGACATTGGAGAGTAAGAGTAAATAATGGAGAGGCCTCGTTGAAGATGTTGAGTTTAGGGGTCAGACGTCGTTTGCGATGCTCAAATCTCCTCGCTGGTTTCGTTTCTCATTTTATCTTTTAATTCCGTCACGTTTACGCGAGGTCCCCCTTTTCTCTTTTAATAATTCGTTTCTCCGTTTGGAGTTGTAGGGAATGAGAATGTTGAACAACTTGAGCTCGTTCTTATTGCCCCGCGACTCGAGAGAAACCCGCGCGGAAGATCAAAGCAGAAAAACATTAGCAACATAAATACTGCTGAGGAAATGAAACTGTGGAAATTGCGAACAATTTTCTTCCCGAAGAAGTGGAGCATCAAAATGTGGCGCCGTTTCTTCAGGTTTTGAAAAACGGGAAGGAGATATTCTGCGAAAAAGATTTTCAAGTTCAGGAGTTATTCAAATTCGATGGGATCGAACCCTTATGGGTTACGCCCTAGAGTTCGTTGATGTGATGTGGATTGCATTCCTCTGTCCTGTGCGTATTGCAGACCTACACTCGTTCGACCTGGACGGGTTCCATCGTGCAGTAACGAGTTTGGGATTGGATACGTAATTATCGTATCGTTACAACATTCTAATGCCTGAACTTCTGTGCGTTCTTTTTTATCGTGAATTTTGACGGAGCGGAAATGAGGTTATGAGCGACTTCTATCAGTTTACTCAAATCGCACTCATGTGATACCAGCGTTGTCAGAGAAATTAGGGTATTAGTCAAATGACAATGACCGTGTATTAACTCTCGTTAGATAACGAAAGTCATATGATAAGTCTGTCGAGGTCGGGCTGAGACTTGCATCCCAATCGTCGCGAGTTTGTATCTTTCAGGTTCACTTTCGTTTGTTTTTAATCTCGATGAAAGTTGTAAACTACTAAACTTAGGCTATGCTTACACAAATAGTATTGTCAGCGAGTAAGAAATCCACGTATATCTCTTTCCACCTCATCATGAAGCGGCGGAGATCGGAAGCGACCGTAGGAGCTTGACATCCTACAACCCATTTCACTTTTAGGGTCAATGATGATGGCGGGATGGTGGGGTTGGGGATATATCGGTGAATATTTCCGCTTTTATGCACAAATTATGACGAGCAGGTAGCGAATGCGGTGCGCGGTGGAGGAGCGCTATAAATACATCGCCGCTCGGGCTCACCCCGCGATTGTCCCATTTTATTTTCGGAAGCCGATTTGGTCCCAGTTGTCTAGATCTCTGTTTTGTCTGAGACAGATGCCTTTTTCCCACGTCAGACATCTGTTCCACTAATCCGCGGATCGTTCGTTTAGGCTCAGACTCGACGCAACGCCGTATTTCCTCGCGCGGCGACTGAGGGAATGTAGGTACCTGTGAGGTAAAAATTGATGGTAAATAGGCGCCTAATGAGACTCCGCGAGTCACAAAATACCTGTGCACGCTTAAAATAATGAATTTGCGTAAACTGGGAAACTAAAATGACGAAGTTGCGTTTCTAGTCCAATTTATTCTTCGCATGAGACGTCACAAGATTTTGGATTTTTTATTAGGAATCTAATTGATATTACCGGCTTACTCTTTTGTGTAAATCGAAGCAAATACTTGGGGCTCCGTGGTAGCAGCAGTGTATGTCTTTTTGTCGTCAGGCAGCCAGCAAAAAAAAGGACAAAAACGGAGAGCACCGAGTCGGCCTAAATAAATTGAATTGCGGATTGTGCTGGAAACGAAGGATACATTTAGGGGCGGGAAAATTGAATTGCAGTGAAGGTTGCGTAAAACTCGCGCGCGGCCTTTGTAAGAAAAGCACGTTACGGTGAGCAGTGGGAAACGGAATGAATGAAAAATGGGACGAAGGGAAGGAGTTTCCGCTCAACAGCCTCTTGGCGCCCCTCACAGGCAGATTTCGAAACAATCGTTACGAATACGGGATACCAATGTTTCGAATCAGAAAAGAGTTTTAGAATTCAACCGCCAAGCAAACACGATTGAATAAAAAATAATAATACATTGACCTGAAACAAATGGGCTCACTCTGGCCCAACGAGAAACAAATAATTTTTACTAGTACCAATTATAGAATTTTATGAGTTGCTGTTAATTATTTTATGTTAATTGTTAAATTCCCCGTGCGTGTGACTAGCTCATACGAGCAGAATTTCTATGGATAACACTGTACGATTGTAGATTTTCGTAGAATCTTTTAATAACTCATGGTTTCTACTAACTTAATTTTCCCACGGATGAAAGTGTTGCACTGTCCTTGTGCTATTTTGTCACTACAAATATTTCTGTAACCAATCGCTAGTACCGCGAAAAAATGGGATTATGCGAGGAGAAAGTAAGCGGTTTAATTTTGGCAGGAACATTAACTAAATTTATCGGAGAAAGAAATGTGGGAGGAAGAATAGTTATGGGAAACAAATGTGAGTGTGCGGCTTACCTTTTTCCAGCGAATTAAACGCAAATACCTGGGGCCCCAGCAGCAGCAGACGCCGTTTCACAGTCGGTGCCAGGGGAAAAAATATGAAGGGGAAGGAACGGGAAGCACTAGATTAAAAATAAATAATATGCGCTTTGAGAAATATGAATTATGAACTTGTCGGGCATGGAAATCCGTGAAAAAGGGTAGTAATAAAAAATCGCGGGGGGTGGGGGTAAGAAAATGTCCACGTTGGGCGAGCGGAGGAAGCGGAATGAACGAACAGAAAGTGGCGCGGAGGAAAATCCTCCTAGCGCGCCACAGAGGAGGTAATTTTGATAGAGTATTTTTGGGGTAGCTAGTTTAATGCGGAATGCACCAGAGAATGTGTTCCCTAACGCTAAACGTACGGTTTTCATATTTTCTATTCTGTAGCTCTAACACTTTGAAGTAACTTCTTGCAGCCGACCAGTAGCTTTGTCCACATGCGAACCTTCTAGCGTATAAATCTTCCTAGCTCCGTGAAAATTATGCAGAAGAGTCAAGGGCACGTAGTCACGTCATGATTAAAGAAGATTGAAGAATGCAGCAACTGGTTTTCGGTGTGGTCGTGCGGGGTGTTATTTTAGTGGTATTTTCAGTGGCATTCAAAGGCTTCGCGTCGGAGCAAGGTGTAAGGGTTGGGAAGTGGTATCTGACTTAGTGGAATCTTCGTTCACCGGATAGATGCAGAAGTAGTTGTGGAAGACACAATGTAGGTGTAAGTTGCTGGAAGATGCTTTGTCAGGTTGACTGAATTCTATCATGCGGTTACTTTGGAAATTTCCAAAAACATTATGTGTGAGACGAAGTGGTTGTTATCTCTGTTCAATAGACCTGTCAGAGGTATATTTATCGATAATTCACGTAGGTATTGACTAGTTGAAGGCTAATGAGTGTTGTGCGCATGAATGGAGGAGCTTAGAACTGAGAAATAAACGGACTTGGTGAGCGTGCGTGAGGACTGTATTTCCACTTGACAGAGCAACGATATCAGTTTGAGTGAGAGTATACAAGCCCTAACAATGGAGTCTCAATACACGTGCACTGGTAGCGTAGGAAACCAAATGGACAGAGATTGATTGATTGATTGATTATCTTTATTTATCCACCAGGGGAAATTAGGGGCATAAGGCCCTCTCTACCATTCCCCCAGGGATCAATATACAACATCCTCTTGTGCTAAAAAATTGCATCGCCCCACTGTTTTACAAACTTTTCCACTAAAGCGACAAATTTCTCTTCCCGAAGAAAGCTCAATCATACGAAAACACCGTTCATGCTAAAATGCATTACACTCATACCAACACACAACTGCTGCTATTTTAGAGTACTTGGATATTCGTCCTCCTCTCAGCACGTACTAACTACCTTAACTAGCATACGCAAACACAACGAACTAATCATCTTACATCAACACATTATACGCTGGGGATCGAGAAATTTGCCATTACATTCATTTGAAATATACCGAACAACGTCATAAGCAATCCATATCATATAGTCCTCGGTAGTGTTCGCTTTACTTTTGTTAACAATTTGGCTTTCTACAGACATCTATTTTGAATAAGCGATACCTATACACGATAATTACACAAAAAACAAACACAATAATTCTTTACCACAATAATTCACCAATCATATCCCGCTAATAACTTTTCTCTGAAATTATTTCCAAACTGTTCGGTCTTCAGAGAAAAATCAAACAGATTCAATTTTCATTATGGATCTTGATTGCCTGCCAGACGAATGATCTTTCCTATGCTATTGTGTGGGGGACAGGCACCTCCAACACTCTTCCTGTATTGCGCGCCCTTCTATCTTGCACCGCTGACATATACACAAATTGCCTGAACAAATAGTCTTGTTTACGGAACTTCAAAATCTTGAACCGCAATGGCTAACTTCTTCCTCTCGGCAGTTTTTAGACATCCCAACTTCTTATAGGCTGGCGTTACGTGCTCATCCCAGCGAAGTCTCATCACGAAACGCAGCGCCCCGCTCTGTAACTTGTTTATTTCCCCGTCTTTTAGGTCGCAGTAGGCTGCTGTGGCGTAGTCAAACGGGAAAATGAGAGCCTGCACAAGCCTTTGGCGCACCTGCACGGGGAAATCACCAGCCATACGTCTGAGCTGGTAGGTGGACCTGAAAACAGAGGTGCGTACATGCGTAATGTGTGCATCCCAGGAAAGCATACTCTGCACTAGCACTCCCAGGTTTTTCGCCACAGCTACAACCTTCACCAACGGCCACTCCCCCCAGCACCAGCTTCAGCATTGTACGCAGGTCAACCTTTGCCAATTCCTTCGAATATCCCAGTACCATCACCTTCGTTTTGGCGTTATTCACCCGCATGCCATGGGACTGCGACCACCTGCTGAGTTCCTCGAGGTCTCTATTCAAAGCCGCTATTGAATCTGGTATACCTTCAACCATACATGATCGGTACGTTTGTAGATCATCAGCTTACAGCGTATAACCCGTCCCCGGTTGGAATCTGCCGGGTAAAGACCTCAGATACAGCGTGAAAGAGACAGCCGAGAGCACGGAACCCTGTGTAGTGCCAAATTCTGCCACTCCATTCGACACCCCCAGAGACTTCAGGATTGTAACCAGTATATCTGTCTTCAACATGTCGAAGGCCGCAGAGAGAGAGAGAGAGAGAGAGAGAGAGAGAGAGAGAGAGAGAGAGAGAGAGAGAGAGAGAGAGCGAGAGAGGAGCTGAGTGTTGTGGAAATGAATCTGAAACTGAGGGGTGGGAAAAGACAGTTGGGAAAGTCCAGAAAAGGGGGAAATCCGTTGTCACTCGGAAATAACTGAGGAGCGGGACTTCCACAGGTTCTCATAAAAGGGTTGGGATCAGAGAGGTGTTTGGGGAGAAACAATGACTTTTCGCTAGAGCTAGTGCGGAAATTCGGTAGGTCAAAGACCTAGCTAATTCGGCCTTCTGAACAATGAGAGTTTGATGACCGTTAAACCAGTTTTGCCAACAATTTAAAAAAAAATCGACTTCCCCGATTAGCCCGATAAGCCTACATCTCCGTTTAACAAAATTTCCCAGTAGTAGAGGACAATTTGAATGTTTAATCAAACACTCTTTGGCTGTTTTTCCAAAACAATGCGGAACCTCCTCGTTTTTTGTACATCCTCCCACCCCGCCCTCACTACATCGGTGGAAACTGCTCATAACTTATTTACGCGTTTTCAAGAAATTACTCTGATGGCTCCATGTTCAATTAGTGCATGTAACCCTTTTCCCCCGAAGTCTAATACTTTCCCAACGGAACCTCTGAATAAAATGTAATAAAACGAGAAATTTATAAACCAAACCCGTCACAAAATTATTACAGTCACTCAAGTTTTACTTGCAGAAAAAATTAGGAACAAACATAACGATAAATTTGGGGCTGTACATTGATGGTGCGTGAAAAGAACACAAACGTGGACAGTGGTTGATCGCCAGGAGACCTAGATAAATCAGGAAACTCCACCCAGGGAGTAAAAACATTTGTTCGACGTTACAATAAAAAACAGCTCATTTGAGAGGATGGGAAGTATTTGCCGTCGAAAAGTCGTTTGATTCATGTGCACTAGCCTCATTTCGTGCTCAGCGCTCGGTGTCATGAATTTCCAATGTCGTTAAAAGCTCGCTTTTCCGCCCCCTACAGAGTTCACGGACACAATTTCCCTATTCAGCTTAACGCAAGTTAATCCGTTGAACGATCGCAGGCCCATGAGGCGCATCTTAATTAGTTCCACGGACTTCAAAGGGCCTCTTCTCAATCGAACAAAGCCCCTCAAATGGGGATTTTCAGGAACGATAGGGCCTATGGAAGTTGGGAAAGGGGCTAGTGTCTTAGCAGTTTAACGGGAAATGAATGCGTTTGGAGGGAAAAATGGTCTTGAAAGAAGCTCAATGGGCGTTTTTTTAATCAATTTCAGAATGTTGCAGAGGAAGGAAGAGCTGAGGTTCGCTCAGACGAATTGAAAAATCAGCAACGCACAGCCACTCCCAGTCTTCCCAGATCCTGTGTACCGCCTGAATTTTATTGTAGGCACCCTAGCGGTTGTAGTCTAGTGGTAATCAGACGAAAGTTGGGCTAACGGATCGGAGCTGAGGATTGCCGTAATATTTGCCTGAGTCAGCCGCTCTCCAAACATTTCCAAATCCCCACTCGTAACACCTGGTCTACGGTCACTGAACTTACTAGTTTTCAATAAACTTTAAAGCCAAAATCACAGGGAATAGTAAACGATTAAATACTCAGTTAATAAGTAGCTTTTTTCACCTAATTAATGGAAAGTTTTTTGCAGCTACTGCTTTACTGATAGCAGCGTGGAACTTGAATGAACGTTTCTCTTTTGAAGCAAATGCATTTGGTAGTTTCCCCTTCTCTCGAAAGCCACTTGCAATTACACTTACTAGACCCCTCGTCACACATTGAAAATAAAAGGAAAAAACCGCGCTAGAACCGATTTTCGTAGAAAATTTGAGAATTTATTGTGCTGCTCTCGTCATTTTCCCACGAATGGGAATTTTATGGTATAATTGCCTTATTAAGAGCTATCAATATAAAAAATTTAATCAAAATCGTTAGAGCTGTTTTTGGGAAAAATTGGTGTTTTGATCACCATGATAACTATGGTTAACCTTCGGTGGATTTTGCTCATACCCTTATTTTGGCGCCCCATGGTAACCTGCGGGCTAGATATCAAATTTGAGCTGATTTGGTACGGTGGTTCTCTCTAAAAAATCGTTCACAGACACACACACAGACCATTTTCCCAAATAGTGTTTTTCGGACTCGGGGGGTCTGAAACGTAAAGATCTGAAGAGAACTCAAAATTTTTTTTCAGCCGATTACATAACTTCCATTTCTACTTTGTAGAGCCAAGGAAAGTAAAAATGAAACTCGATCGATTTAAAGTTTTAAAGCGGCACGTCTCTCTCCGTTAATTCACCACCAAATGGTTATTAGGTTTCCACTGCACCATGACATTATGCGGTAAAACATTACTTCTCATTTAAGGAAGGAGGTGATAGAGCTTAAAGTTCCGGAATTTACTGGGGCGCTTCTACTTGTGTCACGACCAATATTGAACGATCAACATACGAATAAATCATAAAAACGTTAACGTGATATTTTGGGAAAGAAGTGTTCACAGTTTCAAAATAATAGCGTAGGAAATAGTCATGAGGGAAGGTGGTTGGAATCCCGGAATTATTTGGCTTTCCCTTAATTATATTATGGACGTTAAATAATGCTCATGGTTGTGACGTACTTGGGGAATTCTTCTACAAATTACCCGCGCACAGAACACGAGTGAAAGTCAGGGCCCAAAAGAAAAGAACAAATTAAATACACTCAATTATATTCACTTGATGAAAATAAATAAAATAATCCTCTCAGGAAAGTACTGGGAAATGAAATTATAAACCAAATAGGACCTCTTGAAATGAACTTCTTTTAGAATGAAACAAATAACCTATGCTCGGATTGTAATAAATGACAATTAAGGGACAGTGGGAAAAATGAAACACCAAGCTCTAAACGCTTACCTCACTTCACAAAATATAAGGGGAATTTAAATACTCGATCACTGGCTTAAAAACCCTGCAAATTATTACACAACGGTTTATTATTCGGATAATCAGCTTGACCTGGCATTAATGCTCCGAGACCCATCCTTTTCGATTCAACATCGAAAAGTATCATAATGAAAACCAAAAAAGGTCGAAAAGAACTGAATCGTAATATTAAAATAAACAAAAAAACGAAAGTATCTAGAAAAAACTGAATTTTAATATGAAAACATGCACGCTAAATACTAATATCAAAATTTAACCAAAAATCTATGAAAAAAACCAAAATGAGAATGAAACGAAAGAATCTAAAAAATTGAATCGTATTAAAACCAAAACGTCGGGGAAATTGGAACGGGGGCGCTCGAAGCGAACCCGGGGGGAGTCGAGTGTTGGGAGGGAAGCGAGCGGGAGGCGCGCTGCTCGCTCGCCTCGAGAGCGGTTGGTTTTTTAAAGAGACGGGCGGGGCGGAGGGAATTCAAACGACGAAACGCTTGTAGCTCCCGCGTTTTACTGCGTTTCGTTAATTTTTTTAACCGTTTCTTGCCCATTACAACCACGGGCTTCGTCCGATCGGATTGCCGAGATGGCGGGCACAACTAGATACCAAATCGGATTTTTGGGCGAAAGAACGAATTTTTTAGACCACGTTAAAGGCACAAAACGGCCCGGACGGGGGACGGGGGATGGGGGACGGGGGACGACGGACGGGGGACGACGGACGGGGGACGGCGGACGGACATTGCAGATTTGGATTCTCCATGTCTTGAAACGTAAGGTATCAAATTTTGAGGGGGGGTTGTAAAAAATTTTTCGTGACCGAAAACATAGGGTTATTATTCAGGATGAATAATAAACCAAAAAGGGGAAGATTCGTCAGCGATGTCGGTAGCCGTTATACGACTAAAAAGCGGCTCCTCCGCTAATATAAACAGCGGCGAACTGCCCAGGTGGCGGCAACAGTGTAGCCACCGTCGGCAGTCCACCGCAAACCATTACATGGTATAGGAAGTGCTTTGTACTTCAAAACCCTGATTCTAAAATCGATTTTCTTTGAAATGTTTGTGCTGCTCTCGTCACTTTTACTCCGATGAGAATTGTATGATACTGACGTGTTATTTAGAACTTTCCATATCAAAAGATAATAAAAATCATTAGAAGCATTCTAGAGAAAAAATATTGGGATAGCTTTCGGACGATATTGCTTACTTTGGCGTCCCATAGTGACCTGCAAACTAAATAGGAAATTCGCGTCGGCTTTGGACACACACAGTCCATTTTCTCTAATGAATTTTTAGGGACTAATTTTACTCTGTGAAGATCTGAAGAAAATGTTTTTCAAGCGATTGCACAACTTTCCTTCGTATCGCTATTGCTAAGTAGAAATGAGTTCCTGCTCAGGTTTCTGATTATCATGATGGATGTATCGAATCACCTCCTTTATGACTACTACGCTAGACTCCATTGACACTATACGTTCTACAGAGGATCACTCGAATCTCTTGCTAGCTCAAAATGAGGCTGTAGTTAAAATTCCTTGCGCACAGGGTGTCAACTGATAGAACGATTGTATAAGGGGGATGACGGACTGGCTACTATCTGGTGTTTGTATTCGTTGGAACAGCTTCAAAACTCATAGTCAACGTCCGGGCCTCTACAACGGTTCAGTCCACCAAAACATATTAGCGTAACAACGTTCCTAACAGCAACACCCGAAGGAGAACAGCAGCCCATACCATTGAAAGAAATAAGCACACTTTTCGCCAACCATTTCATCCACCTGACGCCTAATTCCGGAAGTTTTGTTTCAGGGTTCAAAAACAAGAGTGGTGAAAACGTGCGGGTGTGGTGTTCGCATGCTCAGGAGTGCCACCATGACTACCAGAAATGTACATAATTTCCCCGGCCCAGGAGGTCATCCAGTTTACTCTCCCTAACAGTGGCACGAACCAGTCTACTCCGTATTGTAAGTAACTCAACTTTGATCAACTATTTCTATTTTGTTTCATGGTAAGAAACATTAAAACTCACTAACGTGTGTTTGATTGTCTAAATAACCTGCAGAAAGAACGACCAGTCAATGGCCAACATACTTGAAAGACAATTCTCGCTTTTTTATTAAAACAATTTATTTTGTCAGCTTAAAATCAATATCCAGCTGTAATTCACATCATTTACAACCACAAAGGGATATAAGCATCATTGAAATGAGATTCTTAGCTTATATATTCACAATGTAGGTTATTAACTTGTATGCTGGATGCTGCCATGAGTGTGCCAAGGTTGATGGGGTTTTCACTCAACTTCTGAGGAACGACTGTTTGGCTAGGCTCAAGCTAAATCAGTGCGAAAATCACTATCCTCAACCCCAGATTAGTTTCTCTGAGGTCGACCGTTCTGACCTAAGAGTTGATGGATCATCTTTTGAGGCTTATGGAACACAAGGATTGGTGTTCCAGAGCCGACAATGTACTTTCCCGTATTTGATGGGGTTTCTTATGTTCCCCTTCCCATTTCCCACTTCTCATCCCTCACTTTGGCCTCCTCCCTTTCCTTAAGCTCTCGTCCATGCTCAGAGCAGCTCAGAGAGACCTAGTGTCTTTCTCTGTTTTAGGCTTGCACAACAAAAACTCCCTCGAGTTAGACGAAATAAATTTAATTTAAATAATTGATGATTGAATATGAATGTAATGACGGGTATTCAAATGTATACGGTTTTGCACCTGTCGCTGGTACCCTATCAGATGCCCGGAATTTGAAAAATAAGCCGGGTTTTCTTGTCTGGAAAAGGTTGAGGCGGCGAATCGCTAGTAGCTTCCAGCGACAACTTCTCGACTCTCCAGCGTCTAGCCTGCGAGTCCCTTCCTGCGTTCCTCAATCCCTCGCCTTACCAGCACATTCACAAACAAATTTTGGACTCCACAGTATGTGTTGCGTTCACTCCTAATTATTTTACTCCGAACTCCATCTCTATCATGAAAGTGAACTGAACGCTTAACTAGCCTGTGTATTTTCCATTAGTACCCGCTCCAGTTCGCCTCATTTAACAACTAAATAATCGTCTTGTGTGGCACCCAACGCCAGTTAAAAGGAATCTCCCGCATAGCGCACTGGGTATTTAAATATAATACATTAGTTGGTTTCTTTCAAATGGCCCCACGCTCTACATTCCGGTGAGTGAACGACGTTCTGGAGATGGGAATTGCAACAGGTGCTTCCAATTCGCAACCCTGTGATCGTTCTGTTGAACGCCTTCGGCTAATATTCTGTTATTATCTGTGTTCTGTCTTTCAACCAAATACTGACGACAACAGACGACTGACTGACAAATATTCAATACTAGCGGCACGGATCAGCACATTAGAACTTCACTGGCCACATAAGGCGTACGCCCCCCAGCGGGTTCTCGGACTGAAACTTATTCCATAATAGCGAACGGGTGGGGCGTTGTACCGCTCGCAGCACGGAGCAGTATATACCCAAACTTCAACACTGATCTGTTGAAACGGCTTTGCATAACTTCTTCACGCACGAGGGAAACAACTCGGCGAAGTTGAGTAAGCGCATCGCGGTGAGATGATTAGCGTGCGACAACGCGTATTAGTGATTCGATTAAAGAATAAACACGAACTAATGAACCAACGGATGATCAAATAAATTATAAATTGAATGGACCAATAAGAGACAAACCAACAGACTAATGAATAATGGATACACATAATTGGATTCGTGGAAGATAAATGAGTAATTACTACAAAATAACAAATATAGTGACTTAACTCTATCGGTTGACCCCACGATTATCACTGAATAAACACTTTGAGGAGAAGTTGGCAGCAGCGAAACTTAGCACAAATATTCTCTGGTTAAAAATGATGAGGAAGAGTGAATTTCCGGTAACTAAGAAATGGGTAAATTTTATTCAATTGCTAGAGCTTTAATGACGTACGCAGATGTGGGGATACGAAGAACACGATTTGGTGGAAAAGGCACAAAGATTCTTAAAAAGGATAAAAAAGTCCTAATGCTTCCTCCAAACACACTAAATTACGCTTTATGTCTGGAAACTGGCAGACGCGCTCTTTTAACATTTACTGTACCGTTTGCCAATTGTTCATATGTGATAAAAACTGACTTAGCTCTGAAAGACAATAACAACATACAACTGACACGTGCACTGTCTAAAATGTATGTACAATGACTTTAAAACTAAACAAACTGTCGTATTTTCAGTCCTCTTTCTATTAATCGAATGTTCTTGAGCACTTTTCGATAACCGGACACAACAACTTTCAAGACGGAAATCCAGACACCATCTTTTCTCGTTGTTACTCGCATCTCCATCGTCCTCCCCTAACAACCTCATCACAACTTTCGTTCCTTTGATTCGGCACAATAATAAATTTAAGTTGCATCTAGACTATGTAATTAAAACAATGGATGTCCCTTCTAATCGACCCCCGAATTTCTTTACCAATTTAGCTTTGAAACGCGAAGTATTTTGGGTGTAAGATTGTGTGACAAATACGGGATTGAAATTGAGGAGATCACCAAAGAAAATGTTAGGTGTCGGAGTGCACACGTTTTGGGTGAATTGCAGCAAGTGCTACCAAATAAATGTCTTAGGGAACGATAAAGCTGTGGAATGTGTAAGTCACTCAGAATCAATCATCATATTATGCACTATATTCATGATAAAAATAAGCCTCAGATAATCAGTTTGATATTTAGGATTATGTGCGAATTATTGGGTCTTAACCCCATTCCGTGGAGAGATGCAGAAAGGCAAAATTGTGCATTGTGTAACAGGGGTGAAAAGGAGGGCATGTTTCACTTGATTGCGGTTTGTTCAATTTTGGTTTATTATTCATTCTGAATAATAACCCTATGTTTTCGGTCACGAAAAATTTTTTACACCCCCTCTCAAAATTTGATACTTTACGTTTCAAGACTTGGAGAATCCAAATTTGCAATGTCCGTTCGCCGTCCCCCGTCCACCGTCTCCCGTCCGTCGTCCCCCGCCCCCGTCCGCCGTCCGGGCCGTTTTGTGCCTTTAACGTGGTCTAAAAAATTCGTTCTTTCGCCCAAAAATCCGATTTGGTATCTAGTTGTGCCCGCCATCTCGGCAATCCGATCGGACGAAGCCCGTGGTTGTAATGGGCAAAGAACGGTTAAAAAAATTAACGAAACGCAGTACAACGCGGGAGCTACAGCGTTTCGTGGTTTGAACTCCCCCCGCCCCGCCCGTCACATTAAAACACTCGAGGCGAGCGAGCAGCGCGCCTCCCGCTCGCTTCCCTCCCAACACTCGACTCCCCCCGGGTTCGCTTCGAGCGCCCCCGTTCCAATTTCCCCGACGTTTTGGTTTTAATACGATTCAATTTTTTAGATTCTTTCGTTTCATTCTCATTTTGTTTTTTTCATAGATTTTTGGTTAAATTTTGATATTAGTATTTAGCGTGCATGTTATCATATTAAAATTCAGTTTTTTCTAGATACTTTCGTTTTTTTATTATTTTAATATTACGATTCAGTTCTTTTCGACCTTTTTTTGGGTTTCATTATGATATTTTTCGATGCTGAATCGAACAGGATGGGTCTCGGAGCATTAATGCTAGGTCAAGCTGATTATCCGAATAATAAACCGTTGTGTAATAATTTGCAGGGTTTTTACTTTCCCTTGCTCTACGAAGTAGAAAGGAAAGTTATGTAATTGGCTGAAAAAAAAAAGTTGAGTTCTCTTCAGATCTTTACGTTTCAGACCCTCCTGAGTGTGTGCGTGTGTGTGTATGTGTGTGTCAGTCTGTAAATTCCCATTTGTGAGAGAATGACGAGAGCAGCACGATAAATTATCAAAATTTTCGACGAAATTGATTTTAGCGTGGTTTCTAGAGAAAACAACCGTACCAAATCAGTTGAAACTCGATGTCTAGCGTACAGGTTACTATGGGACGCAAAAATAAGGGTAAGGGCAAAATCCACTGAAAGTTAACTATAGTTATCATAGTGATCAAAACACCAAATTTTTTTCTCAAAAACTGCTACAACGATTTTGATTACATTTTTTATATTGATAGCTCTTAATGAGACTATCGCACCATAAAATTCCCATTCGTGGGAAATCGACGAGAGCAGCACATTAATTATCAAAAGTTTCGACGAAAAGCGTTTTTGCCGCGGTTTTTTCCTTATAAACTCCGCTGGAATGTTAGTAGAATGTTTTTAAAAAATTGGTATTGTAGTCCAATCCAATATCTATAGGGTGAGTGTTTAAAAACGCTCATGAGATACATGGGGCTCACTCCAGAAATTCCTGAGTTTCAACTACTGCCGTTTTGCTTACTACCAGTTCTAAAAGTTTTTACCCTATAACTCTGCAAAAGTAATTACTATCCATCTTCAAAAAATTTTTGTTTACAGCCTCATTGGTTATCTGTGTACCAATTGCTCAATAATGGTCCTGCAATGAGTACGAGCAGCACAATAAAATCTGGAACTGTAAGAGCTACCGCTTCCTGCTGCCGTAAAGCGCTGTTTTACCAAGTTCAAATTAACTGTGTGATAAATGAGTTGATTAAATCGAATTAGCCGTGTACAAAGTGAATTATTGTAGAGCTAAGGAAAGTTGTGTGTTGCAACGCACCAGATATTTTTTTTTAAGTAATGCATTTATTCAAGAAGACTACAAAAAACAAGAATACAAAAAGAAACACAAATACTGCATAATGTACAGTAACAAGACTGACCAACAAGAAACCCCCCCCCCCTCGATAAGTAAAAACTTGTGCTGAGGGGAGGAGCCGTTATAACTTTCTAGCTACAGATAGGTACCAATCGCAAACTTATATAGTACAATATACTGAATTATATGATAGATAGTTCATTAAAAAATCAGAAAAAAAAGTTAAAAAGGAGAATCATCTGAGCATTTCCACACGGACGTACTCTTTGATGCGCCGCTTAAACCCTGCTAAATCTTTAATTCCTTTGGAAGGATATCAAACAGCTTTATTCCATTGTACGCGAAAAAATGCTGACTTCTAGTGGTGAATCTAAAAGGCAACTTCAGTATAAGGTTACCAGATGACCTCGTCTGCCCATAATTCTTTTCAAAAAGCAGATAAATTTTTGAATATAAGTTATGTAGGCGTAATAAGAGGGAGATTTAATAATAAAAGGGGCTGCATTTGCAGAAATCCCTTCTCCCAACTTCCATCAAACTGCACCTCGCTCCTCCAGGAGAGAAGCTCAGTGCAGTCGTCTACCATCCTTAGCTTTCGCTGGTCGTCATTGGCAAACTCCCCCGTTTCACCCCGTATTAGCTCAGTCCATACTTGGGATATTTTCCACGTGTTACCCCGCACATCTTTCTGTATTATAAATCTTTCAATTGTTCACCAAAGATTAAATAAAGTTTTTTAAAAACTAAATCTCTGGAATAGAGAACATAACTTATATATATATGGAGCATTTTTTTTGTAAATGTGAAAGATGTCCAATACCTCGAATGCCTTAAAAACTGCTGAGGAGGGGAATCTCAATTTCTTACGCAGTAAAATTTTGATACTTTTTTTCTGGGTTATATGCAAAGGCTCTAGGTAAGTTCGGTAGGCGGATCCCCACACAAGAATACAATAGGATATCACAGATTGCACTAGAGCATGATAAAACATTTTAAGTGTGCTCATAGACATGAAATTTCGGATTTCACGGCACAGGGGTATGATTTTACAAAGTCCGTTGCATATATTGTCAATATGGTATTTCCAGGACAAACATTGGTCCACAACCACCCCCAAATACGTAGCTTGTGGAATCTGCTTGATACCAGGGCAACTGCAATTACTTTCACTACAGGTTGACACAATGTGGCATTTGATATTTCCTAGAACAGGGACAGAGGTATTACGCAAGGAAAATGCAACAAAATTGGATTTGCTAAAATTTAACTGTAAGCCGACTCCATTCAGCCGATCCGTGACCACAAGCAAGCAAGCAGACGCCGCTTGCAAGGATGCATCCCAATTATTTCGCGAGACCACGACAGCTGTATCATCAGCATAGGTAATTATGTCCCCATCAAGTTGAACGCCAAACGGATTATTTATAAAACAGATAAATAAAAGGGGCCCAAGAACTGTGCCCTGCGGAATTCCATAGGAGAAGGAAGATCCCTCACTCAAAATTGCGTTTATTTTCACTTTCTGACATCGCCCACGTAAATAACTCTGCACCCAAACAGCAATGCTACTAATGCGCGTATACTTTCCACTAACTTCCTATGAGAAACACAATCAAAAGCTTTCCTCAAATCAAGGAAAACTGCCAATGGGTTATTTCCTTTGTCGAGCTCGGAAAAGACCCTCTCCGTTAGCGCGGCAACAGCGTCCTGAGTGCCCCGACCTGCACGGAACCCAAACTGTCGGCTATGCAACAAGTTTTTCGTGGAGAGTTCAGACTTCGGTGGATGAAAATAATGGGAATGGATAGACAAACATTCTCGTTATATCTTGATGGAATGAATCGGAATGCATTATATAGTTATGCCAGAGAGGCGATAAAATATCGCATGATGTTGATTGATGAATTCAATTATTCGATAGAATACTCCACTTGACTACCTAAAATAATTCCTAGTTCCTGTTTGTTTGCTATTTACTTGTATTGTCGTTTCCTTTAACATAATATTAAGGATTAGTGGACAGTTAAACCTCGGCAAAACGGGCATGTCTCATTGCCTAAATGTGCATGTTATCACAGAATTATTTCATTTTTGTAATTTCGAGGAAAATATACACTCTATTGATTGATTGACTTAACCATACCGTTCATTCAGCGGATTTTATTCCTTAACTGTTTAATACAACATGTTTTGCCGTCAATTTATACGGACGGACCTTAATTGAATAACCACTCTACTGGTAGTTTAAAAACTGTCTATATGACTTATCTAGGAAGCTTTACTGCCACAGAATTAAATGGGAACCTAAAATAAGCAAGCAAGGGAAACGACCCGTTAGTTTTTGCATTTATCTTAACATCACTATTAAACCTCTTGTATGGATGAATTATTGGACGACCATTATCATTTTTTGAAAGCGGTAGTCTATGAATCGAAGAGTGGATCGATAAATGAATAAATATTTTAATGAAAGAATGAATGAACAATGAACGAATGAAAGATTTAATAAGCACGGATGAAGAATCACTGAACTAACAAATGATCAAGTGAACAAACGAAGGATTAATAAATGGATGGGTAAGTGATTGAACGTATGGGGTGGTAGATGTGAAAATCATCAAATAAAATGGATTAACGTAGTGCTAATGAATGAACTAATAAATGAAAGAACATGCCTTGTAATGCAACGTGATTCAATCTACTGATTAATTAGAATTATTGAGAAATGATCAAATGAAAATAAATCAGTAAATTGACGAACAAATGAGCAAACGCACGAGTGCATGGACAAATTCAATGAGATAATATATGAGAAGGAGAAGTCAGTGTGATCACCACAAAAGGTGAAACGACGAAGAATTTTTTGCTCATTCAGCCAGCACAACCGAAGGATTCTGGTCGATACACGTGCAATCCCTCGAACTCACAATCAAAGTCTAACAACGTGTAGTTCATCTGGAGTGTGGAGTTTTGTCATCACCCGACCTTTTCGAAACCGTGTGATTTCCCCGGATTGTTGTTTGGGGACAGACACAAGGGAGGATTGGGGGATTGACACATGCTAGAATTGGTCTGAGTAGGTTTCCACTGCTGCGATGCTAGGAAAATATTGACCTCTGAGTAGATATAAGCGAGATCCTGATGGAGGAGAAGCTTCGGGACATATGTCCTGCTGTACTGACTAATCTAGCGAGATCATCGCTTTGGGCCGAAAAACTTGTTTTCCCGTGGACATGCGAAGTTGTTAACCGTCAAGTAAACGGCCGATTAGAGTATCAAATCGGGAACAGGGTGAATGCATAATATCACATGCGGTTTTTTTTTCAAAATGGGCGTGCGGCTCTCTCCGCTCGAAGCTCGTCATTTTGGGCTCTCCTCCAAAATTCTTTCATAATTCGGACTCGCGCGGAGCTGTCGTAATTAACGAGAAATTCCCCGCTTCCTCAGAGACCTCCGAGAAAATACGCTCTCGACGAAATGAGAAAAGAGAAGTGAATTATTCAATTTGCTCTGAGAGGGGGGGGGGAGGAGGGAAAGAAAGAAACTATTTGCCGAGAGTTGGAGAGTCGCGGAGGTCGGCACTAGACCGCGTTTTCCGGCTCGTTGTAAATAATTACGGAAGATGCGCAAAAAGGGAAACGATGAGGTTAGCGAGTTAACGTTAGGGTTAACCCTCGAACGTTTCGTTTCGAGAGCTCCAGGAACGAGGAACGCCGCAAAACGTGGAGAGTTCGGCAGATCGTTTCATTTCGAATAAACTCAACTCGGGGCTTTTGTGCTTTTTAAGTGGTTTTTTGTTCCACTTTTGCATCATGTTTCATTGTGTTCTTCGACCGACTCTCTTCTTTTTAATCTACGAGCAGCTCTTTCTCTGACCGCTTTCTCAAATACCTCCTCTTCCATCCCGTCCGCGGTTCTTTAGCGGTGGACCGTAAGAAGAGTTGTAATCGGATTAACCTTTACAACTCGGATTAAGACAAGTTTTGAGTCAGACATCCGCAGTGCTGGGAGCGAGTAGACATTTATATTATTTATTAGAGGCAATGTTGTAAACAAAGTGAAATCTTGGGGTGTAACCGCTCAGGAAGTTATTTCGTTTCTGAAACAAAAACATAAAATACTCTGAGGTCTCAGGAAAGGACAGAAGTGCTGAATATCACGTTGTTGTTGATGAACAGAAAAATTGATGTAACGTTGACGAAAAAGGAGTGGACGTGGATCTCGTACCATAATTAGTTTGAAGTAAACACCGCGAGGTACTGTTTGGGCAGAAGAGATCGAGTGTGAGATGTACTGACGCGAACCAATGGCAGATCGAATGGTAGCGTAAAACGAACGATTAAAAATGGAAGCCATAGGCGAGCGGAGGGACGAACGAGTGGTTAAATAAATAACATGTCAGGTAGGCTGGTCCAGGAATAGACTACAAAACAATAAGTAATAAACGAACAAACAGCTAACGACAAGCAAGACGATTAATGAACGAAGATAAATTGAACGTTTCGTTGTTTGAACGAGTAAGAAATGAACGGAAGAACTGACAAATGCATTACTTATCGAAGGACTGGGGCGAACAAACGAAACTGCGAGCGAGTTGGGAAATGAATTAACGACCTTGTCATTTGCCGCAAGTTGAAGATCAACCCGCTCGTATAATTCCCTCAGCTTGTTATCCCTTGTATATTATCGTTTTCATTGGATAAACAGTGTTTGGTTGCCCCCTCTGGTACGGTAGTTTAGCTATTCCGGATGTAGCCTGGCCCATTTATACTTCCTATTGGGTGCAAGAGAAAGAGAGAGGAATAAAGACATGAAGACGAATGAGACGAACGAGATAGAAGACTGTATTTGTTGGGCTCACGAGAAGGGGAGCTTAAGAACGGAATAGATAAATAAAAGGGAACTCGGTGAGCGTGAGTGAGGACTGTAAGCTTTAACAGAATAGCGATATGAGGTTGCGTATATAAACAGGGACACAATGGGGCTCTGAATGCCCGTGAACTGGTTGCGTGGAAAACTAGCGTGGAGAGAGAGTGAGTAAAGCTGTGACTGGCCTGAGAGTAGATAGAGCAATGTGCTCGTGAGTACTGGGTTGACGATTGTCTGAGTAGAGCTGTGTGTGTGTGTTGGAAAAGGAGGTAAATCGAGGGGAGGGAAAGCTATTTTGCAAAGTCCAAAAAGGGGAAATCCGTTGTTGCTTCGTAAGTTAAACCAAACTTAATCCCTTTGTTTAGAGGAGAATCCGACTGAATGGGCAGTTTGGACTTACCCGCGGTAAAAATGAAGGAGGGTCTGAAATAGTTGGATTGAAAGCACCTGCGCTCAAGATCCCAACTACTCTGGCCTGTGCCAAACAGTATTCATGCACTGGGGTTTAAACGTCGTCATCTTCATTACCACGATAGCGTTCTTATGAAAAGTTTACTCTATACAGTTTCGATTGAGCAGCGAGTGGAACTAGTTCACGAGACACAATGGGTCTCTAAACCTGTGAACCGGCGTCAGGATGATAGCGGAGAGCTACTGAATACTACGAACACTAATTGTTGACTGACTTGGTTTTTTGACTTGACTTTGAGTTGTGTCTGGAGGGTGGCAAGTAGGAATCCCCTGAAAGAGATGGTGAGGGGCTTTTTCCTCTGGAAACCTCGCAGATGGCGAAACCATTTATCGACTTCGAAAATAATTCTCAAAGTCTTTTGTTAGCAGGAGTGGCTAATTCAACTCAAATCTGGAAAGGAGAAAAGGCGCGCTCAGGGCTTTCCCGTTAGGGCCAAGGGCAAGGGATCATTTGGACAGAGCTGAGCCAAACACCTCATTAAGGGAAGTTACATAGTCGGCTGATAATTTTTCTCTTCGTATCTTTACATTTCAAGCTCTTCTTGCTCTGATCACGGGACGCCAAAATGGAGTACCGACAAAATTGGTGTTGCTAACTATTCTTGTCATAGTGCACGTACGCTTCTTTCCGGGGAAAGATAAAAAAGTGAGAAGCGCGCGGGTGGAATGTATGATCCGGAGAATAAGAGTCGATTCCCGCCGTACGAAGAACAGCCCCCAACGCATACACAAAATGAGTGGGGAAAAGTGAAGTGAAAGGATGAGTGAAGGACTCGCCTTGGGTTTGGCAGATCGGAGCGGCCTCCCGTCGACGGGGCAGATCTTCGTGTTTCCCTCCAGCGGTGAGAAGGGACGTCGGTTTGGACGTGTTGGGTCCGGTAGAACGAGGACCCGAAGAATATGGGGGGTTAGTGAGAAAGCAGGAAGGAAGAACAATAGGAAATTCGCACAACGCGGGGAACATGCGAAAACGCAACTGAACTGCAGGGAGCTGAAGGAGCGGGCCCTTCAAGAGCGAAGGAAGGAGTAAAGGAGAAGGGACACACATGTCATGTTTGCGCCGCAGCGCCAGAACCTTGTCGGCGGAAAACGGCTCCCATCCCCGCAATTGAGATCAAACAATAGTGATCGAAACACCTTTCTTCTTACGAAAATGGCTGAAACGATTTTTCTTAAACTTTGTGAAAGACCAGTTCCAAGTGACAAGATAACAACACCATATTCTCAGTTGTAATAAATTAACGAGAGCATAACTCATATCATTTACCACTCGATCATCCTCAGTTCTCAAAAGGTCCTCACGTGCACATTACGTTTATAATCTGACTGATACATTTCGCTTTTGCCTGCACTTTTCATTTGACCATCATCCAAATTCTACTTTGAGTTCATATAAACTACTTTCATTATGGAGGTTCAGTTCAGATGGAAGATGATGCGAATTTCAATTTTTGATTGAGAGTCCTCAGACTTTAAGGGAGTTGAATTTTCAGGTTTTCTTCCTTAGACCTTTCTTATTGTCGCACCTTCAATCAGCCTTCTTTAGTTTTTTTGTTTTTATTTACCATTAAGTAACAAAATAAGAATGATTTATAACAAAAATATCAGCTGCACCGCATCACACAACTTTCCTTAGCTCTTCGCCAAATCACTTGTGTTCGTGGCTTTTCAACTAACCGAATGTATTTTTCACTCAGTTCACTTGAACTTGGTACAACACCACCGGTAGAGCATACGGTTCCACAATTTATTCACAGGGTACTCGTGCCTTGACCAATACTGAGCAATTAGTGCACGGAAAATTAATGAGGCTATAGACCCGAATTTTTTTTAGTCGAATTGTAAAAACTATTACAGAGTTATCGAGTAAACACTTTTGCAAATTGTGATAAGTAAAACGGCGGTGGTTGAAACTTCCGAATTTCGGAAGTAGCCTTTGTATCTCCTATGAGAGTTATTAAGGACTCATCGTATAGGTTCATGATTGGACTACCACCTGAATTTTTCTGATGACCCTGGTAACATTTGAGCGGAGCTAATATGGAAATATCTGGTGCGTTGCAATACACAACTTTCCTTAGCTCTACGTCAATTCACTTTGTACATGGCTAATTCTATTTAATCAATTCATTTATCACTCAGTTAATTTGAACTTGGTCAAACAACGCTTTACGGCAGCAGAAAGCGGTAGCGCTTACAGTGCCGGAATTTATTGTGCTGCTCGTACTCATTGCAGGACCATTATTGAGCAATTGGTACAGAGATAATTAATGAGGCTGTAAACGCGATTTTTTAAAAAAAGGATAGTAATCACTTTTGCAGAGTTATTGGAAAATAACTGTTAGAACTGGTAGTAACCGCAACGACAGTAGTTGAAATTCAGGAATTTCTGGAGTGAGCCCCACGTACCTCATGAGCGTTTTTAAACACTCACCCTTTAGGTATTGGATTGGACTACAATACCGAATTTTTTTGACATTCAACAAGAATTCCAGCGGAGTTTATAAGGAAAAAACTGCGCGAAAAACGCTTTTGGTCGAAAATTTTGATAATTTATTGTGCTGCTCTCGTCATTTTCCCACGAATGAGAATTTTATAGTATCATTGCCTCATTGAGAGCTATCAATATAAAAAATTTAATCAAAATCGTTAGAGCCGTTTTTGAGAAAAAAAATTTGGTGTTTTGATCACTATGATGACTATAGTTAACTTTCGGTGGATTTTGCCCATACCCTCACTATTGCGTCCCATGGTAACTCGTAGGCTAGACATCAAGTTTCAGCTGATTTGGTACGGTTGTTTTCTCTAAAAACCGCGCTAAAATCGATTTCGTCGAAAGTTTTGGTAATTTATTGTGCTGCTCTCGTCATTTTCCCATAGATGGGAATTTTATGGTATAGTTGCCATGTTTGGAGCTACCAATATAAAAACTTTAATCAAAATCGTTAGAGCCGTTTTTGAGAAAAAAAATATTTGGTGTTTTGATCACTATGATAACTATAGTTAAATTTCGGTGGATTTTGTTCATACCCTTATTTTGGCGTCCCATAGTGGCTTCCGGGCTAGATATCATGTTTGAGCTGATTTGGTACGGTGGTTCTCTCTAAAAATCGTTCACAGACACACAGACCATTTTCCCAAATAGTGTTTTTCGGACTCAGGGGGGTCTGAAACGTAAAGATCTGAAGAGAACTCAAAATTATTTTTTCAGCCGATTACATAACTTTCCTTTCCACTTCGTAGAGCAAGGAAAGTAAAAAACTTGCGGTAAAAACTATTTTCGTCGATATTTTTGATAATTTATTGCGCTGCTCGCGTCATTTTCTCACAGATGTAAATTTCGTGGTATTTTTGTCGCATTAGAAGCGGTTTATGTAAAGTTTAAACAAAATTGTTAAGGATACTTTTGAGAAAAAAAATATTTGCCGTTTTAATCATTATGATAACTATAGTTAGTTTTGGGCGGATTTTGCTAATACCCTTATTTTAGCGTTCCATGGTGACCTGCAGGCTAGATGTTTGAGCTGATGTTGCCAGCCGTTTTCTTTCAAGATCGTTTCACAGACACGCAGACCATGTAGGGTCTGAAACGTAAAGATCTGAAGAGAACTCAATTTATTATCTCTTACATAACTTTCCTTTCTACTTCGTAGAGCCAAGCACTACGATACGCTGTATTTGTGATGATTCGTATTGAATGAATAGCATGAATTCATAGTCAGTGTCTCTGTGTGGGGCCAAAGTGGTAATTAAGGGACAAAAACGTTGGTGGTAAAAGGTGCTGACGGAAGTTCGTTATTTCCCCGATAGGCCTCAGTGGCGCTATCGGTTTTTTACTTTCCGCTACCCGAAGGGAAGGAAAGTATAGTAATCGGCCCAAAAAAAAAATTTGGGTTTTCTTCAGATCTTTACGTTTTGAGGCCTACTGAGCCTAAAAAACCTAATTTCGGCGCGTGGTCCGTGTGTATGTGTGTGTGTGTGTGTGTATGTGTGTGTGTCTGTAGTTCGATTTGCGGGAGAACGGCTGATCCGATTGAGCTGGTTCTTTTTTGTTTTGTTCGTTATTTTTTGTAGACACCAAAATAAGGTTATGGACGATTTCGGCCGGTGGGAAGAGGGGTGGGGGGACGAAAATGTACCAAAAACTAGGGTTTTTCGCATTTTTCTCGAAAACGGCTCTAACGATTTTGATTAAACTTTAACATTATCTTCTACTAATCAATACCTCACTTTTCTTCTCCATACATATCTCCATGAAAATACGGTGAACGGAGATATAGGCCCATGAAGCAAAAACAGGTTTTTTACGCTTTTGGCAAAACGGCTTCGGCGATTTTCACCAAACTCACAGGATGTTTTCAAATAGTTAATACCTACATATTGTTCTGAATAAATGTTCCTCTGACAGTCCATTGAGCAGAGATAAAAATCAAAATGTGTCGAAAATAACGTTTTTTCGAACACTTCCGTAAATTCCAGGGTAACTGCTTCACCAGATGTGATAAATCCCAATGGAGTGTCTTTAAGTCTTCCATACCAACATTTCGTTCTCCATAATTATTTCTGTATATATATGTTGAACGGAGATATAAGTCAAGTTAACTCAGAAAAGGAGATTTGTCGAATATTAATTTATCGGTATTCCAATTTTCTCAAAAACGGCTCTAACGATTTCGATCAAACTTTCGGAGTACTCTCAGCTAACTAGTCCCTACATTTTGTTTTCCATAAATGTTTCTGTAGAAATGCGTTGAACGAAGATATAGCGCCCGCCTGTGTAGCTGGTGTTCTAACTTAAAGGGGTGGCGGAAAGTTGTGTGTTGCTACGCACCAGATATTTCCTCTGTGCTGTCGGTTTTATGGCCTTCCTCTCGCCCGTCATTCAACCCCTCTCTTGCTGGAATGAGGGTTGTCTGGTGAACGGTGTGAATGTTCATTTTAGGTGGAAAGTCGTCGGATTTTTCGGGTGTCGGGTTTAATTTTGGCAACGAGGTTCGTCTTAATTCGGAAGTATTTTCTTTTTCGTGGCAGGAGTTGCAGTAGGGTGGAGGTGGTGGTAAAGCGCGGTGGTAGATTGAGAAGGCGAGCAGGTGCTCCAGGTATTCAATAATGTATTAGATCGGATCTCAGAGCCCGTCAGGCATTTAAGGGCCTCAGCTCCTTCCCGTTCAGACCCTCCAGGACTTGAAGGGCCTAGCCGCATTATCTCTGACCTGCTGGTTGTCGTGGCGGTGCTGGAAGATCGCGGGGATGGAGGGAGGGGTATGGAGGAGCGACTGGAATGTTCTTCAGAGCCCTCGCTCGTTCCATCGGGTTTATGAAGGACCTCCTCCCTCGGCTCCGTCGCGAGCCGCACACGTCCCGCTCAGGCGCCCTCTTCAACTCTCAACGGCTTGTCCTCTTCAATCGGTCGACGGAGCCACCGCACACAATCCCATTCGAAACCGGCTTCAAAACAAAACAAATCGTTCGGGAAAACCGCGAAGCCGCTGGGATTGACACCGTGTTCTCGGGGAGAATATTCAATTTGTCGTCGTTTGAGAGGCGGAATGCACTCTGCGGTCGACATCTCGACGGAGGTACAGGCGCTAGTCCTGTAGGTTCAACTAATACATTTACCACTGCTATGGGCTAGGGATAACACCTTACCTCCCACCATCGGTCCATCATTGTACGACTTAACAGGCCCCTAAGGTTACGTAGTGCTGAAATAGAACTAGCCAGCGCAACGCACTTCACACCTTTCCTCTTCCTCCCCAGCCTACTTTCCGCGAACCAAAGGGTATGGAAAGTATAGTAATCATGTAAAAAAAAGTTAGGTTTTCTTCAGATCTTTACGTTTAGGGGCCTACTGATTCTGGAAAACCTAATTTCGGCGTGTGGTCTATGTGTGTAGCTCCATTTACGGGCGAATGGCTACACCAATTGGGCTGGTTTTTTCTTCGTTTTGTTTGCTATTTTTGGTCAACGCGAAAATATGGTTATGGCCGATTTCCATCAATTTTGAAAAGTGGTTGGGTGTACCAGAAACTAGGATTTTTTTTGCTTTTCCCTAAAAACGCCAACGACAATTTTAATTAAACTTTCAGATTATCTTGTATTAGTCAGTACAAAACTTTTCTACTCCATAAATATCTCCATGTAAATTCGGTTAACGGAGATATAGGCCTTTTACGGTGTTTTTTCACCAAACTCACAGAATATTTTTAAATAGTTAATACCTATATATTGTTCCAAATAAATGTTCCTCTAACGGTTCATTGAACATAGAAAAAAATCAAAATGTATCGAAAATAATGTTTTTTTTCTACATTTTTAGAATTTGCCGAGTAACTACTGGATTCGATCATCGTCAGGAAGTGTCCTATGACAACTTGCACCCACATTTTGTTCTTCGTAATTATTTCTGTATCTATCAGTTGAACGGAGTCAACAAATCAATAAGCCATGATAGCTTGGAAAACCGGATTTCTCGAATAATATTTCAATCGAACGTACGGGATACTCTCAACTGACCAATACCTGCAGTTTATCCGCCATAAATGTTATATGATATAGCGCCCGTATATGTATTTACGGAGGTTGCGGAAAGTTGTGAGTTGTTACGCATTGCACTTCCAGCTTCCCGTAAGATGATCTTGTGTTCGCGTAAAAAAGACAATTTCTTCCAGATTTGCGGCCTACTGAATCGAAACTACCGAAAACGGCGCGTGGAGTGTTAAATTTGTGGGAGAACGGTTGAGCTCTAGATTGTTCTTGTTCTTTTTTTGATATATTCGTCGTACCCGAAGAGGTTATGGCAGAAATGGCGAGGGAATAAGGCAGGACTAAATCTACGGAAAATTAGAGTTTTTCGACTTTTTCTGAAAAAAGGATACCAAGAATTTTGATCGATCCTTCAAAGAAATTCGAAGTGTGGAGATACAAATCTATGAAGCTGCTACACCTAACCGTTGAAGCGCCTTCTACTAATCAACATCCACACATTTCTCCTAAATATTACTGTAAGAGCTCGTGGAATATGAACCAATTAGTGCCTAAAATCATGTTGTTTTTAACGTTTTCTACGACAACCAATCGTCTAACGAGCAGCGTGTGGGCGGTCAACATTTAAAGGAGTTACCACACACAAGGGGAGCTATTTCTGGATGTTGAACGATATCCCGCTAGATAGAGCCTACCATCCCCCTGTCACTCAAAGAAGGGATAGCTGCACGCCTTTAGATTGTTATTTCTTCATTGAATCATAAAGTACTTAAGACAGGCGTTATTTATGGAACGACACATCGAGCAAACCTCCTCCTCGGCTTTGCTGAACGTAGGAACTCTTTTGTCAAAGTTTTTTACGACTTGATATAAATTACAGCACAAGTCAATGTCACAACGTCGGTGTTAATTACAGTGTTGATCTCATTTCAAGTATGGCGTGGATGTACAGCAGTTAGTAAAGCGTAGCTATCAATTATATTGTACTAGTTAACTGCGTGTGTGTATAGCGTAGGTCTTCTATTATTCCTCGATCCTGATTATTCGGTAGGTTTCAATAATACTGATTCCCACAAATTAAAGCATGTATGAACCTAGTGATCCCTTAATCTCCATTATGGCACAGCATACTACAGCTTAGCGAAAGTTATTTCGTGGTTATTAGGAGCTGTTCATACAGAAAGTTTAACCAAAACCGTTATAGATATCTTTGAGAAAAAGACGATTTGGTATTTTGATCTCTACGATATCTATAGTTAGTTTTGAGCCGATTTTGCTCGTGTCGTCATTTTAGCGTTCAGTAACTTAGCTAAATATGGCCCTTGAACCGATTAGTTTCAGCCGTTTTCTCTCAATCGCGTTCACGGGTAAACAGAACATTTTAGCAGTTTTTTTGGACTAGAAGCGTACTACTAGAAGCGTGGACTAGAAACGTACAAATCTGAAGAGCACTCGAAAAAGTAAACATACGTCGTCAAATCAAGTCAACTAGGTCTATCAAACGAACCAGTTTTAGATAAATATTTTAGCACTCGTGATTCCTAACTTCACGGATTTAAACAAACAGGTGGATAAAAGTGGTCGGTAAATCGTTAATTTAGGACGATGCCCCGACATTGGCTGGTCAATTTAATCGTAGATCAAGAGAGACCTTGGAGGAACCTGATTTAATTACTGGAAAATCAGATTTATCGATTAAATGTTTTAAGTTTGGTGACACCGGTGACACCGCGGTCGTGTTTCCGTTTCGCGACATACCTTTACTCAGTGCGCGGCACGATACTCCTGCGTTTTGTGTCAAACCTACTCCCTCCTGCCGGGAATGTTTCGTCAGTTTGAAGACTTCAGAGGCGAGCCCTTACACAACACGCTGTTCTGGTACATGAGCTGCCC
This sequence comes from Pachypeltis micranthus, assembly GCA_020466155.1. Taxonomy (NCBI): domain Eukaryota; kingdom Metazoa; phylum Arthropoda; class Insecta; order Hemiptera; family Miridae; genus Pachypeltis; species Pachypeltis micranthus. The sequence goes on along the minus strand of CM035770.1, from coordinate 51,255,777 downwards.
GATCATCTTGAAAATAGAATATTCGAGCCCGATTTTATAGGAACCATTACCAGAAATGTCTGACAACTTATTACTCCAACTGCCAACTGCCCCAATTCATCCGCGTGGGTTGGGTGGGCATAGGAAGAGACCGAGTTTGTTACGTTGACATATTTGGCCCTGGTGTGCCCTCCAGTTCGTTGGAGTCACAAGAAATAACAGTGCGATGCAAGCAGATAGGAGTGTGATTTGACTAAGTTGAATTTACGTTTTCGTGAAATGAAGAGATGTTCACATTCCGCTCACACAATGGGTGTGGCAAGTATTGTAGTCGACCGAATAAATCAGATCTTTGAGTCTTGAGGCCTACTAAATCGAAAATATCTGGTGTAATCCACTCTATTTGTTACTAAGTTCATATGAACATGTAAATATCTGGTGCTTTGCAACACACAATTTTTCTTAGCTCTACAACAATTCGCTTTGTACATGGCTTTTTCTACTTAATCAATTCATTTATCACTCAGTTAATTAGAACTTGGAGCAGGAAGCGGTAGCGCTTACAGTTCCGGAATTTATTGTGCTGCTCGTACTCATTGCAGGACCATTATTGAGCAATTGGTACACAGAGGCTGCAAAACACAAATTTTTTGGAGAAGGATAGTAATTACTTTTGCAGAGTTATTGGGTAAAAACGTTTAGAACTGGTAGTAAGCGAAACAGCGGTAGTTGAAATTCAGGAATTTCTGGAGTAACCCCCATGTATCTCATTAGCGTTTCTAAACACTCACCCTTTAGGTATTGGATTGGTCTACAACACGACTTTTTTTAAACATTCTAGTAACATTCCAGCAGAGTTTAAAAAGATAAATCGCGCTAAAAACAATTTTCGTCGACAATTTTGATAATTTATTGTGCTGCTCTCGTCATTTTCCCACAAATGGGAATTTTATGGTATCATCACCTTATTGAGAGCTATCAATATAAAAAATTTAATCAAAATCGTTTGAGCCGTTTTTAAGAAAAAAAAAATTTGGTGTTTTGATCACTATGATAATTATAGTTAACTTTCGGTGGATTTTTTTCATACCCTTATTTTTGCGTTCCATGGTAACCTGCGGGCTAGACATCAAGTTTCAGCTGATTTGGTGCGGTTGTTCCCACTAAAAACCGCGCTAAAATCGAATTCGTCAAAAGTTTTGGTAATTTATTGTGCTGCTCTGGTCATTTTCCCACAAATGGGAATTTTATGGTATCATCACCTTATTGAGAGCTATCAATATAAAAAATTTAATCAAAATCGTTAGAGCCATTTTTGAGAAAAAAAAATTTGGTGTTTTGATCAATATGATAACTATAGTTAACTTTCGGTGGATTTTGTTCAAACCCTTATTTTGGCGTCCCATGGTAAACTGCGGGCGAGATATCAAGTTTGAGTGGATTTGGTACGACTGTTCTCTCTAAAAATCGTTCACAGACACACAGACATACAGACACACAGACCGTTTTCCCAAATAGTGTTTCTTGGACTCAGGGGGGTCTGAAACGTAAAGATCTGAAGAGAACTCAAAATTTTTTTTTCAGCCGATTACATAACTTTTCTTTCTAGTTTGTAGAGCCAAGGAAAGTAAAAAAACTTACCGCCTTCCGTAGAAATTGGTAGCCTTTCAAGTCCCGGAATTTCTCGAACTACTAGTACCAATCAAAAGGATATTGACGCTTGGCTGAGTGTCTCTTCATTTAAGGACTCCTATCTCTTTGTATCCTTTCTACCGTTACCTCTTGCTCCCTTCCCTACGGAATGTTGGTTCCCTTTGGATTGCAATCGGGTTCGAACGAGGAGAGAAGACTCAAACGTCGCTGTCACGTCGGTGGCTTTATTTACTTTATTTTCGGCATGCCATAGATTAAGTAGGCGAGGGCATTTGGTTTATATTTTGTAATCTATGACTATACATTTATTTTAAATCAGTTCTTGTATGTTTAGTCAGCGTAATTTTTTCACATTCCTTTTCTTTGAATTTATGATATTCACCCCTCCACCTCTTCACAATTCATGAGGCATCCCCACGATTTATTTATTTTCTTACTTTTCCTTTCTGTTAAATTTCGTTATTAGGTCTCAATTAAAGTGATGACCTCCTCCTAATTACAACTTTGATCGCAAATATAGGGGAGGTGTACTATTATTTCCTTGTGTTACGGGGGGATTAATATTGAAAGCGATATCGCACTGAGAGAGTTGGGGAGTTAGCACGATATCGACCGAATGCAATTGGAACAGAGTTTTATTCTCAATTACATTCGGGGAAGTTTTACCACCACAAAACGGGAACTGGGTGGGAGCGGACGCGAGCGCAGAGGGAACTGGCTCCGTTACAACTGACGGCAGCGAAGTCTCGAGCGAATCGGGGCACTGAGGTGCCCAGTCAGCATAAATGCCCCAGACGAGCCTCCGCTGAATCGAAGGGTTTAGTTCGTCCCGTTACACCACTCCGCCCTTGATGAAGTGGCTGTCCTCAGGCACTCATGAACACTGCAGTTCAGGGCGTTGCTGTCCTCCCACCAATGGGGAACCTAATCTTGAGCATAGCGAGCGAGAGAGAATTTTGAGTAAAGTTCCAAAAGGGTGCCCATGTTTGTGGTGGGAGTATTGAATTTAAAACTACAAATAAACAGTCACCTCACAATGTTTCTGACGTCCACATCTTGGGATGTCTGGACTGGATGTGTGGATCGCACGTCTTCGTCCCCCACAGCTGCGACATCCATGGTTCAGAGAGTCGGTCCATATCTTGGCGAAAGACGATTCTCTGAATAAGGGGAGTCGAAGTCTCCCTCCTCCTCCGAGGACACCTGCCCTCAGGTGTTCCAGAAGGGGTAGTGCAGAGCAAAAATGCTGCGTCTACCGTGCAGTGGTTAGTTGCACTTTTGAGCACAAGTGCGGCGTCCTGGCTCATGGGGTGTAGCAGGGCGTGATGCCTGTGTTGACATCATTCACACGTGTACGTTGAGTGGCAGCTCTTGAGCGTGTGTGAGGCTGCCAAACAATTCGTACACAGATTGTGCACTTCCACGTAGGTTCTTCGAGCCTCTTGGCTGGAGTTGACGAAACGTGGGCACTTTTTTACCCCATGATGTTTGCCGCAGATAGGGCAGGGATGTGACTCTGGCGATGGAGTTTTGTCTTCACCAGGCCATTTTGAAGGCGCGTCGTTTCCCCGGACTCGTTGTTTGAGAGGTCGTTCGGGGACAGACACGCGGAAAGATGTCGATGTTGATGCAGGATGCAGGATTGAGTGGTTGTGAGGTGTACAATCCGTAGGTTTCCGCTGCTGCGACGCTAGGTAAGACGTGCGCGAGATGCTGGTAGACCAGAAGCTCCTTGATATCTGTCCTACCTTCCTCCAAGCAGCCGTCGTCGACTAAACACAAAGCTGTATTCAACTGCTCGTTTAGAATGTACAACGTTCGAAGATAATGACGAGCGAGAGAGAAGGTCACAGCAGAAGGGCAGAAAAGTTGAAGGTGGGGGTTCAAAACATTCCCATCGCATTGGAAGAAGCTTCAAGTTTTTCTGCGTGGCCAGCATATCGAACTAATGAAGGGGAAGTTCGACCACTAGTTGGGCGCCAATGTTACGGCGGTTGGGGGGGGGGGATTAATATTGAAAGCGATATCGCACTAAGAGAGTTGGGGATTTAGTACAATACCAGCCGAATGCACACCACAAAACGGGAACTGGGTGGGAGCGAACACAAGCGCGGAGGGAACTGGCTCGGTTACAACTGAAAGCAGCAAAGTCTCGAGCGAATGGGGGCATTTGAGGTGACCAGTCAGCATAAATGCCCCGGACGAGCCTCTGCTGAATCGAAGAGTTTGGTTCGTCCCGTTACACTTGTTATGCATGTACCGTATAAAGCTGTATTATAGTAGGTGTTGATCGCACTGTTATCTAGAACGAGGCTTTGATGTACAAGTCGTGAAGGATATAGCCTCTGATTCGGTTGGCTCTCCTTCCTTAGCGCTCTCTGCCGTCCAGCAGAAAAGTGCGGGGAATGGTGAGTGAGCTCCATTTTTTATCCTGATTCTTCACCTGCCCTGTACAAGATTCGTATTAATCGAGTCTCCCCCTTATCAGCTAGAGATATTAAGCTCAGCGTCATCCTCCTTCGCTTGAATATTGTTGGATAAAGGCGAGCAAATCCCTATTTTTTAACCCCTCGTCCCGCTGTTTCTTGAACCACGATCAGATCCGGGAAAATTTGGTATTTTGATGAAATATAGAACGTAGTTCAGTCTGGAAAGGAGGTCGATTCGTTCATTTTATTTCTATGTATTCGACTGAGTTCAAAGTGGTTCTTATTACGTGTTTAATTTCATTTCCTTATTTTCCCCTCAAGGAGACTTATTTATTTATTTGATATGTGAGGCGAGTTTAATGAGTTCTTGTCTGATTAAGTATATTGGGCCCAGACACGGACTACTATAGTAGAAAACTACTAAACACATCACAACGTGGATATCATTAATAGTAGATTTACTTTTGTAGCGTAGATGCTAGTTATACAAATTACATTCAAAACTACATAGTAAATTTTCAACTATAGCGTATTATTCGTTGATATCTATTATCGTGGTTTGGTTCAGAGAAGTTGACAAAATCAAGATTCTTACTCGTATCATGACTATGAAGCCATATGCCCGTCGTTTAACTATTCGTTTGTGCTCGTGACGAATATGACATGCTGGTCCAATAACCGAGCAGCATCGTGCTATCTGAGTTGCTAAGTAAGTTAATAAGAAGTGACTGCACTTATTTGACACTATTATTTTTATTTCACAGACGCAGGGAGATTTGGCGGGCTCACTCAAAACATGGAGAGTTTGAAGGGAATGGCTCATCCGGCCGTGTGGCCGAACGTCAAAACTCACATCTCGACTTCCTTGGCCATCGTCAAAAACCGTAAGTATTCAAGTTGTCAAAATTCGGAGACTTTGCGGACAAAGTGTGTTCGTTGTTCTTCGGCGTGTTGCGAGCTCTTCTTCTTTGCCCTCTCCACCCTCACGAGAATCTTGCGAGCCCATACATCCTCCCAAACTGCTGAGCTGGAACGGGGTGTTTTCTCTGTGTCTTCATTTTTCATCCCTGCGAGATTCATTTCTTTCCAACTTCGTAGGGCTAAGGAAGATGGCTTGATGTGTAATGTAATATCGTTTGCGGATTGTATATTCGAGACATTTTTCAAGAACTCACTTCAAGGTGTTCAATAAGGGGAAGACCTACATCAGCCGGGTTTTGTAGTCTTGAAAAAAAAATACTGCAGGATGGAGTAGATGTGTGCCCGGGGACTGGTGGTGTCAGGAAAGAGAGTTCCGAACTAAAGTAACGACTAAATTCAGCAAATATCGGGTTAACGACGTCTTCACAGCCAGCTCCTTGAGTGACATTGCTGATAAATAGTGAAAGAAGCGAGAGATCTGCCTGTTGTGATGCGCAACTCGAAGCTAATCAGTACTTCGGGCAAAACGCCCGATAAAATGAGATTTGACGAACGTTATAAATGATCGTTTCTCCAATTTTCTCCAAAACCTGAGTGGCGGTTTTGATCAAATATCGCCTAAAAAATCCCCAATAGGATGTTGACGGTTATTCAACTCTTACAACTTATTGATTTGGATACTAAATACGGTCACGAGCACAAACGTATTGTAGGCCCTTCAATCAGAATCTCCTAATTCCTTTACCTACAACGAATTAGGTTGTGTTTGTCTTGAGAACAATGATGGGCTTGCAGTACATCTGTTGTTCGTAACTTATTATTGTTGTTCTCTGATAAGTCTTCTCCTGCGCGAAGAACGATAATGTTACAGTTTAATGAGGTTAGTTGCCATAACAACGGGTTTCTTTGAGGCGTTGTTGAGCGGCGATGGGGGAAGTTGGAGAGCAATGTTTACGTCTCAAGAAGACGTCAAAGGAAAGAATGTCACTCGAGAGCTTGCTTTGTTCCTAAATAAATCGTAGAAAGCATTTGCTCTTAAAAGAGAGCCCCTACCCCCTCCCACCGCCCGGTTCGCACCCCAAAACAATCCTCAAAAGCTGTTGCGTTCCCGCGCGTTTTCATCTTCCTCGCGTATTGTCTCGACCTTTTTGTCTCGTCCGAAAGCACAAAAGACGTTTGCGATCTGCACGTTTCGCTCTGTAGGGACGATCGAGCAAATTCGTTTGTGGGAGAAGAAAAAAAAAGAAGGCAAACAAAAGACGTTTGGAAGCGACAAGAAACACATTTTCCCCTTCAGACTCTGCCCTCCTTTCCGAGAGAAGAACGCTAATTGATCGACGAGGAGCAAAGTGACAACGGTTTGGAGAAGGCATCAATCATTTCCAGGTAACTGGGTGGTGATAGCTTCCCCCCAAAGTGCCGGGGATGATCAATTTGTGGTTACCCCCTTTCTATCTTGGGGCGACCACGCCTTCACGTCTTGCAGGTTGTTTTCAGCTGAAGTTTGTAAAAAGGTTTGAAAAAAAAGGGGGAATTAAGAAAATGAAGCTAACGATAAAACGAGGGCAAAGAGGGAGAGAAGGAGAGGCAGAGAGATTGATTGATAGAATTACTTCATTTATCCAACAGTCAAAATTGAAGTCGTGAGGGAGGTTAAATAAAATAACAACGTCCCCTCTTGCAGAGTCATTCAATTCACATAAGCGAAACGGCAATAATACCTGTAGTGAACTCAGCTTTAAGATAATCATTGTAATCAACTTAGCTTAAGTACACAACCAACAAATAATATGTTTTTATAATATTTTATATCAAACTATGGAAATAAACCACTGACAGAAGGTCATCCACCTGGGATTCCCCAGCGCACGAAAAAGGGGGTACCTCGACCTGTGTAAATATCGAAAGGGCCTCTAGCCACTTCCGGCAGTCCCATTCCGACCTCCTGTCAGTGACTACACTTTTAAACCTATAAAAGAAAACGACTCTTTGCTTATTGAGTGTAGCTGTTACTCTACCCTGTAGAGTGTACTTGTCTCCTCAATAAACTGGTGTAGCTGTTACTTCCCTTCAGGACTACAGCTTCTGTTACTTCCCCTTGCTCCCGGAAAAATTGTAGTGCAGCTGTTGATTCTCCTTCACGGGTTCGTACATGCTCCTACATTAAATTGGTGCAGCTGTTGGCTCTCTTCAAGGGCCGTACTTGCTCCCAATTTTTGTATGGATGAGCTGTTGACCCTCCTTCAGAGGTTCGTACTTGCTCCCATATTTTTGGGAAATTAGTGTAGCTGTTGATTTTATCATACTTGCTCCTATTTTCCTGTGGTGTAGCTGTTACCTCCTTCAGGGGTGGACAAGGTGGAGTCACATTTTACAAAAACTAAATATGAAAGTCGGACATGCCAAATCTAAACAAAAAAATTATTAACTTCAAAAAAGTCATAACAATACCCAAACCTGAAAACTTGGGGAATCAGCTTAGAACGCACATTATCCTACCAATCAACGTCAATATTGAAAACTTCACGGCAGGGAACCATCCAAGTTCAAAATAACAACACACAACTTTCCACAATCCCTTTCAAGTTAGAACACCACCTACATATGCGGGCGCTATATCTTCATTCAACGCAGTTTTACAGGAACGTTTATACGGAACAAAATTTAGGGACTAGTTAGCTGAGAGTACTCCGTAAGTTTGATCGAAATCGTTAGAGCCGTTTTTGAGAAAATTGGAATACCGATAAATTAATATTGGGCAAATCTCCTTTTCTGAGTTAAATTGGCTTATATCTCCGTTCAACACATATATACAGAAATAATTATGGAGAACGAAATGTAGGTATGGGTGCCTAAAAGACACTCCATTAGGATTTATCACATCTGGTGGATAAGTTACCCTGGAATTTACGGAAATGTTCTAAAAAACGTTATTTTCAACACATTTTGATTTTTATCTGTGTTCAATGGACTGTCAGAGGAACATTCATTGAGAACAATATGTGGGTATCACCTATTCAAAAACATCTTGAAAGTTTGGTGGAAATCACTGAAGCCATTTTGCCAAAAAGCGTAAAAAACCTTTTTTGCTTCATAGGCCTTTATCTCCGTTCTCCGTATTTTCTTGGAGATATGTATACAGAAGAAAAGTTAGGTATTGATTAGTTGAAGATAATTTGAAAGTTTAATGAAAATCGTTAGAGCCGTTTTTGAGAAAAACGCGAAAAACCCTAGTTTTTGGTACATTTTCGTCCCCTACACCCCTTCCCATCTACCAAAATCGCACATAACCTTATTTCGGCGTCTACAAAAAATAACGAACAAAACCAAAAAAGAACCAGCTCAATTGGTTCAGCAGTTCTCCCGCAAATCGAACTACGGACACTCTCACGGACCACGCGCCGAAATTATGTTTTGTAGACTCAGTAGGTCTCAAAACGTAAGAAACGGAGGAAAAACCAAATTTTTTGACACGATTACTATACTTTCCTTTCCCTTTGGGGTAGCGGAAAGTAAAACAGCCATGTTGTGGCGGTATCGTGTGTTGACGTCTCAATAAAACTGTGCAACATACCCTTTTGTATTGACATCATCATCATCAACCCCGCTACCTCTGAACCCACAACCTCACTTCCTCCGAGTGGTCGATAACTCACAATTGAAGTTGGCGGATGAGTTTAAATGTTGAACTAAAGAAGTTGTTACGTATTTCTGCAGTCAGTAGTTTTACACTGCACTTAATTCAACACTTAAAACGAGTATTTTGCCGTGATGAGCAATGAACAGCTCGTTTCTATTTCTCTTTCTAAGGAGAAGGTGCGCACTGCGGGGGGGTTTTTACGCATTTACACCGTGGATCCTTCGCCTCGAAAATTGCGATTCTCTGACAACGAAGGTAATCTAAGAAAAGGGATGAAGGAGCGGGGTTCCGTGGGGGCAACCGTCGGGAGTCAGAAGATCAAAACTCATTTTTCCGCACTAAGAATCCTTTGCAGTGAGTTTCATCAGCCGTGCGCGCACTCCTTTTCACGGTAGCCATCTTTAATCTTCGTTCCAATATAATGTTTTCATTTTTCTTCTTATCCCCTTTGTGGCCGACGCTAAACTCTCCACCTTGAAAGTTCTCCTCGTGGACGACCTGTGTTTCTTAAGAAATGAAATCGGTCTGCTTTGTTCGAGTTGCTAATAGAGACGTGACCGTCTTCTGGCACTACCAGGGCGTAATGGTTCCCTCAGATGCACATCTGGCTCGGGAAAAGCCAGGTAATGGGGCGTTATTAGTAAGGATGGTGCTGTTCAAGTTTGGCAGGTATTGAACACAGTAGAGCAGAGCTTTCCCAAGACCGCTATCACAGTACAAGTTCAATAAGAAAACTATACGGCAGAAGTTTAATAATGCGCACGAAAAAAGTCAAAAGCAACCTAAAAATTCAAAGACGTTGTTTTTTTACATTTACTGTAAAATACCATCGGAAAGAATCATGTTGACAGCCCCATTAATTGTCTATACATTGGTTTTTCAATTATGAAGGTGTCGTAAATAGCCGCTGCCCAATAAATTTAGGAACTTCAACACTTAGGTCCACTTACTCCACGAGCCTCAACTTCTTTCTCGAGCAGAACGCACCACGTCTTTAATTTCTTCCTATGCTCTGACAAAACCGCTCAGTTCAAGTTAGTTCAGTCGTCACTGGACTACGTGAGCCATCGTACGTAATTAGGGTCGGATTGACTTTAGAGGAACCCGACGCTGCATTTCCCCCTCCACAGACCCACATCATCAGAACCCGAGAGAATTAAACCCGATGCTCTCTGCCGGGGAGTCGTGGTAATAACAATTGATGGGTTGGACATAATTCGATTAGCCTGTTGGAGATAGAAGGAAAATAACGTCGGAGGCGATTCGAAAAGTTTTTTGTGTTGTGGATAGTCAGTCAGGGGGGGGGGGGGCGTTAAAATGAGACGAAGCAAAAAAAAAAGGAGGGTGAATTAAGGAAGGTTGACCTCGAGGAAACAACCAACAAAAATGGTGAAATGAATGATGAGGGGCTTCGGGAAGGATTGGACAGGGCAGTTTTCACTTTCCACGGAACCTGTGACTTATTTATTAGGTCGTGAGTGATGGAAAGGGAGTCTCTATCTCCCTCTTCACTCTCTTCCCTCTTCTATCAAGGGCCTGTGGGCCTGAATAATTTGTCAGGACTGATTTCAATAAGGTCACGTTTAATTTTCTTCTTTTTCTTCAAGTTTTGACGTCCCAAGTTAGTTCTGCTCTAACTTTTCACTCGATTAGTTGATCCGAAGCATCAATTGAATTTTATCCTTCTCCAACATGTTTTTCTCAGTTGGTGGGGTCTTGTGATGGGGGGGGGATTAATTTCGTTTCAAATTCGTCTTCAGTTCTGTGCCCAAAAACCTGTAAAACGAAGTTCTGAGAGCCCGAAGCCGGACGGAGGAACGTTTGGTAATGGAAGCTGGATTTATTAGTTTGTTTGGTTTCCTGAGTTCTGATGTTATCGGAAACGTCGAAGTCTCATCCGGAAAACTCCTCGTTTTCAAGCCAGAAATACAGGGCCTCCCTCGAGCTTTAGAATTTTAGTTTAAAAAAATGAGAGAAGGGTTTTTACTTTCCTTGGCTCCACGAAGTTCAAAAAATATTATTTGAGAGGTGTGTTTGCGGCCTACAGCAATGAGGTGTTCAAGAGGCCGGGATCGTAACGTTGTGGATGCTCGCTGTATTGCCTGTGGTAACCAGTTTGAGTCACTGAATCATGCAGGTGTGTCCGCGTCAAACGTCATGACGCGATCTGCAAGCGCGTTGCTGGTGCGTTGTTATCCGAGGTGTGGAAGGTGGAGAGAGAGCGGCACTACCATGAGCGGTTGTCCCTGGAGAAGAACTGAGGCCTGATACCGTCGCCGTTGGTCCCGGTGATCCATGCAGTGATCCATGATGTCCAGGTAATATCTGGCAGCCAGCATCATTGACCAACTTGGCAAGCCATGAGGCGCAAGTATGACGTGACGGTACTTAGCATGGCAGTGCCGGAAGCTCATGGGTTGGAGGCAGGTAACGTCAGAGTTACAGCACTAACCGTGTCTTGGCGGGGTGTGTGGTGCAAGAAAAGTGCTGAGGAAATGCGCCTCCTGGATGTGTCAGCAGGCGTTCTCCATGGTATCACCACCGGCGTGTTGCTCGAGTCGTATCTAAACTGGTTGTCGTTCTATCGTGCAACATCCTCTTATCTTTCTTTCCTTCCTCGCGACAATCCTTCTATCCCTAGAGCTAAGTGTAAGCTGGGTGCCCTCGCCATTACTATCTCGTTTGCAATCAAACTTACAACTGCCGCCTATTTTTTACTCCGTTTCATTTTTCCACAAGCCAGAATCCTCGTAGAGGTTGTGGCGTCGACTAAAATCTCCTTTGGGTCTTCGGTTCGTCCGTTAGGATACGTTTATCCATGGACTCCAACGAACGCCCAGGCCAAGACGCTTCAACGCTGTTCGTCACCATCACCCCTTCCAGGAAAAGAAGCTCTCCCCATTCTAAGTTAGGTTTTCTTTGCACTCGAACCGTTTAGAGACCAGGGAAGAGAACCCGGTAGCAACATACCCTCCCTCCATCTATTATATCGCAGGGCATGATGGTGAAATAAACCTCGAAACATCGACACTAAAAGTGTGTTATCACAAACGAGGACAGGAACAACCCATGTGTACCATGTCCCCAAGAGGGTTTCGAGTATGCTAGGGGACCTATAGTTCAGAAGATACGTCTATTTCCATGAAGAGAACTCGAATTTTCAGAAAGCAAACACAAATGAGTTTGTTGCATCGCGGTTCACTATTGGATGAAGGTCGAAAGGACGTTTTTCTACATATACGTATCAAATCTATACGCGCTGTGCATAAATCACTAACCGTTCGTGAAGTGACTCTCTCGTCAAGTTCTGCGTCTGATTCTAGAAATTGTTGGGTTCGAGCGTAGGTTGATTTTTCAACTTCAGGCTTCTCCTCGTCTTCTTCCTTCCTTTCACTTCGGTTAGCAACTTTGTGAAAACCGAGCAGCTCTAGAGAACTTTTCCCCTGCCGATTGTCAGAGATTCGTCACGTTTCGCCTTCCAGCGGTCGTCCCAAGGAGAAAAAGTGCGCAACTCTTTTCGAGTCAAGAATTCCTCGAAGCTTTTGCACTCTCTGGGAAAATTGGGGTTTCGCGAGTCTGACAAAGCCGATGGAGAAAGAGAGAGTTCCGTTCGACGGAAGTTTCTCCGCTCAAACTCTACTCTGAAAATGAATAACCTACTTAGCGCACAGTTTTGTTCTCAGCTTTAGTTAGTTCACACCTAACTATAGAATACGGTACATCATGGTGTCTTCTTCTTTTCTTCCTGGCACTTTACTGTTGTGGCTTCTCTCTGTTTTAGCATCTTCTTCTCAGATTACTTTTACTGGTTTATTTCTCTTCTGGTATCTTCTTTTATGGTGCTTCTTGTTATTATTATGTTTCCTCTTTTGGCTTCATATTCTGGATTATTCTTTTTCTGGCTTCTTTTGCTTTTCTGGCATGGTTTCTTCGTGCACCTTTTTCTTCTGGATTCTCTTAATTCTGGTGGCTTCTATTTCTTTGGGCATCGAAAGTCCTTCTTAATTTTTCGTCTTCTGTTCCTCTTTAAGGCGTAGTCTTCCTCTTCAGGCACCTTTCTACTTCTTCTCATAATAGCTTTTCATTATTCTGGCTCTTCGTAATTCTTCTTTTGGTGCCACTTTCTTCTTTTGGACTTGAACAACCCAATGCCACTCTGCTCCTTTCAAGCTGGTCGGCTCCTCCCATGGGAGGAAGCCAAGCACCTCGGCCAGCGAACAGAACGTGGGAAGCGTTCTACTCAACCTTTCCTCTCAGTCAGTCATTAAATGTGCGGCGTCCGAAGAATTAAAGCCACTCATTGAAGGCTTCTGGGTCTGAGAGCAGCTACACTGCCGCAAAGAATGGCCACCACCACTCCATGCGCAATCTTTCCCGCACTGCAGAAAGGATCCAGTGAAGGCGACGTGCTGTTGGACTTGCGTCCCACCGTTCCCGCCGCAGGTCGCCCTAGTTGATTCCTCCTGCAGGAGCATGGGGACTGTTCCACGCAAAGCGTTGAAGTGGTTAGAGTCTTTGACCTCGGACTTCCCCGCCTAATTATCTCCAACTATTTCAATACCTGCCCCTCGCCTGTGGGAATCCCTCAGCTGCGTTTCCTAGGTTCCTTTCTTTATTTCTTTCTCCCAATTTCATTTTCCTATCGACGACAGAGCTCTTCCAAAATCATTCTGCTTCCAACTACCCCCTGAGTAACTTTTCACTCTCTCATACAGTTACCCGCAGCCTCCTTGGTTCTAATCGGCTGAAAGACTACGCCTTAAAGTAATCGGCTGAAAAAAAAATTTGAGTTTTCTTCAAATCTTTACGTTTCAGGCCCTTTCCTGAGTCCGAAAAACACCATTAGGGAAAATGGTCTGTGTGTGTGTGTCTGTGAACGATTTTTAGAGAAAACGACGTTTGATATCTAGCCCACAGATTATCCTGGGACGCCAAAATAAGGGTATGAGCAAAATCCACCGAATGTAAACTACAGTTATCAAAATGATCAAAACACCAAATAGTTTTTGCTCAAAAACGGCTCTAATGATTTGGATTACATTTTTTATATAAATAGCTCTCAATAAGGCAACCGTACCATAAAATTCCCCTTCTTGGGAAAATGACGGGAGCAGCACAGTAAGCTACCAAAATGTTCGACGAAAATCGATTTTAGCGCGGTTTTTCTTTATAAAATCCCCCAAAATGTTACTAGAATGTTAAATAAAAGGTCCAATTCAATGCCTATAGGGTGAGTGTTTAAAAACGCTCATAAAATATATGGGGGTCCCTCAAGAAATCCTGGAATCGCACTACCACTATTTCGCCTACTACCAGTTCTAAAAGTTCTCACCCAATAACTCAGCAAAAGTGATTATTATCCTCTTCAAAAATATCATGTTTACTGCCACGTTAATTCTCTGTGTACCAATTGCTCAATAATGATCTGGGAATGAGTACGAGCAGCACAATAAATTTCAGAAGTGTAAGCGCTACCGCTTTCTGCGTGTTGTTTGACCAAGTTCAAATGAGCTGAGTGATAAATGAATCGAGTAAGAAAAAGCCATGTAAAAATTGAATTGACGTTGAGCTGAGGAAAGTTGTGTGTTGCAACGCACGAGATGTTTTGTTCTTTTCGTTCGTCTCTTTGTTCTTCTCGTTTTTCTTTCTCTAAGGTTTCTTCCTTCTTGTTTATTCATCTGGTTAGAATCTGGTCAATCTCTTCTTCTTGATAGGTGCAGTGCGTTATGAATTCTCCTAATACCAAAAATGTCAGCAACTTCTAATATACGACGGAGAATTGTGGCGGGGTGGGGGTAGGAGTGAAAAGAGAGATTATATGACCCGTCATATTGTCTGAAGGGGCGGATTTAATTAGTCAAAGTTGACTAAACTTCGGTCAAATCATAATTCACGAAGTTGAATTAGAATTCAAACTGAAATAGTTGAATGTCGCATTCCTCGATAATTAAATGAAGCTTCAGTTTATCTCCAGTTTCCAACTTGCCGCTCCGTTCGATCCTGACGACGTAACTAAGTTTTGAAGTAGTGAGTGAAGTAGATATTCCATTCCGGCTCAGCAGTCTTCGTTTGCCATCGCGGGATTTTGACTCTCGAATAGTAATAAAATGTATGTTTAAATGAGGAAAGAAATTACTTTTATTTCTTCTGAAGACAGAAATTACCTTTATTGATGTTACCCACACCTAATCCGATCTAACAAATGACTGAACAAGGCATCCGATTCACGAACAGTGAAGTTAGCTGCAGTTTTCGAGAAACAGTATTTGACGTTTTTATCATTATGATGAATATTGTTGGTTTTGGATCGATTTTACTCGTAAGGTCATTGTGGCGTCTCATATTGACGTGCGGGATGAACATTAAATTTGAGTTGAGCAGGTAATAAATGGGGGTTCAAAGGCGGAAATGGGAGTTTTATAACAATTCAGAGTAGGGAAAGAAACCACGCCTCCTGCCCATGCCTCCGAACCAATCCCGTCGCAGTACGTCATTTTTTATCTCTTCTACCCCTGTGGTTACAGCACAATTGGCCAGGGGATTTGGTTTTCTCTCCCCCCCCCCACTCTAAATTGTTACGAAATTCCCATTTCTGGCTTTCAAACCCCATTTTTACCTACTGAGTTGATTTGGATCAACTGTTTGTGCCCTATTGTGATCACATACAGACAAACACGACACAGCCAATATCATTTGGTTTAGCGTTCCACAGCACACCCGGAAATTCGGTGTTTACCTCATTCAACCCTCAAGGGGTTTCCCCAGATGTGAAGTCTGATGAAGTTATGAGGCTTCCAGAATTAAGTCGCTCGCCTTGCATATCGACGCGTGGTCTGTGTGTGTGTGTGTGCTCGTGGTCATCTGATATGTGGTTTGCTTTCACATGAGGACAGACGGCTGTTTGCTTTAAGTGTGCAATCCGCCGCAAGGGATCTTCCGAGCCAAACGGATCGATTAGTTGTGCGTTTGAGTTTGATGAGACGGTGCATAATTAATTCCGAAGGCTGCGACGGACTTCACAACATGACGCGTTTGGTCTGCGGGAGGCGGCTTTGGCGGGGAAAGCTGTCAATTGTCTCTCCACAGTCGCCACGGAGGCTCTGCAAACTTAATTTCAACGTAGACATCGCCCCAATATCGCGAATAATTTCCCTCCCACACGGATATTGCTCAGTTGACTGCGGATATTGCAAGGTCCTGGACGAAGTCTTGACATTGGTTCAGGGGATTTCACGGTGAATTTGCTGGAACCCTCGTCGCTCCTACATTTATTTGCGAATTCTTCGAAAGGTTCCGTCAAGTGCCCGCTTGTAAACTTGTGCCAGTCTTTTTTTCGCTTTAAGCGTCACGAATTACCTCAATAATGTTCGATCTCAGCGTTTCAACGCCACGTACATATTTATACCTTTTCCAGCTAATCTAATTTGTGTTTCACTCGGCTACTTGGCAATCGAACTCCTCAATGAGACAAAGTATGAATCGTGGTCTCTGAGAAGGTGTTGCTCGATACTCTCGCATGTCAGAGCCCCGGGGTTGGAGGAGTAGAAGAACCTTTCATAGTGTCACTTGCTCCTTGTCGTAGAGTAACTCTGCCTTGTCAATTAGTTCTTCAAAGGGGAGCGTGCAGAGCTGCAGTCTCATCCGCCCAAAGCTCGTAGGCCTCCGACACTAAAATGAAGAATGATATTATGGGAGAACTCTCAAAATGAGCACTCCAGCCCAGGCTCATTCACTTTCATCTTTCCAGAGCTTTGCTCACTTGGTTTAGGACCCTTCTGACAGTTGCTTCGCATTATTTAGCGCATAGTCTGTGGTTTAATTTGTAGAAAAATGGCCCGATTTAGGTGGCTCTTTATTAGTTTTGTTTAGGGGGTGTACCGAAATTAGGGGTTTTCGCATTTTTCTCGAAAACGACTCAAATTTTCAAACTATGGTTTAATAATTAGAATTTAATTTTAAATTTATTTATGAAAATTCGGTGAACGATTGGACTATGGAACAAAAAGAGGGTTTTTTGACTTTCTTGAAAAACGGCATTAACGATTTACATCAAACTCAGCAGATCGGATGTCTAAATAGCTAATACTTATACATTGTTCTCAAAAAACGTTCCCCTAACAGATATATAACAACCAATCAGAGATGACGATATTACAGTGAAAAGCGATTTTTAAAAGTTTTTAAAAACAATTGTTGGGCGCACGAGTGGGGGAGCTTAAATAACATAAAAATGGAACTCGGTGAGCCTGAGAGGACTGTATTACACGTGAAATTAATAGTGGAGTTTGTATACATAAGGGCGACACAAGGGGAACGGGAATACGCGTGAACTGGCGCAGGAACTTGTAGTGAAGGGAAAGAGTGAGAGCTGCGACTAGCCTGAGAGTTGATAGAGGAATGAGTAGTGAGCACTGGGAGGCGAGTGTATCTGGGAAGAGCTGTGTGTGTTGGAGAAGGAGGTAAATCGAGGGAAGGAAGGACATTCTGGAAAGCCCAAAAGAGGAAATCCATTGTTGTTGGAAGTTAAACCGAACTTGATCTCTTTGTCTGGAAGAGATGCCGAGTGAACCGGCAGCTCTCGGACGAAACTGTTGCGTCGAATGTACCTGGGAAAGGTCCGAGCTCATGATCCCAACTACTTCAGCCGGTGCCGAACAACAATAAATACGAGTCTGACAGAGTGTCTACAAGCAATCTGCAGGCAACAACATTTTGTTCTTCACAGGTGTTTCCCTATGTACCCATTGAATGGAGATATAAGCCATGGCACCTCAGTAAATAAAACAGCTCTAACGTCTTCGATTTTTCCCCGAATTAACGAGTACCTACAATTTATTCCTCATAATTGTTTTCGTATAAATGCCTTCGCCAGGCCTTCAGTTGTAATTTCGTCTAGGCAGCCATCAATTAGGCCACGGCTCCAGTGCTGAACTTGAGCTGAGTTGACTAGGTGTTTAATACGTTCATTATCGTTGTGAAATTCCTCATAAGTAATCGTGAATTATCTTTTGATTCAATAATTATTTGGCATATTAAACACTTTCTTGGAGTTAGTAGTAAAAATCTACCAGATCTTTACGTTTTGGTGTCTTATGAAATCCCAAATAATTGTATTTTGATCGACCCAATGGGCGAGGAAAATATTGTGAAGCAGTACTAATGATTGAGTGAATTTTATGGATCACCCCGACACAACCCTGGTGTAGCGTATTAAGTTCCGTTAATGCGGATTATGATGACCGCGCTTTGTTGCAATCAAATTTTCTGCTTTCTTTGATCTAAAATTCTTCTCTTTGATTACCACGTTATCCTCCACTCTTTGGTGTTGTGATATTTTAGGTGTTTCCTACCCTCGTAGTGGAGGGAAGTTCGTGTCTGGACCCAATATAATAAAGCAGACAACTCCTTGAAACTCGCCTTCAATCTCAAATAAACAAAATAACACTTCTTGGGGAGAAAATAAAGAAATGAAATTAACAACGTAATAAGACCCACTTGAAATTTAATCGAAAAGAAGTTTTCAATATTAACTCAAAGTAACCTAAAAGCTCGGATCGTGTACAGGGAGATGTACTCACCTTTATCCAACATCAAAGCACTGAAACTATGATCTGGCTGATGACGGGAGGGAATCGATTGGAACATTACACAGGGGTTGTGAAAAACCGGATGTCGCTCGCAGTCTTTGGCTTGCATACCTCTCTAGTGGTCACAGAGGCCCGCCAGATGGGGCAGGTAGCACGTTTGAAAGAAGAGCTGGCGGAGATGAAGGTTATATCCTTCACCCTTCACAGCGTGCCATTCCTTCTCACGACCATCTTTGAAATTCAAGTTTTTCGTGGTTCCCGAACTAACGATTTCCAAAACCCTTGAAGCGATCCCGTAATAGTAGCACTTGCGAATTTACTATTAATTCGTTGATTTACTTCATCCTGACTCAGAAACGTCCATACTTATAATATATGCTCGTTTATTGTTTCATTGCAATAAATAGTTTTTGTGATCCGTAGTTTATGAATAAATGGGCACACAACCTTCATCTTATTGTTCGAACATTGCGAGGAATGGCTCTAAACAATGCAATCGATATTTCGAGGACAGTTCAAGTTATTAGGACACTGTTCTTGTATCAGCCGTACACCTTGGATATTGTTCGTTGAAATAAAACGTGTTGGTCTGACAGTGGGGCGTATATGATGAGAGCTACAGTTTTTGCTGTGGCTCTTGAGATGGGAAGCATACTGTTTTTTATTTCATTCATGAAATTGACTAAATATTTTTTCACCCAATCGCCCTATTACTACCATTTCTACGACACTTTTTTCCCCAAGACGCTGGGAAACGAAACTAAACCCTTTCTAATTCGTGTCTACGTTGTGTCAAAGCTGTGAGTGAAACTTGCCATACTCTTCTAGCACGTTCCACTCATTCCGCACCATTACTTCTAGCGCAGCCAGGCGTCAGGTTTTCGGTTGCCATCAGTTTTAACCTCAACGCCCCCCGAAAATGTCAACGGCGTCGTTCTGCGGAGCGGCCTCAGAAAATCGACCAAACAAACTGCCCGAGAAAAGTCTTGAGATAAAACAAACCGGGAATGTGGTTCGAAGTGAAAGTTTTCCGAGTAAGTGACTCGACGAGCGTCACAACTAAATCACTGGCATCGATTACAGAGACCGCCTCAGAATAAACTGGGAGCCCCTTTAATCGATGACTGATTTGTGGATCTCACGACCCTCGGCAAGACGAGGGAAAAAGAGAAATATATAAATAGGAGAGAGAGAAAGACAGAGAGAGAGAGAGAGAGAGAGAGAGAGAGAGAGAGAGAGAGAGAGAGACAGAGAGAGAGAGAGAGAGAGACAGAGAGAGAGAGAGAGAGAGAGAGAGAGAGAGAGAGAGAGAGAGAGAGAGAGTATTTTGAGGAGGAGGAGAACAGGGAGAGAGATTATGAATACATGTTTATTTATTAATCTGGACATAAATAGGACCACGGGGTCTTTTCTTACTTTAAGCCAGAAAAATGCAAATTATTACCAATTAAATTATTGTCAGTAACAAAGTTCCTGATTATGATGAAAGTACCTTCGATAATAAAATCAATATTATGCGTTAAACCTATTTGAAATACGTGCGCTTTACTCTAAATATGTTGAATATACATTTTTTTTTTTAAATACCGCTAAACGCTTATACTACTAGAGTAAATATCTCGTGCGTTGCAACACACAACTTTCCTTAACTCTACGTCAATTCACTTTTTACATGGCTTTTTCTACTTACTCGATTCATTTATCATTCAGTTCATTTGAACTTGGTCAAACAACACTTCACGGTAGCACAAAGCGGTAGCGCTTGCAGTTCCGAAATATATTGTGCTGTTCGTACTCCTTCCCGAACCATTATTGAGCACTTGGCACACAGAGAATTAATGATTCATGATGATGATGAATTTTTTAGAAGAGGATAGTAGTGACCTTTTTCAGAGTTATTGGGTAAAAACTTGTTATAAGTTATGAGCGTTTTTAAACGGTCAGTGTATAGGCATTGGATTGGACTGCTACACCAATTTTCTTTCAACACTCTAGTAACATTTCAGCGGAGTTTATAAGGAAGAACCGCGCTAAAATCGATTTCCGCCGAAAATTGTGGTAGCTTATTGTGCTGCTCTCGTCATTTTCCCAGAAATGGCAGTTTTATGGTATGATTGCCGTATGGGGAGCTATTAATATAAAAAATGTAATCAAAATCGTTGCAGCCGTTTTGGAGAACAAAAATTTGGTGTTTATGATCACTATGATAACTATAGTTAACATTCTGAAACGTAAAGATCTGAAGAGGGAAGCTAAGGTCTTCAACGAGGAGGCTCTTCAACAGGTCCAAAAGAACAGGGGATTGGGAGGCCTACCGACAATCTCTTACAAGTTATAGCAAGGCCATCAGAAGAGAAAAGAGGAAGTCCTGGAGGGACTTCTGCAGTGGTGTAGCTAGTGTCTCTGAAGCCTCCAGGCTGCAGAGAGCCCTCTCCATGGACAAACCTCAGGAACTAGGCCTCATAAGAAGAACGGACGGAACTTTCACGGAAGATGCCAGGGGGACCCTGGAGGTGTTGGTTAATACCCACTTTCCAGGGTGTACCCTTGTCGAGGAAGGGGCTTTTGCCCCACCCCGGGAGCCAGGCAGGGAACGTCCGCACCCGCGTAGGCTCCTAGGGTATGCGAACCGCATCTTCTCTCCTGAAAGGGTTAAATGGGCAATAAATACCTTCAAACCCTACAAGTCCCCCGGGGAGGACGGGGTCTTCTACCCCTCCTGGTGAGAACTTTCAGAGGCAGCTTTCTGCTGGCCCATGTGCCCTACTCATGGAGAAGGATCAGGCTTGTGTTTCTGCCTAAGGCAGGCAGTGACTCCTTGACTGCGAAATCTCAGAGACCCATAAGCCTCTCCTCTTTTCTCCTGAAGGCAATGGAAAAGATCATAGATCTGGTCTTCAAGGACACACTTGAGACCGTACCCCTCTCGAAGGCACAGCACGGCTACCTGAGGGGCAGGTCGGCTGAGACTGCGCTCATGGAGCTGGTCTCACTGATCGATGAGGCTCTTCAGACGAGAGAGGTGGCGTTGTGCTGCTTCATGGACGTGGGGGGTGCTTTCGGTAACACCTCTTTCAGCTCCATAGAGGCAAGAGCAGCGCAAAGGGGTATAGAACCCCAGGTCGTGAAATGGACTATGTCCATGCTAAGGTGTAGGGAAATCACGGCCAGTTTAGGGGAAGACAGCGTCACAGTGGTTCCCACAAGAGGCTGCCCTCAAGGGGGGGTACTTTCTCCCCTCCTGTGGCTACTGGTGGCTGACGAGCTGCTGGAAACACTGCAGCTTGAAGGCTACGAAGTGGTCGCATACGCGGATGCCCTTGCAGTTCTGGTAAGAGGAAAATTTGACTCCACAGTGTCTGAAAGGATGCAAGGAGCTATAGATATCATCCAAGGATGGTGTGATAAGGAGGGATTGCATATAAACCCAACCAAGACCACCATGGTTTCATTCACCAAGCGAAGAAACCTAAATATAGTATCACCCACCATGCAAGGAGCAAGGCTCCATATAAGTACAGAGGTGAAATACCTCGGGGTGATACTGGATAAGCAGCTCACTTGGAATTCACATGTGAGATATGCGCTGCACAAGGCAACTGCATCCCTGTGGGCATGCAGGAGGCTGTGCAGCAAATCATGGGGCATTACTCCAAAAATGATGGAGTGGCTCTATTAGGGGATAATAAGACCCCGCATCACCTACGCCTCCACGGTGTGGTGGAAGGTAACATGCCGGCTAGCAGCTCAAGGGAAACTCCAAAAACTGCAGCGACAGGCATGTCTAGCTATTACAGGGGCAATGAATACGTGCCCTACTGCTGCAATGGAAGTCCTTTTAGACATCTCACCTCTCCATATACATGTTCAGAGGACTGCTTACCTGGGAGCAGTAAGGCTTTTGCAGACAGGGAACATCTCCACCAGGGTTAAGGCAAGCCTCCAAAGAACAACTAGACCGTTCAAACTGGAAGAGGCTGTGGTCCTTGCTACCGACGTTATGTCAGAGCGAAAAAACTTTCGGCTGCCATTCAGGGTAAGTATCCACTCGCGGGAACGATGGGAGCAGGAGACGTTCCGGACCGAGGTGGGTGCCCTGCGGTGGTATACCGATGGTTCAGTCATGGGAGGCAGAGCTGGACTGGGCATTGTTGGGCCCAACTACAGTCTGGCTAAGCCGCTGGGAGAGTACGCCACGATATTCCAAGCTGAAATCCTAGCTATAAAGATCTGCGCGGAAGAGATCCTGTCTAAGGGACTCAAGGGCAAGCGGATCTACATATTCTCGGACAGCCAGGCCGCATTAAAGGCCATCGCGGCCTATAGTTTTAGGTCCAGGCTGGCATGGGAATGCCTTCATGCACTCAAGCAGCTCGGCGCCCACAATAGGCTTTCCCTTATCTGGGTGCCGGCTCACAAGGGGCATGAGGGCAATGAAAAGGCTGACCACCTTGCGAAGAAGGGCCCAGAAGCCCTACCCATTGGGCCTGAACCTCACGTAGGTATGACCAAAAGTCACCTGAACCGTTTGGTGGCTCAATGGGAGACACAGGAAAATAGCGCCCATTGGCATCGCCAGCCACGACTTAGACAATCAAAAAGGCTTGTTACACCTTCTGGTCAAAGGGCAAAGGCGATGCTGACACTCTCTAGGAGGGACTTGAGGGTCTTGATTAGCTTCCTCACCGGACACTGCCCACTTAGGTATCACCTCAACAAGATGGGCATCTCAGAGGCGGTGGAATGCAGACTCTGTGGTGAGGAGGACGAGACGGCGGAGCACATCCTATGTGAGTGCCCTGCCTTAGCAGCGAAACGCTTTGAATTCTTTGCCCAGGGGATTATTGAGCCCCACATCATAGCAGAAGCTGCGGTGAAGGACATACTCGGCTTCATAAAGGGGGCGGGTATGTACGACGCCTTTTACTAAGGAAGGGCTAGAGTCACAATAGGCCCACACGTGGCCGCAGTGACAAAGGGACTTGTCCCGATGCCCTCGGGAAAAAAAAAGATTGAAGAAAACTCACAATTTTTGTTTCGGCCGACTTTGTAGAGCCAATGAAAGTAAAAAATACAACTAATTGGGTTAGATCCGCCTGTCAATAAATTACTAAAGTTAACGTACTTGTTAGGTGAGTCCGTCTCCACCGGCTGGTGAGATACAGTGGGCGAGCGCTTTCCTTGTAATGACATCCTCGTCTGGCCGTTAAGTTCTACTGACTTTACATCGAAAGCGCACGCCCACAGCATTTCGCCAGAGGAGACGGACTCACCTAACAGGTACGTTAACTGTAGTAAACAATATAACATTTCAGCTAACTACATAATTCCGGAATATATTCTCGAGCTCTTTTTCGAACATCCTGACTTGGGGATCAGCCTAACTGTCCTCAGGGAACCTGGAACAACTCTGGATGTGAATTATGAAGCGGAATACTTTGTCTGTTGAATGATCGCCAAATGCTTGAGAGACTTTTGCCACTGATCAGACAAAATTAGAACCTACTTACCTTTCTAACTTTCATTTCAATGCATAATTCATATACAATGTTCTGTGTCGAGTTATCAAACATAATTACTTATTTCACATGCTATAAGAATAATAAAGAAACATTTAACAAATTGAGTATTTGCGAATGTATTTTATAAAACTAATCAAACCTGTTTTTCAATCGATTTGAACGAGCAAGACAAAACGTAGTTTTATGTGGAAACTGAGGGAATTTACAGAGTTGCTCCTACTTATGCTATGACCTTTTGTAATCACCGCGATTACATGAGCATTCAGCGCGATTTTTTTGTGAAGCTTCTTGTTTAATTTTTGCAAATAATTGGGTAAAAAGCGCTAGTACATGAAACGGTTGTGGTTTCAATTCGGCATTTTGAGAGTTGCTCCTCATTATCTTATGAGTGTTATTAAACTTTTACTGTATTGGCAGTTTATTGGACTACCACTCTGGCTTTCCTGAAAACGCTAGTATCTTTTTTTTATAACGCCGTCTGTCCCCTATTTCTGACAAACACCGGGGTCTGAAGTACTCTGTCAGTTCTAATGTCTCATAGGTCCATGTCTAACTTTCTAAAGAATGTCAGGTATTTCCTGCAAGAAGTTTCTTCGGTGTCCACCCTAGGAGAAGTTGCTTCGAAGACCAAAAACGCTCCCAGTTGAGTTTCCAAGTCTGCACCACACCACCAGCACTGAGGAGTTCAAGAAATTCTACTGCCGACCCTTCGATCCGAGTTGTGTCAGCCCAAGGGCTCTTAACCCGCCCCCACGTCGTAGACGAGGGAAAGCAACTCCTTGGCCTAACGGCTTCAGGAGCCCACCCTGCTTAGCGAACCACACCAGCACGAGTTCTTCCTAAATCTGCCAGTGGGCCACTCTGAGCAGCCCGTGCTTGCTACCTACCAGTTGCTTAGTGGTCGCCCGCTAGCGACCTTCTGGTGTGCCTCGGAGATCTGACATTGCCTGAGGGGAGAGCCGTTCAGGGTGTCAAGCCTCCTACCGCTTCCCCCAGTGGCGCCAACTAGCCTCTGCCTCCTTATGCCTTTAGTGCATGTGCAATGAGGCAAAGAGGCTATGATCCCTGGTCGGATAAATGACTAAGTGAGGACGCTCCTCCCAAAGTCCTCCAGCGCCGGGAAGCCAGTCGCCGACACATAACTGATCGGGTCAATCGGGAGCTCATCCCCAAACACTGTCTCCCTCAGATGTGTGCCCTGACTTATCCATCTGGAACATTCACAGAGTAGGTGTTCCACTGTTTCAGGGGCAATTCCACAGCTGCACGTCTCTTCGTCACAGAGACCGAGTCGGTGCAGCTTCGCCCTGAACTCCCCATGCCCCAGCAAGAGCTGAGGCACAGAGTATCCAAGGCTAACCCACCTCATTTTCAATCCGCCCTCCACAGACGGGAATAGGGCAAACGTCCAGCGGCCAATTTCAGCCCCTGGCCACCTTTCTTGCCACGCACTTATTAGGCAGGCCATTATCACCCTGCTCCTGGACGAGTTCGTGTCGACTGTGCCCATGGCTGCCCATGCTTGTTCATTTTGCAGTGTCCCGTGATGATCCTCACAATCTGCTTCAAGTCCGTCCTCGCCACCATCAGTCATCTCGTGTGTTGGAGTGTTCTACTCCCACAGAGTTCCAGAAAGTCCGATGGATTGTTCTGGTACATTCTCTCAACCATCTTTTTGACTGGTGACTGACACGCTCCACAGTGGGAGAGTGGTCCCAGAAATTCTCTGAACGTTTACTGTATTGAAGTTTGTCGAAGAGTTGAGCCGCATCCTGCACTTTGTGACGCTAAGTAGACCCTTCGTGGGTAAATAAATAAATTCAACCCAAGGCTTGGCCAAGTG
Source organism: Pachypeltis micranthus (assembly GCA_020466155.1). NCBI lineage: Eukaryota > Metazoa > Arthropoda > Insecta > Hemiptera > Miridae > Pachypeltis > Pachypeltis micranthus. Next base: position 51,230,203 of record CM035770.1, on the reverse strand, counting down.
CGGTATAATGAGTAAAATAAATATGTCTTGTAACAAAATAAATAAGAAAGCTAGGCTCACGGCGGATGGTAGAGGAAAAGGGGCAGACGAAAAGTTCAGACGCGACCGACTGTGGACGTGGTTGAGCGACGAGCAGCCCAACGTTTTCCCGCGCTTCTTCTGCGTTGGGGCTCATGTGGCTCGCTGTCACATCATTCCCCTCCCTCGCTGAAACTTGTTCGTAATATGAGTGGTTAGCAGTAGAGTTGGTGCACCAGTGGCTGGCATGATGATGAGTGCAGTTCTTGTTGCCTGCAGACGGTTGGATGGTAAACTTCGCGTAACAATCGTTCCAGATTCAGGGCAGGTTGACGAAAATCATGTGGTAGTTGTTACCCGTTGTCACTGTACACAGTTGCGTGAAATGTTAGGAAACGAGGTATCAACTTGTAGGAAATTTCCAAACACCGTGCGACGATGAAGAAAGGTCTTGTCAAACGATGGCAGAAAGGCCCCTTGGCATTCGGGTAAGCAGTGGTTAGAGCCAGTAGTTAGCCACTCGACTTCAGTGTAGGCGCTGCTCTCCTGACTTAAAATGGTATACACCTGTACAGTGAGGTGTACACTCCCAAACCTTTCCTCTTGGGCCAGCTGAGACGGTATTAAAAAAAAGACGTTAAAAAAGGTACTAGGCACAATTTGTCTGGGTTGTGGGATGGGCAACTACGAGGGGTTACATATTTTTTTAGTCGGCTGACGTGGGCAAGTTTAATGTCAGATGGATCTGTCGTGCTCACCGGCTCATATGTTACCGCAGATAAGCGTTTACTGATAACTTAAGGCTCTGAATATTTGAACGAAAGTTTGGCTGCTATGTTCTTGGACAGTACGTATAATTTCAAAAGAACGGTATCCCCCTTATCATATAGCACAAAATTGTGCTTCCTGTCATAAAAAAGTTTTATTCTTTTATGAACAGTGACAAGGTTGCGGTAGGCTTGCTGCCACACACTGCTGGGCCCATCCTCTGATGGCGACTCGTCCATGTCCCAAGATAAGTGGAGTGGGGATAGAATGTCGCGAACAAGGAATAATTTGGCAGGAGTGAATCCGCTGCTAGAGACAACCGCTGAATTCAAAGCTGCCTGTATGAAGGGGAGGCTATTGAACCAGTTTGTTTGGTCGTCAGCGTGGTGAGCAGTGATCGCCGCCTTCATATTTCGAATTTGTCTCTCAGCCAGATTGGGGTTGGGATAGTGACGAATGAGGTTTATTTTTTTAATCCCTTTGAGGAAAAGGTAGTTTGTGAGGGTGTGACTGTTAAAAATCGAATCGTTGTCGTTTGTTAATTTATTGGGCTGCCTTCGTAATTTTTCCACTCGTGATAGTTTCATGTTATCGTTCTGTCATTTGGAGCTTTCCGTACTACAAGTTTAATCAAATTCGTTGCAGTTGTTTTAAAAGACTATGAGAGCTGTACTTAGTCGGGCTACAGAAAGTGAAATGACGACTATACTTATCGAGGGTAAGAGATCGTTTTCCTTGCATTCAAGTCGATCTCTGATAATGGTTTGCTTTATACGTGTACTTCTTAGTCAAAGCGATGTTAAGATTGAAATTGAGAGTCGGTGGCGTCTTGATGCCTCATGTTCGCGAACTAACTGATAATTCTAAAGAGAGTTACAAACCGCCTGTGACGTCATATTTACCAGAGCGTTAAATATAACTAGAATGAGTGCAACTGGAGTTGAATAGATCTTTGTGTTTAGGGCGGTTTGTAAATAACCTGAAAGGGGGGGGGGGGTTGTGTTTAGAGTTCAAACTTCGCAACACCCGAACAAGAACGTTTGGTTTTAAAATTAGCGTATACATCAAGAGTTCGCAAAAAAAACCTCTCGTCAGTAGCTAATATTTGTAGTTTTGAGGGCGAACCCGTTCAGTTCGCGCCTGACGTAACCCGTTCCACCGAACAATCGCCGCTCTTTCACATCAGAAGGCCTTTTATTCCGCTCCAAAGCTCGTAATTTTCCACCATCGCTCCCGAGGGATGTTTGCTCCCCAGAACAAAAAAGTACTCTTCCTAAGTGCTCTTATCGATCCAGACCCTTCAAAATCTCTCCGTTAAATTTCCCCGTCTTACTCTTCTGCCCTTCGCTCCGCCCACCAGTACTTTAACGTGTTAGCATATTATAATTGCGCCCTCATCGGATGATAATTTACGGTTACATTATAATTTCATAAAGCGTTAACTGCCTTACAAGCTCTCGCGCTAATTCAACTTGCATTAGCCGCCCTTTTAATATTCGCGTCGTTTTGCCCCCCCCCCCTTTCTCAGAGTGTTTTGTCCAAACGAGAGTGCGTTGTTGAAAAACTGAGTAAACATTTTCAGGGACATTTTGCATATTACCGTTAATTTATGGGAAATGGAGTGAAGATTTTAAAATATCAGGTACAACAACTTCCTTCGGCCGCACGTGGCTTCGGCAATTTTTATCTCTCTAGCAACTTATTAAATTCGAATTTAATTCAGTGTCAGCAATGTCAGTAAAAATGTTCTTCATACATTTACTTTTCAAATGCTGCTAAGACCGACACCGTATGGAGGATCGTATGCGTGTCCACGATCGCGATTGAGAACTAAACCGGATCAAATTCGACATGTGCACAGTGCCAAATAACACGCTACCGCCATAAAAGTCTAATTTGTCGGAAAATAACGAGAACAGCACAATAAATTATCAAAACTTTCGATTAAAGTCGATTTTAGTGCAGTTTTCATATAATAAATAAAAAGTTGGGGTTTTTTCGGAGCTTTACGTTTTGAGGCCTACTGAATTTAAAAATATCTGGTGCGTAGCAACACACAACTTCCCGCCACCCCCGTCAGTTCGAACACCAGCTACATACGCGGGTGCTATATCTTTATTCAACGCGTTTCTACAGAAACATTTATGGAGAACAAAGTGTAGAGACTAGTTTGCTAAGAGTACTCCGTAAGTTTGAGCGAAATCGTTAGAGCCGTTTCTGAGAAAATTGGAATTCCGATAAATAATATTCGACAAATCTCCTTTTCTGAGTATTACCGTTCAACATATATATATATATACAGAAATAGTTATGGAGAACGAAATGTGGGTATGGATGACTAGAAGACACTCCATTAAGATTTATCACATCTGGTGAAGCAGTTACCCTGGAATTTACGGAAATATTCGAAAAAACGTTATTTTCGACACATTTTGATTTTTATATCTGTTCAATGGACCGTCACAGGAACATTTATTGAGAACAATATGTAGGTATTAACTATTCGGATACATCTTGAAAGTTTGGTAATAATCTTTGAAGCCGTTTTGCCAAAAAGCGTAAAAAACCCATTTTTGCTTCATAGGCCTGTATCTCCGTTCACCGTATTTTCATGGAGATATGTATGGAGAAGAAAGGTTAGGTATTGATTAGTAAAAGATAATTTGAAAGTTTAATCAAAATCGTTTGAGCCATTTTCGAGAAAAATGCGAAAAACACTAGTTTTTGGTACATTTTCGTCCCCACCCCCCTTCCCATCGGCCAAAATCGTCCAAAACGTTATTTTGGTGTCTACAAAAAATACCAAACAAAACAAAAAAAGAACCAGCTCAATCAGATCAGCCGTTCTCCCGCAAATCGAACTACAGACACACACACACACGGACCACGCGCCGAAATTAGGTTTTTTAGACTCAGTAGGCCTCAAAACGTAAAGATCTAAAGAAAACCCAAATTTTTTTTGGGCCGATTACTATACTTTCCTTCCCATCGGGTAGCGGAAAGTAAAAACCTGATTTCGGCGTGTGGTCCGTGTGTGTGTGTGTCTGTAGTTCGATTTGCGGGAGAATGACTCGATTCAGCTAGTTTTTTGTTTGTTTGTTAATTTCTTCGTGTAAACTCCATAATAGGGTTAAGGGCGACTTCGGAAAGGGGGATGGGGGGCGACTTTGGTCGAAGGGACAGTTGAATGGGGGACGAAAATGTACCAAAAACTAGGGTTTTTCGCATTTTTCTCATAAACAGCTGCACAGATTTTGATTAAACCTTAAACTTATCTTCTACTAATTAATACTTAACTTTTCTTTTTTATAAGTATCTCTTTGAAGATAAGGTGAATGGAGATATAGGCCTAAAAAGCCAAAATAGGGTTTTACGCTTTTTAGCAAAACGGCTTCAACAATTATCACCAAACTCCCAGGATGTTTTCAAATAGTTAATGCCTGTATACTGTTCTCGATAAATACTCCTCTGACCGTCCATTGAACAGAGGTAAAAATCAAATTGCGTCGAAAATAATGTTTTTTTGGAACATTCCCGTATATTCCGAGGTAACTGCTCCATCAGATATGATCAATCTTACAAAGTGTCTTCTAGCAACCCATATCTACCCTTCGTTCTCGTGATTATTTTTATATCTATCTATTGAACGGACATATACGCCATAATACCTAAGAAAAGGAGGATTGTCGAACAACTAGTACATGGATTTTGTTTTCCATGAATGTTCCTGTAGAAATGCATTGAATGAAGATATAGTTTCCGTATGAGTAGCAGGTCACCGAATTTACGGGGGTTGCGGAAAGTTGTGTGTTGCTACGCACCAGATATTTTCGTAATAGGTTCGGCTTGTAAAACATTAGCATTCTCAGAACTAGTAACATTTCAGCGGAGTTTAAAAGGAATAAAACCGCGCTAAAAACGCTTTTCGTCGAACATTTGATAATTTATTGTGCTGCCCTCGTCATTTTCCCACGAATGGGGATTTGATGGTATAATTGCCTTATTGAGAGCTATCAATATAAAAAATTTAATCAAAATTGTTAGAGCTATTTTTGAGAAAAAAAATGGTGTTTTGATCACTATGATTACAATAGTTATCTTTCGGTGGATTTTGCTCATACCCTTATTTTGGCGTCCCATGGTAACCTGCGGGCTAGATATCAAGTTTGAGCTGATTTGGTACGGTGGTTTTCTCTAAAAATCGTTCCCAGACACACAGACCATTTTCCCAAATGGTAGAGCCAAGGAAAGTAAAAATCAGGATAAAAGTCCCGTCAATCATTACTAGTATTATAACTAGCAGCAGGATACTGAATAACTTTATGGGACCATTAATCGCTGCCAGTTTCCACGTATGTCATTCGCGTGATGAGCTCCAGAAATTTTTAGCGTCGTTTTAGCCCTCCAAACGCCGTTCTACAACGACTAAAGTGATCGCTTGAAGCGTTCACGAAAAGTTCTGGGTGGTAATCGTAGTACCTACACGGTAGCAACCTCAAAACGGCTGTATTCAAGCCGACCTCCTTTTTGACTAACTTAGTACGGAGTGTTTCGTCCGTCACTCCAGAACAGTTAATACTGTGCTTTTCAAAACCATCATGATGACCGTAGCAACATTTACCTGTACTTTGGTCACTCACTAAGCGTTTTTCTGGCAGCTCCCAGCAGCAAGAAACGACCGATCCCATACGATAACTATAGTTAGTTTTGAACAGGTTTTGCTCATACTCTCATTTCTACGTCCCATCATGTTCCGCAGATTGGAAATAAAATTTCAACTGGTTTGGTTTAGTCGTTTTCTCACAATCTTGACCAAGAACTCGCGCAGACCATTTTCTCAAACGGCATTTCTTCGGCTCAGGAGCCTTTAAAACATGACGATCTGAGGGATGCTCAACAATCTTTTCCGCATATTTCCTACGTTGTAGAACTAAACAAAGTAAATGGAGCAGACCCCAACGAACATCACAGAACCCAACGAAACAGCTTTCCCAATTGTTCAATTTAAACGCCCAAATAATCTTCGTGTCATAACGATGTCCGACAAATTTTAGTTGATTGCTTCCTAGTAGAATTATGCTGCGGCACGTTTTCCTACCGCTTAGGGGGGGAAAATGAATTGAATAAATCGCGAACGACGACTTCAACGTTGATGTGTAAATTACGTCGACTTCAAATATGATTTCACTACTTTCCTCTTCAATTGTTCTCAGAGTTTTACAACGTAATTTACTTGTTTTCACGATGTTTTCTCAACCCTTTCTATTTCCGCTCGACTAGGGCGTTAAATGCGATACTGAATTTGTTGCACGTGTGAGATTAAGAGGGCAGCCTGTTGAAGCAGCGATGGCGTGAGAGTTCACATTTTACTCGAGTCATTTCCTTACAAGCCGGTTTTCACCCATTTCTCGGTTTTATTTCGCGTAGTTTTTTTGTTTTCTCGCTCAGCTCTCTAACGGTTTTGAATGCATTTCATCGGGTTTGGTGTATTATTCATCCCGAATAACACATCCACGTTTCAAATCTGCCGTCCGGAACATAGTTAGCCTTCAAAGTTGGGACGGAATATAAAACAACAACACCAAGAGATTTATATTGTTTCTGTAAAGAAATCGATTTCGGGAATAGAAAATAAATGTTTTTAAACGGACTTCTCCTTCCAATCAAAATTTTGACAGAACGATAGCTAAGCAGATAAGAATTAAATTAAACGTCTTTCTGCTCTACTTATGGCATGCAAAAGAAAACGGTTATCTTCTCTCTTCGTTCGAAGCTGAAGCTCTCCAGAAGAAGCCAAAAACGGGGATCAAAACGGAAAAACGGGAGTCAGAACGAGAACCCTCTTTTTCGGGAAGCAGGAAAACGTGGAAGGGACCAAAACAAAAAACCCACCCGGGGATAGAAAACCTCTTATAAACCTACCATCCGGTTTTCTCCTTGGAAGGCACTGTTCCATCAACCATTCACCCTGGGTCTGTTCCAGGCGACCAACCACACTTGGAAAATAACTCGTTACTAAGTGGTTGAGGCTGGCAATACTCGGCAATCGGATCGGTCAAAACCTACGGCTGGAACGGAAAAGAAATGGTTTAAAAATTCACGAAAAAGAAATTTTGGCAGTTTTATCGCAATTACGTCTTGTTCAGTATCGTTTTCTAGATATTTGTCGATGCTGGGTCGAATGGGACGGGTATTCGCGGTGTAGGACTGCGTCTAGCTCGAAACATCATAGCAATATTGTGAGGAAAAGCTATCGTTTCTTCCCAGCCTGCGCGGCCTCAGGTCTCCCGGCTGAAATATGTCGATTTTCGCGGTTCCATTGAAGTAAGGTCATGTTCCGTATCGTTTACTAGTATTTTTCGATGCTGAATCGATGGGTCTCGGTGGTGTGACACTACACCAAGCTGTGGAAGAGAAGAATAAACCGGTGTGTCATCATTTACAGCGTTTTTCCAACGAAGTGTTGCCGAATGTTTCAATATTTTATTGAATTTCCCGAGCGTTTTTACTCGTTATTCCTCAAAATTCACAGAAAGTCGCGACTGTTTTTACTTGACATTTCAAAAACTCGTACAACTGCTTCCACGTGTTATCTTAACAGTGTAATACGATTCACGATGTATTTAACTCAATTTCCTTCTGTTGTAACTATATATTTCCAACGCGTATAACAAAAATTTATTATCAGATCTACATCAATTTTTGAGCTATTTTGTCAACATTCGAATGAATTTTATCCGATTTCAAACTGCTAATTTAGGCCTAGGAAGTTAAAAAGAACGTATGAAACGGCAGAAACATTTTTTTTACTTTTTCTTCTTGATTTTCAAGTTTTAAGGGCTCTCGAGGAGCACCATTTGAGATAATGGTGTCTGTGTGAGTCTGTGAATGCGATCGAAAAACATCGTCAGAATCTCATCGGTTCAAATGTGATATTTAAATTGCAGGTCGACATGACGCTTCAAAATACGAGTTCTAAACTTACTACGGTTATCATAGTGATACTCGCCAGGGAGGGGAGGCCCTACTTTTTCTCAAAAACCGCTATATTGATTTTTATTATCTTTTTACTTTCCTTGGCTCTACGACTGAAAAAAAAATTTTGAGTTCTCTTCAGATATTTACGTTTCAGACCCCCCTGAGTCCGAAAAACACGATTTGGGAAAATGGTCTGTGTGTGTGTCACTAAAGTGTGTCTGTGAACGATTTTTAGAGAGAACCACCGTACCAAATACACTCAAACTTGATATCTCTCCCACAAGTTACCATGGGACGCAAAAAAAAAAGGGTTTGAACAAAATCCACCGAAAGTTAACTATAGTTATCATAGTGATCAAAACACCAAATTTTTTTTTTCTCAAAAACGGCTCTAACGATTTTGATTAAATTTTTTATATTGATAGCTCCCAATATCGCAACTATACCATAAAATTCTCATTTGTGGGAAAATGACGAGAGCAGCACAATAAATTATCAAAACTTACGACGAAATCGATTTTAGCGCGGTTTTTAGAGAAAACAACCGTACCAAATCACCTGAAACTAGATGTCTAGCCTACAAATTACCATGGGACGCAAAATTAAGGCTATGGGAAAAATCCACCGAAAGTTAACTATAGTTATCATAGTGATCAAAACACCAAATTTTTTCTCTCAAAAACGGCTCTAACGATTTTGATTAAATTTTTTATATTGATAGCTCTCAATAAGATAATTATACCATAAAATTCCCCATTTGTGGGAAAATGACGAGAGCAGCACAATAAATTATCAAAATTTTCGACGAAAAGCGTTTTAAGCGTTATTTTTTCTTATAGCCTCCGCTGGAATGTTACTAGAATGTTTAAAAAAAGTCGTGTTGTAGTCCAATCCAATACCTATAGGGTGAGTGTTTAAAAACGCTCATGAGATAGGTGGGGCACACTCTAGGAATTCCTGAATTTCAACTACCGCCGTTTCGCTTAATACCAGTTCTAGCAGTTATTACCCAATAACTCTGCAAAAGTGATTACTATCCTTCTTCAAAAAATTCGTGTTTACAGCCTCATTAATTATCTGTATACCAATTGCTCAGTAATGGTTCTGGAATGAGTACGAGCAGCACAATAAATTCTGGAACTGTAAGCGCAACCGCCTCCTGCTGCTGTGAAGTGTTGTTTGACCAAGTTCAAATGCACTGAGTGATAAATGAATTGATTAAATAGGATTAGCCATGTAAAAAGTGAATTGTTGTAGAGCTAAGGAAAGTTGTGTGTTGCAACGCACCAGATATTTTTGTATGGACAGCTCAGAATGATATAACAGTACCATTACACTTCTATTCACGCGAAACTGATGATAAATTATCACAATGACTAATCAAAACTTTCAATGAAAAGCGATTTTAATACAGTTTTTTCATATTAAATCTCACTTCTCACTTATGAAGAAGTTGCTCTCACAAAAATTGTGTTTGTAGAACAATGTGCCACCTGTACGATTAACGTTGAATCATGCTCGCATAAAAATCCTTAATCCAAATCACCGACGTTTCATTGACTAAATTAGTTCCCAGAGTTTACTCTGTAATTCCAAAACAAAGAATAGTCATCTTTCCAAAAACATTAAAACATTGACCGGCGGTCACATCAATTACCTGTGCGACAATAAAGGTAGTGGCATAGTTAGCAGCAGCCCAATAAACGCTACCTGTTCCAATGTAGTTATGTTTTGCCAATTGTTTATGAACTAAGTGAGAAATAGATAAGATTGGCGGCAAAAGAATTCAACATTGACGAATTTATGTGGGTTTGTTCGTGTTCAGATATGTTGAAAATTAATTAATAGAAAAAATAACGGCGATTGAAATTGACTTTGAAAGTCAATAAATTCAAATAAATGCGGTTAAATAAAAAAAAAAAGAGTCAGAACATGGTGAACTTAAATGAGACATGGTAACTAATCTTGAGACTTAAAATTGAATAGTGTTCTGAGATACGTAAAATAAAAGGCTGGCCTGATCGAACGATGGCGTAAGTTGGTTGGTGGAAGATATAGCGGATGGTTCCAACAGAGTCGGAAATCGGTGGACTCAACAAAGGAAAAATTTGTTACGCCGTTGTTACAAAATTATTGCGTTTTGCGTTGAATGGCCGAATTTTATAGTGAAAATTAGGTTGGTTTGTGAGTTAGAAGCGAGCGGCTTGGTGAAGACTTCGATTCAAGTCGCTTCTAGTAGAGAACACTAAAATGGGGGCACATAAATAACGAAATCGAACCAAAATTAAAAATTGAGGAACGAATCACTACACTAAACTACTTTGAACATGTTGAGCCTAAGGAAAGCGTTGTAATGCTCTCGCCAGATATTTTTGTGAATAATCCTCACTTTTTTTCGTTCAAATTCCACGTCGAGGTTATCTGTTTAATTATAGGGTTATTAGTGCTATTCGTGTGTTCTCAAGCTGGAACATTTTTGGAATTACTTGTCCGACATTCCTCCGCTGTCTCTGACGCATAAACGGAAGAAGGAGACGCGGAAACAAAACACGGAAACTGTCTCTGCCGAGCTCATTGCAGCGAGAGTGCAGTCACGTGGACGTGCAGGGCGCCACAGGTGGGTCGATAAACCCAACTCCCCCACGTTGGGAGGTCAGGAGGTCATATCCTGGTGCCTGGAATTGTGACCCAAACTGAAAGGAGGATTTGAAATACGATTCCGAAATTAATTCCGGGGCTAACGGCCCGCTATTTTCGATTGAACGCGACCCCGCGAACATTTATTTATAGAAACCCTCGTCAAAAATTCAAACCGGACGCCTCTAAGGGAATTAGCGGATTTTGGGAATTCTAGTTTGGCGGTTGATTCGGTCACAAGTTCAACTTTCGCTCGACACTAACATTATCGTTTTGCCGTAAACTATTCCGCTTTGAGAGTTCGTTTAAACGCTTAATATTTCCTACACCTTGCGGAAAGAGGAAGTGGAGGTTTGACATACTACACCAAACTTCCAACAGAAATAGCTGCTCAGCCTGTAAATTCTCCTGTGACGCATCTTTCAAGCCCAGAGGGCTCGCCAATGTCTGCAGAAATAAAATTCGTTCATGCCTTTTAAACGGTTCACTCCATTCTGCCATAAACAATTTTCCTCACTATCACAATACGCCCCAATGCATGTTTCTGCTACTCAAGCTAATAAAATCGTGATTAAAAATATGCGTCACACTACTTTTGTTAGCCCCGCGTGCATTCAGCATTCTGTGAACCAGTAAAATATGTTTTCGAGTCAGTTCGTAACAACGTTCTGCGTAGAAACATATGGCAAGGTTTCATAAGGAGGTTCCGGAAGCTGCTCATATTCATGACAAGACCATTAGCCTAACCAGCATAAGTGAGTTATGGGGCTGTCAACTTAATTTTTTGGAAAAGGTTCGTGTTTACCTTTATGGAATTATCGGGATACTGTGAAGAATGATAGCAAGGTTTGAGGCCTGGAATTAATAGGGTAGCTTCAAATTATTACATGACCGTTACGGAACACTCATCGTAAAGGTGAGTTATCGGACTACCAATCTGATTTTACTTAAAATGGTATATCATACTAACCAGTCCAGGAGCCGCTAGCTAAAAACGTTGACCCATCAGTTGAAAGTTGCTTACTGCTTTTTCTTATAGTTCCCTCGATGTTGGGTAAAACCCCGGTTCTCTGCTCTCTTTGAAGTATGGACTAAGAAAGTCAAAATTTCAATTTGTTAACTTTTGCAAGCCGAGGAATTAGGTGAGTCCGTCTCCTCTGGCCGGTGAGTTACTGTGGGCAAGCGCTTTCGATGTAAAGACATCATCGTCTGGCCGTTAAGTCTGTACTGGAGTCAGTCAGTTGGTCGTGGTCTTTATACATGAAGAGAAAGGTAAACGGGATGATGGAGCGTCGGGGAAGGGGCGGGGAGAGGAGGTCAAGTACCTCAGGGGGAAAGCCCCCTAGAGGCGAATGGAACGTCTTGAATGATCTGTCAATTGTGGAATTTACGTCTTTTTTTGTGTAGGGTGGTCTGTAAATTTGCCTACTGGTGGACAAAACCCGATTGCTTTAATAATTGGCTTGCACTTTTCCAATTCACAACTCTGCTACCTCCCACCCTTGGCTGTTAAGTCAATCAAGATTCGCTCAAATTCGTACCCCAATTTTGACCTAGTTCAGTTGATGGCTGGAACTTATGAACTGTTGAAAAATGACGAAAAACATCAGTCTGCTACTTCTCACTTTTGGACCAGCGTCAGCAAAAAAATTCAAATTCGTCTAATTTTGAACCAAATTTTAACTTATTAGTTGACATTGGAAATTTGTTTGGTGGATTTGCATCAATTAACTCAGTCGTAAAACCCGACTCTTCCACAATAGTTTCGTGGATCTCGACTTGCAGTCAAAAAACAAATTTGATGAAATTTTGGTCAAAAATTGACTTACGGTGCTGAAACTTGAAACTTATGTTACAAATAGGTGAAGTGGAGTACTTTTGATATTACCGTGTCTGCTTTTCTCATTTTCGGGACTTTTTCGAGCAGAGATCCCCCAAAGTTGCTCAACTTTGGCTCAAAAATTGAATTATTAGTTGATCCGTGCAAATGACGTGATTGAATTCCACATCCACCAACTTCACTATAAAATGTTATCTGCTACCTCAAAAAGGAGGCATTTTCAAAGCCGAGTCGCTGAAATAGAATTATCCGGTGTTTAAAAAAAAAACTTGATAGTTGACAGCTGAAAATGACGTGAATCGCATCCACAGCCAGTCAGTAAACTATTAAGCAGTATCTGCTCCCTTCAAAATATTGTGTTCATACAGCAGGCTCAACTTTTGGGCTAAAATTACTAATCATGTATTTTAAATGTATTCTGTGTCGATGGCTCATAAGAACAATGCTACATAATCCTGCATGCCTTTAGTGGATGGAAATACAACCCGTTAGTACGCATATGATATTTTATTTCTGTTTTTAACAAAACACATTGATAAAATAACTGGTTCGTAGTAACGCACAACTTTCCTCAGACCCGTAGATTCGACGAGCTCCATTGACGGGCGCTATACCTTCGTTCAACGCGGTTTTATAGGAACATTTATCGGGAACAAAATGTAGGTACTACTTAGTTGGGAGTACGTCGTAAGTTTGATTCAAATTACTTCGGCCGTTTTTAAGAAAACCGATAAATTATTATTATTCGAGAAACTTCGTTTTCCGAGGTCTTATGGCTTTATATCTCCGTTCAACAGATAGATGCAGAAATAATCGGGGAGAACAAAATGTGAGTATAAGTTGCTTAAAGACATTTCATAAGGTATTAAAGCAATTGGGTTAGGTTCACCAGTAGGCAAATTACTAAAGTTAACGTACTTGTTAGGTGAGTCCGTCTCCTCCACTGTAACTCACCATCCAGAAGTGACGGACTCACCTAACAGGTACGTTAACATTTCATAAGATTGATCAAATCCAGCGACGCAATTATTCGGGAAACCACACGAATGTAGCAAAAATCATTATTTTCGCCCCATTTTCATGTTTATTTCTGATCAATGAACTGTCAGGTGACCATTTATTCTCAAATTCTCAAAAATACTAAGTATTAACTATTCGAATACATTCTGTGAGTTTGGTGAAAATCGTGGAAGCCATTTTGCCAAAAAGCGTAAAAAACTATTTTTGCTGTTTAGGCGTGTACCTTGGTTAACCGTATTTTCGTGGGGGAGAAAAGTTTTGCCATAACTAGTTGAAGATACTTTAAAAGTGGCATCAAACTTGTTGGAGCCGTTTTCGAGAAAAATTCGAAAATCCCTAGTTTTCGGTACATTTTCCTCCACCGCTTTCCTTTCCCATCGACCGAAATCGCGCATAACCTCATTTTAGCGTCTACACGAAATAACAAACAAAACGAAGAATGAACCAGCTTAATCGGTTCAACCGTTCTCCTAACGAACTACAGACAAGGGACTTCTTCAATCTCACGATGATTACAAATCCAGTTTTTATCGCTTGGGGAAGACAACCCCGTTCATTGTGCTACAAAATAGCGTACGACACACAGCGAATGCACAATTGAATGTAATAGGCGTAGTGTCTTGCAATTTATTCCCACATTTTGTTCTCCGCAACTATTTCTATAGTTGCCCATTGAACGGATACGAGCCAACTACCACATTTCCATCCATTTTTCAAGAGCTTAAAGTCCATGTTGTGTGAGCTTCGGGACACGTAATTAATAGTCCTAAGTACCATTTATATGAATGGCTGAGATATTTGGAGTTTCTTTAGATCATTGCGTTTCAAGGGCTTCTGATGTTGAGAAATACCATTTGGGAAAATGGCCGGTATGTCCGTGAACTCGATTGAGAGAAAACAGTAGAACCAATACGGCCTGAAGTCGATACGTAATTTTCACACCGCTGTGCGACGCCAAAATAAGGCCACGAACGAAATCAATCCCAAACTAGCAATAGACATAGTGATCGAGACTAATTTCTTTTCTTAACACGAATAGAGTTAACGTGCATTGTATTTCTGGGCATGAGGGGATCATTGGAAATGAGAAGGTGCTCATCAGGCCAGACAGGGTCGTCTATTGTGCGATTTCTCTGTCACTAGTCAAGAGGTCTCTGGGAGAATATGTCAGAAGAATGAATCAGACAGTCTGAAATGCTGCAGGAGTAAGGCACTCCAAACGCTTTATCTCAGAGAAAACACGTGAGATATAACAGAGTCTACTGAGGATGGAGAAGAAGGACCTAAGGCAAATTGTGGGGGTGATGACCCCCGTCACCGGGCACAACAAATTTTGCGAGAAAATCAAACTCTAAGTAAATAATGGTGGAAAATAAGCTATTAACTGAAAGCCAGGGAGGCGGGTGTCTGCCATTCGAGCCAGCATGTATTCTGCAAAATAAGTTCAGAAATAACGACATTGACCCGATTATAGTTGAAATACGGCAGCGCTAGCATGAAAGAAAAAGTTTCACGAGCACTTGAAAAATTGGAACGTGAGCACTCGTGTGTGAGGAGTTTTCTCACACCTCAGGTTTCGCCTAAACAAATACTTTGACACCCAGAAGTAACTGCTCTTAACTATTCCGGAACATTCTCTACGGGTGCCCCTCCCTTCCAGCTATAATCAGGTTGACGTTTCTATTCTAGCCTTCGTGTATTTCAGGAAATGCTGTGTAATCCAGACGTGCGGGTTAAGAGTGAAGTTATGCTGTACCAAGCTCAAATGAACTGAGTGAAAAATGGATTGGATTAGTAAATAGTGATAAAAATAGCTGAAAGCACGCGGTGCTGAAGGTACCAGATATTTATTTTGAAAGTTTAGTTGTAAAAAGAAGTTTGCTGGAGCACAAATGAAAGTTTTGTGATGCACCGCTCCGACTATTGATTTCACTGGGCCCTCTCCCTTTTCCTCTAATAAATAATCAACTAATTCTTTACTTCGCCCATTTTTCTTGCTCAGAAATACGCACATATAGTAAGTTTTTGTAATCTCGAATTTTTTCTTCTGATTTCAGTATCAGATTTTGCCCAGGAGTTATCTCAGATGTACGAGCATCACGCTGGTGAGCTGCAGCTTCTCGTTGGAAACTACCGGAAGAAGAACGCGGAGTTGAGAAAGGAAGGGTGAGCGTTCCCTTTGCTTTAATTACTCCATAAATTGATTATCCGAGTAACGAAGTTACGGTTATTTTATTTTCAAACGGGAACGGGTCAAAGGAAAACCTTGACTTTACGGAGCGAACAACTTCCCAGGCCGTCGGTTGTATCTCGGGTAAAATTGAACAAATAGGGTACAACGTACACCGTTACTTGCCTGCAGTTGACTGACATTTTGTTACGTATAAAAGAAACGAATAATATGTAGGTGGATTATTATAAGCTAAGATTATTTCGGCAGGTCAATCGACTTGCCATTGTAAAGGTGGAAGCCAAGGCTACTGCTCTCCTCTTGCGGAAGGTGCCAGTAAAAATCGGATGGGTCAGCTGTAACATCCGCCTTAGCGTAGGTGTGCTGAGATGCTTCCTATGCCTAGACACTGGAGCACAACGGCAGTTTCCGTGGCTAAAGGCGGCTTATCTCCTGTTCTTGAGCAAGTAGAACCATAGCCAGTTATCTCACTGGTTCACGAAAGAGATGTCCATTGCTACTGCCTGCTGGATGGCCAAACCGGATTCGTCTGACTTAGAAAAAAACCAGGGCAGTGCTCAGCTATTAGCAGCTTGCTGACCAGTATCTGGCATGAATGAAGAATGAAGACAAGAAGGAAAGGCCGCTCTTGAGTCTCCCAGGCTACTGGGTAGTATGGGAGGATGTATGGTAATGGCGGCGCGCTGCAGGAATCTCGTGAGGGTGAAGAGCACAAAAAAGAAGATGCCGTCGCAGAGATGCATGAGGTCCAACCTGATGCAATGCGCTAAACGGCTAGAGGTTGGTTCTCTATACGCTGTAGAAGCAGAACCTCCCTCCTACGCACCCCGTGAGTCCGTCTTCTCTTGCTGGTGGTGTAATGAGAACGAGAGCTTTCGATGTGAAGATATCACCTACGTCAGTGGTGGAGTTAGATCAGTCCGTCATGAGTTTTTTACAGGCGAGAGAAAGAGATTGAGATTTATTTAACAATCAGGGAAGAGTTAATGCATGAGGCCTCTCTCTTCCATTCTCCCTGAAACATATTAAAAGTTCTGTTGTAACACGAATAAACTATTATTTTGACTACCTCCACTAAAAAATTTAACAAACAAAACAGTTCAATAGAAAAACGAAATCAAAAATCCACTTCACCACCAATTCTGATCTTGTTCGCTTCAGTTTCTATTTTACTAAACCCACTTCCATTTAATACAGTCTCGACAGTTGGCTTTTAACTTTCTCCCAAATCTTTATCACTTTTTCCTTCACATTAAACCACTCAAGGTTTTTATTATATAATTGCATCCCTGAATTTTGGACGAACGGGCGAACATTTCCAAAGCACTTTATTGTGGATTCGTTTGTCTCTTGACGCCAGGAACTGACTATGCCGGCTTCTTGTTCTTCAGTATTTTAAACATCATTGTGAGTTGGCCTTGCTCCCACACCTCCAGGTTCTTCCTCTGGTTCGCCCAGGCTTGTGCAAAGCAGACGAACTGGCATGTTGCAGCCTGCGAGGAAAGGAACACTTGTGCCGCATCCCTCAGGGGTGCCACCACCTCATCTCCAGGCAGTCCCTCACTGCTGGCATGATGCCTAGCAGGTGGCGGGTGGTAGTTTTGCCGTCGCACCTTGCCTGCCCCTCGCCAAGTGGCCAGTTCTCAGCAATGACAACCTGGCGTTCGGTAGACTATTCTCGAAGCATCTCTGGCACTTGGTACAACGTCAGCCCACCAGTTCTGATTCGGTGGATGTCGCAGTTCAAGAGCAGGTCAAGTGGAGGAACGCTCGTAGGGACCTGTAGGGCAAGATGCGATGTAGTGTGGTACGCTGGGAGGACTGCCAGTAGTACGTCCCATTGGAGCGTCCTAGCGCACACACACGCACACACGGACCACGCGCCGAAATTAGGTTTTTTAGACTCAGTAGGCCTCAAAACGTAAAGATCTGAAGAAAACCCAAATTTTTTTTTGGGCCGATTACTATACTTTCCTTCCCTTCGGGCAGCGGAAAGTAAAAAAACGACTCACTTTAGTGCGCCTAATGGAGAGGAATGAGGCTCTCGTCGTGATTTCACAGCCATTTTAAGAGGAGAGTGTCTGCAAAGCTCCGTCAAATGGAATTATCCGGCGATTAAGGGGCGAGGAGCCCGAAGCCGTTTGGCATTCGCTGGGTGAAACTTAATCGTAAACTGGAGCCTAGTTTAGGCGAAACTCGAATCGTTGCTCTTCTTAAACGACTTGCAAGTGATGGACGATTATGACGTAAACAAGTAGTTTCAGCTTGCCGTTGGATGGATGAAACGTTGACGCTTTAGAAATCAAGTTTTGACTTCCCTCGCTAAACTCCGTTCCCCCTCGAATTCTAATAATTCAACATTCCGGCCAATTGTGCGATTGTTTCGTCAAGTTGTCGCTCAAACTTCGCGCTCGTCAGGAGTTCGTAACTTTCATCTCTTACCGCGTCAATTCTGTCATGTTTCTGGGCTCTCATCCAAGACCCTCCTTACGGTGGAATTTTTAATTGTGAATCCCTGATCCTGGCGCGTGTCTCTACCATGTGAGGGTCGGTATCCAAAACAACGTTCAATCACTTCGACAAACTAGTGAGACACACCATTAAGTATAATGTGTCATCTCTTTAATTGCCAGTGAATGATCTTTACAATCATGGAAGCTTTCTCTTGGCTAATATTGTTCGTTAATCAGGGTTTGATAGCTTTCTTTATATTTAAAACCCGTTGTTGGGCGCACAAGAGGGCTAGAGTTGAAGCTCGAAATAAAAGAAACTCGGTGAGGGTGAGGGGGACTGTATTAAACGAGCAATGGATTGAGTAGAGTTTGTGTACAAAAAGGCGACACAAGAGGACGACTCGTGAACTGGCGGGAAACTGTAGCGGAAGGAGGAAGCGAACTGTAACTGGGCTGAAAATTGAAAGAGGAAAATGACTGAGTGGGCACAGGGAGACGAGAATGGCTTTCACGAGAGTTCGTAGGTGAATGAATTTGTGAGGAGAGTGTGTTGTGGAGAGGAATCTAAAATTGAGGAGCGGGAAAAACCACTTCAGGGGACCACAGAGGCGCAATCCCGCAGCTACAAAGGTCTTTATGGAAACAATGACTTTGCCGTTAAGCGCCAGGGAGTTAGGGCAGGTGCGAGAACTCAAAAAACAGACACTTACTGATTCGGCGTTTTGTTTTGAACACCCATTATTCCGAGCTCCGATAGTTTTGATTGTTTCTGCTTCCTTTCCTATCAAAAGTAAGGAGCTTATTCTAACTAATTTAAATTATATTCACAACTATCCAGAAAATTAACGAAAAAGAAGTTCTTACACTTTAAATGTTCGGCAAATGAATACAAACTAACAGTCTGGCCGTTTCGACGAGGTGTGAAGGTGAGTCGTGTTTATTTTGATCGCAGTCACAAGACGTTGGTTAGAAGCCGAGAAAATTTTCAATTAAAAAGAAACATAGATTTAAATTAGACGTCACACTTTCAAAATACTTCAGAAAATGAAATAAATTGATTTAGGCGCCTTAAAAACCATTTAGTAATTGTTGAGGAAGTGGAAGTTCACTCGCTCGTGAACGCCTAGTGCTGGTTTATGCGTTTTGGTTTATTATTCATTCTAAATAATAACCCTATGTTTTCGGTCCGGAACATTTTGTACAACCTCCCCTCAAAATTTGATACTTCATGTTTCAAGACATGGGGATTCGTTTTGCGTCTTTAACCTGGTCTAAAAGTTCCGTTCTTTCGCACAAAAATCCCGTCGTGGTATCTAGTCGTGCCCGCCATCTCGGCAATCCGATCGGACGAAGCCCCTGGTTGATATGGACAAAAAATAGTTAAAAAATTAACAAAACGCAGTATAATCGCAAATACGCCGTGTTTCGTATCGTTTTTTTAGATCGTGGGTCGAATGGAATGAGTACCAGACGTGTACAACTGCGTATAATGAAATTACAGTAATTATAGTGAGCGAAAGTCAACTAATTGAAAGAACTCGCGGGAATAACAGCGGAAGTCAACGTTTCTTCGTTAGTACTCCCTTCTTCCCGTCTCATCAAAAGCACCCGCCCGCTCAACTCGTAACATCGTGCCAATTGCCTACGGGTGCTCACAGGCACCTGACTCCCGGGGAATATATGGTTTCCGTAGTTCCATTGTAGTCAGGTCATGTTTCGTATGGTTTACTAGTATTTTTCGATGCTGAATCGAATGGGATGCAGTAAAACTAGGTCAAGCTGTTCATGAGAATAATAAATCATTGTGTAATAATTTGCAGGGGTTTTAAAAATATGTAGTTGACGATAAAGGCGTTCCTCGTACTTCCAGTTACATTAAGACGCAGAGACACTAACACTTTAGCCAATACAGAAATAGACAATCCTCTATTATCGTTAGAATCATAGTTCACTATCAGTGGAGTGATCGCAATTAGAACAAGTTCCATTCTAAATTTTTCATAACATTATATAAAACGTTTTCAAAAAGAATTTTTTTTGAGATCTTTAAATTAATTTTTGGTTTATTATTGATTCTGAATAATAAGCCTATGTTTTCGGTCAGGAAACATTTTTTACACCCCCCCCCCTCACCATAAAATTTCATACTTTACGTTTCAAGACATCCGGATTCCAAATAAGCAATGTCCTCCCGTCGTCCGTTTTGCCTTGAACGTTGTCTAAAACATCCGTTCTTTCGCACAAAAATCATATTTAGTATCGAGTTGTGCCCTCCTGGACCCGATCGGACGAAGCCCACGGCTGTTATGGACGGAAAACGGTTAGAAAAATTAACAAAAACGCCATTTTTGGCAGTTTTATCGCAAATACGCCGTATTCGGTATCGTTTCCAAGGTATTTTTAGATCGTGGGTCGAACGGAATGAGTATAAGACGTATACAACTGCGTATAGTGAAATTACAGTAATTATAGTGAACCAAAGTCCACTAATTGAAAGAACTCGCGGGACGATGCCTACAGCGAAAGTAATCGTTTCGTCGTTTGTACTCTCTCCCTCCCGTCTCATCAAAAGCACCCGCCAGCTAGAAAGTCGTGCCAATTGCCTACAGGTGCCTAGAGGCGCCTGGAATATTTACGAGTAGTTTTCGTCGTCAGGTCACGTTTCGTGCGGTTAACTGGTATTTTTCGATGCTGAATTGAATGGCATGGATCTCGGAGCTGTAAGACTAGATCAAACTGTTCAAGATAATAATAAACAAGATTAATAATTTGCAGGGTTTTACTTTCCTTGGCTCTAATGAAGCAGAAAGAAAAGTTATGAGATCGGCTGAAAAAAATATTTTTTTGAGTTCTCTTCAGATCTTTACATTTTAGACTCAACTGAGTTTTTAATAAGATTTTTAATTTTATGAAAATTTGATAAAAAATTTTTATGAGAAATTCTCACTAAACTTCTTTCGAATCTCATAAAAACCTGTACATGGTGACTCCAAGTTTGTAGTAGAAAAGCGTAAGAAATGACTGGGATAGGCCCTTAAGATATGTTTAAGGTAGAGTGGTAGCAACCTTATATATTTCCCAACGTCTTCTTAAGTTTAGAAATATTTTGGCTGAAGGGAGATCTCTGAACATAAATGTAAGAAAAATCTTAACTTGTGAGGGTTTTTTAAGAAATTTCTTCACTAATGATTTTTCTTAATTTGAGGGGTGTTCGTGAAAGCCAAACCGCTTTCTCCAATTCGCACTTTACTTGTGGAAGAGCTTTTTTTCACAATACTTCTTCAGCTTTTAATTGCAATTAAAAATTGTAATTTTTCACTAGGATTTTTGGTTTTGTAATTTCCTCAAAGTTCGTAATTTCAACAAAAACCGCGCGATGATTTTGTTTGAACTAACGAAGTAGTATCAATTGACCGGTTATCGACCAACGTAATTTACACATGACGAACGTCGTCCAATACGTCTCAGCAGATGGGTTTTCGAATTGATTTCCATTTCTCACGCCACTGGTCAAACGACGTTTGAATTTCAAAAGTTCTGAAGTTTCTTTCCTAATTGTAGTTTGAAGTTATTCTACTTGTGACTCGTTATAACTAGGAGACTACAAATCGAGTTTATCAATAGAATTGTTGTTGGACGATTTAATGAGTTGTGTGTCAAAGTTCTGACTAACGTTCATTTCGTTGACAGCAAACGAGAACTTTCTTGATTATTCATGACCTGCTCGGGAGGGTTCTATTAAGTAGGAAACGATATTTTCTTGACGTGGAATGACTTCTCTTGCAGCGGGGGAATGTTTTTTTTTTTTTTTTAAAAAGTTCGTCAACTCTAGTGGTACAACTTTCTTTGCACACTCAGGCGGTGAGTTTGACATTCACTTTACAGCGCTTTCATTGTGAAAGTGAATGAGACGATTAACTTTCATAACTCGATAACTGCAGTTCATTTATTTTGTAATGTTGTTTGTATTCTTAGAGTTTTAAAAGTGTAGTGAAGATCGCTGAAAAGCAGATCAATAATTAATGTTAATCGCAGACATAGGACAGCTGGAAATTAACATGAAGCCGGAATGTTCACAATACTGTACATTAAACAGAGGAACGAGGGAGATAAAACCATGTTCACGAGAAATATCCTAGAAATAGGATGAATTCCACACGGACTATTAACCACTTATCTTTTAAAACAAAAATGTATTATACAGAACTGTAAAAAAAAAAACAAATCAACAGTCAAATGAAACGATTTCTTCTAATACAAGGGCAATGAAAAAACGGAAGTGGATCAAGTTGGGTCCTGAGGAGAACTTTTCTATAACAGTTTCGGAAACTGCTGGCAGAAATTGTTAGATCGGTCGGCGTTGTCATTATAAAACTTGATAGATTACATTAGAAATGATTTGCTGAATAAATTAGTTGTATGGGACGGAATTTGTCGAGTGGATGAGGCATGGCGAGTATTAACATCATGAATATTGCATTGAAAGATGTATTGCTCGAATAAATACTTTGGTTTCCTGAATTTGAGAATTTAAAATAGCATAGTAGCCACTGCGAGCATCTTTCTCTCCTTGATTTTAAGCCAGCCAAGCTTCGCAAAGTACGGAGTTATGTGGGTATCAGACCGAACGCGGTACACAAATTTCACGATCGAATTGAGAGCTGTGCCCGGGCTAACCGTGCTCTTACGTATTGTGGAAAGTCTATGGCAAGTCTCCGCAGTTGGTACAGACTCTTGTACGCTTTTCCACAAACGTGTGCAACATGCATGTTCCAGTTAAGTGCGCTGGTCATTATTACGCCGGGGTTCTTGGACGAATCTACTATTTCCACTATTTCATTGCCAATCCGAACTGATGGTCCTCGTTAATCATCTGTACTGCTTTCCCTACCTCTTCCACACCACACGTCAGATATAATTGTAAGTCAACCGCATACATTCCGCATACAGAGAGAGACAGAAAGAGAGATACAGAGAGAGTTTATCTTATCACCAGGGTACAAATAAGACTATAAAGTCCTCTCTTACTTTGACCCTGGAAGAGTCATTACAGGTTATATCCTCATCATAAATAAAAAAACTTACTCGTGAACATGAACACACTGAGATTCTTACAATAATCGCGACAAATAAAATCGAACTAAAATAGAATAACAAATACGTCATGAGACTCATAAAAAAACAAACTGTAACAGTACTTCGTGGCGCCTGTAAAACCTATTGTAACGGGACGAACCAAACCCTTCGATTCAGCGGAGGCTCGTCCGGGGGATTTATGCTGACTGGGCACCTCAAATGTCCCGATTCGCTCGAGACTCCTCTGCCGTCAGTTATAACCGAGCCGGTTCCCTTGTCGCCGTGTCGCCCACGCTCGCGTTTGCTCCCACCCAGTTCCTGTTTTGTGGTGGTAAAACTTCCCCGAATGTAATTGAGAATAAAACTCTGTTCCAATTGCATTCGGCTTGATCATACTAACTCCCCAACTCTCTTAGTGCGATATCCATAAATATTGTCCTCAAGGTCCTAAATATCTTCTCCAGGTTCTCGTTGAACAGTCTGATGCTGTTTGCTGTGAATGATTTATCAAATACCATTAAGAGGGGAGAGAGAGTGTGAGAGAGAGAGAAACTCAAAACCGTTTTCGGCCTATCAAATATCTGTCCTTCCTACTCCGCAGGACCAAGGAGAGTGATAGATAGGAAAAATAAAAAAAGCATCTCGTTCGTTATGGTTGTTCAAAGCACGAGAGGATGGTAATTTAATTATATGTGAAGAAATAGTCATTGTGTGGACTACGGTGACTGTAACGATATCAAATACTTATTAATGCTCAAATGAGATATGCTTGAACAAGCAAGAGTTCAGAATCACACGCAACACTTTCCTCTAAGGTTTGACTCAGCTCAGTATCAGAGAGATAGGTAAGAGAGCACCGCTCTCATCCTGAAGATAGTTCTTATTAGTTTTAACTACCCGTTTGAATTCACCCCTGAAGCCAACTACCGGCTGACCGTGTCAATCACCTCCAGTCACTAACATTTGAGCGCAAGGATTAATATTTCTAGTGCCAACAGCTTATTTTCCCACTTACGGTTTTACCAACGTTCAGTCCCCCATATCGCTTCCTCTGCCATCTTGTTGCCCTCGAGTCTAACGACACTGTTACCTTTCGGCGATGCGACGCTAGATCAAACATGCAGACGCCACTGTGCCGTGTGAACTCTAGTTTCCTAGTTACTTCATCTCTAAGTTCTCAAGTGAACGTTTAACTAATCAGGGTATCAATACAGTCCTCCATCGCTTAAATCGTTCATCAACTAATTGATGACCCTGACATCTACGCTCATCCAGACACCCAAGGGCTACATCTATTCGAGGAAGAATCTGCTGTTCTGAAAATGGATTCTCAAGCTGCTTCTTTTTCGTTTGCTTAATCGCATGCATCAACACTGTGTGCTTAGACGCGGGATTATTATATCGCGTTTTGTGGACGCGGCAAAACATAAAGAAGACAATACAAAAACGTGTTTTCATCCGATTATACCCGATCCGAAATAACTTCCCTTCCCACAAAGTAGCCGTTGAGATGTCTGAAGGCAGTTAAATAATAATAACCCACTCGAGACATAAAAATCCAAGGTGAAGAGCGGAAAGCGGGGAACTAACTCCCGTCTGACCTACTTAAACAGCGAGTGGCTATTAATCAATAGCAATAACATCTCAAGAAAGTCCGTATTGATTTAAACTCAATAAACTCTTATTAGCTGCCTCTGCTAAGTCACTCGGAAAGACATTGTAAAAACCCATTTCAAGTAACAAAACGGAGTTATTGATAATAGTTTAATCGATATTAAAAAATTGATACTGCAGCCCCCCCTCCCCCCGGTTAACTTTAATACTTTCCACCCAATCGCTAAATTTATGAGTTAACGAAAGAGTTCAAATCTTCAAATTTTTCGACGTTGGTCTGAACATTATTTGCTTTTTGAAGGGAAGTGTTAAACTCAACCGAAGGTAGTTCTAAGGTTAGTTTTATTGAGCGTAAAGAATTGATTGATGAAAAAGATTATTCACTCCCTCAATGGTTTCTTCTCTTATCCCGTGCCTTGGCAGGAACGTTCTCACAAAAATCACGTCAATAGTCCAATATATATTTATATCTACACGCTGGTTATTCAAAGAAGGTTTGTAAAATGTGTACGGAAAAATTTCCATTTGTGATGGCGAAAAAAAAATGACGAAGGAAAGTGGTAAATGAAACCTGGGAAAGAGTACATCGAGAGGGGAAAATTTGAATACTTTAGAAAATATCGATAGTTAGCCCCAGGCTGAATTCTCAATTATCCAACGATACTCGCTCTCTTTCTCCCCACCTCCAACCCCCCCAACCATTCAACGCAACACAACTTGGTAGAAACCTCATTGTGATATTCATTTCCTCTCAATCAATCGACCAGTTAACTTTGCATCTCCCGTGCCCCGCGGTCCAATTCGCACTAATTTCGTATAAAATACCTTCAGTTAAACTGTGGTGCGTGATA
The DNA here is from genome assembly GCA_020466155.1 of Pachypeltis micranthus. Taxonomy (NCBI): domain Eukaryota; kingdom Metazoa; phylum Arthropoda; class Insecta; order Hemiptera; family Miridae; genus Pachypeltis; species Pachypeltis micranthus. Next base: position 51,204,757 of record CM035770.1, on the reverse strand, counting down.
CTGAACGTCATCATTGTTTTTACTTTCTTGTGCTTATTTCGTTTGTTTAATGACGGAGGAAGAGGTCACTGTTTAAGATTCGCTATCGTTAATTATTCGCTATCTAATAAAATTATCAACGATCTGTTGAAACTCGGAAGAAAAATGGAAAAATAACAAAATAGATTTTACTAATAGGGTACCCCATTGAAAATAAGGTGTAGAAATATTTGGTACGAGGCATCATAGTGGATCTCAGATCACAGCGCTCGGCGAGGCCTTTCAATCCAAGTAGGGGGCGTTGTGCTGCTTCATGGATGTGGGAGGTGCCTTTGACCACACATCCTTCAGCTCCATGGAGACAAGAGCTACGCATAGTGGTATAGACCTCCAGGCTGTGAAATGGACCAGGTCCATGCTGAGGGGTAGGGAAATCGCGGCTCAATTACGGGAGGACGGCGTCACAGTGGTCCCCACTCCAGGCTGCCCTCAAGGTAGGGTACTTTCTCCCCTTCTGTGGCTACTAGTGGCTGACGAGCTGCTGTAGGCGCTGAAGCTAGAAGGCTACGAAGGGGTTGCTTGTGCGGATGATCTTGCAGTGATAGTTAGAGGCACATTTGCGTGTACAGTATCAGAACGAATGCAAGGAGCTGTAAATATCATTCAAAGGTGGCGTGACAAAGAAGAACTTTACATCGATCCAGCCAAGACCACCACGTTTTCCTTTACCAAACGAAGGAACACGGAGACAGTGACACCTACTATGCAAGGAGTGAGACTCCAATTGATGCCTTCATGCGCTCAAGCAGTTCAGCACCCATAACAAGCTCTCCCTCATCTGGGCGCCGGCTCATAAGTGGCATGAGGGCAACGAAATGGCTGGCTGCCTTGAAAAAAGAGGTACAAAGTCCCTAACCATCGGGCCTGAACCATACGTGGGTATGACGAAGAGTCGCCTGAATCGTCTGGTGGCTCGATGGAAGATACAGGAAAACAGCGCCCATTGGCATCGCCAGCCACGATTGACACAAGCTAAAGGGCTTGTTATGCCTTCCTGTCAAAGGGCAAAGGCGATGCTGACACTCTCTAGGCAGGATCTGAGAGTTCTGACAAGCTCCCTCACCGGGCACTGCCTGCTCAGATATCACCTCAACAAGATGGGCGTCTCAGAGGCGGTTGAATGCAGACTTTGCGGCGATGAGGACGAGATGGCAGAGCACATCCTATGTGAATGCCCTACCTTGGCAGTCAAACGCTTTGAATATTTCGCCCAGGGGACCATTGAACCCCAAATCATAGCGAAATCTGCGGTGGGGGACATACTTGGCATCCTGGGGGGGATATTGAATAGGGAATGTTGACATTCTCCAGACAGATCTAAGAGTCCTTACTAGCTTCCTCACTGAACACTTCCCACTTAGGTATCAACTCAACAACATGGCCATTTCAAAGGCAGTTAAGTGCAAATTGTGCGGTAAGGAGGACGGAACGGTAGAGTACATCCTGTATCACTGCCCTGCCTCGACTTCTCCCAGGGGTTCATCGAACCCCACCCGTAGCCAAATCTGCTGCAAGAGACGTACTCGGCTTCCTAAAACGGGATGGTATGTACGAGTCTTTTATTAAGTCAGGGACCCACGGATTATTATTATTTTTTAATTGGTAGCGGGTGAAACGGTGGTGGTTCGAATTCCGGAATTTCTGGGCTCTCCTAATGTACTACGAACGATTCATGTTACTGTTATGTTATTTGGAACTGGCCGTACAACAAAGTTAATCAAAATCGTTAGAGCAGTTGTTGAGAAACAAATATTTGGGTTTTAATCACTATATCAACTAAAGTTAATTTTGAACCGATTTTGCTCATATTGTTATTTTGGCGGGCAATGTTGATCTGCAGGCTGAATTTAAAATTTAACGTGTTTGAAACTGGACCGTTTTCCCTCAATCGAGTTCGCAGGCCATTTTGCCGTATAGTACGTTTTCCGTATTAGTATTTTTCAGTTTGAAACGTACTCCCTAAAGCTAAGGGTAGTGAAAACCGAAGTGGGATACTAGAGCGCGAATAAATATCTGGCATAATACTTTTTTTTGAATAAAAGACAACGAAGCGGTAATGATTGAGAGATGTCGGGGATGTGTTGATGAATGAGAAGATTTAGTTTGCGTGGCTCGAAAATAATTATAATTGTGAAAATTTTAACGGGTCTGCCGAAGCAGATGGTAGGAGTGAAAGAGTGCCTCAGACAGTCCACTCTGTACATTTTAATTTTGTTATAATGAAAAATCGATTCAATACGGAAACATTTATGCATTCATCTTATAAGACGCTAGAAACTTATGGTATAATAACTATTTGTAGTACTACTTGTGCTGTACCGTCTGGTCGAAGGCGCTTTTATACCTAGTATTTATCTTTGGAGCGCATTCTCAACGATTCTACAGTAGTATCCTAGCTTGTTTCTCGTTTAATTCGCTCCAGGGAATTCCTCTAACTCGCCTGGATACCGGTATACTGGACTTTATAAAGCGTCCGTTGAATCGAAATTATCCGAGCGAACCCTCCAGTTGATTTTCTCCGACTCTTCCGCGCTCTGGGGGTCTGGATTAGGAGCTTATCGCGTTGGTTCCCAGCTATTTCTATTGAAAGAGGTAGAGGAGAGTATGGCAAGTTGCTTTGAACAGGATAGTGATGTTCGCGGTGGTATAGTGGGAGGGAGAGGTCAGGAAGAATAATTGCTGTATTTAGCGTCATATACAATACGCTGAGTAGTTCCTGTTCTATATTTACTGCACATTTTGTTAGTTATAAATTCATATCGTGCTCAAACACAAATAAACGATAGAATACTTCATCGATAAAAAAGTGGATTTTCACTTTCTTAACCCTAATTAATGTGGCTTTTACATAATAGATTTCTTTGTTTAGAGGGGATCAGTTAACGCTCAATCATTTCCGAAATTCCTCATGCTGCAAGATTGGGGCTCGCGCATTCAGCAAATCGTAGTGTTAGATTGTTGTACTGTATTGTTGGATTTTATAACCACACGAATCCTAATTACTTTTGATTGTTGTAGTGAGTAATCAATTCTTCTGTTTCTTTTCTGAGAGATGTATTCAAATTGTTATATATAATTCGGCAATTTCCTAGTAATTAATCAGTCGAAAAGTGCTTATTTTCCCACTCGGTGGTGAAGGTGATGATGACCACGGTGATGAAATTTTAAATTGCCTGAAGTGATGATGGCGGGGGGAGGGAAGGATTATCTGAGGGTAGGATGAATGTGCCAAAATTCATGGACAAAAAAGTGAACGAACGAATGAACGGGTGATGCAACGAAAAAATGAGCGAATAAATCGACGAGTTGAGATTAAATTGATCGATAAATGGACGAGTGATTCAACATACAATTGAACGAATGAACGAAAAAATAAATTCATGCAAAACAAGTGAATGAATGAAGGAATGAACGAATAATTAGTTATTGAATGAGCGACCCACAGAAAGAATTAATCATTGAATTACAAAACGATTCGTGAATGATTCATTGGACAAAAGAGCGTGAATGCGGAATATACGAACGAGCGAATCATTGGATGAATTGATTGATGAGTGAATGAAAAAAACTACTAACTGATTAATCGAAGAAAGAAAAAATAAAATAAATGACTGGACGAATAATCGATGATTGATGAACGTTTAACGAATGATTGACTACATCATTGCACGAATAAAGTATTTAACTGAAAATGAAGCAAACAAATCAATACACAAATGGACGTCGAAACGAATGAATGCATGACAAATGTACGAACAAAGGAAATCAATCAACGCATTATTGAATGAGCAAATACAGAATGAATGTACGAATGAGTTCACGATCAACCAAATGTATGTATGAGTGGGTAGCTGAATCAACAGTCGAATGAATGAATGAGAACAAACAACAGAATGATTGAATCATCGTATAAATAAATAAGCGAACGAACAAATTAATAAATTATGAAACAACGAATGAATGGATGATTCAATCAATCAATGGTAGAATGGACCATTGAATGATTTGATTGAACTACTTAGTTTACTAATGAACGAAAGAACAAACAGCCAAGCGAATGAATCGTAGAACGAACAAACGGATGAATGAAGTAATGATTGATTAGGCGACTGTGATGGTCGTAGTGGTAGTAAGGTCCGAGGAATGGCGGTGGTGGGCGAACGGGAATAGTATCGTTGTCCCATATTTACGTTTCACATGTTCAGATTTCGCACACTCATTCAAATAAGCAACTAGCTCTTCATTTTTAAAATTTGTAATTAACGTGGATATAACTTCTTTCTACGCAAGCCTCTTATTTAATTTGATATGTTCATAAGTGTTAAAACTTACATTATTAAACATGTAGTGGTTTGCTATAGTTACGTAAAATGAATACCGTTTTTCATTTTCCATTGTCCAAATTGTTAGTTAAAATTTGAATTTTCTTTAGATCTTAACGTTTTAAGGTCTCCTGAATCAGAAAAGAAATGTGTGACAGTCACACATGGTAGAAGTGAAACTTTAACGTGCAAAACCGAATCGCAACGGACAAGTGGAAAAACGAATCACAACGGACAAGTGGAAAAACAACGGAAAAGTGGAAAAACGAATCACAACGGACAAGTGTAAAACCGAATCGCAACGTACAAGTGGAAAAACGAATCACAACGGACAAGTGGAAAAACAACGGAAAAGTGGAAAAACGCATCGCAAAAAAATTTTTACTCGTTTTTCCACTTGTCTGTTGCGATTTGGTTTTGCACGTTAACGTTTTCTCCACTTTTCCGTTGCGATTCGTTTTTGCACTTGTCCGTTGCGATTCGTTTTTCCACTTGTCCGTTGCGACTCGGTTTTGCACGTTAACGTTTTTTCCACTTGTCCGTTGCGATTCGTTTTTGCACTTGTCCGTTGTGATTCGTTTTTCCACTTGTCCGTTGCGACTCGGCTTTGCACGTTAAAGTTTCACTTCTACCATGTGTGACTGTCACACGAATCACAACGGACAAGTGTAAATACAACGGAAAAGTGGAAAAACGCATCGCAAAAAAATTTTTACTCGTTTTTCCACTTGTCTGTTGCGATTTGGTTTTGCACGTTAACGTTTTTTCCACTTGTCCGTTGCGATTCGTTTTTGCACTTGTCCGTTGTGATTCGTTTTCCACTTGTCGTTGCGACTCGGCTTTGCACGTTAAAGTTTCACTTCTACCATGTGTGACTGTCACACGAATCACAACGGACAAGTGTAAATACAACGGAAAAGTGGAAAAACGCATCGCAAAAAAATTTTTACTCGTTTTCCACTTGTCTGTTGCGATTTGGTTTTGCACGTTAACGTTTTCCACTTGTCCGTTGCAATTCGTTTTGCACTTGTCCGTTGTGATTCGTTTTTCCACTTGTCCGTTGCGACTCGGCTTTGCACGTTAAAGTTTCACTTCTACCATGTGTGACTGTCACACGAATCACAACGGACAAGTGCAAATACAACGGAAAAGTGGAAAAACGCATCGCAAAAAAATTTTTACTCGTTTTTCCACTTGTCTGTTGCGATTTGGTTTTGCACGTTAACGTTTTTTCCACTTGTCCGTTGCAATTCGTTTTTGCACTTGTCCGTTGTGATTCGTTTTTCCACTTGTCCGTTGCGACTCGGCTTTGCACGTTAAAGTTTCACTTCTACCATGTGTGACTGTCACACGAATCACAACGGACAAGTGCAAATACAACGGAAAAGTGGAAAAACGCATCGCAAAAAAATTTTTACTCGTTTTTCCACTTGTCTGTTGCGATTTGGTTTTGCACGTTAACGTTTTTTCCACTTGTCCGTTGCGATTCGTTTTTGCACTTGTCCGTTGTGATTCGTTTTTCCACTTGTCCGTTGCGACTCGGCTTTGCACGTTAAAGTTTCACTTCTACCATGTGTGACTGTCACACGAATCACAACGGACAAGTGCAAATACAACGGAAAAGTGGAAAAACGCATCGCAAAAAAATTTTTACTCGTTTTTCCACTTGTCTGTTGCGATTTGGTTTTGCACGTTAACGTTTTTTCCACTTGTCCGTTGCGATTCGTTTTTGCACTTGTCCGTTGCACTTGTCGGTTTTGCACGTTAAAGTTTCACTTCTACCATCTGTGACTGTCACACATTTCTTTATTCTCAGGTTTACTGCAAATTATGATTTGGTTGGGTTAGGTGAATTGTAGTGAATGCATTTTTTATATTATTTAAACATATTTTATTTTATTAAACACGAAAACAGAATTCAATCAGGGGGAAAAAAATCTAGGTCCCTGATGTATGTTGGTTTTTATTTCCATTCAATGGACAGCTACAGAAATAGTTGCGGGTTACAAAATGACGGTATATGTTACTGGAATACAGCCGGTTGATCAAATTCAGACTTACAGTTGTTTTATTGTTCAAACAAAGAATAGTTCAAGGAAAAAAAAGACACTAACGGCTCGTGGTCACCCATCCAAGTACCAACCACCATCCAAGTACTAACCACGCCCGAGGTTGCTTAACTTCGGTGATCGGACGAGAACCGGTGTGTTCAACGTCGTCTTGCCGTACCACGTGACCGGTAACACAATTTTTCGTGACTCGAAAATCCTAAGACACCGTCTATATAGAAGTTTCACTTCAAAAATAACCTAATTTCTGCGTGTGGTCCGTGTGTGTGTATGCTACTTCTCCGCATGGATTGGTTGACAGACAGGAACTCAGGGAGTGTCCCGACTCCCCCTGCTCTTCTACGTGTGTGGAGTGGCATTCATGGAAGGGAATATGGGCACCGGATGAGGTGTACTAGGGGCCGGGATCCTAACATTGTAAATGCTCGTTGCCATGCCTGAGGTAACCTATTTGAGTCACTGAATCGTGTGGTGCAGGTATGTGGGCTCATGACGCGGTCTGCAAGCAGGTTGCTTTTGCTAACACCTGAGCGCTGGGAAGCGGTGAGAGGGTGGGGCTACTGGCTGTCTCTGGACTGAGGCGTGACGTCGTCTCCGTTGGTCCCGCCCAGTCTGCAGTGATCCTGGATGTCCAGGAAGTATCTGGCTGCAAGCCAGAGGCACAAATATGACGGGATGGATTTTCCTATGGCAGTGTCAGAAGCTCATGTAGGGTTACAGCATTGACCATGTCCAGGCACAGCCGAGGGTATGTCAGCACGTGTTCGTCGAGGTATCGTATCTAAACTGGTAGCTATCCTACTGCGGAACATCCTCTTACTTTCTTTCCTTCCCCATCCCAATCCTTCTACCCATAGAGCTAACGTTGGATGTTCTGGGCTCCTTCCCCATTTCATTACTTTATGTATTCAGTTCGTCCTTTTTGGTGCCACCATCCTCCTTTGCAAAAACCCTGCAAATTATTACACAACGGTTTATTATTCGGATAAACAGCTTGACCTAGCATTAATGCTCCGAGACCCATCCTGTTCGATTCAGCATCGAAAAATATCTTAATGAAACCCCAAAAAAGGTCGAAAAGAACTGAATCGTAATATTAAAATAAACAAAAAAAAAAAAAACGAAAGTATCTAGAAAAAACTGAATTTTAATATGAAAACATGCACGCTAAATATTAATATCAAAATGTAACCAAAAATCTATGAAAAAACCAAAATGAGAATGAAACGAAAGAATCTAAAAAATTGAATCGTATTAAAACCAAAAAAAATGAAACGAACGAACTATTAAATAAATAAACCAAAAATAAACGAATAATGAAAAGCTCAATCGAAGATAACAGATATTTTGCTAACGGAAATAGTTGAGACGAGCGAAACAGACATTTGTGGTGGTGAAGACGAGAACGAAATACGGGGATTGCCGAGTTTGCGGGCACAACTAGATACCAAATTGGATTTTTGTGCGAAAGAACGAATTAATTAGACCACGTTAAAGGCACAAAACGGCCCGAACGCGGGACGGGGCACGGCGGACGGCGGACGGACATTGCAAATTTGGAATCTCCATGTCTTGAAACGTATAGTATCAAATTTTGAGGGGGGGTTGTAAAAAATTTTTCGTGACCGAAAACATAGGGTTATTATTTATTATCAGAATGAATAATAAACCAAAAGAAAGAAAAGTTTGTGTTGTCTACAGTCAAGTTCTTTGGAGAGCGGCTGAAACGATTTAGCTGGTTCTTTTTTTGTTTTATTTGTGACTTTTCGAAGACGCGGAAGCAAGGTTGTGGGCGATTTCCATGGATGGGGGAGCAAAAATGTACCAAAAATAGGGGCTTTCCACATTTTTACTTTCCTTGGCTCCACAAAGTAGAAAGGAAAGTTATGTAATCGGCTGAAAAAAAAATTTTTGCGTTTGAAAAAAAGATCTTTACGTTTCAGACCCTCCTGAGTCCGAAAAACACTATTTGGGAAAATGGTCTGTGTGTGTATGTGTGTCTGTGAACGATTTTTAGAGAAAACCACCGTACCAAAACAGCTCAAACTTGATATCTCGCCCACAGGTTACCATGGGACGCCAAAATAAGGGTATGAACAAAATCCACCGAAATATAACTATAGTTATCATGGTGATCAAAACACCAAATATTTTTTTCTCAAAAACGGCTCTAACGATTTTGATTAAATTTTTTATATTGGTAGCTCTTAATAAGATGATCATACCATAAAATTCCCATTTGTGGGAAAATGACGAGAGCAGCACAATAAATTATCAAAATTTTCGACGAAATCGATTTTAGCGCGGTTTTTAGAGAAAACAACCGTACCAAATCAGCTGAAACTTGATGTCGTGCCTACTGGTTACCATGGGACGCAAAAATAAGGGTATGAGAAAAATCCACTGAAAGTTAACTATAGTTATCATAGTGATCAAAACACCAAATTTTTTTCTCAAAAACGGCTCAAACAATTTTGAATAAATTTTTTATATAGATAGCTCTTAACAAGATAATTATACCATAAAATTCCCATTTGTGGGAAAAATGACGAGAGCAGCACAATAAATTATCAAAATATTCGACGAAAAGCGTTTTTGCCGCGTTTTTGTTTCCTTTTGAACTCCGCTGGAATGTTACTAGAATGTTTAAAAAAAGTCGTGTTGTAGTCCAATCCAATACCTATAGGGTGAGTGTTTAAAAACGCTCATGAGATAGGTGGGGCACACTCTAGGAATTCCTGAATTTCAACTACCGCCGTTTCGCTTAATACCAGTTCTAGCAGTTATTACCCAATAACTCTGCAAAAGTGATTACTATCCTTCTTCAAAAAATTCGTGTTTACAGCCTCATTAATTATCTGTATACCAATTGCTCAGTAATGGTTCTGGAATGAGTACGAGCAGCACAATAAATTCTGGAACTGTAAGCGCAACCGCCTCCTGCTGCTGTGAAGTGTTGTTTGACCAAGTTCAAAGGAACTGAGTGATAAATGAATCGATTAAATAGAATTACCTATTTACAAAGCGAATTGACGTAGAGCTAAGGAAAGTTGTGTGTTGCAACGCACCAGATATTTTCATTTCACGTTGATTAAACTTTCAGATTATATTTCACAAGTTCTTCTCCATAATCATCTCCATGAAAATTCAGTAAAAGGAGATATAGGACTAGGAAGAAAAAATAGGTTTTTTACGCTTTTTGACAAAATGGCTTCTACGATTCTCAATGAGTTAATACCTGCTGTGAATAAATGTTCCTCTGAGAGTCTATTGATCAGTGATAAATACCAAAATGTATCGAAAATAATGTTTTTTTAACAACATTTCTGCCATTTCCAGAGTAATTGCTTCACCGAATTTGATCAATCTTACAGTGTCTTCTAGCCACCCATACCCACATGTCGTTGTCTGTAAATATTCCTGTGTCTACCTGTTGAACGGAAATACAGGTATAATTCATAACGAGCTGGATAACGAGATTTCTCGAATATCCAATTTCCTCTAAATTGGCTCTATTTAAATCAAATATATTCTACTACATAAATGTTTCCATGTAAATGCGTTGAACTGAGATACAGAAGCCTGTATATGTAGCACACTGTCGAATTTACGCGGGTTGGCGGGTTGAGGTAGTTGTGTATTTTTATTCGTCGTAGGTTTTATTCTTTGCGAGATCGTAATAAGTTCTGTTTTGAACAAGCTATACAGAATTAGGCTATTTCTTTAAATGTACCCGCGAGGGAGGCGGAGGAGAACAGTGGAAGTTGTTTTAATCCGCATGAAGGTGCTGGTGGTGGCAGTAGGAATGGTAAGGCGTCAAGAGTTGAAAGGGAGTTTGGAAACAGGTTACACTCTCGTGGATCAGGCGTCCAACTCACAACTCCCATCCCACCATCTCTCACTCTGATTACCTGTCACTTTCCTCTTTTTCGTCTTCCCTCTCTTTCTCTCTCCTTTGAACCCCGTTTTTGTCATCTGTAAAGCTTTTCGCTTCGTCAGTAAATTGACTGCGCTTCTCATTGCTCCCGCCGCTGTCTTCTGAGCTGCTCAGCCGAAAAAATGCCTTTCTTCGTTTAAAAGAGTTGATCTCTTCCAATTTTCCACTCCTCGAAGCAACTTACTTATACCTTCGCCCCTACATTATCATTTGCTCCTTTCAACGAATTGCTGACGGCAAATACCTGGTACGACGTAATCTCAATTTAGTTATCGCGAAAAGTAAAAAATAACCAGCGAAGAAGGGATTTGAGGAACTGTCAGACCTGTCAGCTGTCGCCATTCATTCTCAAGAATCGCTGTTCGTTCGCTGTTCTGGAATTTTCGTTGACTGTTCTAATTATTTTACAACAGTTATTGAACTTACATCGTTCTCGTCGGACAGCCAACCCCACCTTTGAGAGCGAGCCATGAGAAAAATATCTGGTGCGGCGCCTCTTGTAACTTTCTTCAGACCCTCGTACATTTGGCGATTTTCATCGCTTTCGTTACTAATTCATTATATTTTCCCCTCGGTTCGTAGGTGTAAGAGAATTTCACATACGTAGAAAAAACCTGTCTAACCTGTCACTATTATGTTCCATCAGGAAACTAGAAACACTGTTGACTTTACTTATCCCTTAGCATAAAATAAAACGGATAAAAATATATAACGATTGTCTATTTCCACTAAATTTGAGTTACAGTGATCGATTTCGACGGTCAAGTCATCATAAGTAACAAAAAAGGCAACTGAAAAGGGAACAGCAGAGAGGTTCTCTTATACACAGAACGTTGGGTCGGGTTTTCCCAGTGGCAGGTACATCGTAGCGGGATTGCGGAAAAGGGAAGATTAATAAGGGGTTATTGTACTAAGGTCGAACAAGGTCTCATAAAAATGAAGCCATCAATGGAGGAATGATTCGAGGGATCGCCTCATTTAAACACCTATCTAACCCGTTACTTTTGATGATTTCAATTTTTTTTTCCCTTGGGGCAAAAATGGAGAAATTCAATGTATTGCGTATCTGTTAGATCAAAAGAGAAGGAGTGGCTGGATTCGGTCAGATGATTTGCAAAAGCTGAACCACCTTTGTTATCCCTATAATCCTTTCCGTGCTTCCTAATTCTTTCCTTGAATTCCCGTCCTGTTTGTCCGCATTACTCTAGCCCACAAGAACATTTCAATTTATATTGAAATTTCAATATATTCCTTAGTAGTACGCAAGGCCACGGGTGAGACACCCCCCCCCACACTCATATACTTTAGCCGTACGTATGTTTCCACACGCTCCTGTTAGCCTTTTGCGTTGATACTCGTGTTCTATCAAGTAGACCTGTATACTACATGTACAGAACGTTCACGCACAAAATGAGAACAATAGCCCGCCCAATGGGGGATAACTAGTAATAAACAGCATCGGGGCACAGCACGGCACCACGAGGAACCTTATTTCGCCGATTTTGTGTGGAGAAATACACGAGGGAGTCATTTTTGACGAAATGGGATGACAGACTTATACCCCCCCCCCCCGCCCCCCGCATGGCTTGGTGATTTAATGTTTATTATATTGGGTTTGATTACATAGCATTATGTATTATAAACTACTAGATAGAGACGACTGGCCTCATTCCACTTCCCCGGAACTTTACGCCTAAAGAATATGGGCGGCTGGGCACGCGGCCTATCGTACTGCTAAGGGATAAATACTCTTTTTAGTTTTGTGAATCGAAAAAGTGAAGTTTGTATGGATCGGTGAAGAGAAAAGTTTTAGCTTTCAAGTTTTGCAGTAGTGGTGGATTTTGGGGGAAAATTGCTTAACCGATTTAGCTGGTCATTTTTTGTTTGTGATATTTCGAAGGTGCGAAAAAATGTTCTCAACTTCACTGACCATGACCAAGAGAAGTGAGGGGCGGAAATGTACCAAAAACGATGATTCCCGATTAAAGATCTAATTATCTTCTACTAAGCAGTACCTAACTTCAATCTCAGTAATTATCTCGGTAAATGTGCAGTGTACATATGTGGCGAACGTAACGTAACAAAAAAAGTAAAACATGTTCAGGTGTGAAGTAAGGACCCATATTTAAGCCCTGGATGATTTGAGCCCATAGCCGTGAGAGGTTTTTTTCAAATTTTTTTGTTAGTTCCTTGATGGCATTGGGAAAACCTCCACTGCATCCACAACTGGGCCTATTGTGGGAGCAAACATGAGCCACATCATGCCTTCCTGCTGGCTCAATACGTCCACACAGTTTTCGTACAAAACGCAAGACAACCTTGAGGTCCATCCTTGCAAACTCCTCCAGATTAACCCGAAGCACTGTGAGGCTCACTGCAGATCGCCCCTCGCTCGTATACAGTGCCGTCATGCTCCGCTGACTTCTGCTCCACCTTGCAGAATCTGCAATCCAGTACTTCACCTCCTACTTACCAACCTCCTTGATCAAGTGGCTCTTGTTGGTTCCTACGAAGGGCTCAGCTACCACCGGGAGAGCCAGTCTCCTCGTTTCTTTCTATTCTTGTATGACGTGGTATCCAACACAGTGTTAATACGTTTTCCTTTAGGCCAGTCAAGCAGTCCCAATCCAGTCAGCGTCCTGACTGTCCGAAATACTGTATGTTCTTTTCCGCCTCAGGCACGCACACCCTCAAAGCGAAGAGCTCTGCTGCCCAGATAACCTCCTGCACCTGCTAGGCCACCCCTCACTGATCTGTCTATATACCATGGCCTCATGAGAGTGGGCCCTCGTGAGAGGAGCTTATTGTCTGAACTCCAAGTTGAGCAAATGTTCATGAGTGTACACCCTCTTCACGCCGAAAAAGAAATTGCTAAAGTTAACGTACCTGTTAGGTGAGTCCGTCTCCTCTGGCTTGTGAGTTACTGTGGGCAAGCGCTTTCGATGTAAAGACATCATCGTCTGGCCGTTTAGTCAGTACTGGAGTCAGTCAGTTGGTCGTGGTCTTTATATACAAAGAGAAAGGTGAAGGGAGTGATGGAGCGTTGGGGAAGGGGCGGGGAGAGGTCTTGTTGGTCAGTCTTGTTAGTAGTACCTTAGCCGGACTGGCTGTGTTAGGTATTAAAGAAATTGGGTTGTGTCCGCCAGTAGGCAAATACTAAAGTTAACGTACCTGTTAGGTGAGTCCGTCTCCTCTGGCTTGTGAGTTACTGTGGGCAAGCGCTTTCGATGTAAAGACATCATCGTCTGGCCGTTTAGTCAGTACTGGAGTCAGTCAGTTGGTCGTGGTCTTTATATACAAAGAGAAAGGTGAAGGGAGTGATGGAGCGTTGGGGAAGCGGCTAAGGTACTACTAACAAGACTGACCAACAAGACCTCTCCCCGCCCCTTCCCCAACGCTCCATCACTCCCTTCACCTTTCTCTTTGTATATAAAGACCACGACCAACTGACTGACTCCAGTACTGACTAAACGGCCAGACGATGATGTCTTTACATCGAAATTGCTAATCATCCGCTGGACAGAGTTATGGATTTTAACGGTATCTAACCCAGCTGTTGGGACGTGGTGAAGGGGGGAGGGGGGTTTGTCACCAAAGGTTGAATCACAAGACACGACCCAACTCACTAGGCACAGAGTCCAGGATCTAGCTAGTTAGTGCCCCGTAGGCGAGAGTGGTGACAATTGAAGGGTTTCGTTCTGAAGTCTGGGGTCGGCCGCGTGTTAAAACCGCGGAAAGCAAAGGGAAATTGAACGTAATTTGAAGGAACGAAAATCGAAGTTACAACGCAATTATCGAAACGAAGGCTCGGAATTGAGTTGAATCGAAATGCTCCGCTACCAATTGTGACTTGTTTTGGCCACTTTAATGGGGCTATTTTCAAATCTGCGGGAGTACCCAGTAAGAATTAAATGAAATGATGTAACGGCGGATCATTGAATCACTACCACCAGATTACATAGCCCAGTTTCCGTTACTGAAATTAATTTGTGCGCTCCAAAATGGATTTGTTGCATTTATAAATCCATTTTTGAATGGTTTCTTTCCTAAACTTCTTGTTGCGTTGTGTTGGGTCATAACTACTATTACTACTGGAACACTAAACCCCTATAGGGCGTTAGGCTCAGGTCAAATTGTTCGATGTTTTTGCTCCTGACCGGATGTCCTTGTTTCGGGTCTTCCCTAAACATCGAGTCCATTCCTCTTGGACCCGTGTGGGCTCTGGCCTGAAGCCTTTTGTTTGCAGCTGAGACAAATTCCTAACTGCCCTTTACGTTTATTTCGAGGCAGACGACGGATTTTTTCTTTTGGACTTTCCGAATTACCAAAAATTGGAGGTTTACCTCCAACTCTCAGCTCGGCCCAGATCCAACCAAAGCGGACACTCGTCTCTCAGCTCTCCACTAGTCACTCGCGCTCAGCTCTCATCTCCACGACCCAGTTAACTTATTCAGAAACCCTCTTGTTTGCTCTTAAATACGCATACTGTTAATACAGTTAATTATTGTTAATACAGCCCTCTCTCACGCTCACCACGTTCATTCAACCTTTTGAGAAAAATCAAGAAGACAGCCCCATAAATCACCTACGCATGGAATAACCAATAATATCAATAACAGTTGTACCTTCAGTAGGAGCCACTCAATCAATTCAGGACAACAAGTTTGATCCGTCATACCAGATGTTTCCTTATATATGTGTTTCATATACTTTGATTACTCTAGTTTTACATGTTAGTTTTCTCGTATTAACAATCAGGTATCTGTTCTGAAATGGATGCGTACTACTACACTACAAAGACGAACTTTTTTCGTGTGGAATGTACTCTTAATAAAAGTTGTGAACTGCGGTAACTTCATGGGGCTTGAGTGGGATTTGTGAAACTGGAATTGTTAATTTGTGTAAAAGTTGGTTGAATTTGCTTTAACATATCGTAGGAAATTAGGCTGATAAAGTTTTTTCTAGAAGATGCTTGGACCCTTGGACCCCATGAACAGACTTTGCAAGTGTCAAGGTAAGACACCTATAGGACGGTTAGATGTAAAATGGATGGAGGTTGAGGTTTGAATTGAAAAAGAAGGAGAAATAGGAAAAAATGAGCCACTGCAGGAAGAGGTGAAGGACACACACAGGTTGTCCTTAGAACGATCATGTCTTTCGCTTAGCAGGAGATGTACAGCATGACTCCCATCGTCATACCGTACCCCAATGATCTTAGTAGATTGTGGTCATAGACAAAGATTCCCATTCTGGGGAAACTCAGGTACAGAGTTAGAGCTCAGTATCGCTTCAATTTTTTCCTAATTCAGTTGCTCTTCAGCTTTTCCAACCCTCTCATAACAGCACACAAGAATGAACCTTGTAGGCATCTCTGCACGCTACAGGAGGTGGTTCCACCTCATGGAATCTTGCGTTGCTTCATCTGCCTCCCTCCCTCATTGTGCATGTATCAGCCACCTGCAATCGAAATATATTCTTCATTTCCTCAATTACTTTGCATTGAAAAAGTGCAATAACATGTGGACTATGTCAGTGCATCTAACAGTACAGGAAAGGCCAGTGCCACCAACTACTGGCGTATTGCCAATGACTTGCAGCTTACTTCCTGCTGATTGCTTGCACTGCTTCTATCACTGCATCAATCCTACGCACTCCTTCTCACCAAAAGTCAGCCCTCCTACCCTCTTTTCCGCTTAGAACTGGTCTAAAGTATGCAGGTAAAGAGTTCTACGAGGTGCAAAGCGTGTCAGCTTTATAAAGTATTTATAAAGTTCCGTCTAGCATTTATTCACCCCTATAATAGCTGTGTTGGGCTCAAATCCTTACTTCAAAATTAAGGGTTGTCGACTTGAGAACTTTTTTCTTATCCTCAGACGCTAGAGGAGAGTTGAGAGAGGGTTAAGACGTTAAATATTTGCAAAAGGGCTCTGGTGTGAAGAGTTACAGCGCTGGCCAAAAGTCACCCCAAAGCTTGAAATGCAAACTAAGGGTTAGGTTGAAATTGAATTAGTAATTTACGTGTGGGGAAGAGAATAGAACAACCAAGCACCCTCTTCTGTTGCCTACCGCTAGAGACTGAGACCCTCCTTCTTGAGCTCTATGATTATACACAATGTAACACCTTAATCCTCTTTTCCAGGACCAGAGGAACCTCAACGATGCTGCAATTGTGGGAAGGTTTACTTCAAGAAGTCGAAGCGGATTCTCAAGCGCACGGAGAAATCGCTTCAGTTTTAGGGCGCCAGGTGTCGCGACATACTCTCGAAAGAACTTTTTATCGGAAGGTAAGACTTTTGTTATCAAAATCAAAATGTTAAATTTTCTTTTGGTCGAAGGAAGTGATAATTTTTTTTTTTTTTTTGACATTGTCAACTCGTCAACTTCACTGAACATTAGCCGCTCCAATGTTATATTCCAGTCCATTACAGTATGCTTGAATCTTAAAATCATGCGGAATTCTACTGTATTTTTCAAACACTCACGGATGCTCGTGGAGTAGCGGCAACCAATATCAGGGTTGCAGCTCTGGCCATGTGTTGGCGTCTCTCTCTCCCTCTCCAGGTTTGAACCTGAGGAAGACTAAGGCGATAATCATCGGTTACCCAAGGATTCTTGGGAAAGTTATTTTGGTTTCTGCACCTAAAAATGACCTTTGAGGAAATAATGTTGGAGTACGTGCATGCAACTAAAATGCTTAGTCATGATACAGGGCACGCTGGAGTGGGAACTCCAAATGACTGCGATGTGTGGGGTCATTTTTGGTGCTATTTACTAGCTGCGCAGAACTGCTGCTAACGATTTTCCAGCTCTTTTAGAGCTTAATCTTGCCTCACTTGGACTAGGCGGCAGCTCCGCTTTGCGACCTCAAGTGGGAGGAGCTTGATCGACTCCAGGAGGCGCTAAATGTCGCTTTGCGTTTCGCGCTAAGGCTGAGGCTGGACGAGCACGTTACGGCACACTGGTTAAAGATGCGAGAGCACGAGCTGCTAAAGGTGACCACCTTCATGATGTTTAAAGTCCTGAAGAACCCACCAGCCTACCTACCTTTACGACAATTTCGAGTACATGACATCGAGAGACCCGCAGAGTAAGAATAAACTGCTGGTTATTCCTAGGCACAGAACGGCGGTGCTGGCTCGATCCTTCGTTGTGAAGTGGTCAAAATGTTGTTGTGTTCAAGAAAAAACTTCAAAGATAAATTGTTTAGGGAATATTTATAAGTTGTTGTAGTGATTTAGTCGCGTGCACATGCACGTCCCACGCTCTCGTGCACTTCTTACTCTCTTGAATTGAGATTAATATTAACGTAGTATTTATTGTTAACTATTTTTAGAAAATTATTATGTGCTGTGTTAGTTTGTGTCAATTATTATTATTACTCGTATTATTAGTATCGTATGCTGTGATAAGTATTTAGGCTAAGAAATTGACTCTGACGAGTGGAGAAATATCCCATTACTCTCCCTTCGCTGAGAGTGAATGTAAACGGCAACAATTGTGTATGTATTGGTAGAATGAATGAGTAAGTGGGTGCCACAGCTAGTCCCAGGAAGGGGACTGTGGCAGTTTACTTGATGATAGGTGTGCGAAAGATAAATTAAACGTTGGGTTGTGAAATTTGCTGTGGACTTATTTGTGATGTTTGTCTTTCTATACTTACAGCATGTTAGAGAGAGGTATGGAATTGTAAATTTAGTGTAACGAGGAGAATATAAATAAATGTACAGATTTCTGTGAATATCCTGGGGAAATGGAAGAGAGGGCCTCATGGCCCTAATTTCCCCAGGAGGTTAAATAAAATCAATCTAGCTCTCTCTCTCTCTCTCTCTCTCTCTCTCTCTCTCTCTCTCTCTCTCTCTCTCTCTCTCTCTCTCTTTCTCTCTCTCCCTCTCTCTCTCTCTCTCTCTCTCTCTCTCTCTCTCTCTCTCTCTCGCCCTCTCTCTCTCTCTCTCGCCCTCTCTCTCTCTCTCTCTTTCTAAATTTCAATTAACACAATGTTAGCAATTATTTTCAAAATTCCTGCTCCTAAAACTCCGCCTTAACTTGCCCGACAATACTTGAATTGCTCACAAATTCATAAACTAGAAATAAGTTCTTAAACTACCATTTACGACAAGGGCGTACCACTGCCTATAGATCATCATTCATTGCACAAAACATTTCCTATTATCACAGAATCTCATAAGAAATAAAACAACTAAAAAGTCAAACTACATTCAACGTGGAGAGAATCTTTTCTATCTCTATTCTTCAAAATCCTTTGAAGTCTGGATACGACAGGGTATATAAATAATAGTATGTCTGAATTTCGTTTGAGAAGAAAATCATAAAAATAGAATAATGAGAAGGTATAAGTAATATGAAGAAATGAAAACTGTTGACGCATTTGCATTTATCAGTTAAATTTCAAATTTCTGGTTAGTTCGAGTACGACCAAATCTCGCCAGATATATTAATAAAGCCGTCATTGATTCATTCTCTCCCTCTCCCTCGCTTTTTCTAAAATTGCGTGTACCTTTCTCATTTTTATTTTCTGTTGATTAGGATATTTTATGTGTCGCTATGTTTACTATTACGTTCTATGCTGAATGTTTATTATAGTTGTAAATATATGCTATTTATTACTTCGTGTTGTGTGGATTGAGTGATTCAATGTGAAGAAGGTGAGGAATATTGTTTCAGGGTTCATAGTTTAGTTATGTTGAGAAATAAGCAAATAAGATAAATTGATGTAACGCAGTTAGAGGAGTGTGATGCAGCGTTCATGCTGGGCGAATGTAAGAGAGGGGCCTAATTCCACCCAGGTGGTTAAATAAACGAAATCATCATTATCTCTTCAACATTCTCTTAACATTTCGTTACATGTTTGTTTATGTAACGAAAAATGGAGACCATAATAACAAGCAATTAGAAACCGAAACAGTCCCTTACTGGAGAGGCTAAGTTTCCTTTTGAAGGGCTTTCTAAAAAGGTGTATTAACTTTTTCACAATTTAAATTAAATAAAAAGCTTGAACAAACTAAAAAACGATAGATGGGAAGCTAGAAACGAACAAGACTTCTGATTGAGAACAGACACGTCTGGTGAGGTGGGAACACTTATACGCTCTTATGAGCTGACGTGGCAGGAATAACTGGGGATTCAGCGTCTTTGGTACAATACAGCAGATTCCAGTGATGTAAGTCCTCCCCCCCTTCCCCTCAAGTTTCAAAAGCAAATTAAACTATATTTTTGCTTCCATGTTTATTCAATAGCCAGATTACAATAAGAAAAATTGTCTTCTTCTCGTCGTCGACTATACGTTCGCAGGAGTTTTTTTTTCTTCAATGTTGAAAGTTTCCTGTTGCTGAGGGGCTTTTTAAAAAGGTTTATTAAATTTTCCACAACTAACTCAAAAACGACATAGGGGAAGCTAGAAACGAACAGCAAGACGTCTGATTGAGAACATACCGAGCAGTGGTGAGGAGGAAACATTTATACCTTGTTATGAGCTAACGTAGCAGCAATAACTAGGGATTGAGCGTCTTTGGTACTCTTTGGACCAGGATAGTGGTTAATGAATCTCGGAGACGGGTTTTAATTGAGCACGATTGATTAGTTGGTATATCACAAGATTTTGAAGAGTTGGATGTACAAAGAAGAAGCTTACACAGGATATGAGTTGACTATATAAGCGCAAACAAGTAGGGCTCTGAAGGCGTGAAACTGGTTGTTACTGGATGGAGGGAGAGATCCGAATTAGATGTCGATGAGAGGTGAAAAAGTGTCTGTTGGGAGAATTGGAAGTTGGAATCGTTCCGTACCGCGAAAGGTGTTAGATGAGTGTTGGGGAACTGGAGACGACCAACTTCATAGCTGAATCATTCATCATCTGTCGTGGAAAGGAATCTGAAAAAGGAGGAGAGGAAAATATAGGAAAACCCTCGTTGGAAACAACCGCGGAGGTGGAATTTCCGCAGGTAGGAAGGTCTTTAGAGAAACAATGACCTTGCCCTTGGCGAGTCCCGTTGGGCAGGTGCGGAAATTCCGAGGTCAAAAACCTGGTCTGATTCGGCGGTTTGCGTCGAACGGGTACAATACAACAGTTTCCAGTGATGTAAGTTTGATGTAACGCGATGGAGGTGTGTAAAGCAGCGTTCATCCTGGACAAACGTAAGAGAAGGGCCTAATTCCACCCAGGCGGTTGAATAAACGAAACCATCATTATTCCTTCAACATTATTCCTGGATTTCGCTAATATTCTATAATTTTCGTATGATTAGTTGAATTTAAAATGTTTCCAAAGTTAACGTCATTATTTCAAGTTGTCTGTTGAATATTTTATTTAAACGATGAGAGTTTTGTTCGTGGAACGATCGCTATAATTTTCTCGTCCTCAAAGTAGCGGATATTATAGATTTGAGCATCTTCGAGCTGCTCAGAAGGATCCTGTTAAAACTCAACTTCTTCGCAATAATAAGTTGTCCTTTGGCGTCCATTGTTAATGAATGAACTCCCGCGCACTTTTTGTTAATGTCAACCCGCACTAAAACGAAGTCGATTTGGTCGTTATAAAAATGCGAGGAGGGTATTGCGATAACATGTAATATTGAGGAAATCTCATTAAACGGGCGCTCTTCTTCGCCCGCGAATTAATCGCTCCATGCGATCGCAGTACGTGCCACCGCTTTTCCCGGGTTTGACGTCCCACGGATTTATCAAACACGTCGCCAGATACTCGGATTAATTAATCAACGTAATTAAAGTCCCTCGCGGCCCGTTTGAGGAATCACGGGGCTCTCGACGGCCTTCCCTGCGGCGCCTATTATTGTTGCCGCTTCCGAAACTCGCTAATTATCTATCATCGTTTGTTCAGCCCCATCCTCGATAGCTGCACACCTTGAGTTTCAGGCTGAAGCCCTCTCGCCGTGGAACACAACACCCACAAATGGGCAACTCTTGCTCATCCCCTTTAAGATTAGTGGAAAAGCCACTATCAAGAAGGCCCATAGGCATCTCTATTTGAAGAACCTGGTAAATTGTATTAACGCGATTATCCTAATCAGCGCATGACATCGCATACGAGTTCACAGCTCTACTGTGTCATGAACTATCTCACCAGACTCGTCCCAACGTAAGCTGACAGCATGCCAAGTAAAAGCCATGAAGTAAATTCATTACTTTTTACTTTCCCTGGCTCTACGAAAGTTATGTAATCGGCTGAAAAAATATTTTGAGTTCTCTTCAGATGTTTACGTTCCATACCCTACTGAGTCCGAAAAACACAATTCTGGAAAATGGTTGGTGTGTGTGAACGTTATTGAAAGAAAACTGCTCAACCAAATCAGCTCAAACTTGATTTTTAGCCTTCAGGTCACCAAAATAAGGTTATGAGCAAAATCCGCTTTAAATGAACTATAGTTATCATGGTGATCAAAACAACAAATTTTTTTCTCTCAAAACCGGCCCTAACCATTTTGATTGAATTTTTCACATGTACAACTCTCAATGAGGCAGCTATAACCTAAAATTCACATCAATGGAAAAATGACGAGAGCACACTTTACCATTACCAAACCTTTCAAAACCTTTTCGACAAAAATCGATCTTAGCGCAGTTTTTCCCTTGAAAATTTCAGGTGCTAGTCCAATTGTATTCCTATACGATGTGCTCATAGAATACATAGGAACCACTCCAAAAATTCCGGAATTTCGACTATCATCATTTCGTCAGTTTTTACTTGATATGTCTGAGAAGTGATCATCATCCTCTTTTAAAAAAATCATGTTTACAGCCAAATTCTCTGAGTATTGATCGCTCAATCGCGTCTGGAAATGAGTATGAGTAGCTCAATAAATTCCGGAAGTACAAACGAACTGAGTGATAAATCAAAGTAGTGAAGTAAAAAAAGCCATGAACACGAGTGAGTTGACGTAGAGTTGAGGAAAGTGTGTGATGTGGTGCACTTGACAGTTCAAATTCATATCCGTAAGTGCAAAGAATAAGGTATTGATTCAAATCAAACGAACACTCACATTGCTAGAACGCTGTGGAACGTATAAAATTTGTCGGGCAAAACATTTATTTGTGTGTGATATTGGTATAATAACATCTATTGTTACGGTTACGACTATAACATTTTGGCTCTAGTCGAACAATTTTCAAAGAAGCTCCAACCAATTGTCACTTCGTCGAGCGCCTGTTGGCGCTAACTTCTAGAGATAAACTGTAATAGGATTGGTGGTAAAGCTGCGACCCTGGAGATTGCCGTATTTCCCACGGGAGTCGGTCAGGAGCACTTTCGGAACTCTCTAGAGACGACTGATCTCATTTTACTAAGAGGTCTTTAAAAGGAACCGATGCCCTTAAAAGCTGGAAGCGACGGGTTGGCTGTTGAGCGATGAAGACAACAGAATGAGATGATGAAGTTGGCAACACGCTATACCGCGTCGACTCAAATTTGATAACTAACGTGCAGGTGAACCTGAATTGTCAAAATTAAGGGTACGAGTTAAATCAAAACTAACTATAGTTATCATAGTGATAAAATCATACTTTATTTCTCAAAACCCGCTCCAGCTATTTTCATTAAATTATTTGTATTGACAGTTTCAAATTCGATAACCCAAACAAAATCGTCCCCTAAAAGTAGTGCTCACGTGGAACTAGGCTTTTCGAAAAAAAATCAGAGTGGTAGTCGAATAAGCTGCTTAAACGATGCAAGTTTAATGTGCTCATCAGACAATCAAGGAGTAACCTCAGAAATCCCCGAGTTCAAAATTCAGTCACACTTTTGACTTCGTCGTGATTGTTTTCTCTCTTGAATTGTTCAATTCGTATGCGTCACTGTCTATGTAATTGTACTGCTAAGAGTTACTTGAACCCATATTTTGTGACTACGTGATTCCTCCGTCTGTAATTTGATTTTCACGCACTTTTGGCGGTGTTCACAGGTAGAAGCGAGAAAGCTGTTAGCTCACCGGGAAAGTCTCGATAGTGTCATAGCCAAATCAGAAGACACTCTGAGCAAGGTAAGGACTCGTGAAGCGCCATTACAAACTTTTTTATTGGTTATAACAAAAATTGTATAACTTGTATTTATGAGATTGTCTAACTTCCATTGAGTGCCTGTTCAGTGAATATGCTGCTTATGCGTCCGTGCAGAGTTCTCAGGTGGACGAGCGCAGTAACTAGACTTCGCGATGAACTTCGACGGAATTCCAGATGTGCGGCAGATGAGCCCCTGAGTATTGGGCGGAAGCTTGGGGGACCTCTTCCGTGGCTTGCTGGAGTCCTTCCTAACCTCAGGGAGGGCAGTAAGTCCAAACTGCCTCTGCAGGGCAAAGTAGGTTGAACGGAGCAATCCACCCAAGGCAAGGTCTGAAAATGCTGGGAGGGTAGTTCGCTGAAGGGTAGTTCTACCATTCCAAATTACGTTTTTCAACTGCGAGGTCTGAGGGAGGTGGAGGCCACCCAGTCAGTACTCCCCCGGACACCCCCAAAGCAGAATTGCAACTGTGAACCTATCGTCAGCGAGAGAGCGATTGAAAACACATTTCAGTCGGCATTTTGAAACCATCAGAATTGTATTTTGGGATACGTGTTCCAGACGGTAATTTAAGTGCCGTGTGGGTAAATGAAGGAGTTGGGTTTGCTCGAAAAGAGACAATCTCAATGGATGGCGAATACTGCACTCTGAACAGATTAAGAAGGTTTTCTTGTTGGAGGCGGGGATCAGCACAATGTTTAGCATGAGGGGATCTTGAAACGTGTATGGTACGATGGATCTCAAAAGGTAGCAGAGAGAAATACCATCTTCATGACTGTAGAGATAATGAAGGAGGGTCTCAGTCACAAGGGAGAGTGTAAAGTGAGAGGTCGAAGGGAAAATGATTTGAACAAGGAAGAAGAACGGAGACTTGGTGCTATTACACTAGAGGAAACCTGCAAAGTGGAGATAAATGAGGTTTGTAAGAGACTAGGGGCACTTCAGTATTAAAAGAGCAGTCTCAAAAACCGACTATAGTTACTAGTAACCGTACACGAAATTGCAGGAATAGCAGGAATATAACTGTGAGGAGGAGAGAGAAGAATTCGGTGACTGACGTCACAGTTGGGGTCTACCTGCCCACCTGTCTGCTTTGCCGCACATTGCTGCAGTTGTGACGTGCCTACCTGCCTGGTGTGTTCCACCTTTGCGTTTGCAAGAAATGATGAGAAACGTTTGCACTTGTCAACACAATCCTCTTTGTGGTGAAGGTGAAAGTGGTAAGTACAACCAACCCTGAAGAAACTGGCGACTACGGAAGCGGTGAAGATTGTAATGAACACTGACGCGAACGCACACAATCGGAAAATTTTGATGAAGTAGGAAAGTGCTGTGAATCCAGCCATATAACCGCCTCGCTTTTTGGAGAGTTGCCGTTTCTACTTTCCGCGACCCAAAGGTTAGGGGAACTACAAGTTGGGTTTTCTTCAAATGTTTACGTTTTGAGGCCTGCAGAGTCCAAAAACATGATTTCAGCGGGTGATCCAAAAGACATTCTGGCCAGTGGATAGTACTACCGAGAGTCCTTACACAGTTCTGTCCATGGCCTGGAAGAACAAGAAGCAATTTCATTTGGTTGCCCTGAACATTGACACAGTAAGCCATCAGGCCCAGGCCAGTTGCCTCTGTGGTATGGGGGCTCCTGATGGACTCCTGAGTTCCCTGCACTGCGTGGATGTGGCGACCTTGCAGGTTGGAGGGAAGATGTCTGGGAATAGAGCGTGGCATTCAGCAGGGGGACCCTTTGTCTCCTATACTCACTGATCTTGTGATTGATACTGTGCTGGGTAAGTTGCCTCAAGAAACAGGATTTGCTCTCGCCATAGGTGTGTGGAAGGGCGTATCAGCCTTTGCGGATGATGTCGTCCTCCTCTCAGGTACCAAGCAGGGCATGCACAACGCCCTTGGCAAGTTTGTAAGGCCACTGGGCATGTGTGGATTGGGGGTGAATCCTGACAAATGATGTTTGGTTTCTTTGGTTCTGCAGCATGAAGGTCGTGGATGTGGGTCATTGGCGAGACGTCCTTGGGAGATGTGGCTGTGTTTCTCAGTGCAACCTCCTCGGCCAGAAGCTGCATGAACCTCGGTTCTTCGGAAAGTTGCCAAGCCTCCACTGAAGCCACAACTGACGGAAAATTGTTGGAAGGCGGGGTCTTGAGATGGGAAGAAGAAAGGGAAAAAACCATATCACATTTGCCGCCTCGGGAGCGCTCGCAAGACGGAGATCAGGTTCGAACACACGGACAATTTAAGTGACGCCGTAAAGATAATGAAATTCAGGCCAGAGATGCTAAGCTTGAATAGGCGACCGAGGATACAGGCTACAACCTATCTCTGCTCTCTGTGTAATCGTGGGGTGAATGTAACCACACAGCATTACGCCCCGCGTTGCCCAATACCCAGAATCTGTTGGAAAATGTTCTTGAGAAGGGTGATGTTTGGTTGGGAATTGTTACGTGAGGGCTGCTGGGCGGTATAGAAAGTTTTTAAGCTACCTCGTTATTTATTTATTTGTTATATTTTATTGTTACTTAGAAACAATTATCATGAATAGTAAAAATTGGTATTAACTCATAAAATGGAACTTTTACTGACGAAACGTGACTAAAATGGCTCACGTTCTGATCTGGGTAATGGTACCTCTAATATTCCTGAATAAAGCGCGTTTAT
This sequence comes from Pachypeltis micranthus, assembly GCA_020466155.1. NCBI lineage: Eukaryota > Metazoa > Arthropoda > Insecta > Hemiptera > Miridae > Pachypeltis > Pachypeltis micranthus. Next base: position 51,178,693 of record CM035770.1, on the reverse strand, counting down.
CTCTCATGCTCGCTGTAGGCCCATTTCTCGTCTTTGAGAGGTAGATGATGCTTGTGAAGTACTAAGGGAGTCTGGGCGTGTGTGAATTGCCAGACCCTTGATTGTCATTGGCATTGGCATTCATAATGAACATCGAGTTGTGATGTTTTATCTCACCTTCTGTCTGAAATGATCTTGTTTCTTACAGTGTCGGCAGGAGTACAAGGCCGCGTATTTAAGCCACGTACAAACGCCGGGTAGCACCTCGTCCATGGCCGCTTACCTCGATGCTCACAACACCTACGTCACTCAGCTCCACTCGACGAACGCTATGGTCGACACCTACTGCAGAGAAACGCTGCCCGAACTTCTTTCCGTAAGACATAACCTACCTTTAAAGCGAATAATTCTGTCAACTGTAAGACGAAAAAGATCTCCCGCGCACACCGAAATTTTGGGGAAAGTATTGCTAACCTGCAAAAACAGATTTCTACAGATCTTGTCACACGTGGAGGAAGACGCACAAAAAATGTCCCCGGACATGAGACAAATTAACTGAATTGATTCAATTGATTAAACTTCTCAGAGCATAAAAAAGGGGCGATCAAACAGTAATTAAAAGAGCGATGAACGACCATTTCGATGAAGCGCTCACCTACTTGCGAGCAAATAGTGGGGATCCGACCAGAACCCTTCTCGACGCGTAACAGCTAATTGTGATTCAGTTTGATAATGAAAAGGTATTGCGTGGAGGGTAATAATTTCTTTGAGTAACTTACGTGAGCAGGATCTTTCACATTTGTCAGCTTGACTCGGCCTTTGGGTTATTTGGAAGGGGGTCAGAGTACTTGAATGCGTGTTCGCACGCTACGTCTGGCTTATTGTGAGAATCTGACTGTGAGGCGAGACCAAGACTGCAACCAAAACATTCATTTCGTATCGTACTCTGTCGATGGTGTCAGTTGCGTGTAGTGTTGACTTTGTCATTCATTTTAACAGTGTAATAGAAAGACAAATAAAGTTACTGTTGAAGGAAGAAGAAGACGACGATTTACTCTTGTATTATTATAAAAAATCGAAGAAAACATTGTATTATTATATTCGACTAGAGGCCAAGAAGGATCATCTTCACTATTAATGAAGAATATCTATTGCTTGATGACGATATGTTCAGAACGTATTTTCGGCTATAAAACACAGTTTGGTTATGTGTTAAATTTACTGAAAAAGACACTGCTAATAAAATGAAGAATAACGTTGAAATAAAATTTGGCGCTAACTCTAAGATAGTTTTTTAAAACATTTTTTCCAAATACTCTGGTCAAATTTGTCGTCGAAAATAATTTTGATTGGTCGAGACGATTCATCAATAAATTCGTTTCGTGTTTGGTGCTCTGACGAAGCTGTAGTTATTGAAAAACTGCACGACGAACTTTCATAGGTCCGTTGACGTCTTCGAGCACATTTTACTTTCCGCTACCCGAAGGAAAGGTAAGTATAGTAATCGTGTAAAAAAAAAATATCTGGTGCGTAGCAACACACAACTTTCCGCCACCCCTTTAAGTTCGAACACCACCTGAATAGGCGGGCGCTATATCTTCGTTCAACGCATTTTTACAGGAACATTTATGGAGAACAAAATGTACGTACTAGTTAGCTGAGAGTACTCCGAAAGTTTGATCGAAATCGTTAGAGCCGCTTTTGAGAAAATTGGAACACCGATAAATTAATATTCGACAAATCTCCTTTTCTGAGTTAACTTGGCTTATATCTCCGTTCAACATATATATACAGAAATAATTATGGAGAACGAAATGTTGGTATGGGTGACTAAAAGACACTCCATTAGAATTTATCACATCTGGTGAAGTAGTTACCCTGGAATTTACGGAAATGTTAGAAAAAACGTTATTTTCGACACTTTTTGATTTTTATCTCTGCTCAATGGACCGTCACAGGAACATTTATTGAGAAGAATATGTAGGTATTAACTATTTGAAAACATCCTGTGAGTTTGGTGGAAATCGCTGAAGCTGTTATGGCAAAAAGCGTAAAAAACCTATTTTTGCTTCAGGGGCCCATATCTCCGTTCACCGTATTTTCATGGAGATATGTATGGAGAAGAAAAGTTAGATATTGATTAGTAGAAGATAATTCGAAAGTTTAATGAAAATCGTTTGGAGCCGTTTTCGAGAAAAATTCGAAAAACCCTAGTTTTTGGTACATTTTCGTCCCCCACCCCCCTTCCCATCGGTCGAAATCGTCCATAACCTTATTTTGGTGTCTACAAAAAATAACGAACAAAACAAAAAAAGAACCAGCTCAATCGGATCAGCCGTTCTCCCGCAAATCGAACTACAGACACACACACATACACACGGACCACGCGCCGAAATTGGGTTTTTTAGACTCAGTAGGGTCTGAAACGTAAAGATCTGAAGAAAACCCAAATTTTTTTTTTGGGCCGATTACTATACTTTCCTTCCCTTCGGGTAGCGGAAAGTAAAAATTTGGGTTTTCTTCAGATCTTTACGTTTTGAGAGCTACTGAGTCTAAAAAACCAAATTTCGGCGCGTGGTCCGTGTGTGTGTGTCTGTAGTTCGATTTGCGGGAGAACGGCTGATCCGATTGAGCTGGTTCTTTTTTTGTTTTGTTTGGTATTTTTTGTAGACACGAAAATAAGGTTATGGACGATTTCGGTCGATGGTAAGGGGGGTGGGGGACGAAAATGTACCAAAAACTAGTGTTTTTCGCCTTTTTCACGAAAACGGCTCCAATGGTTTTGATTAAAGTTTCAAATTATCTTCTACTAATCAATACCACAACTTTTCTTCTCCATACATGTCTCCATGCAAATACGGTGAACGAAGATATAGGCCAATGAAGCAAGTATAGGTTTTTTACGCTTTTTGGCAAAACGGCTTCAGCGATTTTCACCAAACTCACAGGATGTTTTCAAATAGTTGATACCTACATATTGTTCTTAATACATTTTCCTCTGACTGTCCATTGAACAGAGATGAAAATCAAATGTGTCGAAAATGACGTTTTTCCTAACATTTCCGTAAATTCCAGGGTAACTTCATCACCAAATTTGATAAATCGTTCAGAGTGTCTAGTCACTCATACCCACATTTCGTTATCCGTAACTATTTCTGTATATATATGTTGAACGAAGATATAAGCCAAGTTAACTCAAAAAAGGAGTTTTGTCGAATATTAATTTATCGGAAAACGGCTCCAAACGATTTTCATTAAACTTTCGAATTATCTTCTACTAATCAATATCTAACTTTTCTTCTCTATACATATCTCCATGAAAATACGGTGAACGGAGATATGGGCCCCTGAAGCAAAAATAGGTTTTTTACGCTTTTTGCCATAACAGCTTCAGCGATTTCCACCAAACTCACAGGATGTTTTCAAATAGTTAATACCTACATATTCTTCTCAATAAATGTTCCTGTGACGGTCCATTGAGCAGAGATAAAAATCAAAAAGTGTCGAAAATAACGTTTTTTCTAACATTTCCGTAAATTCCAGGGTAACTACTTCACCAGATGTGATAAATTCTAATGGAGTGTCTTTTAGTCACCCATACCAACATTTCGTTCTCCATAATTATTTCTGTATATATATGTTGAACGGAGATATAAGCCAAGTTAACTCAGAAAAGGAGATTTGTCGAATATTAATTTATCGGTGTTCCAATTTTCTCAAAAGCGGCTCTAACGATTTCGATCAAACTTTCGGAGTACTCTCAGCTAACTAGTACGTACATTTTGTTCTCCATAAATGTTCCTGTAAAAATGCGTTGAACGAAGATATAGCGCCCGCCTATGTAGGTGGTGTTCGAACTTAAAGGGGTGGCGGAAAGTTGTGTGTTGCTACGCACCAGATATTTAGGTCTATATCTCCGATCCGGTGAAGGAGGCCCGTTTTGAGAAAAATGCGAAAATCCCAAGTTTGTGGTACATTTTCTTCCCTCATTCCCCTTTCCGATAGATGGAAAACGCCCATAACCTCATTTTCGCGTTACGATAAACCAAGAACAAAACAAAACAAGAACTAGCTCAATCGGTTCAGCCGATCTCCCGTCAATCGAACTACAAACACACGCGCACGGAAGATCCGAACGTAAAGATCCGAAGACAATCCTTTTACTTTCCGCTACCCGAAGGGAAGGAAAGTATAGTAATCGGGTCAAAAAAAAAATTGGGTTTTCTTCAGATCTTTACGTTTCACACCCTACTGAGTCTAAAAAACCTGATTTCGGCGCGTGGTCCGTGTGTGTGTGTGTGTGTGTGTGTGTGTGTGTCTGTAGTTCGATGTAGCACCCGCATATGTAGCTGGTGTTCGAACTGACGGGGGTGGCGGAAAGTTGTGTGTTGCTACGCACTGCTCGTTTAGAGATGACAATAAATATTTTCGCAATCTTCGACACCTAACGCAGCCATTTTTCTGGTAAACGCAGGCCAAATTGGCTGGGTCTTTGACTTCCAAAATGTCCACACTTGCCCCAAAGAAAAGTCATTGTTCCCCCAAACATTTTCGTGCTCTAATTCTTTTGTTTATTTCTGTGGAAATCCTAGCTCTTCAGTTATTTACAAGTGACAAAGGATTTCCCGTGTATTAAAGCAATTGAGTTAGAGCCGCCAGGAAGCAAATTACTAAAGTTAACGTACTTGTTAAGTGAGTCTGTCTCCTCTGGCGGGTGAGATGATGTGGACAAGCGCTTTCGATGTGAAGACATCATCGTCTGGCCGTTTAGTCAGTATCTCACCAGCCAGAGGAAACGGACTCGCCTAACAGGTACGTTAACTTTAGTGATTTCCCATGGCTTGGACTTCTTTCACACCCCTCAATTTCAGATTCATCTTTTCAACAGACAGCTCCTTCCGTGTCACTCATCCTTAAGCTTTCGCGATACAGTCGTCTCCCAGTTCTCCCAGCGATTCGTCTCTCAGCTTGCGCTACTCCCAACTCAACTCTATCTCTCTCTCTTCCTCCTCTTAGTGTCGCACAAATAGTTACACACGTGTTGAGAGTCCCTTGTGCGCGTATATATACTCATTATCAAACTGATATCGCTATTTTGTCAAGTGTAATATAGTCCTCACTCACGCTCACCACGTTAATTTATTTCTCAGTTTCAAGCTCCCCCATTCGTGCGCCCAACAATCAGCAACCTAAGTTTTGTTGTCAATAAGTATCCCGGTGAAAATTCCTTCAACGGAGATGAGGTCTATGAAAGAAAAGAGACGTTTTTTAATCGACTTTCATTGAATTAACATGGTGTCCTCGACCAGTCAATAGCTTTATGGTTTTAAAACGCTGTAAATTACTACAAAACTTATTATTCTCTTACACAGCATAATTGGGACGTATCCTATTTAGTCCGTCGAAAAATATTGAGAGTATGGGTCAGGAATCCAGAAAATTACAACTCATGTGCAAACGACTATGTTTGTAGAGGACCTCCGAGACTCAATTCCATTCGATTCAGCATTGAGAAATGCTAATAAACGATACGAAACATACCGGAACCAAGGGCGATGAGTCATGCGAGTAGACCGAGCGAGAGCCAACTCTCCGTTAAACATCCGCTTACCATCAATTTCTTCCTACCTCATTGAATATATTAGTGAACAAATTTGACCCAGTCTGCAGCTAGAGAAGCTGTAGGACTAAAGCGGACATTGGGCCTTCGTACTCTTCAATGGTTTCTATTATTACGTGTGCGTATCGCTGCTAGGTACAGGAGGAGGTCCAAGGGTGTGGTTTCTGGAGGGCCTGCAGCATTTTGGAAACACGGCTATTTGGATGTCCCTCTAGAGAGTACATGCTCGCTATCAGGGTAGTAGTAGTGGTGGTGGGTGTGGGGTGACGCGCCCCACGTGGCTCCAGCCAGTGAGTGCACAAGTTTAGAGAAGTTGTTGCGGATGCGCCCTACGTAGGACGAAATAAATGTAATCAGGAGCCCACAACCACTGATGGCCATAAATCGGACACACCGATACAGCTATTCGTGAATTGTCCAGGTGGAGTGTTGGGATGAACTCCCGTGTATACAACCACTTCCCGTCACTACACTTCTCTACAAATATTGTTTACAAGATCCAATTAAAACTTGGTAAAAGGCGATAAACCGACAAGACCGGACTGCTCGCTGGTGCCACAATCCCCCCCCCCGGGTGCTTGAAATTGCCTGGAGAAAGCTGGTTTGTCTTCAACTTCAAGCGAACAATCTAAAACGAACTTCCACGGACCGCAATGGCAGTTCAATCCTCGAAAATTGAAGAAAATAAATTAACTTTCTGAAAATACTTGTACCAAAAAAAGTGCTGGAAATTGTCAAATTTCAGGAAAGCTTTTTAACTTTATGGTAAACTTTTCGAGTTCTCAGTGATTTCATGGAGAAATGGAAGTTTTAATGCGAACAGCAGACTCCTAAAAAAATACGACTCCAACCGCGACTTGAAGAAAGCTAAATATATTATAGTGAGTGAAATCCTGTCGACTTGAACGTTCGTGAGATTTTATTCATTCACAAAGACGATATTATGACACCTCACTTGGGAAATTGCGACTAAACCTGTTCTAGACACCGTAATTTTGTAGGTATTTTCAGTAACTGGATTTTTAAAAAAATTTATGTTTGAACCTCCACAGCCCTCTTTAGGAGTTCATTGTGGCTTATTATTCATTCTGATTAATAACCCTATGTTTTCGATCGGGAAACTTTTTTTACAACCCGCCCTCAAAATTATACGTTCTACGTTTCAAGGCATGTGGATTCCAAATCTGCAATGTCCGTCCGCTGTCGGGGTCTTAACGTGAATGAAAAACTCCTTCCTTTCCTACAAAAATCCCATTTGGTATGTACTTATGCCTCCCTTGCTCGCCAATGTTGGCAGTTGTATCGTAAATACGCCTTGTTTGGTATTTTAAGATGCTGTGAGCCAAACTCTAATAATTAAAAGAACTCGCGGAAGAATACAGCGAAAGTAATCGTTTCAGTGTCTCCCACCAACCACGCGTCACGTCGTACCAATTGCCTACAGGCGCCTGGATTTTGTTTTTTAATAATAAACCGTTGTGTAATAATTTGCAGGGTTTTTGATTACGAAACCGAAAATGTGGTCATAAGTTGAAAAAAATTGTTTTGAAGTGGAAGAACGTGGGTTATTATGGCAAAAACTGTGGTTTTCTCATAAAACCGTTAAAAACACATATCTCAGTAATGGATTGAGATGCAAAGGCGCGATTAGTGGCATCCTATTACACCTTGCATGCACGCCTCATTGGCTGTCAAGGCGATGCGGTAAGTCTTGTGCGCAGCGGTGCGGAACAGAAACTCAACGTTCGGTTCCCAACCTGGTCTACGTAAATACGTTCCTCGCAAAACTTTGTTACAGTGCTGCTTTCTGTTCCCAGAACCAGAGGCCATGAGATATGTGTTTCATTGAGAACCTCTACGTTTATTTGCAGGAGTTGGAAGATGTCTACGCCGATCTGTGCCGAACCCTGTCTGAAGCGATAGCTCAAGGAGCGGAGATTATATCGAACCGGGTAATATAACGTCAATTATCAAATTTCTAGAAGTAACTCTTTGTGTTGAAATTGCTTATTTTAACAATATCTTCAAAACATTAAATAATCTAACCACTTCAGAAGCAATATATAGAATATTCCTTTGGTTTTATTGACTCTTCTTTGATAAATGTGTTTTTGGGAATTCAGTCAATAATAACACATATTCACACATATTTCCCCACATATTCACACGATCACATATTTCTCAACCATCACGTTTTAATTTCATCTCACAATCTCTTCATCTCAAGCAGATTCAAAAAAAAGGAAACTTCAAGTCACTTCATGACCTAAAACAGGGCTAAATTATGCGAAAACTACTAGTATCTAACAAAGTAACAAAACCGTTTGAACTCGCGTTTGACGTGGTCGCTGCGCACTCATTAAATCACAGCACTTCAATATTTGAACGAGGTTTGAAGTGCACGACATCCTCAGAGCGAGGAAAAGCCGCTACTGAACGTGTTAATAAGTAAACCCCAACAACCATATACATCTGTAGAGTGTATTTTTGAAAAAGTGGTTGATGCCGGTAACAAAGGAAAAAGAAAATTCAGTGGTAAAGTTAATAAAATAACTAAAGATATAGAATATCACATTTTAAAACTAACTTTTCTCTGAAAATCAAGTTCAAAATTTTACTTGAAAACACTCATGTTTTGTTAATAGTAGGATGTGACAGTGTGTGCAATAACGGGATCTTCTGAAATGAAAGGATCAATTATTTCTGCACAAACAGCGATATCTGGCTCTGCCGAAGGACCACCAATTGAGAACATGTGACACACCCAAACTTCTATCTGCGCGGTTAAGTTGTAATTAACAAATAGCTATATTCAATAAATAAATAAATTCAATCTGATACTGGTAAATAAAAAACCCGACTCGAGATATAGAAAAATAGCGACGATAAAAGCAACACTCATAGAAAAAACAAAGATAACTGTGAAAATAAAACGATAAAAAGATGAGGATATCGGGCAACGTGTACGAGCAGAGAAAGAGGTGATTCGGTGGTCAAACGTAAAGGCAGTACCTGAAGGTCGTTGTGGCGTTGTCAATTGAGCAACTGAATACAGTGTATTAATGAAAACCCGTTTCTGGCCGTGCCGTAGCGTATTGAAGTGAGTTGGACGTTAACGGCACTTAGCATATTAAAAAGCTTTCAAAGTCTTTGGCCGCAACCTCACAGGCAGGCAATACGGGTGTACCTGAGGAAGGTCCACGCAGATGTGGATGACCAAAGGTCCGTGCAGAGTTGGTCCGCCAAATCGAAGAAAAAACCCCACCATGAGGTCTGCACCGTCACCCACTGGTGCGAGAATGTCAAGAAGCAGTTGGCTGAAGAAAAAACCTAGCTAATCCTCTCGAAAGGCACCTTCTTGAAAAGCATGTCAAGTATTTAGGAGTGAATATAGGTGAGAGGTGGGGGGGGGGGGGCTTCACCCAACACGTCTAGTCCCTTAAAGGCACTACCATTGCAAGATTTGCCTATCACACTATCCTCATGTATAATAATCTAGGCGTGATTGGCTATTGCCCTGTTGTCTGGGGTAGCACACTAACAGTCAATCAAAAGAGAGCATTGGCCCAATCCCAGAGAGCTACGCTCCAGTGGATCACCAAGGCCTATAAGACTGTATCAACAGAAGCACACCAGGTGATCACTGGTCAGTTACTAGTTGACTTGGCCATTGAGTGCATGGTTGACAAGGGGAGAGTGAAACGGGAGCTTCCCCCGCGTTGGGCTGTACCTGGGCAGATCTCACCTCAGAAACATGCCGCTATTGACGAATGGGCGTTATAGAAATGGCAGGGGATATAAGAATCCTTGTGACACGTATGAGTTCTTTCTCAATACCTTGAGAGTGTGTGAGTTGAGCCAGACCACTGGACGAGCCAGTTCCTCGCAGGACATGGCGACTTCAATGCGCAGCTTCACTTCTTTTATTTTCTCAAAGACTCTCCAGTCGTGGATGAAACAAGAAATCACGTGCTGCACCATTGTATTTTCTACAACAGTGAGCCACGGTTGTTGGGAGGGCAGATGAAATACTAGAGAGCATTGATAACTACAAAGCAAGTCTGTAACCGTCCTGCCGAGTTTGAGAAGAAGGTGATGGCTTAGAAACGTGGTCACAGTTGATCTGTTCCTTTGAAACTTCCTACCCAAGTTAAGTCTCGTATCTGTAGTCTCTGGTGGGAAATCAGATTAAGAACTCCCAGGTGGTACGGGATTTCTCAGGTCGTCAGACCTCTGCGCGGTATAACATGGAAAACAGCTCGCTATCGGGAGATTGGCGAACGACAAAATACCCCTGCCGTACCTCCGTCTGAGTTCTGTGGATGTTGCACCGCAACTTGCACGACTGATGTAACCCTCGTCGAGGGTTTAGGAACAGTCATATGATAAGGAAACAGACCAGTTGACGGCACTTTGGCGTACGTAGATGCGCCTGGTAGCTAGCGACGTGTTGTCTCAGTACTCTCAAATGACAACGCTCTATTTCTCATACAATGAAATAGAACTTCATTGTTTCACAATAACGTTACAGTTTGCATCATGATGAATAATTTGTCGACAAGCTAACTTGTAACATGCTGTAGGTGCTCAATCAGCTATTATTCGCCAGGACAACAATAAAATATATACACTAAGCTCGAACAAATCATATAAACAGCAAAAATCTATACTTGGTCGTACATTCCGCTTTAATGCCATTAATTTGAAGCAGACCTGCAGGCCTTTTTCTTTCCAGCCCATTTGGACCTGCATCTTCAACTTAAGTAACGACCGCGGATGCAAGGGTATTGGAATGGTACAAAGTTCGATTATGGATAGTGGCGTGCGCTGTTATCTCTGTGGAAGTAGTATTTCGCACCTACAATGTCGCCCATGTTATTAGACTATGATTCTCCTTTGTGTGACTGTGTACAGCCCAACCACCCACCTCAGGGGTATAGCCAGATGGGCCTAATCAGAGTTAGGTACGGGGGAAAACGCTTGATCTTTTAAGTTCAGTGGGGAGCGCTCGTAAAGAAGGGGTTGGCTTGTTGTTAGTTTGTCCTCTCATTTCTCCAACCAGGTACAGGTACTTGTAGGGTGCTTGTCAAGGTCTCCCAGGGGTATTCATGTTTCCAATAAATCAACTGTTAATCGTCTGTATTTGAAGACAACCGATGAAAAATACTTCCCAATACCTTATATTGGCCAGTTGGTATTCAATCGTCGACCTAACTCACTTAAATAGCTCTGCGAGGTTTGCCGGAGTGTTTCTACTTGTTAACGACTGTACTCATCACAGCTGAATCGTTAGCAATTGAGCGTACTTGGGCCCGTCACTACATTGAGCAAAAGAGTGGCCTCGGGCGCTCTTGATAATGTAGGGGTCTAAGCAGACGCTATTTCTACATCTCATCGAAAAAAGTGCGAGAGCTTAAGTGCACCTTAATAAGTCGAAAGTAAATGTCGAGAAAGAGCATTCTAATTTTTTGGACAAGTCCGTGGGTGCCCCTTCTCAGGCATTTTCACAATATAAAACCGACGCCGACGCATACTTTCTTTGCTTCTCACATATCCAAAATCGTCCCAGTAAAATTTCTATGCGTATAAAAAGTAGCTTTTCAAATACTTTCAAGCCCTGTAGCTCGTACGATTACGCCTTTACCGGGATTTGTAATGAGAACTCTCACGGCATGTTTGAACAGATTGAGTAAGTGTGTCGTTCTTAGAATGCTGTTGTAAATCTGTGTCAACAGCGTACTGAGTACAATTCATCAGCACTCACGAACAACAGCCGGTTCCCAGTTCTCCCAACTCATTTCGTCTCTCAAGTCACAGCTCACAGCTCACAGCTCACAGCTCTCTCTCTCTCTCTCTCTCTCTCTCTCTCACTCTCTCTCTCTCTCTCTCTCTCTCTCTCTCTCTCTCTCTCTCTCTCTCTCTCTCTCTCTCTCTCTCTCTCTCTCTCTCTCTCTCTCTCTCTCTCTCTCTCTCTCTCTCTCTCTCTCTCTCTCTCTCTCTCTCTCTCTCTCTCTCTCTCTCTCTCTCTCTCTCTCTCTCTCTCTCTCTCTCTCTCTCTCTCTCTCTCTCTCTCTCTCCCTCTCACTCTCTCTCACTCTCTCTCTCTCTCCCTCTATCACTCTCTCTCCTCTCTCTCTCTCTCTCCCTCTCTCTCACTCTCTCTCTCTCTCTCCCTCTATCACTCTCTCTCTCTCACTCTCTCTCTCTCTCTCTCACACTCTCTCTCCCTCTCACTCTCTCTCTCACTCTCTCTCTCTCACTCTCTCTCTCTCTCTCTCTCTCTCTCACTCTCTCTCTCTCTCTCTCACTCTCTCTCTCTCACTCTCTCTCTTTAACATTCTATGTGGTGGGGAGGAGAATTTTTCTTTGAACAAAACAGCTGAGTAAAATATAACAGGAATTCCTATATGCGCAAAAGGAGAGGTTCGGCTCACTTTCTGGATTACCACGAATAACAACAAGAAAAATGTTCGGGAGACCTGACGGTTTTCTGCAAGAACGGACCAGCTTGAAGCGTGAAGGCACTCCACTAAATGTCCCTTACGTAATATACAAAAAGGAAAAAAAGAAGAAACAGCAAAGGAAACGAAATTTATGACTAAGGACACTCAAGGCAAGGAGTGACCTTTGCCGAAAAACATTAGCTTTGGTCCATTTTTAGGTCTCGAGTAACTGACGCTAAGACACCTCTCTCTCTCTATCAAAATTCAACGACATGATCACTTCTACCTATGACAAGCACTGGGTGAAGATGAAACCAAACGTTCCTCAGCACCCTGGATTACGAGCGACATCCAAAAACAAATGGAAGAGCGGAATCGGGCTTACTCTACATTCCTAAAAATTAAAAGTGACTTGAATATACATTTCTATAAGTCATCAAGAAACAGAGTGAAGCAGGCTCTTCGGAATGCTCGAGTCCGACACTAATTATAACCTTTTTATGAAAATTAAAGATCTTGAAGACTTTTGGCGGGTAGTGAAATCATGTTTCGGTAGCGATAATAAGAGCCTTGGAACCCAGAGACATTACGACAGTATGAGTCCACTGCAAACCTCCATATGGTGCCTTTCAGATGGGAACAATTAGTGAAGAGACCGTGCGAAAGACGCTCATGTCCATAGATTCGACTACGCTGGGGAACGATGGGATATCCATCACTACTTTACGAATACTAACTGATAACTAGTCCCTCAACGTATCACAATATCCATACGCTCTTGTTACTTCCGTCGGAAAAGTGGCGAAACCAACTCACTATCGACCAATAAGCATTCTTCGTGCAGCTGGGAAAGTGTTTGACATTGTCTTCACTGCGCTCAACCGATTTCTTTCGACAAAGTTTTTGATGACACCCGGCAAGGCATGAGTGACCAGAGAGTAACAGTGCTTGTCATGGTTGATTTCTCACGAGCATTTGATGCAGTCCGACACGACCTGCTAGTGGCAATCCTTGGCACTGTATGGGTAGCTGAGCGCTCTGCACATGCCAGGGATGATGTAAGAGGGGGCTTATGGCCCTAATCCTCCCTGGTTGCTCAAATAAAACGCACCAATCAATCTCCCCCCTCTCCATCATGCCTCTTAGTGTTCCACAACCAGTTCACATGTCTTGAGAGTCCCCTTGTTCGCGTTTATATAGTCATACTCAACCGGATATCAATTATTCTGTCAAGTGTAATACAGTCCTCACCCACGCTCACCACGTCCATTTATGTCTTAGTTTCAAGCTGCCCCATTCGTGCGCCCAACAATTGCATTTCCTAGTAGTGCTTTCAAGAGTTTTGCCGTCATATCGTCATGCCCCGGCGCCTGCCGTTTTCTTTATTTCAATATTTCCATGTCATACTTGACCAGGAGTAAATAATTATTGGAAAACATCAAATTTTAACGGTTCTCCCATCTTGTCTTCGATGCATTATTGTAAATCAGGGTTTAGGGAATGAGGGGAGACGGCAGATAGCGACAGCCGTCGTATGATGAAGTGACGCCGACCCCAAAGTTCAGTTAAAGCGGCTAAAACTCAACTGTCTGACGATCGAACTAAAGAATGAATAAATAAAAACTACCCTTGAGCGTGAACGAAAATAATGTGCTAGTACACCAAAATTAAGAAAACCGTTTGGATACAATGAGAGTACTAAGGGAGTAAAAAGAGGGAACTCGAGTTTCACAATCGGAAAGACCTTCGGCAGTCCGTAGCGATCCATCCACTGCGCCAGACATTTGAACGACTCACCCGGCAACCAGTCACCCGCAAAAATGTCTCGCGAACTCTCTCAGTCATTTGCTCCGCCTTCAAAGTGGCTTCTACTTCGAATGAAAATAACAAGTCTCCAGTTGTTTATTGATTTTTGACGTGTTTGTTACAGGCGGGCGCTCAGTCTCGGAGATACTGCACGATTTGGAACGAATCCAAGGTAAATCCGAGGGAACGTCCTCTCTCTGTCGGCTCTTAGCCCTTTCGGCTCCTCACTAAATCTTGATTGCTGCGGTTACTCGAAGCAGTTGCTTCCCTCGCAGCTCTGAACAAACAGAATCGTTTCATTGGATTACTTTTTAATCAACTTGCTGAATGATGTGTAAAAAAAAGGCGTTTAACTGATATTTATACATTTATAACCGCTACCAGCACTCTTCTAAAATGTTTAACTACTGCGGCGCATCACGCAACTTTCCTCAGTCTCATGTACATTCACCGAGTTTCATCTTCAAAGCTGGAATTTTTGGAGTTGATCTTGATGATCTTACGAGCGTCATTGCACTTTCACCGTGTACCTGGTTTATAGGACTACCAATCTGACTTCTGAAAATCCTAGTCTTGTATAAGCGGGGTTTATAAGGAAAAAAACTGCGCTAAACTTTACTTCTTCGAAATTTTTGATAATTTATTGTGCTGCTCTCGTCGTTTGACTACAAATGAGAATTTTATGATACGCGGTGTTATTCTTAGCGTCCATGTAAAAATATATTCAATATCGTAGTAGCCGTTCTTGAGGGAAAGATGATTTGGTGTTGTGTTCACTATTAAATCTACAGTTAGTTTTGGATTGGTTTCGCTCAAAAGCTTATTGTCGGAATCGCGTTCACAGTAGCTCAGTAGCCCTTGAAACGTCATGATCTAAAAAAATCTCATTTGATTTTCAGCCGATTACATAACTTCCCTTACTAGTTTTTAAAGATAAGAAAAGGAAGATTAAAAGTAAATTTACAAGTTCGAAAAATCAGCATCAAGCTTAGTGCACTGCACATAACTCACACCAACCTCCTTATTTTAAATGAGAACGTAACAATAATTACAGTCTGTAACAAATCTAGTTAACAACAAAGGGTTCCTGGGCGTTGGAAGATTTTTCTACCCCCACGCGGTGGAATGATATTTCGTAATTAGCGTTGCTCAGGGTTCCCATCTTAGTCTCGTTCTTTGCACGCTACGATTAGCAGTGTTTTTAGCTTTCCTCAGCCCTGAGAAATAGAAAAAATGTGCTCCGCCGAAAGAAAAAAAGCTACGATCAAAATTGTACGCCAAAATAAGATTATAAGTCAAATAATGAGAGCATAAATTATCAAACATTTAAATAAAAAAAGCTACCCTGTAAATTTCGGGACTGTCTTTCTTTTACTGTATTTTTTCACTATTTCCCGTATAATTGTAGAACTGTACACTTGAAACTTCTGAACAAAATTGTGTTGACAGCTTCATATATGTATTGATCATACAATAAAGGTCGGGGCATAAATAGGAGCAAAGTGATAACGTCCGGAACATTGAGTGATAGAAGTTTTTATAAAACGTTAAGTTATACCCAGTTGATGCCATTACGGATCAGATGGGTGTGCGCCATTATCAGAACAGCCCTGACCAATGCTACGGACCCAAAAGGTTCGTAAGTATCAGATGGTATTCAAGAGTGTTAATCTGATTCAACCGACACCGTGGTGCAGCCTATTCAAGCCGAGCTAGCATTTTGAGGCTATTACGGGTGCACACTCTTGCTCTCTAACCAGCGTTAGTCACGAAGGTGCTGCCACTGTGGAGGTCCTGGAGCCTAGGCAGCCGCAGAGTGTTTGTCTCGAGGGCGATAAAGTGGCGATGAGACGAAAGGCGAATCGTGTTATTGGCACAAGTGCGAATAGGGGATTTAGCTATGAGGAGATCCTCCACTCGAGTACACGTGTGCGAACAATTGTACGACCAGTCTCCGCTTTATCTTCGCCCATACAAAAGGAAAAGGAGGACTCCTAGGTGCGCCCGTGGATGGTTTCTCTCCCATCATTAGGTTCGGAACGATACAAACCAAAGGAAAACTAGTTGAATTAGTTGCGAAAAAAATTCCCTGTGTGCACTCAAGGCAGAAGAGTTGGTGATGCGTCGCACCATTTAAAAAAAATATCTATGACCTTCAATTATTAGGAAAATATATTTGTGTAAAACGAAGAAATCTTTCTTTTCGAATCTCAGTTATTAGAAAATTCTGATTCGTTGTGAAAATTGTCTGAATTTGAAGCGTCAACTGCTAAATTTGTATGGAAAATCCCAAAATTATCTTCTGGTGATTTGGTACACAAGGATTAAGGAAATGTTAATTTATCTGTTTAGTAGCAACTTCAGCGATTTCCTTTAATTCTTTTATGGTTACATGTGAATGAAAAATAAAAATTCTTTCGTGCTTAGCAAAAACTTTTCGTTCTTCACCAAAAATATTTATTTGTTATGAAAGTACCACAAAATATAAAATTCTCTTGGGTTTGAAAGAAATAATCTCAAATTGAACCGTAGAATGTTACCCATTCCTTGTGGAAACATCTCACGTCGTGTAACGCGTTTTTAATTTCCTCGGCTTTACGAAGTAGGGGAGGAGGTTAGGTAGTTTAGTGAGTTCCCTTCATATCGTAACATTCTAAGGAACACTTAGTCGTAGAAATAGAAAGGAAAGTTACGTTATTGGCTGAACAATTTTTTGTGTAAGTTCTCTTCAGATATTTACGCTTCAAGAGCTACAGAGTCCGAAAAACAATGTTTGGAAAAATGGTCTGCGTGTCTGTGAACGTGATCGGGACCAAAGAATTGAACCAAACCAGCTCAAATCAATTACTACAATTTTTCGTACAGACATCTCTGAATGACAATACGATACCATAACATTCTCATTTGTAGGGAAATGACGAGAGCAGCGCGATAAATTACCGAATAATTACGAAAATCGATTTTAGCGCAGTTTTTTCTTTATAGACTTCGCTCAAATGTTACTAGGATCTTCGGAAAAATTCATGTTCTAGTCGGATTGAGTACCTATAAGAATGATGATGCTCATAATATATCTAAGCGTTACTCTAGAACTCTGGAAATTCCGGAATTTCTGCCATTAGGCTTACTACCATTTCTCACAATTCCTATCCGATAATTCTGGGACGGTGATTATTGTCCTTTTCGCAGAAATCGTGTTTCCAATCTCATTAATTATCTTTGGACGTGCTCCTGCACGACAATATATTTCGTAAGTGTAAGCGGTGCCACATTGCAACGCCGTAAAATCATGTTTGACCAAGTTCGAAGGAACTGAGTGAAAAATGAATTGAATTAATGCCATGAAAATCTAAGAATTTACGTAGCGCTGAAGAAAGTTGTGTAATTTGTTTTTTTTTATCATGATGTGATAAGAGAGCCCCACATTGTGGAACGAAAAAAAAGAATAACGTCAACATTAAATTCAAAGTTTGGATGTATATATTATAATGAAGAACCTTAATTTTGAATGGAAAAAATTCACCTTTTTATTGTATAGTGAGATTCAGTGGTAAAAAAGTGTTACGACACGTATAATTTTTCGATTTTTGGGAAGAGCCATATTAAATGTTATAATGATGACTAAATAGCAAATATTCAAGTAATGATTGTCCTATTAATTTTTTCAGGCTGTGGACCCGAGCAGCGACTACGCTCTTCTCATCCGAAACACTGCCATTCCTTCTCAATCTCACCCTACGCACCGGTTAAGGCTGTTCACACCTCCTCAAACGGACGATACGCAGGTAAATTCAAGGCGTCTTGACGGTACGTTATTGAACCTGAACAGTTCGGAACTTCAAAGGGTCGCGACAGAATCGCTTTAAAAAACCTCCAGGTCCCCTTAAAAATGATGATTCTGTGAAAACAAAGGCTCCACGGTTCGTTATGCAACTGTCAAGGCATCTACTGTGTATTTTTACTTCCCTGAGACCTACATTCGCGAGAAAAAGTTACGTAAATGGCTGAAAAAAGGTAATGAAAAGTGTTTTTTACCTGCAGGTTACTTAAGGGCGCCAAAATAAGGGTGCGAGTGAAATCAGCCACAAACTATCTAGACCATGTATTACGCACTTGATGTAACAATAACAATTGGGTAACTAGACTGCAAATAGAGTGGAACTACACCGTTCTATCTCAATCCGTTGCCGAGAAGTGACTTTTGTATGTTTAAAAAAAACACAATTTTTGATATAAACACCCACGTTCCTCCACTTTAAAACAACTTTTGAATACCTTTGTAGTTGAGCGTTAAATTTCCTATACGTGTAGTGCACATTAATTCAAAAAAACGAGAACTCCTATGAACCGCGAAATTATCTGGTGCGTTGCAACACACAACTTTCCTTAGCTCTACGTCAATTCACTTTTTACATGGCTTTTTCTACTTAATCAATTTATTTATCTCTCAGTTCATTTGAACTTGGTCAAACAACATTTCACGGCAACAGAAAGCGGTAGCGCTTACAGTTAGGGAATTTATTGTGCTGCTCGTACACAGATAATTATTGAGACTGTAAACACGAATTTTTTGAAGAAGGATAGTAATCACTTATGCATAGTTATTGGGTAAAGATGTTTAGAACTGGTAGTAAGCGAAATGGCGTTAGTTGAAACTCAGGCATTTCTGGAGGAGCCCCATGTATCTCATGAATGTTTTTGAATACCATTCCAGCGGAATTTATAAGAAAAAAAGCGCGCTAAAAACGCTTTTCGTCGAAACATTTGATAATTTATTGTGCTGCTCTCGTCATTTTCCCACGAATGGGAATTTTATGGTACAATAGTCTTGTTAAGAGCTATCAATATAAAAAAATTAATCAAAATCGTTGTTGCAGTTTTTGAGAAAAAAAAGGTGTTTTAATTACTATGATAACTATAGTTAACTTTCGGTGGATTTTGCTCTCATACCCTTATTTTGACGTGTCATGGTAACCTGTGGGCGAGATATCAAGTTCGAGGTGATATCGTTCAGTTGTTTTTTCTAAAAACTGCTGAATTCGATTTCGTCGAAGGTTTTGGTGATTGCACAATAAACCAATTTTAATAATTTATTGTGCTGCTCTCGTCATTTTCCCACAAATGAGAATTTTATGGTATAGTCGCCTTATTGAGAGCTATCTGTGTTAAAAATTTAATCAAAATCGTTAGAGCCGTTTTTGAGGAAAAAATATTTGGGGTTTTGATCACTATGATAACTATAGTTAACTTTCGGTGGATTTTGTTCATACCCTTATTTTGATATCAAGTTTGAGCTGATTTGATAAGGTCGTTTTCTCTAAAAATCGTTCACAGGCACAGACCATTTTCTCAAATAGTGTTTTTCGGACTCAGGAGGGTCTAAAACGTAAAGATCTGAAAAAAACTCGAAATTTTTTTTCCAGCCGATTACATTAATTTCCTTTCTACTTTGTAGAGCCAAGGAAAGTAAAAACGAGAACACCTAAGAACCGCGATTCCAGTTCGAAATTAAAGGAAAAAAATTGTATTCTTGTACGTTGACTGCATTTCCGAAAAATGTGTAGGAGAGTGTCAATTTTCAGGATAACTTGAACTTGACTGCGGCACCTACAAAAATATTGAGGCAGAGACGATCAAACTTCGTACAAATGTCCGTCAAATTTTGACCTATCGAGTTGACGGCCGTCGGACTTTTGCTACATAATCGGTCTGTCGAAAAATAACGAAACAGATTAAACTGCTACTTCTCACTTTTGAATCAACGTCAGCAGAACAGATTCATGTTCGTCAAATTTAGAATTGATAGTTGACATCGGAAGTACGTATGGTCGATTCGCATCAAAACCAAATTGTTTCGGGAATTAACCAAGTTTTTCAATCAGACCGACAGCTTGGAATGAAATTAGTGACCTAAACAACGTCTTGTAACCATCAACCAATCATTTTATTTTGATTTTTTTGTTTAGCCGCCATTTTCTTATGCCACGCTCCACAGAGAGCAAAGAGCTGATTTTTCAATTAACATCGAGAGAACTTATAGAAAAAGTAGTTAGCAACCTAATGGGTCACGTTTTGTGCCCTCCTGGGCTATTGCTCAGTGGTTTCATCAGCTCATTACATAACTTTCCTTCTTGTTCCGAATAACTTCGATAGTGTGGGGTTACGAAAGCACTAGATGAAACTTTTGGTTGTAAGTCAGTTGCGCCATTTCTCAAGTTTTGACAATCGGCGTATTTTCAGGGATTTGAAGAAAGATGTAGGTTTCTTCACGCCAGATCCGTTGTAATCACATAACTGAGTTTTATAGGGGGTTGTCGCAGTTGACGACTTGAGAAGATCAAAGAGGAACTGAATGCGGTGGAGTGAGGGGGAATACATATCACCTTCAGCTGCTCACAGAGGTATAAAGAGTGAAATATGGGCGTATTAAGACATGACTTGGAGCGTTTGTCTAGTCGCAAGAAGAGACGAAGAGCGGCGAGTAAATTTCGGTTGAATCCTCCGAATAGAAGTAAAT
Source organism: Pachypeltis micranthus (assembly GCA_020466155.1). Lineage (NCBI taxonomy): Eukaryota > Metazoa > Arthropoda > Insecta > Hemiptera > Miridae > Pachypeltis > Pachypeltis micranthus. Next base: position 51,158,328 of record CM035770.1, on the reverse strand, counting down.
CTGGGATTAAGCCGGCGGGAGAGGTCGTAGGAAATTTCCACGTCGTGGTAGGAATAGGAGAGGGGGGAGAGAGGGGATGAGGGAAATGCGTGTATTTTCAGCTCTGTAATTCTTCTTCAGGAGCCACTTCTGGGGGATCGGGTTTGGTTGGGAACGGTGGTGGGGTCAGAAACGAGGATTATCAGCAGTGGATTTGAGAGGCTTCGAGGACAATCTAGGGTAAGGATTGCCAACGGAATCCACTTGAGCCGGGATCAGAGGTTTCATTAAAACCAGCGATTAGGGTGCTGCTATCTCAGAACCCTTGTCCAATTGACGAAAGAACAAGAGAAGTCGTGCCCTCAATCAATCCATAATTGTACGGTTTGAAACGACAGGTCGCAATTGTTCGTCACACAATGGGGTTGTTAGTGCATAATATGGTGATGCAATCGGGCAAAGCTCGAAAAAGTGACTTCAACGTTTCAAAGGCTTCTGAGTTCGAAATACACCTTTTCAGATATTTGTCACAATTCACGGAGTACTCCTGAGCCAAATGGTCTCGAATTTCATGCATAGCCTGCAGGTCATAATTTAACGCCAATATAACCATATAAGCAACAACGGTACAAAACCAATCATAGTTATCATAATGTCGAATATATGTACTGCCAGTTTTAAATAACCTGGCAGTGTCATGAAATTCTCATTTGTGGAAAAAAAGGCGAGATCAGCACACTAAATCGTCACATTTTAGTACATTTTGGTTTATCCGTTCTGAATAATACACCTATGTTTTCAGTTAGGAACATTTTAGAACCTATGGATGTTAAAGGAAAAAATGGTAAACAAAATGAGGAGAAAGATAAATGCTGGAACTTTCATTGCGTTTACGGCGTGTTCGGTATCGTTTCCTCAGTATTTTTCGATGCTAAGTCGAATAGGACGCCTCTCAGGTGTGCGACTGCGTCAATGTGGTCGACAGAGAGATCACAGTAAGTTACTCTCATTTCCCGCATTACCTCCCGTCTCACTTCAACCACCCATCAGTTCGATTCGCCACGTCGCGCCAATTGCCTAGTGTCGCCTAGAAATTTCATATTGTCCCCGTTCAGGTCATGTTTCGTATGGTTTACTGGTGAAAAAACTATTCCAGAGGAGTTTTGCCTCGTAAATTCCTCTCATACGATGATAAATCATAGTGGTATTGTAAATAAAGATGGCCGTGCAGAATTTATGTAGATTAAGTAGTATTTTTCGAGTGCGTGCCTAGTTGTGGAAGCCAAGGCGCATTCCTGGAGCGCTGTGCTTGACTCTGTGAAGCGTTGAGGAATTTGCCTAGTTGACAAATTGAGCTGTGATTAGGTCTGGCGATGGAAGCCCGTCGCTAATGTAGAAAAGGTATAGCAGAGGTTAAAGGGCGCTACCCTGAGGTATACCAGCTCAAATTCCATGACTACACGATAAAGTGTGGTTTCTTAAATGTTCAGAGAAGAAGTGACTAGAATAAGATATGAGTTTGAGTATACAAGCCATCCCCCAACGCGGGGGGGGGGGGGTTCGACTGCGTGAACTGGTTGTGCGGGGAAGAGAGGAGTACGAATTAGTTGTCTGAGAGATGAGAAACGAGTGTCTATCCTGAGAACTGGGAGACGAATGAGTGTTTTGGAAGAGCTGTGTTTTACAAAGAGGAAATAAATTGATGAGTGGGAACAAGATATTTTGGAAAGTTGGGAAAGGGGAAAACTGGTCGTTACTTGAAACAACTGAAGATGGAAACGGAGCCTGCAGCTACGAACAAAGGGCTTGAGGTGTCAAAAATAAGTGGACTCGATGTTCGGGGAAGGCCTGAAACAAGGACTTCTTCTCTTCCCCTTTAGGGGCTAGCGTGAAAGTTCTGAGCTCAAACTTCCTTATCTTACGCCGCCGCACACATTTTGTCAAGTATGCAGCCAAACCACGCTCCATCGTTGAGTTCATCTTCCTGAGGAGCCATTTGATCAACTGCTTATACTCGCTGATACTTATTCGCTGTACATATCGGTCGTTTTGGTGTTAATCTCTGTTCGGAGCCTCCAAAACTCTGACTCCAGTCAATTCATATTGCGTTATAAAATCTTGGAGCACTCTTTCGAGCTCTCAGTAAACAGTCCACCCCATTATATATAACTGAGATACTGGGAGTTTTCACATTTTCGAAACCTAATTAGGTGTACTAGTACAATATGCCAGTTGTACAATATGCAATTTTTCTCAGCGTACAATTCGCGTGAGAGTGAAGATTTGTAGCGCTTCCTGTCCTCGCTGAGTTCCGCTTGCCCATCTTCGACGCATCAGCTCTCTCCACATTGGAGAGCCGTTGAATAGCCTAGCGGTTAGCTTTGGTACTCGAGTTCAACTGGAAGAGTGTCAGTTCCGTTGTTTTAAATAGAAGATTCTTGTCCATTCTCTTGTTTCATTAGGTAAAGATGTTTATTGTTATTTTATCGACGAACGATCGTCTCGAGATTTTGCGCCAATCGCTGTACAGGTCGATTTGTGAGACTCTGAACACGATTTTTGTGAGAAGGATAGCGTTTAATCTGAAATTATCGTGTTAAAAATGTGAGATGTGAGGAATTTTTGAGGTTGCTTCTAACCAACGCTTCGAAGAGAGCGTTATTGAATACTAATCGCATAAGTAGTTTATTGAATCACCGTCATAATTTTTCGGCTACTGTTATATGAGCAAGATTCACGAGGAAAAAACTGGAAAGCATTTTGAAACTGTTGATACTTTATTGTGCCGCTCTTTTCATTTTTCCGGGGCGTGAATTTTACGATACAGTGGTGTTAGTTCGAACTGTTGAAACTCAAAAGTTAATCAAAATCCGTGATGTTGTTTAGGAAAAAAATATTTGGTGTTTAGATTACTATGATAGCTAAAGGTAGTTTTGAACCGATTTTCCCAAATTGTGTTTTTCGAACTCAGAAGCCAATAAAAGAGCCAAAGGAAACTAAACAATTGTCGATGCGTAACTTTATTTCCTACTCCATAAGGCTAAGGTGTCTGGCTGGTTGGGTAGATGTGTCGTCAATGTCCCAATGATGATGTCAATGATCTCATGGGGAAAGCCCTCCCCCCACTCCCCTTCATTCTTCGTCGCAATTCTGCAGACAACTCACAAGAGCGGAGAATAATTCATTCATTCGTCTTTCCTTCCCAAAACTGTCTTCCTTCCTTGTGCTCCAGTTCTTCAAATGTTTTCTTTCCCCTACTTTTTTTTCGATAAAAAAAGACCCTCTTTCCGCTGTCTTATTATCGCGACTGAATATCACTGTGCAAACTGGCTAAGAGCCAAAGTGCGAGGGCTCTTTGTAAACTGCTGCCCGAAGGATGAAGCATACGGCTTTCAACCCCATTTTGAGATCTCTTGGCGGATCCCGCTGGTTTTTTTTTCTTCTTTCTCACTCTCTCTCTTTCTATCTCCACCCCCCCTCCCTTGTTGGCCAGTGAGGGTTGTTCAGATCTAATGGACGAGAAGGATTTATTTGGCTGTTATTTGATCTGGATATAGTTACTGGGGTGCGCTTTCGTGAAAAGTCTGTGTTATACATTACGGAGACGTGCGGTTGCAATCCGATCGGAGGAAACATCCATCATCTATTTTATTTGATTTATTTTTTACTTCCCTTAGACCTAAGAAGTAAAAAGTTTTGAAACCGACTGAAAAACGTCTTTACATTTCTACGTTGGATCATTCGAGCTATTGGAAAGGAACAGCTGAACCGAATCAGCTCAAATTGAACATGCAAGGAATAAGAACATAATTAAAATCGTTACCAAACTAACTATAAAACTAATAGCTACATTGGTCTTGATCACATTTTCAATTTGATTCACATCCTATCAATACACACAGTCTTGTAAACGTTTTATTTGAGGGAAAATTACTAAAGCAGAACACTACGAAATTTCGATGGAAAGCGATTGTAGTAGTTTTTACTTTACGGAACTCAAAAGGTAAGGAAATTACTGTAATCGTTTCAAAAAAAGTTGTATTTTCCTGAGACCTTTATATTTCGAGGCCTGCTGAGTTCATATTTTCGGCGCGTGGTCCGTGTGTTTTTCTGTAGTTCAATTTGATTGATCCGACTGAGTTGGATCTTTTTACTTTCTTTGGCTCTACAAAGTAGAAGATCTTTACGTTTTAGATCCTACTGACTCAGAAAAATGCTATTTGGGAAAATGGTCTGTCTGTGCACGATTTTTAGAAAAAACCACCGTATCAAATCAACTCAAACTTGATATCTAGCCCTCAGGCTACCATTAAACGCCAAAATAACGGTGTGAGCAAAAATCCGCCGAAAGTTAAGTATAGTTATCATAGTGATCAAAACACGAAATTTTTTTTCTCAAAAACGACTCCAACGATTTTCATTAAATTTTTTATATTGATAGCTCACAATATTGCAACTATACCATGAAATTCCCATCAGTGGGAAAATGACGAGAGCGGGCACAATAAATTATTAAAATCTTCTTTACCGCAGTTTTTTTCCTTATAAACTCCGTTGAAATATTACTAGAATATTTAAAAATTTGGTGTAGTAGTCCAATCCAATACCTATAGGGTGAGTGTTTAAAAACGCTCATAAGATACATGGTGCTCACTCCAGAAATTACGGAATTTCGACGACCGCCGTTTCGCTTACTATCAGTTCTAAAAGGACCCAATAACTTTGCCCAAGTGATTACTATCCTCTTCAAAAGAATCGTTTCTACAGCCTCATTAATTCTCTGTGTACCCATTGCTCAATAATGGTAAGGGAATGAGTACGAGCAGCACAATAAATTAAGGAACTGTAAGCGCTACAGCTTCCTGCTGCTGTGAAGTGTTGTTTGACCAATTCAAATGAATTGAGTGATAAATGAATTGAATAAGTAGAAAAAGACATGTACAAAGTGAATTGACGTAGAGCTAAGGAAGGAGGTTTATTAAGTTTTGTAACTCAAAAATGAGGTTTTGAGCGACTTCCATCGAATGTACCAAAAACTCGGGCCTAACAATTTTGATTGAACTGTTAAATTATCTGCAAGTTAGCTCCCAATTTTTCTTCTTGGTAACTCCATGAAAATACCGTGAACGGAGATACAGATCTGTCAAGCAAAAATAGGTTTTTTTCACTTTTAGGCTAAGCGGCATCAAACATTTTCACAAAACTGATAGCGTTTCTTCAAATATTATATATTATTCCGAATAAATGCTCTTCTGACAACCCATGGAACAGAGATAAAAGTTAAAAATTTGTCAAAACTAATGTTTTTTTGGTCATTTTTGTGATTTACGGAGTAACGGCGTCACTTGATTTGATCTTACCCACTAATACCCACACTTTGTTCTTCGTGACTATTTCTGTATTTATTTGTTGAATGGAAGCCATGATTATTGAAAAACGAACTCTGTCAAACATTAATTTATCGTTTTTCCGATTTTCTCAAAACCTACATCTATGGTTGGTGGTACAGTGTGTCACTAGGAACTGACTACACGAAAACCGGTAGTTTGTAGAAAAACGTTTGGTGTTTTTAATCACCATGTTAGCTATGCGTAGTTTTGGGCAGGTTTCGCTCACACGCTCATTTTGGCGTCCCTTGGAGATCTGCAGGCTAAATATGGGATCCAAGCCGATTTGATTCAGATGGGCATCATGGGGTAGGGCCATGGGGGAAGTGGGGGCCCACAGGTTGGTACTCTCTCAGACACTCCAAAGTGGGACTATATTTGTCTTGAATGACGTTTTTCTGATTCAGAAGCCCTTGACACGAGAAGGTCTTATTAAACTCAGAAATATTTTTCAGCCAATTAGGCCGATTAAACAGAAATATCTCATTTCAACCCGTTGCTGTAGACGCGTGAAAGTAAAAACTGGAAGTAGTGCGCTTATATACCAAGTGAAGTGATCAAAACGCCAAATGTAGTGTCCTCAGCCCCACGGCGTGAAGGAGACTGTTTGGCACAGACCGAAGTAGTTTGGATCATGAGCTTGGGTGCGTTCAATCCAATTATTTCGGACCATCCTTCATGTTTACAATGGAAAACTGCCCGTCAGTCGGCTTTTCCTTCAGTCAAAGGGATTAAGTTCGGTTCAACTTCCAAAGCAATAACGGGATTTCCAAAATATCCTTCCCTCCCCTCGTTTTACTTTCTTCTGCAACACACACAGCTCTTCCCAGATATACTCGTCTCTCAGTGCTCACAACGTTCCTCTATCTACTCTCAGGCCAGACACAGCTCTCACTTTCTCTCTTTGATCCAGTTTCCCGCGCAACCAGTTCACAGATATTCCGACTCCCTTTGTGTCACTCTTATATACTTAAACTCAAATCACTATTCATTCAACGTGCAATACAGTTCTCACTCACGTTCACCAAGTTTCTTTTTATTTCGTTCCTAAACTCCCCTTCTCGTGCTCCCAACACAGACAGTTATGCAACTGGCCAAAAAAAAGTTAAGTAGGACTTCGGAGTACGTAAACATCATTTGGGAAAACGATCTGTGAGTCAGAACGAGATTTGAAGGGAACGGTTTACCAAATCGACTTGAATTTTGCATTTAGCCTATAAATCACCGTGTGACCCTCGAAATGCGTTTAATGAAAATTCAGCTCCCGTGTATGTAGCAGGCTGTCGAATTCCCGCTCTAAATATTTTTCGTATAAATCATGCTCACATGGTCTTTGCAGTGCTCCTTTTATAATTCCAGAACTGCAAACATGAACCGTCCAGGAAATGATGGTAGTTGGTACCCCCACGAAACACCCGAGCAATGTTCATTTAATAATTGTGGTGAGTAGCTAATGCTAAGGCACATCTGGGTAGATTGACGTATGATAATACTCCGTGTGCTGGCCATGTGCTTGATGGGGAAGGGTAATTGGATTACAAAATGCTGGTAATTCACAAGCATATTTCCTCTTTCAAACAGGAGCTCCTCCGTTCGCGCGGGGGTTCTGGTCGTGATTTTTACACGCTTTACCCGAGTTACATCAATAATTCTTGCGTATACATATTTAGAAGCTAATTAGAACAAAAAAACAAGGTAACAAAGATTGCGACGTAATTATTGTTAGGGTTTATATTTCTATGCTATTAATCTATATACTTTTTTGGACAAACGTAAATTTAACAACTATGTTTCATCTATTGCCCTAAATCGTTTTTGTCCTTGAACCAATCTAATTTCGAAAAAAACGTAAATTTGACCATTGTAATTTTTACGCGTTAAACGGTTAGGACTTTGTTAAAAACTGTTTTCGGAGGGGAAGCTTTATTCTGCAATGATAACGATAAATCGAATTTATAATCTCGAAGCAATCTTTTTAGTGCGGAGCGTACTCGTAATTTGCGTTCTGTACTGCACAGAGTTTGCTAGGAGTGTAGGGTCACAACTGTTAATTTTTGGAGCAATAATATCTCAGTCAAAATACGTTATTTGGTAGCAATTTACTTTGGGGCTCCACGTGTACTCAGAATTTATTTAGCGTGTACTCGTGTAGTGTGGGGAAACATTGATAGTTGTGACGTCGCCTGATAGGGCAGCTGATCCACTCAGAAGTTACTGCAATGGGTGGGAGGGGGCGTCATATTAGCTGTGGGGTGAGGGGGTTAGGCTGACGTCAGTCCACCCAGGTGTGCCTACCATTGACTACTGTGGTGCATCCCACGTAATAATTATCGGTTTCTATGCAAAGAATGAAGTAAGCGATAGGTATTAAAGCAATAGGGTTATGTCCGCCAGAAGGCAAATTATTAAAGTTTACGTATCTGTTAGGTGAGTCCGTCTCCTCTGGCTGGTGTGTTGCCAGAGGAGCCACCAGCAACACACCAGCCAGAGGAGACGGACTCACCTAACAGATACGTAAACTTTAATAAGTAAGCGATATCTGTAGTGACACACCACACAACTTTCCTTAATCCTTTCTTACTAATAATTGAATATACTGTTGGTATTAATATATCTTATCATCTTAAGTAGAAAATGGTTGGATTTAAAGTTCCCGTGTTTTATTGAGCTGCTGCTACTTACGCCATGATCTCCATGTAAAACGTGTTACGAAGGGACTGACGGAGTTTGGAGATGCATTTTGAAGAGCTTCTGACTCAGGCAAAAATTACGGCAATCGCGCCGGAGATTCGATCCTTAATCCTCAACTTACGTCGAGAATTATGAATCGCCTGTCTTGACCACTAGACCACGATCAACCGATTGCTTCTAATAGGAGTCAGTCAGCACAAACGAACGTATACGTAAGTTATGAGACTGTCAACTTGGTGGCAATTCCACCTTTAACACCCACTCAGATGCTCTCCACAATTTAAACGGTCCCCCTTCATGCGCCAGTGCCAATTCGGAATATCGCCTACCTTGTCAGGTGGTTGGCTTCATGTAGCGAGATGTCGTTCCACCTCCAAAAATAGCAACCTTTGTATGCGCCAATTCTACCTTTAAATGTTGAACTATTTACGTACTTTCTGAAATACATTTTTTTTAAAAACTTCGCTTAACTTTAAATTTGTTTTTTTCCTCCAGGAGGCTGCGATTCCTCAATTCAAAAACACTCTAGTCGTCGATCGGCCAGCTGCCCTTCAAGTGACTCAAGGCTATGAGAGCCTGCTGACTGAGCAAAATGGACTGACTGTGCAGATTCAACAGCTTCAGGACGCCCTCACGACGATGTTAAGGATACAACAACGGTAAATTGACAGCTAAAAAAGTTGTCCAGAGTATTCGAAACGCTTGTAAAACACCAATAATTTTTTATGGAGTCAGGTTAGACAATGGGATAGGAGTTGGTAGTGGACGGCAGTAACCAGCCTAATTAGCACCAGTTGGGCTAATCTCGACCTTTTTTTGGTGGGGAAGGGAGGTCTTCTAGTGGCCCTATGAATTTATTCCTGCGTATTGAGAACCAAAGCACGTTCTATCATCAGGTTGCTTCACGCCCCTTAGCGATGAACTCTTCTTTCTTGTCCTCTTCACCATCACGTGAATCATGTAGTGTGCCACCATTCCCAGACATCCTTCCATTCTAGTTTGGAAAGTTGGAGAACGGTCTATCCTCCGTGTCTTCGCTCTTTATCCCTTCGAAATATTGTCCTCGGATCAGCAAGCTCCATCCTCTTGAAATTGGGCTGAGGCATCTCTCTCTCAAGGGCCCTTCCATTGAAATCACCCGTGCCCTACTGCCCCACTGCTCTTATGGCGCCCTTTAGCTCCCCCAATTTACCCTCAAAAACTTCAATCCAGAGCGCTAGGAGTAAGGTGGACACTAAAAAACCTCGGGGCATCACCCTTCATTCTTACATAGCCGCACACAGTAAGGCAGGCGTGACTTGGCCGAGCCACCCAGATAGCAAGAGCAACAGATCTACTCACAGAAACTGCACTCGGGTGGAGGTTGCCCTGGAGGGTGTGAACATCAGCCAAAGCAACCAGTCTCCCCCAGGGCCTCCCTCAATGTTGACCATAAATGAATTGTCAACATTAGTGTAGCAGCAGCTCATTTTGGCTTTTACTTGGGAATGAAAGGTATCTAAGCAGCCGAATAACGTTTTGAATTTTTAAGTAATTGGGTTAGTTCCGCCAGTAGGTAAATTACTGAAGTTAACGTACCATTTTGTTAAGTCCATCTCCTCTGGATGGTGAAATACTGAGGGCAAGCGCTTTCGATGTAAATACATCATCGTCTGGTCGTTAAGTCAGTTCTAAAGTCAGTTAGTTGGTCGTGGTCTTTATATACGAAGAGAAAGGTAAACGGGATGGGGGAGCGTCGAGTAGGAGGGGGGAGGGAAGTATCAGGCACCTCTGAGGAAACCCACTAGAGGTGAAGGAAAAGGAATGTAGGAGGAGTTTTCGTATGTCCTAAATAGTCTGTTGATTGACGATTCGAAGTCTGTTTTGTATAGGATGGTCTGTAAATCCGTCAGGTGGTTTGTATTGATTTGTTGACGTACAGACAGCACACTCAGAACCGAAGTAACTAGAAAGACTGAAAAGGCAGACCCACTCGACCAAAGTGGGGTGTATAAAATAACTTGTACTTATAAAAACGCATACATATGAAACATTACGATCTGCAGAGAACTCAAAACGTTTTTTTTTTTGCCGATTACATAATACCTTCCTACTTCGTAGAGGAGCCAAGAAAAATGAAAAAAATTAGAGTGGTAGCGGAGTGTGCTACCTATACTTCAAATGTTTAATAACAGTCATTAAGTAATAAGGAGCTACCACAGAAATTCCGGTATTCAAACTAACGTCGACTAACTTTTTTGTAGTTTTTCTTCAATAGTTCTAGTACTGTTGACACCAATCACCCCTAAAAATATCTGGTGCGTTGCAACACACAACTTTCCTTAGCTCCACAACAATTCACTTTGTACATAGCTAATTCTACTTACTCAATTCATTTATCACTCAGTTCCTTTGAACTTGGCCAAACAACACGTCACAGCAGCAGGAAGCGGTAGCGCTTACAGTTCCGGAATTTATTGTGCTGTTCATACTCATTATAGGACCATTATTGAGCAATTGGTACACAGAAAATTAATGAGGCTGTGCACGAATTTTTTTTTAAATAATCACTTTTGCAGAGTTAATGGGTAATAACTGTTAGAACTGGCAGTAAGCGAAACGGCGGTAGTTGAAATTCAGGAATTTCTGAAGTGAGCCCCATGTACCTCATGAGCGTTTTTAAACACTCACACTTTAGGTATTGGATTGGACTACAATACCGATTTCCTTTAACTTTCTACTAACATCTCAGCGGAGTTAATAAGGAAAAACTGCGCTAAAAACGCTTTTCGTCGAAAATTTTGATTATTTATTGTGCTGCTCTCGTCATTTTCCCACAAATGGGAATTTTATGGTGTAATTGCCATATTGGGAGCTATCAATATAAAAAATTTAATCAAAATCGTTAGAGCGGTTTTTGAGAAAAAATATATTTGGTGTTTTGATCACTATGATAACCATAGTTAAGTTTCGGTGGATTTTGCTCATACCCTTATTTTGGCGTCCCATGGTAACCTGCGGGCGAGATATCAAGTTTGAGCTGATTTGGTACGGTGGTTTTCTCTAAAAATCGTTCACAGACACACAGACCATTTTCCCAAATAGTGTTTTGGTTTATTATTCATTCTGAATATTGGTTTATTATTCATTCTGAATAATAACCCGATGTTTTCGGTCACGAAAAATTGTTTACAACCCCCCCTCAAAATTTGATACTTTACGTTTCAAGACATGGAGATTCCAAATTGCAGTGTCCGTCCGCCGTCCCCCGTCCGGGCCGTTTTTTGCCTTTAACGTGGTCTAAAAAATTCGTTCTTTCGCACAAAAATCCGATTTGGTATCTAGTTGTGCCCGCCATCTCGGCAATCCGATCGGACGAAGCCCGTGGTTGTAATGGGCAAGCGCTCGTGTTTCGTATATAACCTTTGGCATTACGATTTGTCCCTTTATCGTCCGATTGCCTTGTTCTCGTCTTCACCTCCACGAATGACTGTTTCGCTCTGTCTCAACGGCAGCAAAATATCTGTTATCTTCGATTGAACTTTTCATTATTCGCTTATTTTTGGTTTATTTATTAATAGTTCGTTCGTTTCATTTTTTTTTGGTTTTAATACGATTCAATTTTTTTAGATTCTTTCGTTTCATTCTCATTTTGTTTTTTTTTCATAGATTTTTGGTTACATTTTGATATTAGTATTTAGCGTGCATGTTTTCATATTAAAATTCAGTTTTTTCTAGATACTTTCGTTTTTTTTGTTTATTTTAATATTACGATTCAGTTCTTTTCGACCTTTTTTTGGGTTTCATTATGATATTTTTCGATGCTGAATCGAACAGGATGGGTCTCGGAGCATTAATGCTAGGTCAAGCTGATTATCCGAATAATAAACCGTTGTGTAATAATTTGCAGTGTTTTTGGACTCAGGAGGGTCTGAAACGTAAAGATCTGAAGAAAACTCAAAAAAAATTTTCAGCCGATTACATAACTTTCCTTTCTACTTCGTAGAGCCAAGGAAAGTAAAAATCTTATTGTGGTATAAGTAGCAGTGGCCCAAGAAATTCCAGAACTCCAAGCGCAACCAGTTTCTAGGGCGTAATGTTTAACATGTTCTTATGAGCTGATTGAGAACTCTCGTTAATGCGTTGGTTAGATTGTACGTAGGGCTGAGGAAAGTTACTTGGTGCGACGCACCCGATATTTCAATGATAAAATCATCTTTTTTGAGGACGATGGCATTCCCACTTACCATAAACTGCGTGGTTTTGGGTTATCATTCTGTAATCGTATTTTTATTTACAAGTAGGAAGTTGATCTCACCTAGTTAGTTGTCATCACGTACGATGACTGATTCGGTTTGCAGTGACTGTTGCAGAGCATCGGCTGACGTTTGAAAGCTCTCTTTCTGACGCTTTCATTCTTGTGAAACTTCAGTACTAGGTGTTCCCTCTACCGTTAAAGAAGAGCTCTTCTAACTGCAATCAACGATAACTCTTCGCTTACGAAATACAAACTGGAACGTTTCCTTCGGTGCACAATTATTTGCGTCCGCCCGTTACAATTCCCAGGCCCCGTTGGGCAATACAGTCCGATACCTTAGTTATGCAACGGAGTGAAATGAATTAACTAGAAGCCGACGGATCACAATCGTCGATGGAACCGAAGAGGAAACGATATGGTTTCAGAGAGTGACGTTGAACGGTGAAGACGGTGGAGAGTTATTCAACTTATAAATAGAAAACCCTGCAAATTATTACACAATGGTTTATTATTCTCATGAACAGCTTGACCTAGTATTAGTGCTCCCCCATCCCATTCGATTCAGCATCGACTACTAGTAAACCATACGAAACATGTCCTGGCTACAATGGAACTACAGAAACAAAACGTCTGATGATTTTGCCCCATCGTCGGGGAAACCGGAAGGGGGGCGCTCGAACCCGTTGCGAGGCCAAAGGGGAGTTGAGCCGCCCACCCAGCAGCGTTGGGAGGCGAGGACGAGGCTTGTTGTTTTTTTATTGAGACGGGCAGGAGGGAGGGAGTTCAAACGACGAAACGTTGACTTCCGCTGTAGTTCCCGCGTTGTGCTGCGTTTCGTTAATTTTTTTAACCGTTTTTTGCCCATTACATCCACGGGCTTCGTCCGATCGGATTGCCGAGATGGTGGGCACAACTAGATACCAAATCGGATTTTTGTGCGAAAGAACGAATTTTTTAGACCACGTTAAAGGCACAAAACGGCCCGGACAGGGGACAGCGGACGGCGGACAGGGGATGGGGGACGGCGGACGGACATTGCAAATTTGGAATCTCCAAGTCTTGAAACGTAAAGTATCAAATTTTGAGGGGGGGTTGTAAAAAATTTTTCGTGACCGAAAACATAGGGTTATTATTCAGAATGAATAATAAACCAATACGTGGGTTTCCTCCAGATCCCGCTGAATTTCAACTCACATTGCGTGAGTTTCCCCCTCCTCCGATGATTCAAGTCATTCATCTCTGTTATTTCTGCCAATTAATAACTCGAACACTCCTCCCTTTGAGTAGCTTATGAGCGAAGGAACGAGGAGTTTTGAAGGAATACGTTCCCGGAGTCGTACGAACTCGCCCAAGCGAATCCTCAACAGCTGAGCAGCAAAGATAACGAGTGAATACTCCTCAGTTTCTGGCTTTTCACTAGAGCGTTCAGTCAGAAGCGCAAGCAGGTTTATTCAGTATGACCGTTGGCACCTCTTTACTGCCCTTCAGATACCCGATAAGTTATACTTTCAAACCAATTTCTTAATTAAGCGGAAATTTGACTTTTGACGAGAAGAATACCCCTACTTCCATGTTTCCAGTTCAAGTCCCCTCGTCATCGAGTCCTCAAGCGCGTGCGCGTACATTTCTTACACCATTGATAGATACCATTTCATATCTGAAAGCACCGAACTGAAATGACTGATTTTTGTGTTTTTAATTCCATTAGACTTTTGAATTTTCTTTGCTCATTTAATTTTCTTTGCTCATTTCCAAAAAATGAACTCCATTTCATAACAACGTTCATACAATTATCCATTTACTTATTTTTTTAGTTTTTAAACTGGTACGGAGCATCACACATACCTCATCCCCACACTTAGCGATTATAATCGCTTTTACCCATTTCGCTCAAGTTTATTTGAACTTGTCCTAGACGTCTTACTTAGAAAGTGCGCTTAAATTCCTGGAGTTTATTGAGGCTCTCCTACTCATGCCAGAGCCATTTTTGAGCGAACAGTGCAAGGATTTTTGTTTAGAATTATGTGCTCTACTGTTTTTGAATTATTGGAAAAAAAAACTGTGAGGGGTGGCTGTAGGTGAATCGTCGGTGGTTTGAATACCGGCATTTCTGGAGATTCACTTAAACTCTTAACGTATGGATAGTTTATTGGAGTGACCCTAATTTATTTGAGGCCCCTATTATCATATGAGCGAGGTTTATTGTGCTGCTCCCGACATATTTGTAAGGGCTGTGACCCTTGCTAGGTGACAAGGTGGGTGGTACACAACCCAAGATGAGCGGTGGGCTAGGCGGCTGATTCCGGAGCTTAGTTCATGACTCGGACGACATCAGGGTTAGGTGGATTTCTACCTCAATCAGTTCTTAATTGGGCGTGGGAGTCCTGTAGGGCTTATTGCACCGAATTCGAAAAGTTCCAATCCCAAATTGCCTTAATCATCTCGTGCCGGAAGTAGGTTAGTGGAAGGCACAGTTGGTCAGCTCACGCCAGAGGCATTAGTCCTCTCCATGCTCCATTCACAAGAAAACTGGAGGTGCATTGTTCAATTTTCTAGGGCAGTGCACAGCCGGAAGAGGCTGGAGCTTGCTGATCCAGGGCCATTATCTCGCTTGGATCAAGAATGAAGACACAGAGGATACTGCCCAGCAAGCCGTATCCTAGGCAGTATAGGTGGATGTATGGGAATGGCGGCACGCTTCAAGCTCCTTGTGAGGGTGAAAAGAATATGAAAGAAGAGCTGCTGTCACTCAGAGGTGTGAGGGCCAACCTGATTCAGTGAGTTAAACGGTCCCAGGTTGGTCCCCAGTACGCAGTAGTAAATTCATGGGTCCACTACACTAGGAGCAGACCCTCCCTCCTACGTCCCTCCTACGTCCCCCCTCCCCCAAGGTGATGCGTAGCCAAAAACGTTATCAAAATCGTTAATCCCTGTAACCTATGAACAACTATAGAAATTGTGCGTGATAACTACTGTTAGTTTTGATACAGTTTAGTTCATACGTTTAGTTGGAATTATATTGGAATCTGCGGACTAAGTATCAAATTCCAACCGATTTGCTGTTGTCTCTCAAACGCGATGACAGACCATTCTCTCGAGCGGGTTCGTTTGAACTCAGGAAACGGGGCTATGGAAACGAAATGATCTGAAGAAGCAAATGTTTATTTTTCAGCCTATTACTTGATTTGCCGTCCCACTTCGTAGTTCTTTGGAAAGTAAAAGATTCTAACTAAAGGGAAAAAATCGTAAATACAAATTTTAGAGTGATTTGGAAACTGAAACCCCCTATTTTTCCCCGTTCATTCACTTTCGTGAAAATATTTCGGTGAATTTCATCACTATCGGTTTATTGTTGAGTGATCTAGGGACTGGAAGTACGAACCAAGGGAAAATCGTCCAAAAACCTCCTGGAAGGCTGATGCCTAAGCCCATTGTTGCACAACGGTTTATTATTATCTTGCACACGTCCGAGACCCATCCCATTCGATGTAGCATCGAAAACTACCTGTAAACCATACGAAACATCACCTGACTACAACGGAACGACGAAAATTGGCGTATTCTAGGGGCCAGTAGGCAATTGGCACGACGTGACGAGTCTAGCGGACGGGTGGTTGGAGTGAGACGGGACATAGCGCGAGAAACGAGAGCAGGCCAGGAAGAAACGATAACTTTCGAGTTCTTTCAATTAGTAGACTTTGGCTCTCTATATTTACTGTCATTTCTATGTTTTCTTTAAATTAATTTTTAAAATTTGTTCTGCCCGTAACAGCCGTGGGTTTCGTCCGATCGGATTGGCGAGCAGGTGGGCGCAATTAGATCCGAATGGAATATTTGTACGGAAGAATGGATATTTTTGGCCACGTTAAAGGCAAAAACTGGCACAGACGGTGGACGGACGTTGCAGAATCGAAATACCAAGGCCGTGGGACGTAATGCGTCTAATGTTTATAGGGTGTTGTAAACAAATTTTCCTGACCGGATGAAATAATAAATCAAACCCGTAGATGAATTCAGTGGAAATATTTTTAAAATGTGGAGCAGTCTTAATTCGATTTGGTTCATAACCTTATTTTGGCGTCCCATGTGGATGTCCAAGGGTAAATATCAAACTTGCGGGATGCGTTCAAGCCGTGTTCCCTTAATCGTCTTCATAGAAAAGTTGTAACGATACCAGACCAGCGGGTGCACCCACAAAATAAACTATGTCGTTCAAAACGAGGAGATTAAATACTGCAAAATTATCGTGGGATGTTTCGAGAAGAGAACTTTTATAAACTTAATAAATGAAAAACAATTATGGAAAAGGCCGAAGAAAAATAAAATGAAATTACCAAGAGGTCTTCGGGGGAGAGGCAGAACGGCGTGGGCTTCCCGAAAGACATGCACCCTTTGAGCTCTATGACGTTGATCAATGTGTGGTTCTGGCCAAGCCGCAGGTCCAAACATCGCAAAGTACAGACCATTTTCGGGAAAGGTGGTAGAAGACTGAATTACCTGTCAAAAATTCAGAAGTTTTTCGGCTAATTGCGTATGCTCTCCCTCCTTTAAACTACTCAGGAGAGTGAAAAATGTATCACGTTTGAGTTTTCATTAACGTCATTTGTTGGTTGTATTTCAGGAGCATCGAGTCATCGCTGTTCAACAAAGCCAACGAAATTCAAGAAGACATTTCCATGAAGCGGTACGAGTTGAAGACAGCGCAAATCAACTTGGCTGCCGTGAAAGCTAAGGTAGGATTTTCCCGGCTCATGAGGATTTGAGTTCGAGAGTGTTGTTGAAAGTACTGTGTGCAAAGGCATTGACTTCAGTGGTGGGGAACACTTGTCGTAAAAGTCAATGGATTGTAGGTAGTGAGTGGTGCTTCAGAGGTGAAGGGCGAACTATTGTTGATATCAAGTTGTTCATTCGCGTTCAGGAATCTTTGGGCTGTCTACCGGGCGACATTTTTATCATTCACCAGTGGCGCGTTTTGAATGAATTCTCAATCCATCAAAATACGTCACACTTTTCTATCTATCGTTCTCTCCCAATAGCCTCAGTTACTTGATCAATGGCTCATCACTTACCCGTTCATCCTCCATCTACAACTCTGGAGCCACAGCTCCCCTTCCTGTAACACCAGTTGCTTCCCAGACAAATGGCCGGCGAGATGGGAATCCTCGTCAAAGGGACGCGGTATATACGAGTTTTTCCCCAATACACGAAAACGACTGGCGCTGATAAAGCTCTGCGAAGTGAGCACGTTGAGGATAGTTCCGTGAGGTAGCATATCAATCGCCGTGGCAAAGGCAGTAGTGACTCCCCAGTATCAACTCTCCACAATGGCACTAAGCGTGAATTCCTGGAAGGCCATCCGATCCATCACCAATTAGCTGATCTAAACGAATTCCTTCTATTACCCTTTTGAAATACCGGTGCAACTTTCAAACACAATTTCTTGGTCCAAGGGTGCAAAAACTTGATGGGCGTCATCGACTTTTCATAAAAGGTCATCAAATGGTTTTAAATGTTAAATAAATTATACGAGCCTTGTCGGCGCAATAACGAACGCAACAAAAAATGATTAATGAAAGCAAGAGGGAGAAATGCCCTGAACTGTGGAAAGCGTTGCAAAGGCGAATAAGCGGAGAGCGTGTGCAAAGGAGAGCCAACCCCACAGGGCTCGTATTCCAAGAGATGTTGAGACTACACTAAGGTCCTTAATCAGTCAGCAGGAGTCAACTCATGGAAACAACGTCGATGGGAGAACAAGGATGGGCAGTCCTATGATCACCCTCAAGAACAGAGGCAAAGCGGTAAGTGAAGAGATCCACAATCGTCTGAAGGTAGTTGGCCAGAGCCATACACAGGTTCCCGGTCTGAGGCTAGGAAAATACACCATCACGGTGCAACTACCAACAGGCCAAAAGGTTCAGTGCCACTGGTAAGCAAGCCTTGACGCTCTACCCTAATGGGCTTTATGAGCCTGGCCGAACTAATTACCTTTGGGCTCATGGTTCTCGAACTGACCAGCTATTACCCCCTATGTTGTGCTTGAATTTACTGAAACACGTTTTTCTTCCTCGTTCTGAGTGCGCAGGGGCGTGAGGTGTATGTACAGCTCTCCTTCTTGTGTGCTCACGGAGTTAGATGGCTCCCATGCCTCCTCGACGCGTGGCCAAATGCTGTGAAACGTCAGATGTGCCATTTGGTGGTAACTAGTCGTTCTGTGGCAGCCCTTCCTGAGATGCGGTATCGTTCTCGAGCCACCGACTCTCCATCATGCATGTCTTGCGCCTCCAGCGCGGAGAAAACAAGAAACACGTGCTGCTCCACTGCAGTTCATACAACAGTGAGCGACGAACGAACTGAGCAGCATTGACTGTTACAAAACAAGACTATAACCGTTTCGCCGAGTTCTGAAGGAGGTGTTGGCTAAGAGACGTGGTCACAGTTGATCCAAGTAAAGAACACACAGGCGGGAGTACAGATTAAGAGCTTCCAGATGGAACAGGATTCCTCAGGTGGTCAGACCTCCGTGCAGCATAACATGGAAAACAGCTCTCTACCGGGAAACTAGTGAACGACCAAATACCTCCGCATATCTGAGTTCGGTGGATGCTGCAGGGACTGGCCCCTTGCATATTGGCAAAACCCCAACTAATGACTGATATAACCCTCGTCGTGGGTTTAAGAACATTTAACAAAGAAACAGAGCCGTTATCAAGCCACCCTGTAGAGGGAACAATAAAAAATAACGTCCTCAACCACATTCCCCCTGCAGGGGCAGGTGTTGAACGTTTGGCGCAGGGCCCGTAGGTCCTGCTAATTGTTGCGTGACTGGGAAGGGCGGATGCTATCACTTTTCGTCCATGGATGCTTGTAGGGAAGGGAGTATTCCGTGCAGGTGTCTGTCAGTGACAGTGTTGTGGCAGGCTTGCCAGTTGTTTATGAGCCATTCTTGAGAGATGGCCAGCTTTTCCGCTTCTGTGTCTCATCGCAGGAGTTCTGGGATCAGAGTCTGTAGACTGTGCCTGTAATGTGCTAAGAAATGCAGCCGATGGTTGAATGCACTGTATCCTGATATTAGTTGAGGAATTAGGAAGGATGATTTTCCGAGTTGCCCCTCTCGATGTTGTATCTCAGAGCAGCAACATAGAGGGGTCTAGTGGTGGGGTTTCTGTTTGCTACGTGAGACGTGGTTCTGTATGAAGGCAGAATTGCGAACAGTGTGTCTCGCTGGAGTGTCCTAGCTCGCTGGCTATCTCGTTGAGACAGAGGGACTCACCAAACTGCGGCGACATACAGTACAATGGGAAGCGACGTGTACCATTAGAGGCAAGTATTTGCCTCAAAGTTATTCAACGTGGCTGCTAGGGCGTCCTTCTGGGCAGAAAATCACTCCTAGGCATTGATTGTGTTCTGACTCCCGTCGATATTTCTACCATTCGGAAGGGGATTACGGATGTGGGCTTCATGACGATTAGTTGAGTCTTGGACGTCGCTAGGGAAAGACGGATTTGGTACACCAGTCGTTGACCAAGCGCGTTGCCTCTTGAACCAAAAGTTTGGCTGCTCCAGGGTGCCTATTTCAATGGTCACGACTATATCTACGAAGACGCCTCGGGATCCTAGTTGGTGTAGTGGTAGGTCGATTACGATCGGCCACAGGGGGGTAGAGAGTGCTTCTAACTGCAAACTTTTTCTGTTACTGAATCACGGGGGCGTTAGTTAATCATCATCAGCGTCATTCGTGAATTACAAAAAGCCAACCACCTCAAACCAACTCGCTCAATTCATCATCCGTTTCATTACAACTACAGACGCAGAGAGAACACCGCAGCAAATACCGCGGGGGGGTCTCTAACAACCAGCTGGGGGGGGGGGATGAAAAGGGGGAAAAACTGCACAGACCTTGTGGCAGTCGGAGGGAATAATTAGAAGAGAACTCCGCTTTAACGATGAACCGGTCGAGATTCGAAGGAACAAATGATAATTTTATTCATAAGCTCTGTTCCATTCCTTCCCATTGTTATCTTTCCTGATGGAACATCAATCGTTTCAGTGTCGCTGCTTCCGTAGATTGTTGTAATCCAAGACCCCGACACAACTTTCTTAATAAGCGGCGATTTGAATTCTGCAACTTTAACAATACTTTGAGGAGCTAGTTGGGTTCAACCTAATGAGCTCTATTTAGGATAATCGGGAGGCAGCTGGAATGGAAGCTGAGGAAAAAATTCCTAGTGACGCATCATGCAACTTTCTTTATTAGCGATTTTTACAGTGCTACCAACATATCCGTAGTTTCACACAGTTTATATGAACTTCATATAACACAACGCTTCGGGGATGTTGGATACGGTGCGTGCATAGGGGCCTACTCTGCTTGTCAGGGACTCGATACGGACCAAGTTCAACTTCGAGAACGAATCCATGGAAGATCCAGATGGAACGAAGAGTGGTCCATCTCGTGAGGCTGGATCAGTGGATCAGAGAGGGGTAATCTAGCAGATGCAGGAGTTCACAGGCCAGGGGTCTGGACATCGATACCCCTGGGTACGCTGCCTATAGTTTTCCTAGCAGAGCTCTTCGCTGTGACAGTGTGCGTGCAACACCTCCTGCGGAAAAGAATGTATATTACGTCAAGCTGCACTTAAGACCCTGGCTTCCCCTGGCCATTACCTCAGGGCTGGTTCGGGAATGCCTTACTGGTCTAAGGACCTTGGCGAAGGAAAACGCATCAACACTGTGTTGGGCGCTAGGTCATACACGAATAGAAGGGAACGAGCAGGTCGACAAACTGGAGGAATCTTGTGATAAGCATTAGGCGCTCATCGAACGTGTGGTTCCACTATCATTCTGAGCAATTATTAACGTGAAGTCGTATAGATAGCCCATTCAACTACCAAAGCGACATTCAGAAGCCTTGTTGTCACGTGACTGGGATATATAAAGGGAAAAATTATTAAAAAATAATTAATTCTGCTGCCCTCGTCATCATCCAAAGTAAGAAAATAATAAAATTAAAATCTTCCTGTAATTATAAAAGAAACAGAGAAAAAACTTAGTAACATTAGTTCGTGTTTCGGACTTTCTGAGGTTGCTGCTGATTATTGCACTAAACTCCTTATAGGATTTATCATACTGGTTTTTTCAAACGCTGGTATCGTGTAAGCGAGATTTATCTGAACAAACTGCACTAAAAGTTGTTCGCAAGAATTAGTGAGGAAACTGTAGAAGACTTTATGTTTAGTATTACACATAGATTATTCAGGGGCAGTAAAGAGAGTATATATGTACCTGGAGTTTGTGGGAAGTCCTTTAATCACGTGGAGTAAAACCCGGATCATTGACCGAGGCTTTCGGGGTAAAAGCCCGAAACATGCTCCCCGACATGTTTCGACTAGGATAGACTTGATTCATTCACTTGGAGACGGGTTTTAGTTGAGCACGAACTAGTAATTGAAGTTAGTATATCACAAGATTCGGAGACTTAGATGTAGAAAGAAGAGGTGACTTGAACAGGATATGATTTGAGTATATAAGCAGGAACAAGGTGGGCTCTGAAGGCGCGAAACTGGTTGTACGGCGAAGGAAGGAGAACTCCGAATTAGATGTTGATGAGAGGTGAAATAAGTGTCCATTGGGAGAATTGGGAGACGACTTTATTGCGAGAGGTGTTAGATGACTGTGTTGGGAGAGCTGGAGAAGACCGACTTTTGAAAGACTTCGTCGGAGAATGAGTTTGGGAGGAGCTGTCTGTTGTGGAGAGGAGTGTGAGAAGACAGGAGCAAATGATATTTTGGAATGTCCAGGTGAAGGGAAAATCCGTCGTCAATGGGAAATAGAGGAAGAGTCCATTGGTAACAAAAAAGGGTTGAGAATGACGGTCTTTGGGGAAACAATGACTTTGCCACTAAAGGCCACGGAGTCCTATTAGGGCAGATGCGGGAATTTCGAGGTCAAAAACCCCTACTGATTTTGCGTTTTGCGCCGAACAAGCAAATTTGCTGCATGGTTGAGGTGAAACTGTTGAGAAGTCAAGTTGCGGACGGAGAAGTCGAGTATTTTAAGTAGGTCTTAAATCATAGTGTTACAGAAACGCTGGCGTAGCATCACGAGGAAGTGAAAACAGAAGCCATCACTGCGTCGGGAGGCGGTAGTGTTTTCGAAGAGGCCTAACTACCGTAACAACTAATGTACAGACAGTGGCAACTCGTACAGTCCCTACCCACTTCATGCTTGGGAAGGGTGCTCGAGTCCGACCACCCAAGGGTTGAATGGCGTAGAGTTGGACCCTTAGGATGAAGGTAGATAGTGCAGTTAAGATTCACCTCCTCAAACACGCCTCGCCCGAAGTCCACTGGTGCTGGAGTATGATGGAGTTGTTTCTGCTCTCTGTGATTGGCCAAGGGGTGAGTAGAGAGGAGAAGTTGGCACTAGGTTTGTTGTTTGGGGCACAACACTGACATTCACCACAAGAGAAGCGTATACAAGTGGAGTATTGAGAATGGGCTTGGGCCGTGCAGTGGTAGAGTGAAGGGGGCTCCAATCAGCTAGCTTCAGTCCTTCAAGGATCTGCTATCGGGCTCTTCAGACAAAAATGATTCAGCGAACTATAGTTATGGCTGATTTCTCTCATGGCCTTATTTTTTAGTTAATCTGCTGACTCAAAACAAAAAGGTGGTTTCGTTCATTCGTTTCCTCTCAATCTCTCAATTCTGAATTTTTTCGGATTCAAAAGACCTCGAAATCCGAAGATTTGGAGAAAGCTCAAAAAATAAAAAAGGTTTACGTAACTCCGTAGGGCTAATGAAAGTTAAAATGTCGACAATCGCGTGAATTACCAATACGTTGGGCATTCAATAAAGAACTTGAAGTACCTTTCTTTTGGTTCGTGCTATAAATCTGTATCAATAACAACAACTATCTATAGCCGCAAGCAATTAAGGGAACAGACGACTTGACGTGTTTCGCACTCCCATTCACAGACATAATCCCGCGAATGTCAATCGAAAAAAAGGAAAATAATTGCCACGTGTCTAGAACGTATCGTGGCGCCGGCGGAAATTCGATACTCGGTCACTCATGCAATATTCAAGTTTCATGTTTAGTTGAGTACTTTCATTTCCGGTTATCGTTTTGTAAAGTGGAAAGACGCATTTGGATCTATCGACCGCTCAGTTGAGACGCCTGGAGCTTTTTCCTTCTCACGTTTCACTTTTTTTTGTTTAAATAAATAAACTTTATTGGGAACGTAGCGCCTTTTTGCACTTTTTGCTAATTAGAAATGCTGGAAGCGAGGAAGGCCATCGCTGACAGGGAAAAAGGGTCATGAAATGGTGGTTGCCAGTTCTGATAGGAATTAGGGCTATGACTTGCGTGGATCCGAGTGCCATTTACCTTCCAACCACACAGTCTCGTCAAGGCCTGACCAAACTGTTTAAATGGAGGGATATGCTGCCAGCGTGTCGTAACATTATTTGATGGTCTCGAGAACTGACGTTATGTTAAGATTATTGTACAAAATGTAGTTGCGCACATTCCAAGGAGCTCCTGTGATACGCCGGTTTTGAACAACGGTAATGCGTCTGATTTGGGAATCGCTTGCCTAACCCCATACTGCTGGCGAGGGAAGGGCATCACAGGGTTTGCAGAAATTTTAGCTTCCTGATGCGGCGTCGGATCCTGGTGTTCGTGAAATGCGGGATGCCCAGGCTGCTGCTGCGTATTCCACCTCCTTTATTGAAAAGCCACATTGTAGATTAGTGAGACTCCCAACATAATTATTTTGGAAAGGTTGGTGCCCACATTCGGGAAATTAGAAGAACGCTACAAAAATAGTAACGAAGAACGTATGGACTGCATCGAAATCACTTTTCGTCAACATTATTGATAATTTATTGTGTTGCTCTCGTCAGTGAAGAATGTTTTGAATGGTGAGCGTCAGAGTCATTCTAGAGAAAAAATTGGTTGGTGGAGAAAAAAACGAAACTATAGTTAGTTTAGGATTGATTTTGCTCATAACATTATTTTGGCTTGCTCTGCAGACTGAATACCAAATTAGGGGGGATCTAGAGAAGCCGCCACGAACAGGCCATTTTCTCAAATGTATTTGTCAGCACGGTGAAGCTGTTGAAACTTGAAAATGCGAAGAAAACGAAAGAAATGGTTGCCGATTACTTTATTTTCAAGGTTTAACAATTGATTCAATCGTTGGTTCAAAATGATTGGTCGTTTATAGGCCCGATAACTTTCACAACTTGGTGTTTGGTTGTCTTTTCCCTCCTTAGCTTAGTAGCACCCAAGAACTTTGAGGTTCAACAGTTAAAATGAGCCCCGGGTCGCTAAATCCCTGTTTCAACCGACGGGCTAGTAATTTTTACTGGAACTCAGACAACATTCAAAAAGAATCCCCAGGTCTGAGGGGGTTTGAATGAAGGTTGCGGTGATTGGCAGGCGAGCGGCGAACCTCCTCAACCCTATTTCGAGTGATCGATGAAATAATGGCCTGCCTCTGTTTGCGGTGTATCACGAAGAGCCCCGACGATTTGTCGAACAACAAGCCCATTCCATCAAATCCCCATTTCTCCCTTAAAAGCCTTCGGGTGGGCTTTTATAACCCCCCCCCCTCTTTCCACGAGCCTTCACTGTCCAACCGACATCCAATTTATATTTCTTTTCGATGTGCGGAGGCTACGAGAGTGGTCCAAGCTTATACTGACCAGACGGAGCTTACGCTGTCTCTGGACGTGGATCACTGGAGGTGATGCCAAGGGCGTTCGTCCCGAATCGAGAACTTTCAGAAAATGCCTAACTGTTGTGCAACACCAACATGCAACGAGGGCAAGTTTTAGGGGATGCGTTTACCATTTGTGTCAAAAGATATGTGATAGTGACGAGAACGAGCCAACAATACAGGAAGCACGTATAACACTGAGGTGGAACACAATCGGTAACGTAAAGAGAGAAAAATAACGGAATATTAGTAATCGATAATGAGTGAATAAGAAGACAACAGTGAGAAACCTACCAAAATATCCAGAACGCCCACACTGACATCACCAGAGAAGTCGTCGGAAGGCATGGAGCGTACAGGAGACGAGCTCGACACCTGAATAACTATTGATGATTTATATGTGAGGTGGCACCGGGAAAACCCCCACTGCGGCCATAACTGGGCCTATTTTGTGGGCGAACATCAGGCCCTCTCATCTCCTCTCAGTTCCACCCCCAGCTCCTGTGTGGAGCTTGTGTTCTCTGTGCGGCGTCCACAATACGTCCCCCACTCTCGCAAAACCTTGAAGTCCATTCCTACAACCTCTTCTGGCCGCAGCTGATGAGCCCCAAGCACTCTGAGGCGTGCTGCAGCCGGCCCCTCTCACGTATGCAGTACATGCTTCACTGACTCCAGCTCCACCTCGCAGAGCCTGCTATCTGTACCTCTGATTATTAATCTTGGTCAGGTGGAACCATCCGTATACTATCTCTCTGCAGGCAGTGGATCTCTCTCGTTCTCTGACAAACCACCTTGACTGCCTTTGGCCAGGCACATCCCGCCAATAGGCAGCCCTGCACTCTCCTTCCACTTACCAACCTCCTTTATCAAGTGGCTTGGTGGTCCCTACAAAGCACTCAGGGCCCACCGAGGGAAGTGCAGATCCTTTTCTCGCCAGTTTATTGGCCTCCTCATTCGATTCCTGCATGACCTGGCTCAACACACTCATTTGTTTTCCTTCGCCAAGGTATTCAGACCAGTTAGGCATGCCCAAACTAGCCTCGACGTAATGGTATAGGAAGCCAGGGCCTTGAGTGCAGCTTGACGTAATGTACATTCTTTTCCACTTCAGGCCCCTATGCAGGAAGGGCTGCGCACACACTGTCATAGCGAAGAGCGCAGCACACCATCTCCTAAATAAACCTTAACTGTCATTATTTTTGGCTCAATTTCACTCACAGTCGTATTTTGGTGTCCCATGGTGATCTTCACACTAAATGTGAGATTCAAGCCGATTTGATTCAGCCCCAATCGCGCTCGAAGACACAGAAACCATTATCCTAATTGGATATGTGGTGATGAGAAGCCATAAGTTCCTTCCAGAGGGTGGCCAGCAACCATTCTGGCCTCAAGGGTTGTCAGACCCAAACATGGTACCACGGAGGTGAACAGCCCACAGCCTAGCGCTGGTGCTGTGGTGCATGGTGGGGTAGGGTCACGTTGGTGGCTGCCACTCAAGGCAAAGTAGGTCCAAGCAATCCAATTCCCACCCAGCGCATGGCTCGATAAAGCTGGGTATGCGCTTGCTTTGCAGACATTGTGGGGTCACTGAGAGGTGATTCAACCATCCCTTCATCTTTTTAAATCCATAGAGTCTGAAGGAAGTGAGAGCCCACCTGTTGGTATTCCCTAAGACAGTCCAAAATGGGATCATAACTGCCTTAAAGGGCGTTTTTCCGATTTAGAAACCCTTGAAACGTAATCATCTAAATAAACTCAGAAATATTTTCCAGCCGATTAAACATAAATACCTCATTTCAACCCGTTGCTGTGGGCGCGTGAAAGCAAAAACTGGAAGTAGCGCGCTTATATACCAAGTGAAGTGACCAAAACGCCAAATTGATTCTCCTCAACCCTGTGTTTTGGGACTTCAGAGTCCGAGAATCACTCCACCGACGTAAATTTCGTATTTTGCTTACAAATCACCGTGTGCGAATTATGGTGCGAATAAAAACAGTCCAAAACAAACTAAATGCATCATATTGATCAAAACACCAAATATTATGTTTTTCAAAAACGGCTTAATCGAGATTCATTCAATTTGTTGTGTGTACAATTACAAACGATGAAGCTCCACTAAAACATTTTCACGTATGGGAACATTACGAGAGCTGCACCATAAATTATCAACATTTTCGAAGAAAATCGATTTCAACGCACATTTTTATTTTCATCTTTTTCGTCGCACTGCTTTCCCTTTAATTTCTCGAATTTGCACACCAACCTTACCCGAAAAATCACGTTGAGAGTCCCATTAATCACCTACATGGTGGTTCTTCAATAAAGGTGGTGGCGTGAGTAGCGGCAGCTCAATAAATTCCAGAACGTGAAGCGCTATAAGGTTTTGTTTGGCAAGGTCGTATAATTAGTCACTAGAATGGACGTGCGGCCTGAGGAAAGTTGCGTGTTGCGCCCCACCAGATACTTTTCAGAGTTATCCCACTCCCGATCTGGTTTCAGCGCCTACTTCTTCACGACCGTTTGATTGTTCCTTCATATATCGTGTCGCGTGACACTAAACGGTCTCAAAAAAACAAAATTATAATATCAGTCTAATGAGCTTCCTCTACGGTCGTGCTTTAATAACGTTCAACCCCACGTACTACCACCTCTCATTTTTTTACCCGAATGTTCGAAAACGATAAACACACTTTCTAAAAAAAAAATCATCTCGACAATTTCATGAATTATCTACAGGTTTTTCACTCAATGAGGGTCGTAGGACGTGATTAGGAGCAAATCAATAAATTCCGGACAATTCTGTCTCTTCGTATGGTTCAAATAAACTGAGTGAAAAATTGTGTTTAGAATCTCTTAGTCTACGCGGGGATGAGGAAAGTTGTGTGGTGCGTCCTAAACGTTGTAAATACTGAAATTCTGGAGCTTAGTAGGGTGGTTTTCCAAACTTCGATTGACGAACGGGATTTCGTTCATAAAAATCAACAATGAAAATCCGAGTTTCCCACCTCCCCCCCTCTCTCGTTTTCACATCTACTGAGGACCGCGCGTGCGCAGAGCTGAGTCCGAATCCGTCAATAAAGCGCCCCCACCCTCCACTCATCTCAGGACCCCTCCACACCTTCCCATCGGAACCCACGGGAGCTCAGTCTGTCGACAGAAATCGCCCTTTCAAGCCCTTGCACTCGTCTGCCAGGCCGAAATCGCACTGTAGCTCCTCACCCTCCCCGACACACAACCCCGACAATATTGCGTCACCCCCACGGGCAATTGACGCGAGACACGCGATTTCGTACGGTTTCTCTTCTACTTTCGTTTATTTTGTTTCGTTCGTCGAGCGCGTTTGTTGTTGTTGTTTTTTTTAAAGTTGATAACGAGGCGGCAAACGTTGAGCTATGGGCTGGTCGAACATACGTTATCAAATAGTAAGTACTGCCTGCTGTACATTAATCGCTTCGTCGCTTTTACTCATCTTTCAACACCCCTGTCATCACAAATAACGAAAAACGTCACTCGAAATTCCTCGAAACACGACCACGTTCGACCAAACTAACAAATAATTACTCGAAAAACGTTTCGCATTCCGTCAATTACCCAACAACGAAACAACTCCACGAACTGTCACTGCGAAAAAAATCATAATTTTTCATGCAACTGGCCGCCACTATAATTCGAACTCTTGAACATATTTGTCTGTGTGTTTTTATTCGTGTTTACGTCGAAAAACGAAACTGTTCGTCCGAATCTACCGTCTACCCATCTGACAGTGCGCTAATAGCAGTTTGGAAGCCCATGCTTCCCCTATTACGTTCCTACCCCACGAGTTTTTGTTTGGCTAGAACATTGTGCAACAATCGCCCTCGTCCTAGAAGTTGATATCGAGCGCGTTGTCTCCATGACGACAGTGGCTCGGACCTAGATTTTCACAGCCTTGCGAGTTAAGGAGGCGGATTGCGAATCCCCCCCTTCCATGACTACCCTCAACAGAGTGAAACATGAGGACTTGGGTCCGAGGCAATCGCAGGCGACGGCGATGTGGCGGCAGAATGTGAGGGAGGAGGAAATAGCTAGTCCGACTGTCACAAGTTTACAGTTTTCATTTCACGCAGCCTTCTAGAGAATAATCGATACATCCTAGAGTACGATGAGTATCAAATATTTGGTCCGACGCATCACACTACTTTGCTCAGCCCAACGTACATTTCGCGGTTTTCGTGGCTTTAGCTGCAAATCCGATTTATTTTTCAATCAGTTCAAACGCACTTGGTAAAACGTAACTTTAGTGTTAACGCTTGAAGTTCCGGAATTTATTGAGGTGCTTCTATTTATGCCACGATCACTTTAGAGTGATCAGCGAACTGATAATTAAGAGGCTCACTTGATTTTTACTTCTTGCGTTCTAAAGGGTACGGAAAGTATTGCAACAGTGTAAAAAAGTCGGGTTTTCTTCAGAGCTTTACTTTTTGATGCCGAATCACCTCATTTCGTCGCGTGGTCGGTGATTATATGTGTATGTAGTTCAATTTGCGGGAGAACGGCTGGACCGATTGAGCTGGTTTTTTTGTTGTTTTTGTTCGTGATTTTTTGAAGGCGCGATAGTATGGTTATGAGCGATTGCCACCGATTGGAAAGGGGGTGGGAGGCCAAAATATACTAAAAACTATGGGTATCGTTTAATAGTTAGTACCCAAATTTTCTTCTGTATAAATATCTCCTTGAAAATTCGGTTAACAGAGATACCCTGCGAAGCAAAAATAGGTTTTTTTGGCCAACCGACTAATACTATTTTTACCAAATTTACAGGATGTTTCCGATAGTCAATACGTATATCTCATTCTTGATAAATGTTCTTTAAACAGGCCATTGAACAGAGATAAAACCCAACAACACAATTTCATAATTTCAGGAGTAACTGCTTCACGTGATTTGATCAATCCTAGAGTGTCTTGTAGCAACCTATAACCACATTTCGTTTTCCCTGATTATCTGTGTTGAGCGATGATTTCGCGCCCTAATATACGGCGGATCGTCGATTTTACGGGAGTTGCGCAAAGTTTTTATTGAGGAGGGACGTGTTCAAAATTTGGAAATTGTCGGGTACAATATCTGGGAAAAGTAAATGAAAAGGTTTTCGTTTCGGAATTCTCGGGGTTGTTCCTGATTGTACTTCCATCGTATAAATGGTTTATTGGACTACCAACCTGACTTTTTTGAGAACACTAATATTATATGATCGGGATTTATGAGGAAGAAGCCGCGTGGAAATCTATTTTCTTCGAAATATTCATGATTTATTGAGCTACTCTCGTCGTCATAAATGTGAATATGACTGTACTTTCGTGTAATTTGGAGCTGGCAATTGACATCATATCATAGTTTCATAATAATCGGTTTAGCCATTTTTGGGAAAGAAATTTGAGGTTTGGTTCATTTTGGGAACTACAGTTTCGTGCTTGGCCTATTTGACTCATGCTCTTTTTTTTGCGTTCATAATGATTCCCAGGCTACATATCACGTTGGAGTCAAGTGAGGTTTTCTCCTAGTCGCGTTCACAGACACAGATAATTTTCTCAGAGTTTTTCATGCTCAGCACCGCTTGTAACGTAAAGAACTGAAGAACACCCAACAATGTTTCTTCTTGTTCTGTAGGGGTAGGGAAATAAGACGCTGAACCTCTGTGTGTAGTCAGTGTGTATATTTATTTGAGGGTGAGGGGTTGAGCAGGTTTGCCTCACTACGAGCAATTAGTAAGGTCACTTGGAGAGTGTGTTACCGTGATACCACCATGTTCAAGGCCATTTACCTAGGCATGGTTGGGCACTGCGCTGTTGTCTGGGGTCTCGCAGTCGATGAAAAGATCGGCTCAATCATAGAAAAGCACTTCAAGCGATCACTTGTCAGTAACCAGTTGACTTGGCCGTTTGAGCGCATGGTTGTCAAGTGGACGGTGAAAGGGGAGCTTCCCCCACTCTGGCTGATGTATGAACATTAGAGAAATGGCAAGCGAGATGGGAATCCTCGTTAAAGGGATGAGACGCGTATTTTTTTGAGTTTTTACCCAACATCCGAGAACGGTTTAGGATAAAGTGGGGTGAGCCAGACCACTGGACGAGCCAGTTCCTTACACGGATCAAGGCGGTTTCAATTCGTAGCTCCACTTCTTTTCTCTCAAAGCCTCTCTATCATTCACGTTTTGCGCCTTCAGTTCGGAGGAAACAAGAAACCACACGCTGCTCCACTATAGTTCCCGAAACAGTGAGTGACAGTTGTTGGAAGATTAGCCAAAGCTTCCAGCGTTAGCTGCTGCATAGCAAGTCTATAGCCGTTTCACTCAGTTTGCGAAGAAGGCCACCACAAAGACACATTGATATGTCCCTTTAAAACTTGCCACCCAAGTAAATATTTAGATCAGTTAGCAAACGAGATTAAGAACTCCCAGATGTTACGGGATTCCCCAGGGTCACATATCCGTGAAGGTAACACACGAGCAACAGCTCTTCAATGGGAGACTGGCAAAACGACCAAACCTGCCGTATTAAAGTAATTTGGTCAGTTCCGCAAGTAGGTAAATTACTAAAACTAACGTACCTGTTTGGCTAGTCCGTCTCTCCTGGCTGGTGAGATACTTTGGGCAATCGCTTTCGTTGTAAAGATATCATCGTCTGGCTGTTAAGTCAGTATTACTATTATTATTATTTATTTATTATTATTCTCGAAAGCGATCGTCCACAGTATCTCACCAGCCAGAGAAGACGGACTCACCAAAGGTTAACTTTAGTAAACCTGCCGTACCTCCTCAGTCTGAGTGCGTGGGCGGCATCTTGCACGGTAGCGAAACCGCAACCTCCATGACAGTCGACTGATATAACCCTCTTCGAGGTTCAGGAACAGTATTTTGATAAGGATACAGACTGGTGGAGGATGGAGTCGATTGGGCTCGAAATTCAGCGAATAGAGAAACATGTGGCGTTAATTGTGCAGCTCGTTTCTGGGCTACTCTCAATGTAACGCCGGTTAATAAAGGACGAGAGAAAGAAACAAAAATTAAAAACCCTGCAAGTTATTACACAACGGTTTATTATTCTCATGAACAGTTTGACCTAGTATTACTGCTCCACACGTAAACGTCTGTAGGCATTTATGATCCATACTACGTACTAACTACGAAACATTGAATTCCGCTGTAGTTCCCGCGAGTTCTTTGAATTAGTAGACTCTAATAATTACTGTAATTTCCCTATACGCAGTTGTACACGTCTGATATCATTCCATTCGACCCAGGATGTAAAAATATCTTGAAAACGTACAAAACACGGCTTATTTGCGATTATACTGCGTTTTGTTAATTTTTTTAACTGTTTTTTTGGTCCGTAACAACCATGAGCTTCGTCCGATCGAATTGTCGAGATGGCGGGCACAACTAGATACTAAATGGGATTTTTGTGCGAAAGAACAGATTTTTTAGACCACACTAAAGGCACAAAACGGCCCGGACGGCGGACGGACATGGAATCCCCATGTCTTGAAACGTAAAGTATCAAATTTTGAGTGGGGGTTGTAAAAAATGTTTCGTGACCAAAAACATAGGGTTATTATTCAGAATGAATAATAAACCAAAATGTTACAAATTATGTGAGAAAAATAAACGACAAAATTGAAGGTGAAGTGAACTGAATTTATATAAATGTGCTATTATGGACCGTAGGACGAAAAGAAAAGGAAATTTAACTATGAGCTCTGTACACGATAAATAAATAAATGAATAATGCTCTCGTATAAATAGTAAATGTGAGGTAAGATAAACGATGATTTTTCTTCTCATCGCTTTCGGCTGTTTATGGGGGAATACGAGCAAAGGATTTCGTAGGAATCGAGCCCCACTCGGGAAGCGATACGGAGGGTCAAGGTTGAATGGCAATTTACCCTCTCCAGCAATTTCCGGTAGTAATGACTATCTAGAGAAGTCTTCGGACCCAGAAACCATTGAAATAGAAAATAATGGAGGATAGTTGAGGGACAGATGACGTTGACGATCTTAGGCGCAATGAATACGGCTATTAAGCTGAGGGCTAAGATTATTGTGGTCAACTGGTTTGTGCGAGTGGTAGGATTGGAGACATCCAGTGTCTCTGTAGAGGTCACCAAACGATCGAAGAACTCTGACGACCGTTGGTGTCAACAACACCTTGGAGGCCAAGGAGCTTCTTGTTTTTACTTTCCTTTCGTATTTTTATTTCCTTTACTGACCATTTCTATTGACCACTATAAACGCGGTTGTAAGATAAGATCGAAATATCTGGTGCGTAGCAACACACAACTTTCCGGCACCCCTTCAAGTTCGAACACCACCTACATATGCGGGCGCTATATCTTCGTATCTTCGTTCAACGCATTTCTACGGAAACATTTATGGAGAACAAAATGTAGGGACTAGTTAGCTGAGAGTACTCCGTAAGTTTGATCGAAATCGTTAGAGCCGTTTTTGAAAATTGGAATTCCGATAAATAATTATTCGACAAATCTCCTTTTCTGAGTTAACTTGGCTTATATCTCCGTTCCACATATATATACAGAAATAATTATGGAGAACGAAATGTTGGTATGGGTGACTAAAAGACACTCCATTAAGATTTATCACATCTGATGAAGAAGCTACCCTGGAATTTACGGAAATGTTCGAAAAAACGTTATTTTCGACACATTTCGATGTTTATCTCTGTTCAATGGACTCTCAGAGGAACATTTATTGAGAACAATATGTAGATATTAACTGTTTGAAAACTGTTTGGTGATAATTGTTGAAGCCGTTCTGCCAACAAGTGTAAAAAACCTATTTTTGGTTCATAGGCCTATATCTTCGTTCACCGTATTTTCATGGAGATATGTATAGAGAAGAAAAGTTAGGTATTGATTAGTAGATGATAATTTGAAAGTTTAATCAAAATCGTTAGAGCCGTTTTCGAGAAAAATGCGAAAAACCCTGGTTTTTGTACAGATTTTGGTATGGATGGAAATCGTCCATAACCTTATTTTGGTGTCTACAAAAAATAATGAACAAAACAAATAAAGAACCAGCTCGATCGAATCAGCCGTTCTCCCGCAAATCGAACTACAGACACACAAACACACACACACACATACACACACACGGACCACGCGCCGAAATTAGGTTTTTTAGACTCAGTAGGGTCTGAAACGTAAAGATCTGAAGAAAACCCAAATTTTTTTTTGGGCCGATTACTATACTTCCCTTCCCTTCGGGTAGCGGAAAGTAAAAATGAGATTTTTCATCGTATTTCTAATTTCCCCTAACCTGTTCCCACGATTTCGTTCAAACTTACCGGGTGCGTTCAGCTAATAATTGCCTGCGTTTTATTATGTGTAAGCGTTTCCATATAAATGAGTTGAAGGAAGATACAGATACAGATCGTCGAATCAAAGGGGTTCGTAAAGTTGTTAAAGCTAACGTACCGTCTTCTCTGGCTGGTGAGATACTGTGGGCGAGCGCTTTCGATGTAAATAACAGCTTACGAATGAACATATTTGCAGACTTTAATGACAAAACACGACATCAAATATTACGTCAGAAATGTCGGTGATATCTGCATATTAAGCTATGACAACACCGACAAAATATTAGAGGGCTTAACCAATATCCACCATAACATTCAATATGACCTGGACACAGAACAGAATAAAACTCTTAACTACTTGGACCTAAATAACATACGGACTGACAACGAGCTAAAGTACCTACTGCGACAGACTCGATCATACACTATACATCAAACCAGCCACAACAACATAAACTAGGTGCATTCAAACACATACGGAGACTAAAAACAATCAAACTACCTGAACAAAATTACAAAAAAGAACTTGATACTACCAATACTATCGCACAAAATAATCGTTACACCAAATAAAACAATAATCAAATTATTAAGACGACTACGAAAATACAAAATACACAGACTTCG
The DNA here is from genome assembly GCA_020466155.1 of Pachypeltis micranthus. Lineage (NCBI taxonomy): Eukaryota > Metazoa > Arthropoda > Insecta > Hemiptera > Miridae > Pachypeltis > Pachypeltis micranthus. The sequence goes on along the minus strand of CM035770.1, from coordinate 51,123,336 downwards.
GCAAGACGCTGTCACATACACAGGAATAACCAACATCTTCCGGAAGGAAGGCGTACAAATTGCATTACGCACGGACAACACACTTAGAACCGAACTAACTGCAAAGACTGAAATAACAGGCACACTCGACCAAAGTGGAGTATATAGAATAACTTGTACGTGTGTAAACAAGAACATAGGGCAAACAGGACGAAAAATACTGACCAGATATTCAGAACACATTAAATCTCTTAGTAGGAACAAAGCTACTCAAATTTGGCCAACCACCTCAAGACAACAGGACACGAACCTACAAAAATACAATATAATATTCCTTACTACATAAATAGTACAAAGGACGTAAACTGAACATATTAGAAAACATGGAAATCTATAAACAAAAAAAAAATCAAAACAAAATGCGACACCATATTTACACCACTCAAAATAGTGCAGCAAACGAAAACAACTGACGGATTTACAGACCACCCTACACAAAAAGGAAGTAGAATCGACAATCAACAGACTATCTAAGACATACATACTACCCTTACATTCTTTTCCTTTACTTCCAACAGATTACCCTGGAGGTGCATAACCTGCTCCTCCACCTTCACCTTTCTTTTCCTACATAAAGACCACGACCTGACTTTAGTACTGACTTAACAGCCAGAAGTTGATGTCTATACATCGAAAGCGCTTGTCAGACACAGAGGACTGACTCTACGTTAACTTTAGTAATTTATCTACTGACGGAACTGACCCAATTACTTCAATTCGTAAAGTTTTGTAGCTACAGATCAAATATTTTACGCGCTAAAATGCAGTAAATGTAACAAAAGTTCTTCATTTAATACATTTTGAAGTGGTATAACCCATTTTTCTGTTGTGAGGTGAAGCCACAAAAATGAATTGTTAACTGAAAAGAAGCGGGGAGGATGACAGGAGAACGAGGAGTTGTGGGAGTTGACACGCTCTTCAGGTTGATTTTTCCTGATCTTACCGAGGTTTAAAACGAATTTGTGATATTTCTATTTTAGACATTCGGTCGAATAACTGGTTTAAAGAAATAACTCGAGCATTTGAATAAATAAACGAACCGTTAATAGGAATAGTGGAAGATGCCCCTGCTCCAGCTTTTGGGTCACTTATCTGATCGCTACGAGGTGACATTGGCTCCTTGTCCGGACGACAAAAAGCACTCTAAATGTCCGGGGTTTTTTTCGAGAAATCCGAATTTCACGCTTTACCTACATTCGGGTGATCAGTATTTCGGCCAGAAATGAATATTGAGCCTTGTTTAAAACATGTCTTATTAGCAACAGCTTTAGAACGGTACGTTCACATTTTTTGTTGCACCAAAAGTTAGAGAAGTCCTGGTAAATTAAAATTTTTAAATAAATTTGTGGTGCGACGCATCACACTACTTTCCTCTGCTCCATGTGCACTCAATGAGTTCTATAACTATAGCGACTAATACAATCTTTCGATTCAATTTATATGAACTTGGTAAAATGTATCTTAACTTTCGGGTGGCGTTGAACGTTCGTAAATTGATTGAGGTATGATTGAGTTATTTCTTGAGCATTATTGAGGATTGCAGGGTGTGGTGGTGGTAGTGCGGGGTCTGAGGGAGGTAGAGGCCACTCAGGGCAGAACTCATACAGACATCACCAAATCCAGAATTGTAACTATCACTTGATGAAGTGATGAAGAGATGAAGTGTAGGTATCGGTGGAAAGCTTCTCAGCCATTTCGGCACCAGGGCCTGTAACACATTCAGGTCTGGAGGCTGCTTAAGTCGGAGCCAAATAAAATGGGTACCATGGGGCTTCTGCCCGCAGCCAGTGGCTTGGAGCCTCTAGGGCGAGATACTGTGGGTTGGTTTCGTGAGGGCTGTAGTGAGCCACAAGACTGGGTACTCTCCCCACAGCCAGGGCGTCCCAAACAGTGGTTTATACTTGTCACTTGATTGTGCAACTTGATGAGACTGCCACTTCATGTCACAGAAAACCAGGCGCACGGCAGATGAGTCCCTGAGGAGAGCGTGGAAGCTTGGGTGATCTCTGCTGAGGCTTACTGGGGTCCTTCCAAACCTCAGGGAAGGCCGAAAGTCTAAACTGCCTTGTTCCAGGAGGAGGAGAAGCAGTAAGTGCTATCGAAGGCCTAAGGGTCGTTTGACCCAAACCACGTGGCTTAACGCCACGAGAGATGGCTGCCTCCGCTGGGCGAGGTAGGTAAAACGGAGCAATCCAACTCCTACCCGGGGCAAGGCCTGTAAAAGCAGGAAAATGCGCTTCTGCGGACACCTTGGTAGTCGTGGGGTGGCTAGAAGGTAGTTCGCCAATCCCAAATTTTATTTTTATTCTGCGGTGTCTGAGGGTGCTGGTACTCCCCCAGACATCCCCCTCAAATGCAGAATCGTAACTGTCACTTGATTTCTCAGAGAAGATTCCTGTTCACTATTTTGGAATTATAGGGTAAAAATAATTAGTGAGTGAGAGCTTCAACGAAAATTTATATTAGTGCAGTTTTTACTTTCCTTGACTCAACGAAGTTATCGGCTGAAAAAAAAAGTTCTTTTCAGCTCTTCACGTTTCAGACCTTACTGAGTCCAAAAAACACTATTGGGAAAATGGTCTGTCTTTCTGTGGACCATTTTAGAGAAAATTGCTGAACCACATCAGCCCGAACTTGATACATTTCGCCCAAACGATATTCTGAAAGAAGCAGGGGGGTAATTTTGATAAACCGTCTACTCGGTAGGAAGTTAACAAAGGTCCAAAGCAACCACAGAAATTCTCAAATTCAAACTACCGTCGTTTATTAACCTAATATTAACGTCCCTATAATTCGAGAACTCTAAACAGGTACCCTTAACAAAAAAATCATGGTAATAAATCAATTATATTCACGCTAGTTTTCCATTTCCGATGGGAAGCAGCAGGGCAATAAATTCTGGAACTTTACTAGCCGTTTGTGCGTAGAACGTTGGGTTATTTACTAGTTCGAGCAACCTGAGTCAATAATAAATTGGATTAGAACCCAGGTTGTACCGAGGATTGAGGAAAGTTGTGTGATGCGTAGCATCAGATATTTTACTCGTTTCTCGCGCTCAGATGAGTTACGACTGTAATATACGTTATCCTGTTCCACGTTTACGAGTTCAACGTTCTCCTACGCTCCTCAGTCCACGGGCATTTTTACTTTCCTTGGCTCTACAAAGTAGAAAGGAAAGTTATGTAATCGGCTGAAAAAAAATTTTGAGTTTTCTTCAGATCTTTACGTTTCAGACCCTCCTGAGTCCAAAAAACACTATTTGGGAAAATGGTCTGTGTGTCTGTGAACGATTTTTAGATAAAACCACCGTACTAAATCAGCTCAAACTTCATATCTCGCCGGCAGGTTACCATGGGATGCCAAAATGAGGGTATGAACTAAATCCACCGAAATTTAACTATAGTTATCATAGTGATCAAAACACCAAATATTTTTTTGCTCAAAAACGGCTCTAATGATTTTGATTAAATTTTTTATATTGATAGCTCCCAATAAGGCAACTATACCATGAAATTCCCATCTATGGGAAAATTACGAGAGCAGCATAATAAATTGCCAAAACTTTCGACGTAATCGATTTTAGAGTGGTTTTTAGAAGAAACGACTGAGCCAAATCACCTCAAACTGGATATCTAGCCCGCAGGTTACCATGGAACGCCAAAATAAGGGTATGAGCAAAATCCACCGAAAGTTAACTATAGTCATCATAGAGATAAAAACACAAAATTTTTTTCTCAAAAACGGCTCTAACAATTTTGATTAAATTTTTTATATTGATAGCTCTCAATATGGCAATCACACCATAAAATCTCCATTCGTGGGAAAATGACGAGAGCAGCACAATAAATAATCAAAATTTTCGACGAAAAACGTTTTTAGCGCAGTTTTTTCCTTATTAACTCCGCTGGGATGTTAGTAGAAAGTTAAAGAAAATTTTATTGTAGTCCAATCCAATACCTAAAGTGTGAGTGTTTAAAAACGCTCATGAGATACATGGGGGCACACTCTAGAAATTCCTGAGTTCAGCTACCGCCGTTTCGCTTACTATCAGTTCTAGCAGTTATTACCCAATAACTCTGCAAAATTGATTACTATCCTCCTTCAAAAAATCCGTATTTACAGCCTCATTAATTCTCTGTGTACCAAGTGCTCAATAATGGTCCGGGAATGAGTACGAGCAGCACAATAAATTCCGGAACTGTAAGCGCTACCGCTTTTTGCTGCCGTGAAATGTTGTTTGTCCACGTTCAAATGAACTGAGTGAATTGATTAAATAGAATTAGCCATGTACAAAGTGAATTGACGTAGAGCTAAGGAAAGTTGTGTGTTGCAACGCACCAGATATTTTCTTGTCAAATGTGGCGACATTGATGTGATCTGTGGGGGTGATCAGCCTCCCAAACTACGCTGTTAAAGCTCAGTTATTTTATGTTTCGAGTTTTTTAAACATAACTTCACAATTGACGTCGAAAGTTGTAGCGTTCCGAAATCACTTGAAATGCTCCTATATGGCACGATCTGCACTGGAATTATTGGGTAAGAACTCTGAGAAACGGAAACGAGTGAATCGGTGGTAGTTTAAACTCTGAAATTTATGGGGTTGCTCCTTATGATCTTATGAGCCTGAAGCTCCATTGAGTAGGTGACTAGCTGGACGACCAAACCGATTTTTCTGAGAACGGAAATTTCTAAAATTTATGAAGCATCTCGTTCTCATCATTTTCACGACAATGAGAATTTTGTGGGGCTGTCGTGTCATTTGTAACACACTAGAAATTTATTCAAGATAGTACCGTTTTTGAGAGAAAAAATGTTTTCGTGTTTTGGACCGATTTTTTGCGCTCCGTAATGATTTGCAGGATTAATACGAAATTTGAACCTTTTCAAATCCTTCCCAGGTAGTGTTTTTCGGAGTGAGTAGCCCTTGAAGCGTAAATATCTGAAGAAACTAACAAAAAAATGGTTCAGCCCAGAATGTAACTTTCCTTTCTATTTCGTAGGCCTGAGGAAAGTAATAACACCAAGCGTGCTTGTTTTTATAACGAAGGAAACTCGGTTGATGAGAAATTTTATGTTGCGTTCTGCTCTGGCGATACTCGTCATTCGTTGAATGATTCATCCACTACTTACGTAGAGCAAGAAGAGCCCACTATCTTCTTCCTGCAGTTCTCGAATGTGTGGACGTATCGTACCACTGGGACGAGACCGAACGAAGGGACGCGACATAGGGGGGCAAGAGGCTAACGACATTTCGGTCCCGGAATTCCCCTTAGTCGCTTAAATCAACCCTCCATAAATTATGAAGTCGGATGATCGTTATTTCCGACGTGATTTCCAGGACGAGAGAGAAACTCGATATTTCGAGGGTCGTCTCCCCCGAAATAACTGAACTTTCACCCTGAGCTTTAACCGGCATAGTTTGGGAGGCGTATTACTTTAACAGATCACCTGAACGTTTTCACTCGCGCATTTGACTGGAAAAAGTGCCCGTGGGCTGAGGACAGTAGGAGGAAGTTGAATGATGAACGAAGGAGAACTCGTAAATGTGGAGCAGAATAGCAAGTACTGCAGTCGTAAATTGTCTGAGAGCGAGAAAAGAGTAGGGTATCTAGTGGCACGCATCACGCAACTTTCCTCGCTCAGTTCGCAAGAAATAGTAAAACATAACCCAAAGTTCGACTTAGAAACTGGGAGCGCTTAAAGTTGCGTAATTTATTGCACTGCTGCTACACCACCTTAGTTGGAAAACACAATAGATGATGTCACCACGACTTTTTTCTGTTCAGAATTCTTGTACTATGGGGACGTTAGTATTGAATTAGTAAACGACGTTAGTTTGAATTTCAGAATTGCTGCGGTTGCTTCTGAATAGTTTATGTCCATTGTTAACCTCGCTGTAATCAGTGGCTCATCAGGATTACCATCTCAGTCGTTGTAGGACCTTCAAGCCATTTTTACGAAATCCGTGAGAAAAATTACATTTTATTATTTATATATTATTTATTAACGTATGCGTAACGTATTCGACGATGGTCGAGGTATAAGTAGGAGCTAGCCAATAAATTCCGGAACCTCATGTTTCCATAACCAAGTTCGCATAAACAGAATGAAAATCAGATTTCATTCGTAACAAGAATCGCTGAGTGCACGTGTATGTGTCGCACTAGATATGAAAAACAACGTCCTTCTCAATTGAGCGGCACCTTAGTGTATCTGAATGTCTAGTGAGCCTCGAATCAATTCCTGGGGTTCAGTCACCTTCGAGGGACAAACGAAACCTTCCGATATTCAGCCGGCGGCCGACGGCGGTTCTTCGAGCAATGGAACGGTCCGAGCATCGATCTTTCGTTAACCTTCAGTCATCGATTTGGAGCTGAGGAAACCCACCAGCGGAAATTCCCATGATGAGTCGGTTCAGGTAGTTCTTCGTCCGGAGAAGCAAAGTTGCGCGAGAGGCCGCGAGGCTGTAGCTGGAAACAAACTTGTCTAGCTATGAAGTCCATAGTGCGACGCGCTGGTCGATGACAATGTGGGGTGGAAATAAAAAATGTAAAGAAATTATTGGAGCGACGAATCGAACAGCATTCATCAGCGTCTAGGACATTCAGCGAATTGTACCGCTCTAATTCACTCAATTGTTCACCTAGAACGCAAAACTTTACTTTCCATGCACAAAGTGGTGATGCTTTAGGTTATGGAATTTGTTACGTTCGTCCTGTTCTTTATCCTTGTGGTTTGGAGGAAACTGGAATCGATTGGAAAACACGTGGGCGTTTTCTGCAGACCTTTTCGTTTCAAAGGCCCTTGAGTCCGAAAAACACCTTTTGAAAATATATGGTATAGCATAACACAACTTACCTCAGCCCCACGTACATTCCAGCTGCTAGTTCGAACTCTTGAAAATAAGTCTTAGAAACAAGTAGTGCAAAGCGTTCTGGAATTTATTTCTGCAGCTACTTACGCTACAACCTTCACATGAGTACCACCATGGTACTCTCTCGGACCATCTGCTTGATTTTTCTCAGATGGATCGTGTTATTGTGGAATTATTAGATAAAAACTGATTAAAATGGTTCAAGGTCCGGAGTTATTTCTAATTTTTTAATGAGCGTTAAGAAACTACTGCCGTAGAGGCAGCTCATAAGTCCACCATTCTGATTTTTCGTTTTAAACGATAGTGTCATGAAAGCGAAATTTATGATAGAAAAACTGTACCAAAATCGGTACTATCTGGCATTTCTGATGATTCATTATGCCGCTATTATCATTTCGCCATTAATAAAAGCTGTTTAGTACCGTCGAAAAATTTAAAATAGTAATTTTTGTTTTTGAGAAACGATCACTATCACAACTGTAGTTAACTTTATACCGACCTTGCTCATTTTGGAGTCATACGCGTTGTCTGCCGGCTAAATATGAAATGTGAGTTCATTTGGTCCAGCCATTCTCTCTCAATCGCGTTCTCGGACACAGGTCATTTTCTCTAATCGTGTTTTTCGCACTTCGTAGCGAATTAACACTACTGAAGTCGAGTTTTGTCGATTTCCCCTCATTTCGTATTAACCTGGTAGAACTTTTTACGGGAAGGAAAGTATAGTAATCGACCCAAAAAAAAAATTTGGGTTTTCTTCAGATCTTTACGTTTTGAGGCCTACTGAGTCTAAAAACCCTAATTTCGGCGCGTGGTCCGTGTGTGTGTGTCTGTAGTTCGATTTGCGGGAGAACGGCTGATCCGATTGAGCCGGTTCTTTTTTGTTTTGTTCGTTATTTTTTGTAGACACCAAAATAAGGTTATGGACGATTTCGGCCGATGGAAAAGGGGGGGGGGACGAAAATGTACCAAAAACTAGGGTTTTTCGCAGTCCTGTCCGTATTTTTAGTTTCCGCTACTCAAAGAGTAAGGAAAGTACATGATCGCGGGGAAAAAAAAGGATTTTCTTCGGATCGTTACGTTTTGCGCATCCAAAAAACCTAATTTCGGTTTTTGGTCCGTGCGCGTGTGTTTGTAGTTCGATTGACGGGAGATCGGCTGAACCGATTGAGCTAGTTCTTGTTTTGTTTTGTTCTTGGTTTATCGTAACGCGAAAATGAGGTTATGGGCGTTTTCCATCTATCGGAAAGGGGAATGAGGGAAGAAAATGCACCACAAACTTGGGATTTTCGCATTTTTCTCAAAACGGGCCTCCTTCACCGGATCGGAGATATAGACCTAAATATCTGGTGCGTAGCAAGACACAACTTTCCGCCACCCCTACAAGTTCGAACACCACCTGAATAGGCGGGCGCTATATCTTCGTTCAACGCATTTTTACAGGAACATTTATGGAGAACAAAATGTACGTACTAGTTAGCTGAGAGTACTCCGAAAGTTTGATCGAAATCGTTAGAGCCGTTTCTGAGAAAATAGGAATTCCGATAAATAATATTCGACAAATCTCCTTTTCTGAGTTAACTTGGCTTATATCTCCGTTCAACATATATATACAGAGATAATTATGTTGAACGAAATGTGGGTATGGATGACTAAAAGACACTCCATTAGAATTTATCACATCTGGTGAAAAAGTTACCCTGGAATTTACGGAAATGTTAGAAAAAACGTTATTTTTGATACATTTTGATTTTTATCACGGTTCAATGGACCGTCACAGGAACATTTATTGAATAGAATATGTAGGTATTAACTATTCGAAAACATCCTGTGAGTTTGGTGAAAATCGCTGAAGCCGTTTTGCCAAAAAGCGTAAAAAACCTATTTTTGCTTCAGGGGCCCATATCTCCGTTCACCGTATTTTCATGGAGATATGTATGGAGAAGAAAAGTTAGGTATTGATTAGTAGATGATAATTTGAAAGTTTAATTAAAATCTTTAGAGTCGTTTTCGAGAAAAATGCGAATAACCTCGGTTTTTGGTACATTGTCGTCCCCCAACCCCCTTCCCATCGACCGAAATCGCCCATAACCTTATTTCTACAAAAAATAACGAACAAAACAAAAAAAGAACCAGCTCAGTCGGATCAGCCGTTCTCCCGCAAATCGAACTACAGACACACACACACACACGGACCACGCGCCGAAATTAGGTTTTTTAGACTCAGAAGGGTCTGAAACGTAAAGATCTGAAGAAAACACAAATTTTTTATTTTTTTTTGGGCCTTCGGGTAGCGGAAAGTAAAAAGTAAAAGTGTTTTAGGCTAGTTGGCAAAACCACTCCAAACGATTTTCAACAAACTCACACAATCTTTTTAAATCGTTAATACCTGTATATTGTTCTTAATAAATGTTCCCCTGAGAGTCCGTTGAACAGAGATAAAAATGATATGAATAATGTTTTTTTGAACATGAAGGCAATTTCCCGAGTAACTGCATCACTAGATTTTATGAATCTTATTGAGTCTCTTTTGGCAACTTTTACCCACATTTTGTTCTCCACAAGTATTTCTGTATCTATCTGTTGAACGGAAATATAAGCCATGACAAGCTCGGCTTTAACGATTTCGATCAAACTTACTGACTAGTACCTACATTTTGATCTAGATACATGTTCCTGTAGAAATGCGTTGAAGCAAGATTTAGGGCCCACATATGTTGCTACGTACCAGATATTTCGTCTTGTTTTACCTTATTTTAAGTTATTTTGTGTACCCCCCTTTGGTCTGTAGGGAGAGTGGGTCTGCTTGTTCAGTTTTTGTAGTAGTGTGTTGTCCGCACGTCGTGCAATCCGTGCGTTCGGAAGATGTTGGTTATTTCGTGTCATTTGTATGTAAATGTGCATCCTCTCGTTAATGTTTGTGTATTTTAAGGTTTTGGAAACACCACCACCGGCCGTTTGGAGCCGTATTGTCTCAATAATTCGTTTAAACTCTAAATAAGACGTTCGAAAACCACAAAACACACAAACATTAACGAAACTCCGCACATTTACAAACACAGCACCTAAAATACGCACTACTCTAAAATCCCACGAATGAGAATTTGACGGTACTGTCTTGTCATTTGGAATACCAACTAGTCTGTTACACTTATTTTCGTGTTCCAGGTTGATCTGTAGGCTTTGTATAAAATGTAAGCGGATTTGGTTCAGTTCTCTGCTCTCCACAATCAAACTTAGCCGCAAATGGTGTTTTTGAAGAAAACTCGAAAATCTTTTTTTTTCGATCACATAACTTTCTTTCGCATTTTGTAGGGCAAGCAAAGTTAAAGAGGAGCCGTTGCGATTGACAGTTTCACGATATATCTCTTCAAATGGAATAGTACTGAACTTTTTCACTCCTCCTGGCTAACAATTGAAAGATTTCGTCGAGACGCATCACGCGCCCGCCTCGAAACTGACAATGTGGCGGCTCTCAAAGCATGTCAGCAGTTTCCCATTGCTATCGTCGTCCCTTGAGATTTTTATTATTATTAAACTCTGGTCGTCCCTTTCCGGGTAAGCATCTCGGCCTAACAACTACCAATCAATCATAACTAACAATACAAATCACTTCTTATCAAGTCTCTGGTCCCACTTCCCCAGCACAAGTATTTCCACTTATTTAATGGTATTACGTTAAAATTCAATCTTCGAATGCTCCCAAGGGACCTGGCTGAATTCTCATTACTCGCTCTCATATTAAACTGAATTAACTGTTAATCGATCAGCGTCCGCTCTAGTGCGTCAATTATCGTGTGTTGGAAGAACAATATCAGCGGGTAAGCACCTCTACATGGCATTTTCAAACAAGCGCCGGTTCTATCGGTTGTGCCCAGTTTGGTTAAATACCCCTTCGCCAGAAGGTTTTCATTAAGTTCGCATTCAGGGGGGATGGAGGGTGGTGGTGAGGGTGTTTGACAGGGTCAGAGTTTGATTAGGGCCAGTGCAGTTGACTTCATTGATTGAGTTTACAGCACACACCTACCGGACCGACAATGCGCCACTGTCAACCTTCATGTGGCTGGAAGAGCTGGGAATACACTTAATGATACGTCAAAGATACGAAATATGTTGGTTCAAGGGGCGACTCTTGTCCAGAGGAAGGGAAACGGAAAAACGAGTCTACAAATCATTTCAAGTGTTGGATTGTTGATCAGGCAACTGCACTACCACGACATTAGGACCAGTGGCTTTTGGGCCAGTGGCAGACAACACGGAATAATGCCCACTATGTAGGATCGGCAGCGAGTGAAGGGGTGACGCCCTACATTTGCCGCCACGTAGCTGCTGTCGAGGCATGGGGCATTCCTCCAATCCTCTCCTCCACTTTTTCAGATGGCGCACGTTCAAAGAGTAGAGTGGGTGAGGCAGAGGATGCGCCTGACGCCTGTACGTGGATGCGGAGGCCTCAACACAAGCGCACAGCTTCCTCTCCAGTCAGGCCACAGCCTGCTGGTTCGCTCAAGCTCGTTTACTGGTAAGAGCAACGACAGATCGGCTACTGGTGCCCAAAGCAGCCATCCAGCGCTTCATCACGTTTGCCCCACAATGGGCTAGTAGACATTGCTGCCTCAGCGTACCCAGACAGGCCAGAGTGGGAGACTGAGATAAGAGGTGGTGGCGAGGGAGGTCCAGTACATCTCACTGGGTCACGCTTTGCATGTGCAAAATTATGCACATAAGCATGGCTGGAAAAAGTAGCCGACAGATTGTACAATGAGCCAATAGGCCATTTACTCAGCCTGGACCATAACGCTCAATGGGGCTACCAAACTTAGCAGAGAAGAAGTTCTTGACAACATGCACGATCATAGTTGATTGACCTTTGACAATTGCCACTCAAATGGACACAACAATGGAACAATTAACTCAGGTGGAGCACCAGATTAAGCACCAAAGTTATGGTAAGAGGGGAAAATCCCCTCTGTGGTTGAACATGGACAACAGTCTTCTACCAGGGGACTGGCTACATGGCTTTACTGGCCGTACCTCCGCAGAGCTTGGTGGATGATGTGCGAGTGCCTGTGCAAGTGCATGATTGTGCAGCAACCCTTCCTATGGATCGCAAGATTCCTGCGTGGCCAAAACGTACTTGTCGTTCTGCCAGGACGAGGTGTAACTCGTAAAGTAATAAAGTTCTCACTGCAGTAGTAACACAAAAGAATCAGTGGTTTGCGCATGGGGTTATTCGATTGTTCCTAAAACTATGATTGGTCGACCGTGAAATTAGCAGATTTTGATGTTATCTGTACGTCCTTGAAACGCGTGCACTGCTTTGCAATATGTTTAGTGGAGGTGTACCACCGGATTGCTATTTTCTCCTTCCTCTTGAAACGGGCAGATAAAAAAAGGTCAAAAATAATTCCACTGTCACATAGAGAATTGGAGGAAATCCCATTAGCATCGCTTTTACTGAGTAAACGATCCGCCTAACAGGTTTTAGATTTGAGCTCCCCCCCCCCCCTTGTAGCACACCCCCGTGCCTATCAGGATATCGCGCGCCTGCTGATAATGCGCTGCGACTTTATCAGCTTATGCAAAGTCCTGTCGAGTCATGAAATATTTGAAAGGCTTCAGCAGACGTCGCATCAGGATCGTTCGTAATCGTACGAGGAATGAGAAGAGGTTGTCAGGGAAAAGGTATTCCCAGTTGGTTCGTGACCGCTGTGAATCACGGTGGAGGTGGCCTGTCAACCAGACCAGACGCTGTCCCATGTTGATGGAATCGTGGCTGGTTTGATTTCCTTTCTATCGGCGATGTTGATTCCGGACAGCTCGGATGTGGAACTCTCCTCTCAAGGTGACAATTTCAATTAATGGGTGGTATTTTGTGATTGAAACTTCAGCTAAGCAGCAACTGTATTTATTCGTGCGTTTATTCCTTGATTATTTGCTCAATTAGCGGGACAACTACGTCACGTAAGACTTGTGACAGGCTGCTAATACAGTGATGCAAAGGGATGCCAGTACAGTTGTTCGGTGCAAGCCAAATTAGTGAATCTTGAGCTCGTCACTAGTGGGAGCTCCGTATTGGGCCTTCTCCGAACATCACGTCCCTTTATTTCTGAAGACCTTTGTCCGTAGCTGCCAGAAAGTTCGGCCTGTCTTTTCAGTTATTTCCTAAGATGATTCCCCTTTTCTTTCTGAACTATCCAAAATATCATCTTTCGCCCCACACCCATTCCAATTAATTTACACACACAGCTCTTCCCAATTCACATACTCGTTTCACAGCTCTTCGACTACTAATTTGCACTCCTCTCTCCTTCCCATACAACCACTTCACGTATGAAGAGCCCCCTTGTTCGCGCTTAAATACGCACACTCAAACTCATATCCTATTCCAGATCTTCTTTCTCACACTCCAACTCAACTTCTCCCTCTCGTTGCAGTTCATTGCAAAGTTTCACTATGGCACTATCAAAAGCTACCAACCTCAATTCCAACAAACTACCCCGTTACAGATACAGGACCTTACTGTTAGCTGCACAAGTGATCCCGGAAGTTCGGAAGAGTGACAGGCGGATTAGATACGGACTCAGTTAACAATTAACGTTCTGTGGTAGTGAAACCATCAAAATTGGCTGTACAAGCTAATCGTAGCTCTCCTTCCCTTTATTGGTTATTCCATTATTTCCTCATTTACTAGCGAACTCGCGATGCGATGCATCCCACAACTTTCCTCGGTTCTACGTGCATTCAGCAATTTTTATCGCTCTATCAACAAATCTAATCAGTTTTTCATCTGAGAACTAGACAAAACTAGGAACTTTACGTGCGTTAATGGCCTATAATTTATTAGGTTCCCTTTTATTGAGTGATTAACACAAAGGTAATTTCTGGGACTGCCAACACAATTTGTAAAGGGATCACTGAAATAAATTAGTCGAAGAAACGATGTTAATTTGCATTTCGGCATTTCTGAGGTTGTTCCCGAATATTTTGTGAACCATTATTAAACTTTCATCGCATAACCTGCCTAATGGATCCTGTTTTTACTTTCCTTGGCTCTACGGAGTAGAAAGGAATGGTGAAAGGAGTGATGGAGCGTTGGGGAAGGGGCGGGGAGAGGTCTTGTTGGTCAGTCTTGTTAGTAGTACCTTAGCCGGACTGGCTGTGTTAGGTATTAAAGAAATTGGGTTGTGTCCGCCAGTAGGCAAATACTAAAGTTAACGTACCTGTTAGGTGAGTCCGTCTCCTCTGGCTTGTGAGTTACTGTGGGCAAGCGCTTTCGATGTAAAGACATCATCGTCTGGCCGTTTAGTCAGTACTGGAGTCAGTCAGTTGGTCGTGGTCTTTATATACAAAGAGAAAGGTGAAAGGAGTGATGGAGCGTTGGGGAAGGGGCGGGGAGAGGTCTATCTATCCCGTTTACCTTTCTCTTTGTATATAAAGACCACGACCAATTGACTGACTCCAGTACTGACTAAACGGCCAGACGATGATGTCTTTACATCGAAAGCGCTTGCCCACAGTAACTCACAAGCCAGAGGAGACGGACTCACCTAACAGGTACGTTAACTTTAGTATTTGCCTACTGGCGGACACAACCCAATTTCTTTAATACCTACACAGCCAGTCCGGCTAAGGTACTACTAACAAGACTGACCAACAAGACCTCTCCCGCCCCTTCCCCAACGCTCCATCACTCCTTTCACCTTTCTCTTTGTATATAAAGACCACGACCAACTGACTGACTCCAGTACTGACTAAACGGCCAGACGATGATGTCTTTACATCGAAAGCGCTTGCCCACAGTAACTCACAAGCCAGAGGAGACGGACTCACCTAACAGGTACGTTAACTTTAGTATTTGCCTACTGGCGGACACAACCCAATTTCTTTAATACCTAACACAGCCAGTCCGGCTAAGGTACTACTAACAAGACTGACCAACAAGACCTCTCCCCGCCCCTTCCCCAACGCTCCATCACTCCTTTCACCTTTCTCTTTGTATATAAAGACCACGACCAACTGACTGACTCCAGTACTGACTAAACTAAACGATGCCAGACGATGATGTCTTTACATCACAGTAACTCACAAGCCAGAGGAGACGGACTCACCTAACAGGTACGTTAACTTTAGAAAGGAATGTTTGTAATCGGATGAAATCCGAAACTTCGAAAGTGTAAAACGTGAAGTCATGTTTTACCAGTCCCGCACGAACTGAGTGAAAAAATACCCTTTTTCGTCGAAGTTGGATTATTTATTGTGCTGGTCTCGACATTTTACTTCGTAAGGCTAAAAAAAGTAAAAGAGTGCAAATTTCCTTAATTGTTCAAACCCGAAAACATCAAAATTCGTTTCACGTCCTCCCGATTAGTCTTTTTCAACTCGATAACTTCCGATGCTAGAGTTCAGAGCTGTACCCGAATAACCGTTTTCGTAGCTCCCTAGACCGTAAAGATCGTCAGCTAGGAACATCAATTAATGAGGAACGGAAAGTGCTCACATCGCGTCACAGCGCATTCCTCATCCCCACGTATCCAGCGACTTTCGTTACGCTAGTAACTGGTCCAATTTGTTTTTCACTCATTTTATCTGAAATTCACGTAACATCACTCTCTCTCTCCCCCCCCTCACTCACTCTCTCTCTCTCTCTCTCTCTCTCTCTCTCTCTCTCTCTCTCTCTCTCTTTCTCTCTTTCGTTGGAAGAAAGCCCTAATATCGATCAAGAAGAACTCAACAATTACTTATGCAAATTAGGAACTCAGCAAACAATTGACTCCTCCTTAACATCAGACTAGGAAAATTTAGCATCAAAAAACATTCCTACGTTTCAGTTTCGACCAATCACCCCTGGAGAAGTGGAAAAAGTAATAAAAGAAATATCATCGAACGCATTGGGACCTGATGATATTTCTTGCATTTTAATAAAAATAATCTCAGATAAGGTTGCTGATATTCTGGTACACCTTTTCAATTTTTCAATAGAACAAAATATGTATCCACATCAATGGAAGAGCTCATATGTTTTACCTATTAATAAAAAACCCCAGCACTAGAACACACTGACTTTAGACCAATCACACTAATAAGCTTCCTCGCAACAATTTTTGATAAAGTTCTCAGAGTTTGTTGAGGAGAATAACGCACTCGATATGTATCAATCTGGCTGCAGGAAAAATTACAACACTCAGATTGCACTGATTAAAGTGACGGAACGACATAAGGAAAAGCATGGATGATAGCAAACTGACAGTTATTGTCAGCCTAGATCTCAGCCACGCTTTCAACAGCCTGGATCTTGAACTAGCGCTAGCCATTCTCAGACAAATTGGATGTCAGGATTCCGCTCTCTTATGGTTCCGATCTTACCCGACTGGACGCAAACATTGCGTAAAAACAAGCTCTGGACAGGTGTCTTCCTGGGCAAAGTTAAAAAGAGGAACTCCACAAGGAATGACTTTTTCGGCTCTGATTTTCTGCCTATACATCAACAAACTTTCAGATGCAATCTCAACATGCGGCAGAATTATATACGCAGATGATCTCAGCATTTACTTAACCTGCAAACCAGAAGATCTCATTGACGCGATAGAGATGGTCAACCAAGATTTGAAAAATCTGTCGAATTGGTTCACTAAGCACGGCCTAGTTCTGAACCCTAAAAAATGCTGCAGCATGATAATAGAACATGCCAGGCTACGCGCAAAACTTCCTCTGAGCGATTTACCAAATTAGACGATAAACGACAACAAAATAGAATATGTTACACAAACTAAATGTTTAGGAATCGTGTTACAAAATGATCTATCGTGGACGTAACAGACATGCATTATAGTAGGGAAAGTGCACTCACTGCTTTATGCATTCAGAAATCTGCTGAAAACAATCGTGAAAAAATTATTGTTTAGAACCTTAATTATGCCTTATTTTATGTACAGTGTATCGGTGTGATCGGTGTGATCTCAACACAAGCTGTCGTGTCAAGATGCAGAGAGCCTTAAATAGTTCCATCAGATATATTTTAAATCTGAAATATGATGATAAAATTCGTGATAAATTTAGAAAACAACAAAGTCTCAAAATTAATGAATTAATACTATACTCTATGCTAGCAATCATATTCAAAACTACTACAACGAAACAACCACCATATCTCGCGCCACAATATTTGAAATTTTCACAAATTCATAATTTAGAAACCAGAAACAACGGATAATTAATGAAGCTGTAAGTATTAATTTTTGAAGAAGCATAGTAATTACTTTTGCAGAGTTAAGAACCTTTAGAACTGTTAGTAAGCGAAACGGTGGGAGTTGAAATTTGGGAATTTCTGTAGTGAGCCCCATGTATCTCATGAGCATTTTTAAGCACTCACTCTATAGGTATTGGATTGGACAACAATACCAATTGTTTTAAACATTCTAGTAACATTTTAGCGGAGTCTATAAGGAAAAAACCGCGCTACAAACGCTTTTCGTCGAAAAGTTTGATAATTTATTGTGCTACTCTCGTAATTTTCCCACAAATGAGAATTTCATGGTATAATTGTCTTATTAAAAGCTATCAATGTAAAAAATGTAATCAAAATCGTTAGAGCCGTTTTTGAGAAAAAAAATATTTGGTGTTATGATCACTATATCACTATGATAACTATAGTTAAATTTCGGTGAATTTTGTTCATGCCCTTATTTTGGCGTCCCATGATGACCTGCGGGCGAAATGTCAAGTTTGAGCTGATTTGGTACGGTTGTTCTCTCTAAAAACCCCGCTAAAATCGATTTCGCCGAAAAGTTTGGTAATTTATTATGCTGCTCTCGTCATTTTCCCACTAATGGGAATTTTATGCTATAATTGCCTTATCAAGAGGTATAAATATAAAAAATTTAATCAAAATCGTTAGAGCCGTTTTTGAGAAAAAAATATTTTGTGTTTTGATCACTATGATAACTATAGTTAAATTTCGGTGAATTTTGTTGATGCCCTTATTTTGGCGTCCCATGATGACCTGCGGGCGAAATGTCAAGTTTGAGCTGATTTGATACGGTTGTTCTCTCTAAAAACCCCGCTAAAATCGATTTCGCCGAAAAGTTTGGTAATTTATTATGCTGCTCTCGTCATTTTCCCACTAATGGGAATTTTATGCTATAATTGCCTTATCAAGAGGTATAAATATAAAAAATTTAATCAAAATCGTTAGAGCCGTTTTTGAGAAAAAAATATTTTGTGTTTTGATCACTATGATAACTATAGTTAAATTTCGGTGAATTTTGTTGATGCCCTTATTTTGGCGTCCCATGATGACCTGCGGGCGAAATGTCAAGTTTGAGCTGATTTGGTACGGTGGTTTTCTATAAAAACCACTCTAAAATCGATTACGTCGAAAGTTTTGACAATTTATTGTGCTACACACACACACACACACACACACACACACGCGCGCGCGCCGAAATTAGATTTTTTTAGGCTCAGTAGGGTCTGAAACGTAAAGATCTGAAGAAAACCCAAATTTTTTTTTGGGCTGATTACTATACTTTCCTTCCCTTTGGGTAGCGGAAAGTAAAAAACCCTGCAAATTATTACACAACGGTTTATTATTCAGATAATCAGCTTGACCTAGCATTAATGCTCCGAGACCCATCCTGTTCGATTCAGCATCGAAAAATATCATAATGAAACCCAAAAAAAGGTCGAAAAGAACTGAATCGTAATATTAAAATAAACAAAAAAAAACCGCAAGTATCTAGAAAAAACTGAATTTTAATATGAAAACATGCACGCTAAATACTAATATCAAAATTTAACCAAAAATCTATGAAAAACCCCAAAATGAGAATGAAACGAAAGAATCTAAGAAAAATTGAATCGTATTAAAACCAAAACGTCGGGGAAATTGGAACGGGGGCGCTCGAAGCAAAAGGCGAAAGGGGAGTTGAGTGGTGAGCGGGAGGCGGAGTCGTTGGGAGGGAAGCGAGCCGCCTCGAAAGCGGTTGGTTTTTTAAAGAGACGGGCGGGGCGGGAGGAATTCAAAAACGACGAAACGCTTGAAGCTCCCGCGTTGTACTGCGTTTCGTTAATTTTTGTAACCGTTTTTTGTCCATTACAACCACGGGCTTCGTCCGATCGGATTGCCGAGATGGCGGGCACAACTAGATACCAAATCGGATTTTTGGGCGAAAGAACGAATTTTTTAGACCACGTTAAAGGCACAAAACGGCCCGGATGGCAGATGGGGGACGGTGGACGGGGCACAGGGGACGGCGGACGGGGGACGGCGGACGGCAGAGGGACATTGCAAATTTGGAATCTCCATGTCTTGAAACGTAAAGTATCAAATTTTGAGGGGGGGTTGTAAAAAATGTTTCGTGACCGAAAACATAGGGTTATTATTTAGAATGAATAACAAACCAAAACAATCGAATAATAAAACGGAGATGTTGTAGAAAACCAGCTAAGAAGAAGAAGAAACTAAAACTGTTGATGCATTTGTATTTATCGTGTTAAATTTTTAAATTTCTGGATAGGTGTAAGAATGGTCGAGTACGACCAAATCTCGCCAGATGTATTAATAAAGCCGTCATTCAGTTCTAAACGAATGTGTGGCGGAGTGTTTGAATTTCCTAGAAAAAGTGGCGAGGTTTGAGCAAAAAATGAAATGAATATTAAATTGATAAACATCAGTAATAGTTTGTAAGGGCGTAGTGAGATTGCGGTGTTATTGACTTATTGTGCGTAGGAATCTAGAGTTGCATGGTTTCCCTTACTACAAGGAATAATTAAGGCCACTTGGGAAGTGTGATTGGGCACTGCCCCGTTGTCTGGGGTAGCAAACTCACAATCAATCAAAGGCGAGCACTACTGGCCCAATCTAAGGGCCCTCTTCACCAATTGCGTTGATTCCGTCTAGAGTCGATTAACCCGCTCCCGCCAAAAAAAGGTCTTCGCCAGACTGGGTTAAGCTCTAGCCCTGATCAAACGTTAACCCAAAAAAATTGGGCGGTTAGGTCCAGTTAGCTCTTATCTTTCTTTATCATATCCGCCATGACCGTGCTCCATCGAATATTCTCTTGTATTAATAATTTACATATGTTTTGGACTAATAATAATAATAATAAACAAAGATGCTGTTTACAATTGCGGAATTATTGTAGTTGCTTTTCCACCACGATGATACTCTAATATCTTAGATTATCGTCATTTCACCGGCGCTTCAAATGGATATGAGAGCGTTCCGACGACTTCAAGATATGAACTTAAATTCTGTTGCGGAAAAATGGATTACGATTGTAGTTACTGACAATTACAAGTTGTTGTTCGCGTAAAATATGTGTTGAGCAGTTTTAGAAAAAACTGTAGACGTCATGTCGCCGTCAGAAAACCCAAAGGTAAATGGCTTACCTGGGCGGATTTAAAAGCAGATAGGGAGGAAATATCAAATAATAACACACTTTTACACACAAGTTAGTGTATTAAACACGGTGATTCTCCCTCCTTAAAGTTAAAGTTCCTTGCTCGTAAAAGTTGTAACCTCACAATTTCGAGTTTTATTATTACTTCAGTTCTCATCTTCTTGTACCACTTCCGATTTTCCCTGTTCACACAAAGCATTCTCCCGGACTAATTTGGGGCAGTTGGAGTACGCGTATTGGCACTTTATGCTCTTCGCCAGTTTCAACTTCTGCAGAGATTAATGCGGCCACTTTGGCTTCCGGCAATTATAAGAAACAATAATTTGGTCAAATGTGGATCGTTGAGGGTTGGGCATCTACGGGATGTACGGTTAGAGGGCGGTTTACGTTTACACGACACATGTTTACAGGACGAGATGTGGAACAGTTTTCCTTACTTTACTGTAACCTCATGAGTCCACTGCCTTCTCGATATGGCTTAATCGCAGCGTAATCACGGCTATCCTAACCGCATCCCTCATTGATCTCGGCTAGCGTGGTGGGAACGAAACAGGCTAGCTTTGATTTACTTATCTAGCAGTGATCAACTGAATCACGATCAGCGCCGTTTTGGTGAAAACGGTACTACGAGAGCTGCGTTCCTGTGGACTCACCAAGGCCTACAAGACCCCACTAAGTGATCGAAGGACAGTGGACTTGGCCTTAGAGTGTGCCGGGCTAGTTAAGTGGACATTACATAAATAGGAAGCGAGATGTAAACGTGGCGCCACAAGGAAACTGGCAAAATGAATAAACCTGCCGTATGCATCGACTGAGGCTTTCTTTGTGGTATTAAGGTGTTGAACCCAAACTGGTGGTTGTTCTATCGTGGAACTTCCTCTTATTCTTCTTTCCTTCCCCCTCCCAATTCTTCTATCCCTAGAGCAGTTGTTGGGCATTCTGAACGCCCTCCCCATTCTATTAATTTTTGCATATTTTGTTTTCTTGTTTGAGCACCGTCTCATTTAAGGTTTTATGTTCGGTGCGTAACTAGTTTCTGTTTAATGAAAATTTAAACATAATTGCAATTTTTATTTTTGTTGTATCAGTTTTAATTTTTAATAATTTATTAGAGTTTATTTTTTAAGTTTTATTATTATTTATTTGATAACAAAGTTGGTGCTACTGAAGAACGAGCGATACCACGTGGGTCTAACTCTTTCCTGGTGGTTAAATGAATTATCATCGATCTCTGTCTTGCCCCTCCCTCAAGGGACTCTCAGAATGAAGGTTTTCCTCTAAAGGTTGAATGATAGGAGTAGATAAGATAAAATCAAGGTGATTAAATTGAGAGTATTATGTGTCGCAATAGATGGCACCACCACTCACATACTGCTGACACTCCTCTTCCATACGGTCGTCATCCTATCGCGCGAAACTTCTTTCGCCCTTTTCTCTGTCAACAACTCATTTCTAAAGAAAACCGTGTGTAGCCTCGTTCCTCATTACTTTCCAATTCTCCAGCCCTGTCCTACCTTTTCAACTAAAAACATCGCCGTCGTTCTGACGCTTGTCCGGGCATGAGGCGTGGCGCCACACCTATAGGCGATTCCTGTGGGCGGTGTAGACCTCGGCATTAACTTCAAACGCACCCTCATCAACGCCCTAAGCCCTCGAAGCTCACAAAGCCGCACAGACGGAATGAACTAAGCCTCTTTATGACACTTTCCGTTGATCCTGGGGTTTAATTACAATCTCGCTCTCAATCCAATCGAGTGAGCCGCTAACGCTGAAATCCTGTAGCCGAACGCAGCGAGGAGGAATATTCGATGCGGCGGAACACTAAATTTGCCCAGTAGCTTAACGCCGACTACTGGGGCTTATTCCTAGAAACAAATTTGGCCTTTCGCTACAGCTACAGTGAGGGTACACGACACGAGAAAGAAAATATCTGGTGCGCAGCAATGAAGCAATGGAGATTGAAATGTACGTACGAGCTCTTTGAAAGTACTGCGTGATTGGGTTTGAAATCGGTATAGTAGTTTTTCAGAAAATTTGAAAACCGATAAATGAATATTGGGCACATCTCGTTTTCCGAACTATCAACAGATAGAACAAAATGTAGGTATAGGTTGGTCGAATACACTCCATTATATTTATTCCAGTTATGCCATTACACGGGAAATTACAAAAATGTTCAAATAAAGATTATTTTCGACCCATTATCATTTTTATCTCTCTTCTACGGAAAGTCAGAGAGTCATTTATTGAGAACAATATATAGAGAATACCTATTTAAAAAGATCCTGTGAATTGAAATCGTTGAAGCCGTTTTGCCAAATAGTCTAAAAAACCTACTTTTGTTTTTTAGGCCTTTATCTCCCCTCGCCGTTTTTGCGTGGTGAGGAAATGTTAGGGACCAACTACTAGAAGATAATTTCAAAGTTTAATAAATGCCGTTAAAGCCGTTTTTGAGAAAAATGCGAAAAGCTCTAGTTTTCGGTACATTCCCTTCCCCCATCCCCCTTTCCAATCGATTGAAATCGCCTCTAACCTTATTTTCGTGTCTAAACAAGATAAAAAACAAAACAAAAACAACCAGCTTAATCGCACCAGCCGTCCCCATGCTGAACCTGAAGTACCTATGATCAGATCCTGAGAAGACTTGCCAGTTGGATACATTTATCCCCCAGAGAGTTTTAACGTTAGGGTTAGGTTAATTACCGCTTCCCTGTTAGCAATTATAAAAGTCGGTCTGTTTCCCAGATTTAGTACATCCACATTCTTAGTTATGTGTCTTCTACGGTTAATGTTTTTACTTCCCCACATGGTGAGCTGCGCTTTGCACGGCAACAACACCTTGGATGTCAATGTCCATCAACGTTCTGACGATTTTCTCCAATCTTGTGGTCGGAATGTCTTCATCATAGGATATACCGACGCTACAATACAACCCTATTCTCATGTGTTAGCATCGTCGCTGTAAAATCGCCAGAACAAAGCATTCAGAGCGGAAAGAACTTATTGCCGTAATTAGTGTAAGGACGTGAGAGCCTACTTTTATAGTGAAACACCCCCTTATAACCCGACATCGAAGTCATGCCACCCTGTTCTTAACTATTCAATCCAATTTTAGCATATGTACCGCCTAACCGAGCACCTGTGTGTACTTGGGGCTGAGAAAATTTGGAGCGATTTGCACACCAGATATTTACAATTTGTCGGACTGAAATGTGAACCTCGCTTAAGCCCGTGTGGGGGTTGTAAAGCTCAGAATCCTCACTGCTTCCAAAGAACCCTTAAATCCTTCGAAACGAAACCGGTTTCTCCTGTTTTAGAAAACTATTCGTCGGACGTAGCTTCAAATGGCCTTCTCACATTTAACGCAACCATTATTGATTGTCAAAGTGGCCGGTCAAGGCCGAACAATCAATTGAGCACTGAGACCTGCGATATTTCAATTAGGTCCCCGTCACAAACCCGCAACATCTCCTCTTTCGCACGTTTCATCCTCGTTTTATTTTCGAATTTAACTCGCTCTCTTATCGTCGTTTACAACCTTTTCGTTTTGCGTGTTTCAGAAAGAGCTTTTCGCGGTTAAAATGGAATCCAGCGACGGAGGAGCGGGAGGCGGCGTCGATCGAAAAATGTCTTCAGCCTCGACGTCTTCGATGAAAAATAAATGGCTGAAGGCATTCAAAAGTCTCAAGACGCCGCCTCCCAACGGTAAAGAGGGCGACAAAGAGAAGTAAGTTGTGCTCTATTTATTTCTAATGCGTTTAACTTTAGTGCAAGCTGATTGAACACAGTAAACACTGAGAAGTCATTTAAAATGTCGATGAAGTCTTGTCTCGGAGACAAAGAAGGGGTGACTTATAAAGCGAGCCCATTTACTTATTGCGAACTCAATAAAATCAGTCAGATACCTAGTGTACTTGATGTATTTCATTTATTTTTAATTCACTCCAATCCTGTTGGTGTATGTCATTTATTCCTTTCTTTTGTAGTTTTTTTATTGCGAGTACATATTCTTATTTGCGTTAATGTTTATGTATTTTATTTCTGTTTCAATCATTTATATATTATATGGTTTTAAGACATTTTATTGATTGCATTCGTACTTTTATACATTTGTATTTTATTTATTGTTTTCTGTTTTATTTATTTTATTTACTTTACTCCATTTCATTTTACTTCATTTAAATTTTATCTATATTATTTATTATATTATAATTTGTTTATTTTATTTATTTCTCATAAATTTTGTGTATGTCATGTGCGTTCGATTTACAGCTTGAAATTTCATTCGTGCTTCATCGATTTTGTGTATTTTTACTTTCTGCAACCCTCAGAGTAAGGGAAGTATAGTGATTGTGTCACAAAAAAGTTGGGTTTTCTGCGCGCTTTTTGGCAAAACAGCTTGTTCTCAATAAATGATTCTCAGACTTTCCATGGAAGAGAGATAAAAATGATAATGTGTCGAAAATAATCTTTTATTGAACATTTTTGTAATTTCGCGAGTGACTGCGTCACTGGATTTGATCAATCTAACGGAGTGTCTTTAAGCAACATGTACCCGCATTTTGTGCTCCGTGATTATTTCAGTATCTATCTGTTGAACCGAGATATCAGTGACGATAGTTCGGAAAACGAGATTTGCCGAATATTAATTTATCAGTTTTTCCATTTTCTCAAAAACTACTCATACGATTTCAAACGAACTCACGGATTACTCTCAACAGACTCGTACGTACATTTTGTTCTTGATAAATGTTTCTGTAGAAATGCGTTGAACGAAGATGTAGCGCTCGTCGAATTTACGGGGGTTGCTGAAAGTTGTGTGTTGCTACGCGACAGATATGTAGTATTTTATTTACATCATATTTCATCTTCCTGATGCTTAATTTCATTACATTTTATTTACGGCTTAATTTACGGCTTAATTTACGCTTAATTTACTTAATTTACTGTTCTGTGTCACAAATTAACGCAAAATTTGAATTTGCCGCCAGTTTTACGTTGAGTTGTTGGCAACCCTTATAAAAGAACATAAAACGCTGAAAGTTTAGGGTTAGCGAAAATGGAGAGTTATGAGATTCATCAACGTACCTTCATTATTGTACAATATTTTAAAAATAATGAAAATAGCGGCCGCAGTTCAAAATTGTATACAAAATACGGTAAAAATAGCGTTTAACCACGGCAACTATGAAAATATTGGAGGAAAAAAGACTGGATCAGTTGGAGAAGCTATACACACCAGTGTCGTCCTAAAAGAAGCCATTCAAATGTCAATATTGAAGCAGTAGGTGAGAGAGATGGTGAACACCCAGGTAACCTCACCTTGGCCGCCACACAACGCTCCATTTTCACTAACCCTAAACTTTCAGGTCGCAGATTGTTCGTTTTTCAGGATTGCCAACCAGTCAACAACGCAGTAATGGTGGAAAAATTCAAATCTCGTGTTAATTTTGGGAAAGCGTTTAATAGGTAAATAAATATACATCAATAATAATACGGTATAATTATAACTATCATAATAATAGTTTTATACATTATCGCAGTATTTAAAAAAAAGGGAGGGGGGTTGAGCGATGAGAAGGCTGGGCCATATCCAATCTTACAAGATGAAAAGTATACTGGTACAAAATAACATGAGGAGCGTAAAGAAGAGAAGAATGACGTCTGAAGAAGCATCATTCTTCGTTTTGTCAGTTCTTTTCTCATTCGTCGTCCTTCTGTCCTTAGCGCTCACAAATTTCAATTTTATATCGAAATACGTGTACGGTCACTATTCTGACACTTTTAGTTGGATTGAAGGGCCCATTGTTGAGTGGTACCACTTCGCGCTTTCACAATGCTTCTACATGCCTACACAGTTGCCCTTAATGCACTCCTGTACAGTCAAGTTCTTGAAAAAAGGTGTTTTAATGACCAAAAAAAGTTGAAGGTATTGACAAAAATCTTCAAAGACACTTTTGCCTTCCTTTCTGGCTGAGGTGGGCCTCCTCATCGTAAATCATGGAGCAGCCTTCTGCTAAATTTGGGCAAAGTGAATCGTGTTTTGTAATTTAAGGCGCGTTCGTTGTTGGCATCTTCGTGTTAATCTGTGTTCAATCATAATATTAGTTGACATTAACCTTGAATGTGCCCAGAGCGTTGCAAACACTTACTGCAACTATAACAACGTATTAATCCACCTAGCCTTTAACATTATCCAAATTCAACCTGACTTTGATGTAACAGTACTAATCTCGCTTGGTTTTCTGTTTTCCTCCCTTTCCCCCCCTCCTTCAACCCACTTTTTGTTTCAAACCTCATCACCCGAATCCAAATCCCCACTCACCGCCACTTGTTTTCACATCCTCTGACGTCAACTGCAGAAAACACCAAATGTACCACGCAGTATCGACAATCATTGCGATGAGGTAATCTCTACGTTTTTGCGTTTGTTTTGTTTTAGCCGCTAAGATTTGAGTTTGTTTTGTGAATTTGAAGAATACGCTCTGGCGACCACGCTGCTTTCCACTTCGCAAAAATTTGTGAAATCGTTATTTTTTTGTGGATCAGACTCTTTCGAATTTTCCGTCTTCTTTCGCTTTTACGACAGTCCTATTACACCGCATTTTTCTTCCGGGCACATTTTTTCTCTTTCAAACTCAGTGTACTGCAATATTTTTTTTACAGCACAATGCTGAATGAGTAGGAAGTTGACTTGAGGCGACGAAACGGGATGGTACGGAAAATTTGAGTCATTGAATTGTTTCGGTTCCGTTGATTGGGTCATTGACGACGGAAGGTCTGATGCCAATAATTTTGTTTTGCTCCCCATGAAAACGAGCATCGAGTATTTGACAAAACTGTAAAAGTCGATTTGAAGATCAATGTTTCACTCCTGTTGACCGCAATAGCACTTATGAGTTTACTTCCTTCTGCACAATTCATTTTGTTATGGCACTGGGTCAAATGAATTTGTATATTGTTTCATGTCTTCGTTTGACTGCTCAAGCGTGGAACTATGCGCTCCCTGTAGAGAACACGGGGGAAGTCTTCTGCTAGATTAAAGTGGGTTGCATCTAAATTCTCTCGTCACATGACAGCAAATTATAGAAGAGCACACCGATCTTCGCTACGCCTGCAGGTTCCCCGGGGTGAGTGTGATGGTGGGGGGGGGGAGAGAGAGAGAGAGGATGCGGTTTTCAATCTTGATGATGACGTAAACGTGTACAATGTGAAGACATTTTTGAAAATAATCGATGCGCAAAACATTACGTGCCCGTTTAACGAAAGGAAGAAAGACCCTGGTGAACGGCGGACGACGAAATGGGACTGAAATCGGAGGTAAGAAGGTAAACGAGGGGTTATGGAGAGAGGAAACGGGTTATTTGTCATCACTGACGATGATTCCAACGGACAACAGACACCGAAACCGAGAGAACAAACAAAACACTTCACCCAACAGTCAAAGGGCAGACGTCAATGTTGTCTTTACACACTAGCTGACTGCACGAACGCTTATAATTTTACTCCCTTTCGGATCTTTGTCTTTTTACTTCCCACCGGCTCAAGGGCCTCAACACTGAACAATTCACTCTTTGAAGTCATGTCAACGCCATCCAGTTGCACTCGCTTACCACAAAGTTACTATTCCCGTTTATACAGTGGCGATAAGTGAGGAATTTTTAGAACGCCACTTTCACGTGTTGCGTTATTGCGGTTTCACGTTGAGATAACTAAAAGAGAATCAGTATATAAGGGAGCGTTTCATCTCCACTGACAGAAAGAACACAGGGCAATACACTCCCCTGCAGCCGGTGGACAGCGTTTCAGTTTGAGAGGTCATTTTTCAGTCCAACTGACTGCTACAACGCAGGACGTCACTCCTTGTAGGCTAACGAGAAACGTTGCCTATTGCACTCAG
This sequence comes from Pachypeltis micranthus, assembly GCA_020466155.1. Taxonomy (NCBI): domain Eukaryota; kingdom Metazoa; phylum Arthropoda; class Insecta; order Hemiptera; family Miridae; genus Pachypeltis; species Pachypeltis micranthus. The sequence goes on along the minus strand of CM035770.1, from coordinate 51,095,126 downwards.
ATACTGTACCATGATGTGTACAGTTATGTTAAGTCGGTTCTTTAGTTCGCCACTCTCATTATTAAGGTTTTACGTTGAGACATTATGAGAGGATCAATGTAAAAGTGAGTGTTTTGCTTCCACTGACAGCAAGAACGCGGAGCAATTCACTCCCCTAATGGGTGGATTTCAAGGTTAACGCAAAGACACAAGTTTACATCCTTCTACGGCGCAAGGCTCAACTTCAAAGGTACTTCTCGTTCCTGCTGACTGTTGGAACACAGGGCAATTCACTCTACAGTCAAAGGGCGACATTGCTGTGGCACTCGCTTACTACACAGACATTGTACCCCCATTTGTACAGTTTTGTTCAGCCTCCGTTGGTGAATTTTGAGCGTGCCACTCTCGGTACGTTGTTGTGCAAGTGGTGGATTTCAAGGTTAACAGTTCACTCCTGCTGACTACAAGGGCATTTGTAATTATACTCCCTGACACATATCCGGGTCGCTGCTCTATTAACTTCTCAATGGTCCACGTGAATTACAGTGGTAATTTTTCGCTCCGATTGACTATTAAAACACAGGAAAATTCACTCCCAGGAATCAAAGGAACACTTCCCAAATTCATGTGATTACTGAATAAAAGTCGTGATGTGGATACATCAAACCAATCAAGTTCTTGGAAGTTGTGTCAACTACTTTAAAAAAATATATACGAAAAAAGTACTGTATTTCCAAAGGGATTTTAAATTTGTCAACCAGTCTCCTTTTTTACGCTATCGTCAGCCCACATAAAATGAATGGAATGAAAATTCACTTTGGAGGCATTGCCGAGGGTGCAGAGAACAACAACTCAACCGTAAAAAATATAATATCCCTGTGGTTCCTATTTTATAACGGATTTCCACCATTCAGCCGAAGATGTCGAGAGTTTTATAGAATAGAATTATTTAGCGGAGCGATCAGAATGTACTCGAGGCCGAAGAAAGTCGTGCGATGCGTAACACCAACCGTTTTGAAACGTTCTCGTCTTATTACAATTCAACAAATAAGGGTCCCTCCAAACGACTTTTCGTTCTCGTTGTGGAGGTCGGGGAGGTCTGAATCTCGATTGCGTGCTATCGATTTTCGCTCTGACGCTCCGTTTTAATTTCCGTCCTTTCCATCGCAAAACTCACGCGACATTCCCCCGACTCTTGTCACTTATTTCGCGTGATTGAGGGTAAACGGGGGGGGGGAGAGAGAGAGAGAAAAAAAAAAAAGGTTCGTGTCCGGAGGATCTGATTCACTAAAAACTGAAAGCGAAGTTAAAATGCTAACCGGTTTTCATCACGACAACCTGAGGGAGAGGAAGCAAGTCGCTACGATGACACGTTCGTGGCCGAGGCCACACGATAATTATCTCTTAGACTTATTACATTTACAACGTAAAAAGATAAGTAATGAAATCTTCAAGTTTAAAAGGCGTGCAAAAAACTCAGTTTGTCAAAATAGTTTATGTATCTTCGAAAACGATTGATGAAAACATCCGCCATGAGTTAATTGCAAGAAATGCTTGAGCGATCATTGTTTTTTATTCAAACGGTGTTTTATTCATTTTATCATATTTTTATTCATCCTTATGTTCGGATAAATACAAGAATAATGATACTAAAACAATTTAAAAGCAGGGGGAGATATTTAACACAGTTCATTGGCACTAAATCAAATAACAAGCCTTAGAAATCTATTACATTGAGGAAAAATTATATCCCTGAACACTTCAGGAAAACATGCACTTTGTTCGTTTCTCTATTCACGTTTTAAAGGCTTGTGTTTAACTCTACAAGACTAGACAACTAGACAAAACGGCTGTAGAAATCAGCTCAAATTTGACGTTAAACCTTCACATCACTCACTTCAGCTTGAGGTTTCTGCCAAATCCGGTCCTAAACTAACTATAGTCATCAAAACGACAAATAATTTTTACTTTGTAGGAAGGAAATGCGTGGGTGACGAACCATATGAGAAAATGGTCTGTGTGAGATAGAAAGATAAAGGCAGAATCAACCCAAATGTCACATTTAGTCTGCAGATCACCACGGGATGCCAAAATGAGTGTATTCGGCTCACCTCTGGGCGAATTAGTTCATTGCCTTTGGCTCTAACAGGGACCTTTCCTGAGCATTCATGTCCAGCTGTCCCTGATCTCAGGCCTTTAAAGTGGTTCCCTATCCGTTGAATAAGCCTCCCTTCCTGACAAAACCTTTCCGAAGGATTATTTACGAAGCCGACGACGGATTTTCCCCTTTGGAGTTTCGCCTCCTCCCTTAGGCATTTAAACTCTGGCGTGATTTTCCAAAAACTACCCCAAAAACACATAGTGGATTTACAGTCCTCACAGTTACTCGCTCTCCGCTCTCATTCTTGCACCAGTTCACATATGCAGTGACCACATCCATGCTGCGTCAACTCTGTGTCTCTTATGCTCTGTTCTGTTCTTTACCTCTCTAGTTTACAAGTATTATAATTAGTGTCCTCTCTCGCGCTCATCACGTCCGTTGACTTACTCTTTGAATTCAATCCCAACCTCCCCGTCTCGTGCACCTTGCACATGGTATGAGCGGAATCGGTCCAAATTAAGTATAGTTATCATAGTGATCAAATTTTTGGTATCGACAGTTCCTAGCGACTCTACCGACAGTACCGTAAAATTCTCATTTGGGACAAAATTACGAGAGCAGCGAAATAAATTATCAACAATGTCGATGCTAATCGAATTTAAAGCAGTTATCCATTTCCCGCTCATATGATACTACCCTTCCAAAAAAAAAAGCAGGGTGGTAGTGCCATAAACCACCTATACTACGAGAGTGTAAATTAAATAATTAGCAGCAACCCCAGAAATCCCGAAATTCCAATCTCCACCAGTGTTTGAACCGCAGAGGAGGGATTTTCATTTACTTGGCAACCAGTTATTCAAGTAGTAAACGAAAGAGAAGAAAAATTTAATAGAATATTTGTAATAAAAAAGAATGTATGTACAGGGAAATGGAATCGGGAGCTCCTACTATAATAAGATTAATTTTAAGCGAAACTAATCTAAGTTAATGTTCGAGTTGAACAAATGCCCGAATAAAAAGAAAGTTTCGTCTGACCGTAATTGCTAAGACGTTAGAAAGGCAGAGGAAAACGATCCAGGCGAGCTAGCAGGTCAGAAGAAGATGATGGGGCATATGGAGTGATGTAGATCATTGATTCGCAAATTGCAATTGCTGACGACCAATAGTGGGATACTGATAACCTAGATATTTTAACAAGTAGGCCAAAAAATGAGAAGCATGCGTGCGGGTAAACGAAAAGGTGAACTACGACAGTTTGTAGGCGAGGGCAGTTTGGGCGTTGGAACGACTTGAAGAAGAAGGGGTAAGCACGTTCGATCCAGACGCGTTTTGATTACCGTTCACAAATCTATATTGTTATTAAGCAAAAACGCCCCCTAGCTTGGCGTTAACAACCACTTACTAAAATGTCTCACAGTTTTGACCACGTGATTCCAAAAGAGTGAACTTGATCCTTTTCAAAAACCATCGTGATAATTTCATTAATCGTCATGGCATAAATAGGAACAACTTATTAAATGCCAGAACCTCAACCGACATCTGTTTTTATGCACTAAGTTGAGCTACGTTGTACTAAGTTCATATGAACTGAATTGAAAACGGATTTTATTAGTTGCCAGAGTTATAAATATCGCTGAATTCGCGCAGGGTTGAGGAAAGTTATATGACGTTTTTCTCCAAAACGGACGTATCAATTTTGATTAACTTTCTTGCGCGGGCAGTTACAGGTCGCATATCGACACTATAAAGGTTTCCGTAGGCAAATGACAAAAGCAGCTCTACTTTCGTCATAGTGTTCAAAGTGTTACTTAGAGGACGAGAGTTTAGATCGTAAGATAATTTGGAGCCGCCGGAGACTTTCTGGAATTACTTTCGTTTCATTCCCTAAATTTATAGCAATGATTATTCTATTACTCCAAAACATTAAACACCTGTTTTAATACTGTAAACAGTACTGCTGAACTTTCTCATCATACAAACGCGTTATAAACGACGTACGAATGTTCTAAGTTGATATTTTCCTGCTTTGGCACAATGTTGTAGTTGATTTTGTTTGTTTCAAGGAGGAATGGGAAAGACGTAGCTTTGGCGAGTGGCGACAGCGCTCATCAGTTTCAAGAGTACACTTACAAGAAAATCACACCTTGCGACGTCTGCTCTCAGGTTTTAAGAGGTAAATTTCTGCACTACACTAAACATAATCAGTACGGTTGTTATATCTTTAGGTTGGTAGGGGGGGGGGCCCTTCTTCAGTTACCCTATGTGTGTACTCTCTTCAAAATGTCACTGAGTCTTGAGTAACCCTTGGTTAGAAGATTCTTTCAACTTCTGAAGGTTGATGTCGGTCACCAATCGGACGTTTGTATTTAAATTGAGGCCAGTGGCTGTGGCCTCAGCAGGTGCTTCCTTTGAGAGAGCATTCACGATTGGATAGCACTCTGCGCCACACAGTAGACGCATTTACTTCCAACGACACAGGAAGGTTCAGTTTTTTGTGCCCCACGCTTTAGCGTTCTCGGTTGGAACTGAAGGCTTTACTTTCGTTTTCTGCCTTTTCCGAGAAGAGGACAACCCTCGGAGGGCTTTCCTCGCCGTTTTTTCATCAAACCTCTCTCAGACAATGCTCTTTGCGTGAAACTTTACCCAGATTCTACCAATCCACCGCTCTTCCCTCGTCAGCCAACGTTCATTCAGTGTCCCCGTGAACTATTTCTTTCGATACTGCCACACTGTGGCCTAGGGGCTTCAGAGAACACCAACCAGTTCAAGTTTCACCCTGCTGCCTCTACAACCCCTCCTTTGAAACTCCACACGTTTCCTCACAACACGCGTCCTTCTGAAACCCTAAACTGTTTCTGGACTTGATACACTCGCACCAACATCTTCAGCTCCCTCATTTGTCACAGAATAAGCTCCCTTCTCCCTCGTCAAACTTACTTACGGGACTAGTACTATTTTTACTTGCTATAGTTTGTAGTATTTGGAATTTTTGCGTTGATAGTTACTCCTTTATTATTAGAACATTTCTTCCCAATTAGCTTGGGTTTCTCGTAAACGTTGGTTTGTACATTCCAGGACACACGCGACAAGGGCTGAAGTGTAGACTGTGTAAAATGAACGTTCACATTGACTGCCAAGAAAGGGTCGGTAAATGTCAAACGAAGTCTCGTCTCCTGCGACGGCAAAAATCTTCTTCTGAAATTGACAGCCGAACTAATCAAACTGAAGAAGAAGGTAATAGCTCATCTTGAATACGTAACGTAGTATAACGTGTTTGAGGAGTTTGTAATGATAACTATAATGATGACTGCTCGAATATTTAAACTGTACTACTAATGTAAATGTTATTAAGTGAGGACTACAGTTTTTGTTGTGGTCGCAGCTCTGAAGGCTCCTACCGATTCCTATTCGATTTTTCTGAGAGTTGTCGGAGTGTGGTGAGTGGGAGAGATGTTGAAGCAGAGCGGACATGTTGATTCATTCAATCGGATGCCGTACAGAATTATATTGTTAACTCCTTTTCTAAAATAAATTGCAAAGCTCCTAAAGGTGTTTATTTGATTGACTGTTGACTGTGTCCTCCTTACACCATTCCCTGACTTCAAGACGTCAGTGTCATTGCTGGGGTTGAAATCAGGTTCTCTGCAATTGTAAGAGCAAATGGGTTTAGAAAATACAAATAAAATAAACTAACACACTTCAAAATAAAACCAAATAAATCATATTTTTTGAAAGCTGGGTGGTTGGACGTATGCCCAAGGATTAGACCCACTTCGAATCAATAAGTGAGAGGGAATAAATGACTTCTTGTTCGCTCAGAAATGAAAGTATAACGGGACTAAGACACAATTAACGGCCAATCGAATAAAAGCCTTCAGCAACTCACTTCGTTTATTTAACAACTGAAAAACGTAGAAATAATCAAAATCAAGTAATTTTGACTCGATAAGGACAGCTTGTGGATAATGGCAGCAAATAAAATGGAACGATGTGTGCGCAATTCTCCTCAACTGGCCTTCCTGACTTCACTCTTTTCAAATTCAATTTGATGGGAAGATAGCCATCAGAATCATTGAGAATCTGTGGAGCCTGCAACCACTGCAAAGCTGTTAGTCCTCACTTCGCATCGTTAAGGCTCGTGAAAATTGCTCTGCTCCACAGTTTGCTAAGTAGGTTCGGATGGTTTTGCATGCGAGCAACAGCAGACAGCATGGATGTGACGCTGCATGAACCTCGCACAGCGTCAAGTGTAGTGAAAGTATTGCACTTTCTCCTGAGAGCAGAAGCGAGAAGTTTCTAACTTCCAAGAACTTATCAAGCACACCACTGTGTGGAGGCTTGGATCATGAGAATTAAGACAAAGGGAGATCGACTAGGGCAAGCATTAGAGCAGTTGGCTGATCACCAATAATCAGAAAAGAGCAAAATTGTCAAACGGCCTAACAAAATGCTCATTCGCAACTCGTCAAGCGAACCTTGCTCCTTCGACGTTTTGTTTCTCGCAACGTCGATAAAGTTGGGAAGCTCGATCGAGAGGTTTATAGGTCAAACATGATTTTCCAACCTGTGAATGCAGTTTGAACCAAAATGGCATGGTTTTGTGCTCGAAGTGTTGGTTTTAAAAAACAATGTTTATTGCTCTAATTTTTCGAGTGTTTTGTTTGACGAATGCGTGTCAGGACCTGGTGGACCAAACCCAACTGATCAAGGGCCACCGTCTCACCCCAGGAATGAAGATCCTGCTTACACGATGGGCAGAGATAGAACTCAAGCCAGCGGCGGATTGTCCCGCCGACCGAACCAAGCGCCCTCATCCCACCACCATCATTCTCATCAACCTGCCAGCTCAGGTAGTGCCACAGTAACATTTCTTTCTTTCATTTTTTTTCTTATAAATTCAACACTAGGTAGAGAACGTATAGGGCTTTCTGCTCACACGGCATATGTCGAAGAACAATATTTGGTATAAACCATACCTTATCCTTGAAGTCTGATAATTCAACACTCATATTACTCTACGGGCCAAGATGTGTGAAGTGTGAGAATTTGCTTCCATCGTAGTTTCCTCCGGCTAATGATTCAAGTTGATTGTACTGGCCTTAAGCCGATCTGTCTGCAGAGCATTCGAGAAGTTTAAGGAACAAGATGAATTCCCCAGCTATCTCCTTGCTACCGCACATATCACACTGGGCATAGCCACAATTCACTATATGCTTCAATGAAATGGTCAGTCTGGTGTTTGACGGACATATACAACCTCGTGATTGATGGGGAAAACTGTCTTGGAATCGCCGATCGCTGCTTGGAAACACTAGAAACTGTTGAAAGAAAATATCATAGCAGAAGTAGCTTACTGAGCCTCTTAACTTTCATCACACTGAACCAGCCAGTAGCTACAACCTCGTTTTCCTTTATTTGCCTCGTCATGAATCGAGGCATCTAACATCTGTCGATAGTCTCTTGACGAGTAGCTTCACAAAGTCACACTTTTCATTCCTTTAGCCCTACAGAGGAAGGAAAGGAAACTTATGCCACTAGTTGAATACCAAAATACTTTCTTCGGAGATTCATAGCTTGAAGGCTCTTGAGTACCAAAAACACCTTACCAGAAACTTTTCTGTGTGCTTGTGTCTGTCAGCTTTTTCCTGTGAGTCATCCTGGGACGCCAAAATAATGGTATGAGCTAAATCGGCCCAAAACGATCAAAACACCTACTTGTTTGCTCAACAGCAGCCCAAACGGTCTTGATTGTTTTTTGGTAGACAGTTCCAGATAAAATACCTTTACGAAATTTTCCTAAGAAAATGGCGAGAGCAGCACAATAAATTATGAAACGTTTCAACAAAACACGATTTTAGTGCTTTAGTTTAACGAATAAACCCTGATCGACACACCCTAAAGCTCACTACTTCAGTGCCTTTTTGCTGACGAGTTGCAACTGCTGTCCTTGAAGGCGCTTTCTCACGAACTCACACGGGATCAGGTTTGAGCTTCTCAAACGCCATCTTTGATTCATTCTCTTTCTAGTTCTTCCTAGACGTGTGTTGTGTGATATTTTTCATGGCCGCAATACTAACGATATCGTTACATTTTCTTTCCTGAAGACAGTAAGACATAATTAGGTAGCACCGAGGCAGTATATATAATCAATGTCACCACTGTCACTAATTGGCTTATCCGAGAGCAAGAAATTTTTGACCGCCTTCATCTCTAATGATCACGTGACACAGTGCGCTCGAAAAATTAAATAGTTATCGGCAAAATCATTTATTCAATTAGCGAAGAGCTAATTTACCTAATTGACAAATTCAAACGCAATTTTGGCGATGCGTAGAAAACCTCTGCCGCTAATGTTATAAACTAAACCTTTAGGTATCATTATCGGCACGATTAGTCCCATTAATCTCCAGCTACTTCGCGCAACACATCAAAAAACTTCGAGTATGGTGTACTAGCTCTAGCTTGTGCTATGTTATTGTTTGAAATTCGTCTCAGCGAAGCGCGAGAAAAAGTTCGAATGAAATCGGCAAATGCAAACTTGGACCACTGAGTTAATAACGTTTAGAAAAACGAAAACTTTCCGCATCAGTTTAACGGAAGACGGGCTTTTAATGGCATCTCGTTGGTTAAATTGTAATTATAAGAAACAACTCAATTGAGGAAAAAACGGTGGGAGAAGTGTGACAGACAGTTGGCAATAAACCAAACAACCGCCTTTGGGAGCTCGTATCATTCATTTAGCAGTCGGGGAAAGTTGAAAAAAGTACATCTCTAGACAGACTTCTCTAGACAGGCATCTCTAGACAGAAACTTCTTACTTTTTTGTTTTCTGCGAATCATTGCGTTTCAAAGGCAGACCATTTGACCAGTAGAGAAAAAAAAATTATTGTTCTCAAAAATGATTTGAAAAGTGTTTTTTTTTTTTCAAATGGTCCGCGCGTGTGTGTGTCCGAAAGCAGGATTGCGAAAGGTTGGCTTATCCAAATCAGATGTACCGCCTGACTCCTATACTGAGGCTGGAGGATGCCAACATGAGGGGTGTTCTACAACCGGCTGAACTCTATGTGGATCTCAGCACAGAAATAACTAGGCCACCTAGCGAGATGGAAATCCTCGTTAAAGGAATGTGACACGCATCCGTTTTCCCCCAACATCCGAAAACGCCTTAGAAGATAGTGGGTTCGAGTCAGACCACTGGACGAGCCAAGAAAGACTCTCCACCTTCCACGTCTTGCGCCTCCAGTGTGGACGAAGCAAGCACTTTTAGAGCGTTTGCGAAGAAGGTCATGGCCAACGTGATCATAGTTGATCTGTCCCTTCGAAACTTTCCACCCAAGTAAATAGATAGATCAGATGGTACTGGATTTCTCAGGTGGACGAACCTCCACGCAGTACAACTTGAGCAACATCTCTCCACCAGGAACTGGCAAAATGACCTTACCTCCGCAGGTCTGGTTCTCTGGATGCTGCTTAACTGCTCCATGATAGTGAAACCACAAATTCCATGACAGTGAACTGATAAAGCTCTCTTAGATGGTTCAGGAAGGTCATTTGATAAGTAAACAGACCTGGGTTCAAAACTAGTCACAGTTACCATGGCGATCAAAACGTCAAACAGTTTTTTCTCAAAAACCACGATAACGATTCGAATCACATTGTGTGTGTGTGATCCACTTAACACAAATAAATTTTGTTGGCTGACCTGTATAAAATAATAAGGACCGCACCATGAAATTCTGGAATTCAAACATCGGTCGTTTCGTTGGTTGCTTTTTTGGCACTGTAATTCACACCACTGGAGAGCAAAAGATTTTGTTGATAGTCTTGCGAATCACCGATGCTCAATCAATGCGGTGGCATAAGTAAGAGCAACTCAATACACGTAGAGATAAGCAGTTATACGTTGGTTTCTGGAATGAAAACGACCGCTAAATGCTCGTGGAGCCGAGGGAAATTGTAATGAGAGTTGCATGACTTATTTAATTTTTTCGTCCTTCGACGGATTTCTGAATGGTTCTTGCGTGGAAGTCGCACATTTAGACAATGGACAGCCTTAGTTGAAATTAATGTATTTATGAGCCTAATCTGAAGAATAGTCCTACTTCTGCACGTCATAACAAATCGTCCCTAACATGTCGGGGCGGAGTTGTGTACCCTCCAGCCTCACCGTAGGCAGCCCCCCCCCCTCCCTAACACTTTTCGACAGCCCTACAATACAATGAGACTCGTCCCCATCCCACCATAGCGTAACAATCATCTAAATTTTCACACATCGCGCTAAATGTTGTTTTACTTTTGCGATCTTGACACATCACTCACATCAAACTGTTAACTCGAAAAGCATGAAAAACACACCACGAACTTATTCGAGCATGTTGAAGGAAACACAGTGCACGGATTTTTTTACGTTCTCTCAAATTGTGTTCGTGTTTTATTCTCAATGTCACGTTTTCAACTTGCAGAAATTGACATTTTCTCCTACACATTTTATTATACTAATTTCTCTATATTTTTATACTAAAAGCTTTTTTTAAGTCTCAATTTATTTTTGACGTTCCTACGATTTAATTCTCCGCTTCAATTGAAATGATCACGTTATAATTTAATTGCACCAATAGCTTTCTTTTTTTTTTTGTACAACTACGAGCTGGAGTGTTTACGGAAGTAAAATCGAAGAAATTTGGTTCATATTTGATGTGTTTATGTATTTTGGGTGGCTCAACACACGAAAGTTGCCTACTGAAATATCAAAATTGTGGAAGATTTGTCGTCTACATCTCGGAATCGGTGGTTTAACCAATTAGTACATCGACTATGGAAAGAAGGCATCGTTTCCTGCGTTATTCACGTGTGTGACGTTTGTACGATCAGCGCACTATGAAGTGGCAAAAAATTCAAACTAAATCACTCACGACGAAGTTGTGGATACCTATTTCAATAACAAAACGGAGAAAGAGCGATTGCCTATATCCACTAAATTTGAGTTACAATGTTGGATAAGTTTCAACGGTTAAGTCATCATCAAAAAATATCTAAAATTTTATCATCTAGAAGGTATAGTTGTATAAACATCGAAACAATTTTAAATCTTCATAAGGCTTATTTAAAGATAAAATACAAATTCAGGATGGCGTACATTAAAATGTTTTTAATGCGCGGGTGTTGTGGGCGCAAAGGGCGGGCATTTTTGAGGAAAGAATTAGGGAGCACGAGGAGGATTATAGTGATGGCAAGAGTGTTTCCGCTTTTCCTTTGCTGATGTGAACGATCACCCGTCATTCCTTCACTTTTGATCGAACAGATAGGCAGGATGTGCTTGAAAATTACGGAATTATCTAAAGTAGCGGTTCAGATAAATGTTTAATGGAGATTTCTCAAAGTTTTCCTCCGCTGATGGCTTAATTTCTGTAATAACTTGGTTTACCTTATTGTAACAAACCCTCTTCCCCGCCTCCAAACCACCATCCTCTGCCGTCATATTGTCACTGGGAAAACCAAATCGACCTTTCACTTTATTTATTTATAACATATACGGGCAGTGCCCAATTGAACAGTGAGAAAAAAATAAATAAAAGTAGGACATTATGAATCACAATAAATTGGCACAATTCAGTCGGCAGCACTCCCGAGCCACCAAACGGAGATCACAATAGCCGTCGAATTTTGGATCTTTCGACAACTACAGTAGGTCCACCGAAACACCGTGTGACAACCTATTCAAGTCCTCCTGAAAGCGCACCATGGGATTATTGCGTAGATAGTTGGTCGAAAAGGTATAAACATAATAAGGCTGATGGAGTCTAGTAGCGTATGGAGGGGCGTAGAAGTTCAATTTGGAAAGCAGATACAGACAATCCAGTCGACCCGCTGTCAACCCATGCAGGAGAAGGATGTCCGCCTCACGTCGCCGATTCTTCAAAGAGGACATGCCTTCCCTACTGAGCGCCCCTGCGTAGGAAAATTCCTCCCACCTATCGCCTCTCTTACAGGACACATAGCGCAGGAAGTGGCGCTGGACACGCTACAAGGTATTCTTGGCATTGGTATACCACGGTGACCACACAGGGGAGGAAAACTCGAGAGGTGTACGGACAAGGGAGGTGAATAGCAGCTTAAGGGCGTTTGGTTCCTTGAAATCCCTCGTATTTCTTTTGAGAAAGCCCAGTTTTCTCATTGCTTTTGAGCATATTTCACCAATATGGGCCGAAAACGTAAAACCTGAATCGAACAAAACTCCGAGATCCCGCATCAGGGTTTTACGCTGGAGCAACGCCCCTTCTATAGAGTAGTCATGCTGTGAGAGTGACCACTGAGCACTTATCAATATTCAGTCTAAGCTCATTCTTCAAACACCATCCATGCAAAGCTGTAAGAGCATTCTGAAGAACCAAACAATCGCTCATTGAGACCACTCTCTAAAAAATCTTCATATCATCTGCGAATAACAGATGTTTCACTGTCCCCTCAAACAGTTTACTCACGTCATCAATGAAGATGAGAAATAGCAAAGGGCCCAAATGAGATCCCTGGGGCACACCCGATGTGGCAACGAACTAATCAGAGACTATGTCCCTCAGTCCGGCAACCAGACGACGATCCAGCAAATAACTCCTCAGCCATGCAAGTAACGACCCAAAAAAACCAAAAGCCTCCAGCTTTTCAAGGAGAATCGCATGGGAGACCCTGAAGGCCTTAGCAAAGTCCGTATAAATACTGTCTACCTGGACACCATCAGCGAACGCTTCCATGGCTGTATGTTGAAATGTCAACAGATTTGTTGCAAAAGACCTGCCAGACATGAACCCATGTTGGTGCAGCGATAGATAGGGACGCAGCAAAAGTGCAATCTGTTTCCCCATAATCTTTTCCAATACTTTAGGTAATGTGATCAGAGAACGAATTGGACGATATTGGTACATTCTTGCTCTGTTGTCACTTTTGGAACAGGAGTCACATACGAGCACTTCCAGTAGTCGGCAACCACACCCAAATCCAGTGATCTCGTAAACAGAGACAATTGGTTCAGCTAGCGTATCAGCGCATTCCCTCAGAAGAGGGGGAGGCACACCGTCAGGGCCTTTTTGGAAGATGTTCTCTTTGTTCATTTTCGTTTTTTTAAAATTTATTTTGTTTGAAACAATTATAGTTTAGTTTAAGATATTCCTCACCGGTAGGTCGTAGTACTTTAACACTCATTGTTTCTTGTCCTCTCGCTTGCACTCATGGGTGCTGTGAGACGTACACGCGGTCGTCTGAGGCGGCAAACGTCTGGCGGTAAGAAGCTTTCATTTACGAGAAAATTCTGATGTGCAAGGTTCCTCTCGATGAGATTGGTGGTGAATTTAGTGAGAATAGCGACGGGTGCGATGTCGAAATCTCGATGAATGGGTTCGTTCCTGACGAAGTGCGGAGCTCTGATTATGCGCCGTTGGAGGGCCCCGTTCTATAGTTGAAACTCTTATAAATTGCGATTTACAGCGCGTATTCTCATTGCGTTCTAGTTAATGATGATAACCGTCGAAAATTAACACTGTAAGTCAAATTTAGTGGCTATAGACAATCGTTCTTTCTTTGTCACCAGAAATTTAGCGATTTGAAAATGAGGGGAATTGCGGCTCCTTCCCCAAATTTTACTTTCCAGCGTCTAAAGAGTAAGAAAAGTATAGTAAACAAAAGTGTGCCTCTATTCAGACCTTCACGTTTTGCGGTCTGAAGTCACATTACCGAAAGAACTGCTTCGCCAAGTGAATCTGATTGGCGTGAAAATGAGATAACGAGCGAATTCCATTGCCGAATGAAGTTATTTTTCTCGAAAACTCTAATCATTTCGATTGTATTTTCCAATTGATTTGGATATTTTATTTATTAACTTTCGTCGTCAATAAATAAAATACGAGTTCCCCTTTACGCGCAAGAAAACGCTGAACGAACCTAAAAAAGAAGTTCATCTTTCAGGCGGAACAACTGATGATGAAATATGATGAAAAACTGTTCATTTTTGTCTAATTTTTATTTATTTCATTTTTTCACGTATTCTTATTCAGTTGCGCTTTATTTATTTATTTTCTGTGCAGTGGAACAAATCCTTTTTAACGTCGTACAAACTGTTCCTTTTTGTAGCTTTTATATGTTTATTGAATACCCGTTCTAAAAGTGCATTTCCGTATTTATTATATTCAGTCGTGTTTGAATTGTGATTTATTTCTTTGTTAATTTACTGTACGGGTGGGTGTTAATTTAATTGACCACGCGGGGTTTTAATCATTTACATTCTACGGGGGTTTCCTAATTTTATAAGGTCGATTTTTATTTATTTTTAAAGGTTTTCCTTTTTTCGGGGGTGTTTTATACATTTACGTGTTCGTACGAGTGATTAATAACGATTTTCTAACTTTCCGGCAACATCACTGTTGGTCAGAGGCGTTTATTGACTTAATTCCCCCCGATTTCAAACTGTCCGACAAACGAGTGAGTTATCAATTGGGTTAATCGTCTAATGACTGCCCCTATTTTCCCATTTGCCACTGTTCAGTATTCCAACTTTCTCGTGGAATCATTTAATTTCGTTTTCTCGTATTTAATCGGTATTTATTCATTTATTCGCCCGTGCTTTTTTATTCATTTTTGGTCAGTTTTTACAATGGCTCTTGTTCCTCAACCTTATGCTTTTTACTTTCTTTACCTCGTGCAGAAAAGTCATATAATCGGCCGATGAAAAATTACTTACGATCTCGTTTTGAGGGCTACTGAGTCCAAAAAACCGCACTCTGTCTGTCTATGTGTGTCTATGAACCTTATTGGAAAAAATAAATTTTGGGGGCCAAAATAAGTGTTTGAATCAAATCGGGTCCAAACAAACTATAGTTATCTTAATGATCAAAGGCCGAATTTTGTTTTTTCTCAAAAACAGCTGAACAGTTTTGATTACATTTTAGTCTGGACGGTTCCGTATAACGCGGCAGTACTATGAAACCTTCATTTGTGGGGAAAATGATGAAAGTCAAACATTTCGAAGTCAATAGATATTTGCGAAATTTCTCATAAAGTCTGCTCAGATGACATGCGTTCTTAGAAAAATCAGTGTGGTAGCCCAATAAGTTACCTATACGGTGAGTATTTAATAACGCTCATAAGGTAACTTATGCAACCACAGAAATTGCGGAATCCCGACCACCGCTGTTTCACTTGCTACCAATTCTCACGGGTTTTTTCCCAACAATTCTAAATCTCTAGAACAAAACCTTGTTAGCAGTCTCTCGAATCACCTACCGCTCAATAACCGTCGTGGCATGAGTACGAGGAACTCAACAAATTCTGGAACAACACCACATTCTACGTTGTCTGGTGCGTCGCACCAGATATTTTTACTTTCCTTGGCTCTACAAAGTAGAAAGGAAAGTTGTGTTATCGGTTGAGAACAGAATTTTGAGTTTCATACCCTATTTGGGAAAATGATCTGTGTGTGAACGCGCTTGGGGGAGAACGGCTGAACCAAATCAGCTCAAACTTTATATCTAGCCCGCAGGTCACCATGGGGTGCCAATCTAAGGGTAAGCGCAAGATCTGCTCAAAAATAACCATACTCATCATAGTGATCAAAACATCAATTTTTGTTCTCTCAAAAACGGCTCTTACGATTTTGAGTTAATTTTTTATGTAAACAGCACCAAATGAGACAGCAATGCCGTAGAACTTCCATGTGTGGGAAAATTACTAGAGCAGCACAATAAATTACCATAAAAAATTCAATTTTAGCGCAGTTATTGTCTTATAAAGAAAGTAGCAGTCTTTACGTTTAATAACGCTTATAGGATATATAGGAACTAATCCAGAAATTTTGGAATTTCCACCGCCGCCTTTTACTTACTACCGTTGCTAAAACTTCTTACCCAATAACTGGGAAAACTCATTATTATCCTGCTCAGAAAAATCGTGTTAACAGCCTCATCAACTCTCTGTGTAACGATTTCTCAATTAGAGTCAGGGCGCGAGTACGAGCAGCACAATAAATTCAGGAACAGTAAGCGCTACCGCTTTCTGCCGCTGTGAAGTGTGTTTTTTAAATGAACTGATTGAAAATAAACTGAATTAGTAGAAACAGCTAGGAACACGTATAAATTGACGTAGAGCTGAGGAAAGTAGTGTGATGCGGCACTGCTGATATTTTAAATTGAATTGGGCCGTACTTATTCGTTTTATCTGGCTATCTTTTATTTAATTGCATTCGGTCGTTTATTGAATTTGAATATTATTGCGTTTTATTTTTTCTTTTTATTCAGCCTTTATTTGTGCGTTTTTTAATCTATTTGTTCCTTTGTAACAATAAGTCAGAGCTGGGACGTATTTGAACCTCACTTATAACTCCACGTTTGATGAAGCTCCCCCCCCCTCTCTCTCTCTCTCTCTCTCTCTCTCTCTCTCTCTCTCTCTCTCTCTCTCTCTCTCTCTCTCTCTCTCTCCTTGTTTTTTCCCTCTTGACTTAATACCACAGTCGGACATGGTGAACAATATCTTCTTCTCTGGAACAATTTCTCAGATTCGCCAGGTGAAACTAAAAGAAGAACCCGTCTCTTCGGGCTGAGGGGATTCGGATTCGGGAAAAGTCAAGACCGAGCCATCTCACTGCCAGAAAGTAAAAGCTCATGCTCTTGTAAAAACCCCTGGAAAACTTGCGTTTTCGTTGTTGTCTCGTGTGATCAGGTTTTTTTACTTTTTGGTTTGACCTTTGACTATCATTTTTTTAAAAAGCCTGGGAATGACGAGTTTTCTATGGAATAAAAATAAATTAAAATATCATTCACAGCAACAACAACAAAAAAAAGAATGCAGACAAGAGCGTTGTGTTCCTTCCCTTTGTTTGCTATTATTCATTGTACATAAGAGACGCGTTTGATTCATTCATTTCATTTCATTCACTCTCCTTTCATGAGACACCTTAAAACAAATTGGCGTTAGTACTAACAGGAATGAGGCGCCACGCAGCGCCGTTGATTGTTGAGAATGAGGTTGCCTTTTTTTTTTAAATGCGTTTGACGGACTGGTTTCGTTTAATAGCTGATTATTTGACAAGACACAAACTGTTTATTAACGTTATAATTTTTTCATTTGCCGTTTATTTGTTTATAATTTAATTTCTTCAATTTTATCTATTTAATGAATATAATCACATGGGCGTACAATCCGACGAAGTAAATGGAGTACAAATATGATTATTTATGTTTATGCTCCTTATTTACTTATATTTCACCTAGTTCATTTATTTTATTCAGTTGCTCATTTATATTTGTTTTCGTCAGCATACAACATTCATTTACTTCAAATTTTACATTTATTTGTTCATTTTTTAATTTTTTTTTTGTAACTTTATTTACTCACTTTATCATTTTTAACATTTACTCTTTTTCAATACTTTCCTCGGCCCTGCGAAATGCCAAAAAAAATTTTTGTAATGGGCTGATTTTTTTTTAGTCTAGTTTTTATCAAATGTTTAGGCTTCTTAAGGTTTCTAGTCCGAAAAACGCCCTTTTAAAAAACTGTCTGCCTCCGATCGCGAATGGGGCCGATCGGTTTAATCAAATCAGTAATATCCAGCCTCAGATTAACTCGGGACTCAAAGCCTCAGATTAACTCGGGACTCAAAGCCTCAGATAGACTCAAACCAACTATCGTCAAACATCAAATATTTTGGTCTCTCAGAAACAGCTCGAACGATTTCGATTAAAGTTTTTTCAAGTGTGGACAGCTCTTGATAACGTAACGACCAATTTTTTTGAGAAGATGACGTGTACAGCTCGATAAATTATTGAACATTTCGGTGAAAATCGATTGAAGTACAGTTTTATATTATAAATTACGTTTAAATGACTATAAAAATTATTATAAACCTCCGAAAATCCAGAATTTCAACTACTGTCGTTTTTTGCTTATTACTTTTTCCTGTTTTCCTTGTAATTCCACCACCATGTGCTCAAATTTTTAACAAATATCATGGCCTCATAAATGTGCATAAATTTTTACTCAATGAAAGTTGTGATATAAGTAGCCCCTGCCCCAACCCAATATATTCCGGCACCTCAAAAAACTGTGTGTCGATCAAAACACCAAATATTTTTGTCTCTCAAAAACAGCTAAATAAACAGTTTTGAGAATAAGAAATTTCACTAAGTTCATACAAACGGATTGGGTTGGCTGCGATAAAAATAGCTTAATGTGCGTAGGGCCGAGAAAAGTTGTCTACTGCGTCGCTCAGATTTGTTTTTTCTTTGTATTGAGAATTCCATTTTATTTATTTTCAATTCTTATTTATTTATTCGGGCAACGGGCACAATTTTAGTAATTTTATTTTGTTAGGGAATGAGTACCAGTGTGTGAATAAATGAGGGAACAAGTTTATAGATAAGGGAAACAGACATTAGCAGCAGGGACCACAAGTGTAACTGCTAGGTTGCAGTTAGTACAATAACGAGCAGAGATTCAAGATGGTTGTGGGGATGAGCGATGAATTGGAGTTATGGGAAAAGAAGCATGCGTTGGGTGGCGAAACGGGTAGTAGTGATGGGAGAATAGCTCAGACAATTCGACTTCAGGGTGCAATTGTCGCGCGGGAACTTTCACTCGTTCCAAGCTTTTGGGTCAGGAAAGGGGAATCAGGCATAGAGAGGCTACCACCCGTGGCCATTACTGCCTCAGCCACATCTAGCGCCTTGGTCTTCTGATGTCCATAAATCAAAGGCGCTCGCTAAGCCCTGCCGATACAGTTATTGAGTTTTACAGCGACCAACGGGTTGACAATCTGATCCTGGCCTCGTTTACCCCTCCAAGACCAGGAAACAGCAATGACTCTAGACCTAAGAAAATTACTATAAGCTTCTTTAAACTTGAGCATTGCTTCCTGGACTTGGAGTTCTGAGCCGATATGGACCACCCCTCGCTTTTCTTTTACAAACCACTCTACCAGACATGTGGCGGTGTAAGAAAGTAAGGGCTCCCAGGCTGCTTTGTCTGTAGCCTAGGGGACAATTAACCACACATGGTTTCACAGGAAGCGAGTTGATTAGCTAGGAGACTAAGTAGATTCCATAGAGTTGAATCTCCGTCTGTTTTGGCTGTGACCGTTAAGAGGACTTGACGACTCAACTTTACATACTCTTCCCCAAACCTACATGTTCCCTCTACTCTGATTAATTTCTCCTTTCTACTTTTCGCAGCTCTAACGTAGTGGGATAGGGCAAATATTCAGTTGCTTCAGATCTTCACGTTTCAGTGGCGTTCAAAAAAACACTATTGGGGAAAATGGGTCGAAACGCGATTGAGAGAAAACGGTTGCATCAAATCAACTCAAATTTCATACATAGCCTGCAAATCACTATGAAACAACAAAATAACGGTATGATCAAAATCGGTTCATCAATGACTAGCTATAGCAAAAAAACTAAAAGGCTGTTTTTTCTCAGAAGTGGTTCTAATAATTTGTTTTACGTTCAGCTCTCTCAAATCAATGGACAGTACAATAGAGCGACACAATTAATTATCGAACTTTTCAAAGATTTTCAACACGCATTCTGAAAAAAACTACGGCGGTGGTGCCTATACGATACCAGTTCAACAACGCTCGTGAAATAATTATTAGCAACCCCAGAAATTCCGTGATTCAAATTACCGCCGTTTCACTTAACACCATTTTTCGCAATTTTTACCCAATAATTCCAAAACAGTTGACAGGAATCTTCTTTAAAAAATCGGATAGACATTCTCATAAATCTCCTATGCATTTATAACTCATTAATGGTCGTTGGGTGAGTAGAAGCAGTTCGACAAATTCTGGAACATGCGCTACCACTTTCTAAAAAAAAGAGTGACAAATAGGTTGAGTTAGTAGTGACGTGGGAGTAAGGAAATTCTGACGATATTTTTAAAAGAAAAGTATTCCCACAGCCCAGCAGCGTTCATGTTTTCGATCTCCTCCAGCTTTCCGCTCTTGACTCGTCCAGTAAATAAATTCCGCCACATTTCCCACGTATTTCTTCTGCTTATTTCAGTGTGCTTCAAATCGCCCCATTTATTTAGTTTCTCGTTTGTTAAACTCGTCCCGCCTTCTTTCAGCCGAAGCGGTCCAGTATTCTTCAGGCAAGCGCCCCTTCGGGATGCCCTTGGTCTTGGGCGCTGGTTCGGCCGTGTCGCCCCCCACTCCCGTTCCCACTCATTCTGGCAAAAGAACCCCATGATATATTAGAATTAATTTTTCGAATCCAAAAAAAACAAAAAACAATCGTTTACTTACAAAAGAGAAAAAACTTCTAATTTGGACAGTTTCGGGGTCAGTATTTACTGTCGAATAAAATGATCAATTTTGTGATTGTAACCCCCACTCGTTTTTATTTTGAGCGTGTAATTTTGTTTCATTTTGTCGAACCGAAAAATTCGGAATGTTGTAATTCATTTTAAAAAAAAAGGTCAAAAAATGCTATTTCGCTACGGTATCCTCTTGAGTTGTGGGTAACGCGAATGCCGTTGCGTCGAAGGGCACATGCCTCTCGATTTGTTCGTAAATGTCGAAATTATTAAATTATAACTGTAATTATTCTATTTATTTTTTGTTCGCAAATATATTTATTTGAAAAAAAAGTTTTAAACAATTTAAAACCGCTTCGTTCAGACCATCATCTGAAAACGGCTCGCGGTGAGTATTTTGTGCGGTTCTTCTGTGTGGATATTAACTGATTTATAATTATTTACGTAACACCTAACTCGCGAGGTTTGAACGTTTTTTTTATGTGTGCGTGTTTACTATTTTTGTTCACTAATTTACTAACTCAGTAACGAAAAACAGCGACGGATAATCTCGTTCGTAATTCACGTGATATACAATCTTTTTATTTATTTAAAAGGGTCTGTATTTACTTTCTGTCGGAAAAATGAACAAAAGCGTTCAATAGCCCTAATAATAATTATTATTTTCAAATAGTTTGTGTTTAAAATTTGGTTAAGTGCCGTTGTGGCGAGAAACTTGGATAAGCACCTTTTAGAAGAAAAAACAGCATTGAACAGAGCTCGTTGACGTCCGTGCTTTCAGTCAAAAACCAACTATAGCAATCATATCTCTTGAGTTTTGTGGGAGAATGGTGGGAACGAATTGGGTAAGCCGTAACAGAGAACACCAGCTCCACAGGGGGCAGGGGGTGGAACAGTGGGGGCTTTCCCAGCACCATAGTGATCGAAACGTTAGCAACATTTTAGGAACATTCATTTAATAAGAAAACAGGCCTGATCAAAACACACGGCTGTATCAATTTTAATTGAACTTTTTGTATCAGCAGTTACCAAATAACGCCTAAGTACTGGAAAACTCTCGTTAGCGATAAAATGACGAAAGCAGCTCAATAAATCTTTAAAATGTCCACGAAATTCGATTTTTAGCGCAGATCCCGGTTATGACAATTCTCAAAAAAATCTAGGTGTTAGTAAGTAAAATACCTATACGGTGACAGTGTAATGACGTTAGCAAGATAGTTTGGAGCAACGCCAGAAATTGAGGAATTAACTTACGACCATTTCTCCCAGTGCGCCCCCCACCCTATAATATAGGATAACATTTTTTATCAACTTTATTAGGTTTCTTATATAATAAAGTAAGATTGGTTACCCCACTTTTGTCAATTTTCCCTTCAATCTTTCCTTTCCTAGTTGCATCCGTAAAGATAATAATAACATTTAGAAACTATAATATTAATATCTGAAAACAAAAAAATGAAATAAACATTAACTCCTTCCCTCCCCCTCCTCACCGCTAACCAATTCTCAGGAGCCACCAGTGGCAATGTCCTGTAGGTACGGTAGTCGAACCAAGTCTAACCAGACACCTTCGTTCCAGGGAATCCAGTTGCATTAGAGCTCTACCGGATCACTCTATTAGAGCTCGCAAGAGAGTTGAGCCGAATCCTGCACACCTCGCCAGTTTTGAAGTTATGCAGTAGTTCCTCCGATTCTTACGTCAGTCATTATTGTTACGCCCTATTTCAAGGATCATAACCACGAGAGCGATTTTAACATAAATCTCCGCTTGAAGCCCCGTTGGAATGGGTCCCTCGGCAATGTACGTTCCAACCTTTCTGAGCCACTTATCCTCTAGGGTGTTAGATCCATCCGTGAAGATGTGGATTACATTCGGTAAAACAGACGGCTTTCAATGTTCCATTAGCTTCCTTCAAGCTGCACTCTTCTTGTCGCACTCGTACAAAGGCGCCATCGCGTCAGTGATCATGCGCTTTTAAGGTCGCCTGGGTGAAACGAGCAGTCCACCTCCTCGCACTTCAAAGGTTCTTCGCCACGCGTAAGGTGGTTGCAACCGCTCATCCATCCGGGTCACTTTCCTTGTTCTACGTTCGGAGAAAAGACTGCACCTTCCAGCAGGTCTGTTTCATTGTCAAAATTACTGTTCCACAATACTCGTACGAGGATTATATCCGTGAAAAGCCGTGGAGGTTGCAGTTTCGTTATCATGCCTCGGTACTCGCTCAGACTCCACCGAACCCAGACCTGTGGAAGTACGACAGGTTGTCGTTAAGCCAGTCTCCCGATAAAGAGAACCCACGCCCAGCTATGATACCACGCCCATGTTTTACCACGCTGAGGTATGATCCTCGGGGAATCTGTACCATCTGGGAGGAGTTCATCCGATCTAACTGTTTCCACGTTTTTACTTTCCTTGCTCTACGAAGTAGAAAGGAAAGTTATGTAATCGGCTGAAAAAAAAATGTTGAGTTCTCTTCAGATCTTTACGTTTCAGACCCCCCTGAGTCCGAAAAACACTATTTGGGAAAATGGTGTGTGTGTGTCACTAAAGTGTGTCTGTGAACGATTTTTAGAGAAAACCACCGTACCAAATCAGCTCAAACTTTATATCTAGCCCGGAAATCACTATGGGACGCCAAAATAAGGGTACGAACAAAATCCACCGAAATTTAACTATAGTTATCATAGTGATCAAAACACCAAATATTTTTTTTCTCAAAAATGGCTCTAACGATTTTGATTAAATTTTTTATATTGATAGCTCTCAATAAGGCAACTATACCATGAAATTCCCATTTGTGGGAAAATGACGAGAGCAGCACAATAAATTACCAAAATTTTCGACCAAAAGCGTTTTTAGCGCAGTTTTTTCCTTATAAAGTCCGCTGGAATGTTAGTAGAATGCTAAAAAAAATTTGTATTGTAGTCCAATCTAATACCTAAAGGGTGGCTGTTTAAAAACGCTCATGAGATACATGGGGCTCACTCCAGAAATTCCTGAATTTCAACTACGCCCGTTTCGCTTACTACCAGTTCTAACAGTTATTACCCAATAACTCCACAAAAGTGATTACTATCCACTTCAAAAAATTCTTGTTTACAGCTTCATTAATTATCTGTGTACCGATTGCTCAATATGGGTCCTGCAATGAGTACGAGCAGCACAATAAAATCTGGAACTGTAAGCACTACCGCTTCCTGCTGCCGTAAAGCGTTATTTGGCCAAGTTCAAATTATTTTAAATTCATGTTGACAGACTCATGGATCTCCTGGGCATTGGTTAGTGAATAAGTCGTAGTTGTTAGATGTAATAACAACTTAACTAATTCCTGATCCTTAGCGCCACCGGTTTCTATGTAGAAAATTGAGCTACGTTCCACCATGTTTCGTATGAACGTAGTGAAAAACAGATTCTATTAGTTTGCTGAGTGCGCGTTGAGGGTGAGGCTGAGGAAAGTTGTGTGAAGCGTCATCTCAGCAAACCTGAGTTGGCCGACTCCTAATCCACGGAGTAGATCCGATCTCTAATCTCTGGAACGAAACCAAACTCGGAACGAACGTGAATCCTTCATGTCACGGTGTCAACAACACGGTCGCCGACTGCGACCAAATTTAAAAACGTCTTAGCTCGCTTCTTGTCGATATGAACGAAACGTCGACGCTTTGTGTTCTTCGCATGCGATATTTATTCTCTTCTTCCGAAACATTTTCGTAGATTCTTTACGCCGTGCCTCGCTCCTTCTATTATTTTTCTCTCTGTCTTAATGTACGAATTTTGTTTTTCTTGTGCATGACATCAAGTTTTGCTGACGTATTTATACGTTTTTCTTGAATCCCAGGTTCAATGTACAGCCCATGCGACGGATGGGTGTCAGCTTCTGTGAAAACCGGTAATTTCTTGATTCCAAAGACTGAGTCTAAAAATCCAAAATCGAACACACACAAAAAAAAAGATCGAAATGCAGCAATTTGGTCACGAAACAAAATTTAGCGAGTTTATGTTGAATATAAATCCCGTTTTGCAGAAATGAAAATGAATCTCCTGAATGAATATTTGTGCATTACAATAGCTCACCCTCTTCCCCTTTCTCCCACCACTCTGTACCACTCCCTTTACCCTCGAACACACCCCCAACCCTTAACTCATCCTGAATGCGAATCTTCGTAGCTCGCTGCTAAGTGTTTACTAGTTGTCTTTGATGCACTATGACGAAATGGAGGTCCTTCAGCCCTAGCAGAATTCGATTGTAGAGCTCAACGTTAAAAATGTTCACATAGTCCTCGTAATAATGCAAAACCTTATTTCTCACAATTTTTTTCCCACTTTGTAACTTCGGGGTGGCAAATGTTTTGCGGACTTTGGTAGAATGGGCAAACGAAGAGTCAGCACTCAGTTCAGTACTCAGGTTGTTGATCCGGTAAAGCGGCTTGGGCGGTGCGTATCAGTTACATACTGTTTTACAAGTGATTTCTACTCGTAACTATCGAGATTTCTCCTGACTATTTGAGTAGAGGAGGATGAAAAAAGAGGCGCCCCTTCGACATTCCTCTCAATTGCTCCCTCTTTATCTTTCCAGAAATCAGATTTCGAACCATCACGTATTTGTATCTTAGCCCAAGCCTCTTTTTTTCTCGAAAACAACTATAACGATTTTGATTTCATTTCTGCATGAGCAGCATCAAATACTCCGTGGGAAAATAACGACAAGAGCGCAATAAAAAAATCGAAAATTGCGGAAAGAAGTTGATTTTAGAGCAGTTTTTTTCTCAACTTCATTCTCAGAAAATTCTGGTGGTGGCCCAATCAACTATTCATACTAAAAGTGTTAAGAACTTCAAGGAGACCCCAAAACTTCCAATCACCGCTATTTTTCGTCGTGGAAATTCCAAAATCCAATAATCTGTTAAACTTCCTGTGCATTGATTGCGTAAGGTCGTGGCATGACTTCGAGCAAGTCGATATATTCCGGAGCTATAAGCACATTTTACGTAAAACGTGAAGTTATGTTTTACCACGTTCAGACGAACTGAGTGCAAAATAAAAATCGCTTGATATGCGCGGGGCTCAGAAAAGTTGTGTGGCGCCTCGCATCAAATATTTTATAAATATAGCAGCAAAGGACCTCTTACCGTCTTTTTTATTTTGCAGTCAATATTCTCATAAGTTATGGTTAGACCAACCAGTTAATCGTACATCGAGGCGTTTCTTCTAACCAGACCCACGTGATTGCTCCTAAACAGACTTTTGTGTCATTATCTTTGTGATTACCTAAATTCCAACAGTTTAACACTGTGACAAGATAACGCTATGAGACGTTCATAGCAAGCAATATTACGGTGACTTATCGAGCTACGAGTACTACCCTCAGTTGCACGTAGCTGTTGTTGAATTATGGGTATCGAGCATGACGTACCTCGCTTTAGAGTGCATCGTAGTTTCTGTCGAAGCTGAACGTTTAGCGCTTCTTCTGCAGCATGTTATAAACGCCGTTTAAATCGTTACGCATTTTAGAGAGCTCTGCTTATTATTGTTAATTGTCGAAAGAAACGTTTTTACTGTGCACTTTCAAATGACTTAATTATTTCAGTAAGACCCAGGTAAGTTGATAAAGGGGAACAAATGATTACAAGTGCACAAGCGTTCGTTACCGGTGCACTCGGCAATATTATTGCGTTGTTGATATACTTCGAGTCAGGCTCTGCTGTGTGAAATATCTCAAATTTCTGTTTTTCTCTTGCAAGAGTACAAAAACAATAGAAAAGTTCATTTGGGCGAATACATTTAAATGACTCACCAATAGGCAATAGTACAAGTTCGAACATTAGGGTCCATCCATAAGCTTAACTCTTTTTTAAATTCCACCTTTACTCTTTTTTTCGATAATTCATTTTCTTCCTGCTCCCCCTTCCGATTACAAGCGTTTAACAAACAGTGACGTTACGATATTGCACGAAACAAGTAACTTAATTACTTCTTATAATAACGTAAGAAGATGTCCGTCCTTTTTGAAAATACCAAAGTTTATGGAATTAATGAAATGTACCGACTGACTCCCATTAAAAGAGACCCTCGCGATCGTTATCTAGTGGTTAAGACAATGATTCATAAGTCTGACGAATGTCCGTTTATTGGATCGGAGCTCCTCACGATTGCAGTAATTTTTGCCTGAGTCAGCAGATACCCAAAACATCTCCAAACCCCCTTCGTAACAAAAATATTAAAGTAATGCCGACACCTGTGCGAGCAACCTCAGTAGCTTGGATCTTCCAGTCTTTGCAAGGTGGGCAATCAGACAGTTCCACGCCTGAGGTCACCCTCTTGAACTGGTGGAGGAATCATCTTGAATGATGACAAACCTCTTCAAATAAGACTAGCGTCTGAGTTTCAATTGACTGTGTCATATCTATTCTTAATGTGGGCTGCACACTTTGGAAAACTCATGGTGAACTCCATCGAGCGTTTGCTTTCATTGCTCTTCTGACACTTCCAACATTGTAAGTATGTGGGAGACAAGCCCAAAGCGTTCAGTGCTCTCTGTTTCAAGAGTGAGGACCTGTCAGCTCCCAAACACTGCCACTTGGGAGATAGGTCTATGATGGATAGGTCTATCACTCAATGTGTGTCGAACCGACTAGGCCTGACATGACTTGTCACTGGCTAGATACACCAATGAGCTCTTTAGTTACACAAATTAAAAATTCCATGATATTTAAGACTAAATTACAAAGAGAAAAATCAAAACTCTTAATATCATTGATATCATGATATATGCCCCACTAACTAACCACTACTAACAAAACATACAGCTTCAACACATCTAGGAGTAATTTGAAAACCAGTCAGCGCAAATTGGGAAGCAATGTCAAAAGATATGTACCTCCACCCTCGAAAGTACATTCAGTATCTGGAGGTTCTCTAGAAACAGTGTCTAGTGACTGCAGCAAGCTAGCTTGCAGGGGTAGCACACCGGTCCAAAGTGGATTGACGCAGGAAATTTTGGTGAATGAATTGGACCCACACTCTCTGAATACCCTATCCCCCACATCTTTATGAATACATTATCTCAGATTAGAAGTGCGATTTCTATTTCTTTCTTGTGAATGAAATGTGCATCCACTAACGTGATCTGGTTCCCTTCACAAATAGTCTTTGCCTCTCATCAATGTTTGCTGCTTTTCGTGACGACAATGAATTCTGGTTTGTGGCACGGGTACAGAAGCTGCCCCATTCTGGAAGCCAAAATCTAGATTCTAATAAGATACATAAACGTTTTAACAGCAGGAGATTCGCAACTTTGCAACCAAATAAAATATTTGTTGCACCGAATACTAGTTAATTATGATTGAAGGTTAAGCCCTTTTTTATATCAAATATAAAACAAAAAATTGAATCACTTCTTGAGAAAATTGAAAGAATAACCTAAAGCTCAGGATTGAAATATTGAACGGATGAATATGGAAAAAACACAGAAAACCTTATAAAACCTTAGAGAAAACCTTATAAAACAGTTTATAGCAGAAAGAAGAGCTCAATTTGCACCACTGACTAAATTATGAGATTTTAAGAGGACTTGGAAAATTAGGGCTAGGCTCATTCGGATGCTGCTCTCACAATGAGTGACTAGAATGATTGATAAATTCATCAAGCTGAAGCAGTTCGACACATTGAAAGAGTCCAACACTGGTAGCAAGTAATTGATTGACTATCGTTTATGTAGTCCTGCTTCCTGTTTGGCACCATTCTTGGGCTATGTCGGTCTATTGCCCTGGACTTTCCAACTAGAAATACAGAGGGCATGTGCTTGAGACGACACACCCCTCAGGTTTTGTAACCAGAATTCTACTATCTTCATCTTTCCTACTACCAGCTTCATTGTCTAACTCGGCCATCCACTTGACAAAGAACTCACCTAAAGTTTGTCTTGGTCTTATCAATCAAAAACTATAGCAGCTCTTTAAACATACAGCTGAATAGGAACACACATTTGGTCCCCCTACCTTAACATTCCTCTTTTATCTAGTTAAGACTCTTCATAGGGAATAACATCAGCTTTTCAATCAAAAACATTTCTCGTTCATCTAAGCTCAAAAACTGCAACACTTCTTTGGTTAAGCGCACTGTGCATAATGCTTTGCGAGCTCGGAGAGGAAACTAGGCTCACAGTACGTCCTGTATATCCTTTAAGATGAGTTTCCAGCTAAATACGCCTGCCTTCGCACAGCTAGGAATTCCCCAACATGGTGACTGCCCATAATAATACAACCTCCTGAAAAGTGTTAGTTATGTCAAACTTTGAAACAATGAATCAGGTTGCACTTCTAGTTTACTATCATTCTCAAAAGCCTGCACTCTTCATTAAATTAAATTCTTCTGAACTTCCAAATGCAAAAAGAGAGCGAGAAAGTGAGACTTGGCATGTTTTTGTTTTCTTTTTCTCTGTTGGACGCCATAGCTCCCCACAGTCCTCGTCGACAGAAGTTGAATTTACGAATGAAATCGTTGAGTCTGGATTCGCCCGAGTCAACAGAACACAGTCAAAGGAGGAGACCAGGGCACGGGGTCGGTCCGCACTCTATACAAAGCTCCGCTCACGCTTCGTCCCATTCGTCATCTTCGAGGCTCCAATGTGAGTACACTCTACAGTCATATTCTGCACTTAGACCAATTAATTTTTGCACGACGTAACCTAAACTTTATGGAGTACTTTAACGCGGTAATCGCGTAGTTGCGCTTTGCTCCGCTTGGCGTCGCTGTAAGGAAGTAAAGGTTTGCCGGGAAGTGTGATATCCCTGTGTTTGACGCTCTTAATTTTGAATGGCGACTTAGACTAACGTTATTGTGCTGATTTGTACGCTCAGGTCGTGGCATTGGTTGGTAATTTGCTCTCAGGAGACTGATGTGTAGACACCGTAGACTTCCTTCGCTGGGTATATTTTGGCAGCCACTTTCTAACCTCAAAGTTCCACACTTGCACACAACCCAAACTTATTGAAACATGGTGAAAAGTAATTAGGGTTAACTGTGTTTACCGGTCATCCCAAAGGAAGGGATCTTTGAAAGAATCACGACTGAGAGTCGCTAAGTGGCTCAAGGGAAGATACATGATATATCCTGCATCAGGCGTGCCCTAAACCCTACAACTCTCATACCTCGAAAACCTCGTCGACGTGTATTGATCTTGTTCCTCCTTCTTCTCAGCACACCAAATTAATGTCAGCGCTTTAATTTTCAGTACCTCTGGGGCGAAACAAGTTATGGCGATTACCCGCCGGGCAGTGGTCAAGTAATGAGTGAGAAATTTTGAATGACAACCACTTTATGAATTTCGTAACAGTCGAGTTTTATCGCTATTTTCTTTACTCGTAGTTTTATTTTGTATCTTATTTTGCATCGTAAAAAGAGACACGTCTGGGAATTTTTTTTTTAAGTGTTAGAGTAGATGATGTCGTAGTCTTGGTCGTGTTCAACAAATCCAGTTGAATAGTTTTGAGACTATAGTACTCAGTAGGTTATATTTGTGTGATCGTAGGTTTGTCGAATCATTTTTGACGAAGGCACATCTTCATTTCTCGAGATTCATGAAACGTTTACAGTCATTAATCGCCCATTATGCTAGTTAGCTCACGTAGGCAGTACTGGATTTTCATGTCAAATTTACGTTTTCAAACATTTGTTTATTACGTCAGTGGTTGGTGGACTTGGTGTAACATAATCGAATGGCCAAATTGAAATACGTCGTACAACCACTTGGTTGTAATAGAAGCCATTATAGTTGGTGTCGTGTACATGAAGGACTGTATCCAGAAAGAAACAATTTATTCAGAGCTCAAAGGTTGCTGCAATTTTGGCCAACGTTGGCAGCTTCCGTTCGCTCTCCTTGTAACGTAATCGTGAAGTTCGAAACTGTATCAGACTTGGAACGTAGGGAATTAAAGAAATGGAAACTATTGCTGTCAAAGAGCGGACAAATAAAACTAAAACACAATCGAAAACATTAAAAACGCACCCTTTTGAGAAGAATCAATATATTTCCTCTGCGACTCAAAAACAAGCTGCTTGTTTAAGACATTGGCTTCAGGTTCAGCAGCGTATGAAAGCAAGACCTGACCCTTGCCTGATACACATCAGTGTCTGGAGTAGGGGATGAGCCCCAAGAACCGTATTCAAGTCAATAATTCGGGAAGGTTGTTGTACTTTTTGCTGATATTTGGCACGGTCAAACGATAAAATCTCCTCGTGGTGTAACGGTTTTGAACCTGTCAAACACACTTCAAAAAAATTGTCTCTTGAACCAATTGAGAAAATATTTTGTTTTCTATTGACTTAAGTAAATTAATACAGCTGTATAATCACAAGAATAACCTAAATTACATGAAAACAAGAAGTAGCTAGTAGTTTAGTGATAACTTCACTAAAATAAGGTAATGAATGTAAAAAAGTGTAACTGGAGCAGAATGTCAAATAGAAATGTTCACTTGGCACTGCTGCACATCTTTTGCAAGGATGGGGTCCAGATTGAAAGGGCACGTCACGCTGTTTTTTTATTCTTCCTAGGAATAGAATTCTTTCGGCAAAGTATCCTGGGAGTTCCAGAAATATGCGTTTCGGGGTTTTACTGGTTAAGAAGCACTGATGGCAGAATGGGGAGTGCAACTGGTTCCATTTGTGAAGCAGTTGTTTGGTCAGGCTCTGGCTGTGGACTCTTTGAAACCAATTTGTGTTGTTAGGGCGCTGAAATAGTTCCTTATATCTATTGTTGGTCGAGTGTTACAAAAATTCAACGCTCCAGAGAGCCCATAAGGCACAGTTCGCTGTTCTCCCGAGGTCTGTGAAGGGATATATTGGCTCTGGCGGTGGCTCAGGCAGCAGGGCTGCTCTTTTGGCTTCAATGTCAACCCTGAGCAGTCACATACCCAGCAGCTTGCCTTCCTTTATGCAGCAATAAGTAAATTTCAGTGAGTATTCTTGTTTCCACATCAGTAAGACAGAAATACTTCAGGATTATCGTTTGGGAGTCTGATAGCAGTAATATCCTTGAGAGGTGGGTCACCAGTGAGTTGGCGTAGGCAAGAGCTTTCTACGTCCCATAACATTCTCCTGTGTAGATAAACGATTCACCCCACAGGCTATAACGATGTATTACCTCGTGTGTTCTATCATAGAAGGCACAATCCTGCCTGTTTGTTTTAGAATGATCCATTGGTGTAGATGGCGAGATGCATCGAGTGGAATAGCGGGGGATGGAAAAGATGGTCGATGGTAATGTGACCGCTTGTACAGGGCGTTGAAAGAAAAGGTACGTTATTGAGTCTACGTAAGGCCTGTTGAAAGTAGTCAACCATCAAACACCGGAAATGTTTGTTGAGATCTACGCAACTCTCGCAAGTTAGTGGTGAAGGCTTTTTGAACCAATGTCAGTTTGTGAGGTCTTGGAAAGACAGCTTCCTGATCTTCGCTGAAGGATTTTAGGAGACACCGATCTGCAAGCATCCTGCGTCTAAGATGAAGAGGGGGTTCCCTGGCCTCTTCTGATTGGGCATTAACTAGAGTAAATTCCTAGACTGATAAGCGATGCTCGATAATGTATTTTGTAAATCTTTGAAAGGGTAGAAATGAAACGTTTTGTGGATTTCAGATTCACACACAGCAAGGCATCTTCAAAGTTACAAAACGAACTCGTTTTTAAGTTTTTTGTATATCTAGTCATTCACAGGGAACCGTTCATAGACTTTCTCGCCTGCTCAAATAAACCCGTGTCACTCCCTTCATTCTTCTTCTAATCGGCGAGAGAAAAGATGTACTCGTCGACTCCTATTTAATTCGTGATTGTACTTCAAAGGGTAGGGTGAACAACCAAATCCAGATTATAACGATCAGGGGTTTCAGTCGCTGGTATATTACCCGTTATGTATGTTTACACGGGCGCTAAGCTCAATTATACAGTTATGAACCGTCTAAGGGTGTACGTAGTACACAAAGGGTGTGGGAAATATAAAAAGATAGCCAACACGTGTACGGCTACTAGAAAAATCGGAAGTAGTTCTTAACTGATATTTTCAGCTGCCGAATGGAACTATAAAGTACATCAATATCAGTGTGAGTGCAACCAGATTCAAAGTTCCAAGGGCTCGAAGAAGATTATCGAACATGTAATTGGTAGGGGATGTATGAACATAAAACAGGTTTGAAGATTCGATGCTGAACTCCATGCAGATCTGTACAGAACGAAAACTTACCGCCATTGATGAATGTGTGTTACAGAAATGGCAAGCGAGATGGGAGTCCTCGTCAAACAGACATGATACGTATCAGTTCTTCTTTAAGATCTGTGAACGTCTTAGGAGAAAGTGGGTTGTGCCAGACCACTGGATGAGCCAGTCCCTTACAGGTCATGGTGACTTCATTGCGCGGTTCCACTTAATTTCTTCAAAAGAGTCCTGCCTGTGCAGAGGAAGCAAGAAACCACTTGCTGCTTCATTGTAGTTTCTACAACAGTGAGTGACAGTTGTTGGGAGAGCAAACAAACCTACCAGCATTGACTGTACAAAGCAAGTCTAAAGCCAGTTAGCGAAGAAGATCATGGCCAATGTGGTGACAGTTGATCTGTCCCTTTGAAACTTGACACCCAAGTAAATAGATCAGGTGGGAAACGAGATTAAGAACTCCTCCCAAATGGTATCGGATTCTCCAAGGGTCCTCTGTGCGATAACACACAGACAATAGCTCTCCACCACGAGACTGGTAAAATGACTCAACCTGCCATACCTCCGCAGATCTGGGTTTGGTGGATGTTTGTGAGTTACCAACCTTCCATGATAGCGAAATGGTGCACACACCCAGTCGACTGTAATTTGATAGCAGACCTGCTTGAGAGTTCAATATTTGAGTTAATCCGAAGTAGCTGGGCAGGACAATATTGGCAGCTCTCCAAGTATTCAATCCCACTTTGAGCTCAATCGCAAATTGCAACAAGAACTTTGTGGTGGGAGGTGAGGGGGGTGTACAATCTGGTAGAGAGCTGGGAACAACAAAGGGGAATCATCACGCTCTGTTTATGAGGGTAGATATGGTAAGATGGTTCAACGAGAAATACTGGCATTAAAGGCAAGATTATCTAGGACGTTCTCAGCTATCAGTGGCTCAGTTGTAGAACTGTGATGTTGTGGAGAACTACAATTGGTTGGGAACTGCTCTGTACACAATTCAGGCCGTGAGACAGTGCGCTGAAGAACTCTACTCCCTTGTTGTAATCGTCCATGTCCTTCACTGGCTTTTTATCATCCTGAGGTGCTCACTCTCTACGTTCTTCCTCCCCCCCCCCTCTCATCACGCCTCATTCGTACTCCCTAGCCTGCTATCGTCGTCGCGTCATTACCATAGCTCGCACTGCCCTCCATTAACCTGATTGAAGATTGTCCCATTTCGTTTTCCACCTGATTAACAAATCATGATAGCTCATTGAGGTCAGACGCTCAACCAGAAACACTACCAGCCTCCAAACTAAGCCTTTGTTCTTTCCAAGGACATCCCTTTCTTTCCTTCTTTGGTTGCAAAGAAGTTTATTGGAACTTGAACAGTGAGGATGTGGAGTAACTACAAAACACGTTTTCGTCTGGCAGTCGGGGCTTTCAGTTTTCAATGTGGCCTAAACTGATTCTTTGGACAGGTCTCTGTAGGTTGCTCGAGCAAGACCCTGGATTTATGAAATGAAAAGGAGGTATAGCTCCCAACGCTTAGTCAGGCTCATTTTTAAGGTGTCCCTCAATTAGAGCTCAATGAGGGTTTGCGACCAGAACGGCAATTTGAGGGAAAGTCGTTCCAGAGTTTCACTATGGCAACCCAGTTCAAACGATACTATCCATTGAAATATAGCTCGAAACATTCTTCAGGTACTGTTGAGCCTCAAGACATTATACACAATTTTTAAATAGTATAACGGGACTACGTGGCCATTTTGCCGAGTTCGGTGGAGTGCAGAAATGTCAACTCAAAACGTAGAAAATAATTGTCACTCCGCTAAAAGCTATAGAACCGAGAAGTCGGATGATAACATTTTTGTGTGGACTTATTTCTGTAGAAATCGATGCATGTTTTTTTTTGAAAACACTGTTCGTCCTGGATGGTGTGGCAGTAAACTGCAAGAGGTTTCTCTAATATGGACGTCACATGAAACCGTCGTGTCACTAGGGTTCCAGGTTCTATTCTTTAATTCCCAATCCTCAAATTCATTTACTGAGTGGTTTGAACTTCTAAGGCAGGTTTCCAACGTGGGGCCCACACTCCACAGGGGGGGACATTTAGGTTTGTTTTTTGGACACGACTTAAACCCTTTTGTTCCGGGTTATTTAAATGCAATGTTAGATTTAGCAGCAAAATTGAGCAAAAAAGCAATTTTTTAAACATTGCTGTAAGTAATTATTAGGTACACTAAACTCTTTCTGTTTCTTCAGTAACAAATAATTATTTTTTAAATGATGGGGGGGGGGGGGGGCAAAAAACATTTAGAAATGTTAAAAGTGGGGCGGCACAAAAAAGGTTGGGAAACACTGTTCTAAGGGCAATGCTAAGATGACTATAATTTTAATTGAAAACAACAAACGTGACGATAGCCCCTATGACTTAAATGTCAATCAGAATCTCCCTAACATCCATCATAGCATGGCAAACTGAGAACTGGGTATGATAACGTGTAAATGTTCATTTTTACTAACGCTCAATTGGTATTTTTTGCTCACTCACCTCAGACTCAACATCTTTTCATACTTCATTTACCTCAACGAACTATTATCACAATTTCCATCTCTCTCGCTTGGAATGTACCTCTGTTTTACCTTGGGGTTTAAATAACTTATTTTACATGAACAAGTAAAAATAAGTTAGTAAACTGTTCACAATATCTCGTGCGTAAATTGGTGTGAGCTCATTCGGCTTAGCCCAGCACTCTGGTTGACTGATCACTAAAAATACTGAGGGAATCAAGAACGTAGAAGTGCTGTCTTTGATATTTGAAAAAAGTGTACGTTCAGCACGACGTATGTATTAATTAAAAATCGTCATAAGTCTCCAAGCGTTTGTAATTGAAAAGAAAACAAAGTTTTTGGTTGTTTGTTAACAAAATACGTCGGTTTATCGTTGCAGCTCCCTCAAGTCCAGTTCATTCAAGAAGGTTACTTTCAGCGAGGAACATGAGAATGAGTTCGGTTGAGCTTCCAGACGACAACGAAAAATCCGTTTCTAGCGCCAGCACTTCTCCCTGTCCTTCACCGGTGAGTTTTTTTGTCAGTCTTTCTGCTCACAGCCCGTGCTATGTAGCTGGTTGGATTTCAGGTCGTGTTACTCATAGGTGGACTTAGCAGAAATTAATATTCGACAAATCTCCTTTTCTGAGTTAACTTGGCTTATATCTCCGTTCAACATATATATACAGAAATAATTATGGAGAACGAAATGTTGATATGGGTGACTAAAAGACACTCCATAAACATTTATCACATCTGGTGAAGGAGTTATCCTGGAATTAACGGAAATGTTCAAAAAACGTTATTTTCGACACATTTTGATTTTTATCTCTGTTCAATGGACTGTCAGAGCAACATTTATGGAGAACAATATGTAGGTATTAACTATTCGGATACATCTTGAAAGTTTGGTGATAATCGTTGGAGTCGTTTTGCCAAAAAGCGTAAAAAACCTATTTTTTGCCTCATAGGCCTATATCTCCGTTCACCGTATTTTCATTGAGATATGTATAGAGAAGAAAAGTTAGGTATTAATTAGTAGAAGATAATTCGAAAGTTTAATGCGAAAAACCTTCGGGTAGCGGAAAGTAATTAATAATAAAGCGATAAAATTGAAGGGCAACAATATTTAACTTCCTTTTTATACATAACTCTGACTCAAAGATGTTTAGTCCTTTTGTACCAGTCCTAGTGCCTCACAGGTCCTGAGGAATGTGAGTGTGTCCTTAGAAAAGTTGTACCAAAGACCGCAAATCGCCTAATCTGTGCTACACCACCATCCATTGACTATGCTCATAACACGCAAATGTTTGTTCATTTTGCAGTATCCCGTGACGATTCCCACTATCCCTACTGAAATAAAGTGTTTTAAGTGCTGCAATCCCACAGCCTTGCAGACAGTCTCAGACAGTCTGATGCATTTACTAGTATTTTCACTGCACACTTGACTAAGGACAGAGATGCCTTACAGTGAGGAAATGGCCCCCTATAGGTACCCATTACATTACTTATCATTACATTAACAACTTGTGACCTGAAAGAAAGGGCTAGAAGATGAGAAATTCAGTTTAACCTCCAAAACTCACCTCTGTATGTACGAAGAACCAGAATTGAACATTGACTAAGAACCTTCAGAAACTAATGCTTGTTATTTATGTGTAGCGGTGGGCGCACATATATCTATCTTCCACCCACAAAATTGCCAGTGTTGTCCCAAATTCGTAAAAGCGGCTTAATACACCTACGAATCAGCGTGTTATCTTTTCTCTAGCTCACTATTCAGCGTATAAGTTTAAAAGAAATATTCTGAAAAAATTAAAGAACTTTGCTTGTTTGCTCAACGGGAGCGAAAAGAAGATTATATTTATAAAAACTACAATTAAAATTTACACTCGAAGGAAATATATGATAGGAAATTTTTTGTACAGACTAACATTGAAATGAAAAGACTTGCAAATGGGAGGATACACCAATAATTTTTAATAATACGTACAAGAAATATTGTAAGAAGTACAAAAACGTGTGAACTTTGAAAAAATATACACATAGGCTTACATACTACACACCTTTAAAATTATTTGGATTATTTTTATAGCTGTAACATAAATTAATTATTATTTATAACTATTAAAATATATAAAACCTGGATCGATTCTTAACCCTACGTGATTTGGACCATGGTGTTAGCAGGGGCTAACTATACTCCCACGAGGTAAGAGAACTCTTGTGCCTGGGGGCTTTCCCAATAGAACTAAGAGCCCTGAACTTGTCCGGGTAATTCTATGCCGAAGAGTATTAATAAATGTTTTTAAAATTACTTGAAATATATTGGGAAACCAAAGAAAGTAGGGAAAACGCAATAATTACTTACAATAACTGTAGTAAATGCACCAATAACTAAATCCAGAGGTGACTGCTCCTGTAGGTGTCTGGAGGGATAGGGCAAGACGTAGGTCTTAAGTCAGAACTGGAAGATGATTCCAAGCCAGGTTGCAAACAAATATAATTGAACAGGTCCCGCGAGCGCCGCCGGGCTAAATGTGTTAAAATTGTCTCTTCTATTCACCCAAGCGTGAATGAAGCTAACAATTCTTATGCAAACCACTTTGTTTCAGAAGCCTCACCGCCTTTTGCCGACAAACCTGTATGTCGTTCTTTACAACTTCAAAGCCCGTCACGGCGATGAACTCGACCTCAAGTGAGTTCAATTGTTTTTTTGCATGACGTACACACTGCAGTAGTTGTTATCATTGACGAATCGGTACTTCTTCTTGAACAGAAGTTTAAACGTGATGTATGTATGTTTCAGGGCTGGCTACAAACTGACCGTCATCGACACTTCGGATCCTGACTGGTGGCGCGGCAAATGCCTCGGGCGCGTTGGATATTTCCCTTCAAAATACGTCGCCAAAGTCCAGCCAGGCGAAAAAGCTTTGCAAGTGACTCACAATTTGCAAGTCGCCGATACCACACTCCTCAGGGACCAGGTGACTATATTGACACCCCTGGGGTTAACCAGAGTTTATTTGTGAGGGACTCCTGAAAAACGGATGATGTTTTGTTTCAGATTGTAATTCAAATAGGAGAGGAAGTTGATGGTATGGTGATGATCCGCTGTGGCGACAACCGACAAGGCGTGTGTCCTGTGAAATATCTGACAGAAGTGTGACAATTCAAGAAACAGGTCACCCTCCTGAGCCCGACCAAGTGGTTCGACAAGTATGTGCACCAGGTAAGCAACCAGCAGAAGATAATGACGAGAACGTAACGTTTTATCTATAGAAATAGCAATGTGAATCGTTGGTCAGATGTTAGAGATTGGCAGAAGTGATGCTCCGGTGCTGCTTCAATCACAGCATTGTGTTCAGTTCCCACTCAGCACGTACAAAACTGCT
The DNA here is from genome assembly GCA_020466155.1 of Pachypeltis micranthus. Lineage (NCBI taxonomy): Eukaryota > Metazoa > Arthropoda > Insecta > Hemiptera > Miridae > Pachypeltis > Pachypeltis micranthus. Next base: position 51,056,621 of record CM035770.1, on the reverse strand, counting down.
GTCCAAGGCTTCGTCTGGAGGAGGATGAACACATCGCCAACCTGGGGTGTGTTTGTGGCGGATAATGAACACACGCTTTTTGTTTCCCTCTCACAATGTCTTCAGAAGTCCTTTGGCTAGTAAATAAATGACTGAGGAAACGTTCACACCCCCCCCCCCCCTCGCTATCAATAAAATTAGCTCTCCACACACTGAATCTCACCTCTCCTTCATAGGTATTGGGCAAATTCGAGGAAATGGTATGTGTGTATGAATAGGATGGGAAATCAACGGCTAGAGATAACCAGCACGAAACACACCTGATCCTGTTACCACTCAATCAAGATACTGCGTCACATTATGCTCAGAAGCATGGTGTCTACTCATTTGCAGCGATCAGTTGTTTGCTCACTCCCCTAAACCCATCATCAAGCTTGTGAGTTCGTCTTAGCACTTAATGATCATTTTGAGATGATACCATGCCCCCCCCCTCCTCCTGCCCCATTACCAATTTTCAATTACACTTAATTCGTTGAGCGTTGTTTCTTTATTTTGCTTCAGGACCTGAACAACAATTTCGACCTCTTCAAGCGCTACTACCCAGTCGATCGACTCTCCACCTCCTTCCCGACCAAAGCCGAGCTCCTTCGAGAGATTCGGGAAGACCGCAACAACACTCGACTCCCCATCAGTTCCGCTTCTCGACCCCTAGGGATGCCCGAGCGCTCCTCTTTCAGGGCTCCATCGTCCCACAACTCGTCTGCTTCAGTCTGTCGAAGCAATTCCTACACCTACCGCTCCTCTTCGTCCTATCACACCATCACCTCACTCTCCCGCCCTCTCATAATCGGTTGAACGCGACGCTTCACCAGCGACAGTCTTTTTCAAGTCGTCGAACAACGCAGGATGCGCTCGACTCCTCACATGAATGACGTCCCTCCACAACATTTCAACTGTGTGAAGGAGTTGAACGCAGAGAGGACAACACAACAAAAAAAAGAAGGTTTTCAACCGCATAACCTGTAAGTGCCAAGCGCACGGATCAATCTTTCAACTACTTGAGATCTACAACAAATCTCTTTGTATTCACGAGGTTCTGAACCTCGAGTAACATCTACCATAACATCATTTAACCCTTAAGTTGGGTCGAAAAACTACTTAGAACATTTTTTACCACTACAGACATTTTTCCAAATGTTGTGCACTTTGGACTTTGGACGAATAAAAACATTAGCTGTTTTTATAAACTTAACTTGAATTTTAATACAATATACGTGAAAATATATATTTTAAAAAAATTAAAAAATTTCTAATCATCAAATTAAGAAATTTTTCTGCTATTACGAAACGATTTCCAAAAAAAAAAAAGAAAGATGTACATATTGGAAAATTTCGCGGTCAAATTTTCTGAATTTATGACCAAATGCATTTTTAAGGTAAAATTCGCCACTGCAAATATTATATTATCAACAATTTAGATACCTTCAAGTACCTAATTAACAAGTTTTACTCGTCTATAATATTATTCGTGGGTGTCACTTTCTCACCGATTCATTGGACACTCAACAAATAATTGTTTGAGGGCACCTTCGTGTTTTTCGTTTCGCAATTTAGTTGTGTAGAGGGTGAAGGGGTTAGTGTGGTGACGCGGGTAACGAAATGTAGACTCGTGTTGTATTTTTGTTTAATGTGAAGTTGAATTGTGCAGCAGTGGAGTTTTGGGAACTGGAAGGTTCTAGTGGTGGTAGGGAGTGTGAGTTTTATTTGACAGTGCGTCCTTCGAGAGTGTTCTTTCTTGTACAAGATGATTGTAGATAATCGAAACGTTGTGTTGGTCATGTTGAAATTGTAGTAACAGATAATTCTCATGTTACACAGAGAACAATCAATTCTAAGCCTAACTTAGCTGTCAACTAATTAGTTGTAGCTAACCTAAACCAATGGCTAACCTAACGACTTGTTCGGTGCTACTTGCCATTTCCGAGCGTGTAGTTTTGAGGAAAAGGCTCCAAGTAAGTTGATCTCGGCTTTCCTCGCAGTTCCCTGATCCTTTCGGCTTGCTTCAGCTATCAACCTCATCCTTCGATGGCTATGCCTGTGCCCAGGCCTATTGGTCCACCGTTAAAACCTTGCAAAAGCATCATAGAAAATTATTTATAGTCATCTCGAAGAATAACGTCAATTGTCGAACCCTGGAGAAACCTAGAACTTAACATTTTTAGATATTGAGTACATTACATAAATTACGGGTAATAACACTAGATAAGATTGAGTTAAGGAGTTCAAAATAGCTTTCATTACTATTATCCCGTAGCTCAAATGCATTCACTTTCAAAATTTGTAATGTAGGATCGGAAATGGTTTTTAGAAATGAAAAAAATTGGTTCTAGGCTTTTGCCTCGACATTGTCGATGAGTAGGTTATTTTGGGAAGAAGAAAAATCATGCAATAGGCTTTTTACTTTCCTTGGCTCCCCGAAATTTGAAAATAAAGCTATGCAAAAACGTTGAGTTCTCTTCAGGTCTTTACGTTTTAAAGACTGCTGAGTCAAAAAACACTATTCGGAAAAATGTTTCATGTACTCGTATCTGTGAACGCGATTGAGAGAAAATACCAAAACAGCTCAAACTCGATATCTAGCCCGCCTAAGTTCTACCCACTTCGTATAAACAGATTGAAAAGCGAGCTGAATTAGTCGATGAAAATCACCGATAAACGAAGGGCTGAGGGACATTGTGCGAGTCACGTCAAATATTTCCCTTATAATCTCCACTCAAACGTTAGTAAGATCTTCAGAAAACGTGTGTTGGTAGTCCAATCGAGTACCTATACGATGAACATTTAATAAAACACATAAGATATATGAAAGCTACTCCAAAAATTCCGGAATTCCAACCCCCACCATCGGATTTACTACCGTTTCTCACAATTTTTGTCCAATAATCCTAAAATATTTATTACTATCATTGTACAAAAAACTCGTGTCGACAGTCACATTAATTTTGTTTGTTACTGACTGACTCCCATTAAAAGAGACCCTCGTGATCATGGTCCAGTGGTCCTGACGAATGTCGGTTTACTGGATTCCTTGCAATCACACTACTTTTTGCCTGAGTTAGCGGATCCCCAAACATCTCCAAACTCCCCTCCCAACACGTGTACTGATGGCTCAATAATGGTCTTGGCACGAGTATGAGCACCACAATAAATTCCTGAACTATAAGCGCTACCACTTTCTACTCCCGTCATGTTATGTTTGACCAAATTCAAATGAATTGAGTGAAAAATACATTGAGTTAGTTGCAAAAGCCACTGAATTGATATAGAGCTACAGAAAGTTGTATGATTAGTGATTCCTGGTGTTCTTTCTTCTGATCTTTACTTTTTAAAGGCTTCTGATATTAATGTCGGAGTGTGTGTGAACGTGATCAAATCTGAAAGTCAGCATGTAAAACAACAGGGAACAACAAATTAAGGATATAAGCCAAAGTGGTCCAAAACTAACTATAGATATTATAGTGATCAAAAGGACTTTTTTTTTCTCTTAAATGGCTCTAACGATTCTGATCAATTTTTTTTTTTGTAGAGAGTTCTACATAAAATAATGGTAATATGAAAATTTACGAGGGGAGCACAATAAAAGGTCTAAAATTTCGATAAATATTGGTTAAAGTGAGTTTTAGCTTTTAAATCCCACGTAGGATGATGGTAGTCCTAGGATGAGCTATCTACACAATGATAATTTAATGGCAGAGTAATACAATGATTGAATGCCCACAGTTCTGTTGCTTCTTTGACTAAATGTGTTCATATTTTCCCTAAAACTTCATAACTGTCAACACGAACATTGTAGTTTGATGAAATACGTGAAGGTTACTCAATATTGTGTCATAAGTCGGTGCAACTGATTGGAGGTTCATGTTGTGATACGTTTCTCCCAACAGAGAGCCTTAATAACAAAAATAACAGCGATCTGCTTCCCGAATAACTACAAGCTACCAACGCACTAAAACAAAAACGTTCAATAAACCCTAATGTACAAGTATGAGCTTTAGATGTGACAGCTTGCCTTATCTACAGTCATCCAAGGTCTAAACTACATCAGTGCTGATGAGAGATTGACACTGCCGAAGGCTACTACCAAATAAAACTTCGTCACTCAACCAACTACCAAATTTAGGAACACACCTTTTTTATTCAAAAGAAACCCCAAAATTTGTAAGTTTTCAAAACAAGGTGCTTTTTAATCCGTCTTGAATTTAATGTAAAGGATATTGCGCCATTGAAATTCAACTTCTTCGTTACGACCCACCGCAATTTCACTGCTCAAAATTGTTTTTACATTCCAAATAAAAAAGTTTATGTACAATTTGTTTAAATACTTTGCTGTGATTTAAAACGACAATTCTGTTGCTTGAAGTTTTTCTGTGTTAAAATTTTCTCGAAAATAATACAAGTAGCGTGAATGTTTCGCAAAACTAAGATAATGAAATCAAAAGGCAATGAAGTTTTAATAAAACGAAATAACTTTGACTTAAGTATTTTGGCGTTTAAATGCTAACTGTGATATAAAAAAAATGTTACTGAGCAGCAAAATATTGAAGAGAAATGTATTGGGTTGTTCATAGTGTGGTTTGAAACCGTTCTACCTGTGTCGATCGTGTGGACTCTTAACCAGGCAAAATGAATAATGAGGGCGTAAGGTAGGTAGCTTTGGAATAAAAAGATTTGGTCCACAGTTATAGAAGGAGGGGTTGGCAGTTGTCGCCCATTTCGGTCTCTTTTTTGGGGGATTCACGAATTACATCATAGAAATTGGGTTGTGTTCGCCAGTAGGCAAATACTAAAGTTAACGTACCTGTTAGGTGAGTCCGTCTCCTCTGGCTGGTGAGTTACTGTGGGCAAGCGCTTTCCATGTAAAGACATCATCGTCTGGCTGTTAAGTCAGTAGAAAGCCCTTGCCCCCAGTAACTCACAAGCCAGAGGAGACGGACTCACCTAACAGGTACGTTAACTTTAGTAATTACATCATACCTGGTAGCGGGTTTGACTGTAATGCCGCAACCACGCTCAACTGAGACATTTGGCTTATTCCATTCCCATAGCAACACCACAGAAATGTGGGTTGTGCAAAGGGCACCACACTGAGCGTGTGTTGAGATGACTACAACTCAGTGTTGTACAGATTATTGAGGTGCAGTGACCAAGAAATACCATACCTTAAATTCGTACTTGTTTGACAAGTGCCAAAGAGGATTTCATCATTTTTTTAAGCTCCACCTAATTCTCAGATTGAGTGAGTGGCGGTTGTTGATTATTGTGAAGGCGGCTATTACAGCAGAATACGCAGTCTAAAAGACCATGATATGCAAACTGCAGGGATTTGCTAGTTGTTTCACTGCGCTTTGATGTTGCAGTGTCACATAAGGAACTCCCTCATCAAATAGTCTGGCTACTAAGGCGTTCTTGTACATTGAAGTAATTACGTAAACTTCACTTCCCAACTTCCCATGAAAGAGGATTCCATTTTCTCTTGGCACCTCCTTCGTGCTCACTCATCCATCGTTGCTAGTTTCTACAGTGGACGGACAGTCTAGTAGCACAGCTAGGCTACTCATTGAAACACATCACCTCTACACTCCTATCCACTAAGTACTCAAACGTCAACTCAACTGATCTGCCATGGATTACTTGTAGTGCCATGGTTGTGCTGGGATTGGATCATCACGAGAGCTCTCACTCGCAGAAAAGCTTCTAAATGAAACGTTGAGCTGTACTGGATAGAAACCCAGCACATGTAAACTGAGAGAAAAACATTTGGATTTGCAGATAGAAAGATAAAAACCGCTTAGGGATGAGAAACATTGTGTGGTGTTCAGCACCACTTTTTCAGTGATGATACGTTTTTGTTAGAAAACAATGAGAAAATAGGTATCAAAACAGTGAGCTCCCCCTCCCCCACCCACGCTAGCAGTGTTTGCTTTCGTGGTAAGCATGCTGGTGCTGCTATACCCACATACCAGTTCAAAACTAGAATCAATACGTAGAAAGGTCTGAAATAAATTCCGATGATCGCAGTAAAATGGTGACTTTCAGTGAGTGAGCACATCAACCTGTTGACCTCCTCAGTTTATACTTCCTCTTCAACTTGTGCGTCGTCATACAGGTCGTCAAAAAAGGGGGAAAAAATGCTATTCCTGTAAAAAATAAATTGTTAATTTCTTTACTGATTCTACAATCTGCGTAAAAATCTCTGCCAATGTTATGTTTTTTAACTCTGTATCACACTCTGAAGGCAATAACTACAAAACTACCATTGTAGAGCGTTTCAAACGGTTTTGAATTGACACTTCGAACAAACCCAACACTCGTTTAGTGTCAGAAATGATGTAATATTTTGTCGCTGCTTCCCGCAGTTTGCTTCGTCGACAAAACATTTTCGAGAATAATAAGCTTTACGTCTTGAAAATGAAGGTGGACCAATGTGAAGGAATAACTGGGTATCTTACGTTTGTTGACTTTTGAGAAGAAAAAAAAATAAATTATCGCAAATTTTGAACAATGTGAATGTATTTTTGAAAAGAAGCGAATATGATCGGCAATAAGCGATTTATTTGTTGTTGATCGACTAATTGTTTAGAATTTGTTAATTGTTCAGTCAAATCAACAATACTTTTAAGTGGAAGGTAATGGTTATTGATAAGTTCGTGTGAGGTGATGATAACGTCATGCGTTTTGTTGTACAGTGGTGCAGCTTCAGTAGGTTTCACATTTGCGTGGTTTGTGGGAGGCACTTCTTTACTAAGTGTGGTTCTAATCTGTAGGCACTTCAGGTTCATAAAAATGTAAGAAGAAACAGTTTGAACTGCCTCCAGGAAACAATTATTGTTTCAATTCCATGTAGCAGATTTTCAAGGTTCTGTAACTGCTGGTAAGTAGTAGTTCTGACGGGGACCACATAAGACCTCAGCACATAGCAACAACCCCAACAACACAGAGTTTTGAACAATGTAGCGTTCAAAATGTGAGCCCAAAAATCAATTATACAAAATAATGTGCAGGAATACAATTGTAAATACACGTATCTCTGCCATATCACTCATACATTAATCTCCTCACACACACAGTACATTTTCGAAGGTTGGTTTCTTCTTAGCTCAGGGGCGTTACTCCAAAAATGATGGATCGGTTCCACACAGGGATATTAAGACCTCGTGTCTCATACCACTCCATTGTATGGTGGAAGGCGAAAAGCTGTCAGGAAATTCAGGGGAACCTCCAGAAATTGCAGCAACAGGCGTGCTTGAACACTTACCCCACTGCTGCAATAGAAGTCCTTTTGAATATCTCATCCCTCGACACAGACACACTCAGAGGAGTCATACAGGTGAGAGGTAAAACATTTGCAGACCAGTAATGTTTTCACCAGGGCTAAGGTAACCCTCCAAGGAACGGTTAGTTCATATTAGAAGATGTGGCAGTCCTTGCTACTGATGTTATGCAGAAGAATTTTGAGTTGTCATTCAACGTCCGCGTTCACTAACGGGAGCAGTGGGAGATCTGGACATCATAGGGCTCAACTTCAAGCTTGCCAAGCCACTGAGAGAGTATGCCACGATATATCAAGCAGAAGTTGTAGTCATGAAGATCTGCATAGAAGGGACCCTGGCAAAAGGACTCAAGGGTAAGTGGATCTGCATATTCACGAGCAATCAGGCCACCTTAAAGGCCATCGTGGCCTACACCAATTATTATGGCTATATCTTCAGGCGCTCAAATGACTCATTGCCCATACTAGGCTTCCCCTTATGTGGGTGCTGGCTCGTAAAAGGCTTGAGGGCAATGAAAATGCGTACTGCCTCTCAAAAAGGAGCACAGAATCCCGACCAACTGAGCCTGAGCCTCACATAGGATCGACGAAATGTCACCTAAATCGGCAGACAGACCAGTGGGAGACACAGGAGAAACACTCCCACGATTAAGACAGGCGAATGTTAATTGTGCCTTCCTGTTCAAGAGCAAAGGCACAATGTTTACACTCTCCAGACAAGATCTAAAGTCCTTACTAGCTTCCTCACTGGACACTCCCCACTTAGGTATCATCTCAACAAGCTATGCATCTCCGAGGTAGTTGAGTGCAGGTTGTGCAAAGAGAAGGACGAAACGGCAGAGCACATCCTACGCACCTACAATGAAAAATCATAGCCGAATCTGCAGCAAAAGAATATCCGACTTTCTTAAAGGGGCTGGTATGTAGGACGTCGTTTATTAACTAAGAGACATTGTTACAATATGCCGTATTGAGATAGGGGCTCAGTTCCGTGTGCCCTCAATTAAAAAAATATATATATCACTCATTCGTTAAACTCCCCATACACACTTTTCACACACAGTACTTTTTGCTTCACTTTCCTTTGCGATCTGCAGGAAAAAAGTTTGAATTTTCGTCAGATTTGGAATTATTAGTAAAAACTACCTCACAATGCTCCTTCAAAATGAAGAGCTGTCGATCGCTGCTTTCTTCTTAGCTCAGGGGCTCAGCCCTGACACTGCGATTCAGTTGATCCTGCGGAACAGCCTGAGAAACCTTTGAGACCACATCAGATCACACAACTTCGCAAGTGTGAAACTAGCCATGCTAGAACGCTCTGTGAAAACAAGTATATATATATAGTAATAGATTGTATTTGCGGAAAAAAACATACTGAAAACACTTACAGTGGAAGTCTTGAGCTTTCAGAGCTATAACTTTGCCCACGTGCTTTGGAATGATGTTGACTTTTGTGGCTTCATCGCCCATCTTGGGGTTCTCTCAGAAACTGAAAGACACACGGCAGCTCACTTTAAGTGTTCCTTTCCCCTCCATACCCCCACCCCAATATTTGTATAAGCCACCAATCGAACATTACGCGTACATGTATAATAATGGAATTGAAAGTTGACTTACTCTGGAACTGAAAAGGCGATAAGGTTATAAATAACTGCCGATGCCTCAAAACGTGTCCGGATAATATTCGGAAAAAAAAACTGCCAAATATGTTTTTTTTAAATTCTAAAGAAAACTTAAATTTTCTGGTAGTTTTTGGTAGTCTGGAGATGAAGCGAGTCGACGTTTGAAGTTATTCACCCAGGCCGCAAATTCCGTTGATGTAGCGGCACGTAGGTATTGTAGTTGTTCTGAATTAATTGTTATAAAAATTGATAAAAAAGGAAAACGAGCGCACTAATTAGATGATGAAGTAAATGATGAAATGCCTTCACGATATTTGTCTAATAGTAGTGTGTTTAAGTGTTCAACACCTGGTTCATTTCACTTTGGTTGTACTTTCTTCACAATTTAGCTTAATTGTTGAACTATTTTGGAGGTGCTCAGTTGACTAAATGCAAAACAGAGTTTACCTACATGAAGCGAGGATTCGAATTCATGGCCTTCTTAATTTGTTAACTTAAATTTGTTATTAATTACTGCGTATTTTTAAAACTGTCGTAGGTTTTGGGTCATTGAAAAAATGTACTCGTTTTATGGGTTGATGGGTTGTTTCAACTGATTGTGTGACAGCAAGTACCTCTAAGCACTCTTTCCAAGGTCCAAGTTGTTTTAATATCTGTGCTTTATGGTGTCTGATAAAGAGGGGACGGGACCAGCAGCTTGAGGATATAACCAGGTTGGAAAGCCCCAATGTGTAGCCAGAAGCCTCAGAAGAGGACCGCATCAGCTAGAACATAGAGCAAGGTCACAGGCGCAGCAATAGGGATCTGGCTTTGGTCTGAAATGGGTCCCAGATTCTTTGGGGATCCTCAACATATTTACTGAGTGCCTGCCCTCTATCCGATGTTTTCAACGTCATTGCCCCAGCTGTTCCCCCCCCCCCCCCAGTCATTCTGATCTTGTTCTGAACCATAGTGGGCATTGACATAAGAAGCGTTAGTGGCTATCTTCTCACAAAAGCATTGTGCTCCCAACGTGGGATTGATCATACGATACGTTTCCCTAATCGTGTTCCTATCAGTTGTGGTAATTGAGTTTTGTTCAGGTTTAGAGCCTATTCCGTATATTGTCTGGTATATCGGTGATCCAAGTGATCTTGAAGAACTGAAGACCTCCACTATTGTCGAAGTTATTCCTGACTCTGTACCAGAAGTTTTTGTTTGTGTCCTCATAGCATGTGAAATTGTACAACCCATCTATCTTTAGTCAGCTTATCCGCTCTCTCGTTCCTACTGTATCCCTTATGCCCGGTATCTATTTCAGTTAGTAGTGTTAGTTCCTTTGTTTATCGCATCCTCTATGAGAAGACTCCTAACTATTGGATTGGCCAGTGTTTTTTCGCTGATTGTTTATCCATGAATATTGTGATCGTTCACAGAACAAATAATCTTGGCAGCCTAACGAAGTACCTACGCAATGGTTACTCAACCAAGGTTGAGAGATAAGTAGGAGTTACGCGATAAATTCTGTAGTCCATAAAAAGCTCTATGGACTATGTTCTTCCAAGTGTAGGACATAATTATTTGCTAGCCTTGTAGGGTCGGGATATCATCTGGCTTGTCGTCACAGATGATTTAAAAGCAAACAGGTGAAAACCCAAATCAATCCAACGTATTTTTACCATCAATGAGGGGGGGGGGTCATGTGCCCATCAAACTAATAAACTAATTAATTCATAACTAAAATAATTCAGTATTTTTTGAATACTCGACAAAAAGTGACATAAGTATTTTTCTAACCACTAAAAAAACGCAATAATTTATGCTTGCATCACACGATCAAATTTGATAACATGAATTTGGCATGTTGAACGAAAGGGGATAAATCAGCACAATTTATTAGGCGATTTAGTTTTAATTTGGAGCTCGTGTTGGAGCTGTAGCTACAAGGAAAATAAATTAACTTTAGCCAAAATCGTGATATTTAACTTTACACACCACTCTTTACTTTTCAACAGGGGTTAAAAGTATTAAAATATCAAGAGCCATGTTCGCCTCGAAGGCAGAGAATTGTCATATACTGGGTTTCTGCAGAAAGTTAAAAGTACATAAAAAATACGCACATATATTAAAAAGTGATTATTCAATTCTTGAAAATAATGAAAATTGGAAAACAAGTCACTCACTGGGATTATCAAGTCCTTCAGATAGACGTCGTTCAGTCGCTTCACAGCTCGATTTTCTCCATTTCCTTTCATAAAAAAAGGAATCCTGTCACAGATGGTGGCCTTTTATGCCTATGAGAAGTACAACTGTTGAAAACGTTAAGAAAATGTTAAGAGTCCTGAAGGAAATGGAAGGTAAAGGGCAGTCCAACATTTACCAAACCATCCACAGAGTGTGGTATTCTCTTAGTTCTACAATTGATAGAAACTATTAATGTATGAACGCATGAACGAGTGTTTGTAACCACTAGCGACTTCAACAGTATGAGTTTTCTTTCGATGGGGTTTGATTGGGAGGTCGTTTTTTTAATTTGAATTTTGGGCGTAGGATGGAGGATCTGTTCCTAGTTCCCGCATAATGAGAACCAACCTGTTCAACGCATTGCATCAGGTTGGCCCTCAGGCCTCTCTGCGATGGCAGCTCTTCTTTCTTATTCGCTTCCCTCTCTCGATAATCTTGCAGCATGCCACCATTCCTGTACATCTTCCCATACTGCCCAGCAATTTGAGAGGTTCAGTATCAGTCTTTCCTCCGTGTCTTTATTCTTGATCTCAGCGAGATACTGGATCAGCAAGCTCCATCCTGGCTGAGCACCGCTCTGGCAAATTGAGCATTATACCTCCAGCTTTCCTCTCAATGCAGCATAGAATGGACGAATGCCTCCACCAGCCTGCCCACTTCTAAAGTGAGAAGATGGCATGGGAAAGCAACGTACAATTTTCCAACCACAGACCAAATGAGGAAAAGTTCCTAGCTGCAACCCCTGTTTGCTATTTCTCCAATTTATCCAGTAAGGTTCACAGAGCAGATGCATTAGAGGCGATTAAGGGCAAGGGTGTCGGAAGTAGTGCTGTGAGACAAAAGTTTTTCATATAAGCAATAGAAACGCGAAGCCTGAACACACATTTTTTTACTGGCCCATCGATCTACCCATAGTGTTTTATTGTTGACGTTTTTGTTAAAATGTATTATGTAAAGTACTTTAAACAATTATGAATTGACTGGGTTGACAGGGAGGAGTCGACGAGGAGCAAAGTTGTGCCGAAATTAACTTCATTTTGAGATGGTGCTAATTAATTTTAGATTTACACCTAAACCAAGTGTCTTATCGCATTTATTTGTCGGCGAAAATCATAGTTTGATTGCTTTTGCGATGTAATCTTTCACACGTTCAGTTAGCCAACTGAGATATTTTACTATTTGATGCGTGCAAGCAGTGGCTGTTATCAGATAAGAGATAGCCTTATCGAATATATAGTTTGTGGTTGATAAGAGCAGGGTTGGTTGTTGTGGGTCGTTATGAGATGACGCTCTTCACGTGGTCCATCAATTGGCAGACACGATATTCACCAGGGTAATTGACATAAGTGACAACGATGATAGCAATGAGTAATGACACTATTTCCCTATCAAGTTCAGTGAAAAACTTGGGGATCACCCTTAGATAGAACAGTCAGGCAGAAATACCGAGTTATAAGGCAACTACAGAAAGATAGAACACTCCTTAGCTGAAGGGAAAACATGGGTGTTGTGTCAGTTACGTGATAAGGCTATCAATTCAGGTGATGACCCAGAGGAATCAGGAGCTTTCCTAGTAATAATCAGACGTTTAGAAGCAACTGCTCGCTTGTTATTCACCTCTAGTTCATCTTAAAGAGGGTTGCTTCTCTTTGGCAGGTTAACTAGTTGAGGAATACTTGGTTAGGTTATGGTGGGTCGTATTTACTGGCTGGAACTAGATGGGCAACACCATTCTGTAGGCAAGCTCTACTCTTAGGAGAAGTAGGAAGAAATAGGCCGACCTTAAAAAATTGGAGGATGATGTCATACTATTTTTACTTCCGTCGTTACTCGTTCCCTTTTAGCAAGTGTTACAATAACCGGAACTATGGGACAGGATTGACAAGAAAAGTTTAATAATAATGCAAAACTAGTGCGCCAAAGGAGGATATGTTTCAAACTGCTTACAGGAGCTAGTCAGAAAGGGCACATCATCCAACTGACTAATCCCCATTCTGTTCACTGGGAGCACAAGATGCACAGAAACTAACCTCAAATTCTACTAACACAGAGGATCGTAATTATGAAGCATTTCCATATATTGTGGATCTTTCATGCGAGATATTAGAGAGATTAGGTCAGGCCAATTAGTAGAAGTACGAGTATAGTTAAGCTGGACATACCCTTTGGGTAAGACCTATGCCAGCTGGTGGTGCACTACTGGTGAGGTCTTTTATGCAAAGACATATGTTTGGGTCGTAAGTCAGTAATGATGGGGGGGGGGGGGCTGAAACAGTCTGCCATGAGCTTTTTACAAAAAGAGAAAGAATTTAAGAGAACAGTCGAAGGGAAGGAGACAGGTGATTGGGCATTCACTTCTCCAATGAACAGTGAGCCAGTCTTTAAGAAGCCAGACCCACCCAACCAGTGTGTTGACATAAACGTATCAATCCACCTTCATATTTGGAATTGTTGCCCCAGTAAACTCGATGACCCCCTCCAACTTCCCCCGCTCTTTATAAATAGTCTAAACAGTACATAATGTTATGACGCACGATGAACATTTCTATGGACACTTCACGGGGATTTTTAGTACCATGCAAAAGATTTAAAAAAAATGCTATTTAGGGCTTGCTGCCACTTGTTGAAGAAATTCTAGTTTGACACTGTAACATTTTGGATCGATAATGCGCACGTCGGCAATATTTATGAAAAACACGCACAGAGTGTTGCTGGAAGTGCATGTTCAATCAATACCAATTTGAGCTCGTTCAAAGCTTAAGGCCACTGCAATTCCATGCCAAGGGTCTTAAATGTTTCTACCGCTTAACGAATGATGCCAAAAGTTTTGAACTGGGGCTTTTTGATAAGCCGTCAAAACATTATTTCATTTCTTTGGTAGGTTACTCTCTTAATGAGATGGCCCCCTTTTTGCACGGCACATCCTTAGCCTTCACCAAACTGCTAGGAGGGAACGAAATTATGTCACGAAAAGTACACATTCAGTCTTCCCGACCTCTCCCTCCTCTATGTCCCTTCCACTACTCAATCCCTCTAAGGCCCAAAGGTAATAAACGTGTAGGTAATTATTTGAACTGTGAACTCTGCGTTTTTGTATCCTCTTTCACCGTCCTGTGGTCAACTACAGTTAGAGTTTATTAACGTTCATAAGATAATTATAAGCAACCCCAGAAATTGACGTATAGAAACCATTGCCATTTTTCACACTCTCATTTCTCACAGCTCTGGCGGTAGCTGATGAACCCCAAGTACTCTGAGGCGCACTGCAGCCAGCCCCTCACCCGTACACAGTACATGCTCCGCCAACTCTTGCACAATCTGCAATCCCTGCACCTCTGTCATACCAATCTTGGCCAGGAGGTGCCTCAATGGGCGGTAGCATGAGAGCAGACCACATACCATCTGTATACCTGGACCTGGTCTCTCCAGACTGAGGATCTCTCTTGTTGTCTTGGTCAATCCAGCCCAGAGGACCAAATGGTTAGGCGTGAGGGACGTTAATGGTTAAGCCTCTAGATTGTCAAAGGCAAGGAAAATAAGGAAATACAAGTAATTCGGAAATAAATTATGGTTTCTATTATAAGGAATCGAATCAAAATGAAATTGAAGTTCGCTTACCAAAAACTGATGGACGTTGGAGGTGCACACGATCGCGAATGAATGGAAAAAGGTGAGATAAGATCGAGCGAAATGGGGTGATGAAGATAGTGGGGCGATGCTTGGTTTAAACTGGTTAAGGTGGAAGTTGCTGTTGTGATGGGGTTTGATGAGCTTGAGGAGAGTTGTCTGGGTTGGCATTGTTGCTCAGAATCGACCAATCGGGCTTTGTTAAGGGGACCAGACGCAAGAAATTTTTGGCTTTCGATTTCAACCTCTGAGGATCTCTCTTGTTCACTCCCTGGAGATTTAAATAACTTTGACTGCCTTTGGCCTCGCACATCCCGCCAATAGGCAGCCCTGCACTTTCCTCCCTCTCGCCAACCTCCTTGATCAAGTGGCTCTTGGTGGTCGCTATGAGGGGCGCAGTTTGTCAGCCTCCTGATTCTCTAATTTCCCTGAATGACCTGCTACTTAGGACAGTGTTAATGTCTCGTGGGTGGATCAATGAGGGGTGACCTAGCAGCTGGGCGGACAGCGATACCACTGAGTGAGCTGGCAGCAGTTTTCCAGTTCTTCGCAGTGATGGTGTGTATGCAGCGAGGAAAAGAATATTCATTATGTCAGACAGTCAGGCTGCACTTGAAGCCCTGACTTCTTACATCATCACATCAGTGCTAACTGGCCTAAAAACTTTGGTGAGGGAGAACACATTGATACTGTGTTGGGTGTTAAGTCATACAGGAATAGAAGGGAATGAGAACATTGATTTTGGTTCTATCAAGTTCCTATAAGTTGAATGAAAAACAGAGTTGATTAGTTACCATAACGACAAAAATCACTGAATGCACTTGGGGCAGAAGAAAGTTGTGTGATGCGATGCAGTAAATAGTTTATATATGATCTGATTACTGGCAGTTGGCAGGGAGGGAGGGGGGAGCTCTTGGCAGCACCTGTAGTACTACATGTGAGGTGGTCTGACAGGTGAGAGTATGGCCAGGCGGGCATCACATTGTAATGATGCCAATCAAGGTTTGGTAGCAGCATGTGGGATGGGCGTGTGGTCAGAACTTCATTCCAAGATGAAAAGCCGTTGGTCTCTCTTGTGTCCTTCATTTGTCTGCTGATTACCATTTCATCTGCGGTAGCACGCCCTTTTTCTCTTTGACTGCAAGGACACTTTTTTTCTTAACAGTGATACGCCTTCCAGATACTTGAATTGGTTGGCTCAGGCGGAGATTCCTGATATTCATTTATTTATTTGTTTTCGGGGGCAGTGGGGTGAAGTATGGCTCACAGTTCTTCAGACTAGATACTCCGCTCCCTCTTCTTATAGCTTGAAGTTTTCTTATCATTGTCTAAACCATTAGGATGGTCGTGCTGGGCACACTGCTCCTTCTTATGTCTGAAATTGAAAGCCATTGGCAAAAAGCTCTTACCAAACTGCAAAGGCAACTAGGATGTACCAAGGCTTATAAAAATGTACACACCAGATTTTACCGAAATATGTAAGGCTCTCATCCTTAGCACTCATGAGAGAGTTATATCAGTTGAAGGTTACACTTTCGTTATCGTGCAAGAACCTGGGCACGTGCTCAGCTTCCACCCTACCCAGACCTGTGGAGCCTTCTTCCCAAACTGGAAGCTGGAAGTCTTGGCTGCTCGTCGCTCACTGTCATAGGAACTACAGTGGATCAGCACGTGGTTTCTTGTCTCCTCCGTCGTCTTACCAAACCACATGACTCAACCAACCCTCAAGCTGCGAAACACCTAAACTGTTAATAGGGCTCTTACCAGGTTGTTCAAAAGGTTCTCTCCACATTGTACGACCCCTGTACCGCACACTGAACTGTCAACCGATCCAAAATGTCACTCGAACCCACCACATAAATATTTAACTACATTTTTAAAAAAACACTAATTTTGTACTTGTGATAAGATTATCTACATTTTATTTTGAAATGTACGAACTATCCACAGAGCTATTTTTGCGTTTGCTTTGCGATGAGAAACCGAATGTGGAAGTTGTCGTAACTAAACGGAAATTATTTTACCTGACTTTTTGTATTTATGCGGGCGGACCACTTTTTTGCCTTTTTCGCTTCAACTTGAAACCGAATACGAAAACGTTAAACGATGTACAATACGAAAAGTCTTGATACGTTTTGTTCAAACTTTTATCCCGAAGCAATCGCCTCCTTCTTCTTCGCTCTGAGGACTACTCGGATGAACAGATTAGACGACTTGTTGGTCCAAGTGATGGAGGTTCGTGTGCTCTGGTTTTGAATGACAGACACTGAGGGAAGATTTAATTCTGAAAAAAAAACCAATAACTGCACTTTGTTGAAAATTAGTCGTTTTAAGTA
Source organism: Pachypeltis micranthus (assembly GCA_020466155.1). NCBI lineage: Eukaryota > Metazoa > Arthropoda > Insecta > Hemiptera > Miridae > Pachypeltis > Pachypeltis micranthus. The sequence goes on along the minus strand of CM035770.1, from coordinate 51,039,504 downwards.
AAATTTGTCAAATAATGATGAAAAATTATTATGTAAATAGCACTAAAAAGTCTAATAAATCCAATTAAACTATGACTGTTGTTTTTAATTTCGGCTACCCAAAGGGAATTTTGGACTGTGCTCACGCACTACAAGTAGATGGCCAACATGCAACCTTTGGCCAGCCAGTCTTGCCTATCAGTCCTGCAACTCGAGTCTTCTTTTGGTTCAGCTTTACCAATCGCCGGCGTCACTGCTCCCGAGCTTTACCGACCTGTGTTGTGCTCGATGCGACTTCTGGACCCCGAAACTTACATTTTGGCTGTTTTGCGGGATTGAATCAAGGTCATCCAGCTTGCTGCAGTTTTAGCGGAGTATTAGCGGAGCCCAGGTAACCCTTCTCTGTTTTCACCATCCGTCTCCGAACATCGCCTCGGTTGCCATTTATTTTCAACAATTGATTTTTCATTCGGGTTTTCATTGTTTTGGTGTAACTTACGTTTCAATTCTTACTTTCCCTTTGCTATTAAATTAATTTCTCCACCTGCAATTTTCAACACGATCCACTTTTATTTCGATTTGACACCATGTGTGTGCATTGTCCATATGAAGCAGTTACGTAGCCCTGGACGTTGCCAACGCTTGCGGTACGGTAAGCCAGGCCTCGGATGTGTGTTGGACTGATATAACTCTCTTTTTAGTGTTCAGGAGTTATTTTGAGAAGGAAGCAAACCTATCCCTGTGTAAGGGTCCTAATTGGCTCATCTATTATGCGTGCTCTCTGTCAATGGGAAGAGACGTATGAGTTTTTCCCAAACATCCGTGAACGTCTTAGGAGAAAGTGGTGAGTGATTGAGCCAAAATACTGGATGAGCCAGTTCCTTAGGGGTCATGGCCACTTCACTGAGGGCTTCTCAAATGTAAGAATCAAGAATTAACAACAAGAAAATATTTCCATATGTGGTAGGTAGGTACTGCATTACTCCCCCTACGTTTCAGGCTCGCTAGAATGGCGAATGGTCTTTCCTAATCCAAATGGTCAAATAAAACATCGTTTATTTGTTTCGTGACCACCCATGGTACTACCTTTGGTCCACAATGGCTGCGACTTTGAACGGTATATTTTTTTTTCATTAGGGTCGAAAACCCATACAAAACCTTCCTCTTGCAAAGTTGGACGCTGCACATTTTGGTCAAAGGCTTCCTTCTGCCATCAGTGCCATCAAAAACAGGGGTATCTTTTCATCCCAATCTGATTGATGGGAGTTGACAAACATAGCTAAGTGTTTGGTCAATGCCCGGTTCAGCCGTTAAACTAATCCAGGTGATTGAGGATGCAGAGGGGTAACTCTCGTGCGGTGAATATCTAAGAGATTCCCAATTTCTTTTATGAGCGAAGAGTCGAAATGTCTAAGTTGATCTGTATGTATTTCTAACGGAATTCCTGTACAGGAGAAGACATGGAGTATGAGCACGGTGGCTTCTTGACCAGGTATTGCCTCAGGTCATTTTGAAAAATAATCTGCCACAACAACTACATACTCATTGCCATTACGAGAGCGAGGCCCCAATATTTTTACCCCTATTCTTTCAAATTAAGCTCCTAAAGTCAATTGTTGTAGTGGGGCAGGCTTTCTTGATGGTGGGCCTTTGTATTTTGTACATGTGTAGCAATTGAGGCACCATGAACATACATCTGAGGAGATTCCAGGTCAACAGTACTCCTGCTGTATCTTCGCCAACGATTTCCAGTAGACAAAATGACCTCCAGTTGAACAGCTGTGGCATTGCTTCAGAACTCTGCTAATGGTTAGCCTTGGCACCACCTATTGTAACCACTTTGTATCTTGTTTACCATCCCATAGGTGGTACAGTATGCCATTGAATGACTAGTATCTGGATCGCAGCTAGTCAAGGTCTACGTGATAGACCATCCGCATTTAAATGTTGGCGCCCATGTATAATTCGAAACTGATATTCCTGAAGCGTTTACAACCACCTCGCCAGTTGCCTTTTGGGACGTCAGAATGGAGTTAACCATGCTAGCACCGTATGATCTGTTTGCAATCAAAATTCCCTCCCATTGAGCAGAGTTCTTTTCTTTCAAAACCTCTCCATCCAGGAAACAAGAAACGACGGGCTGCTCCAGTGTAGTTCCCACAACTGTGAGCGACAGTTATTGGAAGAGCAGCCAGACCTTCCAGCATTGACTGCTACAAAGCAAGCCTAAAACCGTTTCGCCCAGTTTGCAAAGAAGGTTGTGGCAGAGAAACGTGGTCACAGTTGATCCGTCCTTTTGAAACTTGCCATCCAAGTAGATAGTTAGATCGAGTTAACGACTCCCAGATGGCACAGGATTCCTCAGGGGTCATACCTCTGCGCAGTAACACATGGGGAACAGTTATCACCGGGAGTCTGATAAAATAACCAAACCTCCATAGGTCTGGGCTCGGTGGATGCTGAGTGAGTGGCTAGCCTGTAGCAGTACAGTGATATAACCCTCATCAAAGGTTCAGAAACAGTTATTTGAAAAGAAACAAACCTGCGCACTCTCTGTATGATAGTTGTGTGACAGGTTGGACAAGTGGAGTCTGCAGTCGTGGCAATAAGGCATGGCATTCGGCTAGGAGGCCCTCTTTCTCCCATACTCTTTAATCTTGTGATTGATACTCTGAATAAGCTGCCTCAGAAAGTAGGGTTTGATATCGTCGTGGATGAACAGGTGGGTGCATTAGCCTTAGTGGATTGTGTCCTCCTCCCAGGTACCAAACAGGGCTAGTAGATCGCCCTAGACAGGTTTGGCCTTTGAGGACTGGGAGTGAGTCCTGGATCGGTCTCCTTAGTACAATCCGATGGAGGATGCAGTGTGATGTTCATGGATGCAGGTTTCGTCATTGGTGTCCTTGAGATATGGCAAAACCTTGAGGTTACCAAATACACTTAATGCTCCCACCTGTGAAGCATTGCAGGTTTCCTACATTCACACCTGAAGGCTTGCTGTAGAAATGTTATTCGGTAAATTACGTACAAGTTGGTGACTCAATAAGGGAAAGAGCCTTAAGTAATTTGGTTACGCAAAACCGCAATACGTATAAGGATTGTGTGCAGGTAGGCAACGCGCCATGACCGATCAGGCATTATTCATAATCTCCCGTTAATTTTGAAATTCTACTTTAAAAAGAGGCCGAAGTAACAGGAGATTGAAACTGAACTGGAGCCTGGTTGAACAAAGCTGTCTACATTCGAAATGTCAGGTGGTCCACAAATATGGAGGGCTGCCTGCCTTCACAACTGAAGGCTCCTGTAGAAGCTGACTCTCTCTGACTGTGATATGCACCGAATGGAATGTTACCAAACCACTGCTTCATACTACAGGTGATGAAAGACAAGTGATTTGTAGAGCATTACTATAACTGAATGGAGAATTCCGGAGTATTGAGCTTTAAAAAACATACGGCTAACATGTTTTTTATTGCAGTTTCTTAAAAAGATGTGAATTTTTTCTTCTTACCTCCCACCTTATGATGATGAGTTGGTAAGCACGCTATTTTATTGTCATGAATTGATAAAAACGTGGACGGAACTATGTAAACGAATGTGTAGGCCTATGAACCGAAAGCAGGTTGTTTTCGCTTTTTGGCCAAACAGGAAGCTAGTCCTTTTATGGATGTACTAGCTCCTAAAGCTAACCCGCAGGGTGGGGGGGTGCTCTCCCCTCTCCTCTGGTAACTGGTAGCCGACACCCTTCTGGAGCTGCTGGAGGAGAAGGGCTACAAGATAATAGGATAAGCGGACGACCTGGTAATTATAGTCAGGGGTAAATTCTTGAGTATGATCAGTGAATGCATGCAGCATGCAGCATTCACTGAATACCCTACAGAGATGGTGCAATGGGCAAGGACTGTTTGTCAACCAATACAAAACGAGCCTGGTCCCGTTCACCAGAAGGCGTAGCCTTGCGCTGCGGGAACTCAGGCTGGGTGGTAAGGCGGTGAAGATCCAGCAGGAGATCAAGTACCTGGGAGTTTTCCTTGCTGGGAAGCTCACTTGGGCCTTACACGTGAAAAAAGCCTTACACCAGGCGTTGGTGGTGATGTGGGCAGCTCAGAGAATGGTGGGGAAGACATGGGGGCTGAGGCCTGGGATGATCCGGTGGCTGTACACTGCGGTTGTTAGGCCCGCAGTCACCTATGGAGCCCTGGTCTGGTGGGCTGGGGTGGAAAATAAAACAGTGCAGTTGCACCTAAATAAGCTGCAGCATAGGGCGTGTCTGGCCATTACAGGATGTATGATAACATGCCCTACTCCACTGGAGGTCTTGCTAGATTTAGCTCCACTCCACATACATGTTAAAAGGATGGTGTTCCTCCAGGCTGTGCGTATGTTGGAGTTGGGTCTGATCATGCGGGGGAGGAGGAGTTCCGGCCACTTGATCCTTGAAAAGGTGAAGGTGGAGGGGCCTGAACTGCATGTGGTAGACTCAACTTCAACTTCGTATTACCCTCTCGGATACTCATTCATCAGTGATTCAGGTGGGAAGGGGGAGTTCCCACTTTCGAAGCTGGGGCCCTGGTATACTACACTGATGGCTCGGTGCAGGGTGGCCTTGCATGGGCAGGCATCTTTGGCTGAGAATCAGAGCGGTGATCCCATTGGGATTGCTTGCCACGATGCTACAGGCAGAGGTGGCTGCGGTGACGGTCTGTGTGCAGCCACTGCTGCAGAGGGGACTGAAGCAGCTGAGAATCTACATCATGGTGAACAGTCAGGCCACTCTCAAGGCCTTAGCCTCGTACTGTCTTACATCGCGGCAGGTGTGGGAGTGTCTGACTGGACTGAAGGCCCTGGCTGAGGACAACAGTGTAACACTGTGTTGGGTGCCAGGGCATCAGGGTATAGATGGTAACGAACGGGCTGATAGGTTGGCTAAGAAGGGATTGGCGCAGATCCCAATTGACCCAGAGCCCTTTGTTGGTACTACCAGGAGCCACCTACCTAGAGAGTATGGCAAATGGGAGGATAGGTGCAGGGCTGCCCGGCCTTAGACAGTCAAAAGTCTTCACCCAGCTCTCCAGAGGGAGGCCCAAGGAGGTATTTCACTGGGGAGGAAGAATATGAGGATCACATGTACCACCTTGTAAATATTGGCAAGTGCGAGGTACAGGTATGCAGGTTCTGCGAGGTAGGGCTAGAGACGGCAGAGCATGTGCTGTGCGTATGCGATAGGCACTGTGTGTATGCGATCCACCGTTTCAAAGAAACAAAAAAAAAAGCTAACCTATGGGCTAGTTTTTGTTACCTTCCAAGACTAGTAAGTTAGATAGAATTGGCCACTCTTCTGTGCCTGCTTGGCTAGGTCTCCAACATACCGTCCATTATCACACCAGGCACCATACAGTTCTCCAGAAATAGTTTGTTTCATCCTGAGCCAGTGACATCTTGATTTGAACTTCAATTTAGTCTGTGGAACCCTTCTTGGCCACATGGACCTGGGTAATCACGGCCCGTTTGAAGAACCTCTTCAGTTGATTGAGATGGTTACGTTGATATATGAAGCCGATTGATCAAATCGTTAGCAAGATCTTCTAGTTTCCTACCACTGCAGTGGCTAGTTTAAAAATCACCAAAAGCGACTTGATCAGGGTGGTTGTAGATGGGAGGGGAAATGCAGGGCTGCCTATTGGCGGGAGGTGCAAGGCCAAAGGCAGTCCAAAGCTGTTTATCACACTCTCCAGGGAAAGAACAAGAGAGATCCTTAGTCCGGAGAGAGAAAGTATACAGATGGTTGCGGCCTGGTCACAGGCGACTGTCCTCTAAGCTCGGTCAGATGTACTGAGTTGAAAATCGTGCGAAGCAGAGAGAGAGAGAGTTGGCAGAGTATGTACTGTGTACGTGTGAGAGGCTGGCTGTGGTGCGTCTCGAAGTGCATGGGGTCGCTCAGCTGCGACTGGAGGAGCTTGCAGGGACCTGTCAAGAGTTTTTTGCGAGAATTGTGGGAACGTATTGGATTCGCATCAGGGAATACCAGCTTCACAGGGGTATTATGACAGAGAATAATTTATTATGACTGAGCTGGCTATCTGCAAAGAACAATGTACGATGGTATCATTACCAACTACTTAAATGCTCGCGTCATTTGGACGTAATTAGTTCTAACACGACAGGCATTAAATCCCCAGACTGTAGGGTAAATGCTCGAAAGCTCCTGATAATACCGCCCGTTAAAGTCTTCTCCACGAGCAAAACTGGAGGGGCGCGACTCACCTCCGCGTGGGAGGAGCGCCGCGCCACTGCAGCTCCACTGTGGAACCTTTCAGTCTTTCTCCAGGCTCTTCTGCCTTCTCCATCGCGTCTGTCCCGCGTCAAGAGAATTTTCGCGAGCGAACGTCAAGTCGAGCCCGTGGAAATTGCGCGAGTTTAGTTGAGTTGCGGCGAGTTTCCCCTCCAATCCGCGTTTTGGAATCGAATATGTCAGTGTAATTCGCGTTCAACGAGCCGAACCAGACGCAAGAATCGCTCTGCAACAGTTTTTGGCCAGACAACTGTCACCTGGTAAACTATCAGATAATTTCCTAAATAATTATAACGATAAACGATGATAAATACACTACGTACGAACAGCGTAGCTTGCAAACCTTGTGTAATTATAAGCATGTACGAATAACAGGAGACAACAGAGGTGGTGTAATTACTACAAGTAATAGGATGACGTTACGTGTAACAACATACAAATATCTGCTGCGACGCATCGCACAACTTTCCTCAACCCCACGTGCATTCATCGTCATTTTCATGGCTTCAGTTACTAATTTGAACTTGGTGAACATAACTTCACGTCTTACGTCGAAAGTGGGGGCGCTTGAGGTTCCGGAATTTATCGACATGCTCCTACTTATCCCACGACCACTATTGAACAGTCAGTGCACAGGAAGGTCGTGAAATTGTCGACATGATTTATTTTAGATGGATTGGTGGCTGGTTGGGAATTATCTGGTTAAAACTACGGGTGATTCGAATTTCCTCATTTCTGGGGTTGCTCTTAAAGGTCTTGGGAGCGGTATTAAACTGTCATCGTTCATGTACCTTATTAGACTACGATTGATTTTTTATGAGCAATGATCCAAATAACAAAACGTGAACGGTACATTTTCATTTAAAGATGGAATTGCCACATGGTTGCTATCTTTGGAGGTTGGACGATGTCTCGCTAGATGGAGTCAACCCATCCTGTCACACGATTGCAAGTTCCCGATAGTCATGATCATATGAGGACACCAGAAGAAATTTACAAATTTCGACAAAAATCTTTCGTTATGTAGTTATTCTCTTATAAATCGTGTTGGGCGCACGAATGGAGGATTTTGAGTATTTAAACGTGAACAAGGGGGTTCTAAATACACATGAACTGGTTGCATGGGGAACTAAGTAGAGGGAGAGAGAGGAAGAACTGGGAGACGACTGTTGATCGCGAAAACTAATAGATGAGACTGAGTGTTGGAAAGAGCTGTGTGTTGTGGAGAGGAATGTAAATTGAGGGGTGGGAAAAGGACATTTTGGGAAATCCAAAAAAAAAGGGGAAACTGTGGTCACTTGGAAATAACTAAGAGATGAACTTCAGGATAAAGAAAATGAGGCGACTTGTTCCATTAGGGCAAGTGGACGTCAAAACCCAACTAAGTCGGCCTGCCCCGCACAAGTCGTGTTGGTAGTCTAATAATTTAACAACAATGGCAGTTTGATGACGAATACAAAATAATTAGGTACTTTAGTCGTTTCTTTGACATTACTAACAGTTCTTTCCGTATAATGCAGCAGGGTTTTACGCCCGAGGATACACTAATGAGGTGCAAAGTGTGATATCTGACCTAATGGGGGCAGCTCTACAGATGTTGTGCGCATGGTGCGGGGAGATGGGACTGGTCATGAGCCCAGCAAAAACGATCATAGTGCCATTTTCAAGGCAAAGACAACTGTCGAGACTGAGACCGCAGGAAGTTATGGGCATCGCAGTTTAGCTCATTGAGCAGGCCAAGTATATGTGGTTCTGGATCATAAATCAACCAGGAAAGAGCACATGTAAAGGATGTGTGGGAGGGCTGGACTGCTGGTGTTACGAGGCCATTGTGCTTTGGCAATAAAACGATCAACATAATTAGTGATAGTCAATTGTCGTGTAAGGCGCTGATGAACTACTGCACAACGTCAAAACTGGTGCGGGAGTAAGTCCTTAGCAAACACGAATAGAGTTAACGTGTGTAGGGTTCCTGGGCATAAGAGGATCATTGGTAGTGGGAGGCAGGTTCGTGTACTGTACCCCACCGTGTCATCTCTGTCAATAGTCAAGAGGATTGTGAGAGAATATGCCAGAAGAATGCATTAGACAGTTTGGAATGCTGCAGGAGCGTGGCAATCCACACACTTTATCTCAGAGCAAACACATGAAATGAGACAGAGCCTTCTGAGGACGGACCTAAGGCATATTGTGGGGATCATAACCAGGCACTGCAAAATGAACAAACACATATGTGGTATGGGCATGTTATGCATGTGCGTAGTCGACACCCCTCAGTGCAGGTGGTGTGGCACAGATGAGGAGGCTCCCAACCACATCCCAACACAGAGGGAGCAATTTCTGGTCTTTGGTGCAACTTCTCTAAGGGTGGACATCAAAGAAGACTCTTTCAGGAAATACCAAGAATTCTTTAGGATGCTAGCCATGGACCTGTGAGACATTACTGTCATAGGCATGTTTCCGTATTTGATGGCTGTTCCTAAGCCCTCGACAGTCATGGAAGTTGCGGTTTCGCTAATGTGCAAGAGGCCGACCCCTGCAGCATCCACCAAACTCAAACCTGCAAAGGTACGGCGGGTATTTGGTCGTTAGCCAGCCTCCCAGTAGAGAGCTGTTGCCTGTGTGTGCGAATGTGACCACCTGAGGAATTCCTTACAATCTGGGAGGAGTTCTTAATCTGGTTTCCCACCTAATCTAACAATAAACTAGTGTGACGAGTTTCAAAAGGACAGATCAACCGGATGGAAGGACTGGCACCACAGGTAATTAGGCCGCAGTGCTTTGGCACAGTCAGAGAGTTATATGTATTCCCTATCCTAATTCCTGATATGTGAACACGAGAAATTTCAAACAACTCCTGTTGACATCCCCATGAATCGCCTATACGTTGGTTGCTCAAATTACGTCTTGACGTAATATACAGGGCATTCCAGTAAATTCCGAAATATTGAGCTCTTCCAGGAGCGTATGAAGTGAGTGAAAAACTGACTGAATCAGTTGGTAGAGTTTATGTTAAGTCGATATTGGTTTATTATTCATTCTGAATAATAACCCTATGTTTTCAGTCACGAAACATTTTTTAAAATTTGATACTTTACGTTTCAAGACATGGAGATTCCAAATTTGCAATGTCCGTCCGCCGTCCGGGCTTTTTTGTGCCTTTAAGGTGGTCCAAAAAATTCGTTCTTTTGCACCAAAATCCAATTTGGTATCTAGTTGTGCCCAGTTGGTATCTCGGCAATCTGATCGGACGAAGCCCGTGATTGTTATGGGCAAAAAACGGTTAAAAAAATTAACGAAACGCAGTACAACGCGGGAACTACAGCGGAAGTCAATGAAACCGCTCGCCTGCTGGTGGACTGGCAATGCCGCCCCCGCTCACCTCCCCTTTCGACTCGACTCGCAACGGGCGGGCGCCGGTTTTGGTTTTTTTTTTTTTTTTGCTTCCTCTAGGAAGCGCTGGTGTTCCGTATATAACCTTTGGCACTACGATTTGTCTCTTTATCGTCCGATTGCCTTGTTCTCGTCTTCACCTCCACGAATGACTGTTTCGCTCTGTCTCAACTATTTCCATTAGCAAAATATCTATTATCTTCGATTGAACTTTTCATTATTCGCTTATTTTTTGTTTATTTATTTAATAGTTAGTGCGTTTCATTTTTTTGGTTTTAATACGACTTTTGGTTACATTTTGATATTAGTATTTAGCGTGCATGTTTTCATATTAAAATTCAGTTTTTTCTAGATACTTTCGTTTTTTTTGTTTGTTTATTTTAATATTACGATTCAGTTCTTTTCGACCTTTTTTTGGGTTTCATTTTGATATTTTTCGATGCTGAATCAAACGGGATGGGTCTCGGAACATTAATGTCAAGTGCATTAGTGGTCAAGCTATTTATCCGAATAATAAACCGTTGTGTAATAATTTGCAGGGTTTAACATACATGTAAATTGCATTGAGCGTAGAAATACTCCAGCGACTTGAATCCAACAATTTTGAATCCATTTTTCGAACTTCACGAAAGACAGAGTACTTGACATACAGATACGTTCCCCGTTCACTTCCTAAAGCTCGTAAGTAACGCGGAACAAACAACTCAATCTCGAGAGATCCCTTATCCCGATTACTCGCAAACGATCGACTCGCCGGGAACAAACAAAAGTCGTAATTTTCCTCTCACTCGACGGCCAAGGATTTTCATAAGAGCTTCCACGCACAGGGGACCCGGAAACCCGTAAATGATACTTGTTAGGCCCCTTGAAGAGTTGGAAAGAAATCAAATATGGATCGATGTCAGGCGAAGGCTGTGGAAAACGATACCGCATGGGAAACTCGATCTTTCCGCTCTCAATGCGCTCACCGGTGAGTGCTAGGAATTTTCCCAGTAAGTCTTTGAAATTACGTTGAACGCACTGTGCCGTTGGAAATTGGGATAATAAATAGTTCGTTATAGAGTCATGCGTACGAATTAATCCATTATTCAAAAAGGACTGTATTCATAATGACATGTGTCGATGGTTCAGGTGGTTTTCGAGGAATCTAAGGAGGTTCAAGGAAAGGAATGTAGGGGGGGGGGGGGGGAGCTCGATGTCTTTTCCTCTTCAAGCCACTTATGATGACGAGCCAAGTTGCAGTGGTTAGTTGATGGCAGCACGACCCAGATTTCTAACCCTGAACGGTAAAAATGGTAGGGCTGACACTGGTTCCTTTTAGTGGACACGGGAGACCAGGGGCACACAAGGAGATCGGGCAGCGTTTGGAACACGAATGAGCATGGGAGGGGGGTTAGGCAGGATCAGCACTGATCAAAACCACACCGCACATCCATCATTACCGTCTAATGAATTATTGACCATCTTCTACAAATCAATACCTATATTTTGTTCTCCGCTACTGTACTTTGTCGGGTTTCTGCCGTACTAACTCTCTTAGCACAACTCAAAAGTGAATTTGCCACCGTTAGAATTAGGTCTTCGAGTGTAACTCCAGATCAGAAGTCGACTGGGCTGTCAAACACCCTGCATAAACCCTTTAATTCGGTCCAATTAAATGATCTGTATAGTTAACCTCATTGCTGTAACACCCTCGGTTCACCTCCTCCTCTGTCCCAAGCAAAAATTTTATTTTCGTTTTCCCAAAATTTTCGCTCATTTTTTGTACTCACTAGCTGCACCTAAAATTTAATGGGCGTTGCTTTGCCTTTTCGCAGTATTCACCACGCCATTTATTGTTCCACCTTTGTGATGGTAATACTAACCGTGAGCTCCACAGCTACACTATTTCAGATTCGCTCCTTAAGACCTTTCATTATAAAATCAAATCCATAATTGTGGTTGATTAATTTACGCATTTTTTTTCTGTAATGTTTTAATTAAATTGAATAGATTTATTCTTTAAATAAATATCTGCATACTGTTCCTTGTGATAATATTGCATTAGATATTTTTTAGACGAAGGTCAACGCCCCAACGTAATTCCCATTGCTCGAATTAAGCCTTCGAGTTTCACTGCACGTCGATTGTTATCCGAACCTTGAGCGGTTAACATTTCCTGACTGCAATCTATCTTGATTTTCAAGGTTAATCAAGCCAGTGAAATATATATATCTTTCTTCTACACAAATCCCGTAAATTGTGAACTTCTTGGTCCTTCAAATCTACTTTTGAGCCAAACTGGCCCAAAGAACCAACATGTACTAGCCTGGGCTACAGTGTTTCTTACTGTGAAGATTCTTTGGAAAGATCTAAAGCTCAGTCAAGTTGTTGCCGTACAGAGGCTGGTTCAGGCTGAGCAGGCTGTTGTAGTGGGCAACGTAACGGAGTAACGCCTGGTTCATTGTACATTTATATCAGACGGCCAAGGAGAGGCGTGAGCAGCGGTTTATTTTGTTAAATGCGTCCAGGGACCTGAAGGGAACGGACATTGTGAGTCGCAGAGTTACTTTGGTGGAAGAAGTGGGAGCTAAAATAGGCCTACTGTACTGTGACTGACCATACTCCCTGAACAGTCGTCGGAGTATTTACTTCCGAAGTTATCTGTTACCCTACTCGTACTCCAGCATGTCTCCTCTCCAGTGCGTAAAACTATAACAAGAGAGAGAGAGAGAGAGAGAGAGAGAGAGAGAGAGAGAGAGAGAGAGAGAGAGAGGAGTTAACGCGACAACAGGTGAACTAATGTATTAAAGCAATTGGGTTATATCCACCAGTAGGCAAATTACTAAAGTTAACGTACCTGTTAGGTCAGTCCGTCTCCTCTGGCTGGTGAGTTACTGTGGGCAAGCGCTTTCCATGTAAAGACATCATCGTCTGGCTGTTAAGTCAGTAGAAAGCCCTTGCCCCCAGTAACTCACCAGCCAGAGGAGACGGACTCACCTAACAGGTACGTTAACTTTAGTTATGAACTAATGTGATCTAGGATGACAAAGAGTGTAACTGTCTGAGTTGTAAGAATGCAATGCCGCAAGAGCTGCCAAGTAAGAGCTGAGAAGTGAGGTGAGGGAAGGGGATGAGTAAAAACCTACCGTGGAAACCGTAAAAGGCAAAATAAATTGGTGGCCTGGGGCAAACCTCATGTGGCACGGTTTGAAATTTCAAAGAAAACAGAGGTTTGACTGACTGGGGCTTTTTGATAGGCGGCTACAGGTGAAAATTGGAAAGGGCCCTGAGCTCGGGATCTTCCATTAGGGCCAAAGACACTGAACTGACACGACTAGAACTGAGCTGTACAACGTCTTTGTGGAACAGCTGGTCATCAATTGCCACTACCCTGGAACGCCCTCTTAAACTCAGCAAGAGCGAAACGTTTTCCATCGTTGTTATTGTGCAGAGCAGCGCATGAATTCTGTCTAAGACGCCCAAATATCACCACTACTCTCATCCTATCTGTTGAAGTGTACATTGGTATGATTCTGAATGTTCTGAGGAAGGATATTTGCAAAACACAATCACATTTTGCTCGCGGCGTTCTTCTGTCAATTCTCAGGGCAGATGTAGAAGCTGTAGCACCCTCTCAACTTGAGAAAATCCTTTTCTTTTATATCGTGAAAAATATAACGTTCGCAAGTTACGCGGTTATTTGTACGGACATGTTCTACAGCCGAGCTCTCGTTTGATAGCGAGTGAAAGACCTTATTCTCTGGCAGTTGCTCAAGAGCTTGGGACAACGACATGTTTCCAGGGATCGTCTGACGGCCAGTGATATTTAAACCAGTTCGAACGTAAGGGTTCAGTCCTTGGCAAAATCCCACTCAAACCAGTTGCATAACGATAAGAAGCAGGTGCCAAAAAGGTGCGGCGAGTGCGGTCTGAACTAACTCAATACTTGCTTTTTATTTTGCCTTCGAGCCCGAGGGAAAATTTATGCGAAATACGAAAAGCCGCCCGGTCATGCGGAGGTCTTGAAAAAAAAAATCTCGAGTTGCGAAAGAAGACAGTGCTACACTTCGAACGAATTTACTGAGTTCCGTGCATTGAGCCCGTTTCACGGCAATCCCTAAAGACTCCTAGATTTCGATGTTTTTGGATAACATCAAAATTGACGGTTTGGGGCTCGTTTCGAGCAAATCTAAAGACAAAATCAAAATATCTGGTGCGTAGCAACACACAACTTTACGCACTTCCCATAAATTCGATGACTTGTCACAAAAACGGGCGCTTTATCTTCGTTCAACGCATTTCTACAGAAACATGTATGAAGAACAAAATGTAGGTACTAGTCCGTTGAGAGGATCATGTAAGTTTGATTGAAATCGTTAGCGCTGTTATTGAGTAATCGGGAAACTGATATGACAGTAGTCGACAAATCTCGTTTTCCGAGCTATCATAACTTTTATCTCCGTCCAACAAATAAATGCAGAAATAATTACGGAGAACAAAATGAAGGTATGAGTTATTAGAAGGCACTGACAAAAATATTCAGAAGCACTACTTTCGACACATTTTCATTTTTATCTCTGCTCATTGGACTGTCAGATGAACATTTATTGAGAACAATCTATAGGTATTAAATATTTGAATACTCCCTGTTAGTTAGGCTAAAATCGTTGAAACCGTTTTGCCAGAGAGCGTAAAAAACCTACTTTCGCTTGTTAGGCCTATATCTCCGTTCAACGTATTTTCATGGAGATATTTATGCAATAGAATCGTTTTTTACTAACTAGTAGAAGATAATTTGAAAGTTTAATCAAAATCGTTAGAGCTGTTTTTGAGAAAAATGCGAAAACACCTAGTTTTTAGTACATCCCCCCCCCCACTCCTTCCAATCGATGGAAATCGCCCATAACTACATTAAACTAACAAATAAACCAGCTCAATCGGTTCAGCCATTCTCCCACAAATCGAATTCTAGAGACTTACACGGACCACGCGCCAGAAATTAGGTTCTTTGGACTCAAAACGTGAAGATCTGAAGAAAATCCAACTTTTTGACACGATTGTTACACTTTCCTTACCCTTCGGGTCGCGAAAAGTAAAAAGGGAAAAGTGAAAGAGAAAAAGCGCTTAAAAGGTGAACATTATCTTCGGAACTCTAATGAGGGAACCAAACTGAAAAATTAACATTAACGTTCGCCTCTTGGTGCATCTTATCTCGCATCATTTATACTTTTTTCCCCATCTAACTTGATGCAACCGGAGAAACCCAACTGCGGCCTTCAATGGGCCTATTGTGTGGGCGTACATGAGCCATTTCATGTCCTCCAAGTTCCACCACCAGCTCCCGTGGTGCGACGTACTTAATACGTCTCAATCATTCTCGCACAAAATGCAAGACCTTTAGGTCCAACCCCATCAACCTATCACACTGAGGCGCACTGAGGTACATGCTCCTCGGACTCCCGCTCTGCCTCGTAGAATCTGCACAACGCTTTAGTCACTCTTCATGTGTCGAGGGTCAAATTGCTATGAGTTGGCAGCTCAGCAGCCCCTCTTCTTCCAGCTCTGATAGATTTTTCAGTCACTCCAGAGTAACTGCGCGATTAGATTTCAATCAAAGTTGCGGAGTACTCTCAACTAACTAGTACCTACATTTTGTTCTCCGTAAATGGTTCCGTAGAAGTGCGTTAAACAAAGATACAGCGCCCGTATATGAAGCAGGTCGTGGAATTTATGGGGTTGCGAAAGGTTTTGTGGTGCTACGTACTACATATCGGTTTTTGGCACGATTAAAATACTTTCCTTACAATTTAGGTTACAGAAATTAAAAATGGCGTTGACGATCTCATGAATCATCTAAGCACTGGTCATGCAACGAAGGTCGTGACATGAGAAGGTGCTGACCAATAAATCCCTGAGCCTTGGGCACTACCCTTCTCTCGCTATGGGTCGTTAGGTGCTATAAGACTGATATAAAGTGAGTAAAATAAAAAGATCGTATTAGTTGCCGAGGTAATGTACGGGGAGCTAAAGGGAGTTCTGATTCTCGATCGAATTAACGCGAAAATGAGGGACTAGAGTCAAACGCCCCTTCGAAATCCTCAATTAAACCGTTTTCGCCGGGTTTTAATGGACTTTCGAAGACGACTCAATTATTGCCGCACGTTCGAAGGTAATTTGATGCGGTTCTGAGCGGAAAAGAGCAGCGGAGAATCCGCCTTTAATGTCCTCAAACCGGCAAACAGGTCGCAGACTCCGAAGCGGTACCGTTCCTTTTTTGCGTCGATCCTCGACGTTCTTCTATTTCTTCTTTTTCTCGTGCCCCAGACCAGAGCGGAGACTGACCCGCATCTAGTCAACAGTTCTCCGCCAATTTCCCTTATTTCCCTTTCACCGGACGGTCGATGGTCCGATTCTCCGAGCGTCCGGAATTTGGCGGTTCGTTAGGTTGTGGAAGGAATCGGCAGAGGAATATCGAAAGGAAAGTACTCGACGACTTAAGAAGGGATATCTTGGAGGTCAATCGGGGTGTCGGAGAGCATGTGGTGATGGTTTGTCTCGTATTGGTCAGGGAGATTACCAGCAGTAGAGGGAAACGTCGGCTTGCTGTCAACATGGAGGGCTCTAGATGGGGGGATCAGTTCTATCAACATCGCTTGTGGGAGTTTCTTCCAAGGGCACATTGTACATGGTCCTGTAAGTAAGCGATGTGAAAGAAACAACGTGTTGACCGTTAACACGCCAACCTAGCGAGTGTGGCGGGTTGGTGTTTTGGGCTTCGGATGAGAACTAATGCACACGAATCGAAGACAACGATTATTGGATATCCTAAGATCCAAAATAAAGTCGACGAGCTTTGCGAAAAGTGATTTTGGAAGATTTTCCCTTGGAATATGCCCTCCATGCTCCTTGGCATCGTCGTTAGAAGCACATTGTCCTGGGATGAAGAAGTTGTGACCACTTTCAGGGCAATATACCAGTTACGTCGCTTAGCAGGTGTGTTGAATGCACGAAAAAGAGAGAGAAATCGACGAATTGAGCGAGATATACGACTGTATTGATGAGATTGACACTTGTTTACCATAGTAAAGCTTTGATTACACAGTCATTTGGTTCTCTCAATACATGAACTAGTGGCGAGAGTCAGTAGAGCTGGGAGTTTTGATAGATGAGTTTTATCGTGAGATGTGAGAGATGACTGTAAGGAGAACTGGGGAACTAGTGTGATTCGCTAGAACTATTAGATGATCGAGTGTTTGGAAAGAGCCGAAAAAGCTGTGTTGTGGAGATGAATGTAAATTGAGGGGTGAGAAAAGGATATTTTGGGAAGTCCAGAAAATGGGGAAATCCGTTGTCACTTGGGAATAATTGAAGAGCAGGACTTTCCCACAGCTGTCAAACAAAAGAGCTTGAGGTCAGAAAGGCGCTGGACAAAGACAATGGGACAAAGAGTCCCGTTAGGGCAAATGCAGAAGTTTAGAGGCCAAAAATCCAACTAAGTCGGCCTGCGCAGAACATACGGGTTTCCCAAGTCATGTGAGTGACGTGCTGCCCTATTTCGATCACTCAGCTGCAGCCATCTGCGATTTGGGGACTGGCGAGCTTGATCGACTCCAGAAGGCTGAGAACGCGGCTCGTCGGTTTGTTTTGCGACTGCGCCTGGACGAGCACGTTACATCCCCCTAAAAGCGGCTGGGGTGGCTGAAAATAAAAGAGCGTAAGCGGCTACATATAGCCTTTCTTGTTTTCGAGATTTTGACACTGGAGTATCACACTAATCGTTCGAGTTTCTCTCGCCGCACGCGATAATCGTAGCGAGGACCATGTTCTTCGAATTCCTTCCCATCGGACAAACATGTTAGCAAGATCATTCGTAGTTCGGGGGACGAAGATACATAATGAGCATTCATATTTGTTCCAAAAGTGTGGTAGGATGGAAGTATTCAATTAAAAGTTCAAAAAGACGTTAATTGCTAACTATTAGATTGTCGTTGAAGTCAACTAGTTTTTGGAATCTTTAAATGATATTACTTATTTATCCGTCATAATCATTGATGATAATACCCTCCTACACTGTAAATAGGTCGTATTATGGCAGTTATTTTATTCGGCATGAATGTGATTTACTAGCAAGGAATCCCAGCAGAGCTATATTATGTTCCAAGCACAATTAAATATCGCAATGAATTTAGTTACGACGAATGTCGGAAACCCCAAACTTGTTTTCGGCTCCAAAACACATGTTTTATGCTGATGTATCAGTCGTGTAGTGTAGAGGATATTGAACAGCTTCAATCCGGATCTCTAGGCTTTAACTGGTTGCTGTAACGAGCATGGAATGCGATTAAATAATGCAAAAACGATAAGTATTTGGGAACCCTAAACTACTGGTCCGACTAGGAGGTAACCCGCAGCCAGGCGTATGCCTCGGGGGAACCTGGAATCTGTAGTAGAGGACGTCACGTCACTATCCTGGGTTCTGCAAGTTGCAAACATGTGTAGAGCGGTGATTTCAGGCGTCTAGGATTACAATTACTTCCCGACATGGGTTCGCCAGCGGCTTGTGCAATCTTCTCGATCTTGGATTATGCAACGGTGGCAATACGTGATTTGAATATTCGGAAGACAACAAAAAGCGCAAAGCGCAGCAGTTGGCTTCATTTGTACACTTCGTGTCGATGAACATGTCACGCCTGTTTGCAGGATGAAAGAAAAGAAAAAGCTGGCAATTGCTGTGATGATTTTTAAGGTGTTCAAATTCAGGAAACCAGAATACTTGCGCAGGAGTTTTGTCTACACGCGAGACGTGCGTTCAAAAGTCACAAGGAATGTGGGAGATTTGTTGCACATTCCGTTGCATAAAACGTGTTTATATAACCGATCGTTTGCCGTTCAAGGAGCACGTTTGTACAATGAGTGTAGGGAATTGTTCGATTTGCGATTAAAAACAGATGTATTCAAAAACAACTTTCGAAAACACCTACTTGCTCAGAGTGACGTTGACCGAGAGGAGATGTAACTGGAAAGGATCACTAGTTCGTTCTCGTTCTTTTCTTTTGGAAGAATATTTACTCTACCCCCCCCCCCCCACACACACATCGCCCCATTAATAGTATTTAGGTTAGAAATTAAGGAGGGAAGGGGAGGAGTACCACAATACTCGCCCTTTTCAAACCTGAGTGTATTTTGTTGTCTATGTGTGTATCAGAGAGTGTGAATGTAATTTATTTAGAGCGAACGCGCATAATTGAACTGATGATGGTGGCGAGGAGGGAAAGGGTGATATTTTCATCTTATGTTATAGGTACGCTTTATCTATAAACATCTTGCAGAAAGATTCCCCTCCCGTATTGCAGCATCCATTAAAGCCCGAATATAGGCAGCTTGTGGAGGGTCAAACCACCGCGAATAGCAACCAAATTATGCTTGTTTCGTTTTGTCTTGGCCGTGTCTTGAATTAAAGCACCCAATGTCAAGTGTTATGGAAAAAATTATAGAAAAAATGTATGAGTGTGGAATGGATGAGGAGGTCTCTACTTCTGCTCTCAACTCTTCTGGAAGAGGGGGTCGATAAATAAATGCGGGACTTCAGGGAGAGAGATCCCTTCTGTCCGGATAAGCAGCCAGAACATGTCATACTATACCGAACTTAGGAACCAAGGAATCACCATGACCCACACACTTTCTTGGTGGCCGAAGGTATCGAGGGCAATAGCGAAATTGTTTAGACCGTTGTACAGCTTCGACGACTCGCTACAGATTTTTCGTACCGGGTGAGACTGTAAGTGGTACAAGCACTCGTCGCCCATAACCTCAGTTATGGGTTGGCGGCGTTGTGTCAGAATGCTCTAGTACGATTTGTATGCAGGTTCAAGTTTGACGAGCACGTTACATCGTGCTATACAAGATTGGAGTCGCTGAGGAAGGTACGCTGTCGCTCTGTTCCTATTCAAGAGCTCGAAATTCAAAAACCCTCCCTACATTGACGAAAACTTCGCATTTCTTCACACAATCCACCAACAGGAGACACGATATGGCCAAATTCAAATACCCCGCAATCTTCAATAAGTCCTTCGCCGTAACAGCTGAACGCATTTTTAATGAGAACCTGGATTTCTTCGACCCCTCCGTGACACAAAAACGCGCGTATGTAGAAGAAAATGGAATAGCACTCAGAATCGACAGAAAAAGACCAGAAGTGATTTATTTACGTTTATCTTTTTTTCTTTCCCCACGCGCACCTAATCTGTTGTATTCCTTTCGTCGAACCGCCCTCATTTTGATTTTAAATTCGAACTAAAAAATATTCATCCTTTTTCGAGGCCACGAAAATCGACGATTTTGTATATACGTATTTTTTTTCCCCGCGTTCCAGATTCAAAGAGAGAGAGAGAGAGAGAAAGATTTTGAAAGTGAAGGGAAGGCAACTAGCGACTGAATCGAGTGAATCGTGTGTCCTGCAATTCTATAAACTGGCCATCGGGGAACCGCAAAATGGCGGTCAGTTGGGAAATAGACGAACGAAAATGTTTTTGTTTTTTTTTCTGTTATTAGTTGATTTCCTACTCCTGTAACTCGCTTTCGAACAAATTGTTCGTTTTTCGGACGACGAGGAAACAAAATTACGCCCTTAAAGTTGCAACACTTGTCTATTCAAGGTTTTTTTTTTTATTTGAGCTCGTTAGCGCAGGTCATTTGAAGATTGAAAAATATCGGGATGGAAGAAATTGGTCGGTCGTACGTTTTTATTTTGAGACCTAGCCCAGACTTTATTTCTCTTTTTACGGTTTACCTGGAAATACCCCACAACTAACTCACACAACTGCAGTTCAAGTTTTGCTCCTCTGAAAAGTTGGGGAAAAGGATGACATCCAAAAAGGCTAGAACTTGCTGAGAAAGTGGCGAGTGCTTTGGGAGAGCCAAATGGCATTCTTTGCAAAGCTCAAGAAACTCAAATCTTCCTCCGTAATCTTTACCTCGTGGTATCCAGTGTGGTGAGGTACTCGGAACTAGAAATTTGCTCCAAACAATCTTTTACACGGGGAAGAGGGGAAAATTCTCGTTCTCTGGTTTATTTTTCGAAAATGTACAACCGTTCTCCGGGATAATTGACTTTGGCCATTTACCAAGGTGCGCTCTGGCACATTCTACCGCTTGGTCTATTAATTCCGTCCTGTTCGGTGTTCCAGAACAATGGAATCCATAATCTCTCTCTGCTTAAAAGGAGAAAGATACAGAGATAGGTATAGGTTGCTGAAAGACACTCCATAAGATTGATGAAAAATCCAGTGACGCAGTTACTCGGGAAATTACAAAAATGTTTTAAAAAAACGTTATTTTCGACACATTTTCATTTTCATCTCTGCTCAATGGACTGTCAAAGGAACATTTATTGAGAACAACATATAGGTATGAACAATTTAAAACGTTCTGTGAGTTTGGTGAAATCATTTATGCCGTTTCGCCAAAACGCATGATAAACCGATTTTTGCTATTTAGGCCGTATTTCATGGAAATATTTATGGAGAAGAAACGTTTTTTGCCAACTAGTAGAAGATAACATGAAATTTTAATCAAATTCGTTAGAGCCGTTTCTGATAAATACAAAAAACCCTAGTTTTTTTTATGCATTTCCGTCCCCTCGCCCATTTTCCGTCAACAGAGATCACCCATAACCTTATTTTTGCGTTCTAAAAATCACGAACAAAACAAAAAAATTCCAGTTCGGACTCACTAGGCCTCAAAACGAAATTCGAAGAATGCCCAACTTTTTTTGATACGATTAGTATACTTTCTTTACCCTTTGGGTAGCGGAAAGTAACAAATTCGAACAATGAAGTTTTCAAATAAATAATGGGGTTAAGTTATCAAGTAATAAATGTTTCGCGGTTAAGTTGGAGATTGGGGGAAAATATCAAGTTTTACCTCTCACGCTCCAACTTTTCCTGCATGTGCCTGAAATGGAGTTGAGAGCTCGATGTTGTCGAATGAGACTCGGCCACCAGCACCACAGCCTCAGATCGAATTCTCCTCACACAGACCGAATTACTCCCTATAAATGAAGTGTATCTCTTCTTCCTAGATCCTCCGTCGAATCCTATCTCCTTTCCCACAATCCCTCGTTCATTGACTTTGTTACTCAACCAGATCCAAAAAGAGAGAGAGAGGGAGAGAGACAAAAAAAAACGCTCAACTATCAATTGAAATCCAACTTTCCTTTTTTCCTCTCTTCAAACTTTTATGTTCTCGGGTCAAGGATTCCGATCGTGAGCCCCGTTTTTCAACAACGAAAAAAAAAATCGATCGATGATTCGGAAGAAGAAGAGAAGAGGGTCGATCTTGAGACATCGAAACGGTCCGACCTCCAAAAACGTCGGGCACGACGTGACACAACACGACAAGAAGTCTTCTCCCTTTCAAAATGGATCGGGCATCGATAAAACACCACTTTGCTGACACCGTGAGTTGAGGTGGTTTGTCTTTCTCGTGTAGTTCGCTATTCGGCGACTTCCTCAGGCTCCCGCAAGAGTAACCGCCGGCATTTTGCTTGACAACGTGCTGCGAGTGTATCGTACTGCATAACACTAACGATTTATGAAGAAATGTCGATCGACAATTTTAATCATTTATTGTGCTGCTATAGTAATTTTCTCACGACCCAGATGTTACCATGTTGGGACCAGTCACGCTAAAAATTGAATCAAAATCCTTACAGCCATTTTCGTGTGGAAGGGGGGGGGGACCTAGTGCACCTAATCATACAATTTTCCTCAGCCCCACACACATTTAACTTTCACTACTAATCTGATATATTTGGAGAAGAAACTGCGAAAAAAGCGGCCAACGCGACGTTAAGTTCAGAAATTTCTGGTTATTTGTGCTCCTGATTATTTTGTGGCCGCTTTTAAACTTCTATCGTGTAAGGGGTTTATTGAACCACTAATGTGAGTTTTTGTTAGTATTATGAGCGAGATTTATAAAGAAAAAAGTGCTCCAAAATGACTTGTATCGAAGTGATCGATTGTGCTGCCTCAGAACTCATCCCTGAAAACCTTACAGAGCTCAGGTCAACGCTGAGGTTAAGGGACTTACCATCCCTCATGTTTTCCCACTTCCTCTCTTTAGATTCCAATTCTCAGCTCTTCCCAGATCAATCCAAAAACACTCATCCAAATTTTTGTCGGTCAGTTCTCGCTATAGGCGCTCGTCTCAAAGCTCTCGTTCACATCAACCAGTTCACCTATTCAGAGACCCCCTTGTGTCGCAAAAATACTCTGTCGCCCTCATATTGCTATTCTATCATGCAAATTGTTAATGTTGTCATCTCTCACACTCACCACATCCATCCCCATTTACTTCTTTCACTTTGACTCAAGCTCAAGCCCAACTCAAGCGCTCAACAAAAATATTATATTATGATATGTGTTAGGTGTTTCCTACCCTCGTAGTGGAATTTCGTGTCTGGACTCAATATAACAAATCTGACTAAAACTTTGAAAAATAAGAAAATGAAATTAAGAACGTAATAAGACCCACCTTGAATTTCACCGAAAAACATTAAACAAAATGAACTCCTTTTCATTATCAACTCAAAGTAAACTAATAGCTCGGGCCACCAGGAATTTGCTCACATTTATCCAACAATATCCAAGCGGGGAAAAAAGCGCTGAAACTATTATCTGGCTGAGACCCGATTGGAACAAGGCTGGGGAAACTGAGCGTGCCCCCCAATGGGCTCGTGAAGGGGAGTTGGGACATGGGCCCTCTGTGGCCACGGCAACTGCTATTGATCCTGCAACTTCATTGGCTGCTTCCATGTGTTCATCATCGTGAAAATTGGAATGAAAAATGGCCCTCGCAGTTTTCTTTCCCCACCATTTGCACCAGTCCGCTAGACAGCTGGCCAGGCAGCGCGCTTGAAAGGTTACATTCACAATTATCATTGGGTCAGCGCAAAAAATGTAATATAAACCGTTAAAGCCACTGTTGAGAACATCACTGTGATAACTAATCTGTATCTATACTGTACTGTACTATACTGTAATCACTATGGTAACTATAGTTAATTTTGAACTGATCTTGACCATACCTTTATTTTGCCATCACAGGCGGTTTGCAGGTTAAATATGACATTGGAGCCGAGTTAATTGAGCTTTATACCAGAGTTTAGATCAGAAAGTGTTGTGGCGACCAAGGTCTTGCTTGAGACCCACCAGCGAAGACAACAACAAAATCATTCTCGTGCTCAATATTGTTCAATGAATTTCTAGCGTCTAATAATTTGATGTTTTACGATTTGGACCAAGCAATAGCAGAGAATAGTCAACATTTGTCGCGAGCCTACTTTGCTGTGAAGTGGGGAGTAACTGGAATTTGGTTTCTTTTCGTAACGCTCAGCGTAACGATGTATATCAATTGATATTGCCAGATTGGGCTGAAGGCTGAGAAGAATATCCAGACTTCATGCTTGGGTGCTCGGTCACAAAGTAATATAAAAGAATATAAGGGCCTTCACTGATCCTGGTAGGGCCTGAGTCCTTCGTGGCGACCACCAACCACGACTTGCGTAAGGAGGTGGGCAAGTGGGAGTAGAAGTTCAGGACTGTCTGTTGGCAGAGGGTGCCTCGCCCGGAGCAGTCCAAGTGAGGGAGGTTTTCAGTCGCTAGAGAGAAAGTATACGGATGGTATGGCCTGTTCACGGGACGTTGTCAACTCAGGTACCACACTGGCCAAGATTGCAGAGTTTGTGAGGCAATGATGAAGTCACATGCATACTGTGACAATGCGAGGGGCTGACAGGAACGCGTCATCGAATACTTGAAAGGTCTCTCCTGTAGCCAGCGGAGGTTGGAAAAATAGATCTGAAGGGCGTCCTTCATTTTGTGCTGGAGTGTTGAGGACGTCGTACTAGGAACTACCAGCTCCAGGAGACCTGGGGATGGAGCTAAGAGGACATGAGCTCCCTCATCAACCACCATAGAAATGGCCGAACTGAGGCTGCAGTGTGCCGTCAAATTAGAATTAAAATAAAATTGATATTCGCCCTGTGCTAGAATCACATCACCTGGTTGTGGAGTAGGCAGCGACATACAGCGGTCAAAATTAATCTTCCCTCTGTCCAGACTTTTTTTTTCAATTGACATCATAGCATGCTAATTTTATGAGTAGCTGAAGCGTAGATGCATTTACATGAAACAAACATTCAGAATTACGTTAAAAACAGTCACGTGTGTCAAATTAAGCATATAAATCAAAAGCAGAAGCAACGATCTCCAATCCACATCGCTACGATTTCGCTGAGCTTTCAAACAAGTCGAAGGGACAACGCGCAACACATGCCGTTTAACCGTTTGCTACTCCTGAAAGAAACTAGGTTAATGAAAGTTCGACCCCAGATGTCAACTCGTCACGATTTTTTTTTCCTGTCAGGGAATCAACCTGCAACTTTTGTTGTACAGTCCTCGTTTGTGACCCCCCCACCCGTGACCGAAACACCTCATCACCATCCAAATCCTCAACCGTCGAGAGGAAAGCAGATAAAATGAAACGTCCAGTCGTTGGCATTGAAACGCTCCATTGACCGAATCAACTTCCCCATCTTTCGACTGGCATTTCACGCGCTCGCCGCTCTCGTTGCGCAACGCTCTGCCAGAGACCGAAACGTACCAGACAGTCAATCGAAGGGCTGCGTATGTGGAAGCTTCAACCCCTGAAATGGTTTCCCTTATCTGCTTTTCACTAGGTTAGTGAACGCGGTGCTCTCGAACTCATTTCTGGGCCATTCTGACAAGCTATGAATATTTTACTTCTGATCACGCTTAGTTTGGCTCTCTCGCAACCGGAATTGGGTAAAACTTGTAGGGTACCTTTGTCCCAGGTTAACCAGCCAGGTAGTTAAGCCGCAGATCTGGAGGTTACCACACCCTTATCAACCTAACTCGTCAGTCTCACCTGCCTACCTACTATCAACGATAGTTCTACTTTTCTCAGTCCTACAAAAGGAAAAAATTATGATCAATCCAAATGCTTCCGAGTTCAAAAACATCGTTTAGAAAAATGGCATGATTTTATTTTATTTTATGTTTTTTTTTATGCCAGTGTCTTTTGCGATTGCAGGCTTTCTTTACAAATGATACTGGAATTTAATTTACATTTAATTCATAATTAACACTGTAACTGTTTGTTTTTCATAAAAATCGGCAAAGTTAATATTGGCATGAAACGAGATTGAAAACAGGTACAGTTGCAGCTAACCCATAGCTACGGAGTTAATAAAAATCACGACTCATTGGCACTGGCATACATCATTCTGCAGAACATCCCCTTGTCTCGTTTGCTGCTGAACGAAGTACTTACACTTCAGAAGGGTGTGTATGCCCTCCCTAGCCATACTTCCACCAGAAACGTGGAGTTAGAGAAGTCACCGAGCCACCGAGACACTCCCGAATTCGCCCATGCCCCGTCACTGATAAGGTCAGTCAGTTAATCGCTGGATAGTTTATAGCCAGTCAGACTGATGGAAGAAGGTTCTCGTCCTTCTGACCCTTTTACAGCTTCCTGCCAGGTGCAATTCCACTCTTCCATCGCTCTGCCTTTAACCGATGGGGCGATCACGTACCTAGGGCTCAGCAAGAATAAGGCTTTCAGAAGCAAATTGTATCTGTGAACGCAATTGAGAGACAACAGCCCAATCAAATGACTCAAATTTCATATTTAGACTGGAAATCACCATGAGACACCAAAATAAGGGCATGAGAAAAATTGTTTTAATACTAACTATAGTTACAGTGATAAAGATGTTTTTTTTCTTCAGTTTTTCAAAAACAGCTCCATCCGTTTTGATTAAATTTGTTGAGTGAACAGCTTCAAATGATATAACACCACAGTAATAATTTTTAATTTGTGTAAAAAAGAAGAGAGCAGCACAATAAATCAGCAGAAACATTTACGAAAAGCTGTTTTCTTGAAGTTTTTCCATCATAAATCTCAACAACTCATGGCAGTCCAATGAGCTACTTAAGCGATGGAGGTTTAATAACAATTGTGGTGCCCCCACACAACTTTCTTAATCAGTTCTCAATAAAACGTACACTCAGCCCACAGAAGTAGGAAGCTTGAGGAAGGGTGATAGAACTTTCCGTCACCCCTGAGGCCAAGGGCAGAGCAAAGGGCTCACAAACCCCCGTTCCCTCCTTGAACTGGAGAGGGTCAAAATGAAACCTATAAAACCGCTGTGGCGGAAAGAATTTCACTCCTTCATTCAGCTAGGAACAAATAAGGCTACTTACCTCTACGCACCAGTGTCACTTAAGGTCTAGTTTTGATTTGAGGCTCCTCTCTACGGAAGTCCAGTTAATGAGCCGCGTATTCTACTTCACCCGAAAAAGCTAGAAACTGAAACTCAAGTGGAAACTCGATTAGGCCTTCTGTGTGTGAACCACATGCCACCATGGGCAGGATAGCGCGTAGTAAAAATGGTTGCCTTTCCAAGGGCTGGCGCTGACATCGCATGATGCGCGTGTTAAGTTACACCTCAGAGACAGCTTGTAGTGTACGAAGTGAGTCGTAATTGATGCCAGTACGTTACACCTTGGCGTAAGGATGGAACAGGTGTGCCATTCAGCGGGTGGGGACACCCAGCCGAACCGTTGGGATATTGTTTTTGCAGACGCAAGGCTTGAGGAGGTGGAAGCTAACCACATCTGTATGGAGTCAGAACAGCGATCAAAATATAATCGGGAGCAAGCTCAGAAATTCCGGAATTCAAGCTAATAGTTTTTTGGCAAAAGTTTTTACTTTCCTTGTCTCTATGAAGTAGAAAGGAAAGTTACGTTTTCGGCTGAAAAAAATTGTTGCGTTATCTTCAGGTCTTTACGTTTTACGGCCAACCGAGTCCGAAAAACTGTGGGGAATTTAGAAAAATGTGGGCTCAGCCAAGCAGGTCAGCTTTGGGAGCAAGGACGTCTAAAGTGCTGAAATTTACAAATGATGACCCTTCAGTTAGTTATTACATGAATGAATGAAAAATTACAGTTAGTTTCGTGACATTGTCAAGTGGGGTTATTCACGTGAATTCGTCGCGAATTCTCCGTTAATTTTTCTTTAAAATAAAGGAGACGCAGCTTCTGCTGTGGTTTCGGTGGAGCCTTGGCAACTTTTCAAAGGCAATCGCGGTTTCCAGCCAAAGAGCTAGTACCGAAAAACTCGATCCCCAGGGACCACCACATCTCGAGGACGCCTCTAGCCAGGACCTGGAGTTCAGCTATGACAAAACCCAGATCCGCAACCGCCAAGCT
Organism: Pachypeltis micranthus; assembly: GCA_020466155.1. Lineage (NCBI taxonomy): Eukaryota > Metazoa > Arthropoda > Insecta > Hemiptera > Miridae > Pachypeltis > Pachypeltis micranthus. The sequence goes on along the minus strand of CM035770.1, from coordinate 51,011,565 downwards.
GTAACCTCGATAGGATGGCACGAAGGAGACCAAGCCGCATTTCTCTGGATTCCCCCCACAATCCACACACGCATATCTTCCTTGTACCTGCTTGGTACCTGTGAAGAGGATGACATCAATCACAAGACTGCTCCTCCCGCCGAACACCACGCCCTATTGCCACGTCCTCAGCCATCTCCCCTCCAATCAAATCAACTTGATATCTAGCGCTCAGGTCCCCCTGAGACCCAAAAATAAGGGTATGAGCTATATCCATCCAAAACTAACTATAGTGACCATAGGAATCCAAACACCAAATATTCTCTAACGATTTTGATTAAATTTTTCATATCGACAGCTCCTAATGAGACGACAATACCGTAAAATTACCATTCGTGAAAAAGTGACGCGAGCAACACAATGAACTGCTAAACATTTCGACGAGTTTTCCCTCGTAAACTCCGCTCAAATGTTATCCTACCTTTCAAAAAACTGTATGATACTACAATTAAATACCTATACGATGAGCGTTTAATAACACGCATAAGATATACAGGGGCATCTCCAACAATCCCGGAATTCCAACCACTGCAGTGTCACTTGACACCCATTTCTGAAAGTTTTTACCCTATAACATCTGGAAGTGAGTAGTGCGTACCGTCTCATTAATTCTCAGCATACTAATAGCTCAATAATGGTCTGGGGATGTGCACGAGCAGCACAATCAATTCCAGAACAACCAGCGAATTTATAAAATTAAGGAAAGCTGTGTGATGCGGTGCACCTGATATTTTCAGCAGTTTTCCCCCTGTAATTCCACAACTCTGAACCCAAACTTGCCACACAAAAAAAAACGCTCCACATGAATTACAGAGCGCGTTAATTGTCCAATGAAGGTCGTGGAATAAGTAGGAGCAGACTAATAAATTCCGGAACTGCGCGAGCTAACAGTTTCTACGTAGAACATAAAGTTTTCAAATGAAATGAGTGAAAAAATAAATTGGATTAGGTAGCTAGATCGTAAAAATCACTGAGAAAAATGTTCAACAAAAACTCGTTAAAACATCGACGAGGCAATGTGTGTCGAATCTTGTGTCCGGTTGAACCGTTTGAAGTACCACAAGTTTAAAGTTGCTCAAGCCCACTCCACAGAATCCGCACGTTTCGTGGGAGGGTCAAAAGCCAATGAAATTCTGGTGCAAATCGATCGAGAGGTTGCGAAAGGCAATTCATGGCAAGTAATTGGATCGAGCGGGAGCCCCAAGGAATTGTGATGACTGCGGTCGTTATATTTTCTCTCACAACCCAACACTCGCTGAGCAACTAGAAATTTCCATATTGTGCTCCCCGACGTGTAACGAGAAACGGCGATCAACTCTGCGCCGACGCTTCGCGACGCAACAAAGAGCCATTCGCTTTGAAAAGAATTAAAAGAAAAACGTTAACGCAAAAATTAAGAGTTACGTAATTTTAGCTTTTTCTTTTTTTTTACTTCCCGTTATTTTTCGTTTTTGACAAAACGGAGCGTTGAGAAAATACGAATTGCGCCTTCACAGGAGAAGGAGAGAGAGAATTGACATTTTGAGGCTTAGACCCTGAACACCAGGTATTTTTGAAACAATTTTACGGTACGATGCCAAATGCTTATCACGCTCTGCTCACTATCCTTTTTGAACAACACATTCGGAAACATCTAATAAAACCCAACGTATAAACTACAAATCAGATATCAAAATCAAAAAAACCGGTGTTTAAGAAACTCAGGAAATACTGAAAGAAATTGCCAAATTACGTTTAAATAAAATACCGGGTGTGACGCATCACTTAAATTCTGAATAATATTTGCCCCCCCCTCAAGGTTTGATGCTTAACGTGTCGATCGAGGCATCAAGATTCCAAATCTACATGTCCGCCAGCCGTCCAGGCCGTTTTATACCCTTAACGTGGACTTAAAAATCCGTTCTTTGGCACGAAAATCCACTTAGTATCTACTTAGCAATCCTGCAAAAAATGGTCAACAAAATTAACGAAAACCCAATTTTGACAGTTTTATTGCAAATATGCAGTGTTTGGTATCGTTTTCACCGTATTTTTCAGATGTTTAGTCGAATGGGGCGAGTCTCAGAGGTGTACGACTGCGTCTAGACCGAAAACTGTGAAGTCACAGTAATTATAATGAACCAAATGCTACTAATTGAAAGAAATCGCGGGACAATACAGAGAAAGTATTGTCGAGTCATCACGTCGTGCGAATTGCCTACAGGCCCTTATGGATATGTAATTTTCGTCGTTCTGTTGTAGTCATATCATGTTTCGTTCCATTTGCTGGTATTTTTCGATGCTGAATCGAATCGGATGTGTCTCGAAGGTGCGGGGATACGTCACGATGTTCTAGTTGTGTAATAATTTGCAGCGTTTTTTTCTTCTCTACAACAGCCTTAATGATTTTGTTCAAATTACACGACAATACCATAAAATTCTTATTCGCGGGAAAGTAAAAGCAGTTTCTATCTTATAAATCGCCTTCATACGTTGTAATAGCTACCCCAGAGATTCCGGAATTCAAACCAACACGGTTTCACTTACCACCATTTCTCACAGCTCTCACCCGACACTTCCAAAACAGTAAGCACAGAGTTCCTGCCACTTGATCCTTGACAAGGTGAAGGTGGAGGGGCCCGAACTGTATGTGGTAGCCTCAATGCCCATGAGGTTCAACTTCGTGTTACCCTTTCGGAGCGATGCAGGTGGGAAGGGGGAGTTCCCGCTTTCGAAGCTGGTATACTCTACACTGATGGCTCGGTGCAGGGTGACCTTGCAACGGTGTTCCAGGCAGAGGTGGCTGCGGTAACGATCTGTGTGCAGCGGCTGGTGCAGAGGGGACTGAAGCGGCAGAGAATCTACATCATGGTGGACAGTCAGGCCACTCGCAAGACCTTAGCCTCATACTGTCTTACATCGTGGCAGGTGTGGGAGTGTCCGACTGGACTGAAGGCCCTGGCTGAGGACAACAGTGTAACATTGTGTTGGGTGCTAGGGCATCAGGGTATAGAGGGAAACGAAGGGGCTAATAGGTTGGCTAAGAAGGGATCAGTGCAGATCCCTATTGGCCCTGAGCCCTTTGTTGGGACTGCCAGGAGCCACCTACGTAGAGAGGTTGGCCAATGGGAGGATAGGTGCAGGGCTGCCCATTGGCAGGGGCAGCCCGGCCTTAGACAGTCAAAACTCTTCATCCAGCTCTCCAGAGGGAGGTCCAAGGAGGTGCTTGCACTGAGGAGGAAGGATATGACGATCATATGTGGCCTGCTCACAGGTCACTGTCCGCTGAGGTACCACCTTGCAAATATTGGCAAGTGCGAGGTACAGGTATGCAGGGGAGTGTTTGGGAGGCTCTTTCTTCAGCCAGTAGAGGTGGCAAAAGCAGAACTTGCGGATATCCTCCGCTTTGTGCGGGCATAGGTGACGTCACACCAAGTGAGGCCAGTGGCGTGGGGCCTGGAGGTGGTGCACGGGGCCATGATCTGAGGACCATGGACGCCCTTACAATAGGCCCGTTTGTGGCTGCAGTGAGAGTATCACCTGTATCCACCGTTTCAAGGAAAAAAAAAAGCACGGAGCTCGTGAATTCCCAGTGAATTGATCGTTGTTAATGGCCGTGGCATCGATAGTTGCATCTCAATAAATTCCAGAACATTAAGCGTGAAGTTATGTTCCACCAAGTTCGAGGGAATTTAGTTGAAAATAAATTGGATTAGCAGCTAAAGCCGTGAAAACAGCGAAAGAATGTTGACCGGTGTATCCAACTACTGCGTTCTTACTCCCTCACAGCAAGCTGAGCCAGTCATCACGGAAACGCAGAATGCAAGCAAAAGAAGCTCGAAGATTTAAATAATTGAGGAAAGTAATAGATCTAGAAAATATGTCATCTCTCCAACAATAATTCTTGTTGTGACAAAGTGGTGAATGGTTATCCAACCAGATTCTACACACAAAATGTTTAATACAGAAAAAATGTTGGAAATAAATTGTTAGTTGAGCTCATAAACATAAATAGAAAATAAAGTTACTGCTCGTGAAAAGTCTGAAGCGATAGTAAAAATAAGTGGGTACCATAAGTGGTGTAGCTGCCTGAACGATTCTCTCTAAAAATAATTACTCTCTACTCTTTATAATCTCTAAAAATGAATACACATACCCATCCGTACAAAAAATAAAAAATAATACATTATTCCGACTCTAACCGTCCCAAGTTATATCATTTCAATTTATTGGTAATTCGTTAAATTGTTCCAAGCCGAACAGTTGAACGACCTGAGCTCCACTGGAAACTCATTAATAATCCCAACTGAACAACACTCAGAGAAGTGTTTCTTATTATGGGGAACTACAATGTTACGGTAAACCCAGTACAAATATCGTGCAATGGGTAAACAGGATGTTGACATCTTAAATAGTGCTACACGAAAGCATAATTCTTTAAGCATAAACAATGTCGTGACCGATTCAGGATCTTAGAATCAACCAATTAAACCGCCTCACTTACTGTATTAAAATGATAATTCTGAAGAATAAAAATTAAAATGTTAACTTCTGATCCACTGTCCCGCGATGATGTCAGCTTCAGATGTGTTCGTTGGAAGACGACTCTGGTGTGAGTATTTAATATTATTCAATCACAGGTAGCAAAATTTTGATATGATAATAGAGGGATGTAAATCGATTCGGTCGTCGGATAATGGTGCAGGGTTGTAGTGTTGGTGACGAAGAACAGAAACGGGATGAAGTAAAAAGGTACGAATCCGGGATGGGGTTGAAAATAATAGCAAGGTCAAACAGGTAAAATTCTCGAGAACGTTTCCTGGAGATTATTCTCACTATGGCCTTCTGGACGGTGATTAACGGGGCAAGTGTGGTTCGATACCCTCCACCCCAAACAAAAGAGACAGTACGATAAAACCAGTTGTTCCATAGGAAACCTGCCCAATTTACTCGCTCTGTCTTCAAGCGTTTACCTGGCTGATTAATATGGGCCCTGGGAATGTTAACTCTCAGCAGCGCTTATGTCTGAGGAAGGCGCCGACTTGTTTTTCCTTCTTATAATCCTGCTCATCTACCTACTTAATTTGTGGGGCTCGGCAAACTTAACGGACTTGTAGAAATAAGGAGAGTCAATTATGGAGTCGCTGGCACCTACACGTCTACCTCTTCAGGGAAACATCTGTAAATTTACATTAGTTCGATAGTATTATTTTTGTATGGCAAGGCAGTTTTGCCTACCAAAGGGTCACATTATTCACCGTATAATTCTATAATTCACTTACGGGTATATGTTATTTGTAATTTTCGAATAAATTAATATTTTCTCTCTCTCTCTCTCTCTCTCTCTCTCTCTCTCTCTCTCTCTCTCTCTCTTCGTTTCGTGTTGAACTACAGCGTCTGGGTTTTTTACAAACAATATATTTATACGATAAATAAAGATAAATGTAAATTTTAGATTGAGCGAATGCGGCAGTTAGGTATAGCTCAAGTACTTGATCTTATCGTTCAAAGTGGTTCTGTTTGAGAGATACAGCTGTTCGAGTAACACAGTGCTCTCCAATGTGTTGAATGTTTAGTTGCCCTGAAGAAGACATTTACGAAACGCTTTTACAGTTATGCGCCAAAGTGAAAAGTAATTGTCAAAAAGCTATTTCAGAGGGTAATTTAAGACACGACGAATTAGATTAGCGTGACCTGAAGATAACATGTTGCTAGAAAACGGATGCACTGAAATGTGACCATTCGTCGAATAGGAGTTTTACAACGTGTATCGATTAACTCGTACGCGTCAACCATAAAATTCCCATATATTTTTGACGTCCAGAGTTTCAAATAGCGGAAAAACACTCGCGGACAGCTGGTCGTTGAAAATTAGTCGTCAAAAACTGGTCGTCGCGGATCGAACGTAATTTAAGACGGAAAATATAAAGGAAAATAAACGAGTCCGCTCCGAACAAGGTGTTTCGGAATCGGAACCGGTTCTCTTCCCAGTCACCGACGCCGGGTCGAACCTGACCTTGGGCTCTGGGGTTCTATTTATAGCGACTTTGAATCACGGGGTCCCTTAACCCTTGATCTTCAACCACTGATTTACTTCTGTTCTGTGTTTCACACTATGGCGCTCAACCGGAAGAACGAGGAAAAGGGATATCAGTCGACATAAATTCTCTTGACGCAACTCTAACGATTTTACTTCTTTTTTCGCAATTTATCAACACTGTCACACACTTTCCTAGGACTTCTTTGCCTATGGGGTAAACCAGGTATAAGTACCACTATACCAGAACTTTGTTACACAGCAACTTGTGAGGCCTATTAGTAACCTGTGGTCTGTGTGTCTACGAGTATAGTTCAATTTGCGGGGGAACGACTGGGGAATGGGAGTCAAAAATGTCCCAAAAACTAGGTTTTTTCGCATTTTTCTCAGAAACGGCTCAAACGATTTTGATTAAACTTTCACGTTATCTTCTACTAATTATTAAAAAAGGTTTCTTGTCTATGATTATATTCACGAAAGTACGGTGAACCGAGATCAAATCACCTAAAACAAAAATAAGTTTTTTACGCTTTTTGGCAAAACGATTTTCACCATACTCGCAGGATGTTTTTAAATAGTTGATATATATATATATATACCGTCCTCAATAAATGTTCCTCTGACAGTCCATTGAACAGACATAAAAATGAAAATGCGTCGAAAATAATGTTTTTCTGAACATTTTTGTAATTTTTCGTGTAACTCCGACACTGGATTTTATGAATCGTACGTGTCTTATAGCAACCTATAACCACATTTCGATCTCCGCAATTATTTCTGTATCTATTTGTTGCACGGAAAACGAGATTTACGAATATTAATTTGCTCAAAGGTTGCGGAATGTTGTGTGTGGCTACGCACCAGATACTTCACTCGAGCAACGAATCAAATCGAGTACAACACGCACACTACATTAAAACTGGGAGCTTATAAGGTTACTCCTGTTCATCTCTTTTATGGAAGGATCGTGTTTACTGTTTTGGAATTATTGGGCAAGAAATAGTAGTAAATGAAACGAAGGTGGTTGTAGTCCTGGAATTTCTGAAGTGGCTCGTAATTATCTTACGAGCTGTAATAAACGCGTCGTAAGGAAAAATGATTACGCTTCAAATTTTTCAAATTTATAAGGAAAACAAACGCGTTACACAACTTTCCTTAGCTCCACGTAAATTCAAGTCATTTTTCACTGTTAAAATTAAACTTGGACAATAGAATTCTGAAGCTTTGGAAGTCGATGAAACTGAGCAGCTGAAACTTATTTCTAATTGTGAAGGCTTCGACGGCTTCGGAAGTTCTATGGTTGTCCGCAGTGGGTTATGGACTCATTTTGAAGGTATACGACTGTCGTGCTATTGGGCTTTCACTGTAGACCCATAAAACCGACGCGGACGAAAGTAAACAAATGCCGCTCATTTCGGCCAAGTCCAACGCCATTGTTCCTGTTACGACCTGTCAACGATCCTCAAACTAAGTTATTCAACCACGTAGCCACCGGGAGCGCTGAAGCGGTTTCAAAAGCTAGTAAAACTCGATCGAAAGGTTCCAGAACCGCCTTGTCATCAGTTTCAATGATCCGGAACCAACGCCATAACCTTCTCTCTTGTAAATACAACCTTTCTCCGTCGTGTCGTGTACTTTACAATTCAACCGTCAATGGCAAGTTCAACCACCTCCGTCCGGAACTGCGACGGCGTCAATAGGCAGTACATTAGGCCCCAACTGCCGACTAATTGGACAAGAGACGAACAATTGCTTAAAACTAATCACTTCATCGCGAAATATCTCCCGATCGCTTTTTCCCAACCGCTCGCAAGGTTTAAGCCTTAAAACTTTTTATTTGTAGGCGCGAGTTTTCACGCGATAAAACAGCCGAGGAAACGAAAGGCCGATGAAGGAGACCCCGACCGTGAGACTAAATCCCACGTTGATGAAGCCCAAGGAGACATTTCCGTTTCACTTTCCGCATTATAATATTTTTTCCTAACGATTGCCTAAGAAAAAGAAAGCAACTAGAGATTCAAATTCATTTGCGCCCTTGGGAGAGCGAAAACAGAATAGAGCTGACACTTTCTACGCTAACAACAAACCTAAGGTAGCCACATCACACGAGAAGAGAAATCATCTTGGCCAAGCACTGAGGAACACTACATCAAGTACAAATAAAATTGGGATGTCAAGAACTGATCCTTGGGGTGCCCGAATCTAACTGACAACCCATTACTTGCATTCACTTCTTCCAAGATGATATGACCTCGTCACTGTAGTGATTGCGAACCAAACCGTCCAATTTATGTATTAACCAGATGTTATTGCATGAAACATCTTATTCGACAATCCGTCCCTCAATGTCAACGTAAGCGAAGGAAGAAATGTTCAGAAATGAGAAAAAAGGTCACAATAGTGTTTACAAACAAGAAAAACATTCACGAACTATGATGACATTTTAAAAATGGTCTCAAATTATAAAATCAGTTGAAAAAATATCTGAGGCGACTCTGCGAATAGAAGTGTTAGTTTTAAAAAATCCCTGCGCGAAGGGCTGAACTGGACGGATTTAAGGGCAGAGTGATGGGATACACGCCAAATAACAACTTTACTGTACCCTCAATTAGTTAACTGCCTTTTCAATGGGTCTAATCATGGCTAGTCTGTCCTCATTCCACGGTTATTGCGGTTAGCGTATTAAAAATAAAAATAACCTGTGTTTCGGTTGTCTAACCTCGATTTGATTACCCCGGTTATTACGACAGCCTTATGACAAGTATATAAATAATTGTAAAGTACAATAGCCGATAAATCTAAATATCTATACTATTATTATAAAGCGGAGGAGTTTGTTTGTTTAAACGCCCTAATCTCAGGAGCTACAGGTCCTTTTTGAAAAATTCTTTTTTTGTTGGATAGTCCATTTATAGAGGAAAGCTTTAGGCCATATAACATTACGCTACGACCAATATGAGCGAAGCGAGAAGTCAATGAGAAATGTTGCAAAAACGGAGTAAATTATTCACATTTGAGGACTTTCGTTGCGTGCGCTGCATAAACGGATTAAGTTACTTAAAAGTTCACCGTTATGGAACCGTTGTCCATACCTTTAAACTATCTACGAATATGAGAGCACATTTGGGGGGAGGTAGAACAAATTTTCCTTCAAAGTTACTTTTAATAGGAGACAGAAAAGTGCCTTGTTTTCAAAATAAAATTGAAATTGATCGCGATTTAGTAGGAAGAGTTACTAGCATTGAGGGTTTAATTTCAAAAGTTTACGGTGATGTCGTCGAAATAGAAAATAAATATTATCAATGCATGTGTCAAAGGGCAATTGGCGGCGATAAATAGTAGCGTTGACGAAATTAACGACTTAATTTTACCTAAAATTCCAGGCGATATAACTACCTACACATCTGGATCAAGAAGATGCTGTCCGTTACCCACAGGAGTTTCTCAATTCTTTAAACCCGACTGGCCTTCCACCGCATTCCCTCAAGTTAACAATAGGTGCTGCGATAATTTTACTCAGAAATCTTAAACCACCAAATTTATGCAACGGGACCCGACTTCAAGTCAAATTCCTTCTCAATAACGTGATCGTTGCAACAGTTTTGACTGGTCCAGTTGGTCAAACAGTTCTTACACCTCGCATCCCAATGATTCCAAATGATTTACCTTTTAATTTTAAACGAATTCAAATTCCCATTAAGTTATCTTTTCCCGTAACAATTAATAAATCACAGGGGCAAACATTTAAATACGTAGGAATCGATTTAAGTCAAGATTGCTTGAAAGACTGCGGGGAAAATCAGTATGTTCTTCTACCACAAGAAAATAAAACTAAAAATATCATTTACGCTGAAGTACTTTGAAACATATTATTTTAAAAATTTCTTATTCACGATCATAATAATACAAACCAACGTGAGTAATTAAAAGATAATCGCGATAGTCTACGGGCGAACGAAGTCGCGGGCAGAGCTAGTCTAAATATAACTTCACTCGTCAGACCCCGGAAGTCTTCCGACAGTTTTCCCTCGTTTCCGCTCAAATACCCCGGACATTTCCCTCTTGCTGTCTGGGCACTTCTAACTCCACGGGACGGGCTCCGATTATTAATTCCGCTTGAATCCGATCCGATCCGTTCGAACGGTCCAGTTTTCTCTTGAAACAAAAAAAGCAAGAGGAAACGGCGGTGGAATCGTCCCTTTTCGTCCTCCCTGGGAGTTCACTCGGAACCGCTTTTGTCCTTCGCTTCGAACTTAAGCTCCTCCGCCGTGAACCGACTAATGAATAATTCACCGGACCCAAAAAGAGATTTACGAGGAAGTCGTGAGGTTCTGGGGCCGAAAGGAATCTCCAAGTTGGGGTCGTTAAATTCGATTAAGTGGCCGAAATGTGGTGTAGCAAATGCTCGGCAAACACATCCGCACAGACCACGCGGCTTTTGCGATTCAGTTGACTAAAAAAACGTGAAGAACTGAAGAAAACCGAACTTTTTATACGCGACGACGATACTTTCGTAGCCGTTAAGTTAGCGGTAAGTAAAAATTGCGCTGAAATCTTTTTCGTTGAAATTGTTGATGAATTATTAGATCTTCAGTTTCCCACCAACGAAATTATACGTAACCGATGTTATTTGTAACTGTTCAACGTTATCCTGAAAGAGCTTCTTTTCTCAATGAAATCAACGATAAGCTACGCGAACCGCTGCAATTGTCACCTTTCTCAGCATTAGTCATACCAGAACAAGTCACGGCGGTTCACAACTGCAACTTATTACACAAAGGTTTATTATTTTCTTCCTCGGCATGATCGGGCCCTATTCTATTCAATTCAACGTAAAACAATATTAAGCATTTATCAACATTGTGGGAAACGAAACTCATATGCAAAAGACCATGATTAGCCTCCGAAACCCCTACAATTCAGTATCGAAAAAAAATTTTATAAGAAACACGAAACAGGACCCGACTACAACAAAACAACGAGAATTGGCGACATGACGAGTCAAACTGACAGATGGTTGGAACGAGGTGGAAGGCAGTTCTGGGAAGAAACGATAGCTTTTACTATATTGTCCCGGATTCCTTCAAGTAGTATAATTTGCCATGCTACATTTAATGTTATTTCACTGAACGCAGTCCTATACGTCTGAGACTCGCCCTATTCGACTCAGCATCGGAAACTACCAAGGATATGATACCAAAACGACGAAAAAAACAATAAAACTGCTAAAATTCCGTTTTCGGCTAACTTTTCCCATCACGACCATGGCTTCGTCCGATCGGATTGCCGAGCGCAACTAGATTCCAAATGGATGTTTGGTGCGTCAGCGCGGATTTTTTAAACCATGCTGAAGACAAAATATGGCCCGGACGGCGGACGCACATTGCAGATTTGGAATCCCGACGCCTTGAAACCTCAAGAGTCAAATTTTGAGGGAGGTTGTAAAAAAAAAAAAAAAAAGTTCCTGCCCATAAACATTCAGAATGAATAATAAACCAAAGAAGAAAACTAACAACAAAAAATCACGTAATTTCTTTCCTAACCCGCAAAGCCAAGGAAAGCAAAAGGAGTTTGCTAACTCGAAACTACCGTAAACAGAACAAATGAAAACAAAATCTGAGGTTACGTGAAAAGGCCACGAATTGAAAGAAAACGGTCCCCACGCCTTGATACGCTCTAGTCCTAACCGCTCAAATCTTCAACAGCACTCTCCGCACCACGTACTTCTCCAAAGCCTGGAAACATGTCCCAACCCGAAGACAATCTAGAAAGTTATAGACCAACCAGCTAATTGTCTATATTTTGTATCTTTGAAAGATTACTTTTTCACATCTCTGCCCACATCGTGACACCCTAATCCCTGACACATAGTTGCGGTACCGCGAGGCACACACTCTTTCATCGAGTAGTACTTACTAGGGAGCCCGATATTTGGAGAAAGGTGGAATTTTGATGACTTCTCCTCGAAATTCGGTTTAAAATGTCGATTTTGGTTTTTGAAAAACGCTTTTTTTGTGCCAACATCAGACTTTGGAATATAACTTTAACAAACTTCTTCGTGAAATTGCGAAACTTCGTGTACCTACGATTAAGGGGTCGCTGAACTCGAATATTAAGTCAAAACAAGTCGACAGCAACAACTTTTGACAGTTTGGAAACTCAAAATCACGTCAAATTGACAAGAATTCATTGTAAAATGTTACAATTTTCATTGACTTTAACAAAAAAATCAGATTGTTAACACAGAATTTTTTGTATTTATTTTAGGTCTCTAAACACAAATGTGATGTTGAACATTCATTATGAACAAAAACAGTTATAACTATATTATAATAATAAATTTATTCTATGGATCAGTTTTGAATTTCTAAATTAAATTTGTATTTAGCGACCTAAATACGAATTAAATAAATACAAAAAATTAAATGTAAAAAGTTTCTTTTTTTGTTGAATTTAATGAAAATTCTAACAGAAATATGTAAAAATAAGAATTTTCTTAATTTTACAATGAATTTTGAAACATTGTCATTTTTTGACATGATTTTGACGATTTTGAAATTCCAAACATCGAAAGTTGTTACTGTCGACTTGTTTTGACTGCATATTGGAGTTCAGTGACTCCAGAAACGTAAGTATACGAAGTTTGACAATTTTACAAAGAGGTTTGTAATAGTTATATTCAAAAGTCTGATATTGGAAAAAACGAATTTCAGAAACCAAAATCGAGCTACCGGCGTAGGCTTTTTGTTATGCAAAAAATTCAGGGGTCAATTTTTTGACATTTTAAACCCCATGTCGGGTGAAAGTCGTCAAAATTTCGCGTTGCTCATGTACTAAACGCTTTTGAAGAGAGCAGTACTTGCCTAGGGCTTCTCATGGACGCGCACCACACCTTTGATAGAGTTTGGCACGAAGACCCGCTATTCAATGTCAAGTCTCACTTGCTCAATACTTATTTCAGGGTTCTGCAGTTCTTCTTGAGATTCCCCAGTTAAATGCGGAAACCCAACCTCGTCAACATCACGGGCATGCTGTGGAGTTCCTCAAGGGGGCGTTCTTGGACCTGTACGTCATCGATACATCAGATTTCCCGTCGACACCTCACGATAAAATGGCGCACTTTGCCGATCATGTTGTTTACATATACGAGAGTACGTCAGTCTCGTTGAATTATGGTGCAAACGACGGAGGATGGAGCGCACATAAATTGAAAATCGTTCGAAACACGAATTGCACACATCTTGACGGACAGCAGATGAGGTGAGCTAATCTTGGATCCCACGTTTGTCTTTCAACTCAAAAACCGCGACATCCTACTAGGCAACTCAAGTTCCCCGTCTCTTTTGCATCATGTCTTACCCTCAAGCTGTCACTTGTTCGGCCGATTTGGTTCTATACAAATCGACGGAATTCAAACCGTACGAAGTCCTTGCCTAATGGCGGATCTAAAACAACTGATACCAATCACCCTAATCAAACCGCCAGGGCCATATTAGAAAACAACAGACAACCCCACAATTGAACAGACTGAACATTTAAAATAGGTGTGAGAAGTTCCATAATTGGGCACGCAACATGTCAGTGTCTTGGAAAATACCAAAATCGTTCTGAATGAAACTTAGGGACTTCTAAGCTTCCTCTCGAGACAAATAGCTGTACTAGAGGATATCGAACTGCCCGACACAAAACTTGAGATGCTTGTTTAGTACTTGATGACCTCGAGCCGTTAGGCATCAGATATCAAACGTACGAATTTCGAGAATACTCTGAGGAATTGGATGACTTGTCGGGAACAATCGTTCTTATTCAATTTATCACTATCACCTTTCCTCCTACCTACACCAGTGAAACCATCTTGATCTTTGCGTGAATTAGTTCAACTTGTTGCTCTACTCAGAGCTCTATCGTACTAATCAAGTGACCGTCCAGTATATCAGTACAGACCTTTATCTCGTGGGTCTCATTCATCAATTAAATCTCTAATTCATCCCACTTGTTGCATATTCATGTTTGAACTCCATCGAGACAACGCGTCAACGAAATAAAGCGTCCTCTCAACTCCTATTCGGTTCGACGCAAAAAGGCTGAACAGAAAATGAGGAAGAAAAGCGTAACGGCCTTCGGTCGACCTTTCAGACAGAAATGAAAACATGCGAGTCAGGTTTTGCTGAAGAGAGTCGACGCGAAACAAATGATTTCCTTCGCCCGGGAGCTCTTTTGTGAATGCAAAAGTTTTGAGGGCAGTCGCCTGAGTCGCTCGAAATCGGTTTCTTGAACCAGAAACGACGATTGCGAGAAACGGACGTCTGTTATTTAATTTCTGAGAGCCGCAACGGGCGATTATGACACGGCTTAGGGTGCTTCAAGCGAATCACCAAGAACGCTGAAGGTATCGAAAGCCTCACACTCTTAAAATTCCTTTTCAGGAGTGCGATACAGAACAGTTCCACGTTCGCGGAGAAATTTATACCAGAGTTGGAATAGTTTGTTGAACATATTGCCATCGCGGCACCCCTATTGGGTTAAAAAAAGATCAGGCGAGATAATCACACAATTTGTCAGCTTTTTACCCCTGTTCGGTGGATACATAAGCAGTTATTGCTCAAGCTTTCAGAATTATTAGGTTGCCCCTACCTCGTTGAAGAAGAAATACTTGGAGCTGCGCATCACTCATTTCTCAGCCTCACATACGTAGTTATGGTACAGAATGATATTTATGTCTTATGAGAGGATTCATGAGTCTGGTACAAAAAATCGAAACAGCATTCCCAGGCCCAGGCCGACGTTTTGCTCAATTTATTAAGCATCTTCAGGACTATAGCATGGTATAACAAATCCCATGGTTACACTTAAGATCTGTTTTCTCTAAAATTCAGCATACTTCGTCTGCAGAAACCGATGTTATAATTTTGAGCAATCAATAGCATTTCCTCGAGTTACGTTTTCGACAAAAATGCAATTCAATGGGTTAATAGAAGGTCCTTATAGTTTATGTTCATTAACTTACTTACTTGCGGTGGTATGTCACAGCCCTGAAGATTGTTGATTACAGCTTAATATGTTATATAGAGCGAAACGTCGGCCTAGAGAAGCTGATTGATTGTTATTTGGATTTATTCCCTCATTTTGGCGTTCTATAAGGAATTTGAGTGAGTGCAATCCAGTCTTTCTCTCTGAATCGTGTTCAGACTCTCACAGACTTTCTCAAAATGGTTTTTATCACATTCAGAAGTCTTTAAGCGGTAAATATTTTTTATTATACTTTTTATTCGTGACACTTCTGACCATCTGATATCGTCAACTATTTTCTTCAGCCCCGCGTAGCGGTTTTGCTTTTTCCATGCTTCACTTTTGCTGAACTTCATGTGCACTGGGTGAACAATACGTGAAGTTTTGAATAAGACCTCATTACTGATTTTCTCCAGGGACACGATTGTACGACCAGAAGTCGGTTAGATCTGCCGCCAGGGGAAAATGGTAAGTTGTCCCGGTCGTTAAAAGGGGTGACGTCAAGAATCAGGTGACTCATCGCTCGCTACAAGTCGATTTAAGCGGTGATTTGTTTCCGAGCGAATAATAGCGACGAGCAAGCGAGAATACGAATCGCAACGACGTGGCCGTTTATACCGAAGCTAAATCTGCTAACGACGGCATTAGGCGAAGGTTAGGAGTCGGTAAATCTTGGAAGGTAATCAGTAAACCGACATGACGGAAGGTAAAGTTAAGTTTGTCAGTGGCCTTGGTATTTCAAACACAACTCATCCAATTCAAATAGTCGATCGCAATGAAAACTGGTCGCAACGCGGAGTCCTCCAGGGTTCAGCACTGGGCCTCCCCTCTTCTCACACAGAAGTCATTTGCACTAATTCCTGTTTGTAAAATTAGTAAAGCTTGCTGGGAAACAAACACAACTCTCTCCACAGTAAATTTAACCATCACATAACCTGCCCTATTTGCTGTTAACCTAAAATAAATACAGGCACTGTTCAACGCATTCCGATTCGCGTTTTCACAAATTTCCGACTGTTTGGCACTTTTATACTCGCTTCTCTTACAATGTTTACGCCTTTGGGTTTATTAGCATTGGGATTCCAAATCTGTAATGTCTGCCTGCTGGACTAAAAAAGTCGTTCTTTCTCACGAAAATCCAATTTCGTATCTAGTTGTACCCTCCGGCAATCTGAGGCAGTTTTGGCAGTTTTATCGCAAAAACGCCGTGTTTGGTATTATTTTCTGGGATTTGTTAGATACTGTGTCGAATGGAACGAGTCTCAGAAGTGTACGGCTGTGTCTATACCGAAAACTGTGAAATCACAGAAATTATAGTCAGCCAAAGTCTACCAACTTAAAGAACTGAACAGTACAGCGAAAGTAACCGTTTCATCGTTTGAACGTTCTCTCTTCTCAGTCCAACCACCCATCAGCTCGACTCGTCACGTCGTCCCAATTGCCAGTCAAGTCATATTTCGCATCATTTACCGGTATTTATCGATGCTGATTCAAATGAGATAGGTCTCGGACGTGTGAGACTACTCAAGCTGTACAATCCGAGCTGTACTCAAGCCGTCGTGTAATAATTTTCAGTGTTTTACGAAGTAGAAAGGAAAGCTACATAATTGCTCTAATCGTCAATTGGTTTCTCAACGATTTTCGCACAATGTCTGGAAGATTATGAACACACATTTCATCAGTGTGAGTTGTGGAAAAGTACAATATGCCAAATAAACGGCGGGATTTGGTATTTATGGGTTTCGTTTCAATTACAACTTATTTTCTGCCAATTGATGTCTAACGTTTGTTCTCGATTAAAATCTGTATATGTCACAACTTTCCTAAGCGCCACGTTCGATTTTCGTGACTTTAGGTTCTAATCCAATTCGTTGTACTTAGCGTTTTATAAGGAAACCAGTGGCGATTAAGGTTCCAGAATTTATTGAGTTTCACCTACTCATTCTATTCCACCCGCTCCATTTTAGTGAGAGAAAATAATGGCCTAAAATGCAGAAACAGAGTTTGCTTCCGCTCTACGCAAAAACGGATTCAACTGAAATACTAATCAAAACTGTTTCGAAGTTTCCTCAATAAATTCCCAACCCCGTACGACAGAGTGTCCCATTTCGGTGCGTGTTTATGTTTGTCTTAGTTCCACTTCTCGCCCCTAAGTAACACCAACCTTGTACTCGCTTCAGCGGTACATATACTAAAATTGGAACGATACAGAGAAGATTAGCATGCCCCTTAGTTAAAAGGACTAGGAGAGAACATGCCAGAAGACTGCATCAGACAATCTGGAACGCTGCAGGAGTAAGACACTCCAAACGCTTTGTCTCAGAGCAATCAAGTGAGACAAGACACACTCTTCTGAGGATGGAGAGGAAGGACTTAAGGCAGATTGTTCGGATCATAACCGGGCACTGCATAATGAACATGGGGTTATGGGTATCGTCGACACCCCTCGATACAGATGGTGTGGCACGGATGAGGAGACTCTCTACCATGTCCTGGCCCAGTGCCGGAGACTTGAGAGGGAGCGACTTTTGGTCTTCGGCACCACTTCTCCCAGGATGGATACCAACGAGGACTCCTTCAGGAACTACCTGGCTTTCCCCAGAAAGCTAGGAATCGACCTGTAAGACATTAGGACTGGCACAATAGGCCATCTGGCCGCGGTGCACATTCCATCACTGGGATTACAGTCAGAAGATTATATATAACACCAACCTATTCGTGACAGCAGATGGTAACGCTGTAGAGTTTTCACAGTACTGATGTAATAAGACCGTCAAAATGGAGCTTGATGAATCGTTTGTTACGTTGATGGGGCTTAAAGGGCAGCAGGCAGCGGGCAAAAGACCCAATGTTTTTTTTGTTAAGTGTGTCACAGAGGTTCTAGCCACTTTTCTGTCATTTGGTGGAGACTTAACAACCGATAAATCGAGACAGGCGGTCCTAGGAATCCCCACGTCTACTTGTTTTAATCTGAAATAACTCAAATTGGTGGAATTTATCACCCCCCCCCCAACCGCATTTCGAAAATATTTTGGGTAGAGCAGCAAACGCGAAAAAAAAATTAAACATTATAAGCATTTATTTTACTTCAATTCGAGGACGAAACTTTAATAAATGTTTTTAATTTCGTAGAAAATTCCAGTTAATATAAAATAAATGAAATTAATTCCTTTTTTTTCTGGTCACTTCTTTTTCCACTTTTCTTGTATTTCTGCGACCTATTTGCCTCTTCTTATTTTAGAATTGAGACTGCAGTGAAAAGTGAAAGAAACCTCTTACAAATTTAGTGTCGAATTTTTGGGAAGGAAATTAGCAGTGACAAGTGTCCGAATGCCCCAAAGTGATGCAGATCACGTTAGTCATTACGTTACGCAACCTTTCGAGGCACAATCAATAAGAACCGATTAGGAGCAAGCTTTTTTGATCGTGGGAGCGACAAAAGGACCAGTTGGCTAGCGGTGTAAAGGGGGACCGCAATTACGATTCCGCGGAACGCACGAATCTTACGTCACTTTCCGAAGAGATTGCATTTGTACGGAAACACAATCCTTCGGCTCCACGTGCTGTCCACAGCTTTTAACGTCCCGATTTCCGCCACCCCCACCCCCCTCACCACCCTTCTTTCCTTGAGCTCGCGCCAAACGTGTCTTCAGGAGCCTCTCACAAGATAAAATAGAGTTTCTCCGTGAAAATACAGGGAAACGCGCTTAACATTGAGCGTTACGCGTCAGAAAGGAGAGTACGATGTATTTTTCATTCGTCACAAGTTGAGCAGGTCGAGCATCACACAACTTTCCTCAGCCCCATGTGCAATAAGGGATTTTTATCGCTCTGGCGACTAACATCACGACTGTTAGTGTGTGAACTAGCTTTATATGAGCGGGAACCCCCTCAGATTGATCAGCAACCTAACAAAGTCAACAGGATCTTACGTAGATCTCATTGGAGCATAAGTCACTTAACTTGCTCGAAGCCCAATTAACGAAGAGTTATCAACAAAGTAGTATAAGGGTAGTAGAAAGAGAGCTTATGAAAAGCAGAGATAAGTATGGCATTGAGGACGTATAACAGTACAACCAATATTCGTTCAAGATCATACCACAAGCAATCGAAAATTGAAAAGAGTCTCAGTCCCCTCGTAACTCGAGGACTGTTTTGTAGGAGAGTGATGAGCCGCGGGTTGATTCCAGGCAGTTTTAGGATTGGCGTTCTTTGAATTACCTGTTTTAAGCCAAAGGGACGCGTTAAAAATGTACGGACGTTCAGGGGTATCCTTTAAAGCAGAGGACAGTCGTTGTGGCCATTGAAAACCTTGTGAAGGAAGCAATGATCAGACATAATCCCCACCTCCACGTATGATGACTTGGGAGGGATAATAGAGCGACCGCACGCGCCTGAGCATATTCCAGGGCAGGTTCCAACGAAGTGTCGTAATTGTTGCGGTGCCAGTGAATTCGCATGGGTTACGCTTTATGAAACCCAGCCATCGACAAGCGCGACCCGTGATCTCATCACTCAGGTGAGGGTCTAGCAAAACGCGTAAATCTCGCGTCCCCTGAAATCTTTCGCAAACATCAGGGCATCCAGAAACCCTTCCCTGGGCATCGACTTACATCTAAAATCCACAACCAGACTCGACTTGGGGGAGTCTCGAGCGAGGAAATCACATGCCCCGTCCATCTTTTTGCGGCCTGTCCCAGGCGAAGGTGGAAGAAGCATCTTCCTCTCGACTTTCTCTCGCGTTAGAACAAAACGGAAGAGACCCCCTCTAGTTTTTTTTTCCTCACCTGAGAACTTAGCGGAGGACAGCTCTAAATTCTTCCGCTCTCCAGCAGATTTCGACGCAGTTTTTGAGAGATTAAACGAGAAACCCCGTGATTTCCGCGCCGCGATTGTCTCACTCGTGATTTGGCTTTCAGAAAAACTTGAGAGTTGCGGCGTTGGAAAGTCGAGCGAGTCGTTTCGGAGGCTCTCCAGACATCAGGAGGGCGACACAACTGGGGAAAGAAAGATGAAAAATAGAAACTAACTCGATAACGAAAAACTGACAACATTTTCATCTTTATGACATTGTCCCCAGGACAAAATAACTATTCACAATGTGTGGGATACCGAGAACATAAATCGTTCATGTGATCGATAGGGGTAACACAACTTTTACTTCTCTTTGCCTCGTCACACAACTTTCATGCGCTGGAATTTGTATCGCTCTATCCAATCTGTTGTTCATTCGGTGCATATGAACTTGTGAACGTAAATCCGTTCTTAGGCAGCGCGTCTAGCAAAAAGCAACCCTTTCAGAGCAAGGAAACGCATTTAATAACGAAAATCACGTAATTTTGACATCAAGTGCTATGCCAGAAAGCAACCAATACGTTATGTATTGTATTTAAAGAATATAATCGTTCAGAAAAACCAAAGCCTCGCGACTTCGCTTGATTGTTGCTTTCTCCTGAGGTCGCATCCATATGAAACTTGGAAGGTACCAGAACTTGACAGGCTCAGAGGTACAAAGCATATTTTTACTCTCCTTAGACCAACGAAGTTATAAGAAATGTTGTGTGATAGACTGAAACACAACGTTGAGTTTTCTTCAGCTGCGTGTGGGTGAGTCTCTGTGAATGCGACGCTCCCCTGAAATTCCTACAACAGTGAGCCATGGCATCCTACTAATTGACTGATGATGGATGCATCACCAAGGCCTACACGGCAACATCTAAAGCGTTCCAAGTATTCACTGGCCAGTTACCCGTTGACTCGGCATTAAGTGCATGGTGGACAAGTAAAGAGGGAAAAGGAATTCTCCCGCCAAACGCCATACAGAACGAAAACGTGCTGCGCTAGATGAATGGATGATAAATAAATAAATAAGTTGTGATAGATGATTTGATAAATGGCAAGCGAGATGGGAAACCTCGTCAAAAAGAAGTGAAATGTCCCCCAACATTCGTGGGTGGTTGAGCTAGGCCACTGGACGAGGCTGTTCTTTACGGGACATGACGATTTCAATCTAGGGGTTTTCCAAGGTCGTACCTCCTCGTGGTGACACATAGGTAACAGCTCTCTACCGGGAGACTGGCTAAATGACAACCTGCCGTACCTGCACTGGTCTGGGTTCATGTAAGGGCTCTCATGCTAGCAAAACCAAATGACTTTCGACTGATATATAGTCGAAAGATCTGTACGGACCTATCTGTGAACACGGTTGAGAGAGAACGGCTGAAACCTATGAACGCTGAATGAAGATTGTGGCAAAATGTGGTATTTTCATTAGAATCTATGAAGCGAATAGAATAGTTGTCTTATCTTCAGAAAGAATTTTCGTTTAAGTTTTGTTCAAATATTTACGCTTCCAAGTCTTTGGGCTCAATAAACGGAGAGGGCGTATGTGTGTCTCTGCGAATACATTTGTTGAAGAAGGGTGGAACAGATCTGCTCAACACAGAATAACGTAATGAACAAACTCGATCCAAATGTAAGGCTAGTTATTGTACGTACGTTGAATGGTTCGGGAATGCGGGTTGCAGTCGTATTTTGCATTCAGTCTAGTTTTGGTGCACTAATGTAGAATTAGGGCTTCTGCTTCACTGCTCAGTTGCTTGCGTCCGTCGGAGTAATTCGTTCGAGCTTGAGCTACCGAGTTGCAAATACCAACCGGCCAACTCGATCTCCGGAGGACCAAAACAAATATCTGCCGAGCAGGAATCACAGTAGAGTTCGTTTGGGTTACACCGCCCTCCGTTCAATGCCGGGTTTCGTATTGTTCTGCCTCCGAGAGACCGGATGCCCTCGCAGATTAGGCCGCTAATTATATCCTCTCGTCCCTCACTCACGCTCTCTCTCTCTCTCTATCTTGCGCCACCTCGACGACCAGGCGTCTGTTTAACGGCGATCAATTAACGAAGGTTGTGTTATGTCAAACGGTCGACTGCAGTAAACAACCTGACGTCTTTTAGTGGCAGCTACTAATGACGAATGGGGCGACTATAGCGAACACGATATATCAGGTAAACTCGAAACACTCCAAAATATCAGGTGCGTCGCATCACACAACTTTCCCTCGCTCTACGTCGATTAACTTGCGTTCATGGCTTATTCTAATAACTCAATTTATTTTTCACTAAGTTCATTATAAACATCACTTCACGGCTTACATATCCGGAATTCATTGTGCCCCCAATATTGAGCGATCAGTGCACAGAGAATTAATGAGTGTAAACCCGATATTTTTTGAAAAGGATAACCACTTTACTTTTCCAGAGTTAGAAATGGAAGTAAGTGACACGGCGGTGGTCGTGAATCGAGACGTCGTGCCTATTGCCTACAGGAGCCTATAATATGTTATTTTCGTCGTTCCGTTGTAGCAAGGTATTTTTCGATGCTGAATCGAATGGGATGGGTCTCGGATGCAGTTCAAGAGAAAAACAAACCATTGTGTTATAATTTGCAGAGTTTCTTAGCCATAACTTTCTTCGCAAACTGCGTGAAACGGCTGAAAGCCTGCTTAGTAGCAGTTGGGGTCGGAACGCACCAGATTCCTTGTTACTTATGGCCTGGAAGTGCCTTCAAGTAAAAGCTTTCAGTGCGGCGTTCACCATCTGGCCAAAATACCACTCTTCGACGGGTTAGTCGTTTGCATTCCTTTCAATCTGTCCTTTACTCACTTTTGGCCCCCAATGCTAACTATATTTACATAATAAGTACTTAGAATCTACAATAGGTTTAGAATTTTGCAATACTCTCATACCCTAGTTGACATTTTGAATAATTACGAGCAGCCCAACTAATTTCTTACAGTCTAGATGGCATCTTGAGTTGTCCAAGACCTCAGGGGCCACAGAATGAACCCCCATCCCCCGTCATAACGAAAACGTGACCGTTTTTCTCGTCATTTTCCGGACGTTTTTGAATCAATCGGCGGGTAAAAGTGAGAGGTTTTCGATCGGATCGAAAAAAAAGAGGTTAAGAAGAAAGCGGCCATTAGAACGTTAAAGAGCGGGAGCTCCACGAATTCGCTGGGAGACGAGCTGAGCTCCGGGAGGCAATCACTCGGAGGGCAGATAAAAAAAAAGATTAATAGTTTTCGAATCGTTCGATATTGAAAGTGATCGGAAAGTTGACCGGACAAAGTAAAAGCTCCTCCGACGGCAAATTCGCTTTCGTTCGGTCGCTCCAGACATCAAATCAACTTGCAAACATCGTGCACGTTTATTTACTCGATGCTCGCATTTTGAAGCGTCAGGCTATCAACCCATTTCCTCAAGACAACACAGTTTCTCAACAACCTACACTCAATTTAGATATTTTACTAATTATTGTCTGTTCGAATTGTTTATCCTACTGTTTTTACTCAATTTTCGAAGGACTTAACCTTTTTACTTTCCGCTGCCTCACAAAATAAAAAAAATTCACGTAATTGGTTGACTTTTTCTCAGATATTTACGTTTTTATTGCTACTGAGTCCAAAGCGCCATTTGAGAAAGTCTGTCTGAACACGATTAAGAGAGACGACTGAACCAAATCTGCTAAAACGTTATATTTAGCCTAAAAGTCAAGGACTAAGAGCGACAAAATTAGGATACGAGAAACTGTATGTTACCTATAGCTATTGTTGTGATCAAATACCAAATATTTTGTTCTCAACAAGAGCTGAAACGATTTATATCGAATTTTGTGCGTAGGTGATATAAAATGTTCATTGGTGGGAAAGTTGTTTTACCGAGACCATGTGTCCTGAAAGAAATATCTGGTGCCACGCATCACACAACTTTCCTGAGCTCAGCGGTTTTTATGGCGTTATATACTAATCCAATATATTTTTCGTTCAGTTCATATGAACATGGTAAATCACCGCGTGACTTTCTACGTAGGAATTGATACCGCTTAAAGTTCTGGAATTTATTGTTCTGCTGATACTTATGCCAGGACTTTCACTTAAATTTCTGCGTTAAGGTAGTTAATGCAGATATAACGTTTCAGAGAATGTTTTAGATTGTTTTAGGAACGCTAGGACCGTATGAGCGCCACCCTCTGGGCACAGAGACATCAACTGGCGACAGGGATAAAATATCTCCGGGAGATACTGGTCAAGCAACTGTTGAATATGCGCTGCACAAGGCAATCACAGCTCCGTAGGCATACAAGAGGATGAGCAATAAATCATCGAGCGTCGGTTCAAAAATGATGAATAGGGTCTACAAGGCCATTAGACCCCGTGCTTCATATGCCTCCATCTTACAGTGGAAGGCGACAAGCTGTCAGGCAATTTTAGAAACTGCAGAGGCAGGTTTGCAACTGCAATAGAAGTCCTGTTAAATATCTCACCTCAAAACATACAGGTCTGTTTCTTTATTTGATGACTGTACCTAAACCCTCGACGAGGGTTATATCAGTCATAGAAGTTGCGGTTTCGCTAATATGCAAGAGGCCGGCCCCTGCAGCATCCACCGAACTCAGACCTGTGGAGGTACGGCAGGTATGTGGTCGTTAGCCAGTCTCACCGTAGAGAGCTGTTGCCCGTGTGTTACCGCGCGGAGGTGACCACCTGAGGAATCCCGTACCATCTGGGAGTAGTTCATAGTCTGGTTCCTTACCTGATCTTACTTTTACTTGGGTGGCAAGTTTCAAAAGGACAGATCAACTATAACCACGTTTCTTAGCCATTACCTTCTTTGCGAACTTTGCAAAATGGTTATAGGCTTCCTTTGTAGCAGTCAAAGCTGCTAAGTTCGTTTGCCCTCTCAACAACCGTCGCTCACTGTTGTAGAAACTACAGTGGAGCAGCACATGGTTTCTTGTTTCCTCCGCACTGGAGGCACAAGACGTGCATAATGGAGAGTCTTTCAGAGAAAAGAAGTGGAGCCGCGCATTGAAGTCACCATGTCCCGTGAGGAACTGGCTCGTCCAGTGGTCTGGCTCAACCCATTTTCTAGAAAGACGTTCACGGATGTTGGGGAAGAACTCATACGTATCACGTCCCTTTGACGAGGATTCCCATCTCGCTTGCCATTTCTCTAGAGCCCATTCATCGATGGCGGCAAGTTTCTGTTCTGTGGTGAGATCCCCACGGAGTTCAGCCCAAAGCGGGGGAAGCTCCCGTTTCACTCTCCACTTGTCAATCATGCACTCAACAGCCAAATCAACTGGTAACTGACCAGTGATCACCTGGAGTGCTTCCGTTGATACAGTCTTGTAGGCCTCGGTGGTCTACAGGAGCACAGCTCTCTGGAATTGGGCCAATACTCTTTTAATTGATTGTTAGTTTGCTACGGGCAGTAGCCAATCACGCCTAGATAGATCGCCTTGTACATGAGGATAGTGTCGTGGTAACACACACACCCCAAGTGGCCTTAGTAATGGCACGCAGTGAGGCAAACCTTGCAATGGTAGTGCCTTTAAGGGACTGGAGGTGTTGGTTGAAACCCCACCTCTCACCTATATTCACTCCTAAATACTTGACGTGCTTTTCAAGAAGGAGCCTGTGGCCGCCAAAGCGTATTGTGGGTGGATTATTCACTTTCCCCTTCAAGAGGATTAGCTGGGTTTTTTCCTCAGCCACCTGCATCTTGACGTGCTCGCACCATTGGTTGACGGTGCGGAGCACGTGGTGGGTTTTTTCTTCAATTTGGCGGACTGACTCTGCAAAGATCAGCACAGTCAAGTCATCCACATAGGCGTACGGCTCGCAGTCAGTTTCCATGAGTTTCCTGAGAAGACCTTCGAAGAAGGCATTCCAGAGTGCTGGTCCTAAGACCGAGCCCTGTGGGCACCCCTTCTCAATCTTTCTCCGGACGGAGACATGCCTACTTTCGATCGTAGCAGTTCTGTCTGTCAGGTAGCTTCTGACGAGCGAGTACATGTTGCGAGGGATTCCCCTACCTTTGAGCTCATTAAGGAGCGCTGGCCACCAAAGGTTGTCAAACGCTCCTCTGATGTCAATCAGAACTGCTACAACGTACTTAGCCGGTGCCAGCAGGGAAACACGCCGAATCTCGACAATGACATCCTGCGTGGACCTTCCTTTGGTACACCCGTATTGCCTGCCTGTGAGGTTGCGGCCAAAGACTCCTTCGAGGGACTGCAACATCAAGATTTCTAGTGTTTTGCCTAATATGGAAAGAAGGCTGAGTGGTCTCCATGATCGCGGGTCTGACTGATTGCGGT
This sequence comes from Pachypeltis micranthus, assembly GCA_020466155.1. Lineage (NCBI taxonomy): Eukaryota > Metazoa > Arthropoda > Insecta > Hemiptera > Miridae > Pachypeltis > Pachypeltis micranthus. The sequence goes on along the minus strand of CM035770.1, from coordinate 50,985,338 downwards.
CGCCTCCCTTTTTGAAGAGTGACAACACGCACAGTCTTCCACTGAGTGGGGAACTGTCCGACCAGCAGACAGTCATTATATAAATTAAGGAGGCCGCTGGAGATCGTTCGCTCAGCCTTCCTTAGCATATTGCTTTCTATTTTATCTGGCCCAGGAGATTTGTTGGGCTTTAAGGTCGCATAAAGGGCCCTGCCGAGGTCGCCTGTTGTCCACAGTGGGATGTCGGGCTCGTTCGGAGGGTCCATGATCAGCTCCTTGCTGCCCTCTGGGCTTCAGTGTCTCGAGCTACTTGGTCATCTGGGAACGCCTTCTCAAGGAGGGTTTCAGTGAACGTGTGATGCTGCAGGCCCAGCCTGACTCATTTTGCATCGCAGCTAAGACCTGCTCTACATTTGCTTTTCCTATGGAGGACTTGTAGTGTCTGCCCCAGGGGTTCTCAGAGCTCTCCGCTTCCACAAAATTTCGCCAGCCTTGCCGTTTGGCTCGTTTGATGGCGCGGTGGAAGGCCTTCTTCTCTTGGATGAAGGCAGTTTGGAGTGTTGCTCTGGCATCAGGGTCACGAGTGTTTTGGTACATCCTTCTGGCTCTATTTGCACTTTGCTTGAGGGGATTAAGTTCCTCAGTCCACCATGGGACTTTGATCGCCCTGTGCTTCTGTTGGCCAAGTACAGAGAGCCCAGCAGAGTGCAGTGCTGTGGTAAATATGTCCACTTTGCTGTACACCTCTTCAGGTGTGTATGCTTGCGCTATTAGATTGGTGTCCGCGGCACGCAGTTCACCTTCCAGTACCCTACAGAATTGTGGCCAGTCAGCATTTTTTGTGCGGAATCGCTTTTCACGCGTGTCTTTGCAGAGGATGTTGTCATCCGTGATGGCAAAGTCAATAACCATGTGATCGCTCTGCGTTGCACCTGGTACGACTCGCCAACCCTGCAATTTGAGTAGCAGGGTGTGAGACACGGCTGTGACGTCTATACACGACCTTCCTCCCGGACCATCATAGGTCGCCTCAGTCATGGGGTCGTTGGCAACAATCATATACAAAACATACACATTCAAAGAACCGCATACCTTGGAGCAGTAAGGCAATTGCAAAACCAGTACTATCAAGCAAGCCTCCAAAGAATTGTGAAACAGTTCAAAACAGAAGAGGCAGCAGTCCTTGCTAATGACATTGTGCCAGAGTGGAAGAATTTCCAGCTGCCATTCAGCGTCTGCAACCAGTCGTGGGAACACTGGGAGAGAGGGCTGTTCGTGACTGGGCTGCTATGGTACACTGACGGTTCTGTGATGGGGAGCAAGGCTGGTCTGGACATCGTAGGACCCAACTACAGTCTTACCAAGCCGTCGGGAGAGTTAGCCGCAATATGTCAAGCAGAACTTCCAGCTATAAGGATCTGCGCTCAAGAGATCCTGACAAAAGGACACTAGGGTAAGTGGATTTACATATTCCGGCCAGCTTAAAGGCCAAAGGCCAGACCCTCAGATCTAGGGTGCTGTGGGGATGTCTTCTGGCGCTAAACCGACTCAGTGCCCATAATAAGCTTTACCTTATATGAATACTGGCTCTTAGAGGGTAAAGAACAGTCACTTAAATCGGCAGGTGGCCCAGTGGGAGACACAAGGAAAACACGCCCATTCACGCCCAGCCACGACTAAGACATACGAAAATGCTCCTTGTGCCTTCCTGTTCAAGGGCAAAGGCTAATACTCAACAGAGGGGAACTTGCTAACTTCCTCGTCAGCCACTGCCCACTTAGATATCACCTAAACAAGATGGGCAAATTGGAGGCAGTTGACTGCAGATTGTGCAGCGGGGATGAGGAAGCGGCAGAGCACATTCTATGCGAGAGCCCTGTCCTAGCAGACAGGCGTATCAAACATTTTTTTCGGGGGGTTCAGTGAACCTTGTGAAAGACGAACTCAGCTTAATGGCATCTTGACTGAGCATCTTTGGCATTTTTATTAGGTAAAGGACAACGTCACAATAGGCCCGATGTGTGGCCACAGTGACAAAGAGACTTAGTCACATGTGCCCTCGAGTTTAAAAAAATCGTTTGATCGAGATTGTAGAAAAAATATCTGGTGCGTTGCAACACACAACTTTCCTGAGCTCTACGTCAATTCACTTTGTACATGGCTAATTCTATTTAATCAATTCATTTATCACTCAGTTAATTTGAACTTGGTCAAACAACGCTTTACAGCAGCAGGAAGCTAGCGCCCGATCTGGAATTTATTATGCTGCTCGTACTCGTTGCAGGACCATTATTGAGCAACCGGCACACAGATAATTGATGAGGCTGTAAACACGAATTTTTTGAAGGAGGATAGTAATCACTTTTGCAGAGTTATTGGGTAATAACTGTTAAAACTGGTAGTGAGCGAAACGGTGGTAGTTGAAATTCAGGAATTGGTGGAGTGAGCCCCACGTATCTCATGAGCGTTTTTAAACACTCACCCTTAAGGTATTGGATTGGACCAATATTCTTTAACATTCTACTAACATTCCAGCGGAGTTTAAAAGGAAAAAACTGCGCTAAAAACGCTATGATAACTATAGTTTTGATCACTATGATAACTATAGTTAACTTTCGGTGGATTTTGCTCATACCCTTATTTTGGCGTAAGGTAAACCCATGGTAACCTGCGAGCGAGATATGAAGTTTGAGCTGATTTGGTTCGGTTGTTTTCTCTAAAAACCGCGCTAAAATCGATTTCGTCGAAAGTTTTGGTAATTTATTGTGCTGCTCTCGTCATTTTCCCATAAATGGGAATTTTATGGTATAGTTGCCTTATTGGGAGCTACCAATATAAAAAATTTAATCAAAATCATTAGAGCCGTTTTTGAGAAAAAAAATTTGGTGTTTTGATCACTATGATAACTATACTTAAATTTCGATGGATTTTGTTCATACCCTTATTTTGGCGTCCCATGGTAATCTGTGGGCGAGATATGAAGTTTGAGCTGATTTGGTACGGTGGTTTTCTCTAAAACTCGTTCACAGACACACAGACCATTTTCCCAAATAGTGTTTTTCGGACTCAGGGGGGTCTGAAACGTAAAGATCTGAAGAGAACTCAAAATTTTTTTTTCGGCCGATTACATAACTTTTCTTTCTACTTTGTTGAGCCAAGGAAAGTAAAAACGACAGTAAAATTGTTTATCGTTGACGTTTGTTCATTTATTGTGCTGCTCTAGTCATTTTGTCGGAAATGAAACTTTTATGTTATTGGTGTTATATTTGGAGATGTCAACACAACAAATTTTATCAAACCACTCATACTCATATTTTAGTCCCCCGTGGTAACTGTAGGCTATATATGAAATTTGAGGATTTACGAGCAAGTTTTCTCAAATTCGAAAATGTTTTCCAGTCGATTACGTAATAAAAATAAGTAAAGTAAAAATGTATCGGGTTAGCGGCTAAAGCGATAAAAATGGCGTACGTGATGCTGAGAAAAATTGTGCGATGCGCCGCAAACAGATATTTTACACTATTTTTATTCAGCTGACCCGCGGTGTATGCTCTGTTGATGTAGTAAAAGCCTGACAAGTGTATTAAAAGCACATAGTTCGTCGTGACGCACGTTCCAAGCATCAACTAAAAAGAGAAGAGTCTGAAACAAAAGCGGCCGAAGGTCCTTCGCGAGCAGCGAAAATATCACGTTCGGTTGCAGTTACCGCACGAAAATGTGGTACCAGGTTCCCTGACCTTCCACCGATAAAAGGCCTTCTCTCGAGGTCTCATTATGAGCAGTCACTTCTCCGAGTACCGTAACGAAAATCAGAAATTTGGATGGGTCGTCGTGATGAGGAATGAGATCCGGGCTTTTTTAGATCCGTCCTCGGAGCTAGGCGGCGGGCGAGGCGAATTTGGGAGAGGGTTGGGACAACCAAACCTCGAGTTATGCTCATTTTGTTACGTCGGTCGAACGCATAATTCTAACGCACTTATTATTTACATCTTCATTTACTTGTTTTAGGCGTCAGTACTCGAAATTACTACAGAAAGACCGGATACGTGTCGGACAGCCCGTACCTGATAAAATTGCTTGCTTGAAACTTGAATACGAAGTCTTCAAAGTACAGTCGTTACTTTTATCTTATCGCCATAACTCTTCTTATGCCAAGTTCTAATAATTTGCACTATTACTGCTTCATTTCAATGGACAGTCGATGGGAAAATTGGCCACCGATCGAGATTCATCTTGCAAGCGTCCACGTACTGAAGAAGTTTCACGCGCACTGAAAATGTTAATGGGTCATCGTAGAAGCAGCCTCAGAACGCTTTCTCAGATGTGTTCAGTCGAAAAAACTACTAACAGGAAAACGACTAATAGGATATTGGATGAAAATGCAATAAATGACTGTTTAACATAAGGTTGAACTGGGTTTTGAGTGTACGAAAAAGAAAGAGAAATAGACACACGAATTGGACGAGATGTACGACTGTATTGATACTCTAGCTTAAGATGATAGAGATTTGATTACACAGTCACTTGGAATGATAGTTATCTGAATACAAGACTGATGGATGGGAACATACAGAACACAAACTACGCAATTTGAGCGCAAGATAAACTATAAGGAAAAATAAGAGCGAGGAACTCTTGTGGAAGTGGCTAAAAGTGTCCAGGTAAAGCTGTGAAAAGGACCAGGGGCATGTACACGAATGGAAAACGGTTACATCGGCTACCGAGGTTTTTCCAGGTGATTTCCCTCAATTTGGTTCGCCGGATGAGGCAAACACTAGGGATTTGTGTACAATCCATCGATACGCACAATACCAACCCGTATAAAGAACATCTGGCGCCGACCAACGCGCAATTTACTTCAGTCACTTTTAACTCTCATCAACTAATCCAATCTTTAACAGTTCTGTTGTTACGGATCGCCAAGGCCTACAAGACGACATCTACTGAACTCCCCTGGTCCAACTGGACTGAGCTTCTCGAGCTCCACTACCAGTTCTCTTTGGAAGAGTTTATAGAGCTGTGCTTATTGAGGAACAAAAGAGCTAGGAAGAACGTTTACTATTTTATTTGTAAATGCCTCACCCAGAGACTGTTTGAGGTGAGGTTTTAGAATGATTTAAAGATTACGATAAGATAGAAAAACGATCATCAACAACTGAGCAGCACAGTGAGGACGAAGGTGCCCGACGTTTGTACGAAACATCCCTCAATTAAGGAAAGTTGTGTGACGCTTAGCGCACGGTTTTTAGTCCGATTTCTTCAGGAGACGATATCGAAGATTGTAATTATTTTCACTTCTGAAGGTGATTAGGCGACTCCAACGTTCTTCTATGTCCGCATCAGTTCCGGGGGTGTTATTCTGAGGAAAACCGCGTATAAAATCATTTGCACTGGTTAATTATAGTTTGCGCCACATGAAATTCTCCCCGGGAAGAACCTTTTAATTTCCGTCAACGTTCGGATGGGCTTTGTCCCTCAACACTTAGGGAGTCCCCCGTTGTTTTTCGAGGAAATAATTAACGGCGGCGGAAGAACCTGTTTGAAATGGCCCATTCCTCGCCTGTTATTTCGTCGTAGTGTAAAAGGCCGGCGAGAAGAGCTCACACGCAGGTTTGATCGATCAACTGACGGCTGCTATGTGTGGAAAGAGCTGTTAAAACGACGGACGCGTTGATTGCTCGAGTCTCGTTTCCAGGGACGTCACCTTCTGGCTGGAGATGCCAACGATTCGAAACCACGAAAAGTTGCCGGAATTTCGGAATGAATGCCGTTCATGAACGTCCATTCGGGCTGCGGACGAGGGCCGTTATGAGAGGGGAAGGGCAATTATTACAACTTCTGAATGCCTCATGCGACGCAGCACCCAACTTTCCTCATCTTCTCTACTAATCTGTTCTATTTTTCACTCGGTTCGCGCGAATTTTCTCTAACATATCTTAACGTAAACAGCGCTTAAAGTTACAGCATTTATTGGGCTGCGGTCACTTATGCCCCGACCTTCTTTGAACAACCTACTTATAGGTTCTCTCAACACGGCTTTTCTGCGAAGGTTCGTGCTTGGTTCTGGAATTATGGAGAAAACACTGCGAACAAAATTAGTCAGTAAAACGACATTAGTTTGAATTCTGGAATTTCTGAGGTGGCTCGGGATTATTTTATGACCATCTACCGCGTGTTAGCTTACTGGGTTTGCCATCAGGGGTTTTTTAGAACGATAGTGTCATATGAACGACATTTATAAGACAAAACTGTACCAAAATAATTTTCCTCACAACTTTTGCCACTTTATGTCAAGCTTTCGTCGTTGTTGAAGACAATAAACGGACCGGCAGAAATTACTACACCTACAAGTAGGCCTACAGAATTTACCTGTGCCTTTTGTACAAATTGCCTACCAACGTTCTGTTTTTCTTCTTTATAGGTGGTTTTTATTATATAACTTTCCGCAACCCCAAAGAGAAAGGAAAGTATAGTAATCATGTAAAAAAAAATTTGCGTTTTCTTCAGATCTTTACGTTTTGAGGCCTACTGAGTCTAAAAAACCTAATTTCGGCGCGTGGTTCGTATGTGTGTGCGTCTGCAGTTCGACTTGCTGATTCTTTTTTGTTTTGTTTGTTATTTTTTGAAGACACCAAAATAAGGTTATGGGCGATTTCGGCCGATGGTCAAGAGGGGGGGGGGGACGAAAATGTACCAAAAACTAGGGTTTTTAGCGTTTTTCTCAAAAACGCATCTAACGACTTTGATTAAAATTTCAAATCATCTTCCTCTAATCAATACCTAAATTTTCTTCTGTATACATATCTCCATGGAAATACGGTGAACGGAGATATGGGCCCCTTGAGCAAAAATAGGTTTTTTACGCTTTTTGGTAAAACGGCTTCAGCGATATTCACTAAACTCACAGGATGTTTTCAAATAGTTAATACCCACATATTCTTTTCAATAAATGTTCCTGTGACGGTCCATTGAACAGAGATAAAAATCAAAATGTGTCTAAAATAACGTTTTTTCTAACATTTTCGTAAATTCCAGGGTAACTGCTTCACCAGATGTGATCAATCTTACAGAGTGTCTTTCAGTCACCCATACCCACATTTCGTTCCCTATAATTATTTCTGTATATATATGTTGAACGGAGATATAAGCCAAGTTAACTCAGAAAAGGAGATTCGTCGATTTGTTTATCGATGTTCCAATTTTCTCAAAAACGGCTCTAACGATTTCGATCAAACTTACGAAGTACTCTCAGCGAACTAGTCCCTACATTTTGTTCTCCATAAATGTTCCTGTAGAAATGCGTTGAATGTAGATCTAGCGCCCGCATATGTAGCTGGTGTTCGTACTTAAATGTATTGCGGAAAGTTGTGTGTTGCTACGCACCGCTCGTTCTTCTTATTCTTGAGAGATTTTCCTTTACGGTTAATTACATTCTTTGTTGTATTCTTTTTCTTCGTAAATTATTTGCTTCGTGGTGACGTATATTCTCAATTTCTTGTAAATTATATTCTTTTCCGTTATTAAGAGCCAGACAAAATTAGCGAAATCGTTAATCATTTTTGCGAAAAAAATTTGGTGTTTTGGTCACTATGAGAACTATAGTAAATATCGAATTTGCTTTTATTAGGGGAAGCCGTTCTCTCTCAATCGTTGTTCACATACACAGAGACTTGTGTTTCAGACTCGGAAGTTCTTGAAACGTAAAGATCTGAAGGAAACTCCAACAAGAAAATTCAGCTGGTTATTGAATTTTCTTTCCTACTTAGTAGGGCTAAGTGTCGTATAGCGTATTAAAGCAAAAGTCTTATGGTGATGCCTTGTGGTGGAGTGGCGAGATCGGGGAGGGAAGGGGGAGACGGATTGAGAGAGAGACGATATTAAAGGAATTACAGCAAATGAAAAGAGAGATACAGTTTTGAGTTCACGCGGCAATAACTCATTTACATCTTGACTAGTTGAGTTAATCAAGTAATAAATAGAAATAGCAATAATAAGCTTGTTTTTACTTATATTGCCGCATAACCCGTTCCTGTATAGCTTCTACTCTCAGCTAATATGCTTTCCTCACAACTGCCTCACAAACTGTCTTGGGAACGTGATGACAAGTTTGAGCACAGTTTGCCGATTGGCCCAAACTAAGAAACGAGAGAATGCCATAGAAAAGGCTGGCGATCAACCACAGCACACAGAGTGAGCAACCAACAGTGAGAAACCCAAGGGTCACATTTGAGGAGGGGAAAAGGTACATTTCCAGGCCAAAGGAAGTCACCCCCAAGTTGCTCGGAAAAGACTGCCAAGAAGCGGCTTGAAGCTAGAAGGGCCTAATCCCCGCCAAAAAAAGAACGAACACTTCTCAACCTCCCATCAGGGAGTAGTAGGCAAAACAGCTGGCAGCTATCTTCAGCCCGACCTCACATTCATGAAATTGACAGTTGGGTGCTGCTGGGAAGGGGCCTCTGTGACCTAGCCTTGGTTAAGAACCATGTGGGCTCATAAGTTCCTTGATAAAAAACTCTATAGAAGGTACAATAGTAACAAGTAAGTAACACGTGGGTGCTACCTAAATTTAACTGTTTGGCCTGTATGAAGTATGTAAACACGAAGGTTAGGAAGATGAAAAAATAAAATACACGGAAGAACTTGCACTAAGACTCACTCCTACTGTTTATTTCCTGGGTCTCTCAACATCACCCACGACCCTAATTCGGTTAATTATTTTGAAAAGGCGATAATGAAGACCTATATCCCGAACAGAGAAGGCTCATTCATCATCTGACAAAACGTGAACGTGAATGGGATAAGGACATCGAATGGAGCGGAGCGAAGGCGCTCACGTCAACCTCTCGAGACTTCTTTTTCCTCTTCGCCTGGTGATAGATGATGGTTAATTGTCCTTCCAAGGAAGCAGCTTCGTGCTGTACAGTTAGAAGGCTCCTTCGTCCTACTAGAAGAAGAAGGGAAAAAAACAAATAAGAAGAAACACAAGGGGCAGAGACTCCAAGACCATCCGCCTCTTCTCACAAAGTGGGCTGCGAAGAAGAAGTTGAAGGCTCAAAGGGTCGAAAGAAGAGGAACCGGTTCCTTCCTGGACGGCCCACCGGATCGAGTCGTGTCCTGCGTTTGCCAGCCTCCTGAATGACTCAGTGGTGCACTTTTTACATCTATGCGTTTCTACTGCTCTGGAAGGTTTACTGGAAGGCAATCACACTCAGCCGCAAAATCCATACTTTTACATGCGACGAGGATATTGTCTACGAACACTTACCACTTACCCCCACGCACAATCAGCTAATTCAATCTGTTTTTCGCCTAATTTATACGCACTCTTCTACATAGAGCCAGTTCTGAACGTTTCGGAGCTTATTGGATTTCTTCCACTTTCTATGCTCACGTCACTACCTGTATTGAGTCACCAGCGTGTAGAGAACTAATGCGAGTTCCAACGTGAACTCTTTGACCTGCTCAAGTGCACACACACATGTGTGTCTGTGTTCAGACGTAGATGGTATTTGATGCCTTAAGTACGAGCTTCGAGCAGAGAAACTGAAGACTTGAAGTTAGGCGATTGAGAGCTTCGGCAGAGTACTTTGTATATCTTTTGGTTACATCTGTCCTGACCAGCGTATGAGGGTTCACCAGTATTTTGCTAAGCTTCTTCGTCATCATCCACTTCTTAGTTTAGTACTACACTGATGACGGAGCGCCACTGGCCTCCTCAAGACATCAGATCTGAGAGAGCGCAGAACATATGGTGTGCGTGTGCGCTAAGCCTACTGTCAGAGGCAGAATGACGGTGTAAAGAACTAGAAGCTTGGAAACCCGTTGAAAAGTATTCGAGGCACTTTTTTCGTGATTGAACAGTCTCTCTACTTGAAGGCTAGTAGGTCTTTAACTAGCTTCTGGCAGAGAACTTCAGGCGTAGTGATTGGGGCTTGGATGGTTTTATGTGGTTCTTGGTTTTCAAAGAACCAATCTGCTTCACTGTGACCTCAACTGGCTACGAGAGTTCAGTGTCTTCTTTATCTTCTTATTCCTTGTATTTTTTCCCGCCATGTTCTTCCACAGAACACGTCCCGCCACAGTATGTTCTTCTTCTTCATTGCCCTCTTCTTATTCTCATGTATTCTTCGTTTTCATCTCCTTCTTAGTCTTTATTTATGAAGAATCGAGTCTGCACACGTTTTACGTATAGCTCAACCACAGAGTCTAAACAGGTGTCTATGGGTTAAGAATGCTGAGTTTTTTCGGAGGAAGGTGGTATCTGATGTCTTGAGGACTTGACTCTATCAGAGACGCTGAAGACATGGAGATGGGTGATTGTGAGCGATTACATCTCAGGTCAGTAACTTGGCAGCGTTATGAGGGTCCTGTATTATACTGCATGTCTTCTTTTCTTTTATCCTCGTTCTCCTGCTCTTCTTATTCACCATGTAATGTTTCTTTTTCGCGTTCTATGGTTATGACTACGCTGACGAAGGGTCGTCCCTAGACCAGAATCTAACGGTATCTTATGCAACGCGGAAAATGCCGGGAGTGCGATTTGGTTAACTTACTAGTGTCTTCAGCAGCTTAAGAGGGTCCAACAGAGAATAGCAACCTCTCTTTTCTTTCCTCCTCCTCTTCTTCTTCCACTTCGTAAGCTTGACACGTTTTATGTAATTCGTGTGGATTGAGCAGCGATCTGGTTAACTTGTCAGTGCCCCAGCAGCCCACGAGAGTCCACTGATATATCGCTATCTGTTGATCCGAGGCCTCAACGTGGGACGAAGACGACCTTCACCTGCCCCCCAACAAACGTATTCGCCCCCTCAGCAAGAAAGGTCTCCTCGGCTCCGCTGACTCACCCAACTGTCTGTTGTTCAACTCTTCAGAAATACGATACTAAACTGGGTTTGCTCTGAATTGATCGAAAATTCAATCGTTCCAACTTATTCTCTCCGACGAAGAACAATGAAATTGTGCCGCTCAAAAAGGCCAAAGTCAAAACTGAAAGGAGGAACACGAAACAATGAGCGATTGTTGCCGCAGTTTGGAAATTACCCGGCGTTTGATTCCACAAACGGCCCAGAAAACGGTTAACGTCACCAGTTCTCCAGTTTCGACGGAAAACGTGCCTACGCATTTACAGGAATACGCTCAAAGTGAGGGCAGAAACGCTCTCTCAAGCTCGCCATCGGGTAAATTATTACGGCTATAGCGGGGTCCAACCCGCGTGAGGAACACCACTAATTATATGGTTGGGTGACAGAGAGTGTCTTTGGGTCCAAGAGACTGTCCAGAGTCATAACCTGGCCCAGCTGTCGTCATAAATGTTAGACAAAAACATCTGCGATCTCGATTTTTACTTTCCATTGCCCAAAAGGATTAGGAACTGTTTATACAAAAACTTTAACCGAAATCGTTAGATCCGTTTTCTCTCAATCGCGTTCATAAGAACATACATTGACAGTTTTCTCAAATTGTATTTTAAAGACTCAAGCCATTCACACTTGAAGATCTGAAGAAATCTGTTCTCGAAATTAGATTTTGTCGTATTTAAAGATTCATGAAACCTTCGGGACGGCCAAACATTCCATGTTGGAAGTTTCGTTGTGTTCATAACAAATCGAATGACCTCCTGCAAAGGTAGTTCAAAACTGTTCTGGAAATAACTTTATTTTCACGTGTGCTCATAATTTTGAAATACCATGATGAAGCTTATCTGCCTATTGGTTATGTATTGCGTATGTTTAAAGGCAGGTTGAATGATGATCACAAGGGCTGCCTGCCTTTCAGGAACTTATAAATTCTGCTCTAATTTGAATACAGTCCGTTTTGGTCAAGTTTAGGTTTACAAGCTCTCCATGGCTCATCACCCAACTTCTCGCTTGTGGAAAGGTTGTGGAACGGTGCAGTAGCTTCTGAAGCTGTGGAGGATTTTTCGAGAGCATCAACGAGGTTCGCAGAGCTTTAGGTTAGGATATTGTAGCAAGGAATTGACATTAAAGTGGGGCTTTACGTTTAGAATACCTGTAGCACCCCCCCCCTTCCCTCTCTCACAAGAATCACTTCTCAATTGACCTATCCCCAGGGCTACTGATTCTGATCTCTTTGCGAGTTAAGCGGCGACAGGTGCTAATCCATCCACTTCCATAAACTGTGCCGAGTACGAGAGAATTGTGGGCAACTCGCTCTTCGGTCAAGTTGAATGGGGTCGTAAAATGTCAGGAGCAAACGAGTTGTGTCGACTCAAAAGCTCGAGGAATGAAAAGGAAGAGCCTGATTCAACAGACCGTGAAAAAAAAACAGCACTTCACTTGTGAAAAGGGGGCTTTTGGTGGCAGCTCAACCGCTGGTCGTCGCCTTCGTCAATTTAACGCCCTCCTTTGAACGTCTTGAAGATCATTATCCGGCTGTTGCGGCGATTACGCCTTCATCAGGGTCGTGACGAGGGGGTTCATTGAGGAGTTTGTGCGTTCCAGGATTATGGCTAGGAAAGTTGTTTACACGACACTCTAGCAGCTGTACTGCAGCACCTGCCTGCCCCCATCATTACAAAGCGAAACCTACTTGTTGCGACCCATGTCTTCTTTGAACATCCTCGCAGAGATTACAACTTCATCAGAATCACACGCAAGAGGCCTCATTCTAGACTCGGGGAGTTTCAAGGCTACAGTCTGAACACACCACCCTTCAGGAACATTCTAACCGAACGGAGAAATACTAAAATCAGCAAAAACAGTACTACATCTGACCACCCTGCGAGTCTAGCGAAGTCTCCAAACTGTTTGACAGATTAATTCTACTGAGGCTTGGACGTTATATCAGAATCTTGAAAAGCAGACTATTCTCTCCTCTTAGCAGATCGTATTTCGACTGTACAGCTTACCCAGAACATTAAAAAGGCAGTAGGCAGTATTGTGGTTGGTCGGGGAGGATACACTCTTATTCACAGTTTTCCATAACCTAGTGCCTAGTGAAACTTGACAGTTTTGACGTTTTGTAAGAAAGATTCGTTAGTGGTAGAACGTGAACTGATGAGCTGATATCTTTGAACCGACAAATCCGTTAAAGCGTGTAGTTTGGACGAAATCGAGTCATCTAGTTCAAATCATGAGTTGAGAAACAAACGCCGTGTGTCTCGCCAAGCAAGTGGTCCCCTCATCAAACAAACTCAAAATTTGGCTAGGACATCTCCAGAGAGTTCAGGATGACATAATTCCATTAGTTTTGTCACAACTATAGCTGAATTTATAGGGAAATGGTGCTGCGCATCACACAACCTTCCTTGAGTCCACGTTCATTCAGCAATTGTTTCGGCTAACCCGATATGTTTTTTCACTCAGCTTACACGAGTTCGGTAGAACTCAACGACATTTGTTGAGACAATAGATATAGGCAAATATATCTGTGGACAAGCTTTTGGGTTGCCAGGTGCTCAAAAATATGATTCTCGTCCAGCTACGAAGAAGATGGCTAAAAGGCTTAGGTTTTTGTCGTTTCATTTCTGTTTTATCCTGGAAGAGATTGTGATAAATGCAAATTATCGTACCGCGAATTTTCCGGTGACTTCGTTTGAGAGGCCTTCAGTAGTTAGACGTAGAAAGAAGCCTCAATGCTTTCATATTCTTTAAAGATATTCAGACTCTTGGACGTCCGATTAGATGTGGTTGGAAGATTATGGAAACCTTATACGACAGCGTGTTACTTAAAGTCCATAGTTTTGCTTGTTACAAGTTCTGATCCTCTTCATGATGACAGCTGAAGTCTGCAAGGCGACATGCTATCAGACAGAACCAATGGATCAGTCAATGCAATGCGAGCTACTCAAAGTTTATTTACAGTTAATTCTTAGTCAAGTGACGAACTGAACTCATCGATTAAGAAGGTTTGTTTGGTGCATTCGTGCTGACCAGGCACCTCAAATGCCCCAATTCATGCAAAACTAGGGGGCTAGCAGTCGTAACTGAGCAGTTGTCACATCGAGGCGTTACCCTGTTGCCCACGCACGTGTTAACCCCCCCCCCCCCACCAACCAGTTTTCTGTTCATGGTGATAAAACTTCTCTGAATACAGTCGATATCTCTGTCAAATTTAACAGCATCATAGAAAAGTTGTCCTTACAATAGATAGGAAGCTCATAAGGAGGAGAGTTGAAGAGCGTCGTTGAAGTCGCCATAATACGCTTGTACTAGTTGCTGAAGACGAGTTCTAATAGAGATTGAGATCTCGTTGATCGAACGACATGGCAATAAAATGCCCTCGTCAAGCCTATGAGTTCCAACAGACTGGACGAGGAGCTGCCCCTGGGCTCTGGGCTATCTGCCGAGAGAGAGGCCCCGTTTCTTGAACTTTCCTCGCCCTCAGTAACCGACTCCGCTGCTGTCTCGATGTGCGCTCGACTTTCGATTTCAAAGTTCCGTTTACTCCTTTCCCTGGCATCTCCTGAGGAACCCTTCATCATCAGATGCCTCATTTTGCCCCTGGTAGCTTCTAGGGTGGGGATTTCAAGGAAGTTCCTTCTTCTGAAGCTTTAGTCACTTACTTACTAGAAAAATAAATAAATTCGACGTGAAATACATTTTCCAGAAGAAAAATCAAGCATTCCTGTTGGGAAATGTTAGTAAAATTTTTAAAAAATGGAGTGACGCATCGTCAGCTGTACACTTAATTATTGTCAACACTAACAATTAACCCAACGTGTTTTTCATACAGTTTATATGAACTTGATCAAATTAACAATAGCATCCTACGTAGAAACTGGTAGTGCTTAACGTCTGGGAACCAATCTGGCTCACAAACATATTTTTGTACCCCACGTTGATCTACAGAGTAAATATCAAATTTGATTCAGGCCTGATTAGATCCCCCCCCTTCCTCTCCGCCGCGGATGAGGTTTTGAATTTCGAACTTTCCATGACAAAACCCATCTGACAGGAGTAAGCCCACTTTTGAATCATTTACAGGAATACAAATAACTCAAAACACTCCCACGCTGTTTATTGACAATGATTCAACGAGAACTTGGAGTAGATCGTAAGTCTTGTGTGTATCCACCATCTTGCCATACCTACTGCAATTTTTTGTTTTTGGGGTATTTGTGACGCCATCATGATTGAAGAGCCTGCGCAAAACAGGAATTTGGAACTTTTATGAAGCTTGGTTGATTGGAGTATATTATGTATAATAAATATAATTAGTAAAGACCCGCGTACATGACTCTTCTCAAATCTTTGTGCACTTTGGTGACTCGGTATGGTTGAAGAAAACCACACATTTTCAGTCGAAAATATTATAGCCCAAGGAAAGTGGCAGGTTTATAACAGGCAACAACTTTAAAGCGTAAACGCACACGTAGATACGGACAAAAAAGGTACGCTTTAGATGGGGGAATATTAAATCCCGGTTTGAAAATGGATCCAACTTCAAAATGATTAATGAGCCGCAATTGACGACTATTCCCCATCCAGTTTCACAGCATTTCCCATCTATCGTTACTCACTTTATCACATATTTTTTACAAATTTCGCAACACCTTTCACACAAGTTCGCAACGTGTTTTACTTTAATTTCGTTTGCTTTTGAACTTTTAATTTCCCTGGTTTGGAACTTTTTCGTTTATTTTCGAATTATTGGTCGACGTAATTGATTAAACTTTTCATTTTCATTCACAGACGTTGCAATGACGGAGCGTGCAATCCCTCACATTCGGGACATCTTCGGGGACGACTTGCCCGACAGCGCTATGGGCACGTCTTGCGAAGAAGAGCCGCCTACGCCGCCCAACGAAGACACGAGAAAGAAGAAAAAGGGGAAAAAGTGCGAGCCCGATCTCAAACACCTTGAACGGCATCTGTCGATGAAGAAGACGATAAGGTTCGTGACGTTGATGTGGAAATTTGATCGAAATGAAACGGCACGTTATTACGTTCCCTTTACAAGTGTATGGAAATATAATGAGTGTAGGGGGAACAGAAGGTACACAACAGGAACCTAGGAAATAGGAACAGAAAACTTGGATATGATGGCGTACCGTGTCTTGACTCACTTGAGCAGTGGTGAGCCTCCTACAACGAACGTTCCTCCGCGTAACACAATACAAAGCGGACCAGAGTAGCCTAAGTTGCTGTTACGATAGACTGAATGGATCACAAGTGATGAGTGCTCGTTGATCAGACTGCAGCACAAAAAATGGCGGTCCACAGGGTAGATTGGGTCTATCATGGTCTGGGATTTGCCTTAGTGATCATTGATGGATAAATTGACTCATCTAATGACAAGAAAGCTCATTACACAGGCGTTGCCTCCTTCTCTTTCTTTGGATAGAAAGGGGTCTAACACCCTTTTCTCTGAAGCTACGTATTGAATCTTGCTGAACACTGTATAAACTAATGGCGAACAAGAAACGAACCAGTCTATTTTTCAGCGTGCTAGCTTATTGGAATAGAGGCCATTGATCCAATTACGGGAAATTTTCTGAAGGTTCCCTTGCTGAGGATTATGCCTGGACTTGAGCAGTCCCAGTACCAAAAGGAAAGTGGTGAGGGGGAAGCCAGATCAATCAACGAGGAAAGGCTCTCACTCCTCTAATTGTGCTGGTTTGCTCTGGTCTGTGCAAAAGTAATGGGGTTCGTTGAATGGAAAATTTGGTGGCCAAGAGAGCTGCAAGTCTTCCTTCTTATGAGAAAAATCCGCTTGTGCACAGCTCCTTAATGGAGATAGCCAAAGAGCAGAGGACAGGCGCATGATGAAGGCACCTTGGCTAGAGGGCAGTTGGTGTTGAACAAGGTGGGAAGGCATCACTCCATAAGCAGGGGTATGTACTGTGTCCTGATAGAAGAAGATTGGCATCCCGCTATGTCTGCCTCTGAGCACTGGCCAATGACAGCTAGAATTCAGCTCCCACAATATAGCAAAAAACCACAACTGCATGATTAAGACTCAAAAATAACTGGTATTATTTATTTACTGGTAGTGCTGATCAACAACAGCAAGCATGAATAAGAAGAAGTGTAACCACAGGAGGAGGCTACAATCATATCAGGGAAGGCTGAAAGGCTGATACGTGGACGGAAAATGATCGAGGTTGTTGAACGGAATAAAAAAGGAGGTCATGAGTGGGGAGGGGATGGAAAACCATGGGAAAATTTTCCAATTTGTGAGGCATTCGTGATCAAGCCATAGGAGAATAAACGCAGTTCTGCCGAGTTTACCTATTCTCCACCAAACCACCACTACATTATCCTTTATTGTTCGCAAAATTCTTATTTGAGAGTAAAAGTTCAGTCACTGTGGAATTCAGCGCTCACGGAACAGATCTGGTAACTGGGCAGATTGAGGCCTTTATACTCAGTGACCACCCTCCTTACTCACCTTATCACTTCTAGCTACCAGAAGAGGTCCACAAAGGAAAGTGGTGGGAGGGGGAGGGGGTTGCTGGCAAGGACCTGGGATGTTGTGTTAGCCAGCTGGATGATTGAGAGAGTGTCACGCTGCAGCATTCAAATCTGAACAATTGATCCACAAGCGACAGCGGATTGCTCCTGGTGGCCATGACATGCTGCAAGATGAGCAGGTATCCAACGCTCTACAGGAAAGAGGTGTGGCAGTATCTCATATACATGTGTTATGAGGGCTGAGGACGTTGTGGCCCAAGTGTAGTTAGGCGGCCACATGGGGCAGAAAACAACGACTAGGTACTTGTCTGTGGGCATCCATGATCACTTCTATAATGCTAATGCAAAAAGACAGCGCTGCCTCGAAACGCATCACCACAAGCTGGGTTGTTAGTGCTGCTATTGGAGGCGCTTGTGGCAGTACCAGTCATGATGAACCGCATCACCCCCTGGGCGAGGAGTTTGGCAGCCCTCAGGACAGTCTGTCCCAACAGTGACTGATGGGTGTGTAGCCATGTGCCTGCAGGAGGTAAAGGTGAAGGTAGATAAGTACTGTCCACGCAGTTGTGGATAGCAATGTACCTTGAGGGCAATCCCCCATAACCTGCAGCTTTGCCCGTAGGTAGGTGACTATGTAGCTTTTAATGGTCGAGGTCCAGTCGTCAATAAACCAGTACCATAAAAATAAAAATACCAGCCCTTATCAGCTCTACTTCTCTCAACAGTCACGAGAAGAATATTAGCTTTGCTTTATTGAAGCCTTTCTTGTTCAGTACAGGTGACTGGCTACTCCTACTTAATGTACCAACTCTATTATTACATCCGTCCCTTGACTTGTAATTGCAGCAGCAAAAATGGTCCCAGTAGCACAAGCACTAAAGGTATATTTCTCAAAAAGGGAGTTCTAATAGATGAGAGAGATAAACCACAAGTTATTCCCAAGTTCCCATCTAAACTCTTTTCAATGTAGACGGGCATCCCTCATGTTTTCTCACGTTGAATGTTCTCCTGTTTGAAGTTGGGTCAATCCTCACTCATAATCTCTCTCCCTCTCTCTCCACAGGAAAAAGATGATGAGAGATTTACAACAGGCTCTAGTTGCCGACCCAGAAGAGGTGAAAGAAGGAGACGTCATCAGCTCTCTCACATTTACTGGCAAAAAGGTAATATATATTCAAGAGAGGTATTTGGTTGAATTGTGCGAAACATTCTGTTCAGAATATTTGTTTCAATCATTCTATTATCTTGAGTTCTGCTTAAACGAACTCCGTGTCATTCTAAAGCACATTAAAACCGACGAAATAAACAATTAAACCGTCTCATTGCCGATACACGAAATGGTCATTGATTAACTCCACAGTAATTATTTATCCGTCCAGAAAGCTATTAAAAGTGTCATTCACTCAAAGTTCTAAATTACGTCGTAAATTTCTCTCGCTTTTGTCCTCCATTCCTAGCAAATATTGCTCATCAGAGTGGCCTCAAGGCTGTAGTTTGGGTAACAGCTACAAATGGAAATGACAACCCCTGGTTAACTTGGCTGAGTAGATGTTTATCTGTGATACTGTAACAAGGTTAAAATAGAATGTTCTGGTTACATGCTTGTCTGAAGTAGACTAATTAACCTGGCAACGACGAGACCTCTAACCGTGCTTATGATGTTTTAGAAAAGGCAAGAGGGATTTTTGGACTTTTTGAGAACTGGTGGCAGCAACAACAAAGGAAGGGAGGACGATGAAGACTCAGGGCGAGGCTCGCCATCGAGAGAAGATCTCAGGGATGATGAGAAGCGAGGATTCTGGCGAAGGTTCACCATGCGGAGGAACAAGCGCTAAGGTTCATTTTTTTATGCAATTATTCATTTTTTCTACCGCAAACGATTTTTCAGATTGACGTAGGAACGATGTACCCCAACCCTTCACAAGTGAGAGCAGAACGACATACAAACAACCAATCACCTCATTGAGGGCAAACGATACAGGAGAAGGGTGAGGGGGTTTATCATCAATTATAAAGGTTTGCAGGAGAACAGCCTCAGTTCAGCAGCTTTACAGGCCATCGTGCAGGTGATAGCAGGTCGTGACAGGAGGCGAATGAGGAATTTTATTATTTCCAACACTGTACACATACAAGCTCGTGTGAAGAACCTGCCAATGGATCAGAGAGGTCCTTGAGATTTAGAAGTTTCACTGAATGAGGGCAAGGGCAAAATGATGAGGGAGAGAGAGTCTGTAGATTGTCTGGTAGATGAGCGCCTAAATCACAATAACTTTAGAGAGAAAAAACTGCTCATTCAAAAGGCTAGTCATAAGGGGTTTTAGAATTGCACACCCCCTCTAATTTAGGTGGAAGAAGTCTGGTGATTCAAAAGATAATTTACAATGGTCGACGCGGCACATCTTAGACGAGCTCCATTGGAGGAAAAGCCACTTTCGTATACATTTTCGGACAGAGTAGAAGGTTACTTGTGTTCAGTTCTTGATTAGAAGTATAAGGTTATTCATTTGATATCCTCCATCAGGTCTGAGAACCAGTTAGCTGGTTCTAAACAATTGAATATTTTCGAATTTTTGCCACAACAAAAACAGATTCCATGACAGATCCTTTGAACCCTACCCAAACCCAAAGGTAACAGCAACAGTCAGCACCAATGCATCTGACAGCTGCTACGATCGATACCATTCAACAGTCGTTGGCAGAAAGGATACAAACGTAAGAATAACGATCGGGCTGGCATGGAGCTGCACAGACGAGATCCAGGGGGTCGAATTTCGAATTTTTATTGAAGTTCCAAAAAGGTGTTCAAGTCTTCTGTGGGTCAAGGGTTCAGAGAATCGGACCATCTAAAGTTAACGTACCTGTTAGGTGAGTCCGTCTCCTCTGGCTTGTGAGTTACTGTGGGCAAGCGCTTTCGATGTAAAGACATCATCAGCGCTTGCCCACAGTAACTCACAAGCCAGAGGAGACGGACTCACCTAACAGGTACGTTAACTTTAGTATTTGCCTACTGGCGGACACAACCCAATTTCTTTAATATCGGACCATCTCTTGGCGAAAGACGATTTTCTCAGTACGAGGAGTCAAAGCTTCCCTCCTCAGAGAACGCCTACCCTCGGGTGATCCAGAATCAGTAGTTGTGACTACTGTGCATTTTTGGAAATAACTGAAACGTTCTGGGTCACATGATGGCTGATATTCCATCAGATATTCCTGATAGACGATATTCACTCGTGTAGGTTGAGTGGTGGCTTTTGAAAGTGTATGACATTGCCATGGCGCATTTCCTCGTAGGTTCTTCTACTATCCAACCAGAATTTGAGGAAACCTTGGGCACTTTCTTACCCCACGATGTTTGTCACAGATTCGCAGGCACACTGCAGTCGAGTGCTGTCAAGACAAGACCTTTTCAAAACCAAGAGATTTCCCACGAATCGTTTTTTGAGAGGAGTGTTTCATGCGGAAAGATGTACGAATTTTAGTAGATCTTGAAGAAGGTTTCGAGCTTAAAACAGTGTTGCTGGGGTTGTCCTGAGGAAGATTCCCAACAGGCTGCTTCGATGCAATAAATGCGTTGACCTCTTGTATGTAGATACGAGCAAAATGCTGACAAACGAGAAGCTTCTCAACATCTATCCTGCTTTCCTCTTAGCAACTGCCGTCGATGAAGCGCAAAGGTGGGTTCAACTGTTCATCAAAAATAGCTTTCAAACATAACGAAGCGTGAGGGAATAGTTCGCAGCAATAGGAAAGAAAAACTGAAGGCGAGGGATAAAAAAATCCTCCAATCACACTGGAGGAATTTTCTTGTTACCTGTCGACCTTGCGTAATTTCGAGTGCCTGGCATAGCGAACTAGTAAAGTTTGTAAAAGCTCAACCACTTGTTGAGCGCTAATGTTACGATCGTATTAAATGAGGGAGTGTACGCATGATAACGACCAAATGTAATTGGAATATGGAGGGGGGGGGGCTAACACGAGCGTGGGCAATGCAGGACGACACCCCAATGAGACAACAGCTCCGTTCAGACTGCCAACCCCCAAGTTTCTAGTAAATCGGGAAGTTTGAGCTGCTTAGTCAGCACAAATGAATTGAAGAGATCTGTTCGTCCCTGTAGAAATCTCAAGTTATCCGATAATACTCTAAGAATTTAATTCAAATGTACACATTTCGTTAGTTCGACGTTCAATCAGTATCCTTCAAACATTTTTCAGGAGCGCGATCGAAATTTGGAAAGACTTGACAAGAGCGAATTCGAGAACCTTCTTCCTCCTTTTCTCCGAGTTGTTCGAGCTTACAGGGGCATTATGATAAGATTGGTGACAGATACGTGGCGATAATAACTTCTTTCAATTTCTAATATTCTGAAGATCGTATGATTTTTTTTTTGTAATAAAGTATTTTTAAGAACAAACGAGCAGCTACAGAATTAGGCGAACTGAAGCGCTGGTAGCAGTGGAGGCACAGGTCTAAAAGAAGTTGTTCTAATATTGTCAGTGGTTTTCTATAAGGCACCATTGAGCTGTTTCTACTCGCTCCATGAAATCCCCTAGTTGCCCAAAGGGCGTCAAGAAGTAGAGAGTGGTGATAACTACAGTCTGTCTTCGTAAAAAAATTCCAACTTTGGCCTAGATCCTCAAAACCTAACTCAGAGTAGCAATTGGATGAGTTCGTCTTCTTCTAGTAGAGATGCATAAGTGAGCAATTAATCCCATAGTTCAGTCACAAACTACAGTGCTAGCAGCGATATCAGACTCGCCCGACAGTTTATAAAGTTCTACTGTACTTCTGGCGCTCTGCCTAATCCTTTGCATTCCTCGACTTCATTGGTAAGCAAAGAAGAGTGGAGAAATCTTCACTTTGCATTTGCTTGACATCTCTGACATATCCCCCCGATATAAATAGCTACCTTCGGCATCCCCAAATTAATCTACTGACTACATATCAAATTTGAGCCTCTCTCTCAATTTCATCAAATGGCGTTTTTTGGACTTCACAGCCTTTGAAACGTAATGATCTGAAAAGTTTTTTTTTCTAGCCAGTTACATAACTTACCCTACTACTTCGTAGGGCTGAGGAAAGTAAAATTGGGGACTCACTGAAGTAATTGCTCAAAAGGGAATTGCTAGTGACACTTTTCAAGGCTCCTAAAAGTTTAGCCTCAACTGCGACAGCTCAGGACACTCATAAAAACTAAGGCAAACAGTTTTGGGTTCGTCAATTAATATACGTGAACAAATAATGGTGTTAAAAGCGCTAAATGACAACACGCTTGTTTCAACTGCCATGTACAATTAAGAAATGTGCAGCAACTAAATCATCTTCAATGAGGTCAAAGGCTGTGTGTAGAGATTTCACCGCCACAGACTTCACCTCGTGGTACTGTCTCAACAACCCATTACTTTGGAAGAAGCAGTTTACATTGACAAACTCCTTAAAATAATTCCAATTTTTCCACACGACACTCGCCTGATTCTGTGGCTCCGGCTGAGGTTTTACATTCTGCTCTAAATATTCGAATTCATCGCTCAGTGTAACTTCGACTATTATTTTGTAAGTTTTCAAATTCCTATAACGAAATGAAGGACTTCGATGTGATTTTTGACTTTGATTGAATTCGAACTTCATCCGATGAAGTTCGCTAAATTTAAGACATTTCCATGTTGTTTTTGTAGTTTAGTCGTTTTCGAGTTAACTTGACGCTGAAATGTGTCGAAAGTTTGAGTTGTGCCACGGTTTAAGCAATAAGACCCTGTTGCATGTACGATGCAGAACGAAGTGTTGCAAAATTCAGCCCATATACTCAGAGGAGATACTTTTGGCAGACACTATGGTTTCCGTAAAGCTTTTAGCAGGAGTTGCTAACACCTGGTCAGTTTGATGCCATAGTAATTAGGCTGGGAACATAACGATCTAGGGATAGTTTAAGAGCTGAAGCAAAACGTCTGCGTGATCTTATTCACTCAGAAGTGACTTGTGTGGTTGTTAGTGGGGTGAATGGCTTTTATGAGCAATTTAACAACTACCTTTTTGCAACAAACTCTGCAGTACGAGGATTAGTCGAATCATTTATTTGCTTTCCTCGAGTTGAATCTACACTAAACCCCAGGGGAGGGGTTCTGGATGCCCCAAGCACAGAAGCCTAGTGACTCCACTAGTTATGACCCTGAGTATCTTGAGTTTAGTCAAAATACCTAGCCTCCTTCTGAAGATCGTTATCTTTTCGACCAATCTGCCACATGCGACTTCCCTCATTGAGGGTTGTGACCTAATCTGCAGCGAATGAGCGATGGGTACTCATTTATTGTGTGGAATGCCCTGTCTGCTTAGTCTAGAAGGAGTTAGGTTGTTGCTGCATAGGGTCGAGGAGGACACAGCTAGGTACTAGGCCAACTTTTTTTAGTTCCCTGTGGTGTGCTGACTAGCTCCTTCGTTGACTTGGTATTCGATTTAAGCAGCAACATCCGTTTATTGTGAGCGTGTTTCTCCCCATCTTATGGCAGTTCACAAGTTAACCTAGACGTGTTTTTCATTTACCCTCTACCGTTATCAACACCATTCATCAGCAACATAATAATAAATCTGCCCTCATCAAAATAAAGTTGGTTCAGTGATTAAAGTAAATTCGATAATAAAAATAGCACCATACTGCAGGTTTCTGGCTGGAAGTTCCAATATAAGTACTTCAAGAAGGGATTTTCTCTATTCTGCATGCGAAAAGCTCAGAAGCAAAGCCAACATAATCATTTCATCTGAATGGGAGCAGAAACGGCAAGCTGGTGTAAACACTGCAACAATATTAAGCAGTTACACTATAGTAATGCAGGCTATACAGCGCATTCTGTATAAGCAGTTGAAAAACCTATTTGAATTACTTGGAACGCGTGAAAAGCATGGCTGCTTAGGCAGAGTTGATCATAACTTTCGTCAGTACAGTATGCGGAGTGATGTTTTCCATTTCTTTGCGGCAATCTTGGAACCTACTCTTCGACATTCATCAGATTTTTGCCTGACTGTTCTACTTTTTCACTTCTCTGACTGGGTGCTGCTATGAATGAAAAGTTCGAAACGGTGGGTCGCTGTAGTCAGAAATCTGTGGGCTTGCTTTGTTTTATGGGAAAGTCAAGCTTCTAATTGCCTCGGATCACTCAGAACTCTTCACCGGAATAGTTAGACCCTGAAAAATGCAACGTGTACTGGTCAAGCCGTGCAGTAACACGGATGGTAAGTGTAGCATTACAAAATAAGCACAAGATCGATGATGAACACGCTACTCAAGTGCAAACCGTTTACAGATCTCCAAACCTGCTGACAAGGCGCCACAATTACGTTTAAGGAGGGATGGTGTCTTGAGAACATTTCAGGCATTGGATTGAATGGCTCTTGAGTTGCAACTCTTTTCCTATGGAATTTTAACTTATGCTCGTAAGAGATATGATAACCACAGACTTTCTCTTGCGCAGGGCTGCTATACCACAAACAAAACTCTTGCTTTCTATTTTATCTGTAATTCAGTAGTTTAATATTTAAAAATGTAACTCTTTTTAGAATAAGAAAACCTTGTTCCGTCCGCAACGTTGTGAATTAAAAAGTTAAGAGCGTGTGGAGAATTAGTGTTAGTGTTAGCATCAACACTGTTTTCTTTGTATTTAAATTGTCATGTGATAATTCGTTAAGTTAAGAGCTACTACATAATCGTTGAAATATTTTGTGCTTTACGAACTCTTATTACATTTGTAAATACATTTAATGTAATACAAATGACGTAACATATAATTTTTGAAACCTCTTACATCTCAGTGTTGCCAGTTTCATAATCTTTTCCCTGTCGTTCTTCACTTGATCGGAGGTTTCTTTTTTTCAACACTATAACAACTGTAGCTGGGTAAGGGTTAATGTCTCTTGCACCCATATTTTGGCACTCGATGATGATCTGCAAGCTATCAAATTTAAATCGATAAGCTTTGGCTGTTCTCTTTCAATAATTCTCAGATTTCTGGAGTGACAAGAAATTCAGAAGAGTAACTCCTATTTTCTGGTCTTCGAACTTCATTGCCGCAACTGAAGTAATAGGTGGCGACAATGGAAGAGCTGGCGAGTAACAAAACACTATACAACAAACATAATTTGCTTTTATTGCTCACTTAATTTATCACAAAGTTTCTAATAAGAGGAAAAATTGTACAACTTCTACCGCCCAAAACAATGAAACACATAAACAAAATAATAATTATTGGCAACCACTGGCTGAACGTGGGCCAGCAGGTGGGATATGGCTGATAATGGAGGAATGGGGAAGTGTTTATTTTAGTACCTTTGCTCCTCTATAGGCTCTATATCCACATCATACTCATTTAGTACGACATTGGTGGAATGCTTGCAGAATGAGTCATAGTGCGTGATGCAGCACACCCGATGATTCAAACATTGTCATGGACTCTTGATGCACAGCATTAGATCAATGCCTTCTAGTGCCCCTTGATCCACGCTGAGGGGGTGGGGGAGTTAGTGCAATAACTGAATTCCCTCCTACCCAATGAGTTGCCCTGAGGAAAAGCGTTGGGACAAAAAAGCAATGGTGTGCTTAACGTTCCAAGCGTCAGCTGAAATAATCACTTTAGTTATCTAAACTATCCTCTTGGTGAGCGTCAAAGTATCACCTTTGGGAGTGATAGATTCTGAGAAAATGTAGCTCCCATGTGGGCTACAACGAAGTCTAAGACTCGTTTCCAACCAACTATCCACCATCAGATGAGGAACCCATCGCGAAGATGAGTAGTGTTGCTAAAGGAGTAATAGTGTAAGCAAAATGATCAGACTCTGTACAGCAACGGCAACACTGTAGAGGAGCGACTTTTGAGAAGCCCTCAGGGTGATAAGCACGCATTACACCCTCTAGGATCCTGCACTGTTACGTTAGTGAAGAGTCTCATTCAACCCTGATCAAATGCGTCAAGCCTTTGGTTGTTAGCAAGCTTCTGAAGGTAGTAGGCTAAATCTTTGCACAGTTAATGCTGCGTGAGAAGCGGAGAGACGAAGATAGGTAATTTCAGAGGTACTTCTTCAGAAAGTAGAAGTAATGGCAAAGTGAGCATCAGTGGTTTTTGGAGCCCCTGGCAGATGCTCTTAATCGCCAAATGTATTAACGTTGTAAGTTCTCAAGAGTTGGGGCAGAGCATCACACGAAACCAATTCTAGTCTACTACACCACTGCCACGAGTTTGAAAATGAGCAGTAACCTGCTCGCTGCATCACACCATAAAAACATTTCCACGCAGGCTCACATTTTTTGAGACCAACGTGGAACACCAGCTTCGCCATCCCCCCTTCCTTTAAATTGTATTAAACGTCTATTCCTTGTTATTTTGCATAATACAGTAGGAGATTTTTAAGAGGTGAAAATCTTTTTCCGCCACCTGACCACACAATAACAAATGGAGCCTTTGGAAGATCTTCCTGGCGTTTAAAATATAAAAAAATTGTAACCCTATAATTCCCTCACGTAACTATAGCTTTGAAAGTCAACACATCTCTTGAGTGGATCCTGTGTTCTCAAGCAGCTGGTTAGTGATTTCAATGCCAACACACCACCAGACTTAACCCATATTTAGTAACTACAGCCATTTCACCTGCCAGCCATGTCACAATAGCGCTGAGAAAGCCATAAGATATTGAGCTTACAACTATAAACTTTAAATAAACAACATTGGAAGATGGATTTCCCCTGGCAAGACAAATTTTCGTTAAGATAATAAATATATCAACGATGGAAGCTTTTCTGAAAATCATGAACTTGTCAGTTAACAACAGCGACTTGGTTAGAGGGTCAATACTTTTGAGGGTTAAGCTTACGAGATTGAGAACGCTGCAGAAGAATTTTAAGCTGAGGAGCTGCCGAGTGGAACTGTGCGATGGTTCTAACCTCAAACTTCAAGTGCTCACTTCTGGCTGCACGGAGAGACGACTGGGGAACCACTTAGATGGAACTGATCGAACTGAACCAAGAAACGCTGACAGAGAGCCCTGTTGGAGATTAGACCAAGAGAAACGCAAAATGGGAATATTATGCCGCAATGGGAACTCGCATTATTTCACGCTGGCACACACCTCCCACATGAGTTGGCTCTTGTACCACTACCCCAAAGCGGATGAGTATTGAATAGCACTAGAATACCTGAGTTATCATTCAAACAGCTGAAACTAAAATATAATCCGGCGAGTCTGAAATGAAACAGGTATGTTTTCTTCTCATATTGAGGCATTCCTGAATCTTCAGACAGGGCAATTTCTGAAATAGAACGCTCTAACCAACTGAACTTGGAAGTCGTTCGTAATAAGCCGAAAGTATAATTATTTCACCATCAGCTAATCCTGGGGTTATGACACTCGCAATTAAATACCTCTGATAAGCTTCAGCTGAAATAAGCTCTAATAACAAAACCCAGAATTAAAGCATAATAAACTTAAACTGCAAATCGTGTACGATCAGCCAAATCTAAAATAAAGGCCTGTGTTAAAATGAATATGTTAGTTTTCAATTATACCTTTCATAAGGTTCATGAAATCAGTTGAAAAAGTAATTAGCTTAAAATCAGCTGAATATAAAATAGAGACCCCTGAATCAGAAACAGATACCTCTTATCACCCTAATAGTGGAATAATGTGCAATCCAAGCAGCAATCAATCGGCTCTCAGGAATTATATAGCACGCAGACAAGATGCCTAACATAGACCTCTCCATAAAGAAATAATTACGGGAGATGATAGAGAAAAGCTTCCAGTCGTCGATTGAGCACAACACAATTATACAGAGAAAAACAAGTTAGTGAACTTTGTTCGTTTTCATTGGAATCACAGATAAATTATCAAAATGGTAAATCAAAAACGTTCCGAAGACATTAACTTAGTTTTGATTGTAATTAATAACAGCTGTGAAAGGCACTTACTGCCCGGTTGAGTTACAGACGCTGTGCCTGAACAATGAAGAATAGCGTAACGATATCACAACCCAATAATTTGAATGCGAGCAAAATTGGTGCTTTCGTTCGTTCAAAGTTGGACGAAGTTCAACGGGAAAGGACGTGATGAGGGTGTCAGGCGCTGAAAGGAACATCAACGGAGAAGCAGCTGAGTATTTGACAACGAAACGCTTAATTTTGCTCGCACTGGCTTTAAATAAAAATTGTGGTACATTTTGTAATTTAATGAAAAGTGCTGAGGCCCTTAAGACCCATATTCTTCTGTTTCTCCATCGATTTTCTTGAAGTCGAAGGTCCCTCGGCCATCCATGTAAAGCACGTACTGAAACCAAAAGAGATTCTTTATAATTTCGGAGGCGCTGAATGATTTCCCATGGTTGTGCTTGGCTGTTACATGCAAATGCCATTACTCGCCTCTACGTAGAGTAGAGCTGAAAGTTAATCCAACGATATAATTATATTACGTTAGTTTCTGGAAAACGCTGAGCTCACATCTATAGAGTTCGGGAGTAATTGTAAAAACAAAAATGAAAGAAAAAAAAATCTAGGAAAAGAAACACGAAAAAAACCTTGGTAAAATTGCATTGTCCCAAATGTAGGAGGATACACGGTAACAGATGAGACCATTTGACCAAATGGAAACACAACAATGGCGTCGAGCGAAATCGAGTAATGAATGGAAAGTGTAATAGGCTGGATTCATAGGTACAGTTCACTCTCTCACAACAGTTCACTCGTGAATATTGGTTCCCTCTCAACTGTTCCCCGTATTCTACCTTCGTTCGATTAACAAAATGAACGAACGAACTGCAGAACTTATGGGCTAACCTAAATAAAATACGAGTTTTAACCTTCAGTTCACACACTGTTTCATTCCCCAAGGTGTTCTTGCCCCATCCATTCATCTGTGTTTTTATTTTCCCATCTCCGCTTAGCGCCTTTCCCACTGCCCTCTTCGCGATTTTTCGACAGGCCATGAATATGCAAGACTACCATAAAATTCTCATTCATGGGAAAATGGCATGAATAGCACAATAAATGATCAAACAGCTCTAAGGCAAGTTTAGGGCAATATTTACTACCCTCAGTTCTCGAGTTCACCTTCTGTTTCCTCCTGGTTTCATTCAAACGTGTGGGTTATATTTTGCCACCTTCGTTTAAGTGTCTTTCCCACTGCCCTCTTAGCGTTTTAGGCTTTTCCGATTTATCGACAAGCCATGAATACGCGCATTTCAGCTGGTTTGATACATCAATCGAGAATTCAAGGTGAGCTCAACGTTCCACAGTTGTGTATGGATGTCGATTTGATACCTGACAAGTATTTATATCCTGATGTAACCACTCCTTGCATTTCAAGAACCTGGATAGTGCTGTGCTGACTGACTCCTATCAAAGGCAAGCGGTTCATCGTGGTCTTGCGGTAAGACGGTCGATTCATAATTCTCGGATTGTGGATCGAATCCCCGGCGCGATTGCCGTAATTTTTGCCTTAGTCAGCAGCTCTTCAAAAGCATCTCCAAATTTCCTTCCCCCCGTAACAATGGCGCCCAACTAGTGGTCGAATTTCTTCTTTCCAAGAAAAAGAAGAGGCCCCGAGAGAAAAATTAAAAAATTAAGAGAGAAAAATAATGAGACGAGTTCTCGGGTCCGGGATTCGCTGACGCTGTGAAAGTTCCAGCGAGAAGGTGGAATGGGCGACGCGACGCGCCTACTACAATGCGAGGGAACGAAGACTTTCCTTGTAGCCTTTCTCGAATCAAAGATCGGATTTTCCGGGGATTCGCTCAACTCTCGTAAAATTCTTTCCCTAAAAAAGAGTTCGCTCCAGGAGTAGCGGTTAATAGACGAGGGGGGAGATGTGCTGACTGACTCCTATCAAAGGCAAGCGGTTCATCGTGGTCTTGCGGTAAGACGGTCGATTCATAATTCTCGGATTGTGGATCGAATCCCCGGCGCGATTGCCGTAATTTTTGCCTTTAGTCAGCAGCTCTTCAAAAAGCATCTCCAAATTTCCTTCCCCCCGTAACAAGTGCTGACTGACTCCTATCAAAGGCAAGCGGTTCATCGTGGTCTTGCGGTAAGACGGTCGATTCAAAATTCTCGACGTTAGTTGAGGATTGTGGATCGAATCCCCGGCGCGATTGCCGTAATTTTTGCCTTAGTCAGCAGCTCTTCAAAAGCATCTCCAAACCTCTTCGTCACAAATGGCGCCCAACTAGTGGTCGAATTTCTTCTTTCCAAGAAAAAGAAGAGGCCCCGAGAGAAAAATTAAAAAATTAAGAGAGAAAAATAATGAGACGAGTTCTCGGGTCTGGGATTCGCTGACGCTGTGAAAGTTCCAGCGCGAAGGTGGAATGGGCGAGACGCGCCTACTACAATGCGAGGGAACGAAGACTTTCCTTGTAGCCTTTCTCGAATCAAAGATCGGATTTTCCGGGGATTCGCTCAACTCTCGTAAAATTCTTTCCCTAAAAAAGAGTCCGCTCCAGGAGTAGCGGTTAATAGACGAGGGGGGAGATGTGCTGACTGACTCCTATCAAAGGCAAGCGGTTCATCGTGGTCTTGCGGTAAGACGGTCGATTCATAATTCTCGGATTGTGGATCGAATCCCCGGCGCGATTGCCGTAATTTTTGCCTTTAGTCAGCAGCTCTTCAAAAAGCATCTCCAAACCTCTTCGTCACAGTGCAGCCCACATCAACAGCATAGAAGGTGCGTTTGCGGCCACGAAGAGCGCCTCGCCCATTACGACCATTACTCTTTACGGGGTAAAGAGGCATTTGATCGCTACCTCTTCGAATGTATTTGGCAGGGCAAAACAAGTCGTCGTCAAATATTAATGAAGCCATACCCCCCTTTTGAATGCCAAGAAACACAGGTGAGCACTATTTTTAATCAATGTATCTATTTACATTTGGAGTGACGACATACTTTTGTGGCATTTCACTTTCCCTTTTTTATTCGATTTCGCTCGTCACCATTGTTTCGTTACATTTGGTCAAACGGCCTCTATTGTTACTGTGAACGGTTATTGTGAAGATCTTTTGCATATTTGTACTTGTGAACCCTGTGGTCCGGACAATGCAATTTTACCAGTGAAATTCAAGGAAAGTATGTCATAACCTCGTCACCCCAAATAATTCTCGTTAAATTTAAGAAATAGCACTCACCTTTGTTTCTAGGGGTAAGAAAATTGAGGGGGGTAGCGTGTGAACTTACTATCACTCGTAATCACTGTGACAGGCGAAAGTGAAACCACAACCCCCTAAATGCTTATCAGGAATCAAGCCGACACCCGTACATCACTATAGAATTATACGTTCGCCTTGCATATTCAATTGATGAATCAAACCAGTCGAAACGAACGTATTGATGGCTCGTCGACAAATCGGAAAAGCCAAAAACGCTAAGAGGGCAACGGGAAAGACACTTAAACGAAGGTGGCAAAATATAAGCCAACCACACACATTTGAATGAAACCAGGAGGAAACAGAAGGTGAACTCGAGAACTGATAGTAGTAAAGATTGCCCTAAACTTTCCTTAGAGCTGTTTGATCATTTATTGCGCTATTCATGCCATTTTCCCACGAATGAAAATTTTATGGTAGTCTTGCTAACTACCACCCAGTGAACAGCCTCCATCCAATGTACTTTTCTAATAATAATGGTCTACTGTTCTAAGGACATTTCTTTTTTTTTTAAACTGAAGCGTTTCTGCACAGCGCCAGTAGAAGTGTTTATATAACTCCAACCAGAGTTGTCTCCATCCCCAAATCCTCTGATGCTTTCTTTTTTCCCCAGTTTCTCTTTCATCGACACAATCAGTATTTGCATACAGTAAGTAACTCATTATAGTGAATACTTTTTCATGTTTGGTCGCAACAAATAAGCAGGCAAAGTGTTCAAATATCATGCACACGGAAGTAACCTCTTACCTTTTCGACAATCTTGTTATTTGCTCATTTTTGTTTTACATTTCAGACGCTTAATTAAGCCGAGAATCAAAAGTCGATGAAAAAAAGAGCATATGTTTAGCCAGTTTTTATCAGACAGTCCAGTTGATGTTTGTTTTACGTGTTAAAACTTAAATCAGTTCAAGTTCTGTCTTTACTAGCAATTGGTATTGTTCTGGCTCCACACCAATGGTTTGGCTTCCACCTCCTCGAACGTTGTGCGTGCAAAATACCCCATGGGATAGGCTAAATGTGAAGATGGTATGAAATATCTTCATCATTTGCTGAATGGCACACCGATTTTGTGTCAATCACGCGTACAACCCATTCGCGAAGATGAAGAGTAATGTCTTGGGCACTGGCATCTTTCATTGTACGCTGAGAGCTGTCACGGAGGTGTAACTTGATTCAAGCACCACAAGATACTAGCAACCATTTACGAGCCACTATCCTGACTATTCTTACGTAGATCGAACACAGGTGCCACAAATTTAGTTTCAACTTAGCCTTCCCAGTAGAGTGGAGTCTGTAACTTGGTAATGGAATTTTTAAGAGGAAAAATAACGAGTCAAATTCAACTGGGAATACCACTTGACTCACTGAGTTTACCCAGAAGAGTTCGAAAATCTCAACTTCCAACATTTGAGCCAATGTGAAACATCTGAAGGAAAACTTGGCACTACCCTTAAAAGTCTGGAGGTTGATCAACGAGTATGGAACAAAATAATGTTACGTATTTTTCGCATAAGAAGAAAGAAAAAAAAGACCGTACCTCGTGATGTGTCCACAACGATTTTCTGTGTGAAACAGTGAAAAGAGTGATTCCAACCTCTCGGCAATATTGGTACATTGATCCTTCGACATCAACGCTAACTGCGCTTGTGCATTCGTCCAAAATGGCGAACTGAGGACTGTGATAGAACAGCCGTGCCATCTGTGGGGAGAATCAACAATGTCATATCAGAAGAGAGAGAATGAGGAAATATCCTGCGCAACATCAAATAATTTGCTCCAGGCCTAAGTACATTCAATAATTTTATCCCACTCGCCACTGATTTAATATATTCATCGTTCAGTTTTTATGAACTTGACAGAACTCAATGTCCAATGTAAAATGTGGTAGCGCTCAAGACTATGGAAATTATTGCGTTGCTCCTATTATGTCTTTACATTCATTGTGTAACCACTGCATCAGTAACTTATCACATACTTAAGATGACTTTTTTGGGGAAAACACGTGTTTATAGTTCTGGAATGACGTTCTGGAAAACACTGGGAAACAACTTAACTAAAAAATTGACGATAGTTTGCATTCTGGAATTTTGGGGATTGCTCTAATTATCTGACGACTTATTTAACTTCCATTGTGCGGGTAACTTATTGGACTACCAACATGATTTGCTTGATAACGCTAGCGAGATCTAAAAAACAGCTGCACTGAAATTGCTCTTCGTCAAAATGTTTGATAATTTATTATGCTGCTTTCATTATTATCCCACAGATTGACGATGTTACAGGCACAATTGGAACCTGCAATGACAACATAATGGAATAAGATCAAGGGCTTTGATCTTTGGAGTCTACCGGAACAAACGTGAAAAGCGAAGATGAAGTAGATGTGGTTGTGTGGATTGTGACGGGGTGGGGGGGAGGGAGAGTAATCTTGTACAGGCTATCGGACTGAACTGACCTACAATCAAATCACCGATTATTCAAGGAAACCTTGTCATCGAACATAGACTATAAGTATTGATAGTTTTAGTTAATTTGGAACCGATTTTCCTCATACTGTTTTTTCACATCCCGTATTTATCAGCCAGTTGAAAACCACATTACAGTTGATTTGGCACTGCCAGTTTCTCCCAATCGTGACCACTGACAAGCACACACACAGGATCTTTTCAAATGCGTTTTTGGACTCTTGAAACATTTAAGATTTTATGAACGCGCTACTTTTTTCAAAACCAATTACGTAACTTTGCTTCTTATCCTATATGGAAAGTAATATGAGTGGATGAGGATTTGAGGTCACAGTGGAACGATTTGAGGTATTTGGAAAGTTCGAGTGGTAAAATGAGCCTTAACAAGGGATTGCACCAAGTAGCGGGGCCAGAGCATTACTAAATGAGCAGTCCACAGTTCTCAGGCATTCAGCACAGTTCCATTGCAAGTTATTTTGACGAACACGTTTACACTGAAGAGGAAATTAAGTTCGGAAATAACTTCACATGGTGCACGAATTCGGCAAAAATGCTCTCCTGTTGTAAATCACCTCTTTATTATGAAGTGTGTTTTTTTTCAACACTAGAAAGTTCACGCAGATTAGTAAGCGCATCAAACTCACCGCGATACGTTGTTTTTCTCCGCCTGAGAGAACGTCAATCCAGTCGGCAATAGAGTCCCATCCTCCTTCTCTTTGCAACAAGTAAGACAATTGTACTCTTTCCAAGTGTTCAGAGAGCAACGCATCCGTTTTTCCTCTCCTTCTCATTTCTTCTTTGGTGTGGGGATAAATTACCTGCCAGAAAGATACAAGAGTGATTACATGGACTTAAAATATGTAAATGCATCAAAGAGTTAGCAAGTTGTTATATTTGTTAGGCTGTGCTAATGTGCCCCAGCGGTGATCGTTGCAGTCAAAGACGCTGAAGGAATTGAAGTAAACTCGCAACTCTGCCAATCCGAAAGGAACAAAAGACGCCGATTTGAGGATTTTCCTTTTGTACAGCGAAACGGATGAGTTGAGTAGATAGCAAAGCAAGGAGAAAATGGAAGAGGGATGACTACATTAGATTGGAACCTGCGGAACTGTTTATTAGAACTAATTATTTTAATTTTACATCAGTCCCACGGTAACCTGCAGGCCTAGATATCAAGTTTGAGCTGATTTGGTGTGTTCAATTACTTTCATACGCACATATACACACACAGACCGTTTTCCCGAATAGTGTTTTTCAAACTCAAGCCTTGAAACTTAGAGATTTGGAAAGAATTCAAAGTTTTTCATTCAGCCGATTATGCAACTTTCCTTTCGACTTCGTAGAGCCAAGAAAAGTAAAAAAGTCATTCTATTTCAACAAAATGACTAACAATTTGACGTTTTTGAGAAAATTTGAAGAAAAACACGATAATTAAACGTTCGGCAAATCTCATTTTTCAATGTATCTTGACTTGTATGTCCGTTCAACGGATAGTAACAGAAATAGATGAGGGGCACAAAATTGCTTGAAGGCCCTTCATCAGATTGATTAAAGTTAGATTACATTTACTGTGGAAAATTATTCAACGTTAAAAAACAATTTTTTGACACATTTCGGTTGTTATTTCTGTTCAACTGTGTGGTGAACAATATACAGATATTGACGAGTCGAAGACACCCTGTGCCATAAAAATCGTTGCAGCTTCCCAAAAACTGTACTGATTCCCCTTTTTACTTTCCGCTACCCGAAGGGAAGGAAAGTATAGTAATCGGCCCAAAAAAAAAATTTGGGTTTTCTTCAGATCTTTACGTTTCAGACCCTACGTACGCAAACGTAGAGCAAGTCTTAGCTGCGATGCAAAATGAGTCAGGCTGGGCCTGCAGCATCGAAAGCTCACTGGAAACCCTCCTTGAGAAGGCGTTCCCAGATGACCAAGTAGCTCGAGACACTGAAGCCCAGAGGACAGCAAGGGAGCTGATCATGGACCCTCCGAACGAGCCCGACATCCCATTGTGGACAACAGGCGACCTCGGCAGGGCCCTTGCACGACCTTAAAGCCCAACAAATCCCCAGGCCAGACAAAATAGAAAGCAATATGCTAAGGAAGGCTGAGCGGACAATCTCCAGCGGTCTCCTTAATTTATTTAATGACTGTCTGCAGGTCGGACAGTTCCCCACTCAGTGGAAGTCTGCGTGTTGTCACTCTTCAAAAAGGAGGCGACGCAATCAGTCAGACCCGCGATCATGGAGACCACTCAGCCTTCTTTCCATATTAGGCAAAACACTAGAAATCTTGATGTTGCAGTCCCTCGAAGGAGTCTTTGGCCGCAACCTCACAGGCAGGCAATACGGGTGTACCAAAGGAAGGTCCACGCAGGATGTCATTGTCGAGAGTCGGCGTGTTTCCCTGCTGGCACCGGCTAAGTACGTGTCGTAGCAGTTCTGATTGACATCAGAGGAGCGTTTGACAACCTTTGGTGGCCAGCGCTCCTTAATGAGCTTAAAGATAGGAATCCCCGCAACCTGTACTCACTCGTCAGGAAGTTCCCTGACAGACAGAACTGCTACGATCGAAAGTAGGCATGTCTCCGTCCGGAGAAAGATTGAGAAGGGGTGCCCACAGGGCTCAGTCCTAGGACCAGCACTCTGGAATGCCTTCTTCGAAGGTCTACTCCAGGAAACTCATGGAGACTGACTGCGAGCCGTACGCCTATGTGGATGACTTGACTGTGCTGATCTTTGCAGAGTCAGTCCGCCAAATTGAAAAAAAACTCACCATGTGCTCCGCACTGTCAACCAATGGTGCGAGCATGTCAAGATGCAGGTGGCTGAGGAAAAAACCCAGCTAATCCTCTTGAAGGGGAAAGTGAATAATCCACTCCACA
This sequence comes from Pachypeltis micranthus, assembly GCA_020466155.1. Lineage (NCBI taxonomy): Eukaryota > Metazoa > Arthropoda > Insecta > Hemiptera > Miridae > Pachypeltis > Pachypeltis micranthus. Next base: position 50,948,471 of record CM035770.1, on the reverse strand, counting down.
ATACGCTTTGGCGGCCACAGGCTCCTTCTTGAAAAGCACGCCAAGTATTTAGGAGTGAATATAGGTGAGAGGTGGGGTTTCAACCAACACCTCCAGTCCCCTTAAAGGCACTACCATTGCAAGGTTTGCCTCACTGCGTGCCATTAGCAAAGGCTACTTGGGGTGTGTGTTACCACGACACCATCCTCATGTATAAGGCCATCTATTTAGGTGTGATTGGCTACTGCCCCGTTGTCTGGGGTAGCAAACTAAAAGTCAATCAAAGAGAGTATTGGCCCAATCCCAGAGAGCTGGGCTCCTGTGGGTCACCAAGGCCTACAAGACTGTATCAACGGAAGCACTCCAGGTGATCACTGGTCAGTTACCAGTTGATTTTGGCTGTCGAGTGCATGATTGACAAGTGGAGAGTGAAACGGGAGCTTCCCCGCTTTGGGCTGAACTCCGTGCGGATCTCACCACAGAACAGAAACTTGCCGCCATCGACGAATGGGCTCTAGAGAAATGGCTAGCGAGATGGGAATCTCGTCAAAGGACGTGATACGTATGAGTTCTTCCCCCAACTTCGGTGAACGTCTTCCTAGAAAAGGGGTGGAGCCAGACCACTGGACGAGTCAGTTCCCCAGGGGACATGGTGACTTCAATGCGCGGCTCACTTCTTTTCCTGAAAGACTCTCCATTATGCACGTCTTGTGCCTCCAGTACGGAGGAAACAAGAAACCATGTGCTGCTCCACTGTAGTTTCTGCAACAGTGAGCGACGGTTGTTGGTAGGGCAAACGAACTTAGCAGCATTGACTGCTACAAAGGAAGCCTATGACCATTTTGCAAAGTTCGCAAAGAAGGTGATGGCTAAGAAACGTGGTTATAGTTGATCTGTCCTTTTGAAACTTGCCACCCAAGTAAAAAGTAAGATCAGGTAGGAAACCAGATTATGAAATACTCCCAGATGGTACGGATTCCTCAGGTGGTCAACCTCCCGCGGTAACACACGGGCAACAGCTCTCTACGGTGAGACTGGCTAAGACCAAATACCTGCCGTACCTCCACAGGTCTGAGTTCGGTGGATGCTGCAGGGGCCGGCCTCTTGCATATTAGCGAAACCGCAACTTCTATGACTGATATAATCCTCGTCGAGGGTTTAGGTACAGTCACCAAATAAAGAAACAGACCTGTGTGTGTATGTGTGTATGTATGTGTGTGTGTCTGTAGTTCGATTTGCGGGAGAACGGCTGATCCGATTGAGCTGGTTCTTTTTTTGTTTTGTTCGTTATTTTTTGTAGACACCAAAATAAGGTTATGGACGGTTTCGGCCGATGGAAAGGGGGGGTGGGGGACGAAAATGTACCAAAAACTAGGGTTTTTCGCATTTTTCTCGAAAACGACTGCAACGATTTTGATTAAACTTTCAAATTATCTAATCCATATCAATACCTAACTTTTCTTCTCTATACATATCTCCATGAAAATACGGTGAACGGAGATATGGGCCCCTGAAGCAAAAATAGGTTTTTTACGCTTTTTGGCAAAACGGCTTCAGCGATTTTCACCAAACTCACAGGATGTTTTCAAATAGTTAATACCTACATATTGTTCTGAATAAATGTTCCTGTGACGGTCCATTGAACAGAGATAAAAATCAAAATGTGTCAAAAATAACGTTTTTTCTAACATTTCCGTAAATTCCAGGGTAACTTTTTCACCAGATGTGATAAATCTTGATGGCGTGTCTTTTAGTCACCCATACCAACATTTCGTGCTCTATAATTATTTCTGTATATATATGTTGAACGGAGATGTAAGCCATGTTAACTCGGAAAAGGAGGTTTGTCGAATATTTATTTATCGGTATTCCAATTTTGTCAAAAACGGCTCTAACGATTTCGATCAAACTTTCGGAGTAGCATCAGCTAACTAGTCCCTACATTTTGTTCTCCATAAATGTTCCTGTAAAAATGCGTTGAACGAAGATATAGCGCCCGCCTATGTAGGTGGTGTTCGAACTTAAACGGGTGGCGGAAAGTAGTGTGTTGCTACGCACCAGATATTTACTCCATAGATATGTACATTCGCCTAATTTTCACAATGATATTTATAGCAAATGACATTTAGGTACTAATTAGTAGAACAAAATGTAAAAGCTCTATCAAAACTGTTGCAGCGATTTTCGCGAAAAATGCGAAAACCTCTCGTTTTTTTTTTAATTCGTTTTGGCCCACTGCCCTGTTACTGTCGGTGTACATAGCCCATAACCTCATCACGATGAAAACAAAAATAGAACTTGCTTCATTGGCTCAGACATCCTCCGGCAACTCTGACAACTGATGACGCAGATCTGAAGAAAACTCAATAGCACAATCGCAATACTTTCTTTGGTCTTTAGGTTGCGGTAAGTAACTTGGGGGACCAGAAAAATAGTGAGAAAGAGGGGAAACAAAAATATACAGAGAAAGAAATGAGACAAATTCTTCGCGTCTGACATTCGCTGATGGAGATCAAGTTCCAGTGAAAGATGTGAGGCCCTCGTGATACAAAGCCGCCTCTCCCTATCACCTCTCCTCTTCATCTAGGCTTTAAAGCTTCTTATAACGGGCAAAAGGGAAGATGAACTCCTTCAAACCCATCAAAGGCACTCTACTAGAAGTAGATTGAGAAGTCAGGATTGCAGTAATTTTCGCCAGTGTCAGCATCTCTCTAATATTGCAATACTCTCGTGGCACAGCCTACACCAACCAGCACTTATATTGGAGCTACACTGTTAATCAGGCTTCCTTTGTATGTACAATTAAAAATAAGGTAATATTGTTAGCTGCGAAAGCAGATATAAAGGCTTAAATAATACAGATTAGAGAAGTCAAAGGAGAAACGAACATTCGGCCTTACCTGATCTCTCAACGTTCCAAGGCACATGTACGGGCGTTGAGGTATGTAAAACAATTTAGATCGCGGGGGTTTAGTTAAGGTGCCGCCGAACAGAGGCCAAAGTTCTCCCAATATTCGGAACAGGGAGCTTTTTCCGCAGCCATTTGGGCCGCAGACCAAAACGTTCATCCCGGAGCGAACTTCGAAATTCAGCTCTCGAACAAGAACATCCCCATTTGGAGTGACGAGAGGGACTTTTTCGAATTTGATGATTCGATCGGCGCACAGAATCTTTCCTCCACCAGGTTTCAGTCCTTCCAAATCTATCGAAACACAAACCATTTTAATAAAATATGTACGGAGTTAAAAAAGTAAATTTAATGCCAAAAAATAACGCGACGCCTAACACAATTTTCCTCAGCCCACGTAAGTTCAGCGACTAACACACTTTTTCATTTATTTAATGGACCCGGGAGACCTCAACTTTTTATGGAAACTAGGACTGCTTCAGAATTTATTGCGTGGCCTCTTCTATTGGCTAAAGTAGGCCTCTGTAAGGTGCTGTCCTCTCTGGGGATAATCACAACCTCGGCGATAATGCTCTTAGTAAATATGTGCCCGACTCAGCAACTGCGTCTCATTCCTCTCAATTCTTAAAAGCCCACTCATGTTTCCTGGTGAAAGCCGTAGAAGTTCCATCTGCATTGTGGACCCACAACGATGCTGTCCAGCCGCCTGTGCCTCCCTGGCCAGAAATATTACCCCCGCCAGAAATATTATTACCAGCCGTCTTCTACGGTGAGCCTGGTTTATGCACCTATCTTAAATTTTGCCAATTAAGTACTTTTTATAAATTGCATTATTTTTTCAACGTAATTTGTGCTAGAGCCCGACTGCTCACTACTTTGCCCGCGGTTGTTGGGTTTTCACTTCCTTTTTAAATAATTTTAAGGGAAAGCCTGCGGCAAAACACCCCCCTACTCTCATCACGACCTTAATTGAGTGAGTTAACATCGCATAGGTAATTTACAGAGGACCGCCTAGACGATTTTTTTAGAAGGTTCGTAACTACCGTTCTAAAATCATAATAAAAACACTATGAACAAATTCATTCAAAGAAACGTCGGATTTTGAATTCCAGAACTTCTTTACTTATTTTACGACCGTTATTAAACTTCCATTGAGTAGGCCGCTCATTGGACTACAAACTCGAACATACTTTATGAGAAACAAACTGTACTAAAATCGAGTTTCATCTAAATGTTGAATTATTTATTGTGCTGCGTTTGTTATTTTCTCTCGAATGAAACTTTAACTCAAAGTCAAGGCATTTGGATCTATTCACGCAAAAACGTTAATCAAAACTGTCATAGCCACTTTCAGAAAAAAGGGGAGCCACTGGAAAACAAAATCGCGTTTACAGCCCTAAAAAGCACTTATACGTTGAATTTTCAATAAAGGTTGTGGCATGAGGCGCAGCAGCGCAATAAATTCCAGAACTTTAGGCGTTACCAGTTTCCACACAGAACGTTAAGTTATGTTTTACCAAGTTCATATGAACTGAGCGAAATGTATATCGGATTAGTAGCTAATATGCACGTGAGCTGAGAAAAGTTGTGTGATGCGTCTCATCTGACATTTTTTTCTTTTACAGTAAGGAATTTACTTTCATTTAAATTTATGAATTCGCCAGCATTTGAATTACTCGACTGATATGAACGTTTATGATACAAAAAAAATTGTTAAAACATTACCTGAAACAACCATTGTTCGTTGATAAGTTCCATTGTTGATCTCATTGAGAACAGTTGTTAGTTGGGTGACACGGGCAGTTAATCCTGCCAATCGGTTTAGATCTCTCAGGGCAATGACGATACGACCGATGGCTTCTCCCATTTTGACCATCATTCTTCCCAGAGTGTAGTATTCCTGAAAACGTGGATTATACTTGAGCGTTTACACGACGGTCGCAATTACATCCATACAAGTGACGAGTGTGTATGATTCAGAGGAGCGTATTTCGACCGGGGGATATTTGTTTTGAGGCGCACAGGGGGAAGCAGTAGCTCCACCAACATTGCCATTTTGGCGAGAGAGTAAATGTTTACAGGTTTTTGATGAAAATATTATTAATGAACAAATGTGAAATGTACAGTCCTGAAATGCCCCAGGAGGCCAGCAGATACAGCTTATATGAGAGTGGAACGATTTGAGCAGGCATTAACCGAATATAAAAGAGATGTGATAATTAACTTGAGCATAACTTATATTACAGTATGTTTACATTAAGTACGACTGTGATAACCTTTTTTAAAACTGCTTTTTGATTGACAATTGAAAAGAGGAAACTAACCATGAAACGGGCGTCTTTGGAAGCTTTCCCAAGAAGCGGATGATCTGGATTCAAGAATGGGATGCTCACAGCAATGAAACCGATGATGGTTCCGAAATCTGAAAATTAAAACTAGTCAATGCTTCGAAGAAGGTAACCGTACTTAAACCCATACAGCTCCTCTCAGTTCACTGATGCAAATATCTAAAGTATCTAAAATATAATGCAACATTCCTCAGCATCACGCACACCCAGCAAATTTTCATCACTCAATTAACTAGACCAATTTGTCTTTCACTCACTTTCTCACTACCCGGACTAAGCAGAACTTAACTTATTTTCTAATATAGACTTAACGTTCCAGAATTGATTTAGTTTCCCAGACTCAACGTCAACGCGACTTTTCTAAAAGAGTTCCTGTTTAATGTTCTGGAATTATAGGCAAAGCACAAACTTAGTCAATGAGAGCCAACCGAATTATTTGACAACCATAATTAAACTAGTCTAGCATAAGTATTTTATTTTCTACTAAAAAGATTTTTTGACACCAGGGGACTCCGTTTGCAGACCAGGTTCCGAAAGCAAATGTCAGATATCTAGGGCTAACGCTAGGTAAAAGACTGACGTTTAATTCTCACATCACCGCCATACTCCATATATGTCGCAACAATGTGAGAAGTTTGTAGGTTCACAGTGATCCATCTATACAAAACACCTTATCCCCCTCACACCAATACAACCAATATGGGAATACAGCAACCAGATATGGGCTGTAGCATCCAATTCTCAAGTGTAAAGACTCAAAGCTTTCAAAATCGCATGCTGACAATAATCACAGGGGCTGACCGAAACATCAGAATTGTAAATTCGCACAGAAACGTTGAAATACTCACAGTAGTCAAATGTTTTGCACAATGCATACCCTTTTATCCATCAAAACTTCAAAACCTCCCAAAACCTACTTCCAATGCTATTCTGGACCAACCCAAACCGTAGGCTGAAGGGGAAAAGACACAATGAGCTCCTCGTCACGTCACTTAGTAACTAGCTCCTACACTACGTCTGGTCACTGTCTGTTGTAATGGTGATAATTTAATTATGTAAGTTAAGTTTAAAAAGTAAATAAGTTAGCAATATCTGTTAATATTATTATTAGTCGTCAGAGGAGAAAGTCAATGGACCTAATCTCCCCATCGTGGTCCACGTTATTATTTGTGTTACTATAAATGTTTAGTAGCTAAAACAGCATTGTATCTTGATCCTGAGGTACTCCCAGAGAACGATAGAAACATTAACCCACAACGTAAAGTCCAAAACTGGTAAATAGCCGCATTTTGAACAACAGTGCACTTTCTGGCAAACTTTTCAAGTAAGTTGTAAACAATATATCGAGTAGACACTGTGAGCAATGAATCTATTACAATGATGTACCCAGAGCAGCCATGAAAAGCTGCTGAGGAGCAACTGTAACACTATCCACTTACATTTGCCAATGATGTTGTCGAGGAAGCCCATGACGACTTTGAATTCCAAAAACCTCCTCAAATGATTAACCTGAAATCAAATTAGTTGAGTTATAAAACACGCACGCTTATTGTTGAATTATTGTAGCTGAAACACCAGCGGAGCAACGTGGCTTTGTGCGGAGTCGCACAACAGGAAACAATATTTTCGTGAACTTCACATCCTCAGAGTATTCAAGAGGTTGACAGCATATTGTTATGAAGTAGGCTAGAATAGTCCAACATTAAGAGGCAATTTCACGAAAATTGTCAGTTGTTAAACTGCAATGTTTGGTTTCACCACCTTCGTTAAAAGTAAATTTGGGCGGTTGTGCGTCAATGTTTACCAACACAATATCCTCGAAGTGTATGTACTTTCAGTTTCCACCCTAAAGTCCATTCTCTGGCCCATACCTCTCAGTCAAGCAAGCCCTTTTTCGATCTCCACTCAAGCTCAATTTATCCCGACGACGTTTGACGTCGTTTATCCCGAGACGACGTGTCTCTTCTCAATTTTATCCATCATTCATTTTTTTCCTGCTACTGTTGCCAACTTGCAATTGCGGCATAGGACACCTCGTTCCTTCCAGCGTTTTTATTACGAACTCCAGGAGGCCACGTTAGTGAATTTCTTCACGTACCTTTGGCACATTGCTCACTGTTGCAATTTCACATTTACTTTCAGACTTTACATTGTGTCATTAATACTTAGGAGATTTAGTTAGATTGTTCATTCATTACTTTCATTCAGAAGAAGTCAGTGAACACAACTTACCAGTTTCTTGAAGGAAGCCAATACAGTCAATTTCTCCCTATTGTTTCCACTGTAGAAAGCGATTTCTTCAGAATGGGTGATAAGACGAGAGTTAATGTAACGATATTCTCCTTCCAGCTTTTGTTCCAAAACTGTCAATCGACCAGCTGGACGTCTAAGGTACGTCGTGACTGAACCTCCGAGGAGAAGGTACAAAATCATGATCCCTGGAGTCTAAACAAACCAAAACAATTCTTAGGCCATTTTCAATAATGCGAATTCAATAATTAAGAACGTATACACCCCTACTGATTATTTAAACCATCAAAGCATCATCGATCATGTTGAGAAACACTGCCCTCTATACGCCAACTACTGCAGGTGGAGACAACCTCAGTTAACAACTTCTTCATTGCGTGTAATTACCACCATCCATTCACTAAACCAAATGTGATTGGGAGTAAGTAAGCCAAGGTTGTATCTCTCTACTCAGAAGTCCACTTCCAGTTCCTCTAGTCAGTCAAGCGGGGCCAATTTTGATTGATTTTTACAGACCACACGCATGCTGCCTACGCATCCTTAGATTGGTGTTTAAAAACCTGCCCATCTGAAGCTGCTGGTTCGTACAACACTCGCCTGCAAATTGAACAATGAAGTTTTCAGGTTGACATCATTGGAGACATGGGGCGACTGCTACTGGAGAACAAAGCCGACACTACCACGTTTCGTTCGTGCCTATGGAAAATATACACCACTCCCTTCTGCACCCTAAACTTGAGATCACAATAGTACGACTCCCAGTGGAGTTGACAAGGAGCACCAACATTTTCACTTTCCACTAAGAAAAGTATAGCAATCATGACAAAAAAATGTTGAGTTTTCTTCAGATCAGGTTCTGAACCAATTGAGCTGGTTCTTTTTTAGATTTGTTTGTTATTTTGTGTAGACGTGAAAATGAGGTTATTGTCTGGAAAGGGGGATGGGGGACCAAAATGTACCAAAAGCTAGGGGTGTACAGGTTTCTCTCAAAAACAGCTCTAAAGATTTTGATTAAACTTTCTAATTATCTTCTATCAATTAGTAACCAACTTTTCTTCAGTGAAAATTCGATGAACGGAGATATAGACTTATGAAGAAAAATGGAAGGTTTTTCACGTTTTGGCAAAACGGCCTCAACATTTTAAACAGACGCATAAACCGCAATTTACATGACATCTTTATCAATAGAAATTGTGCATCGGTTGGGTGACAGCGAGCCATCCACACTGGCAAGAAAATCCATTAACCATGAAGTCTAGATGCATGTGATCTCATCGACTACTAAGCAAAGGAGCATTTTCAAGCTGGGGTTTTGGCTTCACCCACACAATACGATCTTTAAATAATGGGAATTATGTGTACCAAACAGCTGCACTACACCTTTCTCATTTAGTAAATGCACTATCTTCGTCATAAGGCCTGCAAATGGAGATAGGGTTCTTACCCTGGCGAGTGAGGCTTAGCTTAGCTTAGGACTCAGCAACATGTCTCTCCACTAGCTGTTTCACAAGAGGGTGTACACGATAGTAGCTCAGAACTAATCAGTGTCACAAGCAGCTAAAGCAGGTTCTTCTCCCTTGAAATTCTTAGAACAAGGCAATAGCTGCACTGAACATTAAGAAGAAGGGGGAAGACACAAAGACTTTTAATACACCCTCACACCTGGAGGTTAGATTGTTCCTCTTTGAGCTGATGTGCCTAATGCAAATGAACGAATTTTGATAAACTCACCAATCCACCTAAGTTCGTCGTAAGCCGGTAGACGTAAATGAAGATATCCAACAAAGGCTTGCACATGTTCGAGTACATGTCAGTGAACATGTCGCAAAATTTGTCTACATCCGTCGTCAAAAGTTGATCCGCGTTGGCTATTCGAGTGTCGAGGTTGCTCATTTGATAGTAGGTGAACCCTCTGAAAAAGTGACGCTGAAGTGAACACAAAGACGGACAGTTTCAACACAAAGTGGATTCATAATGTTAGTCCTCTGGGTCAGATCACTCTGTTCCAGTTGGTTAATAGATCAGTCCTCCATTAGACCCTCCTCAATGTCCCGAATATGGCAATCAGGAGATTGGTGCCATTACAGACTCCATTTGTTCTCCCAAGCCTTATATCACCACCCATTTTCTTCCCCCCCCCCCTATCTGAGGGAGATGAGAAGATTGCTGTGCTGTGAACTTGGAGGTGCCCAGCACACACTTGTTGCCTGGTCTTCCACCATGCAGTCCAGTTTGATTCGTATTCTACCCCCTCATGGTATCAAATATGTGATGGATATCTGTTACACTGTATACTACGATTTATGTGTCACATGTGCCCTAACGAAAGCTTCGGGAATCGCTAGAAAGCACGTTGCTCAGTCCCTCAATCGTATCTACCATCAGTCATATAGCAACGCCAGAGACAACCTGGCGAGTCACTCGTCTTGACTTCACATCTGCCTTCCACCCATTGAGCCAATTATTATTATTCTATTGATAGAGGAGTCGTTTTATTTACACAAAGCAGACGAATGTTTATTTCTGTGTACGCGAGTCACAGACTCAACCAATACAGCAACTTGCCGTCTGTGGTACAGTTTCATAACTATTGCTTCTAAGGGTAACAGAAAAATGCACCCATAACAGTCTTACATAACCACATTGGATCGTCATTTGTGAAGGATGTGGACTCACTTTCCCCAGTAAAAAAAACTTCTTACCTGAGGTAGTGGCTGTACAGGTGATGAGACAACCGAGTTCTAAGCCGCAATTTGAACTCTCCTATACTCCACTGTAAATTGAAGCCGAAAAAACATTAAATTACAAAAAAAATTAGTGCAATGACGTAGCGCTACTTAATGAGTAAATAATTTCTAACACCGTGGTCGAGATAAAGGTGGGTGAGTCAAAGACAGCTTAGCTCGACTAAGTTGAATCGTACTAACTGTTTCTTTGACTGACTTCAACTAATTTTAACTGTGCAGTGATGGGTCAGAGGAGAGGGGACTGAGTGCGTCGCGGGACGAAGCTGTTAAGCAAGGATAAGACCTGTGACCTATGAGCTGATCCCTGACCAAGCAAACTGCCTCCTCAACACCTAGGGGGGGGGGGGTATGATAATGGATAACAGTGATACAGCTGGAGATGCCCAACATCTGCTCTGGACCCCTCAGCAGAAGATGGACAACCAAGACTGACAGAAATATTTCCTCAGCTTCAGCTAACTCCCTGTGCTTCTCTCTAAAACAGTATTGCAACGAATAAAGCAGCTGGTTTCGTTTGTGATGTAGGAGTGGCCATAGGAATATCATTTATATTTTTCACTGAGCGACAGAATAACTTCCTCACCAGTTTACCTCTTTGATAGTTTTCTGAAATGATTGTGGTGGATAACTAGTGGCTAGTGAGCATGAGCAAGCGATGCGAGTGGTTCTCACTAGACAGGAAGTAGCTGCCTAGGTGGACAAAACTCGCGCTATAAGGAGACATTTGACATTGCCTCTAGGGCTGCAGCAAGGAGGGACTGACCAATAGACAATCATGCTCAAGCTGGCGGTTCTTGTAAGAAACAAGGGAAGACAAGGGATAACGCATTTGAAATCAGAAGTGATTGGAGGGAGGTACACGTAAAACCGTTTGGGACTGAGGAGTGGCCTGGCATCTGTATTGGGAGGGAATGGGCCCTGGGTGTCCCACGTCACCTTTTCTATGAACGATTTCCCGCAGATAATAAAAATACATACGGCGTAATGCCGGCATTACACACATAAATTGCTGTGATTGACCCAGGCAATGAATAAAATTAGTAATAATTACCTTGAGGACGCCATTGACGCAAGCGATCTGAAACAGGAAAACATGGTTACTACAATCCAACAGTAAACGCGTTGGAAAAATGAGGTGGAAGTCAACTCACAAATGGAAGAGCGAAGAAAAATCTGAGCAAGTCCTTGTGGAATGTACCACGATCCATCTTGACGATGGAACTAAAACAAACGAAAATATTTTCATTAAATTAGAACAGCCGCACAAGAATGTGAAAGTAAGTACTGGAAATGTATGTGATTCCAAGCAGAATACCGAATAGAATAATACTCGGTGCTTCCTAATACCACTTCAAAGTTACTGGGCAACTACAGGTGCAATAAAGGAAGAGTGCTGTGAAGCGTCAGGTTGAAACAACCAACCGCTGCCCGTAGGATGTAGTACAGCTCCTCTGGACGCCTGAGAACGCCTTCAACACACGTGCTGACATTTTCTAAAAGTGGAACACATGCGGAAAACAGCAACAAGTTACCTCACTGATTGGAAGGTTCAAATATGACCTTGCAGCGGGGTGGGATACAACAGAGCTTAATGGAGGAGCTGCACAATAGTCGGTTTTGGGATTTTATTACACCTATGGAACGTAGCATACAATCACTGGCAGGAGGCTGAGATGCCAACGAGAATGTTCTTGATTTGCTGACGATGATGTAGTAGCAGAATTTTTGCCACAAACAACTAGTGAGGAAGAAGCTCTCATGTGGGGACTGAGGAAGTCGTCAAAAACCTTTAAAAAGTAGTCTACTTTCACGGGATTTTAATTTTAAACCACAAATATACCAAGTGTATGAGATACAAATATCGAATCACAAACGTTATAACCAATAACGCAGGGTAACAGGTGTTACCACACTGGTAACAGTATGATGCATTGGAGAACGATTCATATTGAGCCCACATCCAAATGGCAATGAGGAAAGCACTGACAGCAGCGGGCCTGTAAATTACCTGTACGTCGGTTTTTAAATGAAGGACGTGACAAAAGTAGCAGCAGCCTAATAAATTCCATCAAGCCCCACCAGTTTTTACTTTCCGCTACCGAAGGGAAGGGAAGTATAGTAATCGGCCCAAAAAAAAAATTTGGGTTTTCTTCAGATCTTTACGTTTTGAGGCCTACTGGGTCTAAAAAACATAATTTCGGCGCGTGGTCCGTGTGTGTGTGTGTGTCTGTAGTTCGATTTGCAGAACGGCTGATCCGATTGAGCTGGTTCTTTTTTTGTTCTGTTCGTTATTTTTTGTAGACACCAAAATAAGGTTATGGACGATTTCGGCCAATGGGAAGGGGGGGGGGACGAAAATGTACCAAAAACTAGGGTTTTTCGCATTTTTCTCGAAAACGCCTCTAACGATTTTGATTAAAGTTTCAAATTATCTTCTCCTAATCAATACCTAACTTTTCTTCTCTATACATATCTCCATGAAAATACGGTGAACGGAGATATAGGCCCACGAAGCAAAAATAGGTTTTTTACGCTTTTTGGCAAAACGGCTTCAACGGTTATCACCAAACTTTAGAGATGTTTTCGAATAGTTAATACCTACATATTGTTCTCAATAAATGTTCCTGTGACGGTCCATTGAACAGAGATAAAAATCAAAATGTGTCGAAAATAACGTTTTTCCTAACATTTCCGTAAATGCCAGGGTAACATCTTCAGCAGATGTGATAAATTCTAATGGAGTGTCTTTCAGTCACCCATACCAACATTTCGTTCTGCATAATTATTTCTGTATATATATGTTGAACGGAGATATAAGCCAAGTTAACTCAGAAAAGGAGATTTGTCGAATATTAATTTATCGGTATTCCAATTGTCCCAAAAACGGCTCTAACGATTTCGATCAAACTTTCGGAGTACTCTCAGCTAACTAGTACGTACATTTTGTTCTCCATAAATGTAGCTGTAAAAATGCGTTGAACGAAGATATAGCGCCCGCATATGTAGGTGGTGTTCGAAATTACGGGGGTGGCGGAAAGTTGTGTGTTGCTACGCACCAGATATTTTGCTGTAGACGTTAAGCTCTAACAGGTTCACATAAAGTGTGAGTAAAAATAAAATTGGGCCAGTTCACTGATTCACAGGATTAACGCAGAGGTAAATAATGGTAACTTTGATTACGAGCACGAAAACTGTCATTAAGGAAAATAAAATTAAGATGCTCTTTCCAGTATGAATGTTCAAGGTAGCAGAAGAATAAATTAAAGTTTCCGTTTGAGGAAAATGAAAGTTCTTCCAGAGACAAAACTAATGAGTATCGCATACTTTACTGTGATGCCGGTTGAAGATCATACAAAGAGATGGCTCTATCCACCTCACACGAGACCCCCATTTAGATTAATCGTTTCACGCAGCTAACAAACAATACATGACGCAACATTTTTCATCAAATCAACACAAAACTAAAACCAATTTCACAAAACTGACTTTTCAATAGCAGTAGCATGACGGATCATCCAGATGTCACATAGGGTTCGCACCCCTAATGAAAGGGCGACTAGGCTGAGGAAACCACTTTCAATCGAAAAGACTCCGGGTATTCCAACCTTGAGGATGGCGTGGAGCTGACGGAAAAAGGCTCGATCCACATGAGCTTTGATTTTTGAGTTGGGCGACGTTTTCTGCGAAAGAAGACAAAATCTACATTATATTCAAGAGATTTAACAGTTAAACGTTTCACTAGATAAACTACTAGAGTTACGAAAAGAGCCTATTGTAAAATTATTTACCAGCTATCAAAGCAAAACCATTCCAGAATGCTGATAACAAGAGCTTATCGCTGAGACGAGTGAGAGATAAGGTTCAAATGCCAAGTTAGTGATTTTTATGTAGCATGAATGACTGTAATGTGCCACTGAATATTTTTATATTGAAAAATCAATAAAATGTCAAACAAAAAACGAGTAAAATATGGAAGATGACTTCTTGATATAACTTCAATCACATACCTTCAATAAAAATATTATTTACTTGGCTTGCACGCCAAGAGGCGACAAGCTAAATTTCAGAAACTGTATAGAAAGCCTTGCAACCACAGGGGCCATGAAAAGTTGACCCACTGCTGCAAATGAAGTCCTATTTAACATCTCACCTCTCTACATACATACTCAAAGAACCACATGCCTTGGAGCAGTTAGGCATTTGCAAACCAGTACTATTTCTACCAGGGCAAAGGCTGTTTCACAGTTCAAAATAGAAGATGCAGCAGTCCTTACTACAGACCTTTGGCCAGAGCGGAAGAATTTGCAGGTGACATTCAATGTCAGTATCCATTCACAGGAACAGTGAGAGAGGGCTGTTCCCACCTGATGTGGGCGCACACACTGGTACGCTGACGGTTCTGTGATGGGGATGGTCTAGGCATTGTAAGACCCAGCTTCGGCCTTGCCGATATACCAATCAGAAATTCTAATCATAAATATCTGTGCACAACAGATTCAGGCAAAAAGACTCAACAGTAAGCGGATATATGTATTCTCGGGCAGTCAGGCTGCCTAAAAGGCTGTCTCGGCCTACACTTTCAGATCCTGGCTGCCATGGGAATGTCTTGAGGCGCAAAAACGATTCGGCGCCCATAATAGTATTTTATGACCACAAGGGCAATGAAAAGGGGCATAGAATCACGATGAATTGGGTCTGAGCTTCACATAGGATCGACGAGAAGTCACGTAAATTGACAGGTGGTCCAGGTGGAGACACAGGAAAACGCTCTTGCTAGCATGGCCAGCCACAAGTAAGACAGACAAAATGTTCATTGTGCCTTCCTGTTTAAGAGCGAAGACAAATACTTACTCACCAGGCGGGAACTAAGAGTCCTTAATAGCTTTCTCACCCACTTAAATATCCCCTCAACAAGATGAGAAAATCAGTGGCAGTTGAATGCAGATTGTGCGGCAAGAAGAATCTTTTCTTGGTTCTGTCTTGGTTGTGGTCCATGGACTCCGTGTCTCTAGTTAGATTGGATGAAGAACCACATTGAGCCAGTTCTTTTTATGTTCTGCTCGTAGTTTTTCGAAAGCGCAAAAATTAGATTATTTAAAGTTTTTTTTTTCAATGGTCGTAACACCTTCTAATAAGTACCTAATTTTTCGGTTCTGGAAAATTCGCTGAATGGAGGTATATGCCTATGAGGTTACTTTATTTTGGGAAAAGTGAAAGAACAGGAATGCCCAATGGTTATTGACACAGGAGCAGCAGTAACTGCTGTACGAGCCAATGCAAGAGAGAAATTTGGCTGAAGAAGCACAAACAAGAGACTACCGACATTAACGTAATGGCAGAACACACCATTAAGGTAGGGGAATGCCTAGTTGTTTAGCACCCAGTTGTAGCAGCTGATATTCGAGGTGTGTTAGGTATAGTCGTAGATGTGCAAGCCAAGGATGTGTGCGCAAAACCCCAGTAGTTGTGCTTTGCCTATACGATGAACGTTGGATAATGGCCATAAGATAATGGAGTGCATCCACAGAAATTTCGGCATTCAAACATACTTCCTCTTTTCCCCTATATACCCAGAACTGAGAACACTAACAACATAAAAGCGTATAATAGATATCATAATGATTGAAACACCAAACTTTTCTTCCCAAGAACGGCTACAACGATTTTGACGAAATGTTTTGCTTGAATAGCTCCGAACAACTGGTCGGTAATGTCAAATTTTCATTTGTTTCAAGAAATAAAGATAAGACAGTGTCAAGAAACTGACAAGAGCAGCTCAATAAATTATCGAACATTTGGACAAAATGCGATTTCAATGCAGTTGTACTGGGACGATTTAGCGAAGGCTCGTCTAGGGCAATTGTGCTGTCTAGGCACTTCAAACGCCCCGATTTGCTTGAAACTTTGGTGTTGTCAGTCGTAACTGAGCGGACACATTGAGGCGTCGCCTGTGCTCACATTCGGTCCCACCCTGTTCCCTGTTTGTGGTGATAAGACTTCTCCTTGTTCCAATTGCTGCACCCAGTCGATATCGTACTTATGACCCGACTCACTTAGTGCATATCTTGAATGTAACACAGTTTTTCCTTATAAATCCCGCTCATACTCGTGTGAACAAGCGTTCAGACCAAATCTCCCTATACGATAAAACGATAGTAGTTATATGACGTTTATAAAATAATTAGGGGCATCCTAGTAACTCAGGAGTGCAGACTACTATTGTTTCTTTGACTAATTTTTTACACGTTGTTTTCCTATCAACTCCAAATTAGTTGACACGAAAAAGTCATGTTGACAATCTCAGTAGGTGCAGCATATCCAATAGAAATTGTGACGTAGGTAAAGGCCACCCAAAAAATTTCGTTCCATACAGAACGAAACAACAATAAGTTTCCATACAGAATGTTCATTTAGGTTCTGCGAGATTGACATAAACAACCTGAGTTTATAACCGATTGGGCTAGTGCTGAAGCGATAAAAATCACTTACGTACGAGGGGCTGATAATCTGTGATGCATCGCACTAGATATTTTTCTACGTGGACAATTTTTTATAAATCCCTGTAAAACGTGCGCCTCTGTAACGCTCCATCAAATGAGGAAAGTTGTGTGATGCGCCTCACCCGATATTTTGTTACGATTTCCCCTTCGATGAACGCAACACCTAACTGGCATTTTCCCAGGTTCCCGACAGATCTCGTTGTTGCTAAGCTAGGAATTGAAGAGGCAACGCTCGAGCCCGACGCTTTCCATGAAAGGTTAACCGCCAACCAACTCTGGAGAGTTGAGGCTTTTCGTGAGAAAATTAATTTTAGAAAAGGTTCGTTCCTCTCCGGATTCCCTATTTTGAGTTCGGTGCTTTCTCCCATTAGGAAACCGGACGCTCGGAGTAGGAAAAAAACGAAGTTTCGGGCTCCGAACGATTGAGGCGGCCTCACATGATGGGGCGAGCCTAATGACGTGCGCAGGGCGTACCGTAGGACGACACGCGACTATCGCGTATTATTCTTGTCGGTAACTTTTAAACCAACTTGGAATATACGTCACACCTCTATCCTCGTAAACCTCAACTTCATGAACTGAATAAAAAATTAACGAATTTTCTTTTCAGCGATTTTCTTTATGATTTAGGCCCTACTGAGTCCGTAAAACAATATTTGGGAAAATGGTCCGTGTCTCTGAACGTGATCAGCTCAAAATTGATATCTACCCGGCAGGTAGGAAGCCAAAATACGAGTATGAGGGAAATTCCGCGCAAAATTAACTACTGTTATCATAGCGATCACTACACCAAATATTTTTCGTCTCAAAAACGGCTTCAACGATTTCGATTAAATATCTTATACGGACAACTCCTTAATAGATGTCCCATCCACGGGACAATGACAAAAGCAGCCCAATAAATAACCAAACATATCTACGACAATCGATTTTAGCGCAGTTATTTTTCCTTATGAACTCCACCCACATGTTACTAGAATCTTCAAAAAATTCAGGTGGTAGTTCAACCAAGCACCAATTCGATGAGCCTTTATTAACGCTCATAAGATATGCAGGGACTTTTCCACACAGATACAAATTATTTCATCCGTTTGCTCCAAAATAGTGGTAAAAAAAAATTCAAATTGGCCGATCTTGTTATCAAAATTGGACATGAGAACCAACGTAACGCCGTTGAAAATTAAAAAATACAAAATCCGCGATACTTTTAGAACAGACCTATTAATATAAATTCGTCCGCAGTTTCGAGCAAATAAAATTATATCCCCATGCCTTGGCAGTATTTATTCGCATGTGTTCCTATTACGAGTTTCCTCCTTTCAGTTTGTCCTCTACTTTAAATAATTACACATATATATCGATACAAAGTCGGCTACGGCGCAATCCGCATTATTTCGTCACCGCGAACCTACGTGAGGTCTAAAAATATCAACAAACCAATAAAGGAAACGTTTTTTATAGGCCGTAAAACCACAGTATCACGTTTTTTAACCAATTACTTTCGTAACGTTCCCGCGCATAACCCCTCCCCCCACCGCTAACACTTCCACAACAGGCTCAAAAGCTTGTGACGACGACGGGTTTCGTTGTGGGGAAAATAAGAATTTCACGTGTCACGGTCTCATTAAAAGGCAGAAACATTTTCAAACTCCGAACAATGGAATCGGAATCGTCTTCAATTACATGAGGATGAAAATTACAAACGAGAGCCCAGTGGCTTGCGAAGAGGCAGTCGGACAGCAATGCTTGCTCTATTGAAAGGTTTTGAACGCAATTCAGACAGATGCGTCATTTAAGCGACCTTTGACACACCGCACAATCGCAATTGCGTCAAAAAAGGCGGATCGAACTTCTTCTTTTTTAGAACGATTACGTCGAAATCCGACATAAATTCACTTACTTTCCCTAGCTCTACGAGAACAACTCGTATTTAAGAGCAACGCACACTGCATACAACCATTCTGATGGTGAATTAAAACACCGGAACTGGTCTGCAACTGAATAGAACTGACGAAATAGACTACTTCATTGATGTTTTTCCAATGTGTGCGTTTTGTTAAGACATTTTCAGTGAATTATTTGCATCAACAATTACAGCAAACACACAACTGTACAATAAAACTTCAAACAACTGTACAATAAAACTTTAAAGAGGGGGAAAATGGCGAGAGGAGCACAATAAACTATCAAGAATTGCAATTAAAATTGATAGAGTTGGTTGGTTGTTCAATAAATTAATCAAACGACACAACGGCATTTTAATAGAAACCACTGTCTTCTTTTGGCTCGCCATTTTCACAACGTTTCCCCTCTAATTCCAAAACATTAAACGGGAACCTTCTTTAAAAATATCTGATGCGACGCACCACACCACTTTACTCCGTACATTCAGCTGTTTTTATCGCTCTACCAACTAATCTAATTCCTCACTCATTTCCTAAGTAGAACCTAATTTAACGTTTTACGTAAACTCTTAGCGTTTGACGTTCCGAAATTTATTGAGTTCCTCCTACTGATGCCACGACCTTTGTTGTGTAGTGAGTACACATATGACCCTATCAACATGATTATTTTGGAAGATTCGCGTTTACTGTTTTTGAATTATCCAGTAAAAACTGTGACAAATGCAAGTACACAAAACGACAGTAGTCCGGATTCCGGACTTTCTAAGGTTGCTCCTAATTATATTGAAAACATTATTAAATTTTACCGTATAGTCTGTTTACCAGTCTATTGGATTTATAAGGAACCCCCGGAGTTAACATTGTTACACAAATGTTTGATCATTTATTTGTGAAAATATTAAATTACAATAGTACTAGCTGAAGTTAATAACACAAAAAATATTATCAAAACCATTAGAGCCAGTTTCCAGACAAAGTAGTTGCTAATTTGATCACTGCGATAACTATAGTTAGCTGTGGAGTGATGGTGATATGCAGGGTAAATATCGAAATAAAGCCGATTTGGTTCGGTCGTTCTCTCTCCCCCACGGTCGGGTTTTTGGGGGGTTTCCCATCTTAATGGTATTTTTCGGACTTTGAAGCCTTTGGAAAATAAACTTAGTCAAGTAAAGACCATGCCCGTATTCATGGTCCCGTAAATTATCTTCACACTGGTAACTCAATGTCTTGACATAAATAGCAACCCTACAAATTCCGGAACGTGAATAACTAATTGTTTGTGTGAGTAGAAAGTCAAGTTATTCCAAGTACATATAAACTGCGTGAAAAATAATATCGTACTAATTGCTAAAGCACAAAAATCGCGGAATGTACGAAGGTCTGTGGAAAGTTGTGAGGCTTTACGTATTGGCATTTCCTAATCTGACGAAGTAAGTTATCCAATCGACAGAAAGCATCAGGCCTGATAGCGTCTCATCAATTTTCTTAGCCCTAAGCACATTCAACGAGTCTTATCGCTCTGCCATCTAACATTTATCATCACTCAGCACACGCGAAGAATATAACGTTCCAATAGCGCAAAATTGGGTCCTGTGATGGCGTAGATTGACGAACAGTAATGTCCCATCATATCGTACTGCAAATAGTTCCACTAACCAGTTACCCACAAGAACCGGCAGAAGTTTATTAGATTTCAACCAGTGTGGGTAATTATTTGGAACATCAACGCAGTTTTTTGAGGAAGGTGTGTAGTAACTGTTCTGAAATTATGAGGGAAACAAGTTTGTGCATCGCAGAATTTAGTAGGTTGCTCCTAATTATTTATCAAACTGCCAGCGTCGGTTTATTGGACGGACAACGTGATTTTTACTGAAAATCTTGGGTGAATGTTTATTAACTTATACTGCCGCTCTCATGGTAACATGTTCAACTGTTCCGAACTACCGATACGAATTATTAAAGTAATATCGTCGGTTCATAGTGCGGGAAATATATCTGGCGGGAAGTTTCACCCTCCACAACCCGTGTGAACGCATTTTGGCGGAAACATTTATTTAAAACAAAAAGGTTGGCAACAGTTTGCCGAAAGCATCCCATAAGTTTGATCAAAAATCATTAAATCCGTTTTTTAGAAACTGTTATCTATCGTTAAAGGCGAATCTTATTTTCCGACGCGTCATCGCTTTTGTCAGCGAAGGTTGCGAGGAACAAAATACAGGCCGTCGTGCTATTACAAAAATAGTTGTAATCAACGAAAGTTAGGTATTGATTAGTAGAAGATACTTGAAAAAGTTTGATCGACATCGTTCCAGCCGCTTTCAAGAAAAATGTGAAAACCTCTCATTTCGGTTAGGTAATCGGGAAGGGAATCATCGATTATGCTCAGAACTGAAGCAGCACTCGTGTGACACTCATGTACTGGCTATTAAATTCACTGCGCAATGTAAGCGCACGGTGGCCTCCAAAGAGGCTTCAACGCCATAGTAAATTTCAATCATCACGACCTACGCTCGATCTCTCGGGGTGTAGCTTTCAATTGAGTTTTATGAATACAGTAAACCAGTATCGAAAAATGAGGACTTACCTCTCCGATGACATACTCAACGTCCGGTGCATCGGCATTTTTCCTGCAAAACAAAAGACACTTGTTCTGAAAAGCAAACGAACTGGTTGACGTTGAGGTACTTCAAGGTTAATTGATGGATACGCAGCACTAACCGAATTTTACCAAGTATTCTAACTAGTTACACTGAAAAATAAAGCTACCACAATCATTAAACAGCTGGTGCGAAATACCGCACAGCTTTCTGCAACCACAGTGAGTTCAGATATACATTTACTGCAAAAATATCAAAAACGTTAAAAATGCTCCTTTTGCTCCGCAGCCCTATAAATCCTGCTCACCGAATGTGAGCTGGGATCTTTATACTGCAGAAAAGTTAGGTACTGAATATTAGATGATTAATTTGGAACTTCTTTCAGAAACATTGCAAATGAACAAAAAACGAGTCCATTCGGCCCGATCGTGATCATGCAGCTACAGAAACGCCCAGAAATTGGTGTTTTTTTTTATCAGAGGAAAACTCAATTTTTTGCTCAACCTAAACGCAAAATTTATTACGTATTAAAACGACGCGAGCTCCACAATAAATTGCCAAAACTTTTGATCGAAATCGACGACTTTAGTATTTTTCCCTTATAACAAATACTATCAAAAAACATTAATCTACTATTAATTCTTGATAGGCTTATTTCTTTTCCTTCTTATTCTTAACTTTGCTAAGGCCAACGATGATCCAAACAAGAAAAAACTATAATATAAAATTGTCATTCGCGCAATGGAACAAGATAAGCACAATACAATCTAACGGTATAATTCCAGTAATGGAATTGTAGGAATAAAACTTCAAAAAGTTAGTCAACAAAAGGACGTTAGTTTGATTCCTGATTTTCTACGGTTGCTCTCGCTAATCTTCTAACCAATACTAAATTTGCAGCAAGGCAGCTTATTTTACTGCTACCATAATTGTTTTTAGAACCTTAGCGTCAAATGAGAGAGATTTATAAGGAAAAAATAGCACTAAAATTTATTTAAAAAGAAAACTACTAAAATCCAGTTTTGACAAACATGTTTAATAATTTATTGTGCTGCTCTAGTCATACTTCCACGGATGACAATTTTAAATTATCGTCGCGTCATTTGAATTTGCTCACACAAAAATTTAATCAAAATCGTCATAGCAATCTCAGACAAAAAAAATTTATGTTTTGATCACTACAATTACTGTAGTTGATTCGACCAATTTCGCTCCTACCTTTATTCACCCAAGCTTCGTTAGAAAAAAAGATTTAACAGCATTCATTTTGGGGGACTTTTTTTCACATATCTGACCACAGCGCGATGTGTGCACGTTGGTATTCGTGAGGAATAATATACGAATTTCTTGCTCAAGAAACAAGATAAACTTTCCTCATTTGCTACCCCGACTCTACATTTACCGGCATTGGAGCCAGATGTTGAATTGCTCTGTTAGTTCACAAGAAACCGACGTCATAAATATCTTGAGTTGAGTTTTCTTGTTCCCATCGATGTTATATAACGAGAGCTATTAAACTACACCGGAAGCTAATCTACCGGGGGTAATTATTAGTTGACGAAAAAATAAAAACTTTACGATGCCCTAATCCAACTCCACAAATGTAATTGACCAATTGATATTATCTCAGGGCGACAAATTGTTGTCAGCTCTATCGTCTCGAGGAGCAATCGAAAAAGAGTCCGAACGTCAAGGTTGACAACCAATTCAAGAATTCAGGACGGCAGATTCGTTCAGGGGATAGAAAATTATGCTGGCGTACGTGAAGGTCAACGAGAGGGAACCGAAATCGCTCCGTCATGCACTGACAGCGTTAATTAAGTGGTCAGTTGATTCGATTAATCTGCCTAAATATAAGTCCACAATTTCATTTCTAATTGTTTGAACCATTCAACGTGGAGAACGAGAAATCTTAAGACAATCCTTAAAACAAGATGTTTTGTTCGACTTGCAACCAAAGCGCATAATTTCGGAAAACTTGACTTACCTCGTCGGCTTCTTTTGAGAATTTAACTTGTTGCGAAGCACCCAGAGGACAACAGCCGCGGAAGCGACACCAATCGCGTTATTTCTCGTCGCAAATTTACTCAAATTGGTCATTTTATATTATATTTAGCTTTACTTAAATACAAATTGGACGCACTCGTGAACCAACATAAATGGTTTAAAGAAGCGTTTAGCGGAGCTCATACGAGCCGTACTAATCGGGACGAAGTCATTGACTGTCGGGTATAACAGGGGAGAAAAGGCGAGATATTGTTACGACACGGACGCGAAATGCCTGGAAGATAAGTCGGAAATGATTTGGGGGAAATTACGGCTATCAGGAAACGTATCAGACCACCTGTTATCGCCTTATCTACGCTCCCCTCCATGTTAGCCGTTTATCCCTTTTCCGTGGCTTTACTTATTCTTCTTCGTTTTCTTTGTTTAGATAAGTACCTGAAAAATAAGAAACCCCGTTTGTGAGTACACATGCCCAATAGCTGTTAAAAAGTACCATACAAGTTTCCCCCATTCCTGTCACTAAAGATATAGGTCTTTATGTTCATTCTACACATAACTAAATATCCAGGGCGGTGCACATAACTTTTCTCAGCTCACGTGCATTAAGCGATTTGTGTTAACACTACTAACACACATCATGTTTATACGAACTCGGAGGAAAGTAACTCCTTGTTCCATGAAGGAGCGCTTAAGACGCGGGAGTTCAAAAAATTTGATATTTTGATCACTATAATTAGTTTTGAGCAGATTTTACTATACTTAGTTTGGGGTCCTGTGTTGATTTGCAGGGTAAATATGAAGCTTCTGCCTACTCGGTTCAATGGCTTTCTCCCAATCACAGTTGTAGACACTCACCCATCACACATTTCGTAAAACCTTTTTTTATTGAACTCAATGCCCTTGAACGTCTGAAGAAAGACTTTACAGCGAATTATCTAGCTTTCTGTCCTATTCCATAGGGCTAAGGAAAGTAAAAACCCCCTATAGAGTACAAAATGTAAGCACTAGTTAAGTTTGAAGTATCCTTGAAAGCTTGATTAAGATCAGTAGTTATTTTTGTGAATGTTTGGAGAATCTCGCTTTCTGATATATCATGGCTTATAACTTCGATCAATGGGGGGTTACTCGAACGAGTGAAGGGGCAAAACGTGTGGTATAGCTGCTAGAGAAGACACACCATAAGTATGATCAGCCAGACCCATTTACTGCTGAAAAATCAGAAAAGTAAAAAAAGGCAAGCAGAACATCAAATGAGCGAGATCAACTGGCTCACCCTTTCTCCCACAAATCTTACTACAGGCACACAGATATTTTGATTCATTTCGAATGTGCGCGATTGGACAGTATGCATCTGCCGGAAGTACACTCTCCACTTTGGCCTAATTATATGCACAGTACTGGTGTAAATAGTAATAGAAAACAACACACTACCACTTCGGTATTTACAAATAAATAAACATTTAGAAAACCACTAGGTCAAAATTTGAAAGTTAAATTTCGTCCACAAGAAAAACACGATACTCCCATGCTCACTTGCAGAATATAACTCACTCGGTCTTATTTTTCTGTTCGTTATCAAGTTCCACAGCTCACAGGTTTCAGCTTCTACACTTGCATGTACTTTGTCAGCTGTAGCAGGTTTCAGCTTCTATACTTGCATGTATGAAATGACAACTCACGCTTCACAATTCATTGAACTAAATGGCGAGAAAATCGAAGAGAAGCGGTGTTTCTTACCTGAACACAAAGATCTGTTAGTAACTGTGGTTTAAGCTCGATACGTGCAACCATACAGACACAGGCTGGAAGTTCGATTTATTCCCAGAACCAGTCTGTGAATACGCTGCCTATTATATTATATAAAATAGAAGGGAATGTAATTCGGGGGGGGGGGGGTGTACTGGAGTTATAAGGCAAATACTGAGAAAAAAGTTAGTCAATGAACCGACACTAGTTTGAATTCCGAAAATTATCGAGTTACCTCTTATTTTCTCACGACTATGATTAAATTTCCTTCATACGGGTGATAAATTGAACTACTAGCACGACTTATATGAGAACGCTACTAGCTTTATGCAAGAGGGATTCATATGGAAGAAATACTAAAATCGGGTTTCGTCAAAATTGTTGATAATTAATCATGATACTCTATGTATTTCCATAAATGGAAATTTTATGGTACTGTCATGCCATTTAGAACAAAAACAAAAATCATAACTTTTGTAGCCGTTTTTCAGGAAAAAAACAACTTCTTTTATCACTATAGTAAGTTTCGGGTAGAATTTGCTAATCATTGTTTGTCCCTTGATGAACAGCAGGCTACATGTAAAATTTGATACTACAACAATTCTTCTGCAATTTCGTTCACAAACCGTTTTCTCGAATGGTGTTTTTCAGACTCAGAAGCCTTAAAAAACTCAATTTTTTTCAGCTGATTTCATAACTTTTCTTCTTAGTTCATAGAACCACAAACAGTATAATCACTAATAAAATTACAAGTACAGTAGATCCATGTGGTCACCAGCATGCCAAAGAAGATAATGTTACTGTTTAGATAAGAGAATGATGCAAAGCTGGTACACTGTTTCTCGTCCCCGCACACTCAACTTACCATTGGCACAAAAGCGATAGATAAAGAACCAATCGAAGACCTACATGCAGTGTAAACAGAATTAGAAATACTCTGCAACAAACGATCGAACTTCAAGAACGATATTACTCATTCTCCACTTCTCCCCACTGAAGAAGCAGACTGCCTTTCATTCTCTGACACATAATACGCACACAGTCTACAGCTGTATTTCCCTAACCTAACACCAACACAACCCTGAAATCGGAAGAGAAAAAAAAGGCGACAAATCAAGGAACGAAAGCAGGAAAAATATATTTTGTCAGGCTCGTCTAAGTCAACAATTCAACGAGAAGCGGATGATGAACAACAAACTTGACAACTCAAGTTGCGCGACATCCTCACCCTATTTCAAAAACACAAGAGAACCCTTTTTTCTCGTTCTCGTCACAACACCAATTTGGGAACAATATCAAATATCACGCGCTAACAACGCAAAACTCGATAAACAGCAATGAAACGACGTGAAGAAACGTGACACGTCTCAAACTACCACAACTTGAGTAGTTCACACTTAAAGTGAGAATTTAGTCAAAATCAACGGCTTAATAGGAGAAGTAAAGGACGCCTGGGTCAAAACGTCCTGAGCGCTGGCAGTCAATTTTTTCATCGACAGTCAATAAAATACAGACGTACTAACATGTGGAAGGGTTACGAGGCGAAGCGACGGCACTCAATGAGAACAGGCGAAGCCGATACAAAGCACAAAGAGAAACAAGAAATAATGTTATATCATGAATTTGTTTTTGTTTCTCAAATCAACTTCTCACAAATTCCGCTTTAGGTCAAAAAAGGGAAGTTATTTATTCTTTTTCGACTTCTTCTTGTTTCTCCCGTTTCCATTTTGGGTATAGAGAGAGTTGAGTAGATCTTCAATGTCGGGCTCTGGTCTGAAACAACACAAACTCTGTTAGAATAAAAAAAAGCACAATGCACAACCCAATTCATCAATGCCAAACATCATCGAGCTGAATTCAGGGATTACATGGGATGTTCTAAGGTATAAAAATGGCCAATCTAAGTTCACTCACTAACAATTCATTTCCGTTATGTTTTGCACCAGTTCTTTTGCATCGTTTCTTAATTTGTCAAGGTTATTTTAAAACATCATCGCTGTAAGTCCTAACTCCTGAATCTCTTCATAATATTATTGTTCCATATGTGTTTATATTCATCTCAACAACTTTCAGCCTGTTCTTTATCCAATTTTTCTACGTATCATGTGAATTTCTCACAATCGACATGGTACTCCTTTTTTGGAATAATTCTGATGATCCCTCCTCGTCATTAAAATTTAATTCAAAGAGTTCACCACACACCTGAAGCATAGCATCCATCTTAGTGACTGAGACGGATCAGCACAGCGAGCGAATGTATTAAAGGGCTTGTACACAGATGTATACACTTGCCAAGGCTTTGTGCTTCGCTGTAATTTGTCCGATGTGGCCGTATGGATGCAAATGCAGGTCAGTGCAGGCAAGACGCAAATAAAAAGGATACGTAGTAAGGAAATCGGGTCCTAAGGGTGACACTTCCAGTTCCATGAGCAACTGTGTTGCAGTCAGATTTAGACGAGACAGAAATCGTGTAAGGGCAACTAAACCCACCCTCTAGTTAGAGCTGGGGTCGAATTGATAAAGTATTTGCTGAATGCGTTTTATTGCTTACGCTATGAAACACTTACGGGGGATTGTGCTGAGGAGCTCTGCCCATAAGGACGCGATACTGAACTGAATGAGAGTCAGGCTTGACTTTTTGAATGGTGTTTCCTTGGCAGTTGGCCCATTGGGTTATGTCGTAGACAGCACCTTCCATACAAGCGTAGTAGCGGACTCCCCACCAGCCCCAACCTCTCGACTCAGCCCACATGTCGCCCTTAAAAGTTAAAACAAAGAAACAGAGCATGTTATCAAAGCGACGAGAACCACGTGTGAGGTGATGCAACAATCCAAGGTTTGTTCACACCAAAACAACTATGCCTTTTGACGAGAGTGAGCATACCTGAGGTGTTCAAATAGAAAACAATGTCGTTGTAACAGATCTAGTCAGGTTCATGAGTGCCAGAGGGAAGTCACAGTGAACGCCGATATAATAATGTAAATAGTTAAATCAGGTGTGCAATAGTTACAGGACAGCGTTCGTAAGCAGCGTTTTACCCCACTGAGGAACACTATGACAGGCAAGCAACGAGAGTGTACTGGTGCACAGATGTGATTTCAAAGTGCACCCTCACCCTGAATACGCAATAAAAAAGTGAGTTTCAGGCACGAGTCAAAGGATTTGAGACACAATGGTGTCCACTACCATTCAAAGTGAATCTACTCCTGGTATTAGACAGGCAGCACTCCAAGCGCCCAATGAAGGGCTCTTGCGCCAAGGTGCTGTAATAGATGAGTCCCATTTGTATTGTAAGAGCCAGCAACTGTGTATCAATAAAGACAGACAAATATCTGGTGTGGCACATCACACAACTTCCCTCAGTTCATATGAATTTGCTAAACAGCATTGCACGTAGAAACTGGTACTACCAAATCCTCGAATTTATTGGGCTGCTGCTACTTATGCCACGACTTTAACACCTCATCGTATAGGAAGTTTATTGGACTTCCAACCTGATTATTCTGAGTACGCTAGTACCATATGAGTGGAATTTATGAGGAAAACATGCGCTAAAATATATTTTCTTCAACATTGTAAACAATTCATTATATTTCTATCATCATTTTCCCCATAGATGAAACATTTATGTTATTCTTAAATATTGGCGTCCCATGTTTATTGGCCGGCTAAATATGAAACTTCCGCTTTCCCTCAGGTCTGTTTCCTTATTTGATGACTGTTCCTAAACCCTCGACGAGGGTTATATCAGTCATTCCGTTTTCTCTCAATCGCGTTCACAGACACACACAGGCCACTTTCTCAGGGGTTATTTTTTATGTTTCTTTTTAAGGAGTCAGAAGCCCCTAAAACGTAATGATTTGACAGACAAACGTTAAAAATGTTTGTTCAACCAATTACGTAACCAAACCTGACAGTAGATGACTAAGGCAATGAACATAAATCGCGGCAGTTGGCATTAAATACCACACTCAAGAAGTTCAAACGGACGACCTTGGCCATGAGAGTGCACAGGGGGATAACGCCTGTGAGCACAGGTAGGCAGACAAGGGATAACTGGAGAAGGTTGCTGACTGACTCATTATTGAAAGCCTTGGGTCAACCCAATTAGGTGTGGAATATTGCAGGAACATCATGATCAAGGAAGATATGTATTTCTGTGCATCTCCATTTCCTCTTCTTCAATGCCCTCTGTCCCTTTCCATACTCAGTAATACTCTGATTAGTTCAACGGCGTTCAAGAGAAGCCCATCGATGGACAATTGGAAACTGATTTGTGGAAGGCTCTTGACAAGCCAATGTTCTTCACAATTTCAGCCAGTTTACAATATCATTTGACCATGGACAGATCTGCTATATGGCTCTGCCTGTGTGGAACTGCCGTGAATATTTGCCAGTTACCCTCGTGTCTATTTGCTTAGCTATATCCACCTACTTTGTTTCTCCACTCCTTCCATCTATTTGTTTTTCTTAGACCTACGAAGTAGAATTCAGGAAAGTAAGCAGTTGCTGTCTAAAAATGTAGACAAACCAGTCAAACATAAACATGGAACGTACCTCCTTAGCTGAATGATGAATTTTGCACTGAGCACAAAACCGTGCTGCATAGCTGGGCCTGACAGTCATTTGACGTTTGTGGCGCTTACCGCAATTGTTGCACCTGCAAAGAAGTTCAGAACTCCAGTGAGAAGAGTATCGCATTCCAAGACATCAATTTCAGATCCAATTGTCAACTCAATGCAGAACTCTAGAAACTGGTTTTACTGGTTTTTTACACTTTTTGGCAATAACCTTAGTGACTTGACAGAAGCAGTGTAGAGTGTATTGATGAGAAGCATTGATAATCCATGAAAGATACGATTTCACCATGGAAGGGGTCACTCAGGGCTTACTGGGACGAGGAAATGTGGTACAACTAATGCTGAAATAGAGGCTTTGTTAATGGATGTGAAATATGGGCTCAAGAGATACTTATGTGAGCGTTGTTACGTCAGCTTAGAGCAGTTTCCACTCTACTGGCTCTCTAATGAGCCGCCCCAAGTGCAAGAGGAAAAGGAACACTAAAGCCTTTGATTTACAAATCACATTCTTGGTAACACAGAATCATCACTCCGGAGAATTGTACATTTTCAGTGGCGCCTACAGCATTTCCTCTATTACGGGTCAGTTTCCTTTTCGAAATAAATATTCTGAGAGTTGCATGCAATTTCTCAGCATCCACGGACACCTGTGGAGGTAAAGCTGATTGTCATTTAGCCAGTCTCAGAGTGGCGAGCTGTTGACCATGTGTCACAACATGGACGTTTGACCCAAGGGAATCCGAAGCAACTAGGGGGAGTTCTTAATCTGCTTTCCCACCTGATATAACTATTCATTTGGGTGGCCAGTTTCAAAGGAAAAGATTTCAGTGGGCACTTTTTTTGTCATCACCTTCTTCGCAAACTGGGTAAAGCAGTTAAAAGCTTGCTTAGCAGCAGTCAAAGGTGGAATGTTTGGCTGCTCTTCCAACAACCGTCGCGTACTGTTGTGGAACTACAGTGGATCAACATGTGGTTTCTTGTTTTTCGTTTGCTCTGGAGGCGCAAGATGTGCAGGATGGAATGTCTTCAAGAGAAAAGAAGTTTGGTAAAACCATGCATTGAAGTCAACATATCCTGTAAGGTAACCCACAGGTGGTTTGGCTCAACCCACTTTCCCCAAAGCAGTTCACGACTGTGGGGAAAAACTTACACATGCCGCGTCCCTATGAAGACGATTCCCATCTCGTATGCCTAATGCCCTCATATAGTATGGCAAGTTTTCGTTCAGTGGAGAGGTCTATACGAAGTTCAGCCCAGAGCTGGAGTAGCTCGTTCTTCACTCCCCATTTGTCCCTTGACCTAATAACTGGCCAGTGATCACTCAAAGTGCTTCAGTGAATGCTGTTGTGGTTCACAGGAGTACAGCCCCCCCCCCCCGTTCTTCGTTCATTGTCGCTTTAGAACGTCTATTACTTTGTCCGAAGGTATAAATGATACAGGTTTCGGTTTTACCACTCTGTTCAGTACGTGGAATCGTTATTATACATCTTAATGCGCTTTGTTGTAGTTTAGTGTACAACTGTGTCTCTCGCAACGGGTTTTCTGCACATTCTGTATTACGGATTTTGTCAATTCATGTGATCGCTTTATCCAAATAGTTGGGACTGTCGTTTTGCTCCTTTACGAAAGCTTCAAGCTCCTTTCATCCGCAGTACACTTCCGGCCTAGAAAGACATTCACCCAATTGAACAAAGGCTTACAACATACTCCTTCTGGCAGACCTAACCGAGTTATAAGAGGCTAAACTCCAGACGTTTCATTAGTGAATTGAAGTGTTCCATTTCAACCGATTTACCTTATGGTATTTGCAGCGTACTCCATTTTCTCGTGAAGCTGCGACAGAAGGTCACTCAATTCACTCCAAGCTTGCTCCACTTGGTTGGTCTCTGCCACATATCTGTCGTAAGCTGCCCTTTTGTTCTAAAATTCGAAACGATATTGAGTACAATCAACATTAACAAGAAAGTAGGGCACGAAATGAGAGGCAGTAAAAACTAACTGGTTCGGCGATGAGATCAAAAGCGTGAACGAGAATTTTGAACGCTTCTTCTGCTCCAGGTTGGGAATTTTTATCTGGGTGGACGAGGAGAGCTTGACTTTTATAGTATTTCTTTATCTCTTCGTCAGTACAAGTACTTGTTACCCCAAGAATACTAAACAGAAGAGCAATACGATATTTATTTCGTTGGATTAGTCAGAAAATACGGCTAGTGAACAACTGTTATGATTTGGCGCCAATCACCTGTAAGGGTCTTTTCCTTTGCACGATAAAAGACGTTTCATCGCCTCTTCACCCGTCGTCGGTAAAGTGATATTGTGCGCTAGAGAGCCTGGAAGTGGATGAGATTCAACAGGGGGTTTTTTGGGAAACTTTCTCTCCTTCTTCCCCCACCATTTCCACCGTTTGGAGACGCTGTAGAAGCCCGAGCGAGCAGCGCCCAGCCACTGAAACGTTTTGTTGCAGCCTTCAGTGAACCTGAAAAATGTATTCAGAAATGTCAAGTCCGGTGGCCAAACAAGAAAAAATTGCCTATGGAGATAGATGGTTTTTGAAAAATACAAAAATAAGCCAGCTGTTCGTGAGTCAAAGATTTATTCACATTTGTTTCATGTTTTTGAGCGTTTTGTGTGTACCAGGATAAGGGGGGGATAAGGGATCCCCAACATACGCACTATTAACAAAACTCTTATTCATTCGCTGCTCACTGCTTCCCACTCCTTAACGTAGGAGGAAGCCTTCAATTTCAATTGTATTTTTTACTATCCCTTTTCAACAAGATTTTCGTCAATTGTCGTATTGAAGAACCTTCATCCCAACGAATTAACATTCATTTCAACTAATTTTATTTTATTTTCTCCTCAACTTCAGGATAACCTTATTTTAACTGTACATAAACATTCGTTGTTAGTTAATGACAACGTAAATAGATCGATTTTAGTTTCACTCGCTGATTTTTAGATAGTCGAGTTCTTCACTCGGCGAATCTCGGTATATTTAATCATCTACAACTCCTGGTTTGTGAAGTGTAGGTATTTTTATTTGATTGTTTCACGAATGTTAGGGGTCGATATTTCATTAAGCAGCTGATGTAGCGATTTGGGCTCCTAGCAGGGAGCAGGGAGATTTGAGATCTCATTCGTCGAGACAAGTCCGTCTTAATGTTTACTAAGTTTATCCTAACAATTTCAGACTAACCTACGAAACTTTGAGTAGCAATCTGAAATGATCGTTAAAAAGCCCTCAACCAAGTGTTCCAAGGCCAAACTTAGGTCATTATTTCAACTTTTTCTAGAAGCCATTTAATCTAATTTTCTTTTGATTAAATATAAAAATGGATTAAACGTAGATTTCATCTATCTAGTACTCCTCAATTCTAAACAACGAGATTCATATTTGGTTAAATTTCAGCTAAGGTTGTGTTTAGCATTTTGTGTTTCAATTATTTATTTTGAGTTTTGTGCACACACAGTGAATTGTAAGACCAACGTTCGTAAGACCAACGTTCCTAAGAACCACACGAGTAGCATACCTAAGCAGCACCTTAATGGAAGGGGGAGGCGGGGAGTTGTACACAAAACGCCGTCCAGGTAGTATGAAATGATCAGAGAATTTCATCACTTACATGAGAATGAGGAGAGAAGTTGACATGGCAGTGACGTCCCAAAGAAGATTGATGAGCCAGGAGGCCATATACATGAAGTACACAGACACTTGCTCTTTCCATTTTCTTGCCAAAGCACCTATAACAGGAATTAAACAAACATTCTGAACACTTGCATCGTTACTGGCTGAAACATAAAAGTTAGGATCGTGTTTTATGTGCACTTTGCAGGTCTGGGTCTTGGAAATTTTGCGAGCACAAGAGCCAGCGTCTGTTTAATTTCAAACAAGAAAATGTCTATTTTACTGCTACCCCACCGTTTTTTATACTGATCAAACTCGAAGTTACGAAAAGCACCGCTAACTACCCACCTATCACCTTGTTGTTTTTTATTTTTAATGCAGATGTCTGCAGTTTTCTTTCCATAAACGCTTCTGGGGTTGCTTCAGCCACGTCTGCAATCAAGAACACTGGCTTGGCGTCAATCGGAAGAGCTTCCAAAACGTACGTGAATCCCACTATTTCCTACTTTTCCTAGTATATTCCTTTTTCGAGTGCTTCATGCAACAGCCAGAACAACATGGGTCGTATTTCCTCATATACTGGCGATTCCTTATTCACTGACCCTCGTGTTTCTAGTATTTTCTGGGTTATTTTCGGTCCATACTGCCCAGTAAAGTATGAAAATAGGGGTTTTCGACGAATAACTTTCAACAGTTTTTTTTTTTAGGAAATAGTTGCCACAACCGTTGCACAAGATCGTTGGTGTAGAACGCATGATTGAAACTAATTTCAGCTCACCTGAGCTATTAAAATTTCCTTTAAAACGTAAACGAAATTTCTCGACCTAACTAACGCACTATGGACACCATGGTGGAAACAGCAATGAAACCTGATACGGTGAACAGAGCGAGCAATGCTTCGTCCAAATAGGCTCAAATTGAAGACACACATGAACTGAAGATACGATATCCTTACCTAGCCTTGTGATGACGGAAAGGACTTAAGGCAAGTAGTGGGAATAACTGCAAGACACTGTCAGAACGGTCCACAGGGGTTGTGGCAAGAAGTTGCGAGAGAGAGTTGTGCATTGATGTTACAAAGTGGTTGGCTGAAGCTATACCCTCCCGAGTAATGCGTTTTTCCAGTGTTTGGATGTAGCGGCTGATAATTAACTTACTCGTAGATTACTCGTATTGTTTAGTGTCGTGCCACGTGATTAAGTCTGTGATATTTCTTAAAATTCTGCATTCATTCAATTCATCCTTGTGCCCACAATTATAAATGGAGTTCGGAGCGAAGAAGGCAAGGTTCTTGAACATAGTCGCTCTCGTTTGCCAGGGTGCGGTGAAAAATATAAGTCGCACCCCTCAATGCAACCCTACCAAGTCCTGCCCCAGTGCCAGAGACTTGATAGGGAGCGCTTTTTGGTCTTTAGTACATCTTTTCCGGGGGCAAACATCAAAGCATTCCTGTGGAAGCAGGGCACAGACCGGTGAAACATTCGGACAAGCACAATAGAACTTCAGGATGCGGTGCTAATCCCAAAAGGGACAGTCAGAGTTCAATAATAAACATAATAACCGCCTCCCCCACCATGTACATTCATTGACTTCACTTCTGCGGAGAAGAGCTTTAATAAAAACAACGCTTACCCAAGTTACTACTGCGTTTCCGATAGGTCCGCTGAGTTCGCTTGTTGTTACTTTTACGATTGCTGAGTGAAGATCTTTCATTTTTGCTTGCTGAACCTACAAAGAATATTCAGAATATGTTTTATTCTGGTGATTGCATACATAACTTTGATATAATAGTGTTGAACAAAAGGATATGTTTGATGCAAGATGGTTCTCAAAAACTCCTCATTGGTTTCCTCAACCTGGAGTCTTAAAGAACGCTTCATACCAAAATGGTTTGTCCCTGGCTATTTCCTTTCTGCAGTGGTCCTCTTCTCTTTACACTACTACGCTCAAAGATATTGTTCCGAAAAACAATAAAGTCAAGAATGCTACTGTGAGCTTTTCATACAGGCACAACACGTTCTTCAGCACAGACTCGATGTACAACTACCACTAGGTCAATCAACTGTCAAATTGAAAGATAACATAATAAGAGCAATTTAAAACCGCAATTGGCACACAAGAGAGGTGATATTTATTTATATGTTAATCTAGGAAGGGTTTCCGCTATCCAGAGTTAACAACAATAGGAGTACCGTGGGGAGAAAGGGAGCTTAGTAAACACAGCTACGCTTTCTTCACGATTTTCCCAGAGACAAAAGAAAAAGATCATTATGTCCCCACTCACAAGAGAAACTTTTCTCAGAGCTCCACCATGAATGGAATTGACTCTATGCTGTCTATACGCTTTACCTATTCGATTTAAATGTCCTTAGTATCGATACTCAAACTTTTATCATATTTTCATTCACATTCATTCTTTATTTGTCTTTGATCTTTAACATATTGCAAACATGTTTCTATGAGCACGAGTTCCTACAAATGAGCTCTCTCGAAAGGAGTTTGTCATTGCTTACTGATCCGCTATTTGGCCACACTATTGTACATATAGTCTGTGCTGACCATCCTCCTGGAAACTCCCCTTACGTGGAACTACACGAAACAGAAACTGTGGCGAATACATGTACGCCATGCTCAAATAGGAGAATGTTAACTCATTGGCAGACTCTCCCATCCTTTAATCAAAGATCTTTCGAAGAACACGCTTCTTGTAAGTACAATCCAAAACAACTTTTATGAAAATATAAAAATCATTCATCATTATCAAAAATCGTTCATTAAAAAGAAAAATGTCATAATATGGGTCTACCTTTCCTCTCGTCCCGTAATTTTGGCTTGCTGGGAGGCCTCTCCACATTTGCCTTTGTCAGGTTGGGGCCCAGGTTGCTCTCAGACAAATCCTCCTGATGAGAGAGTTTGATCTCTGGCTCCTTGTGACCATTGCCGACCTTATCTTCTTTATCTGGAGCTTAACAACCACAGGAATTCATAATGGTATACTGTTAATGACTGTTTCACATACAATATGAGAGTAAATATCATTAATAAAACGATGAAGATGATACACACAAAATAAATTACCAATTTTGACAGGTTTGCTCGGTTTCTTCTTCTTTTCCTTTTTCTGTTCCAGAAGTTTTGGCTGGTAAGGAGCGAGTTCTTCAGTTGACGACCATCGCCTGGCAGGCAACTTCACTTTTTCCACCAGAGTCTCTTCGCTGCCACTTGAATTTTGACGTTTCAAACAGTTGGGAGTTTTCGGGCCTTGAAAAAAGGGAGTTGATTACTTGGGGGAAATGTACAGCTGGCTGGTTTATTCAATTACAACTTCTCTTTAGTCAGACGGTACTGCGTATTCCTTTATTTAATTTTTGGTCCAATTTTGCAACAGTCATTTTATTGCAAAAGCCAATAAGATCTCCATGTCTTGGTGTTCCATGTTAATTTGCAAGGTGGATAGCAAATTTGAGCCGATTTGGCTCAGCCTTTTTCTCTCAATACTGTCTATGTTTAGGGCTCACCAGGTATAGACGAGAAGAAAACTCAAAACCTTTTTGTCAGCCGATTAAATGCACTTTCTTTCTAACTTCGTAGGGTTAAGGAAAGTTTAAGGGATTCGTCCTCTATGGGCCCATGAAGCTCCTGCGTGAAATTTAGGTCTGATATACCTCTGCTACATAACTAGGGAGATGGGTAGGAGGTTAGTATGCGCCTTCTTTTGCAAGGTTTGATTGTTAGATTACATTCCTGAATTGGTTCTACCAACTCACTTTTCCTCTGGACAGGTGACGAGAAATGCACATTATACTTACCCGCAGGCTGAACAGTCATTTATCAAAAAATAGTAATCTTCTTTAAAATGTTGAAGGTTATCACACTGTACTCTTCACCAAAACCCGAAACAGCGAAACGTGGCAGAAAATATGAATGCCATTTACCTGCACTAGAAGGAATTTTTCCAGCAACTTTTTTGCTTCCTTCGAGTTTTGGCTTGACAATATCAGGGTTGCTAGTTGGTTTAGAGGCAGTTTTGGTTGTCGGCGGAGGAGTTAGAGGAGGAGATTTAGCCAAGACGTCGGAGTAACTCGGGCGCATAGGCCTCACCTGAGGAAAATACAGACATTTGTTTGAGCATGATGGAATATCGAGGCGTTGAACATATTATCACGATTCAACTACCAGAATTGAGATTACACGGCAGATTTAGCTGAATGCCGGAATTTAACCATAATTGGTTGCAATGCATGTGCTGAATACTTCCTCCAGGGTACACTTTTAATAAGCCGCGAAAATACTCCCAATCTCGTAAGATTCTCATCACCACACAAAATAAAAATAATATACTCGTACATAGCATTAGATTTTCTTGAGTGTTGTGCACTAAATGATCGAAATCATTACAGCCAGTTTCAAGAAAATTTCAAAAAACGACAAATTAATGTTCAACAGCTCTAGTTTTCCGAGCTTTCGTGGCTTACATTTTATATACAGAAATAATTGGGGACAACAAAATGTGGGTGTAGGTTGCTAGAAGACACTAAGATTGATAACATCCACTCAGGCAATTACGAAAACATTTTTTAAAAACGTTATTTTCGACACATTTCGATTTTCATGTCAGTTCAATGGAACATTTATGGGGAACAACACACGAGCATTAATTATTTGAAAAAATTCCTATTGACAAGGCGAATGCTTTTGCTGACATGCTTGAAACCAGATTCAGCCCTCATAACATGGATTCTCCTTCCCTGGAGCAACAAGATGCTACTGCTTTTCCCTCACCTGCTATCTTCTTCTCTCCAAGCCAAATACACAACATAATAAGCCAATCTTCGTCTCGCAAAGCACCCAGTGTTGACCTTCTGGTTCGGCCTCTGTTACTCAACGCCCCACGTAAACTTCTATCCCACCTTTCTTTCACGCACATACACATCTGCAGCTCGTATTGAGTATTTCCCGCAGAAATGGAAGCATGCAACAGTTACTATGATTCCAAAACCAGACAAACCTGAAGATCAGCTAACATCTTGCAGGCCAATCAGCCTTCTTTCCATCCTGGCTAAAATTTTTGAACGCCTTCTCCTCCATAATTATGTGACCTACACAAGCCATCTAATTCCTGACCAGCAGTTTGGATTCGCTTCGCTTTCCACTTCAGCTACAACGGATCACCAACTACATAAAAAACTCATATCATCAGCGACATGTGTGCCATGCAGCTTTTTTTGACGCGGAGCAAGCTTTCAATCGGCTTTGGCATGACGGCCTCCTTTTCAAAATTAGACCATACCTTCCAAACAACTTATACTCTCTCTTGCAAAGTTCTCTAGAGGAGGGGAGAACGTTTGAAGTTAACATTCAAAATTAAAAATCCACAACACGGCGAATACTCGCAGGAGTTCCTCAGGGCTCAGTTCTGGGTCCATATTTGTACTCATTCCACTGTCACGCCCTGCCTCTGCATCAAGCACGCGATTTGCAGATGACATTGTTTATGCTGTTTCTGGGCCAGATGCTACTCCTGTGGCGAGACTCCTTCAATCTAAAATAGAAATCCTTGAGCAGTGGTGTACAAAATGGAAAATAAAAATTAACCCACTGAAATCACATGCCATGACCTTCACCTATAAACGGCATTACACAGAACCACCCCTCACGTTTCTAGGAAACACTCTGCCAAATGTCTGATAAGTTTGGTATCTAGGAGTGATCCTAAATAGACATTTGACATTCGAGGACCATATTTCTGTATTGCTGCATCGATTACAGTCCCGTGTGTTCAGCTTACAGTCTCTTTTGCACAACCCCACCACTTCCCAGCACAATGAAGTACTTATTTACAGTTCCCTTATCCGACCAATATGGAATTACGCCATCGCTGTTCGGGGCACGTGTTCGCCGTCGCAATTCCGCCCGTATTGAGCAACAGCAAAACGCAACCCTGCATAAACATATTATCCACACGCCTCCATTTGTTCGCAACCTGACTATTTATAATGACTTCTCATTGGAAACCCCTACGGCTCTTTTACATCGCATCATGTCTACATTCACTACGCACAATCTCCACCACCCCAATCATCTGGTCCATGAAGGCTTCGCCAGAACATCGCATCAACGCCTGGTCCGTCCCCGCCATATTTTAAATATTGTAGGAACGTATACCCGCTTCAATGTCAAATGTTAATGGTTACTGTACTGAACTAAGTACGTAACCTTCAGTTTTAGAAAAACAGTGAGTTCCATCACGCCATTAAGGTACACTTATATTTATAAATAGTCTTAATAAAGTTACAAAAAAGTTTGGTAAAAATCGTTGTAGTCGTTTGGCCAAAAAGCGTAAAAACCTATTTTTGCTTCATATAACATTTTCAATTATAAGAAGCAATTTTCGTGGAGATAGTTATTGGGGAGAAAAGTAGGGTACCCACTAGAAGAAGATAATTGAAGTTTAACCCAAATCGGTATAGCCGTTTTCGAGATAGATTCGAACACCCTAGTTTTTTGGTACATTTGGGTCCTCCACCACATCCTACTCGTCATTAGAAATCGTCCATAACCGTATTTTCGCTCTTCAAAAAATCACAAACAAAATTTTAAAACAAAACAAAAAAACAATCAATTGGTTCCGCCATCCTCCAGCAAATTCACTACACACACACCACGATAAGAAATTAGGGTTTTCCAATCCAAGAGGCCTCAAAACTAACGATCAAAAGAACACTACTTTTTTTCATTTATTGTTTTACTGTATTCATCTATTACTTATTTTGCAATATTGCAACATATTCGTTATTCTTTGCGGAAAGTATAGAAAAAAACTATTTCATTTCGAACAACAACTTGTGAATGGAGTCAAATTTTGAAAAATTGAAGTCCTATTTGACTTAATTCGTATTTTAAGCGGTGTTTTTCATAGTTCATAAAACACCTTACATGCAACTGGCCAAGGATTACGTTTAGAAGGTCAATTATGAACGGATCTCAATCGCAATATACGGAGGTATCGATCTTCCGCCTCATTATGAGAACCACTCGCGAGCAACCGGTATGTGATATCATTAACATTAGGTACATAACACCGTCCCGGTACGTGAGGAATATCACGAAATGACGAACTTCGGTAATAACAAGCGCTAAAATCTTCATTGCAGTGTGAACTTTGACGGAGAACTCGAAATCGGTATTTGCGCAACAAGTAAAATACTCACTTTTGAGGGTTCACTAGGACGGAATGGTCATTACGCGGAAAAATCACTAATCGCTCACCCGAAGACTTTAGCTTTTGGACTAATTTATAACGAAAATTGACCTAAAAGCGCAGAGTGATTAAAGACGAGGTACTTCCCATTAGACTTTAATGCGATGACGGACTGTCGGCTGGTTCCCCCTCTTCGAAACTGTCTTGAAGGGGGAAAAACTCAAAGAAACGTCAACTCATTTGACTGTCAATGAGAAAACAAGGAGGCGAAATCGACGCGACTAGATGCAAAGAGACTAAGAAATTCTAAAAATTCAAAAACCGCAAGTCTCCGAAGAGCACTTCGACACCTGGCGATGGGTATTCCCCCCACCCCACATACCCACCATTTTGCCGCCTTATCTGTTATTGTTTCGAGTTGTAGATACCGATAAAGAGAAGATATTCTACCTCGTTCGTACGAAATCGTCGCAAGGAGTCTCATTATATTTAAATGCGCGTTTATCTCCACGAATTACCAATTGTGTGGATTTTCAGGGCGTACGAGGTAATAAGACTAGGCTCTAGGCGTGTTACTGATAAACAGGAATTAATGAGGAGCCTGAGAAGCAGAAGAGGTTTGAAATGTCAAACCCCTTGACGATTTTGTCCTCAGTAATTACAAAACCATCAGCTGTTGACAGTGGGATAACCAACAGCTAAATCTACATACTCAATAGTCCAATAAACTGGTTGGTTTCTCCGGATTCCACTGCAGGGGAGGATATTTTTCCTCCTCACTTTCTAGAAAAAACAAATTATTTCAAATTTTTTATTTGGTTTCGTTAACGAACTTACAGATTGATAGATACACTGGATATGATCTTAAATGCACTCTTGCAGGAAACGCAACAGGTTGGTGTGCAATTAGATGAAGGGATGCTCAACGTAACCCCTGATTTGTGTGGACAATTAGGCGTATCGACACAGTCTCTCACATATAATCATCACCTCATGGATAGGTAAGTACTGAATGCCAATCTCTTTACTCAAGTACTTACATAGAGATCAGTGTATGGCAAATCCACCTCAAACACATCACCTAAGTACCCCACCGCAATAATTGATTTCAGTCCATATCAGGTAAGAGTGATAAAAAAATCATTTTAAACATGTATAACCCCCCCCCTCCCCATCCCTGTATACTGGATGACGTGAAATCTCACTCTGCCCACTTTTATGTTAATTAAAAAGAAAAAGAAATGACGCCTAAAAGAAGTTTAAATAACAACATGGAATATTAAACAGCTGAAAACGGGGAAACAGGCAGACACTACAATCAACTCAATCGCAACTCACCCTTTTAAGGAACACTTTGAAATAAACTCAAGAAACACCATTGACTCAATAGATAATAAAACACACGAACTCATCTCTCACTACCACCCAAAATACTTGCGAGCCCGCACCTTTCCTCACCCTCAGTACACGGTACAAAACAAACGCTTAAAATGTGAGCTGAATAACTACTGGAAACGAACCTCGGCGACGATCCGTTGCTTCTTGACAGGCGCCGGGTGAAGCTGAGACGCCAATTGATGCTGACCGGACGCTGCGCTCGACGGAGAGCGAATCGGGTCTGCAGAAGGCGCTGAAGAGTTGGAGCTAATGCAAGATGCATCGTCTTGGACGCATCCTCCGAAAGGGCTGTAGGTTCCATTTCGGTTGGGCACCCAATTTCCCACGACGTTTTCTATGAGGCACCCGTTGCTGATGTTCTCGCTAAACGGCCTGCAAAGAAGGTGATAAATTAACATTCTGCAACAGTCCACTACTTTTAAGTGTACTGGATTCTTTGGAAGCCCCCCCCCCCCTCCGTAGACATTGTTGTTTATGTAACCATCAGACGACAAATAAGATTGTTTAGGATTGTTTGGCGAGAGGAAGTGAAAGAGTTGGAGGGGGAGGAGGACAGAGATTAATTAGTTTATTTAGCGACCAGGGGTTGGTAGTGCCAAGTTTCCCTCGAACCCATCCCCCACCCCCTTCAACTCCCCTGGATCAAATGTACCAAATTATATTATATCCGCCAACAACCCAAGAGGTAAGAGACGATAAAAAAACAAAAAAACAACAAGATAGTCTTTCATATTTCATAACTACTTACAGTCAGTCACTGAGTGTTTCTCGAAGTTGGCTAAACTACCGTATATTATTTTTTACCTCGCGCATTCTTCTTTTTTTTATAATTCATTTAATTTATTTTGCATTTATTCCACTTCAACACCCCTCCAGGAATTTCCTTCATAGGTTAGTACGAAATTTGAACCTTATTTTCCCCTAAATGAAATAGATCCCGAAACTTATTGAAGATTCTAGTCCACTGAACAACGAATGATCGATTCTAAATAGTGAAAATCACGATGAAAGTCCGATAAGTAGAAACAACGCAATAACAATTAGAACGTTAATTCATTCTAAGGTTCATATCAACTGAGCGAAGAGGTTTTTAAGTTGAGTAAGCGTTGAGCTGAGTAATTTGCCCTACATTTTTCCAACTTTCTTTCTACTTCGTAGCTTGCGGAAATTAAAATAGCCATAAGCCAATAGGACTGACTCTGACGAAGGGAGCAACAGAGAACTACCGTCAAGGACCCTCCACAACGCCTCCCATACTGTACAACGCCCAGGTCCAACTTCACAATAATCGAATTAACCGGAGTTCTCCATTCTCTCGGAAGTAATAACGAGAATACGCCGGGAACGTTCCACAGAGGTAACAACTGAGAAAGCGGGCTTGAGCGAAATAAAAAGCGATAATCAGAGAAATGCTCACTTATTGAGAGCTTTCAATATAAAACTGGGTCAATGCTTCACGTCCACTTCCAACTTCCACTGCGTGAGAAGGAACGACTTAAAACGACCCTGGCACCGGAATTAACCGCCGAGCTTCGACCGACGTCGTAATAAAATATCTGGTGTGACACATCACATAGTTTTCCTCAGCCTCACGAGCATTTGGCGGTTTTCATCGCTCTACCAACTAATCCCACTTCTTTCCCTCTCAGTTTACGAGTATACTAACTTAGTAGAACCTAACGTTCTAAATAAAAACCGGTGGTGCTAGAGGTTTCCGAATTTATTGGGTTGCCTCTACTTATGGCACGGCTTTTATTGGGTAATCATCGTATAGGTCATTTATGGGACAATCAACACGATTTTTACTTTTCGCTACACAAAGGGGACGCAGTTTGACCACCCTTCTCATTTTTACTGTAGTTAGCGCTTTGAAATAAAAAGAAGAGTACTGCAAGAGTTCGCCATAATAATGGCAAAAGGATGAAAATACCTAAATAAATACGAACCAACAGACAAAATAAAATGCGATTTTGTAAGGAAAGTACAACCGTCCAGTCTTGAAATAAAAAATGATATGATTAGCTGGAAACAAGCTCTGAATTGGTATTGTTTCAGATTGAAAACGAGAAACAATACGCAACGATGCCTGAGAACTGATTACGTATAGATTCGGGAACCATAAATACGATAAACTCTCCAACAATTTTGAAGCCTAATGGATCCAAAAACCAATTTAGCGCGTGGTTTGTGTGTGAGCGTGATTCGAAATAAAATGTGCCAAAAACTGCCACCAAACGCACCTATCTTAATCCGCAGCCAAGATATAATTTTTTGCAGTTTTTTTAAATTAGAAAACCACGGGTGTTGCCATAAAAACCCACGTTCGTCCATTTTAAAACAACAGCTTTCAACTTTTGACCACATTTTCGGATTTAGAGGTAAACTTCCTACAC
This sequence comes from Pachypeltis micranthus, assembly GCA_020466155.1. Classification (NCBI taxonomy): domain Eukaryota; kingdom Metazoa; phylum Arthropoda; class Insecta; order Hemiptera; family Miridae; genus Pachypeltis; species Pachypeltis micranthus. The sequence continues at coordinate 50,904,287 of CM035770.1, read as the reverse complement.
GCCTAGAATTCACAATGATCGAACAAAACGAACTCCTTAGGCAGTTCAAACATTATTAATTGGGAAAAAATTAAGTTTCTGAAAATACTTATTCGTGTGCTAATAAACGTGCTGGAAGCTGTCAAATTTCAGGAAATCGAGTAAATTTACAACAACGACAGCTTTCTAATGGTATAGCTCCTACAAGTCATGGTCTTAAAGAAAACTAAACACGTGATTGTGAGTAAAATTCTATAGACTTCAACGTTAGATTTTATTTATCAACGAGGACGATACGAGACCTTTGCAGACTCTTGCCTAAAAGATAGAAAGGTGCGGTTGGCTGCATTATACTCAATTTTCGGGTTAGTTTTACCCAATTGTTTTTGTTACACCAAGTAAGAAACACCTTGTACATTATTAAAGTGATTGGGTTAGTTCCTTCAGTAAATCAACCACCCAGAGGAGATGGACTCACCAAACAGGTACGTTAACGTAAATAACCCTGCACATTGTTCTCCATTAATGTACCTCTGGCAATCCGTTGTGCAAAAATAACAAACAAAAGTCGATGAAAGCCGTGTTAAATTAAGGCATTCGAAATTACTGCAGTAACTGCATGAACGTCTTCTAGTACCATACACCCACATTTCGTTCCCCACAAGTTACTAGCTCACTCAGACTACCCCTTGAACGGAAATATAAGCGAAATGAGATTTGTCGTTGTTGCGAAAATCGAATCTAACTAGGACCAACAACATGTTCTGTATAATTATTTCCGTAGAAACGCGTTAAAGGAAGATACAGCGCTCGTACATACAGCAGATCGCCGTATTTACTGAGAGAGTTCGTACTGGCACTTGTCACAGTTTGCCAGTCAGTACAAGGCGACTGAACGGGCCAAGTTGAACGACGCTTCTCACCAAAAATACTTCAATACACAAGCATATATTAAAAACGCTGCTCATAATATCGCATTTAAAGGCCAAAAACACGCTCTTGTAACACTCCGCTGATCATTTCGTCGCTTCAGACTTCATGGTTAATGAACGGCAATTACCGTCCAATAAAAAATGAGGCTTTCTTGACACAAAAGCTGATTCATCTGGAAACTGTGGGGCACAAAGCTCAGCGGAAAGACCTTAATGTCAACATGAGATTTGGAGCTGAGCCAAAACTGTTCGTTCTAAATCAGTTTCACCTACTTCTACAACTTCAACTAACTTTCTTAAACCGATATTACGCCAAAAGGCCGCCTGATTTTCGGAAAAAATCAAAATAGAACCCGCTCGTTAATTTCAGTTGTGCTGCCCTCTGTGACATTGGCGGGCTACGTTCATCAATGAGGAGAACGAAGTGATGCCAGGTTTAGCTCGTTAAGTACGTACTTTTCGTCAGGCTGCCCACAGGCAACGAGAAGGAGGATCAGAACTGATCAGCGGATCAAAGAGGAGGACCGAAACTCGTTTCAATGACAAGACTTTCGACACTCTCCCATTGTCTCACGAAAGGCCGAAAAAATCCAGGTGCAGACAAGAACTGCGGCCAAGAGCAGAACACTGAACTATAAATTTTCTTCTCTTAACAACTGTAACGATTTAGATTAACATTTTTGAGCAAACAATTCCAAATAACAACATTATCATAAACATTCCACGGAAAAATAACGAGAGCAGCACAATAAATTGTGAAACACGTACAAAAATGTACTTATAAAGGAAATCGATTTTAGTGCGGTTTCCCCCTCTTTTCAAGAAAAACTTGCTAAAAGGGACAAAACATGTTCACTAGGATCACATACTTACTGCGTGAACCCTGTTTCGAACGTCAAAGAGCACAAATACTGCCGCAAATACTCTTCCCAGTCATTCAGCGGCTTTTGGTCGACGTTGGTCATTTCCAATGAAACGAACTGCCGGCTGTGGATGAGCAGAATGCGGTACTAACTTCAGTCGGAGCACAAAAACAGGCCTATGAAACTGATATAATGGAAATAACTGAATCTGAAGAAGTTAGCTAACGCGAGTGTCGAATTTCTCGAAAGAATCCTCTATCTAGGTCCATTTGCCGGAATGTTTCAAGTAAACTGCGTCAGCATCTCGAAGAATGCGGCGCTCGTCCACTTCAATGATAATAAATGTCCATCGCGTTTCAGAGGTCAGCATCATTATTCCTCGCTCTCCTAATTTGGGTTAAGGGGATGAAAAAGAGAAGCCTTCTGCGATAGAATGAGCACCTGTGGCCATACGACGAGGTACACACCAGCGAGGAAGCGGCCCCTCTGACGTTACCAGCTTCCACCCCTCAATATGCGCTTGGGAAATGCTCCACGCCTAATCCGATAGGGCTAATATCTCCATTAACGCGCCTAGAGACGAGACACCTAACTCAGCAACCACCGTAAATAATTTAAATTTATGATGTATGTCTATGGCCTTCAATTTGCCGATTGACAAAGTAGAGGACGCCACGCGTATTGATAACTCAGAAATCGATATTGTGCATTGTGTCTCCTATCGTGCATCGCATAGTCAATCCTTTTTTTTCATTCTTTAGCCTGACGGAGTAAGGTGGAAAGTAATCTTAGAATAACCTTAGAAAAAATGTTGATTTTTCTTCAGATCTTGACATTTCACGGGTTTCTGAGGTCAAAAACCGCCATTTGTGAAAATGGTTTGTGTATCTGTGAACGCGATTGAGAGAAATTGGTTTAAATTTGATATTTACGAGATATGTGATAACTGTGGGACGCCTACATCATTTGCTTGGACGAGCTGATGCAGATGAGCACATGAGACGGATGAGCCGCAGCAGATGAGACGAACTATCAAACATTTGGACGAAAAGCGTTCGATTTTTGTACCTCGCTCATGTTGACAATGACAAAAAATCGTGTAGGTAGTCCAACAAGTTGCCTACTAAATGGTAGCCATCAAAATATCAGGAGCCACTAAAGAAATTCCAGAACTCAAACTAACAGTTATTTTCTAGCTACTTTTTCTTACAGCGGTTTTCCATATGATTCCTGCTAACCACGACAATCCTGCAGAATGCCGCTATTTCCATACATCCTCCGATACTGTCATATTGGTGGCCTCAGAGTCTACTTGTAGTCGTAATTGAGAGGAAGCGATAGAACCAAAGAAGCTCAAATTGATCACTATGGGACGCCAAAATATGGGTATGAATGAAATCGGTTCAAAACTAGCTATGCTTACGATAGTAATCAAAACACCTAATTTTTTCTGTCCCAAATATCGGCCCAAAAGATTTTGATTAAATTTAAATTTGACTAAAATTGTGTCGATAGTTCCGAATGAAGATGAATCTTACGAAACCGTCGACAGATCGCAATATTTTCCTGAGGCTTTAAGGTTGGCAAAAGTAATTACAATCTCATTCTGAAATGGTGAATCCTTAGAACCTCCTATTAATCGTCCCGGCGACGATTTTAGAGACACACATTACTAGTAAAAAAGTACACCCATTCTGGTTAATTCTGCAGGGGCGGTTCTGTCATAAATAACCGTTTTGTTCACTGGGGAGGAAATTCAGTCTTCGCTTCACAATTTGACGCGCATTGCGTGGAAAATGCGCTTAAGAGCCCTTGACGAGAAAGTAGAGCAGCCTTCGAAAGTGTCGCAAATTATTGAACTAACAAGCGCCGAAACGTACCGTTTAAACTCAAGCCTTATTTCCTTCGAATATAACAAAGAAATATGATGCGCGAGGCATCACACAACTTTCCTTAGCGCCACGTGCATCCGGCAGTTTTTATTCCTTTAGCAACTAATCCAATCAGTTTTTTCGCTCAGTTCACATGAAGTTTAATATTTTACAGGAAAATGATAGTGCTTGAGATTGTGGAACTCATCGAATAACCATTGCATACATAATTTACGAGATTGTCACCATGATTTGCGGGAAATGTAGATAAATTACAACGAAAAAGTTACGGAATTTCACGGGTGAACGTTATTAAACACAGCCTAGTATCATGCGAGCGCGATTTGTTTCGAAGCTGTTAGTTTATTGAACTGTTCTCGTCATTTTCCCACCAACGAAAATTTTCTTGAATAAAGCTTCGAAGATTTTGGTTAAAATGACCACATATTTTCTAATTACCATTATCTAATGTGCACTAATTAAACATCCTTTGAAGATAGCAGTGAACAGAAATACGGTCTTAGGAAGCAAGGAACCTCAACCTTTTGGAGAAACAACTTTAACAAATTCAAATTGTAGTGTCTTCAACGATACCTACATATATTATCTTACACGAATATTTCTGACAGTTATTTACAAGGAGTTAACCTAAATATCCTAAAAACGTGTTCTTTAACAATTCCGAAGTTTCCCCAGTAAATTTTAAACTGAATTCGTCAACTGAACGAAATTTCTTCGGGCGAACTATTAGCACAATTAGCTCTCTGTGACTTCTTCAGCAACTGTATACCGAACAGAGTTACAAGCAAAATGCAACAGGAAATGAGATTCTTCAAGCATTAAAATTATTTTTTCACATTTTCTCAAAAACGGCCCAAACTATTTTGATTAGACTCACACAGTACTTTTAGCTAGTGACACTTGGTTCTCGATATGCGTTCCCGAAGAAATGCGCTGAAATTCTGTATGGTACGAAAATAAGGTCATGGACGTAGACGTAACGTGGAAGCACTTTGCAGAGTAGAAATAATAACCAAATCCTTAACAGTTATTTTGTCCGAATTTTCAGTAAAGGCTCCAAAACCATTCCAAAAAAACCGAAGAATTACTTTGATTTATGTCCATCACCTCCTGTTTCCACTTTTGCTGAAAAATTGCATTGTTCGATGTACGAGAAATGCGAGAACAATAAAGACTTAAATTGATGACGAATGAGACACAGTTTTTAAACAGTCACTTGATTGCCACGATAGAGTTCTGATGAAATGATTACGCGATTAGCACGAAAGAGTTCTGATGGAAAGGTCACTTGAATAGCACGAAAGGGATACGATTGAATGGTCACTTGATAGAGTTCTGATTGAGCAGTCAATAGAGCTAGTTCATGCGACACGGAGGGTCTCTAGATACGTCAACTGGTACTAGGACGAGAGTGGAGAGCTACTGAGCTGTACAGGAACTGATTGTGGACTGACTTAGTTTTGAGTCAGGTGTGAAGGGCGGCAAGTACGAATTCCCAAAGGAGCAGTGGTGAGTGAGAATGAAAAATGCCTGAAAATACCAAGAGCAAAACCCCTTGTCGCCAATGAAATAACCCGTAAAGCCTTTTGTTATCAGGAAAGACTAATTCAACTGCCATGGGGTAACGAAGAAACTCGCGCCCTGGAGCTTTCCTGATAGGGCCTAATGGCCACGGACCTTATTTGGCCGGTTCTGTGCTGAAACATGCATCGTATCTCGATCCATTCCCACCAACGCCTGTTTCATCAACAAAAGTCTAAAAACGTAATGATAAGAGTATTATTTAACATACTGAAATATAGTTCTAGTACGATCCAACGAAATACCGGGGAGCGCAGTCCTAAATTGTCAAGTATCGCGCAAAACGTTAGCATCCGTATAGATAAAACTAGAGAACTGATCATCAACGTGCGAATGAACAAACAGTGCACCTGGAGGATGAGGTAGTTAGTCGAAATCCAACACAAAACGGGAACTTAAACGGATCCGTTAAAACGGCATGACCGACTAATAACGTACGAATGAGCAGCGGCGCACTGTGAAGTGGAGGAAGTTAGTCAATGAGTAGAAATAGCGAGCGAATCCTTAACAGTGATTTCATCTCGATCGTCCTGGGAGAAGGGGTCTTTCCAATTGATTTCGAACAATTATCAAACTATACTCTTAACAATCTTTTCTGTCAAACATCAGTAAGGGCCAAAATGTAAAAATTAACCATAGTTATCATAGTGATCAGAACGCCATAGTTATCATTTCTAAAACGGCTCGAAGGATTTTGATTAAACATTTTGCGTAAACAGTTCTAAATGACACAACAACAATGAAAATTTTCATACGTAAAAAAATGACGAGAACAATTTAATAAATGATCAGTTTTTAAGTTTGTAGTTATCAAGATGGTATTCCTATAAGCTACTCGCATGACAGACGTTCAATATTCGTCATAATACAATTACTAGCAACCCGATATACTTCCGAATTGAAACTACCGTTGTATCAACATTCATCCCAGTAATTATCCTATTGTTTCATAACGATAAACGCGGACCTTCCCAAAAAAATCAAGTTGATAGTATAAGTAACTTCCGATGTAATTCTACGTGGGAATTGTGAAACAAGAAGCAGTTACGCAATAAATTCGGAAACATACATAATACCGTAGAATTCTCATAAAAATCATTTCGGAAGTCCAATAAAATGATGGGCTAATAGGCTAATGGGCTTCGCAGCCAAGGGTGTCCTGCACAGCAACAATCCACTACCTGTAGGAGCAGAGAAAGGCGCATTTGGTTAGTTTTCTGAAGTCCATTGATTTGGGCCACATCACTCATTTGACGTTCAACTAAAACTTTATCTCCGACATTACATTCCTGCGGGGCACACGACGGAAGCAGGTGAGGACTACAGCCGTCCGAACACCTGGTAAGCGCAGGTGGTGCAATTGAAGAAACGAGATGTGGCCAGAGTTCCCTTTTTAGTTTCCCTACCTTCAGAGCTTATCGAATCTGCTTAAATTTGAAATTCCGCCGCTGCAGGCCAACATGGGACGCCAAAACAAGGGTGTGAGGAAAATTGCTCCAAAACTAACTATAGCTATCATAATGATCGAAACACCCACTTTTTTTTCAAAAACGTCTCTAACGACATGGATTGTATTTTTTTTGTTGATTTAAATAGCACAACGATAATAAGAAACTTCAGTTTTAGGAAAAGTGACGAGCAACACCCAAAATTATCAACAATGCTGACGAAAAACAATTTGAATGCAGTTTTTTTAAATAAATCCTGCTCATATGATGCTGGCGTTTTCAAAATATACGGTGCAACGCATCACACAACTTTCTCGGCCCCACATACACTGTAGCTACTACTTAATTCGTATAACCTGTAAAACTGTTGGTGCTCCATCAATTACCTACACAATGGTATTTATTCGCGTTAATACGATAGTTAGGGGCATTTGAAGTGCAGTCGTTGCTTCTACTATCTCCTTTCACATAATAGTTTCACCGTATAAATCCAGAATAGTACACACGATCCTTCGCACGAAATTGCCTTGACAGCCAAATGAATTGACTATACCCTGGATACTAGACAAGAGTCGTGACGTTAGTATGAGCAACCCAATTAATTCCTGAAGATAAAATGTAGAACGTTTAGTTCAACCAGGTTCGTGTGGAAAGATTGGAAACAGATTGGTAAAGTAGCTGAGTGTACGTGGGGTTGAGGAAAGCAGTGTGGTGCGTCCCACCACTCAAACGGAGTTTTTTTGCACTTCGTAGGGCAAACTAAAGAAAAAGCAGCAGAGAAAGCCGTGGAACTGCTCCCACCAGAGCTCGTCCACACCACGCGGTACATTGTGAGGGCAACACAACACAATTTCTGCAAGCTCTGTACGATATCTGGCAATTAACTGTCAGAACCACTACGGCCAAGCGAATCAACAGTCAAATCCGCGCATTTCCAGGGATTTGAAGAGGGTTCGAGTTTCGATCTAGTTATGAAAAGGTTGAACCGAGGCCGAGGACAAGGTCGTTTTCACAGGATCAGCACGTCGAGATGACCAATAAGGTTCGTGATCGAGGGGTCTAGGGGTCCGATATGACGGAATCGGGCAGACGCCGGCGGTCAAGGACGAGACCGGCAAAATAGGAGTAGAAGAGGAAAACCGAAGGGCGACCTCTCCTCTCAGGAGAGTAGTATTCGCTGGCCTGGGGCTGACCAGAGTTACGAACCCATAGCCCACCAAAGCGTACAACCGAGGCCACCCAAGTTCTGTCATGAACTATCAGTGGCTTATTGCATGTCAACAGCCACACTTTCTCAGTTTCAACTAATCCAATCTGTTTTTCACTTAGGTTTAATGAACTTTGTACAACTTCACGTTCTACTTAGAAACAGGGCTTCATTGAGGAGTACTAGGGCTGGTCTTGCACATGCCAAAGACCAATTTGTTGCCTGCAGCAGTTGGTTCTTCTCTATCTTCAAGGCCATTGCTCAGGATGGAGTTCCGATCAAATGAGCCTACAAAGTTTGCTGCCCAACCCGTCATCTGTCAATCAAGCTCTTCTTTCAACCCGTTTTCCCCAATATTGTCAAACAATAACTAGTTTGCTTTAAAGCTCAAAGACGTGTTCCGTGGCGGGAGGGAGGGAGTTCAAACGACAAAACGCTGTAGCTCTCGCGTTGTACTGCGTTTCGTTAATTTTTTTAACCGTTTTTTGCCCATTACAACCACGGGCTTCGTCCGATCAGATTGCCGGGATGGCGGGCACAACTAGATACCAAATCAGATTTTTGTGCGAAAGAACGAATTTTTTAGACCACATTAAAGGTACAAAACGGCCCGGACGGGGGACGGACATTGCAAATTTGGAATCTCCATGTCTTGAAACGTAAAGTATCAAATTTTGAGGGGGGGTTGTAAAAAACTTTTCGTGACCGAAAACAGGGTTATTATTCAGAATGAATAATAAACCAAAACGGTTCGGTTGGTCAGACGATCTTTAGGACGAGAAGATTTTAGGGCTGGAGTTACTGACGCTAAAACACTAGGGATTTGTACTGCGTAAGGAGAGCAGGAATATATAGTGGGTGGCCTAATTATTAGTTACACTAAACATTTTCTTATTGTGTAAGACTCAACCGCTCTTAATTGACATATTAAATTATTTGTTGGGTTACATATTGTGATATTTCACTCTGGCAATGCTGTTCAACATGGCAACACTGTATAGTGACTGTCAATACTGCTCATTACTCGTCGTTCCTCTGGCAAATCTCAAACTCTTATTTTGAATTTGAATTAGTTTCGATATTAATATTGATTAAAAAGCCTGTTGGACTTTGGACTTTTGAAATAACGTTAATATAGTACAATTAATGATAGTTTGTGTTGATATAGTGTTCTAAAGTTGAAATATTTCATAAGCACTTGTGAAAAATGGGAAAAACCCCCTAGAAAAAATTTCTGAAATTTCGGCATTACTGCGACACTCAAATTATTCACAAAGAAAGATTGCTTCAGTAGCGAATGTTAATGTGATGACAGTAAACCGAATAAAAGCTAAACTTGACAGAAAAGTACCGTTGGGATTAAGAGGGACGAATAAGAATCACTACACCTCGATCTGACCGAAAAATTCGTGACATTTGCTTGCACAACAGAAGAAAATGTACAAAAGAACTGACAAAAATGATAAATGAAAGCGGGATTACTATTTCTGCTAGAACAACTAGGCGTCGTCTTGTAGAAATGGAGTTCAAATGTTGTAGGCCAGCAAGGAAACCAAAACTAACCCCAGCCATGAAGGTAAAACGTTTGGAATGGGCTACAAATCATCGATACATGACGGTTGCAGATTAGGAAAAGGTGAATATTGCTTGTCTCAATAATAATTGATATGATTTTATTGCATTAAATTAATTAATAACACAAATACAGGTTTGCTTCTCAGACGAGTCTCACATTGAATTGATGATGAATAAATCTTCATTTGTTCGGCGAAGACAGAACGAAGAGTATCACGATGACTGTATAGTACAGACTGTTGAACATCCTCTAAAGGTGATGGTGTGGTCAGTTATCAGTGGTATAGGCACGGGACGTTTGTACCTAGTCGATGGTATGATGAAGCAAGACCAATACTAGACAGTTTTGGAAAAACGACTAATTCCTCAAATCAATGAGTGGTTTGCTGTTATTTCTGAATGCATCTTTATGCATGATTCCGCCCCTTGCCACATAGCAAAATCAGTAACAGCTTTCTTAGAGACGAAACAAATAAAAGTTTGGCCTCGGCCTGGCAATTCACCAGACTTGAACCCAATAGAGAATGCCTGGGAGCTTCTGAAACGAAAAGTTTCCAAAGAAAACACCACAAACAAACAAAATCCGATAGCAGTATTAATTAAAGTTTGGCATCATGATGAAGAACTGAAAGAAAATGTTAAAAAATGCATCCAGAGCATGCCGCAAAGGGCTTAAGCTGTAATTGATGCTAAAGGGGGTTCCACTAAATATTAAAATTTCTCGACAAATATTTTGTATCGTTCTCTTTTTCAAAATATAATTTTTTTCAAGTACAGAAATGTATTTTGGTTTATTATTCATTCTGAATAATAACCCTATGTTTTCGGTCACGAAAAATTTTTTACAACCCCCCCTCAAAATTTGATACTTTACGTTTCACGACTTGGAGATTCCAAATTTGCAATGTCCATCCCCCGTCCGCCGTCCGGGCTGTTTTGTACCTTTAATGTGGTCTAAAAAATTCGTTCTTTCGCACAAAAATCCGATTTGGTATCTAGTTGTGCCCGCCATCTCGGCAATCCGATCGGACGAAGCCCGTGGTTGTAATGGACAAAAAACGGTTAAAACAATTAACGAAACGCAGTACAACGCGGGAGCTACAGCGTTTCGTCGTTTGAACTCCCTCCCTCCCGCCCATCTCATTAAAAAAGCAACCGCGCTCGAGGAGAGCGAGCGCGCCTCCCGCTCTCGCTTGCCTCCCAATGACGCCACCACTCAACTCGCCTTTCGCTTCGAGCGCCCCCGTTCCAATTTCCCCGACGTTTTGGTTTTAATACGATTCAATTTTTTTAGATTCTTTCGTTTCATTCTCATTTTGTTTTTTTTTTCATAGATTTTTGGTTAAATTTTGATATTAGTATTTAGCGTGCATGTTTTCATATTAAAATTCAGTTTTTTACTTTCCGCTACCCGAAGGGAAGGAAAGTATAGTAATCGGCCCGAAAAAAAAATTTGAGTTTTCTTCAGATCTTTACGTTTCAGACCCTACTGAGTCTAAAAAACCTAATTTCGGCGCGTGGTCCGTGTGTGTGTATGTGTGTGTGTGTGTGTCTGTAGTTCGATTTGCGGGAGAACGGCTGATCCGATTGAGCTGGTTCTTTTTTTGTTTTGTTCGTTATTTTTTGTAGACACCAAAATAAGGTTATGGACGATTTCGGCCGATGGGAAGGGGGGGAGGGGGACGAAAATGTACCAAAAACTAGGGTTTTTCGCATTTTTCTCGAAAACGGCTCTAACGATTTTGATTAAACTTTAAAATTATCTTCTACTAATCAATACCTAACTTTTATTCTCTATACATATCTCCATGAAAATACGGTGAACGGAGATATAGGCCCATGAAGCAAAAATAGGTTTTTTACGCTTTTTGGCAAAACGGCTTCAACGATTATCACCAAACTTTAGAGATGTTTCCGAATAGTTAATACCTACATATTGTTCTCAATAAATGTTTCTCTGACAGTCCATTGAACAGAGCTAAAAATCAAAATGTGTAAAAAATAACGTTTTTTCTAACATTTCCGTAAATTCCAGGGTAACTTTTTCACCAGATGTGATATATCCTAATGAAGTATCTTCTAGTCACCCATACCAACATTTCGTTCTCAATAATTATTTCTGTATATATATGTTGAACAGAGATATAAGCCAAGTTAACTCAGAAAAGGAGATTTGTCGAATATTAATTTATCGGTATTCCAATTTTCTCAAAAACGGCTCTAACGATTTCGATCAAACTTTCGGAGTACTCTCAGCTAACTAGTCCCTACATTTAGTACTCCATAAATGTTCCTGTAAAAATGCGTTGAACGAAGATATAGCGCCCGCCTATGTAGCTGGTGTTCGAGCTTAAAGGGGTGGCGGAAAGTAGTGTGTTGCTACGCACCAGATATTTCTAGATACTTTCGTTTTTTTTAATATTACGATTCAGTTCTTTTCGACCTTTTTTTGGGTTTCATTATGATATTTTTCGATGCTGAATCGAACAGGATGGGTCTCAGAGCATTAATGCTAGGTGAAGCTGATTATCCGAATAATAAACCATTGTGTAATAATTTGCAGGGTTTTTTCTATCTCTTCCTGGTAATCCACAACGTGCACGTTGGAAAATTAGACGCCTCAGGTCAGACGTAAAAAGGCAGTGTTTAGTTGGTTGTAACTCCGCAAGGAACCTTTTCTTTAGCGCATACTGGAGTTATTATTTTTATTGTACTCGACGAGATAATCATTTCTTTTTTTCATTAAATTTAAAGGTCATGTTGTTCAAGGGTTTCGTTCAAAAGAGTGCCCGCATTGACCATTACACTTAGTCCAGCCTGTGCCCGAATACTCTTCCACGAAACGAAGCCTGTATCACTCCTTCCGAATCGATCATGTTCATCGGGCCTTACCGCGCTACTTTACCTCCAAGTTTGGCTTGGAGAGAGACGCCAGGGCGCTGATATTGCGTTCCTCCATGTCTGACTGAGTCCTTTCTCCTTCCCTGCTCGCATTGATTGGTCTCTGAGTTCTCCTTCATCCCTCGATCTCGGGTTTTTTTAATGCAATTCCTTGTGCTCATTGATTTCCCCTTCCTCCCAAACCTTAGTTACAGTGGGACGCGTGTTTTCGTGTCGCCAAAGACGAAAGTTTATTACTGCTGTCGGTTACTTGTAGTCATTTTTATATTTTAGGCTCATTCCTGTACATAAATAAGATGCAAGCTGCTAACGTCAATTCCTGGGCCACTTAACTTCACCCTCCGCAGTACTGAAAATCCTACAATGGCAACCTCCGAAGCTTTTCCTTGTACCTCTTCTCTTGTGGATCACCCGTTCATACATTCACTCCCCAAAGCCACCCCTACAGTTTGCCCTTAACCTTAGATCATACGACCCCTCAGTCCACGCTTGAACCCCCTAACAGTGCACTTCCTTCATGCAGAACTATTCACTCTATCAGGAGACAAAACCTCTATGTTGTCTGCTGTTCATTGACTCTGATAACATCTGGTGTATCTCTCGGGATGATCTAACAAACCATCAACTTTTGGGACATAAATACTAAACCCCGGTCAAGACACGACCCATGCTGCAGTGAAATGATTTTTAGTTTTCCTAGCCCAAAAAAGGCATAAGGTTGAACGGTGATTAGAAGCAACCTCAGAAATCAATTCGAACTATTGTCGTTTCAACGCATACAAATGTCTTATGTTTAGATACACGAAACGTGACCTAGTTTAGTAGACACTTGAAATTTATCATGCATTAGGGCTCGTACTTGACGCAGAATCACCCGCGTTGTGCCAGGATGAGTTGAGTGGCTCCTAAAGCTAATTTCTGAGCTATTTACTGTACGAAGCTCTAATAACGATGCAGATATTTCAACAACAAGCAGTAGTATGTGTATTGCAGCAGTTTTCACAGGCCACATCGAGAATTTATAAACTGGAAATTACATTTCATATCACAATCCTTTACTCAGCATTACCGACGTTTCAATTTTAGACGTAGTGCGTTTGGTAAATATCATATTGTTTACTTGTTTTCAAATCACTTAATTTTTCCCTTAAACTAACTGTACTTATCATAGAGATGAAAACCTCAACGAAATTATTTCACAAATATCTGGTGCGTTGCAACACGCAACTTTCCTTAGCTCTACAATTCACTTTTTACATGGCTAATTCTATTTAATCGATTAATGTATCACTCAGTTGATTTGAACTTGATCAAACAACGCTTTACGGCAGCAGCAAGCGGTAGCGCTTACAGTTCTAGATTTTATCATGCTGCTCGTACTCATTGCAGGACCATTATTGAGCAATTGGTACACGGATAATTAATGAGGCTGTGAACACAAATTTTTTTAAGAAGGATAGTAATTACTTTTGCAGAGTTATTGGGGTCCTTTTAGAACTGGTAGTAAGCGAAACGGCGGTAGTTGAAATTCAGCAATTTCTGGAGTGAGCCCGATGTATCTCATGAGCATTTTTAAACACTCACCCTTTAGGTATTGGATTGGACTACAATACCAATGTTTTTTAACATTCTACAAAAATTCCAGCGGAGTTTATTAGGCAAAAACTGCGCTAAAAACGCATTTCGTCGAAAGTTTTGGTAATTTATTGTGCTGCTCTCGTAATTTTCCCACAAATGAGAATTTTACGGTATAGTTGCCATATTGGCACCTATCAATATAAAATATTTAATCAAAGTCGTTAGAGCCGTTTTTGAGATGGTGTTTTGATCACTATGATAACTATAGTTAACTTTCGGTGGATTTTATTCATACCCTTATTTTGGCGTCCCATGGTAACCTGCGGGCGAGATATGAAGTTTGAGCTGATTTGGTACGGTGGTTTTCTCTAAAAATCGTTCACAGACACACAGACCATTTTCCCAAATAGTGTTTTTCGGACTTAGGGGGGTCTGAAACGTAAAGATCTGAAGAGAACTCAAAATTTTTTTTTTCAGCCGATTACATAACTCTCCTTTCTACTTCGTAGAGCCAAGGAAAGTTAAAGCGCCTCCAACGATTTCGATAAAATATTTAGCGTAAACAATCCCAAATTATAAAACCGAACGATGAAATTTTTTTATTTATTTTTATTTTATTTTGGCATTAGATTTCTCCATACAGCCATATTTACAGATATATTAATACAACATTACTTCATTTAGTATTATACAATATTACAGCAACTTAACTATTTTCTTTTAACATAATTATCGATATCGTTATAAGTTATGTCCAACGTCATTAAAAAATTTCGTTATTTTTCCATATAAGAGTATATCTGGTCTAACCAATATAGATGTGACGTTAAATGGCCTACTTAAATGTTCCCCAAGATCGTCTAAGAGTATTGTTCTTCGTCTTTCGAACTTTTTGCATGTTAAAAGCACATGCTCCAAGTCATCCACCTCACCGCACACGTCACATTGGTCAGACTCCTCTAGATGGATTTTGTGCAGATAAGCTCGGCAGACTCCGTGACCCGTTCTAAGTCTTGAAATGCTTGAATAAAAAGGCTTTTCGTGCCCTGTCATTTCTGCACGCCATGGTCTCAGTGAGATATTAGGAAACATGAATTTATATTTATTTCCCGCAGGATGCATATCATGGTATTCTTGTCATCTCCTCGCCGTGGTCTTTTTAAAGAGGGAATTCAAATCCTTGTATGGGATTAAGGCATTGCTTTCCTCTTCGCAGAAACATCCCCGCTTCGCCGCTTGGTCTACTTTCTCATTGCCCCTTACTCCTATGTGTGCCTTAACCCATACAAATTTTATTGCTATATTCGCATTGCTTAGTTCGTAGACGCGCCGCTCAAGTTTAAAAATTAGGTAGGAACAGTTCGATATCGCTTTGGGGTTTTGTAAATTCTGCATCAACCTCTTGGAGTCTGAGATAATGAGAACCGTTCGTGGGGAAGTTACCATCTGCTGTACATATTCCAGAGCCTTATCTACGGCAATTATCTGAGTCGTGTAAACCGAGGCCAAATTGTTGACTTTGTATGACTTCCGTCAATCCCCTGTTCCAATCATATATCGCACAACCGGCATTACCATCGATCTTTGAGCCATCCGTATCTGTACAATGTGGTCCTTGACGTTCATATAGGACCCTCAGAACGTGTTCTACTTCTTCATAATTCATAGTACCAGTAAATCTTGGGATTATGATACGCGGATGGCTCATTAATGCCAAATAATCCATTTGGTACATGGGCGGCTTACTTTCGGAGTATACATAGGACATAAATTGTGAAATTTCGAGAAAATTTTCAGTGAGCGGGGGGCTACCTTCTTTTGCCAGTATCTTTCAGTTAATACCTTCACATTCAGACATGCTATTTTGTTATAGAGGAGAGGTTGACTGGAGTACAAACGTGCAAGGTATCTACTACCCAACATTATCCGTCTTGCATTTAATGGGGGTTCACCACTTTCTGCAAGGAGTGCATTTAGCGGAGTAGATGGGAGTAAACCCATAACTAGACGAAGACATCGGTTCTGCACTTTTTCCAAATTATTTAATGACGTTTCACTTGCACTTCCATACAAATAACAACCGTAGTCGATCAGGCTTCTGACTGTTGCTCTGTAAAACATCAGCGCCACGTCCGGATCTGCTCCCCAACGTGAACGGGTTACCGATCTTAGTATATTTATGTCTGACTCCGCTTTTTGACTTATGTATGTAATATGTTTATTCCAGTTTAAGGTTTTAGTGAGAATCATGCCGAGAAATTTGACGTTATTTTCAATACGGACCTGAAATCCTCCAAAATCCATCATTCCTCCGAATAGTAATCAACGTTTCCTCGAGAATGGACATACAGAAGATTTGCTGCTTGATAGTTCGAGGACAATGTCAGTGAAAAACTTTTCAACTATTTCCATGGCTTCCTGAAGTCTCACTTCACACTCCACAGGCTCTACATGAGCACAATAGATACAAATGTCATCCGCATCCGGAATAATGGATGCTTCTCTGGGCAGAATTGTCTCTAACTCGGCCACATATAGACAATAGAGTAGTGGAGATAGAATCCCTCCCTGTAAAAGACCCCTTTGTGTCATTCTTGGGCCATAATGCTGACCATTAACTCTTACGTACACAGTGATAATGAACGTCTGTCGTTCATTAGCGAGAATAAGTTTCGAGCAAAATGATCTGGGATTTCGAACGATGAAATCCTCACCCCTGGGAAAATAACCAGAGCAGCTCAATCAATTATCAAAATTGCGCTCATACGTATAACACTACCGTTCTGGAACAAATCGGACCGGTATTCCAATAAACCGCCTCCGCGATGGAAGTTTAATAATGGTCATGTGATAATCGGGAGAAACCTCAGAAATTACAAAATGCAAGCTGCTGGTAGAGTTTTCGACCTATAATTTCATATTAAAGAAATTGGGTTATATCCGCCAGTAGGCAAATTACTAAAGTTAACGTACCTGTTAGGTGAGTCCGTCTCCTCTGGCTTGTGAGTTACTGTGGGCAAGCGCTTTCGATGTAAAGACATCATCGTCTGGCCGTTAAGTCAGTACTGGAGTCAGTCAGTTGGTCGTGGTCTTTATATACAAAGAGAAAGGTGAAAGGGGTGATGGAGCGTCGGGGAAGGGGCGGGGAGAGGAGGTCATGTAGCTCAGGGGAAACCCCTAGAGATAAATGGAACGTGTTGGATGGTCTGTCAATTGTGGAATTTAAGTCTTTTTGTGTAGGGTGGTCTGTAAATCCGTCAGTTGGTTGTTTTCGTTTGTGTAGTGTTTTGAGTGGAGTGAATATGGTGTCGCATTTTGTGTTGATTTGTTCATTTATGATCTGTCCATTGAAGTTTTTTTGTTTATAAATTTCCATGTTTTCTAATATGTTCAGTTTTCGTCCTTTGTATTGTTTGTGTAGTAAGGTGGTACAGTCCTGTATTTTGGTGGGTTCGTGTCCAGTTGTTTTGAGGTGGTTGGCAAAGTTTGAATCGTCTTTGTTCCTACTAAGAGATTTAATGTGTTCTGAGTATCTGGTCCGTATTTTTCGTCCTGTCTGTCCTATGTATGCGTTTTTACAAGTACAAGTTATTTTATACACCCCACTTTGGTCGTATTAACCTCACCAAATTGACACTCGGACAAAATTACTTTCAATTTAACAATAGCATATACAAGCCAAAAGATGGATTAGGTATGGGAAACCCTACCTCGTCCATATTAACTGAAATATTTCTACAACATTACGAAGAAACTCACATCCAGACCTTAATGACAAAACACGATATCAAACACTACGCCAGATATGTAGATGATAAATGGCCGTGATAACACTGACGATATATAAAAGACTTAAACAACATCCACCATAACATCCAATATGACATGGACAAAGAACAAAATAAAACTCTTAATTACTTGGACCTAAAAATCACACGGTTGGACAACGAACTACAATACGACATTTTTAGAAAACCTACCGCTACCGACACGACCATACACTTTACATCAAACCACCCACAACAACATAAACTAAGTGCATTCAGACACATGATACGGAGACTAACAACGATCCCACTATCCGAACAAAATTACAAAAAAGAACTTGATATTATAAATACTATCGCAGAAAATAACGGTTACTCTAAAAAATCAATAAACAAATTACTAAGACAATATGGCTCCAAAACAAACGACTCAAAAACAGAAAATACACAGACTTTAACAAGACGCTGCACATTCACGTACACAGGACCACAAATATACGGAATAACTAGTATCCTCCGAAAGGAAGGTATACAAATTGCATTACGTACGGAACCAAACTAACTGCAAAGACTGAAAATACAGACCCACTCGACCAAAGTGGGGTGTATAAAATAACTTGTACTTGTAAAAACGCATACATAGGACAGACAGGACGAAAAATACGGACCAGATACTCAGAACACATTAAATCTCTTAGTAGGAACAAAGACGATTCCAAACTTTTGCCAACCACCTCAAAACAACTGGACACGAACCCACCAAAATACAGGACTGTACCCACCTTACTACACAAACAATACAAAGGACGAAAACTGAACATATTAGAAAACATGGAAATTTATAAACAAAAACTTCAATGGACAGATCATAAATGAACAAATCAACACAAATGCGACACCATATTCACTCCACTCAAAACACTACACAAACGAAAACAACCAACTGACGGATTTACAGACCACCCTACACAAAAAGACTTAAATTCCACAATTGACAGACCATCCAACACGTTCCATTTATCTCTAGGGGTTTCCCCTGAGCTACATGACCTCTCCCCGCCCCTTCCCCGACGCTCCATCACCCCCCTTTCACCTTTCTCTTTGTATATAAAGACCACGACCAACTGACTGACTCCAGTACTGACTTAACGGCCAGACGATGATGTCTTTACATCGAAAGCGCTTGCCCACAGTAACTCACAAGCCAGAGGAGACGGACTCACCTAACAGGTACGTTAACTTTAGTATAATTTCATAACTCTAAACACGAGCAATACCTAACAAATCTTGTTGATAAGTCGAGGAGTAAATAAAGGAGGCAGGACGATAAATTCTGGAGCTTTAAGCGCCAATGCGGTTCTACTTAAAACATGAAATTATGCGTTTGGAAGTTCGTAAGATCAGTATGATTGTGGGGAGGGGGGGGGGGCTTCATTGCGTCTACGATGTCCCCAGGGGCTTTCCTCAGGACTGACAGCATATAATTTAGTTTTAAATCGGCGATTATACGCAGTGTCAGGTCTGTTTCCTTATCAAAATGACTGTTTCTGAACCATTGGTTGTCATTTAGCCAGTCTCCCGGTGGAATGTAGTTGCCCATGCGTCTGGTTCTCCACCTGATCCAACTATTTACTTGGGTGGCAGGTTTCGTTCACATTCTTCACGTTATGAACTTGCTTAGCAGAAGTCAAAGGTTTGGCTGCTCTTCCAACAACAGTCACTCACTGTTGTGGGAACTACAGTGGAGCAGCGCGGTTTCTCGTTTCCACTGCACTGGAGGAGCAAGACGTGTAAAATGGAGTCTTTGAGAAAGAAGAAGAGCGAGGGCGCATTGAAGTCGCCATGTCCTGTAAGGAACTAGCTCATCCAGTTATCTCACTCAACTCACATTCCCATCTCGCTTGTCATTTATCTAATTCCCATTCATCTAGCGTGCCATGTTTTCATTACAGTCCTTCCCCCAGAGCGGGGAAAGCTCCCTTTTCACTCTCCACTTGTCCACCATGCACTCTACGCCCAAGTTTCCAGACAATTGACCAGCGATCGCTTGGTGTGCTTCAGGGGATGCTGCGCACAGTGAGCCACAGAAGCGCAGATCACTGGATTGACCAGTACTCTCCTTTGATTGACTGTGAGTTTGCTACCCGAGACAACTGAGCAGTAGCCAATTACGCCCGGGTAAATGGTCTTGTTCTTGAGGGTAATGCGACGGTAACACACACCCCAAGTTGCCTTAATAAAGAGGCAAACCTCCCATAGTTAATCCCTCGCAAATAAGTACTTGGTTTGCTTCTCAAGAAGGAGCATGTATTGACGGTTGGCTATTGAATTTTTCCTTAAGAAGGATGAGCTCGGCTATTTCCTCAGCCATCAAGCTCGCTCCACTCATGTGACAGTTCAAAGCACTTGATAGGTTTTGCCTCGATTGGGTGGACCCGAGGAACGTGATCTGTGGTGTCTGCATTCGGTCGCAGCAGTCATATTTGTCAACTTCTGGCGAGAAAGTATATATAACGAGGAATTCCTCGACTTATAAGCTCATTGAGGAGCCCTGGCCACCATAGGCTTTCAAATGCTTCTACATCACTGAGAACTGCCAAGACGTACTTAGCCAGAGCCTTCAGGGAGACATTGCGGATTTCGACAAGGACGTCCTGTGAGGACATTCCTTTAGTACGCTCATATTGTCTACCTGTGAGGTTAAGGCCAAAAACCAGCAGAACCCAAACAGACCCGCGTGAAGGGCAATTAGGAGGATCTGTGCTATGGGAGCTGCAAATCTCAATATGACATTTATTCGCACGCCGTGACGTGTTTCTACGCAAATAAAGGTATAAATCGCCTAATTTAAGGGAGTCGGGTGTTTTAGTCAAGTTGTGTGATTGACACGAAACTGAATCGGCAGGAAGTGGAAATAGATTAAACTCACCTCGGCGAATAGTCGACGTGCTGCTGAGACAAACCGGAAACCTGCTGCTGTTGTTGCTGCTGCTGAGTCGCCTGAGACGGCGGGTAATGAATGAAACCGACGGGTTGAGTCGCGAACTCCGGGTTTGGTTTCGTTTGATAAACAACGAAATTCCCGTTGCCGACGTCCATCATCCCCAATTCCCCCTGTTGCGGATAATAAACGGACCCGGAGGAGGTTCCCGAGCCCGGAGCCGACCACGTTTGAGGAGTCAAGTTCGGTCCGGAGCTCGGCGGGCCCCCCAAAAACGGTATGTACTGCCCTTCGTAGCCTCCGAAATCCGCCGTCATGTGCTCGATGATGTCGTCGATGCAGCGTTTTTTTCCGTCGCCGTCCATTTTCGAATTTCGTCGATTGAAAAAATCAGAGGCGAAAACCCGTCGACGGCGAGAAGACGCGGAGGCGCCTTGTCAATTCGAAAAACGACTGGACTCGTCAGAGGAAGAAAAGTGGATCGCATTCGAAGAGTCGTCTCATCGCGAAAAGCGAATTTGGAAAAAGGGGGGGTCGAAATGTGAGATAAAATTCCGCCGAATTTTGAACGCGACGCCCGTAATCGACAAAACTAAATAACAAACGTACACACTTCGCACCAACTGAGTTCTCTCAGAACAACGATGTTTCTCGAAAACAAACATTGACTTCTTCTTCATTGTCCCACTTGGCGCTCATAGCAGCTCACCCACTGGAACGTTCAGTTCCGCTCTCCCGAGAACGAGACCGCCGCATTTCGGAAAGATAAAGCCGAATATAAAAATCGTTAAAGACGCGACGCACAACACTCCTCAGCCCCACATACTTTCAAATATTTTTGTCACATTTCCAACTAATCTAATAACACTAACGTTCCGACCGACTAGCCAATAAATAATACGAAGGTGCATCTAATTAGGTCACAACCAATTTTACGTTATCAGTCCATGGACCTTTTATGAGACAAGTAACATGTTCAGTTTCAAGGAAGTTTGCATTTGCAAATCACTAATTTTGGTAAAACTGTACAAAGTAAATCAAAGGATCAGCCGTTAGGATTCAAGAATTTTGTGGGCCGTCCAACTAGAATTCTTTGTCCCATCACTAACTCCTCCTCAAGTGTCACTCCAGAACAATTGTTTATTAATCAATAACAATGATGTACCCTCACAAATATTTCAAGAAAACTAACGTCACAAGAACGGGGTTCATTCAGAAGAAAATTCTATCAGAATTTTCGATCGCGCAGCTCTCGTCATGTTCCTACCTTTCAGTGTTTACAACTGACATGAAAGAAATTTCGTTAATCGCTAACGCCGTTTCTCAGAAAATACCCTTGATGTTTGATTACTATGATACTTGGTTTAGCAGTAATCTTGCTCATGGATTTGCACGTTCACTATAAAGTTTAAAACAATTTATTCGAGCCTCCCTCAATTGAGACACACATGTTCACCAATTTTGTCTTCTTTTTGTACAGAAGATAACAACATTCTGGTGTGAGGCGTCACACTTTCCTCAGCACCGATTTCTGTGGCTTCAGCTACCTTATCCCACCTTTTTACTTTCCTTGGCTCCACAAAGTAGAAAGGAAAGTTATGTAATCGGCTGTTAAAAAAAAAGTTTGAGTTTTCTTCAAATCTTTACGTTTCAGACCCTGATGAGTTCGAAAAACACTATTTGGGAAAATGGTCTGTGTATTTGTGAACGATATCTAGAGACAACGACCGTACCAAATCAGCTCTAACTTCATATCTCGCCCGCAGGTCACCATGGGACGCCAAAATAACGGTATGAGCAAAATCCACTTAAGGTTAACTATAGTTATCATAGTGATCAAAACACCAATTTGTTTTTTCTCAAAAACGGCTCTAACGATTGATTGAATTTTTTCCATAAAATTCCCATGTGTGAGGAAATGACGAGAGCAGGACAATAAATTATGAAAATTTTCGTCGAAAATCGGTTTTAGTTGCGTTTTTTCCATTATAAACTCCGCTGAAATGTTATTAGAATGTTTTTAAAAAATTAGTGTAGTAGTTCAATGCAATACCTAGAGTGAGCGTTTAAAAACGCCACACTCCAGAAATTTCTGAATTTGAACTGCCTCCATTTAGCTTACTACCAGTTTTAAACGTTTTCACCCTTTAAATAAGTGTTTACAGCCTCATCAATTCTCTGTGTACCAATTGCTCAATAATGGTCTGGGAATGAGTTCGAGCAGCACAATAAATGTCGGAACTGTAAGCGCTACCGCTTCCTGCTGTCATGAAGTGTTGTTTGACCAAGTTCAAATGAGCTGAGTGATAAATGAATTGAGTAAGTTGAAAAAGCCGTGTACAAAGTGGTTTGACGTAGAGCTAAGGAAAGTTGTGTGTCGCAACACACTATACTTTTTTATTTGAGCACAGTAAAATACAACTTCATGTTTTACATAGAAACTGGTAGCCCATGAAGTGCTGCTACTCATGTACAGATGCGTACGATTCTCTTTAGCAGGAATGGTGATTGTTTAAATTCCAGAACTTTTGGGGTTGCTCCAAGCTGCCTAATGAGTGTTATCAAACCCTCCTCGTATAGGACGTATTGTCACAAAGATGAGACTGTAATGACGTTGATAACTGTCAGTATAAGACATGTTAGAGCCGTATCCCAGAATAAAATATCATTTGGTGTTTTGTTGACCATGGTAAATGTAGTTAGTTTTGAACCAACATTCCTCAAGTCAGTTGTCCCACCGCGATCTACTAGACATAAAATTTCCGCCGATTTGGTTAAGCTGCTTTCTCTCTATCACAGTCACACACTACATAACAAACTGCATAAGAAATAAAAAGAAAAAACCCTGCAAATTATTACAAAACGGTTTATTATTCTCATGAACAGCTTGACCTACTATTACTGATCTGAGACCCATCCCATCCGATTCAGCATCGAAAAATACTAGTGAACCATACGAAACATGACCTGACTACGATGGAACTACGGAAACTAAATATTCTCCAGGCGCCCGTAGGCAATTGGCAAGACGTTGCGAGTCGAGCGAGCGGGTGGTTTTGATGAGATGGAAGGGAGGTAGCACTAACGACGAAACATTTACTTCTGCTGTAGTTCCCGCGAGTTCTTTCAATTAGTTGACTTTGGCTGACTATAATTACTGTAATGTCGCTATACGCAGTTGCACACATCTGATACTCATTCCATTTGACCCAGGATGGAAAAATACCTTGAAAACGATACGAAGCACGGCGTATTTGCGATTATACTGCGTTTTGTTAATTTTGTTTTAACCATTTTTTGTCCATAACAACCTTGGGCTTCGTCCGAACGGATTGCCGAGATGGCAGGCACAACTAGATACCAAATGGCATTTTTGTGCGAAAGAACGGATTTGTTAGACTGCGTTAAAGGCACAAAACGGCCCGGACGGACATTGCAGATTTAGAATCCCCATGTCTTGAAATGTAAAGTATCAAATTTTGCGGAGAGGGGGGGGGGTTCCTGACCGAAAACATAGAGTTATTATTCAGAACGAATAATAAGCCAAAAGTCAGCCGATTAAGTAACTTCCCGTTCTACTACATAGAGCTAAGGAAATTTGGTAAATGCACCCCATCAACTCTGCTTCCCTAATATATGCTCTAGTCAAGTAAAAATACCGAGATGAATCGTTTCGAAAGTTCTATTGCAAGATGATGGCAAACATGTACAGACTTTACGACGGATTTTTTTTTGTTTTCACGACTAAACTTTCTTTTTTGACTAAACCCTTTTCTTGTCTTTTGGGTTAGAAAAAATTAATAAATGTGGAGAGATGAATGAGTGGTTGATTTCAAACAGTTTCGCTTTCCAAACAGTTGAATTGGAGATTATCTGAAGGATTATGACCCCGCCTTCGAGGTTTTACTTCCCAATGTCCATCTACACATTTCCAACGCAAGAATGAGGTAAATATAAACTGGACAGGAGCGCGTCAGTGTGATCAACATGGCCTAGACCTACTTCCAGTTCCATTTACATGGTCGTGCTAGGCCTGATTATAGCTCACTATATGCTGCACCCGTATAAGACGACACAAACTATTTTTCTAAAGGTGGTCGATACTACGGAAGAGAATCATTATCAATAAGACGAGAGTGCCCCTACAAGAGGACCCCCCCCCCCCCCATCAAACCACACAACAAGCCAACCACCCTTCGACCAGAGACATTAACTTGAAGAAAAAGGAGCTCCACGAAGAAACATCTGGAGTCGGATCGTGAGTGAATCAGAGGGCAACAACAAGAGATTTACTCCACATCTATCGAGTTCAGTTAGTTTAGTTGAACCAAAAACGCAACAACTATTTCGTATTTTCACTCCCTCTTTCACAATGAGACGACGAAATTAAAAGTTACACAACAAATGACAGTCTTAGCGATACGAAATAAAAAAAATAAAAACAAACGGGAGTCGCTACTAAAATGTACACATTTCAATCACAAAGGGACCTTCACTTGACATAGCGAAGGGGCACTGCACTGGGGAACTGTGGACGATGAAGGATGAGGGGGTGGGGAAAGGGGAGTGGAAGAGGAAGTGGTGTGGTAGAGTGGCAAGGATGATGGGGTGGGGTGGGGGGGGAGTAATTCTGGCAGGAGACGGTCGGGCGAAGAGATTAGGTTCACATTAACTGGCAGGGTCTTCTTCTCCGTAGAAATTGGTCACTATCCTTTCAATGTCTTCTAGGTTTAGGGTGGACGTCGAGCGGTGAAATTCCTAAAAATGTACGACAAAACAGGGTCAGAGCGGATTAACTGCAATTCTCAGTGCGGAGTAAAATTTGGGCCGGATTCACATTTCATGTTTCATAATGAGTTCACGAGTCATTGGCGTCTTCGAGGGGACATATACCACCTTAACTTTCAGTTCAGATGGACGACCCAAAAGAAAATCCGAAGCGCAGCAGCACAACTTTTGGCGCCCTGCTGCGTGCACGAGCACTGTATCCTCTTTTAACACGGTTCTACAGAAAAATGCACGTAGAACAAACTTGTAGTTACTAGTTAGCTGAAAGTCCGACCACTTGAGCAAAATCATTTAAGCGGATTTTGAAATTGGAAAAACGATAATCAAATCGCGTTTTTTACCCCACTCTCCCCTTTCTGCCAATGGATACCTTACTTTACAAAGCATGATGAACAGTGAAGTGTTAATTATAACGGTTTATTATTTTCACCTTAGAGACCCATCCCATTCGTTTGAACATCGAAAAATACCAGTAAACGATACGAAACATGACCCAACTACAACAGAACAACGAAAATGAACATTTTATAAGCGACACTAGTCAATTGGCACGACGTAACGAAAGGCAGCACGGGAAATGAGTGGAGGTCGAGGAGAAACAATAACTTTCACGGTATTGTACCTGAGCTCTTTCCAGTAGTTCACTTAGGCTCACTATATTTACTCAATCCTACAACTATTGGACTCAGCATCGAAAATGCCTAGGAAAGGATACCATGTCGCAATTGTGATAGAACCACTAACATTTCGTTGTTTGAGATTTTCAAAGCATTTTTTGCCTATAACATCCACGGAATTCGTTCGTTTGGATTGCAGAGTAGGCGGGCACGACTCAATAGGTAATTGGATTTTCGTGCGCAAGGACAGAATTTTTAGACACTGTTGAGGCACAATCATAGATTCGGAATATCCACGCTTCAAAATGTGAATGTAACGGGGGTTGGAGGGGGAAAGGGCGTAAAAGATGTTCCAAAGGTTCATTATTCAGAATGAATAACAAACACCTAAAAAATCGGTACAGCCTTTCTTTTGCAAAAATTACTACTAACACACTTGCAGACCACACGCCGAAATTTGCTTTCGGTTGGACTTTTGGCTTTTGGATATTTTGGCGTGGGCACACTGAGCATTGCCTGCCATAGGAAGCAGATGGTAGCACACAATCTGCGTTGTTAGCTCGTAAAGTTTCTCTGGAGGCCATGTTAGTGATAGCAGGTGTTGTTCCGATCCATGTTCTGGCAGGTAAGTGGAAAGCAACCAGAGTACTGATATCAGAAGGGAAGAAGGAGGGCAGTGGCCCTTGGGAAGTGACAAAATAAGAGGGATACATTCTGGAAGTGGGCTAGTAGATCAGGTAGCTGTTTCCAGCACTTGGTCCATGGCTTAGGCAGTGGCACGGTGAGGTTGATTTCTATCTTAACCAATTCCTCATAGGACATGTTGCATTTAGGGCGTACCTGCACTGAATCAGTAAGGCAGCAAGCCCAAATTGCCTGAAATGTACACCAACAGTGGAAGATGCTCCTCATCTTGCCAAAGGTAGGCAGAATGCCAGCACACACCAGAGGGCACAGTTGGCTGGCCAGCTCACACCAGAGGCATTGAATTCGAATGAAAACTGGCAGTATTGCTCAATTTGCCTGGGCAGCGCTCCAACACAACTGAATGAAGCTTGCACATCCAGGGCCAGTATCTTGCAGGGGTGAAGAACGAAGGTATAGAGGAAAGACCTCTCTGAAACCTCATTACCAGCTGGGCAATATGGGAGAATCCATGGCAACAACAGCATGATGCACGATTCTCGTGAGGGTGAAGAGGATCAAAAAGAAGAGCTTCCATCGAAGAGAAAGGCGTGAAGGCCAACCTGATGGAACGTGCTAAACAGTTCCAGGTTGGTTGTCAATACGCAATAGCAAACCCTCCATCCTACGTCCCAGAAAAAGTTGGTTTCCGTCACTTCGGAGTTGTTTCGTGCCCAGCTATTCCTATTGAAGATCCAAACATGTTATTGTCTAACGATTACAACTATTATTAGGACAACCACACCTACCTTCATGAATTCCTCGGCAATTTTCAAAGAGTCCTGCTCGTTGTAACTTTTTCTTAGGAAGTTGGTGACGGCAAGTTGTAAAACGGAGTCTTCGTCATTTTTTTTGACAACCAAATTTATCTTGGTTCCATCTTTGATGAGCGGGTAGTCAACGAGGTATTTTTCATCTAGAAAACGTAACATCTAACGTGTTTAGGAATTAAATTTGCCCGAGAGAGCAAGATGTACAGATGCAGCTCACTCTTAGCAACTATAAGCTAGGTAATACCCTACATTTTCCTACATCGAGTTTCCATTGGTATGCTTCTCCATAAGAGCTCTCCATTGTATGACACTACTTTCAGTTTGCACAAATACTTCTCCTATAATCACTCAATAAAGGATGACCTAATATCATCAAGAACGAAAACGCTGGTAGTGGAAAACATCAATAGGGCGAAATACACCAATCAAACGAAAAGCTTTTAATTCTTTGAGTAGAAACTGAACCACCAGAGCCCATTTCGTTGAGGCTGCTTCCCATGCGCCATCAGTCTCTTGTTGGCAAAACTGTAAAGATACAGTGTGATCCCATTCTTCAGGGGTTTCCTAATATGGACTCCAGTGTTCGTAAAAAGACTCTATGGGTGGTCTAGACCTCACTCACACTTACTAATGGGGACTAAGGTTGATCGAGGTCATCAAGTTACTATTTGCAGTACCAACTCAATCAAAAGGGAAGTTGAGGGATCCTGAGACATGGACATCGCTAGTAGAAAATACTGAAATATTGTTCATGCCGACTATTACTCACAGCATTTTGTTCTTACGATTTTATGCCACATTTTGTTAGTGACAATTAAGGCCAAATGGGTCGACTAAGCTTAGTTAGGTGTTAAACCAACCCGCAACGTAATGATTCTGTAGCACCAAGCAGAAGGAACAAGTATAAAATAAAACTTCACTTCAACTGTTACCGCCATTGTTAACCTAACTTTTATATTGAAACGCTTTGTCTTATCAAAGCCTCTTCCTATCGCCACTAGTTACTCCAAAATTATCAGCTGAAATGCAGTGCCTGGACCCCACGTAGATAATTGAGGCTGTTAGCAGATAGCTTCTGTTACTATTGTTATAAGTGGATACTGCCTAGCGCTGCAATCATTCTAAATTGAGAGTGAATCACATCGATGACTTCATTTTTGGAAGCCATATAAACGACCTGCCTCCCGCAACAAAGCTCTGCCTTTTCCATTAATTTTGAATTGAAATTACTCCTCCTTTCCTTCATTTAGCGGATTTCTGTCAACACTTGGGTTTTACATTCTCTTACCATTATTTCCTCGATTGAGTATCACAATCTTTTCGCGAGCAGTCACTGTTTTACCGTGAACTCATACATCTCATCTAACCTTTCTGAAGTCGTCATCCGGGCACATTTTTACCAATCACATCATGTCACGTAGCGCACACTGTCTTTTAACATCATCTTGTAATTCCCTTGGCTCTAATTCACCTCAGTGAATTACTCATTTCCGTCGACATTACGAGCGATAACCTCACAATGTTCTGTCAATAACATTAGGGCAACAAACCACTTATATTATAAAAGTGGTACAAATACCGTTTTTCGAAACTGACAAATCGTAAACGTCAAATGAGAGTGCAGACGAACCTGATAAAGGTTTCCCGGTCAGAAGCAGTTTCTGTTGATTGACGGGAACTTTGAGCGCTTGGTAAACGTGTTGTTTCAAATCTTTGACGCTCGTTTGATCCGAAACCTAAAAAACCGTACGTCCCAACTTTAGATTAGTACTACTCAGTACTTCGCAAAAAGTGCGGGTGATAACACAACTTACCTCTAAAGTTGTTTCTTGGCCTTGGAAAATTTTCACGGTAATCTTCATTTTGAGCAAATTAACGAATGTTCCGCGCGAGTTTTGAAGTGATGACGTTGGGAAACTAATATAATTCACTTCATTTTCTAAAAAGAAGGCGAGAATGCGTGTAATAACCGCAAAACAAAACTAGCGAGTACGTATTTCTGGAAGGTGACGAAGAAGTGTTTACTTCCCTTAGAAACAAACCGTCAGGGCTGCCAACAAAGTAGAGATGTGCTGGTTGGGAATCACTCCATTGGACGAATGAACGAAACGACTCACGTCCGTGGGTACTAGTTCATTTCACTCGCACGCTCACGTATCAACAACGGATCGTACTCTCCACTCGCGCCCGTGAGACTCGAGTCAACACATTTCGCCGAACAAACCACAAATTAGCGTATAATTCATCATCCTCTACTAATAATTCACGAAATATTTTTAACAGAGGAGCGGTTCTTGGAGTGAAAAGAACCGCATCAAAAGAAGATGTGAGTTTGAACGCGAAATCCAAGGATTGAAGAGAGATAGAGACGAGGTGAAAAGTGCATTAGTCGAGTTCAGTTACTTCATTCAGTTAATACTCCAAATTGAATATGTTCTCTGTTAAAAAAAAAGATAAATGAAAGTAAACAAACTAAATGAGTTAGTTCATTTAAGTGAACGAGTATCTTGCTCTTCGTTCGATGAGTGGAGCTGGTCAGTCACATCTCCACAACGAAGTAAATTTGTTTCTTTTTCATGTTCATTCACAGAACTTGCTCGTAATACGCAATTCCGTTTTATGAAATAACAATCTTCAGGTTGAAGAGGAAGAAGAATTTCGGGGGCGATCTTCTCCGGAACTGGTTGCGTTCAGAAGCGAGGAAGTTGAAGCTTTTCCTCCACAGATGATTTTTCCGTAAGTAAAATTGAAACTTAATCTTAGCATACTGTTCAGAATAAGATAAAGGAAATAGTGAGACTGAACTATAGAGGATGAAAAAGCATGTGAAGTAGATTAAAGCGCATTGGACTGCATTAAAGTAAGAGCACCGAGTGGAGAATGGAACGTGTATGACTGAGATGGAAACCGAAACGAGTTCACTATCACATATAAGACGACGACTAAGACAGCAGTGATCAGCGTGAGTGGTAGTGATGGTGGGGAGTATGTAAAGCCTGTGGAGCACTGCATAGAATACAAGAACTCATATCTTTCACCACGGGCTTTGAGTACGTTAGCCACATCACGCACGCTGACCCATCCTGGAGGCGATCGCAAAGTCATTCTGTAACCTAGATTCAAATCAGTGAATCAGTTACTGTGGAAATTATGAAAATGTTGAGGAAACAACACACTATTTCGGACATATTTTGGTTTGTAGCTCCACAAACATTTATGCAAAACAATATACAGGTATTAAATATTTGAAGACATCCTGTGAGTTTGGTTAAAGTTGTTGAAGCCATTTCACCAAAAAGTGAAGAAAAAACCCTATTCTGCCTACATAGGCCTGTATCTGCGTTCACCGAATCTTCATGGAGATATTTCTAAGAAGAAAAGTTGGTAAAAGATTATTTGAACGTTTAATCAAAATCCTTAAAGCAGTTCTTGAGAAAAATGTGAAAACCCCGAGTTTTCAGTATTTTTTGTTCTCTCATCTTCCTTTCACATCGATGGAAAATCTTATAACCTTATTTTCACAGCTTGAAAACATTACAAATAAAACTAATCGCTAAATCGCTTTTCATGGTAGAGTTTGCTAATTTATCTCGTCATTTCCTCAACAATGGCAATTTTATAGTAGTAGTGAAGACTATCCATATCAAGCATTGACTCAAAATTGTCGGAGCACATTTTGAGAATAAGTGTGTTTTGATCCTATGATGGCTTAGTTTTGGACTGATTTCGCTCATACCGTTATTGTGGCACCTCATTGTAGTTTCCATTTGAGCTGATTAGATCACGTTCCCAAAAGGTGTTTCCCCGAGTCGGAAGCATTTGAAAACGTAATGGGATTTGGTAGTTGGACTCACAACATGAATGGGTTTGTTAGTAGAAAAGGATGGGATTATTGAAGCTGATGGTAAATGACTCCAGTAGTCGAACGGATTCAGTACTCGGAACGGTTAGATTTACACTGGAAAGTGGACGTTCATTTCCAGTACAGCTCTGCTCGGCACGGCGTAACCTTCCGCTCACGTTAACGTCGGAGTCCGTATTTATCAGAAGTTTACGCTCGTGTTTTGTGTTGTGAATTGAGTTTGAAGTTTCGTGCAATTCCATCAGTTTGCTTAGTTTTGCCGCTCCCTCGGCCCGAAAATGTCGGTAACCGTTCAGCCTCCGCCGAAAGGCAAAACGGTCGCTCCGACTCTCGACGAAATCAAAGTAGACCGCATCACCCAATTGTCCATCGAGTACTGGGCCCCACACACCAAACGTCGGCATAAGAAATTCGATCCGTCCATCGTTGAGCTCATCTATTCGCAAGAAATCAAAGGCACCAAATTCAACGTTCGACGGATCATGATGCTCGAGGTGAGTCAGTATTTGGAGAACTACCTTTGGCCCAACTATGTGGCTGGAGAGTCCTCTCACGCTCACATGATGTCCATCGTTGTCATGATGAACGAAAAGTTTCGAGAACGAGTCGTCGCTTGGACCGCTATCAGGAAGGATCCGTCTCACGTTGACGGTTTCCTCCATCAAATGCTCAGAGCTTGCGTCGAGCGCAACGACTGTTTCGTTGAAAAGACAGCTTTGATTGTCTTCCTCACGAACACCTTTAACAGCATCGAAGTCGAAATTATCCGCGAGCAAGTAAAAAAATTACTCTCCCTGTCGACGTGGGTGTGTCTACACGAATTTCGCCGCAACGCCGAGCTCAAACAAGCGCCCAAGTGGAAGAAAAATTGGAACAAAATATTGAAAAAAGAGAACGAAAGGGGCGAACGGGCGGACTGGGAAAGGAGGTTTCTATACAGGCTCATGTTGAACTTTTTAGAACATTTGGAAGGCATTGAAGAAGATGGCGACCTCGACGAGGCCAAAGTACAATATTGTGAACGATTTTTAGAGCTCATGATCGATTTAGAGGCCTCCCTTCCAACGAGGAGGTTCTTCAATGTACTGTTGGATGATTGTCAGTTGGTTCTCCGATGTCGACTGTCGAATTTGACCAAAAGAGCAGAAGGTAAATTGTTCATACAGTTGATGGAAATTTTGAGATTTTACGCGCGGTTTGAAATCAACGATGTAACAGGTGACCGTTTAACTGACAGCCAGATGTCTCAAATTCATTATGACTCAATGACATCCCTCCAAAAAGCAATTTTTTCCAAGTTCCCATCATTGGTTAACTTTGCATTGGCGAATGTTGCAAGTATTGACACCCGAGACGCCATTTTGAAACACTTTTCTCAATTAGATTCTGAAAGTTTGCGAAGAGTTTTAGTTATTTTGAATCTCGTTCCCCCCAAAGAACGTGAAAATGTGGAAAATTGGTACAAAACAGATTCCAAATTTCTTTTAGAGTTGTTAGCTTTTAAACATGAACGACGCATTTCGCAGTTGATGGAAATTAACAACACTCCGTTGTACCCTACAGAGGACATAATTTGGGACGAAAACATTGTACCCTCTGAGTACTATTCAGGCGAAGGTTGTCTCGCTCTTCCCAAATTGAACCTACAGTTTTTGACTCTGCATGATTACTTATTGCGAAATTTGAATTTGTTTCGTTTGGAGTCTACGTATGAAATCAAACAAGACATCGAAGATGGGATAAGTCGTTTAAGCCCTTGGAAAAACGAAATGGGCGGCGTTTATTTCGGTGGATGGGCTAGAATGGCGCAACCAATCGTCAGTTTCGTTGTTGTTGAAGTTACAAAACCCAACATTGGAGAAATTGTGCCCTCTCGGGTTCGAGCGGACGTCACAGTGAATTTGAACGTCAAATCTGAAGTTAAAGCTGAGTGGGAAAATTTGCGCAAGCATGACGTTTGTTTTCTAATTGCTGTCAAACCCACAATGTCA
Source organism: Pachypeltis micranthus (assembly GCA_020466155.1). Lineage (NCBI taxonomy): Eukaryota > Metazoa > Arthropoda > Insecta > Hemiptera > Miridae > Pachypeltis > Pachypeltis micranthus. The sequence continues at coordinate 50,870,908 of CM035770.1, read as the reverse complement.
ATTGGCACCAAATACAACTTTCGGCTTCCCTTTTTAGAGCAAAGCGGCGTCAAATATGTGCGAGGGTGTGAAGTTGAAGGAATGCTGGATAACACGGGTAAAATCATTGACGACGTCCCAGATGTGAAGCCAGAGCTTGATGGAGATACTCGAACTTTTCGGGTTATTTTAGATTCAAACCAATACAAATTGGACATGGAATTGATTAACGAAGGAGAAGATGATTTTTATGAAAACTTCAATGTTATACTTCGACGCAAGCCTAAAGAGAACAACTTCAAAGCCGTACTACAAACAATTCGTGAATTGATGAACAGCGACTGTGTTGTCCCTGATTGGCTCCACAACATTTTACTCGGGTACGGCGACCCTGGCTCAGCCCACTACTCTCGAATGCCAAATGAAATTCCGACAATGGATTTCAATGACACTTTCATCAACATGGACCATCTGCGCGACAGCTTTCCGGAGTATGAAATCAAAGTGAAAGTTAACTCGCCTATAAATTTAATTCCACCCTTCAAATTGACGTTTGAAAATGTTTTGCACAAACACGAAGATGCGAAAGGGTCAAAGAAAATCATTGTTGAACCTCATGTGATCCCAAATCGTGGCCCCTATCCCTCTAATGCCCTTCGTCGCAACACAGTGCGCTTCACTCCCACTCAAATTGAAGCCATACGCTCAGGTATGCAACCAGGTTTAACCATGGTAGTTGGACCACCTGGAACAGGTAAAACAGACGTTGCTGTTCAAATTATATCCAATATCTACCACAACTTCCCAAATCAACGAACATTGATTGTCACTCATTCCAATCAAGCCCTTAATCAATTGTTTGAGAAGATCATCATGTTGGATGTTGAGGACAGGCACTTGTTGCGTCTGGGTCACGGGGAAGGAGATTTGGAAACTGAAAAAGACTTTAGCCGCTACGGCCGGGTGAATTTTGTCCTAGCTAAACGAATTGAGTTGTTAGAGGACGTCGAGAGGTTACAAAAATGTTTGGGCGTCGAGGGAGACATGGCATACACATGCGAAACAGCTCGTTACTTCTATCTCAGTCACGTGTACGCCAAATGGGAGCAATACAAAGAAGCCATTGCTCCCAAAAAGGGTAAACCTCCGTCTATACAAAAGATATCGGAAGAATTCCCATTCCATTCCTTCTTTGAGGATGCACCACAACCCCTTTTCAAAGGTCATTCCCTTGAGGAAGACTTGGAAATCGCTGAAGGTTGTTTTCGCCACATTGAGAAGATATTTACGCAATTAGAAGAGTTCAGAGCGTTTGAGTTGTTGCGCAGCGGGCCTGACAGATCGAAGTACCTTTTAGTCAAAGAAGCCAAAATCATCGCTATGACCTGTACACACGCTGCGCTCAAAAGATCCGAACTGGTTGAAATTGGCTTCAAATATGACAATATCCTCATGGAAGAGGCTGCTCAAATATTGGAAATTGAGACGTTCATCCCGTTATTAGTGCAAACAGTTCAGGATGGTTTCAACAGGTTGAAGAGATGGATAATGATTGGTGACCACAATCAGTTACCGCCTGTCATCAAAAACATGGCTTTCCAAAAATACTCCAACATGGAGCAGTCCTTGTTTACTCGACTCGTCCGGCTTGGAGTTCCAACTGTGGATTTGGATGCACAGGGTCGTGCTCGCCCCAGCATTTGCGATTTGTACAAATGGCGCTACAAAAATTTAGGAAACTTACCTCACGTTATGTCTCAAATTGAGTACAAACTTGCTAATCCTGGATTCTGCCACGATTTCCAATTTATCAACGTAGAAGATTTCAATGGAGTCGGTGAATCGGAACCAAGTCCATATTTTTATCAAAATTTAGCGGAAGCTGAATATTGTGTTGCAGTTTTCATGTACATGAGACTAATTGGGTACCCTGCACACAAAATAACAATGTTGACCACTTACAATGGACAAAAACATTTAATTCGTGATGTAGTCAACGCCAGATGTGCTTCCAATCCTCTAATTGGGCGACCTCATAAAGTGACAACTGTAGACAAATATCAAGGGCAACAAAACGATTATGTCCTGTTGTCATTAGTCCGAACGAAAGCTGTCGGTCACTTGAGAGATGTTCGCCGTCTCATTGTTGCCTTGTCCCGAGCTCGATTAGGACTCTACATCTTTGGCCGTTCCTCTTTATTCTTCAATTGCTTCGAACTCAGAATGGCCATGGACCAATTAGCACTTAGGCCTCTAAACTTGCAAATTCACCCTTCAGAAACTTACCCAACTCGTAGGGAGGTTGACCATCCAGTGTTGAACTCTCGAACCATCCAGGGCATGACTGAAATGGCCAGTTTTGTGTTTGAGTTTTACGAAAATAAAGTAGCAGCGATGAAGCAGATGTATTATTCTTCGAAGAAGGAGTGGTACAGGCCAGGAGAGCAAGTGGGAAGAGCTCCGGAGAATTTTGTGTCATCCCATCCAGGTGCGGGGAGTGACAGTGAAGATGAGAGTGAAGAGGAAGATGAAAGATCCCAAGGGAGAGAGATGGAGTCAGGGGTTGTTGTAGTAGAGGAGCAGCGTGGTAAGGGTGCCCAACATCAAGATGAAGTACCTAGTGCTATTGAGGACAAAGAAATCATCAGAGAATCCGATGAAAGCACTGAAAGAATGGAGGAAGGCGTTGTAGCGGATAAAGACAGTGTTAGGGACTTAGAAGCTGAGAAACAACGCCCAGAAACCAATAAAAGCGAAGATACTATGGAGCAAGATGAAAATGATGGTGCACCTGAAGATAAGGAAGTCGCCAGAGAAGAAGATGCAACTCATGAGGAAGCAAAGGAAGTACTGAAAGAAAATGAAGTAATGGAGACCGATCAATGAAAGACTTATTTGTTTATAATTGGAGTTTATTAAATGCTTGTGTAAATATTTGTAAATATATTTTTTAGTCATTCAAATTACTCTCCATGCTTTGAATTACCCACTCTGCACTTCTCAATGTGAGCTCTCATTCCTCAGATGACAAGTTGCAACGTTCAATGTGTAACTCTCTTGTTATCCACTGGATCCTTGATGATTGTGGAACCAGCAGAATAGGAAGAACAGATTACTCTCAGTTTTAATGGGTTCTATTAACTGGGGACAACCCAATAAAAGTTCAGTGGCCAACCATTTGTTTTTTAGAACTCTTCAGGACTTCCCACAACCACTAAGTTGTCATGGATTGAAGTTAGTCAATACGTCTCCTTTACCCATTAGCTACTGCTTGTGACACTGTCGAAAATTGTTTAATTATTCTTCAAAGAATGAGTCGGTACCATTGGGGCTTGAATGGGAAGTTCAAAAGGAGGTGAAAGAAAACCTTTGCTTCACAACTTGTGCAGGTGTTTTCTCCTCTACTAACAAAATCCTGACTAGAACGTCAGTCAACCTTATTCATATCTCATTTTTTATTGTTTTTTTTTCACGCACTTTTTGTAATTCATTTTGCATTTATTGCACCTCGTTTCTTTCAAAGGTTTGGAGTTCAGGGCTTTTCAATTCTCAGGGGTCTAAACCAGTACATATTATGATTCCCTAGTTTCTCTTCATGTTAATGCTGCATGGTATGGCAACTCAAATGTGACTACAGGTATATCTACCAACTTATTAATCAGCTTCTACTCCAAGAGCTGACAACGTCTATAATTATGTCGAGCAGCCAAGGAAACCTATCGATTATTTATTTACTAAAAAAGACAGTGGGAGGGGAAGTGGTGGAACAAAGTCCTATTTCACGGGGCCCCTCTTACTCACCGTTGGTAAAAACCTTGACCTCATATCTGAAATCTCGAAGTACCTCATTTTGGTTTATTATTCAAAATCAATAATACACCAATGTTCTGGTCAGGATAGTTTGTGACCCCCTCACCCTCAAAATTGTACACCTTGTTCCAAATATGAAATGTCTGTCTACCGTTGTCCAGGCCATATAAACCTTAAATTCCATTTGGTATCTAGTAGGGCATGCACACTCGGCAATACAATCTGACGAAAGTAACGGTTGTGATAGGCATAACAAGGTTTAAAAAACTGGAAAACCGCCATTTCAGCAGTGTTATTGCAATTATGTTGTTAACGCCGGACTCAGGAATAATTAATCCGGGCTCGTTAGACAAGGCTGTGCTAACATTATTAACAGATTAAAAAATAATAAAATAATAAGATAACTACCGAGTTGAACTATGTACAGATTTATTGTCGAAAGTAAATATAGAAAAATAAAATCACTGACACCAAGTATTAAAGAAAATGAATTAAATCTGAGGAGTGTCTTATCTGCGAAAAGACTTCGGCTATAGGTTGCGGGTTGAGTAGAGTCGGGAGATCTGATGTTGACGAAGTGAGGTAGGAAAGTCTTTGGGAGACGCGTTCTCCGAATATTTACATCCCTTTCCGGCGATCGCTCCGGAGAAATAGAAGGGAACGTGGGATTTATCGAAATCCCGAACACAAAGGAGAAAAAACTTGAGCGTTCGACGCAGTGACCAAAACCGTACGGCACGTGGATCGCGAGTCCCGCAGTCTCGATGGGAGGGTTCCGTCCGCGCGGTGCAGGGGGGTCGTTCTTCTCTCAGCCAGCCGAAGACACGTAACAACACGACGCGGTGAAACAGCCAAATGAGGGTCGAGCAAAACAAATAAAAATCAGTCGGTCCCGAACATATGTTGTGTCGTTCCCAAGGATTTTTTTTCATGCAAAGTCGAATAGAATGAGCCTCGGAGATGCAGGACTGCAATTGAAAGATAACACTGAAATCACAGTAAATATAAGAGGTGAGTTCTCATAGTTGAGGGAACTCACAGGACAATGTAGTGAAACTTATCTTTTCTCCTCGATCTGCACTCACTTCCTTCACTGCATGCAGTCTCCCTCCAACCACCCATGAGTTCGACTCGTCACTGCCTAGTATCGCCTACAAAGTGCCCATGTTACAGCCATGTTTCGTCTCGTCCGCTAGTTACCACAAGCTATAAACCAGTGTCTATTGTTATCTTGTGCTAGGGGCTTTACACACCCTGAGATTCGGTTTTAGTTGGAACTTTCCTTTACTAGCCAAATCATTTTCAAAATTCGACTGTCAGATCTTCCCCTCCGTTTGGCTCGTTTTGAACCAGTCCGTAGCAGTTTAGCATATATTATTATTTCATGATAATTGGCTTCTGAATTTAACCAATTAATTTCATACAGTACACTTCATTATACAATCCAATGCTTTCTACCATGACTTTACTGACAGGTGAATAAATATACAAAGTAGTTTGTAGTAACAATAACGGTTCTATTGGCTAAAGTAATAAATATTACAAATTAAAAATTAAACTTAACGACGTTGAGCATAAAATCATTCATCGGAGCAAGTCGACACGAAATTCTCGAGTGGGATGTGAGCGAACAGTTTGGCAAAATTTTCGTAAGTTCTGACAAACTTAGTGTCGCAGATAATGATCAATTTTCTCTTGGCTCGAGTGATGGCGACTGTAAGGCGGTTCGTGTTGCCCAAAATGTCATTCTGAAATCGATGAAGGGATTTGTGAATTCCAAATTGATATAAATCGACGTGTTATAACATTATTAACTACTCACGTCTGTTTTGAGAGAGGTTTTCGAAGAAGTGTACAGAATGACGTCTTTGTCTCTTCCCTGGTACTGGTCAACAGTACTGATTTCCACTTCAGTTCCGTTCAAAAGGTTCTTGAGGAGATCCACTTGCTCTCTGTAGGTGGCTATGACGCCGATTGTGCTCCCTTTGACTCCAACCTGTGCACGACAGCCTTCATAAAGCCTCCAAGGGAACAAGTAATACATATATAAAAGAGAGAGTGTACGGGCGTAAGATTGTCACAAAGTCAGCTGTCGTATCCCAATGATTGACTAATGGGAAAGACTTAAAAAGGATGATTCAAATGAAAAGGATTGTTGAGTTTGGCTCACTGAAGATATACATATTGTGGAAAGCGGTGCTTAAATCAGCTTACAGCCTAACTCCTCAGAGAACTAACTGGATATTAGCGAACAGAGGAGGTTCTTATACATATATATGAGTATAAGAGAAAGGATCTTCCCATGGAACAATTGTGCATGACGCTATTGAACAATTGTCAGAAGATGATCTGTTGAGCAACCGTGGAGGAAGTTTACACCAATAATCTGGCAAGGTGATTAGCATTCAACCGACTAACTGTCCTTAGAACAGATCGCTTATAACAATTATATGACAGCTGTCGAGTATCTCTGACACTTTACATAAAGGTTAGCTTGTGGTCAGACTCAGAAGCAATAAAACAGCCAGGATAATAGCTGATACTGGGGACACAACGTTTCCCATGTTTAATGTGAATTCAGCTCAGTAACCGCGAGATCACAACGACAGAAAACGGGGAAGAAGTCGACGGAAGTTGACGTTTTTCACAGCAGCACCGTCAATAGATTACAGAAAAAGCCGACTAGCAGGCTTCCATGAGTCTGCCATTGACTAAACTAGCAATGCGAATAAGATTTTGTAACGACCGCTGGAAGCAAAGTAAAAAATTGCTGTGGAATTGAAGAAAATTCGTATGTAAGACGGAGTTGGACTCTTTGGAAGTTGGCAGGAAATTACGTAAAAACTGTTCAAAAGTAGGGTATATAGCGGGGGAGGGGAGGGGGATGTTTGCGAAGAGTAAAATTCGTATTCAATTTTTGAAAATCGTGTAAAAATTTTCATATTTTTATTGTTTTTAAATTTGAATTTGTGTAATTGAGGATAATTAGATGAGAGTTTGTCAGGAAATTATTTAGAAGAAACGGTAATTGGAAAATCAAGAAAAAATCGGGACTCCGTTTTGGGTAGCACATACTCATCAGTTCACACAAAAAGAACGTGACACGCTAATCACGATGGTAGAATGAAAATGCGCACTCTGCTTTCCTGGTCTGTACCCTCGCCGGTACTGTTTGGTTCTGGAAGTACCTACCAACACTTCGGTCCTTTTCACCAAGTTCGTGTGTTATTTGGGCTTCTATAGAGGGCACTACTGCAAGCGTGTTACTCAAGTGTCACTGTAATTGCAGCAAAGGGAACAATGAGAACTGTTGCACACAATGCATAACTGTAAGCCATGCTACAGTGGTGAAGTCTCACCCTCATAGTCAAGAACATTCAAGATTCTTAACATCCTCCACGAATACCATGTCCAATGAAAAGTAACTCGCAGCAAATTGGGGACTAAAAGTGATGCTGATGCTCAGAGCCTTTGCAAGATTGTACATTGTTTACACACTCTGAATTCAGTAGCCAACTAAACTGCTTTAACCACATACAGTAGAATGAATGGTATACTTCCAGTTCATCGAAGGTTTTTATTAATTAAATCGTGTTACCGAAATCATCTCTTGAGCAATTTTCACAACAGTGTCAGCTTCAGCTTTGTTATCCTTCGACGTTACTGAGGAGTTTGGATTTTTGACATCAACGACAACAACAGAATCTTCCAGGCGTTTAGATAGGGCACGAACCATCCAACCCTCTTCGTAAGATATCTGGGGAGATAAAAAAGCTATTACCAGTAAACCACGAAAATAGCAACTAAACAGAAATGATCAAACATACAACTCACAGTCCCAGAATATTCCAAAGTAGCGTTGGCGACAGTGTCGCTGCCACATTTTAACTGATTGTCGTAGGAAAACCCATTGGCAAGATCAGTGATTTGTTGGTTCATTCGATACTGCTGTGTCAATGTTGTGGTCACAGCGGGGCGGTCGAGACGGTGAAAGAGGCTCTTCCTCAAGCCATAGTCACTGTGAACAGATTATATTAGAAAGAATCTTGTGATACCTGCACAGCATAGCTTGCAAGCTGCACATCGAATTTGAACTGATTTGGATCTGTCACTTTCCCTCAATCGCATTCATAGACACACACACACGCTGTATCAGCCAAGAAGGCCTCTTATTTGTTAACACGCCCGGGAGCGACCTCAGGTGGAAGGCAAATCGCTGGCCTGTTGGCTCTGCAACTCAGGGCGAGTTAGTATTGCGCCACCGCCTCCTTCTGTTCGCTGTTTTGTATTGTAGCTCCTCTGTGCTCTCCAATCGTTTACTTCATTTTCCGAAGAAAGATTTAATTTCATTTATTTCATCAGTCGTTTATTTCATTTATTTCATCAGTCGTTTATTTCATTTCGTGAACCAATTTCGGCACAAATCGTGTTGCTTTCTCCTCTCGAAGTGCGTCATAGCCAAGTGCGTCTTCACACTCTCCCTGGCCAGGGAAACTCAACGTCCGAAGTTGCAAGGTGAGTGCTGCATTAACGATACCATTGCCGAAATTGGACACATTTATTCAATATAGCCCACATTACACAACCAGTGCTGTAGTGGATTCTGCCTTAGCCTGATAAAGCAGGTGACTTTGAACTCACCAGCAGCCGCCTCAGCTCTCAGCTGTGCAGTTTCGTACACAGATTTTTCTTCATATTGCGTTTTTCCAACAAAGGCGCCTTGAAAAATGGTAAAGATATCAAAAACTCAGTTTTAGTTATCAGTCGATTAACTACATTTCCTTCGTAGAGCTAAGAGAAGTAAACACCTGGGGAATACAAGCTGCCATAGAGTTCAGCAAGCATAAATAATATTCACTCTCGAGCATGCACTGAAAGGCTATCTAATTTGCAGTCACTAACAAGTCCATTGCCTGTAGAAAAGGGACACCGCCTTAATGGATGGCCTTTTCTTTTCATCAACATCCAACCTATGACCTATAATGTTGCGAATTAACGCTAAATTACGCAACACAACGCCCATCACTATATTTGCAACACTTTCGCTTCTAATGCCATCGCTGAGGTAGTTTTTCTGCCATAACCATTCTACCATTTTTGAGAGGCATGTCAAGAACTTGACTTCAGGTAGACAGAATTTTCTCGTAATCGCGTCGCTGCCAAGGATGGTCGTTGAATAAATAAAGTCTAATTGTATAATTCCAGAGATGTATTGGGTAGATTATGAACTTTCACTTATTTGGTGGTTTTAACATAATGACGAGCCACTTACCAGGCACTTTGGTTAACAACGAGAGGAGGAAGTTGTTTGGGGTCTCCAACAAGAATGAACTTCTTAGCGAGGAAAAGCGGGCGAAGAACTGCAGGAAGCGTCACTTGAGAGGCTTCGTCAACCAGGCAAATGTCAAACGTATGCCGCTCCAACCAGGCATGAGTCGCCCCCAGGCAAGAAACACCTACCACTTTCTTCGCAAAAAAACAAAACAAAAACGATATTCATCATTCAGTCTAAGAGTGATTCAAAATCAAGAAGATTACTCTGCAAGTTTACTTTGGATTTGTACATTTTTTCCAACTCTTCATGAGTCGGGTTCTTGAGGTTGCTCAAGAGCGAATGCTCAGTGACGTTTTTGAGTTTAGGGTGAGCGCGACGAGGGTTGACAATCCTCATCATCTCGACTTTCCCGATGAGGCCGACGAGTATATTGTCAATGGCTGAATGAGTGTAACTCGACACTAGAACGCTTTTACCCAACCGTACCATCAACTCGATCAGAGCACGCATTGTTGTCGTCTTACCTGAAAAACAATGCTTTGTATTGGATTACTGCTACAGTCCCACCTACAGAACAATGCGACCTCAGGTTAACATACCAGTTCCAGGCATCCCTTGTATCAATATGTAGGTGTCGGCTGATAAGGATTGTAACAGAGCTCGAACTTGTTCCTTGTTTAGCTTTTCAAAAATATCAGCCCCGAGTTTGCGGATTTTGCTGCTTAATTTGGGTGAGAACGTCGGCCGCTGAAAGGGAAAACTTATGAAATTGACATTGGAATTTGACGAACAATGTACAATCACAGTCACGAACTGATATTTACTTTTTCAAAACATAATCTCATGCTAGCGTATACTGAGAAGTGCAGATATTTTAAAGAGAGTATGCTGCTGACCAATCATAGTTGGGGAAAGGAGTCAAATACAGTACTTGTCGTTGAGATTTAAGCTAATAAACCAAATTACACGTGAAAATAAAATTCCCTGAACATTTAGAAATTCATTTTTCAAATTTAATCAAGAAAAGCTCTACTTTATTTTGATCAAATTCACAGTACTTTGAGCTAATTAGCAACTACATTTATTTCTTCATGAGCGTTTTTGTAGAAACGTGCCGAACGAAAATATAAGGCTAGCCTACAGGGAAGGAATTTTCTGTGATGTTTCGCACCAAATGTTTTAAACACGAAGCTGCAACTCAAGGAATGTTCTTTTACCCTTGCAGCAAGGACAAAATATCGATTTATCTAAAAGCTAAAGATAGCTGCAATACCTTGAGATCGATGATGGCTTCCCTTAATACTTGCGCTCGCTCTGTGTCTTCTAACAGCAGCGACATGTTCTTTATCGTCGTCTTTTTAATAGCTTGCGACTCGTAACAATCCATTACAAAGGGACCTTCATTCGTTTTGAAATACCTGGATTTAAAAAGGAGCACGGTAAATTTCTCCCATGACGGTATCCTCGAAACAACGAAATTCATTCGACTCACTTTTCAACCGAAAGCATCAAACCCGTCGGAGAAAAGGACACAATAAAACCAAACGCAACGGCGATTTGAGTCGACGAACTGACGATGACAGTTTGACCGATGTCAAAAACTTCGTCGATGATCGAACCGTCGCTTTTGACGAAGACGGATTCAAATCGAGAGCCTTTCGCGACGCAGGAGGATTTCACGATCAAACCAGTCAGACACGAACCTTTCTCCTCCCTTCGAATTAAAATATATATAGTCGAACGTAACAAATTAGTATGTAACGAAGTAACAAAAATGAAAATAATACCGTTTTCGAGGCTCTTCGTGCCATAACTTGCTCAAATTGAATTTTGAAGAGCCGTTTTCCAATGATTGGAGTCCTATCCAGTGGAATATGAATTGCAGATGTTCGTCGGTCAAGTGGCTCGTTACTTGCGGAGCTAAACGTTTCAAACGATTACCTGCTTCCAATTGGTCAAGCCCTCGATGCCTTTGAAACAATAAATTTCAAAATTAAAATGGAGTGAATAGAAGCCTTATATCATTTTATTTATTGTCCATTGGTGGAGGAAGGAAACCTCCATGTTGAGAATACCAGCCTAGGGTTTGTTTGACTCTGGAGGCTGAAGTGCATGACGCCAAGAGTCGATAAGTCCTGAACAGTAACATGCCAGTGATTCAGCTGTAATGATCTACAACTGCAAGAATGATCCGTACAAATATATCTCGGGGAAGACACATGAATCTCTCGCTCTCTCCAGCACTATTGCCTTTCACACCACAGAGATGCATGCAGCAGTTGAGTCGAACTCGAACTTTCCAACGCTTCATGCCTCATTCACTGTTATTTGATCTTGACTATGGTGCCTGAAGGAACCTTAAAAAACAAAGTCACCTTAAAGCAGCAGAACAAGCGACAAGGTGCCCACAGCTTTCGCACGACCTCCTGTTGATTGGAGGCGGTAGGTCTGGCAGTTGGATCATTTCAGAAGGCGGGACATTTGATAATTCGAGAAGGCTTCGCGAAAGACAGTTACGAAGAAGCAAGAGGTCTCTCACTTCTCTTTCCCCGGCAGATATCTCTTTCATACCGCCTTCGTCCCTGAAAACAACATGCATTTCGTGTTTATTCGTTTATTATATCATTTGGTGATGAGAAACAGAAAGACAATTGATAGCAATGAACCCAGAGCTTCTTTCATTCCAACATAAGTAAAAGTCTGACCAATAACTCCTAGTCCCACAAGCCACGTCTCTTATCAGTGCCTCACTTGCATCGTCTCTTTTCATCTTCCTTGATTTCCTCATGTGCCCCTCTAAATGTGCCTCATATTCCACAACCTCCAGAGGGTCCACTCTATCTTCATTCAAACACATCTCTACGAAAACAGCTATAGAGAACCAAATATGAGTATTAGTTAGTTGTGAGTATACTGATCGTTTCATTGAAATAGAGAACGTCGTCTGATTTGAGAAAATCACAAAAACTATCGTTTAATTTTCGACAAATTATATTTGACTTATATTTCTGTTCAACGAATGGTTACAGAAATGGTTGGAGTATGTAACAAAATGTAGATATATGTGGCTAAAAGATACTATTCCAAGTTGACAAAATTCTGTTACGCATTTACTGCCGAAATTTCGAAAACTTTAAAAAAACAATTTTCGCCACATTTTTGATGTGATCTCTGTTTACTGGGCGTTAACATTTATGAAGAACAGTCAGTGTAGATGTATTGATAATTTAAAGACATCCTCGGAATTTGATGTAAATTACTATTCGTCCCCCCCCCCCCCAACCGCTAGTTATTAAAGTTAACGTACCTGTTTGGTGGGTTCGTCTTCTCTGGCTGGTGAGATACTGAAGGCGAGCGCTTTCGATGTAAAGACATCATCGTTTGGTCGTTAAGTCAGTATTGACAGTATCTCACCAGCCAGAGAAGACGGACCCACCAAACAGGTACGTTAACTTTAATCATTTACCTATTCAGTGGGCGGAATTAACCCAACCACTTTAAAACTTATAGTTGCTTCACAGGCCTACATCTGCTTTATAGAACACATAAGTTAGGTATTGGAAAGAAAAATACTCTGAAAGTTTAACCCCCCCCCACCATCACCATTGATGACCACTTATAACATTACTTTCGCCCTTTCAAAAAATAACGAAGGACCAAAAAATGTTCTCATACAGTTCAGCCGTTCTCCCGAAAATCTGACCACATAAAAAAAAACATTACATTTTTTTGATTCAATGGTCGTATTATATGAATTAATGATGCAATGTTTTTCACACTGTTCCAATAGCAGAAAGTAAACAGGGAGATCCATTTTGAAAGTATACAGACACTCTTTTTTTGCTACGGGTGGAATGAGCACCTACATTAGATAGCAGAAGAGGTTAGTGCGAAGAGTGCCAGAGCGTAATTATCAAGTTGGCGCAAATGGTGATACAGTAGAAAACAGTGAAAGTGGTAGAGAATGACATTGCATTCACTTTGACTGGGGGTCGTCAAACAAGAACTCCTGACGCAGTTATCAAAACCAAAGTAGAAGTCCAGCAGGGTTTGTGATTCGATCTCACTGATGTTCATATCAAGATTTCCCCACATACAAAAACGGAGAGACGTGCCTGACAGATGGATAACAGCGCACATAAAGGAGGAACTTCCAAAGGCCTAGCAAGTCACTTACTTCAGGTACAGAAGCAAACCAGAGTCAACGAATTCTCCAAGCTCTTTGAGGAGCATGCAGTACAATATGACTTGTCCTCGATGCTCCATGCTGAACGACACTTTGCCAGTTTTTAATTCTAGTGGCATAATCTGGAACAGTGTATTGTTACTGATGAACCAAATCGTTCCTTACTAATTAAATCACATCAAGCAATTAACTGCCCCTCATGCAAAAAGGTCAAGTTGTATTGCTTTAATACTTCTGCAGTCAAAGACCAAATGCTTCTGCGAGTTACTTACCTTTAATTTATTGTGAATTTTAACTTGCACAGTTGCATCAATTTTTCCTTTGATTCCAAGTCCGGACGACCAAATGTTTTCTTCTATGTCCCTCACTGCCACAATTTCTCCTTGCCAATTTTCAGGTTCTTTCCTAACAGCATTGAACAACACGTTAACGTTATAACGACTGCAATTGTTATCACTCTTAATTTTAGGCACCACCGAAATAATCCAGTAAAGCGGTTAACAATAACTATTATTATTATTATTATTATTATTGTGGTTCTTCCCAGAGACTGGAGGGTTTATGACACAATACAGGACCAAGCCATCCCAACACTTCATTACAGAAAACACGTCCACAAGAACCAATTGCCACTGACACATGTAGAAAACGTAGAAAAATCAACTCAGGCTGCGAGACCATACTGACAGACACGACCAAGCTGACAAAATTATTTTCCAAAAATTTGCAGTACAACATTAACACATGTAAATACACACCCAGCCCTGTCCTTGAGGCACAATTAAAAGTTGTACTGGGACGCCCAGTGGATAATGGCTCGCATTATCACGAACAAGGCCATCAACACCAACAGACTGCAAAAATAACACTAATAGACAAGCACAACAAATTGACGTACTTCATAGCCATACTGACAATTTACTTGCCACCCACAAAACAAAAAAGACGAAATACGTGATACAGGACCAGCAGAGGATGAAAAAAGTACGTGCCAACTACGCGGTTCAAACGAGACTTCTTTGTAGCTACTGTTCAAATAGGCGTAATATTGTGAGTACAATTACCAGTTGGAAGACCAGTTATTACTTAGAGTCAAGAACAGGGTTTAAGTGTCGTAGCGAGATGGAGTAGACTTTTCAAATAGAGATAATAACAAAACATTTCGTTTTTGCAAGTTTCAAACTGGTAGGTTGCCAACGTGACGAAAAACAGAGCAGAAGTGAGAGCGCTAAGAAGTGGGGGGGGGGGGGATGAGGCAAAGCGGATTTTCCTTTCGATCGACTTGAAACTTTTTGGAATACGATTCCAGTATGTCACATGAGTCACGTGGTACATGAACTATATTACTATATAATACCCCAATGCAAAAGAGCTAGTAGCGAAGAATTGGTCACTCAGTTTCCTGTTTATAGGACTGGGGTGGTCAAAATTCGAATTGTGCCTCACTTTGGGGACTTCAAATGGCACCAATTATATCATACCACCGACACTTCACATGTCACTAGACACACCTGGTCTAAACAAATACACAAGCGTGTTTCTTAATTAGATGATTGTTCCTACACCCCCAACGAGGGTTATATCAGTCATGTGTACACCTACATCGCATTACAACAGGCCAGTTATCAACACATGCTCCATAGTCAGTAAATTCCTCAACACATACAGTACATAACACACCCCCACAAGGATGATTATCTTGGTTACTGCCCCACTGATCCTATACCCCACAGATGGGTGAGATGAAACGTTGAAAATACTAATAAAAGAAAATCTTTGGTACGACGCATCATACACCTTTTGGCTGACAAACATGCATTAATTTTTAACTACTCTTAATTTTTAAACATTCATCGTATAGGCAGCTCAATGGAATATCAACTCAATTTTTTATTTTTGATAGTTTATTGTGCTGCCCTCGTAATTTTCCCATGAATAAAAATGTCGTACGGTAGTAACATTCGGTATTGTCTACAAAACGATAAATTATTCATAGTTCTTGAACGTAGATATTAAAGTCGAACTCCCGAAGTTACGAATTAACGTTTAAAAAACGATATGTTGCAACTAACTACTTACGGAGCCAGCCTATGAACCTTTTTGCCAGTAATATATGACTCGACGAAGTTGCAAATATTAGGCAGGTAGCTCTTGATTGTCTCGACAGTCTCCGAATGTTTGACGTTTTGTAAGAAAAGATTGAGGACGAAATCCCGGTCAGTCACGATCCCTTCGCATATTTTCTCCATATCTGCGCGTTCTCTGACTTTCTTTCTCAGCACCTGAACAGTTCGAGAAGGCAGGGAAGAAAAATTCGGTCTGTCATTTAGTTCAAGAAGATGGCGAGGGCAGCTATTTGACCTATGGGCCAATTCTTACACTGCTGAGAATGCAGGTGAGAATACACCTACCAATCAAACAAATACACCTACCTCTTGAAGCAACTGATGAACAACGCTTCCAATGACGAGATATTTTGCTTCCCTCTCTCCTATCTCTTCGAACAATTCGGACAAAACGGCTTTTCGCATGCAGAACAGAGACCCAACGACGGATGTTCCTGATATCAAATTGTCCGGATCGGTGACCATAATCCCAGACCATTCTACCACCCAACCTTCCCCATCTATCTGCTTCCCTTTCAAGCTGACGAGATCTCCCTCTCGAACGACGCAAGAATTCCTGCAAAATCAAAAAGGCGTAAGTCAACAAAACCTTTTCGGCAAAACCTGTTTATCATGTGACTGCTGAACTTGAAAATGACGCAAAAATGAGGCAAATGATTACACTACCGTTTATTATTTTCTTGCACAGCGTAATTGTATCCAACGTCGAAAAATATAAAGAATATAACCATGGCTATATCAACAATCCAGAAAACGACGACTAATATGCAAACGACAATTTCTGTAAAGCACTTCCAAGACCCATCCCATTCGATTCAGCATCGAAAAACACTGGTAAACAATACGAAACATGACCTGTGTTCAGGCAACTCAGAAGGAGCCTTAGGCTCGTTTCACAAAAGCAATAACGCTGAGGTCTTTTCCTTTTTTTTGTTTTATCATTTATTTCATTGGTGAGCAACAGTGACTCATCAAGCTTTTCGCATCAAAAAAAGGTTCCGGAATCAACCCGTAGCGGATTGTAGGCGATTGTGTCTCTACCAACGCCCCCCTGCCCCTGGGGGAGGGGCGGCTCTTCCGGCAATCAGTCTCTTGCTTTCTACCAGTGCTCGATCTGCTAACGACCTGGACTGCAAAAGCTCAAGTTTCAGCATTCATTCCTTTTCGGTATACATTGGGCCATAGGATCGTCAGAATTCCGCCCCTGTTCAAATACTGTCTCCAGTTTTTTTTTCTCCCTCTTTCCTTGTTATCATCTCACGCACATAAAAAAATTTCCTAGACTGGGTTAATTGGTGCATCTTTTTTACTCATCCCGACTCAGTCTAACAACCTGACCCTAACGGAAAAACGAAAATTGATATAGACAATTGACACGATCTGACAAGTCGAACTGAGGGTGGTTGGAAATGAGAGGAGGGCAGGGAGAAACAATTAATTTCCCTATTTTGTCGTGCAAGTTCCTTCAAGTGGTAGAATTGCCTCACAATATTTACTATGATTTCACTGTTTTCCTCCTAGATGCTGTACTACACTTCTGTCCTACTCTACTCAGCACTGAAAAACACCTAGGTAACGATACCAAACGCGACGCAATTGCAATATAATTGCCACAATTTCGTTCTTGTATATTTTTCCACACGATATTTTGCCCATAACAATGATGAGGTTCGTCCGATCGAATTGCTGAGTACCAGATCTCAAGTGGCATTTTTGTTCGAAAGAACACACGCTTAGACCACCCAAAATGGGACTGGAACAGCTGACACACGGCAAAAGTTCAAAAGTTAACCACGTGCACCTCAACATAACATCACAACTTGCCTCACATTCTTTACGAGGCTATTTTCACAATTTCATGTTCATTTAAGTAGCCTCTTGATCATCCTAAGAAAAGCGCAGCATGGCAGTGACTGAATATGGAGGCAAATCAAATCGCGTGGTGCAAGAAAAGCCAGTTGGAGATCCAGTCTATCAATAGATAGTGTCAGAAGGAGCAACAAAAATAAAATGCTTTCCTTCTGCTGTTTACAAGCAAACCAATTGGGGCATACACTGGCTAGGCTGGTCAGAAGGTATTCTCTTGGTGCATAGCTCCCTGTTTTGCTCAGGGAGTATCCACATTTTAGTATTAGTCTTCCTGGTACTGTGGTTTCCCTCCCCTAATAATCGTACTAGTAGAGTTCAGGGTGCCATTGCTATTAATTGTATTTTGATTTATTTAACTGCCCCTTCAAATGTTATTGACTGAATTGCTAAAGAGCTATAACAAAAGAACGCTCAAGTCAGTTAACCAAATAAACTAAGTACACTCACCATGGACTCTGAATTAAGCAGGAACCGGATGTAGCATTGATTGTGCTTTTAACAACAAGCTGAAGGTCCCCATTATGGAGCTGAAGGCATTTTCCCACTTGATATCGACCCAATTTCGTCAAATTTAAATTTCTATAAAAGGAAAAACATGAATTAGGACACATTTAATAAAGAAGTACTTTTAAGTATGATCTTAGGCAAGTAATGTGATGAAGTAACTTCCCTTTGAAGGGTTGACTGAATATTCAGAGGATTCCCACTAAGAAGCACTAGGGCTAGTTTTTTACAGCCATAGCCGAGTACTCCAGATTTTTAGGCTTCTTAGAGTTTACACAAAGGGCCCCCCCACAGAAAAGAACCCATCCAACTACCCTAAGGAGCACCTTAGGTAGAGCATCTAGAGCATTAGATAAAGTTACTTCCAACGTCTTTTTGTAGCTTCCTCACGTGGATTGTCCCCATCCGTTTTCAAGGCCACAGTACACAAACATACTTCCAAAGCATCTTTTTCTACTAACAATCTGTAACACAGGGTTGGGTTGCAGGGACCAATCACGTGGGCAGTTTTCAAGTTAAAATTCAAATATGACTCACTCAACAACTGCAGCAGACGGGCAGTTCTGGAAGGCTTCGATGTCTTCAAAAAATGCTTCGTCCAAATTCAAAGTCTCATCAATACCAACTTCCTCAGTTTTGAGCTCGTTCTTCGTCGGAGAGAACAACCTACTTTTTACTTTATCTGCTGTCAATTTAACTGAAGAGCAGTCAAGAGCATGATGCCCGTTTGTCTTGGCAATTAGTCGAGGAGACCGTCTTAACCCAGTTGTCACTCCTGCAGCCCCTAAAGTTTCGACTTGAGGAGTTACTGACTTCAAGGTTCCATTTTCAACTTGCAGAGGCTCTTCTTGCTTCTGGTTTCCCAAACTGAGCTTCTTCGTGACGCGAGTTTTGACTAACTCTGGAGTGGAAAACTCTTCAATCTTCTTCGAAGGGGTTTTCCTTGGAGAAGCTCTTATGAGCGATTTGGTCGGGGATTTCGAAGGGCTTCGTTTACGTTTTTTGTGTTCATTCAATGGCGCTGGAAAGGGGCGATTGGTTTGGTCTTGAAGAGTTGCAGCTGCCGAGAGGCTTTTGGTCGGAGGAACATTTTTCCTGGAGAAAAAGCTGGTCAGAGTCGGTTGAGTTGGTTTCTGGAAATTTTGAACAATTCGCATTTTTAATTGAAATAATTTATAAGGTGCAAGTAAAACAATGTTTACTCTCCACTACCCAGAGGGTAAGGCAAATATTGCAATAGTATCAAAAAATACAAAGTGCCATGACGTCGGAGGCTTCGTTTCGTATTAGCAAAGCGTTTGATTGAAAGCCATTGCATATCCGCGAAAAAATTGAGTTTTCTTCACGTTTGGCGAACTACTGAATCGAAAAAACATAACTTTTCAACGTGGTCTGTGAGTGTAGTTAGTTTTGTGGGAGACTAACTGAACCGATTGAGCTGGCACTTCTTCGTATGATTTTATTGTGACTTTTAGAAGGTGCGAAAATAAGGTTATGAGCAATTGTCATTGATTTGAAGAGGGTGGGGGATCACAACACATTAAAACGAGGGATTTTTACATTTTGAAAACAGCCTATCCAGTTGGATTAAACTTTCAAATTATCTAACACTAATCAGTACATAACTTCTGTTCTCTAAGATCATATTTGTAAACATTCGGCCAACAGGTACAGCTATGAAGAAAAATGGGGGTCTTCTATACTTTTCGGAAAAACGGCTCCAGCTATTTTCATCAAAGTCAGGGTGCCTACAACTAGTCAATACATCTATATTACTGTCCATAAATGGTCGCACCAGATATTCACCAAGGATTTAACTCCAAAGATGTAGCATGAATGAACATGTTGCAGTATTGTTGTACATGCTTTGTTGGTGAGACAAGTCTTGATGAGATGTGCAGTTGTAAGTATGAATAGAAGTGCCTGCTCTGTTTCTAGAAGTGTACTAATAGTCGGTGTAGAAGGAAGGTTCAGGAAGGAATTGATCTTGTCCCATTTATTGAGCAGACCGCGCTGTACAGCCTCCCATAGTACTAAAGCGCATGTAGTTCTCCAGTACCACTGGTCTCAAAGGCCCATTACACACCATCACTTAACAACGGAACGTCCCTTACCTTGTTGCCGGTCGCTTTCTTCATTCTGCTTTACCAAAACTAAAACAACTTGGCATAAAATATATCAACATTTGTACTTATTAACAGCTAATGCATTAAAAAATAAACTTAAAACCCGACAACTCGATTTTATCGTCTATTTAAATATTTCCGTACGTAAATTAAAATTGAAAAAAACAAGTGCTCATTGACGCGCCAAATATTGATAAGAGTGATAACTATTACAGCCATTGTTAAGGTATACATCAATTATAACGTTGACATATTCAGGTTGCAAAAACCCATATTTTGCTTGAAGTAAAACTTGATCACATTATCTTCCAATTATGATTGTTTTAATAAGTTTTCTCAACATAAAACGTCTAAACCCACGGAAGACAATGTCTACTTTATGGTTTTATTTACAAGCAGATAACACGGTGATAACAAAGCGGCAATTTCAAGACTGTGTTCTTCGTGAATCTGCGTATCCGCGTGAATTACTTTTATCGTTTGGTGCATTGGGTGCAGATTTAGTCGCCATCGAAATCTACAGCCCCTAAGTTATCTAGAATTTGTCATGGTTAAGAAAAAATCTGTAAGTCCACTTCGAATTTTGTTCGTTTCACCCGTTCTCTTAATTGTCAGTTTTTTCAAATAGTTATTATTTAGTTGCGTACGAAATTAAAGTAAAACGTAGACGGTTTACATTGTTGTTTGAAAGAGCCATCCTCGTTGGAACCGCCTGAGGTTGAATATATACCCAGGTGGAGTTCCAAATGGTATGCCCCATCGACGGTATCTCAAGACTCACAGAAAGGGGGTGGGGTGGGGGAATGACTAGGTGACCATGAGAAAATCTGCTGTCTCTTTGATGGAGGGGGAACTCGTATGCTCACGTCCGTGTACAAGAAGCCGTCATTTAGTACAAGGGGCATCTTTGACATTCTCCAAAGCACTAGTTCCAACTAAGCACTTCCCAAACATGAAGTGTGAAAAAATGGAGCAGCTTGTTGAAAGCTCCGCTCCACAGTGTGAGAGCAATTGGGTGACTTTTGGACTGCCACCTCTCCCTTCATCCAAGGAAAATTGATCATAGCTTCATTTTCGCGCCTTAAAAAAACTAAAAAAAGCTGCAAATTATTACACAACGGTTTATCATTTTCTTGTGTGCTCTGAGGTCTATCCCATTCGTTTTGGCATGGGTAAATTCAAATGACCTAACTTCAACGAAAATTGACATTTTGTAGGCAGCGCTAGGCAAGTGGCAAGGGGTGCCGGGTCGACCTGATAGATGGTTGAAGGGAGACTGGAGGTGGAGGCAGTGAAGGAAATTAGCGTAGGCTGTGAAGAAACGATAACTTTCACTATATTGTCCTACAAGTTTGTTCAAATAGTAGAACTTGCCTCTCTATATTTACTGTAATTTCACTGTTTTCCATCTACACACAGCCCTAGGCGTCCTAGATAACAATATCAAACCCAACATAATTTCAATAACACTGCCAAAACTTAGTTTTTTCTCATTTTTTAAACAACGTTTTGCCCATCACAACTATATATTATTATTTTGTCATATCGGACAACTATACCTCATGGAATTTTGATGCGAAAGAACAGTTTTTTTGACCTGGCTTAAGGACAACGAGGAAATGGCCTGGATGGTGGATGGACATTGCAGATTTGGAATTCTCATGTCTTGAAACATGAAGTGTCAAATTTTTAAAAAGCATAGGTGTGCTATTCAGGATGAGTAATACACCAAAAAGAACCAGCTCAATCGGTTCAGCTGTTTTTCTGCAACCCTAACTACTAACACGCTCACTGGCTATACACCAAAGTTAGGGTTTTCAATTCAGTAGGGTTCAAAACTCAATGAATTGAAGAAAGCTCAACTTTTCTTGCACGATTGCAATACTCTACTTGTCCTTTGAGCAGAAAATAATAATTACAGTAAGTTTCCAGCCTGGTTAGATCAGACTCTTTCGTACATTCGATTACACTACAACTGCCAAACAGCAACTTGTTGGCTGACGAAAAGCAAACACAAACACAAACTTGTAGCGAAACAGTCTTTCTTTGAAAAGTTGACAAAATCTAATTATGTGCTACCAGGAGGCTGGTTGTCTTGATTCCACATAATCTTATTGTAAGCATTAAAACGTCAGTAAATATCAACTAAAGGCCCCTCCCTGACCTTTGCTCCGCTCGAATTTTAAATCAGCCAGTGACAGACTGAATTGCTACTTCACATCAGTCTGGGCAAATTGTAGATGAGAATGGTGTAACAGATGGTATAGAAAATATTTAAAAGTACACCATACCTGTAACTGTCTCAAAAATGAAGAGGCATGACTTCGTTGATGTAATTGATACAAAAGATTGGAGGTTGGAATTCATCCAACCATTTTGAAGAAATTATCTTGTGACGCAAATAACCCCTTCAATTTGGAGTCACCCAAATGCAAAGCAATGTGTACAAGGGCGTTACATTTTATTGATTCATTCAAATGTTCAGGCTGAAGGAATTGGCGGTGGCGGAGAAGAAGACACTGCAGAAGGAGGAAATGAAGAACAGAAACCTAAAATGCCAGTATTTCGGAATCCCCAGTATCAAGTAAGTGATTTCTTCAGTCTGGTTGGTTGCTAAGATCAATTATTTGGGTGGTTAAATTCACTATACCGAGATACAGCTTTCATGAACTTAATCCACGATTGGAACATTATTACGCAATGGAGATGTGGTCTCCTCCTTTCCACTTCCTGTTGTGGATTCAGTTCCAGTGAAGAAAGCAGCTTGTGGTTGCTGAAATACTTTGGTGTGCCTTTGAGAACATTGCCCGTTTATTTTATTTTTATTTCTTTTTTGCAGCATCAAACGTTAATTGGAGGAAAGAAGAAGACGTGGAGGTCTCTTAAACAAATTGTGGCTCATGAAAAAAGCTTGCCATGGTCGCCTGACACGTCATTGTGTAAGTTGATGTTGAGAATTTGCTGTTTGTTTATTCAACACACGGAGCTCAGTAATATGGTAGTGATAGTAATTACTCTTTGCTAATAGAACGAGAACAGTCTTTTATAAATATTACTGGAGCTAAGAAGGAATCATCACAAAAAGTATTCAATCTTTTGTCATTCTGATCTAAATAGAAAGATCCACTTTCGAGGAAATTTGAAAAACTGTTAGTATTAGGAGAATTAAATTTTCCAACGTTGTCTGGATAGTATCTCCATTTAATGGATGGTTACAGAAATAGTTGCATAAAAGAAAATGTGGGTAGATATTAGTAAAAGACGCGTTCTCTGTTTAATAAACTCAGTTCTACATTTACACTTGTCGTCATTCTGAGTAATTTCCAATCTGGGATATTTTGCAGCCCTCAGTTTGTGATGCTTAAGGGGCTGGATCTCATCACGAAATTATTATTCTGAGATTTCGATTCCCACTTGTGTAACCAATAATTTGGCAGAACTGATTTCAAAAAATGTAGTAAACGAAATGGATTTACGAATACCTGATCTCAACACTGTTATCTGATTTTACTGTGGCTTGGCTCATTAAGCCACTTAAGAGTTTGCATTATCGGTTACAAGTTTCAAGAATGCATATATTTACCATGACATAACGTTGTACCAAATAATTGAAGTTTTTTTTTCTTCTTCGTTTGTGTGGTACAGACAGCAACATCGGAGCTCCTCCAGCGTTGACGCCTCCCAAAAAATATTCAGACATCTCCGGTTTAGAGGTGAGTTAGGTTTAACAATTTCATGGATTAATACAGTTGTTTATTGATTTAGTTTATATAACGAACAGAACGTTTGAGTATTGTTGCAACTGGACCACAGCAACATCATTACAGTGATGACTCCTATTTAGATGGTTCATGCGACCAATATAGAAGCCACTCCTCATCTCCAGGGCAGAAAATACAGCAGATACGTCCGATTTGCTAACTACTGTTTTCTTGTGAATGCAGAGAGGGTTATTATCCCCCCTGAATGCAACATAGCCCTGAGTCGTCGTAGTTGAATCGTCTTTTGCCACCTTGTCCTATTCTTCATTTGTGACGAGTATTTAAGTTTGACCACGTTTTTTGGCCATAAATTTCTTCGTGAACTGAGCAAATTGTTAAAAACATATTTCTGTGTAGAGAAACTTCGAAAGCGTTAGGTATTACACTTGTGATACTTCCACAAACCTATAACTGAGCTATCTGTGTAAAAAACGTGTCTCACTGACGCTGTCTAAGGCGAAGACTGCTGTTTGCGCATTAATTCTGAATCGATTACCTCCTCCCAAGGCCTTTTCATAAGCTAGAACATTTAAGTGGCACAGACTGTGAAGTCTTCCAGTTGAAGACAGTGAAGTCGGGTTTGTAAAAAGTTTGAGAGTCTGCTTTTGCAGCCCTGCGAATTGATTTTGCTAATACGGTATAGAATTCACGTTGGAAGCTTCTAAACGATTGTAGTGGTACGTAAAAACACTGAGACCACATCAATTTGCTGGGTTCTTTTTGCTCACCTTCTTCCTCAATTGGTGTTTATTTGTGATAGTCTGAGAGGTTTCTGATATCCCAATCTTCTGATCATGTCACTACTATGGATTGTTGAGTGGGGTTGGTAGGAGACACATGTTTATTGACAAATTTACAGGTGTCGGGCAAAGGCAATCGGAGAATTTAGCAAACGGTACCAGAGTGAAAGAGTGTACGATTTACAGACGTGTCACCTGACTAACTGGTGGGACATCGAGGGGTGGATGGATTATTCTCGGCGACAGAACAGAAATCGCTCATACAATCTAGCGTACACTGGCTGAGAAGGAACTGAGAGGGGTAAATTGGATAGCGCGAAGAAGGTCAAGTTCTTATGCGACGGGAGGCAAAGCAACCTCTCGAATTGCGTGTCATATTTGAACTACCCTTCCTCCTGACAAACTAAGTTACCATCTTCCACTTTTGTAATGGCTCAACTGATCGTGTTTTAAAACTGAATCCAGTTTAAACATTTCAGCCGTAGCAGATGCAGTATTCACAAAGCTGATTCGCGTGGTTTTCAGGCAAAATACACGGATCCTCAAACCAAACTGTTCTACACAACGTCGGAGGAGTTTGCGACGATTCGGTCGCTCCCAAGTGACATAATCGCTGGATACCTGTCCCTTCGAGGAGCCAACAATCCAATACCTTAAAAGCTGCAGTATACTTTTCTTTACCTAATGTTAAGTGTTCCGAATTCACTGTACGATTAAAATTATGTTCAATATTTCCCCCTGCTCTCGATGAATTATTCTTATCAGCAAAGAATTGGTTACTTTCCTTGGCTCTAGGAAATAGAAAGGAAAGTTATGTACTCGGCTGAAAAAAAATCTGAGTTCTTTAAGACATCAACGTTTTAAGGCCTACTGAGTCTGAAAAACACTTAATTTGGGAAAATAGTCTGTCTGTGTACGCGATTGGGCGAAAATGACTGAAGCAAATCAGCTCAAACTTGATATTTAGCTCGCAGGTCAAAACTAACTGAAGTTATTGTGATCAAAACACCAAGTATTTTTTATAATAAAAAACGGCTCTAACGGTTGTGGTTAAATTATTTGTATGAACAGTTCTAAATAACTCAGCAATACCATAAAATTCTCATTAATGGGAAACTGATGAGAATAGCGCAATAAATAACGATACTTTTTTAGTTCAGGCAGTCCAATCAAGCTTCTATACGATGAGCTACTCCAGACATTCCAGAATTTCAACCACACCAACAGCCGTTATCGTTTTCAAAACAATCGTGTTTACAGTCTCATTAATTGTCTGTGTTGTAACAGTAATGGTCGTTGTTTAAGTAGGAGCACCACAATAAATTCCAGAACTGTAAACGTTCTATCACTTTGACCATGTTCAAAGGAACTGAGTGAAAAATAAATTGGATTAGTAGCTAAAGCAATGAAAACCAGTGAATTTACGTAGAGCCGAAGAAAGTTGTGTGATGCGTCGCAATTAATTTTTATCTCTTCTGTTTTCTTCAGATCTGTACGTTTTATAGAGCTCTGAGTCCGAAAAAAGCCTCTTGAGAAAATGGTGTGGGCGTGTGAAAACAATTGAGAGAAAATAGCTTAACCAAATCAGGTCTCCATGGGACGCCAATATAAGGGTATGAGCAAAATCCGCCCAAAACTAACTATAGTTTTCATAGTGATAGAAACACAAAATGTTTTTCTCATAAACCGTTTCTACGATATTGATCAAATATTTTGTTGAGTCCACTCAAAATAACATGATAGTACCATAAAATTCTCGTACGTGGGAAAACAACGTTCGAAAATTGGTGTTAACGCAGCTTTTGGTTTATTATTCCTCCTGAATAATACACCTTTGCGTTCAGTCAGGAAAATTGTTTTACAACCCCGCCCCCTTACAACAATGAAAATGTGGCACTTAGCGTTTCAAGGCTTGGATTGGGCTTCCAAATCTGTTCCAAATCTGCAAGGGCTGTTCGTCGTCTGGCCCCTATTTTACCTTTAACACGGTCTAAAAAATCAGTTCTTTCAAACAAAAATCCTGTTTGGGATCGAATTGTGCCGTTCTCATCAGTAATCCTATCGAACGAAACGCATGGTTGTTTGAATGGCAATGTCTATTACTCGAAAAAACTTGGGGGATAAGACAGTGAAAGTATCTTTTCATTGCCCTACCTCCTGTCTCACTCCAAGCACCTGTCATGCCTCGCCTGGTAAAGGATGAAAACGAAAAGAGATTTTTGGTTTATTATTCATTCTGAATAATAACCCTATGTTTTCGGTCACGAAAAATTTTTTACAACCCCCCTCAAAATTTGATACTTTACGTTTCAAGACTTGGAGATTCCAAATTTGCAATGCCCGTCCTCCGTCCGGGCCGTTTTGTGCCTTTAATGTGGTCTAAAAAATTCATTCTTTCGCACAAAAATCCGATTTGGTATCTAGTTGTGCCCGCCATCTCGGCAATCCGATCGGACGAAGCCCGTGGTTGTAATGGGCAAAAAACGGTTAAAAAAATTAACGAAACGCAGTACAACGCGGGAACTACAGCGGCGGAAGTCAACGTTTGAACTCCCTCCCTCCCCGCCAGTCTCATTAAAAAACCCGCTCGCTCGCTCGCCTCCCAACGACGCTGCCACTCAACTCCCCTTGCGCCTCGGAACGGGTTCGCTTCGAGCGCCCCCGTTCCAATTTCCCCGACGACGGGGCAAAATCATCAGACTTTTGTTTCTGTAGTTCCATTGTAGCCAGGACATGTTTCGTATGGTTTACTAGCATTCGATGCTGAATCGAATGGGATGGGGGAGCACTAATACTAGGTCAAGCTGTTCATGAGAATAATAAACCATCGTGTAATAATTTGCAGGGTTTTTTAAACTTGTTGAAAACATACAGGAGTTATTAAAATATTCGATACTTACATATTGTACTGCATGAATGTTCCTCTGGCAGTTTGTTGAACGGAGATGACTTCTTTTTTGAGGTTATCGAGTTCTCCTCAATAAATGTTAGTTTTAGTTTGATGAACCTGATGGAGTGTCTTTCAGCAGCCCATACTTAAATTTTGTACCCTGGAAAAATCTCTGAAACTACCCATTGGACAGGGGTATAAGCAACAATACATGGGGAAATTAGATTTGCGGAACATTAAATCTTCTTAAGACTGGCTTTAAAGGTTTGGATTAAGTTTACAACATAACTTCCAGCTAACTAGTACCTAAATTTTGTTCTGTATAAACTTTTCCGAAGAGTATGGTACAGCATGTTAACACGTGTTTAGAAGTTTTGTAATGCTTCACACTAGATATTCCTGTAATAAATTTAGTCTTCACATCCAGTACTTAAGGCATTTCTTTTCTACTCCATGCTCACACGTTTCAAATCCAGTGTGTCCAAGGAGCTTTAGTGAAGGGACGCCTTTTCGTTGATCCCTCTGTGGGCTCCTATGATCCTCCTCCAGAGACTGTTGCCAGTATCGCACGAACCTTCGAACCCTCTCCATATCACTTGCATGTACTCGAAAGTATATGGTCGGAGGGGCTAGTTCGTTCTACTTGGGGAAGCTTTAGGGGTGCTCAGTAGTCTGGGGGCAATGTGAACTCTTTAAGGCGTACCAGAAAGCAATGTGAACTCTTTAAGGCATACCAGAAGGTCTCGAGTGGACTTGAGGCGACCTTGGACCCACTATCAACTGATAGCACGGGATGCCACACTCCCTGCTGACTCCTCAGTGAGGGGGGCTCAGGCAGAATGAGGAAGGACTCATGCTGGTCATGTTTCAAATGACTGGAGAGTGGCCTACTGAAGGCAGTTGCTTTCCCTCGTCTACGACATGGGGACGGGTTCAGGGTCCTTGTACTGGTACAGCTCGCAATGAAAGATCAACAGCAGAATTTGTCAATTGTCGGCTCCTTATCCGGCTAATTTTGAAGACAGCTTGATGGATGGGGCACCCTTGGCTACATATTTTCATGAACAGTTCATGAAAGTACATTACTTTGCGAATGATATGAGCTGCCTGCTGTCGGACGTTACAGGAAAAACTAAAACCAATTATCATACTTTTATTTGCCTAAATTCAATTCAAATAATTGTGCTACGTAATACGACGTGATGTGAAAATGTTACACTCGATAATTTCGTTTACTTATAAACAAAAATACTCACAAATCGATACAAACTCAAAACGCGACAGTTGATAAAAATAAAATACGTCAAATACTTCTAATTTGGTAGGAACTAAAGTTCTGTCACTAATTCCCCTTAAATACAAAATTGTGTTCTACTTATTTTACAATAAAATCTTTTATTTGTGTTAGTTCACGCGAGGAATGTTAATATTTTGTTGTTTTGGCGATTACACGAAGTTATTTTGGTATTTAGGAACAAAACTGAAATGCGTGCACTAGTGGGATCCTTTCGCGCGAGGAGGCTTCAATGAATTGTGCAGATACACGTCCATGGGGTACCCGATTGGAGCTTATTTTATGCTGATGGGTTTTATGTAATTTGAAAATTGTCTGTATTGACTCGATGGCAGGGGGGAGTTGGAGGCTTGTTCAGTGATGAAAGTAAGGAAGGGCGATTGGTAGAAATGAAGAGTGGTTTTGAATTGGGCGTGGCAGGAACAAAGGAAGTTCCAAGTAAGGCTGCTTTGATTGTATGTCTGACTCAGGGCTGTGAACTTCAATCTCACGGAATTCCTCACTGGGCTACTACCAGAGTTAGAAGAGAAGAAAGAAGACTTTTCTTGTCTAATGCACAGTCTGCAAGGTGTGGTTGGGCAGATCATTAAGTGGGAAGAAGGGTGGACAACGGTGTATTTCCTTGCACTGCCTGATGACTGGAGAGTGGATAACCCTTTGAAAATTACGACAGGTTCCAACCTGTGAGGGATAGGTGGGTAGAAAGAAAATACTGTTAACAGACCGATTTTCATTAAAAAGTGGAACAGGCCGTGGGGAAATCCGTTCTCCCTCCCTCAGAGGGCGCAAAACATGCCTACAAAAGGTGTGCAATCTACCCTCTTGAGGACCAAGAGAAAAGCGAAGAATCCCACTCGTTTCCCTAATCAAGAATGTTTGGATGATTATATTTGTATTACTATAAGATAATTAGGACCATACGGTGATCTACTCCTTGGTAACACTAGTCAAAGACCTTACATGAACCCTCAAGGCATTCTACCGAGTATGAAATGGGAAATGAGTTTAAAATATTAGGTGCGACGCATCACACAACTTTCCTTAGCCCTATTCACAGTGGGTGTTATCGCTCTAGCAACTAATCCCATCGTTTCGTTCATTAGAAGTTAACTTTCCATGTAGAAACTGATACATATATCACGACTGTTATTGAGTAACCACCGTATAGGCAATTTGTGAGATTGTCAACTGTATTTTGTGTGGAGGTTCGCGTTTCCTGTTCTGGAATTATAGGTTGTGTTGTAGTAAACTGTAAAAAAAGATTATCAGAAAAGATGGCAGTTTAAGTTCCGGACTTTTTAAAGAACTTTATCATGTTAGAGGGGTTTATTTTTTAAAAATCAGTAAATTAGATTTTTGTCTACTGACAATTGTGTTGTTTTCATCATTTTCCTACGGATGAACATTTTACAGTAATATCTCATCTGGCACTGTTCATTGAAGCCATTTTTGGATGAAAATACAAATTTGATGTTTTGATCAACTATGGCTTGGCTAGTTTTGGAACGCTTTTGCTCTTACCCTTATTTTGACGTCATACATTGACATGCTGGTCTTGCCATTCTCAATCAATTTCGTTTAAAGACAGACCGTTTTCTTAAATGTAGTTTTTTGGACTCAGGAATCTTCGAAGCTAACTCTTCTTTTTTTCAGCCGATGGCATAACCTCCCATCTAACTTTGTATGACGAAGGAAAGTAAACTAAAGTTATCATACTGGGTACTTTTGGTTCAACAAAAACGTCCTAAATGAATTCTGGAATGATTTCACAGATTTGTGTAGGTCGAAGAGGTTCATGTTGCTACTGTGAACAACAGGCGATTAAGAAGGTCGTGGCAATGGTGTTATATATGAACTACAAGGATGCTGAATCTATAAACTTACCCCACTGCCAAAATGAGACCCAAACATTACGCTCAAAAACTTCAGGACGTCAATCAAACTGAGGGTAAATGACAATCGAATCGTGAACACTTTGTTGAATATGTCCTTTCTAAAGAGGTATGAGGTTTATCTTACTAGGTGTCTTATGAGGTTCATTTTACTCCGTCAAAATGATAATGGGACTTGAATAGCCAATAAGCATACTTGATTGAATATGTTTCTTTGATGGGAACCTGACTCCAGTAGCAGGGCTAAAGAAGAGTCGATATTTCAGCTTTCAGTTCACTCTCAACATTGTGACCCACGTGATGTTTTCTTAAAAATTTGGTCGTCATTTTTCATAAAACATGAATTTTATCGCAAACTTTTTTGTTAAGATTAGAAATTGGGAATTTGACCTAAATATATTTACGCATCTACATTATGATTAATGAGGATTAGCATCGTAGGAGTGCCCCTAGACACAACTTTTTCTTCTTTACTCTTATCTCAACCAACCTCATTCCACCCTCGATTGAAGCTCAGTTTTACAACTCGTACCGTTGAATTTCTGTTAAAGCTAAAAACCAATATAAAAAATAGACCAGAACAAACTTAATTGAATGTTTGGTCTGGGAGATCTTTTGTTCAAAAATACTACAACCTTCTCCACAAAGGAGAAGCTTACAAAATATTCACTATGCGTGAAAGTTACATGCGACGGGGATACAATGTTTCTGATTCGAGGTTGAGCCCAAAGTTAATGTGACCACCAGTCGCTCGAGTCACTGTCGTTATGTTTGTTGGCGTTTTGTTCTGAAACAATTCCATCGAGTGAGATTAGTATAACTACAAAATTAACGGAGCTAGAAGGTGATGCGTAGTTCAAATACGTCAAAGTGAAATACATTTGCATTAGATAGTAATTTACCTCCACAATTATTTCCCATTTGATTTTCAGCTCGTCGGGGAGATATGAGAGGAGAGCGTTGATCGGAGGACTGATGTAGGAAGGGTTGACGTTGTAAGGCTTCTCAAAACCAGTGGCCCAACTGGTCCCTATCCCGACGATGATCGTAATGAACCACCCGATCACACTGTACCATAAATAGCTGATCCGGTACAACCACAGCGCCTCCCTGAGTTGTTATACAAAATTTTCACAGTTTATTCCACACAAAATATATTAGCAAGAGGGTTATTGTACCAATAGGGAAATTAATACCAAGGTCACCTGTGCACATTCAGAGCCCTTCCTTAGTCTCATTATGAATCGACAGACAATATGTTATTTCTCATGTACAGCTAAAGTATAATACATCTTCCGAAGAAATTGTACGACACTTCATTTAAAACAGTCTGGCAGAGGTACAGGTTATGAAAAAAAGATTCTGAATTCAACCACCATTAAGGGATATGAATGTTAAAAGAAGAGCTGGAAATAGAATTCACAAATAAATCAAATTAAATTTTCTTAGAACAGTTGTGGTAAGTCAGGCGACAGAATTCTACATGCTGCAGCCAATCAGGACCATTCACAAAACGGCTATGGACATCAAAATGTATGTACCAGTTAGCTAAAACCCCGTAGGTTTAGTCGACATCGTTATAGACCTTTTTTATGAAAATGAGCAAAAAGATAATTTATTGTTCGGCAATGCTCATTTACCGGTATGTATACGCTATTGTTCCTGTTCAATGGCCCTAAAAGTACGTATGGGCACCAAATGTGGGTATTGATTGCTAGAAGACACTACGTCAGATTGATCATATTCAGTTTTGCATGTACCGTGAAAATGTAAAAAAAGTTCTGTTAGTTCTGCTCAACGGGTTGTCAGAGGACAGTTATGGAGAACAATATGTCAGTATTGGCAAGTCGGTAAAAATTGTTAGTGCCGTTTTTCCAAAAATTAAAAGAAAAACAAATTCTTTTGCTTCGTAGACCTACATCGCTGATCATCGAAGTTTCACAGAGATATGTATGTATGTGAAAGTTTAATCAAAACTGTCGTTATTTTTGAGAAAAGTCCTCCATGGTCTCGTCGCATTTGTTTCTAATTTTATTTTCGCGCCTTCGACAAATCATGAACAAAACAAGAAAATAATGAGCTCAATCGTTTCAGTCGTTCTCCCACAAGTCTTAACTACTTTAAAATTCTAAAAAACGCAATTTTTTATTCATTTTTAGTGCGATTACGATATTTTTATTTTCCTTTGGGTTAGCGAAAAGTAATGAGGCCTGGTACGTATGTGTCAATCATCAATATATTTGAGGACTACTCTTCCCTTGCATCAACCCACCTCCCCCTCTCATTCGTGTATCATTTCGAATGACACACCACTTTGCCCCTAATGTTTGTTCCTTCGTACTTTGATTTGATGTTGAGTGGGGGGGGGGGGGTTGTCGACAAGGAGATGGCGTATTTGCCCATACTTGTAACAATTCGTGATTTCTGTGGTTAGCATTACTCTAGGCTAAGAGCGTCGTTATGGGGTTTTATAAAAAAGGTATCTTGTGTCCTAAATTGTTGAAAGTTAAACTCGTTGTTTTATTTAACATGTATTTTTATATATTTCGATAACATCGTGCAGAAAGCGTTGGAATGAAAAATTTGTTTGAACTCACTTCATAGGTGCCTGCTCGTCCAAAGCGTCGATTTCGAGGATCGTGGAGTTCAAACAGGTGCATCCAGCTATTGACACAGGCTTTTCGTCGTGATACAACTCTCCGCCTTTTAAAACGTACAGCTGAGCTCCGCAACCAATCCATCCGACGACGAGGAGCCCAGTTAAACCTCCAGCCACTGCTCCCTGAATTGAATCACAAGACATTAAACAACGTTTTTATTTATGGTGAGCTAATTACCTTTAATGATATTAGCAGCTGTTACCGGCGCGAGCATCTCGTACGTTTTGTAACTCCCAAACTCTGTACAAAGTGCAGCATCAAATATCTCATTTATTGTCTCCTGAATCAACATTCAAAATATCAACACGAGCTTGAAATCACCTAATCACTTGATTTCATTTGCTGCCTACTTCTGAGAAAATACTGAGTTTCGAACACGTTCTGGAAGACAAAAAACGCTACAAATTTGTACACGAGGTTTATTATTCTCTTGCGTTGTCTCACACCTCCGAGACCCATCCCATTTGAATCAGCATCGAAAAAAACCAGTTCACGATACGAAAAATTACCTGTCTACAATGGAACAACGAAAATTGACGTTTTCTAGGCCATGTAGTTGATTGGCAGGACGTAACGAGTCGAATCGATGGTTAGTTAGAGTGAGACTGAACCCAGTTTGGGAAATGACCGCAGACTGGGGAGAAACGATAACTTTCACTATATTGTACCGCAACTTCATTCAAGTTGTAGAATTCGCCTCATTATCCTTACTGTGGTTTTACTGTTTATCATCTAGACTCAGTCCGACACCTATGACCTATTTGGCTCAGCTTTGAAAAACGCCCAAGAAACGATCCCAAAATGGCGTAATTGCAATAAAGCTGCCTCAATGTCTTTTTTGGTTAATTTATTGCCCATAACAACCACGGGTTTCGTCCGATCGGAGTGTGAACTAGGTGGGTGCTACTAGATCCCAAATGGGATTGGGAAAGTACAGATTTTGTTGACCACCTGGACAGTGGACGAACATTGTAGATTCGAAATCCCCATGCTATTGAAAGGTAATGAAATATTAGTGACGCACTGAATTGATTCAATATATAAACTGGTAGTGCTTAACTTTCCATAATTTATTGTGCCCCCCCCCCACCCCACCCCCACGCCATTCATGGTGCCACGGGCTACTCTGTGAAAAAAGTTCTTCAGATTCGACAGTAGCCCGCAGTTTGGAATATCGTGAGATTCTTAATGATTTCATAGCCGTAATCAACCGCTCATTTTGTAGGTTCTTGTTGCATTAGACCTGTAGCACGGGCCTAGGGAAAACGCTGAGTCATAAAAACTGACCCTCTGGTGCGGCACAGAATTTTGCTCAGCCTTTCGTACACTCGCTAATCCAATACATTCTTCACTCAATTCATACGAATTTACAAAAGATAACTAAACAATCTGCGTGAAAACCAGTGACGCTTAAAAGTCCAATGTTAACATTTATTGGGGTGCTGATAATCAAGCCGCAACCTTCATTGAAAAACCAACATGCAGATTGATGAGACTGTCAATATGTTTCTTGCTGTGGGTCCTGTTTAGAGCTCGTGTGTTCGTAGGATAAACACCGCGAAAAAGGTTAATAAAAAAAACTTTAGTTCGAGTTTCAGAATTTCTGAGGTTGCTGGTGATTATTACATGACAGTAGCTTCTTCGATTTACCATCCTGATTTGTTTGAAAAGCTTATCGTCACACGAGCGAGATTTATTTGAAAAAAATTATCGATTTTCGCGTTTTGGTTTATTATTCATTCTGAATAATAACCCTATGTTTTCGGAATTTTTTTACAACCCCCCCTCAAAATTTGATACTTTACGTTTCAAGACATGGAGATTCCAAATCTGCAATGTCTGTCCGCCGTCCAGGCCGTTTTGTGCCTTTAACGTGGTCTAAAAAATTCGTTCTTTCGCACAAAAATCCCATTTGGTATCTAGTTGTGCCTGCCATCTCGGCAATCCGATCGGACGAAGCCCATGGTTGTTATGGGAAAAAAATTAACGAAACGCAGTATAATCGCAAATAAGCCGTGTTTCGTATCGTTTTCAAGGCCTGCTCGACTCGCAGCGCCCTTTGGACTCGCAACGCCCTCCCAATTGCCGTGGGAGGGTTCACTGGAAGCCCTCGTCCCACCCCTCCAGCGGATCAGACGTTTACGGGCGCCGGGGGAATATTTTTAATTTCCGTAGTCCCATTGTAGTCAGGTCATGTTTCGTATGGTTTACTAGTATTCGATGCTGAATCAAATGGGATGGGGGAGCAGTAATACTAGGTCAAGCTGTTCATGAGAATAATAAACCATTGTGTTTTTTTGTCTTGTAATGCGCTAGGGGTAGATAGGGAAGGAAATGAAGATAAGAGGACGATGCACGATAAAACGTGAACCAAGCAACACGCGAGGGGTGGTACTTCGAAGAATGCCTACTGACATTTTGTTTTGCAAAAAAATATAAAACGGTAGCCTGCTCCCTTCTGGCGCACTACAGACGTGTGTTGTAGGTTTTCATAATCAAGTAAATTCAAGGCGTACGAGTGAAGGCTCGCCGTCGAAATTGTTTCCTGTGAATTACTTATATATTGCGAGTCGGGGCGTTACGTTCTTTTGTTGATACAACCCTACGCTCTATAGGTAGCTCGCGCCTGGCATGTAGAAAGTAAGCAACCGGCCATATTCTGTTCATTTTCAACCCCTGTAAATTCTGCTGCCGTACTCCGCCAGTTTATGTATAAAACCTTGTTCTACCAAGTGCACTAAGCAAAAAAGAGGACGAAGTAACAGGAGAAAATAAAAATAAGCACAAGCGTCTCAAGCATTGCAAGTTGCCAGCTTTGTAGGTGCACAATAGAAATGCGTTGTACGTTGCAACCAAATAAACTACCTTCAAAGTCGAAGGCCTGCCGAATAAATAAATGTGTTGTAGGTTTGAAAAATCAAAGTGTCTTAAAAAGTGTGATGGTTTCGTTCATACGGCTACTTGAATGCCTAGTTTACCATCTAACGAGAGGTTCGATTTTTGAAGTGATCGTTTTTACTTTCCTTGCTCTTCGAAGTAGAAAGGAAAGTTATGTAATCGGCTGAAAAAAAATTTTGAGTTCTCTTCAGATCTTTACGTTTCAAACCCCCCTGAGTCCGAAAAACACTATTTGGGAAAATGGTCTGTGTGTCTAGGTGTGTGTGTCTGTGAACGATTTTTAGAGAAAACCACCGTACCAAATCAGCTCAAACTTGATATCTAGCCCGGAAGTCACTATGGGACGCCAAAATAAGGGTATGAACAAAATCCACCGAAATTTAACTATAGTTATCATAGTGATCAAAACACCAAATATTTTTTTTCTCAAAAACGGCTCTAACGATTTTGATTAAATTTTTTATATTGGTAGCTCCAAATATGGCAACTACACCATAAAATTCCCTCTATGGGAAAATGACGAGAGCAGCACAATAAATTACCAAAATTGTCGACGAAATCGGTTTTAGCGCGGTTTTTAGAGAAAACAACCGTACCAAATCAACTGAAACTTGATGTCTAGCCTACAGGTTACCATGGGACGCCAAAATAAGGGTATGGACAAAATCTATCGAAAGTTAACTATAGTTATCATAGTGATCAAAACACCAAATTTTATTTCTCAAAAACGGCTCTAACGATTTTGATTAAATTTTGTATATAGATAGCTCTCAATAAGACAATTATACCATAAAATCCCCATTCGTGGGAAAATGACGAGAGCAGCACAATAAATTATCAAAATTTTCGACGAAAAGCGTTTTTAGCGCAGTTTTTTTCTTATTAACTCCGCTGGAATTTTTGTAGAATGTTAAAATAAATTAGTATTGTAGTCCAATCCAATACCTATAGGGTGAGTGTTTAAAAACGCTCATGAGATACATGGGGCTCACTCCAAAAATTCCTGAATTTCAACTTTTGCCGTTTCGCTTACTACCAGTTCTAAACTTTTTACCCAATAATTCTGCAAAAGTAATTACTATCCTTCTCAAAAAAATTTGGGTTTACAGCCTCATTAATTATCTGTGTACCAATAATGGTGTTGCAATGAGTACGAGCAGCACAATAAAATCTGGAACTGTAAGCGCTACCGCTTCCTGCTGCCGCAAAGCGTTGTTTGACCAAGTTCAAATTAACTGAGTGATAAATGAATTGATTAAATAGAATTAGCCATGTACAAAGTGAATTGTTGTAGAGCCAAGGAAAGTTGTGTGTTGCAACGCACCAGATATTTTCGGTTTGATTCTCTGGAGCTCTAGTGCATGTTCAATTATTACAGACAACCCTATTCTCAGAAGATTCATATATTTGGTGCCACATTAAACTGGCGACGAGAAAGTGCGAGCTGCGCGTGACTTAGGAGCGCATTGCAAATGAAATAGATGAAGATCTTCTAAAAGCAAATGAGGTAAAATTGGATTTCGCCAAACCAGCCGCAAGTACCGCTAAACGACCGTTCGTGATCCCCACTTAATTCATAGTAATTTTGTTGAAAATGTTGACGATTTCAAGGAGCCAGATATCAAAATTTCTGGCGTTGCTTCCAATGAACGTTATTAGTTATGAACGTTATCGCGCTCTTGTCATCTTACGAAGGATGCAAATTTTACGATATCTGTCAGTTGTTGAGAACCGTCTGCACAATAAATCGTAACAAATTCGGAAGATACTTTTTTGAGGAAAACACTTATTTTTCTGGTGTTTTGAACGCTGTAATGTAGTATTCGTTTTGGACCGATTTTTTTCGTAACTTAACCATGACATCTCATTCTAATGTTCGTGCCAAATATCTAATATGAGCTTTTTTGGTTTTGTGCTTTTCTCTCAACCCTGTTAACAGAGAGATGCACAACCCTCAAACACTGTTTTTGCGCTCAGCAAAATTTAAAACGTCAAGATCTGATGAGAACTAATAAGAAAATCCACTCAGCGGATTGCTTGACTACTCTTTCTAATTTTTAGTCTAAAAAATAAAATAAAAATAGAAACCCTCCTGGAAAATAATTCCTTGCGTGAATTGAGAATCAGAAAGTGTGTGGGAAGGTTTGGCGGTGTTGATGTTGAAAAGGAGATCCTCTTAGAAAAGTTGTAACCCTCGTGGGAACCCTATTTAAACAATCAGGTCCCTAGAATGTTTACTGCGCGCAAAAAGAAACTCGAATGCATTAATTATCGAAAATTACTCACTTTGGCGTTGGCCCAAGGGAAAAACATCCCTAGCGTGAACAAGCCCAGAATCACTCCGCCTGTAATTCCGTTGAAGCTGAGCGCCACCTGGAATAATCGTGCCACAATGGAGTAAGTAAATTCGAAAGTGTCGCGTTTCAAAACGAAACGTTGTGCTAGTTTCTTGTGGTTAAGGCGGATCGACATTTTAAAACACCACATTTGTTAAAACTGCATTAAGTGGTTTACAACCCTTTTTATTTTTTTACTTTTCTGAAAAGCAAAAATAACGTCCGCTCCTGTGGGGGAACTGCTCCTTACAAAGCACTGTCAACTAGTCACACATTTTGTTCTTGTTGGAAAACTCCAGTAAAATACTTGGGGTATATATCTGATTCACAGGCGCTCAGGGTTGTAAAAAGCCGTCTTTCATTTGCGCGAAACTGCAGAGTTTGCTCAGGTGAGCGAAGAAACAAACTAGGAAGCGTCCTACCTGCAAAACGCCTCCGAGTCTCTCGACGACAAACACGAGAGAGAAACTGAGAAGTCCGAAAAATAGAGAGAGCCATTTGGAATACTTCGCCCCTTTATCGTCGGGGATTTGCATATTGAACAGACTGGAAAATACGTCTTTCATGCAAACAGCCGCCAGTGAAGATATCGCCGCAGCTACTGTCCTGAAACGAAGACGAATTAGGTGGCAACTCTGAAACAAGTGTGTCTTATTGTAGTAGTATTAATACTTACCCCAGAGAAGCCGCGAATATGCCTGAGACAAACAGGCCGGGAATACCTCGTAGGTGGCTTTGCGTTTTCATGACGTAGAATGGAAGAATTTCATCCATCGCGTGTATTTCCTAAAAGGGAAAAGGTATCTGCACGTTATCATTTTCAAAGTATTGCTTATATTTCGGAACATTGCTACGGCGTGTTGTGAACTTTCCTCCTCATTGGGAGACCAACCTGCAACGAGCTAATTATGAAATGGCTTACATTGCAAATGCAAACTGCCTGGACATACCTGCACTTGCTGGTCTGACAAAAATATCTGGACACACACATGTACAGCCTCATGTACATTCACCTATTTTTAACGCTCTAGCAACTAATCCATTCGGGTTTTCATTACTTTTATGTGTGCTAGATAGAACTGGCCTAAACGTTCTATGCAGGAAATGGTAGTGCTTAATGTTTCGGAATTTATTGGGCCGCCCTTACATCACGGCGTTAAGTGAGGATCATTGCATAGGTGTTCATAGGACTGTCAATGTAATTTTTTGTGTGAAAATATAATGAAAAAAATAGTCAATGAATAATTATCTCATGGCCAATGTTGAACTTCCATCC
Organism: Pachypeltis micranthus; assembly: GCA_020466155.1. NCBI lineage: Eukaryota > Metazoa > Arthropoda > Insecta > Hemiptera > Miridae > Pachypeltis > Pachypeltis micranthus. The sequence continues at coordinate 50,831,286 of CM035770.1, read as the reverse complement.
TATAGGTAGCTCACTACTGATACAATTTTTGTTGTTGGAATGTTTGGCACTGTTCACCCAAAAAAATGTAATAAAATCGACGTTTTTGAAGAAAAATAAGTCAAGTGTTTTTATCGGTATGACAACAATTGTTCGTTTTGAACCGATTTCTTTTATTTAGGAGTGAGATTTTAATCAGCTGGCTGAATATCAAATATGTTCGTGAATAATATCAAGTTCGTACGTGAAATTCAGAACATTGGTTGCTAGAATAGTTTTATGACCAAAATCTTCAACAATAGTTATCGTGGGGATCAAAGCACCAGATGCCTTTTTTTTTTTCCTGAAAAGTGGCTTCAACGAACATAATTGTTCGTGAGAAAAGATGAGAGCAGCAAAATAAATTGGTAAACACGTTCGACGAAAAGCTAGTCTAGAACAGTTGTAATTTATAAATCCAGCGTATGCTGGCGGTTTAAAACAATCGTGTTGGTAGTACAATACAATATGGTAGTTTAATAATGGCGAATAAAATAATAATTAAGGATATCTCTAGAAATTCAGAAGTTCAAGCTCGCTTTTCATTTCGTTGACTATAGGAAGTAGAAAGGAAAGTTATGCAATCTGGTGCTTAGCACAACCACCGTAAATTCGATAATCTGCTACATACACAGGCACACGTATACATATCTTCGTTCAACGCATTTCTACAGGAACGTGTTAGCAGAACAAAATGTAGGTAGTAGTTAGTTCAGAGTACTCTGCGAGTTTGATCGAAATCATTCGTGCCGTTTTTGAGAAAATTGGAAAACTGATAAATTAATATTCAACAAATCGTTCCTAGACCATTTCTTGTGATTGTGCTGAAGGCCGTGGTTGAGAAGAACACTATGACTATGTGTTGCGTGCTAGGCCATCAGTGTATAGGGGAAGGGTGGGTGTATCAGTAGGAGTTGAACCCTTGCATAGGAGAAACTGGGACGAGCAATACGGGGCTGCCTATTAGTGGGATGTGCCTGGCCAAAGGCTGTCAAATTATTCACCAAGAGCGATCAAGGGTCCTCATCTGGAGAGAGAAAGTATGTGGGTGGCATGTAGCCTATTTAAAGGGCTCACCTGGCCCAGATTGGTGAGTTAAAGTTGCAGATGATGCAAGGCAGAGACACGTGAACTGTGTACTTGTGACACGCCTTGGAGTGCTTGTTGACCTCACGTGCAGCCAGAGAAAATCGCAGATACAGATCTGAAGGGGTTCTGTGCTTTGAGTGGGTGTAGAACTACCAGCTAACTCCATAGTACCTGGGGCTGGATTGAGAGGATTCCTAATGGACACCCATACAATACACCTATCTGAGGATACTGTGATTTTTTTTTTTTGGTTTCCACCAGTTTCAGGGCTAGAAAAAATCTTGAGGGTCCATAAATTACCTATGCAATGGTTATGTACGAAAGAGTCATTCGCCATTTCATTTAATTCTTTTAATACGTGTGGGCCATAAGTTGATTTTAAGTACAACCCCCTAGTATTCCCAAGCCTTCCAGAAGTGAGCTTATCTAGTCGATTAGGTAAGTGACTTCGTTCGATTTATTTTGAGCTAACGAGCGTTTTGCGAGTTGCTAATTTTTTGAGTTGTAATTCACGTTACACAATTTCATCGTTTGGTTACCTGGCTCAGCAGAGGATCGCAGTTTTCATAATGCGTATAGAGGACTGCCCCCGTGCAAAAATTGATAACGAAGATAAGCGCCACTCCGATGCTTCCCGCCCATATCGCTCTGCCATACAGAAGAACAATTGTTTAGTGTACAAAACAACTACCACTCCACCAATTGTTGACTAATTGAAGAAGGTGTACCTGGTTGCTGAACCGATGGATTCAACTGATAAGTACTTTTGTATCGAAGCCTGATTGGCACAGTACATGGTTGCCCAATAAAATGTTCCACCGACCACAACAGACCAGAAGCTGTGTCTTATAGTTGGCCTTGGATCCAAGCTGGAATAGAAAGAAAAATCGATTCGAAGGTAAATCATAGTTTCAATAATGTTTTATACAACTTTTGTCTTCATATCGGTAACTCCCTCGTTGACAAACTGCCACTTACAATTGTGGTAGCACCTTGCGTTTACTATGAATCGGAGAGAGAGCTGAGCTGTCTCTACTCTTATTTCAGCAAGATAGGTTCATGCGCCTATTCACAATTCCCTGCTATCCCTTTTTCGAACTTAGGCATTGAGTCACCATCGTTACACTAGGTTGTTTCTAGCTGTTCAGTGTGGTGTACCAGGCTTGTCGAAAGGGTAAGGATCAACGAGCTACAAACAAGGTATAGTGACTAGGGAGTTTGAGATACTCACTTAAAAAATTCCAATCTAGACGAGTTGTAGTTGGACATATAAATTTTCTGCATTCCGCCTTCATTATAATTGCCAATGAGCATCACAGCGAAAATAGAGAGAATTAAGACTAGAGCTTGGAATGTATCAGTCATTACCACCGCCTTCAGACCTCCCTGGAAAAATACTGTAGTCAATTATGTATATCGATAAGAAGAGGTATAGTTTTGTAATGGCTGCAAATCAAACAAGCAATTATGTTTACGTGCGAAGGAATAAAAACCTTTTCATAACAGGAGGCAGCTAGCTGAACTGGGTGTTTCCACGGTATAATTAATCAAATAAAAGAAAATCAAGTGCTGCTCTTCTGCTCTACTGTTTGAGTTCAACTCTCGCAGAACTCAATCCCAAATTGGGTCGTGGTTGGTGCAGATGCCCAACCTCTATGTGCTGCCAGCCACTATTCTCCGACTTGGTGATTGTGCGGATTCATGCCACCTCAGTGCTTGCAGACTCCATCTGATCTTGAACTCTCTTGCTTAAGAACTCGTTCAAGAAACTGACTGCTTCTCTTGGCAGCCGGGTGCAACCCATTTGTCCAATTCTGAAGCTTTCTACCTAGATTTGGTAGTCGAATCTCTTCTCGTTCCACTGCCGTACTTTGATAACTGGACTCTTTTCTTCGCCCAACTCCATGTAATTGGAATTCGCAGTCGCCAGATTCTTGTCATGGCGCATCAGTGTGGTTTCCTCATGCTCTGTCGCCAGGGTTGCCACTACTTCATAATACATTCCTTGTTGGAATGCCCCATGTTGTCCAATGTGTGGCGGATGTTTTTACTGGTCACTACACTGGCGTATCACCAGCATGCTTTCAACATCCCATTCCTGTTATTTTTTTATGTGGAATACAGAACTTTCCTTACTACACCATAGGGCTGGGAAAGTTAACAACACACTAAAAACTATCTTTGTCGAAATGTTTTATTGCGCTGTTTCCATTCTTTTTCCACCAATGAACATTATATGTTACTGTGAATTGTTAAGACCATTCTCACAGAAAGTTTAATTACACTAAAAAATCTGGTGCTGCGCATCATATCTCTATCCTCAGCCCTAGGTGTATTCAGCTACTTTCATCACTCGAGCAACTCAGTAATCATGTTCTTCGTTCAGTTTATACGAACTAAGTAGAATTCATTTCACAGTTTTATATAGACACTGGTAGGTAACGCTTTAAGTTTTGATTGAGTTGCTCCTATTACACCACGATCGTTATCGAGTAATCAGTGGAAGATAAATCATCAGACGGGCAACCGAGAAGGAAGGTTCGTGTTCACTGTTGTGGAAATTACTGGGTGAAGCTCTAGTAAGTGAAATGGAGGTGGTTTGAATTCTGGAATTCCTGGGATTGTATATGGTCATGATTAAACTGTCACCGTATTTATTGCACTGCCGTCCTTTTTTTTCTGAAAACGCTACTGTCAAATGAAAGAGATTTAAGAGCAAAAACTGAGCTAAAAATGATTTTATTGGATTTGATCATTTTCCAAGAGAGGAGAATTTTGGACTGTTTGTACTAAAAATTTAATCGAAATCGTTAGAGCCGTTTTTGAGAAAAAATTCGGTGTTTTTATCACTATGATAACTATAGTTAGTTTTGGTCGGATTTTGCCCATACTCTTATTTTGGTGTCTCATGGCGTTCAGAGTCACTCAAACACAGACCATTAACTCAAATAATGTTTTTGTTTACTCGGAATTGCTTGAAACGTAAACATCTGAGATAAAATAAAAAAGTGATTGGGTTAATTCCGCCAGTAGGTAAATTAGTAAAGTTAACGTATTTGTTTGGTGGGTCTGGGGATACTGACTTAACCGCCAGACGATGATGTCTTTACGTCACAGTATCTCACCAGCCAGAGAAGACGGACCCACCAAACAGGTACGTTAATTTTCAAACTAAAAAAGTCAGCCGGTTACATTACTCTTCTTCCTACTCCTTGGCTTAGGGTATTCAAAACTGAGCTAAACTTGATTTTTGTTGAAATGTTTGAAGTGTATTGTGCTGCTCTAGTCACTATCACGCGCCTGAAAACGTTAAATTATCATCCAATTGGTTTGGAGAGGCCTGTTTTGGTCTGTTCAGTGCTCGGGACGTAGAGGCACATGATCAAGATGTAGGGGCATTCGATGACCTTGACAGGGCAGCATTTTTCGTTCAGGTAAACACGATCAGATTGGTATTTTTCGTAGCGTTCAGACAATTTTCACATACATTGTTATCTACAGTACAGCTCAAAGAAAGTGTACTCGTCTAGTGACACTAAACTACTCATTGGGATGCACGTACACATACTCAAACTCAAACGTTATAGAAGTTACTGTTCAACCTTCTAATAAGCGCATCACACAACTTTCTTCAGCCCCATTCTAGCTACTAATCCAATCTATTTTTCACTCAGTTTCTATGAACTTGTAAAACATAACGTTCTACTGATGGCGCTTTATTTGGCGCAGAATTTATTGGGCTGCTGCTACTTTGGTCCCCTTTATTGAAAACTGGTAGTAAGCGAAACGGCAGTAGTTGAACTTCAGGAATTTCTGGAGTGAGCCCGATGTATCTCAAGAGCGTTTTTAAACACTCACCCTTCAGGTATTGGATTGGACTACAATACCAATTTTTTTTAATATTCTACAAAAATTCCAGCGGAGTTTATGAGGAAAAACCTGCGCTAAAAACGCTTTTCGTCGAAAATTTTGATAATTTATTGTGCTGGTCTCGTCATTTTCTCACGAGTGGAAATTTTATGGTATAATTATCTTATTGAGAGCTATCTATATAAAAAATGTAATCAAAATCGTTAGAGCGGTTTTTTATTAAAAAAATATTTGGTGTTTTGATCACTATGATAACTATAGTTAGCTTTCGGTGGATTTTACTCATACCCTTATTTTGGCGTCCCATGGTAACCTGTAGGCTAGACATCATGTTTCAGCTGATTTGGTACGGTTATTTTCTTTAAAAATCGTTCACAGACACGCATACACACACACACAGACCATTTTCCCAAAACTCCTGTTTTGACACACAGACACACTGTCTCCTGTTTTTCGGACTCAGGAGGGTCTGAAACGTAAAGATCTGAAGAAAACTCAAAATTTGTTTTTCAATCGATTACATAACTTTCCTTTCTACTTTGTAAAGCCAAGGAAAGTAAAAATACAGTAAATTCGTCGAAACTTTTGCCAATTTATTGTACAGCTCTCTTAATTTTCCCAACTGTGAAAAGCTAGATCTATTCTCATAAAAAGTTACTCCAAATCGCTATAGTCGTTTTTGGCGTCTCTTGTGATCTGCAGCGTAAATATTAATTTTTTGCCGATTTGGTCCAGCGCTTTTCTCTCTCTCACACGTCGTTTTTCTAACACAGAATTATGGGCTTCAAACGTAAAGCTATGAAGAGAATTAATGTAAACAATTATATAAAAGCTACCACAACAATATAAATACTCATCAAACTACAAATGTAAACTACTGTGTTCTACCTCTCTAAAACCTACGTCAGATAAAACTGTTGACAATACTACAGCAATCGTCTAATTTTCACCACGCTTTGGATTTTAACATACCGAACTGACGGGGTTTGATAAATATTCGTCTCGCTGTAATGGAAATACAACAATAAATTGATGAATTTGCGAAACAGTGGCCAGTGAACACTGACTGGTTCTCCAATGACAGATGCTAAAAAGTAACTCATACTGCTTCATAGAGGTCATGCTGCATTGTATACTTTGAGATCTGTCTTCTGATGCACGTCATTTTCTTACGATTGAAATTGTGTATATTCCATGTAACAAAACAGACTTAAGAATACGAATTATCTTGTCTGTTATCTTAGTTGTTGAATCTACTTTCTCCCTGGCCATCGACTAGTTCTTGGTGCCCACTACCCTCCGCACTGTGCAGAGCTTTGGCTTCATGGTCACAGGCGGGGAGGAGGACGTATCCACAGTTTACGGAGAACTTTGGGTTTTAAATGAACCTTTAGGAATACGTCAATGGTTCCTTCAGGAGTTCATAAATTGAGAACAAACTGTAAAATATTGAATGGTACTTACTTGTGATGAGTATAAAATGCAAATTAAGTACACCACCGTCACAGCCAGATACGTATTCAAACCCGTCACTGAAAGAAAGAACAAATAACGTTCAGTGCTCACATTGTGCTCAACCTGTTTAATTCAGCTTCGAGCCCCATAGTCATCTCGCTACACGACTGCAACACTTTGTGTAGGGGACAGTAAAATTTGTGAAAGCGAATGTTGTACTTACCACGGCTTAGAGCAAGCGCTGGAGCATAAACTGCTACAGATGTGTACAGTGTCTGTAAACCAAACCGAAATAATTTTTGATTATTTTTCACATTGAAGTGGCATGTTTTTAATCAATTGATTTAATGGCAATTAAGTAATTGTATGTGATAGTGGTAGGTTATTACTATTTATTACTACCAATTGTGGATGATAGTAAGGATATGTCTTTCTAGAGAAGTCGCGGAGCTCCTAAAGAGGATGCTAGTGGCCGGAAGATGACATCTGTCGTCCATCTCAGATGTTCTGGGGCATGATGGAGATAATAGAGAAGTTCAGTTCTCTTCCAAAACCAGACTGAGGGTAAGGACGACACAAGTGATAAGGATGAAGGTTACAGAGGGGTGTTAGACACCGGATCGAACTGGTTAATGAGTTTGATTCACGGCAGCAATCCTCACAGGCATGGTGGCTCATATGCCAGGGCGAGGCTGAAACAGAAGGGGAGGGAGCTAGACTATGAAGTGTGAAGACAGATCGTTCAAACTGTTCCTGAACCATCTCAACGGCTAAGCAGAATGATGGGACGATGAAGAGAACAAGGAAGCACTGAGCATCATTGAGAGGGGAGGTCTCACCAGAGCAAAGTTTCAACACTGCTTCATTGTGCCAAAGGATCAGGCTCTCTCCCCTACATCCAAAAATAAGAAAATGGATGTTTTGGAATTCATGATGATAGATCTTCCTCATCACCACTTATACCCTTTCCAGCCAGGGAATGACGACCATCGATCGACGATCATGAAGAAAATGCCTGATACAATCTAGCAACCAACCGGGTGGTCCATAATGCGAGAGAAGGACTGAACCTAATCAGCTCCACTTTGGTGTTTGGCCTGCAGATCAAGAAGGGACGCCAAAACAACGGTACGAAAAAAATCACTAACTATAGTTAGAGTAAACACTAAGTATTTTTTTCTCAAACACGGTTTCAACGATTAGTGAGTAAATATTTTGTGTAAACAGTTCCAAACAACGGGAAGGTCGAAAAAAGTGATAATCTTGAAAAGATGATGAAAGCAACACAATAAATTGTTTAAAAATTCGACAAAAATCAATTTTAGTGCAGTTTTCCGCATAAATCCCGCGCTTGTGATAGTAGCGTTTGAAAAAATGATGTTGATTTTCTAATGAGTTATGAACTCAACTTTAGTTCAGTGAGATTTATAAAATAATAAGTGGCATAGCACGAAATACCAGAATTTGAATTATTGTTTTTTCTTTCACGGCGTTTTTCACTATAGGTTTCCAGAACTATAGACGAGAGAAAAATTCTCTCGACAGTCCTATATATGCAACAATTATTCAATAATGCCGTGACATAAGTAAGAGCGACCCAATAAAATCTGGAACATTAAGCAGTACCAGTTTTTGTGTCTTGAGTATCTAGTTCATACAAAGTGAAAAAAAAAATCCTCCAATTACTTGTTAGAGCGATATAAATCGAAAAGAGACAATTGTGTGATGCATTGCATCAAACAGTGCGTCTCCTGGTTATACGTACAAATACTGACTTGCCACTTTTTTTCATTTTTGGTCAGCTCACTGTCGACGAGTCATCCTCAAGCGAACTTTCCCGTCTTCTCAACTACAAACTAACTGACACCTGGTCGCTAAATTAGTTTGAACACTACTCACCATTTGAAGGACATAGATCAGCGCTGCCAGAGATCTAGTGAATTTGTTGAATCTCACTTCTAAGTACTGAAACAAAGAAAGAAGACGAATTGGCTGTAAGTTCCATCGAGTTCCAGGTAAATGTGATTTAGTGCGGGGAAGGGGATGTTCTTGACCGGACTTCCTCTAACGTTGGATAATAACCTCTGGTTGGAAGCATTACACCCAACTTTCAATATGTTCGCCTCCCACTCGTGATATAATTATCTGGTGCGACGCCTCACACAACTTTTCTCGTCCTCAAGCGTATTCAGCAATTTTTGTCTCTAGCAACTTATCGAATTTGTTTTTCGTTCATTTTACACGAACTACGTTCTACGCGAAATTGCTTGAATTTATTATGTTGCTTCTACTTGTGCCACAACCATTATTGAGTGATCAGTACGTGTGGGATTCGTGAGACGGCCAATTTTAATGTTTTGAGAAGGATTGCGTGCAATGGAACTATTGGGCAAAACCTCCGGGAAATGGTAGTAAGCGAAATGGCGGTGAGGCGAATTCCAGTTTTTCTGGGGTGGCTCGTTATTCGCCATTTGGGCAATTGGCTGTTTTCAGTCTCAGAGGTTTCCCAGAGGGCTCCCGAGTCCAGCCAGCCCCCGGAATCTTCCAACACTTCATTCAATCTGCTATACCTGCCGACGAAGGGCTTAAGGTCTATTTGGGAAGCCAATTACGTATTTCCCTCTCTTAAAGTTTCCAAAATATTCAGTTGGTTTTTGTTCTTCCCTCCACCCGTTCCGCTTACCACTACTCAACTCTGGAACTCAGAAAGTGACATTCCAGCTATGCTCTTGTTCGTGCTCACATCGGTGTCTTACTTTATATCGAAGTGCTCTACAGTCCGCTCACACTCATCGCGTTCACCAAGCTCCCAACACTCGTAATTATCTTAATAAACTTTCATCGTATCGGTGGTCTATTAGACTACACCATGGTTTTTCTGAGAACGCTATTATCATATGAGCGGAGTGGGATTTCAAGATAAAAAATTGCACTAAAATTGTTGATATATTGTGCTTCCCTTCTCCCGTTTCTTCCCACGGAACATAATTTCATGGTACTCTGGTATTATTCGAACCTGTCTATATCCAACTTTTAATCTCAATTTTTAGAGGCCCTTTCGAGACTATGAAAACTACAGTTAGTTTTGGGGCGAGTTTGCTACACCCTTATTTTGGTGTAATATGGTACTTTGCTGGCTAAATATGAAATTTGAGGCTATTTGGTTCTGCTGTTTTTTCCCTATCGCGTTCACAGACACTCGCACCAACCGTTTTCCCAAATGGTATTTTATTGGGCTCAGGAGGATTTAAAACGTAAAGATCTAAAAAAACAAAAAACTTTCAGGAAATTACTTTTCATCGAGTCACTAACATTGTCGCCAAACATAAGCTTTTTATCGAGGCTAAGATATTTGATTTTCCTTTTGAAGTAGAGTTATGTTCAGCTTTTCAGGATTGTTCGGTGCAGGCCGAATAGATGAAATATTGAGCCTGAAACTTTTGCACATCGAGCCTAACTCTTTCTGACCTGAAGCCTTTTGTCTGTAGCTGCAGACAGGAAATTCTGAACTGCCCATTCAGTTTAATTACAACGTATTTTCCCTTATGAACTTTTCCAATTATCCACTTCCCACCACTCGGTTTACCTCTTCTTAAACTCTCAGTACTTCCCAGACCCAACCCACAGACATCACTCGTCTTTAAGCCCTTGTGGTACCTGCTCTACTTGCCCTCTGCTCTCATTCCTCGAAACCAGTTCACTTATTCAGATACTCCCTTGTTCGCTCCTTAAATACTCATTCAAACTCATATGCAAAGTGTTAATACAATCCTCACTCATGCTCAAACGTTCATTCATTTATTTCTTTTACTCCCCGTCTCTGTTGATAGCACCTCTTGTAGGTGAACGTGACAGTGCTTGACATTTCTGTGTTCATTGTAGTTCTCCACTTTTCGTTCCAAACCTCAACCACTTACTAAAGTTAACGTACCTGTTAGGTGAGTCCGTCTCCTCTGGCTTGTGAGTTACTGTGGGCAAGCGCTTTCGATGTAAAGACATCATCGTCTGGCCGTTTAGTCAGTACTGGAGTCAGTCAGTTGGTCGTGGTCTTTATATACAAAGAGAAAGGTGAAGGGAGTGATGGAGCGTTGGGGAACCCAATTTCTTTAATACCTCAACCACTTACACGCTGTTGGATTTTATGAAATTGTAGAACGCGGTTTATGTAGTTGCATTGGAAAAACCCTGCAAATTATTACACAACGGTTTATTATTCGGATGAATAGCTTGATTTAGCATTAATGCTCCGAGACCCATCCCGTTCGATTCAGCATCGAAAAATATCAAAATGAAACCCAAAAAAAGGTCGAAAAGAACTGAATCGTAATATTAAAATAAACAAAAAAAAACGAAAGTATCTAGAAAAAACTGAATTTTAATATGAAAACATGCACGCTAAGTACTAATATCAAAATGTAACCAAAAATCTATGAAAAAAACCAACATGAGAATGAAACGAAAGAATCTAAAAAAATTGAATCGTATTAAAACCAAAAAAAATGAAACTAACGAACTATTAAATAAATAAACCAAAAATAAACGAATAATGAAAAGTTCAATCGAAGATAACAGGTATTTTGCTAACGGAAATAGTTGAGACGGAGTGAAACAGTCATTCGTGGAGGTGAAGACGAGAACAAGGCAATCGGACGAGTTTGATGGGACGGGAGGGTGGGAGTACTTACGACGAAACGTTGACTTCTGCTGTAGTTCCCGCGTTGTACTGCGTTTCGTTAATTTTTTTAACCATTTTTTGCCCATAACAACCATGGGCTTCGTCCGATCGGATTGCCGAGGTGGCGGGCACAACTAGATACCAAATGGGATTTTTGTGCGAAAGAACGAAGTTTTTAGACCACGTTAAAGGTACAAAATGGCCCGGACAGCGGACGGACATTGCAAATTTGGAATCTCCAAGTCTTGAAACGTAAAGTATCAAATTTTGAGGAGGGGTTGTAAAAATATTTTCGTGACCGAAAACATAGGGTTATTATTCAGAATGAATAATAAACCAAAAGTTGCTATTTCACTCCCATAGATCAAGTAGAGTACTGGCCTGGGGATTTCTTTGACATTTTCTTTCTTCTCTTCACAAGTAGAGCTTTCAAATCTTTGTTGCCGTTAGGGGAACAGGGCTGACTCAAGCAGTGACCACGAATGTTGATCTCAATGTCATAAGATAGACGTACATTGAAAACTTCCTTTTCTTCTTACCTCTTCCGCTACCCGAATCTGCCTATGTCTTTGCTCTGTGGAGAGAGTTTGGACACGACAGTGTGCAGTGGGAAGGGAAACGAGACCCCGGAGCCTCTGCGTGCTACTTGGTTGCAGCCCTGAGAGTCGCTTTGGACCTCACTAAACGGAAAAGAGAGCATCCCCGTGAAAGACATATACTAAACGGCAATAATGTTGATTTACCAACCTCATACGCCGATGTGAACTTCAGTTCCATAAAGACAGGTAGATACATGTACGAAGTGATCGGAGCGACCAAAAGTATTGAAATTACTATGAGCACGAACTGCGTGCCGTGACTGTACATTTCAGCCGGGTTGCCGAGTAGCTCGATGGCAGTGATGAACCTGCAAAGTAACATACGCAGAACAGTAACATTATTGGGTCCAACAATTGAAATAAGGCGCTGCAGAACGTCCTGTAGTGAGCGAACAAGTTTAGTATTTACTCAGAAATGATTTTAATGTAAAAAGCTGAGACTGTGACGTGGGCCCACCCGCTGACGATTGCCATTTACATGGATTAATATATCTGGTACGAAATATCATGAGACTCAATTTGAATTTTTAGGAGGATTGTGTTCACTGGTTTGGAATGCGTAAACTGTGAGAAATACTAGATTTCTGGAATTTCTGAGGTTGTTTCTAATTATCTTACGAACGTTATTAAACCCTCATCGTTTATTGGAGTACCACCTTTATTTTTCTGAGAAAGCTAGTATATAAGCGGGATTTAGCAGGCAAAAATTGATTTATTCGGCATTTTTGATCATTGTGCTTCTATCGTTGTTTTTTTTTTTACAAACCGAAATTGTATGGCTCTTTCGTGTTGTATGAAACTGTCCATACAAAAAAATGTCTAGTTCGTTGGATCCGTTTTTAAGAATAAAAGTTGATGTTTTGAACAGATGTTGTCCATACACATATTTTAGAGTCTCATGATTATCTGCACGCTGAATATATTTGAAGCTTCTTAGTTTAGCAGTTTTCTCTCAATCGCGTTCACAGACACACACGCACAGTCCAGTCTAACTAAAACTAAAAAAAAGTGTGATAGTGACAGCCACACCGGCAAGGATCGTTAATTGGGTGAATAGTTCGGCAAGTTAAGGTGGTCCTAATGTTTGTGAGAAGTTGAGTAAAAATTGTGTGTAGCAAAACACTCTGTCGTCATGATGTTTCTATTCAAGTATGACGTGGAAAATTCGAAAACGTTTATAAATTACATTGTGGTTGTTGACGCTGTTCAGCGAAATGTCAAGGAACATTTATAGAGAACAATTACTATGTCAGGTTTCGTTTTGAAAAATTACCCGTTATTCTATTCGAATCCTACGACCCCATTTTCACCCCCTTCCTGACGAGGCACGAGCATTTACCTCCATGAAATGGGAAAGAAAGAGGAACCTTACTGCAATGTTACGGGGGCGGATTAATATTAGAAGCGGTATCGCACTAGGTGAGTCGGGATGTAGTACGATAGAAGCCGAATGCAATTGGAACAGAGTTTTATTCTCAATTACATTCGAAAAAGAATTTTACCACCACAGACAGGGAACTGAGGGGGAGCGAACGCGAGTGCGGGCAACACAGCGATGAGGGAACCGGCTCAGGTACAACTGACGGCAGCGAAGTCTCGAGCGAATCGGGGCATTTGAGGTGCCCAGTCAGCATACATACCCCGGACGAGCCTCCGCTGAATCGAAGGGTTTGATCCGTCCCGTTACAGCAGATATTGCAGGCCAGTCTCACTGGACGGAACGGAAACGTTTTTTTCGTTTGTAATAGTGTGGGAGACTGCAGAAGGTAGTGGAATAGCTCCGGCCACCCACGGTAATAGGGAAGGTGCGAGGGATGTTGCCACTGGCGGATTCGTTAGAAAAGAATAGCCTGGTGAGTAGCAGCATCCGTAGCTATGGCTTCAAGTTATGCCGCAGAGGCGATGCCAGGATGGACTCGGCCACGGAGGTGGAATCAACATTAACCTGAGACTCCCCTGGGCCTCTAGCTTCTAGCTGTTACTACGAAAACCCCCTATGAGTTAGTAGAAGATACTTTGAAAGCTTGTCCACAATTGTTACACCGGTTTTTGAGAAACATGCGATACGCCCTCAATTTTCCTTACAATTAAAACTGCCTGTAACTTTATTTTCGTGCCTTCAATAGTACCGGAGTCTGATGGACAGCAAACCTAAACTTTTACCTCCGTAAATCCGATTGTGTCTGTGCTAAATATACCTCAACTTTTCAATTCATTTTTTACTCGCGATCGGAATACTTTTCGTAATCTTTTAGGAGCTCAGAGCAATAAAAATGAATAGGTCAATGAATGGAACTCACCCAGCGGCTAAAGAGAGGGCCATGGGGATGGTGCCCAAGGAGCCCCCGCCCAGAAGGAAGTCTTCCGAGGTCTTGCTTTTTGGCCCCGTCCACGCGTAGAACATGCCGATGAAAACTGATCCGATGAGAACGAATCCCAAAAGGGCGTAGTCCACCCAGTGGAAATTTTCCTGGCCCCCTGCGCATGCTGCCGTATCCATTTCTGTATTAACAACAAACAACGATGAGTATCATCTGGAAAAAAAACATTGTGTTTGCCGAAACACAGTCAAACGTCACGTTCCGATTGTTTCGAACTGTCCATACAAACAAGTTAGTCGACAGAAAGGTTTGTTATAACGGTCAGTATGATAACTATGGTTAATTTTGGATTGATTTTGATCTCAAGAAAACTCGAAATGTTGTTTGGAGCATTAGTTCCTCGGGGCCCTCGCCGTTATTTCTGATTGGCAGCCTTCAGTGCTTCACGACTGGGTCATGTAGGACGCTGATACGACCTCCTCAAATGCTAATTCTCCAAGACGCAACAAGTTTTCGTCCCTCCTGTCCAAAGTAGCATCTCCAGACCCGTCAATCGATCCACGAGGTGGAGTGAACTACAATAGAACGTTCAGAGCACGTGTTTCGAGGGGATTCCTAGGAGAGCTGCTGATCTAGCCAAAAATTACAGCAATCCCGTAGCTCTGAATCACTCCTCGAGTTTCCTTGGAATACCAACCTTCGTCCTTAATCACTAGACTACGATGAGGCGTTCAATGGGAGTCAACGGGTACAAAATCATCTAGCAACTGTGGGGGTGTCAAGAAGCCGCTGAGGGTTACCAGCAGGGAGCAAAGTGTGGTAACCGGCTTGAGCCACCTCAGGGTCCTATCTTGTCACATGGGCGTGACTCAGGGCTCCACTCTCCGTCAGTGGAAGATAAATTGAGGACCTGCATCTTTATTTTTGATTTGCTTCTTTGCTAGGCTGTATATTGACAGGAAAAAGGCTGACAGTCAGGAGATGTCTGTGCCCAGATTCCAGGTATTTAGGGCGTCCACTCCCACTGCTGTGCTTGTGTAGATTTAGAGCGCTGCAGGTAGCAAAAGGTGCCAACTGACTTCAACCCCTCCCAGACAACAGAAGAAGCAACTATAATCTGCTGAAAACAACTACTATGGTTGTGCGTGCTGTTTAAACTCAACACCGTTTCCTTTGGGCGGTCACTGGGGTGTTGTATCAATGTACTCCTAATTGGGCCAGAGGCAGGGATAGGAATCTCCTCGATCCACCTTACGTTCTGTAGGGGTGAGTATGATTAAACTAACCCCCCCCCCCCCTTTAGCAGGGAAACACGGGTTTCTGAAAGTGGGATTTGTGGCGAAAAGAACTGGGGTAAGACGTTTAATTTTACTCCAAAAAGGAATTCAATTCTACAATTGACTAATTGGGCGTTTCGCCCATCCTTAAGGATGTATCGCACTACTGGAAGATGGGGAGGAACTGGAGAGCGAGCATCTGGTGGCTGAGGGTGTTATGGCTGAGGTTTGCTGTGGAGTTCCACCAGGAATCTGTGTAATGCTTCCATCGTGCCCGGGAGACATATAAATCAACTGTGGACTGGAGAGCGTGCTGGGAGGCTGGATAGCAGCATTCCCTACGTTTAGTTTTTGGCTGTCAGAAGCTGTGCCTGCCTTGCTTTCAGTAATAACCAGTTTTCGTGAAAAACGCTGCAAAGTATAACACAACGGTTTATTGTTCTCTTGCACAGTATGATTGGGACCTATCTAATTTTAAACGAACGTCGAAAAATATTAAGAATATAACATGGCTACATCATCATTCATAATCGAAAGTTTGACCGTTTGCCCAACCGTCCTGGATGGTCGCAGCCGTCAATACAAAACCTATTCGAAACCAGGGGAAGACTATCTAAGTGGCCAAATTACGAAAAGTTAAAAAAAGTCGCAGTTGGATATTCTCTCCCTGATGCTAAATATGCTAGGTACAATGTGAATAGTCGAACTGACGGGTGTTTTGAGTGAGACTGGTAGCCGTTCTTTAGCACATAACCTCCATTCGGTATCTCTTTGTGCCCGCCTACTTGGCACACGGATCGGACGAAACCCGTAATTGTTACGAGCGAATGAGGGTTTTGTCAAAAACGAAATTTTGGCAGTTTTGTTGCAATCACTTCGTGTTTGGTATCGTTTCCTCGGTATTTTCCAATGCTGAGCCGAATAGGACGAAATATTGTTTCGTCGCTCCTTGGCAATTACCTAGCGCCGCCAATGCATTGGTTTTGTGTCTTTTACTGGTATTTTTCGATGCAGCATCGAATAGAATGGGTCTCGGAGGTGTAAGACTGCGTCAACCAGGAAATTATCGGAAATATTGATTGAAACATCGGGTGCTCGCTGGCGATAGTATTGATTGAATAGATGCTAAATAATATAGGTCGCAATGTGCAAGAATTAAACCGTTTTGTAATAATTTGCAGCGTTCATTTATAAAAAGTTCATCCCTGGCCAAACATCTAATAATGTAACGTTGAGGCTGTGATGAAATGAAGTCAAACTAGTAAGGATTTTATTTGTACCAAAACCTTCTTACAGTGCAGATCATTTCTATGGAATTTTCCTCAATAGGCTCCAATTCCCCCTTGGTCCCCTAGACAACAAAGGGCGCCAGTAAACTTCGACCACCGCCAGTTCTGTTGGCCTTACAACTAGTAAGATGCAACATATGAACTTCAATTATCTTTTGGAAAATGCTTCCACAACCAAAACATATCTTAACAATTATTCTAACACTGAAATACGTCCAGCGATAAGCGATTTGTCAACGACGATTCGACTTACCCTTTTTTAAGCATAAATCTCTACGTAAAGCAATTCACTGCGCGGTTCTTGAGACAAATCCCGACTCTCGTCAAAATTGAACGATTATTTAAGGACAAAACGGGAGAAAAACGGTGCCGTTTCCGTCGATTTAAAAACGAGTCGGAGGACAGAGGGCTCAATCGTTAAAGTCGTAACTGTTTGTTGTCGTCGCTCGGGCTCCGCGACTCGAAAACGTTCGCTTCGGTTCGTCTCGTCGGTTTCGTTTTGATTGAGCTTCGCCTCGAATTGTTCGACCAACTCGTTAATTTTGTTGCACTGGGCGGACTCTTTCTCTCTCTCTCTCTTCTTCTCTTTATCGTCTTTAAAGTGGAATCAACAACAAAACAATAAAAAAACGCTTCCGTTTGGTTCGAACCGGTTCGCGTCGGAGCTTCTGAGGGTTTTGCGTGCGGCGACGGACCTCCCTGGGCCTCAGCCTCGGAACCGGCCAGAGCTTGAGCTTCAGCTCCATAGCCCACATACACAAACACACACAATTACACGTTCTGATTTGTTACCGATCGTTTATCGTATCACGCGAAGGTCGTCAGGGGTATTCCCTGATTTTCTGCGAGAATTTAAGAGCAATTTGTTATTAGAACTCTTCGATATGTCGAGCCAGCGATGGGCAGAATGTAGTTATGATTACTAACTATGATCACTTGGAATGTATTCGCCAACGACATTTTTTTGTAAAAGTAGTTAACTACAAATTTAAATACAGTTTTAGCCTGGAGTTATGATTATGTTACTACTAACTACCAAACAGGAAAATCTAGAAACCTAATCTCCGATGACAGAACCACATTTTCTCCTCTTCTTTCCCGGCAACTTTTCCAAATTTTGAACGCGGAGTTGATTAAAATTGATCCGTTTTTACTTTCCTTGGCTCTACGAAGTAGAAAGGAAAGTTATGTAATCGGCTGAAAAAGAAATTTTGAGTTTTCTTCAGATCTTAACGTTTCAGACCCTCCTGAGTCCGACAAACACCATTTGGGAAAATGGTCTGTGTATCTGTGAACGATTTTTAGAGAAAACCACCGTATCAAATCGGCTCAAACTTCATATCTCGCTCGCTGGTCACAATGGAACGACAAAATAAGGGTATGAACAAAATCCACCGAAATTTAACTATAGTTATCATAGTGATCAAAACACCAAATATTTTTTTCTCAAAAACGGCTATAACGATTTTGATTAAATTTTTTGTATTGATAGCTCCCAATATGGCAACTATACCATAAAATTCCCATTAATGGGAAAATGACGAGAGCAGCACAATAAATTATTAAAATTTTCGACGAAAAACGTTTTTAGCGCAGTTTTTTCCTTATTAACTCCGCTGGAATGTTAGTAGAAAGTTAAAGAAAATTGGTATTATAGTCCAATCCAATACCTAAAGTGTGAGTGTTTAAAAACGCTCATGAGGTACATGAGGTACACTTCAGAAATTCCTGAATTTCAACTACCGCCGTTTCGCTTATTACCATTTCTAACAGTTATTACCCAATAACTCTGCAAAAGAAATTATTATCCTTCTTCAAAAAATTCTTGTTTACAGCCTCATTAATTTTCTGTGTACCAATTGCTTAATCATGGTCCTATAATGAGTATGAGCAGCACAATAAATTCCAGAACTGTAAGCGCTACCGCTTCTTGCTGCTGTGACGTGTTGTTTGACCAAGTTCAAAGGAACTGAGTGATAAATAAATTGAGTAAGTAGAATTAGCCATGTACAAAGTGAATTGACGAAGAGCTAAGGAAAGTTGTGTGTTGCAACGCACCAGATATTTTACTTTGCTTGGCTCAACGAAGTAGAAACGAATTTTATGTCGATAAAAAAATTATCGTGTATAATTCGTGTTTCGTTGGAAACTTTGCTCAAATATTACTAGGGGCTTCAGAAAAATTGGCGTGGTACTCCAATCAAAACGATGATAGTTTAATAACGCCCATAAGACTTATATGGTCTACTCCAGAAATTCCGGTTATTTAGTACCACCTCTCATAGTTTTTACCCGATAGTTTGGCCCAGTGATTATTAGCGTTGTAAAAAAAAATCGTGTTAACCGCATTAATTCTTTATGTAGTGGTCACTCAATAGTGGTCGTGGCACAAGTAGGAGCAACACAATAAATTCTGAAACTATAAGCGCTACCACTACTTTCCACCACTTCGTTTTACTAAGTTTCATTGGACTGAGTGATCAACTAAAGATTCAGTGCTTTACGTTTTGAGGCATACTGAATCCAAAAAACCTATTACCGGCTGTATTAGTCGGATGAATTGTCACTGAAGTTGATTTACGATGATATAAAGTATACGGCCGAAGTTTTGGGAGTGGTTAAAATGATGTGAACACGGAGGGCGGAAAGGTGGCAAAATAGTGGCGATCTAGCGAAGAACAGAATAAACGGGGGAAAATGAGGAGATAAGAAGGGGGTGAGTGAGTCAGTGTGGTGTTTAGGGTAGTGTGGTTGGCGCCTCCGATCTACTTCCAGGGGACTTCTTTGACGGGGAATGAAGGGGTAGCATTTTCCCCGTGTTAGTGAAAAAACACAGACTGACTGACGAACATGGGGTCTGACTGACAAGAATATACGAGGGCGGTCTAATAAGTACTTAGCCGGCAAAAAGAAACTAAAATTTTTGAAACTTGGCGATTTATTTTTCAACACAGCCTTCTTTTAGCTCGATACACTTGATCCAGCCAGCGATGCTCCAACTTCTTTAACCCGTCTGCAAAATACGTTTTGTTGAAGTATGCAAAGTAGGTGTTGACGACTCTGAGAGGCGTCACTTAGTCCTTCAAGAGGCGAAGTCCTTCTCTTCTGTTTCTTATTTTCTTCCTTTTTCTCTTTAACTATCGTGATCTGATGGTCTCAGCGCTTATCGCTTGCAATCCTAACTCGACCTCTTAATCTTCTCATCCGGTCTCATCAAGTCAGTCACCACCTCCAAGCTGCCTCAGCCACCTCTCTTTACTCGACTTCTCCCATCGCCAGTTTCTGCCAGATTCGCTGCGAATATCGGACCCGAAGACTACAGAACGCCACGTTTCTCGAAAACTGGGTCATCAGTATCCCAAACCGCCGACCGAGAAAAGTTCTGACATCAACGACTGTAAGTTACAATCTGTTACACTTAGGGTTACCAGATCGGTCCAGCGAGAAATCAGTACGTCTCCATCAAAAAAGCAAAAAAAAGGGGGCAGGGTACAGATAAATCTCAAATTCCAGCATCTCAAATAGGTAGAATTTAATTATCTTCGAGCATCGCGCAATTTACATTTTCTTTGTTTCGTATTTTTTGGCACTGCCGATTGCTTTCAATATTTAAACATTTTCAGTTTTCATTAGATACTTATGGAAATCGCTGCATGACATGTTCTTATAGTTAATAACAGTACATCGAAAGTCTCGATAACGATCGATATATTTCGTCTCTTTTCCTTCGATTTAAAAATCATCCGGTGCGTTTATCGAATGTGCGCGTGTGTGTAATTAAATTTAATAAAATTGGATAAATTTGCGAAAAAAAGGCGTTTGCGCTGAAAATCAGTACACTTCATTGAAAAATCAGTATATCAGTACGGGGGTCTAAAAATCAGTACGCGTACTGATAAAATCAGTACATCTGGTAACCCTAGTTACACTTCAAGTTGTGTGCAGAGGCTTCCCAATTATTTCTGCGAATAATGCTAGCTGTCCTTTTCAGTTGGTTGACTTACCAGCCGGAACCCCCTTGTTCTTCGAATATCGGACACCACCCAACCTCCTTCAGCCTTGTCACTGAACTTCGCCATCGTCTCCACTCTGTACCTACTGTCAGATCTATCTTTTATTTTCTCATCTCCATTTCCTCCTGTAACCCTTACACAGTCCAATCAGTTCGTCGTTCCCAAGCTTTCAAATTCTAATGTAAGGCGCTCCTAGGATACTTTGATATAATTTTTATCCCATCTACCAGAGTAAGTTATTTTATTTTCAGTTTATTTTCTCAATTTTCCCGGTTTCACCCTCCAAATAAATTTTTGTTATCATTCTTTGTTTTTTTTTTGCAAATGGTTAGATAATTGGAAATTCGACAGCCGAAATCCCCTTCCTCCATCAGTAGGACTGCGTGGCGGCGATGACCTACCTCTTCATTCGACAAATATCTGTCCGGTGAGTGACTTTTTCAAGTTTGGAAGCAAAAAAAAGTCGCCCGGGGCCAAATCTCGAGAATACAGAGGATGGAGCCCAATTCGATCAATTTGGCCGTGACGATGGTGGAGTTGTGAGCCGGTGCCTTGTCATGGTGAAAGAGCAGTTTTTTCCGCCAAATGGGGTTGTTTTTCTTTCTGCAATTCGGCGTCGAATCGGCCCAATAATTGGGCATAGTAGAGCCCCGTGATCGTTTTACCGTTTTACAGATAGTTGATGTAGATCGCGCCTTGTGAATCCCTCGCCTCACCTTTCCGGCCAATGAAAGTCTTCGCCTTCTTCAGAGCACGTTCTCCGGGTTAAGTCCAATGTTTCGACTATTCCTTGGTCTCTGGTGTATACCGGTGGATCCATGTTTCGTCAACGGTCACGAAACGACGCAGCAACTCCATCGGATTGCCCTTAAACACCGCAAGCGTCAAACACTGCTCTGAAGTGGTATCGCGGTTGCGCTTGTTGTCTGGAGTGAGCAAACGCGGCATCCATCGCGCAGACAGCATTCTCAAGCCCAAAATTTCATGCAAGACCCACGCGGTCTTTTGAGATACCTACTGTCCCAGCTATGTCGCGCATCTTCAAGCGGCTATCTGCCAATACGAAGCCATGGATTTTTGTCACGTTATCCTCCGTGGTAGCCGTTTTTAAGGCACCTGGACGTGGCTTATCAAACACCGACGTGCGACCACTTTGAAACTTGTTAAACCGATTTTTGAAGGTCATCCATCGAAGGAGAAGAGTCACCGTACACAGCACCCAAGCTCTCTTTGAATTCACAGCGCGATTTCCCTTCCAGAAACAAGAATCGTATCCGACCAATACTGCCTTTTTTCCATTTTTCCAAAATCCAAGAACACCCGCTTCCACACGCGATCAAAACAAAACTGTCAGTCCGATTCGGCTGAAATTTTGACAGCAGTGGTTTAAGGGAATGTACTGCACGATAGTAAATTTCTCTTGCGATAGTGGCGCTATCGGGCGGGAAGGACTGCCTTCGTAGGAAGCACTTAGGTTCAGAGCGACGACTTGGTGGAAACAAGTCCTGAAATACAGCTTTCAAATTCGTTATTGGCTCGTACCAAACCATCCTCGCAATTTTTAAATGATGGTCTGCCAAGGTGTATCGCGTCATCGAATTTCCGGAGAGCGGAAAATCGCGTGATGCGTCAGCCCGGATACTTTTCCTCAAATGTCCCCAGTTGTGTTGAGGAGCCGTGTAATCTACGTAGACAATATCAAGTGACTGAAGGCAAACGGCCTCAACTGCTCCCTCCGTATGAGGGAATGAAGAGGCTGTGGCTCGCGATTGTGTCATAATTGATTGATTCGAGGCGTGAAGGCGCTTCTTTGATAATACAAGTCATTCACCGACCCCTTTGTTTGTAAGCATCGGATGACCAATTGAGGTTTGTGTGTATTACGACACTTCGACACTCCAAGATCAAGGCGAAACCCGAGCGGCGGTTAATAATCGTCTTGCTTATGGTTTATTTTGTTGTCAATTGGGTGGCTGCAGCTACTGATATAGGAGTGAGAGTATTAGAGGAGGAATTAAGTGTTGAAACTACCGCTGCGACAGGAGGGGAAAGGGATTGTAGACCTTTCTGACCTGCCATACTTACATTCCTGCGTGTGACTAGGGACAGATGAAGAAAAACGACAATTGCTGACTGAGCTAAGTAGGTGATGTGCACGTGAAAATAGAGCAGATGCGGGAATAGGAGTTCTGTATCGTAAGTGCCACTTTGACTTCGAAGGCGTCAGACTCTTCTGACTTAGCGGTAAAACAAACGAGAGACGTAACGAGCGGTGCGTTGCAACACACAACTTTCCGCCACCCCCGTTAAGTTCGAACACCAGCTACATATACGGGCGCTATATCTTCATTCAACGCATTTCTACAGGAACATTTATGGAGAACAAAATGTAGGGACTTGTTAGCTCCGTAAGTTTGATCAAAATGGTTGGAGCCGTTCAAGCAGTTACCCCAGAATTTACAGAAAAATGTTCGAAAAAAAGTTATTTTCGACACATTTTAATTTTTATCTCTGCTCAATGGACTTTCAGAGGAACATTTATTAAGAACAATATGTAGGTATTAACTATTCGAAAACATCCTGAGAGTTTGGTGAAAATCGTTGAAGCCGTTTTGCCAAAAAGCGTTAAAAAACCTATTTTTGGTCATTCTTAATTACTTATGTATTATTAGTATGTTGGAAACAAACTAATAGAATTAAATATTACTAAAGTTGACGTACCTGTTAGGGGTGATTCCGCCTCCTCTGGCTGGTGAGATAGTGTGGGCGAGCGCTTTCGATGTAAAGACATCATCGTCTGGCCGTTAAGTCAGTAATGAGTCAGCGCTCGGCCACAGTAACTCACCAGCCAGAGGAGACGGACTCACCTAACAGGTACGTTAACTTTAGTAGTTTACCTACTGGCGGATCTAACCCAATTACTTCAATTAAATATTACTTACTAATTAACTAAACACGAGGTATCTACAGAAGATAGTAAGATCCTGTTGAATGCGCGTTGCTTAGTTCATCAGTGTCTAGTTAATAAATCGGTTGTGCTGTGATTTTTAGTCAGCTATGCTTAAAGTGCTCTGTAATGAATTCGTAATACATTGCACTAGAACAAAGACCTAATAGCAGGAAGGGAATTCCGAGATGTGGCTGTTTAGAGATCAAGTGCAGAGAGTGCTTCCTTAATTCCCTGGGTTAAATTTACGTATTTCCAATGAGTTGGGGCAGATTGTGGTTAGAGTGGTGGGGCGAGGGGGGGGGGTTGACGATGATTGCTATCGTTCAGTCTTTGAGCCACAGTACACAGAGGTCGTTCTTATGGCCACTAGAAAAATGGAGACATTCCTCCTTACTAGCATTGAGGCTACTGAGCGCTGACATACCTGGAAATACCCGGGGGTGTTGGTGAAAACAGAATCCAATGGCAAACATTATCGACCCACATATGAACGCTCTGGATTGTCATGTGTCACTTGTCTCATTCAGCGCCGCCTGTGTGGTGCCAGGCTTCACTGGGTACCCCTTGTACCCTTTGTACTTCCCTTAACCGCGTGAAGCAGGCAAACAAGTTATGTAATCGGCTGAAATTTTATTTTTATTTTTCTTCAGATCTCTAGTAATTTATTGAGCTGCTCCTTATTATGCAACGACCTTCACCGAGCAATAAGTACACAAGTGATTCATGAGGTTGTCATTATGATTTAAAAAAAATAGAATTATCGGGTAAACCTCTGAGAAATGATAGTAAATGAAACGGCAGTGGTCTGAATTCCTGAACTTTATAAGCGTCACCGTGTAGGTAGCTTGGATTGCACTACCATCCTGATTTCTTCTAAATGGTAATTTATTGTGCTGCTCTCGTAATTTGAGAATTTTATTGCTCTGTGTTGTTTGGAACTATTCGTGCAAAAGTTAAAATTATGACCGTTTGATCAGGTTTCGAGAAAAAATATTTGGAATAATTGGAAATTGTTTAAGCAACTAGATAGCATTTAATACAGAAAACCATTTTTCATATTTTCATCCTTCTGCCAAAGCTTAACTTTCTAGGGCAGTGACTCCAAAAGCTAGATCTTGTGTCATCAGAAAATGCCCGTAACCTAAGACCACACACTTTTCGGCAGGATTAGCGCGGCTGGATAGCGAGATGGTGACTTTATTCAATAACAAATGCTCCCACCTGGCAAGGGCTCTTCTTCAAGTGCCAGCTCGTGAGACATTCGAAACGATCGAACGCCCAACAAGTACAGTGTAATCCAGGCCCGCTTGACTGCTCAAATGAAACGACTTGTTTTGCTCATAAACATGAGATTCCAGATCGTGTGTCCTCAAGTGTTTGGTCCAATTGTGAGACGTTGATAGCGAAAAAAAAGACTTTTCCAACTATCGATTACAGTCTCAACTATTCTACCAAGGTTTTATCCAAGCGTTGTCGAACTTAAATCTGGCGCTTTTAATGCCAAGACCAAGTGAAACTATTCAACTTCGCCCGCGAGAAATCAGATCGAACTACAGCCTTCAATCGTGACATTTGGTGCTTCGTCGCAGACGAAGTGAAGTTCTTACTGACGAGCACTAGGATGTCACTTCCGACAGTGCCTCTGAGACGCCTCAATATGGAATAGATATCCCCGAACCTTTCATATTTGACGACTAGAGAGAGACGAGTTTCCCCAGCAGAACGAAATCCCCCGTAACTACTCGTCTTGAGACATCCAGGGCTCTGAGAAACTAAGTGGTGCACAACTGTTTTTAAGGCCTTATGATTTGACGTTCAATTCGCAATGTTTAGCTCCTCACGCCTGACGGCAGCAGGTTCGTGATGGTCCCCTGTTGAGTTGAAGTACCTCTTACTTTAATTCAACGCTTTCACGTCCAATCTGGGTCACTCTTATCTTCCTTAGCTCAATGTAGTAGGAAGAAAAGTAATGTGAAAAAAACAAACTAACTACAAACACAGTACATAACTTTACTTCCTACGAAAATTGATAATTTACATTTTAGATAAAATAATTGCTTTTTAATTTACTTTTTTAAACATTTAATTGTAATTTAAGTTGCTTTCCTTCGGACTCCGTTCGGCAAAACATAACATAACTTTCATTCCCCAAAAACTAAAGGAATCATTTAAATTTTTAATAAAATCACTAATTTTCAACTATATTTAACTTTTTCAAATTTAATTTATATATTAATCCTCCCAACTTTGTAGAGCTAAGAAAAGTTGAAACAACTATAATCAGTCTTCATGGGAATTTTCGATAACTAATTGTGCTCCTTTTGTCGTTTTGTCAAAATGCCGCATTATCGTCGTGTCAGTTGAATATATCCGCACAAAACGTTTTTTGAGAAGGATTGTGTGTGAAACCTCCAGTAATTCAGATTGAAGAATTTCTAGGGTTACTCCTAATTATCTTATGAGCGTTATGAAACCCTCATCGTACGGGCAGTTTATGGACTACCAACCTGATTTTTGTGAAGATATTAATATCACATGAGCGGGATTTTTAAGGATCACAATGCGCTTCCAAGTATGATTTGGGTCACTTTTACTTTCCTTAGCGCTATAAAGTAACAAGAAAAGTTGTGTAACAATCAAATAAATCGAGTTTTATTAATTTATCTTAATTTAAATTTAATTTAACTTTTACATATCTTTCCTTTCGAATAACAAAAATAAGTAGTTTAAATGTTAAATAAAATAAATCGTTTTTAATTTTTTTAAACATTTAATTCAAATTTTAACTTTTTTAAAACTGTGTAGGGCTGAGGAAAGCAAAAGCCACAAAATTCGTTTTCTTCGGAACGTTTGATAATTTATGGTTGTGTCGCGTTAGTTTTAACTTTCGATACAAAAAAATGAATCAAAATTATTAGAACTATTTTTGAAAAATACATGTTTGGTGTTTTGATTACTATGACTATAGTTATTGGGTCGATCATCCTCTCTTAGACTTATTTTGGTATTGGGCGCTGACCGGCAGGCTGAATGCCACTTTTAAGCTACTTTAGGCTATTTGGCTACAGACAGACCATTTTTTCGAATGGCAACTTTCGGGCGTTTAAATAAATTTCCTCCCCACTTCGAAGGGGCTAAGAAAAGTATCAATAAAAGTGACAATTTCAAATCACACCTCAATCTCTCACCATCTACAGCACGAGCGGTGACAGCACAGCACCTACGAATTGAATGGGCTTGAAACCCGGGGGATTTTTTTTTTGGCAGGTCACTCTTCAAGAGCATGTCGTCCGACTCGTTACTTCCTCGTACACGTTAGCGAATTAAATCGACGTTTCTGTTTTATTTGTACAGCGGAGTTGACCAGGTACCTCACTAATGAGCCAATCGACTGCTTGAAACTGGATATTTCGACCAGTGGAATTTATTTGCCTCCGGATCGTTAGAATTATGGAGTATCGATGTGGAAATTCGTCTAATTGAAACAGTCCTTGGAAACGATAAAACAGAAATTTTGAACGATTTAATGGTTTATTGGTTGGGGGGGGGGGGGTGAGAGTATTGTATGGAAACGTCAGGAGTACGCCTTCATTTGTAAAGCGGCGATTTGGAGCGGATGTTTCCAACTCTCTGTTATTACAGGACTGTTTGACATCAGGTTCTGTACTGACACACTTTGAACAGTTAATTCCGAGGGGCGACGGATAATTGCCTAGAGTTCTTCAGAAGTTGAAATGCAAGGACAGTGATTGTTAGTCGCGTTCAAATCAGTTTTATCAAAGCACCAGGTTGAGGTTGATTGTTGACCACATCACTTTGTGTTGTGAAGACAGATGAAAGTAATGGATCGCTTGACGTTGTCGAAAGTTGGATTAGCACAACGGGTAGGAAGTAACGTTAACTAATCGGCGGAAGAAAAACATTTTGAGTTTTCTTCAGATCTAGGTTTGTGCCTAGTTTACTTTTCGGTACCACGTCCCATTCACGCGAGCTTTAGGGAAAAACAAAACCTGGTGCGAGCACCACATAACTTTCCTCAAGTACAGTTAGTGAATTTAACCCCAAGGCTACCTACTACTCGAATCTATTTTTCGCTGTGTTAATTTGAACTTGGTAAAACGTAACTTCACATTTTACGAACAAAGTGACAGAGTGAGAAGTTCCGGAATTTATTGAGGTGCCCCATTAATGAGCTATCAGATTTATGTGCACAGAGATTTGATTGATCCCTAAATCACCGCTTGGGAAAATGGTCTGTGTGCCCGTGAATGAAGCTGAAGGGTAACCAAATCGACTCAAATTTGCTATTTAACCAGAAGATCAGTATAGGGCGCCAAAAAAAGATTGAGCTATACTGGTACTAAGCAAAACTAACTGTTAGCGATCTAAACACACTTATTTTTTTTATTTTTTTCAAAAATGGCTCTACCGATAGTTAGGCCTAATCGTTCAGTTTCAAATGATTACAGTACTAAGAAAATATTCATGCACTTTTTACATTCCGCTGCCCAAAGCGTAAGGAAAGTATTGCGATCGTGTCAAAAAAATACCTGGTGCGTAGCAACACACAACTTTTCTCAACCCCCGCTGATTCGTCGTCAGGTTATGTATACGAAAGCAGTATCTCGCATTTCTACGGAAACGTTGGTAGAGAACAAACTGTAGATACTTGTTAGTTGAGAGTATTCCGTAAGTTTTATCGAAATCGTTAAACCCATTTTCGGGATAATTGGAAAAACAAATTGATGATTGAAGAATCTCGTTTTTCGAGCTGTCATGGCTTATATCTCCGGTCAACAGATAGATACAGAAATAGTTACGGAGAACAAAATATGGTTATAGGTTGCTAGAAGGCACTCTGTAAGATTGATCGAATCCAATCAAGCGGTTACTCTGAAAATGATGAAAATCTTCAAAGAAACATTATTATTGTTATTTGATTTTTAACTCTGTTCAAAGAGCAGTCAGAGGTACGTTTATTAAGAACAATATATGGGCATTAATTATTTGAAAACATTCTGTGAGTCAAAAAATAAGAAAGAAGTAAATATATCTGGTGCGTTCCAACACACAACTTTCCTTAGCTCTACAACAATTCACTTTGTAAATGGCTAATTCTATTTAATCAATTCATTTATCGCTCAGTTAATTTGAACTTGGTCAAACAACGCTTTACGGCAGCAGGAAGCGGTAGCGCTTAAAGTTCCAGATTTTATTGTGCTCCTCGTACTCATTGCAGGACCATTATTGAGCAATTGGTACATAGAGAATTAATGGGGCTTTAGTTATTGATTTGGACTACAATACCAATTTTCTTCAACATTCTACCAACATTTCAGCGGAGTAGGAAAAAACCGCGCTATAAACGCTTTTCCTCAAAAATGTTGATAATTTATTGTGCTGCTATCGTCATTTTCCCACAAATGGGAATTTTATGGTATAGTTGCCTTATTTATAGCTATCAATATAAAAAATGTAATCAAAATCGTTAGAGCCGTTTTTTAGAAACAAAATTTGGTGTTTTGATCACTATGATAACTATAGTTAACTTTCGGTGGATTTTGCCCATACCCTTATTTTTGCGTCCCATGGTCACCTGTAGGCTAGACATCAAGTTTCAGCTGATTTGTACGGTTGTTTTCTCTAAAAACCGCGCTAAAATCGATTTCGTCGAAAGTTTTGGTAATAGATTGTGCTGTTCCCGCCATTTTCCCACAATTGAGAATTTTATGGTATAGTTGCCATATTGGGAGCTATCAATATAAAACATTTAATCAAAATCGTTAGAGTCGTTTGTATTAAAAAACTAGTTGGTGTTTTGATCACTATGATAACTATGGTTTGCTTTCGGTGGATTTTACTCATACCCTTATTTTGGCGTCCCATGGTAACCTGCGGGCGAGATATCAAGTTTGAGCTGATTTGATACGGTGGTTTTCTTTAAAAATCGTTCACGGACACACACACACATACAGACCACTCAAGACCATTTTCCCTAATAGTGTTTTTCGGACTCAGGGGGGTTTGAAACGTAAATATCTGAAGAGAACTCAATTTTTTTTTAGCCGATTACATAACTTTCCTTTCTACTTTGTAGAGCCAAGGAAAGTAAACAGAATCAGCTCTTAACCTAAAGATCTGCTACGCACCAGATATTTTCTTTATAAATTCCACTCATAAACCAGCTTTGTTTACTAACTTTTTCCGCAATATTTCCTTTATAATTCCAGAACTATAAACACGAACCTTCCCTTTAAAAAACCACTTTGTCAATTACATTAGGTAGTTGTACTCTGATCGCTCAACTAACGTCGTAAACATGATTGGGAGCGGCACAATAAATTCCGTGTCGCTACGCATTACCAATTTGTGTAGAGCGTCGAGCTCAATAAAGTTCATAAACAATAGATTGAACAAAATAGCTGAATGCACGTGGGGCTGGGGAAAGTTGTGCGAAGCGTCGCACCAAATATTTTTGTGTCGTTCATCATGTTTTTATAGGTCATAGGTCGGTATATATAGGTCATAAAGTAATTAGAAGCAAAACTCAGAAATTCCTTAAAGCAAACTAAGATTATTTCGTCGATTAGATTTCACAAGTTTCCCATATTATTCCACAGCATCCCGTTGACGGTACTATTCATTATTCGAGCTATGGGTACTCAATGAACCCCGTAACATAAATAGGGCAACCCAGTTAATGCCGGAAGCTATGAATCGTATAAACTAAGTAAACAGCGAATTTGTTTGGGCTGAAGAACGTTGTGTGATGCGTCGCACCTGATATTGTTTTTCCATCATCTTCTGAAGGGAGGTACCGACGAATTGAATCCTCTCTCCTTCACGAAACGTTAAAAATAACTGTAAGGAGTTGTTTTAGTGTACGTGATGTTTTGAGTGTAATCAAAATTGTTATAGTTTTCCAGAAAAAAAGAGAAAATTTTCGGTTTATGAAGGTCCCTCTCCTTCTTTTCAAAGACCTCAAAATACTTAAATACGATGACGATTCATTCAAGACGCGTCTTGAAAGGGATTGATCCTGAGTTTAGACTTGCAAGAGGCGCTCGTTGACGTAATTACCTTAAGGCCCACCAGATCAGATAACTTGGAAGTATTTATTAACGAAGAAACTTTCGGCACAACTTACTCTCATTAATGCACAGACGGGAGTTTGATGGCGGCTGAGCGACGTTGTCAGTCGAGGGGTAGCGCGGCACTACACAACCGAGTAAAGCGCGTTGGACGTCCAGCAGAGGCTTTTATAGGCGCCCCCACTGCAAATGCTTCGGGCTCGCTGGAGAAGGCCCGTCGGACGTACTGAACCTCGACCTCAGCCAACTAAGAGAAATTCCGCAGGACCGAAACGGACAAATTCACTCAGGGTCCATGGAATTGCCACCCCCCATGGACGAATTTCCCGTAGTGAGGTGTGCAGGACTGTTACATCCTATCAGACCAACGCACATTGGCCAGTCTGTTGTGGTTTCATAGTCAATGTTTCCTAGAGCCATGTAAAGGCCTAAGGAAAGTTTGGAAAATCTTGGAGCTACCGAGGAGAAAGTACCTGATGCTAATCACTTTTAACTTGCCTAGGAAAGTTTTATAATCGACAGAAAATTTTATTCTGAATTTCTTCAGATCTTCATGTTTTAAGGGCTTCTCAGGTCGAAAAACACCATTTGGGAGAATGGCATGTGTATGTGTGTCAGTGCATTCGGCAGAGAGAAAATGGCACAACCAATTCGACTCAAATTTTATATTTAGCGGGCAGATCACCATGGGACGTCAAAATAATCGTTTGAGCAAAAAAACTACAGTTATCGTAGTGATCAAAAGACCTATTTTTTGCACAAAAACGGCTTCAACGATTTTGATTAAAGTTTTTCTCCGGACATCCCCCAATAACGCGAGAGTTCCATAAAATTGTCATTGTTGGGGTAAGGACGAGAGCAGCACAATAAATTACCAAACATTTACGGTGCCAGCGGTCTCAGAAAAATTAGGGCGGTAGTCCAAAAAGCGATGAGAGCTAAATGACGCCCATAAGGTAATTAGAAGCAACCTCGGAAAATTGTGAGTTCAAACCACTTACTACTATCCATC
Source organism: Pachypeltis micranthus (assembly GCA_020466155.1). Lineage (NCBI taxonomy): Eukaryota > Metazoa > Arthropoda > Insecta > Hemiptera > Miridae > Pachypeltis > Pachypeltis micranthus. The sequence goes on along the minus strand of CM035770.1, from coordinate 50,799,627 downwards.
ACCGGTTTTACCTGATAACTTCAAAACGGCGAACACGATTCTTAACAGAATAATACACACAAACAGTTTGATAAATCACCGACGTATTTGTTACTCAATAATGTTGATGGTAGCAACTTAATAAATTCCGGAACCTTAAGCGCCGCCAGTTTTCGCGTAGAACGTTGTTTTAATCTGAATTAAAATCCGATTTGATCAGTTGCTGTAATGAAGAAAACTTACCACGTTGAAGTGAGGCTGAGGAATGTTACGTAATGAGTCGCATCAGATATTTCCTTCTTCTTTTTATTTCCACCAATGCTCAAAGCGAAGTGCAATGGCAGTTCAACGTATTGCTCGTTTAATAATTTGAATGTAAAACCATTTTTTTAGGTCCTAACAGCTAAATCGGAGGAGTAAGTATTAATTAGCGTTATCGACCGATAAACATTAAAGTCCTGAAGGTGGTGGGGACCCTCTAGGTTGCTGGATTGTGAAGTACGAGGAAACGTATCGTGTTCTGAAAATATGGGCAGGTTCTTTAAATACAATTTAACGAAACTTAAATTATATGAAATAAATACGCACAGCAAGATACTCATTTTCTGAAAAATAAGTTTCGCGGTTTAGCCGTCTGACGACTTTTTACTCCTCCGACAACGTGGCACTGAAATACGTTTTCTAATTGGGGATTAAAATTCACATAAATTACCTTCCTTGCATAGAACGACATAATTTGGGATTATTTCATATTGATGCATACATAATCATTAAAATAACGTCTTTGTAGTATTAATTTCAGGCTTCGCACGGTACAAAATGGACTACACTTTGACTAATAAATATTAATAACTCACGTTACTTTGTAATAATACTCATACCCACCCACTCATGCGCTTATTGTAAAGTCTTACTGTGATCTCCACGATACGTATAAAATTTGAGTGGATTGGGTTCTGTCATTTCTCTCAATCGTGTTTGAAACGTGGCAACCCCGTAAATGAATTGGAAAAACGGTGAACTAAAATTCGAAAAATCTCGTTTTCCGAGCTATTATGGCTTATATCTCCGTTCAGCCGATAGATAATGAAATAGTTCTGAAGAACAAAATATGGGTATGGGTTGCTAGAAGGCACTTTGTAAGATTGATCACATCCGGTGAAGCAATGACTCTAGAAATGATGAAAATGTCCAAAAAAACCTTATTTTCGATGCATTTTGATTTTTATCAGTGAACAATCAGAAGAACATTTATTCAGGAAAATATATATGCATGAATTATATGACTTATATGACTTTGAATACATCCTGTGAGTTTGGTGTAAAGTGTCGAAGTCGTTTTGGCACAAAAGCGTCAAAAACCTATATTTGCCTCATCGGCCTATATCTGCGTTCACTGAATTTTCATGGAGATATGTACGGAGAGGAAACGTTGGGTATTAACTAGTAGAAGATAACGTGAACGTTAAATCGAAATCGTTAGAGCCGTTTACCGTTAGAAAAACGCGAAAACCCCTAGTTTGTGGTCCCCCACTCCCCGTTCACATCGATGGAAATCGCCCATAACGTGTAAAATCACAAACAAAACAAAAATATCTGGTGCGTTGCAACACACAACTTTCCTTAGCTCTACAACAATTCACTTTTTACATGGCTAATTCTATTTAATCAATTCATTTATCACTCAGTTAATTCGAACTTGGTCAAACAACGCTTTACGGCAGCAGGAAGCGGTAGCGCTTACAGTTCCAGATTTTATTGTGCTGCTCGTACTCATTGCAGGATCATTATTGAGCAATTGGTACATAGATAATTAATGAGGCTGTAAATACAAATTTTTTGAAGAAGGATAGTAATGACTTTTGCAGAGTTATTTCGTAAAACGTTTAGAACTGGTAGTAAGCGAAACAGCGGTAATTGAAATTCAGCAATTTCTGGAGTAACCCCCATGTATCTCATGAGCGTTTTTAAACACTCACCCTATAGGTATTGGATTGGACTACAATACCAATGTTTTTTAACATTCTACAAAAATTCCTGCGGTGTTTATAAGGCAACAACTGCGCTAAAAACGCTTTTCGTCGAAAATGTTGATAATGTATTGTGCTGCTCTCGTCATTTTCCTACGAATGGGAATTTTACGGTATAATTGTCTTATTGAAACCTATCAATATAAATAATTTAATCAAAATCGTTAGAGCCGTTTTTGAGAAAAAAAATTTGGTGTTTTGATCACTATGATAACTATAGTTAACTTTCAATGGATTTTGCCCATACCCTTATTTTTGCGTCTCATGGTAACCTGCGGGCTAGACATCAAGTTTCAGCTGCTTTGGTGCGGTTGTTTTCTCTAAAAACTGCGTTAAAATGGATTTCGTCGAAAGTATTGGTCATTTATTGTGCTGCTCTCGTCTTTATTCCACGAATGAGAATTTTATGGTACAGTTGCCATATTGGGAGCTATCAATATAAAAAATTTAATCAAAATCGTTAGAGCCATTTTTGAGAAAAAAAAAATTTGGTGTTTTGATCACTATGATAACTATAGTTAACTTCCGGTGGATTTTGCTCATACCCTTATTTTGGCATCCCATGGTAACCTGCGGGCAAGATATCAAGTTTGAGTGGATTTGGTACGATGGTTCTCTCTAAAAATCGTTCACAGACACACAGACCATTTTCCCTAATAGTGTTTTTCGGCCCCAGGGGGGTCTTAAACGTAAAGATCTGAAGAGAACTCACAATTTTTTTTTCAGCCGATTGAATAACTTTCCTTTCTACTTCGTAGAGCCAAGGAAAGTAAAAAGAACCAGTTCAATCGCTTCAGCCGTTCTCCTGCAAAAGTAAACCTCCAAACGCAAACATCTGAAGAAAACTGTCTTTTGGGTAACTAACTAAATAAATAATAGTAATGGACAGAAGTATTGGGAGGGGGAAGGAAAGAAAGGTAAGAGGATGTTTCCCGATAGGACGACCACCAGTTCCAATATGACCCGAGCAACACACAGATGGTGATACTTTTGAGAACGCCTGCTGACACTCACAGCCGACGCTGCTTCTCAGCAGTAATTTAATGCTGGGCGCCACGCACCGATATGGTCAACGCTGCAACCTGATTATCTGCCTCTACTCCATGAGCTTCTGACACCGTCGTACGAAAATCCATCCTGTCATATTTGCGCTTCTTAGTTTACTAAGTGAGCGCAAGATCCCGACTCCCGACTAGTGGATGCTACTTAGAGACATCTATCTGGGCATGCTAGGATCCTGCAGTCTGGTCAGAACCCTCAGGCCCAGACCTGAATGCTTCTTCAGAGACATTCCAGTTGTATCGCTCTCTCTCACTCTCTCTCTCTCACTCTCTCTCACTCCGCTCCCCCGGCCCAACACCTAGCAGGCCACTGATGGTTCAGTTACGATCCTGGCATTTTGTACACCTCATCGCAATAGCCAGTGACGCCACACGAACGGCGTGGTGGAAGTGATGATAATCTCTTTCATCATGGATCCCCTCTGAAACCCATTCCACCCTCACAGAAGGGTTGGGAATGAGTCTTCTTCGATTCAGTATCCGGCCCAGTTGTGCATCAATCCTCAGGGCAATTTAGAGCTTCAGCTACTAATCAAATCTGTTTTTATTCAGATTAATGACCTTGGAAGAACATAGCTGTATCGTATACATAAAATATCTGGTGCGTTGCAACACACAACTTTCCTTAGCTCTACGTCAATTCACTTTCTAACATTCCAGCGGAGTTTATAAGGAAAAAACCGCGCTAAAAACGCTTTTCGTCGAATATTTTTATAATTTATTGTGCTGCTCTCGTCACTTTCCCTCGGATGAAAATTTTATGGTATTATTGCCTTATTGAGAGCTATCGATATAAAAAATTTAATCAAAATCGTTAGAGCCGTTTTTGAGAAAAAAATTTTGTGTTTTGATCACTACGATAACTATAGTTAACTTTCAATGGATTTTGCTGATATCCTTATTTTGGCGTCCCATGGTAACCTGTAGGCTAGACATCAAGTTTCAGCTGATTTGGTGCGGTGGTTTTTTTCTAAAAACCGCGCTAAAATCGATTTCGTCGAAAATTTTGGTAATTTATTGTGCTGCTCTCGTCATTTTCCCACAAATGGGAATTTTATGGGATAGTTGCCTTATTGAGAGTTATCAATATAAACAATTTAATCAAAATCGTTAGAGCCGTTTTTGAGAAAAAAAAAATTTGATGTTTTGATCACTATGATAATTATAGTTAACTTTCGGTGGATTTTGTTCAAACCCTTATTTTGGCGTCCCATTGTGACCTGCGGGCGAGATATCAAGTTTGAGCTGATTTGGTACGGTGGTTTTCTCTAAAAATCGTTCACAGACACACATACACACACAGACACACAGACCATTATCCCAAATAGTGTTTTCGGACTAAGGGTGGTCTGAAACGTAAAGATCTGAAGAAAACTCAAAATTATTTTTTTTCAGCCGATTACAAAACTTTCCTTTCTACTTCGTAGAGCAAGGAAAGTAAAAACTTTGTTGAGCTACTGCTACTTACACTCTTTCATTGAGTGATCAACGTTTTAATAATTGATGCGATTGTCAACGTGATTTGTTTTTGAAGGCTTGCGCTTGGAATTCTGGAATTACAGGGTAAATAATCTTCAACTTGGTCTCAAAATTGGCTTCAATGATTGTGCGGGGTGCTTTCAACTAACCACTGTCCACATTTTGTTCTCCGTAAACGTTTCCATAGAAATGCGTTGATCGAAGATTAACCGCCCGAATATATAGCGTAACCAGCTTTGGCCGGTTTCGATAAAACGAACTAATTCCTGAACGAGGAAATTCGCGAGGGTACAGAAAACAGCTTCTCGAAAATTGTTTCTGCCGTTGGCAACCACCGCAGATTACAAGTCGGAAGAAACAAACACGACCTCAGGCACGACAACCCTCCTTCGTCTTCTTACTAAACAGCAACGCCTATTTTCTATCTCTCTTTCTCATCTCCGATGACTAATTGTTAAGACGCTGTCGTTTAAACGTAATTTCGCTGTCATCGGCTGCTTCTTCAAAAGATATCGTTAACTTTTTGATTGCCCCGCGACAATTACCGTCTAATTGCCTCCTTCGGAGTTCTCATTCCTGTCCGACAGGAACCGGTTATTCGGATCGTACTGACCCGCGCCAAACCTCCATCCGATGGATTAAAGATTCAAAGCGGATTTCCAGTATTTTAACATAGCGGTACCGTAAAATTATTTTCCTTCGGAAAGTGGCCAGAGGAACACAATAAAATAAATTTCCAAAGAAAAACAAAATGTAATTTCCTCCTTATAAACTCCGCTGGAATGACTATGGCGTCTTCAGAAAAATTAGAGCCGGCGTCCGATAAACTACCTAAACGATGTGAGTTTAATCATCACGGAATTCAACAATAGTTTTGAAGACTTCCACAAAATGAATGGAATGGAATTTCAAATTTTCAACAATCCATTCAATTTTGAAGCTTCACAGGCACCAGTTCAGTTGCAAATGAAAGAAAATTGTCAAGAGGTTAATGCTCTTGCATTTTATACACAGTATTTCAAGAGTTTTGGAAAACTACCCGGAATTAAAAAAGCATGCAACACTCATTCTGTCATGAAAATAAATAAGAATAAACATCAACAAGATTTCGATCAGTTCTTAAAAGAATTACTACGAATATGATGCCTGACGTCAATGAGCTTGTCAAAAACGAGAGATCAGATATCTGGACCCTCGAGCTCAAAATAATTACCCTCTTTTATAACTTTCATATGATTTTGAACAACCATACTATTATATACTATATATAATTAAATAAATAAAATCTAACAATCATTCAATAATTAATTGTAATTAGCTTGACTTAGCATTAATGCTCTGAGACCCATCCCGTTCGATTCAGCATCGAAAAATATCAAAATGAAACCGGTGCGTTGCAACACGCAACTTTCCGCCACGCCTGTAAGTTTGAACACCAGCTACATATGCGGGGGCCTATAAATTCGTTCAACGTATTCTTACAGGAACATTTATAGAGAACAAAATGTAGGTACTAGTTAGTTGAGATCGTTGTAGACTTTTTGACAAAACTAGAATACCGATAAATTAATATTCGACAAATCCCCTTTTCTGAGTTAACTTGGCTCTCCGTTCAACATATATATACAGAAATAATTACGGGAAATGAAATCTGGGTATGGGTGACTAACAGACACTCTGTACGATTGATCACATTTGGTGAAGCAGTTACCTCTAGAATTTATGGAAATGTTCGATACGACCGACATTCTAAGTTTAATGTTGAAAATTGAGTTGCAGGGGTGTCACTGCAGTACAGGTTATTTGTTTTTTTTTTCTCGCATAAGTAAAGGTCGACTAATTTTGCACATTATAAACGTTTTCTTTTTCACGTGGAATTGCCCCCGCACTGAAAATCGTTAGTCGTTTATTTTGTGATTTGACCACTATTATTGTTTTTGAGTCGGTGTAGGTAGTAACGTTATTGTTGCGCCCCTTGTTGATTAATACTTTGAAACATATCTGGGAAGTGTACAATTTCATTTTGGGCGATAGCGCGGCTTTCATTTCGACTTAGTCTTTGGAAAACGCTGACAGATGTCTCATTAGTCGGCCACATAGTTCTGCTTTTCCTTTGTAGAGCTTCTTCCGGTTCCCTTTTCGACTTTCGGACTTAACATGTTAATCGTTTCTTGCGTAATTAGTGGCGTCACTTTTTCGTTTGTTCGCAGCGGGCAATTCGACGACGAATCGCGGATCTTCTAATTAAAAGGACGCCTTTGGGAGTTCTTCGAATGAGTTTTAGTTACGGCGACGAGAGGCGATCAATCATCAAGCGGAAGAAGCCGCGTGGGTTTTGATGACCGAGGAGACTTGACTACCAGCTGGTCTTGAGAGACGGCTCAATTCGACCGACTGACATTGAGGTTCGTTTGACGACATTGGGATAGCTTTGCCTTTTGAACGTGGGAATTCTTCATCAAGACGGTGAACTAATTTGTTTTTTAGCAAAAATTGAAGCTATCGCTCAATTGCTGTTTAAAGTTATAGCTCGAACCTTCGAGAAAAAAAAAACGCTGCAAATGATTACCCAATGATTCATTATCCTCTTTTTCAGGTCGATGCAGTCTCACACCTCCGATACCCATCCCATTCGATTAAGTATCGCAAAATACCAGTAAAGGATACGAAACATGACCTGACTCCTACGAAACGACGAAACTGGACATTTTCTAGGTATCGCTAGGCACTTGGCACAACGTTACTAGTGGTTAAAGTGAGGCGGGAGGCAGTGCGGGAGAACTTTGCGCAGGCTGGGGAGAAACGATAACTTTCACTATATTGTTCCACGAGTTCCTGCGATTCGCCTCACTACATTTACTATTTTTTCACTATTCCATCTAGACGCAGAAATACCTAGGAAACTATAGCAAATTTCATTTTACGGTTATCTCCGGTCAGTTTGATCAAAGTCAGTTATGAATTTACCAAGGGAATTCTGAAAATTTGGAGAAAAGAAAAGAACACGATTTCGTCCACGAACTAAATCAGTTGTGGAAACCCATTTCAATAATATTATTATTCCACTCAATTCAAGTTAAAATCGATTTCGACGTCAGGCCAACGCAAGAAGGACTCAACTTACTGATCATGACATAATAATCGAAATTGATATAATATCGCAACTCAAATTTAGTAGAAATAGACACACTTCTTTTCTACGTTTATTATTTCCACAAGTTCGTCGCGAGTTATTTACTTCGTAGCAGTTCAGCTAATCGTGCAGTTGTCGCGAGTTTGTTCTTCGTAGTGAAGAGGCGCACTCTCGATACTGAGAGGAAAATTTGGTTTACCACACAGTGCGTGCGTAAGAACGCCAGTGAAGGAGGCTCAGCTCAAAATTGTGAAAAGTGAACTTCACAAGAGGCACGGCATTCGAGATACAGCGAAGGAAAAGTTATGTTGTACGTTCCAAGAATGGTTCGTGTGTGAGGTCTTGTCGATCACTGTGCTGTGAAAGACGACCAATAGACAACATGAGCTTACTACAACGGAACAACGAAAGTGAACGTTGTTTGGGCGATGCTAGGCTATTGGCACGACGTGGCGAGTCGAACTGACGGGTGACTGGATTGTGACGGGCGGCAGTGAGAGGGAATGAGCGCAAGCTGGAGAGAAACGATAACTTTTGCAATGTGCGTTTTCCTTCAAGTATTAGAATGTATCTCACCATATTTACTGTGATTTCACTGTTTTCACCCGTCTGAGACCCGCCCTATTCGACTCAGCATCAAAAATACGAGTACATTGCAAACGATACCAAATACAATGTAATTCCATGTAAAGGTTGGCTCCAGTACGAGCAATTAGCAAGGCCACCCGCAATGTTCCCTGGTGACACTAGCTACGTACGTCGTGGCAGTTCTCGTTGACATCAGCTACGCGTTTCACAACCTTTAGAGGCCAGCTCTTCTCAATGAGGTTAAATTTCCCGTAACCCATACTTGTTCGTCAGGAGTTACCTGACTAATAGAACTGCTAATCGAATGCAGGCATGTCTTCGTCGAGAGCATGCTTAACGAGAGGTGCCCACACGGCTGAGTCCTTGGACCTGCACTCTGGAACGCCTTCTTCGAAGGTTTTCTCAGGAGGCTCATGGGGACTGAGTGAGCTATTATACGCATTTGTAAATGATCTGGTTGTCCTGATCCGCGCTCAGTACACCCTTAAAATTGGGGCAAACATTCACCATATTCTCCAAACTGTAACCATATGGTGCGAGCACATCAAGTAGCAGGTGGCTGAACGGAAAACCCAGTTAATCCTCTCAAAGGGAAACGTAAACAGACAACCGTCAATACGCTTTGAGGCCACTGGCCACCTTCAGTCCCTCGCAAGGTTTGCCTCACTGTGAACAATTCAATTTGCAAGGCTACTTGTTGTGATTGTTATCGTAAAACGATCTCATCTCTCAAAGGAAAGTACTGGCCCAATCCCAGAGAGCTGCAGATCCCCACGGCCTATTACACATCATCCACTGAAGCACTCCCCGAGGAGAGTGAAAAGCGAGCTTCCCCTGATCTGCGCTGAACTATGTACGGATTTCACCACATAATGGGCATTTGAAAAATGGCAAGCGAGATGAGAATCCTCGGCAAAAGGACACATAAGAGTTTCGTCCCAACATCCAAATTTTCGAAATTCGCCGGACGAAAGACTTTTTAAAAACTTTTAATTGAGCTCTACAGCCAATAACTACGTACAGACGATTTTCCTTATTATATGTACAGAATGCTGACGTCAGCATATTGTGGGAAGAAGGTCTTCTTATGTGCAGCTTGAGTCCAAGTGTAATCTACTTAGGTGGCTTTCATTGATGGTCGATGATGAAATGTATGGGCGTAGTAGCGAGAATGATTCATGATACTCGTATCAGCTCGTATCGTGTGTTGGATATAACGTCCATGAACGTCTTAAGAGAAAGTGGGCCACTGGATGAGCGTGGCTCTATTTCTTTTCACTCAATGATTCACCATCACCAGCACAAAGTACGTAATGAGAAGAGTTTCATATATTTTGTACAGTAGATAATTTGGCAAAATTGTAGCAATCAGGAAAGAAAAAGGGAAGAAAGCTAGAAAACACTAGCAATGGCTGATCTTAAAGTATTAAAAGCACCGGAGAAAAAGTCAAAATTGGCGTAGTTTTGAAGAATCGCAGGGAATAAGCTGCAGTGGCCCTTAGTAGAGGTAATTGGTAGGCGAGAACTGAAGCCTGGAAGGCATCCGCAAGGGAGGCAAGGCAAAGTTATTGACGAAATCCGGGCAATCGAGGACACCATTGTGCGAGCGAACGACACTAGTAGTGAGGCTACGGGAGGATCCGAGTAGTGAGGGAACCAAGGATGCGAAGTTTACGGGGAACTGTACCTCCAAAACTTACGCCGGACTCGGTGATGCGTAAAAAGGAGACCAGACCACTGAAGCATGATCCAAGTGAGGCCAGACAGTTACAGTTCCCTCAGACCCCACAGTTTAAAAATAAAATAGGATGGACAGGCTACCCTCCAGCGACCTCACAAGATGTTCGCAAGGTATGCGCATTTTCCAGCATTGTAAGGCCTTGCCCTGGGTAGGAGTTGGATAGCTCCGTTCTAGCCACTTGTTGTGATCCTAACCCATAATGCACCGATGCAAGCCCGCGGGCTGTGCATTCCCATGGTTCCATGGTTGGGTCAAACAACCCTTATTAAGGCCACAATGATCACTGGCCTGCCCCATCTTTCGATGGCACTTACGGCTTTTCCTCATCCCAGGACGAGGCAGTTTGGGCTTGCCGACCTCCCTGGGTTTGGAAGGACCCCATTAGGCTGCGACAGAGGCCACCAAGCCTCCACCGGTTTTCCGTCCCTTACTGCTTACATACAAGAAGATTATTGGCCCAATCTAGACCTATGCAATACAACTTTGGGTTTGGGCTGTGAAATGAAATATTGAGAAAATCCAAACATTGCAGAATACAATTCTTAGAAGTATAGTTAGTGCCCTATGGTACACGCGTAACGTCAAGATTCAAAAAAGGAGTCAGGTCTCTTTCCTTATCAAATGACTGTTCCTGAACTTACCCTCATCTCAGGACGAGACAGTGTGGACTTGCTGGCCTCCCTGGGGCTTGGAAGGGCCCCAGTTAGCTGCGGCCCAAACTCAGGGGCTCATCTTCCGCGCATTTGCACAGGAGGGGGATGTCGTCAACGTTATTAAAGTCCCTTGAGGGTATGCCCCAATGCACGCCTCCCGCGGCTATAGGTGAAGTGCTCATTCTTCTACAGGTCTGGGTTCGGTAGATGCTTAGTGAGACTTTCGACTGATACGAGTGTTAAGGAACATTTTGACAAGGCAACGGATCTGAGTGGTAGTTGCTGTAGTGATTTAGAAGATTTGGCGCACATTACTTTTTATTGAGCTGCCAACTTAGATGCGGTCACCAAATTAGTGATTTGTAAATTTAATTTTAATGAACTTCTAAGATCGAGGAAGAACGAAGTGTGTGTCGTTATGCTTAAATACTTTATGGATTTTAAGATTAAAATCTGACAACGTAAATTAAATGAAGGGTCCAGGGAAAAAACCAACTAAGTCACTTTTTTCGCAAATCGAGTTTATTATATCGTTGAACTCAGAAAATGATGCTCTTCATTTTAGTAACTAGAAAAAGAGGAAAAACCGACGTAGTCAGAAGTTATAAGGCTTGGAGTTTTTGGTGTACAGGGAAAGAACCGACGATGTCTTCGCGTCCAGGGAAAGAACCGACGATGTCATTGTTCCCTGACCGAACCCTCAACAGCGCAACACGTGGTCCCCACCACCTTGCCTCTGTGATTCACAACATTTCTTATCAGTTCTGTATTGTTTTCTTCAACGCGTGTGTGACAGTTTTTTTTCCAGTTCATCGAAATAATTCTGTGTTTATTTTTTATAAATAACTGTTAAAATGTCTGCTAATGGTTCCGACAGTAGGGTAGGTGGGGGTAAAAACTACCAAAGGGCAAAAACTACCAGTGCTATTGTTTTGTTGGTAACCATGCTGGACGGGTCTCCAAGGTGTCTAACTGTCACACTGTTGCAGTCAGTTGTCAGTGATATCGCGAGGAGTTGGTGACTCTTGGTGACGAGAAAATGAGGTAAGTTTGTTTTTCGGCATTTTGATGTAAGATTTACTGTTCTTGAGAATAGCATTGTGACTAACTGGCTATGCATACTTCAAGTTTCGAAAATGCAACTGTCAACACATAAGTTGAATTGTTTTTTCTGCCGCCGCCGGTCACTTCATGGAAGCTTATGGATCAGGAGAGCAGGTTAATGTGCTGGCCATATTTTGGGGAAAAAACTACCACCCGTCATGGGGCAAAAACTTCCATCTTGTTAGGATGGTAGTTTTTGCCCCCTCCCTTCTTTGCATCATGTTGAAAAACTCATTATTTATATCATTCTATATATATTATTTTATATTTATAGGTATATTATTTTAAAAGGATCCCATGCCCATAACTGTGTTTGTAATCTATTTTTTCTTATTGGTTTTTTCAGATCTTACAAAAGGAAAACTGAGCGCAAGCACATTTCAAAATCTCTTCTCAATCAAGCTCGTGATCTAATCCAGAACAATGTTTCAATTCGTCAAGCTGCAAAAGTTATAGGCTGCAGCCATGTTTCCCTGCTCGCGCGACTGAAAAGAGGAGTGGGATCTCAAAATCTCGGACGGTTTCAAAAAATCTTCACGGAAGAACAAGAACAAGGCATCGTCAAACATTGTATCGAGTTGGACAAGAGATTTTTTGGCGTGACACTGAAGGCCCTGAGAGGTTTGCTCTATTGGTATGCGGTGAAAAATGGTATTGAACATCGTTTCAATGAAGAATCTAAGCTCGCAGGAAGGGATTTCACGGGATTGTTCCTGAAAAGAAATCGTTTATCCCTTCGTACACCATGTAAAAACAGTGTGGCGAGGATGATGGGCTTTTATCGTGCCCAGATAAAAACCTATCATGAAAATTTAGAATCCGCAATGGGGAAGTATGGCTTCACCCCTGACCGAATTTATAACATGGATGAGATGGGGATACAAAATGTCCCGAGTAAACTGCCCAAACACGTCGCACCGACTGGGAAACGAGAAGTTGCCAAATCGGTATCTTCAGAGCAAGGGCAAACTGTGTCTGTAGCCTGTTCTGTGAGCGCCGCTGGTCATTTCGTCCCACCGTACTTCATTTATGGCAGGAAAAGGGTGAATTTGCTCCTCATAAAAAATGGACCCGTTGGCTGTGACATGGCAGTCACTGACAAAGGATATATGAATACCCCAACGTTCATTAAATGTTTGGAGCATTTTAAGAAATTCACTAACCCTTCCGTTAAGAGGCCTATTCTGTTAATCCTCGACAACCACATTTCCCATGTCAGTCTTGAAGCCATCAACTTCGCCAAAACTAACCACATACACATGCCAAGTCTTCCTCCTCATAGCAGTCACAAGACTCAGTCTCTGGACAGAGTCTTCTTCAGGCCCCTGAAAGGCTACTACGATGCAGCAGCAGATGATTGGGGAGTCTGCCATCCAGGTCAAGTGCTCAGTGTGTATGAGGTTGCCGAAATGTTTAAAATTGCTTTTGAGAAAGCCGCTACGCTTGAAAATGCTGTCCGAAGCTTCAAAGTTACGGGGATTTACCCTTTGGATCGCAACGTGTTCACAGATGTCGATTTCCTGCCATCAGAGGTGACGGACCAGAACCCTGGTGCTAACAACGAAAACGTCGTTACTACAGATGAAAATCAGTTCATTGTGTTCAACGAAATATGGCCCAAATGGAGAAAACCCAACTAACAGGTGTCCGTGAACTTCATGACAGTCGGCCTCCTGAAACTTGTGGTGAAATGATTGAGGCAACGCTCAATGTTGCTGATACCGAAGATGCTGCCCTGCTCTCACCAGAGACGGATCCACAACCTGGACCTTCCTTACCAACGCTGCGTGAGGAAATAATTCCACTTCCGAAGATGAAAATCATAAGGAAACGGACAGGGAGAGGACTGAAGTCAGTTCTTCTCACATCAACACCAAACAAGGCACGGTTGGAAGCACAGCTGGATGCTACGAGTTCTAAAGAAAAAAAAAGCAAAATCAAGAAAAAAATTACAACAAATTCAAGCGCGAAAACTTGTTTTCAAGAAAACCTCGTCAGAGGTTCCCAAACCATCATCTGCTTGCTCCTTCAGTTCTTCGGATTCGGACTCAAACTTCTCTGTCCACAACGGCAGCTCAGACTTGAATATCACGTTTTCCGACGAAGAAATCGAAGATGAGGAGTCGATGAACATTCATCGTGACAGCCCAGAACTTCAAAAAGGAAACTTCGTGGTCATAAAAGTGCGAGGGAAAACGAAAAACTCTTTTCGCCTTTACGTCGTTAGGTCGTGTCTATCTACGATGATGGATATGGAGGTCAGTTTTTCAAGAGAGCACCTAACAGTCAACGTTTTGCTGAGACAAGTGAGGAAGCCTTTTTCGAAAAAGGGGACGTTCACATGAAATTAACTTCACCTTTGATTAATAAAAATTCGAGATTTCTGAACACGATTTCGTTCAAAGAAGATCTGCCAGCCGTTCATTAAGACCACGTTATAATTAACACGATTTTCTGTTTACCTTTTTGTTGCTTTAATTATGCTTTCAGAGAAATTTTCGTCCAAGCTCTCTGCCAGCCAGTCATTTCAGAAGTTACCTATAGGTACTAAAGTTAACGTACCTGTTAGGTGAGTCCGTCTCCTCTGGCTTGTGAGTTACTGTGGGCAAGCCAGAGGAGACGGACTCACCTAACAGGTACGTTAACTTTAGTAATTTGCCTACTGGCGGATATAACCCAATTTCTTTATTACCTATAGGTATTCCTACTTTTCAGTTTTACCAGTTGATTGGAATACATTTTTTCTGTTTTGTACAAGAAAAGGGACAACATAGTTTGTGACCCAGTCTAACTGGCTCATTTACGTAAGAGTTATTATTATTTTGTTTAATGGAAAATAAAGCATGCCTATTCACCGCAATTTTGTGTTCAGTGTTTTATTTTTTGCCTCTGTTTTTACAATTGGGGCAAAACCTACCACAGAAATTCAATGGTACTTTTTTCCCCGTTGCATGGGGCAATAGCTACCATTTCCACTTTTTCATAAAATTGTTACTGCGAATAGCTTGCTCGTCCGTTTGCGCCCCACCTTCCAGCACAGGCATCTAGGATCCTGCAGCACCAGATCCCAGCTTTGTCAGATGAATAGCACTCTTTCAGGGCCCGTGATATTATGAAAACATGAAACTGGTAGTTTTTACCCCCGCCTACCCTATTGAAGAATAGTGTAGTAGAGTGGAGGCGAAGGAGAGAAAACGTACGGGCCGGGTACATGATGTTGCTAAAAAGTTCAGGATTGCGACTCACGAAATGGGACGAGGTTCAAATGCTTTGAGGAAATAACTCATGATGAGAGAATGGAGGGTGATCCGTAAGTTCAATGATCTTTCCTCACATAACGAACAGAATAGTTACTGATTACTGTTCTCGCCGTTACCAATGGAAGTCCACGACAGCCAGAGGAAACGGCTAACTTTCGCCTAACCAGTTATGCTTATCGAGTCAGAATTGTCCGCTCAGATAAAGCAGTAGATGTACCTGTTTGTGCAAAAGCATTTTGCTCAATCCATGGTATCGCCAACAGTAAAATAATTTACATAAAGCAGAATTTGAAACTCACAGGGACACCCCCAACAGGCAGAAGAGGTAAACACTCTTCTATCCACAGGAAGCTCGACAAGAACACTACAAATTTGATTTATGCTCTCATAAAAAGTTTGAGAGGCCAACAAAGCCACTACAGTTTGAAAGATTTGAAAAAAATGTAGTTGTCCGAGGATTTGTGCATCAAAAAAATGTATACCATGTTCAAAGAAAAACGTCGTAATGTCGTCGTTTCCTACTAAAGTTATCGAACTATTTTCAACCAACTAACTCAACATAAAACAAACTAAATTCAACATTTTATTCGGATATCCTCGGACTGACAACCTGCGCAACATGTGACGAGTTCATTGCAAAACTCAAGAGCTTATCACCGGACAAAGATCAGGAAGAAATTAAAAAACTTACGGACATGAATACGTTGCATAAGAAAGAAGCTCAATGGTTCTATGACCGAAAGAAATTGGCGAAGAAAATGTCTAAGAAAGACCACAGAAAAGAGGTAAATCCTTTTTTTACATGTTTTTTCTCCATTGGACGAGAGTTGATATCGTCGGTTCTTCCCCTGTTTTTGAGGGGGGGGGGGTGCTCAGTTTTTGAAATTTTTTAACAAGTAAGTAGTATAATAATAGCGTCAACATTTTGTGGAACACTTAAATAGATGTTTCAGTGCATAATAAGACTTATTTCAATTTTTTATTTGCATCTAGTCAAACACAATCGCGTTTCAAACTTTCAAAACGAGTTTTCTCGTTTTGGTTTATTATTCATTCTGAATAATAACCCTATGTTTTCGGTCACGAAAATTTTTTTACAGCCCCCCCTCAAAATTTGATACTTTACGTTTCAAGACTTGGAAAAATTCCAAATTTGCAATGTCCGTCCCCCGTCTGCCATCCGGGTTTTGTGCCTTTAACGTGGTCTAAAAAATTCGTTCTTTCGCACAAAAATCCGATTTGGTATCTAGTTGTGCCCGCCATTTCGGCAATCCGATTGGACGGAGCCCGTGGTTGTAATGGGCAAAAAATGGTTAAAAAAATTAACGAAACGCAGTACAACGCGGGAACTACAGCGGAAGTCAACGCTTCGTTGTTTGAAGTCCCTCCCTCCCTCCTGTCACAATAAAAAACCACCCGCCTCGTCCTCGCCTCGCAACACTGCCCGCCCGCTGAACTCCCCTTTCGCCTCGAAACGGGTTTGCTCGAAGTGCTCCTGTTCCAATTTTCCAGACCCGACGGGGCAAAATCATCAGACGTTTTGTTTCCGTAGTTCCATTGTAGCCAGGACATGTTTTGTATAGTTTACTAGTATTCGATGCTGAATCGAATGGGATGGAGAAGCAGTAATACTAGGTCAAGCTGTTCATGAGAATAATAAACCATTGTGTAATAATTTGCAGGGTTCTAAGAAAAAGTGACTTAGTCGGTTTTTTCCCTGGACCTTCATATACAGATATCCTGATAGTGAGGTAATATACCGATCCCAACTTTTCTTTCTTACTTTCTTTTTAAGTAGAAAGGAAAGTTATGTAATCGGCTGAAAAAGACTTTTGAGTTTTCTTCAGATCTTTACGTTTCAGACCCTCCTGAGTCCGAAAAACACTATTTGGGAAAATGGTCTGTGTGTGTGTCTGTGAACGATTTTTAGAGAAAACGACCCACTAAATCACCTCAAACTTGATATCTAGCCCGGAAGTCACTATGGAACGCCAAAATAAGGGTATGAACAAAATCCACCGAAAGTTTACTATAGTTATCATAGTGATCAAAACACCAAATTTTTTTTTTCTCTCAAAAACGGCTCTAACGATTTTGATTAAATTTTTTATATTGGTAGCTCTTAATAAGGCAGTTATAGCATAAAATTCCCATTAGTGGGAAAATGACGAGAGCAGCACAATAAATTACCAAAACTTTCGACGAAATCGATTTTAGCGCGGTTTTTAGAGAAAACAACCTGACCAAATCAGTTGAAACTTGATGTCTAGCCTACAGGTTATATAGTTTTATAGTGATAGCTCTCAATAAGACAATTATACCACAAACGTCCCACTGGTGGGGAAATTATGAGAGCAGCACAATAAATTATCAAAATTTTCGTCGAAAATCGGTTTTAGTGCGGTTTTTTCATTATAAACTCCGCTGTAATGTTACTTGAACTTTTAAAAAAAACTGCGGTAGTAGTCCAATCCAATACTTATAGGGTGAGCGTTTAAAAACGGGGGTCGCTCCATAAATTCCGGAATTTGAACTACCGCCGTTTCGCTTACTACCAGTTCTATTAGTTTGTACCCAATAACTCTGCCAAAGTGATTACTATCCTCTTCACAAAAATCGTGTTTACAGTGTCATTAATTCTCTGTGTACTAATTGATCAATAATGGTCCGGGAATGAGTACGAGAAGCACAATAAATTCCGGAACCTCTAAGTAAGCTCTACCGCTTCCTGTTGTTTGACCAAGTTCAAATGAATTGAGTAAGTTGAAAAAGCCATGTACACAGTGGATTGACGTAGAGCTGAGGAAAGTTGTGTGTTGCAACGCACCAGATATTTTTCACTCCGTAGCGCTAAGGAAAGTAAAAGAGAAATCAGGTAAATTCAAGAGGCCAAGGAATTTAAAAATGCCGCATGAAGAGGTCAGCAAATTATGTTTCGCCGCTGCAGGAAGATCCGTCTCCTCCGATGATGAGCCCTCACGTAGCTGGTTAATTCGGCGGATGTTGTGTGCGCATCCACGACCTGCCCCCCGAGAATCGTGATTGCCTAGTTGTCCATGTCTGGGAGGGTGGTTAATTGTGTCATCCCCGTTGGTTAACTAGCGCGTTTCGATTTATTTTTTGTTCCTCAATGAAAACTCGTTAAGTCCGTCCTTCTTTTTTTCGCGAGGAAATCGATTCCGCCGTCGACAAAAGGCGCCTTTTTCTCGGCAAAACTGGTTTGGTATTGACGGAGGTCTCAACTGGAGGTCAACATAAGGGTAGAACGGGGATTTTCGCAAATAGGCGCGTTAACGAGCGAGTCACACTCGGTCGCCCGCTCAACTCGGGTCTATGAAAAAAACTACGATATTAACCGGTTTGCCGCCCTCGCGGACACAATGGAAATAGACCAACTGGAATAGGCCTAGGGGCTAGTCGCCCTCCGCAGTCCTGCGCTCGACTGGTCGCACCTGCTGAAAACATTGCCGATTTTGGCGAGCACGTTTTTCTAGGCCAAAAGGCGACAAACAAGGAGGCAAATATACTCGTGTAGGCAGGCGTCGAGGGGTGTGCGACACCTGGTGCGAGAAATTACACAACTTAACATTTCTTCAACCCCCGATGGCAATGAAAGTGTTGTGTGAAAACTATCGCGGAGTTGAAGCTCCTAGATCGTTTCACATTTATGTCTGGCGCCATCCACGACTTCCTTGCAAACGGTCAAAATCCTGGGATATTGATGGTCAATTTTGTGCAGGGGACCTTGTTATCGTTCCTTCCCCCTGATTAAACATTTGTTTCGTATTCACACCTACCGAAAGCCACCGTTTGGGTAGGTAACATTTGAAAGTGGAATAGCTACATAAGAGGGTAGACGTTTTTGGATGTTGGGCGATACAGGTGATTTTTAACGTTTTGGTTTATTATTCATTCTGAATAATAACCCTATGTTTTCGGTCACGAAAAATTTTTTACAACCCCCCCCCCCCCCAAAATTTGATACTTTACGTTTCAAGACATGGAGATTCCAAATTTGCAATGTCCGTCCGCCGTCCGGGCCGTTTTGTGCCTTTAAGGTGGTCTAAAAAATTGGTTCTTTCGCCCAAAAATCCGATTTGGTATCTAGTTGTGCCTGCCATCTCGGCAATCCGATCGGACGAAGCCCGTGGTTGTACTGGGCAAAAAACGGTTAAAAAAATTAACGAAACGCAGTACAACGCGGGAGCTACAAGCGTTTCGTCGTTTGAATTCCTCCCGCCCCGCCTGTCTCATAAAAAAACTCGAGGCGAGCGAGCAGCGCGCCTCCCGCTCGCTTCCCTCCCAACGACTCCGCCTCCCGCTCTCCACTCAACTCGCCTTTCGCTTCGAGCGCCCCCGTTCCAATTTCCCCGACGTTTTGGTTTTAATACGATTCAATTTTTTTAGATTCTTTCGTTTCATTCTCATTTTGTTTTTTTTCATAGATTTTTGGTTAAATTTTGATATTAGTATTTAGCGTGCATGTTTTCATATTAAAATTCAGTTTTTTCTAGATACTTTTGTGTTTTTTTGTTTATTTTAATATTACGATTCAGTTCTTTTCGACCTTTTTTTGGGTTTAATTATGATATTTTTCGATGCTGAATCGAACAGGATGGGTCTCGGAGCATTAATGCTAGGTCAAGCTGATTATCCGAATAATAAACCGTTGTGTAATAATTTGCAGGGTTTTAAATTTCGACCGTAAATTCTCAATTGAATTCTTTCAGTCTGAACCTGCACCCACATTTTGTTCCCACAATTATGGGGTTGGTTGATCGAAATAATGCACCAGCGCAAGGCCTTGGGCTGTGCATTCCCGTTGTACCATGTTTGGGTCAATAAACTCTTAAGGCTAGAATGGTCACAGGCCCACCCCACATTTCGATGGCGCTTACGGCTTTTCCTCATCCCAGGAAGAGGCAGTTTGGGCTTGCTGACCTCCCTGGGTTTGTAAGGACCCCATTAGGCTGCGACAAGCCTCCACCCACTACCTGGGGGCGCATCCGCCAACCATCCGGTTTTCCGTCCCTTACTGCTTATATACAAGAAGGTTATTCGCCCAATCTGGACCTATGGAATACAACTTTGGGTTTGGGCTGTGAACTGAAATATTAAGAAAATCCAAACGTCGCAGAATAAAATTCTAAGAAGTATAGTTAGTCCGACCCCCCGAGGAATCCCATACCATCTGGGAGGAGTTCTTTATCTGGTTTCCCACCTGATCTAACTATCTACTTAGGTGGCTTGTCTCAAAGGAACAGATCAACTGAGAACATCTTTCTTAACCATGATCTGACACAGTTATCGGCTTGTTTTGTAGCAGTCAATGCTGGAAGGTTTGCCCGCTGTTACAACAACAGTTGCTCACCGTTGTAGGAAATCCACTGGAGCAGCGCATGGTTTCTTGTTTCCTCCTCAATGGAGGCGCGAGACGTGCATGATATAGAGTCTTTGAGAGAAAAATATCTGGTGCGTTGCAACACACAACTTTCCTCAATTCACTTTGTAAATGGCTAATTCTATTTAATCGATTCATTTATCACTCAGTTCCTTTGAACTTGGTCAAACAACACGTCACAGCAGCAGGAAGCGGTAGCGTTTACAGTTCCGGAATTTATTGTGCTGCTCATACTCATTA
The DNA here is from genome assembly GCA_020466155.1 of Pachypeltis micranthus. Taxonomy (NCBI): domain Eukaryota; kingdom Metazoa; phylum Arthropoda; class Insecta; order Hemiptera; family Miridae; genus Pachypeltis; species Pachypeltis micranthus. Next base: position 50,778,958 of record CM035770.1, on the reverse strand, counting down.
TAGGACCATTATTGAGCAATTGGTACACAGAAAATTAATGAGGCTGTACAAGAATTATTTGAAGAGGGATAATAATCACTTTTGCAGAGTTAATGGGTAATAACTGTTTGAACTGGCAGTAAGCGAAACGGCGGTAGTTGAAATTCAGGAATTTCTGAAGTGAGCCCCATGTACCTCATGAGCGTTTTTAAACACTCACACTTTAGGTATTGGATTGGACTACAATAATAATTTTCTTTAACTTTCTACTAACATCCCAGCGGAGTTTATAAGAAAAAAACTTACCTGAGCTCTACGTCAATTCACTTTCTAACATTTCAGCGGAGTTTAAATGGACAAAAACGCGCTAAAACCGTATTTTTCGTAGAAAATTTTGATAATTTATTGTGCTGCTCTCGTCATTTTCCCACTAATGTGAATTTTATGGAATAGTTGCCTTATTGGGAGTGATCAATATAAACAATTTAATCAAACTCGTTAGAGCCGTTTTTGAGAAAACAATATTTGGTGTTTTGATCACTATGATAACTATAGTTAACTTTCGGTGGATTTTGCCCATACCCTTATTTTTGTGTCTCATGATAACCTGTAGGCTAGACATCAAGTTTCGGCTGATTTGGTACGGTTGTTTTCTCTAAAAACCGCGCAAATATCGATTTCGTCGAAAGTTTTGGTAATTTATTGTGCTGCTCTCGTCATTTTCCCACAAATGGGAATTTTATGGTATCATTGCCTTATTGAGAGCTATCAATATAAACAATTTAATCAAAATCGTTAAAGCCGTTTTTGAAAAAAAAAATGCGGTGTTTTGATCACTATGATAACTATAGTTAAATTTCGGTGGATTTTGTTCATACCCTTATTTTGGCGTTCCATGGTAACCTGCGGGCGTGATATGAAGTTTGAGCTGATTTGGTACGGTGGTTTTATCTAAAAATCGTTCACAGACACACACACAGACCATCTTCCCAAATAGTGTTTTTCGGACTCAGGAGGGTCTGAAACGTAAAGATCTGAAGAAAACTCAAAATTTTTGTTCAGCCGATTACATAACTTTCCTTTCTACTTTGTAGAGCAAGGAAAGTAAAAAGTGGAGCTGTGCGTTCAAGTCGCCGTGTCCCATACGGAACTGGCTCACTCAGTGGTCTAAGTCGACACTAAGTTAATGTCTAGTGCGACGCAACACACAACTTTCCTCATCCCCACGTGCATTCAGCGATTTTCATTACTTTTCCTACAAATCTGATCTATTTTTCATCAACTTGTGAAACATAACTTGACGTGCAACGTAAAAACGTACGGCGCCTAAAATTCGAGAATTTGTAGAGCTGCTGCTACTTATGCGACGACCTTAATTGGAAATGCAACCTCCAGGTTATTGATTATTCTGTCGGCAAGGTTTTTTCGAAGTGGTTCATGTTTACTGTTTTGGAGTTACAGGGGAAACAGTCGAAACGAACGACCGGAATTTGTATGGTTGCACTTAAACCTCCATTAAACTTTTATCGTGTCGGTAATTATAAAAATGACCAACTTGATTTGTGGGAACGTGTCATTTATTGGACAAATATCTGGTGCGACGCATCACACAACTGTCTTCAGCCCCTCGTACATCCATCTATTTCCATCACTCTAGCAACTAGCATAATCTTTTACTTTCCGGTACCCAAAGAGAAAGGAAAGTATAGTAATCATGTCAAAAACAATTTGGGTTTTCATCAGATCTTTTTGAGGCCTGCTGAGTATAAAAAACCTAATTTCGGCGCGTGGCGTGTGTGTGTGTGTGCCTGTAGTTCGATTTGCGGGAGAACGGCTGAACCGATTGAGCTGCTTCTTTTTTTGGTTTTGTTCGTTATTTTTTGTAGACACCAAATTAAGGTTATGGGCGATTTCGGTCGACCGGTGAGGGGGGGGGGGACGAAAATGTACCAAAAACTAGGGTTCTTCGCATTTTTCTCAAAAACGGCTCCAACGATTTGATCTTTTACTAGTTAGTACACAACTTTTCTTCTCCATACAAATATCCATGAAAATACGGTGAACGGAGATATAGGCCTATGAAGCAAAGATAGGTTTATTACGCTTTTTGGCAAAACGATTTTCACCAAACTCTCAGGATGTTTTCAAATAGTTAATACCTACATATTGTTCTCAATAAACGTTCCTATAACAGTCCATTGAACACAGATAAAAATAAAAATGTGTCGAAAATAACGTTTTTACGAACATTTCCGTAAATTCTGGGGTAAGTGCTTCACCAGATTTGATCAAACTTTCACAGTATCTGTCAGCCACCCATACTCACATTTCGTTCTCCATGATTATTTCTGTATATATATGTTGATCGGAGATATAAGCCAAGTTAACTAAGAAAAGAAGATTTGTCGAATGTTAATTTATCGGTATTCCAATTTTCTCAAAAAACGGGTCGAACGATTTCGATCAAACTTTCGGAGTACTTTCAGATAACTAGTACGTACATTTTGTTCTCCATAAATGTTTCTGTAGAAATGCGTTGAATGAAGATATAGCGCCCGCGTTAAGCGAACTGAGTGAAAAAATCTGGTGCGTTGCAACACACAACATTCCTTAGCTCTACAACAATTCACTTTTTACATGGCTAATTCTATTTAATCGATTCATGTATCACTCAGTTGATTTGAACTTGATCAAACAACGCTTTACGGCAGCAGCAAGCGGTAGCGCATACAGTTCCAGATTTTATCATGCTGCTCGTACTCATTGCAGGACCATTATTGAGCAATTGGTACACGGATAATTAATGAGGCTGTGAACACAAATTTTTTAAAGAAGGATAGTAATTACTTTTGCAGAGTTATTGGGTCCTTTTAGAACTGCGTTGAACGAAGATATAGCACCCGCAGATGCAGCTGGTTGGTGTTATATCTCCGATCTGTAATTGAGATTGAAATCCAGCATTACAATTACAATCAGTCGTTATCGTGCATACGCGCCCACACTCTATATGATATAGTAACACTTTTAAGACGTTCAAGGATGTTGGGAAAAAACTTGTACGCGTCACGTCGCTTTACGAGGATTCTCCTCTCGCTTGCCATTTATCTATTGTCCATTCATCTGCCATGGCCAAGTTGTCGTTCAATGGAGAGATCTACAGAGTTTGGCTCTGAGCGGGACTCTCTCCCTTTTCACTCTGCACTAGCTCACCACGCACTCAATGGCCAAGTCAACGGGGAACTGGCCACTGATCACTTATAGTGCTTCATTAAATGCTGTCTTGTAGGGCCTGATGAACCACACGAGCGCAGCTTTCTGGCAAAGGGCCAGTACTTTCCTTATATTGACTGCGAGTTTACCCCAGACAACAACCATATTGTCTGTCTATGAAGTTGTGAGCAAAGCTCCAAAAGGAATAAAGATCTATGACGTTAAGCCTAATATGAAAATATCTGGTGCGTTGCAACACACAACTTTCCTTAGCTCTACAACAATTCACTTTGTACATGGCTAATTCTATTTAATCAATTCATTTATCACTCAGTTAATTTGAACTTGGTCAAACAACGCTTTACGGCAGCAGGAAGCTGCAGATCGTTAGAGCCGTTTTTGAGTAAAAAAATATTTGGTGTTTTGATCACTATGATAACTATAGTAAACTTTCGGTGGATTTTGTTCATACCCTTATTTTGGCGTTCCATAGTGACTTCCGGGCTAGATATCAAGTTTGAGCTGATTTGGTACGGTGGTTCTCTCTAAAAATCGTTCACAGACACACATACACACACAGACACACAGACCATTTTCCCAAATAGTGTTTTTCGGACTCAGGAGGGTCTAAAGATCTGAAGAGAACTCAAAATTTTTTTTTCAGCCGATTACATAACTTTCCTTTCTACTTCGTAGAGCCAAGGAAAGTAAAAATATCTGGTGTTCGAACTTACGGGGGGGGGGAGTTGTGTGTTGCTACGAACCATATATAGTTTCACTCAGTTCACTTAACGCCTTCGTAAAAACTTGGGGAATCTGAAGTTGCAGAGTTTATTGAGATGCCGGTCGCTGCTGATAACTCGACCTTCATTGAAACCCCAACGTGTAGGTAATTGATTTATCAACACGATTGCTTCTAGGTGATTTGTGTTAACAGTTCTCGAGTCACAGGGAAAACGCAGCGAAACAAATGTTTACAAAACGACGTTAGTTCAGATTTCGCAATTTCTGTGGTTCTTCTGATTATTTTACGACCTTCGTATAGATAGCTTATTGAACTACCGCCCTAACTGTTTTTGCTCCCGCTGGTATACGAAGGAGATTTATAACGAAAATACCTGGTGCGTAGCAGCTGCTACGTGTACGGGCGCTATGTCTTCGTTATACGCATTTCTACAGGAAATGTAGGGACTAGTTCGATGAAAATACTCCGTAAGTTCAATCGAAATCGTTTTTAGCAGTTTTTGAGAAATTTGGAAAAAAAATCGATAAATCCTGATTTACTAGCTATCATGGCTTATATCTCCGTTCAAATGATAGATGTACAAATAATTACGATGAACAAAATGTAGGTATGAGTTGTCAGAAGACACTCCGTAAGATTGACGAAATCTAGTGACGCAGTTACTCGGGAAATCACGAAAAGGTTCAAAAAACATTATTTGCGACACATCTTGATTTTCATCTCAGTTTAATGGAGTGTCAGAGGAATATTTATTGAGAACAGTATATAGGTATTAACTATTTTAAAATATTCTGTTAGGTGGAAATCGTGGCTTCATAGGCCTATATCTCCGTTCACCGTATTTTCATGGAGATATGTATGGAGACGAAAAGTTGGGTACTAGCTTGTAGAAGATTATGTGGAAGTTTAATCAAAATCGTTGGAGCCGTTTTTGATAAAAATGCGAAAACCCCTAATTTGTCGTACATTTTCGTCCCCCACCCCCTTTCAAATCTTCCGTAACCTTATATTGGCGTCTTCGAAAAATCACGAACAAAACGAAAATTAAGGTGTACGAATTTTCTTAGCACTACTTGTGTTCATGACTTTTTCTACTAACTCAATTTGGAGGAAACTGGCAGAGTTGATTACCGTATTTCTAACGGATAGCACAATGTCCTGCCATACCAGAATCCCTTGGTCATAAATAAAGTTGGAGGTAGAAGGTGTTTGACGATAATATACAACACTGACGTGGAAGAGCTGAGATCTTCAGAAAACAAAGGAAAAGAGGGCGTGATTGCCTCCCATTCATGTACAACGTTGTCAGTACAATTTTGAGAAATCGTTAAATATGTTCTCTCGTCGATTCATTAAAAATTGACAGAAACAGCTCATCAACTGGATTTTACGTGCTCGACTTTTGAAAAGTTTTACTGGAAAACGGCAGGTTTTGCCTCGTCCGCGCGATCTATACGAAGCTGAATGAACTGAATAGCTTGTATGTTTGCCGCTAAGCGCGCAGCGGAAATCGGCGTCGCGCGAGGATTTGAGCCATCTGAACTCGGGAATGTCTGATTTGGACAATCCCTCGGGATCTATCGGATGTTAAATGAACTAAAATAGTAGCGAGCTCTTCACTGTTTATGATCTCCTGTTCAAATATCTTCCTCCGAACCGTAACTTCGGGAGCGTTGACTAGTCCGAGCTCGTTGTCGGGACTTCTCTTCACACGGGTGATTTTGCGCTCTTTTGGGAGTTAGAAGAACTAAAGCAGTTTGAACGCTTGCCGCTAGAGCTCAGGAGCGTGGCCAACCCGTCCAGTCAGACGAAATAGTTGAAAATAACACAACTTTCCTCATCACCCCTTACATTCAGCGGTTTATGTTGCTCTAGCGGTTATCAAGCAACTAATTTAACTAACTGACACAAATTTCAAATTTCCGAAATTGTGCTCGGTTACCGAGTGGCGTCGATTTAAAGGTTTTTCGCTTGCCCTGCAGTAACGGATGAAGCAAAACTTGATTTTGAAACATATTTAGAATCAGTAGGTGAATATCTAGCAGACGCAATAACATTCGCCCTCAGACAATGATCACGCACACCTTGTATCCAACAGGCTACGTCCTTACGTGACCTGAGAATAGAAATCGATCAATGGGACAATCACATCAATAGTGTTGCCATTAGGACGAGCAAGATTGTCTACATATATAGCGAGGTGAGACGATTCCTAAACGGCGGGATGCACTAGAAATGTTCTCCGACTCCCACGAGCTATCTTTGATGATTTATGGTTTAGGTGTGTATCCATGCTCATATATCGGAAACATATCATCAAAGTTTGAATAAAAAGGAGAAGGGTCCATTCATAGGCGAGACTACCTGAGGATTGTGGCGTTTTAAAAATTATGGAGCTTCGAGACACGGTGACAACATTCAAAATATTTAGGGTTCTAGGATGCGTTCTTGGAGGAAGGAATCACCAGATCACGTGGACGATTTGTCGTAGAAATTTCTTTCCGAAGAACTCCACGGGCAACAGGCGTACGATTATAGAGGGGCCAAGCTCTTCAACGCCCTACCCTTGGTATTTGTCCCATCACCAAACTAGGGACCTTCAAGAGGGAGCTACGAAAATATATCCTTCAGCCCTCAACAACACAATGCTCAAGCGTCCACTAAATCATTCAATCAGTTTAATACGACACAATGTTCAATACAATTTATTGTAAACAATAAATTGATACAACACTTTTTAACGAATTCAGGTCATTTGTCTCAACTCCACTCTGCGACGTACAGCGGGGAGTAATATTTAAGTAAGATATTATTTTTTGTTTATATCAAATACGAATTTCGTGAATAAATGCAAAATATCTGGTGCGTAGCAACACACAACTTTCCGCCACCCCTTTAAGTTCGAACAACACCTACATATGCGGGCGCTATATCTTCGTTCAACGCATTTCTACGGAAACATTTATGAAGGACAAAATGTAGGGACTAGTTAGTTGAGAGTACTCCGTAAGTTTGATCGAAATCGTTAGAGCCGTTTTTGAGAAAATTGGAATACCGATAAATTAATATTCGACAAATCTCCTTTTCTGAGTTAACTTGGCTTATATCTCCGTTCAACGTATATATACAGAAATAATTATGGAGAACGAAATGTTGGTATGGGTAAATATAAGACATTCCATTAGGATTTATCACAGCTGGTGAAGTAGTTACCCTGGAATTTACGGAAATGTTCGAAAAAACGATATTTTCGACACATTTTGATTTTTATCTCCGTTCAATGGACTGTCTGAGGAACATTTATTGAGAACAATATGTTGGTATTAACTATTCGGATACATCTTGAAAGCTTGGTGATAATCGTTGAAGCCGTTTTGCCAAGAAGCGTAAAAAACCTATTTTTGCTTCATGGGCCTATATCTCCGTTCACCGTATTTTCATGGAGATATGTATGGAGAAGAAAAGTTAGGCATTAATTAGAAGAAGATAATTTGAAAGTTTAATCAAAATCGTCTGAGCCGTTTTCGAGAAAAATGCGAAAAACCCTAGTTTTTGGTACATTTTCGTCCCCCCATCCCCCTTCCCACCGGCCGAAATCGTCCATAACCTTATTTTGGTGTCTACAAAGAATAACGAACAAAACAAAAAAAGAACCAGCTCAATCGGATCAGCCGTTCTCCCGCAAATCGAACTACAGACACACACACACGGACCACGCGCCGAAATTAGGTTTTTTAGACTCAGTAGGGTCTGACACGTAAAGATCTGAAGAAAACCGAAATTTTTTTTTTGGGCCGATTACTATACGTTTCTTCCCTTCGGGTAGCGGAAAGTAAAAAGGTCAGAAGAACTGAATCGTAATATTAAAATAAACAACAAAAAAACGAAAGTATCTAGAAAAAACTGAATTTTAATATGAAAACATGCACGCTAAATACTAATATCAAAATTTAACCATAAATCTATGAAAAAAACAAAATGAGAATGAAAAAAGCAGTGAGGGTTATAGTTTGGATCAAAATGCGTTCGAATAGCTGGAAACATTGCAGACTTCTTGAACCGAATCGGAATTCATAGTGAAACTGGAAAAAAGTAAGTTTTATTATTTCGCCGCTTTTTGCTAGGTTTGGGCTTCCAAAAACAGTGACTTCCGAATACGCCTGAGCATTCACTGGGTACAGAACATCCATCATTTCTACCAGAATGAAGGATTGAACATCGAGTGGGGGAACCCATCGTCCCCGGTACCAGTGGAGCGGCAGAGAGTGCTGTTAAGGCAGTAAAACGCTGTCTACATTAAGAATAGGAAGAGCGATGTGCTTCATGTGCAGCCCTCAATAAATTGTCATTCATCCTCACAAATACTTCCCATTCTGGTCTATCATATGAAGAACTGGCAAAAAGTCCAGTCTGAAACATAGAAAAGTATAACACTGCACAGCTATAATCTTACATATAAATTTTTCGGTCGCTGGGACCCGGCCAGCAAAACGTCCTCGAACTAAAGTGCGACCAAGTATAAATCTCGCATGCTAGAACCAGACCAAGTATGACTTCTCCGCTAAAACCCAACCATGTTCTTAACATGACCACAATTTGAAGTGTGGGAGCTTTCACAATGTCCTTAATATGATCCTTGGGTGGGTGGAGTCCCTCTGCATCGAAATTGGTTCCGAAAATTTCGATGGATTGTTCAGCAAATTCATATTTTCCAAATTCACTTGGAGGTTCATCTTTTAGAAAAATATCATAACTTGGTGCAGGCGTTTGTCATGTTCACATTTTTGCTAAGGAGTTATCTCTCGTCAAGTTTTAGCCATGAAGGTTTACCTGGTCAGGTTCTACCTAAGGAGTCATACCTGGTCAGCTTTTAGCATCCGAAATTTATACCTGGTCACCTTTTAGTTCACTGGCGTTTTGCTGGCCAGGTCCGAGCGACCAAAATTTTCTCCAGGTCAGGTTATAGCTATGAAGTGTTATACTTTGTCAGGTTTTAGACTGGACTTTTCTCCTGTTCGTCATCACCTGATTGATAGCAAGTTTTTTCGGACTTATCGGCTTTTAGGGCTACGATTTTTATGACATATGACACAACGTCCTTAATATGATCCTTGGTTGGATGGAGTCGCCCTGCATCGAAATTGGTTCCGAATATTTCGATGGATTGTTCTGCAAATTCATATTTTCCAAATTCACTTGGAGGTTCATCTGTTAGAAAAATATCATAACTTGGTGCAGGCGTTTGTCAAGTTCACATTTTAGCTAAGGAGTTATCCCTCGTCAGGTTTTAGCCATGAAGGTTTACCTGGTCAGGTTCTAGCTAAGGAGTCATACCTGGATAGCTTATAGCATCCGAAATTTATACCTGGTCACCTTTTAGTTCACTGGCGTTTTGCTAGCCGGGTCCCCGCGACCAAAATTTTCTCAAGGTCAGGTTATAGCTACGAAGTGTTATACTTTGTCAGGTTTTAGACTGGACTTTTCTCCTGTTCTGCATCACCTGATTGAACGCAAGTTTTCTCGGACCTATACGATTTTTGTGGCATATGCTAAATTCTGAAAATGTTCTTAACATGACCACAATTTGAGGTGTGGGAGCTTTCACGACGTCCTTAATATGATCCTTGGTTGGATGGACTCCCTCTGCATCAAAATTGGTTCCCAAAATTTCGATGGATTGTTATGCAAATTGATATTTTCCAAATTCACTTGGAGATTCATCTTTTAGAAAAATATCATAACTTGGTGCAGGCGTATGTCATGTTCACATTTTAGCTATGGAGTTATCCCTCGTCAGGTTTTAGCCATGAAGGTTTACCTGGCCTAAGGAGTCATACCTGGTCAGCTTTTAGCATCCGAAATCAATACCTGGTCACCTTTTAGTTCACTGGCGTTTTGCTGGCCGGGTCCCAGCGACCGAAATTTTCTCCAGGTCTGGTTATAGCTACGCAGTAATATACTTGTTATGTTTGAGACTGGACTTTTCTGCTGTTCTGCATCTCCTGATCAAACGCAAGTTCTTCCTGAACTGAAACCCTTTCGGCTTTTCGGGCTTTGAATTTAATGTAGTTTTTAAATTTCCGTAAATGTACTTAACATGGCCGCAATTTGAGGTGGGGGAGCTTACACAACGTTCTTAATATGATCCTTGGTTGGATTTGAGTCCTTCTGCATCGAATTGCGTCCTAAAAGTTCGATTGATTGTTTGCCGAATTCATATGTTCCAAATTCACTTGGAGGTTCTTTCTCAGAAAATTATCAGAACTTGGTGCAGGCGTTTGTCATGTTCACGTTTTAGCTATGGAGTGGGCCCAAGGAGTCAATGTAATGACGTGTCCGTGGATTACGAGGGAAGGGCCAATGTTCATTAGTAGCGCTGGGAGGACTGGAACGAAATTTGGAACAGATCGTGCACGACGCTGCTGTCTTTTCGATATCTGAGTCCAATTTCGGGGGAGAAGAGCGTGCAAAAGCTTCCATAGTGCTTGCTCCCGTGTGGGTGGCATGTGTTTCATTAAAAAGCAGTACATGGAATTTCAGTGGTATTACCACTCTGTAACCCGACATGATGCAACCTTGTTCAGCAGTAAGCTGATGAAGTCTTCTTCCAAAAGGAGTAATTGGCTCTTCATTATACACTGTTCTTGTGAGACTGTTAATATACAACCTTCGATAGACACGGGCCATCCCTTGTGGCTCGGCTGAAGTTCATGCACCTTGTACAAGGAATCATACATCGGAAATGGGGAGAACTATGGTGGTCACAGGTAGTAGGATCAATTTATTACACTGTATTGCTCGACGTAGCCTACTAAAAGTATTGAAACAAATATACATCTTGCTCACTTTGGACGTAGACGAATGATGGCTCAATTTGCGGCGGTCGTTTTACTGGGTAGGATTACATCGCGATACTGAGGAACTGTGTAAAAGCAGTGGCGTCCGTGGGGCTCGCCATAATGGGGAGCAGCAGGACCTTTCCAATCCAGAATAAGATAATTGTATATCATCACGGTAGTAGATTATTTCACAAAGTAGCCCAAAGCCATACATTTTGTTAACTTCAAAGCTGAAACAACGGCTCGAGTTCTTCTTGAAGTTGATGTCCTTGACTTGGGAAGACACAAAGTTGTGAAGAAGCTCAATGATGTTAAAACCGTATTAAACAGTGTTGGGGTATTATAAGATGGTCCGTGTTGATCTAACAACATCCTACTTTGGTCGGAAGCGGGGCATGTGTGAAAAACCTGGTAACGACATCGATGACGCCCCAGCCTTCAAACTTCCCAGATCAACCGAAAATTCCGTTCCTCACTCCGTTTTTGATGTGTGCTGTTACTAGTTTCTTATTGAGAGTTTGTTAGGCTGAAATAAAACTTCTCTTCTCCCTCAGCTTTATTAACAATACACGCTGGCTGGAGAGATTAGGAAATTTGTTTTGTCTTGAATGGATTAAGATTCTTCTACATACTTTTTGTGCGACGCATCCTTCTTTTTATGTATCGTCCACTCAACTTGGACACTATTTTCCAAAGCGTTACCAGAAAACATCATATTTCTAATTCGGGACGCTACTCATTCCCGTTCTCGTGAATTTCGGACGAACCAATGAAAATTAGAGCTTTATTCCTTCCATGAACTTGGCACTACTTTTCGTCATATTTTTCATGAGACGCCGAAGGATTCAGGATGTGTCAGTACTATTGTGATTGTCCTACAGCGTTCATAATTACCTCCAGTATTCCAAATGGGTGAAGAAGGGGTTTCACAAGGCAGAAGGAACAATTAGCGGTGAGGGGGCTTGTTAATTACTTTACTTGTTGGAGTACGCACCATACTTCTATAAATAATTGATAAAGTAACAAAGGTATGGAAGTACAAGATAATTTAGAAACATTTCCTATGAACGATTGATGGCCCAGATTCGTCGTACTCCTGCTTCGATATCCACATTTGTTGGAATGTCGACAAAGAGGCGAGGATCGACCCTCCGATCCATACTGAGTATTTGCGTTCAGGCGGGGCAATGATTTTAATTTTCATAGTAGCAGGCGCTAATGCAGTTATCTCTTTTTGCATCCTGTCCGCAATCCCTGGAATGAACAAAAACTTGTCAATAAAGCGTCTAGGACAACGCGGAAGAGGGTTCATTGTGAAGTGGGCGAGCATGCTTAAAAGTTCAGTGAGGACTCTTATAATCTTATAGCTATATTTTGGACGTACGTCGACAGTCAATAACGGTGCTACTGAGATGAAAAGGTCAAGAAACTTGCTGAGAAACTTTCACAGCAAAAGCACCTTGAAAGTAATTGGTTGGGACTGTTCCGATTGTTGTTCTGGATTTTGTAACAGGCTTTGAGCAGGTTAATACGAACAAGAAGATGCCAACTACTAGGATGTTACTTTACTTGAGTGTGTTGTCGTAGCAGAACTTGTGTTACTTTGGCAGTGATGCCCCAGTCATTCGTAACAGTGTGTAATGTGCTACTCCCTCGATAGCCGTCATCGAGTACGCCGATAGAAGCTTACTTATGTTTTGTATTTTATTCGTCGATATTTCTCGTTTAACGGGGATTCACGATAGTTCATGACATTGGCGACGAAGATACAACAAATTAGCGATGAATCCCGGGCGTTTCAATATGTTCTTGAATGTCTTTGAGCATCAGTGAACTTATTCGAATCGTACTCCAAGCTACGGCCTCATCTACGACTGCCGTTCAGGCATTCATCGTAATCTTTAAGATCGGCAGTCAGGTCTGGTAAGAAACCAGATGCACGAATTCGAACATTTCGATGTGCAAACGGGCTTTCAGAGATTTTAAAATAATACTAAAATGATAAACCCTTTTACTGTATCGGAAATTTGTGCACAGTTCCTATTAAACTTAGTTTATCAGCGTATGACCTTCTAAATTCACCATGTACCCCAAGAAAACCGCCTGACTTCGAATTCAATGATGAACTAGAAAATGCCTGTGTCCCAAGGGGCGCTTGATGCTTTCACAACACGTCTTCCACAATTTTGAGCCATACAGCAACCAACAGATTGCCAATTTCAAATAAACTATGAGTGAAATCGTTTGAATTCGGTCGCAAACATTTTTCTTTGTGCCGGATTCCTTCGTAGATTGGGGATAATTTGATAAGAGTTATAACGGACTTTTGTAAAATGGTCGAGGAAGTACACTGTTCCATAAAATGGGGTGTACAGGGCTTGTAGGACCCGGGGTTCTAGGCCACAGAATCGAAACATCTCTCCTAATCGAAGGCAGTCAAAATCGAAGTCGCGTGTCCTTGAAGTAGGAAAATAACTGCACCTATATATAATAACCGCAGGGTCACACATTACTTCAGAGGCAGAAACATTTTTACGAAAACTAAAATTTAACTAATTCTGTCGAAAATGATGGCGTTGGTCCAAGGCCCACTTGAAATTCCAGCAGTTATCTCGAATGAGCGCTTTCAACGTCCGAGCAGAACTGACGCTGAAAGATATTTCGGTCCAAATTCCAGGTCATCCAATCAAATTCGAAGTTAACTCAGGAACTGGGTACACATTCATGTCTGTTAATAAGTTCCATATGTTGAGTCTTTCAGATGATTTCGGAATGTCTAACACCGACTGTTAGTTCTGAATGTTAAGGTTGAAACATGATAAGAAAACTAAAATTTAATTAATTAACTTTGCCGTGTTCCTGAGGAGTTTGACCCTCTTGCCGGGAGGACTTACATTCATCACATTGAAATCTAACTCCATAAACTTGTGTAAACAAGGTTTTTCGCCCCTCTTCATCCTGGGAGCTGCATCTACAGCTCTTAGGTGTTAGACGAGCCACGTCTAGAGCTCTTTCTTCTGCTCATTGTTAATGCCGTTAATCATCGCGTGTAACGCACTATAGCTGCAGTGTTGTTTCTGAAGTATGAATACAAAGGTATCGGTGTCTTGTACAGTTATGTGTAAGTACTTTTTACTGCACTGCACGGGATACGGCACGAGAACTCTGGCCCCCACCTGCTGGGGAAACGTTCTGTAGTTCAACCTTCAAGGGGGTGTGAAGATAGGTTTATAATACCCCTCCTCCTCCTCCTCCTCCCCCATAGTTCGGCTCTTACAGGCACGGGAACAATAAGGTAATGGCACCTGTAGATGACATACCACCTAAAGATGACAGTGTCTCATAACCTTTTAAAAAAGTAGCGGGAATTTTATTTATTGCATTGACAACATTCTTCTCCCTGGAGACAACATAACAAAACAATCAAAATGTTTGCGGTTGTATCATTTGCTGTTTTTCGCTACAATTCTAGTGATTTGGTTAAGGTAAGTGTATTTACTATTTAAGTTTTTTAATCTCGATATTTATCGCAAAGATATACCTAAATAAGTTGTTGTCATTGTTCGACTTAATTTCACAACAAAGCGCTTTGCACAGTCATTTTGGTTATGGGTTGGGGTTGCAAAGGTGGTGTCATGTTTAGGTTCCTTAAAAGGCGCAGTTTCCTAAAGATGATCGTATTGTCATCTTAAAGTTTTTTAGCCCGGATTGATGCTTCAGTGCTATAGAAGTTAAAAAATAAAAAGAATATGTGGGATTTTTATTTCGGTGCAATAGTTGTCCAGGAACCTTAAGCTGACAGCTATGTCATCCTTAGGTTCTTAGAGTGTCATCTTTAGGTTATGCATACGATCCCTGAGTAACTTTTTATTTTTTTAGGTGAATGAAGACAGTCTTTAATTTTTTTGTTCTAATTAAATTAAATGTGTTATTATTTTTGCTAATTTGGCTTTTTAATGTACACAGAAACCTATGTCATCTTTAGGCGCCGTCATTGTCATCTTTATGAACCGAACGAATTCTGAATGTCATCTATTGGGGCCAATTGAGTGATTTAAAAAAATAAGTTCCATTACATCTATGTAAACGTAGGGCGCTGAAAACTTTCTAGCTGATAGACAAATACTCAAAGCCAGTTTGAGCACTAGCAGTCATGAACAATTCTGTAATTTGTGGTTTCCATAGTGCAAGATGTAGAAAAAAATCCTTAATGTGTCATGTATAGGTGCCATTACCTTACGTCAGCAAAATGCAGGTGCCCCAACGTATAACATATTAACGGCAAAATTAGACTTTTTTAAAGATAATTCCCCTCAGAGTTTATCTCTTGCCAAGCAGAATTTATCACACAGAATCCAGAGTCGCAAGATGAAAAAAGATACAATCCCACGGCCAAGTACTAGCGAATGAAACAATCGCCTCATCGGTGGAGCCATTTGCTGCACACGAACAAAATGATGAACGTCTTCTCTTTCTCATTAGCTACACATTAATATAACGATACACTTTCATAGCAATAAATATTCGTATTTCACTTCATCATTTATTCCCCGATGATACCATCATTTATTTAAAATATCTGGTGCGTTGCAACACACAACTTTCCTGCTTTTTTTCTACTTACTCAATTCATTTAGCGTTCAGTTAATTTGAACTTGGTCAAACTACGCTTTACGGCAGCAGGAAGCGGTAGCGCTTTCAGTTCCGGAATTTATTGTGCGTTTTTTAAAACATTCTAGTAACATTTCAGCGGAGTTCAAAAGGAAAAAAACCGCGCTAAAACCGATTTTCGTAGAAAATGTTGATAATTTATTGTGCTGCTCTCGTCATTTTCCCACGAATGGGAATTTGATGGTATAATTGCTTTATTGGGAGTTGTCAATATTAAAAATTTAATCAAAATCCTCAAACCCGTTTTTGAGAAAATAAAATATTTGGTGTTTTGATCACTATGATAACTATAGTTAGCTTTCGGTGGATTTTGTTCATATCCTTATTTTGGCGTCCCATGGTAACCTGCGGGCGAGGTATCAAGTTTGAGCTGATTTGGTACGGTGGTTTTATCTAAAAATCGTTCACAGACACACAGACCATTTTCCCAAATAGTGTTTTATGGACTCAGGAGGGTCTGAAACGTAAAGATCTGAAGAAAATTCAAAAAAAAACTTTCAGCCGATTACATAGTTTTCCTTTCTACTTTGTAGAGCCAAGGAGAGTAAAAACACAGCTTGACGTAGTCCCACACCTCCGAGATCCATCCCATTCGATTCAGCATCGAAAAATACCAGTAAACCATACAAAACACGACCTGACTACTACGGAACGACGAAAACTAAATATTCCAGGCTCCTGTGGGCAATTGGCACGGCATAACGAGTCGTGCTGGAGTGAGTACAAATGAAGAAACGATCACTTTTGCTGTATTGTCCCGTGAGTTCTTTCAATTATTTGACTTTGGAAAAGAATAACCCGTACCCAAAACATGTATATTATTCAGAATGAATAATAAACTAAAATACTTGTGTCCGTTGTTATTAAAAAATGTACGCAATAAAAAGGAAGTGGGTCATCTTGTGAACACGAAGTAATACATAGGTCAGTAATCAAAAGTCTTAATGGGAGTGAGTGAAACGAAATAAGAGCTACAACGAAAGAAAGAGCAGAACGATTGGGCGAATTGCGCGTATTGGGAGAATTGGGCGTATTTCTCAAACGCTCCTTTCAGCATCACATGATCCCAAATGTACTAATACCTCATTCCGCTCCAAAATGTGCATGAATTATGTAGTTCCCTACCTGGATACATCGTAGTGCCTCCTGATAAAACTGTGTTTGCGTACAAATCCTTCCTGATGTCCACGTCACACTTCATTATGGAGTTGTAAGTAGTCTCGTGAATTCCAGAAGATTCCATTCCAAGGAAAGAAGGTTGAAACAAGGCTTCTGGGCAGCGGAATCTTTCATTTCCAATAGTTATTACCTGTGAAAGTGATTGAAACGTTAATGCAGCTCTCAACAGTACAAGACTTGTCAACAGCTGTTTTCCACTCTTTGTGCCATATTCCTTTCAATGCACTCCCGACTAAATTCTAAATTTAAACGTTTGTTCATCTATCTATTATGTGTATTGTGGAAGCTCAAATGAACGTCGTACATAAATTAGTGGGGGAAGACAACCTCGCTCTTCAGGCTGGGTATGCGAGAAGTATACTTCAGGCTTACAGAATTCCTATCACGGGCATCCACTTGGTAAATCGGAGTTTTCGACGAATATTCGTACAACTAATCGGTTACCGTTCTAAAGGCCCCTAGAGTTCCCCAGGAGCGATAATGTGGAAGAAGTCCCTCGGTCTTCTCGTCGCTCCTTCTGACTTCGCTCAGAGCGGTTTTTGTACCCCGACTCAAAGAAACACGAAGGGCCAATGCCCTGGAAGCGAGGAGCAACGTCCAGTTTCTCGTGCGTTCCCGATTGACTTGGCAAACATGCTCCGCCAGGCTTCAGTGTGCATGTGTTTTCGCCTCGTCCACTTTCGGCGAACGCACTCCGGGAAAGTGTGGATGCGCGTTCTTTGCCTCGCTCCACTTCGGCGAACAGCTCCACTGGAAGGGGCGTAAAGCAGCGTCTTTGCCACGACGAGCGAGGCACAGCGTTGCACCTTAGGCTTGATTGGATAAAGATGTGAGCATTCCGTGAGAAGAAAATGTGGAAAGAAGCAATGATTATTAACCTGGCCATCGGGAAGCTCATAGCTTTTCTCGAGGGAGGAGCTTGCTGCGGCTGTAGCCATTTCCTGTTCAAAATCCAAAGCCATGTAACACAGTTTTTCTTTAATATCTCGCACAATCTCCCGCTCAGCTGTTGTCGTGAAGGCGTATCTATAAAATCATAACATCTGATGGTTACAAGACTGGTTGATACGTGATACATTCACATTTATTGACAGACGGTGCACTGTCTCCGTGTACGTGGTAGTCACTAACCCTCTTTCTGTGAGGATTTTCATGAGGTAATCGGTCAAATCCCGCCCTGCTAGGTCCAATCTGAGGATGGCATGAGGTAACGCATATCCTGTAAATGTACAAAAAACATGTTGAAGGAACTTTCACTGGCTTTATTGCATCGTTGATTGTGTCTATTAATGTTAATTACCTTATTGGCGCTAGTTGGGGTGTGTGATCAGATCCTAGAAGAACTTTGTGATTGTATATCGATAACCAGTATATTGTCGATACCACTCTTACGCACTCAAAGCTACTCATTTCCCCTTTGTACAACACTAAGTATTTGTGAGGCCAATAAAAAGAGAATTGCATTACCTTCGTAAATTGGGACTGTGTGAGACACGCCATCGCCTGAGTCCAAAACAATTCCAGTTGTCCTTCCCGAAGCGTATAGTGAAAGGACTGCTTGAATCGCTACGTACATTGCAGGGGTGTTGAAGGTTTCAAACATGATCTGTAAGTCGAAATTACAACGTATTTTTAAATCCATTGCACTGTTTACTCTGGTTAGTTATGTTGCATGAACTTTATCCACCAATTCAGAAAAAGTTGGGGATGTCCAGTCTTAGGCTTGTTTGCAGGGTTGAAGAATGAGAATTTGCAGCACGATTTAACAATAATTGTTTAAGGAGGGGTCCTGCGCAACACCTCTAGTACTAAGTAACTAAGTGTCACTTGGGTAGTAATGAATTCTCATTATAGCTTCAAACCAACGGCGCACAAATTACGGCAGATACTATTCCGTGACCCCTAAAGACATGTAAATTATAGGATAGTTAGCTTCTTATAAACTGACGGGAAGTCTTGTAGTACAGCTATTCTCAATGTTCCTTGCCGTTTGCTCTGTACGTCGACGGTTGTCATGTTCCCAGGTGACATTGTCATTACTGCACAGGACCATCAGTGAAATATAAACTCACTTCTGGAATTCAATCTTGTAGCGCAAGCGTTGAACTATCGGTTTTGTATTAAAAAAATTGTGCGGGTGTCCGATGGTTAAACCATGAGTAAGTTCGGTAGAAATGGTATTCACACACGTGGAATTATTTCAATCTGGAATTTCAAAACTTTGTGCCATCTTTCAATCATTCCGTTTGCCTGTGAATGATCAGCTGTCGTCATGCAGTGTTTGAATCTCGAAACTCTCGATAATTCCCTGAATAAGGAACTATCGCCGATCGAAATTAGCGCTATCTCCAATTGTTCGTTTAGGATGCACATTGCTAACGAAAGAGTTAAATTGCAGATGAAGAATTTGAAGGCAGGTAACCGAAAATTATCATTGCTTCAATAGAATTTGAATACCTATCGATCTTGAATGGCCTTGCGCGCCAGCTTCGTGACTATTTGAGTTACGACCAAGTTCTACCACGTGTTCGACAACAATTTAACTTTATCTTACGACGTTCAGGAGCAACTGTAGTGGTACATAACAACCATAGCTTCCTGGAATGCTACTGGCGGTTCCGTTATTTCGGAACACCGCAGAGCTTGAGGGAACCGATCAGACCCGCCCAGACAACCGTCCGCTGAATTAGGTAGTTTGGTACGACATTAACATTGAAATTCCGTTAACTAGTCTAACTTGCCTGGGTCATTTTCTCCCTGTTGGCCTTAGGGTTGAGAGGAGCTTCCGTAAGGAGGACTGGATGCTCTTCGGGTGCAATTCTTAGCTCGTTGTAGAACGTGTGATGCCAGATTTTTTCCATGTCGTCCCAATTAGTAACAATCCCATGTTCAATCGGATATTTGACAGTGAGAATTCCTCTTTTGCTTTGAGCTTCGTCCCCGACATACGAGTCCTTTTGTCCCATCCCTACCATGATGCCCTGAAAGAAGAAAAAACGGGTTATGACGATTCCATTCATAAAGAACGTTTCCTGCGGAATATTTGCGTGGGATGGTAGTTTCATGCGTTGTAACTTAAACATAATCTGGATTGGTTTGGTAACGACAGAAGGGGGTACTATGTAGGAGGCTATTATTGGTTCAACTAATGCGCTACAGTGAGGAAATCAAGAGAACTCCCAAATTAGATCAAGCTGTTGTACAAAGCGTTGAAGTGTTTTGACGAATCGTGACTGTGATGAGGTTGATCGTGAAATTGTCTAGTGCATCGCAACTTTTCTCCCCTTTGTTAGCTATAACAACTAATACAATGTATTTTTCACTTTTTCTCAGTTTATGCAAGCAGTGTTTCTTATGTCAACCAGCATGCAGATACTTTAAGGGATTGACAACGTCATTTTTTGGAAAGGTTCATGTTTATTCTTACGGCAGTATATGGTAAACACCGAGAAAAGTGAAACGATACAAGCGATAGAACTTTGAAGTCTTGATTTTATGAGGTTGCTCCCAATTGTTGAGGATATTGGGCTGTCGACACGATTTTAGTGAGAAAATCCCTTCGTGAAAAGGAAAAAGCGATACAAAAAAAGATTGGAGCCGAAATTTTTGTTAACTTATTATGCTGCTCGCGTAATTTTCCCACGGATGACAATTTCATTGTACCTGCACGTCATTTCAAACTGTCTTCACAACAAATTGCCAAAATCATTGGAGCCGTTTTTAAGGGAAAAAATTGTCTGTTTTGATCACCTTAACTGTAGTTAATTTTTCCCTATATTTATCATACAAATATTTTGACCTCCCATGTTGATCTGCAGGCTACGTATCAAATTTGAGCTGGTTTGGTGACGTTTTCTTTTAAAGGTGCCACAAACGCACATACCATTTTTTCAAATAACACGGACTCAGGAACTTTGGAAATGTAAATTTCTGAAGAATACTCACAATTTTCTTTCCAGTTGATTACATAACTTTTCTTCCTATTTCATAGAGTTAAGGAAAGTACTCAGTAACAAGTCAGTATTCCGCAAATAATCAGATTGACTTGAAATATCTACAGACACTAGGGTGCCCGCTATTTTGACAAAGGTGGAATTTTGATGACGTCCACCTGAAATTTGGTTTAAATATCTGGTGCGTAGCAACACACAACTTTCCGCCACCCCTTTCAGTTCGAATACCAACAACATATGCGGGTGCTATATCTTCGTTCAACGCATTTCTACAGAAACATTTATTCAGAACTAAATGTAGGGACTCGTTAGTTGAAAGTACTCCGAAAGTTTGATCGAAATCGTTCGAGCCGTTTTTGAGAAAATTGGAATTCCGATAAATCAATATTCGACAAATCTCCTTTTCTGAGTTAACTTGGCTTATATCTCCGTTCAACATATATATACAGAAATAATTATAGAGAATGAAATGTTGGTATGGGTGACTAAAAGACACTCCATTAGAATTTATCACATCTGGTCAGAAGTTACCCTGAAATTTACGGAAATGTTCGAAAAAACGGTATTTTCGACACATTTTCATTTTTAACTCTGTTCAATGGGGGGTCAGAGGAACATTTATTGAGTACAATAAGTAGGTATAAACTATTTAAAACCATCCTGTGAGTTTGGTGGAAATCGCTGAAGCCGTTTTGCCAAAAAGGGTAAAAACCTATTTTTGCTTCAGGGGCCCATATCTCCGTTCACCGTATTTTCATGGAGATATGTATGGAGAAGAAAAGTTAGGTATTTATTAGGAGAAGATAATTTGAAAGTTTAATCAAAATCGTTAGAGCCGTTTTCGAGAAAAATGCGAAAAACCCTAGTTTTTGGTACATTGTCGTCCCCCACCCCCCCCTTCCCACCGGCCGAAATCGTCCATAACCTTATTTTGGTGTCTACAAAAAATAACGAAAAAAGAAAAAAAGAACCAGCTCAATCGGATCAGCCGTTCTCCCGCAAATCGAACTACAGACAGATCTGTTTCTTTATTTCATGACTGTACCTAAACCCTCGACGAGGGTTATATCAGTCATAGAAGTTGCGGTTTCGCTAATATGCAAGAGGCCGGCCCCTGCAGCATCCACCGAACTCAGACCTGTGGAGGTACGGCAGGTATGTGGTCGTTAGCCAGTCTCACCGTAGAGAGCTGTTGCCCGTGTGTTACCGCGCGGAGGTGACCACCTGAGGAATCCCGTACCATCTGGGAGTAGTTCTTAATCTGGTTCCCTACCTGATCTTACTGTTTACTTGGGTGGCAAGTTTCAAAGGACTGATCAACTATAACCACGTTTCTTAGCCATTACCTTCTTTGCGAACTTTGCAAAATGGTTATAGGCTTCCTTTGTAGCAGTCAAAGCTGCTAAGTTCGTTTGCCCTCCCAACAACCGTCGCTCACTGTTGTAGAAACTACAGTGGAGCAGCACATGGTTTCTTGTTTCCTCCGCACTGGAGGCACAAGACGTGCATAATGGAGAGTCTTTCAGAGAAAAGAAGTGGAGCCGCGCATTGAAGTCACCATGTCCCGTGAGGAACTGGCTCGTCCAGTGGTCTGGCTCAACCCATTTTCTAGAAAGACGTTCACGGATGTTGGGGAAGAACTCATACGTATCACGTCCCTTTGACGAGGATTCCCATCTCGCTTGCCATTTCTCTAGAGCCCATTCATCGATGGCGGCAACTTTCTGTTCTGTGGTGAGATCCGCACGGTGTTCAGCCCAAAGCGGGGGAAGCTCCTGTTTCACTCTCCACTTGTCAATCATCCACTCAACAGCCAAATCAACTGGTAACTGACCAGTGATCACCTGGAGTGCTTCCGTTGATACAGTCTTGTATGCCTTGGTGATCCACAGGAGCGCAGCTCTCTGGGATTGGGCCAATACTCTCTTTTGATTGACTGTTAGTTTGCTACCCCAGACAACAGGGCAGTAGCCAATCACACCTAAATAGATGGCCTTATACATGAGGATGGTGTCGTGGTAACACACACCCCAAGTGGCCTTAGTAATGGCACGCAGTGAGGCAAACCTTGCAATGGTAGTGCCTTTAAGGGACTGGAGGTGTTGGTTGAAACCCCACCTCTCACCTATATTCACTCCTAAATACTTGACGTGCTTTTCAAGAAGGAGCCTGTGGCCGCCAAAGCGTATTGTGGGTGGATTATTCACTTTCCCCTTCAAGAGGATTAGCTGGGTCTTTCCTCAGCCACCTGCATCTTGACGTGCTCGCACCATTGGTTGACAGTGCGGAGCACGTGGTGGGTTTTTTCTTCAATTTGGCGGACTGACTCTGCAAAGATCAGCACAGTCAAGTCATCCACATAGGCGTACGGCTCGCAGTCAGTCTCCATGAGTTTCCTGAGAAGACCTTCGAAGAAGGCATTCCAGAGTGCTGGTCCTAGGACCGAGCCCTGTGGGCACCCCTTCTCAATCTTTCTCCGGACGGAGACATGCCTACTTTCGATCGTAGCAGTTCTGTCTGTCAGGTAACCTCTGACGAGCGAGTACAGGTTGCGGGGGATTCCCCTACCTTTGAGTTCATTAAGGAGCGCTGGCCACCAAAGGTTGTCAAACGCTCCTCTGATGTCAATCAGAACTGCTACGACGTACTTAGCCGGTGCCAGCAGGGAAACACGCCGAATCTCGACAATGACATCCTGCGTGGACCTTCCTTTGGTACACCCGTATTGCCTGCCTGTGAGGTTGCGGCCAAAGACTCCTTCGAGGGACTGCAACATCAAGATTTCTAGTGTTTTGCCTAATATGGAAAGAAGGCTGAGTGGTCTCCATGATCGCGGGTCCGACTGATTGCGGTCGCCTCCCTTTTGAAGAGTGACAACGCGCGCAGACTTCCACTGAGTGGGGAACTGTCCGACCTGCAGACAGTCATTAAATAAATTAAGGAGACCGCTGGAGATTGTCCGCTCAGCCTTCCTTAGCATATTGCTTTCTATTTTATCTGGCCCAGGAGATTTGTTGGGCTTTAAGGTCGCAAGAGCCCTGCCGAGGTCGCCTGTTGTCCACAATGGGATGTCGGGCTCGTTCGGAGGGTCCATGATCAGCTCCCTTGCTGCCCTCTGGGCTTCAGTGTCTCGAGCTAGTTGGTCATCTGGGAACGCCTTCTCAAGGAGGGTTTCCAGTGAACGTTCGATACTGCAGGCCCAGCCTGACTCATTTTGCATCGCAGCTAAGACCTGCTCTACATTTGCTTTTCCTATGGAGGACTTGTAGTGTCTGCCCCAGGGGTTCTCAGAGCTCTCCGCTTCCACAAAATTTCGCCAGCCTTGCCGTTTGGCTCGTTTGATGGCGCGGTGGAAGGCCTTCTTCTCTTGGATGAAGGCAGTTCGGAGTGTTGCTCTGGCATCAGGGTCACGAGTGTTTTGGTACATCCTTCTGGCTCTATTTGCACTTTGCTTGAGGGGATTAAGTTCCTCAGTCCACCATGGGACTTTGATCGCCCTGTGCTTCTGTTGGCCAAGTACAGAGAGCCCAGCAGAGTGCAGTGCTGTGGTAAATGTGTCCACTTTGCTGTCCACCTCTTCAGGTGTGGATGCTTGCACTATTAGGTCGGTGTCTGCGGCACGCAGTTCACCTTCCAGTACCCTAAAGAATTGCGGCCAGTCAGCATTTTTGTGCGGAATCGCTTTTCACGCGTGTCTTTGCAGAGGATGTTATCATCCGTAATGGCAAAGTCAATAACCATGTGATCGCTCTGCGTTGCACCTGGTACGACTCGCCAACCCTTCAATTTGAGTAGCAGGGTGTGGGACACGGCTGTGACGTCTATACACGACCTTCCTCCCGGGCCATCATAGGTCGCCTCAGTCATGGGGTCGTTGGCAACAACCAAGTTGTACCTGGTGAGCAGCTCTATATACGCCTCGCCCGCCCCATCCAGGGTTGGGGATCCCCACAATGGTGATCTGGCGTTTGCATCAGCACAGACTACGCAGGGTCGTCCTGATAGGCCTGCTAGAGCCCGCTCGAGTGGTTCAAGGCTGTTGGCAACTGGTGCGCCAAATTGCCTGTAAATGATATTACAACCAGCTCAAAGCCACCGGCTCGGATGAGCACAGCGGCCAAGTGCTGGCTGTTCAGGTGAGTGAGTGCGAGCATGTCAATGGACGGGTCGATGCAGGCTACTGCTGCCTTGGCTCCGTTCTTGCTCCAGCCACCACTCGTGCCTGCGATCCGAGACCAAGAGTTTTGGATCCTATGTACGGTTCCTGTATGGCGAGGACACTGCAGCGTTTCTTGAGTGCATTTTGCAGCAACTCAGCCATAACTGGGCAACTCTTATTTGTGTTGTGCTGAAGGATTCGAACTGTTTTTGACCTATTCATAATCCACTCGTGACTCCTGGAGGGCAATCGCTCGCTGACGAATGGTACAGCGTGCGTCTCGTGTAGAGTGTGCGACCTGTTGGATTTTGCGTTCGACGCAATTGGCACACTTGAGGTGAGCATCACGCTTGCATTCCTTACTCAGATGTGGCAAGGCGCACCAGGCGCACACAACAGGTCTTGTACAGGCCACTGCCAGGTGGCCATAGCGCTGGCATTTGTAGCACTGAGTGGGGGCTTGGTACTTTCGTATGGCGCACCGCTGCCAGGCTATTTGGAGGTGCCTTGCCCCCTCTAGTTTTTTGTACAGGCTGGGTGATACCTCAATCACCCAATCCTTCTGTCTGCCACGCTTTTTGGTGAAGAGAGGCCTGACATCCTGCGGCTGCAAGCCTAACGCAGGGTTGTGCTCAACAACTTGTTGGGCCAAGTCCTCTTTGAAGGTCGGTCCGCACGTCGCACAGCAGCAGGCGTGGAAACGACCCAGGGGCTGACGCTTGAGCTTCAACTCCTTTTTTGTGGAAATGTGGCTCGTGAGCGCCTTGGCCATTTCTGGCGTTTCCGTCACAATGACGGCGCCACCTCCTACTGCGGTGCGGATGTCTAGCACTCGGACACTCAGAGCTTGGAGGTCCGT
Source organism: Pachypeltis micranthus (assembly GCA_020466155.1). Lineage (NCBI taxonomy): Eukaryota > Metazoa > Arthropoda > Insecta > Hemiptera > Miridae > Pachypeltis > Pachypeltis micranthus. Next base: position 50,753,364 of record CM035770.1, on the reverse strand, counting down.
AGCAGGGACACCCCGCATAAGCGCTTCCATTGCGTCAGGGTTGGAGGGACCAGCCTCTCCTTCCTCACATGTCCGCCTAACCACTACCACGTTTTGTCGTGGGTTTTTAGGGGGGAGTTTGGCAAGCGGTGGAGGCTTTTTATTTTGGTTTTTATTTTTATTTTTGCCCTTGTTTTTGGGCGGAGGCATAGGCGGGGCGCTGCCCTCGGCCTGCACTACAGACACACACACACACATACACACACACACACACACATACACACGGACCACGCGCCGAAATTAGGTTTTTTAGACTCAGTAGGGTCTGAAACGTAAAGATCTGAAGAAAACCCAAATTTTTTTTTTGGGCCGATTACTATACTTTCCTTCCCTTCGGGTAGCGGAAAGTAAAAAGGGAAAAAATTGTCTGTTTTGATCACCTTAACTGTAGTTAATTTTTCCCTATATTTATCATACAAATATTTTGACCTCCCATGTTGATCTGCAGGCTACGTATCAAATACGCCGGTAGCTTGTTTATGGCTTTTATTGAAATACGCTTTTGTTGCCATCTACATTCTTTTTTTTCAATCTTCCTATACTTACTGTTTTTGGGTTGTTGAACTCGAATATGCAGTCAAAGCAAGTCTATAGCAAAAACTTTTGATTCTTTGCAATCTCAGAATCGTCAAAATCATGTAAAAAGTGACAATTTTTCTAAATTCATAGTAAAGTTACGAAAATTCGCATTTTAACGTATTTGTGTAGAATTGTCGTTAAATTCAACAAAAACAGTAAATTTTAATTTTAATTTTTTTTATTTCATTGGTATTTAGGTCGTTAAACTCAAATTTGATGTTGAAAAGTCGCGCCATCGTTTGAAATTCAAAAATACATATATAGAATGACTATATCATAATATAATTGTAACTTTTTACGTTCCTTGGCTCTACATAGTAGAAAGGAAAGTTATGCAATCAGCTGAAAAAAAAATTTTGAGTTTTCTTCAGATCTTTACGTTTCAGACCCTCCTGAGTCCGAAAAACACTATTTGGGAAAATGGTCTGTGTGTCTGTATGTCTGTGTGTCTGTGAACGATTTTTAAAGAAAACCACCGTATCAAATCAGCTCAAACTTCATATCACGCCGGCAGGTTACCATGGGACGCCAAAATAAGGGTATGAACAAAATCCACCGAAATTTAACCATAGTTATCATAGTGATCAAAACACCAAATATTTTTTTTCTCAAAAACGGCTCTAACGATTTTGATTAAATTTTTTATATTGGTAGCTCCCAATATGGCAACTATACCATAAAATTCCCATATATGGGAAAATGACGAGAGCAGCACAATAAATTACCAAAACTTTCGACGAAATCGGTTTTAGCGCGGTTTTTAGAGAAAAATATCTGGTGCGTAGCAACACACAACTTTCCGCCACCCCTTTAAGTTCGAACAACACCTACATATGCGGGCGCTATATCTTCGTTCAACGCATTTCTACGGAAACATTTATGAAGAACAAAATGTAGGGACTAGTTAGTTGAGAGTACTCCGTAAGTTTGATCGAAATCGTTAGAGCCGTTTTTGAGAAAAATAATATTTGGTGTAGAAAATTGGAATCCCGATAAATTAATATTCGACAAATCTCCTTTTCTGTGTTAACTTGGCTTATATCTCCGTTCAACATATATATACAGAAATAATTATAGAGAACGAAATGTTGGTATGGGTGATTGAAAGACACTCCATTAGAATTTATCACATCTGGTGAAGAAGTTACCTTGGAATTTACGGAAATGTTAGAAAAACCGTTATTTTCGACGCATTTTGATTTTTATCTCTGTTCAATGAACCGTCAGAGGAACATTTATTGAAAACAATATGTAGGTATTAACTATTCGGATACATCTTGAAAGTTTGGTGATAATCGTTTAATCCGTTTTACCAAAAAGCGTAAAAAACCTATTTTTGCTTCATAGGCCTATATCTCCGTTCACCGTATTTTCATGAAGATATGTAGGTATTGATTATTAGAACATAATTCGAAAGTTTAATCAAAATCGTTAGAGCCGTTTTCGAGAAAAATGCGAAAACCCCTAGTTTTTGGTACATTGTCGTCCCCCACCCCTTCCCATCGGCCGAAATCGTCCATAACCTTATTTTGGTGTTTACAAAAAATAACGAACAAAACAAAAAAAGAACCAGCTCAATCGGATCAGCCGTTCTCCCGCAAATCGAACTACAGACACACACACATACGAGTACACACGGATCACGCCGAAATTAGGTTTTTTAGACTCAGTAGGCCTCAAAACGTAAAGATCTGAAGAAAACCCAAAATTTTTTTTTGGGCCGATTACTATACTTTCCTTCCCTTCGGGTAGCGGAAAGTAACAACCGTACCAAATAAGCTGAAACTTGATGTCCAGCCTACAGGTTACCATGGGACGCCAAAATAAGGGTATGGGCAAAATCCACCGAAAGTTAACTATAGTCATCATAGTGATCAAAACACCAAATTTTTTTTCTCAAAAACGGCTATAACGATTTTGATTAAATTTTGTATATAGATAGCTCTCAATAAGACAATTATGCCATAAAATTCCCATTCGTGGAAAAATGACGAGAACAGCACAATAAATTATCAAAATTTTCGACGAAAAGCCTTTTTGCCGTGTTTTTTTCCTTATAAACTCCGCTGGAATTTTTGTAGAATGTTAAAAAACAATTGGTATTGTAGTCCAATCCAATAATTATAGGGTGAGTGTTTAAAAACGCTTATAAGATATTAGGGCTCACTCCAGAAATTCCTGAATTTCGACTACTGCCGTTTCGCTTACTACCAGTTCTAAACGTTTTTACCCAATAACTCTGCAAAAGTAATTACTATCGTTCTTCAAAAAATTTCTGTTTACAGCCTCATTAATTATCCGTGTACCAGTTGCTCAATAATGGTCCTGAAATGAGTACGAGCAGCATAATAAAATCTGGAACTGAAAGCGCTACCGCTTCCTGCTGCCGTAAAGCGTTGTTTCACCAAGTTCAAATTAACTGAGTGATAATTGATTAAATGGAATTAGCCATGTACAAAGTGAATTGTTGTAGAGCTAAGGAAAGTTGTGTGTTGCAACGCACCAGATATTTTCTATTCATAATGAATTTTCAACATCAAATTTGAGTTTAGGTTATGCAAAACACTGAAAAAATTTTTTTTGACATTTTAAATCGAATTTCGGGTGGAGGTCATCAAAATTCCACCTTTCTCCTAATAGAGTGCACACTAACAGGCACATCTAGGAGTGCTCCATTTATTTAGGAGAAGGAGATGTAGCAGAGTCGGGATTGTATGGGACAACCTCCCGCGGCATACTCAAGGATAGGTGCTCCGTTTGCGCGTGTTCTGAGATGGATACTATGTGGCTGCTTCCCTGGCCCCATGGCCAGAACTCAGCATTAGTAGCCCCTTGGAAGATGGAACAGGTGGAAGCTTCATTACTAAAGCTGCTTATGGAGCAGTCATAACAGTCGCACATCTTTACGTTCCGTCATATCGCAAGGGTTGTGGAACTGTGCATACAGCTATCGATTCTATTCTACTGATACAACTCTCTTACGAGTATTAAAGAACAGTTATCGACCTGGTATCGATTACATTGAGATGAATGCTTTTAAAAATTCTAGGTCCTAATTCGCATAATTTCTAAAAATGCTAGCGGGAACGGTTAAAACCCCCTGAGCCAAGTGAATGAGACATATAGCTTCTTCATATCCACGACATGACTAAATAGAACGTCGAGAAGTCTAAACTATAACTAAGCAGACGGAAGAGTAATGTGTGTGATTAGTTTTTAGAGTAGTGAGAGTCGTACAAGCATGTGCACTGGCGATAGAACAATGTCCCCCAGTTGAAACTCATAGAATACTTTTAAGGGCTCAATATTCTCCTCAATCTTAAAATTGGTTGCTCCATTTCAATATTTTTCGTCCAATGTCCACAATTCTAATCCCGAGGCCCCTTCACATTCGATAAATCATCTCATCTGAATCACTATGAGCTTATTTGGAATTTTGGCAGCTTCAGTGGAAGATTGTCAGTATACTCTCTTGGAGATCATAGTAAAAATGACGTTAGACGTCATTAGAATCTACCGCAGAAACCCCCAACCAACGAACTTGTCTATGTGCAGGCGTTGTGATGGCTCATGGACAAAAGAAGGTGAACAGCGTAAAGAGCAATTAAATCTACGCAGCGAGGTGAAACGAGTATTGAACCATCAACGTACCAACCTTAGACTAGAAGTAAGTTGCATCTTAACCGGCCAAGAAGTTTCGGATTTTGACGGGTCGTAAGACGAAGAAAGGTATCAAACGAGATATTTAGTAGGGCGCATCGCCCAACTTTCCTTGGCCCCACGTACGAGGAATTCAGATATGTTCTTCCCGCTCTCAAATAATGAAAATTCTGTTTTTCATTCAGTTTACATTTTACGTAAAAACTGAAACTCGATGTGAAGATTCCGAAATTTATTGTGCTGCTCTGACTTGCAATCAGTGCACAGAAGATTCATGAGAATCAGCATGATCTTGTTGAGACGGATCGTGTTCACCGTTCTTCGAGTAAGAACTCATAGAAATGAAGATACGAGTAGGTGAAACGGCGAGGGTTGGAATTCCGGGATTTCCGAAGTTGCTTCTAATCATCTTATATTTATCATTAAACAGTTGTATGGATACTTTATTGTGCTACCATCTCAATTTTTATTACTTGAACGGATTGCATCATGAACAACTGCGTCAAAACCGGGTTTCCACGAATTTTTTTTATAATTTATTGCTCTGCTCTCATCGTTTTCCCTCAGATCAGAATATTACAAAATTGTTGTGTCACTTGGACCTGTCCGTGTAAAAATTCAATTAAAATGCCAATATTTTGACGTCTCAAGCAGCAGCCGTTTCAATATCAATTGTGTGCACAGATACCAACGCACAGACCGTTTTCCTAAATAGCGTTTTTCGGACTCAGAATCCCTTGAAACATAAAAATCTGAAGAAATTGTTTTTGTTTTGGCTAATTACGTAATTTTCCTTTTTGAACATGATTATCAATCACAGGCTAACAAACAATGAATCGAATTTGTTCAGAAAGCGAAGAAAGAAGAGTGAAAACTTTGAATTTGGATGATAAGAGTACTGTTTGGTTAATCACCTGGTAGCGAGGGCGACCAACAATCGACGGAAATACAGCGCGGGGAGCGTCATCCCCAGCAAAGCCAGCTTTACACATTCCGGACCCATTATCTACCACAAGCGCAGCAACGTCGTCGTCACACATTTTGTTCGCGCACTTGTACCAAAACCTCAACGATTCCAAAAATTCAACGACAATTTCGTCAATTTAACTTCGTGTTTTAATTTTTGCAGTTATTTAGACGCCTGCGTTGTGTATTTAAACTCGGAATTTTAATATGCGGTTTGTAAGCGATCGCGGACTAGTTAACTACAGGTTTAGCCGGGCGAAGTCGCAGTGGGTTTTATATGATGGAAGCATCGCGGGGCCTGCTGGTTGGTGGGGGAAGCAAACACTCGGTCTTTGGAGCATATCGAGCTAATTACTGTCGGATCCGCAAAAGGCGAATCGCCTGGTTCAAAGTCAACAGCGTGGCCGAGGGAGATGACCGAGCCGCCTCCTACACCGCCTTTCCATCTGTAACCGAACGACTTTCCACGGGAACCACTTGGATGAAAAATTGAACAGAAGCTTCATCGGCTCGAATGGTGCAGGAGTGGAGCAGAGCGTGTAAAGAACAAAACTGTACGTGGGACTTTCCTTTAGCTGATCAAACTCAGATTAGCACTTGTGGAAAAATTGAAAACGCTAAAGAAGTATGAGTCAAGTTTCTCGGGGAAGTCAACTCTTCACGCTTGCCTTCAACAACAACAAGAGAAACATACGAAATCCTAGAAGCGTGGGACGTATTGTAGACACCTAATAGGCCTACAGCTGGGCCAAATCCCTGTGGATCCAACGATATGTACACCCAATAACACGAAGGTGCTCTAAGTGGAGGGTGAGGCAAATCCTGAATAAGTCCGTCGTCGCTAAACTCACCAACAAGAGTGTTACCAGCATACCAGTCAAACTACACGGGTAACAAGCAATACTGTTACAAACTCCATGTGGAAAAGGTAACATATCTTAATTTTTACCTCTTTCAAAAATGTCTATTGTGGAATTTCTCCGCCAGTGAGGTACTACAGGTTGTCAAACGATCCTCTTATGTCAATGAGAACTGCTATGTTACATTGCTACCATGTAATTGGCCTGTACCTGAAAGGAAACAGTGCAACTCAACTCGTGCTCCTAAAGAGATGCAAGAAAAACTAAATATCCTATCATCAATACGCAGCTTTGGCAGCCACAGGCTCTTTCTTGAGAAGTAAGACAAGTACATGGTTGACATTTCAGCCAACACTTCCATTCCCTCAACGCTCGCATGGTTTACTCACTGCGAGCAACTAGCGAAGCATGTTGGGGGGGGGGGGGACACTGCCCTCGCGTGGACGGCCATTGTCTATGGCAAACTTACAAGCGATCAGAATAAATTACTAGCCCTAGCCTAGAGAGCTACTGTTCTGTGGACCACCAAAACCTACAAGAAGCACACCAAGTGATCACTGCCTAGTTACGCGTTGATTTGGCCATTGAGTGTATAGCTGCATAGCATGCAAGGAAAATTTGAATGCTCGTCGAAGGGACGTGACACCTACGAGTTTTCCCCTGACACCCGAGAACGTTTTAGGAGAAAATGGGACCATTTGACGAGCGCCTCACGATCCCTCTCTTGCCTGAAAGAAGGAAACAAGAAACCGTGTGCTGCTCAATTATACTTCCTCCAACAGCGAGCAATGGTTGTGGGGTTAGTAAACTTGCCACCCAAGTAAATAGTTAGATCAAGGTGAAAACTACATTAAGAACTCTTCCCAGATGTTACGGATTCCCCAAGGTCATTCCTTCGCATGAGCAACAGCTCTCCGCCCAAATATTGGCTAAATGATAAGTTGCCATAACCCCAGGTATCTAGGTTCAATGGATGCTGAGTGAGTGCTGATGCTTGAGCATGCTAGCAAACCACAACCTGCATGATATTCATAAGCGTATGATAGAAGCGTCTTCATGAATCACAATATTCTGTCTGAGGGTTCAGAAATGGTCAATATGAGAAGAAGCAAAGAGACCCATTTAATTTCTGCGAGTCCAGCCACCCGCCAGGGAGCTCTAGTTGAATCTATTTGAATCCACAATTGTTGCTATGCTGTGTCTGGAGATGTCAGTGTTGCTGTCCAATGTTTTGTCTGCTGTAGAAAGAAGGCTGAGAGGTTTGCATTATTGCTAATGAGACTGATTGCAGTTGCCTGATGTGGAAAATAAGCTAGGTCGTTCTGTCACCTAGCGACTATTGGTATTGAGACGAGTCGTGCCTCTGGTATGAGAGTAGTTGCATTTACACACGGGTGAAGCCTGAAGTGGTATGCAGAACCACAGTTACGAATTTCTCAATTTTGTGGTGGTGAGTTGGGGAAGTGAACTCGCCCAGATGGACAGACTCATATTGAACAGTTGGGGGCACTAAGTCAATCAACCTACTTCTCCAGCCTCGAGTGCCCACAGTCTAATAGGTGCTATATGAAGGACTTGGTGGCCAGGAGGGACTTTGCGGTCTGTGGAAAGGCTGTCACATCTCCACCCCACCACTCCTATCACTAGGTGATAACCCATTCTTGGGCAAGTATGAGGTGCTGCTCAACAGACTGCTTTCAAAGCAACATTGGAGGGCCTCACCCTCTCATACGAGTGAAGTGACATCGTCTTACTGGACTCTTGCACCACGGCTAAATCAATGAGAAGAGCAATGGAGGTAAGGGGAGTGCCTGCAATCAAGAGCTGCTCCTGGGGGGTTGAAGAGGGCTGCCCACAATATTGTCGAAGTAATATCCCCCTGTGCATACGACCATGATCCCCATTTTCACACCTTGTCACGACGACCCTGTTCTTAGAAAGGTGTGCTTGCACAGGTTGGATAGGAGGGTGAGATCACGCAGGGACCCACACAGTGTTGACGTAGCGTAGGACTGCTGAGGCAGTAAGGATACGATTATGTTGTCTCCCGGGAGCACCAGATAGCATCCTCAGTTTGATGCTGCGGAATGCTCCCAAACTGATGATGTTGTATTGCCTTTTGAAGAGCGACAACAGGCGCCGATTTCCACTGCCCATCCTGCCGACAGTTATTAAATTACGTTAAGGAGACCTCAGGAGATAGTCCATTCAACCTTCTTCAACATTTCGCTCTCAATCTCATCTGACTTGGAGTATCGTTAGGCTTTAAGGTTGGAACAGCCCTGCTGAAGTACACAATTGAATGCCTGGTTCGATCGGAAATTTAATGACCAGAGTTCGTAGGACAGGAATAAGTGCCCTACAATTAAACTACTTGATTACACATCTTAAGGTATCGTGGGAAATTATTGCGAGATAGCGAAATCACTCGCTAAATTTGAACGAATCTGCTGTTCCGCGTCGTCTATACAGCTTTGTTTGATCCGAGCTGCTTGAACACGACTAATTGATGACTTTTGATCAACAGCCGGCCAACCGGCAGTGCCTCGTAATTAAAACGTCTGGATCTTAATTGGTCGTATTAAAGTAATGAAAGCTGAATTCAAAAGCGCAGCGATCTGATTCATTTTGAATGCCCGCGAATTCTAATTAGTTCAGCATCGGAGAGCTCTGCTTTGAGAAAGAGATCTGTACCGAATGTTCGTAGGATAACAACCTTAAGGGAACCTAGTTCAGTTCAACTTGGGACTTTTCTTTTTTCCTTTTTTTTTTGTCCCTTATATTTCTGTACAAATATAATAGTGTTTCCGATTCCGAATCGAACGGGATGTATTTTGGACTTGCAAGAGTGCGTCAAGCTGTGCAAGAGAAAACAAATGGTGTAGGTAATGATTTGCAGCGTTTTTTCTGTCCTCGAAAAAAACTTTTTGTTTCAGATTATTTATTTTTTGAAACGATTGCCATTAACTCTCTAAGCCAAAGTGAAACGAGAACCTCACCAAAATTAGTTCGTGAGTACAGAATTTTAGTACGTACACTACTTCGATAAGCAGTCTGCTGACAGTCTTCTCAACAGACTTCCTAGGCGGTCAATTATCTAAGCGCGATAATGAAGCGTAATGAAGACACCTTATTATTCCGAGATCGTAGACTCCGTGGGCTAAGACAAGGACTGAACCGCCAGTTTGACGGGAATCACTCGAAGCTGTGATGAACAAGTTGCAGCTATTGCAGAATCGTGACTACCGATATTGTCCAATCATGGAATTGCGCAGGGCACTGTAAAAGGGAAAGGCGGAGAGTCGGTTGATGATCACATATGTAAGCGTATATAGTATGTATACCAATTTATATAAATGTATGGCATGTGTACAGAAATCTAAGATACCTTCATGAAAATCGATTTAAAAGTATAAAAATCCCATTGCTAATGTGATTCATTCATTACTGTTCAAAAGGTGAATGTATCCATTCCAGCTATAAGTGTGGTAGCAGGGTTACAATTGTTTATCTTTGATTATTCCAATGGTTCCAAATTCATAACAGAGTCCAATGACCTTGTGTCTAAAGTTCCACGCCACTAAACGAATAGACGGTTGAAAATTGAATTACTAAGAAAGCAGTCTTCTCCGGAGAGCTCCGTTTACTCTTCACCTTTTCACAGGTTTCTAAACAGAGCGTGGCCTCGGATATGCAGGAAACTCCCCTTTCTATTGCAGCTTCTCCGTAACTAATTGGCTCCTCTCATTAGGTTCTAAGCGTGGCTTGGCTGTACGATGAATCTCAGCAACCGTTTTAGCTGCAGGAGGCCTATGAACAGCTTCTTACCATTCACCTCATTTTACTCTTATAATGATTTCTGCGCTGCATTCCTCAAATTAAAATATCATAAGCTTAAAAAATTACGAATCATCGTTCTTTTGTTAAAAGTTTTAATTTACCTATACCCGAGGGCCTGATTCGCAGAATGGCTCGCAATCAAGAATTCTATCCATGCATATAAGCAGTGGCAGACAGGAAAACACTCTTGAAAGAGATGAACCGCGTCTCTGTCTCAAAGGTTGCAAGAACACTCGTTTCAGTTGACAAGCCCATTGCACAGTCTATTAGTTCTAAGAAGTACTTGAAACGCGAAGTGGTTAAAATTTAAAATATCTGGTGCGACGCATCACACAAATTTACGTACATATCCTTTTGCTACTAATCTCATCAATTTTTCACTCAGTGGCAGCTATTAATGTTCCATCATTTATACTGATGCTCTCCTTTACGCCACAACCATTATGGAGCAAATATTTCACAGAAGATTTGAGAAGGATAGCGTGCACCGTTTTAGAGTTAACGGGTCGAATCAGTGAAAATTGTAGTAAGTGGCGGGGGTTACTCCTAATTCTTTCATAGGCATTATTAAACGTTGTGTAGATTCTTCATTGGAGTACAACGCTGTTTTTATAAGCGACCAATAGAGCGGACTTTATGAGGAAAATATCTGGTGCGTTGCAACGCACAACTTTCCTTAGCTCTACGTCAATTCACTTTCTAACATTCCAGCGGAGTTTATAAGGAAAAACCCGCGCTAAACACGCTTTTCGTCGAAAATTTTGATAATTTATTGTGCTGCTCTCGTCATATTCCCACGGATGAAAATTTTATGGTATAGTTTCCTTATTGAGAGCTATCGATATGAACAATTTAATCAAAACCGTTAGAGCCGTATTTGAGAAAAAAAATTTGGTGTTTTGATCACTATGATAACTATAGTTAACTTTCGGTGGATTTAGCTGATATCGTTATTTTGGCGTCCCATGGTAACCTGTAGGCTAGACATCATGTTTCAGCTGATTTGGTACGGTGGTTTTCTCTAAAAAACCGCGCTAAAATCGATTTCTTCGAAAGTTTTGGTTATTTATCGTGCTACTCCCGTCGTGTTCCCACAGATGGAAATGTCATGGAATCATTGTCATATTGAGAGCTATCAATATAGAAAGTTTAATCAACATCTTTAGAGCCATTTTTGAGAAAAAAAATATTTGGTGTTTTGATCACTATGATAACTATAGTTAACTGTCGAAAGATTTTGTCCAAACCTTCATGTTGGCGTCCCATAGTATCCTGCGGGCGAGATCTCAAGTTGGAGTGGATTTGGTACGATGGTTCTCTCTAAAAATCGTCCACAGACACACACACAGACCATTATCCCAAATAGTGTTTTCGGACTAAGGGTGGTCTGAAACATAAAGATCTGAAGAAAACTCAAATTTTTTTTTTCAGCCGATTACATAACTTTCCTTTCTACTTCGTAGAGCAAGGAAAGTAAAAACTACGCTAAAATCTATTGATAATTTACTGTGCTGCGAACATATTCCCAAGGATTGGAATCTGATGGTATTGTCGGGTTGAGTTGTTGTTGAAGTCGTTTTTGGCACCAAACATTTTTGGTGTTTTATCATTATAATAACTATAGTTAGTTTTTGGTCGATTTTGTTCATACCCTTATTCTGGGTCCTCTGGTGACCTGCACGCTAAATATAGAATTTGAGCGGATTTGATCTCGCCATTTAGCCCAGGCACATGCTCAGCATTCGCCGAACCCAGACATCTGGAGGTACGGCAGATTGTCATTTAGCCAGTCTCCCGATGAGGAGCTGTTGCCACATGGGTTACTCTGTGGTGTTATGACCCGGATGAATCCGTACCATCTAGGAATTCTCAATCTGGTTGCCCTCCTTCACTTTTATTTGGGTACCAAGTTTCAAAGGGACAGATCAACTGTGGCCACACAGTTTTTGTCATAACCTTCTTCTCAAACTAGGAGTGTTTAGGCCCTCATGGTAGGACATGGCCTCCACAGTTAAAGTTCCTGCCCCTGCCTATATAAACTAGTGATATTTATTTATTTTGTACTAATATATTTTCTTTTTTGTATTAAATGTAACAAGTAAAATATGGTGATGGTGGTGTGGTGAAGAACAAGTCAGCCGTGACAAGTGGTCTACCACAGCCACCATTCCTCAGTATTCGTCTGCCTGGTCTATTTGATGGTCTGAACATTTTCCTTTTATACCAGCTTGAGATTATCTCTTAGCAGGTTGTTCCAATACCAACTACACGTTTCTTGCTGGAGCTCTCAAGGGTAGAAACCGAAGAATAAAGCTGTTAGAAGACTACAACATCGCCAACGACAGGTGGGCCCCACATACAACCGCGGACTTCCACAATTCCTCCTTCAGAAGGCCAGACGATTTGATTGTTTTTCTTTCATTTTTATTTGCAATTTTATTTTACAAGGATTTATTTTTCATTTATTAAATATTGACCCCTAACAAACAGGGAGAAATGGTTATAACCTGGCTTATTCAAAGCTGGAAGGTTTGGTTACTCTTCCAACAACTGTTGCTCACTATTATAGGAACTTCAGCGGAGCAGCAAGCAGTTTCTTGTTTCCTACACATTGAAGGCGTATGACACGCAGGATGGAGACTCTTTGAGAGCAAAGAAGTGGAGCCACTTATTGAAGTCACCATGTCCCATAAGGAATTGGCCATTGGTAAGATGTGCCAGGTGTAATAATAATAATAAGAGATAAAAGAATGAGGTAAACGTGCAGTGCCTGGACCATACAGATCACGATGGCAGTTCACGGCGGAATGCTTCATGATAACAGTTCTCAATAACAGTTGATGCCGTTGACCTAATGTCGATATAAAGGAAAGAGAAGTACATACGAAGTGCAACGTGACTCTGTAGTCATTCCAAATGTAAACAGATATGGTAAATTATAAATAGCACCCACCTTGGTTTTTAGGGGTCTGAAATTTTTAGGTGGGGGGGGGGGGTTGATGTATTTTGGCTGTAACATTTGATGACGTCTTGTTTTGCTGCCGCCAAATGTACCCAAAGAGGTATTAGTCGAATTCCTCCTTACCCCTACACTCACATGATGGCCTAAGCGGAGGAGGTGGTAATAGCTCACAGAAAACACTTAGGTGAACACTTGAACGCCAACTCGAGAACTGAGGGATACCAACGAGTCATTGGCGAAGCGTGGGATGATACCATATTCGAACAGTTTGATTCCATAGGTCTACAGTTAAACATTCATTTCACCTTGTTTCATTCAACGACGGTAGAACGAGCTGGTCAGGGAACAGCTGAAAGTAGCAGCTCTCGTCGAGTGAACGCTACGGTCCGGACAATGTAATTCACCTGTGAGGCGTATGGTCCGGTAACTGAATTTATACCCCGCAGTTCATTCGCAATCGAACGCAACTCCACAGTCAAGTTATACAACGCACCTTTCCTTGAGGGCAGGTTTCGGAAATGTCGGTTCAGGTTATACAATGAATTACAACTGTCTTCTAAATATCTATTTAACTCGGGTTGTTAAGTTCAAAATTGTTAGGATTCGAGAACTTTAATCCAGTTCAACACAGCTTGATGACCCGTGTTAATGTAGTACTGGTTTTCGATAGCTAGAATATTTCCTTGTGCCGTTGTAGGTTGAAAGGAATTATACAAGTGGTGTGATACAGGAGCTTGGATGAGTTCGAATTTCAAAAGTTATGGGTACGAACGTTTGACGATGTCATTAGATTGATTGATGGACAAGTTTAGCAATCAGTCGAAACTATACTGTAGCCGATACTACAAGACCGCTCGTTCGAATGAGGTGTGTTGTCAACCTTTTATTTGACTTAGATAACGATGTTATCCGTGCAACCCCATTTTTCGGAGTTAACCGCTAAAAGGTCCCACCTAAATTATTCTGTAGTATGTTTTTATGGGTTGAGGAATACACAATCCCATTCGGAAATACTGTTATTACTGATATTATCGCTTTGGTTGACACTTGTGGAATGAAGTTGAGAGCAGATCACGACAGGTACTTGTTAAGTTGAAGTGAAAGATCTGCCACGTTGTATTGAGCTTCCCACGTACTGTTGCATGGACTCATGGAATCGATTGATAAATAAAAAATAATTGAACCCACGTTTGTGGACCTACAAACAATTCATAATATCTAGGGCCTATTCACGTAACTCCTGTAAATAAAATCAAGAAGATTGAAGTGAGGAGTCAAGGCGGTGACGTGGGTTGAGGTTGAATCACAATATCCAGGCCCTGACGTTACGCGTAGATAAGGCTTTGATGATTTGGAACTATTAGTTAAAACTGTTATTGCTGGCCTGGCGCTAGAGCTCTACAATGAATTGAATCACTAACAACTGACCTGTGGAATTAAACTGTTCACCCCCTGTCAACTGTCCTTCATCTCTCAGTTGCATATTGCCCTCGTTGACTGCCCATTTTCGACGTGGGTCCCCACATTTCCTTCACCTGCCCTTTTCACTTTTTCTACGTTTCAACCATCCACGGATAAGCAAATTAATACATCTTTCATTCATCGCTAGACAAGGGAATGCTCTCTGAGGGTTATGGATTCAGTGTAAAAATGTCAGTTTCATCTCAGACTGGTATGCTTGTCCTGGTGCATGCATGAAATAATCCACAGAAGCTGGTTTGCAGTATGGGTTTGATGGAGATGTCGAATGGCCACAACTCCAAACATTCCATTCATAAGGAGTGGTGGTTTAACTTAAGTTGTATAACGTGTGGGGTGAGTCTTGCATCAAATTTTGCATTGAGTACATGATATTTTGGAACTAACATGTTTTAAAGTTGATGCCACTAAGGGACTGCTGCTACACATTTCTGTTGGGTAACTCTATTCATATTTCTTTTGATTTCAGGTTGAACAATGATATCTAATTTAGATCGGGACTTCGAATTTCCGGCAGAGCTTCTGGTTCAGCCACAGGCTCTCATCGGGTTTTCTGGGCTTGACCCACTCAACAACGCCATCCACAGGTCCATTTGGGACGCTTTCAGTGCTAATCGACGCCCTGACCGGCCACCAGTTCAATTCAAATTGTTAGCAGCCTCTCACGAATTTCCATGCCCCAAACCAAAAAAGACCTATGACCAACACATTCCAAAGGGAATTTTAAAAAGAGGTTGGATGCACAAGCACTTGACTCAAATCCCTTCAGTCGTTGTCGTTTTCTCTGATTTGGATTGGGATGATCCTCATTGGGAAGAAAGGAAGATGGAATGCTCTTCGCGGGTTCAGTCGATTCGAGCAACTCTGCAGGGAAGAGCGACAAGAGTGTGTCTAGTGTTAATTCAACACAAAATACCCAACCCAGCTATTGAAGACTCTCAAGCGACTGAACGAGCAAAGGAAATTTTTCAAGCTGCTGAACTGAGCAACAAATCCCTATACATTCTCCCACATAGTGACCAGCCCCTTGGTTTTACTGCCAAACTTGAAGTGGCCTTTTATGACTTGGCTAAAAACTACTACCAACACGAAATTCGACTCATTAAAGGTCATCGTGAGAATTTGAATAAGAAGAACCACCAATACCTTTATGTTAGGCACCATTTCAAAATTGGCTTTTTTTTAGAGCTCAGGCAAGAATTCTCTTTGGCGCATTGTAATTATGAAGAGGCTTACAGTAGCCTTTTAGAGGCTCGACTGTCGGACACAAATGAATTCGAAGTGAAAACCATTGCTGGATACATCAGTTACAAAGTGAGCCGTGTACTATTTGCACTGAGTCGACCCCGTGATGCTATATCCCATTTTCGAGCGCACATTGGCCATTACAAACACAAAACTGGTCACGCTCTTCTCATATTCCAACATTATGCTTGGCTTTCAAAACAGTTTAGTGTTTTCGCCGAGCTGCTTGAAGAAATGGCTCATCAAGGTTTGATTCACGTTCAAACTCAACATCCCGGGTTTTATTATAAATCGGCTGCTGCCTATTCAGAGCAAAGGAAAAAATTGGCAGCGGATTTGTGTCGAAATGTAGCTAAATATCCAGAACCAGATCCTCTTGGGAATTGGGACAAATTGGAATTTTACGGGCAACGACCATGGAGGCCGTGTCAATTAAGTGCAGAGCCTCTCGATCCTGAACTGGAGCGCCAAGGGATTCAAGCGATACAGTACAATGAGTGTCACAAAGTGGATCAATCAGCAGTGATCATTGGACTTCTAGGTAATGCTATTTCACAGTTCAAAAAATACAAATGTCCGAGAATGAGGCGGAATCTTGTTGTGCAAATGGCGGACGAATATTATGAAGCGAAAGACTATGGTAAGTCGTTGACTCTCTTGACACATATGCTGTGGGACTACCGTGTTGAGAAGTGGTTTAAAATTGTTGACACTTTACTTGTTAAAGCTTTAGCTACGGCTTTCTTGTCAGCTGCAGTTTCTGAGTATTTGAATTTGTGTTTAGAAGCTGTTTCTAGGTCGCAACCTTCGGAAGCTTCTCGGGTTATTAATAATTTGATCTTAGTTACAAATGGGGGCGTACCCCAACCGGAACCTAACCTATCAATGGTTGAAGTAACTTTGGCGCAGCAAAAATGGTCTTCAGCTCGTTCAGAGTCGCCTGCTGTAGTTGTCGACTCTTCATTGTTTATTCCACCGATTCAAATTAAAGCTGCCATAATCGTTCATGAATACAACCAATTGACAATCCGCCTCCTTGTCAGATCTCATCTTCCTGTACCAATACACTTCTCGTCTTTCAAAATTTGTTTATCTCGACCTGGTTCTCAACAAATAACTGAGCACCTGGTCGCCACTTCATCATCAATCTTAGTTCCTAACGAGTTGCTTACGTATTATGGCAACACTGTGCCAGCAATTAATGATGCAGGTGAAATGGTACAAATTTCCTCTATACAATTAGCCATTGGGTCTATCGTCGGGAGAACTGTCATTCTTAGTTTCAATGGGTCTGGCAACGACCCAAATTCTACGTACCCGGAATTGATGTTCTTCAGACAAGTCAAAGGGGACGATTTGGAGTTTTTAAGATTCAAAACGTGCCTTTCGGCAGTCATTTCTCGCAGAGAGCCTCGTATAACCCTCAAAGCCACTCACGACAGTCCAGCTCTCCTTCATGAATGGTACCCAATTCGAGTGCTTCTGGATTGCCAAGAAACGTTCCCCATCTCAGACGCCTTCCTTCTTTTCAATTTGTCCCAGAAGTCTGATCAGGAAGTTGTTCAAAATACTGAGTTCAGTGACTGTGATACATTGATGTCATTTCCCGTCAACATCAAAGTGGATGTGAATGAAAATAAATATGATAAGTGTTTTTTCATTAAATGTGAAACGTTTGCAGCAAGGCAATTGGACATTCGCTTCAGTTATGTAATTGAAGGACATTGCTGCATTATTGAGACAGTGGTTAGTTTTGATGTTATTGCATCATTTGTACACTCTGTTGAGTATCAAACGGTGACTAATTCTGTTTTAGAAGAAGTTTTCACTAACGACCCATTTAAAATTCGTAATACTATAAGGAGTTTGTCCCCATGGCCTATTTGTGTGCATTCAGCCAAAGTACAGTTGGTCGATTTTTTGAAAAGTGGAGGAGCCTGGTCAAGAAGGGCTGGTGAGTCTGTTTATAATTCTACATTGAAGTGTCAATTGGAGGGTGTCACATTGAACGAGAAAGAATGGGCCGACGATGTCACTTATGTCATTGCCTCTGAGCATTCTCAAACTCAAAACATGTCTCTAGGCTCATTGACCTTAACTTGGTCAAGAGCGGGGGAGAGGCAGAGCATTAAAACGACCTCATTGACTGCTCCTCTCCCTGAAATCAAAGTTGTCAAAACTCACCTCAGCATTGAAATAGATTCGCCCAGAAGTGGAATCCTTCGTGACTTATATCCCATTCGCTATCTACTCAACAATCATTCAGGACACCTTCTCAGTCTTCGTGCTACAGTTGACTCGTCAGAAGACTTTCTCTTTGCGGGCTCCAAAGAGTGTGACTTCTACCTTCAACCGAACACGACTAAAGAGTTCGAGTATAATTTGATTCCACTGCACTTGGGAGATGTGAAACTACCTGAGATCAAAGTTCAGCCATTGGATGCCGCGCGGCTCAACACTATTGTCAGAGGTGGTGCTCCAGAAGCTGTCTTCATCTTCCCACAGTCCCGACATTTAATTAAAAGTCCAGTAGAAGACTCTAAACATCTCATGAAAACTGTTTGACTTGAACTTATTTTGAATGTAGTTCTGTTATGCATGTGTTACCAAATCAAAACTTTGTCTATTAAAATAAATGTGTTGTCTTACGTTGGAAGGCTGGGGTAGTAATACACAGTCGTTTTATACTGAACAGTAATTATTCTTAATGAAGGAATCCTTCATCCCTTAAAAACCTCATAACATTTTGCGTAGTTCTCTCAGTATTGAACCGGTTCAAATTGAAATTGGCAGATTATTCGTCTAGTCACAAGTAAAGAGGTCTCAATCAATCTGACGATCAAACTAATTGCTTTGGTATTGTTATATAAAATCCATGTGTGAAATATACTGATAATTTTCTATTAATAACTATAGTTTGGGGTTTTGTGGCTTCCCTGAACTTGAATCACTGGATAAAAGCAATGAACGATCTCAAGTTTTAAGTTCACATCACAATACGAGGAAGTGCATACTAGCTGGATTAGTCTCTTTCTCTCTCTCTGACATGTTTTACATAGCTTCCATACTGATCCCTGCAATTGACTACTAATATTCATTGGATCAAACTTACTGTTCCAACGTTCATGTGCTGAATCATGTTGAGTCAGTAAGTGTTATGAGGTTGTACCTAAGTATTGCTCATGTTGTAAGCGATATGTGGAGCAATGGAGAACAACTTGTTACTCTGCAAGTTTCCCCTAACAATAACTTCCCATTCTTATTACCTGAGTAATCGTTGAGAATTTGGTTAAACGCCTTTTAGATCAACTCTCTTCATAGGGCAATTTAACAGAGTTATGGGCATTGTGGTATTTATTTGTAGTACCGCAGTATTCTACGCTCATTATTCAAAACAACTTATGAATCGCTTTAATATTGCATTTGGTACATTTAAACATCGTATTACATATTATTGAGTACACCAATGGATATTTTAGGAGTGGGTATGAATACTAAGTCACAGCTTGACCACAATCGGCTCTAAATTAATCGTTATTGTTTGAAATCTTATCAGAAGGCAACTAAAACCATCACACTGGATGTACATGGCTACGGTACTTCAGTGGTACTCGTACCATAACCTTTTGATATGCAGAAATATTATTGGTTACCCATAGTGCCACACCCAGTTTAATTTTTGTTCAATGTCAAAGGAAGCAGGGCAAAGGAAAACCGTATGGCCTATTTGGAAGCTGACTGGTAAGGAAGATGAGAGCTTTCAATAGGTATCATGAGGGGAGACAGTGTTCCTCATGGCTGCAGTCCCTTCGACGGTAGCTCCTCCCCTCTTTATCTCAATGTTTGCAAATGCACACAGTATTTTGCCCTGTCCATAATGAGGAGGTAACCCTCATAAAGCCACCTTGTAAGTGCCCCTTTAATGGTTTGGATTATAATTAGTCTTCTTAAAAGTTATGGAGCAGTAAGATGTAATGGGAGTGTTTTTTTTTCTTTTAAACACTTAACCAGGAATAGGAATCACGACGAAGTCCGCTCATGAGTGTCAGATGACTTGCTTACATGTATGACCTCCATAGCATTGTTAAATTGGCAAACAGATTGTTTGCTCTCGGTTAGCAAATACCATTTAGATGAGATGAGAGTTTTAATAACCCTTGATGAGTTTATGAACAAACTGTATGAGTTGATGACGTAATGACTTCTGTTAATAGGTCAATCGCTTAATCGACTATGTCCGGGATGTAGTACACCTCAAAGGAAATGTATGGTTAATTTTGAGTCGTAGGCCTGCATTCTGGAAGAATCTACATCAAATGGTACTTTGCTACCACGTATGTATAGCTATCAGTGGCTGTGGTGAACCAGCTCTTACTGGCATTGCTGCCTCATGGCTGTCTGCCATCTACGACACATTTTGCCTTCAATGCGGTGTGAAAAAATCAGTGTTTTGCACAAAAATTCAGTTTCCGACTAGTTGTGTTGGCCTACTCGACAATCCGATCGGATGAGGCCCATTAATGTTATAAGCAAAAAATGATTAGGGCAGGAAATGTTGGCAGTTCTAATTGTAACTACGTCGCGTTAGGTATTCTGATGAAAAACAGTGATATTACAGTAAATAAAGTGAGGCAAATTTTATTACTTGAAGAAACTCTTGGAACTATATTGTCGTTCCCTGCACTGCCCCCCATCACAGTCCAACCACTCGTAATATCATGTCAATTGCCTAGCGTCGCCTAGAAAATGTCAATTTTCATTGTTCTGTTGTAGTCAGGTCATGTTTCGTATCGTTAACTAGTCTTTTTCCACGCTGAATCGAATGGGATGTGTCTCAGAGGTGCCCTACAAACATTTTCGCTTCCTGGATTGTTGTTTTAGCCGTGATATACTCTTAATATTTTTCGAAGTTGGATTGAATAGGATAAGTCGCAATCATGCTTCGCAAGAGAGTAATAAACCGTTGCTTAATACTTTGCTGCGTTTTAAAACCATTTCATCGCTGCTGCACTCGTATCGCATCTTTTTTTTCTTGTTAAATAAGAAGCAATTGAGAAAACCCCACCTGCTGCCTCTTGTGTGTGCGTACATGAGTTGCCGCATGTCCACCCAGTTCCACCTGGAGTGTATGTTCCCTGATGTGATGTTCCCACCATTCTCACACAAAACGCAAGACAGCCTTGCAACCACATCTTGCTGTAGCTGAGGCACCTTAAGTACTCTGAGTATTGCATCATTTCACTCCATCGACGCCTCATTTACTTTTGTGCTCTCTTACTGAATACTTGTTTGTTGCTCAGTAGCAGCACTAAATCGTACTTTAACTTTTGTGAACTAAACAAAGTTTGATCGAAAATCGAATTGAGATTTTTTTATCCATCGTGTTAAGACCGTTGTTCTAAAAGAAAGTTTTGTAATCAGAGGCTCTGATACGGTTGATACTTAATGACAGCTCACAGTTTCAACCATTGTATAACAATGACTGGTAGGTTACTACTATGAGGGTGATTACACTAAAAACGCATGTTCAAAGGTAACTGACTCAATCACAAACTGTTAAAACACAACAGAAAATATATTTTTGAAACATTATGAAGAAATATGCAACAACAGATAGGGATGAACAGAGGGATTTGTGAGGCAGTACTCACAATTGTGGTAAGAATTTCCCTTCATTTTTTCCTGATATAATCTCTGGCGATGTCGATACTCTGTAAATCGAAAACACAAACCAAATTATCTTTATGTTAGTAAAAAAAGAATCCACACAAGCCCTGCCTTAGTATTTGTCGTGCTTTTCAAAAGCAGGTAGAGGGAGCATGCGATTAGTGCGATTGAATTGGTGTGTACTGCCTAACTTCAATTCAAGTATTAAATTTAACATACCTGTTTGGTGGGTCTTCTCTGGCTGGCAAGATCCTCTGGGCATGCGCTTTCAATGTAAAAACATCATCTCACCAACCAGAGAAGACGGACCCACCAAACAGGTGTGTTAAATTTAATATTTGAATTG
This sequence comes from Pachypeltis micranthus, assembly GCA_020466155.1. Classification (NCBI taxonomy): domain Eukaryota; kingdom Metazoa; phylum Arthropoda; class Insecta; order Hemiptera; family Miridae; genus Pachypeltis; species Pachypeltis micranthus. Next base: position 50,731,721 of record CM035770.1, on the reverse strand, counting down.
AAATTAGGCAGTACACACCAATTCAAGTTAACAAACAGGTACGTTAACTTTAATCATTTACCTACTGGCAAAATTAACCCCACAGTCACCCTCAGTGACTGTAGTCTAGTGGTTAAGGACGAAGATCCGATGAAACTTGGGTATAGGTTCAGAACTCAGGATAGCTGTAATTATTGCCTTAGTCAGCAGGCCTCTGACATTGAAAAGCCCTAGTAATATTAACAACAGTACCCTAACTAAGCTCTGGTAGAAAAAACCTACTACATGTATGCCCTTTGTGACATGCAAACTTGAGCCAGCTGGTAAAAAAAAGGCAGTGCACCCATATGCACAATTTGTACAAATTTGTAATATGAACGACAGTTTTTAAGCAAATTGGAAGGTTTAACTTACTCGCAGTCTATGAATACATCACAGCATTTTTGGATCTATCCATTTCAATGCAACAAATAGATACATCTGGTTATCGCTTTCACAAATTTTACATACGTCATAGGCAATTGGTCACTAGGAGCCGCCACTCTTAACTAACACATCAGTTCAAGGTGTCAGTCAAAATGTGAATTTGTAATCAATTTTTCTGGGTTTCATAGCGTAGACAGCGTCTTCTCACAACCGCTTTCAATTTCTTTAGTGACCTCTACAACGCTTTCCCATCCTGATTCTTTGTGATTATTCCATACCAAGTTCAGGAGTATAAGCAGGCTAGGAGCTTACATTCTACATTTTACTTTCCAATTTCCAAAGAGTACGAGAAGTATTGCGAATGTGACGAAAAAATGGGATTCTCTTCAGATCTTACCTTTCGAGGCGTACTAAAATAAGGTTGATTTTTATGGGAGGGGGTTTGCATTTTATATCACAAACTGCTTTAACGATTTTGATTAACCGTTCAAATTATATCCGACTGATCAGCACCCAACTTTTCGTAAGTATAAATATCTCTGTGAAACTTCAGTGATCAGAGATATACGCCTACAAAGCGAAAATATGGGTTTAAATGCCTTTAACGATTTTTGCCAAACTACGCTAGACAATACTTCTCTGTAAGTGTTCTTCTGACAGTCATTTGAACAGAAATTCGAGAAATCTGAAGTTCCATTACTCACGTTTCGAGGTACAATCCAATCGAGAGACCTAAGCATTACCCACATCAAAGACACAACGAGGAGAAATGGCCACACCCCACTTTTCCAATAGCTGCAATAAACGACTTGATTAACAACTTACTTTATCAGTACATAAAAATGGGAATACGTTTATTTTTTGTTATGCAGCCATAAGAAAAGAGAAAAAGAATTGTAAGATTCTAATGAACAGGTTGTAGCATGTGTTTTTTTATGTCAGCTGATAATTTTAGAGTTTCCAGTTTTCAATTCCTACGCGTGCAGGTTTTTTTTGAAGGGTACGTACATCTATTGCATTGTCTGTTGGTGAGATTTCATGGTAATGAACACCTTTCTGTTGCATAATGCCACAGATGCAACCATAACAATGGCCATTTTAGCATCTCCTGGCGACTGTGCCTACAACACATAACGCAGTTTGGTGATGCCGAGAGAACCAGAGGCGACTTCTTCGTCAGTGACGAACCTTTACAAGCTGGTCAAATCGTTGACGGTGGAGAGAAAACATGGCTGGTTTTTTTTTACTCGGGCGCCCAACTTGAAGGCCTTGTCAGGCATTTTCTCGTGTGGTTTTGAACCGAGCAGTGAGCCTATTTGGTGTGGTCGTTCGCCGTAAAATGCTCATTCAATTTTAGAGACTAGCAAAGAGAATGCTGTCACGGCGCATGAAATTGCAGAAACTTCAACATAAATTTCTGATACCTGGACTGTTGATTCAATGCTTGAACTACTATCGCTGCAAAAGGTGTCATGAGCGAGTTTCTGGTTTGTCCTATAGGTTTTTTTGTGATAACAACAGCATAGACATTTATTATACCGCATAACTGCGATATTCAATGATCCTAGCACAGTGGTCGATAATTGTATTATTATTATTTCGTTTCGGTTGCTACAGATGCGCCAGGGGCACAGATGAGAATAAAGATAGTTTAGTGAGATTTTTCCAACTTTCGATCACCTATCTGTCAACTACTATCTTCTAACTCTTTGAACACGCATGCTTTGTTCATTCCTTATTCCTTTTTAACTTCGGAGACCCCAACATGATTAAGGAGCAGGGAGATCACAGGCCTAGGAGCAGAGCAAATGCGAATGCCGCCCCTTTGGGAAGTGAACGTTGGGACACAATTCAGAAGGAAGTTGATGATAGACGACGAGAAATTTAATTGTGTCATTAGTAATTGATACATGTGTTTTGACTCAGGTAAGCAACATATTTACTAGCTCTCCTGTATCAGCAAAGTACGAAACATTGATTTGAAGACTGATCAAATGTTTCACTGAGACCCTGCCAGCTCTACGAGAGATGATAAGAGTTGGCGAATAATGTGATAAGCGAAGATCTCCCCAAAACCCTTTGGTTTCAAAATTAGCCAACCAATGTACCCTATTAGTGAGTCAGGATTCGATGAGACGAGATAGAGATTTGACAGGTTGAACATTTTACTGAAAATAACACGTACTTGCTTAGCTGCTTGCCAAGACTGGGATGTGAGAGGTCTAACAGAGAATCGTATACTATTTCTGTCCTCGAAGATACGTTGTACCAATTGTAGCATTCTTTCACAAACTTGTGCCTCTCTTTAGGGGAAACGGAATTCCCAGATTGGTGGTCATCCATTGCATTCTCGAGACCTTCGATAAGAGCTGCGAGAAAACCAGAAAAAATCATGACAGCGAGCATTAACTGAATTCATCACAAGATAATAAAATATTATAAAACCTAGAATAGATTATGTGCATTACTCAATTTTTTGTAGCTACTTCCGTTGTGTTGCGATATAACTTTTATGTTACAATAGCGCAAAGCTCACTCACCAGGTACTGACGGTTCTTTCAGGAAAACTAAATCAGGCCGCAGCACTTCAGGAATACCTCCAACCTTCGTGCAGACAACTTGAAGCCTATAAAGTAAATATGTATAAGTACGGTTTATGTACAAAACTCCTAAGACAACTTACTAAATCACTCACGACGAAATCATGACAGCCAATTTCAATAATAAAATAGAGTTAGAACGATTTTCTGTTTACACTAAACTTGAGTTACAAGTTACATCAATTTCGAATGTTGGACCGAAATCACTAACAAACTTATAATTGGGGTACAAAAGTGGTTCTGTTTTTATGGATCTCGTTGTGCCTTCAATTTTGATATGCTATTTCACCATTTTTGCCCCAAGGTACATGTGTTGGATGTACTTGAAAAATGTGAAATAATCACAAGTAATAGTTGAAATGAGACGATTCTTTAAAGTGTTCCTCCATTGATGGGCTACAGTTTGAGGCTGGAACAGAGATTAGCGATATTAGTGGGAGGGGGGGGGGGGACGTCCTGATTGAATTGAGCTGCCTGACTGCAAACCTTGGTGATCGAGGTACAGTCAGGATTGTCATCCCACAGGCCTCTATTGAGTTAGCGATCATGACAGTCCAGGATATCCAGGCAGCTCTGCAGCCGGAGAGACTGAGGTGTTCTTGATGAAAGCTAGTATGAGAGAGCGATAAGGACTTTGAATGTGTAGACTCTGGGCACAGGGCGGCTTGCCTTGGCAATGGTGTTCTTGTGACTTTTATCAGTGTCTACAACTCTTAAAGACCTGATTGGAGTATTTGAGGGGTAGTTGGGGGAGCTAGGGGACTCCATGAGGGCCATGGGGAATTGACTCCTGGTTTGCGATAATTTCAAAACTGGGGCCACAGTCCGACTCATTAAAGGGCACACAAAGTGGTTTCTTAGTCCTCAATTCCAAGGTAACGATATTTAACAACGTCAGGCAGCATGGAACGACTTCAGACGCCTGAAGGCTGAGTATGCAGCGTTTTACAGTGATCGGTGCTAGACGAAAATATCACGTGACCATCAATTTAGAGGTGGTTCCAGGATTGCTCCCACACTGACCTCTTAAGTAGTGTAGGACATAAGACTGAGGTCCGTGAGTGGCTGTGTTGGACGCTGTCGGATCCTATGCGTCTTGTCAGACGAGCCAATTGGTGCTGCAACGGAGCTGTTCTCCGACATTCGACTGTGTAGGACTGTGAGTAGATTGGTAGGACCGACAATGGCTCCTACAGATAGCCTGTTCTCGTCTCCTGCTGAAGCATTTCTTAACGTTCTTTGAGTTTATTGAAGACCATCAAAAACATAAGTTTGAGCGAATTCATTCAAGTTTATAAACTGTGCAGATGTTTGTGGAGCACCAACGATGCATCCTACAGGAATAGGAATGCGCGACAAGCTACACAAAAGCTTCTTCTACCTCATAATTCCAAAGCAGTAAACACAAGCCTTCTCAGTAAAGCCAGGTGGGCCGTCTCATGAATCACGTGTGCACAGATTGCTCAATAATGGTGGTGAGGTAAGTAAGAGCAATAACTACAGGAACTTTAAGCACTACCACTTTCGAAGTAAAACGTCAAGATAGTTGAGTTCAAAGGAAATTATTGAAAAATCGATTGAATTAGTAGCTACAGCCTTGAATTTTGGGTCGCACCAGATAAGAGAAGGAATGATTCAAATTTGATCGAAATTATTAGATAACTCACCCACAGGCAACAGCTTCGACAATTGCCATGCAATAAGCTTCAGTCAATGAGCAGTTTAAAAAAATGTGGCCCCTGTAATAATAAAATGAATACACAATGATAATTCATTACTGAATAATGCAACAAGCCACGGACTGTAGGTACAGAAAATAAATAACTAGCCGGTTGAGAACTGAGCACACTTGATTGTGGTCTATTTGACCCAACAGAGTGACTCTGCCGTGTAAATTGAAGCGGTCGATTATTTCATCCAAAAGGGACGTTTTTGGACCTCCACCTCCAATTAAGAAATCAACCTAAAACGCGAAAAAATACTAGTTAGCGTCTCCTCAGCTCAACGAAATTTTTTTAATACGTACTATGTGTGTCAGTCAATGCTTGCACATGGTCAAACACGAATGGCACAAAGTGCCTTAAACCTGTTAACCGTACAGATGCTAAATAGTGTCATCTCTTATGCATTATCAACTAAACGGATCTATAAACATCATGTGCGACGCATCATACGACTTTCCTTGGTCCCACGTACGTCATTCACTCTACTCTAGCAACTAATCAAATCTGATTTTCATTCTGTTGATAACGACGTTCTGCATGAAAATGGGTGGTTCCTTAATTTATTGTGCTGCTCCTACTTGTGCCTTGACCATTATTGAGCAATGACAAGAAGTTCATAAGACTGTCTGGTTTCTGTGAGAACGGTCGGGTTCACCGTTTTGGAATAATCGGGTGCGAACTTAAGAAATGGTATAAGTGAAACAAGAGGGGTAGGAGTAGCTCCTGCATTTTGGAGTATCACCTGCATTTTTCTCAAGATTTTAGTCACATTTGAGCGGAGTTTATAAGGAAAAAACTATGCTAAAAACGATTTTCATCGAAATGTTTGGTAATTTATTGTGCTGCTCTCGTCATTTTCCAGCAACAAAAGAGAATTTTATTATGCTGTTGTGTCATTTGAGCTTTGCACACAAAACATTTGAACAAATTCGTTAGAGCCTTTTTCGAGAAAAAAAATATTTTGTGTTTTGATCATTATGATAACTATAGTTAGTTTTAAGTGTATTTCGCTCATACCCTTATTTTGGCGTCACATGGTACCTTTCGGGTCAGATATGAAGTTTGAGCTGATTTGGTTCAGCCGTTTTCGCTCAATGGCGTTCAGACACACACACCATTTTCCCAAATAGTGTTTAGCTTTAAGATTTGTGGGTACGTGATCATCTGTTTCCATAACTAGGATATTAACTGTCTTACAAAATCGTAGGTATTTCACTCACCTTCGGGTGTTTGGCGCACATTTCCACAATAATCTGGGCCAACAAATCGATTCCTTTTCGATAGACCAACCGACCTAAGCTGACTATCACAACTGTAAAAATATTAGATGAAAAAAAAGAGTTAAGTTCGTAATTATTGTTAGCATAAACTAATAACAATTCATTCACTGTAATGGTCATGTATACAAACTATACAGCGAAGCACAAAGCACAACCTAAATACTTCAATTTTGCAGCATGTAGCCAGCGAGAAAAGAAAAAAGTTGCAGTTCATACTCACTTCGTCCTGAAGGCTTCACTAAGTTGGGAAGAGGGTGGAATACTTCAGTATCCACAGCATTAGGTATCACTGATACTCTTGAATGATTGACTCGAGCCCGTAACACAGTATTTTCTTTACTGGAACAAAACGTAGACGATTTACAGCCGGATCAAAAGATGAATCATCACATGAAGCACATGTCCATGACTGCAAGGTGATACCAAGTTAACCTTACAAATTGTAGGGTAGTACTCTAGTTCCAGTCTGGCAGCCCAGCACCACTGATGATTGTCATGGACCATCATCACAACTTGGACAAACATTAACATAACTAACATACAGCACATCACACGACTTTCCCCCACCTCAATGATGTGCTCATGTCCAATGATGTACTGTGGGTGAAAGAAAGCGAACCTAAAGAAAAGTTTACAAGGAACTAGATGTAAGTAGAAGAGAACAGTGGAGGTTCATATTAATTAAAGATTCTCTGGTACTTTGGTTAAGCATGGAGAAAAAAAAAATTTTTTTAAGTGCCTTACATTTCTCGTCAAACCTTTAGAGTTACCTCTTCTCCTTGGTACTCACGGTTCATCAATATGACAAATAGTCGTACTGAAACGTCGATTAGAATGTATCCCTCCACAACGGAGTCAACCACGTGTAACTCCACTTACTGCCCGGAGCAATCCTGTCTGCAGAATCTTGAGTTTTATCATCTGGACATTGCCCATGACACTAGCCAAGTGGAGTGAGACGCATAGCGCCGACTTATCAAAAATAATGGGGAGGGGGTATACCAGGGGCTCTGTATAGTACCATGGGGTCACTCAACAGAACCCTGGTTTGCCACACATCCCCGAACTCTCCACTTCAAACCTAAACAAATGTTCACCTTCCTTTTCATCATTTTCTTTGAATAACTAAAGATAAAATCTCGATATCAAAACGATCTGTATAGATCATTCTGATCCATGGATTGTATCCAATCACTTAATGCAGATCTATAAAATATGTAATGCCATCCGATATGCTTTCCTAATAACACTTCCTAATAGATAATGAAAAAAGCATTACCCAATGTGACTGACGCAGATGCAATGGTCAACGTTGGCCAGAGTAATTTGTAGAAATTTGTTGGTGAGAATGGCTGATGTGTCGGCAAAACCAAACAACGAATGATCAGTGAAAACCGTCTGAAATAAAACTGAAATAGAAGTTTGCTTTTGGATTTTTATTTCTGGAGTGTATTATTATGAGCTAATGCTCAAATATTCCATTATATGTTTAAAATAATGCCACAGACTGTTAGACAACCCCCACAGCTGTGCCTGAGGTCCTCCTGGGTTTCGCACCTCTTCTTGGGCATATGCTGGAAAGAGTACCACACCATCTGATACTGGACAGGGTGTGTATGGAGGGACCTGCTCTCCATGTCAGGGGCAAAGAAAGGATGAAGTATAACGTCTAACTACCCTTCAGGATACGGGTTCATTAAAAATCCAGATGGGAAGTGGGTTGGTCCCTCTCTTGAGGCTGGGGCCATGGTATATTACACAGATGGATAAATGAAAATACAACAATGCCACTAGGTGTGCTGATAACAGCTTTCCAGGCAGAGCTCTTTGCAGTGATTGTGTGCATGCAGCAAAGGGCTGAAACAAAAAAGGATGTACTTTGTGTCACTCAGATTGCATTTCACAGCCTTCTTATGCTATCTCGTCGGGACCGGTATGGGAATGTCTGACTAGTCTGAAGACCTTGACCCAGGAGAACACCTTAACACTGTGTTGGGTACAAGTTCATACACAAATAGAAGGGAATGAGGAGGCTGACAAACTGGCGATTGAAGGATACAAGCTTCTCCTTGTGGGACCTAAACCTTTCGTTTTGACGAAGAGCCACTTGAACAGGAGGTTGGCGAGTGGGAGGAGAAGTGCAGGACTGCCTATTGGTGGGATTTGGCGAGCCAAAGGCACTCAAGGCTGTTGATTAAACTCTCCAGGGAGCAAACAAGAGAGGTCCTCAGCCTGGAGAGAAAACGTATATGGATGGTATGCAGCCTATTCACGAGGCACTGTCCACTAAAGTACCACCTGGGCAAGATTGATAAGTCAGAGGTACAGAGTTGCAGATTCTGCGAGGAAAACCTGGAGTCAGCGGAGCACGTGCTGTGCCCAGATGAGGTTGCAGGGATGGACCTCAAAGCTGACATTTCGTGGGAGAATAGACAGAATGTGGCTGTGTTGGCTCACATTCACGCATAGAATAGGCCCATTTGAGGTTGCAGTGGGGGTTTCCTCAGTTGCTTCAAATTAAAAAAACAAAATAAGTCGAATATTATTAAAAATACAATATTGTGTTACATAATTTTTTGGTATGGAACTCAGACCTTCAAACCCATAAGTTTGCCAATGATCATTACTTCATGAGCAAGAGTGGAAAATGCTGAATGGCCATGAACAATGTCGATTCTTTCTCGAATTAAGATGTAACGGATGAGGGGTAATGCGCCAATCATGGTTGGTAACACTGCTTGGTTGTAGAATGGTTTGATTGGTAAATAAAAAACCTGAAAGGAAAAAACCATGACACATTTAACACTACAATTAAAACCTATCAAAGCAATACCTAAACACGAAAACAACCTATGGATTTACTCACATTGATGAAAAAGAGACAGGAAATTAATGCTCGAGGTTCCAGCTGAACCACTTCTAACTCCCTTTACGTCCCATCGTAACCTGCAGGCTAGATATCAAGTTTGAGCTGATATGGTTCAGCAGTTTTTGCTCAATTGCATTCACAGACTCACGCACACAAGACCATGTTCAAAAAAGCTGTTTTTTGGTCTCAGTGGGCCTTAAAATTTGAAGATCTGAAGATAACTCAAATGTTTTTATCACCCGATGATAAAACTTTCCTTTCTACTGCGTAGAGCCAAGGAAAGTAAACAGACACGACGGGAATCAAAAATGGGCACCCCCACATGCCACACTATATTTATTGTTACTATTATTACGGCATTATCTCTATTATGTTTTCTGTCATTGAGGAAAAATTCACCTTTAGACCGTTTGTGAGATATCGGACGCCAACTATTGGGCCATACGAGTGAGTGATGACTATAACTTTGTAACCAGCATCAAGAAGGCACTGAGACAAATTGTAAATGTGCTCTTCTACCCCGCCAACATTGGGGAAGAAAAAATCCGATGCCATACTGAAAAACACAAAAACCCATGAGTAATTTAAGTTATTTTACACGGAAAATATCAGCATTTCTTACTAAACCACTGAGGGCGTAGTAAAAACATTCACGCCACAGGTAACCAACATTTTAAATGTCTTTGTCTTGAAAAGCAATAAGTAAAAGATGAACTTCTGAATACAATTACAATAAATATATTCATAGATGGGCCGTGGGAACATTCTAAACTTAGACAAAGAGGAAATAGGCAGAAAAGGGTTAAGTAACAGAATACACCTGTATAAGGAGCAAAAACAACAATGAAAAACTATAAACCTGTAATTAGACAATCTACTGTATATTCTGGCACTGTATCTTCGTTCAAAGCATGTATATAGAATACAAACTGTGGATACTGGTTAACTGATAGTGCCTCTTAAAAAGTAAATTCAGGTGAGCATTTACTGCGAAAAATGACTGAACTGGCACAAAAGGAAGGTTCAAAGGCCGCAGGAGATCTTGGCTGTGCAGGAAATGTGCAGTTGCCATGGTCGCCTGTTGTCCAGAATGGGATGTCTAGCTCGTCCAGAGCATTCTTGAATTCTGGGCTTCTGTATCTGGGGAACGCCTTTGAAAGGAACGTTTCCACGTAATCTTCAATGCTACAGACCCCACCTGAGTCACATTGCAACACAATTAAAGTTTCACGCTTCATGATGGAGTTCTGAGAGCTCTTTGCGTTCACAAAATTCCGCCAACCTTGTAGTTAGGTTGTTTTGATGGCTCGGTGGAAGGCATTCTTCTCCTGGATGAAGGCAGTTTGGAGGGTGGATCTGACACCAGGGTCACAGTCTGCTGGTATATCCTTGTGGCTCTATTAAGCAAAGTCAGTCCACCATGGGATTTTTATCGTCCTGTGCTTCTGTTGTCCCAAAAAAAAGCCCAGCAGAGTGTAGTGCTGTGGGGATGTCAACTTTGTGGTCTACCTAGGGCAGGATAGAAAGAGCAACGCGCATCTGACTATGCCCACACAGCTCATACAGAAACCTCACCGCAGGCAGTCTCACTCAGTGCGTTTTCACCCGATTGGGTTTCATCAGTATAAAATAGTGGACATTTGAATACTAATTACCGTGATTGATCACTTTACCGTGTTATCAAAGCTTACCATATATTGTAACATTTTTTCTTCATTATTCGGGAATAAGAATCAACCAATAAACAGTATAACGCTCTACAGATCGTTTTCAGGTTCTTAAACGGACAACCGCACCTACACAACACTTGAATCTTCCGCTCTTGTTGACTTAAGGGGCTGTGGACTGAGACTACACGGGTGCCCGGAGAAAAACGATCCCGTACTCGTAATAGCTTTATCCTGCCCATCCGGAGGGTCGGCTTTCAGACTTTCTTTCCATTTTAGTTAATTTTTTAATTCTTTCCATTTCCTTTTTCGGGTGGTGTCCAAGCCGTTGCGCTCACTTGTCGAGAACTGCTACTTTAGATTGTTCTCCGACTAGCGCATTCTACCGTCGTTTCATGAATCACCATTACTCTTGAACTTTTGTACTGTACCCCGTTTTATAACACAATTTTTGTGCTACGTCGCCACCGGCGCTTTCGCCACAACCCTGGTTGCGTTATTGTGTTTTTTCGATAAGCCACGGATAGGGAAACATTTCAGCGGGTTTGATTTATCAATCGTGTGTGCTTGGCAATGTTCTATGTTCTAGGTTGGTGTATGTATGTCGGTTTGATTGACGAGTATTCATGTCATCGCAATTGTACGAGAGAAGTGGTTCACAGACGGATGAACTGATATCTCATAAGATTGTCCACAACTTCGAGCATTCCGTGTATGCGGGGTCGTATCTTCTATAACGAGTCGTCGAGTATATGCGACATTCTGCTTGTCACCATTTATTTGGTTATCAGTCTGCCGGCAGATATGATTGCTTTGGAAATGAGTTTTCAATCACACCGTCGCCGACTGGATGAGCTTTTGCCGAGAAGTATGCACGGCCTACCCTCCTCAAAATTCGGACGCCTAGAAACAAAGGTGAGTGCTATTTTTAATTTAACTTACCTGTTTACATTTGGTAAAACGGCCTCAACTGTTATCGTGAACCTAACAGACCGGGCGCTGTATTTTTACCCTTAAATGCAGAGTGGCTGGGTGTAATAATCTGACTCAAAAATAAAAGTAGTTTCGAACTACAGCTTTCTGTTCAATCTACATTTTAACACTCCCTATGGAAAGCTGACAATTTCGGGAAAGAGAGAAAAGATTGAACATGGAATGATGTGTACAAACTACCTTGAAATTGTAATGAAGCATTTAATATTGGAAAAGTGCAGGTGTCGGAATACGCGAGTACCATCTGTAAGGATCGTAAAATAATTTTTAGGAGTGGGAAAGGTCTCATCTTTTCACAACTTCGTTCGTTGTTCCCACATGGTATTCCTGTGATGTCAACAAGTCAGAGGGAAATGGCTATATTGTAATTACCTGCTTGCTTTAATCATTACAAATCAATCAGATTTATAAATAGCTTAAAGTAATTTAGTAGCCGAAAGATTGAATAATTCGTAATCTGAAGTCGAAATCGAATGTTGCCCAACTGATAGAAAACAAAAAACTGCCTAACCAAATTAGTTTGTCTGATTCAGTTGTGATCGACCCCACATGAATTGGAGTTGTTAGTATCGTTGTGGTGAGAAGTTTGGAACCATCATGTACTTAATAGGATGGTGTGAGTCCTATTTCTTAGAATTCCCAACCCTAAAGATGAGAACAGTATAGTAATCAATTCAAGTTATCTAATGTTCTTATTGAATCTAAATCCGTATTTTAGCTCGCGTTCTTTGTGTCTGTAGTCTGATTTGTGAGAGAACAGCTGAACCGATTGAGCTCGATATTTTTACTTTCCTTGGCTCTGTTGTGTTGAAAGGGAAGTGTTGTAATTGGCGGAGGGAAACATTTTTTAGTTCTCATCACATCTCTACAGTCCAAGGGCTTCTGAGTCCGAAACTCCCTATTTGGGTAAATGGTATGTGCGTTTCTTCAGGAATTGGTGGCGTTTTGGGAGCCTCGCATGAATCCTCCCAATTCTTCTTTCTATTGACATACAGGCGGCGTTTTTATTACTTGCATTACGTTTATTGGACTTAGTCACACTTTTTGTTGCTTGATTTAGGACAAAGAAGGACAAGTTCCGTGTAGTGTACCCTTGTGAGTTTGATTATTATGCGTGTAAGTGGAATGAGCGAAAGCTGCTCCAAGCTGTGTAGCTGGTGCCCTCTTGCTGGGCTTGGCGATTCCTGCGAGCACTGAATTTCTACCAGGGGGCTCTGTGGTTGCTGGTTCCCGTGCTTTGGCTGAGGAACTCTGTTGAGCAGCAACTAGAGCTCGCCTTCGACGGGGTACTCGAGGCATAGCACCACTGACAACCTTCCTTCCCTGTGGTCTACTGTCCAGTTGCTTTCCAGGCATACTTTTTCAAGTTCGACCACTGCCTGTGTGGAGGGGGACTAGGCAAGAGTGCATTGCTTGTCCCTTAAGCTTGCAGAGCAGGCTGATGCGCGCCTCTTCAGTAGGGCGGCAGAGGTTCTTCAATCTTCGCACAGTCGTGGACATCCCCAACCCCTTATGTATCAGACCCAGTGATCCTTGTGCCAGGATATAGAGCTGCCAAACAGGCCAGAGCTACGCAACCCTAGAGGTTCCTGAATTGCCCCCCCCCCCCTGCAACAGCGAGCTGGCAGGCCAACACAGGCCTGGATTATCGCCCCATTCGGTAGCGCTTACAGTGGACACACATGCACTACATGGTTCAGTGACTTAAACTGGTAACTACTGGCATGACAGCGAGCATCCACAATGTTATGATTCCGGCTATACGACCTCACAAATGATGTGAAAGTGCCAGTAATGCCTACAAAGGATGCTCTCTGAAGCTCACCCAGCTTAAGCCTAAGAGTTGGGGATGTTGAGGAACTACCTGAGTTTCTGTCCATCAACCAAACCATTCAGAGGTTTAGTAGGCTAAGGGTAGATGAAATCACCATGCTATACTGTCCTTGAATGAATCCAACACGAGCCACAGCGCAATGCCGATATCCCAGCCATGGGTTTGCAAAGTAAGCAGGCACTTACGGCGCAAGGATGGAATAGCGTTAGAGAGAGATAGAACACTCAAGTCCCATGTCTTGCACCCTCCAACACCTCACCCGTAACTCAACCCGTGTACGTCCTCCACAATTTCTGGTCACGTTGGTACTCCACCCGTCTCAGTCTTTTAGCTGCCATAGAACCACTTGAAAGGTGCAAATTCGAGAAACACACAGGCCACGCGCCAAAATTGGTTTATTTTTAAATTTAGTGGGCATTAAAACGCAAAGGTCCGAAGAAAACCCAACTTATTTTCTTTTCTTTACACAATTGCAATATTTCCTTCCCTTAAGGATAGCGGAACGTAAAAATCATGAAAGAATTGGACTTAATGCTTCCTCAATTGGAACTACTGACGCATATCTGTTTCCTCATCAAAAAACCATTCCATAAAACTTACAAGAGAGTTATATCAGTCGAAGCTCATGGCAGTTGCTGATGCACCGACTGACTCCCATTAAAGGCACCGGGCGATTGCAGTCTTGTTGTAAGACGAAGGTTGGGCTATTGGATTGGAGCTGGCGATCACTGTAATTTTCGCCTGAACCCAGACCTGTGGTGTGGCAGATTGTAATTTAGCCAGTCTCCTAGAGGAAATCATCTGCCCACAACGTTACAACATGGAGGTATGACCCTGGGAATCTGTACCATCTGGGAAGAGTTCTTAATTTGGTTTCCCACCTGTTCTAATTGTTTACTTGGGTGGCAAGTTTCAAAGCATCCAGTTATTGCAAAATAGTAAACGCGATGCGTGACACGAAAAATTCCCGTTGCCATTCGCTTGAATTTCCTGCGCACTGATTGTCCAAAATTGATCGAGTCGTGAGTAGGAGCAACACAATGAATTCCGGAACCGCAAGCGCCACCCGTTTTTTTTTCTTTTTTTTGGAATATTGTTATAATCTGAGTGAAACACAGATTTGATTAGTCGACGAGTCTGTAAACAGCTCTTACATCTTTCTTGTCAAATTTATCTAACTTATCATATTTACAAATCAATTTTTACTGATCAATACCTAAACTTAAACTGATCATGTGAAAACATTGTGAGTGGAGATATAGGCCCTAGAAGCAAAGATAGTTTTTTAATCGTGTTGGAATAACGGCATTAACGATTTTTATCGAACTTGTCTTCAAATAGATGATATTAAATAAGGAATCGAACGTGGAGTTCCGCCAGTTTTGTTAGGATGATTTGCAGACCTGTCACAGTTGCAGGTTCTGTTCTTTGAGAGCTCAGTAATCGAGGTTGTTACATAACTGTTGACTAGTAAACACGAAGACGTCAATTCTCAAGGAGAGGCTCGCACTAAACAAGATTTGCCCAGCGCTAGCTTCTCATCTTTCGTTGACTCAGCACGGATTCTTAAAAGGCAGGTCTAATACAAGACAGGTCTGCGCTAAAGCCATCAAATTGACTGTTTTTTCACTGAGTTTGGGAAGACAAAATTCATATGCTATGTTGTTGAGGAAGCTGAAGTTGTTCACTTGCTACGGTCTATTTCTTAGTGGAGGAGTGGGGAGGGGGGTCTAGGTCCATTATTTAACCTAGTTACATCGTTAACCTGATAAAATATTTTATCATTTTAATCGGCACATATCAAGAAAAAGTAAAAACTAACAATATCCTTCTCTTGGCACAAAAAGCCACCTTGCGGGCTGGAGGTGATACACAGACAATTTCGTTCTAAATGCCGCGTAAAGAATGATAATGTTTGGTGTTGCTGGCCCTCGTCGGGGCAGTTCGACGACCTAGCTACGTGGTTATAGCCTCTTGAGTTTTGTTTAGGAGGGTTGGCAGCGTGTTCGTTCTCCTCAATTCATCAGAAATCTCATTGAATAGCAAATGCCCTCTGTAGTAGTAACATCTCTGCCCTGTGTCGTGAGCCGGAAAGTGAGTTGCTCGTGTAGCTGCATTACCAATATACATTTCACGACTTCCCGCCGATAGTTCGCGAAACTTCTCAACAATCGTAGTTCTCTTGAAGATTTGATGGATAGTTGGTACATTTAACTTAAGGTGCTAGGTGAGCTGTGGGAAGCCTGAGTCATCTGTGCAGTAGCCCATTAATCAGCCGTTTCTGAGCGGTAAACATTATGCTGGTGTCCTCCGTACTACCTCCCCATATCGTATATCAAGATGGATTGAACCATGGCGTAATAAACGTATCTAATTCTTGGAGAGCTATGGGGAGAAGGGCGAATTTTGAGTTGACTTCCGAATTAGTTCCATGATGATGAATAAAAATTTCATTTCAATTTGTAAAAATATTGGATTGTGGTTAATGATATAAATGTAAGCTGGTTTGCTTTTATGAGTGACGGAGGGTTGACAGCTACTTTTCTGAAGATCGTTTGAATGCCTCAAGTACTGATGGATTATTGTTCTCTAATTAGAGCTAAATGGATTTTGGCACTTTTCAAATGAATTGGATATGGGAGTGTTCTCGCTGTGGCCTCATCAATTAGGAAAGGCGCAATAAATTCTGAATCACTACTCGTAGTGAACTTCCACGTGGCTTCACAAATACAAGTAGTTGTATATCCTGAGGCTTGTCGTGTGTGTGTGAGTTACGTCTGGGGCTCAACAACTCAAAGGATCTCTTCTGTCGCTTTTCGTCCTGCTCATCCTTCTGCCCTTCGTCAGCTGGTCTATCCTTCCCCACAACTGACATCATTGATGGGGGTACTGTAGGAGGGGATTTGTCTGAGGGTCCTCCCCGCCTGGTTCTTCACCAACGGTTCGCTCATGCGCAGATCGATCCGTCTTGCACCTCGGCGCTCATTATGGCCTCTGTTTATATTCGTGCCCTCCCTTCACCGGACCGCTAGATATTTCGATTTTAGTACGGCGGTTCGCTGGAGATTTTGTTATTCTTTCGGCTCGGCGATTGTCAATAAGCGGAAAACCGATCGGTTACCGACAGTGTCATAGTTGTTGTACGGAAGAACAATCTCCTCGCTGCTGCAGTGCTTTGCGGGATCACGCTGCTTTTGAAAATCGACGGTGTGTCTCTCGATGACTACGGAAATGGTGAGCCTCGTCCACGACACGGCTTCTATTTGAAGGTGAGACGAAGATTTAAATGCTTCTTATTCAGGTCATTGTACAACTCTAATTCCTCCCCGTCAAGCAACCGTCACCAATCATCTCAAATTTATTAAATAATTAATCTCGATGAACGCCTGCGTTCCAACTCCTTTCAAGGCCGAACTGCTGCATTCGAGCGTACCTGTTTTATCATTGATAAATAATGAGTAACAAGTATTACTTGTTATCGAGCTAATGTTTTCAGGTTCGAAAATCGTCCTCCTTACGAAGTTACATGTGTTCGTGAAGTGTTACATCTTACCATATATTTGAATTATATATTACTTAATATTTGTCAGTAGTATACTCAATCTCGCTTCACTACTGCTTTTTATAAAACGTAGACCAATTTCTATGCATTGATACTCAGGAATTGATCATTGATCGTACACTCATTCTACCGATTTTGGTTTATTTATTTTTCTCCGACCCGAAGGAAGTACATTTTGCGATGGGTTTGATGACTTCAGTGTTTTAACGAAGGACTTTGATTGGATAAATTATTATAAATGTTGAGAAATTTTCCAACATTTCTACTAAATTTCCAGGTTTACCATGGGGAGGGCTAATCTATCGCGGGGAATTCCTCGAAAATATTTACACAATGTTAAAATTATGTTCGAGAATTGCTACGCAGTTTCTACATTACTAAAAACGTGAGAAATTTATTAGTCGGATTTTCCCAGAATAATTTTGAATAGTGTGAATTACCTCTCAAAACACCAATTATTAAGAACAAAGTAGTGAGTATCTGTTCGTTCAATTTTCCATCATTTTGACAGCCTGATAAATATCCTCTTCACTGATTATTCAATAATGGTCGCAGCATACGTAGAAGCAACTCAATAAATTCTGGAACTTTGAGTAGTACCACTCGCTACGTAAAATGTGAAGGTATATTCTGAGTAGAGTGAACAATTGATTGGATTGGTAGCTATTGGGCGCACGAGTGGGGGAGCTAGAAATGAGAAGTAAATGAACATGGTGAGTGTGAGTGAGGACTATTACACTTGGCAGGATAGCGATATCAGTATTTAAACGCGAACAAGGGCTCTAAATACATGAACTGGTTGTGTGTGGAACTAAAGTGGAGAGAGAGAGAGCGTAGAGTTGTGAGTAGCACAAGAGCTGGTAGATGAGGGTATCGCAAAAACTGAGAGACGAGTGTCTGGAAAGAGCTGTCTGTAGGATAGGAAGTAAATTAAAGGATGGGAAGAGTATATTTTGGAAAGCAAATTTAAGGGTGGGAAGAGTATATTTTGGGAAATGCGTTGTCGCTGAAGAGGCAGGCCGAACTTTTCTGCAGCTACAGACAAAGGGCTTGAGGTCAGAAATAGGTGGACTCGATGTTCGTGGAAGGCCCGAAACAAGGACTTTCCATAAGGGGCAAGTGCGGAAGTTTCGAGCTCAAGATCCCAACTAATTCGATCTGCGTCGAACAGTAGCTAAAACATGCAAAACTCGTGACTGTACGTAGCTGTAAGGAAGTTGTTTGATCCCTCGTATCAGATATTATTAATCTATCTTTCAACGACTTTGATTCAATTTTCCTAGCACTTTCTTTCGGCATTGCTAATGTTATTCCTCCCCACTCATTTGCGCTCCAGGACTTCCTTATGTACCTACTTTATCTCCCAATTTTACTGAATAAAACCATTTTAAGCTTATTTTTCGGTTATAGATTTAGAGATTTTATTGTAATCGGCCAAAAAACGTTTTTTGATTTTTTGGATCTTTACGTTTCAAGGGCTTCAATTTCTGAAAAACGCTATTCGGGAAAATGGTCTGTTTGCGTGTCTGTGGACACTATTGAAAGAAAACTGCTGAATACTTGGCCTGCAGGTCACCATGGGACGCCAAAATTAGAGCAAACGCGGCTAAAAGGGTACAGTTATTATCGTGATGAAAACACCAAATATTTTGTTTCTCAAAAACGACTATAACGATTTTGATTAAATTTTGTGTGGACGGTTTAAAATCGCACAGAAGTACCATGCAATTCTGATGTATATTAAAATGACAAGAACAGCACAACGAGTTTTTTTAATCTTTCAGCGCAGTGTTTTCCTCATATGACCCTTACAGTCTCAGAAAAGTCAGGATGGTAGTTCAATAGACCACTTTTAGAAATATAGCACAATAGAAACCTATGCAGCAGCTGATTGGTGTAATGCCCCGTCGTTGCAGGATGATCAAGAGACAAGGAATCCACCTTTACACTCACTGTACACCCTGCCAGCCTTTTTAACTACCTCGCGCCTGGCGTTGCGAGTGCTGGCTAGGGATCGATGTAGTTTCACAACAAGATACAACGCAGACACAAATAAGAAAACGTATTAGCCAAAGATTATAGCACCCCCACTTTCGCAGTCGCTCATCTGCTCTGGATGTGGTGCCTTCAATACGCAGCGGCTCTACTTTAACTGCCAAATTTTAGCGTTTGATCATGCAACACAGGTGCGGTATAAGAAGCTGCCTATGTCATATTCGACTGCCTTCTGTACAACAGTGCACACTCCCATTACCGTCTCCCAGACTGGGCTGCTGTGAACCAATTAGTGGCCAACAAAACAGCCATACGCCACTTTTCCACCTTTGCCCATTTATGGGGAAATGGATGGCGATCGCGTGAGGCGTGGGAGCCAAATGGTACAGGGCGACCATTACACCCACATATGGAGGAGTGGTGTAAATTACATCCGCACCACACCCCTGCGCTGGTTAAAAGAAGAAATCTTGCTAGCATGCCCATTTTGAGGAAGAAGAGCTTATAATTCATTTGGCCTAGCTCTCAAAACTCATTAGGATATGCATGGATGTGTCTGAATAGATTTATAGTCAATAACTGTTCACTTTTGGTTAGTTATTCACGTTCGTTAGTTACTCGGTTAGTTCTTACGCATACAAATTCCACTTGGGATCTTGCTGTGCCTGCCTGCTCGGCAATCTGATGGGACGAGACCCAAGTTTATTGTGGGGGAAAAATGGTTTGGTATCATTTCCTAGGTTTTTGGCAATGCTGCAGAGGTGTAGGACAGCGTATAGATGAAAAACCAGTGAAATCACAGTACACATAGTGAGGCGAATTTTACTATTTGAAGAAACTCGGGGCACAGTTATGGTTTCTACCTGGCCTGCTCCCATCCACCGGTCACTTCGACTACGTCATAGCCTTTCGCCCCTGGTTAATCTTTAACTCGGCTTCGCTGTAGGGACTTTTCCAGGAGCGGAGCCTGCTGTCTTGTTCCATTCGGTTTCAATCTAGCCCATAATGAAGGCATAAAAAGTATGCCCTGCTCCAGTACTTAACAACATAAAATCTGTGATGTTAAATGAGTTGGTATGTGGGTAGCTATAAAATGGATACATTCGATCTACCTACGTAGATCAGAGCGATCAACTGTAGCGTCTCTCTCAGCTAATCAATACTATACCAGGTAGGAATGATTGAAACTGATTGTGAAACGGTATGGGCACAGCAACGACGAGTTTTCTTTCACATTTTTTAACGAAACCAACTCGCTGACACAAATAAGTCAACTCTCACACAGAGGCGGAATTCAATGCTTTCATCCCAAGCGATTCAAGTTAATCCTCAAGTTTTTTCCTCTCCATTTTCAAGTTTAGCAGACGTGCTGGGGATCGGGCTCCAATCAAATGATCTGCTTCTACCTGTACCCCTCGTCCATTTCTCAAGATTGAAAGGTGTCGTACCTACCTCAGCCCCTATTTCTTCCAGATCAATAGAGAGAGAGAGGGGTAGGAAAAAGTGGGATGGGTCTGACCCGGTCTTCTTTCAGCTTTGAAAGTTTGATGGCATCGCGGTTTATTGATCCTTTCCGCCAGTAAAAGAATCTCAAGCTAGTATAATTGATGGAAAATAAATTGATTTCAGCGTGATCAGTAAGTTGAATTAAAAGGATGTCGGTTGGCTTTTACTGCCTATAGGTAGTGAAGAGCCGTTCCGATGCATGTAAAGGGTGGCCTATTGAATGAGCATCCCCATTTCAACTGATAATCGAATTTTTGCTTTCATCTTTTTATGTGGGAAACTGTCTTCAATATGACAACCTGAACTACGTAAAGAAACATGAAACTGGAGGGAAAACTACAATCGCATATTGGCGAAATGATTCTCTGCCGTGGTGTAGCGCGATCATCTCGTGTGCAGCTGTATTCGGGGAAGTTGTGAGGACTAAGGTACAGTCACAGGTTTCAGACATGAACCGGACTCAGAGGAAGGCTTCGTACGGATGTGACAAGTTTTTACTACCAAACCTCAAAATTTGACTCGTGATGTTTCAAGGCATGGAGAGTCCAACTGTACCGGCCTGTCGTCAATCGTCCAGGTCATATATAGCCTTTAACGTGGTCTAAAAAATTCGATCCGTTATTTCCAATTCTATTTGGTATCTAATTGTCCAATCCAGTCGGTTCGGACGAGACCCATGGTTGATATGGGCAAAATATGTTACAAGAATTTAGTCAGTGACGACTTTTTACCAGTTTTTTTGCTGTTGGGTATTGTTTCTGGTGATTTTCGATTCTGAGTCGAATAGGACGGGTCTCAAATGCGTTGAACTAGGTCCACATGGAAAACAATGCAATAACGGTATAGTGAGGTTTTATACTACTTGAAAGAACTCACGGAACGATATAGCGAAAGTGATCATTTCTACTGGGCCTGCGCTCATTCCTCTGACAGCCTCCCGTCTCACTCCAACCACCTGTTGAGTCGCGGAAATTGTTCCGTTGTAGTCAGGTCATGTTTCTTGTCGTTTACTAGTATTTTTTTATTGTTAATCGATCGGGATGAGTCTCGGAGGTGCAAGACTACGTCAAGTAGCGCAAGAGAATAATAAACCGTTGCATAATAATTTGCAGCGTATTTTAATTACTTCTGCAGGTCGGGCAGTTCCTTGTCCTGTGGGAATCTGGGCGTTGTCGTTCTTCAAATGGCTCAATCCAACCCACGATCATGGAGACCCTTCAGCCTTCTTTCGATTACTCCTAAAACGTTAGAGATTAGATGTTGCAGTCTCTCGAGGGAGTTTTTGGCCGCTACCTCACAAGTAAACTATGTGGGTTTAGTAAAGGAAAATCCACGCAGGACGCGATTGTTAAACTCGTCACAATGTTTCCGTGCAGGCACAGGCTAAGTACGTCGTAGCAGTTCTCATCGACATCAGAGGAACGTTTGACAACTTACCTCTATCAGCTTGAAAGTGGGGGAATTCCTGGTAACGTCAAGAGTTACCTGACAAATAGAACTGCCGCGATCGAATGCTGACGTGTCTGTCTGGAGAACGATATAAAAGGGGTGCCCATTGGAGTTGATACTTGGACTGGCTCTATAGAATGCCTTTTTCGAGGGCTATGAGGATGGCTGACTGTGCTGATCTGTGCCCAGTCGGACGGCTAAACGAAGTCAATACTCATCAAGTGCTTTGAACCGTCACCCAATGCTGCGAGCATGTCCAGCTGTATGTGACTGAGGAAATAGCCTAGGGAAAACTCCACCTTGAGGGAAAAATAAATAGCCAACTGCCAATACGTTTCAGCGGCCACAGGCTTCTACTTGAGAGCCCATTACATAAATGGCAAGCGAGGGATGTGACATGTGTGAGTACTTTCTCAACATCCATGAACGCTTTAGGAGCAAGTGGTTTGGGCCAGACGACTGGCCGAGCCAGTTCCAAACTGGGCATGGCGACTTCAATTCACGGCATTCTGAATACTAACCCTATGTTTTCGGTCTGCAACATTTTTTTACATCCCCCCCCCCCATCACTCACTCAAAATTTGGTACTTTACATTTCAAGACATCGGGATTCTAAATCTGCAATGTCCGTCCGCCGTCCGCTTTGTGCCTTTGGTAAAATGAAAGAACAGGGACCGCTTCCTCTGATAAGGCAATATATCGATATATCACAACCGAAATCAGATTATCGATATGCCCGTCATCGTAGGCTCTGGTGCCATCTTTGAAATTAGAAATAACGACAGCTGTACGATTATGCCAATTATTTAATGTTCATTATGTAATATCCCGTTATATAATTATTTTAAATGTACAAAGACTATGAAAAGGAGTTAATTCAATGAAATTAAGAATGGGTATATGAAATAAATATCAGATAACTAACGGATTGATATCGATACATGCAGTCGTAGCGTTATCAAGCGACCTAAGTGACAGCGGTCCCTGTTCTTTGTTTCACCCGTGCCTTTAACGTGGTCCAAAAAATTCTATCTTTCGCACAAAAATCTCATTTGGTATCTAATTGTGCCCGCCTGCTCGGCAATCCGATCGGACGAAGCCCATGGTTGCCATGGTCAAAAAACCGTTAAAAAAATTGACAAAAACGCATTATTGAGCAATCAGAGCATAGGTGATTTCTACATGATTTGGGGGGGGGGGGGTCGTGTTCGCCGTTTCGGAATTATTGAGTAAAAACAAATGCGAACAACACGGCAGCGGTTTGATTCCGGAATTTGTGGGGTTACTGCGAATTATCTTTTGAGCATCATTAATCTCTCGTTTTATTGGAAGTCTATTGGACTTCCACGCCAATTTTGCCGAAGATTCTAGTATTGTTTGCGCGGAGTTTATACGGAAAAAGCAGTTGAAATCGATTTTTATCAACATTTTTAGAGATTTATTGTGCCTCTCGAGCAATTGAAAATTCTGCAGCGTAGTGTTGTGTTAGTTAGAGCTGTTCATATGAAAAATATAATCAAAATCGTTAAAGCTGTTTAGAGGTATAAATGTTGAGGGGTTTGATAACTCTAGTTTTTTGCGTTTATTTTTATTTTTATTTTTTGGCGTCCCATGCTGACTCAATGGTATTTTAATAGTAGTTAGCGTTGCAACACACCACTTTCCTTAGTTCTACGTTAATTCACTTGTATACAAGGCTTTTTCTACTTAATCAGTTCATTCATCACTCAGTTCATATGAACGGCAGCAGAAAGCGGTAGCGCTTACAGTTTCGGAATTTATTGTACTGCTCGTACCCATTCCCGGACCATTGTTGAGCAATTGGTACACAGAGAATTAATGAGGCTGTAAACACGATTATTTTGAAGAGGATAGTAATCACTTTTGCTGGGTTATTGGGTAAAAACTTGTAGAGCTAGTGGTAAGCGAAAAGACGGTAGTTGAAATTCCGGAATTTCTGGAATGACCCCCCCTTATATCTTATGCGCATTCTTAAACGATCACCCTATATGTATTGGATTGGACTACTACACCTTGTTTTAACATTCTAGTAACATTTCAGCGGAGTCAAGGAAAAAACCGGGCTAAAATCGATTTTCGTCGAATATTTTGGTAATTTGTTGTGCTGCTCGCGTCATTTTCCTGCAAATGGGGATTGTATGGTATATTTGCCTTATTGGGAGCTATCAATATAAAAAAATTCAATCAAAATCGTTGGAGCTGTTTTTAAGAAAACAAAAATTGGTGTTTTGATCACTATACTTCTACTTCTTCAAAACTACTATACTATTCTGTGGATTTTGCTCGTACCCTTGTTTTGGCGTCCCATGGTAGCCTGCGGGCTAGATATCAAGTTTGAGCTGATTTGGTTTGGTCGTTTCTCTAAAAATCGTTATCACACACACACACACTTTTTACTTTTTGAAAAAATTTTTTTTTCGAGTTCTCTTCAGATCTTCACGTTTCAGACCCTACTGAGTTTTTTTCTTTTCTTTTTTTCTAAAGCTCACCGTAAATGGGACGGTGGCATCCAAAAAAAGGATAAGCTAGATAAATAATCACTCCACGAGTTTCTGACCCTGCCATACGAAGATCCGTACTGTCGTATTTGCTATATACTACCTGGACATCCAGCATCACTGCAGACTGGTCGGGACCAACAGCGACGATGTCAGGCCTCAGTAGTCCAGAGACAACCCAGTAGTCCACTTCCCAGTGCTCAGATGACATTGCATCAGCAACACCTGCTTGCAGACCGGGTCATGACGCTTGACACGGCTCCCATGAGTACACAGACACACCTACACCACATGATTCAGCGACTCAAGCAGGTTACCACAGTGCCTGTGTGGTGTCGTGCCGACAGTTAACCTTCATAACATTACGGTCTCGGCATCTTGTACACCTCATCACTGTAGGCAATGACGCCACACGGCGTGAAAGTGCCGGTAATCGCTCCCATGAGTGTCCTCTGAAGCCCATTCCACCCATGCAGAAGAGTAAGGGGAGTCAGGACACTGCCTAAGTTCCCATCCATCATCATCCCCACACCTGGAGCGAGATCAAACCCTACATCTTAAAGCAGCTTACCCAGTGCGGTAACAATCACAATATTGAAGAGTATAGGAGATGGAGGGTCCCCCTGCCAAACGCCACGCCCTATTGCCACGTCCCCAGACATCTCTGCTCCAACCCGCAAGGCTGTCACATCCCTGCCGTCGAGGGAGCTCGCATAATCTATGAGTCAATCAGGAGCCCCCACACAGAGGCAATTGGCCAAGGCCTGGTCAAAAGCCTTAGCAATGTACAGGGCAACCATATGCAATTGCTTCTTTTTATTCCAGGCCAGGGACAGCTATGTCTCAAGAATCGTGAGATTCTTGGCAGTACCATCCACTGGCTGGAATGCCCTCTAGACGTCGCCAATGACACCAGCCACCTGGAGACGAGATGCCAGCCTTTTTGGAAGTGCCGAAAGACCACAAACGATACTGAGATTGGTCTGTAGCCTCCCCGGCCCATCAACACTTTTCTTGGGGACAAAGACAGTTGGGGTACGCGATAATACAGCAGAAGTAAGTTGGGAACCAGCAGCCTTCGGGGCCTTATTCCATCTGTGCGGTGAAATACCATCTGATCCAGCTGAAGTGGAGTTACCGACACGGCACTTGAAGTACCTCGTCCCCGAGGACCAGGGAACACTTGATGCTGGCTAAGGACTCCCTAGAGGGAACAGGGAACGCCACACACTCTTCAGAAACGTGGCACTCATGAGAACCTTCCAAAACGCCACAAACTCCTGAAGAGCAGGCTTAACTTTACCATGCCCTGCACCCTCCAGTACCTCAGCCGCCACTCTTTCCAGATACCTTCTCCACTACTTCTGGACCCACTGGTACTCCACCCGCCTCATCCTCTTAGCTGCCCTACGACCACTTGCAGAGGGGAGGTTCCAGAAATCTCGGCGCCCCCACACTGGTCGGGTTTCTCAACTCTCGGGAAAACGCAGCACAAGTCATCTGCAACCTCGTCCACAGAAGCACCAAGACCAGAAACAGCCCTCCTAGCCAGACTCTGCAGGTGAGGATTCTCATAACCTTTCACTCTACTCATCTGCTCAGCAATCCTCAGAATCGTATTCCTCACAAGGGACAAGGAGTCTGAGGCTGCTAGGTCTGGCTGCCGATCCACATCTGTTACGGGAGAGCCTGGCGGAGCCTGTTTGCTACTTGCGGAGATGCACACACACACAGACCATTTTCCCAAATATTGTTTTTCGAACTCAGTAGGATCATATAATTCTACAACACTGAACATGAACCTCGAAAAAAAAACCCTGCAAATTATTACACAATGGTTTATTATTCTCATGAACAGCTTGACCTAGTATTACTGCTCCCCCATCCCATTCGATTCAGCATCGAATACTAGTAAACCATACAAAACATGAACAATGGAATAACGGAAACTAAATATTCCCCCGGCGCCAGGCGCCCATAAACATCTGAAGGCGTTTATGATCTGATGGAGTGGTGTGCGGAGGAAGTGGCCCTGGCGCCCCTGGCGGGCAAAAAGAGTCACAAGGGCATACGTCCCCCATCCC
This sequence comes from Pachypeltis micranthus, assembly GCA_020466155.1. Classification (NCBI taxonomy): domain Eukaryota; kingdom Metazoa; phylum Arthropoda; class Insecta; order Hemiptera; family Miridae; genus Pachypeltis; species Pachypeltis micranthus. The sequence goes on along the minus strand of CM035770.1, from coordinate 50,705,234 downwards.
ATTCAATTCAGCATCGAATACTAGTTAACTACTCGAAACATGTCCTGGCTACAATGGAACTACGGAAACAAAACGTCTGATGATTTTGCCCCGCCGTCGGGGAAATTGGAACGGGGGCGCTCGAAGCGAACCCGTTCCGAGGCGAAAGGGGAGTTGAGTGGCGGCGTCGTTGGGAGGCGAGCGCGGTTGCTTTTTTAATGAGACGGGCGGGGAGGGAGTTCAAACGACGAAACGCTGTAGCTCCTGCGTTGTACTGCGTTTCGTTAATTTTTTTAACCGTTTTTTGCCCATTACCACCACGGGCTTCGTCCGATCGGATTGCCGAGATGGCGGGCACAACTAGATACCAAATCGGATTTTTAGGCGAAAGAACTAATTTTTTAGACCATGTTAAAGGCACAAAACGGCCTGGACGGGGGACGGTGGACGACGGACGGACATTGCAAATTTGGAATCTCCAAGTCTTGAAACGTAAAGTATCAAATTTTGAGGGGGGGTTGTAAAAAATTTTTCGTGACCGAAAACATAGGGTTATTATTCAGAATGAATAATGAACCAAAAGTTGACAGCTAAATAAACTATGTACTCACTGAATATTCAATAAACAATTCTTCAGGCACTCAGTTAGTTAACGAGAACATCACGGGAAATGCCTGGAGGGAAACGCTCCGAACAAGTGTCATCTTTGATGCTTCAAATGCTGTTAAACTTCAAGTCCTTATGTATGCACTTTTAAACCTGTGCTCTTTGACAAATTTATAAATGGTTTGTGTGTCATGCTCGAATACTCGCGTGTTTGGAAGGCCGTACAAGACTTAAGAAACAGAAAATTCGACACTAGGGGAGCTTCGGTTAGAGCTTATCACTTTTTAAAATGAAAAAAACATTTTAACGCATGGAATACGGTTGATACCACAGAAATCAGAAGAAGAATACTGGTTTTTCTCTTGAACGGCTGTAACCATTTTTTCAGGTGTAGAACAGTACTACCTTACAACAGTACTTTACTAGTCTCATCCGTAGGAAACTGACGAGGGAAGCACAATAAATTATCGCACATTTCAAAGAAAACGATTTAGGTTTTTTCCGTGTTTTCCTTATGAGATAATTAGAGCAACACCAGAAATTCCGAAATTCGAACCACCGCCCATTAACATTTTATCACAGCTTTTCCCCGATAATTCCAAAACTATAAACGCGGTCCTTTTCAGAAAACTCAAGTTGACAGTCTCATGAATCACTTCGGCTATCCTCTTATCCTTCAATGGTCATAGATTAAGTATGACCGATTCCGAAACCGGTTTCTTTTTAGAACACTATTAGTTGCCATAGTGATTAAAATCGCTGAATGCGCGTAGAGCTAAGGGAAGTTGTGTGATGTTACCTTTGCCTAATGGTGTACGTTAAGTTATTAAATAATGCACTAAAAATTACATTTATAGTTGCATTTCAGGCTGTTCATTACGAAACGGATTTAACGAGCATTTATTCTTCTAACCGCGAAATAGGAACCACGGTTCTAGTGACGTACGCTCTGGTAACTTGTCGATAAAGTGCTGGCTGAGAGAAATTGAGGATTTGCAAAGGAAGACCTGAGTAGAATTAAGGACTTTGGTGCTGAAGGGGAGCGTTGGTGGATGAGAAGAGCTTTCTACCTTCGCACGAGACGAAGTCTTATTCAATAGTTCGTTGCTTCCCTTTGTAGAAATTCGCTTAAAATCTAATCTTATAAGCCGAAACTCACCCCCTCATCACCGATACCGTCGCTTTGTTGAGGAGCGGAATTACTTTCTATCTCTGGCTCTTTTTCAACAGGGAAGCTTATCCTCTTCCAGCTCCCATGACTCTCTTTCGGATAAAATCTTTTTGTCGCGTCTCCGTCGAAGAATTTATTAGGGGCTTCCAGCGCGGTTCTTTTGTGCCGTAATCTACTTGATAATTTGGCGCGATTTTTGTTAACCGGCTCTTTTTTATGAAAATAAATCTTGTGAAAGAAATGGAGTAACTTTCTTTATCCCTAGGCCATGCCAATTAGTTTTCAAACAGCCCATTGAACGAAACTGGCCTTGACAAACCGTAATCCAGTCGAGAACTTATTTAAAACGAATCAAAACTTATCTTTGTTTGCACAACCCCTTGATGTGCGTATAAAATGAGAGGGGTTGCTAATAGGAGACGACCATTCACACCGATAGGACACGATCATTCTAAATCCAATGTAACGTCTGCTCATCGATTGGTGATGACCTATTTTTCACATCCTCGTGACGTAGGTATCAAGTAGACGGGGTTGACTAGCTGAATCCAATAAGCTACATGAAGTCATTTTGAACGATGGAACATCGACGTGACAAACTTCTTTCTGTGAGACGTATCAGATGAACGGGTTTCTCGAGACTTTAAAAACGTTATCAATAATACTAACTGTACACTAGTAACAAGCTGAACATAGCAATGCAAATCAGTCGAAAGTAATCTAATAAGGAGAATAGTTTTCGATGAGGAGTACTATTCACTACTGTGCACCAACTAAAGCTGAAATATTGGATTATCCAGTGGTTCAACTTGAGCTACGAAAAGTTCGACTTTTGTTTTCTAGCCTACGAAGGACTTGGAAAAATGTTTTCGACGATGTTTTCTCCAATTCTCAAGTTCAGAGAGCAAATTTCGCTCTTCGTGTCGAAGGAATCACGAGGCCACGGTACCCAATCTGGATCTTCTCGCCTTACTAGCCGTCCAAAATGTGCTACTAAATATCTCAGTAGTTACATTATTGGCATTTCTAGTGTGTGGTTTCGAATCAACTGAAAGAATTATGATCGTGACACACGCTCAAACGTAGCAAGATAAGGAAAACTTGACTTAACAATTTTTAAAGTATAATTCTTGAAATGGCTTTCAATGGATTTTTTCGCTCCTTCTGGCAAACAATTATAAAATTTCATGCATCACAAATTTAATCTATATCTAGGAACGTCAAGTCTTAGGGCTTATAAGCACTCTAGCGTTGTAAGAGCCCGAGGGTAGATCAAAACGTTGTCAGTAGCCGAAAACACGCAGAAGGCGTTCTTTGATTTAAACGTCACGTTTAAAATGTCAATCAATATCGGCAACACTTTGAAAAGATGCTGACAATCTATTCGATAGCCAAGACTTACCAAAACCTGGATCGCTCTGCGCTGGCATGCGAAAATCGGGGTCGAAAAAGAACAGTAGCCCCAACACAGGATGGTAGCCTTCCCGAAGAGAAGAGCATTATAGGCCTAAAGTGCAGGAAAACACACGATCTACGCTTGTGAAAAACATCGTCTCGAAAAGGATGCACGGCAATGGATTGACGGCGAATCAAAGACGAGCAAGACCGACTGCTACCGAACTTACAGCTGTGTAACTTTGAGGAATCAGTTTAATAGAGCTCCACTAGGTAAAACAGATGCCGTTGTTAGAGCAGAGGCCTTTCCTTGACCGCATGTCCCTTCGAGCGAAATGAGCCAAACTGGCTAGGCCTGGCTCATAAAACCCATTAGATGAATGATGATAGAAGGGATTTGAATCGTCTATTGGCTAAACTGTTGGGGTGCACCTGGCGTAAATGGGTTGTGATTTGAAATGAGAGCTGGACAAATAATTTATCTGCTTATGGTAATCATAGTACTTTTATATGGTGTGTGTTAGTAGCTGAATTTGGTTTGATTTTATTACAGATTGTCACTGCTATGCGAGCAAGATGCCGTTTTGCTTGCGGTGGGGGTCAGGACGGCTCTTGGCGATCCTTGCTCTCGCCGCCATCTCCTTCCTCACCCTCGCCTACTCCTGGTTCTCCTCGGATACCACGCGAACAATCGCACCTTCCACCATTCTAAGTGGACCCCGACCACCCGCTGCCATCGAGGGATCTGATGATGAATGGTCTTTTCTGCCTCGTGAACCACTTCCTCCTCCCAGCAAAGTGTCATCACAATGTCTCCTGTCTTCCACTGCCAACATAGACACAGTTCAACATCTCACTTCTTTCGATTTTCAGGTATGATTTTAGTAATTTTGTTAAAGCTGGTAAGCATGATCAGGGAGGCTTAATGATTTAGCTTTTTCTTTTCATATTTCCACCGCATTTTGTGCCTGATTTTTCCTCAGGCATATAGCTGAGATCGTGCGTGACTCACTATTTCAGTGATGAGTGGAAATTCCCTTAGAACTCTCCTCACAGAGGCGTTTCCTCGTGACCCTGCGGGGGTAAGATCGCAACTGTGGCCAATTGATGGCCTGTAGTTAGAGCACTTTCCCACAAAGTGGAAAGCTGCACCGATCGTGCATCTGCCTTGAAAAGGAAGGCACAGAACATCTGGGGGGACTGCTCAGTGTCTGTACTAAGAAGAACTGAAACCCATATATCGACATGAACAATTTGATTGTGCCGGTCTGTGTAGAGTCGGTCCACCAGATAAAGAGCAAACCTCATTATGTACCTCGAACAGTCGTCTGGTGATACAAGAAAGGAAAAGGCCGTTCATCAAGTGGGAGTTACAAAATAAATTACTGAACCGAAAGCTCTACATGCTGGTAAGAATCGGAATTTCTTTGGAAATTCCCAGAAGATCGTTAAGTTGGTCCAGAACCGACTTGTTTCTACTTTTTGAATGAGTAACACACATTTCTAAGGGCCTACTCTAAAAAATAATTTGAACCTCCTGAAGGCAAGCGTTGAAATGTGAACTGAGAAGGGAATTCGTCTCGCTTCTGGATGCGGCTAAGTTCCTCGAGCATAATACATTATTAGTGGGAAGAGTGCGGTAGCTCGTTGTTCCTCGTCATCCCAGTTTTCGGCACCAACGGGTACAAAAGCAGCGAGGTTTAGAATGGAATTCTCCCGCATCGGACTATTTTGATGGATCCGTCGCTTTGGTGAAATTCCAATTATCATTCAACTCAGTGTTGTGAGGTAATTATCTAGCGATCAACTGCACGCTCGTAATTCATCGTTTACAATTGAATCGCCATGACGTTTTCAATTGTGCAGGGATCCTAAAATTATAACTCCCGCTTTGTTGTTTAAAGAAGGAAGAGCTGAAGCGTGTCAAACTAGCTCCTAAATTGCAAAGGAACGGCGGTGGCTATAAAGCGTCATAAACTAGCGCGTTTGGTATAAACTAACGGAAATCCCTAACTCGGGCGATAAACAATAAAAAAGAGTTCTTTTAATATTTTAGTCATGATTCTTTTCAAGCTTTAGGCTTGGCGTAGCCTTATGAATTTCACACTCCAGGCGTAAATGTATTTATTCCGAACTACGACGATGAAGTAGCGCAAAGTGAAAATAACTATACCTTAATTTACTCTCTCAAGGAAATTACAGAACCTGAATTAACGAAAAGTGTGGTACTCATGTAGCACCCTATAGTCATCATTAAGTTGTACCCTACGTTGCAAACTGTATTTCATGAATACATCGAACTTTGGGTATTGAGTTTGGCTTGCTGCAAGTTGGCACACAATCGGAATGATGATACCTCTTCAATCAATTTTGAATGATCTCTGGTAGAAGGAGTATTTGTGAACTGCCACACATTCATTGAGCATGACTTAATTTTCCAAGTTACCTCGGTGCTTAGTGGCTTCAATAAATGATTTATGGCCTTAACCAGTTTTTTGAGAACCAGCCCTATTTATTCTTACGATTGTTCCTCCTTCATTCTTATATTCGTTTTGTACCATTCTCCGTCAGGAGATAAATATACAACACTCCGAATTCCCAAAGTAGAAATTCAAATGACGAGCTGTTTTCTTTGTTGGAAACCCAGCTCTGATTGCTACTAAGCAAGCGTATAGCTGTTTTGCTCAGTTTGTACCGATGTTGACAGCTAAAAAACTTGGACTGGTCACAGTTGATGTCTACCGTTGACTCTTGCCGCCCTAGTAAATAGTTGAACCAAGTGGGGAACCAAATTAAGCTTGCAAGTATGGTACGGAATTCCTCAGCGCTGGGTTTTGGGTTTGATGGATTCATAGTGCGCTGGCGCGTGTTACGGAATGGAATCGAAAAGTAAGTTCGATTCCATTCTTTCAAATGGATTACGAATTCGATTTTATATCGACACCAAATTACTACGATTCTTTTTTCACATTTTTCCTCCTATTTTCTTTCTTTTCACATTTTCTTCTTTTTTCGCTAGCAGCGAGAAAAGGTCTGGAATGGTTACTTCTTTGTGTTTTCCAGAGCCTATAGCGATAAACCTCGCTACTTTCTAATCTCGAAGTATTTTGTCATAAGTTTGGTCACCTTAGGGCAGTCCCCGAACTCATCCGCCCCAGTCTCTCCTCGAAGTCTTCAATTTTTCTACTGTGTTTTCTACTCTTACACAGTTGATTAATTGGTTCCTATGTTGACACGGCACGTCATCAGTATCATCCGTTATATAACGAAGTGAAACTGATGTTTTCGGGATCAGTGCAACAAAAATGACTGGGTAAATAATTTTGAGTAATTGAAATAGCGGCTGCCATTATAGTGAACTAGGTAAACGGTGACATTCTCTTTCAATAATAAAAGTAATTTTGTTGCAGCCTTACTGGATTAAAAGCCGAGAATATTGGGACAACAATTTCGAGAAAAGATACCAGGATCGAAGAGAATTATGGCCTAAACTTCCTCTGAAGGTAAGATTAGATTCCATTTTCACTAATTATTACTTTCCGCTACCCGAAGGGAAGGAAAGTATAGTAATCGGCCCAAAAAAAAAAAAGTGGGTTTTCTTCAGATCTTTACGTTTCAGACCCTACTGAGTCTAAAAAACCTAATTTCGGTGCGTGGTCCGTGTGTATGTGTGTGTGTGTGTCTGTAGTTCGATTTGCGGGAGAACGGCTGATCCGATTGAGCTGGTTCTTTTTTTGTTTTGTTCGTTATTTTTTGTACACACCAAAATAAGGTTATGGACGATTTCGGCCGGTGGAAGGGGGTGGGGACGAAAATGTACCAAAACCTAGGGTTTTTCGCATTTTTCTCGAAAACGGCTCTAACGATTTTGATTAAACTTTCAAATTATCTTCTACTAATCAATGCCTAACTTTTCTTCTCCATACATATCTCCATGAAAATACGGTGAATGGAGATATAGGCCCATGAAGCAAAAACAGGTTTTTTTACGCTTTTTGGCAAAACGGCTTCGGCGATTTTCACCAAACTCACAGGATGTTTTCAAATAGTTAATACCTACATATTGTTCTGAATAAATGTTCCTCTGACAGTCCATTGAGCAGAGATAAAAATCAAAATGTGTCGAAAATAACGTTTTTTCGAACACTTCCGTAAATTCCAGGGTAACTGCTTCACCAGATGTGATAAATTCTAATGGAGTGTCTTTTGGTCACTCATGCCGACATTTCGTTCCCCATAATTATTTCTGTATATATATGTTGAACGGAGATATAAGCCAAGTTAACTCAGAAAAGGAGATTTGTCGAATATTAATTTATCGGTATTCCAATTTTCTCAAAAACGGCTCTAACGATTTCGATCAAACTTACGAAGTACTCTCAGCTAACTAGTCCCTACATTTTGTTTTCCATAAATGTTTCTGTAGAAATGCGTTGAACGAAGATATAGCGCCCGCCTATGTAGCTGGTGTTCTAACTTAAAGGGGTGGCGGAAAGTTGTGTGTTGCTACGCACCAGATATTTCCAGTTGCAACACGCCGTGAATAGCGATACTAGCAGTTTTTTAAAACTGCCTTACTTTACGAAAGGGAAAATTATGTTCTTCGCATAGTTTTGTACTTTGCGAAAGAGTCGCAGGATGTATCAGGTTTTTGCAGATCTTTTCGAAACAGGTTATATGTCATTCATGCAATTGTTGAAATCACAAACCGTCGTGTATATTGGTACAACAGTTTATTTTCAAACCTTTTATAATTTTGTGCAGGTGATCGTCATCCCTCACTCTCACAACGACCCAGGATGGCTCAAGACCTTTGAGAGTTACTATCATTTCCAAACGAGAAATATTTTGAACAATATGGCTGATAAACTAACAATGTTCAAAAATATGACCTTCATCTGGTCGGAAATAGCGTTTCTTTCGCAATGGTGGCAAAGGTGAGACCAATCGATATTGCTCTTAAACGCTGTTCTTAGTTCGTGTGTTAAGTAGTTGGATGTCGTGGGCATTCATTATCCGAAGAATTGCTTTAGGGTAAATCCTAATGGTCGTCGCAGGTGTGTTGTTCGTTTATTCCAAAATAATTATGTATTTGAAACAAGTCATTTCCGTTTGTTTTAGTGCTCACCCAACGAAAAGAAGACTGGTTCAAAAACTCATTGATGAAGGCAGATTAGAGATTACGACGGGAGGTTGGGTTATGACTGATGAGGCGACATCACACGTCTTTGCAATGGTCAACCAGCTCGTGCAAGGTACCTACTGACCTTGCTCTCAAAACGTGTTCTATCATTCTTATTGAATTGCTGGTATTCTTAGATTTCGATCCTGACGAATCACCTGGTCGCTATCATTCGCTCTTTTTTTAAAGACGCTCAGCTCGCATGTTCTCTCTCCTCAGCACAGCCCATTCCTCACATTCGTTCTATCAAAGTCGTCTTTAAAACTACTTCTCGCATAAAATGAATTATTCCTGCTCTTAAAAGGTTCAATCGCTAGCTCTAATTGTATCACATTGATGTAAAAACGTCAGGGTTTTCTTCATTTACTATTATAACTATAATCACTTTTGGGCCGATTTGGCTCATACCCTAATTTTGCCGTACCAAGTAGTGACTAGTGATTCAATGGGATTTTTAAGATCAAATTTGAGCCGATTTGGTACTGCCAAGGAAATTACAAATAGTAGATGATTGGTTTACTGTGGTTTACTCTTGTGCTGCTCTCGTTGTTTTCTCACAAATAAAAATCGTATCCATTGGAATGTCCATTTGGAACTATTCGTGCATATGATTTTGTCAAAATCGTTTTTTTGGAGTGATTTAGACTCACACCCTTATTTTGGCGTCGTGTCATGATCTCTAGACTAAATATCAAATCTGACCTGATCTGATTCAAGTGTTTTTCAATCGCGTTCACTGCAGTACATGCATTTCGTTGTTGTTGTTGTGTTTTCCCCTTAAATCCCAAAAATCACTGTGAAAGGGGCAGCTGGAAGGGGCATATCCCAATGATTCTAAAACTATTGAGTGGCCAGATCGTTTTCTTCAATTCATTAGACTTGGGACTATTGTAATAGGTTCTGCCGAGTGGCAAAAAATATAAGATTGAAGAAGTGGATAAAATATTGATTTCGATGAAAGAATTAAAGTTGAGCGTGTAATGCCATGGAATTTATTACGATTGTTACTAATTAGAACTTGTCCATAATCAGTTTGGGACCAAGCCCACAATTAAAAGGCCCAGGGTTATGTTTCACTGGGGAAATTGAAAAGAAACACAGACCGTTTTCTCATATGATATTTTCCTGACTCAGTAGCCTTTGAAAAGTAGAGATCCGGAGAAAACTCCAAAACGTAATCTTGGCCAATTGCGTAACTTCCCTTCCTACTTTGTGGGACTAAGGAAAGTAAATGTGTGAATTTTGTCTTCCTGTATGTGCGATTCTTGTGTTTATTGTATTCTTCCATTGCCAACCGGAAATTACTGACCTATAACAGTATCCTTAATAGCCAAATCTTAATGTAGGACTAGTGAACTACTGATGGTTTCAGAATACTTACTTCTGCGCATTTTAAGCAAATGTGGTAAGTTCTTAATAACACTTATTTCTTTTTGTTCCGCAGGTCATCAATGGGTGAAGAACAAGTTGGGTGTTATGCCTGAAAGTGGGTGGTCCATCGACCCTTTTGGTCATGGTCCGACGGTGCCTTACCTTCTGAAAGCCTCGGGAATGGAAGGAGGAGCTGTCATTCAAAGGATTCACTACGCATGGAAGCAGTGGCTGGCTAAAGAGAGGGCTGGTGATTTCATTTGGAGGCAGGCAAGTCTTCTAAGCTACCTCTTTTGTGCTGCGTCAATTTAATTGCCCTTATTGGAGTTTTCTCTCTTATTCTCCAAAGAAGTTTTAGCGCCATATGGAGCCCGTTTTAAGTGAACCCTTGAGGAGTCAAAACACATTTCGGAGCATGCTTGAAGTTACTTTAATAATTTATTGATGAATATAAGCACCAAGAAATCTAGGACTAAATATAATTTCGTAAAATTACACCAGTACCCCCTTAATTTTTTAAACAAAAATTGGTTTGAAGCGGCTCACTTATTTAAAACTTAGCGTAATGAAGGGGCATTAGGTTTACTATGATATTGATGAAATGCTAGCGGCAAGCAGTCTAGTCCCTACTTTGATAAAGAGCTGGAAATTTCCTGTCCCAGTTTTTACACTTCCCTTCATTCCTCTAGCTAATAAAAATGTTCCAATTTCATAGCTAAATATTTGATATATAGACATATCCCTTCCTTGGTATAAGGGCACTGTACCTTCGTTCATCACATATCTGTGGAAACTTTTACGGAGAACAAACGGGAAACAACAACTCATGTGCAAACGACTGTGTTTGTAGAACCCTCACGAGACCAGTACCATTTGATTCGGCATTGAACAATTCTTGTTAACTATACGAAACAACCCAATACAACGGAACAATGAAAAATAGCATAGCGAACTAACGGGTGTTTGGAGTGAGATAGGATGCTGTGTGAGGAATGAGCGCTAGCCGTGTAGAAACGATTACTTTTGCTATATTGTCCCGCAAATTCCTTCAAGTACTAAAATTCGCTTCACTAAACGATTATTTCATACCAGTTCAACACGTCTGAGACCTGTTCTATTCGACTCAGAGTGCAAAAATACCTATGAAACTATACCCAACACGACGTAATTGCAATACAACTTTCAAAATTTCGTCATTAGCTAACTTTATAACCCTTTTTACTCATAACAACCACGGGTTTCATCCGATCAGGTAGCTGAGTAGGTGAGCCCAACTACAGCAGAAATAGAATTATTGTTTTGGTAGGGATTCCGGAATTTCTAGGGTCGCTCCTAATTGTTTTATGAGGGTTTTTTATTCAACCCTCGTCGTATGGATGGTTCATTGAAATAGGGCACCGACTTTCGCCTCTCCCCCCTTTCTTCGAAATTGATGATAATTTATTTTGCTGCTCGTCATACCGTACCGTTGTATTAGTAGGAGCTGTCCATGCAAAACATTTTATAAAAATCGTCGCAGCCGTTTTTCCGAGAATAAAATGTATTTGGTACTTTGATAACTATAGTAAGTTTTGGGTCGACTTTGCTGATACACGTACACAGTAGCCTGTGGGCCTAAATCTAAAATTTGATTGGATTAGGTTCTACCGTTTTATCTCAGTTTCGTTCACAGATGCGCCCCATTTCCACAAATGTTTATTCTCGCACTTATTAGCCCTTGAAACGTAAAGATCTGAAGAAAACTCGAACCCCCCCCCCCCTCCGCACAGAGCCAAAGAACGTATAAATACTACTTCCCTTTAAGTTGTTTTTGAAACTCGGGTGCAGGCATTGTGTGCGGATAAGCTTTGTCAGTTCTAATATTGCACGTATGGATAAGCAGCCCCAATGAAACAGCCATGGTCCAGCAGCCCTAATCAGCATGTTCAAACCAACCAGCCCAGATTCATCGTGGGAATTGTGGCGTGAGGTTTTTATTTACTCCCACGGGGGACCAGAGATATTGTGCGAGAAGAGTTAGAAATGAAAAAAATAATAATTCACCATGCCATTTAACATGTTACCCGTGCACGCCAGCTATCAGGACATGTGAAATTTCGGTCATTTGCCGCAACCCATAAAATACTTCTGATGTTTCTGTGCGTTTTATGAAATGATAAATTTTCCTCGTCCATAAAAAATCAGGAAAAAAAGGTTTTTTTTATTAATGGCTCCCTTTTTCGTGTATTTAATGTCATATCTAATTTTTTTTAAACATTTTTTGTTCTAGGCCTGGGATATTGATGGCGAAGGAGACATGCTGGTGCACAACAATCCATTTGATATCTACTCCATCAAGCATTCATGTGGTCCTCATCCTCAGGTATGTTACAAATTAATACGGGTTTTTGATATATTTTTTTCAGCAGTTTCTATGATCAAAAAGCGTAATTTATCAATAACGCTAAGGAACAATTCATAATACGTTGCAACGTTTTTCGAGTGCATTTGCAGCAACTCAGCCATAACCAGGGAAGTAGTGTTTATATTGTGCGGGTGGATTTGATTCCTTAACCTATTTGTAATCCATTAGTGACTACACTGCCAATGATACAGTAAGTCTCAGATGGAAAGCCTTGTCCGAATTTGCGTTAAACGTATTTGATGCCTCTCCCTTGCAGCCTTTACTTGAATTGTGTACACTGCAGTTCTGATGGTAGCTTCTGCCGGCTATCCATACCGCTGGCACTTGTAGCATTGAACGGGGCCTGGAATTTACTAATTCGTCATCCCTGCCAGGCCACGTTCTAATTTATTGTGCAGGCCCGGCAAAGACAGCGCGATCACTCAGCCCTGCTACTCTCATCTTTTTCTAGTGAATAATGGTCTAACATCTCTTTCTTCTTACCAAGCGCAGGGTTATGCAACAGAACTGCCACAAATTCCGGAACCTCGAACACTTTTTATGTTGAACGTTGCTATAAACTGAATGAAAAATAGTATTGTTTATTATTTTTAATTCATTCAATTCTGTTCAATTCATTTTTCCAACTTAGGTTAGATGCCCAGTTAGGAATATTTTCTGGTATTCTCATCATGCTAGAGCAGTCTGAAAAAACGTATACCTTTATTCCCAGGTTTGTCTTAACTTCGATTTTCGCAAAATACCAGGTGAGTACACTGAGTATTCACTGAAAGCTGTGGCTGTTGACGAGGATAATGTGAAAAGCAAGGCAGAATTGCTTTTGGAGCAATATGGAAGAACAGGGAGCCTGTACCCACACAACGTCGTTCTGATGCCCTTAGGAGATGACTTCAGGTTCGATCATGATATCGAATGGGACCAACAGTATAGAAATTATAAAAGGTATACTTCACATATTTCAAATTATCAAACGCTTCCATATAAACCAGTATTGTTATGGAAAGGGCTGAATACACTAATTATACCAAATAATATCGATTTTCTCGCATGAAATGTTGCTTCATTCGACTCAAAACAAACTAAAATTAATGTTTTCTTGTTATAGTGCATTGTTTTGTGTTTCAACAACACCTTTCACCCAATACAACAATATTTTATTCACTGATTTAACTAAAATAAAATTATTGTTTAGTGTGCATATCGTTAGTACGTCAAAATCACGACTCAGGTGCTGGAGTCTCACTGGCACTTCGTTAGACAATTCCGCGCCGCTAACAGAGAGTGCTGGTAGTTTAGCAGTACGAACACAATCGTCTTCCAACTTGATAACGAACGTGTATACTATACACACACAGCCTCTGGTTGACAGTTGACTATTCCTGATCAACAATTCTGATGTGCATTTGCTGCCGCTTGCTTCACTCTTTCTACTCGTTTTTAACTCCCAAAACTTTTTCGTTTTCCAAAGGAAGTGTTGCTGTTGGTGAGGAGGAAGCTGTAGTCTTAAGGCGTACGTATGAGTACACCTTGCCTGCCCATCTTTGCATTAGACGGAGTCAACACCCTCAGGGTAGAACGACTAGCTCCTTTCGCAAATGAAACTCGAAACTAACTTGAGTTTCTCTCATGCAAAACTCAAATGTGAACAGAAAGCGCCCAGAGATGCGGCGTCGTTCATTCACATTTTGAATCGGCTTTGGGATATATTGAAGAGCACTAGTATATTGGCGTGACAGAGGATCGCTGTAATAATCGAACAAGGATGAGCTCATACTCTCCATCTGTTTGATTGACTTGTATGTGTGGAACTGTGACGGGATGCGTGTACCTAAACATTTCGAAATAACTAAAAGAAATAAGAAAGAGCAGTATCAAATGCCTCATAACTTTCTAACTCCATTGAATTTATTCCTACTATAACATGGTTTAAATCAAGTGTTACGCGTATCAGTGTTAAACTCCGTTTTTTCGCTTTTCTCAGTTCAATGAACTGAGCCCCCTGCCCTTGCTTTCTCATTTCCAAGCCCCCCCCCCATCTCGTGTAAATGCACTAAATTAACTCTGTGCTACATTCAAATATAACTTGTTACTTATCTTTCCTGGGACCTATCTGTCGAAGTTATTAAATATTGTAAAGCGAAAATACTTAATTTTCGAATAACTGATGGTGGGAGGGGGACGTCATGCTCATAAGAGAGAGTAAATAATCGAATTTCCTCAGGATGACTTCGTGAGTCTAATCAACGTAAAAGTGAAGTGTCTGAAAAACTGAGTGTTTGTGTCTGAAAAACATTGCGTTCACTTTACTTGATTCGAAATCCGCTCAAAAAAATCAAATTAAGATGGTTGACAGCCTAGCAAAAATGAAGATGACGTTGGGTTTTAACACGAGACACCCCCCCCCCCTGCGCAGATCGCATTTCTGATCCTGATCATCTAAATTCATCAATTTCCGAGTGTCCACCCAAATTTTAAGTTTGGAATCGTTACGCATAGGGAGACACAGAGTACACTATCTCTCGGATTTGTTTTATTTAATGTTATTTATTTGTATGCCATGGGTGTTTAGAGTTCGTTGTGCCATTTAGTCTAGTAGAATACTGCTTTGACGAAATCCACCGTTAAATCCAAGCCTTATTTCGTCAGTAGCATGCACTACTGCATAAACTAAATTACTTTATCCGTCTTTCCAGGATTTTTGATTTCATCAATCACAACAAAGCGTATAACGCTCAAGTAGTATTTGGAACAATATCGGACTACTTTAAAGAAATAAGGAGGCGAATGCAAGACTTCAAAACGCTCAAAGGTTAGAAACCTACTGCAAAAACATATTTTTAATTGCGTACTGTAGTTAATTTGTTTCTCTAAACTGCGCATACTAGTGAATTTGCATGCAGTATTAGTCGGTGAAATGGCTGTACAAAACTGTAAGAGGCTGTTGGAAGCCACCCTTTCAACCGACCTTTCCTAATTGATTTGTCTTTTAGCTGGTATGAAGATCATCGCTTCAGCCGTATTTCGAGTATTTTTCTATTAGTATAAAAAATTGTTGTTTCAGGGGATTTTTTCGTTTACTCTGACATTTTCTCAGAAGGACGACCTGCGTACTGGAGCGGTTACTTTACGACCAGACCTTATTGGAAGGTCCTTGATCGTGAATTGGAAGGTCAGCTCAGGTAAAATTTCTCGAAGAGCTTGCTCGTTGTGCCATTTTATTGCCCTAGAGTTATTGTATTTTTAAAATTTATGGTACAAACTTGAAAATGCTCTGTATTGTCATGAGTTGGAAACATTCTGCAGAATTTCCATCGAGTTATACACGAAAAACTCCACATAGGGGAGGAAATACGTGCTAAATTGGAGCTATTTAATGTGGTGTGGAAAACTACCTCGTTTCGCTCTCTCTCAACTTGGAAGGCGAGTGCCACTTAACTTAAAACGCTCTTTGTTGGGAATTTGTAATTTTTAAAAATTGTTGGTATTTGTGCAATAGATGTTACAAAATCACCAAATTGACTCCTCTCATAAAGTTCTGGCAATCCTACGTGAATTACTTTTTCAATTACTTGAAATAAGTTGACAGATCGGACAGTCAGAACTGGTATATAATGATGTTGAGCTGACGCAAATAATTGTTGAGCAATTTATAAGTCGTAAGCGATCGCATTGTTCTCATAAAGGATGATATGAACACATCGAATGGTCGAATGACGGGGGCTGGTGAACTGTTAGTAAAGAATCTGTCATAGTTAGTAGTAGGAACAAAGATTTCTAACTATTGCCCATGACGTGTTGTTCATTAGAAGATTCTATGGATATCTTGTTTGGGAGTATACGGGGTTGTCAATGGTTCTAAGAGATGTTGAACTCTAGGCTTCCAGGGCAATATAATCAAAATCCATTGTCGACTACGCTACACTACTGAAGTACGTCATGCTTCTCCGTGAGTCTGCTCACTAAGTCTTCTATTCTGCTTCCCAGCGCTTCGGTGTAAAGACCCCTCGTTGTTTTTGAGAACTGTCTCTCTACTCTGAATGTTTCTCCAAATATTCCCAATGAACTTCCAAATGACCTACTTCATCTGCTGAATGGACTGATCACGGGGTTTTCGTTGACAGTGCATACTACCATCAAACATTTTCAGGCTCTTCTTTGAGGCATCATTCAGCATTCGTTCAATACAGCCTATTTTACTCTTTGCTGGCTTTATTAATACAGGTTTCATCTGCATATAGGAGAATTGTAACTCAAAAGTGTGGAGAATACTCAGAATGCATCGTTGTGGGAGACTTCTCTAAGACGTTCATGGTTCAATGAGAAGCGCAGTAATGTTAACATATGAGCTTGTATATTCCATTCCCAGTACAAGGAGCTTGCATTGGCGCTACTTTTGCTGATACATGATTGACACGGTTATATTCGTGGCCAGCATTGAGAAACTGCAAAACAGACCCTCCTTTGAAATTAGAACCAGTTACAAGTATATCAACTGCATAAGTTGTTGAACTTTTGCCTCCAAAGCCGAACTGGCTTGGTCGAAAGAAGGTCCTTCGTTTTTACCACTTACGATAACTCAGTGATTTCAACAGGAACCACTTCAAGAAACTGACGGATGTGCCAATCAATCAAAAGAAAAAGATATGATCTGCGTATGAGAAATTCGTACGCAGAGCTTTCACGTTGTATCATTTAAGACGCATGTAATGTCTTTTTACTCAGATTTGTTTTGGGGCTAACAGCATCGTCGGGTATCCAAATTTCATCATTAGTGGGACGACCCTTCTCAACAAAAAAAATCGCGTAGACCGTCTCATGATTTGCCTGTTCACTGATGGCTCAATAATAGACGTGGCACAAGTGGAAGCAGCACAATAAATTTCGCAACCTTGAGTGCCACCAGTTTTCGCGTCGAACGTCGTTATAAACTGAATAAAAAATGAATTTGGCTAATTGCTACTAGAGTCGGCAAAATCGCTGGTTTGCCGGTAGGACCTAGGAAAGTTGTGTGATGCGTCGCACCAGTTATGTTAAAAACCCTCCATAGGCCAATCCCGTGTCAGTCCGTAAAAGTTGACAGTAATTTTTCTAACGTTCATAAGCGATAACAATTCATCTAGACGATCATGAACGACGTTCTAACGATTCATATTTGGTTTCTTTGAGCAGGTCTGCTGAGATTTTGTACACTCTAGCTTTAAACCGAATACGTCGAATGGGTTTCAACGTAACGAGTACACTTAAAATATTGGAAAGAGACTTTGAGAAACTTCAAATGTCGAGGCAGGCATTGGCGATATTTCAACATCACGATGCAATTACCGGTAATTTCTTTTATCCAAATCATTTTTGCACTCCACAAAAAAATGTATTCATTAGTAATATTTTGTATTGTAAATGTTGGTGAAATTAATGGTTTGCTAGATTTTGGTGTTGGTCAAACGTTGCACCTGTGTTATGTACAAAATCATTTCGAGAGAATGTAACACTTTCCTTCCATCTTAATAAAAATAGCTAATCTTTGAATCCGTTTTTCTTTAAGAATATAAATAAAGAGTTATTTTTCGTCGTTCAACTGGATAATTAAGATTGATTCCTAAATGTTCAAAATTGTGTTGAATTGTTAATTTTTATTATTATGGATTTAGTCGAGGTTCATCAGTATTGAAAGGATGGGCAGGTCTACTACCTTCTGTGGAAGTCTTATGCAACTGACAGGGACAGAACTCATATAAGCAAACGCCAATATGGGAATGCGATAGTTATTTGGCCTTGTTCTGCTCTTCTAGGAGCGTTAGTAATCAAGGTTCAGAAACGGTGGTCTGGTGCTGCAGTGGTAGAATCCAAGGCGTAAGACCGGGGCACCAACCCCAGAGAAGCTGTGCGTGCTTCATTGGAGTACTCTCAATAATTGTGCACAGAAAGGTCCCCCACAAGCTCAAGAGCAGGCGATTGTTTGCACATCTTCTACACTTCATATCCTGCACTAAAGATCACCAATCTCGTCAGCAGCTTTGGACTCAACGACAGTGCCCATCATTGCAAGCCAACGTTGATGGGGGATTGTGATCTAGTGCATCGTCACTTTCAATGACATTTAACTTCTTGTTTTCTGCAGCTGCAGCTGAAACAAGAACTTACAATGACCTCGGCTAATCTATGCTTCGTCCTTGTGGTAGATCGTCTCAACTACTTGTAATTCTTCCCTATTAGAGTAGCTAGATAAACACAACGTAAACATTTGGTGATTGAACAAACCACATCCTTTTTTAAATACCTCGGGTTGATTTTCATAGTGACTGTGGCGTAAATTGTGTAGCCTGTATCTGGACTACGCACAATCTGACGCCTGTTAATAAAAGAAAGAGAAAGAAAACTGAACCTGAAAAATGTGAGAAATGAATGGAGAAAAATAAACGGCAAAATTAAAGGTAAAAGTGGACTGTATTTATAAAAATGCGTAGTCGTATCATGGACGCTAAAGAAAAGGTAGCTAACAGGCAAACTTGAAGAAAAAAAGGAATAATGCTCTCGTTAAAATGTCGAATATGGGGTAGAATAAATTATTCAGGAACTAAAGAAAATAAAGACTGAATATTCTGACCAGCATTTCTGGTAGGAGACAAATGAAACTGAGGGAGATACTGTTTGTCTTCTCCTCGCTTTCGGGTGTTCCTGGAGGGATATGAACAAAGTGTTTAATAGGGATCGAGCCCCAATATACTGAGAGTGTCAGGGTTGAATGGCACATTACCTTGTCCAAAATGTCCAGTAATTTTGGCTATCCTGAGAAGCCTTCAGATCCAGAGACCATAAAGTAGAAAGAATGAGAACGGTTGAGGTACAGCTCACGTTGCCAATCGTAGGTGCAACGAATCCGGTAATGAGGCTAGCGCTGTGGGGATGTGGCCAACGAGTTTGTGCGAGTTGCACGTTGTTGGGGATTGGAGACCTTGGAGGAGCTTAGTTGAGGTCGCCAAACAGTCGAACGACTCTAGCGATATCCGTTGGCGCCAACAGTGACCAACATTCAATACCACTCATAGGTCTCCATTGTGTACCTTTGGTCAGTACACTGGCACTTTATTGCTTCACTTTCGTCCATATTCGTATTCTTGACTCATCATCAGTGCTGACATTCTCCTTAACAAGAGAATTGCTTGGATAGTGGATCTGATCTGACAAGCAGTCACTTGTTTGCCACCCAGTCAACACCCATCTCCTTGCTTGGCATCCATCACCTGTCCAAGCCTCCATCGACCTTATCTCCCCCCCCCCCACCTGCCTTGCTGGCGTCTTTGAGTCAGCTCCATTTAAATGCGTGCAGTTGTCCTAGGCGTTGTTTTATCCACTTGGACCATCAAGTGCTGTACAGTGGACAATTTCAACATCCATGAATTTCAAACCCAACACTGCGACATTACATTATCTTATTTGTGGCCAGCCACATTCCCGCTTTCAGCTACGTTCTTCTTATTCTTCGTCCAACGCCAGTATGTACACTACTATAAACTGTTATCAAACAATTCGTCGGCCGGATTATCGATTTATGAATTGTTTTTAATAGTGTGTGATTAGGTAGGTACACCAATAAATAACACGGATAATTTCACTAAAAACCTCTAATACAGTTAACCATAACGTTAATTATTACCACACCAGCTTTCACTTTGTGAAGGTGAAAATATTGAATTTTAGCGGTACAAATTCCACCCTTTCCTCAACAGCCATAACCGAAACCTTCCAAAGCGTGGTTGGAAATTATACACTGGTTTCATCATTATTCTGAAAATGGCGCTTTTTTTCAGATGAGATATGTCTCAACAACAACGTATTGTTTTTGTAGAATAAACTAAATATACACCTGAAACCTGCAGGTATACAGTTTTTTCAATGCGTTATTTCCAGGGACCTCAAAAGCGGCTGTGATGCATGACTATGCTTTAAAGATGTTTGATGGTATCACTGAGGCTGTATCCGTCCAGAGCTACTCTTTGCAAACGATAATAACAAGGCCTGATGCCCTTGAACAACTTCCACTATTTACGAGGTAATTAATCCAATTGTATCAGGCGAAAATCTATAATTATAATAGTAATTGTGTGTTTAACATCGTTAGTACATTAAATATAATAAATCCAAAGGAAAACGTGAATAATACTGACATTTCACTGAAATTAAGTGCAGGAGGAGCTATTCTATCGTGCCAGGGGGGTGGAGGTTCAAAAGTGGAAAAGAATCGTCGGAAGGCGGTGAGAGATCAGGTCGTTCGAGCGAGTCGATGATTTGAATTCTGAGGGAGTAAGGAAGGTTCATGCGCACTTTGTGCCATACATTCATATCCCGAACAGAAAGACCATCGGAGTTCCTCTTGTCAAGTTATGCCTGCTCCAATCGATCTGGATCTATGTTAATTACAAACACCTTGACCAGAGACAAGACTCGGTGCTCGGAGTATGACTCTAAACGCCTAAGTGTTGAGTGGACCAGTCTGTGAAAGAGACAGCCAATGAAAGTTTGCACTTCGAAATTGAAAACAAAAACAATTTTCGTCAGTCGAAGTTCTTCTATAACTGGGGCAGTTTACAATAAGCTTCACATCAGCTTCTGAATTGAATGCAGTGTGTCAGACCTGATTTATTGGGACAGTGAAAACTGATGGCTCCTGACATAAGGTGGGTTTTGTGCATCCCCCTCCCGTCACCACTCATTGGTTCTCACCTCTTGAAATATTGGCGCCTCCATCAATGTGCCGCACACTCTCCAGTCTCAGTCTTTTTGTGAGAGCAAAAATCGAAACTTGTTAGCTATAGCCAAAACCAGTTCACGGTATCATTGTGAGATCTTGGCTTTGCTCAGAATGAAAAAAAAAGCGAAAAGGTTTATTAAATCCAACTACATGGCAGTAACGTTTCCCCTACCTACACTCGAGCTCTGGTGTCGAAATGAACTGAGTTCTGTGACATATTTGGAGCGCAGTTTTATAGTTATGTCATGGAGTTGAGACGTCTATTCTCATGTATCGTAGCCAACGTTTGGAATCGGATACTCCTTACATTATGTGGGAAATTGAACGGTCAGATTGTGATGGGGCTCAATCATTTTTCCCCAGTGAGCGAAATCACTTCACTACTAACTATAGCTATCATACATCGTAACACATCACTTTTGTTGTTTGCTGGCTTAGCAATTTTTATTAAGTTTATTGTACAGCAGAGTGGTACTTGGGGATATGACGAGCACAGTTCAATAAATCGTCACAAATTTCGGAGAAAATTTTATTTAGCGTAGTTCTTTTCTTATAATTCCTGCTCATATGATACTAGCATTGTCAGAAAAGTAAGTCCAATATTTCTACCCATACGATGAGTTTCATAATATTATTAGCAGCAACCCCAGAAATTGCGGAATTTAAGCCATTTTTCGCAGTTGTTACCTCATAATTACAAAACTAAATGTATGATAAACGTTGACCATATCATAAATCGTCTGTACACACTGATTGCTCAGTAATGGTCATGGCATATCTAGGAGCCTCTCAAAAAATTTCGTAACTTAGAGCATTAACGAGTTCAAACGAACTTAGTGAAAAATTGGATTGAAAATTGAATGTACATAAGGCTAAGGAAAGTTGCGTGATGATTTCGCATCAAATATTTTTATCACTATCCAATCTGTCGCGTAAAGGACAATCAATATCGCTTGTGTTATGTACAACTAATAAGATTCCTTAATCAAGGAAAACACAATCATTGATGTTCGAATTACTATACACATCCAGACTCTGATAAACAAGACCATCACCAACACGCCTAGGCAAGTAGTCAATGACAAACCCACGCTAAGGGTCAAAGGTTGGAAGTATTTGGACACGTAGAAGCAGAAGCTGAGCTGGATGGAAACTTCATTAATTCGATTATTTTTTAAATATTTGTAATTAGCATGTTTAATTCTTTTCATTTTTAATGTCAGTTCCACACTCCACTTCCCCCAAAGCACTCTTCAAGTCACCACGACCAGAGCTTATTTACGTTGAACGTTTCATTTTTTGTATGAATTAACTATATCACAACTGTTGACTGTTTTTCAGATTTATCTTACCAGACACGGACCGGGAAAGCTACGAAACTCTCCCGAATAAAGTTCCTCTCACAGTGAAATCTGACCATCCTCGTAAAATCGTAGTTTTCAATTCTCTCGGGCACTATCGACAAGAGGTAAGACGTAAGCTGAAACTGAATTTGAGACAGAGGGCATAAGGATGATGAGAATGGGAAGGAGTTAATAAACAAAGACTGTGAAGATCACGTTGCAACTGAAAGAAAACACGATAAAATGAGTATAACAAGCTAAAGCAACAAAAGGGGTGATAGTAGTAACTGTGTTCCAGCGACCTTCATTGAATTGGAACATTTACAAAGATCCTGCTATAACAGGTTCGTCTCGAGGTAAACCATCTTAGGAATAAACCCAATTGATATAAACCTGGCAGGTTGGAGGGGCTGATCATTTGGGAATCACTAAGGTTTGAATTAAAATTCAGGGGTTAAGTGGAGACATAGAACCTGTTCGGAAGCACTATGAAGCAGAAAGCGAGCCTCTAAGACAGACATGTGTTTCTTCAGTGTTAATTTCTTCTAACCTGTGCACATTCAGTGCTGAATGACTTCACGTTTTCGGATCATCTCGTGTTGCGTTACCAATATTTAACCTGCGTGTGATCAATCAACAATACACTTGTTGACAGAAACAGATTCCCCAGCGTACCCACTTCAGATTCCACTGCCTATAGGGTCCTGTGCATAAAGTCACAGATTGGCAGTGACACTCAATGGGCGTTCTACCAGACGCTGTATCACGCTAAACGTGCTAGCGAATCATTAAAAATTGGCCATGAAGCTCTCGAGCTTTTTTTTTTCTGACCCGAGGGCGTGTGGGACAAGTCCCTTTGTCACTGCGGCCGCATATGGGCCTACTGTGACGCTGGCCCTTTCTTAGTAGAAGGCGTCGTGCATACCCACCCCCCTTAGGAAGCCGAGTATGTCCTTCACTGCAGAGTCCGCTACAGTTTGGGGTTCAGTGGTCCCCTGACCGAAGTATTCAAAGCGGTTTGCTGCCAAGGCAGGGCATTCACATAGGATGTGCTCTGCCGACTCATCCTCCTCGCCACACAGTCTGCACTCCACTGCCTCTGAGATGCCCATTTTGCTGAGGTGGTATCTGAAGGGGGCAGTGCCTGGTGAGGAAGCTTATCAGTACTCTCAGATCTTGTCTAGAGAGTGTCAGCATCGCCTTCGCCCTTTGACAGGAAGGCGTGACAAGCCTTTTCGCCTGTCTTAGTCGTGGCTGGCGATGCCAATGGGCGCCATTTTCCTGCATCTCCCATCGAGCAACCAGACGGTTCAGGTGACTTTTCGTCAGACCCATGTGTAGTTCAGGCCCGATGGGTAGGGATTCTGTACCCCTTTTCGCGAGGCAGTCAGCCTTTTCATTGTCCTCATGCCCCCTGTGAGCCGGCACCCAAATGAGGGAGAGCCTGTTACAAGCGCCGAGCTGCTTGAGCGCATGGAGACATTCCCATGCCAGCCTAGACCCAAAACTATAGGCTGTGATGGCCTTTAAGGCGGCCTGGCTGTCTGAGAAAATGTAGATCCGCTTGCCCTTGAGTCCTTTGTTCAGGATCTCTTGGGTTTTGCCCATTTTTCGCGGCTGCTTATTCAGTCAGCATGCTGACCTTATTCACAGCTGGCCGCAGGCATGCCCCTGGGGACAATGCCGTGACCGTTCCACTATCCACAACCCGTGGTCGCGCCTGGTAGCATGGGGATGCTCCTTGGAAGATAACCCAGAACCAGGCTCTCGAGCTTTGGTCGACCATTCGTGTTTTTAATGAGAAACAGGTGTCGTTCTCAGTCATTATTGAAACACAACAATAAGAAACAGAATTTGCACGAAATAGAAATGAGTAATTTGAGTGCACAAATATTTCCTTTATCAGGTCATTATGCGGCACAATGGATACAATTAAAAGAAATGCGTTTTTATCAAATGTATTTATAGCACAGCTTCTTTAATTTTTGGGCTAAAATAAAAAATGTAAATGTTCATTTCAGGTCATTCGGCTCACTGTGAAAAACCCTAATGTGAAAGTTATTGACGCAGATTCCAACGAAGTGCCGAGTCAAGTGAATCCGATTTGGAATATGACGCATTTCAAGACTCAGGCGTTTGAACAAACTGAACTGCCACCTTTGAGAATGATGGACATTTTGTTTGAAATCATTTTCTTGGCAGAGCTACCCCCGTTGGCAATTACTACTTTTACTATTCAGGTGAGAAAAAAGTTCGTGTACAGCAGCCCTTTTGTTTTATACTAACGGGCGGGCCCAGTGGATGGAGAAATGACAACGATGTCATTCAGATGGGGGATTACAAAAGAAGTGGTCAGAGAGGACAGCAGCGGTACCAAACCAGAGAGGTGAGAGACAGAATATGCGAGGGAGGGGGATACGGCTGACCAAATAGACAAATAGAACCCTAGACACTGACAGAGTAGACTTCAGGGTGACATGTGGAAAGGTCGTTGAAAGATAAGTTCATACATAGCAGGTTGGTCAAGCGTGGTAAGTGTGCCAGACTCTGTACACACAGGGAAGACTGGTGATAGTTAACAATTTAATGAAGGCGAATTCATGGAACAGATAATCTAACATTCAAGGAAGGTTCCACAATCTGAGGACACTCCTGACACTGCCTTTTGCAAAACCCTAAGAACTACTGATTGGGTACTGGGATAATTAGAATGACAGACTCAGCTTGTTGGCGACTCAATAACACATCTCAGATGCAATCTACCAGAGCCGCCAATTTGGGAATGAAACTTCGATGAGGTATCGGTGATCAACACGTCTACCTTAATGCAGGTTGCTGCCCATATCCTCTCTTTTATAACAACCCCTTCCTGCCGCCACTACCCAATAAAACCTTTTCTTTTGCAATGGCAAACTGTTTTTGTCTATTCCCACGAAGGACCACCCTGCACTAAATTAAAGACTACCTTAAATCAAAAAGAAAGCATAAAACATTGAAGGAAACCAAAGAGGGTAGTATATTGCGTTACCAGGGCCTAAGAAGTGCCTGATATCATTGAACTGTGAACTTGATTTTTTGTTCGTGTCTGTCAATGAAATTAAAGGAAAACATTGAGTTTAGCCGATAATTGTATCCACTTTGAAATTTCTCAAGTTGCTCCTAACTGTTCATGAACATCATGACTCTCGCCGTCGGGCAACTTATTGGACTAACAACGTGGTTTTTGCGAGAGGGTACTTTTTTCGTATCTGTTGAATTGGATTTACCGGGGATGACTTCAAGGAATTCAGGTTTTTTCCCAATTTTCGATCATTTATTCAGTTTTTTCCTCCAAGAATGAACATTTTGCAGCAGCCAACCCTTTTTGTGTACCTAACCATACACAAAAATGTATATTGTTGTTATCACTAGAATAACTATTTACTTTATGGTCGACTTAGCCGTCGAAGTATCAAATTAGAATAGATTTGGGTTAACCATTTTCCCACAATCTTTATCTTCATTTTTTATGATTTTGCTAAGCTTACCATGAAGATTCAATAAAATCAAAAATTGTATGGTCCCAGTCCAGGTCTATAATAGGTAGTGGCGCCAGGCAAAGACGTAGGTAACCTCTTTTGTGGTTGCTCATTCCTGTGAAGCAAGCTGACGTGTATGACATCAGGAAAAAGCATACAAACCATTTTCCCAAATGTTGATGGACACAGTTGATTCTTCACAGGTTTTTCAGTTATTAGTAAAAGCTGAATAATAAAAATTGTTATTTTTTGTAGTAATTTCATTTGTATTGAACTCCTTAATCGCCTCCCTACCTACGTACAGCTACAGCTCTTTCACGTAACTTGCAAGATTATCATACGTTTCACCTCATTAACCTCCACGTTGAGGCGTAAATGTGTGTAAAATGACTCGCAGTTCTCCTTATTTATTATTCAAACGAACTAATTTTATTGTCGACCTTTTTATCTAAATATCACGTTATGCCATAAATAATGCAATCCACACAAATCCTGCAGGTCGGACGTGGGGGAGTGAGAGCGAGTGTTTTCTGCAAAGACTGTGCAAGGAACGACCATTTCCCCGCTAAGGCCATACAACAGAGCGACATTCAAGTGGAAAACGACAACTTTCGTATTACCATTGATGGACAAACAGGGTTTCTCAAATATTTCATCGACAAAAAACATGGTCAGTTCTTACGAGATTAACATTTGAATGAATTCATAACTGTTTTTGTTCAGGTGGTTTTGAGTTTACGCTAAGATTTGTTGTAATAGTTTTAATTTTGTTTAACCTATGCTTAAAAACTTAATGTCTTCGTTCAACGATAATAAAATGTACGTAATAGTTAGTTGACAGTGACCCGTAAGTTCTATTAAAACCGTTATAGCGGTTTTTGAGCAAATGGATAAACGATGATTTAATGATCGATTAATCCACTTTTTGCGAGCTATCGTGGCTTATATATTTGTTCAATGGATAGATACAGAAGCAGTCGTTGAAACAAAATGTGGTTCTAGGTTTCTCAAAGGCATTCGTCGTGTTAATAAAATATAGCTGTGCATTTACTCTGGAAATTTAAAAAAATTAAAAAACATGATTTTCGACACATTTTTGGTTGTTATCTCCGTTCAGTGAAGTGTCAGAGGGACATGTATGGAGAACAAAATACAGGTATCAACTAGTTGAGGGGTGTCAAACTCAATTTTGCCGTATATTAAATTTAGAATGTGTAGGCGGGCTGAATTCAATTTTTTTTAAAGTACTGAATTATAATAACATTTTATTTAATTATATATATAGTATGTTGTTACAAATCATATATAAGTAGTAAAAGAGGGTAATTTTAGAGCTCGAGGATCCAGATAATTTCTCTTGTTTTTGACAAGCTCATTTATGTAAGCTTTCATGTTTGTTGTAATTATTTTAAGAATTAATTGCCAATGTTCATGTTTTCGATGTTTGTTTTTATTTATTTTCATAGCAGAAAACATCTGCTCGCATAAATAGGTGATACGAAACATGCACAGAATGCTTGCTACATGTTTGTTTTTTTTTCATTTCCTCTTGAAATATTATGGATAAAATGTAAGAGCGTTAACCTTTTTACATTATTCTTTCCAAACACTGTTGGGTGAAGATCTATCAACTCCATTTGCAAATGAACTGGTGCAAGCTTGAATATTGAATGGATTGTTGAAAATAAGGAATTTCATTCATTTTGTGGAATTCACAAAACGATTGTCGAATTCCGTGATTTTGCAGAAGTTGAGAATATTGATCGCTTTTTTGGTTTATTATTCATTCTGAATAATAACCCTATGTTTTCGGTCACGAAAATTTTTTTACAACCCCCCCTCCCCCTCCCCCCCTCAAAATTGGATACTTTACGTTTCTTTTCAAGACTTGGAGATTCCAAATTTGCAATGTCCGTCCCCCGTCCGGGCCGTTTTGTGCCTTAAACGTGGTCTAAAAAATTCGTTCTTTCGCACAATAATCCGATTTGGCATCTAGTTGTGCCCGCCATCTCGGCAATCCGATCGGACGAAGCCCGTGGTTGTAATGGGCAAAAAATGGTTAAAAAAATTAACGAAACGCAGTACAACGCGGGAGCTACAGCGTCCTTCCCTCCCGCCCATCTCAATAAAAAACAATCGGCCTCGTCCTCGCCTCGCAACGCTGCCGGGCGGGGCGGGCGGCCTCCCAACGGGTTCGCTTTCCCCGACCCGACGCGGCAATATCATCTGACGTTTTGTTTCCGTAGTTCCATTGTAGCCAGGACATGTTTTGTATGGTTTACTAGTACTCGATGCACTAATACTAGGTCAAGCTGTTCATGAGAATAATAAACCATTGTGTAATAATTTGCAGGGTTTTTAGTTCTCTGTGCCTAATGATTTTGAATGGAAAACGTTGCCTGAGTCAGCAGCAATTTTGTTTCAAAGGCGTGTATACATGAACACATTTCTACCTCATAACTTTACATTCAGATCAGTCGAATGTTTATTCGTACCTGCCGAAACGGTTCAATCATCCTACCAGCCGTTGTCTTTTCCTAACGTGAAATCTCGAATAGGGTCACTCCTCGACTGAGCCAACGAACTTCGGTGAAATAAAAGACATCAGAAAGGTTTTCGTCCAAATTTTGTGAAAACTGTCGGTGATTTAGTCATCTGCTTAATGTAGTGTGCGCGTTTTAAAACATCCATAGAGGAATCAAGTGATTCTTTGAAAAAAAACGTGATTTCTTCTTTCTGTGACACATTGCGATCAGTTGACATGACTGAACGAGTTGAAGAGGTCCAGTGAGCTCGGTGAAAATCGTTGAAGCCGTTTTGCCAAAAAGTGAAAGAAAACCTATTCCTCCGAATATTTCACAGAAATATTTACGGGGAAGTTAATTTTAAAGTTTAGTCAAAATCGTTACATATAGCCACTTTACAGAGAAAAAAAACGAAAAATCCCTTGTATCCTCCTCTCCTCCCTCTATATGATGGAAGATAATCTCTCCTTCGCCTCTGGAGAGATGAGGGCGTCTGCCTAGATCGAGAGCGAATGCTGGAGAAAGGGAGTTGAACGTTTTCCATTCTTCAGTAAGTACAGTCTCCAGAGCTACTTGTACTATATCGCTTCTCAGCGGTAGCACTTACCGTTCCAGAATTTATTATGTTGCTCTTATTCACTCCCTGACCATTATTGAGCGATTGTTACTGGAATCAGATAATATGGAATAGTTGACCAGTTAGGCATCCAAAAATTTAGCAACTTCGAGTTTTTGCCATCATGATAGCTGATGACAACATAACGTTAAAAAGTGAACTAGCATAACACTTTGTGCACTAATTTGACCGCTTTTGTGTGCAAGTGTTCGTGAAAGTAGGTTTTCCTTGAAAATAACCAAATATGCTGCTATATCGCTTAGTTATACGCAGGCAAGGAGAAATTTATGAAACTAACTAGGGATGAGAATATACCTTCCTGCGTGTTGTTGTTTTTTTAAAACCATTTTTCATATTTTCAGGGAAGACGACCCAATGTGGGATTCAGTTTGCAGCCTATCCCTCCGCTCAATTTCATTCAGGCGCATACCTCTTCATGCCAGATCCCAATGTTAGAGAAGGTAAATCAAACAAATTTCAATTTAAATGTTCTGGTATAGTATTCTCAAAATGTGTTTTTACTACTGTATCGTCGTTTCTGTGTGGGAGAGCTCAGAAGGGGTATTTATCAAGAACGGGTAGGGCTTATTTCAATCACCAGAAAATACAGGGTGCAGCATAAAGGTCGGACGTTTTTGAAAAAATCATAACTTCGGTAATTTTCACTCAAAAATTTTTTTATTGACATATTTAAATTCACAATTTAAAAGCATTTTAGAAATTCATGTGTGTAAAATCACATCAGTCAAGTGGCGTCCCTCGTTCGCGATACACTGCTGGAGTCTTTCTTGGAAATTTCCGAAAACTCTTTCCAACGTTGCTCTCTCAACTGCGACGATTTCCACGCGAACAGCATCATTCAATTCCTCCAATGTTCCAGCTTGTGCTGGTAAACACGTGCTTTGAGGTGTCCCCACAGAAAGAAATCACATGTGGACAAATCTGGGGACCGAGGAGGCCAATGAACGTCACCGAACCTGGAAATGAGGCGGCCAGGGAAAAGAGGACGAATAACGCTCATTGTTGCCCTAGCTGTGTGAGCGGTTGCCCCATCCTGTTGGAACCACATACGCCGGATCGCACTACGTTTTTGTCTCAATTCAGGTGTAAAGAAGCCGGTTATCATCTCGACATGGCGTTCTGGGTTGACGGTAACAGCAATGCCATTGTCGTTTTCAAAGAAGTGCCAAACTGTAACTTTTGAGCTATGCAGCGGTTGTTCGTGTAATTGTTGGGGATGTTCATCAGCCCAATAACGACAATTTTGCTGATTCACCATGCCATTGAGGTGGAAGTGAGCCTCATCGCTCATTTTGTTCAATAAGTGCTTTCAACTCACGGGCGAAGATCATTCGTTGTGCATAATCCCCTGGGTGTAATTGTTGCACAATGGACAACTTATAGGGGTGAAACCTCAACTCTAGATGCAAAATACGGCTAACCGATCGATCACTGAGGCGAAGTTCAGCAGCATGTAGGCGAGCTGATCAACTCGGGCTGCGAATTAGTGCTTGTACACTTTCAATGTTCTGTGTTGTTCGAATCGGTCTTGGAGCTCCTGGTGGTCCGTTCCTCATCAATGAACCTCGTATGCGTAGTCCTTCAACCCAACGAAGAATGGTGTTTCTAGAGGTAACAGCCCAATTTCGGTGGATATTAAAATGACGACGAAACTCACGCTGGACTGCCGTGACGGACTCGTTATTACGAACGAAACTGTCATAAGCAAAAACGCGGTGCTCTACTGTCCACAGGTCCATGACTTCAACTGGTAAAAAAATGCTAAGACCTCCCGATTACAATGGTCCCTTCCCCACGTTGGTCGACCCATTAGGGGGGAAGTACTGGCCATTTTTTAAACGTCCGTTTTAAATTGGGAGAAAGAAATAAAGAAAGGAGAAAACCTAGAAAAGGGGGCTGGGGGCCCGGAGCTAAGGGATTCCCGCTGGTGAGGGGTAGGTATTGAAACAGTTGGATACAATTAGGCGGACGAAGACAATGACGCAGGGAAGCCCGAGGTTGAAGACCCTGACAACTTCGACGCTTTGCGTCGAACAGATATCCTTCACTAATAGCGAAAATGATCCTTCTTGGCCTCTAGTAGAATATAATTCGCTAAAAGGCAATCCTTTCTTCGATTTGTAATAATAATATAAGAGTAAATCGTAGTCGTATTCTTCCACCAACAGTAACTATTATTGAAATTTGATCACTGTTTTAAAGTAATAAATTTGTATTTAAAACAGAATACAAAAAGGAAAAACATTAAAGAACGAGATAAACGAAACGACACCATTTTACCGACATTTTTTAGAGACGAATTGAAGATCCAGCTGGCATAAATAAATGCGTTGCCAATGGTGATGAGTAAGGTGTTGGAATAACAAACGAGACGAGTGTCCAATTCCAATACTCCCCCTCACGAGTATTACTGTACAACAACGCCAAGCTTTCTTCGGAATTCTCTATGCTTTGGCCCTATGCTTTGGTAAAGAGACTTTCTTTATTTCTTTCTCCCAATTTCATTTTCCTATCGATGACAGAGCTCTTCCAAAATCATTCTGCTTCCAACTAACACCCCAGCAACTTCTCACTTCCTCACACGGTTGCCCGCTCCAGTTCACTTGAGTTGAGTTGAGGTTGAGTTGAGCTTATACTTAGAGATGACACTAAATATTTTTACAGTCTTCGTTACCAAACGCAACCATTTGGTATATGCAGGTCTCCAGTCTTATGGCTCACGCGAACTGGCAACAATTCAAAGTCCCAATGTACAAATGTACAAAGTCCCATGACAAGTGACGCTATCAGTCTCCCATCTCGATCATGGAGCAAACCGCCTTCTTTACTGTGCTACTTACGTGGAATATACTGAAAATATTAAACTTGTACGTTCAACGATGTTAACCTTGCAAGGGAATTTTCACAATCAAATTTGAAGTGCTTCCCACTATCCAATTTCACTGGTTAGCCCATTTAGCCCTGAGAATCACAAGAATTATGTTTGTGCCAATTTTGAACTGTTGATTTTCCTCCTATCTACAGTTAACATGCGTCTTTTGTATCACTAAGGTCTGCAAGACTGGTATGTTGTTAGCTAGATCATGTATTGAGCGCGTGATGGAAAATTGGGGAGTAGAAAAGAAACCTATTGTGTGTTGAATTTTAGGAAACCCTCTAAAAATGCAAATGCATTCAGGGAGTAGGTGATCGACAGAAGGAATGCAAGGTGGGAATCCTTCTCATGCATCATTCGAGATTTCCCAGCATGAAGAGCAGTACAACGAAGCTTGACTACTGGGAACAAGGTGACTTAAATGTGCAGGATGGGGATAGAGTTACAGTTAAGGCCAATGCTCATTTGAGCTGTGCCTTGAACAATATTCAGCACCAATCGTATCTACTGGACTTAGGCAATAAATGAAGTGTCTCCTCCTGTACCTACCTCCTTCTGGAGTATACATTTTGTAACAAAGTGGTGAAGGGGTGAGTGTATGATAATTGTGTACATCATCACTTTCTCATTACTCTCTTTTCCCATTTGATTAACAGGCGAGAAAGATTTGCAGGATGAGCATGCATCCCCAAGAATAGCCATAGTTTTGGGGCCAATATCTTCTTCATTGACTGTTGTCTATGGTGAATTCCTCATTCACACAATCGAAATATACCACACTAATGGAGCTCTTGGAAACGCAGTAAGTTAGTATACCGTCCTTGATGTCATCTTTCACTAAAACCCTTCAACCCTTAACTCACTTTAGCTATGTTTTCATTAATCGATTTCAACCATTAGTCATGCACCTCCACTATCACTAATCATAGAAACTTATTTTGCATGCAGCTCACTGTAAATTGGAAAGAGTGAGAGGGTATGCGTGCAAGGCCTTTTGCAGAAAGGACGGAAACTAAAGTGATTTTATATCATGTCAACAGTCAGGCTGCTCTCAAGGCCTAGGGGCATCATTCTTCATTTCGTAAGGGATGGGGGAATGCCGTGTAGAATGGTGACTTAGTTTTGCTGCGTCAGCTGGGTATAGAAGAGAATGAGGTTTACACTGCTGGGTAACAATTTTGTGCAAGTGATGGGTTATGGTAAGCAAGTGCGCTGCTGAGGTCGCCTGCGGTCCACAATAGGATGTCCGACTCGTTCAGAAGGTTCCAATAGGCGCATATTTTAGCCAGTGGTTGGACTAACCAGTCTGATCAGAAGGGAACTTCTAAGGATGAAAACAGCCATGAAAGATTCCCAGGATCAGGGTTTAAAATTTCTGTGACTGCAAGAATGGATCACGCCACGCTGGAATGGCTCAGGAGTTTTAAGCACCATGTTAGGCAATTAGAGAGGTGGTTAGAAGCACTTAGCTTCATTCTACATTCAGGTGCAACATTGAAGAGGACAACCCAATGGAAACTTTGTCATGAAGAGCATGCCTTCCTGGTAGATGTCATTACTGTGACAAGAGGAATGGGAAGATGATGTAATATGCGCCGATACTGTGGATAGTACAGCACTCGGTTACCCTCCCCCCCCATACTCAATTGGTTCCAAAGACAGACAATCGACCAAACTGGCAGACTGTTGAACCATATGATGCAGGCGCTGTGGGCGCTAAGGGATAATTTGGAAGAGTCAGACGATATTCTGAAACGACACTGGGAAAATGGAAATGAATCAAGGGTTCTGCAAATGTTAATCCCTAAGTAGTGCAGGCAGCAGGTTTCAACATCAGTACGTGCCATTGGACACTTTGGAACACATATGATGGCGTAAATTTTACTAGGTGAGTATGACCAGGGGTGTCAGGGAACACGTAAAAACTTGTGGTGGGTGCAACGATGCGAGAGGAGAAAAATCAAAGCACCACTGCTGTGCACAGCAGATACTTTCGATCGTTTTGCCCAGGACATTATAGGAGTTCTGCTTAGGACTACTCTGGAGGCAATAAATTTGTGGTAGTGGGGATGGTTTATGATCAGCTTCTTAGCTGCCCTCTCGGCTTCTGTATCTAGTTTTTAAGCTTGCAAGGGAACGAATTTGAAGGATGCTTTCCAGGAAACCTCCGATGCAACACAACCTGTTATATATTAGCATTCCCTATGGAAGACTTGTAACGCCCCTGTGGTTCTCACAGCTCGCCAGCCTTGTATTTTGGCCCTTTTGATGGTGCAGTGGAATCAGTGAACCTTATTAGTAGATGAATTATTTTTACCACGCGTCAAAATACGGAATAAAGTAAATAACCTAAATTAATATGAGACCAATGATAACAATTGAACTCGTGTACCTCGATTCTTTGCCTTTACAGTAGCTGACTGATTTAGTTAGAAGCCTGAGTGTATTGTGTCTTGGAATTTTGATGTGTGATAAATGTAATTTGTCTTGTATTTCATGTTTTCTTATATATTTAAATTAATCGTTAATGTACAAGTCTACCTTAATGTTCGTTTCAGGTGTATTTGGAAAACACTGTGGACTTCGGAGCGCCCCCCAAAAACCGAGAAACAGAACTGTTCATGAGGTAATGCTCTCCTTTCTCTCCTTAGCCCAGTTGTTGAGTTGCAAAACACTTCTATCTAGTTGTCGTTGAAGCAATTTGAAGGAAGTTCTTACAAGCGTCTTCCGTCATCATTCAAAATAGCTAACCATGTCAGCTAAGGCCCCAAAAAATCGTAAAATATACGTAGCACTAGGAAATACAAAGTTCATAATACTTTTAGAACAGACATGTTGAAAGAGGTGTTTTGAATAAGTTTCTATGGGATTCCAGTCATCATCGTGTTATCTCAGATTTTCAAACAGCAGATTATGTTACCTTGCATTCGGATTGTGTTTAACTATATATTTAAACATTTCTTAGAGCATCCTGCACCACTGAAAAAAAATACGTGTAGGATGTGGTTACTATGGTGCCTAATGAAAAATACGACGCAATTACAGCTTGGCAGGAGTTGGTAGAATTGTGTACAGATCAAGCCCTTCGTCTTCTCTTACCCCAGTCCCCGGTGAACTTTGGTTTCCTGAATTCTTGTGGTGTTCTTTCCAAAATGTTGGTATTGCATTGAGACAACCAACCGCTTATTTTCCTTTATATTGAGTCAATTCAACCAAACGATCCATTATATCTTCAATTACCAGGGTATTTGAACCCCTTGGCTGGTTTTCACCTCTGATAATTTTAGTCTAGGTATTCTCAGCAAGACTGATTTTGAAAATTTATTGGGACTAGCTATCCTCTAGTTACGTCGTCGAGCAATAAAGACTGTTTGTTAGCAATCTCAATGTTCTCTCTATGTGGTTTGTCCCTCGCCACATTGTTATTTGTAGGTAGGGTTTGCAGACGCTTCTAAGAAAGCTTATGGGATCGTATGAGTGTATACAAAATGAGGAAAGTCGACATTGACAGTTGGGCTTCTGCGTGCAAGTAGTCAACTTGCTCCAATTAAGACTCTCGAATGGAACTACATGCCTGGCTGGTTCTGGCCCATGTCGATGGAACAAGTTGCCAAAACGGTAATGAAAAAACTGTGTGCTTACTCAGACTCAACAGTTGCCTTACAATGATTATCTGCTTCCCCAACACGACGAAAGACCCTTGTTTCCGATTGTGTAGCCAAAATTCAAAATGTGGTTGAACCCGATTGCTCGTGGCTCAGAACAGAGGAGAATCTAGTTTATTTACTCAATCGCGGGACCAAGACCTCCTTAGCTGAGCATGGAGCGACATCGAAATTTGACGGTTTGGATGAGTCAGATTTAATTAAATTCCACCTTTTTTTCGTAATTGTTAGTATCTCACATGAAGAACGTACAAGGCACCGATGCTTCTGAGGTGTGAGCCTAATAGCAACATTTGTCACGACTTATGTAAGTTTTAAAAAAAGTGACGTGATCTAACGATGGCTGTATAAAAGCATGCAAAATGGTCAATGCCGGTATAAACAAGTTGCTTTCAAGATTGCAGTGTACTCTGCCTATTAGAAATGTTTCACTCTTGGACTTGGTACAAAATCATTCCCACATTTGATGAATGTAGCCATACACTACTAATTTTTATAACTTATTCACCCAGGTTCAAAACAGACGTTAACAACGGCGAACCCCCTGAATTTTTTACCGACCAAAACGGCCTCGGCACTCAAAGGAGAGTCAAAATTGAAAGAATAGGCATTGAAGGAAATTATTATCCTATCACAACGCATGCGTATATTCAAGATTCTGATAAAAGAGTCACCCTCCTTGTAAGTAATCTTTTTTTTTTAATACTTTATTAACGCGTCCAATTGTACCCAGAAATTTCCAAGAGAATGGAATTGACATTTTTTCCATTATCTGTGAGGGGAAGGTGCGAGAATGTGTAAAATGTGAAAAACGTTCCTATTCATAGAAAGTTAATTATATATCAATTAATAAATGACGCACATTCGAGTCATGCCGTTTTGGCACGTAATGACGCGAATCTGCGTCATGCGTTTTTTTTGGCAAGTCTTTGTTAGCAAAAAACAGGATGAGCCAGTCATTTATTTGGCATTTGATAAATATAAATGCTTCATAACAGAGTAAGAACTACTAAGTAAGCAATTACTAAGAAAACTGAAAGAAATGACTAAGTTATGCGCATGAATTACAAAGTTGAAGGAACAAATTATTACAAAGTAAGAAAAATTCGTTATTAGAGCCGGAAGTATTAGTAAGTATGAATGGTACTCCCTGAAGCACTCTAGGCGTAGGGCAGGTTGCTTAGTGCAATCGGGGCAATAATAATTAGTAATCCAGAAATATCCACCACGTTGACTCCCATATCCATATCGTCCACGTATGTAATACTGACCTCATTGTTCTAACACAAATCGCTCAGGA
This sequence comes from Pachypeltis micranthus, assembly GCA_020466155.1. Classification (NCBI taxonomy): domain Eukaryota; kingdom Metazoa; phylum Arthropoda; class Insecta; order Hemiptera; family Miridae; genus Pachypeltis; species Pachypeltis micranthus. The sequence goes on along the minus strand of CM035770.1, from coordinate 50,668,514 downwards.
GAGAATGAATCTCTTCGTCTGTGAACACCTGCACGTACCGAATGATGCAAGTTTATTGGTCCTGGCGTAGACAACTCAGTTGGATCGAGGGATTTCCCATGTGGCATTTGACAAGTGATAAACACAACGCGCTAGGTAAACAGAAAGACTTGTTAAATCGAGCGGTCCTTGTTTATACTGCAACCACTGAATAGTCATGTTGGGAATTCATCGAACTTCATTCAATACTCTCAATCGAATTGACGAAATTCGCCTAATCCGTGAAGCGCATTGAGGAACGTAAAAACGCTGCAAATTACTACACATTGGTTTATTATTCTCTGAACGGCTTGACCTAGCCTCACACCTTAGAGAACCATCCCATTCGACTCAACATCGAAAAATACCTGTAAACCTTAGGAAGCATGATCTAACTACTATGAAACTACGGAAATTACAAATGCCAGGCGCACGTAGGTAGGCAATTGGATCCGAAACAACGAGATACCGAATGGGATTTTTATTCGAAAGAACGAATTTTTTAGTTCACATTATGAGTGGCTTTGCGTATTTGGAATTCCGATGCCTTGAACCGTTAAGTGTCAAATTTTGAGCGGGATAAAAACATTTTTCTGACCGAAAACAGGGTTATTATTCAAGGTGAATAATCAACCAAAAATTGTCTTCTTCCACTAAGATGAAATAGTGTAAATCCGTTGTCTGGAGCAGAAATAGTGTAAGCCCGCTAAGAAAAGTTACTACAAGCATCAGTAGATCGGTAGAACAACTACTTTTTCTTCGTGCTGGCGCAGAGATCATAAAACAATATATTGTGTTAGAAATATGTGCGGAAGATAAAAGGACTTGATCAGGTTGGACGTTTCTTTGAATGAAAGATACAGTTAAATTATTACATATCAAATTGCCTACGATTTATGCACACAAAATTTGCACCAATTTGGCTAACATAGTCAAAGGCATCATATAGGCAGGAAGAAGGCGGTATGAAGAACTTCAACATACTATATGCTATAGGAACTCATTTTTATGTGGTGTGAACTAAAGTAAACCAACAGCCTCCCTCCTTGACTCTTGTCAGTTGAAACAGGCAATTTATGTTCGCCATACCTCAAAACTATTGATGAAACTAGAATTGAAAAAATCTCCACTCACAAAATTCCTGAGATTTTTCTTGCGTTCTTATTTTTCACAGTAAGTGTTCACACTGAGCCAAACTTCGTTAATTTTAAAGAGATTTTTTTTTGTTTGTTTTTTTTTTCATTTTATCATTTACACACTATTACTGAAAACATAATTTCTCACGTAGAAAAGACAATATCATAAATGGCTGATGACTTAGGAGATATTTGTTAACGAACTCTTTCTAATCAAATTCTGATCCCCCTTTTCGCACGATACTTCTCTACTCTTATTACATTGAATTCATAAATCAAGTTTTACAAATCTTCAGTGTTATCCTTAAGTCAGAAAAATATGTTCGATAACACCGATTGTTTTTGCAATTTTAGGTGAACCATGCAACAGGAAGTGCCTCGTGGCAGCCAGGCTGGTTGGAGGTCATGTTGGACAGAAGAACGTTGTACGACGACTCTCGAGGGATGGGGGAAGGGGTTGTTGATAACAAGAAAACCCTCCACAAATACTTTCTTCTAGTCGAGGATATGAATACCGATGAAGGGTATTCAAGCCCGAGTCTACTCGCCAATCATCTCACATTAGGTACCTACACACCTATATAGTGAGGTATTTAAGTGCAACATAAGCGACGCATCATTAGAAACCCGTATTTCGAAATACATCCCATAGCCCATCTTCTACACAAGGAAGTGTTCTACAAGTCTATGGACAACACATTTCCTGATGTTTGCACTAGGCTGGCTTATGAGAGTAAATGCCACAGGTCTGATGAGGGATCTAGTTACCAATTACTTGGCGCATATAACCAGGCTGGCCACCCAACCTATGTTCACCCAAGCACCAGTTTCTGTAGAAACCCAAACAACTGCCAATTGCTTAATTTAACGTACCTGTTAGGTCAGTCCGTCTCCTCTGGCTGGTGAGATCCTGTGGGCGAGCGCTTTGGATGTAAAGACATCATCGTCTTAGTAATTTGCCTACTAGGGCATCTAACCCAATTGCTTTAATAACTGCGAATTGTCTAGCAGAAAACTCAGTCTCCACAACCTACAACCACTTCCAGCACTTACCAGAGACAGAGTAGCTCTACCTCCCCCCTCCCCCCCTTGAGTAAAGTCTGTCAAGGTGTAGATCAGCAAAGACACAATGCTATTAGTTTTTAAGTGACAAATTGAACTCTGCTTATTATTCTCCGTCAATTGATTGTGTTATTGATCTTATGGAATGGTTTGTTTCAGATCTCAATTATCCGGCCAATATTTTTGTTCTTGAGAACTCACTGGACGAATCAACATCCAAGTTTACCGAAAATAATCTGTACTCAAAGGTTTGTTTGTCCTCCTTTTTAAAAATAAGTTGCTTATGATTTTAACTTTCATGGTTCGAGGTCTAGGAATGCGTGTAATCGGAGAAGAAACAAGTTGTTGTAATGAGGAATGAGATAAAAGGCTTGCCTTTGATGATTGCTCCGTCACATCCCTGAAGAACTTTGACCAGTTGCGGACCAGGGAAAGGGGCCATAACCAATGTGCCTTAGCTTTCACAACACTGCTTCGTGTAACTTTCAACACTGATGTTCAAAACAATTTAAACTCGCAAGGATACACTACTCTTTTCTACTTCTCTCCCAACCCAAACCCCAATGAAAACAATCATGACTGGGTCCTTGAAACCTCATGCTGGTCATTAAAACCTCCAAAGCTCCTCAAGGCGGTTGGCCAGCAGCCCACCCACCCACAGTCAATATCCTCCCAAGTCGTAGGAGACGAAATGATGGGTCGAGCTCATTCCTTAGAGGACATGGCGATTTCAATGCTTCTCTTGAAGAGTCTCAAGTGTGCACGTCTTGCACCTCTGGAGGAAACAAGGGATCATGTGCTAATTCATTGTACTGTCCCTGCAATAGTAAGGGACAGTTGTTGGATGAGCCTCAAACCTTCCAGCTCTGGCTACTGCCAAGCAAGCTAATAACTGTTTCCTCCTGCAAGGCTAAAAAAACGTGGTTCCAGTTGATATCTCGCCTTGACGATTGTTATCCAAGTAAATAGTTAGGTCAAGGGAGAAACCACATTAAGTCCCTAAGTAAGGTACAGGGTTCCTCAGGGTCATACCTCTGCATCATTGCGCACAGGCAACAGTCCACTACTGGCGGACTGGTAAGTGACACTACCTACCATGCCTCACAGATCTGAATCCGATAGATGCTAAATGAGTGCCACGGGCCCCTCATGCTAGCCAAACTGATATGATTCATAAATGACTGTTACAACCCTCTTTGTGTATAGCAAGATTCCTGTTAGAGGGTCACTGTGAAAATAAACAGACCAGACCTGTAAGGTGTATGCGCAAGGATCACCCTCGCAAGACGTGGTAGTCCAACCAATAACGACTCCTGTGGTGGTTTACATCAGCATTGTTGAATGTATACAGGGCCTCTATTACATAACTCTATACCCATACCTGTTTTCCAGGACTGCACCTTCACTACCTTCTTTAACTGCCCAAGGGCCTTATCTCATTTAAACTATCAGGCCCAGCCAAAATGAGTTGGAACCATAGGCCGTGTTTTTTTAATTGACGAACACGTTTGACTAGCCAAAGACTTCGTAGCAGAAGCGTGGCATTCTAAGTGCCCTTCTGATACTAGAAAACTGCTGTGGGCTGTGAAAGTAGGTTCAACTTGCGTGTCTCCTGCCTTCTCCAGCAAGGTGCGACTCTGTGTAAGTTATCAACCAACTGTGTTCATCAATTCTAAAACCTATAGACTGGCGAAGATTTGTTTCAACCATCCCTCGTATAACGTTTCAGTTATATTCAACAAATCTCACAATTCCATCTCTAAATTCGTGCGAGGAATCACAGGTTATTTGTCTGAATGCTTCTGATGATTGATGGCCTCGCACCACTTGCTGTAATTAGGTTTTGGGACAGGCCCTTAATTGGTGCTAAGCTTTAGCATAGAAACTCACTCTTCACGACGAATTTTTAAATGGCTTACAACCACTTCTGCAGGCTGACGCCAAAAGACCTTTTGCACTTCTCAAAGCCTAGCAATGTGCAATACAAGAACTTAGAGTAATCTGGGAGAAGAATATGATGAAAGGAAGTAAAGTCTCCTCCACCCTGTCAGGGGCAGCCCTGACTGAACATGCACAAATATCAGGAACCTGTATGTCTACGTGGGTCCTTCTCAATTGCAGAAGTTGCGACTTTTTCTGGGTTTAAAGTTGGTTATTGTTGGAGGATCTGGGAGTGATATCACAAAATACATGGCAAAACATGTGTCTCTTCGTGCATACTTCTTGCTAGGTCTAATTTTGTTAGCCCTACCTGGCAAAAAGTGCCGTCAGCGTTGATTTGCTCCATCCTTAGTGTTGAATCGTCCTTTCAACTAGAGCGTTCGGTTGGTACAGGTTTTCAGAATCAATTCTGACTACATGCACTTCGGCATGTTGGGGGGGGGGGGGCTTCATGACTACCTCAAGGAGAGCAGAACATTGCAGCCATCACATCCCATTATTCCGTCCCTCCACCGTCAGCATTTGTTTCAACAGGTTCCATTTTCATGGTAATTGTATCAAGCGGTCAGAGAAAATGTAACAAAATTTTTACTGATCTTTGAAAAAATAGTACACAAGTCGAAGCTACAGACAGCACGGTCTGTAGTCGCCGTATCCTTATCACCCTGAAATGTTTTCAGGTTGCTTATAGGATTTGGTTTCTCATACTTGGCAGCACGTATTCGATTTGGGAAGTATTAGCGCAATCTAGAGTAGTTCCTTAACGCAATTAGTATATGCATGGTGCATTGGATCTTGCTGTGTTCTTTTTTCGACATTTTATGTCTTTACTTTGCTACATAAACTCGAAAATGTAACGCGGGAGATGTAACGTGGGATACGTAACGGAGAAGCGTCACGAAATATCGAATGGTTGAAGTGTAACGCTTGGTAACGTCTGTTACAAAATATAACGCTTGGTAACATCACACGTTTTAATAACCTCAGTGACCAAGTGATGATGTCAATTGCAATTGACCATTATATTGAAACCATCAACGAGCACAATTAAACGTAGTTATCATTGCATAAAAACAAAAATAGAAGACATAAAGTGTCCTTAGTAGTTGCGTACTTGTACGAAAGCTGTACCCACCGTTTGTGTTTCTTATGTCTTATCAATGCGTCGTTTCTTTTGACGACACCAAATCACCGTCTCATAGAACCACCTTCGCCATTCTCGTTCAGTTTCGCTTCAAATTTCACAATGTTCGCTCTGTAACTGGCGAACAATGAGTCTTAATGCAATTGACATTTTCTCAAAAAATTTCGCCGGTGCATCATTTTACCGCATGTTACTGGATAACAGAATGACGTTCGGATTGAGAGGCCTGGGAACGGCTGCGTCTGTAACACATCGTGCTGACTGACTGCATTTTCTTATGATTTGATTTTACTCTACGACGTCCCTCAGCGATGTACACCACATTTATTGCCCTCTCAAAATGACGAGAAAAGCGTATTTCAACACTTTTGAAAATGTTCCTTCCTTTCAAGAACTGGAATTATCAAGAAGTCTACTACAGACAACAGCAAGTTGGTTTATTCGTATTGTAAACCTGTATCACTTATGGAAAAATGTGAGTATGAAGGATAAATGAGTTAAAGTGTATCAAAACAGTAGGGGTTTTAAAGCGTTTATCGTTAACTGCTTTAACGCTTTTTATTAAATATGCAGTTTCTTTTCTAATAACAAGTGTGTTATTAAAAGGGTTTTCATCTTGTCATTTCTCAGGTCCGATTACTGAGCCGAGAACTTCCTTGTGACGTCCACCTCATGAACTTTCGCACCTCACAAGACCAAAACTTTGATCATTTCCCGTCTACATCAGCACTCATGGTAACCCATGACATTGTTCATCTTCCATTTTACTTAATTCAGAGTTTTGATTGGCGTCGGGAACTTGAAAATGGTTAGAAACTACGTAAAATTTCTACTGTCTGCAGCCACTTTTTTGAATTAGTGATGCCATAATGGGTCTGAAATGGGCGAAATTCGATCCTAAACTGTGACTTTAGTTTAGGCACCCACTAGGCCTCAGGCAGCGATCAAGATTGTGTCCACCAACCAGGTGCGTTCTGCCCCACGTTTTATGAGATCCTTAGCAACTATGCTTTGGAAGGAGTCAACCTGCCCTGGCTCGAGATCTCACAGTACCTGAAACCAGTAAGGAGTCTGAAGACTACCATATGTTTCTGCTGGGTTATTGAAGTTTTCTGTATTCAAACGGAACTTCTTTATAACAATTGGTTCTTCCTTGTCACCACAACATACACAATGCAGTATGCTGCCCAACCTCAGTATCCCCTCTTCCTGCTATTTGACGGCTCAGGCCACTGAATGCAGCCTGTCAGCCACTGCTGTTACAGTGTCGGTTATACCTCGGAAATACTCCACTTTAGTGCGTCTCTAACGACAAGTCTGCTGGCTCCTGCACTTTGGTGTCTACTGGCCTTTCTCGCGCTCTCAGCAGCTGCTCTGTAAGAAAATATGCCCCTTGATAATGCGTGGCTGAGGCAGGATCCTCCTTTTCTATCACTCAACCAGCAAATTTCCTTGCTGGAAGATTCCTGACCCCATTTTATTTTTAATAATTTCTTCTTCCTGAGGTTTGTTTCTAAAGAAGTCTATTTGTTATTAGATTCTTCAAAAGATGGGATTCTCGTGCGGCGTCAAGAATACCCTGGCTCGGTGTTCAACAGCCCCATCAGATGCCGCCTTTCACCCAGGTACTGAGCTCATTGGTGCGCGAGTCAACATCACTTCAGTGACTCTTACTGGACTTAAGGTGCTTGGACGTCTAAAAAACTTGGCCGAAGCTCGCCTAAAACCGATGTCCCTCGCTTCCCTCAACGTCACTTTTTTATGATGGCAGGAATAAGTTTTCCATTATTCTGTCTTCGATGTCTTTGTCAATTAATACGCGAGGGGGCTGTTCTTAAGAAGCCCTTGGCCAAAGTATCATTTCTTCTATACTGTCCTTTCAATGTTACGAATTAATTATGAATTGTGTTGTATTCGCATTGAGGTCAAAACTGAAATCATAAAAGACTTAAGGACGTATTATGAAATGGAAGGGTAAGGAGAGGACGATTTAGTGCACGTTGATTACACGATTTAGGGGACTAACCTCGTCATTTTAGCCTCTCCTGAGCTTTAGCAGAACCCCTGATTTCAGAAATAAGTAGTAGCTGTGGTGATGCTCCTCGGTTGTGACCCAAGTATTTCCGTACTACAAAAAGGAGCGTCAGAACAGTAAATGTTTGGTGAAGCACTGTTATGTTATTTTGCACTTTGGCGTGACTAAATAACATGTATGCCCCTGGAGTGCTTGAGATGACAAAGTTGTTTTGTAGAGACTGTTACGTTAATAACCCGATTTTTCCACATCCAGGTGTCACAAACTACTGGCAATGGCTCTCCAACATGCAGTACTTCACTAATATTCAACTGTTGGCTACGGTATCAGCCTCGAAACACCTGTTATTTGGTGTGTCGTTTAATTTTGTTTAGAGCGTGTTGATAATGAGAAATTTGTGTGAACACTCGTACGTATTTAGATAAAATAAGGTTAGATAGTTTTCCCGAGCACAACTCTCCCAACAGTACGGAGAAAACGTCAAAGTACACGAAGGGCACCCTCTGGCAAGGAAAACGTATGTTCACCTTTGATAACTGGCCAGCTGAACGCCAATCTAACGGAGGAATCTAATTCTTTCAGGCTCTCCTGCTGATTGTGAGTGTAGACTGCTCGTAACATTGACATCATGCTCCCTCCCTCACATTTCCCGAGTGTAGTTCAAGAAAATGCACTGGCCATCGTAATGTGCAACGTTATTTAATGGCCATCTCACACAAGATTGACCAGAAATCCGTAAAAACGACTGATGATGTAATTAATACAATAAAATAATTTCTGGGTGTGGTCTGGCATTGTTTTAGTATTTAAACTTAGAAAAAAATAAAGTGACGGCTGCCTGGAACTTATTTGGGGCTGGAAAACATACTTGCAAAAGATTTGAGTGTTCAATACTTTTTGTGTAGTAGTTTATGGTGGGTGCTTCCAAGCATTATGTTACTCGCATTTCCCCGTACAATTTTTCCGCCCTGAACGCATAATAACTGAACGAAGTTATTAAAGCTACGCATCTGCACGAATTCCGTCTTAATTTTGATTAAAATGTGATCAGTAACTCCACAAATTAGTATAATGAAACATACTATCCTATCGGTGCTACGAGTGCATCCACTTCATTGCAACTATTGCACTCCTGATGCAGAACTGGCCATTTTGAGACTGACGTGTTTTTCTAAACCGAACACTTCTCAAAAAATACGTTTTCATCAGGTTGGGGAGTGGCGTCCCTCCACTACAAATTCTTGGAACCCCGAAGTTTGCTTATACTTTTCATGCTTGGTCTAAGGACACCAGTGTACGGGTTGCATGTCAGCTTTGACATTTAAAAATGACGTTGAATATTGTTAAGGGAGATTCTCTTTTATTTAATCAGCTGCTAGTCTTCTTCCTGGCAACTGGGAAAATATTTTTTTAATTTAACACTTCGAAACATTGTAGGACTGGTTAGTGGTTCTGAACACTGATAAGTATCTTCTAAATGTTTAGCCAAAATGGTCTATATAATGGAAGTGGCCACTTTGTGACGTTCCTACGTACCATTAAACACTAAGCTCCTCGTTGGGGGGGGGGGGGCTGGTGAGGTGACTCCTGGCACTGTGGTTCTGTGCCCTAGGGGCTGTCTGACGTGCATCACTCGGAAGGGCTTCATGGAGGGCACTGCACACCTATCGTCTCTACTATCCTGCCAATTGTGCTGTACGCTGGTGGTGGATTGGGCCAGTGCAGTGGGACTTGAATCGAGCACACACTCTGTAGGACGTTCTAATAGCTGTGCTGACAGCCTACTGGAAGTCACTCAGCCTTACAGGTCCTCACTCCCCTCGGCCCGCCTACTTGCACCTCTTGCGCTGTACCTGGCAGTTCTCCAAACATATATAAAAATAGGATCCCTTGCAGAGTACGCTAGCCCAATGCCCTGTGGAGAAGGCGCTCAGTTTGGGCTGCGTGGAATGTCTTGGGCCAGTTTCAGGAACAGCAGGATGCGGGTGTGATGGTGTGTTACTGATTTAGCATGGAATAGTGGTTTCCCACCTTCCCAGTGGTCCAATTAATATCAGGGCTCAATTACATGGGGCGCTCAACTCGGGCCTCCTCTTTTTTTAAGAGCCGCACTTTTGACTCGTGCCTGTGGGGAGGTGTGGGAGTGTTGGAGAACGTATTCAATTGCACTGTTCACTGCTCGCTACATGAGGATGTACGGGCACGAGCTCGCCTCCCACTGACCCACTGAGAGGGGAGGCAAAGAGCTTGTTGGCCACGAGGGCCACTGCGTTAGTCCATGCGTGGACAACTCCACTGGCGAATGCAGGAAGCTGGGTTGCTCTCCTCTCATCGTAACAGGACCAGTGGGTTGATGTGACTTTAGGGGAGGAAGTGGCCTGGCGCATTACCCCATCAGGTTGTTGTTTTTACAACGGCAGTACAAATTGGCAACGCCTATGGGCGTATCTACTACATTTTCATTCTAATTTCTCAAAGATAGTTTGATTCCACAAATTTGGTTTATGTACAACGCGTCCTCGGTGAAGGAGGAAAGAGATTACTTTTTTTCACTGAAATGAAACAAGAGCTAATGGGAGAAGTATTTGGAGTGGAGATGATTATCGGTGTTGTCACACAAAACAAAGCAGGTATTTTAGAGTCGCGCTAGTGCCAGATGTAACAGTGGTTACATAGATTGTGGAAAAAAGTAATTGAAGATCTAAAACGCAAAATTCAAATGGAAATGTTGAATTTGAAGCACTAAAATGTTGCATCAAAATTAAAGCAATACCTCGGATGTCTTCGATACATTCAACAAAACTGCTATCATAACTTCATAAAACAATGTTGAAACAACAATTTTATTATTCCAAGTACTTCGAAATGCATGTGATTGTTTTAGATTTTAAGTCTTCTGTTATTGTTATCGGGAAAAAATCTCACATTTGATTGTTTGAACTCAGTCACCTCTGACAAGCACATTTTATTGCACTATTTAAAACTACAATTTATCACCAAACGATTAATGGAATGTGAGCTAGAGGCAGATCTGAGTAATAAAGGGTGCTTCCGTACTAATAATTGGGTAGAACATTAGTGTCAGAAGCAGTACGAAAAATACTCTTGAGTCTGTAAGATGGGTATCACGTTCCAGTGGTTTCTGAACTGGATGAGTATATCAGTAACACTTTACACACTTTGATGGTATCCTCGGTGGAATGTTATGTATGATGTGTTAGAATTTTGAGCGTGATCAAGATTTATCCATTTGGGTTTATAGACAACAGTAAGCCTCAGGTGTGTGCGTTGTGCCCATCATCGCCAACCCCTTAGGTTTCTACTGTGTTCTACGGATCCGCACGTTATTGTTTGTCCTCGACTGTTTTAGTTCTAACAATACAGTTAAGCAAGTGACTGTTGAGTCTGTGCCAAAAATGCAGGTGTTCAGTGGGCTTATCCAGTTTAATGGCCAATAAAAATACACCCATCACATACACGTATTTGTTACTTTAGAATGTGTCTGGCCTAAATAAAAAGACGAAGTAGGCCTCATCTACTTTCAACTTCGATTCAAGTTGTTGAACAAATATAGGTGTTGGTCAAGAGTTATGTACATAAATATTATTCCGTACGCGCGGTACTAAATAGTTACTTAATTAGAAAGGTATATTTTGTAAATACTTACCAAAGGAGAAAAATACACGTTTTTTCGTATTTGGAGTGTTTATATTTAAATTCGCTTTCCTGTTGGTGTAGAGCAGTGTATTTGTTACTGAGTGATGACTTGAGAGCATAATGTAAAATTATAATTACTGTAGTTCCTGTCCTTACCTCCCATTGGTCTTCGATGCTCGAAAACGAGTGGTGGAAGTATTTGGCAGTATAATTGAGGCCGCATTGCTGCAGGAAGTCAAGGCTACATCAGAGGGAGGTAAATTGCATCCAACCTAAATTTTTATCAGAGGTTTGAATCCTTGCTCAACCTTTAGATGATTCTTGGCAGGAGGTTATATGCAACACGTAGAAGTATTCCTGGTAGTTGCTGCACAAAGATTGACGCTATCAACCTTGATTTCCATTCATTTAGTGCGCACGCCTCACAATATTGGGAAGGTGAGCGTGTGAGGTCACATCTCAATTGATGACCTGCATTTGTCAGCAGTAATGAATTTTTATTGCTTCAAGTTAGGACTTCTTTAGCATTGTGATGTATTGGTGGATGTACAATATTCAGCTGAGGCTCATGTGTACTATGATTGCATCGCTTTCTGAGTACCATTGTTTCATCTTCAATGCTCCAAGTACGAAGTGAAAGCACTCTACTGGTAGCGCTGCCTCGTATTAACTACACCTCTGAATCATGACTTCTTGATTCTTGGGCAGCATCAAGTACAGCTGTCTATTTTATTTCGTGGTATTTATATAAAATCGAATGCAGGGGATCCCCACACACTGTATTCAGTTGGAGGGGGCCCCAAAAATACGTATTACTTTGAATGAGTCCCAACAAGGTAACCCACTGGTCAATTGACAACGCTACAAATTATTACACGATTTCTTATTCTCTTACACAGCATGATAGGGCAGCTCCTCTGAGAACCATTCCATTCGATTCGGCATTGAAAAATACTATTAAAATTATACGAAACGACCTGACTACAACGAAAATTAACATATACTAGGCAACTGGCTGTTGCTAGTCGAATGGACTGCAGGCCGGGGAGAAACGATATCTTTCACTACTTTGTCCCGCGAGTTGCTTCAATTTAGTAGAAATTTAATCACTATATTTTCCTCCTAGACGGTCCTACACTTCTGGGACTTGAACTATTCAACTCATCTTCGAAAATAAATGCTACCAATAACGACGTAGTAGCGATAGAACATTTTTTAATAATTTTTCCAACAACCTTGAGTTTTGTTCGATCAGATTGGGTTCTAGCAATCTCAATCATATCATCTGGTTGTAAAGTATTGGGAGCAGGTTCTGGCGGTTGTACGACATAGATTGGTTATCATTCTGTGGTAGATAACAATACAGGCATGCGGAGGCAGTTAAATGCTCCAAGCGTGGTGTTACCTTCTATTCTGAATTTTTTTCCGCACTCGGCAATTTGCTCATGAAACTCGTTTCTCCCTCCCGTGTCTACTTTCATCGTAGCTGTCTTTATTAATTTTTTTGACTCTTAACAAGAACTGCTTACAGGAGGCGCTTGTTAGTCTCCCCCAGGGCCAGAGGATTTTGTTGTCAAGGTTTCCCCCTTCCTCTTGCACCAGTGCCTTTACCATAGCTATCAGACAGTCCCACCCTGGGTTACATTCTGTCGGACATACTCCCTTGCTCTTTGAAGACCCCTCTAACACTCGCTAGGCTCTGTGACCCCTTGTCAGTCAGAGTTGGTCTCCCTCTTCGGTTCCTGTACTCTTTTGTATATTATTTGGAGCCACCACTATAGACAGGGGGCCTCAAATAATGCTCAATTTACCTACCACATTTCGAACGACTAAGTCCAATTACAAGCTGGCCAAAGTTCCTAGTACTGGAATTGTATAGTAATAGTAGGTTATTTACGAAAAAAAATAATGGAGATTTCCCAACTTATTAGGCAAAACGTGGATGGGCTTCTCAAGTGCGTGATCTTCACCGATGTCTTCTTTAAAATGTTAAAAGGAAGTTTCGAAATAGCACGTAAAGGTTCGTTTCTCAACGTGCTTCTCATGCGTGATTGTACCTCAATTACAGCCGGTTATTCCAGGCTTGATTCAAGTTTTGCTACCATTTGATTACAACTGATTTTGGCAACCAACTAAAAATTGGTTCCGTAAGAATTTGAAAGACAGTTTCTCTTGTCATTTTCCCACGAAATTCATGAAAATCTGCGTTTCGCTTGCTGGAATAACTAGTTATGTTTTAGCGAATTTTGCTTATAACCTTATTGCAAGGCTCATACAGCGTATACTTTGGCTATGGATTCGGTTCAGCTCATTCATTGTTTTCACTCACAGATACTGACTTTTTTTTGTAGATTGAATGTAATGCAGTTGAATCTGAAATGAATTTTCTTACTGCTAGGATTGAGAAGTTCCTAATGGCAAATCTCGTGTGTAACAGTGTACTGCTGTGGTATGGGCTGATAATTTATGAAACTCATCTGTAACTCAGGCTGTATGATATTCGAACAGAATTTCTGCATTTGTTCGGAAATCTTCGGTGATGTTCGGGAACGGTCGATCGATTCTCTTTTTTACTTCAGTTGATCGAGAAGGCAGTGAGTTCTTTCTGATCCCACTCCGTGCCTGTGGTCGTCGGCTCTCGTCACTTCGTTGTTAAGATCGGAATTCTCCGCCCATTCCCCCGTGAATTTCGCGATGTTTCCTTCGGCTCTAGAAATCGTTAAAAATTCGGGGTTCCGGTCCCCGTTTACCGTCGCAAGTTGTGAGGAACCGGCCAAATTGGGATTAGGACCACGGAGCGGTGGAATGGCGGCGGCCATCCAACCTGGTGACTCGTGCGAACTCGGTTCCAACAAATACTTTCTTCTGTGCGGGCTCGGCGGGATCCTCAGCTGCGGCATCACCCACACAGGCGTTGTCCCTCTGGATCTTGTCAAATGTCGTCTTCAAGTCGACCCGGACAAGTACAAGAATGTTATTAACGGCTTCAAGGTGACTCTGAAAGAGGATGGTCTCCGAGGACTTGGAAAGGGCTGGGCCCCTACCTTCTTCGGTTACTCTGCTCAGGGTGCCTGCAAGTTCGGGTTTTATGAATATTTTAAAGTCTTGTACTCTGGTATCATCGGAGAGGAAGCTTCGTATGTGTGGCGAACCTCTCTATACCTAGCGGCCTCCGCCTCCGCTGAGTTCATCGCCGACATCGCTCTTAGCCCAATGGAGGCCGTCAAAGTCAAAGTTCAGACGACACCAGGCTTTGCCAATACGATGAGAGAAGCCGTTCCCAAAATGATGAAAGAAGAAGGAATGACTGCCTTCTTCAAATCCCTCGTCCCGCTCTGGATGAGGCAAATTCCCTACACCATGATGAAATTCGCTTGCTTCGAACGAACTGTCGAACTTATCTATAAGCACGTCGTTCCCAAACCTCGCGCCGAATGCACGAAAGGTAAGTCTCTATTTGTCTGTAATTTTAGTTTTTGAACTCCAAAATATTTGAAAAAATTGACGGTTGATCTAGATTGGGTCGGAACAGGGCATGCGCCCTCTACGTGGCCTCGCTATTATCTCTAACTCTCTCTCCCTCCCCCCTACCACTTCTCTTACTAGTCCAATTTTCTTTCCCAAGGCATGCAATTGAACGCGTTCTTTCGGTGAACTGGCAGTCAGTGACGACTGCGAAAGTCGGGAATGAATGGTTTTCTAAACTGCCTTATTCAATAACGATGTTTATAGATAATAGAAGTAAATTCTCTGACTGGCGTTACGCAATTCAACCTCGACAGCAATATCTGGTTTTATCCCGGCCCGCCGCGCGCTCTCTTCTAACCCTGCGGCTGGAGGTCACTGGTCAGCAAATTAGACTCATTAGAGGCTCTTTGCAACCCAAAGCGGCCGTGACCAGTTCGAAACAGACTCGTCTAGATATAGCACACGGTTGATACCCAATGCAAGGGCCGCGAGTAGATTCGAAACTGTTACTGTAATATCAGTCCTATCGGCAATAACGGCCGTTCTTCAGCACGGTATCTGCTGGTATTTCCAAGGGCTTTCGCTGAATAGGCAGCATTAAAATGATCTCTTTGCCATCTGTTCCAAGCATTTCACATAGGTGTTGTGGAGTTCTTCATTCCACTTAGCAATGGAATGCATCGCTAATCTCCGCTTCATCAATTACCCCTTTGTTAGTGATCGTCCAAAACACAATCGCTTCTAGGTAACCCATCAGCTGTGTTTGGTCGTGTGAGTCACTCTCATGTCTTGATTAACTGTTCACTATAACAGTCGATTACTCGTTGATAGCCGAATGTCCCTTCGACGCCATTACAAGCAAAGAATATGAACCGCTCCCTCTGATAAGGCAATATATCGATATATCACGACCTAGGTCAGGTTATCGATACGCCCGACATCGTACGTTTGACTCGCCATGTTTGAAATTAGAAATAACGACAGCTGTACGATTATGCCAATTATTTAATGTTCATTATGTAATATCCCGTTATATAATTATTTTAAATGTACAAAGACTATGAAAAGGAGTTAATTCAATGAAATTAGAAATGGGTATATGAAATAGATATGAGATAATTAACGGATTGATATCGATACATGCAGTCGTAGCGTTATCAAGCGGTTGGTCCATATTCTTTGTTTCACCTAGAGTATCATTTTCAGCTTAGCTTGAATCTTTTGTTGAATCCTGGTAAAGAGGTAAACTCCCAATGTCACAATGTAATAAGAAAGGGCGTTCCACGATAAAGGATAGGCTATAGGCTGAGAGAAGTTTGTCATATAAGTCAATCTAAATAACCGTGTAAAAGGAGCGGGGACGAATATGAACAAACATGACGCTCGAAATTTGATTACTGTAACAGACAATGGTAAACAATGTGCACGAAATGCAGCATGCTACAGATTTAAACACGAATAGCCGAAACGCAAAAATAATTGAAAATATCACACTCCTCTTAAATTAGGCTAAACCTAAACCCGTCACAAATAGAACATTGGTAGTTGTGGGTCATCCTTTTGACGTCTCCGCGAGTTACTATCAGCAGTAGGAATCGACCATGCCAGCTGTAAGTTCATATAGCTGTTTTGTCAATTTATTAGATACAACTAGATTTCGCTTAATTTAGCTCCAGGTTTAGCTTCCAGTGTAACTTGAAATTGCTGATTGTCCTTTTTTTATTTATTGAAGGGCATGATAGTGTAAATATATCTTTTCCGCGCATGTTGTACTGAAACTAAAGATGATAACAAGACTGGTGTGTAAGAGGCCTAGTGAAAATGTACTGGGAAAATCCAACATGGCCATTCTTCAACGCCAACACAAATGGAGCTGTGAAGTGGCAGAGGGGAAACCAAATAAACCAGACCCTATTGCCCTAACTACGCATCATAAAACTAGAGAACCAATTCAAGGTAGAAATAAAAGAAATGATAACGATAGAACGACACAGAGCCTCAGCAAATTATATTCGATATGATATGAAGTTCGTAATGGTTGCTTTTGATAATGGTGCTTGTTGCCTCGTTCCAATCTTCCTCCTCTCTCCAGGCTTATATATTTGTGCATTGAAATAGTTTTGTGACCACGATCCGCTTATAGGTGCAGGACTGACAATTTTAAAAGTGTTCAAACAACGTTATGTTTTGAACAGTTTGGTTATGTCTGTTCAACTGGCCATCATAGGGACATGTATGGAGAACGATATGTAGGAATTAAATAGTTGAAGATACCCTGCAAGTTCGTAAAAAAAATCGTTGGAGCCATTTTTCCCAAAACGTTTTTGGTTTATAGGTTTATGCCTTCGTTCACTGAATTTTCACAGAAACAGAAAAATTAAAGTTAAGAACTGTCTAGTAGAAAATAATTTGAAAATTTAATCAAACTTGTTAGTGTTTTCGAAAAAAGAATGCATTTTTGAATGCTCGTTGGTGGAAGGAGCCAAGGCCGGAAATAGGGAAATAGGTTCTTACATGGGCCGTTATGTAGACTAGCGTTATTATGTTGCTTGCACAATTGTAACGAATTTATTTTACCGTGTTATATCAGTTGCAATGAGTACGAAATATCTCCAAGTTTACAAATTGTTTATTTGAGTATTCTTTTTCTGTTTGCAGGCGAACAGTTGATAGTTACATTCGCTGCAGGTTATATTGCTGGTGTTTTCTGTGCTATTGTCTCGCATCCAGCTGACACTGTGGTGTCTAAATTGAACCAGGAAAGAGGAGCTTCTGCGTTAGACGTAGCCAAGAAACTTGGCTTTGGTGGTAAGTTCCTCTTCGAATATTTTAATAATGACCCAATTTCCACTCATTGCATACTAAAGCGTCCCTATCGAGTATTATGTAGCCAACCGCTGATTAAATGAGGGTTCATGGTCAAGGACCAGCAAACTAACCCCCGTGGAGATCGCTTAGAAAATAATTATTTGGGCAATCAATTTTCTCATTTGATTGGATGTACAGTATAACATCCATATGGTTTAGCATACCCTCCACAACATGTATGGAATTACGAATTATGAAAAGGCGTTATGACCAACTGTTGCCGCGTGAGTACAGTGCTGACAGAGCCTTTTACTTTGTGTGTGGTGAGTCCTCTGATTGAGTTCGCTTGAGAATGGTTAGGGGTTATTGAAAGGCGGAATACCTTTTTACTCTCATCTTTTCAAGTTCAGTAGTAATGATTCTCAGCTATGTATAACCAACATACCCTCACCATTTTGGTATTTATGATTGGCCAAACAGAATATGATGAATACGGCCAAGCGTACCTATAGTGGGTGGTGTGAGAGTACATCAATAGCTGTGATATGGCAGGCGTGGCATGTACAGCGTGTAGTATATAGTACCAAGTACTATTTGGTTGTTGCAAACCACCATGTGACTGAGGTGGTTCGTGCATAGATGTTACAGCAGTGTATGGGTTGAGTCATACTAGAAGCAATGCAGGACAATCACCCAGTTATTCACTTTGCCATTGCAGACAAAAGCTCACTGCTCAGACCCGAGTGAGGAACTCTTCCCGTTCCAAAATTATGACTGGCCTCAATTTGTTAAAGTAGTGGAAGGTGAACTGCATGCTGCAGGCACTGAACTAATAGTTCCCACTGTCTTCACACAGCAGAGCAGACATTATCACAATTGAGGTGGTGGTTGTCAACCAGACCTCAATGTATCCTGTGTACATTGTTTCAAATCGCTTCAATGACGACTCGATGAAAGTCACCTCAACAAGGGCACTTTTTAACTCGAAAAAGTGAAAGAGTAAGGAGGGTGGGCATTACTTCATGAACAGTTCAGTTTTCCAGCTTTTGGGAGGCATTTTTACAGTGTTTTCAAAATACTGACTAGTATACAAACTAATTCAGGATCTATGTATTTTTAAAAAGTTGCGAGATATACTTTTTTATGCTATGCATGCTTATATGCTATTTTTCAATATCTTTCATGGCCCTCATTTTTTTATATTTTTTTTCAGTTTATTGCTTTATTCAGTATTTAGACGCATACGAAAAATAATTCATCTAATAAGGTTCACTGATTCCACTGCACCGTCAAAAGAGCCGAAAGACAAGTCTGGTGAAATCCTTTGAAAGCTTAGAGCTCAGAACCCCCGGGGCAAGCATTGCAAGTATTTCGTGGGAACTGCAGGTTCTAACTGTAATGCAATTTGGCACAGGCTGGTGTCCTAGTTCTTATTGACATCGGAGAAGCGTTTGACAACCTAGGGTGGCCTGCACTCCACAATAGGCGTAAAGGTTGGGCAATTCCTCGTAACCTATACTTGCTACAAATGCAGACATGGAGAATGGAAGAAAAGGGGTGCGTACAGGGCTCAGACCTAGGACCAGTACTTTAGAACGCCTTCAAGGTTCTTCTTAGAACATAGACTGCTTGCCATACGCCTATGTGGAGGACCTGACTGCCAGTCTGCCGAATAGAGTCAAAAACCCACCAAGTGCTCCTGACGGTTACCCAAGTGGTTGAGGAAAAAACTCAGCTTGCCCTCTGAAAGGGAAAACGAAATGGTAGATCGTCAATACGTTTTGGCCATCAGAGGCTCCTTATTGTGAAGGTAGTCAACTACTTAAGGCGACAATGTAGGTGAGAGGTGGCATTTCAGTCAATACCTCCAGTCCCTTGAAGGACGCATTAGAAGCAATTAGCAACACTACTTGGGGTGTGTGGTAGTTACCATGACATGGGTGAGTGGCTACTGCCCTGTTGTCTGAGGTAGCAAACACGTCAACAAAAAGTAAGTACTAGCTGCACTCCTGTGGATCAGCAAAGCCTACAAGACAACGTCCACTGAATCTCATGGCATAGTGGAAAAGTGAAGAGCAAAAAGGGAGCTTACTACGATATGGGCTAAACTCTGTGACGACCTCTCCACCAAAATAAAACTTGCCGTGCTAGATGAATGGACAAATGGCAAATAGACTCTGAATCCTTGTCAAAGGGACTTGACACATGAATTTCTTCCTAGCATTTGTGAACATCTTAGGAGAAAGTGGGTTGAGCCAGTTCCTTATGAGACGTGTGCCGCTCCACTTCTTTTCTCTGTTAGCCTCTGCATCCTGCACGTTTTGCGCCTCCAGTGCAGAGGAAAGAAGCAACCACAAGCTGCTCCACTGTAGTTCCTAGAGCGGCCTTCCAACCTTTGACTGCGACTAAGCAAACTTAAATTTGTTTTGCACAGTTGAGGAAAAAGGTTATAGCACTAAAAACAAGGTCACAGTTGATCTCTACCTGCGAAACTTTCCTCTCAGGTAAATAGTTAGATCAGGTGGGAAATCATGTTGAGAACTCCTTCCGAGTAATACAGATTCCCTAGGGTCATACCTCTGTGTCGTAACAGCTATCTTCCCGGGAAACTGGGTAAGGGACAACTTGCCATACCTCTACAAGTTCAGTGGATGTTGATCGAGCGCCTAGGATCACACTTGCTTGCAAAATCGCAACCTTCGTGTCTTTAGACGGGTATAACCCTCCTATGAGTGTTTAGGAACAGTCATTTTAACAAGGAAACACCTGTGTGTATGATTGAGAGACAAAGCTGAACCCATGGTTAGTTGAATAGGTTCATGGTGGAACTCTTAAGAATTTTCTGCAGCTCCCACTACATTGAATGCCGTAATTGTTGCTTTAAACATCTTATTTACAATCCTGAAGTGTGTGGTTCACGGTTTCTCGTTTCCTTTTTCAGGAATGTGGAAGGGTCTTGGGCCGAGGATTGTGATGATTGGTACCTTGACTGCGGCTCAATGGTTCATATACGATTTCGTCAAAGTAACCCTTGGAATCCCCAGGCCGCCGCCACCAGAGATGCCTGCTTCCCTAAAAGCCAAATTAGCCGCCGAAGCCCAATTGTAGACAATACCAAAATCAGTACGTTGAATTTTTAATCAATTCTTTGCTCTGCACGTTTTTGTCTCGAAGTTGAGGAAAGAAACGTGCGCAGCCATTTCGAATTCCTCTTATAGGCTTCGTTAGTATTATTGTAAAGACCTTCTTTCGGAAGAGCTCTTTCGGAATATCCCATAGTTTCAACTTCAAATACTCTAAGATTTGATTCCTCCTCTTAAGCTGACACAATCTTTCTGTTACCTAATTATTGCTTCAGTTCGTTTATTTTATTTTTGTTCGTTATTTACAATGAAACAACACGCTGTAATTATTCTTTTATTTTTGCTGGGTAAATAGTTGTCATTCCAGCGTTATTTATTGAAAAATGAGTTGTCGAAAATAAAAAAAAAGTTGTTTATTTCTGTTTATCATTGTGGGTATCCTCGGCACTTCCAAACACCCAAATAAGCGGCAATAATGATGGAATTTGTTTAATACTAAGTGAACTGAGCTTGAGTTGAGAAAGGGTTTGAAAAAAAGAAAAGAAATTAGGCCTATTTTCCCTACTCAGACAAAGTAAGGGAGGGGGTTTCTAATTATAAGGAAAAGATGTTGAATTATTAGAAATTAACTTGAAATAATCTGACAGGCAGCGGCGAAATATGAAACGGGAAGTTAGCAGAAGAAATATTAGTGCAACGTCAGGGATCCTCGTGATGGATGGAAGACCAGGATTTTGGACAAGTAGGGCTTCAGATATCCGTTTGGTTTATATGGCTGATGAAGCTGGAAGACCAAGTTAAATGGGGATTTCAGTCAGAGGTCAAGTTGGAAGAGATGCATGCGGCAACGGATGAGGTGAGTCTTTCGGATCCAATTGCCGGTGATAATCGTTCAAACCGCTGACTTAAACAGCAGCGCTTGAGGTGGCTACGGGTGACTCTTCAAACACAAACTTCATACGGTGAGTGTTGGTTTTTGTCCGTGCGATGTCCTTTTGACGTGTTGAGAGATGGAAAAGCACAATTTGCGTTGCTTGCCAATCAAATTTGTCACTAAAAATATGCAGAATGGATTCACTTTGGATAGAAAGTAGCGAGCGCTCCCAACGGCCCAAAAAACTTCAAATGAGTTGAATGACAGTATAATTAACTATTCGAAATACTTATGACGTGTAACAAAATTCTTTTTTTAGCCCTCTGCGCTGTAAATTGTAAATTAGGGACTTGGCGTATAACATCCGTCGGGTATACCACAATATTGGCTCTATCGATTTCTGGTTCACCCATTCCCCTCAAGACTAACAAGACAGAATTTCTTTGACGAGCGTTCGACGTGAGCAATGTTGTCGATGTAATAGTTTTGATACAGTAGTAGAATAGGGAAATATTGAGGCAGCCTTAATCCCATCTGTTTTTCAATTTTGTTGTGTCAGTAGACATTTCGACATCAATAAGTCCTAGGACAACACAATTTTAATCCACATTTTGTTACTGACGTGTAGAATGGGCTAAAGAAGAGGGATGGGAATAGGAAATAACGACGTAATAAATATTGGAAAATGTCGGGGGTTATATCAGTAGCTGAGCACAGGGAGTCCTGTTTTGTCTTTCATAAGACCGTCCTGTCTAGGTCCAGGAGCGGTCAATATAAGAACAAAACAGATGGGACTTACATGACTCAGGCTAGATCTCGGTTATTTTGCCCGCGCTACTGGCAGGCCTCAGAGTTATCGAATCCATAAAATTTGATCTAAGAGTGTGAGTCTTTCACTAAGTTATCAATATTTGAACAAATTACTCCTGTATGTATAAACTTTTGAGTCGAGGAAAATCAATCCCAATGTGATCATCAAGATCAAGACGCCAGATTCGAAGTGATGCGCTTATGAAGCTGTAACTTACTGCAATTCGCCTCGAAACCAACTCTCGCATTACTGAAATTATTAATGTTGATCGAGTAGAAACGTGATTGTACATGCGCAACAATTGTTACCTGAAACTAGCAGAAGTTTCTTAAGAGATCAATAATCAGTATCAAAAAGGCCAATTTTGGACTTGACTGCCCCGTGACAGAAGAAATATGTACGACATTTGAAATCCCAAGGATTTCGTTATATCGTCTGTAAATTTCACTAAGGTCAGTTGCGGAGTTGAAGGATGTTGGGTCGCAAACTCAAGTTTCACGTAGGTTGACGATCACGGATTTTTGTGGGTCACAAGCACTGGGCATGGTCGCGAGAAAGGTCTATCGGCTTTGCGTACTCACCAAGAAAAATGTATTTCCAATAGCCTAAATACCCTCGGAAGCAAATTAGTCGACATTTCATAAAACCAGAAAGACATTGAAGGATAAATCTTGTAGATTGTTCCCGAGCATAACCGGCACAATTTGACACAACAAGAAAGGAGAGAATACAAATATTTTGAAATTTTAGGTATCGTTAACAATATAACTTGGAGCTTAGTGTACCTTGAAGTGTTTCTGAGGTGTGCAAGGTATGGAGATTGAAGCGCTTGTTAATGGTTCAGTACCAGAAACTAGTCCCCGAGTATACGACAGAAAACTACGTTTTTCATTTGAAAAACCACGTAATTCTTTTATAGTATCGACGAGGTCATTTCCCAAACGGAAATTAGGATCCAATTCGTCGGTCATTTCAGAAAAAATTGCTGAACTTAAAAACGAAGGTCCACTTTCTCATTTCGGTAAACATGTATGCGTAAATTAATATTTGGTTGTATTTGACAGCTCACGAATTGTAAAAAGATGGCAACAGTAGTTTATTTTCACAAAATGTATATATTTTTTCTGTTTCAAGGATTTTATTAATTTATGTAGTCTCTGTTCAGTTGTTGATCTGATGACCTGATCAATCGAATTAATCTAGTTCTTGCCCCCCACCCCCCATATACCATTGGTAGGATTTTTTTCGTCTTTCGACGGTGAATTTCCGCTGTGTAGAACACATACACCGCATGCAAACTATAATCGTACTTCACGATGTTCGTTTTGTAATTTGAAAAATTAAAGATGTAATTGTGTGATTGGCAACGCTTATGAAGCAAGCCTTGCGAAAAAGTGCGGTTTTTCTAGCAAAGGAGGCGAACGAGCGCAAACAATTCAGTTCGGGGTCCCCTGCCCTGACCTAGTCTGTTAATAGAAACCTCGTTACTGGCCAAATCCTATTTCCGTTCTTCTTCAGCTGTTTTACTCGGATGAGGCTTCACACATTACACTTATCTGTGTATCCGCTAGCATTCAGTACTGCGTGATTAAATGAACCGTTTTATTTATTAATTTTGCCGGAAATGACTTCTTTTTCGTCGACTTGAAGTAGACGTTTTGTCAATTCACATAATATCGTCACTTACAGTAGGCGTCTCGACTGGTTCAAACAACGAAGGGACTTGAAAGCTTTCATTAAAGTATTGAAAAAACTCAAAATAAGTGTATGGTTTGAGGTGAACGCAGTCCTTGTAATAGCTATTAAGTCTGAAGAATATTATTTGGGAAATGTGTGTGTGTGTGGCCTACTGACCTACTTTAGCGTCGTCTGGCACTTCCAGGTGCTGGCATCTCGAATCCAGGGTCTGTACGCGACGTCCAGAGGGTTTCCAGCTAGTTAATGGTACTGCCGAGAGTTTTGTTGTTGTGCAGGCAGTCAGGTCCCTACAGGTGAGATGTCTGGGGGCGTGGCAATAACGCGTAGCGTTCACTTAGGTACCTGTTGTCTCTTATAGTATTCAATTTTGTAATTGACGTCGCACCAGGTAAGCTGCCTCAGGAAATAGGCTTGCTTATCGCCCTAGACAGGTTTATAAGACAGTTTAGCATGTGTGGATAGGGGGTGAATCTTGAGAAGTGTCGCTCGGTCGTCTCGGTGCTGTCCTACGAGGTGAAGGTCGTGGATATGGGTTTCGCCCTTGTCAAATCCCGGTTCCCAGCTAGAGGCGTCACGCTAAGTACATGCGTAGATACTGTATTGTACTGATAAATGAGCAAGATCGGCCTAACACTGCCAAGCTGCTCAAATAGTTCTAGCATTCCCAGGAAAATGAGGGTCGCAGTTCAACAAACTACCAATACGATAAATGTTAAAGGCCTGACATAATATCACGAGCAACTTATGAAATTCCAGGATTCCAATCACCACTTAATACAATTTCCTCGCAGTTTTTACCCAATAATTCCAAAACAGTACACACAATTCTTCTACACGTACAAATTTTTGTTTGTCAATCACAATGAAACAAGACTGTAATTATTCCTTTGTTGTTCATCATTGTGAATATCCTCGGCGCTTGAAAACAACCAAACATAGGAGCCGTTATAGGTGTACGAGTAATTACCTTAAGTTCGAAGAAAATATATTTTTGCGCAATTTTTCTTTTCAAGTCCTCTTGATCCTCAGAAAAATCATTTCCAAAGTATAAAAAATCGCCGATACAAATGCTTTTTAATAACCTTCAGAAGATAATTAAGAGCAACCCGCAGTAATTCCTGAGTTCAAACCACCATCTCACTGCAGTTACCAAATAACTCCAAAATCAATGACACTATCCAACTCAGACAGATCGAGTCGAGAGTCCCGCGAATCACATATGTAATGATTTCTCAGTGATGGTAGTGGCATAAGTAGGAGCAACTCAATAAATTGCGGAACAACAAGTTGAAATGAACCGAGTAGAGAGATATTTGTTGCTAGAGCTATGAAAATCGCTGAATTCACGTGGGGCTGAGGAAAATTGTTTGATGCGTTCGGATTCGCTAGCGAAACGCCAAGAACTGAACAGGTATTTTTTTAACCGGTTACATAAAAATCATTCATTTTATGAATCACCCGTGCATGACAAATAAAGCCAGACAGTAGAGGGTAGGTAGCCCAATAAGTTCTGGAACCTTTAGCATTACCTGTTTACATGTAGAATGTTAAGTTCTACCTAATTCTCGCAAACTGAGCGAAGAACTACTTAGATAGTAGCGTGAGCAGTAAAATTCACTGAGCGTATGCGGGAATGGGGAAAGTTGCGCGATTTTCCGGGATTTCGAGACGTAGATTGTTGACAAATATTGTACATATAGATGCGAGGCAACCACACGCTTTCTTCCCTTGTTGTCCTCATGCTAGTTCATCAATTGTGTCGTACATTTTCATCAACTACCATCTCCCTCCAGGATGACAATGCGCATTCCTTTAGAAGGATTTGGACCACCCCTTACAAATTTCTCCGGTAAATCGAACTCAGGTCAGATTCAGGATTTTCGTGGGTCTCGTTTCTAGTTACGGCGTAAGAGATAATATTTCACAATAAACCATCGGCAATTACCACATCAAGCGTTCCGTATATAACTTTTCCCTGGCACTGCAGTTACCCTTCTGGGTTCGATCTAGATGAAACCATATTCAGGATGGTGCACCGTAAATAGTTGCTTTACCGAGAGCTATGAAGTGTGATAATCATAATGCGTGGATAAAGCTACACGTCTGGGACACCTTTCAGCGTACAAAGCGCATTGTATAAGGTCCCAGTACCTAAGACATAATACTTTATCTTGGCGTAAGGGTCGTAGAACTGGTGCGCCATTCAGCGCGTGACGAAGGTATCTCATACCGCCTTCACATTCACTGATCCCATTGGGGTATTGTGCACACACAACGTTTGTGGAGATGGAAGCCAAACCATCTGTGTGAAATAAGAACAATCTATTGGAATTGGACACTCGTCTCGTTTGTTATTCCAACACCTTACTCATCACCATTGGCCACGCATTTATTTATGCCAGCTGGATCTTCAATTCGTCTCCAAAAAAAAAAGATCAGTAAAATGGTGTCGTGTCGTTTATCTCGTTCTTAAATGTTTTTCCTTTTTGCATTCTGTTTTAAATACAAATTTACTACTTTAAAACAGTGATCAAATTTCAATACAATCTACAATAAAACGCGTTAACTGTAAATATATTTGTATTTCTCCATAAAGATTATATTGTATCGATAAAACTTGACTAGAACCACATTCACAACTGATTTGCTGGAGCTGTTTAAAAAATACGCTAATAAATCTCAAACTTCAACGAAGTAAGCAGGCGCATTAATAATAGTTATAAACTAAACAGGTCGAGTTCTACGCCTGGTCACATGTAAACGTTATGCCAACAATTTGAAACATAATGAAAGTGGCGGGCCAGAAGCGAGATATAGGTATTCGACGAGTACACCATACTTCACAAGGTAATACATTCATTTTTGGAACTTCAAAAGACTATGACTGTGAAAATTAAACAGCGGAGCTTACTTAACGAAAAGAATGTTGAACCCAAGTTGAGTATTGTGCAGTTCAGTATTATAGCATCAGGGCCCAGTAAACCATTGTCAGAACGCCGAACCATAAAATAAATATATTGCACTGCACACTTGAATTTGAAAGATAAACAACGATTTTTGAACAACCGACAGAAACATACGGGGTGGTTTACTACTAACAAATCGAAGAGATGAATGGAAGTAAAACCAAAATCTAAGAATTAAAAGTACCCCGCAACTAAAAATGACGTAATTTCCGTCGATTAAAACGTTATGAATCCACCTTAATACTAATCTTGATCAGCATTAAATAAAAGTTAGCTAATTAGCCATTAAACTCGCTCCTCCGTGGTCAGTTTGATCAAAGTAGTCAGAGCCATTGGAAAAATGATTAATTTATGTTCGAAAATCTGTATGTCATGGCTTACATTTCCGTTCAACAGATAGATACGGAAATAATCGTGAAGGGGAAAAGGTTACTAGACGACACTCTGTAAAATTGATCCAATTCAGTGAAGCAGTTGCGCTGGAAATTACGAGAATGTTCATCCAAACACTATTTTTGACACATTTTCATTTTTATTCCAGTTCAATGGGCAGTCAGTGGAACATTTATTGAGAACAATATATAGGTATTAATTATTTAAAGACATTCTAGTTAGTTGAAAATCGTTGAAGCGGTTTTCGCGTAAAAGCGCAAAAACAATATATCCGTTCACCGAATTCACATGGAGATATTTACGGAGAAGAAAAGTTGGGTACTAACTAGTAGAAGATAATTAGATAATTTTCAAGTTTAATCAAGATCGTTAGATCAGTTTTCGAGAAAAATGCGAAAAACCCTCATTTTTGGTACATTTTGGTCCCCCACCCCCCTTTCGATTTGATTGAAATCGCCATAACCTCTTTTCCGTCAACGAATCATCAACAATACTAAATATCTGGTGCGTAGCAACACACAACTTTCCGCCACCCGCGTAAGTTCGAACACCAGCTACATATGCAGGCGCTATATCTTCGTTCAACACATTTTTACAGGAACATTTATGGAGAACGATACTGGAGGACGAAAATGTAGGGACTAGTTAGCTGAGAGTACTTCGTAAGTTTGATCGAAATCGTTACAGCCGTTTTTGAGAAAATTGGAATACCGATAAATTAATATTCGACAAATCTCCTTTTCTGAGTTAACTTGGCTTATATCTCTGTTCAACATATATATACAGAAATAATTATAGAGAACGAAATGTTGGTATGGGTGACTGAAAGACACTCCATTAGTATTTATCACATCTGGCGAAAAAGTTACCCTGGAATTTACGGAAATGTTAGAAAAAACGTTATTTTTGACACATTTTGATTTTTATCTCTGTTCAATGGACCGTCACAGGAACATTTATTGAAAAGAATATGTAGGTATTAACTATTTGAAAACATCCTGTGAGTTTGGTGAAACTCGCTGAAGCCGTTTTACCAAAAAGCGTAAAAAACCATCAGGGGCCCATATCTCCGTTCACCGTATTTTCGGGGAGATATATATGTAGAAGAAAAGTTAGGTATTGATTAGGAGAAGATAATTTGAAAGTTTAATCAAAATCGTTAGAGCCGTTTTCGAGAAAAATGCGAAAAACCCTAGTTTTTGGTACATTTTCGTCCCCCCCCCCTTCCTATCGGCCGAAATCGTCCATAACCTTAATTTGGTGTCTACAAAAAATAACAAACAAAAGAAAAAAAGAACCAGCTCAATCGGATCAACCGTTCTCCCGCAAATCGAACTACAGACACACACACACACGGACCACGCGCCGAAATTAGGTTTTTTAGACTCAGTAGGCCTCAAAACGTAAAGATCTGAAGAAAACCCAATTTATTTTTTTTTGACCCGTTACTATACTTTCCTGCCCTTCGGGTAGCGGAAAGTAAAAATGAACCAGCTCAATCAACCCGTCTCCTTCTACCGCAAATTGAACTACACACATGGGACCGTGCGCAGAAACTAGGTTTTTTGGACCTTATACCGTACAAATCAGAAGAAAAAACCTCAACTTTTTTTTGACGCGATTGCAATACATTCCTTACGCTTTGGGTAGCAGAAAGTAAAAATTGTGTGGTGCACACAAAAACGTTGGCAATATCCCAAGAACAGGTCAAGCTACCGATATGCTTGTGGTCTCACTAAATTTGTTTGTTGCTGCGAATGAAATTTTTGTACGAAATGAGCCGTTTTTAGTCGTTCAGCTCCACAATCTTTAACGAAAAGTCCTAGCGAGAAATTAAACTAAAGCGATGTTGAGATTTATTAATTACTTCGCTGACAATTTTCCTATAAACGAAAATTTTGTTGATTCGGTTGACCAATTTCATATTGAATGGTTTCAGTAACCGAGCATCACGTTTTGGAGCTGTAGGGAAGTAGAGCGTAATAGCATTATGCTGATTTGATGTCACACTTCAATTTACGTTAACTAACGCGGATTGCTAATTTGTTGGCGCAACTTCCATATATCGTTCAAATTTGGGCGACTCATTTCGAACTTTATTAACGTTGGGGGTTATAAAATTGAAAGGGCGAAAAATATTGAGCTTGAGATTGATGTTAAAGGGATCATCAGACGACGGCATCAACCTGAAAGCTCGACGATCGTATGTCCTTCTGATGAATACTTTTGAAGTACATCTTTGACGTTCACTGCTCACAATTTGCCTTGACGCTGATACTTTGGCATAGGCAAAAATGATTGATGACTGCACCTCAAAAATCATTCGCAAAACCATATAAGAAACAAAATAACTGGTATATAAACTTTGGAAATCAATACTACTTTGCACCGCTGCAGCAGTTAAACCATATTGAATGAGCACTCACTCGTTGGTAAGCTAATATATATTGTCCCAAAATTAACCCAAGATTTGAATTTGACATTGTGTTGTTGGCAACCCTGAAAAAAGATTTGGAAAGCCTAAAGCCTAGGTTTAGTAAAAATGGAGCGTCATAAGATACAAGGTGTCTTCATTATTGAACAATATTTTTAAAATAATGAAAATTTGAAGGTCGAAAGTTTTACAAAATAGGGGAAAAATAGTTTTGACATAGCCAACTGTGAAAAGATTGATTTGTGGG
The DNA here is from genome assembly GCA_020466155.1 of Pachypeltis micranthus. NCBI lineage: Eukaryota > Metazoa > Arthropoda > Insecta > Hemiptera > Miridae > Pachypeltis > Pachypeltis micranthus. The sequence goes on along the minus strand of CM035770.1, from coordinate 50,638,739 downwards.
GGCTGGACAGATGAAGATGCTGAACATACTGGTCATCCAAAAGCAAGCCACTCAAATTTTGTTCAATTTTGTAATATTTTTATAACGCTCCATTTTTTTCGCTCGGCTTTCAAACTGTTTTTGTGCTAGGGTGCCAACAACTTAACGTCAAATTCAAATCTAGGGCTAATTTCAAGACGCGCTTTACGATGAGCTCCATTGTAAATCACTCAGGTTTTCAGGTCGAACCTATACAGGGGCTTTTCTGTACAGAAGAGCTGCTTTTCTGCTTTCATGAGCAGATTATGTTTCATGGGCAAAATGTAAAAGACTCAAGGAAAGGATGGCGACAACAATAGAAAGCCTCTTGAAGTGTGCACTGAGGAAGGATATGACGATAACAGCAATTTCTCCTACACTGTGCAGAGTACGGCCACGACGAGAATTTCCAGTTTAGAAACACCATGGTGGTTACCAGGACGTATCAATGAAGGTTGGTGGGAAGATCACCCAAGTCAAGGAAGGGAACTGAAATTAATTCCATAGCGAGTCGTAACTTACCAATTCCAAGGTCGAAGGGAATTTGCCAGCTTGTTGTGTTTGTAACAGCCCTCTAATCATTTTGCGTGCTCAAGAAAGATGTTCCAATCAAATTTCGGGACTGCCTCAACTTATTTTGAAACCCTAATATATAATTTATTTAAACACTAGCGATAATTCATTTGAAGTCGTGATAGGTAAAATGTGAAACTGGGTTTAGTTTACTTGACCATTTTCTACTCTTCAATAGAAGCGAGATGAGGAATAAAAATGCCTTAACGCGTAAAATGCTCGCTTTCACAATATTGTTGCACTCTCCCGAATAAACGATTTATTTACCTAATTACTTCTTATAAAGCCGCTTAAACGAAATTCGAACAGTAGAGTCAGTCCAATTTAATTACCAACAAAAAGGTTACCTCCCAAAATCATGGCATCTTACAGTAAATTGCAATAATAACCTTCACAGTACTCGAATGAGAGACAATTGTAGCCAATCGGTTAGCTATTGTTCGTTCTTCCGCTTTATTTTTGTGGTTTGAAAACTGAATTTCGCCGTTTCTTTCCACGAAACGGAACGAAAATTACTTCAAGGGAAATCAATGGCTGATTTGAGTGGTAGACTGTCTCAAAGTCGGAGGAAACGTTGAGGCAGTGGATCTCGAGGGCTAGGGACGGAGAAGAGGCTCGTCCACGCTGTCTGTGTGGATTGTGGGGCTGGACCATGGCTCGTTGTGACGCATGTCCCTCTGATTACAATAATCCTGAAACGAACAATAATTACCTTTACTTATCGCCATCATCGTCATCATAATGATAATGATATCAATCTATGGATATTCGAAGTAACGTTTTGAAGGTAAATTAATTTGAGCATTTATTGTTTGCTGCTCAATTCACACAATTAGTGCACATAAATCGTATCGGATATAATTATCAGATTTAGTTCTTTAGCTTTTAAAAATATTACCAACTGTTGCTTTGTGTAAACATTTCGACCAGGTTTGGTTCATCACTTTTATTCTCACTTTGGGCTGAGATGGGTAGTGTAGGGAAGGACTGGAAATCAACATAGGAGATGCAGGAGGACCGAGAAAATATTGCTCCTCATCTTCTTATGTTTTCGAGTTAGGGTCTATCGAATAGGACGTCTACGCATCTTTTGCAGATCTGGACATAGGAACGAGCCAGCTCTCAAACGCTTGACAACTCGTTACATGTGCCACAGCCCCCATGACAGCTCCATCGTCATCATGAAAAACATCCAACGACTGATTGTTAGGGCACGTCCCCCGTATTAAAGAAATGTAACCTTCAGCTATAATCCAAGGTGTGACGTAATGGAAAACTTGTTGGAAGTTTGTTTAATTCAGGAGTCGAAATAGACTTACGAAGTTAGTCCGCTGAAGAATCCCTTCCTGTATTGACTGGCATAGAATCAAGAAACTAACTCTACAAATCAGCTTACCAACTGACGGCAACATGTCTTCAGACGTCAAGAAACTGGGTGGCCTCAGAAGAGTGAAGGTATGTGCGCTTTAACATTACTGTCCAGTTCGTTAATGCGCGGAAAATGTTGTGTACATGTGTGTTTCGTATTTCTTCTAAGGCCAGGGTTAGGTAGAAGCTAAGATCTAATTTTATCAGTTTACAGGCACCCACACATAAGACTAAGGTTCAGATTTCTGTTTTTCCTCAATAGTCTTAAATTTAATGGACTCTTCTTCAGTCCAACTAGAAAGACCATCGTGGAGATCGTACAGGATACAAATGATATCAGGCCTAAAGACCTAGTTTGTACGACTCATATTGAACCATTGGGCAATATAAAACCGAAATAACGCTAACAGGCAGTAAGTCCTGTAACTGTTCATAGTTAATCAAACTACATACAATTATGACGAGGCGTTCATCTAATATTGCTCGTCAAGATTCTGCTTCCAACTTTTTGTATGCACCACAAAATATTCACAATATTATAATAGCAACTTCCCAATGCCACTCACGCCATATTGGACAGACAATATTGATACCTGAAAATCACTGAACTATTCAACATCGTCAAAATCCCCCAGAAAAACTCACTCGTGTGTATCCGCAAGGGTCCCTCCAGAAATCGTAGTTGGGTATTTGTTCGAGTCCTTGAGCCCCAAGAACAAATCTTCGATACGCCATGCCAATAATAAAGTAACAGACAGCCGCGGTAACAACTCTACAAAACATAAATCAAACCGAAATTATTTAGTAGACAATAATTATAATACTGCGGTTAAAAATTATTCAAGTAACAACAAGCATCATGGTCAGCGAGTAGCTCTTAAATACAGATTTTTGCGGTTAATCAAAAATATTTTAGCGTGAAATATGTCTTGTTTGACATTGTGCTGACTATAAATGCACAGGGTCGATGTCAATGCTACTTTTCCATTGTACAACATTTGGAGTATGTAACACGTTTTTCTGCCGTCCAGTAGTGACGATAAGAAAAAGTAAAAATAAATTGCATTAAAATGTCTTAACAATTTGTTATGAAAACTTTACCACGTTTTACTTCTCTTGGCTCTAGGTAAAAAAAAAGAAAAAAATATCTAATCTGCCGAAAAAAAAAACATTTTTTGTTGTTGAAATCTTAACGTTTCAAGGGCTACTGAGTCAAAAAACAGCATTTGAGAAAATTGCCTGTGTCGACTGGAAGTGGTCGAGCCAACCTCCTTGTGCTGGCTGATGGCAACGCCCTGGAAGGGTACAAGGCTCCTGTAAGTGGATCATTACGTAGGAAGTCCTGATTTCCCTCTAGGATGGCTAACTGGTGCTCTGGCGATGGCTAATGTGGGTGAAAGAGATCATTGCCAACGATTTTGTGACCCTCATCCTTCCACAGTTGTGAGTGGTAGTAAAAATGGGTCTCGCAGCCCCTGGCTGCCAATTGGCACCCAGGATTTTCAGCGAGCTGCACCGGGCCATTTGCCTCCTTCCCCATCCACACCATCTTCCTCTGTTTCAACCACGGTACATGACTGCTAGTGTCAATATTGTGACCGGGCATGGTGAGGCACAACCCACTCACCATGACTGCGAGAAAGAGGGTACACCACGTCAATAAACACCTGGCAAAGCGACTCCTCTCCTATACTGAACAGCCGTTACAGCCCTGCGGCCAGAAGCCTGAATATAGGCAGCTTGTGATGTGAGAACCTGCATAAATAGCGACCAGGATCCAGATGGTTGCCCACACCTAGCAGCCTAAGATTCCTCGTCTCTTGCGAGGAGTGAGAACTTGAAATTTTTAAAATAGCTTCGACTAATCAGTATTTTACTTTTCTTCTCTATACTAATCTCTATGAATAATCCGGTGGCTGGAGATTTAGTTCTATGAAACAAAAATAGGTTATTTTTCACTTTTCGGCAATTGATTTCGCCAAAACTCACAGGATGTTTTCAACTAGTCCATACCAATAAATTGTTTCCCATAAATGTTCCTCTTACATTCTGCTGTAGAGGGATAACCAAAATGTCAAAAATCATATTTTCGGTTTAGTATTCATTCCGAATAATACACCTGTATTCAGTCAGGAAAATGTTTTTGCCCCCCACCCACAACAAAATGTGACAATATAAGTTTCGAGGCATGGGGACTCTGAATCTGCAATGTCCCATCACCTTTCAAGCCATATTTTGCATTTACAAGGTCAAATAATCCGTTCTCGTGCACAAAAATCGCATTTGGTATCTAGTTGTACCCGCCTAGTTGGTAATCTGATCAGACAAAACCCACGGTTGTTCTGGGCAAAAAAGGCTTCAAGCATTCAACCCAAAACGGAATTCCGGCAGTTTTATAGCATCGTTTGGTCTTGTCGCAACACAACTAACGAACTAAACACGACTGGTTGATGCCAATCCAAATAACCAGGTAATATGAGCACTTACCGGAGTTGTATGAAACACAAACCCCACTCTCTCATAACAACAACAGAATACATTTCAGATGAACTTACAGCATGAGGAAAACGCTCCATCTACTTTGTTTTGGAAGAGGGCAGATAGTTGGAGTGTCAAGATGGAAGATCGTCATGCACCCAGCATACATTGGGTCAATGAGATGAATCGACTAAACAAAACAAACATTCGACTATTAGCGTAGAGTTGACTGAAAAATAGAACAAATGGCAATTCAGTTTTTCCAACGTTTTAATATTTTTTCCCAATAAAATTTCCCGCCAACCGCTGACCTTGAAAACACACGCACATCACGCAGCTTATTTCCTGTTGTGATTCAATTATCACAAAACTCAGTTGGTGTAATTTTGGCCAATTTGATCGCTAATCTCAGTAATGTATCACTTTACTAATACTAAAGGCTCCAACACGCTCCTTCATTGCTAGAAAAAGAAGACGACCAGAGAGAAAATAATGAGATGGGTCTGAGATTCACCGATGCTGTGAAGTTCCAGTGAAGAGTGAACCTATAACAATGTGAAAGAAAAGCAGGGGCCCTTTCCTTGTCGCCCCCCTCGTTCTTCGAATCTTTGATGGGATTTTCCAGGGATTCACTCCAACTCTCAAAAATTCGTTCATTGAAGTTGTCCGCTCCAGGAGCAGTGGCTAATAATGGTGGGGGGAGACGTACTCCCTGGCTCCCATTGTAGGCACCCTAGTGATTGTAGTCTAGTCGAAGATTCATAATTCGACGAAAGCTGGGCATTTGGATCGGAGCTCTGGATCGCTGGAAATTTTCTCTCAGTCAGCGGCTATCCAAAAATTTCCAAACCCCTCGTAATACCCCTTGTTCATAGTTATAACGGGCTTCACAACTTAATCAAGTACGTAGATTTTAGTAAGTATTTCCCACGTTCTTTCTTTATTCTAGATAAGGTTTCCATTGAAGTAAATATTTGTATAAAAAAAGAAGAAATTTTGTTGTGCCAAAAAGATATACCTCATCTATAGAGCTGCGACAGTTGACAATTATCATCGCCTTCGATGGACTCTTGTTGCAAGGGCCAGTGCTATTGATCAGATCGCCTCCACCAAAAGTCACAACTGCCCAGCTATCTAAAAGTGAATCAAACAATTGAATAATTTCGGGTCACGCGATGAGTAGTCAATAAGAGACATTTGTGTGCGAGCAAGAATAGGTTATGAGAAATCCTTCGACATAAGAGCTCATTGAGCAGTGCTGGCTAACAAATAACAAAATACGCATTTTGTGTGTGTGAGAGTTCTTGTATAATCATATTCAATAGTGACAGAGAACTGCCACTTGCTGATACTCTCACTGAGAGCTTTTGTCGCCCATTTTGACGTCCGATTAGCCATTTCAAACAAGAATGGTCGATATTAACGGTAAAGTTGTTAAATTCAAGGTTTCGCTTCTTCTCGATACCAAATATTACCACTAGGCAGTCCTTTTTGATAACAGAATAGTTTATCTATGATTCCAAAAGAGATCGAGAGTAGTAAATGATGATTTGCTCTTGACTATCATGTATCTGACTGAGCATAGAACTAATCACAAATTGACTAGCGTCTGTTTGAAGTGAAAATGGCAGCTCACATTTGGGCCTTACTGTTCAGCCGACTATTCACAACTCTTCTTTTTTCTGAGGAGAGAAGCAAGTGGAGACCAGCAAGCAGATATTGTTGAAAATCCTGTCTACATTGACTTGCAACTAAGAACTTCCCTACATCCAAAATCACGCTTGTATTCATTAATCCTGAGACCAGAATTCTTTAGGCGGCGAAAAATATCTTTTACAACAGCGCAGAGGGTGTCAAAATCTGTGTTGCAGATTTCTCGTCATTCTGAGGATACAAGTCAAGAAACACCGAATCAGCAAGTATCCGGATGGTGGCTGGAGCATTAGTAACTCAAAAGTCTTTGTTCCAAAACGGTATAGACTTCACCCTGAACAATAAAGGAAGGTTAAGTCACAGCTGTTGTCGTCAACCTTTGACTGGTATTGACGGCATCCACCGAACTGTTCTAGTCAATTTCAATTGAAATGACTTCATTTCTAACTCTAAAAGATTTTCTTCAATTTAATATCATGTTTTTAAATTTTAGTCTTCTTTAATCACTGATAGTGACGGCAAAACAACGAAAACCATAACAACTGCAAAATATATTCGATTCAAAATCAAAATGCAACTAGTGTCGCAATACTTAGTTTTGATTTCAGCTTTAATTTTGAGAAAATGGGCTAGCGGATTCTCTTGCTATTCATGCAATTCAGTTTCAATCAACAGATGCAAAGATATATCAGTTATGACGTTACCAGAGCGAATCTCCCACATTTCTCAATGTCGAATATTGAATAATCAATTACAACTAGCCTGTGTGGTGGTGGCAGTGTCCCATGGAACCTTCTTCAAGGTTAGTACTAGCGTCTCAGGCCCACTAACATTCAGCGATTTAGCTTTCCGTCTAGTTTAAATTAACCATACAGAATTGTAATTGGTACGTAGTCTCTCAACATAACCTCACCTTTCTTAAGAATAAGGAAGAATAGGTTTAACCCCCCCAGGCCCCAAGCACATTGAATGTGGCTATGCTCAGGGTAAAAGTAAAAGGAAGACAAATTACAGGAGGTAGATGACACTGTCTAGAGTAATCTCAAGCACTTGACACAGCCCCCTGAGAGCTAATAACCACACAGTCAGCTATTAAAGTAATTGGGTTAGCTCCGTACCTGTTAGGTGAGTCTGTCTCCTCTGGCTGGTGAGATGATGTTTTTAAATCTAAAGGGCCACAGGAAACGGACTCACCTAACAGGTACGTTAACTTTAGTAGCCATGCATTCATTAATAGGAGCCAGTAAACCTCCTAGAAGGTCATCATTGGCCATGGTGAGGAGACTGATATTCTAGGGCTTCAGTTGATAGAACAACTATCATTTCTACTTCGCTAAGGAAAGTTTGAAAAACTAGTTACAATGAACATGTTATTGCAGTACAAAGAAGTAAGTCGAGATTGTACGGTCATTCATCCAAATTCGTCATTTCATTCGGCCTGTAAAACCTACGAGGAGCTAGTCACTCTCTCAGCTGATACATTTGTGACGGACTGCGAGGTGTGCAACCGCAGCCTCTGCAACGATTTCATTCCAATAGACCGCATCCAACGGTCTAGCAATCCAAGTAGCTTTCCCCTCGATTCATTACTTCCATGGATACTGCTCTTAATAAACGCGATTGTAAGTGAATGATAATTGCGACACTTCATATTTACAAAATTTCGTCAAATTGGCTAGTCAATGCTAATGGGAGAATGGAAAGAAGGGTAAGAACAAAGTAAGAGTAGCAAGGACAAGAGCTCAACTGCATCAATTCGAAGGAGGGGGAGAGCTGAGAGTAAGGCCCACTGAACACACACAATTCTGAGGGCTATTGTCTCAAAACTAATGTGTTAACTAATTCAAATAATGATAATGACAAGAAAATCGTGATAATAACACAAATCAAAGTTCCAGCTGCTGCAGCCTGTCTGAGGTTCAGTTTGTTAAGAACAATACAGAGTCAAGCTCCATCTTATCCTCGACTAGTTTGTTGATTATTATCACTACATGACGGGTTATTTGCCTTTGTTCAAATAAAATCTTCTGCTTCCAAACGTCATTCCATTTCCCATTTCAACGCCATTTTCAGGGAAAATAACCGAAAAAAAAATCAGAAAAATATCTGGAGCGTTGCAACACACAACTTTCCTTAGCTCTACGTCAATTCACTTGTTATGTGGCTTTTTCTACTTACTCAATTCATTTGAACTTGGTCAAACAACACTTTACGGCTGCAGGAAGCGGTAGCGCTAAAGTAAAGCCATGTACATGAGTGAATTGACGTAGAGCTAAGGAAAGTTGTGTTGCAATGCACCAGAAATTGTTTAAACATTCTAGTAACATTTCAGCGAAGTTTAAAAGGAAGAAACCGCGCTAAAACCGATTATCGTAGAAAATTTTGATAATTTATTCTGCTGCTCTCGTCATTTTCTCACAAATGGGAATTTTATGGAATTGAGTTATCATCAATATAAAAAATTTAATCAAAATCGTTAGAGCCGTTTTTGATTAAAAATATTTGGTGTTGTGATCACTATGATAACTATAGTTAGCTTTCGGTGGATTTTGTTGATAACCTTATTTTGGCGTCCCGTGGTAACCTGAGGGCTAGGTATCAAGTTTTTGATCTGATTTGGTCCGGTCGTTATCTCTAAAAATCGTTTACAGACACACACGCAGACCATTTTTCCAAATGGTGTTTTTCAGACTCAGTAGGGTCTGAAACGTGCAGAGAACACAAAATTTTTTTTCAGCCGATTACATAACTTTCCTTTCTACTTTTTAGAGCCAAGGAAAGTAAAAAATCGAAGGCAAAACCTTCAACTTTGAAAATCAGCGACAAAACCATTGCACAAGGGGACAAGTATGACTTATGCCCAACTAGCCGATACCTCCCTTCACGTCACAGTATCAACACAATGACTGTCTTCTGCGCATTTCTTAGAATAAGAGTAATCTGAGACATTCGAACATTTGATGAGAAGTCAATAATTATAAAACATCTACTTGCCTTCTCCACTGACATCAGTCTCATTGTGACGCCCCACAACAATTTCGTGACCTTGAACAATTTTCACTACGCTCGCATTTTGGTGTTGAGGAAACTCATCTGTACAGAACGACACTTTGTAGGTTTCTTGAGGTGTGGTACTAGGTACGACGAAACTATAAAAACAAATGCACCCAATTAGTTTTGACGCTACCCAACGTTGAGAATCCGGCCACTTTAGCTGAACACGCAATTTGAAAAAACGTGCTTATAAAAAGAAAGACAAGACAAGCGAATACGAGAACTAGTACAAACATACATTTCATAGCTTCCCCGAAACAAGGCAACTCTCAGCACTTCAATGATAGATAATTGGACTACCTAAGCAATTCTTGTGCTAATGCGATTGCCATGTGAGTGGGATTAGGGGAAAAAACTGGAGCTGTCTACAGCAAAAATTAAATATGCTGTTACAACAGCCCAGCCGTCATAGAGAAGAAAGTCTTGGTCTTTTCATCACTATCATAGCTACAGTTAATTTTCAGCCAATTTTATTAATCTTGTACGGGGACGAGCCAAACTACTTGATTTAGTGAACGCTCATCCAGGGCATAGTTACTTGCGCTCACAACCCCACCTACCTAGCTCAGCTCCCTCCTTTTCTTGGTATGGGATCAAAGCAGCTCATTGGGAACTCTCCTCCACAACTTCGTCCCCTCTCTAAAACCTGCTTCAGTATCTCTCTATTTTTTTTAATGATGTGTAAACCTTCCTGCATGAAAACTGTCCAGGAACTACCTCTCAAGAAACATGCGACAAAATTCGTGGGACAAAAGATGGAAACCAATAAAAATTTAAAGAAATAATACAAACAACTTTGAAGGTATCTCAAAAGCGGAGCTATCATCCAGTCAATCATTGAGTCAATGGCTGCATTTAAAAAAGAAGAGGATACTGGCAAGGAAAGTAGGGTGGAATCATTACCGAAACCCTTGCCAGCTTCCTAAGTGAGAGACTTCCAGAAGAGGTAGGGAACAAAATGACCCATCCACAGATAAGGAAGTACCGTTCCTGCTCCTCTTGATGGATAAGAGAGTGGCACTCTGGCTCCTTTTGACGTAAGACACTGTCGAAAAGATCATTCTCCACTTGACAGACGAATTGGTGTACTCAAAGCCAGAAGTGAGGGAGATACACTTATGAAGGCACCCACCTATGACCTATGGAATAGCAGGCATGCCGAAAGGCTGGTTCACACACAGCATAGCACAATAAGAAAGTGTGCTTATTGTATATGACCTGAAACAGCTTGAGGGGTACACAAAAATTGGTTCATTCTGCCCAATCCAGGCAGGGAGGTGCAGGGCTCTCGAAAACCTTCAGTACAGATCAGTACAGCCTTCTGGTAGATAGGAGAAAGATTTTGAGCAGCAAAAAGTACAGGAAGTATTTTAATTAATGGCTGATTAGGGTTCTGCCCCCACCATCGCTTCAACAGGGCAGAGGTGCGAACGATGCTGCAGAGATGGAAATGAAAAACATTGGCGAAGGGGTAGGGGTCTCACAATATATCCTCAACCAATATAACCATCTAACTCAATTCAATGCCTAACTTAATATATCCATTAACTTTTCTGTGAACTGAGATATATACTTAAGAAGCAAAAGCTGGTTTCATTCACTATTCTTTTAATTTACATAGAAAACTTAGACCGTAATCAGAAGCCTAACAGGAAAGAGAGTACAAAATTACTAGTTTCTTTTAAAATGTGTACAGCTAGTGGTATCGTATTAGGCTACAGCACGATCTACATGATTTCAAATTACTATCGACTATCAAGATCGCGAGCCACTCACTTTTTGTTGTTGAGAAGGTTTATCTTCTCCAATAATAAGTATTTCGAGGGAACCGGGTTTATTAATAAGCATCCGCTTAACCTGACAACCCCCAATTTCGCATACACCACTGAAATCAATAGGAATAATTTTAAATACATCTTGACTTTCCCGAGCCCTACTGTTTTACGGCGATTTTGTTTATCAAACGATTAGAGAAAGAAGTACTTACTGTCAAAAGCTTTCACGAGAAAGGGGTCTCAAACGTTGTTTCGATTTTATCCTTTCCCAACCCCATCCAAAATCCTGATGGTACCGACAAGCGAATCTGATTTATTTGTCAAGAGGATTTTTCACACTCCTCCAATGCAGCTCAATGCTCGACTTGCGTGTAATCACTGTTTCTTCGAGCTTCTGACAACTCTAAAATCACAATTGCAGGCACTGGGGAAGTTTTGACGACCTCCGCAGTAGAAATAATTAATTTAAATTACATTATACTAAGTAGTATGCTCGAACTCCAGTTCAAAGCCTTACTGCTCCAGAATTACAACCACACTGTACTGATTCATAACCATGCTACGTCGTCAGTACAAGAGAGAAGTTGAAAGAACGTGCAACAACAGAAATCGTAAATGTGGAATACGAGGCATATCCACAAAGTAAGTGTACTGAAGCTCCCGTAGGCCGTGGGAATTTTTATTGCTATGTTGGGCACACTGTCGTGTAGCGTGACTCCTCCCCTCCGAAACAAGACCAAAAATATCTGGTGCATAGCAACACACAACTTTCCGCCACCCCTTTAAGTTTGAACACCACCTACATAGGTGAGCGCTATATCTTCGTTCAACGCATTTTTACAGGAACATTTATGGGGAACAAAATGTTGGGACTAGTTAGCTGAGAGTACGCCCAAAGTTTGATCGAAATCGTTAGAGCCGTTTTTGAGAAAATTGGAATACCGATAAATTAATATTCGACAAATCTCCATTTCTGAGTTAACTTGGCTTATATCTCCGTTCAACATATATATACAGAAATGATTATACAGAACGAAATGTTGGTATGGGTGACGAAAAGACACTCCATTAGGATTTATCACACCTGGTGAAAAAGTTACCCTGGAATTTACGGAAATGTTAGAAAAACGTTATTTTCGACACATTTTGATTTTGTCTCTGTTCAATGAACCGTCACAGGAACATTTATTGAGTAGAATATATAGGTATTAACTATTTGAAAACATCCTGTGAGTTTGGTGAAAATCGCTGAAGCCGTTTTGCCAAAAAGCGTAAAAAAACCTATTTTTGCTTCAGGGGCCCATATCTCCGTTTACCGTATTTTCATGGAGATATGTATAGAAAAGAAAAGTTGGGTATGGATTAGGAGAAGATAATTTGAAAGTTTAATCAAAATCGTTAGAGCCATTTTCGAGAAAAATGCGAAAAACCCTAGTTTTTGGTACATTTTCGTCCCCCCACCCCCCTTCCCATCGGCCGAAATCGTCTATAACAGTGGTTCCCAACCTGGGGGCGATCGCCCCCCGGTGGGCGATTTGGGTTCTAAGGGGGGCGATAAATTTGTGGGGGGCGACAGTATGAAAAGGCAGAAAAAATAAACGAACTCTTCTGTAGAGTAGAATCTTAAGGGTCGCAGAAACATGGTAGCGTTTCAAAAACAAATTCACTCGTTTTTAAGAAAATTATGGGCAAAAAAATATGATCTGTATAAAATATGCAAGTGTGCAATTGAGTTGCGTGCCGGTAAGGGAATTGTTCGAAACAGTGACTGAATTTCTCGATTCTTGTGACCCTGAATTGAGTCAAGCGTTGAGACTTCGCAAATTCGAGATTGCATATCTGACTGATATTTTCGAAAAACTCAATGAGGTCAACATGAAACTGCAAGGAAATAAGATGAATCTTATCAAAGCAAAAGGCATTATCAGTTCATTCATTGTCAAGTTTGCCATTTTCAAAGGTAATATAGGTCGTGGTGAACTGTGTGTTTCCATCCCTACAAAAATGCTCAGAATCCCTCCATCTTGAAGATGACCAAATCTTCACTTTCACAGACCACCTGACAAGCTAAAATGTGACATGGAATCAAGATTTGAAGACATTGCCAATCTTAAAATTCCAGATTGGGTTTTTGATCCATTTTCGTTTGACGCGGTGGACACCCTTGAACATATTTTGCAGACAGAGTTTTTGGACCTGAAATATGACTGTGAGGCAAAGATTTTTAAGCAGCATGGTTACGATTTAGCCTGGGTAAAACTCATGGAATCTTATCCAAAACTGTGGAAAATGGTTGAATCCCTTCTAATCTCATTTCCATCCACATATTTAGTGGAAAAAGGATTCAGCTCTGTCGTCCAGCTCCTCACAAAACAAAGGAACAAATTGGATGTTTGCACCAAAGGAGACCTGCACCTTCACCTGACCAACAAACAGCCGGATATTCAGGCTTTGACTGCAGTCCACCTAGCACAAGGGAGCCATTAAAACGGTAAATTAATTAATTGAAATAATAATAATAATTGTATATAATAATAAATCATTTAACATAATAATTCAGTCTATTATTTTTACAACAACACGTTTCTTACATTTAAATAAGGGTATACCGTACTAAGAGAAGGGGGGGGCGACAGGGGTGAGTCGTCTTCCACTAAGGGGCGATACCTCATAAAAGGTTGAGAACCACTGGTCTATAACCTTATTTTGGTGTCTACAAAAAATAAGGAACAAAACAAAAAAATAACCAGCTCAATCGGATCAGCCGTTCTCCCGCAAATCGAACTACAGACACACGCACACACACACACACACGCACACACACACACACCACGCGCCGAAATTAGGTTTTTTAGACTCAGTAGGGTCTGAAACGTAAAGATCTGAAGAAAACCCAAATTTTTTTTTTGGGCCGATTACTATACTTTCCTTCCCTTCGGGTAGCGGAAAGTAAAATGAGGTCAGTACGTTGAAAACTGTGGTCTCAGGAGCATTTCTCGTGAAAGATGTCGATCGACTCTGCCGCCAAGTGCGAAATCCGCGCGGTCATCCGGTACCTCGTTGTTAAGGAGAAATCCCCGATTGAAATTTTTAATGAGGTAAAGGCAATTTATGGTGAAGGACACATGAATCGTACGAGTGTGTACAAGTGGTGTAGGGAGTTTAAGAACGGTCGTACGAATGTGCATGACGAATTGAGGAGTGGGAGACCGTCGATTGTGACTGACAAACTTGTGGAAAAGATTGAGAATGCGGTCCGTGACGATAGCAGATTGACTCTGGACGAAATTTCTACGAAGTTTCCTGAAATATCCAGATCTTTGCTGCACGAAACAATAACAGAAACCCTCGGATTTCATAAACTTGTCTGCAAGATGGGTCCCAAAACAACAACAGCAGTGAACAACACAAGTTGAATCGAGTGCAGACCTCTAAAGAGATTTTGGAACGGTATGAACTGGAGGGTGATGATTTCCTCAAGTGTATTGTTACTGGAGATGAGACTTGGGTTGCACACTATACTCCAGAAACCAAGAGACAGTCCGAACAGTGGCGTCACACCACTTCACCCACAGCCAAAAAGTTCAAAACCACAATTTCTGGGAAACAAATCATGGCATCAGTGTTTTGGGACCACAAAGGCATCATACTGATTGATTATTTGCCTCAGGGGGAGACCATAAACGCGGCAAAGTATTGTGAGACCCTGAAAAAATTGAGAAGAGCCATTCAAAATCGAAGGAGGGGTCTTTTGACGAAGGGCGTTTGCTTGCTCCATGACAATGCCCGACCTCACACGGCCAACGTCACGAAGGAACTGTTGGACTCTTTTGGATGGGATGTTTTAGACCACCCCCTTATTCCCCCGACCTGGCGCCTTCAGACTATCATCTTTTCACTTCTCTAAAGACGCACATGGGTGGAAAAAAATTTTCAACCGACGAGGAGGTGAAGAGGGAGGTCGACAAGTGGACGAAGGAGGTGGCGGCAGATTTCTACGAGGCAGGCATAAAAAAATTGATCCCCCGCCTAACTACCTGCATCAAGAGAAATGGCGACTACGTAGAAAAATAGCTTAAATGTATACCTACGTAAGCACGTATTTATTTTTGTTTTAATAAATTTTTTTGATCCCTAAAAAAATCGAGTACACTTACTTCGTAGATATGCCTCGTACATTGAAATTATACTGTGCTGTGAATGCAAGTAACTTGAAAGGGATGAACCCACGATAAATTAAAATTTCCTGAATATATAAAACGTTGTAATAAATAAATAAACGAATTTTTTGTCATTCAACATTCTTGTCGTCATTCAACTCCTTTGGAGCATGGTTCCATTAGTTTTCGACTGTACCATAACGAGTAGTTCCATTTCTTGTGATACTTGGCTTTAGAGAAACCAGTGCCTGGCATGTAGATAGATCATGAACCATAACATAAGCCCCTACAACCAATGAGCTTGTAATACAAAAAATTCTATTCACCGATCCACTCTATCCCTGCTGCTCCCAAACGTTTTTAGTAATAATTCAACAAGAGAGTGGCGAAGAACGGGAGTCTTGAATAACGAATAATCATCGGAAAAAATAATCGCATTTAATTGACCTTAATTTGTGACAGTATATCTTCAATGGCTTGGCTGAAGTTGGCAATTGAGCGGTACGGTGGTGGACGAATTTTTTCCTCATCACCCTTTCTGTATTTACCTGTTTGAACAAGGTAGCCTCTCATTCCGATAGCCTGGGCACCCCCAATGTCGTCAATGACATCCTAAACAAAATAAAACGTTATTATAACATACATTTTATTTTATTACGTTGTCGAGAATCACCACTTATTGACTGGAGCGCATTAATGTACTAGTTGGCATCCATATTGGCCAATATTCCTGAAAAGTGAGGTAATTGTAACACAGGCAGAAAGTTATGAGTGTAAATTTTGGACAAATTGTGCACCAAAATCCGTGACCTGACATCTATGCAGGCTACTCAGATGGAGGAAATCAACATACCACACAATGAACCCAAAATATGCAAGTAGCCAGAATAAAACTGCCTGGAAAATATAAATTCTATGAAATAGGCTCTTTAACAACAGTAACTCGTAACGTTACTGACTTCTTAGGCCATATCCGTGAAATTGGCCTGAGCACTGAGACTTGATAGTAACATCTCCTTCTTAAGGTCCAATCAAGCCTAAAATGCAAACAATTACCAAGATAATTTCTTTAGATCAAATATTCTCTACTGCTAAATATATGTCCTCGACATATTTATACAAAAATTCATAACTCATCTACGCACGTCTGGTGGTCAGAGAATCATTCTCAGACCTAACTGTGCGGAAATAGGCGATTCAACTACCTGCATTGCAACCACAAGTTTAATTCAAAATATATCTAACTGGAGGTAGTACAGTAAACTCCTGGTGGATCTTATCGACTCAAAACCCCTACTCAGAACACTCAAAGATGCAGTTATCAATCACAGACGAAACATCCTAATAGCCAATGAGACCAAGCATTTACCTATAGCATAATGTATGTGAGATCCCTATATCCTGCCCAAATAGTACAGCTGCATGAAATTAAAAAGAAGCTTGGAAAGCTGTGGGCAGCACACAAATCCCTAGTCTATAAAACAATATTAAATCGAATTACCAGAGAATGATAGCCGACTGACGACACTCATTTAACATTGTAGCTCAACTTAGCATTAATTGTGTATTTCTGGCAGTGAGAGAGGAGCAAAACACTGCAGTTGAACGAGAAATGTTTTGCAAGATGCTCTAAGATGGCTTTCCGGGAAACAACTAGATCTCAGCTGGAGAAACAAAAGACATATTCCCATTTGAAGTTGAGAATAGAATCTACTCAACATACAAAAGAAAGTGCCTTATATTTGTCTTACTTCTTGACTTCACCAGTCCTTGAGCAAAGTTGTAGATAGACCACTACAAGTATCTCATTTCAAACTAATCGTCACACCTGGTCATGTATAGACTCAGCTCTTTGCTGCCCCACTAAAAAAACACCGAGCCATGGTTGAATAACCCAAGCCCTCCCCCAAACTAGAAGCTTTGGTGTTCCTTATGCAAATCTACAATGTTGCGTGTCTTGCTACTTTCATTGCACCTGGATGCATCACTGAATCTGCACAATTACTGTTCCATGAGCGTACTCTTTCTCATTCCTAAGATATTGCAAGGCTGGTTCAGTTCAGATCATTTTCGCATGTGCAAGAAGGAAGACGAGAGTCCAAGGACATGTCGATGCCCTCACCTGCAATAATCACGAAGCACCAGAGTCCAATCGCATTCGAGTCAGTTCAGGACCATTGTCGACCAGAAGGAAACCGCATCAGCATTTCCCTTCCTCATTCTTCCGCACGTATAAAGATCTGGTGCGTTGCAACACACAACTTTCCTTAGCTCTACGTCAATTCACTTTCTACATGGCTGATTCTATTTAATCAATTCATTTACCAAGCAGTTAATTTGAACTCGGTCAAACAACACTTCACAGCAGCAGAAAGCGGTAGCGCCTACAGTTCTGGAATTTATTGTGCTGCTCGTACTCATTGCAGGACCATTATTGAGCAATTGGTACAGAGATAATTAATGAGGCTGTAAACACGGATTTTTTGAAGGAGGATAGTAAACACTTTTGCAGAGTTATTGGGTAATAACTGTTAGAACTGGTATTAAGCGAAACGGCGGTAGTTGAAATTCAGGAATTTCTGGAGTGAGCCCCATGTATCTCATGAACGTTTTTAAACACTCACCCTATAGATATTAGATTGGACTACAACACGACATTTTTTTAAACATTCTAGTAACATTCCAGCGGAGTTTAAAAGGAAAAAACCGCGGCAAAAACGCTTTTCGTCAAAAATTTTGATGATTTATTGTGCTGCTCTCGTCATTTTCCCACAAATGGGAATTTTATGGTATGATTGCCATATTGGGAGCTATCAGTGTAAACAATTTAATCAAAATCGTTAGAGCCGTTTTTGAGAAAAAAATTTGGTGTTTTGATCACTATGATAACTATAGT
Organism: Pachypeltis micranthus; assembly: GCA_020466155.1. NCBI lineage: Eukaryota > Metazoa > Arthropoda > Insecta > Hemiptera > Miridae > Pachypeltis > Pachypeltis micranthus. Next base: position 50,620,764 of record CM035770.1, on the reverse strand, counting down.
TAACTTTCGGTGGATTATGTTCATACCCTCACTATAGCGTCCCATGGTAACCGGCGGGCGAGATATGGAATTTGAGCTGATTTGGTACGGTGGTTTTCTCTAAAAATCGTTCACAGACACACACACAGACCCACAGACCATTTTCCCAAATAGTGTTTTTCGGACTCAGGGGGGTCTGAAACGTAAAGATCTGAAGAGAACTCAAAATTTTTTTTTCAGCCGATTACATAACTTTCCTTTCTACTTCGTAGAGCCAAGGAAAGTAAACATGATCTAATCAAGTACATTCCCTATCATCGTTAGCGAAATCACCTCAATTCCTTCGCAGCTTTCCAATCTTCAATTGCCACTACATACGCCACCACAGAACTGGTCAGGGCTGTTTAGTTTAATTTTAAATTTCATTTAATTTCGTTGCAAGAGACAATTTATTTTTCCTCCATTTTCCAATGTTCTTCTCCTTTAAACATATTTCTACAAAGTAGAGATTTGACTCGGTAATTCATTAACTACCACAAAAGGGCTTCCTAATAACACACCTTGCTCAACTCATCAGAATAACATACGCCCAATTTGAATTAAAGGCTCTCGTTGTTGCAGAATTACATCCTGGACAGATCTGAAGACAGTTTCGACTGACTCGCGCTTGTTTATCAGCTTAGCAAAGGTATTCAACTGAGTGTGGCATGATTTGGAGCTTGCAAAAATCAAATCTGACCTCCTGGACACCTTCTTTGTTCATTCAAACCTGCATCAAGTGACATTCATCGTGCAATGCAAAGATTCTTCTTCATCTGTGGATGTGATGCAGTCAGGAGGGGTACTTCAAAAAATACTCTAGGAGCCTAGGAAGTTTAAGGTGCCATTCCTGTGTATACATCTCAGATCACCAAAGTTCACCGCGACTACTTGCCCAGTTTTGTCAAAAACGTGGGCGCTTTGACTGAGGGATATCTATCAGAAGCAGCTGCTCAATTCAAGTTATTTGAAATTATTTGAAATTCGAGAGTGGTCATTCTATACTTGGAAAATACTAATAAATAGCTAATGGTACAAGCGGAACTTCCAGCTTTAAGACTGAACATAAGAGGACAGAATGAACTTAAAGCGTATTTGTGTCTCCAAAATTAAAATTTCTGTGTAAGAGTTGGACCACACAATTAGAAGCTTCAGGAAGACCACTTTCGAGTTTACTCAATGCAGCAGCAATGATTCGTAGACAGTTTGTTTCAACTTGTTAAACCCTAAATTGATGACCCAACATCAGGCCCTTCCTGATTATTGGCTGTTTTTAGTTGAATAATAATTAAAATATACTTGGTAACGCAACCAAAAAACATTAAGGAGAGAAGCGTACATCACCAATCATCACTGCAGACGTTGGATCAGTTATCCCTATAGTATCCAAAGCAGCTTGAAAAAATCTTGGATTTGGTTTCCCCACAACGCTGGCCTCAACACCTTAAAAAAAATCGAATGAATGCATCAAAAACAAAGGTTGCAAGCACTTAAAAGGTTAAAATGTAACACACATGAAAGCACTCAATATCTGAAATAGCTCACCAGCAGCATATTCTAATAACTTGACAAAAGGCCCCGGACCCAAGGAAAGACCAGTAGAAGTAGAGTAGTACCTTCCTTCGTGTACTGCTATTAACTGTCCCCCTTTCAGAAGCACCCTGAAATTTAAATGACACACTAAATGCTAAGCACAATGATCTGCCAAATAGGTGTGATGTATTCGAGCATTATCCAACCAAATCAAGCACACAATTATTTATTTCAAGTGGTATCAGTGGTTTTAGGTTCTAGAGACTATTGATTCCACTCACCTTTCAGAATTCATTGTTATAGGCTACACGACCCAAGCCTTTTCTGTGATTCAAGCACCAGCCTTCCAGGATTTGAGCCTTCATAGAGGCAAAACGTATCTTACACACTTAGAACTGTTGCTGGTCACTTCTCTCGCTTTTAATGTTGTAATGTTGGCTGCATCCCTAAAAGTACTTCTCACGTGACTCACCTCTCAATTCAGGCTACTCCTGTGCCTTATTTAACCCATCCAGTGTGGGTGTGGTAATATTACTACAGCGGGGGTTGCGTGCCGTGCAGGTGTAGTAATATTACCACGTCCCTCTCTTTGAGACATGTCACAAAAACTACTTTAGGATGGGAGGTTGTTCCCCCTTTTAACATAAGAGCACAAGGGGCTGAGCTGTTCTACAATGGAAACAAGGGACTCTGCGTCTTCTTTGAAGATTTCATGGGATAGGGCAGTCAATCAGAGATGCTTACGAGATGCTGCATTAGACCATACCTACTACATTATTCTGTCGACCTGACGCTTGGCTGAACTGAAAGAAAGAGGCATATTCAATTGCAGAAAGCAGGAACCTATGAGCACCATTGTAGGCACAAAAACCCCACCACCTGCTGTTGCTCCTTGATGCAGCAGTCAGTAAAGCAGTTCCTGGCACTATACACCACCACCACATTAAGCAAGTGACGCGGTACACAACTTCTGGTTTGTCTGACAGTCTGCCCAGCTCTTCCCAATCAATAATAGATTCAACCCTGGGTTTGAACGAGTTCTGTGTCCTCAACTTTTCAATCACTGGGATGAAGGTTTGCCAGTACTATATGCCACTTCCCTTGTATAATCTTATTGCAGCTGTCTCTCATGTTATTTGTAGAGACTCAACATCAGTCTGCAATTCCATTGCTGAACGGGGGTTGTATTCTGGAGTACCAGTGATAAAGTGCAAGGTGTTACTTTGGGCAGCGCTTATTGAGACAGCGCTTACTTGCCACTCTCAGATCTGATCCATATTCCATTAAATGCAGTACATAGTTTCTGTAAGCCAGTCAAGGTTTCCTCAGAAGGACAAACATGTGTCCAAAAGCCTGGTTCAGGTACATAGTCAGCGCTGGGTCAAACTAGAGGCGTTTGATTCCAGAAATGCTTTTAATGACACCCACCAGGTCATTGATCATTAGATTGAACAGGAATGGACTCGGAGCAATGATCACTATAAGGTAGGATAGGTATAGGTATATCACTCATAGCACAGGCCTATCCATCCGTAAGGATAGTTTTGATTAAGATTACTAGTATTTCACAGCAGACTCAGACAATTCATCTCTTAGCTCACTAGTTTGATTCAGGTTATTTGACCCTCCGTAAATTATTCACCACACAAACAACTCGCAACACAGAATTCTATGTTTGGTGTAGTAAGGGCATAGATTAAGGCTGACTATCACAAATGAATTGGGCAACTTATTTCATAAAACTTAAGCCATGATTAAACAATCTGCTCCATCAACTCAAAACTGTGAGATAATATCATTTCGAACTTACCTGAAGGGTTCATTCAAATTGGAGCGATTAAACTTAGTTGGAGCCAAGCCAATGACAACACAGTCTGGGTCACCTTCAAAGCTTGAGACTTCTGAAATAAATATTCCTATATTTAAACCCGTGGTATGCTTGATAATCATTTCGCTGTGACCTACGTATAGAAATTTATGAACCTGTAAATTCTTCAAGAGCTGCATCATCGACAATAAGCAATGGTTTCAAATTCTTCTTTTTGAGCAGTTCAGCAGCAGCTCTGAGGGAGGTGAAAATTTCATCAGGCGTGACCTCAAACCCCAACATTTGCATTCGCTCAAACAAAACCCTTTTGGACTCTTTGGTTGTATTTGTAACAAATTTTATTTTTACATTTGTCGTGCGAAGTCTGGAACACATAAAAATGATATCTGAGGGTCACAAGCTGAAATGCTGACAAATAAAACTGAAAGCAAATGCTGAGGAAATAGAAGGATCAATCACAATTATATGAGGGATATGAGGTTTCAACAAATGCCTACACACGTGCCTTCAGCAAATCCTGGGGCATAACTCAAAAAATGATGGAGTGGCTCTTTAAGGGGGTAATAAGACCCCGCGTCACGTATGCCTCCACAGTGTGGTGGAAGGCGACACGCCGGCTGGCAGTACAAGGAAAAATCCAACAACTGCAGCGGCAGGCGTGTCATGCTATCACAGGGGCCATGAGTACATGCCCTACTGCTGCAATGGAAGTTGTTCTGAACATCTCACCTCTACACATACACATTCAGAGGACCGCTTACCTGGGAGCGGCAAGGCTTCTGCAGACAGGAAAAATTTCCACCAGGGCTAAGGCGAGCCTCCTCGGAATAACCAGACAGTTTAAGACAGAAGAGGCAGCAGTGCTTGCTACTGACGTCATGCCAGAGCAGAAGAATTTTCAGGTGCCATTCGGCGTCAGCGTCCACTTACGGGAACGGTGAGAGAAGGCAACATTCCGGACCAAGGTAGGGCGCGCTGCAGTGGTACACCGATGGTTCAGTTAAGGAAGGCCGAGCAGGACTGGGCATTGTAGGGCCCAACTACAGTCTTGCAAAGCCGCTGGGGGAGTACGCCACGATATTCCAAGCGGACATCCTAGCCATAAAGATCTGTGCAGAAGAGATCCTGAACAAAGGGCTCAAGGGCAAGCGGATCTACATTTTCTCAGACAGCCTTAAAGGCCATCACAGCCTATAGTTTTAGGTCTAGGCTGGCATGGGAATGCCTCCATGCGCTCAAGCAGCTCGGCGCCCGTAACAGGCTCTCCCTCATTTGGGTGCCGGCTCACAGGGGGCATGAGGGCAATGAAAAGGCTGACCACCTTGTGAAAGGGGTAAAGAATCCCCACCCATCGGGCCTGAGCCACACGTGGGTCTGACGAAAAGTCAATGAACCGTCTGGCTGCTCGATGGGAGATACAGGAAAATGGCGCCCATTGGCATCGCCAGCCACGACTAAGACAGGCAAAAAGGCTTGTCACGCCTTCCTGTCAAAGGGCGAAGGCGATGCTGACACTCTCTAGACAAGATCTGAGAGTACTGATAAGCTTCCTCACCCGGCACTGCCCACTCAGATATCACCTCAACAAGATGGGCATCTCAGAGGCGGTGGAATGCAGACTCTGCAGCGAGGAGGATGAGACAGCAGAGCATATCCTATGTGAATGCCCTGCTTTGGCAGCAAAACGCTTTGCATACTTCGGTCAGGGTACCACTGAACCCCAAACCGTAGCAGACTCTGCGGTGAAGGACATACTCGGCTTCCTAAGGGGGGCGGGTATGTACGACGCCTTCTACTAAGAAAGGGCCAAGGTCACAATAGGCCAATATAAAAAGCGTCCGCAGTGACAAAGGGACTTGTCCCACACGCCCTCGGGTTAAAAAAGAAACACACGTGCCTTGGTTTTTTTAAAGATAATTCGTAGTGACAAAGTTCAAGATGTATTAACATTTTAGTTTTTAAATGTACGACAAAACACATACACGTACATTTTTGTCAATTTTAGGGAACGTAACATTTCTATCAACTTACATGATCAAACTATAACAAAAAATCAAACATCGTTCAGCTAATGTACTGTATTTTGTTTTCCAAAGGGTAAGATGTAGCTTTTTATAGTATAAGGTCTCTAAAGACTTGGTCCAACACTCAACTTAATTGGACCCTTCGGGTTGAGGAAAGTAAGCATGACTGAGAACGATCTATGAGTCAAAATAAAAATACGAATTCAAAGCGTTCCTCTGTGAGTGCCTCCATCAACTGGGCACGAATTTCAATAAGATGAATTATACAGTCACGTGACGGACGGAGCAGGACCCGCCTCTAAAAGCGAGAACCGCTCCCCTATAAACAGTTCCATTTGCTTTCGTGTTGTGACCCGCTCGACGGTTCCCATCCCACTACTGTAAACAAGCGACCGAAAGTGGTAAGCAACTTGGGATTTGAAAAAAGCTTCCTCGTTTCGTAAGTTTGCTTACTTTTTCAGGGCATCAACCGCATCTGGCGTTGGTGTATTTTCTGTAAATAAAGTGCCACTGAGATCAATGAGAACAGCTTCAATGGGCTTTAAGCAATCCATCTTTTGCAGCTCACGGTGCAGCCCTCAGAGAAAATGAACATAACAGGGCACCAGCCGAGGCCGAGGGAATAATGTCCGAAGTCGTGACCATTCAAGGCGTATTTCCCATATCCCTGAAAGTACCTGCCCCGTCCCCTCCACGCATTCGGGGATATTTTCCCAGTTAATTCCTCTCGAACTGAACTTGTTCCGTGCAGCATTCGTTCACCTAATTAAATTAAATTTTGTCGACTACTTTCAAACCATAGTGGTCAATCTATCAGGAAGTGTTCCACTGTTTCTATTTCACCACATGAGCAACTTGTACTGATGTTGAGATTGATCCTGTGGAGGATCTTTCCCACTGAATAGTGACCAGATAGCATACGTACAATTCTCATCAGTAGTACTTTGCTCAATATTAAAACCTGTTGGGTCCATTGCACAAAATACCTATTTGTGCCATTCGATTTGGCAAATTGGTACCCTTCATGGTTGTCAATTTCCACGCTGACATTGCCCTGCATTTACCTATTATAGTGTTTTTTTTTTTTTTTCAACATTCTTCTTCAACTCTCAAGGAGAAAGCTGTTGCTGCCAAAACTTATTGATGGTTGGTTCTTTAATTTCCCCTTTAAGAGGATGTACAGGGTTTTTCCCTGAGCTTCCTGCAGTTTGACATGCATCCTACATTGGGCGATGGTTGGGAGTACTTGATTGGGGGGGATCCACTTGGCACGGATCACCAAAGTCAGGTCATGGTTTGGGATTCTGTGGCCACTGTTGCCTGATCGAACAGAGCTTTGGTGGCTGCCTGGCTGCAAGAAGAAGAGATTTCATTTCATATAACATTCAGAAGATTGGGTTTGTGGATACTAAAATATATCATATATATCCTGGTTTTCTTTTTTACATCAGCCATATTTCACGATCCGCATAATCGACAATATTTACCTGACATACTGAAAATCTTTATATTAGAGGAAGTTAGTCGCTACTTTCAGGATCCTCAGTAAGAACAACTAGCGCCCTTCCTGAGCCAACCCTAATGTGGACCCCAATGCCAGAAGTCAGCCTCTCAGATCCATACAGCAGTTGATTATTGCTGCTTATCCACTCCCACTAAGCCTAGATTCAAAAGCGCTTCAAAGCGAATTCTTCACTTTCGGCTTACGCACCAAGTAACTAATATTGAGAACCGGATACAATATACATTTCATTGTTCTGGCAACAATTTAACCCTGCTTAATGTTAGTATTATGTTACGTGTCAAACAGTTGGCGGCACTTGGTTTTATCTATCGCGTTATCAAATGACTGTCACTTTGCTAGCATGTCTGAATTATTGTTTTTAGTTACAAATTTCCATTCCCAACGCTTTTCAAAGCTACTGTGCGCGGTTAATTCGTAAATTGGTGGAGTAATTTCAAGTCTGACCTATGCTCCATGCCCTTTCCGTGGCAGTTGAGCTGGAAAGTGTTTCGAAGCTCAGTGACCTTTGCTAGTTAAAGAACTTTCTTAATGTTCCTTGTCGGTTTGACCGGAAGTATTGGAACGGGGAAAAGCACAGTCGCTGAAATCCTAGTGGAACATGGGATTCCCGTTGTGGATGCTGATTTTTACGCGAGGAAAGGTACGTCAGTAAATTTTAGTTGTCCATTATTAGTGAGGTATTACTATCGCTGAAGGCGTTGAGCTACCAATTCAATTTTCTAGCTTTCGCATTTATGGATGAGGGTAAAAAGGGACCGTGAAGTCGTAGGTAAGCCATGTTCACAGCTGGCGTTGTTTCTGTGTGTACCCTGTGGTTATGGTGGGATGTATATTTCTATTTCTTTGATGCCAACATCCTGGTAACTTTTACGAGAACTATCGAACTTATGACCAAATTTACATTATGTGAAACATCGTAACTGACTCGCGATCTTTCCACAGTATTTCATCCAGTATCAGCTCCTCAGGAAATTTGAGCATTGGAGAAGACTATGCTCTCTCCATCAGTATCTGCACTACAGATAAAACGCAGAACCAGTATTGTTAATCATGAGGTCACACCTAAATGGCGACTTAGGCGCTTTTACGAGTAGTGTGGCATCACCACCCAAAAAATGAGGTGTACACAGCGGGCATGGATTATAAGTTTGTAGATGCCTGAGTGGTTGAATCGTGAGTGAAGTTTTTTTTTAAAAGGGCATTAGCTCAAGGTCATGAAGAGAACTGCATGCAGGGTGCTAGTGTCTTATTATTAGAAGGCAGGTTGCAGGGTGAGAACTGATATAATTGCAGCTGTCTCCAACCAGTCCGGTATGATTCTAGATGTGGATGGTTTCTAGAGTTCATGATCTCGTCGAACTTGGGAAGCCAAGTTGTAAAAATACTATGGATGATCATGTAGTGATTTTTCAGAACCTGGAGGTGATAGCTGATAAAATGAGGATTGTGCTGATGGCAATGTCTTGGTTGGGTGTATCAGCCAAAATGGCTGAAGAACAAATATACTTTGCTTTTGAAGTAAATATTCGTACCTTTCTTTTTCAAGGCCCTTAAGCCAGCATTAGTTAGTGTGAAAGCCCCCCATTCATTTTTTCCTGTCGCTTTATTTCGTTTCTTGTTTGAGTGCCTATGTGCCATATAAATTAACTTAGAATAAAGGTGGTGTTTGTTTCATTGGCAAGTTTGTATTGCAGTGCTCAGATACTAGGCATTGAAAATGCTGCGAGGGGTGAGGCCATTTTTAGTGACAGAGTCATACGAAATTGCCTTACATCCATTTAACTTTAAACTTGGCGTTAGGTAGGTTGAAGGCAATGGCTTTCCAAGGCCAATTCCAGGGGGTTTTCATACTGGCATGTATAAAGATGAATAACAAGGTAGGGATTCTCATTAAGGTAGAACATGTATGGGACTAAACACTGGGTAGCTGAATTTCTCTTCAAGACGTTAGATGATGCTAACATCTACAGGTGGAGTAGAAGCCAATTTAAGGCAACATTGTCTCTGACTCAGTGTTGTTACATTACTTTTTGTTGAACGAACAAGATTACTCTGCAGATGTGAATGTGTGAATGTCCAGGGCACAACCAAGAGGAGGTGACGTAGAACTTAGAAATCGGCCTAACTGATCCTGTCTCTAATTAAGAAGTCTCTCTCTTTTGGTTTGTTATTTAGAATGAATAATATACCTATGCTTTCGGTACAGGATTTTTTTTTACAAAATAGGGATGCAGGACTGAGCAAAGCTGAACAAAAGTGACATCACAGTAAATATAGTGAGGTGAATTGTAGTGGTTGAAGGAACTCGCGGGAATATGTAGCGAAAGTCCCCCCCCCCCCCAGTCACTGCTCATTCCCTCTCACTGCCTCTCCCTCGCTCTAACCACCCGTCATTTCGACTTGTCACGTCTTGCCAATTGCCTTGCGTCGTCTAAAACCTTTAATTTTCGTTGTTCCAGAGTAGTGGTCGTGTTGCGTATCGTTTACAAGTATGCTTTGGTTATGCTCAGCTTTTCTGGTTCGCCAATCTTTCTGATTCACATTATTTTTCGATTGTGTAATAATATGCATCATTTTTCGTTTGGTAAACTTTTCTTCTGAAGCTTCGAGTAATATTTATTTAGTGTTCAAACTTCCAGAAGGTGTTAATATTACACTGAGCAATCACACGGGGTTAATGATATGAGATGGCTCATTCCACAGTCGAAAGTGGCGTAGGAAATATAGCTCAGATCTGAAAGTCATATGTAGGGAAGAAATTCTGAAAAGTTGACAAGAGCACTGCGATATTTACCCGTTCACGAGTTTACACAGGTTTATTTTCCCTAAGGTTCAAAAGGTCGCATGGTATGTGGGAATAAAGGAAAAAGGGACTAAGAAGCGGAAAAGGGTAATGCAAGGGGTACGTGCACAAAATGGCAGTGTATCGTTTGATTTAGAAGATTTGGAGCATATACCATTTCTTTGCCCCCAGTATAGTACACAGTAAACTATTATGTTGCGCGGACATCAAATTAGTTGTATGTCCTTTTAATTAGGCTCGTCAATGTAGCACAATACAGCATACCAATTCATCCACGTTTTACTTTCCTTGCTCTACGAAGTAGAAAGGAAAGTTATGTAATCGGCTGGAAAAAAAATTTGAGTTTTCTTCAGATCTTTACGTTTCAGACCCCCCTGGGTCCGAAAAACACTATTAGGGAAAATGGTCTGTGTGTGTGTGTCAGTCTGTGTGTGTATGTGTGTCTGTGAACGATTTTTAGAGAAAACCACCGTACCAAATGAGCTCAAACTTGATGTCTAGCCTACAGGTTACCATGGGACGCAATAATGAGTGTATGAGCAAAATCCACCGAAAGTTAACTATAGTCATCATAGTGATCAAAACACCAAATTTTTTTTCTCAAAAACGGCTGTAACGATTTTGATTAAATTGTTTATATTGATAGTTCTCAATAAGGCAATTATACCATAAAATTCCCATTTGTGGGAAAATGACGAGAGCAGCACAATAAATTACCAAAACTTTCGACGAAATCGATTTTAGCGCAGTTTTTAGAGAAAACCACCGTACCAAATGAGTTGAAACTTGATGTCTAGCCTACAGGTTACCATGGGACGCAATAATGAGGGTATGGGCAAAATCCACCGAAAGTTAACTATAGTCATCATAGTGGTCAAAACACCAAATATTTTTTTTTCTCAAAAACGGCTATAACGATTTTAATTACATTTTTTATATAGATAGCTCTCAATAAGTCAATGATACTATAAAATTCTCATTCGTGGGAAAATGACGAGAGCAGCACAATAAATTATCAAAATTTTCGACCAAAAGCGTTTTTCGCGCAGTTTTTTCCTTATAAACTCCGCTGGTATTCTTGTAGAATGTTTAAAAAAAATTGGTATTGTAGTCCAATCCAATACCTAAAGGGTGAGTGTTTAAAAACGCTCATGAGATACATGGGGCTCACTCCAGAAATTCCTGAATTTCAACTACTGCCGTTTCGCTTACTACCAGTTCTAAGTTATTTTCCAATAACTCTGCAAAAGCGATTACTATCCTTTTTTTTTAAAATCGTGTTTACAGCCTCATTAATTATCTGTGTACCAATTGTTCAATAATGGTCCTGCAATGAGTACGAGCAGCACAATAAATTCCGGAACTGTAAGCGCTACCGCTTTCTGCTGCCGTAAAGCGTTGTTTAACCAAGTTCAAATTAACTGAGTGATAAATGAATTGATTAAATAGTATTAGCCATGTACAAAGTGAATTTACGTAACGCTAAGGAAAGTTGTGAGTTGCAACGCACCAGATATTTCTGGCCGTTTTCAGAATTTTCCTATTTTTCGCAAAGCTGAAATAGTAACAGCTAATTGAAAATTTTTGGCTCCAACTTTATATGGTGCTTTATGCAACCTTCCATCTTTCAAAACCGCATTTAATTATCTACTAAAGTCGAGGAAGAAAGAAGTTCTAGTCGCATTGTATAAATTCTTTATAGATTGCTATATTAAAATCTGACAGCTTAAATGATCTAAAAATATCCGGAGGGTAACGTGTAAGGTAACTTACTAGTACCAATAACGATGACACAAAAGTATAACTTCTCGACAGCCTGTAATAAAGTACGAATTGAGACAACTCGGTTTATCGATTTCTAAGTATAGTTGAAATGAATATTCAATAATTTGTTGTTCGTATGCCAGGCGGATTCAGCGCTTTTCGTGGCGAAGATGAGAATTTTTTATTCTGCTCTTAATTAAAACAAAAACTGTACCACAGCAGCTGATCGTCCAGAGTACAAAAGGTGTTGAGGGTTTACCTTACGTCGGCCATTTTCCTCACCCCCTTCATTTCGTATCGGAGCACTTTGCCCGAAGCCCAAGTTTCTTTCCTACATTTCTTACGCCGTAGATGGAAAGTGATCAAAACCAATGCACTTCGGAGGCGCACAATACAGTGTCCGTGTCCGGCTCTTGCCCGCCATCGCGGTTCATATGTAAGTATCACGTCAAAAGACCAAGTTGATTCGTTATTAATTTATACGATGCCTGCGCAGGAAATATGCCCGGTTTTTAATCTCAAATAATTTACGGTTGAAGTTATTTCTCAATGTTTTGAAGAAGTGAGTAATAACCTAACCCCGCGTGATAACATTTGACGACTTCATTGCTTCAAATACAAATATCACGGAAAATTAGAGACAGAGGACGAAGTAACTTGGCAAATCCACATCAGGCGGAAACTAGAAAAGTGCGGAACCATTTTAGCATTGAAGAGACGTTGAGGGTAATGTCAAGACCTACACGAAGGAACTATACATCCGCTTGATTTGGCTAAAGGTGTAGGTGATTATTTTGCCGCTTACGATGTATCGTTGATAAGCATGCATTTTTTCAAAAGTAGTGTTTCTCTCAAGAAAATGGCAGTATCGAGGGGTCTGGTAGTTGCGAATAATACGTAACGTAAAACCACCAGTTGTTGACACCTTAAGGATTTATTTGTCTGTTAACATCGCTTCTAACGAATTCTCTGTAGGTGCATCATCTATTCCTCTATCATATTGTTACAAGAATATCATTAATAAAATTAATGTGATGTTTTTTAAAGGTTTAATCAATGAATTTTGCCTACGTTGTATGAATATTAGAATAAAGTGAATGAAAATTGTAGAAAAATACAAAAATTGATCGTCGATGTACTAGGTAACTTGGACCTATTCTGTAGTTAATCAAGTTAAGAAATGAATGTAGTTGTGCTGAGTTATTGGAATGCATTTGGTTAATCTCATGAAAAATCGAGTTCCGTGACTGAGTGAACATTTGTTGGACTTATATCTAAAGGCTCGTCAATGTAGCACAGTACACCATATCAATTCATCCACTTTTTCTGGCCGTTTTCACGGTCTTAATTTTCCTATTTTTCGCAAAGCTGAAATAGTAACTGCTAATTGAAAATTTTCGGCTGCAACTTCATGTGGTGCTTTATGCAACCGTACATCTTCCAAAGCCGCATTTATTGCCTCTTGGGTATACTTTTTAATAGTTCCCTTTTTGTTGGCACCTGAAAGTGAAAGTGGGAATAATTGAGAAGTTGAATCATTGTAACTCAACCCCCTCTGTCAACTGTTGGATAGGATAGTTAGAAAATGTTGTAGAGATTATTGTTTGTGGTTTCACTTTCTAAGCAATTGAATAACACTCAAATAAAGCAGAATTATCAAATTATATTACTATCCTTAAGTTCCCACCTTGTGTCAACTACTCAATATTATGTCATACAAAGTTTCAATGGTTGACATAATGCACAACAAACATTAAAAAAAATTTTGTTTGGTTATTTTAAATAACTTAATACTTCAAATTACCACAAAGTACTAAATTCCTTTCAATCAAAATTATAACTGGTGTTTAAATTTGCTACGCTTACGTCTTAGCTTGTTTCAGCAAACTCGACAAGGCACCCACAAAAACCAATTAAACTACATGCACTGTCTTCATCGGTTGACAGTAGTTCACATACCCACTGCTAAAGAACTGCACTACACAGACGGACCAATATTGGATCCTTTATTTTTCTTTTTCTTGTTATTGTAATTTTTGGCTGTAGGTGTCAATTATTAGAGCAGTCTCAACTACTGGTGGTTTTACCTTAACTGATTTGTGCTTCTCTGTATCTCAAAGGGGGAGGAAAGCATTGTAGTTAGCCGGAAACAATGTTGAGTAAGAACTAGAAGAGCTCAGGGAACCTCAGAGCTGCTTCGATCAAAGATGTTTGAGCAGCTTTTGGACCCAGACCTGGTGCTCTTGTCACCATTGGTCCCCTAGTGAGCGATACTCCCCCCTCCAAATCCATCTCGTCTTTCAAATCCCCACTATCTTTATGGCTCAGTCTCCTGGACACAGCTGTCGACTGCTCATCTACAAGTAGACTCATACCCACAGATGTCCCCTTGTTAGTGCTCAACAGGATCTTCCAATGACTGGTGGAGAGTCCCTGGTTCTGTTTCACCTGGATGGGGTCAATCTCATTAGAGCAACCGGGTAGAAATGCCTCCATTTTGGCAGGCATTCCTTCCCTTTACATCAGCCGAGCCACCTAACAGGGGAGACGCAGTGGCTAAAAACTCCCTTAGTAACTTAGCCGTCTCCTCACCCTTGTGGGTAATAGCATACATTCCACTCTTCCTAGCTGTTGCAGTGGCAGCACTATGTAGTGTGTATCATTCCACAGCTATGCTACTTGTAGAAGTGAGCGTACGTTTAATGTGACAGATTGGGTAAAAACAGCTGTTAAACCTACTGAGATTCTACATCTAATTTTGCTATTGAAAGAAGGCTTTGAGTTTAATCAAATTTGGCGTTTCCCGGACATCCTGATCAGGCATCATTAGGCTGGTAGAATTCCACGTGTGGTATTATTCAACAATTCTGCTGATAATGGAATCTTTTACTTTCACCTAGGGACTCCTGAACTGACATCTGCATTTATTTCTCTTCGAAGTGCTCACGACATCCTTTTTACCAAAAGGAGAAATTCTGCCAGTTTGGGTTACAGGTAATTATTCACATTCATGCAGTTCCTCTTTAACAGTTTTATAATTCGTTAGAAATGAGTGTAGATTACATTTTACCAAGGTGCTACATGCTGGACAGTTGCTGTTCACGTGCATTGGCACAATGGAAAGGGTAAGATAAAACAAGTATGCAAACTATACAGGTGGGTGACTAATACATCCAGCAAACTTGTCTGTTTTTGTTGGCCCTTAGCCGGGAGTGCAGTCAAACAATTTCTACCTTCAGTTCACCCAGTAGAAGTGAAGTGAAAGTGCAACTAAGTGTCTCAGTCCAATGAAAATCCATTCAGCTGAAAAAATAAGTTTTTGGATTTCAGGGAGCCCACTCACATTTTAAAGAAAGTTGCGTGGTCCTTGGACCAGAAATTTTGCTGTATAATTACTGTCGTTAACTTTGAGTGCCATTGCTTCCAGTGTAATTCTTCAAAAGTTGGTTGAGTCGAGGCTTATTGAAGAGAACTCGTTGACTCCTCGGCAATTAAGAAAAAAATGGGAAAACCTCTTGAAGAGATACAGGGTGAGATTTGTTTCCAACAATTGATGTGCTCTGTTTACACTCCTCAACTTGCTAGTTCATTTTTTGAGGGAGAAAGAGAGAGAAGAAATAATGCAACCTATGTAGGTCCCATTGAAAATTTGGGGTCCTCCCCAAGTAAAGGTAGCCTTGTTCATCCACTCTACTGACAAGCGTGTCATTTGAGTCTGATTCAGTGGCCGCATAGTTTATAATAACTAGTTTTTCACTGGAAACGCCGTGTATTTTTGCTGTTGCTTTTCTGGCCAGCCTATTCTCCTTTCTGTGCATTTTGTTTATTGAACGCGTTTTCTTTTGATCCTTATCCTTCAGTCGGAGTTCACAGGCCAACCAGAGCTCATTCGATCAGAGTTAGGCTTTTGAAGGTTGTTCTGGGAATGGTTACTACCCCTCTCACGCTGGATTTAGGCTTCTAAATTAGGTATTTGCGCCTTCAGGTTCGGATCTCACCAAGTTATGAGCGCAATTGAAAGTTTGTTCTGCGAATTTGCCGGAATTCTGACCCTCTTCATACAGGACGGACGATGCCCCCCAACATTTGAAGCTACTTTGCTGCTATTCGTAATTTCTGGGTAAGGGGGATAAGTTTTGGTTTTTGAACAAGCATTGCCATCTCCCCAGACCTGCAATAGACGTGTTCAGGGCTACTCTTTGGTCAATTAAAAGACGTACGTGATGTAAGTGCCATGCTTCGAAATATTTGTACTAATATATTTGAGGATGTTGGCCCAACGTATTGTTGTGTAATGTTCTCATGTGGGTGTGGGAAATGAGGAGTGCTTTTAGAAAATACTCAGTCAATCTAAGGGCACAACCCCAGAGAGCTGTGCCCCTGTGTATCAACAATGCGTGCAAGCGAGCATGCACCGAAGCACTCCAAGTGATCACTGGCCAGTTACATCTTGACGTGAGCGATGGTTGTTGGACTAGCACCCAACCCTCCAGCTTTGACTGCTACTTAGCAAGTTTATAACTATTTAGGGCAGTTGGGGAAGAAGGTTATGACGAAAAAACGTGGCCGTATTTGATCTATCCCTTTGAAACTTGCCACCCAAGTAACACTAAGATCAGGCGGGAAACCACATTAAGGATCCTTCCTAGATGATACGGTTTCCCCAGGGCAACAAATGGGCAACAGCTCTCGAGCAGGAGACAAGTGACAACCAGTCATACCTGCGCAGCTCTAGGTTTGATGGATGGTGAGCAAATGCCTGTGCTTTCACATGCTAGCATATCTGCCACATCCATGAATTTCTACCGACAAAACCTTTTATGAGTTTTAAGGAACAGTAATTTCGATGAGGAAACAGACCTGTTCATAATAATATATACCCCTCCAGGAAGTAAGCAATTTCCAAGTAATATGATGAGTAATATGATGAAATCAAATTCAACCCTGTTTCATTCGGTGCATCATGTGACATTGGTGGTGCGCCTCCCTCCCCTGATTTATCTACTAACATGGACTTCACAG
This sequence comes from Pachypeltis micranthus, assembly GCA_020466155.1. Classification (NCBI taxonomy): domain Eukaryota; kingdom Metazoa; phylum Arthropoda; class Insecta; order Hemiptera; family Miridae; genus Pachypeltis; species Pachypeltis micranthus. The sequence continues at coordinate 50,604,247 of CM035770.1, read as the reverse complement.
TAGTGACGTCTCGTTCCATTGCAGTCTTCACAGGTTCCAATCATGCCTGTAATATATATGTGGGAACTCTAAGCAGCTGGATAGGTTAGTGAAAAGATGGCATGAATGTTTACGTGACTCAGAGCGATTGAGTACTGGTAGTCGTAGGGTTTGAAAACGAGAGGCATTCGCTCAGGAGTAACTTGGTGTCAGCACTGAGAGTCGGCCATGGTTCCTGATTAGATATGCGTTAGAAGTTCAACTTACTGAGTTCGAAACGTTATTTGTGTTATCATGTGCCCATGGCCATCATCGAATCTATTTCTGCATCAGAGTTGGTCCTATTTAAGGGAAGAGAAGACTATGCTGATCAGGCACAGAGTTGTGGTTTGTGTAAAGAAAATGTTTATTAGTTTAGTAGAATTCCCTCAAGAACCTTTTGTCATATAAATTAAAAGGTCTGTAAGGGCGATTGGTTCGTCATCAGGAAATGCATTTACCTTTAAAATAAATTTCAAGGTTGTGTAGGTTGTTGTGTTCAAAGGGTTGCGCTCTACTAGAATTCTCTTCCCTTTCCTCATCAAACAACTCAATAATCCCATGGAATGCTGTAGTTTTGAAAACTCGCCAAAGGTGGCTTGACCTAACTTAGCCACGCATTGGGGTTACTGTGAATCCTTCTTCTTTAACATGGCTGTCACTCCGAAACTCCCTTGAGAAGACTGACGTCAGGAACTTGAGGAGTTGCTGTTCAATTCCACCTTTGTACTAGTCAGCTCACACGCTCGTTGGTTTATGGACATTATCTTGTATATCGTTGGTTAGTTTACATCAATTTGTTCGTTGCTGTTATGCTCGCTTAGCGTTGAAATCCTCTGAAAGATCAAAGAGTGTCTGCATCCAAAACTTCTTGCTTTTAAATGAACGGGAAAAGGGTCATCATGCTAAATATCTACGCTGTTTAACAGCTGGTTTTGGCCTGAAATGATTGTTATAGAGCTAAATGGAAATGAAATGGTTGTTGTAGAGCTATTTCTGAAAACCTGAACAAATTATTCAATCGCATGATGATGTATTGAACTTTCTCTTATCGAAACATTTGCAAAGTAAACCAGAAACACGAAGAAAAAGGCGTACGAACACATAACACTATATAGTATAACGACATCACATACAAACGTCCTTCGTTTCTCATGAATCTTGAGAACATTTGAAATCCCTCATCAGTAGAGATGCCAAGGCAGTGTGTTCGGAACTTCTGCCACTACTCATGTGAGGGTTGAATATGTGTGACCAAAAATGTTATCACTTTAGAAACTGTGCTTTTAAGTGAAGAGTTAGATAAGGCGTAACCATCTTATTTCTAACACTTTCACTAGGAGCATCGCGTTGCGTTTCACTACTTCAGTAGAAGCAGTTTTTAATTAACCGTACAAACCAGATGAGAGTTTCAGCTGTGTCTATTAAGTGTAAAACTCTTTGGTCGTTTTGCCCAGAAACTGAAGCATGCTGCAAATACCGGACTGACTTCATCTCCCCGTGGCGTAGAGCTAACCATAGAAAACTGGCCTTATTTTAAGGACATGGAGCAGATATTGGTTAAACAAGAGCCGCTCAACCATATGCTCCTTTCTGAAAACATATCCGACCAGTCTATGAATTTTGAAATGAGCGAAGAGTATTTGGATAGTGACAAGAGGTTTGTACTGGCATTGTGTTTTTGTAGGCACTAGATTTTTGTAAACTCTGTGTAAGAATTATCAATATATCCGTATTTTTCAGTAGATTCTGCCCCGCGACTGTGGAAGACTGTTCGACCATTCAAGTCCTCGAGAATCGTCCGTCACCGACAGAAACCAAATCACACTTGAACGTTCAAACTGTCGGAACGAGCTTGTCGCGTACTGAGCTCCTCCAACGCCTAGTAAACCTTCACGAACGCTTTGTTGACCTCTACGAACGTCTCATTGTCCAATTGGAAAAATCGAACTGACAAACTTTCATGTTAAACTTATACCTATACGACTGTACTATTTCAATAAACATGCCGTTTGTTTAATGCGATATTCAAATCTTGCAAACCCTAAAAGTGCATCAATTTCGTTCGCACATTGCCAATCTCAAACTCATTTTGTCTATGGCTTCAATTTACTTTTCTATTTCATTTCAGTGGTCGAACCTGGAAAACCTGCCTGGAGAAAAATCAAAAACTATTTTGGCGACGAAGTAATCAGAGAGAACGGTGAGCTCGACAGAACTCGTTTAGGTCAAATAATATTTCAAGATCGGTCCAAGAGAAAACTTCTGAATGAGTTTACGCACCCTGAAATTTACAAAGAAATTGTCAAAGTTTGTATCGGATACTTTTTCAAAGGTGAAATAGCTCTTCATATATTTTTTCTTAATCTGCTTTACTTTCCAATTGTGTTAGTGGAGTGTCCGGATGAAGTTAATTTTGTTGTTGCTTCAGCGAGGTACACGTAGATTCCATTGAAAAAGGACTTCATCCCAACTTTGTGCAAATGCACGAATAGAGTAAATGCAAATTCTTGGCGGCACTCGAGGTAAAATTTGTCAGCCAGGTGTGCTTTCTATAAGTTTGCACCACAGGACATTTAATGAGCCAGGTGTAGGTTGTAATGCGGTTTGTTAAAGTGCTCTTGCCCATTAGCAGTTGTTGGTTGAAGTTTAGGAACTCGAAGACAGTTTCACGATTGATAATTTTCTCCACAATCTTTGCCAAAACATGCTGTTGCTGATGAAACAGCAAGAGTTGAGGCCGGGCTGAATTTTCATATTGCTTCGTAAAGATAGAATGACGCTGAAACAGCTCTCCTCCAACCCATGATTCCGGACTCTTCACCCCTGGCCCGACTTCACTCCTCAAGTCTGTCTGCTAATCGGGCAACTGAGGCATGTATGAAGTATGCCTATGGAAGTAATTCTCAGAGCTAATCCAAGAAAAATCGGGGAGCCTTGAACCATGTCGCTATGTCTAATCCCTGTCCAATGGGCATTGAACATGAAACAACTTAGCATTTAGAGTAGCTTGTCCATAAAACGAACAACTGACCAGGCCAAATTATTTAATTTCATGCTGCTGCTCTGAGAAACCAGGTCATACAGTAAAGGCGTTATTCTGATGTATGTTATCAAGAGTTTTACACAGCTGGGAAACTATTAGCAGGCAGACTGGAGGAGTGAAGTCAGGCCAGGGGTGACGAGTCGTGAATCATGGGTTGGAGAGCTGTTTCAGCGTCATTCTATCTTTACGAGGCAATATGAAAATTCAGCCTGGCCTCTACACGTCAACCAGTCAATATCTCTTCCCTAAAACCTTTGTAGTTTGTGCAGTTGTGGTGTCGATCAAGCGTGTTTGAATGGTGAAGTCAAGGCTCATGACAGTCAGTGTTAGTGCTCACTGCTGATAAAATAAGGTCGAGATCATTTGCTAACCGCAGACAGGCGATTCAAAGGGAGAAGTGATGTTGGTAAACATTATGGAGTGAGAGTGGAGAATTCCAGTGATCAGTACGGGCCCACGAAATGTGCTGAAATGGATCAGGGTGTTGTCCGTAATAATACGAATTGATCAAGCTCTCACACATTGAAAACGCTCAACAAGGTATTAACTTCAGGTTCATCTTCGAATACCAATCCCTAGGGGCTGGTTGTTCCCTAGCGTTGTGAAGATTCATGATTCGCATCCTATCCTGCAACGATTTGATTAATGCCTTAAAGTTATGTTATTGTTAACTTATTGTTTTCCGTAATTTCAATGAGTGGGCCACACTAGCCTACAATCGGGCCTGAACATTGCCTGTAATGATGTATACACTGTTTCGGCGGTATGGGATTGTTACTCAAGATCGTCACTAAGTATTGTATTTTGTGTGCCGATGTTCACGAAGTTTTAGTTTTCAAAATTTTCATTAACGCACGTTACCTCAGAATGTGGAAATTGGCAACGGAGACTTTGCACTAACGTTAACAATTTTTTTTTTCAATAGCTACATCGTTAATTATTATTGAAAAATTTCAAAATTTTCCTAAATCCTTCCCACCCTCTATTTTCTTAGGCCGCAGCTACAGGCAAAGTATAAAGATACATAGAAATCGGTAGTACAAGACTGTGTCGTTGGGATGATAGTTAAGTTCTGTTTACTGGCCCCATCACACCTGAATGATACATTTCGGACCTAAGTTTTTTTAAATGATTTCACCCTTAGTATGAAGGAGACAAACCTATTCTGCCAAGCAGTGGAAACCGTTTTGAAAATTCTGAACATCATGTTTAGTTGAGGAAACATCCAGTAACATTAAACATGATTGAATTGACGTTGCAGGTTATGCTTTCGTTGTCTTGGATCTCCCATTGCTATTCGAACATGGAGCTCTCATCAATTACATGCACAAAATCATCGTAGTATCATGGTGAGGCTAAGTAGTTTAGGCACTCCCTTCTTGCTCCCCTACATTTGTTAAGTATAAAGTATAATTTATCTTTGTATGTCGGTGATTCTTCATATTCCTAGAAAATGTCTAAATGCCAAGCTAGACTGCTGGTGTAAACTAATTTTAATGCTGCTTACTTATTAAATGTGGTTCCTCAATAGCATTGCTATTATCTTCATTTTGTTATATTTGTTTTTAGTGAAAGGGATCAACAAATCGAGAGATTACTGAGTCGAGACAATATGGATGAGTCTAGCGCGATGCTCCGTGTTCAAAGTCAATGGTCGATTGAGGAAAAGGCCAAAAGAGCCAATTTTGTCGTAGATAATTCAGGAACTGTTGAAGAAACCCGGAATCAAGTGAGTACTCACAAAACTTCTCCATTCATTTCTCCCTCCCCCCATTCATTTGGAATCCTCGATCTCATAACGATTCAATGTAAGTTTGTATGTGTATGTTCTAAGTCAGGAACTTCCATTAATTTTCTCCATTGACCTCCCTTAATTCAATAACTGTTGCCCTGTGGAACTCCTGCCTGCCCGAATCTCTCATGTATTCATTCTATTTATGTCGTTCCACATCGTACGACTGTTGCTACTCACCTAAAGCTCGACTTAGTGATCACTCAGACAGTAATACTTTCGACCTAACACACATATCCTCTACAGTAAACGTTCATCAATCGGTGTAAGTACAGCCCCCTCTCTCCCTCACTAACTTCTCATTCTCCCCTCATTGGTCCTCCAGGCCATATATAACCCGTATAACTAATGGTAAGCAGAAAGAGACAAGGGTTATCATTCCAAAGGGTTTAATAGTGTCTGCAATGTGTTGTCTTTTCCCACACAATGCAGCATTAAGTTATTCAATTTGATTTGTACACTGATGTATCAAATGTGTGAAGAAAAGTTGGCGCGTGTTAGATAGTGGTTCAACATTTCATAAACTACTTCAGCAGATATTTCGTGAACTATTTTGATGTGTAAAGTGTCTTCAAAAGTTAACAGTGAGCCCTTTTCCTCTTCCAGGTGGAACGTATGATCAAGATACTCAGGGCAGATAAATTCCATTACCAGATAAGAGCATACATTGCAGCAAGTGCTTGTTTCTTCTGCACCGTTTTCTACATGCTATTTGCTCCACGCTGAGTCAGTCCCTGGCAATCATTGTCGCAACGAAAGTACAAATCGCAAACAACTCTGAAATTCGACGTTATGTGACATCCTGTTCGATCAAATAGTTAATCATAAGTCCTAATAAATTCGTAACGATCCCCTGAACATTAGACTTGTTGAGCGTCCTGTTATGATGAATAGGTTTTGAGCTATTGTTAGTGAGCTCTTTGCATAACGTGGTTGTGCTTTAACTATAATTTCCCTATTTATGTGATACACTTGAAGAAAGTTGGAAGGCGAGCTCTTTTTGGTTTATTATTCTTTTGTTTACAAACCCTCCCCCAAAATTAGATACTTGACGATTCGTGGCATCGGGATTCCAAACCTGCAATGTCCAACCATATCTTGCCCTTAACCAGGACTAAAAAATTCGTTTGTTTGCACAAAAACCCCATTTGGTATCTAGTTGTGCCCACCTGCTTGGGAACCCGATCACACGAAGCCCATGGTTGTTATGGGCAAAAAATGGTGAAACAAAAATTAACGGAAACGCACTTTTGGCAGTTTTATCGGAATTACTCCGTGTTTGGTATCATTTTGTAGGTATCTTTTACATTATGTCATGAAATGAATGCTTTTCCACTCCCGAACTGCTGCTACAAATTTGTAGCACATGCGGGATTACCATTGGAAATGGAAATAAATGAGAATATAGAAAGTGATCTGAGAACGTGCATTAAGGCTGTGCTTATTGAAGCCGTGTCAGCTGTGGATCAAAACAGTTGTTGACAAAACTGTATTGGTACCTGAAGAGGTCTTACAATAAACTGGTGTTAATTGCTGATAACAGGTGCTTCAGCTTTGACACTTCGAATATTCTTATAAGACCGTCAGTGTTTTTTAAAACTACTTAAGACAACTCCTGACTACACTGCCACCAGTTACCTCTTGGCGTGCTTAAATAATTTAAGATGACGAAATTTCGTTTCCCCCAAAATAAATGGTAGGGGACTCACAGATTTACCAACATTTTTCCTGGTGGTGAGAATGTGAGCAGCTTTGGCGGAATTGTTGGCGACACTGATTGAGGAATCAAGTTTTTGAATAGACAATGTTCAAGTTTTGGTCTGTTGGATTAAAAAGTTCGTATTGGAGGAAACTCGTCATTTGACCCTAGAAGTTGTGAACATTTCACTATCTTTATCCTTGACGCAGGAGTTTATGCGCCAGAGATCGAGGCATTGATACCACTACTAGGTGCGCTGGCAGCAGTTTTCTAGACGGAGATTTCGCAGTGATGGTGTGCGCGCAGTATCTCTTATGGAAAAACACGTTATGTCAATGAGGCTGCACTCAAGGCCCTGGGTTCTTATACTTTTTCGTTGGTGCTGGTTTAGGAATGTTTCACTAGTCTGAAGACCTTGGCACACCAGAACACTTTAACGCTCTTGGGTGCTAGGTCATACAGGAATGAGGAGGCAGACAAAGTGGCGAGAGACGGATCTGCACTGCTCCTGGTGGAACTTGAGCCCTGCGTAGGGAACCACTTAAGGTGGTTAGCTAGTGTGAGAGATCATCAATACAGGTTTGTTTCCTTATTGAATGGCTGTTCCTAAACCCTTGACGAGGGTTATATAACTTTCCATGTACATTCATCAATTTTCTTGACTCTAGCATCTGATCAAATCTGTTTTTAATTCAGTTCATTTCTACGTTGAAACTGGCTTCAGGAATTAATTGTGCTGTAACTACTTGTACCATGACCATTATTGATTAATCAGTACACAAAAGGTTCATGAGACTGCCAGCGTGATTTTTGTAAAAAAGGACCATGTTGGCCATTTTGGAATAATCGGGTCTAACTTTTAAAAGTGAAATAGGGATGGTTGGAGCTGTCCATACAAAAAATTGAATCAAAATCGTTATAGACTTTTAGAAATGAAAAAATTTAGTTTTTTGACCACAATGATTTTTGAGTGGATTTCGCTAATACTCTTATTTTGGGGTACCACGGTAACCTGCTTGCTAGATACCAAGTTTGAGGTAATTTGGGACAGCTCTTTTCTCCCAATCGCGTTCATAGACACACATTGGCCATTTTTCCAAATACCGTCTTTCGAGCTTAGCAACCCTTAAAACGTAAAGATCTGAAGAGAACTCAATTTTTTTCGTCCTAGAACATAACTTTCCTTTCTTTTTATAGGAGCCAAGGAAGGTTAGAAAGATCGGTTTAGTGCCGTTTTCACCAAATGCGTTGATCATAGTTGTTGAGCTAGAATGAACATGGTGGTGAGGAAAGTGGCGTTGGTTCGCACCTAATATTTTCTGAGGGTATTCCGCTTCTAGGCCAATTGGCAACACTGCGTCGAGGCTCTAATCAACGTCGCGCTAGGTCGTTGTTTGTTGGAGCGATTTGTGTTTGTTATTCTGTCGCGGGACATTTCTGAATACAGACTTTCGTTCGGAAGGTCCGCCTTCTTAAATTGACTAAAAGGAGTTCGCTGTTTCCATCCTCGAGGATGTTGGAAGAGGAATCGGCGGATAAAAAGGCTATTTGCCGAGATTTCATGAGGAATCAATGCGCTCGGGGTGACAGCTGCAAATACCTGCACCCGGAAAAGTTGGTGTTCTGCCACGACTTTCTACACGGTGAGTGGTTTTGGGTGCTAGTGTTATTTATTATTATATATTATTTACATTATAAATTCCTATATTTTTACGCGATACATAGCAGACCATATTATACGGTATACGTGCTAGTGTTATTTATTATTATATCATCGTTCTTAATTAAAGTGGTTGTGTGATAATCAGCGTCGTTAGAATTGTAGTCGTCTCAAGAGATAATTCTTCGTGTTCCCAATTACTCATCCGGAAGTTGGGGGTAATTCTCTGCTCGTTGGTTAGAGCTGGATCCTCTCATACTAGGCCATTTAGGCATGATTGGCTACTGCCTCGTTGTCTGGGGGTAGCAAACTACTGTCAATCAGAAGAAATTACTAGCCCAATCCCGGAGAGCTAAGCTCCTGTAGATCACCGAGACCTACAAGGCAGAATCCACTGAAAGACAAAAAGTTGAGTACATGGTGGAAAAGAGAAGTGTGAAATAGTAGCTATTCCCGCTATGGGCAGTGAGACCTGTTAACGGATCGTAAGGCCGCAGACTGATATTGACAGGTCAAATGGCGAGCGAGATGTGACTCCTCATCAAATTGACGTATAAGTTCCCCCCAACATCCTAGTACATGTTGGCAGAAAATGGGTCGAGTTAATCCCTTACTGGATATGGCAATTTCAATGCGTGGGCCCACTTTTCTTCTCTCAAAGACTCCACCTAGAGGTATGACCCTGGGGGATCCAGTACCTTCCTTTGAAACTTGATATTGTTTCCCCACCTGGTCTAAATATGTACTTAAGTGACGAGTGAAGAGACAATTTTTAGCCACAACCTTCTTCGCAAGCAGTGGTCAAAAGCTTGCTTAGTAAGATTCAGCTGCTCTACCGCTCTCTTTTGGAAGAACTACAGTGGAGCAGCATGTGGTTTCTCGTTTACTCCAGACTGGGGTGCAAATGTGCAGGATGGAGAGTTTTTGAGAGAAAACGTGTTGAAAGAAATTGCCATGTACTGCATGCAGCTGGCTGATCCAATGTTCTAGCTGGCTTGTATTTGGTGAGCAGATCTATTTGTGTTTCCATGTGCACAGACTGGAGCTGGAGATGGTCAAGTAGTTCAAGCCTATCAGCTACTGCTGCACCAAATTAACTGTAGAGTGGTGTAACAACTAATTCAAAGCTGCTGACTTCGGGCGTGTTAGTGTTAAAAACGGGCCCTTACTTCCATTTTCGCTCCAACCACTACTCATGTCTTCAATCCCTGAAGGGTTTTGGAACCTTTGTACCCTTCTCGTATAGTGAGTAAGCAGCAGCATTTTTTGAAGGTGCTTCGTACCAAGTCACCTGTGAACAGGGAACACTTATTTGTATTATGTTGAACGATTTGAATGGCTTATAGTCTACTCATACCCCAGTTGTGACTCATGGAGGGCATTGCTCTCTGACAGACTGCAGTGGTGTATGATAGGTGTAATGAAAGACAGTTCAGTGCATTTCAGATGCTATATTGTGTAGTCTTTGTTGAGTGGGGGGAGATGCACATTGGCGCTCGTAGCACTGTATGGGAGCCTGACACTAAGATGACAGACTATTAGTAGATGCTGAGCACCTTATAATTTTTTGTGAAAGCTGGGTGACACCTCGATCAAATAGGAGCAAACGTCATCTTTTTGGATGCCATGCACAGGGTTGTGTTTAACGAGCTGTTGGGAAAATTCCTCTCTCTAACTGTTCCACTCTCTACATTAAGTGATACAACCTGTACTATTAGGTCGCCAATAACGCTTATTCATCTTATGAACGTGTGCCCGATGAAGTTAGCTTCGACTCGAACCCCACACCTGACACCATGTTGTGTAGCTGTAATTGTGGGTATAGTTGGTGGGAATGAAGACAGCGTGTTGCAGTACGGTGTTAGCTACCCAGTACACAATCATCTATATATTCGTCATAATTCATCTCCCTTGGACTCTAAATTTCTCTGAACTAGTGGAGGTTGGAAGCTAATCAACCAAATAGACAACCAGACTCTCGGTAAAGAAGAGTTAAACACTGTTATACATTGCATAGAAGATTTGAATATGAAATTACTGCCCATTGATGGTCTTTTTTCTTTTTAATTATATGGAATTTTCAATTCCTGGGCATTTCCCCTCATTGGTGTACAACTCCCCTTGCCTGACCTGAAATCAGCATCCTGAATACGTCCGAGGATCCTCTAAACCATTGGTGGCTCGCCAGACAAATTATTTAAGGCTCTTGAAAAAGATGGAGCTTTTGAGTATCTTCACTCTCAAATCCATCCATTTTAGTCCAGCACCTCGTGACACGAGTGAGGAGAAATTAGAACAACGCGCTTACTTCAAACAGTCCATGGTGGCATGTTACTTTGCCTGCGTGCCAACAATGTATGTTTGTTTATTTTAACTGAACCATAAACCTATGACAAACAAGGTTAAGATAACGGGAAAAATCGACATGAGTTGTAGAAAATATATATACATTTCTAGAATACAAATTAAAAATAAAAGTGGACTTATTTAGGCTATCCTCAATGTTAAAGAATAATTTGTGGGAATATGAGATCATCACTGCACACTATCTGGTTAAAAATTGGAAAGAGGGCAGGCCTGTGCCAGGGCTTAAGAGGAGAGAAGAGAAGCTAAAGAAACGAGATGAGACCTGAAATATCTATATTTTGATGATGAGCTTTGTGTTGGTTAGGTCAGACCTGGATATAGTTTCTAATTATGTGTATGGATGGAACAAAACAAAATAATTGCTTCTCTCGTGTCAAAAAAATGTTTTCTTATGGGCACAAACAGTGTATATGCTTGTGGGTCGTAGCAATGTATGTACGTATAATGTGATTCTTTACTACTGTGCAATAAACGGTTGAGAGATTTTGGAATTAAGCCAATAGTGAAGCATATTCGTGGGCGATTCGAAGTGTATTTCTTCCTCATATTCACGTCCTGTCGTAACGAAATGAGGCATTAGATCACTTTCTCGTTTGACTCACAAGTCACATTTCAACCTAATATTTTTTAGGTAACTATATGAATGAAACTTAACAAGTACAGAAACCAATATTATGTAAGTATATACCGAGGTACTATTTAGTAAGTACGGGGCCAATAGTTAAGTTTCATAACCACTTCAACATGCGCATGTTTATTTTCAGGAAGGTGCAATAGGTCGACGTGTGCGTTTCACCATCGAACGAGAGAAGATATAGAATTTTACGAACAGACAGGGCAGTTGCCTCAACGTGCAGTGGAAAGCTCACTCTGCCGCTCTGTCACTTTCCTCAGCAAAGACGCCCCCCTGTGCAAGGATTTCATGAACGGCGAATGCGACAAATTGAGGTCCTTGAATCTTTGACGTGCTTAACTTGAATATTTAGAAATTAAGTCATTTCATAGATATGCTTAGTCAAACTTGTCAGTGACGAGCTGCAGCCACCTAACTTTTTCATTCCTTATTGACCACTCATGAGTCACCAGTAAAGTCTTAGGTCATTTTCCTCACTGACCATTAATAATTTTTAGTCCCTCAAGAGGTCTAATTATACAGTATTTTCCTACTTTTCTGTCACACAACTTGTGTATGCGTTAACCTCGGGAAATACCCGCCTCCTGCCAAGTGTTTCCCTCGTATTCAAATATAATTAGGTCATTCGGGCGTTTTGAGGGAGTCTGGGAGAAACCCTCTACGTTGTAGTAGAGAAGGGTGAATAAAGGTTAGGAACTTTTCGGTAGCCACTCAATTTTCTCTCGTGAGAAGGGGATGATGGTCCTCCTGAACCTGTGTCCAACGCAGAGCACCAATCGCCTGGTTGTTGACTGCCATTGCAGATGAACACATCCACTCCAGAGAAACGCATGAAAAAAGATTCCCTACCAAAAATGCTTACTAGAGTATTGGAAGGTGAACTGCATGCTGCAGACACTGACCTAATACTGCAAGCTCACTCACTTGAAGGGGTGGACCGCAAAGAGGACATCCCCACAGCTAAACAGTGTGGGTTCATTTCTTTCCTCTCAAAGACGTCTTGCGCCTCCAGTGCAGAGGAAATAAGAAACCTCGTGCTGGCCCACTGTAGTCACAATAAGCAGGCTGATGGGAAGTGTCAATATGTAGGCTTCAGATCCTGCATTGAATAGCAACAGCTATGACTGCTTTAGCGAAGCCAACAAGGTAGGGCTAGATGTAGGTGCTCCAACACATCACTTACCAAACTTGACTAGCTTTGGTCAGGAGACAACTCTGACCCATTGATGATCGTACCACTGCTGAAGAGGCCAAAAAGTGGATTGTCTCCATCTTCATCACGCGTATGAGGTAAAGCATGCTCGAATTCAGAGTGAGGGAATGGCCTAGAGACACAGGCCTGACATATTCTCACATGAGAGTCCGAGGCAGCTGTAAATACTAGACATTTGTGGTAATTGGGGCAGCCAAGCCTCCTAAAGTGAGCAAGTACACAGTTTTCTAGTTCAAATACACGCTTTGGTTATTAGTCTAGGGAAACATCTGTGTAGAATTCAACTGTCCGAATTGGCATTACATTTCTAGTTTCAAGGATTCGAGGAATGGTGTTAGCTCATTGACAAAGTGCTCCTAGTGCTCAGGCTGTGTGCATAATTTCATATGCATTGTGGTTATGGGTGGTGGTAATAGTACATTTAAACGTATGGCCTTTCTATCAGTGGCTTTCGTGTAGATGAAGGGAAAAACTCCATACTCTACTGTCATGGATGAGTAGATATATGTTCACTGAGAATTCGGTGTAAATGGAGCAGCCTTGCAGATATGACATCATTATTATGGAGCATTAGATTAGATCTGAGAAAGTGTTATAATAGCAAGTCACGTAAGGGGCTTGACACTTGCATCAAGAGGGGAAAATGGCGTGGCCTCAACTCGACGCAATAAATTGGCAAAATAAAAGCGCAGTTTTTAAGCGTATACCGTCTCATTTTTCTCATAAAAAGCAACTCATTCATCCATTTCATGCGGACTTCGTAATTTTTCACAGATCAGTTTGCAAATATCGCCACCTTCCACAAGCTTCATGTTCTCCGTCAGTCATCTGTGAGCCATTGACGAAGCGAAGACGTTACGAAATCGACTCCATTTTTCCAGCTGGTCAAGTCTGGTCTCTGGAAGATGAGAATGTTTATTTGCGAAAAGCAGTCTCTGACCTGCGAAAGAGAGTTGACGACTTACAGGTTTCACACTAATCGTGTTATTCTCAAGTATTCTAAGTCAAATGTTTCTTAGCCGTACAGACGATATCCCTACAACCTGAAAAATCTGGTTTGCTGAAACACACATTTTCAATAAAAAAGCAGTACCATCATCCTTCTGCTGACTTGGCTTCATAGCGTGTTGTTTAATTGTTTTCGGCATGAGCAATTTTCGTTGTCTATTGATCAACTATGTGACCTCACTATCTACTGTGCACAGTGTGCCGCTGTCGACTTGAAGCACTAGAGATGACTTAGAAGATATGAAAGTAGTAGTGAAAATTCTGTTCTTATGCTCAACCAGACATGTGAAAATGAGCTTCGTAACGCAACGTGCCAGTTGGTGAACACCAAATCGTAGTTTGAGTGCAAAGAATGCCTGCTAATTTATGTTTGTGGTTTCCCTATTTTTCCAAAAAGAACTTGTCTCGAAGTTTGTTGTTGTACATTTTGAGACCCGCAAATGCCAGAGTCTAAGGAACTTTTAATTTTGGTCCTCATTTGCACCACTTAACGTTCGATTTGGAAAATTTGTTGAGAATCCGGCAACATTTACAATTCAGGGGGCAACTATTGTCTTTGGAAGGACAATGCTGAACCTCTTACAAAACTGTTAGCCGTGCTTGGAACCAGTGGACCTCAAGGAGACAAGCGTGGAGTTGTAGCAATCGTCAGCAGCTGACATAAATAAAACTAAAAAACTAGGAAGTTCGATGTCTGCTAAGAGTGGTGGAACTGCCTGAGTGGTGGTTCGACTGCCACACTACGTCATTGCCTGATACTACACTCTCTCAGCTATTTCCAAAGAGACTCCTCTAAAGTGCCCTCTCCCAGAGGTATTGGGTTGTTGCAAACTCAACTAGCCCTCCCCTTTCCCAAAGGCCTTTATAAGTAAAATTGTAACAATATCCAGATAAAAAAAAAAATTCACATTGCTCTTCATCTTGACTTGAAACCTTTTCCAGGCTACGAATGAATTTCTTCTGGAGCAAAACGCTCAAATGAGGCTGTCAGATAAAACTCAGGGGCTGACTGCTGTGACAGTGCCAGCAGCGGTGACAATTACTAATGGTCAAATCCAACCACAAGTGAGTGGGGCTATACGGACTGTTACTGCCTCAGTTGCTACGGTTCCTGTCAGTATTGCTGCTGTCGCTGCAGGTAAATTGCCTTTATCTCTTTTTTCTATCTTGCATTTATACGTCTGATATGAATGTTCTATGACGAATATTGGTGGGGTGTCTGCAGTTCATAGACTGGCCTTGTCTGTCGAGGCAATGTAGGGTTGAAACTTATGTAGGAGTTGCTTATTGGGGAGATAGTAGGGCTAGTTAAAGTTGCTATATTGACTTCTAGCTAACAATACGTTCAGACCATGTTGATATGTCGTCAAAAGATGTCAATCCTAATGAGGTTCCCCTAGGACGTTGGCTTATTCTTCAGATGGTGATGGTTGCTTAACTCCTTGGAGTATTTTGATCTATCAATGGTATTTATTTATCTGAAAGTTGAATTTTGGTTTTCCGCCGCCCCTTGCACTATGGGTGACAATTTCGAGCATGTGCTGGTTATTGTACTTGGACTGCGCTTGGAATCGGTACAGTCAGGTCATTCGCTGAGTTACCGACGAAAACTGGGTGTTTAATCACTCGCAAGATGTAGGTAGAGTAATAATGACCTGTGTTCGAGCTTCCTAGTGTGACGCCTCCTGGAACACCGCTAAGGAAAAGTTCTGTTAGAACAGTTAGAGTTCTCTTCAGATCTTTACGTTTCAGACCCCCCTGAGTCCGAAAAACACTATTTGGGAAAATGGTCTGTGTGTGTGTATGTGTGTCTGTGAACGATTTTTAGAGAAAACCACCGTACCAAATCAGCTCAAACTTCATATCTCGCCCGCAGGTCACCATGGGACGCAAAAATAAGGGTTTGGACAATATCCACCGAAAGTTAACTATAGTTATCATAGTGATCAAAACACCAAATATTTTTTTTCTCAAAAACGGCTCTAACGATTTTGATTAAATTTTTTATATTGATAGCTCTCAATAAAGCAATCATACCATAAAATTCCCATTTGTGGGAAAATGACGAGAGCAGCACAATAAATTACCAAAACTCACTCCAGAAATTCAACTACTGCCGTTTCGGTTACTACCAGTTCCAACAGTTATTTTCCAATAACTCTGCAAGAGTGATTACTATCCTTTTGTTTTTTAAATCGTGTTTACAGCCTAATTAATTATCTATGTACCAATTGCTCAATAATGGTCCTGCAATGAGTATGAGCAGCACAATAAATTCCGGAACTGTAATCGCTACCGCTTTCTGCTGCCGTAAAGCGTTGTTTGACCAAGTTCAAATTAACTGAGTGATAAATGAATTGATTAAATAGAATCAGCCATGTAGAAAGTGAATTGACGTAGAGCTAAGGAAAGTTGTGTGTTGCAACGCACCAGATATTTTTGTTGTGCTCCTGCCTACTCGTAATAAAGGCTTACAGGACAAAACCGTGTTGAATAAAGGTGCTGTACCTATGAACCAACTTGAGTTGATAAATGAAATAGCGTATGATAGAGTGGGGTCTCATGAGGGCATCAAGCGCCATTTAAACATTGTTTGGAATTTCTGAGAAACAGTGGGAGCTAGATACTGTAGTTAGGGCGAAGGTTTGGTGGTCCTGGATGATGTGGTCGTCATTCAAGGGCAAGGTCTTAGTTTCAGCGAAGAAAGGGAAGTGGTGGCTAGAGGATTAATACTGTAATCATATGAGTAAGAAATTTGAATAGCGATATACGTGAAAGTGTCACGCACCAAACACAACAAAGTGGTTATATTATTTACAACATTCTATCGTAATGCGTTATCAAACTATCTATTTCCAACAATACTGTTACGGTATCGTACTAAGTGTAGGAGGTGAGTATGCATGATAACGACCAAATGTAATTGGACCACGGAGTTTTATTCGCAGTTACATTCAGAGACTTACCCTCACAAACAGGAAAGGGGGTGGAAGTGAGCGGGGGTTACAAACGAAACTTCGACGAAACAACAGCTCCATTCATCTAGTTGACAAGAAAGTTTCGAGTAAATCGGGACGTTTGAGGTGCGTATTCAACACAAATGTCCAGGAAGAGCTAATTCGAAGATTCGTCTCATCCTGGTACATCACTCCGCCCTTCATGAAGTGCCTTTCCTCAGGCATTCACGAACACTGCAGTTTCCAGCACCCTACCAAACGTAACCTAATTTCGAGCAGAGAGAGAGCAAGAGAATTTTGAATAGTTCAACAAATATGCCAGTCAATATAAAATTGATTGAAAAATTAAAGTATTTGCAATACTGTATGAGTACACATCTGTGGATCATATGTCTTTGTCCAGCACAGCCGCTACACACTGGGTTCATATAATCTGTACACCTCGTGGCAAAAGACGACTTTCTGTTGGAGCTTCCCTCCTTAGAGGACACCTGTCCCCAGGTCATACAAAATTGGTAGTTATGTGCGAAGATGCTGGGACTACCGTGTACTGATCAGTTGCACTCTTCAAACAGCTGTGGCGTTCGGTCTAATTTGATGGAGGAACGTGTGAAGTTGCCAGACGAACTGTACATAGATCGTGCGTTTCCACTGTGGTTCTTCGAGCATCCAAGCTGGATTTGAGGAAACGTGGGCACTTTCTTACTCTATGATGTTTATCACAGGTAGAGCAGGGATGTGGATCTGACGATCTAGTGCTGTCATGAGAAGACCTTTTTTGAGAGGTCGTTCTGGGGAAGTTTTCACACAAGAAGATTTACGAGTTTAAGTAGTTCCTGAGGAAGGTTTTGAGACAACGTTGCTGGAGTTTTGGTGAGAAGGGTTCCCAATAGGCTGCCTCGACGTAAGAAAAGCAATGACCGCTTGTATATAAACATAAGCTTAATGCTGGCAGGCGAGAAGCTTCTCAACATCTGTCCTGTATTCCTCGAAGCGAAACTCGCCGATTTAGCTCAAAGCTGTGTTCAAATGTTCATCAAGAACGGACAGCGTTTGAACATGACGGTGGACAGAGTGGTCTTTCCCCAGCAGAAGGAAAGGAAAATTGAATGTGGTGCATCAAAAATTCCATCACATTGGAATAATTTTCAAGCTACCTGTCGATTTGGAATAATACTGAGTGCCCTGGCATCCCGAACAAATAAACATGGTGAAAGTCAGGCCCCAATGCTACGATATCAATCACACTTCTAGTTCAGAGATTCAACACTCCAAACAAGGAACTGGGTGGAAATGGACAACAGACACCTCAACGAGGCAACAGCTCCATTCAGACTGCCGACACTAAAGTTTTGTGTAAATCAGGACGCTTGAGGTGCCTAGTCAGCACAAGTGACACGGATCGAAGAGTTCGGTTCGTCCCAATATAATAAGTATTACTGGCGAATCCAAAATGTTGAGGTTGGGAGGTGTGATTCACATTGACATTAATGTCTAGCTCGCATTACAATAATTTGACCCTTGATTTCACACTTGTGTTTGCTATTTAGGAACTCCAGTGTCAATCGCCACAGTATCCATGTCCCCAGTGATGCCAGCTCCGTCAGTCACCATGGCCACACCACATCAAGGTAAATTATATCCTATCGATGAACTTTCTTTTTATCAATGCACGTCTGTTAACGATCGATTTATTATTTGCCTTAAGGTACGCCAGACAATCCACCAACACTGTTGAGTACAACAGCCGGCCAACTTGTGTCATACCCCATCGTTGCTCGCCCAGTTATAACTAGTCTCACTCACTGAGGTAGGAATATTATATTGTCTCATCAAAACATGCTTGTTTCAAGGTAAAATATTTGGTGCTACGCATCACACAACTTTCCTTAGCTCCGTGTACATTCATTGGTTATCATTGCTTCTCTGCTAACCCAGAATTTCTTGTAGTGGTCCTGCTTATGCCTGAGTAGCTCCTAGTTATCGTATGAAGCTATTAAACGCGTATTGCATAGGTAGTGTGACGGTACTAACGGTAAATTGAAAGTGGGAGCGAACCCAAGAAAATTATAATGGCAAAGCCCCCGGCTATATTGGTAAAGTGGTGAAGCAGATAACTAAAACTGATTCGAAAATTATAACGTTTTATTCAGAAAATAATTAAAATAAAATGTCAACTGCGAAATTGGGACATATCGACTCAGGGGTTTGTCACAGATGTATCTAAATCGGTAAAGTAAATATTTATTGTTTCCAACGGCCGTGGATTATAATTCTAAACAAATTAGCAAGAAGGTACTTCTCTCGAATTTTGTATGAATGTCCGAGGAAGTGAGACAGGAAGGGAGTCGACGAGGTAGGTGGACGCCTTCCACTGGTAATCACCAGAAACTTCGAAGTCTTTTGGCTCCGACCCAAACGATGTGTGAAGGGTAGGTCTCTCGTAGTTTACTTCCACCGCGAGGACCCTTGGTGCATATACAACACTTCCAGTTGACTCCAGTTAAACAGAACGGACGATGCCGAGCACCTCCAAGAAGCAAATTCGGGAGTAGGATTTGCTTTGGGCGGATTCTCTCCAACAATTAGTCTCGACGGACGATCCGCAGCCAAACACTACTTTAAAAAAAAGTAATTTCGACGATCGCGAAATATAAGGGCACGATAGGATACGATGATAAGGCTGGCAATGTCGGAAGACAAAAGAAAACGGAACAACGTGGTCTGTGTTATCTTTTTCCTGCCGCCTACAGGCAGCAGCAACTGAATTGGACTGAGAGTGCTAGTATATCGTATAAGCAGGATTTCTGGGCTAAAATCGCATTTATTTGGAATATTCAATAATTTATTGTGCTGCTCTCGCCATTTTCAAACGACTGAGAATTATATGATACAGTCGTGTTAATTTTAACTGTCCACACAATTTATCAAAATTGTTGCAGTCGTTTTCGAGAAATAAAAAATGAGGTGTTTTGGTCACCAGGGTTAGTTTTGAGCCGATTTTTCTTATATAATTATTTTGGCGTCCCGCAGTCTAACTCGTTTTTTTTCTCGTTCTTTAAGGAAATGAGACAAGGGGTCTGTACGTGATACAAGACTCTTTGCTTCCAGCAGGCACCAGCTCATGCGATGACACGTCTCTTCCACCTATTTGGAGATCTGCGTGAATCCCCCCCTCGAGGCTGTTTTAATTAACAAAGTTTGGGATGGTCTTCAGGAAGGTGGTGCTGCTGCTCTATCGCTACTACATTCGTAGCAACAACTGCCTGACGTTTTGAGAATCCCGTGATGATTCAGAGTGTGTGGAAACATTTTTGCATTATGTGTTGTTGAGACCTTGCGCATCAGTTTTAGTTATTTTTTTGCCCTTGGTGTTGTAAAATGTTGCTCAGTTGTGTTGTGATGTGAGGAGTGCAAATTTTCTTTTATGTTGTTTATTGGTTGTCTTACACAGTGACTCGTGTAATTGATGGTGATACCTTCATTGGAAACTAGATGTTAGTGCGGCAATGCCTGGTCTGAAATATCGTGAGAGGATTGTTGTTTCAAGGATCCCTCATGGACCTACCTACCAGGGGTATCGCAACATGAAGCTGCGTGACTGTTCAGACTGAAACAATGCTGTCGGTAGAAGTTCGAACTGAAGCTCTTCTACCGGGATATTGAAGATCTGGGAAAAAAGGAGGAAGTCCCATTCTCGAAATGGAGGTCGATGGATCAACCTTGTGCCTGTTGAAAGCAGAGATTGTATGTTTCAGGATGAGCGTCTCTAAGAGCATCTATCTGCCATTCTGGCCAACGTTTGAAGGGTACGGGGAAGCGGATTGATCTGGAGTCGTTACTAAGCATAGTGATTAGTCCTTCGCAGTGTTCCTGCCAAACATTAAAGAAACGTCCTGATGCTCTTATGTTATACAATGAGTACCGATACATTATCGAACGCGGCAATTTCCAACATGAAGGATGTTGCCTTTACTCTTGCAAACTCGTTTTGCATGTTGATGTTTATCAAGTTATACTTTCAAGCCTCTTTTTGTACTGAAGAAATTTGACTTAATTTTGTAGTTGAACTGTGGATTTTTGTAAATCCATTTTTATTACTTGTAATTTATTGAGTAAGAAACGTGAAAGCAAATTGTTTTTTAATTGAAATTCCATTGAAGTTCACCTGGTTGCCAGTCCCTTAATTTCATTTGAACTTGGACAGCTCTGGACTGATGACAGATTCCAGCTAGTAAGTTATTTCTGTGAGCAGCCTTATTAAAATGAGGGGTTGTTCGTTGTATGGGAGTCTCGCATAACCAATTAACCGTGGCTCTGAGTAAATTAAGTGTAATTCATTACAGATAAAACAAAATATCTGGTGCGCAGCAACACACAACTTTCCGCCACCCCCGTAATTTCGAACACCACCTGCATAGGCGGGCGCTATATCTTCGTTCAACGCATTTTTACAGGAACATTTATAAAGAACAAAATGTAGGGACTAGTTAGCTGAGAGTAGTCCGTAAGTTTGATCGAAATCGTTAGAGCTGTTTTGGAGAAAATTGGAAAACCAATAAATTAATATTCGACAGAACCCTTCCTTTTCTGAGTTAACTTGGCTTATATCTCCGTTCAACATATGAATACAGAAATAATTACGGAGAACGAAATGTGGGTATGGGTGACTAAAAGACACTCCATTAGAATTTATCACATCTGGTTTCATGGAGATATGTATAGAGAAGAAAAGTTAGGTATTGATTAGTAGAAGATAATTTGAAAGTTTAATCAAAATCGTTAGAGCCGTTTTCGAGAAAAATACGAAAAACACTGGTTTTTGTTACATTTTCGTCCCCCCCCCCCTTCCCATCGGCCGAAACCGTCCATAACCTTATTTTGGTGTCTACAAAAAAAGAACCAGCTCAATCGGATCAGCCGTTCTCCCGCAAATCGAACTACAGACACGGACCACGCGCCGAAATTAGGGGTTTTAGTCTCAGTAGGCTTCAAAACGTAAAGATCTGAAGAAAACCCTATTTTTTTTTTTTTTTTTTTTTGAGCCGATTGCTATACTTTTCCCCCCTTCGGGTAGCGGAAAGTAAAACGAACTTGAGATCTGGTTTCGTCACAAGTGTGGCCCTACCTATGGAGCTCCGTAATCATCCAATTATCAATGAGTCTTATACGATGAAAAAAAAAAACGAAAAGAAAATTCAATTTGGTCTTAAAATAAGTCGACTTCAATGTAAATGGGAATAAAAGGAAAATGAAAAGGAACGTGCTGGGCGTTAATTTCCATCACGTGGCATCAGGGTACACGCAAGAGCTCGTCACCAGTCGTCGTGTGGGATAAAACCCTGGGACAGGATCTCTTCTGGGAAAGGTCGGACTCGAAGCAGTTTCCAGAAGGCGGATGACAAGTGTATGGTGATCGACGTAGATGTTGTACACACTGTGTGGTGACTGTTGGGGAAAGTAAATTCACTATGAATAAATGTTCTGAAGCATGTACATGTCGGCAGGCTGAATTTCCTAATTCGACGTTTTCTCTAGGAACTTTCGTGGTCGATGAATGTGAATTGCTGCCAGGAATCCTGGGCTTATGAAAATGTTACGCTTTAAGGAGCCACAAATCGACGATATGGTGGCTGAACATCAGACTGGTGGTGGAGCGGGAGAAGACAAAGGCAGCGATGATAGCAACTCGCCGGCCCCTCCCCAGCGGCAGCGAAGGACTTGTACGGGACTGCCCGTGTTTATTTGCTGCCGCGTAACACGTCTAAACTCCTGCGTTTAAAATACAGAAGGCTTCCAAACAGGTTGGTGACTCGTCATATTTTGGTTTATTATTCATTCTGAATAATACACCTATGTTTTCGGTCACGAAAAATGTTTTACAACCCCCCCTCAAAATTTGATACTTTACGTTTCAAAACATGGGGATTCCAAATCTGCAATGCCCGTCCACCGTCTGACGTCCCCCGTTTGCCGTCCCCGTCCCGTTTAACGTGGTCTAAAAAATTCGTTCTTTCGCACAAATATCCCATTTGGTATCTAATTGTACCTGCCATCTCATCAATCCGATCGGACGAAGCCCATGGTTGTTATGGACAAAAAATGGTTAAAAACATTAACGACACCCAGTATAATCGCAAATACCTGGTTCTGGGTTATCTTCCCAGGAGCATCCCCATGCTACCAGGCGCGACCACGGGTTGTGGATAGTGGAACGGCCACGGCATTGTCCCTAGGGGCATGTCTGCGGCCAGCTGTGAATAAGGACAGCATGCTGACTGAATAAGCAGCCTTGAACAATGGGCAAAACCCAAGAGATCGCAGAAGAGATCCTGAACAAAGGACTCAAGTGCAAGCGGATCTACATTTTCTCAGGCCGCCTTAAAGGCCATCGCAGCCTATAGTTTTAGGTCTAAGCTGGCATGGGAATGCCTCCATGCACTCAAGCAGCTTGGCGCCCGTAACAGGCTCTCCCTCATTTGGGTGCCGGCTCACAGGGGGCATGAGGACAATGAAAAGGCTGACCGCCTTGCGAGAAGTGGTACAGAATCCCTACCCATCGGGCCTGAACCACACGTAGGTATGACGAAAAGTCACCTGAACCGTCTGGTTGCTCGATGGGAGATACAGGAAAATGGCGCCCATTGGCATTGCCAGCCACGACTAAGACAGGCAAAAAGGCTTGTCACGCCTTCCTGTCAAAGGGCGAAGGCGATGCTGACACTCTCTAGACAAGATCTGAGAGTACTGATAAGCTTCCTCACCGGGCACTGCCCACTCAGATATCACCTCAACAAGATGGGCATCTCAGAGGCGGTGGAATGCAGACTCTGCGGTGAGGAGGACGATACAGCAGAGCATATCCTGTGTGAGTGCCCTGCCTTGGCAGCAAAACGCTTTGAATACTTCGGTGAGGGGACCACTGAACCCCAAATCATGGCAGAATCTGAGGTGAAGGACATACTCAGCTTCCTAAGGGGGGCGAGTATGTACGACACCTTCTACTAAGAAAGGGCCGTCACAATAGGCCCATATGCGGCCGCAGTGACAAAGGGACTTGTCCCACACGCCCTCGGGTCAAAAAAAAAAAAAAAATCGCAAATAAGCCGTGTTTCGTATCGTTTTCAAGGTATTTTTACATCCTGGGTCGAATGGAATGAGTATCAAACATGTACAACTGCGTATAGGGAAATTACAGTAATTATTAGAGTCAACTAATTGCAAGAACTCGCGGGAACTACAGCGGAAGTCAATGTTTCTTCGTTAGTACACCCTCCCTCCCTCCTGTCTCATTAAAACCACCCACCTGCTTGCCTCGCAACGTCGTGCAAATTGCCGAGGGTTCGCTGTAGTCCCCCTTTCAATTTACCCGACAGAGCGAAGGAAGATTAGCGCCACTTCCTCCGCACACCCCTACATCGGATCATAAATGCCTACAGACGTTTATGGGCGCTTGGCACCGGGGGAATATTTAGTTTCATTGTAGTCAGGTCATGTTTCGTATGGTTTACTAGTATTTTTCGATGCTGAATCGAATGGAATGGGTCTCGGAGCAGTAATACTAGGTCAAGTTGTTCATGAGAATAATAAACCGTTGTGCAATAATTTGCAGTGTTTTTTAGAATGGTAGAATAAACATATTTTGACATCAACGTTGTGACGTTCAAAGTATATATTGTAAGAAAGCTTGGTTCACGTGGAACTTATTTTTAGGTGAAGCCAATGGGTCGTTGCCAAAATAATAAGTTACAGTGTATGGTCAACTTCTGATATTAGTGGTCCAGATAAGGTAATTTAGATAGGCGGATGAGCCATTTTGTGGACAAATGTAGGAGGGATCGAATACCTAGGAGTTAAAGGATGTCAAAGTACTGACTAATTTGATGTGGCCCTCTCATGTCAGCAGGTATACTAACTGTGTGCTTGTACAAATTGGGGTTTTAGGCGAAAGTTGGTTCTTCGTTTTATGAAGGGACCACCACTGTAGATATAGTAGGGTTCATATTGACTATGCCTCCTCCACTTGTTTCCCGTATCCACTTGGGCGTTGCTAGAAGCAGAATGGAGGAGGGCTACATTGTTCACGAATTGAGCAGTGATTGTATACTGCTAGCAGGATTGATCATGTGAAGGAGGTCTAGCATGCTTCCCTGTGGAACTTCTGAGTATATTGGTTTGGAGTTTTGGTTTATTATTCATTCTGAATAATAACCCTATGTTTTCAGTCACGAAAAATTTTTTACAACCCCCCCTCAAAATTTGATACTTTACGTTTCAAGACATGGAGATTCCAAATTTGGAATGTCTTTCCACCATCTGGGCCGTTTTGTGCCTTTAACGTGGAAAAAATTCGTTCTTTCGCACAAAAATCCCATTTGGTATCTAGTTGTGCCCGCCATCTCAGCAATTCGATCGGACGAAGCCCATGGTTGTTATGGGCAAAAAACGGTTAAAAAAATTAACGAAATGCAGTACAACGCGGGAGCTACAGCGGAACTTCCTTGGACTTCTTCCCGGTCAGATTTTTCCGATTTATTACTAATTACTAACGGCGTATAACCGTCATTTGTACCAGTATTTTACAATTTCATTTGTGCCTAATACAAGAGCAGTTAAAACACATGTTGGACTGAGAAAGTCGGCGGTTACGCTCATTAACCCCTTTTCGCTGCGCCAACAAGCTGTTTATGAGAATAATAAACCATAGTGTAATAATTTGCAGGGTTTTTCTCTCTGTTCGCTTAATTTTTTCCTTTCCTTCCAACTGGATGTTGTCCAATTTACAAAAATAGCAACCCCCCACCATTAAATGTTGCCGACCCACACATAGCACGCTATGTAGATGGTAGCATTTTACAATCATGTGACAGGGGGTTGGTTGGCTCCATCTAGAAGAGTATCGTCCAGATTCTGAAAATGGCATCCTTCGCGTGTAGCAATTCAACCTTCAAACGTTGCCGGTCCGCTATTTACACGAGAAAATCGTTGAAACGTGTGTGTTCCTTGATTCAGAGAGACTCTTTGACAATGAAGAACTACTGTACGAGATCAACCCTTGATATTACTATTGGCTAGTACAATCATCCCTATCACTCAGTGAGGTCCACGTTACATTTACTGCCACCTTTATTCTATTTACTGTTCAATCGCTATTAGTGGTTTTAAAGCCATTCATCATGTAAGCAGCTTATTGGAATATCAACCTTTTTTTGGATGGGCAATCTACTGGCTCCCTTCACCTTCAAAACGAGCTACTCTCGTGTGAAGCAATTCTATCTTAAAATGTTACCCACCCCACACACTGTGCACTATTTAGAACAGTAGCTCTCATGTAGCAGCATCAATTTGGATTATTAACAACTTGAATCATGTGAACGTGAAGGGGGTTAATTGGCTCCACCTGGCGGGATATTCCCCCACTGTAGCAACTCTCGAGTGTGGCAATTTCACCTTCAAATGGGAAATCTCCAAATTAAGAAACGTTACTTAACAGCATGACATTGCTCTGCGTAGCTAGCTGCATGGGAGAGTAGTGTGCTGGGTGAAAGCCAAACTGGGTATCCAGAATTAAGAGTGTAAGGTGTTCTAGTAGGTTGGGCAGCAAAAGTTTCTTGGATCTTGTGCTTGGTGGGTTGGTAGCTGAGGGCAACTTCTGCGTGCTTCCATTTTTTGGTGTTGGTTCGCTAGCACCACTTTTAATATTTTCATTAATAATATCACGTCTTCCTCGTCGACGGTCTATCAGAATTCTCTTGGGGATTTACCTCCATCTATGAGAGAACTTATCATTAGGACACTTCCTCCGCCAACACACATTGTCCTCAATAGGTACGAGTTCTGGTCTGTTACAAATGGACTTGTCAAACTGATGGGAGTTGGCACACCTTACAGTTATCTTTGTTTTTACTTTCTGCGACCCAAAGGGTAAGGAAAGTATTAAAATCGAGTAAAAAAAGGAGTATCCTTCCAATCTTTACATTTTGAGGCCTACTGAATCTAAACAACCTAATTTCAGCGCGTGGTCGGTGTGTGTGGGTGTATACACTCCTTTCCATGGATCCTTATGCAGAAGGTCCTGGTTTCCCTCTAGGGGGTCTAACTAGTGCTCTGGCGAACGAGGGGGGACCCATGCCAACAGGTTCCCTGCCCTCTTCATTGCCCTTCCCCCGCCATGAGCCAAAACGACAATCAGCCTCATTGCCCCAGCGCCCATTGGTTGTCGCACGAGGTCGCCCTGGACAGGAACATTGGCCTCTTTCCACTTGAGTGGGTGGGCGCATCAGCCTTTGCAGATGATGTCGATCTCGCTGGTACCCTCGAGGCTTGCATCCCTTCACAAGTTTGATGAGTGGATTGGGAGAAGCGCGGCTCGGTTTCATTGGTGCCGTCCTATCGAGGTCACAGCATGAAGGTCGTGGATGCAGGTTTTGTCATTGGCAAATCCCGTGTCCCAGCTAGAGGCGTTCTCGAGGTGACGGTATCTTGGGATAGAGTTTCTCGGTGCATCCTCCTCTGCCTGAAGCTGCGTGGACCTTGGTGATTATCTTTGGAAAGTCCCCAAGACTCCAATGAACCCACAACAGAAGCTGCGCCTCCTTCGGACCTACTTGCTCTCAAAGCTGACCTATAGGCTGGTTTTTGGGAGGTTGACTGTCCGAAGGCCTTATAGAATAGTGCGCTCTGCTGTTCGCGCTTGTGCGTACATTCACACTCCAGTTTAATCTGGGAGATCATTTTAGTTCTCACAATTATTTCTGTATCTATTTGTTGAACAGAGATATGAGCCCAGTTAACTCAAAAATGGAGATTTGTCGAATATTAATTTATCGGTTTTCCAATTTTGTCAAAAACGGCTGTAACGATTTCCATCAAACGTACGGTGTACTCTCATCTAACTAGTACCTACATTTTGTTCCCCATAAATGTTACTGTGAAAATGCGTTGAAGGAAAATATAACGCCCGTATATGTAGCAGGTCGTCGAATTTTTTGTGAAATTCCGGAATTTCTGGAGTAGCTTCTATATATTATGAGCGTTAAAAACTATCACATGACGTGTCATTGGAATACCACTAGAGATTTTCTAAGATTATAATGTCATTTGAAATGAGTTTTTGAGGAAACTGTCAGAGGTAATTACTATACTTCTAACGGATCGTACCACGTCCAGCTATGCCAGAATCCCTTGGTCACACACAAAGTCGGAGGTGTTTGACAATAATACACGACACAACAGACAAGGGAGAGCTGATATCGTTAGCGAACAATGAAAGAGAACGTGTGATTGCCTCCGTTTCAGGTACAACGTTATCGATATAATTACTAAGAAATCGAAAAACGAGTTGCCTCGTCGAATCACAAATTGTTGACAGTCACAGCTCAGAAACGGATCGTACCGGGAAACAGTTCGATTTGGCCTCGCCCGCGCGATCTATACGACGTTGGGTAAACTAAAGTAGTTTTCACGTTGGCCGCTAGACGAAAAGTTGAGCGATGAGACGCCAACTTGCCGCTGAATCTGAATAGTCAACTGGCCCGAAGTTTCAGTTCGAGGGAAGATATTGGAACAGGAGATCATAAACAGCAAAGAGCTCGCAAATATTTTAATCCATTCAACATCCGATAAATCGCGAGAGGATGTCCGAATCGGAAATTTTGCAAATCCAGATTCTTCAAAGTCGAGCCCGACTCAACTTTCCGTTGCAGCTCTAGCGGCAAATGTGAAAACTACTTCAGTTCACCCAACGTCGTATAGATCGCGCTGGTGAGGCCAAATCGAACGTTCTCTCAGTGAATAAAATCTGTTTATGAGCTGTGACTGTCAACAATTTGTGATTCGACGGGGCAACTCAATTTTCAATTTCTTAAAAATCTATAGATAACGTTGTACGTGAAATGGAGGGAATCACACACTCTCCTCTCGTTCACTAACGATATCAGCTTTCCCATGTCAGTTGTGTTGTGTTTTATCGTCAAACTCCTCCTCCTTCGTTTGTGACCAAGGGATTCTGGCATAGCTGGACATTGTACGATCCGTTAGAAGTACAGTAATTACCTCTGACAGTTTCCTCAAAAACTGATCTCAAATGTTATTATAATCTTAGAAAATCTCTAGTAGTAGTCCAATAGAGTGTGACTATGTCTTCAATAGCCAAAGCGATTTCCATTGATGGGAAAGGGTGTTGAGGAGGGGGGCAACAATTTTCGTACTTTTCTCGTAAAGGGATATAAATCATCTTCTAACCACATTTCGTTTTCCGTGATTATTTCTGTATCTGTCTGTGGAACGGAG
Source organism: Pachypeltis micranthus (assembly GCA_020466155.1). Classification (NCBI taxonomy): domain Eukaryota; kingdom Metazoa; phylum Arthropoda; class Insecta; order Hemiptera; family Miridae; genus Pachypeltis; species Pachypeltis micranthus. The sequence goes on along the minus strand of CM035770.1, from coordinate 50,575,562 downwards.
ATATAAGCCATGATAACTCAGAAATTTAAATATAATTTCTATTTACTAGAGGATTACTTGTTTTTTTTTTAAAAATAGTTGTTTTATCTTAAATCTACTGGGAAATCATCGTGAGGCAAAGGGCTGATCCAGACGCCACAGGCAGAACATGGGAGGCGTTGACCAGCTCGACAAAAATACTCCTTCTCGTCATTCACCGGGCCCCAACCATCACCTACAGAGCTGCATCCCACAATATCTGGCATCTGGTTGGTTGTATCTAATTTTGTGCTGGCTTTCCAAAACCCGTCGAAACGGTACCACACGGCATCTGGAGGATTATGTTTGGCTCTACAATTAAGTATACGTCGCTCCTGTACTGCGTGGATTTCCACCAGAATTGGAGTCATCGTCGTTTCTTCCACATTATCGCCGTTCAACCTACGAAGCCTTCACGTCGGAGTTTCATTTGTTAATTTCTCACAAGTTGGATATTTTACCAAGAATTCGCTGATTTAATTCGCCCCGGTAATTTTTTATTGTTTTAAAATTTTAATATAAAATTTATTCCAGAGCCAACCATTTCATTGTTCTTAGAGGAGCCCCTAAATGGCTGTAACAATGAGTGATCATGGTTTCTAGACGTGCGTGTGAGGTTGATATTACGTACATTCATCATAACTTGTACATTCAGATCCAAATTCCAGTCATTTGTACAGCTTTGCATTAGAGCTCTGTATCAGTCATTCACTCAATTAGCCATCGTATAGAAACGAGCTGTAGTATTTACATTATTCTCCGTCCAAATTAAGGACTGAAGGACCTGGAACGGCTCAAGAAAACCCCCTGTGATCTGGTTGCTGCCATCTTAGAATACCTTGGAACAGAATCATACGTATTCTCGAAGACGATGAAGTACACAAAACAAGAAAATAATTTACTTCTAGGGATTAACATAATAGAAAGAACTATGGGAACATATGAGCCCGTTCCATTAAATTCCACTCTGCAGAATGGTTCCATCGTGGAATTATATGAGACAGTAACGTGTACAATAATAACTTCCACAGAGCTGACTCCTGCTGTCTGAAGGAACATGTTAGTCTCAGGGCTAGTCAATGAGTAGGTCCTCTTCGTTCAAATCCTGCAACAGATAGCATTTAATTACGATAATGCCAAAGTATGGTCAACATACAACCGAGACTAAGCGAATTAAAAAGAAAAATGCTTCAAAATATGTAAGATCCGATCTATGACTTAGCCTAACTATGTTAACTATTGAGTATCGTCAGTCATTATTATTTGGTGCCCGATTGGTTAGCAGCCTACTGGCAGTGTGACGAACTGGTTCTGCCTTCTATTACATAAAGAATATTGCATAATTTCCCTTAGACGCCACAATTAGTCTCAAAGCCAAAAGTTACAAGACTTGGCGTGACCTCTAAGAACACAAAGACTGTCATCCAGCCTTGGATCCACCTCACACTGTCCCATGTAGGAGCCATAGTGTATAGAAGGGATCCACTCAGCTGATTGGGTTGTGTAATGGAAACTGTGTGAAACTGGCTGTGTTGGTGATGACTTTCATCATTTCCATGGGGTTGACACGTTCACTGCGGCTGTCGACACGTAGTCGACAAATGAGACCCCTTCCCCCTCAAAGACGTTGACGACCTGTCGACATCTACCTTCCCTTATTCAGATCAACCGCAACACGTCCAGCCGACTCGAAGACTCTGCATACTGAAAGGTCCCAAGTTTATGACCAAGCCTTCGCCGTCCACCAGATCGATTTTTCGTTATTTTTTCTCGTTTTTCTCACATGGTAAGTTTTTTACTCAATACTTTTTATTAGTTTACGCCAAATATTATTTGCATCGAAAATTATGAGTAAATAGCTATGAAATAACCCCTAATAAAGAGTAAAAAGAATAAAAAATTTTATTTTATTTTTTTTCAGTGAGTTTCATGTTTTAGTGCGTATTTTAATTTGCTGTTTTTTGTCCAGGTGAGCAGACGTGGAGTGAAGGGACGATTGGTATTTGAGGAAGAATTGGCTTCTGGATTTATTTTTTGATTGATTTTGATTACAATGTTTACATTTTCTTGTATCGTTATAATATACTTAATAATATTTTCAGTAATAATAATAATTCTTTAATATTCTTGTATCGTTTTTATAATATGTACAAAATACTTTTCTATGAAACGCTTGTGAATTATACTTTTGAATGCATTTTCGTGTTGTCTCCTCATTCTTATACCTGGATGTAGGTACTTTTACCAAAAAAAGCTGCTGGGCCTCCTTTCTAATTACTTAGGTACATAATCTTTTCAGGCAGAAGTCCAGCTTCTCGTTTTCTGTTATAAAAGCTTAGCTCGGTTTTTAGAGTATTATAACTTCACCTACAGAATGTCGACCACCCGCCAGAGGTAAGAGAGTTTCCTATAGTCAGGCGGGCGTCGACCACCCGTCGACAAACGTCAAGGTTTTTCAAGGTCAAAGGTTAATGAAATTTGAACTACAAGTCATCAGATGTTTTTTCGGTTCCAAAAAGAAAGAAACGGAGACAAAAAAGTTGCCGCGCAGAAAATCGGTTTTGAACAATTATTGTCGCAGTGAATGTGTTAAATAAGACCAGCATAACACAAAACGATATCAAGAAAAACTTACACTGGCATCAATGTCGTCGAGGTTCATGTTCTCAATTTCCAACTCGAGATCATCGTCTTGGTCCACTATAGATCGTTGTTTGGGACCTCGCGAAACTGCTGAAGTTGGAGCAGTAAGAGGGCGTACATCGCTAGAAGTCTTCGCAGGAGCGTCCATTAGCGATGATACAGGATTTTTCTCTGCAGCACAAACAACGAAAACTTAATTGCTGTGGATGGCGGTGAATTGCGCTTAGACGTTCGTTAACCCACACATGCAGTTTGTCAAGAGGCCCTGAACTCTGGCGCTCCCCAAGCCCGGACTCAGTCAGCCTTCAATTCTAACATTCTCCCACCTCAACTACAGGCCAAACTAAGTACTTCGAAGAGCTCTCATGACCCCTTCCAGTTGCTTAAAAAGTTTCCTTGAAACAGTCGTCACATGTTTTCCAGTTGGGGTGGATCTTGTAGACGCTCACTTCATAAACTCTCACTGTGGCTTCCCCCCCTCCGCAAGACAGTCTATTCTCAATCATATAACCGTTCCTTTAATCCCAGTGTCTACCTCAGAAATAAAGTGTTGTGTATGATCCTGAACTCTCATTATAAATATCGAGTTGAATAGTATTCCGATATTAGTCTGCCCAATTGGCTCTTGTTAAAGTCATGTCTTACGTCTTTGCCCATAATTCATTTTTCTTTCTCTCTTAGACTGAACATACGTACCAACAGTAGACGCACATGGGAAGTTGACTGAGAAGCGACTTCAGCCCATAAAGAAGCTGGAGGCCAATATTTGGATTTTACGCAATAGGATGAGCAAACCTGTCACTGGAACGACCCTGATACACACTCTAGAGCACTTTTGGTATACCATAACTCTTGTGGAGGATAGTTAGCAGTTGCTTCACAAGCAGGACAAGTACGTTTCGTGAAGTCACACCCCACAGGCGATTTCTGATGAGTTAAGTGGGCAATAGGGGAGCTATCAAGGGAGAAAAGTAGACAGGGACGGCTCAAGAGAAGATCACTATGGCGATGAGCTGCAATCAGGTTTAGATAACGTGTAACAAGCATGAGCTTCATGTCTTACTGCCACACACGGGCATTGAGAAACGTGGCTGCGTAGTAACATGCGAATTATGCGATAGTAACAACGTTAGGTAGTTTACTAACAATTAGGCGAGCAGAGACATTGGGTGGATCGACATGTATATCGTAGGAGGGCAAGTACTCTCCTAGAGAAACTGTAGCCGAAGTTCAACTTTGAAAAATGGTACAGACTGAACAGGAATCCAGAACAATGTAGTTAAAATATTGTTGACGCCAACGGATCTCAGCCGAGTCGTCAGAGTTGTTCGACCATTTGTCCCTGAATGTCTGCAACCCCTAACCACTGGCCACTCGCACCAACTGGTTGGCCACAATATTCTCAGCCATTGCGCCTACGATCTGCAACGTGGTCTGTGCCTCAACTGTCCTTCATTCGTTTCTATTTCATGGTCTGTGGATCCGGAGGCATCTCAAGATAGTCGTTACTAACGAACATTTCTGGACAAGGTAACGTGCCATTCATCCCTGACACTCCGTATATTGCTTCTCACTTGGGGCTCAATTCCTACTTAATATTTTGCTCGTATTCCCCCTGGAACAGCTGAAAGCTAACCGGATTTCCCTTGGCTTCAACCGTCTCCTACCAGAAGTCCAAGTCAGATCATTCTTGCTTCAATTTCTTTTATTTTGAGAATAATTTATTTTACCCCATATTTAATATTTAGACGAGAGCATTATTCCTTTATTAAGTTTTCCTGTACAGTGCTCTTCGTTCAATTCTCTTTTTCTCTTAGTCCTAAGGTCCATGATACCACTGCGCATTTTGTGAATACAGTCCACTTCACCTTTAATTTTATAGTTCATTTTTCTCACATTTTTCAGTTTTATTTTTCTCTCTTTCTTTAATAACGCCCACATTGAGCGTAGACCAGACACGAGCTGCACAATTTACGCCACAAATATATGCCCCTTTTGAACCGAGGGCTCCTCTAAGAAGGGAGAGCTGGTGGTCAGATGCGCAGCAAGATTTCCTGGTTTGAACGTCTTTACCAAGGAATCGAAAAAGGGAAGAACTGTGGTGGCCACCAAAACGCAAACAAAAGACAAGGAAATTGCAACTAAGTTCAAGGGCAAATGGTGATGAGGGACAATCCGAGACCAGAGATTGGAGCAGGCAGGTTGATGAAGAAGCGTGATAATGTCAATCCTCAATACAGGGCATTAGTGGGTTTTGTTATGGAATCGCCTCATCATTCACTTTTTTTTCCAACATCGGTGAATGTCTTAGGAGGAAGTGAGTTGAACCGGACGGATGGACGAGCCAGTTTCTTATGGGACAAGGAGACTATGCGGTTCTATCTTTCTCTCAAAGACTTCATCCTGCATGTCTTGCACCGTCAGTGCAGAGGAAACAAGAAACCACATGCTGCTCCACTGTAGTTCCTACAACAGTGAGCGAGGGTTGTAGGAAGAAAAGTCAAACTTACCAGCTTTGACTGCTTCTAAGCAAGCTTGCAGAAGCACCCGGCTGATACAGGATTCCCAGCGTCACACTTCGCCTGGGTAACGTATTGGGAACAGAGCCCCATCGGGAGATTGCCTAAATGACAATCTGCCCCCACCCCACAGGATCAGGAGGTTCAGTGGAGTGGGTGATCGCTCTTTCGTGATAGCGAAACTGCAACCTCTGTGACATCCAACTCATATAACTCACCCAAGGGGTTCAGTAACAGCCATTTTGATATAGAAACAGACCGTTCACATTTGCACCCTGACATTGCTGGCTTAACTGAGACCTGCATCTCAATACTTCAACAGGGACACTAAATTGCACGGATGCGAATGCACCTAGTCGAAGAAAACGTTTACTCGTGTGTGTAGTCAAACTTAGCTATTAACGTGCTATTAATGTGGGGGAGAGGGAGAGAGGCACACATTGACAACATGACGTAACAGTGATTTCAGGGTGAACATTGATATAAAATATTTCACACCAACCCACCAAAACACAAATTGCTAAAAAAAAACTGGCATTAACCTTCAATGTTGATAAGATTCTCAGTGCCTGAAGGTGGGGAGTCAACTAGCGGTTTGTAAGTGAATATACCAGCTGCTTCAGCCTCTTTCATCTCTTCTATCGGATTCCGTGAATGATTCGGCTGAAACAGAGCAAGAGCAGGTGTTAGTGGGGAAAACGAGTAGAAAAACATATAAATAAAAGTTTGAAAAAACAGCCTGGACGAGAATGAATCATTTTTAGCAGAAAGTTAGGTACTGGAAGCCTTGGTATCCAATTGTGCAGCGCTTCAAACGACTTTAGTCAAGACGACAATACAGTGAAACGCAAACGTACGTTCTGGTCGAGAATTCAACATAATTAAATAGTCGCAGTTTTAATCTCGCTCATTTTGACCACTACAAATCGGCTGAAGTAGCCGACTTTTCAGTAAATATGTTCGTCAGCGATTATTGAAGGAAGTTCCCAATCCAAAGTACAATCCAATTGTCAACGTTATCATCGACAGACTGGCGCTTTTTTACCTTCGTTGGCTCTACAATGTAGAAAGGAAAATTATGTAATCGGCTGCAAATAAAAATTTTGAGTTCTCTTCAGATCTTTACGTTTCAGGTCTTAATGAGTTTGAAAAACACTATTAGGGAAAATGGTCTGTGTGTGTGTGTCTGCGAACGATTTTTAGAGAAAACGACCGAACCATATCAGCTCAAACTTGATATCTAGCTCGCAGGTTACCACTGCACTCCAAAATAAGGTTATGAGAAAAATCCACCGAAAGTTAACTATAGTTATTGTGCTGACTGACTCCTGTTAAAGGCAAGCAGTTGATCGTGGTCTAGTGGTAAAGATAATTGGTTCGTGATTCTCGACGTAAGTCGAGGGTTGTGGATCGAATCTCCGGCGCGATTGCCGTAATTTTTGCCTTAGTCAGCAGCTCTTCAAAAAGCATCTCCAAACTACCTTTCGTAACATTATCATAGTGATCACAACACCAAATATTATTTTTTCTCAAAAAAGGCTAAACGATGTTGATTAAATTTTTTATATTGATAGCTCTCAATAAGGCAACTATACCGTCAAATTCTCATTGGTGGGAAATTGAAGAGAGCAGCCCAATTAATTACCAATCGATTTTAGCGCAGTTTTTTTTCTTATAAACTCGACTGAAATATTACTACATTAGTAAAAAAAAAAAATTGGTGTAGAAAGAAAACGCTCATAAGATATATCGGGGTCACTCCAGAAATACCAGAATTTCAACTACCGCCGTTTCGCTTACTACAAGTTCTAAAAGTTATTACCCAATAACTCTGCAACTGATTACTATCCTCTTCAAAAATCATGTTTTCAGCCTCTTTAGTGCTCTGTGTAATTGCTCAATAATGGTATGGGATAGAGAACGAGCAGCACAATAAAGTCCGGAACTTTGAATGCTACCCCTTTCTGCCACCGTGAAGTGATGTTTGACCAAGTTCGAATAAACTGAATGATAAATGAATTGAGTAAGTGCAAAGAGCCATGAACACAAGTGAATTGACGTAGAGCTAAGGAAAAGTGTGTGTTGCAACGCAACAGATATTTCTTGAAAAATTTTCAGATGATCGACAAAATGTAAATTATTAACGTTATGGAATAAATGAATCTAAACATGCATTTATTTGTGTAAAAAAAAAAGTGCAACACTTCAAGACCCTTCTCGTTGTTTTCACATTGTTACAAACATAAAAATATTACAAGCCTATATATATACAAGTTATATTGTCATAAAATGCTGATCAAAAAATAAAAATGCACTGCGTGCATTTTTCCCCCCTTAAGCTACTTTTCTTCGCTAGGACGCCTCCTTGCATCGGGGCAGTCGGTTCCCTCCAACGATCCTGTTAACTTCTTTAACTCCATCTCCATAGTTCGTGTGTTTCTATTGTAAAGTATTTGTGGGAAATTCGAATAAAACTTTTTAAAAAACGAATCTCACGTTCAACGAATTTATCTGGCGCAGTCTTTTGGACCTCCAAAATTTTGGATTCGGGAAAAAACAAATCACCAAATTCATCGATCTAGTTATTTTCCCGAAGAACCTGTCTGAAAAATCAGAGGCCCGCAATTAAGAAGAATTACAATCAACACGACTCCAAATATCGGCAATAACACCGAACGTCTTTAACCAGAAGAAACGTTCAAAGAAGCAGGAAATTCACCATCTCCGTTGGAACGACTCGCCCGGGACCGAGAGACCCCCTTCATCTTTCCTGGAAGACTATCCTAGAGACGCAAACTCTGCGAAAAGGACCCTCTTGATGTTCGCTCAACTGGCCTTCACCTTCGCTCTGTAAGTTCTCCACAATAATTTAAAAGGATCTCTCGTCTCGTCAAAACTGCCGTCGACATTTCTTTCATTTCATACGCCCCGTTACCTGGTGAAAGAAACTCGCGCGCTTATTTCTAATTGTAACTATTTTTGTTTTAAATTGATTTTCGACTGTCAAATTCTTTCGTTTCATACCTCCCCCGTACCTGGCGAAAGATTTTGAACAGCAAATCTCAAGAATTTATTTTAATTTTAAATCAAAATCCTTGGAGTTCTTTCGTTTCATACGCCCCGTTACCTGGCGAAAGACTCAAGCGATAATTACAAGAATCTATTTTACATTTCCTTGAAAGTTCTTTCGTTTCATACGCCCCGTTACCTGGCGAAAGACTTCAGCGGTAATTACAAGATTCTATTTTTACTTTTCATCCCTTGCAGTTCTTTCGTTTCATACCCCCCGTTACCTGGCGAAAGACTCAAGCGATAAATACAAGAGACAATTTGATTTTAAATCCCTTAGAATTCTTTCGTTTCATACCCCCCGTTACCTGGCGAAAGATTCAAGAGATAAGTTTATTTTGAAGAATTAATTTTGATTTTAAATCCCTTAGGATTCTTTCGTTTCATACCTCCCCCGTACCTGGCCAAAGATCCAAGGAACACTTTTTGACTTTCTAGAGTACTTTCGTTTCATACCCCCCGTTACCTGGCGAAAAGTCTCTAGAAAAATTTGTAAAAATTTTAATTAGGCTCATCGGATTCTTTCGTTTCATACCCCCCGTTAACTGGCGAAAGATCCGAGAGTGAAACTTGTATAAACTTCATTTTATTATAAAAACGTATCTTTTATTGCTTATTAACTTGTTAATTAATTTACTTTCTTATTGTGTTGTATTTCTATTGTTTTGAAGTAAGTTAGGAGCCGTTAGTAACCACATTTCAAAAAGTGACTGACCAATCTTGCCAAAATTCCTAAATCACTCAAAAAATTTGTGTTACACACACTAAACAGTAAATTAATTAAAAAACCCGACAACATGAACGCTGAAGAACAAATCGAGCGCGAACGTGCAGCTCTCCAAGAAATTATTGACCAAAGAGTCCAACAACAAGTGCAAACTATTTTAGCCAGTAATTCGAGATTACCTAGGATGCCAGAATTCAAAAGAAAACACTCCGACATGATCCCTACATTCAACGGAAAACCAGAAACACTACAAAGATTTATTTACATGTGCGAAACGCTGGTTGAACGTTTTGTAGATGAACAAGTCCCCGACTCTTTTCAGAATCACGAGGTAATAGGCGCGATTTTGTCTAAAATACAAGGACCAGCTGCCGACCTCATTCAGAGCTATTCTTTTGAAAATTTCGATCAAATCAAAAACGCGTTGATCGAAGGATATACTGACAGGAGAGACTTGTATACACTGTGTCACGATTTAACTGCCATGAGACAGGGAGAAAATGAAAGCCCTTTTTCGTTTCATGAAAAAATAAAAAATATTCTAAACGTAACTCTAGCGTATATAAAGAACCATGTGGAATTAAATAAGCAAAATACACTGATGGAGCATTATGAGAAACTAGCCCTACGAACTCTGACGTTTCACCTCAGAGAACCCCTGGGAAGTCAACTCAGAACGCGCCAACCGGGAAGTTTAGGACAAGCCCTATCGTGGATGACGAACGACTACCAAACTTGGTCCAGTCGAAAAAATACGAACCCCCCGAAACCTCAACGAACATTTCATAACTCAACACCGAAATTCAATCGACTACAAACGAATGGAACAAACCAGTTTAGACCCCAATATACTCCGAATCAAAACCCAAATCCTAGACCACAATATTCCCCTAACCAAAGTATGACACCTAATGTAAAACCCCCTAATCAAAATTTCAAATCACCAGCACCACCGATGAATAGATTCCCCAACAATAATAGGCCGGGACCTTCCCATCAAAATACAAATAGAAACACCCCTATGTCCTGGCAGACGACTAATCCAAACTTTCATTTCATTTCGGATAACGATCCAGAACCGCAATATAATGAAGAAAATTACGAGAACTTTATAGTCGAGACGGAAAATACTGGAGAGAACTATTTTTTAGAGGAGAATCAGGAAACCCTAAATTCGACTTGATGCATCTCAACTCCACCAAACATCCCCTTCCGTACATAATACTTTCCCCTTACAACATCAGAATCCTAGTTGACACAGGAAGCACCAGTAGTTTTATCCATCCCAAATGCATCGAACAGTTTTTCAAGAGTAAAACCGATTTAGATCCTTTCGAAGTAACAACGGCCCACGGGATTACGTACGGAAAATACAGCGCAAAAATCCCTTGTGGAAACCTTTTTGGAATTCGAAATCTAAATCTAAAATTTAAAGTATTCGAATTTCATAAATACTTCGGATTATTATTAGGTATGGACAATCTGAAAATGCTAGGAGCACAAATTGATTTAATCAATAACAAATTAATCACACCGAAAACCGAAATTGAAATAAAATATTTAGACCCCCAAAATTTAACAAGTTCCCCTCGAGATAAAAACCAAGCCAGCTTTCATATTCAACTGAAAATTCCTCCTAGAGCCATCTCAAAAGTAAAAGTTCCAGTCACCCTAAAAGAAGGAGAAGGAGTAATATCTTACCTTCGTGATGGACCAATAGAGATACCCGAATGCCTAGTGAAAGTTGAAAACCACGAATGTTACTTAGGTATCCTAAATCAAAATGAGGAGGAAACCTTGTTTGAACTTAGGTCACCCCTTGAGGTAGATGAGCTAAATTGTAACTCTGAAAATTCGAACGAACTTAATTACTACGACACTGACAACTATGTCTTTGATCCTTCAAAACTCAGAACTGATCACATGAATGAGGAAGAAAGAACAGCAATTCTCAAATTGGTACACGATTATAAAGACTTGTTCCACGTAGAGGGTAACAAACTGACATCAACCCACAAAATACAACACCACATCAGAACGAAAGATGAAATCCCTGTGTACACCCGCAATTATAGGTACCCCGAAATTTATAAACAAGAAATAAATTCTCAGGTCAGGGAAATGCAAGAACAAGGAATAATAAGAGCGAGTTCCAGCCCTTGGAATAGTCCTCTGTGGGTTGTTCCCAAAAAACTGGACGCGTCTGGCAAAAAGAAGTACCGCGTAGTAATCGATTTCAGAGCCTTAAACGCAAAAACTATTGACGACAAGTACCCTTTACCTAACATCACCGACCTTTTAGACAAACTTGGAAGGTGCATGTACTTCTCATGCATAGACCTGAAAAGTGGCTTCCACCAAATAAACATGCACCCGGACAGTATGGAGAAAACTGCATTTTCAACAGAACATGGACACTGGGAATTCACCCGTATGCCATTTGGTTTAAAAAATGCTCCTCCGACCTTTCAACGCCTCGTTGACAGCGTCCTCCGTGGTTTGCAAAACGAGATTTGTACCGTCTTCATTGACGATGTGATCGTCTTTAGTACAAGTCTCGAGGAACACGTATCTCGCCTAAAGCAGGTCTTCGAACGCATCAGAGAAGCCAATTTAAAAATACAAATGGACAAAACAGAATTTCTGAAGAGAGAGTGTGTCTACTTAGGACACTTAATAACTCCCGATGGAGTCAAACCAAACCCCCAAAAAATTGAAGCGATCTCTAAGTATCCGATACCCCGAACGCCAAAACAAATTAAAGGTTTCCTTGGACTTTTAGGATATTATCGTAAATTCATTAAAAACTTTGCCCAAGTTACCAAGCCCCTTACACAATGTTTGAAGAAAGGCGCCGAAATAAATCCCGATAACCCCGAATACAAAGAATGTTTTGAGAAATGCAAAGTTATTCTTACAAACGAACCCATACTTCAGTATCCCGACTTTTCTAAACCGTTCAACGTTACGACTGACGCTAGTAACGTCGCGATGGGGTGCGTTCTCAGTCAGAATACGAACGGAGGCGACTTACCCATTGCATATGCCAGTCGCACTCTAAATGAACATGAGAAAAATTTAAGTACGATCGAGAAAGAATGCCTAGCTTGTGTGTGGGCAACACATTACTTCCGACCGTATATTTTTGGTAGAAAATTTAAATTATTCACAGACCATAAACCTTTACAATGGCTGTTTTCCTTAAAAGAACCAAACTCAAAATTGTTTCGTTGGAGACTAAAACTAGAAGAGTTCGATTTCGAAATTCAATATAAAAAGGGAACGACTAACTTAAACGCAGACGCTTTATCAAGAGTTGAAATTAATAACCAAGAAAGCGAAGACTATTCCCATTTAATTGATAAAACAATCGATCCAAATACATTTGTTTCCAACAACGACGAAATAGAGGAAATCATCGGAGGATCAACCAACCCTGACGATTTGGATACAAGCATTTGCGAGCAATTGATACAAAGATACTGCGAAAGGTACGGGTCTCCCGAACCTGACGATAACCAATCTTTGATTGTTAATGCAGAAGAGGGATCTACCCTCGAACAAACAGTCCATTCCAACTATCACGGCAATGCTGTAATCGAGATCCCTATATCAGACAGTCCTGTAAACCACTGCTCTAACCAGATCATAATTAGGATCGTTAGTTCTCCCCCAGCGAAACCGATCGTTTCTAAAATATTCCAAAATAAAACAAGAATTATGGCAGAGTTTAATAAAGATACATTGGAACAGCAAGTAATAAATTTCGTCAAAGAATATGTGGTTCCAAATGTTAAATACGGGTTATTCTTTACGGAAGATGTTTATGAAGACTTTGTGAGAATCATGACAAAACATTTCAAACATTCGGAAATCAATTTCGTTAAGCATAACACTAAATTGCTAGATGTACCGTGTGAAGATGCAATCGAATCAATAATCAATGATTACCATATTGGCAAAACTAACCACCGAGGCATAGATGAGACATACGAAAAAATAAAACGTAATTATTTTTGGCCAAACATGAAAAACTCTATTCAAAACCATATTAACAAATGTGAAATATGCCTAGCCTGCAAATATGAGAGAAACCCTATTAAAGTTAAATTAAATATTACCCCTACTTCGTCACGTCCTTTCGAAACGCTGCACATGGATAAGTTAACGTTAGAAAATGCTAAATTCTTAACAATTATCGACACTTTCAGTAGGTATGCACAAGCCTATCGACTTAACTCATCCAATAGTATAGATGTTGTTCATGCTTTGATAGACTATTTTTCACACCATGGAACCCCTCAGTTAATTGTAGTTGACAATGGCCCAGAATTCCATAGCAGAAAGAATCAGTGAAGAGCTATTAGAATTGCACAAAATAGATATCCACTTCACGTCCTCACAACACCCGGATTCGAACGGAATTGTAGAGCGTTTTCATTCCACCCTCATTGAGCATGTCAGAATCCTCAACCAGAGAGAAGAATTCAAAAGAGACTCAATCAAAACGAAAGTTAAATATGCACTAGTAGCCTATAACAATTCGATACATTCAGTTTCCAAACTTACACCCTTCGAGATACTGTATGGCCACATAGGTACAGATACCATTTTGGATGCAGACATCAATAAACAAATGACCTCAATTATATTAGTAACCATAAAGAAAAAATAAAATCCTCTACGACAAAGTAAAAGAAAGAACTTTGAAACATAAAGAAAACGTAATAGGAAAACGAAATGAAAGCAGGAAGACTTACCTAACATTCCAGAGCAAGTATTCGTGAAAACGGTACAAAAACAAAGCAAAACTAAACAGAAATATAATAAAGAAACTGTAAAATCGGTTGATCCGAACTTAAAAACAGCACTTATAGAACCCCGACACCACAATACCAAAAGTAAAATTCATCTGTCCAACATCAAACGACCACGAAAACTACCAGGAACCCATTCAGACATAAGAACTGACCCTGATGAACCTGTTGCAGGTCCTTCATGGCAGACGTAACTCGAACCGCTGAGATTAAGGACGTAAGCTCCAACCTTGGGTTGTTACCTATCAAATTAGGAACCGCCAAAACTATCCAATTCTATCATACAATCACCCATTTTTATGACATCAAAGAAATTATAAAACAAACTGAGAACATCAAATCTCATTTCCTTGAAGTACTAGACATTGTAAACACCGATTCAGAAGTTCGAACAAGACTGCTCAACACGTCACAACTAGTTAACCATTCCATCACCCTTATACAAGAAAAAATCGACAACTCGTTAATCTCAAAAAGAGAAAAAAGAGCAGCACTGTTCAATGGTTTAGGATCAATCATAAAAATAATTACTGGCAACTTAGATGCAAACGATGGAGAGAAAATCAACGAAATTCTTGGAAACCTCCAAAATAAACTGGAAGGATTGGACGAACAAATAAAACACCATTATTCAGTTAGTTACGCCCTTCTAGAAAATTTCAACACCACAGTGGAAAACATCAATCGTAACAACAAAATAATTGAGTCAGAAATTTCCAAATTGAAAGAAATGAGTTCCTTGGAAAGTCACGTCAGGAATGTGGAAACTACTTTGTATCATCATCAAATCATGTTATACTCAATCTTGGACGTCATGCAAGATATAGAAAATTCTATCACTTTTTGCCGTTTGGGTAAACTTCACCCAAGTATTATTAAGCCCTCTTCGTTGCACCAAGAATTGGACCTATTATCTAAATATTATAAAAACAGAATGTTACAATATAACGGAGAATACCTTTGGGAATTGCAATCCCATATCAAAGTTAAATGTTATATTAATAAGGAACAAATTGTTTACTTTATAGACGTCCCAATAGTTGATTCAGAAGACTATGATCTATTTCGCATGCAACCAATACCTACCGTAATTAATGAACGCTATCTTACAGTTACTCCTTCTGTTAACTATGTCTTAGGATCCAGGCATAGGGCAGAAATAAAGTTAATCAAAGACCAATGTGAACAAGGTCTAAACTATCTGTGTCAAAGTCAATCAATAATTACGGCAACCAGCAAATGTGAACAGGAAATATTGTTTGAAGAAACGAGTTCTAATTGCGATTTCATCCCTCTAGAAATAGATGGTAATTATGTCGACTTCATCAACGATATTAGCCAATTCCTCTTAGTCCTTCCAGAAGAAGAACAAATTAAAATAATTTCCGAAAGTGATGCCCAAGTCCATAATTTGAAAGGTATCTATCTCCTTAAACCTGGACAGAACAGAGTTGTGTTTAGGAACCAAACTTTAGTAAGCTCATTTGCGAAAACTAATGGTCAACCATTGTTAGTAAATAATATTAAGTTAAATAAGCCTAATAAGGAGATCCCAGATGTAAAATTAAAACTACAAAATTTAATGTTTAACAATGTACCTATTCAACAGTTTAAGCCTTTTCATAATCAACTTGTTAATATTATTACTCCTAGTGTTTGGACTTTAACACTTTATGTGCTATTGATCGCTTT
The DNA here is from genome assembly GCA_020466155.1 of Pachypeltis micranthus. Taxonomy (NCBI): domain Eukaryota; kingdom Metazoa; phylum Arthropoda; class Insecta; order Hemiptera; family Miridae; genus Pachypeltis; species Pachypeltis micranthus. The sequence continues at coordinate 50,560,077 of CM035770.1, read as the reverse complement.
CGTCTCGTATATTATTATTATATATTGTCAAGGAAAAGGGAAGTTAACAGTTTTACAACCTGTATAAAATTTTATTTTCCAGCAATCTACCTTCTCTTTTCTTTTCGAAAATTCTTCCATAATTTTCGATCTTAAGGAGGGAGGAGTTATATTGTCATAAAATGCTGATCAAAAAATAAAAATGCACTGCGTGCATTTTTCCCCCCTTAAGCTACTTTTCTTCGCTAGGACGCCTCCTTGCATCGGGGCAGTCGGTTCCCTCCAACGATCCTGTTAACTTCTTTAACTCCATCTCCATAGTTCGTGTGTTTCTATTGTAAAGTATTTGTGGGAAATTCGAATAAAACTTTTTAAAAAACGAATCTCACGTTCAACGAATTTATCTTACATATATAAAAGTTGCGTTCTTCTAAAAGACCAAGAAGGTTTTTAAGAGCACTGATTCACTTTACAAAGGATATGGGCAGCAAGACAGCTAAATGAGAACACACTGAGGTGAGCTCGGGTGAGGGTTTATATTGCCTCACACAACCAACGCAGCAGCTTTACCTGATACGTCTGCTTAGTTGGCTGAGTCATGTTGGTTACAAATGCTCTAGGCAGCTTCTCAGAATGTTTTGCCTCATACTGTCTCCATTAGCAACTGTACATAACGTAACATACGTACGTACGTTGAAGTGGTGGTACAGTTGAAGTAACAGCTACAACGAGGGAAATAGTTAAAAACAACTGGGTAATCAAACGGTTCAACTTATGGAGCCAATATTTCTCATTCCCCGTTTAATTGACTCGGCGAGTGTGAGGAGGACACTATAAAATGCAAAGAGCGACACTCGGGGGAGACTCGCAAATGCATGAACTGGCGAGGGAATCTGCATCGGAAGGAGATAGTGAACTGTAAGGGCGGGTAATAGATACAGGAAAGCGTCTGAGTGGGCTTAGAGAGACGAGTGTTACTTTTGCAAGAGTTCGTAGCTGAATGAATTTTGGAAGGAGCTGTCTCTTGTGTAGAGGAATCTAAAATTGAGAAGGGGGAAAATAAAGAAATGAAAACCCCACTTCAGAGGAATCCGCTGCAGTTAGAAATAATTGCAACCGCGACGGTGGCATTGCTGCAGGTACGAGGGGGTAAAAGAAGACAACAAGTGGGAAAGTCCGAGGTCAAAAGACTCAACTGATTTGACTTGCGTCGAACAGGACACTTCAACGATGGTGAGAAACAGGAATGATAAAAAGTGAAGCGAAACGACGAAATTAAACGAAATAACCTGATTTAGTTGGATCTTGAAGGATGACTCACCCGACTATAGACGAAAAAACGTTGCAAATTATTACACAACGGTTTATTATTCTCATACACAACTTGATACAGTCTTACACCTCCGAGACCCATCCCATATGATTCAGCATCGAAAAATACCAGTAAACGACACGAAACATGACCTGACTACCATGGAACGACAGTCCTTTGCACATGAGTTGTCGTTTTCCAGACTGCTGATATATCCACGTTTTATTTTTAATATTTTTCGACGTTAGATCGAATAGGATAGTTCCCAATCATGCTGTCCAAGAGAATAATAAACTGTTGTGTAATCATTTGCAGCGTTTTTTCTTATGAATCCTTCACTCAGAAAAATCAGGGTGGTAGTCTGATCAACAACTTATATGATGACAGTTTAATAATATTCATAAGATAATTAAGAACAATTGGAGACATTCTGGAATTCAAACCACCGCTGTTTTTACCCGATAATCCCAGAACAGTAAACAGGATCCCCCTCAGAAAAATCTAGTTGACAGTCTCATGAATCACCTAATCAGTTATCACTCGCAGCAACACTACACTAATACATTCTGGAATCTTAAGCGTGGCCATGTTCTAAGTAGAACGTTGAGCTATGTGCTAAAATGATAAGAATGTGAGGCTGAGGAATGTTGTGTAACGCACCAGGCTAGTTACTTGTATTATGAGTTGAAGTGAGCAATATACTTAAAAGAGAAGTTAGGACAACTCACCTGGAAATTGTTGTAAGCTGACGCGGGAACTTTTTGTGTCAATTCATTCTTCACGAATTGTTCGGCTTTCAAAGCATCCGTGTGTTTAGGGAAGAGGTTCGGGTACTGGGCTGGATCAGCCAGTGACTGACCTGTTTTGTCCTTGGACAAGCTTTTCCAGAGTTCGACAATACGAGACACTTCTCCAGGCATGTAAGTTCTGAAATAAATCCAATGGGATTGTGTGAAGATGACACATATTAACAAGGGATAATGGAAATCAAGCTGGTAAACGATACAGAGCGCGACCATATTAAAACAAAAGACTATTTTCATATTAACGTCTTAGGTTGTCACAACTAGGAATAAATGTCCCAACTAGGAATAAAAGGTGCACTGTAATGGCACTAGCTTAAATCTACTGCATCTTCAAGGTCATGTCAGATGGGTAAACTGATAGAGCTGTATGAGAAGATACAGGCCCAAACTAATATCTCCCTCTGACCACATTGGGTACTCACACCAACTCATACCCTCCTCCGTACTATTTCCTGGGCCTCAAGCGCTCGCAACAGCTCATATCTCTCCTCTCATTCAATGTAGAACATTCTAAGAACTAACATGAATTCATATCCCTTCTGAAACTTGATTGAGAACATGAACTGATGTTATTCGTACATGCCACCGGAGGAATGAGGTAATGCGAATTGTGGGCTCACCTGGCAAAGAAAGCAGCTTCAGGTATTCTTTCGGTATCAATTAAGATTTGCAGACACTTTTGAAGGTTTCCCATTAGGAAATATGTGAGGAAAGAGACGTTGTTTTTGCCATCGTTCAAAGAGCTTTCAGCTAGTTTTTCCATCATCTCGACGTTACCTGAATCAAAGCAAAACGGCAACCCACCGATTAATACAATGTGATCTCAAACGTCTACTATGCTTATAACCAGAAAAAAAAGACTTACCAGCAGACGTAGAGAGAAGGAGGAGGCCTCCGTAATGTTGAGCCTGGTGGAGGCACATTTGAGCAAGGCCAAGTTTGGCCTGAGACATGGCCAGCTCTGCCACTTGAACCCATTTGGCTTTGCTTCCAATTTCTCGCGCCAACCCAACAGCTGCTTCTAAATCACTTAGCTGGAGAGCCAATTCAAATTTATGCTCTGGGTCAGTCGACACTGTGAGGGCCTGCCTTTTGAAGCCCTGAGACAAAAACAAGAGTAATGTGTAAGAGAATCTTTACAAATGTTCTCTGTGTGATGACGTAGTCTACCTTGAAACCACTTCCCAGCATTTTGACAGCAATATTCCATAGCCCCCCTCCCCTCCACCAGAACAATTTCCTCGTGTTTGTTGGCCCTTATCCAACTGCATGTAAAAGTCGCGTGTCATTGTACAGCTTTTCTAGTAATTTTGCAATTCTAGCAACTACTTTTCCACATTCTTCGCTCCCCTTGAACAAGGCATTAAGAATACTTGACAGTTTGACCCCAGTCTGTCACTGCTGCTCGGGGGGTTCATTCCAAATGTGTCAGACATGAACATCAAAGGCAGGGAAGCGCCAGATAAGCTTGGGGCCATTTACTTAGGCGTAATTGGCTCCTGCCTCATTGTCTGAGGGTAGCCAAAGCACCTGAATCGCAGTGTGGGGTAGCCCACGGACCATCAAAGGTGAGTACTGACCCAATTCCAGAGAGCTATACTCCTGTGGATTACCAATCCCTACAAGACAGTATCCATCTTGGCCATTGAGGGCATGGTCGACAAGTGAGAGTGTAAAGGGAGTTTCCTCGTTCTGGGCAGACTATGTATAGACCTCTCAACTGAACGAAAACTCGCTCCACTAGATAAATGGCAAGTGGGATGGTTCATCTTTGAGACCATTTAGTAAGCATTGGATGCTCCTCTTCTGTGGTACACATCTGGAGAAAGGCCACTCATATTTTTGCTGCGTACACCGCGATTCCCCCTGCCCTCAAAATAAAGCTGGTAAGTAGCATGTAGATGGGATATTGAACACGAAGGCGATGAGATAATTTCAAATGAAATCCAACTCGAAAAGGCTGTGAGCCGTACAAGAGATATGACTTCTAGAACGGTGGAAAGGGGAGAAACCAGTAGATGTGATACCTCGTTCACTTTCCATTGGAGAGCAGCCTGAAACAAGGAAGCGAGGGGTCTTCCATAGGAGAAGGAAGAATGTGTGAGGAAGGGAGGGAGTCTAAATCATATTTGCTGACACAAACAGCTCGCCCATAAGACAAAAAATAAGTATAAAATAGGGGAGCACATCGGGGAGCTTGGTCCACTGCAGTATACGGGAAAAGATAAAAGAATGATGGTTCTGCAGCTAGCATTGTCTGATATTGTCGCTATATTGCTATGGGCTGTCTAAATGGAACATGCAATACCATCATGACTCCCCCCACTTCGCATCCTCGTCTAATTCAGCGTTTATCTAAACAAGAGATCACTCTTTTACCCTCCCATACCAAACAATCTAGGCAGGCACGCTTATCTGTACACCCTCTTATTGCAAGCATCTTTCAGAATCATCACGAGTGTTAGAATATTTAGGGAATAAGTTCGCATAACCACCTGTTTTTCTAAAAAGTGAGCCACTCGAGATCTGTGTTGGAGAGGAATCGTAGGAAGAACTCGGTCGGCTGTCTCAAAATCCTTTCTCATGACTGCAGTCTGATACTCGAGTACTGAGAGAAGCAACCTGTAACAGTCAATCTTTCATGAGTTTACTGACATCTAGCTATGAATCGTAGCATGAACTCGTGGTATTTTATTTTGAGCGCATCTCACAAATGCAAATGCAAGTGCATTGACACAAATCTTCAGTGCCATGTAGAGAACAACCCACATACCTAGGAAATGGAAACATACCGAAATAATTATGATTAAAAACCCAACAAGAGAAGCAACGACCCACACTGCTATCGACCGATTAGCCTCTTACCCATGTTTTCCAAGCTATTCGAGAGACTTATACTACCTAAACTCCTCGAACACCTAAATGCTCTAATCCCAGACACACAGTTCGGCTTCAGACCGTCTCACTCCTACCCCATGCAGCTCCTCAGAGTAATAGATCAGATTCTGGAAACATACGAATCACAGAAGGTGTGCTTGGGTGTCTTTCTTGACACGGAGAAATGTTTCGACACGGTAGTACATGAAAGCCTCCTCTACAAAATCAAACCCAACCTACCGGACACGTACTACTGACTTGTGCAATCGTATCTATCAGGACGCACTTTCTCGGTGAGATACAAAAAGGTTGTGTCCTCCTCCAAGCCAATATTGGCAGGAGTCGCCCAGGGGAGCGTCCTTGAGTCATTCTTGTATCTCATATATGCACATGACCTGCCTCAACCAGAGAGTGCAACACTAGCACAGTTTGCAGACGATGTGGCTTTCCTTCAGGTGGACGACTCATTTGAGGAAGCAACCACCAAAACCCAATCCACACTTGATAAAACCAGCGAAGTGGAGAGTCACGATGAACTCCTCAAAGTCTGTCATGATCCCATTCACTAAGCGAAGAGTCAACTTTCAGGATACCCTCCTCATCAACATCAACCCAATACCGTAGGACACGAAAGTTCGATACCTGGGTGTCTTCTTGGACAAGACGCTGACCTGGGAAACCAACATAAAGTACCTAGTCAACAAAATAAGACAGAGAATCCACCAACTGAAGCCCCTTCTACTTGATCGCTCCCCACTGAGTCTGGTAACAAAGCGGCTTCTCTACCTTTCCCTAATCCGGCCCATCTGGGAATACTCCTGTGGACTTTGGGGATCCGCTGCTGCAAACCATGTCAAAAAATACAGATGACCCAAAATCGAGTCCTACGTATCATATCTGGAGCTCTCTGGTACATTCGCAATACAACTCTGCATAATGACCTGGATATACCTACCATACAGGAAGTGATACAAAGCCAATACAGGAGACTAGAGGTTACCATGGCAGAACATGAAAATTCACTGATTGTGAGCATCCCGCAGAACCCACCTCCACCACCAGAAAGAAGGTGACTCAAGAGGAAAAGACCACAGGACAATTTGATCAACTAATCCATCTGCCTACATCGATTGTTATCCAGTTTTAGAATTGTCTGTTGTCACACATATTTATTTTTGTTATCATAACTTATTTAATTTAACCTAAAGTACTTATCTAGCTAAAACCAACATAAATAGTACTGATGTAGGACAGTCAATGGGCTGCACCTTGAGCAGGTGTCACGTAAATTAATTATAAATTACTATAAAAAATTCTTCCTAAACTGTAATGTCAATATTGACAGTAAAGTTTTCATTAAAAAAAAATCTGTTATGGATTCTTTTTCTTCTGGATGCCAATACTAAATTATGAAAGAAGGGCATTGTGTTGGAAGTCAAATTACCTGAAGACGGTGTCACACCTAACCTGAGGCCAACTCACGAGCGCCTGATTATCCAAGTCTACAACTGATTAATCAACCATAAAGACAATATACACATAGGTTGACCACGATTCCTCAGTCATACACTGATTATGCAGTCGTGCTACCAGCCGCTCCCACCTCATGGCTTGGATTGGTTGTAGTTCCTTCGACAGAGTGTTGTGCTGAGCCCAATACATTTTTACAGCATCAAAAAATATAACACAAACTTACGTGTAGCATATTATGTTGTGGTGCTTGTCACAGAGATAAAGCAGATTCTGACGAGCCACATAACCGAGGAGATACATAGTGGTGTCAAGATGTGCCACGGTCACGATTTCACCGCCAACGTAATAATTGATGCGGCAGACAGCATTGGTGTATATGAAGCAGTCCCCAACCCACAGACCAGTTTTGACGGTGTCATTCACCTCTCCAACAAGCTGCAGACATGAGTTTAGTTGAGATGTCACTCGATATGTAAAAGATTACAGATTTATTTTTATTGTCATCTGTTTTATTGTAATCACCTCAAAAGCGTCTTCATAACCATCTGAACCGGGAGTTGAAGTAGCAACGATATTCTGGTCGAATTTGAGAAGGAAGTAACTGTCGTCAGAGACAATTGCTAGAAGGTGGCCAGCTTCGGACCAGTAAAGTGCTTTGGCTTGAATGTCTATTCTTCTAACTAGCTCCAAGGAGTCCCAATCATAGAGCGATAGACCAGATGCTGTCTTAATTCCTAGAAGCTGCCCTCCGAAAATCCCTAAATAACAAACGCAACACGTTTATTTAATAAGTAAACGAAAACAACCCTGCAAATTATTACACAATGGTTTATTATTCTCATGAACAGCTTGACCTAGTATTACTGCTCCGAGACCCATCCCATTCGATTCAGCATCGAATACTAGTAAACATATTTCACAGCACCTATTTAGCATGGGGATCTAGTCTTTGGGGTGAAACGTGTTACAGCAAATAACCCAGCTGTATCTCACAAGGCTGCCACACATTATGTCCTCGTAATACCTCAATTTTACTGCTAGTTGAGTTCATAAGCTGAAAACAATTGGTGAGCAGCTACTAAGCAGGAGTAACGCAATTCGATGGTATGATGAATATTGCATCACGTCTGTTTCACCCCATAGTGACTGTAGGCGATTCAAACTCACAAGATGTATTAAACTAGTTAATATCTACACATTGTAGAGCCACGTGTATAAGGGAACCTACTGAATGTTACCTCACACATTTCTGACAGTCAGTGGGGCTTCTCAGCTTACCTCTGAGGAACGACCAAAATACACTATCAATCCATTTTGTTTGAGCAGAGATCAGGGAGTCGTCCAGAAGCAGCACGCGAGTTCGTGTTAACATAAGCCTGTAGATACAAGACGAGCGAATGTTTTACAGAAAAGAAGTGAAGTCCTGTACAGAACTATCGACACAGGTGTGTTTTCATTTATAGTGACCTGCCATGCTCATGTTTTCTTCGCACATATGAACAATTCTGTACCTTCCGTAAAAGTCATTAAACAATACATCACCCACACAATGAACAATATACTTAAGGGTGAATCAGTTGCCAAAGTTAAAAATATCTGCTGCGTAGCATCACACAACTTTCCTCAACTCAACGTCAATTCACTTGAGCCTACGGCTTTTTCTACTAACTCAATTTATTTTTCACTTAGTTCATTTGAAACATCACTTCACGGCGGCAGAAAGTGGTAGCGCTTACAGATCCGCAATTTATTGTGCCGCTCGTACTCATGCCTCGACCATTATTGAGCAATTAGTGCACAGAGAATAAATGCGGGTATAAACCTGATTCATTTGAAAAGGATAATAATCCTTTTACATAGTTATCGGGTTAAATCGTTTAGAAATGGTAGTACGTGAAACAGCGGTGGTTGAAATTTCAGACTTTCGGGAGTAGCTCGTGTATATTTTGTGAGCGTATTTGTGAACCCGATTTTTTCTGAAGAACCTAGTAACATTTGAGGGGAGTTTATAAGGAAAAAATTATGCTCAACTCGATTGTCGTCAAAATGTTTGGGAATTTATTGAGCTGCTCTCGTAATTTTTCCACGGATGGGAATTTTATGTTATAGTTGCCTTATTGAGAGCTGGCCATGTAAAAAATTTAGTCAAAATCGTTATAGCAGTTTTTGAGAAAAAAAAACTTGGGTGTTCTGATCACTATGATAACTATACTTAATTTTGGATGGATAATGCTTATACCCTTATTTTGGGGTCCCATGATGACCTGCGGGCTAGACATCAAGTTTGAGTTGATTTGGTTCAGCCGTTTTCTCTCAATCGCATTCACAGACACGCACGCAGACCATTTTCCCTCAAACTCTAAATTACTTCTTCAGTCGATTACATAACTTTCCTTTCAACTTCGTAGAGCCAAGGGAAGCAAAAAAGAGGGTCAAGAGGATCAGTAGACGCATCCCATCGATTTTCCAACAGGCCAATCAGCAATTAAGAGGAATCAAATAATTCTGAACCACAAAACTATCATCCAAGAAGCTCGACACCCAGCATCTCTTACTCCGTCGCTCCCTAACTCATTGAATTTTATGAATAGGGACGCGTTCCATCTGTATTCTATATACTGTCTTACAGTCACAGTTTTTCGTAAGCCTCCTTCCAGTTGGAAATAATACCGCACAAATGAGAAGTGAGTGCCACCTCCTACCTTTTCCATGGATGGCCCCCGTGGGTAGATCAGTTGACATATATACAGAATTCAATGATTATCGCATTCGTTAATGAGACAGTTCACACTCAATTGAGAGTCAACTACGAACCTTCTGCTCCAAATTCCGGCTTGAAGTTCTTTCGTTCCTTAAACTGTCTAAACAGGCGAACAGTCGAGGTTCCCTCTCTGATTGCATAGTCCGAAGAGTCCTGAGCCCAAACGAACTCCTGGGCTGAACCAAAGCTTTTGTTCCTCAAAGCCATTGCTGTGTAAATGATGTACTCCCCGTCCCCGCAAACCACCACAAACCTGACAATAAAGTAGCAATTACACAACACTTACAGCAACAATTATACCATTGAATTGTATTAGGAACGCTTTTGATACCTGAATTAATTAATAGCGCGAGAGAGTTGTGCTGCCAAGAATTATTTGTTCTGTGAATGAGAACTGTTTAGTTGGGAGGAAAATGAAATAGTTTTCGTTCTCACTTTGATCTGAAATGTTGTGTGACTGATTTAAGAAGTGGGAGTCCGTTTCACGAACTCAAAACTCAATGAATAACACCGCAATACGCAATGACATGCACCGGTGGAAAGGAATACTTGGAACCAGGAATGGAAGAACTACAGGAGCGAATTACTGACGCAAACACAAACCATCTTAGTAGAAGCCTTACAAGGAAGGACGTCATGTGGCAACCTCGCCATCATCTCATGACTAAACAGGCCAAGGAATGCTACACAATGCCTGGCGTGGTGGGGAGGGGCGAGGTTGATGGAACAACGAACTCTTGGCAATACAACCCCGTTTGGAGTTTTCCTTTTCAAATCGGGAGACAAGGCAATATTTAAGTACATTCTGTTCGAAGGGACAGTACGACTCTTTCCTCGCACGCCAATAGGTCGATTCACTTATACGACTAGACTTACCTTCCATTTGGATTATGGGCAATGGTTTGGGGGAAGACTTCGCATGGACCCATGTCCTTAGCAGCAACCGGCAATTTTTCACCATCTCGAATTTCGAAGTCTTCGGTCATCAAGGATTTCAGGTTTACCTGCAATGAAGAATTATGTAGTCAAAGAAGGTAGATTTCTGCTCATCTTAATTTACATGGGCATGGCTTTAATACATGATGAAAGAGATCACAATATCAGTGGCCTCAATGTTCATTAACCTCCACACACACACACTCATGAAGGTATTCAGGCAAATTTGCCCAACCCCTCTCACGGAAAAACTCAACGCCAGAAAGCTGAACTTGGCGCTTCAGTTATGGGCATTTCAGGATTTGACTAGTCAAACAGTGGAATCTGTTGAGCATTTGGTAAACTAATGAAGACCCTCACAAGTCTTACAGATCGATTCTATGCAGGAATCAGTGGTTTGACGGCTTGAAAACCCCATGATGTAATATATCACTCATAAGAAAGTAAAAAACGATGATGTAATATGACATGTTCCGCAATGAAAGGGATAAGTAATATGGGATTTTGCTTCACATTCATTTCATATTATTTGCTTCTGATAGCCATATGTCATGTCTATTTCTGATTGACTGGTTCTCAGCACCTCAACCTTACTGCGAACCATTCCCCAACATGGAGCAATCCCTAGACCACCTTAAGTCCCATTGTGGACTGTATGGCTGCAGATCATAGATCTGATGGAGGAGATAAGGAGAACTGGCCAATATAAAGGAAGGGTGGAAGAGGATAATGATGAAGAAAAGAGGTAATCGCACTATTATGAACCTTAAAAAAAGGATGTTAATCACACTAACGCAGATCTTAGAGCACATGATAAGATGGGACGTTTGTTTGTTGACACAGAGGCGGGAGTTGCACTAATGAAAAAACCAATTACCCAAGTAACAAACAAAAGTCGTGTAATATGTACAGATGACAGAAAAACGGAAATTTGGAGCTCATACTAAGCAAAGGTAAATAAAGAAAAATGTTAAAGCTAATGTCCTCGAGAAGTTAGAACAAGAAACGTCTGACCGTTTAGTGAAGTCAGCGATTCTTCTAGCGAGAAGTTGGGAAATGATGCTCGTGTGAAAGCTGGACGTGAGATGAGATGTCATTTTGCGATTCTTCTAGCGAGAAGTTGGGAAATGATGCTCGTGTGAAAGCTGGACGTGAGATGAGATGTCATTTTGGGATGCTGATGACTCAGGGAAAAACGGATGAAGAGGCAGCTTGATACAAGACAATTGAGCGGCTGAACGCATTGTGCCATAAAAGAGCGGGGCAGTAGCCAAGAAACAGTGACTAGTGGAGCAGGGGTTTTCAGACAACGCCGAAGAAGGGAGCAATAAAATTCGTCTTCCTTTTTCGCGTTAACAACATTTGATCTCAATGCGGTTCGATGCAAGGATGAAAAAACGGCAAGGATGAATGAAAGAAAGAGGGAGCACAAAGGGATGCCCTAGCACTCCAGTGGAGATTGGGTGGGTTTTTATATGAAATTCATAATCATTTAAAAACAAATTACTCGAATAAAATTAAAAATCTCGTGAAACTTATTGCTTCGCAAAAAAACAAATTTAAAAGAAAGTTACGTGCACCTTACATAATGACAAAGACACGAACGGAAATGTCCCTTGAAATTAAAATTAGCACAACTAAAATTAAAATCTCCCTACAGTTCCTGAAACCAATGATAATTTCGTCAGGTCAGAAGGGAAACTATCCAGAGAGATAGATCAGCTCATCACATCAGTTAGTTATAGGTTAATCTCACCTAGGACCCAGGATTTTCACATACAATCTACTTGTTAAATTGGAAAAGAAAGGAATTGGCTTCAGAAACAGACGCACATTAGACAAATTAACAACAATCATTCTCCCTTCCTTTGAGCTTGAGTATGTAGCCCGATCCATGCAGTTTCAGATCTTAGTTTTTCTTGCTCTACGCTCTCATTTCCCTGTTTTTCCTGTTCAACCTAAGCGTTGAATCTAGTGTGTTGAGGCATGGTATAGTTGGGATGTATAATTATGAATCCATATTAGACAACAATGAACAACGACAAAGGATGAAAACGATGAGATATTGAATTGATGTCAAATTATCTTACTTTATCGTAGCCTCATTATTCCAGTGCCTTCTAGATATGGCTTAATCACGGCATGTCTAACTGCATTCAACTTTGAGCGCAGTCAGCATGGTGAAAATGAATGGAAGCTAACCATGGCTTCGTTATCTAGATCGCAGCTACAGTGTTTTTGGTGAAATTAGCTAATGTGATACAGTCTGGTGTTAGTGTGCCTGAGTAAACGTGCCTGTTGGTCAAGCACTGACACGTAATTTACTGAAGAGAAGGAAGGGTTGGTAATTGTACATTGACTGCAGAGTGAGAAAGGGATTGTAGATGTAGACGGTTTAGATGGTTTCTCTGCTTTTAATTCTGTCTCTTGTTGGTTGGCCAGTAAATTCATCAGCAAGTTGTTTTTGTTCACGATAAGTATTGAGTGACGTAAATATCGACGTATTGAGTTAAGTTCTTCAATTTGCAGATTTTCATGTTTTCTAGTTCATTAGCCTTCGTCCTGTTTACATAACTAACTATACTGTTTTCGAAATATCACGTCCAGTTCCCTTGGTTGGTTAATGAACCAAGGCTCATTGAGTTCAAAAAATAAAAATAAACAACGAATTGAGTTCAAAAAAGAAAAACAACTTCCTGAGCCTTGAATGACTCCATGAAACCTCAAACATCCTTGGCCAAAGAAAATCAGCAGCACCTTTCATTTTCACTCGCTATGTGGCCCATCTGCATACACATACATTGAATGACAGAAAAAGTGAAGTAAGAGGTTTTTAGTCTAGCGGGGTAAATTCCAATTTGTGCCCAACATAATCCTCAATGGTCAGGAATGCTCATATCAATATTCCAATTCCTTCATCTACCTGAAGTCTGAATACACGTGTGTTGGCGCAGAGGGAGCTTGATTCAATGACAACAGAGTAAAGCGATGAAAAGTAACTAACAAATTTTTACCTGCTGTATTTCCGAATGTCGGGCCCAAACTATTTTCTCTCCGTTAACGTCCATTGAAATAGCTGGTTCCTCGCGTCCTACCTTCACCATAATAGACCCTTCATCATACCTGAAAACTCATTCTTGAATCAGCCAATAAGAAATACAATAAAAAAATTACACTGCACAGACCCTGCAACTGCCAAGATTTAATCTGTTGTATTTGTTTGCTTCAATTTTAAGAGCTGGACTCACCCAAGAGCAATGTAGTTGGAGCCTTTGAGGCAACGAATCGTCCAAACACGCTCAAACCCATAGTTCAATGATGATTCCAGCCTGTAGGTAGCAGAGTGCCATAACCTGACTGTACCATCTTCAGAGCCAGTGATTGCGATTGGTAATTCAGTGTGAAAGCAAACTAAAATCAAATGTACAAATAATGCTTTGTATTATGTAATATTTAATAGTGCAGTACCTCCAGATACTTTTATTAAATCTGTCAATCCACCTTGCCCATAACTTCTCATCGGTGAGGTAATAATTTTGAAATGTTGACATGCTTCCTAAATAAGGTCAATTCCCAGAAATCATGTTACCTAGCGGTTGGTATTGAAACATAATGAAGCTGTCATTGCACTTCATTGAACTCTACAACACTCAGTTGTTATGTTTGAGTTCCCGGACACAAGGGAACAGTTACACGAGAACTCCAGAAATCTGAGTCAACAGTGGCCTGCATAAACGAGGATGGAGTAGTACCTCATAAAAACCCAATTGTACTTACAGATCTGGACTGGCCGTAATACATAGATTGAACTGTTGTGAGTTAAAAAAAATGGTTGTGGACTCAAGACGACTGAGCACAAAAAACGCAACAAATTAAGAGATGATTATGTGACGTCAGGAACCGCAAAGCCGAAAATGAGCAAGTTGCAATACACTAACTCCATTTGTGGCTTACGGGTAACAGGGATGACAGGTGGCGTGTTTGGTCCTCCAACATCGTCACAACTGGTCTCTTGTAATAATATAATAATAGTATTGGTTAATCAGATGAGTCTCTCCACACTATTTGTTGATCATCATATCGTTGTCAACAGTCATTAGGGTTCAGTCATATTTGCATGAACGTTAAATGATGTCACACTGAAAGACGTAAGCATACTGCCAAAAATTCAAGAGTATTGTGGCCATTTTGATTACAACTTGGGCCCAGTTAACAAGTGGTCATTAAGGCAACTACTGGCAATTAGGAAACTAGCATCTTTCTTGAACACTGCATGACGTAAAATGAGGTAATGTGGGGGATTCTTAGACTGGGAAATGGCTCGTGTGCCCTGGTGTTATACCTTCATATGAGCAGCATATGCTATGCGAAGCACCTCATTTTTTGCTAGTCTAGAGTCTAGAGCAAGGAAGCTATTTATCACCCTCTGGGGAATTAGTGCTGGTCAAGAGGCCTTGAATGGTAAGAATGCCACATACCTGCTCCTCCCACCATACACTCATAATGGGTAGCAAGGAAATTCTGCTCAAGGCAGTTCTGCTTAGGTGGAATGGGCATGGAAAGGTGGGCATTGAGATAACGACAGGCGTGAGTATTAGCAGTTGTAAACACCCTAGTTGACCTTACACAAAATCTAGGATAACAAAAGCATGTAGTAAAGCATGAGTTAGTTCATCTTGTTCTACATTTACTCATTTATATGTGATTCCATGATAAGGGTTTATGGCGCTCTCAATCTCCTCACACTTCATCCATGGAAGTGGATGGGAACCTTATCAGAGATCCAATAATTAAACATACACTTTTCCTGAATCATCCGCTTCTCACCACGTGCTGTTATCTCGTCTTATAGTACCATCAAACTTATCAGCCCTAGTTACTCATTGCTTACGTCAAAACTCCCTATGGCTCGATAATTTAGAACGTGAAAGTTCAATGGAATGTGGAAAATTGATGTTTGGCACATAAGTGCCGTATTAACAAAATTAATAAGTTGGTACGAACCTGCAGTGATATTCTGCGCGTGGCCTTCCAAGGTTTGCACACACGTTTTATTCTGGTAATCCCATATTTTCACCATGTGGTCATCAGCCCCAGATATCAAATAAGGTTTATCTCCTCCGTGGTAGTAGTCGACACAGTTGACACCCTTTTCGTGACCTTCAAGAGTAAAATTGGGAGCCGCTGAGCCAAGCTGCCAAACCTTCAACATGTGATCGAGAGAAGCTGAAGCGAAAGTGTTGTTGTCCTTAGGGTTGAGGACAATCTGCATGACATAATGGGTATGCCCTTCGAAAACTTGCTGACACAACCAATTTTTGTCCCAATTCCAAAGTTTAATAAGCATGTCATCTGAAATCAGATTTACAAATAGGTATTGAATGTAAATAAATTACAATTAAACCAGTAAAATTTGGTCCAAGCCTGACTCGCTCAAACATAACATAGACAGAAGGTATTGCCAATGAAAGCACTCTTCACTAGTGCAGTATGACCTAACTTTAACGCTAAATGATTAGGTAGATTGTAACGTTTTGTGCTAAGTTGCTGGTAGTCCTCATCTAACCTCTCTGGAACGAAAACCTCACTAGTTTATGATAAGTAGTGTCAACTCAACCCCCCCCCCCTCGCTTGTATATTTTGGTTTATTATTCATTCGGTCACGAAAAATTTTTTACAACCCCCCCTCAAAATTTGATACTTTACGTTTCATGACATGGAGGTTCCAAATTTGCAATGTCCGTCCGCCCTCCGGGCCGTTTTGTGCCTTTAACGTGGTCTAAAAAATTCGTTCTTTCGCCCAAAAATCCGGTTTGGTATCTAGTTGTGCCCGCCATCTCGGCAATCCGATCGGACGAAGCCCGTGGTTGTAATGGGCAAAAAACGGTTAAAAAAATTAACGAAACGCAGTACAACGCGGGAGCTACAGCGTTTCGTCGTTTGAATTCCCTCCCGTCCCGCCCGTCTCGTTAAAAAAGCGAGCGAGCGCGCCCGCTCGCTTCCCTCCCAACACTCAACTCCCCCCAGGTTCGCTTCGAGCGCCCCCGTTCCAATTTCCCCGGCGTTTTGGTTTTAATACGATTCAATTTTTTTAGATTCTTTCGTTTCATTCTCATTTTGGTTTTTTTCATAGATTTTTGGTTAAATTTTGTTATTAGTATTTAGCGTGCATGTTTTCATATTAAAATTCAGTTTTTCTAGATACTTTCGTTTTTTTTGTTTATTTTAATATTACGATTCAGTTCTTTTCGACCTTTTTTTGGGTTTCATTATGATATTTTTCGATGCTGAATCGAACAGGATGGGTCTTGGAGCATTAATGCTAGGTCAAGCTGATTATCTGAATAATAAACCGTTGTGTAATAATTTGCAGGGTTTTTCATTTTAATTGATGGCCTTAAAGCGGTCTAAAAGAGTACATTGAGCCAATTTATACACATATCTTAGATTAGAATAAGCTGATGCTAAGATCGCCAGCCTAAACAAATTAATCAGGTAATGAATCATAAACGTAATCAGAAAATCATGACAATGTTTCGTAACTGGAAGTGGTATTTTACGGTAAATAATCTCAGAATCTACACTACAAAACAACAGTTGGCTTCTTAGGAAGATTTGGAAACGTGATGCACAAGAACAAACACACAGGAGGAGTTCCAACACTGCACACAACGGAAGTAAAGAATTCCATTTCTACTGCTTTCTCAAACTCTTAATTCCCTTTCAACTTCAATAAGCCAAACAGTTCACGTAGTCGAGAAAAACTGGAAAATGTCAGCAATATGGTTCTCTCCTCTGAAGAGACATGATCAACTTCGATCTTTTCATCGACACATAGGTTCATGAATGAAAATTTCCTTTCACGCGATGTGCATTTATATGATTCGAGATTTTAGCTATGCGTATCGCTGCTAAGTTGTTTGCACACACTTCATATTCTTTGAGTAATGCGTAGTGGGCAAATTTAGTACTTACCGCTACAAGTCAATATGTAGGGCTGCGTTGGATGCACGATAATGCACCTTATGTAATCAGAGTGTGCTTCGAATGAGTGGATACGCTCGAGCGTGTTGTAATTGAAGACGCGAACATGCATGTCGTCAGAGCCTGTGACGACCCAATGTTTCCTGGAAACGAAGATGGCGGCTCGAATTGGAAGCTCACAGACCTGAAAGAGCCATAATAAAACTTGAAATGTGTGGGCATGGGTATACATTGGTAATGGGAGTTCAACTAGATCGTGCGTGGTTTCTTGAAGATTAAAGACAATGCGAACACATCAACTATGAAGTAATATTCAATGAGTTTACGTGAGTGACCAACCTCAAATGATTTGAGTAACTGTTGAGTTTCATGGTTCCAAATGTGAACGTTTCCATTGTACAGAGAAGCCAACATCCAAGGCTCAGTAGGATGAAGATCGACACATTTCACTCTGTCCGATCTAGCAGACAGCTTTCTTTTGATATCTAGTTTGAGCGGCTGAAAACATTACTCATAATTAACAACATTGCAGATGAGGTTGTTTAGTTCGATTATATTGCGAAAGCATTTCTCCTATGACAGCCATGTCAGCAACACGGATGGACCTAAGTAGTCAAGTTTATTAAATTATATTAGTGAAGTTTTGCATTAGATGACAAATAAAGACGTGTGTTAAGGATCTACTAGCTCATCTATCATGAGCAGGGTCTGACACAGAAATCTATATGCGTGAAAGTACAGGGAGAATATTAAGGGATAGTACTGTTACGAGAGCATTATCCAACATATATTCGCCATACAAGCAGTTCATTGAGTAAAATAGGATACTACTTCGCAAGGCTACTGTCTTTAATGAGCAGCTTGAATGATGTATGCTTCTCCTATCACAAACAAGGGTGAGGATGCTGAGCATTCGTATCAGATTCCTGTCAGCATTTGTAAACCAATCAAGATACTCCCACTAGTCAGCATGAGTTCCATCTACATTTAATTCAATACTTGAGTATAAATGTGGGGTTGTTAAATACAAGGAGTGATTGCTAGACGCATATGATTCAGGTAGGAGCGTGCGTGTAACAAGATGCCAGCTTTGACACCTTGAGTACAATACACCACTACACCACAATGCACAGACCACACCCACAATACATAGACCACTTCCACTTGGTACTCAAGGGCACAGGTTTAGATTCTACATGTGGTTTTTAAATAGCCATTATGCAAAAGGGGAAATAAAATCACATTTTAAGGCCTCTGACAACATATCCCCAGTAACAGAATAGATAACCATTATATGCCGTGTTTTTAACAACAACCAATGTGTTAAGCAGATAGTCGGGTAAAAGTGGAGGTAAAAAGACAGTGGACTTCTCAAAAGAGAACACTAATCGGCAAGTAATGCTGCAATTTGTACAATAGTTGACGAATAGATCGCTCGTCCAAATCAGTATTGATGTCAGTGACACCACCTATAGAAATTTATAACTGAATGTATGTAACTTAGACAACCAGGGCTACTAGATATATTTGGTTCACACTGAAAAATTCTTATTCCCCGCGAGCGTTTACTCCAACCACGGCTGGCTTGAGCCACCTACCTCACCATGGACGTCAACACCGTACCAACAAACTTAGCTACAGTACAAAAGCCTACTCGGACAAGGTACAGAGAGTGGTTAGCACTTAGTAGCATAGTCCCACGGCGTATTATGTAAAACACACCCACGGTGTAAAAGAGAAGAAATACGGACAACTAAATTGTGACTAACTATGCAGCGTAGTTAGAATAACAACAGACCATTTACATTTGAATCTATCAGTCACTTAAACAAATTTACAACCAAAGTATCCCTGAAGGAAACGTCAAACATACCATTCCGGTCGAATTTAAACTAATAAACACACGTCAAACCCACGACACGACAGGAGATTTGTGACGTTATCTGACGAACGTGGCGTATTATTGATAACGTGGAACACAGAAAAGGTTTATTCAGTACATCACTACACTGTGCTTCTTGACAAGGAAGAAGAAGTTGGTGTTGAAGTGAATGTAATCAGTTTATCTAAAGTTCTTTTTTATACTAATTCAGAAAAATGTTATAATTTCGTACTGTCCCGTGATTTTTTTATATTAGATATAACGGTACCGAATTTGTATTAATAGTGTTCACGTTTCTCTGCAAGAAAAGGCTGATTTTCAATTTGTATTTGTGAGAATATTCAGTTTATTTTGGAATAATTCTACAATGGTGAAGCTCTACGCTCTCAACGTATTGTACAAAGGCCTTCACAGCGCAGTTTGGTTAAAAAGCTCCTACGACCTACAGGCCATCGGGTTTTTCCAAAGAGGCAGCGTTCAGGAGTTTATGGGATTTGTCAGTAAAACTATCGTCGAGCGAACGCAAACAGCGACGAGACAGTCGGTCAAAGAAGGAGGTGACTTGAACATATTTTTTTATCTTTCAGGAGCTTTAAGGTGTTCTCAATTACAATTTTTGCAGTACTTTGCTGCATTTGATCTCTAAGTATTGATTTGGTGAGCTCGGGTTCATGTACATCAATTGACTAGTAGTAACCTGTTTGTATCTTCGGGATGTTACCACGTCACAAGTCGATCGAAGTTCCGTCTGGAGGTCAAAGTTGTTGCCATTGCCCAGTTGAACTAGTTAAAGACGTCGAATTAAATGGAATAGATTCCCAATGCTATGCATTCTTTTCGAGTAATCCGTTGTGGAATTCGTATCGCAGCCCAGAAATCTTGGGAAAGTTATAATTGAACATGTGTATGTGGTTTCTGTACATAGAACTGTAGTTCATTACATTTTGTATTTGCAAGTTCAATGTATTATTGTGTTGAGTTTCGTTACATACGAATTCGTTAGGGGGTTGCCAGTGACGAGGGGAATGGAACCTCTATCATGAGGAAAGGGTAATTGATAATAAGGTTGGGAGGGGCATGAAAAAGGACTCATTGAAGCGGTTTCAAGTGCTAATGAATGGAATGTAGTTAATGAATTATTTCACCCCCAGCAGTTCGTTGGCTATTGAGCGCTCTGGAATACCACCTATAAAGGGGCTGAAGATCTGGGACAATTTGGCGTTACCCTGTGTAGCTTTATACAGCCTTTGTCAGACTCTGAACATTCCTTTTCTTCGTCAAGGCCCATATTTCTACTCATGATTCTCCATCAAACACCTTTTCTAATTTGAAGTAAAAGAATGATTATTTTCCTTTTTGATGGACACACCTTAAAATAAATTGTAGCTCATCAGCGTTATGCCTCTCTTGTAGCCACATTGAAGTTATAGCTGAAGTTTCACTGCCCTTGTCACATGGTTTATTTTCGAATCTTGTTTGCTGTCTTGTTAAAAGTCGGGGGTTTGGTGGAACTGAAGTATTGAACATATATTTCCTATTGTATTCCAGGCCAAACAGATTTCAGCTATCTTTCCCTCACATGTCTTAACAGGCCAGGTGCAATTCTGGTGTTGCCAACTGCTATCTCCTGTTTGACTAACCAGAACTGATAGCAACTATTCTGCGTGATTGTGAGACTGGGTTTATTACAGAATTATCTTGGTTTACACACTCAAGACTGGAGAAGGAGGAGTCAGAGTGTTTGGTATTATGGCCAACCACTCAAGAGACCTCTCACCAATAATGTAACTCTTCCAAAACGTCTGGTGTATTGGCTCTCTGGGGAAATCATCCTCCTACGTGAAATAAACTATTTTCACTAGCTGATATTGTTTTTTGTTATTTATTCCAGAATACATGTGCCACGTTTTCGTTCGTGGAGACAATTTAGCTGGTGTTGTCATTTCGAATCATGAATACCCCACTCGAGTTGCACACACATTATTGACTAAAGTGAGTATTTTATTTGTTGTTTTCAGGAATAAGGGATTGAGCTAGAACTTTGAAGTAATATAACCGAATATCGTGGCTATTGTAATCTGAGTATGTGGCACAGAAGACGAACATAATCTATTTAGTATGACATCTATTGGCTACAGGGTTGAAGATTATGAGTGGTGTGGTCGTTTCCTCCATTTTCATGTCTCACCAAACAAACAAGGCTTCTGACCAGCCTCGTCTCAACATCTTGCTTTTGCCTAGCTTCTCCATGAGCTCTAGACGTTTTTATTGTCCCAAGGTTGAAGATGAACGGCTATTCCTTCATAGTGCTCCCATTGGTTTTATTGTTCGAGGCAAGCTTATCGAAGTTGTGTTAACGTCGTATTTGACAGCCGGACAAAACAATTTTTGGTAGGCACCACGTATTCTCACCCTGGTCTATTTCGTGCCAAACAAGTCTTTTCGTCTTTCTTTTCCCAATATCTTGTGAGCTACATCAGAATCTGTGTCTTTATGCCCAGGGAATATACGTTCTGTTGCCAGGATTGGAGAGATTTAGATGTAGATGTAGATAGACTTAGATTTAGAAGTATTTTCAAAAAGTATCGCAAATGTTGTGTTTTTCCGAAAGTATTTATTTATTCATTGATATATCGTTTGTCCCCTTCAAAATAAATACTAATTCATGCCAACGTTTATCCTAATCCCTGAATCACTCAATAAAATCTATTTTGTGATGTTCAGCGTCTCCTTCGATACCGTTTTTATCGCCTCTATGTAGCGCCGTTCCATCATGAGCCTCTTCGGTTTGTAGAGCAAAAAAAGAGACACAAGGGCCAGTTCTGGGGATTGCACTGGCCACGATATCATTAGAGTGTTGCGTTTGGCAAAAAATTCAAGCACAAGCAACGATGATTTTGACAAGAATTTTGCAGCGACCAGTCTCTTTCTTAAACCATCGATCAAATGGCATCAACTCCAATCGATGTTTCGTTCACATCTTCCCGGCCTCTCATAATATTTTGTTCCGCTTATGAAGGTTGCTTTAGTCCTAGGTAGCTACACCACATGCCAAAGTCAGCATTTGGCGTGCATACACACCCTTAATTTTATTTTTCAAGCGAAATTTGATAAAGATTAGGCAACAGGCGAAAATTGAAGACTGGCCAAAACATGTCTAACCAAAATAGTTGTCAAAAATGAACTAAACATTCAAAATCACCAAGTTTGTCTGCGTGAATGAGGTACATGAGCACTTCGATAACGCCTCAGAAATGTTGAAAATCGAACGTACATAGCCTGCGTAAATTCTCTTTACATTCGTATGCTGTCATGTAATTGAACGTTAGCACACTGGCATTGTCTAGATTTTACTAAGCCAGGCTACAAGATGGTTTTGATGTAAAACGGCACCTAATACCTGTTCGTTCCCCACTTCATCACCTTTGTGAAGAGGAGAAAACATGGGCATGCCAAATTCCGCAACACACAATTGCTGTAGAGGTCAGCAGGTTGTATTAAGATATTTCCACAAGATTCAGAAGGCACTAGTGCAAAATAGTAATGCAACTCTCGTACATATGCACTTAACCTGAACCCTTAGGAGGTGTAAGCTTGTACACCACTGTTCTGGCCATGTAAGCTTTGATGGATTACCTAGAAGAAAACGGTATCCAAGGAGGCAGAGCCAAGCAAGACAAGCCCCATTCTACTGACCTTCCTGTAGCTCCTTAATCATACTCATTTGGATACAAAAATGTAACGTTTCTTTTCGCAGGTGCTCGACGATTTTGCTGCCAAGGTTCCTGGTAATGTTTGGGCAACGGCCACTGAGTCCTCCATCAACTTCGTCGACCTGCCAGTTTACTTATCAAGGTATCAAAATCCACAAGAAGCGGACTCTATGACTAAAATTCAATCAGAATTGGACGAAACAAAAATTATTTTGGTGAGTAATAAACGTTTGTTCTCAATAGATTTTATTTTGGGTGATGAATAGTTAACAGATTCTAACTGTGTTATACAATCAGTGAAATAAGAAGATGATGCACTGTATCTAATGGTAATGTTGTTGAGATGAGTAAACAGTGTTTGTATGCACTAGAATTGAACTCATCTCTATTGGGAACGTCGGTGCCAGCATATCAACATATCGTGTTATGTATTCAACACTTTCGTTGCTGATACAACCAACTTTCGTTATGAGCGAAGGATTACTTTGTATCGTAGCCATTTTCTGAAGCTTTCCAACAATTGTTTCATTTCACTCTTCCCCCTTTTTTCAGCACAACACTATTGGCGCTGTCCTCGAGCGCGGGGAAAAACTTGATGACCTCATCTTCAAGTCTGAAAGCCTGTCGTTGCAGTCAAAAGCTTTTTACAAAACTGCTCGAAAAACGAATTCCTGCTGCAGTTACGTCGGTTGAACTACAGCGCATCTTACAGACCCGCCCCTCCCTCCTCTTATTTTGTTCCGCTGCGGATTATTAAATGAAATATTACACTATAAACGTGAAAGTAAAACAAGAATATTTATTATTAATATGCGACAAGTTGAATAATATTAATATTAAATATTTAAGTAATAATATTCTGAAAAGAAAAATAAATTGTGGCAAGAATTGTATTAATGTTATTGTGGTGGTTATTGGAGCAAGACAAACTGTTTTTCCCCCCTTACTGATTGATTAAGTTACTCATTCGAATCATATACTTGGTGACGATAAACATTTTTTAGTTTAACCGCTGAAGTGTTAATTAATAGAAAAAGATATTTTCTGTTATTTTGTTAAAGATTTATATTGCGTTTAACAAATTGTACTCAGGGAAACTTTCGTGTTGTCCGTAATTTGAGTTGCTGAGATTGTATAATTTGCAGTAGTTTTCACAATAATTAATTTGATCGTTTTAATCACGCGTTCAACCAGGTGGCAGTCGCATTATTTCAGTGTGGCACAGGGCAATTTGAACCCTAGTTTTCAGAATTTGTGAAACTGGATGTACTAACCCTGAATAGTCTTAGTTTATGTGGCAACGTTCCATGAGAAGTATCGACTTCTTGTTTCGTCGTTAGTTGACATAGACATAGATTTTAAAAAAAATTTTTTTTTGAACCTGCTTGCGAGTACAGTCGAAGGGAATTCCATTGACGAACACTCCAATTTCCAAACAATGCACACAACCAGTTCGAAAAAACACACTGAGAACGCCTTGAGTACACAGTGTGTTAGCACTACAGTTACAAAAACAGGAAAACATCAGTGGTTGTAGAGCACTTGGGAATTTGTAACATATTGCTGTGCGTGTGTACTAACGAAGAGAGACTTGTGTAATGCCCGTGTTGTTCTGTCGATCTACCTAATGATAAATCACATCACATGCAGCTGACTACAGATTCATACTTCACAGACGTTAGGTGATCTGGCAGTCTCTGGCTTGAAACTCCTTAAACTGTTTTCGTGGGGCAATAAGTGGGGGAGGGTTGCCAATAACTGGTCGATAGTTTTTGTAGCAGCTTCGGTGAAGACTGTTCAATCCTGGAATGTCTTTTGGCAGACTCTTTCTCCTTGACCTTATAAGTTCTCAGGCTGTACTATCTTATCATTGACAAATCATGGGTGTGGCAGATAATACAGGAAATTGCAGTGTTTGGTTTGTTGTGGTACATCATTCTACCCTTCACGAAATACCTGCCCTCCAGGTGCTCCTTACAGTTGCAGTTCCTGGGAAGCGCAGTGCATAGATTGAACTGGGGAAGAATGCTCAATTGGTCAACCCTTGCTGTAGTGTTCAAGGAAGGTTTTTAAAGGCGGAGTTGGTTGATGTTTGCTTTGGTTAAGTATGATGTATCCTTGGACTTTGCAAATGCGTTGGCCTCTTGCAATGTGCCAACGTATCAACAAGTGTCAAATGAGAAACTCATTCACTTCAGGGTTGTATTTCTCATAATAACTGTCTGTCTCATCTCAGGCACCCCTGTACCATTACTTTGTGATGTGCGGGAGAGAGCAGATA
The DNA here is from genome assembly GCA_020466155.1 of Pachypeltis micranthus. Classification (NCBI taxonomy): domain Eukaryota; kingdom Metazoa; phylum Arthropoda; class Insecta; order Hemiptera; family Miridae; genus Pachypeltis; species Pachypeltis micranthus. The sequence goes on along the minus strand of CM035770.1, from coordinate 50,535,073 downwards.
CTTCTGAATATCACTGGAACACAGGGGGCCACTACAAATAGAGAACTGTGTGGGAACAATCACAGACAGCAATGGACACCTTGAGACAGTCATTTGGCTCAAACTGATACCAATGTTATTCTGAACATAATTATGCATAGCCTGACTCCTATTGAAGGTTGCTTCAGTGATTGGGTATGGTTCAGAGTTCTGAATCGTTGTAATTCTTATTCAAGTCTCCCATCTTTTGTGACAAAATGGTGTTAAGTTGCGAATTCCCACGTGCTCATGCATTCCAAGAAAAGAAGTGAGGATCCGCTAAATAATGAGCTACGATTCCATCAGACAGATTCTTCGGCTTCGAGATTTGTTGACAATTTATGAAGATAAAATTTCGAGTGATGTGAGGCTCTCTAATGTCTTTTTTTCTCTTCAACTGGCCTTAACCGCTTTATTTTATTATTTTAAATGCATTCATTAAATCTGCAATCGGGTTTTGTGAGAGGTTCACTCAAACTCTCAAAGGTCCATTCATTGAAGTCGTTTGCTTCAGAAGAATAAAAATAAATAGATGAGGGAGTTTACGTCTGACTCCTATTGAAGGTTCAGTGGTCGTGGGTCCAGAGGGAAGCTCCATTTTCCGAGGAAACTAATATCTGTTCAGAGCTTGGGGTCGCTGTTATTTTTCTCTTAAGTCAGCAGCTCTCCCTCGTAACAACAGAGCGATTTGTGTCAGTACATCTGTGTTTCAGGTTCCTAAAATTGACTGAACACTAATAGTGAAACTATTAACTCAGCACCTTTCTCCATCCATGCAGGAGTGCAGAATAATAAAATATTTGGAGTGTATGGGTTACGAGTATAAGGCTGGTATAATATTTCATCGAGAAAATACTGTACTAAGCAATAATCCTCCACAGTCAGGAGAACTATCATTATGCTAGAGAAATCACTCAACATTAAGCTGCCAATTTCATAAAACCGAAAATGGTTAGTTTTTGTGATGTTACTGTCAACCTGATGTGCTTGCTAAATTTTTAAATTGCGTGATTAGCTTCTGCGCTGGGAGTTTTAATACAGATTATCAGTGTCCCAGAACTAGACTGTAAATGAGATGTATTGCTTTGGAATTCGAATAGTCGAAAAGGTTGAAAGTAAATCTTCATCAAATTCGCGTTACAAACTGGAGACCATTCAGCCTGAACGTGACCAGTCGGGAGTGTACACTTATTTGGAGCTTGCTTGGAACAGTGATGCGCCGTGAACATCAGGAAGTCGGGTTATTAGTAGTGAGACACATTCAGTCACACTAACAGCATTCTCTTCCAAAACACCACTGATAAGTGTCTGGCATTTGGACATCACTAAACTGTTTACTCAAGTGCTGTTCCCAGTTATTACATTTCGATACCTTGAAAGAATACAAACCATGACTAAAGTTAACGTACCTGTTAGGTGAGTCCGTCTCTTCTGGATGGTGAGTGGAACTAACCCAATTACTTTAGTACAAACGATAACCTTGACCCGACTTTCAGTGCCATTAAACTCTGCCTCCCCATTGAACTGCTGTGGATTAACTCTAACTACTTGTGGTTCTGTTCTTTAAACCAAGTGATACAACACGGAAGAACCTGTTAAATTTTCGAATGTACATTCCTATTTTTGCCCAATTTCGTCTTGTGAAAATTTCGCTGTTTGTACTTGACATTTATGAGGCCTAGTTATACGATGTTTGACCAAAATCTGTGAATGTATATCCGTTCTTCTTGCCCTTTATGAAATCTTCCCCTGGTATCAGTCCCTAGCTACTCTCATATTAGTATTGAAGTTATGACACAATGCTGCACTCACCCGCTCAGTATACACCATACTCAGACCAGTGGTGGTAAGGCAGGTTGTCATTTAGCCATTTTCTCGGTCCAGAGCCATTTACCATGTGTTTCCACCCAGAGGTATGTATGAATGGGAATCTGTATCGTGTGGGAGTAGTTATTATTTTGGTTCCCCACCTCATCTAGTTGGGTGGCTAGTTTCAAAGGAAAAGATCAACTATGGCCAAACTTCTTTTCAAACTGGATGTAACGGCTATAAGCTTGCTTAGTAGCAGTCAATCCTGGAGAGTTTGGGATGATTTGCTCACTGGTGTAGGAAGTACTGTGGAGCAGTATGTGGTTTCTTCTTCCTCCCACCCTGGAAGCGCAAGATGTGCAGGAGGCACATGGCATGCAGGATGTCCTGTAGGGAACAGGTTTGTCCAGTGGTCTGGCTCAACCCACTTTCTCCTGAAATGTTCGCAGATGTTGGAAAAAACTCATTCGTCTATCGTCCAGTTTGGCTCCGGCTGATGCGGATTTCAATCTCACTCTCCAAATTATTTAATGTCTTTTCATCTAGAGTTTTTGTTCAGTGGAGAGGTCTATTCAGAGTTTGGCATACACACCCCAAGCGTTCTAGCTAATTGCTCATAACGAGGCAAACCTTGAATTGACAGTCCCTTTGAGGGGCTGGAGGTGTTGGCTGAAATGACAGTTGGGTATAAGCTGGGTTTTTTCCTCAGCCATATACTCAGATCCTTGAACGATGGTTTGGAGCACTTGATGGGTGTTTGCTTAGATTTGGTGGATCAACTGCTCACAGATCAGCACAGGCAGGTGGTCTACATAGGTATGGCTCGTAGCCAGTCTCTATGACCCTCCTGCAAAGACCTTCTAAGAAGGCATTCCTGAGTGCTGATCCAAGGACTGAGCCCAGTAGGTACCCCTTCTCAGTCGCTCTCTAGACAGAGTCATGCCTGTATTCGATCGTAGCACTAATATCTGTCAGGTAACTTCTGACAAGCACTACCTTTAAGCTCATTGAGGAGTGCTAGCCATCGGAGGTTGTCATATGCTGCCCCGATGTCAAGCAGAACTGACTTTGCCAGTGCCTCCAGGGAAACATTGCGAATTTCAACAATGACACCCTGCTTGGACCTTCCTTCAGGGTGTTGCAGCCAAAAACTCTTTCGAGGGACTTCAAAATCAAGATCTCTTAATTGCTTGAAGTCGCCTATCTTTCGAAGCGCAAATACATTAGCAAGGCCGCTAAGCTTTCCTTTACATATTGCTTTCTATCTATGGTCCTGGAGGTTCGTTAGATTCTATGGTCGTGAAGGCCCTAGTGAGGTCGCCCGTTGTCCACAATGTAAAGTCTGGCTTGTTTGAGGGTTCCATAATCAACTTCCGTGCCAGCCTCTCGGCGAACATAACTGTCCAGAAAATACGCATCCTCAATTTCTTTTGCGTCGCTTAAGAGCAGACATGGGAAGCGTCGTCGAGGGGCTTCAACGCATTCTTCAATATCGCGTTTGAGTTGAGAAAACGTCATAATGGCTTCTTCGGAAAATAGAAAAGTACATACTGTGAAGTTCTGAAAAGTTCTTTATGGAATTTGAATGGGTTAACATACCAACGGCTCACTTCAAGAAAACAGGGCTGATTCCTTGAGGGGGTCCATTCTGTTTGGATAAGGCCCAATTGTCTTATTGCTGATGCAATAGCGGTATAAATTGATACAACCAAAGTAAGAACAGTCTCATCTTGATTACTGTAAGGTTGTAGTTCTTGGCTGCCCTCATACATCTTTCATGTTGGGCTTGTGCTCGCCCACATATTGTAACATCGTTCAGGTAGACAAATGTATCTTCCAGTCCGTTGCCTGAATAACATCGTCAATTTTTCGTTGGAATGTGGTTACACTATTTACACACAAGATGGAATTCAATTAAATTCTTATGGTTTGCCATTTGCATCGAAAACTGGGTGAGTGGTGTTTTCATCAGATATTTCCACCTGATAGGTCGATGGCAGTAATTTCGTATCCAGTTACCTTTTCAACGGTCTAAGCAATCTTATGATGGGAATGCATGACTTTATTGATCGTTTGTGAATAGTCGATTACTCTAGCTCTCTTATGATTAGCACTTGATACAAAATGAACTAGAGCGCACTAGGGTGACCGACTTTTTGCAATGATTCCATCCTTAAGCATTTTCTGGATTTCAGCTTTGCTGAATTTAGTGTCACTATCTGAGTGTCTTCGTGATTTGAATGCGATAGGTTTGCAGTTTTTCTTGAGCCTTCCTTTTCATCCCATCAATTTTAGCTGGAGGGATAAATGTGATAGCGAATCTCCGATTCCTCTGTCGCCCAGCTGTTATGTTGCCCACTGGGATGCTGACGCTGAACTAATGTATTGTCTAGTGCCCTTAATGATCAGCCTGAGCCACAGTCCAACTCAGTGGTCGATAGGCGTTGTCTAATCAAGAATAATCATCAGGTGATCGCAATGCAATGTAGCATTGACCTCTGATAGAGAAACTAATCAGGATTTTACAGTGGCAGTCTTGAAAGCTAACTTGGTCTTCTTCTGTGAGATGGGAGGATTTCGTCTGGATCGTGGCGATGCTCTGGCTTGAGCTGTTGGAGTGAGACCCACTACCATCCCTCATGGTGTATTTTGAAACCCCATTAATCACTGGATTTGGCTCCACATACTACAGTTACCGCTCTAATGTACGAGCTTGGGTACAGGTCTCTTCCATCGATAGAATCACATTCTCGAAGAGCCGCCGTCGGAAGAAGCTCGCGTTGAAACGAATCGACACCAATTGGCCCCATAAACTTTTACACAGTCTGCACTTGAAATGCGCGGTACCTTGACGTAACGATCAATCGACTCGTTTGGTAATTGTTTGCAAATGAAGAGAACATGCTGAGCAAACACTTCATTACTGGTTTGACGAAAACATCTCTAAGAATAGGAATACGCTTACGCGCTCGTAGACTGCAAATGAAATGTAGTTGACCAGAAGTCGGCACTTCTCGCCATCGTTGCCATAGTCGCTTCTAGCGAAGTTCTAAAAACGTTTATACCCAAGAAGCTACTACGCGAAGGAACTCGGAGAATCTGGGTCGATGTCTGGAACGTTAGGGGCCAGGAGCCTGTTTCGAAACGAGAAAAGGATTTTGCGGATTAAGTCGGAATGAACGTGCTCATTGAAAACACTCTGTTTAATACTCAAAATCGTCTGCATCTCGTTAAAACGAAATGAGTTAAGAAAAGGGGAAAATAAAGGTTGTTAAGTTAAATAAAATCAGTCAGATGTAGAAGGTACAACAAAATTCCTCATCTTGCAACATGACCATTAGACGAAGAATGCAGAATATGGAAAGCGTCTCATGATTGTGGCGAGGACTTTCAAGCGCAGGTTGCATTACATTAATTATCTCTCGAAGTAGGGCTACAGGAGCCTCTTAAGACACCCCCATCCCTCGAAAGCCCCATACTGCTCGGAAGACGGCCAAGTGCCATGACGCAACCTCTACTTCTCCCCAGTCCTCCAACTTCACTTTCACCAGCCTGTTCCCGCTCGACCGTGAAAATGAGCTTTTATTTCACGTCCGCCGAGTAAACAACGAAACGTTGAGTCATCATATGATCGCTCCGATTACGTGAGTCCAAGTCTCTTTACGTAGTGCCGGAGCAAGACTCGTCTTGAAAAGCCCTGAGCACAAAAAACCTTATTGAAGGAAAGGTATGCAATCTGGTGCACAGTTCTTGATTGAAAGTTTCAGTTTCTACAGTTAAGATACTAAAGAGAAGTTACGTGACAAACGAAGAATGAGGAAATACAAATTACAACGTCTAGTTATAATGTTTTCTCCATCACCAAGCCAAGATATAGCCACAGTGATTTGAATTAATTCTATCTCGCGAGTTTCTGTGGCCACTGATACTTGGCCAGAAAACAGTAGAGGGCGAGTGGCGCTCCCGTTTCGACCTTCACCCAGAGTCGCGAGTGTCTTTTCGCTCTTATGTCTTCTTCCGTTTCAGATCTTTTCTATTTTCTCCATTATTTTCTGTAAATCATTCCACCTAAAATTAAACTCATTGTGCCAATACAACACTAAAAAATACTTTCCAAATCGAGAGATTACATAGACATTCATGATCAAGACAACTGAACATTTATATCATGATATCAAACTGGGCTCTGATCATATTCAGAAATAACTTGATAGCCTCTCTCTTTCTCTCCAGCCTTGCTTCCAAGGGGTATGGATCCTGGAAGAGGAGAGAGGTAAACCCTATCTTTCAAAGAGCCTGGCAGACCTTGCAAGAGGAGTAGTAGTTAGAGATTGGAAGGCCCTAGGGCTAATTGAGTAGATCCAGCGATGACTGAAGCATCAATATGACAACACATGACAGGTGATGTGAACCTCACCCTGATGGTGACTGAGCATGAACTTTTTAATGTCTACCTCATGGCATGGAGAAGACGCATATATTGTAATAACATTGAGAATCAGGCAAAGCACTTGCCCTTAGTATACGATTACATCTATTGCAAAGGGGAGTCTCAACAATCGCGTTAGGAATGTCTGGTCTGACACAGTGACAATGGCCATGCTGCACAGCACACACAGCTGAAACAAATTCCACTTTCCTCGATTAGGTGTTCTGAAATACAAATCTAGAAGAAATCATCGGACAGATAACGAAGAGGCTACGAGCGCAAGTACTCCAAATTAAAAGAAGTTGGTGAAAATAATCAAAATGAAGTCCCACTTACGGCTCTCAGTCACAAATGAGAATATTTCGGAAAAAATAGAGAGCATAGCATGATTCAAATGCCTGGTAAGTGGGCCCATACCAAAAGGACTTACAGACCCTTCAGGACAAGACGACAATAGACGAGGAGACGATGCTTTTGAATATCTCATGAGATTTTCCAACCAATCCCATGGGACACATTCTGTGGCTTGGAAAGTTTTGTCAGGGCCCAGTGTGGACTGTGGACGGCGACGGACGCCTCTTGATACGTTGACGCATTGCTCGTTGCTACGTTACAAGAATTAGGGTAGAGGTTGCGATATATTCGGTCAGACTGTAGCCTCCTGCCCAACGAGACGGCGAGCTCAAAAAGTGGGAGGACGAGTTGTCAGGTACCTACTCGTCTTGGTTCAGTCGGCGATTAATCGTCAACACCCGTGTGTCCAGTTAGAGTTAGCAGAGAAGTTTTGAATGCGCGTACGCTGCTAAGCCATCGAACCGGCGTCGACACAATTAAGAAACAACGAGCTTTCGGGTGAGTGGCGGCAGTTAGATAATTGAGGAAGATTTGGAAATAGTGAGAGCGTCCCGAAGTCGACAGCTCGCAGAACGTGTTTTATTACTTCGCTGTTCAATTTCAGACCTGGAACGATTTTCTTGCCCAATCATGTATGCAGAAAGCTGTTTACCATCCAAAAGTGCAAATGGATTGTGTTTTATATCAAAAGGCGATGTAATAATGACGTAAGATACGACTTTTCCCTGGCATTGAGAGCCTCAACAAGGAGCAGTTTAAGAACTGACGCGCATACCTATTGAACGGATGGAATTGAAGTAACAACATTGAGAAGATTGTAGGAGCCCAGGGGGGCACGGGAGATGTAAAACCTTTGCTGATTGCCAAATGGCTTGCAGAATTTAGGTTTCTCGAATATGCCCTTGCTAGAGGTACTACAGTAATTATAATGAAGGGGCAGCCAGCAATCTTAGAGATACTAACGACCAATTCCAAGAGATGCGCTGAAGGGCAGGGGAGACGATTTGACTAAACTCATTCTGTTATTCGCTGCCCTTGAGAGTACCACCTGCTTCCTTTAGAAGCAATCGGCTAGTGTCTACAGGACACTAAAAAAAAGAGAAGTAGCCACTGTTCGGTCACTCAGTAAAAGTAGCGTCCGTGTTTTAAAAGGTGGCTGCTATCCATAAACGACTGAGTGAGCGTTATCTATGAAAGGAATTTATCGCCCTCTGGTGACCTGCTAGACACCCTTAAGTGTGTGGAGGCGGAGCAGCCAACTGTGTGCGTGGCGCAACATTGACTGAGAGCCACTGGTAGAGCTTTGGGTCGCCGACGTCGGAATGGACAGGTTGTCGGAGGTCGGTGAAACTGAAATGGTGAAGTCGGTTTTCAGCAACAGAATGATTCTGGAATGTTCTTCATGAGTGCAGCTAATTTCATGTTGGAAGACTGTGCATGGTTTCATCCCCACGAGTTTTTGGCTGGCGTTCATTCCCGCACGTTTTAAAGCGACCCAAAGTCTCACTTAGCTCATTAAAAACGCCTTCGTCGTACTTTCGACGGTTCAGGTAATTGGAGAACAGAGATAGATTCTCTTCTATGGAAAAAATATGAAAGAAAAGTTTCATAAACGAACGGTGTAGTAGCGTGACCTACAAGCAGGTTCTTCAATTTTAGGCATCTCATCCGATAAGTCTGAACGCAGAAGATTTGAGTTCTTCCATTCATGTGTTAGCATTTGGGCATGTGTTTTGGGTTACTGATACCCATGCGGTGCTTGCGGCTGATTGCTGTTGTTATTTCCACCTATGCGGCATCTGCGCTATGAGCCCCTCAAAGAGAGAAAGTTGGGCCTGGAAATGAAGTTTCCATAACCTGTCAGGAACTGTATCGTCTAACGGCCAGGCTCAACTCCCTTACTGGTATCTAAAATTTGGCTCTTTCAGGCACACTTTATTGATGACTAATATCTAATGTGTCCAACTTGGACTGTGGTAGTAGGTTTTCTATGCTTTAATATATAAATAGAACATATTTCATCATGCCTGTAGTGGGGGACTTTCCACCTTACTGGCTTCATTAAGCGCTCTCACTTTCTTGATGTTTTAGGTAAAAAATACACAAACTTGTCTTCCACACACACAAGTTGAATGAAGTGAAAAGATGAAGAGCTTGCTGCTCTTGGCAGCCCTGTTGGAGGTCTGTCCAATCTTTGGCCAGCTGAGACGTAAGTACTCGTTCCCAAATTCTGTGGAAACAATTTTTGTACCTAACTGCTTTGGTTTCGCAAAAGTTCGGAATGATGCGCACATTAGCATGGTGTTGAACCAAATCAGCTCAAATTTGATACCCGATTTGAAGATCAGAAGATTATAACTACCATAGCGATCAAAACACCAAATCTTTTTTCTCAAAAACGGCTATAACAATTTTGATCAAATTGTTTGATTGCACAGACCACAATTGACGTAAAGGTGCTATAAAATGTTCATCTCTGGAAAAATCACGAGAGCAGCTCAATAAAATATTAAATAGTTCGACAAACTAGATTTTAGTACTTTGCGCGCGTATTTTCGTAACGAGATATTTCCCCGTAAATCCAGCTTCTCACGAAGTCCTGCTCGTAGTAGTGGGTACCTTCACGATGAAAGTTGAGATAATTAGGAGCAACCCGAAAAATACCAGAGCTCAAGCAACCGTCGTTTCGTTGACTACACCTTTTCCCTGCGTTTACCATTTAAGTTCAGAGCGATAAACACAAATGTTCTAAAGCAATCGAGTTGACAACCCCCTCCGGAGCATTAAGTACTACCAGGTTCTCGCTATAGGCCGTTAAGTTCTATCAGACTCAAATAAACTAAGTGGAAATCACATTGGATTAGTTTAAGGAGCAGTGAACATTGTTGAACGTACGAGGGGCTAAGGAAAAAATTAGAAAAGGTTCCCGTATTGCAGTTGGCGTTCTCGCTGTACATCAAACCACACTGATTTTTATTTTTCCTAAACATTTTTGTTGAATTCCCCTATGCTTTTTTTTGAACGCTTTACTGGTTTCTTGAATGCGCATTCAGCTTTTTTTATTCAAAATTGTCTACAAATCTATAACCGATTTTTAAGCTGAAATTTTGCCGGGACTTTTTTCTACGAGGTATTAATTTAGCCAACTTCCCGAAGGTTTCTGTTTATTGGGTGAGACGAGCCGGCTCCTCCTCCTCATCGCTGTATGTACCTTTCGCCCCGTACCATCGTTTCTGATAAATTCCCGAGTTTATTCTAACGACTACGAGCTGAACCCTTCGTTAAAGTCTCTCCTGCTTTCTCTCCCAAATTCCATTTTCGTTTTCACAATGGGAACTCATTATGAATCAATTAATGAATTACCGCCAAACCGGCGCCGTACGCTAACACCATCTAATATTTACTCTCTCTCCAGCAATTATGAATTTTTTCACTTTTGCCATTTTAAATGAACTAACGAACGAAGCTAACGAATCTCATTGGGCAGCGTGTAGCAAAATTCACGAGGAATTAATTAATGTGAGGGTTAAGATGGTGAAAGGTACGCACTGCGAATCTCGGCGTTCGACTCGAGCCCGCTGTCCTCGGACGTTTTAAAAGTAATGCTCGTAAACAGCTGAGAGACCTACTTCGCTCCTGGCCTTGTGGAAATATTAAACTGTTGCGTAGGGGTAAGAACTGGCGCGAGGATGGCTGTAAACTCGAACGAGGAGTAGAAAATAAATCAGAGGCCACAATGATGCGTTTCTGACTCGAATTCTTTCGAAAAAGTTCCAAAAAGTGAAGGACTTCCACCAAAGTAATTTCAACGGTGGCCAATATTCATTTCACACGCGCAGATACCTCACATTCATTTTAGAATGCACTTGTAAATCGCCGATAAACCACAAAATTCAGATAAAAATTAGAGATCAGATAAAGATTCATCTTTTTTGGGGTACAGCGAGAACGCCAACTGCAATACGGGAACCTTTTCTAGCATTAGATGTAAGTAACATTTTGAGGAAAACCGCGGCTGCAAAGAGACAGAAGGGGCCGTTCAGATCAGGCGTTGCCAAGCCCGCATCGCACTCTCTCTTGAAAGGGCCGATTCCAGAAATGAGTGTTTGAGTAAACGCTCATGTTCAACACAATGAGACGGGCCCAATGTCATTAGAAAATAGTGCATTATCGATTTACTCAAGAAAGTGGATGTGGTAGGAGATATGTAAGGGGACGAATTATTTGCTGCCTTATGGAGGATCTTCCAGATTGCCAGATCTTCCATTTACACATGCAGATCAACATAGTCGTAAACCTATTGTTACGGGCACGATTGGAATCTGTGGGGACTGTGGAATGAGATAGCGGGTCCATGGCTAGGAGCGTCTACGCAGTCTGTCTTCTAAAAACTACCGAGCGCAGCGGACCTAGCTTGTAGAATTTTATTTCTGGACAACAAAGGAGCCTTATAGTACTATTCGACCAAGAAACTGACTTATACACACTATCAACTCAACAAGGCGATACAACTTCATAGCTGGCTACCTCCCAGGTACAGACGGGTCTTTTGGAGTTTCAGCACTTCATTTTGAGAATTCCAGACTGGTTCGAGATTGGTTAGCATACTGTGGGTTCAATTAGTGTTGTTCCACTCACTAGTCTCGCCAGTCTCTGTCGGATGTTGAACGCTTATTTAATTTGAAGAATGCAGCCAATTCATATGGTCTCATATCTGCCCACTGGTTTCATGTTCCTCTCGACAAAACCAGATTTCGACAAATGCTCGACATTCTCTCTGCGTCAATGAACTGCCCTTACAATGACCCACTTCTTATCTGTCTGCGTACCCATCTTTTATCAACCTGACTTATCTCCTAGCAATCTATGCCCATATTTTGTTCCCCAGAACTGTTCCGTTGAACGGAAATATAAGCGAAAGTGGATCGGAAAATGTTGTTGAAACACATTAGTTATAGATGTTTAATTCTCTCAAAAACGGTTCTAAGGATTTCAACCAAACATACAGGGTGCTCTCAACTAACTAGTACCTACATTTTATCATGCATAAATGTTTTCATAGAAATGCGTTGAACGATGATAGGGCGCTCGTATACATAGCAGGTCGTCGATTTTACGGGGGTGGCGAGGTTTTGTGCTTGCACAGACGGAACTTCAAATAACAGTGTTGGACGCTCGTAGAGTGGAAGTAGGCAACGCCACAGTGGCAGTATTTACCATGGGCTGGTGTAAAGAAAGTGCTGAGGGGATGCGTCAGCTGGGTCTCTCATAGTTTGAGGTATCACCACTCGTCTATTGCGGATCTTATCAAAACTGGTGGGCGTTTTACCGTGAAATATTCTCTCCTCTGTTTCTTCTTGCTCCCAAACCTTCCAGAGCTGCCGTAGGGTAGTCTGAACACTTTCTCCATTTAATTTATTTTATTTTATTTTATTTTTTTGGTGCCACCTTTCCAATTACAATACTCTTCGTTCAACAACAAAAAATGTACATGCATGTGATTCTGGGCTCTGAAATCCACCTTAGTATCCACAATTACCACAAAGGCCTCCCATGTGACTGCTGATCATGACACTTTATACAACTCGTATGAGTCCTCAGAATACTTTTCATATGATTAAGTGACACTATCATGTATCTAATGGCAGGACATGTAACTCTCCATCATTAAATGATCGGAAGGCATCATCTCATTTCACAAAGCTAGAGAGTCACAACATGCATATGGCAAGAAGTGGTCAATATCTCTTCCAAGCTCCACACACATGATGCTCCAGAGTAGCAGGACTTGCTCACTTTGCTCCAGTTCGACCAGTCAGTGGAGTTATGAGCAGCTGAAAACTCAGAAAATCATCAATCACAGTCATAATGACACACAAAACCACTTTGTTAAAATCTGTTACAAAAGCTGTTCACTACCTTAGCCATGTACATAATTACTACCAACAACTCGGAGGAATTTGATGGTACACGACCTGCGTCAATCTGTGAGCCTCTGTGTTCCAGAAGGAGAAAAGGGATCCTGAACATGGAACCAAGTCAACGGCCAACAATTTCGTTTCATTGCACGTTCCACTTGTTTTAGTGCGCTCTGTCTGCAATCTGTTGCATGAGCCCATCACTCGTTATTGCACTTTTGTTACGATTCATACGGTTTCATCCATTGAAGCTAACTTAATTTTTCATCTTTACCAGAGTTGGACGAGACACTGTCCCGAATGGGGCTTTTGCTGAAAAACAGGATCACCCAAAGAACATACGACAGAACACGGCGGAAAGAAATATGTTATGGTAATAGTCTAAATGTCCATTTTTACCTTCTTTGTAAAATGGAAAGGAAAGTTAGCTTTAAAATGCTTTTGGTTGAAGTTTAATTATGTAAAAAATGTTTGAATTTTCTTCAAATCTGTAGGTTTCAAGGGTCCAAAAAACCACAGTTGTAGAAATGATCTTTTGTGTTTGCTAGAATCCTGAATATAAGCATATTGTGGAGCGTCAAACCTCTGCCAACCAGGCTGCGAACTGGCCAGACCTAGCAACCTCAGACTTCTTGTCCCTTTTGAGGAGCGAGATTCTGCGGTTTGCACAGCAGGTGTGTAGAGTTAAAGGTTATTAGAATCCTCACCTGCAGAGTCTCGCGAAGAGGGCTGTTTCTGGCTGTGGCGTTTCTGTGGTCGTATCTGTACTGTATTTTTCCGAAAGTTGAGAACCAAACTCTCGAATCTGGTCCCTGCAAGTGGTCATGGGGCAGCTAAAAGATTGAGGTGGGTAGAGTACCAGCGTGTACAGAAGTTGATGACTGATATAACTCTCTTTGAACTCTGTTGATAAAGAAACAGACCCGCATACAGAAGGTATGGAAGAGGTATTTGGGTCGAGTAGTAGCTGTGGTGCTGGGCATGAAAAAGTTGTGCCTACCTTTCAGAACTTTATGGCGCCGATCCCACCCACTTCTCGGAAGCGTGCTTGGTGTCCCCTGCTCCCTCTAGGGAATCCTTGGCCAGCGTTATACCTTCCTCAGTACTCAACCACTCTGATTCAGCAGGACCTGATAGAACTTTACCTCACAAATGGAATAAAGCCTCTACGGCTTTAGAGCTGCTGGTTATAAACCTACTCCATGACATGACCTGTATTTCTACCCAAAAATGGTGTAGATGGGTAGGGAGTTACCGAAGAATTTTGGTGTCTTCCATCACTTCCAAAAGATGCGACTCTAGGTGATTGATGACGTCTAGAGTACATTCTGGCCAGTGGATAGTGTTGCAAGAACGTTACGATTCTACAAGCAGTGCAGTCTCCAGCCTGTTAGAAAAATATGGTTGACACCGTGAGCCACCACCCCTTTTCCAGTAGTGTGGGGGCTCCTGGTCAACACATTGGTTGAGAGCACTGTCGTCCTCCTCCATGGGCACCAAAAAGGGCTTGCAGATAACCCTAGAAAGGCTTATAAGGCAGCTAATCATGTGTGGATTGGGGCTAAATCTTGAGAAGTGTGGCTCTGGAAGTGTGGAATTCTGGGTATTTACTTAGCACTTCGGGGTATTTACCAAAATTGTGCTCAGAGCTACCTCAGGTGAATTGAGTGATGCCAATATTGTGATGTTACTCAGCAGTCTGATCAACGTTCCGTTCCAGATGTGAACCTTTTATGTAAATGTAAAGGAATTATACTTGTACACTAGCTTGTGGAAATGTTGATGGTGTGACTAAGTGGGTCTCTACCTAAATCTACGGTTATTAAATGACCCATTGTTTTCCTCAAATTGTGCATAATTATTGCATTTTCACGTACTAGTCATCTAAGAGTCATGATTTCAGATCTCGTTGGGTGTTTTCCGGCTGATAGAGCTCTAATGAAAGGCCCTCAGTCTCCAACTGAAGTCCAAACCCAGTTTCTTCTCTACACCAGGTAATAAACAGTTTCTTTCGAAATGTGTTCCAGGAAGTTTCAATACATTTTGTCTGTTTGATGAATGTATTGCACCACAGTATTGTGGTACATGACTGACCTGGAAAAGATTTTGTGATCTGTATGAAGTACATTGTGAGCGGAGAGAGACAACTTAAACCTTTCCAGTGAACCAATCTTGACGACTGGGTGGATACTAACTTCCCTTTGATGGTCCCTTGAAGATATCGGTAGACTCCCTTTACATGGCTGCATTAGGGTCCACGTTAAATCTACTCAGATCCTTCACTAGAAAGGATATGTCCGGTCTTTTGCAGAGGGCTGCGTACACGAGAGACCTCATTGAGCTTCAGTCCTTGAATTGGAGCTATCATTTTTAGACCCATACTTCATCCAAGCACCTTGTGTAAGTCGAACACGCCAAATTTACACAGATTCTTCTGTACACATTCTAGTTGATACTTATTGTTCTAGTCGATGAATCCTTCTCAATTTGCATGCCAAGACAGTAATTAGCTGGTCCAACGTATTTTATCTCCAACTTTCCATAAATTCTCATTTTTATTTTGCACTTGATACTGTCATTGCTTAAAAAGTTCATAAAGGGCAAGCACAAACACTGTACCTGACATGTGCTAATAAACAGAAGAATACAATTTTGTCCACACCACAATCGACTCATTTGTTTTAGTCCGTTGACTGATTTCTTCACTCTGCAAATTAAATTTGGATTTGATTTCATCATGTTCAGTGACCTACGAAGCACGTAAAGTTTTTCGTTTGTCAGGCTGTATAAAAGCTGAAATAGCGTCCATCTGTTCAATAAGCAATGAGTTAGATACTGTAGGAGCAATTAATGTTCAAAGTGTGATGACTCTCAGCACGGGTGAAAACGATTCGTTCTAATCAATTCTATTGTAGCCCTTACAAAGTGAAACAAGTTCCCTTGATTTTTTTTTCAAGAAGAGGGTCACACTCTTTGATAATTATCAAGTTCCAATTTTGGTAGTCAGGTTGGGAAAGTGCGTCATCCAAAGCCATCACGTGAATCAATCATCATTGCAGCAGACAGCACATAGTTTAAACGCTTAGGCAGTTTCACTTCTCGTTAGGGGCACAAATCGTTAGGTGATTTTTCTTCACCTATTGAATAAGCGAATTTCTCTTCTTGGACCACAGATTCGGTTTCTTCAGGCTTATTTTGAAGTTGTGTAGTTGATGGTAGCATAGCTCTCCACCAGGTTGGAGCTCATGAACTTGTAGCATTGCCTGTTATCGAACTCAGTCACGCAGGAGAAGGTGTTGCCTTTTGCTCGCCAGCATGCTTGTTATTTTCTGCTGAACCTAGATTTACTGATGTTTTTAAGCAAAAAACATATAAAAAATGTTTTGATACATAAATCGACCATGATTTAGATGACTAACAAAACTGAACATTTACATCGCAGTTGAAAGTGGCACTAACAAATTCTTCAATAAAAGCGTGATCATACTTATGCCCAAAGTGAATATACAGGTGCACATAAACCACGGCAGAAGCGTCTTGATCATCCTTTTCAAGATATTCAGCATAACCAATATATATAGACACCACATCACCAATATCACGAACTCATTCCACATTTGCCAGCATCCAAGTGAGTGAGGCGCAAGGTGACGCAATATTTGTCAGAGTGTCTCTTCCTTCCAGCAACTGTGTGGTACCAAATGTGGCACACATGGGCATTGCCGGACTGCACGAGGTGGCGCCAACTCTAAAAATATATTCGACGGGACATAGAAAAAGGGCAACCATGCGACCAGTAGAGTCGTAACTCCCATTATTGTTGCTGGTTTGAAACTGTTTGGTGAACGAGTAGCGAATCCATTTCAGCACTATGTTCCAATCTGTGGACGCTGACGGTAACGAAATAAAATAATCCCCTCGCCCTTTTTCTAATTCTATTTTTCAGGCTCATCTTGGAGTTGTGAAATATGCGGGTTGTGGAAAGCTGTGTGCAGCTATGCACCATTTATTTAATTATACTTTAACAAACAAACTTTCAGTTACCAAAATTAAATGGTTTGCAACCAAGTTTTGGTTACTAAAGTTAACGTACCTGTTAGGTGAGTCCGTCTCCTCTGGCTTGTGAGTTACTGTGGGCAAGCGCTTTCGAGCCAGAGGAGACGGACTCACCTAACAGGTACGTTAACTTTAGTATTTGCCTACTGGCGGACACAACCCAATTTCTTTAATACCCAAGTTTTGGTTCTTGTGGCAATTGGTACAGATTGATACTTAAAAACGCAATGAGCGTTGTTGATGTTAAGTTTGCCATATGAGATTAGCAAGAGCAGTTGAGCGTGATATTCGTCTATTAAACGAAACTAAATTGTCACAAGTGTAGCACAAGTTTAACTTGAATAAGATTAGCCCAGAGTTCACATTTACGAGTTGGGCTTTGTTGATGTGGCTATCGTTTTAATTATATTGCAGTAAATACGCAGAAAAAGTTAATCACAAAGGTAACCGGCATAAATAAACGATTTGAAAAAACACTGTTTCCCCAAACATTGTTTTTGATTTGAACTCAGTAGCCTGTGAAACGTAAAGATCTGACAAAAAAATGATTTCGTTCGATGACATAACTTTCCTTTCTGCTACTTAGAGGAAAGTTAAAACATGATGAACACTTTAGGTTATACATTAGGTTCAGGAAGACTCTGGCAAAAATTACAGCGATCCTGAGCTCTGATCCAATGCTCGACTTTCGTCGGGTTATGAATCATCGTCTGTGACCACTAGACTACGATTGCTGGGGTGCCTACATCTCCCCCCTTCCTCACCATTGGCAGCTGCTTCTGGAGCGGACTATTTCAATGAACGGATTTTTGAGAGTTGGAGCGAAAATCTAATCAAAGATTCACAGAAAGATGTGTTGCTATATCAAAGCTTTTAGTCGAGTCAAAGAGGGAATGACAAGGAAAGGGGTGAAAAAGTAGGCGAATTTTCCTTTTTTCCAAGGAATAACAACAATAACGATTTTATTTATTGTGTTCACCTCTAGCACTCAACCTGTATTTGTGATTCATTCGAGTTGAAAAACTGCACTCTTAATGCTCAGTAATTAGTTTAGTTTATGTGTTGGAATTAAACAGGAACACACCACGAGAGCTGATGGCTTATGGTGATGACCGGAGCTCACTCTCTAAATCAGGCTTCAGTCCTCAACGCCCCACCAAATTCATAGTTCACGGTTTCAAGGGCAGTGGGAAGGACAGAGGAGCCAAGCTATTCATCGCCGCTCTTCTTGATCTTGTAAGTGCTTTCGAGTTTTGCTTTTCAATTGGCAAGTTTAACAATTCACGCAGCTCCATGCGTAGGGCAACAAAATAAGACTGGGAGTTGAGGGGACATTCTAAGGAGGGATCTTCTTGATGCCCAGCTGTACGAAAAAATAAGTTAATTGCCTATTCCTGTGTTTTCCATGATGAGAAAGGAACGGCAGCCATCACAATATTATATACTTGACACCCACACAATAACAATGGCTTCATTGCCAAACCAACAGCTGAAAGACCAAAAATTGTAGAACGGCTGAAGTTCTTCAACCCTGCTGCCAACTTTGACCTTGAACTCGTAAGATGCGAAAACTGTTCTTTAGCGACATCCTCAGCAACAGAATCCTTTTTGTTCTGTGAATCACAAGTTTTTAATTTCGTGGTCTCTACTAGTGAGGATAAGCCCCTGTAGCTTAGTTTATCTTATAGGAGTACAATATAGTAAATCAAAAGACGCATGTAGGCTGAACACCACAACTAGGGCAGAGAGAAGCTACAAAATTCCTCAGAATGATGCTTATCTTAACATACAACAGCATTTTTGTACACTCTCACATATCGATTGTTCCATGGCAAATAACACTCAGGAGGATTGCAACGTCATAATGCTGGACTGGGAGAGAGGTGCTGCTGGACCCTCCTACCGTCATTCAGCTGCTAACACTCAGCTGGTCGGGCGGCAGCTTGGTCTCGTTCTCACTGACCTCATTTCCATAGGTAAAAATGGATATCTAGAAACCCTCCTGGAAATGTCTTGTATTATTTTTCTGGCAGCTTATAAACTGTGGTGTTTGTATTACTTAGGAGCTCGCCCGGCCACTATTCATATCATTGGATTCAGTTTAGGAGCTCACATTGCTGGGTATGCTGGAAGGGAGCTGCTTGGACGAGGCATTCGATTAGGCAGAATTACTGGTAAGGCACCTACGGATACGATTATTAATGTTAATTAGTCGTATTACTTGCAAGACGTTTGCAGAGAAATAAAAACCTCAAATGGAGTGGTGACATTGATCGCCTTAATTAACGCTTGGGTCAGGCATTATTAATCTTGATATGTAGATTTCATACATTAATCAGCAATTAATTAGAACTGCTTCAAAAATGTCGTGGGAAGCGTCTGGATGTTCTAAGAAGCCTCTTGCAAGGTATTTTCTTGACGTGTTTTCGTACTTCTGTCACAGCTTTAGATCCAGCATCCCCCCTATTTCGAGAACCTTTTGCCACATCAATGCACTCACTGAATCATCAAGATGCTGCTTTCGTTGACGTAGTCCACACAGATGGAGCTATCCTTTGGACTGAAGGTCAGTTGGTTTCTCTCCCGTAAATTCATTTCCTTAGACATTTTTTTACTTTCCGCTACCCAAATCTTGCAACAATTGTGTCAAAAAAATCTGGTACGTAGCATCACACAACTTTCTGCAACCCCCATAAATTCGTTTTTCCAATTTTCTCAAAAATGGCTTTAACGATTTTAATCAAACATACGAAGCGCTCTCAATTAACTGGTACCTACATTTTGTTCTCAGTAAATGTTTCCAAGGAACAAAGACATAGCGCCCGCATATGTAGCAGGTCGTCGAATCGGGTTGCAGAAAGTTGTGTGTTGCTATGCACACAGATATTTTAAACTGTAATTTGCAAAAGCTTTTGATAAGGGTCCTGTGGATAGGATTAAGTACTGGAACATGTGTAGGCTGGTTTTTTAGAGGCTGACTAGAGGACTGGCTCTGGTGAAGTAGTCCTTTGTGGGAAAAGACTTCAACATTGTCAGGTACGTAGCATGTCACAAGTTTATGAGGGATTTATACCCCCTGAACTTCACAAAACCCTCCTCTTCCACTTGACAAATAGAGTGTTCATTATAGCCAGATCCAAGAACACGGAATAGACACTGCTCTACATTCGTGATCTCTCCTCTGAACAGTGGCTATTATGACGTGGTTGTTACTGCTTCATCATGAGCGAAATAACATTTCTACTTTATACAACAACTCATTGCTTTAAGAACAAGAAGACGAATATGTTGTCTTGGGCTTCCCTTCAGTCTTGCGAACTTCTCACCTTGCTGATCACTTTCTTAGTGTCCACTATCTCATCATGCACAGTAGTGCTTAGTAATTCCAGGAATCGCTTCCTCCTTGGCCTCATTATTTACCAACGCGAGCTATAACACAGACATATACATTCTAGAAATGAAGAAGTAAGTCGGCTAAAATCATGAGCTGATGCAACGCAGGGATAGGAATGGATAATGAGTAGGCAGGCTAGGCAATTATTGTTTACTTGTAACTGAGTCTCTGTGTCCAGCAGGTTCCTAAAGTAAATAGATAAGGAAGATGAAGGATAAACATTTATGAAAAACTAAAGGCTACATAGAGAACAACGAAACACCACTCTCACCTTTTTAAAGGCAGTTCCCTCAGCTGTTTGCAATATCTGCACTCAGTTGTTCCTCTCCAGCCCTCTCATAGGTACCATGCACTGTTTGCATATTGCCAAGGACTCTTCGAGGGCTTACCTCAATGCTAACTGTTTCTATTACTGTAAAACCTGTGACTTGCAAAGGAAACTGAAGGCCATTACTGCCCTTACCTCTGACCCGCAACAACATAGCTGAGCTTCAACACAATCCTAGTTCCTGAATCTTCAATCATTCTCACTATCCACTTTTTGTCTTGTTCATCAGGCAACTCAAAATTGTTGATTCGGTGTTTTGCCATTCCCAGGTTTTGGATTGTTAAAAGCGATTGGGCATGTTGACTTCTTTCCAAATGGAGGTCAAGATCAACCTGGCTGCACTCACGTCATTGCGTCGGTTCTGGTGAGCCATTTAGGTAATATATAAGCCCAACTACTTCATGCTAGTCCCTTCAAGTCTTGACCAGGTATTGTCTTTCACTCAGCCTATCTCAGGCAAGAGCATTGTGGTGGTAACTAAAGCAAGCAAGTTTAATTAGGTTTGCATTATGTAATACTCATTATCTTTGTGATTATGGGAATTGATACGAAAAATACGTCAACAAATTTACAGAAGGAACAGTGAACTCCAGCAGTCTCTCTGTGGCTCTGGACGGAGTGGGACTTATATTGCCCTAGGCTTCACTCCATCAGTTTTTCAAGCAGAGATTTATGCTATTATTGCTGGGGCAATCCAAATGCATGAGAAAGGCTATAGCAATAGAACTATCAATATATTGACCGATAGTCAAGCGTCGTGTAAAGTTCTACTGAACTACTGCACGACATCAAAACTGGTGCAAGAGTGCAGGATGTGGCTTAACTCCCTAGCAAGCGCGAATAGAGTTAATGTGTATTGGATTCCAGGACACAAGGGGATCATTGGAAATGAGAGGGCGGACCATCTGGCCAGACATGGTTTGTCCACAGTACCTATTGGGCCACCGCCCCATTGCGGGATTTCTCTGTCACTGGTCAAAAGGACTGTGAGAGAACACGCCAGAAGACTGCATCAGACAATCTGGAACGCTGCAGGAGTACGACACTCCAAACGATTTGTCTCAGAGCAAACAAGTGAGACGAGAGACACCCTTCTGAGGATGGAGAGGAAGGACTTAAGGCAGGTTGTTGGGATCATAACAGGACACTGCAGAATGAACAAACACATGTATGTTATGGGTATAGCCGAAACCCCTCTATGCAGGTGGTGTGGCACGGATGAAGAAACTCCCTACCATGTTCTGGCCCAGTGCCG
Organism: Pachypeltis micranthus; assembly: GCA_020466155.1. NCBI lineage: Eukaryota > Metazoa > Arthropoda > Insecta > Hemiptera > Miridae > Pachypeltis > Pachypeltis micranthus. The sequence continues at coordinate 50,513,512 of CM035770.1, read as the reverse complement.
GAGACTTGAGAGGGAGCGATTTTTGGTCTTTGGCACCACTTCTCCCAGGATGGATACCAACGAGGACTCCTTCAGGAACTACCTGGTTTTCCACAGGAAGCTAGGCATAGACCTGTAAGACACTAGGACTGGCACAATAGGTCATATGGCCGCAGTGCACACCCCATTACTGGGAATACAGTCAGAAGATTATATAAGCTCAACTACTTCATGCTAGTCCCTTCAAGTCTTGACCAGGTATTGTCTTTCACTCAGCCTATCTCAGGCAAGAGCATTGTGGTGGTAACTAAAGCAAGCAAGTTTAATTAGGTTTGCATTATGTAATACTCATTATCTTTGTGATTATGGGAATTGATACGAAAAATACGTCAACAAATTTACAGAAGGAACAGTGAACTCCAGCACAGTCTGCAATCACATCAGAGGTTTTCAGTTGTTTCTTGAGTCATTGCCTGGTGCCAGTTCATCTTGCCAATTCAGAGCCTGGCCTTGCCCATCACGTGATCACTTTCGACTCGGAAGCTGCTTCCCAACTTCTTGTGACATCAATTCAACAGGTGAACAATCTTGGGATTGAGTGGTCTCTAGAGGAATGAACTTTCAAGAGCCACTCCGTGAAGCCTATTTCAATTATTCACTCAATTGTAACTAATTGAATTTTATTTTGTTTCATTCACTTGATTTCATAGATGGATCTTGTGGAGTCATGGGTTATTCTGCAGAAAAAGGGTTGGCAAGAGGTCCTCTGTATCTTGTGACCAGAGAATCACCTCCTTTCTGTGGTACGTATTGCAAGCAGGTAGCTATATACGTAAAAGTATGAATTTTCCTCTACCAATTTCCCAACGTAGAATTGCAAACTTCATGCTAGTATTATCACATTGTTGAGCCGTTCTGGAGTTCTCTTGACTCATATAATTCATACAAGTGTTGGCAGAAACGAGAGCAGTAATTTCGATAAGGAAACAGACCTGTTCTATAGAACTTTTGGTTTCTGATCAAAGGGGACCAACTTCAAGCAACAGTCATTCTATCACGAGCAGCATCTTTACCTCGAGGCTCAGTCTCTCTCACTTTCCATCACGGTGAAGCTTCAACACCATTTAAACTGCAGACTGAATGGGTAGAAGCCGCTGCCAAACAAGCCAGAAAATTTGTTCTGGGTGGAAGGTAATTCGCCCAATTTCAGTATTTGTTGTTAAAATAAATCCACAGCCATTTCAACGGGTGAGGTAACGTAAATATAGCCTGGAGGTTCATATGTTAACAAATAATTCCAACTCATATATGACGTGATGTATACAGGCATGGCACCAATGATGGTGTTACCTACAGAGGGCTAGCGGCTGCTGAGTTTGGGTCGACACCATCTTCATTCAATAAGACTTCAGTCAAGGTATTCTTCTGGCCTGGAGTAGTTGGAAGGGACCTGAAGCTTGAATTATACTACGTTCGAATCTCAAGCTTAGATGGGCACAGGTAAATTAAACACATTGCTAACTACAAATACACACAAACTGTCTGGTCTCAGGTACATCCCAAAAGTGCAGTTCACAAAAGGTTTTAATAACTAATCGCTGGTTTCTGTGAAATAAAATTCGTACACAGATTGTGCACTTCCACGTAGGTTTCCGGAGCATCCAGGCTGGATTTGAGGAAACGTAGGCACTTTTTTACCCCATGATGATTACCACAAATAGAGCAGGGATGTGGATCTGGCAGTGGAGTTCAGTCACCACCAGACCTTTTCGAAACCGTGTGATTTCCCTGGAAGGTTGCTTGAGAGGTCATTCGGGGATAAACACGCGGGAAGATGTCATTCTTGAAGGTTGGGGGATTGAGACAGGCATTTACAGTTGCGCTGAGTAGGTTTCCACTGCTGCGATGTTAGGAAAGCATACACATCTACTACGTAGATACATGTGAGATCCTGGTAGACCAGAAGCTTCTCGACATCTGTTCTGCTCTGGCCAGGACGTACCTTAGTGCAGGACGACGTGAAGCCTAGCCTGCAGGATTCCACCCCTGCCAACCTGAGCAGAATACTGTCCCACTATCCCGCAAACGCAGGGGAACTGGGATAAATCATCTCGCAATGTGGCCAGGATGTTCAAGGCCGCTTTCACAATGGCTGCAGAACTGAGCAAAATTATCACGCAGGGCGTTCAAGACCACCTTCGTAATTGCTGGCGATCTCAGCAAGATACCAACGCAATGCAGCCAGGACTTACCATCCAGCTTCAGATCCCTATTAGCTCAGCTATTCTATACAAAAGAAGCGTATTTACCTGCTGACTGATTGCTGGAGTGGCACTAGATAATTGTAAAGAGAGTGTACCAACATAGCCTGCTGCAGCAAAAAAAAAAAAAACCAGCGTGTGACTGAAATGTCAGGCTTTGGATCAAAACTCAGTTTCTGTCACGTTATGATTTTCAAATACTTGAAACTCAAATGATAACTAATTTCTAATTTTTATTTTTGCAGCTGGACATTTTGCGGAAAACAGCAATTCTACATGTCCAATGACCAAAGAGACGTTTCGTTTACTAATGTAGATCTATCGTTGGGTTTGTGCTGAAGGAAGTGAAACCAAGAGGATTTTTACTCCAATATCACATTTATTTATGGCACATCGAGTGCACTTTTTGTTTAACTAAAATTTCGTACAAAAAATAAATTATTTTAGCCTAAAATGCTGTTGATTTGCCTGTACCTATCAAAAAGTTCTAGTTTCGATTTTCGAAACAACGCATAAAGTGCTCCTCTGAATATTTTATATTTTGCGCAACACACCACATACCACAGTCTGAAGGCCCCAAAAGCATACACTGCTAGTAGGTTTCATTGGAAACACCAGGAGCGACTCCCTGAAATCTTCAACGTCCCACGGCATTAGCATTTTATATTCAATTGTAAAGAAATTTGTATGAAAAGGTTGGAGAGTACTTAGATTAACTATCATCTTTATTTGCTTAAAGGATCCACGGGGAACTACCTCAAGCGCTTCAAGCTCAGCTTTTAGTTTATTATTCATTCTGAATAAAAATTTAAAAAATTGTATCTTCCTCAGGACTACACTAATCCAACAATTGCTAACGCTATAGGTTCTAGTCTAATACTCATTTTACGTGAACATAATTTAACGTTCTACACGTTTTGGAATTTATAGCGTTTCTCCTACTTACTCATGAGCCTCATTGAGTGACTCGGTGGAAGTGTCAACCTGATTTTTAGACCTAATTCCGTCGTGTGCTCTGTGCGTATCTATGATTTGCGGGAGAAATTTTTTTACACAACATTTGATACTTTACGTTTAAAGACATAGGGGTTCCAAATCTGCAATGTCCGTCCACCGCCCGGGCCGTTTTGGACCCTTAGCGTATTCTAAAATATTCGTTCTTTCTCATAAAAATCTCATTTGGCATCTAGTTGTGCCCACCTGCTCGGCAATCGGATTGGACATAGCCCATGGTTGTTATGGGCAGAAAACGGTTACAAAATTAACAAGAACGCAATTTTGGCAGTTTTATCACAATGGATCGAATGGAACAATTCCTAGAGGTCTACAATTCGTCAATAGTGAAACCACTGTAAATATAGTGAGCCGAAGTCTACAAATTGAAAGAACTCACGGGACAATAACTACAGCGAAAGTGATCATTTGATCGTTCGCACTCCCTCCCACGCGTCTCATCAAATCGACCCGCCCGCTAGACTCGCCACTTACGAGCGCCTGGAATATTTAGTTTTCGTCGTTCTGTTGTAGACAGGCCATGTTTGGTGTGGTTTACTGGTATTTTTCGATGCTGAATCGATGGGATGGGTCTCGGAGCAGTGAGACTCCGTCAAGTTATTCAAGAGAATAATAAACCATTGTGTAATAATTTGCTGCGTTTTCCCCAGTTTATACAATTAACACCCAAGAACTTCAATAGGTTTATCAAGCAGAAAAATACGTTCAAAACTGTTTAAAAATGGTAAGGTGAAGAGCAAATATTCAAGTTAGGCATCCGCATAGCAGTAATCGGTTAAGACCACCAACTGCTGATCAATTTTGCTGAGTGCTTGAGAAACAGATGCAAGCAGCTCAGTTGTGCCTCTCTCCAGAACTTGACACTTATCTGAGTCTCCCTTGATGGTTGCTTCTGAGATACAATTGGCGATCTAAGGCCAAAATGGAACAGTCAGACATATTTAAGAATGCATTTGCGCTAACAAGAACTAAATGTGATTTTGGTGACAGAACATACTTGAACAATGTGTCGAAGCTTGGCGACGTCGGCCACCCCCAAGTGTTTGTCGTTGAGAGCGTCACAAAGATGGAGGAGAGCTGAGCACTTATTCGGCAACCAGTTTAAATCATCAGTTCTTGACTCCCATGTCTTTAACCCATCGTCCTTGTCGATAAGTTCAATATTTGAGTGGCTGCAACTACCAAAGTATTACGATTAGTGACCAGTAGTGGCACAATTATAAAATCTACTCTATCTTTAAGTGAACCTCTGAAACTCTTTCTTTTGCTGCTATAACAATTAGTCGAACACAAACTTGGAATACCAATCACAGTAAATTCCCAGGCTTATAATAAACATTATGAATATGTAAACTATAAGAATACTTTATAATAAAGATATTGTTATTGAATTGGAAGCAATGCAGTCAATTACTAGAATCAGCCTAACCACTCACCAAACATGCCAACATGAGCAGTAGATTTGACTGCTTAATGTATGAAAAATGGCGGACTGCACTTCCAGTGATTTGTCAAACAATCAAACGCCAAAAAATGCAAGAGCCCAATACAAGATGTGTGACCGAACCACACCCACGCACTGATCTGAATCAGGTAAATTTACATCTTTTAACACGATGAAAGAGTTCTGAGATAGGTGATATACCTGTGACTTCACAAACCATCTCATGTTAATAATTAGTAGCTTCCATCACTGTTTGTATCGCTAAACAACGAATAAAACTACTCAAGGTCCATTAGCTAAGATTGTGCGACCTATTGTAGTTCAAGTTGTCGTAGTGAACCAAACATATTATATAGGTCTGTTCCTTTATCAAAATGATTGTTCCTTAACCCTCTTAAGATAGGGGACACAAGTAGAAAGTCATGGAGGTTGCAGTTTCGCTATCGTGCAAGATCGTATCTCAAGTATCGTGCTCACTCAGCATCAACCAGACCCAGACCTATTCAAGTACGCCACACAGCTACTTAGCCAAACCTTGTGGTTATTTTTCTCATGTGTAATCCTGTAGATGTATGACTCTGGGGACTCCGGATCATCTAAGAGGGTTTCTTAAGCTGGTTTCCCACCTGATCTTACAGTTTATTTAGGTGGAAAGTTTCAAAGAGACGATCAAATGTGGTCATACTCCCCTTCCAAATGGCCATGCTAATCGCATGTGATGAAGCAAATCATGCAAGGGTAGTGCCTTTTACCTGTAGCTTGACATGCTTGCACCATTGATGGAGTTTGGCTCAATTTGTTGGATTGACGGTGCATGGAGCAGCACCGTCAGGTGATTGCTCTACTACTTCTATAACACGTAACCTAATCTAGAACTGAAGGTCAGTGCACATAACCCACTGTCCCCCACATCTCGATATCAAAATGTGGTTGCTCCGTTTCCTCCTGGCTGAAATTTGTACAGAGGGTAGCTGTGTACTGAAGTTCCCATGACCTGTCAAGAACAAGTCAGACTCAAGCGTAATTTCCCCAAGACGTTCTCAGAAATTATCAAAATACATTCAAACATACAATGCCTCATCGTCGAAAGAATCTGCCTCTCCCGCAATCTTGAGTATGAAAACTTTGCAAATAAGTGCAAAAACTTTCCTACAAGTTATGAATCCAGTGGACACAGTCTTACTGGCCCGAAGTAAGCCACCAATTTCTTTTGATTGACTGCATGTGTGCTACACAATACAATTGCGCAGATGATGTCTACATAACACACCTCAGGTGGCTTTGCTCTAATACTCAAGGAAACAAACCTGGTTGAGTTTTGTAGGTGTTCAGGTGTTAACATCCCTCCAATCACCAATAATAACTCTCTATGGTACTATCCTTATAGTAGGGTATACTTAGGTAAGTATTCAACTTCAACCTACTAAACTAAAAGTTGCTTTCTATCAGCAGTCTGAGAGTACTCTGTACTACCATTTATTAGCATTGAGCCACTATGATGGCCTTAGAAAAGAAAGTGATTAAAGTACCTTGGAATGACCTGATATCATTGCAACGAGGACCTAAACATTGAGTAAGTACACTCATTTGTTTGTCCAAGGTAAAACATTTGGTGGTCCAAGTTCACCACATACATGTTACATTAAACATTACATTTAAAAAAGTGTCTTCTCATAACGATGTCAGCAAGTGTTATGCGCACTCCTCATCATTTAGTGTGAGTAGTGTCAAGACAAACGTTTAACATCCGCATTAAATGGTATAAAATGAATCACATTTATTTAGCTTAGAGTTAAAATGTAACTACACGCTCTGTGTTTACTCAATGAACAACGGCACACATTACAGATGGCCACAGCTACAATTTACATTATGTTGAGCGCAACCTTTTAGAAGTAGTACCAACCTCGTGGAACTCGGAAATTGTGGCATTTATTTAAATTGACGCTCCGTAATTCCTACTGAATGTTGAGTGGGGTGATGTTGAATTTCCTCGCGTTTAGTCACTACGATCGCCACTATCACTCATCAAGGGGCCATCCTGTATTAGGTGGTTCACTGTTTCAGGTTATAGCATTCCGTTTTATTAACATTGTTGACAGTGAAATAAGGCTACACTTTCTGGTTGTTTCTGCGACAATGATTTCATTGCAGTAGGATTTTGACATTAGTGTGTCAAAAATTCATCTGGGACTACTGAGTGCACTTTCATCAAACAGTGACTGGGCGAGCCCTACTTTTGAGAAACCACATTAGTCACGAGCTGTCTGAAAATGAATCATCGACTAATGAGAAGTTCCGTTCAAAGGACGACGACAGACAGAGCTCTCGAAGTTGGCACCCCTGATGAAGAAGTGGACGACATCGCCAGTTCAGCAAATTAACCCGCCGCGCCACGTGGACGTCAGATCATCTTCAAAGTTTCCGCTGAATTTACGTTTCGGTTATTAACAGTACTCGGCCAAGAGTAAACTATGTCGTCAAGAGTAGAGGCGGACATTGTAGTTTTGAGAGACACGGATAGCGACGACGAGCAGAAGGTAGCAACACGAGGTCGCCTCTCTTTAGCTCCTCGGCCGTCCACGTGCTCCCCTTCGAGAACTCCTAAACTTCGACGAAGCCTTCGGAATCGGAGGTTGTCAGCGGCATTGAGCGATTTCATCGTCGAGGACGAATGCAAAGTGACTCTAGGAGAAGCGGTTTCACCAGAGCTCAACAGCGACAGGTAAGTGAACGTCGTTCCGTGAAAGAGTCGTTCAAAGGAACGGTGATGAGGAGCAGTTCGCGAGAGCTTCGTCTCTCGTCAGCTTAACACAATCGTGCTCCGTTGAGCGAAACGCAAACGTTCTCTATTATTTGCCTCAAATATTAAATTTTTAAGAAACGTTCTTGAAACAGGAATGGTTCAAAAGTTGGTTTAGTTCCAAAAATGATGGCACACGTCTCCCTTGCTACATAGGAGCAGTTCTTCAAGAAGGCGGAACTACACGATATTATGGGCCATTCAGATTGTCAAAATGCTTGACATTGTATGAACCGTACATTTGTATTTTGGTGTATTTTTTAAAGGCATTCATGGGTAGGTAACTAGTGTAACTCCCTTATGAGGATTAAAGAACAGCTATGTTGACAAGAAAACATGTATAGAGTGTTCACAAAGAAGTCGAGTGACTCCCTCAAATTGCCATAAATCCCCTGGCCCTGATGTGATGCTCAAAAGGTAGTAATGGTGAAGGAATTCCCCACTGTCCTCACAAAGCACAGTGAGTAAAGAGCTTGGCCTCTAGCACATCCTAATAGAGGATGGGCTATTGAAGAGGTGACCCATACACTCTTTACCTGGCTGCTGCCTGAGTATGAAATTGCTGCAGCTTACCTCAACGAGACAAAAGAAACGTATCCCCTCAATTACATTAGCGTTACTTCAATGGTAGATGGATGGTTTAATGGATTGTGCATAATTTCTGAGTAGGAAACTGGTGGGTGCGATTGGGCTTATGCCTCACATTAAAAATATACATGGTTGCACTTTTGCTTGTTGACAACCACAATTGACACTTTTATTGCTGCAGGACCTTGCCAATTGAAGTGGACGACCTTCGGTCTTACATTGCAAAAGGTAGCAAACCTGTGAGGGGCCAATATGCTGTCAAACTAGCCATTGGGTTTGTATTTGCACATCAAGTGTTTGTGATCGAAATGTCCTGTTTATTATGTGTGTCAATGTCTCATCATGTGAATGTTTGCAGGCCAGAGGAGTTTGTTTTAATGGACGCAGTTGAATATTTAGAATCCCTGGGATTTGTTGAACTGACCAAGGACAGCTCTGAATCGGAAGACTCGCTTTCATACCTGTAAGTGAATGCCATGCACTGTTAGTTGAATCATCTTGAACCTTTGGATTGGTGGTAATATAGTGCCAGGAATGTTTACGTTGCAAAGAGTTCACACGAAAGCAAGTGGTTGTAGATATCTTGGTAAAGATAGTGCATAAAAAAATCCTTAAAAATTCAAAGTCAAATTCAGTTGTGAAAATTAAGTCTCGCCACTGAAGCAGCGGAAGTTTGATTCTGTGTTAATTAACAGAAGACAGAATAATTGCAGTTTGTTACGCCTCGACTTATGCATAGTTCAGTAATCCTTTACCCAATGAATCCTTATAACTCTAACAGAGAACATCTTGGTCCAGATGCTGACGAGCTTGTTTTCTTCACCTCCCTCCCTTTTTCTACTGATTTTTGTCTGCCCTTGTAGTTTCATACGGAAGACTAGACTTTAACTTTAGGTGCCTTGAATTTTCTTGGAATCAACAGCACAAAATACGACTGATATGACCTAGCTTCTAGTGGTCCAGTTGCAGCCATAGTAAGAATAGATGTGAATAATAATTGCGGCTTTCTAGTTGTTTCATCACACACTACTGGCATAGTGGCTTCTTCCCACCCTTCATATGCCATGGTAACCAATTCCCCAGTGAAGTGGCCATAATTCATAGATGAGTAAAGACATTGCTGGTGTTGAAATGTCCACTTGTTGGGCTCAACTATGCTTGACAACTGCCTATACCATTGTCGAATGTATACATGAGAGTCACTCAAATATGCATGCTTTCAGAATTAAAGAAGAAATTTACGAAGAATCCCTATCCAATCTGAGTGAAACTAGCTGCGACCAGTCAAAAAACCTAAGGTAATGTTTAGGTATGTTATAAGTGATTTACATGATTTGAGCCCTCGCTTTTTTCTGATAATATGAAGGCTCAATTCTAAGCTCTATCTGTCAGGCACACCATCATGCACAATATTACCACACTGTGAAAGGCTAGTCATCAGATCAGTGGGATGAGCCTTGAAGTACACAATTTAAGCCATCAGCCTTCTCTAACTATGGAAAATGGAAATTAAGCTTTTTGGGAATCGAGAGTTTCTCAGAGATGGACACAGCTATTACCTTTCTATTCCTAAACACACACGCGCACACACTCTCTCTCTCTCTCTCTCTCTCTCTCTCTCTCTCTCTCTCTCTCTCTCTCTCTATGTATCTCTCTGCCCATTAAATTTAGTAGGGTCAGACTGACTAATACGGTACATTTCGAGGGACACCTAAAAAGATGTTTCTAAGGTAAACAAATATGTGCGTGCTAAGAGCTCTATAATACCACTATCCTCTCGTACAGAATGGCGCTGTTTCTTCAGTTCACAACTTGAGTGCTTCTCGAAGCTGCAACTCCTCCATGATGGAGTGTGAGCTTCGTTGGCGTTTACACAACTCAAACGTGACACAGTAAGCTGCAGTAGAGAGCACAAACAGTGAGGAACGTGCTGCAGATGCCCTTACACAACGCCATGTCTTCAATAACAAAGAGTCGTTGCTCCTTGCAGCAAGCTCTGTCACTCAGGTGTTAACCTGCTTGTGCCATTAGACTAAAAGTAAAAATATACTGTTTTTTAAAAATGAGATTGGCAAGTTTTAATCGGTGTGTGCCAATGAACTGAATGTCAGGCAGGTACCAGCTGCCTTGCACTCCACTCACTCACTACTTTACATAGACACGAATTCTGCTCCTAATAAGAGAATGTTAGTATGCATGTCGCTCAGCAAAACAAGTGTCGTGGCTCCTGATACTGTACTCCTTCCTAAGTTAAACTGTGTGTTCAAATTTGATCCTTTGATGACCTCTTGTCTGGGAGAAGGCAGGTTTGAAGAGGGACCCAATACCTTACAGAGAGGAGTAACTATTGTCGTATTATGTCACGTTTATTTGGGAGCAATATTTCCTGTACAGTTTGTTTCCCAATAAGCCGTTACCTCAGCCATAACTGAACAGCATGAGTCAAATGTACCAGAACTGGTTGAAGACCTCTCCCTGTGAATATTTTGGGGTCACATGCTATTGCTGAACAGTCACTCCATTTTGGAGAAGCATCGTGCCAATATCATACCTCAGTAATATAAGGAATATATACACTCTCATCCTGTTCATTGATATGTGCAAGATTTTGTCTATTGAAGCCTCAAATACGGTGTTATCGCTTAGTGCATAATGAATCACGTTCACTAATGAATGAAAAAAGAAGAACAGTTCTACAAAACCACCTACGAAGTTAAATGGAATGTATGAACAAGTTACTGAAACATAGAATACTTATTGAAGCAAAAACTCTGGTGGGCATGCTGATGGCACATGAAGCATGAAAATGTAATAAAACGAAATACTAACTAACTATTGAGTAGGTAACTATTGAGGCTCAAGGTGCCAACATCCTGACACAAATGTTTTATTGGAATTTTGGTAACAACTTCAAATGTTACCCCCTTACTTCTAGTGTGGGTCCTTCTGTTACATTAGAGGTAGCATTTTCCCCTTTCCTTAAAACTCTGATTAGCTATTGACTTGTTATCTGCATTTGATTAATACTATCAAAACTCTGACAGTCACTGATTATCTGTTCAGGGTTTTAACCGAAGAATTGATAAACGAGCCCTAATGTTACTAAGCATACCCATTTTTTTCTATAGGAACCTGTCAGATTCTGAGGTAGATGTTGAAAATGTTGATAGCTCTTCGCTGACTGAAAGTATGACGTTACGACACTTTTCTACCAAAGAACTGAACCAATCCACAGCACGGCGTTCAGTCATTAACAGATGCAACTTCACCAAGTAAGTTTGTTCAACTAGTGTTACACACGCTACTCTTTATTTCCTAATTCTTATGCCATTCTTGATGGTTTAGTAGGGCAGACATACACAATGAGGCAGAGCGTCAAAGAAGAGTAGAACTCCGAACCCTCTTTGATTATCTCCTTAGTTGCTTGAATAAATGCAGGTAAGTTGTAATGGAAGTATTCATAGCATGATAGTTCGTTGCTCCTTTTTAAATGTTTCTTCTTCTCGCTATATTTACAGGCCGACTCAACATGGCAAGCAGTCTAAAGTTACAATTCTCAAAGAAGCCAGAGCTGTTGTTAGCGAATTGAAGTCAGCCTACACTCATTTGGAAGGAACCCAACAAAAACTGGCTCGGCACAACCAAAAGCTCGTTCAAAAGAGGCTTCATCTTCTCGACATGATGAAGAAATCAGATAAAAGACAAAGAAAGCTATAATGATGCCTTTATGTGAGAAGTAAACAACGTGAGGGACATCGAAAATGAGGAAATGACTGACACCCTGATGTGTCGCTAAAGTGATTTCTGAATCAACACTGCCATGGGGTGCTTTATATTGTTATTATTGGGTGGAAATCTAGTCCTCCTGTGTGGTGTTATACGCTCATGTGTTGAAAGGCTTTCCGTTAGTGTAAAAAATTATCTCTATTTTCTCCAGACTAGAATGTAGTGAACTCGACTTCACTTGTTGTCCAAAAGATGACATCTCAACTAGCATTTTATAATAACGTCAAGTATTAGATTAATGAGATTAAAAAAGGTAAATATAGGGATAGTGGGTACAAAACTAGCCTATATAATATCGACTAACAAGGAGTGCAGTGATCTCTAGAGAATTACGCCGCTGATACGATACCATACTTATTTCTGCTACGCAAAATTTAAAGAAATAAACAGCTTTGTGAACTATGTGCAGTCCACATGCAACTAGTTATTACATTTTCAGTACCTGATTGTTTTATGATACGCACATAAATTGTGAATCAAGCTGGATGATTTCTCGAACTGACGTTTAAGTTTAATATTATAAATAATGAAAATTCAGTGTTCTTCATTTGTGAACTCTTTCAACATGGCAAGATTGTACCTTCCATAACCTGTTGTCAATGTGGGGTTACTGCCCTAAGCTATCTAAGAGCTGCTTGATAATATCAGGAGCTGTGCCAGGAAGTACCATTCCTCTATATAATGACTTACATCACGTGAGACAGACACAAGCACATTCTGATAGATAATCTTAATACGAGTCTCAGAACTTCAACAATATGAGCAGCCTTAAGTGCAACAGTTTCCCATACACCAACATTGTAACTAACAACAAGGCTTTTGATGGATTTGATCCTGATTTATTAAATTGAAGATTTTAGTGGGTATTAGAATTGCTTAGAGAATATGTAGAACGTGAGAGGTTTTCTGCTCAAGGCTGAACAAATGGCTAGCTTGATCTGTCGAAAACTACGATATGTTTAAGGTGTTTTTGAAGTTACCATACCTGTTAGGTGAGTCTGTCTCCTCTGGCTGGTGAGATACTATGGGTGAGCGCTTTCAACACGCTGTTGACGATGGTCTTGTGTAGAGAGGTCGGTACAGACACAGCACTTGGATGCTCGTTATCTTCAGGAAACTGAGTTGTCTACTATACCCTCTACACCTTCCTTCTGGATTTTGTTCTTTTGTGTTTTAACTTGTAAACATTTCGCTATTGTCAACTTCAGGCTGAATGTATTTATGAGTACGAAGCGTATAACTTTTCTTTAAATAAACAAAAGTGCATGAAGAGAGAAAGGAGCAAGATGACCAGGCTGAAGAAAGTACCAATACACTCATCCAATGTACAAAGTCCCCACAACTGTTTCATCCATGGCATTAGCTCACACATGCTCTTACTGAATGGATCAATGGTTCGAAATGAACGACACACTTATTTAAAATGGGAAAAAGCGAAAGACGGAGGAAAACATAAGGAAATAGGGCAAAAAATATAAACTGATGAAAAAGTTTCGACTTGATGATGTTCTTTGTGGTATCGGTTGTAATAACAATAATAAAATACAAACGGATCATATGATTTAATATCTCTCACAGACCAAGCTCTCAAATTCTATCGAAGTAGAAACCCTGGCATTAAAAACAATCAGCGTGGTACTACAAAGCCAGATATAGCTTTTGCCACTCAACATCAACTACTGGTGTTTCTTTGTTTTAGCGCCGTTACTGCTCTCCTAATTACATCATAACAGTGACACTCGTTAAAAGGCTAATAAATAAAAGAAGTTCCATAAGTTTTGACCACTTTCCTGTCACCCACAATAATCACACAGAAACCTGTGCCAGAACTCATTGGTGATGGCAGTGACTCTCATTAATACTGAAAGAATTCACTTCGGTGAGCAAACCAACTCCCCGTAAGATGAGCATAACGTCAAACACACTCAAGTCATAAGAAATCACAAATTTTAATGAAGTGCCATGGAATCTTGGCGTCCCTCTCACTCCTTAATTTTAGGGAACTAATACTACCCGTGCAATAGCTACATCTTTGACGAAAATATATATCACAAAGCAATGTTTTGTGAACCATTTTAATTAATTTTAGAGGGGGTTTCATTTAATTGTTGTACATGACGACATAAAACTTTTTAGTTACGAAGCTTTTCGATTCTGTGGTAAAGGTTAATTGTGGGAGTATCCCGATATTCACTCTTGAACAAGAACATTAGAGCTCTTTTGACCACGAACTTGACAAATAGCCTAATGACTCACCTTAAATCGCTTCGAGCCAAACGTTTGACGTACACAGCTGTCTTCTTTCTTAAATTCTTATAGCTGCACAAAACCACTAGTATCATCAACGAAGCAAAGAATATTGACGCTAACAATGACAGCACAACTGCCAATACGTTTTCCATTTTTAAGGGGCCTAGTCCACGAATCCGTATGTCAGATTATAAATCGAAATGAAGCGGTAATTGTGAACGTCAGTGCCGCCCACTCATCTGTTCATTGTCTGAGATGACAAGTAATTAAATATCACTTTTGATAAAAAGAGCAAAACCTTCTAAATGTTCGTCCCCTTCTACATGCTTAATAACAATACTGTAACCTTCTGCAATAACCTTTTTCCCTGTTTATTGAGCTTCGAGTCATAATCAAGGCCTCGTGAGTGTGTGTTTAAATGGTTTGGAGTTTAGTTTCTGTGTTACCGCTACTGCAGAAACTGTAGAACAGGTAACATATTGTTGAAACATGTCCATGGATTCCGTAGAAGAGGTTACAATGGACGAAGAGGCGTTGGTCAAAAAAGACGACTTGTTCCCCGGATGCAACGATATGAACGAATTTTTACAGGTTATTATTCATTTATTATTGCAAGAGTTTAGTGTTGATTCACAATCTACCCCAGGTGATGCCGTTGTGATGAGTAAGTTTGAATCTGATTCTATGTTTATGTACAGTCTGCCGGTGGAAATGTTTGTGTACGCACCTTGTTGGTACGGTATGATGTGTATGAGCGTGTAAGTTGTTACTTTCCTTAGCCTCGTAGAGCAGGAAAGCCCAATGTCTGAGCTGCGAGTAGAAGGGCAGTGGGGAGAGTCGGAGAAGGCGGACAGGCGCGAAAAAAAGATGGAAATCCTCGTCTCGAATGACAGAGAATATGGGTTCGATCACTTTGGTGGCTACTCGTGGACTGAGGGACAATATTTTGGTTTCAGTGAAAAATTGACGAAGAGTGGGATTTCCAGTTTGGTTAGTGAAGGGATTTGAATTTTGAAGAACTCTAGCGCTAGAATAACAATTGTAACTTGCACCTACCAAGTAACAGTTACGAATTCTGAACCGAAGTCCCAGACATTGAGAGTCAACCAAGATAGCTGATAGGATGGATATGTAATGTTCTGAGAAATAATTTTCTAGTTTCTATGTGTTGCATCAGGCGTATATTGATATACATTGTTCAGAATTCACATCAAAATTTGTTAAAAATGTGGTGATTCTAGTCTAATTGATTTTGTATTGATGTTCTTAAAGCATTTTCCCTTATGTTAGGCTGGTTACCCTGTTGTCATGGAGGGTATTAGAAGCTCCAACAGCCTACCACACGATCGCATGTTCAGCTACTACAAAACCTTCCCTGAATTCAGCGAAGTGATGAAGACTGAAGGGAAACATTTGCAAGACATGTAAGTAGTTTTCATTCCCTAACAATTGTCCTGTTTCCCAAACTTTGTGAGCGTGGCTTGGTGGGAAGAAATCGAATGTGTTTAGAGGTTGGCAAATTGGGAGGGCGATGCATGGCTAACTGTACTCGGTTGAAGACAGTATTAGATAAATCATCTAAATCTTCCAGAAATGAGCTGAATTCAATAACAGACGTGTTGTGTGATGGACTCACTGGGTCACTTGGGGGAATGCAATGGAGAGCATTAAACGATTTTAATTACTAGCAACCAATCAAAGTAATTTAAAAAAACTACTTCATTAAATTTATATGAACTGGATGGAATGTGAGTCAAGCAATTTATTGAGTTATCCCTGCGTATGCAATGACTGTCAACATGATTTTTCTGAGAAGGTTCGAGTTCGTTAGTTTGGAAGTATCAAGTAAAATCTGTGGGAAATGCCGATTTGGTTCAGCCACTTTATCTGAAGGCTGTTCACAGATAGGCGGTCACAAATGAAGTTTTTCGAACTCAGTAGCCTTCGAGGCGTAAAGATATAGACAAAAATGCTTTTCACCCGATTGCATAGCTTTCCTTCTTTTATCTTTTGAGCTAAGCAAAGTTAAAAGAGATGTTATGCTTTTCAATGAAGACAGAAGTCTGCAGAGAGCTATGGCACTACTTACATATGAACCTAATTAAGTGGTATTTTCAATTCACTTCAACACGATTGCAGATTATTTCTTATCCTAGCTAATCCCTAACGTTCGCCCTAATTTCAGAATGCAAAAAATCGTTCAATACTGCGGAATTAAAAAGCAAATCATCAATCAATTGCCTTCGGAAAAATTTGACGTTATCACGGACCTAAATGACAAACTTTTGGATCAGGTTGTTAAAAACTTGTCAGAAATTGACGGAACACGTTTCAACCCAAACGAAGATTTTGGCGAAAGCTCAAAAAAAGTTTCAGGGAGTTGGAATAAAAACAATTTGCTCGCCGCTGCCAAAGCAAAAGAGCGTGAAGATGAAGAAATTGTACAGCTCATCGTTCAAACGCGAACGACTCGTCCACAAGTGATGTTCAAAGACAAAGTACGTTTCCCTCCTTAACATTTACAAGATTGATTTATTCGTGTGTTAGCTGTGTGTAAGAGAGGTGATTGTACGCTGCTTTGTGTTAACAGATTGACAACAGGAATGTTCCATGGGTCCCAAAAATAAAGGAGAAACCAAACCAACTGAAGCAGCTCTCACTAATTATGGATGTGAATGACAATGGCGAAGAATAGTACGTATTAAAGAAATTGGGTTATATCCGCCAGTAGGCAAATTACTAAAGTTAACGTACCTGTTAGGTGAGTCCGTCTCCTCTGGCTTGTGAGTTACTGTGGTCAGTACTGACTTAACGGCCAGACGATGATGTCTTTACATCGAAAGCGCTTGCCCACAGTAACTCACAAGCCACAGGAGACGGACTCACCTAACAGGTACGTTAACTATAGGAATAGTACGTACTTGTTTCTTCTTCCAGAGAAGGTTGTTTGTTTAATAGTAATAATTCCAGAGGTAATTATGGATAATGCTGTGCTTTACAGACAAATCAGTAGTTCCGGGTTCACTGCTAGGTTGCACTAATGCCCCCTCACCCTTTCACCATAACTTTTGAGAGGAAAACCGCCAACATGAAATAGAGTTAGTATATGGTGTGCTTCCCTCATGGATTCGATACAGACGAAGTTTAACTTCGAGCTTCCCTTCGGGGTACGAATCCATATCAGGAAGGGGTATATTATGCAGGCAGATCAGTGCAGGTGCAGGCGTTTATTATCCTGACAGCGATACCACTAGGTGTGTTGGCGATACTTTTCCAAGTTACAGTGTGCACACAGCACCTCTTATGTAGAATATACGTTATGTTGGACAGTCAGGTTGCACACCTGGCTTCTTATACCATCACGTCTGGTTTGGGAATGCCCAACTGGCCTGAAGACCTTGGCAAAGGGAAACACATTAACACTGTGTTGGGTGCCAAGTCATACAGGAATAGAAGGGAATAAGGAGACCGACAAACTGGCGAGGAAACGGTCTGCACTTCTCACCTCTCTTCACCTGAGTCCCTCGTAGGGACCACCAAGAGCCACTTGATCAAGGAGGTTGTTCAGTGGTAAGAGAAGTGCATGGCTGCCTATTGGTGGGATGTGCCTGGCCAAAGGCAGTCAAGGTTGTTTATCAGACTCTCCAGGGAGTGAATGAGAGAGATCCTCAGCCTGGAGAGAGATAGCATACGTTAACACTGCAGCGCACCTCAGAGTGCTTGGGGTGCATCAGCTACACGATATGCTGCGAAAGCTGTTCTGTTTGGCTGTCAAAAAGGGAAGGAAAGGAGGAAAAGAGCACAGGAAACAAGGAAGAAAACATCATATACGAATGCACGAAACACGTGAAAATGCTAATGAACAAAACTAATAATAACCGGGCAGTGCCGAAATTATAAATTCAAAAATGAGGCGAATGCAAGACCGAGGGAGTAGTATAGGTTGCCGCCTCATCAGGCTATACTGCACACAAATCAACGGCCCTCAATGGACATGCAGACTCTCTCTATCAAGCTTGTCAGAAACAACATTACCGCCTTGTATCCACCTAGTCTGACATTGCTAGAACGGCGCAAACTGATATCTTTGATGTTCATCAGCTTAAATTCTGGAATTCAATGATTGGTTCGCCTAAACAATCGTGATTCTTGTATTTTTCGTGTTGATCATATTTTTTAGAGAGTGCCTTTGGTATATATTGTGAATTCAGGTTAGTTGAGTCCTGACCTTTCATTTTCAGCTACCGGCATCCGTATGAATATGAGCTCACACTTTGGAAACCTCCCGAGGAATGGTTGGTGAAGTACGAATGCGTAGAAATGCCGCCACCCATACAAGATACGCCTTTCATCTTCGTCGAGACTGAGGAGCAACTGGTGGCTTTGTTGGAAGATTTGAAAAAACATTGCATCATTAGTGTTGATTTGGAGGTTAATAGCTTTTATATTTACATATTTGGTGTACTATTCGCTTAGGTATGTTTACTGCTAAGATAACAGATTTGTAAATTAGGTGTAAATCTTATGATGTACAGTGCAAGCAGCTCGATGACAGTGAGCCCAACAAAAACTATTAGACCACCGACCAATTTCTCCCATAATTCACGTTGTGTTAACTGAATTTGGTAATAATGAGAGTCAGTACAAGTACGCTATTTGGCTGAGCTGTTGGGATGTAGGAAACAACTTTCGCTGTTGTTTGAGGGGGAACTATTACACTACTGACGCACACACTAGCATGAGATGACTCACCTGGAAATCACTCCCACCAGCCATCATGTTGACTTTGCTTTGATAGTCCTGTACTGCCCTATTCCCTGCCTATTCCCAGGCTTGTGTATTCTATGTATTCATTTGCAACAGGGTAAATTCGAATCTCAAATTTGTGTAATTTCACTACTGTTTTGTGATAGGTGCTTTACATGTTTCAGGCACACAGCTACAGGAGTTACTTGGGTTTTGTGTGTCTCATGCAACTCTCCACTGATGAGACGGATTATCTCATTGACACGTTGAAACTGCGGCATAAACTGAGTATCTTGAATGAAGTTTTTACAAATCCCAAAATCTTGAAGGTGGATATAGTACTTCTTGTAGTTTAAGTGTGTCATTGTTCTAGCTGGGGAGGAGTTGGGTATGTCAAACAGAATGGCCTGTTAGGGGTTTATCAGCAGAGGTTGAGGAGGTTAGTGTAGTCTTTGGATGCACCTCCCACGCATTCAAGTTTTCTCGTGTCCTCACCCTGGAACTTGTACAGATTTAGCAAGCCGGATAGTGACAGTGGATGCACGAATTTCAGTAAATGTTCCAAAAGTAGGAAACTGAAATGTTTGGGATCAGGCTCCTAAAGTGGCTAATAACATGGGGTTCAAGTCAGGATGACTAGAGTTGTCAAATAACCATATACAAATCGTATATCCAGCCCACACAAATATAGGGTTGAACTGCTCTTAGCTTCGTGAATGCATACCCTGATCATCTAGAACACAGTTCAGGGCTACACTGTAAGAGGAATAACAGGCGTTACAGCGGGTTTGGAACTTCTTGGCTTGAGATGAAAAGTAAACAGTACCTATCTAGGTGAGAGGTTAGAGTGCATTCCAGCCAACAATTATGGGACCTTTAGGAGGTTGTGAACAAGTAGACCCTTGATCTGCACAACTGTCTTGAAAACTGTTGAAACGTTGCAGGCTGACTACAATATATTTTTTACCTGTCATTGCACATAAAGCCTCATTGGACTGACCTGGTGGAGATTGCGTGGCCTCTTTTCATGGTTATTTTATGGAACTTTGGAGCAATACTCCTTTCAAAGGTCTTTCTCCAATACGCCTGTCACTGCAAAGAGCTCTGCCAGGGAAACTGTTGCCATACATCCAAATGCTATCACTTTGCAGCCCTCCCCCTCCATTAAATTGACGAGTTACTCGGTGCTGCATATTGAGAGACCCTGGAAAGTATCAACCTGCCTTTTGTATCTGGCCTATCATTGGCTGGCCCTCCATGCCTCCGTAGGAGTGCTGCCAGGATTCCCTTTTAGCCCTCATTGCCTCCGTAGGAGTGCTGGTAGGATTCCCTTTTAGCCCTCCCCTTAAGTCCCTGTGCGCATTGTTATATTCTTTGAGGAACACCCTATTGACATTCCAATCACCATTTTTCTTTGCTCTATTAAAGAGCCTCCTCGACACTCGATGCGTCACAAGCTGCAGAGACCCCCAAGAACTGGCCAGTATCATCATGCATCCGCTTCTTTACATCCTCTGGTAATGCTTGGATAACAGATGATAGGTCATAGCCCCCGTCTCTGTGACGTCTTCTCCCAACAGTGAGGAATAGTTTTGAAACTGTTTCTGCCTATTTTTTGTTTTCATTTTACCGGCAGCTGGGGAATATAAACAGTCGATCACGACAGAACCTCAAATGGCAGGGTAAGGCTACTTACTCAGAGAGGTCACCTACAATAATACATCCCATTTCATCTTGACCTACTCCCATGAATTATTCCTTCCTCATGCTAACTTCTTGTGGTGATGAGTTGGCCAAGGCTTCCCGGGTAGTTTATCGATTCTCAGTTGATTTGAAACTCCTACCTCTCTTGTTCAGATGGGATATGACGTATATAGTTCATCCTGGCTCAGTCTTGTGATCCCTGCAAAGCCAATAGTCCGACGTTTTTTATCGCCTGTAATATAAATGACCATAGCCATCCTCTATATCCTACAGCGTTCCTTTTGTGAATCATTTTAGCCATAATATAGATCCTACTTGAATGTTCCTTCCCCTGGGATCTTGCTATCCTCTTTTCCCCTCCTTTGCTCATGTTGTTTACGTCCCACTCCTATGAAGCAAGTCATTTGTACAGCAAACATACATTACAGACTACATCACTTGTTATTGCGTTTCAGGTCTTCCATGGTGCGTCAAATGATATTGAGTGGCTCCAAAGAGATTTCAATCTCTACGTAGTTGGAATGTTTGACACCTTCTTGGCTGCAAAAACCCTTGACTATCCCAAACTAAGTTTGGCCTATCTTCTTAAAAAATTTTGCAACATTGAAGCAAACAAGAAATTTCAACTTTTTGACTGGAGGATAAGGTGAGTCAGTCGCTGTAGCCCCCATTCATAACCTTATTTACCTACGTTATAAAAGTAACTTGCACGCTCTCCAATGTTTTGAGCAGTAGATTGTCCAATTTCTTTGAGGTGAGAGGCTACTGTATCGCCAGAATCTGCTACCAAGTTGCCTCCATGCTCTCCACCGCTTCAGTTGACTTTGTGTTTGTATATTTTGCAGACCACTTCCACCAAAAGCTGTCCAATACGCTCGAGAAGACACGCACTATTTAATGTACATTTACAAAAAAATCAACAATGAGCTGATAGAGAAGGCAATGGGCAAAACTCAATCGTTGGAGGTCGTCTTTATGAACAGCTGTCAGTTGTGTCAACGGGTGAGAAATGGTTACATACATGTGGTTTAGTTCGCCAATATCTGTTATTAACGTACCTTATGAGCCCATGTAGTCTCTGGCTGCTAGTAGCAAGCGTTTGCATTGAGAAGGCAAATGTCATTAGTACTTGGTGTGCCTAATCCAATTAGTTGTGAACACATTTTAAATGCCACCTTAGTAACCGTTTTCTCCCTTCTAATGTATTAAATCCGATTTCATTTCGTCATTGCTGAAAATGTGTATAGTTCTCATCCGATTTTAGTCATATTTAAACATAATAGATTGGCGACGAGTGATAAACAGGCTCATATTTAGCGTGCAATGCATTCAGCTGTAGTCATCTTTAGTGAGAAGGATAAGCTTGGCCAAGGAGCATCTCATTCCTGACAGCAAAACTCATCTCGAAATATTTAAAATTCAGTTCATACCTTGGCATTTGTAACTGTTGTAAGAAGCAAGTGTGTTACGAAGGGACTGACGGAGTTTGGATATGCATTTCGAAGAGCTGCTGACTCAGGCAAAAATTACGGCAATTGCGCCGGAGATTCGATTCACAATCCTCAACTTACGTCGAGAATTATGAATCGCCTGTCTTGACCACTAGACCACGATCAACCGATTGCTTCTAATAGGAGTCAGTCAGCACATCTCCCCCCTCGTCTGTTAACCGCTGCTCCTGGAGCGGACTCTTTTAAGGAAAGAATTTACGAGAGTTGAGCGAATCCCCGGGAAATCCGATCTTTGATTCGAGAAACGAGGGGGCTACAAGGAAAGTCTTCTTTCTTTCGCATTGTAGTGGGCGCGTCGCCCATTTTACCTTCGCGCTGGAACTTTCACAGAGTCAGCGAATCCCGGACCCGAGAACTCGTCTCATTATTTTCTCTCTTAATTTTTTAATTTTTCTCTCTGGGCCTCTTCTTTTTCTTGGAATGAAGAAGTTCGGCCCCACGTTGGGCGCCATTGTTACGAAGGGACTGACGGAGTTTGGAGATGCATTTCGAAGAGCTGCTGACTCAGGCAAAAATTACGGCAATCGCGCCGGAGATTCGATTCACAATCCTCAACTTACGTCGAGAATTATGGATCGCCTGTCTTGACCACTAGACCACGATCAACCGATTGCTTCTAATAGGAGTCAGTCAGCACAAGTGGACTAAGCCTGCAAGACCGCTGTTTGAAACACCCATCTGCCTCAGTGCTGTCCTGGCCAGAGTAACTGAATTACATTCTGGACGTGATTCAAGCACTATGGACATAAATAAAATCTCTCTATAACCAATAAGTACCTCTTTTTACCCAACTTTGAAATTTGATGTCAAATTGGATTGGTGGGTAGTATGTTCAGAAGTTGAATGTATTTTTTACCTTTTGTTTACGCAATGCCGGGTAAGTTCAATGGTCAGTGATATTTGGAGCATTCTTTGCTTTGTACGTGTGTGACGCTTCAAACCGCTTTTCTATTTCTTCACAACGCTTTTTCGTGTACTCATTCCAAGATTTTGTTTTTATGCGGGAAATTAAATATAATTTATCAGGTCATCCTCATAGTATTACATGCTACATTTTTCTATACAGTTTTAACATTCAAAACGCCCATTATTGTGTCCAGACTTTGGCGTAAAGCGTTTCACCTAACTGCAGAGGTTGTAGACTTCGTCTGGTGCATTCCACCGTGTAGAAGGAATAGACATTTGCTCTACTCTTTAATTAATGCTGACCGACTTGCATTAATTGCGATGGGTGTATAAATTCATTTCACTCTCAAATGAACGCGTGTAAATCGATACATAGAAACTACATAAATGTGATTTACTTTCAATATGGAAGTAAACCTTCATGTAGAGGTTTCAAATTGAGATTTCTTCCAAAGTCACATTACCACGGGTGCAGGCAAATCATGTAGAGGAGAAAACGGTATTTATTAACTGTACCATCCAATCAACTTGAGCAGACCTGCATGTAGGAAAAATATAAAAATCAACGTTATCGAAAACGACAGTACATGTGGAACACTGGGCTAAGTTACTTCGTAAATGCGTTATAAAAATATTAATGAAATTGGAGTTTATCAAAATATTGAGGAGAAATCCCTCTTTTGTGTGTTCCGTGTTATTTTAGTTGGATGTATATTCTATTGACGCAAAATAAGCCCGCGCATACAAATGCAGGGACTTCGTAAAATAGAATAATCCAATATCAAATGAAACCACAAAAACAATGCCGAAAAAATAACAGAAATAGGGAAAATGGGTGGATGATTGATGGATAATCGCTACAGGAGTTCAGAGATGCGTGTGAGAGAGGGCGAGAAAGAGGCGGAGCAGCATTCAATGGCTCATCTACTCTGGTACACTTTTCTCTTTAAATAGCAGGAATAGAATTATTCCGCATCACTATAATTCTCGTAGAAGTCGGGAGGCATTCATTACATATTCTAGTTAGAATGTGAAGACTCCTGTTCCTACAGCCTAATCTTCTTTGTACGTGGTTCGTTCGTTTTGTATACTTCTTTTCGTGAAGGTGCGCAAGAAGAAAGTAAACATTTTTTAGTAAGTAGACCTCCATGTTAAGAGAATAGAGTCTTTACAAATTTATCCCACTTTCCAAAATGATAGGTTTCCATTTTAGGAGAACTTGGATATGATTTCTATGGTAGTTTTAATGGTTTTTAGTTCAGTTCCATCAAACAGCGACATTTTTGAGCAACTTGAGCAATGACAATGATCTGCTTGCTCTGCCATGTCAATTTTCAATGTGTAGATTTGATCGTTTTGACTGAAAGCTATGGGTTTGGGACATTTCCACGATGAAAATCTTACCTCTAATCTGTGCACAAAATACTTCCTCAATCACGATAACATGTTTTTCCTCAGGTGTTCACAAAGCCTCGATGCGACGAGGAAAGTCACATGGCCATGTACAGAAGAGCCAAGCGGCCATTTGACAACAGGCAGCTCTATGCCCTCAAAGAAATTTTCAAGTGGAGGGACTCAATTGCTCGATGCGAAGATGAAAGCACAGGGTAAGTGTCAGGCTACTCGCAGTTACGATTTGGAAGCAGCACAGATTAATCAATCGAAGGTTTCTTTTTTGTGTCTCAAAGGCGATTTCCTATTAAATTTTATCATTCGTCCTCAGCTACGTTCTACCTAATCACATGATGATGCAAATGTGTGAGATGCTGCCGCGAGAACTTCAAGGAATATTGGCTTGTTGCAACCCAATTCCTCCTTTGCTGAGACAGCACGCTATTGATGTTCACAATATCATCTTGCGGGCTAAAGAACAGCCTTTAGTTCAGGTAATTTAGAAGCATAGCGGCTGAAATAATTTTTTTAAAGTTAGTGGCACTGTTGGTGAGGGTGGTCATTCATAGCAGTATAGCTGAAAGATGACTAGCGCTGAATTAATTGTTTGGGCGCGGGGCTCTTTGTAACGATATTGATGATTGTACTGGAGAGACTGATGGATATACAGAAATGACTTCTTCTTGTGAATTGGTGGTACAGGGGTTATATATTGTTTCCTACGTTTGACTAGTACTGCCAGTTCTGGTTAACAATTTTGTCGAGACGATGGGGCATCTTGACAGTGTAAGAATTGCTTTCAACTTTGAACAGAAAGGCGCAATTAGCCTTTTCGCTTGCCTCACATGTGGCAGACTATGACAATGGGAGTGTTTTCCCGATGTCTTTCACCGGGTCTCTGGCCGATTTAGGTGATTTTGCTTCTCACTTTTAAGGCAACCTGGCTGACCAAGAATATATAGATCAGCTTACCCTTGAGTCTTTTTGCCAGGACTTCTTGTGCACTGATATTTATGGCTAGAATTTTTATTGGGGCGTTAACATATCGCGGCACACTCTTCCAGTGGCTTGGCATGGCTGACATTAGGTCCTGCAATTGCCAGAACAGTCTTGTCCCCCATACAGAACCACCAGTGCATCATAGTAGCACGCCCACCTCAGTTGGGGATGACCCCCTTTCCCATTGTTCCCATAAATGGATGTTGACTAAGCTGAATGGCTGCTGAAAATTCTTTCGCTCAGGCATAACGGGAATAGCATGGACGGCTGCCTCCTTTATTTTGAACTGTTTGACAGTTCCTTGGAGGCTTGCGTTTGCCCTGGTAGAAATAGTACAGGTCTGCAAAAGCCTTACTGTTCTGAGATGTGCAGTCCTTTGAATGTATATGTAGAGGGATGATATATTCGATAGGACTTCTGTTGCACCACTGGAGCACGTTTTCATGGCCCCTGAAGTTGTGCGGCACACAGTTTCTGGAGCTTTCCTTGGACTGCATGGTGGCTTGACACACGAAACACGGGGTCAGCAGTGGGGGCATATGAAACACGTGCACCCCTTGTAGAGCCAATCCATCAATTTTCGAGCGACGCCCCATGATTTACTTATTGCCCACAGAGCCGCTATATTCAGGCGACAACAATGGTTACCATGAGCAGCGAATATTCAACATGTGAGTTGCTTTTCCAGTATCACCGCGAGATACGTCTGTCACCAGCTTGGTCTTTCTCCTTGCATAATGCATGGCACTATTTGGAGGTTTCTTCGTTTAGTAAACGAGGCCGTGGTGGTCTTGGCTGATTGGTATGAAGACCTTCCCTGTTGAGTTCCGTTCTGATAATGTGTAGACAAATTTGCCTCTGAATACCACCACAAGATCGTCTGTGTACGCAACCTTTTCACAAGCACACCTTCAAGCTGCACACTTTTTCTGCCACTAGTAGCCACAAGAGGGAAGAAAGCCTTTGGCTACTACTGTGATGCTGTCCTCACCTTGCTGAGCCGTGATTTCTTCACTCCTGAGCATGGACATAGTTAGGGTTCTATATGTTGCTCTTGCCTCTATGGAACTGAAAGAAGTGTTGTAAAATGCACCTCCCACGTCTGTGAAGCTGCACAACGCCATTTTCTTGAATTGAAAGGCTTTGTCGACCTCTGAGATCAGCTCTTTAACTGGAACCACTGTCAACTTGTCCTTCAGATAAGCGTGTTGTGCTCCTGAGAAGGGTTAGGTCTCTAGCGTTTCTTTATAGACCAGATCTACGGTCTTTTCCATGGCCTTCAGGAGATTAGAGACGGGAAGTAGAGCTTCTGGCGGTTGGGGGCCCACCCAATCAGGGGACCTGGGACTTGGTTTAAAGGGAGAATTACACATTTAACCTTTTCAAAAGTAAAGGTGCGATTCGTATACGCCAAGATCCCAATTTTCTGGATGTTTCTTTTTTCAGAGTGTGACAGAAATTGAAGCAACAGCTGCAAAATCCAGCCAATTCTCAGTGAGTCGAGATGTTGATGTTGAAATACGATTGAACACATATGTTCATGATTCAACTCACCTAGAGACTCGCGATGACCTGCCAACTTTACTCGACGACACTATTGAAGAACTTGGTGATCCTCCTATGGTTCAACCTCAATTGAGTCTTTTGATCAAGACATTGATGCCACCTAAAGATGTGAGTTTCTTGCTCAATGTGCAATTCGACGTTTTGTCTCTACCACCCTGAATCTCACGTTTTTACGTTACGATCTGCATTTCAGGATTTGGACTTACTTGCCAAGAGCATTGTCAAGATGAATTTCGTTCCTCCGTATGAAAGATACAAAAAGGTGTTGCCATATGCGATACAAGAGCAGAAGGAGCAACTTGAGAAGGAGCAAAAAGAAGAAGAAGAGCGAACTCAGCGAACGAATGAAATGGTATTTGGCAAATCTCATATTTTGGTAGTCGTACAACTCCCCTACAATTAATACTGCTATGGGGACTGGCAAGGAAGAACCGGGTTACTAGTAGGGATGAAGGCGTAGGAGCGGGGAGTATGCACGTGGGTTTCAGCCTACAGAAGCTGGCTGCTGGAGTTCTACTATCTTTATAGATTAGTCATGACATGGGGTATGACATTTGCAACCATATCTGGTTTAATGAGTATGATAAACGAGCATGATTTAAAAGACCACAGGTGTCTTGCTGATCAGAGCTGATTCTTTTCAGTTGTGCCCAATTTGCCAATACCCCTGAAATCTTGTGCGGACTTGTGATGCTACCAGAACTATGATTATAGCATTCAATTCACTCTCTGCACTGTGAGGAAAGTTCTTACTCAAGTCAAATGGTGGTGTTGTACGCAGCAACATGAAAACATGTTCCAGAGCTACATGATGGCCTTTCTTGCAGTGGCCCAGGCCTCTTTAATTACATGATTCACCAGAACAAGACTTGTTTTCTTCTAGAGGATACGAAAAGCTCCAGTTACAGGCGAGTTGGTTTGGGTATTTCTCTTCTGAGGAGCCTGACTAACAGTGTAGGGGGAGGATCAGACTGTGCTCAGTCGATTAACTTAATTGAGGCAAACGCCCATCAAGTGCTCTGAGCCATCACCCAATGCGCTCTAGCTGCAAGGGGCTGAGGAAAATTCAAGCTCAAAGGGAGAATTAAATAGCCTACCATCAATGTGTATTGGCAAGGAGTAGGAGTCAACATGGGTGAGAGGTGGCGTTTCAGCCGATATCTCCAGTCCTTCAATAGCACTCCCCTCGCAAGGTTTACCTCATTACGAGCTATTAGAAGGACATTGGGTCTCACTGGGACACAATTCTCATATACAAGACCATTTACGTAGGCGTGATTGACTACTGCCCCGTTGTCAGGAGTAGCAAAATCACAATCAAAGGAGAGTACTGGCCCAATCCCAGAGAGTCTGCACTCCTGTGGATCACCAATGCCTACAAGACAAGTGCACTGATGCATGTTGTTGCCCACTGACTTTTTGATCTAGTTGCCATCCAAGTAAATAGTTAGATCACGTGGGAAACTATTTTAAGAACTCCTCCCAGATGGCGTAGTTTCGTCAGAGCTATACCTCATACGAAGTAACACATAGGCAACAGCTGTTATCAGAAGACTGGCTAAATGACACCCTGCTGTACCTCCACAGGTTCGGTGAATGCTGATAGCAGAACCGCTACCTCCATGAATTTTGACTGATATAACTCTCTTATGATTGTGTCAGCTCACAAGAGGAGACAACACTACTGAGTGTCTTATGGAGGATGTAGGAAATGAAAGTAGAGATCGTGCAGAAATGGTAGTTGGTATCTCCAACCTTACCTGATGTTAGCGTGATGAGCGATCAATAGTGCGGCCCTTATGATGTTGGCATGTGCCTGGTCTTGATAAGATGCACTACTAGCTCGCACGCCCCTTGAATTCAAGTGCCACTGGTATGAGTGGTAGACATTATAGCAAAGGTAAGAGTGAGGAAGTGGAGAGAGGGGGTTTATGACAGATAATTAAGGGGTGGGTGAAGATGGAGATAAATATGTAAGTAACAGAGTGGTGGAACATGAAGTGAGCGTGTGGAATATTTTCCAAAATATAGCCATCAGATTGATACAATAAATGGAACGGTTGACATGTACAACATACAAATGTAATTATTGGCTCATTGGCTTGTCATTCTGTAGCAATTCCCGATGTTGCACCAAACCTCTACAACAAAAGAATCGTCCTCTCAGAGCAACAACACCCTTAACAGTTCAAATTCCAGAAGACGGAAAGGAAGCGTTGAACCTCTTGCTCCGCTGATCTCGCAGGTATTGTATTTGACAATTGAATATCTTTGAATTAGGATTATCATGTCCTGTGACTGGATCGACTTTAGATCTTGATGTTTCCAGGCAGGAGCGAGAAAGAAAATGAAATTATCGCAGCCAAGTGATTTGTCAATAACGGAGTCTGACAATGTACTTCCTTTGGTCAAAACTGATACAAGAATCAAAGAAGAGAAGGAAGACCCAACATTGAGGATAGGGGTCTGCGTAGGAAGCATTTCATCGCAAAATCAAAATCCTGCGAGAAGAAAAAAGGTAACATCATTGATTGTTTCATTCAACTGTTCACATTTCGAGTGTCACCGCATCACCAGTGAAGTTATATTTACTTAACTAGCAATCTGTTATTGAATTACTTCAGGGCCAAGAAGGGAACAGCCTTCCAGAAGGAGTCACTCGCTACGGCTCCCCTAACACGAAAACGTGGGGTCCTAATACTGACCGAAGATCTCACAACCAGCAGAACCAGACTTCGATAGGGCACAATCAGTCGAGGAGTGGGCCAATCAACAAACCACCTGCTAATTTGTCTGAGCCTGACGATTTTCAGCCCTTTGACTATGGCTCGGTTAATTTTAACCGCTTTCACAGTCGCTCTGCAGACAAAATACATTTAAGTAACGGAGCTAAGAAGAAGGTGAGATTTTAAGACACTTTTTTTAAAGATAATTTTGATAGAAAATGAAGCTACGCAATCGTGTTCAAGAAAAGTCTGGTCCTAAACCCGTTCTTGGAATTCCCTAACGAATGTTGGATGGTAATTGTTTTTGGGTGTATACGTAAATTATAATGCAAATAAAAAAGTTACCCCTTTTATAAACTGAATTTATTTACTAAAACAGATGTTAAACAGAATATGTGTGGGCTATTCTGAGTTCAATAGACATATTAGGAGACTCTTGCCTCAGGTCAAATCTAGAATATTTACCAAGGTGGATGGTATATACTTCTTTAAACGTCTACCATTTGGCATTAAGGGATTTTGAAGGGACTTGATGGAGTTCTATGTCACATGGATGATATACTTATCCATGGGAAAACACCAGAGAAGCACTTTCACAGAGTGAACCAGGAGGCCAATGTTGTTTTAAATGAAAACAAATACTCCTTCTCACAAAAATCAGAGTCCTTGGCAATTTGATTCTGATGGTGTACGGGTAGATTCAGACTGCAGAGCCTTAGTGGACCTCCCTACTCCCAAAGCCATGTTGAATTAATTCGACAAGTTCGTTCTGAATCTTGCTTCAAAAACAGAAGCTTTTTGAGAACTGAGTAGAAAACGATTTAGAGGATTTTTTCCGAAATAATCGACTTAGTTAAGAGGTCCATATATATGACTAGATACGATGTGTTATTCTACAGTTTGACAATAAGGTTCAACTTTTCACATGGTGCAAGGAAGAACGCCCTTTCAGTAGTAAAAAACCATAGCCATGACCTAGGCATAATAGTGTCCTTGGGGGAGAATGTTGTGGTCAAATGGCTAAAAAAAACTCTGTTTCAGGGAGGAAAAAAGAAAAATCGCCAGTTTGCTGGGAAACAGTTCAACCGGAAACGAGGGGGCCGCCCGAAATGGTGAAGATCGCCGTATCTATCTTGGGTTAGATACTCCTCAAAGAGAAACTTGTGTTCTTTGCAAACTACATTATTGAAGAATATACTGTACATTCTTGTTATAATTTCTTCTTCTGCCTTCTGTTCTAAGCGTATCAATGTTTAGTCAACGTGAGCTAATCATTGCGATGTATTAGAAGGTTTGGACTCAATAAGAGACAGCCTAGTCTTGTTTTTGTAATTTGCTAAAGATTGCAGTCTGCAGCTAAAGGAACAGCAACGATTCTGTGACAACATGGGACATTGAAAATAATTAATCTATAAGAACGAAGTTCATCATTGAACATTGAACCAAATGACTCAACTCTTCATATTTTTATTTTTTGGTCTCTAGGCCTTAATAGATAAGTTTTTTAAAATTAAGGTATAACATAATAACATTTTCGTGTGTGAATAGTGTTACTTCCAGTACTACAGGATTACTTATACATATAAGTTATATTGTCATAAAATGCCGATCACAAAATAAAAATGCACTGCGTGCATTTTTCCCCCCTTAAGCTACTTTTCTTCGCTAGGACACCTCCTTGCATCGGGGCAGTCGGTTCCCTCCAACGATCCTGTTAACTTCTTTAACTCCATCTCCATAGTTCGTGTGTTTCTAATGTAAAGTATTTGTGGGAAATTCCAATAAAACTTTTTTAAAAAACGAATCTCACGTTCAACGAATTTATCTGGCGCAGTCTTTTGGACCTCCAAAATTTTGGATTCGGGAAAAAACAAATCACCAAATTCATCGATCTAGTTATTTTCCCGAAGAACCTGTCTGAAAAATCAGAGGCCCGCAATTAAGAAGAATTACAATCAACACGACTCCAAATATCGGCAATAACACCGAACGTCTTTAACCAGAAGAAACGTTCAAAGAAGCAGGAAATTCACCACCTCCGTTGGAACGACTCGCCCGGGACCGAGAGACCCCCTTCATCTTTCCTGGAAGACTATCCTAGAGACGCAAACTCTGCGAAAAGGACCCTCTTGATGTTCGCTCAACTGGCCTTCACCTTCGCTCTGTAAGTTCTCCACAATAATTTAAGATCTCGTCTCGTCAAAACTGCCGTCGACATTTCTTTCATTTCATACGCCCCGTTACCTGGTGAAAGAAACTCGCGCGCTTATTTCTAATTGTAACTATTTTTGTTTTAAATTGATTTTCGACTGTCAAATTCTTTCGTTTCATACCTCCCCCGTACCTGGCGAAAGATTTTGAACAGCAAATCTCAAGAATTTATTTTAATTTTAAATCAAAATCCTTGGAGTTCTTTCGTTTCATACGCCCCGTTACCTGGCGAAAGACTCAAGCGATAATTACAAGAATCTATTTTACATTTCCTTGAAAGTTCTTTCGTTTCATACGCCCCGTTACCTGGCGAAAGACTTCAGCGGTAATTACAAGATTCTATTTTTACTTTTCATCCCTTGCAGTTCTTTCGTTTCATACCCCCCGTTACCTGGCGAAAGACTCAAGCGATAAATACAAGAGACAATTTGATTTTAAATCCCTTAGAATTCTTTCGTTTCATACCCCCCGTTACCTGGCGAAAGATTCAAGAGATAAGTTTATTTTGAAGAATTAATTTTGATTTTTAAATTCCTTAGGATTCTTTCGTTTCATACCTCCCCCGTACCTGGCCAAAGATCCAAGGAACACTTTTTGACTTTCTAGAGTACTTTCGTTTCATACCCCCGTTACCTGGGCGAAAAGTCTCTACAAAAATTTGTAAAAAATTTTAATTAGGCTCATCGGATTCTTTCGTTTCCATACCCCCGTTAACTGGCGAAAGATCCGAGAGTGAAATTGTATAAACTTCATTTTATTATAAAACGTATCTTTATTACTATCAACTTGTTAATTAATTTACTTTCTTATTGTGTTGTATTTGTATTCGTTTTAAAGTAAGTTAGGAGCCGTTAGTACCCACATTTCAAAGAGTGACTGACCAATCTTGCCAAAATTCCTAAATCACTCAAAAAAATTTGTGTTACACACACTAAACAGTAAATTAATTAAAAAACCCGACAACATGAACGCTGAAGAACAAATCGAACGCGAACGTGCAGCTCTCCAAGAAATTATCGACCAAAGAGTCCAACAACAAGTGCAAACTATTTTAGCCAGTAATTCGAGATTACCTAGGATGCCGGAATTCAAAAGAAAACACTCCGACATGATCCCTACATTCAATGGAAAACCAGAAACACTACAAAGATTTATTTACATGTGCGAAACGCTGGTTGAACGTTTTGTAGATGAACAAGTCCCCGACTCTTTTCAGAATCACGAGGTAATAGGCGCGATTTTGTCTAAAATACAAGGACCAGCTGCCGACCTCATTCAGAGCTATTCTTTTGAAAATTTCGATCAAATCAAAAACGCGTTGATCGAAGGATATACTGACAGGAGAGACTTGTATACACTGTGTCACGATTTGACTGCAATGAGACAGGGAGAAAATGAAAGCCCTTTTTCGTTTCATGAAAGAATCAAAAATATTCTAAATGTAACTCTAGCGTACATAAAGAACCATGTGGAGTTAAATAAGCAAAATACACTGATGGAGCATTATGAGAAACTAGCCCTACGAACTCTGACGTTTCACCTCAGAGAACCCCTGGGAAGTCAACTCAGAACGCGCCAACCGGGAAGTTTAGGACAAGCCCTATCATGGATGACGAACGACTACCAAACTTGGTCCAGTCGAAAAATACGAACCCCGAAACCTCAACGAACATTTCATAACTCAACACCGAAATTCAATCGACTACAAACGAATGGAACAAACCAGTTTAGACCCCAATATACTCCGAATCAAAACCCAAATCCTAGACCACAATATTCCCCTAACCAAAGTATGACACCTAATGTAAGACCCCCTAATCAAAATTTCAAATCATCAGCACCACCGATGAATAGATTCCCCAACAATAATAGGCCGGGACCTTCCCATCAAAATACAAATAGAAACACCCCAATGTCCTGGCAGACGACTAATCCAAACTTTCATTTCATTTCGGATAACGATCCAGAACCACAATATAATGAAGAAAATAACGAGACGGAAAATACTGGAGAGAACTATTTTTTAGAGGAGAATCAGGAAACCCTAAATTCGACTTGATGCATCTCAACTCCACCAAACATCCCCTTCCGTACATCGTACTTTCCCCTTACAACATCAGAATCTTAGTTGACACAGGAAGCACCAGTAGTTTTATCCATCCCAAATGTATCGAACAGTTTTCAAGAGTAAAACCGATTTAGATCCTTCCGAGTAACAGCATTTACGCGGGATTACGCACGGAAAATACAGCGCGAAAATCCCTTGTGGAAACCTTTTTGGAATTCGAAATCTAAATCTAAAATTTAAAGTATTCGAATTTCATAAATACTTCGGATTATTATTAGGTATGGACAATCTGAAAATGCTAGGAGCACAAATTGATTTAATCAATAACAAATTAATCACACAAAACCGAAATTAAAATAAAATATTTAGACCCCCAAAATTTAACAAGTTCCCTCGAGGTAAAAACCAAGCCAGCTTTCATATTCAACTGAAAATTCCTCCTAGAGCCATCTCAAAGTAAAGTTCCAGTCACCTAAAAGAAGGAGAAGGAGTCATATCTTACCTTCGTGATGGACCAATAGAGATACCCGAATGCCTAGTGAAAGTTGAAAACCACGAATGCTACTTAGTATCCTAAACCAAAATGAGGAGGAAACCTTGTTTGAACTTAGGTCACCCCTTGAGGTAGATGAGGCCTAAATTGTAACTCTGAAAATTCGAACGAACTTAATTACTGGGCGACACTGACAACTATGTCTTTGATCCCTTCAAAACTCAGGAATTGATCACATGAATGAGGAAGAAAGGACAGCAATTCTCAAATTGGTACACGATTATAAAGACTTGTTCCACGTAGAAGGTAACAAACTGACATCAACCCACAAATACAACACCACATCAGAACGAAAGATGAAATCCTGTGTACACCCGCAATTATAGGTACCCAGGAAATTTATAAACAAAGAAATAAATTCTCAGGTCAGGGAAATGCAAGAACAAGGAATAATAGAGCGAGTTCCAGCCCTTGGAATAGTCCTCTGTGGGTTGTTCCCAAAAAACTGGACGCGTCTGGCAAAGAAGTACCGCGTAGTAATCGATTTCAGAGCCCTTAAAACGCAAAACTATTGACGACAAGTACCCTTTACCTAACATCACCGACCTTTTAGACAAACTTGGAAGGTGTATGTACTTCTCATGCATAGACCTGAAAAGTGGCTTCCACCAAATAAACATGCACCCGGACAGTATGGAGAAAACTGCATTTTCAACGGAACATGGACACTGGGAATTCACCCGTATGCCATTTGGTTTAAAATGCTCCTCCGACCTTTCAACGCCTCGTTGACAGCGTCCTCCGTGGTTTGCAAAACGAGATTTGTACCGTCTTCATTGACGATGTGATTGTCTTTAGTACAAGTCTCGAGGAACACATATCTCTCGCCTAAAGCAGGTCTTCGAACGCATCAGAGAAGCCAATTTAAAAATACAAATGGACAAAACAGAATTTCTGAAGAGAGAGTGTGTCTACTTAGGACATAATAACTCCCGATGGAGTCAAACCAAACCCCAAAAAAATTGAAGCGATCTCTAAGTATCCGATACCCCAGAACGCCAAAACAAATTAAAGGTTTCCTTGGACTTTAGGATATTATCGTAAATTCATTAAAAACTTTGCCCAAGTTACCAAGCCCTTACACAATGTTTGAAGAAAGGCGCCGAAATAAATCCCGATAACCCCGAATACAAAGAATGTTTTGAGAAATGCAAAGTTATTCTTACAAACGAACCCATACTTCAGTATCCCGACTTTTCTAAACCGTTCAATGTAACGACTGACGCTAGTAACGTCGCGTTGGGTGCCGTTCTCAGTCAGAATACGAACGGAGGCGACTTACCCATTGCATATGCCAGTCGCACTCTAAATGAACATGAGAAAAATTTAAGTACGATCGAGAAAGAATGCCCTAGCTTGTGTGTGGGCAACACATTACTTCCGACCGTATATTTTTGGTAGAAAATTTAAATTATTTACGGATCATAAACCTTTACAATGGCTGTTTTCCTTAAAAAGAACCAAACTCAAAATTGTTTCGTTGAGAACTAAAACTGGAAGAGTTCGATTTCGAAATTCAATATAAAAGGAACGACTAACTTAAACGCAGACGCTTTATCAAGAGTTGAAATTAATAACCAAGAAAGCGAAGACTATTCCCATTTAATTGATAAAACAATCGATCCAAATACATTTGTTTCCAACAACGACGAAATAGAGGAAATCATCGGAGGATCAACCAACCCTGACGATTTGGATACAAGCATTTGCGAGCAATTGATACAAAGATACTGCGAAAGGTACGGGTCTCCCTGAACCTGACGATAACCAATCTTTGATTGTTAATGCAGAAGAGGATCTACCCTTGAACAAACAGTCCATTCCAACTATCACGGCAATGCTGTAATCGAGATCCCTATATCAGACAGTCCTGTAAACCACTGCTCTAACCAGATCATAATTAGGATCGTTAGTTCTCCCCAACGAAACCGATCATTTCTAAAATCTTCCAAAATAAAACAAGAATTATGGCAGAGTTTAATAAAGATACATTGGAACAGCAAGTAATAAATATCGTCAAAGAATATGTGGTTCCAAATGTTAAATACGGAGTTATTCTTTACGGAAGATGTTTATGAAGACTTTGTGAGAATCATGACAAAACATTTCAAACATTCGAAATTAATTTCGTTAAACATAACACTAAATTGCTAGATGTACCGTGTGAAGATGCAATAGAATCAATAATCAATGATTACCATATTGGCAAAACTAACCACCGAGGCATAGATGAGACATACGAAAAAAAAAACGTAATTATTTTTGGCCAAACATGAAAAACTCTATTCAAAACCATATTAACAAATGTGAAATATACCTAGCCTGCAAATATGAGAGAAACCCTATTAAAGTTAAATTAAATATTACCCCTACTTCGTCACGTCCTTTCGAAACGCTGCACATGGATAAGTTAACGTTAGAAAATGCTAAATTCTTAACAATTATCGACACTTTCAGTAGGTATGCACAAGCCTATCGACTTAACTCATCCAATAGTATAGATGTTGTTCATGCTTTGATAGACTATTTTTCACACCATGGAACCCCTCAGTTAATTGTAGTTGACAATGGCCCAGAATTCCATAGCACCCTAGTGAAAGAGCTATTAGAATTGCACAAAATAGATATCCACTTCACGTCCTCACAACACCCAGTTCGAACGGAATTGTAGAGCGTTTTCATTCCACCCTCATTGAGCATGTCAGAATCCTCAACCAGAGAGAAGAATTCAAAGAGACTCAATCAAAACGAAAGTTAAATATGCACTAGTAGCCTATAACAATTCCATACATTCAGTTCCCAAACTTACACCCTTCGAGATACTGTATGGCCACATAGGTACAGATACCATTTTGGATGCAGACATCAATAAACAAATGACCTCCAATTATATTAGTAACCATAAAGAAAAAATAAAATCCTCTACGACAAAGTAAAAGAAAGAACTTTAAAACATAAAGAAAACGTAATAGGAAAACGAAATGAAAGCAGGGAAGACCTACCTAACATTCCAGAGCAAGTATTCGTGAAAACGGTACAAAACAAAGCAAAACTAAACAGAAATATAATAAAGAAACTGTAAAATCAGTTGGTCCGAACTTAAAAACAGCACTTATAGAACCGACACCATAATACCAAAAGTAAAATTCATCTGTCCAACATCAAACGACCACGAAAATTACCAGGAACCCATTCAGACATAAGAACTGACCCTGATGAACCTGTTGCAGGTCCTTCATGGCAGACGTAACTCGAACCGCAGAGATTAAGGACATAGCTCCAACCTTGGGTTGTTACCTATCAAATTAGGAACCGCTAAAACTATCCAATTCTATCATACAATCACCCATTTTTATGGCATCAGAGAAATTATAAAAGAAACCGAGAATATCAAATCTCATTTCCTTGAAGTACTAGACATTGTAATCTCGGATTCAGAAGTTCGAAAAAGAGTGTTCATCCTGTCTCAACTAGTTAACCATTCCATCACCCTTATACAAGAAAAAATCGACAACTCCGTTAATCTCAAAAGAGAAAAAGAAGCAGCACTGTTCAATGGTTTAGGATCAATCATAAAAATTATTACTGGCAACTTAGATGCAAACGATGGAGAGAAAATCAACGAAATTCTTGGAAACCTCCAAAATAAACTGGAAGGATTAGACGAACAAATAAAACACCATTATTCAGTTAGTTACGCCCTTCTAGAAAATTTCAACACCACAGTGGAAAACATCAATCGTAACAACAAAATAATTGAGTCAGAAATTTCCAAATTGAAAGAAATGAGTTCCTTGGAAAGTCACGTCAAGAATGTGGAAACTACTTTGTATCATCATCAAATCATGTTAAACTCAATCTTGGACGTCATGCAAGATATAGAAAATTCTATCACTTTTGCCGTTTGGGTAAACTTCACCCAAGTATTATTAAGCCCTCTTCGTTGCATCAAGAATTGGACCTATTATCTAAATATTATAAAAACAGAATGTTACAATATAACGGAGAATACCTTTGGGAATTGCAATCCCATATCAAAGTTAAATGTTATATTAGTAAGGAAGAAATTGTTTACTTTATAGACGTCCCAATAGTTGATTCAGAAGACTATGATCTATTTCGCATGCAACCAATACCTACCGTAATTGATGAACGCTATCTTACAGTTACTCCTTCTGTTAACTATGTCTTAGGATCCAGGCATAGGGCAGAAATAAAGTTAATCAAAGACCAATGTGAACAAGGTCTAATTTATCTGTGTCAAAGTCAATCAATAATTACGGCAACCAGCAAATGTGAACAGGAAATATTGTTTGAAGAAACGAGTTCTAATTGCGATTTCATCCCTCTAGAAATAGATGGTAATTATGTCG
Source organism: Pachypeltis micranthus (assembly GCA_020466155.1). Lineage (NCBI taxonomy): Eukaryota > Metazoa > Arthropoda > Insecta > Hemiptera > Miridae > Pachypeltis > Pachypeltis micranthus. The sequence goes on along the minus strand of CM035770.1, from coordinate 50,474,632 downwards.
ACTTCATCAACGATATTAGCCGATTCCTCTTAGTCCTTCCAGAAGAAGAACAAATTAAAATAATTTCTCAAAGTGATGCCCAAGTCCATAATTTGAAAGGTATCTATCTCCTTAAACCTGGACAGAACAGAGTTGTGTTTAGGAACCAAACTTTAGTAAGCTCATTTGCAAAAACTAATGGTCAACCATTGTTAGTAAATAATATTAAGTTAAATAAGCCTAATAAGGAGATCCCAGATGTAAAATTAAAATTACAAAATTTAATGTTTAACAATGTACCTATTCAACAGTTTAAGCCTTTTCATAATCAACTTGTTAATATTATTACTCCTAGTGTTTGGACTTCAACACTTTATGTGCTATTGATCGCTTTCGTCTCGTATATTATTATTATATATTGTCAAGGAAAAAGGAAGTTAACAGTTTCACAACCTGTATAAAATTTTATTTTCTAGCAATCTACATTCTCTTTTCTTTTCGAAAATTCTTCCATAATTTTCGATCTTAAGGAGGGAGGAGTTATATTGTCATAAAATGCCGATCACAAAATAAAAATGCACTGCGTGCATTTTTCCCCATAAGCTTACTTTTCTTCGCTAGGACACCTCCTTGCATCGGGGCAGTCGGTTCCCTCCAACGATCCTGTTAACTTCTTTAACTCCATCTCCATAGTTCGTGTGTTTCTAATGTAAAGTATTTGTGGGAAATTCCAATAAAACTTTTTTAAAAAACGAATCTCACGTTCAACGAATTTATCTTATATACACTGTAAATAGGGTATCCCGATATAAGGTATCAAAGACTTGTTTCCTAGCTCCGGCACTAGGCTTGTCTGTACATTAGTTTGGTACTCGCTTGAGCTAGTCCTCAAGGGGACCAACACAGTATGCTTACTTGATAGATTTTAGTCAGGGGATGGTAGCTTTCACCTAGCTGACGAGTTAGATGTTCATTTCCAGTAGTTAGCACAGAAAATGGCTTCTAGTTTGGATGAAGTGTCGTTAGCAATAAGCTCCTAGACCTCAAGGCTATCTTAAACAGTGCAGCACCACTAAACACCGAATATTGTGTTTATTCCTTCTGATTCACTAGCTCCAAGACAATATTAAGTTCCCGTAGTCCAATATGAACGATTGTAGCATGGGAAAGGTTTCAAGAGGCCCAAGTAGCAGATCTTGAGTGTGGCACAGCTGTCTTAAGTCAATTTATCGAATGATACAGCATAACAGTTTATTTTACTATTATCTCAACTATATTGCACTACAATTATATGCATTACTTCAAACCTGTGCTCTTGGCAAGCTTCCTGGCTCTCCTGCCAGTAATTACTTAGTGAAATTTCCTCTTACATTGAATTTTCATGTAAACGCTGCCCAGTAATTGTGATGTCTCCTTGAAATAATCGTTTGTTCATTCTTTTGGTTTATTATTCATTCTGAATAATATTTTCGGTCAAGAACATTTTTTACACCCCCCCCTCCCCCACTATCAAAATTTGATACTTAACGTTTCAAGACATCGAAATTCCACATCTGCAATGTCTGGTTGTCGCCATCCATCCAGTCCACTTCGTGCCTTAAACGTGGTCTACAAAATCTTATTGTTCTAAATGTAGTTGTGCCCACCTGCACAGCAATCCGGTATTGATTTCAAGGTATTTTTAGATGCTGGGTCGAGTGGAACAATCATCAGAGGTGTATGACTGCGTCTAAACCGAAAATATTGGAATCAGGTAATTATACTAAACCAAAGTCTACTAATTGAAAGAACTAGCGGGACAATAATTACAGGGAAAGTAACCGTTACATTGTTTGTATCCCTTCCTCCACTTTTTAAAACCACCTGCCAGCTTAACTTAATGGTTAGTAAGCAAGTTCTGGTTTGTTTTGTTCATTCGGTACATAATTAAAAACGGAATAGTTTAATTTTGGGTTCGTTATGGGATTAAAAGAACAGCTGGGTCGTACAATTTTCCCCAATTCTCCAAAACTAATTTATCACAAGCGCAACTTGAATAAGGTTAGCCTAGAGTTTCTTCATATCAACAGGTTGGCCTTTTTTGAAGCCGGCTGTGTACAATAATAAAGCTCAGTTGATAATTGCTGCAAATTTGGTGGCCCGACAAACCTTTTTCCATGAACAATGTGCCCCTTCTAATTCTTTCGATCAAACGTTTCTAGCACTACTTGAGGTTTGGCATTTTTTCAAATGAAAGAGTGGGACAAGACTGAGTTGTATCTGGCAGTAACTTGGAGGAGAAAAAACCGCCCATCTTGGAATTTATGCTAGTATAACATTAGTTTTAAGATGGAAAAAAGTTATTAGCTGAAAGCCGGGAAGCATTTCAGTTGCTTCGTAAACAGACCTCACCCTTTGAGCAAGCTGGTATTCTGCAGTACGAGCGATGAGTAAATGAAGAAAAAATATATATAACTGCTTTGACACAATGGTACAGCAACACTGATGTGAGAAAAGGTTTCACTAGCACTGAAAAAATGTGAACTTCAACGTTTCTCACAGCATGGGTTTCGAAAAAATAAATACTTCAAGAGGTAACCGATCTTGTCTATCAGAAGCCCCTCCATTTCAGCTATTCAAGAATTCATGTTTCTAGCATTTGAGTGTTTCTGGCAGGAGTGAGGAGAAATCTTACACAGCGAGTAATGACAGGTTCAGAATGTTGTTTCCTATGCATGGTATGCAACAACAGGGATTTAAGGATGAATGGCTACTCTTCCTTCAGATCACACGTTTCCTTCCATGACAAATGAATGAGAGGTTTTGTGATAGTAACGAAAGTTAAGTAAATAACTAGGCAGACATACCAGTTCTTCTTGGGTCAGGGCACACATTGGCAATTGTTTAACCTTTAATCAAATATCGCTTGATAATGGGTAGAATAGTACTACTGCACCACATGGCCTAACAAGCACTGGCCAAGTTAAATTTATTCCCCAACTGGACATCCGACAAGGTTCCTGGGGGGACAGGCCCCCTGAAACTCCGAGTTATATTATGCTTTCTGGTCATATTTTTAATGACACACATTATTGCAGTGGCGTGTCCACTGAAACGTTCAATTTTCTATGAATGGTGTGCTATACCTAATAGAGGTTGTCACAGGTCACCCAGTCTTGCCTAGTGTGCTACGATCACGTAATCAATTTGAAAATTCATCTCAAAGAATCACTCAGGAAATAAAACTGATTGTTCGGTGTTGGAAGGAACTGTACCATACAAAAAACATGATTCCATCTGCTGAGGAACATTGATGTAACGCCTTATACATTTCAACTGTTGAAAATACGCAGGGATTTTCAACATACACGAGTTGAAGTTATAAGAGCACACGCTTGTCAGCAGGAAATGGCACACAGCACCACAATTGAACACGCCACTAGCAGTTATGATTGAAAGTACGAAATATTTATCATGAATTAGTTAGTAGACTACTGGCTTACATTTAATTTATCAGGTGTTTAGTGCGATGGATAGCGTAGCAAGTCAGCAGGGAATGCCCTATAGCGCATACTAGTACATCATTCAATGCATAGCAACAGTTCTTTCGCCATCCAATACACCCTACTAACAACATAAAACCCCTTTCATTGCACTTTTTACAGCAAATGTTAGGATGCCACGCATCAAGGTTCACAAATAACGACAGTTCAATTAAGAGTTAGCTTCCCATCTGATCATCCTCAATGTGACTGACAATCCTCAAAATTCTACAGCAAATGGAATTACTTGCTGTCAATGTTCTGCAGCGTGACAAAGTTAGTGTGAACTCTATTGCCAGACCACTATTTTATGGCAAAAAGCTTACATTTGTCAGTAAATTGTGAACTCTTATCAATCAACTGAAAGCTAACATTTATTTCATGTCATCTGTTCTCTTACCAGCCTTCAAATGAAGTACTTGTCCAACTGGAGTAGCTCCCATGGTAGGACGAGCTCAATTACCTGTACCGCAGGAATCTTTATCGTCAACTACAACACAAGTGTACAGCATCCTATAGCCAGTAGCAGGTACTGTATTTTTGCCACAGGCACTTTGCTACAGCAAAGTTGAAATATCAGTCTACGATACATCAAGTGTCATGTGACAGTCAACAATTACATATTCAGTATTTCTACAAAGAACAATAATTGGCAAGACAATTTCTATTCTTTAACAACATAGTAGTAGAGCATTGTCAAGTAGTTAGTAATGCTAGTTAAGAAAGTATTTTAAAGAAGCCAGGAGTTGAGTCTACTATCACTATAGTATTAGCAGTAAGTGGCATAAAAATTGTTGATCACTAATACTCCAAGTTAATTTTGACGCCACACATGATTAGGGCAGTGCTCTACATCGCATTTTGATTTGCTACTTACACAAAATAATAAAATTAATAAAAGAACGAAAACGTAACGAAAAAAAAAATTATATTTTGTTCAACTTAACAATAATTGGTACAGATATAAAAAAAACGCATAGGACAATTTAACGCTAGATCATCATGAGAACGTTATTCGAATGGTCATCAAATGCTCTCCCACAATGACAAACAAAAATTGAGGAGAAATCTACGAAACTTTCTAAGGAGTTTTGGTTGTTTTCCAAATTTTAAAGTCGTTTATGCTTGGATTTGTCGAACGTTTTTTTCATTCGATTACCGCCAGGAGGCGGTTGACTGATGGGAGGCGCTGGCTTGACTACGCTGGGGTCCTCGTCTCACATTTCCAATTTGGCGAGAATATCCGTCTCACGGAAGAGGTGGTACTCTTTGTTCTCTTCAATTTCAACGCGGGTGCCGCCATATTCGGGAAGGAGGACTTGATCGCCAACAGAGACTTGTGGAGGCACCAGCTCTCCTTTCTACCAACACAGAAACAAACAAAATGCGTAATAAGTCACACACAGCGAAGGAAAGTAAGAGTTTGCTAAGAGAACGCTTCGCTCTTATCGGTATCTTTTCGACACCTCTGAGGAACTAGAGACAATAAAATTCGAAAAACGTACGGTAATCGTTGAATGGGTGCCAGGCTTTTAGCGCTATCTCTTATATCTACTTAGGTAGAAAGTAGGTGGGAACAAAAAGGTACGACTCCAAGTATTACACAAGCTCACTGAAGGTCAAAAAGGCGCTCTTCACTACAAGCGTCAACAGCAAATGTGGCCGCGTAACACTATACGCTCACAACGCTTTCATAAAGCTAAAAACGTGGAAGCCTAATTCCTACAGAATTACAGGAAAGAAATTGTTTTAGGTCACGCGAAAGGAAGTGGTTGTGCCACTAAAACTCTAGAAAGACTTGTACATGGAAAGTAACAGATGAAAAGTGTTAAGACCCTCCTGACTGTGTAGACCCTGACTAAACAGTATCATGAATTGACCACCTGGACCCGGGTTCAACTGAAGAAAGCGCCTCTTTTACATTTGAAAGGATGAAGGATCGCATAACTACCTGGCGTCAACACCAATGTTGCATAAGATTACTAAATAAATCCGATCAACTGATGATGCTCACAAATTGTGCATAGGTTAAGAGTATCATTACACAGAGATAATCTTTAGAATTGAGTCTGGTTTAGTGGGAATCTACAAACAGGCGAAGGACTTCAGATCGAAGATTTTTGCTCAACTTTCACAACTAAGCTCTCAATCATAGCAGTTCCACAAGTAGAGCAGTAATGAAAAGACAGTTGAGATTTCTTCAAGTTTTAACTTTCCTCAGCACTATGAAGTAGTAAGGAATATTACGTTCTAAAGCCTGCTTGAATCCGAAAAATATCAGCTGCAATGGATCACAAAATTGTCCTCAGCTCGACGTTAATTCACCGGCTTTTGTGGCTTTTGCTAGTAATCCAATTTATTTTTTCGCTCAGTTCATTTGAATTTGGTCAAACAAAACTCCATGGAAGTAGAAAGTGATCGCGCTTATAGCTCCTGAATTTAACGTGGTGCTTCTACTTGTGCCACAACTATTATGAGCAGTCAGTACGCGCGATTTCTTCAGAAGGATAATAATCGGCGTTTCAGAATTATCGAATAAAAACTGAGTAATGGTATTAAGTGAAACACAGCAGGGGTTGGAATATCTCCTATATATATAACGTCAACGTGTCAACGTTATCAAACTATCAATGTATAGGTACTTGATTGGATTGCCGCGTCAATTTTTATAAAGATCTTGGTCACTTTTTCGTCAAAACGTTTTGTATTTTATTGTGCCCTCTCGTCATTTTCCCAAAGATGGGAATTTAACGTATTGTCAAGTTATTTGGAACTGTCAATACAAAAAATTTAAAATTGTTAGAGACGTTATTGAGAAACATATAGTGTCTTGATCACTATGATAACTACAGTTAGTTTTAAGCGGATTTCGCTCATACCATTATTTTGGCGTACTATCGTGACCTGGTAATTATCAAGTTTGAGCCGATTTAGTTCGAAACTTTTCTCTCAATCGCGTTCACATATTTCGCAATAGTATGTTTTGGACTAAAACTTGATATATAGCCTGCAAGTCACCTTGGGGCGCCAAAATATTGTTGAGCAAAAGCTACTCATCAGAACGCAAAATATATTTCTTTGCAGAAGCGGCCATAACGATTTTAATTGTTTAGTTTTTTGTAGACAGCTCCACATGACCCAACATACTATAAAATGTAGTAATACAATCCAACATACAATAACTAATACAAAATTATGGGTAGCACTATATATTTGATAATATATAGTGTATTCTTTGGAAATTACTTTTAAATCGTCACAGTCATTTTGGAAAAGAACGACATATGCTGTTTTGATCACCGAAGAAACTAGACAATTATGGATGAATTTTGCTCATTACCTACGAAAAGAGCGAGCTTCTATCTGCCATATTTTGGAGTTTTTACACCCAGGCTATTCACAAGCACACGAATTCATCTGTTATTCAGTTCCGTATCATATTACGAGTTGTTCATTCCTATTCCTAGATTCACAACCAGAGGAGAATGATTTGAGCATTTTGGTTTAAATAATGAAACTTGCGAGGATGGAAGTGAATCAGAGAATGAACAAAGGACCTCAAAATCAAACGTTAACTGACTCACTCCATTCAACTCCATCATAACAGTAACATGACTTGTTACAAGCTTCAAATGAAATTACAGCCTCCTAGTACTGAAGAATTATTTTCATTTGGGGCAGGTAGGGGGGGTCTCCCACGATACTATCAACATGACATTGAAATGGTACACTACCGTTTCGTGCTAAGGATTTGATAAGATTAAACGTAAATTACGTTGGTTAAACTCGCCTGTGACTCGTTTAAAATATCCGATTACGTAAAACTATTGTCGTCAGATGAAACTGGTCCAGAAAACCCTCCTACTGCCCCCCCCCCCCCCATTTCACTACGTCGTCCTGAGCTCAACCCCTTTCCAAATAAAACCTCACCTCTATGCCTATAACCAATTTAGGATGAATCCAGCAATTAAGCTACACTTGTGCCAAAAGCAGTTCTCATCTGCTTCGGGTACGCTTTAACCCTGACAAAACCTTAACCACAAAAATTGGGCAGTTAGCTCATATCTTTACGTATATCTTCTTGTTTGACGTGCTCCACCACTCGGGTTCCCTCCCACTATCTCTTCAATCGTGAATAATTCATGTACCTCTACATTTTTGAATAATAATAATGAAATCAGATGCTGTGTACACGTGCACAGTTATTGCAGTTGCTTTTCGACGATGACTATCTATTGTATTACGATTAACGTCATCTCACCCGACGCCTCAGTGTTTAGGTGATCAAATCATCTGACTCAGCAAAAAACAAGAGCAACCATGAGCTCATAATCGCAGCTATCTCAACTTGAGCATGGCCAGAATCAGGTTTGTGGTAATTAACATCGCCTCCAGCTCCAGCCAAGTTATCCAAGCAAAAAGGAAATTTCCAAACTCTTCCCCCGAAATTCTCAGTGTAGTAACAATCACAGGTAAGGGGTTTAATAGAAAGAGAACACCTGAACATAGGGAGTTCTAGGGTGCTATGATAAGAGAAAAGACGAACTGAGATCGGCAGTCAGGCGTCACCATCCAGTAACTTCGCGGCACTCTTTCCACGAGAATAGGAGGATAAACAAACATAATGCAAGAAGCAAGCTAATGAACTGGAGCAACAATAATTCAACTAAAATTGCAACTACTGATACTCACGGTATTCCTGGAGCCAGGCCCAACTGCTACCACAGTTCCGTGGAGGACTTTTCCTTGAGATTTTTCGGGTATGACGATACCGCCCTTAGTTTTGGTAACCGCTTCGGCTCTCAAGATCAAAACCCGATCGAACATGGGCATCAATTTTTTGATAGCAGCAGTAGCTTTCGCCTAAAGATCAGAACCAAAAGGAATGTAAGTTCATGTCGAAATGACTTCAGACTTACATCAGCCACAATATTCATGAATTGAAGCAATGAGAAAATGTAAGGTCTAGCCCTACACACATTTACGCCTCATTACATAATTCTCATCATATCTTCACCAATGAAAACCTGAAAACTCCACTAATTCTAGAATTTTCGACAAAAAATTGTACCATCATAAACGTGACACTAATCTACAACAAACCGCAGAAGTGAAATATTTTCGACATTCTCACCATTTTATTCGAATATGCGACAGCAATAGATAGATCTGGAATGAATTGAAGAAACGCTGACAATTCACCGAAGAGCCGGCACGTTGAGAAACGAATGGAGAATAGATAGAAAATGGCCGCCGTCCTTCGTCCAGAGGTTCTGGAACATTCGTCCCAATCTCACATGGCTAACACATGTTCACTGCAACTTATTATTTTAAATTTTTTGTTTTTAAAACGCGTCAGGGATTTCAATTGCACTTAAAAAATTGTAGATATGAGCTCCACAAAATTTATTTTATCAAAAAGTTCCTGATCTGTGCCATTGTTCGATTTTTTGGTGGAACATACCTTCTTCATGCTGAATTTTAATTAAAAACTAAGTTCGCATATAAATCATAAAAAATGGTATTGCTGATTACAGTTTATATTGGTATTTAATGTGAAACTAGTCCTGCAATCCATTAACGATGGGATGCAACGGTTTAGGCAATTTATCACATTAATTGATTTATGTTGAGGATGTCTGAGCGTTTGGACACTAAAACAATTCATGATTATAGAAGTAAGTTACAATTCAGAATGTAATTAGTAGAATTCTAACATATAATCGTAGTGAGATCAGAGGTTACTACTTGTATTACGTCATCAGAATGGTGCACGGAACGTTCTAGACCGTTTCTGTTGTTAATAGAATTTGCTATTTTTATTGGCCTAACAGTTTTTAGAATAAATCTCGAAGGTTTATAATGATTTTAAAAATATACTGAATTTTTGTTGTCTTGAGGGATGATCAGGAGTTCGTACATTTTTCAAACAATTAGAAATCTTAAAGGCAGTGAACGAAAGTTAGAGGTTGTTCTCGACTCCCAAGTGAAGAAATATCGTTCCTCAGAATCTCTTTTTCTTTTGGCTTTCCTGCGTGTCTCCCACGTTGATCCGGTGCTGAATTCATTTTTCAGAAAGTCAGCCGCCGTCTAAATTGTCCTCGTTCTTCATTACTAAAGCTTAAAGCGAATACGGTAAGTTATCCACTTTTAAGTTCGATTTCGCATTATATTTAGATGTAATATTTCACATAACCACGAAACATGAGTTTCGATGGGGAGGCCGTTCCCTCATGCCGGTGTTCGGTTCTTCATTGACTCGTGACTAAGCAAAATTATTGACTATACACTATTCGGAGTTAGTTATTTGTCAATTATGTCAAGCTCAACGTGATTATTTCGACTTTTATTTTTCTCAAATGAAGATGGCTGAAGTTACTCGCAAATGCCGGGTTATTAGTAGTTAAAGGTTTCTCTCAGTAAACGGTTTGTTCATTGCGTGAGTAAAATCGAAGTAGTCTAGAAAGTTTATGAAGTTGATTAGACAAGTATTGCGTTACTCGAGTTCTGTAGCTTTCGTTCAAATCCTCATTTAGCTTCTTTCAGGCCTTAGTTTCGTAGTAAGTTGCTGAAGGTTTTAACATATCTCAAGCATGGGTAGAATTTTTCTTTGAACTCATATTTTCACTGTTTGGTACTATTTGGTACTACATGCTTGGATCGGCAGATTTCGTCAGTCCTAGTTGCCAGATGATGCAATATTGCCCACCCACCAGAATGGTGGTGCTAATGGAGTATATATATTACGCATTGTGGTTATTGTCACAGCAGACGATGTGCGGAGTTAACGTGAAGTTATCTAGGTTACTGGTGGAATTAGGGTTTAATCCCAACGGCTCCAGGCTGAGGCATTTTGGAACTGTTGTCGATAGCTGCTAGGTTCAACCGTTATCCCTAAACACTGCTAGGCGCCACAGCTCAAAAGTTCTGCTTGAAACACTCGTCCAACGATTGAACTATCAAATCAAACTTCGTCCCTATTCAATTTCCATTGTAAATCCATCCTCTTTCAGTTCACGAGTTACCTGGACAGTGGTCGATCGCATGTTGGAGTATGAACGTCAGTTTCATATCACAAGTACGCATGTCCGAATGTGGTGCATGAGTGAAATTGTGTCGAAAAGGATGGTCACATTGTGGATTTTAATGGTATTGTCGAAAGCTTGGCTAAAACTCCAAACGTGAGGTGTTGGAAACCGCAAAAACGTAAATTTTATGGTACGTCATGTTATCATGATGTTACGTCAGGAACTTTTGGTCACATCAACCCTAAAATGGAACTAAATTATGTTTTAACTACTAGCGTATAAGTAATTATTAAAACAGCCTGAACTTGTAGTTAGCGTATTGTCTTATGCAACAACAGTTGAAAAGGAATGGGCGATAATGATTAATGTACGGAGAACGGGAGAATTATCTAAAGGCGAGAGCTGTCATTATATCGTCATTTTGCCATCTGAAATTCGACAAATAAAGGACACGAAAACATCTGAACTACTTCGAGAAAAATTACAGAACGTATAATATATCTAAAGAGTCGGCTTCTAAGGACAGACTTTTGAAACAACTAATGCTCAACAAATTAAGATATGTCAGAGAACACCTAGCTAAATGCTCTCAGTGTCTTTTGTAATGTACCAAGACAAACGCTGACTTGGTGTTGACGAAAATATCCACTACACAGACACATGAAGAACGATTCCACACTTGCAAATCCTACAGCCTCAATTGTGAGCATTGGAAGGTGAACAGCACACATTATACACCACCCTTCTCACTGTGACCAACGAGGGTGTGTACTTGGCTGTGGTTGCTTGTTGTAGATAGAGTTGTTGTAGGAGGGGGGTTGAAAGTGATGGTATGTGAGCAGGCTTGGTAATAATTATTAGAGAAAAATTCGGGAGTATGATTTGTGAGTGGGCTGTAGGACGGGGCCTGCATAGCTGTGACAGGGTCACAGCCGCACTGGAGGTCCTCCTGGGTCTTGCACCTTTCCACATACTTGCGGAGTGAGCTGTCTACTTACTGGTACTCTGTAACTGGGCCTTTCCTGATGGGGTAATGGACTCTGCACCATCTGATAGTTTGGGGGGAGGGGGTTGCTCCCATTTCAGGGACTTTGTATGGATGAAGTACAACTTCGAACTGCCCTTTACAATTCTTATTCGTGAAATATCTAGATGGGAGGGAGGTTGTCCCATGCTTGATGCTGGGAGCTATGTGGCATACACATACTAGCGTATGGGAGTTAACAAGCCAGGCAACATTAATATTAGGTGCACTAACTACACTCTTTGAAGTTATGGTGTGTATGCAGCACCTCCTGCACTGGGTGGCTGCAACGGAAAAAGATAAGCTTTATATTAAGTTAGGGGGGGGGGGGAGAGAACCCTTTCACTAGTTGGTCATGGAAGAAGAGAAGGGAATGAGGGGGCTGACAAACTAGGAGGAGTGGGGCCTGAGACGAACAAGAGACGCTTGAATGAGGAGTTCGGCAAGTGGGAGAAGTGCAGGGCTGCTTATTGGCTAGATGTGCCTAGCAAGGTTATTCGTTAGACCCTAGAGAGCTTATCAAGATAGGTAAGTCAGGGGTAGTGGGTTGCAGATTCTGAGGGGGTGGGGTGGAGTCAATGTACTGTGAACTTGGGAGAGGCTGCCTGTGGTGTGCCTCAGAGTGCTTGGAGTTCCTCAGCTGTGGTCGGATGAGGTTTCAGGGATGGACCTCAGGATTGTCTTGCATTTTACGAATGGAATTAGGGATGTGTCATCAGGAATTACCAGGAGGTAGCTAATGGATGCCTTGCAATAGGCTGCAGTGAGACTCAAGTCGATTGCCTCCAGTATATGTTGTGGGGGGGACTAAGAGTGCCAACTGAATCACACTGCACTCGTACTGGGCTTTCTACATGGGCCATAGAAGCCCGATCAAAGTCCCTTGGAGGACCAACGAGCTCAATCCCCTCAAGCAGAGTGTTGTAGTTTCACACAGGCAACACTCTTGTAACGTGGGACTGGCTAAGTGACACTACCTTCTGTCCCTCTCCAGGTCTAGGTTCAGTACATACTGAGTGAGTGCCCTTGCCCTTACATGCTATCAAAAGAACAGCCTGCATGATAACCATAAACGACTGATATTAACCCTCTTGATAGAACGTAAGATTCCTGTGAGTGTGCAGGAATGGTCAATATGAGAAGTACACACTGCAACCCCGTTTGTAGTTATGTGTTAACATTAATCGACAGTTGAAATAATGAATGGTATTTGCTGAAAAATTGATTTTTCGTGTTGAAACCCAAGACGTGAGACTAACGTTGTTCAGTTAGGGATTGCATTATTTTCGAATATTGCTCAACCTTTTGTTGAATTGATTTAGTAGCGTTCTCTCAAAAATTGTATCTGTTCTCCTAATCTGTCATCCTCGAGATACTTGATCAAGATCATGTGAGTATGCATCCATTTTTCACCATTGTGTGACTGAAGGAAGTTGTGTTTTTTTTTTGTAACAGATGTATCGCCTCTGCAGTTTATCCAGGAGCTCCGCCCTAATGAGGAGCGTTTCTCGTGGGTATGCCAAAGACATCAGGTTTGGACCGGAGGTTCGGGCTTTGATGCTTCAGGGTGTCGACGTTTTAGCTGATGCTGTTGCAGTTACAATGGGACCCAAAGTAAGTCCATCCTTCTTTCAACGTAATCATATTGTTTTAACATCCTATTCGATACTTATGACGTCTACAAGTGCCGGCTTGTTTGGTCAACTTCTTGTCCACTTAAGTTTAATCATATAAGCAGTGTCTCTACAATTGCATCTAAACCACAGCGATGAAATCGTTGTTTACAAATAAGCATTTCAAAGTTGAGGGGCTACGAAAATGAGGATAATGGCCATTATTGTCTATATGTTTCCTGAAGTTGTGGGGGGAGGGGGTTAACGGGGTTTCATCATTTAATTAGAATACATTGTTTAAACAATACATACATTTTGTTCAACGTAGATACACATCCACAAATCTGGTAGCACCGAACCTTTTTTAAATTTAATCTACTGTTGAAAGTGATGTTCGGTTGGTAAATTTGCATTGCATTAATTTATATTAAGGTTATCCGTTAGTCAGCTAAAATAACAAGTAATTAACAGTCGGGCTTGCATTTACTAAATGAACTAGTTAGAGGATAGCTACTTTGTATTTCGTATTTTTATTGTCAAACGAACCGCTCAGTTCAGTTAATTGATTCGTTGTGAGGTTTGAATCGAAAAGCAGCATTTGTTCATTGGAACGTTCTGTGAATACATAAAAAAGACAGTACCTGAAGCAAGCTCTGTGGCGAAGAAAAACTAATGAGTGCGAATTAACGAACGTGGATTAATGTACAATTTGTCAAAATAGAAGCATGTTTGTTCATTTCTGCCCCTCCAAATTATATTTAGGGCGGCTGTATAAGATCCACTGAGAACCCATGAAGTAAATGATTAATTTCTTGTTAATAGACTCAATTTTTTTAAATATTTACTATCAATCGTTGAAGAACAATGTCACTTTAGGGGCCAGTTTATCAATGTCATTTTCCTATGTTTTACTGATATGAGGCAGTATTCATTTTATGATGATGAGCACAGTACTGAACTGTTAGATGAAAACCAAACTCTCTAACGTCCTGTATTGAACAATTTGCCATTTTATTCGTGCTATTTATATTTTATACTGTTATGTTTTAATCATCTTCATAACCAATAAAAACAGCTGAATGGCAAGGTGTCGTGAAGCGTTGAAAGGTGGGCGACTGCAATATTTTGCACCTGTGATGATGGAAACCACTCAGCCTTGTTTCCATGGGACAACCTGTGTAATGAATGATCTAGAAATCTTACGTTATTATTCTTCAGTATGTGGAAGGAACGACGAAAAATAGAAAAGAGAACGTCATCGTGTAAGAGTAGAAGCGTGTAAAGTTGTAAAATGTGAAGTCCATGTGACATCAGATTGCTACTGCACGCAACAGAGAACAACAGTCCGGAGCTAACAGAGGCGTTCCCTTGCTGTGATAATCATTGAAAGGGGGCTTGTTCCAGATACATTTGACATCTAAGTACATAAAAGAAACATCTACACTTTACGAAATTGAGTGATTCGTTGATATTTGGTAGGGTTACGTCGTAATAATCAATTAATGAAAAGGTAAATGTCAGAATTACTCGGAAATCATACGTTACTTTTTTCATTAAGTAAAAGGAACGACAAAAGGTAGAAAAGAGGACCTCATTATGTAAGAGCAGAAGCGTGTAAAGTAGTGAAATGTGAAGTCCAAGTGACATCAGATTGCTACAGCACGCAACAGAGAACAACAGTCAGGAGCTAACAGAGGCGTTCCCTTGCTGTGGCACATCACTGAAAGGGGGCTTGTTCCAGATACATTTGATTGGTTCTGATATTTCCTTTGGTTTCACAAAATTAGGTATTTAGACTTTTTTGCACACTGATCGTCCTAGAGATGGAAAGGTTTTGCAGTGAATATTGGAGCTAGTTGGTAAAAATAACTCGTGCGTATCATCTGATATTAATACTAAACTACGTTGTTGGTATAGTCCATTCTTACATGGATTATTCAATAATGCAACTTGGTGGGTTGTGTTATTGTTATTGTATAATTTGTGGTTGTGGGTGGTGTGGCAAAAGATTTCACATTTTGAAACCACTAGAACCTGCCAGTGATGATGTACGCCATTTTCTTTATTTGGTAGCTTTTAACGGGGTGATGATGATAAACTGCCATTTTCTTTACCAATGTCCTGGCTTCTGACGTTGACTTACAGTGATGTCAAGTTTGTCTGAACCCGAACATAGGGCGATGAATATCGTTGTATGTGTGGGGCTGCCCATGAAACCGCTCATGCAGGATAACTTGGGACACAACGTCATCTGCGGTATTAGTAGCTTATAGTGGGCTTCTCCTATTCACCAGTAACGTGATTTGCTCAATTTTCATGGGGTGAGAATCAAATGATGATCCTGTTAAACCATTCTCGTAGAGTGATGTGTAAGGTCGAAGCCCCTGGTTGATAGCTGAGGGTTTTCCTCAGCTTGATACGAACCTTCGTCTCTTGATCACTCGGGGATGAAAAGTTGGCTCTGATTGTTCTCGCTCATTCATCTTGAAGTTGGTCATCATGTGACATCGATCATCCAAGAGCCAAGCATTAGTTGCAGGTGCCGTATACCGTCTGCAATGCTATGTAACGCAACACTGTACAATTCTGACTCATGGGAAAATGGCGGGAGTAGCGCGAAAAATTGGAAGAAGATCGATTTTAGACTTGTTCTTTCCTCACAAATCCTGCTCAAATGATCTGAAATTAAGAATTCTGAAACAGTGAACACGATGCTCTTTTAAAAAATAGAAGTGTTTCCATTTTCATTCATTCTTTGTGTACTCTTATCTCAATGATGGTCATGACCTGAGTAACAGCCTATAGTAAATTCCGGAACTTAGAGCGTGTAAAGTTGTGAAATGTGAAGTCCAAGTGACATCAGATTGCTACAGCACGCAACAGAGAACAACAGTCTGGAGCTAACAGAGGCGTTCCCTTGCTGTGGCACATCACTGAAAGGGGGCTTGTTCCAGATACATTTGATTGGTTCTGATATTTCCTTTCGTTACACAAAATGATGTATTTGGACTTCATCTCACATAATGGTCGTTCTAGCGATCAGAAGGTTCTGCAGTGAATTTTGGGGCTAGCTATTACGTACCATTAGAAATATTTAAAAGTACCTATGCTATCGTTGGAAGGGCACAGTGCTCCACGACTTATTGCCAGCCTTGTACACGGGGACAGGTATTTTAGTTTTGTGAATCATAACCCCCATGAAGTATGGCCCGAATAGTACCCAGAGGGCGACGTGTCACTACTGAATCCCCACTGCTTTCTGTTTCATTCTAAATAATATTCATGAATTCGAGTTATTGATACCTGCACGCCTTACCACCACTGTTATTATTCATTGTAACTTTGGTTATTACCTGTGCATATATAAATGTTAGATGGGATGCATATTGTACAACAATACTGTTGCATTGTTAGTATAGTCCCTCCATACATTGATTTGTTAATAATGAAACTTGGTAGTCGGTGTGGCAAAAGTTACAAATTTGGAAACCGCTGAAACCTACTTATGATGACGTCATGCCATTTTCTTTACTAGGTGGTTTTAAGGGGGTGATGATGATAAACTGCCATTTTCTTTACCAATGTCCTGGCTTCTGACATTGTCTTACAGTGATGTCAAGTTTGTCTGAACCCGATACCAATAGATATAGTTTGTGTGTATGTGAGGCTGCGTTAGTTTCCCTTGAAACCACTGATGCTGTACAACCTGTGGCTAAACGTCATCTGCTTTACTAATACATTATAGTGGGCTTCTGCTATTCACCATTAACGTAATGTACTTAACTTTCAAGTTGTGAGAATTAAATGATGATCCTGTTAAACCATTCTCGTAGAGTGATGTGTAAGGTTGAAGCCCCTGGTTGATAGCTAAGGGTTTTCCTCAGCTTGATACGAACCTTCGACTCTTGATCACTCAGGGATGAAAAGTTGGCTCTGATTGTTCTCGCGCATTCATCTTGTAGTTGGTTGTCATGAGACATCGTTCACCCAAGAGCTAAGCATTTATTGTTGCGGCCATATGCTGTGCACGCCCTTCGATTCAGGACTCAAGCTGATCTGTAGCATTAAAAGTTAACGGGAAACCCTCATTTTAAGTGCTTTCCCGACGACTCCAAAGTCCTAGGTACAAAAGCTAATCATTGATCCGCTAATAAGGCAAACGTCCTATTGTGGACGACATGTGCCTTAGGCAGGGTCCTTGTGACCTTTAAGGCCCTACTAATTTCCTGTGTGAGATTAGATCGAAAGAGACGTGTTGAGGAAGGTTGAGACGGCCATCAAGATTTATTCAATGACTGTAAGTCAGACAGTTCCCTACAAGGCGGAGGTCTACACCTGTTGTCACTATCAGAAGGGGGAGCAGTATGTCACGTTAGTGATACCCGAGATTGCTGTCTTCTCTCCATAGTATGCAAAACGTTGAATGATCTAGAAATCTTACGTTATTATTCCTCAGTATGTGAAAGGAACGACATAAAGTAGAAAAGAGAACGTCATTATGTTGGAGCAGAAGCGTGTAAAGTTGTGAAATGTGAAGTCCATGTGACATCAGATTGCTACAGCATGCAACAGAGAACATCAGTCCGGAGCTAACAGAGGCGTTCCCTTGCTGTGACACATCACTGAAAGGGGGCTTGTTCCAGATACATTTGATTGGTTCTGATATTTGCTTTGGTTACATAAAACGATGTATTTAGGCTTCATCTCGCATAATGGTCGTTCTAGCGATAGAAAGGTTTTGCAGTGGTTCACTTACTACTTAATCACCACTGCTTTCTGTTCCATTCGAAATAATATTCATGAATTCGAGTTATTGATACCAGCACGTCTTACCACCACTGTTATTATTCATTGTAACTTTGGTTATTACCTGTGCATATATAAATGTTTGATGGGATGCATATTGTACAACAATACTGCTGCATTGTTGGCATAGTCCCCTCAATACAACAATCTTAGTTACAGAAATCGGTCCTTTGATCATCTTTATTGATTGATGTGCAAGAGCCCCAAAATCTTGGTTTTGGATGGCGTTTCAAATTAAGATTGTGACAACGAACCGCCATTTTCTTTATATAGTAGGTTTTAAGGGGGTGATGATGATAAACTGCCATTTTCTTTACCAATGTCCTGGCTTCTGACATTGACTTACAGTGATGCCAAGTTTGTCTGAACCCAAAAGTAAAACAATAAGTATGGTTTTTGTATGAGTGTGGCTGCCCTTAAAACCATTCATACTTAAAAACCTTATAGCGCGTTTTTTATTTACCATTACCGTGATTTACGTGAGAATTAAATGATGATTCTGTTAAACCATTCTCGTAGAGTGATGTGTAAGGTCGAAGCCCCTGGTTGACAGCTAAGGGTTTTCCTCAGCTTGATACGAACCTTCGACTCTTGATCACTCAGGGATGAAAAGTTGGCTCTGATCGCTCTCACTCATTCTATTTGCATTCGGTTGTCATGACCCACCATTCACCCCTTGAGGTAACCACTAGTTGTACGTCTCAAATGACGTCTAATGCATGTCCACAACACCCTCTGATTCGTGACGTAGGCTGATCCCGTTGCATCGAAGGTTCTTCGTAAATCTTCGAACTGCAGGTACTCCCGTGAGACCTATTAGTTTTAGATGCTAAAGTCCAGATTGCAGCAAGGGGGCTGATTGATTACTGGTTCTCGAATGAGGCTGACATCCCATTGTGGTGAAGTGACCTTGGCAGCGACCTAAAAGCCCTACTAATCTACTGGGCCAGATAAGATAGGAAGAAACATGTTGAAAAATGGCGGAGGGAATCTTAATTCATTTAATGATGGTCTACAGATCGAACAGTTCCCCACCCAGGGGAGCACCTCTTGCTTTTTAAAAAGTGGGCGACTGAAAAATGTCGCACCAGTGATGAAGACCACTTAGCCTTGTTTCCAAAGGACAACCTATTTAATAAATGATCTAGACATCTTAAGTTATTATTCTTCAGTATGTGAAAGGAACGACAAAAAATAGAAAAGAGAACGTCATCGTGTAAGAGCAGAAGCGTGTAAAGTTGTGAAATGTGAAGTCCAAGTGACATCAGATTGCTACAGCACGCAACAGAGAACAACAGTCAGGAGCTAACAGAGGCGTTCCCTTGCTGTGGTACATCACTGAAAGGGGGCTTGTTCCAGATACATTTGATTGGTTCTGATATTTCCTTTCGTTACACAAAATGATGTATTTGGACTTCATCTCACATAATGGTCGTTCTAGCGATCAGAAGGTTCTGCAGTGAATTTTGGGGCTAGCTATTACGTACCATTAGAAATATTTAAAAGTACCTATGCTATCGTTGGAAGGGCACAGTGCTCCACGACTTATTGCCAGCCATGTACAGGGGGACAGGTATTTTTGTTTTGTGAATCGTCACCCTCTTGAAGTATGGCCAGAGGACGACTACTGAATCACCACTGCTTTCTGTTTCATTCTGAATAATATTCATGAATTCGAGTTATCGATACCAGCACGTCTTACCACCACTGTTATTATTCATTGTAACTTTGGTTATTACCTGTGCATATATAAATGTTAGATGGGATGCATATTGTACAACAATACTGCTGCATTGTTAGTATAGTCCCTCCATACATTGATTTGTTAATAATGAAACTTGCTAATCTGTGTTATCGTTATTGATTAGTGAAAAAGGGTCTCAGAATCTCGGTTGTTGTGGGGGTTGTGGCAAAAGTTACAAATTGCTTACGATGACGTACTGCCATTTTCTTTACTTGGTAGGTTTTAAGGGGGTGATGATGATAAACTGCCATTTTCTTTACCAATGTCCTGGCTTCTGACGTTGACATGCAGTGATGTCAAGTTTGTCTGAACCCGAACGTAGAGCAATAAATATCGTTATTGTATGTGTGGGGCTGCCCTTGAATCTGCTCATGCAGTACAACGTGGGACACATTACTACTGCATTACTAATACATTATAGTGGTCTCCTCCTATTCACCAGTAACGTAGTTTGCTCAATTTTCAAGGCGTGAGAATTAAATGATGATCCTGTTAAACCATTCTCGTAGAGTGATGTGTAAGGTCGAAGCCCCTGGTTGATAGCTGAGGGTTTTCCTCAGCTTGATACGAACCTTCGACTCTTGATCACTCAGGGATGAAAAGTTGGCTCTGATAGTCCTCGCTCATTCAACCTGCAGTTGGTTGTCATCACCACGGGATTCACAAAATTCCGTTGACTCGTTTGGTTTTATGAAGTATAAATTATAAACTGCACAAACACATCTACAGTTCCTGTATAGCCATCGGGGAGGGCGTAATTTAATTATTTCCGCCAATCGTAGGTTTAGTAGTGTCAATAAAATACGAATGCTCATTCAGTAATACCCTTGTACTGGCGTCCTAGCCAGCTTATAATCGAAATGGACGCCTCTGGCGAACTTGAGTTCCTAACTTTTCACATCCCTTAGCAATTACACAACTCAAAATTCGCCCTCCACAAATCTGCCAATACTTCCTTGCAGTCCCTTATAGCAACATCCCACACAAGTATTATAGGCACATCATTCATAACTATGGTTATTATCAGCAAAGTACAAACAATATACAGTTCTGGCAACCTCTTGGAACTGTGTTTCTTAAAACAAGTGTACATGTAGAATACTTTAGACCTCTAAGTCTTGTACTTTTGTGTCTCCATAGGAAACATCTCTTTTTTGAAAAGTAAACTTCAACGTCTGTGTCATGTTCAATGCATGTCAAGCCTCTGCCTGCATCAAGTAGTTACTTTGCAGTGAACGATAATTATTTTTAGAAGCTCACGAAGTAGCCTGCCCAACTCTGCAGTCTGTACACCATTAGCAATATGATAGACTCTCCACTCTTATGAGTTTAATTCCTGTTATTGGACTCTGATGTATGATCGTGTTTTTTCAGGGTCGAAATGTCATTTTGGAACAATCGTGGGGCTCCCCCAAAATCACTAAAGATGGTGTTACAGTTGCAAAGGGCGTTGAACTCAAAGACAAATTTCAAAACATCGGCGCCAAGCTGGTCCAAGATGTTGCCAACAATACCAATGAAGAGGCTGGAGATGGGACTACTACTGCCACGGTAATATTCAATACTTATATGCTGCCCGGGGTACGAGTACCATACCTTAGAAATAATCACGATTTAAAAATCTTGATTTATCTTCAGAATGTTTCTCATACTTTAGTCTGACCTTGGCTGATGGCTTCGACTAGAGGCTGGTATCTTGCTCTCTAGGAGTCTGCTTTCGTGGAAATCTGTTTTTACTTAATAATTTATTACTGGTACCAGTGCAGTGTGCAAGGGTTATCTTTGAAGCTCAATGTCTGGTTTGAGCTCAGCAAGACTGACTGGCCGTGTTAGGAGAAGCCGATTAAATCATCTCAATGGTGGAATGTAGAGGGATAGTGATACTTCTAGATCATCTAATCGATTGATTCCGTCCTTATCATTGCTCTCAACGAGTCAACTCTGCCGTAGTGCGGAGCTTCTTCCTAGCCTGTATCAAAAAAGAAAACGCTCGGGGATTTTCCACTGCCAAATTTCAGAGGGGCTCACATTTTGAAATCAGCATTAACGATTTACGGCTTAGTGTGTGGTGTAAGAGAAGAAGAGCATCAGAAAATGAATGGCATGTGTATGTCAGTTTTATCCGTTGCACCGTATCTATCGCAGCTGTCGTTATTGAACATTGATGTTCTGGTGACATTGGCAGTCCGTAGTTCACTCAGCAGAAGTACAGTTGCTGGATCAAGGTTTCGTCGTTTCGAGGATACAGTGTTCTACTGGCCTTCTCCTAGTCTTCCAACCTAACTTGGTTCACAAAAGAAAAAACTGTCCGGTGGCACTAGAATTATGTACTGGGACGAGCCAAACTGTTGGATTTAACGAATGTTCGTCCAGTTCTTTTATGCTGACTAGGCACCTCAAAGTTATTGAGTTACTTATAACTTTGGTGACATCGGTCTGAGCAAAGCTGTTGTCCCGTCATAGCGTTTGCTCCATACATTACATTTGGTACTTACTGATATAGTATATCCTTATTTTTATTAGTTAATTGATTTGTGAGAAGTATCGTTTGTTGTTTTCAGGTTCTCGCTCGGGCTATTGCCAAAGAAGGATTTGACAACATCAGCAAGGGAGCTAACCCTATTGAAGTTCGACGTGGTAAGAAATATGTGATTATTTCCTTGATAACTAGCCATCAACTCTTAACTCGTAACCCCCATTGATCAGACAAAGAGGCGACCAGCATAGAACTAATGACTGCCTCGTCATGTGTTTAGCCTTGAGCTTTACAGTCGTGAGAGCGACAAAAGCTGGGCTTGTAATTAGATGATCGGTGTATATCCTGAGATTCATTTGAGGTGCTGCAGGACGCCTATGTGCATCTCAATAAATAAATGAATTGATATATTTATCAACTCGGATCACGGAATTACTAGATAGGAAGAACACGAAAAATTTCGAAACGTTGAGGATGATATTATTTCTATATTTCTTGTACTGCACGTTTTACGTCACTCATATCCATACTATCTTCCCAGGGGTTATGTTGGCTGTAGATGCCATTAAAGATCATTTGAAGGCTCTCTCCAAACCAGTCACTACACCCGAAGAGATCGCTCAAGTGGCCACAATTTCGGCAAATGGCGACAAAGCTGTCGGGGACCTCATTTCTCTTGCTATGAAGAAGGTAAAAATTGTGTGAAGACTGTGAGTCGTATCTGGTTGTCCACGCCAATGTTGCATTTTGTACCTTGTTGTTTTAAATGTGTTAATTTTATCCCTAAGGTTGGCAGAGAAGGAGTCATCACTGTGAAAGATGGCAAGACGCTCAACGATGAATTGGAAGTGATCGAGGGTATGAAGTTCGATAGGGGATACATCTCGCCGTATTTTATCAACACGTCCAAAGGTGTGTAATAGTTTACCTGTGCAAAGGCCGTTTAATGTAAAAGTATAAATGTTGAGCACCTCGGGGTAAACTGGGAGAAAAGGCGTTTGAGATGATGATGTGTTCTTACCAGGCTGTTTTATGAACAGGCAAGAACATTCGTACGTGGAATTTGAACTCACACGTTCCTCCTTAGTGCTTTGTAGGTCTATATCTTGGTTTAACGGATTTTTCGAGAGTAAAAGCTTGATGACAATTAGTGAAAGCTGCTTGGTAAGAATCAAAATGAAAACACCTCCTACACCAGGCAAGAACGAGATCATTGGCTGAGCCGTTCCCCATTTTCAGCCAATTATATTTCAGCTGCATTTTGTTCTCTCAGTTTCGACGTTTTCCTTGAAATTCGACGGACGAGTTGTATATTTGGACCGGGGCAAATCGCCCATCAGTTTTGTGCAACTTTCTTGAATAGGTTTCGTGTAGAGATGTTCAGAGCCTGCAGCTCTGGACATTATTCAATGGTAACTAGGAGTAAACGCTACAATTTCTTCATGTTTTGCCTTCTTTTTAGAGGTGAAGTGGGCCATAGTTGAGCGCAATTTAAGAATTATGTAGTCGTATCAGTTACATTCGGAGAGGCGACTATACTGGAGTTGTAACGTATTGCTAAGTAGATTTTGTTCTAACTGCACTCAACAAATACAGTTTGAGACTGACTACCTTTGAATGAGTGAGCGGGGGGGGGGGGATGAAACTATTCTCAGTTGCAATTTGTACGTTTAGTTGAAAGTTTCACGAATCTAATAGCGGCTTGAAAAACTAAAATCTAATTCTTTTGGAACCCGATCTGAAGTTCTACTAAACCGCTATCACTGAGACTGTTTTGCTGCCTCTGCCAGCTTCGGAAACCCATTTCTTTTTGAAACATCTCCAAATGAACCGTTTCGGTTAATCACACCTTTCCCTTCACTTATAGAGTGTCACCGAAGTTCTAGGTTGAGAAGAGTTGTGTAAATAGATGCAGATCAATTATCGGGTTCACCGAAGCAATTGCGGAATTGCATCTCTGATAACCATCGTCGCCTTGCCCATTGTTGACTCATCAATGGATCAACCTTTCATCTGTGATCTTCCCATTATCGTGATTAGGCCGCTCCTGTCTATTTTTTGTCCACCGCTATTTTTTTTTGTTTCTGC
Organism: Pachypeltis micranthus; assembly: GCA_020466155.1. Lineage (NCBI taxonomy): Eukaryota > Metazoa > Arthropoda > Insecta > Hemiptera > Miridae > Pachypeltis > Pachypeltis micranthus. The sequence continues at coordinate 50,450,353 of CM035770.1, read as the reverse complement.
TAATTAACTGTGAATCCCGAAGTTCGGGCCCAAAGACATAAAAATTCTCTGATAAATTCTCCGCTACGTCCTCGCCTTCGGTATCTGAACTATTGGAACTGGGAAGTAGGTTTGTTTAAGTGTGAAGAAGTGTTATTTAATTTATTTGTAATTCCCCGATATTAAATTCTCACTTCCGGTCCTCCTTATTAATTTTATTTGCAAGTATTATATTTTCGTTTTCCGTATTTCCCGATTGCGTTTATTTCTCTCGTATTCCGCCAATATTCCACTGCGCCTCACACTTTTGGTCGATAAAAATTGAGAGCAAGACAAGATAGATAAATAAAAGCAAATGGGTTTTATTTTGTTGATTAGCTGTTTAGCAGTCTTCCTTAGCCTAATACTAAAGATCCTTTTCAAATTTCAGGGGCGAAAGTAGAATTTCAAGACTGTCTCTTGCTCCTGTCTGAAAAGAAAATATCCTCTGTGCAGTCGATAATTCCTGCTCTTGAACTGGCCAACAGTAAAAGAAAGCCCCTCGTCATCATTGCTGAAGATATTGATGGAGAAGCCCTCTCCACTCTTGTCGTCAACAGGTACCATATTACGCCCTCATGTTTGAAGATGCAGTGAAACAAATCGAATAGTCTGATTAGTCAGTTGATATGCTCGGAAAACGTTATCTACGTTCTCTTGAATTCCGTTACCTTTCGAAATTTTCAATTAAAATCGTTTGCAGGTTGAAAATCGGTCTTCAAGTGGCAGCAGTGAAGGCTCCAGGATTTGGTGACAATCGCAAAGCGACGTTGCATGACATGGCAATTGCTACAGGTTAGTGGACGCTACCTCTTACATTTTTACTTTCCGAAGGAAAGTATAGTAATCGGCCAAAAAAAAAAAATTTGGGTTTTCTTCAGATCTTTACGTTTCAGACCCTACTGAGTCTAAAAAACCTAATTTCGGCGCGTGGTCCGTGTCCGTGTGTCTGTAGTTCGATTTGCGGGAGAACGGCTGATCCGATTGAGCTGGCTCTTTTTTGGTTTTGTTCGTTATTTTTTGTAGACACCAAAATAAGGTTATGGACGATTTCGACCGATGGGAAGGGGGGTGGGGGACGAAAATGTACCAAAAACTAGGGTTTTTCGCAATTTTCTCGAAAACTGCTCCAACGATTTTGATTAAACTTTCAAATTATCTTCTACTAATCAATACCTAACTTTTCTTCTTTATACATATCTCCATGAAAATACGGTGAACGGAGATATAGGCCCATGAAGCAAAAATAGGTTTTTTACGCGTTTTGGCAAAACGGCTTCAGCGATTTTCACCAAACTCACAGGATGTTTTCAAATAGTTAATACCTACATATTCTTTTCAATAAATGTTCCTGTAGCGGTCCATTGAACAGAGATAAAAATCAAAATGTGTCAAAAATAACGTTTTTTCTAACATTTCCGTAAATTCCAGGGTAACTTTTTCACCAGATGTGATAAATCCTAATGGAGTGTCTTTTAGTCACCCATACCAACATTTTGTTATGCATAATTATTTCTGTATATATATGTTGAACGGAGATATAAGCCAAGTTAACTCAGAAAAGGAGATTTGTCGAATATTAATTTATCGGTATTCCAATTTTCTCAAAAACGGCTCTAACGATTTCGATCAAACTTTCGGAGTACTCTCAGCTTACTAGTCCCTACATTTTGTTCTCTATAAATGTTCCTGTAAAAATACGTTGAACGAAGATATAGCGCCCGCATATGTAGGTGGTGTTCGAAATTACGGGGGTGGCGGAAAGTTGTGTGTTGCTACGCACCAGATATTTTATGAATGCAGTGGAAATTGAAACCGTGTTTCACTCAATCATTAATCCCCAATGAGACTAGCGTTGAAGATATTTGTTGCAGTGATCAGGCAATGACTTGTGAACTCACAGGAATGAGTTACGTGCCTTGTGATTGATCTGCAGCACTTATCCAGAAGGATGTTATCGTAAATGCCAAACAATCGAACTGAGCTTTGCTTTGTGCAGGCTAATATTGCATTTAATTTAATGCGAAAGAATACTATAAATGGTAAATTGATTAAAATACTTCGAGAGGGAGGTAAGTGCGCCCTCTGAAGTTTGTAAAAAGGACTAACAAAACTGTTGGGAGAACCACTAAATTACTGATGTGTTTCACCGGAACTCCATTAGCAGTTAGCCCTCTCACCACACTACCAGGCTTTGGAAACACCTGCACCGCTCGAAATGTTAACAGAACTACACATTCTTCTTCAGGAGTGTGGCTTTGAACCGACCATTTCAATCAGGGCTGCAGTGAGGGGAAGGTCGTATTTCGATCGCCAGTTATTGGGAGGTGTTTGCCTCGTTTCGCCAAATAAGCTTCAAACTCGGGGCTCGCTTTCTAGAGAAATTAGTGAACCTCTGGCAGCTCCCATAGATACTTCCCCTTCTTGGAGTAGAAGGAAGGCTCGGCGAGGCGTGACCTCTCTGAGACAGGAAACGACCAATGGCAGTCAGTGCTGACACCATCTCGTTGTGAACAGCGTGTGTGATCATGCATGATAACCATGCGAGATGTCCCTTTTGCCTCAGCACGTTTATAGTTAACTAAACCAAATATTGAGGGTCCACTATAATTGACACCTGTATGGCTAAACTGGCGAGTGGGAAGTGAAGTTCAGCCGTGTAAGGATTGTTGATGGGTGCTGAGAATGAAGCACCAGTCACGCATTTATGTATCCACTGCCTAATAAGACTGCGTAGCGACGTTATGATCCCATGAATTCCAGAGCCAGAGAGCTCAAAGGGTTATTATGTGGACAGTCTCATTACTGTCCTCCCAATGAGTCGGCTTACCATATCCCCGATGCCATTTACTACAATTTTTGAGCTCTGGTATCTTTTCATTTGTATTCTATTCTATCTAAGCGAAAATTATATAGCCAGTGAGCTCTTCCGTTTTATGAAGCATGACATCACAGCGAGTTTGCAAGTCGTGTATTGGATTTTACAGGAGGAATCGTGTTTGGTGATGAAGGAACAAATCTTAAATTAGAAGACGTCCAACCATCCGATCTCGGTGTTGTTGGTGAAGTTGTTATCACTAAAGACGACACTCTTCTTCTCAAAGGGAAAGGAAAAAAAGAGGACATTGAACGACGCGCCGATGATCTCAGGTATTTGAAGGATTTCACGAATCAGCTAGCATTTTTTACGAAACCTCTGGCATCGTAATTCCTATGTGATCTAGTGTGTTTGAAGCATAGTTGGTAAAGTGTAGTGTCGGGCGTTCATTGCAGTTGTTTCAGCTGATTTCTGATATTGCTCTAATTACGGGGAAGTGCCCATGTAAAATGGAAGCTAGCTGTATGGCTGTGCCTATACTTACATTGACGAGTTCATTATATTGCTATATCTTCGCTTCAACGCCTTTTATTTTTCAATAGATCTCAGATAGCGGACACTTCGAGCGAATATGAAAAGGAGAAACTTCAGGAACGTTTGGCTCGGCTTGCATCAGGCGTTGCTGTTCTCAAAGTTGGAGGTTCTAGCGAAGTGAGTGTTGCTCGAATGGATCGGATTTAATGTATTGTGAATTTCAATATCGAGAGACTTCTATGATAGCCTCTCTCCTTGAAATGCCTTGTCTGAGTGGTCAGTACAGGCCAGATGGCATGGAATCTTGTAAGAAATAATCACTATCATGAGTCCGCGCACAAGTAGATGAAATTTTAGTTGATTCGTTCTATAAGTGCGGGTCTGCTTCTGTTTCTGGATGTGGTAGGTGCCTCTGGAAAATATTCCTAATACATCCTTTCTCTCTCCCCTCGTATGATATCCATTCTGAACAGTTTAGCATTTTTTCCTGTTTGAAGAAAAGTAACGTAATTGGCTGCCAAAAAGCTCAGTTCAGATCTTGATGTTTCAAGGGCTTCAGAGTCCGAAAAACACCTATTTTATAAATGGTCTGAGGAGAACAAGTCGAATACTCCCGGGAGTAATAAAAAAAAAAATGCTTGGACTCTTGCTAATGAGATTCGTAAACATCCGCCCATTAACACAACAATTTTCCCCCTCGAAAATGGCTCCAAAAATCTTGATTAAATGTATAGTACAAACTGCTCCAAGTAAACCGACAGTACAACAAAATTCGCATTCGTGGAAAAATGACGAGAGGAGCGCAATAAATTATCAGAAATTTAAATGAAAATTTAGCGTGGTTTTTTCTTACCAATTCCACCCAAATGCTATTAGAATTTTTAGAAAAAGTCGGGTTGTGGTCCAATAAACTAGTGATACAATGTGCGTCTGATAACATTCAGAATCCCAACCACGGGCGTTTGTTACTTCCATATCTCAAAGTTTTTACAAGATAGTTCTAAATAGCTTAACGTGATCCTTCTCAGAAAAAAACGCGTTAGAAGTTACACTAGAGACAGAATAGAACCTGAACTCTAATAATTCAATTTTTGATTACCTTGTGATTGTAGTCAAAGCACATTACGCTTTTATTTCAGGTGGAGGTTAATGAGAAGAAGGACCGTGTCAATGATGCATTGAATGCTACGAGAGCCGCTGTCGAGGAAGGAATTGTTCCTGGAGGGGGTACTGCTCTCCTCCGCTGCATTGCCAAACTTCAGAAACTTAGCCCTGCCAATAATGACCAAAAAACAGGTAAAATCGCGAGATCGCTTGATTTGATTTTAAATGTTAAGCCAATTTGTCACAATCCTTCGAAGGGGGTTGACGTGGTTGAAAGTTAACGAGTCTGTAAGTCTGGTTTGAGCGTGGTGATGGTTCTGTTAAGACAAGTAGACTTCTAACGAAACAAGCTTATATCAGGTTATACGTAACTCTGCGTTCAACTGCTATTACCTATTACCGTCTCCACGTGTTTCAGGTATCCAAATCGTCGCCAAAGCTCTGAGGATGCCATGTATGACAATCGCTCAAAACGCTGGAGTCGATGCTGCCGTTGTGGTCAACAAAGTAAGTTGCCCTTTTTTTTACTTTCTCTGATTTATCTTGTGTGATGACGTGGAGGAACAAATATCACTGTTATTTCGATTTTACGCTCCTCTAGTGTCCATAACAATGCAACTCACATACATTTTCAGCTATTTGTGCGAGTTATTTGGTAGGTAGTTTCCACGTGCTGGTAGCCCGGAAATAACTGAATCAGAACTAAGGAGACGGTGTTTCACGACTTCTCAGCCAAAATGGTTGATAGGGTTTGTCTGAATGTGCAGAAGAGCACGAAGACTCCTACCCCCTTTGGAGTAGTTTATTATATTATACAGTGTAAACTTCGAAAACGTTGAAAAATAACTCTTTATGTTTGCCACATTTTGATCATCTGTTCGGTGGGCTGTTGGTTGTGAGAGAAGTTGAATATGGTTGAATAGGGCGAGTGACGGTCCTCTCTCGACTATATTCTCAGTTGACTAAGGAAAAGAATGAAGTCTACTCTACCCGTACAGGTTCACGTCTCCAAATAGTCGAACTACTAGTGGTGGAGCTCTGAGACAGGGAGGGGGTATGTGTAACGATATAACTCTCTTATGAGTGTTGAGGACGCGCCAGTGGCTGAAAAAAACACCCAACTCATCCGCCTTCCTCAGCTTTAATTTTCCTTGATGCCTGTCAACTCAACAGCCACTGACTTTGGTGGTCAGCATAGTCAATCTTACATACAAGCTGCGTACTGGCTAAATGTGAGACCAACTATGGTGGCATGGTTTGGCCAGTTTGCTGGAGGAGCATGAACTCATATTTGAAAGGACACCAAAACCGTCACTGACAGGCTTCTCTATTCAGCAGCAACAACGGGGACGTGATATATGGCAGGCAATCCTGTAACTTAGTTGGACTCCTAGGACTATTTCACATATTTTTTCCAGTGATATGGCGATAATTATTACCATCAAGCGTATCTCTAAGCCCCCCCCTTAAAATAGTAGGTATAGTGAGGAGGGCTCAGGAGCTATTGCCTCCAATTCCCTTGTCAAACGTGAATGTAATTAGTCTGACTAATTGGACTTGGAAACAGAAGTAGGAAACAGGAACTAGAAGTTCGCAACGAGTCTGTAATTTTTGGTTAAAGTATTGGTTTCTTCGATTTCAGGTTCTTGACAGCTCTGGTGACACTGGATACGATGCTCTTAACAATGAATACGTCAATATGATTGAGAGAGGAATCATAGATCCCACCAAAGTAAGTTACATTGCCCGTTAGATTGATTGAGGTAAAGGGCTGTAAATAACATGGAATGTGCTGTGGGCAGCCATAATGTCTGTCTGAATAGTAGTGAAGCCCTGAATCTATTCTTTCAATTTGAAACGTGAAACGAATCGTTTAATTTGATTTCAGTCGGAAGTATTAACAAGTAGCATAGAGAGACTGGATAGTAAACAACACACACACAGACGCTAGAAAAGGTAGTAACGCGAAGCAGAAGGCTGCCTTGTCAGCGGAGAGACCCCTTTCGAGTAACCAATTAGAATAATTATTACATAAAATGGGCTAATCAAGAGGTGCACATCATTGCTACTGCCCAAGACGTTTCCTACTAGAAAGATGGGGAACATGAGAGTAATCTTTGAGATCCGTGTGGTATCAAGAGAATTCGTATGGAGTTCCTAGTTCTGATAGGTTCGTTATCAATCAGAATGCACTAACGGTAGGTGGGTGGGTCACTTGAAAGGTGACCAAGAAGGCTGGTGGGTCTCTAATGGGAAAAGTTCTAGGATAGCATCTGATCAGGTCCTCAAATTTTGGAATCTGGTTGTATGTAAGCCTATTTGTGCATTATTTCCTCGTCAGCTGTGCATTCTTGGTACATGATGACCAGTACAAGCAGTGGTTGTCTGGCAGCCTACGTAGACCATTACGAGGCAGTTCAACCCTTACACGCTGAGCTTAGTCCACGCTTAGTGGACCAGTCTTTCCCTCGAGTGTGTTCAGAATTTTGGGACTACACATCGTTTGTAACTGCTTGGAATATTAAGCTGGGAAGACTGGAATTGGTCAAGAGCAGCGCTTCTATGTGGTTGTGAGTGATATCTGCTCTGTGTAGGCTCTTCTATCTATTAAATCCATTTAAAGGGCTTCCAAAGGCTAATATTGATTATGGTATGGGTGTGTTGATATATAAGTGCCGCACTTTCCACTTGTGCCCATGTGGGAACGGTGGAGGACGCTTCTCACGTCGTTTTCGACTGCTCTCTATGATGATGTACTGGCATGAGGTCGCCTCCCGCTGTAAGACTAGGTGGGAAGCTTCTTGGCCACGGGGAGGGCTGCTTTGAAATGTTCGCCCAGGCGTGGGGAATGCAGGAAAACGTCCCTCCTTCCCATCATAACATGATATGGGCGAATGGGGATCCTAATCTTGAATTAGTCGATACAAATATAACCCTAGTAGATTGATGTCTCGTCACTACGTGATCATGATCAGGGGGGTTTAAATTAAATAAAGTGCTCCGGATGTTGAAGCTGTTTGAATGCCCTAAGAGAGCAGCCATGTCTACTTTTTGAAAATTATTCAACACTTATGCTGCACAGGCTGTTGGGATCCGTCCAGCCAGTCTAAGGACCACCTGACGTAGGATATTTTACAAGTATAGTGGGCGTCCTCATTGTATGGGAAAAGTGCCATGAGAACGATTTTGTTTGAGGTCAATAGCAGACCATATTGGTGTCTTTTTTGTTGGTATTTACACTACTTGGTCGGTGTGTAGGGTCCTTATCTCAAATCGTAGGAGAATTGATGGTAGGATTGTCATCTTGAGCTAAAACGCGTTAACTGGGACCAAACCTCTCAGTCTGACGTACAGGCTGAAGAATCGTGCGCTGCGCTGAGAAATTGTTATAAGTTGTATTTGTCACGGCGCCTCTCATTCATATCGCGATGTTGTTTCAGGTGGTGAGAACGGCACTAACTGACGCTGCCGGTGTTGCATCTCTTCTCACGACTGCCGAAGCCGTTGTTACCGACATTCCTCAGAAAGAAGGTTCAGGCGGTGGAATGCCCGGCATGGGTGGAATGGGCGGGATGGGAGGAATGGGCGGCATGATGTAAAGCCGCACCTCACTATTTCACTCCACCAACATGACGCTGTAACATCCGAACAAACTCCTCCCTCTGTTGGCCCCCTTCTGTGCACAATTAAGTTACTTGTGCAGTGTTGCCCCTATTTTCCTTTCATTCGAGAGATGACGTGTAGAGTTTTTATTGATTGAAACAGTTCGGTGCTGTGGCACGTCTCTCCCTTCATGTTCATCTCATATCCAGATTCTTCTTCCTCCTCTCTCCCCATCAACTTTTCGTTTTCTTCTACCATCTGCCTCCCCTCGTCCCTTTACTTGTAACCCAAAAATTGTCGTAGTCGTTGTTTTAGTTAATCAATAATTGAATTATAATTGTCATAAGTCTGATCATCTTCTTTGAAGTTATTGATTCGTTAAGCTTTAATTTTTATTTCATAGTTGATCTTTTTTTACCATTTGCTGTGTTTTTGTGTTGTCGCCTTCAGAAGTGTCGAGAGAGTCAGTTGTGATCGAATAGTCAAAACCGCCAGGACCTCGAAAAATGTTTTGTTTAAATCTGCATTCCAAGGTTAATATTAAGTTGGAAGGCTCGCTCCATTCCCGGCGGTTTTTGGCAAATGAGATCGTAGAGCTTTGCGTTCGTACTTGACTTTAGTTGGCGTCAAGTCTTGTTTTTGTTTTGTTTCTTATTTCATGTAATGAGCTGTTGTACATTGAACGATGTAAATAATTGGTAGAATTATAGTACATTAATTTTTTTGAATAGCCTTTTCTTTCGAACTCGTTGGTTTTTGTGGAGGTACGTGATGCCGTGAGTCATTTATCGCGTTGATGGTCTTCACATGACCTCTTCTTAGCCGTGTCGCCACTGAACAATCCTGATGAATATTTTCCCGCTCAATCGCGTACTACTGCTTTTTGAGCCCATGTGTGGCCGCAGTGAGAAAGGGACCTTGTCCCGTATGCCCACGGGAAGGGGAGAAAAAAATATCTGGTGCGTTGCAACACACAACTTTCCTTAGCTCTACGTCAATTCACTTTGTACACGGCTAATTCTATTTAATCAATTCATTTATCATTCAGTTCATTTGAACTTGGTCAAACAACACGCCACAGCAGCAGGAAGCGGTAGCGCCTACAGTTCTGGAATTTATTGTGCTGCTCGTACTCATTGCAGGACCATTATTGAGCAATTGGTACACGGATAATTAATGAGGCTGTAAACACATTTTTTTATGAAGGATAGTAATTACTTCTGCATAGTTATTGGGTAATAACTCTTAGAACTGGTAGTAAGCGAAACGGCAGTAGTTGAATTTCTGGAGTGAGCCCCATCTATCTCATGAGCGTTTTTAAACACTCACCCTTTAGGTATTGGATTGGACTACAATACCAATTTTTTTAAAACATTCAACGAGAATTCCAGCGGAGTTTATAAGGAAAAAAAACTGCGCGAAAAACGCTTTTGGTCGAAAATTTTGATAATTTATTGTGCTGCTCTCGTCATTTTCCCACGAATGAGAATTTTAGAGTATCATTGCCTTATTAGGAGCTATCAATATAAAAAATTTAATCAAAATCGTTAGAGCCGTTTTTGAGAAAAAAAATTTGGTGTTTTGATCACTATGATGACTATGGTTAACTTTCGGTGGATTTTGCCCATACCCTCATTATGGTGTCCCATGGTAACCTGTAGGCTAGACATCAAGTTTCAGCTGATTTCGTACGGTGGTTTTCTCTAAAAACTGCGCTAAAATCGATATTGTCGAAAGTTTTGGTAATTTATTGTGCAGCTCTCGTCATTTTCCCACAAATGGGAATTTTATGGTATAATTGCCTTATTAAGAGCTATCAATATAAAAAATTTAATCAAAATCGTTAGAGCCGTTTTTGAGAAAAAAAATATTTGGTGTTTGATCACTATGATAACTATAGTTAACTTTCGGTGGATTTTGTTCAAACCCTTATTTTGGCGTCCCATGGTGACCTGCGGGCGAGATATGAAGTTTGAGCTGATTTGGTACGGTAGTTCTCTCTAAAAATCGTTCACAGACCATTTTCCCAAATAGTGTTTTTCGGACTCAGGGTGGTCTGAAACTTGAAGATCTGAAGAGTACTCGAAATTTTTTTTCAGCCGATTACATAACTTTCTTTTCTACTTCGTAGAGCGAGGAAAGTAAAACGCCCAGAGGGTTTTCCGTTCAGCTGTTTGAACGCATTAAATTGAATTTGTTACTTTCATTATCAATGTTTGGTCTTCAGCTGGTTCGCAAACTTTCAATTTAGGTATCGGCTGGGTGCATGTTGCACATTGAAGTCTTGAGTGAAAATTTTATTTAAAACATGCGTATGTGACGGACTTGAAGGGTGAAGCTGGCCCATTATACATTGAGTGCAATTTACAAATCTTCGTACGTTTCTCGCCTCTTCCTCAAAACCCCGACCGTTCTTCTCCCATCGAGGTCAAATCACGAAAACGAAATGAAAATATCAAGTGCCACGCACTGTACCCCTTTCTTTAGCTCTACGTCCGTTCACTTGTGTTCATATTATTTTCCTACTTACTCAATTTTGGAGGAAACTGGCAGAGGTGATTACTGTACTTCTAACGGATTGCACAATGTCCTGCTGTACCAGAATCCCTTGGTCATAAATAAAGTCGGAGGTATTTGACGATAATTTACAATACAACTGACGTGAGGAAAGAGAGCGTGTGATTGCCTTCCATTCACGTGCAACGTAATCAATACAACTTTTAAGAACTCGAAAAACAAATTGCCCCGTCGAATCAAAAAATGTTCACCAGTCACAACTCAGAAACGGATTTTACGAGCAAACGTTTTACCGGGAACCGTTCGATTTGGCCTCGCCCGCGCGACCTAGACGACATTGGCCGAACTAAAGTAGTTCCTATATTTGCCGCTAGGCACGCGACGGAAAGTTGAGTCGCGCTTGGGTTTGAACAATCTGAGTTTGTACGATTTCCCATTCGGATATCTCCTCGCGATTTATCGGATGTTGAATGGACTAAAACAGTGTCGAGCTCTTTGCTGTTTATGATCTCCTGTTCAAATATCTTTCCCCGAACTGAAACTTCGGGCCAGCTGACTATTTCGATTCAGCGGCAAGTTGTCGCTACGTCTCTTTGCTCGAGTCAATTCGCTCTCTATCAGTCATTGAGGGAACTGACGTAGTTCGGGCGCCCTCTGCAACAATTGCAACGGATCTGAACTTGGAAACTTCCGATACGAACCAAAGCGTCAGTTTGGGAAGATATTTGAACAGAATGTCTAGTTCGCTCAACACGAGGGGATGTCCGAATAGGAAATTTCCCCAGTTCAGATTGTTCAAATCCGAGCGCGACTCAACTTTCCGTTGCGCGCCTAGCGGCGAACGTAGAAACTATTTTAGTTTACTCAACACCGCATAGATCGCGCGGGCGAGGTCAAACCGTTAAAACTTTCGAACGTTAAATCCGTTACTGACCTGTTCCTGTCAACGTTTTGTTATTCGACGGGCCAACATGTTTTTCAATTCTTAAAAATTGTATGGATAACGTTATACGTGAAACGCAGGCAATTACACACACTCCTCTCGTTCGCTAACAATCTCAGTTCTTCTACGTCAGTTGTGTTGTATATAATCCCCAAACACCTTCTACCTCCGATTTTATTTAGGATCAAGGGATTCTGGCATGGCAAAACATTGTGCGATCCGTTAGATCATGCAAAACCTCTGCCACTTTCCTTTAAAAACTCATCTCAAATGGTATTAATATCTTAGAAAATCTCGGGTGATACTCCAATGCCATGAGTCTTCATTAGCCAACGCGATTTCCATCGATGAGATGTGCTGGGCAGGGGGAGGGGACAAAAATTTACCAAAAACCGGGGTTTTTCGCACTTTTCTCGAAAACGGGCGATTTTGATTAAACGTTAAAATTATCTTCTACAAGTTAGTACAAAGCCTTCCTTCCCCATACATATCTCCATGAAATACGATGAACGGAGGTACAGGCCTGCAAAGCAAAAAATAGGTTTCCTACGCTTTTTGACAAAACGACCTCCAACATTTTCACCAAGCTCACCGGGTGTTTTCGAACAGTTAATACCTAAATATTGTACTCAATAAATGTTCCTCTGACAATCCATTGAATAGAGATTAACGGTGGACGGAGATTAATTAATTAATCGAAAATACTGTTTTTTCGAACATTTTCGTAAAAATTCAAGGTAACTGCATCACCAGATGTGATCTAGCCGCCCATACCCACATATTATTCTCCGTAATTATGTCTGTAAATGTCTGTTGAACCGAGATATAAGCCAAGTTAACTCAGAAAAGGAGGTTTGTCGAATATTAATGTCTCGGGTTTTCAATTTTCTCACAAACGGCTCTAACGATTACGATCAAATTTATGCCTACGTAAACGCCTACGTCCTAACCCTTAACTAAATAGTAGCAACATTTTGTTCTCCATAAATGTGCCTGTAGAAGTGCGTTGAACGAAGATATTGCACCCTTCTGACTTTTTTCTGAATCGAATTACTACCAGTTACAAACGTTTTTACCTGATAAGGGTTCAATTGCTAATGAGTAGCCTCGGTAGTAAGGTCAGGAACCCAAGTTGACAACTAGTATAGTCAATTTCCAGTAGCTCTGTGTGCGTAGAGCCCAACACACCACCTCAGAGAACCCTGACCATGTTTGGGGACTATTGTTACATTGCACGGTGCTCATAGGGCGGGCTGTGCTACAAACTTCGCGTCTAAACGTGTTTTACGATGAGCTTTAGCATTGTTTCTTCTAGTTCCATCGCTCTAAGGAAAGTAATGTGTTAATTCCTCCCTTTTTCCCTGTTTCATCGAGGAGAAAATTGCAAAGAGACGCTTATCCACGTTTTTGATTATTTCATTTGATTTGCTCTCAAGTTTTAAACACCGCGAAGTAAGTTGGCAAGAATCCGAATTGTTGAATACGCTCCCAGTCTTCCAGTCAGATGAAGCGTGTTGGACTCTGGTTATGGAGTGGCACAGTGGATCTGAGAACCCCCACACATTTAGCCACTTACCAGCCTCGCCTGGACAGGTTCCATGCTGTGCCAGTTATATCGGATGCCCACTCTTGTTAACAGCAAGCAACGTTCCCTCGGACTGATGGATCAATTCGAAAAGAAGACAAGATAATACAAAGAAATCGCCACCAAATATCTTAAAAATTTGCTCTGCAAAGATATTATGCAATTATGTATTTCCAAGGCATCTTCGTCAAACTTTATGCTTTTCAGGCTTTTGGTTAACAGGCGGAGAATAGTAAAGACCGCTAAATGGTGATGTTAAAATAGCACACGCATTTCAGAATAAATTTGTTTACCGTGATGGAAAAGAGATAATTTGAGCAATGTACAGAAAAGTACAATTTAAAGGGATCTAATTTGATGAATTTGCCGGGGGAATCTGGGGGGGGGGGTGAGAGAGAGAGATGACACCTTATACTTCGCGCGGAATAGATCTGTGTTCGCCTGAACGTTTCTGTTGACACAAGGCACCTAGAGATGTGAGTGCGGTGGAGTGAGACTCCACTTATGACAGAAATCGTCATTATTTCCTGTCTAGAGAGAGCTTAACAAGAAAGAGAAGTGTTCAACAAACGTCCAGATACTACCTGGTGGGAACAGTGGGCTCCGTGGCTGCTCTGGAGCTCCCAGAATGTCAAAAACTTTGGAAGTCAGTTACCTCGCCCATCCTTACCACACGGATTCGCCTATTCTTATAATACTGGCCCCTGCTGACACTCATCGGCCTCTTGTGCTCAACGGCTTTACAAATCCTGGATCGGGGCAAATTAGAGTACCGAATTGTTTGAAAGTCGTACCACGGTAAAATGCAATTCTATTCCACTTCACCTGCTAACAGACAACCTGGCGACCCTACGAACGACAGGAGTGGTAACAGCAAGCGTGAATACCTCCCAATGATAAGCAGCAGTCTGAATCGAAGATAAGCGCGTGACCGGCAGGTAACAAGGTGAAGTTCAACCGCAGACGGATCTCTGAGGTGTCTCCCACCATCGCAATTCCACAACCTCTGCCGCCAGTTTTATCAAAAGCCTTTCAGTTTGAATCGACTGTTCGGCCGAAGTCCGACAAATTGCTCCACCTCCTCGTCCAACCGATGAAGTACGTACGTCTCCCTTACTATTTGCCCTCGAGCCTATCTCGTTAAATTTAGGATGAGTTTCAATAACTAAGTTTAGACCCAGACGCCAGCGAGGTTTTGATGGAATTCATCCTACTGTACATATATCTACAGGATTGTTGTCAGTAGAAGCGAGCAAAAAGTTGTATACGAGTAGGTTAGTGGAAACGTGAAAATAATCGAAAATATCAGGTGCACCGCATCATAGAACTCTCCTCAGCTCTACATAACATCACTAATGTTTGGCCTTTTCTACTAATTCAATTTATTGTTCACTCAGTTCGTTTGATAGTGGTAAAACATGACTTGGCAGTGGCAGAAAGCGGTAGCGCATACAGTTCCGGAATTTATTATGCTGCTCATGCTCATACCCTGATCATTTAATAATGGCTGTAAACGCGATTTTTTTTTGCTAGGTTACCGAGTAAAAACTTTGAGAAATATCTAGTGCGTTGCAACACACAACTTTCCTTAGCTCTACGTCAATTCACTTTGTACACGGCCTTTGACCTTGGTCAAACAACACCTCACAGCAGCAGGAAGCGGTAGCGCCTACAGTTCTGGAATTTATTGTGCTGCTCGTACTCATTCCAGGACCTTCATTGAGCGATTGGTACACAGGTAATTAATGAGGCTGTAAACACGAATTTTTCGAAGAAGGATAGTAATTACTTCTGCTGAGCTATTGGGTAATAACTGTTAGAACTGGTAATAAGCGAAACGGCAGTAGTTGAAATTCAGGAATTTCTGGAGTGAGCCCCATGTATCTCATGAGCGTTTTTAAACACTCACCCTTTAGGTATTGGATTGGACTACAATACCAATTTTTTTTAAACATTCTACTAACATTCCAGCGGAGGCTATAAGAAAAAAATCGCGCTAAAAACGGTTTTCGTCGAAAGTTTTGATAATTTATTGTGCTGCTCTCGTCATTTTCCCATAGATGAGAATTTTATGGTATAGTTGCTATATTTGGAGCTACCAATATAAGAAATTTAATCAAAATCGTTAGAGCCGTTTTTGAGAAAATTGGAATTCCGATAAATTAATATTCGACAAATCTCCTATTCTGAGTTAATTTGGCTTATATCTCCGTTCAACATATATATACAGAAATAATTATAGAGAACGAAATGTTGGTATGGGTGACTGAAAGACACTCCATTAGTATTTATCACATCTGGCGAAAAAGTTACCCTGGAATTTACGGAAATGTTAGAAAAAACGTTATTTTTGACACATTTTGATTTTTATCTCTGTTCACTGGACCGTCACAGGAACATTTATTGAAAAGAATATGTAGGTATCAACTATTTGAAAACATCCTGTGAGTTTGGTGAAAATCGCTGAAGCCGTTATGCCAAAAAACGTAAAAAACCTATTTTTGCTTCATAGGCCTATATCTCCGTTCACCGTATTTTTATGGAGATATGTATAGAGAAGAAAAGTTAGGTATTGATCAGTAGAAGATAATTTGAAAGTTTAATCAAAATCGTTAGAGCCGTTTTCGAGAAAAATGCGAAAAACCCTAGTTTTTGGTACATTTTCGTCCCCCCCCCCTTCCAATCGGTCGAAATCGTCCATAACCTTATTTTGGTGTCTACAAAAAATAACGAACAAAACAAAAAAATAACCAGCTCAATCGGATCAGCCGTTCTCCTGCAAATCGAACTACAGACACACACAGGTCTGTTTCTTTATTTGATGACTGTACCTAAACCCTCGACGAGGATTATATCAGTCATAGAAGTTGCGGTTTCGCTAATATGCAAGAGGCCGGCCCCTGCAGCATCCACCGAACTCAGACCTGTGGAGGTACGGCAGGTATGTGGTCGTTAGCCAGTCTCACCGTAGAGAGCTGTTGCCCGTGTGTTACCGCGCGGAGGTGACCACCTGAGGAATCCCGTACCATCTGGGAGTAGTTCTTAATCTGGTTCCCTACCTGATCTTACTGTTTACTTGGGTGGCAAGTTTCAAAAGGACTGATCAACTATAACCACGTTTTTTAGCCATTACCTTCTTTGCGAACTTTGCAAAATGGTTATAGGCTTCCTTTGTAGCAGTCAAAGCTGCTAAGTTCGTTTGCCCTCCCAACAACCGTCGCTCACTGTTGTAGAAACTACAGTGGAGCAGCACATGGTTTCTTGTTTCCTCCGCACTGGAGGCACAAGACGTGCATAATGGAGAGTCTTTCAGAGAAAAGAAGTGGAGCCGCGCATTGAAGTCACCATGTCCCGTGAGGAACTGGCTCGTCCAGTGGTCTGGCTCAACCCATTTTCTAGAAAGACGTTCACGGATGTTGGGGAAGAACTCATACGTATCACGTCCCTTTGACGAGGATTCCCATCTCGCTTGCCATTTCTCTAGAGCCCATTCATCGATGGCGGCAAGTTTCTGTTCTGTGGTGAGATCCGCACAGAGTTCAGCCCAAAGCGGGGGAAGCTCCCGTTTCACTCTCCACTTGTCAATCATGCACTCAACAGCCAAATCAACTGGTAACTGACCAGTGATCACCTGGAGTGCTTCTGTTGATACAGTCTTGTAGGCCTTGGTGATCCACAGGAGCGCGGCTCTCTGGGATTGGGCCAATACTCTCTTTTGATTGACTGTTAGTTTGCTACCCCAGACAACAGGGCAGTAGCCAATCACGCCTAGATATATGGCCTTATACATGAGGATAGTGTCGTGGTAACACACACCCCAAGTGGCCTTAGTAATGGCACGCAGTGAGGCAAACCTTGCAATGGTAGTGCCTTTAAGGGACTGGAGGTGTTGGTTGAAACCCCACCTCTCACCTGTATTCACTCCTAAATACTTGACGTGCTTTTCAAGAAGGAGCCTGTGGCCGCCAAAGCGTATTGTGGGTGGATTATTCACTTTCCCCTTCAAGAGGATTAGCTGGGTCTTTTCCTCAGCCACCTGCATCTTGACATGCTCGCACCATTGGTTGACAGTGCGGAGCACGTGGTGGGTTTTTTCTTCAATTTGGCGGACTGACTCTGCAAAGATCAGCACAGTCAAGTCATCCACATAGGCGTACGGCTCGCAGTCAGTCTCCATGAGTTTCCTGAGAAGACCTTCGAAGAAGGCATTCCAGAGTGCTGGTCCTAGGACCGAGCCCTGTGGGCACCCCTTCTCAATCTTTCTTCCGACGGAGACATGCCTACTTTCGATCGTAGTAGTTCTGTCTGTCAGGTAGCTTCTGACGAGCGAGTACAGGTTGCGGGGGATTCCCCTACCTTTCAGCTCATTAAGGAGTGCTGGCCACCAAAGGTTGTCAAACGCTCCTCTGATGTCAATCAGAACTGCTACGACGTACTTAGCTGGTGCCAGCAGGGAAACACGCCGGATCTCGACAATGACATCCTGCGTGGACCTTCTTTTGGTACACCCATATTGCCTGCCTGTGAGGTTGCGGCCAAAGACTCCTTCGAGGGACTGCAACATCAAGATTTCTAGTGTTTTGCCTAATATGGAAAGAAGGCTGAGTGGTCTCCATGATCGCGGGTCCGACTGATTGCGGTCGCCTCCCTTTTGAAGAGCGCGCAGACTTCCACTGAGTGGGGAACTGTCCGACCAGCAGACAGTCATTGAATAAATTAAGGAGACCGCTGGAGATTGTCCGCTCAGCCTTCCTTAGCATATTGCTTTCTATTTTATCTGGCCCGGGAGATTTGTTGGGCTTTAAGGTCGCAAGGGCCCTGCCGAGGTCGCCTGTTGTCCACAGTGGGATGTCGGGCTCGTTCGGTGGGTCCATGATCAGCTCCCTTGCTGCCTTCTGGGCTTCAGTGTCTCGAGCTACTTGGTCATCTGGGAACGCCTTCTCAAGGAGGGTTTCCAGTGAACTTTCGATGCTGCAGGCCCAGCCTGACTCATTTTGCATCGCGGCTAAGACCTGCTCTACATGTGCTTTACCTATGGAGGACTTGTAATGTCTGCCCCAGGGGTTCTCAGAGCTCTCCGCTTCCACAAAATTTCGCCAGCCTTGCCGTTTGGCTTGTTTGATGGCGCGGTGGAAGGCCTTCTTCTCTTGGATGAAGGCAGTTCGAAGTGTTGCTCTGGCATCAGGGTCACGAGTGATTTGGTAAATCCTTCTGGCTCTATTTACACTATCGTGAAATCAGATGCTCTGCGAATCGGAGAGTAGAGACCTAATGAACGCTAAGGTTGCTGAAACCGCATCGAATCAGTGTCGTAGTCGTTCTGTTGTTATTATTCAATTCAGAGAATTTTTCGATCGTTTTTATATAATGCCCTGAAGTCTTAAACGTTCTCTGGGGTTCTTGTTATTCGTATTCCTGTTCCAAATCGCAACGCACGAACCGGATGCACGGAATTTTCGTACTCAGTCCAACATCCTGTCTCGTTTAGGGGCAACCCCACGAGGAGGGATGTTGATCTAAAGTAAGAATAGACTCGTTTTTTACTTTCCTTGGCTATACAAAGTAGAAAGGAAAGCTATGTAATCGGCTCAAAATAAAATTTTGAGTTTTCTTCAGATCTTTACGTTTCAGTCCCCCTAAGTCCGAAAAACACTATTTGGGAAAATGGTCTGTGTGTCTGTGTGCGTGTATGTGTGTCTGTGAACGATTTTTAGAGAGAACCACCGTACCAAATTAGCTCAAACTTGATATCACACCCGCAGGTTACCATGGGACGCCAAAATAAGGGTATGAACCAAATCTGCCGAAAGTTAACTATAGTTATCATAGTGATCAAAAAACCAAATATTTATTTTCTCAAAAACGACTATAACGATTTTGATTAAATTGTTTATATTGATAGCTCCCAATATGGCAATTATACAATAAAATTCCCATTTATGGGAAAATGACGAGAGCAGCACAATAAATTACCAAAATTTTCGACGTAATCGATTTTAGAGTGGTTTTCAGAGAAAACAACCGTACCAAATCAGTTGAAACTTAATGCTTAGCCTACAGGTTACCATGGGGCGCAAAACTAAGGGTATGGGCAAAATCCACCGAAAGTTAATCATAGTTATCATAGTGATCAATACACCAAAGTTTTTTCTCAAAAACGGCTGCTAACGATTTTGATTAAATTTCTTATATTGTTAACTCTCAATAAGACAACTATACCGTAAAATTCCCATTCGTAGGAAAATGACGAGAGCAGCACAATAAATTATCAAACTTTTTGGCGAAAAGCGTTTTTAGGGCAGTTTTTCCTTATAAACTCCGCTGGAATGTTACTAGAACATTTAAAAAGAAATTGGTGTTGTAGTCCAATCCAATACCTAAACGGTGAGTGTTTAAAAACGCTCATGAGATACATGGGGCTCACTCCAGACATTCCTGAATTTCAACTACGGTCGTTTCGCTTACTACCAGTTCTAAACGTTTTTACCCAATAACTCTGCAAAAGTAATTACTATCCTTCTTCAAAAAATTTGTATTTACAACCTAATTAATTATCTGTGTGCCAAATATCAATAATGGTCCTGGAATGAGTACGAGCAGCACAATAAATTCCTGTACTGAAAGCGCTATCGCTTCCTGCTGCTGTGAAATTTGTTTGACCATATTCAAAGGAACTGAGTGGTAAATGAATTGATTAAGTAGACAAAGCCATATAGAAAGTGAATTGACGGGAGAGCTAAGGAAAGTTGTGTGTTGCAACGCACCAGATATTTTCTCAAAAATTGTTCTAAGGCGAAAACATCATCGTCATGGCGACAGAAACTTATTATCCTTCATTTCACCTCCTTTTTGGCAGTTAGGTCGATATCTCCATCGGTGATGTTTCAAGAGAAATATTTCTTGGAAAACCAATCAAACATATATGTGCTTCTAAATAGATAACAATAACGCTTGGAATGATAATGTGGGAGAACTTTGTCGTCTTTGGCAGTATCTAGTGGCACGCACTTCATTGAGTTGTGGACCAGAAGTAGTTCTTGTTGGTTTGACATTTGCCTCACTGTACTAATGTATATGTCGGCGTGATTAGCTTTTGCCTCGTTGTCGTGGGTAGCAAACTAACAGTAAATCAAAAGAGAGTATTGACCCAATCCCTGAGCTGCGCTTCACTGGCTCACCAAGGCCTATAAGACTGTATCAACAGAAGCCCTTCAGATGATCACTGGTCAGTTACCAGTTGACTTGGCCATTGAGTGCACGGTGGACAAGTGGAGAGTGAAACGGGAGCTTCCCCTGCTTTGGGCTGAACTCCGTGCAGATCTCACCACACAACAGTAAGTTGCCGCCATCGACGAATGGGCGTTAGAATCCTCGTCAAAGGGGCATGTCACGTATGAGTTCTTCCTCGACATCTGTGAACGTCTTTAGGGAAAATGGGTTGAGCCAGACCACTGGGCGAGTCCCTCCAGGAGTTCCTCACGGACATAGCGACTTGAATGCGCGGCTCCACTTCTTTTCCCTCAAAGACTTTACATCATGCACGTCTTGCGCCTCCAGTGTGGAGAAAAGAAGAAACCACGGGCTCTACGGTAGTTTCTACAATAGCGACGGTTGTTAGGAGGGATAAGCGTTTCGCCGAGTTTGCAAAGAAGGTGATAGCTAAGAAACGTGGTCACTGTTGATCCGTCCCTTTGAAACTTGCCACCCAAGTAAATAGTTAAATCAGGTGAGAACCCGGATTAACCTATGTGCGGGTAAAACACGGGCAACAGCTCTCTACCGGGAGATTGGGAACGACCAAATACCTGCCGCACCTCCACAGGTCTGAGTTCGGTGAATGCTGGAGGGCTTCTTACGTATTAGCGAAACTGCAATTTCCATGACATAAATGTCGGTTTAGAAACAGACATTTAAATAAGGAAACAGACCTGACGGCTGTGGAGGATTCTATTTGTGCAATACGACAGATGAAGCCGTAGCCTTGATGCGCCCTTTAGAATCTAACGTGCTGGTTTTCACCTGACTACCTTGCCAAGACTCCGCTATAACAGCGCTTTCGTGTAGTAGTGGAAATTCACGATTAGGGAACGAGATAGTGCGCCAGTAACAGTCACATAAATTTAAATTTCTTTATTGGTATTCGTTTGAACCGGTTTCATCCCTGTGTCCGTCGGGGGCCTTTTCGAGATGGCCCTGGAGAATCCCGTAGGTTACTTTGGGGTTCTGGTTTCTCCAGATTCAACTTTTTGTCGGCTCAAATGTGACCACTTTTTCATGTCATAATCTTCTTTGCGAATCGCGCAAAACGGTTAAAAGTTGCTTAGAAATGGATAGTATGACTGCTCATCCAAGAACTATCGATCTCTGCTGCAGGAACGGCGATCTAACAGTCCAGTCTCCTGCGAGTAAGTGCAGGACGTCTTCTAGATAAATTGAAGCCGCCATATTTCGCATTAATATCTCCTTACTCGAGTTAGATAGGGATTCTAATCATTCTGACACTCACACGGGAGTACAATACCACCCCATTACCAATCACCCAATATATTTTAGGCATTCTGACAACCCCCAATATCGAAAGGTAACTTATTCTATCGGATCTTCTCTGCAAACCCTCGTGTAGTACTACACTATCGCGTAGTCTTTAAATATAGGCTGTAGGGATCACAAGAAATTTTCTATTAATTTTCATTCACAACAAATAGTGAAGATCTCTCAACAGTGAATGCCAGATGTGTCATTTACGACTCATTCTATGTTTTCAGCATGTAACATTTTTTTACAACGCCCCCCCCCCCCCAAATTTGATACTTTACGTTCCTAGACATTGGGGTAAAAAGTTCTTCCGCACAGAAATCCCATTTGGTTTCTAGCTGTGCCCGTCTGCTGGTTTAAAACAATTAACAAAAACGTAATTTAGTACCGTGATCTAGGTATTTTTCGATGCTGGGTCGAATATGAAGGGTCTCGGATGTGTGAGGCTACGTCACGCTGCACAGGATAATAATAAACCGTTGTTTAATATTTTGCAGCGTCGTTTAAAAATATTTAAGGTAAGGGCAAGTTGTTTGACTCTAGGTGCGTGGTGTCTAAACGATCTGGGTCATCAAAATCCAATGAATGTATTACGAGATTGCCAATAACCTGCCCGCCAGCTTCCTAACTATATATCGACTGGTAGAGTTACGCTTAAACCTGTTCGGGTCTCATGAAACCGGCTATTTAAATGTGATCCCGTTCCCGGCGTCAAACACGTGCGAGTTTTGCAAATGTATTACCGAAAGTATACGAGTGCTATCATTTGTAGGGAGGAAACCTCTAGAGCTACCAATAGGTCATTCGTCAAATAGGTCTTCCAAGGTCATAACGTTAAAACGGAGGAAGACCCAATGCCGGTCTCATTGGGCGTATCTTAGTTGTTTATTTTTCCTCTTCTTATATTTCTTGAAACTGTACAGGAGCATCTCCAACGAAAACATTCTGAGCGGTGGCTCGTCAATGTCACTATACGTAAACGCTTATGGACAACACAATAAGGTGCCAATTAGCTGAACGTTTCCAGTCAGTTTGATCAAAATCGTTCGTTCGTCGGCTGTTTTTGAGAAACTTTGAAAAACGCTCATATATGTTCGGTATATATCCTTTTCCGGTGCATTTGGTTCACAGCTCGTTCAAGGAATAATTATAGAACTGGTTGCATGAAACACATTTGGCTATACACCGGTAAAATACACTTCGCCCTTGACCGAATTCAGTGGGAAATCAACTCAACCAATTCATTCACTTATAGTGGGAAATTCGAGGACGTGTTTTGTGGGTGTTGCTTTCGCAAAGAACCGAACCTTGTTTCTACTTATGTATTGATCAAAATTTTAGATAACTCGCGGAAGAATTGTGGACTGCCACTGATAAATAACTTCAACCTCGCACTCAGCGACTCAGGCATTCCACAAATGTTTCGAACCTTTTCAGAGTTATATGGAATTTAAAGACTGCTCCTAGCACCACCAGCTTTATCACTATTTGCAACTAAGCTTAGGGTCTTATTCATCCTGTGCCGTTATCAAAGCTGTCGAAATGGAATGCCAACAAAAATCTTATTATTGCGTTCAAGCAGGAGCACTCGTCTCAACATTTATGGGTCCCCATAAACCCATCATATTTGAACGAATTGCGCGTAACGGAGTGTGAAGATTAAACCTTATTGTCCTTAATTGTTGAGGAGGGATTAAAGCGGAATTAATCGCTCGCAAGTTGAGTCGCTAAACGTTGATCACGTGTAGAACCTGTTGGCAGCCGACGGCTGGGAGTTCCAACTGTCTCGGGGAACTTCGAAGAATGCGGTCAAGTAATTAAAGTGTGGAGACGAGTTTTCCTGTTTGAAACATAGGATAAAGTTGTTTATAAATGTCTAAAGCATTCCGTCGTTTTCCCCTTAAGTGATCGACATTGACTACTTCGGGCATAAGACACTTAGTTGCCTAATTTAAATTAGGCTAGGCAGCATAATAATTGGCTGTGAGCATTCCTGCTTGCTCCAGCCCATTGCATTGCTTGAAAAGTCCTGCCTATTTCATTTCTCTACTTCATACAAAGTTCTTAAACTCACATGCGGCGTCAATATTTGGAAAGGAAGCCCTGTAAGTCGTGGGAGACTTGCCCAGCATTAGCAGTAATTTAAACTGTTCCTTCTAAGTAGTAAACTCTCGATTCAGGGTGTCTTGCAATATTTTTGGCTGACCCTTTCTCAGTGTCCAGCTCAATAAGTCATCCGATCTAGAAATCTAACGAGTCCCGTCACAATGAGCATATTAAGGCGTGGTCACCAGCACGAACTCTTGCTGCCAGCGGGGGATCCGCAGCTGGGATTATGAGAAGGAAGGTAGAGAATCGAGTCGTCTTTCTCGTCTCTTCCCCCCTTCATCCAAAGTCTGGTCAGTTTCCTTATCAAAATGACTGTTGATGAGAGATGACATAAGTCGAAAGTAATGAAGGTTGAAGTTTCGCGGTTGTGCAAGAGCCTAAAAACTTGCTCAGCATCCACCAAACCCAGACTTGTGGAGGTACGGCAAGTTGTCATTTAGCCAGTCTCTCAGTGGAGAGGTGTTGCCCATGTGTCACTATGCAGGGGTATGACCATGGGGAATTCGTAATATCTGGGAGGAGTTCTCAATCTGGTTTCCCACGTGGTTTAACTATGTTCTTGGGTGGCAAGTGTCAAAGGAAGAGATCAACAGCGCCCACGTTTTTTGTCATAACTGGACGAAAGGTTATAAACCTGCTTAGAAGTAGAAAGCTGGAAGGTTTGACTGCTTTTCAAACTACATTCGCTTACTGCAGTAGAAGCGGCAGAGGAGCTGCGTGTGGTTTCTTATTTCCTCCTCACTGAAAGCGCAAGATGTGTAGCCTTTGAGAAAAACCCTGCAAATTATTACACAATGGTTTATTATTCTCGTGAACAGCTTGACCTAGTATTACTGCTCCCCCATCCCATTCGATTCAGCATCGAATACTAGTAAACCATACGAAACATGACCTGACTACAATGGAACTACGGAAATTAAAAATATTCCCCCGGCGCCAGGCGCCCGTAAACGTCTAATCCGATAGAGGGGGGGGGGGGACAAGGGCTTCCAGCGAACCCTGGGCTTCGTCCGATCGGATTGCCGAGATGGCGGGCACAACTAGATACCAAATGGGATTTTTGTGCGAAAGAACAACTTTTTTAGACCACGTTAAAGGCACAAAACGGCCCGAACGGCGGACGGGGGACGGTGGACAGACATTGCAGATTTCGAATCCCCATGTCTTGAAACGTAAAGTATCAAATTTTGAGGGGGGGTCGTAAAAAAATTTTTCGTGACCGAAAACATAGGGTTATTATTCAGAATGAATAATAAACCAAAAGAAGCAGAGCCGAGTTCTGAAGTAGCCGTATCTCCTAAGGAATTGGGCCGTCCAGTGGTCTGCCACAACCCACTTTGTCTTAAGGTGTCGCATCCCTTTAACAAGAGGCTCAAGTACAAGGAGGGAGAGGCTGGTTCCTTCCAAACATATTCCTCTTGATGGAAGGTGTCCTTGGAAAGAACTTAGAAGCCTGTAGTGCTAGACATCAGTGTTGCTGTGGGGGTGGGAGGGAAGGGGTGGAACTGTTATTGTGGCACGAGTAGTGCCTGGAGCCGAACCAGAACCGAGGCAGCAGTAGCTGCAACAAAACTGGACGTTTTCACAACTCACCTGAACAGCCAGCACTTTGACGCTGCGCTCATTCGAGCCGGCAGCTTTGAACTGGTTGTTACAGTTAATTCAGCGCGCCACTTGCCGACAGCCTTAAGCCCTCAACCACTTGAACGTGCTCAAGCTGGGCTAGCCGAACGCCCCTCTTTACACAACATGTGTGAAGGAATGCTCTACAATCGTTGGCTTTTTTCCAGATTAAATCAGTTTAAATGATCAATGAACTATTCTTTTCTAGCAATTACTTCCGAATTTTTCTGAATTGATGGAAAAGGGTTGATAGAAAATTATGCCATTAATCTACAACATTACGAAGGAAAATGAATTCATGCGCATCCCGATACTTTAGAGGCTAGATTTATCGTTGATGCATAATTATTTATTGCTGGTTCCCCAACTCTTCCCAGGATTATACAGATTTAATTGTTGCTGGGTAAAGAGGCTTGATTGAGTCCCCATATATCTTCCTGAATGCTAGAATTATTGTTGATGAAAGAGGTTTGCGTGGTCTACGTTCCGGAGGCTTAATTGATGAATTCGTGCAACACTTTAGATCTAGAGGAACGAAAGTATTCATTTTGACTGTTAATTTCACTGCCTAAAAGAAGTAATAAATTTTTCTCGATATTGTTTCAGAGACAAGAACGATGCGAAGAAACAGAATATTGAGATTGAAAGGCCGCACGCCCAAATTTCGGAACTTCGTAGGGTTTTGCCACAAGTTAGTGTTAAACAATCAATGCTTTCACTTTCCTCAAACCGAAGGGTAATTCGTTTGATGCAAAGCGCACAATGCATAACAACACCACGATGAGGAAGCTGTCCTCTACAAATTGAGTCCCCATATATAAGCTGTTCTCTCCTGTTGTCATAAATGACGCGCACGTGCGAGCTGGGCATTGTCAAGCTTTTCAAAATCTTTGAAAGACATCGCCCTGTTGAATATTCTGTACACTGTTGCCCGATTTTCCCTCGAATCACACAGTTTGGTTTCCGTTGTTTTGCAGAGGAAGATGCCTCGTATTAGTGACCAGCGGTTTCCCACGATTTCTACTGTCGTGTGATTTTAACTACGAATCAAGCAGCATCTGAACAAATGAAACTAAAGTTGGAGTCAAGCGGAAAGGAATAAAACAAGTAGTTTCCGTTCCCTAATCGGTGAAGGTCGCCGCGAATAACATCCGCGACCCGCCGTTCCAACTGTTTTATCAAGTTGAGCTCGTTCATCGTCGCCTTGACGGCACTTTTCTCAACGAGCTTCTTTCAGAAAACGAAGTGGAAAATTATAGCTTCGAAATATGACTCCCGTACGGTGAAATGTGGGAAAAAGACATTCTTCTTTCCATCACTGGCCCTTGGAGTTGACTGTCTCGCGGCGTTTTGGAACATAAGTGTCAAAGAAAGAACAAGTTTACTAAAGAATAGTTTTAGACTATTCCGCCTCGAGCGAGTACTCTTATACTTCTTCCTCTACTCAACTGTTACGGTATTCCCTGTCTTGGTCAGTGCTTTCCTTGTTTAAACTTGCCCTCTCTTCTCGTTTTTCTACTGCCTGTTCTAATACATATTTCCAACCAGCGAACTACTCGCCAAAACATTTTAGATGATGGTGTTTGAGCCTCCCGACGCGGCGTTCCAAAGTGGAGACCTTCCTCGGCGTGTCCCTGAGTTGAGGCCGAACGAGATCATCTGCCATCACTGAGCTGACCAACCTTGGCGGACGAGGGACGATTCTTTACTACCTTCGGCCAAGAAGAACCAGAATAATGGCTCATGGAAAGTCTTGAACTGATTTTCTCTTCCGTCGTTTCTGAAGCCCAGCGAGTGCAGAGGTTAAAAATTAATTTAGGGAAAATGTAGATACCTTCCGATACCCAATAGGGACTTCTGGATTCTCCAAAGCAGTGTTATTATGCTTTCCTGGGTAGCTTGTGTTTAGTTCTAGCCCTGTGCTGAGAAATGCGAAGTCTTTGGCCGATATGAGGATTTTCCGCGTCGTTTCTGCGATGCGTGAGTCCCACGTTCGTATTATGTAGGATACCAACGTGGTTACGGTTGAGTCGCTCGTCAATTAGCTTGGTGTTCGGTTTGAGCACCATGCATTTACAGCGCAGACCTTTGGAAAGACATGTACACGTTGGTCTTGAGGGTGGCCAATCGTTAGATGCTCGTGCTACACTGTCAACACACTTCCAGGAGTCCGACTGTGTGCAATACATGCCTTGCATAAGCATCATAAGCATCCACACCATGGTAGTGTCGGGGAGGGCAACTGAAAGGAGAAGCTTGAAGAAGGGCTGAGTAAAACTAGTTTTCCACAATTTTTGCTGCCACAAGAAACCAGTCTTCTCTTCTCTCCCTTCCTTCTTATCTTCTCTTCCATAACTTCTGCCTAATTTCTCACCAACGTTTTCTCCTGGTGCTCATCTCACATAGCTACAATAATTGAATTTATTACTTTTTCCCCGTAGGTACTTGCTTGTTCTGCGAACAACTTGATTCTATTTGACAACTGCTTGGTCTTATCGTTTCCAACAATCGTCATCGCCGCTCTTCTCAATATTCCTGGGGAATTGACGTTCAACGAAGACGAAGCCTCGTGGTTCGGTAATTTTGGAGTTCTGTTCCCTTTTGAGTGTATCTAAGGGGTTCTCTTCTCGAGTCTCCACGATGGATGAGATTCAATGTCAAAGTGTGTCATGATTTAAATCGTATTTTGTTTTTTTAAATGTTGATAGTGTATATGAAGGAACATTCCTACCATTTCACACAGAACAATTCAAATCGTTTCATTACGCTCTAGTATTAGCTGCAAATCTAAGTGGCCTCGAGCCACTAACTCAACCCGAAAAGGCAAACTCCTTAGGTGGGGGGGTGGGGTGGACGACGTACGATGGAAGGTCTGCTGCTAGTAGCCCACCCAGGAATTACTCCTGCGTATTGAGAACCAACCTGAAACCGCTCGTGCAGCGTGCTGCTTCATCCTTACGGTATACTGATCCTAATCCACCTTTTCGCATGGGAAATCCTACCTCGTCCATATTAACTGAAATATTTCTAAAGCATTACGAAGAAACTCACATCCAGACCTTAATGACGAAACACGATATCAAACACTATGCTAGATGTGTAGATGATATCAT
Organism: Pachypeltis micranthus; assembly: GCA_020466155.1. Lineage (NCBI taxonomy): Eukaryota > Metazoa > Arthropoda > Insecta > Hemiptera > Miridae > Pachypeltis > Pachypeltis micranthus. Next base: position 50,421,851 of record CM035770.1, on the reverse strand, counting down.
CTGCATATTAAGCCGTGATAACACTGACGATATATTATAGGACTTGAACATGAATAGAGAACTGGTTCTCAATACGCAGGAGTAATCCAATATGACATGGCCAAAGAACAAAATAAAACTCTTAATTACTTGGACCTGAAAATCACACGTTTGGACAACGAACTACAATACGGCATTTTTAGAAAACCTACTGCTACTGACACGACCATACACTATACATCAAACTATCCACAACATAAACTGAGTGAATTTAGACAGATGATACGGAAACTAAAAACTATCCCACTATCCGAACAAAATTACATAAAATAACTTGATACTATCACAGAAAATAACGGTTACTCCAAAAAAACAATAAACAAATTATTAAGACAATATGACTCAAAAACACAAAATACACAGACTTTGACAAGACGCTGCACATTTATCAATACAGGACCAAAAATTTATGGAATGACCAACATCCTCCAAAAGGAAGGCATACAAATCGCATTACGTACGGACAACACACTTAGAACCAAACTAACTGCAAAGACAGAAAAGACAGACACACTCGACCAAAGTGGGGTATATAAAATAACCTGTACTTGTAAAAACGCATACATAGGACAGACAGGATGAAAAATACGGACCAGATATTTCAGAACCCATTAAATCTCTTAGTTGGAACAAAGACGATTCAAACTTTGCCAACCACCTCAAGACAACTGGACATGAACCAACCAAAATACAGGACTGCACCATCTTACTACATAAACAATACAAAAAGGACGAAAACTGAACATATTAGAAAACATGGAAATTTATAAACAAAAAACTTCAATGGATAGATCATAAACGAAGAAATCAGCACAAAATGCGACACAATATTTACAACACTCAAAACACTGCACAAACGAAAACAACCAACTGATGGATTTACAGACCACCCTATACAAAAAAGCTTAGAATCGACCACTGACAGACAATTATAGATGGTCCTTTCACCTCTAGTGGGTTTTACCTTTTTCTTCATATATAAAAGCCACGACCAACTGACTGACTCCAGTACTGACTTAATGGCCAGACGATAATGTCTTTACATCCAAAGCCCTTGCCCACAGTTACTCACCAGCCAGAGGAGACAGACTCACCTAATATGGTACGTTAACTTTTGCAATTTGCCTTATGGCGGACCTAACCCAATTGCTTTAATATTTTCTACTAGTTAGTTCCCAACTTTTCATCTCCATAAACATCGCCATGAAAATAAGGTGAACAGAATCTACAGGCCAAAGTAGGAAGAAACGAAAGGAAGGGAATGAAGCCGAACTAGCTTTCCTTCTTTGTCCCGCGAGTTCTTTTAATTAAGAGACTTTGGCTAATTATATTTACCATGATTTCGCTATTTCCGATCTTGACGCAGTCGTAAACCTCTGTGACTCGTTTCATTCGACCCAGCATTGGAAAGTAGCCAGAAAACTATACCAAACACGACATAACTGCATCGAAAGGCCGTTTTTGGTTAATTTTTTGCCCATAATAACCATAAGTTGAAATATTCAGACTGAATAATACACCAAAATGAAGATTGGGTTTTCTTTTCATAGGCAAACATCCTCCATCTGGGGATTTTTTTGTTTTGGGAGCTTCTACTGGTGCGCTGGTAGTCCAGCGAGTCATAGCAAGAGGCTGGGAAGCCACACATGACTTGAATGTGCACACTCACTTCACTAGCGCCAAAATTCACAGATTTGGCATAGTGCTCAAGTTCTTTTCCTGTCAAATGTTAGATGATTCTCCTGCTCAACATGCACTTGTCTTTCAGAAGACGTAACCAATAATGTGATTTACTTGTTTGCAGCCAGTATATCCTTAATATGCCAACCAGTCGGAAGCCTCTTCAGTGGAATGGCGATGGAGCCGTTGGGAAGGAAAAGGTCAATGATGCTACTGAATTTGCCATTTCTTGCTGGGTGGCTCATTGTCCATTTTGCACAGAACATTGAAATGTTGTATCTCGCTGCTGCGATTATGGGATTCAGTAAGTTACCTAGGCGGATATATCTAATCACGGCTGTCCCATTTAACAGATATAATAAATGTCAGTTCTAAAAAATGAGAAATAACATTTGTGTGTGTTGTGCTTAATTAGTAAAGGCTGTACTAATTGATGTCAAGGGGCACATTACCTTTGATTTTATTATTCCTTTACATATCTTATTACTGTAGGATATAAAACTAACAAGCAGGATTGTACCTACACTTCCAGCTAAGCCACAGATCTGTTGCAGTATGTTAAAAACGCTTACATTTTCCTAATCTCTTTGAAGGTGTTGGCTGCACTGAAGCACCTATTTTGACGTACGTTGGAGAAATCTCCGAGCCTAAATATCGAGGTACGCTGGCTTCCTACGCACAACTCTGTGGCTCCCTTGGGTACTTCGTTGTTTACCTTTTAGGAACCTTGATGTCTTGGAGAAATACGGCCATCTTTTGTGGTTGCATCCCAGTAGCCACTTTTTTGGCCATCATAATGGTAAATCTTTCCTTCATTCTCACCAAGCTTTGTAGGAACTCACTCGTCGTGGTTGCCAAATTGGAAGGGCGTTGCTGTAATAGGTAGCTTGAGCATTGATTGCATCTACTTGCACTACCTTAGCCAAAGTATGGTTGGATCTCAAGACTGTGGGCATCACTCTTTGTAACAGGTTACAACACAATTTAGAAGTATTGGCAGTTTGGTAAGTTTCTTTCATAAACCCACTATGGCTGACCCCACCCTTTGCAGCAGAACTTCAGGTCAGAGTCACACCATCCCCCCAGTATGGAACAGAACTTCTTGGGCCGAAGTAGTTAGAAAGGCTGCTAGAGTTAGCTAATTTTGGAGACCGAATTCCTCCTTGCTAGCCACAGTTCATAGTTGTACATTTCGATTCAGAGGGGAAACATCAAACAAACCTTTGGTGTTATGCGTGATGATGATGTTACGGGGGGGGGGGGGATTTATATCGTAGCGATATCACACTAAGAGAGTCGGGAAGTTAGTACGATATCAAGCTGAATGCAATTGGAACAGAGTTTTATTCTCAATTACATTCGGAGTTTTACCACCACAGACAGGGGAACTGAGTGGGAGCGAATGCGTGCGCGTGCAACACAGCGACGAGGGAACCGGCTCGGATTCATCTGACTGCTGCGAATCGGGACATTTGAGGTGCCCAGTCATCATAAATGCCCCGGATGAGCCTCCGCTGAATCGAAGGGTTTGGTTCGTCCCGTAACAATGATTTCCAGCTCAATGTCAACCACATAAACATCTACTGTTGGAGAGATGAAGTCCACACAACAACAGCCAAGCTTTTGACTGGAGGAGCAAGATCTGGAAGGAGCTCTAATACTTAATGATGAATAGTTTACTCCAACTGCTGCTTCCAGCATGAAAACCACTCAATGGAATGACATAAACTCTGCCAATCGACATAAATTGCTGCCATTGGCCTCCTGAATTCTTATCTGTCTGCTACGATCTAATATTTACGCTTATGCCTTGTCATAATTCTAGAAAATTACCATTGGTGTTATTGTAGGTTCCTGAGACGCCCTTGTGGTTAATATCAAGGGGTAGGGTAGATGATGCTGAAGCTGCACTATGCTGGCTGCGAGGATGGGCCCAACCAGAAGACGTCACTGATGAGCTGGAAGGGATGTTACTTTACCACAAGGAAATGACGACAGGGCTCAACTTGAAAAAAAGCCGGGTCGGCGAATCTCAAGGTTATACTGAACATTTTAATTGATTAAACTCTATTGCACACTATTGAAACGCACTTAGGTGCTCAACTGTAGGCAACAGTTACATACGTTCAAGAAAATATAACCTGTAACCCATTAGATACCACTACCTGTCCACATGCTGACGTTTGACACCCACAAGATTCGCATTACAAGGGTTATTCATAATACATATATCATTACAGTGGCCACACATGCTATCTGTCAATAGGTTCTGAATATGAAATTAGGTAAGTAGCACATTTTTACTTTCCGCTACCCAAAGGATCAGGATAATATTGCAATTGTGTTAAAAAATGTTGGGTTTCTTCATATCTTAACGTTTTGATGCCTACTGAATCCAAAAAATCTGATTTCTGCTCATAGTCCGCGTATGTGGATGTTCACTGTCGTGCCTGTGGTAACCAATTTGAACCAACCCTTGAGAAGCATGAGGGCACAAAGGGTTATGACGTAGTTTGCAAGCAGGTTGCTGGCGCACCATCATCGGTGGGCTGGGAAGTGGCACTTCCGGGTGATCTATGGAGAAAGTCTGAGCCCTGACATCGCTCCCTGTTGGTCCCGATTAGTGCCATGCTATATCTGGCAGTCAGAACCTTGCCCTCACTTGGTGAGCCAAGCTCAAATATGGCACTGTCAGAAAATTGTGGAGCAGAGATTGGTAACATCATGGTTGTAGTTTTGACTGTGTCCTGGCACGGAAAAGAAAAGTGCTGAGAAGATACTTCAGGTGGGCGTGTCTGCAGGCGCTCTCCGACGTATTACCACCGATGTGTTGCATGGGTCTAATGAAATAGAAAGAAAAAAAAACTAAATTAAAAAGGAATAACGCAATGATTGGAATCGTCTAACTGTTGTACCCTGGTCATCATAAGCAGAATAAGGATGGGAGTGGCTAGGACATCACTGAGAAAGACCTTATCTTCTCAGCTGCAAGGAAGTTCCTCAGGCGTTCCCCTACCACTGACCTTACTACCAACTTGGTCTCACCTGGTCTAGACCATTTATTGATCTATGTGAATGCTATTTGGTTAACCGTGGCTCACCTTCACATTCCTATACATCTGTGTGTAAGGAACATAACATAAAATGATCTCCACCCATGACCCATCCATCTATGGCGAATTTATCATCCATAGTCTTAGCCTGTGACCTTCTATCTCATATGATGTAATGTCTCAACTGTGTAGTATTCATTACATTTCTGTTCCATAATAAGCTGGTTCTCAATCTGACACTAGAACTAAAACTTACCACGCCATGCTCTGGATGTTGAATGACTTTTCTGCCCCTGTACCTCTTGCTTTATCCTTTTTCCTTCTCAAACAGGCAGTTAGAGTTAAGCTAATGGCTTATCTCAATCATCACACGACAGTGACAGCACTGGCTGCGAATTCATAATTGAAATTTTGACAGTTTACTGAGAGGTCTTGGATAGTCAGACATAAATATGAAACCAATTTATAATCAGGAGAATAGTCCATTCATTTTTCCAAATTGAGCCCCATTCAAAATTGGCTACTAAAGACCTTGAGACTTGGTTGCAGACACGAATATGAACAAATTTGAAATCAGGCAAAGAATATATAGGTGGGACTTTTTTCGGGTTTTCGAAATTTGGCCCCCTCCCAAATTGGCTAACTTTACCCCAACATTTTGACTAGTTGCCGAGAAGTTTTCACATTCATGTCTGCCATCCATGACTTCTGAGCAAACAGTCTATCATCGATGGCCAATTTTGAAAAATTCAAAATAGTCCCATCTAGATACTCTTTTCCTGATTTCAAGTCATCCAGGATTTCTTTAGTGTTATGGCAACGTCTGAACTCAATACTTCTACTCTTTGTGAAAGAGGAATTCTTCAATTCATATGACCCAAAAGCACACTTCATTCTTTACTCATTAGCTGTGCTCCCGAGACCATCCACAGCAGTCTGCAGAATATGGTTTGAACCGTGATGTGAGAGGTAATTATCATGTCTTTTCTTCACAGCATTGAGACTCAGGGATCCACTTTTTGGAATCAAAGCTTTCCCGAGTACACTTGGCACATTTTATAAATGGGTTATCTAAACTAGTTGACTAAAGTTGGCTAATTTGTCTGTTTATATATCGCTATAGAGTACACGCTTTCCAAAAACCTAGCCTTAGTTGGTTTTTCAACCACTTCATAGAATCCCGGTGGTCATTTTGAGCACTTTCTAATCTCAGTTATTACGTTGTTGTAACGGAAATTCTGTTGCAGAGGAATTGATCAGCGCCAGCGACATGAGCTTATGCCAAAAGTTCTCCTACTTTCTGCGACCTCAGATGACCAAACCACTATTCCTCATTATTTCGTACTTTTTCTTCTTCTACGCCAGTGGATTCCAAACGATTCGCCCGTATCTGGTGCCTGTCCTCAAAAACCTAAACTCTCAAGTGGACGCAGAAAATACGACAGTAAGTAGTTTCTCTGCTATCCCAATCAACTCTCCGTAGTGTAGTGTTTTGACAAAATCAAATTTATCAAGTTAGTTAGCAACTCATCATGGCTAGATTGAACGCTCTCGGCTTCGGTCGTGATTGTCCAAATCAGTGCGAGGAGGGATTCTTGTTAATGAATAGGTTGATGGTGATTAAACGCATTGAAGATTGATTCACTTCCAAATCACCAGTGCCCTTTTACAAGATTCAAAGAAGTTTTTCAGGAAGACTAATGTGCCTTTACCATATCTGCTATTCACGTACTGCAAGAGTGAACTCTGAGAGCACTATAGGTGGAAAGAAACAACTGATAGCCAATTTTGGTTTATTATTCGTTCTGAATCATAAACCTATGTTTTCAGTCAGGAAAACAAAACAAAAAAATCCGTTCCTTCTCACAAAAATCTCATTTGGTATCTAGTTGTGCCGCCAGCTTGTAAATCCGATGGGACGAAACTTATGGTTGTTATGGGCAAAAAATTAGCCAAAAACGGCATTTCGATGCAGTTGTGTCGTGTTTGGTATCGTTTTCAGGCTATTTTTCAAATAAAACGAGCCTTAGAGGGGTACAACTACGTCTAGATCGAAAATAATGATATTACTGTAAATATAATTAGCCAAAGTTTACTAATTGAAAGAAATCGCGGGACAATTCAGCAAAAGTTATCGTTTCTTTCCAGCCTGCCGTAATTTCCCTCACTGCCTCCCGTCACGCCATTCCAATTGCTTACAGGACCCTACAATATGTCAACGTCGATGCTGAATTGAATGGGTCTTGGAGGTGTGAGACAACGTCGAGCTGTGCAAGACAATAATAAATCGTTGTGTAACAATTTTCAGCTCTCCGCCTGTATAATGTGGCTAAGGAGGATAGTTGATTTTGGCATTGCAAGAGTAGCTCCATGGGTAGTTCCGCTCACACGTTGAATGCAATGCTAACTTGGTACAATCTGCTAAAAGGAGTAAGACCTTTTTTGGTGTCAGTGATGAGCTTCTCAGGCATCACCCAATGGTGGGAGCACGTGGTAGAGGTTCCACGGCCTCCTTCTTGAGAAGCGATTCAAGTAAGTGGGAGTCAATATTGGTGAGAGGTTGCGTTTCAGTGTACACATCCAGTCACTCAAAGGAACTACCCTCGCAAGGTTTGCCTCATTATGAGCAACGGGCCACTCAGGATGTGTGTTACCTCGACACAATCCTCATGTATGAGGATATTTACTTAGGCGTGATTGGCAACTCCACAATCATCTGCAGTAGCAAACTCACAGTCAATTGAAGAAGAGCACTTGCTCAATCCCAGAGAGCTATGCTCCTATGGATAAACGAGTCCTACTAGACAGCATCCACTGAGGCACTCCAAGTAATCACTGGCCAGATACCCGTTGATTTGGCCATTGAGTGGATGGTAACCAAGTGGAGAGTGGAAAGAGAGCTTCACTCGCTCTGGGACAAACTCTGTTTAGGCCTCTCTACTGAACTGAAGCTTGTCTCCTTTGATGAATAAGCATTAGATAAATATCAAGTTCAGCAGTTGGTTGACATGGCGACTTCCATGTGTCTCTCCACTTCTTTTCTTTCAAAAACAGCATCCTGCACATCTCCCACCTCCAGTGCGAATGAAATAAGGAACCATGTCCTGCTCCACTGTAGCTACTACAATAGTGGGCGACGTCGTTGTAAGACCAGCCAAACCTGAACAATGGCCAAATGAAGAGTAAGAACATGCTTATGAAACTGTGACTTGTCACTCAGTTCATACGTATTCGTAAAACAATGTTACATTTGAGATGGAATGTGTCAACATCTAACGCTCCAAAATTTATTGCGCTCGTGCTTCTTCTGCAAAGCCCTTAGTTGAAAAACCTACGTATATGTGATAGGACTGTCAACTTCATGTTTTTTGGACGTTCTGGGATTAAAAATGAAACAGTGCGAAAAAAGTTTGGTAATCTACCTGGTCCAACGCATCACACAACACTCCTCAGCCGTTGTTAGCTACTAATCCCACTTATTTTCCACTCGCTTCATTTAAACTTGATAGTGCATACATTGGAGGAGAATTCCTACAATACTCATTCCTACTATGTCATTTGGTATCGTACCAACATTATTGAGAGCTCAATTAATGATGTAAGATTGGATTAAGCTCAGCTCTGAAGACAAACACATTAGGTTGAGAGAACCCCTGAGAATACCTGGTAGAATTATTGCGGATTCAAAAGGGTGAGAATTGAAGTCCCCAACCCCTTTGTCGAGGCCCTTGGTGAGGCAGGGTACATTAAAACTCTAAAGTTAATGTACCTGTTAGGAGAGTCAGTCTCCTCTGGCTGGTGAGATACTGTGGGCGAGCGCTTTTGATGTAAAGACATTAAAACTCTGCCCAGAGAAGGGACTCTGGCATGTTAAGCAGTTTTACCAACAATATCGTATGTTGTTCAAGGGGTGAGTGATCCGGGTCTGATGAGCTGACTTAATCAACTCAAACATACAAGTACGGACATAGTTTCCATTGAAGAGTTCCATCCTTTCACGGGTGATTGTTCGGGTCCCGAAGGAAGAAATTCCGGAGTACCCAACTTTTTGCCGTCATGTACATACCTGAACGTTCAACGTTGAGAAACTTGTGGGGCTCAAAGTTCCGGATGGCTACTCAAGCCCCGACCATTTGAAAAATTAACTGTCAGTACAAGTAATTGAAAGGGCTGTCAATATGATTTATTGCAGCGGTTCGTGCTTTCAGTTCTGGAATTATAGGCTTATTATGGTCATTAAACTCTCAGTGCTAAGGAGATGCAGCAGTTGGCCGTGTCTGCAGGAGTTATTGGAGGCATTAGACAGCTCCTTTCGTATCTCGACTGGTGAGCTTCTTGGCGTTGAACCTTCACTTGCACGACATGAAAAGTAAAGAACCCAAGTTCAGCATTTACGATGTGTCATGTAGTTGTACAACCCTCCCATAATTAAGGCACTCAATTCCAATGCCCATGGATCTCTTACACAGTTGTCAACCATTTGAACGATGTGGTATTTCACATCCAAAGCTCTAAGGGAGAGTTCAAATCAGTTCACTCTGACCATCTAACGCCATTCATTGGGGCAAAATCTTGTTACTAGGGAGGGTTTGGAAATGTTTGGAGAGCCACTGACTCAGGCAAAAATTACAGCAACCACGAGCTCTGATCCATTGCCCAACTTTCGTTGGATTATGAACCATAGTCTACTCCCACTAGATTTCGACTACTGGAGTACCTACAATGGGAGTCAGGCGGTACAATCTTAACATCGGAAGGGAGAAGTGTTACGACCTGGGGTTTCCAAGAGACGATTATATCATTACCTGAACAACCAATCAAAGTTATTAAAAATGATTCATTCTGGTTCTGTACTTCGTGTCACTAAGTATGATATTCATTTAGTAGCTGGAAGTTCTCAAAAATATCTAAGGGGGTAGTTCCATAAATGACTACTTGTGTATTTACTAGCTACATCAAAGATGTTTGGTCTTTTGAATGCAGGTGGTCATAGCTATTGTCGGAGTGGGAGGTTTTACAGCATGCATGGTTCTTGTGAAGATGATTGGTGAGTTTTTCAGACACACGAGCTGTCAGATGCTATCCAATTTATAACTGAGGTATTGTGGTTATATAAAGTTACGGATTTATAAAGGTTATTAATTACAGGAAAGCGAGCAATCACGTTCCTGTCACTTGGTGGCTGTGCTGTTAGTACTTTCCTCCTCGCTGCAGTGTCTGGAAATATTCTCCAACCCAGTTGGACTTACTCTGTTATGCTGTTTTATTCCTTCGTCTCATCTTTGGGAGTTGGCCCTATCCCTTGGATGCTCCAGAGTGAGCTATACCCCTTTCAGTAAGTCTATGATGCATATTTAATTTTTTTCACTGTGATGGCGAGACTCATCTTTCACTTGCAAAGTAATAACCAATACCGGGGATTCAACCCAACAATGTAACTTTATCTTTAAAGGATAGGAACTTGCATAGCTGCTTGAGGTCCAAAGTGACACTATTTACTAGCAAGTTACTTAAGAACCAGACCATATGACAAGGAGTCACATATCCTAGTACCCTGTTATAGTGCATAAGTGACATGGATCGTACAATGTAGAGCGACACAAACTGAAAAGGCAAACCATTATTTGTTACAGAGGTAAGTGTTTAGCAGCTGGCATAGCTGCTGCAGGTGCCTACATCATCGGCTTTGGCGCTACGAAGACCTATCTCGTTCTCCAGTCTTTTCTCAGTCTCTTCGGAGTCTTCTTACTTTTCGGAGCTCTCAGTGTCTTTGGCTGTATAATGATGTACTGGTTCCTTCCTGAAACTGAAGGCCGTTCTTTTGACGAAATCGCGGAACATTTCTCCAAACCGCAAAAAGCTAAAGATAACGTTGACTCCAACGTCCAGTGATAATGTGAAACAACCTTCTACTTACTGTTGTAATTTCAAGCTTCTACCTGAACATGTTCTAGAGGATCGATCACCAAACGCCTCTTAAACCCCGTTCTTTCAACTCTGGTCTTCATTTTTCCTGCGTAGAATACTGTTCTGAAGGCTCGTGTGAACGATATTCGTGTTTTACTCCAATCTACAACCCACCCTGATCTCTTGGGAAGCACCCTTGAAGCTTGCTAGGTGATCTTGAACTAAACTCTCAAAGAACAAAGGTTAGGTATTGATTTACCACTTTAACGGCCTGTGTAAGAAATTTCGGAGTACTATTTTACAGTTCCTTTCTCTAGTGTCCAGTTTTGTTTTCCATTGTACAGCATTATATGACATTGTATTTTATTTATTAAAATTAAATGATTTTAAGAAACCATAAGTTTTAAGAGTCCATTTCATGGTAGGGATTGTTTGAACCGAACTGCAGCCTTTGGTATTGCCATGGCAAACAGCTTACCGGTCAATATTTTTTCCTGGAAATCGCTTCGAATTTATGCACGCCTCTAACGAATCTACCTACCTCTACTTGCCTGTACACAATTATTGATAATTGCAATGCAAGGTTTGCCTCACTGCGTGCCATTACTAAGGCCACTTGGGGTGTGTGTTACCACGACACCATCCTCATGTATAAGGCCATCTATTTAGGTGTGATTGGCTACTGCCCTGTTGTCTGGGGTAGCAAACTAACAGTCAATCAAAAGAGAGTATTGGCCCAATCCCAGAGAGCTGCGCTCCTGTGGATCACCAAGGCCTACAAGACTGTATCAACGGAAGCACTCCAGGTGATCACTGGTCAGTTACCAGTTGATTTGGCTGTTGAGTGCATGATTGACAAGTGGAGAGTGCAACGGGAGCTTCCCCTGCTTTGGGCTGAACTCCGTGCGGATCTCACCACAGAACAGAAACTTGCCGCCATCGATGAATGGGCTCTAGAGAAATGGCAAGCGAGATGGGAATCCTCGTCAAAGGGACGTGATACGTATGAGTTCTTCCCCAACATCCGTGAACGTCTTTCTAGAAAATGGGTTGAGCCAGACCACTGGACGAGCCAGTTCCTCACGGGACATGGTGACTTCAATGCGCGGCTCCACTTCTTTTCTCTGAAAGACTCTCCATTATGCACGTCTTGTGCCTCCAGTGCGGAGGAAACAAGAAACCATGTGCTGCTCCACTGTAGTTTCTACAACAGTGAGCGACGGTTGTTGAGAGGGCAAACGAACTTAGCAGCTTTGACTGCTACAAAGGAAGCCTATAACCATTTTGCAAAGTTCGCAAAGAAGGTAATGGCTAAGAAACGTGGTTATAGTTGATCAGTCCTTTTGAAACTTGCCACCCAAGTAAACAGTAAGATCAGGTAGGGAACCAGATTAAGAACTACTCCCAGATGGTACGGGATTCCTCAGGTGGTCACCTCCGCGCGGTAACACACGGGCAACAGCTTTCTACGGTGAGACTGGCTAACGACCACATACCTGCCGTACCTCCACAGGTCTGAGTTCGGTGGATGCTGCAGGGGCCGGCCTCTTGCATATTAGCGAAACCGCAACTTCTATGACTGATACAACCCTCGTCGAGGGTTTAGGTACAGTCATGAAATAAAGAAACAGATCTGCAATAAGAAACGTTGAACTAGTCCTCAGCCCTATTTACGGACGAGTCAAGTTTAACTAGTTGAGAGAAACTCCAAAGTTGTGAAAGAAGTCTACCTCAGAAATGTACGTCTTAAGTGAACACTCAAGAAATAGGCCTCATTTCGCTAAACCAGAATTTTGCCACAACTCCATCAGACTATAAACAACTTTGGCAAGTCTTTATAAATTGCGACACAGAGGATCTTGGAATTGCCAAGAAACGCCAACAGCGGACATGGGGGAGGGGGGCGTTATATCAATGGAACGTTGATGACCTTGCGCACCAGACGTTTAAGGGAAAATCCTTCTAAAAAAGCTGAACTGCATAATAAAAGTCCATCAATCGTTAAAAGGTTGAGTAGGAAAGCCCAATAAACTACTAATTTGAGCATCTGGTGACAGCTAATGAGTGCGTCTGATTTCATTTACACACATGTGGCTCCTGATCGATCTTCATAAAGCCTTTGGAAAAAGTAGACCATGATAGTCCACTAGAGTCAACACTTTTCCTTGTGCTTACAGGATACCAGTACCTTTTACCGAAAGGTGAATTGCTTTTCACTTCGTCAAACTGTGCAGTTGGCCAAACAACTTCATGGCTGACGTTACAGCCTGAGGAAGTCAGTTGACCCTTTTTTCTACTATGGAGGGTTTGTCACAACCTTGGTGTTCATGTCTAGCCGTTCTACTAATACGGACGTCAATTTACCCAACTGCGAAAGAATGTAAAGCACCTTACAGAAATAAGTTTTCTCGCGCCCTGCATGAAGCTACGATGCACATATCTCATCATCCCACGACTTCCAGTTCACCTACTCCTATCCCATAAGGCAAGGTACACCACCTGCACACCTTCCTGATTCCTCAACAATGGGGCTCAAGTACCATCGAAGTGCCCACAAACTATACATATTAGTTTTTACTCTCATCTAAACTTGCTAACTCCTACATTACTCCATTTCAGTAGCAATTGTCTAGTCAACTAAATCAACACATGCTGTAGCACATTAGAACATCTAGTGCAACGCATCATGCAACTATCCTTGGCTCCACATAAATGCACCACCTTATGGATTCTGCTACTAATAAAATTCATTTGTACTCGGTAAAACACTGGAATCTATTGGGCTGCTTTAACTCATGACACGACCATTACTGAGCTGTAAGTACACTTTTATTTAAAGCAATAGGGTTATGTCCGCCAGAAGGCAAATTATTAAAGTTTACGTATCTGTTAGGTGAGTCCGTCTCCAGCAACACACCAGCCAGAGGAGACGGACTCACCTAACAGATACGTAAACTTTAATACTTTTATTTAAGTGACGAGTTTTATGAGGATAGTAGCCTCCGTGCTAGAATTATCTGACAAAAACTGCGGTGGTTGCAATTCTCGAGTCACCTCAATGTACCTACAGAGGGTTATTAAACTCTCATCGTAGAGGTACTTACTGGACCACCACTTCAATTTTTCTTAAGAATCTGGTAACATTTGAGCTGAGTTTACAAGGGAAAAACTGCGCAAAATCGATTTTCCCATTGTTTGGGCCTCGTTGCGAGACGGCAAGCTCGGCATCCTCTTGCCCATCGTCTTCCCCCGCCACTCTAGCTTCTTCCGACGAGCCGGAAACCAATGCTTTTCGCGTCGTCTTCCGCCCTGGACCTACGCTATTTTCCCTCCTTTTATGAACATATTGGTGCATTACGATCCCTTCGCAATTTCGCCCGTGGTGAGGTGTCGTCTAGCTGGCCAGCTTTGAACGGATGTTCGTCGTGGAAAGATAGGAGAATCCTCTCCGTCAACTTATCTTCCTTTCCAGCCGAGCGTCTCGCATCACTCACACAAATTACAGTCCACCTAGTAGTTAAAGTACAAACACCCATAAATGAGATTTATATGGTACTGTCTCATTAGGAACTGTCTGTACCAGAAAATGTTATCAAAATCGTAAGCCATTATTAAGAAAAATATATTAGGGTCACTACGGTAACTATAGTTAGTTTTTGGCGGATTTTGCTCACACCTTTATTTTGGCTCCCCATGGCAACTTGCAGTCTAGATATCAAATTTGAGCTAGTTTGGTTCAGCAGTTTCCTCCCGATCGTGTTCGCACAAACGCAGACAATTTCCCCAAATAGTTTAGACTACGTGGGCCTTAAAACGTAAAGATCTAAAAAGAACTGAATTTTTTTCTTATAACCTTCCTTTCAACTTCGTATAGCCAAGGAGAGTAAATATCGAGCACACTAAGCTCTCAAATCATTTCATTATCACTACCTACTTCTCCAGTCTAGCATGTACTCTGTGGGACAATTCCGAGGAACAGAGCAGTGCAACTGGATATGGCTCCTGAATTCCACTGATAAAATCACTGCAATACCAGTCTAATATCGAAGCAGGTACTTGGCTGCAACCTCATAAGTAGGAATGATTCCTGCAGGAAGTTATTGTAGTGTAGACTTCGGCGACACAGATCAAGCATACATATGGCAGTCTGGTTGCCATCAAAGGAGCGTTTCACCACCTATAGGGCCACTCTGCAAAGTGCTAGAAGGTCGTTGAATTCCCAGCTACCTATACTTGTTCCTCAGAAGCATAACTGGCAGTGGAATGCCAAATGTCCATGACTCAGCACAGTTAACTCATAAACAACGATGGATAATACGATTCCTGTAAGAGGGTTAAAGTGAAGTCACAATGAGATGAAACAGACACGCTACACTATTCCCCCCTCTGCTTCTCAAGAACCCCACCAAGCCAAATGGCAAAAGGAACAAACCGAAATACTCAATTTGAACATTAAATTAAAAAGATATCTATATATATTTGCATTATCATCAATTATTATTCAAAGGTTTGACCCATTAAGATTGGTAGATCGACGACAACCAATAAACGACATGAAAAACTGATGGGAAGAAGGAAAGTCATTCTATACACAGTATACCGATCTAAATTGTGAAGGAAAATGGCGCAGGGAGCAACTTAAAACTCACATCGAGGAAGATGAGGATGAAGAAAGAGTGAGAAACCGCACCAAATGACCAAATCAACTTATACGTCGTACTTTCATTTATTAACGAATTGTTCGAAGGAAAATTAAAGACAGCGTCATCGACCAATTGAAGCGGCCAATTGCAAGTAGCTCCTAGAAACAAGCTTCTTTTTCTTCTTCGAAGTGGAAAAAGGGGTGATCAAGAAGAAACAGAAAGTAACGTACAGTCGACGAGACGCGAAGCTACGAACAGAACCTTGGCTCATTTGGTGTAATTGGTTCGAGGCATTGGCCAAAAAGCCAGTGCCACCGCGCGGGCACGATTAAACCAAACTTAATCGTAATAAGAAAACAAAAAGTTACACAAAAAGGAATAAAACAAACTTCGTTCGATCGGTTTCCACTGCTACACTTAACAAATTTTTCAAAAACGAAATTGAATGACAAAAACTCCAGAAAAGAAAAATGTTTTTGTTTGTTTTCTAGTCGTAATTTAATCAATGAAAGAAAAGGTGGAGGATTACTCGGATATAAAACCAAAGGAGGGCAAGGAGTAACAATTGAACTGATAAAGGGTGGCAGTAATACGATACTGTGGGAAGGGGGGGAGGGGTTGGCTCGACGTGATGGCAACCGAATAAAATGTTTTTGTTTTTCATTAAGAAATAGGAAACGAGAGGGAACAAAATTTAAGGAATTTGGTTTAAGAAAAACAAAAATTAATCCATGAGTCCCGGAAGCATGTCATCATCGTCGTCTGAATCTGATTCAAGGTCATCGAGATTTGGTTTCGAGTCTCCAGCTCCACTGAGGCCTCCCATAGATTTCATCATCTAAAATCAAACAAAAAACTTCGTAGGACTAAAGAAAGTACACAAGTTTGTAACGTGGATAAACTAAAGAAGATGTGCGAAGTTTTCATCAATTGTTCAAAATGAATATCACTTAGAGCAACCGCCGAATCACAGGTGCGACGCATCAAACAACTTTCCTTACGTAAATTCAAAGGCCTTCGATCCATTTTTCACTGTTCATTTCAACTTCAATCTGTTGTCTGGTAGAAAGTCATCTCACTTCCAGAACGACAACAATCACAGTTTCAGAATCATCAGGTAAAAACTATGAGAAATGCTAGTAGGTGAAAATTGTAGTAACATTTGAGAGGAGTTTATAAGGAAAAAACTGCGCCGATTTTCGTCGACGATTGATCATTTATTATGCTGCTGTTGCAATTCTTCCACAAATGAGAGTTTTACGCTATTGTCGTGTCATTTGGAGCTGCCTATACAACAAAAATTGATCAAAATCGTTAGAGCCACTTTTGAAAAAAAAAAATTAGTGTTTGATCACTACAATAACTATAGTTAGTTTTGGGCGGGTTTTGCTCATAACATTATTTTGGCGTCATATAGTAATCGGCAGACTCGATATAAAGTTTGACATGATTTGGCTCAGCTGTTTTCTCTCAATCGCGTTCATTCTGACGCACAGACCATTTTTCCTGTGTTTTTTGGTTTATTATTCATTCTGAATAATAACCCTATGTTTTCGGTCACGAAATATTTTTTACAACCCCCCCTCAAAATTTGATACTTTACGTTTCAAGGCATGGAGATTCCAAATTTGCAATGTCCGTCCGCCGTCCGGGCCGTTTTGTGCCTTTAACGTGGTCTAAAAAATTCGTTCTTTCGCCCAAAAATCCGATTTGGTATCTAGTTGTGCCCGCCATCTCGGCAATCCGATCGGACGAAGCCCTTGCGTTGTAATGGGCAAAAAAACGGTTAAAAAAATTAACGAAACGCAGTACAACGCGGAGCTACAAGCGTTTCGTCGTTTGAATTCCCTCCGCCCCGCCCGTCTCTTTAAAAAACCCTGCAAATTATTACACAACGGTTTATTATTCGGATAAACAGCTTGACCTAGCATTAATGCTCCGAGACCCATCCCGTTCGATTCAGCATCGAAAAATATCATAATGAAACCCCAAAAAAGAACTAAATCGTAATATTAAAATAAACAAAAAAACGAAAGTATCTAAAAAAAACTGAATTTTAATATGAAAACATGCACGCTACATATTAATATCAAAATGTAACCAAAAATCGATGAAAAAACCAAAATGAGAATGAAACGAAGGAATCTAAAAAATTGAATCGTATTAAAACCGAAACGTCGGGTGAATCGAAAGGTGAAAAGGGAGTTGAGCGGCGAGCGGCGGGAGGCGGAGTCGTTGGGGGGGAAGCGAGAGCCGCCTCGAGAGCGGTTGGTTTTTTTAAAGAGACGGGCGGGGCGGAGGGAATTCAAACGACGAAACGCTTGTAGCTCCGCGTTGTACTGCGTTTCGTTAATTTTTTTAACCGTTTTTTGCCCATTACAACCGCGGGCTTCGTCCGATCGGATTGCCGAGATGGCGGGCACAACTAGATACCAAATCGGATTTTTGGGCGAAAGAACGAATTTTTTAGACCACGTTAAAGGCACAAAACGGCCCGGACGGCGGACGGCGGACGGGGGACGGGGGACGGCGGACGGACATTGCAAATTTGGAATCTCCATGCCTTGAAACGTAAAGTATCAAATTTTGAGGGGGGGTTGTAAAAAATATTTCGTGACCGAAAACATAGGGTTATTATTCAGAATGAATAATAAACCAAAACCAACCGCTCTCGAGGCGGCTCTCGCTTCCCCCCCAACGACTCCGCCTCCCGCCGCTCGCCGCTCAACTCCCTTTTCACCTTTCGATTCACCCGACGTTTCGGTTTTAATACGATTCAATTTTTTTAGATTCCTTCGTTTCATTCTCATTTTGGTTTTTTCATCGATTTTTGGTTACATTTTGATATTAATATGTAGCGTGCATGTTTTCATATTAAAATTCAGTTTTTTTTAGATACTTTCGTTTTTTTTGTTTATTTTAATATTACGATTTAGTTCTTTTTTGGGGTTTCATTATGATATTTTTCGATGCTGAATCGAACGGGATGGGTCTCGGAGCATTAATGCTAGGTCAAGCTGTTTATCCGAATAATAAACCGTTGTGTAATAATTTGCAGCGTTTTCTTCTTCAGGTCAGTAGGCCTTAAAACACTAAGATTTGAAGAGAACTCAAAATTGTTAGTTCGTCTGATTACGTAACTCTCCTGTCCACCTCTTAAAGCTGAGGAAAATAAAAATTGGTGGGATCTTAGAGCTAAGGAAAGTAAAAGACCATACTGAAAGCGTGGAACAATAATATTACGAGGGGATTCAGAAGTTACAGGACTGCAGGGATGTTCTAAAATAACCTTGACAAACTTCGAGAAATGCGTAGATGAAAACTGGTGCAAAACACATCGGAAATGAATCACTAATGAGTAAACTTAGGGTAGCCGTGTTATTTTATACTTTGTAGCCTATACCACCAAGTAATCTCCGACTTTTTTCAGATTCAGGTTTGTTGATTGAACCAGTCTAACATGTAGACCACTTTTCCAGTCAGAATTGTGAAGTTCAAGGCTGAATGACATCCTAGAGTTTTGAGTTCTATTCTGAACTTCTGCACCTCGTAAGCTTGTTCATCGATAGGCCCTGTCCTTTTCTAAGGAAGTTTGCTTCCACACGTCGAGCAATCATGAGAGCTTCAGACATAGTGGTTGGAGACAGGGCATCGATTGCACTTTTAACTTGCAGTTCATGAAGCCCCTCTAAAGGAAGGGGGGGGGGGTCTTTCAAGTCCTTTGAGAACTGACGCCAGAGAAGCATTAAAATAGGCCCTGGCAAAGCGTAAGACAGTGCATCTCCACCCCACCAATTTGCAGTAGCAAGTCTCAAATTTAACGAGATTAGACTGAGCGCATCAAATGGCATCACTTTCCAAACTCATCTTTAATGCTTGGTCATCAGCAAATGAAGTCGTTGAACATAATGCAACTCCAATCTGATAAACTCATTCATCAAGTTTTGTTTAAAGTGTCGTAAATGTTCGTTTATCTGTGTTAGAATGATAGTTTCCCCAAAATGGGAAAGTACGGTTCCTTCCTCAAATTGGTCATTACGTAAATCTAAGGAGGATAAAACATGAGACAACTCGTCACCAAGTTTCAAACATACTTAGAAGTTCAACGATACCCTATCTATTAACATTCCATCTATGTAGAACGTAGTTGATAGATCAAGCGCATATATGATTTCCCTTAGTTACCAGAATTAGTCACTAAGCAAGGAACGTAACAATACGCCCAATTGTCGGGTTCATTTCAGCGTAGGCTTTAAATCAACTTCCAAACGTTGAAACTAATTAGTAAATCAGTTCAATACTCACCTCGGAGATGTCAAGATTATTTCCACCACCACCGCCGCCACCGACCCATTCATCCTCTTCATCTCCGGAGCTCTCTTCGTCCTTCCACCTGGTTTCGACAACAATGCAATTAAAAACCAAGTACTGAACGTGAGCAAGATACAAAAGTACGCAATTGAGTAAATCTCAGCAGCAGCTATTTGATATATTCATTCGTGAAAGGCTGAATCATTCCACGTGCAGCTACCTTCTGACCAGAACAAATCTTTCCTATAAAACACATATCAAGTGGCAATCGTTTACCCGTGAAATTAAAAGCCTTCACTTTGATGAGTATTGTCTAAAATTGTAGGATCCGGTCTGCAGGATTTTGCCAAGAGGGGGATGGAAATAAGTAAAAAATTCTTATCTGATTATTAGTGGAGAGGATGATATTCAAGGGGTACCTTAGGGCCGTTTTCGCCATGTGAACACTGGTTAGGTCAGTTAACACTCCTTAACCGGTGGTTCTAACAGCTAGACTCCTCGAGAAAGGGTTTTTACCAGCTTTGGAATTAACCAAAGCGCATATTTTCTTCTCATCGTATGTTCATACCTGTTGTGCTCCGTCGATTATTTTCTATCATTATTTTCAATAATTTATATATTTTTGAACACGAAAAAAAGATGCTGCCTACCCGTGAGCAATTAGTGCACTTGCTTTTCAACGATGATGATATTACGGTTATTGTCATCACATCCAGAGCTTCAAACAAGAGCGTTCTGATGACTTCAAAAAGGTAGACGATACCGACTTCTCAATGCGATAGCAATTACCAAAATAATGTGTCCTAAACGTACTGCACAAAATAAAAGAGCAAGTGGTGCATTATACTGACAAGTAGGCGTCCAATATATATTTTATATACAAGGTATATCCACTAAGTAAGTTCTGTTCGATTACAGAAAAAAATTACCCTACAAAAATCTACAACTAGTTTCCTACATAGCTTCCGAAATTTGTAGGCACAAGTTTTTGCATGCCTTCTTCATAGAAGTTTGCTGCCTGGATTGAGTAGTGTTCTTTCCACTCGTCATCATCGTTGAAGTGTTGGCCACAAAGGGAAGATTTAAGGTGGTACATGGCTGCACGAAGGATGATCAAACACATCCCAGTCAAACTCCCGTAGTTCTTTTTTCACGCTCTGAGTGTGAGCTCAGACATCATCATGGGGGAAAAAACACCTTTTGACAGCGATCCTCAGCACTTGTTCTATATTGCGCGGCCCAATTTTTTTTGTAGACACGTGCATTGATTGTTTGGTCTCGTGAAATGAAATTAATAAGCAAAATGTCTTGTCTATCCCCAAAAACAGTGCACAGGAGTTTTCGAGGTGTCGTGAATTGCTTAGGTGTAACATTCATTGGGGACGAAGTGTCATTCTTGATTCCATTGATTGCCATTATTTTCATCCCCCGTGAATATCCGAGAAAGAAAAACATCATTTTTTGTTGTTCAGCAAGAATTTTGGGTACCTAACGTGAGAAAAGTTCTCGAAATTTTAGTTTTTCAGTAACAATTTCACGACTTAGCTACCATGAGATTTGCAGAAATTCCATAGCAAGAGAACTACTTGTAAACTTACAGTTTCGCTCAAGATTATCTTAAATTGCGTGAAATAGTTCATCAGTAACCAAAGACAGGCGTCCATTTTGTCTGTAAACGTCGCAGATTGGCTGATCAATTTCGCTTGTTTTAAATTTAACTTTCTTTGCATTTAGAAAACGAATCACAGATCTAATTTCACAAGCGGCGACATTTTCAATTCATGCTGACATAAAGAATCACTATACTAAACACGTTGAAAGCAGGGATCTGAAAATGGCGTACATTTATTCTGCTTGAGTCATAGGCACACATGCTCAGAACTGTGATATCAGCACTCCCCGCGGATATAAGTAGAAATGGAACTTACTTTGTTGGTTATACCTTGCGTATGAAATTAAATTCTACTGAGATTTTGAAAACAACTTGTTTGTGTAAAATGTATCGGTTGAGAAGACCCCACATCGCCGCAACCAAAGCAAAGGGCTCAATAGAATAGGCAAGAAACACTCAATAGCAAAGTGACAAAAAATAACCCTACGTTACTGTAACTCCGTTAATCTAATGTCTTCTCGATGTGACTTGAATCATGGCTTGTCTAACCTTGATTTGATAGATCATGGTTACTGCGTTTTCTGGCGAGAACCAGAAACCTACCTGTCATTGGCCATCGTTTCTCAAGAAAGTGAGATATCAGAAGCAGAAATAAGGAACGACATCGCATGTTATCTAACTTATGAGGCCCTCTGTCCTACCAGTACACGTATGAAATCTGAAATAATTTACCTGTTGAAGTCAACTTTAAGCCAGTGGTATTTTGCCTTATCCTTAGTCAGTTGTGGCCAGTAGCCTTGATCCGAGTCTTTCTTCTTCAATGTTATCTCAATGATCCTATCCCTAACATTCTGTTCGCTTTTCTGAAAGAAAAGTTGAAAAAACGCTTATACAGGGGTAAAAACAAGAAAAATTCGCACTAAATGAAGATACAGGTTGAGCAGCTCACCTCTGGGTCTACTTCCTTATAAAAGTTAATTGTGAGTTCATGATCTTTCTTGTCGGTTCCTCCAGTACCCTTGAAGTACAATTTTTCTGGTTCTATTTTGATTTCGGGGCTCTGGAAATGATACAATCGAAATTATGATGCCGGTTTCAAGGCAGGAAGGGTGAGTTGTAAACTTGCTTTTTCCAACAATAATAACAGGTACTCTGAAGTTAATCATGAGAGCTGTATGGACAAGCTCATTACCAAAAATATTGATAAACGTTATGCTACGTAATATTGAAGGAGTGACTGTGCTGACTAAGATCGTGACTGGTGCTTGTGATATTCAATTGGATCAAATACACCGCACATAGACCCAAGGAGTGGAGGACTCTTTTGAGTGAAGAGGGCAATAAACTGAAGTAGTATCACTTTTAGGGTACAACAGCGGCTAGCTCTTCAGTGCAACTACTTTCACAACAAGTCAGCCAGTGGTCACTCACCTGCCATACTGGACAAGTACAAATGGATAACCAAACAACCAGGCAAGATGTATCCTTCCCCTGGCAAAAGAAAATGGTTCAACAACCTCTACTACTTCTTCCCCTGCAGCGATGAATGATCACACCGAAGACTACGTTGAAGTGTGGAATACTGCAACTGAGGAGATACTAGCGTCCCAACAGCTCAGAGAGGGATTTGTATATTTGGACCTAACTGAACGTATAGAAGAGAAACCAACGACTAATTTCAACTGGAACAGTTACGAGAGAGAATTCTGTCATTAGAGGGTCGTGATGGGTTGCTTTACCGCAAGACAATAATGGCGATTAATTGCCAAAAGTCGATTACACAGCAGAAGTAGGGAAGAAATTGGGGTTCCCTACTCGAAGACAACACAAACGTATTTGCCAATAGGTTGGAATTACGGTTGAAGCCCCATGAATCACCTCTCTTTGTTCCCCCGTAGAGCCCGATTGCTTCTTGCCTTCAGCAGCTATCGTCTTCTCACCAGAGGTGCAAAAAATAAAATAATTACCTGCTACAAAACACATGAAGCACCTGGACCAGATCTCTTGTTACAGCCTTTACTTTAACATGCTACACGTCGTGTTATTGATCGATTGACACAAATGTCCAACGCGTAGGTTGGGCCATTTCCCGAAACGGACTAATATAATTATGTTCCCTAGGCCAGGTAAAGTAAAGAATGAAATCACTTTGTGCAGATCCATTAGCTTGATTTCTAACCTGGCTCAAGAACTTACAATTTCTACTACTTCGGTGTTTCCAATCAACAGCATACAACAAAATATCATTTAAGTCAGGTAGAACACAAGTGAACAGCCCATACCTTACAGTCTTCTAGACAAATGCTCAAATAAACAAGACCAGAACGTTGAGCCCACATGACGGGCGGTGGAATTGCTCTGAAACAAAATGACATGGTTATAAGTAACTCACACTAAATAACTGTAAGTACTCACAGTAACTTAAAGCAATTTTTTATTAGCGCATAATTTTAATCACAATATTACACCACATTCCAGTCTGCCAACAGTTTCAAATCGCAACTTTTAGTAATTCTGTTGCTGCTGAGGGGACTAATAATTGGTGATGCCGTGAAGAGGGTATTCATTGCCACACAGATATGAAACAAAGGCACCAAAGCCTGGATTATCGCAGTATGCTCCAAGCATCATGGTTTGCTGCAGCGTAATTACAATATCCTGGAGCTAGTTCA
The DNA here is from genome assembly GCA_020466155.1 of Pachypeltis micranthus. Classification (NCBI taxonomy): domain Eukaryota; kingdom Metazoa; phylum Arthropoda; class Insecta; order Hemiptera; family Miridae; genus Pachypeltis; species Pachypeltis micranthus. The sequence goes on along the minus strand of CM035770.1, from coordinate 50,397,934 downwards.
GCAAATAGTAGCTATAACAAACATTGTCCTCCCGTGACATTGGGGTTAATTTATGATTAATTTATAGGATTTAATAAGAACTCGTAACACTTCGTATCACCTAGACTACCAACAACATTCATACATTGCCGCTCACTCAAGCTCAGTATAAAATCCAGTTACTACATACATTGTAAAAGCTCGATAAAATCCACGCACTCGAGACCACTCAGCATGAAAACTCCAGTCAGAACAAATACAAGCAGTTGAAGCGCATTTGAGTTCAGAATGAAATCATATCACTGAGGATCATTCAATTAACCACGCAACTCGTTTTATGCAATACAGATGCCAAAAGTTTACAAATTCAAGGGGTAAAACCTAGGCACCCCAAATCAAGAGTGATGCCCATACTTAACACGAGATCTAGTAGTTAGATATAATTTAGGGATCAAGACAAAGTCTGAACTGCTGTGAGCTCACTTCACCTGCCGTTTTTGATCGACGATAATGAACGTTTGAACCATACTATTTCGATTCCAACATCCTTCGAGCAGAGGCTAACCATGATCTCGAAAGGAAGTTCCACAAAAATAAGAAGGAATGTCAAACGTTTTTCAGTTGGACCTTAAGGACAGCATCGACACAACCCCCGGTATACCACAGAACATGGAGTTTGCGGAAACGGATTTATGGCGAAGTAAAGCTTTCTTGAGAGGGGACATTCTATTCAACTCGTTAGTTCAGAATCAGCATTGAACATAAAAATAGTTTCTAGAATAGCTCCTGACGCTGGCTACTCTGTTGCAGTCCTAGTAATACATCTAGAAGAGGCAGAACTTAATGGCTAATGCTGGTTGGAGAGTAAGACCCATAAGTTTGTTTTTTAGCATTCACTTCTGGGGATTCTGTCTAAGCCAGTTGAATGGAATCAGTTGAATGCACAGTGCAATGTGGATCAGTTCACTACGGACTGATGATCTACTTCACTCGTATTCTCAACACTGGTCCACCAGGTTGGATAACACTCCAATGTTGGGAAATAGGTTTCAGCTCTCACACACACATTTGATATGGCAATTTATGATTGTTCACACGTAATTACACACCACTGGACCACCAATTTGCTTTTCCCATTCTTATAATCCAAGTTGTATCTTTTCCTGTATCCTTCCAAAGTGTGAGAAAATGGGACTGCACCCATTACTACACCCTCACAAAAGAACACAACAAAAGCCTGTAGTGTGACTTCAATTCCATCCCCTACCACAGTTATAAATTCAAACTTCCCAGTTTAAAAAAATTAAGATATCACGTTCCATTTCCCCCAATCGTCCACCACCTCAGTCCATTATTTTGCACCTTACTGTCCACCTTATGTTTAATAAGATCAGAAGGTAAGGACTGACATTAGAGTTGTTCATTTTGAAGAGCGTATTAGGTTGAGTAGCAATATTTTCTTTTGTTTCTTCCACTCTGTTCCTGGTAAATGAATTAGATTTCCAAGTTTCCCATACTCACATCGTGTAGACTGGGGGAGAAGCAGTCATGTCCCAGCACTAGCAATGATAACTACTTTCTTTGCTCCAAGAACCATAGGTTAGGATCACAGAAAATGAGAGATTTACTACACCTAATTGGATTGACCAGAAATTATCAGCCTCTCAAAACAATCCTCAGTTGATCCCCAATTCCCAGGCCAGGAGTAGATAAGTCTGGAAATTCAGTTCGGAATTGTTACTACATAGGTGCTAGTTCAACAGTTACCGCTTGCTACAGTTCTTCAAAATTCGAATTGAATAACTCGACCGTTGAACTATGAGATCAAGATGTGGACACCTATGTGGAGACTAATCAATACTAATTAACTATCTATGGGTGTCTATTTGACCTCAGACAATTATGCTTGTCCTGAATCCCCCCCCCCCCCCATTTGGTTCCGTAGCTTGAGAGGTGAGTGATATTTTCAATTATTCAATTGTTGCACTAGGCATACATTGTTCGTTCTCATTCTGCGTCTGTTACAGCAAATGAAATTCACTCGTGTTGTTCTCATTCACTTTCACAAAATTTCGTCCAACTGTTACCGCTACTGATGGACTCACTGTTACCACTATCAAGTAACCGTTCACATTACGAACGAAAGTTGCCAGCTCTATCTACTCAAGGGCCCGACATTGGGAATCAACCCAGCCCTCTTTCAGTGTTTAAAGAGGGTCTTTCTTCCTCTGCAACGTTACTTGCGCTTGTAACGACCACCCTCGCTTGACTCCTATCTCTCAATCACCACAAGTGCCAAGGAGTTGATTTTTAGAATCGTCGGACAATGAATAACCTGAAGCAGCCCTAACATTACAGCTAAAACTGGAAATATCACCTTGGCAATCTTGGTGGATTCACGACTAACATTGGTTGGGCATAATATTAAATCAGAGGAGAAAAATGAAAGAGCGAAAACATTCACAATTTTTAAGGAGCTTTCACCTTGGTACTGCAGTCACAACTATGTATATAGCACGGCTTCGCTTGATTACAAGACTAACGAACCCCATTAGAACTAGGTTTCAAGGGCAACTAGCGCTTTCAGTGAGTGAGCTATTACAAGGCACCTCGAAGAATATACCAGACACACGCCCACTGACGTGAGCTTTCGGTACGTCCTACTACATTAAACAAGGCTTCGATCTTGCCATCTGCGCACACATTAACGACTAGATTTCAATCGAAAATTACGTTCGTGAAATCCATTTGTACTTACCTCCCTAATTAGGTATCACGGCGATCACTATAACAAGGTTTAGGCTGTTTGGTGAAAGGGGTACTTCTTTGTAGAAATAGAAGCAGTTTCCAGGGATCATAATAGCAACAGCCCTGGACATTTTCAAATCGTGATTGTCTATTCACAATAGTTACCGTTAGTTAGCACAAATCGTGCATAATGAACATCAAGCGAAACCACACTATTGGTGGTAGTAGAGCTTAGCACCGAGGTCATAAATGTTAAAGGAATGGTTCAGAAAACAGACGATTCATCGTCAACGTAATCGCGATACCCGGCGTAAAACCACGTGCATTGCCACCAACCAATTGCGGCTACTTACTGTAAATCAAAATTGACCGTGTCATCATCGCGCCATATTCTAAAAAAGCTGATTAGATCGAACAACCTGCGACAAGTTCTAGGGTAGCGAACAAAGGGAAACAAGAAGCGAGAAGAATCAATGTGACTGTTTACTTACTCTTGCACCATAATATAGACGGAGGAGCTCTACGAAGTGCACGATATGAGTCAAAAACAAGCGTGTTCTCGAAAAGAAAACCGGCGGGTTTTCGTTGAGAACAAATTTAACTGACTAAAACGCCGGAGAGGTCGTCAAGCCGACGAAATGTGATGTAATCGGAGTGAAAAACGCGGTTAGACCCGACCAATTATGAAGTGGGGAAAGGGAGAGGACTAATAAATCAGTTAATTGTCACACAAAAATTTCGACCAAAACGAACGAGCGACAACGCAACGCATACGAAGAAATTGAGTATTATCCTCGAAAAATGTCAGGACAAAAAGTTAGAGAACTAGAGGCGAAAAATCGATCGCAACAGAACGGAAGAGGAGGAAACAATGGCGGCGAATCGGCAAACTGCAATGAGGGGGAAGGTCGGGTCGTAAACACGCGCAAGTGGGGTTAAGCCGACAAGTCACCGGAACGTTGAAATTACGGGAGGGGATGGAATAAAATTCTAGCTGCGAACAAATGACAGAATTATAACAAAACTTACTGGGCCATCGCTCTTTTTCGTATATAATTTGCGTTCCTTTAAAATTACGTACAAAATGATGAAAACTAGAGAGAACGATCTACTCCGAAGTGATACGCGGGCGATGCTGCCAATATGACAAAACTAAAAAGAGTTCCAACACGATGTAGGAATTCACTCAAAGGTTAACAAAACAGCGTGAAGCATCATAAAAACCTTATTTCTCAACTTCAACCAATTTTTCAACGGTCAGACCTTGATTAAGCTTGTACTTTCATCAAGTAGTAAGCCTGTAACCTACACATTCACATTTACCTTAGTAGCTTACCTAGTAATAAGGTAATTACGTGTCATGTCCACTAAGATCGATAAATTTGTCGTTCAAACATTCTGTTGAATATAAAATTAAACAATTTCATAAAAGCAAGAATTTAAACGTCCCTGCAGAACGGATATTTAACAGGAGGGAAATTTAAGAAAAGGTCATCGGGGAGGGTGCTAAAAATTAAGCGATAACAGGTTAAAGGATTGTTGAAATTTCTCGTCGGCTAGGGCTAAGTAGGTAGTTGCAGTTCCCATTGACATCACAAGAATGTTAAACAACATATGGTGGCCAGCTCTCCTCAATGAGCTTAAAGGCCAGGAACCTGTGCTTGCTCGACAAATAGAACTGCTACGATCGAATGCAGATATGCCTGTCTGGAAAATGAGACCCACTGGGTTTGGTCCTCTTCTCAGGAGTCTCCTGGAGATAGACTGCAAGCTGTAAGTCTGTGTGTGTGGGACTGCCACTATCTCCTGTCACCCAGTGGTGTGAGGAGGTCAAGCTGCAGATGGCTGAGGAAAACACGATTGAAAAGAAAATTAAGCAGCCACAGTCTCTTTCTAGAGAATTAAGTCAAGTACTTAGGGGTAAATATACGTATGTAGATGGCTTGTTTGCCAAAACCCATCAAGTGCTCTGTACCACAACGGAGTCGTGAGGAAAAATCGAGCTCACCCTCTTTAAGAGAAAATAGAATAGCCAACTGTCCATACGTTTTGGTGGCCACAAGCGCCTTCCCTCATTTAGGTGTCAGTATAAGTGAGAGGTGGCATTTCAATCAATACCTTCGATCTCTTGAAGGCACCAAGCCTTGCCTCATTACGAACATTTAGCGAGGCCACTTGGCATGTGTCCTACTGGGATACAATCCTCCCATACAAGGCTGTTTACTTGGAGCAATTGCCTACTGCCCCGTTTTCTAGGGTAGCAAACTCACAGTCAATCAAAAGAAAACACTACTCCAATCCCAGAGAGCTGCCCTCCTGTTTACTTAAGTAATGTTATTACGTCTTTACTTTTGCATGCGAGTTCCCAAAGGAGAAAAATACACTTGAAGAGGAGTACTTAAAAAATGGCGAAGGTGAAATTGGCAGTCAAAGTCCTGATGCATAGGCAAACACCTGAGAACGAGATGTATCATTGGCATCAAGAGGTCGGAACTTGACTTACAATGCCACTGTAGGGCGAGCAGATTCCAAGACTGATGCAGAGAACAGACCATTGTGTATTTGGGCAATTGAAGACACTGTTTCCCGTATACGAAGTACGAGAATTTGGTCATGGCGGACAAGATTCATGCTTCACATGAGCACAGTACAAGGATCGAGACACTGCCAGGTCCAAACATCTGAGTGACACGTGCCAGATGGCTGTAGACTCAAAACAGATTTGGAGTAATGTCAATAAATAAGTTTCAGCGATATAAATTTTATTTGTCTCAAATTTAAAGCTGGAGGGTCACAAACCCAACGAAACGTCATAAAAAATTTAAAAAAAGAAACCACTTAACACTAATTTTGCTTTATTAACGAAAAACCTACTCACTTTCTTTCTACAACGGAAAAAAGCGATAATGAAGTGATGAAACAAAACTAGGTAGCAATAGGAGGGGGTGTTCGTGTTAGAGAGCAAAAACTTCAGATCACACATTGTTCCTCAACACTAAAATTGATAAATAAATAAATTAGCCACAAAATTGGATACACAAGGCCACTGTAATACCGAGTCTAGTAATTGTAGTAGACACCTGTAACGACTATTTCCCTGCAGTACCAGGAAAGTTATGGTTGACCTTTCTGCTGATTTAGGAGCTCTCAGCATAGCAACTAGGACAGCAAGAAACCACAATTTTCATTTCGTAGCTACTCTCAGGATTGGATGTTGCAAATTACAACTTTTGATGCGACTATACTGCCAACCAGCCAAAGACTCCTTCCAGCAAACTCATCACTTAGCGTCATGAAACAGTCTGTACAGTCTTCAAGGCATGGGCCAATAGCAATATGATCACTTTCATATTTCTGCTGGAGAATGGAACTCAAGGGCAGTGGCCTATGCACTGAGCTCAGTACTAATAGCCGAAGTTATTCCATTGAGGTAACAGCCATGCTCAACACACATGTTGCTTGTATTGAATGGTGATACCATCGTGACATGTATCTACACATTAGCTGCAGCCTAGCAAGAGAAAATGGAACGTTTGCGGCTCGGGTCGGTTTTCAAATTTTCAAGTTCATTGAGTGGCTTCCATCTCCTTGAATCTGTTCAACTCGATGGGCCATGCACAATACCTTTTTTCTACACAGCCCGCTGTAAATATGAACTACAACACAATGATAACGGCTAGAAAATATGTCAAGAACAAGACTCATACAATTGCAGAGAACATCTGACAACATTTTCTGTGCTTTCCTTACATCTGAGTGTGGTGTAAGGAAAGCACAGAAAATTCTGTCAGATGTTCTCTGCAATGGTATGAGTCTTGTTCTTGACATATTTTCTAGCCCAGTAAGACTGGTCTGCTGTAGACATCCACTGAGAGAACACAGTGCCAACGCAGAGTGGTCTGAACCAATGGTGGTGTTACTCTTTCTCCAAGGTGTTGTTGTGACACTTCCTCTTTTCATAAACTTTCTCTCAGGTGAAAAGGCGTCGGCTACCTGCATAGATGTTAGATCCAGCCCCAGATATCTGCATATACGTCGGAGATTGTTGAGTTATTCAAACTAATAAATCGTAAGATGACACTCAATTAGTTAGTTTTGAATGATATTTATGTTGGCAGTTTGATGGCTGCTGTCAAGCACTTGTGTTTCGAATGGCAAATAAACATCAACTGTTATCCATTTGGAAACGTAATTACATACTTGGCCATTAAATACGATGTTCGCTGCAAGATGCCATCAGGTTCAATACCTTTTAAACCAGTAAATACAAATAACTGAACACTGAATTGATACAGGTAAACGAATCTCTCGACTGTGACGCGTAGACAAGTTGTTCTGACCCGAAACTAATGTAATTGACTACAAGTTGTGTTTATGCACAACAAAAAATTATAACAAATAGAAACTTATAAAAAGATGTTGAATATTGAGATACATTTTTGTTTCCTTTTGTGCATCACAGGGAGAAATGTCAAGCATTCATCTTGCGTAAAACAACTTGAAGAATAACACATTTGAGGAAACTCGCAGATAGGTGTGGAAAGATGAGGAATTGATGAAGGTATTCAACAGTAAAAGTACTTCCTACAAGCTAATCCACTGCCAGACCACAGCCACAACATGCATCATTGTAAATTATCATTCTTATCTATGGTAGGTAATGTGGGAGTTGATTCGGTACAATGGAGTAGCTGAGTGTTGGTAACAAGCTAGTGTTGGAAGGGGCATTGAACAACCTAGTTACATACGTAGAGGAGACATTGACAAATAGCAAGGGGTATGTTGTGCGATGCTTCTTTGATGTACAGGGAGCCAGAAGGTCGAATCAAACTGTAACTAAATGGTGCACTTACTTTCAAAGCAGTAGAGTGGTAAAGTGCACCAAAGAGAATACTAGCAGGGGCATGCCACAAGGAAGCTGCATCTCCTCTTTACTTTGGTGCATGATTATTAATGACTTAATCAAGGCCATATATACAACACCATTGCCAGCGGGGTTGCTGAACATAATAATAAAGTGGTGCCTTTCATGGAGGCTATCCATAAGCCCTGCAGTATCAGCCACTGTAATTTTCATCAAGAAACGAGTTCTGGTTGATAATATTGCACTAGCAAGTAATTGTACATTGTTTCGAGTTTTCTTATGTTTCCAAGAATGATGGAAGAGAGGATATCATCATCAATTCCTCCGCTGTCCAGACTCACTGAAACTAGTTGTAACCCTGGCCGGGTAACCCCCTAAAAATTGACCACAACCTTACCACCACGGTATCCAAGAGTTACTGAATGTCCTCACAAGACAAAAATAAATAAAAAAAGGTACAGGAACTAGTTCAGGAACAACAAGTTATTTTACTAATCGTTCCATGAATGGAACGAAGTTCTTGGTCTCGAAATAATTGGAGGTGCCATGAACTAACGGTAACCAACCATTTCATTCAAATGAAACAAAATAACAGATAAATAAAACGATACTGGCATAACGTTCTGATTAACGGGCTCAGTGCATGCAACTATATCAATATCACATTTACTTTCCACCTTATCGTGCAAGTTATTGTACTTAATCACATAAGTCTACAACAAATCAAAATTGAACGGGTACAAAAATATGTTTACACTGCAAAAACTTCAAATGTAAGGAGAACTTGTAATAATGCAATAGTGTAATGTATTCATATTTGAATAGGCCTGTTTGACAAGACGACGTATCAATTTTGCGTATTGTCTTCACTTCTGGAAATAATGCACAATTAAACATAAACGTATAAGGATATGGCAAAAGTCCATAAATTGCCATACATTGTTTCTGTAATTTGTCTACTAAGATTGTGCGATTGAAAGTCTACACTAGCTTTAATCGAGGTCAGAGATGAAAATCGCTGAATTGGAAGAAACTTTCCAAATGTTGAAATGCCAACGCAACGGTTGAGGCAAAGAGCTAGAAATACATTACTTGCATTACTGATTTTGAATTCACAGGGAAATTAAGTGGTATGTACAAAACGGCAGTTTCCAGTACACCATTTTCTTGTTGTCCCCAACAATTGTCATTCAATTTCTGTTTGTAATAATAATCTTGAATTACAACACACATCGCTGCTCCTCTGTCAAACCTCGAATTTGTGGAACCATTCCCCACCAAAGCTATCAATCTTCAAAGAGTTTTCTGCGCATCATAAAGTTGTGACATTTACTGTTCAACCACCTTCTCTAGAAACCTAGCTCCCTAACTCCACAAAATATAGCTATTGTCTAGGCAACCTTTAGAGGATTCCGCCATTTGCTTCATCTCTGAAATCTGCAATCCACAGATTCTTGAGTTAGGCATACACTTCTTTTTCATAAGTGTAGGATTACAGGAATCAAGGAAACAATTGGTGGTTTGAAACGTAGTATGAAGCATGAAAAGTGAAATGCAACGAAAACGTAAAAGCTTGCACATTATTTTCACTGTTCTGGCTACTATATACATAATAAAGGAATTCACGAACACCTGTTAAGAGTTATTGTTTATTTCACACATTGGAGCACAATGTATGCATCAGAAAATACTACGCCCAAACCGCAAATCTGATTTGTTCGATAGAAGAGGTCTGCGAAATTTTCAGACAGCTTTTCGGAGTCCAATCTACCCATACAAATCGGCAGTGTTGTAGATTAAACAGCACAACAATAAGATTATGAATAGATAGAATATAGATTTTGACCCCTACACTGCTTTCTTTCAACAGTACAGCTTCCATTTGGAGCTATTGATACTCAACTCTTTATATAAGCGTACTCGACTGACGCAGTGGACCTGCTCACATTCATCACAACCACAACTATAAACAAGTAATTACTGAAGCGGCCAAAACATTGCTTACTTTTAGAGGCTCTCCTTGGCGTTTTCATTTGGAGAAAGAGGTAATTTAATGTTGATTGCCGAAAGCACTTACCAAGCCAACACCCTGTTACAATACCTCAGCTCTCTCAGTAACCATAATATCAGAGTTATGACTGCGGCCGGCACAAGCCAGGCCACTATACCCGAATAAGATGATCAAGTCAGGAACAATCGTCCGTCTTTTCTGAGCTGAGGAGCACATAATGTGTGAATGTCCAATCATTGAGAGACGACTTGATTAAAAATTGAAATGAATAAAAACGAACTCTAAAAACTAGCGTAAATCTGCCCCCCCCTCCCCCCGTCTATCTAACAAGCGCAATAAATGTTTAACACTAATAAATAACAACAATAACATTAAAAGCTAATTATACTCCCACAATAATCCGTCGTCTTGTCAAACCGCCTGAACTGCAAGAAATGCTACAAGAAACATATTGAGAAAGAGGCAAAGAGAAAGGCTTAAAGTACTTACATTGAAGGCAGAAAGCTGGTAATTTGCACTGAGCTACAAGTATTTGATCGCTATGTAATCGTCTACCACTTGTGTTCTATTTGTTGTATTTAATTAAGAAAGTCCTTTTCTCTGTGAACAAAACACAGTAATACCTGCCAATGTTTCGCTTAGAGAGATTTGATGTGAGAGATGATGGGTTCGAAGCCAGCATCCAGTTGACTCCTTTCTGTTTCGCATTTTACCCAATTGCAGCTCATCACTTTGTGCTCGAAGATCATCTGGAGACAGAATAAGAATTCAGCGTTATGTAAACAAATTACTAAATTCTCTGGGTGTTCAAAATTTGAAGCAATGGACTACACACACAGTTCCTGCGAGACAACAGTGTGACACCCCTTTGTACATTCATTTTGACAAGGGCAGACGATGACTATCTGATGAGAAGAGACATAGTAACAATTAGAACCGCAGCCAATAACTATGACGAGCCAGTTATGTAAGTCGAGGGGTTGGAAGCAAATCCAGAATATTCTTCAATAAAACTACCAAACAAATTATTGTTTCAAACGGCATCTTGCCCCCATTGACGAAAGAGAACAAGAGTAATCTGTTCGATACTGCAGAAAATCGCCCACTGACAATGTGCTGACTGACTCCTATGAAAGGCACTGAGTGATCGTGGTCTAGTGGTTAAGACATTGTTCATAATTCTCGACGTAAGTCGAGGATTGTGGATCGGAGCTCCGGTGCGATTGCCGTAATTTTTGCCTGAGTCAGCAACTCTTCAAGAAGCATCTCCAACCCCAACCCCCCCTCCAAACAATTGGCGCCCAACTAATGGTCGAACTTCTTCATTCCAAGAAAAAGAAGAGGCCTAGAGAGAAAAATTAAGAGAGAAATGAGACGAATTCTCGGGTCCGGGATTCGCTGACGCTGTGAAAGTTCCAGCGCGAAGGGAAATAAAATGGGCAACGCGCCTACTACAATGTGAAAGAAAAGACTTTCCTGTAGCCCCCTCTTTTCTCGAATCAAAGATCGGATTTTCCAGGAGCAGCGGTTAAAAGACGAGGGGGGAGATGTACTGACTGACTCCTATGGAAGGCACCGGGTGAACGTGGACTAGTGGATAACGCATTATTCATAATTCTCGACGTAAGTAAGTAATTTTTGCCTGAGTCAGCAGCTCTTCAAAAAGCATATCCAACACCCCCCCCCCCTCGTAACAACAACACCTAGCTCTAGCTCACAAGTTTAAACAGAATACGCAAAAAATGAGAGGGAGAAAATCCTTTTGCCTACACCTGCCAGTAGCCCAAACACTGGCTCGAGCTTCCACAACGTTCTCAGTAGCTGCGACACCTTCCTTCGCTAGTTAATGATAGTTTATTATCATTAGTATTGCCGTTTCCACGAAATGCGGTGTTTAGCTTAAACACATTTTCTCGACGATTTTCATATTCGGAGTTTCGTCATTAATAAAGCCTTGTTTAAGGGTTTTCGTGATCTGTTATACTACAAAAGCAAAATTCTTCCAAAATTAAAACGGGTTTTTAATGTCCCCCAATATAGCGCCAACGATTTTTATTACACATCGGGTAGTTTTCATGATTAATAAGAATGGAGAAACAGCTCCTATACATATAATTTACAGTGGGATGAAGAAAGTTGTGGGAAGCGTTGTTGTAGATATTTTTTCTAGAGCCCTAGACTTCCAACGTATAGGTACTGATTTTCCTCATGCTGGATTGCTTCATCCATGCTTAATTTTGATCATTCAATAGGCTTATTGTAATATAATTCAAGATTATTGTAATGTATACGCCTGACGAAGTGAAGGCTACATTTCCAAAGCAACAATTACATCTCTTTAATGGCTGGCCAGCAGTTCACTTTTCAATCGGATCCTTCCTCCTGCACAACTCTCATCAATTGTCCTTCAGCCAATATTTCTCTATCTTACTTCCAGTGACGATACTGAAGGTCACCACCAGCTTGTCTCATTGCCACCCTCTGGGAGCATGATCAAATGGTAAAGTAAAACTGTCCTAGGGTATGAGGGAACATAACACCAATGCGTTGTTGTCCCTGGCTGGACACTGTCACTTGGGATCCTGGTCACCAGTCTAGCGTGTCACTGGATGCCTCAATAGTGTCAAGACCTCATGATTTGGCGAGAAAAGAAATATGATAGGAAATACCTAAATGGTGGCGTGCAAAGATTGCCAAGGACACGTTGCGGAACTGGATGTTCACAAGTCTTCTCCTGGTCATTCCTACCACACCTGTGTTGCTCAAGTCTCCACCAGTTGAAATGAGGTTGTAGTACCACGCTTTCTAACTCCTCTCTCCATAGAACCTGGGTTGGCTATTCTCTCCCTTTTCCTTTCGTTTTGGTGATTTAGTTCCCTTGTTTGGACTACCCATATTGACCCGGTGATACCAAACTGGGATGTATCCTGTCTTCAATCAAGTGATAATCCTATGACTCCTTCATGACGAGAGATGTGATAACTAGCATTCTTGTAATGAATGCTGTCTTCCAGCAATCTAGAATCGGAATTCTTCAAATCGAAAGAGATAATTCGGTTTTGATCCAGACGTTTAAGGTCAATTAACTTCCATTACATTGGCAGTAGTGGTACAACATTGAGATATCTGATCTTGAGATAACAAGGCACAGATCTAGTTCGTTGATGTATGGCTTGCATTGAATAACCTGATTAGGAAGGTAGCAATAAATACTTCAATGTGCTATAACAGTGTACTATCATTGTTACCTGCTGTAGTTGAGGTCTCAAGTTGACGAGTAAAGTAACGAAACTATCTTTAAGTTCTTCACAATAAAAGTACAAAACCCAATCAGACGCTTTGTCTTCCACTTCGTGGCAGTCCAACTCCTACAATCCAAATTAGAAATGCGAATAAAATGCAGATAGTAAATATTAACAGAACACAAGGCAAATAAATGATGCTTTGAATGATAGGAGTGTATCATCTGCCAGGGCAGGGAAGGGCCAGAAATGCTTGGGTTGTAGGGCTCTCCCCCTTCCCGGCTTAGCCACTACGGGCCAAGACAACCTCACCTACACACAGCCTCTGGTGGATGTCTAACTAACGAGGCGTAACTGTCAAATTGCGCAAAACGTCTGTTTCCTTATCAAAATTACTGTTCTTCAACACTTGCAAGAGAGTTATATCATTTGAGATTCATGGAGATTGAGTACTGACTTAATGTCCAGACGATGATGTCTTTACATCATTAGCATTCACCCACAGTATCTCATCAGCCAGAGGAGACAGACTCACCTAACAGGAACGCTAACTTTTATAATTTACCCACAGGTGGAACTAACTCAATTACTTTAATACAAGGAGATTGAGGTTTCTCAACCTCCACCAATCCCAGACCTGGAGGAATGGCTGGTTGTCATTCAGCAGTCTCCCAGTAGAGAGCTGTTGCTCACATGTTACCATGCAGAGGTATGACCCTGGGAAATTCGTACCATTTGGTTTCCCACCTGATTCAACTATCTACTTAGGTAACAAGCATCAGAGGAACATATCAACTGAGACCACGTCTTTTTGTCATAACTGTTCGAAACTGTTATAAACTTGCTAATGTTAACGAACCTGGTAGGTGAGTCCGTCTTCTCTGGCAGGTGAGATAACTTCATGGAGTCAGGCTATAAGGGCTTGTACAAATGATACACTAATTTCTTACTTTTACTTTTGCTGGACAAATAAATTAGTACGCACCAGTATGACGTAAGCAGGTCCAGTAAGAAGCCCAGCAATGTCCCTGAGGAGCGTTCTGCTTACTACAGTATCTTGTGCTGCGTTCACAAGAGCGATAAACTTGTTCGAAACAACCAAGTGATGTCCATCGGAGCCATCTGACTTCATGTTTTCTCGATTCACCTTACTCTTACGCTGTGAATACAATGAAGTTAGGGAGAGTGGAATGGTTTAAAATTCACTAGTGCCAGCTAAACATTTAAAAACACTATTCGTGCCAACTCACTGAAGCCACAGCAACAAGGATGGCCTGCATCCAGGAAGACATGACATAGTCATCTGGTGCTGCCAGACATAGAACCATTGAAGATCGAGACAATCCAAATTTGAGCGTGAAAGTGTGGGGACGAGCTCCAAGGGATCTTTCACACGAGCAACAATTGTTTAGTGGTAGACTGAGAGCTTTTAGGCCTTTGGAACAAGGGCGAACTTCCAATACACCATCTGGGCTGTACAAAACATGCAATCCGGTTAGTATTATTCGAAAACTTGCTTAGATTTGATGCAATTTCAACTCAAGGTTTTCAGCAACGAACACACAACCCTAAATCCATCTTTCGCTGAGGTAGGTGTTTAGGTACCTTGATTTTTTTTTTAAATTGTCCTGCATTCTGTCAGCTTTAATACCATTCTCACCAGGGCATAGGATCTTGGGCATGCACCCTCATTGGAAGGATGGCTTTTAACTCCCAGTGACAGTCACCCATCCATACGCAACGCAGGAAAGCCTCCTGCTAGATTTTTAGGGCACGCCCCACCTCTCTGACGGCGTGAGTGCCCCGAAATACCTAAGTTATGGGTCACGACCTACCCAAGCAGCAGTAATAAAAAAAGTTGCAACATATAATTGTCTAAGTTGAGTCCAATACAGCCCATATCATGAAGATGCAGGCTGAACTCTCCCTACAAACTGAATTTATATAATCAGCCCAAATGAAGGAGGAGGATTTGCAGGATTAAGAACTCTCAGAAACGTTATAAAGGGGTCATGTTCCGCACCAGTCAACCAAAACATCCTTGAAGAAATAACATGAAACGTACATTAAACAAATAAATGAACTAACGACACTAAATTATTGAAATCCTCCTAAACTATTAATAAACCTAATCTCCCATTTCACTAGTCTTGAGCTCTAAAATGAATTCTAATGAAGTTACTTATTTCCTTCCCCTTGGATTGTCCCTCTTCCCATGAATTAAGTTCTCTACTCTCCGGCAGTATTACGCAATTACTATCAATTTCCAATAACTAAATGAACTATTACCAGATTTCGACGAAAGCAGGTTCCCAAAATGTTTGTGCACTACCAACAGAGAACATAAGGTGGTCGTTGTAGGCGAGGTCGCTGGAATTAAAACTGTCGCAGACAACAGCCCAAGTGCTTTGAATGACTTCTTCGACCTGTAGTGACAATGTCAATGATTTGAAAATAAACTATTTGACAGTTTCCTTCAATTTAATAGGATATTGACAGTTCTATTTCAAAAACCAGGTTTCCAGTAGCAAAACTATTGCTATCATGTATGTGTTCTACACCACCTTTCAACACTTCCAGTTCCTTGAACGCTTAGCAGTCGTAGTAGTCATTGAGCATATGTGACAATAGATACAGGAAGACCTGGTAAATATGTAATGCTACAGATACATTGTACTTTTTTGGGGGGACGTAGGAGGAAAGGTCTGCTCCTAGTGGCCCCATAAATGTATTCCTGCATTCTGAGAACCAACCTGGAACTTTACATACATTGAATTTGCATCAACAAACAAGTAACTACTAAACCGCTACTTACATCTATGTCCTTAAAACTGGCAAAAGCCTTTTGAAATGCGTCTCGTGGGGAAATTCGAATAAAATTCAAGTGTTTTTTGTTTCGGCTTAGCGCTGAAACTGCGTAATGAAGCCACGAGCAAAACTCTTCCCCGCGGGAGGTCAATAGGAATTTGGCTCCATTTTGGAAAGTGATGTGTTCTGAACTTGGACCAACCTAAATACAAAAGAATATGAAGGCAATCCAAAATTACAAGTAAATAAGACGACAAAATAGATAAAGTGTAGCACGAAAGGCGACAGATAAACTCAACAAGTTGTAACTTTTACTAGACAATCCAGTCACTATTAAGTATCAAAATCTTTAAAATAGTTAATATGGCCAATACAGACTCTTCAGAATATACGCCTCTATTAGGCAAGCTCCCTACGAGCACTAAACGAACTCCCCCTCTTCCCAAAAAATACACCACCAAAAAGATGCTTCGAAGTTCGCACCCCCCACTATCGTTTCATCTGACAGATAACAACCCTCAAGCCTTTCAAATTTGGGACACTCTGAAAATATTTGGTGAGAAGAGGGCCAGTATCTGGTCTTTTGCTATGTTGACCAAGAGCCTATGAAGAACTATTAAACATTTCGATATTTTCCATTCCTCTTACCAAACCCTGCAGCTTAGAACACGTTGAAGTCCTTTTAGGAAGCACTGGAAACCCATGTAATCGTCTTTTGCGGTGAAAAGAAAAATGCACTTATACTTAAATTACAAAATGGATGGTGCAGCGTTAATTATTTTTGTTGCAAAAAGCCAAGGGAAGTCTTATTTATTTATGAAATGGATGGTGCAGCGTTAATTATTTTTGTTGCAAAAAGCCAAGGGAAGCCTTATTTATTTATTTGTCAACCAAACAAAAATACTTTGCTGAAGGAAGATTTTGTTTCTCTCTCAGCCTTCAGCTATTGCTCCACCATTTCTACCTTTACTGAGCTGTGTACTCCCCGCCCTTAGAAGTGTGAGTTTATTTTAATGTTATTTATTCCACTGTAGAATGGGAAATGGAGTAGGAATCGCCGAACTTTTTCCGTCCCTGATCTCTTCAATACACATATAAACACCCATAAAGCCTATATGCAGCCATCAGAGCACAAGTTGTGGGTAATCCTTTATGATTGGTTCCTTCAGGAACTGTTTGGAAGTCAAAACTAATTAAAACTCAAGTAGCGCAATACTCACGAAAATATAGTCCATTTCCTGGTAAGAAATGTGTTGGAAGTTCAAGGACTTATCTCCCATCAAATTGAGAAGGCAAACATCTTGTTTGGCAAGGGCACAAACGAAAGGGTTTCCTTCGACATCTATCATCTTGAATACCTGAAACAAACCAGAAACTAGAAAAAAATCCAACATCCCGACAATCAGGATGCAGAAACATTCAAAAAGTTGTGTAGGACGTTTCAGTACACGTTTCAATTAAGGTAAGTAAAATATTGAGTGACGATTTCAGTATTAACACCTAATAAGTGAGTCTGGATGCCTCTAGTTAGATTTGCGGGAGAAGGCTGAAGCAATCAAGCTGATTTTAAAATAATTTCATAGATGGTCAGGAGTGGAGAGGGAGAAGGGCAGGGGTTTTTCGCACTTTTCCACAATACAGCTCAAACGATTTTGATTAAACCTTCAAATTATCTTTTACTGGTCTTTGGCTTTCCACAAATATCTCTGTAGAAATTCTTTGAACGGAGATGATATATGTGTGGCGTCATCAGTACCTCGAAGTAATGCACCTACACAGGGTACTCAGTTTCCATCACGGACCAACATACGGCGTGCCAGTAACATCAGCTGGCGGCCACTTCACAGGAGATCACAACTGTCAACTACACGCCGCATTCACTGATCTCACGCTGTTTCTCAATCCTATCTGTTCTATCCGTATTTTCCCTGTTTCTCGGGTTACCACTTTCTGTCTGTCGTTTGCTATCAACTAGTTTTAATAAAAACAGGATACCTAGTTCATATAGTCCATTTGAATCCTAAATTAATTACGTAGAAACAGCGATATATATGCTTATGAAGCAAAATGAGTTTTGTTTTCAACTTTTTGGAAAAACGGCTCCAACGATTTTCATCAAACTCACAGCGTCTTCGACAAGTCAATACCTATATATTGCACCCCATCTATGTTCCTCTGACAACCCGCTGATACCAACTAAAATGGTATTTTTTCGCGTTTCAGAATTTCCACGGTAAATGCAAAGCTCCATTTGATCGCCCTGACGCAGTGTCTTCTAGCAACCTATACCCACATTTCTTATCCATGCCAAGACAGTTCGAAAATGAGATTTATCAAATATCAAATTACAGTTTTTCTAAT
This sequence comes from Pachypeltis micranthus, assembly GCA_020466155.1. Lineage (NCBI taxonomy): Eukaryota > Metazoa > Arthropoda > Insecta > Hemiptera > Miridae > Pachypeltis > Pachypeltis micranthus. The sequence goes on along the minus strand of CM035770.1, from coordinate 50,379,921 downwards.
TCTCTCAAAAACGGCTCTAACGATTTTGATCAAACTTGCTCAAAGTAACAAGTACCTAAATTTTGTTTTCTATCATTGTTTCTGTAGAAATGCATTGAACGAAGATAGGGCGCTAGTATACGTAGCAGATTGTCGAATTTATGGGCGTAGCTGAAAGTGGAGGATCCTTATTGTGGGAAAGGAGTTCCTTAGGGTACTTACGAAAAAAACTTGAAGCACAAACACAAAAAAACGGATGAAAAATTGTGGTAAGAAGGTAAGTGAGAGGATATGTGAAGAGGAAAGAGATTATTTGTAAACACAGAGGACGATTATACCGGGCAAAAGACACTGAACCTATCTACCCTTGAGGGAACATCACAACACATAGTCTATTGCTTAAGGTCGTGCCGCGTAGAAGAATATTAACCACTAGCCAGTGTGAGCCAATTCATAGGCAACTAACAACAGGCGATCTTGAGGGCCAAGTCTGAAACAACCTTCGTAGTCCCAAAGCTGATAGAAGGTATACCTGAAGCTACTCCAAGAACAAAGTGTGAGATGACTCATAAACTGCCAAAAGATGGAGGCAAGACGTTCAAAGTAAAAGCATGGTGGTAAAACCCAACAGCAAGCCACTATGTAGCTAACTGAGGAGCTACACAGCCTAAGCCACACAAGGCGAGAATGAATATAGCCGAGCTACTAACTGCCTGATACCTGGCGTTTTCCCCTGTGCCAAACAGGGGCCCTCTAAACCACAACCTTATGCAGATTGCACATAGAGACCAGAGAAAAGACCTACCACATTATATTTGAACATCCAGCGCAGATATCACCAAACTCTATGAGATTTCTAGTGAGAGAAATGTCTACTGACTTGTTTACGCCTAAGAGCAGTTTTTATTTGTTTACTTTCCTTGATTACTGGTCAGCCTTGAGCTTCACCTCACATGTTCACTATTGTTGTTGCCTCCCTCCATCACCTGAACCGTCTCCACCGCTTTTAGTCTTTCATTTCCACCATCATTCTCTTCTCGTGCTCGCCTCGGCTCAACATCTCCTTTTTTAACGCATCAGTTGCCAACAGCACCCACTAAAATTTCTTCTACCTGGTTTCCTACGGTCATCAGCATCCAAAAGGAAGCCAATTTTGCCAAGAATCTGGATTCACTTCGCAACAACGTCCAGCAGTACGAAGTTCCGCTTTAACCGGTCAGAGACACGTTTCTTTCAATCACTGTGAACTGTGAAGAAATTTAATTTTAGCCCTTTAATCTATTTTTTAATTATCTCGAAGAGACGTTTTGCTTTTCTTTTGCTGTTTTACTTGTTGTTTTTTTCGTATACATTATTCATTCCCAAAAATATAGTCTAGTCATTCGTTGTTCAGAGTTTGAAGCCCACCTCTAGCAATTCTTCAAACATTTTGGTAGCGGAGCGTGGTTTCTGTCAACGGCTAATTTTCGACCTAGAAACTTAATAACTATTTTAATAACTTGATCTAATATTTGAAAAGTTCATATCTACTGATTTAAGTTGGCAACCGTAGCTTCAATTAACTCTCTGCTTTGAGACAGAATTCGTATCTGAGAAACTGGATAGAACAGGATCATAGTTCAATAATTGTCCTCTGTAATCGTACCTCGTTGCTCACCTTCGTCCTCATCAATCTTACCTCAGTTAATCTCCTTTGCCTTATCTCTTCCGCATTCCTTTCTCATTGACGACGGTCAGTTTTTAAAACCCCCTCGTCTTATCACGCCTTTCATTCATCACAATGTCCGAGGATCCGAAGAGAACTATTGCAAAATTGCTTAGATTAATTTCTAGCTCAAAAAAGGAGGTGGAATCGATGTTGGTAGTAGGTAAGAACGCCATGAAAGACAAAACTAAGCATTTAACTCTATTTGAAGGCATGTATACGGCCTTGGAAAAGTATTACGAAAATGGGTTCCACGATTTAGCGGTTATTGCCGAAAGTAGCAAAGATGTCACATTTCCTACAGACCGAGACGAGTGCATTCGGAGTTCGTTAAGGAATGCCTACTACGAAATAAAGTCGTTGCACGTCGCTCTAACAAGGACTGAAACAATACTAATTAGTAGTAACTAATCTTCGAACGAAACCACCACTGTTATTCACGAAAATGTCAACTCTTTGCTTCCCTAAATTAAGTTGAATCCTTTCGACGGCGAAATTCATCAATTGGGCGAAATTTCGTGACGTGTTCAAGTCAGTAGTTGACGAACGGAAAAATGTGACTCCATCTAACAAATTCCATTATCTCATAACAAATCGTTCGGGCCCAGCACTCTCGTTAATCAGTAAATTCCAAATAAATGATCAAAATTATGCGTTAGCGTGGGGCGTTATATGCGACAACTATGATAAACCGAGACTACTTTTAACAGCCTCCTTAAATCGTGTGTTTAACTTCCCTGCAATTCAAGGGAAACCGTCCAGTAGACACTCAAGTCATTTTTGACTACAGTGCGTAACAGCATCTCGTCATTTGAACTACTCTCGATTGAAAATGAGTTAAAATTCATACTATTTCATTTGGCATTTCGACTACTAGACCCTGTGACACGTGAGCAGTTTCAAAATACTCACAGAGACACTGAATTTCCTACGTTTGAGCAGTTGTTCAAATTCGTCAGAGATCGATCAAAGGACATGACTGATCGATCAAAAACCTTACATGCCTCTGCAATTCTCGTAGCGGAAATTTCTGATTTCAACTATAAAATGAGATGGAGGGGTGCTCAGGTCGCCGTCCTTCCACACACAGCTAAAGACCACCCCACAACAACACTGGCTCTGACTGAGCATAACTCTACCACTGGCATTCTACCAACAGCAATGTCGTACTTAGTGGACAATTTTTCGAAAAAACGCCCGAAAACACTTCTACAGTAGATCCATAAAACCATAGTGGATATGTGAATAGACCCGTGGCATCATATTTCTAACCATTAAAAATACTGATAAACCACCTAAACGTCAACAGGCCAATAGAAGCAAGGCAGAATATATGGCCCTCAATTTTAAACCATATTGAAACAAACATTACTCACTCTGTGTATAGGAGAATCAAGAAGGCGCTCTAATGCCAGTTGGGTTCCAGATACTTGTATCATTAATGGAACGTCCAACAGATCAAATTCCTCATCTTCAATTTCCATATCGGGGACAGAACAAGGGCCAGGATATAGCGGCAGAAGATGATCCCTTGCTCGCGTTCCATGTAGCTTCACAGGAGGCTCTTCAACAGTTTTGGAAGGGCAAGGCTTCCACTTCGGAAGACTCGTGAAACGCGTTGAGTCCACTTCATGTTTAGACGATTCAGCTATAAATAAACACAAAGTTTCTATTGTACGAGCGTGCAATACATGTCAAAATGAAAGTTATTTCTGGGATTTTGAGTAATAATTCGGACGAGGACCCTCGCTTTCTCGAAGAATTAAACCTCTTTCAAGTGAGTTTTGCAAGTAGCTTCCACATAACATTTACACGACTGTAGAGCAAACAGAAGCGTCAAGAGTATTACCACTTTGGTAATGAGAAATCATTACACACTCACACACACACACACACACACAGTACTAAATTTAAAAGTCTATGATGGATATGATTACTTTTCCGTAGATTTTGCTCATATCCTTATTTTGGCGTCCCGTGGTGTTTCCACAACCACGGATTATTAAGAATGGCCGTCTCCTCAGAGTTCAGGAACAACATGGAGGCTGCAGTTTCACTAGAAAGGGAGAGCACTGGCAGAGCTGTTGCCCACGTGCCACCCTGCGAAGGTATGACCCTGGGGAATCCCATACCATCTATGACAGGTTCTTAATCTAGTTCTACACCTACCTAATCTAACTAGTTCGTTGGGTGGCAAGTTTTAGAAGAAGAGATCAACTGTGACCCAATTTTTCCGTGATAACCTTCGCATGCAAGATTGGGGATCCCCAAAATAGTGTTGCCCAAGCAGTTTGGCTAGAGCATGCTCGAATGGTTGAAGTCTGTTGGTCAACGGTGCACTGAATTGCCAGTACAATAATATAACAACCAGCTCGAATGAGCACAGCAGTCAAGTGCTGGCTGTTCAGGTGAGCATGTACAGCGATGGGTCAATGAAGGCAACTGCCACCTTGGCTCGCATTCTTGCTCCTGTCACTGCTTACGAGCCCAGACCAAGGAGTTTGGAACACATGAGTGATTCTTGTATGTGGAGAACGCTGAAGAGTGTTTTTAGTACACTTAGCTGCAACTCAGCCGCAACCGGGGAATTCTTATTTGTATTGGGCAAAAGGAATATAAAAGGTTTTAACCTATTCATCGTCCACTCGTGACTCCTGAAGTATAATTGCTAGCTAATGGATGATGCTAGGCTACTTCCAATTTCTGAAGAAGGTATTAGCGGCACGGCACAATGGTTCCCCATTTCAGAAAGAACTCCAGCCACTATGTATTATTAAGATGCACGATAGGTTGCCTATAGGCTTAAAATCGGTTTGCAAAGTGGAATCAGTAACTACAAGCAGGGCTGCAGTAGGTCTGCACAGATTAAGATCCCAGAAAAAACTAAATATATTCAATCTAAAACAATTCTTACTGTAAGGAGCTTGTGGGTCATCTGAACCCTCAGGCACGCCTCTCTCCATTTCTAAAGCTTCCTCCCCATGATCTTCCACTGCCACATTGCACTTCCACCAAGCCATCGTTTCCACATCAGCAGATCTCCTTTCCCACACCGTTCCTATAAAAATGGAAGAGCGTGAATATTGCCACCAAAAAAACCTTTAAAAGCAGAGCTCATTAAAGTTTATAACCTTTCGGGCCATCACCAAGAACAGTTTCATGAAAGGAAACTCGCTTCCTTCTCCGCACAACAGCTGGCTCAGCAGCGCTACTTAAACTACAGTCAGAGAAGGCTGCTTCAAGGGGAGGCAGAGAGGTGACAGGTGGCCAGGGCTTTTCCTGTAAACAAATGGGCAGACTTGTAGATCAACATAACCTTTTAAAACAATGCTATTTATTGGGTTATCAATTTTAATACGTAATATCGAACAATGTGCAACGCTACTCCCTCTTTAAGCAATGCTTGTGCAGCAGGAGAACAGTCGCAACGACCCTATAAATCGTGTAACAAATCTCAGTCTCATACACATTTGGTTTTCAAAGCCTTCAAGGTATCTGTTCCCCTCAATTCTTCTAGAAACCCAGTGAATAACAGTGAGCCTCTTGTAATCGTAGCACTTGCCGAGTAGCTGTGAGATGAAATGGTGGTCTAATTAGCAACATTAAATTTTGCCAAGTCTCTCACGCCACCAAAGAAGATGCAGCTATAATGGAAGGGGATAAAATACGCCAAGCTTGGATGGCCATCGCACGTACACTGGTGATTTTGATGACCTTGTTGCTTAGTATAGGTTCCAGCGTGAGTTTCACATAGACGAAGATATCCTGATGAGAAGTTACCGAGTGGTGATTCTCATACCATGAGTACGGTCAACCGCAACACATGTTTCGTATTGACATGATTTTTTGGGGCCGATTTATAATCACTACATTTGGTAGGTTAGGCGCATGAGCATGTACCATTAAAACAATGACATCTGAAACCACTATCAAATTGTTAAAGAAAACTACTAGCGAGATTTGGATTGCACTACATTCTCATAGCTGACAATTATTCAGCTTTCGTCACAGAAGAATGCAGTCATTTTCTTTCCTTAAATGGGATTATTTTAAAATCGGGAGCTCTGTTTAGTCTGAGAACGAATGGTGCCGATGCAAATGCTGTTCGTTTCGTTAAACGAGCCCTTGCTAATGCATTGGGCAAAACATACAACGTTTTTACTTTCCTCGGCTCTACGAAGTAGAAAGGAAAGTTATGTAATCGGCTGAAAAAAAAATTTTGAGTTCTCTTCAGATCATCACGTTTCAGACCCCCCTGAGTCCGAAAAACACTATTTGGGAAAATGGTCTGGTGTCCGGCGCTACAGCTTCATGCTGCTGTGACGTGTTGTTTGACCAAGTTCAAAGGAACTGAGTGATAAATGAATCGATTAAATAGAATTAACCATTTACAAAGTGAATTGACGTAGAGCTAAGGAAAGTTGTGTGTTGCAACGCACCAGATATTTTAAAATAAATTATAGGAGCACAAAACGTCTTACAACAGGAATCGCTCCAGCAGAAGCCGTGTTTGGACGTCTGATTTTTATTCGATTTGACTTGCCTCAAATAATCTCAACCCAAGATCAGGCCCATCAGCAACAAGTACGTTAACACCCCTGCATTGAATCCTCGAGGACTATTTTGGGCCAATAACTATCGTACATCGGAAGGTCTAGGAGGTCTGAGACGTGTTCGCTCAACCTCACGAGAGACACGTTCATCAGCTCAGGAAACGAACAGTTCCTACTCTTCTTATCAGTCCTGAAACCTCTTGTACCGAAAAAAAAGATTTAGGTACCCAAACGACTCCTTATTGGTGATCGTCCTCAACCGTTGTCAATTGAAAGGATTCACTCGTGTCCGAATAAAGTCGAAGCAGTCGCTAATGTGAACGCTCTTGAAAATTCTGAAGAACTTCAGCGTTTTCATGTGAGGGTGACGAATTAAGCCAGATTTATCAAAGACTTATCAATGATCACGTATCCCCCCCCCCCTCCACAATCTACTCCAGAAAGGAGCTAAATGGTTTTGGTTTAGCAAATACTGAACACAGTTTCAACTGCTTAAGACTGAAATTGTTAGTGATCGAGTTCTCATGCTATATGACCTGTACCTTCCTGTAACCGTATCTTGCAGCGCCAGCCATACTGCTTCTAGCTGAGGTTCTCTCACTCGTCGATGGCTCAGAGCGGAAAATCATTCATTTCTAGGTGCTTTACGAGTGCAGAAAGAAACTGATCTCAGCTCGATTGTGAAGCCCTTTGATAGTAGACCTTCGATATTAAGAGACCTTGCACACTGATCACAGATAATTCTATGCTAATATTTCACTATGAACCAAAATCGCCAGTGTTCGAATCTACAAGACTATTTCGCTGTGCAGCATTTTTGCACGATTTTGAATGCTGTACGCTAAGATCCAGAGCATCAAGTGCAAGTACGCTCATTGCGAGTGACCACATTCTCAGCTTATGAAGCTCAGGATCAGAGTATAAATCAGAAAACAACTGATGCGACGACCAGCCCGAACGGATTTTTAGATTTAATTACTGGAAAAATTCGAGACCCTCAAGTTGGTACATCAAAAGGATGAACTACTTCGTACACGCGTTGGCGTGGTAACTACATAACTTTCCTTTCCACTTCGTAGAGCCAAGGGAAGTAAAAAGCTACTCCAACTTAATGCCACATGAAGGCTCATAGATGTGAAGAATCCAGAGGCTAGTGGTCAGGTTCAGAGGAAACGACTATGCCACAGTTTGTTTTCTGGGCTTCTAGCATTGCCTCATTAGATCAATGCATGAGTAGCCGATCAATAGGCCACAATAAGCATGTAACGAGCAACGATTATGGGGAGGAAACATTTCACTATATCTGAAAGAAAATAGAATATTTTCAAAACTTACTTGTAAAGGAGTGGACGCTGCTGGGCTAAACGTCTCCATAGAGCCATGAACTCCTGAGTCTGTTGGAGAGCTGGCTCCTGTGCTTGAACTGTCTTTCTGGGTGAAACTACGGCTTGTCTCCAAGTAAGTTGGGGGGTCAAAAGGCTTAAAATGGTTGTCTATCACCTCAGGGTTAACTCCAACAGAGCTAGTCGAATCCTGAATCAGATAGGAAGACAATATAAATAGTAGCAAATGAACCGACACCGAAAACAATTCCTCTTGACTTATTTAAGACAGGATGAACACTAAATGTGAATCTACACTCATCCAAGAGCAGCAGTAGTATAAACGTGCTGTCAGGAACACATGAAATATCAATTAGTAACCTCGGCATTAGATTAGGACAACTGGATACTCCTGATCAGCTAGAGGAGAAGGTACCAGGTGTTGAAAAGACTTGGTAGCTCTAGCCATCACCAAAGCCCCATGGTGGTGGCCTTAGAGAGCTGAAATACTTCTATTAGTGGACCTCTCACAATATATGTAGTTAAACTTCAGAGTAGTTAACTGGTGCTCTGGCCAACAAGGGGAGGCCCTTACCATTGGGTTCGTTCCTCTTCAATGCAAAAAAAAGTCAGCCATTAGAAGGTACACAGTCCCTTTCCCTGCAGTATCTTAGGACTACAATTGCACTCCCAGGTATAATGTTTTCTAACCATCTCTGGATTCCACTTGTTTTACAGTTTACTTCTACTTCGTTGTTATATTTCTCCTCCTTGCCCCCTCACCTCCCTTCCTAACCCCCCTTAAACTACTCCCCCCTCCCCATACCACCTTTCTTCCCCTAAACGCTTGAAGGTCCCACTCAAGGAACCGTGGTTGTGAAGGAGCCACTTACTGATTTGGTGTGGCACTCTGGAAGGCCTTATTCTTGTAGAAACCTCTTCTATTCTTTCTTTAATAATCTCCTCCAAAATAATTCTACAATTGCTACTTACAACAGACACGTTCAGAAAAGCAAGAAACTCAATTGTTGCGTTGCAATAAATAATGTTAGTCAAAGAGAAAACACCAAACTCACCAAAGGTAAACAGTTGATCTGAGTTAACGAAGTTAGGAGAAGGACGAACTTAGTAGCGCAGAAATTATCTCGAATGAGAGCATACTCTAAATAATTCTTTTGAACAACCAACTTATCAGTAACCAAACATTGCATATACGAGTCCAAAGAGCCTTCGATCAACGTGTAGTAGATCCAGAACAAACCTGGAAGAGAATTGGTAAGGTGAATTGACTCACACAACACTGACACGATGGCAGAACTGCGAATTATAGGATTATACGTGGATTGGCGTGTTTGGTATTGCAAACCGTTGTGTCTTCAATATGAACGCTGCGTGTAGGTTGAAGGTTGATTGTTTTTAAATAGTTTACTTCCATTGGAAAGTGTGAGCGAATGTTATCCCAATTCACCTTCTGGCAGTCGAGCAGAAAGAGCTGAATCCACCAAGGAGGCAACTGGAGTAGGGCAACCAGAAGAAAAGAAGGAGGGACCTGACATTGGGAGGTGGCAAGACGAGTGCGACGCAGCACAGGATGGCTTGACAGCTAATTCGAGCACTGGGTTGGCGGATTTCTACCTTACCCAGTTCCTCACGAGACATGTGGTACTTAGGGTGTAACTGCACTGAATTAGTGAGGCTGCAAACTCAAACTGCCTGCAGTGCAGGACAATGGTAATGATCCTTCCCTTGCCATTTCCTTGCGCCAAACAGGCAGCACGCAGTGGTGGACAATCAATTGGCTCACACCAGAGGCATTAGCACTTTGAATTATGATTAAAACTGGAGGTGCTCAGTAGGAAGAGGATAGAACGTGCTGCTTCGGGACTGAACCTCCCTCCCAAACTGCTGGGAATGGCGGCATGCTGCACGCCTCTCAAGAATGTGAATAGGACAAGATAGAGGAGCAGGCATAGCAATGAGGCCTGAGGGACAACCTGATGCAACGTGTTAAATGGTTTTTGGTTGGTTTTCAGTACACCACTTGGAGCACACTCTCCCTCCTACACCAAAAAACACACATGCAGAGTCACTCGCCTACCTATGCCACGACGATTATCGATCAATCTGTATACAGAACAATTATCAGATAAAAGCTGCGTGAAACAGTAGAAAGTTAAATGGCAGCAGTTGAAATTTCAGAATTTCTGGGGTTGCTCCTGATTATTTTATAAACTCGTCTGGGGCGATTGGCAGCAAGGCTGCATGCCTGCTGCCTGAAACCTTCAAAAAGGACTCCATCATCAACAAAGGCAAATGCGACCATCCTTACACCTGGAGCAAGATAAAACCCTACATCCTAAGGAAGCATACACAGAGCAGCATCAATCACAAGATTGAAGAGTATAGGGAGGCTGCTGCTATAATCCATGCCCTATTGCCACATCCACAGACACCTGGCCTTCAACAGCAGCAGCCCCACAGCAGTGGCAAATGACCAAGGCTTACTGTTCCCGAATCTCTGACAACGTCCAGGGTAACAATACGCAATTGTTTCTTTTTCTTCTGGGCCAGACAGCACTGTCTACAGAATAGTAAGCTTCTTGATAGCACCATCAACTGGCCAGAATGCCCTATGGGCGTTATCGATGACACCAACCACCAGGAGTGGAGATGCCAGGGATTCTATTGGAAGTGCTAGAAGACCACAGATAACACTGAAATAGGTATGTAGTAGGACCCCGGCCTATCTCACTTTTTTTGAGAGAAAGATAGTTTGAGTATGCGACAATCCAGCAGAAGGCTTTTCTATGTAGAGAAGGAAGTTGAGAGCCAGCAGCCTAACAGCATTAGGGGCTTTATTCCATCTACGGGGTGAAGAACCATCAGGTCCAGCTGATGTGAGTTGGTGACATTTATGTGCTTTGTCCTCGAAGTCTGGGGAAGGAGAAGGAGGCTGACGTCACTGCCCATGGCAACCCCGTGCACCTTTGTGAAAACCCAAGGCGTCAATAGGCAGCCGGGGGCTATGAGGCACTCTTCTGTTTCTTCTTATTGTCTTCTCTTTCCTTTTTTAGGAATCCAGGTGGTCCCGCATTCTACTCTAGGCCATTACCAACGTCCACCACAAGGAGGTTGACAATAGCTAGGGCAGCTTGGACTGGCTAAGACACGGCTTTACCCTTCCAGGCCGACATAAACACATATCAATTGCTCAAATAATGTTTTTCGGAATCAGCAGCCTTTAAAACTTAAACGACTGAAGAGAAATCAACTTTTTTTTCAGTCGTGAAAGAATTTCGACTCTGAAAAAACCAAAGGAGACTGGGAAACTCAGGGTTCTTAGTCAGCAAGCAGTAAGCATCATTGTCAATATGCAGAAACAGTTTTGGCAATAAAAAACCCAAGGGTACCATATTCGGTGTTCGGTGATATTCCCCAACAAAGTATATCCCCATACGTTGGCTAACGTCTTAGACTGAACTTAAACAAACTGCTACAGGACTTTCTTTTGAGATGTTGTTGGAACAATCATCCAGGAAGGAAGAGAACTGATAGAAGACAAGAGAAGCTCTGTTCCCGACCCAGGCCAATATAAAATTAGGAGTTCAGAAACGAATGCCAGTTTGAGATTGTTAGTGGCAGCTTTGAAGGAGGATGGGACTGCGAACTGCAGCGAAAAAACTCTTATGGAAAAAGATTCTTGCGTGCGATTATAAATGAAAATATCTGGTGCGTAGCAACACACAACTTTCCGCCACCCCCGTAAGTTCGAAGACCAGCTACATACACGGGTGCTATATATTCATTCAACGCATTTCTACAGAAACGTTTATGGAAAACAAAATGTAGGGACTAGTTTGCTGAGAGTACTCCGTAAGTTTGATCGAAATCGTTAGAGCCGTTTCTGAGAAAATTGGAATTCCGATAAATTAATATTCGATAAATCTCCTTTTCTGAGTTAACTTGGCTTATATCTCCGTTCAACATATATATACAGAAATAATTATGGAGAACGAAATGTGGGTATGGGTGAATATAAGACACTCCATTAGAATTTATCACATCTGGTGAAGAAGTTACCCTGGAATATACGGAAATGTTCGAAAAAACGTTTTTTTCGACACATTTTGATTTTTATCTCTGATCAATGGACCGTCACAGTAACATTTATTGAGAACAATACGTAGGTAATAACTATTTGAAAACATCCTGTGAGTTTGGTGAAAATCGCTGAAGCCGTTTTGCCAAAAAGCGTAAAAAACCCATTTTTGCTTCATGGGCCTATATCTCCGTTCACCGTATTTTCATGGAGATATGTATGAAGAAGAAAAGTTAGGTATTGATTAGTAGAAGATAATTTGAAAGTTTAATCAAAATCGTTAGAGCCGTTTTCGAGAAAAATGCGAAAAACCCTAGTTTTTGGTTCATTTTCGCCCCCCCCCTTCCCCTTCGGCCGAAATCGTCCTTATTTTGGTGTCTACAAAAAATAACGAAAAAAACAAAAAAAAAAAAGAACCAGCTCAATCGGATCAGCCGTTCTCCCGCAAATCGAACTACAGACACACACACGGACCACGCGCCGAAATTAGGTTTTTTAGACTCAGTAGGCCTCAAAACGTAAAGATCTGAAGAAAACCCAATTTTTTTTTTTTACCCTTCGGGTAGCGGAAAGTATAAAATGACAATCTGTTCAGAAACCTGAATGTGTGAGGAAAAGAGAAAATTCCGTTAATTCTGGGAGTCAAAAGAGTTAAACCCAAAAAACTATTAATGTACCGGGGCACATAGATTATGAGCCACGAGTTGTGAGTTCAGAAAACTGGTCGTAGACTCAGATAACCCAACGCAAAAACCCGTGGATACCAGTCACACTCAATATTGCACCAATTCAAAACTCAACAGTAAATTGAGAACTGCCTCTTGTTAAATTTAACGAAAGCGGGTGACAGCAAAGGAAAAATAGCAGAGCACAGCGAGACTGCTAGTGACTCGAGACCACAAGCGATAAGTCAAGTTATGAGGTTTAGGCTACGAGCCTACTGGTTCCATTGGATTTTTTGTGAACTCAGAGAGCCACACCTCTTTCCCATAAGTTATGTGGCACACAAAAAATATAACTAGCATCTAAGTTTCACGCGATTAGAAAATTAAGTCAGGTTTCCATGTAGGGCATTTGGTAGCCAATCTAGGAGGTGGCAGATGGAAGCAGCTGTTAACAGTGACAACGATGCAAACAAGACGGCAACTACCTGCACGTAAACAAATTAACAAGTGACCACGAAAATACCAGGGAGCTGTAGATCGCAAAATGAGCAAGTTCAAACAGAATCTTACTGAAAAAAAACGTACGCAATCAGTATATTGTGTTCACAAAACGAATACATCGTATATGTATGTGAACTAATCGCACAATGTTATAAATTGTTGGTAGTCTCCAGATGACTTGTTCCCTTTGGATTGACTTGGGAAAATCACAGAATCATTATAATTCACGAAGGGGGTCTAGGGACAGTGCACTCAACATCCACTTAATTTTCAAGTCCCCAAATATATCCGGTAAACACCACAGACGAACGAATTATTCTAAGTGGTTGTAAGAATCATTTTTGCCCAACCTCCCTCCACAGTGTGTTATTGTCATGCACAACGATGTTAATCATAATGTTCAGGTCAACAAGAAACCTAATAGCATCACGTTAATGAAGGAAGTACCCAAATAGTTACAGGCCAACATAAAGATCATGTTCCTTTCATTAGTTAAGGCTGTATTGGAGACACAAACAGAACTAGAATTCAGGCTAAAACCCCACGAAAGTAATGTAATGAAACGAGGAGGAAAGAAGAAACGACAACATCTATAACTATTTGTTAATTTGACTTTAAAACTAACCTCTTTCCTGGTTGTCAGCGATGTGTTTCAATGCTCGAGCAATGCACTGTCGAGTACTTGAATGAGTCAACTCTCTCACAATGTGCCAATAGCTGTATTTGGACTCACGAAGGCCATGAGATAAAATTTCCCCAACAGACCGCACAACAAGGCTGTTCAATCCAACGAGTTTCTCTTCAGTGGATAGCAGCTGAAACAGAAGCCGCAGAAAATCGTAGAGCACAAGGATGTAGATTTTGTGTGTTAAGTGTGACATCAAAACTTTACCAATACATGAAATTGGCTTACATTATGGATCAAGCATGAAATGCGTTTAGAAACAGAGAATAACTGTCTGACAACTGCAATTGACATGCAACATTACCTCAAGTCAGTTCTGCTACCATATAGATGGAACTTATTGCCTTCCTTAGTGCTACACAGTAAAAAGGGAAAACATGTGATCGGCTGAATTATTATTATGTGTCAGATGAGTCATCGAACGTGGATGCCAAATCAGCTCCAATTTGATCATTGGCCTGCATGACAGAGTACTGAGCAAGATTTATACAGCACCAACTACTGGCATGTTTCCTAATCAAATCACTATTTCTTGAGACTGATCAGATAGTTGTACCAGTGGAAAGACATGGAAGTTACTACCATGTAGGAGCCCACGCATTCACTCAGCGTGAACCCAACAAAGACGAAGTTGGCTATTTTATTTTCCCTTCAAAAGGATGAGCTGGGTTTTTCCTCAGCCACATGCAGCTAGATGTGCTCGCACCATTGGGTGACGACTCGGAGTATTTTATGGGGGTTTGCCTCGACATGGTGGATCGAGTGAATCAACTTCAGTTATAGTGTTCAAAACACCACTTTTCCCCAACCCAAAGGGCAAGGAAAGAAAAAAAGGTCGAACTTTTTTCCAATTTCATGTTTCGTGGCCAACTGAATCGAAAAAAACTCATTTCGGAGTGTGTGTGGACAAGATTCTCAAACAAAAGCTTGCACGAATGAACGAACTATTTTAAACTACTGATATTGTCACTTCGTCTTTTCAATGAGCGCTTTGTCATACATTATCGTCTAGACCTAAGGTTGCTACAACCTTACATTTAAATAACACTCTCTCTACATGGGCAACAGATGAGTCACGATTTGATCTGTTACTTGGGTTGAAGGAATTGGCGATGGCACTCATGAGAGGAGAAGGGGAGCTGAAAATTCTACGGCATAACATAAGATTAGCTATACAACTCGAATAAAAACAGGTTTCAATAAATGGTCAAGGCCGCGAGTTCTACTGTTGCGAGGTCAAGAGTTGCAACGAGCGACTAATGCACAATGCGCAACGAATTTTCTACGCAATACAGAACACCAATAAAGTAGCGAATAACTCGCATAGAATGAGACGACAATAAAAAACGATAAAAATAAAGCTTACGTCATTCAAGAATCGGCAGCAAGTCAAAACGAAGTACAGGTCAGATAATACACCTCTCAACACGGGAGCAACGAAAATAAAAAGCTCTGAAATGACCAACGCAAAATAAAACGATGCAATTCGTGCATAGGGTGGAACAACACGTCAAATAATTTAAGCTTAAATAAAGTGTGCTCAAACTTGAATATGTAGGGCGAACACGAAACAAAAACAGACTTCGATTGCTCACCAATTCCATGCCATTTTTGAGGTTGCGGAGAAGGCAATCCGTATCAATCAAATCGCAATCAGCTCTCATCTTGTAGAATTCAAAGCATCACTCCGTTTGGAATATTAAACCGAACCGATTCCCCACAATTAACTAGTGAGAAAGTAAAACAAAAACAAGCCACCCATTGGAGTTAGAGATAGCGATAAATCTATACTGGAGATGAACGGCTCCAAACGGAGCTGTTACAAGGAGCGTGAACCGGGAGCGTCAATTCAGGAGCGGCTACAACTCTAAAATTAACAGGTTCCGATCCCGACCTCGTCGCTAACGTCGCTTTTAGGTAAAATAGACTTCAATATGATTTTTCTTGTATGGAACGGATTGTTTTTTTGTGTACTATTCATTCTGAGTAATACACCTGTGTTGTTGAAATGTTTTTGCGACCTCCTCTCAAAATGTGACACTTTACGTTTCAAGGCATCGTCGTGTTTGGTATCGTTTCCTTGGTTGTTATGATTCTGAGTTGAATAGGACTGGCCTCAAATGTCGCAAACTACTCTAGTACTACTGAATAGGACTGACTATATAGTACTACTGAATAGGACTGGTGTCAAATGTGTGACTACGTTTGCGTGGGGAAAACTTGCATCAAAGAAAATATGGTGAGGCAATTTCTACTGTTTGAAGGAACTCGCGGAGCAATATCGCGAAAGTTATTGTTCAATGTCCATCATCAATTTTCTTGGGGACAAAGACAGGAGCAGAAGGTTTTCCCATGTACAAAAGGAGATTGAGAACCAGTAGCGTAACGGCCTTAGCTATAAAACGGCTTTATTCCTTTAACGAGGTGAAACATCATCAGGCCTAGCTGAAGTGGAGTTGTTGACACTAACGCTCTTGTTGTTGAGCCTCGCTCTTGAGGACCAGGGAACATATAACACCAGGGCTAAGGATTTAGAGGGAGCAAGGGGCACACCTCACTCTTTGGTGATGTGGCTAACAGCACTCATGAGAGGCTCCTAAAACGCCACAAACTCCTAACGATAGGGCTGAACTTTTCTATGTCCAGCACCATCTGGCGCCTCAGCCACGACCTCGTCCACAAGAACGCCAGAAACAGCTCTTATTGATATACTCTACACGTGAAGATTCTCATAACCCTTTTCTCCACTCAGCTATCCTCAGAACCTCACACCTGAAAAGAGACAAGGAGTCTAAGGCTGCTAGATCTGGTCACACGTAGCCCATTCACCCAATTAACGTTTGTCTGACTTAAACTATTGAAGCGTAAAAATCTGAAGAGAATTCAACATTATTTTCAGCCGAATACATTACTTTTCTTTCTACTTAGCATAGTCAATAAAAGTAAGAATGTCTGTATGAGGGCGTCTGTGTACCTGTGCATGAGGTAGGGAAGGACCACTTATGCTTGGGTTGAGGGACCACAACACTCCTCCATTTGGTCAAGACAACCTCCACTCCATGCTGCTCTGCTGGATTTAGTGGCTAACAACATAAACATATTCCAGGCTCAACACTGTGAGTTACAGAACGCATTGATTCAAATACACTCATAATGATCAAAACACCAAATTCTGTGGGTAGCTTACTAACACCTACGACCAATACCCCGCTGCAGCCTTCAGAATGAGTGCGGGGGGGGGGGGGGGGTCAGACATTCTCGGGTGGCTGATAGTGTACTGAACAGAAGCCAAATAATCCCTTGTGAATCTCAGTCCCAGTGGGAGGCCGGACTGGCAGCTATGGCTATTTATTGTGTTGCTCTCATCATATTTCCACTAGTGAACATTTTTCGTTATCGTCGAGACATTTGGAACTGCCCACACAAAACATGTTATCACTTTTAATAGCCGT
The DNA here is from genome assembly GCA_020466155.1 of Pachypeltis micranthus. NCBI lineage: Eukaryota > Metazoa > Arthropoda > Insecta > Hemiptera > Miridae > Pachypeltis > Pachypeltis micranthus. The sequence continues at coordinate 50,362,960 of CM035770.1, read as the reverse complement.
TTACCGGAAGCAAAATATTTGACGTTTTGATACTTTGATAACTATAGTTAGTTCAGCCCCCTACCTGCCTCTACTCTACGAGCTACTGACACGAAGACCTATCCTGTCTTATTTGCACTCCTTGGCTTTCTAAGTGGCTGCAAGACCCCACCCAGCTTTCAAATACTACTTGAGTCACTGCTTACTAGTTAAGACCAATGGTGACGATGTCAGGCTCAGTCCGTCTCCAGAAACAACCCGATCCAAGATGTATCCAAGACCAGTCACAGTGCATGCGACATTCCAGCCCGATTCCTGCAAGCACCAGACCACAGACAACACAGACCATTTCCTCAATAGTCTTGTTCAAACTCAGAAGCCCTTGAAACGTAAAGATCTGAAAGCAATTCAACTTTTACACAACTTTTCTCTGTAAAGATCACGTTGATAGTCTCATAAATCACCTACTGATCACTCATGAATGAACGTGGTTACTAATTTATTCAGTTTATATAACAAGTTAGAGTTTTAAGAATCACGGGATGCATATGGGGTTGAGGAAGGTTGTGTGTTGTGCAACACTAGTTATAGTTTAGCTATACTCTTCCGAAATGGCTTGCTTGCTTGCTTGGAAGCAGCCAGGGTGGACGGTTTTGACTACTCATACACAGTCGCTATCTACGGTAGAAACATTCTCAGCCATCTGGAGACGGCTTTAGACTAGTTGTCAGAAAACCTGATTCTGATTCCCTTACATGCCGAGTTTTCTTCTAAAGCCACATCCGCCATACTGCACCAAGAACGGAGGAGTGCTGGAGCAAATCTTCTACTTTCATTCTACTTGGGCACCTGTACCCAGTGGGTGCCGCTCATGTTCTAGCAGGAATACAAACCGGTTGCTGTGCGAAACTCTTGTATTAATACACGGGCTATAATCAAGGTAATGCCAGCGCTACGTCATATAATTGAGTTGTCTTTTGATTGAAATTTTTGTGTGTCTGCCAAGTATTCATATCTAGTTTTTTACTTTCCTCGGGTCTACAAAGTAGAAAGAAAAGTTATGTAATCGACTGAAAATTTTTTTTTTTGAGTTTTCTTCAGATCTTTACGTTTCAGACCCTCCTGAGTCCGAAAAACACTATTTGGGAAAATGGTCTGTGTAGGTGTCTGTGAACGATTTGATATCAAACTTGATATCTAGCCCGCAGGTTACCATGGGACGCCAAAATAAGGGTATGAGTAAAATCCACCGAAAGTTAACTATAGTTATCATAGTGATAAAAACACCATTTTTTCTCAAAAACATCTCTAAGGATTAAATTTTTATTGACAGCTTTTATCAAATTTGAGCTTATTTGATACGGTCGTTTTCTCTAAAAGTCGTTCACACACACACATACATACACACAGACACACACACAAACACACAGACCATTTTCCCAAATAGTGTTTTTCGGACTCAGGAGGGTCTGAAACGTAAAGATCTGAAGAGAACTCATCACTCAGAATTTTTTTTTCTCAGCCGATTACATAACTTTCCTTTCTACTTTGCCAAGAAAAGTAAAAATTTGGTGTTTTGATCACTATGATAACCTTTCGGTGGATTTTTTTCTCAAAAACAGCTCTAACGATTTTGATAAAATTTTTTATATTGATAGCTCTCTATAAGGCAGCAATTATACTATAAAATTCCCATTCGTGGGAAAATGACAAGAGCAGCACTATAAATTATCAACAATTTTTCTTATTAACTCATAAGATATATGGGGGTTACTCAAGAAATTCCGAAATTTGAACTATCACCATTTCGCCTACTACCATTCTAATAGTTTTCACCCAATAACTCTGCAGAAGTGATTACTATCCTCTTCCGGAACTGTATGCGCTACCGCTTCCTGCTGCTGTGAAGTGTTATTGACGAAGTTCAAATGAACTGAGTGATAAATGAATTGATTAAGTAGAATTGACGTAGAGTTAAGGAAAATGGTGTGTTGCAACGCACCAGATATTTTAATTCCTCTTGACAACATTTGACTGCACTAAGTACTCTGTGTACTGTGTACAGAACTTCCTTTCCTGGGAGCATATCACCTGATGGCATTAGAAGTCGAGCCTTGGCATCCTGTAAAAAGCGTGAGTTGCTTTAACGTTCTCGAAATAACGAACAGCGTGTATTAATCCGCCGACTTTCCAAGGATCATTCGAGTGTATGATCGATAGGGGTCGAGCTAGTTACTGCAAATAACGCTAGATAGCAACGGATCTTATTCCTAACGAATCATGCAGCATGCACTTAACGTCACCGAATATTCTTCATTGATGCTCTCGACTATTCTACTACACTTCTCCACTATTACAATTACCCAATGAACGAATAAACGGTAACATAATTTATTAATTTCCAAAGCATTAATTGGTTTGGTGGCGAGTGATCTTTAGTTTTGAAGTTTTTAGGAGCGCGTTAATCCGTTATTTTCCGTGATCGTATTCGTTTCTTCACTTTTTATTTCCGAGCTGTTACTGACCAAATTCTCACAGCGAATGAATTTGCTCTGATTGGTTTCCCCTATCATATAACAGTCTTTAGCAAAAAGCGTGTATTCGCTCTGAGCTTCGCCTTCTCTACCTAACTTACCCAGATTATGGTCACAATATTGTTACAAGATGAACAAGCGGTTGAATTTTTTCGAAGACGTACTCAAACTTTTATTTATTACTTATAAATATAAGAACTATAACTGCATGTGTTCTTCATTACACCAGCCTTCCTTATTCATTCTAATTTAGGTTATTCCTGAACTACTCTCTTCTTTCCAGCGGGCAACTTCACCCTAAACTAAAATTCTAGAAACCTTTCAAACACCCCGCATGAGTACTACCTGACTTCCCTCGTAGGCACCCCATTGATCATAGTCTAGTGGCCAAAGACGATGATTCCGAGGGGAGTTCAGGGTATAGGATCAGGGCTTGGGATCGCTGTAATTTTGTAAGAGGCCCTTTCCAGGGACTCATGAAGATTGCTGGCGTTTCATATACGAGTCTTCAACAATTGTGCTGACTCCACTAGTAGGTGGGCTGGCAACACCAAGTCCCTCTCTATCGCAGGCAGGGGACATTCCTGTTGCAGCGTGCTGAGTACCTCTATACGCTAAAAGCACAGAAAAAGGCGAAGGCCCAAGTGCCACTGATGATGGCCTACAACCTTTGATAGTATCTGCTGTAAAAAGTGGTTAAACCTTTCCACCAGTACATCGCATTGAAGCTTCATTGCACTGGCTAGTGTTTTGTGTATTCCTAATACTTCCTTAAATATAGTAGACTCAACATTTGTTCCTTGATCGGCATGTGGTTCTTTGAGCTCTACAAATCTCGAGAAGACAACATTCACCAATCCCCTGACAACTGTGGCTACCTGCACGTCGGGAACTGGAAAAGCTTCAGGCCACTTTTAGAACTGGTCAATCGCAATCATTATATGACGATTCCGTCGTACAGCTTCAGGGTGCGGTCCATTGTGGTTCACTCAAAGTGTAAACCAGCGACGTAGATTTGTATACGAGCTTTAGTATTTGAAGTTTCTGCCACAGGTCTGTGATATCAGTCGAATGTAGGTTGCGCGGAGGAAGGACGGGCACTCGCTCAACATACACTGAACTCATACTTGTGTGTTGTAATTTAGCCAGTTTCACGGTAGAGAGCTGTTGCCCATCTGTTATCACGCGAAGGTATGACTCTGTGGAAACTAAGATCTGGGAGGAGCTCTTAATCTGGTTTTTCCACCTGATATAATTATTTACTTGAACGGCAAGTTTCAAAGCGAGAGGTTTTTTGGTTTCCCAGAAAGAAAGCATTCCAAGGTCCTTCTCTATCGTTCTCCAGATTGAGACATGTCTGTATTCGATAGTAGCAGTTCTATTTGTCGAGTAACTTCTGACGAGCCAGGACAGGTTACGAGAAATTTCTGACTTTTTTTTTTAGATAATTGAGTTTTCTCTTCGGTCAGAGACCATCTATCCATGTGTACTCAATAACGGACACGTAGCGAGAGAATGAATGCAATAGTTCAGGCCAGGCTCCGTTTCTTTCTTTTTCCTGAACTCAAGTCTTTCCTGTATCCGTTCCCATGAGTTCCTACCATGCAACTCGTATCTTAGTTCAGCGAGAACAAATTTTGTCAATGAAACTGTCACAGTTCATTGCTAAAAAGATAATCAATGGAAAAGTAAGTGGGGACTAGATGTTAAACTTTTTGGTCCCTCGTGCGCACTATAATACTGCGTTAACATTTTCTTCAAACATTCGCACGTGCTAACTCCACAGAATCGATGCTTGTTCACTGAACCCTCGTCCTTTTACGTCAAAAATCGTCATAAAAAAAGTTCCGGCGGGAGATTTCAACTTCACGAAGGGATGGACGGGTTGGAAGGGAGGTTACTTCAGCATCTGCCGCTACACCAAGTTCCCTCCGTTTCAACAGAAAAAATCCTTTTCAGCTAAGTTTTTTTTCCGTCTAAATTTCGCTTCCCTTTCATTTTGTTTGACGAACAGAAATAGGAGGAGCTCATTGACAAAAGAGGATGTTCGGAAGTTCATTATGTACCGCATTGTTCCAAGGGATTTGAGAGCAAAAATGACACATTGCTCTTTCAAGACTTGAAAGTTGTCGAGGGAGTAATAGTACTTTTGTATTTTCATGTTTCAAAGGGTTCAAGTGGTCGCTCTCAGCACAACCTCGAACAGGAAGTGTTCGGCATGTCCACATCAGATCGGCCCGACATTTCTACGCAATCACATCAGCACTCCTCCCCTACGGGGCAATCCCAGTGAGCATGGCTTGCAGAATGGCTCCCATCAGGTAAGGGCGTTTAACCAATCCATGCCCCTAGCTGGATGGAGTGATCAGCTGTGAGAGCTAATAGAATGATTCCGTTCCTCTCCTAAGGAATGGCCAAGTTTCTCTCCAACTTGGTCACCCGAGTCAGCAGCTGTGGGGTTAAGTTATTGTATTTTGAATGTAGAAAGTTCCTTATCAAAATATCGTTGTGGTGCTGATTGTTGATTAAACTAGTACGTGTGTAACTAATGAACTCTATAGTGTCGTTGTGTTCGAATAAACGGATTCTACTATTTTAATAACAATTCATAACCTGAGCGGGACTCAAAGCCAACGTACCTGTTGGTTGATTTCGGTGTGAAAGCAGCAGTTGGTGAAGCAGGGATGACATTGATCATTCATCTACTGGAAAACCCAACCCTTTCACCTCAATAAGCAAAAATTACTTGGAATATTGTTAGATACAGCAGAACTTGGTATATTTACAACCATACGAGAACTTAACTTTATAATTTGACGACCAATAATTACAAATGGTTCCATAATTACGGAAAACTATTTACACATGGGGAGTTATCGCTAAATGCTGACGAATATTGCGGAGCCTCCACAACACTATTGATAAATAAAGTATGACTGAGTTGGTTAATTGGGTGTGTACTAGCAGATTTTTCTTGCGAATGGATTGATCGTGTGACAGCCTGCAGATTCAATGAGTGTAGAATGACGTCAGCGATTCATATAGCGACCGTGTGAGTCATAATGAATCGTAAGATGAGCTTACAATCCAAAACTAGATCCTCAGCTCGGAGGAGCAGTAGGAACGTTGGTGCTCTGGTCCATAGGCGTTTCCTTTCCTCTTGTTCGGCCGTCCGATCTTGGGCGGGAACGCCCTCTGCTCCCTTGCCCTTTTTCAAATAGGATAATCTACGTCTAGTAGGACGTCCCCCTTCCACTCAACTTGTATCGCCCTCTGCATTATCATTTCACCCTTTTCAATCCTCTGGACCCTTCGTCAAAAAGCCCTATTTCCCCCTCCCCTCCTCATCACTCCCGCTCGCGCCACGTTCTAGTCCGTTTTCGGAACTAGTTTCCCTTTCTAAGGGAGGAGGGATTACAACTAATAGCGCAACCCTCTTTTGAAATAGCCCCTCGAAAACCGACAATAGTTTTTGTCGCAAGAGCTCAATGCGCATAGATCAAAAATGGCCGGCTGTTGATGGAGGCGATGGTGGAGGAGGAGGATACGTGAGAGATGGGCAGAATTCACACACTGCTTAACTGAGGTTTCATCGTTTGATGCTGTTACTAGGCTGCGGCACGTTATTCCGAACACAGAACGAACTGGAGCCGTTGAACATTAAGAATGCTCATACAGATAATCAAATGATCGTAATAAGGAGCTAATAACAAGGTTTGTGCTAGTGATAAGATTGCAGGGTCTTGCCTGCTCTGAAGACACTCAAAGTGATAGTAGACGCAGAAGGTCATTGTTATTGTCATGTTTGATAACTTGCCTGAATACGATGTTATGCCAATGTAAGCTTACATTTGTTCTTTCATCCGAGAAAACCCCCTTGCAATAAATGAGACAGAAAGTACAATCAGTATGTAAAGTTTTTTTAATACTAAAGCTCATCTTCTGCTTTCTCTTTTCCTAAGACGAGCTATAAAAATCGCATCACAACAACCAACCCCAGTATTAGCGCTGGTTGCACTTCAGGGTGATCTCTGCTAGTTGAAGTGATTCATCCAGTTAGTACAGTGATGGAGAGGTTCCACTTGCTTCCGCCTCACCACAAAGATGAGATACGGTTTCTTTCATAGTAGTACAGGTAACCTGGCAGACATCGTAGGGTGTGAGTAAGCAGTGGTTAGTCCTCTTCCAAGAATTCAGCCAGGATCTCATTCTCTCTTATTAAAATTTCCAAGTCGTCAGGATAGTCCTGAATGTAAGCTGCTGCGTCACTTTATAGAGCCAGTAGTGAATCAGTAACCAAGGCAGCCCCTAGTGATTATTCTGCCCAACACCTCTCCAAAAGGCTTAGTCCCATCCTATCAGTTTATAGTATGGGTTCATTAGTGGTCCATGCTACAGAAATCCCAAAGGATACTAGACTGGAGTCAAAGGCCACCGTAAAATCTACGAAGACATCAAAATCTATTTCCTCACGTGTAATTGAAAACCAGGTGGTGGCAAAGTCATCTTGCTGTATCGGCCACTTCCTTCACATGTTCTCTTCTGGTTGAATTACGATAGGCAGAGTGGTTACAATGCCGTTCAGCCCGATAGTATGATAAGCACCCCGATGTAGATATGAAAATGACCTAGACACTATTCCATCCGTAACTTTGGAGCTATGAATTCTATCTGAAAATGCTGAAAAATATGTCCCAGCCCTCCTGATGATCGAACTTTCATGGATCATTGCAAAATCAGCTCCAAAGCGCCAACGAGCTCATGTGATTACGTTTTTACCTAGAGGCCGCACGTTTTGTTGATAGACCTGGTCATACCTTAAAGACCTTACAGAAAGGTATTCGAGTTAATTGCTGTATTCCCGCTTTACCTCTATCTCAAAACGAATAGAAATCATCGAATGGAACGGACCCCTTGATCGAATGCGTGGTCGACTGGCGAAGCTGGTAGTCCAAAAAAAAATTCTATTCATTTCTCCCCAAAGGGTTAAACCCCAACGTTCGCGGCGCATCTGCTGACTTTTTTTTTAAATGGCGATTAATTTTTTTACGTTTAATTTGGTACAAAACCTCTTCGTTTGTTCGTTCCCGCTTTTGCAATCAGCTTTTGCTCCGAATTCCTATGAAGGGGAAAGCGGAAGGGACGTGCTTCAGAAAGCCGTCCGCTTTTCAAACGTCCCTCCGCTGACTTGCGCAGAAATGGGAGCAGATAATACAGTTTTTTTCTGTATGACGTTTTCCCCTCTCATCGTGCCATCAGATCACTGCGTCAATTCAGTCGCACGTCGGAGGGAGTTTTCTCATGTAAAGTAAACAAGGAAGCGGATAGACGCAGCGCTTGCGCAGTTCTGGTTGACGCGTTCTTTTTCCCTGAAGGTTGAAAACTAAAATCCCACAATGTGGTTTTACGTTTCAACTCTTTTAGCGAGATTTCCTGAAAAATGAACCGTTTGCTACGATGCTGTCGGTATGGCGTTGTTTTGAATGTAGAATATGAAACCACAAAAAAAATTAAAATGTACTCGTATCTAATGGATAATTTTAAACCAGATGGATACACCTATTCGGTCAACATATGTTAAATTCGACACACATGTTGTCTTGATGTAGTGACCCCACTACGAAAGTACTAGCAATCAGCAACGTCACCGCTATCGTGTTGTCCTTTCAAAACAAACTACGTTGCTCCCATTTCATCAGGTATTCAAGTCATCAGACCTCCAGAATGACAATTTGTGAAAATGGTCTGTGTTTTTGTGTTACACAAGAACGTAACGTTGTGGTTACTTGTTGTAATCAGTATAAGTCGCTGAATAATGTGGTGCAGGTGTGTCCGCGTACTCATGTGGGTCCGCAAGCAGGTTGCTGGTGCGTTGTCATTTGAGGACTGGAAGGCGGGAGGGAGCGGCAGTTAGCGGCTTGTCTCTGGAGAAGGACTGAGGCCTCGCATCTTCGCCGACCAGTCTGTGGTGATCTTGGATGTTCGGGTAGTATCTGGGAGCCAGGGTCATGCGCTAACTTGGTATGACAGGACGGATCTTCGTATGGCAGTGTCGGAAGCTCGTGGAATGGAGGCAGGTAACATCAGGGTCGCAACATTGGCTGTGTCCTGTGCGGTGTGAGGTGCAAGAAAAGTGCTGAGGAGATGCGTCGGCTGGGTGTGTGAGCAGGCGTTCTTAGAGGTATCCCGATCCGCGGGTTGCTCAGTTCGTATCTAAACTGGTGGTCGTTTTATCTTTCCTCCCCCATCCCAATCCTTCTACACCTAGAGCTGGCGTACGGTAGTCTGGATGCCTTTCTCATTTCCTTAATTTTATTTGTTTAGTTTCTCCTTTTTGGGCGCCTTAGTCCCATTTACGGTGAGCTTTGAAAAAATAAAACAAGAAGAAATTTGTGTGTATGTCGACTAATATTCTTTCAAAATCCGCCAAAAACTAACTATAATTATCATAGTAATCAAAACACTAAATATTCTTGTCTCAAAAATAGCTTTTAACGATTTTGATTAAATTATTTGTATTGTAAGGCAACGTTACATTTGGAAACGTCTCATGAGACACTGGTGTTGTTAATTTTTAAAAAGTTGTTTGAGTGAGTTGAGACATAAAGTTGATTATATTTTTGCGGCAAGACAAAAACGGACTTCTTGTTATTCTTACAGTATAGTCAGCTTCAATAGACGCAACGATGCCATAAAATTCCCATCCGTGGGAAAATGACGAGAGTAGCACAATAAACTACGACGAAAATAGATTTTAGCGCAGTTTTTGGTTTATTATAAACTTTTATAATAAAATATAAAACTTTGCTCCCTAAAAACTCTGCTCAAATGTTATTAGAATCATCATAAAAATTCAGGTGGTAGTTCTATCCAATACGTATACAATGAGCGTTATTACAGGAAAACTGATTATTATCCTTCTCAAAAATATCATGTCTACAGTATCATCAATCCTCAACCAATTGCTCAATAATCAGCTATAACAGTCAGGGCAAGAGTGGGGATCAGTTCAATAAATTCCGGAATTGTAAGCGCACCCATCTTCCAGCAACCGTGTTTTACCAAGTTCAAATGAGCTGACTGAAAAATAAATTGAATTAGTGGCAAACGCCATGCAAACCAGTGAATTTATGTGGAGCTAAGGAAAGTTGTGTGATGCGGCGTTTAATTGTGCCGGCTCTATATTTAAGGAGCGTGTCCTCTTGGTCGGTGAATGTGTCTAGAAGCGCTTGTTTCGTTACATAAATTAAATATGATGAATAATAAATTCTGCAACTGGCCTTTGTATTTTTGTAAGCATCTCAAGGGTTCTCGTCTTGTTCGTTGAAGTATCTTTCTAACAGATGGCGCTCAAATCTTTGCAACAATTCGGGTAATGTAATGTATTGTCTGCCAAGGTACTTTACAGATTGTGCCTAATTTGTTTTTATATTCTTCATTCAGGTAGAGCCCAACATTATTCAAAATGTTTCTTTCTTGTTGATTTAGAGAGTCCAAATATATTATATTCCTATCTTTGACGTTAACTATCACATCAATCTAAAATGAGAAGATTTCAATATTAGTTAGCGTATCGTATTCATATCGGGGACGTCGGTTCTTTACTCTCTTATAACCACCAACGGGTATAGAGATTATTTTGTTCCTCTAGCAACGAAAGTATTACGTTATTATTAGATTACATTATCATTCAGCCATTGATCGTATTTAAGTTTTAATAAATAAGTCTACTCCAGTTAATTTAAATCCTTCCACTAGAATTTCAGATTTATTTAGCTCGTCGTTCCAAGCTGATTCTATCCCTCGCGTGGTTTTCTTCAGTGGCCTTCTGACATTCGACAAATGCCATATTTTGAGTGTTGTGGGGTCTCAGTTCTATTTCTTCTGTTTTCGATAATCGATATTGGATTTTTTAAATGTTTTGGTTTATTATTCATTCTCAATAATACAAATATGTTTTTGGTCGAGTAAAATTTTGTACGCCCCCCCCCACCAATCAAAATTTGATAGTTTACGTTTCAAGGCATCGGGATTCCGAATGTGCAATGTCCTCAATGTGGCAGTTATATCGCGATTAGGTAGTTTTTGGTATAGTTTTCTGAGTGTTTTTCGCTGCGTATATTTCGAAAGCAGCGAAATCACAGTAATTATAATGATTGAAAGAACTTGCGGGACAGTACACCGAGGGTAATCGTTTCATCATTTGCATTCCCGCCTCACTGCAACTACCCGTCACCTCGACTCGTCACGTCGTCGAATTGCCTAAAGGCGCCTGGAATATGTAATTTTCGTCGTTCCGTTGCAGTCAGGCCATGTTCCGTATCGTTTACTGGTGTTTTTCGATGCTGAAAGGAATGGGATGGGTCTCGGGTGTGTGAGATAACGTCAAGCTGTGTAAGAGAATAATAAACTGTTGTACAATATTTTGCAGAGTTTTTGGATATACCTTCAATTTTTTTATTTTTGACGTAGACTTTCCCACGTATCTCCAGTAGGTTTTCATTATTCTCATTTTGCAATTCTATTACTCTGTTCTTTATTGACTTGTTTCGTTAATAAAACTGGAGTCCTTGAAGTCCACAAGTTGTTTATGATGATAGTTCACATTTTGACCATTTATCAAACAGCTTAGTGGTTGGCGGAATTCTGTTGTTGTCTGGAATTACCACGGATGAGAACACTACGTAGCATTTATCCTTTCGGATTTAAACTCGTCTCTGTTGATATAGATTCTTCGATTGGCGTGTTCAATTAATGTGACATGAAATCCCTCAACCAAACCGTTAAGCTCTAGGTGTTGCGAACTAATGAAGTGAACTTTAATTTTGTGTAAATTGAGCTACTCTTTTACCAAGCTCCCTTAAAATTCTACTCCGTGACAGAGCTGACAATGGAGCGTAGAATTCCATGATGACTGAAAAATAAAGTCCCTTAACTACTTCGAGACAATTAGAGTAGTTTACATTCTATGCCTCAGCAATGTGTAAATAACCTTTTTGTAATTAAAGTGATTGGGTTAATTCCGCCAGTAGGTAAATTATTAAAGTTAACGTACCTATTTGGTGGTCTTCCCTGGCTGGGAGCGCTTCCGATGTAAAGACATCAGCGACGTCTGTATTGACTTAACAGCCATACGATGATGTCTTTACATCGAAAGCGCTCGCCCAGCCAGAGAATACGGACCCGCCGCTGTTGGTCCCTGTATTTTTACAAGCATTGCAGCTTGAAGCATCTCCTCGAGGAAGCTGTACGCGTCTTGTTCGTTAGAGTATCTATCGAACACCCTTAGAATATCGGGATTAAATTGCAATGCTCGTCGCGCGTTATTCTGGCCCGTTCTGGCAATCGTATAGATTGTTTTGGCTGGTTAGTATTGGTTGTGTTTGAAGTTGGTTTAGTCGCTACTTGTGATAATCACGCCAGTTAGCGTGGTCGATTCCTACTCTCTGACACTAACCCGCTATAAATCACAGCACACAAAGAGTTAATTGTTTTGTGCATACGACATCCATAGATGCAGGGATGCTTCTCAGGGTTGATGATGACAGGATCATTCATGTATTTACTGTATCAGTAGTACGAATTTGATTTCGAAAATGTCGAACATTCATGGAATCCAAGGTACGGCCAAACGGCAAGCGGGAATGGGGTCTACTTTGTCGTAGTTTTCAATTACGCCTCGATAACTTAATCTCCGGTAATTTTTTAATGCTAAGATCAGAGTACCCCTCTTTACTTAACTTTTCTCGACTACACAGAAAACGACCCATTTATTATTTGGTGAAGAGCCCCGAAAGCCGCATAAATAACCATGGGCTTTACTTTGGAGGAAATGGTATATCAGGTTGCTCCAAAAGAAGCAACCCTCGAGTGTACCTTACAATGTTGACCACCCACTATTTAAACAGTTGCTTTCATCCGGCACCGGCGAAAACTTGCAATTATGCGTCAGGTTGGTTGACTCCATCTAGCGGGATATCGCCCTACCTCTAAAAATAGCAACCCTCGAGTAATTCCACCTCAAAATGTCTAGCATTATTTGAATGGAATTTAATATATTTTCGTCGGTGCACCAAGTTATTTCAACTCAACACAACAGAGATAATGACCAATTTAAATTGCTTTCTCAGTTGTGTCCACGATGATAGATGAAAGATCGCTTATCAAGGTGGCTTCGAACCTCGTTTCTTTCTTAGGAAGGTGGTTTTCATAATCACACGCAAGTTCGTTTCACCTGTTGCTACCGGACCACCTTTTCTGGCCACCTGTTCCATTTGTACTGGAGGGCTTAAGAAATAGACATTTTCGTCTCAGGCTGATCTTCGATTTCCACGAACTAACTATGCGGTTAAATTTGAGGGAGATCTTGAAAAAAATTCTCGACTTCCGCCAGCTGTTCAACTAATTGTAGTCTAATAACTTGAGTCAACGAAATAGAGATGTCCGAAATCGGAGTGTGAACTTCTTAAACGGAGTGAACTAAGTAAAGAGCATGGAAGGAACTTAGCGAATGAGAGACAATTTCTGTCGTTTATTCTGTACTAGATTGTTTTGCCGATTATTTATTTCCAGAGTTACGTGTTCACACTTTATAGTTCCTCGTGAAGGTGTCGCACCTTCATCATTTTGGCAGTGATGGTTTGGCTACACTTCTAAGGGTGTCACGTCATCACCTCGCCATGTGGTGCTTTGAAAGAGAATATGGTTCGATTACAGTTCCCTGAATTCTTATAAAAACGCCAAGCTACAAAATGTATTTATATCAAAGAGCTCCTTTCTGGCTACTGTTTTACACCCAATAAGGTGAAAGCGACGTTTGTGGAAAAAGGGTACGAATTTTTTCTTTATAGTTCATCGAAGATGATTTAGACGAAGAAATGGAGGTGACCAAAACTAAATTTTCTGCTTCTGGGTTCTCACTGTTTTGCTAGATGCTTCTCATGATTTGCGCTTCTACAGCGAGATAATGAATGCCTGCCATTTCTGTTTGATAATCTCGAGCATCATGTTGTTCTTGAAATCACTTCAGGGTGAGGCCCTGTCCTATGTAGAGCTCTAACTTTTTGTTTTGTTTTTTTCTTCAAATTATCCTTGGTGGCCTCCTCATGTCCTCCCAGTTCCACCCCGACTCCTGTGGAGCTGGTGTTCTCTAATGTGGCGTCCACAATACGTCTCACACAAAACGCAAGAAAACCATGAGGTCCGTCCCTGCAATCTCCTCCAGCCGCAGCTGATGAACCCCAAGCACTCTGAGGCGTGCTGCAGCCAGCCCCTGACACGTACACAGTACATGCTCATTCTTGGCTACATATCATCCGTGTACTACCTCTCTCCAGGCTGAGGAGCTCTCTCGTTTGCTGCCTGGAGAGTCTGATAAACAACCTTGACTGGCATTGGCCAGGCACATCCTGCCATTAGGCAGCCCTGCAATTCTCCTCCCACGTACCAACCTCCTTGATCAAGTGACTCTTGGTGGTCCCTACGAAGGGCTCAGGCCCCATTGGAGGAAGCGCACAGATGATTTTCTCCCCAGTTTATCGTTCCCTTCTATTCCTGTATGACCTGGCACCCAACACAGTGTTAATGTGTTTTCCTTTGCCAAGGTCTACAGGCCAGTCAGGCGTTACCAAACCATAGGAATTATAGGAAGCCAGGGCCTTAAGTGCAGCATGACTATCAGACATAAGGTATAATATGTCTTTTCCGCTTCACGCCCCTACGTAGAAGGTGCACACACTCTGTCACAGCGAAGAGCTCTGCTTGGAAAACTGCCTGCACCCTGTGGTATTGCTCTTCGGATCCCTGGCTCATACACGCCCGCACCTGTTAGGCCACCACTCACTGATCCGTCTGTATAATATACCATGGCTCCAGCCTCAAGAGAGGGACCACCCCCTTTCCACAGGGCCTTCCATGGATTCGTACCCCCCAGGGAAGCTCGAAGTTAAACTTCGTCTGTATCGAGTCCCTGAGCTACAGAGCAGGCCCCTCCGCACGCACCTTATGCAATACCAAGTGGTGCGGCTCCTTTCTCCCCCGCCTGACAAGACCCAATTCCAGCATACGGTGCAAGATCCAGCAAGACCTCTAGCACAGCCCTGGGGGCTGTCTGCATACAACGCTTCACAGCTATGCAGGCCCTGCGCTGCAGTTTACTCAACTGCTGTTGTCTCTGTCCTTGTCTATCATACCAGGGCACCATAAATGACCACAGGCCTAACAATTGCCCTATACATCTACAGGACCTCTAACGTTAGTGGCAGGGCTTGAAAACCGACATTTCAGAGTAGCAGAATAGCGCAACCCTAACAGTTACGCCAATTTTTACTTTCCGCTACCCGAAGGGAAGGAAAGTATAGTAATCGGCCCAAAAAAAAATTTGGGTTTTCTTCAGATCTTTACGTTTCAGACCCTACTGAGTCTAAAAAACCTAATTTCGGCGCGTGGTCCGTGTGTATGTGTGTGTGTCTCACACCTGAAGAGGTGGACAGCAAAGTGGACATATTTACCACAGCACTGCACTCTGCTGGGCTCTCTGTACTTGGCCAACAGAAGCACAGGGCGATCAAAGTCCCATGGTGGACTGAGGAACTAAATCCCCTCAAGCAAAGTGCAAATAGAGCCAGAAGGATGTACCAAAACACTCGTGACCCTGATGCCAGAGCAACACTCCGAACTGCCTTCATCCAAGAAAAGAAGGCCTTCCACCGCGCCATCAAACGAGCCAAACGGCAAGGCTGGCGAAATTTTGTGGAAGCGGAGAGCTCTGAGAACCCCTGGGGCAGACACTACAAGTCCTCCATAGGAAAAGCAAATGTAGAGCAGGTCCTAGCTGCGATGAGTCAGGCTGGGCCTGCAGTATGGAACGTTCACTGGAAACCCTCCTTGTGAAGGCGTTCCCAAATGACCAAGTAGCTAGAGACACTGAAGCCCAGAGGGCAGCAAGGGAGCTGACCATGGACCCTCCGAACGAGCCCGACATCCCATTGTGGACAACAGGCGACCTCGGCAGGGCTCTTGCGACCTTAAAGCCCAACAAATCTCCTGGGCCAGATAAAATAGAAAGCAATATGCTAAGGAAGGCTGAGCGGACAATCTCAAGCGGTCTCCTTAATTTATTTAATGACTGTCTGCAGGTCGGACAGTTCCCCACTCAGTGGAAGTCTGCGCGCGTTGTCACTCTTCAAAAGGGAGGCGACCGCAATCAGTCGGACCCGCGATCATGGAGACCACTCAGCCTTCTTTCCATATTAGGCAAAACACTAGAAATCTTGATGTTGCAGTCCCTCGAAGGAGTCTTTGGCCGCAATCTCACAGGCAGGCAATACGGGTGTACCAAAGGAAGGTCCACGCAGGATGTCATTGTCGAGATCCGGCGTGTTTCCCTGCTGGCACCGGCTAAGTACGTCGTAGCAGTTCTGATTGACATCAGAGGAGCGTTTGACAACCTTTGGTGGCCAGCGCTCCTTAATGAGCTCAAAGGTAGGGGAATCCCCCGCAACCTGTACTCGCTCGTCAGAAGTTACCTGACAGACAGAACTGCTACGATCGAAAGTAGGCATGTCTCCGTCCGGAGAAAGATTGAGAAGGGGTGCCCACAGGGCTCGGTCCTAGGACCAGCACTCTGGAATGCCTTCTTCGAAGGTCTTCTCAGGAAACTCATGGAGACTGACTGCGAGCCGTACGCCTATGTGGATGACTTGACTGTGCTGATCTTTGCAGAGTCAGTCCGCCAAATTGAAGAAAAAACCCACCACGTGCTCCGCACTGTCAACCAATGGTGCGAGCATGTCAAGATGCAGGTGGCTGAGGAAAAACCCAGCTAATCCTCTTGAAGGGGAAAGTGAATAATCCACCCACAATACGCTTTGGCGGCCACAGGCTCCTTCTTGAAAAGCACGTCAAGTATTTAGGAGTGAATATAAGTGAGAGGTGGGGTTTCAACCAACACCTCCAGTCCCTTAAAGGCACTACCATTGCAAGGTTTGCCTCACTGCGTGCCATTACTAAGGCCACTTGGGGTGTGTGTTACCATGGCACCATCTGCAGGGGCCGGCCTCTTGCGTATTAGCGAAACCGCAACTTCTATGACTGATATAACCCTCGTCGAGGGTTAAGGTACAGTCATCAAATAAAGAAACAGATCTGTGTGTGTGTCTGTAGTTCGATTTGCGGGAGAACGGCTGATCCGATTGAGCTGGTTGTTTTTTTGTTTTGTTCGTTATTTTTTGTAGACACCAAAATAAGGTTATGGACGATTTCGGCCGATGGGAAGGGGGTGGGGGACGAAAATGTACCAAAAACTAGGGTTTTTCGCATTTTTCTCGAAAACGGCTCTAACGATTTTGATTAAACTTTCAAATTATCTTCTCCTAATCAATACCTAACTTTTCTTCTCCATAAATATCTCCATGAAAATACGGTGAACGGAGATATGGGCCCCTGAAGCAAAAATAGGTTTTTTACGCTTTTTGGCAAAACGGCTCCAGCGATTTTCACCAAACTCACAGGATGTTTTTGAATAGTTAATACCTACATATTCTTTCCAATAAATGTTCCTGTCGCGGTCCATTGAACAGAGATAAAAATCAAAATGTGTCGAAAATAACGTTTTTTCTAACATTTCCGTAAATTTCAGGGTAAATTTTTCACCAGATGTGATAAATCTTAATGGAGTGTCTTTAAGTCACCCATAGCCACATTTCGTTATCCATAATTATTTCTGCATATATATGTGGAACGGAGATATAAGCCAAGTTAACTCAGAAAAGGAGATTTGTCGAATATTAATTTATCGGTATTCCAATTTTCTCAAAAACGGCTCTAACGATTTTGATCAAACTTTCGGAGTACTCTCAGCTAACTAGTCCCTACACTTTGTTCTCCGTAAATGTTCCTGTAATAATGCGTTAAACGAAGATATAGCGCCCGCAAATGTAGGTGGTGTTCGAAATTACGGGGGTGGCGGAAAGTTGTGTGTTGCTACGCACCAGATATTTAGTTTCAACATTCAGCATCAGAAAGGAGCGTGGGTTTCTCATTAGTGGTTGCTTCGGGTCCTCAAGTCAGCAATTTAATAGGAGGCACATTACAACCAGGTTAATAGGAGTGTGCAAATTTCGCTTTGAACCACACCACTGTTTATCCAATACAACAAGGAATGAGATATGGAGACTAGGAAACTTGTTGATATCAAACGTGAGGCTCATAACGAGAAAGTCCAAACTGTGCCTATTGTTTGAGAGGATCCCCATGCATCTCTTGACTGCCTGGTTATCTCGTTGCCGATGCACCAATTTGTCTCCTCTCCCTATCCACTAATTTCTAGAAGCTGTAGTTATATTTCCCCTAGGCTTTAGATAGTCCTACTAAAGAACCTTCTTGACATAGTTATTCAGTTTCAGCGCTGTAACTCCCTAAGCAGATTCATAACACCATAAATCCACTAAGGATAAATAAGTGTATATGTAGAACTCTGCCCCAGAATCCCGGGAAAATTTGGTGAGACTGTAAATAAGTTAGAAATATTATCTGCCGATGATATATCGATCTTGAATCAATTCCAAATCTAGATGCGGATAGAACCAGCCTTTAGCTTATTAATGGAATTCAGCTTACAACTGGTTGAGTCACAATACTGATAATCCGTTGGTTAAGTGAGTATTTTCGGGTCGAAACTTTACCCTTCAAGACTGGATAGCTCATTACACCTATTCTATCTTAGCAATAGTTTCACTTGCGTGACTCGATATGAACGTTTGACCTTCTACAGGTCGTAATCTGGTAAGTAACCCGAACAGTCTCTTACCAACCAGACACAACCATTTTGTTGTTATTAGTTAGTTGTTTGTAGCTTCTCGTAGATATTGAAGTAGATATTGTTATTTCGTCTTTAGTTTTCAAAACCTAGAATTTTTGTTGGAATTCGTCAGCATCCAATTGAATAGAATTGAATCCGAATTCATACTTGGTACGTTACTAAGATTAAGCCTAAATAGACAAAATTAGGGGGAATGAATAAGGTTAACTATAGTGAGTTGACATTAATGATGTCATCACTGCCTGACTGTTTTTCATGGAAATGTCATACAGCAAGATACGATTACTCGCTGACTTAAAGCTAGTATGTCAACTCATGGAAGTATATGTAAGGAGGTGGTAAAACAGCAAAACAACCCCGCGAGTGGCCTCTGATGTATGAAGATCTCTTTCCAACCCAAGGCCTGTTCTAATCTGTGAGCCAGACAGGCTGCTGGAAGCTCTCAATGCTTGTGCTTTGAAAGCGTATTAGAGCAGCCACACAGGGGCCGCTGAATCCCTATTTGTAATGCTTGGGTCTAATGATCCCGACGCCAAGGAAATTGTGTCCAGATGCCTGAAACTGTGGTCACATTGCCTCAAACTATGTCTCCTTGCGAGCAACACGACGAGCTTAACGTGATGACTATTTTACATATTTACAGGATACTGAAATCGAGATCAGTTCGTTCTGTTCGTTCGCTGAGTAACAAAAAAAATGAGTAAACTCTACGTCGGGAATTTGCCACACATCGTGACGGAGTCGGATCTTCACTTGCTATTTTTCGACTGCGGGATCACAATGTCAGGAGTGCTCATCAAGAAAGGAGGCTACGCTTTTGTGGATTGCTACAAACAGTCGTTAGCTGACAGGGCAATTGACAAACTGAATGGTGAGTAATCGCATCTGCAATTTGGTATGCACACGTTGGTTATTATCATGAATGTGGTTATTGATCAGCTTCTCGCGCAAAACGATCCTTGAGGAACGCTGTATTACTTACGTGCCAAAAGAAACATGTCTGCCCCTAAAAACCTTCAGAAAATCATTTACAAATTTACATAAAGAAAGAATTGCATTTAAAGAATGCATAGCTCTATTCATCATATACGTAACAGGCCTTATTGATTGCCTTCAATTATCGAAAAAGAGATCGCGGCTCACATCTCCTCAGGCAGGGCCAATCCGACTCTCCAATGCATTCATCTCTAGGTTATTTGATAGTTTCCGTTTGTTTGAGAACCTCATCCAGAGTTTGGGACACATCCTGACACATGGGTCGTTTGGGCCTAGAATAGTAATTACACTCATTCTTAAAATGCTTTTAAAAAAGTGTAAATACACAAATGAAGATTCTATAAAAACCATTTGAACGTTTTTTGTGACTTATCACATAACCGTCTTTAACACCATGTAAATTCACCCAAATTCACGCCATCCATGTCGATATATCTGGGTTTGTCACTTTTGTCAGTTCTGTTTCCACGGGAATGATAGTTGGGGTTAGCGTGAGCAGAGAGATTGTTGAAGTGTGTCTGCCGGAGATCCTTAGTGTTCTACATCAGTGAGGTGAAACAACTCCCTGTGCCGTGAATTCCAAGTGTAATCTCTGGCTATCCACCCGCTATAAAATTACTTCTACGCACCAGTTGTCTAAGGGACTCTTTGCAGTAACTGTCGCTTTGTTAAAAAACTACATGAAACGGTTCAGGGCTTGATTGGAGGCAGGCCAGAGCGGACAGGTCTATCGACTCATCCGACGACAACTGTAGTGTAGAAACTTAACAATGGAGCGGAACGTGAGCTTTTTCAAGACGTGCTGGATAGGGAGTATTTAACTGGGAATAAGTGGAGCCACGTTGAAGTCGCTATATTTTGTAAAGATGTGGTTCATCCAGTTGGTTCTCGAAGGTTGAGGCAATACTCGTGCGAATTCCCCGTAACTCCTAATTTCACTAGTTCCCACTCATCCATTCAGGCCATAGCCCAGAAAGTTCCTTGTTCACTCCACGCGCACTCAATGGCCACCTCGAAAGGTAGCATAGTTGGCAAGTAGACCAGTTCCCATACTACGAAGGCAATCAGAAAAGGCTATGTGGCTAACTTTACCATAGGCTTCGACAACGTCAACCATGTGGAAAGAAACCACCCTGGCGATGACACAGGCCAGTTAGAGACGAGATACGTGTTCTTTATGGTACTATCTGGTAGAACTCAGATATCAGAGAATTCGGTTCGTAGCTTCTTCCTAGCTCAAAGGCAAGGACAGTTTGAGTCTGCAATAGTTCGCCAGAAGATTTTCTCATGGAAGCAGGAGTTTGAGATTAGCAACTTGAAGGCCATCAGGCCAAGCTAACGTGGCCCTTGAGAACTGGGAAAGTTCATACACCAGCCAAGGATTCTCTGGCAGCAGAAGGGGGCGCCAAGCGTTCATTATATTTTCCCAAAACACCAAAAACTCCGGATTTCGCCATCCCCTGTACCAGTAATGCCTCCAATTAGACACCTTCTTCAAACAACCCAACAAGCTGGTGCTCCGCCTGTTCTATTTGTTTAGCCGGTCTTCAAGTAACCTTCGACGACAAGGGTGTTGATGAAAACCGTTCTTCTCAATCTTTGCTACTTTTATTTATCACCCTTTGTTTGAGCGCAATTTTCTCTTCTGCATGGGCGTACAGCATTTTCATTATTTTTTTGTGGAATCTTCGAAAGCTCATTGTGGCCATTTCTAAAAGTACTTCTTTGTGGAACCGAATAGGATTTCAAAAGTTGTTGATTTCTCCCATTTGAACTCGCTCCTCTTGATCAGAATTTTGGCGTTTTTGCTCAGTGTGGACTTCCATTAGACTCTGCGAGTTGAGAGGCTATGAAGTGTGATTGAAGTTGTCTAGCAGCAAGAGTCCTTTTACAAGGAAATTATGGTCCATTACCGATAATGAGATTCATTGGGGTTCCATGACGATTGAAGTATTTTAAGCCCATTCACTATTTCGGTAGCGTTGACTAACGATAGAACGAATGAGATACATATTAGTGTCGAGCGAACGTTTCTTGACAGCTCTTCGTGCTTCTTTTTCTTTACATTTTTCTTGCACCATACTCCGTGTCAGACGTGGTCAGCGCTACAACCTTGTTTTTATCTGAATTCGCATTGAAAGCTCTTAACGCTTCAATATGTGCTGGTATATTTGATTGTCAGTGAGCGTATGCCACATTTCTAGTGACTACTTGGACAAATAGAGCAGGTGGGGTAAAAGAAACACTGCGGACTGTTTGGCGGACCCTACCCTTAGATGATGAAAATATCAGCAACCTGAATTCAGACGGCACCGTGATGTTTGACAAGGTCCCCATAAGCAGGCACATCTTGCAGCATAACGTTACAATCCTTATCATCTTATGAATAGCAGGAGGTAGACAACCATCAGCTTGAAAGCGAGAATACTGTTTCTCCCAACTTCACAAGGAACTCGTGTGAATAGTAATAGTCCAGAGCCTTACAATAATGGGGCTGTGACGTAGGTCGCAGGTCCACATGACTACGTGACTCGCATCAGGGGGCAGTAGAACTTCCTTGGGGAGGGGGTGGTGAAGGGCTAGTTCCGGAGAGTGAAAGGTTGGCTCATCCAAAGATAAGTCCTGCGCCGTCCTGCGCCTTCCCGTTTTCTATGAAACATATGAATGTCATGTTACAGACACAACACCATGAGTATGAGTAATTAGTTCACGAAGCTGTTGATGTCGATTGATAACTGCACGTTGAACACTGTATTGTACTTGAGTGCTTAGGGAGATCTGTTTGAGCATGTCAGTAACCAGAACGCTAGTTAGTAGTCATCAAAACGTCGAACACTTTTCGATGCACTCAGTTACTGTGGCTTCGCCGATATGGCCATTGATGTAAATAGACGTCACGTGTTGTAATTGTTGTCCACACAGTCAACTAACGCAATTCTAGGGCTACTTGGGATAGGAAATAAATAAACAGGGCTCGTAATCAACGCGCTGGTATTGTGAGGGGGGAACCTTACAGCGCGACCTGAGGGAGGCACGCTGCCATCGGTGGAGTCCCGGTTGAGTTCTGCGTCGAACCGCCAGGAGCGCCCTGGCGGATGGAAGGGGAAGAAGCTCTTCCCACCCGCTGTAGCCTGAGAAGTCGAATGCATCTTCCACCAGACCCCCTTCCCCTCGCACCTCGCCTATCAGGAGTGCACTTTTGAATGCGCCCGAACCCCTCACCGGATGCGCTCGACCGATAAGTCGGGAGGGGTACATTAATAATTCGGGAGCCGAGGGGTTGAAGCTGTCCTTTGGTCCCAACGCTGATTAGGCTTTCAGAATCCGGCAGGAGCTCTCGTTTTATCTCACCTCCCCGCCGACGCTCACCCGGATTTTTCTCCCCTTTCACCCAACCCCCCTTCAATGCGCTCGCACCGCCCCCGACACGCGCGGCCTGATCATCTTGCTTCACCTGAATTCCCCACTACCACACACACAATGGCGATAAATAAAACATTCCCTTTTTTATGTATTCATCGGGAGACGGGCAATGGGCAGTTGTTACTGAAATGTACAGCAACGAACCATTCCAGTTCCAGTTAATGGCAGAAGCTGACGTATTAAACAAGAAATATTGTAAATCAGCAACCAAGCCACTGAAGTCATTCACTCTGGGAAGTCAGGAGCATAATATTTGATGCATTTGTACAACACATAACTGGACAATACAACAGAAGGGTTACTATTTTTTTGAACCTTAGCTTACACTTACCCTGTAGCTCTTGGCATGCTGTGCTAACTCAATAATCTGGAATTCTGACAATTTCTGGAACTGTTCCTAATCATTTTATACTCGTTAATAAACGCGCATCTCATTGGTTCTTAATTGGACTACCACCTTGATTTTTCGGAGTGTGTTAGTATCATATGAGCGGAATCTATAAAGAAAATACTGTGCTAAAATCGATGTTCGTCGATACTTTTGACAACTTATTGTGCTGCTCTTGCCATCTTCTCACCGGTGAGAACTCTATAGAACTATCGAGTTATTTGTAGCCGCCGATATAAAAAAGTTACTCAAACCTTAGAGCCGCTTTTGAAAATAAAATTTTGGTGATTTGATTACCATGATATCTATAGGTAGTTTGGAATGGATTTTGCTCATACCGATATTTTGACGTCTCAAGTGACCTGCAGGATAAACACAATTTCAAGTGATTTGGTTTGGAATTTGGGAACGGCCCTACAGGTTGGGGATTAGGTGTCAGGGGATGAGGCACTAAGGACGTGGCGTTCGTTAGGGGAACCCTATCTCTCATACTCTTTAATCTTGTTATTGATACTGCGATGGGTAAGCTGCCTCAGGAAGTAAGGTTGCGAAGGTAGCTTCCCCGTTTTTTGCAAAGAAGTTTGCTAACCAACATGTGACAAAACGTATGACAAAAAAACGTGGTCACAGTTGATCTGTTCCTTTAAAACTTACCACCCAAGTAAACGGTTAAATCAGGTGGAAAACTCGATTAAGAACTCCAGCTACTTGGTGCGGTTTTCCTTGGGCCATACCTGCTAGCTGCAGCGCATGGGGAACAGCTCTCTACCAGGGGACTGGCTAAATTACCGGCTGTACCTCAACGTTTGGTTGGTTTGGAGTTGTCGGCGGAATCAGTCTTCTATTCTTCGCTCATGCTCTGCTCCATTAGCAGCCGCGTTCCAATCACTCGTTTTCCCTACTGTAGTGTGAGCAGTTTTCACCAAGTCTTCACACGATTTCAGTGAGGACGTTCGTGATTCGTCCAGTGCCATGTGATTCCATCTTCGGGGGTGACTCGCGCCGGTTTCATTTTTCGCGTTCAGCAAGTTATATCCGAAGTCTTACAGTTATCCAATGAATTTGAAACTTACCGCAGAAAAGGCGACGCGCTGCCTCCAGCGGGAAGTCAGGTGCTGTCGGTGAGAGCTTCTCGTGCTCATGCTACTCGAGTTAAGTTATACATACTTCTGATGTGAGGTTCTTCGTCGGTCGTCAAGTTTCAGCGTTGCAAAATTTACTGATTTAAAGTAACATTTCGCTAACACGTTATCGACGTGTATTAGGTTGTTCAATGAATGACAATAATAACGCAAAAAGGGAAGTGCTTCTTCGGCATGTTGATGGAATGATTCACATCGATCATCTTGTGACCGCTGTCTTCTTCGAGAAATGTTACTATACTCGTACACCTTTCCAAGAAAAATAATGCACAAACTGGGCTTGAAGTTAGAAGAAACGGGAGAACTCAGCTGAAGGTGTGAGTACGGGTGCGGCATGTATGCAGATGTAGCTCGATTCCAGCGCCGTGTACCAAATGTTGGTTGCAGTGAAGTGCCTCCTGCAGGGCAATTAGTGTCTTGAACACAAAACGGAAAAGAGGGCTAGATCGATCGATTGTACCCTTGCAGCGGGACTGACGAGCTTCTTGTTGAAGAGCATAACCTCAGTTGAGGGCAAGCGCTCTTGAGGGAAGTTTCCAAGATACGTAATTGCCTAAACGCTAACTAATTGAATGAAAACGCTGGGGGAGTTGTACTACTGTGCGAAAACTGCAAGAATGTAGAGTTCATAGAATTGAATATCATCCTAATCAATCACGTCATTTATTGGACAATCGAGGGAAGAAATCGACAAGGTTACCTGGCATAATTACACGCGCCTTGTAGCGTTGGGCGATACGAGCGGTAACTTAGACTTCATACGAGACTTAGTTATACTGAGCCTCACTTGAAGATGTTAACTGAAAGAGGATTGGTATAATGTGTAACTGGTTTTACGCCCACTCAAGGGAACAGCTAGTTGCATAAATCATACGTTTTACCGTCAGCCACTCCAAACAAACCTATGTCAACCATAAAGGATTGCATCTCCACGATTTTGAAACCGGCACAGTTGAAATGGAAATGACGTTCTTCCAGGAAACGGAAGAGATTGACTATCGAGGGAAAACGACGATTAATAATACCACACGTGCGACTACTGCCAAACACTTCGAAATGATACTGTTGTGTATCCTGAAAGAGTGTACGAACATGGTTTGGAACTAATGATAACACGAAATTGAAGCAGTGAATGACAGCTCGCTTATTCAAATTCTGTAAGAAGAAAAGGACAAATTAAATCAACGAGTATTCAGCAAAGTTTCAAACTCATCGACGAGAACGCCTGATTTGAAAATACGCTGGTTGATCAACAAGTTAAAAATGGTTACTGCAAGCCGCCAGTCCAAGACACAGGCCTGAATATAAAAAGATGATTCAGATGAAGTGATTAATCGAAGTTCGTCGGGTCTGGAGAAAGTACTATTTCTATTATCAATGTCAAGGAAAGACTGAGGTGGACTGAGGGTTGACAATGCGGTGGCTATCACTTTCAAAGCTTATTTGAAGGGAGTTAGTGTTATTTAATAAAGTTTCCTAAGGCCATTCCTGATACTCTACATATGAGCGTATTAACCGTACCTCTCGATGGCCACAGTAAATAAACAATAGATGTTCCTCCTTCCCCATTGTTTGCTGGAATTAAGCGCTCGTTTTTTTGTCTCATTTGCCGTTTGCTTCCGTTTCGTAATCAACGGCTCTCATCCCTCACTTCTGGAGGCCTTCTCGTTTTCTGAATACGCAGATTATTCCCAACGTTTTACTTTTCCTTTCTTTTTCAAACGGATTTCATTCCCTTAACAAAAGACCACCTCAATCCACCAGAAGGAAATGAAAGAAAAGAGGAGATTGTAAAATGCCTTCTTTGGCTAGCACGAGGAACGAGGAAGATTGCAACGCGCCTGGAGGTTGGCCATGATGAAAAACATTTTTCTTCTTTTTTTAATAGCTGAGGGTGCTGTCATTTTGGTCATTTCTTCTGGAGAATCTCTGCCATGAAGATTACCGAACGAGAATGTGAGTAAGTAAGATGCTCTCGAAAGGGAGTATGTACCGCGCAGTTGGTTCCATCGGAGGTCCTGATATAGACAAGTCTATTTCCTTATTAATATGACTGTTCCCCAACGCTCGGAGAGAATTATATCAGTCGACTGTCGTGGATGTAACGGTTTTCCAATCATGCAAGAGCCTGGCGACTCGCTCAGCATCAACAAAACCCAGACCAGAGGCATGGCGGGTTTGGTCGTTTTGCCAGTATCCTGACGCTGGGAGGTTTGGCTGCTCTTCCAACAACAGTCGGTCACTGTTGTAGAAACTAGAGTGGAGCAGCACGTGATTGCTTGTTTCATCTGCAGTGGGAACACAAGAAATGCAGGATAGAGAGTGTTTGAAAGAAAAGAAGTGGAGCTGCGCCATGTCCTTTAAGCAACTGGATCGTCCAGTGGTCTGCCTCAAACCACTTTCTCCAAAGACGTTCACGGGTGTTGAAAAAACTTATACGAGGATTCCCATCGCGCTTGCCATTAATCGAATGCCAACTCATCTAATGTGTCAAGTTTTTGTTCAATACAGAGGTCTAAGCGGAGTTCTGCCCAGAGTGAGGGAGCTCCCAGTTCACTCTTCACCTGTCCGTCAACTGATCCTTGGAGTGCTTCAGTGGATGCTGTTTTATAGGCCTTGGTGAACCATAGGAGCGCAGGTCTCTGGAATTGTGCCAGTACTCTCTCCTGTGATTGTGAGTTTGCTTTCCTAGACAATGGGGCAGTAGCCAATCACCGCAGGTAGTCGGCCATGTAGTTGGAATCATGTTATGGTAACACACTCCCCAAGTGGCCTTACTAATTGCTCGCAGCGAGGCAATCCTTGCGATGGTCTCTTCTTTGAGAGACTGGAGCCGTTGACTGAAGCTCCACCTTTCACCTATATTCACTCCTAAATACTTGACGTGCTTTTCAAGAAGGAGCCTGTGGCCGCCAAATCGTATTTTTGGTTGGTATTTACTTTTCCCTTTAAGAGGATTAACTTAGTTTTTCCCCGGCCACCTGTGGCTTGACATGCTCACACAGCTAGGTGACGATTTGGAGCACATGGTGGGTTGTTGCTTTGATTTGACGGACGCACAGATCCCATAGGCGTACAGCTTGCAGTCAGTCTTCATGTGCCTCGTGAGAAGACATTCGAAGTCCCAGAGTGTTGGTCCGAGGACTGAGCCTGTGCTCTCAATGGTTCTCTGGACGGAGACGTGCCAGCATTCGATCGTAGCAGTTCTATCTGTCAGGTAACTTCTGACAAGCGAGTATATGTTACGATGCATTCCCCTGCCTAGTCTGATTGAGGAGCGCTGGCCACCAAAGGTTGTCAAACTTCTGATGTCATTCAGAACTGCTACGAAGTACTTAGCGGGTACCTCGAGGAGAGCATTGTGTATTTCTACAATGACATCTTGCTTGGACTCCTTTAGTACCCCCATATGATCTGCCTGTGAGTCTGAGGCCAAAGACTCTATTGAGGGACTGCAACATCAAGATCTCTTAAGCTTTGCCTAATACAGAAAGAAGGTTGGGCAGTCCCTCGATCGTGGTGAGGAACTATCCGACCTGCAGACAGTCATTAAATAAATTAAGGATGTCGCTGGAGATAGCGTTTCTTAGCATATTGCTTTCTATCTTCTCTCGTCCGTGAGATTTGTTGGATATTAAAGCAATAGGGTTATGTCCGCCAGAAGGCAAATTATTAAAGTTTACGTATCTGTTAGGTGAGTCCGTCTCCTCTGGCTGGTGTGTTGCTGGTGGCAAGCGCTTTCGATGTAAAGACATCATCGTCTGGCCGTTAAGTCAGTACTGGAGTCAGTCAGTTGGTCGTGGTCTTTATATATGAAAGGCAGGTAAAGCGGGATGATGGAGGGTCGGGGATCATAAATGAACAAATCAACACAAAATGCGACACCATATTCACACCACTCAAAACATTACACAAACGAAAACAACCAACTGACGGATTTACAGACCACCCTACAGAAAAAAGACGGAAATTCCACAATTGACAGATCATTCAAGACGTTCCATTCACCTTAGGGGTTTCCCCTGAGGTACATGACCTCCTCTCCCCGACCCTCCATCATCCCGTTTTACCTGCCTTTCATATATAAAGACCACGACCAACTGACTGACTCCAGTACTGACTTAACGGCCAGACGATGATGTCTTTACATCGAAAGCGCTTGCCACCAGCAACACACCAGCCAGAGGAGACGGACTCACCTAACAGATACGTAAACTTTAATAGATTTGTTGGACTTTAAGGTCGCAAGGGCCGTGCTGAGGTCGCCTGTTGTCCACAATGGGATATTTGGCTCGCCCATTATCGACTCCCTTGCCACCCTTTGGGTATCTGTATCTGCTGAACGCCTTCTCAAGAAGGTTTTCTAACGAACTTTCGATGCTACGGGCCCAAGATGAATCACTCTGCAGCTAATACTTGGTCTATGTTCGCTTTTCCAATGGAGAAATTGTAATGCTTATCTGAGGGGTTCTCAGACCTCTCTGCTTCCGCAGCCTTGATGTATGACTCGTTTAATGACTCAGTGGAAGGCCTTCTTCTGTTGGTTGCCTTGACATCAGGATCACGAGTCTGCTGGTACATCCTTCTGGCTTTATCAACACTCTGCTTAAAGTATTATTGCTTACAAGCGCGCTTAATGCTTCAACGTACGGCCTGAAATGCTGAAATACGTTCGTCGTCCCGTGGAGTTTCAGATCTCGTTGATGTCCTCAATTCTGTTTTCCTGACCACGACACATCCTTCATCGCATAGTGTGGGTACAAGGCAAGGTAAGTAATGCAGATTACCAACGGGGGTTTACAATTGGAAGCTCATAAATGAAAATGGAACTTTATCTCGCGGCTCGTGTGTATTTGTAGTAGAGGGTTCGAGTTTCATTGAAAAGAGCGGAGAGGGGACGAAGCGTCTGAGGGAAATCCGGCGCGCGACCGATCGTGTCCATTGAAACCCTCTCAATGGTTATTTGTGCGAGGTATTGTACTGAGGAGGTGGGCAGAGGCCGAAAGGGGGCACCCACGTCAATTGAAGGCGTAAGGCTCTTTATGGAGAGGGAGGTTGCTGGAGAAAGCCTGGAGATGACGAGACGAGGGGTTGTTTGAACGTCTTCTTTTAAGCTCTTTTATTTTCTTAGAAGCACAATACAAGACGACCAAAGCCAATTCAGGCTCGTCCTCGTGTAGCTTTGTTCAACCAGCCCGCCGGCATTGGAAGTGAAAAAAATCGGGTTTTGCGGGAAGAGGACCAGACTCAAGAGTATCAAAAACCAATGAATGCTTAACTAAACTCTTCAGAACCCAGCTACCCTTTCAATCGTTTCGTGTTCCTGTGACAATGGGTGAGGACTGACACATAACTATAGTCTAGAACTAACTTGTCCCAGTGCGTCAGGAAGTTATTAACTGTGAACTGCTATTTACTGTTTACAGAGTCTTTTTTGAGGGTAAGTGGAAGGTTAACGACGAGGTTCGTCATCGATCTGTCCCTCACATTCGTTCAATTCTCTAAAACATGAAGAACTAATTGCACATAGCCAGGCGTATACACGTGTATATAACATATTCTCATGTCATTTCAATTATTTTGTCGGGAACCATTAAACAGGGCTTCACAATAGTCCGTGCAAAGAATATAGAACTGCATGAAGCATCGACAATAAGTACAGGCCTTTTGTAGCTTTGGCGTGCTAAAGGCCACAGGTAAACATTAACAGAAGCGTATCAGACACAGTACCCGATGGGGCCTAGATGCATTACCACAGGATCGCTCAGAATGCAAAGGGCGTGCTAATAAAAGTCTAATGAACACAGTGCTTCAAGAAAATTGTGACAGCATTGGACTTCTGAAAGATATTTTATAGGCCCTTGGGCTTGGGTGAGGTGCTGTGTGCTGGAATCCGCTGCCTGGTCCATTGCGTCCCACTCCTCTTGCCACCTCCTGACACTGGTTGTGGTGAATGTTCCCCTACTTTCCTACTCTTCTGGCAGCCGTCCTCAGTTGCACTCTTGATGGTTGCCTTCCTCTCGTTTGCCGGGAGATGGCATAATGCTGGCTACCAGCAATACTTTTGGGAGGTAGTGCAGTATCTGAAAACAATGAGGAAGACGCGCCTCCTCTACTCCTGCGCGGTAGGCAAAGCTCAGCGTGTCGGGCCTTACCTCTGCCCCATAATCACGTCCAATGGCTACAATGCCGCCTAAAGCTGTGGTGCTATATTCAGTCCTTTCACGATACAAACATCTTCGTTTCTTCCCTCCCTATATCACAAAATGGCAGTACATAATGAAATTATTCTAAAAAGTAAAATGCGTAATCCCAGCTCAAATTAATTTCGTTGCAGGAGTAGTATTTTTGGGAGCGCAACTTATCGTCGAGCCATCATTGGCTGCTGCACAGAGGAAAATGTGAGTCCTAAAACTACTTTATGTCTTCGCAACCTGTTTATCCTTACTATTGACTCTACGTTTTCAAATTATAGCGTTTTTTTTAATTTCCCGAGGCAATGAGTTGTTTCCCCTCAATCCTTCTCGAATCGCATCCTTAATTACGACATCTCTCCAAGTTCTTTTTAAATGGTTCCTCTGTTAGGTTTTTCTGTTACAGTTGAGCAGCGCGCATTATACTGGCAGCATTACCAACAAAACTAGTGTTATCTGTACTTCCAGCAAGCAGGGCAAATAAAGAGATTCAGGAACAAGAGTTTCGTGAGGCTGACCTAGCATGGCGAATCAGCATGCTGCAACCTCCCTCAATCGCAACGTTAGCCGTGACTCGGGAGGATGATTTTGTTTAGCTTCAATTTTATGGGGATCTCTCCTTCAAGTACTGCTGCCTGGATAGTGTATCATGAAGCTAGAACATTTTTACGCGCTACAGGTTCAAAGCCTTAATTGAATGGAACTGGCTGAGATTATAATTTCAGATGAATACCACTTATACTGGAGGTCAAATGAGTGATCCTTTACGTAAAGATAAGATTACCGTCCACTGCCGTGTATTTAAAGTATCACAAGGTGTCAACAACTTACCCTGCAAATCCGAAGACTGAACTTAGACCTACTGTATTACCGTCCAGTACCATAGCTTCCATAAACACTAGTAACCTCGCCGGAATCTTGGAAGATCCACTATTAGCGTGTGTTTAATTACGTTACCGTTAAAATGTGATATCCTTTATTGTTTTTTTGTCACTTCAGAATTAAGTATGAAGGTGCACTTTTACAACAAAAATTAACCAACGAAGGAAGTGTCTTTGGCCCACTTCTGTCCCTTCCACAAGCATCTCTCAAACATCGGTATGAATACATAGCACGTTGGCAATTGGGGAAACCAACACAGCATCAAATACTATACTTAGTCGGTCAACCTCGGAAATTTTCCTGTAAACAGCGAGACCGAGGATCAGAACGAATGAGTCTAAATCGGTTCACGTCGACTTTCCTAACAAACGTATCGAATACGCGCTTATTTTTGTTAATTACGAAATGGTACCTCGTGCCAATGTAGCTCAGTATGACGCTTGACGCTAAGCTACGATGGAAAGTCCTCGACAAGAAAAAAAAGAAAGAACCCCTTTTCTTCAGAAAAATGTTCTGGATGATGGGCAGGCACTCACAGTTGTCTATTTGCAAACCGTCAAGCCAATCTGGACTTACGAAGCGTAGTTACGGGGCTGTACAGCTCAATCGAACCGAAAAGTCATTCAAAGGTTTCAAAATAATGCCGCAAGAAGGGCTGTTAACGCGCCGTGTTGTATTCGAAAAGAGAGACTTCACCATGAGCTCAAAATCGAGACGGTTAATGAGCCCATTAAGCTGCAAGCCGCGCGTCACCTTCAACAGCCCAAGTCTCGCGTGAACGAGGAAGCTCTCCAACTCCTTGACACCGGTGAAAACGCCTGGCGACTTAGAAGTACCAGACCACGCAATCTCACATTGCGAAACTGCCATAAAAGCAACGTAGTGACGGAACTAACAAAACTAGTATCCAAGTTTTGAATCATTGACATTTCATCATTAACGTTTCACACTATATCGAAACTATGTTGTTAATAAGTTATAAACTTGGAGACTTGGAGCATTGCATGATCGAGGGGTAACTCTCACATTTCTCTTCTACATTTCAAAAGATGCTGAAATAGATAATTGAGTAGTGAGTGGAGGGTTTGGGTGAACTCTGCCGAGGCTTACTGGGATCCTTCCTAACCTCAGAGAAAGCACTCCAAGCTGCCTGGATCTGAAATGAAGAAAAGCTGTAAGTACCGTCGAAAGATGGGGCGGGGCGTACTGGCAACCATTCTGGCCTTAAGGGTTGCTTGACCCAAATATAGTACTCTTGTGACTTGTGTCGGAGCATCATGAGTTAGGGCCACGTAGATGGCTGCCTCCGCAAGGCAAGGTAGGTAGAACGGAGCAATCCAACTCCTACTCAGGGCAACGCCTGAAAACGCTGAAAAATGCGCTTGCCCTGCGGGCATCGTGATGGTCGTGGGGTCGCTGGAGGGTAGCCCGTACATCCCATTTTATTTTTAACCTGTGGGGCCTGAGGGAGGTGGGCCACCCTGTCGTACTCATAACTGTATCACACCCTCTTCCTGACGACTTGTTCCAGTTCCCTCCAGGGCCCGGAGCGGATTCACGGCTCATGCATGGCGTTTCTGTGTTTTAAGCACTTGAAGGAAATAACAGAATGGGCCACAACATAGCTGCACCAGAGTCCCGCAATAAGAACTTGGCTAAAGAGGAAATAAGACTAGTTGTAGGTAGTTTATGAGTATTTGCTTTACATTCCAACTGTTTTCCCCTCCTCTCGTTCTCTGTTCTTCCTCGTACAATTCATCGCTCACCTCGTTCATCAAGTCTTTTTTATCTCGAAGCGCGGTACGGATAATTTTTTCTAGGGTAGGGGAGAAACATTTGTGGTTAGAAATCGCTGCCGCTCGTTAAAATAGCATATATCTACTGACAAATGGTATAAACCTCCGATGCAGTGTCCAAGGCACAGCGAGGGAGGTTAAAGCTGCGCTCAGCAGGCTCTCCGTTGAACATCCTGCCGTCGCTCCCAGTGAGTCAGGTAGAAAAAAACTATTGTTGGTGGAATGCATTGGGGGGAGAGAGACATTTTTTGCCCTCTTCTATCATCCGCCTGTAGAGCTTCCCAAAGTGCGGTCTCTTTTGTCCCAGAAAATGGGAACCGTAAGCCTCTGTGAAATGGTAGGTAAAAGGGCGAAAGGGCTCCCGTTGTTCGTTGCATTGGTCTCGTCTAGTGAAGGAGTGGAGCAGAGGGAAAAGTTCTAGACGTACGACATTGAGGTTCGTAGACGGAAAAGTTCCGAAACCTTTTCAGTTAGTATAATCTCATAGCGGTAGCGTCTGCCCGTGGAAGCGCGTCAGTTTTGTTTTTCAAGCCAAAACCGTACAAGATTTGCTCACCGGCTCACCGACTGTTTACTGAGCTCCTCCGAGGCAAACGTGGCCAATGGAAACGGCTACTACCATCCAAACAACGTGAGTTATATAAATATGCAGTATTTCGCGTCTTCACTGAACCAACTTTCACGAATAGTATAGAAAAGTAACATTTTGCAATCATTTCAAAACGATAAGAACGCAAAGAAATCACGTCCACAACTACCGATTAACTTAGTAGTCCTATTTATTTGTGCCCCTTTCGATATTTTCCTTTCGTTATCGTTCGTCCCAAGGTTGGCGTACACACCATTAGCAACAAACTACTGCAGGGGACGTTATTCGTATATTGATTTGTCAAGAATCCGATGGAGTCACTTCAGAGTTGTATTCATCACGGCAATGTGGAAATGATACGATTGTCACGTTTGCGCACTACGCTGAGAGCTTCATGAACATTACGAGTATGCGCGAAAATGGCGAATTTTAGGGAGGGTTCTTGTGCGGTATTCTCGTGGCATTTAATGTCTTACTAGCTCAACTACAGGAAGCTATCAACGTTTTTTTCGACTGGTCCTGTCAGAAAGTGCCCACCTTGACCCAATTCTGATGCTAATTTCGCGACGATTCACGTCATTTGTCCATAATTGGTCACTGGAACGTTTTTGCTTCAACTAGGCGTGTCAATGCTATTTATATTAGTGTAACAAACACTATAATCCTATTCCTGAGCTATTCACGAGAAGGCCGGCGTCCTTGCTATACTCCTGGTTTGGTTGTCTTCGTTTCGCTGATGCTGGAATCGTTGATAAATGAAGATTCACTGTCTCACGTCCTTTCTTGAAACACCGTACGTTCCAATCGTGCCTCTAAAAATATCAACATGAATGAAACTCACCTAAAATTAAATGATGGAGCAGAACATTTCCTAACCTTGTGAGGTGAGAGACAAAATTTACTTGAGGAATACGTGGCAGGGTGAGAGGGTAGAGAGAGCACGCTAGTTGGGGGGCTTGAACTTTCTCAGTGATAGCTGTAATTATTCTCTATTTATCCAGCCGTTCCACCTGATGTTTACGACAGTTAATGACATCTCATCGCCGGCAAAGTGCCCGCAGATGCCTATGAAGTCTCAAGTCATCAACCTATGGATTTGCCAGAAAAGAGAATAATTATAGTTTTATCACTGGGCTCCACTGTTTCTTTTTTTTACCATCCTTAGCTCTATGAAAGAAAGAAAACTAATATAATCGGCTGCATTTTTTTGTTTTTGAGTTCTCTTCAGATCTTTACGTTTTAAGGCCACCAAGTCCGAAAAACACTATTTGGGGAAATGTTCCTTATGTGTTAACCTTATTGAGAAAAAACGGCCGAACTAAATCAGCTCAAACTTGATGTATAGCCCGTAGGTTACTATGGGACTCCAAAATAACGGTATGAACCAAATCCGCTCTGAACTAACTACACGAGTTATCGTAGTGATCAAAACACTAAATTTTTCAAAAACGGCAATAATGATTTTGTTTACATTTTGGATATATACGGCTCCACGTGGCACGAGAATACCATAACATATTCATTTCTGGGGAAATGACGAGAGCTACGCGGTGAATCACCAAACATTACGACGCAAATCGATTACCGGCCAGTTTTTCCTTTTGAAGCTTCACCCAAGTGTTACAATCTTCAGAAGAATTTAGGTGGTAGTTGCTTACATGATGAGCCTTTAATAACACTCGTAAGATATATAGGAGCTACTCCAGAAATTTGGGAGTTCAACACACTGCCGTTTCACTTTCCATCATTTCTTCGAGTTTTTACTCGATAATTCTGAAACAATTTGTTCATCGTCGTTCTTAAAACAATCGTGTTAATTAATTCTCTCATTCTCATTGATTTCTCTCAGTTTCATTAATTAGCTGGTTATTGATTGCTCAATATTGGCCGTGGAACGGGGCGGGGGGGGGCACCCTAGTAAATTCCGGAACGATAAACGCTATCACAATGTTCAACTGAAAAATGAATCGTATTAGAAGTGAAAGCCATGAAATCTAGTGAATTTATGTAGAGCTAAGGAAAGTTGTGTGCGTCGTACCTGACGTTTATGATGTTACAAAGACAAAAACAGAGACACTTTGTACGCAAATACGAACGATTGAAAACGTTTTAAATAAGAATGGAAATATCAGACAAAAACATCCTTTCTATTTTAACACTACGATCAATTCTGGTAAGGTACTAGTCGCCAAATAGTTTACGATATACAGAAACATAAAATTAGTCAAAAAATAAAAAAGAAGAACAAAAACGTTTCAATTCGGTGAGTCGTCGTAATTGGAAACAGCGCTTCAGGAGAATTTGGACCACCGCTCGAAAAGCTAGCAACCTGTGCATACAAGCTAAAAGATGGTGAAAAAATGTTGCAAGTGACTTAAGATCACAGTGATCAGAAGGGAATTGAGTCCAACAGAAGCCTCACACGTCAGTTTCAGTCTTCTAAAGGTATGTGCAACGAAGCTTCGTCTGATTTGAAGCAGCTCAGAGGTCCTTCCCGGGTTTGAAAACAACATCCAAAAAAAAAAACGAAATGTTGAAATCCCAATCTGAAACGTTTGCATCCGCAGGGTAAAGGGAACGCATTTGGCCAACCTTGGAACGCCGTGTTCAGGGGTTGGGGGTTGCAGTTTTCAAGTCTTGAGCTCTGAAAATAAAGGCGACAAATATTAGTGGAATACCACAACCAGCCATGAGAATGACCTCACCTTGCCCTAAATAATTGACGGTAGAAGTGGTTCATCCATCATCTTAGACACCGAGTGGGGAGTTTTTTTACCAACGGTGATGTCAATAAAAAGAAGAGCCTACCGCTTCCTAGTACTTCTGCTTGTGACTTTTTATGGTCAAGGTCTATGGAGAAAGACTGGTGAAAACCAGATCAGGAACAGGTTGACTATATAGCGCTCTTACTTCATTAATACCGCCTGGCAGCTGTGGCATACTACACGTGTCCTACAAGAGTGTATATAGCAATGTAAAAGAAGGGGCTGGAAGGCTGCTGTGAGGAATTGATCTCAAGCGTTATTAGCAATTTAGCAATAAGGAAGAACTACTTGTAGGGGCGGCTAGTCAACTTATAAATGGACCCTACGGTAGGAATCCT
This sequence comes from Pachypeltis micranthus, assembly GCA_020466155.1. NCBI lineage: Eukaryota > Metazoa > Arthropoda > Insecta > Hemiptera > Miridae > Pachypeltis > Pachypeltis micranthus. The sequence continues at coordinate 50,326,114 of CM035770.1, read as the reverse complement.
GTGCCAAAGCTCCATACTTCCCTTCGCTCGTGTGTTTTCGTGTGATTGCCTAAAGTGGTCAAAAGTTTAATAGTATAGTTATCATGTAGCAACTCAACGTATGAGGTAACTACGTTAGCTGACGTTTTCTCGAAGGGTATGCGGCCACACCTAAAATCATTGACTGTCAACACTTGTTAGAAATGAATAAATAGAGATAGCGGGAGTGACTTATCAATTAATGTGTCAAATTCCCGGTTTTGCTGCCTCGTAAGACACAAAAACGCTGAAATTCTGCCTCCGCTAGGGTAGACGTTCCAAGCAACTCGGATTTGTTCCAACGATTAACTGGCTGTTAACATTTTTTGCAGGAAAAGGCCTGCTCTACCAAGGGCGGATCTTTTAAAGTTTTAGAGCAGTACGTTCACAGCTAGTTTAGCTGCCATAAAATCCGGAAATAAGGACATAAGAATTGGTTCTTTTTCAATGGATTTGCCTGTCCTGTGGAAATTTTCCTTTCACCTCTGGTTGCCCTGCCTCTCACTCACTCTCTCCGTTTTCTCACTCTCTGTCTTTATTTTATTTCGCTCTCTCCCTATCTCCCTTCGCTTTCTGTGCACCGGCGGAATCGATCCAATATGGCGTCCCTTTCACAGAGGTTCCGGAGGGGGAGATTATTGGACTCGCGTTCTGTGCCGCCTCCAGTTGGCTAGCCCTGGAGGCGGTGCCGCCTCCCTCTACTCTTCGTCAGCCGCGCTCTAATGTTACAACACTTCCTCGGAAGTACAAGGGAGGGCGGTTTATGTTTCTTCTTCCTTGTTCTCTAAGAAAATGATTTTATTTTATTTTTACTTCCTTTGTTTCGGAATTATCCAAAGCATGGGATCTCTAATCCGGTTCCTAATTCTAAGGACACCTCTACGGGAGCAGATATCGAATCCATGTGATTGCGATAAAAATAGTTTCTCTTTCAGTTTTAACTGAAATCCCTCCTTTCCACTATAGCCCCTATTATAGCGACTTATTCTTTTCCCCGGGAAATATACCCGCATCTACAATCAGAGTAACTGACGCACTGGATCAATATGGGTTTGGGGCAAAGAACCTGCCAGTTATTGGATATTTTGTGCCAACGGTACATAATTTAACCCAGACTTTACCTCTCTCAGCCTAATCTCAACTACAAACCCTGGTTTCCCTTTCGAATGCTGAATATTGAACACCAGTTCGGTCAAAAACAATTGAGAAGTTTCTGATATTATGATTGAACAATACCTGACTCCGACCATATCGAGTAATTCTTAGCTAAATATGTTGGCTTCCCTAGTAGGGGAATAGTGTCAATTCTCTACCTGATCCGAAACCAGATCCCGTCAATCGGGTCAATTATTTCAAGCACCTTTCCTTGGCAGGTGAGATATAATAATTCCAATCACAGTGTACGGTTTCGATTCATCCCTCAGCTCTGAGGTATTATCTAGGCTCTGTAATGTCTTAGTTCAGTTCTATTTTTATATCAGCTACTAACTCCTGTTTCATAACATTCATTTTCTGATTACAGATCGTCAACTAAAATTGACGTTACTACTAGTGAGCCGGTAGTAAACGGATATGTTAACAGGTAAGCACAATTAGTATAATATAATAATCGGTCTGTTTGTTGTAAGTCACGTCTCTACTTCCTCCTGTCCTGATAATTGAGGATCCATTAGAAAGATGGGAAAAGTGGCTTCATTCGGAGAACTTCTCAATCAAACAAAACGGTCTAGGCGAGAAAGCTCATGTTTATTATACAACGTACACGCCACCAAATGATGTACTCTTAATTGTTAAAAAACAATTTTCACCAAACTCACTCAATTTTTAAATAGTTAATACCTATATATTTTTTCTGAATAAATGTTCCTCCGACAGTTCATTGAACAGAGATGAAAATCAAAATGTGCCGAAAATAATGTTTTTTAGAACATTTTCTTAGTTCCCATAGTAAGAGTTTCACTGTATTCGATCAAACTCACGGAGTTTCTTCCAGCAACCTATACCCACATTTTGTTATGTGTGAACATTTCTGTATCTATCTGTTGATCGGAGATATACGCCACGATAGCTCGGAAAACGAGATTTGTAGAATATTAATTTATCGTTTTTCCATTTTTCCCGAAAACGGCTCTAACGATTTCGATCAAACTTACGAAGTACTCTCAACTAACTAGTACCTATATTTTCTTTTCCATAAATGATCCTGTAGAAATGTATTGAACGAAAATATATATAATGTAGAATTTAAGGGGGTTGTGGAACGTTGTGTGTTGCTACGCACAGCTATTAATATATTAGCTATTAATATTCAGTGTGTTGCTATTAATGTACTATTTATAAACTATAGTCCACTTTACCAACTAATTTATAAACCGTGATACGTCCATCGCATACTGTTTGGTTTTTTTTTACGGTTTGAATGATTTAATTCATGGACTGATAGTATGACTTTAAAGGGAGTTGGAATCAGAAGAAGTTTATTCCTAAATTGGCATGTGTGAAGTAGGATTGATTCGCCTAACTAGCGTCAGCGCTGCTCGTTCCCAGGGCCTGTTATCGTTGCACGAACTCTACCGCCCACAATGACGTATGGGGAAACTATTGACGAGAGGACCAAAACTGAAAATTGATTAGGTTTTTTAAATTAATAAGAGCGAAATGATCTCGGAACGCACTTTGATAGCAGGTAGATTTGAATAACAATAATTGTCATTACCAATACTACATTTACAATTATACACATTCCTTGAGTGTGTCTACCCATGCCGCGTGTACACCTAAAACCTTGCCCAACCAATGACATTGTTGAATGTTGTGATCTATAGCGAGTTAATGTCAGAGAGTAGGAATCGACCACGCCAACTGACATGATTCTGAGGGGGAATTAAAATCTCGAAACCACTAAATACTTGTTGTTATTGGCTGAATTCCAACAAATATATAAATTTATGTGCATATATACGTTATGTATGCATAAAAAGCTTTTTACAAATATACGATAATGCATGTACTACGTCATAACTCCTTCTTCCTTTCATTGTTCGCTCTACATATCTGCCGTTCGTAAAAAAATTGTTTAATTGAAGTGAGTGTGCCAATCCACACACAACACTCCGCACAACCCATATATATCCAATCTTTAGTGAGCATTAGTTACAAATCGTTTTTTAAGGCAGAGATAAAGTTCGTCCAAATGCCCAAATTTAGAGCATGAGAGGAAGTCCAACAGTTGGACTTCGATTAGCTCATAGAGTCGTCACTTCCATTTGGTTCATTTAAGCGTCCCTTGAAGTGTCAAAAATCTCTTGGCTCGAGAACGAGAATAGAACCGCATTAGCTTGCTCTCTTGGGGTTCTGTGACTGCCATGAATATATATGCAGGTGCGTTTGACTCAACGATACTCAAACGGCTATAAAACTTTCTTCGGGTTATCGCAATTATGGAATTATCTTGATGGGGGGATATCTCGGTATATCTCCCGCTGAGTGGTTTCAACAGATGACAACGCAGACATTAGGTTTAGTCCTTTCATAGTTAGGTTTCAGTGGCATAGTTCGATGCGTATCCATTGCTACTAAACGTAATTAGTTTTTATTCGACTCACTTTGGAGAAAATTAACTAATTCAAAAGACGTTTTGAGGCTGATTCCACGGCGATGTCTTATTATAACTTTTTCGTGTTTCTTTCCTCAGTGTTTTCTTATTACCACTACGTATAATTGCAAGCGTGGCGTAATCCAAAATGGCGTTCTCAGGATGGATTTTCGACAATAATGCAAATAGTTTGCTCTTTAGGTCATTGATAATTATTCCTATGCGCTTATTACTAATTTACATCACGGACTTTCCCGGAAATAAACCTTGTTCTATTCTATAAGCGAAGGAGTTGTTAGCTTCCTCTGACCTTACATCAAGGGCTTCTGATAACTGATTGATTAGTTTGTCTTCCGACGCTGGTTGAATGGCAGAACAAAACATAGTAATCAAATTAGAGCAGCAATGCCAAGGTTAATTTTAGAGGCGGTTTCCTCCCGCATTGAAGGACGTGTAACAACTAGAACTTAATTTTTTAAAATCTTGACCGTTTAATCAAACGCTAATCGTGTAGCTACAATATTCGACTGCCAACATGATTTTTGCAAGGAGCTATTTGACAATGGGACATTATTTGGAGAAACACAGTGTTTTGTGAAAATTCGCAATACATAGTTGTATTGCTGTAAGGTTTCCTTGATCCATTAATATGTATACTTCACACTCTTACTGCACTGGTTCATGCGAGGACAAATATTAAATTTGCCCCTTTTCGGTTTCACCGTTTTCTCTCAGTCATGATAGCGCACACCCACGCACGCTCAGACACTAAGATAGTAATAGAGAAGGGGTGAGGAATGAATGACTTTTTCGTTGGTACACTTGGTTGAGGTTTGGTTGTACTCTACCAGTATTTCACCTAACCAGGAAGTAACAAAATTTCAACGCTACTCAATGTAGAACTTATACGTCAATGTCCCCTTTTTTTCGTAAAAAACAACTTTTTTTTTTTTGAAACGGTGGATGCAGGCAATACCCTCCCTGCAGCCACAAACGGGCCTATTGTAAGGGCGTCCATGATACTCGGACCATGGCCCACCTGCACCACCCCCAGGCCCCACGGCACTGGTCTCACTTGGTGTGACGTCACCTATGCGCCCCCACCACCCCCGCACATTTGCCATTTGCCACCTCTTCGGGCTGAAGAAAGGGCCTCCCAAACACAGAACGGCGCGATGCCGCGAGTCCATTGCATACGCACAGCACATGCTCTGCTGTCTCTAGCCCTACCTCGCAGAACCTGCAGACCTGTACCTCGCACTTGCCAATATTTGCAAGGTGGTACCTCAGCGGACAGTGACCTGTGAACAGGCCACATATGATCCTCATATCCTTCCTCCCGAGTGCAAGTACCTCCTTGGACCTCTCTCTGGAGAGCTGGATGAAGAGTTTTGACTGTCTAAGGCCGGGAAGCCCCTGCCAATGAGTAGCCCTGCACCTGTCCTCCCATTTGCCAACCTCTCTACGTAGGTGGCTCCTGGTAGTCCCAACAAAGGACTCAGGGCCAATAGGGATCTGCTCTGATCCCTTCTTAGCCAACCTATCAGCCCGTTCGTTTCCCTCTATACCCTGATGCCCTGGCACCCAACACAGCGTTACACTGTTGTCCTCTGCCAGGGCCTTCAGTCCAGTCACACACTCCCACACCTGTTGTGATGTGAGACAGTATGAGGCTAAGGCCTTGAGAGTGGCCTGACTGTCCACCATGATATAGATTCTCTGCCGCTTCAGTCCGCAGCAGCCGCTACACACAGACTGTCACCGCAGCCACCTCTGCCTGGAACACCGTGGCCCTGATCCTCGGCCCAAAGATGCCTGCCCCTGCAAGGCCACCCTGCACCGAGCCATCAGTGTAGTATACCAGGGCCCCAGCTTCGAAATCGGGAGCTCCCCCTACCCACCTGGATCGCTCATGAATGAGTATCCGAAAGGGTAGCGCGAAGTTGAACCTCGCGGGCATTGAGTCTACCACATGCAGTTCAGGCCCCCCCACCTTCACCTTGTCAAGGATCCAGTGGCAGGAACTCCTCCTCCCCCGCATGATCAGTCCCAACTCCAACATACGCACAGCCTGGAGGAACGCCATCCTTTTAACATGTATGTGGAGTGGAGCTAAATCTAGCAAGACCTCCAGTGCAGCCGTAGGGCATGTTGTCATACAGCCTGTAATGGCCAGACACGCCCTACGCTGCAGTTTATTTAGCTGCAACTGCACTGATTTGTTTTCCACCCTAGTCCACCAGACCAGGGCTCCATAGGTGACTACAGGCCTAACAAACGCAGTGTACAGCCACCCCAGGCCTCAGCCCCCATGTCTTCCCCACCATTCTTTGAGCTGCCCACATCACCACCGACGCCCGCTTTAAGGCTTTTTTCTCGTGTGTGGCCCAAGAGAGCTATCCATCAAGAAAGACTTCCAAGTACTTGATCTCATGCTGGATCTTCACCACCTTGCCACCCAGCCTGAGTTCCCGCAGCGTAAGGCGGCGCCTTCTGGTGAATGGGATCAGGCTAAAAAACAACTTATAGTGCACATTGTTTTTACATTTCAGATAAAACCATTCATCCCAGGTTCAGGTTCATTCTGGAACCTGATGTTCTCGTAATATACGTAAATAAATCGACAGATATTCACGTGTTCGCAAAATTCACGTGTCACAGAGGGACAGGGTTTTTTAAAATGCTACGCGAATTTTCGGCTGTTGATTCAAATGGAAAGCTCATTATGATTGGACCTGCTTGATGAATGTTCGGTATTGGGAGGAGGTACGACATCATGGTAATTGGTAATTTAAGAATTTGATTCTGCTACTGTGTGAAAATATTCATGTGCAGAAGTAAGTTGGAGCATCATCGTTATTAAAGAATATTGTAAAACTCAACGAATTTGAAAGATAGCGCTAGCTTGCACTTAGTTCAAAATACATCTGATGGAACTGGTTAACGCTCCCTGAATCTTGACTCGTCAAGAACTAAGCTGAACCAAGATAACTGGCGCGCTTTGCATGAAATAAGATACATATAAAAGAGAGGGTGGAGAGAGAGAGACCGTATGCTGTTTTTGAACTTAAAGAGCTGAGTAACGTCTCGTGTGCCATAAGTGTTGATGATAACTCGAAAAAAGTCGTTATTTAGCCTTCCTCCTTTGTCGGGCACAGGAAAACAACAAATTGATACTGGGCGCTTTACAAGTCATGACCGGTACATTCTTCTTTTCGTACGTTTCCCGTACCTGCTGACTCAAATTAGTTTGTTTGATTAGACTTGTAAAAAAAAAGGAGAGGGCGGTTCACGGTTCTTTCTAGTCACTTCGTGAGTTGTGCTTCTTAAAATTATTGCCTCCCAGACTTCAAAGACGAGGTGGAAATAACGAGGTTTCTGAAAGGGAGAGTCCGGGAGTGAAGGGATATTAAACCGGATCGATAGCGAGGGAAGGTCGACGATGGGTGGCATCTCTTCAACGTTGTCGGTCGAGTGATGAAGACTCGACCAGTGAAGCCTACGGGAAAAGGGCTTTCCCAAATGAATGTTTCTCTTCAACAACTTCCTCGACCAACTCTTTCCAACGGAGTTGAAGGCTCATTTTAACCGATCAAAACGTTTGATTTTCTCGGGCAGCCCCGACGGCGTTGAAGAATTCTTTTGACGCCAAAAGGACGGTTTCCCGAGAGTTTTAGATCGATATCCAGGATTGCCTTAGGTCATTAGACGGTCTGCGTTTTGAGGACGACTAAATTGCCGAGTGACAAAAATGGGTATGTTGGGCGTTCTCGCTTCATTTTATGATATAAGGGATGAGAGCCCTCAACCTAATACTTCTTTTATAAACTCAGGAATTGGTCGAAGAAAAAGTTGAGCCTTTATCTGAGCCTTAGGTTTTGAGGCTTCTTGGCGTGAACTAATGTCGGATGTTCATGCCTGTATGACCTAATGGGTCGTATACTTGTAATCCAATGGGTAATAATCTACTGCTGCCAAAGGAAACCAATGTTTGTGCTTGTAGGCGTGTCTGCAGACAATGACGAGACAGGGCAGTCAAAAACCCATCCGTTCTAGCATTCACAGCCTCCTTCTTGAGCAGCAGCTCAAGTACTTAGACGTAGTTAAGGGTGACAGGAGACTTCACCAAACACCTTCAGTCCTTTAAAGGCACTATTCTGGCAGATTTTGCCTTATTGCGTGCAATAAGTCCCCGTTGTCTGGTGACACACAACGGTCCAGGGGTAGTACTTACATTCAATCAGAAAAAATTACTGGCTCTATCCCAGTAAGCTGCGGTGTTCGCTAAGGCGTACAAGACAGTTTCTACAGATGCGCACCTCGTTCACTCGGCCTTTGGAAGCATGGTGTGCGAGTGGAAAATGAAAAGGTATGGGAGCATCATACCATCATAGCTGAATTCCAGCGACCTTGATGACAACCTATCCCAGACACAACATCCACTAATGGTCTCCAAGTAGTTACTGAACTCTATATAGCCGTCAATTAAACGAAAACTTTTAGTGCCATATGAATGGGCATTTTGCGGTAAGGGGGAAGCGAGAGGGGAATCCTTGTCAAAGGAACGCGACACGTGAGAGTTTTTCCCCCATCATCTGTGAAAGTTTTAGGAGAAAGTGGGTTGAGACAGACCGCTGGACGAACCAGTTCTTCGTGGGATATGGCGACATTAGCGCGTCACAGTTGATCTCTCCATTGGAAACCCAATAGTTGGACCAGGTGGGAAACCTGGTCATTCATACCTGCTCACTGTAACACTTGGGGAACAACTCTCTACCTGGAGACTACTGGCTAAATGACCTACTGTACTTTCACAGGTCACACCTTTAAGCATGGGCTACAATACTTCCCCTAAGGGAATTTCAACAGCTCCTGCTAAAACTGAAAAGGTTCAGAAACAGCCAACTTCTGAGTTTACTAAAGATGTTCGCACATTTGTTAGCTTCTGTTCATACTACAGTTCATTCATTCAGCACTTAGCTGACCGAACGCACCCAATTTACGTAGGCCTCAACAGCAAGGAATTCTTGAAAGGAAACCACGAGCCGCGCCACTGTAGTTCCTACAACAGTGAGCGACGGTTGTTGGAAGAGCAGCCAAACCTTTCAGCATTGGCTGCTACTAAGCAAGCTTACAACTTTTAAGGCCTGGTTGCGAAGAAGATTATAACATAAACGAGCTCACAGCGGAGCTGAACTCTCTCTTTGAAACTTTCCACCCGAATTAAGAGTTAGATGTAGTTGGAAACTCGGTCAAGAACTCCTCCCAGGTGGTATGGATTCCCTAGGGTCTTACGTGCTCGTAGTAACACTTGGGAAACAGCTCTCTACCGGGAGACTGGCTAAATGGCCTGCCGTACCTTCACAGGTCCAAGTTCGGTGGCTGCTGAGTGCCACTGTGACTGCTATGACCCTCTTATGAGTGTTTGAGAACAGACCTGCTAGACGTATAAGCGTTGGGTAGATGGCAAGTGAGAAGAAACGTTTTTCCCAACATCCGAGAACCTCTGAAGAAAATTAGTATGCAAAACTACAACCTGCATGACATTTATACATTTTTGATATTACACCCTTTACATTACACCGCAAGATTCAGGATCGGTAGCTAAGGATGAAAACAGACCCGTTCGAACGCTCTACCAATGATCCTCATGCCGAACCAATTAAGTCCAGAATGCAGCTGAATTTTTACAGCACTAGGATATGGGGAGTACTCCTTGTAGGATCTATGACCGTACAGTTCTAATCCACGGTCACGGACCCAGTGAGTTCATGTGCAATGAGACTCATTTGTATGTACTGAATGAACCTGCATAGAGTTGCCTACTGTTACAGATACTATCAATTATAGGCTCTATTGCCGAATTTACTTACAAGTCCATGTAAGTTTCCGAAGTATTTTTGTAAGGCAACCTTAAATCATATTTCGTCGTAATGAATAGGATGTGGAGTGGAAATAAACTACAACCAACAGCCCCCAACACGTAAAACGATTACTTCCCCGAAACAAGGGGATTTCCGTGATTCCCGGCAGTTAGTTGGAACAAAAGTTGGTAATCGGGCCGTTGTTGCTATTCTCTTATTGACGTCTCGCGTACCTTTGTTTCAAATACTTACTTCCTCCCTGTCTCATCCATAGAAGGAAATTAGCCTTGTTCTGCCTCTTCAAAACTTTTCTGATTACCTCCTACTCTCCGCTTCGACATGAGCGGTCGTATTTATTTCAGCGCGTTCCGGATGGCGCTGTACATAACTCATCCTGTGGGTTCATGAAACTCCCTCAACACCTGGCAAAACGGATTTAGTAAGGAACCATCGGTGCTAATCATGATCGTGATAACTTACTCAGTGGGTGACTGAAAAAAACACAGACCCTATAGTTGGTGAATAGTCGTTGGGAAATTATTCTCTGTGCACTGGCCTATATCACTTATTTACTTACTTATTTTACGGCAAGCATGACTAGTCAAACTCCACGACTTAAAACGCAAAAATCGCCTGTGGCGAATCTCTTTCCCTTTCCACGTGCAATTAGTGGAAATGTCCTTTGAGCTTATTTTCACGCTTTATAAAAAATAACGTTGAGCGATGGTAACTCTAAAGATTCAACCACGAATTGCATTGTTTGCAACACTTTTCCGTTGTCCTTTGAGTTTAATTCGGATGGTCACGAGCTTTTGTAAGTAAATTTTTTATTGTCACTTATTCAAAGCGGAGGTTAGCATATCTCCGTATTCGTGATGAAGAACAATTGTTTCTTTTTTCTTCGAACTATTCTTACCAGCAGACCAGGCCTGCCTACACCATCATATTGTGGAATAGACTACTGACAGCTCAAAAACGTTCATTCTAACGCTTATCCCCATCATAGTGATCAGGAAGAGTTCTTTCCACTTCTTTATTGCCTGAGAGAGCACCCAGAACGGGTAAGATAACGAATGCTGGCAGTCAGACACATAAGTAGCGCGATGGAGTTGCTGGAAGACTAGCGGCTGCAGGTGGTGCCACTTTTCACCTCTCGGTAGAATCCAATCGGGTGAAGAGGTCAGTTTGCCCCGTGGCCACTGCGTAAAGTGAACCTGGGCTTGACCGGGGACGTAGTGGCAAGATTGGCGCTACATGGGATAAAAGGATTACGTTTAGTATATGGAATTACTAGTGTGTGGGGTGGAGACAAGTTACAGCGACTGTGGAGACTGTTGGGTGGTGGAGGAGGGAGATATTAATGAGGTTTGAAGTGTTCATGCTCTAATCAGCGAGGTGTTAAGATATTACATCAAACGTGTTAAGATCATGAAGATGGGGGTGCTCGTAAATCGCAATAATAATTGCATGTATAACATAATTTTGGTACGCTCGATCGAATTGATGTGGGGAATCTAAAAAAGCTGCTTTCACTTAGGAAACAATAATTATTTAGTCAAATATGATCAGAGGAAATCTGCCTTCTAAAATGAAATGGATTGAAATTATAAGTTACGTACATCAAGAAATGAGCATCCAAAGACGGCCAGCTGATTAAAATTTCAGTTATCACATATCCGAATCCAAACGTGGAGGAATAAGTGTTAATCTGGTGCTCAAGTACCTATCAGGCACTCAAGGCCTGTGTATCCAGTGATTTTAAATAAGGTGCTTTTTTGCTAACGTCACAGAGGGGGCGGCGGCAGTGGCTACATTTATTACAAGACAAGCAGGTGGGTGGCCAACAACCATATCCATCTTTCTAATATCAATCTTTATCAAATCCTCTCACCTCAAACTGACGCTGACAGAGACCAATGCCACGACTTATGGTAAGGAGGTCCCAGAGTATCTTAATTGTTCTAATAACGCTGCTTTCTTCAAAAGGTCACCTGTCTCCCATCGTGACGATGTTTTAAACGGATCCTGTTGATCTACAGGTACACGTTTCAGGTCTTAAAACTCCAAGCCGCTCGTTTCCAACCGGTTTCATTGTTCTTCCAAATCTTCCCAAAGGACCTTGCTTTAAGCCAACTGCTTTCGCCAATTTTTGCGAAATACCGTGCGTTGTACCATACGCAGTTCGTGCGGGGAGATATTTGGCAGCCCTTATGTTCATCAAAATCGCTCTTTTTTCCTATTCGGAATGGATTTCAAATACAAATTCAACGCGTGTATTATGAATATAGTGCGGTAATTACAGAGTACATCTCTAGGAAAATCAATAAGGAGACATAATGGTAGTTCGTACGATATTGACGCTAAATTTGAGCGCAATCGCAGAACAGTAACAAACTGAAGGTCAACGTTCAACTCACATCGTCCACGTGCTGCCGAAAAGTCCTCCGGAAAAGCTGGACTTGGACGGCTTGTATCTTTGGCCTACCCCAACTTAGTTCCAACGTGGGCTTTCCAGGGCCTCTAAAATGGCCGCCCCGATGCCTCAGCCCTTCGATCGATACCTTCGCAGCCGCTTCTCAAGCCTTTTCAGGCCTCGCGAAAACTCTCCCCCTCATTTCCCACCAAAACTCTTCTCGGCGCTCATCTTCATCAAATGCGTGCGCCATTTTTTTTCCTAGACCCAATCTCTAATGTAACATTGGCATGAGCTAGGATGAAAGTTGTAAGTTAAAAATAGTCCCCCATGGAGAATTTATTGAATACAAGTTAAAATATAATGATGAACGATCACTCCAGCGAATAGCATGGGTATCGATGTTCCATCCAAAGTAAATAAGCAAATCTTGAGTCACACGAGTCGTGAAGTAGGGCACCCCGCCAGTTAGCTTTCCTTTTGTCTTCAATTATTTTCAATTTTTTTAAGTACCTTTGGACTTGGACTCTGACAACACACTTCCTTTTCTGCCTAAAATGATCTGCTCTATAAACAGTACTACAGACGTTTTGATTAATATGGGAACTGCATGATGCTATTGAGATAGAAAGAGAAAACAATGAAAAATTCCACGGAGTTGACGGGCGATAATTTGGAAAATTACGGACCAACTATCTAAAGGCTGAATAACACATGATGCCGTAGCACTACAATCAAAGTGCAGCGTTGATACCAATGCATTCGACAATCCGAACACAGCATTTTGGTGCTATGAAACGAATGATGAATGAGAGCTTAGCTTCAAGATTTTGGAACCCCAAACTGCGGGTTTCACACATTTCTTCTTTCCCCTCCGTAATTGTTATAAAGTGATGAATGACATTAGAATAAGAGTATTTAAGATATCCCAAAAGATTTCATTGGTGTACAGGATAACTCCACTCTAGTCTAGTCTAGGATACTCTTATACCTTTGGAGGGGCCTGTGTGGGCACGACGCTTCATGGCTCTTGCTCAAAAATAGGCAGAGCTTGGAATCGAATCGATTTCACGGAGTTGGGAGGGAGGTGAGCGGTTAACTTTAATTGAAAGATGTTGATCCCCATGACATTTTTAGTTATTTTGCTTATCTGGTTTGAAACAATAACGGAGCAGTTCGTAAATCTTGAAAACTGAGGCAAACCTGTAATGGGGTCCAGATTACTACGATATTCACAGAAACCACCAAGATTTCATTCAAAGGGGTAAGTAGGTGACAATAAACCTATTTTCTCCACCGAAAGTTCACACATAAAGAAGGAGAGAACTAAAGTTACGATGGAGTTATTACCCACAGAGACGACGTGCAATCCGAGCTAATAGCTTCATATCCTTGGCGTCATTCTTGGGACATCTCCAGCCAAACTACTTGCAAAGATGCCACCGTTATTTCATCTTCCTCCCGCATTCGATATTCCCACCCAGCCACCATTCCGACCAATAGTCTGCAGTACCTATTTACGATCGCGCATACACTTTTTACGTGAGGTTAGGGATATAATGTTTGTCACGCTGTCCAGCTGTTGAGAAGCGATCACAATCTCGTGCCTCTTCACCCTTCGGACCCAACGAAGCAAAACATTCAAACTCAGAAAATTTGGAAAAACCTTATTACATATGTTATTAAGTTTTGTGGACTGAGATTCATTAGTTGACGCTAGACTTTTTCGAACATTAGCAATTAACCCCTAAGACGAGCTTCAATTTAATTGCCTTTGACTCGCAGACAACTCTCAGAATCGACTTAGAATCGAAAGTAAACTTGTTTTGTAGAATCATGAAATTTGTGCGAGTAACAGGTCGCCACACGAGTTGATAGCGAAGTGCATGAGTGAATTTCAAACCCACCGGCTGTAATGTGTACGCCTTTCACCTTCAAAAGCTGGAGTGTATGGAGTTGAATTACATTTAATGCCGGAAAGGGTAGAAAGTAGACTAAGTTGATCAGGGTTAAAATTGATGAGAGCTTTTCCTGCGACTTCTCCCCCCCCCCTTCTACACAATTTCATAAAAAGCTGCAAATTATCACACAACTGTTTATTATTCTTTGGCACATGATTGGGATCCTATTCGATTTGATACGAAACGTTTTCTGATTTCAACGGAACGACGTAAATTGACATTTCCTAGGCGGCTCTGGGCGATTGAAACGACGTGACGAATCCAACTGGCGGGTGGTTGGAGTGAGTGGAGGCAGTTCGGGGAATGAGCGCAGACCAGACATTAAAAATAACTCCCGGTGTATTGCTCCAAGTAGCAGAATTTGCCTCGAAATATTTACTGTGGTTTCAAATATTTAAGAAATTATACCAAGCACGACGTAATTACGACAAAACTGCCAAAATTGCATTTTTTGCTTATTTTTATAACCTTTGTTTGCCGTAACAACCGGGTTGCGGAGTAAGCGGGCTCAACTAGGTCCCAAACGGAATTTTCGTTTTAAAGAACGTATATTTTAGATCACGGTAAAGGCACAATATGGCCTGGACGGCAAACAGTCATTTAGAAGGAATGATAAACCAAAATATTGTTAAAAATTGTCTTAATGGTCGATAGCTGTGAAGGTAGCAGAATTATGCATTAGGAATGAACGTGCCAACTCGTCAACCAGGATACGTATTATCAACTAATAGTCATGTGGCCCGAGCCACAGTAGTAGATGAGAACCAATTTTCCGTACTAAGCAACATTCAATTAAAGGGGCTTTGGAGCGTCGGCTTCTGCTCAAGACACATCATTGGAAAATATCTACAGAAATGTATTGCAATAAATTCCAGTATACTGCGGTCAAAGGGCCGAATCGTCAAGAGTGGATGTTGTTTCGTCTCTTCTGTTGTAAGGTACAAGGAAGAGAAGCTCATTGATACGCTGAAAGGCGTCGCGGATTACCGAATCAAAGGAAGGCGCCCACCGAAATCCCCTCTGCCGAAAGCTAACGAACCTGCGTCAAACAAGTGGAAACGAATTTGCATGGAGGACAACAACGTTTATTCTGCCCTCTCCCTCAGCCAAAGAACGTCCTCGATTCTTTGAAAAATTCTCTGGCACCGGCTCGTGCCTCTTGTTATGACGTTCTCTTCGCCCTCCGCAGGACGAGCCGAGCTATTCAACCGGCCCCCGCGATTATGCCTTCAGATGTAACGTGAATGAGGCTCCTATGAAAAATGCATGGCTTCCTAAGTTATACGCAGTTTATTCCAGTGGGCCTGCTTCCCGGGCGGATCCAATTTTCTTTCCGTCGTGTTTACCGGAGCCCCCAAGATATTTACCGAGCCCTCAGCAATTAATTCGAAGATAATTTCAGGGCTTTCTCCTTTTAGGGGAGTTTGATCCTCAACCGCGAGAGAAGCTTGAATTTGAGGTTTTCTTTCGAAAGTGTCTGTGCTTGATGCTCATCAGTTAGATACCGTTAGCCGGTAGCAGTGCTGCAAACAAAACATGTCCCTTGCGAAGGCCCACTGGATACAAACGGCAAATGAGTCAATGTCAATAAAGCGTAGGATGTGTATTAATGGTGAAGCCCCATGCTATTTATTTATATTTCTTTCTGTGAGTAGTGAGAAAAATAAAGCTGTAACGTAGAGAGGCACCTAAAAGAGCGAGGAAATGGAAGCCTTTCAGGGACGTAAACAGCTGTAGTTCCACTGTCCTTCATAGCTGGACGACTGCGAATTATTAAAAGCTATGATAGGAGAGGTAAGGCGTAGTCCACCTGCAGCTCTTGATTCTTAGTAATGAATTAGAAGAACGATCTGCAGAGGGTAATGCGTGTATATAGTGATTTGAGGTACTGTAACATGATTCAACTAGCAAAGGGTTGAAAGGATATTCGGCAACAGGGAAATCTTTATCGCCCATGAACTTTGCTACCTCTTGGACTGGGTAGCCATTTTCCCCACTCTGATAACCCAACGATAAAACCAATCACGAGAACAATGTAACAGTTGTAGTATTTCCGTTTACAAATCTCCAGGAGAGTCGACCAGCTGCGTACTCTGGGCTGGTCTGCACTCATTTATAATGCTGCAAGTCGAACCGGAGGGCCAAAGGGCATTCACCCGAGCCCGAAAGCTCAGAGTTTTGAAGTTGGGTGTAATATAATGGAAGAAGTCTCGATTTCACGAACTAGGTGTATACTCCCTCTCGGATGTAATACAGCTCGCGAAGGGCTCTGTAAATGGTATGCGGATGTTGAAGAGTTGAATGGGTGTTCAAATCACAGCAACCGCTGTAAACTGGAGAGTATTCATTAGAGCTTTAATGATATATGACACCCAACACATGCAGGAAACATGAGGAGAGCGCTGGCCAGGAGAACTTTGATCTGGTTACTCCATTCTTCTCTTCTTTTCTTTACTGTATCCATACGATTGTCCTGCTACATCCTCTATTACCATATATTCAATTTAACGTACCAAACTGGTTAGATGGCCCGAATAGTATTTCATTGATACTCAGTTTTCTTGTACTTCGCTTGGTCAGTTGTCGTACCTTACCAGACTGGTCATCAGCTAACATCATGGCAAACCTCAAATCTGGAGATGGATGGGCTCCAGCAGTCTGCTCACTGTCGAAAACAATGGACGCTTTCTACCTCATCGATCCTTTCACTACACTTTGTTTTGCATGAGCAAAATTTGATACGAGACATGGTTCTTACCTTGCTGGTACTGTAGGGGCTAAAGGTGCGATCTACTCAAGAGCAGGAAGAAACGCTTATGGTAAGGAGGTATCTTGCTCGCCTACCTTAAAAGAACTAAGATGTCTGCTACTTCAAATATGATAGAAGTGTGCAAATTGATACATTCCATAACATTCTTCGTTATAGGACGTATTAGACTTTCCCAACATCTAGAGAACACGAGTAGCCAAAGGTCTCTTCGGTCTCTTGAAAAGTGTTCTTGTCTTATAAATGTGGACACCTAATGTGGCACTTGAGGTCAGTTGGTTCAAAGGCCTTGCAGAAATACTAATATTACTTTACTTGTCCGACGCAGCTGAGGAGTTAGTTGTGATCATCGCAAAATAAACATAGTTGAAGACACCTGTTTTCTCAGTAAATGGAGCGCGGAAATATCGTTAATAATTGGGCTTGTATATTGATCATTCATAACACAAACGTTCACCAGCTTAGGAAGCGGAACTGATTGAAGTGACTCTTCGCTCCTTCTCCTTAGACCGGCGTTGTCCGACACTTCGAGTCTTAGGCCCGCGGCCTGTCCAACGGATGAGTCATTGGTTGCGCATTTGCGACACAGCGAGGTCGATTGATGACTAAAAGGCACTTTCATCTGCCGTTCCTAGAAACGCCAGCTGAGAGGGAGCTGTCACTGTTATTCCCGTACAGCTGCTGTTCTATTGTGACCACCTGCTCGCTACGTCCGTAGGACCCACAGAAAAATCTTAGTGGCTTCCCCCGAAAACCAATCACGTGGTTCTCGCGATCTTCTTCAATTTACTGTAGTTTAGGGCCGAAACCAACGAAAAGCAGACCGTCCTCCCTTTGAGGTGTTCTCGTTGAGTCTGAGGTAATAATATAAAAATGTCATCGAAATCTGGTTGCTATTGAGGTGGTTAAACATATTTCCAGCGAACAGTCTAATAGTTAATGGCAATTCAATGGAATATATTTGATAACTGGCTCTGCTTGGTTGAGACTGACCGAGGTCAGTGGAATCAGCATTTTGATTTAATAAATCTGGCAGTTCTGTGGTGATTGATAAGACTGGCTGTGAAGTAGGTTCCAATTACAGTACTCATGAGGGTGTAGGATAAGAGAATTTAACAAAGCTAGCAGCCAAATGTCATTCCTCTCTTTAAGCTGGGCACACATGTTCGGTGCAAGCCGAACAGCGAATGTTTGCCGAACACCACCGGCACGCTTTGCTACCAACAGAAACTACACCACACGAACATTCGTCCAAATATTGGTCGTATCCGAGACGAGTACATGTGTATGCCCAGCTAAACACCAACCTGAGCTTTCCGTCGCATTTAGAAGCAACAACCAAGTAGGCAGTACGATAAGCCGCCTGATGGCTTGAACTCAAAAGCCTGAACCTAGTAATTAGGCTTCTCACAATCACAAGCAGAAGTAGTATAAAAGACGAGATACACTACGATTTAGCAAAAAGAAAGGACCAGGACGATGAAAGTCAGGACGGTGGGACAAACCTTAGACACTCACTCATCAAGAGCGTGAAGACTTGATGAGAAAAGAAAAATGAAAGATCATCTATCTGGTGTGGGCTGATCAGATGTCCACGCTCCTGAACGTATGTACCGCTGTATAGTTAGTGTAAGCTGGACGTATAGAAAGAAAGTTATGACAGGCCTAACAGCCCCACGTACCTTCGACAAAGCCCAATGCAACGTCTAAAACAACCCAACCACAACAACAAAATTCGTGAAGATTGATGAGTAATGTCGTGAAATTCGTTGGAGTTTTGAGTAATTTTTAAATGTAACCGAAATTTGGTTAAAAGACCAAAGACTACGTGAATTACACTCCGAGCGGAATTGAGTATAATTTGAATGTGAAATGAATCGTGTAATTTAACTCAAGACGGGCCTGTTTACTAATAGCATAGAGAAATTGCAAAGTACACAAACGGGACGAGAAAACGTAGGAACTGAACTCCGCAGGTCGACGACCTGCTGCAAAGACTTAAGAATTTTAAGAAAGTAAAAGTTATCTGGAAATAGTGCCAAAATCTTGAAGGAATTGATTATGAACTGAAGAAGTAAGGTTGAAATACTGGGAAATAGAAGCACATTTCTGTCATTTATACGTTTCATCTTAATGCGGACGATGTAATTGATTTGTTCGTTCAAAATGTCGTATTTGTTCGGAATTGCATACTCCAAAAATGTTAAAGCCTACTACATAAATGTTGAAAAATCCCTTCCCTCCAACTCAAACTCCCGGAGTCTGCTAGCAAGATGCTGGTGCTTTGTCACCAGATGGCTGTTAGATGGTCAGAAAGTGACACCACTTGGTTGTTTTGTTAGGCTGTTTGGCCAAATACGACCAAACATCACTAGGTACATAAAGACGTTTTCATTCATTCTCTGAAGAAGGGTTGAGGCCAACTTCCGCCTTGTGTGTTGACCAGTTTGCAGCGATGCGGAACGTCCAGGTTGTCTCTGGGTGTTGGTAAGCCAAGAAATGCAAATATGACACTACGTATAGTTGTATGGCGGTTTTGAGGGCTCGTGGAGTTTGGGACAGGTTGCAGATTTGACCATGTCTAGGCACCGTGTGTGGCGCAAGGATATTGCTGAGGGGATGCGTCCGCCGAGTGTGCCAGCAGGTATAATTCAAGGTATCTCCTCCTGTGAGTTGTTCTGCTCTTATTGTAAAGTGGCCAGAAACAAACCAAGGTATGTAGGCGGCAGCTCCACTGACGCTTGGCCAGGGAACAGCTGGGCTGCCATCGGCGAAAAAATGTGCATGGCGCGAAGTTTTTAGTTCAGTTCCTACGTTTTTTCGTCGCGTTTGTGTACTTAGCAATTTCTCTATGCTTTTCGTAAACAGGTCCGTCTTAAGTTAAATTATACGATTCATTTCACATTAAAATTATACTCAATTCCGCTCAGAGTGTAATTCACGTATCGCAGAGAGACAAATTTTATTTGTCGTGCCAAGTTAACGTAAATAGAGCACTAATGACTAACATAAATATCTGATGCGTAGCAACACTCAACTTTCGACAACCCCTGTAAAGTCAATCACCTACTGCAAAAACGGGTGCTATATCTACGTTCAACGCATTTTTGCAGGAACATTCGTGGAAAAGAAATTGTAGATACTGTTCAGATGCTTATTTAATTGAAATCATTCGAGCCGTTTTTCAGAAAATTGGAAAAACGATAAATTAATATTCGACAACTCTCGTTTTCCGAGCTATCATGGCTAATACATCATAGCCCGGGTTTTGTGAAAATGAATAAACATGTCTCGAGTGTATCCGGCTTGGACGGCCTGTCCTTTCGCTTGTTTGAGCGTCTGCAGTTAGCTCCGAGCTGCTCTTTCCAGCGGGGAGACTCAGCGGCGGGGGCTCGGCTTCGTCACTGCGTCTTAGTCCGCTCTCAACGGAAGTCGAGTCATCTGGAGGTTTCACCAAAACGCACACATTTATCGTTTAAAACTATCATCAATGATCACTGATCTGAGATTTACTATGCAGTGTAACGGGTTTCACCAACGCGGTTTACGATTAAAACATTATAACTAACCGCGAGTTCTTCAAAACGGAGTCGTAGCCGATAAAAGTTGACTCGGTGCGTCGCGGTTACCGCTCGCCAAACAAAGACCGTTTTGTAGACGGGACACTGCCGTATAACTTAATAATAAGAGTTAGATAACTGCATTTCATTCCGTCTAGAATTGTTTCGCGAATTTCGCAAACTTGAAACGTACGAAAGCCGTTACGGAGTTCATTTCAGCAGTTCAAAAAAACAAGGTTATGATTTTATTTGGATAGTTCGTAATAAAATGGTTCTGGTGCAACGATACGTCATCTGAGCATTCGAACACACTGAATTGTTTAGAGAACTACGGTTTCTATTGAAAGACAAATTTCGTCTTGTTTGATCTGCTTTGGTCCTCGACAATAACGGCTGCTAATACCAAACAAAATTATTTACCACGGCTTATTACTTTCCGCTACCCGAAGGGAAGGAAAGTATAGTAATCGGCCCAAAAAAAAAAATTGGGTTTTCTTCAGATCCTAATTTCGGCGCGTGGTCCGTGTGTGTGTGTGTGTGTCTGTAGTTCGATTTGCGGGAGAACGGCTGATCCGATTGAGCTGGTTCTTTTTTTGTTTTGTTCGTTATTTTTTGTAGACACCAAAATAAGGTTATGGACGATTTCGGCTGATGGGAAGGGGGGGGGGACAAAAATGTACCAAAAACTAAGGTTTTTCGCATTTTTCTCAAAAACGGCTCTAACGATTTTGATTAAACTTTCAAATTATCTTCTACTAATCAATACCTAACTTTTCTTCTCCATACATATCTCTATGAAAATACGGTGAACGGAGATATAGGCATATGAAGCAAAAATCTGTTTTTTACGCTTTTTGGCAAAACGGCTTTAACGATTGTCACCAAACTTTCAAGATGTTTTTGAATAGTCAATACCTACATATTGTTCTCAATAAATGTTCCTCTGACAGTCCATTGAACAGAGATAAAAATCAAAATGTGTCAAAAAATAACGTTTTTTCTAACATTTCCGTAAATTCCAGGGTAACTTTTTCACCAGATGTGATAACTCCTAATGGAGTGTCTTCTAGTCACCCATACCCACATTTTGTTTTCTAATATTATTTCTGTATATATATATGTTGAACGAAGATATAAGCAAAGTTAATTCAGAAAAGGAGATTTGTCGAATATTAATTTATCGGTATTCCAATTTTCTCAAAAACGGCTCTAACGATTTCGATCAAACATTCGGAGTACTCTCAACTAACTAGTCCCTACATTTTGTTCTCTATAAATGTTCCTGTAAAAATGCGTTGAACGAAGATATAGCGCCCGCATATGTAGCTGGTGTTCGAAATTACGGGGGTGGCGGAAAGTTGTGTGTTGCTACGCACCAGATATTTTTTGTACAAAAATGAGGGATGCAACAAACGGATAAAACACAACGCATGAAATTTCCCACTTCAAAATAAATATTTGTTGTGACTCGTTACAAAACATTCTTTAGCTCCACGTGCATTTTGCGATTATTCACTCTAGATAGTGATCAAATTTGTTTATCGTTTCGATTATAACAACGTTAGGTTCCAGAATTTATGGAGTCACTCCTAGTTGTACCCCAACCTTTATTGAGTTACCATCAGTGTACAGAGGTTCGTGAGACAGTCAACATGCTTTTGGTTTATTATTCATTCTGTACCCCCCCCCCTCCACCACCACCACATCCAAAATACGTTTTTAGGCATGAGGATTCCAAATGTGCAATGTCCATCGTCCGGGCTATATCTTGCCTTTCACGTGATCTAAAAACGTTCTTTCGCACAAAAACTCCATCGGCAATCAGATCGTACGAAACGTATGGTTATTATGGGGAAAAAAAATGCTTAAACAAATTAGCCAACAACGAAATTCAGGTGTTTTCATTGCGTTTACGTCGTGTTTGGTATCATTGCTTAGGTAGTTCTTGGTGCTGAGTCGAATAGGACGGGTCTTAGAGATGCAATGGTTTCCAGATGGACAACAGTGAAATCACAGTAAATAATGAGTTGAATTCCACTACTTGAAGGAACTCACGGGAAAGTTATTCCAAGCTGTTCATACTGAAAATTTAATCAGAATCGTTGTAGATATATTTGAGAAAAAGAAGATTGGGTGTTTTGATCACTATGATAACTATAGCTAGTTTTGAACCGATCTTGCTCGTGCCGTTATCGTTTTGCGTTCCGTAGTAACTTAAGCTAGATACGGGGTTTGACCGATTAGTTTCAGTCGTTTTCTTCAATTGCGTTCACAGACACACAGAACATTTTAGCAAATTGTGTTTTTTTGGACTCAGAAGCCCTTGAAACGTAAAAATCTGAAGAGGATTTTACTTTGATTTGAAAAAGTAAAAATGTCTGTCGCAAATCAAGTCAAGTGGGTCTATCAGATAAACTAGTTCTAGATAAATGGGCAAGTATCCCTCGTGAACCCCAACATTCGCAGGTTAAAACAAACATTGGTGTATAAAAGCGGTTGGTAAATCGTTGATTTAGGACTGCCCAGTCCCCAAAGTGGCTTGTCAATTTAGTCATAGATTTGTTTATTTTGATCGTTTAATCATTTCAAACGACCTTGGAGAAACCCGATTTAATTACCGAAACTTCAAATTTATCAATTAAATGTTTGAAACGTTTGGTGACACCAGCGCGCGGTCGTGTTTCCTGTTCCGCAACAAAAATTCCGTTTCTCGTGAAACCGATGTGAATCCGCGATTCGTCAAAATTAAGTGCTATTTTGGTTGCCTGTTCCACTATTCCGCGGACATACCTTTACTCAGTGCGCGGCAAGATATTCCGGCGTTTTCGTCAAACCTACGCACTCCTGCCGGGAATGTTTCGTCAGTTTGAAGACTTCAGAGGTGAGTCCTTTCACAAAACGCTGTTCTGGTACGTGAGCCTTGTTATTGCTTCTAGTTCATGTTGAAAATAGCTTAATTCGAACCCGATTGGAATATCCACCGCCTGAAATGTTTAGTCTTACAATTTATCGGCCTCGGGACAATATGCTTGCTGCAGAGGTTGTGAACTAGTACAGGATCAACTGTAGTGATGTGACAGGGCAATGCCATCTGCCCCAACCCGTTGGTGTGCCAACTGCCCCAATTCATCAGCGTGGGTTGGGTGGGCATAGGAAGAGACCATGTTTGTTTCGTTGAGTTCGAGTAGCTGACAAGTTTGGCTGCTCTCCAGTTCTTAGGAGTTACATGTAAAGACACAGTGCCATGCAAGCAGACAGCTGCCAAACGTAAATACGAAAGGAGTCTGATTTGGCTAAGTTGAATTTTTGTTTTCGTAAATTGAAGAGATGTTTACTTTCCGCTCACAGAATGGGAAAGAATTGTAGCCATAAGAAGAAAAAAAGTTGAGTTTTTTCTAACCTTTTAGTCTTGAGACCTACCGAATCAAAAATAACTGGTGTTAAGCAACGCACAACTTTCTCAGCCCCATGTAAATTCTATCTAATACGTTGTAATTCAGTCTATTTGTTATTAAGTTCATACCAACATGTAACACAACTCCACGCCTTACGTAACTACTGGTATCTATTCAAGTTCCAGAATTTATTGAGGTGCTGCTACTTGTGCCAAGCTTTTAATTGAACAACGCGGAAAGTGCTAGCCCTTAAAGTTTCGGACTTGATTGACTTGCCGATCATTATTTCGCGACCTCCTTTGGAGAGTTCCTGTATAGGTAACTAACGAGACTGCCAATGCCCTTATTCTGAGAAGGTTTCTGTTCATAGTTGGCGAATTGGAGGCGAAACAAATTATTCGACAAAACGACGTTAGTTTGAATAGTTTACAATTTTGTAGTTTCTCCGGACTATGTAATTACCATTATCGAACTTCCACCTTCTAGGTAATTTATTCTACTACCATCCCGAATTTTTCTAAACGCTAGTATCTGATGTGCAGGATTTTTTAAATAAAAAATTCGACAACCTGCTACATATGTGGGCGCTATATCTTCTTTCAATGTATTTCTACAGGAACATTTATTGAGAACAAAATGTAGGTGCTAGTTAGTTGAGAGTACTCCGTCGTTAATGTGAGCCGTTTTTGAGGAAATTGGAAAACTGGTGAATTAATATGCGAAAAATCTCGTTTTCCGTGATATCATGTCTTTTATCTCCGTTCAACAGATAGATACAGAAATAATTAGGGAGATTTAAATGTCGGTATAGGTTTCTAGAAGACGACCTATAAGATTGATGAAATCCAATGACGGAAATAACAAAAATGTGCAAAAAAACATTATTATTCACTCATATTGATTTTTTTCTCTGCTCATTTGTCAGAGGAACATTTATTGATAACAATATATAAACATTAACTGTTTAAAACATTCTGTGAGTTTAGTGATAATCGTTCAAGCCGTTTGGGAAAAAAGCGCAAAAAACCCATTTTTGCTTTTTAGTTCACCGTATTTTCATGGAGATATTTATGGGGAAGAAAAGTTAGGTATCAACTAGTAAAAGATAATTTCAAAGTTTGATAAAAATCGATAGAGCAGTTTTCGAGAAAAATGGAACAAACCTAGTTTTGGTACATCCCCCCCCCCTCCACCAATGCCATCAATGGAAATCGCCCACAACCTTATTTATAAATAATAAACTCCTCTCAGCGTCACTGTACTCGGGCTGTTATGATTGAAATGGCTGTGAAGTCAGCTGCTGACAGAGCTCCTCCTTGGCCTCTTTTGCTGATCCCCTGCACAGTCATGGCTGACGAAATTTTCGATCTGGTCTCGGGCGCTGATCTCTATAGTTACAGATCAGCGCCATTGGCTCACCAGAACCCGACATCGACCACTTCGATCGACCGGAGGCTTACGCCCAATTGCCCAATTACCATCAACTGTGGCGGCTGCATTCCAGCTCTACTACAGGTCTGTTTCCTTAACAAAATGACTGTTCCACAAGTCCCGCAACAGAATAAAAAGTCATGGGGCACGAGGTTTCGCTAGAAACTGATGTGTCATTATGAATAATTCCCTTCGTACTGATGTGCCTTGCGATTTTAGGAAAACCTGTACAAACAATGTGTGCAACTACATCGAGCCCTGTCAATGTCGTAGTTACACTGACGTTGATGGAGGCAATTTCTGCTTTCCTGCATCGTTTTCGTATTTTCCATACCTCTATCATGTCTCGCCATGCTTCTTGAATTTTCTTCTTGTAATAGTGGCTCTCGGTTGTTCTAAAAACCTGATATAACTTGTCTCGGTAATGAGCGAATTTCTCTTTCATATGTATGAAAGGCTGGCGGTGCGATGAGTTTTTCTTTGGCCCTCATGGCGTTAGTATCCCAGTAGCAAGGTTGAAGGCAGATATTTCCGTAAGATGTTGTCTTATGACATTAGTTATTTTTATTGTTATTCGAGGTAGCCCTGATAGTTTCAAAAGTTTGTCTCAGCTTTTGTCCCAAGTTCCTCATTATATGCGTAACCATGCTGCTATTCAATCTTCCCGATACTTTCATTTATAGGTTGAACTTTTTCCTGCACGTACGCAGGCCAGTTTCCTTATTAAAGTGTCTCAACATTCATACAAGAGTTATATCAGTCGAAAGTCACGAAGGTTGCTATTTCGGTACGAACCCATAACTCTATGGGTACGGCAGGTTATCATTTGACTATTCTTCCGGTAGAGAGTAGTTGCTCATGACAACTCGGAAGTTCCGCCCTGGGGAATCCATACCGTCTGGGAGGAGCTCTTAATCTAGTTTCCAAACTACATCTAACACTTAATTCGGGTGGTAAGTTTCTATGAGAGACTTCAGCTCAACTGTGACTACGTTTTTTGTCATTACCTTCTTCGCAAACTGCGTTAACTGTGTCAGTGCAGAAAGGTTCCACCGCCGTCGATTTTAATTAATTTTAGATTCTAATTTGCGATAATTGCGAATTATTTAGTTCGATGAAAGTTGAATATGTGGTTATCAAGCCCATTATTGTAAGTGCAACTCAGTAAATATTATATTTTTGTTAACAATAAGTGATGGAAATTATATAACATTGAGCGAATACGACAGTGACGTTGGTACTCAGTTGTTTGTGTTGCTACGCGTGTTACTACCCGCTCTAAGTAGAAATCCGTATAGAGATGGTCTCATCTTTATTAACCCTGTTCTCAATTAAACTTGATAATCGTAATATAACGTTCGGTAGAGAAACTTCAATTGGGAACGAAACCTGTGCGTGGCTATTCATGGGGAATTGAGGCTAGAAAAAATCCTTGTTTTGCTCTGTAAACGATTCATTCATCTTTTACTCAAAAGGGCGATCGAGTCATGCGAACTTTTCTGGCATCATTTGGAAGAGGTTTTCTTTCTATTCGTTGGGATTGTGGTTGTGGAGGAAAAAGGAGCTCTGGAGCAATGTATTCATTACGATATGTTTGCTTTCTTCTATTCTTCAGAGATACGGGACTTGGTGCTCAACAAGAGGTTAATTATTCAATTTTTCTTTTAAAGGGCCACAGAGGGAAATAACTCTTGAGCGTTCGAAAAGAACCTCTAAACGAAAGGCGTTCTTCAGGGATTTAAAAAATCGGAGACCGGGTCTTTAATGGGGAGACGAAGGGAAAACGGCGTATAACTCTCCCTCCCACTCGAGAGACACAAAAGGGAAGAGACGGCCTTTTTTCTCTCTTTCGATGGCTGATCGTTAAAAAACAAACGGGGATGCTAACTCATAACATTTTACAGAAAATCAATATGGCGCCCGAGCGGGCTTTGGAATGGAAGAGGGTTTTCTCTTGCCATTGACGCGGAAAACAAACACCGTTGTTATTTGGACGAATGGATTTCACAACGTCCCGCTCGGCCAATGATGTTTGTTGCCTCCTCTCCGGACAGGTTTCGATATCGCTGACTGAAGTTTCGGGAGGAATTAATCAAACTCCAAAGGGTTGGACAATGGCAATCAATACCTGAGAACTCCTAGGGGAGAGAGAAACAAGGCGAGCCCAACTGATGTATTGACGATACTTCACTTCCCATACGCGCATGAGATTTTATCCTCTACACGCCGCTAGAGCCCTACAAAACACTGTGTTTCACGTTCTATATCAATTAGAACAGTCGGTTCCGTGTACTTCTCCTGGATACTTCGGGTGCTTCAAGTTTAGGAGGCCTGAATCCAAAGTAAACAGTTGTGATCTGAAGCTTACCTGACGCTGTCTTCCTCGAGAGGCTAAGAATGGACTCGGGGGCTCTGCAGTCACCTTAACGTCAGACGTAACATTTAACACGAGTTGAGCGTAGTCAAGAACTGTTGCGTACCTTCGTGACTTTCGACTGATATAACTCTTGTATGAATGTTGAGACACTTTAATAAGGAAACTGGCCTGCGTACGTGCAGGAAAAAGTTCAACCTATAAATGAAAGTATCGGGAAGATTGAATAGCAGCATGGTTACGCATATAATGAGGAACTTGGGACAAAAGCTGAGACAAACTTTTGAAACTATCAGGGCTACCTCGAATAACAATAAAAATAACTAATGTCATAAGACTACATCTTACGGAAATATCTGCCTTCAACCTTGCTACTGGGATACTAACGCCATGAGGGCCAAAGAAAAACTCATCGCACCGCCAGCCTTTCATACATATGAAAGAGAAATTCGCTCATTACCGAGACAAGTTATATCAGGTTTTTAGAACAACCGAGAGCCGCTATTACAAGAAGAAAATTCAAGAAGCATGGCGAGACATGATAGAGGTATGGAAAATACGAAAACGATGCAGGAAAGCAGAAATTGCCTCCATCAACGTCAGTGTAACTACGACATTGACAGGGCTCGATGTAGTTGCACACATTGTTCGTACAGGTTTTCCTAAAATCGCAAGGCACATCAGTACGAAGGGAATTATTCATAATGACACATCAGTTTCTAGCGAAACCTCGTGCCCCATGACTTTTTATTCTGTTGCGGGACTTGTGGAACAGTCATTTTGTTAAGGAAACAGACCTGTAGTAGAGCTGGAATGCAGCCGCCACAGTTGATGGTAATTGGGCAATTGGGCGTAAGCCTCCGGTCGATCGAAGTGGTCGATGTCGGGTTCTGGTGAGCCAATGGCGCTGATCTGTAACTATAGAGATCAGCGCCCGAGACCAGATCGAAAATTTCGTCAGCCATGACTGTGCAGGGGATCAGCAAAAGAGGCCAAGGAGGAGCTCTGTCAGCAGCTGACTTCACAGCCATTTCAATCATAACAGCCCGAGTACAGTGACGCTGAGAGGAGTTTATTATTTATAAATAAGGTTGTGGGCGATTTCCATTGATGGCATTGGTGGAGGGGGGGGGGATGTACCAAAACTAGGTTTGTTCCATTTTTCTCGAAAACTGCTCTATCGATTTTTATCAAACTTTGAAATTATCTTTTACTAGTTGATACCTAACTTTTCTTCCCCATAAATATCTCCATGAAAATACGGTGAACTAAAAAGCAAAAATGGGTTTTTTGCGCTTTTTTCCCAAACGGCTTGAACGATTATCACTAAACTCACAGAATGTTTTAAACAGTTAATGTTTATATATTGTTATCAATAAATGTTCCTCTGACAAATGAGCAGAGAAAAAAATCAATATGAGTGAATAATAATGTTTTTTTGCACATTTTTGTTATTTCCGTCATTGGATTTCATCAATCTTATAGGTCGTCTTCTAGAAACCTATACCGACATTTAAATCTCCCTAATTATTTCTGTATCTATCTGTTGAACGGAGATAAAAGACATGATATCACGGAAAACGAGATTTTTCGCATATTAATTCACCAGTTTTCCAATTTCCTCAAAAACGGCTCACATTAACGACGGAGTACTCTCAACTAACTAGCACCTACATTTTGTTCTCAATAAATGTTCCTGTAGAAATACATTGAAAGAAGATATAGCGCCCACATATGTAGCAGGTTGTCGAATTTTTTATTTAAAAATCCTGCACATCAGATACTAGCGTTTAGAAAAATTCGGGATGGTAGTAGAATAAATTACCTAGAAGGTGGAAGTTCGATAATGGTAATTACATAGTCCGGAGAAACTACAAAATTGTAAACTATTCAAACTAACGTCGTTTTGTCGAATAATTTGTTTCGCCTCCAATTCGCCAACTATGAACAGAAACCTTCTCAGAATAAGGGCATTGGCAGTCTCGTTAGTTACCTATACAGGAACTCTCCAAAGGAGGTCGCGAAATAATGATCGGCAAGTCAATCAAGTCCGAAACTTTAAGGGCTAGCACTTTCCGCGTTGTTCAATTAAAAGCTTGGCACAAGTAGCAGCACCTCAATAAATTCTGGAACTTGAATAGATACCAGTAGTTACGTAAGGCGTGGAGTTGTGTTACATGTTGGTATGAACTTAATAACAAATAGACTGAATTACAACGTATTAGATAGAATTTACATGGGGCTGAGAAAGTTGTGCGTTGCTTAACACCAGTTATTTTTGATTCGGTAGGTCTCAAGACTAAAAGGTTAGAAAAAACTCAACTTTTTTTCTTCTTATGGCTACAATTCTTTCCCATTCTGTGAGCGGAAAGTAAACATCTCTTCAATTTACGAAAACAAAAATTCAACTTAGCCAAATCAGACTCCTTTCGTATTTACGTTTGGCAGCTGTCTGCTTGCATGGCACTGTGTCTTTACATGTAACTCCTAAGAACTGGAGAGCAGCCAAACTTGTCAGCTACTCGAACTCAACGAAACAAACATGGTCTCTTCCTATGCCCACCCAACCCACGCTGATGAATTGGGGCAGTTGGCACACCAACGGGTTGGGGCAGATGGCATTGCCCTGTCACATCACTACAGTTGATCCTGTACTAGTTCACAACCTCTGCACTGTTGCGTACTGCGATTCGTCCTTCCCACGGATCAAGCAAGCCTGAGGAGCTACCAAAAGAGGAACAGGTGATCCCAGGCCTTGAATAGTCAAAATTCCATCCAGCTTGTTTGTGCGAGCGTGCGAGAGGTAAAGCAAGTGTTCGGTGGAAGCTAACTTGCTTTGTATGGGTGTTATATTCAGAGTTTTTTCTTTTCATTAACTTACAGAATGTTAGCGTTAAGTACTGATGGTGAATGCAGTGGAACGAGGAGAGTAAATTTGCGCTTATTTTTGTATACACTATGGTTGATCGTGAATGCAAATCGTTAAGGATTATTGTGAAAGCTGTATCCCTGGGGGAGGGAGGGCGGACAGAAGAGGCTCTTAAATAACTAATAGAAACTAAGTCAAGAACGATACTGTTCTTCCGTTTTACCAACCGACATCCTTACACGGAATCGTTAACTTCGAATCGCTTTGTCTCGTAAGGCTCAGAGGAATTGTCGCTCCATCCCTCTTAGTTGATGCATCGATCATCTCTTACATTGTTTTCTTTCTTGCGAGTGGTGCTGGTGGAGCAGTAGAGGGAGGGGTCGTGAAAGTGGAAACCTCATCCAGTTCTCTCCTCACATCCCTATAAAACGTTTTGAGCGATTAGCCAGCTTAATTACTTAAAACATCGGTTTAAAAAAAATATATAAACGTAAACGATTGACTATTCCACTTAAGATCGGTAATTTCGAAGCAGCAAATGATTGAGAACTCAGCAACGTAGTATCAAAACAGGCTCTTTCCTATTTTAGTGTCGCGGTAGTTCACATATTGACTGCAGATGGTGTTACCAGCTACTAACTTGGATTACTAGTTCGTCAGTCTCACAAACTATCGTTATTGAGGCAAGACAGTTTTTCTAATACTTTTGTATGGGGAGTCTTCGAGCCCTTTTGTCACTGCATTTACGTAGTTCCTTCCAATTTAACACTAGTCAGATGATGTGTATCACGCGCCTTTCCTTTGCTAACCTTCATTCAGCGATGTGTGCTGTTGTGCCAACTAATTCTACATACTTTTCACTCAGTTCATGTGGGCGGCGTTAGTCCAAGAGCTTGAAATTGGTTTTTTGACTCGTACGAGCTCACTCGTTAAAAGCTCGGTAGAGGATGATACATAATGGTATCTTAGAATATTCCATACTGTAAATAGCACTGTCGACAACCAGCGCGCGTAATTTCCTTGTTATTGACGAATCCGTTTAACGGGGACCAGCTGCGTAACAGAGTAATGAGAGGGCGACAGTAGTAGACCCCTGGACTTGGAGACATCCTAGAAAATACAATTTTTGAAGTTTTCCAAAGTTCGTCTCATTTCACATCAAAAATTGTCTCTACCTGCAATCTTGTTTGAAACAACCCGTACAAAAACTAAAAATCGACGAATGAAGGGGAACGATATTCGGTATTTTAATTATTAATCAACGTATTGAGATGAGCAGGTCAACTTGAGTGGATTTGATTTGCTCTTAACTTGTGTTCTTGCGGTTTTGCCAAATGATGATTTTCGAACTAAGTGGTGGAAAACGTTTCGAAGGTTACTCAAAATTTTCATCCGATCACGTAACACTCCATTATACTTTACGCCGTCTACGAAAATAATCGTAACTTTGTACATCCATAACCTGAGATGTCAAACTCTAACACCTAATTGAATAAAATACTCAAGTAAAAGGCTATGGCCACTCGAAAAAAACCTTTGATTTTACAGTTATAGTTGAACAGAACCCTCAAATGTATGCTCCTTGTGTAATCACCTCACTTTCTTATTAAATTTCCAACCCACATTTTTCTAAGCGAAATAAGATGAGCTGATTTATAAATGTCATATTAGTTCCATAATCACAATAGCCATTTTTCATTTCATAATTGTCAATAGTCCAGTTGAGCTTTTAATATTAACGTTAGTTTCTTGTCGTTGCACAAATAATGGATCTAGAGGGGAATGAATTCAGTTACGAGTACGATGATTAAGTTCGGAATCGGGTAGACTACACGGTACGCCGGTGCCAATGCGGAAAATAGTATAGAAACTGTTGACAATGATGACTTCAAAAAGAGACACCGCTTTTGGAAGGAAACGAATGTGCTATTCCATGCCAAAAGAACGGTATGACGGTAGTTATCACAGAGATTTATACATAGCTATTGGGAAAATAAATAAAGAAAGCAGCAAAGAGAATTCTTCAAAAAACAAAAAACCAATTTTACTACAGATTTTTGTTCATAAGTGTCCTCACAAATTCGCACGGTAGTCTAATTGGTTATGTGTGCGGTGAAAGTTTATCGCAAATTCTTATAACTCCAGAATGATAGACACAAACCTCCCAAAAATAATCACGTTGACGTTGAAATTGCCCCATAAACGACCTATTCGCTGCTGACTCAACCATGGTCGTAACGTAATTGGGAACAACGCACTAAATTCTGGAACGTTAGGCGCTACCAGTGTCTCACTATGGAAGGGTGCGGATTAATGGCTAGAGCAGTAAACGTGGCTGAATGTACGTCGGCAAGAGGAAAGTTGTATGATACGTCGCACCAGATGTTTTTTTTTCCAGGGAAGAGCATTTATAACAACTTTCCTGTCAGTCTTGAAGAAACTTGTTATCAACAGAGCAAACAAATTGCGCGACGGTTAGACTGACAAAACGGTGCATCCGTGACGCTGAAAACCCTCCCGAAATTCTCGCTTTGGAATGTCAGTTATTGATTGGAAGAAGCGCGCCGAGAATTGCCATTTCCTGCATTAACCATCTCCGTGGAAAAGCTTTTCGTCAATACTGTCACTGTAAGGAAGGACTAGTCGATATAAAGAACCTTCCCTTGATTTCGACGCAGACAGAGCCTTTCTACCAGTGATCCCAACTGGCAATAAAAACAGCTTGCTATCCCTCGAGTTTACCATCAATTGAGTCGGCAACTTATCAACTCACTCAACGTTCCACTTGAGCGTGAGTGAATTCTCGAAATGACTAGGAGCTATGAATGCTGTCCCTAACTCGTTCAACACCATCGACAGTCGAACGTGAATAGTTCTCTTTTGAGCAGGTGACCTGTCTCGAACGCTTATCTGATTATCGTTTGCTAGTCGTTTCAGAAGTCACTCAGAAACTAAATTTTTGTACTGCAGTATACCAGAGACGATAAGAGGCCGAAAAGGGTGTTTTCCCCTTCTACACTCGAAAGCATAGTCCCCAAAAAAATAACGTGTTTCGTTAGTGTCGATGTTTGTCGGGCAATTGAGCGTTGTGGCACTACTTGTTTTGTCAGTCTATGTGTGCTCCGATCGAGCTGGTTCTCTACAACCGGTCTGCGGTTCTAGAATACTTACAGCTCACATGGAACAGCGACACGTCGAGGGACTGGATTTTCTTTTGATAGCTGCTCCTCTCTAGAGTTTCCACGACCTCTTCTATTTCTCTGTTTAACAATCGACGTTGTGTCGACTGCTCATCCATCTGTAGCAAATAATAGGCGACTGTGATGGTTGGAGGGGGGAGGGGGCTGTGAAAAGGGGAAGCTTATTATTAGCCCAACGAGAGGCGGCCATTTTGAGCCGGAGAACCGACTGTAAAAGAAAAGGGAGCCTCCTCTCCCCTTTGTATTTCTAGTTGAAGAGCCAAGAGTTTCACTCCTAGATGAGAACTAGGTTTCAGGCAGGGGTGGGTTCAAAAGTGGAGACCTCACGAGGGAAATGGTTGAGCCCCTTTGGCAGAACCCCTCGTTTCTTCGGCAGCTGTTTTTCGGCGAAGGGGGGTTTGGTTTCCTCTCAGTCGTCCTGCTCTGAAGCTCAAAACGCCGTAACTCGTAGACTCGTAGTCCTATTATCTAGGCCAGGGGCTCCTGCGTCTGTCTACCCTGAACCCGACATCCGTTGCCGTAGGTCGAGCGCTCTCCAATTCCCCTCAAGCACTCAACACTCAGCGATGATCCAGCCCTGTCTCCAACATTCCAATATGTCCACAACATGTTTTCTCTCTTCTTAGTTGTATGAAGTTTACAGGAAGTGTTGTAATCAGCTGAACAGCGGTAGCTTTAGTACGGTAGTGAATAAAAAAAATCGCCATCGATCTTTCATTAAATGTTGGCAATTCGGTGGCGCTTCACGCCCAAAACGTTCATGTTGATTTCGCAATCTGTGGACGCAACCGACGGACGTCTACCGCCGAAGCCACTATGGAGTTATATTAAACCTCAATTATTCTGCACTTCAAAATGAAGTTTTCAACGGAGTCTACCTGGAATTCTTAACCACCACATCAGCAATTGAAACCAAAACTGCTACAACAGTTTATAGTTTGGTGTCAACAGAAAGATAATACGTTAAATTAGAAATAACACGTTGACAGATGACGAAAATTGGGAAAACTTGATATCATATAAGGTACGGCTCATCGAGTTAGTAGGAGAAGATTGAATTCACTGTGGGAAGGACAGTTAAGTGCCCTAGCTGCCACAGGAATGGTAGCAATATTAATGTACATGCGCATGCGTTAGTAGTGAAGCACCAGTACTGAGTTAGATTGTCGGATCCAAAAACGAGGAGAACGTTGGACTTAAGGTAAATAAAGATTAGTCAGGCAGCCTAAGCAATGAATATGCCTCCGTATATTCTTCGTAAGTGCAGGCAAACGCATGCAATGATTAGGCGAGCCTCGACCTCTTGTAACGCATCCCGCAATGCGACTCGCTATTCATTGGTTGTCAAAGGTAATACGGTACTGAACGTAGCTCGTTCAATGCACCGCGCTAGACAGTCTCTCAAGCTCCCTGCGATAGTAAGCGCCCTTCTCGCAGGTCCCCCGTTCATTAGGTGCTACGGCTCCGCAGAGACATGATCGGGCAGAGGAGGCTTATCTCCTTCTTACCCAAATACGCGACGAGTGATTTTTCCTGATCATCAATAACAAGAACAAAATCATTGTTTCCCCTGTAGGCAAGAAAGAACATCGAAAAATTGATGAGCGTTGATTGAGTACCCATAGTCACCAGCTCTGGACGTTCGATGCTTCGTCTGAATGGTGCCCTAGGGTCAGCCATTGCATTGTCCTGATCTATATCTTAGTTCATCACGTTCCTAGTTCAATCATCACTACCCATCTACCCCGGCCGTTTTTAACTTTAGCTTGCTGTACTTTGGTATCAATAAGTCTATCGTATGACGTTGCGTAGAGGGAAACAGACAGCCAACACATTATTTACTTTTAGGATACACGTGCGCTTAAGTATTGCGTCCTCATGGTCGTTCTTGCATCGTTTCCTTATCAGTCTGGCAGATACAAAGGAATCACATATGTGCCGCGCATTGAGTTGGTACCGGAGAAATTCTATAGAACTACTGAAGTCAATGGGAAGGTCATCAGGTACACTGGGTTTTAGCAAAGACGAAATCATAAATCAATCCACTCCACCACATACCTACTTCCTTTTCATTCACTATTAATTTGCCATTGGTCATTATATCAATGATATAATTTGTGCAGTGCGAGTGGTTGCTTTACCTACCAAAGCAGGTAAGCATTACGCTGAAGCAGCCGGCAATTTACTGAGGCGATAACCTTTGTAAATGTGAACGTTATCCGTTCTATCTCACTTCCTACTTCATTAGGTTCTCACAGACATTAAAAAGAATCTGTATTCAGAAAAACTAAAAACCGCCGATTTATTCGACCAGAATCGATTAACGCCTCCAAAACCTCCTTTTTATCTCAAAATCGTTCCTCGTTGGGTGAGTGAAGTAGTGGAGCAGGGTGGTACTTGTTAAGTTAAGTGCCTCGGAGTGAATTAAACTCGACAAGGAGCCCTCGTCTCTCTTCGTTTTAATAATTGAAGAGGAAAATTATATACAAAATGGTTTCACTCGCTAACAGTTTTTATTCATAAATTATAGTGGTTTGCGGTTTTGTACTTTTAATGCAGCCGACTTGGTTCTCCCTGTTTTCGTGACGAACTCAATATCAATGTGAAGACTGGAGGATAAATGACTGAACCTTTACATCGGAAGTATTGGAAAAAAAAAGAAAGTTACACAATAAGGGCCTGGTTGCATAAACTAGATTACTTTTAAGGCACTGCGATAATACTTTTAGCTTTAATTAATTATAAAATGATACTCTTCCTCAATAAAAATAACATTTCCACAAGAAATACAATAATACAACACTCCCAAACCCTGTTGCTACGTAAATTGTTGGGTTAACCTTTAGGGTGAAAGTAAAATCGTGTGTTCAATCTATATTTTCACTTAGATCAGCGAAAAAGGAAACGTCAGGTTCCATGGAAAACTTCTCTCAGCCCCTTGTACATTCAACAATTTTTATTGTAGCGACTAATCCAATATTTGTTTTAGAAAGTTTATACGGACTTGGTAAAACTTTACTAAACGTTCTGTGCAGAAGCTGGTAGGACCTAACGTTTCAAATTCCCAAATGTATAAGGTTTCCCCTACTTACGTCTCGACTTTTATTAAGTGACGAGTTACTTCATAAAGGTGGTGACAAAGATCGTTACGTTTTATAATGGCTTCTTTGCGTGTATGCGATTCTGTGAACGCATTGAGTGAGCGGCTGAACCAAATCAGTTCAGATTGTATATTCAGTCAGCAGGTCAACTTGCACGTGGACGGCTCTTAACAACTGTGTACCGAACACGGGTATAGTGAGTTTCTACGAATGACTGAAATAGTCGCCTGCGGCGTTTTTACTTCTAATGACCGCGGAGGGTTGCGGAACGAAATCTGTCCCACTTACCTAGGCGACATCACAATATTTAGTTCTAATTTTGCAAGAACACAACAGTTTACGAAAGGTTTTGAACAGCACTGGCAAGCAAACTTACAATTGCAGACGGACAAAACGGCATTTCCGAAAATAAAAGCGCACATTTTGGGTTCACGTCGCCACTACAGGTGGTATGAAACATAACTCGGCATAGTGCTATTTTCCACACCGACGTTTAAGAGGTCCTTGGAGTTTTAGGTTTCTGTAAGGGTTTATTTTGTTTAACTTACGAAATTAACCAAACCTTTAATAAAAAGAATCCACAGCGGAGCGAAAACTAACATCGACGGTCCGTATAATCTAGAATATTTTGAAACGTGTAAGACGTTGCTCACCATCGCGCCAGTATTGTCGGAGCCTATCTTAGTTTTCATCAGTTCGTTCGATCACGTCATTAGTGACCTGCTTAGCCAGGTAACAGAAGGTGCACACTATCCGATTGCATTTACTTTATGCGAGTTCGAAACGAAACTGTTCACAATCGAGAAAGAATTGTTAGCAATTTCACACGTCGTCGAGGTGCGTAGGGCTCAACTTTGACCGCCGCCCTCTAACATGGCTGTGCAATGAACCGGAGGACGTTGTACAGTTACTTGAGGTAGTAATCTCCGAAGCCATTTGAAATTGAAATTCAATTCACGGCCTAGCGAGCACCTCGCGAATGTGTCGATTTCCATGAAAAGCGACTTGGGAGGCAGTACATTCAAAGGAGGGCGTCAACTACCCCCGAAGATCCGCATTTAAATCAATTTCCCGTCAAGCCCGGCCGTTTACGTTCTTAAACAGTAAAACCTGGAAACCTTTCGAAAATGAAACCCGGAGGATGGAGGAAATTTCTGAAAACAATTCTGGAATAGACGCGGTCAACTTAGGATGAGGATACATTCAGCCTAAAGTAAAATACTTGATCTTTTCATCAAGATACGAATAACTACGCCACTCGACTAATTTTATTACGAAATACTTTAAAGAATCCGAAATAAAAATTACCGAACGTACGCAGCTCTTGAACATCGACAACTAAGCGCAAATGGAACAGATTACCAAAGATTATCATAACGTCAAATGTAAACATCTAGGAATATCTGAGAATTACGTGTAAATTAAACGAGGTTACTTGTAACCCAACCAAAATAAAACTATGTGAAATGTTATCAATTAGTGTGTTATGAGTAAATAAGACAGAAATCCAATCAAAACAAAACTAAATCTTCCCCACCACGATATATCGTACCTTTGAAACAGTGCACGTTCTCTCATTGTGGCATTTGTGAAAGAAAAAAGTCGCTGAACTTCAGTAAAGTAAGGATTCGTTCACAAAACTATAACTCCAGACTCGGACCAGTAGAAAGGTTTTTATTTGACACTAATTGACATTGAAAGGTTCTCTCGTAAGACGCGGGCAGGTAGACAACGAATCACTTCTTGAAATAAAAAGAGAACTTAATCCACGGGATCCACAAACACAAGAGGAAATGTCTGGTATGACGCATTACACAACTTTTCTCGGTCCAATGCATTCTTCGAAGTCGAATTTGTTATCGAATGCAGAAACGATGAAAAATATTTGGTGCGTTGCAACACATAACTTTCCTTAGCTCTACAACAATTCACTTTGCACATGGCTAATTCTATTTAATCAATTCATTTATCATTCAGTTCATTTGAACTTGGTCAAATAACACTTAGCGGCTGCAGGAAGCGGTAGCACTTACAGTTCCAGATTTTATTATGCTGCTCGTACTCATTGCAGGACCTTCATTAAGCAATTGGTACACAGAGAATTAATGCGGCTGTAAACACACATTTTTTGATGAAGGATAGTAATTACTTTTGCAGAGTTATTGGGTAAAAACGTTTAGAACTGGTAGTAAGCGAAACGGCGGTAGTTGAAATTCAGGAATTTCTGGAGTAACTCCCATGTATCTCATGAGCCCCCTATAGGTATTGGATTGGACTATAACACGACTTTTTTTTTAACATTCTACAAAAATTCCAGCGGAGTTTATAAGGAAAAAACTGCGCGAAAAACGCTTTTGGTCGAAAATTTTGATAATTTATTGTGCTGCTCTCGTCATTTTCCCTTAATTGCCTTATTGAGAGCTATCAATATAAAAAATTTAATCAAAATCGTTAGAGCCGTTTTTGAGAAAAAAATATTTGGTGTTTTGATCACTATGATAACTATAGTTAACTTTGGGTGGATTTTGTTCAAACTCTCATTATTGCGTCCCATGGTAACCTGCGGGCGAGATATGAAGTTTGAGCTGATTTGGTACGGTGGTTTTCTCTAAAAATCGTTCACAGACACACATACACACACACACTCAAAATTTTTTTTCAGCCGATTACATAACTTTCCTTTCTACTTCGTAGAGCAAGGAAAGTAAAAAGTATGTAACGGTGTTCATTCAAACGATAGGGTGTATTTTGATGAAGCTGATTTTCGAGCCTCTAAGTTGTGTCGCCATTATATAAAGCGTTATTCCCCTAAAGGTATCCGAAAGTAGCTGTAGGCTACTGGCAGCACACGAACAGCGTAAATGAAGTTTATAACTATGATGCCTCTGTAATAAAATATTAAAAATCTAAATACGACTTTGCAAAAATTGCATAACTATTTCCTCTAAAAGGCCAACTTTTCATCATTCACTTAGCCTTGAATGAATAACGTTAAAATCACAGACAGAATATCTAGCTGGGCCTTTTTTGAAATTTCGCCAAGTTCAAAATTGGCCACCTAACAACAACTTTGACCGTTTGCCTTCAAACAACAGTGGTTCCGCCGACTAATATCGCCTTTTCCCGCTCAATAATGTCGCTGTCTCACCTCGAGCGCTCCCAAAACCTACCAAAACCCTGTGTCGTCGTGTCCTGTTCCGCAGTAGTCGACAACCCTTAAATCCCTTTGTCGCACTTTGTGAGCTCAAGTATATCTTTCAAAAACCAATATCATAGGAAACCGTAAGTTTGTACCCCCACCTTTCCTCCTCTACTATTGAGGTAGGAAACACCAAAATTCAGAGGGTACGTTACCGAATGGCGTCCAATAGATCATGGTTCTAGCTAGTCTCATTGCTCTAAAGTTGTGAGTGCTGTCGCCCCCGAGTTTCAATTATCGTAGTAACATGTTACAATATTTTTTTAGTTTCCTTGGCTCTACAAAGTAGAATGGAAAGTTACATGTTCGGTTGAGAAAACAAGTTTTGAGTTTTTTTCAGATCTTTACGACCAAATGAATCCGAAAACACCATTTGGGGAAATGGTCAGTGTATCTGTGATCGCGATTAGACGACTGAACAAAATCAGCTCAACTTTGATATGTAGCTCGCAGGTTATCGGTTTTCTAAAAATAGGCTGTATCGATTTTGATTAAATTTTTCGTATTAACAACTCCAAATGACACGACAGTGCCATGAAATTATCATTTGTGAGAAAATGTCGAGAGCTGCACAATAGATTGCCAAACATCGATGAAAACAGATTTTAGCGCAGTTATTCCTTATAAACTCTGCCCAAATGTTACGAGAATATTAAGACAAATTAGGTGTAGTAGCCTACGCGATGAGGGGTTTGCTAACGATCGTAAGACATATAGGGGCTGCTCCAGAGTATCAACCACCACTGTCTCACCGACTACCATTTCTCTAAGTTTTTAGCCGATTATTCCATAACGGTGATTATTGTCGTTCTCGAAAAAATCGTGTTTACAGTCTCACTAATCTTCTTCGAAGCGATTGCTCAATAATGGTCGTGGTACAAGTAGGAGCACCACAATTAATTCCAGAACTAGAAGCGCCTCCCGCTATTATGTAGAGATTTATTATAAACAGGATGATTTTTTGTCTCGTAAGCATATTCATTCAAGACGAAGTGCTTAATGAGAAGCTGACCAAGTAGAGAACTTTTGGGTGAAATGATTATGCAATTTTTGTAAAGTTGTATTTAGTTTTCACAGCTATAATTTTCAGTCAATACTAAGTACCATCTAACGTTGTGTCGGTCTCTATAATGGCTGTGAAATACACGGATTTGGCATAGACAAGAACGGCGAGAGAAGAAGATTCAACATTCAAAAATGAGATGATACCTATTTTCCAACTTCTCCTCTCCCGCTTTTTCATAATTTATGGAGAACTCAAATTTTGCGAGGGAACTGTTCTTTCACGGCCTTCTCTTACTCTTTTTTTCAACTCCATTATACTTCCGCGGAGAACCCCACGCGAAGTGGGGAATTGCGAGGACTGTGTGCAAACAACGCTGTTATCTTCCGAATGTGTTCTCCGGTATTTCCACGGGGATATTACATTGTTACCGCGTTTGTCGGAGGATGCAGGTGGTAGGTACCGCCCTTTACACCGGTTAATTAGTCGGATGGAGCTTCTCATCGCCGCCCACATAAACTGAGAATTATAATTACGCACCAAGGAGCCGCCTTGTGATGTTATTAGGTCTCTCTCCCTCACCCTTTCTCGCACCCTTTCACTCCCTCTCACTGTCAGAAACGACCTTCCGTGGAGAAAGTAGCTTCTGATATTTTATGAGGGCACACAGCACGCATTTCCATATAGTGATCAAATTATCTGTGCGTAATAACACACAACTTTCCGCAACCCCCGTAAATTGGACGACCTGCTACGTATACGTACTATAGCCTTT
Source organism: Pachypeltis micranthus (assembly GCA_020466155.1). NCBI lineage: Eukaryota > Metazoa > Arthropoda > Insecta > Hemiptera > Miridae > Pachypeltis > Pachypeltis micranthus. The sequence goes on along the minus strand of CM035770.1, from coordinate 50,284,589 downwards.
TTTGAGAAATTTTAAAAAACGATTAATTACAATTCGACAAATCTCGTTTTCCGTGATATGACTTATATTTCAGCATAGATAAGAATTGCGAAGAACAAAATGTGACAATAGAAGGCACTCTGTACAATTGATCCAATTCAGTGATCAGTTACTCTGGAAACCACGAAAATGTTCAAAAAACCATTTTTTTAACCTATTTTGGTTATTATCTCTGTTCAGTGGACTTCAGAGAAATATTCATTTAGAACAACATATAGGTGTTAATTATTTAAAGACATCCCGTGAGTTTGGTGAAAATCGCTTAAGCCGTTTTGCCAAAAAGTGGAAGCCCCCTATTTTTGCTTCATAGGCATAGGTACACTGAAGTTTCACGGACATATTTATATAAGGGAAAAGTTGTGTACTAACTAGTAGAAAATAATTTGAAAGTTGAATCAAAATCGTTCTAGCCGTTTTCGAGAAATTTCTTAATTGAAACCATAGTTTTTGGTACATTTTGCCCCCCCCCCCCCCATCTTCCCATAAATCGGAATCGCTAATAACCTCATCCGTATACTTTCGTTACCCTTTGAGTCGCAGAAAGAAAAAAAAAAATCAGCTCAAACGGTTTAGCCGTTCTCCTGCAAATTGAACTACCACTCGCGGGAATTAGGTTTTTTGGATTTAGTAGGCCTCAAAACGTAAAGATCTGAAAAAGGTTGACGTATTGGAAGATTTTAATTGATTTCGCTGAACCTCTTCAGAGAAAATGACGTATTTGAGACCTTGTTCTCAGTCATAACTAAGCCTAACGGTTACGTATCATCAAAAGACGAACTAGCGCGTAGCCACAGAATGGAAATTGCAATAGTATCAAACGAGCGTGTGAGACCCGTCGATACGAAAGTGAATTTTGGGCTCGTCTGTTGCTGTTGGAGAAATGAAATGACGCATCTCTTGGCGCTCCATGATCTCGAAAAGGGAGTTTTCTGGGCCAATCAGAAGCTGCCAACTGTTGAACGTCTTCAACTAAATGCGAGCTGGGGAGGGGGGGGGATGTTAAAAAAAAAAAAAGGTGAATGGGGTGGAGAAGGTCCGCCATTGTGAAATAGTCCGGTGACGCTGAATAGAGAGAGTAAAAAAAAAAAGAAGGAACAAGTTTGGCAAACTATCCGACTACAACGGACTAGCCGGACAATGGGTTCTTTTTCGTCTAGGAGTTCCAAGAGTTGACCAACGCAACTCGTTTCACTCCTCTCAATAGGGGGATTCTGTAGGAGCCAGCCCTGGAAATAGGTCTCAGGTGAATAGCTAACAGGATCCGGTGTCGACATCGGGGGCGGGCAAAAGAGAATTCGTGACGCGAATTAAAAAAAAAAAAAAAATTGAATAAAGCGAAAGGTTTGAATTAATTCGGCCGTTTTGAAAACTGGGTTCCAAACGGTCGATTTTTGAAACTGACGGTTTGCAACGTATTCCACGACAAAGGGAAATCTAAAAACGTCCGTTTAAGAGAAGAGATTCTGCGTAGACGTTGAAGTTCTATACACGTTTTATACATCTCTAACGGACAAGCTCCTTCAAGAAACCGTTCGAGAATTAACATCTGGCGATCACCGCGTCACTTTCAGGCTCAGAAGATCTTGAAATTAGAATCAGATCGATTATCGTTGAGAGTGAAAGATACATGATCGACACATTGAAAAGTATGTACGAGTGAGAGAGTGAAAGAGAGAGAGAGAGGGGGAGAGAAAGAGAGATTGATCGATTGATTGATATCCACTATCCATTCTATAGGTTTCCTCTCTCCTGCCTGTAACCATCTCAAACGTCCATAATGCGACGTAACGTGCTTATAAAGCGAATCTTCATAGCAATTTGGAGCGCTGCATTTTGAGCTCGTTGCAACCGCTCAGGTCTACGCTCCTGCAGCCACACAAAGCCACAGCCGCATAGTTGAAGAGCGGGAAGATCAGGTTTTTGCACGAGCCGGAGCCTTACAGTCCTTAAAATCCACCGTGAGACGCCGGAGCTGGTAGATACATATAAAATCCTGTACTTCACGTTGCTAACACCTGCAAGACCCATTTCAAGTTGTTCAAGTTTGAGTTCATCCCGGGTGAGAAGCATCAACTGGCGACAATTACGGCTGAGAATCTCATTCCTGTGCACCTCGCATGATCAATGAAATTGGAGGTCGTTCGTACGGCACGCGTCGCCGTGAAACTCCCTGGAATCGACTTCACATGATGGAGACAACCGAGCGCCGATAGCACGATCCTTGCGGGGTCCCAGATCCCAAATTTTTCCACTTCGACAGCCGATTCTCCCTCGCTTTCCAGAAAAGTACAACTTGAATCATATCAGCGTATTTCCCACGACGCCTATCGACTCGAGCACTGCCAACAGGATCTCCCACGGGATCTAAGCGGCGACTTTCTTCTGATCCGTTGCTTGTCTTGTATCCATAGCATATCGTCGAATTTAGGGAGGTTGCGGAAAGTAGTGTGTGGCTGCGCACCAGATATTTCAACTAACCCGTTTATTTCATCAATCGAACCAGTTACACAAACTAGAGGTCGCCAGCATATAATAATTATTAGCATAATCATCCTTCATGCTGATGTGCCTGTACAAATGATATTATGTGCAATCAAATCGAGCCCAATCATTGTCGATTTTTCCCAACGAAAGTTACAGACATGACGCGAAAACTCATCATAGGCATAAACTCTTCAATGGTCTGCCCCTCGATATCGTTTGAGAAGGAGTAAGAAGCTCAAAGCAAGTCACATACGTGGAAACTTAATAAATCGCAGTTTTCAGGTTCTTAGTAAAGCAAATCAAAGTTGTTATAGCGCTTTGCTGACATTTTCTTCGTTTAATCGTAGTTACACTGACGTCGATGGAGGTAATTTCTGTTTTCCTGAATCGATTTAGTATTTTCCATACCTCTATCATGTCTCGCCATGCTTCTTGCCTTTTCTTCTAGTAATAGTTGCTCTTGGTTGTTCTAATTACCTGATATAATTTGTTTCGGTGATGAACGAATTTCTCTTTCGTAAGTACTGAAAGTAATGAGCGTGACTGATTTGTTCTTTCGCCCTGATGACGTTAGTAACCCAGTAGCCATCCAAGGTTGAAGGCAGATATTTCTGTGAGATGTCGTCTTATGACATTAATTGTTATTATTATTATTATTATTATTCGATAGCCTGAACATCATTTCATGGGGGTTGCTGTTTCGCTATCGTGCAAGAGCACCCAGTCACTCGCTTAGCATTCGTACACCGAACCCATACCTGTGTAGGTATGGGAGGTTGTCATTTAGCCGGTCTCTCGATAGAGAGCTGTTGCGGCAGTTACCCCCCCCCCTCACCCGTCCACGGGGTTAATAGTTCTTAATCGACCTTCCCACCTGATCTACCAATTTACGTGGGTGGCCAGTTTCAAAGGGAGATAACAACTGTGGCCACGTTTTTTTCGTCATCACCTTCTTTGCAAATTTGTCGAAAAGGTAGTAAGCTTGCTTAGTAGTGGTAAACGCTGGAACGTTTGGTTGCCCTTTCAAACAACCATCGCCCACTGTCATAAGGTTTGGTTGCCCTTTTAAACAACCATCGCCCACTGTCATAAGGTTTGGCTGCCCTTTCAAACAACCATCGCCCACTGTCATAAGGGCTACTGTGGAGCAGCACGTGGTTTCTGGTTTCCTCCACACTAAAGGCGCGAGACGTGCAAGAAGTCTTTGAGAGAAAGAAGCAACATTTTATTGTAAGGAACTGGCCCGTTCAGTGGTCTGGCTCCCGTTTCCTTCCTCCTACCGACCTTGACGAATGTAAGGAAAAAACTCGTACGTGTCACGTCCTTTTGACGAGGATTCCTATCTCTCTTGCCACTTACCCAATGGCCATTCAGCTAGCGACACAAGTTGGCGTTAGGTAAATAGCAAGCCAGATGAGAAACCTCGTCACAGGAACGTGACATGAGTTTTTCCAAACATTCGTGAATGTCTTCAAAGAAACCACGGGAGGAGGAGGTCCTTGGAGGACATGGTGAAGGCTTCACTCTTTTCTCTCAAAGACTCCATTTTGCACGTGAAGGAAATGAGAAATTCGCGTGCCGCTCCTGCAGCAGCGAGCGACGGTTGTTAGAACAGGAGCCAAACATACCAGTATTGACTGCTACTAAGGAAGCATATAACCGTTTCGCCCAATATGTGAAGAAGGTCACGGCAATGAAACGTGGTTACAGTTTGATCTGTCCCTTTGAAACTTGCCACCCAAGTAAATCGTTTGATCGGGTGGGAAACCAGATTAAGAACTCCTTCCCGATTGTACAGGATTGACCAAAAAATGACCAAACCTGCTCTACCTCCACATGCAGTGTCTGCAACCTCCATGACGGTCGACTGATATAACTCTCTCATGAGGGTTCAGGAACATTATTGATAGAGAAATAGACTTATTATAGTTTCGAGTTCACTTTTCAAAATTTTTTCAGTGTCCTAGTAAATAAAAAAAGTCTAGTGAGTTCTTAAAGTCCAATTCGTTTAATATGTTGTTGGAGAGAATTTATCGTGGGAGGAAAGACTGAACATAATATGACTCGTGCTGGAATTTTGTGTGCACGTGTGCCAGAAGGAATACGTATGTATGAGTATGTATTTCAATCAATCTTCCAAGTTGTCGGGTGAATTTGGCGTTCGCTAAAATACGCAGACTATAAAATGGCGAACGTTCGAGCGGCGAGGGGTTTAGGGGACCGCCGGAGATTCGAAATCGCGAAGGGTGACGGCGACTGGTGTCGGACGAGGGTGCGGGGAACATTGACGAATGAAGGAGGAGTGGGAGGCACTGAATGTATTTCGCGTGTATGAAGCGGCGGCGTTGGTACCGAAGAGGAGTGAGGGGGACGCGTTTGATTGGTTCCGCCGACCGATCGCCGAAGAGAACGCGAGAGGAAGAAGAGGGATCACCGCGAGGTAACTACCGGTGGACCCCGAAGGGGGTGGAGAGAACCCGCGAAATACGCGAATGCGTTGGGAGGGGGAGGGCGATCCTCGCGAAGAACCGCGAGAGGCGCCATTTTGTTCGCGGATATCCAACCCCCCCCCCCCCCCGCGCCACTACATCACGTCTCTACCGTACCTCATGCGTACACTCCCCGCGCGACCCTTTTTCCGCGTTGTTACATCAAAACCCATTCCCTTTCAATCCCTTTTAGTTGCACTTCATTTTGCGGAACAACCGCTGGTTTTTTATGCGTCTGCGAATCCCCTCTTCACACCCAATCTTTAATCCCCCCCACCACAACATTTCCTTCTCCGTACTCACAATTATCCCAGCGTAAATATCTGGTGCGACGCATCCCACAACTTTCCTTGGCCCCTCGAGCATTCGCACTCAACGTAAAAAGTTTTTTTTTTAAATCCGCGACTATTAATGCAATCAGTGCACAGGAGATTCTGGAGACAGTGATTTTTACTTTCCTAGGCTCCACAAAGTAGAAAGGAAAGTTATGTAACCGACTGAAAAAAAAATTTTGAGTTTTCTTCAGATCTTTACGTTTCAGACCCTCCTGAGTCCGGAAAACACTATTTGGGAAAATGGTCTGTGTGTTTGTGTGTGTGTATGTGTGTCTGTGAACGATTTTTAGAGAAAACGACCGTACCAAATCCACTCAAACTTGATATCTAGCCTGCAGGTTACCATGGAACGCCAAAATAAGGGTATGAACAAAATCCACCGAAAGTTAATTATAGTTATCATAGTGATCAAAACACCAAATTTTTTTTTTCTCAAAAACGGCTCTAACGATTTTGATTAAATTTTTTATGTTGGTAGCTCCTAACATGTCAACTATACCATAAAATTCCCATTCATGGGAAAATGACGAGAGCAGCACAATAAATTACCAAAACTATCGACGAAATCGATTTTACCGCGGTTTTTAGAGAAAACAACTGTACCAAATCAGCTGAAACTTGATGCCTAGCTTACAGGTTACCCTGGGACGCAAAAATAAGGGTATGGGCAAAATCCACCGAAAGTTAACTATAGTGATCATAGTGATCAGAACACCAAATTTTTTTCTCAAAAACAGCTCTAACGATTTTGATTAAATTTTTTATATTGATAGCTCTCAATGAGGCAACTATACCATAAAATTCCCATTTGTGGGAAAATGACGAGAGCAGCACAATAAATTATCAAAATTTTCGACGAAAAGCGTTTTTAGCGCAGTTTTTTTACTTTTCTTGTTCCTTATAAATTCCGCTGAAATTTTTGTAGAATGTTAAAAAAAATTGTTATTGTAGCCCAATACACGGGTGAGTGTTTGAAAACACTCATGAGATACATGGTGCTCACTCCAGAAATTCCTGAATTTCAACTACCGCCGTTTCGCTTACTACCAGTTCTAAACGTTTTTACCCAATAACTCTGCAAAAGTGATTACTATCCTTCTTCAAAAAATTTGTGTTTACAGCCTCATTATTTTTGAGAAGGAATAATCGGGTACCAAGTTTCTCCGTCGCCGTCGTCACCAACTCCGTTGATCCCGTTTAGAGTCGGCTAACAGCACTTAACCCGCTCCCGGCACAAAAACGGCGTTCCCCTGATCAAACGTTAAACCCAAAAATTTGGACGGTTAGGTCTGATTAGCCCTTATCTTTCTTTATCATATCCTGATATTTGTCCGCCATTACCGTGCTACGCCGCGTATTCGCTTCTATTATTGTGAATAATTTACGTAAATTTTGGAATAATGATAATAAACAAAGATACAAGTGCGCAGTTATTTCCACTACGACGATAATCTAATATGTTGGGTTATCGTCATCTCACCCTGCGCCTCAGATGGCTATGAGCGCTGTCCGACGACTTCTAGAATTATGAATTTAAATTCTGTTGCGAACAAAAGTATTACGGTCGTCGAAAACAAGTTGTTGTTTGCGTAAAATGTGTGCTGAGCAGTTTCTAAAAAAACTAGACGTCATATTGCCGTATTAGAAGACCCAAACGCAAATGGCTTACCTGGGTGGATTTAATGGCAGATATGTAGGAAATATTAAATAATACCACGCTTTTACACTCACATTAGTGTATTAAACAACTTTGATTAAACACGACAATTCTCCCTTCCTCGTTAAAGTTCCTTACTTGTATAAGTTGTAACCTCATCATTTCGGTTTTTATTATTTCTTGCTCAGTTCTCATTTTCTTGTACCGCTTCCGATTTTTCCTGTACGCACAAAGCATTCTGCCGGACTAATTTGGCTTTTTCCTGCAGCTCTTGCAGTTGTAGTTCGCGTATTTTCACTTTATGCTCCTCACCAGTTTCAGCTTCGGCGGAGGTTAATACGGCCACTTTGGTGTCTGACAATAATTAGAAACAATAATTTGGTCAAATCCGGATTGTTTACGGGACGGGATGTCGAACAGATGCTCAATTTCCTTACTTTACTGTAACCTCATTAGTCCACTGCCTTCTTGATTGGCTTAATCGCAGCATAATCACGGCTGTCCTAACCGCATACCACAGTGATCTCGGCTAGCGTGATGGGCACGAAAATGGCTAGCCTTGATTTAGTTACCTAGCCGTGATCAGTTGGATCACGTTTAGTGCCCATAGCGTAGATATTTGATTGAGTCTTTGAACGCTTAGTTGAATGTTGTAGTCCAGCAACGCAGTGTGGGTGCAGGTCATAACACTCCTGTCCCTTGCAGCTTTATCGCGTTGTTGATGAGATTCTCTCAACTTACGTAGAAAAAAAGGGCGCCTTGGTCTTTTCCTGGATACTGAGAAGGCATTTGACCGTGTTTAGCACAAGGGCTGATTAATCTTTGGGAGGGATTACCCGATACGGTGTTTAAAATCGTTCAATCCTAGCTAAGCAGCCGAACATTCGCTGTACAGTACGAAACTGTTGTCTCCCGATCTTTCGAGGTTCGTGCAAGAGTGCCACAGGGCAGCGTGTTCAGGCCCTACTTGTACTTAATTTACTCGCACGATTACCCAGCAAATGATGCCGTTAAGATCGCGCACTTCGCGAGTAATGTAGCAGTGCAGTCGAAAGACTCGAGCTGTGAAGAGGCCATGGAGAGCCTACGGAGTTTTGCTTATACGATCAAAGTGGATAGTCAAAGTAAACCCGACCAAATCCCACGTTGTTAGGTTCACTAACCGCACAAACGTTCCACAGCCTTCAATCACAAGCTTAAACCTTGATGCTCGGCTTGTACCACATTTCCACAATCGTCCAAAAGACTCGTTCTCGCTCGCACCTGTTGCAGCACATGCTAACGAGCCCTGCTATACCGTTGCGTTCAAAAAAGCTGATGTATTTGCTACTCATTAGACTGGTATGGCAACACGGATACGTAATTTGGTATTAAGTTGCAACCCTTCACAATAAAAAGGAGCAAACAGTGGAAATTAGATAGAATTTTATTATCTATGTTATTTGGAGCTGACCGTACAAAAAAAAATTGAATCAAAATCGTCACTGACGTTTTTGAGAAAAAAATATTTAGTGTTTTGATCACTATGATAACTGTAGTCAGTTCAGACAGACATGGCTCATACCATCGGGCTAAATTTAAAATTTGACTGATTCGGTGAAGCCGTTTTCTCTCAATCGTGGTCACACACCAAGGTCCACACTGCTTCCATCCACGGACGCCCAGGGCAGCCATACGTAATCGCTTCTTTTTCTCCCGGGCCAGGGACATTGTTGTCCGCGGTACCATCCACTGACCAGAATGCCTGGAGAAGCCTGTAGTCGATTGGCTAGTGCTGGAAGACCATATACGTGTCGTGTAGGTGTGTACGCTTCAGGCCCATCTCCACCTTGTTTAGGGACAATGAAGCACTTGGTTTTCCCATGTACAGAAGTATGGTGAGAACCAGGAGCTTAACACAGCTTATCTGTGAGGTGAAATACTGTCAGCTCCAGCTGAATGAAGTTGTTGATACAGAACTTATGTACCTCATCCTTGAGGCTAAGAGTAGACATAACACTGGGCAAGGATTCCAGGGGGAAGCGCAAACTATTCAGGTGTGTGGCTGGGAGCTCTCATGAGAGGCTTCCAAAGCACCAAAAACTCCAAAAGAAGAGGCTCAACTTTCCTTTCCCCTGCACCCTACATGACTCGGCCGAGAACCTTTCTGGACTAGTGATCGTTTCGAGTGCTTCAATGGTTGCTGTCTTGCAGCCATTGGTTGTCCCCTTGCACAGTTACGCAATGCCTGGCGTCCAAATCACCTATTAACACACAAATAAAATCAACTACGCGCTTTATTTCCGTTTAATTTTCGAGGATATCGATTCTGTGGCTGAAAGCCAAAGGCCTACCGGTTCCCAACATTTAAATACTTCCGGCGCTAGTCCTCTAATTGCCAGTTCCGTTTTGAATATTTCATGTCGAAACCCTCCCTTTGCCGCTTTGACGGAAAAGTAACGGAATCCGCTCCCTCGAGAATCAACTTTAATTTATTAAGAGCAGCGACTTAACCTTCCGCAGATGTCAAAAAACAATAGTCCCGACCAAACCCAAACCCCCGAACCCATCCAGTTATTTTTTATTACCGACATTCGGTTTTTCAGGTTTTGAGTAGAACCAGCTAAGCGGCTTGTCATTGGCGTCCCCTTCTCTCGAAAAAATTAATTACAATTAAACCGGCCGCAGACACCAGCTTATCTTTCTACACGAGCAACAGCATATTCTGCTAAAATAACGAACACTTTCGGGCCGAGCGTTGGGGAGTAGCTCATCTGAATACTGAATTTCATGGAAAAAAAGTAATTATTCCGTAAGGTGGCTTTTGTTCGCCGTTTCAATCTCTGAAGTGTACCACCGCATTCGTTTCTTTTCTCTACCGCGTGTTTCTCATATTTCTGCCCCCTGCGTTAGTATCCGAACCACAAATAATAATTAAATTTAAGCTGTTCAATCATCTATGGTTTAGCACCCTCGTCAGATAGCGTCAAGCCGAAAACTAAATAGTAATTATAATGTTTCCCTTCCAAGTGTGTTTTACTCTTTCTTTTGCCCCCTCTGTATTAATTTAGGACAATATTTAGGACTCACAAACCGTGAAGTTATACATATAAACTATATAAGTTGAATATAATGGCCTTCTGGTTTTATCAGGTCATTGCCAGATGTAACTGTAGCAGCTTAGCCAAAGTACAAAGGCTAGGGCGCTTACTAAAACAAGAAAACTACACCAAAGCAGTACTATGGAGAAAACCCCCTTCCCCTTGATATATTTGTCAAGCCAGAGGCTGTGAATGTGGCTTTCAGACTGACTAGGCTTGGAATAGCTAGGCTATTCAGGAATTTGGTAACCTTTACGGAGCTCGGGATGAGCACTGACATGATGGAGCTCAGGTACGAGTTCGACAGGTAATACAAAGTCCAACCACAAGGTGGCCGATTTGAGCCACCCACTGGTATCTGCACATACACCCTGGATCCCATTCCGGCGGTTTTTCAAGCAGAAATGTATGCTATCATCGTTAGAGCCGTCACAATGCATGGAAAAGGGTATAGCGATAAAACTATCAACATAAAGACTGATAGTCAAGCGTCTTGCAAGGCGCTCAAGAACTCAACGCAATGTCAAAACTGGCCTAAAGTGTACTGGATTCTTAGGCATAAAGGGATCACTAGAAATGAGAGAGATCATCTGACCACTCCTACACTATCCTGGGGCATCTCCGCCACTACTCAACAGTAGTTGGTACTGTGAGAGAATATGCCAGAAGAATACCTCAGAAACTGTGTGAGTGGGGCTTTTACGCTTTATCTCAGGCTCAGGATGTGTCAGAAGATGAGACGTGGCCTTCTGATAATGGAGAGAAAGGATCAGAGGATGAACAAACAGATGTATGTTATGGGCATAGTCGACACTCCTTTGTGCAGGTGGTGTGGTGCAGATGAGGAAACTCCCTATCATGTCCTAGTGCCAGAAGAGGCTTGAGAGGGAGCGATTATTGGCCTCTGGTACACCTTTTCCTAGGATGGACATCAAAGAAGACTTTTGCAGGAAATACCTTGATCTCTTAGGAAGCTAGGCAGGGACCAACGTGACATTAGAGCTGGCACAGTAAAAGTCAAGTTATTAAAAAAAATTGTGTATATAAATGGTTACGTTTGTTGGGGTTCAGTCAATAATGAAGGATAGCTAGTTACCTTGGTCGATTCCTAAAACTTCTAACTCGTTATAAATTGCGGCACGAGTTGTACAAGGCGACACAAAAAGATAATAAAGGTGGTTTTGCCATATAAATTATAACTAAGTGTGTGAACGATGACAGCTCCAATACCAAACATTTGTTACTTTCCTTGGCTCTACAAAGTAGAAAGGAAAGTTATGTAATCGGCTGAAAAAAAAATTTTGAGTTCTCTTAAGATCTTTACGTTTCAGACCCCCCTGAGTCCGAAAAACACTATTTGGGAAAATGGTCTGTGGGTCTGTGAACGATTTTTAGAGAGAACCACCGTACCAAATCAGCTCAAACTTGACATATCCCGCAGGTCACCATGGGACGCCAAAATAAGGGTTTGAACAAAATCCACCGAAAGTTAACTATAGTTATCATAGTGATCAAAACACCAAATATTTTTTTTCTCAAAAACGGCTCTAACGATTTTGATTAAATTTTTAATATTGATAGCTCTTAATAAGATAATTATACCATAAAATTCCAATTTGTGGGAAAATGACGAGAGGAGCACAATCAATTATCAAAATTTTCGACGAAAAGAGTTTTTAGCGCGGTTTTTTCCTTATAAACTCCGCTGGAATTCTTGTAGAATATTAAAAAAAGTCGTGTTATAGTCCAATCCAATACCTATAGGGTGAGTGTTTAAAAACGCTCATGAGATACATCGGGCTCACTCCAGAAATTCCTGAATTTCAACTACTGCCGTTTCGCTTACTACCATTTCTAACAGTTATTTTCCAATAACTCTGCAAAAGTGATTACTATCCTTTTTTTAAACAAGGAAAGTAAAAATCGTGTTTACAGCCTCATTAATTATCTGTGTACCAATTGCTCAATAATGGTCCTGCAATGAGTACGAGCAGCACAATAAATTCCGGAACTGTAAGATTTACCGCTTTCTGCTGCCGTAAAGCGTTGTTTGACCAAGTTCAACTTAACTGAGTGATAAATGAATTGATTAAATAGAATTAGCCATGTACAAAGTGAATTGACGTAGAGCTAAGGAAAGTTGTGTGTTGCAACGCACCAGGTATTTAAGGTTTATTTATTATTTATTATTCCCAACGTTTTTCACAGCAAACGTTTTACTTTCCTTGCTCTACGAAGTAGAAAGGAAAGTTATGTAATCGGCTGAAAAAAAAATTTTGAGTTTTCTTCAGATCTTTACGTTTCAGACCCCACAAGGTCCGAAAAACACTATTTGGGAAAATGGTCTGTGTGTCTGTGTGTGTGTCTGTGAACGATTTTTAGAGGAAACGATCGTACCAAATCAGCTCAAACTTAATATCTCGCCCGCTGGTCACCATGGGACGCCAAAATAAGGGTTTGGACAAAATCCACCGAAAGTTAACTATAGTTAGCATAGTGATCAAAACACCAAATATTTTTTTTTTCTCAAAAACGGCTCTAACGATTTTGATTAAATTTTTTATATTGATAGCTCTTAATAAGGTAATTATAGCATAAAATTTCCATTTATGGGAAAATGACGAGAGCAGCACAATAATTTATAGAAATTTTCGACGAAATTGATTTTAGCGCGGTTTTTAGAGAAAACAACCGTACCAAATCAGCGGAAACTTGATGTCGAGCCTACGGGTTACCATGGGACGCAAAAATAAGGGTATGGGCAAAATCCACCGAAAGTTAACTATAGTTATCATAGTGATCAAAACACCAAATTTTTTGCTCAAAAACGGCTCTAACGATTTTGATTACATAATTTATATTGATAGCTCTCAATAAGGTAATTATACCATAAAGTTCCCATTCGTGGGAAAATGAAGAATCAAAATGTTCGACGACAAGCGTTTTTAGCGCAGTTTTTTCCTTATAAACTCCGCTGGAATGGCAGTAGAATGTTTAAAAAAATTGGAATCTTAGTCCAATTCAATACCCAGAGGGTGAGGTGTTTAAAACCGCTCATGAGATACATGGGGCTCACTCCAGAAATTCCTGTGTTTCAACTACCGCCGTTTCGCTTACTACTAATTCTAAAAGTTTTTACCCAATAACTCTGAAAAAGTGATGACTATCCTTCTTCAAAAAATTCGTGTTTACAATATCATTAATTATCTGTGTACCAATTGCTTAATGAAGATCCTCCAATGAGTACGAGCAGCACAATAAATTCCAGAACTGTAGGCGGTACCGCTTCCTGCTGCTGTGACGTGTTGTTTGACCAAGTTCAAAGGAACTGAATGAATTGATTAAATAGAATTAGCCATGTACAAAGTGAATGGGCGTAGAGCTAAGGAAAGTTGTGTGTTGCAACGCACCAGATATTTTTCCTATGGTTTTACCCAAATCTGCAATGCCCGTTCGTCGTCCGTCCGTTTTGCGCCTTTAACGTTGTATAAACAATCCGTTTTTCCCCACAAAAATCCCATTTGGTATCTAGTTGTGTCCACACACTTGGCAATCCGATCGGACGAAGTCCATGGTTGTTATGGGCAAAAAATGGTTACAAAATTAACAAAAACGGAATTTCGGGAGTTTTATCGCAAATACGCCGTGTTCGGAATCGTTTTTTAGGTATTATTAGAGGCTGTGCCGAATGAACCAATTCTCAGAGGTGTACGACTGCGTCTAGACGGAAAATAGTTAAGTCGCGGTAATTATAGTGAGCCAAAGTCTACAAATTGAAAGATTTCGTGGAGCAATAACTACAGCGAAAGTAATTGTTTCTTCGTTTGAACTCCATAGGGTGGGTCTGGGAGGTGTGAAACTAGCTCAAGCTGTTAAAGAGAATAATAAACCGTCGTGTAATAAATGTGCATATGAATTCACTGTGCTTTTATTACATTAGCTAATGAACTTAAAATCTCATCTATCTAAATTATGCGGATTTTAATAAATCCATTGCCATTCTCTTGGTGCTATGGAGTGTACGATATTTATAGTAAGTCCATTTTCAGCGAACACCAACTAACTCGATGGTTCATCCACGCGAGAATCTGCCAAGTGTAATAGTCTGTACGAAAAACGCGGTGTGCCCTAATTAAAAAGCAAACAGCCGTCGTTTGGTCTCGAGGTTGTCATTGCGAATGCCAAGTAATTGGAAATTGAACTAGTTTGAATTCAATTGGTACATCTGTGGGAATAATTGAGATTCGTTGTTGTCGTACATCTTCCCGGAACTTACCATTCAAAATGCTAACATCGACTACGTTACCCATCGAGTTTTTAATGGCTAATCGCGTACCATTGCACGACCGTCATGAGTTCACAATACGAAGCAACATAACCAGAGACCCAATCGGTAAATGCGGCGGCATCTCTAGCAAATCCAATGAATTGAAAAACTTCGTTAACATCGCCAACTGCACCGATCTCTGGCAACTACTGTTGTATATTGTTTTAATCTTCATTGTCGATTTGGTTCCTGCTCGTGCCTCTTCAGACAGGAGACGAGGTTCGTTTTCATCCCTACTCACTGCTTTTTACTGGGTGAGAAGTGAGCCCGGTAGACGCCTGGTGGGAATAATTGATCCAGTAGTTGCTGATCAGTTATCGACCGCCGCGATTAGACAATTATTGAATCACTAATATCTCTTTAAACAAATAGGGTTTAGTGGTAGAAGGGTGAACAGTTAGTGTCATCTGTAATAGGTTTCGGGGGAGTTTTGTAACGAACACAAGAGAATTTTATATACTTTATTAATTGATTAAGGGGATACAGAAACGAAAACAAGACTAAACCACAAATGGAGGGTACACTACAGAACGTTTACCTTCTTTAGGTGACGTATGTAAAAACACTTGCACACAACTTACGTGCTATTGGTGATTCCACACTAACGAAATTGATAACTAGAGCCGCCTCTTGTTAGCAAAGTAGCTCTGAAAACCTCGACTTTCATCCTCGAGAAATGTTGACCTAATCGAACGCCTTCGTTAGCGCCGAACTGGTTTGGATCTGATAAACGGTTAATAAGCTGACCAAGAGCAGTATCATAGAAGTGTTTCGTGCGTCCCTGTCCGACGTTAACCACACAGGATTTCAAAAATGAGGCGGCTGACCTCGAAATACTTGATTAATATTTGTGGTGTGCATCTAAAGTTCCATTTTATCAATTCCGTGGGGTGTCACGTAACTTTATTCATTTGTTGAGGCGGAGAGAATTTGTACTAATTTCTGGAGATAATCCATTTGACGAGAGTTGTCATGGTTTTGAGGTGGCACCGAGGGAACATGATTCTGCTCATATACTCCACACAATAGACCCGCAGTGGAGGATTGTCGGTTGCCACCGGTATAGAGGAAAAACCCTGCAAATTATCTCACAATGGTTTATTTTTGTCTAGAACACCTTGACGAAGTGTGACAGCTCTGAGACCCATACCATTCGATTCAGCATCGAAAAATACCAGTAAACCACGCGAAACATGACCTGATTACCACGGAGCGACGAAAACTAAATATTCCAGGCGCGCGTAAGCGCCTGCAGGCAATTGGCACGACGTGGCGAGTCGAGCTGGCTGGTGTTTTTAATGAGACGGGAGGGAGGGAGTACAAGCGATGAAACGAGAACTTTCGTTGCAGTTATTGTCCCGCGAGTTCTTTAAGTTAGTATACTTTGGTTACTGCGATTTCACTATTGAATTAGGCTATACTGTCATATGAGTATTCCAGCGTAGCACACGCGGCGTTCTGAACACAAGCGGTTGCTTCACTTGACACGCGTCTGCAAACTGAGCCAGTTGTGTTAATGAGAATTCATGATCATTCGACGTGTGACTGATATGGGAATCGGTTCCAGCACACTTCGCAGATAGCAGAAAGTGAATACACATTTGAGTGAAATTATTACGTGGAGTAGGTTTTTAATTTCAAGTTTAGTGCAAGGCATGACTCGACCAAACGCCTCACGTCATTCAACCTTCCATTACATTCGTGTACAGCGGAACTATGCCGCACGGCAATGTCGTTGTCTAAATCGGAAGTAGGTCTCAGGAACAACAGCTGCTAGTGTTTTAGGAGGAGAGGTCTTCTCAGTCTATGAATCGTCGCTTATAACCCAGGTGAAGAATTTCTTCTTGAGTTATGGGGCCATCGCTTTTCTTTTTATATGTTGTAGCAGCGGATAAGACAAACCAGTTGGAACCACTATAGTTATCGACGCGCTTCGATCGCTTTTAGTCGCGTGTTCGTCTGCTTAAACCGGCCTATTGTTCAGTTATTTTTGTTCAGTTATTGTCAGCACGTGCTCACATCCCCCCCGCTCCTCACGACACTACCATTCATATCCCTAGCTCTGGAAGCATGAAACACTGATTGCGTCATCTCAACTCGCATTGTGGTACAAATCTATAACCACCCCATTCGCCCGGGTCAATAAATCGTCTGGTAAGCGTGAAGAATAGTCGCTCCAGATTTGAGGCGTTCGGCATCTTTTGAGGTGAGCTCGAATCGTACGTAGTACCGAGTCATGAAATCTTGTCAGGTGGCTGATGAGATCGGAGGCGGAAATATATGGTACCTGGACCCTGGGAACAACAGTCAGTCCGGTAAAGACTGGATTCCTCACGAAGGTCACTCGGTTACTGACTTCTTCTTTTTGATTCTCCTTTTAATTTTGTTCTCTCTCGCTCTCCCCCCCCTCCACTTTGCTTCATCTTTTTCTATCTCTCCCTCTATCGTGCTCGTATTCTCGGGGCCATTCAGAAAACAGCGCCTGGGTTCTGCTTCCCGCTCTTCGATTATTGTACCTTTGTCTTCCTAATGAATGAGGGAGAAACGAGCTTTCTTTTCGTCGTTAGGTAGTTGTTACTATTTACAGAGTTTTAGGCCCTGTGTGGAAACCTGTAAATATTCTTTATTCTATATTCTGAAAGAAGACTGAGGGGGAGGGAAGTATTTATGCGAAGCTTGAGCTGACATGCAATTAGATGTTCGTTAAAAGCAATTAGTGAGGTTGAACGGACGTAAAATTCCCAGGTTTTCATCAAGTATAAAAATCTCACTTAGTCTATATGTTCCTTGAATACGAAATGCCAACGAAAGGAGCACGGATCGAAGACGAGCAACCAGAAAACAACATGCCGAGTAAACTGCCCCTTTTCTACGTGAAATCTGAGGTTCATAAAAACACTGGGTATGCTACGAATAATACGAATAACAATATTGAAAAGTGCTAGAATTGAAAGGAACTCCCCAGTTCGAAGAACGAGCAGAGATCGCCAATGGATGGTCCACTTTGCTTTACTTCAGTTGTTTGCCACTTCTCTCTCTATGCACTTCGTAGGTTTGTAGAACACCTTTTTCGATCACGTCCTTGATGATACAATCCTTAACTCTTGTGTGATTCCAATTTCACACCGCCCACTACTTGAACGGTTGCTATCATTCAGCCCCGTCAATACGGACGGTTGGCAATTTACTATCGTGTGACGGAGGTTGATACCCTTCACCTAGCGGGATATCGTCCAACTTCGAAAAATAGCAGTTCTCGTTTGCATCAATTTCCATTTCACTTTTCTTGTTATTCATGAATTTTGATGGAGATTACCAATGTACTCTACAACAGCTGTTGTTAAAGCAACATCCTCACCATACTTGAAGTCGAACCCCGCGTGTTATTGCTTGGGACGCCAAATCTGCTATAGTTGATCCGACTGTTAGTGACATATGTTAGGTCAGTCGTTCCCGAGTCCGAATTTCATTGTCGAGTTGATGAGCTTACTGCCCATATTTCGAAATGTTTTGTGACTTCTTGTTAAGTATTAAATACCAACACAGTGGAAAAAGGTCCTCCTATTGCACCTTATAAACGTTTTTTTTTGTTTTATTGATGGTTTATTTGGTTCGCGCCCTAATGATGAAGCCACCTAATCATTGACCACAACTGTTAGTCTATGAATCCTTGAACCTTGAACATGGACGCGCGGACTACCGTGTGTTATAGCTAATCTACTAATTTGGTTGATGGCATGAAGACCGACCAACAGCCCATTCAAACGTACAGTTTTAACGTGTGTACGAGTTTAAAATATAATTCTATACTTTAGATTCTTTTTTTCGGATGCCGCCAGAACACTCTTACTACTTTGATGATAAAATTTGCGTCTACGTGTAGTGTTATTTTCGCGTCTCATGGTTCTATCGTAAACACGGATTGGAGCATGGCATTGGGGGGGGGGGGGGGGGAGGCATCCAAACCTCAAACGAAATTTTTTTTTCGGTATTCTCAAAACCGACTAACTGTTTAGGTCACCCTGGTATTGTTCGGTGTACGCACTGTTGCATGTACTCGAAATTTGTTTTTTCAAACGTTTTCGAAGTTTTCACAGAAATTACTAACCCTGTTTTTATTAAACCGACGGAGTATACTTATGTAAAACAGCCTATACATAACTTTTCTCCGAATACTTCTGTAACCATATCTTGAACAAAATTATATTCTTTTAAATATCTTAAATCCCCGTCAAAACCGGCGGTAGCGATTTTCATAGAACTGTTCTCAGTCATGACGCTGTCGCCTAACTCTGACTCATTCCGTTCGACCCAGCAAAAAAAATATCTGGTGCGTTGCAACACACAACTTTCCTTAGCTCTACTTCAATTCACTTTGTAAATGGCTAATTCTATTTAATCGATTCATTTATCACTCAGTTCCTTCGAAAGTGGTCAAACAACACTTCACAGCAGCAGGAAGCGGTAGCGCCTAGTGTTCTGGAATTTGTTGTGCTGCTCGTACTCATTCCCGGACCATTATTGAGCAATTGTTACACAGATAATTAATGAGCCTGTAAACACGAATTTTTTGAAGGATAGTAATTACTTTTGCAGAGTTATTGGGTAATAACTGTTAGAACTGGTACTAAGCGAAACAGCGGTAGTTGAAATTCAGGAATTTCTGGAGTGAGCCCCATGTATCTCATGAGCGGTTTTAAACACCTCACCCTCTGGGTATTGAATTGGACTATAATACCAATTTTCTTTAACATTCTACCAACATTCCAGCTGAGTTTATAAGAAAAAAAACCGCGCTAAAAACGCTTTTGGTCGAAAATTTTGATAATTTATTGTGCTGCTCTCGTCATTTTCCTACGAATGGGAATTTTATGGTATAATTGCCTTATCAAAAGATATCAATATAAAAAATATAATCAAAATCGTTAGAGCCGTTTTGGAGAATTTGGTGTTTTAATCACTATGCTAACTATAGTTACTTTCGGAGGATTTTGTTCATACCCTTATTTTTGCGTCCCATAGTAACCCGTAGGCTGGAGATCAAATTTGAGGTGATTTGGCTCGGTCGTTTTCTCTAAAAACCGCTCTAAAATCGATTACGTCGAAAGTTTTGGTAATTTATTGTGCTGCTCTCGTCATTTTCCCATTGATGGAAATTTTATGGTATAGTTGCCTTATTGGAAGCTATCAATATAAGAAATTTAATCAAAATCGTTAGAGCCGTTTTTGAGAAAAAAAATATTTGGTGTTTTGATCACTATGATAACTATAGTTAACTTTCGGTGGATTTTGTTCATACCCTTATTTTGGCGTCCCATGGTGACCAGCGGGCGAGATATGATGTTCGAGCTGATTTGATACGGTGGTTTTCTCTAAAAATCGTTCACAGACAAACTTTAGTGACACACACACACAGACCATTTTCCCAAATAGTGTTTTTCGGACTCAGGAGGGTCTGAAACGTAAAGATCTGAAGAAAACTCAAATTTTTTCTTTCAGCCGATTACATAACTTTCCTTTCTACTTCGTAGAGCCAAGGAAAGTAAAAATACCTAGAAAACGATCGAAAAATTGCGATAAAACTGCCAAAATAGCTGTTAATTTTTTAAAACCACTTCTTGCTCATAACAACCACGGATTTCATCCAATCTGATTGTCGAGCTGGCAGACACAACTAAATACAAAATGGGATTTTGGTGCGAACGAACGGATTTTTTAGACACCATTAAAGGCATAAAACGGCCCGGACGACTGACGGATATTGCAGGTTTGGAACTCCGATGCTTTGAAACATATAGTGTCAAATTTTGTGGGGGGATTGTAAAAAAATTGTCCTGATCGAAAACGTCGGCGTATTATTTAGAACGAACAATAAAGCAAAAGGCGCGATTGGGATGCCTAGAAGGAACGTAAAAGACAAATATCCTCGTGGATCGTCTAAGTAGATCATAAAAGTGCAGTAACTTCCTCCGTGGTGTTTAGCCCACCTAAAGTGTCCTGTAAATGTTATTTTTATTCATTTCGTGCTTCTCTGTTCAACAAAATGGGTGAAGTCCTTTAGGACTTACCGAGTCGCTGACCTGTTTTCGAAAACCGAACAATTAACGACTTATTTTCGTGTTGGCCTAAGGGGCACTGGGATTAGACGATGAGTTGGGGAAAACGTGGAAGCGTTTTACGTGAACTTCAGTTCCGGCGATAAGAAAGATGAGCGCGACGATTTCCATTATACAACGACGAGCTTCCATTCATCTACCTTGACGGGCTCCCTAGTTTCTGTGGTTCTGAAGAGCTCCGCCGGCTTATTATCATACGATCCACCTCGGGATTCCTCTTTTTATGTTTTATCCCTCTTTTATTCAGCTCCTCTTCGAGGAACTTGTAGTTTGTTGCTCTTCTCGAAAAAGGGCTTCACTTTCGTTACGCCGCCCGCATTCCTTTCGGCATCCAACCACAATCCAGGGCCTCTTTTCCTTCTGACCAGACCTGGTTGTAGTTGCCCGAGCGGCCTCACACGGAGAGAGGTAAGCGCATAGGAGCGTCGGAAATACCTCCCTGGGCCTTTGATGCGGCGGGATAGAATAATTTCCATTAACGATAGTAGTTGATCGAATGAACGTTGTAACTAGGTGATAATTGCTGTCACCTATTGCTATGTTTTGTTATGAAATCTCTGATCCGCTACTGAAGACTTTTCAAATGTAAACCAATTAACTGTGTCTAGAGTAAGAATCCCGAGGGTTTTAAAGAAGGAAAGCCGAATGTAAAATTGCAGAGTTCCACATTTTCTTATACTTTCGTACTTTGATAAAATTGTTACCAATATTGAAAATCAAACGTCTTAGTTTCAAATGAAACGGGGTGTTTAATCGAAAAGGTGGGAATAGTTTTTGTTCAGGAGGCCACCTAGTAAAAGGCGTAGCGTGCATGAACCATGGAGTGGAGTGGAGTGGCGAGAGCCAATACGGTGAATGAGGGAGGTCTTCAATGTTCCTTTCCAACTATATCGACTAATTTATTCATTTTGAGATCGGGCACTAAATATTTGTGTTCTCAAAAACGGATTTAGATTAAATATTTTGTATAGACAGCTCCAAATGACACAACAATACTATAAAATACTCATTTTTGGGAAAATGACGAGAGCAACACAATAAATACTATCGATTTCGAGGAAGATTTTAGGGCAGTTTTCTCCTCATTAACTCCTTCCGAATGTTACCAGAGTCTTCAGATAAATTCACATGGTAGTCGAACCAAGTACCTACACGATGAGTCTTTAGTAACGCTCATAAGATATGCAGGGGCTACTCCAGAAATGCCAGAACTTCAACAACTGCCGTTCCACTTGCTACCATTTATACAAGCATATACACAACTCTGAAAAAGTGATTATTATCCATTTAAAAAAAAGTGTGTGGCAGTCTCCTGAATTCTCCGCGTACCAATTACGCAGTAATGGTTCGGGCATGAGTTGGAGCAGCACAATAAATTCCAGAACTGTAAACGATTCCGCTTTCTGCTACCGTGAAGATGTTTTACCAAGTTCAAATGAACTGAGCGAATAGTAAATTGAATTAAAAGCAAAAGCCACGAAAACCAGCGAATTTACGTAGAGCTAAGAAAACTTGCATGATGCAGTGCACCTGATATTTTTAAAGGTAATCAGTTGCGGGATTAGTTTCGTTTTTGAGTTAGCGTAAACTAGAAAATTATTTTTAGAATGGTTGGTCACAAAAACGACAATTGAAAAGCTCTTAAAATAACTAGTAATGAACCAAATCAACAGTTTTAAATTCTTTCAGCAAAACACATAACTACAATTAAATATAACACGCACAGCCACAATTGATAGTATTGTCGAAGAAAACGCAAAAAATGAAAAATTAAGGACTGGACATCATATTGCAAACGAAACCAAGAATTTTATAAAAGACACTAACATGTCAATAATAATCCACAAACTCACAATGGCATCAGTTCCACTAGTCAGCAGCACACATGAGACATTTCGACCCAGCAATAACAACAGCTTTCCACGCAGCGTTTCGAAGGCTATCTTTTTATGCTTTCGTCCTCTGCTGACGTTCTTCTCGGATGAATGTTGAGCTTGCATAACCAATTAAGGCAAGGGGAAGGGGACTAAAACAGGGCTACATTACAAAATACGTAGGTTTCACTTCAGGGACATGGTTTGTTGAGAACAAGATACTGAGTTCGATTTGAAACGTTTTACATTCAACATTTACAAATTACGGATAACGTTTTCTTAGTTCAGATTCGGGAACTTGTCACTTTTTGATTAGGATAAAGGCCTCCTAACGCCAAACCCCTTCTGCGCGCCCTACGCGATATGCCCTCGCCCTCGAACCATTCCTCCCGTTATACGCGTTCCTCATCGTCTGTTCCAATTCAACGCGTGCTGTCGTTACGACAAAATACATTTGTGAGATAGTGTTGTATTTGTATGTCCAATGAATACGTATTGGCAGCAGTAGTTGGGCGAATGGTTTACAATTGGCATTGACGAAAGGATCTTGGTGAACTGATCGTTACGTACGTCCTCATTGTTCGGGAGGGCGTCAGGAGTAAATGGATTTAGCCTGACATCAGGAAGAGATAAGTATCCACTGTTTCAGTGCTTCACCATTTCTCTCTCAAAAATGTTTAAAACTGCCGTCCCACAGTTACTCCAAAGCGTAATGTGGCATGTTGAGCACATTGACCGGGATGTATTGCTATAACTTCCTCCATGCGAAAATTGTGGAAATGCGGGGATTATCAAAAGTAGTCAGCTTCAAAGGATGGTGTCAGAACACTATCAGATACTTCAAACGTTTTCATTTATGTTGTTCTTTTTTCAAGCACTGCTATTGTACTGTGTGCGTTATTACACCGTCTTGAACGTGCGAGGTGAACCTTCGAACCACGTGGCGTCTCACACAAGCGGCCATTTTAAGTAGAAGCGCCGGCCGGCGACGCGATCAACGCCGCTTGTTCGGCTTCCTTCGCCAATCTACGGCTTTCGATCCTCCACCCCCTTCGCCCGGTCGAAAAGTTGCCACCCTCGCCGCGCCGCACACCACCACCCTCAGCCGGCACGGGCTCTACGGCGCAGTTTCTACCTCCACCCCCACCGCCGCCGCCAACCCCCCCTAACCACCCACCGAGCCAGTTGATCACCCTCTTCCTCTATGCGTTAGAGCGTCGAAAATGGCGGGGGCGTCGCCCCTGGTAACGCGTTTGGTGGGGCGCCTTTCCTTCCCGAAGGGGAAGCGCCGAGACTGGGCCGCATGCTTCCCGCCAAACGCAAGCCGGTCCCTAAATTTCCCTCCTTCCATCCCCCCCTCACCATTTTTCGCCAATCTTACTTGACTTGATTTCCATCACTCCTGTAGCAAGAACCAGAAAACTAACCTTCTTTCCTTAAGTGTTTTGTATTTGGCCTCTTGTCTCTCCCGTATTTATTCAGTTGAGTGACTAATGTCACTATAAGTAACGTTTGTGGGAATCAAAGTGGATCCTTTCAACATTTGTCACATTTCATTTAAATTAATTTAATCACTCTTTTATATGATGGAGTCAACATCGAAATGATCATCGAAAATAAAAATGCCCGGCTAAAGGCAATAGCCCCCAACAAGTCGAATGTTAAGTAACATCCAGCACCGGATTCAAGTATGTTGTGGCCCTGGGCCTGTATTTGGGACTGAAAACGTCGCTTTAAAACGAGTTAAATTGGACTAGCAAGAAGCGCCTATACTCGCCAAAGTACTTTAACAAGTTGAACAGGCCTAGTTCCTGCGTTACGAACATCAATCAATCCGTTTCAAATCAACTGGGACGCGCCGAGGTATCTGATCTGGAATTCCGCCATAATTAGCCACTTTGCTATGTAGTGAGTCAGGTCCTCAAACGATACCCTCAAATTGTACATAGTCAGACCTATGATGCGTGTAATTTAGAGGCAAGCGTCCTTTTCTCGATTGTGACGATTATTTCCCCAATATTTTCCTTCGTTAGATTTGCCACTTCCATACTGCTCTTCCCAATGTACTTTTCCCTGGGTATAACAAATTCATTTATTTTATACTAGTGGCCTGTTCCGGTTTCGCACGGGTGGACATTTTTTACGAAACATTTTGGGATAAGTAAAGATAATTAAACTTATAAGTATGCCGACTGTAACGTACGTAGCTCATTTTGTTAATGAAATTATTACGTACATGTTACGTATTTAATTTATTTACATTTAAAAACACTAATCTTTATAATATTAGTGTAGAAAAACGCCACAGCTGACCTACGTGGTTACGTACTTGCGTCTCCAGGTACGTGTCATCAGTTGATTCATCGCTCGGAGTTATTGTAACGTTCTCGGCCCTATATTTGCTACACCTTGGTTTGGTTTTAGTAAGAATTTCTTAGGATCTGTAATTGTTTCTAGTAATAAATGTAGTTTATGTTACTCAGTGATAATTTAGCTTTCTGAAATCGAATGAATTTTTGAAACCGGTCTAGTAGTGTTCAAGTTTATTCCTGGCATACATACAGAAATACAAATCTTTCCTCTTTCATCTTTTAGATTTCTATCAACATTAATATAAAATTAGAGTATTGATAACTAATCTTTGATCATTCATGCCCCATTACCTACAATTTCCCTATTTGTGAAAATTAGTACTGATTTTCTGTCTAATTTTTACAAAAGTTTATTAGATAGTCCCCAGCCAACTTTCATTGATTGACTTCATTGGACTATCAATGTGATTTTTGTTGCGTGTAAATGATCCTGTTTACGGATTAGAGATTACAGATACCGTGAAAAACCAAGTAGATGAGAAAGCCACTTCAAACGCTTCAAACACAAACGGTGGGTACAGCTTTCGTACAAGTACGCAACCACTAGGAACATTTTATGTCTTTTATTTTATTTTTTTTTTAATGCAATGATAACTACGTTTGATTGTGCTCGTTGATGGTTTCGATATAATGGCCGCGTCAATCGCAATTGACATCATCACTTAGTCACTGAGGTTATTAAAACTTGTGATGTTACCAAGGCGTCACCATGCACCTAACCCAACACAATATATTTCGTGACGCTTCCCCGCTACATATCCCACGTTACATCTCCGACGTTACATCTC
This sequence comes from Pachypeltis micranthus, assembly GCA_020466155.1. Taxonomy (NCBI): domain Eukaryota; kingdom Metazoa; phylum Arthropoda; class Insecta; order Hemiptera; family Miridae; genus Pachypeltis; species Pachypeltis micranthus. The sequence goes on along the minus strand of CM035770.1, from coordinate 50,259,028 downwards.
CCGCGTAACGTTTTTCGACTTTATGTAGCAAAGTAAAGACATAGAATGTCAATAGCAGAAATTCTTAAAACCGCTTACCATTCACAATTTTTTTTTAAGAAGTCACATTACATGACGATAACAATTCACCTGACTCCAAAGTATTGATAATTGCACGGCTTACATCGTTGGTTTCAAAAACTGACGTAGACTTGGAAAAAAATCTCTACTTTTCGTTTTTTTTTAAATCACGTCTTGAAACTTATCCTGTTATAGTTTTTTCAACTTCTGTTTGTAAACACTCCACTAGCGTAAGGAGTATAGTCATTCATAATAAAAACATAAAAAATTGGAGTGTAAGTTGAAACCAACCAGAAAAAATCGCAGCACAGCACAGCATTGAACGAGCAACACAACTACAAACCAACACCCAAGAAAAACAGAGTAATGTAAAGACTTTTCAGTGTCGGATTTGGAAAGGTTCAAAGATATTGTTAACATAAAGAACTTAACATTGACAAATACATGAAGTTGGAAGTTCCCATATTCAGTTCATAAAATGTACACATGAAACACTTACGTACGGCAATCACGGCAATCACGGTCAGAAACTAAGCTATTTACAAGGAGTACTTTTCCTCTGCTTTGAAACACCCTTAACACAGATAAAAGCAACACTCTTCCTTGCGCTTTTCCTATATTCTCGTGTTCCCTAATTCATTCCATAAATTTCCGGTCTGTTTGCCCTCAACACTCTGACCTACAAGAACGTTTTAATTTATACGCGTCGCTTTTATCCTGAGTTTGTATATCATCTTTAATTGAGCCTACTGAAGATTAAACGCAATTTTGATGTTTAAAACACTTCAGACACTTGACACTTTAGACACTTTTTCGGAAAATTTTTCTTTTCTACTACAAAACTGAGTAAGCCAATCTCTTTAATTCATTTGAAACCCCAGCTCTACTTTTCTTTCTCAGAACCTAATTCTAAATAATATCACTCGTGTGTAATAACCATTGCTCGCTGCCATGCTCTCGATAACTGCATTTTCTATAACAGTTTTTCGGTATTCATAGGTATAAACAAAGGCTCGACTGATCATTTTATTTAAATCAGCGTGTTTGTGATCTTGTGCATGGTTTGAAGAGTTATGAATAGTTATTTCACTGTATCTTCTATATAAATAGCAACTTCATGCTTTTTGTTCTCCCCAGAATCAGAAAGAGCGAGAAAGTTAAGAGACTCACCGCTTAACTCCAGTGTGAATTTAATAGACGTATTCAATTGGTTGATAATGTTTTGAAGAGAATTTAGCTGTCTTTGTATCCCTATCTATAGAATGATAACATCATGTTCATATCTATACCAGTGAAGAAGGATCTTAGATTTGAATTATTAAAAAATCAGTATATATGAATATCTGCGAGTAGTGGTAATAAAGGAGAGCCCATGGCTACCCCCGGGTGTGCGTAGTATTTTCCCTCAAACAAAAAATAAGTTAGTTCCAAATAGACATTAACCTCCCACGAGCCCCCATCGGAAAAAAGACAAAAACCCTGCAAATTATTACACAACGGTTTATTATTCGGATAATCAGCTTGACCTAGCATTAATGCCCTGAGACCCATCCTGTTCGATTCAGCATCGAAAAATATCATAATTAAACCCAAAAAAAGGTCGAAAAGAACTGAATCGTAATATTAAAATAAACAAAAAAAAAACGAAAGTATCTAGAAAAAACTGAATTTTAATATGAAAACATGCACGCTAAATACTAATATCAAAATTTAACCAAAAATCTATGAAAAAAAAACAAAATGAGAATGAAACGCAAGAATCTAAAAAAATTGAATCGTATTAAAACCAAAACGTCGGGGAAATTGGAACGGGGGCGCTCGAAGCGAACCCGGGGGGAGTTGAGTGTTGGGAGGGAAGCGAGTGGGAGGCGCGGTTGCTTTTTTAATGAGACGGGTGGGGCGGCAGGGAGTTCAAACGACGAAACGCTGTAGCTCCAGCGTTGTACTGCGTTTCGTTAATTTTTTTAACCGTTTTTTGCCCATTACAACCACGGGCTTCGTCCGATCGGATGCGGGCACAACTAGATACCAAATCGGTTTTTTGGGCGAAAGAACGAATTTTTTAGACCACGTTAAAGGCACAAAACGGCTCGGACGGCGGACAGACATTGCAAATTTGGAATCTCCATGTCTTGAAACGTAAAGTATCAAATTTTGAGGGGGGGGGGGTTGTAAAAAATTTTTCGTGACCGAAAACATAGGGTTATTATTCAGAATGAATAATAAACCAAAAGCTACTGAAATACGTTCGGAAGCATTTGAGGCTTAATTAAAAAAAAAAAAAAAAATTCACACTTCAAGTTAATAACGCCCCATTTTGATCTTAATAATCAAATACTTGCTTCAGTGAACAAATTTAATGTTATAACACATAGTCAATGACACCTTTAACATCAATTACTCTTCAAAATATTACATTTATACTTTCCGCAACCTGCTGTATCTTCGTTCAACGCATATCTACACGAACATTTATAGAGTACAAAATGTAGATACTAGTTAGTTGAGAGTATTCCGTCAGTTTGATCGAAATCCTTAGTGCTATTTTTAAGAACGTTGGAATACGGATCTAAATCATTTGAGCCGTTTTTGAGGAAATGGAAAACCGGTAAATTAATACTCGACAAATATCGTTTTCCGCGCTGTCATGGCTTATATTTCGTTAAGATAGGTACAGAAATAGTTTCTAGAAGACACTCAATAAGATTGATCAAATCCAGTGATGCAGTCACTCGGGAATTTACAGAAATGTTTTTAAAAATATCTGGTGCGTAGCAACACACAACTTTCCGCCACCCCTTTAAGTTCGAACACCACCTAGATAGGCGGGCGCTATATCTTCGTTCAACGCATTTTTACAGGAACATTTATCGAGAACAAAATGTAGGGACTAGTTAGCTGAGAGTACTCCGAAAGTTTGATCGAAATCGTTAGAGCCGTTTTTGAGAAAATTGGAATACCGATAAATTAATATTCGACAAATCTCCTTTTCTGAGTTAACTTGGCTTATATCTCCGTTCAACATATACATACAGAAATAATTATAGAGAACGAAATGTTGGTATGGGTGACTTAAAGACACTCCATTAGAATTTATCACACCTGGTAAAGAAGTTACCCTGAATTTACGGAAATGTTAGAAAAACGTTATTTTCGACACATTTTGATTTTTATCTCTGTTCAATGGACCGTCACAGGAACATTTATTGAGAAGAATATGTAGGTATCAACTATTTGAAAACATCCTGTGAGTTTGGTGGAAATCGCTGAAGCCGTTTTGCCAAAAAGCGTAAAAAACCTATTTTTGCTTCAGGGGCCCATATCTCCGTTCACCGTATTTTCATGGAGATATGTATAGAAGAGAAAAGTTAGGTATTGATTAGGAGAAGATAATTTGAAAGTTTAATGAAAATCGTTAGAGCCGTTTTCGAGAAAATGCGAAAAACCCTAGTTTTTGGTACATTTTCGTCCCCACACCTTCCCGCCGGCCGGCCTAAATCGTCCATAACCTTATTTTGGTGTCTACAAAAAATAACGAACAAAACAAAAGAAGAACCAACTCAATCCGTTCAGCCCGCAAATCGAACTACAGACACACACACACATACACACACACACACACACACACATAAACGGACCACGCGCCGAAATTAGGTTTTTTAGACTCAGTAGGGTCTGAAACGTAAAGATCTGAAGAAAACCCAAATTTTTTTTTTGGGCCGATTACTATACTTTCCTTCCCTTCGGGTAGCGGAAAGTAAAAACATTATTTTCGCCACATTTTTATTTGTACCTCTGCTTAATGGACTTTCAGAGGAACATTTATTGAGAACAACATACAAGTATTAACTATTTATAAAGGTTCAGTGAGTTTGGTGGAAATTGTTGAAGCCGTTTTGCCAAAAAGCGTAAAATCCCATTTTCCCATTCACCGTATTTTCGTGGAGAAGAATAGTTTTTTACTGAATTGTAAAAGATAATCAGAATGTTTAATCAAAATCGTTAAAGCCGTTTTCGAGAAAAATAAGAAAATCGCAGGTTTGTGATACGTTTTCGCCCCCCACCATAACCCCCCCCCCCCTTTGAGATCGATGGAAAACGCCTCTAACCTCATTTTCGCGACTACAAAAAATAACAAACAAAACAAATCGGTTTAGCCGTGAAGATCTGAAGGCAACTGAAGTTTTTTTTTTTTTTACAGGATAGCTAGACATTCCTTGCCATTAGGGTCGCGGAAATTGTTAACTGATGTGGTCCCACACGTTTTCTCTCCTTCGTGATGGCCAGGAGGCGCATTGTGTCTTTTCATGTACATAATGCTTCACATTGCCCACAGACAGTCAGTCAGGTTGTGAGGGACCTAAAACCTATCCTATCCCAGGCAGCTCTCAACAGAAAGGTTCTACAGCACGAAACCAAGCCAGTTGTATCAATGTCCAGGGGATATACTCAAGAAGGGCATAGTTACATAGTCCCCTGTACTTAGGTTGGGCCACTGGGGCTTCTTTGGATGAAAAATGTGTGGTTCGGTTTCAAAGAGTGAGTTTCACGTCGTGGGTGGCGGCTGATGTGCTGGAGGATGCAGGGAAAAAGAATCTTGAGCCTACTCTTCAGGGATTTGTAGCCATCTGGGAGCCTCTAATGAGTGCTACGAGACAGATTCTTGTCCTCAGCAGAGGCTCCTTGGTCTGCGTGATGTCCCCAGTCGGACCTAGAGTTATAAGTGCCAGGCAATAAACAGAAAATAGTAAATATGCTTGTAATAAGAATTGCGAGAGAACGATTGAACTTATTGATGTAGTTCTTTATTTTTGTGTGTGTTTGTTATGAGGAAGTTTCCGTCGATAATGCAAGGTTGATTGGGGGGGGGGGGGTCAGTCATAAACCTCGTGCCCCACAATTCGGCTCAATTGTTCCACTAAAGCCCGCGCAGTTAGAGGGTAGTGGTTCCACGTCGAAAAGTGAACTTTACATTTATCGTTCCGAAATAAATAAATCGGGTTTTGACCCTCTTTCGCCTCTCCACCTGCTGACCCCTCACAGGTCTCACTTTTCTTAGAATACGAGGGAAAAATAACCGGCCTCATCCTCCTTCCCCCTTCCCCACTAGAATTGAAGTAGTCCGAACGCATACGCACATTTCACGCTGACAATGGCTAGCAGTTTCGGTAAGGTCAGAGGCTATCAGTGCATTAACATAGGAGCGAGAGCTCATGGGAACAAACGCCTTGATGCCCCCCCCCCCCACCTACTTTTTTCTTAGCTCCTGTTTTGAATTATTCAAAAGACGCTGTATTGGGCGGAAAATGGGACTCACGCTCGTTTTACAGAGATCGAGGCAATTAGCTGGCGTGTCGAAATATTTTGACTTTTGAATCTTTTCTCTTGTGTCGTTCACATGGTGGCGTCACATCTATATTACGTAGTAAACAGCTTAGTTAATGCGTTCTTTGGCAATACGAAGTAAAAAGAAAAGTTAAATATTGGATGAACATGAATATTGCTTTTTATCAAAACCTTACGTTTCAGAGTCAATAGGGTGCAAAAAATACGACATTTTTTGCATAAATGGTTGATTTGTCATTGTGCATACATGGGTGAGCGCGAGAATAAGTGCGCCGGTGGAAACAATTAGGAGGAAACGGCAAAACCAAAACAAAACCAGCTCAGATGTTTTGCAAATAATGAATAGTTGAAACTATAGTGAACAAAAGTAATTGAAACCTGCCTCTATGCACGGAGAGTTCTAAACAATAGTGCGGCGCTCTAAGTTTCGGTACTAGAAAAATGATGGAAGCAGTACAATACATGATCACGGATTTGTCCATCATAAATCTAGCAGAATTGAGAAAAGCATTTTCGTTAAATCATGTTAGTAGTACAATAACCTAACTGCACAATAAACCTGTACATGAACCTGAAGAAAAGGAGGAGAATGTGGCCGTGTTGCGAAGCGGGGGAGGGGGACTCGTGGACTCTATTCTAATTCAAAGTTCATGTCTCAAGGAGCGCCGCGGTGAGTTTGACATCCTCAACCGCTTCCACTGCTGGGCAACGATGTCTGATGCTGCCATGCCGCAGTTGGCCGGTTCACCCTAGAGGCATTTGTCCGCACCATGTTGGATTCCCTTGAGTCATTGCTCAAGTTTCACGGTCGGTCCTGACCCAGCAGAGGGAAGAGCTTGCTTATCAGGTGCCAGTACCTCACAGGGTAGTTTGGGAGGTTGCGTGGGAATGGCGGCACTCCGGTGAGAGGAAGGAGGAGCTGCCATTGCAGAGAGGTGTGAGCAACACTCAAGCATAAATTCATGGAGCCTATGAAGCAAATCGTCCCTTCTACTTTCCACCAAAAAAAATCTATAAATGTAGTAAAGTAATCAGGAGCATCACACAAGCACAAATCGTGGAACAGGAAGAAGCTTTGATTCAAAGTCCTTTCTACGTAATCCTGTTGAAATAATGTTACATTTGTGAAAAAAGAAGGTCGATGGTCCCACAAAAAGCTTTGACGCAGGTAATTCAATCCCTGGTTGTGAGATAAAAGTGGCAATTTAATATATTCCGACACATTAACGACTACGAATTTTGGAGCTCACGTTATTATGTATGTGCCAATCTACCATACGAGCAGAATAAGACGAATTAGATTAAGTAGGTAGAGCTATAAAAATCACTGAACTTCTGAGGTGCTGAGCAAAATTCCTACCCACCGATTTGCCGTTGTCCATCCAGATCAACTGAAATGAAGTATCATTCAACAATAGTGTAGGACTACTTAGCCGATATGAGCTTGGTGTCATAATCGTTCAATAAAAGAGATAATATAATTTAGTTGTACCGCAACCTTTGCTCATGTGTTCCTAACCCGACTGGTCTAATTAGTTGGTAGGAAGAAAGTTTAATCAGATTACTTTTCTTATTCTGACTCGGAACGGTTAGGTATTTTAACGAGTGTTAACCGGAACGACAATGATATTCTGACTAGTGAAGTACGTGGAGTCAACAAGCGAAGTTATTTTTTATTTTTACTCCTTCAAGATATTAAGCGCTGGATTAGTTTTTTTCTGCTGTCGTAAAACCTGCCATTTATTACCAAAGGCCTTACCTCAACTTACCCAAAAGTCTAACTTCAACTGAACTGAATCCGTAATTTGAACTCAATCAACTGTAACTGCGGCTTTACTCCTTCAATCACTGCTTGCCTAACCAGACGAGTAGTTTTACTTTTTGAGAGTCGCTGTAAACAGTTTTTGCAACGGAATTGTTTTTCTTCGTTCCAGCACTAACATTGTATTAGAATATTAATGATTGCACTGTTTCTTCAGAATCGTCACCTGGTTGAATCTGCTGTCCAACTCCGTGTTGTACGCCTGAAAATCAAGAACATTCTCGCAGTACAGGATAATTAGGGGCTTTTGACATTTCCATGGTTACTTTTTTAGCTGTAAAGTATTTCGAGTTGTTCAAGATCTTGGTGGTCGAACAGGAAACTAGCAGTGGGCAACACGGTGTTGACAGTGATTAGGCTGGTGTGAGATTAATAATAACTTTGTCTCGTCCATTGAGAAGGTGTAATTCCCAATGTCTCGACCCTTGTCATTAGTTATATTTTAGTATTAAACTGACTACAGTCATTAAAATTATCTAACTGTGTATGCCGTTCAAGAAAAATCTCTTCCCCAGTTGTTGAATTACAGTACTCCAGTTGCCCTAAATCGTTGAGTGCGGATGACTGGCTTTTGAGAGTTAATTTTCTCCGGTTTCTTCGTTCCGCCGTTGGAATTTTGGCTCCTCTTTTTCTCACTCGGCGAGGGCTAAGTTGACGTGACGAGAAGTCAACCGTGGGGTTCAAGGCAACAACACGAGGCAGCATGGGATGTCCTGGAATACTCTGAAGAAACAAGGCCACTAAAACATTAATCGACTAAAACCGGAGAAACTCTTACGTACTGCTACGTTATGTGATGGTCATTTGTCACCCGTGAGTGGTTTATGCTTCACTCTGAATGGCTTTCAACAACATGCCTGTCTAACCCCAATCTTCGATCAGCGCATTCCTACTGCCACACTAGGGAGCGTCGAAAGATATTGTTGCGAAGAGAAGATTTCCGTATCAAAAGAGTAGAACAGCAAAGAACTCTGTAGGAGTTGGAAGAAGGGTGGCGTCCGGTCAGGATCTACATGGAGGCTCATCTTGGGGTCCAGCCTTGGCTCGATATATTGAGGTGACTGGCAGGACTCGAATTTTCCCGTTTTTACACCAACCACGTGGGGAGGTGCGTCTAGTAGTCTTGTCGTGCTGAGAGTTAACGCTAATTGCCTTATTCTTTGATTACGCCTTGACAAACCCCTCTAGCTTAAATTATGGACAATGATGGAAATATTGTACGTGAGGATGTATATGGAGAAAGAACTTGATTTGAATTATTAATAAACGGGAAATGAAAAATAACATTAATTTACAGTAAATAAATGTATGATGAATAACATTTGTGTGCATGGTGGAAAATGAAAAGGGTAAGCAGAAAAAAAAGAAAAACTATGTAAATAAGAATATAGTAAACACCGAAATGAATGAATTATGAGATGATGTCCTGATTATGACCTATTGTGTCTCTTCGTACTGATGCTCTGCGATTATAAATGTAAAATATAGAGAAACACGCGGGTGATGTGATGAGAGGTGGAGTGTAAAAAATTACATAAACCGACAACCCGCCTCTAGGACCGTTAACCAGGAACGTTGACGTTTGCATCCAAAAGACCAATAGCACCGCGTAGGACCTTCAATAGTTCATATTTAACGCCTTGGGGGTTAAGACTACGAGCGTTAGGAGTGGAAGCTGCGTTTGTCACCAATGACGTCTGGTAGTTATTCCCAGAGATAATTCTGAAAACCTGTTACAACTGAACATTCTAGACAAGAAGACAAACTACAAAGTTCACCATAGTAATGCCTGCACTACCACAACAATAAAGGCGTAGCGACGAATACACTCCTGGAGAACCTCCACAAACGTGAGCACGTTTAAGCGTACCGTGGTTTCGCCTACCTTCACTTCTTCTCTTCAATTTTTCGTATAAAGAAAGGCCGTACTCCCAATACTCCGGACCAATCTGATCAAGTGTTCAATACACTGGAGCCTACTCATTAATAAAAACACATCGCTGATAAGCGTAGTTTTTTCATGAACGTTTAATTAGTGAGGTAAATGGCCCTGGTAATAAGTTCGCGCATGTTTAGATAGCTACTTCTTATTGGTAAGCGTTTAATTCTGATATTGTTGATTAGAAAGGCGTACAAAAATTATCTCGCGATGCGGGTTACCCGGAAAATGAAGTTAGTAATCTTCGGGTTACGAGAGAAATTTTATTTTATTTTTATTAACATGACGCACCCTAAAAAAACAATCAAGGGCTAAGGAGCAAATATAGTGCGGCTATTATTTCTGTGAAAGACCGAAACTGCGCAACGGTAAAAATTTGCAACGTTTTTCTCTCCCGCAGGTATAAACCCGATCGCGGGGAATTTTCTCGCCTACGAATTCCCCTCATAACCGCCTGCACTGAGTCGAGGGCTCCGTTCTCCTCTTCGGACTTACTTCTTCGTCCATCCCCTCCATCGAAGCCTCGTAAGCCCGGCCTTCTCTCCCCTCCATCATCCAGCCGAACCGGCTCCCGCGGGAAGGGCCCCCTCCACTCCGTTGCCGTCAGTCCTAACGAGATATGTGAAGCTGACGGACGCATACTCAACGTTCCCTTGCCGACACAGTTTTAGTTTTTTCATTTCCGAATCTGTATCAATTCACTTCTTCACTTTTTCGATAGAAAAATTTTTCCACCAACATCCGAACTAAAGGAAAAAACCCAACATTTTTTCCTCCCTTTCATTTCGCCCATTTTCAAATTTAATTTCATTCCCCCCTCCCCCCCACACTCCCCCAAAATTATTTTAACATTGCGTCGATATTTTTGGCGTCATTTTGAGTTCTATTTGAACATTTTTCGTTGATTCAAATTTATTTGCTAATTGACTATTAGTTCGAAGTTGCGTGGAATCATCTTATTTTTATCGTTTCAAATCGGGTGTTTTTCATTTTGAGAAAAAAAAATTATTTCGACCCAATTTTGGGGGCGAACCAACTAGTGACAACGATCTGGGTCACGCAGTTCGGTCGTTGACGAAAGTGAACCAAAGTATTCGGAAGAGGACGATTCGCCGTTTCGTTTCGTGGAGTTACCGTCGGATATATATTTATATATATCTATATTTTTTTAAGATAAAGGCTGTGACAATCCTAATTTTAAGTATTTTAGTTCGAAATCTTAATTTCGTTTCATCGCTTTTTAATTTTTATTCGATTATTTTTTAATTTTCGTTCGTTTAAAAAGCGATTATTTTGGCAAACAAAACACGTTTTTTCGCTAAAAGACAACGTCATCAAAAACGAGGAACGAGATTCTGTTCAATTCGGTAAATACACGGGTCGGTCGTAGGAAAGCGCCAAAAGTCGCCATGGAATCTGAAACGTCTCCCACTCCCGAAGAGTTCAATGGATATGGAGCAAGCAGGTGAGGCCTTCTCATTATTCTACAAAAATATTCGCCAGTTGATTGTTGAACGTTTTTAAATTTGTTTGAGGATAATTTATTTATTATAATTTCGAAAAATATTACCACCACTATGCATGTACAGTAACGTATGAAGGGTCGTATTCGTACATTTCCAGAGCGGTTGAAAACTGTAAAACAACATTTGAGTGTTTGTAAACTAAAAAGTAGACAAATTCTTTGTTGACAAGTACTAAGTGCGACCTGCTTGTCAATGTAATGGGATTGGCAAGATTTATCGTGGTTTGAAACACATTTCGCTAAAAAGGTTTATTACGATATATGAGTTGAAGAAAAAAGGTTCGCAGTTCGAGTTGCGAATGTCTCATATTAGTTTATAGGTCACGAGCTGACGCAATTATTTACTAAAGTTGAAGGCTTTCCTCGTACTTGTGTGATTGATGGAAATAGCTTGGTAGGTGAAAAGATTTAGCTCACTGATTGAGAAGCCTGTTGATGAAATAGTTTCTTTGGTTCAAAGTGCAAGTTGGTTAGAATATTTACCTCGGTTCAAGGTATGAGTGCGTGTAAACATTTACTTCGGTTTGACGAGCAAGTTGGTGAAATGTTTTATACAGGTTCCAGGAGAGTTTGTTAAATTTAACTTTGGTTTGACTTGAAGGTTTACTTGTGTTCAAGAGACATAGATGTACAAAAGTTTACCGAGGTTCAAGGTGCAAGTTGTGAAAGTAGGCCCAAGAATTTGAGAAGTTGTTTTGTATGCTTTCTCCGATTGTGCACCTTTAATCGATGAATATCGGCATCCGCTTCTTTACCCCTCACCGTTACTATAAGCATCTATTATCTAGATGAGTTGTTGGATGCCAGATATTGTTTTGACTAATGTCATTCGTGTTGGCAACATTATTTGAGTCGTTTCATGAGTTTGGTACGAGTCTCGAACCAGAGCAAATTATTTTAGCGCTTGTATTGTTTTGCTCAATGCCTGTATGATACATTTGTTGAGGGTTCAAGCAGTTATAAACGCTCTGCAACATGACATTGCACGATATGGTCCATAAACAATTATATCGTGTTCTGAAGGATGTCTGGCAGATCTTGCCGAGATAAGCTTGACGTGAGAGAATATGACTGACGTGCACAGTGTATTAGAATGCATTTAATTTCTACCAGTCCACCATGGTCTTTATAGAACGCATAAATGTAACGGCATTTGAATTTGCTCTATGGGCTGTGCCCTAAAGAGCTGTCAAGAAGCGGCTGTTTTACTATTTTTGGTGGAACAGTCATTTTAGCGTAACATTTAAGGCATCTTTGGTGAATGTTAACACATGGGACACTAATTAATTGTTAGAAGTGTCTGTGCAGCGTGAAACGATCGATGGGATTTAAGTTAATAGAGGTGAACGGTGAAATAAAGCGGTGTCATTGTTATTTCTCTCGTTCTCTTCCTTTGCACGTGGTATTCCGATTGGACGGGAAGGCATCCAGCGGGCGAGGAAGCCCCTTCCTCCACACTCTGAGTTCTTTGCCCTCGTCATTCCAGGGTTTTTGTCCTTGGGATTCTCATGGTTTCTCTTCCAGTACCCCTTCCTCTTTTTCTTCTTCCTCCTCTTCTTCGTCTTCGTTTCCCACCTCGTTCTTTCCCGTCTTCCTTTGGCTTTTTTTCCTTAAATAATTCTCCATCTCCTCCCTCCCATCCTTGTTCTTTCTAGCCTGTTGGTCCTTTCTTGGGGGATTCCTTTGCTCGAACACAGTTTAGCTCCGCTCGATTTTTCGACTCTCGATCGAATCGTTCTCTTCGGCCTTCCGCCAGAAGGGTTTTGTTGTGAGTCGGACAAATCAACACGTGCTACACATTTGTAACCTGGCAAACCTACTCGAACTGATGCATCCATTGGATTCTACGAAGTGATGTTCTGAAAGGCTCAACGTGCGCGTTTGAATGGCCAACTTAAGCATTCTCGCTGGTGTTAAGGGAAAGATTTGGAAATCCGTTCACACATCCGTAGCACATTGTAGAAAGCATCAATAATTAACAATGCAGTGAACGTGCGGCCTGAGCCGGTGAATCACAGTTAATCACAGTCCTGAGTAGGTACAAGACGGATTTCTTGAATAAGAGAAACATGCGCATTTCGTAGATATTGGCCAATTTGCACGGTAAGGCTCAAAGCAGAAATCCTCAGTAGTGGAGTTCAACGACCGAACACATCCAGAGTGCCTCCCTGAAACATATTCCGTCTACTCTCTCACGCTCCCTCTCTTTCTCCCACTTGCCCTGAATCTTTTTACGGCTTCAACACGAACGATGGCTCATTTTCATTTTCGTGTTAGGCTGCGGGGCTTGGGTGAGACTCTGGGCGAATGAAGTGGCCAGAAAGGAGCAAACGAGCTTTCGTTGGAAGGCTTGCAAGTTTGTAGGGCTTCCTTGGACGGAGGGGACTCTCTAGTAGCGAAGAATGGCTTTTTGGATCGGTATAGAAGTCGGAGAGGAGGTATCGCATGTTACAGTGGATCAGTCGATGAGCTCAGAGGTATCGAGTGACCAGACTCCACCTGCGTGTTAACTTCGAAGTCAGTACCACCAACGACCTTTAGATTGGATTATGTGAAGCTAAGATGCCCTCCTCCTCAGCTTATACTGAAATAAGGCCGTTTTGTTTTACTCTGCATTCTAGTTTATGAAAGCTTAAATTCCTTGGAGCTCGTATGATAACCCTTTAGCACAATGATGCAGCTCAATTCTACAGAACAGATCTACTTACTCACTGAAAGTTAAATGTATACGTGGTACAGAATTGGATGGGTTTCATGACGATATAGACTTCACACATGGATTTGTGTAAACCAACTAAAACCCCACTATTTCCGCTCTGCTGGATTGAAGTGGTTCTCAGGGGAGTCCTTTTCTGCCAATACAATAAGGTTCATTCGATTCGCCTTCTGGAACGTCTCAATCACGGCCTGCATGGACGTCCCTTTAGTACATCCATATCGTGTGTGTTCACATGCACAAACATACAGAGCATTTCCTCAAATAGTGTTTTTCCGACTCAGTACTCCTTAAAAGATCTCAAAATTGTTTCCCAGCCGATTACGTGACTCTCCTTTCTACTTCGGACAGCCAAGGAAAGTAAAAAACAAATAAAAATATTAACGGTTCGCGTTTAATTCGCGAGACCGTTATATCTTGACAGTGTCACATGGACAACTATTCCTAACACAAAATCTGGTCAGTCAATAATAATTGACTGAAGTGTGTTCACTTCGACATTTTAACATCTCCTAGGGAAGGTGTCGGAAACGAAGATAAGAATTTTCAGACAGGAGCAGATGTTATTGTGGCGCTTAGTCGAAGACCTTACAACATTGCGAAAGTGAAACCCGCATGCACCTGCATCGTTTATTGCTCTTTCATACTCCCTCCCTACCACTCTTTCCATGTCCTAAAGTCCGTTATTGAATAACTCGACATCTCCAATTACGCTCCTTCTGTTTGGCTAGTGGAGCAGAGCTCATTTCGCGGAGATCATAAAATGATGGCATCTTCACTTATTTCTGCATTAATGATTCTAAGCGCTTATCTTAGTGGTCTAGTCAAAGCATCTTCGTTTTTAACCGCTTAATGTTGCCATTAGTTCAAAATCCAAAAAGGGAATATTTGAACAATGGTCAGCAGAGGAGGAGACTTGTGAAGAGGTCAACTGAAATGTTATTTTCTTCCTAAATTAAATGCCGTTGGGGGGGAGGGCTGATGGCTTAATTAGTTGTTGGCCTGAAAAAGGCAAGTGAGGTAGAAGCTTTCATAGAAGAGACTTACACCTGACTGTTCTACCCTAATATCTAAACGTATCTGGGAAGAAAGTGAAACTACACTAATGGACATTGAATCAGTTCCTCACAGGAGGCGTTACTTCAGCATTCTAGTGGACTTCTTAGTTCTCAAGGAATTTCATACAGCTCCGAGCTAGAGGAACTACGTGCTATTCTATTGTGCCGGAGAGAAGAAGGTTTCTCCGCATTCAAGCCTCATTTTGCCAGCTTCTGAGGAAAGAGATTACAAGAAAAGGTTCAATCAAACACCCTGTATAGCTTTCCTCCTAGGCAAAGAATAAGTCATTTCCTCCATGTTGTCCCCCCCAGCTGTATTCTCTTTCATATCTGAGCACATTGACTAATGAAACATCATGGACATCTACTGCTCATCTTGTTCGTAACCACGAAATTGTTACCGAAACCCGAATCACACAGGAAATAAGACTGGATTGGTGCGAGCATGGCATATGCCTTCGTTAAAGGAGATGTGGACACTTCAAGTAGGTTTAAAGGAGTAAAAACATGATTACGTCTCCTAAATGGCAAATGACTTGAAGTTCAAAATGTCGCCGAACGTTGGCGATGCCTCAAATCACCTTGTTATGAACTAATCAAGACCGCCGAAAGAAAACGATAGTTCCTCCATTCGTCACAAACGATTGCCGCTAGTGATGCTTATCCCCTTAAAGAGACCTTTGGATCAAGACTGTCAAACAGTCATCGCCCAACCTCGCTTCAGAGGCCGATAAGCTGGCATGTCGCGGAATGTGAAAGCCAATTCAGCTCCGAAGGTCTGAGGGAGCCTCCCGATCGATACCCATCGATAGCCGATTGTCGTGAAAGGGCTCGAAAGCTAAAAATATCTCGTTTTAGGCCTTGTCGCTCCAACTATTTGTTGTCTCAGAATGTTTGGTAACAGTTCGCTTTCTCGACGAGGAAATGATTTCGGGAGTTTCTTCGAGGCGAGTTTCACAGCCGTTCACACATTTCCACATTCAGAACATCGTGCTTCTTGTCACTTGACGTTTAATCTCGTGAAGCTGAAACCAATTAGTCCGGAGAAGAATGCGCCACCTAAAGCAAGATTTGTTCAAATCCCTGTTGAGATCTCTCAATATTAATACCGGTATGCTAGTTACATCGTTTTATCGGCAGTTTACAGAATGGCCATGAAATATGCGTTTTGTTGTAAACCTAATTTTAACTGGATCCCTGTAAATCAAGTGAGCAAGCGGTGTAGACCAAGTCGACGGTTACTTCTCTCTTCTAACTTCTGACTTTCACTTTAGCTCACTCAATTCGTAGCTGGGATGTTAAACCTGTAGTGGTTGGTCTCGCGTTTGTACAGTAACATATGTCCGAGTGCAGAGCCTGCATGGTTTAATTAACGAAATGTATCTCACCACTGTGCCTCGTGCTAATTGTAGTGGGAAGAGGGGCATTTAAAGATCCAAGAAAAAGATTAATGGCACGATCACACGTTCACATCGAGTCACTGCTTGTGACGAAGAGATGTGGAATGGGCTTCAGAAGGCATCCACAGAGACATTCCCAGCTCTTTCACACTGTTAGAATGTCGTTACTCCCCACTGTGATGAGGAGTTGACTGAGGTATGGTGATTTTTGCCACATTATGGTTGTTTCCTCCGCTTAACGTTCTGCCCGAAGAACCTTTATGGAGAACAATATAGGTATGACTAGTTAGAGACATCCTGTATAACGTTTAATGAAAAACGTTAGAGCCGTCACACTCACATACTACGTGCGTGTTGGAGGTGCATATTTCGCGTAAAAACGGTAAAAATTCCTTCATATATGTTGATTAATAGGGACATATTCAATTCTATTGAGCTATCAAATCCTTAAGAAATGCCTCAATAACGTTGCCCCTTATGCACTCCAACCCATTTCAAATACAGTTAATTTTACTTTGAAAAGTGAGTGTCTAGATTGAACGTTTGATGTTGCTTTCTCAACGGGTGGCCTTCCCTTCCTCTCGCTCCCTCCTCCATTCTTCACTTTGGTTTCAGCACGGACACAGATCCAAGTCGACCGTTTCTAAATTGGATATTCCAGTCGCAATTTGTTATTCATGTAAATATTCAGTCCTCTACTGCACCTGCGGATCTGTGGTCTGACGGTGCCATCTCTAAAGGAGCACCCGAAACTGGTTTTGGGGGATCCTTCCCTTCTTGAAGCCTCTTCGGTAGATTGCTTCTTCCATTGGCGTGGGCGAGTTTTCTAAGGTAAGGGAGGCTTTTGGTGTGAAGGGGCCCAAGCTCATCGAGTTGCTTTCGTTATTCTCGACAGTTTGTTTTGTTCCCCGAATCTTTTAACAGTTTGAGGCCATTCAAGAGATGGCCCAACCCAATTAACTGGTAAAACGGTTTTCATTACATTTTTTGTAAACATTCGCTCTAACACTAACCAATTTTTTGTAGAGGGATTGAGTTGAAAGTGTAATAATGCACTAATAATAAGTAGCACAGCCTTAAATTGATGAAATCCTGATGTAACTGCATAAACCAGAACCACTCGGAAAACATTTTGAAACTTGCTAACCTTACGTTTCTGAAAACTTTGATTTCCTTGATTTACTACAATTTTGCTTTCCTTAGATCTACGTAGGGCTTCTAGGACCGAAAACAATATTCGGGTATATGGTGTATCTATATATATGTGAACCCGATTGAGAGAAAACTGTCGAATCAAAGCGACTCAGATTTGCTATTTAGTCTACAGATTAATATGGGACGTTAAAATGAGGGTAAAAAGTCTAAAACTAACCTTAGTTATCATTGCTATCAAAATAGCAACTTTTTTTTCTCAAAAACAGCTTTAATAGTTTTGTATAGACAGCTTCAAATGACACTTTTTACTTTTCGCTTTTGTTTTAAATATTTCATTTTTGGGTACGTAGTTTTGTCATCCGCATTGAGCAATTACTTTTTTTGAAAGTTGCAAGTTCACTCTCGTCATGTATAACCTAACCTATTATCTTCTGGAGTATACTTCCATCACTAGGCAACAGTTAATATTTACAAAGTTCTGTACCATGTTTTTATGAATATTCGATAACCGTAATTTTCCGACATTTGCTCATTCTGCCATCAACATAGACTTGACGCTCGAACCCCCTTTAATACCACCCCCTGACCTAAGTTTCATTTCGCGCAATAACTACGAGGAAGTATCCTTCGACCCAGTTCGTTGTAAAAACAAATAAATTAGACAAGCTGAAAAAATCCCCGCTGTTTATAAAATAAGAGAGGAGGAAAAGACGATTTTCGGGCTCTTGGAGAAAAAACCTGATCTCAGATCTCCAGGACCCTCGTAACAAGCTTAGAAACCTCAACGATTTCTCTGTAAATCTTTTATGTGTTCTTTTTCTGTATTTCGTTTTCGACTCGCTACTTTTACAATTGCTAGTGACGTGCCGAATATCAACGTGTTCACCGTGTTTTGAGTAGATATATGTGTGTCAGTATACGTATCACCCATGAACTGTTCCCATTTACTCTGTGCACATCTGATCTAACTCCTGCTCCGGGATAAATCTATTAAATAATGTAAATGTTTCGAGGATTGAACGGTCCCTCCCTTTTGTTTCCAGAACTTCGCTTCCAAACTGTTTGGTTCAATTTTCAGACAATTTTCTAAAAATATGAGGGTAATTTAGAGTCGCAATTGATAAAGATAGTGATCGGAAGAATTGGGCTATAATTAGATACCGGGTGAGGGTCGATATTTGAAGGAAAATTGCCTGCGCGCTGCTTGTTTCGTTTTGACCGTTAACGGAATGGCCGATGGTGTTGGGATTTATGTGGCTTTCCATTCTTTTAAACTCTTTCGGAGGTTTATAATTTTACTTTTTTTTATTGCTTTCAGGTAAGGAAGCGTTGACATCCCGATTCTATTGTACCCACGCAGTAAGTCATATTTATGTCTGGAAAGGCGTAGGGGTCGCAATTGCAACTGACTCATGTTCATTGTTAGAGAGTGGATTAGTGCATACTGAAGGGTTGTTCATGAACAGATTGATTTGGATTTCATCAATGAGTTATACGGGCCCTTATGGCCCACTCTCACTGCAACTCTGAAACTGAACAACTTTTGTATGTCACGCTTAACCCTCATTAGATTTACTCGTTGCGTAAATTTGATTGCTGCCGTATGGATCTTAGTTCGTTGCTTTAGAAACAAACTTAAAATTAAGCAGAACGTACTCCTACACTCTGAACCCCTAACTTTGTCTTTAACTTGCCTCACATTCTCGTCCATTTTCTACCTATACTCAAAACCGGTCAAGGCATTTTGTGCTTTTCGCAAATGCACGGCTTTCTTCCCCGTCACAAAGCTTAATCAAAATTATATAACATCACTGATGGTCAACTGTAGTTGTAATTTCTGCGGCCATAAGCCTAAATTGGTTTGATTACGTACTTAGGTTAATTGTTTATGCGACTTGTTTGTGTTGCGAGTTATAACATAGTAATTCACGACCGTATTCGATAATCTCACCATTAATAAACTATCTTAAATAGCGTTTGTAAACAAGTAGTACTTATAAGAAGCCATTAATGACCATTGCCATGTACTTTGCAATACTTTTTTATGACCACACTATGATATGGATATCACTCTACGGTGTTATTCAATTCCTGATAAACAATGCCTAGCGTTTTTTTATCACGAGGAGTTGACTAGTATAATTGCAAATTGTCAGCATGTTTACACTTGTTAAATGCAGTGGACACAGTGTAGATGAATATAGAGAAATACAAAACAGACAACTGTGAAACGCCTAGACAGTGGATCCATTTAGTGCCCTCAGCTCACTAGCCGCGAACTTGTAGGGGGTACTGGGGTGCAGGGCAGGCGTTGTTGCCGTGTGGTCGTGTACAACAGTCCACAGGCAAGTCACAAGTGAAAAGTGGTGGTAGGGAGAACTGGTACGCAAAGCGGACGTCTGTGTTCCTAAGCTTTCCATACCACAACAGTAAGGGACTTGGAACCAATGGCATAGCTTCTGTTGCAGTTCAAGTGGACTACGAGTCACTGAGAATGCTGCACCGCTGCACTCCATCAGCGCGCGCAGTCTATTCGAGGGTCGATCTACTCAAAAATTCATCTCGTTGAGTCTGTCAACAGCAATCTCTGTTCGTGGAAAAGCACGATGTATGTTTTAGTTTGTATCCGATTTCCTTCGCATTCTTTTGCAGCTTTGTGGTTGGATACGGTCGTAAAAGTTACAGTGACTCAGTAATTGCTTGATTGCATCAAATGGCCTTTTGTAGTTTGAATTCTCTAGAGAGGATTGGTTGAAATTAGGGAGGGGGGTTTTTTAACGACTTGTGCCTCAGTGGCAAAGAGAGTAGGGGTATTTTTCTTTTGTGTTCCCCAAGAAAAAAAAAACTGTTTTCCCGGTACAACGGGGCGCGTGGAGGGGCTTTCGTATCGAAGGGGGATTTTTTGTTTCCTTCCCGGCAACGGAATTCGAAACACACAAATACAGTTTTGCATCTGCTGAATTTTCAACCAGGACCACTTTTTTCGTAAGGTTTTTTACCTTCTTCCGGCAGATCCGACCTTCCAGAATCGCTTCCGGGTTTTGTCACCTCCCTTTCGAAGGGAACTCAAACTTTTGCCGAACACAAAAGCCCTCTAACACCGGTTCGAGGAAAAAAAGTGAACTTTACAAAATACGAACTTTTTTCTTTCGCTTTATTCTTCGTCTTTTCATGTTTGATCGAGTTTCGGATACCCAGTAACTGGTGTCGTGAAGTATAGGGTGAGTTGTGTGTGTGGGGGGGGGGGGTGACAGGTGACAGTGTGGCAACTGTCCAAAGTGGCGTGCAACTGCCGCAGGACAGGGACGTAGGGTTAAATTTTTCTTCGAGCTAAAGGAAACGAAAATCGATGTCACGAAGGTCTATACATTTCTAAAACCATATTTCAAAAATACCTTTTAGAGCCATGCATGTGCGTGTGAGTACGCAATACGCGTAATACGCAAGAAGATGAAAAAAAGAAATGGAAACCTATGCCAACAACTGACGGCCTTTGATGCTTGGGCGTAATCATTCACCAACAATGTTGGTTGTCAGGGGAAAAATCTGTACATTTTTGGTC
This sequence comes from Pachypeltis micranthus, assembly GCA_020466155.1. Lineage (NCBI taxonomy): Eukaryota > Metazoa > Arthropoda > Insecta > Hemiptera > Miridae > Pachypeltis > Pachypeltis micranthus. The sequence continues at coordinate 50,238,445 of CM035770.1, read as the reverse complement.
CCTCCTACTGATGATGAACGAGAGCCCAAAAGTAAGGTCAATAATTTAAACCTATCTGTGCAATAAATTAACCCTCCTCGCGTTGGCCACTTTGAAGGAAATGTATTTTAGGGTTCCATTACCGTAATAACTATGTCATTCAACTTTGTTGCTCTTAACTCAAAACCTAATCGGGTCAGCATAAATAATTAGGCTTGAATTTGGGCTTACTTTTGGGCTCTCGTTTATCATCAGTAGGAGGGACCAAAAATGTACAGATTTTTCCCCTGACAACCAACATTGTTGGTGAATGATCTCTTATACTCTCGGAATAGGTCTCTTATCTCCCTTGGAATTTTGATTTATTTCGAGGTCTAAATGAATACCAATTGTGTGGAAGCGGAGAGCTCTGAGAACCCCTGGGGCAGACACTACAAGTCCTCCATAGGAAAAGCAAATGTAGAGCAGGTCTTAGCTGCGATGCAAAATGAGTCAGGCTGGGCCTGCAGCATCGAACGTTCACTGGAAACCCTCCTTGAGAAGGCGTTCCCAGATGACCAAGTAGCTCGAGACACTGAAGCCCAGAGGGCAGCAAGGGAGCTGATCATGGACCCTCCGAACGAGCCCGACATCCCACTGTGGACAACAGGCGACCTCGGCAGGGCCCTTGCGACCTTAAAGCCCAACAAATCTCCTGGGCCAGATAAAATAGAAAGCAATATGCTAAGGAAGGCTGAGCGAACGATCTCCAGCGGCCTCCTTAATTTATATAATGACTGTCTGCTGGTCGGACAGTTCCCCACTCAGTGGAAGACTGCGCGTGTCGTCACTCTTCAAAAGGGAGGCGACCGCAATCAGTCAGACCCACGATCATGGAGACCACTCAGCCTTCTTTCCATATTAGGCAAAACACTAGAAATCTTGATGTTGCAGTCCCTCGAAGGAGTCTTTGGCCGCAACCTCACAGGCAGGCAATATGGGTGTACCAAAGGAAGGTCCACGCAGGATGTCATTGTCGAGATTCGGCGTGTTTCCCTGCTGGCACCGGCTAAGTACGTTGTAGCAGTTCTGATTGACATCAGAGGAGCGTTTGACAACCTTTGGTGGCCAGCGCTCCTTAATGAGCTCAAAGGTAGGGGAATCCCCCGCAACCTGTACTCGCTCGTCAGAAGCTACCTGACAGACAGAACTGCTACGATCGAAAGTAGGCATGTCTCCGTCCGGAGAAAGATTGAGAAGGGGTGCCCACAGGGCTCGGTCCTAGGACCAGCACTCTGGAATGCCTTCTTCGAAGGTCTTCTCAGGAAACTCATGGAGACTGACTGCGAGCCGTACGCCTATGTGGATGACTTGACTGTGCTGATGTTTGCAGAGTCAGTCCGCCAAATTGAAGAAAAAACCCACCACGTGCTCCACACTGTCAACCAATGGTGCGAGCACGTCAAGATGCAGGTGGCTGAGGAAAAAACCCAGCTAATCCTCTTGAAGGGGAAAGTGAATAATCCACCCACAATACGCTTTGGCGGCCACAGGCTCCTTCTTGAAAAGCACGTCAAGTATTTAGGAGTGAATATAGGTGAGAGGTGGGGTTTCAACCAACACCTCCAGTCCCTTAAAGGCACTACCATTGCAAGGTTTGCCTCACTGCGTGCCATTACTAAGGCCACTTGGGGTGTGTGTTACCACGACACCATCCTCATGTATAAGGCCATCTATTTAGGTGTGATTGGCTACTGCCCCGTTGTCTGGGGTAGCAAACTAACAGTCAATCAAAAGAGAGTATTGGCCCAATCCCAGAGAGCTGCGCTCCTGTGGATCACCAAGGCCTACAAGACTGTATCAACGGAAGCACTCCAGGTGATCACTGGTCAGTTACCAGTTGATTTGGCTGTTGAGTGCATGATTGACAAGTGGAGAGTGAAACGGGAGCTTCCCCCGCTTTGGGCTGAACTCCGTGCAGATCTCACCACAGAACAGAAACTTGCCGCCATCGATGAATGGGCTCTAGAGAAATGGCAAGCGAGATGGGAATCCTCGTCAAAGGGACGTGATACGTATGAGTTCTTCCCCAACATCCGTGAACGTCTTTCTAGAAAATGGGTTGAGCCAGACCACTGGACGAGCCAGTTCCTCACGGGACATGGTGACTTCAATGCGCCGCTCCACTCCTTTTCTCTGAAAGACTCTCCATTATGCACGTCTTGTGCCTCCAGTGCGGAGGAAACAAGAAACCATGTGCTGCTCCACTGTAGTTTCTACAACAGTGAGCGACGGTTGTTGGGAGGGCAAACGAACTTGGCAGCTTTGACTGCTACAAAGGAAGCCTATAACCATTTTGCAAAGTTCGCAAAGAAGGTAATGGCTAAGAAACGTGGTTATAGTTGATCAGTCCTTTTGAAACTTGCCACCCAAGTAAACATTAAGATCAGGTAGGGAACCAGATTAAGAACTACTCCCAGATGGTACGGGATTCCTCAGGTGGTCACCTCCGCGCGGTAACACACGGGCAACAGCTCTCTACGGTGAGACTGGCTAACGACCACATACCTGCCGTACCTCCACAGGCCTGAGTTCGGTGGATGCTGCAGGGGCCGGCCTCTTGCATATTAGCGAAACCGCAACTTCTATGACTGATATAACCCTCGTCGAGGGTTTAGGCACAGTCATCAAATAAAGAAACAGACCTGTGGGTGGGTGAATACCATTGCGAGGGAGAGGCTTAACCAAACCTCATTGGGACGAAAAAATATGATCCACTCCAAACTAAATTAATTATAGCGATCGAAACACCAAATACTTTCTTCCTTAAAAACGGCTCGTAAATTACTTTGGCAGTTCAACATGCAGTTAGTGATGAAATAAATTGGAGCAATCCATATGATAATAAAATTCACTGTCGCTCCCCTGACAACTTCCGTCTAAACAGGACTCTTTTCAAAAATCGTATTGGAGGTTGAAAAGCGTGCCTGTAAGCGTACTATTCAATAAAGTGTCATAAGAAGGGGAAATCCGACAAACCATTACTGGTTTTGTGGCCGACTGTTGTCTGTCCCAGAACAATCTTCAGTACGACACGTTTTGCGACAGTGATGCTAGTGTTACATCTATGATGAATTGTGTTACCGCAGAACTTCCGAGGTGCTGAGACTGGTTGTGCAGTACGTCGCACCTGCCTTCTTTTTTTTTAAACAAAAATTCGACGCGAGCGACGAGTTGGGATTATTAACACTGGGAAACATTCGGTCGTCTGCACTGGACGAAGTTGGACTAATTTCGTCCTGCTCCCCCACCACCAACGATAAAAAAGCAATTCCGTAACGAGTTGTACATGTTGATTAACTAATCAGGGCGACAGCAGTTGTGCTATGGGGGGGGGGGAGGAGAAGGGTAGCAAAATCGAGCAAATCCGAACTTTTTTTCTTCAAATTCTCTCCCTCTTCCCATTTTCCGTCCCATCATTGGTGTCATTCCTCTGTCCCCTTCTCCTCCTCATCATCTACCCACCATTGGTGAAATCTTGTTTCCGAGTTGATTGTCCCTCCTATTTTTCGTGATTGCATTCTCTCGTTTGAATGTGCTCTCGGCCCCCGTTGGGGGGGGGGGGAGCGAAAAAATCGCTAAAACTGCTATTGGCCGCCATGCGGCAATTAGCAAAAGGTTTCAGACTCAGTGCAGTTATCTTTACAGCATACTAGTAATTCTAGAAGCCGCAGGAACAGAATTAATAATAGAGACAACAAATTATGTATTTATAGTATCTGAAAGCAAAGGCGTCACTAATTCAATCGCATGTTAACGGGGTTTATTTACAAAATAGACGATGGGAGCTTCTATGAGCAGCAACCACACTCAGACGTTTGATAGTAAGGCGGATAATTCTATTAGCCAACGTATTGTTTATTGCGACACTGTTTCCTGTGTGTGACTAATGCAGTGGACTGCAAGCAGCATTTCTCTGTGAGCTGAAGGGGAAATATACAACAATCTATTCTTCTATTCTATTGTTTACCAAAATGGCGTGTTGTGTGAAACGAGCGCAGTGTTAGTATTCCGGACTCAGAAACACACTTAGGTACCACTCGCAGAAAGTTAGAAGAGATTTCACCCACTTTCGAAATTGTCACAAGCTGTCGTCTGGTGCACTACTGTTTATTGTAGTTAGTAAAGTTTATGTCAAGGATGGTGTTTCATGGCTCTAGCGCTGCCAACCCAAGTTCTGCAAGGAGTTCTCACTCCTGATAAACATGGTCTAATTTCTTCTGTTACTGATGAACCCCAAATGAATCGATAAAAATACTGATGAATCCGAAGCATGTCTGAGGAATTCGCCATGTTGAAGGCTCCTCAGTGCTGACACCATTTTAAACCATGCCACACGCTTTTGACATGCTCGAGAGAGTTGTAATTATACACTCAGTATCCCCACGAAACTCGAATAATGTAATAATCGAAACGCAAACTTGTACACCATCTCCATATATATTTAAGAAATTATGTAGGATGATTAAAAAATCGAAAAATGTTTTACTCACTTTTGTATGGCAATTAAGAAAAACTAAATTAAATTACTTCTTTAAAAATTGAAATATCTGAAGCTCGGATTTGTAACATTAAACAATTGAATAAAAGAGAAAATACGGACAGACATTAATGAATCAATCAACTCAGGATGGAATTAAATACTCAATATTCATTACTGACTATACTTGGAAATTACACGAAGAAACTCTGAGACTAATGGACTTGACGTAAACTCGACGGTGCTTGGTTACCAATGAGTTTAATGTGGCTGTCGGCTCAAGTCCATTGCCGAACTGATCAGTAGACGCAAATCGATCGAATGACGCCTGTGAGGATGCTCAAGAAGAAGGCTAGCAGTATCCTTACTGTTACTTACTTTGTACTAGCACCTGCCACAGGGTGCCCTGTTACAGGGCATTCAATCAATATTTGTGTAGACGACTGTTGAAAAGGCGTATGAGCACATTCGATCGTGCCAATGTTTGTGTTGGCTGTTAACTTTTTGGGTTCTCCCATTCGAAAGCTAGTGGCAATTTCAAATGCCTGAAGTAGCTCTGCTTATGTCCATCGAACCCCGGTGTTTAGCGTCAATCAAGATGTTCTGTTGTCCTTGAATCGCTCGTTCTCATATTTGTTTTGATATCAGGGTCACTCAACATCCACCGAGCTCTTGATACTCCCTTGTCGCGGCTCATTCATAGTTTGATGGGTGGGAAATCGCAGTTCCTCGTCCTGCGTACGTGTTGAACAATCAATACCGAAACATACGACACCAACTCCGTAACGGTTCCCCTCCTTCCTCGCCTAATATTAACCAACTATTCCGACTGTCACACAATCTGGAGAGAGGAGCCTTTGCGTTCTAGTTAGGTCTCATTTCCTGTTGCCGTCCAGTTGGGTCAGAGGGAAGGTTTGTTGTGCGGCAACTGCTCCAGCCCCCAGTCAGCCGGCCGCTAGCGTCCCTATCGAATCCACGTTTCCACGACGAGACTTCAGCCATCGAAACCTGATCGAGGCATCTACTACCAATTGAGACGAACGATTCATATTGGTGATCGACTTAAAGCAATTTTCATTCATAGAATAGTGTTTCCCAAGTGTTCTTCGGATTTATCCTTAACGTGTAAACCGGTAAACCCGTTAATGTGCAATGTAGTATGAATTCTGTAGTACCAAACAATTAACCTTAGAAGGGAGCAGCGATCCTACACAGAATTATGGAAGAAATATGCACTCATTCAGTTTGACTTTATGGCTTTCGATAAACTCCTTATTTTCTGCCTTTCCCCTGTCACTTCTAGCTTATGTCGCCCATATCTAGTTCGAAAGCATGAAAACTTCTTCATTGTCCGACTGATCCAAACCCCCTAACTCCGACAAGGGGCGTCTGGCTCAAGCAAAGCGAGGCCCTGAACACGTCGGTGCCGACAATTTGCCTACGTGTTTCCTTCATCCCAACCAATCACCATTTAAGGCAACAGCAGTACAATCCTAAATTAGGGCAAAATTATACGCATTAACTCGCACTGTTGATGCAGATGGGCCAATCAGGAGTTGAAAAATCTGTAAATTGATGTATATCTTGAAAACTTTGGATTCTAACTCTATTCCGCTTCTTTCTCATTTCTTCTGGATTAGTCCGTTGATGTCTACTTGGAAAAAATTCCTTCACTTTCCTTTTGAACTGTGCTTAAAAGAATACTTCTATTGCTATTAAGAATAAGAGGGTACCCGGACTCCTTTAAATGTTTTAACCAATCACGTTATCTTTAATATTAAACGAGGGTAATAAGAGCAACCCTCTGGTTTTTGTGACACCGCATTCAGACTCGATTTGTGTATGATAAGGTTCTTGTTAACATCTTGAGCTTTCCTATTCATTTTTCAGTAGTTTCGGCTTGTGACCAACGCAGAGGACTTGGTAATCCGTACTGCCGGTTTATGTCGAACCTTGCTTACCCCATCTGGTCCTATTAGCTAAAAGCTCTGACCCGCAACAGTATTATTTTTTCTTGGCAAAATCTCGGTAGGTAGCTTCTGACTCCTGAACGTCATCCGGCATGGCGGCAATTGCAACAAAGTGCAGTTTGCAGTTTTGCCTGCTTCGGAAGTACATGAAAATAGGCTAGTGTACCACATGTGCAAACCGAACAGTTTTCTGGCAATTTAATTTTCTTTTGAAGAAGGTACTTGAGATTTTTTTCAGCACTTGGGCAGTTGACATGGCGAGAGTCTGGTGGGTGACACGTGGGATTGAGCCAAGTGACCATACGAATCAACACAATCACGTCGCCCACCTACGGCTAGCATTTTAACACGGTCAACTCTAGGTGAGGTGGGGCAAGGACAAGAACATATTTTGTAGGAGCTCGAACAGGACTTATTTTGCAGAGCTTCCCTTCGTACGAACGTCGCATTCGTTGAGGTTCCCTGTACCCCTTCACTTGCGGTCGAGCTTTTAAAAAGCCATCATAGGAAGGACAGCCCAATTACATCATAGGTTTTAACATTTACCAATAACCGTGCTGTAGTACTGTATCGTTCTGACGATACACGCCTTTGTTTGCGAGTTGACGCAGTTAAACTTCTTACTTCTTCGTTCAGTCTTCATGAATTTTTGTTTTTAGGACGCTAATCTGTGAGGTTCTAGTCGTACAGAGTTGCACATCCTTCAATTTGTTCATGAAATGTTGAGCCGAGCCCTTGCTGCTTCAAATGTGAAGACAATTAAGTTGCACTGAAGCAAAAAGAACATTATGCTAGTGTGTTAACTCACAGTGTCACCTCCGGCTCGGCATTCGCCCGCACCCTGGCCAGTTAATGGCTCAATAATAGTCGAATTAGGCCTCTGAGTCAACTTCCGTTTTCTACTTCGGCTGTTCGCTCCGAGAATCGCCGGGCGAAGAGGAGAGCGTGGATGAAAGAACGGCAGACTCCGGAAGCGCGTCACTGTCTAGAGCAACTGCTCTCAATTGTGCGGAGCGGGGCTGTCAAGTGTAGCGCCTGAAGAGCGGCCCATTGGTCGTTGAGTATCATTTGTCAACTCCTGTCGCGAATGGCTTTTAGTCAGGTGCAATTGAATATGCCCGATGAATTGCTTCAGATGTCTTATTTACCTTGTCTTCCGTTTTTCGTCTCAATGAAACGATTGAGGATAAACTTGGCATATTGATTATAATGGGTGTTTACTAGCAGCAATATCACTACTCCACTCAATTCTGGTTCACCTTCAATGCCTTCTAATCCAATCCAATCTTATTTTCATTACTTCGACTCCATTGAATTGCTTTCCAGTTCTATGCCTGACATGACACCCTCCTCTGTTGGAAGGAATGGAATCTACTATGAGGGACTTCGCTTGTCTTAGAGACAAAATTTAATATTACAATCAACGATTATAGTTCAACAACAAGAGCGATTTGTTTATTCGAATAATACAACCAAACCCCTGCGAAGACACCACACCAAACCAAACCTATTGTGGTTACAGCAGCTACTACAAATTGCATAGTGCATAAATGGTTCAACCGAATTTTCAGTTAGTGTTCGGAAATACGCGTTTAATTGAATTCAATGTTCTTTTTCATCCTGGAATCTGCTGTAGCCACCATTCCTGAATTCCGAATTGTAGGCAATTTCGGTGATAAGATTGTACTGCGAGGGTGCACCAATGAAACTGTCAGGGGCAATGTCTTGCGTTGTGAAGGTGGGGCACCTTCCTCTCCAGATGTCCAAAATCTAGTTTTTGGTTGTATTTTCAATATGTTACGCCAGCAGTGATAGTAGTCCTTGAACCGTCAAATCCGTCAATGAAACTACATGAGTCATGTATGTCCTCCTTGAAAACTGAACTTGGAATGTGTTGCTGACGAGCAATGAAGGAGAATACTGTTGTTGGGGCTGATGGTGGGGATGAGCTAAGTACCCAGAAACGTTTCCGTAGCGTTCCGCCCTCAATTTCGTAATACTGAGTTAACTCGTAGACAGGCAAAGTCATAAGGATCACTGTAAATTGTCCAACAGGTTTCGTGACCTGCGATTTCCAAAAAATCTTTAAAACGCTATAGCAAAAAAAAATTTTACTTCATATTCAAGAAAAATAGAAGGCATGGAGCGAGAGAAGTTGGAGAATCAAAAACACAACGTGTGGGGAGCTAAAATACTGGTTCCGCTGAGATTGGTAAAAGTTGGTGGTGAATTGGGGAGCGACGTACAAGAAAATGTGGTAATATTCGTGAGGGCTGAGGGAAAGTCCTAGGTAATTAGTCAAGTACTGGAAGATTTGTAGGTAAAGGGTTTGCTTAGCTTCCACTTTCACTGACGGACTTGCAAGATCAAATCGAGAAAACTTTTCTACTCGGAGTAACGTCATGACTTTAGTATCCCAACTGTGAACGACCAACAGGCCAAAAATACGCGTCATTGAAGGATTCTGTTGTCCTTTTGCCAGAGCTCCCTCTGCACCCGAACCGTCCACTTCCAGTTTTATTTTCAACTTCCCTGAGAGTTCAGCATTCACGAGCTGACGAGTGGGCGAATAACGCCGGGGACGCTTGAACGTTAAAAATAAACGTTCTGTCGTTGTTGAAAGGATGTCCAGACGGTTAGTGAGGTGAGAGGCTCCTCATAAGAGGCGTTGGGATTGCACGGAATTTCTTTCAAGCAAATGGAACGCTGGAACTTGAGGTGCCATTTTCTAGGGAACTTTTCTGATCTCATGTTCTACCTCACCCAGAGGGACTTTTTCCATTCTTTGTTAGCGATGGTCGAAGCAGTGTTCTCTCGTACTAGACACATCAAATGATTTGTACAATTGTCAGTGTTACTCTTGTCGTTCCTCTAAAAGGTAGAGTGGCAACGGCATAAGGACGACATCAAGCTCCCAGTATCCACCTGTTGTTCCTATAACAAAATATCATATGATTTTGAGAATGGCCGTCCATTGAATGGAGTTCGTTATGATGACCGATCCAGGGGTGTGGTTTCTGAGGCTAGTGGACGAGTTTGCACCTGACACTCCACCTGCAATGGTCCTACAGTTAGTCAAATGAAACTGTCAGCTTGTGGTTGTCCACGGCATTGAATGAGGCTTTCCGCTTCGTAAGTCAGTTTCATCTCTTCACAGTTGCTTCTGGGCATTTGCTTAGAGTTGATGAAAATCTGATACTGTCTTCAAGGACGACCATTTTTGGTGCCTTTGATCTTAAAAGTGATAAGTAGTGGTGGTGGCGGTAGTGTCGTAAGGAGAGGTCTATGGTTCATAAAGTCACAACTTGCATGTCGCCAATGCCGCAGACATAAGCCTCCGAACCAGTCTTCGGGCGAACAGCCCTCAGCGTTCAGCGTTTGACCAGAAAACTGGTTGCCGAGTCCTCTGGTCCTTCAACGGAGCTGTTGCCCAACGCTGCTCCTCCGTCCTTTTCTTTCCAGAGCCTCCCCGAGTCATTAGAAAACAGCTCTCGCTTTTGGGGGTTGTATAGAAACGAAGGGCGGCTTTTGTCCGTCGAATGGGTTTCCCCTCCCTGAACAACGGAGTGCGATATTTGTGTGCGCCCTGAGGTGGCGTCCGCACGGAAATAAAATCCGGCGATGACTGTGGTGGGGGCTTGAGGAGCTCGTCGTTGCGCAATTTTATTTCTCCTGCCCTCTGCCTCTATCCCATTCCCTCTCAATATCTCCGTCACTCTCTGGCTCTCGGGGCCCCTAAAAAGAGCTTTCCGCTTCTCTTCGCATAAGAAAACACAATTTCAAAATAAAACTCCGCCAAAAAAGGGGGAAGCATCATCTTCTCAAGGTCGGGCGGTTTCAACTTCCTCGCCACGTGAAGAGGGTGGAGAGCGAGGTGAATCTTCAGTTCGATTCATAGCGAAGTAATCACCTCTAACAAGGAGAGGGAATACTCCTGAGGGGGAAGCCTCCATTCTCCCATTGTTGAGAAGTCCTCGTGCTCTGGACTCTGAATTTTAAGGGGGCTTTTTTCGTGCTTTAAATGAGTTGAATGCGTGTTTTGTGCGTCGCTTGAGGGTATCTTTTTTCGTAGGAAGACGAGCAGAAGGCCCTTTCGGCGCGCCGTCGGAGATACAAAGACATATAGTGGGATACAAAGGTACACAAAGTGTGTAGAGATCCACGTGGGTCGCAAAGGATTCCGCACAATCAGATGTGGTGACCCCTGTATCGCTGGAAGTTCCTTTAGTTTGCTATTCTGTTGTACGTTCACTCGAACAGGGAACGTTGTTCTCTTCAACATTCCAATGGCTTACAAGTATAAAAAATATAGAAACGTTCATTGAATTTTACGTGTAGGCAGTCATGTGTGTGCCTCCTAACGGGTACTTCACCAAGAAGTTGTAAGAGGATAAGTCTGGTCCTCAGGCACGAATTATCTGCCTGGCTTCAAAACAGGGTATCCTACCGTTGGAGCTGTTTAAGAAATGCTCATATGGCTCCCACTCGTCTTAGAGTGTGGGATTTTTGGTCACCCTGGATGTGGAAAATGCGTTCTACTCCGTGCAATAGGCAGACATACTAGAGGCCCTGGAGAGAACCTTGAGGGCCCTGAATGCAGAGTCCGGGCGACAAGAATCTTTCTGGGGGACAGACTCATGTACGAGATTGCCCTGGGAGAGCGCAGAAGGGATAATTGACCACTGCAGGGGTCAATTCTCTGGCATATTCTATGGAATGTGGCGTCCGATGGCCTGCTCGATCTCGAAATGTCTGACAGTGTGATTCCTGTGGGGTACGTGGGATGCCTGGTGGCAGTGAAAATATAAAACAGGTTACAGGTTCGCTGTTCACCAAGTACAGGTGGCCACCTACCTGTACCACCAAACCCTTGGTGCTGTGGTCGTCAGCTAGCACCTATGGTTGGGCACCAGAGTGCCGGAGTGGTGAGAAATAATAGTGAAAACGACGACCTGACACTAAGATTGTTGTGAACAATGAAAGGACAGAAGAAATATCCGAGCAGTGAGTGTTGACTGTGGCTACAGGCTGCGAATTCGTGTTTGGAGTTTACCTTCGTTCCGTGGGTTTGTTCTAAGTTTAGCAAATAGTTACAATTTATCACCAATTTAGTAAAATTGCGAAGTTGATTTAATTAATTAGTTAGTAGTAATTAGTCAAGGATCGTAGCGTCCGCTGCATGTGGCTTATCTACACTTCACCATATTTATTCGATGTATCGCAATTGACCATAAAGTCATACTGCTCTCACCCAACGATACCTCAGCTGCTCAACTCGTTTACCACTGATTCGTGTACTATGATGATTGTTACAAGTTCGGTTTGTGCTAAGTCGATTATATTGGTGCAATGTATTTAGTATCGTTTTCACTTCTGATTTTCAAATGTCTTCGGCACTACCTGAAGCAGTCGTTGAATTCAATGATGTTGGCGGAGGAGTCCTTAAATATTGAGAAACCTAGAAAACTGTCCATCTAGTACTTGGAAGTTCTGTGTTCCTCAAGACACCAACCTTACTGTGGCCTCCAATCCCTTTGATTACGACGAAATTTCCTTCCCTGGTGGTTTACTTAGTAGGAAGGAGAGAAGTCGTTGGGCTAGTTGGTCTTCTCCTTTCTGGCTAGTCGGCAACAGGTAATAAGGGCGGCCATCTGGCTCCCCTAACGACCGGCGTAGGTAACATGAGCCCTCACCTAAGTTACCCTCAACTGACACCTGCCTCTTCTGTTTCCACAATTCTAAGAATTACCCGTCAACTGGCTCTCAGCCCCATCCAAGGCGTGTAATTAGCGAAGGAAAATGCCAAGCACCCTCGTGAAGGCCGTTGTGTCAGGCCCTTCCGAGTTGTTTGAGAAAAATGACCTGTTTCAGGGATCGAACTGTTCGCAAGTTGGGGCCAGAGGCTCCTTTCCAACATAGGTTTTTTCCGTTTAATGGAAGACTCAACTCAATATTTGTTGAGGCGTTGCGTAGTTATTCAGCTGGGGAACTGCGCTCATTGCAGGCTGGGTAGTTCTTTTTGGGGAAGAATAACTTGTATAGTCCCGTGCCTTTTCTCCGATCGATTCAGATAACGTGGAGTGGCTGCTCCTTACGTAATCGTGCACACTCCTCCGTCTAACGCTTTTCTCCAGGTATTTACTATGAACTTTGACCGTCGCTTTCCTCTGTAACCCTCATGTCATGCGGCGGTCTTATTCATACGCCCATTGCATTTACCCAGTTAAATGTGACAGAGGCCCTGGGATTTCCTAAGGGATATCATGTCAATTTCCCAATTAGAAGTTCAGAAGTGAGCAGATCCAAAACCAAGTCAACAAATATTGTGTTGAAGTAATCTCTTCAATTGATAATGCCCAGTGAGGATTTGGGAAGGGAATGGAATCTTTTGGGGGTTTGAGACATTATTTGTTGTAAGCTGCTTTCATTGCTTTCCAGAACCATTTGTTGGTTGCTTCTATGTGTGGCTAGCAGCCCTCCCATTCTTCTATGGGACAGTGTGACGGCAGCCAGGTAGTGCTTTAGTTATGATACATGTGCTAATGTGCTGTATTAGTAACAAGACAATTGATTATCCATCTGGTGTTCACTTATACCATTGATTCCGAACTAAATCACTCGTGACGAAATTGAAAACCCATTTCAATAATAAAACGGAGTTAGAACGATTGTCTGTTCCCAATAAAGTTCATGAGGTCCTCATCTTTACAGCGGCCGTATGAAATCATAGAATATCCATGAAATAGGCTAGTTTGACTCTATTCCGTGTTCAAAATATTCGTTATTTAGTTTCGTCAAGAACTTGGAAGTTGGTTAGAAAGTTTTCATTTTCTCTGGACTGCACTTAGCAAGGTACAGAACGTTTTCCATTTCCGCTAATGGTACCTCCTCATCGACAACTGTGTTGTGAATTCGGCTCTGGACGATATGCAAGTGACATAAAGTGCGCTGATTTGGGATGAAAAATTCTCCAAAAAATTCGTTGGCCCAGAAAAATAAATACTGTGCTGTCATATCACCTTTCCGAGTTCCGTACACTGGTTCAGTAGGTCCTTATTTGTATTAGAACTATGGGAATTCATGTGAAATCAATCGTATAGGTGCTCGTGAATCCATTGTATTTTCCTAGAGTTTGTTTTCAAGAATCGCAAAATTCGAAAATCGGTCAGAGGTTTTTTTTTCACTGAACTGCGCTTAGCTAGGTACAGGATGTTTTTGGTATAGTGCAAAGGTAACTCCAAGACGACAACTGCGTTCCTAATTCGGCTCTGGAGGATCAGCATGTGACATGGAGTGCATTGATTTTGGGGGGAAAAACACTCAACAAATTGGAATGCCCAGAGTTGAAAACTGGGCTATGCCTCCACCTTCTGGAGCATCGTACACAGGTTCTTGAGGTCCTCATCCTTACGTCGGCCACATGAAATCATGGAAAATCCATGAAAAAGGCTAGCTTGACTCTATTCCGTGTTCAAAATATTCGTTATTTAGTTTCCTAAAAATTTAGAAGTTGGTTAGAAAGTTTTCATTTTCTCTGGACTGCACTTAGCAAGGTACAGAACGTTTTCCATTTTCGCTACGGTACCTCCTCAACGACAACTGTGTTGTGAATTCGGCTCTGGACTATATGCAAGTGACATAAAGTGCACTGATTTTGGCAGAAAAATTCTCCAGTTTGGCTGCTATGTCGTTTTCGAACTTCAGGTTAGGACGCAACCATCGTTCTAGTTGATGATCATGACATAACCTTTGAAATCGACGTAACAGTGTAACTCAGATTTTGTGTACATAGGCTACCGTCCTACCTTCTTTTTATTACTCCAATATGTTCCAGAAACAAGGGGGAGCTTGTCACTGCAACGAGATCGCTAGAACGTGTGTTCTTTAGATTCTATCGATTGAGTAGATTTGATATGTTTTGGCTCCTGCTGAAGTGTTTCACATAAGGTACTAAATAAGAGAAATCGGCTAACTGAAAGTCATAACTCACCCTTTCTTCTCACCCTTCATTTGCAGAAACTCGTTTCTTCTTCACGCTGAAAGTTGAGCAAAACAGAGGCATTATCTTCGTTTTCCTCCTTTACATTCTCCAGATGGCCGTGTTAGCCGGACGTCTGACAAAATGAGTCTGTCAATGGCTCGTCCAATAAATTTGATGATTGGTCGGGGGGAGTGGAGGGTCCAGCTCTCGACAGAACCGACCAGTGAAGGGCCAAGGGCCTTCCTTCCTTTCAGACGGTCCCCTTAGCTCCCCTTCAATTCCATTCAACCAATAAGCCCTCGACCAATAGCCCCCGAGAACCGACTTTTTGTCCTTTCGTCGACCCCGCAGTCCCCTGTGTCCATTGTGTCCTCGTGTAACGTTATGACGCTTTGTGTTGAGGAGATGTAAGACGAACCGCTCCTCCGTATCATTTGTACTTTACAGCCAATAGTAGAAACGATTCCGTTGATTCCACAGTTTTGGGGCTCATGGGGTCGTGACACCACTAAGTGCCATGGCAAATCGTTAAGAAGGTCGGTAATGAAGTTATTGAGTGCATGCAGTGTCCGTTTATGACGGTGTAACGAAGGCTGTCTAGATTTTTATCCGCCATTGCAATGAGGAGGGAGCAAAGTTATATGAAGGTTAGAAAAAGATGTTTTGAGATTAGCCAGATTTGTTTCATAATGGAGGTTTCGTTGTAATGAAGCTTCCTCTGAATGCTGTAAATGCTGAGTTAATCCACGAACAGAAAGGTTCGGTCGCATAGGTTTACCGTTTTGTCAAGTTAGTTGTAATACATGGGACGAAAATGGGAAAGTTTTGTGTGGCAAGAAGGAGCAAAAAATAAATTTGCTGAACAAATTTAGGACGATCGATCATATCCAACACGTAAAGAAAAACGCCAACCGTGGTGCGACGACGGCAATTGCATTGAACGACTGAAGTTTCGCTCAGAATTCATCCACTAATCCACTGATTGGCGTAAAATTAGGTGTGTTATTGAGCCATAACCACGAATGAAACCGACGAGCGCATTTTACGGGCAATCAAGGCAACATCCTCGAAATCTATGGCGTCTCAGAAACTGTAGAGCCCACATAGTTCTTGAGCTTGCTTCTTCAATATGGTCTATGAACATTGAGCGTTGAAACACCCTCAAATGCCTACCCTACACAACCTAAATATCGCAGTAATAATTGAACGTGTTAAGTACAACATGCAGCGAATCAACGAAGGGCGAAGGAAATACACAAAATGTACTCGGAGACAGAGCTGAATGGAATATACTAGTATCAGAGTTTTAATGCGCAAAAGAGAAGTATAAATGGAAATCAGAATTAGGTATCACATTCAATTCTTTAACATGGCTATTGTCTCTAACGGTCTGATCGCCAAGGGAATAAATTGTATGACAACGAGGTTCAAGGCGTGAAGTCATTAGATTGGAGAGGTGAAGAGATATCGTTAATGACATCCTTCGGCAGCCTCATTTCTGGTGCATTGTGACTTCTGCCAATGGATGGTTGAAGAAATTGTTGGGAAGAATGAATCGTATTAATTGGTTGAAATTATGCGACTACAGTGGCAAATTGGAAGAACGGAACGGAACGGACTGTCATAGAAATACTTAGGCTGTTTCTTATACAACAATCTCGAACGAAACTAAGAATGAACGAGTTGTGTTAGGTAGATATAAAGACCCCTAACATGTAACGATCTAATAAAAATCAACGTTTTGTCTTGCGATTGCAAGACACTACATCAAATTTAATGTTCATACTGCTATGGCCGACTTAATTTGGAAAGAGAGGAATATGTTGCGGTAAGAAATATAATCTGTTTAAAGTTCTAATCCATATCAGTGTAGTCAATGTAGCTCACGACCTACAGTTAGAACGCCTCTGAACCTTCCAAACTGCTAGATGTATGGGAATGGCGGCACTTTGCAATATTCCCCTTGAGGGTGATGAGAACAGAGAGGAATGAGAGCCAACTTGATGCAAGGCGCCAAACGGTTCCTGCTTGGTATTACCTCGCAGTGAACCCATGGGGTTACTAAGAGCAGACCCACCCTCCTACATCAAAAAGGCAAAATGTTTCCAAATAAACATTTCTACCGCACAAAATATCTACACTGACGGATTTACCCACTCATAATGACTACGGTTAAACAGATAGTGTGATTTGTGACGATATAATTGCCAGATTTCGACTATTTTCGAGAATAGTAGGTAGTAGTAGTTGATTTCAAACTTACGACAGAATTCCTTCTTTTCCTTCACCGCGATTAGTTCACGCAAACTGATCGCTACGTAAACAGTTAATGAGATCGATCGCTGAACCTGTCCATGCCTAGTATTAGGTAAACATTATTGCTATGATTAACCCTCCCAAATTGCGAGCCAGACGTGCAAACAAGTGGAGGCCCTTTCACCCTTTTACAGACAAAACGACGTCCCGACCAGACGACTCGCACCACCGGAAGATCCGGGTGGAGGGCTCCTCTTTTTTTTTTGGCCGCGGATAGGCCAAAATAAACGTTTTGAAGTGAAAAGCGATAAAAGTGCTTCGGATGTTGAATAAAAACAGTTCAATCCCCTCGCGGCGATTCTCAGATAAATCTCTCGTTATTTCACTTGTCTAGGAAAACATAGAAACTGCACACCACCAGTCCCCTTCTCATGTGCTATCAAAAGGGAAATTAGGCGCGAGTATTGGGAGCGAAAAAAAGGGGAAAGTGGGTGCTCCCTGCTCGTAACGTCAATCAAAAGAATTCTGTTTTCCACCTCCAGTCGCTTTTAGAGACGGAATCTGAAAGATAAAAATAGTGAAAACGATTGCTGGCCGAATTTAACGTCATCCACGTATCGATTGGAGTGGTGGTGGAGGGAGTGAGGATGGGAAGTATTCAGCTGCTCACCAGAGACTCGTTGTGCGCAGAAACTATGGACTGCTGAAAGCACCAAATGAATATCTATGATCGTATGTAAGGCTGATGGAAGCTGAGATGCGGCTCACAGCCTTACGACACATGCCAATGTCACGAAAGCGAGAGAACATTGTCACGGTATTGGAAGGGAACACGTCTAATTTTTGAGGCACTATAGGAGGTTGAAACAAGCTTCGAAATAATTATCGTCCACACCATATCATGAATAACACGATAAAATCATGTTCACAGCTCGAGAGTAAAAGATTGAACTCAACTGAGCTACTCACTTCATCGACATTGGGCAATATTAGTTCAGGTTTGATACCGTTGTTCCCGTTATAGCATTTGACAACTGATGCCTGACCAATGATTATGTTTGATTCGTCTCTGATAACGTTTTCCTCAGTCCACGTTTGTCGCTACGAAACGGATCCGCCTTACTCTTTGAAACACGGTTTGATTGCTCCAAAAAAGGGAGGAAATTATTGCTGTTCCCTCCGAAACTCCATTTCAAACCGAAAAGCAAAGCGGCAAAAGCCAAACGCTGCTGGAAATTCGCGAATACGTTTTTCGGGCTTCTGTTTTATTGGTAGGAGGTTGGAACATGGGAGTGAATAAAAAACGGAAAAACTTTTTTCATTGAACTCCCTTTTCGAAAATTCTTTTCCTGCTGCTTCTCGTCTAGTTGCCCGACAAAAGGGTCGCCTCTCTTCCTCTTTTCGCTCCCTCGGAATTCTGTTACCTATTTTCGGAACTCCCTTCATCTCTGGCCCCCTGATTAGTGGAAACGAGACAGGTCGAGTGATTTCTTCTGAAAACATACTAAATAAACAAATATTTGGTATTGGGCTCCTCAACAATTCGACAGGAACAAGATGCCACCCAAAGGCATAAGGGATGTTTTATGAGGGCGAGAGAACAGGTTATTTCGGATTTCAGGTAAAGTGGAGTTCAAGGGGTCCGCTTCCAAAATGTCTCTCTTCATTCCAGGTTGCTGGAACCTATGTTTGGCTGTTCGTAAACTCTCGCAAGCCGTGCAGTGCGTTGTCCGTTGGGTGGTTCTGATGAGGGCGTCATTTCCCCACCTGCTCAGTCCCGTGTTTGACGGAGTAACGAGGTACCAAGAAATGTGTAGTTCTTCGATTTTATTCCAAGCTTGTAGCTCCTGCAATCAGGTGTGGAAATAACCTTCACCGGGGCTAATTAACCTGTAGGTGCTTGAAGAAAATCTTCACTCGCTTCCCACAGCGAATGCTGGGCTCATAGTTAGTGACTATTGCTGAAGGAATAAAGAATGCGTTAGCCATTGAATATGTTAGGTCCTTCTCACAGTTACTTGGCAGGTCTTAAAGACTGTCATAGACGTCACTCGCTCAATATCTGGGGATGTGTGGGGGAGGGGAGGATTACAGGTCCCTCCACCCTACTACAACACAGTTACCCTCTGATAACCAATTTCGGCTTCTTCACTGATATTTGCCAAGCTAACAGGGTTGTGAATCTTTCAATCCTTCTTTAGGGATGTCTGCATTCATTCTAGAGACACTCATGGTTTGTTGTGCTACCTCAAATCTTGTTCCTTTGGGCAGTTACCTCCATATACTGTGTTGAAACTATCTACAATACCCTTCTGTTGCATAAATTCACATCCCCTCAAACTAGAGGCGTGGGTGCGCTGTCTCCATGCCAATACTACGTTTTTGAGACACCTGTGTTTGGCGCTGCTATATGTGTGGCTGGTGATCGACTTTGCTGCCACCCAAACGGTGTACTCCTTACTGAATGGTGTGGTGGGATTGGCCTTTCTCGCCGTGAAGAAAATTATGGCGTGTGTTTAACAGATCCACCAGCCGGCAGTTGATGTGCAAAGATGTGCACATGCGAGATCAAAGTGGGAATTAAATCATATCTAACCGGTATTTGCTTGAACTCATCTAGGCCGCATCAAGCATCATGATGTAGTCTGCTGAGCGGGATAGGGAGAGACAGCATCACTACCGGAGGTCGCCATTGACCGAGGAGGGGCGGCCTATAGTTTACAGAGTATTAACCACCTCTAGAGTTACTGGTATTTGTGGTATTGGCATGAGCTCATTAGACAACCGGATGGAGCTGAATAACAAGCGCGATCATTATCCGGTCCTCTGATCGGCACGGGAGTGGGTCCTTTGATCAAAGAAATGCGGCAGAGTAGACACCCAAATTCCTATTCATATCGATCCTTCAAACGCGAATCGGCGTCTCTGACAACAGGGCGAACTTGACTTCTGCGAGTCTTCCCCCCATAACCTTGACAGACTAACATTTCTCCTCTTTCCCTTCCCCCTTCGTTCAATTCGCTTTCAGCCTAGTGGAAACCGTCATCTGTCGACCCTGAACTTTTTGTCCCCTTCTTCCCCTTTGCAGTCCTCAATTCGCGTTTCTAGGGAACGTGACACTAACGCGATATTCCTCCCATTCACAGCAGATAGTCAAACTAACAGCCACAAGTGGAAAAGTAGTAGTAGTAAACCTGGTGCGGGGATGACCAGGTGAGGGCATGGGTTAGGGAGTTTGGTGGTATGGTGATTGTAGACTGGTTGAACGTACTGGGGGGGGGGGGGGTCCACGCGACTCCTCCGAAGGAAGCTTCCGCCCGGTAAAGGGTTTTCCCTTCGAGAGCGATCCGACGGATAACGTCAGGCGTCGAGTTATCCGCCCGTGTCATCTGAAGGGGCCGCCAATAGGCGCCATATTGCCCTTTGATTGATATCGCAGGCTGGGGGTTTGGCGCGCTATGGGAGGGGGGATGAGGATGAAGAGGAAGAGAAGGGCTCGGCTGTCAAATTAATAAACAACAGCCTTAACAACAAAAACAACGTCAAAAGGCCGATCCGCTCTGATAAACTCCCAGCTCCGGGTCGCCCTCGTTCGATAACGAGGATCGATCCGTATGGTGAACGAAGAACTGAGTGGATTCGAGCTCCTCTCTCTGTACACTGACCACACGCAACCTGAAACATGACGCGCGTTAGCGTTTTTCAAGAATGACCCTGGCAAACGGAGTGCGACTTCAAAGTGCTTCTCATTCTACTCGTACATAGTAGTGTAGTGCGTTTGATTGGTGAACGGCCAAAACCCTACTCTTATAGAAAACCCCGATGCATTCGATTACAATGGAACAACATAAAACTTGCCGATGGAAGTCGGTAGATTAAAAAAGTGGTACTGCAGAACAACCCCCTTTGAAGTTAGGCCTATAAAACATATCAAGTAGGTCGAGGGACAGAATTATCCTGCCGTACCCTCTGCGTGGCCGTAAAAGCCGGCCTGATAGGGGCTTACTGTACACGACACTGACATAACTAACATATTCCAGACACAACACTGCATCGATGGTGTGTTGCAGAACGCGTTGACATGAATATGCTCATAATGAGCGGATGGAAGTTCTGGGGATCCACTATATAGGTGCGGCGTTCAGAATGAGGAAGGGAGGAAACAAGGTTTGAGCGTTACTGGGGCCGCTGATAGCGTGGCCCACTTTGAGGGGCTACCGTTCACGCCACTAACACACACAACAATTATACATACAAGGGTACAACACATCATCCCACTTTGCTTCTTCGTCCCAAATGAGAACAAAGTATCGTGTTAAAACCCGCACGAGATGCACGCTGCATCATCCGTCTGAGCTGAGCTAGGAATAGTTAGTTCGTTGATTAACAGACAAATTTTCCTTTTCTTGAAATTGGACGATGCTTAATAAAATATCTTGAAAACGATGGGTGGTTATTACGTCATCCCATTTTTGAATGCCAAGAAATCAACCGACTAGAATCTGAGGAATTATGACGTTATTATCAACGCATTTTGTGATGACAGCTGATCGTAGCAATGAGATCATTTTATCGTACTGGGTTGCCGAATGAGGAACCGGTTTGTTGTTGAAAAGGTAGAAGAAACTGCTGATCAACCTAACATACTCCTAAATATTGGAATGGCGGTGCACACGAACCTTCAAACCCTTTAAAATTAACGAATCATGCATCATCCCTTCATGCTGAATAGTGGAATCCCGGTTGATTGTTACTCAATGTGTAGGAGGAAAAATAAAAAGCCTGTTGGAGTCAATTTCCAGAGCTCACATTGCTGAGGTAACTCAAATTATTAACTGCGTCAACTAGGTTACTAATGGCCTTGACATTATCGTTCAACAATAACCTTTTACTCCATTTTTCAATTTAGATTTCAACCTCCAGCCGGTGCTCAAATGTTTGCACTAACTATTTCAGTAGCACGGTTAGAAGATTCAAATTACGCTGAACTCCGCTGCGTTTTGGTCCCCTGGCTCATCCATTTACGCCAATTCATCTCTTCTACATGTCGACTACGAAGGCATTTTTCTGTGGCGGGGGCCGGTTGGTGTTGAGTCGGCTCAGAAATGTCGTCGACCCGATCCCCCGATCAGGCTGCCAGAGGCTCCACAGGCATCGGAGTCAACGGCCCCTCCTCCTCGGGATTCCGTTAGCTCCCAGGTTCTTTATTTTCTCTCTCTCTCTCTCTCTCTCTCTCTCTCTCTCTCTCTCTCTCTCTCTCTCTCTCTCTCCCCAACACACAAACACACACATATTCAGTGCTGGACAAATAAGAGCACGACTCAGGAAGTAACAAAGTTCAATGAAGCGAAATTACGTTGTTGCCTCAAACGTACGTTTTCAGGCCATATTGATAATTCTCAATGTATTATAGCCACAAAATATTACACGCATGAAAAGGCTTGAGGTAGAGGTTTCTGGGGTTTTAATCGAATATGTTAATGTTCTAGTAATTTTGGTCATCGGAACCCCTGAAATCCTGTGCGCAGTCGCAAAACGGTAGGATTGCAAGGAACCTACTCTGTAAATAGACGGCTCCACATTATCACTAGGAATGATATTCGTAGTTCCCACTCACTTCTCTAGTACAGTTTTCCGCCACAGATTGCAAACCTTTGTCTCTGCTCGCTTCTTCTAAAGCAATAAGTTGCACCAGTAAATCGACCAAAGTTGTTTCCTGAACACGAGAATTTCTGCATCGCGAATGTACCTTTTTGTCAACCTAATCAACGCACGATTTCAAACATAATCATTATGCTATTCACTCCAATCTGGATCCAGTGTTTACAAGAAATCACACGGTACCAACTATTAAAAACTGATGTGAACTATTGGTTTGGCTCAGGCCAAATAAGTTCGATGGATGCTCTTGCCCCTAACAGAAAGTCTTCCCACAATCGAGTCCAGCTTATTGAAAAGGTAGCCGAGGGAAATTCCTAAATATCCGTTGAATCTCTTGCCGACGAAGGCCTTAAGCCAACAACGGATTTCCCCTTCTTGGACTTGGCAAAATATCCCTTTCCCACCACTCACCACTTCTCCTTAGATTCCAACTCTCAGCTCTTCCTAGACCCCACCCAAAATATGCACATTCTGCCCTCGACCTACTCACTTGCTTTCTGCTCTCGTCCTCACAACCCAGTTCACCTATTCAGAAACCCTCTTGTGTCACGTAAATTCTTACTCACTCACACTCATATCTCTTTTTCGTTATTTGCTTTTCTATTATTCGAAGTGATAAGTGCATAATAAATACAATTCTCTCTCACGCTCATCGCGATAATCCGTTCTTTATACTCCACCTCAAGATCCTCCTCCCGTGCATCCAACACTATTAAAAACAATTGAACTATTAAGATGAATTGTTGAAAATAAGGACGATTACGAAATAGTACAACCCATCAGTAACTAAAATATAAACAAAACTGATTTCATTTCGCTTAAAAAAAGGATCGATAGAAATTTGATAAGTAATTCTGCTAATTGGATCTCGAGCTTATACTTGAGTGAAAGCCCTGTTCACCTGCCTCAGATTTGCATACGAGAGAGTTAAGAGTTTCCCTAAAGTAATCATTCACTCAGTTATTATGAATACGGAAATTCTCTCGAGTGATCCTCACCTTTCACTCCTCACGTGACGACTAGGAATACCGCCTTTAGTGGTGTAAGTCGAACTTCCGTACGTAATTGCCGGACGGACCAGATGGACGACTTACGGGAGACTGACGAAGAAAAAGACGCGTTTACCGCTTCTTCCGCTGTTTGGTGAAGTTGATTCTGTTATCTGAGCATCCGTTCCGTACCTACATCTGTCGTCCCATCTTAGTGGCAGATGTCCCCTCCTGTTCCTCTAAGTCCTCGGGTTTCGTTTCCATCCTTCACTTTCTTCGTCCGATGTATTTGTTCCCTTATCGTTTTCCAATCCCTCTCAACGTTGTCAGGCCACGTGTTCACTTCATACATTTACCTTATGGTCATCCTTTCTAGGTGACTCACATGTTGCTGTCGTTTGTGCCCAAGGTTGACTGCAGTGCGTTTTATGCGCGTCAATTTTACCCCTAATGTAGTGCTAGGTCATTGAATTTATTTTCCTATCTGATTAAAGTGTTTGACAGAGGAAAGAGGAGACTGTCAAGCTGTAGAATCATGCTGTGCAAGAGAATAGTAAACCGTTGTGTAATAACTTACACCGTTTCTCAGCCTGCTGCCGTGAGCGGAGGGAAGAGACTGTACGAAAGAAGAGGGTGCGGATCGGTACCTGGAAGAGTGTACAAAAAGTCTTCTGAGAAACCACAGAGTTGTCTGTATTCAGGCACTAACGCCCTATTGGATCTTATTTCTTATTTTGTAGCTCTTGTGTGATGAACAAAACCGTGATGGTTGGTTCGAATTACAAAGGTTCGAACTTGAGGACGTTCGTTGACGCTCAACAAGGTCAAGGCTTATGCAATGGGTTTGGACCTTCCACAATAGCCGCATGGTTAGTGGTTCTGTGAGACCTGGTCATGTAAAAAAAGTCCTGTACCTCAATTTGTCGTTTGACGCTCGGGGTTATATAGTATACTTACTATTAGTCTCGATATAGTATGTTTAGTAAATATACCGTATTATAAACATTACGTATCATAAAATATTAACGATTTATTATGTTTTCCAGGTGAGTTCGTTTGACGAGTGCGTAGGTGCTAAACAGTTGGCTCGTCGGCTGTGTAAGTAGTACACCTTCTTGTTCAAGCAACACATACGTAACCTTCAGTTTGCTATCCATTGAGGTTCAGAACTAAATACAGCGTACTTGCAGAATAAGGTGGGTAAGAAGTTGAGATAGTACGAATGTACATATAGTTAACGAGTCAACAACTAAAGAACGTCTACGTGTCAATAATCGTCCACAATTCTTCCTTAGACTTATCGGGCAAAGCCAGGCATTGAGCTGTCCCTGCCATGCCTTCTCATCCGTAAGGTTTACTATGCTTCCAACTTTGCTATCTCCTTTTTGGCAAACACTTGAGTTTCAATGGTGGTTTGAGCTTCAATAATGTTGTGGCTGTTGATTAATGAGCATTGACTCTTCAATGAGTTCCTTGATTATGTGAGCCGTCCAAAGCTCACATGGCAGCCTGTGTCGTGTAATCAATTGTATAACTACAAGAGTTGATACCGTATCATCCTTTGCTGGTTTTGCTTTGCATGTTTTTTTATCGAGGCATGGCTATTCAAATCTCAAGGTTGTTTGCCCTAGAGGTCGGGGTCAGTAATCGATCGATACTGTTAATCGTCTGGCACTTGAATCGAGACTGAGAAATGCAGTCAGCTCTTGAGGAGACTCCAATGCTGTGCTGCTTGTATTAATTGTCCTGTAGCTCGTCCTCAACACCATGAGACCAGGGCGACTCTCGCGAGCCCGCCGTATCAAAAATATAACTCCGCTATTTCGCCTCATCAATTAGCATGTCTGCTAGCGGCTAGCAGAAGGTGAAGCCCGTAGCCAGAAATTCTGACTGTCCCTTTCCTAGTCTTGAACCCCCCCACCCCCACCCTTCAACCACATTCTCTTTCTATTCCTTCTCTTTCTCTAAAACGCGTCGGGGAAGGCGGATTATTTGCGCCTCTCGGTTTCCGACCTCTTCTTTTTGGCAATGGTCCCGACGGCAACGTCATCGTTTCGAAAGGTCGTCAACGTCCCGGCTTAAAGAATTGAGTTGTCCAACGGCCACTGAAATGAACTCTAGTCTGACTTCCTGAGCTAAAATTAGGCATTTCGGGCATTTCGAACAACCACGGTTTGAAGCCTTGATACTATAACCAACAGTTGGGAACTTCTTCATCATATCCTGCACCCTCGTGCATGTCCATAGTACAACAATTGAGCTGTACAGTTGAACTGACATATTGATATGGACATGTTCCATGTCTTGGGCCACTCAGATAATGTGTGCTTGACGTGTGAAAGGGCTGTGCTGGCATCATTATAGTTACATATTTGTTGAATTTTATGATGGAGGTTTTTGCAGTAAAAAGATCGTTCCAGCGAGTGGTGGACGCTCTTCAATTCGTATTTCAAGTGTCAATGCTCTTTTTTAATTCACGCCTCGCGTACTTGGGGCTTTTAAGGCTTTCTTTCTGGCTACTTTTTTGCTATAAGGCAAGAAAAAATATGGAAGTCAGTAAAAACAAAAAGTATAAAGGTCAAACCATTGTTAGTTACCGGAAAGCTGTGGAAAGTTGTTTGGAATCCGTTGAGAATTTGGGTAACAAATACCTTTTGGGCAGATCCTCTCTGACTGCTTTCTAGCAGGATTTTGCAGACGTGACTAGCGTTGAAGTAATGAAACAAGAACTCGCCCCCACTGGTCTAAAACAAAGTAGATTATGAAATAATAATATAAGTAATGACTGATATATAACTATTATTGAAATGTCATAGCTAGACAGTACAGTCGATACTTACCAAGCTAGCTATTAAGAGTTTCACTATTTTTATCGCAGCGAATCGTAATAATATTGAACACCAGTGGAACGTAATGAGAAATGTCCACTCTACTTCAAGTGTCTGGGGAATGGTTATGTGATCCATGTTCGCCTATCATATATTCACGAGTTTGCCCTCACAAATTCAGGATCTCACTGGCTTGTAGATGGTCACACTAGAACCTTTCATCACCAATAACCGAAGGTGAAGTGAGTCAAGAAATATGTAGCGTAAGATCCTCCTTATCCTTTCACTTGGTTCCTTGTAAAGCATACAGACGTCCATGTTGTCGAGTAACGCATTCATGAACTCGTTTTGTGATCAATGCTCAGGATCGTGTTTGAATTTTTAAAGGAGGTTTAATGAATTTACTTCAACTTATATCTCAAGTTCTCGTCAACACACATGTCTCCCGGGATTTATAAAATCTCCTGGTTGCTCGCGCCACTACTATCTTCCACCTGTACTTTTCACTGAAAGTACTACTGTGAAATTGTACATTATGACTATGAGATATCGAATTGAATCTATTGGACTGATGACAGATGTAATTCATTGATGAGAACGGTTAGGCTTTGCCCGCACGATACCAAAGTGCGGCGGGACAAAAAGTGTCGCTCATGGATAAAAATGTTTGTCCAGTGATGGATGAAATTGTGATTGATCGGGGCGGATCGGATGGGTTTTGGTTAGATTTGTCTAGAATTATTTGAATGTTTTGCGGAACATGTTCAGCTTGCTCGCTTTAAATCACTAATGAAATACCTTGAAGATACCTGGGTTCCGGGTATCAAGTGATTCAACTTACTCCTTTAATTTCATATACCGTTCAATTTGAACCTTACCGACATCCACGAGATCAGTCGAGACGATGATGTTTTGTGCCATAGGTCCCAGTCACCGTGTACGTGTTTGACCTGTACGGCTTTCACTGCCCGTCCAGCTCTGAGTTACTGCTGAGGCGCCTAGATCTAGTAACATACCTAACAAATAGCCTTTTTCACGACAAATGAGGGATCCCCCCAATGGAGTCCACTATAAATTGACGCTGTTGAAACATAACACCGGGTCGTTGGGGAACGAGGAAATTCTGGCGTCAGCTCAAAAGGGCACCGAACGCCACCCGCCAGTGGTTCTGTTAGACGGTACCACTAAACATCACCCCGGCCTTTCCCCCGTGTTTTCCCTCCAAAAGCGGTGTTTCTTCTTTCAAGTTACTTCTTTCGTTACTTTTATAAACGGAATCGAAAGAATTAAAGGAAAGGAGCCTTCACGAGGGAGATGAAGGGTCGTCTAGATTCCGTTTCTTCCCATTTAACTGGCTAAATATAGATGTCTAGACGAAGGACTTGGCCTGCCTTCCGTTTTTCCCCTACTTCCTCTTCATCTTCTCACCGTTTCAGTACAGATCCTTTTGATCGTTCTACGGACTTTTAAAACGGAAAACAACTTCTGGGGAATGAGGAACGGGGAGAAGGGATAAATTCCGCCAGGCATTTAATAATAAATAATTAATAAAGCTCGGAAAATTTACAGAAATACTGCTGGAGAAATATGAAATTGCAATGACATAATTCGATATTCACAATGTGCGCGTGAACATGAATAATTTAACCCGTAACATTCTGAAAACGCCCTGGCAAAACAATAACCGGGCTATGTATAATTTGGGAATACTAGCTAATTATGATTAAAATCCAATTTTTGGTCTACTGATGTTGTCATGTAATTGTAAATGACCACTTGAAAAAGTTGAGGTAATAACCTGCGCTTAGAGTTGGAATTTCAAACAGGGGAGACAATAAACACCGCCGTGTCAGTAAATAACAATTTGACCTGTGGAATTGAAAAGTCGCCTCGTTTTATCTCTTCATTCTGAAACCAGTTCGATGCATCGAAGCTGACCTCGATATCGAATCAGTTAAATGATGGTCAGAACCGACCGCATGCAACTTGTTGACCACACCCTTAACAATGCTTGAACATAAAACTCAACTTTCAAGGCTAAGAATGTTGAAGAACTAAGAATCAATACGGAAAGCCTGATGAACTGTAATGGGTCCTTTGCGAACCTTGTAATTTTTCTCATGGAATCTGCGTGTGCTCACCAGTCGTCATGGACGCTCAGCCTTTTCTGCATGTTTTCACTTTCATCTTCGAACGTCCTCTTCTCAAATTTCTTCTTCCACCTTTCTGTAGAATACATCGATGTCTCCGGGTCTTCACGGCCTCGTTGAGCCACTGGTTGGTTTTCTACGTCGCCATGAACACTTTAACGACAGCCACAACGTTCATTTGCTGCTCCTTTCTCTTCTTCTTGAAGGGCAGCATCTTTCAAAGAATTGTGAAATTGTTGGCCGTATCCACACATAATGTTTGGGACGTCCTTCCTTGCACATAGCACCAGACTCACAAGAGAAAGAAGGTACAAACGTTGTTGGGCTTGTGAGAAGTTAGGCAGAAAATTCTGTGAATCTCAACAGCCTGTCACGTAAACTTTCACATAACTTGGCTGATGCCTTGGGTACTTATTAAAAGCCACGAATTGTCGCCTGAACTCATGAAGAGGTGACTCGCTATCCTCTGAACTCTCCACCACATGAGCTGAACCTTGCTCCTAGAGTACCCACAAAATTGATTATCAGCCGGGGAGTAAGGTTTTTTAAAGGAACCTTCGCTCTACAGAGGAAAGAGCCTTCGTCGGGCTATACACCTCACCTTTACCTTACTTCCCTAATGCTACACATTCCACCATACATTTCCGTAAGGACTCAATAGGGGAAGCGTTTTGTAGCCTCTTTTTAGCCGATTACCGCTTGCCTCTTGAAGAGTGCTGCGGTGTCTATTTTACTTAAAGTGTGTTAAGACATTTTCTGCCAAGTGTGCAGTGTCATCGAGACATTCTCAAGTACAATGTTAAGCGTCTGTTCTCCACGTGCTCGAGCTAAGCGGATTATTGACCGCTTCAATGCCATCTGTTGTCGAGCCGGCGAACTGAAAATTACGCCGCTTTGCGGCGAGCTGTCCTCGCTGTGCTGTTTCACGACGCAATGCCTCCCCGCTCTGGCTCGCTATTTCCTCTTCTTGTGTATCTCATTCCTACGTCACCCACGTCTTGGGCTCTGAAGTGATTCTCACCATTCGGTTGTTTTATATAAGTTCCATACGTGCGTTAAATACCAAGAGTTCCAAGTGACAGATGGTGGTTGGCAGGGGTTAATAAGAACGACGTAAACTGTTACTCAGCTAAAGGAACATTGTAATACAACCAAAAATGCACCGCTGACAAAGACTGACTCATAAGAAATTTGCAAGGTTGCAGAACTTAACGAGGCTCCAAAATAGGTGTAGTCTGGTGGGTACACTTTCAACGACTCCCTCGCGGATGGAGTTTTCGATGTCAGTTGACACCATTTGACAAAAGTACAATTTTCTGTTAGGGGACGTCACTGTATTCCTCAGTGGGCTTTCCAACATTTGATATGAGTTGGGGACGATCAAGGACGTTAGCCAATCGTTATGCTTTTCCCCTATGCTCTCCTGACAGACTCCCTTCCAGAGTATGGTGAAAGAGGTTTAGGAGTTTAAGGTCTGTCGTCTGCTTTTTACGATGTATTCCGAATATGGACATATCCCACTTGGTACTTCCTCGAAGAAAAGCCAGCACAAAGGTGGTTGGGTTTGCATTTTCTATACTGTCTACTAGGATTTGCACCTCATTCATCCGATAGTCATAGCCCAAGAACGTGTTCCGGGTGCCGTCCACAATTGTAATTTACACCAGAATGGCACCTTTCCCTAGAAGAATCTACAAAACGACAGCCTCGGCCCTAGAAGTTGATTTACTTTTGCTTCATTCGTATTCCCGAGTTCAGCTCTGGTAGCTAAGTTCATTGAAAGTGAAGACGAATGAACGACTTTGAAGAGGGAAAGATATGGGGCTGTGGAGCAATTACCTTGAGCAGTCTCTGAATGGGTAGACAGGGGGATTACAACCAAAGTGGGGAGCGATTAAGAGGGAAGTCTTCCAAGAAGAGGGATCTTGAGAAAAATCTGATGAGGACGGAAGAAACATGTAAATAACAAAAGGGGAAATTAGGAACCATAACTGGAACATGGCGAGGGTGAAGGGAGGGCGCAGGGGGAGTTGAGTGGAAGAGTTGGGGATTGAGGGTTCTAAGCTCGAAGAGGATACTTCATTTTTTTACCCACTTCAAGCTCCCCCTAAGAAGAAAGAGTTATTTTGCCTACCACTTGTCGAATGTGAGCTGATGACAATAATTTGGGCAATCAGTGCTTTCCTCTTCTAAACTAGTTAGGAAAACTGTGGTAAACAGGAAAAATATTAATTTTCATGAGATCATCATCATCCCTTTTTAATAGCGGAGGATTCTTTGGACGGTCCTACGGCCTATTTTTGGGAGGTTGACTGTCCGAAGGCTAAATAGTCATGATAGAATGGTCCGGGCTGCTGTGCGTGCTTGGCTAGGCCACCCACATAGCGTCCCTCGTGCTTAGATTCATGCTCTTGTTCGATCTGGAGGACTCGGAATTCCATTTCTCTCTACCACTGTTCCGTGCTTGAGCCATAAGCGTCTGCTTGCTGTGTGGTATACGGTCTACAGCTGGTTTTTGATTCGTTCAGGATCAACTCCATCTGCCCCTAAGCCCAGTGAGTCTTCGGAGTTAGCTACTTCTCTGCATGGCTCAGTTGACATACGGGAACTTGCAGGCCCCAACATCCCCAACTCTTCGGCCTGGGTGGACTGAGCTTCAGAGGGCATCCATAGAAGAGAACCAAGGATCATACCATTGTGGAAGCTCACTGTCAGGCCAGTGGCTGCCGAACCAAGCGTCAGGGCGCTGTCTGCTTTGCTTGTGCATTATCATCCATTGGCTGGGAAGAGGTGAGATAGTGTCTCTGAGATCTGACATCGTTACTCCCGACCAGTCTGCATGTCCAAGCGGAGTCAGAAGTTCGTGGAGTAGAGGCAGGCAACGTCAGGGTTGCAGCGTTGACTGTGTCCTGGCGGTGAATGGTGCAAGAAAAGTGCTGATGAGATTTGCCAGTTGGGTGTTTCAGCAGGCGGCCTCGATGTCTTAACTCCTGCTTGTTGTCGGGTCGTATCTGAACTGGTAGTTATTTCTTTGTGAAACTTCCTCTTATCCTTTTTTCTTTCCCTTCCCATCCCTTCTACGTCTAGAGCCGTCGAAGGGTAGTCTGGACACCATCCATTTCATTAAAAAATGTATATATATATATAAGATTATTATAGGAGTTGAACACTAAATAATCACGAACTCGAACGATGTATCGATGGTTTATCGAAAAATCAAAAAACAAGTTCGGGAGACCGCGTGAGCTTTAACATTTGCTACGTTCTTATCATCTCATATCACCGTTTATCATCTTAGCTATTGCTCACGATCGATATCCCACTACTCGATTGAACATCATCTACATTAGATTACAAACAATATTATAACAATAACTTACATATATATATATATAGTTAGCGGAATATCGTCCGAACGAGTTGATTCTTTCTTGCTTGCTTTGCGCGTTATTTTTTCGAGACGCGTTTTTGCGCTCGGTTCGATTTACGTGGTGGAGACTGAAGCAGACCTGAATACTGGTGTTTCACCCTTCTCCTTTTTCTCAACAACTCTCAATTCTGTTAAACGTACAACGTATCGTGTACTTTCGTTCCTTGTCGGAGGAGAGGAACACGCCAAAACAAATCAGAAAATAACATTCATTGATGACTTTGATTTAATCCCTCTAACTGACAGATTAATTTTATTTTACGTCAACTTATCCGTCAATAATCCTTGATCAAATGCAGAGTTGCAGCTGATGAGCCACTCCCCTTTCCATTTCTATTAATGATCGCCAGTACCGGGTTCTGAGGCCGTCCATTTTGGAAAGACAATACCTACCTCTTGAAAAAGCAGCCTGTAGAAGCAGCATGTATGTGATATCATTGGCACGATAGGTCAGACACAAATACGCTTCTGAGGAGAGGCCTCAAGACCACGGCTGTGGGTGCGAGATGAAGTATCTAGCAAAGATGAAGTCAGATTCTTTGGTTGCTGAGCAGGTGTGTCAAGTGAGGCACGCTCTCCTCCAGATCCCATCAAGAAATCGCAGAGCAAATAGAGAAAGAGAACGCTGCACTATTCCTGTCAGCGTTCAAGTGGACGAGGTTTTGATAATTTACGTTACGTTTTCAGAAAGTGGTGCGTCTCAAATTCACCAATTGCCAAACTCATAGTGCATTTAACGAAGATATTATTTCTCCCTCCGCTCCGCAGAATTGAGATCGCTCTCGCACTCTTTCCCTGCACACCTCAAGGAAAACCGATGAAGCGTAGAACACGTCTAGCTCATCTTAAGAGCTTACAGTCACATGTGACTAAACTAGAAACGAATTCTAGGATACTTACGGTTTAATAATGATCGGATGATCTGTAGATGCATTCTGGGTGTTCAAGTCAGATGAGTCGCAGGACCCACTTCACTGCATCAAGGTCACTAAACCAGTCTTCAAGCAGGTGAACCCCCCACCCTCGTGAGTTGGCACGTAGTGGATGGCCGTTAGTCCTATATCTCATCGTGTCAACAGTGATCAACTATCTAGAACTCGCGATATCACGCGCAAAAGAACTCTTTATTGTTCGGCTTACGCAGGTAACCCGGTCTTGCTGAACCTAAAGAAAAAACTTCAAGGTTCTGTATGGCCCCAGGGCCCTCAGCATAGCACGAGACCCCAATCACCGAAAGCCCCCCTAACTCGTATGACTCAGCTTATTTTTTTGAGGTGTGGTGCTGGGGGGGATTATCATTTACTAAAAAACAGCTCTACGTGTAATTGTCGGTTAGTTCTTGGAGAAAATTGCCGCTTTCCGAGAATGGGAATCACGACCTGCGCCGATGAGCCGATGAGCGGAGTTCAGACGACCGCGGTCTGGTATCTTTTGTTACAACTACCACTTGATTTTCAACTGATGCAAATTCTGTCGCAACTTTTGCTCCTCTAAGACTCCTGTGAATCTTTCGAAGGGCGCCGTGCCGGTATGCAAATGTAGGCTCCGACTCATCGGCGACACGTCTGAAGCCCCATAGAGGAAATGAAGCGAGGGATTTTACGGCGTCAACGACCGAAAACTGCTTTGCAAGAGACTTCCCTTCTCTACCCCGTTTTTTGGAACTAGTCCAATTCATTCGCCTCCGTTTGGCAACAAAGTGAGACCTTTATTGCTTGCGATGTGTACAACTGTGGGGACGAATTGGGAGCTAACATACAACAATGAACAATGAACTCCTAATCGACGACGTATATCTTCAACGCTAGAAGAAACGAAGAAGGGCTCTGTAATTTAAGGCGTGGACGATCGATTACTGAATTGCGTTTGTAAATGTGAGTCGATAACCCGTACGAACAAAAGCATTCTAACATGAGATCGTTTATTTGGTTGGAATAAGCACACAAGACCCCGAGCTTCAAGACGTTCGGTACGGTTCACCCAAAGAAACGTTGATTGTGTCACTCTTCATCTTTCCGACGTGGAATGGTGAAAGCCGGCTTCTTTCGCTCACTAAATGGCAGGAAATCCAGAAACTAAAAATAATATCCAGGATTACCAAGCGCTGGCTTGCTGGGTGAGTGCAAGAGCTGCTTAGACGAGTTTACAGGATCAACACGCAGCAATTACAACGTAGATATTCGAAGGTCTCTTTTGGCTTTCCAAATCTAGACCTCCACGACACTTGTACCGGCAATTTTACTATTTCCGCCAATTAATTGTCATAACCTATCAGTTGAAAGAATAGCACTAGCGTCCTGGTTATTTACAGTATTTTGTGGGGCCATGTGGACTGTTACAATTCTGCATTTGGGAATTGGTGGCCTCGCACCCCACTGTTTAAAAACGGAGGAAGGGATGGGATGCCTACCCTCCAGCGACTCCACGAAGACCACGATGTCCGCTGAGGAAGCGCATTTTCCAGCATTGTCAGGCCTTGCCCTGGGTAGGAGTTGGATTGCTCCGTTCTACTTACCTTGCCCGGTGGCAGGGGGGAGGGGGGGCACCTGTCGTGGCCCTAACCTATAGTGCACCAGCGCAAGGCCGCGGGCGGTGCATTCCTGTTGGACCATGTTTGGACCTTAAGGCCAAAATGGTCGAAGATTCGCCCCATCTTTCGATGTCTTGCTGGACTCCCTGCGGTTTTGGAAGGACTCCAGTGGGGGCCATGTGGACTAGCAGTGTTATTTCCAACTGCTTCCATTCGTAGTTTTTGAGACACAAAGAACATGTTTGCTCGCTGTACCAACACCCAATAGAAAAATGAAGTGTGAACAGTAAAATCAGAGTTGCAGCATAACACAGTGGATGTTCTAACAGGCTTAAACCCCACTGATCTCGCACATACCGTGCAAGCTCTTTAATAGTGATATCTGAAGATTAAACGTGTCGACTCAGGGTTCGTACAAGTGATAGACGCCAGAACATGGGCATCAACAGAAATTGACAGAGGGTTGATTCTTGTAGCTCCCCTTCTTCATCTGTTGGTTTCACAACTTTGAAATACCAAACGTTGTCTTTTTACCTTCCTAATTTTTAAAGCGGTTCTCCTTTCTCTCCATCTTTGTGACTGAGATCAAAAGCGCCCTTTTCAGTCTGACGCCTTTTTCCCCTTTCTCTTTTTCATCTTGGCAACACATTTCCCCCTCCTCCCCCCTTCATCATCTCCCTCTTCTCGAGCGGCCAATTACTTTCACTGAGCCCGTTGAGCTTAGTTTCGTCAAAGGTCCTTTTTTTAAGAACTCCCTGGCGTTAAAGGCAATTAAAGTCAAGACGAACACTTCCTTACGATGGGTTTAATCTCTTTTGATTGTAGTGGGGGGGGGGGAGTACATTCACTAGGAAAATCGTTGTTTAACTTAACTGTTGTGAAAAGAAGCGTTTTATATAGGGTGAAGCTAAAATATGTGTGCCCTGGCAATTCTCACTTCTTTCCAACACATTCTTTCGTGTTAAAATGCTGCTGGTCTCATCTCTAACAGTGAGTGTTGGTATGCTGCTTCGTAAGTTCCTGAGAGGCCTACGGCCTTTGCGGGCTACATACTGTGAAGTGCTTCTACAATGTCTGCTAGATTCCTCCTATTCTTGATATCCGCCTGAATTCCTCATCTTCTGTGGTATCATCTTCGTGTTGGGAAAATATGCCTTCAAGGAGTGCGTGCAAAGTTGAGCTGTAGCTGGAAGTATGTGCAATAGGGTAGATTTCTTGGCCTTTGCAAAACTACAGGACATTTAACTTGGCGATTTCCTAGACAGTTTCTTACTAACCTGATCTCTGGCATTACCAAGACGTTTACAGTAAGAAAGGGATTTACTAGACAGCCAGAGGTTTGTATTGCTGTATCCAAGCATTGGGGAAGAAATATGTAGACATTTTTTATAAGTTTAGTCAGAAATTTCCAAAACTGCGCCTTCAAGACTAGCGAGCCAGATTGTGTCAATAACTGAACTAGGCATGTCGAAGATTGTTGCCAAGAGTTTCGAGATAGTATTCAGGCATGACTAAAACCATATCCAGACATGACGACATGTCATCACGCACGAGTTTTTATGGGCGAAAACTTCACCTCCGGTTCGGTAACCAGTTGTTGTCCTGACATCTGATGGGTGTGATGTTGACAGGTTCGAGTGGCACTGTAGTGCTGAAAGGAAAACTACGAATTGTCGTGGGGGAGGGGCACGAAATTGAGGAGACGACTCAGGATCAGGGGTAGATAAAATTTGATAGATTGGATCGCCGTCGTTAAAAAAAAATCATTTACTTGGGCAACTCTTGACGACCGTCAATAAACTTTCAAATTGCGTAACAGCTTCTAGTCAATTGTATGAAAATCAGCGCTTTCGAATGAGACGGCAACATGTAGAAACGAATTGGAGTTAGTTATCATCGAATGGCCAGAGATAATCCATTCCCCTCTCAAAATTCCACTGCGAACGTTTGCCTTTAGATTTCAGTTTTTAGGCGCGGTATGGCAACGGACTGTGAATTCCCTTATCTTATCTCCCGCTTCTCTCACTCCCCTCTTCCTCATCTCACTCACCACTCACATCGAGCTTTTTCTTCTGAACTAACCGTCGAAATTCCGCCCTGCCATTTCCGGGCCAATGGACCGAACATTGGCGGCTCGAGCAACTGAAGAAGTTAGAAATTGATCATCAAGACATGCGGGGAGTTTCAATATTACTCGCTTCCGAGTTAATTATTTTCATGATGGAGAGCAGTTTGAGGAGGGGTAAATTATCAAAAATCTCAAGTGTGGTCCGATTTTAAAAGTTCTTTTGTGGATTTTTTGCGTTCGGAAGGTTGAGATGATATTTACTTTCGACTTTTTAAATGTATATACTCGTATATGCAACTTTGAAACATACCATACTCCATACTTCGTTCAGTGCTTTGAGTACCTGCCCTTTAATGCACTTCTATAATTTTGCTGAGCTATGCTCTTCAGGGATTACTTAGTGATAATTTAGACTAGTCAGACTCTCCGTAGGTTACCATTAAGTGTCTTGTTTCTACTAAACGTTCTTGCAGGCCTTGTTGAGATTCTAAATGGATTGCGTTTGCTTTCTGCAATGTTCTTTGCTTTGCTGCTTTCCTGCTCCTGAAGTCGCTGTCAGTCCAACACTCGTAATCCTTCACTATTACGAACGTCATCACTGTTGACCATTTCCTTTCTCTGCCAGTCACTCTGCATCTCTTGCCCACATCATATTACCCCTCATTAACTCCCTCGCTCAATCGTTCTTTTGTCGTCCCTTATTCCTCTTGCGCCCCGCACTCCCCTTCCCTCACTGTCCATCACTCATCTCCCTCTCTTCCTCGTCGTCTCACCCCCTCTCTCATCCTTCAATTAGGGCTCGAGAAGCCGGAAAATATTTGATGCGTTTGGTCAAAGTGGAAAGCGACAGCAGAAAATTCCTTCCTCTGCTTCAGTTACGTGGTAGTGGAGGGGTCGACTTTGTGGGTGGGTGGGGGGGGATGGGATGGCCCACAGAAGAAGTGGGGAGGTTCAACGACCTTAGGACTCTCCTATCGACTTTCTCTTCTTCATTCATACGAAAGTCAACCCCCCCCCCCGCTTCATCATTAATGTGCGTAACGGTTGTAGGAAGAAGTATTAGTGAAAGGGACGAAGGGAAGTCTCTTGCAGACGGAGCTTTTCCCGATGGGGGTGAAAATTGTTATTCGGGGTCTGTGAGGTTGAGGGGGGGATCTTGTTGAGATCGCATACTACGAGGGGTGCACCCCCCCCCCCTCAATCAGTTTCACTTTCACCCACCTCCCATTCCCTAGATCCGCCACCTGGGCTTCATTCCCCCCTCCCCCCCATTACTATATTGAGAATTACGGGATTAAGAGGCGGATAACCGAAGAGGGAAAAAACCCCACCTCCACCTTGTTTTGTGTGTGCGTGTAGGTGGCGAGAGGGGGGGGGTCGCGCTCTTGTTTTATTATTGATCCTCGGAAAAGCGCAAGTCTTTTACGATCCAAATCCCCCCCCCCCGTAACCACCCGAATCCTTTTATTTTTACCGCGGGAAAACTCGGGAACTCCCTTCTGTTTCCAGTTCTTTTCCACTAAGTCCGCTCGGTTCCGCTAGCAACAATGTGAGCGGCTCGCATCTCGTTACCCGTTCATCAGGAGCAGTTATCTCTTTTTTGCGGGTGATGCCGCCTTCTCGCAAGTGACGAATTTTTTACTATAGCAAGACGGCTTGGCGCCTGTTAATGAAATGGAATGGAACGGTATCCTAGAGATGATTCCAGAGTTAGTTCTAGTGCGTGGTACTTAAAAAAGATGTCATTATTCATCTCACTACTTTCCTCGCCCCTATACAAATGCTACAACGTTAGGTATACTATATACACACAGCTTCACTCTCACAACCACTCATTAACGTTTGTGGAGAGCGAAATAAAATTACCAGTTTGTCGAAAATCTCCGTTTAGGGTAATAGTTGAAACAAAGCTTTTAGTGCGTCATTTTCTAATGCGTTTTTTCCTTATATCCTCCTGTAGGAGGTGATAGAAGTAGTTACGGGGAACGAAATACGCGCGTGTAACCAGCTAATGGACACTCACGTTGATCAAATTCACTTGAGTATTGACTCTGGACAATTTGAAAACATTTTTGAAACTTTTTTTTCCGGCACGTTGTAGTTAGTTATTTCCTTTTTATCGAATAAGCGGAGAAATATTTATAGTTTTCAATACATTGGGAGTAAGAATGATTTAAATTGTTCAAGTCGTTCCCACGAAAAGTTACAAAAACCTCATTGTGCTTCTCCTTTCACAAATTATCGTTAAAAAAACAATTGGGTGGTAGATGGAAGATATTCCGCAAATCTCGTCACGCGTGCACATTTGAATCAAACCTCTAAACGTACAGATCTGATGGAAAGTCGTTTTAACGTCCATTTGCAACCCTTTTCCTATTGTTGAGGTACGCAAAAAGCACGGAACAAACCAATGGGGTTGTAAAATGCAAACAGAGTGCTAACATCTGCAATATTGCTGTTTATGTCATGCCACAGCCGGGGGCAATAAGTGAGCAGTTGTGGAGTTACGATAGGGCGGAGGGATATTTGGAGGCTCCTTGGGTAACTAAAACTGGTTGAAATGGAACTGCACATCCGTGCCACGGAGACTTATGGCCTAAGGCAATCGAAGTCATCTTATCTCAGGAGGTAAAACAGAAATAATTTGACGCGTATGCACTTGAGTTGCCCAATATGCTCTGGTATCGTTAGGAATGGACTTCTCTCGTGACTAGGCTCAGTCCTGACGTCTACACAATCATCTAAGACTTTCATATGGTAGTTGTTGATCCTGTTCAGGGTTTTGCGTCGTTTCTTCTACTCGTCTCAACAAAATTATCAATGTGAACCAAATGGGACGATTTCCAAACTGAATACGTCTTCCGAAAACACATTTCGCCATCTCATTTAGGCCCGGGGCAATTCAAATTGACCGCATTACGCAGAAACGGGCACACTTCAACTAAATTGTACGGTTCCCGAACCATTAACATTTTCATCACCAGTGTGCATTTTACAAATTAATTGGTGAACACGTATTTCTGAAAACTCTGTGAATCTCAAACTAAACTATCAGCGTTCACGTACACAACTAAATTGAACACTCACGTATTAAATGTATTATACACATTTAGAGCCCAAACTAGATTAAGTGCATCATTCGCCAAAGTAAATTGGATGTATCCCAAATCAAATTGAACATATCTTGCGCAACACTGGGCTGTTCTAAACTAAATTGTATAGTCTCGCGCTGAAGTGAGTTGGTGGTAAGTGGCAAACTAAACGAATGGACTTATTCATGCTTGGAATGTTTCCTGCTTAAATATCATTTTTTTGGGGATGTGGCTCGTTTTGATTGCAAAGCAATACACGGCGCTTTGAAGCGGTTTTTTTTAATAGAGGTAAATTTCATTTGGAAGTGCTAAATCAAAATTATTTAGCTTCCTATATTACTACATCTTCTGGGGTGGTTTGGGAATGCCTTACTGGTCTGAAGAGCTTGGCAAAGGAGAACACTTGATCACTGGGAACGGAGGAAGAGGCCGACAAACTGGCGAGAGACGGATCTCCGCTTCTCCCGTTGGTACCTGAGCCCTTGGTAGACACTACCCAGAAGCTGGCACATGTGACTGAACGAAGGCAGTCAATTTATTAGACTCTGGGGAGCCAATTAGAGAGATCTTCAGTCTGGAGAGACACTATCCAATAACGTACCACTTAGTCAGATGTACGAAGTTGCCGATTCTGCGTGGTGGGGTTGGAGCGTGCGGAGTATGTACTCTGTACTTGTGGTTGGCTGCGGTGCGTTTCTGAGTGCTTGGGTGGCCCAGCTGTGGCTGAATGAGATCGCATCGGGGAACACCATCTCCATGGAAAGTGGGGTTGTAATTGAGGGAGTACGTAGTGGCTACAGGGCATGAGGGCGGACTCATCTGTTTCTCTTACACGGAGAAAAAAAATTATATTTTTATTCGTTTTCCAAGTTTTGATTCGTTTACGGCAGTGTCGTATTATTTCTGGTGTAACTGTATGACTGCATTCTGCTAATTTTAATCTTTTGTAAAAATAGGTAATTGTCGTACTTCAAACGTATGTGTCGCCCACCGTCTCAAGTGATTCCTGCAATTCGGTTTTAAAGGGGAGGAAAAATCACAGCGATCCTCGGGGAGCCGTGACATGCGAACTGCTCCGCCTCCCCTGCGCTTTTTTCTCTTCTCGAACGTTCACGGGGAAATGAGCCCGCTAGAAAGTAGTGGGGTGAAATGCTGTGTTAGTGTTATATTGGTAGGTGGGGGGTGAGAGAAAAAACCTTCGACCGTCTACTCTTCTTCCCGGCGTTTTCGTCGTTTCGACCTTTCGCCGACAGGTCGCATCGTTGTCGAGGCCGTTTCTGGTCTCTAGACTCTTCCCCCTTCCCTCCCCTTACCATGATCCATTTGCTGCGTTACTACAGTCTCACGAACTCTTCGGACGAGGCTACGGACCGGGGGAGGGGTGGTTATTTAGGCGGACGGGTGGGGGTTCAGCAGCGTCCCTCCTCGTCATCCTCCCTCCCCCAAGGTTCGGCTGCGGGGCAGGGGAGGGAGTTTTCGTTCACAATTCGCCTTCAGTAGAACCACGTTGGTCTGAATCGCCGGGTTTCCGTCTCTCCGGTCTTTTTTTCTCTTTCCCCCCCTCCCACATTTTCCCCCGTTGTTTTTCCGGTTTCGGACCGTGCAAAAGTTTTGGTCGTTAAAAAAAAATTTGACACGAACAACAAAATTCTAAATCGCCTCCCCTTCCTCACCCTTTCCAATCGCTCCGTCGACTAAAAATCTTCTTATCAACTTACGGCGTTTTCTTCTGCTCCTTAGACTTCGCCCGTCGACAAAAAACACTGTTTTCGGTTTCATTTTCTTGCGTTTCGGCTACCGGTTTAATTCGTTTTTTGTTTTTAATCGGCAATTCGCAGGGCCCTTCGTTACCGGGAACGTGATATGCAGTGATTCGTTCGAAGTTTTTCCTTAATCATTGTGGTTCACTACAGGTTCCGTACCACTAACGAAAATGTTGGCCGCAAATCAGTTTGTGGTGCCTCCACGACATTTCAACGGCCCGAGGTTCCCATCGAAGAAAAGCTACAGGTAAATTGACGTCCTTAGCGGCATTTTAAGCGGCGTAAAAGTGGCGATTTCTTGTCGAGCGAGCGAAGGGGAAGGTGGAAGAGAGTGATCGTGAGAATAGTGTAGCGAACACGAATTAACAAATTGGTGTTTTTCCTTTTAAGTGCAACTGGTTATGTGTGACCTTGGACACACTTCTGGCCAAGACTGTACGGTGAGGGGGGTTTTAGTTGTGGTAGTGAGGAGGGGGTAGGACTCCCGACGAAATCATCGTGGCCTTTTTCAAACACGTGGTGCGTTCCCTCTCCCTCGTCTGTGCGTTCCCGTCCTTTCCCCTCCCCTCCTCATCACCGTCCTCACTTTTCACACTTCGTTTACAGGATTTTTTCCCCTCTCGGAATTCCTTCCTGTCTCCGAATGAGCCGTTCCGACGGAACCGTTCTTGGGTTCGGTGGGAGCTTTAACAGTTTGCCGAGGGGACTCAGGTACTCGGTAGTTGCTTTTCTGAAGACTGCAGACGATTGCTGTAAACTTACCTCAGGTCGCGGTAACCAGGGAAATATCTGGTGCGGTATGGCTTGGAGCTGGAACGTTACTGGGGGATTGATGGTTTGGATCGTATTATCCAGACCTTGAACGAAAGGTTGGCGGATCGCGCTCGAGATTTGGACGATTATCAGGTAGGTAGGGAAAAAAACCAACTGTTCAAGTCTGGTGCGAGATAGCTGAGGTGTTTAGGGTAGTGGAGGGGGGGGGGAGGATTCTTCAATGCTCACATTCCCTCATCCTACTTACTAG
Source organism: Pachypeltis micranthus (assembly GCA_020466155.1). Lineage (NCBI taxonomy): Eukaryota > Metazoa > Arthropoda > Insecta > Hemiptera > Miridae > Pachypeltis > Pachypeltis micranthus. The sequence goes on along the minus strand of CM035770.1, from coordinate 50,196,205 downwards.
TCTCCAAATACAAACACTACATAACCAATCTTCGCAATTGTTGTTGCCCGCGTATGCTTGTCCTAGGGTTTGCCTTCCCTCTGTAGCATGGTTACCGTCGAACACCGTGGCTCAGGCGTGCGCGCGGGTAATGGTATACAGGTGGCTAAGACAGCACCTTACCCAGCAGCTTGTTACTCTACAGCTACTGAGGCTGCTTCTCAAGAATGTAGTGCGAGAAGTCAAGGTTTTGTGTAGTACTTCGTAGGTAGTTCGTGCTGATGGTTTGGTTAGAGCTAGAAATTTCGATTTGCTTTGACCTTCATTAGAGATAGTCGAAGGTTTCTGTAGAGCTTCCTTATTAGTGTTAGATTGCCAAGGCGCTTCATCAGAACTTGATTGAGATTGGTGTAGGTCTTCGTTAGAACTTGATTAGTGTTTCCTTATTGGGCGATGAACGTTTGTATAGGGCTTTCTTGTTGTTTTTAGGATATACTCGGGATTGCTTATCTACGAACTTGCAGACACGGACAGTAGCCCAGCGTGAAGTCCAAACCTTGCGCGATACCTCCAGAAACCATCTCCAAATGATGTGTAAATCTGGTGAAATCGTGTTCCTTACCTTGTGCACCAGCTTTTAATTATAGCCCGCATGTGGGACTACTCTAGTCCCACAGCCCTAATCCCACAATCAACGTGTCAAATAACTAATGTACTCACATCAAACTCTAATTACGCACCTATAATCTCATATAAATCAATTTGGCCTTGCGGCTTCATCACCGCTAATTGTTTATTTAATTACAGTAATGGTGAAATGAAGCTCTACACAAATCGTAATTGTCATTTAACAATATAGCTCTGACTTGGGTACAGAAAGGTACTTGAATACGGTGGAGGAGAAGTGCAGGGATGTACTTGGCCTAAAGCAGTCGATGTTATTTATTCTCCAGAAAGCGACCAAGAGAAGTCCTCAGTCTGGAGAGAGAAATTATGCGGATGGTATGTGGCCCGTTCACAGGACACTGTCCACTAAGGCACCACCTGGTAAGTCAGAGGTACAAAATGACAAATGACATCTGGAGTCAGCGGAGCATGAACTGTGTACTTGTGAAGGGCTGGCTGCTGTGCGCCTCTAAGTGCTTGGGGATGAGCAGGCTCTGGTAGGCTGGTCTTGCGTTTTGTACTGGAATGGTGGGAACGGATTGGGGCTCTTCGCGTTTGATCGTGCCCGTACAGATGAACTGGGTGGGGTTTTCAAGAATCTTTCCTTTAAAAAACGTAATTGAACGATACTGCGTCAATTTCCTTCCCAGGCGTATTGTAATTTGTGTAATTTCGCCCTGACTCTAACACCAACCCAATAAACGTCGTCTTCAACGCTAATCACAGGTCTGTTTCTGCTAATAAAAATGACTGCTCCTGAGATAACTCAATCGTAAGTCGTGGAGGTTGCGGTTTCGCTATCATGCAAGAGGCCGGCCACTCGCTCTGCATCCACCCAACCCAGATCTGTGGAGGTACGGCAGGTTTTTGGTCTTCTTCTTTGGTCTGCTCGGAGGTATGACCACCTTTGAAATCCCGTACCATCTGAGAGGAGTTCTTAATCTGGTTTCCCGCCTGATCTAACGATTTACTTGGGCGCAAGTTACGAAGGTGGAGACACCACGTTTCTTTGCCACGACTTTCTTCACAAACTGGGCGAAACGGCTATAGGCTTCCGTAGTAGCTGTCACACGATTGTTTGGCAATCACTACTGCTACTTCTTCTCTCAAAAGAGCTAGCCCATGTATCAGCAACACCAACGGATATTTCGACAAACGTGGAACCGTTTTATACACCCAATCGTCAACTAATTTTTGCGGAACGTGAACGTTTCGGTACATATCATGTTTTACTCAATGTTACCTAGCCTTTCGCCGGTCATTTGTGATGTACTCGCCGGCAACTTGTGTTGGGGTCGAGTTGAGGATAGGGATGGTTGGTTGAAAATGTCCGTCCCTACGACCTACTTTTCGTCGTCCACGATTCATCCCTCTCGCCTCTCCTTAGCCCTTCATTAGGGTGACCGTTCATGTCTGTGGGGTGGGGTGGGGGGGTTGAAATCGGAAATATCGGGTTATCCCTCCTCCCTCCCTCCAAATGTTTTCCCCTCGATGCGGCGAAATGCAGAGGGAAAAATTGAAAGCCCCCCCCCCCCCCAATCGCCATTACTTTCGTCGTGGGTTTGGAAGGGAGAAAATCGGGGTGATGGGATGTGTGGCTCCGCGTCGCTTTCATTGTGAATGGACGGGGAGAGGGTCCACTGGTCCTTGGTTAATGCGGAGGAAATGTTTTTGATCAAAGCCCCCCCCCCCCCCATCCTCTCTCTGACGTTATTGAAACGATTTAGTTATTTGGGACACTCTAGGCGTGCTGGTGAGTGCTCTGAACGCCACGATCTTTTCCGCTTGAATGCCACTGAATGGTGAGATTGAAATTTGTTGGAAGCGATAGCAGTACTGTGTTTATCCTCGGACTTGATGCACGAAACGCTGTGCTACTATTAACTCGTAACTAGTCGAGTTATTATCCAAGAGACCTTTGACTTACATTGGGCTGCCGGCGCCAGTGGACTGCAATTCCACGGAATTCTGTAGAAACTCCTTCTTTCGGAGTATCTTGTGTTGTAGGGCGTGTAGGGAGATGGTTTGTAGTATCGACCCATCGGTTTACTCTGAGGTTGCACTCGCCCTCTTTGGAATTTTGGGGCGTTCTCGCGGAGAGAGATGTAGCGGGGGTGAGTGGATTCCTAATGGAGCAGAAGTAGGCGGCTCGTTAACGTGACGCCCTTGATGTCGTGACTGGATCTTGTGAGGCGAAGGTCGACGCGTTGCATCCCTTGTCCTTGCTCTTGACGAATGCACCGGTGCAGCCTCTTTTGTTGTGTTTCAAAACAAACCCGCGAGGCGAGGCGGGTAGCGGGTTTTTCGGCTCTAGCACGACCCCCTGATGTAAGGGAAAAGAAAAGAAAGGATGAAGAGGTGACGGGGGGGGGGAATGGTTTAGGTGACGTCTTTGGATGATCGGCACAAAGGGGGTCGCTTCCCTTTCTTTTCATTTTCCCTTTGTGGTTGAGAAAGGGGGCGAAAGACGCGAATTGCATCCTGTTGAATGTCGAATTGGATGAATGCAGCCCTGACTTTTTTCAAATGCAGCGCTGCGAGGGTGCGGCGTTCTCCCCTTTTGTCGCCTGTGCATCGGATTTGCATTCATGTTATCGCATGTTGTGCCGCCTGCTTGTCTGTTTGTGTGCGTTTCGGTTTTCGTGTTGTTGTTCCGAGAATTGCAATGGGGGAGGAGGGGCCGGGGATTAGCCTTTAGACAGGTCGCCAGGTTACAGTGGCACCAATTGAGCCCGCAACAGGCGGCAACCTGTTATTTCCTGGAGGTCACTCGCTCTTGTAGCTGTCCTGTGCCCTGCTATGGAGGAATACCCAGTACTATTCGGTATTCTTAATCCTCTGCTGTTTCATCATGATCGCTTTATTGGTATGCAACCTGCTGTTTCCTCAACATCCTTCTCAATACTGCTGAGGTCTAGGAGAGTTAGTGGTGCCAATAGTGGCACCGCAGAGCCTTATTTCGCACTAATTTCCTCACATTGGAGGGCTGTACAACACTTTATTTCCATGGCCTAACAACACTTGTTGACAGTCAATTAGGCGGGTTTGAGTCAGCTTTCACGAACTAGACACGATTGAAGCGGCAGAGGCAGAGCAGTCTAGACAACCTACTGCTTCTTGTTTGAAACTGGGACCAAAGAGCTTGGCATTGGTAGTTGTAAAGTAGGACCTGGACGAGCCCTTCACACTTGCTTTCTGTTCGAAATCGTTTGTAATGATCCACTCCGGAGTGTGTATGTCGAATCCACTTCTGCTGTGGGTTTATGCTGCATCTTAGTCGACTGCGCCTGCGCGCTCATTTGCCTGCCTCTTTCCCAACAGACCAGATCGTTAGAGACAATTGACAAGACAATTGTATTGTTCTTATCAGGCTAAAGTCGTGCGTAACTTGAACAAAATCTTCATTCAAAACTTATCTTTTCAAGCCGGTACTACACGGAATTACAGATGTGGCCATGTTATTCAGCTCCTCAATGCTTTTCCAAACTCAGAGGACGTAGTGTCAGTGATCTCACATCAAATTGGTGTAGCACCAAAAACTGGTTTGGGCAGCAGTTCCTCGGTTGGGGATCAACATGACAAACTCGGGAGACTACCGGGATTTGAGGGAGTAGCTTGTTTTGTGTAATGTTGTGTACCAGGACAATCTCAAATCCAAAGTTGTGTAAAGCTCAGTCCAAAGCTTGTGGGCTTTTCAAATGCTTACATTGTCAGGTCTTCTTGGTCGTACAAAGGTGGCACGAATTGTGTCGCGTGCTCCGATTGTCGACGGATACAATAACCAAATTGTTGATTGTCGACAAGGAATGAAGGGGAGTGATGGTTGAATTCTTGGCGAGCGGAGACGCATCAATGGGGGAGGAGGGTTTGAAGAGACAAGCGAAGGAAAGTGATGAGAAACCGGACCTCTCCCTTGTATTGTATGTGTGTGTGTGTGTGGGGGGGAATAATGTGATGAAGAATGGGGTTGACACGAGGAAAACCGTGTTCTCCGTTCGCAAGAAAACACGTTTTCGAGCGATTATTGTGGTCCTGAAGGGGATGAAAGTGGTGGTGAGTGGTGGGGACTAGAGATTGAGACGACAAAGCCTTTCTTTCCTGAACCCACTTGAAATGATCAACTGCGACATTCAGGAGCTGATCTGCCTTTCGAGAGGGTGGCTCGCTCGTTCCTCATTAGCCATTTATCACCCCCCTTCCCCTCCCCACTACTCGCATGCACCAAACAAATGACGTTCACCACAGAATCCTAATCACCTGTCCTGCCAGATCTCGTTGTTCATCTGTTCCGTCACTGCACATCCACACTTCCACACTTCTAATAAACCACAAGGTCTTCACTGCGTGTTTTGGGAGTACTCTGATACGCTTGGGTTTGTGTTGTTCCGAGGCTGATTTGGATGGGCTGTCAGGATCTTGGATAGGATGCGGATGTAGCAGCAGCACACACTGGAAGTCTAGACCTCGGCAAATCTTGGAACCGATTTGGCTTGAGCTGAGCCGAACATCAGTTATGACAGTCATTTGAAGAGCTAGTGCCTTGGTTCGACTATGTTAGCGTTTTAAATAGTGTGCGGGTAGCTCCCATTTGTCTTGGAACATCAATTCAAGGATACTGGTTGGTCAGCTGTGGTTCTTGAATTTTACCTGAGCTGCAATGATATCAGTTTGAATAACAGTTTCCTAGATAAACAATTTTCGGATTTTGGATCTTTGATCTGCTTCTATTGGATCTCGGATCATAGCCTCCATTAACAAAGCTTTGCTCTTGCATTTACTTGAATCTGAACCGACAGTTGATTGGCATCCTAACATTTGGCAGGCTTTGGATTTCAAGTCACGACATAGGATTCTAGGATGTCGAATATACCTGTCTCGAATCCACTGCTGTAGGGCCTTGCAAGCTACTAAGTAGGATCTTGGTTGTTGGGTGTGGCTAGCAGGTGGGTCCTTGGTTTTAAAACATCGGGAGAGTACAGTCCAACAAGCTATTAGCATGGGAGCTAATAACATTTATGAACCTGGGAGCGGTGAGACTTTTACAGACTAGTAATGTTTCTACCAGGGCCTTCAAGGAATGATTAGACAGTTCAAATTAAAAGAGGTGATAGTCCTTGCTACTGACGTTATGCCAGAGCGGAAGAATTTCTGGTTGTCATTCAGCGTCTGCATTGATTCATTGGACTGGTGGGAGAGAGGACCGTTCCAGACTGAGGTGGACGCACTGTCATGGTACCCTGACAGTTCTGTGGTCCTAGGGGGGGGGGGGTGTCTGGACACCGCAGGGCCCAACTTTGGGCTTGCCAAGGTGCTGGCACAGTACACCAGGATATATGAAGCAGAAATTCTAGCCATAAAGATCTGCACAGAAGAGATCCTGAGTAAAGGGCTCAAGGGTAAGCGGATCTACATATTCTCAGACAGTCAGGCTGCCTGAAAGGCCATTGCGGCCTACAACTTCAGATCCAGGAATGTTTTCAGGCGCTCAAATGTCTCGGTGCCCATGGAAGGCACGAGGGCTATGAAAAGGCAGCCTACCTTAAGAAAAGGGGCGCAGAATCCCCCTACTCATCAGTCCTGAGCCCCTTATGAGCCCATCCTTGGACAAAGGAAAATCTCGCCCATAGGCTTCGCCAGCCACAACTAAAACAGAAGAAAGGCTCATTGCATTGTCCTGTTCAAGGGTGAAGGCAATGCTTACTCTCCAGACCGGCTTCCATACTGGACACTGCCCACATAGGTTTCGCCTCAACAAGATTGGTATTTCAGTGGTAGTTGAGTGCTGATAGTGCAGAGAGGAGGACGAAACGGCAGAGCACTTCCCATGTCTCTTGGCAGCCAGGCTCGGTAAAATTCCAGAATAGTGTACGCGGGTACATTTGTCCGGTTCTTCGGTTCGCGATTCGGAACGTTTACTAGTGTCACTGATACTGGTGAACGTAACGGTAGCGGTAAGAGTTGAGCGAAGTTTAGTCGTAAAAGTGCATGTAAACAAAGGAAAGCGCGCAAAACTGAGCCAACGTGGACAAACAGTGCGCGCCTAATGCAAAAGACATGATGACCTCAACAATAATAAATATCACTCGCGTAGTGCAACAGAACACACATTGACGACCACAAAAATAAATAAAAATCACTCACCTCTCAATTTACGTATCCGAACTATGCGGAGAATAGGCTCGTTTGATCGCCTCGAAGAAAGCCTTCGTGAGGTTATCGCAACTTTCTAGCGCTAGTATTCTTCAAAATATGACTTGAATCGTTCGACATAATTTCATCCATCCACCGCATTCAGTTCCACACTCATACTTGTCAGAGATAAAACTGTAACAGTGTAACCGTAATAGTGTACCCGCGTACACTATTCTGGGATTTAACCCCAGGCACTTCAAACATTTTGCCAGGGGCCACAATAGGCGCATGTGTAGTCACAGTGACGAAGTGGGTAATTTTAGCTGTTAATGAATTGTAGACAAATAAGGTCAACTATTTTTTGTTAATTTTCTAGTTAACTGGCAAAGATAGAATTGCTATGTAAGATTTAATTCTAATGTTTCATTTTACTTTTAAACTTACTATTATGAAATGCATGCGAAATGGACATAAAAACACGTTCATGGATGAGACTTGGATTGACCGCATCAAGGTTCTGGTTGATGTCTTGATAGTGGAATTGCCCGAACGTGGGTCGCACTTCCGTTGTGGTGAGGTGTTGGATCTTGAGATGTCTTCAGTCGGCCATATTAAGGTATTTCAAAGGCAAGATAAATCTTCCCGTTTGTCTGAGACCTTTGGAACTGCCTAATTAGGGTGGGGTTCGTGGTTGTAGATGGCAGTGCGTCAAGTTATAAATATGCCCTCTCAGGGTTGAGTATCAATAAATCTAGAGTGGAATGATCATAGGGGCCTCGTTTGACTAATTATTATGCTCAGCAAACGAGGGTTGATCGCCCTTGGAGTTATTTGGTCAGTGCGTGGCTGGGAACTCAGGCATGGCCTGGTGATTCGTCAAAGAGGCTTCAAGCGAACTCTCAGACCTCTTTAAGGTCTTGAGCTCAACTCACTAAGGTTCAACTGCACGCGTTATTATAGTTCTTTCTGTAATTCTCCTTGTACCGGCGGTCAATTTGAACATTTTTAATGTTGTTTCAGTGGAGGTGGTGGTTACATCAAAGTGTTGCTCTCCAACGTCCCCCAGCACGTGTCTCAGGGCGATATTGAAAGCCTGCTGGCATCCTACCATTACCTCGGATTCGAAAAATTGAACTCCCGTGACCCGCACACACAGACCTTCTCAGCCGCTTTCGACAACAGCGATGCCGCTCAGCAGTAAGTACACCGATGTGTTGCCCTTAGTTCCACGACCGTTAACTGTACGAGGCTGTTGTTGTTCGTGTACATGATCCAAACCGTTCGTCTCTTCATAGTTCACGCTGCTGCAGATTCGACTTGACGACGACCGTTCGTCAGGGTTTCCCATCTGTTTTATTTAAACGGGTTGATTGGTCGTTGCGCTGGTGGGGGGGGGGGGGGCTCATGACGCCTCGACCTCCAAAGCGTCTGAATTATTTATCCCAACGAACCTTCAGTTTCGTTCGCATACTTCGATAAAATATCGATGGACGAAGAGTCGTCGCTTTGTCGACGGCGGTCACATCGTCGCTCGCCTGACGACGACGTCCGGGACACCCCCCACCCAGTCAGTAACTAGCCAATTACGTGTTACGTTTGTTTTGACGCAACAGCAGTCTCCCTTCAACTAGTAACCCGTGAGTTTCGCCTGGTTGTCAAATTATCCTTCCTCTTCGCCTGCACGAGATACCGCCATCGCCAGGGCCTTAATTCGCAGGTGAACGACATTTCAGTTGTTTTCGATTCCGCAGGTTCAGTTTAGATTTGACTGAAGGTGTTCTTCAGACCGAATCATAAGACCAAGCAGCCTGAACTTGGGATTTTCCGGTTCTCAGGAAGCAATACCTAACGGAATCTCTCTCCTAAACACTACTTGAAAATTACGCCAAAAACAGAACCTGTTGTAATGCCTACGGATGGAAGGAACGTTCTGTGAGAGCTTCGCTCGGGATTTTATTGTCCTTAAGTTATTTCTCAGGGTTAGGGTAGGGTTACATTACTTTTGAGGCCAGAATGGTTGACAAGCCTCCTAAGCTTATTGCTTGGACTAGACACTTCCACAGCCCGGAAGTGAGTCCACAGGAATGAATAAGTCCAGCTGGTTTATTCACTGTTTTGCCGGATGATTAGATCCTATAAATTGCATCTGTTATTCCTTACTCGTATATTATCCCCCAATAAATTACCTACATACCAACTCAAACGCCGTCCACAGTCGTGTCATTCGTCGTGTGAGCTCTGATTTGTTAGCAAAATTGAGCCGCGCCACTATAAATGCGTTCAGGGTGTCATTTGAGTGTATTGTTTTTGACGAAAATATAATATTGCTGGGATGGCTGGCTCTATTCAAGCCATGAGCGGGTCAGCGAGGCCAGTTTTACCTGCCACGCCGTTGACAGTCATCTATACAGACGGTAGATTTACTGGTATTTATTGAGTAGGTGTTGTCGCCTCATGGGTGGGGTTACTCCTCAGGTTCCTGCAGAACCGTGGCTTCGCGATGGTGAACAGAATGAATACAGCGATGCTCGTTTCCTTTGGCTCTTGTGAAGGTTATTGGGAAACCTTAAGGGAGTTGGAAACGCGTAGCAGGTGAGGGAATTCCCGTAGGGCTTTCTATTTCCAGTCAAAGTCAAGAGTAGGGTAGATGTGTTACATAAATTATCAGAACGTTAAGCTACAGGACGTTGAGTCAAGTTGTAACAATCTCACGTAAAAAAGCTATCGAATCAATTGCTACAGCGGTAAGCATTGCTTATGGCACGTGGGGCTCAGGAATGTTGTGTGACGCTTCGCTCAATGTACGTGTTTTTGTTTAAACAGTTACAGTAAAATAAGGCATCCGTTCGTAAATAAACCGTCATGTGAAATGTTCTGGGATCTGGGAACCGTTCGAATAATTGGTTGGGTGACGACTGGTGGGGGGGACGTTGGTTTTGGAGCGGCGACCCTGTGAATGAAGGGGTCAGCTCCACTGGGTCCCCACTTCTACCTCTTCGTTACTTCCTCCGGGATTTCAGGGCCGTAACACCTCGTTTTTCGTTTTGTCTCTTCTAACTTGTAAATTTTGTTAACCTCTCGGAGGGGTCAGAAAGTGGTGACATCTTTTTCCTGCCTGCCAGCACTAGCAGCCGCCGCTGCTGCCGCCGTGGCCTCTCACAGGACTGTCTGCCGGATCGTGGGCTCTGGAGCTCATTGAGAGCGATATGGTGGAGCTGGGCTGGAGGGGTCAACGCTCTCTCAACTCGCCGGTTGTTCCAACGCCTTTTACGAACAACTTGGTTCTCTTCTCGCCCTCGTCGACCCGAACTTCAACTTGTTTCCAAGGCCTCTCCTTCCTGAAGGGCACGGCGGCTCTCGTTCCACGACTCTGCTATGCGGCGTTTGCAGCAGTTGAAGTGGCCAAGAAATGCCTGCACCTCTGACACAATGAGTTCGACGCCATCGAGCTAGGCCCTGCTACTGTTTTTTGGTTGTTGAAATCTGACGATGTTGGATTATTTACCGATTCGATACAGCAATCTCGAGGCTATCAATGCGGGGGCTTCCCCTAGGTTGCTTTGCCCGCAATCTTCTACTTAGGTACTCAACTTGTTCAGGTTGCAGATAGACTACCATCTTCATACGATATAGTGTACTGACGTAGTTCTGAGTCCTTCTACTCTTGTCCTCTTGTTTTCCTGGCGTAACTTGCAGACCTTGTCGGCCATTCTGTAACAGCAGCATCGCTTTCCTCATTGTGAATGTTCCCGGTCTATCACTTGTTGCGAGTTACACCGTATAGCTGCCATGCGGTAGGAACATTTTGTCCACGTCATCTCGATTTTCCGCTCTTCGAGTCTTGTTTCGTTCCCATATTCTCCAGAGGGAGCCTGTCAGTCGCCTATTACCCATTTCGGACTTGGGCGTCGTCATCAATAGCATTAAAGTGGCAATGTACCTCAGAGTTCCTAAGATCTCAGAGTACATAAACTCAAAAGATTTTAGAGCCCCTCTACAAGACTGCTGTACTGTTATAGGACGTCAACGATTTCTTCCAATTTGTGGCTTTCATGTTCTATCGCGAAAGGGCATGTCAAAACTCCGCCTTGTTTGTATGACTACTCCATGTTCCGTTCATTCCGGTATTCAGCGATCTACAAGCGCCTTGATATACACATGATGCTAGATATGCCGAGTAAGATACTCGTGTTGGCTACAGTCAATATGTTTCTGTTGGTAGTTTAAGGCAGGTTTTATCGTCAGCTTTCAATAGCATGAAGGAAGAATTCGTCGTGGTTGCTGCAGTATTCACGTTTCGAGTAGTGGGTACTGCATTCTGAGAAGACTGAAACGGAGGAGTCAAACACGGGGAAAGTGTTTTAAAACCCACAACACTGCCGATTTCCCGAACATCTAGGCGCTTGTGGATGTCGAGCCAGTGCTCGCCGAACCCCAAATCTTCGTCTTCGTTTAAGCCGACAATAAAGAACCGACAATAAGCTGAGCACCCAAATATTAGGAACTCAGCTAGTACCGAGTAAGCGGATGCCGAATACTAATCGACGAATACTGCATGTGTGCCTAGCTCAAGTGAAGGTTGAACCAGTGTAATGCAGCAAATTAAAGAAGCTGAAATGGTCCAATTCCATGTCTTACGTGTAGGCTTAGAGACATCCAGTTAGCCTAATCTGTTCAACTCTGAATGCCACTCCATTTAACATTGTGATGACCTCAGAAATCCATTCCTAAACTTGTGCTTTTCACCTGATCCATTCAGATCCATTGCATGCTTAGTGCCTCACGGTGTTTTACGGTAACCACAACCAATGTGAACGGTGTTCTTATGGTCATTACCTTGGAGTACCACTAGACAATTTGATACCAACCGAGAATGTTCTGAAAATTCTTCCTGACCACGCCATTTCGACCATCTCTTGCTATGGGAGCTTGGGGACGAGAAGAATTCTTCCGATCGCCTTATTTGGCCAGTGACTCGCCGGTAAACCCAGGCGGCTCCCTCTTCGAGCGGCTCTGGCTCCTCTTGGGTGACCCACTTTCATTTCAACTACCAGTTCGAGCTCAGGGGGCTTTTCAACCGTTGCGTCATTTCTCCGACCACGTGGCCTTCTCAAAACTACTCTGAGCCACGTGTGAAATTGTCTACGGATTCATGACTACCTCAAAATTAAGTTCCGCCTCACAATCATTGACCTCCGTTTCTAGAGGAATTTTCTTGGAGTTCGTAAATCCTATCAGGTGGCGGTGAAGAACAACCCATTGCTGGATTGATTATTCATCTTAGAAGAGTCGAATGTATGCAGATCGTCAGGACGATTTTGGTCCAAGCATTTCTGTTTACTAAGGAACGTCAATCGAAGAAAATTGAGTCGACTGTCCTCCAGTTTCATTTCAATATTCCTAGATTTGTCTCATGCCCCCATTTAGCCTTTACTTACCTCTTTTGCTGTATATATAAATTATAGGTCGGGATCCGATGGAATTGTAAGAAATTAGTTTGGAGCGAAGGAGATGACTTCTGTGTCCGCTACAGGTGGACCTAATCTTATTTCACTCCTCAGATGGAATAAAGTCTCTAAGTTGCTGGATCTTAAGCTACTTCTGTATATGAGAACACCTGCTGAATCAGCGTGTGCCTGAACGGTCTGTGTCCCCAAAAAAGGTGGATAAGGCCCAAGAGACTACAGAAGTATTTCAGTGTGGTGTTCCGGCACTTCAAAAGGTGCTGACCTCTCGACTCCTGGTGGGTGGTGTCATTTGCAACGTCTACAGGGCATTCCAGTCATGGATGGTAATGCTTATAATCTTACGACTCTGCAGACAGTACTGCCCCAGGCCCGGAAGAGAAAAAACACGTATGGTTGCCCTGAACATCGCCAAGGCCATGCCTCCATGGTGTGAGGGCTTCTGATCGACTCGTCGATTATCCGAACTCTCTGTACTGAGGAGGTGTGACGGCCCTACTGGTTGGAGCTAGGGTTTCTGGGTATACGACAACAGGGTATGGCGTTCGGCAGGGGGATCTCACATTCATTTAATCTTGTGATTGATACTACGCTGGTAAACTGGCTCAGGAATGAGGGTTCGTTCTCACTGGGTGTATGGTTGGAAGTATTACCCTTTGAGGATGATGCCCTCCTCATGTGGTAAGCAAACAAGGGCTTGGAGATTGCTCTAGATGGGTTAATGAGGCAGCTTTGAATGTATGGAGTAGTGCCATCCTCTGCGCTGTGAAGATGGTGGATGTGGGTTTTAACATTGGTGAATCTTGGGTCTTAGCTAGTGGTGTCATCCCTGTCAGCCTTGGCGTCGAGTTTCTCAATGCAACCTTTCTGGCTGGGATGTCACACGAGCTCTGGCTGATCTTGGATTCATTCAGGCTCAGTTGCAGTGGTGTTATATGGCGACTCCATCGGCCCATAAGCCCAGTAAGCCTTCAGAGTATGTGTCTACACTGGATTGTGTGGTTGATGAATGGGAACTAAGCAGGGCTTGAGTGGAGTCGCCTTCAGAGGGTATCCATGGAAGGGATTATTGGCACTTTCACACCATTCGTGTGGCGTCACTACCTACAGCAAGGAGGTGTACAAGAGGCCAGGATTGTAACATGGATGCTTGCTGTCATGCCTGTAATAATCAATTTGAGTTGCTGCACAGGTGTGTTTGCAAGCAGGTTGCTTGTGCATTGCCATCTACTGGCTGGTAAGAGGAGAGGGAGTGATACAATCAGGTTGTCTCTGGAGAAGGATTGAGGCCTGACATTGTTACCCAACCAGTCTGCAGTGTCCCTGGACATCCAGGCAGTGTCAGAAGCGCGTGGTGTAGAGGCAGGTAACATCAGGGCTGCAGCTTTGTACATGTACTTTTCCATATTATGCACAACCACCCGCACCTGCTCAAACTTAAATATTTTGTTTTATATTGTTACAGAGTTGTCAGTGAACTGAACAACGCATCGTTCGAAGGCAGTTACCTCAAAGTGGAAATCAAGGGTGGAAGCGGCCCTGGTGGGGATGACAAGAAAAGACGTCCCGCTCAAAGAGGAGGTTTTCCAATGGGAGGGGGAGCTGGTGGCGCTCCTGGAGCCCGTCAAACAGACTTTCCCCTTCGAATCCTTGTCCAGTCTGACATGGTTGGGGCAATTATTGGCCGCCAAGGAACCACCATCCGGCAAATTACTCAACAGAGCAGAGCTCGGTAATTGAAGATTTCTCCAAATTATTTAAGGGAAACTGAAATTTTAAGCAGCTGAAACTTGCTTGTATTTGCCATCATGTAAATATCATGTATGCTGTGATAGGACTCACTGACAAGACAAAGGCCAGTTTTTTGAGAACCTACGATTTTAAAAGGCGTCATCCTGTCAAATAGTTGCTGCCTTTCAAAATGAGAAGCTTCCCTTCCTTTGTTTGAACTGCGAATTAGTGCCTTCAACACTGCGTCTAAGAAATTGCGATTCAAGTGCCTACTTCTAAATCAACATCGTTTATATTTTTTAGGGTTGACGTCCATAGAAAAGACAACGTTGGCTCTCTGGAAAAAGCCATCACCATTTACGGCAACCCTGAAAACTGCACCAACGCTTGCAAAAGAATACTGGAAGTCATGAAGCAGGAGGCTACTACTAATAACAAGGGGTAAGCGTAATGTGTTCTTTTTCTTCAATGACCGCCTTTTTTTAGCTTCTCTCGAGTACCTGCAGCATCATTACAGTAGATCTTCACTAACTGGAGTTACGGATAATCAGGATCAGCCAACCCACTACATTTTCCCCCTTCCTGCCAAAACCAAATCTGTTAAGACTGTTCAGAGCCGATCATGGAACGAGAAGAAGCCTCAAGAGTGCATTAACGAACTAGTTTAGCTGTAGAAACGAAATTGAACCAAACCCATCCATAGTCCTGAGCCCCTCTTTAAAGGTAATAAATATTGATTAGTCAAGGCCCACTGTACCATGATGGTAGCTCTAACAGTAAGAATGCCATCAACTCTTTAAATCACTGGACAGAGCACTCAACACCCCTCAGGAGACTATCATCTGTGGCAGCCTCTGTCATGATGCATCTGTCCACTTCTGTGGCAATTAATTAACCAGCAATAGCAGCTAAATTCAGCTCGGCATCCCCCATAGTAACTAAGGTAAGCCCATTGCTCCTTTTCGGTTGAATCCAAGGAGTGGGAATGTGGAAAAATATGGACCCATGTTATGGCAGCAAAAATTATACTTTTCTACTGTGGCAACCTTCCATCTTCTGACAGTACATGGAGTAACACTTTTTTTTCTTTTTTACTTTCTTTGCTCTACGAAGTAGAAAGGAAAGTTATGTAATCGGCTGTTTTTTAAATAAGTTCAACTGTCTAATCTGGGATGAGCACTGCAGCCTAAAGTCCTACAGTTCTAATGTCTCACAGGTCCATGCCTAGCTTTTAAAGGAATACCATATATTTCCTGCGAGTGTCTTCTTTGATGTTGTACCAAAGTCCTAAAACTGTTCCCTTTCAAGGCTCTGGCTGTTTCCTCCTCTACAGTAATTGTCCGTTGGATGTTAGACTTCAGTCGTTATTGCAGTTATTTTCAAGAAACGACGAGTTTGGAAACGTCTTTTTGGCATAAAATGTGAAGCGTTTGTCCTTCAAGATAAGACAAATGATAATGAATCCAACCTTCATACTAGCCTCTAATCGTCCTCATCCTCCACAATGTCGTTGACCTCCTTGTCAGCACAGCCACAACAGTCATAATCCTGGTTGTGGTATCCCAATGCACTGAATCGTATCTGTGAAATTATGAATATCTCCAAATTAGGAACAGGGTGAGCTAAACAATGATATATGATATAGCTTTGATATTCGTTTGTTTCGACATTTCAATGTTCTATTCAGTATTCCAAGAAGCTGTTCAAGCACGTTGAATCATATAATCTGAATACGTTATTTTGATTGAATTCATTAAATTACAACTATTCATTGATCATAAATTGGACTGTGCTTTGCAGGGAAATAACATTGAAAGTGTTGGCACACAACAACCTGATTGGGCGCATCATTGGCAAAGGAGGCAACACTATCAAAAGAATAATGCAAGAGACTGACACGAAAATCACTGTTTCCAGGTGAGAAATCGGTTTTGTGCCCCTTGCTATCGTACTTGGTCACTTGCCTGCTGACTGTCTCAATTTTTCATGTTCCAGTATCAACGACATCAACAGCTTCAATCTCGAAAGAATCATCTCAGTGAAAGGTTCAATCGACAACATGTCAAAAGCCGAATCGTTGATCAGCGCCAAATTGAGGCAGAGTTATGAAAACGACCTTCAAGCTATGGCGGTAAGATATCAATCATGAACAACACTTTATGTCTAGATTGAGTTCCCCAGAACAATGAATCACTGATGCAGGTGAGTCTGATAAGGAAGAGGACGATCGGGTATATCTTCTGTCGACACTGCTATGTAAAATCTTCAGGTAGCACGTTACTTGTCAATGCTGTGTAACCTTCTCACCAAAAATGACAAATAATTTAAAATATGGTTTATTCAACTCGAGAGTGAAGGAGCGTGCCTTTGTTGAATTAGGTGAGCTCCTGTTGTGATCTGCTGATCTTGACAGTGACGACTATCTCTGGTGATTGGAGCCTACTGCCTCATTTTCTTTCCCAAGATCCAATCAAAACAGTAAACTTTGTGCGAGCAGAAGCTTCGTCCACTCAGTACATTAATTTAAATTGCATTAGTTGATAATTACTAGTTGGTGCCTTATTTCGTCGTTATTACCATCCTGACCCTACCTATTCTGACAGGTGGAGGACGGTCAGTCTGATCCTGTCTCGTTGGATCAAGACTATTTTCGTTGATGAAGTTGCATGTTGCAAAACTAAAAGGATGTGGATTTCATCGTGAAACCTCGTGAATATCGAAACTGTACATAATTGCTGCTGTCGTGATTTCGACAAAAATATACAATTAGTTTCATTTTTGTCTTTGCATTATTACTTAGCCGTAGTTTTGATGTAGAGTGTTGTAACTGGTCTGACTAGTAACACTCGCACTGAAACTCCACCAGAAACTAATGGCACTGGTTTCAGTATCATCATATCTTCTGATATGTTAACGGATCTTAGCCAGGTAGGCTCAAAAGCTTAAGGGATGAAACAAACACATGGTGTAGCATTGGGTGCCACTTGATCTGCTAGAGTAGTCCACTACTTCAATAATCTTCCATACAAATTTAGATGATGCAGCGGCCACATAAGGAGAATGGTGTTGTACTTAGCTTCCCTGAACAGTCGGTCACTCATAATACTCAGATGAATGATGGAGTATCATTTTCTTACTCATAGACGCGACAAATAATTTCTCCTTGTCATCTATAACAAAACGAAGAAGTTTTGGTCGGGGTAAAGATGTCTTCCACTGTAGGCGAGGGGAGGAAACACTTTGAAAAATTTAGGCGCGTTGGATGGGTTAATAATTGGTACCAAAAGGCGTACACAGATTTTGTTGGATTGGCTGACGAAGAAGCAAGATAATTCCCATCACAGCCTGTCTAGTGCACACTTACAATATGCGAACGACTAAGTCTTTTCCTGCATACCCATTTCCTTCCTTCCTTCCTCTGTCCTTCTTGTTCAACCAGGTAATCTACTAAAATCGAAGCTTACTGTATTTGTGATGTGGCAAATCTATAACACGTTTTCCTTAATTCAATTAATTAATGCATACTTTACGCTTCGTTATAGCCCCAGAGTATGATGTTCCCTGGACTCCACCCTATGGCTATGATGGCGACCAATGGAATGGGCTATGGGGGTCGCGGAGGAGGCTACCAAGGTGGCCTCTATTCTGGCGCATACCCGCCTGTTTACCAACCTCTTCCTCCAAGCTCACATGCCTCAGATGCTCAGGTAAGTACTATTTCCACACACATCATTATCAACTCTAAATAAATCGAACCACAGTTCGCTGTTTGTACTCATCCTAGTCATCTATCCTACACTTATATCTAATTGGAGGACCTTGGGGAATGGTAGGGGGACGCCCTCCTCTGCCCTACCTACCCTGCTTCACAGGTCTGTTTCCTTATTTGATGACTGTACACTTATATCTGTTACTTATCTCTCCCTTGTCAGTGAAATTGGGAGTCCTTCGAAGGGTACATCCAGTGTTTGGATCTTATTCTTGGTGCTTGTCGTGTTTCTGTGGTGTCCAGAAAGGAAGTCAAGTTATCTCGGCTCCTTGCTTTACTTTTACCTTCGTGTCTATCAATGGCTTTCGTCTATCATATATCGGTTATAAAAGCCCGCACAACCTCTCGAACTTATGAGTCTTCGAAAGATTGAGGCCCTGGAATGGACGAAAAATGCGCCTGATGTGGAGTGGTTCGCCTGTAGCACGTAAAGGTGACTAGTCGTTCGAGGCTTTTTGCTTTCCTTCGTCCAAGGAAGTTTGTAGGAAAGTTACGTAATGGGCTGAAAACGATTAGGCGAGTTTTCTTCAGATCTGTAGGTTTCTATGGCTCCTTAGTCTGAAACATCATTTGAGATCTGTAGGAGGGAATGGCACCGAATCAGCTCAAGTACCCTGCAGGTCAACATGGCTTAGGCATTTCAGCCAAATCAGTCAAAAAAACTAACCTTAGTAGTGTACTTTTTCTCAAAAACGGCTCTATAGATTTTAATTAAATCTTGTGTGTGGACAGATCCGAATGATAATATAAAAGTTTTATCGGTGGAAAATCGACGAGAGTTCACCATTAACTAGCAAACGGTCCGATTGATTCGTGAAAATAGTTTTTAGATCAGTTTTTCCTTATAAATCCCACTCATGTGACATATCAGTGTTACATCAGAGACAATGAGCATTAGAGGTCTAGAGAGGGCAAGTATACGGATGATATGTGGCCTGTTCACTTGACATTGACCATTAAGGTACTATCTGGCCAAGATTGGTAAATCGGAAGTACAGTGTTGCAGATTCTGCAAGGCAGAGCTGGAGTGAGCGGAGCATGTACTGTGTACTTTTGAGGAGCTGGCTGAGGTACGCCTCATAGTGCCTAAGGGGCTTCAGCTGTGACTGGATGAGGTTGCAGGGAAGGCAGTCTTGTATTTTGTGCGAGAATGTTGGGGATGTATTGATGGCGTTGCATCAGGAAACTCCTGTTTTGTGGGAATTGGGGATGGGGCTAGGCAGGCATGAAGCAACTTACGTACGCCACATTCGAGGCTTCTCAGTTGCTACCTGTATATAAGGTGGGGAAAAACATTCAACTGCAATTCTGCTCAGCCATCCAATGGGAGAGTCCTTCTGTAATATCTACAGAACAGAAAGAAGAATCCCCATGTTGATTTAAATTCAGGGAAACATGGTTGTTTACTGATCAGAAGTCAATTAGGTTGTTGTTTTTCTGGCCCTACACTGGTCTAGACAGAACTACGTTCTGAGGAAGGATGCAGTATGGGATCTAGTCAGAACCCTGTTTAATCAAATTCTGTGTACTGTTCCTGCCACTAAGCTTTGCCTCCATTCCGTTTGGACGTAGATGGAGTATTCAAGTGCGCTTCCAACAGACTTCCACTTATGAGATAAACGCTCGAACTGCATTACTGATTAAGGACAGACAAACAGTGAGCTGTTGATTCTTGACGAATAAATTCTCTAAACAGACTCCTTGAACTGAGAGCAGTTAGTTTTAAACAGTTTCAAACAAACCAAATATGCCTAATTGTACACCAAACTCATGCTATCAAGTACAATTGTGTTATATCGTCTTGCAGGAAACTACGTATTTATACATCCCAAACAATGCCGTTGGTGCCATCATTGGAACGAAAGGCTCCCACATCAGAAATATGATCAGATTCTCTGGAGCCTCAGTCAAAATTGCTCCCCTAGACACGGAAAAAGCCGACAATCGCGATGTACAGCAAACAGAAAGAAGAGTGACTATTGTTGGATCTCCTGAATCCCAATGGAAGGTAAGTTGTTGAAATTACATTCACAATAGGTCCTAAATCAAAAAGTGCCTGGATCATATAACTTACGTTATGACTTCAAATGCGAGTTTCCCGTGTTATATCTTCCTTTCAGCACCTTTTACGACCAATACATGATAGTAGTGTTAATTTATTCTATTTTCCCAGGCTCAGTACCTGATCTTCGAAAAAATGAGGGAAGAAGGTTTCGTTTCTGGTTCGGACGACGTGAGGTTAACGGTCGAAATCCTAGTGCCCAGCTCACAAGTTGGCCGGATCATTGGCAAAGGTGGGCAGAATGTTCGAGAGCTTCAACGAGTGACTGGAAGCAACATCAAACTCCCTGAACAAGGCTCGGCTGGGCCGCACGATGATGAGACGACAGTTCACATCATTGGCGCCTTTTTCAGCGTCCAAGTGAGTTGTTTGTTACGCACGCTTTGCTATATTAAAATTGGCCGTTTGTGGGAGGAATCTCAGGCTTTCTCAACTTGTATCCTCCTGCCAGGGGTTCCGTGCAGGCATTCATCATTAAATTTTCGTAGATACATCCGTCCTAACATTCTAATGACAAGCTTTGGGCCACATTACTAAAATCGTGTTAGGCCAGCGCTCTCAGCACAGCCCTGTAAATTGTCTGTTAACCCAATTCGTCCAAACGAATAAGTAACTAGCGTCCGATTTTTTCCTGTACTTATACACCTACATCTAGTCAACTGGGCAACTCATTTATTTTCAGAGTGCTCAAAGGCGGATTCGCTCGATGGTCAACTCTGGAAATGTTGGAGGAGGACCTGGCCCAGCTGGACCTGGTGCTCCCCGAGGACCCCGAAACTCCCAACAGCAGCAGCAACAGCAACCACCTCAAGGCCAACAACAGCAACAGCAGGGCGGAGGCGGGGGCCTTCAACAGCAACAGTGATCCAAAACTATCAACTCCCGACTACTGAAGAAGAGAAAACTCCTCAACCGGCAACACAACGCCTCTTGACAACCACAACAGACCAGAAATCGTCCGTAACTAACGTTTCAATTCAGTTCGAAGATCAGTTGTAAGGAGCTCTTCCTTTTTTTCAGTTTCAACAAAAAAAAATTACTCAAAATGACAAGAAAATTCAACAAAATTTGTCACATTTGACAAAAACCTACTAGACGTAATATTTTTCGTCGTATCAAAAACGTTTTTGGTTCGACATAAGTATTAGAAATTGCACGGAGAAACAAAAAAAGTTGTTTTCCAGAACGAACAAAAATACCGAAGAGGGGATTTTTATGCATAGAAAAAAACGCCTCTTTCACGTTGACGAAATTAATTAAAAGGCTCACCAACATTATCTAAGAACGGCCTTTAAACAACATCCCTCTTTAAAAAATCTACCTCCTATTTTTTAAAAATACGACAAAATCTTGAAACTGAAAAAAATTTTTCGACGAAAATAAAAATCGTTTCCGCCTTTTACGAAGAAAATTTTTTTTGTTGTAAAAGGATAAACAAAGGCCTCTCACCCCTGCCCCCCTCCCCTACACATTTTCCCTTTTATTCTCCCCCTCCCTCTTTTCCACCCTCGAAGAAAAAATTTATATTTTTGATACAACTTCGAGCAAAGAGGGATACATTTTTGAAGATAAAAATACAAAAAACGTTCATTTTGACGTTTTAATTTTTTATGTTTTTGTTAAAAATTTTTTAAAAATTGAAAAAAAAGAGTTAAAAAAATTAAATTGAAAATTTTTTGATATTTTAAAAGAGTTTTAAAACGAGTTTGTAAATTTTTTAGGGAAAAACTATTTGAGAGAGAAAGAGACGATTTTTAAATTTTTAAACTAATTAAGGGAAAAAATTATTTAAAAAACTAAGAAAGTAAAAACTTGAAAAAAAAAAAAATTTTTTTTTTCGTTTTCGGTCGCACAACGTTATTAGTTATGCACCAATATAAAAGGAGATTCAACACAGACGTCAATCTATACCTATATATAGATATATATACTTATAGATCTTAACGCAATAGAAAATTACATTTTTTGTTGTTGTCAACTCTCTCCCTCTCCTCTCTTCATCAATGTGATCTGGTCTATCACGTGAGGAGCTATAACATTTACAAATACTTAAGCCTCTTCGTATAATTGTTCAAATTTTAGACCATAGCGCCTCGATTTTTCAGTTAAAAATCGACAATTCCATACCCCCTAACTATTCCTTCTCGCACCCAGCCCTCTCCTTCGTGGAATTTTACATTGCGAAAACAAATTTTTTTTGCATGCTCGAAATGTTTGAAAAGAGGTAAAATTTAACTCTCATAAGATTTTAGTGTTAATTTTTTTCAAGGGGTTAATTTGGAGTTATTTCGATAGATAACCCCCCCAACTCTCTCAATCCTCAAAAATCATCCTTCTTTATTTTAATTTTTACACTTAAAAGGCCAAATTTTCTTTCTTAGAACTCGACGAAAAATCGTTCAAACTCCGCTCAGTTTCTAGAGCCAAAAAAAAAATAAAATAAAAAAAATTGCCAATTTTGATTTTGAATTCATTACTCACACGTACTCAAACAAAAATCAAGAACCGAGTTTTTTTTTATAGTACTAGGCACGACAGTTTGATAAGCTCACTTTTTTCCAAGGAACCTAAACGATAATTTTTTCGAAGAATCGAAGAACTTTCCTGTTATTTTTTGGTTCCGACGCGGCTTTATGTGCGTGCCTCTCAATTTAGACGCCAGAAAATCATTGAACTTAGACTAAAAAGATTCGGGTCCGTTTTATTTGTTTTTTGGGATCGAACAATTACATTTAAAAAAAAAAACAATCAAATAACACTCAATTACGACGTTTTGTTTTCTTCAAAACTTACGACTTTTTACGTGAGAAAACATTTAATATTACCGGGGAATTCCTTTTTTGGACGCGTATTTAACAAAAATGATCAAAAACTTTTGCGGGGAAAACGCTTTTCAAATTCATTTTTTTAATTATTTTGGACAATCGTTAATTTTAATTTTGGACTATTTCTCATAACTCTTTCTGAAAAACAAAACTAATAAAAAGGACGCATTTTTCATGCCGGTTTCCGATATAAAAAAATGAAAAATACGACGAATTATCTTGAATGTTCAAATGCTGCCGTATTACAAATACATCGTGGGATAAAATATTTTTCAAGTCCAAACTTTTTTTTAACAAACTGCCGATGAAAAAGAAAAGTATTTTTGTATTTTTTGTACAAACGAGTAGTAAATCTAGACTGCTACTGTTGTAAAATAGTTGGTAAATAGTAGAAAACGTCTGAATATTTCAGATTTATTTCTCGTTATAGCGCCTCTAACAGTAGTTGTCGTTTGCTACTTGAATCAGATCAGATTTTTTTACATTTTTTTTTCTTCAATATTTGAAGTGTCGGGAATTTAAGGTTTTAGCACGTAGTAAGTTTCGCTGTTTATAAAATGCCCGTGAATAGCGGAAGGTTTTGCCAAAAACATGGAAAGTTGTCATGATGGGAACCGCAAAAAATCCCCTTTCTTTTTTCTTTTTTTTATCAAGTGAAAACAAAACGCAATCATTTTCGTCAGGGTTTTCGTGTTTTAATTACAAGCCACAAATTGGCGGTGTTTCGGTTTTGAAAAAAAAAAGTTCCTTTTTTTTTGTTATTTTTCCTTCTCCTGTTTCTAACGATTTTCAACCGCGTGCATTTTAGTCCGCCGCTCCTTCAAATTCCCGATTTCAGTTTCATTTGTACGAGTCCAAAAATTGAAATTCGATGGAGAGGGGTACGATTTGTTTCCATCCCTCTCCGCCCCTCTCTCCTCATAACGGTTGTCGTACCTCCCCATTCAAATGTATGAAGTTCTAACATTTCCACAAGCAGAGAAGAATGTAGAAAAGCATTTTTTTTTAAATTGAGGAGTGTGGATACGCGACAATTTTTCTCGATGCATCTTTCATTTTCGCGAGATTTCGTTCATACTTACGTTTGAAGAGAAAGACTCGAAATTAAAGGTCACAATTATTTGACTATTGCTCCCCGTCCCTCTTTTTTCCTCTTCCTCCCCCACCGCACTTGTCCGAAAAGTAAATTTTTGGTTCAAACTTACGCGTTCAAAAAAATCTTTATTTTCACTTTTTGATCACTCGATTGTGTTCAAAGGGACTTTTTATTTTTTTTATTTTTTTTTTTTACGAAACTATGCGCTCGAAAATATACTCTCCCCTCCCGAAAATGGGTCGTTTTCGTGAATTCCATAGTTATTTCCCGCTTATTCTCGGCTATCGCTCCCCCCCCCCCCCCCATACTTCTCTCTCGCCGTACCCCTACCTATCTCTATCCCAGCCCCTTCTCTTCTGCTACGTGTGAAAATATTAAACATATAATCGCTATACATAGTTATGCTTAGGATTAATCGAAAAAACTGGTGTATATGCAAATTTAGACGAAAAACCACTGCTTTTTTTAAGTACATTTTGAAAAGAAAAAAATTGACAAAATTCGAAAAAAAATCCATTTGTAATACTTTTGTTGTACTGCTAAGATTCGATTCCCCTCCTATCCCAGGAACGAAGAATTTTTTAAAGAAAAATTTAGTTTTTGGACTATATCCCAATATTTGTCTTATTTATTTTGTGTGACTCCTGGGGTTTGCGGAGTTTTTATTTAATTTAAATTGCATTCTGACAACAAAAATAAAACGAGCAGTTCCGAAAGGAGAACCCCGAAGTTTTTTGGCAAGGGAGGTTTTTGGGGCCGAAATTCCTATTTTATTCGCATCTCTTCTATTCTAAGAATGCATGATTGGTTTATGACGGTCCTGACGTATGAATTACACTAAACAAAGCACTCGTATATATGTTTGGTACTTTCGTTTTTCCAAGGAGTTTTTGCGTAGTCACAAGCTTAGTAGTCTCTTTATTTACTTAATTTTTTTTCTAAAAAGGTTCATAACCACTGCATACAAAAATGCTCCCTTGTCCTCCTTTCAAATAGAATTAGTTTGCGTAAGACGTTATTAACACTTTTTTTCGATCCATTTACCTCTTAGATGTTGAAGTTCAATTTTAAATATTTTGATTTATGTTGGTCCTTTCTGACGAAGGAACTTTCTTCCATCCCTCCCCCTCTTTTCTAAAGGGTATATTTCCACATCTCTCGCCCCATTCACCATTGCCTCATTACCGCAGACTAATTATATTTAATTTTTATTTTGACGATCGCTAGATATTCCAAGATTTATTTCAATTTGATGCAAAAGTTGAGAAGGGTTAACGCCTTCTTCTTGATGATTATCATCATAATATTCTTCATCTGCACTGTTGAAAAGTATGGAAAAAGATTTACCTAAAGTTTTTAAGTATATTGTTTTCTTCTTTTTTTGAACAATACAATTAAATATGAAATATATGAATTTGTAATAGTTGTTAGATAAAAAAACAGATCTATTGTTTTTTACCGCATATATAAAGTACGATATAATTTTTGTCTGTATCAATCGTGTACAAAAATTGTATTCTTTGAATTTGTTTTTTATTTTTACGTATTTGTCAAAGGGAGAATCATGTACAAGAATTAGGGGGTTTTACGTTATCAAGTTTTTTCGCGACGATCGTGCAACGACTTGTTGTTGTTTCACCTCGAAAAGTCACATCTCGGCCCGGTAACGATAAAATAAATTTGAAAAAAAAAAACCAAGTGCCTTATCGTCGATTTTTTGCAATCGACAGCTTATTATATTAATAAGTCGCAACAACTTAAAAGTTAGTGTCAAAGCTACCAACAAAATTTGGTTTTTTAGGCATTTTGAATCAACCAATCTATTTTGTTGCACTGGCGTCGCGAAAAGAAACCGTTATACTCCTCCCTCCTTCCCCTCCAAGAAACGTTCGAAAACGTTACTTTATTTAGGTTTGTGGGAGTGGGGCCTTTTTTGGTGGTGGAAGGTGGTATGTTGATTGGATTTGTAAGGAAAGGAGTGGGTGGTTTATCGATAGGTCCTAGTTACAGTGCTTCTGGAAACGCCAAGTGGGTTAGAGCTATGGTCTTGTGGCCTCCAAAGCTTTACTACTTCGTGAAGATTTAGTTTCTGACAACCTACAGGGTTTTGGAAGCCCCCAGGGTGTGAGACCCCAGATCACCTGATCGTAGTTCCCAAGGGAACATCTGTGTGTTACAAAGTCCTTACAATCCCATCATCTCATCAACTTCCCCCCTCCTCTTATTAAAAAAGCCCAACCCACTCCATAATTCGTTAGAAACGCTCAAGACGGGTCACAGCTGTTCCTCTTATGTTATTCGCGACTCGCGACTACCCCTGTTGTTATCTCGTGGTTTCATTCCCTCCCCCTTTACTTCCCCCACTTCATCATACGCCACCGTAAGACTGAATTGTTGCCGCTGACTTATAAAATATTCAACTTTGAAGTCGATTATATTTCAGAAAAAAAGCGAGCTAGTCACGAAGTAATGACGAATCTGCCATCGTATGATTTTGAAATTGTACAGAAGATCAACGAAATTCTAAAAGCTGTGCATCAAAAGCAATGACAGCTTTAGGTCTGTGGATATTTGGACAACTTGACTAGTGAGGTAAATCGTTGGTGCATCTCGAAGTTTTGGTTCACATCAGCATAATCGGCTTTATCTAGTGTTATCGCTGGGTACGCAAGGAGGATAGATTTCATTTGGCCCTTGTCGCCGTTTTGATATGCTCGTCACTGGGCTGATGTATTATTTGGCGCACAGAGCACACTTAATACCTAATCCTTGTACATCTGCTCGAAATATTGTGGCGTTCGTGATGCACGGTGCAGTTAGCTCATGTGCATGTGGGAGGCTGCTAAATCTCACTGTCAATTACAAGATTATGAGCACTGAGATTGGAGAATAAGAAGACGTAAGATTCAGGCACCTGCAAGCTGGGTGGTCTATGGTGGTTGTTGTGTGCTTGCGATTTAAGCTTTCCCCGGCCCCATTGGAGTCTTGTCTTATACAGTACCTAAAAAATTACTTCTTTGAGCTGATTCTTGACCATTGTGAATCACTCTTATCCGTTGTATGAAGTATTTAGAGTTGTAGTTAATTGCGCCTAATCTTATGTGAGTGGATAGTAACTATTGGTGTTCTCATAATTCCTGATTCCTGAGTACACACCTACAGCGATGTTAATTATAAGAAAAGAACCAGCCCTCACTGATTCGTGACTGTAATCAATCAGGATCATATAGTGTATAGGGAACTTTAAGAGGTAGTTTGTTGTTCCCAAGCACAGCCAATGCTTCTCAAGTGGCTCCTGACTGCAGTGCAGCATGGCCGTACCGTAAAACGTCTATGAAGAACTTTGTTCCCACTTAGAGTAGCGCAGGTATGCCCGACCTAGGTAAATAGATGCGTCAATATTTTGTGGTTTGCTCGCTTTCCTGTTTTGTTTGCCAACTGTTAAATAATATTTAATACGTTATTTCCTTTATTGTACGAGGGTTTTGAACGTCGAGATGATTCGTGACTTTTTTTGCACTGGTACAAACATGTAGTCACGTTAACTCTTTCCAATTAATTTTGCTCCTCCAACCCCCCCCCCCTCCCTTACAAGACGTTGCATCCCCCTCTGTTTTTAATTTTTTTTGTATGTATGCCAGGAATACTATACATTTAACATTAAAGAAAATTTGTGTATTACGCCATTCATTGACGTTTTCATTTTTTTTTAAAGGTTATAAGGCTATAAGGTTATTCATTAAAATTCTCAATTAATTATCTGTATAAACAAAATTTCAACAAAAAAAATTGTACTAGCACTTTTGAGTTACTTTGTTTATTTGTTTTTTTTTTTTGTGAACTGTTGTTTATACTAGCCATCACAAAATTAGGCACTTGAGGCAGGTACAGGCACAACGTGCGTATGGCAAGTGTGGAAGAGGCTAATTTCTTCGTTAGGGGCTCCATCAACTGTTCCCAATGGTTTTCTCCAAAGTGCATAGCGAAACTAACAATCTGGGAAGAGACTCTGCAAAACGAGTCAAATTACTCACAGCTCTTATCATGAGACCTTGTGGTTATGGCCTGCACAAAGTAGATGTCGAATACCTGTAGAAACCTCGCCCTTCTAACCAACTAGCTGATATGTTCTGAATTGCGCTAAATTGAAAGAAAGAGCAACTCTGACAAGAAATGCCGAATCTTTTTAGAAAGCTGTTGTGAAGCTCTTGGAAGACATTGTTGTGCAAAGGTATTGTCGAAGGCTTTGGCTGGCCATGGGTCAGCCACCTCTTTTGAATGACAAACTTGCATTAAATGTAAAGTTGGCAGTCATCATTCAGAAGTTGGGCTTCAAGATTGGATAATTTTTTCCACAAGAAGTACAGTTTGCTGGAATGAGGTGTATTTTAAAAAATGGCTGCAGCATTGAGGAACTTGCTCTCTTCAAGTACCCAAGCCAACATGCCCCTGGTGAGATTGTGCAGGTCCTGAGTGCCTAATTTTGTGACGACTATTGTAGCTCTTGTATGACCACTTTCTATAGCTATCGATGAGTTTTGTCTCGTTAAGTAAAATAATTAATCTGTTTTCTGAATGAAAAAAAAAGAGAAAAACAACCGATTATAAATTAAGTGTATAACATTTATGTACGAAAAAGGGAACTTTTTTTTCTTGAAACCGTTGGTAAAAATTTTGTGTTTTTAATTTGATAAAAATTTACTTTTACATCATTTTTGCTGTAATAACGAAATGAGAAGAGTTTGAAAGAAGACAAATATTAAAAAACTGCATTATCTGTTTTGTTTTTGAGAATAGCGTTGAAAAATTGATAAATAGAACGCCGCGAAATTGTTTATAACAACAAAATGATGACACCAAACAAAATAAAAATAAAAAGTCCGAAGAAAAACCCCCCGCCCCCTCCAATATGAATCAGGCGAATTTTGAAACTACACTCTTTTGAAATCAAATATATTATAGCGGAGGCTAAGGTTACAGGTTTTTTCGAGTTTTCGCTCCCTTGATGAGAGTCGAAGGTTACATCCTCCAAATGATATACCCACTCAACGAGAATCTTCGCCCAATCTGTTTTCTGTCCCTCATCATTAAGGCATGGTGGCCAGAGAGGGGGGGAAACTGTGGCGTTTCCAAAGAGTGTAAATAACAGGTTGACCTTCGAAATCTCTCCAAAAATCCAAGCGATCGGGACGGCGAACAACTTTTCAAAAAGATAATCAGTTTTTTGAATGATTACCGATTGGCGATGCCCCCCCACTATTTGTACGAAACTTGTGTTCACGATTTTTTTTTCTTGTGTCGTGTTTCTCGTTCGGTGGATGTTTTTGTATTCGTTTCGTAACATTATAACGTTTTTGAAGGCCAACGAGATCGCGAATTTTTTGAAAAGGGCGAAAAATGGAGTCGCTGTATTATATGGTAGTAGACTTTTATGTTTATTGTACATAGCGGGGGGACACCATGGCGTAGTCTATGCAAGCATTATACTCTCCTTTTTCTACCAATGGAAAATAAATTATTCTAGTTATAAAAAGTGTTGTTTTTTTGTCTAACCCTTGAGTTTGTGTTGTACTTTTGACTGATCTTAGGCGAAGGAGCAATCAATTATTCATACTGTGGAATGAAGGAGAAGACTGCTGGGTACAAGTCAAAGCCGAGGGAACAGTGACTAAGGTCTTTGCCGTGATAGGGCCCATTTCCCATCACTGACTTAGGCCCCTAGAATGGGTTCAGGAATCTTCCATCGATTGGAGGATTGCTCTCTATAATTTATTCTGTACAAGGTTTACAACCCCCAGGATTTCTATCCTGGTTCTAAACCATGGTGGGCATTCACGTAAGAAGTGTTCCACCATTTATATCTCCCCACAGGAGCATTGTGTCGTATGGTGTGATTTATCATATGTAATGTTTTTCTAACTGTGTAAGGACCGGTTAACATACTACCGGTTAACATACCCAACCTTCAGGGCAATTTTCACTAAAACAGCTCTGATCTGGATCAATATGATCATGGCTTGAAAAGTAAATCAAGGCTAACTGGAATGCAGTTGGATAGTTTTGAAGTCTACTAACTGAAATAACTCACGGGAACTACAGCGAATGTAAATGTTTCGTGGTTTTTGTTCCCTCCCTCCCTCCCGTCTCATCAAAACCACCCGCCTGCTCAACTCACTACGTCGTGCCAATTGCCTACAGGCGCTTACGGGCAATATTTGGAATATTTGGTTTCCGTCGGTCCGTTGTAGTCAGGCCATGTTTCGCATGGTTTACTGGTATTTTTCTATGCTGAATCGAATGGAATGAGTCTCGGAGCAGTAATACTAGGTCAAGCTGTTCATAAGATTAATAAACCGTTGTATAATAATTTGCAGCGTTTTTCTGAAACTCTTCAACCAATGAATTTTACATGAACAATTTGTTTTCGACGAACGTAATTCTATTGTTCGCAGCAGAATTCAATTTAATATGTTTTAGTCGTTTGAACGCTCTCGTCATCCATCTGGGGCGCAGGGTGAGATGTCCTTATATATCAGATTATCATCGTAGTCGAAAAGCAACTGCAATAACTGCGCACATTATTATAACTTTTTATTATTATTATCATTCAAAAACATGTAAATTATACACAATAATAATAATAGAAGAGAATCATTGATGGAGAACAGATATGATGCCACGATTTGCACAATTTTTTGTGGTTGACGATTGATCAGGGCTAGAGCTTAACCGAACCCTTTTTTTGCAGAGTGGAGCGATTAGGTTCTGTTAACCAAGTTTAAACGGGATCTACACAGTTGGTGAAAATGGCCGGGTTAATTTTTTCAAGGTTAAGAGCCCGTTATTTTGCTTGCTATACCCCGCTATCCCTGGGACGATCTTGGAGAACTCAGGGCGTCCCTGACTGTCTCATAAGGTTGTATTTTGCGTCCTTTTTGACACTCAATATAGTGAGGAATGATATCGAGGATGAATAAAAAGGAACCTGACCCTATTTTTGGACCTCAGGTAAATAGCGAACGAAACAAAATTACTAGATCAGTTAGGTCTGGCGTTTTCATCCACAGACCAGGTGGCAAAATTGGGGTTTTCTGACTCTTGGAGGCCTGGTGAAAATTAACAGTTTTCCAACTCCTATAGAGAATGCTATACTATTCTATACCCTTAGGTTGAGGGAGAGCTTTTCGCACGTTTCACTAAAAACAGTTCTAACGGTTGTTTACACGTCTCGGAACAATTGATACCTAGCTTTCATTGCTAATTATAATTGTAAAATTGATACTTATTAATTATTATTGTTCATAAAAACTAAAGGTACGTTTTAATTAGTAGGGCACACGTTAGAAGCCAAATCGAGTCGTTGGACCGCATTTTATTAATGTAAAACTACGATTTTGATATATTTGAGCACCCTGCTTCCCTCTACCAGTTCAAGCCCTACTGAAACCACTCAGAAGCATAGCGAATAAAAGACCCGGATCAGCTGTTATGCCGAAAATTTAACGGCACAAACAGTGTTTTACTTCAATAACTAATTCTCACGATTTGTTTTCCATAATAAGCGTTGCTGCGAAAAATCGATGAGCAAAGGTACCGTATGCAGCATATCTTCGAACGCAGGGGTGATGAATGTTCTCCGATGCCTCACACCTGACATTTAGTAGATCTGATAGTTTTCAAGTTGATTGACAGAATCAGGACTTCGAAAGTCAATAGAGAAGTCCTCACTCGACTCCAAGGTGAGGCCTGACTCCACAAAATACGTACGTTTTAGTTGAACTCTAACGGTTGAGAGGAATTTCCTGCACTTTAATAATCAGCGCCATCTAGTCAGACAGTAACCTGTCGAATCTACTGACTTTCTCTAGATTACATGCTGAATTGGTGGGTTTAGCATATGAGTTAGAATTATTCACAAGGTACTAAACTAAGAAATGACATTCGGGACAACTGTGGCCAAATATTGAAGAAGTATTGAGCGATGGGGGAGAGAAGGGCCTTGAAGACCAGACGCTACAAATCTGCTTCCTTCTAGACTCGAGCTGCCTGCTGGATGTTGTTCGGACGGCGAGGAGATTGCGTTAAAATTTGTCGTCAGCGGTGATGGTGTGGAGGGGCAAAGGCAAATATTGACAGTGACTAGCGAGAAGGCCCAGGAAAGCAATCAAATTGAAGCAGCACGCAAAACTTGGGAAAATCAACTCTACAAGTTCGAGGTCTCTTGCGACAGGGTTCACACTAATATTCTGTACTGTACAAATATTCTTCAATCTACTGCTCTTAGAGTCGTTAAGAATGTACCTTTTTACTCTTGAAATGGTAACGAACAGGGACAATGATGCAGAAAAAAAAGTGGTTCAGTTGTAATAGTATCTCGTAATGAAATAAAAATTACGTTACATGTAACTCACTGCTTCGAGCCTTTCGACTACCAGAAGTCTATTTCAATGTGAAGGAATCAGTTCTATGAGATCAACTGCCTATGTATAGACATTCGGATAAGTGTTAATCAGCCACTGAAAGATCGATGTCAAACGTATAGCTCAAAATGAACAATGAAAACTCAGTTTCACTTGTTCACTACGCGCTACTGCATTATTTGAATTCTACCATGTGAGAAATAACTTTACTGAGGAGCATTTGCCAACGTAGCCACCTTCTAAATCTTGCCAAGCCTTTCAAAACGAAATATCACTATTCTTGGTGTGAGGGAATTCAAGTGAAATTCCAATTTCCATGAAACCATGAAAACTTTCGCACCATGAAACCTGTCTGGGTAACAGAACTCGTATCACCATACCTCATTGCTTCAGCAGAAGCTTCACTTGCAACGCTCTTAGTAAGGTATTGTGCGACACTTCTTATGAAATGAGAATGCCAATTATCAAAGGATTATTTTACGACCATTTGTTGATTGTTCACCGGGTTTCGAAACTGAGTCAAGAGTTCATTCTTGTCTCGTTTTTATAGCTCATATTTAACGGCACTTGAAGTCGTAAGGCTGCTATTGAAAGCTACTGTTATTCATAATGAAGAGTCATCTGCTCTAACAAGAAAGCTGTTTAGTAGTCCAAGCTTACTATTGAAATGACGGTAAGACGATGCTCATTTTTCAGTTGGGATCGTTCTCTCTCTCTCTCTCTCTCTCACACACACACACACACACAGGTCTGTTTCTTTATTTGGTGACTGTACCTAAACCCTCGACGAGGATTATATCAGTCATAGAAGTTGCGGTTTCGCTAATATGCAAGAGGCCGGCCCCTGCAGCATCCACCGAACTCAGACCTGTGGAGGTACGGCAGGTATTTGGTCTTAGCCAGTCTCACCGTAGAGAGCTGTTGCCCGTGTGTTACCGCGCGGAGGTTGACCACCTGAGGAATCCCGTACCATCTGGGAGTATTTCATAATCTGGTTTCCTACCTGATCTTACTTTTTACTTGGGTGGCAAGTTTCAAAAGGACAGATCAACTATAACCACGTTTCTTAGCCATCACCTTCTTTGCGAACTTTGCAAAATGGTCATAGGCTTCCCTTTGTAGCAGTCAATGCTGCTAAGTTCGTTTGCCCTACCAACAACCGTCGCTCACTGTTGTAGAAACTACAGTGGAGCAGCACATGGTTTCTTGTTTCCTCCGCACTGGAGGCACAAGACGTGCATAATGGAGAGTCTTTCAGGGAAAAGAAGCGGAGCCGCGCATTGGAAGTCACCATGTCCCGTGAGGAACTGGCTCGTCCAGTGGTCTGGCTCAGCCCATTTTCTAGAAAGACGTTCACGGATGTTGGGGAAGAACTCATACGTATCACGTCCCTTTGACGAGATTCCCATCTCGCTTGCCATTTCTCTAGAGCCCATTCGTCGATGGCAGCAAGTTTCTGTTCTGTGGTGAGATCCGCACGAGTTCAGCCCAAAGCGGGAAGCTCGTTTCACTCTCCACTTGTCAATCATGCACTCGACAGCCAAATCAACTGGTAACTGACCAGTGATCACCTGGAGTGCTTCCGTTGATACAGTCTTGTAGGCCTTGGTGATCCACAGGAGCGCAGCTCTCTGGGATTGGGCCAATACTCTCTTTGATTGACTGTTAGTTTGCTACCCCAGACAGCAGGGCGGTAGCCAATCACACCTAAATAGATGGCCTTATACATGAGGATGGTGTCGTGGTAACACACACCCCAAGTGGCCTTGCTAATGGCACGCAGTGAGGCAAACCTTGCAATGGTAGTGCCTTTAAGGGACTGGAGGTGTTGGTTGAAACCCCACCTCTCACCTATATTCACTCCTAAATACTTGACGTGCTTTTCAAGAAGGAGCCTGTGGCCGCCAAAGCGTATTGTGGGTGGATTATTCACTTTCCCCTTCAAGAGGATTAGCTGGGTTCCCCCCCCAGCCCCCTGCATCTTGACATGCTCGCACCATTGGTTGACAGTGCGGAGCACATGGTGAGTTTTTTCTTCAATTTGGCGGACTGACTCTGCAAAGATCAGCACAGTCAAGTCATCCACATGGGCGTACGGCTCGCAGTCAGTCTCCATGAGTTTCCTGAGTAGACCTTCGAAGAAGGCATTCCAGAGTGCTGGTCCTAGGACTGAGCCCTGTGGGCACCCCTTCTCAATCTTTCTCCGGACGGAGACATGCCTACTTTCGATCATGTAGCAGTTCTGTCTGTCAGGTAACTTCTGACGAGTGAGTACAGGTTGCGGGGATTCCCTATCTTTAAGCTCATTAAGGAGCGCTGGCCACCAAGGTTGTCAAACGCTCCTCTGATGTCAATCAGAACTGCTACGACGTACTTAGCCGGTGCCAGCAGAAACACGCCGAATCTCGACAATGACATCCTGCGTGGACCTTCCTTTGGTACACCCGTATTGCCTGCCTGTGAGGTTGCGGCCAAAGACTCCTTCGAGGACTGCAACATCAAGATTTCTAGTGTTTTGCCTAATATGGAAAGAAGGCTGAGTGGTCTCCATGATCGCGGGTCTGACTGATTGCGGTCGCCTCCCTTTTAGTGACAACACGCGCAGACTTCCACTGAGTGAGGAACTGTCCGACCTGCAGACAGTCATTAAATAAATTAAGGAGACCGCTGGAGATTGTCCGCTCAGCCTTCCTTAGCATATATTGCTTTCTATTTTGTCTGGCCGGGATTTGTTGGGCTTTAAGGTCGCAAGGGCCCTGCCGAGAGTCGCCTGTTGTCCACAATGGGATGTCGGGCTCGTTCGGAGGGTCCATGATCAGCTCCTTGCTGTCCTCTGGGCTTCAGTGTCTCGAGCTACTTGGTCATCTGGGAACGCCTTCTCAGGAGGGTTTCCAGTGAGCTCGATGCTGCAGGCCCAGCCTGACTCATTTTGCATCGCAGCTAAGACTTGCTCTACGTTTGCTTTTCCTATGGAGGACTTGTAGTGTCTGCCCCAGGGGTTCTCAGAGCTCTCGCTTCCACAAAATTTCGCCAGCCTTGCCGTTTGGCTCGTTTGATGGCGCGGTGGAAGGCCTTCTTCTCTTGGATGAAGGCAGTTCGGAGTGTTGCTCTGGCATCAGGGTCTGAGTGTTTTGGTACATCCTTCTGGCTCTATTTGCACTTTGCTTGAGGGGATTAAGTTCCTCAGTCCACCATGGGACTTTGATCGCCCTGTGCTTCTGTTGGCCAAGTACAGAGAGCCCAGCAGAGTGCAGTGCTGTGGTAAATGTGTCCACTTTGCTGTCCACCTCTTCAGGTGTGGATGCTTGCGCTATTACGTCGCTGTCTCCGCCACCCAGTTCACCTTCCAGTACCCTACAGAATTGTCGCCAGTCAGCATTTTTTTGTGCGGAATCGCTTTTCACGCATGTCTTTGCAGAGGATGTTGTCATCCGTGATGGCAAAAGTCAATAACCATGTGATCGCTCTGCGTTGCACCTGGTACGACTCGCCAACCTTGCAATTTGAGTAGCAGGGTGTGAGACACGGCTGTGACGTCTATACACGACCTTCCTCCTGGACCATCGCCATAGGTCGCCTCCCAGTCATGGGGTCGTTGGCAACAACCAAGTTGTACCTGGTGAGCAGCTCTATATACGCCTCGCCCGCCCTGTCCAGGGTTGGGGATCCCACAATGGTGCTCTGGCGTTCGCATCAGCACAGACTAGGCGGGGTCGTCCTGATAGGCCTGCTAGAGCCCGCTCGAGTGGTTCAAGGCTGTTGGCAACTGGTGCGCCAAATTGCCTGTAAATGATATTACAACCAGCTCAAAGCCACCGGCTCGTATGAGCACAGCGGCCAGTGCTGGCTGTTCAGGTGGGTGAGTGCGAGCATGTCAATGGACGGGTCGGTGCAGGCTACTGCTGCCTTGGCTCCCGTTCTTGCTCCAGTCACCACTCGTGCCTGCGATCCCAGACCAAGGGTTTTGGATCCTATGTATGGTTCCTGTATGGCGAGGACACTGCAGCGTTTCTTGAGTGCATTTTGCAGCAACTCAGCCATAACTGGGCAACTCTTATTTGTGTTGTGCTGAAGGATTCGAACTGTTTTTGACCTATTCACAATCTACTCGTGACTACTCGAGGGCAATCGCTCGCTGACGAATTGTACAGCGTGCGGCTCGTGTAGGGTGTGAGACATGGTGGGTTGTGCGTTCGGCGCAATTGGCACACCAGGAGGGGCATCACGCTTGCATTCGCTACTCAGATGTGGCAAGGCGCACCAGGCGCACACAACAGGTCTTGTGCAGGCCACTGCCAGGTGGCCATAGCGCTGGCATTTGTAGCACTGAGTGGGGGCTTTGTACTTTCGTATGGCGCACCGCTGCGAGGCTATTTGGAGTGCCTTGCCCTCTAGTTTTTTGTATAGGCTGGGTGATACCTCAATCACCCAATCCTTCTGCCTTCCACGCTGTTTGGTGAAGAGGGCCTGACATCCTGCGGCTGCAAGCCTAACGCAGGGTTGTGCTCAACAACTTGTTGGGCCAAGTCCTCTTTTGAAGATCAGTCCGCACGTCGCACAATAGCAGGCGTGGGAAACGTCCCAGAGGGCTGACGCTTGGAGCTTCAACTCCTTTTTTGTTGAAATGTGGCTCGTGAGCGCCTTGGCCATTTCTGGCGTTTCCGTCGTCAATGACGGCGCCACCTCCTACTGCGGTGCGGATGTCTAGCACTCGGACGCTTAGAGCTTGGAGGTCCGTAGCAGGACACCCCGCATCAGTGCTTCCATTGTATCAGGGTTGGAGGGACCAGCCTCTCCTTCCTTACATGTATGCCTAACCACTACCACGTTTTGTCGTGGGTTTTTAGGGGGGAGTTTGGCAAGCGGTGGAGGCTTTTTATTTTTGTTTTTATTTTTATTTTTGCCCTTGTTTTTGGGCGGAGGCATAGGCGGGGCGCTGCCCTCGGCCTGCACTTCCTGCTTAGTTGGGGCCTGTTTCTGCTTCCCTCTGCGCTTCCTGGCCCTGGCAGGCTGCCATTCCGCCTCAGCTCCATGAGGGGGGGAGGAAGGCGCAGTAGCGGCTACTACCGCATATGAGGGCCTGGGGTACTACCCTGGCTCGTTGTTGCTCCTCGAGTTTGGGGGCTGGTGGCACTGGCTGCTGGAGCAGTGCCCTACGCAGCTCTTCCTCACGACAGCCGCCACAGTTTCCTGCAGGGGAGTGGCAGGGGGCGATGTCGTTGGGGCATTAGCTTATAGCCAGCTTCGAAATTTCGAAGAGGCAACTAGTGATGAGGTCCCGCATAGGTCCTGTCGCGTTGACCCTCATCCGTGCCATCTGGCTGTGGATGATTTGGACATATGCGCAAATTTGCTCCATGTCCGACAGATTAGGGTCAACGGCGTGTCGTGTGCTTGTAGTAGCCGGGTTGCCCGGGCTACTAGGGGAGAAGGGGAGATGAACGCGGTTTGCCCGGTTCTTTCCGCCCTTGTTTGTTTGGACGACGAGTAGATTGCTCATCGTCCGAAGAGGGGAGGGGTCGAGCTTGGCGAGCCCGAGGAAGAAGAGGCGCAGGTGGCGTTTTTATTACCTGCAATTGTGTTATTTGACTTAGTCATGTTTTTACTAATTTTGAGGGAGATTAAAAAGCAGACTGATGTAGTGTACCCTTGTGAGTTCATTTGTTGTGTGTTTGTGGTATGAGCGAGAGGTGCTCGAAGCAGAGTCCTGGAAGCTCCCCCTGAGGCATATTGATTCTAGCCCTTTTGCTGGTCCATTGAGGGTCAAAGTGTGGCCCCCACATGCGCCGCAGCTGCCAGTCTAGCCACCCACCGGGACTCAGACGCACAAGGGATTTTTTGGCTGCTGTTCAGAGTCAGCCCTCGGCCACTGGTGATGTTGTGAGTGGGACACACGCTATGAGGCGCCCCAGGAACGCTCGAACCTCGTTTTCCCCCCTCCTCATTCTGAGGCCGCACCTATATAGGGGATCGCTCGTAGTTGTTAGTGAGCTACTTCCAGGACTGTCTTTCGATTATTATGAGTGTTTAAGTCAATATGTTCTGCCACGCAAGCCGTTGCAGTGTATTTTGTATCTGGAATATGTTGTGTGTGTCAGTGTCGTGAGCTTTAAGCCCCTTTAAGGCCGGATTTAACGACCACGCAGAGGATAATGGCAGGAGAATTCTCTCCCCCTTCCTGCGGGGGTGTGTACTGCGATCCCAGCTAAGGTAGGGGGTTCCCAGTGTCATGTATGTGAATGAAGTGTAAGTTGTGTCCCTTTTAGTTCGGCTTATACGAACACGCAGGGAGTACGGCAGTGGAATTCTGGACCCCCAACTGCAGGGTGAGCACAGTGTGGCGACAGAGTACACTGTGACGCCCAGCCACAGTTAAGCCTCGTTGGATGTAATCCTGCGGGGACCTCGTAGAGTGAGGTTGTCTTTCAAGCTGGGCCCACCCGGCTTTCCCTTTTAGTCGGCTCATACGACACGCAGGGAATACGTCAGCGGTATTCTGGACCCCCGACTGCAGGGTGAACACACACACACACACACACACACACACACACACACACACACACACACACACACAAAGGCCTGTTTCCTTATTTGATGACGGTTCTTAAACCCTCGACGAGGATTATATAGTCATGGAAGTTGTGGTTTCGCTAATATGCATATTAGGTCTTGCAGGTCAACCGAACTCAGACCTGCGGAGGTACGGAAGGTTTTTGGTCGGTTGCCAGTCTCCCGGTAGAGAGCTGTTGCCCGTGTTTTACTGCGCGGAGATGACCACCTGAGGAATCCCGTACCGTCTGGGAGGAGTTCTTAATCTGGTTTCCCACCTGATCTAACTATTTACTTGAGTGGCAAGTTCCAAAAGGACAGATCAACTATGACCACGTTTCTTTCCATCACCTTCTTCGCAAACTCTTCAAAATGGTTATAGGCTTGCTTTGAAGCAGTCAGGCAGTCAGCTGCTTCGTTTGCACTCCCAACAACCGTCGTTCACTGTTGTAGAAACTACAGCGGAACAGCAGCTGGATTCTTGTTTCCTCCGCACTGGAGGCGCAAGACGTGCATGATGGAGAGTCTTTGAGGGAAAAGAAGTGGAGCCGCGCATTGAAGTCACCATGTCCCGTGAGGAACTGGCTCAACCCATTTTTTAGAAAGACGTTCACGGATGTTGGGGAACTCATACGTGTCACGACCCTTTGAAGAGGATTCTCATCTCGCTTGCCATTTCTCCTACGCCCAGTCGTCGAAAGCGACAAGTTTCTGTTCTGGACGGAGACATGCCTGCTTCGATCTTAGCAGTTCTGACAGTCAGGTAACTTCTGAGGAGCGAGTACAGGTTGCGGGGGGTCCCCCTATCTCTAAGATCATTAAGGTGCGCTGGACACCAAAGGTTGTCAAACGCTCCCCTGATGTCAATCAGAACTGCTACGACGTACTTAGCCGGTGCCAGCAGGGAAACACGCCGAATTTCGACAATCACATGCTGCATGAACCTTCCTTTAGTACACCCGTATTGCCTGCCTGTGAGGATGCGGCCGAAAACTCCTTCAAGGGACTGCAACATCAAGATTTCTAATGTTTTGCCTAATACGGAAAGAAGGCTGAGCAGTTTCCATGATCACGGGACTGACTGACTGCGGACGCCTCCCTTTTGAAGAGTGACAACACGTGCAGACTTCCACTGAGTGGGGAACTGTCCGACCTGCAGACGGTCATTAAGTAAATTAAGTAGGTCATTAAAGATTGTCCGCTCAGCCTTCCTTAGCATATTGCTTTCTATTCCATCTAGCCCAGGAGATTTGTTGGGCATTAAGGTCGCAAGGGCCCTGCTGAGGTCGCCTGTTGTCCACAATGGGATGTTGGGCTCGTTCAGGGGGTCCATGATCAGCTCTGGACTTCAGTATCTTGAGCTACTTGGTCGTCAGGGAACGCCTTCTCAAAAGAGGGGTTCCAGTGAACTTTCGCTGCTGTTGGCCCAGCTTGACTCATTTGGCATCGCAGCTAAGACCTGCTCTACGTTTGCATTTCCTATGGAGGACTTGTAATGTCTGCCCCAAGGGGTTATCAGAGCTCTCCGCTTCCACAAAAGTTCGCCAGCCTTGTCATTTGGCTCGTTTGATGGCGGGATGGAAGGCCCTCTTATCTTGGATGACGGCAGTTCAGAGCGTGGCTCTAGCATCAGGGTCACGAGTGTGTTGGTACATCCTTCTGACTCTATTTACACTTTGCTTGAGGGGATTAGGTTTGGCTTTAGGGGATGGGACTTTGATCGCCCTGTGCTGCTGTTGCCCTAGTAGAGTGCAGTGCTGGGGTAAATATGTCCACTTTGTGGTCCACCTCCAAGGTCGGGGATCCCCACAATGATGATCTGGCGTGAAGCGACCTAGGAGGACTGATGCTTGTAGCTTCAACTCCTTCTTGGTGGAAATATGGATAGCAAGCGCCTTGGCCATTTCTGGAGTTTCCATCACGATGACGGCGCCCCCTCTCACTGCAGTGCAGATGTCAAGCACTCGGACACAGCATCCACTGTATGCGTTGTCACTGTGGTAGCACAGCTGCGTTATCACGCGGAGGTATGACCCTGCTAAATTTGTACTGATTTAATTGTTTTATTGAGTGGCAAGTTTCAAAGGGGCAGATCTCCTGTAGCCACATTTTTTGTCATACCCTTTTCGCATACTGTGCAAAATGATTATAAGCTGGCTTAGTAGCAGTCAAAAGCTGGAAGGTTTGGCTGCTCTTCCAGCAACCGTCGCACATTGTGGAGCAGCACCTCGTTTCTTGTTTCCTCAGTTCAGTGGAGGCTCAAGACGTGCAGGAAAGAAAAGAGAGAAAAGAAATGGAGCCATCCGTGTCGCGTCCCTTTGACGAAGATTCCCACCTCGCCCGCCATTCATCAAGCGCAGCAAGTTTTCGTTCACTGGAGAAGTCATACTGAATTGAACAAAAAAGGATTTTCAAAATCGGTGGAGGAAGCAATGAAGAAGCAATTGAATTACCATTATTTCAAGTAAACTGAAATATCTTCCTGCATACACATTTCTTGTAATAGCATCTCCCCATAAAATTCTGTAATATTTGTTTATAAATCCTTAACATCTAGGAAGTACTTCCTACATGATGGTATGAAAAGTGAAGGTATTTAGAAATTCATTTCCAGGTTCTATGCATGAGCATTGTTGTTCTCGCTTTATACTTCTTGGGGTCCAATTCATTGCAATTCAGTCTGCAGGATGGCTCGGTTAAGATTCTTCGTTCGACGTACCTTTGGAAAACAGTAAGTGTCCAGTCGTAGTGGTGTTATGTAAAACTCGCATAGTACCGTAACAGAATTTGCGGATTCTCTGTCTATATCTAGTGTGGTCTCTGGTTAGCATCT
This sequence comes from Pachypeltis micranthus, assembly GCA_020466155.1. Classification (NCBI taxonomy): domain Eukaryota; kingdom Metazoa; phylum Arthropoda; class Insecta; order Hemiptera; family Miridae; genus Pachypeltis; species Pachypeltis micranthus. Next base: position 50,154,678 of record CM035770.1, on the reverse strand, counting down.
TCTAGAGGATATTCTCAATTTACTGCACGAGTCAACAGATCTCTGCTTAAATCTTGCCCTTCAAACTTTTTTCAGCAGTCAGCTCATTCTAAAGATTTGACGCTATAAAATTCCTTCACTTTCTGTTTGCTTGACCATTGGATTACGCCCAACATAAAAGTTGTTTCTCCCGTTTGTTGATCTTCGCTCGATTATACAATGCACTCAAATTTTTTGCACTGTAATATCTTCTTCAAATTGTTTGTTACATCAGTACGTTGCTATCACAAGTTGACAAAGTGCATTTGGGTGGCAGGTGTAATGGAAGGAAGAACAGCCAACGTAGTATAGGAGCAAATGAGAACTGGTTCTGTTTTCGTGCGTCGTGCTGATACTGCTGGGGCACTCGGCGGATCTTATCGCTGCGGACGTTCCAGAGTGGATTGGAAAGCCCAAGAGTAATGGAAATTACTTAATAAATAGTTCAGTTAATTATACAGAAAGTTGAACTCGTGGTAACTGATGTGTTGAAATTGACAGAGCATTTTCATGCACAGATTACACTAATTCATCTACTTCGTTAAAGAGTAGTGAGACGTCAGCCACAGACAGTATGCAGTTGTTACTACTAATCCACTATATTGGAATTCCTGGGCGTACAAACACTGTGTGCTTTTCCAGGTGTTTTCTGTCCAATATAGCAGTCTCTATATTTTACTTCAAGTATTAATCAATATAACGGTGTAACTTGAATTTAGCGGAGACATATCTCGTATTAATTTCGTATTGTTGTCGACTGTGTGTCAGCATATGGCGCTTAGGGTATCACTCCTGACAAGGTTGGCATTTATTTCCTGTTTTTTTCGTAGGTATTTCCCCTTTTAAGAATTGTATTAAACAAAACTTCTATGCATTATAAAAATTTATTTGATTAACATTTATCAGATGAAACCGAGGAGCCAACAATGTAACGGTTTGTGCGTGAGGAGCACCGACGTCCCACGCATGTGGGGACTCCATGGCATTGAGTGGGAAGAGGTTTCGTGGAAAAACGGCACGTGGTCTTGCGCCAAAGTTTGTCCGGAGATGGAGCCAATCATACGAAATCAGCTGGAAATTCAACTGGGCGTGGCAAATGATGAATATTGATGATTGAGGTGCGACTGAAAACGTTTTGCATGAAGTTTACGTTTTAACGTAACGTTTGTGTTCCCAATAAAATCTATTGACTATTCCATGAAGAGTAGACATTTTTTTATTCTGAGTGTGACCCAATCTTCAACACGATATTTGACTTTCTGTCTAGCATTCCAGCTGAAACCCATTAGACACTCCTGGTCTGGTGGTGCTCCAAAGCAGGCACCTGTTAAATAAAACGTAACGCAGGAGGCTGACCTCGTCTGCGCTATAGCAGACGTTCTTCACGCAGTTTGCACGCTCATTCCATGGCTATATAAATCAGCTTGAATAGTTTCATGGGGCATTTTCGCTTGCTGTTTTCTTCGGCCGGTTGAGTTAAGGTTAGACATTCCCCTTATCCACGTGGTCTTCTGTCCATATTACTGCCCCCCGCTGCTCACCCTGATTGGGTCATGAACCCCTTATTTAAGCTCAGAACTCGTTTACTAAGCTGGCTTAGTAGCAGTCAAAGAGGGCTTGGTTGGCTTCTCTTCCAACAACCGTCGCTCATTGGTTCCTGCGCAAGACGTGCAGAATGGAAAGTCTTTGAGTGAAAAGAAATGAAGTCGCCATGTACTACAAGGAACTGACCCGTCCAATGGTCTGACTCAATCCACTATCTCCCAAGACGTTCACGGATGTGGCTAAAAAAGTCATTTTGTGTCAAGTCCTTTTGACGAGGATTCACTTGCCACTTATCTTATGCCCATTCATCTAGCGTGGCAAATCGAGCGTCGAGCAGCCGAGAATGTGGGAAGCTCTTTTTCACTCTCCACTCGTGAACCATGCTCTCAATCGCCTAGTCAATGGGAACTGGCCAGTGATCACTTGAGGCGCTTGAGTGGATACTGTCTTGTAGGCCTTGGTGATAAACAGAAGCGTAGCTCTCTGGGATTGAGGAAGAACTGTCCTTCATCCGACTGAATTTGTTACTCCAGACCACGGGTCAGTAGCTATGACGCCTAAGTAAGTGCCTAGCTAACTGCTCACCATGACATTATGGATGTAGTGCCTTTAAGGCATTTTTACCTCTTTTGGTTTATTATTCATTCTGAATAATAACCCTGTTTTCGGCCACGAAAAATTTTTTACAACCCCCCCTCAAAATTTGATACTTTACGTTTCAAGACATGGAGATTCCAAATTTGCAATGTCCGTCCGCCGTCCCCCGTCCGCCGTCCCCCGTCCGCCGTCCCCCGTCCGCCGTCCCCCGTCCGCCGTCCGAGCCGTTTTGTGCCTTTAGCGTGGTCTAAAAAATTCGTTCTTTCGCCCAAAAATCCGATTTGGTATCTAGTTGTGCCCGCCATCTCGGCAATCCGATCGGACGAAGCCCGTGGTTGTAATAGGCAAAAAACGGTTAAAAAAATTAACGAAACGCAGTACAACACGCGGGAGCTACAGCGTTTCGTCGTTTGAACTCCCTCCCGCCCCACCCGTCTCATTAAAAAAGCAGCGCGCCTCCCGTTCCCTTCCCTCCCAACACTCAACTCCCCCCGGGTTCGCTTCGAGCGCCCCCGTTCCAATTTCCCCGACGTTTTGGTTTTAATACGATTCAATTTTTTTTAGATTCTTTCGTTTCATTCTCATTTTGTTTTTTTTTCATAGATTTTTGGTTAAATTTTGATATTAGTATTTAGCGTGCATGTTTTCATATTAAAATTCAGTTTTTTTCTAGATACTTTCGTTTTTTTTTTGTTTATTTTAATATTACGATTCAGTTCTTTTCGACCTTTTTTTGGGTTTCATTATGATATTTTTCGATGCTGAATCGAACAGAATGGGTCTCGGAGCATTAATGCTAGCTGATTATCCGAATAATAAACTGTTGTGTAATAATTTGCAGGGTTTTTTCTTTGTTTGTTTTAACTGGGCTTGGGATCCACGAACCCTGAAAGCTCACTTGTAGACCGATGTTCGTGTTCAACTGGCCCATTTCGTTCAGACGATAACAAACAGAAATGCAGTCATGATCTTAACATCACACTGGGACAGGGAGATGAGATAATTAACCCTCTTTCCTTATGGGACTTTACTTGTTTCTTGAGGACTGGCCCACCGTGCCCCAATCATCATTCAACCTGCTGTTTCCTGTAGTTAGTGAATACTCGTATATCCACTTTTGGTTGGCAACCGATTGGACGTGCAATGGCAGCTTCTTCGATGTTGGTTCGGGTTGACATGGTGTTTTCTGGAGGATTTGTCCCTTCCACTCCCACCCACAAGTGTTACTCAAAAGTCGAGCGAAGCCTCATTTCAATCAGAATAAATCTTATTTATTATTACCGTTGTGTAAATGACGAAGTATTCAGTTGTAGCATTGTGTAGGTAATGATAATCATTTCGTGAGCGGCGACTCGAAGGAACTATTACCGTTGACAAGGACCCTTCGGATCTTACATGGTAATTTACCAGTAGCTCAGGACGAAAAGGAAATGGAAGAAGAAGTGGAACGTCAATTACCCCGAAGAATTTATTTGACGTCAACGGTTTACCTTTGAGAGATGGCGTGCCTCGTTTCTCACCGGTGATTGAAGGAGTCTCTGCAATTGGGTAAGGAGATGTACGTGCGCAGCACTGGAGGTTTGAGACAGGTCTTTTGTCTGATGAGTTATTTGGAGACGGCAGAAGCGAGACGGGCTTTCAAGAAGAGTAATTTAAATATTGAGGCGCCTCGAAATTTTGAAGCAGTCTTCTGTGGAAAATAAAGTTGACTTGAATCGTGCACCCTTAGGAAAACAGGACAACTAATAGCCGAGCACATCGGAATTCTCAACAAGAGCTCGCCCGCGTACGGTCACAATGGTTTGCCGAAACGTGTTTCCCTCCTCCACTGGTGCAGAGGGATTCTAAGGGGAAAGATATCAGGCCCATACAATTATGTGTAAAGCAGGATCACACTGTGAAGAAATGGGAGCCGCACTAAAATACGAGTCAATTGGAGAGGCCCAATGAGCTGGCGTGGTTAACTTTTGAAGAATTTGAGTAAAATTTCCGAAACTGGACTCTCAACTGATAGTACGAGGGTTTATGTATTGTTTATTAATCAAACGAATGGATCACGACAGTTATAAAATTTAATGGTGGCCTAAACAGTTGACATTTGATGAACGAGACTCGTTTCGAGATAAAAACACGATACATACGATCGTATGGCATAATAGCTGTATGCCACCCCATACAGCCTTCTCTTTTCTCTCAAAATCTCATCTTTCTCATCACGATTTTAATGATAATTTTCCCTAGCCTTCGATCGAGTGTAACACGTACTTTTGCTGGCAATACTGTAGTCAGTAGGAGTTTCAAGTAAAATGTTGCAATGGCTTGGCTCGCATCTGAATTTAAGGACTCTGAACGGAAGGACACTAAGTGATCACTTAACAACAAGCTGTGTCTTAGAGGAGGGGGTCCCCCAGGGCTCCGTGCTGTCAGCTAGCTGACAGCTGCCTCTTTACGCAGTGCGGTATACGGTATATGCGGATGACCTACAGATAACACACACGCTCGACATGAATAGCGAGCAATGTGATCTGATGCATAAACCCCTGAATTCTTCAGTACGGTCCGTTTATCGTCTCAAAATGGATCAGCACTTAAAGCCATACTTTCTGAGGTTGGGCTGGTTGAAGGTAAAGAAAAGAGTCAAGCTCGCCTCTGCGACCATGCTATTTAGGATTCTGAAGTACGGAAACCGTAGATACCTCTGTGATCAGTTTGTTATGCTGGGTTAAGGTTACGAGTACGCGAAGCGCGCTTATGCAGGTTCCAATACACAGGTCAGCATTGTACGGTCGAAGGTCTTCGGATTACAGCGACTCATGTACATATATAACGAACACCAAGCGGTCTTTAAATTTAAATGTAAATAGTTGTAGGAATAAAATGGTCAAGGAAATAACAAAAGTGAGAAGTTATTTATATGATTGTAAACTGTAGATGCAAAACTGTAGTGGATGAGGACGTGCAACAGTATCAGTTGAAGGCTTCGTTATCATGTTAGAAGATTATTTTTTATTTTATTCGATACTTTTCTTGACAACCAAAATCCATATTTGTCGTATTGTTAAAGATCCTGGAAACAGGGAACAGAGCCCTATTGGTTCCCAGGTGGTTAAATAAATCCTTCAGTCAGTTAGTAAGGCGCTCTCTCTCCCCCTCGTATTATTACTACTGCGATTCCCTAAATCATTATGGGGAGACTTATGGTGGGAGGGGGAATCGAAAATAACTCACATGCATATTGAGTTGACATCAATATATAATTTCCAGCATTTACGTTAAAGTTAAACCCAAATTCTTAGCCACAAACGTTTTTAACTAAATCGAGGCTATGTGAGAAGTGTCATCACTTGGGCCCGAATTTGACGCAATTTTCCTCTCCCAAAGGCTAAAGCTCCGCGCAGGCTAATGAATATGTCAATCTCTGTCAGGGGCTTTTTGCAAATTGTCGAGTGAAGGGTGTCAATGCCGTTTAGCGACCAGGGGGTGGGCGAATGATGACCTTCGATAGACGCTGCAACTCCCTTACGAATGCCCCTCGTCAAAAGAGCGGCATTTCGTCTATGACTTTTTGTGTGTCAAGTTTCCCTTTCGAAGCAGACGCCTGCCTATTGTTACCTCAATCCTCCTGTCAGACGAACGTATTAATCGCCGAATTACGATACGTTCGAAGAAATCTAATGCGCTGCTTGACGGAATTAATTGATCCCTCGCAACGCGTTAAGTTAGGAAGGTTACGCATGTTTTGAGTTCGGAATCGACTGACGAAACTGGCATTTACGCCGGTCATTAGGGTCAAATAATTGTCATCCAGCTCTCAGTTGAAGTCATGAATTCAGTAGATGTGGGACTTTCGAAACATCAAGCGTTCTAGGTTTCTTTTAACGTCTCCATTTCTCAGTCCTCGCAAATCTGCAAAGGGCAAATAAAATACGTGGTGAGACGCATAATACAACTGCTCTGCGCTTTATATACATGAGCTGTATATAGAACGCAAAGAATTCTTACACGAGGGCAGCCGACAGAATTCAAGATGAAATTGAACCATTAACGACAGAGCAAGTAAAAAATACAACAACGATTGAGATCAATACAAAGAAAGCAGCAGGCCAAGTTCCAGCCCAAACATCTCGACACCAGCTGGAACTGGGTTTAGACAAGAACAGTTGTGACGTCCCCCAGCCCAGTACGTCTCCTGCGTTTGATATGTGTCTGTATGACTGCCTAGGGGACTCAGGCAGTGGAATCCACCTCCTTCCCTACTTCTTTGATGTAGGTGGAGGAGGTTGCTGAACCCATTTACAAAAGAGGTCTCCCCATAATGATGCCTTCCAGCGAGTTTTGTGAAATCCGCGCAAGTGAGAGGCAAAGTGAACGTTTTTTTTTGTTCCCCTAGGCTGACTATATCCTGGCCTAAGTTCAGGATGGAGCCATAGCACCTACCTGGGAGGATTTGTACCTTTCTATAGGATGAGCCAGATGCTACTACCCATCTGGCTCATCATCCTCGACCCTTTTCTAATGGAACATGGTCCGGAGAAAGCCATCCATAACCTCCCCCCCCCTATCTTCGCTATCGAGCATTTTATCGACGACCATAGATGGCTGGAGCTCCCCCACTACACAAATGGCGTTGGCACAGTTTTTTAATCTCTTCGTAGAACTCCTAATTCAGAGCCAAAATATCCATTTGGCCTCTTGTGTGCATCCTCATAAGACATAGTGACTACAGCGTTCCTCTTGCTCCACCATTTGAGAAGTTCACCAGTAAGCCATCATCGCCTCAGCGTGCTCCTCCCTAACCTCTGCAGGTGATCCCACCACACCTCTTTGGCCAGCTTTCACCATGAAGATGAGAAGCTTCTGGTCAAGGCCCTTCACATTGAATCGAGACATCAGCTCTGCTCGAGGTACAGCTCTCAAGTTCATCTTGGTGGCTCTTAATCCCCTAGATGACATGCCAGTCACGCATATGTTGGCGAATGATACGTCGTACATTGGCGTCTGTCCAGTGTTCAGGAGAACCAGATTCAGCCTTGCAGCCATCCCAATGGTGAGCAGGGCACGCTGATCAGTTTCCGGCATCCTCCATTGTTTTCGTACAGGCGTTAAAGTCGCCCCTGGTGCTGCCAGAATGCTTTCTCCAGCTCCTCGAGCTTGAGCAGAAGGCACCAATGGCTTGTGAAAGTGTATTGGCTGGGTGTCTGCAAGTTGAAGTGCCTGCATTTGGTGTATTGTCTGCAACATTTCCTTGCGTCATAATCCCCCAGATAAGAGGAAGAAACTCTTTGTAATACGATAATGTTTAAAAAGAACGACCTGGAGTATAAAAGTTTATGCCAATTAGCCGTTAGCTATCAGCAACAAGGTGGAAACATTTCAGGAAAGTCGTGTCATTCATAAGACCAATGGTTTCTCTGGTCTTGTGTGTGCCGCTGTCCCTTCGAATTCCTGCTTATAAATGACAATGAAACGGTATCATTAAACGCATCGACGTTCCGTAGAGGGGTTGCGGAGACAGAGAGGACGACCTCACTTCGGGAAAACCCCCACAAGAGCTCCTTACGCTCCCTCGGCGCCATTCTTTGAGTTTCTGGTACTCCGGTGCCTTCCGCTCTCACTCGAGTTCGTCAGTCCGGCCGATTACGTTCGTTCCCTTTCGGTGACAGTGCATTCTGAATCGGCACATATTTTTTTATCTACTACCCTCCGCCGTGCAAGGGAGGACCACCGGGACCACCGATTTTCAAAGACGCTCTGATACGTACGTGAGTACTTAGCTCTGTAATTATTTAAACAATTAATTTTATTGATATATGTACTGCATTAATACTTCTGTCAAAGCCCTGAAATAGAGAACTTTCTGTAATATAAAGAAAAAACCCAAACCGACATTAAAAGGGTAATGTAACAAAAAACTTGACATTTATCAATACACTTTTCGAATTATGCAATTTTCAATTTCAACTGAAAATAAACATAATGCTGATTTTTTTGTTTCATTTTTCGAATTTTATTTTAATGTAAATATTTCAAGTTTATTTTCATGGCTCTGAATAATCAATGAAATCAAATAATGCGGATAGTTCCGCCACTAATTAACTATTATTACTATTGTTTCTCATAACTGCCCTCGCTTCTCTGCACTAATGCAATTGCCTAAAACAACTTGAAAAGATTTGGGTATAGTGATAAAAGTTTTACGAAGGCTTGAAGTATTCAGAAAAAGATGTACTTCAGACTAAGACATTGAAATAAACACCTGTAAGAAATGAATTGCAATTACTGGCACATAAATAAATAAATAAGTACAATATGCATACGTAATGCGTACGTGCATTATACTGAAAATCTTGAATTGAATATTTGAAATGAATTAATTGATAAAATACACAAATACCAATAGCTGCTATAATATAATAATAATAATGCATAGTAAATAATATATTAATTGAATAGTTATTTAAATTATTATATACGCATAACGAATTACTGGGCTGCTTACATAAATAAATAGATAAAATATATTACGAACAAAAATCTGCCAACTAACAGGTGTGTAATAATAAAATAGCTGGCGAAAGAAAACATAAATTTCTATAAATGAGTTATATTAGCGGGTTACGCCATTACAGATATAATTTGAACTACTTGGTTGACTGCATAAATGCTACATTAATAATCGACTGATTACATAAATACATGTTGTAATACACATAAACCAATAAATATTTATTATACTATACTATAGCAATGTCATAAGAAGCGTCGAAAAAGAAAAATGGAAAAGGGGAGCAGCGACTATCGCATGTTGGCCGCGGTTGTCACAGTGATTAAAATCGTGATACTTTTTGCCCCGTACGTGAATAACGGTTTTGTAAGTCATTTCAAGATATTGCGCTCAGTACCGAATCTTTATCTTCGGAAAAGTGAAAAGAACGGGCCACACAACACGAACATTTAGTTAAAGTTAAGAGATAATTAGGCAAAACCTAATAAATTAGCAAGGTTTTCCACGGCTTCTTTCGATGCCTCGTTTCTTCCTTTTTCCCCTGGTCGCTTCTTCCTTCTGATGGTTAGCATCTACGATGGAATAACCACAAACGAGTGATTTTAATTTTTTAGATCGCATTGTAAAGCTAACAACTCGTACAACGTGAATGTTCTCTTTACCCATAGACAAAACGGTTAGAGTTTAATGGAACCAAGCTCACTTTCGGGAACAAATTAACCGCCAATACAGATTCACCTGTAGAGAATATACCAGGTGCGTCGCATCACACAACTTTTCTTAGCTATCCATCTGTTCGCGACTTTTTCTACGTACTCAATTTATTTATCACTCAGTTCATTTGAATTCGCTCAAACATCATTTCAAACAGAACGCGACAGAAAGCGGTAGTGCTGATATATTGTGCTGCTCATACTTATTCCCGGGCCACTATTGAGCGATTTTTTTCATTAGGATAATTATCACTTTGTTGAAAAATTTTGGTAATTTAATGTGCTGCTCTCGTCATTTTCAAACGGATGGGAGTTTAATGGTACACTTGCCTCATTAAGAATTGCACACATGAAAAATGTAATCAAAATAGTTTGAGCTCTTTTTGAGAACAAAAATATTTGGTAACTATTAAGTTTGAGCTGATTTAGTTCAGCCGTTTTCTCTCAATCGCGATCAGACATACAGACCATTTTTCCAAATGGTGTTTTTCAGGGACTCAGTCGGGTCTGAAACGTAAAGATCTGAAGAGAAGTCAAAAAATTTTTTTCTACCGATTATATAAGTTTCCTTTCTCTTTGTAGAGCCAAGGAAACTACAAAACGTTTTAGAGTTAGAACGTGACTGTTTTCCACTAACCTCTCGACCTCAAAGTAAACGCTGTTTGAGCTTGCTTCTAGAAGTACCTACGGAATCATTGCCAATCATCTGAGTCCACTGGTGTTTGCCGTTTGTCTTCAAGTGTGTGCTTGTGAAGGATATCCTTGTGCAAACGTATTGCATTTATCCCAGGACCGACTTACGAAATTACGTTAAAAGGCCACAAAAGCCACCGATTGTACATTTGGGTGAGGTGTTTCGCACCTGAAGCTTTAACTCGAAGGCTGAAATGGTGGAATCGGAAGATACATTTTGGGTACTTTTTCCTGAGTTTAGATGTAGATCCAGGGGCCGAATTACTGAATGACAGACGGTAAGGCTTAATAATGGAGTAATGTACCTCACTCTTCACCTTAGCGTAGGTTATCTATCGACTAGGTACAACTTTTAAAGCGTTTGTCAACCTTTACGGCCCTCAGGTTTCACATCATTGCTTTGGTAAATCGGAAGCCTCATAGTTGGATTTCGATGTTCTCGCAAAATGCGTGTTGTGCGCAGCCCTCAATGAGAACAAGAATAGTTTTGTTTTCACTCGATGACTTTGATTCGTCTATTTTGTCCTAATCACATGTCTTGGTGATTGGGACAAAATTTAATTTAAATTCCTCAATTACTTTTGAGGATCCTCGTAGCCGAACCAAAGCATTCAATGCGATAGGAATATTTTAAAACATGAAAGATTAGGAAATTCTGAAGGACGTGCATAGGGGAAGGCCCAAACACATACGGAGAAAAAATGAAGTAGTTCAGTCATGTGCCTATGTCAAGGTAGCATCAATTTTGAGAGTTCACAGCAACAAGAAAACAGTAGAATGAAGCATCTGCGGAGCCTGTACGATGAGTTTAATTAAGTCGAGACAGTCATACACCTCGGGTTGTCTCTGGGAGAAGCAACTTGAGATGAAGTTCTCAAATCATGGCGTGACGTAGTGCTTTGGTGCATTTGAAGATGATCAAGTGACGTGGTAGTTTGATGATAATTCTCCAATACGGATCAAAATACTTACTGGAACTTCTAAACTTTTTGCTTTTCAAATGTGTTTTGCTTTCACCTTCTTCAACTACCCCCAATATTGTATCTACCTTGCTCTCAACGAACTATTTCACTTGAGGTGGCCATACATGCATAGCGACGAATGTCAGGATTTGACGGCCATGAAAAGGTGGGTGATCTGGCCAAGAACTGCATTACTATGCAGCCACCAGTATGCCCTCAAGCCTATACACAGAATGTGAAGAAAGCTGTTGAGAACAATCCTCGATTATTATCACCATCGCCATACCGGAATTGAATGAATGCTTGCCTCTGTTATGAACATACAGACGAATATTCCTTTCTACCAACTGATGGCTGACTTGGCAAGAGTGGGAATTGGCCTAAAGCCCATTGAGGAGTCTAAAAGATGTTTTGCGTTTGAAAAGCAAGTACATCTGAGCTACGACATCTGCTTCGAACTTCGACTCGGTCACTTTCGAGTCGGCGGCCTTCGTCTTGGAATTAAGTCTGCAGTAATTGGCGCTTGATCGCTCAAAGTCCTGGTTAACGGGCGTGCGCTCTGCTCTCGCTGAAGGGGGTTAACGCAATTGACGCTTGAGAGTGTTGCGCAACTCGCATCATTTGGAAATGTGGAGGCTCACCGCGCTACGCTGGGTTTCTTTTTGATCGAGTAACCTTTAGGGGAGGAACGGAATCGAATGATGTGAGGAAAACGATGAACGGAAAAGTAGGTTAGCGTCTTCTGAATTTGGAACAGGAAGAGCTGTAGCACATGGAAACTCGAGATGAGAGCATGAGCTGGTGGCTTCGCTGCACGTCGTGACTGCTAAAACCACCTGCGGTCGGGCTGAAGGGCATTCATCGTGAGAGGGTTGCACTATTGTGTCATTTCAACCTCATCCTTGTCTATAGATACCATCAACATTAAAAATTCTCCTTCTGCCGTATTGAAAAAATATTCCCCAGTGATTGGAAATAAAAGACTGAAAAGTTGTCATTCTTGGGGGATACGCCGTGTGGTTCCGAGCATCGTACTGGTTGCCCGAGCTACAAAACATGATTACTCAGAACTTAAAGGGTGCAACACTCCCCAGAGGCTTGCCCCCAGCGTAAACATGAACGCTGGAGTGTCCAACACTCCTGATTTCCCTTGTATGGTCGAAAAAGCCCTCACTAATATTCCTGTATAATAGAGTTGGGATGACATCATCATTCCTGCGTGAGAATATAATATCAAGTCACTGCAACGATAGAACGAAATAATCGGGTAAGAACTGTATGAAATGGTAGTAAGTGCAACAGTAGTGATAGAGTTCCTAGAATTTCTGGAGTGGCTCTTAATTATCCTACGAGCATTAATAAATGCTCATTCTATAGGTACTTTATTGGACTACAGCCTTATTTAAAAGTATGTGAATGAGAATCGTCACATAAATTTCCTCAGCTTTACGTAAATTCACTGGTTTTTTATTTATTTTTCACTCAGTTCATTGGAACTTGGTAAAACATAAATTCACGATGATAGAAAGTGCCCTACTCGTGCAACGGTCATTATTGAGCACTAAGTACACAGAGAGTTATTGAAAGTGTAAACGCGATTTTTTGAGAAGGATAATTAACACTTTCAGAATTATCGGTTAAAACTGTGAGAAATGGTAGTAACTTTTGAACCAGCATCTATATATCTTATGAGCGTTATTAAACGAACTTTATTGAACTAGCACCTTTTCCCGAATATTTGAGTAGCATTTGAGAGGAATTTATATGGAAATAACTGCTCTACAATCGAGTTTCGTTGAAAGCTTTGGTAATTTATTGCGCTATTCTCGTCACTTCCCCACAAATAAAAATTTTATGGTATTGTCGTGTCTTTTGGAGCTATTTATTCAAGAAACCTTATCAAAATCGCTATAGCCGTTTTAGGGAATGAAATCTATGATAACTATAGTTAGTTTTACGGGGATGTCGCTTATTGTAGTGCCCCGTAGTGAAGCAGCATTGCATACTACTCTGTAGGAAGATAATGCTGGGGACCCGGCGACGAGGACATGGCGCTAATGAGAGTTTTACAAGCCTCCACTAGGTCCCTCGTTGTATTTATACTGTGTGAGCTAAGTTCAATGATCTAGACGGGTTTTGGGACTTATGGTTAAATGCTGATTGTTGGGATTCAATTTTGGGGAGTGCTGGCATTTCATTTTTCTTTTGACTGCTTGTGCTAAATTTGAATGACAAGCTGTACGGGAATGGGGTGGAATATGTTTTCTGGCAGAAGGTAGAGATCTAGCCGAGCCAAGAGGACGAGGACGTTCCAGTACGAGAGATAGAGGAGAGAGAACTTGTTGGTTATTGTAAGTGTTGGGGCGGCGAACTTCTTCTACCTTTTCTTTTCAGCCTCTTCCTTTCATTTCCAGAGATACTTACGATAAACGCAATGTCGATAACATCTTGACAAATTTTTCAAGTGCTTTCGGCAAATGTCCGTTGTAGCCGCAGAAGGTTCGGCATCTTTCGCCGGTTCGACTGTTAGCTTGGAACAGATTTATAGTCGTTCGAGCGAGGGGTGTACGTTTTACAATTACATCGTTTGTGCCGCGGGGATTTCATATTACACAACTCGTACAGACAGTGCAAGTTGAGGTAATAACATTCTTCATAATTTTTTACTGTCACATGTCGTGAGCTCAACCTTTAGGGCACATAACCCAATGTTTTAACTGCTGCTGCCCCTCTTTAGTGTGCTAAAAGTCTTTGATTTACTAAACCATCAGGGCTTGTATTGCTTGTTACTTGTGACGTTGCTACTGAACCTCCCTCAAAATGAATGAAAGGCAAACGCTCCGCTCTTGCAATATTCTTCTTCAGATGTGGAATGTTGCGCATGGGGTGGTGTGTACCATTTTAACAAAGGCTAATGCCTTCTCCACGTCAGCGGATGATTGGAGATGGTGGACCCCCCCCCCCCCACAATTAGCTCTGTTCACCTAGCTCCCAGCTGCAGTGTGATCTTAATTTACTTGTTCCATACCCTAAAACCTTCCCGATATTTCGAGGGAGCGACCCAGTTTTTCTTAGTCTCATTATGTCAGGACCCCGATAAATATGTGGGTGAAGGTGTAGGCCGCGACGGTTACGCTTGTTGACCACGAAGCACGGAGGCCCCGGATGGTGTAACATACGTCGCTTTAATGGCGCATTTGTGTGCCCACGAACCAACCGTTTGAGAGAAGTTATCGGAGTTGAAAAGTAAAATGGTTTTCGCCTGTTGAGAAGTCCAACTATTTAATGCTGACCTTGTTGTTTGGGTTTGGTCTTCGGACTACGAAACGCTCAATTAAATGAACGGACTCAAAGAAAGTGGGTGCTAGCAAGGAAGGTCGACCGCCGCGTAGTTGAATACTCGATGGGGGAGCCCTTGATTTCCTAATGCTATAGAAAATGTGGTAAGGAATTGGATTGCTTCTCAACCCTATTGGCCTGTAGAGGCAGCCCCTTACATGACCCTATTTCTACTCACATTGCTGGGTATCATGGATTCGTCGATTGATTCCTCAGTTACCATTTCATACCTGCTCGAGGGAATGCAGTTCGTCACTTCCCGACGGGAGCATGATCAGCTGTCTCTACTGCCCAAGGATTGCCCACTCAATTTGACCATCGGATTTGATCCTGATGGGCTCCTTGATTGCAGTCTTTGTTTTTATTTGTGGAAGCACTTTTCTCTAGCAGCCCTTAACTTAATGTTCTCATCTCCAACAGATGGCCACACTCTCCTTTATCGTTATTTGCCATTCAACCGTCCACTAGTTACCGAACAGGACGACTCTGACGAAACGTCCCTCGTAAGATGGTGTGGGGGGAAGGTCATTTACAATGTGCAGCTCCATGTGTTACAAAGTTTGGGGTTTTTTACTTTCCTTGCTCTACGAAGTAGAAAGGAAAGTTATGTAATCGGCTAAAAAAAATTTTTGAGTTCTCTTCAGATCTTTACGTTTCAGACCCCCCTGAGTCCGAAAAACACTATTTGGGAAAATGGTCTGCGTGTCAGTCTGTATGTGTATGTGTGTCTGTGAACGATTTTTAAAGAAGACCACCGTGCCAAATCAGCTCAAACTTGATATCTCGCCCGCAGGTCACCATGGGACGCCAAAATAAGGGTTTGAACAAAATCCACCGAAAGTTAACTATAGTTATCATAGTGATCAAAACACCAAATATTTTTTTTCTCAAAAACGACTCTAACGATTTTGATTAAATTGTTTATATTGATAGCTCTTAATAAGGCAATTATACGATGAAATTCCCATTTGTGGGAAAATGACGAGAGCAGCACAATAAATTATCAAAAATTTCGACGTAATCGATTTTAGGGCAGTTTTTAGAGAAAACCACCGTACCAAATCAGCTGAAACTTGATGTCTAGCCTACAGGTTACCATAGGAAGCAATAATGAGGGTATGGGTAAAATCCACCGAAAGTTAACTATAGTCATCATAGTGTTCAAAACACCAAATTTTTTTCTCAAAAACGGCTCTAACGATTTTGATTAAATTTTTTATATCGATAGCTCTCAATCAGGCAATGATACTATAAAATTCTCATTTATGGGAAAATGACGAGAGCAGCACAATAAATTATCAAAATTTTCGATGAAAAGCGTTTTTACCGCAGTTATTTCCTCATAAACTCCGCTGGAATTCTTGTAGAATGTTAAAAAAATTGGTATTGTAGTCAAATCCAATACCTAAAGGGTGAGTGTTTGAAAACGCTCATGAGATACATGGGGCTCACTCCAGAAATTTCTGAATTTCAATTACTGCCGTTGCGCTTACTACCAGTTCCTACAGTTATTTTCCAATAACTCTGCAAAAGTGATTACTATCCTTTTTTCAAAAAATCGTGTTTACAGCCTCATTAATTATCTGTGTACCAATTGCTCAATAATGGTCGTGCAATGACTACGAGCAGCATAATACATTCCGGAACTGTGATAAATGAATTGATTAAATATAATTAGCCATGTACAAAGTGAATTGACGTAGAGCTAAGGAAAGTTGTGTGTTGCAACGCACTAGATATTTGTTTCTTGTAGTTAAATGGGCTGCTCCCAACCTTCTCCCTGAAATAAAGCAAACAGAAACTCAACGCTTTCTAGTACAAGTACACCATAGAGCCTTTAGCTTTCATTAGACCTAGCTATCAACCTAAAAGCGTTTATTGTGCGCTCTCCATCATCCTCAAGAACAAGTTACTCTCTCAACCTTGCGCTTCGCCCCAACGCTCTATCTGGTGACTACAGTTTTGGCACAGTTTTTTCTCATTCTGAACATGCAATTCTGTAGCAAATTTTGTGAGCCGATCTGTGCCCCAAATCCATTCTTTTCTCGTCTCCTTTTAATGCTCTTGCTCTCCGACCCTTCCAATCTTTGTGACAACAAGAACTTCCAGTATTTCCAGTAACTTCCTTAGAGGAACAAGTAGTACGATATTGTACGAATGACTAGAGTACTGCGTATTGCCTTCCAACTCATTTTCCCATATTAGAATAGGATATTGCAGAACGACTTTCGGCCATTCAGAAATAAGTTGGAAATTGCAGGGCATTTACAGGGCATAAAATTCCTTTCGAAAGCTACAAATAATCTTCTATTGCGACCTTACGCAATCAATAAGCACGTTTCTTCACTCAGAAGTAAGAGTCCAAGTAAAAGTGGTGCGATGACCAGGCAGCCTCAGAACAATGGTCTTCGATGTAATTCAAAAAAAATTCCTGGGTTCACTTGTTATCTAAGCAATTTCGACTCATTTCCTAACAACAAATTCCAGTCGTTTTCTGCTTCTGTCACGCTTTTCCCATTAAAGTGTGCGGTACTACTTAGATGTAAATGAAATAATGATCATTGTGCGGTAAAATCGTACCTTCCTATTGCGACTGCTGTGAAATCATGTCAGGTGACTGTCAATCTATCTAAAAGGCGATCATCATCAATGCCATGTATTCAGATCATGACAAATGGAAGTGAGTTACCGCCCGGTAACTGCCCACCGGACCAGAAACTACTCGCCCAGCTTCGACTTATGAAACTAGTCGCATTTTCGCAGGCAAACAAGACGTACGTTATCAGCTTTTATAAATTCTGAGAAACGTGAACAGAAATATACTTTTAAAGGTTCCGTGTCTTTATTCCACGGAAAATCCCAAACATGTCCCTGAGCGCATATGTGGATCTGTGTAAATACATATGGTCTTATGGTTGTACACGAATATAACGACGGTTTTAAAAGGGAAAGAGGGAAACGCGTTTAAGGAGGATTACCTAAAACGTTTCAGAAGTCTGTTCAGCGCTTTTTTGTCTGGAATCTCCAGTTTGCACTCCTATCGGCAGCGTACTAGCTTTTGAAGGTGGTACAGTATCCTCATCGATGCTAACAAATGATTTGCAACATTTCATTGCTGAGGCACGGGTAATAAAATACAGTTTTATCTTGGATCCCAAACCAATGTGACTTAAAACGGATATTTATACCAAATTAATTCACTCTTTAAGACGTGTAGGGTTTCTCTTAACAATAGGTTGGTTGCTTCCCTTAATTTCTGGTTTCTGAAAGAATTCAGAAAATTATGAAACATAATGCGACATTTGAGGGCGCCTGAGTGCCCTAGGCCCTTCAACATCCCGTATCCTTCAATTCCAAACTGCCGGGAGCTATTTGTCTCATCTTTGAAAGCTCTGCACTTGAACGCAACTTTACTCAAGAGCCAAGCCCCTTAGCTGACCTGTCTCTTCGTCTTTTCAATTATGGAAATAACAAGAAACGGCAAAGCCGGCGGTTCTTACTCAGTTCCCGTTACTTCCATCGTAAAACTCCTTTTAATTCGGCGTAAGATTATAGTAAATCAATATAAGAATGTTGCGAACGTTTGGGTGCCAGGAGTTGGGATAGGATCGGAGCGTAATCAGACGTTTATAGTCAAAGATCGAAGGTTAAGTTCAAAGGCTGAAATGGAGATCGGCAGGTAATGCCGATTGGGATCCAGCAAGGTTTTTCACCTACTGACCCGATGACTGGGTTGTTCCTTGGGAGGAAGGCGTATGATTCCACAACGCGGTAGCTTTTTCTTTTTTGATCCTGAACTTACGTATTTTATATCTCGTCCCCAGTTCGCGCGTTCTCTCGAGGTCTTTACTTAATTTACCTGTAGCCGGAGTTTTAAAATGATAGTATATAAGGTATTAAAGTAATTGGGTTAGTTCCGCTTGGCTGCTGCCTGTCGATGTAAAGGCAGTATCTCACGAGCCAGAGAAGACGGACTCACCTAAGAGGTACGTTAACTTTAAATTGTACATAAGTTATTTAAACCATCTCATCTATACTTTCAAATCACGTAACATGGAGAAAGACTCGTAGGAACAATCAACTTCATGAATTTGACAATAAGCTATGATTCTATAACTCAATGTAGACATTGGAGATCATTTTGGCTGCCTCGTTCTCAAACACTGACTGAAGTCCTTGCCCTAGGTGAAAAACAATTATTTTATGGTGCTAGCCAATAGGACGTTGTGGGCTACGAGAATATATTCGATATTCTCTTTGATGGAACGTAGGAGGGCGGGTCTGCTTCTAGTGGCCCTTAGTTGAGCAGCCTCTCTCGGATGGTAGTTCTTCTTCCTTGTTCTCTTCACTCTCACGAGAATCTTGCAGCGTGCCACCGTTCTTATATGGACAATTAGTGTTTTATAATAAATGGGTATACGAACCTATATTGTGTGGTATTAAAATTAAGATTCTTAACATACTTTTCGACATAAGGCACAGTCATATTTCAGTTCTTCATATTATTGTCGACAACTTCGGATTGACAGCAGTTGAATGCTAATTCCTCATCAAGTTTTTCTTCAAATTTTATGCGAGTGAAGTATTATTTTTGTTAATAAACAAATTTTTCTTCTTCTTGTATAGTGTGTACAACGCATTATCATACTTGGAAGAGGATGAAGCATGTTGTGTGATAATTTTATAATAATTGAGATGTTAGTAATGGTTTCGACATTAATGTTTTGGTGAGTATCCGTTTTTGAAACGTGCAGTTTGGAATTGCAAATTACAAATAGCCTGTGAAAGAGAAAAAGGAGAGAGTAGGTATGAAGTCCTTTGTTTCACGAAAACAGGTTGTATAACTGTTTGTTTGTTTGGTAGGCTCGACAAAAATACAAATTTCTTGTAAAATATTTGGAGAATGCCATCATCGTGGAAAACGACCGAAGGACGAAAACAAGAGCGCAAGTAAGGACGATATCGCGAGGCGTATCCACCCTGAAGGGGCGACAAGGCCGTTGCTCTTCCCGGTGACTTCTGATCCATCGTGACCAGCTGAAAGACGATTCATTTACCGGGCTTTGTTTCCTCTTCCGAGGTTCTATCTTATTCTCTACCGTAGAACCAGTTTCAACGGCTTTTCCTACACAGGCGCCCACAAGATGCTTGAGTGCAGGAAAAGGAAGAATGATTATAATTCAAGGTGCTTAGAGTCGCGAAATCTGAAGCGGATTAGCACAACCAATATGCAGCAGTAGTAATTTCCTTGCCAATGATCTGCACTCTTCTCTAATGTCTTCAACCGTGGGTGCGGTTCTTGCTAGAAAGTTGACTCGGCATGATTGATACCATCGTTGGAGTGTAATAGGAGGAAACCTCTCGGGTATAGTTGAAATCGGGCTGTGATTAAGAGGACAACTAAAAATTTGTATCGGTTCTAAGGTCTACGATTAGGAGATTACTTGGGTGTGTTGAGGAACTAGTTGAAACACCTTAGCGATCATAACAAAGCACCTAAGCTCATCCTCTCCCCCAACAAAACCTTCATCCTATACTTCATCAAGTTCGGCGTAATTTCGAAGCCCTAAGCTCCTTAATATTACGATGAAAAAGCTTTGAAAGCAACAAACGCTGGAAATTAGGTATCCGTTTTAGTGGATCTTCGCTGTTCGGCCAAGCCTACCAGACCAGTACCAGATACCTACCAAATAATAAATTCTCATTGCATGATTATGGCGTAATATTTCGATAATACCATAGATCTCGTAGATTATATATGTTGTGTAGAAGAAAGATGAGGGTTGGTCACAAAACTGGCAGCGTGGAGCATTTTATAATTTATTTAATTGCGCCTTGTTAACCGTAACCTTTGTAAAATAAGCAGGGAGTAAGTAGTTTATAGGACCTAATGGCCCGTCCGATTCTTGAGGATTGTGGTTCTGGTGGTTATATAGCCAAATTGGGATTATCTTCGACTTTTTAACACACAATGTATCCTCTATCAAATCAGGCTGTCACTCACGGAAACCGAATGCCGTTGCACAACCTGCTACAGGTCAATAACTCTCGGAACAAAATAAATATTCGAGGAGGGAAGTAAACCCAGATTTCTCGATGATCGGAGCTGAGCTAAATTTAAAACAAAATATCATTAGCATTTTCATTATTCGCGCCGCGATGTTGAGTCAGTCTCGGACATCTCGCCTCTTGTAAGTTGCGTAAAGTTGATTTAAAGACCGGTTGTCTGTTCCGCCTGTCCATTTAAAAGCATCTTGCAACCGTCCAAGGTAGTGTTTCACCTTCACTCGACCCTTCTGTGGATCCTCACTTCGTTCTTTAACCCACAAACGCATAATTGAAACGGAATATTCAAACGAAGGATATCAACTATTGCCACTCAGCACTCAGGTCTTTAATTAATTGATCCCATTACACCGGCCGCATTGGTACGCTGAAACTAATGTGATTCAATAACGTCATTGAGGAGAGTGAGATTGTACGATCCGTACATTCGATGGTCTTGCAAAATTTACTGAAGGTACCCAGGGATCCTGATCCCGAAGATCGAAAGATTGCGATAAATTGAAATAACGTTTTTGGGAGGACTATTTGCCTTCTATGTTTCTACAGTTTACGCCCCACTGTACTATGATGTCTCATTGTCAGTTAGGCCTTTTTGGTTTTCTATGAGGTCTCTAACAACCAATCACAGCTTTCTCCTAGCTTCTGGAATTTGCGAATTGAAGTGAATTGTATTTATACTGTACCAGATCACGTTATTTTGGGAGGCACAAAGATTTTTCATAGCGTTGGACTCACACGATTTGATTACAGGTCTGTTTCCTTATCAATATGAATGTTCATAATCTCTCATGAGAGATCAGATCACACAGATTAATCACACTTTTTCCTACCGGGATTACCAACCAAATCACTGATACTCCTGCCACTTCCGAGAGATTGCCACGACCAAGCATGCCGTTTTCATGCGCTTTACTTCCTCACTGTTCCTTGATTCCAACGACTATACCACATCCACACAGTGTTACCCATCCACTCTGAAATAATTAATAATGCTGTTGGGCCCACGCGCGTAAATATGAAGCTTAGTAGTTAGTAGTACTATGTTCCACTAATTGCACACTTCGCAAGATGTTCAAAGGTGTGAGCAACATCTCGCCCAAAGATTAGCTACCAGATTTTGTTACTGTTATTCTTACAATACCCGTCATATTCAATCGTCGAGTGATAACCATGAGCGATTGTCTCGGTTTTCATTAGCCTCTTGTTTCCCGACCAGGCCATAGCGATGACTGAGGGTTCGTGCTATATGATCCCCATGACCGCATTACGCCATCCAGTCAAAAACGTTCTTCTGGATCGTGAAACACTAACATTTCCGAATCCCGGCCTATATAGTTGTGAGATGTGATTGTAACGCCATGCACACCGAACACATAAATGTGAGCGTATTGCGGAGATCACGCTCCATCACCGTTATTACCTGGGGGTTTAGGAGCGGTTAATATGAGAAGAAATCAGACCCGTTATTAATTATTCTGTCGAAGTCATTGAATCCCACAGAAAATCTTTCCATCTGCGCCTGTCGAAAATCACTCAATCGGACTTAGCCGTCACTAATGTGCGTTCGGTGTTTGTTTGAAACATTGGCCTCCGGGCTTTTTAAAGAAATAATCCTTGTTCAAGCTCCTATCTCAAAGGAACGTCCCTGTTCCTGTTGTTTTATCGACTGCATAATAATTCGATGAGTACCAACATGAGAAGACTTCAAAAAAGATACTGGAACGAGTTGGAGCTTCCTTGACACGGGAATAGTATATTCAATTCACTTCATATTCATTCTGCTTCTTTTCCCGAGTTGTAGCAGAATGTATCACTTTATACTCTGAGCATATTTACGTGTAGAACACTATTGCATTTAGATTCGATTTTGAGGAAGGTGGCTTTTTTGACTAGAGAAACATGCACTTTTTAAAAAGTGTTTCGTTCTTTCTTTTCTTTTTATACTTAACATTTTTGTTCTTCCAGTTTAATAAAACTAGTTTCGAACATGAACGGTTGATTAAATATCTGGGGGACGCATCACACAACGTTCCTCAGTCCTGTGTTTCAGCGGTTTTTATCCCTCTTGCTACTAATCAAACCAGTTTTTCATTCAGACTAAATGAACTTCGTAGGCTTGCTCCTATTTATGTTCTTCGCTGAGTAATCATTGCGTAGGTAATTTGGATTCCACCATTTCGGTTTCTAGTTATTTTATACCGTTATTACAGTTCTGTTATGCAGATAACTCGTATTAGCCTACCGATTATGACGAATGGGAGCGATTTATAAGGAAAAACTGCTACAAAAATCGATTTTCGTCGAAATATTTGATAATTCACGGTATTGCTCTCGTCATTTTCCTACCTTTGAAAGTATGATGTCATAGTTTCGACTCGAGTAAGTAGTACTGGTTGCACAAAAAATTAAATGAAAAGAGTTGCACATGTTTTTGTGACAAAGAGGTGTTTTGAGTTTGTGGTATTGTTTGATAACTATAGTTTGTTCGGACTAATCTGCAGGTTCAGTATCAATGCGACTGGTTTGGTTTAACGTGTATCTCGCAATTGCTACCACAGACACGTGTATAGACTCGTACCCCCACCCCACCCCACCACCCAATGAAGTAAATAAATTAGGATTGACGAAATGGCGGGGGGGGGGGGCGCTCTGCAGACAGAAGGATTGAGTGGAACTGGAAATAAGGATGAGAGGAAGTTCCACGATAAAAGCCCTCAGCATTTGGAGCACACCCCACGCCATGATCCACCTTAATATTGCTACTTCGGTGTTAACTTCCTCCCTTGGCATCCCCCTGCCTCTAGGGTTCACACCCCCACTGTACAGACCGGTCTACTCTTTCGGTGGGAATAACTGATCTCTAATGTTTCTATGAAATCGATTTTCCCTGTTTCTCGGGTTTTTCAACATTTCACGTTTTGAAATTATTGCAATTTAAATTTGTGGATGTTGATTTAGGTTAAATATCGAATTAGGAGAAAGTTGAAATACATTATATTAAAAAATATATATTTGAGCCGGGTCTATATAGAAACTGGTCTGTTTCCTTATTGTAAGACCGTTCGTTAACACTCATACGAGAGTTAAGCCAGTCGGAAGTCAAGGAGGTTGAGGGTTTTGCTAGCACCAGCACTCGCTCTGCATCCACCGAACCCACACCAGCGGAGCGTTGACGTGTTCGACTCGTGTAGAGGCAAGGGGGTGCCAAGGGAGGAAGTTAACACCGGAGATGCAACATTAAGGCGTATCATGGAGCGGGATGTGCTCCAAATGCTGAGGAGATGTGCCTGCTGGGGGCTTTTATTGTGGAATTTCCTCTCATCCTTATCCCATATTGTCTGCCTATGTAAAAACAATCGAATGTGTTACCACAGATCCATAGTGTTGATCACGATTCATATAACACTCTGCCTTAATTAGAAAACACTACGTATTAACCTGGGTTTTTGGAGAATTTTCAGTACAAGTTATCCCTGAAACTTATGTGAAGTTATAGATGTAGGATTGCAACATTAGGTGATTATGTTGAATGGCTCTATATTATTTGGCTCTCAACACTTTTTAAAACTCGATAATGTAATTATAGATGAAGGACTTGTATTTCGTGTTGCTACTGCAGTATTTTAATTAGGCGTAAAGCAATCACGTTAGATATGACAAACGCCAATTTCTGTTCCTCCAGAGCAAGCGGTCTCATACTTTCTCGACGTACACCGGAGTAGTGCAAGGTCTGCAAGTGTTGCGCATATCTCGCCATTACTCCGACGGCTCATTTCAAATGCGTGGCTCTGTAGGCTTGTCCGCGGAGCAATGAATCATACCGCCAATCTTTTTAATTACGCGAGTTTTTCGAAATAATTTCTGGAACAACAGGAGGATGTGAAGTAAAACGCGGGGTTCATTCATTTTCGGTAGGTCCTCAATACAATCGTGGGATTGAGATTGAAAGTGAAGCCTAAAGGGTGCGAAGACTTTTCTCACCGGGGAAGGAACCAGAGCGCAGTGACGTTTCCGGTTAATTAGCGATTGCAGACGATTAACTAACGTTGTTCAACGTTGAAAAGAACGCTCCGTTCACTTTCTTTGTCCGAAAGACGGGGAAGGCGGAGAGGATGGAGTTACCTGTTCGTCGTGTTACGTGCAACGCTCCAATGTATTATCAAGCGATAAGTGACGATAACTGTCCTAAGGCATCAGCTAAGTGATTTAGGAAGGGAGGTAGGAAAGGGTTTACGGTTGGGATATTTATGTCTCCATAAATTGCATAATTTATAAATAATAATAATAATAATAATAATAATCATTAGATAATAACATGGAGCATCACAAAACTGATTCCCAAGTATGATAATTTCTAAGGGGAATTGCGAGGTACCTATATATGTATATTAATCGGTTATGGGCGAGTATATTAAATAATTTTAAATATTTGAGGGTCAATATAATTGAAGGGTATTTTCTGTTGGGGGGGAGTGCAAGTTATGTGGGAGCGAGTGCAGAGGAAAAAGATGGACCGGTTCCAATTGGCCTACAGCATCAAACACAGCAGGTCAAAGGTACAAATGGTCAAAACACTGATGTCTACTGCAACCAAGTGGTTCGTCAGTAACCACGTAGACAAAAAAAATGCAATTCAGTAGAAATTGGCGGAGTTTACGGGAAAAGCAGCGATCCATTACGACGCCACCTGCAGGTACTAATTAAATTTCCAAACGGCTTCAATCCCCCGGTAATGCTGTGATGGTATTTGAAAGTGCTGGCGGGAATCAAGTTCAAAGTGCCCATCACTGAAGCCTAAGCAGTGGTCCATTTGTATTAGTTAAAGATTGCTCTGATATTCACAACTGAGAACTAGAACGAATGAAAATGCGACGACCAGAACTGAATTGTGTGCAAATTGGCTACCTGCGCCGTTTAAAAAACTGGCCAAAACGCACTTTGCTCACGACCGAAAAAACGGAACTATTGGAACTTGACAACCCTCAGGGTCTAAATCGATTTTACAATGCGCCACGTGATGAAGAGTTGCCAATTACTGTCCAGAGTGGGATTAGACGCAGAGAGCAAAATATGAGACAGGCAGAGGCACAGTAATTCAGTATTTCTGAATGTTCCAAATAAAATTGAGTTGTTTACACCATCGCAGTGTTACTTTTTTCTTTGGTTTTTTTTAAATTCAATTCTTGATTGTTGCATCTTTGCCACCAATAGTTTCTCCCTTATTTACAGTTGAAGGTTTTGATGTCTTTCCTCAAGAAGTTCTTAAGGTCTTTTTAACAGGTTAAAGTATTTCCCTTACCGGAGGTTGAATGTTTTTCTCTCACCAGAGAGAGAAGAGGAGAACGGAGTACATGAGCCTACAGACATACACTGAAGACCTCGTCTCCTCTACTCAACTTGTAGGCGCGTCTAGTCTCTGTTAGTTCTACAGTCCCCGTTTACTACTCGCCACTTCGTAGCTGGTAGTCTTTAATCTTGTACTTCTGCCTCTCCATTTCTGCTCCACTTTTGTCTCGAGGATCGATTCCATTAAGTCTTTGTTGTTCACACCTGGCTTTGTTGGAACACTGCATCATATCTTTAAAGTTACATTAATTCAAAACTACCTCACGGTACTTAGAACCCCGGTTCTGCTACCTTGGTACATGGTAATGAGGGAATTTCATTTAACACATCACGCTTATAATTCTCTCAACCGAGCGAATTCTCAACGAAACATTAGACACTACCAGTGCGTATTATATTTCATTAACGTTGCTTAACTTGTTACAAATATGAAATGCCTGTTTAGAACGTATTGAACAATTAACGGTTTCAGATAAACGAAAAACAGTAATCACCCATGTTAAACGACCTAATCAACCTGGGCAATAAATCATTATTAATATCTTGCACATCACAGAATCGTTGATTAGTTGGGAAAATCGATCAGTCATCGGCCTATTTCCTGTCTGGAAAAGTACTTTTCTGAATACTTAATCATGTCGACTTCGTCTGATTCTCCTTCTTATTATGATGTCCACACTTCCGGATAGATTGTCGGACATGCTCAGAGAGGAAGACACAATGTAGCATTCATGCAATTATCAGCTATGCGCAGTCACTCATAAGCTCGAAAATTTGGGAATGTTGCCAATTATCGGCTAATAGTTCAAGTGACAATCACGCTCGTTAAGAAGACGAGAGAGCGAGCAAGCCATGACTCGGTTTTCACGCCACGCGAACTCCAATTACGCTCTGCAGCAGGGGACCTGTCAGTTCTGTTCTGGGATAATTAAGTAACAACGGTGTTCAGGAATGGAACGTAGTAAAGAAGAAATGAGGTTTCGACAGTAAAACGAAAATCACGAGAAGGCAGCATTTGCTGGTTCACTAGACAGAAGGTTCAGTAGTTCAAGGTAAATTGTGGTTACTAAAAGTTTGTTACATACTATTCCTGAAAGTGTAACAAAAACCATTCAGTAATCGACCTATTGGCCCACTGGCTCCCATTGGGCCAGCCTTTGGTGCTTTAATGAATAAGAACTTTGCTGTGGTACGGGTCCAATTGGAGTTCATCATGGGCCAGTATAACAGGAGCTGATAACGTTGATACAGGGATGAACGCTTACGCCTGTTTCGGGTGCTTTTTCTTGCTCCCTAAGCAGTCTTAATCATAAAGGTGTTGTATCGTGATAGAAATTATCTGTTAAATGTGTACTCACTAAACTACAGTTTAAACAGTGACCGGAGCGACTACAAAAAACGTACACACCTTCTCCCTTTTCAGCGAAGCTCACAAAAACGTCTGGTCCTCTGGCGGTCGGACGTCTCCGTCCTCGGTTACCTCGACTTCAAAATTCCTCTAGAACTCAATTAGCGTGACAATAAAGCGCACGCGAACAAACAACAACAAAAAAAGGTTCCTCCTCAGCTCCTCGGAATTTCAAGGCCGATACAGTTTTGGCCGCAGTCGAAAAAACGGTTGCATAAGACTGTTGCAGGGGACATAGAGCGGAGAAACCTGAACGCGTAGCTAATTCCATGAATTAAGTTCCACGGCCGGCTGCCTAGCTGCTCGCTGCTAGTCAGATGTCAGGGCAGCGCGGAGGTAGTTCACCGCACACCGGGTTAATCGGCTACACCACTTAACAAGACCTTCTCAGGCTCTTTACAACAAAACATTCGCGCAGTTTCATTAATACTGGAGGGAGTACACAACAAACAGTGTTAATATTGATTAGCGTTCCACAGAAACCAATCCTGGGCCCGCTGCTATTTTAAGGGCACATAAACGACTCCTACTAAGTTTCCAAACAACGTTCTCTATTGTAAATTAATTCTCCATAGACTTTTAGTTCGGCCTTTCGGTATTCGAACAGCCTAATTGCATTTCCCATCAATTTCGACTTATTTCCCGAGTGTAGCGTATATAAAGTAAGTAGTTCATGATATGGTTCTTGCAAATTTCACCTGCCGAAATTAACTGAGTGAAGGGCGGGTGATGCTGGTGTCGAGATACGGTATCCACGAGTCTTCAGAAAAGCATGGCTATGCCACTTACTGCTGTTGCCTCAGTATTACTTGCACGTTAGTTGTCGTACCTCATCTTCCGCACCACAACCTTCCAAGACCCTGGGACTAACAAAAGTAGCAGGTAGAGGCGCAAGTAGAAGCATCACAATATATTCTGAAACCTTAAACGCCACCAGTTTTAGTGTAGAACGTTGTTATAAGCAGAACGAAAAACACATTTGATTTGTTGGCAGTCAAGTCCGTCTCAACTCAGTACACTTACAAGGACTTGAAAAGGGAAGTGTGAGAATACTGTTGCCAGCTTCATACGAGACAGGTACCAGTCTGACAGGTCTGTTTCTTTATTTGGTGACTGTACCTAAACCCTCGACGAGGATTATATCAGTCATAGAAGTTGCGGTTTCGCTAATATGCAAGAGGCCGGCCCCTGCAGCATCCACCGAACTCAGACCTGTGGAGGTACGGCAGGTATTTGGTCTTAGCCAGTCTCACCGTAGAGAGCTGTTGCCCGTGTGTTACCGCGCGGAGGTTGACCACCTGAGGAATCCCGTACCATCTGGGAGTATTTCATAATCTGGTTTCCTACCTGATCTTACTTTTTACTTGGGTGGCAAGTTTCAAAAGGACAGATCAACTATAACCACGTTTCTTAGCCATCACCTTCTTTGCGAACTTTGCAAAATGGTTATAGGTTTCCTTTGTAGCAGTCAATGCTGCTAAGTTCGTTTGCCCTACCAACAACCGTCGCTCACTGTTGTAGAAACTACAGTGGAGCAGCACGTGGTTTCTTGTTTCCTCCGCACTGGAGGCACAAGACGTGCATAATGGAGAGTCTTTCAGGGAAAAGAAGTGGAGCCGCGCATTGAAGTCACCATGTCCCGTGAGGAACTGACTCGTCCAGTGGTCTGGCTCAACCCATTTTCTAGAAAGACGTTCACGGATGTTGGGGAAGAACTCATACGTATCACGTCCTTTTGACGAGGATTCCCATCTCGCTTGCCATTTCTCTAGAGCCCATTCATCGATGGCGGCAAGTTTCTGTTCTGTGGTGAGATCCGCACGAGTTCAGCCCAAAGCGGGGAAGCTCCGTTTCACTCTCCACTTGTCAATCATGCACTCGACAGCCAAATCAACTGGTAACTGACCAGTGATCACCTGGAGTGCTTCCGTTGATACAGTCTTGTAGGCCTTGGTGATCCACAGGAGCGCAGCTCTCTGGGATTGGGCCAATACTCTCTTTTGATTGACTGTTAGTTTGCTACCCCAGACAACGGGGCAGTAGCCAATCACACCTAAATAGATGGCCTTATACATGAGGATGGTGTCGTGGTAACCCACACCCCAAGTGGCCTTGCTAATGGCACGCAGTGAGGCAAACCTTGCAATGGTAGTGCCTTTAAGGGACTGGAGGTGTTGTTGAAACCCCACCTCTCACCTATATTCACTCCTAAATACTTGACGTGCTTTTCAAGAAGGAGCCTGTGGCCGCCAAAGCGTATTGTGGGTGGATTATTCACTTTCCCCTTCAAGAGGATTAGCTGGGCTTTTTCCTCAGCCACCTGCATCTTGACATGCTCGCACCATTGGTTGACAGTGCGGAGCACATGGTGAGTTTTCTTCAATTTGGCGGACTGACTCTGCAAAGATCAGCACAGTCAAGTCATCCACATAGGCGTACGCTCGCAGTCAGTCTCCATGAGTTTCCTGAGAAGACCTTCGAAGAAGGCATTCCAGAGTGCTGGTCCTAGGACCGAGCCCTGTGGGCACCCTTCTCAATCTTTCTCCGGACGGAGACATGCCTACTTTCGATCGTAGCAGTTCTGTCTGTCAGGTAACTTCTGACGAGCGAGTACAGGTTGCGGGGATTCCCTACCTTTGAGCTCATTAAGGAGCGCTGGCCACCAAAGGTTGTCAAACGCTCCTCTGATGTCAATCAGAACTGCTACGACGTACTTAGCCGGGTGCCAGCAGGGAAACACGCCGAATCTCTACAATGACATCCTGCGTGGACCTTCCTTTGGTACACCCGTATTGCCCTGCCTGTGAGGTTGCGGCCAAAGACTCTTCGAGGGACTGCAACATCAAGATTTCTAGTGTTTTGCCTAATATGGAAAGAAGGCTGAGTGGTCTCCATGATCGCGGGTCTGACTGATTGCGGTCGCCTCCTTTGAAGAGTGACAACACGCGCAGACTTCCACTGAGTGGGGAACTGTCCGACCTGCAGACAGTCATTAAATAAATTAAGGAGACCGCTGGAGATTGTCCGCTCAGCCTTCCTTAGCATATTGCTTTCTATTTTGTCTGGCCCGGGGAATTTGTTGGGCTTTAAGGTCGCAAGGGCCCTGCCGAGGTCGCCTGTTGTCCACAATGGGATGTCGGGCTCGTTCGGAGGGTCCATGATCAGCTCCCTTGCTGTCCTCTGGGCTTCAGTGTCTCGAGCTACTTGGTCATCTGGGAACGCCTTCTCAAGGAGGGTTTCCAGTGAGCTTTCGATGCTGCAGGCCCAGCCTGACTCATTTTGCATCGCAGCTAAGACTTGCTCTACGTTTGCTTTTCCTATGGAGGACTTGTAGTGTCTGCCCCAGGGGTTCTCAGAGCCTCCGCTTCACAAAATTTCGCCAGCCTTGCCGTTTGGCCTGTTTGATGGCGCGGTGGAAGGCCTTCTTCTCTTGGATGAAGGCAGTTCGGAGTGTTGCTCTGGCATCAGTGTCACGAGTGTTTTGGTACATCCTTCTGGCTCTATTTGCACTTTGCTTGAGGGGATTAAGTTCCTCAGTCCACCATGGGACTTTGATCGCCCTGTGCTTCTGTTGGCTACAGAGAGCCCAGCAGAGTGCAGTGCTGTGGTAAATGTGTCCACTTTGCTGT
Source organism: Pachypeltis micranthus (assembly GCA_020466155.1). NCBI lineage: Eukaryota > Metazoa > Arthropoda > Insecta > Hemiptera > Miridae > Pachypeltis > Pachypeltis micranthus. The sequence goes on along the minus strand of CM035770.1, from coordinate 50,123,857 downwards.
CCACCTCTTCAGGTGTGGATGCTTGCGCTATTAGGTCGGTGTCTGCAGCACGCAGTTCACCTTCCAGTACCCTACAGAATTGTGGCCAGTCAGCATTTTTTGTGCGGAATCGCTTTTCACGCATGTCTTTGCAGAGGATGTTGTCATCCGTGATGGCAAAGTCAATAACCATGTGATCGCTCTGCGTTGCACCTGGTACGACTCGCCAACCTTGCAATTTGAGTAGCAGGGTGTGAGACACGGCTGTGACGTCTATACACGACCTTCCTCCGGGACCATCATAGGTCGCCTCCAGTCATGGGGTCGTTGGCAACAACAAGTTGTACCTGGTGAGCAGCTCTATATACGCCTCGCCCGCCCTGTCCAGGGTTGGGGATCCCACAATGGTGATCTGGCGTTTGCATCAGCACAGACTACGCAGGGTCGTCCTGATAGGCCTGCTAGAGCCCGGCCGAGTGGTTCAAGGCTGGTGGCAACTGGTGCGCCAAATTGCCTGTAAATGATATTACAACCAGCTCAAAGCCACCGGCTCGGATGAGCACAGCGCCAAGTGCTGGCTGTTCAGGTGGGTGAGTGCGAGCATGTCAATGGACGGGTCGATGCAGGCTACTGCTGCCTTGGCTCCTCGCTCTTGCTCCAGTCACCACTGTGCTCTGCGATCCCAGAGCAAGAGTCTTGGATCGTATGTACGGTCCCTGTATGGCGAGGACACTGCAGCGTTTCTTGAGTGCATTTTGCAGCAACTCAGCCATAACTGGGCAACTCTTATTTGTGTTGTGCTGAAGGATTCGAACTGTTTTTGACCTATTCATAATCTACTCGTGACTCCTGGAGGGCAATCGCTCGCTGACGATGGTACAGCGTGCGTCTCGTGTAGAGTGTGAGACCTGTTGGATTTTGCGTTCGACGCAATTGGCACACTTGAGAGGGGCATCACGCTTGCATTCCCTACTCAGATGTGGCAAGGCGCACCAGGCGCACACAACAGGTCTTGTACAGGCCATCGCCAGGTGGCCATAGCGCTGGCATTTGTAGCACTGAGTGGGGGCTTGGTACTTTCGTATGGCGCACCGCTGCCAGGCTATTTGGAGGTGCCTTGCCCTCTAGTTTTTTGTATAGGCTGGGTGATACCTCAATCACCCAATCCTTCTGCCTTCCACGCTGTTTGGTGAAGAGGGGCCTGACATCCTGCGGCTGCAAGCCTAACGCAGGGTTGTGCTCAACAACTTGTTGGGCCAAGTCCTCTTTTTGAAGATCAGTCCGCACGTCGCACAATAGCAGGCGTGGGAAACGACCCAGGGGGGCTGACGCTTGGAGCTTCAACTCCTTTTTTGTTGAAATGTGGCTCGTGAGCGCCTTGGCCATTTCTGGCGTTTCCGTCACAATGACAATAAGCTTTGCTGGCAGGCGTAAACATTTTAGTAGTCACTACTGCTCCACCTAAAAGGCCGGGTTTTGCCAAGAAATTAGTTCAGACTCATTAGAAGGCCCGTATCCACGGAAATCTTTAGCAAAAGGCGTAAGATTTACACGTATTGAAGAGAAGGCAGAGTTAACATTTATAAGTTATCAGAAATGTGTTGGGCAGGTAGATACGGCACTCCTAAGATTTAGAGAGGTAACACAATCAGCACCTGTGTCGAAGAGTTCCAGCTCTCCCAAGTCGCCTTCGGCAAAAAGGGGAAATTTCAGAAATTCAAATGCGTGTTGATGACGAGTTAGTTCAGAGCGATGACTTGTAGTTTCCATGAACTTGGCAGCAGGTGGAAGTCTTCACGCTGCAGAAAATACTAAACCGAGGGAAAAAGACTTATTTTTCGAAGAACGATGAATAGGCAGATCGGGAGTGTTCCTTCGATCCGTTTCAAGGTCCCTAACCTCTCATCGAAGCTCCTACAGGGAATCCCCTGCTAAATAGCACCCTCGCGAAGCCGTTTCTGCAAAGCTCCATGTTTAGCGGACGGGGAGACAAAACCATCAACTGCGACACATCCACGAGGCCATTCGAACCCCCGGGATCATCGATGTGGAAATCCCGCCAATTTCAGACAGGAGCATTCTGGAGGCTCAAGTAACAAATAAAAAGTCGGCGAAAAAATAATTCGGCTTTTGTTAACAATTATTAGAATCGTCCGAGTAAATGATTTCTGAGAAGAACGAGTGGGAACTGTTTGAACGATTCGCGTGAAACGGACGTAATCGTAATGTGACGTCAATGTTAGTCATCATGGCGGATGGCGGATGTTCTGTATCATTAATGATGATTCAGGGCTAGTAACACTCCCTCAAGGATTTTTAATGATTAATATTATGCACTAATTGGGTGGTGGTGGGGGTGGGGGGACTAAGATGCAGTCAGTCCTTCGCGGCAGATGCATTCTAATAATCCAACGATCACTTACGAATGCCATCGAACAGGATTACCTTGTTTGAGCACACTTGGGGCTTGGACATATTACTGTAACGTGCGATTCAAGTTGAATCAAAATATCGAAATTTACTCAACTAAAACGCAATAATTCAAGGACGACGGGAGTCTTATCATTGGGCCCGCAGTTATGCCGTCCACATTAATGAGGTAGTTGGTTCGCTCGTTACAGTGGTGTTTTCTGCTCCTCTACAATCCAGAAGGCTTGTGGTATGAACTGTTCAGTTGTGTATTGCAGTTTAGGTCTCTGTCAGACACGATTTTGAGCTGAACAATCAAGTTGAGCGATAGGCCGCGAGTGATGGTTGAATAATCCCAACCCCCAATCCCGTTCTCATCGACGAAAATGACTAGGTGGTTGGTGAGAGTCTGCTTGGATAGAAGTGATGAACCAAACGCCCATGTGACCACTTCTGTCAATTGCTTGGCCTTCAAACCATTTTCTTGAGCCACGTGAATTACTGGAAGTTGGGTGTGGTGTACTGAGACCAAAAAAAGAGACAGCGTTTGCTGAAAAAACAGTGAATGATAATAACTTGAGACCATGAGCATTCAGAGAGCACTTTATTGTATTCGCAGAGTACTTCAGAACGAACACAGCGAACGATGAGAAGACTGCTAAGAGTTGTACTCTGCTGGATCCCTCAGTGACGTCCAAAAAGCACCTGGTTTGCTTAGGGCCTTTTTAACTTCTGTATTTAATTCTTATTTCATAGTTAGGTATAGGAAAAATATCCAGTCATGTTGTAACTAGGACCTCTAAATGGACCATAATGACGTCCTTAACTAGAACAAGTGACACTGCTTCACGATGGTGTTCCTTAAACCAAGGTGCTTTTGTTTTAAACCATTCACTTACGCTCATGTGCTTTTCCATCTCCTAAATTACTTCTGTGGTATTTTTCCAAGAGCCGATGTCAACGCTAACATGGCCAATAGAGTAGGCAGTGTTCCTGCAGATATCTTGTGCGGAGTTTATCGTTTTTCTCGCCTCCGTTCGACTAACGACCGACTTATGACTCGTCTGCCTAAAAATATCACGATACGTGTTGTACATAACGGGATTTCCTCATTCGAGGCAACTTGATACAGGCACATGATAAGTTTGAATTATCATAGCTCCATTAATCCCGGGAAAGGCAGATGTAACTCATCAGGAGAATGACGCTTTGAACGAATTCTGTGCTAACCAATGACACAACGTCGAAAACCCTATAGAGTTGGAAATCTATAAACAACATCGCACAGCGTTCATGTAAAATCCGTCATTATATCCGCCCCGGCCCTCACAAGCTATTGTTGATGAAAATCTCTCATTAAGGCCATTCAAATCAAATGACAATTTACTTTAGGGCAGAAGGGATCATCCCTCGTTGATGGAACGTGCTCTGGTCACAAGTACTAAGCTCATTGGTAATTAAGAACCTCGAACATTCAATTTCTTACTTTTGGGAATCCATCTGGCACAGAACTATAAAAAGTTCACATACCTCTTCGTTGAACTCAAGGAGTAGTCCGATGTTCTTCTTTCCTTCAAAAGTTGGACTCTTGAACGTCACTGATTTCTACTAATTCTAAGAAAACGAATCTCGACATCCTGTGCATCGTCGTGTCAACATATTCATGCACTAGAGCTCTTATACAACAAATCAAAAATTTTCATTTTCATTTTTTTATAAACAAAAGTTTACTCTTGTTTTACACCCTGTCAAAATCCCAAGTCGAGTAAATCGAGTGCTTAGTTCATACTTACTGCCGCCTGGGTCAAATTAATTATTTAACGAATATCATGAGGCAACTAATTTATGACATCATGTTGCAGATAAATAATACTAATATAATTTATTGTATTTGAATTAATCTTGCGGAATTTAGGGGAAATTGTTTACTTTTTTTTGAAAATATTCAGTGTAATTTAAGAAAACAATTAGTTTGAAAATTAAGATGTAATTTTTTTCTAGTAAATACCCAAACATTATTTACTCATTTCTCTAAGTAGTTCACACTATTTCACACGCTTCTTCGATCAATTTTTCAACAAAAGTGAACAATTTTTTTACGTTTGTGTATCAACCACCCACAGTTTTTTTTTAAATTTTGCTTGATAATTCAATATAGTTCAAGAGACGAGGGCCCAAAACTTTGACCCATTAGTTGAAAGTTGTTAACCGTTTTTTCTGAAAGTTCCCTCGGCGCTTTGTGAAAAACCCTGCAAATCATTACACAATGGTTTATTATTCTCATGAACAGCTTGACCTAGTATTACTGCTCCTCCATCTCATTCGATTCAGCATCGAATACTAGTAAACCATACGAAACCTGACTACAATGGAACTACGGAAATTAAAAATATTCCCCCGGCGCCAGGCGCCCGTAAACGTCTGATCCGATGGAGGGGTGGGACGAGGTCTTCCAGTGAACCCTCGCACGGCAATTGGCAGGACGTTGCGAGTCCAAAAGGCGCTGCGAGTCGGGCGGGCCTTGAAAATGAAACGAAAAACGGCTTTATTGCGATTATACTGCGTTTCATTGATTTTTTAAACCATTTTTTGCCCATAACAACCATGGGCTTCGTCCGATCGGATTGCCGAGATGGCGGGCACAACTAGATACCAAATGGGATTTTTGTGCGAAAGAACGAATTTTTTAGACCACGTTAAAGGCACAAAACGGACGGCGGACGGTGGACGGTGGATGGTGGCGGGGAACGGGGGACGGCGGACGGACATTGCAGATTTGGAATCCCCATGTCTTGAAACGTAAAGTATCAAATTTTGAGGGGGGGTTGTAAAAAATGTTTCGTGACCGAAAACATAGGGTTATTATTCAGAATGAATAATAAACCAAAATCGGAATATCTACGAAAATGTCAAAGCTTGACTTATTAGTTGACATTGAAAACTCGTATAGTGGATTCACGTCATGTAACTGTGCAAAAACCCTGTCTGCTCACAAATTTTACGAACCTCAACTTCCAGACAAAAATCAAATTTGATGAAGTTTTGGTCCATTTGATAAATATTTTAATGACGTTTGATTGACTTTGCTGCTTTAGAGGAGGGGAGGGGTTGCGATTACGGGAAGTACGTGCCCACTATTCCACTGTGATACATGTTCAATGTGTCAAAATTGTTATTCAAAATAACATTTTCGATGAGCGGCCATTTTCCTAGTTCATACTCCACTTGGAGCATGGCTTTTTCACTAAACATTGAGGAAACTTTCAGAAAAAGTAGAGCTTTCAACTAACGGGATAACGTTTTGGGCCCTCGACCCTCACACTTTTTTTCAACAATTATTACTCGGTTTCTTGAACAGTTTTTCAAACAAAGGTTTCGTTCTACGCATACCTAATTTACCGGACATTTTTACACCAATTTCCAACATTTATCACTTCATTTTTTATTCAGTTTTAATCCGTTTCTCAACTAGCGTTACTTAATTTAATTTCCCAACAGCAGTGTGGTTACAGCCGCACCAGAAACTGACCCGTTGTCGTTAAATTGTCGGCGTCAGATGGTGTAGGAGAAGTTCCAATGCAGGTGGCGTCTGGTGCAATGCAATCGACTCTATGGCTGGAGGGATGTGGACGGATTCAATACGCGACACTCGAACAGGTACTTCTCAAGGACGTGTATCTGCAAACGTGACCCAATCGTTCGGAGATGGTGAAAGGCCTTACAGAAGTGTAAGCCCAAGACGGTTTATACGTCTCGTTCTCTAATTTCAACGTTATTTCTGAATGTTTTCAAATCTCTCGACGAAGGCCGGTGCGGTAAAAATAAACCTCCGCAATGCCGGAGCTCAAACGAAGGCAGAGCTTTCAATTTACAAGCTTCTAATAATCACGTCTATCAATATTCGACGGGAGTCCGGCCACCAGAGCGAAGGCTCATTAAACGGCGCACGACCAAGCGTCAGGAATTTAGATGGACAGGGGATCACTGGCAGGAGCCGGAGGTTGAAAGGCCCTCCAAGTTCCTACAGGTATCTTAGACACCGATTCTAGACATTTACTCACCAATCTCCTGATCATCGTTTGTGACGTTATGCGCAGCGTCGATTTGATGGAATAGAAGGAGCTACTAGGCTAACTAAGCAGCTCAGTTTCGGTCAACTGAGACACCTTTTAGGCTGATTTCTTTCATTCAACAATTTGATGGAAATGCGAGCGAGGCGTGAGTGTCCAAGGGGGTCCTTGCTCGAGTCAGTTGAATGAACTCTCACGCGAATAGCAGTCTTCTCAGCTGTCCACACCACCCAATCTTCTTCACATGAGTGGCACCAGTGAACCTCTACGTGTTTCCTGTATGTACTTTTCCAGGTACAAAATGGGTCTTCGAAATGCCTTTTCAGTTTCTGTATTATTATTCGGCAAGGGTGGCGAAGTACCTCACTGTTCCGATGAGCTGCGTACACCGTCCGTCAATTTCGTTTTACCTGTATACGTAAAACAATGAGCATTACTGCTAGGTTATTAAATAAACCTCAAAGAAAAAGCGACTTCGCCATTAGATTGGCCAATATCTGTAGTCACGCCCTGTGCACTTGAAGCCGCGTCAACGCTGGTACAAGGCAGCCGAACGAGGCATACGGAGCAAGCCCAGGCTGAACTGATTGCGCCGAATGGACTCCAGACAGAAACGAATGAGGCCTGATCACCACTCGTCCTTCCACAGTGCTGCTTGTTCATTTAAGAAGGATAGGAGGAAAAAATGGAAGAGGATAGGGAAGGGAATGAGGCCGACGATCTCATCGATGGCGACTCAGCGTACCTCCCCTGAAACCAGCCCAATGAGAACTGTGACAGTTCAGTACCCCTCTAGGTTGTTAACATCGATCACCATGAGAAAGTTAGTGAAGCCAAGGGCTGCCGGGTCTGACCAACACATCACAAACACCAATTTCTCAAATGGGTTTCTCAATGGGTTTTACGGACTCAGTAGCCCTTAAAATGTAAAGATCTGAAGAAAACTCAAAACATAACGCATTGTATAACTTTCCTTGCTACTTTGCAAAGCCAAGGAAAGTCAAATATTTGGCGCGACGCATCCTACAACTTTTTTAAAAGCAATTAATTAAACCAGTTTGGAATTCAATTTATAACAACTTAAAAACTGGGGTTGCTCAAGGTTCCGGAATTTATTGAGATGCTCCGCTATGCTATTTGCATTATTGAGCAATCAGCAGCAGATTCAAGAGACTGAGAAAACTGTTAAAATTGGCAGTAAGTGAAGCGGTAGTGGTTGAAATTCGATAATATCTGGAGTTGCTCTCAATCTTCTTATGAACGCAAATAAACGCCAATCGCGTAGGTGGGGGGGGGGGGTTGCACTGCCGCCCCATTTTAGTCAGAAATTACACTCAAATATTATTTTAGTGGAGTTTATAAGGAAAACAGTGCGCTAAAATGATTTTCGTCGACATTTATTATAACTTATTGTGCTGCTCCCCCTCTTTCCATTGGATGAGAATTTCATGGCGTTATTATGCTGTTTGAAGCTGTCCCTGCAAGTCATTTAATCAAACTCTTACATCTGTTTTAAAGGGAAAACAAGTTCGGTGTTTCGATTACTATGGTAACTACAGTTAGTGTTGAGCGGATTTCGCTCATACCCTTATTTTGAAGTCCCATATTGGCCTGCAGGCCTGAGTTTTCTCTCAATCGTGTTCACACCGAATTCCATCCAGCAGCTCCCCCCCCCCCGTCTCCTCCAGGATATAAAATCGTGTGACGCTGAGAATCTTCTCTCTAAAATCCGCGTGTTTCTTTTCCAGTGCTTGGAAAAAATGATCGGGAAGAGAAGAAAAAAACGATAAGTCCGATAAGACTCCGGTTTGTTGCTTCAGCAGGGCACCCACTTCAGGTTTGCGTTTTAAAATACGCGTAAATTGAAGTGAATGTGGGTGAAGGGCGTTGAATTGGTTGAGCCGACTGGTCGCTTGCGAAACGTAGAGGATAAAAGTCCGCGAATACGAGCGAGGAGCCGAGTGATTTGTTGCAGAGGCGCAGCGATCGTGCGAGTTGAGCCATTTTACGTAAATGCATTAGAGTTCACGTGGCCTAGAATCACAATTCGTGCAATAAAAATGAAGCAACTATGATAGAACTAACACCCCATAACACTGACAAGTGCGTCACACAATCTTTCTAGCGCCAGAATTCGCTCGTATCCATTTTATGGATAAGTTCCTCACAAGATCTGGTTTCAGTGATCCCCATCAGCAACTATTATTGTTGGCAAATAAATGCTGCCTCCTGGTTGACTAGAATAGCACTCAATTGAAATACAGAACTTAGGCTGGCGTCTGTGGAACAAGCCATGAGCGCAGTTAAAACAAAGCTCTTAAGCAGGAAGCTTGCAGGAAATGGTCTAGAAACCAGGAAATATCGTGTACATACTGTAGTCTCTGGGCGTTAGCTCTGCACAGTAAGGTAGTCAAAACAAAAACAATAGAAGTCTGAAACCAAAAACGATAGAAGACTAAAACTGAATCTGTAGCAAGAAGCCGATAAATAGTAGTGGTATTTAACACAACACATTAGTAACTAGCTATATATAGTGGAATGGCAGATTAGTGGTTGATATATCTAGAGAAGACTCTCTTAGGAACAGTGGAGTCTAGGACAGGAAACCGAGGGAGTTTAAGAAGTCCACTTGTGAAAGTTCGATCAGTTTCCACCACTATTCCAGTCGATCCTTTACGAAGGTGTGTTCTGTCCTACTTTTCTCCGACTCTAGTAGTTCTGCATTTGGATGTGCAACAATATATGTCAACGTGAGAAGCGAAGACTGCAAAACACAGTGTGGGCGTCCAAACATCAACATTACAACCCAATCGTGATTGGAATGTGTGTTCGCAGATATTGATAGAACCATTATTCCTCTGGTAGTACTATTGACAGGTACGTTTGGATAGCCAAGGCTTGTGGAAGAAATGAAAACGTAATGCTAAGTTATTAGATGACGGCTGTGCAAGGGCTGTGCGTGTAGGGTTACGCACTTTATTTTAATAACTGAGATCGGTAAACGAACAGACTACTTCACACACAACTACAAAATAGACTGGCTAAAAACAAAACAGTGAACCAAGCTACTGAGAAATGAGTGACTGGGAGAAATCACTTGCAGCTAACTAAAATAACATCCCCTCTCAAGTGAGCAAACGTTTCATAGTTCAAAAAGATACAAAATACCTCCGACTGTCTTAACACTTTCTTCCACAGCTTCCGGTGATGGGTCAGAAACTTTATCTTCTTCCAAAAGTTCCTCGTAGATTTCTTCTTTCTTCTCCTCATCCGAATATGGTAGGTCATAGCGAGCCTGAAAATTCTCTGGTGGTGATGGGTCAGGTGGACCAGTCTCAGGTGTTCCTCCAGTTTGAGATTCGTCAAATATAACATTCCTGGGTGTTACAATCTTCTTTTTATTTGGATCCCATAATCGGTACCCATTACCAGTATATCCAAGAAGTATAGCTTTCCTGCTTCGAGGATCCAGCTTGCCGTTTCTATCTTCCTTGGAAATGTGCATGAAAGCATTACAACCAAATACTCTGATCTTGGACAAGTTCGGCTCTTCATCGTTCCAAATATCCGCAGGGGGCTTTCCATTAAAGCGAGCTTGAGGTGTTCGGTTTGTAGGTAGGCAGCAAATCATATTAATAAGGTGATGACGGATGAAGTGGAGCAAACGAAGATATCCAGTTGTATGTCGAAAGAGAGCAGAAGGTGTAAAATCACGTTCTTCCAGCCTCATTTACTTCCAAATGGTCTTATCATTTGGTCTGTTTGCCACTTTGGTCGTATTTCCCTGACGACATTTTTACGGTTAGACAAAAACGATAGTCAACGACCAGATCAGTTAATTTGGAAGCCTTTAGTCGGACTCTGACCCGCTTCGTTCCAGATACTAGAAAACTGCCCCCCCCCCTCCCTGCCATCAAAAAAATACATTTAGGGGAGTGGTAGATGGACCCAGCTGTAAGGAATCGACAACTTCAACTTGTACCTAACAGTCTCACAAGTAACCAACAATAAACGGGTACGAATTAATTTAAACAGCACGAATTAAAGTACGCCACTCACGACGAAGTAGTGGAACCCCATTTCAAATATAAAAAGTATTCGGGAAAACGTTACTGATGACGTAACCGAGATGGATAACATTGTAACTCACATTTAGTGGAAATAGACAATCCAAACTCCGTTTGATTATCGAATTTACACACTGGCCGAATTATGTGGAAGTTGTAAAAGAACTTGAGAATCACACAGGACTTGAAATAATACGATTTGAATCTTCACTTCTATGTAATAAATTTAAAACAAGCAACGAATGCTTCGAGAAAATAAAATGAAATCGATTGATAAAAGCAGCGATGGTTTGAGAATTGATGTGAATCCATTGTTCAGTGCTTGAAGTGTATGGTCCAAACTTTCTAAAATCACCGTAGGTCGTGAAGAAGCGTAGCAATGCTGTTCGTGACGAAGAACGGAAGGGATGAACTCCTGATGATGATAATGGTACTTGATGTGGTAGTTTGTTGTTGAAAGTATGTGAGAAGAAAAGAAATCCCGCAGCACGAAAAGGGGAATGCAAGATGGTTAAGAGAAACTGCTTAGAAATAAAAAGTACTAGGGCTGAACTAGAAGTGAGGAATGGTGCCGATAACGCCAAGACTCTGACCCACGATGACCCCCCCCCCCTGACCCCCTTTCCTTCAATTACGAACTATTCGATAATGTTCGCATCAGGAAACATAGTTGCTAAAACAAGAATGTAACATTTACATTGAGGAGATAATTGAATAAATCAGTGATGCCTTTGAGCGCGACTACTCTTCAGTGCAGGGGATGAGGCGTGTAGTAATGTGTAAGGGGTTAACCAAGTTGTCTATTTGTGAGTTTCGCGATTTTGTGGCGCATAATAGAATTATCGCCTGCCCTGTTTGCCGTCTGTCGCCTAGAGTGTCAGGACCTGGATGGATTTGTGTAGGTCATAGCCATACATACGTCAAGTCAGCTTACTAAGCGAACACAGAGCGGATGCCTAAGAACATTTTTCTCTCCATCCTCTAATATAGGGCGGATTTATGGGCCAACAGGATGAGCATTGTCTACCCTAGAAACAGAACAGGGAGAGCCGTGAGGCAGCAAGCTCAAACTGCCTGCTCTGCAGGGCAACAGTGTATGAGACTGGTGACGACCGGTATAAGACACAGTTAGCTGGCTCACATCAGGAGCACCAAGCTGAGTTCCGAGAAAAAAAAATTGGGGAAACTGGGGTTGCGTTGCTCAATTTGTCGTGACAGTGCTCAGCCAGAAGAGAATGAAGATTGCTGATGTGAGGCAACGCTACAAAGTCTAACAATTATCGTAAGGGCATGAGCTTCAGTCCTGTGTCAATTGAGTGCCTTTCCACTCCCGATATACTTTGGATTGTAGTGTGATATTTCTTTTCATTCTTTGCCCTAAAAATGAAAATGTACTAACAGGAATAATAAGTGGCCGAATGTAAACGGTAAAAGCACACTGAGCCAATTCCTCCCTACCGATTTTCGCTAGTCAACACACTCTTTCTCTCACTCCACTAAGAAGCTCCTCTGTCCTTTTGGCTCTTTTAATAATATTTTCTGCCTTTTTCTCCCTTCATAACTATTAAGTAACGCTTTCTAAAGAAGCAATCACTACCAGCCTGGCCAACATAAGGGCACAATCTTTAGGCTGTAAACTACTTCTATTCTATATGAGTTAGCTTGAGTCCACACATGCTGATAGTCCCATGGCCTCCATTTGTATTTATGTTGTACTAGCGAAGACACTTAATAGTCGAGGGAAATATTTGAACTGAAAATAGCTGCAGATAAACGAAGCAAGCGTTTACCAGAAACCAACCGTTTGAAGACTGATATGCATCGGCATCGCTTCTAGTACTCCACGTCCGAAGGATAGAACTAATCACCGAAGCGATTACAGAAGGGTTACATCTCGCGTGATTATACCTAATTTCAAAACCCGTTCAATTTCCTTCAACTGCGGAACCGAAGCGGGAATCTATTGCCGAAGGCCTTCAAGGAACTTCTAACAAAGTTGATCACAATTCGAGCTGACTCTTCCAGTTCATAGTGGAGATGCCTATCCCTTTTCCTTGTTCCCAAGTCGGAACGACGCTAAAGAACCATGCTCGTTACTTAAGGGTATATATAACCTATGCTTTAACGTCTCAACCGAAGTTCAAAAACTCATGACACACAATAGTGCTCCTTTAGCCGTCCTGTACTGCCAGAATGCCAAATGAGTTGTCCTTCATCTAGAAACCTCGTGATGCCAGTTGCCATGGGATAGATCGATGGGTTCATAGCTGATAGGGTGTGTTAAGAATATGTCTCCGTTCACCGTTTATTAAGGGAGTGAACAATGTACAGCACAACCCTCCCTTCAGCCTTAATCAGCCGTTTTGCGTCAGAACCAGATGATTCCTTTGGCTGAGAGCATGGCCACAAAGTCATCGTCTCGTTAACACAGTCATAGCAATTCAATCCTTGTTACAAATTCTGTTTTGCATAGTAGCATGGATGCCTATGTCGCGAATTGTGGTAATACATGATGTTTCAGCGTTTCTCCTTGAGGCTGCCAAGTGATATGTGCACTGGAACGTTAGGACGAAGCTTGTCGTTTCCAGCCAAGTATCTCATTACTCTTGCTAGCAAGAGACACAATATCCAAAGGACAAAACGCAGTGTAGGGCGGCCTTATCGGGAAGCCTCAAAACAGGTGGACAGACGTTACCGTGGAAGCTTTCTTCCTAGCTGTGGGGCAGGGTGAGGCGGCGTGAGCTCCTCTTAAGTATAGTGGATCTCAGTTGATTCAGTAACAATGACAATTTAGAGTGAATCATCACCGGATATGTCCAGTCTTGAGTTTACTTAAGGAAATGCTCCGTTAGACATGGTTAAAGGTCGCTTACCATCATACTATCGGGGATGTTTTTACAAGGAAGATTTGCCACACCACGAGCAATGAATAAGGCTACTTGTGGTGTGTGTTACCTCATGTAGAAGGGCATCTATCTAGGCGTGATTGGCCACTGCCCCGTTGTCTGGGGTAGCAAACTTACAGTCAATCAAATGAGAGTATTGGCCCAATCCTAGAGAGCTATCCTCCTGTGGATCGCTAAGGCCTATAGGACTGTATGGTATAAGCACTCCAGGTGACGGTGCGTGGTTGACAAGTGGAGAGTGAAACGGGAGCTTCCCCGGCTTTGGGCTGAACTCCATGTGGATCTCACCACAGAAGGGAAACTTGCCTCCATCGACGAATAGGCGTTAGAGAAATGGCCAGCGAGATGGGAATCCTCGTCAAAGGGACGTGACACTTACGAGCTCTTCCCCAACATCCGTGAACGTCTTGAGAGAAGATGGGTAGACCCAGGCCACTGGACGAGCCAGTTCCTCAGAGGGCATAGCGACTTAAATGAGCGGCTTCACTTCTTTTCTTTCAAAGATTCTCCATCAAGCATGTGTTGCGCCTCCAGTGTGGAGGAAAGAAGAAATGATGTGCTGTTTCCCTGTAGATTCTACAACAGTGTGCGACGGTTGTTGGGAGGGCAGACGAACTTGGTAGCATTGAGATTAAGAACACCAAGATGGTATGGGATTCCTCAGGTGGTCACTTCCGTGTGCACGTTCGTGGTCACAGCTCTCTACTGGGAGACTGGCTAATGACCAAATACCTGCCATACCATACTATGGGTACTACGGCTGCAGGGGTTGGCCTCTTGCATATTAGCGAAACCGCAACTTCCACGACTGATTGACTGATATATCCCTCGTCGAGGGTTTTGGAACAGTCATCAAATAAGGAAACAGACCTGCTTACAGAGTGGACAATCGGTAATTGATCCTTGTCAACAGTGTCATCATCATGTCATGCATTGATCATGTCATCAACAATGTTAATGTAGGAGTAAAGACAACAGATCGCACGCCGTCATAGGCTTTATAAAGCAATGCAAATTAGCGTAAGAAAATTATCATTAACTCACTGGTTTTCAAGGCATCGTCCAAAAATAACTTCCAAACTCGTTCATACTCTTGACTCATCAAAAGGAGGAGTCTGAGCTCAACTCAAACCCGTCGTCTTCTCAGCGGCCTTTTTCTGTTCCCTCTTCGCTTTTTTCACTTTCAATGCCGAATGGCGCAACGAGAAGCTGCAAACTCGCAGGCGACAAGAAAAACCAGCTCCTCCTCGAGTTCGCCGACACGTTTAAATAAATAAACAGTGAGGAGTTTCAGGGGAGAGCAACGAACTGACGGGTCGTGACATACAGAGCGCGTAGCCCTGGCTGAAGACGGAATGTACTCCCTACTTAGGACTAGCTTTCTATGTAAAGACATCATAGACTATCAACAGTATGTCAACACCGCCGCGGCGGGCCTGCTAGACGTAGGTTCCGTTGTTTCGTTCCATATATAATTTTTTGAGTTCAAGTGTTTCCAAGGAGCCCTCAAAACTCCGAAGGAAATTCACGAAATTCTTCCTGGGCTCCATCTAGAAGAAAACAAGGGATAATCAGACGGCTAATGACAGTTATCTCGAGGTGAGATCGGCAGTTGCAACCGTGACCCTTTCCGTTGGAGTTCGAGTGAGTTGTGTTGACGAAACACCAACAAGATAATGACTTCATAATCCCAACCTCGGAGCATTTAATTATTTTACAGGCGAAGGCGACTCTTAAGACGTAACAGCTGCTTGACACCAAACCTCTCGGCTTTCAACAAAAACCAATAACTTATTTCGCAAAATTGCGCAGAAGATCCGCGAGGTGAATTCACACGCAGTGCAGCACGTTCTAAAACCAGTCATCGGCCATAAATCAACTACGACGGCGAATGAACATCGACTGTCGTATTACTGCCGTCACCACAAAGGGGACGGCCAGCGTCATGAGAATTTCGAAGAGCTCTAGAGGTCAGGTGAACCCTGATGGACTAACTTCTCAGGTCACTCGAAGGTGTGTTCCAAAACGAATTTAAACAACGTTGTTAGGGACTATCGTTAATTAGAAAGACAAGAGAGGACTCGAAGAGGTCATTGTTTTGAAAACTAGTTGGTTGTCGAGTAATGCGAGATCGCAGGCGTAGCTGGATTGCAAATACCACGAGAGCTATTTTGGCGCACCATTGGCTTATAGAAATATAGCACTCAGCTGGCGGGTTCTTTACCTACAGTCCTTATACTGGGACCTGTCTCGATAATTGCAAAACCAAATTACAGAAGGCCAGAGCTGAGTTCTTCACTTGGGTTGGAACACTTTCCCGTACTTTCTCCGTACTGTGCTCATGGCGCCCTGATAATAGCCACTTCCTTTTCGAAGACATGAAATGGAAGGGCACACAACGAGATACCAACATGACTGTTGATATAGTTACTTCCATCTTCTGAATGCACAAGCGTATCTGGTTATAGAGAATTGATGAAATATTTCGTCTTTTGGCAGTGATACCTCTTAAAAATATAAACATATACAAGCGCAGAAAGTGCCTCGACATTTAATGGGGATTCCTATAATAAACACTCATCGCCTCGTGCAAGTAGCAGGTATCCTACGCAACAACAGTCAACAACCTCATGCTCAACTCAAACTCCTCACTTGGGACAAAACAATCAGTTGTAATCACATCGAGACTAATGCGGGATATTTCTGGAATCTAGGTCTTGTTGGGCAGACGGGTCTCCTCCGGAAAACGCCGGTCCCAAATAAAAGAGCTCTGAACTGAGATTGACATCAATCTCGTGGAGAGGCATGTAAAACCATTTATGTGTAAAATAATTCTGTCGTTTAATATAACAACTTTTATTTGGGACGACGGTGCTGGGCTGGAAGAACCTCATCTCATCAGTTTCATCAGTAACGGATTTTGATGCGAGGCGTCGCTCTTAAAGCGACACTCGACTCAAATGAGAAAATTATTCCTAAAAATGTCTATTGACTGAGTCTGTGATCAAGCTGGGTCACTCATCGTTGTTTGGTCGTCAGAAGTGGGTACATTCGTCTCTTGTCCGTCCAACACATCCGTGGGTGAAAGGGGGTCAAGCGTCGAAGAAGCTTGGGGGAATAGTCCTCCTAAGTCAGAGGGCGGGGTTAGGAACGCTTCAGAATCGAGCACGGGAATTAGGCGAAGGAGGGCAACGTAATGCCGGGTATTGCGGATCAGGTTGAGATGGCAATCTGTTAAGGGAACGATCATCTTTTGAGAGGAAAATAGCTAAAGTCCGCCCGGTTAGTTGAGCGTACTTTAAGTAACGCGTGGCCCTCCAAGGCAGATCCCTGCCGAGAACTGCGGCATTGTGATGTGGAAACAGAGGTGAAAGGTTACTCACTAAGAAACTAGCGTCGATAGGTTAAGGTGGTTTATTTCATACAAAAACTGTAACCTAACTTCATGGTCACATTGATCACGATTTATGTGTGGTAACAGTTTTTGCTATGAATCTCGGGGCTAAAGCTCTCTCTTAGCAGTGACCCCACCCAGACCTGCGCAAATACGGTCCATAAATGCATAACAGTGTTCAAAAGGGTCTCTCGACGCTTCACCCGATTTCCTTTTGGCTCCCCACTTTGCCACTACGCACGGAAATTCCATAATTTACGTAATTCTTTCCATTTGTATCAAGAGCGTAGCATCACACTCCTCTGGGGGCAGCAAACTTCACACTCATGCGCGATTCACGCAGCACCGCCGACTGACAATTCCTAGGTCATGGCTGTTCCCAGCACGGCTCAAATAAGTCATCAACGTTTATTATAGCTATTCAATGTGGAACGATTAACCGTTGACTGACATGGTCTGTAGGTTCAGTGTGCTGCTGGCTCCTCTTGAGACAGTTAGGGCAACAAAATAGATTTTCAACTTACGACGTGTGACGTAGCTGGAAGGACAGTTGCGCTATTACCGGAGAAAGGCCGTTAAGAAGAAAGCGAAAAAGATTATTTCCGTCACTATTTTCGAGAGGGAATGCGCCGTTATGGCCTGTAGGTATATGTGGAACGATGCAATCAGTGACGTCGGTGGCGTTCGTTAATGTGCCAGCTGAGGTTGTGAAAGCTTTAGTTAGAAGCAGCCTACTGCCTTGGTTATTGCATGAGAAGTAATCAGAAGCACATTCTGATTCAAAAGTTGTCAGCATAGCCAGTGAAATCGTAAACAGTATGTTGACTCTCTAGACGTTTCAGGAGGACGATGGGATGCAACTTATAACTAAGAGATTTTAGCCGTTTTAACCGCTCATCATCCCCCCACACACTATCGCCAAGTGTTCATCTAAGTAAGTGCATGTGTCTGTGAACGTGATTGAGAAAGAGCGGCTGGATCAAATCAGCTCAAATTCAACATCTACATTTCATGATGTTTTCCCCTTCAGTTGAGACAGAGGATCTCATAAAAATCGTGTTGTTAGTCCTAATGTGCGATAAGCTACTTGCATACAGGTTGCTCAATAAAGATCGTCAAATAAGTCGCGACAACCCAATAAATTCTGGAACTTTACGCAGAACCGGTTTCGTGGCCAGTTTTCCCCCCGTTAGAGAACCACTTGCTACACGGAGCTGTGGAGAACCTCGTGAGATCCTGAGTAGAGAACAACCAATATTGGTTCATTAGCAACATCCATCACGTGCTACTCTTACTTGTTCACGGTAAGAACCGTTCTTCTTTGAGCTGGGTGTTTCGTTTATTTCCATGAGTAAGCAATTGGATATTCCGATTCGCCGTCATTAGAAATTGAAATGCTATAGTTTGAGCAAACTGCTTATTTGGTGACCTCTGGTTGATTCCAATTGGGTAAAATTATCTTTAATGAAAAACCACTAGAGGAGACAGTTCACTGACGCAATCCACTGCATTAATACGCCGTGGCACAACCTCACCACCGGTCGTCATTGGCAGCCACAATTAACAACTACTTTTTCAACCAAATTGCCTAATTTACAGATGAATTTCTGGCTCTAAAATTTCTAGCGGGATTCCGCATAAAACTTCATCATCTTTTTCCTACTGCGTATGCTCCTTCGGAAAGAGACCATGCACAAAACACTAATGACGGTCGTCGTTATCGTATCTGTCGCTTATTTCAAGGGCGTAAACACAATTTTGAATAAACTGGAAGAGCAGGATATCAAGCTAGTTGGGAAAAATGGAGTGAAGACTTGAAGAGGGTCTGCAGGTTATTACAACTTCACTTCACGCCTATGAAGCAGTGCTGCTAATAGTGATTATGTGCATTATTTTTGGAATTGGTTAGAATGGGTCAATTATAATTATCCCATGTATGTTACCTATCCTTTCAAGCGAACTAAATCACTCGCGACGAAATAGTGCAAACCATTTCAATAATAAAACATAGTTAGGACGATTGTCTACGTCCACTAAATTTTAGTTTAACTGTTAAATTGTTTTGTTACTCTTTCAAACGTTCGGCCCTCCTGACCACTAACTTTTTTACCTATTGACCAAGTAATAACTTTGTGTAGGAGATCTTCACTTATTACGCTGAAGTGGTAGGCTTCATTGATGAAGCAGCAATCCTCAACACCCTAAAGATATTCAGGGTCCAGCTCTCTGGTGCTCGTTTAGATAATTAAGGTTTACACCACCATATTAAGGTCTTTACCGTTTAATTTTCGATTTGAAAAAACAGAAAGTAAAAAAATGATTCCTGACGTTGTGGGCTATCTTATGAAATACGAGCATGTTCACTACATGTTCGTAGCATGTTCACTGGAGGTTATTGGCATAAAATATGGGGAAAAAACATGACGCCAATTTTCCGGAACACCCAAGAACGTGTCCGGGCAAGGTGGGTCCACCCAGGCGATTTGACGAGGCCAGCTCCTTACTAGGGCGTTCTTATTGGAGTTCCTGGCAGGGTGAAACGAGACATCACGTTCTGCTCCACTGCGCCGGTTGTAGAAAGAGCGGCCAAGTGAGTCTTCGAGATCTACCGGCAAACAAGTTATTAACCACTCCCCTCGCTCGCTTTATCAGAACGGTAATGGCTTTTTTACAAATCACATATAAACTCCCTCGGACTTCCGGAATAAGATCAATCACGAAAACACGAGGTAAGGCGCATTGAAGTGTCGCGCACATCCTTTTAGAGGCCTCCTCAATTGACCCAAATTACTAACACTTTATGTTCTTAGGAACAAACTGACTTAACACTACTTCGTACGTCTAGGCACTGTATAAAATATTTGCGGACGTTCAGATTGTTAAAAAAGTTAACAGGAACACAGTATCCTTTAAAACGTTCACGAAACTTTTCTTGCAGTTAAATTGTAACCTTTGTGTTTTCGGTTTCAGGTGGGCAGCAGATACGGCGGCAAAATGGAAGGGGTTTTTCAGAGGATAGTCGACGGATATCACGATGTACTGGAAAATTACAGCGGTCAGTTGAACGGTTGCCGATCTTCGTGATCTCTTCTGTCTATATCTTTCCTCTATTTAGAAATAACGTTTTTTCTAATAAATTTGTTTTGAATAGGCGATCAGTTATTATTGCCTAACAGATGCTGATTTTAGCTGTGTACATGTAGGTGTTTTGCATGGCCAGTTTGCAAATTGTAAGCAGTTCGGGAACTAAGTCAAACACACAACACAACCCTACGCCACCCATTCGTTGTTCGGTGTTCGTTCTATACCTGACAAGTAGCACCAACAAATTAACTTTTATGCCAACGTTGCCTGAAAAATATAACTGCTATGATCGAATGCAGATCTCAGGAGCCACATCTCTTAGGGGCAGTCATTTTAATAAAAAAACAGGCCTGTTCGTCTATTCATAAAAGAACAGGATCGCCTTTTAGGAAAGAGGAAGTGGTGCAGTTGCCACAAGAAAGAAACACCTGCAAGTGGGTGCCAATGTAGGAATGTTAAGCAACTAACGGTGGAGTCACCGATGGAAGAGCAGCAGGAAAACATCTTGTAGACTAGAACCAACCTAACAGTAAAGATCAGAATCCGCACGCCATTCAAAGGATGTGCGTAAGGAGTGCCAATAGTTCAGTCATCCTTCATTTCTTCTTGAGCTCTTCCAGTGGTTAGTTCCATCTCACAGTGGCTGTACCTCAACTAGCTAGTTGTATCAGTCATGTACAACTGCACTGAAGAGGACTGGATTCATGTGATGCATTTGATTTTACCAGGAATGGTTACCGGGATAGCGACATTAATTAGTTCCTATTTAAATTGAATTCATAGAAAGCATGAGGAAGCTCATTGGGTACAGGAATTTTCATAGTATACCTGCACCAAATGAAAGAACAAAGTAACCCCGTGCTGCTGAACAACGAAGAGAAAACTTCGATAGAACGGATGTGGAAGATCAAAATTATGAAGTGAGACGACGAAGCTCAACAGAGCAAATAATAAACTGCAGAAAATCCTCTATTTGGCCGAAAATTATTCCATAATACTCGTTAATCGTCCAATACCTAGTGATTCAAGATTTTGTTTGACGTTTATTACTGTTTTTATTTTAATGAAAGTATTTGCGACGGGGTTGACTTTGGTTCTGGCATACTTGAATTGAATTTAGAAATTATACTTAAAGTTATCTTGTTGAATGTGGTTTGGGCAAGGTTGGACAGAACGTTAAATTTGGAGAAGGAATTTGTTAGGACGCCTGTGCTTCAGGTTTAAATAGTTTTGCACTCATTTGGGTTTCGTTGATAGTTATTGAATTTTGAAGGTAAATTAGCGTTTGCTTTCGAGTTTGTTAGACGGTTTGTAGAGTGGGAAAGGTTCAATTTGATGGAACACACCAGAATGTTTTGGATTGTATTTTATTCCGATTTGAATCAGGAAAACATCAAGTTAGGTCGAAACTTTATTGACATTTTATGTCTTTACTTTGCTACATAAACTCGAAAATGTAACGCTGGAGATGTTACGGAGATTTAATCACAATGCTTTAAAAATGAGTAGTAATGTTTCATACATTTCTACGCCATCTTTAAGCAATTCCTCAACGAATTTCATGACGGTTATCACCCGATTACCCAATTTTTAAACAATTTTCCACGGAACAACAACAATTTGAGAAAATTCACACAAACGGTGGGTACAGCTTTCGTACAAGTATGCAACCACTACAACTTAAATTTTATATTTTCGTGTTGAATTTGGTTTCAAAGCTGTGGCTTTATTGAAATGTTGTTGAATTACTTTGGCATGACGTATTTATTTTGGGAAATACTTTGCTCTGGAGCATACCTGTATGTCATTTCCAGCATTCCATCAAGTAGTGCGCAACTTGTGTCAAAGTGGAATTTACATTGGCGCTGTTTAATTAGGTTTCATTAGTGCTACACAGTCGTCGGAGTGGGTTAGCAAAACGTTTATTGTATTTTAGATTTTGTAGAATGGATATCGTAGTAGTCTGGATAATGTCGTATTTTCTTTGAGTACTTTTGTATTAAATAGCACATCTTTGCACGTCGTTCTTTGTGTTTGGCAGATCCTCGAGTCAAGGATTGGCCTTTGATGAGTTCCCCGCTCCCAACGCTCGCCATTTGCCTTACCTACGCTTTCGTCGTCAAAGTTGCCGGGCCTAAATTTATGGAAAAGCGAAAACCGTACGAATTGAAACGGACACTGATCGTTTACAACGCTCTTCAAGTGGCGTTCAGCGCTTGGTTATTCAGAGAAGTGAGTACTTTCGAGTACGGTTCATTAGTCTTGCTTCAATGTACCCTAAACTGTTTTTAAGTAACAGTTTCAGGACTTAATTTAACATCTGCAATTCCAAATCACATCTCAAACCTTATTAATTAGGGCACAAATTAATCTTTAGTAACTCATAAGATGAACCCTCATTTGCATTTAAGCTGGAATTTACCACCCTGTTCTTCTCGTCTCCTAAACAATCGATGGAAACTCGTTAATGTTGATTCCCCAGCAAACTGTGAGTGTGAGGACGCACGAGGTGGTATCACATGAATGTTGTAAGCATTTTAAAAACAGCTGAGAATTGCACTGTAGCCACAGAGCCGAAATATTTGAGAGAGAGCCGAAACTATTGAGAGCTCTTTAAAAGGGATCAACATCAAATATTTGAAATCAACGAGCCGACAGAACTTACCAACCAAAGATTTTTTGAATCCCTCAAACTGTTCGCGATGTCTGCGAAAGGGCCCAACTTCTGTCCCACGATCAGTCACCTGCGCTGCTTTCAAAGTCCAGTTTTTAACCTTTATTGCCACAGGTGCCAGTTTTCCCGTCAAGGCCACATGTGTGCCTCTCACACACAGTACGTGTTTTCATCTTTTCAATTTTTTTTTCTCGAGTAAAATCAATTACATTCTTAATACTGTTTTATTGTTTACTTTTTATACTATTATATTGTTCAGATATATGTAATTTTATTTATTTTACAGCTACGCACTCGACAGAAATTAGGCAATCTACGGGGTAAAAAACAAAATAAAATAAATATCAACGAAGAATACCTCAAATTTATTAAATTTTTAAGAAAAACAAAATTTTTAAAGAAACTAAAAATATATTTAAAATTATTATATTATCTTCACTACCGAAGTAGGGACTAGTCGGATCACAACTGATTCCTTAGTAAAATTCTTCTTTAGTGAGATCATGTGTTGTGGTATAGTTTCATGTTCTCATTTTGCATTTTTTGCCTTTTCTAGGCCAAAGAATAATTTGTCGACTTGAGGATTTCACTGGGGATGTCATTATCGAAAAACTGAGACCAAACGTCCATCTCAGTTGGTTTCTGCCTCAATTCACGTTTTGCATAGTTTGATAGGCCAGGGAAACTTGAAATTGTCAACAGCTGGAGGCCTACCTGTTGATGTCGACTCTACCGATGACCATATTGTCCCATCCTTACCTCTGAACTCGATTGGGAGGTCTTCAATTTCATCACTGGGAGCAAACATCTCTTCATCACTCTCGCCATTATCGCAAATTTCTGCATCAAAGGCATTAGATAACGATTGTGGATCGACAGGGCCTGCACGTTCTTCCTCATCCTCATCCTCATCCTCCATATCATGCATTAAGTCTTCTTCCTCATCCTCTTCATTGTTCCATAGATAGCCCTGAATTTTTTGAGCAAAGTCAGGATCATCAGTTCTAAAAAGTATTCGACTATGAGAACTAGATGGCGCAGGAACATCCATCCTAAATACATATAAAAAGAATAGTTATTGATATGATGAAATGTGTGTGGGGTTCGCAATAATAATAATAACAATAAGCCAGAAGAATCCTAGTAAAACTCGTGCCGGTGCAATAGTGGCTGGCATTTCGGCTTCTTACCAACGTAAAAAGCCACATGTGTGCCTGACAGACACATACTTAGAATGTAGTGCTAGCTACGTGCATGCCTGACAGACCACCTAAGTTTTGATTACTTACGTTAATAATGAAAGATGGAGACACATCCAACCTATACACTTGTTAATGATTGACTAAAGGACGTTTACAAAGGTCACGCTTGAAGGGAGAAGGAGAAGGGTTGCCAACATTCGTAAAACAAATATCCCTACGTGCCTCACCCCCCTGTGGCGGTAAGGGTTAAAGGTACCACCCATGTTTCCACATGAGGCCGAAGACATAAGAGGGGGCGAAATGCAAAAGCCCCTCCCCACGACGCCATTCTCTTAGTCAGTGCACAGTTCTCCAAAGCAACGTGATTGGATTGACAATAGGGAATTACTAGCACATGCACCACTCCTTCTGACTCTGCTACTTCTCCTTCAGTCTCTGGCAGCCGGCACCCTTAGATTCTCCCAATCCCGTTGCCACTGAGCTCGGCAGAATACAACTAAATGTCGTGCGTTCGCAATTGTTTTGGTAAAACCGCAGATGTGGCTCGACCTCTTATTATCTTCCCAGTCCCACGTGACTGGACATTTAGATGAATATTTTATGTTAAACACTCCCGGCAGCCCCAGTGACTTCGACGAGAACACCTTGTCTTTTGAAAATACCGACAAAATGCAGGAAAACACATTGACATCAATGGTCTAGCGTCAGAATGGAATTCCACTAACTCAGTTGATTTCCTGGAAATATACATTTACTATTCATTACGTGATGATGAACTGGTAGAATCTTCTATTAGTTGTTCTTGTTTAATAAAAACATGATAATGGCCCGAATCTCGAGAAGACGAGGAAGAGGAAACGGGGCAATTCTTTCTGTCAGGAGTGCTTGAAGGTTTTCCGTGATCGTGTTCCCCTTGCCATTCGCCCACGCTGTGGTCATATTCTGGCTCTTCATCGTGGTCAGTGCCAGGCTGTTTTTCCACAGCCTGCATTTTTATATAATGGCTTCAGAAACGTGAAAGTAAGGTAGGAACAATGGAAACCACATAACTTCTGTTACAACATGGTTGCACTCCTCTGCTACTCGGCTAAAACATTCGTTTTGTCGGCCACAACTTGCGTTGAGCTGACTGCCATTTGTTCATAAGAATCTGCTGGACGCCTAACGTCAACGTTTCCACATCGCTGGTATTCAGTCAGTAAGCAACTTCCGTGCAGTGCACTTTGCCGTAACTCTGTTTTTCTCGTATAAACTAATATTGACTGTAAACAAATCGTCCGTGTAGATCATTCCATTTCTTAAATAAAAGACACTTGATGGGCTTAATAAAATTGTTGGGGTGGGTTCTCCTTTTTTTGGTACATTTTGGCCTAAATGTCAGCGCTAAATATTCAGCTCGTTCTTTTTTGTTCATTATTTCCCTGAAACGGAAAAAGCCACGTACGTAAAGGGGGCAAGGCACTGTATGAAAAAGTAGAAGCAACGATTTTTCACATTTTCTAAGTAATTTTCGCTCAGTTTCCTCCTCGCTTACAAATTTTTAAACGATCTTCGAAACTGCTTCACTCTGTTTCTCAACTACCAGTATCTATTTTCTCTACAACTACTATTTCTCCGCGTAGTCTTTCACCCAATGCCCGACATTTTAAAAACTTAAATCCTTACGGTCTTAGCTCAATTAAAGTACAACTTCCGTACGATTTCTACACAACGCCCAATGTTTTATGGACCTGATTTGGCTAGGAAAGTTGTGTGCTACGCGTTTTTTCGTTCTAACACGCCGAGTGCCTCAGGAAGAAGACTCTCGTCTCGGCACAGCGGTTACGACAGCTCTCTTTCTTTCCTAAGCACGTTGTTAAGTAATGCATTCGCTACAGGTGACGTCCATTACCCCCTTTTTCGACCTGCATGAATTTCAACCAAAGCACGGAGTTCCTTCGACAAAGTACGTTCCAACGCTTCACCCCATGAAAGCAGAATTATACGGTTGTTCGTTCTGAATCCAATTTTTCGTTTCATGTAGTTTTAATTAAAAATAGTATCCTTTTAAAAATGTTGAAGAAGAAGGATACTCTAGTTAATAACTTTTATTTTATTTTTCCAGGCCCTATACGCCGGATGGTTTACGACGTACAGTTTTCGATGCCAACCTGTCGACTACAGTTGGAGTGATCACGCTCTTAGGGTATTTTATTACTTACACTTTTTCTACAGTATCCCTTACATAGAAATCCAGTCCTCTACCTCCCACAGTTTCATTATGACACCATGTAACGAGAGCTGTATTAATTTTACCACCTAAAAGTTTGGAATAAGCTAAACGAAATTCTTCACTACAGGAAAAAAACTCGCTGGGATTTGAATGGAGTCGGAGATGCACAGAATTCAATCGAAGAGACATCCCAACTTTCTCACAGACTTGTGAAGAAAGTTGTACCAGCATAGAAGGAATACTTGACTTCTAGCCCTTTATTTTAACTATATCTATTTCATCTCATCTATTTAATACAGGTCTGCAAAGTACATATCAAAGTCCATTTCCATATCAAAGTGAATGTTCCTGAACCCTCATAAGAGAATTGTATCAGTTGAAATTCATAGAGAGTGTGGTTTCTCTATCGTGCAAAGCCCAGGTGTTGTCTCCTAGTGAGAGCTCGTGCCCATGTGACACAGTGTGGTAATATGACCCTGAGGAATCTGTACCATCCGGGGGGAGATCTTAATCTGGTTTCCCACCTGATCTAACTATTTACACGGGTGGAAAGTTTCAAAGGGAGTAGTAGCAGTCAAGGCGGGGAAGGTTTGGCTGCATTTCCAAGAACTATTGCTGACTGTTATAGGAACTAATTAACTAACCTCCTTGCATACCCTCCCATCAATTTTGTCCGTCCTTTGGTTGCTAGACACTCCAATGCTTACTTCATAGAGCTTGGTTGACAGCTATCAGACTTTTCTTCTTTGCCTCATCTTGTGCTCAGAGCATACCTTGATACGAGAAGGATGTCTAATAGTCTGTTTCAGTTTCACTTGTATCCCTTAAGCTGCTCCACCAGCGTAGACCTGGGCCCAAACGTTTGAATGATTTGCCCTTCGATGGTTCTAAAAGCAGGCTTCTGTTTCATATAGAGTTGTACCTCATTGATGAGGTACAAACTGCCTACTAACCAGAGAGATATTACGTTATCTTTCCTTACTTATTTGAATTTCATGCAACTCCTGTGAAATCACCGCGTTTTCATGCTCCTTTTTTATTGTACCAGGGTGATTTGCATCACTTCATTAGCTTTTGCTCAAGGTGCAAGCAAACGTAACAACTTTGTTAAAGCCTCTCCATAAAGCCTCTCAGATCTCCAGCCCCTCAAAGGCTGCGGTTTGGTTTTATGACAACATAATTGTAGCTACAGCTTAGAATAGCTATATCTCATAGCTACTTCTTACTGTTACTTTTGATTTCAGGTTGCCCAGGGATGTTGGTGGTACTACTTCTCGAAATTCACAGAATTTATGGACACAGTAAGTTAAATGCTGTTCAAGGTGTAAAACATGATGAATTGTGTTAGAAGAATGTTTGGGGAGCTGGCACAGAAAACCACAATTACAGAATCGTGATATTACTTTTTGACTCATGTTTGCGCTTTCCACTCCATGGTGTCACTTCAGACTGCTGAAACCACATTGGAATCAGCCTGTTAAACAGAGGCATATCTTATGATTTGTGGCACAACTTGTCTACTGGTTGAATCTGAATAGCTCTGCGCTTTCATTACCTGATTCTTTCAATTTAGCCAAGCGTGTTCTTTGCTAATCACAGTTCCTTATGTTACGATAATGTACTCATTGAAGGAGAGTGTGCACGGTAATGACCAACTGTAATTGGAATGCAGAGTTTTATTGTCAATTACAGTTCGAAAATTTATTATTGTAAATAGGGAACTGGGTGGGAGCGAGGGTTAGCGAGCGTGACAGATGACACCTTGACAAGAGACAACAGCTCTGATCAGACTGCCGGCGACGAAGTTTCAAGTAAATTGGGAAGTTCAAGATGCAATTTCGGCACTAATGCTCCGAACGAGTTTTCACTAAATCAAAGAGTTTGGTTCGTCTCACTTCATTTAGACTAGCTGAATCGAGATCAGCTCACAGTTCAACTGCCCCTTTTTGGATTAACTGACTAAAGTCTAGGTCACCTGAGGGTTGCGCCAGCCAAATATATTACCACTTGCATTCATGGCCAAATCTGATGTCCAGCTTTACCTAAATATAAATCACCGTGTACGTAGATTTAATTC
The DNA here is from genome assembly GCA_020466155.1 of Pachypeltis micranthus. Lineage (NCBI taxonomy): Eukaryota > Metazoa > Arthropoda > Insecta > Hemiptera > Miridae > Pachypeltis > Pachypeltis micranthus. The sequence goes on along the minus strand of CM035770.1, from coordinate 50,095,783 downwards.
GAAGACTGTTCTGTTAGAAGCCTTGTACTAACGGAAAACAGACCAATTGAAATCCCCAATGTATACTAGGTCCCACTGAACACGAAGTTTAGGATAACAGATGGTTTGAACAAGGAATTTAATGTGTTATGAATGGTCTAGCTCAGTTTCGATCTGGCTGATCACATCTCACCAAAACCAGGACAGACCTCTTTCGACAACTAATTCCCACTGATTTACTACAATTATTGAAATCAGATATGTAAGGCTGTGAGTTGAGTAGTCCTCAAGGGTTTGAGTGGAACCACAAGCGCCCAGCATTACATACGAAATCAAGTTCCACTGCTACGCGTATTTTCTTGTGCCATTTGGTTCAAATCTGCAACACGCACATTAACACGAAAGAACGAATCACATCTACAGGACAAACCTAAGGCAATATAATAAGATGCTGTATGTTTGAGTAACGTACATTGTTTGTACCGTTTCAGATTTTTTTCGTGTTGAGAAAGAAGAATGATCATGTCAACAAATTGCACGTCATCCACCATGGCATCATGCCCCTCAGCACTTGGTTTGGAGTTAAATTCACTCCTGGTAAAGTTTCTCTCCAGCCAATTCTTATAATACCCGTAACTTCTGTACAGAGTTATAAATTATACATGCGCTACCTACATCGTAGTTTCTACAGGATATGTTTTAAATCTTCAGGTGGGCATTCGACGTTTTTTGGAATGTTGAACACGTTTGTTCACATCGTTATGTACACGTACTACCTCCTTGCTGCGCTTGGCCCTAAAGTGCAACCGTATTTGTGGTGGAAGAAGTACCTCACCGTTCTCCAAATGGTATGTAATCATTGTAACGGATCGTCACTTATGTTTCCAGCAGGAAGAAGAACACGGCGGTTAACTGAACGAAAGACAAGCGTATTGGACAGTGGACTCTGCTGTCAACTAAGCCACTTTCTTAATAGAGAAGCAATACTGTACACAAACCTACAGGCTCAGTACAACATACATGACTTTCAGTTGACAAGTTCTGCTACCTAGAAGCCCTTGTACAACTGCTGAACCTCTTGTTTGTGCACTTGTGATACTTTTATTAAGGCGGATGTTCCTATTCACCATCTGTTTCTTACATACCGATAGCTAATTCTACAGTTGAGTCCTTGGCCCAGTACAACTGCGTTCGTAACACTTACCAATCAGTCTCACTAATTGATTACAATGAGGCAAACCTCAAGAAGGAATACCTTTAAGGAACTGGAGATGTTGAATGAAATACTGCCACTCATCTATAATTACGCCTTAGCACTTGACTTACCTCCAAAACGTATTGATAGTTGGCTATTTAGTTTTCTTTTTAAGATGATAAGTTGAGTTTCCTCCTCTGTCACTCACCTGTCGTGCTTGCACCACTGAGAGACAAGTCGGAGCATGGGATGGGGTTTTGACTCAATTTGGCAGATTGACTGCAATCAGCCTGATAGGCTCGCAGTCAGTCTCCATGAGGTTCCTGAAAAGACCTCAAGTAAACCATAGTGTAATGGAATATCGAAGCTTACCAGGGAATTTATGCTTGAAGCCACAACCATTCGATGGCAAGGAAGAGTGGAAACTGTATACAGCAACTGATCACGCCCCAAGAAAGGTGAAGAGATAGTCTAAAGCTATCTCTGAAAGGTCAAGCCCTCTCTCTGACCTCAGAACTGGATGCTTCTTGTGCCTAAACTGATTTATTCGATATTTTGGAAGCTAGGTTTGGTTATAGGCAACAGACGCAACAAAACGAGGATGCAGAACAGGGTGCAAGGAATATATTTGTAGCTTTAATCAAGCAATGGAGGATCTGGCAAGAAAAGCAACTTCTGACAAGGAGCTGCTGTCTTTCATTTTACAAGAGGTCTTCAGGAAATACGTCCAATGGGAAAAGCCGTAGAATGTGCCCTATGCTTAGATACAACAGTCCAATTCACTACGTCTAATCTCTATCAATAAGAACTGTAGGCATTGTACAAGAGGACGCCTTTGCATTTAGAGCAGCTGGTCTATCTAATAAACAATCATGCCAGCAATGTGATAAATCAAGTCATGCAGTACGACATAGTCCTGATGTACATCTTCAGGCCTCGCTGCAGGGGACACGACTAGCAGAGAGGCTAGAAGAGCAAAGTTGGGCATGAGCCAGGTTTCTGTGTTGGGAGAACGAATGTCAGTAGCAGGCGAATCAACTATTATCTTAGAAATTGGTAATAGCTCTTGCAGACAACACAGCGTATTGGTAGCTGACATCATTGAAGTCGACATTTTGGGACTGGACTTCTTGACCAAATACCGTCATCTGATTGATCCTGTTCATGAATCTGTAACTGTTGAAGGCAAGCGTGTGACTACTTCTATGGTATGGGACATTTCATTAGCAAAGGAAGGAAGCAGTGATGAGGAAATCCAAGAGTTGTTAGTGGTAGCTGAGGGATACAGTGTTCCATTGTGTTTTCAGGCCCTAGTAAATGAAACTACGACAGAATTCCCCAAGTGGAAAGCGGATGTTGCTCTAGCATTATTGACTGAATTTTCAGATATTTTTGCTTGTGATATTTCCGATTTAGGTCGAGTATAGGAGTGATTTCACCCAAGTGAGGTATAGGTCGAGTATAGGAGTTTTTCCAAGTGGATGTTGGAAAGGCATCCTAAACTTCAACAACCCCTGCAACCACTTCCACCTTATAATCTTGTAAAAGTTGAGAAAGTGTTGTCAGGTTTGGGAAATAGAGGTCTAATTCAGAGATCAATAAGTCAACGGGCAAGCCTTATTTTACTGGCCCCTAAGAAGCATGGAAGCACAAGTTTGCGTGGATTATTGCGAGTTCATTGATATAACAAAGAAAAATGTCCGCCCACTTCCAAAACTCCCGAGCACTTGCTGGAATCACTGGGTTCTCAACTTTACATTTGTAATCTGAATATTGGCAGGTTCCTATGGTAGAATAGACAAGGTGCATTCTGCATAGCTTTGGATTTGCGACTCCTTATGTGGCCTTTGGTCTGCTTAGTGCGCTTGCCACCTTTCAGAACGCAATGGGAAGTTTACTGCGTAAAGAAATTAGAAAAGGACCTGTGCACGTCTACTTTAATTACGTCACAATAGACTCCAGGACTTTGACGATCATGTACCTGGGTTGAGACTCGTGTTTTCATTGATGAGGCAAAACGAAGTGAAGTTGAACCGTAAGAAGTGCTGCTTGTTTCGGTGTGAAGTAGAATATCCTCGTTACGTCATTCGCTGGGTTGCTATCAAGCTAGACCAAAAAAGTACCAAAAGGTTAAAGACTGGCTTCACCCTCGATGCCTGAAGAAGCTTGACACATTTATAGGGTTGTGCTCGTACTACAGTTGCTTTGTTTATAATTATGCTCATCGAGCAGTGCCTCTATGTGCCTTGGAAAGAAATGGAATGAAGGAATTCTCCTTGAATTCAAATGCAATGCCAAGGTACGTTTGAGGATATCATAGCTGCACTGACTGAACGCGCAGTGTTAGGCCCTTGCACATCGTGGATGTCAATTTATTCTGAGTACAGATGCCAGTGGAAACGCTGAAGAAGCCTTGTATCTCAAGAACAAGGTGGAAGCGAGATAGTCTTGTCTTATACCCTGCTTGAGAGGGTGTACTGGGTGACACCCAAAGAAGCTGAGCATTGTCAAAGCATCAAGATTTGCGTTAAATAGTGAGAGCAACTTCATCATAAGGACTGACCATGTTTCTCTATAGTGGCTTAGAAGTTCCCATGAATTGGATGGACAGCTGGCTTCAATACTGCCAGTCTACAACTATAGTACTCAACACTGTTCAGGAATTCAACATTTAAATGTAGATACATTATCTCAAAGACCTAGTGAAACCATGAGAAGCCAGTATTACTTGCGTCAGAAACAATTAGATGCTTCGTTCACTAATGTCCGGCTTACCAAGTTTAAGCGTCAGATTCGTGAGAGCATGACCAGCGAGCTGATTCAAGTTTTCAGTGCATGTACAGTGCTCAAGTGAGTAAGAGTAAAACCACAGTGGCAAGACATCGCACCACACAGAGCTTGGGAGAACCACATAGCTATATTGCAATGGGAATAACTTCAAGTTACTCTGAGACGGTCGATGGAGGCTCTCAATATGGCACATTAACTTGAGTTCTTTGGGAAGCAACATATCAAAAGCCAAATTTTACTTCATTATTATTGACCTGGTATGACTAAGGATGTTCTGTGCTGCTCATGAAGTTTGTGGTCGAAGAGTGGTGGGGCAAGAAGTTGAGCTCCTATGTAAACTTACAAGGTTTGCTCTCCTTTTGAAAGACTATGCGTAGGCACTTCTGGACCTTTGCCAGAAACAGAAGCTGGCAAACATATGTTATGGTTGCAATTGATGTGTTGACAAGTTGGATTGAGCCTTTACTAATAGGTCTAATAGGTGTTGTGTTCAGTGTGCTGACTGACTCCTATTAAAGGCACCGATCGTGGTCTAGTGGTTAAGACATTTGTTCATAATTCTCGACGTAAGTATGTATATAATTTACTCCGTAATTTTTGCCTAAGTCAGCAGCTCTTCAAAAGCATCTCCAAACTACCTCAGTACAATTGGCGCCCAACTATTGGTCGAACTTCTTCATTCCAAGAAAAAGAAGAGGCCCAGAGAGAAAAATTAAAAAATTAAGAGAGAAATAATGAGACGAATTCTCGGGTCCGTCCGGGATTCGCTGACGCTGTGAAAGTTCCAGCGCGAAGGGAAATAAAATGGGCGACGCGCCTACTAAAATATGAAAGAAAAGACCTTCCTTATAGCCCCCTGGTTTCTCGAATCAAAGATCGGATTTTCCGGGGATTCGCTTAACCCTCATAAATTCGTTCCTTAAAAGAGTCCGCTCCAGGAGCAGTGGCAAAAGACGAGGGGGGAGTCAGCAGCTCTTCAAAACATCTCCAAACTACCTCAGTACATCAGGATGAGGGTACTGTCTGGACGAAAACTTGTCTCCATGCTGTTAAACTGAGAACTTCTCGTCGGTTCGTGGAAGCTGACCAAAAGAGGGAAATGAGTTCTCTACATTCGTTGTTATTATTTCCGTTGGTTACCTACAGAAATAATACAACATTCTAGTAAGGGAGTACGAAATCACTGAAACTCATTCTTGGTTAGGTTCTGTGGCAAAAAGCAGTATGTGTATTCAATTTCAGAAGTCTCTGTGGAAAAAAGTGATAAAGATACAACAATATTACTGTCTAGCTTACCTGGCCCATGCAGATTGTACTGCAGCTAGAACATGCTCTATCTAATCACAAAGTTTGCCCCTGGGACTACAGAACTTGCCAAGAGTAACCCACCAAACAAACTGAAGGTAGTTGAGTATCAGCTCGTTTCTCCTCCCCTACCTTTTCACGTTCTTCTCTCTCGTCCTCCAAAACAAATCTAATGGTTTGACTGCATTGGTGACACTCCAACCATAGTTTGTGATGATAGGGAGGTAGGAAAGACCTCCTACGTCTTCTTATATAGTGCTAAAGCCCTTCATCTGACAAGCTCACCCCTTCCATTGTACCTCACTGTGTTTGTTCCCTCAGCCAACTGAAATGTTACTGTTCTCGTATTTGGTGACACGCTAGGATTACTCCCTCAGTTACTTCAAGCTAACCCATGGGATTAGATCTTTCATGCACTTCTTTTCAGCACTTCAGTTAGCTTGAGCCCCACAGAAATTTTTTTACTCCCAAACTCTTCCTATATCAAGCTCTGACTATGAAGAAAACAAAAAACAAGCAAACGCACATCTATTGAATTAATTTATTTGTTTGCAGGTTCAATTTGTGTTGATACTCGTGCACGCCTTCCAATTGCTTTTCGTTGAATGTAACTACCCTCGAGCGTTTGTTTGGTTCATTGGCCTCCACGCTGTCATGTTCTACTTCCTTTTCAAGGACTTCTACAACCAGGCTTACAAAGGAAAGAAAGATGTGAGTTGTATGTAACGTACCATTTGGTGCTTAATTGATTAATAAGAACTACAAAAGACATTCTAGAATTGAATGCCAAGCCATTTTAATTGAAATGTATTTCATTTGTAAAGACTCAATGATAAATCTACAAATGCATTAGTGACAAGTTGGTCAGCTCTAGTGAAACTCTTAACGGTTTTGAGAAAATATTATCTGTGGATTCTGGTTGCAGAGATCAGCACAGTAGGCTCTTGTTTTAATTATGCCTACTTGAGTGACTAAGTTCATGGTTTCCTGGTTGGCCTACAGGTGGGTACTCTTAAATCCCAGGAGTTGACCTGTCCTCGAGAGGTTACGTTTAGTATGAAAACAAGTACACTTGGACTATGCTATGCAACAAAATGTTCATACAAAACCACTTAATAACAACATACTCTTAATATTACAGAGAAAGAGAATATTAGCCAACACTGTGAACTTCTGCCAGCCAGAGCCACCTGTCCAGGCTTATGAACAGCCCACCGGCCAGAAACTGTCCAATGGCTACGTTACATTGAATGGATGTGATAGCACACTCAGGAATAGAGTGTTTGTTGATTCCACTGTTCATTCAAATGGGATACACCATTGATGAAAGGTAAGAGAGCTTAGCAATTACAAGTATTTAGATGCCAGTATCTTGGATTATTCCATTTTCATCAAAATCGCATGTGCCTATTTTGGCTAAAAGTTTAGACAACTTCATCATCAACAATGGCCTTGAATGCGAGATTTTCACCCTGCAGTCATAGTCCTAGATTGATCAATGCGGCATGTGATTAGGAACCACCTTCCTTGTGCGTGCTCCACAGCCCCTCGTGAAATTTGGCAAACCTCAAGTGGAAGAAGGTCAGGCCGTGTTACTAGCCAATGAACTCTTTAGTGACACTGGGTTCTTAACATGTCCTGGCATCACTGACATTATCATTTACAATGTAACTGTCTATTTAACAATACACCGTGTGCCTTGTTATTCGTCATTAACGTCACTGGAAAACATGAAAAAATATGACATTTTAGCGCTCCTCCTTTACATTTCATCAAAATGCATTGATGATTGAGAATTGCTGACTTTCAAATTGCCAAATTTTCGATTAGCGATTGTCCAATAAATGTCAATTAGCCACGAATACAGGGGAAAAAAAATCTGTGGTCGAGAAGCCGCTGTAGAAACATTGTAGCTGTGACTTTTAGTTATGTTAATCGTGTGGTAGCTTGGCGTCATTTCCATCCGGCGGCAAGCGATTGTTCGTTTCCCAATCGTTTTGAATAGTCATTTGAGCCGAGTATAATGCGACATTATTTCATTTCCATGCACTAGTTTAGGTTTCAGAGGTCTAATCAAACTGCCTGTAGGATTTTTATAAGAACACTTGCTTAATGCGAGTGAAATTCGTGTGGAAATAAACGTAGTAAATCTATTTCAGTCGAAATATTTGATAATTGATTGTGGTCCGCTCTCGTCATTTTCGCTCTGATGAAAATGTTAAATTACCGTTATGTCATTTGGATCTGCCAAAACAAAAACTCGAATAGTCGTTTTGAGAAATATATATTTGCTGTTTTGACCGCCATGATAACTTTGTTTTTAGGATTTTGCTCATACCCGCAGCTGATTTTATTTTATTTTTCGATTGCAGGCCACAACACGAAACTGCCTTCTTTCAAATGCTCAACAGAATTAAGTTGTAAATAATTGTTTCTAGCCAATATTCTTTAATGGAGTGGAATCTTTCATCATTGCACTGATTGTACATACTATTGTAATTTATTTCACTAAAAATATAGACATATTATTTTTGTTCACTCCTTCAAAAAAGGAAAAGTCGACAGAATAAGAAGGATAACGTTATATTGTAACCCTGTAACGAGCATGAGGTTAGGTTACAGATGAATTAGTTGGTAGGCTGCTCCTTTCCTGGTAATCAAAACGCAGGCAGTGGATGTCCAGGACCCAGTAGTAAGAGATCATTGCCACCTCGGTAGTAAGCATTGTCAAGTATGTTTGCTTAGGGGGCTAGTCTGTCGTTTAGACTACCATCACAGCAACTGTATCATATCCCTGCAGTAACAATAATAAGTGTTATTGTTCTGGAGCTATTAATTGAATACAACTTATAACTATCCACACATATCAATATCTCAGGAATGGAGTCACACGTCTAGAGCAGGCATTTAGCTTCTGGGACTGAGTATTTAACATAACAATCATCATGCATTGAGATGAATTTGGGTACAGCCGATTTAGTCGCTTTTAGTCGCCAGCGATTTTCAAATAAATAGCTCAACAGTTGGAATCTTTCGATATTGATTGTTCTGATTATTGTAAGCTGTACCCTACACGTCTTTTGTTGTGTAATTACTCCAATATTATTCCATAAAGTAAGCCAGTACTCATATTTTGTCAAGAAATTAAATTATTTATTTTTATTATCGTTATTTATTTTAACGACATTGTCACCCATTTAGGGCCGTGCGTACATGACAAAAGTCCTCCACAACTTAGCACGATATTTATCTAATGTGATTGTAAATAAAATATACTGTGTTGCATATGTTTTTACAGTAGTATATCAACATCCTTTGTCCAATGGAATTAGCAGGAGACTTATCAGGCTGCTCAAATGACCTTCTTTCTATTATATAGAACCACTGATATAATGTTCATTAACAACACACGTGGTGGCACCTGCTAAATTACGCAAGTAACCTGAGGTGGGCTCCCCTAATGCTCTCTCTCACTCAGCATTCTACCTAACGATTGTTTCAATAAAATATCATAAGGTAAGGTTACCCTGCAAGATCTTCATCAACCAATACACTGTTATTTCATCAATAGCACTTTTGTGATGTGTTAACATTTCCATTGTGGGCCAGGCGCTGGGTGCTTAAAGTGACAGTAGTCTATGTCATTACTCTCTTCCAATCACATGTTCCAGTGTTCTAGACATTGTCTGTGCCAAGTTGTCAACCACCTTTCTAAGACAATTGTAGTGTCTGATTTGATCTTGCTTTAGTGTCAGAGAGTTAGAGAGAAACAAGCCTCCCTCCCCCCTCCCCTCTGCAGGTCTTATCAAATGTTAACTGGACAGAGTTGGCAGGCACCACTCATCTCCAACCACAACTTCACTCCTTGACAGGGATCATAATTGTGCCTCCTCTTCTTCTTCATTCCGTTTGACAGGCCTTTTTTTCTTCCAAGTTGCCTTATTGAGGAATGGGGTAACTTTTTCTGATGGGGTTGTTACCTGGAAACTTGCAGATATGGATAATATTGCGAGATTCTTTTCAATCCTCTCCTTTTTCTTCTTTTTACGCCTCACTGTGGATCTTGATTCCATATATGACCGGAACGTCAAATAGCAGGCTTTTATGACCATCGCTTGCCCTACTTCAGTCACAAGTGGTACAGTGCGAATTCACCTCCTTCGTGTATCAACACTCGTCTTAATAACTGCCAAAGCCAATTGAAGACTGCAGCTGCCTCTGCTCATAACCTAGTTATGTCGCTGATTGGCTTCCATTGGGTTTCTCCATTCCAATGGGCCAAGAGATCCACTGAACTCCTATGGTGTTCTCCAGGAATTACAAATACAATACAACCATTAACCACATTACAAACAGTTTGATGTTCAGTGATGCATTGCTGCGAGTCTCCTCTGTATGTCTAGCAGGTAGTGTCTCCAAATGCATCCAAAATTCATTGGACTAATGCTGTTCTAAACCTTCCCTAAATGAGCTGTACAGCACCAAGCATGTAGTTACCAAGATGTAGATGGCAACGACCTGTTTGCTTCCAATTCTTCCCTAGATCCCCTTCCCCTTCATAATGGTTGAGTAAAAGAGATGAACTTCATTCAATCAACCTTCACTTCTCTTCTTGCCGTCGTCACACATTGACTCACTTTTTCATTCTCATCAACCCCAAGTTCATGGTAGTTGTTCGTGGGCTGATTAGCATTCGTACGCAAATTAACAGGTCGTTGGACGCTGACTACGACTACGGGACACCATTGAATAAGAGTTAAAACGATTTGTAACCTCGGAAGCCGTTTAAATTATATGGAGGTCGCTGCTACAGGTCAGGACGTAAAAAAAAAAAATCATCGTCAAATCAAAGTCAGTTAGCTCCATCAACACTTTGTTCCGGTTTTCAGAATTGAATTGTAAATTACTGTAAATCGTTACACAGTATTAAGTTATTCGTGCATTAAATTAGCATTTCTTATTACCGACTGACAGTTCATAGAGATTTGGGAAAACCCTTGGTGTATGTTCGTGACTTCAGGTAACGATAAGACATAAAAGGCGCACTTCCTCTAAACTGTGAACAAGACCTGTAGTAAGTCTAGGCAGTCGGCATTCTGTCTTCAAGGAATATATTCGCTCAAGAACGATACCTCAAGTGCACACAAAAATCATCTTCCTATCCTGGGCATTTATTAAAGAGGCAGGGTAACTGATTTTGATGATGGGACTGGCACCATCTGCATCTGACATTTCTGATTAGAAGAGGGGCCCTTGGTTAGAGTTAGGTGATGAAAAGTCTTATTAGTAATCGATGGGCTGAGCAGTTTTTTGGAGAATTTAAATCGTCAGTGAAAAAGGACGAAGTTATACAAATACTCCCCTGATTTAAGATTAAGATCATACATCGATGTATAGTTAGGGTTAGAATAGACCTAACCAGGTACCTTGAGTTAGAAGAGGCTAGGGGGTTTAGATTAGGTGATTGATAATGGCGTCTAGATTGGGTGACTGCTAATGTCAGAGAGGAAAGGGCGGCGTCTTATTCAGCCTTGAGGGTAGGTAATACCCTTCTTGGACTGTGCAGAACCAATTGCTTTGTTTATTTGGTGTTTTGCCGGAAGATTCATGGACTGAAGTTTTTTTTATTGGTTTGGGATTGCCGTTTTATAGATTTCTAAAGACATCATTGAAAAAAAGGTCCCCCCCCCCCACAACCACACTGTCCAATATCAGATGGTGCGGGGCCCTTCTACCCTGTTTGACAAGGGCTATGTTCCAATATACGTGTAAGGCAGCTCTCTCCACATGTATGTGGAGGGGTTCAAGGCCCAGCAGGGACCTCCAGTGCAGCTGTGGGAGTTGCCTACATACAACCAGTTACAGCAGTGCGGTATAATCAACTACAAATGGATGCACTACAGGTCTCTTTGTCCTGCAGAAGGGAGATCCAGCACCACATCTCGATAACATCTTTTTCTTAAACCAATGACAAAACCCATATATACAACGATTTAACAGCCCCTAGACACTTTCCTCAATGTTACTCCTAACCCACACGGCCAGCTGCTCAACCAACCTGCCTAAAGCGATCTGGAAGCACAGTTTAGACCTACAAGAAGAACAACTCTGAAGGCAAACGCACTCAATAGCAAGTTCAAGGCCAGACCCTATTCCCTGTTGCTAACTCAAAGGTAGCATTAGCTGCTTAGCAAGTAACAAGATATCAATCAATTGCACAATGCAATCAGCAGGAAGAGCGCTGAACCCCATGTATATAGGTTTCAGTTTAGGAGAAGTGATTGTAGGTGAGCTGTCATGCTAATTCAACCTTCTATCTTCAGTTGTACACAAAGCGAAAATTTAAAAAAAAGAAATGTGATGGGATTATATCTGCTTTCTCCCTTTATTTGAGGTTTTCTTCCACTTTGAACGACAGCACTATCTAAAGGCCGGAGATTGAACCCAATCATATGCAATGCAAATAGTGAGTCTACAATCAAAATTTACGGGAACAATCTGAATATTTAATTGTTCTTTCCTTTCGACTGAAAGCGTTCAACCTGTAGCCGCTGAATCCGCCTTGTCAACAATCAAACTCCTTCCCTCGTCGCCTCGTCATGTGACTCTTGATTGCAGTCTGTCCATGACAGCATTATGTGAATTGAAGTGGATTTAAAGGATTTTCAATCGATGAATATGATGTCAATGCGTTGGGTTGATTAAAGCACTTTCGGTGGATTCCTGGGTTGTGGTACATTTTGTTGAGTACATATAAATCAACGTAGTAGATTAGATAAATTGTAGGGTATAATGTAGCGGGTATGTGAACTTGGCTAAGGGAGTAGCATTAGCTGACAATGACAGCTATAGTTCAGATCGAGATGGACTAATGAGCTGAATGAAAGACGTTCAACTGTACCTGAGACGGGAACTATGCCAACTGACTGGTTGAAATCAACTTACATATAAATTTGGATGTAATATATCGTTCTACCGACACATACAGCGATGAGTTGGCCCTGTGATGTCAGTACTGGAGAAATGCTGGAGGTTGAAAAAACATTCCAACAGATTAACAGATGGAATACTAATTAACAAGCTTAAAAATTTTAAACAAGGTCACAATGTATCAGATTACTGCACATTTATAGAAATACAATTATATGAGAAAAACAAATATTAAGTGATTTTGTTACGTAGCAGTTGTCTAGGTCGTGGTGGATTGTTAAATACCTGTTGCAGTGGCTTGTCATAGATGTAGGTTGTTAGTGATAATGTGATTTGAACACCTCACTCATTCTCGGGATGAGCATGTCATGATGAAGTTACTATTTCTAGCGAACTATGACTCTATTTTGGAAAGTTTGAACCTGCGTCACCTGAAAATCAGACTCCCCTGGGGTGACGTCTATACAACCAGATCAGGCGAATTATGTTAAGTTGAATCTTTTGGCTTTCAATGGTAGAGCTGAGTTTTGATTCTTTAGACATAAGATTGGTCTCAGTCTATGTCTGGCACTTTGCAGTGCTTAGGTGATGAAGATACCATAGTGTCTAGATGTAGGCCTAGGTAACGGCCCGCTTGCTTGTGAGGTGAATGAAGCTGGTTCACAATAATGGTGGTATGCGGCAGTTGTCGTTTGTAGGTGAACTGTACATTTTCGTTCTCCTCCTATGACGCCAAAGTCTCATCATTTTTGTGATTCTTTCATTGTTTTGAAAAATTCCTCCGCCCAAAATAATTCTATGACACCCGCAAGTTGAGCTGTAGTAACCAAATTGGATCTTAGGAGATCATGTGTCAATAGGGGACCCAAATTTAATAGGCTAGATCTGCGACACTAATTGGCTTATTCTAACGTTGTAGGTTCTGTTGGTTAGGTACTATTTAAGCAGTCTGTACACGCTCTCTGAGAGGAGACCTTCTAACTTGGCTAATAACCCAGAGATCCAGACCTTGCTAAATGCCGTTTCATAGTCTAGGAATAGTGCATGAAGTTGGTGGATACATAAGCGAGAGCTCTGCAGTAAAACTGGGTGTCTGGTATCACGCATTCCTCATAAAAGATAAAGCAAGTGAACGCCCATTTGATGAAACAGATCGAAGAAAATCCGCGTGTACTAGCTGGTGTTTTGGAGCCGTACAGAAGGAGAGGACCCAATTTGATAGTTATGATTCAGGACGCATCGGTGTTGGACCTGCATGATGATAGGAGGTAGCTCATCATGGAGTATTTGCCTTTTGATTATTATTGTGGATCCGCCTTGGCTAAGATCCAAGGATACATAGCTGCCCTGTAGGTAACCAAACAGAGATCGAGAGAGAGATCGAGAGAGAGAGAGAGAGAGAGAGAGAGAGAGCAGGGGCTACAGGGTTGTCTGTTGAGGAGGACTGACGTTGTTGCCGTTAGTCGCAACCAGACTGCAGTGACCCTGGAAGCTGGGATCTGGTGCTCACTTGGCGAGCCAAGAAGCACAAATAACTCAGAACTGATGCGTCAAATGTCTCCACTGGCATCCTTCAAGGAATCCCCCGTCTGCGTCTTGCTCGGATCGTATCTGAACTGTTGGGCGTTTTACCATGGAACTAATTCCTATCCTCCTTTCCTTTTGGCGTTTGTGTTGAGGTTGGTGAGTCGTGATCGCACACTCAATACTCATCCAGTAATTCACTAGCAGATAGGAAAATAATGTCTCCGAGTAGATATGAATCCACCTTGCAGAAAGCACAAAGAAATAATTAGAATGGAGAAAACGCAGGAGGTATGGGGAATACAGAGCAGAGAGTAGCTGGACAGCCACACTCATTAGTAGGACCACAGCCAGAAAACGAACTCCTGCATCAAAACCTCCTGAGACGCCGTCCAATCCTTTTAAATGGATAAACCTTGATGCAGCCTTGGCATAATCATAGGTGAAATGAACTCAGCCATCTCTAACCCCAACTGTAACAACCAGTGGAAGAGGTAGTCAAACTAGGTGTGCTGAATTTGATGAAGGGCACTAAAGGATAGCGTGAGTAGCTACAGCATCTATGGTTCTTCAGAACCTCTCCTCCCTGACGCACATTGTTCAAACGATTGTTCAAGCATTTCATAAATAATCATCGGCTCTGATTCTCTTAGCCCTATTAATCTGCAATTGTAATCTCCTCCCCTCGATGTGAAACAGAGCCCTCGGAGAGGGAGCTCCGCCGAGTTTGGAAATCACTCTTTTCCTCTGTCCAGTGACTCGGCCACCGAATGAGGTTCAAGGTGCGGGGCCATTAGGTGAAGTGATTTCGGGAAGAGCGCGTTCGGTGTTCGTTCAGGATATTTTAGTGTCGCGCTCGAAACATGGCATCTTACGTGTCTGCAGTTTATTATAAAGTGCAAGAAATATGCGACACTTACGGAGGTAAATTTCTGCTAGTTCAGTAAGAACCGAGGCGCAGTTGATGACTTAGTATTGAGCTAATGTGTAACCTTGTCATATATCACATACCTCTTAATGATGCTCCAGAGGCCAGTTGATCAAAATCATGAGTCAATCGATTGCATCAAGCGTGATTGACCGTTTAGGAACCTGTTTGACGCTGGAAACTAGCATGGACGACGATTGATATAAAGTTAGATTGGTTCAAGAAGTTGATGACAGGACAATTTCGTCAGTAGTCCGTCAGCCACTCGGTAGACACCAAGGCACATGTAGAAAACTCGAGTTATATCGTGATTCCCTGGGTCGAAATTAAGAATACAGATCCAATATGAAGCAATCAAATAAAAAAATAATGTTCTGAGAACTGATTTCAACGACAAGCTCGAAAAGATAAATTACGGTATGCACTGCTCCATTTTATGGCTACCATTGAAGGAAATCAAAACAACCATCATTTTGCGCTGTCCAACCAACGAAACTCTCTCATTTCCCACAACCTAAAGACTAATTGAAAATAAAAAATAAAAAAAACGGACATGACTTGATGTTTCATAAAATGCGAGTTTTCCATATGTATATGTTGAATTCTTCAACCAATTCAAAAATCACGTGGTTTCGTCGTCAAGCTTCTCCCTCGTCTAATAAATATTGTCTCATTAAAAAAATGGAGACGTTCCAACCACAAATTAAATAATAAATTAATTTTAGTTTTCGAATAATGATTGGCCTATTACGCACTAAGACATTTGGGTTTCAAATTCGTTTCCAAACATTTTGTTTACCAAATGAAGTTCTCTTCATATCAATTGTGCTTAGACATTCTAACGTTAGAATTGTGAACTTCGTGTTAAGATTCAAAATAAGGGTTTTCGATAAAAACCTTCGAGTTTTCAACTTTTAAAATTACGATTTTTCCTATAAAAAATTTTAATTTCAATTTTTTAAATTAAAAAAACTGCGTACCCAACTACGAACACAAGGCGTTCTATTTCAAATTGATTAATTCCAACTATGAATTGGAGTTTGCTCACTACTGCCTGAAATCTTTCTATTAGGTACCATTTTAGATTTCTCTAATTCGAATTCAGGTCAATTCATCAAACTGGCATATTACGAGTTGAGTTTTGTCCCTCCCAAAATCGAATACGTTTAGGAACAAGCTTTTTTTCATTAATAACCTGCGGGAGAGGTATTAAGTTTGAGCTGTGTGTGTTCACAGACACACACAGACTGACACACAGACCATTTTCCCAAATAGTGTTTTTCGGACTCAGGAGGGTCTGAAACGTAAAGATCTGAAGAAAAAACTCAAAATTTTTTTGTCAGCCGATTACATAACTTTCCTTTACTCTGTAGAGCCAAGGAAAGTAAAAACAGCGTACTACGTTTTTCATTAGAAATTACAAATAAAATCTTTTTATTCCCAACTGAGTTTTTCTTTTTTTCTAATTGAGATTTTTTTAATAGTTGAGTTCTTCAAAATCGAAATCTTTCGTTTCAAAAATTGTATCGCATTTTAATTTTTAATGTGTGGTTTATTTTCTAATACAATCAAACGTTTTCAAATTACGTTTGGATCATTAAATGACTAAAAGCAATGTTTGCTAAATAGTTTCAAAGTAACGTTCGTCCATTAAAAAACCCTGCAAATTATTACACAACGGTTTATTATTCGGATAATCAGCTTGACCTAGCATTAATGCTCCGAGACCATCCTGTTCGATTCAGCATCGAAAAATATCATAATGAAACCCAAAAAAAGGTCGAAAAGAACTGAATCGTAATATTAAAATAAACAAAAAAAACACGAAAGTATCTAGAAAAAACTGAATTTTAATATGAAAACATGCACGCTAAATACTAATATCAAAATTTAACCAAAAATCTATGAAAAAAAACAAAATGAGAATGAAACGAAAGAATCTAAAAAAATTGAATCGTATTGAAACCAAAACGTCGGGGAAATTGGAACGGGGGCGCTTGAAGCGAACCCGGGGGGAGTTGAGTGTTGGGAGGGAAGCGAGCGGGAGGGGCGCTGCTTTTTTAACGAGACGGGCAGGGCGGCAGGGAGTTCAAACGACGAAACGCTGTAGCTCCCGCATTGTACTGCGTTTCGTTAATTTTTTTTAACCGTTTTTTGCCCATTACAACCACGGGCTTCGTCCGATCGGATTGCCGAGATGGCGGGCACAACTAGATACCAAATCGGATTTTTGGGCGGGAGAACGAATTTTTTAGACCACGTTAAAGGCACAAAACGGCCCGGATGGGGGATGGGGGACGGGGGATGGGGGACGGGGGACGGCGGACGGACATTGCAAATTTGGAATCTCCATGTCTTGAAACGTAAAGTATCAAATTTTGAGGGGGGGTTGTAAAAAATTTTTCGTGACCGAAAACATAGGGTTATTATTCAGAATGAATAATAAACCAAAACCCTGCAAATTATTACACAATGGTTTATTATTCTCATGAACAGCTTAACCAAGTATTACTGCTCCCCCATCCCATTCGATTCAGCATCGAATACTAGTAAACCATACAAAACATGACCTGGCTACAATGGAACTATGGAAACAAAACGTCTGATGATTTTGCCCCGTCGGGTCAGGGGAAATTGGAACGGGAGCGCTTCGAGCGAACCCGTTGCGAGTCGAAAGGGGAGTCGAGCGGGCGGGCGGCGTTGGGAGCTGAGCGAGCGCGTGGTTTTTTAATGAGACGGGAGGGAGGGAGGGAGTACTAACCACGAAACGTTGACCGCTGTAGTTCCCACGTTGTACTGCGTTTCGTTAATTTTTTTAACCGTTTTTTGCCCATAACAATCATGGGCTTCGTCCGATCGGATTGCCGAGATTGCAGGCACAACTAGATACCAAATGGGATTTTTGTGAAAAGGAACGAATTCTTTAGACGTTGAAGGCACAAAACGGCACAAATTTCGACCGGCTGTGCTCCGTGCACTATTTACGGTAAAGTAATTCGACAATAGGATGTTACATCAATTTTCCTTTCCTTGGCTCTACGAAGTAGAAAGAAAAGTTGTGTAATCGGGTGAATTTTTTTTTTTCAAGTTCTCTTTAGATCTTTACGTTTCAGACCGTACTGGGTACAAAAATATCTGGTGCGTAGCAACACACGACTTTCCGCCACCCCTTTAAGTTCGAACACCACCTACATAGGCGGGCGCTATATCTTCCTTCAACGCATTTTTACAGGAACATTTATAGAAAACAAAATGTAGGGACTAGTTAGCTGAGAGTACTCCGAAAGTTTGATCGAAATCGTTAGAGCCGTTTTTGAGAAAATTGGAATACCGATAAATTAATATTCGACAAATCTCCTTTTCTGAGTTAACTTGGCTTATATCTCCGTTCAACATATATATACCGAAATAATTGTACAGAACGAAATGTTGGTACGGGTGACTAAAAGACACTCCATTAGGATTTATCACATCTGGTGAAAAAGTTACCCTGGAATTTACGGAACTGTTAGAAAAAACGTTATTTTTGACACATTTTGATTGTTATCTCTGTTTAATGGACCGCCACAGGAACATTTATTGAAAAGAATATGTAGGTATTAACTATTTGAAAACATCCTGTGAGTTTAGTGAAAATCGCTGAAGCCGTTTTGCCAAAAAGCGTAAAAAACCTATTTTTGCTTCATGGGCCTATATCTCCGTTCACCGTATTTTCATGGAGATATGTATACAGAAGAAAAGTTAGGTATTGATCAGTAGAAGATAATTTGAAAGTTTAATCAAAATCGTTATAGCCGTTTTCGAGAAAAATGCGAAAAACCCGAGTTTTTGGTACATTTTCGTCCCCCACCCCCCCTTCCCATCGGCCGAAATAGTCCATAACCTTATTTTGGTGTCTACAAAAAATAACGAACAAAACAAAAAAAGAACCAGCTCAATCGGATCAGCCGTTCTCCCGCAAATCGAACTACAGACACACACACACACACACGGACCACGCGCCGAAATTAGGTTTTTTAGACTCAGTAGGCCTCAAAACGTAAAGATCTGAAGAAAACCCAATTTTTTTTTTTGGGGCCGATTACTATACTTTCCTTCCCTTCGGGTAGCGGAAAGTAAAATGCTGTTTCGAAAAATGGTGTGTGTGTGTGTGTGTGTGTGTGAACGATTTTTAGAGAAAACCAAATCAGCTCAAGCTTGATATTTAGCCCGCAGGTCACCATGGAATTCCACCAAATATTTTTTTCTCAAAAAAGGCTCTAACGATTTTGATTAGATTTGTTTGTGGACAGCTCAAAATAAGACAACAATACCGTAAAATTCCCGTTTTGTAGGAAAATGACATAATAAATTACCAAACATTTCGACGAAAATTTTAGCGTACTTTTTTCGTTATTAATTATAAAATGTTACTAGGATCATCAGAAAAATCCAGGTGGTAGCCCTACCAAGTAAATATACAATGGCTTCACTTACTAGCGTTTCTTAAGGTTTTCACCCGATAATTGTGGAAAAGTGATTATTACCCCTTTCAAAAAACTCGTGAGTACGTACCGTAGTACGAGCAGCGCAATAAATTACGGAACTGTAAGCGTTGCCTCTTTCTTTCGCCGCGAAGTGAAGTTTTACTAAGTTCGAGGGAATTGGGGGAATAATAAATTGAATTAGTAGTCAAAGCCGCGAACGCACGTGGAAAGTTGTGTAATGCGGCTGCTTCACCCATGGGGGAATACAGAAGATGTCGTAAAAGTATGGCGCAGTGGGCCCAGCAACATTACATTCTAACTTGTTCTACTTCTAAGGGAGTGGAGAGCTTGTTAGATTAGTGGCTAGAGCTATGTAAACCACTGAATGTGAATGGGGCTGAGGAAAGTTGCGTGATTAAGAAGAAACCGTCTGACTGGAAGGTTTTGCTACACTCCTGCAGTCTAGCGGCAAGAGTTTGAACTTTTTTAGTTTCCTTACTGTTTGGCAGAGTGCGCATTGACTCGAGCAAAAGAGAAGTTCGGTCAACTAGGCCGAAATTTTAGTTCGAAGAAAGATATTTGAACAGGAGATCATAAACAGCAAGGAGCTCGCAACTAATTTAGTTCTTTCGACATTCGATAGATCGAAGAGTGAATGTTCGAATCGGAAATTTCCAAGTTCAGATTGTTCAAATCCGAACGCGAAAATACTTTCCGTTGCTGCTCTAGCGGCAAAAGTAAAAACTACTTTAGTTCATCCAACGTTGTATAGATCGCGCGGCCAAAACCAAATCGAGCGTTTCCCGGTAAAACTTTGGCGCGTAAAATCAGTTTCTGAGCTGTTACTGTCATCACGTTTTGTGAATCGACGGGGCAACTTGTTTGTCGATTTCTCAAAAATTGTATTGATAACATTGTACGCGAATGAAAGGAAATCACACGCTCTCTTCCCTCGTTCGCCAACGATCTCAGCTCACCCACTTCAGTTGAGTTGTATATTACTCCGATTTTGGTTATGACTACAGGATTTTGGCATGGCAGGGCATTGTGCGACCCGTTAGAAGTACGGTAGCCACCTCTGCCAGTTAGTAGAAAAAGCCATGAACACAAGTGAACGAACGTAGAGCTAAGGAAAGTTGTGCAGTGCTGATATTTTTTACTTCAAATTGACAGATCTTATTGCACATTGAGGTTTTCCCCTAAATAATGCCGCGATGAGTTTTAATTTTTTCAATTACGACAGGAGATTAGTCCTGTAACAAGTTGTTGTAACAAGTAAGTTGTAACAAAATGAATTATTAACAATCGGGGGTATTATTTCACAAATCAAGGATTTCCCATCAAAAGCGTACGATTTTCCTTCATAATAATTGAAAGTTTTAAACTTACACGTTAAAATACCCATCACTAATTGTAGCTGTAGTATTCGAATAACGAGTTAAGGTTTCCGCATCCCATCACACACCCAGATTTGTCCATTTCAAATACAGAATTGGACATGCTCAGTAACAAATTTTGTGCTTCTCAAAACAAACGGAAATTCTCTATTTGAAATTGAGATTGTTCATCGAAAATAAATATTTTCCCCTCATCATAAACTACTTCTCACTGTAACTATCGATTAAAAATGAAAGTTTCGACATTACAAATGAAGATTTCCCCATCACATATGCACATGTATACGTGTCGTACAGAATTTACCAAAACGAGTTGAGGGTTTTCTGTAAGGAACAAAATTTATCAAACAATTTGGATATTTGTTAGCACAAGTTGGAAGAATTTCGTTGCGTATTGAAATCACCTCATTCCTACTTAGAAACGTTTCATACTAAATATAATCGTTATATTAATATATAATATATCGTTTTTCACTAAAACAATATCTGGTGCGTAGCAACACACAACTTTCCGCCACCCCCGTAATTTCGAACGCCAGCTACATATGCGGGCGCTATATCTTCGTTCAACGCATTTTTACAGAAACATTGATGGAGAACAAAATGTAGGAACTAGTTAGCTGAGAGTACTCCGGATGTTTGATCGAAATCGTTAGAGCCGTTTTTGAGAAAATTGGAATACCGATAAATTAATATTCGACAAATCTTCTTTTCTGAGTTAACTTGGCTTATATCTCCGTTCAAAATATATATACAGAAATAATTATGGAAAACGAAATGCTGGTGTGGGTGACTAGAAGACACTCCATTAGAATTTATGACATGTGGTGAAGAAGTTACCCTGAAATTTACGGAAATGTTCGAAAAAACGTTATTTTCGACCCATTTTGATTTTTATCTCTGTTCAATGGACTGTCACAGGAACATTTATTGAGAACAATATGTGGGTATTAACTATTTGAAAACATCCTGTGAGTTTGGTGAAAATCGCTGAAGCCGTTTTGCCAAAAAGCGTTAAAAACCTATTTTTGCTTCAGGGGCCCATATCTCCGTTCACCGTATTTTCATGGAGATACGTATAGAGAAGAAACGTTAGGTATTGATGAGGAGAAGATAATTTGAAAGTTTAATCAAAATCGTTAGAGCCGTTTTCGAGAAAAATGCGAAAAACCCGAGTTTTTGGTACATTTTCGTCCCCCACCCCCCTTCCCATCGACGGAAATCGTCCATAACCTCATTTTGGTGTCTACAAAAAATAACGAACAAAATAAAAACAGAACCAGCTCAATCGGATCAGCCGTTCTCCCGCAAATCGAACTACAGACACACACACACACACGGACCACGCGCCGAAATTAGGTTTTTTAGACTCAGTAGGCCTCAAAACGTAAAGATCTGAAAAAAACCCAATTTTTTTTTACCCGATTACTATACTTTCCTTCCCTTCGGGTAGCGGAAAGTAACGAGTTTTCCATCTAGGATTGAGGTTTCAGCATTTTAAATTGAGCTCAGAAGCGGATAAATGAGAAGTGGTATAAGGGAATTCTACTCGTACTGTAACGCACCGGCGGGGACAGTTCTGTTGTCTTTGTATATTGACCGTCCTTGAACCCTCAGGAAAAAATCATGCTATTTGGTTATGAGGGTTACATCAGCCGTTTATGAATTTCATGCGGGGTTGCCGCTCTGCAAGTATGCGAGAGCGTGAGCAGTCACTCAACTTGCATTCAACCCAGGATCTGTGGAGGTACGTCAATTCATTTAGCGGAGGCATAAACACGTCTACACGCCTACACATTTCTGTACTACAGCCTCTAGGAACTCTCTCAGCTCCACGAGCAAAACCACTCGCCGTCACAAAACCCCCGCACGTTGAAATTAATTAAGCATGAGTCGATAAATTAAGGGCAAAGCAAGGGAGAATTACAAAAATGTTCTTAAGAGTATCTCGCGCGCTGTCTTCTCTTGCTCTCAGGTTCATGAGGGTGTTCTAATAGGGAGGAGAAGGAAGGGGAATTCTACTTGGTTCCAACATGATACATCACGCATTAACTCTAACGAATTTGAGATGCCAGGCGCAAAAAAGGTGGGGAGGAACCTACACTAATTAGTTCAACATTGGAACGAATTGATGAAGATTATTCGATAGAAAGATAAGAGACAAGTAGAATTTGTAAACATCACACTTAGCCCGTAACATCGAAAACCGGCAAAACGTGAAAATTCACTCAGACTTACCAAGTACTACGTATTTCTGCCTGACGAACGTTGGGACGTTAGAAAAACATTGCCCGAAAACTCAATAGCAAAGTAGGAAAATTAAAAATGTAAAAGTCGTTGGGATACTGAGTACAAATTGTTGAACGGTCGAACGAAATGTTTGAAAAATCGAATAAAAGCTGTTAGGAAATTAAGTGAAATTGTTGAGAAATACCCTACAACAATTATTCTATTTAAAAAGTCACGGGTGGACAACTACATTTATTTGTAATTAGTGATTAGGTAACAGTTTAAAACTTGAAAAAAAAATCTTAGAAATGGGGTAAAGTTATTCGGAAGTAGACAATGTAGACCAATTAAGTTAAGTCCGATGGATAATCTATTAGAAATAGTCAACTGTTGGAAATTAGTATGAACAACGGAAAGAGTTATATAATATTCGCTGGCAAATTCAGTTAAAATAATTGAGAGGGTGAGCGAAAATTGCTAGGGAATGGAATAAATGTTGACACGTTAAGTAATTAAACGACAATGTGGAGAAATAATGTTAGTAACGTTGAGAACCTCTAACTTTCGTGGAATTGAGTGAATACATTTGAGGCAGAGCCCGAAGAAGGAGAGTAATGGATCTTGAGATATATCTTCTAAACACGATTCATCATCAGCCGTACAAGGTATTTTTTGTCAATCGCTAATCCTTCAAGATTTTGAACAACTGATGAAAAAACCAAGTTCAGAATCTAAACTCGTCTTTCAATTAATAAGTTTGGTTGCCGAGGTGTAATCTTTCTTGAGGACCCCAAGTAAATATAGTCGTAACATGAAGTTAACGGAGTAAGTTCAAATTGATGATCGCCGCCTGTCACCTTTGATCACTCCAACCTCTTCGAGCTTGCGGGATTTTACGTTTGAAGAAAGCCTTAATTGATTTCAACAAGCCGCTAAATGGCGATGGCGAGCGCTTCTGCTGAAATACTCTGCACATGGTGCTGCCTTCCATTTGGGATCGTTTGTAGAACTAGCGGTGTCATCTGGTGTTTTCTCCCACCCAGGCCATGGTGATTTTAATTCACGGTTTTATTTCCACAAACGTTGGGCGTGCCTGGTTGTGTGAGACTGGGACTGCTGAGGATGCAGCCTGTGTCAAGTTCAGCTGTCCTCTCAACGTCATAGGCATGCCTTCTCTATATACCAGTCAGTTGGTGGTTTCCAAAGTAGCCATCCTCCACTTTAACACCTTTATTTAAACGTGGGCAAATGGACGCCGCTGCCTCGAAGCTAGGGCGGCAAGTGACTAAGTGTCAGGAGTAGTGGTGGTGAGTGTTAAGAGCCTGGTTAACTCACTAATCTTATTTAACATAACAGTGCAGGGAGGTACTGCCTGACCCATCCACAGGTGTATGCAGCGCGCAAGGTAACAAGCCACAGTAACAGGCTTCCCAATCCAATAAATTGAGTTGATAGGGCACATCCTTACCACATAATTTCCCTTGCATTTATTAGGCGAATTACAATTTCGTAACGCACCTTTTTCGAATAACGTCCGTCTTTACTTGTATTCCAGATGCCCGGATCGGACACCTACCACTGATGGGCTCCCCTTGGCCGACGTTCGGGATGGTCGCTACCTTCCTCTTTTTTATCAAATATTTAGGGCCAAAGCTTATGAAAAACAGGAAGGCCTTTAACTTGAAAAAAACGATGATTTTCTACAACCTCGTGCAAATCGTCATAAGCATCTGCGCCCTTGAAGAGGTATGTTATGCACTCCTGACATTCTTAATACGCGAGCAGACACACACATTTTCCTACTGAAATTCCTAAATGAAGGCTCTAACAAGAGCTGCATAGATGAATTAGATGTTGGAGCTGGCACAATTAGCGTTTAAGCCATGACGCTTGAGTAGATAATTGTAATAACTCCCTTCCTGTTCCTTGCTGTCTCCAGTGACTAGTTTGCCCCTAGTTCTCAGTGTAATCACTGATGCTCTGAAGTGGACTGGTACCTCATGCCCTCTGGGTGTTACCCTGCAGTGGCAACTAGGTATAAGTAAGCAACACGAGTGAAGGACGTTGCAGCCACATCCTACATTTTTACATCTGTTCCTTGTACAGATTGCATTCTGGAAGGTTTAACACTTGACACTTTCCGTTGTGAGTGCACTGTTTTTCTCTAGCAGTTTTGGGATTGATTTTGTTTAGAGCCCTTTTACAGGCGGCCCTTCATCTAATCGTTGTTTATGTCCATGCAACCTCTGTCCACAAGGTTGAGACAAAAATTCATAAAATGCTTCAATATACATAGTATGGTGACCACAGGCTTCTTATAGGACAGGAAGTCAGAATTTAAGTTATTTTTGAAGAGAACTGTGACCTTTCTCTCTCTCCCCCCCCCCCTCATCCCTTGGGGGCTGAAGTGAGTGGTCTCTCAATTTACCAACAATTGACTTCTTGTGCTGAATAGGTGCTGGATGAATGGCAAGAGAGTAACTGAGAGGCAGGCTTACAGACTGACGAGGCTTGGAATAGCTAACCTTTACAGAGCTTCACATAATCACTCAGGTATGAGTTTGACAGGAAATAAGTACCCAGGGAGGGGGGGGGGCTTGTTGCAACCTGAAAGAAGCCTATGGAACTCTGCAAGTCCCAACATGATAAAGGGTGTAGCAATAAAACTATCAACGTAATGACGTCAAGCGTTTTGCAAGGCACTGAACGTCAAAACTGGTGAGGGAGTGCAGGATGTGGCTCAACTCTTAAGCAAACTCTAATAAAATTAACTTTTATCAGTATCCTGGGCAAAAAGAAATCAATGAAAATGAGAGATCGAACTAACTGGTTCGCCTGTTGTACCCATAGCACACTTCCACGGTGTGAGTTATCTGCGTCACTAGTCAAGGGAACCGTGAAAGAATATGCCAGGAGAAGGTATCAGACTGTCTGGAACGCTGCGGCAGTGGGGCACTCCAAGCGCTTTGTATCATTGCCAATACACAAAATAAGACGCAGCCTGGAGAGCAAGATGACGGATAGGAAGGACTTAAGGCAGGACCATCATGGGGCACTGCAAAATGAAATACAGAGATGAGTAAACTCCCTATCATGCCCTGGCCGAGTGTCAGCGACTTGAAAGTAAGCGGTTTTTAGTCTTTGGTACAACTTCTCCTAGGGTGGACATCAAAGATGATTATTGCGAGAAATACCTGCCATTCCTTAGGAAGCAAGTCAGAAAGTCCTGTGAGACAGCAGGACAGCGGGAGGTCGCTGTGATCATCCCAAATAAGGGACAGAGCAAGAGGGGAAGACGATCCTCATCAAATCTAATATGTATAAGGTGTTCAACATCCAAAGATATCTTCAGAGGAAGTTGGACTGGCTGTACCGTTGGATGTGCCAGTTCCTTAGAGAACACAATAACTTCATTTCCTCTCTTCTGATGAACCCAATCCCTTTCCCTATGGCGTGGGTGAACACTAATTGGATGCGTGGCACTATTGAGATTGTTAGCAAAAACTGTTGTGGCATGTAAATCACAACTGATTGAATAATAATATTACGCCATGCTTTCTTTCTTTCTTTATGTGTCCTATGCAAACTCTTATATTTTACATGAATATGCTCCAAGACTTTTCACGAATATAATGCCAAGCTCTTGCACAGGCCTACATTGCTGGTTTTTTTACCAACTACAGCTGGACATGTGAGCCCATATCAAAAGAAGTAACACCAGCCAATCGAAGGGTAAGATTCTTTTTCTTTCTCGCCTAAACCCCATTCCTCCAGCACTTTGAACAACTTTCTTTTTGCGTAAAACGGGATAATTTACTGGTGATTTGTCCTAGTTAGTCGCTGGAGTGTGGCTGTGGTACATTTCGAAGTTCGTTGAGTTTCTCGACACGGTAAGTGTTTCATTTTCAAGGATCTTTTTTTAATCGTTGATGTGGTTACACTAAGCAGAACTGGCGGTCATCATTTGTGTTGAAATTTCCCTGGAGTGCTGTGTGACTCGGTGGAATGTGTGCCCTGTGGTCTATTATGGAGACTCCTTGGTCGTCAATGGGTCGCCTTGAGTGGTGCGGTAAGAAGTTGTAGCTCATGCTGAACCCTTATGATGGTTTTACGTAACCATGTCCTGGATTCTCCATCAAAAAGTGGCACAGGGACATTTCTCGTATCAGAAGAGCTTCCTGACTATCTTCGTTTCTGCAAAGCTTTCAATCCACTTGATGTAGATGAGTCAGCAGATTCTAATTTTGCTCTTTGGATGGTTATCGTTTGGCCAGTTTTCAGTCTGCATTGGTTACTTGATTTAGTCGAATCTGCACATCAGCCTCCACCAGGCACAATTTCTCTTTGAGACTGTTGCCACTTGAAGTTCACTAGAAGCCTAGTCATGTGTTATCTTTCTAAGCCCTTCAGCTTCAGTGCACATGCTCTCTCCATATTGAAGAGGTGTGCACAGCTCAACAGACCTATTTACCCTGGTTGCAAATTGCGAAACCCAAACGAGTTAGTCGCTCTCAAGTGCAAAAATTGATGGTTCAGAATTCTAGCTTTCGCCTTCTGCCTCATAATATTTAAGAGTGCGTACAGGAGGAAAGTGACTTAGTAGCGCTAACTAACTGGGTTAGTAGTAGTGTTCATTATTTATAATTCTCCTATTTCTTGAAACATGGAAATATTATTGAAGTCTTCATATTTCAGATATTCTTCGTCTTGCGGAAAAAGGACAATCAAGTGAGCAAGCTGCATGTTTACCACCACAGCATTATGCCATTCAACTCATGGCTCACTGCTAAATTCGTTCCAGGCAAGTATTGAATCCACTCCCTCGCGAGTTTCTTACTAGTGGTTGTGTGTGTTGTTGGAGGGGGTCTCATTTCTTTTGCAGCGGTCACAGGGCTGTTTTGTCACAGGGAAGAGCATCTGGATACACTTTCCCTTGGTTTGGCACGTAATTCCTTGCAAATAGCGAGGGATAAAGCATTTTAAACTGCATACAACAACCTTGCAACATGTGGTCAGCAAAGTCTGCCGATTTATTTTGTTCAATTTCGGATTGCAGGTGGTCAGGCACTTCTTGGAGGAGTCATAAATAGCTTTGTACATTTGGTAATGTACACCTATTACCTTTTGGCGGCATTAGGCCCTAATATGAGGAAATATTTGTGGTGGAAGCAGTACCTCACCGTTTTGCAAATGGTAAGTGGGTAAGTTTATTTCATGAATAGAGAACAGTTGGCAACTTACTGCTAAACTGTGAGTAGGTCTATTACTGTGTATTGTGTTTTAGGGATAATTATAAAGCCTCTAGAACCAAGAATAGTGAACCACACGTGATATGTTACATAATCTATTCTCTCTTTATCAATTACTAATATCACCACATCTTGAACCTCAGAACACCCCATTCATAATAAGACAAGTCTAACTAGACAATAACATTTCTGATTAGATGCAGGGCAACTGGTTTGCAATGACATGAGGCATTGTGAGGTGTGGCATCTCTTGGCACGTGGCAGATGTTAGGAATCACTTGTAGGGCAGCATGAGCAGCAGATCTATTTCACTGACCACACCTTAACACTCTGATAGAGTAGCCGCAGACACTCCGACAGCAGGAGCAAGAAGACACCAGGGACCTGCTAGCATGTGTACAAGTTTGAACTGCTCAGGAGTGTTAGGAGAAGTCAATGCCATCATACATGAGCAGAATTGGAGTGTGCTTATAATCTCTCTGAAATGTATCATCTGTCTTACATTCAGTGCCCTATGGCGCCTGCTAGTTTGCAAGGGAGCAGAATGTAGCTGGCCTAGTTTAGCTAATTCCCGCTTAGCCCTAATCGCTCTTTATTTACGTTTATTTCCAGGGCCAGTTTGTACTGATTTTCTTACACATGATGCAAGTGCTGTTTATTGACTGCGGTTTTCCTCGAGCATACGCCTACTTCACTCTCTCACAAGCCACTATTTTTCTGATTCTTTTCACGAATTTCTACACAACGGCCTACAGGGAGAAACCACAGGTAATATCATTGCAGATACTTCTTTAAATTACTATCAAAACTTTGATGAGCCACTGGAACCGCAATTAGTTACTTTCTCCTCACTCGCAAACAGGGTTCAGGGAAGAGGGGTAGTGTGAAGTTTATAAGGACTTGCAAAGAAGCCCACAGAAATTGGTCTGCTCTGCTTTCCTCAACATATTCGACAGCCCCTTTCGATCAGAATCTAGAGTGTTCTGACTCCACTCTGATATTTTGGTTTCTGCCTTCTCAATCGTTCCAAGTGGGCAAAATACCTCGAAGGATTGGCTAAATGTGAAGAGCAGTATGAAATACCTTTATCACATGTACAACCCTTACGCCCACATAAGTATAATGTCTTAGGTACTGTCATCCGTTACGATGCGCCTATCCTGAATATTGTTTCATGTAGATCATGTTCAGTTTCGACTTGGCTTCCCCTGTAGATTGAGTTTATAACTTGATAATGGAATTTTTAACATAAAAATTAACGAGTCAAAATTTAACTATCACCAGTGCACAGGGGTAGAGAGCTCCTTCTTGTTTTCAGAGAAAAGGTAAAGTGAAGGTATTTTAAAGTTAACGTACCTGTTAGGTGAGTCCGTCTCCTCTGGCTTGTGAGTTACTGTGGGCAAGCGCTTTCGATGTAAAGACATCATCGTCTGGCCGTTTAGTCAGTACTGGAGTCCGTCAGTTGGTCGTGGTCTTTATATACAAAGAGAAAGGTGAAAGGAGTGATGGAGCGTTGGGGAAGGGGCGGGGAGAGGTCTTGTTGGTCAGTCTTGTTAGTGGTACCTTAGCCGGACTGGCTGTGTTAGGTATTAAAGGTATTTTCCCCCGCCGCGGCATTTTTATGGAGACATGCCACCCTAAGGGTTCCTAGGCCCTTCACTGTGCCTTTGGCTTCAGAGATGGGGGAGAGACCTTTCCTCAAGCGTACCTTCTCTACACACTAAGTACCCATTTATTACTAAATAGATTATAATGTGTAGTGAGGGTACTACATAGAGCTTCGCCTTCAGTGAAATAAATCGCTCGTGAGGAAGTTGTGGAATCAACTTCGAAGGTTAGGTTTTCATCTGACTGATATAACCCTCATCGAGGGTTTAGGAACAGTCATTTGATAAGGAAATAGACCCAGTTAGGTTTTCATCAGTAACAAGAACGCAACAAGACCTAACAGTTGAAATTTATATAACACCGTAAAATTTTGTGAAAATCGTCCAAACTCCGTTTTATTATTGACTTTGTCTTTATATTCGCAAGCGCTCTCTCAATGTCCTCCCCAATAAAAGAACTAATTTTGCTCTTTTTCAGAAACCCACTGCTGCCCCCCTCCCAGAAGACACAGTGGTCTCTCACAACAATACTCTCCATGGAAACTCCAACATTCGTAAAAGGCCAGCACAAAAATATTAGCGTCAAAAACTGATTGCAAACGACATATTTGATTTCATTTGATTTAACACCTCAAACAAAATCAACGCTTCAAAATAACATGTTAACATTTTGGAAAAATGTTGACACAATAATTTGTACATAAGATACAAAACCTTTAAGATTGTTATTAGTATTTGCGACCTTCCGTCTTAGTTCATTGATAGTTTAATGACGTAATTTATTTTTATACGATGGACTTTACAACATTGAGTCTACAATTTATCCGTTCTCCCGCCTATCATGTTAATAAATAATCGTGTTTGACATTTGAGTCCCTTACTTTTGCAAACGTCATGTTTAAGTAGACATTGTACGATCTCTCCGAAATAAAGTACTTATTTTTTTCTGTGTTGTACGTGATATATCTTGCGAATTAACTAAAAAATTGGTTAGTTAATCTAGGTGGTCGGGTGGTAGTTCCTACCAGACGCGAAATGCTGTCAGTCTCGGGCTCTTGCAGAGGCAGTCCTATGCCCAGCCAATCTCTCATGTAGAGTGGCCCAGCCAATCTCTCATGTAGAGTGTCACTCCAAAAGAAAGCGACGAAATCGAACGACGAAGTGAGCTACAGATAAGATAATCTTAAATGCTACCTACCAGAGATGACTCACCCCATTGGTAAGCAACTAGAATCCTAACATGCCGTGGAGAATTCCTTTACTTTTCTAAACGAAAACACAGATGAGTGGGTAAGATTGAGAAACGTGGAGTGGCTATTTGTTCCTTCAAGAGCACCCTGGGGGTGATGTCTCATCAAAGGTAAGATCATCAAGCCCCAAAAACGAAAGTTTTGTTGGAAAGCAAGCAAAAGCTCTGGCGTTCGTTAGCTCTTGAGCACACCACAGCTTGGAATACTTATTAGTGCAAGGATTTACTGCCCTTCAAACCCGTAACTCAAGCTCTATGGCTTTAGGCTCTGTGTGCTACGTATTAACACCATTAACGTTGCCAACAGCTCACATTTTTCTTATTTTGGTGCATACTTAATAATACATTTATGTTTTCGGTCAGGAAAATTTTTTTTACGGCCCTCCTTCAAAATATGATGTTTTACGTTGCAAGGCAATAAGATATTCCATGTATGCAATGTCCGCCTGCCGTCCAGGCCATACTTTGCTTTTAACGTGGTAAAAAATCGGCTCTTCCGCACTAAAATTCCGTTTGGTATCTAGTTGGATACGATCGGACGAAACCCATGGTTCTCATGGGCAGAAAATGGTTTAAACAATTAGCCAAAAACGAAAGTCTACTAAGTTCTACTGCATTTACGTCGTATTTGGTATCGTTACATAAGTATTCTTTTATGCTGAGGACGGGTCTCAGAGTTACATGAGTGCGTCTTGATGGACGACAATGAATTCACCGAAAATGTAGCGAAAGCTACAATGTGGCAAAAGTTATCGTTTCTCCTCGGCCTACGCTCATTTCCTCTAACCACCCGACAGTTCGACTCGTCACACCTTGCCAATAGTCCCCTAGATAACGTCAGTTTCATATCGTCTTTCAGTATTTTTCGATGCCGAATCGAATGCCCTATTTTAGAAGTGCTCTACAATCATTGGAGTTTGCATACGAGTTGTCATTTTCCCGATCGCTGATGTAGCCATGTTATATTCTTAATATTTTTTTACATTGGGTCGTTGGATTGAATAGGATTGGCCCCGACCGAGCGGTGAAAGAGAATAATAAACCGTTAGGTAATAATTGTGGTATATTAAGGTGTTTTTGGGAATTGTGGTATATAAAGGTGTTTATTGCTTTTCACTGAGTAGAATTTCGTTATATTATTATTCCTGAGTTTACTTGGTTTCCAGAGTTGGAGAAAGACAGGTCCCAAAGGGCCATCGTCTGGTTGTATTAGTAAAACCGTTCAATCAATACGTCTCCCCCACATCAACAGAAAGAAAGAAAACACTTGGGTCGTGCAAACTCAGTGTGCTATCACTGAAGTTGTACTCAAGACTGATTTATTGATCTCCTCCATTCAACTGTGTGTAGTATTAGTCACCTACGTGGCATGAACTAGTGCATCAGTCTGTCACCCCTCCCCCCTTAGTATATCTGTGATTCACCACGACTAAACGATCGAGGCATTACCTGAATTTCTACGGATGTTCACACAATGAAGAATTAATGAAAGTCGATGGAATAAACAAAACTAAATCATGTATTTTATTATTGTTATTATTATTACGACAAAACTAATTATTCAACAAATTAATGTTTAACGCGTTCAACTTCACTTTAATTCAAAGCATTCAATGGATTTGTGTCAAACATTCAAAGCATTGGGTCTTCTGCATTTGCTCGTCGAATTGGCTTCGGGACGTTTTGCAATATCTGAAACAGAAGATGACACTCGGATAAGAAGTTATCTCGTCAAAAACATGAAATATTATTTCGAACTGATGCCAATGTCCCTGTTACTCGATGAGCCCCCCCCCCCCTATCATAATGGTATCAATAAATTCTTTCCATCGAAAAAGAATAGGGCTGGAGGTAAAAAAAAAATCTGGTGCGTTGCAACACACAACTTTCCATAGCTCTACGTCAATTCACTTTGTACATGGCTAATTCTATTTAATCAATTCATTTATCACTCAGTTCCTTTGAACTTGGTCAACAACACTTCACAGCAGCAGGAAGCAGTAGCGCTTACAGTTCCGGAATTTATGGTGCTGCTCATACTCATTATAGGACCATTATTGAGCAATTGGTACACAGAAAATTAATGAGGCTGTACACGAATTTTTTGGTGAGGGATAATAATCACTTTTGCAGAGTTAATGGGTAATAACTGTTAGAACTGGCAGTAAGCGAAACGGCGGTAGTTAAAATTCAGGAATTTCTGAACTGAGCCTCATGTACCTCATGAGCGTTTTTAAACACTCACACTTTAGGTATTGGATTGGACTACAATACCAATTTTCTTTAACTTTCTACTAACATCCCAGCGGAGTTTATAAGGAAAAAACTGCGCTAAAAACACTTTTCGTCGAAAATGTTGATTATTTATTGTGCTGCTCTCGTCATTTTCCCACAAATGGAAATTTTATGGTGTGATTGCCATATTGGGAGCTATCAATATAAAAAATGTAATCAAAACCGTTAGAGCTATTTTTGAGAAAAAATATTTGGTGTTTTGATCACTATGATAACTATAGTTAACTTTCGGTGGATTTTGCCCATACCCTTAATTTGGCGTCCCATGGTAACCTGTAGGCTAGACATCAAGTTTCAGCTGATTTGGTACGGTTGTTTTATCTATAAACCGCGCTAAATTCGATTTCGTCGAAAGTTTTGGTAATTTATTGTGCTGCTCTCGTCATTTTTCCACAAATGGGAATTTTATGGTTATTTATTGAGAGCTATCAATATAAAAAATTTAATCAAAATCGTTAGAGCCGTTTTTGAAAAAAAAAATATTTGGGGTTTTGATCACTATGATAACTATAGTTAAATTTCGGTGGATTTTGCCCATACCCTTATTTTGGCGTCCCATGGTAATCCACCGGCGAGATATGAAGTTTGAGCTGATTTGGTACGGTGGTTTTCTCTAAAAATCGTTCACAGACACACACACACACAGACAATTTTCCCAAATAGTGTTTTTCGGACTCAGGAGGGTCTGAAACGTAAAGATCTGAAGAAAACTCAAAAAAAAATTTTCAGCCGATTACATAACTTTCCTTTCTATTTCGTACAGCAAGGAAAGTAAAAATGAAACAATATCAATAGCTCCCAGTGGCAGTAACTCGTTCTTCTTGTCAATGATTCTTCAACAATTCATTCCCAGGTATTAAGGTACCGCCAGTAAGTAAGATATTAAAGCTAACGTATCTGTTAGGTCTTCTTTGGCTCAGGCCCACAGTAGTCTACCAGCTAGATACAGACCCACCAAACACTAAATTTAATTCAATCCCACTTCCCCCAGTTACAAATCAAGGATTACATCCGACATGGACCTCCTCACATAATTTTGTCAGATGTGGGATAAAACTGTCGTCGCCAAAAATTGCAGTGACTCCCTGTTCAGCTCTGAGCCTGTATTGGTTGTGCTCTGATTCTTCATGACTGCTCCACTAAACACGTTGCACCAGGTGGTAAACTATGGAAAATATCGTGGTTTATCGTTTTCTACAGTCTGAAACTACAAGAAGCGTAGATTGGAATGCTTTTGAAAGAGAACTGCCCTTGAGGGGACTTATCAAGTACTTCAAATGTGCACAGTACAGAACTCCTGAATTCACCCTTTAAAGGAGGAGAAGATATTTTGTTACTCCCCGCTCCCGAAGTCAACTAGTTATTCGGCATTGCCACTTCACTAATTCTCACAACCAGTGGTTAATTAGGAACATATTGATATAATTGTTTTACAGTTTAGCAGAGTCCAGTTTGCTGGTGCCTTTCAGAAAGCAATCACCAGATGTTTCACAGGTTTTCCATGATCAGTGGCAAGTTATCCTCGTTTGTTAGCCCATAAAACCCTCCCTCAGTAAGTTGCTCTTAACAACTTCAAACACAAAGTTACAAAGCCCGTCATAATCCCATCAGAGACACAACAGGGCTACTGTAATGGCTACTTCCCTATCAAGTAGCAGTCATCATCATCATCGGCTCTACAGTCCTTGGTGAACCTTGGCCGCCACAACAACGTCAGATCTCCATCTGTCCCGATTTGACGCTTTTGCCTTCCAGTTGCGAACACCGAGTTTCCAGAGGTCGGCTGCGACGTCATCCATCCACCTCTTCCTCGGTCTTCCGAGCGATCGGCATCCCTCAGGTTTGGTGTTCAGGACCTTTTTCGGCACTCTTACGTCTCCCATCCGCTCCCCATGTCCTAGCCATCTTAGATGTCCCGCTTTTATAACATTCAGAATGGATGGACTGTTATAGAGTGTTTCTAATTCAGCGTTCGTCCTTATTCTCCATTCTGATCTTTCACACACGGCGCCGAAGATTCTCCGTAAAATTCAAGTAGCAGTGATTTATTGTTTCTGACGTGTGAGTTCATGATTTCTGTAGAGCACCTACCCATTGGGATGCAATGTAATGTTCAACAAGCAGCATTAAGTCCACTTACCGGTAGCCATCTTTTCCCAAGGAATTCAGTTCCAACTGTTCGTTTTGGTTTAGGGTCCTGAAACACAAATTAGGGCCAGCTGATTTCCGGGTAACGAGTCGACCTCACACTCCTATCCATTTCCAATACATACCAGCACTCGGCGTTTTCCAAGGAACTCTGTTCCAACTGTCCGTTTTCCGTCACAGTCACCCCCTCCACCGATGCACTTCTTTCCAGCCCACCTGTTCCTTTTGATGTGAAAAAACACTAGTTTTTGACAGAACAAAAAAACCATTTTCATTTAGAAGTAAATACATTTATGTCATATTTTGGTGAGTACG
Organism: Pachypeltis micranthus; assembly: GCA_020466155.1. Classification (NCBI taxonomy): domain Eukaryota; kingdom Metazoa; phylum Arthropoda; class Insecta; order Hemiptera; family Miridae; genus Pachypeltis; species Pachypeltis micranthus. Next base: position 50,060,177 of record CM035770.1, on the reverse strand, counting down.
AATACAAATTTATAATAAAATTTGTTTCAGCTTCTGAAGCAATTATTGGTAATCGTTTTTATTGAAAGGATACCAGTTATTACTTTTTCAACAGTTTCTCGATTCATTCCCAATATAAATACGTGGCTTCCGTCTCTGGGAGGAGACAAAACTGCTTCTTCGGAGCTTCAAAACTGATCTCCCTCCCCCTCTTCCACACTGCCTCCTTCGCACTGCTTTTCTTTCTCACTCTCTTTCAAACCTACTTCGTGAAGGAGCTTACCCAGTGTAGCATCAATCACAAAATTGAAGAGTATAGCAATTGGAGAGTATAGTGGGTCCAACGCCACGACCTTCGACCCACCTTCAACCTGCAGGGCCATCACACCCCTGTGGTACAGAGGGCTCACATAATCGACAAGTCGTTTGAGAATTTTATAGTATCGCTTGGTTATTCGGAGCTATTCGTATAAAAATTTTTAACAATACCTTTCGAGCCCTTTTTGAGAAAAAAAAATTCGTGTTTTCATCACGATGATAACTATAGTTGGCTCTCGGCCCTTATTTTGGAGTTACAAGGTAACTTGCGGGCTAGATATCAAGTTTGAGCTGATTTAGTTTAGCGCGCAATCGTGCTCAAAGACACGTATACACACGCTGATCATTTTCCCAAATGGTGTTTTTTGGGATTGAGAATTGTCTGAAATGAAGAAATCTGAACTCAATTTTTTTTCAGCCTGTCACATGATTTTCCTTTCTACTCCGTAGAGCCTAAAAAGTGCAAGTACAAAAGTAGAAAAAGTCCAAAATCACAACCTCTATACTCTCATTTAGGAAACTACTTTTGTCCAAGGGAGATTTACAGTTTTTTTACTACTTATGACATACTACAACTCTGTGAGCCTCTTTTAAGTGACTTTTGTGTGCTAACTTGATATCTCAACCGAATCCACAAATCACAATGAAGAGAATGCATAGTACCAAATAACTGCAATCTATAAAATAACAAGGGCGAAAGGTTGATGTTTTTACATGCACATGTTTTAGGGGTTTAAGAACACAAAAGCGACGGCAGCCTCGGTGGAAATCTGAAACAAAAATCAGAGTTGGCACGTTAAAAATATCACCTAATGTTGTGTGAAAGTGTGGTTTTTGTAAAAAATATTATAGTACTCGTAGTTACATTCAGCGCAATTCATAAATAAAAATACGTACTGGGGCACTATTCAAGGCGAAGTAACTAGGAACATGAGGGAAAACCTTACGAAGACGAGTAAGATAGGTGGGAGGGGGAGAGAGAGACTGTGTGTGTGTTTGTGTGGGTAAAACAGGCACGAAACACTTGAAAGGTTCATCTTATAATTTTTTCCCCTTCTCACGTCCTCCGCTTGTCAAATGTTGTGTTTTTATTTCCTTGACTTGCCGCAAAACGTGAATTTTTATTCATAAAAAAAAACGCGAACTTCGTTCTCATTTCACAATTTTGTTATGAATTATCGCAAAACCTAAACTTAACGAGCTGAAGACTTTCAATACCTAGAAAATGGTAGTGTAACACACCTCGTACGCGTGTATAATGCAATACCAACACACAAAGTTGCTTTCCCAGCTCAATGGGAAGCAGGGAACGTTGTCTCCACCCGTATTGAAATAATTAAGAGTGAGGTGAGACAAGCTGTCTCTTGTCCGTACTATTCAGATATCTTTTACTTCAACCCTTAGGGTAAGGTACTGATAAATTTTCCAACCATCGTTTTTATAACTCCCCAACGATTTTTACTCCATTTGCGAACAATATTTACTTCATTTACATCCCAACAACCATGCCCCAACTATTTTACTAGGTGTTCCGACGATCTTTTACAACTCTTGCATATTTTCATAACGCTTTTACTCAATATTACAACGCGTCTTCCCTACGGTCGTTTTAGAATTTTCCGATTAGTTAAACTTGACAGTCATCAATCTCAATTTTTCAACTATTTTTACTCGATGATAACCAATTTATCCATCAGTCAGCTCCCAGATTCAATTTTAATTAATTTCATTATCAGGATATTAACTCTCCTACAATGCTCCAAAGAACTCATAGCCTTAAGCAAGGATCAATGGAACTCACGAGCAATACTAGGTCTTGCCCACGCAGTCACCAAACATGTTTGTAGAACAGAACAGTACATTCCTGTATACTTACATATCAATGTCAGATAACACGTTTCATTCCAATGCCAATGCATCGCATCCCAGTTTTTGATGGACTTCTGTGACTGAAACAAGGAATTTGTAAAACATTTGCTTCAGTGCATATCGTCCTCGTCACGTTGGTTGATGAATACATCTCTGGTCACAATCTGGAGAATTAACGTGTGCATTCATACTCATACAGACCTTCGTGTGTGCTGTTTATTCTTTTCACGCCAATAGGATCCTACACCTCTGACCAATGTGGAGTAGGGCCAAAGTACCTGATTATTATCGTCTCATTCTGATTAATGGATAGAGCAACTAATACGCCCTATGCCATGTTAGATGGTTATGTACCTTTGTATTGAGGCATGCAACCCTACATACGCTTCATTCGTCAGTTAGGGTAGAGGAAAGAGCCCTTGGCAACCATTGAAATGCCTTCTGTGGAAACAACCAGGACATTCCCTTGCCTCAGCAATCTGAATCTGGGATCTTTTTGTATCCCCATAACAACACCCACTTGCCACAGGTTCCATTTCTGTCAGTTATATTGAACTTTTAGTAGATGTGGTCATCTTATAGGACTTCAAATCTCTAATGGATCAAAACAGAACTTATGACACTATCGTGAAATAAATATATAACAGTGCTGATTATATTTAAATGAGGAACACGAATCGTGTTGAGGAGGCAGTAGGACCATAAACGCAAATAACAAAGGAGGTAAATTTTCTGACGTGAGTAGGAATTACTACTCACTGGCGCAAATGATACTACTACTAATAGAAAAGAGATAATGCCTGTATGCTAAAGACTTTCAAAACTCGTCCATAAACATAGTGGTAAGTAAAGCTGTGATCGCTGTGGTGTACTGTATATTATGGAGTACGAATTGTTCGGGGTATGAGATAAATACTGTTTCAGCCCCAAGCGAAGAAATATCTACCATTCATGCACTGTGCAACCTCATATTTGGAAAAATGTGCAGAAAAGTAGAAAGTACAGTAATCACCAATCGTTCAATGGTGAGGAAATATTAAGAAATGTGAAGTAGTAGTACTGGAGGTAGCAAAGTCCACAAGCTGGTGTCCTAAAAAGGTTACCTGAGTGGAGGTCAACGGCCAAATGAGAGGGGAAGAAACAGCCGAAGGCGTTTTATACGTAATTTCTCCCTCCACCACCTCCTACTTCTACGAATCCCAAGCCTTTGTTCCTCCTCCTCAGCCCTCCATCACTGTTGATTTTATTCGTCTTTCTTTCCCTTTTCAGCGCTGCACCACAGAACAGCTCAGCTCGGAAAATAAGGGGAAGAAGAATATCAAATTAAATGAGAGCAGGTTTCGCCTCCTTTAATACATCATATGGCGAAAAGAAAGGGGGGGGGGGGTCGTGCTCCATTACAAAAGTAAGTGAAAGAAGTTTTATTCGTTACGTGTTACGAGATTGCTTTTGGGTAGCAGCAGTCCATTAAAGTTCCACCAGTCAACGATTAGGATCCAAAGTAGAGTACAGCAAATGTTTAATTAGAAGGAGCTGCTGAGTTAGGGGCTGAGGTTAATGGAAAATAATGCAAATAGAGCTAAAGAAGCCAGAAATATTGGTAGACAATTTTGACCAACTAGAGAGGAAAATAATCGAGTCCCTGCGAGGAAATAACACCTAAATCAACAGCTACCGCAGTTTGCATAGGGTGAAAGGATTTGAACTGGTCGACATGACTGTCATCTCACCTACAGTATAAAAGTATCGGGGATTTGACACTTCTTTCAATTTGGCGTATACTACTTCTTTTCAACTTCATTGGCTTTACAAAGTGGGAAGGAAGGTTACATAATTGGCTCAAGTTCTCTTCAGATCTTTACGTTTCAAGGGCCCTATTGAGTCCGAAAAACACTATTTGGGAAAATGGTCTGCGTGTGTGTCAATTGGTGAGAGAAAACGGCGGAACCAGATCAGCTCATACTTGTCATCTAGCAGGATACCATGGGAAGCCAAAATATACGGCATAAGCAAAATCTGCCCGAGACTAACTTAACTGTAGTTAGCATAGTGATTAACACACTAAATTTTTTTCTCTCAAATGGCTTTAACCGTTTTTATTAAATTATTTGTAAGGACCGCTCTAAATAACACAACAATACCATAAAATTCCCATGCATGGGAAACTTACGAGAGCAGCACAATTAATTACCGAACATTTAGGGGGAATATCTGTAGTAGCGCAGTTTTTCCTTATAAACTCCGCTCGAAAGTTATTAGAAACTTTGAAAAACTCAGGTAGTAGTCTAATCAAGTACCTATACAATACCTGTAACTCCCGAAATTATGGAATTTCAACCCCCGCAGTTTCGCTTACAGTTCTAAAAATATCTGGTGCGTAGCAACACACAACTTTCCGCCACCCCCGTAATTCCGAGCACCACCTACATATGCGGGCGCTATATCTTCCTTCAACGCATTTTTACAGGAACATTTATAAAAAAACAAAATGTAGGGACTAGTTAGCTGAGAGTACTCCGAAAGTTTGATCGAAATCGTTAGAGCCGTTTTTGAGAAAATTGGAATACCGATAAATTAATATTCGACAAATCTCCTTTTCTGAGTTAACTTGGCTTATATCTCCGTTCAACATATATATACAGAAATAATTGTAGAGAACGAAATGTTGGTACGGGTGACTAAAAGACACTCCATTAAGATTTATCACATCTGGTGAAGAAGCTACCCTGGAATTTACGGAAATGTTCGAAAAAACGTTATTTTTGACACATTTTGATTTTTATCTCTGTTCAATGGACTGTCAGAGGAACATTTATTGAGAACAATATGTGGGTATTAACTATTTGAAAACACCCTGTGAGTTTGGTGAAAATCGCTGAAGTCGTTTTGGCAAAAAGCGTAAAAAACCTATTTTTGCTTCATAGGCCTATAGCTCCGTTCACCGTATTTTCATGGAGATATGCATGGGGAAGAAAAGTTAGGTATTGATTAGTAGAAGATAATTTGAAAGTTTAATTAAAATCGTTAGTGCCGTTTTCGAGAAAAATGCGAAAACCCTTAGTTTTTGGTACATTTTCGTCCCCCACCCCCCTTCCCATCGGCCGAAATCGTCCATAACCGTATTTTGGTGTCTGCAAATAATAACAAACAAAACAAAAAAAGAACCAGCTCAATCGGATGAGCCGTTCTCCCGCAAATCGAACTACAGACACACACACACACACTCGCACGCACGCACGCACGCACGCACACACACACACACGCGCTCGCGCGCGCGCGATTTATTTCCTGGTACATTAACTTCTGTATCCGTTTCAACTTTTTGGACAGAGTTTGTGAGTAGCCCAACCGCAAGTGTAACAAATTTAACATTCCTCTGCGACGATTGAATGAACAGTCCTCAATCTTGTCAACTTCGTTGACTCTTCCTCGAATTACGTGGGAATATTTCCGTTCATCAGTGTACTGGAGTGCCCGAGTGCTGAGCTGCTCCTTCAATAAAATGTTGAATTGTTGATGAGCAAGTACAAAACTTTGTCCAAATAAACTACACTTGACTTTTCACGGTCACAGGAGTTTTTGTGAATACTGCTATTTGCACGAGGCTACCGACAATTGTTTCTAAAGCCCCATCCAATCAGTTCCCCCGTCAGTTTAAGCAAATCTGGTGCTGGATTTCCAGGAATCGAATTTACGATAATTCACTATACTCCAACTTCATTTGGAATTTTTCCTCCACTTGCCGTCTATTACAGCCTGTATTCCCTAATGTACTGTGCTGTACTGTTCTTACCAAATTTACCTATAGTGTTGACTTATTTCTCCGCAATTATTACGCATCATCCCACTTTTTTACCGCCATTTCCCGAACTTTTTAACACAAGTTTAACAATTATTCTTACATTTTAATGATTTCACGAAATTTTACATTTTTAATAGATTTTCCAGCGATTGCAAAGTACTTTTCCTCACCTTTCTTCTTTAATGACTTCACAAATCTACGTCGACTTCTAACGAATTTTACTTAATTTTTCAACAATTATCTGTCTCGACTTCAGACAGACAATATTAAATCGATTTCTACTGGTTTTTAGACAACTCCGAAGTAAGTGTTTCCGAAATTTCCAGTTTTGTGATTCATTATAACAAAAATGTTAACACGATTTCCTTTTATTTAAGTCTGTGGGCGATTTGTTAATTCCATTTGGTTTTACTTTGTTCAGAATTAATTTTGTCTTCTTTCTCCTACAATATGAGGTCAATGCGAACTTATTGTTATCGTGTTTCTGAAAATAGCATTAAACAAGTTGAAGAGGTTTCCTTTCTCCCTCAACTGATCTCTCTATCAATTCGTAACTGAGTCTTGAGTTTTAATGTTCCAGAGATATTCCACTGAACTCCCGGCTTTCCGCTGGTGTTCGTTTCTTTGTGTCACTCGATACGAACGACGTTGTAGGGCTAACGAGCAACTTGACGACTGCAGGAACGACAAACTCGATATAGTTCTTGAAGCACGAAGGTCTCAATATTAGCTACTCTCTTTAGCTACCACTTTTCAGACGCACATTTCGTAATAGATATTTTTTATTTATGCGCATCGTGTTGTTGTATAGTTATATCATATACTCTGGTAATTCCACAATTTGTCATTCAGTGCCTATACATCGTCTTAATGAAACACTGCTGTACCACTTGCTGCAATAATACTAGTCTCAAAATTGATTTGCACGCAATGAACTCACATTGAAATACGCATGAGCACCAGCACACTCTGCTGATTTGAAAGCAAGGTCTACTACGAAATGGAGTGTGGAAGGCATGAAAGGACTTGGAAACGTTGGGATCATATTTCATCACCGTGTACCATTTTTATCTGTTTTGGTTGTGTTATTCGTTCTGAATAATACACTTATGCTTTCGGTGAGGAAAATTTTCTTACAACCCCCTCTCAAAATTTTACACTTAAACGTTTTAGGGCACGGGGAATCTACATCTGCGATGTCGGAGGCCCAGGCCATATTTTTCCTTTCATGTGGTTTAGGCCGAGATCCATTTGCTATCTAGTTGTGCCCGGCTTCTCGGCAATCAATCAACCAATCAATTTTTTTTTTTTGTTTTTTTTTTTGCGGGCGTCTACACAAACAGTGAAATCCACTACTATAAGGAACTCGTGGAATAATGTAGCGAAAGTTATCACTTCGGCCCGGCCTACGCTCTTTTACTCTCACTGCCTCCAGCCTCAATCCAACCATCCATCAGTTCGACTCAACGCGTCGTGCGAAGTGCGATGGGTGATAGAATAATATAGCAGCAACGGATGAAGCCCTTTGTATTAGAACCCACTTGGAGGGGATTCATTCCAATATCATTATATCAGGTTATAACGAATTCCGATCAGACCTATTAGTTCTATGCGATTATTGTAGTCATTAAACCAGTATTCGGTGATTATGTATCGTTGTAGGTACTTGGTTGTGGTGTCGTTAGTTGTGTTAATCAAGAGAAAATAACAAACCAAAAATAAAATTATTCCCCCACAAAAATTAAGACCTGTTCATAAAGAGGAACTGTGTAACTTATTCGTGTTTAATTGCCATATCCTCTTATACATTTCTTTCCTTGGCCGGCCTTGAAAATAATACCTAACATTTGGCTCGAGTATCGCGTGTGTCTGACTGATCCTCGAAAACCTTTCCACAGTTCATGTGAAGTCTTGACTTATGCGCAAGGTTTCGCTTTTTAAGAAGATGAAAGCTGCTCGACCCTCGTCAATTATTGTCGTTATTCTCGCTACTGCTTCTTTGCAGGTAGTGGAGCTTCAGGTTGGAGCTGCGGATTGACCTTTTTATCCTTGAGAAATCAAGAGGTCGACACAACTCTGAATGAAATGTAAACGTTAGGTTTGTCATTTTGTTGAACATAACAAACTTGGGCAGGATCAGCCTTACTTTGACAAGATCTCACTTTGGTTACTTTAATAAAACCTTAATATTTCATTGACTACTTCTGCAATGACTCGTGCCAATACGGTCGCCAGGGGTGTTATGCTAATGGAAGTTCAAATTATACACGGAACGCATTTAGAACTAGTTGTTGACGAGAGACGTTGAAGTACAACGCGAACGGAGTTTCAAATCTACTAATGTCACCTCACTCGCTTCTGGTCGCTTAGTAAAACTGCACGATCCTTTTTAATTGATGTATTCAGTTTTGTAATAAGGGTTTCGCTGGTTCTGGGTTCTGTCAAACCCAAGTTGTGTTAAAACTATTTAAGTGACGATTACAAAAATAATCGTTTTTGAATCGCCAATACTATTGTAATTGCAATCGAAAAGCTAAAATAATTTCTCCGCGTAAAAACTATCGATTTGCTAATCGTTTTCCAATCTTAATGCGTAATGGAACAAGTTTAATGAAATCGGGAATACTTTTGCGAATATAACAAAAACGTACGGCTTGTGCATAAAAGATGAGAGCAAATGAAATACTTATTCAAAAAAATGTGTTTGTTGAAAGTAACTAGCATTCATGACAGAATGCTAGCAATTGGTTCTACAGTCATTATTCTGAGATGTAACATACTCTGTGGGAATCTTGGATTGGTTCAGGATCAGTTACATTGGTGTGACATAGACAACGTTGGTCATGAAGCCCAATGCCAAGCATTTCGAGTTACTGCTGCTCGGCATGGTGTGAGTGATCAAAGGAAACGCAGATATTTGTGCTTCAGAGCAAGCCAAGATGAGAAAATATTGCAGGTGCCCATTACTTGGCTGTGTTGGAAGAGTCTGCGTGTGTGTGAAAACGGCTGAAACAAATCATTCAAACTTGATACCTGCAGGTCACCAGGGCACGCCAAAATCAGGGTACGTACAAAATCTGGCCCAAACTGATGATGATCAAAACACCAAATGGTCATTATGTTTTCGATTAAGTTTCTTGTATAGACAGCTCCAAATAGAACAACAATGCCATACAACTCTCATCCGTGAGAAAATGACGAGAGCAGTACAATAAATTACCAAACATTTTGACGAAAATTGTCTTTTTTTTCTCTATAAACTCCGCTCAAATGTTACCAGAATCCTCAGAAAACTCAGGTAGTACCTATACAATGCGCCTTTGTAGCGTTATCATCAGATATATAGATGCTGCTCCAGAAATGCCTAATTTCTAAAAGTGTTTACCTGATAACTCTGGAAAAATGAGTATTATTATCATTAACACAATTAATATTATTATTAACGATAATTATGATTATCCTTTTCAAAAAAACCATGTTTACAGCCTTATTAATTCTCTGTGTTCCAGTTGCTCAATAATGGTCAAGGCATGATTACGAGCAGCACTATAAATTCCAGCACTGTAAGTGCTATTGCTTTCTGCCAAAAGTATAGTGATGTTTTAAAAAGTTCAAATCAACTGAGTGAAAAATAAATGGAATCAGTATAAAAAGCCAAGAATTAAAGATAGTGAAGGAAAGTTGTGTGATGGGGCGCAGCTGATATTTTTGCATTGGAGTTGAGTTGAACCGTTCTCCAGAACTCAATCAGAGCGCACTGTCGATTTACGTTACACACGTTCAGTAACGGAGTTACAAAAGAAGCGTGGCATGAACAAGGAAAGTGGCAACACTGTCAGCACCAGCGCAACCGGGCAACACTGTGTGGTTCTAAAGGGGAAATGGCCGTTGTTTACTACTTGTCCAATTCTCCCTCGAGAGATCCAGTTTTCGTCGTGCTCTCTGCTTCGGTTAAGGTCGGGTACGAAGGTGTAGTTCAACACAATTAATCGCGATTTACCGTCGGGTTCCTATAATTTCAGCAAAAGCATTCATTCGATTTGTGATCTCCACATCGAACTTCTGTCGACAAAACTTATTTTTGTTGTCGATTTTTGACAAATTTGTTGATTCTGCTCTATGTGTTATGGCACCCAGATTCACGTGATTTGTTTTCTTCAAATTGTGGTCCCGAGTTTTCTTTTGTTAGGAGTACGGAATTTTGAGAACCTCTAAATCGTCATGTGGGGAAATCCGATAGCCCTCGTACGGTGCTACAGATAACGACGCTCGTTTCCGCCCTACCAGGTAAATGAGCTCTTTGTCAATTAATATTTGCCAATACGTAAAATGATACGAACGAATAGCCAGATTTGAGATTTGACGTATAATCGGAGCCACCTTATGGAGTCGCAGAGATAACCTGTTTACCTAATCAGTAACCTTAGACTGTAGTGGAATAATTGAGTTTATTATTAGACAATATATTTTGCCATATTCGCTACATTCGGACTGTTTGTTGTAAAGCCGAACTCTAAAGCGCGTCACGGTAATGTGTTTGACGGTCTCAAGCGAAATGAAACCAATTTGTTCGAAATTGTAGAGCTGGTTTCTTGTCTATCATCCGCACTACCTAATTACTTTTCATTAAATGAAGTGGATCATTTTTTAAAGTAAGTGTGCAAAATGCACATGCATAATTACTCATGTCAAGTGAAATAAATATATTGCCAATACATTTGACGATATCAGGCCATATTTATTGTAAATAGGGCTCAAAATTGAAATATATTGATGCTGCTACGGTTGTGGGTATGCTTTTAAACCCAACTTTCTCTGTCAAAACTGGGTGGGTGTTCTAGGAATGTTGATCTACTGCCTCATTGGGTCAGAAACGGCTATAGGCATGTTTAGATTAACCTTCAGGACTATCAAATAGTGGGACACTAGTCTAACCAGTGAGAAATGTAGTAAGACTAGATAGGAACACCCAGAGCAAGGACATGGTGACGGTAAATAGATAGGATGAGCCATTCAGTCGCTGGGATTTCAGGGCAGTGACAGGCATTAGCTCACCACCCCTGCGTTAAGTGCCCAAGGCTGTGTGGTGAGACTGAGGAGAGAGCTTCCTACGTAATCTCGTACTGCCAGGTAATGGCTGCAGGTAGGTATCAAAACTCCCATTGCACTAATTGCCCTTACGGAAGGGCCATGTGCCTCATGGAATAGTTATCTAGAAACGAGAACCAACCTGGCAGTAGAATAGTGTAGAATCGCAAATGGAGGACATGAAAATTAGTATGTACAGCTCAATCCCCAAGTGCGATCAATTCAGAGGGCTTGGTGGGCTGTAACGCAGATGGTGTTGCCGTATCACAACAATCTAGCTGATCCCGAACAAATCCAAGACCAACCACATCCCTACTTATCCAGGAACAACAAAGTAGCCTCCCTCACGCATAGAAACCAGTTGTTTTTTTTCGCTTTGACTGAAACTTTAGGGTTTGAAGAAAACTCAAAAAATCAAAATTATCAACCGATTGTGTAGTCAATGGCAGCTAAAGTTATGTTTTTCATAGGCGCTTCCATGTTGAAGCGTATCGAGTCTCAATTCATCGCGTGTGCAAATACGCGCGTTGTGCAACTTATATGAAATCGTTTGTAACCTCAATTTACGAAATACCGTTGAGCGGCAGATACGTGCGAACAAGATCAGCCAACAACCGGAACAACCTTGTGGCGGATATTCAATAACGAAATCGTCGAGTTCCACAGCGAGTAGGCGGCGCTCCCTCATCGTCAGAAGGTCGTCCTCTCTCTCTCCCCCCCCCCCCCCTATTGGTCTGTTGCTCTGATTTCAATAAGAGTCTACCAGGAGATCAGGAAGCGGAATTCATAAACGTTCCGAGAGGGTTGTGGAGGAAATTTGCGCCCCTACCCATCCTCCACACAACCAATTGTTGGATGGGGGGAGGGGGGCTGTGTAACTATGGAGACAACTCCTGGAAGCGAGGATTATTCTTAGATTGCTGTGGCCCTCTCCAAGTATGGGTGGAGGGGGAGCAATAAATGAGGCAATCAAAACTATTAATGCCTTTTCCCCTCGCATAAAAAGACTAATGTACCTGTCGCTAATCTAACCAATTTGATCATACTCTTATGGTCCGTGTGGTGTCAGCAGCCACAACACACATACATAAAATACAGATGACTGAAAAAGGGGATTGAGGCTCATTACTGCGCCTCCACGGTAGGTCCTCAATGCAATGACTAGGATATCCCTGGGTATAAAAGATACATTCAATAAGCAATGAGAACAGAAGCCCATTGGCAGTTGGAGGGGGTACCTAGCAATTCAGCTTTACCTCTCTCCTGCCAACACTGCCACCAAACGTGGGAGGCTTTCCATTCAAAACCACGACCCCCTCGATTAGAACACCTCACTGTGCCCTCTTGCAGTGCCATTTAGGTTAGCAGCCTTAGGACCTGAATGAGTGGCAGGCCTCAGTGCCAGAATGGCTCGAAAGGCCCTACCAGCACCTACGCTTGTTTCTCCCGCATATCTGGTACCGCACTAATCTGGTCCATTGCCTGCCTAACTATAAAGACAACAGTCTCCACACCTGACTACTCATTCTAACCCGATAGTTTAACAGGAGCTAACCCTCTGCATATACCAAGAAGAAAGCCCCCACAATATGCTCTTCTCGCATAAAATCAAGTATCGTATATTGTGGTTAAGACTGGTGCGGGGACTACCACCATTGGGTAGTACTTTATACACAAGTTTCGAGTTAGTCTGCATAATCTACGTCGGTAGTGACCACCCAATAAATTCCAGAATTGGATGCTAGAATTTTAAAAAATTCTGAATGTACGTGGTGCTGTGGAAGGTGTTATGTGTGGCAACCGTGCATCTCACCCTTAACTTTGAACTGTTCTTTTAATAAGTAACGCAGCTTAGTTGATGAATGTTGGTTGACCCGAATCGTTTGTACGACTGGCCCTTAGTATTTCAGAGGAGCTCAGCTAACAGAAGTTGAGCAACCAACTTCTTGAAGCTGACAGGTTACACAATCGGGCCAATCACTCTTAAATAAGTAACCTTGTGTGTGAGGATGACGTTTCAATATCATAAACACCGCGCGTTCTTAGTTAAAGCTCTCAATAAGAACAACCTTACGGAGTCCCAGCCTTGACTCCGTCAACCAAATTGCAGACCACAAGCCATAAAACGGACTTGCACCAGGGTCTTTCGTCAACACGTCACCGTTGACTGGGCGCCTTCACTCGCTCTCGCTCTCTACTACTCTCTTAGAAGCCTCCAGCGACTCTCTCAACTTCGTCGATTTAACAAGAGAAATCGGCCTTGCAGTTGATTGTCGAGCAGATCCACACATTTTAGTCGCATTGTGTTTCGTCTTAATTACGTCGTCAGCCGTTACGTTCTCTTCCCTGTCATTTTCACGTTCATTAACACGTGTTTTCCAAACCACGTCACGTCGATAGTCGGCAAACACGTCGTTGTTTTGTTCAAATAAACGCCGAACTCGTTTCACGACGTGTTTTCGTTTCACAACGTTCCTTAGACGATAAAGCGATTTGCATCACGTTTATCGGTTGAGGAAGCATATTGAACGGGTTGTCGTCCTATTTGCTGCCAACCCTGCTATCTGACTTCCACCGAACGAATCACAACATCAGATCACATAAATTTGCTTGCCCTCAATTCGTTTCTCTCTGTGGATGCGTTTAGGCTCTATATCTCTTACTTGGGAACCATGCTTCCCTATATTTAGCACTACTATAAGTTATTGAATTAGGTCTGTCGCTCAATCGCAGGTTAACTACAGAAGTAGCCAAGGAAGGTCTCGTAAAGGTCACCACCTTATTAGTGTAGATTAAGGCAACGAAACTTGCTGTTAATGACCGTTTACTGCGCTCTCTCGCTTTGTATCATAGTTTTCCTACCCTTGACTACTGTAACTATTATTGAGAGGATTCAAGGATCCCTGGTGTCCATTGTCTGTGACAATCTTTTACCAACTTCAATCGGATCCAAGTTAGCATGACCTTGAAAACCGAAACCATAATGAAAACATTCATGCAGTCTTTATAGTTCATATCGAGGGGGATGTGGCAACAAGACCTCCCTCAAATGGGACTTGACAACGCGGCCTAAATTACGTTTGTGAGCATATAAGCTTGTTTATATTGGTAGGTTCAAAATTTCCAAAAAAAAAGTTATGGAATTCGCTGAAAAAAACGTTTAAAGTTCTCTTCAGGTCTTTACGTTGTAAGAAAGACCTACTAAGTCCGAAAAACACCATGTGGTTAAATGATCTATGTGTCTATGGACATTATTGAGGGAAAACGACCTAACAAAATCAGCTCAAACTTGATATCTAGCCTGCACGTTACCACGGGACCCCATAATAAGGGTATGACCGGAATCTGCCCAAAAATAACTATAGCTATCATAGTGATCAAAATACTAATTATTTTTTCCTCAAAAACAGCTCTAACGATTTTGATTAAATTTCCTGTAAAAACAGTTCAAAATAACGCAACAATATCATGAAATTCTCATTAGCAGGAAATTGACGAGAGCAGCACAATAAATTACCAAACATTTTTGCGAACAATCGATTTTAGTGCAGTTTCTTCGTCATAAACTCCGCTCAAATGGTTCTAGGATCTTCAGAAAAATTACGTGATGGTCCAGTTTATCTTGGCAAAGATCAATGGAAGATAATTATCGAATATAAACTCAAATTGCAGCCTTCCGACCCGCCTCCAATCGGTCATCACTCATTCGCGGTTCATATTTATCATCATTTTAGTTGTGTGTGTCCTTGACTGGCACCCAGAAGTGCATATAGTTGCACATATTCACGCAAAGTTTCTCAAATTTGTAAATAAACTGAATTTTGTCTCTCCTGTTGAATGTTCAAAAACCTTGGTCGTCTAGTCCAGCACCATCTGAGTTAAGCCATGTTGGTGAGTCCTACCTAAGGTAGGCCGTGCGTTCAGCCTCATTTAAGGCAGGTCTTGTCACTTCACCCTTGATATCCTCCTGACTCGTTCACTCTTCGGTCTATCAGCTAGTCAGAACTTGGGAAACGCCTTACCGATCCCTTCGTGAATTCAGGGAGTTGTATCCCTCTAGCACTAAAGCAAGCTTGTGCCTGTTGTGGGGCTAAGAAGTGACATTTCTTCGCGAAAATACAGTTCGAAGAAAGCTTTCTCAAAGCATAGAAAGGTAACAACAGTGATCAAGGCTCTGCTTATATCAAAAAGCATGGATCCAGCAGAGATAAGGCAAATCACCTTACTTGCAGTTGAGGGGAAACCCCTTGAGAAGATGTGTTACTTCTCACTTGAGAATGAGATGGACCCAGTTCGGTCGTGCAGATGATACAGTCGTCACAAAATCCTAGTGCCAACAGGTAACCAAAAGCCCAGTTCCCTGACGCCGTCGAAAAAAGGTACTTGAGCCGTGTAAAAGTATTCAGGGTCAAATATATGTCTTTGTGGCAACCACACAAACGCATTTCATTCTCTTCACCCACGTAATTGGGTGCGGAGCTTGAGACATCTGGTGTTCCTTGGTGTAGGTGCTTTCGCTGGTGATCTTGTATTCCTCTTCTCCAATGGCCAGTCTCGATAAAAATGGATAAAAGCAGTGGATAGTTGTTTTTTAAGCTAAAGGCATTGACTGCCATTCGACGACTTTCAAACAACTCGTATCGTATTTTCCTTATCACTCTTCATTCCAACCGAGAATGCGTGCGATTGTTAAGATTCTTCTTGTTGCATCTTATCGCATTCGATAGGATAACTGAAACAAAAGTGTCGAGACAAATCGAGGATGTGCCTAGAACTCGTTGGAACTGCCAATCTACAACAGTATCGTTTTCTCGTTGTGTTGCTCGTTGAATCAGATGATTGTTGTACCTCAACCTTTTTACCTTCAAAGGCTCTCACGGCCCGGAAGAAAATGAGAGCGAGCGTCCAGTGAAAGCGTTCCAAGGCCCTCCCAAGTAACCAGACTCAGGCCCCTGTCTCTGGCTTTAGCTCCTCCCCCTTCCTGGTTTCATTATTATGTTCTGGACTCGTTTTCCCCGGCAGCCACTTGATCGTTTTCTCCACGAAATTTCTCCTACTGGAAATGATTTTTCTGATTCTCACAGCCCAACGTTAGCGATGGGGGGAGCCGACGGAGCTAACCACTGACCCATAATATTAATGTGAACTTTCGACAACAAGCTTGATTAAACTAACCTTTTTTTAGCGGTCTCGTGGTAGCTTATCCACCGTTAATAGATAAGAATGAGCTGCGTTGCTCCAACAAATTTCGAACTCTTATTAGTCAATAGCTATCAAGGTTCGACGTCAACTAATGAATGACGTTTTAACGAACGATCCACCTATCTTTTATTTTTAACCTTCACTTTTCAAATACTAAAATCGGCTAGTTGTACGTGAATTATTTTCCGAATTTATTCAAGTTTCAATAATATAAGATTGACAAAAGATTATGAAGTAAGTACAAATTTTCATGAATATGACAAGTAGCTTAACCTTACACCACACAACCTTCCTTAATTCAATCCATTTGAACTTGGTCAATCATAACATCATTGTGGTAGAAAGTGGTAGCGCTTACAGTTACAGAATTTATGTTCCTACTCATGCCACGACCAGTATTGAGCGATCAACACAGAGAATTTTCGAGACTGTAAACACGATTTTTTTTTAGAACGATGATAATCGCTGTTCAAGATTTATCAGGTAAAAGCTGTAAGAAATGGTCGTAAGTGAAACGGCGGGGGTAAAAATTCCGAACAGTAAGTTTGATCAAAATCGTTTGAGCCGTTTTTGAGAAAATTGGAATACCGATAAAATAATTTTAATATTCGACAAATCTCCTTTTCTGAGTTAACTTGGCTTATATCTCCGTTCAACATATATATACAGAAATAATTACAGAGAACGAAATGTGGGTATGGATGGCTAAAAGACACTCTGTAAGATTGATCACATCTGGTGAACCAGTTACCCCAGAATTTACGAAAATGTTCGAAAAAACAGTATTTTCGACACTTTGGTTTTTATCTCTGGTCAATGGGCTGTCAGAGAAACATTTATTGAGAACAATATACAGGTATTAACTATTTGAAAACATCCTGTGAGTTTGGTGAAAATCGTTGAAGCCGTTTTGCGAAAAAGCGTTAAAAAACCTATTTTTGCTTCATAGGCCTATATCTCCGTTCACCGTATTTTCATGAAGATATGTATAGAGAAGAAAAGTTTTGTACCAACTAGTAGAAGATAATTTGAAAGTTTAATCAACATCGTTATAGCCGTTTTCGAGAAAAATGCGAAAAATCCTAGTTTTTTGTACATTTTTGTCCCCCACCCCCTTTCCATCGACCGAAATCGCCCATAACCTTAATTTGGTGGCTACAAAAAATAACGAACAAAACAAACAAAAAGAACCAGCTCAATCGGCTCAGCCATTCCCCCGCAAATCGAACTATAGACGCCGAAATTTAGGTTTTTTAGACTCTGTGGGCCTCAAAACGTTAAGATCTGAAGAAAACCCAACTTCTCTCTCTCTCTCTCTCTCTCTCTCTCTCTCTCTCTCTCTCTCTCTCTCTCCTCCCCCCACCCTTCCATTTGGGTAGCGTAAAGTAAAACTATTTAGCGTTTTGGTCACTAACTGTGGATATGGTATCGATAGTTTTAGGTGAGTTTTACGTATTTTTTGGTTCCCGTGGTAAGCTGCAGATATCAAGTTAGAGCTGATTTGGTTCAGCCGTTTTATCTTATCTTCTTCGCCGATCATTTTACCAAATAATGTTTTTTTCTGACTCATTATGCTTTGAAAGGTGATCTGAAGAGAACGCGCTCTTTTTTTCAGCCAATGACGTAATTTTCCTTTCTTCTTCCTAGAGGAATTATGAACAAGTTTTCATGACTTCAAATCAAAGTTATAAAGACGATAATATTGGTAAAACACACCCAGGCGATATAATCGAGATGCGATAGTTGGAGAACGTAATGATTTGATCCCCGGAGTGGTCAGTTAATTTATCTAAATATTTTATAGTGATCGTGGTATTGTTTTTCTGGATCGTTTTTCACAGTCACTTCAGTTCAGTTCAGAACGTTGAAAACACATAAACCTCATAATTCTCCTTGCGACTAGACGAGATTTCGTTTTCGACTTAATTAATTCGGTGGAAGTTGCCGACGCTTCATCACCGCTGGTTCAAAGGCTGGGGAAGCTCTCTCCATGGAGCTGCGGGGGCCATAAAGTGGATCTGGACTCATAATCTTAATCTTTCATCATCCGCCTTACAATCTCCGCTTTTCCGACGCTGTTGTTAATAAGACCGCGGCACTCACTCGTGTTGAAATATTGCCGCGTCAGTCAAACTCATAACATGGCTTCTGCTTAGCTTCAAAAGGCAGCCCAGGAAGCCGCCTCGAAAATCAAACTTATGACTGGATCATTAGTCATCTGGAAAGCTACAAGAAAAACTTGAAGTGACTTAGACTCGTCCCTCAATCAGAATCTGTAACAAAAGTATCGTTTTCTCCCTTCCAACTACTGGCAACTGCCGAGGAGAGGTGTTCACATCGAAAGTTGGAAGTTGGCAGTGGTTGGGCTCTTAGCCAACAATCAATGTTCTTTTACAATTTGTTCGCGCGTATTCTCTGTTTTACAACCACTAGGTGCTTTAAATAGGAGTCAGGCGGTAAACACTCCTGTTGCTTTTTGGTTGTTAGACCAAATTAATTAAAGGCATTTCAACTATCAGGGAGCTCAGTTCCGCAACTCCTCTGGAAATAAATTGCTTTTGATTGTCAGAGCACCAGTCAACGTCAGTCGAGAGGGACGAGGAATGCATTGGTGCAAGTCTTGTTCCTCTCGAGTATTACTGACCACCGACCACCACAAGGAAGTTGTTGTTGACTAGGGTTGGCCACCTTGATGAATTATCAAAAATGTTGTCCACCTTCTCTAACCATTCTTCCAACATTTTACAATAGTTTTCCAAATTTTCTCACGTACGACTTGAGTGGTTTGTATAAACTCAAATCATCAGTTAATAACTAATACCTCCGTTCTTTTCTGAACGAAGTTCTCTGTAGAAATGTATGTGTTGGAGACGCAAATCTAGCTTCTGCAAAGAGTATCGTCGAATGGGTTGTTGGTTGTTCAATCGTGCTCCAAGATTTGAAGTTTGAAGGAGCCACGTGCGAAGGTGAAGCACCTCCTCACTGATAGATGTCAAAAATAACTTCACAAGCGGATTAAATACTTATAGGTAACAACAGAACTCTTGTCATGAAAATCAATAAGCAAACAACCCCCCACCCTTGAATATCTCTTAGGGAAGGCTTCTCCAGCTATTTTTAGATTCGTGATTCAATTATTGAAGGCAACAAGTCTTCGAGTCGTGACTTCCTTCAGGAGTACTGCTCTTGTATGAAGTCGCTAGGTTTGTTGCCATCTCGTTGGCTACCTTATAATTTTAATGAAACATCGCCAAATTTTTCTTATCTAATGGAGACTGAATATTCAGAACCCTTGTTGGTTTTGGTCCAGGGGTTTGAAACAGGAAACACCTCATTAATTTTGGAGTTATAACCGAAGACCTGGATTGTTGAGTGTAACTGGCGCCACAGAACAGGGGATATAATAGGCCATACTATCAGTTCCAATTGGTGTGGGATTGCTTACAGACTTTGTGTCCTGTAAAAATGCAATAGGGTTTCCCTTAAGATGGTGGTGGGATAAGGAGTACTACTGGTAATGAGAATTCAAACCTTCGAGCTCGAAAGGGCTCAGTCGCTTCGTTAATTGTGCCTGAACCATGGTATTCATTTCTAGATTCACTTTTAGGTGAACCATCGAAGGGCAGTCAATCAAACTACTAGCAGGTGAAGGGAACTGGAGGAACATGCTCGAGGAAAGCCCATTAACTGCATCTAAGGGAGCTGAAAGGTCTTGATCCCTTCAGGTTCCACCATCATCAATGTGACTTGGGACTCCCTTTGTAGGCCACGTTAGAAGACTGAGGTGTAGACTTCCAATGTGATTTTTAGCAGTCAGTTACTGTCTGTGGATAGGTTTCAGCTTTTAGTAGCAGCTACTTTCGTGGCAGCATTTCCTGGGTCTGATCTGATCAAGGGGTCTCCTTGAAGTGTTTGGATATGTGAAAAGACTTACTGGCTTATACTCTGGATTGGTAGGGTTATAAGTCCAATGGCTAAGTACAGGTGATTCATTTTGAGATAATATCTACATGTTCAAGAACCCATTGTTTTCAAATGTCACTGGTAAATACATTGTTGCTTGATTCGTATTTTACTTGCAGGTTCAAACCAATGCGGATCTTCACCCAAATATTGTACTCTGAGAGAAAACCAGCTTCAGAATGGGTCTCCTTATATCGAAACTGTGGAGTTTGTTTGGGAACGAAGGTAATTTTTCGTTTTGACATCAAGTAACATTGTACAAGCAATTTATTACCAGGTAGAATAAGGAAGATGTGTGATAGAACCTTTTTAGTTAATTCTGTCGCCAAAACCTTCTTGTGAACTATATGAGTGGAGGTCTAGACTAATTTTGGTGTAGAAACTCATTTGAATAATTAAAACAACCTCCAATGGCCCCTCGATCACTGCGATATCTGGGTGATATTATTCGCTTCTGAACTCTCACGGCTGTGCAGTCCATTGAACCCGACACATCTCCATTACCTTCGAAGGATTTCCCTTTGCAATACCCCAACCCTTCTATTCGTCCTCCATTCAATAATTTCCAATCACTCCATCCACAAAAGTTGAAGTGCTGTGAAAGGTTGGTTGTATGCTTTAGTGAACCAAAATTACGTCAAAAGTCCTTTTATTAGTATGGCTCATTAGAGATCCCACTTCATATGGCTCTTTTGTTCTATTCCTGCTTCCTCGAGGTCTTTCCTTTGCTTCCTTACACTTATTCTAGTGTTTGGCGCATGAGCTCTTCTGCTCTGTATGCCTTTCCATCTCATTCGTTCGTACACATTTACTTCTGTGTGTTTTCATGCTTTATGGGGACTGGTTTCTTATCCTGCCCTCAGTCACCGTTTGTGATCATGTAGGTATAACAATCCTATGATAAAATATGTTGATACTTGTTTGTGGCGTTACTACATAATCTCGATAATGGCTGGCTATAACAGGCGGATGGGACGTGAATGGCGATGATATTTAGTCGTAATATATTGTAATAGTGGTTGGTCTTGGATAAGTCAACAATCCGGCATCGATTGGTGATGATACTGGACCACAAATTGAGATAAGGAGAGGTGATGGCATTCAGCCATGCATGAATAAATATAATTAAAAAAGGAGAAACTATAATTTTTCCATTTTATAAGTGGCGATAAAATGGAACGAGGTGTTGACAAAAGATGTTAATGGTGTTTAGTAGTGACTATAAATAGTAATTGTAGTAGGATTTAATAGGAATTTTTGATAATATGGTGATAGTACTTGTGGAGTAAATGAAGTTAAGATGCGTGTTGCCGAGCAACTGCATTCTCCTAGAGGCTTGCTATCAACCTTATCACTGGCACTGAAACCAAGGTTCTCTCGATTTCCATCCCTCGAGGAAGCGTGTTGGTCGAGTCAGTGATTGAGTTTGGATTTCCCAGAGATTCGCTCCAATTCTCAAAGATCCGTTCATTGAACTCATCCGCTCCAAGAGCAGAGGCTAGCAGCGAAGGGAGAGATGTACAGCCTGCCTCCCTTTGCAGGCGCCCCATTGATCGTCTAGTGGTCAAAGACAAAGATTCGTATTCCAAGGAAACTATGGGTATCGGATCAGAGCTTGAGATCTCAGTAATTTTTGCCTGAGTCAGCAACTCCTCATCATTTCCAAACCTTCGCAAACAGGAGTAATAAAAGTTGGTTTATGTTACTTTAATAAAATATGTTAAGTAGGGGTAATGGTTGTCTCATAAAAGCGTTAGTAGTGGTATCAAGTGGCTATGGTAGTGGAAAAGAATAATATAGTAATAGCAAGCGATAGTAATGAGCAGCAATAAGGAAGGCGACCATAATAGAGATGGCAGTAAAATTCTGATTGTAAAAAATAAATTGCTCAATAAACTACCAATACTCAGCATTGTTGTTGTAATAGAGATAAACTGGGCCTTTACAAACAATTGAGACTAGTTGCATTTTAGATGATTCTCATTCAACTGTCTTTTAATTTTTATATTATTTCTCTAGAGCACAAGATAGTCATTGTGGGGCTGGACAATGCTGGTAAAACGACGATCCTCTACCAGTTCCTGATGAACGAAGTGGTCACCACATCCCCCACTATCGGTAACCGAAATTTATTCTCATGCATTTATTCTCCTTTTTATATTTTCATTTAAACTCTTTTAATTAATTAAATTTTCATGTAAACCCCGGTAATTCAGTTTCACAGACCTTGGGAGCCGATGAAAATCAGTATTTGCTCATTCAATTGACGCTGGAATTTCTCATTGGAATGCTTAACTTGCTCGTGATTTATTATGTTGTTGGGTCGTTTCATTTGTTCGCTGTAACCAAGCAAGCCACATTGCTACTGCATCAGAGATTCTTCAAAATTATGAGGAATTTAATAGGATCCTTTTTTTAGAACAGTATCAGCTCTAGCATCACCATTTTGTCATTTTTATTCGTTTTGACATATCTCTAGTTGTCTATCCAGTTCCAGTTTTGTGCCCTACTAGGGATTGGCAAAGGTTCCCATGTATGCCAACGCCTCATGAGGTACGTGAATTGGTAGAAGATTCCTTGTATTGTAAGTTCCGAAATGTCATTGTGTCTTTGTTGCTCGTTCCTCTGGCTGTTCTCGTGTGTGATTTGCGGCGCTAGACATTTCCGAAAGCTGAAGTTTGTGTAAAGACCGCAGATCAAGGAAATCGAAAGTGTACTCATCTGCCAGAATTAGCTGCTGCAGAGATATTCCACTGTTAATTTTAATATGAACTAAATCATTCGCGAGGATATTGTGGAAACCCATTTCATTAAAAACAGAGTAAACAATAAATTGTCTATATTTCCACAGAAATAATGAGCACAATTGTTAAATCGATTTCGACGGTGCTCATTATTTCTGTGGAAATATAGACAATTTATTGCTTACTCTGTTTTTAATGTTAATTGTAAGTGTAATTGATCATGCTCAAAAGCAAGAATGGGACAGCGAGTGATACAACAGCACACGAGGACTACATTCGATATCCTTATCTGTCTTACTGGGTACCCATCGGGCATCTGCTTATGCAGGATTGCTGACATATTCTCGAAAGTCTCTTAGGGATCAAACGTCTCTGTCCAGGCCAAAACAGTAGTGAGAGAACAAAGAATTGACTGCTAAAGGTTTTTAGAAGCATCTGGAAGGCCACAAAAGAATTATTGTAACTATGTGCTATGTTCCCAGTTGACTTCATCGATGATACAAGACCCTGTGCTGGAGACTTAAGTTCCAACCTTACGACGCCTCGCCCTATTTACTGGCTTTGGGCTATCTCTAGCAGCATTGGTTATTCTATTCCGCCCCATAGAACAACCATCAGCCTATCTTATCTGTCTTGCTCCTTGAATGTAGATTGTCCTCGCTGTGGTCCATCTTTGGTCGCTGGGAATACTAGGCTCCTTCTGTACTAATAAGTCCATGTTGAAAACATGTAATGCACACGTAATTTCAATTGCATGGTTCTAGGAAGGGTTAATGAGTTATGTAAATTGTAGCTGTATTATTTTTATGGCGATCGTCGCACTAACTAATGAACTCTCACTTTGCCTTTGCAGGTTCCAATGTCGAGGAAGTTGTATGGAAGAATATACATTTTATTATGTGGGATTTAGGTGGACAACAGAGCCTACGGGCTGCCTGGACCACTTACTACACCAACACGGAGGTTAGTTCAGGTTTTTTAAAATCTCCTAGGCCTATTGTAGAAGGGGATGAACTACGTCTTTCCTTATTGTAGAGGTCTCTAGTGATGATTAAACATGCGAAGGAATAACTAACCTCAGGTCACACTTCCCCCCAGCCAATGTGCTTGATGAGCCTTATCATGCTTCCTAATTGAACCAGTAGGTACACAGAGAGTGGATAATTAGTAAGAAGTTGATACACTAGTAAAAAGGCGGGCTCGGGCTGAGTTCAATTAATCGAAATGCTAGAGTGGTTATTATGAGGCGTCTAAAGGTACATCGCAGGCTGGTGTTCCACGTTAAAGAGGGCTGAAGAGAGCAACGCTAGCATAATTCACAGTATCAAAGCGAAATTGTCACCCAGTGGTGCAAGCACATCAGGTGGCTGAGGAAAAAACTCAACACTACTTGTAAAAGGCAAACTTAATTGATAGCCAGCCATCAATTTCAATGGGCGACTTCGCTTCGTTTCCCTCAAAGTACCCTGTACGTTTTGCTCCTCCAGACCAGTGAAAACATGAAATAACGTGCTGTTCCATTGTAGTTCCTACGACAGTGAGCGTCGACGGTTGACTATTTCGTGATCACTCTCCCATAGTATTTCCACCTTGGAAGTAACGCTATTTGTCTTACTAGTAACGAGACGGATATATTAGAGTATAGTTTCATTTCGACTACATAGAGTTAAATAAAATATTGAAGTGATTTCGATGGGTAGGTAGCAGTAACAACTTGTAACTGAATGTAAGGACAGAAGGCAAGTCACTGAGTGTAAATTAATTCATAAAACCGGAATATTTTCACGATTGGCGATTGCTTCTTACAGGGAAAATGTATAAATTCAACAAACTGTTGGAACAAAGTTATAATTATGATAAGATTCGCTTATAGTGTCCAGGAGCCGAGGACTCAAAACGTTGACCTATTAGTTGTAAGTTGCTAACCACTTTTTTTGAAAGTTCCTCCAGTACTTAGTTGAAAATAGGGTCTCTGCTCTCTGTGGAGTATGGACTAAGAAAATGAGGGTTCAATAAAAGGGTCCAAATTGGTCCAAACTTGACTTGATCAGTTAACATTGAACATTTGTATGGTGGATTCACGTCAAATAAGTTCGTAAAACCCGAGTCTGCCATGAAAATGTTATGTACTTCGACTTGGAGACAAAAACAAAAGTTGATTTTGAAGTTGAAACTTGAAATGTACATTAACGGAAAGGTGACGTTGAGTATTTTAGGTTCTACGATGTCTGCGTCCCTTGTTTTGAGAACTCTTTCGAGCTGAGTGGGTCACAAATTGCTCGAATTTGGCAGAAAAATTGGCTTAGTCGATTAGTTGATACCTGCTAGCGGCAAATTAGTCCCACAGCCACTGGCTGTTCTCTGTCATCTAGCCCGTAGGTTACTGTGTAATGCCTAGATAAGGGCATATGCTAAATCTGCCAAAAGGTAAACTATACTTGTCATAGTGATCAATACTAAATGTTTTTCTCAAAAATGGCTCTAACGATGTTGATTAAATTTCTTGTTACTACCAGTATATGGTGGTGGAGGGGGGGGGGAGAGGCTACTGAACTTACCTGTAGCCATAGGTTTCCACTGAACGCACAGTGCGAACTTTACCCGAACTGAGTAAAAACTAAGGAAAGTAAAAAAGTTATCAGCGTTTACTCTGTCTTATGAGTATATGAACTCCTAGATGTATGGCATGATCTTCGTGATATAATTTCGTATCTATTGAATGATGTATTCATTTGATTTCAGTTTGTGATACTCGTCATTGATTCAACGGACAGGGAACGGCTGTCGGTGACGAGGGAAGAGTTGTACCGAATGTTGGGCCATGAAGACCTTGCCAAGGCTGGAGTTCTCGTTTATGCTAACAAACAAGATGTCAAGGTAATAATATGTTATCACGTGCAGATTTATATTGAAAGCGCATCTCCATGGGATGTGACAATTAACATGATTCGATAGATTATTGACAGAGGAGCTCATTCAGTCATTTGAGTGAGTCAGTGGATTGAGTGACTAGTTTATTTGATTAGATTAGAACACGCCAAGGGTTGAAATTGCTCAGTTAAGGCATAAGGCAGACTGGTCCTATGAGTTCACTGTTCGAATTACGTCAGACTCGACATGTTCTCTCTAGGGGGCGAGTGTAAGATCTTTGAAAAGGTCCTTTTCCAGAACGACCAATGCTGGATAATTTGGATTGGATGATAGCCTTCACAATAGTACTGTCCAACGAGCGTGTGTAGGCAATTTGCACGATTGTCAGGTACTTGCAAATATGACAACACAACCGAACTTCTTTCATCAAGCCAAGGCGTGTAACAAACACAAGATTGAACAGGAACGCAAGTAGAGGGAACTCCACATTCTAAAAGCTACGTCCCCCACCACCTCTTATTAAATATGGCCTGATGAAAATATGGCTGTCACATTTCAACGCTTCAGAGAACCAATTGTTGAGTCAATCAAGAACATAAGTCAACATCATGAACATAATCGTCTTGCCAAGTTTTTTGGTAACATGTAAGGCAATAATATGAAATTCCCACCATTCTACACATGAAACTATTGAAGTTCATAATTAAAACTTGTCCATGTCGTGAAAAGGGAATATTGACGTAACATAAGCTCAGGCAACAGTCGCATCTCCCGAACCTTCTGCAGTGTTGACCTTTGGGCACCTTCAAACACATTCAGGCATGCCTCTCCCTTTGATCGTCGCGTCTTCGCTCCTCCTGGGTACTTCTCCTTGAGATACTTCAAGTGCCATAAAATACTTGACTTTGTCACCTTGAGCCAGCCAGTTTTCTGTTTAGCTTGAACGTCACAGTGCTGCATGTCACTTGTAACAAGTTGTTCCCCACTCACTGAGTCACGGATTAGGAGCTGCCATCTCCTCACATCGGTCAACTTTATTCTGAGAAGATCTTTTCCCGCCAGCAAAGATAATCTGCAATGTGAAACTTTTTTCCAATCTCTTCACTTCTCCTATTCCCCAGTTTTTCGCACAATTTTCTTCCTTGATCTGTTCTCATAGAATTCGTCTCCTTCAACGATCTTTCATTCTTCTCTATTTGTTTGTTTATTTTCGTTTTCTTTCTTTCTAATTGTTTCATTTGATTTTTGGAGATTCTGTTTATTTCGGCGTTTTATTTTAATTATTTTTTTGTGCCATTTCCCCTAAGGAGGCAACGTAGTACTCCCCCCCCCTCCCCTCATTTTATTTTTGTAATTACATTCGCTTAATAATTCGAGTTTTAGAATTAATTGTGTTTTTCCTTTTTTGAATTTTTTCCTTTTGGTCTACTCATTTAAGTGATTCTTTAAATTATTGGCACAACAGGGAGCTATGACTGCAGCGGAAATCAGTCAACAGCTGGACTTGACGAGCATAAAAAAACACCAGTGGCACATACAAGCCTGCTGTGCTCTCTCCGGTGAAGGGTAAATATCGTGTTACTTCTTATCTTCATGTAAAGTTAGTTCAGTGATTGGTAAGCTAATGTATACACCTCAACCCAATTCCCCCAGGCATTCACTACTTACACGAGTACGACTCCTGTAGGGCAGATGGGATTCTCTTGATGTGATGTCCTGTAGGAGGAAGGTTTTTGAAATGAATGATGTTGGACCTGAAATCTCCCTTTGCTTGGAGCAATCTGGGCGACTGAGTTGGCAAATCCTGGAGGATTGTGGGCTAAGCATTCAAGCAATTTTGGTGTAGCAAAGAGTGCCTCTGCCCGGGAACGTTATGATTTAAAAATACAAGCAGAGCTGCGAAAGCGTACAGTTGCTGAATGATACCGACCCCCACTTTTTTCTGCTTGTAAT
Organism: Pachypeltis micranthus; assembly: GCA_020466155.1. Lineage (NCBI taxonomy): Eukaryota > Metazoa > Arthropoda > Insecta > Hemiptera > Miridae > Pachypeltis > Pachypeltis micranthus. Next base: position 50,032,388 of record CM035770.1, on the reverse strand, counting down.
TAACCTGGGAGAGAACTCGCCCAACAGCGGAAGTGGATCTTAGCCCAGAGGCATTCCAGACTGTGATTTCCTCACTTCCTACATTCTCCACCTGCTGGAACAGAGAGCTACATCAAAGTGTTCGTTCAGGAGTAGAAGGAGCTTGTTGTCACCACAAACTTGCCATGATCACCCTATTGCAATCAATGAAATAATTATTTTCCTCTTCCTCGTTGTCACCACCATTGCTGCGCTCTCAGCATTCACTTTTTGATTTCCAGGCTCTACCAAGGGCTCGAGTGGATTTGCTCACGCCTCAAAAGAAAGTGACAGTTGGCAAGCGGTGGGCTTCTCGGCCAAATCACATTGCACGTACATCCTGCGTGAAAAGCGAAAAAGAAAAAGACGAGCCGAAACAAGACAACGACCTGCCGACATAACCTTCCATTAGTTGACAACCAAAAGGCTATGAAATCCACAGAGCAAACCTCACAAACTTGGAATGTAAACGCGTAGTAGATGCTGAGTGGTTACAAACAGCACGACTACCCTCGATGGCCCGTCAAACGTTGTTATAATTTATTTTGTTTGTCCTAAAAAAACTAATTGTTTTGTTGTTATTTGCACTGACGTCAAACGATGACGTTGTTATGTACAAAGTTGAATACAAAAAAATTATCATTTCTCAATATGAACGCGTTAGAAGGTGAACATTATGAAGCGGAGTGAACGATGTGACCGCGAGTTCAGGGCCAAATTGTGCGATGTATAGAATATTTTGTGTGCGCCAAGTACAAGACTGAGATTTGAGAGATGATTTCAGGTGCTGGGAGATCTGATGTCATCTCTTCATCACACTGTACTTTTCCTGCTTATTAATTTGCTGATGTCTCGAAATAAACTATGCTATGAAAGATGATGTTTGTGCTGACACTATTGGGCGTTTCTGGCCGTGTAGACCAACTGCCGCTTGACAGCAACGAATAATGTACTTTTACTGTTGATTACACTTGCTGCCCCTCCTCTACCACCACGTATGCTTACTTCTGTTGACACATCAACCAGAAGCTCAACTCAACAATTCGATTTCAAATCCAGTTCTTACAATGCCTTTTCTGTCCATATTTATTCAATCAAAGTCTTCCGTTTCAACTGTTATAGCCTCAATAATAATAATAATAATAATAATAATAATAATAGTGGGTATTTGCTATGGGAAGTTTGGCAAAAAGTTAAAGCAAAAACATTTTTTTGTCTGCACGTTTTGAATTCTATTTTCATTTAACGGATTGCCTGGGGAACGTGTATGCATGTCTCAGCAGCTTCATGAATAAGTTTGATTCAAACCGTATGAGCTTCTTTTTTCTTTTTGACACTAGGGCACACCGTACTAAGTCCCTTTGTTACTAATGGGCTATTGTGACGTCCATACCAGCCTCTCATGAGAAGCTGTGTACGTCTTTTACCGCCGACTCCACTATGGTTTAGGGTCCAGCAAACCCCTGAGAGAAATGTTTGAAGCGCCTGGCTGCTAGGACAGGGCACTCGCATAGGATGTGCTCTGCTCTTCATCCTTCTCGCCTCACAACCTGCTTTCAACTGCCTCTGATTTGCCCGTCGTTTTAAGTGAAATCCAAGTGGGCAGTGCCAGGTGAGGAAGCTAATAAGGAATGTTAGTTCCCATCTGGTGAGTGTAAGCATTGACCTCGCCCTTGAGCAGGAACATAATGAACCTTATCACGCGTCTTAGTCTGTCTATGCCAATGAGCGTGATTTCTGTGTGTCCCCCACAGGGATCACCTGCTGATTCAGGTGATTAATCGCTCCCATGTAAGGCCCAAGGGGTTGGGATTTTATTCCTCTTTTGCGAGGCAGTCTAACTTTTCATTACTCTTGTAGCCTAATGTGAGCGAAATATCGTCCAACCAGCAAAAATAGCAACCCTCGTGTGTGACAATTCCATATTTAAATGTTACACAAGGTATCGTTGGGGAGTACATTGAGCTATAATGTGACAGGGCTTGGTTGGCTACTTCTAGCGAGATAATGTCCAACATGCAAAAATATCAAACCTTGCATGTGCCTTTCCATCCGAATTATCTTATCCAAATGAGGGAAAGGCTATTGGGGCTATGGGTGGGTCCTTCGGGCACCTGAATACATTCCCATCAGCCTGGTCGTCCGAGAATATATCTTCCTGCTTACCCTTGATTCATCTTGACAGGATCTCCTGTGCATTAGGGATATTGAAATGGCAACTGGAACAGCAGCTTGGCAAGGCTGAAGTTGGACACTTTCCTGACCAGCCTCACCCTCTGTGAGTGGATATGCAGGCAGCTGATTGGCAGCTCAAAATTTGTCCAATCTGGCATACTGTCAGTAGCTAGGTCTGCTGCATCTTCAATTTTGAACTTTTCCAAAGTTTCTTGGAGATTTGCCTTTGCTCTGGTAGAAATAGTACTCGTCTGCAAAACCTATACCACTCACAGTTGTGTGCTCCTCTGAATGTGTGTGTGAAGTGAGATATTCAATGGGACTTCTATTGCAACCATGGGGCAAGTGTTCATGGCCCCTGTGGTTACAAGACAAACCTGTCTGCAGTTTCTGGAGCTTTCCTTGAACTGCGAGGCAGCTGTCTCCTTCCACCATACAATGGAGGCATGTGAAACACAGCTAGGGACAATCCATCATTTTTGGAATGACGCTCTATGATTTACTGCATGTCCACAGAGCTGCATGCTCAACCATAAGAGGTGCTTGTACAAAACGTTCTAAAAAATTAGTTACGCTTATTAAGCCGTATTTTAACAGTTTTTTTCAGAACTGTTTATGGAGAGCAAAAGCTGAAGAATAGATGTTATCACTTGCACCGATATTGTTACATCCCTTTTTAAGTAAACAACAAAACTCTTCATTTTCGGTACGTTATGAAATTCGGTCACTCCCCCACAACTGTACAACAGACTATGCGTTCGTATTTGATACTATAAAACCAATAGACCGTAAAACGTTACAGATCTGACGATAACATTACATATTGCATCACGTTCCTTGTGACTAGGGCTGATGAAAGCCCAAAAGAAAAGGAGTGTAAATATTGCTAGCAATTTGAGTAAGTCTATCTTTATAGTTGATATAATTGTCTTCATAGAGCTGTAATATACGCTGGTAACATTGAGTATTTGTAAGGAAGCATGTACTCAAGAAACGCTGGTTTAGAGGTAACGCTCCTAATAGAAGTATCCAGTAAGTTCATGCCAAAATAGTTGGCAGTTATCAAGGCTTTCCTCCTCAGCGCCTTCAGGTTTGTTTAGCCTTCACCCCGAGTGACGAAAGAGTGATTATAGCATACTGATTGCGGTCAAACCAAGCAGAAGAGTAGATTTGAAGGGAGATGGACATCTTACCACTACAATTCAAGACGTGCTATGGCGTTTGTGAAGATGCATTACTGGTCTGACTTATTAACCACGACGGTGCCTACTACCTGGACCAGAGGACGTGTTTCTGGTTTCTGCTAGTGTGTTGAGAAAACAAATAAAATACGCTTCTCACGTTCGGTTTTGGATATGCTTTTTCGTGTTTTTTTTTTTTTTTTTAATGTAGCATAAGAAAGGGGCTGCTTCTAAGGGCCCCATGAATTTACTCCTTGCATATTGAGAATCAGACCGCAACCATTTAGCACATTGCGTTAGGTCAGCGCTCTCACCTCTCTGGAACGACAGCTCTTCTTTCTTGTTACCTTCACTGGAATCTCAGATTGCCGCCACTCCCATACTATCTTGTAGTTTTGGAGGTTCAAGAGAGGTCTTTACTCCATGTCTTCATCCCAGTAAGATAGTCAAGATCAGCTCCATCCTCTTCTGGCTTGGCGAATTGAGCGATGCACCTACAGGTTTTCCTCAGCATTTAACATGGAGTGAACGAATGCCTTTTGTGTGAGCTGGCCAGCCTGCTCACTTTTAGCACAGGAAGCATCATCTACCATTGCCCTGCAGTGCAGGTAGTTTGGGGTTAACAAGTAAGTGCAAGTACGCTCTAAATAACTGAGTAACATAGAAACCTGCCACACTGTGGCGTGGTCTGAGCCATGGACCAAGTGTTGGAATTAGCTGCATGCTCCACCCCAGAGGGTGTCCCACTGTCTCAGGCCCTTCTTCTCTTCTAGTGGCTGTACTCTGGTTGCTCTCTCAATGGTTACAGCCCTTACTGATCAGCTGGTGGATTGGGATAACATTAACATTACTTGCTCCAGCTTTATCTGGACTGAGTCCAGCGTGAGGCCAATAATTACTGCTGTTACATCATTACCGTAAACCTACCAGGATCACATTTTCAGGCATCTCTTGACATGCAACAATCGTACACCACATTCCACAGAGCTGCCACAAGGATCGGCCCCCAGGCTGTTTCTGCAGTTGCATCCCTGCTTCATCATTCCTGCACTGTCTCATAGATATGAGTGTATGATCCCTCATGTAGCTTACATTACCTGGAGTGAGTATTCAGTGCGTCCAGTACGTCTTTGGTATGATTTGGTACTATAAATTATGCTAGTGTTGATCAAGGCTCACATTGAAGTCGCCATGGCATGTAAGGAACTTTCTGGTGCTATGGCCTGGCACAACCCATTTTCCCCTAAGACCTTCTCAAAAGTTGTGGGAAAAGTCGTACTTATCACGCCCCATTGACTAGAATTGTCTAACATTCATTCATTTAGTGGTGCTAGCTTTGGTTCAGTGGGGAAATATGAAGCCCAGTTGAGCAAGGGAGGCTCGGGTAGATACTGGTAAAATTTCTGTGCAACACCTCCCACACTAAAACATTGGAGCTCCCCTAAAAGGCAGTAAAATAAGAAACACAATTGAATAATTAAATTAAATGTAAATTTAAAACAGCCATACGAAAGTGTTGAATCAAAGAACGGAAATGAAGCGACATAGGCAGGCAGTATATCAATGACCAGTAGGTGAGTACCTGGTTCCTGAAGTATGTAGAAACGTACCTTCGAAGGTGAAGGGAGGTAGTAGTCATTAGGGAAGCCTGAAGCTGAGTGTCGAAGATTTATGAGGGTTTTAGAGGATGTGACTACTGTGGGAATATTGTTCAGCTCCCTTGGGTCCACTGATGCCTAGGTGATACAATGGTTGAGTCCAAACACCCTGAGACAGGGTGAATCCAAAAGTTGGACTAAACAACACAAGAAGTTGAAAGGTCAGGAGGCCCACCATTAAGAGTGCGCGTTGCGGTGCTCTAATAGCGCATACAGCCAACACTTTTTAATACAATGGAGAGGGGACTTGCTTCCAGACTCATCAGTAATATGATCAGGTGCTTGGCATTTCTGCCTTCATCTGAATTCTCAAGTAGAATGGTTTCATGTCTCATAGGTGGGTGCTTCCACCAAACACAATCCACTGATTTATGTAGCTTGTGGTCTGTTAGTTGTATGATTGCCCTCATCATACGACTAGTTGTTTGACACCCATATGCCCTCATTGTGATGGTTTTTTGTATTCAACTTGCTCTCCATCTCGACATATCATGCTTCTCCGTATTTCGTCGGTTTTGATCTAAATGGAGTGGGCATGAGCACTGCCTAATAAGTACCCCTAAGTGAAGCCAGACAAGGCGGTTCCATAATACACTAGATGATAGAAGGAGAGGACCCCTTCTGAATGTTTCCATCTTCAAATGTCGAACACCCACTGCCTTCTACTTATACTATTAGGTTCATTCGGCAGAATCGATTTGGAATATCCTCAACTTTCAATCGTGTGACGGGGGTTGGTTGGCTCTATGTAGTAGGATACTGTCCAACTTCCATAAATAACAGCCCTTAAGAGCAACAATCCCACTTTTAAATGTTGCTCAATTAGAAACCCTCGTGTGTAGCAACTCCTCATTTACTGGGAATGTGGCAACTGGGAAATGCTATTGCAATTAAAGTGCGGTTTAAAAAAAAAAAGATGTATTTGCGCAGTTCCGCTTCTAAATGTTGATTACCCCCATACTGCCCGCAATTTAGAGAGTTGGTTTCACCCAACAGCGTCAATTTGGACTACGGGCAACTTACAATCACATGACAGGGGTTGGTTGGCCCATTGTCCAACCTCCAAAAATAGCAATCGAGTGTCGCCTCAAGTCAGCACCAGCTACTGAGTTGAGCAAATGGATCATGTAGTAGCAAGTATGCCCTCAACCTAGCAGACGAGGCGGCCCTCGATCGGTGGCAGGCACGTTGGGATGCAGGCCCAACCGCGAGGCATCTCCATTCCCTCAGTCCGGGACCGCCTGGGAATGAATGGATGGCATCCGACCTTCCCAGCGGTCCAACTACTCTCAGGGCACGGAGCTTTCAACCGACGCCTTCACTACTTCCAACGGCGCACCTGCGACCTCTGCCCGTGCGGAGGGGACGTCAGCGAAGACGCAGCACACGTCATTTTTGCCTGCCCGCTCTATAATGATGTGCGAACGAGGGCGCTCATTCCCCCTGCTGAGAGTGCAGCGACGCTCCTGTCCAGCGGAACGGCTAGGCGCAGCTTCGCTATATTTGCTCAAGCATGGGCGGCAAGGCGAAAACAGCTCGAAACCTGGTCTCCTGATATCCCTCCCCACCACCCCCCCCCCCCCTGTACTAACCCGCACTCTAACCCAAGCTCACCTTCGTGAGCCGCTATTTAAACGAGTGGCACGCTCATCGGACCAGGGCTGGTCAGGAAGACCTCAACCCTCCCCTTAGCACCAACGAGCCGGTAGGCCACAAGTGGCCTGGCCCGTTTCCCCATTTGGTTAGTAGCAAGTATGCGCAGGTAGGTAGATAATTGTTTAGGCAGCCCCTACTACTCCTTTTCCCTATGGAAATGGCTCGTCAACTGAATACAAAACGGTTGCTGTATAAATGGCGAGGAAAGAGAACATCTTCCTCCAAGGAACGTGGCCAGTCCCCCTCCTAAACTGACGTCATAGGTGAAATTAGACTCCATCAATGGGGTTATTTACAGGACACAATGAGCCCAATGTTCATTTCATCTATTAAAAAGGCTCTGCGCGTGAGTAGTTTTGAGTTGGAGAAAAAAAGCTTCTGCTTCATCGTAGCATGGGCTGTTCGAGAAGCAGTAACGCTTCTTCTGGGAGAAGATTTTCCTCGCTTTATGGAGGCAAAAGTGATAGCCAAAAAACGTGGTCACAATCAAACGCTCTTGGACACAAACCGTAAGATTAGACTACTTAATGGTGTAGAATCCATAGACCGTTCTGAGCCTCTAGATTTGCGCATCAGCTGTAAACCAAACTGTATTACGCACGACTTGTGACAATTGTACAAGTAACCAGCTCACTACAGTATAGATTCGTGGGCAATTGCCAGCCAGTCCCAGAAAATCCAATGCAGTGCCCACAAGAGGACTCTATCTTCTCCTGGAAAGTTGTGCGTTTCTTTGCATCATAACACGAGGTTTCGTCTGGTTGCTTAGGAACGGTACCAGAATTTTTCCGTCTCCGAAGTCGTTTAGAACCCGAGCGAGTGGCTGCTCTGCATAAACCTCTTTGTCTGAGTCACGAACCTGTTTGAACGACCTCTTCCACAGCCCCCTCCCCCCTCAACAACCATCAGTTTTATAGCTCTTGCCCGTAGGACCGTTGCATCGTCCTCCATCCAACGAGAGAAGCGTCCTTGCAAAGCTCTTGTACTCCCACAATTCCACTGGGATTATTCTAACTTAGTTACGAGCACACAGGAATATGTGACATCATCCAACATGAACGCACCACAAATCTCAACACGTGCACCAATTCTAACGAACCAGAAGATGAAGTCGTATAACTTTGTTACTAGTCTAAAATCTTCAAACGCTTGTCTTGCTTCATTTAACAGCATGTACTAGTACGCATCACATTTCAAACCAAACAGCCATTTGATTGGAAAGCATTCCATTCCTGCCCTCTGAGCTACAAATATTCTGTATTTTGTTAAAAACTGAATTCCAACTGAACAGTGCATGCTGCGTAGCACACTTCAACATGGAGCAAGCCTTTGATAGAACTTAGCACCAAGAGTTACTCCTTATATTCACTACTCCTGCAATATCGGAATGGGCGAATATATTTAGTGATAGCTTAGCACGTCATCATGCAGCCGACTTGTCAGGCCAGGCGTAGTTCAAGGTATTGGGCTCACACCTCTACAGCCACTTCCGATTGTTTTGCGTGGTGGTCCAACAATTCCAACGATGCGGCTCAAAAGCCCCAACCATCAGGACACAGATCACTAAATGACGTCGAAATAAACTCCAGTACGCAAACTCCAGTTCAGTAACATACACCTAACAAAGACGGCTTACCTGTTGCAGATTAGATTACCTACCAACAATAACTTATCCCCAATGCCACAATTCCTTAATAACTTATACTTCCCGCGGGTCAGCGCCTCACACACTATCAATACGTTTGTGACTTAGACAAGTAACTCGAGATTCATATCTCATCTTCACAGCCAGCACCGTGTTTCTCCTGAACTAACAAGATCGAGTACAAGCTTGATATGACCAATTGCACTTACGCTGGCAACATTTTGGTAGCCTGCTCTCAATCTGAACTCAAAATATTGGAACAGAAACGAAGGCACATTGTCCAAGCGCCACCATTTACACGAAAGAAAACTACGTACATAACGACTTAAACATTATTTTAACGTTTGGAAACGGTAAATACGATCCTTCTAAAAAAAACTTGTTTTGACAGTTACCATTCTGCATTTGGGGATGTCTGCAGGAGTAACAACCGGGTGGTCCCGGACTCAGACGCCGCAGTTGAAAAAAGTAATTTGGGATGGGAGAACTACCCTCCAGCGACTCCACGACAGCCATGATATCCGCAGAGCAAGCGCACTCCAGGCCTTGTCCTGGGTAGGAGTTGGAAGGTTCCGTTCTACCTACCTTGCCACGGGGGGGGGGGGGACAGAATGGTCATTGGCCTACCCCATCTTTCGATGGCAGTTACAGCTTCACCACCTCCCAGAACAAGGCAGTTTGGACTTACTGCCCTCCCTGTGGTTCGGAAGGACCCCAGTCTCATAAATCTCTCCCAGTCTCTCTGTGTTTCATACTCTACACGACATCGCTAGTTGGAACGTTCTCAGAGGGCACTTCGCACATGGCATATGCAGACGACCTACAGTTTTACAGGTCCTGCAAAGTAAACGACATAAGGGAGACAGTCTTGTGATGCCCTATTTCGACTACGCAGCTGCGGCCATCTGCGATTTGAAGAGTGGCGAGCTTGATCGATTACAAAGGGCTGAAAACGCGGCTTTACGTTTTGTTTTGCGACTGCGCCTGGACGAGCACGTTACACCCCATTATAAGCGACTAGGATGGCTGAAGATTAGAGAACGTAAAAAGCTACATATCGCCTGTCTAGCTTTCAAGATATTGAAACATCGTAGACCGCAATATCTTTACCAATCGTTCGAGTTTCTCTCACAGCGCGATACTCGGAGCAAGAACAGTGTTCTTCGGATTCCTGCCCATCGGACGAACATGTTGGCGAGATCTTTCGTAGTCCAAGGAACAAAAATACATAATGAGCATGTAGAGCTGTTTCAAAAGTGTGGTAGGATAGAAGTGTTTAAAGAAAAGTTTTAAAAAATATTAATTGAGAGCTACTAGATTGTATCGTTGTTGTGTACTAGTTGGACCTTTACTAATATTATTTATTTAGTCTTCACGCACTCCTATATTGTAAATAGTTTGTTGTCAATCGTTATATGTTTCTTGTTTGTTAAGTGTTTGTCAAATATTAGGATTAGGATATCCACTGCGGAGAAGGGGAGGAATATCAAAGTACTCACCCTTCTCTAAAGTCGGGGCAGTGAGTGTTTGTGTCAGTAAGTGTTTATGTATGGACGAGTGTGTTAGTGTATGAATGTAATTTATTTGGTGTGAATGGAATGTATTTATAAATTACATGAGTTACGACGAATGTAGGAGGATTTGTAACAGTGTGATGTAGCCAGGGAGAATGGAAGAGAGGGCCACATGGCCCTAATTCTCCCTTGGTAAATAAAATCATTCATTCTCTCTCTCTCTCTCTCTCTCTCTCTCTCTCTCTCTCTCTCTCTCTCTCTCTCTCTCTCTCACAACATGAGACACGACATGGCCTAATTCAAATCCCTCGCCATCGAACCACCATCTTCAATAAAACATTCACTGCCACAGCTGTTCGAATTTATAATGAAAACCCAGCCCTATTTGACACCTCCGTGAGCGTTGCGTCTTTCAAGAGTATTTACAAGAACGCGCTTCTAGAGGAACGCGAAGAGTAGGAAAGGACGAAATAGCACTCAGAAGTCGTAGAAGTGACAAGAAGAAGAAGAAAGACAGAAGAGAGAAAGAAAGGACAATCCAGAAGTGATTTATTTATGTTTATATTTTTTTCTTGTTTTTACTCTGTACACCGCACAAGACCAACCGATTGTAACCAATACTGTTTGCCAGGGATGATGTAAGAGAGGGCCTTATGGCCCTAATCCTCCCTGGTTGGTTAAATAAACCGCTTAATCAATCAATCTCTCTCTCTCTCTCTCTCTCTCTCTCTCTCTCTCTCTCTCTCTCTCTCTCTCTCTCTCTCTCTGCTACTTAGCTAAACGTATTTTCTGAGTTCCTGAAGTATCTTTTCTCGTATCTCGGATACTTAGTCCCTGAAAATGGCATAGTCCTTTGCCTGAAAAAAACCAATGCAATTCCCAAATAAAACTCCTAAGAACTTCAACAGTTTCTTGGTTCAATGAACTTTCGTCGTAGATCATTGCCAAGAGCTGCTGAACTCCAGCAAAAACTCTGCAAATTGGCCAAGGACGTTAGGATAAAACACAAAAGTGATGTTGTGTGAAATGTGGAGACAACACAACGTATCGAAAATGTGAAGGAACATCTTTTTGACGTACGATCAGCTGTTTATAACAACTCGAGTGTTGGTGTGGTGGCGTGGGGGTGGGGATATTTGGAAGTGTTGCTGGCCTTCAGGCCTTCAACCACTCCCTCTCACTATCTCTGATGTAGCGCTGGGTATTGTGTAACTCATTGTGAGAGCGTGTCGAGGGCCGCAAGCAGCAATGAGTAGGAACGCAAAAGTCGCGTATAAATGTTTCATTCATGGGGGACATAAACAAATTACTTGCGACGATTCAAGAAGCTCATTCGACTGCAATGGAATCGGATGCAGCGCCTTCATTCGACCCGGAGACGGGCCTTGAAAACGCTAGTTATTGTAATAAATTAGATATTATCAATGCAAATACACGATTTAATTAGAATCCGCTAAACTCGATGCGCACAGAAAATGATGAGCCTCTCTCAGCAGGATGATTTAGGTAGGTTTATTTATGAGGAAATATTCGCGTAATAACGTGTTGTGATCCCACTCGTTCGACAACGTGAACTGACACCCGTATCATTAGATCAACAATTACAACTTCAAGGGCTAATAAAGTAACAAAGTTGCTGTAATGAATTTGAACTCATCTCACACGTATTGCGTCAATCATTACTCAGCCAGTGTGTTTAGGCTTGTGTGATAATCACAAAAAGAGATCCCCAAATTCTGGTTTCTTCTCTTACTGACCGTTCCTGAACCTCAGACAGGAATCTTGCGGTCCATTAAAATCTGATTTCGCATTAAATAATTGTTTAGTTATTGTAGGAAGTTTGAATGACAGTTGTTCAACAGTTATTATTGCAATGGAGTCCCCTCAACACTGTGGAAGCTAATGTTTGTGCTTATCATGAGTGGTATTGCATCAGGCCGTGTGTTACTCAAATTTGTTAAATTGGAGTCTGGGGTCCCCCCCCTCCCCTCAAACTAAAAAGGCTGATCGTATGATTTGCCTTTATTTCTACTATTGGGATATTTCGGGATAGCATTTGGATATTGGCATACTACGTGACAAGAAGCGGTTGATATTATGACTTTAGGTTGTCACGTACTCACACTCGTCGAGAGTGCGACGATTTACTCCATTTTTCTCTCGTTTTCGAGTCCTTGGCGCTGAGATTGGACGCTGCACTGCAGCCTTGAGCCGCCGCTACAATAGAAGAGCCGATCTTATGATCGATATATCGAAAGGACAATCGATATTTGAAGAGCCGGCTTCGAAGCGGCGAGTCAGTCGTTGCCGCTCGTTCGAGCCGTTCGCTGTTCGTCGATCAGTCCGTCGTTTCGTCATCGGTCTGACTCGCGTTGTCGAATGTGCCGCGTTTCGGTTGTTGTCGTTGTGTTTAGCTGTTTAGCGATGTAAAATATCCGCGAGTGGTGTGTCGTTCGTTCGCCTTCGGATCGTCTGAAGGAGTGAAGTGTTGGCTGCGGCGTTGTCACGTTCACCGCCTGGACCAGGTAATTTCTTACGAGCCGCGTCTCCTCCGACGAGCTTCGGCCGCCTTTCCTCAACTTTTGTTTCGTTTTATCTCCTACGACTCGTCACGTTGCCGTCAACGCGAAACCGAGCGAGCTCCGTCAAATGATTTGACTTGCGTCGATAATTGATGTTCGATGAGCTCGAACCTCCGCAACCTGTTGATCCGCTCCGGGCGAATCCGAGGCGTTCGACTGTCAACTCGTTCTTTAATTGACACGACGGCGTCAATTAAAACGTCCGACTCGTTTTACGCTCATCTTCCGAAGGGCGCGTCAATCACACGACTTAACTTCATACTAATCGCTCGCTCATGCACCTTACCGAATCTCCCGTGTGTCAGGCGCTCATAACGCACATTGTTCGAAGCTTTGTGGTAACAAATTTTCAGAACTTGCTTGTGTTCTACACCTTAAGTGCTAACGTCAGCCTAAGAAGGTGAATATAGCTCTGGAACTGTAAAGTGGGAAGCATCACACAACTTTCCTCTCCCTTCAGGAGGTTCAGCAGCCCACGAGCCGTACATTCTGTCCCCACATTTGCGTGTGGTCTTAACCTAAGGCTACAGGTGACCACCTGTGAGTGTTCCGTGACTGATGGATAATAAGTAGATATGTTTGTTGAGGTTGAGTCAGTAATGACACATACTCAGTAATAACATCCACTTTACTGCTGAAAATCAGTTAAGGAGGAGGATCAGTCCACCGATTCAACTGATGTGGAGGATGAAGAACGTTAGGCGATGCGTTTCATCAGATATTTTCCACCGCTGTAGCAGGTTCCAGGCCGGCTGCTGTTTATTCAAATGTCCGTTGTGTTGCCAACTTGTTGCGCACTGAGGTTTTCGACCTGTTGACTCCTTTCGATTGCTCTCCTCAAGAACCAGAGCAAATTGATAGTCTAACCCGGATTCTGATTCTAAAACGGAGCTGAGTCACGCGATCTTTTCATTGAGTCTTCCCTGAACTGCAGTAGCAAATTAGTTTATTTCTCGAAAAGCTGTGCGACCTTAAAGACAGGAAATTGATCAGGAAGACGAGATCGTTCTGATCAGAGCCAGCACCTATCGGACGAGCACCTTGAAAGTGCTCGAAATGGAAAGTAAGCGATGTACACGAACGTCAAGTGCGACGCATCACACAACTTTCCTTAGCTCTTCCTAAATTCACCGGTGTTCTCGAGTGTTCTTACCAATTCAATTTATTTTTCACTCATCATATTTGAAGTTGGTCAAACATAACTTCGCGTGGTTAGAAAGTGGTATCAAAGTGGTTCCGGAATATATTGTGGAGCTAATACTTGGGTCACGGCTATTATTGAGCAATTGGTGCAACGACCATTATTGAGCATTAATAAGACGGTAAACACGATTTTTTGAGAACGATAATAATTTACGTCCGTGAATAATCGGATAAAAACCACAGAAATGATGGCAAGTGAAACGTCGACGGTTGGAATTCCGGAATTCCTGGAGTTACATCTATTCGTCTTATGGTCGTTATTAAGTACTCGTCGTATAGAAACTTGGTCTGCCACCTGGATTTTTCCGAATTAGACGTGGAGTTAATAAAGAAAAAACTGCGCTAAATTAGATTTTCCCCGAAATGTGCTACCCCACAAATGAAAAGGTTATAGTGTCGTCTTGTTATCCAGAGTTGTCTATGCAAAACATTTAATCAAAATCGTCAGAGCCGTTTTTTGGGGGAAAACATATTTAATGTTTTGATCACTGTGATAAGTATAGTTTTTCGTTTTTTCCCCCTGGGCGTGCGGGACAAGTCCCTTTGTCACTGCGGCCACATATGGGCCTATTGTGACACTGACCTTTTCTTAGTAGAAGACGTCGTACATACCCGTCCCCTTTAGGAAGCCGAGTATGTCCTTCACCGCAGATTCCGCTATGATTTGGGGTTCAATAGTCCCCTGAGCGAAAAATTCGAAACGTTTGGCTGTCAAGGCATTCACATAGGATGTGTTCTGCCGTCTCGTCCTCGCCGCAAAGTCTGCATTCCACCGCCTCTGAGATGCCTATCTTGTTGAGGTGATATCTGAGTAGGCAGTGCCCGGTGAGGAAGCTTATCAGAACTCTCAGATCCTGCCTAGAGTGTCCGCCGAGCATCGCCTTTGCCCTTTGACAGGAAGGCGCGACGAGCCTTTTCGCTTGTCTTAATCGTGGCTGGCGATGCCAATGGGCGCTGTTTTCCTGTGTCTCCCATCGAGCAACCAGACAGTTCAGGTGACTCTTCGTCATACCCACGTATGGTTCCGGCCAGATGGGTAGGGATTCTGCACCCCTTTTCGCAAGGCGGTCAGCCTTTTCGATGCCCTCATGCCCCCTCTGAGCCGGCACCCAGATGAGGGAAAGCCGGTTACGGGCGCCGAAGATAAGTATAGTTAGTTTTGGGTGGATTTTGGATGAGAAAATGGGGAAGGAACACACAGTGCTCTAAGGGATTGAACGATTGTGATAGAGCAGGATAGGAGGATGTTCGACAATAGAGCAGCCGCCAGTTCAGGTACGCCCCCACAACACGCAGGTGGTGACACCTCGGAGAACGCCTACTGGCGTTCCTTCACCACACGTCGCGCCTGAGCAGGTTCAAAACTGCCTCCACTCGACGAGCTTCCAGAGACCACCATACCAAGATCCGATTTGCTCGGGTAAGATCCCAGCTGTCAGGCACTACCTGGACATCGAGGATCACTGCAGGCTGGTGCACACACATCGCTGTTTCCCCAAATAATATTAGTCAGAATCTGTAGAGCCCTTAAAACGTAAAGATCCGAAGAGAGCACAACATTTTTTTAGCCGATTACATAACTTTCCTTTCTACTTCGTTGAGGTAAGGGAAATATGATATAATAAATATAATCATATCTATACGTTTGGTCTAATTAATTTGGAACTGCTTCGTCAATCTTTGTTAGATTTACTAGGTATTGAAATTAGAATATCTGGCCCTTCCAGCAACTGCCTTCGTCATCGCATTTCTATGTAAACATTTATGGAGAACAAAATGTTGATGCTAATTAGGTAAGTTTTATCGAAATCGTTAGTCCCGTTTTTGAGAAAATAGGAGAAACGATAATTTAATGACAAATGTCATTTTCCAAGCTATCATGACGTATCTCCGTTCAACGGTTAGATACAGAAATAGTTGTCGAGAGCAAAATTTGAGTACAGTCGCTAGAAAGAAAACACTCTACGTCAGGTTGACCAATTTCAGTTGGAACCTGGAAATTTTGAAAAGTTAAAAAAACACATTTTGGTTGTGGGCACAATGAACTGTCAGCAAAACATTTATGGACAACCTTATAAGATTCCTCTGGCTAGAATCCTCATTGGTCGCTTACAGCATAAGACTCTGCTGAAGCCTCAGCAGAAGCTACTTGTCCCCTAGGCTAACTTATGGGCTGATTTTTGGGAGGTTAAAGTCCAAAGGCATGACACAATGGCCGCATAGCATCTCTCACTGCCATTATTCCCTTCTTGTGCCACAAGCGCCTGCTTTCTTTGCAGACATGCGGCTGGTACGTGGCGTTTGGCTCGTCTTGGATTCATTCATGACATGGTGACCCCATCTGCTCCTAAACCCAGTAAGCCTTCTGAGCTTGCTGCTGCTCTGCATGGTTCGGTTGACGGACAGAAACTCAGGCAGTGTCCAGACTTCACCTATTAAGAAGAGATTGGCACTTTTGTACCTTTCATGTGGCGTCACTACTTACAGCGATGAGGTCGGCACAAGAGGTCCGGCTCGTAACATTATGGACGCCTCTGTGCTCATAAAGGATCATAACGCGTTATGCAACCTGCTCGCCCTGGTGTATTGTCGTCAGAGAAAAGTGCAGAGAGAGTCGCACTACTAGGTTGTCTGTGGAAAAGGACCGAGGGCTGTCATCGTTGCCATTGATCCCAACCAGTCTGCTGTGATCCTTGATGTAAAGAAGTATCTGGATGCCTGGAAACTTGCGCTCACATAGCATGCCAAATCATTGTATGGGTTGTTGGCACCTCGTGGAGTGGAGGCAAGTAACATCAAGGTTTGCTGCATTGAACGTGCCCTAGCGCGGAGTGTGGTACAAGAAAAGTGCTGAGAGGATGTGTCGACTGGGCGTGTTAGCTGGCGTACTTCAAGGGATCGCCATCCATTATTGTTATTCATTTAGTTTCGTTTTTGGGTGCCACCGGCAAGCCCCATTCAAGGTGAGCTTTGTTAAAAACCACAAAAAAGTGTATATGTCTGTGAACGCTATTCGGTGAAAACAGCTGAATCGGCTCATATCTTCTATTTATGCTGCAAGTATTGCATGATCAGTTCAAAATAACACAACAGTACCATGCAATTATTATCCGCGGGAAAATGACCGCAGCAACACAATAAATTACCATGTCGAAGAAAATTTCGCCCCTTTTTGCCTCTTGAGATCCTAACATTGTCAGGAAAACCACGGTTGGAATCCAATGGGCTACCGAGATAATTAGGAGCAATAACAGAAATTCCGGAATTCCAACCACACCTAATGGCTTTCACCGACTGCCATCTCTCACAGCAGCTTCCGCCCAATGATTATCCTCCTCCGAAAACTCATGTTGCCAGTCTCATAATAAATCTTCTGTGTGCTAATTGCTCAATAATGTTCGTGACGTGAGTAGGAGCGCCATAATAAAATCCGGAACTATAAGAGGTACTACTTGTTACGTTAAATATGAAGTATGTCCGACCAAGTTCTACTGAACTGAGTGAAAAATTGATTGGATTTATAGCAATAGGTGAATGTACGTGGGGCTAAGAAAAGTTGTGTGATGCGTTGCATCAGATATTTTTTTTTACTTTCATATTGGTTTTCGTTATTTTACGATCGTTTCACGATCCGAGATTGATTCGATTAGGTAATCCTAGGGTTACCAGATGCACTGATTTTATCAGTACGCGTACTGATTTTTAGACCCCCGTACTGATATACTGATTTTTCAATGAAGTGTACTGATTTTCAGCGCAAATGCCTTTTTTTCGCAAATTTATCCAATTTTATTAAATTTAAATAGACACACGCGCACATTCGATAAACGCACCGAATGATTTTTAAATCGAAGGAAAAGAGACGAAATATATCGAGACTTTCGATGTACTGTTATTAACTATAAGAACATGTCATGCAGCGATTTCCATAAGTATCTA
Organism: Pachypeltis micranthus; assembly: GCA_020466155.1. NCBI lineage: Eukaryota > Metazoa > Arthropoda > Insecta > Hemiptera > Miridae > Pachypeltis > Pachypeltis micranthus. The sequence continues at coordinate 50,014,817 of CM035770.1, read as the reverse complement.
ATGAAAACTGAAAATGTTGAAATATTGAAAGCAATCGGCAGTGCCAAAAAATACGAAACAAAGAAAATGTAAATTGTGCGATGCTCGAAGATAATTAAATTCTACCTATTTGAGATGCTGGAATTTGTGCTTTATCCGTACCCTGCCCCTTTTTTACTTTCCGCTACCCGAAGGGAAGGAAAGTATAGTAATCGGCCCAAAAAAAAAATTTGGGTTTTCTTCAGATCTTTACGTTTCAGACCCTACTGAGTCTAAAAAACCTAATTTCGGAGAGAGGTCCGTGTGTATGTCTGTGTGTATGTCTGTGTGTGTGTGTGTCTGTAGTTCGATTTGCGGGAGAACGGCTGATCCGATTGAGATGGTTCTTTTTTTGTTTTGTTCGTTATTTTTTGTAGACACCAAAATAAGGTTATGGACGATTTCGGCCGATGGGAAGGGGGGGGGACGAAAATGTACCAAAATTTAGGGTTTTTCGCATTTTTCTCGAAAACGGCTCTAACGATTTTGATCAAACTTTCAAATTATCTTCTCCTAATCAATGCCTAACTTTTCTTCTCTATACATATCTCCATGAAAATACGGTGAACGGAGATATAGGCCCATGAAGCAAAAATAGGTTTTTTACGCTTTTGGCAAAACGGCTTCAACGATTATCACCAAACTTTAGAGATGTTTCCGAATAGTTAATACCTACATATTGTTCTCAATAAATGTTTCTCTGACAGTCCATTGAACAGAGATAAAAATCAAAATGTGTAAAAAATAACGTTTTTTCTAACATTTCCGTAAATTCCAGGGTAACTTTTTCACCAGATGTGATATATCCTAATGAAGTATCTTCTAGTCACCCATACCAACATTTCGTTCTCTATAATTATTTCTGTATATATATGTTGAACAGAGATATAAGCCAAGTTAACTCAGAAAAGGAGATTTGTCGAATATTAATTTATCGGTATTCCAATTTTCTCAAAAACGGCTCTAACGATTTCGATCAAACTTTCGGAGTACTCTCAGCTAACTAGTCCCTACATTTAGTTCTCCATAAATGTTCCTGTAAAAATGCGTTGAACGAAGATATAGCGTCCGCCTATGTAGGTGGTGTTCGAGCTTAAAGGGGTGGCGGAAAGTAGTGTGTTGCTACGCACCAGATATTTTTGCTTTTTTGATGGAGACGTACTGATTTCTCGCTGGACCGATCTGGTAACCCTAGGTAATCCGGAAATTCAAGTGTTTCCGCTCCTCGTCATATCATCTAACCAGGTGCTCTGAATCACTATTTACCTGGCAGTGTCATTCTTTTTTTCGTTCTCTTTAATTGGGAAATGTACATTTCGTTCAACGCAAAATGTAGAAGTTTCGTTGCTCAATTGGCGCTCTCTTCGTTTCTTAATCAGATAGGCAACAGAAAAATGTTACTTACATTGTAGTTTCTCAGTAAAATATTCATACAGTTTTTCTTTGAAAAGGAAAGTCGTTTCACACTTGACTTTTTGTTTGCACAAGACAACCAATGAACAATTCTTAGTATCAATCGCATTTCCGACCTATTTCATTCAAATTGTACCGTTCATAAGTAATAAACTTCTATTTCTATTGTTATTTTAGATTTCAAGATCGACAGAATTAAAATAAGCTGAACTGAGCTATTCATTAGTCAAACAAAAATGTGAAATGAAAACCTAACGACCCGGAGCAACTGTAGGACTTTTGCAGTAACAACTATTCGCTGGTTCTTGATCCTTATTTTTGGAGGGGCAGTTATTGAACTGAGCGATTGACTGAATAACCGTGAGTTTCAGTGATGATATTGTGGTGCAAATCCTAATGTGGTCGGATTAGTTTGTTGCTCTTGGTTCTTACCTAATGGGAGGTCAATTAGCTTCATGTGCTAACAAAAGGTTTTAAGGATTATTTTCCTAGTCGTGAGCAGGGGGGAGACATTGAATGTTCGAAAGTTCTACTCCTCTCTTTTCTCTTTGCTCCTCTCCTTAGGCGTTCCTACTCACGGCACCCCAGACCCGATTCTAAACCAAGACAGTCAACAATCAGTGCCTGCAGTATTCAGTAGCTCCCCACTCTCGTCCTAGCTCCATTTCAAATATCTAGAGACCAGCCTTGTCGCATGAATTAGTTCTATTCTTTATGCCAGTTCATCAGAACTCCAGAGCACCGTTCGGGTGAAACAAAGAATATGGACCGACCGCTTGATAACGCTACGACTGCATGTATCGATATGCGTCTGTTAGTTATCTCATATTTATTTCATATACCCATTCTTAATTTCATTGAGTTCACTCCTTTTCATAGTCTTTGTACATTTAAAATAATTATATAACGGGGTATTACATAATGAACATTAAATAATTGGCATAATCGTACAGCTGCCGTTATTTCTAATTCCAAACATGGCGCCAGATCCTACAATGTCGGGCATATCGATAACCTGACCTCGGTCGTGATATATCGATATATTGCCTTATCAGTGGGAGCGGTACCTATTCTTTGCTTTTACCCACCGTTCATTCAGTACTCTTCGTCTCATGAATCAATTAAAGTATTTTTCTCTCTTTCGCTTGCACCTAACACAGTATGCTGCATACTATGTACTATGCCCCATCCCTACCCCTTGCACATTGTAGCACATTGCAATACATAGTACATTACTCTCCCTGTTTCAGTATAGCGAATCGCATATAACTACAGTCGATTAACATGCAGCAGGTTAGTAGCGCAGTAAATACTACTTATCACATAACTTAATACTTATATAATGCATAATGTAGGTTATTATAAATCATACTGTAGTACATTGCTCGCTATCTCAGATTGTTCCATAGTGGACCAAACCTCAACTAATTCAGCCTCATTAAGTAGTGTAGTGACGTTTTTAGCTAATTACCTTCGTAAATTAGTTCGTAATCCAAAACAGATTTTCATCATTTTTGTTTCCAATAAGCAAAAGTTGATTATCTGCGTGTCTTAGCGATATCTTTCAAATGGCAGGTTTCAATAAAGTACAAACGCGGAGTCGGGTTGATAGGGAGGAAGTGCATCATCTGTCAAAATGAATCTCACTTTTCAAAACCCTTCAACCTTCCTTCCCTTGCTACCTTACCACCTTGCCCTTGTTGACGTTGCGATAACCGGCGACTAGCGTTGTTTGCCGATCGCTTAGCTTTCAAAAACCTCCCCCTTGGTGTCGTTTGCCTTTTTCGGTGGTTTATTTTGGGCGGGGAGAAGGTCTGTGAGGAGCTGACAGGCGAGATAAGATAAAACAACGTCGTCCCTCGTAAACCGGTTTCAGGGGCGGCGGATTTGAATCAGTTGATGCTGTCATTGGGTGTCAACGGCAAATTCTCCTAGTCATTGAAAGAAAACGCTGCGCACATGTACCGTGGTATATTTATTATGTTTAAGATAAATATGTAACTGGGTGGAGGAGAACACAAATGTGGGTTCTGGTCTAATATGACACTTTGACCATTGCCACTACCACAGATCCGTTTCTTTTGACAGTGACTGTACCCTCACGTTCTAACAGAGGTTATGCCATTCAGTAAGGGGGCTATTCAGTTAATCCATGAGGTAATCGTGCAGGTGTGGTATTGGCTGTCACGCAGGGGCTGACTCATCCAGATGGAGGTTGCTGTTGTGGGACAGGTTTGCTCAAATTGATCTTAAGGTGTCTGATGAAACTAAAATAAGCTCCGTGGCCATTGGATCTTTTGGAGTCTTAATGATGGGTTGTAGATCCCTGTGTTGTGGAGGTAGTGCACGGATAAGCTATCAGGGACAGTGGGATGTCGATTAGCACAACGCTTTTACAGCTCTGTGTGTGTCTCCTTTCGTGGCTACTCCTACTGCTTTTTGCCATGTTAACTTTGTTTGTGGACTCTATTTGGTTTCGGCTTATCCCGTTTGTTCGTGTACAACGTGTATTTCCGTTGTCTTCCAGGCATGTCATGATTGCAGGGTCTCGATCATTGTCTCAAAGACCCTCTGAAAGGTGAATAAATAGCTCCTATCTGCTTTGGAGCTACCAAATTGGTCTCCTAGCAGATTTTGTTTTACTCGAGAGATGGCGCTCCATCATGTTGTGTACAGTTTGAAGTTGTATCATTGCTGTTTACGCGAGTGTAGTTTAATTAACTGTTTCATGTTCGAGGGTGTGACACCGAATTCTGCGGCCCATAGATTTCGTGTGTACATAAAACTGAAAAGTTACCCTGAGGAGTGGACTCCTTTAGGTTTTTGTAGATGATTTCTTCTCATCTTTCGAAAATTAGGTATGGAAAAGCGTGTCAGTAAATTGATAGTTTAGTTCTTTTGAAATTTATAAACCAAGCCAAGTTCTTATAATATCTTCAATGTCACTGGAATGATGCCCCATGAAGGAACCAGATTTACCAAAATGTCTCAAGTGTGCTTTTCTTGCAGCTCGTCTATTGTACGAACTTGAAAGCCGCTGATTTTCTGTGTTGACGGGAGTTGTATAAATTCAGTAACTGTTCAATTCTTTGGGTGAAAATACACTCGTAAATAGGCCATCATCAGGAAAATACAAAAATGTCAATTGCGTAGAAAGTACGCCAGAATACGCCGCTCACTGAACATGCCTAAGAATAGGAATTTTCGGCAGTGTCAAAATGAGATTTGGACTGCTCCCCGTTACCCTGTTTGTTAAACTTAGCATAGGAAATTGAAAATATCATTTTTATGCCAAATTTGATCCCTATGGTTAGAATGTGGCACTCCATTCTAAAGTTATCGAGCGTAATGTCGGATGTATTTAGGTTGAATGTCTTTTGAAAATGAACCTGCACTGAACTTGTGTGTCACGATTTTGATTCCTTATTTTTGACGAGAATTCACCCGAAAGAAAATAGAGTAGCAATAGCCTCAATATCTTTGCGAATTATGCAACTTGTTTACTGAATTCGGATAAAACCCGCTCCGCGCCGGAGAAAAACAATTTTGGGCGTCACGAACGAGAGTCGAGGGCCAAATGAAAGGAAACTGGTGAAAGGGAGGTCTACGCGTTTCTGCGAGGAAGTTGTAACTGAAAACCCGCATTGTCGAGGGATCTGCGAACTGTCGAGTTGGTGGAAACAGAGTGGTAGTCGGAGTTGGTTGAGGTTGCCGGAAAATGGCAAGTTTAGTGGAAAGGTAAGGGAAAAGATAACGTCAGGGCAGATCTGAAGGAGAGTGATACAGTGGGGCACTAGATATGGGGGCCCGTTCTCTTCCTAAATCCCAAAACCTATTCCTGGGTTTCCTTAAATTAGTCAAAAATACGTTCGTATTTCCTGTTAACATAGTTATTCTTGTTTGTCATCTTTTTACGTAAGTGTGTACACCAATATACTCGTACACTGTACTCGAGAGAATCCGTCACTATTCCAAGGAGCAATTGAAATCCTAGAACATAATTGTCAGAACCATCGCCAATCTTCTTTTCTCCAATCTGTCGTCCTGAAGAACCGATGGAGAACCCACCTGACGATATAATGTTTGGGCAGTGTTATGTGAGGTCATTCAGATGGTTTCAGAACATATAGTTTAACCGGCCGTGTGTTCTATATGTCACCTCACATGCCTTGTTGAAAATGTGGAGTCTAACAGAATGAAGATTGCCGTGCTTTATAGCCCCAGACAGTCGGATGGAGATGATGTTGTTCATCTTGCAGGAGCTCTGGACCAAAAAGCTAAAAGGTGAGGAAATCACTGAATAGTTTCCCGAAATGTATAAAGACTTACGTGCTTGATGCACGCCAAGAATGCGTCTGGCTCTGAGACCGAGGCGCTGCCCACCCTCACCCCATGCAGGGAGGGACGTGATTATGGGTTATTTTGTTATGAATACGATCTACTCATCGCATGGATTATTAATAATAGACAAAACGACGTTGTTTCAAGTACGTTTAGTTAAAACTGTTTTCTCATTTTCCCTCCCTGGGGTTTCTGAGATGCAGGAAAAGTTTCATATTGTGCTTGGTCTCACTCTGTTGAAAGCTTCGACTGTATCACATTACCTTCGAGTCCCACCTCTTTTTGCATCTTCCCTCGAATTCTATTTCTAATTTTGGTGTTTACTCTGTGTTCGTAAAATGCACGCCAAGAATGTTAGCTGTTGGGGAGTGTTTTAAAAAGACGATACTTATTTTGTGTCACTTACTCTTTTATTGATTTCTTAGTTACAATCAGCGCTTGTAAAGTTTAAAGTTCCGAGTTATTGAGCAATTGTTTACAAATGTTAGCTGTTGGGGAGTGTTTTAAAAAGACGATACTTATTTTGTGTCACTTACTCTTTTATTGATTTCTTAGTTACCACTCCGAATCAAAGTTATCCAGTTTGCCAAGGTCTTCAAAACCACCAACGTGTCCCCAACAATAAACAATCATAGTTTTTCGATATTGCTTTCTAATTAATATCTGAGTTGTACACTCTTTACGTGTCATGTTAAGTTGAATCATTTCTATGAAATGAAGCAATTCTGAAACTTGCTCGTATAATTATGATTAGTTTCATAATATATTTATTGATTAGACTCCATCGAGGACTTAAAAGCCGGAGGTTACTAGGGATTGCGCGCCCGAGTGATTTGAAAGGCCCTCGAAGGCCCTAAGGTGTGAAATGGGTTCGTTAGCGTGTGGAGCCTTTCTAGGGTAACTGAACCCCTTGGCTCGGCACGACCCACTGTCCAGTCTCCGTGTAGAGCCCTTAGGTCCATCAGCCTCAGTTTACTCTTCACCCTCCGCTTAATAACTCTGATAGTTTCCCGTTTCTGCTTAATTTTAGTCGTTTTTTTGCTGGATTATTTACGATTCTGTCGCTTTGTTTTGATGAAATGAGTGATAAAGTTATTAAAATTGACCGAATACTTCTCTCATTCGATAAATATACCATATAATTTCAAATAAACAGTTTTTTCACTTCAGTAAATCTTGTACATTACTTTCTACTTTCAACTTTCTCTTCCCCGAGTTTTGTGTCAAAATTCTAGCTAAGCAATTACTAACGTCTGCTGCAAAAGAGGGCTTCAAACCCAACCAGAAACTAAGTAAAACAAATTTGCGCTGTTTTAATAAGAATAAAATTCGTCCATCATAGCGGTACCTCAGATTGTGATTTCGAGTTATTTGACATGGAGCGGTCGAGCAGTGTGGAAGTTCTATTTACAGACAATCGCCATATCATCAGGTGATTTAGTTAATACTTCCTATAAGAATAATTCAATACTGATTCGTTCGCCCCCCCCCCCTGTATATTTAATGAATAAATTGTTCTAGGTAGGGTGTGTGGTAATGGAGGAGGGGGTGGTTAGCAGGACCGTAGACCCTAGTTAGGAGCTAAATGGACTGCGCTCATTTTAATACAAAGTTAAACAAATTTGAGAGCCAAAAAGAGGTTGTTTTTAAATCTGGTGCGAAACATCCCCTCGTAGATTGAGCGATTGTTAGCTGTTAGCCTTAGCCTTCAATCTGTTTTTCACTCATTTCGTTTGAAAATAACTTCACGTTTTACGTAGAAGGTGGTTGCCCTTAAAGTTCCGAGTTATTGAGCAATCAGTGATTGCTAAGACTATCAACTTGATGTTTAAGAAAGGGATCGTGCCCCCTGTTTTTGTATTATTGGATAAAAACTATGAGAAATGGTGGTAAGCGAAACGGCGGTGGTCGGAATTGCGAAATTTCTAGGGTTGCTCCTAACTATTTTATGAGCGTTGTAGTTTATTGAACCTGATTTTTCTGAGAATGCTAGCCTCGTTGGAGGAGAGTTTATGGGGAGAAACTGCACTAAAATCGATTTTCTCCAAAATGTTTATTTTTTGTGCTGTCCTCGTCGCTTTTCCTCGAAATTTCATGCCGTTGTCGTGTTATTTCAGGCCGTTGGTTCAACACATTTTATCAAAATGGTTATAGTCGTTTTCGAGAAAAACAATTAGGCGTTTTGAACACTACCGTAAGTGTAGTTAGTTTTGAGCCGATTTCGCTCATACCCTTATTTAGGCCTTCCATGGTGACCTGCTGGCTGAATATAAAATTTAGGCCGATTTTGTTCCTCCGTTTTCTTCCAATCGCGTTCTCATACACCATTTTACGAAATGTTGTTTTTTACAGCTCTTGGAACGCAAACAAAACTATACAAAAAATGTCAGCCGATTACGTGATTGTAAGAGCTGAAAGTAAAAATAAAACATTGTATGGCCCATAAAGCCGTCGTTGAAAAACCTTTACAGATGAACAACGTAAAAACTAAATCACAAGTCAAAATTGAAACCGGTATTCAGATCAGTCTATAAGGACTCACTTCAGCTCCTCCTGTGCCTAGTAGAATCGTTTATGAAAAGAATGAACTGGTTGTGCCAAGCTTCTGGAGAATTTCAATTTAATATACTTGTGGTTAGTTTTTTTCACATTACTGTAGCATATCCATTAAGCAGTAAGAATGTTGGGCCTGCTTGGCATGACAACAGCTGACGGGTCAGCTAGAAAACATAGTTAGTAGAGCTCCACTCTGTGTGTTCTCTGTTCAATGTCTTGCAGTCCGGTTATGCCCTCCATTTGGTTTGTAAACTCTGGTTCTAGTTACACGCACTATTTCTTTATAAAAAGTCACTCGTACATATTTCGATTGCTGAATAATTTATAAACGAAATAACCCAGAGAGATATTATCTTTTCCATACGGAAATCGTTACAGCAGTACTGACGTAATGATGATGTCAATCGCGGAAACCAATTTACTCGTAACAATATCTACCAAATCTGTGTCTGTTTTTGTGTCTTTTGATAATGACTTTCCATAACTTCTCCGCGAGTTTTCATTTTCATTATTTTTTTTTGTCGAAAAGTTTTCAGCATTTAGTATTGCGTGTCTTCTTTCTTCTCGATTCTTTGCGTTTGTCTATTTTCCCCGATGAAGTCGGTATACATAAGCGTATACAAGTAACTATCACTTATACAAAAGGTTCGTAGCGAACAAGGCAATGATAGAAAGAAGGCAATTAGCCCAATCGGACATTCTCACTAATGTTTCTGTCGCAATCGCCTATACCTTCATTTTCTAATGAAGTTTGAGTGGTCAAAGCTAGAGAATTCGCGAATTATCGATAAATGGGTCGAAAGATGCGATGCTCGAACTGAAGTTATCAACAGATTTTTCAATGTCAGGGTTAGAGGCGTATTCCTCTACGAATTTTACGAATTTACATCTTGTTAGATGAATATTGGCCGAGAAAAGGTCTCTGTATCTGGGGAACGACCGCTCATTTAGTTGCTGCTTTCATTGCATGGAGAAATGGGGTTTCTTTCGATTTTAATTGGTGGTCATTGGCACGTTCTGTTCAATAGATCGACTCCATTGTTTTCAGCGACCAACTCAACTGTGGCTTAGAAGGGTTACCCTAAGTTACATCCCGGCGATCGAGTTCCTTTCAATAGGAACGACGGGTTTTTTCGAAGCCCAGTGTAGTCAAGTACGGCTTCAAATTTACAGCCATGGTTTTTTTATGTTCTTTTTCTGATCCGTTTCTCAACTCAACTCAACGAGCGGTAAACGCTCGTTCCTTCGTCCTCATTCCGAAGAACTGGGGCAAGAAAAACGTTGACAGCTAGTGATGGTTGTGAGGTGGGGGGGGGGGGATAAGGGAACGGTCTCCAGAGAAAACGAGGGAAAGATGTCAGTGACGTTCGCTTCAACAGATCGACACAGATGATTTCCTCCGTCCAATCACCGTGATTTCCTCAACTCCCTCCGCCGCGAAACGCGTCAACGCAGAGGCGCTCACGTGAAAACTCTGATTCATCTCAAACCACAAAATAGCTCTAGTTATACATCAATTATTTGACATTGTTTTCTCTTCTGTGGAAGGGCGCAAATCAAACCCACTTACCAGAGTTAGGCCATGTAGAAGAAGAAACTGGGCTGAAGTTAGCTACCAATTAAACGAATTTGAAACAAATATCCATGTAGGACTATTTCGTTTTTTCGTAATTATGCTGCGTAATTGGCAATATGTAGGTCGAACTTTTGACAGCTTTTCAATTTTGGCCCCTAAACTAAGACTTGGACGTTTGCACACACGACTTGTGATGTCGCACACCATAAATCGAATTTAAAGTGACGGGTGCATTCTGGGATGAACTTTTTTCAGTTTTTAGAAAGAAGAGAAAGCCTGAACTACTTATTGTTCTCCTGATTTCAAAGCCGTACCTATTTATTTTATTTATTTATTTATTTATGTCATGGAATCGTGAATAAGAAACTAAACTTTATTGTTTGCAACTCAAACGTCTCTTATACACCTTGGTCAACATTCATGGGGTTACCACATTAGATATTGTATCCCTGACTTTCAATTGGTTTCATATGCACGTCAGTCACATGGTCGAACGTCCAATAATTAATATGTCATTGACTTCAGCACAGTAAGGGTGACAGCCCTTGAGAAGGATCCATATTCTATTTCCATTGCCATTTCCTCTGTTTGTGTAATGGTGTTGCAGACGCAAAAAAAATTCGTTCTTTCCAGTAATTTCCCCTGAGTCATTTGGGAAAACGGCCTGTGTCTGTGAACACGACTGGGAGGGAACAGGTACACCACAAATAAGCTCAAATTCTTCAAAATTACTCAAACCATTTGGTTGGGTACACGAATAAGAGAGAGAAATAGACAGACGAATTAAACGAGATGTAGGAATATGTGAGCTGGTGGCGAGTTTCAGCACTGTACTTTATAGATGCGTATCGATTGTGAGAACTGGCAGACGAGTGTCAATCGTGAGAGGTGACAGATGACTTGAGTGTTGGTGAACACCCTCCCCCCCATTTCTCGGGAAGTCCAGAAAAAGGGGAAATCCATTGTCACTTGTAAATAGCTGAAGAGCTGGAGCTACCAAACCTTGGGACTTGTGGTCAGAAAGGTGGTCTCAGTGTTCAGGGAAGGCCCGAGACAATGAGTCCTTTCAAGGGCAAGTGCAGTAAGTCCGAGCTCAAAATCCCAACTAATTCGGCCTTTACCGAACACATTTTTTTGTACTTTTGTTAATGAATAGTTCCAAATGGTAGCGAAGTGCTGCAGAAAATTCATCATAGGTCTGTACGATCTTTTTCGCACGTTTGTCGGTAGTCCATTAAACAATTCATGTGATGGAAGTTTAACCGATTACTTGCAGGATTGATTGTTGTCCGAAATCCTGGAAACAGCTGTGTACTAGCAGATCCTTTACAACTTAAGGCACTCCTCGTAGACATACCAGCCCCCAGCCCAGCCCCCACTCGTTCTTTTCCCACTTTCTGAATTTGCTGTACAACCCAGACTGATCGGGTACAAAGCCTCTATCATCTTATCAAGAGATAAACGTATTTGAGTCACTCACGCTGTTGGGAAAAAGGTTTCAAGTCGTATTCGGGAACTCGAAGGCCTCGTGACTCACCTGGTCTCCGCGAGTACCTGTAGTATGTGGAACAAACTATCATCAGTTCGTTGACATCAATTGAGACGTGAGAGATAAGAGCCGCTCTGGATTGAGGCTGTTACGACCCCAACTATCTGATGACCGTTATTAGCGCCAATGTCTTGGGACGCTCTTTATTGGAAGGAACCGAACAAAACAAAATAACGATCTTAGACCACACCAGTATGCGTAGAAATACGTACACTATTACTGAGGGGAACAGTACGCAAAGGATCATATTTCAGTTCGTTAAAAAGCCACTGTTTTGAGCAAATTGAATTCCCGCATTTGAATGTTCCACATCTTTTAAATTGGCTGGAGAAGAATCCAACGAGTTAGTCAGGTATTAAAGCAATAGGGTTATGTCCGCCAGAAGGCAAATTATTAAAGTTTACGTATCTGTTAGGTGAGTCCGTCTCCTCTGGCTGGTGTGTTGCTGGTGGCAAGCGCTTTCGATGTAAAGACATCATCGTCTGGCCGTTAAGTCAGTACTCAACTTAACTTAACAGCCAGACGATGATGTCTTTACATCGAAAGCGCTTGCCACCAGCAACACACCAGCCAGAGGAGACGGACTCACCTAACAGATACGTAAGAGTTAGTCAGATGCCTAACTATAATCCTATGATTTCAGGTATAATTCGTGATGAGTTAAGAAAATGTCAAAATGCTCGTCTGTGTATATATGCTTATGACACATTATAAACGACAGCCGTTAGTGGAATGTTTATTGCGTAAGACCTTCCGCTGTGTAGGAAATAACCAGTGGGTGGGGGAGGGGAGCTACACGAGGGTCAGAGAACAAAGAACTGTCAGAGAAAATTTCGAAAACGGCAGAGCCATTATTTAACACGCTTGTTAAGAGCCAGTAATCGTTTGGTAACTGGAGTAAACATTTTGGGAAAGGGAAATCTAGTCCAGACAGATCGAAGGCCAGAAAAATGCACGTAATGGTTGGCAGTCGCCAATACCTCGATAGAAGTAGTGCGTGGGATCTCGCCTGAATCATCTTGGTATTGAGCTTCGGCTTTGATGGAAATTTTGGTTTTGCTCAACTGCTCGTCGTAGTAATAAATTCTTATTGTTTACCATAAATGGTTGTTTCGGGCTCATCCTGAAGGGAGCCACCTCATAATTTGAGGTATTGGTTGTGAGGCCATTCATAAACTCTGGAGGCTCTCAGCTTCTTGCCGTTGGTGTGCTTTTTCGTCAGTCAAAGGGCTTCCTCCTCAATGTAACTGCTCCTTTTCCACAAATAGAACATCCGAGAGTCGCTGCCCTTTTGTTGAAGTTGAACCTTCAGTTGAAGTTACACCAGATCCAAAGGATATTTTTAGGCTTCCCTCCGGGTTCCGCTTCTCTCAGTTATATTAATTTCCTTCCCATGAACCCAGCCCTTTCTCCCGTACATTCTCCCTAACTATCCTGGCAGTTGAATAACATTAAGTCCCCCTCTTCGCTTTTCAATAGGATCAGAGGAGGGACTTCCCCTTCCCCGATTAGTATTAGCTACGTTGAGGAAGTTGGAACGAGGGGAAACCCCGAGGGGTATACTCAGATTCGTTACACCTCTTCCTCCTTTCAGTCTTTTTGAATTTCAGCGAAATGTGTCGAACAAACGTTCGCAGACGAGGAAAAACCCTCGCAATAGCTCGTACGGTGAAGATTTTAGGGATGGAATCGTATTCGGAAGTGATTCGATCAATGCTCATTGGGTCTGCATTAGCGAAAAACCTCTAGCGAAACTTGTGCCTGAGGTTGAGCCAATGTTAGGTCTGTAATGTATTTTCGGATGGTTATACCGTTCACGTAGTACGTTAATTTGAATAACGTCTGGCGTAATAACCAGCCGGGCGAGGTTTCTCACTAGAGCTGAACTGATCAATAACGGTACTCTAGAATAGTACTCAGATTAAGGCGCAATAGCGCCATTCAGAATCTGTTCGCCAGGATGCAGTTACCGAATTAGCAGCTGTGAAACTGAGAAGGCGTGATTCAGTTTTTTTTAAAAAATGTTGGAGATTATTGGTACTGTCGTTCGCTATGTCCATATGCAATCCGGGAGCTTAATGCACAGTTGTTTACGTTCAAAACCAACTACTGAAAAACATTCAAAACAGCATTCCCTTGACTTAGATCAGCTCTGGAGCGGGCACAGAAACGGAGAGTATCCGATGTGATCGCGATGGATGGCGTGTGTTCCTGGCTATTGAAATTAGGTTGAGACAGTAGGCAATGGTGAAGAAATGATATTTACTAGCCATATATGTCTGATCATCTTGACTATTTAGTGATAAATGGAATTTGTTGGGGTTCAATTCTAACGCATGAACATGCCAATTGGTGAGGTCGATTCATACTATCTCACACTGATTCGTTGTAAATCACAAGACGAACAGATGTACGATGTGTTACGTGTACGCGATATCAATAGAGACACGAAAGACAAGCCATTCCAATCAAGCGAAAGGAATCTCTCCAGCATTGTCGCTTACCGTCTATCAACCGTATGCTAGATTCCTGTGGTCTCTTGTACACGGTAGTACCCACGAAAGTTGGCGAGCGTCCCGTAAAAAAATATTGACTTCCTCTTAAGAGCCATTGAGAGCGAAGTGCGGCGATGGAGCAAGTTGAACATCTCTTGTCTGACGCCTTGACGGTGAAATCGGAATAGGCTCATTTTTCAATGCCTCGGCAGGTCGTATCGGCGTCGCGGATCTCGTTTCTTCGCGTCGTTTATAAAATAACGGAACGACGACGTCGAAGGAAGTTGGAAACGAGCGTTGAATAAGTTAACCTGCGCAAATGACGCGAGTTTCGCTCGTTTTCTCGAGATTCCGTCGAATCGATAAGAAAGTTGAGCGTAGCAGAGAGGACTATAAATTGACGGCGGGATCCCGTTCGACTGCTCAGCGTCGCGACAAGCTAGTGACGCGATTATCTCACAAGTTCTTCTCTTATCATTTTCTTTCGAGCAGCAGGCGAAGGCTCCGAAGGTCGAGGCATTTCACACTTTTAGCGAGTTTTCGTTGCTATTTCTCAAAAAATATCTAGTCTGCATTTCTGAACTAACCTACGTTTTATGTTTGAGAGACCAATACGAATCCTAGGCATTAAACATTTTTGTATACTGTCTTCTCTTTCAAAAGGCTCACTGATGACTCGATGAACGCTGTTGGGCGCATTAGTGGGGGAGCTTGAAACTGAGAAGTAAATGGAGAGATAGGGGATGTGAGTGAGGACTGTATTATGCTTGACAGAATAGCGATATCAGTTTGAGTGTGAGTATATAAACGCAAACATGGGGACCCTCAATACATGTGAACTGGTTGTGCAACACTAAGTGGAGGGAGAGAAGGAGAGTGAGAGAGAAAGAGAGAGACTGTTGTGGGGTGAGAAAAGATAATTGGGAAAGTCCAGGAAAGGGGGAATCCGTCAGTAGAAAGGTGTTTAGGGAAACAATGACTTTCTGTAGGGGCAGTGAGCGTACTGTTAAGTGCGAGTGCGGATATTCTGGAGGTCAAAGTCCCAACGAATTCGGCCTGCCGAACAAATGCCTCTCGCCCTTCCTGCCCCTGTATCACCTCAGTATTTTTTGTTTAATCAGACCCCGTGCCAGGGCCCTATACTGCAATCCTAGCGTTATCTGACTCCAGGCTCTTCTCTAGGGACAACCTAGTGGCGTCGCTTTCCCTTCATTCTGGACATCATAAGTAAGGCACCAGAAACCTGCTGGCCGACCGTGTGTGGTAGCACTTGCTGCCCTTGAGTTTGGTAGCTCATTGGCTAGGAAGAGACAGACTACAGACTTATAAATGGGAAGCAGGAGAGGGTTGCCAGTTCCTAAAGTTTTGGACCTAAAGCTGACAGATTGAAAGAGTCAGTGGGGCAATGGTGAATTCTGGAAGAGGGAGCCATGTGTCATAGTCGTCTTATTTCATCTGCTAACGAATAAGAAATTTCGTCAGAAAATTCTAATGTGACTTGGACAAGTGTTGCTGTGGTCATTGTTGTGTATTGTTTACTATTAAATACGATTAGGTGAGACTCAATGGGGGTGCGTTTTATACATTTAATTAAATTTCCATCGTGGGAATAGTTTGTTGCACACCACAATGCGTTTTTTGAACTCTCAAGTCAACTAAGCTAGATGTATTATTGTGTTGTGTGTTGTTTTTATCGATATTTAGGCTACTTTATTGCGCTGCTCTTGCTATTTTACCAAAGATAACAATGTAACATCACTTCACAATTGCTTGGAACTGTCACTGACAACTAGATACCAAATGGGATTTTTGTGCGAAAGAACGGATATTTTAGACCACGTTAAAGGCAAACCGGATGGCGGACGGACATTGCAGATTTGGAATCCCCATGTCTTGAAACGTAAAATATCAAATTTTGAGGGGAGAATTATGATGTTGCCCACACTGAGTCCGAAATGAACTTGATCCAACGACTAAACTCATAGTATAACAGTAACATTTCGATAGGAATTTCAGCTCATTTGTCTACTACGTGCAAATTCTGAAGAAATGCTTCGTCCAAACTGCAAACTATTTCAGAAGGCGTGGGAAACACAAACTTCAGTGGATCAACAGACCGATTAGGTACCTATTTGTTTTTTTATCGCCGAAGCCGCAACAAAGTTTTTTACGGTCTCTTTTTATGTTTTCCAGCCCGCCAGAGGGGAAGAGGAAAGTAAGTTTCTCGCGAGTGGAGAAACGTCTTCTAAGTCAATTCCATCGCCTGTTCGGCGGAAATTGAAGGATGTTGAGAATTAAGTGAGTTAGAGGCCTACAGGAGATTGCTCACGATTTTCCTCCATTTTTAGAGGGTTTTCCATAGCACAGAACGGGCGACGCATTGGTTTGTTCAGTAGAGAAAATTACTGAAATTTGAGCGATTAAGATGATCATAACTTTTTAAGTGGCGCGAGGAGGAAACCAAATTTTAAGTCTGGTATTATATGCTGATGGATCGGTACTAGGCGTTGATGTTGAGGTGGTAATTTTTAGGCAACCGTACCATTTGGTACGTTTACACAGTACACC
The DNA here is from genome assembly GCA_020466155.1 of Pachypeltis micranthus. Classification (NCBI taxonomy): domain Eukaryota; kingdom Metazoa; phylum Arthropoda; class Insecta; order Hemiptera; family Miridae; genus Pachypeltis; species Pachypeltis micranthus. The sequence goes on along the minus strand of CM035770.1, from coordinate 49,998,301 downwards.
AGGCCGTAGTGCCCACAATAATAGTATGCATGATGGTTGCTGTAAGGGATAGAGTTGAGTATAGTGATAAGCAGGAACCCTGTCCTTTTCCTCGTGGTTCCCTCTCCAGTTCCCCGATATGAGATCAAGAGGTTCGTGATAGTGGTCTATAGTAGGAGAATATGTTCAATGGCTTCATTTTTGTTCGTGCTCAACAAATAGTAGCAGGAAGTGACTAGTAGCGAACTTCGTATTTCGACTCATCTTTCTTGCCCGGTCAATAAAATGGTAGCAACGTTCAAGTATTGAAGCGAAGGAAAGTTACTTCATTCTGTGAAATGAAATGAAGGGGTTTAATAAAAACGAGTATATCAGATTACCTATTCCCCGGCCTCGTCGATGATGTACCAACGACAGGGTCTTGGTAGCTAGCTGGTCTACCCTAAATTATCTGCCATCCTCTTCCCACCTTGATGTAGAAAGTTGTTACAGGTACTGAACCGGTGGATCCCAACATCCGCTCCATCAATGGAATGATAACGAGGGGTTCTTGTTAAAACTGACATCAAATTGTGTGTACCAGTAAACTCTGTCCATCCTCTTCGTTCTTCCTGGAATTTTAATGGAGTTAAAACCAGGAGTTTAGGTTATGGGTAAGGTGCAGGCGATCGTCCTGTTGTTGACAGTGTAGTGAGCGGCTCTAGAGTCAGACTCAGCCATTCACATTCCTTTTCAGAATTTGCAAGGTTTTCATGGTTTGATTGCAATCTGAAAACGTAGGTTCGAGGAACCCATGCCGCATGAGCTTCCAAATAGTCGACCTGTGGAGCCAGTTAAGGGATGGGTCGTTGTACCGATCAAACTGCCTCGTGTTATATTTACAGTAGCGTTAGAAGGCTGTGACGCTGTGTTTTGTAAACGGATCGTGATGTTTACGCGTCCATCGACTCGTGGCCTGCGCCTCAACAGCTCTCCTAGTTTTGTATCGCGTACGCGAAAAATGCTGTTAGCAACAACTTACGAACAAACTCAGAGAATAACGCGAAGTTACTCTATGTTCAGGCTGGGTGTTCCACGTGTCTCGTAATTGTAGCATGTAGTCACATAGTAACGCAGCTTGCAATCTGCGTCACCAACGCCTGGTCAAGAAACAATTGAAACTGCTGCTTTGCTTTTTAGAATGATGTCCGGTTGTGCTTGGAGACAACTACTTTTTTTTAAATTGCATTTAAGAAAGGCGACGTAAAAGTATACAACAAATGATTTATACCATGCAATGGAATGCTGCATTCTCATTTTAAGGAGGACCTTCAGTATCCCCCTTCATTGTAAAAACTATACATGAACTTCAGAGTTCACACTCAAGATTTTAGTTTAAAAAACATTTTATTTTACATAATTTCATTTTATAATGTTGGGATTGCTGATGTGTGTTAACATTAGTTGCGATGTGGGGTCGTTCTTGACGGTAGAAGTTAACTCTCGAGTGGATTCTTGAAAGCCAGTCAGGATGAATGTAAAGCTTTCTCTAGGCCGAAGTTTCGCTTAATTTATTAAGCGTCATCAGGGTTAATAGGTTCTTAAAATAATGACATTCGGAGAAAAAAAAAACAGACCTTAATAGTAAACAACAGATTCCAGATCCCTGTTTATCGTTTCAAAGGCTACGAAGTGAGTATTTTCAAAGCTCAACCTCATACTTAAATTATTGAGACACTTCAGCAAACCCAATAGGCTTTACTTTTCTTTGTCCCAAATTAGGAAACATGTGTCGTCAGGGATGGATACAATTTCCCAATCTTTTTCAACGTTGAGCAATCTATTCAAGTACAGGATGAAGTGCACTGAACCGCGACTGGTTCCCTAAGGGGTATGCTAGAGCTTTGCTGACTGCCGATTTTGACCGACTGAGTCCTGTTCTCAGTGGCTGTCCATCTATTTCTCAACTGCTTTTTGACTCCAGTATCCTTCAGAGCCATTGGTTCATCATTTTCCATTTCTGATTATCGTCCTTCGCGTTTCTTCTCCGCTGTTGTTTGGGTTAGTATTTTTGGTATACTTTCAGTGGGATGCTGAAGGGTTGACCGCGCTATTTGAGGCTGCTCTTATATTTCATTCTTCTTGGTATAAGAATTCCTCCGGACAATCGTGGTTTCAAACCAGTTTTGTAATGCGAGGTTTTAGCAACACTTTTGAGTTATTCACACCCCCATTTGAACGCCATTAGCGACCGTTTCAGCCTGATAAACCACTGCCTAGGGTTCTTTCTCTAGCTACTTCTCGAGACGAGCAGAATCAATTCTTTCTATATATCATGAGCGATTGAATCGATGATACAAATTCTGTTAGGCTCGATGTGGTCAATAACGTCACAGAATTGATCTATGAAATCGTACGTAACATAGTTAGATCGCTCGCCAGAGAGCGATGTTCTTTATTGCACCAATTGAACTCTATGAGCACGCTGGTGGCATGCGATAGAGGAATTTCAGAGCATCTTCTTACAGTCTTCTTCAAAAAATATTGCCGCACGCGAACTCGTGATAACTACATTGGCGCTAAAGATACTTTTGTATTCTTCCATGCTTTTTGTCGTCATGCTACTAACCGTGATCCTACACAGTCAAACCACTACTGTAAACTCTACCTTACACGAGCTTAATAAAACCTTCTGTATTTCTGTTTATAAGAATACTCTAGATTAGACGCAATAATTGTGTTTAGGTCTTCAATGCAACTTCTTTTCTCCACATCCTAGCAATTGTCTAATTCGCGGGAGGCACCCCAAATGTGATGCCTATAACAGCATATTTTTCGTGAACTGCTGTCATATTCGTCTTTTTTCATGAAAACCCGGCCGTTGGACACCCAGACAATTGGTAACCGTATTTCTTTGCGTGTTGTCACTGTCTGAAACTTGCTCCTCCATGGGGATGAACAAGCTCGTGAATGCATCTTTATATTTCTCGAAATTGTACAGGCATTTCTACTAGTACTTTTTCTTCCTTAAAGTTTTCAATAGTTTTTGCTCCCGTGCATGTCGGATGATGTCTACACCCACATGAACAACAGTGGACAGCTCTCTTAGGGATCAGGGCACTGTCGCATTGTTGTTTATCGCCATAAGCCAACAAGCGAATTCACGATAAGTGATCGAACTGAGATGTTGTCACGACCATGAGACAAGACATTCCCTATCCTATCCGATTCTAAAGATGTAAGATTTTGGCGTGCACATTTTAGCTCAACAGCGGCTTTCAGTTCTGGTTCCAAACTAAGATTAATGCACCTGTCAATTAGGCCCAAGATTTTCAATTTCAATTCAGAATTGTGTCAATCAGCATTTATTACGTAAACCTCCACCAAGATGTTTCGCTATGGCCAACGTAAGAACTGGACTGGACCTTTTGTGTTGGTGTCACATGAGGACCACATTGGGCAATGAGTACATTTGATAACTAAATATCCTTTTCAGCAGCGAGTCTAAACAAAAGCGACGGCCAGGCCATGCGTCGGCGCGGTAGCCATGTAAGCTTACAGCAGCAGTTACTGTTGCTACAATGTTCGAATTAGTCCCAAGAACCTTATAAATTCGGGACTCATGCGTTAACTAGAAATAGAAGGTATATCTAGTTGTGGTTAGAATAGGAGGACGTTTTGAACGGACGTACACATCAATTGCGGCTCACTCGCCTCCTCTAAACGACCAATTTCCCATCAAATTGAATTGAGTGGCCACTCGTCTCCTCCGTTCTCTCACCCATCAATTCAATTCAAGGTGAATTGAAGCCCTTGACCTGTCGAGCCGTTAATTTTCTCGGAGGCGCAAACGCGTTGGCCCTTTGAAACCTTGGGTCAAGCAGGTTTTGAGGAGACAGTCTCAGGAATAAAACTACAAAGTACCTACTTACCATGTCTGTTGAGGTTTTCAATGCGAGCAAATAGGTACATTATGACGCAAGGTTCATAGCTATCACTGAGGACGGGAAAAACGTTACACCTTATTTGTATCAGTGCGGGGTTTAACTACAAGTTTACCTCGGTTTCTGGCCTGTAGACTTCTTAGATCGAACAAATGTGATTCAAGCGGGTGAATTAAGGTGGGAAACCCTGCTTAGGTCCATCGACGATATTAAATTTAACTTGTTCAGTTTCTGTTGGCGAAAGCAGTTCACGTCGAAGGTTTTGTATTTCTTTTCCGTGCGAATCTTCTTCTTCGAAACGAGACTCCACCTCTGCTGCTTTATCAAACGGATCCGATTCCAATGACAAAGTTACGCAAATGGACTACGCGCTGGACTTGTCTGTTTCTACTCACATTCGATTCAAGGCCTGTATCTATCTAGTGATATATTAGAAAATACTTCATTAGTGGTTAAGGTTTTTATTATCCCTATAAGGCTCATGATGACGCCAAGTCCATCCTCATAATTACGGGGGATTATGTAGTTAATGGCACCAATCCTCTTCCTTTGTGCGTAACTCTATTGCCCCAGCCACTGTGGCCTAAGGTGCGAGACGTGCAAGATAAAGAGTCTTAGACAAAAACCCTGCAAATTATTACACAACGGTTTATTATTCGGATAATCAGCTTGACCTAGCATTAATGCTCCGAGACCCATCCTGTTCGATTCAGCATCGAAAAATATCATAATGAAACCCAAAAAAAGGTCGAAAAGAACTGAATCGTAATTTTAAAATAAACAAAAAAAAAAACGAAAGTATCTAGAAAAAACTGAATTTTAATATGAAAACGTGCACGCTAAATACTAATATCAAAATTTAACCAAAAATCTATCGAAAAAAACCAAAATGAGAATGAAACGAAAGAATCTAAAAAAATTGAATCGTATTAAAACCAAAACGTCGGGGAAATTGGAACGGGGGCGCTCGAAGCGAAAGGCGAAAGGGGATTTGAGGTGGCGGCGTCGTTGGGAGGGACGCGCTCGCTCGCCTCCAGTGCGGTTGCTTTTTTAATGAGACGGGCGGGGAGGGAGGGAGTTCAAACGACGAAACGCTGTAGCTCCCGCGTTGTACTGCGTTTCGTTAATTTTTTTAACCGTTTTTTGCCCATTACAACCACGGGCTTCGTCCGATCGGATTGCCGAGATGGCGGGCACAACTAGATACCAAATCGGATTTTTGGGCGAAAGAACGAATTTTTTAGACCACGTTAAAGGCACAAAACGGCCTGGACGGGGGACGGCGGACGGACATTGCAAATCTGGAATCTCCAAGTCTTGAAACGTAAAGTATCAAATTTTGAGGGGGGGTTGTAATAATAAACCATAAGAAGTGGAGCCGTGCATTGAAGTCGCCATGCTCCTACTGGCTTGTCAGACGATCTGGCTCGGCCGTATTCCTTCTTACATGCCCTCAAATGATGGGGGACAACTCGTACGATTCACGTCACTTTGTCGAGGACTCCCATCTCGACTACCATTTATCTAACATTCATTCATCTATGGCTGTTACCTTAAAGTCACACAGAGACCATCACTGAGTCCTGCCCATAGTGGGAGAAGAATAACCTGGTACTTGTCACATCTCTTTCACGAGGATTCCTATCTCGCTGATACTAAAATAGCCAATTTTGCTCGATATTCACGAATTCATGTTTGCTCAACACTCAACTCTTCCCCCTTATGGTAAATAACGTGTTTGACGCTAACGCACAGTGACAGTAACATTCTGGCTGCAGACTTTCTGTATTACCTGATTTATGGGTACCCCATTTTCAATCATGAAGTCCCAGGGTTCACGATGCGTAGCTGAGGTTAGATTTTCATGTCTTGTGGATTTTACAATGAGACGTGCTCTACGAAATGTATAACCTTCCTTCGGCTTTTGTCATCGATCAGGGTTCTTAAACTGCACTGGAAAAACGGACGAGGGTTTAAGGTAGTAGTTGGGGGTGTTTCAGGTGGCTACTTTTTATTTATTTATTGATTCACATAGAGAATGTCTGTTGTATCTATCCTTAGAACTCCTGTAAAGTATTATGTTTGTACAATAAAATCTCCTTCATCCATCGGAACCTACCGGAAGGTCAAGTACATGCTTCGCAGTCACCCTGATATTTATGAAAAATGAATCGGCAATCAAAAGTTCTCAGGTTTCTGGAAGTTAGTTTAGGATTTCCAGCGGGAAACCTCCCGACTCCTTCGAATTAAACGACTTTCGGTTCGGGAGAACTTGTAGAACGAGGGGAAACTGCATTAAAGAATAAAGAAAACTGCGAGGGTGAGGTGGTGTGGAAGAAGGCTCAACTCTGGGCAAACAAGTTTGTTTGGACAAACTCGGCGGAACCGTGTAAACAAAAACTAACTTAAATTTCAAGTACGAACCTTTTTCTCTCCTCAAAACTCGATTTCCGCCCGAATTTCCCGTCTCCTGGAACTTCGTGTTAATTGAAATTGTGAGGGGAAATAGTGACGAATGGAGACAAATCTGAGGCTTCTGGAGCGGGCAACGTGGTGAGGAGGGGGGGGGTCCAGCAATTAGGGTAGACTAGAAGAACTTACAATAACTCGAGAGTTTTCCACTTGAAAGCGATGAAATGAGTCGTTTTCGTATTCAGTTGAGTTGGTGTTGTTTTGAGGACGTTGAAGTGAAGACGAGGAAACAATGAGGTGTCTGTTTTGGGTGCCAAGGGGTCGACTCTCTCGGATAACAAAAGTCGCGTTACGACCGCCGACGTTGTGCAAACCGCGGTTTTCTTTCAATGTCTCCTGTACGTCCTGTTTAATGCTGCGTCGTCGTATCTAGTTGCACAGTCCTTCGATGGATTGAGAGCCGCTTCTGCACAATAATCTGTTGAAAACAATGGAAGGAAGTGGATAAACCATCCCATCGATTATTACAGAAATACTCAGGCGTCAGTAGGGCGGGTTGTAAATCTAGAAAGTTGGGTAATTGGCCCAAAATAGCGTTTGTACTGAGTGTACAAATGTTGGGTTGGAGTTAGAAAATGATAACCGATGTGTTGCGCAACTTTCGTAGAAGAACGAGATTTATGTAATGGTTTCAGCAACAGCGGAACGTGGTCTTCTTCCATGTTCATTATCCCTTGTGTGTGAATCTGTTTGTCCTCCACAGCCTTTGTTCCCAAAGAATCTGCACCATTTACGTCTCTCTGTGCCGAACTCCGGCCTCCCTACTGAACGACTACTAGCCATTAAATAGATAAATGGCTAGCGAGTAGGGAGTTTTCGACAAAGGGATGTGACACGTTCGAGTTTTTCCCCAACATCCGTGAACGTCTTAGAAGAAAGTGGGTAGAGCCAGACCTCAGGACGAACCATTTCCGGGGCATGGCGACTTCAAGGTGCGGTCGTACGTTCTCATTCTAATGCCAAAAGTAGTCCCGAGTGTCTGATTTTGTTCTTGTTAGCATTGGACCGAAAACGAAGGGGCCGCCCTACAACTGCTTGTACTGCACTATAACTGGAATATTTTCCTTCATGAGTTACAATTGAGCCCCCGAACTTACGACGCAGGGAGAAAACTCGACTTCAACCTTGTTGGGGTTTGGTTGACGATTGACGAGCTCGGTATAGACGTCGAAGCATTCTTTTGAGCTACGTTGAAATTGATTCGTTGAATTTGGTATTAAAAAATGGCAGATAAACGAGCCTGCTAAGCGAAGAGGAGGGAAGCTTAATCCTTCAAAGTAACACGCGTGATTCAACTTCCCTGGTTCCGGCACCAAAATGTTCACCCGGTTAAGTGGGATTTGAGAAAAGACAAACACACTCGTAAAGTGGAAAAAGTATGTTAACCGTGCTGGGAAAGCAGAAAGCACAAATGCTTAAAACAGTGGAACAACAACAAGCTCAATGGAAAAAAAATCGCAACAGCAGGAAAAACAGGGGTGCCAAACTTCGGCGGATGCTTACTGGAGACATGTTACTGACAAGGTTCTATCAGCCAGGGAAATTGTATCTGGTATTGAGGTACAAGGAGCACACAAGGGGTTGGACACCAAATCCCTGACTTAGGGATCGCAGTTCGAGGTTTGGTGAGACCTGACTCGTTTTCGTATGAGGAGGACGATGTGTGAAAGAAGTGTAGGTGAAGGTGGAACGCCTTTTGGCAGTTCCTGCACCGGTGCGGTGCTCAAACCACATCTAACTTAAATGGCACCGCGGGAGGCTTCTGCTTACCTCCACAGTCACTAGAACGTCAGTCAGAATGTCATTGTGGGGGGTTTCAGTGGAGAGGGATAAAGACTGCGGAGCTAGGCACTCTCTCCATCTACCTAGGGTTTCTTATGTTGGCATATTGTCTGTTAGTGATGTGGGGGCGCTCTAGTCTGTTTAGTCATTCAGCGGCTATACAAATACTACGCAACGAATGCGGTATGTTGTAGTTGGGTTGACATAGGTAAGTCGTGTGATTGTGGGGTGTAACAGATTTATGTTGGTTCTGTGATAATTTAATCGATGTTCGGCAGGAATTAACTCCGCTCGGATTGAGCTCATCAGTCCGGGTCAGTTGGGCCTCACTTGACGTTATCTGGGTCGATATCAATACCCCATTGCGGTCCTGACTCATCTGTTTTATTCCAGACCGGTGCGGATCATCGAGTCGTAAATAACGTGTGAGGATGTTCAATCGATTCTCCCTCTTCAGTATACTCAATACCCTTATCAAGCTACAACGGGACCCGGGGCAGCACTTATAGGGCGCCTCATCAACGTAATGTCCTCCTCACATCCTGATTTCGAGCAAATGTTACTCGAGTGGAGGAATGAAGATAGGAATACCTGCTTAGGTTTCCGTCGCTGGATATTAAATTCGACTCGCTCAGTTTCAGACGGCAAAAGCAGTTCACGTCGAAGGTTTTGTATTTCTTTTCCGTGCGCATCTTCTTCTTCGAAACGAGACTCCGCCTCTGCCGCTTTATCACACGGATCTGATGCCAATGACTACGTACATAAATGGACTACGTGCCGAACTCGTCTGTTTCTAGTCACATTCGATCCAATGCCTGAATGTATGCAGTCGTATATTAGTCAACATTTAATTAGTGATAAGGGTTTTTGTCTTTTGTTATCATTATGCGAACTTTGCTCAGCAGCTGTAGTACGCATGCGTTCGCAGCAGGTATTGGTCGACTATGGTTCATTCTATTCGCATAGCAGCATGATTGAAGTGTGTATATGTTGCCAGCACGGGAAGGACGAGTAACATCCGTGGATGTTCCAAGTCCCTGACTGAGTCTATACCACACGAGACATGAGTGCGACGATCTATTCATGAATCTTGTGCTTTCATATTTATGTTTAACAGCTTATATGCGTATGTTCTATCAATCCCTTAGCAGATTGGGTGAGAGATGTAATGAGTCGCACGAAAGCAATCACAGCTTTCTGGTCTGACATCTAATCCAATCATCCCCGTATATTATTGTAGAAGATACAACAGAGCAGAGCATGATTTCTTCAGTCTGAAAGAACATGAAGTGCTGCTGAGTTGAAAGCCGTTAAGAGGAAAGAAAAGGTGTGCCTCATTGAATGATGTTTCTGTGTTCCCTAAAAGACCTGGCTCGACCTATTATCGTTCAGGATCGTGTATCATACCCCCTTCGAAGAACATTATCGCTGACGAATACGTCAATATCATATATTATCGATATGCCCCCAGAACGTGTTGTATCTACCTCGGAGTAAGTAGAGTTTGCAGAGAATTGTAAGACTTCTTATTTAATTGGAGAACACGAGATGTGGCCACAGTATGGTCATATCCTCCCTCTTCTATTGCTACAACGTATGAATACCAAGACTAGGGGAACATGGAGTTTGAAGGATAGCGTTTGTTATGAGTAAGGCTCATGAGGTATTTTCAAGAGTAGCAGAGTGATAAAATAGCCCCACTTGCAGCCAGATGTGGTGGGTGTAGCATCTATAGCTCTGGTGTGTGATCGTGACTCAGAGTGGAACATTAATAGGTGGGAGCAACTTATTAACCTGAGAACTTTAGATTTACTGCCCAATATCAGCATAACACTCTCGAGGTGGCATCACATGACTTCTGTATCAATCACAACAGCGCACCCCTTCATCAAACTACTGGTCCCTTGCTAAAACAGAGTTTTCAGTCGTATGTAACCTCTAAGAGGACATCAAGCATTCAGGGTGGGGTTGCTGTTCATACCTATGCAACAGTTACAAAAGGTAAGAATGGTAACGATGTGAACAACTTTATCTTTTTGGGCTGCCTTTTCTTCCCTTCAAGTCCATTGCCCCTTGATTGAACTAGCGATTATCATATCGATTAACTTGTTGCAGGATGGTCGTAGAAAACTCAGTGGCTTCGCCTACCAGTGAAAACGGTACCAAGAAGAGGAGCGGCAGTTTGAGGCGTCTGTTGTCACTCGGTTCTTCGCGCCCGCGCCGCGTCGAAACTGCGTTCCTCTCTTCTACATCTCCGAATGAAGAGAATGCCAATTTCAAACCGTCTCCACCATCCCCCTCTGCTGCCAACTCGAACGATAAAGTAAGTCACACTGCATTGTTAGGGATCGGCTCGTTATTTGTACCGCACGGAATTGGACGTTGTTCTTGAATAGTTGAAACGTGCTAAAACTAACTGAGGAATCGAACTTGTACCAAGGCTCGATATGGGGGTCTAAAGGTTTGTAATTTTTATGGATCCAGTGTTTAATGACGATGAGCACCGTTAATTATAATAATTTACTTCGATGCCGCAGCGCTGGAAATGGGGTCGGGGATCTGAGTGGTTCTAAGCGCTTAGGCCAGGTAGTTAATGAGGGTTGTCACTACGCTACGCTTTGGAAGTGAGAATGGAGCAAACGAAGGACTCTGCGATGAGTAGGTGCACAATTGTTTGGTAAGCTGTCGGCGCTCTTCACATTCATGGCCAAAATCCAATCTGAGTAGAATACAGAACTCATGCACAGGAGCCCCGACCTATTGATTAAGACGAGAAGGTCTTTTAATTCTTGACCAATAAGACTCGGGGAACGAAATGACAGCAAGTGAACCATGGTGGGAAGCCCCATCCGTTACAACGTGCAAGGAAGCTAATCACTTCTGTACCTTCACTCAATCCGTGTCATATTTCTACTGTCTGATTGGATAACATGATCTTTTTTCTACATGAGTTGGCCTATGGAACTTGCTGGTTCTGTTTTTTTCTTACCTGTTATCTGCTAGAAGCGGTCCATTGCCCCGTTAATAGAATATATATCTGTAAGGAAACTGTCGCTACTTCACATAAGTATTGTACGTGCCTAGGGATAATGTAGCGTTTACTTTTAGTCGCACAGACTATTTCAGCATAATTTCTATTATACTCTTCCATTTCGTTTCAGATTTATGAAAAAGTTGAGTACGTTTCGGTGCCAAATCCCCGAAGAGCGACCAGCCCAATCTACGCTACAACCAAAAAGCCTGATGACGCTAGTCCAATCTATGGATCCACTAGGACCAGCGGAGCACGAAGCCCTATATACGCCTCGTCTAGGAAGCCTGATAATGCGACGATAGGAATTCGTGCAACTACAAGAAGCCCAGAAGGGTATCTAGAAGGACTTGGTGCTCATAAGAAAAATGACATTCCATCGAAACAAGAGTCTTCAGAGCCAGTGTATGCGTCGGCAAGAAAGCCTGATCGTATGAACGCCATTTACGTATCGGCTAGAAAAAATGAAGCTCCTAGTCCTGTTCCTAATCCTCCAAGGCGAACGGAGACTTCTAGCCCAGTGTACGGTTCAGCAAGGCGTCCGGACGCCCCTTCTCCAATTTATGGATCGACTAGGAAACGGGAAGTTCCTACGATTGTCTACAGTCCTATAAGGAAGGGTGACAGTAGACCGACTTCACCTAGTAACCAGGAGCATATTTATTCGAGAGCTGGAGGGAGGAGCCCTGGAGGCAACAGCTCGGATTCCAACAGCCCATTGCCGCCATTCAACAAAAATGCAGGTTGGTAGGCATTGATATTTCCGGTACAAATTATTTTCTGACCTTACTATATGTTCTAGCTCCTATTCAAGAATCAAGGTTTACGTGGTATGTCCCACAGCAATTCGTGATTGTGGGACTGAGAACCACTTAACCAGTGGCAGTGTGTGACATATGAGGTACTGAGCTACACAAAGTCTTAGCCGTGGTAGGCCCGTGGATAGGATCATGTTGGTTGAGAAGCTGGATTCCAAATTCCACGTCGAAGTCGCTCTGAAGAGCTTGCACTTACCTTGTGTATGAGTTCGTTGACATAACCCACATATTCCAAACAAGCACTGCACCGATAGTGCATTGAAGACGTGTTTTGTGTAGTGCATTGACACGTTGACTCAAATACACTCATAATGAGCGGAACTTCTGTGGTTAGCTCACTAACACCTACAATATCCACTATATACCTGCAGCCTTCAGAATGAAGAGAGGGAAAACCCGCTGTTATAGGATGGATCGTTCGGGCGTCACTCAATAATAAGGCCTTCCTTCCAATACCTCCAAGAATCGTATATTCAGTTCCGTTCCAGTTAATAGCCCACAGGCACAGATAGTAAAGAGGACTGAAGTGGTGCCGCCGGAGCCCGGAAGAGGAATAGCCTGAGTGCCGCGTTGCGCGCCGCGGACCCGATTTTCCTAACCTTCCGATCGCGGCAATGCGGCCCCCCCTCTCACTGTTCATCAGTAGCTATCTTCCTCTTCAGATTTAATCGGAGCTGCTTCAAGGGGCTCTGCCCGATAAAAAGAAGCTCTGGTGTTCCGAGTCACAGCTCAATCTGATCGTGCCCGTAACAATACTGACAGTTGCCACAGCCTGACTCTGATCAGCAGTACCAAATAGTTCCTAATGCGTCATAGTCCTGGTGGCTGGCCAGATTGGCAGCTATGGTTCACGTGGGGGCCTCCCCTTGAACCTCACTGGACCAGCGAGAGGGCTAAAATCAATATACCTGGAGCTTCCAGGACACTGTTTTGAGCTGCTTTCACTCATACCTCTTATACAAATTACATTTAACTCACAAGTTACCCTATATCTGTCTGCTTATCTTATCCACCCCAACAAAAACAAATGTTAGCAACATGGCTATGTAACTACAAAAGCAAGCAGGTAATGAAAACTCCACCCAAGGATGAGGTGAATTGCCTAGCCCGACCCATCCCTCTTCAGACAGTGAACGTGCTGCTTGTCATCCAAGCACTCCTGGTCTATGTGCGGTGGACCAGAATGGACCTGCAATGGGTCAAATCTGAGTCTACATCTAGCTGATTCACTGTCTGCTCGCACATATGATAGTGAATGCTACAGGTCCAATGTGACACCTAGTTACCAATTATCTGGTAAACTTTAAGAGGCTGGAGAGCAAAGCAAAGTATGACCAGGCACTTGTACCCCAATTTACTGTCCCATTGTGGAAAAGTAGGGCTGTGGTGGAAGGAAGGAGCTGTATGAAGCAATTGTCCAGCAGCCTACCCAGCCACTACCACCAGCCCCTCAAAGTAAAACCGTTTTGCCCAGTTTGCGAAGATGGTTATGCCATAGGAACACAGCTACAGTTGATCTTTCCCTTTGAAACCGGCCACAGAAGTAAATGTTTAGATCAAGAGGTAAACCAGATTAAGAACTCCTCCTAGATGGTATGGGATTCTCCAGGGTCATATGTCTGAACGGTAACACACGAGCAGCAGTGTACCATGGGAGACTGGCTAAATGACAGCCTGCCGTACCTCCACAGTTCTGGGTATGTGACTGATGTAATTTTCTCAAGAGGGCCCAGAAACAACCATTTATACTGAAACCAACCTGCTCTTTGATGCACAGAGGCTTCGTCCATACAGTCCCTCTCTTTGCCGTTTGTTGCCCGTTGCCCTTTGTTTTGCCGTTCTCTGATTAGCTGAGTGACCGCTGTGGCTAACGTGTTTACATTTCAATCCAGTTATTAAGATTTCATTTTTTGGTACAGGTGGCCCGCTTTCTCGCCTGGTAGACTCTAGCAACGAGCGCGTAATTCAGACTCAAAAAAATTCTAGTTCCTCCACCTCGCCAATCACCACTTACAAAATTTCGGGGTCACAGGTAAGGTTATTCACCTTTTTTTGTATCCACGATAGAGCTGCTCTGTATTGATTTTGCAATGTGGGATATATGTTTTGATGTACTTTGCAGAGCCCGATGGGAGTCCCCTTGGATCAGATCAGGGATAGGTCTTGCAGCCCTTTGCTGCACAGTCCAGGCACCTCTAACCCTGCGTATCTTCGCAAGCTGACAGCAAGTCCGATTTATGGAAGGTCGCTAACCCCCAACAACCTGAGGTAGGATCTTGGATTTATTTACGTTACGTATCACTGCCTAATTATTTCGCTATAGTTTGAAACACGACGTTATGATAAGTAAGACACGTTTGGACACGCGCAGACACGTTTGGTCATGCACAAACACGTTTGGATGCGCACAAACACGTTCGGATACGCATGGACACGTTTGGACACACGCAGACTCGTTTGAGCATGCGTGAACGGGATTGGTAGCTTCGATATTTCGACGAGGTCACGCATTGGTCCCGGCGCGTTGACCCTCATCCGCGCCAGCTGGCTGTGGATAATTTGGACATAAGCACAAATCTGTTCCAAGCCCGACAGATTGGGGTCCACAGGGTGTCTAGTACTTGTAGTAGCCGAAATTAGGTTTTTTTTAGACTCAGCAGGTCTCAAAACGTAAAGATCTGAAGAAAACCCAAATTTTTTTTTTGACAGTATAGGCCTTTTCCCTTTGGGGTAGCGGAAAGTAAAAATACCCATTGTTTCCGTATAAATCAACCCTAAAAATTTCGGAATTCAAACCTCTGCCATTTCAGTGTTTAGGTGATTCAAAAAACGATTAATGACGGATTAAAAAAGTATTCAAACCCTAACTTGGTCTTACTTACTTAGCGCCCGTTTTGTGTACTGCTTCCTCTTCGAACGGAGTGATTGCTCTTCAGAGGCCAAGGGAAGTTGTGTCAATAGCTAACTGCAGGCGAGAGGCTGAATTCTAAATGGGAAAGCTTGGTTCTAGTCTCAAGTGACTCCAGCGGCCCGAGGACCTCCTCGTTGCGGCCTCACGATTAATTTATTAGTCCTCTGAAGTGGTTCTCAATGGATATTGAACAGAGAAGAAACTGATCGTATCAGTTGTTTCGAATCTCAACTCTCTTTTTTTGGAAAATTTGTTGTCTAGTTGCCGCCATCGTACAAAAACATAGGTGTATTGATCAGAATGAATAATAAAGCAAAGAAGTAGCAGATTATTGCACAATGGTTCATTATTCTCTTTCACAGCAATTCGATGTCAACCGAGGCCAGAACAACATTCAATGGGATGTGAATAGTCGAGAGGAGATGCGGCTTTCTTGACACAGAATTCAAACACGAATATTGTACGGTGCTCTCTAGACCTGTCTTTGGATCGTTCTCATCTGGTAGAGATTGACTGCACAATCCACGCTCTGATGACAGCTCAGTGTGGTAAGGGAGGAGGACGTTTCCGCTTGAGGTCTTCAGGCTGTTGATCATTGGCTGTCCAGCAACCCCTTCCTTATGATTCGCTTCTCCAGCTACTTCTGGATGTAGGTGTATGTTGTAACTGGTGCCGATAGTCCCCCAGGTTTTGAATTATTATGAATGGACACACATTAGATGAAATTGTGCTAAGTGCTCTATGTTGCTTCACGGCAATAAGATTAAGATCAAGGAGAATAGGGAATGTCCGAAATTCGAACAACAGAGTTTGAAGGCGTGAACCGAATATGAGGTAGGACGTTCGATAACAACGACCTCGTGGTAGCAATTGCGAGACTGCGGTTTTCAAACAATCATTTCGTCACTTCTTCCTCTTTAAATTGTTCTGAAAATAGAGGTGATGTTATCTGAAGGACGGCTCAATTGAAACTGCCTAATTGAGGTGATAAGAAGTGACCTAATTCTCACCCGTTGCTGTTTACGACTAGGTTGAGCTGTTGCAACGTTACCTCTGATGCTTCCGATGGTTCAACTATGTGTTGTTTCCACTCCACTTCACCAACATCTCTTTGTTGGATTCTGGATTCCTGGTGCTTTGTTATGAGTTGAAGCCTACTGGAACAAGGAATACCGTACAAAAAGAAAGTGCTGTTCGACACGAATAAACATATTCGTATTTGAATTATGTGTCAAGAAAGCTACAGTTCTTTCTGCACTTCAAGTGACTGGTAGTGAGATTAAGACTATTAGCGTCCTATTGAATGTGGTTCTGGCTTCAATCGACCAAGAATCATTTAATGTAGCTTCTGACAAGAAACTCCCCCATTCCCACTGCTTGTTCATTTATTTCTCATTGTTTGCACTGTCTGCGAAAAATCTACCTACATTTAATATTGATGATTGTTAACTAGGCTCTGTCCTCAAATCGCGTCGTGCGTTGCATTCATCAGTCTGGCTATACCTCCGCTCAGAGGAAGATTTGATTAATGAATCACTAGGCGGAAGGGAACGGGGTTAAAGCCAAGTTCAACACACACGTCGCTTCATTTTCCTCCGACCTCAGAATCCGCTGTCATTTTCCTATGGAGCACAGCCGGCGCAATGGGCAAATTCCACAGAATTATCAGCTACAACGTACATCAATCGCCGGAAATAGGCACGTGAAGGTTGTACCGTATTCCATATTGTCAAACTGGAAACTACCAACGTCCCAGCACTAGACGGACTTACGAAGGGCTTGCTTGAACGCACATGCTTAGAGGTTGGAATTAGGTAAAATACGGGAGGAGATTTGGAGTTTTACCTTCCTGTAACTATTCTCATTACAACATTGTGTGCGATGCGTTTTATCAGTTCGGCAGTCAATTGTTTTCTCGCTTCAGGTTATTCTCTACAGTACACGAGTAGATTCCCGCTGATTTCCAGCCTGTATTTGTTAGCCTTGCTGATTGCGTCATCATTGCCAATGTCCCTTTACTACAATGACTGGGGACACAAAGGCACCCTAAAAACCATATAGTGCGACGACGTTGTAGCGTCTTCTCAGACAACAGAAAGATATTGACGTCTAGGATGAAATGTACACAGGGTAATGATCACAGTGGTGTGAGAATTGAAGGATAAAACGATAGGTCCCCCGTATCTGTAATAATAAAGCTGATAACTACCCTTTATTCGACTAAATACAGCTACGAGGATGAAAACGGCTAATCCTACTATGAGGAACTTAGTTCGTTACAATATCATGTGTTAGGAACTCTTTGACACTTTGGAACAAATGAATAATCACATAAGATAATTATGTGCCTAATCCTTTCTTTTCGAAGCCACGAACAATAAACAGGTGGGGCTTAGCAGAGATTTGGCCCTCAAAGAATCTCATTGGAACGTTCTCATGATTTTATTTACCTAGGCAACCTTCCGTTTTTTCAGAGTGGGCACAAACTCGCCGACGGGGGTCAAATCTTCCGGGGGTTTCACTCCGGACACGTCATTGGTGCTTGAAGAGCGAAAAGAGCAGTTGAAACGACACGACTGGAAGGAATCTGGAGTCGGTCTCCCTCCATCTGGTAGAAAGCAGCAGCAAAATGGTGAGTACCTATCATTCTACTCATGACCGCCAGTAGAGTTTTTTAAACCTCTTGTCGAGTAAGGTTCTACGTCTTGACGAGTAAGGGTTTCCAAGACAGGCAAAACTATGAAAGGTGTTAATGTATTGCAATAAACACCGGCAGCCAGGGTTCAGTGGAGTAGTCTGACCTAGTAACCTGTTTCCGGTTGAGTGTGAAGCAGGGAACTTGACTTTTGTATAGTTCTCTGTGGAAGGTTTAAATGCGCAGGGTTGAGGTTGCCTTTACTCCGGGTTACAATGAAAGGACGACCCACCAGATGACGTCAAAAGTTGTCCTGTAGCGACGATATAGTTGAAGTCTTTTTTGAGATAGAAGAATTTTCTTGCGATCTCCTTTATCTTTTCAAATCACCCCCCACTTTCTTCCCACCACTTCTTTCCTCTCCTGATTGTGCTTGGGGTTCGTTTGAGTATTTTAAGGGAGGGGTCGTGCTGGGAGCTTGGAGCTAAGCTGACCGGTGGTTGAGGGGGTCGTCCTCTTGTCATCCTCCTGAGCTTCCTCCCTCTGAATAAAATATCAAGGGCCTACTCTTCCTCGTTTTGCCTCGCGTTAAAATTCATAGCGCCTTCGGGGACGCTCGCCCCTTTCCCTGCCTGTGCGATGTGGCAGCCGCCTCCTGCAAGGCGACCTCTGCCCTTCAACCGAATGCAAAACATCTACTCCACGCGTGTTCCTTCTGTTTTTCAAAGCTTCTTCGAGATTCAGTCACGTTACACCGTCAGGTGTGTTAAAAAACCAAAAGTCGTCAAATGTTACTTTAGGGGTTGAAGTCGCTCTCAAACATGAATGAGAGAGCTCAAAGATTTTACCTAAAAAAAAATGTTGAATAGCTAAAGGAGAATGATGAAGTGAAAGAATCATTCATCAATAGTTTCATTAACGCGTAAGTATTTGATTTCGGAGAATTCGATGTCTTTGATTGGAGTTATTTGCAGACATGAAATGACATGATGTATTAGTAAAAGCCTTCTCGCTGCACAAGTTGAATTATTTATAGAGACCACAGAAACTTGTAGTGGAAAAAGCTCGTTGGTTCCTGGCATAATTGCTTTATAGTTTGGAACACATTAGTATATAACAGTAACATGACACATGTTAGAGAGTTCAAGTAAAATGACTTTCTCTCATTATAAATATAGATACATAAATACATTATAAATATAATAATTTAGTTTACATAAATAATGGATTATTTACGTTATTGCAGATTTAATTGATAAAATTATTAATTGTTTGCATTGTTAAGTGTGTCGAAGGGATGATTTTATTGAGATGCTGCGCTGCGTTGCCGTTTGTCGTGAGGAGAAGATCGGTGTGTCGTTTGCGTTTCAGTCTGCGAGTTTGACGGTCTGGTGGAACTGTATCAAGTGTGCCAACTGCTAGGGGGTTTGGGTAGTTGTGTCACCCTGCAGTCGGGGGTCCAGAATACCGCCGACGTATTCCCTGCGTGTCGTATGAGCCGACTAAAAGGGAAAGCCGGGTGGGCCCAGCTTGAAAGACAACCTCACCTCTACGAGGTCCCCGCAGGATTACATCCAACGAGGCTTAACTGTGGCTGGGCGTCAAAGTGTACCCTGCCGCCACCCTGTGCTGGCCCTGCAGGTGGGGGTCCAGAATTCCTCTGCCGTACTCCCTGCGTGTTCGTATAAGCCGAACTAAAGGGACACAACTTACACTTCATTCACATACATGACACACTGGGAACCCCTACCTTTAGCTGGGATCGCAGTACACACACCCCCGCAGGAAGGGGACAGAATTCTCCTGCCGTATCCTCTGCGTGGTCGTTAAATCCGGCCTTAAAGGGGCTTAAAGCTCACGACACTGACACACACAACATATTCCAGATACAAAATACACTGCAACGGCTTGCGTGGCAGAACATATTGACTTAAAACACTCATAATGAGCGAAAGACAGTCCTGGAGGTAGCTCACTAACACCTTTGAGCGATCCCCTATATAGGTGCGGCCTTCGGAATGAGGAGGGGGAAAAACCAGGTTTGAGCGTTCCTGGGGCGGCTGATAGCGTGTGTCCCGCTCACCACATCACCAGTGGCCGAGGGCTGACTCTGAGCAGCAGCCGAAAAATCCCTCATGCGTCTTAGTCTGGGGGGGTGGACGGGCTGGCAGCTGCGGCGCATGTGGGGGCCTCCCTTTGACCCTCAACGGACCAGCGAAAGGGGCTAGAATCAATATGCCTGAGGGGGAGCTTCCAGGACACTGCCTCTCGAGCACCTCTCGCTCATACCACTAACACACACAACAAATGAACTCACAAGGATACACTACACCAGTCTGCTTCTTTAATCTCCCTCAAAATTAGTAAAAAAACATGACTAAGTCAAATAACACAATTGCAGGTAATAAAAACGCCACCTGCGCCTCTTCCTCCGGCTCGCCAAGCTCGACCCCTCCCTCTTCGGACGATGAGCAATCTACTCGTCGTCCAAACAAACAAGGGCGGAAAGAACCGGGCAAATCGCGTTCATCTCCCCCTTCTCCCCTAGTAGCCCGGGCAACCCGGCTACTACAAGCACACGACACGCCGTTGACCCTAATCTGTCGGACATGGAGCAAATTTGCGCATATGTCCAAATCATCCACAGCCAGATGGCGCGGATGAGGGTCAACGCGACAGGACCTATGCGGGACCTCATCACTAGTTGCCTCTTCGAAATTTCGAAGCTGGCTATAAGCTAATGCCCCCCCACCGACATCGCCCCCTGCCACTCCCCCCCTGCGGGAAACTGTGGCGGCTGTCGTGAGGGAAGAGCTGCGTGGGGCAATTGCCCAGCAGCCAGTGCCACCAGCCCCCCAAACTCTAGGAGATTCAACGCGCCAGGGTAGTACCCCAGGCCTCATATGCGGCAGTAGCCGCTACTGCGCCCTCCTCCCCTCATGGAGCTGAGGCGGAATGGCAGTCTGCCAGGGCCAGGAAGCGCAGGGGAAGCGGAAACAGGCCCCAGCTAACCAGGCTGAGGGCAGCGCCCCGCCTACGCCTCTGCCCAAAAACAAGGGCAAAGTAAAAATAAAAACAAAAATAAAAAGCCTCCACCGCTTGCCAAACTCCCCCCTAAAAACCCACGACAAAACGTGGTAGTGGATAGGCATACATGTAAGGAAGGAGAGGCTGGTCCTCCAACCTGATACAATGGAAGCACTGATGCGGGGTGTCCCTGCTACGGACCTCCAAGCTCTAAGCGTCCGAGTGCTGAACATCCGCACCGCAGTAGGAGGTGGCGCCCGTCATTGTGACGGAAACGCCAGAAATGGCCAAGGCGCTCACGAGCCACATTTCAACAAAAAAGGAGTTGAAGCTCCAAGCGTCAGCCCCCCTGGGTCGTTTCCCACGCCTGCTATTGTGCGACGTGCGGACTGATCTTCAAAAAGAGGACTTGGCCCAACAAGTTGTTGAGCACAACCCTGCGTTAGGCTTGCAGCCGCAGGATGTCAGGCGGCTCTTCAGCAAACAGCGTGGAAGGCAGAAGGATTGGGTGATTGAGGTATCACCCAGCCTATACAAAAAACTAGAGGGGGCAAGGCGCCTCCAAATAGCCTGGCAGCCCGATTGCGCCATACGAAAGTACCAAGCCCCACTCAGTGCTACAAATGCCAGCGCTATGGCCACCTGGCAGTGGCCTGTACAAGACCTGTTGTGTGCGCCTGGTGCGCCTTGCCACATCTGAGTAGGGAATGCAAGCGTGATGCCCTCTCAAGTGTGCCAATTGCGTCGAACGCATAAAATCCAACAGGTCTCACACTCTACACGAGACGCCGCGCTGTACCATTCGTCAGCGGCGATTGCCCTCCAGGAGTCACGAGTAGATTATGAATAGGTCAAAAACAGTTCGAATCCTTCAGCACAACACAAATAAGAGTTGCCCAGTTATGGCTGAGTTGCTGCAAAATGCACTCAAGAAACGCTGCAGTGTTCTCGCCATACAGGAACCATACATAGGATCCAAAACCCTTGGTCTGGGATCGCGAGCGCAGTGGTGCCTGGAGCAAGAACGGGAGCCAAGGCAGCAGTAGCCTGCACCGACCCGTCCATTGACATGCTCGCACTCACCCACCTGAACAGCCAGCACTTGGCCGCTGTGCTCATACGAGCCGGTGGCTTTGAGCTGGTTGTAATATCATTTACAGGCAATTTGGCGCACCAGTTGCCAACAGCCTTGAACCACTCGGCGGGCTCTAGCAGGCCTATCAGGACGACCCTGCGTAGTCTGTGCTGATGCAAACGCCAGATCACCATTGTGGGGATCCCCAACCCTGGACAGGGCGGGCGAGGCGTATATAGAGCTGCTCACCAGGTACAACTTGGTTGTTGCCAGCGACCCCATGACTGAGGCGACCTATGATGGTCCAGGAGGAAGGTGGGTGTATGAGACGTCACACCCGTGTCTCACACCCTGCTACTCAAATTGCAAGGTTGGCGAGTCGTACCAGGTGCAACGCAGAGCGATCACATGGTTATTGACTTTGCCATCACGGATGACAACATCCTCTGCAAAGACATGCGTGAAAAGCGATTCCGCACAAAAATGCTGACTGGCCACAATTCTGTAGGGTACTGGAAGGTGAACTGCGTGCCGCAGACACCGACCTAATAAGCGCAAGCATCCACACCTGAAGAGGTGGACAGCAAAGTGGACACATTTACCACAGCACTGCACTCTGCTGGGCTCTCTGTAGCCAACAGAAGCACAGGGCGATCAAAGTCCCATGGTGGACTGAGGAACTTAATCCTCAAGCAAAGTGCAAATAGAGCCAGAAGGATGTACCAAAACACTCGTGACCCTGATGCCAGAGCAACACTCGAACTGCCTTCATCCAAGAGAAGAAGGCCTTCCACCGCGCCATCAAGCGAGCCCAAAGCGGCAAGGCTGGCGGCGAAATTTTGTGGAAGCGGAGGCTCTGAGAACCCCTGGGGCAGACACTACAAGTCCTCCATAGGAAAAGCAAACGTAGAGCAAGTCTTAGCTGCGATGCAAAATGAGTCAGGCTGGGCCTGCAGCATCGAAAGCTCACTGGAAACCCTCCTTGAGAAGGCGTTCCCAGATGACCAAGTAGCTCGAGACACTGAAGCCCAGAGGACAGCAAGGAGCTGATCATGGACCCTCCGAGTGAGCCCGACATCCCATTGTGGACAACAGGCGACCTCGGCAGGGCCCTTGCGACCTTAAAGCCCAACAAATCCCGGGCCAGACAAAATAGAAAGCAATATGCTAAGGAAGGCTGAGCGGACAATCTCCAGCGGTCTCCTTATTTTATTTAATGACTGTCTGCAGGTCGGACAGTTCCCCACTCAGTGGAAGTCTGCGCGTGTTGTCACTCTTTCAAAGGGAGGCGACGCCAATCAGTCAGACCATCGATCATGGAGACCACTCAGCCTTCTTTCCATATTAGGCAAAACACTAGAAATCTTGATGTTGCAGTCCCTCGAAGGAGTCTTTGGCCGCAACCTCACAGGCAGGCAATACTGGTGTACCAAAGGAAGGTCCGCGGGATGTCATTGTCGAGATTCGGCGTGTTTCCCTGCTGGCACCGGCTAAGTACGTCGTAGCAGTTCTGATTGACATCAGAGGAGCGTTTGACAACCTTTGGTGGCCAGCGCTTCTTAATGAGCTTAAAGATAGGGGAATCCCCCGCAACCTGTACTCACTCGTCAGAAGTTACCTGACAGACAGAACTGCTACGATCGAAAGTAGTCATGTCTCCGTCCGGAGAAAGATTGAGAAGGGGTGCCCACAGGGCTCAGTCCTAGGACCAGCACTCTGGAATGCCTTCTTCGAAGGTCTACTCAGGAAACTCATGGAGACTGACTGCGAGCCGTACGCCTATGTGGATGACTTGACTGTGCTGATCTTTGCAGAGTCAGTCCGCCAAATTGAAGAAAAAACTCACCATGTGCTCCGCACTGTCAACCAATGGTGCGAGCATGTCAAGATGCAGGTGGCTGAGGAAAAAACCCAGCTAATCCTCTTGAAGGGGAAAGTGAATAATCCACCCACAATACGCTTTGGCGGCCACAGGCTCCTTCTTGAAAAGCACGTCAAGTATTTAGGAGTGAATATAGGTGAGAGGTGGGGTTTCAACCAACACCTCCAGTCCCTTAAAGGCACTACCATTGCAAGGTTTGCCTCACTGCGTGCCATTAGCAAGGCCACTTGGGGTGTGTGTTACCACGACACCATCCTCATGTATAAGGCCATCTATTTAGGTGTGATTGGCTACTGCCCGTTGTCTGGGGTAGCAAACTAACAGTCAATCAAGAGAGTATTGGCCCAATCCCAGAGAGCTGCGCTCCTGTGGATCACCAAGGCCTACAAGACTGTATCAATCAACGGAAGCACTCCAGGTGATCACTGGTCAGTTACCAGTTGATTTGGCTGTCGAGTGCATGATTGACAAGTGGAGAGTGAAAGCAGGAGCTTCCCCCGCTTTGGGCTGAACTCCGTGCGGATCTCACCACAGAACAGAAACTTGCCGCCATCGACGAATGGGCTCTAGAGAAATGGCAAGCGAGATGGGAATCCTCGTCAAAAGGACGTGATACGTATGAGTTCTTCCCCAACATCCGTGAACGTCTTTCTAGAAAATGGGGTGAGCCAGACCACTGGACGAGTCAGTTCCTCACGGGACATGGTGACTTCAATGCGCGGCTCCACTTCTTTTCCCTGAAAGACTCTCCATTATGCACGTCTTGTGCCTCCAGTGCGGAGGAAACAAGAAACCATGTGCTGCTCCACTGTAGTTTCTACAACAGTGAGCGACGGTTGTTGGTAGGGCAAACGAACTTAGCAGCTTTGACTGCTACAAAGGAAGCCTATGACCATTTTGCAAAGTTCGCAAAGAAGGTGATGGCTAAGAAACGTGGTTATAGTTGATCTGTCCTTTTGAAACTTGCCACCCAAGTAAAAAGTAAGATCAGGTAGGAAACCAGATTATGAAATACTCCCAGATGGTACGGGATTCCTCAGGTGGTCAACCTCCGCGCGGTAACACACGGGCAACAGCTCTCTACGGTGAGACTGGCTAAGACCAAATACCTGCCGTACCTCCACAGGTCTGAGTTCGGTGGATGCTGCAGGGGCCGGCCTCTTGCATATTAGCGAAACCGCAACTTCTATGACTGATATAATCCTCGTCGAGGGTTTAGGTACAGTCACCAAATAAAGAAACAGACCTGTGTTTGGGTAGTTGTGGATTCGTTGGTGGAAACGAGAGTAAGAAGCCTGCAGGACTTCGTGGACAGTCGGGAGTTCCAAGTCCTTGTGGATATTGGTATTCCTGATGTACCACTGAGCGTTTGTAATGAGTCTTAATGCGCGGTTTTGGAATGTTTGGACTCTTTTTATCTGCGAATTTGACGCTCCCCCCCCCCCCATACCTGGCTGCCGTATTCCCAAATTGATCTAATGAGCATTAGGTATATCAAGCGCTTGGTGTCAAGTGACAGTGGGGATAGCATCCCTAGAAGTGGATTGAGTGCGAGTCGAACGTCAGTCGTTTATCCAGCACCACTCCCAGGTACCGGACCTGCGTTTCGGGCGGTATGACTTCGCCGCTAATGCTCAGTTACGGCTCGTCGTATAAACGTAGGTAAGTGAATGTCACGTTGCAGGACTTTTGGGGGTTTAGTTTCATTTTCCATCTTAGTGCCCATTCGTTCAGGTCGAATGGTTCCTGCTGATGTACGTATTTGCGTCTCCACTACGCGGATTCAATTGATTATAGCTCGGAGTTATTTGCTCATTTTCGGTCCTATGCCAAGTTTTGTCTTGTGGGGAAATATACCCACTCATTTATTTTCGTATGAAGCTTAATTTAGCAATATTATCCCAATGGTAACAAAAATCTTCAGTGAGCTTAGCTTTGGGAAGTTTGCCGCCAAGTGCATGCGAAGCAGAGGCAACCCTCAACCCAGGATAATCTGCACAGGAATGTTGTGTACCACCACCTACTTAAAACAGTTACGCTCGTGGGATCTTTTCAGGTGTGCTATGCACACACAAAGAGTGGCGAATGGCCTTCAAGGTAGAGTGCGTATATTGTTTAGCGTTGGTAGGTTCTGGTGGCTAAGTGCGACTCAGCCATTGGTGGCCAACGCTTCTCAATGAGCAAGGAGAATTCCTTGAAACGTATCCTTTCTCGTCTGAAGTTACCTGACACATCAAATTCAGGTATCTCCCTTACTAGAGAACGATAGAGAAGCCCACAGTGCACAGTTCACGTACCAGCACTCTGGAACACCAACTTCGAAGGTCTTTTCAGGAGGCGCAGAGAGACTAACAGCGAGCCAGGCGCCTATGTGGACGATCTGATTGTGCTGACCCGTGCACAGACGATCCAACAAATCGAGGCATAACCGCATCATGATCACTCCAACTGTCAATTCGTTTTGGCGGCTACAGGCTCCTGCTTGAGAAGCAAGTCAAGTACTTGGGAGCTTCTACTGGACCGAGTGATGCCCAGTGTCACCAGACTGATGAAATAGACGGGCCTCAGCCTCACTCTGCAAAAGACTGAGATAGTCGGCCTTACTACTAGGAAAATTCCCATGGTAATGCCTTACGTGATTGTGTGTGAGGACGTAGTCAGAAAGCCAGTCACGCGCTATCTCGGTCTCATGATAGATAGCAAGCTGAGACAAGGGAAGCAGATCCAGCACTCAACGACCAAGGCACTAGCACCGGTGGCTCGGCTCAATAGATTGATGGCAAACTTCGACGGCTCAAAGGTGAACATAAGGAGGTTGCTCATGTTTGTGGCAAATTTCATCCTCTTGTATGGCGCAGAGATATGAGCAGAAACGCTGCAAGTTGATAAGTACAGAGGGAAGATGGCAGCGTTGCAGAGGCGGGGGGCCCTGAGGGTGGTCTTCACGTACAGAATTGTCTCTGAGCCGCATGCACCAGTGGAGTGCACTACCTGGCAGCAGAGCGTCGGAGAATGTATTTAAGTAGAGGCGTGGCAGGAGTAATGGTGCCTGGAGAGCGACAGAAGGTGGACAAGGTGGCTCATCAAGGAGATATGACCATGGCTGCAGCGTCGACCTCACCCAGATGCTAATGGACCATGGCCTGTGCTGCTTGCAGGTGCAGGGACGATGTGCGGCTATAACGGGAAGCGCACCTTCCTCCAGTGCTGCCGCTGGAGAGAAGAGAGGTTGCGTCTCACAGCCTGTGTTCACTATGCTTCGTAGTATTCGTCGAGCAGGTGTTCTGGCGTCGAGACGAGGAAAGGGGGGGGGGCATGTGGGAGTACCCCAAGTGGGGGGAATAACGCATCAGCATAACTTTCCTGCCCCAATAACGCATCTGAACCTCGTTGAGATAGAGCAGAATGCTGGTAGGATCTGTGGCCTAGGCTGATGCAATGGGAGAAACTGAATGAAGTTGATGCTGGCTTGTAGCTGGTCTAGGCTGGTTATCTTGCAGACACATACACCACAAGGAGGAGGAAAAAAAAGTATTGGCGAGTGGTGGCACTCTAGCCAACACTGCCAGTCCCTCACTGGCACTATTTTCACACATTTAGCCCCATTGAAGGCAATTAGTAAGGTCTGGGGTATTTGTTATTGCGACACTATCTTCATGTACAAGGCCATTTACCTAAGGGTGAGTATGCACTGTCCCGTTTTTCTGGGGTAGGAATAGCTCCACTGCTTTACTCTCAAAGACTTGCCATCCTCCAGGTCTTGCGCCCCCATTCGGGGGAAAATAAGAAACTGTGCTGTTCCTCTGTAGTTTCTACAACAATGAGCGATAGTAATTTGCATGAGGAGCCAAATCTACCTTGAGCTTTGACTGCTACTGTGCAAGCTTATAATTGTTTCGCCCAGTTTGTGAAGAAGATTTGATCTACCCCTTTGAAACATGCCAGCCAAGTAGATAGTTAGATCAGGAGGGAAACCAGATTAAGAAATCTGAGAGATAGTACGGGATCCCTGAGTCATACCTCTGCGTGGTTGCTCACCAGTAACAGCGCTCCACAAAGAGGCCGGATACATGATAACCGCAAATCTTGGTTCAGTGGATGTTGAGCGAGTGAGCCGAGCTTTTGCATTAAAGCAAAACTGCAACATCCATTACATGCGACTGGTATAAATCTCACAAGATGGTTCAGGAACGGTCATTATGGCTAATAGGCTACCAGTTAGAGAGCCCCCCCTCCCCCCTTGAGGAGGGAAGAAAGAAGTAGAGACCCAGAACGACGAGAGCATTCAATCGAGTAGCTCCAGTAGTTAGAGGAGCGGACGCAGTAGACATGCCCTCTAAGGCGGGAAGGCACCTGAGTTCAACTACACCCCGCAAACGTATTATGAAAAACCCCACCCCGTTTTATAAGGTCAGTTTATTGCTCAGGTAGAGTTTGAACATTTTTTACTACGCGTCAAAATGTCGGTTGTCGGTAGTGATGAGCCCATAATGAAATCAGGAATTGTGAGTCGTCGATGAAGTGAAGGCAGTTGAGCGTCCGGTGCTTCGCGCAGTACTTTGAGATTAGCTCCCGATTCTGTTTCCGCAGGCGGGCGCCGCCCCCGCGGATTCCCGGTTTTGATCCGCCTCGCCGCCCCCGCTCAGACGAGTTGCTCGGAACTCACGCCCTATCCCTGGAATTCCCCGACCGAAGCGCCTCTCCGCGGCCCAACCCTTCAACTACAGTCCACTGCCCTCCCCAAAGCGCCCGAAGGAAGCGTCTTACCATCCCCAGGTGCGGGTCCCGTGTCGCCCCCACCCGACCCCCTTCGACGCTGCGAAACCCCTTCGATTTTCCTTTTTCCCCCCTTTTCGTCGTCGCGCTCGACGCTCGTTTTTTTGTTTTTTCGTTTCTATCCTCAATTTGCGTGAACCGTTTCAGCGACGACGACGACGACGAAAAAATTACGGTCGTCGACGCGCGGGTTGAGAGGAGCCGGCGACTGTTGGGGGCCGCCTCTTCGAACAACTCGTTCGTGTATCGTCTTCCCCCTCGCGACCCCTTCGATTCGCTTCTCGTCGTCGCGTAAGAAAACGTCGTCCGCTTTTCCGAATCGCGACTCCTCCGGACGATGTTGATTCGGTGGAAGAACAAAGACAAAGAGAAAGTGTCGAGCTCGTCGACGGGATCGACGAAAACGCCGACGAAGAAAAAACGGAAATTCGGCAGTCGGAGCGAAGGTAAATTGTCTCTTCACTCACTTGGCATGTTAGTTTCACTTTTAGACTTGGTCGAGCTCCACGGTCAAAGGACGTGCCTACCAGTAGTGCCGCCTTGGAGCCTGACCTCGTAACCCCCTAGTAGAGCTCTCGACTGACTGGCTATTCGCACCTTAAGAAACATTCCCTTTTATTTCGTACCACGATTCATCAGCAGGTTCCAGTCAGGAAGAAGGGACTCGCGCGCTTTCCACACTCGTAATATAGTTACTCGTTTATGATAAGCAAAGGAGGTGGACAGGGGGACAAGGGTGTGTGATTAGGCCACAACCCTGCTCGTCCCCTGCGTTCCCCTATCAAATTCTTTATTTATTGCGAAGCTGTTCACGTTGCCCAAGCGCAAGATTCAATGGAGAAGTAAACTATAACGCTGGAAAGGGATTTCTCCGAATGCTAGTTGTATAAGAATTACCAGTATTTGAGCAGTCGGAGAAGCTCAAGCTTATGTGGGCGTCACCATACTATCCACAGTAGGAGCTCAGTTTTGAAGCCTGTCATGCCGTACAGTTAGTGGCCGCATTGGGGCCCCAAATGAGCCTATTGTGTGGCAGCCATGAGCTAGGGGTCTCATGGACGTTGTACTCTCAGATGTGCAAGAGAGCAAGACTACCATGAGGTCCATTGCTGCTACATCATCGAGATGCAGGAGAAGCTCTATGACGCACCGCAGCCCTGCACTTCCCCTCCCACTCCTACGAAAGTGGCTCTTGTTGGTCTCTTCAGTGCTCAGGTCAGGACCAGTTCAGACGTCTGTTTGTCGACCTCCTAATTCCCTTCTATTCCTATATTATCACGCCCCAACTCAAGGTTTCTCTCTACCCAAATGGTATAGAAAGCCAGAGCCGTGAGTGTCACCTGACTGTCCGACATGATATAAATCTAATTCCGTTTCAGCCTGCTGAGCTTGAGGAGCTACTTTCACACTGTCACTGCAAAGAGCTCTGTCTGATCCCTGGTCCCAGACTCTTGAGCCTGTTAGTGTAGCATTCCACTAATACCATGGAGCCCCACCTTCGAGCGTGGGAGCGGCCCCATCCCATTTGGATCTTCCGTGAATAAGTATCCTGAAGTATGGTTCGAAAGTGTTACTTCATCCGTAAAGAATCCTTGACTTGTGGAGCTCTCACCACTCCCCACCCTGCTCAGTGTCGCTTGGTGAGGCGCCCTACCATCCCGCCTGACAAGGTATCCAGTTCCAGCATACCTGTTACCTCTCTTTGGTTTCAGTGGAGAGGCGCACGGTACAGGAAGTCCTCCAGCGCAGCTGTAGTAATCATCTGAGTTTAGCCCATCACAGCTACGCAGGCCTAATCAGCTGCAGCTGCATTGTCATTTTCCAGGTCCTGGTAAACCACAACGGCACCATAGGTGACCACGGGCCTAGCAGTCAATCTGTACATCCACCGAACCATTTTCGGTCGCGGCCCCCATGTCTTCCCCATGGAGTTCTCACATTGTAATGTTGCGTCTCCTTGGTGAATGGTACTAGGGCGGGGTTGCCGGGATTTACAAACAATAGTATAGTTCATAGCAGCATGTACACTGCCAATTGTGAGTAGCAGCTTTTCCTTGGCCAGTAATGCACCAACCGTTGTACTCTTCCTGGAAGGACCTTTGGATTGTCTCCTCTGAAACAGGCAGATGTCACCACCAATTTTCTTGAGGGTCTACTCCCTTCCCGACCCTCCTGCACATTCAAGTCCCTAGAACAAAATACCAGGCTTTTTAGAAAGTGTAAGTTGATAATACCAACTTACCGACGTTGGCAGGTGTTCCTTATACACTTATGTCGTTTGTCCATGGCTCTTGCACAAGAGCCAAGTCACACGTCCTGCCGGGGAAGTTTTGGCACAGTTCTGTCTTTGCTGGGCGCAGGTTTACCTGGATGAAGCTCAGCAGCCATGAGCTCATTTATGCTCACTCCATCCCGCCAGGCCTGCTTTCTTCCACTGCGACTTACGTGAGAACCTAGGTGGTACTGTGTGCCTCATCTTTCCCCACAGTCAAAAAGGACCTTCCTTCCTCGCCGTTTCCGCCAAGCCCTCACAAGCACCCATACCACCCCCCTCCCTTCTTAGGGCACTAGCAAGGGAAGGAATCCCTGAATGCTCAGTGCGAGGACTAGCAGGGCTTCCCACACTGTACCTGCTCTGGGATCCTATGCGCTGCTTCACGTATGTTTGAAGGGCCTCCACATCCAGACCTAGTGCCCCGGTCACCATCGGTTCTCTGGTGTGTGGAACTCATCCACCCCTTTTCCAATTCCCCCCATCTCGAGGTCGAGCATCGCGGTCATGTGGCTGGAACACGTTTTCTCGCGGCTGCCCTGGTTGTGTGACCCCTGACAATGCCGCTAATTTTGGTAAAAACCGACCTTCTTAATCCAAGAATATCTAATTAAAATCAACTAGGTTTGCCGCTGTACCGCGCAGAGATCCTGATGACAAGTGATTCGCCTTTTAATGTGATCTCATCTTCATTCGGAAGGTTTCTTTTGGTAGCTCACCAACGTAATTATTTTTTGTTGTAATAACTCCGCCTTGTGGAAGTTTTAAATTAGACAGGCGCGACGGTTCAAAACTTCCCTTTGCGTTTTCACTTCGGTAAAAACCTTCTTTCATGTTATGAGTGGCCGGAGCTAGCAATTGCTTCTTGCGTTGGTCCTCTCTCTGTCGCTGGAGGGGATGAATCGTTTCCAGTGTATGACGCTCAGCGCCCGAACCCTTCTGTGGAGGTTATTTCCTAGAATGGATTCTGCTAGACTCCTACGAACGTTCTGCTGTGCTTATCAGTACGATAGCGTGTTGCTGTTTCATCTCATTACACCTATTGCTGCCTGTGGGCGAAAAAGTCTAATGATTATGAGCGCCGCCCTCAGAGCCTGAGAATCCAGCCAATCTGCACCTGGCGTCCCTCGTCCTACCCTTTTCCGTATTTCATCTTTATTCCTGACAGGACAAACCTATTTAACCTCGGAACCCTCTAAAAAGATACTCATATATTAAGTTTCCCACAAAGATTCGCCGTTTGCTCCTCAAGTGGTTTGTAAATGAACGCGCGCAGTAACAATCCAGTTTCGTGCAGGAACGAGTATTACAAGGTTCACCCGGTCACGAAAAAGTCTGTGCCTGAAATAAGTAGAAAACTATATTAACAATCTGTCTCGAGAAAAGAACAAAAACTCACCGTCAAAACTGTTTTAC
Source organism: Pachypeltis micranthus (assembly GCA_020466155.1). NCBI lineage: Eukaryota > Metazoa > Arthropoda > Insecta > Hemiptera > Miridae > Pachypeltis > Pachypeltis micranthus. Next base: position 49,966,302 of record CM035770.1, on the reverse strand, counting down.
GATTTGCTCTAACAAAAATTTAAAATAGGGATTTTGTTAGTATTTGAAACATTCACTGGTTCGCTGCTCCGTCAGTTACCTGAGCCATGGCATATCCCAAATGGTGGGGAAGAAAGTATCTTCGTGCCCTTCAATTTCTTGCTGCGTAAGTGAGGGATCTTTTTGTGCGACATTCGTCCGTAACGAGCGTTTTTCACTCGGTGGAGGTACCACCACCTGGGCTATCTGGCAAATCTTTATTGGCCTGTATCGCTTGTCGCCACAAGCAATGGTCCATCACCTGCCGTTAAATTGGGCCGGGCCAGCCTGCAAAGTTTTTCGCCCAGTGTGCAGAACTACTAGGTTTGAAGAAACATGGAAACATTCTCGAGTTGAATGCGGGAGCTAGCACACGTTTAGGTATCGATTCGTTGTTCCTTCAGTTATTTATGTGGGTCAGTAAGACGACTGAATGGGCTTGGAAACATTCTGAGTTGAAAAGCTTCTCCTCTCGCTGCCCTATTTGGCCTCCCTTCCTCAGGAGGAACCTCCCATTGTTCCCAGAGTAATCTTCGTCTGTGTTATAACTGCCGAGGCTGAGGCTACAGGGAGGAGGTTAGTTGAGACGGAAACAGATTGAGGCGCTGTTCTGGCGGAGTTCATCGAGGGTGGTTGGGAAATGAGGCCGGGAGCTCGGATTTTAAGGGTAGAAACGCCCAATTGTAGCTCACTGAACGAGGCGTCCTCTGTTCCTCATCTTCACCTACGAGGAGCAAACAGTTTATAGGCTCCGGAATGAATTAGAAGTAACTTCCTTGTCGTTTGAAGAGCTCCCCTTCAACGTTTGTGCACCCTCGGTAGCAATTTAACGATCTCCGCACTACATTGCCTTATTTGAAAGCATCGTAGGTGTGAAAAGAAATTGTTAAGGTTAAGGTTAGCATTAAACACCCATCATTTTTAGATAAGAGCGATTGGGAATTGTATTGACGTATGATCAAATACGACAGGACGTGTGTGAGGGAGAGGGAGTTCATCATCACATAGACACTTCCTGTGAGGTTTGCCACTGGAGGAATCTCCCATTGTTCCCATAGAACATCCTGGAAAATATGCATTTCTGCCAGGTTAAGGGACGACCTTTGCGAAGATTCAGGAAACATTGCCAGCGACTGATATGAGTGGGAAGGGGTTTCCAATACGCCTATACGTGACCTTGCAGTATAGGGCAATCAAAATGACCACAGACATGGATTTTTGGCTGACCTCAGCACATGCGTGAGAACCGTTAGGGAAATATTAGCTCTGTGGAAATATGCACTTCGCGTTGAATTTTGGTTTGTACCAAAAGGTTGAGCCCTATGATGATCACTCCCGAGCTCATTGGGCTGGATAATAGCGCAGGCTGAGTTAATTGGGTTTTTGACCTTCGAACGTCCGCACTTAGTGGTACTCACTGGCCCTACGGAAAGTCATTGTTTCCCCAAACACCTTTCTATCTCAACCCTTTTGTTTGCACCCAGTGGAATGCCCAACTCTTCAGTTATTTCCGCGTGACAACGAAAATAACTGAATGTAATAATGTTTCCCACTTTTCTGGACTTTCCGAAACTATCCTTTCCCCATCCCTCAATTTTATATTCCTCTCCACAACACAAAGCCCTTTCCAACAGTCATTCATCTATCAGCTATCGTGAACGACAGTCGTCTCGCAGTTCTCCCAACTTATTTGTCTCTCAAGCCTCGCACTACTCACGACTCAACTCCCTCTTCATTTAATTTCCCGTGCAACCACTTCACGTGTATTCAGAGTCCCCTTGTTCGCGTTTAAATACTCCTACTCAACCTAATATCGCTTTTCTGTCAAGTTTAACTCAGTCCTTACTCACGCTCACTACATCCATTTATTTCTTCGTTCAAGCTCCCCCTTCCATGAGCCCATCAGGAGTGTTACAAATCTGCTTATGCTCTCAGTGAATCAGTCTCATACCTGAACAAACTAGCAGAAACACAACCTCATTGTCAGGATGGGTTCCTCCATTTGTCAGTGCCGGCGCCTCACCTTGTGTGTTAGTATTTCACGTGAATCTGGGAGGTAAAGCGAAGAGGTGATGTGATGTTCGCAACGTGCCACTGAAAGGTTAATCTACCATGGGACCATTTTCGTCTTACCCGGATCTGGCTTGTGATCCTGTTGAACGTTTCGTTACTAGTGGAGTTTGTTTTGGAATGATGAGGATTCTGTTTGTAAGGGAACTGACCCGCCAAACTCTTAAGAGCTGCTAATTTCCTGTAGCGTTACATTTGTAGTTGCAGGATAATCGTTTCAGAGAACACCAGCAGCCACCAAGTTTCAATGCATCGTAGGGCTCGATTATAGGTCTGTGTGCTGAGTCTTGCTTCCCGAGCACTAAAGATTCGAGGCTTGTAGGTCTTTCCAGGACGCCTCATCTGTTTGAAAAAAAAAAGAAGCAAAATCAGCCTGTTCGTTTTGCTTAGTTGCGCCAAGGAAAGTAAAAGAGTGGCAAAAGGTCAGTCTGCATCAGTCGTAAGCTTTAGCAAAGTATTTCATGCAGCATCTACCCTTCACCGCACCAAAGATATTTCCTGAATGTTGTATTTGATTAAACATTTCATGAAATGTTTTACTGCGTGGCCACTTTAAGGTAAGTTGCCGAGTACAACGAAACTTTTGTACTGTTAGGAAAAGATTTCCAGCCCTGTTCAAGGATTCTGTGAACCAAATCACAACCAGCCTGGGTGCACACGAGTCATTAAATCAATAATCGAAAATGAAGACGAGAATTTCATTCCCGTTGAAGAAGGATTCCTCAAACGGAGGACCTTTTAACTGGCAAACGATTCTACTTGAAAGACCCTCCGTCGTAACAATAAAGTATTCGTGCCCCCCACTCCCCACCCCACCCCTCCCAACCACTACGGTCACCCTTTAAACTAAGTACCGCATAAATTGTAGTGAATAAAGGGGGATATTATGTATTCAGCGCTGGGGAAGCCCGAAATGGCGAAGGAACGAGTTCTAACGGTCTGGGAGGCGGGAAACAGAGAAAACAGAGCAATTGACATTCTGAACGAAAATGACGGGGAGAACGGCCGGTAAAGAAAATGATACGATATGAAATCAACTCCTAGTCCACACTTGTCATTGACGATGTGGTCTCTGTGGAGGATTAATTCGACGGCACAACGGACTCACGAAGAGCGGAAAGCCGTAATGTTGGGAAATGGATGGCAGCGTGCAAGGCTTGTAGTAAGACATTGCAAAACTGCAATCGATGATCTCGAGTCTTAAAGGACGGTTGGCGTTCCATGTTGTTGGTGCTGGAGGTATGTGAGCTTGCCCTCTGTGGAAAATGTAAACGTTATGGATTTGGAGGCTCAGTCGAAAATGGCTGTGGTGTTTCCTCTTCTAAAATTCTAATGGCGTGGGAAAATGCCGAGCTGTGTCATTTCGGTAGACCTCCTTTTCAACCCGCCCAGAGAATTTGGGGCCACTGCATTCCATATTTGGCGCTGTGCTAGTACTACTAACTCGGTAGGGGTGCTGTGCCACATGATGCGTCTTTCCATGTTGCTCAATCCTCTGCACCCCACGCTCTGTATGGGAACTCCCTTAAATGGGCCTACTGCAGCCCATGCAATTACTTCCTGGGTGTAGAACGTCGTCATTGATAGCCAACCACGAACATCTAAAATTTCGAATGAAAAGAAGCCATTGGTAATGCCGTAAGTTATAAACGTAGTTGAAGTTAAATTATATTGTCACAAACACAGTCTGGAGTAGGGGAAAGTTCGGGAGTATCCGTGGAAATTTAGTTACGGTTGTATCACTTCTACAGTCTAGTTGTTCGGATTAAGTTTCGACATTGAAGGGTTACAGAACGGAATAGCTGATATCAGTCAAATGAACTTACTTCTGGTGGTAGTTGTGAGGGTGGGGGGTCTTACTGAGTTCAAATGGAGGCGGGAGTTTCGATCTGTTCAAGAGGTCATGGCACGGGGTAACGGGGTAAGCGCCTGTCGTCACACCACACCCTCTACCCGCCCTTGAACTCTTGAATCATGTTGATTAGAACTTCGACATTACCCTGGTCATGGAGGTTTAATGTATTCGACCTCGTGACAGAACGAGGGCGGGACTAGTCGAATGGTCCGTGTGTCGGTTGTCATTGTGTGCTGTACATAATCGAACGAATTACTTAATAGTTCGATAGCATTGGTTTTGTTATGCCGAAAGATCCGAAGTTCTTATAGTTTCTTTACAAAGCCTGCATTTTCTATGGGATGAGTATCCTCGTAATGATTTGTATTAGTTAAACCAACGCCGGTGGCTCTCGGAGGTGTGTCTTTACTACAAGAAAAGGACTCAGGATACAATGGCTGTACGCGATATTTGGTATCTGCCTCTGTTTTTCTTTCAAGTTAACGTGAAGCTGCTCCCTCCGAAAAGAGTCCAGGAGAAAAAGATGCTCGGGATCAGCCGTGTATGTTAGGAAGGAACCTTTTTCAGGAGCACCGGATCTAGGAATCGGTCTCATTTTTATTTCGTTACTACCCACAATAAGCAGAACTGCGTGGACACGGTCGAGAAGGTAGTTCACTAAGATAGAATCCTAGGAGTTTGCCTCTGTTTCCCTTCCATATAAACCAGAAACGAATTGCTCTGTCTACAAACTAAAGAGGAGATAATTTTATCCGCCTCCTCTGCCCATTGTGGAATGACCATCATTCCTCCCCATGGATTCATAGATTTAAGTTTTACTGGACTCATCAATATTAAGCAGACTGTAGTCTGCATTTAAGAGCCCAACCGTATCATATTGCCGCGATGATGGTCCCTAATTTGGTATGAGCACCATGTCTTATTACGCTAGTCCTAATGTTTCACAGTGCCATGCCTAGCTTCCTGAGGTAATTCCTGCCAGAGGCTTCTTTGATGGACACCTTTGGGCCAAAAGTCCCCCGAAGTGTATGGCAATGAGGCAGCAGGACATAGGAGTTCCTTATCTGTACCACACTACATGCACCGAGGGGTGCCGACCACGCTCATAACATAATGTGTTTGTTCATTTTGCAGTGCCCCGAGGTGATTCCCACTATTTACAGTAGATCCTTCCTCTCCATCATCAGAAGGCATTTTATATCGTGCGTTGATCCTGCGATAAAACAATTGGAGGGCTTCACTGCCAGTCTGATGCGTTCTACAACATATTCTCTCACAGTCCTATTGAGCAGTGACGGAGAAGCACCACTGTGGGGGAGTGTATGATGACTAAAGTCACAAGGTGATTTATATTTGGTCTGATTCATGATGTCGAGTGATTTGACGTCTATGGGCACGATATGTGAAGCAGCAGTAGCAGTGGTGATTGTGGCGATCATGAATTGTTTTCTTTCTGATGGGGGGAGCGCAGTCTATTGTGACCCTTGCAGGAGCTATACCTTATTGGCGCATATCTGTCTAGAAACCTAAGTAATGGGGTGGGTGGTTGGGTCGCTGACTAAGAGAAAAGTCTCAACTGCATGGTGCTTGTAATTTCCTCGCACGTAGCATGTCTTATACTCACGCCCTAGTCCGCCTGCCTGAGGAATGAGTGGCTGGCTCTGGCTATGGCACATCTTGGGCTCACTTGGGATTAGCTCTACTTCGTCGCGATATTATAGTGTCCGGTTATCGTGTTGAAGAAAGTTGTGCGAACTACTCGAACGTGAAACCCGTTCTGTCCGAAGAAATCGATATATCGACCGAAGGAGACGCTCGTTTGTCTCCCTAGTTTCCTCCTCTAGAGTCCGGCGCTGGGCGAAAAACTGCTAATTGATGGGTGAAATGGGGAGGAGGAGGAGTCAATCATTTCCTCATTTCTTCTCTCAGCGGCTCAGGTGGCGCCTAGAGGAGCCCCCCCCCCCTCTTCCCTGTATTCTCAAACAGAACTGTTTGGCGGGACGGGGTCACCTCTTCGCCTTTTACCCTCGTTTCGACGCCCACTTCTCTCCGACGACGGTTTAAAAGGGTGGGTCGAAAGGGTTGGTTCATCCCTTATTTCCCATCCCCTTCTACTAGCGCCCGTAGATGCTGCACTCTCCCGTCGCTTCCGACAAACCTCGCTCAACAGGTTTCTCCATCTCCAGTTCACCTCCGGGAGTACGCCCGAGATGGTCGTGCTGATTTTTCTGTGTCGCTGATTGAATGTTATTATTATTATTTTTTTTAAAATAATAAAACAATTTAAATTCTACACCAAAAACACCAAACAATAATTATTTTCGAACGATTTTTCCCCTACATTTTTAGGGCACAATAACAATTTTTACACCAACAACTTGGCCTAATATGTTTTCTTTCGTCAACATCAATTGAACACTATTGGTTTCATAGTTTTTACGCTATCACTCGTCGAAGTTTCTCTTAAGACTCAGCTTCGGTGGGTTCCGAAACGAAACCCAGTGGAACGTTTGATGTGATTTTATGTTCGTATTGCGTCAGTGCGTGTCTTTAGGTAAATCGTCGTTTTTTTCGATGTATTTATGTTATAGTCGATGTTTGGTTCCTCCTATTCCTTAACTGACTTCTCTTATTCCCTACCTGTATGGCTGCTTGAAATGTGTAGTAGAGCGGGTAGATTTAAATGTTATGATGGGATGGAACAGTTGAGTTGGCTTATCTAATTTCTATCCATTTCTTGTTTTCGCTGCTTAGCAAGGGAAATCCTCGCTTTCTTTGTGTGATAATCACTTTTCATCGAATCTCGCTCTTCAAAATTCCCTCGTTTCAATGAAAGCATTTTGAGTTGCAGCCCCTTATTTGCGTATTCGATCGAAAGAGAACTGCTCCTCCAATTAATGTTTTAAGCGAAATCGAAAAGAAAATTGTACAGTTGTTATAGTGAACGTAACCACACACATTTTCTCCCTGGAGCCGTCCTTAAGGATTTTCATTATATTACTTTCCGCTACCCCAAAGGGAAAGGAAAGTATAGTAATCGTGTCAAAAAAAAAGTTGGGTTTTCTTCAGATCTTTACGTTTTGAGGCCTCTGAGTCTAAAAAACCTAATTTCGGCGCGTGATCCGTGTGTGTGTGTAGTTCGATTTGCGAGAGAACGGCACATCCGATTTACTGGTTCTTTTTTTATTTTGTTCGTTATTTTTTCTAGACACCAAAATAAGGTTATGGGCGAGTTCGGCCGATGGGAAGGGGGGGGAGGGACGAAAATGTACCAAAAACTAGGGTTTTTCGCATTTTTCTCGAAAACGGCTCTAACGATTTTGATTAAACTTTCAAATTATTCTTGTACTAACCAATACCTGGCTTTTCTTCTCTATACCTACCTCCATAAAAATACGGTGATCGGAGATATAGGATATAGGCCTGTGAAACACAAATAGGTTTTTTACGTTTTTTGGCAAAACGGCTTCAACGATTGTCACCAAACTTTCAAGATGTTTTGGAATAGTTAATACATATATATTGTTCCCAATAAATATTCCTCTGACAGTCCATTGAACGGAGATCAAAATCAAAATGTGTCGAAAATAACGTTTTTTCGAACATTTCCGTAAATTCCAGGGTAACTGCTTCACCAGATGTGATCAATCTAACAGTGTCTTTAAGTCACCCATACCCACATTTCGTTCTTTATAATTATTTCTCTCTATATATATGTAGAATGGAGATATAAGCCAAGTTAACTCAGAAAAGGAGATTTATCGAATATTAAAATTAATTTATCGGTATTCCAATTTTCTCAAAAAGGGCTCAGAGGATTTCGATCAAACTTACAAATGACTCTCAACTAACTTGTCCCTACATTTTGTCGTGAAGGTTCCTGTAGAAATGCGTTGAACGAAGATAGCGCCCGCATATGTAGGTGGTGTTCGAACTTAAAGAGATTGCGGAAAGTTGTGTGTTGCTGCGCTCTGCTCGTTTTTTCTGTGCATGGCAACATATTATTGCGCGTCGCCATTAAATTGTCATTCAGGTAACACAACAAGAAATATGCCTTACAATAAATTGTGGAAATTTCGAAACGTTCAGTTTTTCCTCGTAGAGAAACATCCCCGAAACATCTCAAAAAGTGTAATAAGATAATGGGAGCAAACTGAAGATATTTTAAAAACTTGCCATTACATGTCAAGTCACACTCGGCCGTTTTTACAGATCAACATTACAGTATAATTTTTATTAGTCATCAATTATTACAGCTTTATGACTTAGAAGAAAAAAACAATTCGTACGTAGGTCTACGTACTACTTTCCGCTACCCAAAGGAGAAAAGTGAAGCATCTCAATCTGCAAAAAATAAGTGGGGGTTCCTTCAGGTCTTCACGTACTGTCTCCTGTATCCGAAAAATGTAATTTTGTTTCGAAATTTGCTTGCATGTGCATTATTCCAGATTGGTCGGTACAGAAAAATTGAATTAATAAAAGCGGAAAAATCATGCCATTTGGTGTGGTGGGTCAAAAATCATACCAGTTGGTGGAAAAGATGGGTACGATGCATTACATTTCTTTCTTGATTTGAGAGGGTCTTGTGCACATCATTTTTTGATATAGGACCGACGATTCACATCAGAATTGAACATTAAGCGAATAAAGTTATCGTAGTGATGTCCGTTCTGAAATCAGTTTGCGTTTTATGTACCACGAGAGAATGACGAATGTGTAATGAAAGTGTGTTCGAATTCCGGACTACGCTCGGTTCTAACAAATTTATGATAAAAGTTAAGCTATTTGCAATCACGTCGATAAAATTCAGAATGTGGTTTTCACGCCAGACTCAGATTTACCCCGAAACAAATGTGGATCATAACGTTTTCGGATCCTGTATATAAATGTATCGTAACTGTGCGCATACGCTTTGTGCTCACCTACTTCCGCCAAGCGTATGGAAAGTATTAACAGTCTACTGTTGAAAATTAGCGTTGTCGCGCGCAATGTTCAAGAGGTTTCGCAGCAGTTGTTTCAGATACTGATCTCAAAAACATATCTCCGTTATCACCAATTCAAACACCGAAATCCGTCAATGCAGAGCGCACCCTAAATCAGCATGTTACGTTGCTCATCAAAAATGAGTTAGAAGAGGTTCGAATAAACGAAAATTTTTCTACATCTTGAGATGGAGGTCCTGAAATTATTCGGAGGAAAACCTGATCGGTTGTCAAAAAACTCACGGAGGAGGAAACTGGGTGAAGGATGTGGATGTAAAGGGAACTGGATATCGCTCGAAGTTAAAGGAGTTGAATCCGTCGGGATCATTCAGGTGTCTGATTAGCGAAAACCTTATTTGGGACCACGCGCTGAAACGCAGATTACTGCTCAAATTGCAAACTGGTCGGACTATTGCCGTGCTAGGGTAAAGAATGAATGAAGAATGGCGAAGTGCCAACAACTTGAGAACTACTTGGAATATGTGGTTTTCAAAACGTAGTGACATCAGATTTTGGATTTGAAGTTGGCTCTATGGCGGTGTACGTGCCTACAATACGGTTTTAGTAGGAGATTACTCGCTTTCCTACGTCCCTTCAGCCCAGCCATCAGGTCTTTCCTGATTATCCTGGTCAATACCAAGATACTTTGGTTCTTTCTTCAACTTGATAATCCAAGTGATCTTCCTATTTTACGATCTTAGTAAACTCTGTACAGTAGTTATCATATGTATGTGATATTTCGGTGATACATAGCCCCCCTGGTTATTTTTTTCCCACATCTCTAAGGATGAGGACTATTTTATTTGTGTCCTTGCAGCGAATTCTTCTTAGACTAAGCTCTTCTTGGAGTTCATCAACAAGGCTTCATAGGGAGGGCGTAACTATTCCAACCTTCTGACCATCCTAGCAATGTCAGTATTGTCTAATTTCACCTTTGTCTCAACCTTCTGTTGGGTTACATTTCCCTCGTACGTATCGTTAAATAGTTTATTGTCTTTAGCTCGAAGGAAGAAAGAAATGCTTTGAAGTGTAGTGTCTAGTGTACATTCTTCCGTTACATGGCATGTGAGCTCCTTATTTTTTGTCCCAGAAACGTATGCGCTTGTGGAAGATCTTGAAGATGTAAAGCTCAAGTCTTCTTCTTCTTCTTTAAGCTGTTATACGATCTTCTCGAATACCAACTTGCATTAATTCGATTCAAGATCTTGGCATCCTGGAGATGAATTTAATCTGATATGTTCAAGAAATGCAGACCACCTACAGACTTTGTCTTAGTTCATTATTTAGAATGAAGGAGCGGTAAATAGGTTGTGGTGAGGGTTAGGAATGGAGAATGACGAACCACCCTGCCTCCATGGCTGTTGGGTTCTTACGTTGAACTTTATTTTCGAGGCGAATGGTGTTCAGAACTGCTTCTTTTAGTTTATTCAGTAAAGAAAATACCTTGAGCTTGACCTATCAAATATCACTATATGATAAATCCTTACAACACCTTCCTTCTCTCCATTTCAATCCCTGCGATCCGCTTCAGTTTACTCAAAAGTTTCTTGCGTTTTCCCGTTGAATATCTTACGTAAATTAGTGCGTACCACAGGGGCGCTGTAGATATTATGAAAAGAACTATTTTCTTTCCAGTTAACCAATTATAGCCGCACAATTGTCTGTGTCGTGTGTGAGATAATTGTTGAAATAAATTCCGTGTGGTAGTAAGTTTAGAAAACCAATTTTGCGCTTGTAGATTTTACTACCGATAGTATTGAAACGTGAAGGTCTAGCTGATTTGGAGTTAAGCGCTATGGCTGTCGTCGTCGTGGAGAAAGTAAAAGTACCCCCGGCCACAGTTGATCTTGAACTGTACAAATATCGTCGTAAGCTGGGTGGTACGGGGGTTGAAAGGGATGTAGGTCATTGAGGACCTCGTTTCCTCGCGAGGGGTCGCTCCGTACACGGCCGCCCCATGAAACGTCTCTCATCCTTCTGCCTGCCACACCCTCGCACTCCTCCCTTTTCAGGGTTAAAATGCCCTCGCAGGCTTTGTGGGTCATCGCGCTTAATTGCATTTTTCTCCCGTCCCCCATTCTACCGCACCATCTTGTCACACGCTTCGACCAAAATTGACTCTGAGAGGTACTAGAACCGTTGTTTGCAAGTCCCGAGTTTTAATTATTTTGACTGAAAACTCTTGTCTTGCAGGTTGGAGCGAAATGTATTGATATTGATAATTTGGCTTTTGGAACGGACGACGGGAGCTTGACGGTAACTTAATTTGCTTACGCGAACAGCGATCGCCGAAAAGGGGTTTTGTAAAATTGCCGAATGAGTGAAGTTGCGCTTTTACCTGCTGAGTAAAACGGCTTTTAACAGTCCCGTGGGAAACTCCAGTTTAGCCACAGGCTGGTTCTTCGTTTGCTTGAAGTGGAACAGTAGTCAAGGGACTACTTAAAATCCTTTTAGGAATAATATAAACATCGTGGAAACATTTGGTACGAATCGTAGAAAATAAATTGGGGAGCGAAGCAAAAAATGAAATTGGAAGGATTGAAATTCGTTTGGTACTCGTGTGCAAACAGTGGGAAATTGAGCTCAAACTGGTTTCAAATCGCGATAACGTGCAAAATGTCGGGAAGTTGTGATGAACTTTCTCAGCAGTTTCTTTTTTTTCGTCTACCAATTTCTTAAGAACCCGAAAACTACATACGCACGAAATTGAATTATGTGCCCGGTACAACTGCAGACGCTGTATTTAACACATCACCCCCTATAGATAGTTTTGGTATCGTGAACCTTAGGCTGTTAAGGATATATACAATGAGGAACTTATGTAGTTGGTTGTTAACTTCCTTAGACTTAGCAACCTCCTGAAATCACGAACCTTTTGAATATGTTGGAGCCCTCAAAAGATAGTTGACTTCAGTTTACTTTTTAGGTGTCAAAGGTGTTTTGAGAATCGAAAAATTTCTGAAAATCGTGTTCAGGTGTTGAGGTATGAGAAGAAATCGAGAAGTAGGCTGATAAGGAAGAGTATAATTCGAGAAATACAGCTTCCAACTAGTTCCTTGAAATTGGGTAAGTTCGTCGGTATGTTTTACATCTCCCGCCTCAATAATTTGCTTTAGCGACGTCCTGGTTGTATCACGAGCTAGCAGTTGACATTTCGAGTCTGAAAACACCAGTACGGAGTCGGCGCCCGGGGAAATATTCATAGCAGACGTTGAAAGGTGTTGTTTTCACGTTCGAATAAACCGAAAAAGAACCGTTCGCCTCGTGGGGCGCGAAATATTCAAAGTGTGTGACGGTGGGAGGGGGGGGGATGAGGTGTGCGTAAGTTGGCGGATGTTATCGCGAGGTGACTGGTGAACGAGTAGGGCGTCTCTCGATTGAGGCTAACGACTTGCCTTCGGAGGGCGAAATGGGTAAGACGACGAAGGGGATCTTCCCCACTCAGCAATCGAAGAAGGTTACTGCTCTATCTCACGCCCCTTTCAAGTATATTTCTGGAAGAAGAGGGGAAATGGGCACGAAAATACGGAGAAGAAAAGAAAATCCCCTGATTTTCCTTGTTCTCTTTCTTTTGGGAAATGAAGTCGTTAGACAAACCGGTGGGTGTATGTGAGCCCCGAAACAAACGCTAAAACCTCTGAAATGGGAGAAACGCTGATGTGGAAGTTCCACCATACACGATTTTTATGTGTGCAAACGAGGTATTGGCGAATTGGGAACGTAACGAACTCTTTTTGATGGTTTCCCCGTATTTAAGGCAAGCCAGTCTACTCTTCTGACGGTCATATCAAGAAATTGCGCAAATCATTGGGAGAAATGAGCTCCACCGGACGTACAGCTGTTCAACTTGAAGAGGGTGGTTCTTGTTTTCGGCTAACACATCGAGGAACCTAGGAACTGGGTGTTTGCTGCAATAGAGAAAGATAATTGAGTTATGGCCGAAGACACAGTCGTAAAGAGATACTGTCTTTAGTTGAGTTGCTTCGAAGAAAGGCTTTGCCAACGGTGGGCATTCCGGTGGATTTTAATGAACTAAACAAGGATTGACGGACGAGGGGGTTCCCGATAGTTGAAATAAGTCAACATTTTTGTTGGTTCGAAGGTGACGACTTGGGTGCAAACTGATGGAATGGAAATATAGCCTAATAGTTGCACGTTGTAATAGTGTTGGTAATCGTGTGGCACGGTTCAAGGTTAGTTGACACAACTAGCAACCACTACCCTCTGAGCAAACAGTTGTGACGAAGTGTGATGAAGCCTAGGGTCTTGTGGCTCTCATTGTGGCTTTCTAGGTGACCTGCTTAACGATCGGGACAGAGCTTAGCCAAGAGCGAGGCTGTCACCTTCGCTTGCTCAGTCAGCATCCTAGCAGATATGAGGCTGAGCTTAGCCTTGGAAAACGTGAGACCGATGTTAGCTCAAGAATGCGTAGCTCTCATTTGTCCGGCTAATTCCTTCGCAGATTCCCAGTAACGATCACCCTGACAAATTTGGTTCTTATTAGAGCGTATTTTGTTATAACTATGTTGTGCACGCGATGTTGTGTTGATTTTAGCACAGGAAACTGTTTTAGTTTCTTCGCATATGAAAGGCTAAGTGGTGCTACTTGTATTGGCTCGACGGGTTAATGTTAGGCTAACATCAGTCCGTGTTTTACGCTTCACCAGTGGTTAGATGCATGAATATGCTGTAATAGTTGTTCATCGTGGATGGCGTTAGAGTCTACTGAAAGAGGGCGTTATCATAACCACTGGGCAGTACTGCTAGAGTTCCTGCAACGGGCTAAGATCTGCTTGGTGCAAGTTGCAATATAGTTCGTACAGGATTTGGGCTGGGCAGCCTGAACCATTCTTCTCTTTATACTTCAAACTGGTACGTGTGGTCATTTGATTGGGGAAGGTTCGAGGATAATATGGCAAGTGAGTATAGCTGCTGGTTTGCTATCTAGTTACTGCAATCGCCGGTATGTTGATCACCGTGAATCTGACTGGTTATAGCAATCACGAAGAACGCTTTAGTCTCAACGTAATATAACGAGTGGCACCTAAATCCCAGAACCGTCATACCGTGTATTCTCCCTACTACAGTTCTTAGTGGTAAACTCTTCAACAAGGGAGGCGCCAAACACCGATTCCAGTGATGTCGGCAAACAACAAGTTGAGTTGGTTCAAAGACGGTTCCTCGAACGAATTTCAATTAGGACGGAATTAATTAGAATTAAACTTCATAAAACGGTCCTGAAGAGGATCAGAGAAACTAATTAAACAACTTTGCAGACTAATTAGGGTTCGAACAATGTGTTCAATCCGCTCAAGCGGACGACGAAACGTTGAGTGAGAGGGTGAGGGTGATGGCAAAAGTAAGGGAGATAGGAAGAGAAATGATGATCAAAGACAACTTCACTTCGAGCTTAGGAAATAAATAACATTTGTTTTTGACTTGTAAGGCATCTTGAAGACACCACCCTACAAGTTCGTCAGTGCGTGGGTACGTTTCTGAAGTGTGGCTGGTACGTGGGGGTACTCTTGGATGCGAAGCCTACCTGAACACGTTGTTATCGTTACGAACCCGTTTATTGTCTGATGGACCTACGCCACACTGCACTGGTAGGTACTACCTGTTCTTGAGCACTGTTGGTTGTCAATGTAGGGGTGCCAGTGATTGGGAAGGTCCCGAGCCCTTACCTTCATAAGCGTTCCATGTCTAGTGTGTCGCATTACTACTAACATGATGAATTACTTTCCACCTGACGCAACGCGAAAGTCGTGATGACACGTCCGATCCACGTTGTAGGATGGTTTCTTTAGTTCGAACCAACTTCCCTATGGCCGAATACTTCGGTATTCTAGGTAGTTGTTCAGAAAGCTGAAATTAACGCAGTGCAATTGCAGGGAAGAGAAAGACTAGTTCAGTGACCCCGAGTTCATTAATCCCTCAATGGCAGGGTCTCTCAATTCCTTTTGCCCTCATTAAGCCTTCGAATGAGAGATGATTTTGGATTGGCCATATTGTGTGGGAGGAATCAACTTGGACTTACCAGTCCATTGTGTTATTAGTGAGCGGCCATATTAGCAGGCCAAGCGGCGGTATCCAGATTCTGTTTCATTTCCCGGCTTGAGAGGTGAGAGAAAGAAGAGATGATCGGAAAAGGTATCAATCCCTCACTACTGGAGCGTGATTCATGTTCATCTCCCCTTCCCAACAACTCAAGTTATAGAAAGCTGAAGCTTAACTCTGTTTGCTCTGTTGCTCACGAGGACGGGTTTCAAAAGAAGAGTGAGGACGTAAAAAGAAGTAGCAATATCTGAATGCTGAGCTTTACGGATTAAGGAATCTCTGCACTGTTATTGATGAGAAAGTCGAAGTTGTCAGATCTGCCGTCAGTGAAAAAGTTAGGCTGGAAGGGCTCTCAATCAATCTCTCACAACTAGCCGTGAGGAAACATTAGTTTGTTTGTCTGCTGCTGGCACAGCTAAAATCCTCTTTCTCATCTGTATTTTCGTCATAAAATGTATTACCCAATTGTATAATTAAGTGCGTAGAGAACAGCCTGTCGCTTGAGAATTTGGCAGTTACAAATATAGCTAGAACCGTGAAGTAGTATAGGTGCACATCCACTAGGATTCATCCCCGTTCTGCAAGGTTGAGAAACACACGGAAATCCAAGCAAAATTTACAAAGTGCTTCCGTC
This sequence comes from Pachypeltis micranthus, assembly GCA_020466155.1. Classification (NCBI taxonomy): domain Eukaryota; kingdom Metazoa; phylum Arthropoda; class Insecta; order Hemiptera; family Miridae; genus Pachypeltis; species Pachypeltis micranthus. The sequence continues at coordinate 49,950,686 of CM035770.1, read as the reverse complement.
TTGTTGCTGCTGAGATGTTCACGTTTTGGATGCCCGTATTTTTCGAATTACAAACCCGAAAATCGTTAATCACGTGCCACCTTCATTGGGAATGTAAGAAGCGCTGTCACCTAATGTTATATTTCGGTCAAAGGCAGTCCAGATTACGTACTAGACTTTCCAGGGAGCGATCTATAGAGGTCCTCAGTGTGGAGATAGAAAGTACATGGATTGTATGGGGCTTGTTGACAGAAGATTGGTAAGTCTGAGGTACAGATTTGCAGATTCTATGAGACGGGGCTGGAGTCAGTGGAACATGGGCTGCTGTGGGGAGCCTCAAAGTGCTTGGAGTGGCTCAGCTGCGACCGGATGAAGTTGTTGGGACTGGTCTCGAGGATGTCTTGCGTTGTGTGTGAGAATGGTGGGAACGTTCCCTCAAGGAACACCAGCTCAATGGCCCATGTACTCCACAAAATAGGCCCTGTATCTGAGGCTGCCGTGCGGGTTTTTTCGGTCGGCAGGGGGGGGGGAGAGAACCAAAGCACCCTCTGCACGGCCTATTGCTGATATGGGCATCTTTGCAGCATGCACATCCAGCATCAGCCTCAGAGCGCACAACTTGACCCTCCCCCTCTACAGGCGACGCACATTTGATGCGTGTCCTGTGTGGGGTGGGGGTTGTGGAGAGTGTCTCGCATGTCATTTTCTCCTGCGTGCTTTATGAGGATGCATGGACGTGGGACAGTCGGCCAGGAGAGGATGCCATAGGGTCACGCAAGGGCAGCCATTCGTCGATTCACAGAGTGTTCCCAGCCTTGGGCAAACAGAGGCTCCAGCCTACAGGAGTGGAAACACCAGACTTCGGACAGCGACTATCTAAGGTGACATGACGTGGCCAATGAGCCAGTAGGCTCCCAAAAAGGTCCTGGCTCATTTCACCCATTAGGTAGTGCTCATAATTTGCGCTGGGTGAACAGTAGAGTTCAGTCCTGGCAGGGTTGCTTCCATTTAGATCTGAAGATGAGCTGGATGCCGCATTTCAGGTTTTCCAAATGTCAAAAGGGGCTCAACCTATTTTGATCAAACTCACGTTGAACTTTCAGTTACATTTTGTTTTCCACGTTTGAACGAATTTGGAGGGGTAGAGGAATGTTGTGCGAGGCGTCGCAGCAGATATTTTTCATCAGTTCGGATCTCGTTGTTTAGGGGTCGAGAGGTGTCTGTCGCCCTGCTTGATACCTTTCCTCTCATAACCAATTGGTCGGGAAGAGAGACGAGATCACGTCTAGAGAGTCGAGTGCTTTTGTTTCGCTATCCTCTTCCCCACCCCCACCCTCACCGTCATCGCCACCCTCTGCATTCCCGTCATCGCTCATCCTCCCTGTACTTCACATTACTCGGGTTCTCCTTCCGCTTTCTTCCTTTCCGCAGCTACCGCCACCCCCCCCCGCCCCGCCTATCAAGGGACCAAAGTATATTCGCGCGCATGCGCAGTAATCGCCTCGATCTCTTCTCCATGCGTCTCCTTTTCTCCCCCTACCCCCTTGCCATTAGTTCTCCCTCTTCACTCCCCTCACCCGTTCCCGGCCGGCTTTTGAAGAGGGCAACCATCGACCAGAGCTGGGCGGTTACCCCTCCGCGAACCTTCTGTTCCAGCTAGACCGCGTTTCCTTTTCCCCTCTCCCTCCTCCACTGCCTCCTTTTAACCGAATTAATCGTAATTTTTAAGTAATCAACCACAATCGGAAAACCAACCCCTTCCACAATGAAAAAAAACAAACAAGACACATGCTCCCACTCTTCGTTTACTTTCTTCCATTAGAGCTTTACTTATTTTCCCCTTTCCCGGCTTAAACATTCCACCAAATATCTAATTTACTTCTCCGCACTAAGCCCTCTAATCAATTTTTTTTACTACTATATTTTTTAATGAAATTTTCACCTACACAGTAGTTGAAACGGATGTGCTCGAAATGCTCCGAGTGTTGCAAGGATAGTCCCACGCGACAACCAAACGGTGGGTAACTATTTTTTGTTTTCGCTTTTCTTTTCTTTCCGCCAAACCCTCAAACGAAAACACGCTATAATAATTTTTTTAAAATTACTCTTATTTTGTACTTCTACGAGCAGCTACGAATTAGTTGTGGAATGGGGCATGATTATTTATTTGTTAATTAAAACATTACACGGGCCAGCTGCCCAATTTGTAATATGAATGATTCTAACGGCATCAATAGTGCAACCATAATAAAACCCAACAAATATGAATAACACGCGTCTATCAGGGATAATTAGAGTGTTCTGGTGCCATTAACGCTCAATCACGAGTGGGCCAGGACCCTCTGAACTTGTTTCTTTACTTCCATTCGTATCTATCTGGCTATCGATAATACGCTAGTTCAGCATGATGCTTTGAATTGACACATTCGTTTGTATAAGCTTCGCGACCCACACAATTAGTTTTCATTTCCGCATGCTGCACTTTAATATCACCTGCAAATATCAGTGTTCGTTACAATCACATAACATTTTATGTGCGACTGGCAGCTTTGTGGACGTGAAACCGTTGCGCAGAGACTTTAAGTTTGAAATGTGTACGCACTAGCTTATGTCGCAATTAAAACGAAGGCTGTCACCACTTCAGACTGCAGAACGAACCCAACTCATACGACTTTCTCGGAACGCTCTCGTCAGTAATTGCAAAGCAACCCACACTATTGTTGTTGAGACGGCTCATTGTGACGTTATAATGACAACAAATTATCGTTTCGCGAAAGAAAGGAGAACTCCTGATGCACTGACAGCTACACAGTAAGTCGAGGGCCGATTATGGGTTTCCAGTTAGCGTTGAATCCAGACTAAGAGCGACTGATGGTCCACGTTCTTCTCAACAGCACCTTTTCATTGCGTGCTATGCCAAGGTTAGGTGGTTGTTCTCGACTATAGAACAACGTGTTTGAGAATGGTTTGCTATTTCAGGTATAGCAGCGGCCGCTAAAATCAAATTCACCTTTCTTAAATGGGTTTCCTCAACCCTCAAACTTGTGCTATACAAGATGTTTTTAGATTCGTGCTTCAATTTATTGGTCGTTCTGCCCCTCACGTTTGCCATCGTGCTGTGTTGCTCTGGCGTGGACCAAATAAAATTTGACTCTAGCGCTTCGAGTGGTGATGCCCGAATAGTGTACTCCTAATCCTCCAGTTTATTTTTATCTGGGTTTTCATAAATTCACTCCCGAAACACTCCGAAGTTCTTCGGTTTTCAGCTATTTTGAAGTTTGAAGAACCTTGAGTAACCTCTGAGTATGTTGTAACCCCCCCCCCTCCCCCCAAAATCTTATCACGTTATAATAAGTCGTTTATTAACCTCCTACACCCCATCCGACATCCCCACTACACTATTATATATGCAATTGTCTTTTAGTACGCACTCGCTTTTAAGCCACCCCCCCCCTCACCGCCCCGTCGACTCCTGTAATTACAGGAAGATCCTACCTCCTACCACTTATCTATTCCTAGTCTTCCCGACGGCAAAGATCGTCCAACGTTGACGACGGTTTTCCGACACCACTCTCCTAAGAAAGTAGGTAAAGTGTGGAAATGTCTTGCATGGATGAAGTCATCGTGACGCGACCTGTTGCTGAAGTCAAAGCTGGCCTAATGAGTCTTCCTATTGTCGCTTTTGATTGTAGCAGCTATAACGAAGCAAAACGTAGTAAATGATTCCAGTCAGCTTGCATGATGACTGGGGCGTCTTTTGAAAGAGAAGTGGAGTTTCTTTCTATAAGGACGTTTTCGGGTGTTGGAGAAAATATAATACGTTTTTATAATAGATTGCAAAATTTCATGTTTCTGCGTTCCCATCTAAGTTTCAAACATGAGCTCAATGAGCAAGCCATGTGATAAACAGCCAGTGATAACTTGCAGTGTCTCAGTAGGCTCTAAACGTCGTGATCTGAACGAATCTTGGGCGCTTGGTCGTCTGAATAATACACTCAGCTCTTCAGGAGCAAACTTGGCGGAGGTCGTACTCTTGAAGGAGTGAAAGTGTTGGGTGGAATGTCAATACACCCCCGAGTAATTGGCCTGTTTGTTTGAAAGGGGCTTGCAACCACCAAAACTAACACATTGAACAGTTTAACTGCCAGAGATGGCGAACTGCACTAATTTCACCAGAAAACTCGGAGGGGCGATACTTATTTTAGTGCGTCCTGATGCGTGCTAAGTGAGCAAAGTTTCGTCACCTAACTGTTTATGTTTGCTGACCCTTTCCGTTGTGGGTGAATCAGCCTCAGCACGGGGGGCCCCATAATAAGGAGCCCAGAGTTGGGGGGGTCTCGGGTCGAGAAATTTTCACGCGCAATGTTCACCAGGCACCTTCGGCATATTTAACAATGGGTTAGGACTAGGGGTGAAATGTAGAAACCTGTAACTTTTTGACCAAAAGGAGCACTAACCGGGGCCCCTAATATTTGAAGCCTGGTGGAATAAACCCCTCCCTGCCAATAGAAAACCTACGAATTTATGTGCTTGACTTGAAAAATGCGTCGTAGGGAATAATTGAGTGCGGTTCCGTTCTATAGATCAGTTTTGTTTTGAATAATCCTTTAAAGAGTATGCTTTGAGTTTCTTTCTTAGCCCCTCACAGTTTGACATACTGATCATTCAGGGATCACCTTGACCATGTTATCTTAATCAGTCTACTTTCCCCCATAAGAGTTCTGAACAGGCGCTCGAAGAAAGGGTACCACGCTGCTAGGACTAGACCAGTGTCATGCAGCGTTTCTGTAAGGACCTTCGGGATACCATTCTGTAGGTCGGAAATCCGCCGACATTTTGGTTCTGTATGCCCACCAAATATAGTTGATTAGGACAGCAGCTGCATGTCTCTTGTGCCGTTACGCGACGTGCTGCTTCTTTACATTTTGCCTTGGACGTGCCTTTTTCCAGTAAATAGTAACGCGGTAACGATTTTACTGGCGCTCAATCCTCCGAGAGCATATTAGGGAGGGGCCAGGTAAAACACGAATTTCATTCATTATCTTCGATCTGCGACCAATTTTCACCCTTTGACGGCCCCTGTTCCTGTTGGAGGTCGTTAGAGACGTTCGAGAGTCGCTTCACTTTGAAGAGATCTCTCAGTGAAATGATGGAAATAACGACGACTTGAGACCTTAATGAAGTCGCCTGAAGGGAAGTGAAATGAGAAAAAGGAAGGAACAAAAGATGTCGAAAGGATACGAAGGAGCGGAGGGTTAGCGGACCAGAAAAATGTCCTGTCGCCGGGTCGGTAGCTCAAGCAAACGAACTGGGAAAAACGAAAAGGATTCGGACGACCTTGACAAGAAGAACGAAGGTGAGAATTTAGAGGAAATAGATCGAGGAATCCAAAGATTTATGTGAGCAATATCCGTTTGTTAAGCGACTCTCCGGAGAAAAATGGGAGCTGATGGTGGACCAGGAATGTTGAATGTTCCCTGAACCTCACAGCGCACCACCATCTAGAGTCTTCAATTTCCTTGGACCATTGCAATGGTGTGACGTGACTTCCACACCATGAAAGGATGAACAACATTCTTTGCCTCGTCAAGAAGCTGTATCTAAAAAGATTAAGAACTGTAGCGAATCTACTAGGTGGGTTTGCAAGTCTCTTGTAATATTGTGGGTGCTTTACCATCACATGCTTGGGTTAGTGAGGAGAGAGAGCGTGAGAGAGAGAGTGAGAGAGAGAGAGAGAGTGAGAGAGAGAGAGAGCGTGAGAGAGAGAGTGAGAGAGAGAGAGAGAGAGAGAGAGAGAGAGAGAGAGAGAGAGAGAGAGATCCCCCGTCAGGTGACATCAAATCATTTATGAGGAGCGACAAAGATAAGAACTTCTAATTTATCTTTTCTGTAAATACTGATTTTGAAATACGAGTAACAAGTATTTAAATCTTAGTTTCTAAGTTGATCGTTCGCTTCGTTCCTCAAACGTGCTGAGTTTACGTCAATCTACCGACTGGGGAGGTAAAACAAATGCAAGCTCTTTGGAAATCCGAGATTGCTTCCATTGAACCTGGTAGGCGGTTAGGCTTTCCAAGTTTGCCCGCTCGTCTCGTTTTTTTCTCTCTTTTCATTAAGTTGAGTGGTCTTCGAAAAACTCGCCGCTTCTCTTCTCGCCTCATCCCCAAATGCTCGTTGCAAAATCTGCTTCGCGTCTGCTCTCGCTGGTTTCTACTTACGAACATTTGACGTTCGATGCACGTTGCGCATTGTCCCGCCATAATTTGTGAGCTTTGGTTTCCATCAGAAAGGTGTATTATTTGGTAGAAGTATCGATCAACCGTGATAACTAACTAAGCTTAGGAGGCGTAACTAGCGATTTATTTAGATTAGAGACGAGTCGGGCAAGTTTTCGAATGTTGAAACAAAGTTTTAAAATAGGATTTAATAAAAAAGAAACTTACAAATTATTACACATCGGTTACACCCGTTTCATTCGACCCAGCATGGACAAATACCAGTAAACGATACGAAACATGTCCTGACTACAACGGAACGACGGTGATTGGAGTGAGGCGGGAGGGAGTGCAAACAATTAGGCGATAACTTTCGCCATATTGTCCCGCGAGTTCTTTCAATTAGTAAACTTTTCCTCTCTATAATTAGAGTGATATCACTGTTTTCGGTCTAAACGCTGTCGTAAATCTCTTAGACTCCATTCGTCCTACCATTGAACTAGAAGACTATACCAAACACGGCGTATTTGCGATGAAAATGCTGCGTTTTTTAAACTTGTTTATACCATTTTTTAACCGTGACAAACAAGGGCTTCGTCCTATCGTATTGACGGGCAGGCGGGCACACAGAGGGTCAGAATTAGTTATTATTCAGAATGAATAATAAACCAAACCAAAATAATTTGATGACATCCGCAGATTAAGGAATTCTAAATTCTTTCAGGGTATATTTGAACTGTTTCGAGCACCGATAGAGTAATGCCACGGGGAACTGAATATCAGCTGGTACCGGTAATGAACCAGTGAGGGCGCTTGGTGAAAGGGAGTGGCGGTGAGGGAATGAACGTAGAACTCGGATAAACCCTGGTGTAATTCCCAGATGCCTTACATGAGCGATAGCTGAAATATTGAGCGATGTTTGTTTGATTTTTACGATTTACTGAAATAAATGTTTAAAAACTACGTAAAAAGTAAAATGAAATGAAATGTTTTATTGTATAAATCCGAAGATATTACAAGAGTTGATGTAGTTTCAGTAGATAGGTATATGCATACAAACTTAATTCGAATGGTAGGATATATAAATACAATTGTACCCTATGTAAGTATTCTCAACAAGAAAAAAAAGTAAATTGTAACATCCAGATTAAAAAGAAAATTGCCGTTTTCGAGTCGTCAGAAAAGAAACCAATAATTGCTTTTTGCCTGATGACTGTATATAGAAAAGAATACAGCTTCTTCCAGTCGTGTTCCAGTTTCACGTCGAACCAGTATAGGGCCTGTCCATCGTTTCGGGATTTTTCGTTCTTTCTGCTTCAAAAACTGCACATTGCTGAAAGAAATGGCGAAAGCTGTCTGTTGCTCCTGGTATGTTGCAAATCTCGCATGGACGCTCGCTGTCAAAAGTAACACGTACCTTTCCGAAAGATAATGATGCCTTTTTTAAACCATAAAACGGTGATCCGGGCAATAATCCTTTTCATGGCTAGGGATGCCTTCGAGTGCAGGAGAGAGGACTCATCAAAGGTTAGGTGCTTGATACATTTCCTCTGCTTGAACGGGTTGAGCGGTTTTAGGATAACTGGCTGTCATGTATTCTTTGTATGACTTCATTTTCTCTGGCAACCGTACCAGCTTGGCTCCACAATACACGGTAGGCATCATGGGCGTAGCGTTAACACTCCATTCAACGTCGACCAGACATGGTAAATGGTCTGACAACGAATCAATATCGTCGACTTTCAAATCCAAAAACTCGTTTATGCATTCCAAATTTCCCCACACCCCATACAGCTTTTCCTGATTTGTGACATCAGAGTGAACGAGCCGTTCTGTTCCCCACAAGATCTGCCGTTCAAAGTGAACATGTTATTGTCTTCCATCAAACCAACCAATATTTTGCCCTCGCGGTTTACAGTTTTATCCTGGGCTCTTCGATACACGGTAAACCTACTCTCTAGAAATGTCTCCTCCAGACCCTGGTTTTCTTCCCCAATACGGGCATTTCAATCACCCCCAATAAGCAGTTTGACATCAGGGGCCTCTCTCTTAATCTTCCTTCTTGGTAATGCCACCAAGAACATTTGCTATATCGCTTGTCAAACCTTTGTTCAGGTAAACCACTCCCACAACCATTTTATGCAACTCCCCCACCTCTAAAAGGAACAACCAATAGCGGTTACAAAACATAATTGACGCTTTCAAAAAATTTTTACAGTAAACTAAAATACCTCCACTAGCCCTTCCTACCTATGAAAGGCGTTCTGCTTCCACACAAAAATATTTGTAATTCGCTAAATTCAATATTTTTTCCTCCTCCACTTCTAGCCATGTTTCAACAGTGCAAATTAAATCCACATCTTCTGAAGCAAAATAATTTCTATCGCTTATAAAATTGGAAAGGAAACCTTGGCAATTGAAAAACGCTGCAAATTATTACACAACGGTTTATTATTCGGATAATCAGCTTGACCTAGCATTAATGCTCCGAGACCCATCCTGTTCGATTCAGCATCGAAAAATATCATAATGAAACCCAAAAAAAGGCCGAAAAGAACTGAATCGTAATATTAAAATAAACAAAAAAAAAATGAAACGAACGAACTATTAATAAATAAACCAAAAATAAGCGAATAATGAAAAGTTCAATCGAAGATAACAGATATTTTGCTACCGTTGAGACGGAGAGAAAGAGTCATTCGTGGAGGTGAAGACGAGAACAAGGCAATCGGACGATAAAGAGACAAATCGTAGTGCCAAAGGTTATATACGAAACACGAGCGCTTCCTAGGGAAGACAAAAAAAAAACCCCGGCGCTAATTGGGCGAACGCTGTGAGTCGAGTGGAAAGGGGTGGCGGGCGGCGGTGTTGCCGGACCAGTGACGATCGCTTTTGATGGGCGGGAGCGAGGACTTCAAAGACGTAACGCGTTATACTGCGTTTCGTTAATTTTTAACCGTTTTTTGCCCATTACAACCACGGGCTTCGTCCGATCGGATTGCGGAGATGGCGGGCACAACTAGATACCAAATCGGATTTTTGGGCGAAAGAACGAATTTTTTAGACCACGTTAAAGGCACAAAACGGCCCGGACGGCGGACGGCGGACGGGGGACGGGGGACGGGGGACGGGGGACGGCGGACGGACATTGCAAATTTGGAATCTCCATGTCATGAAACGTAAAGTATCAAATTTTGAGGGGGGGTTGTAAAAAATTTTTCGTGACCGAAAACATAGGGTTATTATTCAGAATGAATAATAAACCAATATTATTCAGAATGAATAATAAACCAAAAGGAGGTCCTTAGGCGTTTTTAGACATTTGTTTGTTCGGGCGGTCCTTTTCGGCAGGAGATTGCGGCGGACGTTTCCCTCGACTTCCAACATCTATTCCTTGACTATTCTGCCTCCACCATGCCCTTCTCCGGTTCCGGATCTCAATGGGTAAATCCTCCTTCAGATGTATGTGTTTCGATTCCAGCGATGATCTAGTAGCGTAAAGTTCCTTCTTGAGTTTTAAGCTGTTCAACACGAGGCAAATTGGACGGGGGTTCTTTTGGTCAGCTTGCCACCTACGTGTCCTGTAAACATGCTCCACGTCGTCCGGGCCTAAGTTTATATTCATTACATTAGTAATGACATCCATTGTAGCCAACAGTTCATCTTGGACTCCATTTTCTCCTTCCGGCACCCCACACAACATCAGGTTACGTTTGCGGACTTGCCTTTCAAGCTGTACAACTCTTGACGCTTGGGAGTCTTAACTTCGTCTTGAGATCCTCCAAATCCTGGGATACCAATAGTACCAATCTTCTTATCCATATCTTCCAGTTTCGACAAAATGTGATCCAGTTGAAAACTACGTAAAAGGTGATCATTTGGGCGAATTTCTCTACCACGCGGAAACTTGAAAATTAGCCTTTGTCGGAATGCGGTGTGAAGATGGCAAAGAGGATGTCTTTTCTCATTCGCCAGAAGAAATCCGCGCATAACATGGCAGGCTGTATGCTACGATGTCAGAACAGAGGATTGGATTCTCAGACCTGTTCCCAACTTCCTCTGCCTCTCAAGTTGTACTTCTAGCTATTTCAAGCTACGCAGACTCGTTCCTCCTCGAGAAATTCGGCGATGCTCCTAGCAGTTTAATTATGTGGCGTACTAACCTAACTCCCTATTGGTTTTCTCGAACGACTCATCTTGTATTTGAAGTTGTCTGTCGATCGTATTTCTTGTGTTTCGAAGTACATTCTACCGTAACGTCTCAGTTTCCCAAGGTTTGCTTTTCATTGAGACGGCAAGATTTGTGTGGCGGATCTGACCAGCAACGCAGTTCGGTCCTGCGGAACACAGGAGTTTTGTCGGAGAGGATGTCGGTCTTCTATAGTATTCGGTTCGAGTTTTCTCAAGTCGTTCACAATGTTACTATGAAAGATTTAAAATTGCATCTTTTCAAAATTTCGTTTCCATTCTCCTTTTAGATTCCGCTACCTAAAGGGTAAGGAAAGTGTAGTGATCGGGTAAAAAACAATTTGAGTGTTCTTCAAATCTTTACGTTTTGAGGCATACTGAATCGGAAAACCCTTATTTCGAAGCGTGGTCCGTGTGTCTGTAGTTTGATTTGCGGGAGAACGGCTGAAACGATTGAGCTGGTTCTTTTGGTTTATTATTCATTCTGAATAATAACGCTTATGGTTTCGCAATTTTGGCAGTTTTATCGCAAATACGCAATGTTTGGCATCGTTTTCAAGTTACTTTTAGATCCTGGGTCGAATGAAATGAGTATCAGACATGTACAACTGCGTATAGCGTAATTACAGTTATTATAGTGAGCCAAAGTCTACTAATTGAAAGAACTCGCGGGCCAATACAGTGAAAATAATTGTTTCTTCACTTGTACTGCCTCCCGTCTCATTAAAACCACTCGCCATGTCGTGCCAATGGCTTACAGGCGCCTAAGAGTTTTGTTTCGTATGATTTACTGGTGGTTTTCGATGCTGAATCGAATAGGATGAGTGTGAGACTAGGTCAAGCTGTTCGAGAGAATAATAAACTGTTGTGTAATAATTTGCAAGGGATTTTGTTTTGTTCGTGATTTTTTCACGACGCGGAAATAAGGTTATGGTCGATTTCCGTCGATGGGGAAGGGGGGCCGGGGACGTAAATTTACCAAAATCAGGGGGTTTTCGCATTTTTCTCGAAAACGGCTTTAACAATTTTGATTAAACTTTAAAATTATATTTTGCCAAATGTTTCCTAACTTTTCTTCTGTATAAATATCTCCATTAAAATACGGTGAACCGCCTAAAAAGCAAAAATAGGTTTTTCACTCACTCACAGAATGTTTACAAATAGTTAATAACTATATATTGTTTTCAATCAATGTCCCTCTGACTGTCCATTGAACAGAGATAAAAATCAAAATGTGTCGAAAATAATGTGTTTTTAAACATATTCGTAATTTTCAGTGTAAGTACTTCATCGAATTTGATCAACCTTACATAGTGTCTTCTAACAACTTGTACCTACGTTTGTTCTCCGTGTTCTCCGTAAGTATTTCTGTGTCTATCTGTCGAACGGAGATATAAGCCATGATAGCTCGGAAAGAGAGAGATTTGTGAAATATCAATTTACCATTTTTTCAATTTTCTCAAAAACTGCTCTAACGATTTCAATCAAACTTACAGACTACTCACTATTAACTGGTACCTACATTTTTCTCATAAATGTTTTCGTAGAAATGGGTTGACCGAAGACGGCAGGACGTTGATTTTGCGAGGGTTGTGGATAAGTTGTGAGTTGCTACGCACCAGATAATATTTTTAATAAGAGTTTTTGGGGCTATATCTTTTTTGAAGTCGACTCCTACGTAAAATATTAAGATCAGGTCGATCACGAAAAACATACTTCCCACTAGCGTCTCCCTTCTTAGGGACAATCCAAATCGGGCCGTTTTAAGGGCTTTCACTGTGCCCTGTTCAAGTATTTCATTAATCGGCCTTTTTTCTGAATATTTCTGGAAATCGATAGTTTTATTTGTAAATAGCTCGATTATTTGTTGTCTCGATTTAGTGTTTCATATCGTTAGTTAAGGAGAGGGGTGATTTGTCTCGGTGGAAAATGTCGGAATGCTTCCTGACTAATTTTATGATTTCTCGTCACCTTTGCTTTGAAGTGTACGGCACCGAAATTGAAAAGCTCCTCCCACATCTGACAGTAGTCACCGTATTGGCACAGTGGTGTGGTAGGTAGATGCTTTGCTCTTCCTCTCTCATCTTACTGTCTCGCCTGTGTTCGTTTTCCATTTCCCTCTTGCATCGGACAAAAGCATCCTGTTGATTATTATACTAACCTGTTTGGTACTGTGGCGTCCTGGTGCTCTTCACAGTTCTAGGATGGAACAAAAACAATCGTCACTGCCTCCTGAATTGTCTCAGTGAGAGGTTTTTGTGGTTTTCCTCTCATTCGTCGCGCTGAGACGACCCTACGTCCTAATGATAAATCATCGTTAAAACGTTATTCTGCTATTTTTGACTAATAGTTGAACATATACATACTACAGAAGGCAATTAACTCGTACCTCTGCTCTTGTACTCACTATATTAATACATTCAGAGCGCAGGTGTACTAAAGATGTTTTTAGCATTGGGAAGTGCCAAGAATTTATAGTATGGTATTATTCTAATGTACTGGTTGGATGCCGTTTGGAACAGTGACCATCTAAACTGACTAACTCTCGATTTTCAAATGTGATCTTGCGACTGGCGTTGTACTGACGTTGTTATTTGTTGTGACTCAGACGGCGATAAGTAATACCGTGGCAAACATTTACTCGCCTGGAGATCTGCTGAGAGCCCTCTTTGACTCTGAGGAGGGGAGAGGCTCTGGACAAGGTGCGGCGCATGGGTCGGACGTGACCATGAAGACAGTGTACGGCAACTGGTCGTGCTCTTCGCGTAGTCACTGCAGCCGACGAGGTAATTGGCGAGAAGGAATCAAACAGCAACGGTCCTCACCTGACAACGTAGGACTGGAGCGATCGCCTTTCATTTTCTCGTCGAATCTCAATCAGGACTCAGAGCAACATAAAATCATACTTCACCCGAACGTTCCAATTTGCTGAACTCATAACTTTTACTTACTTTCTGATTTCATTTTAACACTCTCAGTCATATTTTCTCTATTTATCTGGATGTAACACGATGTGAACGTAGTGAACTGTAGATGCTTTACCTCAATGAGTTTCCATTTAGTTTACTGCCATCATTATAAAAACATCTTCATCTCATTGCGCCATCTTCAAATAGTACAGCGTTCTGTAGGAGAACGGGTCAAATTTCATTGCGAATCATCGATGTTTCAGGAAATGGTGCATCATGCAAGTAATTCGAGATTATAATCCACACTAGAAGGCGGGAAGTGTGGGAATAGTGAGATGCGCGCGTTAGAGACGAGAGTTATCGGTACACTCGCAGCCTTGATTGTGTCTCAGTTGGAAGGAATCGATGGAGAATCGCTTACCCTAGGTGATTTCTTATAATTCAATTTTCAATAATCCTATTCTGGGGCTAAAAAAAATTCAAACAAAAGGTGTTCACGGACGGAAAGATATTACAACTGACACTTAACTTCTCGTAATCACTGCCACCAATGTAATGGTCCGAAGTGGTCGGTGATGCGCGGTCGAAGTGAAAATAAAAGATAAAATTAGCGAAGGTAGGGACTACTCGAAGTTATCAGGCGCAACCTATGCAGTCCAACATATGCGCAATCCAATACATAGCTTGTCAATTCAGGCGTCCTTGTCATTTGCCAGGGACCTACCACACACTCGTGATGTTTTCATGACGTCAGGTCAGATTACTTCATAAGCTGTTTACGTCTGTAATCCAACTGAGAAAAAAGTTCGAGCAGGAAGATTTTGTCTTGGTCTGCTTCATCCTGAAACTGACTGTCATGATCCCAACTCTCCAGGTAGTAGATCCCGAAGTCACTGTAAGATATCTTGGTCTTACATGAGATCCTTATATCACATGGATCCAGCTCATAAGTGAAACTGTCACCGAAGTACGACGAAGATCGGCCAAATCAAGAGGTCTGCATCTACTTTTACAACCGATTCAATTGCTATACCTCTTCCCACCCCTGTGGTCGTACAGTTGCTCAATCTAGGCTATTTGACACCAAAGGCGTATCCACACCTCGCAAATTAAGCTGCCTTTCAGCGAATAGGGAACCTTTATTACTTGATAATGACACTCCGCAAAAACTTGAACTAAAATGAGATTATGTATTAATAAATAAATCAATTATCATATGGATGTTTCCGGGAAATACAAGTGTAGTCAGCGCATATCGAGCTGTAAAACTTGGTTGGTCATATTTATGGGGGGTGAGTAGTGAAAGGTGGTTTGTGGTGGAATATGTAGTTTCGCTTGGGCTGTTTCGCTGGTGACGCGGTGTTGAGCAATTACACGGCTGGTTAACCTAATGCCGATTGAGCTACCACTGGTGGGGGTTTCGAGATAAATTGAAACGGCCAAAAGGACCAGAAACTAGGATTTTTGTTTACCTTGCCGTAGGAGAGGGGTTGGGGAATGGTCAAATTGAGGTCAAATATACGGGACGAAGTTATCTCGTGGCAATGTGCGCGTGCGTGTGTGTCTGTGTGTATTAGAAGCGCTGGAAGTTGCGGGAAGCGGATATGACCGCAGCGGACAGATAATTGCGAAATGATTCAATCGCCCGTGAAAATGGGATGTTCTCCGCCGTCGTGGCATGGCGAGGTTCGGTTGAGGCGACGGAACCGAGACCCGCTGACTCGATACAATCAAAACCAGCCGACGGTGCAGATCTGTTTTGGGAGACCCGGAAATTCGACGGGAAATGCGGCGTCGTTCACCGGAGAGTCGATACGCGGAGTAACGGCCTTCGAAGCCCGCCAAGACCCGCGTACTCCCACAATACCCACTACATGCCTTCCACTGTACTATCCCACCTAATAATCGACGCGAACGTCATTGTGTGAAAGGAATTGGGAGAAAAAAAACGCTGCAAATTATTAATTACACAATGGTGTATAATTCTCTTGGACAGCTTGACGGAGTCTGACAGAGAACCATCTCATTCGATTCAGCGTCGAAAAATACCTTGAAAACGATACCAAACACGGCGTATTTGCGATAAAACGGCCAAAATTGCGCTTTGGTTAATTTTATTAACGGGTTTGTTGCCCGTAACAACCATTGGCTTCGTTCGATCGGATTGCCAAGCAGGCTGGCACAACTAGATACCAAATGGGATTTTTGTGCGAAAGAACGAGTTTTTTAGACGGCGGGTGGACAATGCGGAATCCCGATGCCTTGAAAGTATACAATTTTAAAAGGGGGCGAGTTGTAAAACATTTTTGCTAACCGAAACCATAGGGTTATTTATTCAGAATGAATAATACTTTGATTTACAATACACAAGCAAAATTATTCTTAAACGTGAAAAGCTGAAAATGTGTGTTGTACATAATAATCAACCATTCGTAGTATAAGTTATGCGTCAAAATAGTGCTCCTTCATTAGGAGAACGAGGTAACCTGATTAAATTGCGTTAATTGCCAACAGAATTTTATATTTATATGAATTTTAATTTAATTCTATTTTTCTATCAAAAGGCCCACAGACCGGAGACTAAAGTGCACAATAAGCATCAATTGATGCAGGGCTAGCTAAATATCTGTCCTCGTAAACGCCTTGAATTCAATGAATATCAGTTAGAACGATTAGGAAGTTTTAAGCGTATAGTTATAACCTGTGCACAAGTTAGGGGTTTGTATCGTGTAACTAATAAGCAATTGTTAACGGGTTTAATATGGAAATCTCAGAGAATGTAGGCTAGCATCGAAGTTATTTAAAGTTGTTTATAAAAAATAGATAAGAAGATTTTGCATCATTAGATAGCTCGTTATCTGCGAGAGCGTTTATAAATTGCGAGGGGGGGGGGGGACCAATCGAGGGAATTTTGGTCCTAGGGGGGCTAAGTATGATCTGTTGTTCTGTTGTTCCTTGGATCTGCTCAATCTGTATGTGCAGGCGAACTGACCCGAATAGAGAACGTTTTCAATTTTGCGTAAGGAAAGTATTGTAATCGTGTCAAAAAAAAGTAGTGTTTTCTTCTGATTTATACGTTTTGAGGGCTACTGAATCAAAAAACCTTATTTCGGCACGTTGTTCGTGTGTGTGATTGATGCTGTGGTGGGTAAACTGCCTCAGGAGGAAGTCGATTTGATCCAGCCCCAGGCGGATGGTGTGTGGAAGACCCTTCGAAGATGATGTCCTCCTTAGATAAGTTTGTAAGGCACTTAGGCATGTGTGAGTTGGGAGTGAATCCTGAGAAGTTAGTTTTCCCACATCGCGTCTTGTGTGCTTACATTCACGCTCTGGTTCGATGTGGGGGACTCGGGTATTCTATCTCTCTGTACCACTATTCCTTTCATACGCTTGCAGGCATCTGGCAGGGATGTCGCAAGCGATGTATCTGGCCTTGAATTCGTTCACCATATCAGCGGTGGTGTGTCATGGCACTCCATCCACCCCTAAGCCCAGTAAGCCTTCAGCGTTTGCGCTGTTCAGCATGGTTCAGTTGCCAGCGGGGAACTCAGGCAATATCCTAATCCCCCTTACTGTTCAGCATGCAGGTGTGGGCATCACATGGCATCCATGGAAGGAATTTCGGGCTCTTTCACGCTGTTCACGTGGCATCACTGCCTACAGCCCCTTTGTCTGGCAGTGGTTGTTGAAGCAAACTAACGGTCAATCAAAAGAGAGTATTCGCCCAATCCCAGAGCGCTGCACTCCTGTGGATCATCTAGGCCAAAACTAAGACTGTATCAACAGAAGCGCTCCAGGTGATCACTGGTCAGTTACTGGTTGACTAGGCCTTTGAGTGTATGGTTGACAAGTGGAGAGTGAAACGGGAGCTTCCCCCGCTTTGGGCTGAATTCCGTACGGATCTCACCACAGAACAGCAACTTGCAGCTACTGTTAGAGAAATGGCAAGTGAGATGGGAGTCTTCGTTCTCCCCCAACATCTGTGAACGCCTTGGAAGAAAATGGGTTGAACCAGACTACTGGACGAGCCAGTTCCACATCGGACATGGCGACTTCAATGTGCGGCCACTTCTTTTCTCTCAAAGACTCCATCATGCACGTCTTGCGCCTCCAGTGCGGAGGAAACAGGAAACCACGTGCTGCTCCACTGTAGTTTCTGCAACAGTGAACGACAGTTGTTGAGAGGGCAGACGAACTTGGTAGCTATTGTGGCTCACCATTACAAGAAACTTAACAAGCTCCATTAGTCATGTGCTCTTGTCAGTTGTTGTTACAACAAATGTTTGGGCGTCTTTATCGATTGAAGCATTCCTGTTCATGATATAAACGGTTGTAACATTAAAGTGGATCGAATAATTTATAACTTATAATTCACGGTCACCACAATAGCATTGACTGCTACAAAGCAAGCCTATAACCGTTTCACAAGTTTGTGAAGAAAGTGATGGCTGAGAAACGTGGACCTTGAAACTTGCCACCCAAGTAAATAGATCGAGTGGGAACCCAGATTAAGAACTCTGAGATGGTACAGGATTCCTCAGGTGGTCACTTTCGTGTGGTAACACACTAGCAACAGTTCTCTTTACCGGGAGACTGTCTTACGACCAAATACCTGCCGTACCTCTGCAGGTCTGAGTTTGGTGGGGCCTGCAGGGACCCGCCTCTTGCATATTTGCGAAACCGTAGGTGCACTGCCACCTTTGGTCTCGACCAGTCTGCGGTAATCCGGGATGCAGGTAGGATGCTGCGCTAAAATGGCAAGTCATGAGGCGCAAATATGACGGGACAGTTCTTCTCCCATAGTGGTGTCGTAAGTTCACAGAGTTAAGTCAGGTAACATCAAGGTTGCAGCATTCATTGACTGTGTCTTGTTTTGGCCTCTGGTGCAAGAAAATGCTGAGGAGATGCGTCGGCTATGTGTGTCAGCAGGCGTTCTCCGTGGTATCACCATCCTTGTGTCGCTCGTGTCGTAACTGAACTGGTAGTCGTTCTATCGTGGACCATCCTCTTATCCTTCATTCCTTCTCCCTCCCAACCTTTCTATTCCCAGAGCCAGCGTCGGTTAGTTAGTTTTAACAAAAAAAAAACTGTGTGTGTGTGTGTGTGTGGCTGTAGTTCAATTTCCGCAAGAGCCGCTGAACCGATTGCGCTGGTTCTTAATGTGTTTCGTTCGTTATTTGTTGACAACGAGAAAATGAGGTGACAAGCGATTTCTAAAGGTGGGTGAAGAACCAAAATGTACCAAAATCTAGGGGTTTTCGCATTTTCTCAAACGGCTCTAGCGCACTTACAAATTTTCTTCTACCAGTCAGTACCCTACCAGTTTTTCTACAGACATCTCCATGAAACAACGTTTGTGAACGGAGACATAGCAAAAATAGTTTTTTTCTTCATTTTTTGGGGGTAAACGGCTTCCAACAATAAAATTCACTGGATTTCTTCAAATAATTATTACCTATGTATTGTTATTGTTCCTTTGGCAGTCCTTCGAACAGAGATAAAAACCAAAATGTGTCGAAAATTGTGCTTTTTTTTACATTTTCATGATTTCCGGAGTAACTGCTTCACTGGATTTGATCTATCTTGAGTAACTTATACCCATATTTTGATCTCAGCAACTATTTCTGTATTTATTCGTGTGCGGAGACATAAACCATGACAGCCCGGAACAAGAGTTATTTAATTTGATTGAACGGAATATTAATTTATTGTTTTTCCCATTTTCTAAAAACGGCTATATTGATTTCAAACTCACGGGTACTCTTGACTAAACTCGTACCTACATATTGTTTTCCACTAAATGTTTTAGTAGAAATGCGTTGAACGATACGACGTCCATATATACAGCAGGTCGATGAATTTACGAGGTTTGTGGAAAGTAGTGTGTTGATGTACGCCAAATATTGTTAGTACACATGAATATTTCTGTTTTAGTCGGTTTTATCCCAGCTAACGTTTATCCCCATTCTCCATTGGACGGAAGGATTTCAGCGTACGCCGTTTCAATGGCTAGTACTTGAAATATATTCGTGGTTTTCCGTTTCAAATTTACAAAAATTATTGAGGAAAATTCAATGTTTCATGTGCTAGTTGAGCTAATCAATTTGGTTTGCGCTTATTGAGACGCAGTGTTTATCCCTGTGCCCGAGAAGTAATTAATGTGAACGAGACGCGAGAAAGTTGAGTGATGCGTGTTATCTTCTTTTATTCGTCATGTTTGTGCATGTTCGTTTCCTTTCTTAATAATGGTAGTTTGTTGTTTACGTACTCATCATGAAACGTGTACGTTTACGTCTAAAGTCAATTATCCCCTTTATTATGGGATCGGTGATGTCTTTCTGACAATTTTGTTTGTTGCAGAAGAGGAATGGAGCGGCGATGGCGGCAAAAGCGGGAGAACGAATTCCAGTTCCGAACAACCAGGTAGGACTTCGTTGTAGTAGTCGTAGGTTTTAAATATGTTCCATGCAGTTTGGATTGGTGCAAGGTCGTGCTTACTGAATGTGAGGGCGAATGCACGATGAATTTGAAATACCCCCTTTTTTTGTTGCCAATTGTGTCGACCTGTTGAGTAAACTTCATTAACGATCACTACATCCTAACGGGACTGAAGGAGGGATATTGTCCTTAGAGCTGTAGGGCACCAGAAACCATTACTTCAAACCAATCAGTGCCCCACCTCGACGTACGGTCTTTGGTTTTGAAATCGGCTGGTTTAAAAGGATTTAAGACAGTTACAATTCTCCAAGGTCAACGTCAAGGATCAAGGTGTACGTATCCAAAACCATTTCGTCGGTATATGAAATTTGTCCGTGGTGTCTGGCTGTTCGCTTGTTTTGATTAGCCGATGCATATTGCACCTATTTAGCAATGAATGGCCACCAGAATCAGTGATGCGATAAGCAGAGGGTTAGTGTTCTTCCTGGGCGGGTCAGAGTGTGAATGGAACCAAAAGCCTGACTAATTTTTAGGACGCTGTGGGCCTTAATAATTTTTTTTTTTAACCCGAGGGTGTGTGGGACAAGTCCCTTTGTCACTGCGGCCGCATATGGGCCTATCGTGACGCTGGCCCTTTCTTAGTAGAAGGCGTCGTACATACCCGCCCCCCTTAGGAAGCCGCCGCCCCTCATCAGGCATACTGTCGCACCAACCTAATTGAGATGTTAGTTCCTACAGCTCAACATGGGGAAGCTAGGTGAAACCGTCGAAAGGATTCGTGGCCTATTTTTTGCCTCTGTTGACTTATTTCTGTAGCTTTGACTATCTTAAGCTTGAGGTTAGAACTGAGCACTCAGTGAGTGTTCCGGGTTTCTCTTACTTCCCATAAGCTGTGCTTAAAAGGAAAGTTGTTGATCGCCCCCCTCTTTGTTGCCAGCTTTCCCTTTGAAGTAAATAATCAAAAGGGAAATATCTCGTTGGGCAGGAATGGATTGGGGGGGGGGGGGAGAGAAAATGGACGAAAAGTCGTTGAATGAAGAACAACTTTCCTTTCTAAATGTTAATATTTGAGGGGTGGGGGCAAACAACCCGAGTTTCGCTGAGAGAAGCAACACCAACACCTGCCACCGCCACTCACCCCAACCAGCTACCAGACCACCGCCTTTCGGTCTTTCAAAGCCGCCAATACCTTCTCAATCCGTACCGCAGCTCTCAACTCCGATCCCTCACCCTCTCCACTACCACTGTCATACCTCTAGACCCGACGTTCATTTTGTCCAACAGCTGACATCGGGAGGAAAGGAAGATTCAGAAAACTTGTAAGGTTGACGGTGAAACGGTACCGCTATTGTAGAGTGTGCATTGTGAGTACAATTGCTGGGTGTCCTCAATAACTTTTAACTGCCGGATGACTAAAAATAATTCACCCTGCCCCCGAGAGCCCTCGAAGACGTGAAGCACGGTAGTTGATGTCACAGCAGAGGTCGGTTGTGATAGGTTTTTGTGCAGGCTAAGAAGTGAAGAGTTGCATAACCAGACACTGTGGTGTTTAGAGCTGTGGATATCCTGGAGCTACATCTGTACTGACTGAAACCCGCTATTGTCCTGCCTGTATTGAATTGAGAACGACGACCTTCTATTTACTGTGTTCTGGGTAGAGACAGCATATTGGCATGTTGCGCTAGAATGGAAAGTCTAGAGAGCAGTGGGGTTGTCCCCTAATGGTTTCGCATTGGTGAGGTTTTATCAAGAATCGACTCTCAAGGCACTTGCCTTCTGTCAAGGAGGCAAACTCTCCCTTCCCCCCTTCACAACTCCCTTCATTCATGTCTCCTGTCTCTTGAAGACGTTGACTGACATGATAAAGTTTTTCCATCTCCGCTTCAAACTCTCGGAGGAACGTCAGCTGAGCCCTGCGGCCGGATATTATCGTCAAAACCGTTGTTGCAAGTTTTGAGAGCCCTTCGAAAATTTATGGGCGTTCCAGGCAAGTAATTTGTTATGTAAACTCGTCTTGCGGGGAGGGGGGAGGGGATTTTACTGCTTAAGTGTTCTGCAACAGTTCAAAGGCTGATATAGGGGTTTATGAAGCAGGAGTGAGAGATACTGTGCAGTTTATACTGCTGCAAACGAAGAATTTTGCTTCTGTTAAGATCAAGTGTCAAGCGAGGGCTCAATTCATGATTTTGAGTCAAAACCTTAAATACCACAGGAGTCTTGTCTTGTACTAACTTACGAAGTTTATTGAAACGTATCGTAGGTCTCAATGGCTACAAACTCAGTATCAAAGTTTTCACCAGGCTTGATAATGATTAGCTCACTTCATCTGGGTGAAGGAGTATTCAAACTCTATGCCAGTAGTACCAATCGTCCCATCAGTAATTTTGGCCACAAATACAGCGATACTATTTTTGAAAATCTGAAAGCTTCACGAGCATTGATTGATATCTTTTCTGGGTGATCCATGTCGCAGAAGGCGAACTATAGAAGTGAGAAATAATCCTGTGTGACCTTTACTCGACCTCATGGATCCCCGTATTCTAGATTGCGGTCGGGGATCCAGAGTCCGCAAGTTCTCTCATATGCGCGCCAACCAGACGTAACATGGCAGATTAACTATGAACGAACGGCGAACGTCAACCCGATGCAACGCCTGCTTCAACGTTGCCCCCAAATTCAAGTAGAACGAAGAATAGGTAATATTCAGGGGTTAACTGCTAACCTCGAGGTGAGGCCAGCTCTGGTTTATTTAATTTTCAGGCCTCGGGCTTGCCCGCCCGCCTTACCTCGTTGACAGCCTTCGTCGCCCCTTTCAAGTCACTGACGCTGAGGGTTAATTGATTGGGCGGAGGGGTTTCGATTTATTTTCTTAAGAGTTTGGAATATTCGAACGCCTCCCTGGTTTTTAAGCCTTTTTCCGCGTTTGAACTGATGGTGGAAGGTTTGGTGGGGTGGGGGTGGGGCTTTAAATATTCTGCTGTGGACGTTCTCTAGCTGAAGTTGTGAATGCTCTCTTGCTCCTTCAGGGCTGGGCTAATGGACAGGTAGAAGGTTACGCTACCTGCCTTCCAGAACTCGTGTACTTAGGCTCAGTATAGAATCTCCTTTATTCATTACTCTTCTGGCGTTTCTACACGTGTTGGACTCCATTGAACCTCATTTGTGAGAGATGAGGCGCCATTGCTATGAACTCAAGATGCCAATATAGACACCTCAATGTGCGAGCAGTTCTCTTTTTTAGTCTTCCTGTTAGTCATGAAGCTCCGCCACATACACCAAGGTGCTTTCATGGTGGAGTCTTACTTTCAAGGCTTGAGCACTCAAACGTTAACTTAGCGTAGTCAGTGCCTAACCTGACAGAACATGACGCTAATCAGTATGACCCTCGAGGACCCGGCAACAGTGATCAATGAAGCAGTTCCCCCCCCCCCCTTTGAAACAGTGGATGCTGGTGATACCCCAGTTTGCAGCCACAAATGGGCTTATTGTAAGGGCGTCCATGATCCTCAGATCATGGCCCCCCTGCACCACCCCTGGCCCCATGGCACTTTTCTCACTTGGTCTTCTAGGACTTCTCACAAAGCGAAGGATATCCACAAGTTCTGCATTCGCAATCTCTTCTGACTGAAGAAAGGACCTCTCAAACACACAACGGTGCGATGTCTTTAGTCCATCGCATACTCTACCATCGCATCGCTCTGCTGTCTCTAGCCCTACCTCGCAGAACCTGCATACCTGCACATCGCACTTGCCAATATTGCAAGATGGTACCTCAGCGGACAGTGACCTGTGAACAGGCCACATATGATCCTCAGATCATGGCCCCACGGCACTTTTCTCACTTGGTGTGACATCACCTATGCGCCACCACCACCCCTGCGCAAAGTGAAGGATATCTGCAAGTTCTGCATTCGCAATCTCTTCTGGCTGAAGAAAGGGCCTCTCAAACGACAACGGTGCTATGTCTTTAGTCCATCGCATACTCTACCATTGCATCGGTCTGCTGTCTCTAGCCCTACCTCGCAGAACCTGCATACCTGCACCTCGCACTTGCCAATATTGCAAGGTGGTACCTCAACGGACAGTGACCTGTGAACAGGCCATATATGATCCTCAGATCATGGCCCCACGGCCCTTTTCTCACTTGGTGTGACATCACCTATGCGCCACCACCACCCCTGCGCAAAGTGAAGGATATCTGCAAGTTCTGCATTCGCAATCTCTTCTGGCTGAAGAAAGGGCCTCTCAAACGACAACGGTGCTATGTCTTTAGTCCATCGCATACTCTACCATCGCATCGCTCTGCTGTCTCTAGCCCTACCTCGCAGAACCTGCATACCTGCACCTCGCACTTGCCAATATTGCAAGGTGGTACCTCAGCGGACCTGTGAACAGGCCACATATGATTCTCATATCCTTCTTTCACAATGCAAGCACCGGATGAAGAGTTTTGACTGTCTAAGGCCAGGCAGCCCTGCACGTAATCTCCCATTTGCCCACCTCTCTATGTAGGTGGCTCCTGGTAGTCCCAACAAAGGGCTCCGAGCTGATAGGGATCTGCGCCGATTCCTTCTTAGCCAACCTATCAGCCCATTCATATCCCTCTATATCCTGATGCCCTGGCACCCAACACAGTGTTACATAGTTGTCCTCCGCCAGGCCCTTCAGTCCAGTCAGACGCTCCCACACCTGCCACGATGTAAGACAGTATGAGGCTAAGGCCTTGAGAGTGGCCTGACTGTCCACCATGATGTAGATTCTCTGCCCCTTCAGTCCCCTCTGCAGCAGCCGCTACACACAGACCGTCACTGCAGCCACCTCTGCCTGGAACATCGTGGCCAGCGACCCCAAATGGAGCAGTTACTGGGAGACTTCTCGTATGTGACTAAACAATGGGTTGTGTAGCCTTCTTCTTTCCCTAGTTGAAGGAGGATTGCTCCCAAACGCATCATTGGACTCAATTCTGATTAGGTGCGTAGCATCATTCCTGCAACACCCAAGCTCTGAAGTGGATTTCAATTACAGTTATTTAGATCAGATTGATTAGTTAACAATATCCTGACAGCTTCAGAACGCGGTGCTCGTCTGTATCTCGCCCGCTTTTGTTCTGGAGCTCTTAAACTGGCCCACGTTACGGTTCAGAGAAAATTAGTCAATTACATAAAATATTTCGAGCCACTGGCAGTATGGCCTCTCCTCAAATTCGGGTTTCTGTCCTCTCGAGCCAGAGCCCTGCCCCTCCTGTGTGCGCTGCTCCTTATGCCTGTTGCCAAATCCAGCCTGGTTTAATGTAAAAATACAGCTTCTCGCTCTCACTCATCTCATTCTTCAACTTATTCTTTCTCCATACTGAACTTCACAACTCTCCCTTTCTTACATCCTACAGTATGGGATTTACTGTGCTGGAACTACTGGAGAAACACTGGGAAACGTTAGTCAGCGAAACAGCCGTAATTTGAATTCCGCAATTCCGTAGGCCGCTAGTAATTAACTACTCTTAATAAACTCCCATCGCGTAGGTATTTTATTCAATTGCCTCCATGATAATCATCATACAAGCAGGATTTATGAGAAACGATTTAAAATTGTGTTTGTTGTTTCCAATTATTGACACAAAACCGGCCTCGCTTGGTCATAAACTTATTTTATGATGTGCAGGCTGAATGTCAAAGTCGAAATGGTTTAGTTCAGCCATTATCTTTTAGTCGTGTTCAGACATACTCGTCAATGTGTATTTTCGCACACACAACACATTAGATACATGGAGTCTTAAGAAAAGTTTTAAAAAACGGCGTTACTTTCCCTCTTACTTTGTAGGTTTAAGAACATTAAACTTATCAGCTCATTTGTGTAACAATCATCGATATGCAATTCAACCCCTTTCTGAAGTACAAATCCGATTGTTCTACATATTTAACAGTAGAAGTTTCATCTTCTAGTGTGTTGCGACTCAATTAGTAAGTGGTATTGAATATTCCTTCAGTTGCAAATATCCAAGTTTGCTCGTTCTTGCTGTTCAAAAGGGCTAATATCGAGTACAGTACGCGAGTAAAGTTGTGCGATTACCAGTGACCGTGTCGTTGAGCGCGGGGGGCGGCCCGCGTGAGTGCTACGGCTGCTGCAGAGGCCGCACTCGTGATATTTTAGCGTAACGCGTGGGGCGACGGAGGCGGGAGTCATAGAAAGTTAAGCCTCACCGTGCCGTGACCATCGGGTGGAGTGGCGGAGGGAGCTCTCCGCTAAATAAACAAACTCCTCACCCCACCTCTACTTCACCGCCCTTCCGCTAACCACCGCCTTCTTGATCGATAAACTCGCCGGTCGAGTTCCTAGTTTTACCGCTACGCAGCGTCTCCTGTTCCGTTTGTCCTTCGGGATAGAAGCTGTAGCTCCCCACTCGTCCCACCGTTCCATTCCCCTCGCCGATTGGCTTCTACCACCTACGCCTCTACCCACCCTTCACCAAGTCACCATATCCTCGCTTCCCGCCTCATTCGTGTCTCGCCCTTTTAGCCCAGTTTTTACGAGTCCCTCCCCCCACCCCCTCCATCCGTACCTTTCCATTTCCTCGTCCTACGACAGACTTAACGCTCTCCAGATATTAAAACTCCAGGATTAGTCCAGTCCCCGGATTAATCTGTCTCCTCTCGCTTGGGATTAGTCTGCTTTTCTTCTCAATTGCTGTTGTCGGTGATCGCTCGGGCTCAATTTGTCTCAGAGTCGTTTAACGCGTTTGACTCACTTTCGCTCTAACAGGTGTAGTAACTGTGCGAAACTGTGGTATTGGTATTCACACGTTAGCATCATATCAATGATGTTGGAGACTCATTTTTGCTTTCTACAGCCCGACAGCAGGAAAGAAAGCCATGTAGTCCGCCAAAAATATGTTATCGTTTACTTCGAGCCTTACGTTTTAAAGCCTTCTGGGTGAAAAGAGAGAGCTGAAAAAATTACTACATTCATCCTACAGATCGACATGGGGCGTCAAAATAAGGTTATGAGTGCTCGTACGCGTTACTGTGATCCAAACATTACCAAAGCGTGCCACACAGTAGCCCCTGCGCATAGGTCTACTGTCTGGTTTGGTCTAGGGGACTGACTGTTCGATGCTCTCTACCTCTAATCTGTTTTTGTACCTTGAGCGCCTGCTTGCCATGTTGACATCTTGGATTAGTTCCGGTGATATGACATGACAAAACCATTTATCCCATTATGCCAGTGTGCCAACTTCTCTTTTAGGTAGGCTTCAGAGGGCATTTATGGAAGATATTATCTCTCATTCACGCCGTTCGTGTGGTTTCAATGCTAACTGGACTCAGGTGTACGAATTTCAGGATCGTAGCATTGTGGGTGCTCGTCATCATGCCTGAGGTAACCAGTCGCTGTATCATGTGTTGGATCATGGATGAGTGTGCCTGCACACTCACGGTGGCTGATTCAAGCCCTATGTAACATTGCAAGCTGGCCTAAGCTGAACTCCTCGAATGAAAAATGTGCAACGGAAATACTGGTACGTTTCTCAGGCCCGACCTGAAGTTACAATAACAATCAGGCACACATTGGTACTGTGCTGGAAGGGGCCACTTCGATATCCACGGCCTGATTATGGTTGGGCACACTGTGAAGTCATAATCCCTTTAAAAGTAAACATTTCTTCAAGGCAAGAACGGGGTCTGCCATCCCTTGTTTAGTTCATTTTGTGCTTGTGGGAGTAGTTTCGTGAAAGGTTGTAGTGTAACGAATTTCCAAAGAACGCTGCTTGTAGTCAGAATATTCAGAGGAGATTCATCAGTGAGCAACTAAGACCCAATAGTCATGACAGTTAGCTTCTCGCTGCTCGCTTTAGTTATAAAGCCCGCGCTTGTTCGGCGTCTCAAGTAGCCGGCTCCGGCGCCCCCTCGTCAATCGCACGCACCGAAACCCCAACGAAACCTCCGCCGTTTGACTTATTGATTTTTAAACGTCTGTTTAGTCTCCGACGTTTTCTCTTCCGCTCCTTCCACCACCATTTTTTTACTATCTTCATTTCTCGTTTACTCGGTAGTTCTTGCGCTCGTTTAGTGTCGGGAGGTGATGAAAAGAAACGTGATGAACAGCTGAGACGCCAGGTTGTGGAGAAATGAAAGGTGAGTGGCCTTGGGATGTGGGGGCGATGATGGTGGGGGTAGGGGCTGCCAGGTGATGTCTGTTGCTCTGTGCCCCGTTCCAGTGTATTGTTTACCTTTTCGTTCTGTCGTTGTTCCCAGGAATCCATTTTCACACTTTGTCGTAATGTGACCATTTGGTTGTTTTGAAACTAGATTCGTCAATAAATAAACGTGATTCGCGTCAAGACTATCACCTGAATCCGAATGGTGATTGATAAGAACATGATATCACATCACATTCATCAACTCTTCCGCAGGCCAATACTGTTACGTACTTACTCTCCGTGTTCATTATGCCCTATACTCGTATTTTAGGCATAGTTTGGTTGTGTAGCTTTTTGTCAGCCTCCCAACACGTGTCAGATGTGAGAAGTTGTTGATGATAGTGTTGAACAAGCCATTTTTGTTACCTTACATTGGTCGTTCAAATTAATTAGTGAGTTTATGTGGGTTGTCACCTGCTTTGACAACCTTTGGTGGGCTAAAGCTACAGGGAGCTAGATGTCCAGGGAATTCCCTGCAACATGTACTTACTACTCAGATGTTTCTTGACTGATAGGACTGCCACAAACACACGACAGTGTCATGGAGACAAGATTGTCGAGCGAGTGCCTTCAATCAGCCCTTGGACGGAAAAATTCGAAGTTCTTCTTCGAGAGTCGACTCAGTGGCCTCACACAGCCAGATAGTGCACGATATCTCTACGAGGACCATGATTCGATGATGATCCACGCATAGTCCGGCCTCAAAATCGAGCGCAGAACCCATTACGGTTGTGTGAGGAGGAAGCAACGCATCCACTTATATGACTAATCGAGTAACCCGCCGTCAATTCGTTTTTGCAGTGACGAAATTCTAGAAAACCTGGCCAAGGGGAAATATACAATTCTGGGAACTATAAGACAAAAAGAAATGATGATTTGAATGTAAAGAATTTAAATAAACCAAAGCTATGAAATGAGTGAATGTGAGAATTGATTGTGCCTTTCAATGTTGGAGAAGGCGAGCTAAATGATTCCCTCCGACTGGCCTTCGGATCCCTCATGTGATTTGATTGAAGCTGCCCAGCGAACTGGGGATGGATGAAGAAGATCTATATGTATTCATTATTCTGACACATAACAAGAATTGATTCCACTATCAGGTTTGTTTGCAAAAATTGTGAGCTTCCTTGGATGAAATACAACTCTCAGCTACGTTTGTATTGCGCTCTGCAGATCCGTACGTAGTGTCCCAATTTTTCTGCTGCCTCATCATCTAATCTCAGGATTGTCTTGGTCTCCAGACTGATTTCAGACACTCGTCTGGCTTCACGTCTAAAACACGAGTATCGTCGCATAGTGCTCCTGTGATAGTATAACAGCATCCATAAACATGTTTCATTCCATCCATATTCGGCTTCCTTGTATCCAATGTCAGACGTTTCTACGAGAAGTTGGAGAAATGGTTCGTTGTTCAAATTTGACGTCTCAACTAGCATTTGGCATTCCACAGCATCCCGAACTAGTTGGTTCCGCGCTTGCTATCAGTTCCAAGCAGAGAGACTAGCTTTCACTATTTTATGAGACTTCGATGTTAATGCAGATCGCCCTCAAGATGCAGAAATTAAAAATATCGAAATTAACATAAAAAATCTTCGATTTTTTGTGGACTGCCATATAGTTTTAAGGTCAGTTGCAGGTCATTAAGATGGTGGTCTCTGAAGGAAGGGAGGGCTCTGGTCAGCTACCTCTCCCCATCCGCAAGTGAATTTCTCCGACTTTTGTTATTTCTCCTAAAACCCTCACCACCTCTATCCCTCTCCTCACTCCCTTACGATCCTCACTTCAGACGACAAAACGCGACCAGCCTCATTCCGCAACTTCTTTTCGTCCTGCCGCTCTCCCCCGCTTTTATTTGACACCCTTTTCAAAATGAGCTGCTTTTATTTATTCCTCTCGCAACCCCGAAGTCGTTTCGGGATCCATTCAGTCGGTGCCCAATGCTTTCTTCCTCCGATTCAATAGGTTTCGACGAAGTTTGGAGCCTCGCATGAGGAGGCGGGTTTCTCAGATAGAGAAAGGTTAAGGGATGAGTTTTCATTCACTGTCACTGCTATTCATCTGCTCGCTCGTTCTTCGTCGTTCAAGTGTGTGGGTGAGCGAATGACGCGGTGGGGACGAAATAAGGGTGGTAGTAATTATGAAACATATTTTACGATGACAGACACGCATAATCGTGACACCGTTCCGGATGCGTTCAACGACGACCGACCTCTTTAAGGTGCAGATGAATGTTCTGTGACTGCCTGATCTATCGACTGATTCCGGGTGTGACTAGGCTGCACCATGAACTACGCCAGGGAGCAAGTGTGATACGAAAACTGTGATTCTCTCTGTGCCATTAGCTCAACGGATTAGCCCTTCTGATTGGGCATCCAAAGTTAAGAAATGGAAATCAATTGTGTATTTAATTGTTACAAATAAATTGTGCATGTACGAAGTTGCTAAAGTAATATATTTTTTGAAACTGTGCATTAGCGAAGGTTTGATCTCTCTCTCTCTCTCTCTCTCTCTCTCTCTCTCTCTCTCTCTCTCTCTCTCTCTCTCTCTCTCTCTCTCTCTCTCTCTCTCTCTCTCTCTCTCTCTCTCTCTCTCTCTCTCTCTCTCTCTCTCTCTCTCTCTCTCTCTCTCTCTCTCTCTCTCTCTCTCTCTCTCTCTCTCTCTCTCTCTTTCCAGATCCTTCAGAGGGTGTCTCTGGCCTAATTCAAATCCCTCGCCATCTTCAATAAATCATTCACTGCCACAGCTGGAAATCAATTGTGTATTTAATTGTTACAAATAAATTGTGCATGTACAGAAGTTGCTAAAGTAATATATTTTTTGAAACTGTGCATTAGCAGAAGGTTTGATCTCTCTCTCTCTCTCTCTCTCTCTCTCTCTCTCTCTCTCTCTCTCTCTCTCTCTCTCTCTCTCTTTCCAGATCCTTCAGGGTGTCTCTGGCCTAATTCAAATCCCTCGCCATCAGACCACCATCTTCAATAAATCATTCACTGCCACAGCTGTTCGAATTTATAATGAAAACCCAGCCCTATTTGACACCTCCGTGAGCGTTGCGTCTTTCAAGAGTATTTACAAGAACGCGCTTCTAGAGGAACGCGAAGAGTAGGAAAGGACGAAATAGCACTCAGAAGTCGTGGAAGTGACAAGAAGAAGAAGAAAGACAGAAGAGAGAAAGAAAGGACAATCCAGAAGTGATTTATTTATGTTTATATTTTTTTCTTGTTTTTACTCTGTACACCGCACAAGACCAACCGATTGTAACCAATACTGTTTGCCAGGGATGATGTAAGAGAGGGCCTTATGGCCCTAATCCTCCCTGGTTGGTTAAATAGACTGCTTAATCAATCAATCTCTCTCTCTCTCTCTCTCTCTCTCTCACTCTCTCTCTCTCTCTCTCTCTCTCTCTCTCTCTCTTTTTTTCGAATCCTTCGAGGTGTCTCTCCTCTCCGCCTTCTTCATGGTGTTTATCGCTTGGCATGGTCATCAACTCTTTCAAGTGCAAGGCCATGATAATGGAGTACTCGGGGTTGAATATTGACGAGTTCCTGCGGATAAGAGTGGGCGGTATGGCGCTCCGCTATGAGGCATTATTGAAGAATCTGGGTGTGTTAATGGAGTCTTAGCTCATGTACAGTCTCTAAGAGGTACCAGGCATCGGGCTTTCCATTTAGTTCAAAGCTTCAGCTTATCCAGTCCATGTTTATGCACAATTTCACATGCAGTCTGGGCGCCCTTAGTGTCATGATCGGTGAGCAAATTAAAATGCTCCTGAGAGCCAAGAATACTGTGAGCGAGTAAGAGACCTGGGTGCCGAATGTGATCATGCACTGGAATGCACGTTGGAATGCCTAAGGAGAGGTGATAAGGGAGTTGTGGGGAGTGAATTCGTTGTCGGCTTCGGAAATAAATCCTTTGTCAGTAGGAGAAGCCCATTGAATCTGAATTTCGGTTTTCGAAAACCTTTGGTCATAGAGGGCTGAACTTGAATTGTAGCCGAACAGGTCTGTTCTCTTATTAAATGACTGTTCCTCATGGAAGTATCTACCTAACTCAGACCTGCGTCGTTTGCCAGTCTCTCAGTGGTGAGCTGTTGGCTGTGACCACCTGAGGTCTAAGCCGAACTAGCATGTCACCCTATACTTATTCAAGCTCTGATGGGTGAAGGTCGAAGAGTATCTACAATTAGTTATTGGGGCGATGCCGTTCTAGACACTATGTTTGGGTCCCCACAGCATCTTGCTGACAGATTTGCATTCCTGAATGATCTACATGATGAAGATACATCTGTTTTGGTTCAGAATGTTTTTTTCTATTTTAATTTTTTTTTTTCACTTAAGTTTGAATTATTGTGTTGTACGTGACAGTCAGAAGTGTGTAAATTGTTTAACGTTTCCAGGGACAGGGATAGTGGAAGAGAGGGCCCTATGGTCCTAACTGTCCCTGGTTGATTAAATAAACAAATTCAATATCTCTCTCTCTCTCTTTCTCTTTCTTCATCTCTCCCCTCTCACACCTTTTCTTTGCTCTTCCTTTCTCCCTCGCTCGTTCTTTATTCATCCTCTTTCTCTCTCTCTCTCTCTCTCTCTCTCTCTCTCTCTTTCCTCCCTCTCCCTCGCCTCTCTCTAGCTATTGCTTTTTTTTCTTTCTCCCTCTCTTCTAGCCACCGTCCTGTACGCGTTCCAATTCTTCTCAATCGGTCAATCTGAAAGGCCCTCATCGTTTCTAATTTAAAATAGAGTCAATTCTTCGCTGTTACATTCCGATTTTCACGTCAGTTAGAACCAAAACGTAACCGCCACTTCCAAATACTTCTCTCGACTCTTTCAGAAATAGTTCGCTATTCACCTCCCCTCCCCCCTCCGTTCATCTACCGTCACCACCAACTCCGAACTCTCTCCCCCCCTCCCTCACCACTCAGTTGGAGTGCTCAGTTCGGAAATAACTGTCGGAGCGAAGGTTCGCAATCTCCTCTTTTCCACGCGCTTCCCTCACTTTGTTTCCACTAGGGTTTTCGTACGGGTCGCTTTTGTCTCATTTGCCCTCAGTTTTCCTCTGCTGTGCATCACCCTCCCCCACCCCCTCTGTCCAGCCACCAACCCTTTCCCAATCTCGTCACCTGACACCTCCGCAAAGCGAATCAATTCCTCTTCGAGTATTCATTCAGTTGCGTTCGGGATTTGAGTGCGTGACGTTTACAACTTCGGTGGACTTCGTTTCTGTAAGGGAACTAAGTATTTGGAAGCGAACGAACTTGGTTTGGAGGTTCACCTCACCTCTTAAAATAGTTGGGATTGTAAGTTATAGACTACTCGTTCTGTCTCAAGTTCAATGTCATTCCCTTGACCCTCGCGCCCCTCAAACGTCAAATTCACTGGGCGTTAACGAGCTGCGTTAACGAATTGCGGGAAACCGACAAAATGTCGTTAGTGGAAGAAGTAGTTGGCGCTCGCCAGGTATTGTAGTCCCGTATTTTACCTCCCTTGTTTGATAATAAGCTACCTTCAATCAATCGACTTGGTTGGGAGAGGAAGAGGTTAGATTAAAATAAAATTTTTCCTTATTCCTGGCTTCCATACCCGGTCCAGGAAGGCTACCGTGGGACTGCCCCACGGGAGAAATGGGAGAACTTATTGACCCCAAACTAGAGTGATGTAAGGCAGTCCCTAGAAGCGAAAGAAAAGCACAACTTCCTCCCTACTGCGCACAAACAACCGTGCTACTAAGTAGTGCTGCTGCACCTGGGTGAACTGGAAGGATAAATAGAAGCTAAAAGTGAGAGATGAAAGAACAGGAAGAAGCGAGTGATGGACAAATAAATTGTGTGCACTCCTTGTTAACTGTGTGAGTTTTATACACTCCCCTCTCCACTGTTGGCCATCTCATTTTAGTTTATTCAGGCCATACGTGGAAGTCCTATTTTGGAACAACCACGTGCTAGGATAAAAACCGAGTAACGTTGTAATGACACTCTGGTCGATGCCTCTTACCAGCACTCTAATTGCGCTGCACTCAATGCCACGTTAAAGTCAGTACTTCGGCTATTCTTCGAGCCGTTGGCACCACCATTCAAGGATCCTTTCCTATCGATATTGGCATTACTTCGTCTTTGAGCTCAAAGTTCCAGCTTCCAACGATAATTTTGACATCCAGGAACACTTCAGACTGGTCGGGAGTAATGTCATTAATTGCCAAACCTGTTACCCCGGGCATTTCAGTGAGCATTTACTATGATACCCATGGAAGATGTGATAATTAGTGCCATTTGCCCCTTTATCATCCTTCACTGGTCCTGTATCTTTATTAAAAGGTCCATGAGGCATGTAAATTTATTATGTTTGATTCACTTTCATTCTCCTAAAAAATTAAAAAATATTACAAAAAGTTATCTGGGTCTTGTGCTTCTGCTGGGGCTTGAGTGGATCGTTCCAACGTCCTCTACGCTTCCAACTGAGTAGGCTGCCCTGAGAGGATCGTCCCCAAGTCTGATTAACTTCGAGCACGTCTCTAAGTGGACTTCAGGACTCAGTAACGAAGAAACCCTCATAAACTCGTAAATCTTAACACTATAACATTGATTCAAGTTCATCAAAGAGACCGACAAACACAGCTCAGAGCTCTCATATTCGGTGTTCTCATGACCAACGTGCCGATTGCGGGCGACAACGTTTTCCTTATCTTTTGAGTAGTAATTATGAACTAAGCTGCGTGGAAATTATAAATCGCAGAGGTGCATTGTTTTATCAGTTTTTCTCCGCGATAAGAAAAAACTTCTTTCTTCGCTACTCGTCAGTCGTTTGGAATTAGTTGAAACGCGTAGTCCATAGTTCTAATGACGGTTTCTCCGAGTAACAGTTCCGTGAGTGTGAACTCGTTCCAGTTCTACATCGAACCACCAACTAGTTAGTTTAGTCTTTCCTTAATTTTGTAAGCCAACTCTTGAACAGACCGCAAGTCGGCAACTTCCTCCATTTGAGCTTTCAAATTACTCTTTCATTACCGCCTTTATTGATGGACAAAACGGGGCAAGGTTGCACGGACGACGTATGAGTGGGGAGGATTATTTCAATACCTAACAAATTTAAAGGTTGCTTCAACGTACCTACTCGTATATGTGCTACACGATTATCGGGAAATTTATTTTACGTGTTACAATTGTAAAGAAATAGTCCATATTGTTGGAGATTGAGCCCTAGTTATTGACTATTTACTGGAAGTCTTGGGTAGATTGAGTAAAATTGGTTAAGTGCGTGTGAGAAATCGTGTCAAGCCAAAAACGCCCAGTTGAAAATACTTCCAGTTCCATGTACGTTAAGCGGTTTTCGTGGCTTCAGTTACTAACTCAATGTATTTTTCATTCAGTTAATTTGAACTTGGTCAAACACCACTTCAAGGTGGTTAATTAATAACGTGAACTGGTAGCGCTTAATTTCCGTAATTTATTGAGCTGCGGCGTATGCTATGAATTATTGAGTGATTAGCTTATAAGTAATTGATGCGACTGTCAACATTATTTGGGGAACAGTTGTGGAATTATCAGAGAAACTGTGAAAAACGTTAGTAAAACATCGGGTACGACGGAACTTTCCTTAGCTTTACATCAATGCACTGGTTTTCGTACTTTGACTACTAATTCAAATTATTTCTCACTCAGTTCATTTGAACTTGGTCAAACATAACTTCACGGTGGTAGAAAGATGCAGCGCATACAGTTCCGGAATTGTGTGTGGTGTTAATACTTGCGCCACAGCCATTATTGAGCAGTTGGTACACTTATACTCATTATGACTGTAAACACGATACTTTATCCGACTACCACCTCAATTTGTCTGAAGATTCTAGTAACATTTGAGCGGAGTTTATAAGGAAACAACTGCGCTAAAATCGCTTTTCGTCGAAGTGTTTGGTAATTTATTATGCTACTCTCGTCATTTTCCTACCAATGAGACTTTTATGGTATTGGTCGTGTCATGTAGAGCTGTTTATACGAAAATTTAATCAAAATCGTTATAGCCGTTGTTGAGAAAAAATATTTTAGTGTTTTGATCTCTATGGTTATTTTTCGGCCGGTTTTCTTCGTCGCACTGTGATCTGCAGGCTAAAGAAGCAAATTTGAGTTGATTTGGTACCGTCGTGTTCTCTCAACGGTGTTTGCAGACAGACACACACAGTCCATTTTCCCGTAGTGTTTTCCGTACTCAGAAGCCTGCGAAACTTGAAGATGTGCAGGTTATGCAGGACACAGTTAAAGGTGAGCTTAAAAAAGTTCACGGTACTTCATCATCCAGTTCTATGAGTCAGAAAACACCCCGGAAATCTAAACAACCCGGAACCTTTTAGCACCAAGTTGGGCCTCACGTCTCTCTGCAATGGCTCATTCTTGATAGTACCGGCATTCCTATACATCCTCCCATACTACCAAGCAGTTTGGGAAGTTCAAAAGCGGTCTATTCTCCTCAAATTTGGCTTCAACTGATTACATAACTGTGCTTTCTACTTCGTAAAGTAGTAAACTACTTTAGTTGAATTCCGGAATTTTTGATGTCACTCGATTATCTAGTGATCATTCGAGATGTTTTTTTAAACATTTATTTAACCAATTACATAAAATTTTATGCTCCGTATGACTAAGGAAAGTAATATTTCGAAAATTGTGTAAAAATGTAGGGAGTGTGTTATGATAAAATGAAGATGTTGAACGATTCGCCGAACAAACGCCGACCTATTGGATGACTCGGAACGAGCAATTATGAATTAAGAACTGGAGTCAGTAGTAACAATGAACGCGTGATTACTGCGCCAGACAACGGAGCTACAGGTCTGTTTCCTTATTCGATGACTGTACCTAAACCCTCGACGAGGGTTATATCAGTCATGGAAGTTGCGGTTTCGCTAATATGCAAGAGGCTGGCCCCTGCAGCATCCACCGAACTCAGACCTGTGGAGGTACGTCAGGTATTTGGTCGTTAGCCAGTCTCCCGGTAGAGAGCTGTTGCCTGTGTGTGACCACGCGGAGGTGACCACCTGAGGAATCCTGTACCATCTGGGAGGAGTTCTTAATCTGGTTTCCTACCTGATCTAACTATTTACTTGGGTGGCAAGTTTCAAAAGGACAGATCAACTATGACCACGTTTCTTAGCCATCATCTTCTTCGCGAACTTTGCAAAATGGTTATAGGCTTGCTTTGAAGCAGGCAATGCTGCTAAGTTCGTTTGCCCTCCCAACAACCGTCGCTCACTGTTGTAGAAACTACAGTGGAGCAGCACGTGGTTTCTTGTTTCCTCCGCACTGGAGGCGCAAGACGTGCATAATGGAGAGTCTTTCTGAGATAAGAAGTGGAGCCGCGCATTGAAGTCACCATGTCCCGTGAGGAACTGGCTCAACCCATTTTCTTGAAAGACGTTCAAGGATGTTGGGGAAGAACTCATATGTATCACGTCCCTTTGACGAGGATTCCCATCTCGCTTGCCATTTCTCTGGAGCCCATTCGTCGATGGTGGCAAGTTTCTGTTCTGTGGTGAGGTCCGCACGGAGTTCAGCCCAAAGCGAGGGAAGCTCCCGTTTCACTCTCCACTTGTCAACCATGCACTCAACGGCCAAATCAACTGGTAACTGACCAGTGATCACCTGGAGTGATTCTGTTGATACAGTTTTGTAGGCCTTGGTGATCCACAGGAGCGCAGCTCTCTGGGATTGGGCCAATACTCTCTTTGATTGACTGTTAGTTTGCTACCCCAGACCACGGAGCAGTAGCCAATCACGCCTAGATAGATTGCCTTATACATGAGGATGGTGTCATGGTAACACACACCCCTAGTGGCCTTAGTAATGGCACGCAGTGAGGCAAACCTTGCAATGGTAGTGCCTTTAAGGGACTGGAGGTGTTGGTTGAAACCCCACCTCTCACCTATAATCACTCCTAAATACTTGACGTGCTTTACAAGATGGAGCCTGTGGCCGCCAAAGCGTATTGTGGGTGGATTATTCACTTTTCCTTTCAAGAGGATTAGCTCGGTTTTTTCCTCTGCCACCTGCATCTTGACATGCCCGCACCATTGGGTGACGGTGCGGAGCACGTGGTGGGTTTTTTCTTCGATTGGGCTGACTGCAAAGATCAGCACAGTCAAGTCATCCACATAGGCTTAATCAAACAGTCCCGCCGACGCCTTCAGTTGTAATTGTTTAGAAAAAAGTTTCTGGCCAATGATTGGTTTCTCACACCGCCGTTAGTTTCCGTGGAAATCTAAAAATTGAACGCGTTCCCACTACACAGTTGCAACATGAAGAGCTTCAGATAGTTTCAAGAGCTTGACTGCTCGAGGCGACCAGCCCTCCTCAATCCCAATGCCTTATGTTTTGGAATCCAAAGAGCATTTGTGCGTGTTTGAACCGACAGTATAGTTATTAAATCCGTTAGGAGGTCTGAAACGAGCACAAGTGGTACCTCACGAATTTCAAACTGTCCTCCGCCCTCACTTTCACTTGAATGACAGCCGGTAGTCGCCGAAATTGCCGAGAAGACGATGCTGATAGGTGTTTGAACAAGTTTTTGACGTCAGGAACTAGGAAGAAAAAGGCTTCTAAAGATAACTTACGACGAGGTCGCTTTTGTGGTTGTGGATTACTGCTTCACAAAACGCGTTCAGAGACACGCAAGATGAAGTTTGAACGCGAACTCGTAAAGTGTATCAGTGGACTTCCTCCATCGCGTAGCCCCTTACCCTCAGGTTTATGATGCAGTGGAACTTTTGAAGTCGAATGGTGTGCAACATCATGGCGAAGGGTACGGGGTCATTTAGATCGACCGACAATATGGTTCAATCCATTCTACCTGCTAGCGATATCAATAATCCTGGACTAATTCTCCTCTCATGGCATGCCTCAAACCTGTGAGACATTACGGTGTTCACTCTTTCGTGAGCCGCTAAGTGTTATTCTAATTGGGGCAGTGACACTGGGTTAATCAATTATTTTCAGCTGGAATGATTCAGCTACTTGGCTCACTTGCTGCAATGATCCTTGGGAGTCGGTTTAACTCTGTGATGTTGGGAAGCCGTTTAGCAGAGTAATCTACGTAAGTGGAATTTATCCATACCGCGAGGTGGTGAGAGCATTCTCCTTAATCACGCGTCAAGTGTACAGTCAGGTGCATGACTACCGTTCAACCGGAATAACTCACTCTTTTTGCTATCTTCCCTTCTTGCTTTTTGTATAGTCAATCACAACATCGTATTCATATACTTGCCTTTGGAAGGAAATCATGTATATTTTCTTGTAGGTTAGCCACTTCTTAGTGAAGGAACCTCTGTGCCCACGCACCCTTGAGAAGTCTCTTCTAAAATTTTGGTCCGAGGTGACATAGGTCTCCCGCCGCTATGTAATCGTCCCCCACCCCACCCTCTGTCGTCCAGTTTAGGTAAGTCGGCTCTTGAGGTGCTAAGTACTCCACTAATATCTGCGAGCTCTAATCCCTTTAATACTATTATACGTGAAATGCCTTCTAAGAAGTACTAGAGCTTCACTGGTTTTTTTTTTAAAGTGTGGCATGTTGGTGATGCCCTGTGTTTTCAGGTTTAACCAGCTTTGATGATAACGTAGCGTTGAAGCGTTGCTTAGTTGTGCATGAACGAAGAAACCTAGTCTTGTAATTGTCCAAGTAGGGGGAGGTTGTCACGAAGACTTGATTGATATTGGCGACCAGATGAGTGAAATTCTTTACGTGAAATCATTGGATAGAGATTTTTCAACTGGGTGGATCACTTATGGTGCCTCGTAGATCAATTCACGGGCAGAGATTAGCAGTTGGTACGGCAAACTTTCTGTTAGAAGTATTTTTCCTGATGCTCTTGGAACTATGGTATCGGTGTGTACATTTTCCGAATGCTCTTCCTTTGCAGTCTACCATGATTCGGATAGTGATTCTGTAATAATTGGGGTTTCTCCTCCACCCAAGCGCTTCTGTAACTCCATAATGTTCTTCATCTATCTGTATCCTTGGCTCAACATCCATAAGTTGTTGATTCTTCCCTTGTACCTACACAATCATAATGGTCATGGTTTTTTTACACACTCTGTCAGAGTCTTTTGCTATTTTGTTTATGTGTTCCCTCCGTTTTTCTCTCTTAACTACTTAACTTCCCCCCATCATTCACTCTGGAAGTGACTGGAGTAATAGCGACAAAATGTTTTTGGCCGTGGCTGCCCCTGTATGGCCGCTCTTCACTTTTGTAACAGTCCTCCCAACGCAGAGCATCTCCTGAGCTGTCTCCTGTTCCCATCTTGCTTGAACAGTAGTAGTTTTCCACTCAATGCAACGTAAATCATCTCTGTGCTGACATTCTAGGCTAGCATAACGTTCTTACTTTCTAAGTTACGCATGACGGATCGACCATTTCTCTTCCACTTTGTCACTACGATATCTTTCCTCCTCGGAATGTCACGTCGCTAGCGATGTACTATTTACTCTGCCTCTGCGATGTCTTCCTAATTAATGTGCTTCCTCTCTATTTGTGACGTGTCTGTGTGTATCTCATTCAACCTGTCAGTATTTTTCA
Source organism: Pachypeltis micranthus (assembly GCA_020466155.1). Classification (NCBI taxonomy): domain Eukaryota; kingdom Metazoa; phylum Arthropoda; class Insecta; order Hemiptera; family Miridae; genus Pachypeltis; species Pachypeltis micranthus. The sequence continues at coordinate 49,910,217 of CM035770.1, read as the reverse complement.
ATCCTTCTGACTGTCACTCGCATTACACTTACTAGTTATTTCCCTTCGATTGCCTTTTTTCTTTTTTAATCAATCTCACTGTTAACATATACTCCGTTCTATCTCCCTTGCATTCTCAGTATTATCACCTTTCTATCACAGTCTGAATGTCCTCTATCTCCCCCCCCCCCCATCTTCCATCTTGTGACAAGGATTTGAGAATGAGATGCTGGCCATGTCCAAAAAATTATCCAAAAATGTATATATTCAACGTGGACTGTAATCGCTCAGTTAACACCTAATTGGCTCTTATGAATCTTTCACATCGTCGTATACTTCAACTCGCAAATTCTTTCCCGATTATAGTGAACGGCCAGTCAGGTTTGCATGAGGCGAAAACGTGGTATATTTTCTTTTCTTCGAAGTCTCCAGACACCAATTGATTTGTATCTGCCACTCTAGGGATCTTTGCTTGCCGCCTCATTGTCCGCAGCCATTTCTTGTATCCTCCGCGTTCTCCTTGTCGCTCTTGAGTTGTTATTCGCAGCTGTCAGAAAAAGCTCTCGCTATAAACGGAGACTGAGCTCATTGTGAGTTCATCGTAAATCTGTCCAACCTCGGGGATTCGTGCTCCCTTCCTCCCTTTTTATCCGCACGACTGACGGCTGTTGCCTTCTGAGACGGTTTATCGCGCACAGCTTCTTTTTTTAATTTCCTCGACTGTGCGTAGTATAAAGGAAAGTTATGTAATTGAAATGAGATCTTCGTCTGACAATTGAGTTATTTAAGTAAAGCAGACGCGCCAACGCGCTATTGACTGATAACTAGAGAGTCGAAGGATTAATGAAAATCGTTGTTAGTAATAATATTAATTATTATTATTGAAACGGCCCTTGAAAGATGATTATTGATCGTCGAAACATACCAATACTCGTTGCAATGTCGATATTTTTATGTTGGAAAACCAGACATTTTGAATTTATAATAAATTCCATCATACGGAATAGAATTGTGGAATCATAAAAATACTTAATCGTCATTTTCAGTGGAAGTACCTGTGAAATGGAGCCTCAACATGTGTGAATTACTCTTAACGTTGTCATCCTACTAGAAAGCACTAGAAATCAGTGTGGACGCCGCCACCACTGTAGTTTTTTACCTTTCAAATACTTCCAGGAGGACGACAATAATTTCCGTAACTATCAAAAAATTATGTTTGACCAAGTTCAAGTAAACGGAGCGAAAAATAAATAAAATTAGTAGTAGCGAAATCAATGAAAACTGAATTGACCATGAGTTGATACGAATTGTGTCGCACCTGATGTTTAATTAGCTAGACGGCGCCAAATTTTGATCCCGAACTAAGGCTATTTTCGCCACGTAAAATAGCATAATGAACTTATTAATTACTTACTAGAATTCTGAGTCATTTTGGTGAATGTCGGTCGTCGTCGGAAAGGAACTTGAAAGATAATGGAACTAATTATTATCGCGAACGTTAAGATTATCTTAACACAATTTACACAAGGAAAAATTACAGTTCCTTACAATATCTTTACAATTACACAAGGAAAAATTAAGAAAAACGACGATCGAAGAAAGAAAAACCCTGCAAATTATTACACAACGGTTTATTATTCGGATAATCAGCTTGACCTAGCATTAATGCTCCGAGATCCATACTGTTCGATTCAGCATCGAAAAATATCATAATGAAACCCAAAAAAAGGTCGAAAAGAACTGAATCGTAATATTAAAATAAACAAAAAAACGAAAGTATCTAGAAAAAACTGAATTTTAATATGAAAACATGCACGCTAAATACTAATATCAAAATTTAACCAAAAATCTATGAAAAAAACCAAAATGAGAATGAAACGAAAGAATCTAAAAAAATTGGATCGTATTAAAACCAAAACGTCGGGGAAATTGGAACGGGGGCGCTCGAAGCGAAAGGGGAGTGGAGCGGCGGCGTTGTTGGGAAGGAAGCGAGCGGCGGCGTTGTTGGGAAGGAAGCGAGCCGCCTCGAGAGAAGCGAGCCGCGTCGAGAGCGGTTGGTTTTGGTTTATTATTCATTCTGAATAATAACCCTATGTTTTCGGTCACGAAAAATTTTTTACAACCCCCCCTCAAAATTTGATACTTTACGTTTCAAGACATGGAGATTCCAAATTTGCAATGTCCGTCCGCCGTCCCCCATCCGCCGTCCGGGCCATTTTGTGCCTTTAACGTGGTCTAAAAAATTCGTTCTTTCGCCCAAAAATACGATTTGGTATCTAGTTGTGCCCGACATCTCGGCAATCCGATCGGACGAAGCCCGTGGTTGTAATGGGCAAAAAACGGTTAAAAAAATTAACGAAACACAGTACAACGCGGGAGCTACAAGCGTTTCGTCGTTTGAATTCCTCCCGCCCCGCGCGTCTCTTAAACCCCCTCTTAAAGCCCGTCACGATAAAGGCACAAAACGGCCCGGACGGGGGACGGCGGACGGACATTGAAAATTTGGAATCTCCATGTCTTGAAACGTAAAGTATCAAATTTTGAGGGGGGGTTGTAAAAAAATTTTCGTGACCGAAAACATAGGGTTATTATTCAGAATGAATAATAAACCAAAACCAACCGCTCTCGAGACGGCTCGCTTCTCTCTCGCTTCCCTCCCAACGACGCCGCCTCTCCACTCCCCTTTCGCCTTTCGCTTCGAGCGCCCCCGTTCCAATTTCCCCGACGTTTTGGTTTTAATACGATTCAATTTTTTTAGATTCTTTCGTTTCATTCTCATTTTGGTTTTTTCCATAGATTTTTGGTTAAATTTTGATATTAGTATTTAGCGTGCATGTTTTCATATTAAAATTCAGTTTTTTCTAGATACTTGCGCTTTTTTTTTGTTTATTTTAATATTACGATTCAGTTCTTTTCGACCTTTTTTTGGGTTTCATTATGATATTTTTCGATGCTGAATCGAACAGGATGGGTCTCGGAGCATTAATGCTAGGTCAAGCTGATTATTCGAATAATAAACCGTTGTGTAATAATTTGCAGGGTTTTAAAGAGACGGGCGGGGCGGAGGGAATTCGAACGACAAAACGCTTGTAGCTCCCGCGTTGTACTGCGTTTCGTTAATTTTTTTAACCGTTTTTTCCCCATTACAACCGCGGGCTTCGTGCGATCGGATTGCCGAGATGTCGGGCACAACTAGATACCAAATCGGATTTTTGGGCGAAAGAACGAATTTTTTAGACCACGTTAAAGGCACAAAACGGCCCGGACGGCGGACGGGGGACGGCGGACTGCGGACGGACATTGCAAATTTGGAATCTCCATGTCTTGAAACGTAAAGTATCAAATTTTGAGGGGGGGTTGTAAAAAATTTTTCGTGACCGAAAACATAGGGTTATTATTCAGAATGAATAATAAACCAAAATGCAGTTGGCAAAGACAAAAGCGTAGTTAACATGTCCTAAGAAAACATAATACAGTATGTAAAGGATGGGAATACGTTAATTATGCGAAATACGAGAATTATGAACCAGTGAATAGGGCAGTCAGGCAAATGTCATATGAGGCATACAAAAATAAAATAAAGAACCGTGCGGGCTGGAAATGAATAATGCCGAGATTACTACTGAGAGGGTGCTCGAGAGGGAGAGCTTGAGCTTGATTACAAAGAACAAGTTATTCTACTTATTAGAGAAAGGGAAAGAAAAGAGCAGAGCACATGACAAATTTCATGCGGCACAGAAGAAGTTTGTTTTTGGGTCGGGTCTAGAAATGAACTGAGATTTCAAATGCCTAATGGCGATCAAACGAGTGGTGGGAAGTGGACATTTTGGAAACTCCAAAGGGGAAAATCCGTTTTCGGCTTCAGAAATAATCCTGAAATCCTTTCGCTGGCAGTAGGTGATTCAACGGGTAGGCTCCAATTTTAAAGGCCTTAGGTCAGGGCAGGCTAAACATGAATGCTTGGAAAAGGCCCGAGTTCAAGATTTCCTTGTTAAGACCGAGGAAACGAACTAATGAGGTTGAGTCCCCCCCCCCCCTCCCACCCATTTTTGAAAAATCTGACTAGCTAATCAGTGTTTATAATTGAAATCAAAAGTTCTACTAATTAAAATCTTTGACTATTCGGAGTTTTACCTGGAGAATCAATAAACCAGCCCTTCCATTGCTAATGATCGCAGTATTATCAAATATTAGCCATCAAGCGTCTTGTTAGGACTGCGATTACTCCCTATTTCCAGCCATTGTGCAAGGCTTCTTGAGAAACACACTTTGAAACGAGAACTGAAACTTCAATTTAACAACCACTTCGTGCCGACACAGAAAAAGGAAAAATTTAAAATTAAATTAGAAAAAAAAATTTTTTTTGAATGTAATGGACGTCTGTAATGGATGCCTTTAGTGAGTAGTTGAATTCTTGTTTACTGTTATATTGATATGAAAAATATTTTGGTAACATAAATACAAATGCTGATGTAGATACAGGTTTGTTTTGTTATTTGATGACTGTACCTAAACCTTCGACGAGGGTTATATCAGTCATGCTGATGTAGATACAGTGCATTCGTCACATAAATACATCACATGTGATTAATACGTTCATTCATTGTTATAACATGCGAGTACATAAATTGTTGTTCATCTAAATGCAGATTGTTGAAAAGGATAAGTCGATGTCGGTGGTAATGCTTGGCTACAGACATCTCAATCTACCTCGAGGGCATTCGCTCGTTTTCTGGCGCTCTTCGTTTTATGGAGGGAACTCGAAACACTCGTTCTTTTCCTATTTCCCTCGGGAAAGAGGAACGATATATAAGAGAGAAGATATCGAAACAGTTCGTTCAGACCCCCGGCAAACGTTGGTCAATCGACGCATACACCTTCTTTGCTTTATGAAGCCTTACTCTGCTTCTTCTTGAAGCTCTAAAGGTGTCTACATTCTTCCAATCTGTGTTGTTGTTTCTACAAGAAGTTCCCTCCAGTGACACTGGTACAATGTCTGTCGAGTTGAGAATAAAAATTGCCATTTGCTTCGCTTTCGAGAAATACCGCTTGTAAAGACAACCCTCGTAATATTCTCTTGTTAGCGTTGAGAGCCTAAACCGGTCCTGTGCATTCGTCCAACGTGTTGCCTGTCGGAGCAGCTCACGTGGCACTTGAGGTTATTGATAGCATATTAAGTGTAGTGGGGTCATTGGCAGAATCTATCTCTTTCCAGATCTGATGGCTGCTCCTTCACTGAGTTAGAGAATACCTGTTAACAAAATCATATAAATTCGAATGATAAGACTGCGCCGGCCTGAAAGAGGAACTCACAGACGATTTTTGTAGCTGAAGTAACTTTGGCAGTTCCTGGATTTCAGTTAAATGGGTCCACACTCGTTCGCATTGCTCGGAGAGTATTGAAAGAGTTAACACCACCACTAAACTAGACTAATGATTTGACTTATAACTTCTTCCTGGAATTCCTACCGCCCTCTCAGGCGATCTTCAGTGCCCTTGTTTACAGTGCAGTGGCCTGCAGGTATTGAAAAAAGAATCCATTCTCTACAAAGAACGTGAAAATTTACAAACCTGAAATAGACAGCGGCATTTCCATTTGCAATGGCAGGACATTCGAGCCAAAAAGCCGAACCACGAATAAGCGTCATCTCCTGCATGTTATTTGCAAAATGATCAGGAAACTGCTTCTCCCGCTTCAAAAGAGGGAGAACTAGAAAAGGGACAGCGAAAAAAAAACGCGTTCGCTTCTCCATTTATGTATTCATTCCTTCGAAGAGAGCGGAATGCATAATGTATTGCTTGGGTTACGAAGCTTTGAAGAGAGTGCTAGTTTTGAAAGAGAGCAACGAGTGGGGTTGATTAGGTTCTTCCAACGGTAAATAAGAGGCATTATTATTCTTTTATCATTTTCCACGAGAACGGGATTAGGGGTGAATTGGGATGGCTTTGTGCGTGGGGAGGGGGGGAGTAAATGCTGAGGATATTACGAATTACTGGGGATTTCACCATAGTTGATGTTACGTTCGGCACACAGCTCACAGATTTCCAGGTTGAGCCGCTCCAAGCAAAGCAAACACTCGAGCCAACGTTAATCACACTAATTAAGAGTTCGATATTTTTAATGATAGGAAATTGTGGGCGGCACACCTAGCAGATCACCACAAGAGGCTAGTGCACGTAATAACTGTATGCGTAGAGTCTGTTAGCGTCTTATCCATTCCTGTAGGGCTTGTGAAAGATAAGGATATGGTAGGGTTCGTAACATTGCTCCACAGGATTGGATCGTTCGCTAGGAATTAATAGAAGGCTCGCTGATTTGTCTGCTGATACTTCATGAACTTACGTGTTAGGGTCTGGAATGCATCTCCCACACATCCCAAATGCTTAGTAGAGCATCCTTGAGCCTGGATAAACCCAAAGCAAATATTTAATAACCTTATAAGAAGAATGATGTTGTACTTGCTCATGTAGTTGAAACTATTAAGATCATCAGGATTCTACTAAAATACCTTTGGCTGCGATTTCAAATGAATACCTGAGGATGCATATAATTTTCTCAATAGAGTGAAGCAAGCATTATGAACACACTCATCTCTCCGTAGAAATTCAACTATTTCTTTTTTCAAGAAATGGAGAAATTAAGGTCTAGGCACAAGAAGGAGAACAGTTTATATGTTCGGCAAATTTATTTACATTGGAGAGTCCAGACGTCAATCAGATCGAGGCGTTCGTTTACGTCAACACTATTTTAATCCACGGGATTCAAGGAACAACTGCCAAAGACTTCGCGTCTGACGATCAACTGCACTTGAAGGGCCAAGACGTGCCTCATCAGCTCCAAGTCGAGGAATAAACGTCCTATTTGTCGAACGTGATCCTCTAATAGAACAATTCTGGCGAACTGGACGTGATGCGTCCCCTACAATGTTTTGCCTCTAGGATATTGCTACTTGCGTGTGACACAAATCGGCTTATATCTATATAACTGCCTCAATGCACAAATGGGAGCTGTACCTGACCAGCTACGACCTGAACGCCGGCAAATCCAAGTTCCTTTCACACGGTATAAACTCTACTAGCTAGGTTGTTTGTAATGCTTTGGAGCCAGTTATGCTGTTCTGACACAGCCTCTATGATTCAGTATAGCGAGTTATTTTCTGGCCGGTGTGGCAACAAATAACTTGCCAGGGGCTTTTGATATTAGGAGCTAAACAATACGAAAATGGGTAAGTTAGCGTCAAGAGCAGCTTCTGATATTTCAGAGAGCTCACACAACCAAAGTAGCCTGTTAGATCTCACAGTCAAAAAGTCTGTACAAAGTATTGGCCTCTGGTAGATGTAGCTGACTAGTAATTGTGTACTGCCAGTTAGCCTCTTGTTGCCACTGTACCATCGACTCTTCCGTTCTTCTCCTGCAAATATTTTGTTGATAACTGAATGTTTAATGTGCTCGTGTTTTTTATTGTTGCAGGTCGTTTGGACGAGGAGGGTCGAGGGGAAGGTGGCGGAAGTGGCGGCGAGAGAGGGGGCAGCGGGGGCCGTTCGCGGACAGCAAGAAGCCGCGAGGACGCGCTCCGACGCCATACCCTCGGCGCCCCCGACCGCTACGCCGGCCTTCGAGCAATGGACCTGGAAGTGAGTACACCATTCATTTCCTTCCTGCTGAATTCATGGTGTTACGAATTGATCAAATCGAGGCTCTTCATATATCTGATGCTGGGCACTTCCAGTGAGATGTCCGTTCACACTAACTGTGTTCATCACCATCCCCTCAAAAGTGAGCGATGGTTGAGCCTCCCGCTGCCTGCAGGAGCGGTGGCATCTACTAACACGAGTACTAGCTGATCTAACCTCATTCGATAAGGACTTGCACTAATCCAAATTCCAGGGACCCACTGCTTGTCACTTCACTTCTGCCGAGTTGGGAACGCGTTACACTGCAAGGTTTTGTTTGTTTGTGGAATGTGGACTTTGGATTGGGTGTTAGATACCCTCTAGTGCAGTCTCACTTCTGACACCAACTCTAGCAGATTCGTCGAGTAGTAAAATAACAGCTCATTTACCAAATATCTCACTGTATTGTATATATAGAAAGGACGAGAGGGAACACAGCACAACTGTTTTATGGGGTGAAGGAGGGAGGGGTTAAGGGTCGATGCTGCCGTGAGTTGCTTAGGATGTTCCCAAAATGATTGAAGTCGAGAACAACGTCGGCGCATCCTTTATTATGGGGATCCCATTATCGGCGTACTCAAAGCTGATGTTCTTACTTTTCCAAGCTTATGAAGTGTTTTGGAAAGTTAATGTATCGGCTGGGAAAAAATCGAGCTTTCTTCATATTTTCTCTTTGCAACGGTTGCAAAGTCCGAAAACGCCATTTAAGAAAAGTACTCATCCTAATAAATTCTGCTCATATGATTTTAGCGTTCTAAAACAAAATCAGGGTAGCAGTCGAAGGAGTCAGCATGCGATGGAAGTTCAGGTAAATGAGCATGGTTGTAATAAGGAACGGCAGTCTGCCCGTGACATTCTGCCGAACCCTTGAGACCTGCTATTTTCCGTCTTTCTTTAGAAAGGGATGCTTGATGTGAGGAAAGCTAGGTTTGGCCTCTGGAGGAGAATGCAGATACCGACTAATGTTCTTTTTCCCTGAATGTCATATTTGTTTACTCAGAATGGAATTTAAAAATCGACTTCTGCTGAATCGATTGACTGTTGCACTACATATGCTTCTTCCGAGTGTTTACTTATAACCTAGGAGGGCCTTCTATTCTACTACACATCTCATGTAAGGAAGTTGATTAATTACTAATTTTTTCTCCCCGAACTGGTTTTACATTACCCCACTCTCACAGTACAGCTTTCTGTTTTCCTTGTGGACTCTCACTAATCCAGAGTTATTTTCGTATGGATTGTGTTCTGTTCTGTCTTGTGCACTTCGAATTTGTTCATGCGTTTCAGTTATGTGTTCTTTGTGTTTCATGCATTAACACTTCGTGTCTCCTTCTAGATGGGTACCAAAGCCAATAGAAGAAAGGTGAGCGAAATAATCGTTTTATGTATTGCATGGTGTAGACATTGACTTCAATGATGTCAAACTCAACTGTAGATTGTACAACAGTGAGCGACGGTTGTTGGGAGGGCCGACGAACTTAGCAGCATTGACTGCCACAGATGGTACGGGTTTCTGCAGGCGTCACCTCCGCGCGGTAACATACGGGCAACAGCTCTCTACCGGGAGACTGGATAACGACCAAATACCGGCCGTGCCTTGGCAGGTTTGAGTTCGGTGGCTGCTGGAGGGGCCGGCCTCTTGCAAAACAAGTTTGCTCTTGTAGCGAAACTGCAACTTCCATGAACAGACTTTAGGAAGAACAGTCTTCTAATAAGAAACAGACCTGGTGACAAAAATGGAAGTTCAGGTAAATGAATGAGATGACAAACTTCTGCATGAAGACCCGCACCCAGAGAGTAACAATGAATACAGTGAACACAGGCTCAGACTCATGAGGGCTGTCGTTTTTGCCTACGTCAGGACCCTAAAACAATTAAATCTTCTTGTTACAAAATTTTACTGTAACGCACACATTCAAAGAAATGAGAAAACGGCGAGAAAAAAGAATTAAGTTCTTCGAAAACAAAACAAGAGCTCTATTTCTCACCCCAGAAGTGAGGTGCTCTCGAAGTTTTGAAACAAATCCGCCACTTCTCCCACAGCATTTGTCTGCACCAGGAATAGGAACTAGAGAATGAAGGGAAAATATACCATCTGACTCATTGGAGATAAGAGTATGCTCCGTCCATTCCACTACAAATTGGCATTTGATCAAGTCGTGTAATGTGTGAAGTAGGTACGGATCTCATTCCCTCATTGCTCTTCAAGTTCGGGATTGGTAATGTCGTGTTGCACATCATGTATAAGAGCTCCAGGTGCTGTATGCAATTGGCTGATAGTGCTTTGTGGGTCTGTTCATTAGATAATCAACTCATTGCTCAAGGACAGCAGTATGTTGAGTAGGTGTAAGCAGGATAGCTCACACATAGGAACACTCCCAAAGTGCTTAAATCTACAACTGATAACACTTGAAAGTCAATAATTGTGTAGAATGTTCATTGCTCTGCCCCCCCCCCCCCACACACACACTACTAATTATCATCCCCTGATCTCTGTTTTCCTAACAATCATCTGGTAGTGTGATGTTGAGTCCTATTGCATGATTATTGGCCTCTTTCCGATGTATCAATATCTGTATTGTTTCCGCTTTGCAGTCGCCTCAACCCCGTGGGTACCCTCCCCCAAGCATGCTCCTCGACGATGACCCTGGCATCATGTCTGAAGTCGAGACGTCGTCGACGGGTTTTCGCCGCGGAAACAAACAAAGAAGCTCCCTCCCGGTTGTTCGAACTCCGAGCAAAACTCTTGAGAGACCTTTGGGTGAGTTATCTTCTAACATTCTCTTCCACTCTTTGAAATTTTGAGTACTCAGTTTTGCTGTAATCGTTGAAATTGTGCTCTTGTTTGACATATTGTAGTTCGTCGTCTCAGTTAGAATTTTGCGTGTATTGCCCTAACCTTTGCTCTGTCACTGAAACCCTATCCTTAATCCAGGCGGGGATTGAGCTCTCAGCGCTCTGCTCTTCTCGGTGTTCCCTATGATGTGTCGTTCTGATCTGGTTGATTGGCTGATCTCAATTGTGAATACTTGGCTTTACTTGCGCTTTTGCTGCTATGTGCTGATTTGTTAATGACTCGTTTAGTTACGTCTTCATTTAGTAGCAAAAGCTGCTAACACTCAAGAATTAGTTGTACTTGGCAGGTAATGGGATGGCAAATGTTCATGCAATGCCATGGTACTTGGTGAAATCTGTCAAAACATCGTATAAAAGCTTCATTAGCCAGTTGCTATTGCGATCAGAATGGGCTGTTCAAATCGCTATCACATTGTCCCAATGTCTTACCCCTTGTTTTTAACACCAGTTGGCCAATCAGAAACAAATGCAATTCTAACTGGTTTCTGATTATGTTCAATCATACATGGGCTGGTCCTGCATCATGAAAAGCCCCCTTTCCGAGGTCTTGTTGAGTTATTCAATGATGGGAGCAGAGATAGTAAATACTAGTGCAACGGGCCATCATGAATCCAGCATCCCACTTTGAACTGAATAGTGATCCTGGACGTTCCCATGTGAATCAGAAACCCGATAATAATCCAACTGTCAATGACATTCTACTCCACTTTTTCGATAAGATGCTGTGTAAATTGTGGCATCAACGGCCCAAACAGGAGTTGGACTTCTCACAGTGAACTCTACAAACGTTCAAAAGTGCCATTTGGTTCTAGCCTATTGCTGTCATCTTGAGCGTCACTTGGTCCGCTAAGTGCCTGCTGGCACTGCCAGGAATTTCCCCATATGTGCCAGATGGCGATTCAGGATTGGACTCTATCCTGCGCTAAGCCTTTGCTAAGATATGGCTTATGAACTTTAGTCATACAGGTTTCAGTGGAGTAAAAGTTCATAGCCTTATTAAATTATTTACGACAGGTTTTGCAGATTCATGCGGGGGTAAGTCCATCTCAGATAGATCCTCAAAGATTCAATAGAAGGATAGGAATTACAGCAGCACCAAGATTGTATATTTCTTTCTTGTCCTATGAGAGCTATTGGTATATTTACTGAAGCATTTACGTACAGCATGGTGCCTTTGGAAAGATTAATGCATTTACTCTGCACAGCAGACTACTTTTAATAGCATTCAGGAGCTCCTGGTAAATAGGTGGTCTCTGCTTCAATCCATCAGCAGTGCAATACTGCCAACTGATACAGCTTTCTTAGCCATTATGAGCTAGAACTGTGCTCAGAAGCCATAAGCCACTATAAACCAGTGAGACTTGATGTCAACCGTACTCATGATGCGGTAAGTGGGAATCGGATAAACCAGTCTAACAAAACTGAAGATTGCGAAGTCCTGTGGATTGAAGCACAGCGTGAATGTCGCTGTTGATTCTTCTTGGGTTACAAAAGGAACCTCCCGTAGCTTTTTTAGCAGTACCAAAACCTGAACGTGAATACAGGTAAAGCAAAACTGTAATCACAGGGGCAAAGCAAAGTAAAACAAGGCTATCAGTCAAATCAGCAAGTGTGGTCAGGGATGATGATGAAATGGCATTTTGTCTATCGTAGGGAACAAGGAATTGATGGAGCTGTAGCCCAGTTCACCTAACATTTTGTTTTTCCCAGAAATCTCCTCCTTTGGTCATATTACATTACTTGTAATGTAAACTACACACTCACATCAAACATACTGTATAAGGAATTTGTAAACTGCGGTCTTCACTGCTTTCTTCACAGGCGGGTTATCACTTAAGAACTTCAAAACATCTCATGCCCTATCTCAACTTTCTAAACGTAACACTTTTGACAGTTGTAGCTCAGAAGCATCATTATATTTTGTGAATTTTGATCACTTGACGAGGTCGGGTCACATCTACGTTTGAAACCAGGTGGTCCTAGCAACACCTCCCATTAGAATCAATACAAAACTCTCTAAAGGGGATATCTAGAACTCTTTGTAATGATGGTTTCGCTGGGTCACTCTTCGCCTGACAAAAAACAAATTGCTTCGACGAAAGGAAGATGTGGGAGAAAATTAGAAGAGTTGAAGTAGAGCAGTACTGTTGCTAATAATTGAAAATCGAATTGTTGCATAGTGCAAGACTAAGAGAGATTGGTGAGGTGTGGGAGTGAATGATTTTGATAGTTAGTTAGGGTTCGATTCCAAACAAGTACTAAAACAATAATGTTGACGAGTTGACCGAGAACTATACATCACAGATTTGTAAATAAACTTTTGAGTAGTTAGATAAAATCTGATACAGTTGAAGTAGACATGCGTGAAAGGTGGTAGAAAAGTTAGATGAGCTGTGTGATTGGCGTGATGACCTAAAACTGTGGGAGAGTTGGAATGGTATTGATGAAGAGTGTCTTCTACTCAGAGGATATCAGTGAATTCACTACTTAACTTCACAAGTAAGGAAACTTGTAACAACATTAGTAAAAGTCGCCACTTTTAATGTTAAGGCTAGCTCATTGCCCTCCATGCGTTTAGTGGGGAGACTTTAATCTTCTGTCAGGTGGTTTATGCAACTGATATTGGAAAGACTGCCAAATATTCATCAATAGGCGAGTTGTTCCGCTTTGCAGGGGTGTTATTCTGAACCCTGCTGCGTTGATTAGCAAACTTCCCCACTGACGCAATGGTGATGCATCTGCCTGCGGGGTACAATTGTATATATTTCTTTTCTTATTACACACGCATACGGTGGTACATATTAACTTCTTCACATTAACAAAACTCATAGTTGGAGTTTTAGTTGGCCGCCTCCTTTTTGAGTTACTTCTCATTTTATTTGTCCTCCACGAAATGATGTTATATTTGATCTCTTTTGTGTTTATTCCTCTACTCATTTTGAAGCTAAAAGATTCTTCCTTACTTTTTCTTTCTTTCCAAAAAACCTTCTTTGTTGTGGTGTGTTATGGTGCAGGCGCTGGGCCTGGATGGTACGGCGCTGCGGATGGGCGGAGGAGGAACGACCCCCTCCAAGGCCACCAATACTGCGGTAAAGGCACAAAAAATATCACTAAAGAAAAAAAGTCGTATTTTTGAACGAAGACGATTCTTTTCATTCTTTCATCTGTTTCTTTTTTTTTTTTTTTTACGAAAATGTTTATTTCTCAAAATTACTCGTATGGCGGATCCCTCGTTTATTTTGTTATTTTGGCTTTTGGTTTCCAACACGGGCTCAAGGACATTTCTTTCTACTCGTGCATTCATTTGATTCTCGACCACTTAAATCGGTATGTTGAGGCCCTTGAGGTTTGGGTTTCGTAAGCCAACTTTCTGGGGGAAAAAAGGTATTCTTCATTGGAATATATTCAGAATCAGAAAATCATAGGCTTTAAACTAATTAAATATACGTCCTAACGCTTGCCTTTTATAGAATATAAGAGGGCGCTTAGATTTTTTTAAAGTTCGGAAACGTATTTGTATCATTTGTCGCGTTACAAGCCTTAATGTTGTTTTACAGTACATTTATTGAAGTTTGGGGGTAAGATACAGTGTTCACTTGTTAGTATCCTGTGAAACCAATAGTGCTCTACACTTGTTTGAACCTTTGCGTGGTTCAGTAATGCACCTTATCCCTTGTTACCTGTGAAGGACAGTTAACTTTTGATAGTCTAGGATGCTGGCGCTCAACCACTGCGAAACCAGCTGAGAACCGTGTTCTATATTTAAAGGAAGGATCGAAGAATCTTGAACTCACTGCATTCGTATTAACATTCAATTCTTAAGTTAGAGGGGGTGAGGCTGCAACTCGCAACCGCCACCTGTGAGGCCAGCTGATATATTGACGTGATCAATATTTAAACTTTTCCAAGAACCTGGAATGTACTTGTAATCGCTAAAGTTAACGTACCTGTTAGGTGAGTCCGTCTCCTCTGGCTGGTGAGTTACTGTGGGCAAGGGCTTTCGATGTAAAGACAGTACAGAGTACTGACTTAACGGCCAGACGATGATGTCTTTACATCGAAAGCGCTTGCCCACAGTAACTCACCAGCCAGAGAAGACGGACTCACCTAACAGGTACGTTAACTTTAGTAATTTTCCTACTGGCGGATATAACCCAATTGCTTTAATACTTGTAATCGTATTCGTGAAAGTCGCGGATGTTGTCTCACTTCTCAATGCTAGCAAATATGGTGTCCCTGAGCCCCTGTCAGTTTTTGCATTATTTTTCACTCTGCAATACTGTAACTATTTTTCATCTTCTTTCTATTTCAAACCCCCCAATCAAAAGCCATCAATGTGCAGCCCGTTCTTTCTTTTGTTTTGGCGTTTTAAAGTCACATTTTACAATTGAATCAAATGATAATTTCCCCTCCGTTACTGAGCCACATTGGCGGCTGTCATTTTAGTTTTTGTTGCGCTAAAACCGTTGACTGCGTAGTATTTTTCTTCATTTACTTATCGTTTATTATACATGAGTTGATCATCGTGTGCCTTACCGCATTCATTCGAGGGAGGTGGTTTTATTGCTTCTTCAGTCGCCTTACTAATTTCCCCACACTTGTTGATTAACTTACAACCGCATTGTGTTTTGTGTGTACGGACTTTGTTTTTAACGTTTAATATTTGTGTGTGTGTGTGTACTTTTTGTTTAATTAAGTGTTTGAAGCTTAATTTTAAGCTCAGTCGGCTGCGTGTGGTGATTTTGTCCTCCGAGCTTTACTTGCTGTGAATCGAATGTTTTAGGTTTTGTGTTTCGTTGGCTTTTGTACACTGTCACATAGGACTGTATTGTGGTTGGCGTTACGTGTAAGCCTAAATCGCTCGTTCGTTCAGAGATTTCGAGGAACTACGTTCCTGCACTAGGGAAAAGAGAGTTCGCCAAAATAAATGCAGAACTTTAGTACTAAAGTGCCAGGCGGAAGACACGTCAGGACTATAGTGTAGTGGATTAACGCAAAAAGAATCGTATTCTAAGAACATCTATAAATCACAGCCTGAGGTTGATGTGTTTTTTGTTAATGCCCTCCAATCAAATCAAACCAGAATGAGGTAAGAACGCAGCAAACTGAAAAATACTCCTTCGAAGAAAGTAAACGAAAAGGGGGCTAGAAACGAACATAGAAAAGAGAGAGGGGGAAATAAAAACTTGTTTGGCTGCTCGCAAATCTCATTCCTAGACGGCATGCAGGGATAGGAGAGTTAGGACAAGATCGAGACACAATGTAAGTTTGAAACGAAAGCGCTACCTCATTGTCATTTCTCATCATATGGCATTTTAAGCGTATTATTAAACAGCTTGTTTTGCAAATAACCAACCGATTACCGAGGGTTCATCCAACCTTACTTGACTAGATCTGTTAGTTGATGCTGTGTACCTCACAAGCTAATGAACAGACGTTATGTTTTACTCTGATGGGGTCTTTGTTGCAGCACAAACTAACCGTCTGTCGTACGATTGATGATTCCGTTACCTCGACATAAACACAAGTTTTGTGGAAGAAGTAGCGAAGCGTGGCTGTACGTTTCAGATCTGAGGGGATGAGCTCTTCCGTGCGCCCAGCTATTCGAACTAATTCTTATCAGAACCAGCTTTCGGTTTTGCTGCTCATTGCACAATCGAGGCTCGAACTTTCGACTGAGTGGACACCAAACGCGAACTTTCGCCTGAAATAGGGGATAAAACGTGAAATGCAACACCACCGTGTCTCTTGAGTCCGCTCCTGAGATTCAAAGCTTCCGCTGGAAATTGCTCCCCACAGCAAATTTCGATGAACCAAAAGCAGCGACCTGTAAAATGCTCTGCTTAATACGCAAAACTTTGGATCGCATTAGTGGCCCGACGGTTCCATTTATTCTGACCCCCCTTCAATATTTCCCATCCTGCAGTACGAGTTTCGAAGTACTTTGCTGCAGAGGAAGCAGCTTTGTATTAATCTCCTCTCCATTCGCCACAGCTATTAGGTGAATTGGATTTAATTAATTAACCACTTTATTGAAAAACTAACGCACGTTTGCCAATTTGGTAATGTGTCGAAACATTTAGTGAGAGTAACGACAGTTTTTATGAGGCGCTCCTGAATGCGAATAGAAGAAAGACAACCAAATGAAGAAGGTTCATTTCTCGAGGACTGTATGCAATCACGTTGATTTGATCCTTGCAGCAGCTTTCAGTGGCGTTAAATATTCACGAAGGAACCACATGAGATTATGAGGCAGTTCTGTTGTGTTGGCAGTGCCTGCATGCATTCAATGTTTTTATAATGCTCGTGTACCCTTTCCAGTCATGCACTGTTCCGTTTCCTTGGCTCTACGAAGTTGAAAGGAAAATTATGTAATCGGCTAAAAAAATTGAAGTCTTTACTTTTCAAAGGAAAATGTTGTCTGTCCATAAAACACCAATTTGTTTCCTTAAAAACGGCTCTAATGGTTTTGATTATATTTTACGGACAGCTTCACCTCACAAAAGTGCTATAAGATTGTCATTTATTGGAAAAATGATGAGAGCAGCGGAAATAAAGTCAAAAATATCTATACGGTAAGCGTTTAATAACACCCATTAGATAATTAGGAGTTGCTCCAGGAAATTCTGTGTTCCAAATACGATTATTCCAAATGTTGGACACGATCATTCTAAAAAAAATCATTGATATTGATAATGTCTTAAATTTCCTGTGCACTGGTGTCCCGATGTACTAATTTTCTTTGCTCAATAATAGTCGTGCAACGAGTACGAGAAGCACAATAAATTTCTGAAAATTAGGCACCAACAGTTTTTATGTGAACGTTGTTATAAAAAGAATAAAAACAGCTTTGATTAGGTGCTAGAGTGTTGAAAATCGTTGTGAACGTGGGGCCAAGGAAAGTTAGGTGATGAGTCGCACCAGATTTAGTTCGAAACGTTCGTGTTGGTGAGGTTGTGGGTTGGTGGGGGGGGGGGATTAATGTCTGTCCAAAGTTGACTTGTCTACCTTTCCCGACACTCCTTCCCCTTTCTGTTTCTCTTCCTGACTCAATTGATGCTTCTATGGGGGAAAAAAATGAATCCTACTCCCTCATCAAATCGAGTAAATGGACTCATTTACTCTTTCTTGGGCTCATCGCGCCTGAAAGAACGGTTTCATTCATTCCTAAATAATGGATGAATTCTGATATGACACACACAGTAATGGTAGCCATGACAGATTATGATGAATTACTGGGACAGACGCACAGTTCTGCTGCTCATGCAATCGTGTACTACTTGATGCCAACTTCATTGTAGATCCAACCCGTTGTTATGCTGGCTTGATAGGAAGTTCCAACGATGTCACACCTCACACCTTAAAATATAGAAGCTTACAATGACTATGCACTGTGAGGGCCTCCACAAGCTCTATCACACATTGGTGGTGTGACCTACCTCAAGTTTTACTAGAGACCTCCTACCATTGTAAGTGCCAAAAACATCACCCGTTCCCATTCTAATAGAACAAACCTTGATGATTGATGTATCATTATCATATGGAAGCAGTGAGGACTATAGCATGGGAGGTGTGCCCATTTGCCAGGAACTGCTGATAGCTGGGTTTGAACCTCATGTGTGTTGTGAAGGATCTGTGATATTTGAACTGGGAGGATTCAACTTGGTAGGCAAGTAGTTGATGAGAGGGGATTACTAAGCAAGTTATATTTTGTTGGGGAGGGAAGGAGCGAAACGGTACAGTGCACTCTAGATTGTTCCTATCCCTCTAGGCCTTTTTTATGCAGGGGCAGATAGAGAATGGGGTAGCAAAGAAATGAGAACAGAAAACGTTGACAACTGAAGATTAACAATCTCCTTCTAGATGCCACACTGTTCCAGGCTGTGTAAAACAAAACTAACCTTTGATTATAAAGAGACGCTGATGAGCAGAGGTTCGCATCACCTATAGTATTCTCTCTACACACTTGTAAATTCAGGGAGTGACGAAATCACCCACTGATCAGCCGAATGCCCCATAAACGAATGTATCTGTTCCATGTTCTCTGATCATTTTTCTACTCATTCAGTCGTCAGCGGTCCGCACCACTGCTCCAAATGTGAGTAACTATCTGTAATGACACCAGTAATAAATGTTGGGAACCTCTCCAATACAAAACAAAACCACCTCCCCGACACTGATGTGCTACAGGAAATGAACAAATGAACGATTGTTTATCAGTCTTATCACTCGTATATTTTAGACTAATCATATGTAGCTTCGCTCGCATTATCAGCATGAATTACTGCATCCGTAGCTCGCTTAGAGTCGTTATTTTAACACATTCACCTCCCCGTTTCATCCTCATTGTTCATGCCACATTGTGTGTGTCACTCATTTTGACTGACAATGTTTGTTTCCAATTTGTTTGGGCTTTCTTTGACCCTCTTTGTTGCCCTCTTCTCCCCTCACACCGAGTTGAACATTATTTCCTATTAGCCAGATGTCAAATAATGATTTTTATCGCATGTTTATTGTTTTAATTACTTCAATTTTTCCATTAGTTAATTTTTTTAATAACGATTTTTAAATTTAGTAATAACTTCTCAGACAAAACAAGAGACGTTTCAATTGTTCTGTGGCCATGTGCCACCTAATTCTGCGCTCGGGAATGCTACATGTTACGCAGGCTGTACGTGTCCTCTCAGGTTTCAAATCCTTAGGCAATTTTTCCGGGTAATGGTTTGACTACGTATCTTGCATAGGATGTGGGTGTACAGGCAAGGTTAGAAACGTGGCTTTCCTGAGTTTCTTAGATACGATTCTACCTTAGTTTCAAATTTCTCAGATCAGGCTCCTGGGCCAAGAGAAAATATTGGTAGAAGGGTCCAGAGCAATCCCTTCAGCCAAAGAGACTGGTAGGTTATTTCCGGTTGGTCGAAAGGGGCTAGGCAGAACATGGGAGAAGAACCATGGATTCAGACGAGTAGGAGGTTGTTACAAAGAAGCAAGCAACTTGGGGGAAAGATCGCTGACATTTTGGCATAGCTATGTGAGTAGTAATGAGCGCGTCTAGTGAGGTAAGAAGGATGAAAGACAATGTGTTGGGGGATTGTGATCTAAATGCTATAAATGATAAAGTACAGGGCATGTGTACAAAATATGTATGACCTGCGTAAATCTTGAACTGATACGTTGAGTGGAATGCACCTTATTAGTCACAAAATTGTGTCCTTGGGTCCCCGAGAATACAAAATATAAATACCCATGTAATAAAGTTAACGTACCTGTTAGGTGAGTCCGTCTCCTCTGGCTTGTGAGTTACAGTGGGCAAGCGCTTTCGATGTAAAGACATCATCGTCTGGCCGTTTAGTCAGTACTGGAGTCAGTCAGTTGGTCGTGGTCTTTATATACAAAGAGAAAGGTGAAGGGAGTGATGGAGCGTTGGGGAAGGGGCGGGGAGAGGTCTTGTTGGTCAGTCTTGTTAGTAGTACCTTAGCCGGACTGGCTGTGTTAGGTATTAAAGAAATTGGGTTGTGTCCGCCAGTAGGCAAATACTAAAGTTAACGTGACCTGTTAGGTGAGTCCGTCTCCTCTGTGGCTTGTGAGTTACTGTGGGCAAGCGCTTTCGATGTAAAGACATCATCGTCTGGCCGCTTAGTCAGTACTGGAGCCGTCAGTTGGTCGTGGTCTTTATATACAAAGAGAAAGGTGAAGGAGTGATGGAGCGTTGGGGAAGGGGCGGGAGAGGTCTTGTTGGTCAGTCTTGTTAGTAGTACCTTAGCCGGACTGGCTGTGTTAGGTATTAAAGAAATTGTGGGTTGTGTCCGCCAGTAGGCAAATACTAAAGTTAACGTTACTTAGGTGAGTCCGCCTCCTCTGGCTTGTGAGTTACTGTGGGCAAGCGCTTTGGCGTAAAGACATCATCGTCTGGCCGCTTAGTCAGTACTGGAGTCAGTCAGTTGGTCGTGGTCTTTATATACAAAGAGAAAGGTGAAGGGAGTGATGGAGCGTTGGGGAAGGGGCGGGAGAGGTCTTGTTGGTCAGTCTTGTTAGTAGTACCTTAGCCGGACTGGCTGTGTTAGGTATTAAAGAAATTGGTTGTGTCCGCCAGTGACAAATACTAAAGTTAACGTGCCTGTTAGGGTGAGTCCGTCTCCTCTGGCTTGTGGAGTTACTGTGGCAAGCGCTTTCGATGTAAAGACATCATCGTCTGGCCGCTTAGTCAGTACTGAGTCAGTCAGTTGGTCGTGGTCTATATACAAGAGAAAGGTGAAGGGAGTGATGGAGCGTTGGGAAAGGGGCGGGAGAGGTCTTGTTGGTCAGTCTTGTTAGTAGTACCTTAGCCGACTGGCTGTGTTAGGTATTAAAGAAATTGGGTTGTGTCCGCCAGTAGGCAAATACTGTTAACGCACTGTAGGTGAGTCCGTCTCCTCTGGCTTGTGAGTTACTGTGGGCAAGCGCTTTCGATGTAAAGACATCATCGTCTGGCCGTTTAGTCAGTACTGGAGTCGATCAGTTGGTCGTAGTCTTTATATACAAAGAGAAGGTGAAGGAGTGATGGAGCGTTGGGGAAGGCGGGAGAGTCTTGTTGGTCAGTCTTGTTAGTAGTACCTTAGCCGGACTGGCTGTGTTAGAGTATTAAATTGGGTTGTGTCCGCCAGCAGGCAAATACTAAAGTTAACGCAGCCTGCCAGGTGATCCGTCTCCTCTGGCTTGTGAGTTACCTGTGGGCAAAGCGCTTTCGATGTAAAGACATCATCGTCTGGCCGTTTAGTCAGTACTGGAGTCAGTCAGTTGGTGCGTGGTCTTATATACAAAGAGAAAGGTGAAGGAGTGATGGGCGTTGGGAAGGGGCGGGGAGAGGTCTTGTTGGTCAGTCTTGTTAGTAGTACCTTACGGACTGGCTGTGTTAGGTATTAAAAAGCATGCAGTTGTGTCCGCCAGTAGGCAAATACTAAGTGCCAACGTACCTGTTAGGTGAGTCCGTCTCCTCTGGCTTCGTGAGTTACAGGGCAGCGCTTTCGATGTAAAGACATCATCGTCTGGCCGTTTAGTCAGTACTGGAGTCAGTCAGTTGGTCGTGGTCTTTATATACAAAGAAGAAAGGTGAAGGAGTGATGGAGCGTTGGGAAGGGCGGGAGAGGTCTTGTTGGTCAGTCTTGTTAGTAGTACCTTAGCCGGACTGGCTGTGAGTTGAGTAATTGTTAAAGTAGCAAATACTAAAGTTAACGCACCTGTTAGGTGAGTCAAGTCTCCTCTGGCCATGAGTTACTGTGGGCAAAGCGCTTTCGATGTAAAGACATCATCGTCTGGCCCGTTTAGTCAGTACTGGAGTCAGTCAGTTAGTCGTGGTCTTTATATACAAAGAAAGGTGAAGGAGTGATGGAGCCGCGTTGGGGAAGGGGCAGGAGAGGTCTTGTTGGTCAGTCTTGTTAGTAGCACCTTAGCCGGACTGGCTGTGTTAGGTATTAAAGGGGAAATTAGTTGTGTCCGCCAGTAGGCAAATACTAAAGTTAACGCATTACTGTTAGGTGAGGTCCGGCCAAGGTACTAACAAGACTGACCAACAAGACCTCCCCGCCCCTTCCCCAACGCTCCATCACTCCTTCACCTTTCTCTTTGTATATAAAGACCACGCACTCAACTGACTGACTCCAGTACTGACTAAACGCCAGACGATGATGTCTTTACATCGAAAAGCGCTGCTGAGTAACTCACAAGCCAGAGGAGACGGACTCACCTAACAGGTAATGCTAACTTAGTATTTGCCTACTGGCGGACACAACCCACTTTAATACCTAACACAGCCAGTCAGCTAAACTACTAACAAGACTGACCAACAAGACTCCTCTCGCCTTCCCCAACGCTCCATCACTCCCTTCACCTTTCTTTGTATATAAAGACCACGACCAACTGACTGACTCAGTACTGACTAAACGGCCAGACGATGATGTCTTTACATCGAAAGCGCTTGCCCACAGTAACTCACAAGCCAGAGAGAGACGGACTCACCTAACAGGTATGCGTTAACTTTAGTATTTGCCTACTGGCGGACACAACCATTTCTTTAATACCTAATACAGCCAGTCCGGCTAAGGTACTACTAACAAGACTTGACTAACAAGACCTCTCTCCGCCCCTTCCCCAACGCCTCCATCACTCCCTTCACCTTTCTTTGTATATAAAGACCGACCAACTGACTGACTCCAGTACTGACTAAAGCGGCCAGACGATGATGTCTTTACATCGAAAGCGCTTTGCCCACAGTAACTCACAAGCCAGAGGAGACGGACTCCACCTTAACAGGCGTTAACTTTAGTATTTGCCTACTGGGCGGACACAACCCAATTTCTTTAATACCTAACACAGCCAGTCCGGCTAAGGTACTACTAACAAGACTGACCAACAAGACCTCTCCCCGCTTCCCCCAACGCTCCATCACTCCCTTCACCTTTCTCTTTGTATATAAAGACCACGTACCAACTGACTGACTCCAGTACTGACTAAAGCGACCCAGCGATGATGTCTTTACATCGAAGCGCTGCCCACAGTAACTCACAAGCCAGAGGAGACGGACTCACCTAACAGGTACGTTAACTTTAGTATTTGCCTACTGGCGGACACAACCCAATTTCTTTAATACTAGCACAGCCAGTCCGGCTAAGGTACTACTAACAAGACTGACCAACAAGACCTCTCCCCGCCCCTTCCCCAACGCTCCATCACTCCCTTCACCTTTTTCTTTGTATATAAAGACCACGACCAACTGACTGACTCCAGTACTGACTAAACGGCCAGACGATGATGTCTTTACATCGAAAGCGCTTGCCCACAGTAACTCACAAGCCAGAGGAGACGGACTCACCTAACAGGTACGTTAACTTTAGTATTTGCCTACTGGCGGACACAACCCAATTTCTTTAATACATAAATACCCATGTTTCCAACTCTAAATAAGAAGATGACAGTGAATCAAACGATCCCTATCCCTGTGGCAATGATATGACGTTTGTTTTGGCCCCAGCACAGTTGCTGCTGCAGAAGCTGAGGTCCGTCCTTTCAAATGTTTGTGGCATGATACCAAACCTCTGTGTTTAATGAAGGCAGTTAGGAGCGTTGTATAGATGAAACTGGCAGAACGCCTGGATAGACCTCACACTCATTGAATGAGGGTTGTGTGGAAGACTTCACTTCACTGACATCTTTCGTCTATCTGAACAAAATAGTAATAATAATGTTGAGTTAATGATAAAGTTCTGGGCGCTGGGGGGTATGTTGCTGTGTGACTTTGTATTGTTAGTTAGTGAATATTTATACATGCAACAGTCTCAGTCTCTAGTTGACCTTGCATTATTTACAGAGTATTGTGTGTTGTGGATTCAAAAGTACAGAAGGCTTTGTAAACAGGTCGCTAATAAAGTCAAAACGGGGTGAGGGCTACCTGAGAACAGTTGGGGAGTGAAGAAGTGTGTTGCTGACTGTAATGAGTGGTGGAGGCAGTTTGGAGGCAACAGGGTGTTCAGTTTTCTAAAAACGTAACGGTGGTATGAATCTCACACAACCTACATCGCTTGGGCCATTTTGTTTGCTGCTTTTAAGTAACCAGTATCGCATACTTTCCTCGTTCGTGTTTTTTCGTATTCTGTGATTTCGTGTTCTCTTAAGGTCCTTAGGCCAGCCACATTCCCCTCGTGTCTCCTTTTTTCCACTGTTGCAGTCTAGAAACATACTATTGGGTGTTTCACACATTGCCACGTGGCAATATCATGGTTTATGTTAGCTCGCCGTACAAAGAGACTTGAGTACATTCCCATATTCCCTGGTCCGGATTAGTCTGAAAACTGGTTGGTTAACCTACCATTCAGAGACCCTGTTGGAATCCTCCCAGTCTAGACGCTTGGGGCCCTCCATGAAACACCTACTATTTCAATGCTATCACCCGCAGCAGTCTCTCAGAGCTTCTTCCCATTCGCCTAATTAGGAGGGCACCATCTTTTGCTGTAGGAAAGCAGTGCTCTCCTAGTAATTGGATTATTATGAGGTGTTCCGTCGTAAGTCCCGAAACATGACCTCCTCGGTGCAGGAGAAGAAGGTGAGTGAATATCGCAACCTTATTGCTCCGCCTTCAACATCTCTGCTTCTCCTGTTGTTTGGTCTGAGAAAAAGCTTTTTATTTATATTTATTTCGTAAATTTATTTAATTCCATACACTTTGCGCTCCTCAGTGTGAATATTCTGTAAATTCATTTCGAATCAAAACTCCTTCCTCCCCCCTACCCCCGCTTTCGTTTCCCTTTGGAACGAACTGAACGAATCTTTTCATCGTCTGATTTTATTTCCTTTGGAGATGATTTTTCGTGCCTTTACTCTGCAGCTGAGTCAAAACTTTATGAATTTTTTATTTTTCATTGACGACTTTATGTTAAGTGTTAAATAAACATGGCGTCCTTGAATTAATCACATGTTTAGTTTGATGTTTATGTATTTTTATGTATCGTTTTATTGATGTTCAGTTATTTGTGAGTAGCTCCTCTTAGTTTTCTGTTTATTTGTGATTTTATTTATTTGTTACAAACGGCCCTCGTCACCTATTCTAATGTTTCGATATGTTCATTTTGCCTTTGTAGGTGTTTTATTTCTTCATCTTCTGTTTTTTTTGTTCATTCTACTTTGTCGACATAGTTTTTGTGTCACTGCTCCTCCCCTCGCCATATTTGTGTCATTCGTTGTCGATCATTCGTGTACTCACCAGCATGTCACTGTTTTTCTTACATATGGAACCCTTTACGTTTCAACGGGTTGGTTGTTGAATGTTCGGTTTTTGTCGACAGTTATTGCTTGTACATGGGGCATTCACTTTCACCTTACACTTAGACCACCTACCACCCGCTGTAGTCGATATTCCGTGTAGTCACTTCTGGCCATTGGCCATTTTTCAGTGTGTAGTTTCATGATTTTTAGTGTCAAAGTTGATTCATGATGGCTTATTGCACACGTAAAGAAAAATATGCCTCACTGCTTACTGTATTACATTTGGGGGCAGTGAAATTGGTTAGTGGCAACACACACACACGTGAAAATTTTCAATATGTTAAGGTGTGGTTCAACATGACATTCCACGATTCATGCGAAATTAATTGAGGTAGGGAAGTCGATTCGGTGTGGAGGGAATGGGGGTGTGTACAATTATGCGTTGAACCCAGGGAATGAATGCCAACTCCAATAATAAACGATGAAACTGTTCTTGTTGACTCACCTCCCCCCCCCCCCATCAAATCCCACTATTAACCATCCTTACGCGCATTTTAGAAGTTCATTGACGGAATGTTAGTTATGTCAGAGATCTGGGTTATCAGTTCTGGACGTAATGAGGGTGTGATGCGACCAATAAGGGAGTTGAACTCTGGCATCAGATGCTGAAGTTAGAAAACCAATACAATAAACCAATCTGTTATAATTGACCCGGGCTTACAAAGCATATACGTAATGTCTAGTGGTGTTGGTTAAGGCACAAGTGGGAAATGCTTAAAAGTAGTAGCCATTTCTGCTGGGGAGATGCTGTAGGATAGCACACGTGAGAAGTGGTTTCAATAACCAATGACAATCAGGCACTGATCCAGTCCAGTCAGAGGTGGAGTGGTGTTTTCCCATTGTGGAAGATCCTGCCCTCAAAATCAAGGAGAAAGAGTCAGGAGTGTTGTTGAGGAGGCACAATTTCCTCTGAGCTTACTGTTGGGGAGGCTGGTACAGCCTGGTGTGCTTTCGAGGGTCCTTAGTGCCGATGGGAAGAAATAATTTCCATATTTAGTTTGACGCATTCCAATGATGCAACAGGTTACATGCGTTAACTTGTAATCACCTCCATCCTTTTAACATACCTTCTCATGGCATACGAACTCCTATCACTAACAGAATAGTTTGCCTTTACATGGCCTTGGCAGCATTGGGAAGCCTAGATGGCAATCAAGCATGGAGGGCAGCGTTTACATTCCTTCGTAGTTTATAAATGCTGAAGGGACTGAGAGGTGCAATGCACTTCAGAATTAAACTGACCCTTTACTCTCCTCTCCTCTCTTATAGAAACAGTACAGCTGTACTGGAAAAAGTAAAAGCTAACCCTTGATACTATGATGGGATGGAGGAACTTTCATGTTGTTCACTCCCAAATTCCTCCAAGCTCTCTTTGTAGTTATTGATTGTCCTTATCAACAATGCCTTTCAGGTAAAGCCTGAAGTCCAGCACAGGTCTGTTTCCTTATTAAATGACTGTTCCTAAACCCTCCATGAGGGTTATATCAGTTATAATGGATCCAGCACATTAAATTAGGCAAAATCTTTGATGACTACCGAGGTTCCTTCCTCCCATCTTCAATTTTGAATGACGAATTGCTTTCTTATCACAAATGAGCTTAGTGACTAATGAGACATTTTTGTAGAACCTTCAAGTACACATTAAGTGATTGCTGACTAAAGGTTCAATCCTCAAAATAGCAAAAACTATGTCCTACGCGAATCAATACTGATTAGACTGATTGATTAATATAAATTAATCGGACATGTCGATAGTTACCTTTCCTTTCCCATCCTGCTCCCACCATCTAATCTCACTTGTTTCAACTTGGGAACGCTATAGCATTCATAAACCGTCAGTCACAACTAACATTAGTACGTTCAACAGGAAAGTGCCCATTGAAAAACTGTCGGTCACTAGCCTTAAAATTCCTGTACATACCATCATTCATCAACCATACTCTCCTTTTTGGCTCCACTTCATTTTAGTTGGTATTCGATTCCCGAGCTTGGTATTCTTATGTTGCCACACCTGGTGGTTGTAACGCTTTTGTGTTTCATCGCCATCTTTTATTACTTGTGTTATTGATTTCCTTTATATTTTTTAAACACCCGCCTAATGTTGGTTTTGTGTTACTGTGATTCGTTCCACTGTAACTCTCATTATAGGAGTATCAGTTTATATTCCTGTCATAAGTTGAGCCAGCCATTGAATGCTTGATGGAAATGATTAAAAAAAATTTTTTTTTGTGGGTTGAATACCAGGGAGACTTCTCTGTTGAACACAAGTAGACAACGATCAACAGGGTCAAGGGAGGGGGAATCTTTGTTAAGGTCGTAACATGTACATATTCTACACCAGTCTCTGCAGAATGCGTCAGGATGCAAGTGAGTTAGTTGTGTCCCGGTAGAGGACAATTAATACCTCAGGGGAATGGTGTCTCCAACGTAAAGGTTGTGAGTTCTTGTACTCTCAGTCACAGAGATCTACAAGACTGTGTAAACCACAGCCGGGATGTGAGGATTTTACTGACCACTGGATGTGCCAGTACCTCAAGGGACATATTTTTTCTTCACTTTTTCTCCACCAAAGACTCCTCAGTTCGTTGTGGTGCCTACTGTGATGTAAAAAAAATAAATCTTGTCTCTTCGTCCAGTCAAGTTTTTAGTATCAACTCGACTCATGACTGCCGTGACCTTTGCTTTTATGGTCTACTTGTGCTGTTATTATAAAACACGCCAGTAAGTTCCAAAACTCCAGTCCATTCTCATATATTGGTGGCTCGTTCACCAATAATCTCCCTACTTTCAACTAACAGTAAACTCAACACAGAATGAAAGCGCTATATAAAAGCGGTAGCTTTCTGCTTCAAAAAGCAATTGAGCCGGTATTCTCGAGCAATGTGCCAACATGTGCTAGTTGCAAGTTCTATTCGTGTTTTCAAACTCTCAAACTATAACGATAATTTGTTCAGTGGTACGCAGTTTCTAGTAAAGGCCATCTGCAGATGAACCGTCCACATAACTTATTCATCTCCTCATCAGAGTTCACTCGATTAAATTTGCATAGCGTAATCCCAAATTGCGCCTCTACCTTCCTCGTACACAACTTGATACGATGCGTTCAATTTTACAGGTTTGGTGTTCCTTCAGTACCGCAGCGAAACGAAAAGGGCACTGCTTCCGAACGAAATAACGTCCATCGACACTGTCAAAGCTTTGTTCGTCAGGTCTTTCCCGAAACAGTTGACGATGGAGTACATGGAGTCGCCTCACGTTAAAATATATATACACGACTCGTCGAAGGACATGTTTTACGAACTCGAAGATCTCAGGTGAGCCAGTGGTCACTGTATCATTTGAAGGATGGTGGTTGAAGTTCTAGTAAAGAGTTGTTTGATTATGATACAACTGTTGATGTCTTAGTGACGAGTGTTAATTCATTGGTGTGAGATTTTAGGAACACACAAAGAAATTGGGGTTACTTACTGGTGTCTATTTGGTCACATTTGAGTGGAATCTTACCATGCATAACTATTCTTAGGACCTCCAGTCGAGGGGCCCTTATTTTATTTTGTTTTTTGGTCTTTGATGATATCACACCAAAACATTACCACCTGGTAAATAGATTGGATACTGTTTACTCTGCATCTGCTCATATCCCTCACCTAAGCAAGAACCCTGCTAAAGCAACCTTTTGTTCTCAGTGATGGGGCTTCATAATTAACGCTGCTTGCTTGTGGAATAACGTGCTCATAACAGGCACAGCCATGTACATTAACGCTTAGCACCCAATTACGCGAGTAGCACTCACTAATTGGTTGTATCAGGTTGCCATTACTAAAAAAACAGGACTACGTTCCCTCCTGTACCAGTAACCCTAAGAAACGGCTCTAAATCGTCGTTTTCAGTGAGTGGTGTATGTGTAGATTCGTTGAAGTACTGCGATGAATGCTTTCAGTGTGAGAGGACTGCTGAAATACAGGTTGTTTAAAACAGGAAGAACTCGGGGGAGCTAAAAATAAAGAATGGTTGGCACGAACACAAGGGAATGAATTACGTACCTAACAAATACAAACACATAAAAACCTGAAGTAAGGTGGGAACCTTATTTAAAAAACATGAAGTAAGGTGATCCATGCACTAGGTAGACAAAGTATAATGCTCGATGATGTCACGGACGAGTAGCATAATAAGCAGCGAAGGGTTATAAAAGATGGTCTCCGGAAAACGAGTGAGGGAAGGCGTGATGGCTAAATAATTCCGATTTGGCAGTATTGGTGATTTCTGACAAAATGCCCAGCTGTTTATTGTATTACCCCTCTATAAAGGGAAGGCCACTATGGCCGCTATACATAAAAAATATAGTGAACTATAGCAGGATACCTTCCACCAGTGACATTGTAACACTCCGTGCATGCTTAGTGAACCCATTGTCCACGTGTCGTCTGACGTTCATCGCTGTGTTCTGGCTGGAAATCACCCATTTCTGTCAGTCTGCACGGTTACAATGGCCTGCCACCGTTTTCTAATTGAATCAATATGTGGTCAGCCACAGATGAAACTTTTCAACACTCCTCGGACCGCTTGCCTCCATATTTCAGGCTGAGATCTTCAGTATGGGGGTTGTATGCAGAAAGTGGTGTGATAACTCCAATATGTTATAAGTAAATCATTCCAAGCCGTTATCACTATGGATGAGTCATTATAGGCTACGCGATTCCTCATTTATTCATTGCCAGAATTTGTTCAATAAAGCCTTAAATATCGAGGTCAGCTTTCTTCAAGGGGCGCATCCTCGGAAATGTCTAAATTCGATCCAAACACCAGGCTGTTATCGAGGCATTACTAGCCCCTGTTATGAGTTCTATGTTGATGGAGAGCTGTTTACAGACACGTTGTGTCCTGTCAAAACGAAGTAAAGTTTCTCTTGAGTGATTGGTGGGGCACGTAATTGGATTCCATAAGAGGGCTTGATGATTCAGTAGGTCGGCCAAGGGGGGGGGGGGCAGCATCAGCACACAAACGACAATGGTAGTTGGAGAACACGCCTATGACTGGGAATTGGTGAGATTTTAGCGATTGATCTGGACTGGGATGTTGAAAAGAGTGAATAGGTTTATAAGAGTATCTCCAGAGCCTCTTGAATACGGAATTTGCGTAAACGCTAAGCTCCATGACTTGGGAATCGCCTTTTTTCGTATTTTACTTTTACTCACTGCACGCCCGTGCTGTGAGAATACAGAGCATTTCATAGATTAAAAAATAAAAAATAAAGTGTAACCCACCTGAAGAATCCGTGCACAATTTCACACCATATCTGTATCTTTCTCCTTCTTCCAGATCGCATTTGCGGGACATTCGAGACCGGTCCGTTCTTCGCCTATTCGAATCAGATGACGTAGTTCAAGGCCTTGGCCTAGGTATGGGCATCACTCCCGGTGCGATTCCGACGTGGGATCAGGACCAATCGTATTTCTCTGAACCTGAATTTGACTCCGAGTACCAGCACCAGCACATCCACAAAACCAAGGTTTGTTTCTAGCAGGACTAAGTCTGACCTCATGATAAATACCTAGTCTAGGTGACGTCTAAATAAACAACACACTTCATGGAATGGAAGGGGGCGGGTGGCTTGAAGAGCCAGAGCATCATTGAATACTGAGATTGGACTCAAGTTAAAATATTTCCCTGTTTTGAATCACTTAGATATGTTTAGTCTGGTTTCAAGGTTTGAGCTACTTTACATGGATGCTATCGCAGCTACAAAGTCAACTTGCTTTCTGAGATTGGAGGCATAGTAGTTCGTCACTGAACATTGAAGAGTGGTGGAACGGAGGAGAGGCGTCCCTGGGCTCCCTTATTCATCAATCGCTAGTGTGTAGACATGGGCTAGGGGATCAACTACTCCCTCATCCAGCTGCTATTCATTCCTGGATGATTTTGCCGTCATCTGTTCAACATGTGCAAGATGCATTGGAATTGCATAACCAATGTACTGTGACTCACACATATTCTTTCATTGACCACTAAATGGATGAAAGGTGAACACGTGTCTCAAGGATTACCCAATAAAATATCTGGTGCGTAGCAACACACAACTTTCCGCCACCCCTTTAAGTTCGAACACCACCTACATAGGCGGGCGCTATATCTTCGTTCAACGCATTTCTACAGGAACATTTATGGAGAACAAAATGTAGGGACTAGTTAGCTGAGAGTACTCCGAAAGTTTGATCGAAATCGTTAGAGCCGTTTTTGAGAAATTTGGAATACAGATAAATTAATATTCGACAAATCTCCTTTTCTGAGTTAACTTGGCTTATATCTCCGTTCAACATATATATATACAAAAATAATTATGGAGAACGAAATGTTGGTATGGGTGACTAAAAGACACTTCATCAGGATTTATCACATCTGGTGAAAAAGTTACCCTGGAATTTACGGAAATGTTAGAAAAAGCGTTATTTTCGACACATTTTGCTTTTTATCTCTGTTCAATAGACTGTCACAGGAACATTTATTGAAAAGAATATGTAGGTATTAACTATTTGAAAACATCCTGTGAGTTTGGTAAAAATCGCTGAAGCCGTTTTGCCAAAAAGCGTAAAAAACCTATTTTTGCTTCAGGGGCCCATATCTCCGTTCACCGTATTTTCATGGAGATATGTATGGAGAAGAAAAGTTAGGTATTGATTAGGAGAAGATAATTTGAAAGTTTAATCAAAATCGTTAGAGCCGTTTTCGAGAAAAATGCGAAAAACCCTAGTTTTTGGTACATTTTCGTCCCCCCCCCCTTCCCATCGGCCGAAATCGTCCATAACCTTATTTTGGTGTCTACAAAAAATAACGAACAAAACAAAAAAAGAACCAGCTCAATCGGATGAGCCGTTCTCCCGCAAATCGAACTACAGACACACACACACACATACACACACACACACATACACACACACGGACCACGCGACGAAATTAGGTTTTTTAGACTCAGTAGGCCTCAAAACGTAAAGATCTGAAGAAAACCCAAATTTTTTTTTTGGGCCGATTACTATACTTTCCTTCCCTTCGGGTAGCGGAAAGTAAAAGTAGTGTTCAGATCCTCAGAAAGGATCCTAAGATTAAGATAAAAGGACTTTGAAAGTGAGCTTCAGCGGTCATTGATTTCCACTTCCTACCTAATAATCGTTTAGCTAAGACGAAAGTGTATCAGGCTACACGACATAGATTCCTGCCTCCTAGATAAATGGTCGTAAAAAAAAAGTTTTTACATTTATTGTACAAAATTCGGTAAAATAATTATTTCTTTAAAAAATGGCTTAAAAACTAATTTGAGATACTCAATTGTTATAAGTTATCCAATTAAAAGGATTGGCATCAAAATGAATCAAAGCGATCAGTACTAATGTACAACAACCCGTCAATTAATTCGTTTCGTTCCACGTTAACATAAACATGTGCAAACATCATAGTGTCAATCAAATATCTTTTACAACGATATTCGGAGGCAATATACTTAGGAATGTATCACTGGCATCATTCTAACAGCTTACGATCCTTATACTGGAGTGGTGTTACGGGAATTGTGCTAATTTATCGAACCTCACTAGTTAACATTCTCTGTAAAAACGAGGCATTCCCACTGGTTTCTTCGTCAATTGTTTTGGCACTGGCAACAAAATTCGAAGGTTCGAAATTCAGTTGACGAAAATTACTTGAGTTGGAGGAGCTTAACTTAGAATTGATGGCACTCTTGAGCGGCAGGTACGTAGAGGGCTCCAGCGTACAACTTCTTGGAGGTTTCTCGCCACGACATTACGTTTGCTTTTCGGAAGGGGTCCTCCCCGCAGCCTGAGCAAAGGGACATGATGCTTCTGACCTGCGAGAATAATGAGTTCGATTGTAGGTGTATGACTAGTTATGTTGTACTTGTTCTGCAGGATTAAATCCTATTTTGGCGGTTACGCAGCTGCAGTAACCCTTTAAAAACGGTGTGAAACGAGAAAAACAAAACCCTTCTGATTTCCATTCAACCAGTGAGAATTGAGTAAAAGTAGAGTATTAGGAAAATTGGGGGACAGTACGAAAAAGCTGGGAATGACCATATAAATAATTGAGAAATCGAATAAACGGAGCTCGGCACATGACTAAAACTAATTTTGATTGTGAAGAGATCGTTGGAATTGTGATGGACTATTTGCCAGATGGAGCTTTGAAATCCAGTAAAATAATTAATGTAAGTTGGAAATGTGTGGTTGGGGAACTAAGTAGAAAAAAGAAAATCATGTAACAAATTCTGTAAAATGTGGCGGAAATAATTTTTTCGTGAAGAACTATAACTCTCTGACATTTGATTCAAAACTACTGGGAAGACTTGTCTGCTTGTCTGCTGAGAAGCTGATGGGAAATGGGTTTATAAAGCAAGATAAGAGGACGTTCCACGATAGAACGACCACCAGTTCAGATACTTCCCGACCAACACATTGGTTGAAATAACTCGAAGAACACGTCCGGACCACCATGCCAGGACAGGGTCAATGCTGCAACTCTCTTATGTTACCTGACTCTGCCGTACAAAGATCCATCCTGTCATGATTGCGCCTCTTTGTTTGCCAAAGAGCAAGATTCCAGCTACCAAATACTACTTGGACATCGTGGACCACTACGGTCTGGTACGGGGTCAATGGCGACGATGTCAGGCCTCACTCATTCTCCAGAGACAACCTGGCAGTGCCACTCTCTCTCTCTCCCCTCACTTCCCTGCCCTCCAATGATGGTGCTCCAGCAATCTGCTTGCAGACTGTGTCGTGATACTTGGTGAAACTTCCATAAGTACGTGGATACACCTGCACCACATTATTCAGCAACTCAAACTGGTTACCACTAGCACACCAGTAAGTATTCATAAGGTACCAGCTTCTTGCACATCTCACCGATGAAGGCTGTGAAGCCACAAGAACGGCGTGAAGGGGCTGGTAATCCTTTGATGGATGCCTTCAAATGGCTACTCCCCCCCCATATAGATGATTAGAGGGAGTTGGTCTATTGCCTGGAACCTTGCAGGACAGCTGCAAACTTCGAAGGCTTACTGAACTTAGGGATGATGAAGTAGGCATGCAGCATACTACTGCAGTTTATCCTGAACGAATCCAAGACTAGGCACAGTGTGTGCGACACCCCAGCTGGACACTTGCAATGCAAAAAGGCACTTATGGCGCATGAAAAAAAAATAGCAGTTGAGAGACATAGAATACCAAGTCCCCCAGGTCAAACTGTAACGTCAGATCAGCTTTGAGAGCAAGTACGTCTGAAGGGGCGCACCTTCTGCTGTGGCTTCAAGTGGGGCCTCTGCCACTTTCCGAATATAATCACTGAATAACTCGATTCCAAACTACCTCCGGATCTCGAAGACGCCTCTAGCCAGGATCCAGGATTTGCCGAGATGACAAAACCCGCATCCATGACCTTCATGATGCAACTGCAATAGGATAGCACCAAGGGGACTGATCCACACTTCACAGCATGGTTGCCTAGCGGCGTAATAAACGTTTTTAGGGCAATCAGCCAGCCCTCTTTGGTACTTGGGCGAGGGTGACATCAGCTGCAAAGGCTAACTCGCCAATCCGTAGAGCTTGGGTGAAATCAAACCCTACTTCTTGAGGCAGCTTACCCAGCTCAGTATCAATCACATAATTCAAGAATATAGGAGGAAGACAAGCTGCTGAACGCTGAGCCCCCAGACATCTCACCTCCAACCTGCAAGGCTATCACAACTCCATAGTACAGAGAGTTCACATAATCAATAAGTCAATCAGGAGCCCCCATACCACATAGGTAATAGGCCAAGGCTGGGTGGTTTATAGTGTCACACGCTTGTGTTGGTGGCATGTTCGCATAGGATTATGCTTCAAGATTCCAGCCGTGGTTGGAACAAGTAACAACAACAGGAAACAGTCAGGCTGCTTGGTGTTTAAGGAAGGAAGGAATAAATTCATATGAACCGCTTTGATTGCAAGGCGTAACACGTGATTTTTGGTAGTTTTCCCTTATCTGCACTATCAGGCCATTTACATCAATCTAGGCTTGTTCCGAGGTAGAAGGTTTCTTTCTGCTGGGTTCCTTTTGCCTGTCTTTGATTGCCATGTGGGATCTTAATGTTTCACTTTACAACATTGCTTATTCCTGTTCTTAGACCTTAATCCATTTAAGTAATCATTAGGGAACTGATATCTACGATTTCTAGATAACCGAAAATCGATATATTATTGCTGCTTGTTTGTAAATTACCTCCCATTCAGCTGGCTCGTTCCACTTCTTTGGCACTGGCTCCTCATCAATTGGTGATTCCTGTCGGGGGTCTAGTAGGCCAACGTCTTGGAATGGTATTATTCCTGCAATCATAGTTAAATTTGATGATTTGTTTTAAGAAGACAATCTGTGCAGTCTTAAGAGATCACATTAGGCTCAGTTCATAATCATTGTGGCTTCACTATGATTTACCAGCTTCTTGGAGCTTTCTATATAGTCCATTCTAGTTCTTAACCCCATGCTGAAATGGAACTGCTCTTACCTCCTCCTAATTGAAAACCATCGTTTGAGTAGAGGTTGCTCAGGTCGACTCCTGGAAATACTCCGAATTCGGCTGTTCTTTTTTGTTTCATAGTTTCTGAGCCTTCAGAAGCCTCTCTTGCTCGTCTTGTGTGCTGTACTTCAATGCGAGAGTCGTTCTGGTTTTCTCTTTTGAACAGTCGTAAAAGCTGTGATGAAAATGGCCCAATGAAGTCGTCTCCAGCCTGAAATGATCAATTGGCAATCGTACAACGTACTTCACGCATCATGTTCGTTCATAGATAAAGGTCGAGCGTTCAGAAATAAATCAGTGAGATTTGAGAGTGCATTAGGGAGAGTTGGGCGGTTCTCTAGGACCATGAATCTCGCACAGTCTAATTGTTTGGGCGATCATCGAGTTTGGGAGGAAAAAATTGGTTACTGAAAACACGACATAAAGATCATTCCATTATAATCGCTGTTTATTGTACTGTGGTCCTTGATGTTGGAATCCCAATTTGTTACCTGCTGTTGCACCAGTTGCTGCTGGAGCTGCTGTTGTTTCATTCGCTGCAGCTCTTGTTGCTGTCTGATTACGTTCAGTTGCTCCACAGGGAGCCTTGGAACGAGCTGCATGTGTCTCAAAAATGGGAAGTCCGTTGCTCCCTCGGGCAACTCAGAAACTGGTTCTTGCCCTGGCATTTGTGGGGTTTCTTCTTCTGTAACGAACAGGGGGCCATAGTTAAGTTCAATCAGCTCGGTACTCAAAAGAGAAAAAAAATTATCTTTACCACAGAATCTGTTAATGTTATACCAGTTTAGGCGACTAAACCATTATCAGGGCCACTAACGAGCTCAGTACTGAATTGACGATGTATGTAACTAAATGGGAATGATAGTATTTGTACCTCCTCCTTCGTGGATAAATTTATGGGCGTGATGATGTTTGTGGTTATTGTAGGCTTTCCCAGCAGTCAGTGCCGCTTTGTAGAGGTGCACCAAAGTCACTTCTCCGATCAGTCCACCTGGTTTAGGATTTAACTCGAATCCTCCTCCGTATTTCCTTTGCTCTTGCCCTGTGATGGCAAGCCCACTGCCTCGGATTTTCTTGCCTACCAACTGTTGTGGAATAGAAACAACAATAACGTTATTTCATTGCATTTATTTCACGAGGTTTTTTGTCTCGAACTTTGTGACATCTTACCAAGTTGTAGAAGCCTCGGCCAACGCGTTCTGCGTCAATCCACAGTTGCCATTCCCCTGTTCTTCCGTTCCAGCTTTGACACGAGTGGTACCTTGGTTTTCAACATTGCATTATTATGAATTCATTGTTCAAAAGGAGCAATACTACAGGGTTAGTATTGTTGACTAGATGGAACAGGGCGGATTTGAAATACCGAGGGTGCCAATTTTCCTCCCATTTGCTCAGTTAATAAATCAAAACGCTATTGACGAAGTGAAGCTGCTGTAGTCGTGCTTTCTGGGCCGGTACACCAGTAGGCAGTGGGAGACTGCAAGCTGCTCTTTCATTTTATTCTTTGGAAAAGTTTGATTTTAGTGCGATGGATTTATTGGTAGTTCTTAAAAAAAAGGCTAGCTCTGTTCAAATATTGTCGGGTTGCTCAATCACTCTGTGTGTGCCCTTCACTGAAGCATCTTTTAATACGTATGGGATTGAGGAAATCTGCGTGATGTGTCGCACAGATATTTGGCAACTAAAGGTATTTTGAGTCGAATTGTCTCAATGGACCTCGCTCACTCAGTGTGATTTTTAAAGAGCACTATTTTCTCAAATGGTGTTTTTCGGTGCACCTGTTAGTCTGTAAAACAATGATGTGCAGTAGTCTGAACATATTTGGCCGTTCTCATACATTTGATTTCTTTTCTTTATGGCTAACGAAGGTGTTTTGAGGAAATGTGAATATCCTCAAAACACTTCTCCCACTTCAGTTCAGCGTACAGTGCTTACCATCAAAATCCTGTTGCTTGTAGTGTACATTTTGCTAATTATTGAAGAGTAGAAAGCATTAGCTGGAAAGTTTAGTATCCCGCCAAGCATTAGCCAATCCATAAATCAAAACGCTATTAACAGAGTGAAGTTTATGTCGTCGTGAAATGTCGTTAAACCCGTTTAATTGGGAAAACTGTTAAGATCGTTGAAAGTTATTGGGTTGTTCTTACCATTTGTGCTTTTTGAGCGGGTAGTTGAGCCGATAAATGGTGTGGCCTCCGATTGCCATTTGGTAGTAGGACGATCTCGCGTCGTTGCTCACCCAAGAGACGATTTCCCTCGGTTGATCTTTTACTGTCGACATCAAAAATGAAAGTTAAGTCGTTAAAATGACGAGGCTGCTTCGTGTTTATTTTTTGAACGAATACAAGAAAATGCAGGATTGTGATAGACCAAAACAGTTGTCTGTCCTGAGCAAAAGAACATGGCACGTACATGGAGGCACGCTACGGCGAGTTTTAATGGTGAGTGAAACTTCAGTCGCAATCCCCCTGGATTATAAGTGCACCAAAGGCCCAAGTCAGATGTCTGTCATTCTTCACGCACAGCTGGCTGATACAAATCACGTAATCGGCGTTTGTATTGTCCTCTTCCGTGGCCAACGCTACTTAGTTGATTGGGCATGTAAGAACTTCTTCAAAAACGTTTACGTGCTTCCCTAAAGTCATTCGTAAAACAGGACTGCAGCCTTAAAATCACGTTCTGCTAAGGCATAGCGGGACTTAATGCTCGGCACAGATTCGTGGAACGTCTAGTTTTAATTCCTCCTAAGGAGTCTTACAGGAAGTAGATGGTGAGCCATACGCTTTTGGTTTATTATTCATTCTGAATAATAACCCTATGTTTTCGGTCACGAAAAATTTTTTACAACCCCCCCTCAAAATTTGATACTTTACGTTTCAAGACATGGAGATTCCAAATTTGCAATGTCCGTCCGCCGTCCCCCGTCCGCCGTCCGGGCCGTTTTGTGCCTTTAACGTGGTCTAAAAAATTCGTTCTTTCGCCCAAAAATCCGACTTGGTATCTAGTTGTGCCCGCCATCTCGGCAATCCGATCGGACGAAGCCCGTGGTTGTAACGGGCAAAAAACGGTTAAAAAAATTAACGAAACGCAGTACAACGCGGAGCTACAAGCGTTTCGTCGTTTGAATTCCCTCCGCCCCGCCCGTCTCTTTAAAAAACCAACCGCTCTCGAGGCGGCTCTCGCCTCCCTCCCAACGACCCCTTTGGCCTCCCAACGACGACGCGCTTCGCTTCGAGCGCCCACCGTTCCAATTTCCCCGACGTTTTGGTTTTAATACGATTCCATTTTTTTAGATTCTTTCGTTTCATTCTCATTTTGGTTTTTTTCATAGATTTTTGGTTAAACTTTGATATTAGTATTTAGCGTGCATGTTTTCATATTAAAATTCAGTTTTTCTAGATACTTTCGTTTTTTTTTGTTTATTTTAATATTACGATTCAGTTCTTTTCGACCTTTTTTTGGGTTTCATTATGATATTTTTCGATGCTGAATCGGACAGGATGGATCTCGGAGCATTAATGCTAGGTCAAGCTGATTGTCCGAATAATAAACCGTTGTGTAATAATTTGCAGGGTTTTTATGCACAATCAGTCTGAGAGATTGAAGAGTAAGTCTACGGCATGCCCCAAATTTTTAGCGTGTGTAATACTGTAAAAAGTGAGTGAAGGGAAGAAGATAGCCCAATAATATTCATTGATTAATAGTCAGTCAATGAGTTCTTAAGCGGCTGCCACAGGCGAGCTGGTTGTATTTGAGCGGGCAACTTAAAAAGCAGAGCCTTCACTATGTTTTACATCTAGTGCAATCAATAAAACTGCGCATCCTCATGTACAGCGGCACCTACACGATAGGTTTATTTCCCTGCTGTGAAGGGTTGGAATATCACAGCCCAACAAACCGGTTACAGTTATCATTGGGTCAAACTTTGCTACTTGTACTTCTTTTGATCGTTAAGGCCTTGAAGACTGCCCACAAACTAAAATTGATTACTTGGCAGTTACGAGTGGACGTGATCAGGTGAAGAGCAAATGAGAGTTTTTATGGAACTGGAACATCTCGCTGTTCAACGCCCAATCACTTTTGGAATAATCCCAACTTCCACTCAATCATAGAAATGCCCAGTTCTTTACTCTATCCTGCTATTTGTGTACTACTGATGCACAGAAAACTACACGACAAGTCATTTAGCCATTTTTAGACATACTCATTAGTTTGCGCTCTTTTCACGGTTTTCTGCTTAGTGTTGAACAAACAGTATTGTCCCTGCCTTAAACATTTATCCTCCAGCTATAAATTGATTTTATTCTAGCAGACAAATGTAGCTCCTGGTCCTGCACTGAACAAATACATTCTTGTGTGTACAATCAGCACCTACTTCTCCAACCAGGAGGGACAAATTACTGTAATGTATTCAATGCAGGGTTCATAAGCAATAGCTTTTAATATTGCATCATTTTCAAATCCTTTCCTAAATGTCAAGAATGCTTCGATATCGTAAAACGTAGAGCAAATGCACGACATAGCTGGCATTTAGCAATCATTTGGTAGAAGATTAACACAGAACGCGACAGCTGGTCTGTCTGTCGAGAATAGTCTGTGTGTTAGGTGCAAGAATGAGGGAGCTGAGGTTCACAATATAACGGAAACTCGGTGAGCATGAGGAGGACTGTATTATACTGCGTACGGAAATGAGTTGAATTAGAATTGAGGTACACAAATGGGCGACACAAGGGCAGCACTCGGAACGCGGAACTGGCGTGGGCAACCGATAGAGAGAGAGTGAGAAGTTACTGTGGTGGAAGTTGGAAGCAGAATGGTTTGGAGGTGCTCTGTCGTCGATAGGAAAATGAAATTGGGAGAAAGAAATAAGGAAAGGGGAAAACGTAGAAAAGGGGGCTGGGGGGCCCGCGGCTGAGGGATTCCCGCAGGGGCAGGTATTAAAAATGGTTGGAGACAATTAGGCGGTCGGAGACAATGACACGGGGAAGTCCGAGTTCATCGACTCTGACAACTTCGACGCTTTGCGTCGAACACTGTGCGTACGCTTAGCACCGGCGTTTTCTGTTCTGCAAAGTCGTGAGCAGTACAACTCTATAATCGTATTTATCGTTATACTTAAACGTGTTAATACTTACAGGCATAAGAGAAAAGAGGGTGGTCAGTCGTGTGATTGTACAACTTGTGCCAAGTGCAGAGCGTGAATTCTTTCAAATCTGGGATGTGAGCTTTGTACTGGATGTACTGCAACAGAATGATCATTGTATTAATAAACATTTCGTGTACCTACGCCGATTTCCTTGTAAAGGGCAAAGATTATACCACGCACAAACAGAATTCTCTAAAGCCAAATGGCGAGGGGAACTCAGTTTAAATGTTTGCCTGCGTTGATTGACTCCGCTGTAATGAATTCGTGTCCGTAGAGTTTATTTTTATTTATTAAAACCTCTGATTTTTCGAAGTAAAGGTATAGATTACTAACTATGTAGATCAATTCTTGCCTCTCCCTTTCGATCATTGTAGGTGTTTCCTGAGGACCTTTCATAAACATAAAAGCTGGAGAGTTTCGCGCCTGACGAACTGTTTCAGAGCCCAAATTTGTTTTAATTGGCCTTCATTGCCCCTTGAACGTTTGCGTGAGGTCAGATAGATGATCCCAAGACAGAGGTAACGTTTATCCCATGGTTCCGAGCCATTGGTGTTGAGTTGGTTCGTATTGATGAAACAAATAGGTGTACGTCTACTGTGGATGTCGACAGGTTGCTTTGAAATAGTTCATGTCGGGCGATTCGCAATCTTAAGAGTGAACCCTGGTAGTTGCTGAGCAGGAAATGAGTTCTCAAAGAATCTAAGCGCATTAACGACTAAGTGCCCACCGCGTCCTGCCGAGAGCTCGAAAAATATTTGTTTGACGTTGGAGGTAATAAAATACGAAGCCCAAATCAAACCGCTCGTCACGTAACTCGGAGCGTCCAGGTGGACCGCAATCATCGGACTCAGCGTTGCGTAAGCGTTGGATATATCGCTCATTAGACCGGCTCGAGGTTTTGAGTGAAGGGCTCTGCATTTCCCCTTCAGAAACACCTGGAAAATCGGCGATTTACATTAGACCGCGACTCGAAGCCTGAGTCTGATCCATCGTGGGCTTAGGAATAAATGAGCCGCTCCTCAAGCACTTTTTAACGAGCTTCGTTCCGTAGTAAATTGCAGTTTGGTCAGTAGAGGAAAAGCATGTAAGGTGGACGGTAACTAGTGACCTCCTTCATGATGAGAGACCAGCCGGGCTTGAGACGGGCCATTTGGATGACTAGTGAGCGGAGGGGCTGTATGATTCAAAGCGTATTACCATTGTCACTGTACCAGGAAACGAAAAACCACGGATTTTTTTTGCTTCATTGGAGTTTCTTATTTTTCTCGAAAATCAGAGTGCTGAAATAGGTTCGAGGTCCGAGAGTAATTGTTAGTACGAGCCGCTACATTAAACGAAGTGGTATGTCAGCGGTGTCTCGAAACCCCTCTATGGCTTCGAAGAAATGGGGGGTCACCTGTAAGTCAGGGCTGATTCGAAACTGATTTGAACAAATAGCTTCAACGGATTCCAGCTTGACGTATGTGGATAGCTGCATACCATCAACTGCCTTCGAAGAGTTTCATGGTATTCCACACGTAAGCAGTCTTTCGACCTTTTGCCAGTCACCTGAGCTTCTATTCATGTTGTGGTTTTTAATGTTAACTGTTCAAGACAAAGAGATAATTTTCCATGTTAGTGGGGTTTAACACAAATAAATTCGATACTGGAGGTGAAGTCAGTCCAAGGACATGTTCTGTGCGTACACTAAGCAATTATTACAATTACTCGTCAAAAGGGGTCAGTTCGTTGCGTAACCCCGCACTTTGTGCTTGAGATGGGAGTTCGTAGTTGTTGCTCCAGTAGACCTTCGAAATTGGGTTATCCGACCCTCGTCTAGGCTTTTGCAAATTATCAGACGTGCGTTCTATTTCAATGTCCGCCCTCCATTGTGCTCGTCTGACCTGAGCTAAGGACCGAGGTCGTCGTGACAAGTATAATATAATATTATGCGTGTGGTGAGGTCACGGCGTTTGCGGTCAGACGAGATTTGAAAGAACTCGACTCATTTCTCTGTTGAACTAAGTGGATTCGATATGCCCTAGCGCGGAAGTTTCTCAGACGAACCGCTAAGTCTTAGAAGGTAGTACCTGCGTCATTATCAACCTACTTCGACATGAAACCCTGTCATTTATGCAGTAGCAGTTATATCTGTTGGCATAGACGGGTACCTATTGGTGTGACCTGGTATCTGTCGATACATAGTTCCATCAACGAAGCATGTTCGTGTCCTCGGGCGCTAGACGATACGATGACCTGTGACGCGTTTGTCTTCTCCCATACAATACTACTTTCTAATTATTGCCTCTGGTTTCTAACGCCTCTCGGTACTTCGTAAATTACATGCAACATTTCCACTACTCTATTATTACTTACGATCAGAATCGTTTCGTTACTAAACCCTCTGGTGCAGGTAGAACCCTGTCTGGTTCTGCTTCTTGTTTGCCGAAGTCCGGAAGACTAGGGATTATTCCTCTGAAATAGGAAATTCCCACCTCTCGTGTCATCTCCCGCGCTCCCTTCCCCGCTGGTTAAAGTGATTAATTTCCCCATTTTAACGGCCCTAGAACTAGTTCTGGTGGAGGTTCGATCACTGGTCTCGCAGAAAATTCCACCGACGTCACGGGTCCTTAACTCCGACAGATTTCGGAATTCTCGTTTCACATTTACTCATGCTCAACTTCCTTTGTCAATACGTATCTCAAGAATGATCAACGAAGCTTGAGTTAAATGCTTTTGCTGTGTGAGTGAGGGGAAATTTATTCATTTATGGTTTGAAATTTGACTCACCTGAAAGTAGTTGTCTTGATGTAGTGCCACTTTGTATAAATTGCAACGAGAGGCATCCAAAATGCGAGGGGATGATCTACCAATGCCGGCCTCAGATCTGTCCACCGAAGGGTATTCAACGAGAGGGCCGCCTTCAGGCCCATCCACAGGTCTCCATTCTGCCTTAGAGCTTCCCAGTAGCAGCACTCTGAAATAGAATAATTGTTTATTCGTTTTAACCATCGTGAATACCCAGGGGCAGAATGTAATTGTAATTGCCACTAGTGATATAAGGAGAAGATGCTTCATGTGTAGCAAGATATAAGAGACAAGAATCGCGTATTTTGGGCCCTTGAGGCCGTTCAACGTTACTTAGACAAAGTTTAGGCAATATACCCTCGGTAGAATCAGGATAGTGCTTTCTCTTAAAAGCGTCTGAGATGGCGAGGCGGTGCACAATCTTGTACGTCTTTTTACATTCTACTTTTTTTTTTGTTCGAAGCGCGGTACAGTGCTACCAGTTCTTCACTGTAAGCACTCTGGTATCCTCATGCAGAGCTTCGTTTCTACCGAACCACCCCGCACCAGACATCATAAATCATTCGAAGAACGAGCATTGTGTAACTCGTATCCTAGGGATTTGTGAGTCGATCCGGAAGACCAACGACTGACGTCGTAGAGCTAAATAGTACGAGTATATATCAAAAGTTTGTTTTTTACGTTATAATTTTTGCTGGTCCACGTTACTTAACGTGTTTCTTCAAGTCAGGAACGAACCGTTAAGTTCGCTTTAGGTAAGTTAATTTTGATGGCTTCTATTGTCTCACTCG
The DNA here is from genome assembly GCA_020466155.1 of Pachypeltis micranthus. Classification (NCBI taxonomy): domain Eukaryota; kingdom Metazoa; phylum Arthropoda; class Insecta; order Hemiptera; family Miridae; genus Pachypeltis; species Pachypeltis micranthus. The sequence continues at coordinate 49,865,630 of CM035770.1, read as the reverse complement.
CGGCTGATACTGAAGGTTTTGGTTAGTTCATAAGGTTCATAGGCACAGGTGTACAGCAAGCTTCTACGGCCACGTCATAGCGGCTTTCGAGCGTGTCGTGTTACTGGGAGGCCTCAACGTCTGGTAGGCAGTTGACTGAAGACGCTTGGAGAGAGGCAGAAGTTGTGTCACTAGAGGGATCGATGAAATGGCGCGAGTTGAATAGCTGATCTGTTTCGTCTCATGGGACTGTATGCCTGTAGGAATCATCTAGCCCTTAGGAAGTTACGTTATTTGCTAGCATTCGAGTATTTTCATATCTCTTTGCATATTCATTGCCTGCTCTTTCACTAGCACGTGACACACTCAAATGGTTACCCACAAGCTTCAATGAACTGCTTTCTAACCCCTTCATAGCCAGTAGAGCCAGGCTGTTTTTGGGTTTGGGATTGACACGGATTTATGTGCTGCTTAAACCCGTTCACCCCTTGATAAGTTCCAGGTAGTATAGTATGGCTGTACAGTCTCTGTAAATACGCAGTAAAGAGCATTTTCGACAGTGAGAACCCCGATGTACTGTGTTTTCAGGGCTAGCTTGCGCTTAGACGCTTGCAAGGGCCTTCTGGAGCTTGAGACAGTTTACTCTACAAAAGAACCATCAACCAGTGGGCCACAAGTTTGAACATGAGGAGATGATATCAACTAGAGTAGTCTCAGGGTGGTGAGACCTGACCTGACTGACTGACTGACGCATTTGACAGACGCCTCAAATCCATCTCATTGAGTTGATGCAAGATTCACCTCTCTTTGGAGGCTGAGAATGGAAATGAGTATAAACTACTGGATCTCACCCCCCAAAACCATTCATCCCGTCTCTGTTTAAAGAAGTGGTTCGCTGCAGGATCATGAAAATCCAAATTAGTTGATGAATCCGTTCCTGGATTAGTGGCGGCTTTTGGTTGCCTCGTTCTCGCCGGGGCCGATATCGCTGTAGCTTCATGGACCACTCTAGAGAGTAGTTACGGGTTGTCTTCAGCTGCTACTGAGCTCTACGGTGAAAGAAGGTTCAACTCAACAAATGAATATCCCCGCGGGTGTCGACTCCTTTCGCCTCAAGGTCTGAGTTACGGCTGGAAAGGCCACTCTGGATCCCCACATTCGCGACGGCCTTCCTCCCAGTTTCTGATCCAGTTTCCACCTTTTCGCCAACTCCCGTCAAAAGGTTACGAGGCCACTGGGCGGATTCCCGAAGGGACTAGAGGCATTTTAGGCGTTTGACAGGAATCAAAAGAATCTGGACGCGAGAGCACTAATTAGCCGCTGCCTTTTGAGGAGTTAGGCAGTCGTCGACTTTAATTGGGGGCTTTCCTTTTTACGGCAAGTGCTAAAAGCCCTGAACGGTACCGGGAACGACGAGGAGGGTCTACAGCATGTAATCAGTGTTTCAGCGTTAAACCAGCAGCTTATCACAAATGGCAAAGTATAAAATTCGATAGTTTGCTACAAATTCCTGCATGACCACAGAGTATTTTCCCCCCAGGAAACTGCACAAACTTCGAATTTCCTTGAACACGATTCAGTTGCGTTTTGTGCAGCCCATTTCAGTTTAAGCAGCAAGATAAGGTGCGGCCTACAAGGTTTAGGGCGCAGCCTCCAGGCATGTGTAAGGATGAGGTACAAAATCCGCGTGTGTCCCCAGGTCCCAACCTTTAGATGTTTTCCAACCTTTAAGTACTTCAGTTATGCTGCCTTAGTGCTGGAAACTTCATGTGGGTTAATAGGAACAGTTTTTTAAGCCTCAAGGTTTTGAAAGTTAGTCTCAGGTATGCTTGGAGGGCTGAGTTTCGCTCTGGTTCAAGAGACAAACTTGAATTATTTTCAAAATTTCTAGGGGCAACTTCAATTATGGTGGTCAACAGACTAACTCCTTGTACACTACTTCTTCGTTCTTGTGACTTCCAACATTTAGAGGGTATACTTTGCTAGGTTGATGAGGCAAAATTCAAGTATGCGAAAGTATAAAGCCAACGTTTATGTGGCGCACATCATTTTGGGCCCAGGTGGGCGTTTATGTGAACCCCCCAGTTCAAGTTCATAAACAAGTTCAAGTGCTCGTGTTTTGGCCTTGTTTATGCTCTTCATACTTCGAGCAGTCTCTAGGTTCAAAAAAGAAACTAAAACTATGACCCAATCGTAAACTATGAATTGGAAAAGAAGCACCTTATTTGGTTCGATTCCGCCAATATTCATCAGTAAAGACCGCTAAAATCCCAGGATGGCCAGGCATTTTGTATGTACCGATGATAATGTCAAAAATGCAACAGGTTTACAAACATAAAATACCAGTGGACATACACTATTTCTTGTCCAATTCGTAATTTATTATAAAATGGATGTATGGAAAATGGAGTTTTTGATTCGAACGTTCAATGGGCAAACATTAAATGTGCCACATAGTTCAAAGGACTACGAGTAGGTTCAAATATGTTTCCATTGAGGGAAGATTTTCGGGTGTGTTTCAAGCTTCTGAAGGGGAATGGGCAAATGTTTAGTTTAAGGCAAAGTAGGCAAGTCCACTTCGTTCAATGTCTTGCGCGCTTCAGCTCTCAACGTGCGTCGGTTGGTAAATCCCTTGTGTTTCCTTATCTCCCGGAATCTTGTAAACCGGCTCCGAGAAGTGATAGGAACACGATGGGCCTGCTTTGAGCAAACATTTAAAGTCTTCGTTATTTGGGTCGATTCCGCCTTTCGCTCGCTGATCCAATTGCATTCCGTTTCACTTTTCGTTTATCCTCAACTTCTCCCTTGGGTTTGTTTTGGCTCCCGCTGCGATAAGAAACAGGTTGAAGCCTCGTTTTCTGGCGTTCCCCCAAATGGGTGACCGGGTTCCCTCTCATTTCTTCCACAACGAAGAAGGTGAAAACTAAAACCGGAGACGTGTTGTTCTCGTCCTGGAACTGCACTGGCAACTTCTCTCGCGTGCATCTCCCTGACAACTGGCGCCCCTCAGTCAGAACCTCTGCCCACTTTCTAAAAAAAAAACCCCTTTTGCAATAGAGTTTTCCTATTATGTAAAAATGCAAACAAAATGACGCGAAACGTGAAAAAGGCGGCGAGTTTGTGGTAATTGAGTGTCGAAACTTCGCATTAAATCTTTTCATTAAGTTTGCAGCAGAACTGTGGTGTTGAAATATAACAACCGCATATTAATTCAATCTTCATTTCAATCTTTCAACCTTTGGAGCACAAGTAGTTTTTCTTTATTTTTGATAACAACGACTTTAACCATTATGATAGAGCTCACAGGGTGTCTTTCATTTGTCAATAACTAGTTTACCCACAGCTATTATGTTGACCGTAATCTATGAGGTTCCTTTGCACCTCGTCTAGCTGGTTAAGGAACCCTTCCCCGCCGAGTACGTCAACCCGTACAGCTCATTGGGATACCTTCCCACATCCCTGAAATGTGCTTGAACTTGTTGAAATGCTACTGACTCAGTAGGGGGACTTCTTGAAAGCGCGATAAGCTTAGTCGCCTGTTGTTTCTCTACTGTGCAGCTCCATGTACCATCTACCATTGTCTACAGCATGCATGACTTCAAGCAAGTGGTGCTGCGCAAGAAAAAACATGATGAATGAGCTCATTAGGAAATGACTCCAACGTGATGTAATATTATAAAAGTGGTTCCAGGATGTCACAGTCGTGAATTGTTTAATGGTTAGAAATGGACCAGGGCAGGATCCTGCATGGTGCGTACTTAGCACAAAAAAGAATTGGAATGAGCGAAAAACGTGTGAAAAGTATACTGTACTGTTTACAGATGAGAAATGAATTGATTTAAGTAACGATGTACTGGGCCTACATATTGACCTGTGGAGAAGAACAGCCACTCATCCCCTCTGCTCCACTGGCAACCTTCGTACATCGGCGACAGTGCGTTGAAACGAGTTGCCACAGAAAAAAAAGTTCATCAAATGGCCATAGCCTAAAGATGTGCGCAGGCCCCTCTTGTACTTTCACTTGTTAAGGTTGTCAGGTTCTTTTCCAGGTTAATGCTCCTCATAAGCGGATCGCTAACAAGATAACCGAGTGTCGTACAGCGTCGCTAATAGTAGCTCCAGCAACATATTTACGCGATTTCCTATTCTTTTTTTGTCTTTCGAGTTACAGGGAGCGACTGCATCAGGACGGGACAGGGTAATCCATCTTCGTGGCTCCTCGCCTCGTTAGGCCTTTCTCAACTACGAGGCAACTAAGTGGCCAATAAAAATTCCAGAATTCCATGAGAGCGGTTTCGAATCGATGTTCTCGACATAGTCGCACACGTTCAGAGCTGTTTTGCCTCGTTTGAGAAGATGATGTTAATTTGAGGGCGAGGAGAACTTCAGGTGGAATTGAAGGACGATGCCACGAGTTGATTGGAAAACAAGAGTTGAAGAATGCTTCGTGTTAATTGAATTGTGCCTTATGAGGGTTACTCAACTTCCAACAGCTGTACTGTTTACGGCATATACAGTGACTGGACTGGTTAAGATTTGAAGTCGTGTTGGACGTTTGAGATGGAATTTTAACAAGAGACGTGATATTCAGAAGTGAAAATACCAACATTATCCTTAGCGACTCACCCTCTACGCCGCGCTTTGGATTATAGTACTGGGCATAGGAGATTTGAATGAAGCTGAAAATCTTTCGTTGAGCTGATGTCTCGTATCAATGTGTGATTAGTGTCATCTTTTCTCAGCATTACAGTTGTAAACTCGCTGTGGTGGAAGCTCGTTATGTGGGCTCTCGTCCCTGTCAGGTTTGCAGGGTTCCTCACTGTTCCTCTTTGATCAGGTTAGCACCGTCTTCGTCTTCTTCTTCCAAATAAATCCATCGACGCTTCCCCTCCTACTGGTGCAGACGTTCTGTGCACATAGCCCACCCACAAAGCCCTTCGTCTTTACATTTTCGAACTGCTGTGTAGCTACCCTTTCAAAGGAAATCGGAGTTGGTTACAAACTTCAGTAGCTCCCTGCTATTTTGCTATGAGCCACTGCCATTCGACGTTCGATACTAATCGAGAAAAGCTAGTTGACGAGTGAATGATGCTCTCGCATGTGATGTTTTTTTCAGACTGAATCGTATGGTGGTTTTACCTCAGAGGCTTTTATCCTTCTCGTATCAATTGCACCACTGGCCCGCCATTTCCTTTTGAGGTAAACTGTCCCCCCAATGGAAACTGTAGCAACAGCGTGAAAGTTCTCCCTCGATTCCTAGGGGCAGACAAGACGCCACAAGGTCGTACCGCAAAGTCCACACACGACATGACGTAACGCTGTGCTCTTTTAAACCGTCAAAAGAAAAACCATAGCGTTGCCACAACAAAATGATTCCACGTTATCTAATCGTTTCGCCAGAACGACGTTGAAAGAGAAAAAAGAAAAAAACAATGTGTGGGGGTTTGAAAAGCGTTCGACGCGTTGTTCCTTCATCTCATGAGGCCTGAGGCCGATTTTGAAGGAGGAAAAAAATTAACATCCGAGGTAAGTACACTGGATACGTGAGCGAAAATCAGTAAAGGGGGCTGAGAGCGTGATCTTCTACTTCTTTTGGCACCTGACCGAGCGCCAAGAACTGCGACTCCTCCATTTGCGCAAGACATGGCAGTTCGCTACGTGGTAATATTTTCTTCCGCGGGATTAAACACAGTGACGTGACGCAGGGTCTCGGGTGTGTATAGCTTGATTGGGGGGGGGGGGGTAACAAATTTCATGTCAACTTTTGCCCTTCACTGAATTTCCCATCATGATATTGACTTGAAATACTTCAAGTGGCTGGAAAAGGGTACGCGGTACAATGAAGCATCGAGTTTGGCGAGAGGTACTCGTACTACGGGCTCAATTTCGGGTAAGCCGTGTGTTCTTAGTTGTAAATGTGCGTTACATACGTGCCTCTCTGAACTAAAATACCGCACTGCATTTTATCGTTTTTAAAACGGTTAGTGGTGAACGTTTTTAATTTTTCAAGACATACGGACGGTACAATAGCGCAAGATATAGTACAATGAGTTGTCAGAATGGAGAGGAGAGTAGCACTACACAGCGTTCATTTTTATGTGCAATACGTGGAATCTACTAAAGTAATTTTTGCGGCGTGTAAGTATCATTAATAGATCTCAGGGGGCAGCCTAGGTCTCCAAATCTATCGACGGACTGCAGAATGCAGAAGAAAGTCTGCCAACGAATGCTAGCTAATGTAAATAGCTAAGGTTGAGCCAATTGTACAAGATCGTACTGTATTGTACCTTCTACACGTCCTGGGAAAATTATAAACGTTTTCTTACTTAACGCGTGATTGGCAGTTTCTGGAAAGCGGGTACACTACTTTGCTCCAGAAGGCTTGCAAGACTTGCAGTCCTTTCGCAGGAGGCACTCATCGATCTCCTAAACAACGCGATGGAACACGAAACGATCTCTCATCTAACAAGCTCCTGAGAAAATATGGCGGGACTTGTGGGGATGAGGATGAGGCTGCAAGGTGAAACAAGAAGAACAGAGCTACGAGTACGAGCGTCGGCACTAAAACAACGGGAGCATTCAGAAGAGATTTTCTCCCGTTAAGAGGAAGATCAATCAAAAGTAATGAGCCGAGATACGAGAGCGGACAATTAGGAAGCAGTAGAGACGTGACGAGAAGAAGAGGGATCTTTTGTGGTGGGCAATGAACAGAAGCCTCGGGCGCTCGAGCTGAGCTGTTTGGAATAGGACGACGATGCTTTAGCATTGGAAAGAAACCACATTTCACCCCCCATAAAGATGAAGAAGAGGCCGATTTGTCAACGCAAAGCTTATCCAGGTGTTACACTGGGAAAGACAACGACGCACTTCACGATTTTATGTCGCAGAAGGCTACCTGACGCATCAGTGACGCGTGTAGTACGAGTGCTGTCTAGTTGCGCTGGCAAAAAGACAATGGTGTTCCTCCAAGTTTCCCAAAGGCTGCAATTGACAACCTCGCTATTTTAGCTGGTAGCAATAAATATTTTGAATTCAGATCGTTGGTTTTATGATGATACAAAAATGGAAACTTCAGACCGCTGCAATAGTGTCCAAAATGGTCCTTCTGAAGTGCTGTGTACGAGACATGAAGGCTCAAATGTGTCTGTAGGAAAGTCATCTGAGACTTTGCACTTGTAGTTTTACGTCACTTTAATGGAACGGTACAGGCGATAAACACGGCAGTTACAGGAGGACCACGTCCAGTCTTCTCGCCTCCGCTGATTACGGCAATTTCGGGCGTCATTTACGCAATGGACCGCTGCTCGCTATTCGCGACCGTAGGCGAATAAAAGGGAAGAAAATGGGGGACTTTCACTGGTCTGGATGTACGATGTCGGAGATCCTCGCGGTGTGAGGCTCCTCTAGTTAGGATTCTCACGCTCCTCTGGCTCTTCCGCACGGCGGGGAACAGACGTCCGTGACGATATTCATTGTTCTTTGGTCAAGTAGACGCGCCTCGTCTCCCAGATTGATCTGAACACAACAAGCTCAGTGACGTCTTTTGTAGCCAGAATCTCATGGAGCACTGGGAATTCTGAAATTAGAAGTTGTTATGGAAGTTAGAGCTTAGGATTGTCTGTCTAATAGTCCGGGGCAGTTCAGGACTGACCACTCCCTCCTTACATGATCTTGCCTACTAGTTACAGAACTGTGTTTGTGGCTGACAGTACTGCACTACAACATTCCTTGGCCCCACGTGCTTTCAGCGATTTTCTTCACTCAATAAACTAATCAAATCTCTTTTTCACTCACTTTATAACAACATTTTACATAAAAACTGGTGGCACTTAAGGTTCCGAATTTTATTGGGCTGCTCCTACTTATGCCGCGACTATCCATGAGACTGTCAACATGGTTTTGTTTAGAAGGATCATGTATAAGGTTTTAAGACAATTGGGTCTCTTGTCCTATTAACGTAATTACACTCTCATTGTATAGATACTTTATTGGCTCGCCTTTTTCTGAGAGAGCTAATATATTTGTGCAGATTTTATAAGGAAAATATTTTCCATGACATTTTTGTAATTTATCGGGCTTCTCTTGTCATTTTACCACGGATGAATGTTGTACAGTTTTGTTGTGTTAGTTTTAGCCGTCCGTACAAAACGTTTAATCAAAATCGTTAGTGAAATAAATATTTGGTGTCTGATCACTATAATAACTATAGTTAGTTACCGGTGAATTTGGCACGTACTCTTATTGTGGGGTCTCATAGTAACATGCAGGTTAAATATCAAGTTCAGCTGTAGTTTAAGCACACTCACACACAAAGACCATTTTCCCAAATAGTGTATTTCGGATTCAAAAGTCTTTGAAACGGGAAATCTTTTCTCAATTTGCTTTCATTTCTACTACGTAGAGCCAAAAAAAGTAAAACGCTGCAAATTATGGTACAATGGTATGGTTCGACGTCGTTTCACACCTCCGAGACCCACCCCATTCGAGTCAGCATCCAGAAATACCTGTAAACCATACGAAACATGAACTGACCACAATGGAACGACGAAAATTGACATATTCTAGGCGCCTTTAGGCTATCAGCACGGCTGGTCGAGTCGAGTGGTTGAAGTGAGACGGGACAGGCTGGGAAGAAACGATAACTTCCGCGAGTTCTTTCAATTAGTAGACTTTGGCTCACTATATTTACTGTGATTTCGTTGTTTTCGATCTAGGCGTAGTCGTACACCTCTGAGATTCGTTTCATTCGAAAAGTATCTAGAAAACGATGCTCAATTACATCGTCGCTGGTAAATATGTAAAAAAAAACGAGTAAAAGTATGTTAACAACCTCCTGATGAAGGAGGCTCTGAGCCATTTGAGCCATTATCCATTGTGTCCTAAATCCCACCAGTGCCTTAAATTCGACTCTAGCTTATGGGACAGTTGAGTTTGGGATTCCTAGTTATTGTTAGTTATGTTAGTAGACTTTGGCTCACTATATTTACTTGAGGTTAGTTTTCACTCCTTCTCACCCTTAAACATAACTATTTTATTCGCAATCTTCAGTCTCACTTCTACCCCTTGCCTCAGTTGAAGCTAGATAAATTAACGTGCAGCACAGAAAGCAGAGACTGCTGGCAAGGCTTCGTAGCGTTGGGTTGAGCTTCGCTGCCTTTGTGCCTAAACGTATAGACTTGTGTTGGATCTAGCATTCTACATCATGTGTCAATGTCTATCCTGAACAGTTCTCTTCAGTACTCCCGAGCATGGGAAGCTAATTGTCGGCTGTTCAGCAGTGTGACGATGGCGAGCATTTCTCGATCATCAGACGGCGGTTGTACGACATAATTGGCGGGTGCCCAGGAATGACGAGCCGACCAACCGCAAGTAATCAACGGTTCCGAGCTGCTCGCTTTCTAATCTCTGAAGCGGCAGCTAATCCTCAATACACACCTCCTGAGGCCCGCGTATTTGGGCAGTTAATTGATATTGTGGTGACCGCCCGGTTGTGTCAACGAAGGGAGAAATATTACGGCGGGTCGTAGGAGAACTGGAGCAGTCGGCTCTTTGTTGCGCAAAAAAAAACTAGATAATTATTGAGTCGAAAACGAGGGCTTGACATTTTGAGAATCGCGGCAGTTGGCCCTGTCCGCAGCTGGTCAGGATGTTTCATAATGCGGCCGAATTCGGTCGGACCCGCCTTCAGACGTCTGTTGTGTTGTTGCGACGTGCCACCGAAATCCGGTTCAGAGCAGGTTTTTTGGTGACTTCTTCAAGACGAGCGAAACTCATGGAGGCATTTTGTTTGTTTCATTTGGATTGCAACCTGCTCACAAACAGCAAAGCCGTCACAATCAGGAGTCGTGTGAAATACTGCCGAAGCCTCGCCTGGATCGCCAAACCTGGATGTATTTATTTATTTATGTAGAGCCGAGGCAGATAAAATCAAGAGTTGCAGCACTACCTGTGTCCTGGTGTAGGTGGTAAAGAAGATGGGTCGGTTGGCATGTCAGCAGGCGTTTTGTGCGGTTCATATCTTGACTGGTGGACGCTCCGTCACGATATCTCCTGTTATCATGTTTCAATTTTTCTATCCGCGGAGCTGGCGTATAATAGACGTCGTCCCCCGTCGTCTTTATTTATCGAGTTCCAGCGCATAGAAGGTGTCTGAGTCGCCGATTGAATCTTATGGTGCAGGTGTACCCCCAAACTCATATTCACACTTCTTCTGAAGACTGGAATGTGTATAGCTTCTCGTTACCAGGTTGTCTCGACCATTTTTCCCTGGTCCTGGCTGTCGAGGTTGTTTCTACAGGGACATTGTTCACTCTGTCGAAAGTCGGTTTCAGAAGCTCGTAATGTGAAGGCTAGGTTGCAGTACGGTTCACGTGCTCGCGTGGAGTTTTTTCCAAGAGACTGCTGAGAAGCTGTAGTGACTTACTGCACCAGCAGCGAGTTCTTTATGGCATCGTCATTTACTCTCTTTGTTTCTCTGCCTCTTCCCTTCATCCCTCGATCTAGTATTTGTGCAGTATGTACCAGATTCAAGCTGCTGAAGTCCCTTTTACCAATCTACACCAACACACAGTTTCCCAAAACTATTTCTTTAAAAATGATTAGTTCGATTGGAGACTTACGCGGTTAAGTAAGACGATAACCATTCGGTGGAAGATTCACCGCCAGAATAGCTAGTTATCTCATTTATGTGGGCGAGGAAAGTTGTTTCCTCACCAGTTCACCAGATGTTAAAAACATTCGATTTAATTTCACGTCAAACGCGCGTTTAAAATCCATCAAAGAGTTTTACGTACTGGAGGAGATTGCCTCTATGAGGTGGTCCCTATTTTTCAATTTCCGCTCACCTGTCAACGATAATTTAAACCTGGAGATATTTCATTGATCGCTCGGTCGCTCCGCATCGCAGTTTCGCAACGTCCGTTGAAACTCTTGAGCGTTTCGGATTATCTGCCTTTTAACTTGAGCTCGAGTTAGTCGCAAATGTCCATCGTAAAGTAGATTTATATCTCGGAAAGGCGTGTTTTTTCCGCAACGGTCCATTTTTGTGCGGGAGATAAGCCCCACGCTGGATGGAACTTTCTCTCGTCTTCCGGTACCGTGAAAAAGCCCTCCATTTTCACTTCCTTCGCACTAGAAGTGAAGAAAAAGCCTCTCCCTGACCGTACCTTTCTCTTTCTACTCTAGAATTATAATAACTAATCCCTTTCGTTTAAACTCCGTCATCGAAGGGCAGAAAATTGCAGGGCGACTCAATCCCGATTCGGGGCGAGAAACTTGCTGGCCCCTTCCCTGCCTTGAGATCTGAGAGTACCATCCACGTCGGGATCGAGTTCCGGGCGCGTAGCCCTCTCGAGGACCGCTGCGGGTTCAGCCTTGGAACTTTCTTGTGAATGATGTGATTATTGCAGTAAACGCGGAGCCCGCTGTTCCAAAAATCTGCCCTAAGTTCAGAAGTTCCGGTTTTCATACTCTTCTCTTTATTCTATGGATCTGTTGTAGTTCACTATCCAAATTCCGTGCAGTACCTAAGGAGAAGAACTCCTTCCTCTACCTTGCCTGGAATTACAATCACAAATCCCCTATCGTTAGTTTAAACTCGACCTCAAATCTACAGGAGTCAAGAGAGCTCATATTTGTTATCCGCGTTACGTAAATCCGGCAAGCACTAGCAAACACGAATTTGAATATCCGCGTGCAAATCAAACGGGTGAAAACGGCCGCAAAGGTTCAGGATGTGAAATTCTAATTCAGCACCAACAGGAGCCGCGAATTGGCTGGTAAATATGAGTTATTCAATTCTTCGCGTTCGTCGCCAGGACTCACATAACGTGATTTCATTCGCGTTTTGTCTGTAATTTCGACGATGGGTGGGGAACCATAAAAACCGAAAGATAAACCTGAACCTGAACGATATAATATTCGTCTAGTTGAATAAATTAAGCCACATCTCTCATAGTTATTATTTGGCTTTTTATATCATTTGTTATACTTTAACTCTCTCTGCTCCCTTTGTTGTGTTGAAAGTGTTTACCTATTGTGGTAAACATGTCATTGCGGTTTTATATAACGCACGCCCTGTTGTAACACAGACGTCATGAATGTTTTGAACGTGAAAAAGTTTTAATTTCTAACTATTTCTTCTGCATCTACCGATCACCTCCTATTTATCAACAATTTGTAGTCAACGTATGAACATTTCTGAAATAATTCCCAAATAAGTCATCCTCGGGCCTTCAACTCTTGTTACTCTATTCCTCTACAACCTTTACTATTTATTATCCCTAACTATTTTCATGCGGTTCTTTCATTTTTCACACGTTTACTCGGTTTTCCATCGATCTGTTTACGCCAATTTTCGATTTACCAGCTGTTTCTGTACGATTTTCCGACCTGTTTCTCTAAATCCCCCGACAGTTTTTATGGGATTTCTCGATTGTTTTATGGTATTAACCCCCTCGACTAGTAATAACCTATAAGTAATAACCTATCACACCATTATAACGCGTGTGGCTGTAGTCATACAAATGTGCCCTCACGAAAACATCTTCCTCCTGGCAGTTGCTGCCAATGATGCGATCGGCTTTCACTTTATTAGGATTTACATGTGAATTGAAACGCAACTTTATGTTATTACGCGTTAAACGCCATAAACAATTGAAACATACGGATTCGCGGGGAAAGTTAATGTGGCTGCGAGCGCAATTCAGAGCGGAGGAAGTTTCATTTGCATGGGAATAGAAACTTGTGCGGAGGAGTGATGTAATTACCGAAAGTCGCATAGCTAATACGACAATAGGATAACTGAAGATTATGAAAAGGGAATTTTCTCCGGACGTCTCCACCGGATCCAAAGAAAACTCCATTCAGTCGGACGACCTGCTCTCCGCTTCATTCCCCTCAACTCGGAGCTTTTTGACTCGAAATTACTTGGAAACCAACTTCAGAGCTTTGAACTTACAAGCCGTTTGTTGCGTCACGGAAAATTCCCTTCAGCCCTCAAAGTTTCCCCTCGAGTGCCGTTTAATGAAGACGGATTTGCGGTGTTCACCTCCGACCTGGTGGAAGCTTCCAATAACTTGGACTCGTCGAGAGATGAAAGTCGGAAGCTGGATATGAGGTTGCGATCAGCGGTAGGAAGTGGCTTCAAATTTTCCGCGCAGAAACTAATCAGAGGCTAATGGTTTCTTCGTGTTGACAACGTTCGGGGCAGTGGAACCCTGCGGTTGTTACAATTGTCGCGGGAACTCGTGATTGAAGTCCGTTGGCATGCAACAAGATCGGAATCAAAATCTGATGCAAAGGCAGCAATTACCGGAGAAAAAGTCGAGCCTGAGCCAGAGGCCAAACAAAATCTTATCGTTGACCACAAGGCCGGAGAAAAGCGTGTCCGATCGAAAGTGCGTCTTTCGTAAGAAGCCATTGTTCCAGAATAATCTTGGCTCCCACTCGATGGAAGTAGTAGGATTCTGTAGTAGGAATTTTCCTCCCAAACACCCCTCCGGTAGAAATCCAAATTTGAATTTTTACTCATCTACAATGGGAACAACCCATTGACAGGTTCAGTTAGCTTCTCGTTGCGGTGCGCCCAGAGCTCTTCAAGAGCCTTCTACGAGTACGTTCAAACAGTTGCTTCAAAAAGTGTCGACAAACTTTCTATCAATTGATAGTTCTTAAACAGGAGGTTTTGTATACCGGATCCTACGCCGTACTCTTCCTAATGGTTTTCATTGATTCGAATCAACAAATGCGCTTGAACTTATTTTGTTGAGTATAGGCAATAAATGTTACTTTTCATGTTCATCTTGTTCTTCAAGTTCTGACATCTCGGATTATCTCTTTTGTTACAGGTGAGCTGCCCTGAATTATTCATTATCCCCTCAGCCACTTAAAAACCCTAACCGCCTCGTTCCGGTAAGTTAAACTGCTCGTTCAGAACGTAAATACACAAACCTCCGCTTAATTAAATCCTCTGTCTTTTTTCATCCCGAGCAGACAATTCGATTAAGTCTGTAACGAGCCTTCGTCTTTTCCCTAGTTTTCGTCATATCCCGGGCAGCGGACTGTCGAACCGTGCGTCATTAAGTGGATTTCTGGCGGTCTGAACGGCGAACAACGGGATGTACTGGTTTTTGCTAGAATAAGATCCATCTGAAGTCCCGTCGTTACAGCAAAATTTTCCCAACATATTTTTACAGTTTTTACTCATTTTCTATAAATTTAACTACATTTCACTATGTGGTTTAAATCGATTTCTCCTTAAATGTTCACTAAATTGTTCGATTTTCTTTCCCCGATTTGCTGGCTGATGTGATCAAACCACAGCGAATCGCTCACCATTTTCCAAAAATTTTCGCTTGATTACATGAAATTCCTGATAATTCGACTCGATTTTCGTTTTTTACAGTTTCTATTCCGTTTTTAACAAACTGCTACTTATCGCTCAATTTCTAGCCGATTTTTCCAAGGTTAGCTCAAAAGTTTTACTCAACTCCCCCTTTTTACTCGTTTGTCGGTCTATATTTAAAAACGCTACGCAGCTTTGTAACGATTGCTAACTTATTTTTCAACGAATTTGATTATGGTTCCCACAGGCAGTCTTACTCGAGTTCCGGGCAGTTTTCACTCAGTTTTCTGATTTCTTTATCCTCTTTCCCAACGATGTTCACTGAATCCCAGAAAAATTCTTACTCAATTTTCCAACATTTTTCACTCATCTTTCAATAAATTTTCCCAACTTTTGAACATTTGTTGTTCGTTTCTTCAACAATGTCTTCAACAATATTTACTCAGCAGCGAATGTAGATATGAAACCTGCGCTATGGTTTCAATCAAAATTAGTTTAGCTGTTTTTCAAGGATAGATATCTGCTGCGACGCTCTAACTTTCTTTGGCCCTACATGCAGCAATTTTCATCGCTCTAGCAACCTATTTTTACTCAGTTAGTATGCGGATTTAATGTTGTATCGCTTAATGTTATTGAGGTTCCTACTCATGTCATGACTTACGTTGAGTAACCGTTGCATAGATGAATGTATAATTCGTCGTATAGACCGTCAACGTCTTTTTTTCTGGAAAGTTTGGTGTTTACTGTTCTGTAATTCCAGGGAAAACACTGTGAATATAGTTGATCGATGATACGACGGTAGAATGAGTCCCGGAATATGTCGAGTTACTCTTAATCATCTTATGACTAAAGACCAACTTCTATCGTATAAGTGGTTCGTTGAACAACCAGCTTGATTTTTGTGAGGACTATGGTTTCACATGAGCCGTATGCATCATAAGATGCTGGTCTCTCTCGATCATGTTTCTTTATCAATACGGCTGTTGCTGAACCCTGTTGAGACCATTATTTCAGACGTATGTCATGGAGGTTGTGGTTTCGCTATCAAGCAAGAGCCCAGTCATACGCTCAGCAGCCTCTGTGAATGGAGGTGTACGGTGGGATGTCATTTAGCTACTATTCTCGTGGAGCGCTTACGACTGTGTGTTGACCCGTAAAGAACTGACTCGTCCTGTAGTCTGGGTCAACCCACTTCCTCCTAAGACGTTCACAAGTGTTGGAAGCAAACTCATACGAGGATTCCCATCTGGCTTGCCGTTTATCTAGCGAGGCAAGTTCTCATTCAATAGAGATATCTATTGAACTCCCAGACGGAGTGGGTCTCAGATCGTTCTCTGGGTTGAGAACAGACCTGCATACGATGGTAGTAGTTCGGTTTGTCAGGTAACTTTTGACGAGCACGCACATCATTCGTTTTCTCGAATGGTGTATTCCCGACTCAGAAGACCTTGAAACGTAGATCTAAAGAAAACTTTAATTTTCGGTTTCAGCCGATTAAACTTCGTTGGGATAAAGTAATAAAGATCCCACTTCAAAACGTTCGAAAATCTCGTTTTCTGAAGGGTTTTGGTTGACATCTCGGTTCAACGAAATTACAGGACAATATAAGATAGTGTCCATCTCGTAGGTTTGATGAAAATCAGTCTACCGATAGCTGTGAAACAACAAAAACCAGAGTCTCTTCCGACCTATTAATGATGTCGGCAAACTATGTAGGGGCTTCTCAAAATGCTATATTTTATGGTTTAGCTCGTTGTATTGCATTATTACTTCATAATGAACTCGACTAGAATCACAACCTTAGTGATTTTTTGCACCAAGCTCATGACGTGGCATGGCTTCCAACCAGTTATGATAAAATCAAGCCCTCGGCAATGAAAACAATAAGACGAGTTACAGTGTTATTTCGATTTCGGAGGTTAGGTCGTTATCAGTAACCAGAACGCAACTCGCTGCTGCAAGGTTTGTTGTTGTGCCTTGTAGACTCTTTGCAGAGGATTCCATCTTAATACGTTCATTTGATCATTTTTTCATGTTGAATTACAAACAAGTTCCGCGTTTCAAATGTTCAAATACAAAATTACGTATGTAGTCAAGGAATGCTGTTCGATCGCTTTACTTAGCTTTTTCAAAACTTTCAGGTGTAGGCTCTGTAGAATGGTTTGCTCAAGAAGGCAGCCCTTGATCCCCACTGCTCAGATGCAGAAGGTTGATGAGCTCAGCAACACCTGTATTCGGGGCCCTGAGGCCTCTGTTTCGCGAATCTTAAAGTTGACATAGTGGAGTACTCATTGCTATGCGGCATTCTTTATAACCCCTTTAACCCTCTGAGCGGCCTTGTCATTTTCTCATTTGGAAACAACGACATTTCGAGGCAGTTTCTCGTTCCCTTCTTTCCCATAAAGGTCCGATCGGCTGACCGGTTGAGCGTGTAAGCGCACGCGTCCTCACCTCCGAGTACTTACTCATCCGGTTGACCGGATCTGAATGGAATCCGAAGCCGTAACTTCCTGTTAACAGCGCAACTCCTTTTTCTCCGTTTTTCGTTCTAGGAGGTACTGAATTCCTCGTGCTGTGTGTTGTACTCGCTTTATACATTGAAATATTCTATTTCATCATTATGCTGATTTCGTGCTCCAGCTAATTCGCGTTTTGGGCTCACATAAGCTCTGAGCACATACAAACCACGGCTATTGTAAAACTTATACAAACGGAGGTTAAATGCAACAATTTTCTTTGGAAAAAATGAAAAGACGAAGGGAAACAGGCAGATTAAACACACAAATTACAGAAAATATTTCATCATTGCATCGTCATCTCTTTGAAACTGAAAGGTGTTCCGGTTCGGAAATTTTTAGGAGACAATAAGGATGGTGATGAGAGGAAAGCCTTCAATGCATGGACCTTGTCTACCTAAAAGCTCCATCCCAACAAAAGTAGTTCGTAAGCAATAAAAAACAACAAATACAAAAAACGTTCGGACATTGACGTAGAAGACACATACATTTAAAATAATTTACTTCCCGCCATTTCCTGATGAATTTATTATTTGCGTGGTCTTTTGTTTACGCATTCCAAATTTCGGTTTCCCCCATTTTATTTATTAGTAATATGTTATTGTAGTCGTGAAAAAAAAGTTAGTGTGAAATTCCAGAAAAATCTCGTCAGGGCGGTTCCAGTCCCTGAACTTTTTCGCACATTTTTGTTGTCGTCTTTTTTGTTGGGTCATTTATTTATGTTCTATCTTGGGGAAGGATGTGTGCTAGATTCCTGGTACACGAAATCCTCCAAATTTCAAGCCTTTGGAGACGAGTTAAGTTCCGAAATATGTGTAAGCCTTGTCGAACGGGTTTTTCTACTCGGTTTCTTTATTCTCCGTACGTCCCCATTCATCCATTCAATGTAGATAATTTTATATTTACACGTATGACCTTATTTTTAAACCTTCTGTTGATTACCGAGCGTAACAGACAGACTTTGACAGTAAGAAACGATAGGGAAAGGAATGAACTGTAATAACGCACTAATCATGAAGAAACTGTATGGCAAAATGGCCATCAAGGAGCTAAAGATTAGGAGGGATGAATAAGAAATATTGGTGGATTTAGAGAAGTTGAGGAGTTTAGAAAACAAGGGACTTGATTCTTCTTTACTTCAACAAAGAAAGGGGTGGGTGGGTACAGGATTTGATAAATAGAACGAAAGATGGGAAAGAGTTAGGATGCAACAATTTGTATTTTAAATAATAAATGGACACCAAGCTCAAGTAATTAAAATACGTTATGAGTAATAACAATGAACATTCTCTTCAGATTGAGTTAGACTAGCAGCTAGGCCGAAGGGGGATCTGTGTGTTGCCACTCTCCTGGAGTGAAATAGGTTTGTGTTGTGGTTGGTGAATTTGGTTGCTAAGTCATGGACGTTTTTGAAGATCTTCTGTTGTGTGTGTGATGGGCAAGATCTACGGTGCGATCTGGATGAGTTGGTGTTTCACCCCTCATTAGCGAAAACGTTACTTGAAAAACTTCAGAGATCGAAGTTGCTAAAGGCCACTTGGCACTTGTATCCGAATTACTATTTCTATTACTAAATACGTCATTATTTAGAAAAGATCATTTGTTTATTTATTAAGAGAAAAGTATTTACTTACACGAGGGCCAGCGAGCTCCTCAAAATCATTTCGCGGGAATTTCGTGTTCGGTGACAGACGTTGACTTTTGTCTTGGTGGTTGTCTCCCGCGTTTTTAGCCGGCTTGTTGTGCGTCGTCGCGGATCACACTCTCACTCAAGCTGTCCCGACTGAAATCTAAACCGACGTCTCGGGGTCTGTGAGACCGATAGAAGGTGGACTTCTCAGAGCCGGTGGTGTTGTGGGTCTCAGGGCCCCACTCCGTCCCTCCGAGTTCCTCCAGCAGCTTTCTTTCTTGTCAGGGGAGTCGTATGAGGTGGTCCCAGGGGAGGGACTTAAGCAAGAGGGCTTTCGTGTGAAGGATTTGTTTACTCGAAGAATTTGAGCAGTATTTCGGTTTTTTCATGTTTCAGTCAGGAAACAATGTCAGCTTTATCACAGCTGTATCCGCCGCATCTTAAATTCGCGATTTCATGAAACTCTTAAAACGTATCGTTGGATTTGACTTCATTTGAATGTTCGAGGCCCCGTTACTGCGAGTGACAAGAAATTGAAGTCCACTGCATTCCCCGGCAAACTCGCCCATTAACCCTCATGCGGCCATTGAGTATCTAAACAGTAAGGGCTGGTATGGAATCCATTCCCACTCACTCAAATTAATGCCTAAGAGTGTATCTCAACCCTGGTAACAGTCAACTTACTCTCTGTTCGTAAATCGTGATCGTGAAGCAGATTTGTTTGATTAATATGTTATGATATTATCCATCGCTTCGATATCATCAAGCGTTGATTCAATGAAGCAACGGTGAGCACCAATCATGTTCTAGCCGACACTTTTAATACCTACCTGCGGCTTTACCTCGGAAGGAAGCATGTCTCTTTCTTTTGGAGAAGTGCAGTTTCTTCAAAATATTTTCTTAAGGCCTCAATTCTCTTGAGAAATTCCTTCACTTGCCAAGGTGTGAGAATCGATGTGGCACTTCCTCCTCCCCCCGCTCCAAGTAGTTGTCACTCACTGTAGGTCCTCAGCCGTTAAAAATAATTTTCTTTCGGTCCTGGTCTTTCCTTCTCCTGACTATTAGCCGTCAGTCCTGAATTTCCAATCACCCTAACACCCCCTTCTCACCAGACCTTTACTCGTTTCGGCACAAACCTTGTAGCGTTCCCCATTCCACTTTTGATCCAACTCGCCACCTTGATGGGCCCAATTCACATTAAGTTCGACGAGACGATAGTTTGGTCATATGTGATACCAAACTTGTATTTTCGTTCGTGTCTAGTGAAGATAGATAACCTTATATTAGCAGCGGCTCTGATTCTATTGGAACTCGGGTCCATATTAACGGCTTTTTATGAGAAACTCATTCTACTACAGACTGCTCTCAGGATTGAGATGCCTGAGGGCGCCTTCCTAGGGGAAAAGTGACGATGGAATGCCCTGCTCACACCTACTAGATAGCTCACCTGAAACTAAGTGACCAAGTGATGGAAATCACAGAGGCTTCTACTCGTACATTTCTAGTGGGAACCTGGCAGTGGAATAAATGTATGTGATACCAACTTGTATATATATGATGCTTACGAGAATGGCAGTTTCAACATTGATACCCATATGAGTGTGTTGGTGCTAGAGAATGCTACACAGTCAACTGTCAAGTATTACATTCTCTTCCTCGACTCAAAGCCTCAGCTTTCTTATCGCGTCTTCACCGAGTACGAGTATAAGTCATTATTGACTGAACTTCGAAAACCGTATCCATTTAGGGTTCAACAGCCAAGGGCATGTAACAACATACGCCGTTTTTACTTTTCCATTTCTCAAATTGTGTCATTATGTGGATATTGGAATTCAGTTGATAATGGCCTATTCAGCGGCAACATTTCGTGGTTTGTTTCCCTCTACACTGGATAGAAACGTAGGGATTCGGGTGGTTGGTGAAGTTGGTGACACCGAAAGCCGTTCTCCCGGTACGTGTACTTGTTTGTTTAATTTAGTACTTTACGTTATATTCAAATTGAAAAATGGAAAGACGGTAGGAGTTACGCAAAGAGAACAGAAGAAATAACAAAAATTTCGACATGGACAGTCGCCTAAACGCAAAAACGTCATTTTATGTTATACTTAACAATAATTACGCGCTAGACCATGCGTCAAGCAAGAGTGTACTCTGATTAAATGTGTCTGATGGTTGGGGGGGGGGGGTTGAAAATTCAGGCCATCCTTGAGCTATTGGATAATTCGATTGAGAATGGAGTCTTCATCACAACAGGTTATCACTCAGCATATTAATTCGTTGACGAAATCCCCACGAAATTTTTGGGGGAAATCAGTATTTTGATGAGCTAAGTGGAGTAATTGGACACGAGGGTCTTTCCAATGGTCTAGTGAGCAGTAAACTTCTTCTTTTTTTTCAATTAACGACACGAAATAATTTCCAGCCGACGCAACGACGACGCAATCGAGATGTCGCCATTATCCCATTAAATCTTCGAAATTAGGGCGTAAAATAGCCCACCAATTTACGACGTCGACCTGATTTCCTAATTGAAGTGTGTATTTGATCTGTGCTGATTGGCCTTGTGAGGAAGGACTGGAAGTGCCTGAGGTGATGATGCGGAGTCTTCTTAATAAGATCGACGCTTCAAGGCATTGTAGCTTTAATGGCGTTGCTCGTTCCCCAAGTATCTTTCCTTCGTATGGGACTAATCGGGGAATCGGATGACGGCATCATAACTGATTGTGTGGTGGGTCAGGGCTGTTCACTAGGGTTTTATTTGAACGGGAGAGAAATGAGTGGGCATTGTAACTCACGTTCACCAATTGCTATACCGGAAATACCCGGCAAGCACGTATTCTAATGCCAATACTGTTTCCACTTTCAACGACAACGTCATCTCACTGAAGCTTTGTGCAGCAGTTAGCGCTAACGATTTCGAGAGTAAATTACCTGAGACAGATTTAATCAAACTGTATCCGCATGGGAAAGAGGATTTAGTGTACAAAGTCTTGGACTTGATTGATTGAGCCGAACGCACAGTTCAATAACAGACTTACCGAGAGATCGTGTGAGAGAACAGACGAGGAGGAATAAAGGTGCTCGGAGCATGGAGCGAATGTGAAGAAGAAACAGTTATGTTGTGTTCTCTTTGGCGCATTTATGGCCATCGATCATTTGTGCATCAGGAGGGCAGTGGTTTCCCAGGGAGCTTACATTGTTCTCACCAAAACTAGGAACATTCTAATATCAAAGCACCAAATGGTGCCAGCAAATGGTGTGTCCTTTGGACGGTTCTTACAGTCTCATCTCTTTATAACCCCTTAAAGAGTCACTCGCTCTGGTTCTATCACTGTGTCACTTCTATCTGCTCACCATTCGTGCAGAGTATCGTGTCATTCTCTCTCCCTACGGTGAGGTCTAATCACCAGCTGTTTCATAGCCAGTGTCGTGTAAGATCTTACCAGCCTCACATTTTAGACGATGAAACTAACTTGGCTGTGGACCACCCAAAAAGGACTGTTATGATGAATTAATCTCTAATATTAATGTTAATTCTCTCTTACGTTAATTAATGGTAACACATTTCTACAAACCGGGTGGCCAACAATCGCAACTGGTGTGTTTGCTTCACACATTGACCATTACTCCACACTCAGACAGCAATCTTACGATCCGTTAAGAGGGTTATGTCACTTATGGATATCATGCAGGTTGCAGCTTGGAAAGCTTTGCAAGGGCACATTGATGCGTTTCAAAATCAGGTAGTTTTTCAGTCAAGACACATCAAGCGTAGTTTGAGATGAATCTGCATGAGCCGCTAGTATTCTTTTGTTTTGTTTGGTATGCAAGAGCTCACGATGGGTTTCACTAAGTGATCTTAAGCTTAGTGTTCTACATTCTTCGGGATTTGAGTCTTGATGTTAGGTTCTGGGAAATGTTCACTGCCTTGGAAGCTAAGGCATTTGATTGCGTTAACTGAGCGACCAAGGTCTTAATGATTTCATTGCTCCTCGTGGAGCGATACAAACTGAACCGTACTGTGTCGTAACTCAACCGAACCGATTTCGAGAGACGTACGTCGGACTGTAAACGCTCCTTTATTATTAGAGCTAAAGAAACGGAAGAAAAAGAAGAAAGATCCTGACAGGTCTATTACTTGCCGCCTCTGCTCAGCTCAACTGCGTCGATTGTCTCGTATCGCGTTGTCCTGCGGTATTCGATTGCTTCACAGATCGCTCGCGATCGTTTTGGACGCGATCTATAGCTCCACCCACCAGCTTCAAGTTACTCGACGCAACTCTTAGGAGATGCCATTCCCTGGTATCGAGCTGTCAGCTCCTGAACTCCTGAAGTGACGCAACAGGCACTCGAGCCCCTCATTGAACTTGACGACGAGTTTTAGCCCCTCCCTCCCTTCCCTCCGCCCTGCAAGTTCGGTAATACGCCGTGAAAGTTGATTTTGAGGCGAGTCGTATTGAAGGTGATCAACTCGGACGATCTACTTCTCTCGAGGAAACCGAAGAGCTTTGAATTCTCCTCCTGATCATCTCATTAAATGAGCATTATATCACTACAGATGCCCGACACCTGCCTCTTCCCATTTAGGCACTGTCCAAGGCGTCTGTAGATTCCATAATCGGTGTGAACCACCAAGTGAGAAAAGCTCTGGTCCAGAGTGTATGAATCACATGACGAGGTGTTGGTGCACAATCCACAGCAATCAGATAATCCTGAGGCAGCTCAAAAAGAAAGCTCAAAACCATGAAGTAGTGCACTGGCAGAATTTGTAGAGTACAATGCTGCCAGTTACAGGCAGTGTTTTTTCTGATGTAGCTCCATGGCTACCATATCTTTTAGGCAGTGGAACAATACACCAGTAATAGTTAAGCTTCTTTTAATACCAAGTAAGCTCAATCGGGTTCTACAGCAATATAGGGGCTTCAGGTCCCTCAACCGATCCTATTCTATCTTGCGGCCAAAACCTCGTTTGTTCATTTAGGATCTGCGACGTTAGTTAATTGGCCGTATCAGTTTACATGTTGTACTACGTAAAAGAATGGGAAGGAGAAAAAGGATAGGAGCAAGAAGGCGAATATTTCTTCCTGAAACGCCTGTCACAGACATATCTAGAATTTTTCAGGTAGTGGTGATGTTTTGTGGTTCGAACACCACTGCTTGTTTCTGTGCTTGCTGTCAACTATTCTATGAGGAAAGTGGTCATCTCACACTACACCATTCGTTTGGAATGACGTTCTGCTTGTGCTTGCGTGAGCTGTCTGTTCTGTCGTAGATCTCAGGAGCTTGTGACCTAATATTTCTCAATCGCAGTGAATGCGTCTCTGTATCCCAGTTGCGGTTTGTTAATCTCCAGAGCGGTAGATTACATCTCGTTTTCTATTTGTAACCAAAACCTCACGCACCAGAACTCGCCGCACTTTCCGCGTTCCAAGTTCTAGCCTCGCCCCTGGCCCTCGTCCTTTCCTCTCTCAGTAGAAAGCGAATGTGACCGAGTAGTTGATCTGTGGACCCGGACGAGCAGGTTCCTTCCAAAATTCTGCTTCTGCCTTCGGTGGGACGGCTCATTTATTTAACGAGCGTTTTTTGAGCCCCTCAGCGTCTGAATCGGACCCTTCCGTGTTGCCAGGCTAATTGAACGGAAAGTCCGGATGACGCAACGGGCCAACGGAACGTGTCCTGTCAAGTAGTTCCGTTCCTCCAAATTTATTGGACTGCTCCCGAGTTCACCTTATAATTTGTCCCATCCGGGGACTCGGTTGCCACGCAGTCTTCTGTGTTTCTGGAAAACATCGTTCAGGTACCTGAAAATACGTAGGTTCCAACGTCCACTAGTCTCCTGGATTGATTCATCGCCAAAGGTCTTTTATATAAAAGAAGGGATACAAATCGATAATTGATATTTCCAAAATACTAACTTGCTTGCTTGATTATCGTTGTTTGTTCGCCTCACCTTATCTATATTTAGTGGAGATGAAAGGCTGTTCACTGAATGCCAATCGTACTGGCCCGATTTGCCATATCACGCACTACTCCTTAATTTTTCTGTTGTTCGCTTCTCTTAGACACTGTAAACTAGAGCTCTTATGTTCTGAATTTCATCACAGAAGTGTGCTTATGGTGCTTGACCACGATCTGGAAACTCCTAGAGGTTTTCGACGCCACTCTGAACAAACCTGTTGTTGTTTCTAGAAACCACTAATGATACCTGAGTGAGAGGTCCAAGCGCTCTGCCAAATGTCAACAGACTAGTTGCAGGTCTGAAAATCAACTGCGCAACTGGTCTCTGAAACCCCTTGTTTCTGAAGGCAACGTGCGAGAAACTTGGACAAATTACCCGTTTGATGATCAGAAAGGACATCGAAGGTTTTCTCAGATTTGATTTGATGCCTTGTGCTCTCTATCGAGCGGACAATGGGGCAGTTGAGCAACGTCCGCTTCGTCTGACTAACTCAAACCCCATTTAAAGCTGGAAAGTGTGTCCCATCGCGTCTCTAATTCGGATTTGTTTTTGATTTGTAAAACCAGCTGGAGGTGTTTGAATGCGCTGAATGGTAGCGAACAGCTGAATGTGAATCTATTCAAATCTGCTCTCCACGGTAAGACGTCTTTTGTTAGAGTTGAATTTTCACGACGATGTTCTGGTGGGGTCACGAGACCCTCATCAATATTCATTTCCTTACACTCTTGAGAATTCTCTTAGGTGTCTTGGGTACTGGAAGGAATGTAATCGTAAAATATCGCTAGACAAGACAACGTGATACAACCGATAGGTTATGATCCCCCCATCACCAACAGATGACCTTGTGCGTTCAGACAGTTCAAACAGAGAACGTGAATGAATGATGGATTTATTTTACCATCGAGGCAAGTTGAATGAATTTCTTCCATTCTCCCCGAAAATATACATATTTGTATTGTGCCAACATTACTCATATTTTCAACTGCTACCTCATTTTTGAGGATGTAGGACACCTCTAAATTGTGTGTGACGATAAACCTTATGGGTTTTAGTTGTTATCGTGTAGGTTAAGAATTAACATACAGTTTTCTAAAACATTGTACTTTTTCTTTTCTGTCACTAAAACTCACGACGATTCCCTCGTAGCATTTTTCCCCCTCTTCCATACTTACATACACTGCTGGTTCAAACACACAACATTTACAGTCGAATAAATTACGTTCACTCCAACAAACTAAACTCAATAAAAACACGCCAGTAACTAATATATCACATTAATAATGTACTAATAATGCGTAAACGTTCCCGACTAATCAACTACAGTACGAACCGATAATACCCACCAGAAAACGCTAACAAAGAACACTCGCACCAAATGAATTTTAAAAACATCAACATAAACGACGTGCTAGTTATTTGTGTTGAAGACGCTGCTCAACTAAACATTCGAATTGTGACCGACAGATTGACAGGAGGCAAAACAGGGACGGATAGCTAGTGATAGTTAAATGTGGTCAGTGGGGGGATTGTTGTTCTAGATGCCGTTAGTGGTGTAGAGGGAATAATTCACTACTCAAGGAGATGTATTGGTAAAGATATTGATCAACTTGTGTCCAGGAAACCAGCCGCAGAGAGGATTCTAGATGCCAGGACCAGCCTAGAAGAAGATGAAAAGGCAGTAGTAAATGAGTGGTTGGCGTTATCTACGATTCGGTACGAAATGAAAGTCCAGCCTATGGACAGAGACCCTTTGTCTTGCCTTTACAACTTCTTTTTGTCCTCCAACGCTGACTTGAGATGGTCTCCAGACAAACAAGTCCTCCGATGAGCACAATCTGTGCAAAACAAATTATACTGAAACGCCTTTGAGGTTAGGTTGCCCTCCCCATGCTGGTTAGTACGCAGGCCTGGTGTTGTATTTGATCACGTACAGTTGCAACGGTTCCATCTCATCTGGCACTGATCAATCTGTCAAAACCGTAACATAGGTCGCCCGGGTCTTTCTTCCCGGGTTAGTAAACAGGATTCAGTTCGTACTGGAATAAGTGGCGGATTTTAGGGATGGCGGAGTCTTGTGTCACACTAGCGTTTTAAGGAAGGAACTCGATAGGGGTTGCGTAGAAATACTCGCCTTCCCTACTGCATTCCGCATGAATGTGGTCGCATTCTCTCTGGCTCTAATGAACCCCCATGAGTGAATTCCTAATGGTGGATTTCATACCTCGTTAGCCCAGCGAGTCGCGAATTTAACACCTATGCTGAACCATCGTCTGCCAACAACTGTATATTAGCTCTTCTTCTACTACCTTCCTCGTATTGCTTACTGCATTCTTTCCTCTCTTCAGAATGTAATTGTTCATCGCCTGCTAATGTCTTCATATTCGTGTTGGCAGAGATGGCAGCTCTTTTATTCTTCATCCCATCCAATTTCTCAGGTACAAGACTCCATTTGCCCAAACGTTCAGAATTAAAACAACCCAGGCAGTCTGGGGCGTGCCTGGATCTTTCTGTCGTTTCGTTTCCACCGCATGCTCGTTTGAATCAAAAGTATCAATCACATTACAGGACCCGTAGTGTCAATAGTCAGACAACCAGGTTGATAATGGAACTGTCCAGGGTAGGCAAGATGTCAGTTCATCTTACTGCAATAGCTCAGTCATCTCGAAATGAAAGCCCAGGGTCAAGGAAAGTCGAGTGATTGTCCTAGCATCAGTTTCTCCGTCGATTCTGAAGTTGTCGAGTTTGAGAACGTTACGTCGCTTTCGGCTCATTTCGAGTTGTGGGGGCGAATGTAGGAAGTGACCCGTTGCGGTCGTCTGAGGGGCGACGTATTGAACCAAGTGAAAGGAAACAATTCGGTTTGCTGTTCCTAGTCTTGGTCTTGGTCCTAGTCCTCGTTCTGTTGGATGTGTGTCTTCGGTGAAGACTCGAGCAGACTTAGCTTGTTTCAATCAACCGGCTCCTCACGTCTTGCTTTTGGCTCTCGTTTCAATCGGCTCCGGATAGTTTCTTGTGTGACGCCTCCGCTCAGTTTCACTTGATGAGAAACCCGCGTGGGAACCTCGTTGACTTTTTAGGACGTCTCTAAAGCTTCGTCTATAAGAGAAATGGGCACCGTTGTCTTGAAATGATACCAGTGAGTAGGGAACAACTCAAGACTGAGAGAAAAAAAAATCCTGTACCTTTTTAGCTGCGCCCCGAGCGCATTTCTAAACCCATTTTGATGATTCTGGGCTTTGTTTTTTTTTTTTTTTCTTTCAATTCAATTTTGTACAACAAACCTCAGGAATTTCAAAATTCATCGCTGGAATAAGGAATGGACGTCGTAAATAAGATAAAATCATGCTCTTCTCACAGTCCTCAATCGCTTTTGCACTTTTGTTCTTACCAGATTTGGGTCCAATTATTCGATGGACTTCGGGAAAGTTGATTTTTATTAAAGAAGAGGGGAGGGGGACGTAAATGTATGTTTTCGCTATTGTCGACCGATTAATATTATTTTTTGTTCGACGATGACAATCCTTCCTCCATTTTCTTCTTTGCCTGTGTAGTAGCGGCGCTATAGTGATGAATTGGATAGAATAGAAATAACAAATGGTAGTCTCTGAGGGCACCGAATATTTCAAAATGGCTCTACCTACAAAGCAAAAATTTTTAGGGAATCGTTTGATTAAAAGAATATCCGAGGGAGCACCCAATAGCCGACCTTTCGCTTGGATTCTTCTCTTTTTCGTCATCTATCAAGGAAAGTCAGTCAAGTAGGCGGACGATGATATGCTGCTAAATCTCCTCCTATTAAACTCAGAAAGCAGTTATTTTCTACCGAGTCATGGCACTTGTTCAACCCGAGGAACTAACGAACTCCGCTTTTGATGACGTCCACCTCCACACTCTCCTCCTAGGGATCTCGTAGTCACGAAGGAAGTTGAGAGAAATCATATAACCGGTTTGCCAGTATGGCATGGAGGACTCAATGATTCATAGCCTCAATGATGATCAGGGCCAACTGGAGAGACGAAGGCTGTGCTGTTGAGCAAAAGTAGAGCACAATGTGTGGTCACATGGAGTAAGGTGGTAAAGGTGGTCTGTTAATTCATCACGATCTGATTTTGGGCAGAAGTGCTTGCCCAGCTGCTGTAAGAGCATAAATTTTTAGAAGCTATTTCTGCTGAAGTTCAGCAGACACGATTCCTTGTCTGTCTTTCTGATGCTCTTGGACAATTAGACATGGCCAACAACCGTTGAGTAGGCCGTTTTGAGGAGTTACCGAATGGATAGTAGCGTTTGTATAAATGGGGCGAATTTGAAAGAAATCAAGACCTGACTCGTGTCTTACAAGAAAAAAAAGGAAATTAGAGGACTGGAGAGACAAGAGTCTGGGGGTACGAGCTGTTATTGTGTATTGCTCCTCGTGTATTGCTTTTCCTGGCGTTGCTCTTGCATCCTCCTCCCCTCGCATCATCACCAAAGGTAATACGACTGTGGTTCTGAAGACTCACGAAAAAATTATGGGAATGAAAAAAGATCGTCACAATCCGATTGGGAATAACCAGCGTGTAGGTAATTTAGTAGGCCGTCAACATAATTTTTTGAAAAGGTTCCAAAGTGCTGCTCTGAAATGCAGGGAAAACGCTGAAAAGTTGGTCGAATAGGCGTTAGTAAGTAGTTTGCATTCCGTAACTTAGTGGGTTGCTATTAAACTTTTACCGTCGTAGCTACTTCATTGTTCTTCCAACACGATAATTTATTCTCCTGAGCTTGTTCTTACGGCATCGCACAAATGGAACTGTTTATACATTGTTAATAGTGTTCACAGTAACCAGTAACAGAATTTCTCATTCTACTCTATAAAACTGAAGAATGTAAAAATGTATAGTTAAAGACTTTCCAGGGTGAAAGCGTGTGATTTACCCATCCTTGGTATCTCCGGATATTTGTTGTATTTGGTTCTAGGCGCCACAATAACGTTTCTGCGACTGCACGATTCATTAAACCTGTCTGAATTTCCGAGCAAAAAGAGACACTTCCTGAGAGAAGCAGGAAATTCCACGATTCAATCTCCCCCTGCAACGTTGCAGGATTGCGAAATTTAACTAAGGCGGGACACACATTTCCCAGAGAGCTCTAAATCAGGCTTCAACTACATTTCGAGTTTGGAATGGTGTCAATATCATTTGGTTGCCTCCTCCTCCTGTTGAAATACGTTCGTATTTACCGGCTCCGAAAATTCCTAGGAGCGAGTGTGTTTGTAGCTTGGAAGGGAATAAAAGTTGCAGATTGGAAAGCTGTATTTTGCCTTGCATAACGTCATCCGTGAGCCGGCACCGCTCTCAAGTCTCCCACGTCGTTCCATTCAACTCCTTCGCACATTGACACTTGTTTCTTACCGTTTTCTCGCTATTAATCATCGAATCTCTTCTTATGGATCGCTACTTTCCCACAGTGCCAGCTCGATTTCAAAAGGACGTGGGGAGTACTCTGAAATCGGCAGCTACTGCGGGTTATAAATCCCCTGAATTCCCCATTTATATATAATTCAACCCTTATCCCTTCTCACTACTCCTATACGTTCCTAATGCCGGGCGGTTCGGTCGGCACTTCGCTCTCAAAATCCTAATTTTCGGGCTCTCCTGCCCCTTTATTTCTACTGTGTTATTCCTTCCGCGTGCTGCGATTTGTTACACCGGGGCGGAAAAACCTTCTGGAAAGAAATTAGTCGGACCCCTTGTGATTAATTGGTGCCGAGGTACCGGTTACTTACAAATTTTGCTTAATAATAAATTTTAAGGCATTCGAAGCACAAATACTGAATTCTTGTACTGTAGGCACCCATGCACTTGTGAGTCGCATTCGATCGCTTCTGAGACATCCTATTCCAAAGAATATGAACAAGAACTGAGTTTGACGAATGTGGAATTTCTTGTTAGGGCATGTCCAACTTTCAGCATCACTGTGCATTGAACCCCGGGGGATGTAACCACGTCCATCAAGAGTAAGAACGTGGCTCGACTGACCCAGGTATTGAAGGAGGGGCAAGAGGATGGCGAATGTGGAGAAAGTGATGCCATCATTACGGGTACACGGTGCATAATGGTGAAGAGTCAACACTGATCCTGGTATACTACCTCGCTCAGCAGCCTATTTATGGCTATTTGAGAATGAGAATATATTTTACTCATTTAATTACTCATTTTTTATGTAAAATAATTTTCCCCCATTTTATGTGTGTTTCTAAATATCGCATTTATTTACTATATCGCATCTGTTATGTTTCAATTTTTGATAGCAATTGCAGTTATCCTTTCTGTTACTCTATTCTCGTTGTACCTTCCCTTCCAAACTTCCTTTCTCGTCCACAACCCTCGGTTTTATTTTTGTCTCTCTTTGTGTAATCATCAGAAGCGTACTATTTATGTTTCTGTTATTTCCACCAACATTTATGATACACTTAAACAGTTGCTAAAATGTTGGGTTGACTCTGCATTAATAGTGTCAGGGGCTCTGGCTTTCCCCATTGGGTTTACAGACCCTTGTCTTCAAGATTCGGACAACCGGTTTCAGGGTCGTCAAGGAATTGGAAACTCGTCTTCGACGTTTTGTCTCTGCAAGACCCAGAACACGGGAGACCTGAACTCGTCTTCTGCTCTCTTTTTCCTAATTCGCACCTCGTCGGTACACTTTCGATTTTTCCCCGTCCTTTTGGTCTAACGGCCCCATTTAGTTTTAAGCCCCATGCGACGCCTGAAGCCTACGTGATCCTTATAATTCTCACCGTTATCTCTGCTTTTCGTCCCGCTCCCGGCTTCCCGTTCAATACGGTTGACCCTTCGGTGTAATTGAAACTTAGGCAATTCCTTGCAACAGGAGACTTGAGCGCTGCAAAAAAAAAAGAGGTTGACTTGAACTGAATCTTGAATCTGGTTCGAAGTTCTTCAAGCTCTCGGCATCCAGT
This sequence comes from Pachypeltis micranthus, assembly GCA_020466155.1. Taxonomy (NCBI): domain Eukaryota; kingdom Metazoa; phylum Arthropoda; class Insecta; order Hemiptera; family Miridae; genus Pachypeltis; species Pachypeltis micranthus. Next base: position 49,834,250 of record CM035770.1, on the reverse strand, counting down.
TCATAAGGCGGTCGTTGAGTAATGTCCTGTCATTTCCGTCAATCTCGAAGTTTGTTAAGCAGTCCGCAAACGATCCTATATTCTCTGGACTACCACCAACGTCGTGGCTCTGTGGCAATCTGTGTGCTGGCGCTCACAATAGCGAATAGGTTCACTGGTGTAGTTCATAACCCCATGTTGACATTGAATAGATAGTCCACTGGGTGGGTTGAAGATGTTATGGGTGACAGTGAACTGAGCACATTGCGAACCAATCAGAATGGCTCTTTCATGCGGCTCAGTGTCCCTTTCTTTTGCAGGGCCACATTTAGGGAAACAAGCCCCATCCTCAACCTCAACCCACTTTGGTAACCAACAACACACGCTCAACTTCGTTGACACAAAATTCTGTTTTTACGCTGAAAGTTCCTAATTCATTATTGCTTTCCTCTCTGTCATTCCACTGCTCCTTTGCACCTCTATCTGTTGATAAACCACGAATGGGGAATAGAAGAAGGTCGATTAGAACAGAACAGGAGGGGAACTACGTTACTGAAGAATCTTTGGCTTGTGAAGTTTCGAATCAGAAGTGAGTAAACAAAGAAGTAATGAGAGTTGAGGTCGAAGTATTGAGAAATGGTGAACTGGGAAGAACCTTTCCGGAGTTAGAATGTAACAGTTGGGGGATAATTATTGATGACCTATGAAAGAATTGAAGGCTAACTGTTGACATGTTGAGAAATAAGTTGTAGGGTAACTGTTGATAATTTCGAAATGGCCCAACAGCTATTGTGGTAGTAGTGCACAGAGTCTTCCATCCCCCCATCACACCCGTACTGTTGTGATATGCGTGCATTGCTTTGAATTATGACTGATGACTCACGTTGCGCTGACAAGCGGTAGGTGGTCCAAATAAAACTGACTTAACGGCCAGACGATGATGTCTTTACATCGAAAGCGCTTGCCCACAGTAACTCACCAGCCAGAGGAGACGGACTCACCTAACAGGTACGTTAACTTTAGTAATTTGCCTACTGGCGGACACAACCCAATTTCTTTAAGTCCAAATAAAAGTTAAATTTTTCATCAGGAAAGCAACGCACCGGAGGCCTCACACGAAGAGGATGTACTCCTAATTGACCTTTTCGTCGAGCTGTTCTGCCAAAGTATGGCACACGTGAACAGCAATAGCAGCAAGCGCCGTGATAACGGGATTCGGGCGAGCAAACTATTGTGGTTTCTCATTTACAATATCAATTATTTTCAAGAGGAATGGCATAAAATCCTTCATTATGAAAAATTGAGTTGAGTGGATGTGACTTCCCCCAAAAGCGGTGCTCAGGAGCTGATATGAAGAAATGTGCACAAACTCCATAGATTGGGTATTGGAAGTCGTATTTCGTGAGAATTGTGCGGGATATTGCTGAATAAAAGTTTAATACCCTACAGCGTCTCTTCTTTCAATTATGAAAATGAGTGACTTAGCCGTATGTTGAGTTTCGAACTACAGTGTGGCGATATAACATTTTCATGGGGAAATGACGTTCATAGTCCAATCAACCACCTAAACGAAGGAAACTTAGTAAAGGTTATAGAATGTTTATTCATTTTAAATGCTTTGACTTTAATAGTTAACACGTTTAAACATTTTTCACAGCTCCCGCAAGTTTTAGTCTCAGAAATGTCCTCGTTGGCGAATCTATTAATAGTTTTTGTCTGTTCTGACTTCGCCCTGTCAAAACTGGTAGGAGGACAGTTAGGAATTTCGTTGTTCCTCTTTATGGATTGATGCAGCGCTGTGGAAAGTCAATTGAAATCAGGCAGCCGGAAACTGACCAGTTTCGGGTCATTTCAGGATCGTTGGAGAACATTGCGTTACGTATATGCGACCTTTACCTCTTGCTGCATTGAAACCGCCTGCGTCTAACCTATTAAACTTAACGTCTTGTTCCTTGAGCCTTCTTAACACTTTTTTCACCTTTCCTCGGTTATGATCGAGTTCCGATTGTCTGGCGTTTGACCTACTTGGCCTCCGTCAGGTCAGTTTTATTGCGCAACTTCGATCGCCGCCTGCTTGGAGAAACCCGAATGCACTTCACTAATGAACCAACCGTTTCTGGATTATGCCGCTTGTGCGTATTGCATTGTAAGTGGTTGTCCAGACTCAGATACAACCAATCAAGATACTCGACGAGGGCTCGAAATGCCTGGTGTATTTATCATTTTAGTTATTCAGACAGTAGTGCGGACAAAGCGCTGCTATTGTGTGGAAATTGTTTCAATGCAAGAATTAGGTAACCAAACAATCTTCAATCAAGATAAAAGTGCAGCATGAGAGGTGAATGCGATACGAGGTTATCTTACGCCTCTCATTACAACGCGTTAATACACTGGCGCCCCATAACTGGCTGGGATTACGGAGGCAGGGTGACTATTTCTTTCGTGCTACGGGACTGTTTGGAAGAGTTTCGTTTGAAATATCTCTTGCGTCTTCTGGCTGGATTAACTTCTTTTCTCCCAAATACTCTCCAAGCAAGAGGAGCAAGAGCAGCCAAACCTACCAGAGTTGAAAGCTACAAGGCAGCCTATATCTGTTTCGAAGAACTTAATGGCAAAGACACGTGGTCACAGTTGGGTCTGTCCCTTTGAAACTTGCCACCCGAGTTAATAGATAGATCAGGTGGGACACCAGATTAAGAACTCCTTCCAGAAGATGGTACAGGATTCCCCAGGGGTCATGCCCCCGTGTGGTAACACCAGCTCTCCAATCGGAAGACTGGCAAAATGACCGAGCTCTGTAATGACCTCATCACTGAACGAAAACTTGCTATGCTAGATGAACTGGCATTAGATAAATAGCAAGCTAGATGGGAGCCCTCGTCATGTACGAGTATTTTAACGACATTCGTGAGCGTCTTGTGAGGAAGTGGGTTGAGCCAAACTACTGGAAGAGCCACTTCCTTAGGGGCATGGTGATTTCATTCCAATGCCCTGGTCTACTTATTTTTTCTCAAAGACTCTCCATCCAGCACATCTTGCACTTAGTGTTCCTACAATAGGGAGCGTTCCTACAATAGCCTCATACGCTAGCAAGCTGACAGGCAAAATCTCTCTAAATTATACCCTCCCATACTTCCACAGGACGGGGTTTGATGGATGCTGAGCGCATGATAGCGAAACCCACCGCAACCTCCATGACTGTCGACTGATGTAACTGTCTCTAGGGGTTCAGGGGCAGTCATATTGATTAGGAAACAGACTCTGTGCTAGCACTTAGCTGACATCTGCTGTGTGAGAGTTGGGCATCCGTTTCCTCTTGCACGAAGAGAATGAAGAACGTCTAAACAATTTTATTCACTTAGGAGTAAGCATAAACCAAGTATGAAATTCCGGCAAATGCTACGACCCACTTTAAGATGCTCAAGTAATATATTAAAGGTAATTAAATCGCCAATTAGGTGTAATCTTAAAGACCCAAAACGACGAGAAGTGATCAAGCATTCACACCAGATAAACCATATAAATCGCATCGACACGTGTGAAAAGCGGATGTTCGCCTTCCTCAGCAGAAGGTGAAACCCCCAGGCAATCCCACTCTGCAACTGGCCAGTTCTTCAGGGTGGTTTTTCTACGGAGGCCTTGGCAAGGTCGCTCTTACTAACAAAATGTCAAATGAGCTCATTATAATCCTCATCAAGGAATAAAGTTGATAACAGAAGATTCACAAAACCAAACACATATTACGATAGCAGGGATGTGATCGTGACGGGGACTCACACTTACTATTTAAGGTCTAATGAGAATGTGGCTGGGGAAGACGTCGACCTATAAAACCAATCTGGATGTCAGCATTTTTACTTCGCCCTCGTTTTGGCGCTGTCAACTGAACCAGCTGCTACCTAAGAAGGCTTACTGCGTTGCTGCAATGTCACAAAGCGTATACAACCCCCTTGCGTACATGTACTCACGTAACTTAGCGTTTTATATTATAGTATATTTTAAAATACGACATTTTTAATGAAGAGTTGAATTGTACGGTCAATACCTACGCGTTCATCTACCTATAAGAGTTCATACTCTATACGTACTCAGCCTCTCGTCCGTCCATTTCTGGTCACTCTCATACTCGTGATCTCATAATGACTCGAGAGATATCTGCTGTTTTATTCCAGCCTTGAGAGAGTCTAGCCTCAACTAGAATCACGTATCCTGCTTTTAAACAACAGTCAAGAACAAATGTTCTGGTGTCGTGTAACTTCTGTCGACTTCTGAGCCACGTGGGCTCTCGGGGTAGAAGAAGAAAAAGGTTTGCCATAACTCAAAACTGTTGACGGTGTGACCGGCTCCCCTCAGTTCTCCCTTGTGAGGGCCGCTCTGTCCCCTCGTTGGTTGATAAAATCAATTCGTTTACTTGGGAGACCAAAATACGGGATAAAAAGTTAGTCCTAGGGATAAAAACGAACGTTGATTCTTCTAACTTCCCAAAGCTCTGACGAGCTCCTTTGAAAAGAAGTGGAGTCGACGCACTTTTCACGGGTGATACCGCTTTTCTTGTGCTCCACTGTCCAACTGTACATTTCTTTGTTTCTCTCCTTTGCACTTTAAGAAGTTTTATTTGCTTCTTTTCAATCGTATACAACTGTTGTAGATATACGTAGTACGATATTTCAGTCCGTAGGAAATCAAAAATAGTTTATTCTACACCGTTAAATGAATTATTTGGTATTTAATAATTGTTTGCTACCGCCAAGGTTAAAAGGTTTCTAGATCTCTTGGAGATGAGAAACCCTGCACTACAATAAAATGCGCTCATTGCCTCTTTTGTACGCGACGATGGTCAGCAATCAGCAATGATTGATTTTGTAGAGGTAGGGGAGTTGCTGTAGCAGTAACATGTTTGAATCAGGGTCACTGTTTAACTTTTCGGAATAGTGTGCGTAAATATTTCTATCCGATGAGTCATCAATTTTTATTGCTTTGGCTCAGCCGCGCAATTGTGTTAGAAAGCTTCGAACATTAAAGGAAGAAAAGAGATGTAAAGCAGATCCACAACGAGTCTTAAAATGAGCAGTTGAAACTATTTTTAAAAAAATGAGAAGATTCTCGGTTAGATAGGATGTGGGGATCCAACTCCACTGAACAGAAGAAGCAATGGCGATGTTTGAATCAAAGACTGTTCACTCCACTCGCACTTTAAAAATTTTCTAGGGTAGCTCAAGCTCAAGGCAACATCTAGAAGGAATATCATGATGACAAGAGGGGCGAGAGACATGTATCGCCTACTATTTAATGACTTTAGGGTGTACTGCGGAGTAGATTACCATGAAAACCCGTATTCAGTGTATAACAATGAATACCCGTTCAGAGCTTCGATGGAGTTGCTGCAGTTTTTGAAATATTGGGTACTATTTGGCGATGTAACTCCCTGGTAACATATGCGAAAGCCACAGGTATGTTCTTTTCTGCCGCTCTGGTCTACTTTAGGTTTGGCTGCCCACCACCAAAGCAAAGTTTAGACATCGAGCTGTAAACACAAACGTTTATGTTCCTCGAGGAAGCTGGTTGCTCTTCGACAATTCTTCAATAAACTAGTAATCCTAGTCTCTTTCCCTCTGTCTTCTTAAACCCTTCTCAACTTCTAATTTTAGACAGATTGAAGCACTACGCTGTAGCATGGTGATAAGTGGCGCCGAGTCGATTCCAAGGACCTGAATATCAAAAAACCTAAGGGAAAATAGGGATCGGTCAATAAGTGTGATGCATGCGTTGGCTTGTGGATATCATACTTACGGGAGACAGCAGTTAGATCAGCGTAGTGGTCAGGCTAGTGGACTGCTATGTTGGTGGGGAGGCGGGGCGGGGGATTAAAAGAGTGGTGAAAGTTTACCTTTCATTTCATTCGTTGCTCATGTCGCCCTTTCATCTGCTGGTCCATCTCCCCCTTATCACCCTACCATCCCTCTCCCACTCACAGTCCCTCCTCTCTCTCTCTCTCTCTCTCTCTCTCTCTCTCTCTCTCTCTCTCTCTCTCTCTCTCTCTCTCTCTCCTCTCTCCTCTCTTTTTCTCAATTTACGAAGCCTCTCCAAACGCAAATACTGAAAGGTAATTTAGTATTTTTGAATGGAAATCCGGTAATATTCATTAAACTTCGTTAATTAATTAAAATGAGTGCGAAAACATAACACTTCAGAGAGAGTGGTTACAGTTGTGCGGCGTTAATGAGAATATTCGCAGGGCGCCAATCAGGCTATCAATCAATTAATTGAAGTTATCGAGATAATATCAAGAGGTGGATTAGGAGTGTCCATTAGGGGAAAAGCTAGGGATTTCCGTTGTACTGTAGGGGATTAGTGAGGAACGTATTAACGGCTGCGGGTTAGCGGCTGCTGTTGGTAGGGGTAGGGGAGCTTGTTAAAGCGGCGCAACTATTATTTCTCTACGGAGGGAATTTACGGAGGTCCTCGGAAGATTAACGAGGAGAGACGGAACTGGAAGCCTCTCGACCGCCAGGTTTTAGCGGCAACAAATTGGTAGCAGCTCATTTAGCTTTGGCGGGTGCTCTGCTCTGAGCCACTGAATCAAAATTATGGCCGTTGGTAATAAAAAGTTGGTAGTTTCGCGTTAATGAACCGTTAATTACGATAGGCCGTTCATTTCCCTGTACGCAGGAGAGTTGAGCGGTAGGAGGTTGTCCCCAGGTATATCCCGAGTTTGCCCTCAGGGTTCACTTGCTCGGGGTTGTTTAGTGTTGAACAGCAAATAATTCAGCTGATTTAGGTGGGGGGGGGCAAATTTCACAAAATTAGTAACAAACTGTTGATAAATTAACTAAAAAATGTTAGTAAAAAATAAGTCACAAGCGAGTTGCCCTTCTAATGAACAAATTTTCTTCAATTTGCCACGGAGAAAAAAAAGTGTCAACAGGCGTGTACAAAAATATGAAAAATACTATGTCGATATCCCCAGAACAGTTTTGAGCTATCGATGCAGATTCTTTATGAAAATATCTGGTACGTAGGCAGTTCACAATTTTCCGCAACCACCCTTAAATTCAACGACTTGCTATATGTACGTCCGTTGTATATTCGTTCAACACATTTCTACTCAAACATTTATCGAGAACAATACGTAGGTACTATTTAGTTAAGAGTACCCCGTAAGTTTGAAATCGTGGATACGTTGGCGCATGCAGTAAATACTCCAGCGATTGGGCAAACCCGCCTGAACGGCCACAAAATGTTGGCAATGACGTTATTCTTTTACTTTTTAACGAAGATTTCTCTCTTCATTTGTTGAAAACCGTCAAGTCCTCGTCTCACGGGCCACAGAATCTCGTTCTCATCGTATTTACTCCGCAAATTGACCCGCTTCGTTTCTTCTCTTCCAGTTTCCCGGGTTTCCTTTTTTAGCGCCACTCGAAAACTTAGAGGGCCTCCCCCAGCAAATGTTTGCTCGACTAAAAGCACCCGTTTTCCGCCCATTTCCTACCACTTTCACCAATTTCCATCATCGTGACCACCGTCAAGATCTTGCCCTCACGCAGTATTTATTGCGTTTTACATATTTTTCTGGAGGCAGCTACCTTTCCCTTCTGCTCTAGATTCCTTTCAAGGGAGGTTACGGCGCACTGTCGTTGCGTAAACAGGTGTATTAAGTACAAAACCTTGAATTTTTCAGAACACGAGATTCCACTCCTCTCGACCCAAACACGAAGTGGGATTAACTTACTACTTTAATTTTATTATGATTTAGAAGAAAAGTATTAAGTTGTGTAGTCATAATGTTGTATACTTCCTTGTCTGTGACGTATCCCTTCGGAGCGAGGGATTTAGTGCCAACGGTAACGTATTATATATCAGGTGCTCGGATATGAAGGAGCCGTACGTTAAGGGTTACATGACGAGTGAGGAGGATTAATTTGCTGATTGTTGAGGCGGGAGAGGTTGGAGATAGTGTGGAGGGCTGAGTATATTCGTAGTCTGATAAGCCTCACTGTGTTGGGTTACAAAAGGGATTTCAGAGGAGGAGTTAACAAATCGCGTAAAGTGGCGATTTGGGAGAGATCCACTAAGTGGTATACTGAGGATAGTAATGCAACGAATATTCCAGACTTAATTGCTACAGACGATGCACAAATAATGCCGAATTTCGTCAGTGTAAAATGTGGCACTATATTTTGTTGTTTATTCGGAATATGTTATTGGTTAACCTTCCCCTCTCACTTGTAGTTCAACCGGATGTATGTTTGATATAGTCCACTTTTGACTGTTCGTACTGTCTGCTTATTAACTATCTCTGTGTCGCAACTTCACAACAGTGTGTAGTCAACGCTTTTAGTAAGAATCTACAATATGTTCTCTTTATGTTACAGGGGAGCAAAAGCAATGTCGGAGGCCACAGCGGTCCACCGTACTATATGACTCACAGTTTCCCCCCTGGGGGAAGCGGCGGAACTCTCCCTAGAGGTGCTAGTGGCGGTTCTACCTCATCACTTCTCAGAGGTTACACACCCTCAACCAAGGCTGCTCCTACAACTGGTAAGATCTATAATTTGATGCTGTAGGGTTGTTTTCCTCATTCAGAATATGCGGAGGTAATCCTTACGGATGCTGTGATAATCCAGCTGTGTGCATTAACTGCTGACGGTGTTGTAGTGCATAGAAAGACATTAGGAGTCAAGCAATGAAGGGGAGTGGCTTTAAGCAACCATCAAGCCCAATTTGTTAAGATGTAGACAACGGGTGGATTTCCTAGTGGATGCCTTTCATGTTTCCACATGTATCTCTTGGGAATCATGAGTGACTGACTTCCTTCGCGCTGCCTTTCTATGATGATGGCTCAAAGACCAAGAAATACTTCTTTCAACGGGTATAGTGGAAGGTACCTTCCTCGTGGATAGTGCTGATGTCCTGGCGGCACTCATATTTTGCTTAGCTGAAACTAAGTTGTGCAGAGAATAGAGTTCTCACAAAGGTCCTGAAGTGTGAACTGACCCTGGAAATCGAGAATACATTACGTCTGCTTTATAAGGTCAGCATCTCGGCCTCCTTTTTCTCGTCAAGCATTGAGAGTTGGTAGGTTGTTCCAGCTTATAGCTAATACCCATGAGCGACGAATATTCGTGTCCACTGTAAACTCGGGTTTCTGTAGCCACGATGGGAGTTGATTATCCATTCCACGAGGTAGCAAGTAAATGGTCATATATAGTGGAAGAGGACGAATACATGGGATGAGAGGAATTATACAGAAATCAGATACAGCTATTAAACTATCAACATAATGATTAATAATCAATCTTCCTGCAAGGCGCTGAAGAACTAGTGCACAACGCTGAAACTAGCGAGGGAGTGCAGGATGTGATTCAACTCTTTAGCTAACTCTAATAAAGTTAATGTTTACTGGACTCCTGGACATGAAGGAATCACTGGGAATGAAAAGGCGCACCATCTGGCCAGACTCATTTCGGTTTCTGTAATTATAGGGCCACTTTCCCGTCGTATGACATTTGCTTCACTAGTTAAAAGGACAGTGAGAATACGCCAGGATCATGCATCAGACTGTCCAGAACACTCCTTGAGTGAGGTATTCCAAACGCCTGAAAGGGACTGTCAGGGTTCTATAAATAAGTACAGCTTCTAACAGCGTCCATTGTAGCAAGAATTGTGTGGATGCAAAAGGTGCAGCCAGAAAACTACAGCAGTCACGTGACGGGTGGGGGAAAACCCTTAGCTGAAGGTATTGGAGAACAAGTCCAAAACACCATCTCGCAGGCCATACCCTCATAAGTAGTTGGGTACAGGGGTTCCTAGTGCATCTTAAGAAGAAAGACTGTAGATAAATCTCTGAAGGCAAACATTCTTGAACCTCCTTCACTATAAATATAGGCCCCTAGCATTTTGCCCATCACGATGAGGTTGGTTCTATAAAATAAAAAACAAGAACCATTATAAAGAGCTGCTTGATGGTGAAAACCTTGGCTGCCAGGTATAGGAGCCTAAAAGAACACATTTCTTGGTGTTCTAGGGGGACCTTCTTCGAAATGGTTTTCTGCACTACATCCAAGTTATGTATGTTGCAGCCGAGTCAGGATGATTCGGGTGATCTCCTTCACTTATCTCGCCTTCCTCGAATTCCCAATGCATGACAAAGACACAATTGAAGAAACTAGTTTTAATGACAACTGAAGAATTAGATTGAGTAAACGGAAAAGTAGCACATCAAGATGGCGAAGCTCCCCGTCCGGACTCTTGCTGTAAACTGCCCTGGCGTTGGAGAGGGTGTACCCTTCCCCCTCGTTCGACAGGGTGCGACGCTAGAAGATCACACTGATAATCTTGACGTAGGTAGGGAGGCGAACTGCTACATGTATATGGCTCGGGTATGCACACCCCACCCTGGTCTGGTAGTCAAGCAATAAATTGGTGAGCATCTGCCTAGTAGAATTGCTCGTTTTATCCTGAATAGAGTTAACAACTGGTGGTTGTGCTCCTCCCATTTCCACCATTGGCAGAACATGCAAGGTACCGAGAGAAGAAGGTTGCCATTATAAAACTCTGTCTGGACACCATTGCATTCATTCCACTTCGCCATTGGTATCCGCCTGGAAGGGAACTGACGTCACGAGATAACTAATCTGGCTCTGCTCATAAAGAATCGTCATTCACTCGAGTACGAGGCAGTTTGGAACAAGAAAACAGCTACTAAAGTATATACAGCACTGATTGGGATGTTTTTCTTTCTTCACCTTGCAGATACGTGGAGTCCCTGTACTCCTTACCTTGTGTTAAGTCTAATGTGTATAGAACACTACTGAAATGTGTTTAACGTTATTCTTGTTTCGAACCTAATGGCTCGCTTATTTGGTTTCTTGTCGTAGTTGATGGATACATGAGCTCGCCAGAGAGGAGTAGCGTGGCACCCAGGGGTTACCCAGGGCCTGGTGGATACACTTCAAGCTCATCGTACGACGACCCGTATTATGCTGGATATCCTCCTCGAACCGGAGCTATCACCCCTGTTATTGATGAAGAAGCCAGGTTTGTTATTTACGCTGTTTGACTTGCTAGATGTGTCGGAGAAAGTGTTTAACTCTAGCGTTTTAATGAAAAGTGCTTTAACTGCTAATGAAGAGAAACTTTGGATTTTACTCTTAGTGGCGATGGACTCAGCGTTTTTCAATCATTGAAGAGCTCTTAAAAAATAGTAGGCTTATAGAAGATGAGATTAATCTCGTTCTAGACAGACATCCTACGGGTGGTTTATTTTCAGGTACAAAAGTATTGTGTTTTGGTGTAGAACGTAATTCCTTCCTTGTATAAGGTGAAGTGAGTCTTCTGCACACTTGTCCTTTTTCATTTTGCAGTACAGAAGTGGTGCTAGTCAGCTTAGTAGCTTAGAGTGAAACAGTGAACCTGAAACACTTTATTTATAGAATATGAATGCACACGAGTGGAGGTCGAGCATTTGCGTATAAGTGCAATGCATCTTTGGTGTATGAGTTCCCCTCAATGAGCTGCTAGTTTATACCACCTGAATGTGCTGTGAGCCCTCAGGCCTCGAGGTAGGAGGAGGCATGCGTTCCTTTGGAGATTTGAAAACTTGAGGTCAATATTTCTGGTTGAGAAGGCTGTGGGACGATATTTTCCCTTCAAAGTAACGCCGGGAGTCATGAAAGTCTTTAGTTAAGACCTGAGATTTGCAAATGACCATGACTATGAGGATTAAATACTCCCACACACCTGAAGTGCTGCTCTATCTCGAGGATGTCAGCCCTTAGATGTGCTTTAGAAGCAGCATACTTCGTTCACTATCTGGATAAACTGCCGAACACAAATCTATGAATATGATTTACTTGCCACCATCCTGCTAAAAACTCCAACGATTGTGTGTGTCTTCCTCATTATCAGCTGACTAGATCATTACCTCAGCCTGGTAACAGTTAGTGCTAACTGGTACCACACTATTGACAGTTCCGTAATCTCAGTTTCCACTTTGTTAAGGGTAGAGATGTTTGGCATGCGATTGGAGAGCGCTGATGGGCTTGTGGAAGCAGAAGACTCTGGCTGAAGATCTCTTTTTTATGTCCAAATAATAATTATTTTGGTCAATCACATTGGCCAAAGACCGGTCTGTTTTCTTAACGCCAAGACAAGACATAACGCCTCATTGATGCCCGCAGGCATAGTGGCAGGATATGCATTCTAATCCAGAAAAACTGGGGGTGATGCTACTACATCTATTTACAGGGTTTGACTTGCTAAAGAAATCAATCCATGAGTAGTGCGTTTAGGTAGGGGGTACAATTGGATTGAATACTAGTCGTCAGGTTTCATATAATACGAGTCTGATTGGATGGTGGAGCCACTTCAAATATCTCGGATTAATGTCTAAACATACTGTTCTACACAACCTATCCCTACCTATATGGTGTACAATGTTTCAATTAAATCGCAAAATAGTAAGAACATTGCCGATGTACATGCTTCTCATCTACGTCAATTTCACTGCACTCTCAATGGCTGACACGATGGCTTCATTTTCTGTACATACTCCACTTTACTCACAGTTTATAAAGCGTGCATTGCAAGGCTGTAAGATGCAGCGATTCGTACATTCAGACCAGGTCATCATAGAGGTTAGACTTTGTTAGTGGAGAGCTGCTGACCTGTCCTGTGGGACTATTGCTAATGACAGAATAGGATCCAAGACTTACTTGCCAAGATTCAAGTGAGTCTAGTAAGAACAAGGAGATGCAACTGATCTCTAGAACCTTGTACAATAATGCTGATGTATGTACTAGGGGAATGTAATTGTATTCCTTGAGTTCTATCTGGTTTATGGTTTGAACTAAAGCAGATACTGATGAGCACAGCAATAGCTCTCAACTTCTGTCCGTGCCTGTAAAAATCTGCTAGTAAGTCATCAAGGCTTGATCAAATCTCAATGCTCCTGTCATATCGTGAAGTCAGACAGAATCAATCCACCCAGAGCCTTGATATGGACTTGACTAACACTTTCACTTCTCTGCCTACAGATATTCGTATAGTCAAGTGTGTTAGGGATGGGCTGCTGACCCGTTCTGTAGTATATTTGGAGCCAATATCGGTACTACTGATTGGAAATTACTGATGAGGAACATAGTACCTCATCAATACTCCTTACTGCTGTGATGCCAAGATTCAAGCAAGTATGTGTAGCTCCTGCAGTATGATTGGACCCTCTGTACTGTGCAATCCACTTCAAGTCAAGGCCCAGCTGCATAATTGACCTTGGCGTCTCAAGCCACTAGTTTTTAGTGTTGAGCCTTTCCGGAGCCTCTTGTTGTACTTTCTTCAACTTTGGCCCACGGTTCTTGCCATACTGTGAAAATCTTAGACTTCTGGGGATACTCATGATAGTTTTGTATATGTTCGTCAACTCGTATTTTTTGTTTGTTGTGGCTCTTCAAGTTTTGGGTTCGAAAGCCGGTAAGTTTTTGTTTTTGGTTTGTATGGGTGGTTTTTGTTTGCTGTGCTGTCCCTTCTTCACTTACCCAAACACAACACCCCCATTATTCCCTGCAGACACACACAATATTTCCCTTCAATGGTATTTTAGCTTTAGCCCATCTGTTCTGTGGACTGCTACTGGCATGTCCTTGACCAGGAGGAAAACTGTAGATGTAGTTATGATTTGGTTAGCGAAATTATATCGTGTGTCTTCCCTTGTGTGCTGCATGTTATGGGCTCTAGGTTATGTTGTGTGGTATTTTCAAGGGCTCGCCTCATGCGACTGTTGTCGTTTCACCTTATCCAATGCCCTGTAGAGGTGTTTGCTGTTTTCTAGCTCACTCCGCTTACCAAACCCCAAGTCCACAGGTCTGGGTGAGTGGGGGTCTAGTGCAATAGGGTCGTAACATTGCGCACCAAGGGCTGGAATTAAAGTAGCCTTGGCATGTGTCCCATGTTGTTTAGGCATCAGAATGGATAAAGGTGTTATAAGGTTTCCGTTTACAGCTCCCATTAACTCTTTGCACAGTTGAAGGTATGGCAGTCTTACCAGCCTGAGCAATGTACAGAAGAAATGTATAGAGCCCAAACCTCGTTCTTCCTTTCTCCTCCACTCGTCTGATCTCTTTTGTCCAACTCCTATTTTTCCTTATATAAACTTCTCTCCTCAACATATCTCACTTCTCGACTGCTGGGTTCCTTAAATTCTCGAAAGTGCTTTAAGAGTGTGCTTCAATTTTCTGCCTGCACCGCATTTCCCTGTGTATTTTTCCCTTTTTTTTTGAACAATTACTTTTGACCGGCCAGCGACACTGAGGGGATCGACGACACGTACGTGACTTCGGGTGCTCCTGCGTACAAGATGAGACCGGCAGGAGCCACTTTCCCTCCACCATCTGTCGTTCCACAGGCAATTGATCAGACGAGGTTGGTACAAATGCAATACCTCTCTTTCCTCTTAATGTCAATATTAGCACAACCATCTTATCTAATTTCGATTTTAATTTAACTTCGTTTCTTATGAAGTCATGGGATTCTTATTGGTGAGCAGTTGAGTAGGGAATGATGATGTAAGTGATGATCTAATCATTCGAAACGATGGGTGAGACTGCACTTCTCCTTGAGTGGCGGCATAATTATGACTTCCCGTTGATCAGGCACTTTCCCACAAAGTAAAAAAACAGCAGCACGCTTCGACGTTTTAAAAAAGGGAATAAACCGCAGTGATTATGGAGGTCACTCAGCTTTCTTTCCTCATCACACGGTCCTACACCAAGCTCCCCACTTCTTTTTTTTTTTTGTAGAGTAAGCGTTATCATTATTATACGAAACGCCTACTTCACAACACTATTCGTGAAGTAGAGGGTTTTTTTTCATGGAGAACGTTTACTGGTGTAAGGTTTGTGATATGCAAGTGACCTCTGTACGTCCATATCCAGCGTCTTGAATTGTGATGCTGTAGCAATTTCACTACTTACTGGCAGTCGAGAGCCTCCATTTCAGACTCACTGGGTGGGTAAATTCAAAGCATACCCTTGCAGTAGAATGGGAATGGATCTCAATTCTGTATCTCCAGTTTTCTATACTGATAACTGCCTGACTGGGAGAGCTGAGAGAGAGATTAGACCAAATCCTGCAATAATCTACGTTCTTTTGAATTGTCTCCAACAACAAAACTTGGGGCGGATTACCACCCGTGAAAAATGGACAATTCTACTACTGCATTGCACTTTCCTAGCTGTTGATTCGAATTGATTAAGCCCGTTCAGAAAACTCAAAAGATCTTGAAGGAGCCGCTGTTGGGTTATTGCGACAACAAACTCTGTTTGTGTATGAGGGTGGGGCATTGTGGTGACATAGTTAAGAAGCCATGAAAAGTAGATACAATGACGGTGCCTGTGTCTTTCTCCACTTCACCCCTTGGAAAAGCTTACATTTGTTTATGTTACTTTGTTACATCCCACTCTTTTATAGTTATTAATGATTCTTTGAAGAGCATCAGCCACCTCCTACTCTTAATGTTGGTGCTTTCATGAACTAACTCCTAAGGATGATACGCTTGAAACACGTTCGCTCTTGAAATTTTTCACAAGAGTACACTTGTGAAAAACCAGAAACGTTCATGAATGATGTAATCTACTCAGCAGATCTGTTTGTTTAGCAAACATGACTGTTTCTGAACCCTCATAACAGAGTTATATCAGTAGAAAGCCATGGAGGTTGCAATTTCGCTAGTATGCGAGAGCACTGCTCACTCAGCATCCACTGAATCCAGACCTGTGGAGGTACAGCAGATCTCCTGTTGGACAGCTATTGCCCGTAGTATGACCACCTGGGGAATCCCTTACTTCTAGGAAGAGTTCTAAATATTTACTTGAGTGGCAAGATTCAAAGGGACGGAACAACTGCGTTCACGTGTTTTTGTCAAAACTCTCTTCACAAACTGGGTGAAACTTATTAACTTACTTAGTAGCAGTGAATGCTGGAAGGTTTCTGCTCTTCCAACAACCATCGCTCACTGTTGTAGGAACTACAGGGGAGCAGCACGTAGTTTCTTGTTTCCTCTGCACTGGAGGAGCAAGACATGGATGGACGGCCTTGAAGAGAAAAGATGTGGAGTCCATGAACCCAGTTTGCGCAAATGCTGTAAAAGGGGGATGACTGTTATGAGTTTTCTTGTACCCAGTCAGCTGTGAAGCCTGACCACTGACGGCTAAGTCTAGCTTTAGCGGAGACCTGACCCATGTGTGACAGTATGGGATAACAGCCTCGAGGCAGTTAGTGTTAGGGGTGGGATGGTAACTATGTTTGGTCTTCCTTCATCTCTTCTTTTCCCCGATCGCTTCGGCATTCATTTATAAAGAGCCTGGGTCAATCCTGTCGGTTATGGAACACATCTATCATAACCGCCTGTTTCCCATCAAATTCCTTGTTTCCTCCCACTTCTGCACGTTTTGATGTTAATGATGTTCGTGATAGTGTGGATACCAGTTTTTGCATGTCTCGAGTTCTGTAAATATTTCTTAAATGCTGCACATACCTTGTTATATCTTCTTTATGGTGAGGCATGTACTTGTTAAAGGAATGAGTTTCATGGATCAGGAGGAATGAATTTCGTTGGGGTCTTCTAAAGCCTCAAATGAGATGGTTTCCAGGCTTTGTGTTATTCCAAACATTGGCTCAGGACATTGAACCCCTGCAAGCCTAAAAACCTTGCTTACATTTGGAAAGCACAATCGCTCCTTTTAATCCATGTAACTAGAAATTGTTAACAGGGCTGAGAAGGGTTTATTGGTCCTTATTGGCATGGGCACGCTCACGATGGGTTTGACTGGTTCTATCTGGGGGAACTTGAGTTCTCTCCCCACTATGCAAAAAGTTATACAGTGTACAGTTATACCATTCCCAAATACAAATGAATCAATGAAATGAATCAAATGGCTGTGCAGGGCTATGTTTCTAAATCCTGATGGTGTCGGAAAGATGGAGGGGAAGGAAGGTCTGGGTGGCCTCTGGTGTGATCTTGTAAGTAGCTTCAGTTAATTTACGCCCCACTTGGGTAGGATGTGGATTAATAACCAAATGCGAACTTTCGTAAATCACTAGAGCAAATGTGGAATGTGGAAGTACCAGTGTTATAGAAAATTATGGCAGTAAGCATTATCTATTAAACTGTGAAGTTATTTGTACAGGTGTGAATGGTTGTTTTTGCTCCGACTGAAGGTCTGATAGCCATTTACGAAAACCTGAGGCCAATCCAGTTTGTTGCGAAATAGTCACCATGTACGTTATAGACGCCTTGAAGAGAAGTTTTAATGCACCGAACTAACTGTAGAAAAGAAACCGTTAAAAGCACACAACAAATTCATAATTATGAATGGAATTTTCGGTTGCTCTGGGATGTTGCAAAGCTGATGTGTTGCTCGGTTGCCAATTTCGTTTCCAGGTTCTTCATACTTCCCCCCCTTCCGTCCAAATTTGAGCGTTACTCAGTAATACTGATATCCCTGCTGATTCTAGTCAGGTCCCACTCACCCACGTTATTACAAGAGACAGCAAAAAATCTGCATCTTGTTCATGTCGAAGCTTTTCAACTATTTCTTCTCGATTCACCAAGCCTTAAAATCTGACTGTATCATCTTATTGGAACGCTATTCATTGTCACACACTGTACTAAGGTGTTTTAATTTGCAGGTTAAGGGTCGAACATATGGAGCGGCAGCTGGCTTCTCTCACAGGCCTTGTCCAAAAAGCACTCACTCAACAAGTCATCCCAGGATGTTCGACTCCTCAACCAGTTCCACCAACGCAACACATATACCACAGATCAGCATCAGGTTCGTAGTTTCATATTTGTAACCACAGTCTCACTGCAGTGTTAATCTGAACGATACAGTTAGCTGAAGTTATAGTCAGTTGCACTGTGGGCTATGATGGCTGTCAAGGCAGTAAATTCAGGACACCAGGCTACATGAGTCAGCTTGTGTATATTTAGTTGTGTTGCCAAATGAGGAGTTGCAGCACAATATAGTTAGCTTGTTGAATAGAAGTGAACACTATTTTTTTTTAGAGCTTTGGTTTGTAAGCACTAACATCTCATCCTGTGGATTGAGGTCATCGTAGAAACATCAGTGCAGCTCCCAGTGAAAACAGGCGTGGTAAGGTTAGACGTCTCCTCCCCACAACTAATCAATTCAAGCTAGTTGTAGGTGAAACTTCCAAGAGTTATAGAAAGGCCAGGAAACTCCTTCCAGGGTCTATTGGGGTGCTGCGAACTTCTCTAATACAATGGGGAAAATGATAATAAATTGATCCTATGACTTTGTGTGTACATGGGGCGTTTTTTTCACTTGTGTACCTATGTAAGGATGGAAGGTTGTAGATCTGATCATTCTCATTCTAATCGTCCGGCACACAGTCCTGGCTCATAGATGCACTTTAAGGTTGGATGGGCTACTGCAGGCAGTGATAGAGAAGCCTATCTTTTACGAGGCTGGTGCAACAGCTTCCTCTTTTTAATTAGGTGTAGTCATCTCTTGATAGCGCTTGCTTCACACCATTTCCATCCATACATTGATATGCCAGCCCATGAAAGGTGTCCGGAGGATCTCAACCTATCTAGTTACCTTGAAAGTATTGCTAAACTCCAGTGTCACCACGTTTCTATATCACCCCAACCAGCAGCCTGTGCACAACTTCATTCACATCCATGATCAGTGATAGGAGAGACCTGTTGCACCTAAGTTCTTCAATGTGAGGTGAGTGATCTCGTCTTGCCTGATTCTTGGGGTCTTTCTGCAATACCGCTACACTACCCACTGTCACCTCTTCTCAGAAGGGTCCTCCACTGGTTGTTGATGAGCCACACAGCTGCTTGTGGAACAGATCCTTTCTCTCTAACACCGAGTGCTTTAAGCTTAGAAACCCTTCACGTATCAATCTGGGGACTCTAACTCTTGGGAAGAAGCTTTATACGTGTTTGTAACTAATGGAGTACTGTGTTCTTTTGTGAAGTTGCTTAACTCTTGTGATGACTGCACGTTTTGACGGGGTTGTTCCGTCTCAGTTAGCAACTAGAGAGTTCTAGTTGTCAATAACATAAATGTACACGTACATGTTCGTTGTGTGTTGAACCTATGTGTTATTGTTATGCCACTTTTCACATTGGTCGCATTTTGTTTTAAATGAGACTAACAGAAAAGTGTACCAACTCTTATTTCTGGTAAAACGTGCCATGTCAGGTAAATTTGAAGCTCAGGGCCACTGTGATTTGTGCCAAAACAATTGCTAGGCTCGTCACCAAATGTTCTCAGACGTCAGATCTGGACTCACTCTCAACGTGTGAGCCGTGGGAAGGAAACTATAATTCGGGGAAGGGATAAATACGATAGAGTGATCGACTTCTTACTATTTTGAGAGCGAGGTTTAGGGCCCTGTTTCATATGAAGGCATCGAGCATGGCGCTATTGAAGCTTTGAAAAACGGAAAGGAAAGATGGGGGATAACAACTCATTGATACGATGAATGAGATCCAATTCTTCTAGACACGGAGTTAAGACACTGTTGTTTACATGTTCTCTAAGTAGCGCAACAGCTGCTTAAACTGTTGCTTTAATGGTCTCATCCATACCTGCTTTCTTGAAACCTTCGCTCATTGCTCGGCTACATCGTTCCTACAAATTATTGATCATGCTAGGGGGGAAAATATACCACCTGGTTTCTATTGAAAGTACTTAGTGCATCGTGTAGCACAGTCGACTTACCTAAGAACCTTGTGTTCCAGCCCAGGGTTACTTCAATGCTCAATGAAATACTGGCAGTGTCTCCAAGAGCTGAAACCATCGTAATTTGTAAACCAGACATGATTCAAATTGATGTTGAGTCCTATTTAGAAAAAGTGTCTTGCGTAGAGTCATTAAGTGTAGAATTTTGGACGGATTTCAGCTGCGAAGAACGAAACAACCTCGTCAAAATAAAATATGCTTTTGGCACCTGTAACTAACGCTAGATTGTATTAATGTTTAATTGAATGTTGTTTTCTATTGTTTTTGTGTTTATTGCTCTAAAACACACGTTGCTCTACACGTTGTTTAGTTACGGACGACTATGACAAACAGTCCAGCTCGAGCTCAGCATCGTTGCCAGGTGAGGCAAAATTCCTTAAACGCTTTTGTTCTACTGTACAAAAACAGGTGGAGGATTGTACATAATGTTCTGTGGGGAATGACGCGGAAGTAGCCCTTAAAGTCCTTGGTCCATGTATTTCACGTTGAAGAACAATATAGTATCGCATTAATGCATGGAATGTGTGCTGACATTGACGTTGTAGCTGTGTCTAGGCACAGTCGCAATAACTTGAGCTGTAATCAAAATTAGGATTATTCTAAATTTACTCATGAGAATATTGATCACCACAAACTCGTACGTTTGGAGGGGGAGGGAGAAGAGTTTGGAGATTGCATGGGATATGGGATAGGTGGTGGCTGTGCAGGAACGATTGGTGTTTGAAAAAGCTCTCTGTGTCGGGCTGGAGAGTGAATAAACAAATTGTACACAAATTGTATGGATCAGGAGCCATAGGGCTGCCATCCGTCCCCCGTCCCCCCTGGTAGAAAGTCACGACCATTGGGTTGTTGAGTGGCCTAACCTGTTACCTGGGTGAGTTGAGTTATTCCTTCAGAAGATCGAAGGAAGTTGACTATAGGCTCATAGGCGCCAGATGGAACAGAAGCCTGACTTAATGGGCAAATTTAAATACATGTGTGTTGGTATTGCCAACACATTCGACTGATGTAACTCTCTTATGAGTGTTAAGAACAGTCGTTTTGATAGGGAAACAGGCCTGTTGATGGTACATGGTCCAGCTACCTTCAACAGCATTAGTCACGAAGCTCAATCGTTGACACAAGGATAGTTAGGAGAGTGTTGCAGTTTAAGTTTAAAAACATTTTAACGTGCGATGCACCTTTACAACTTTTTCACAATTAAAAGTACCATTCATTGCTGCTCTGACTAAACACGGGTTTTGTGGTCAAAACTAAATCCGTTTCCTGGGATGATGTTATATGTTCTGGGATTCCTCAACAGCTTTTCCACAACTAACATGCTAACTTTCAAAATAATGTTATTAAGCGTTGCGAAAGCCCTTTGAAACCTGCGAATTTCTTGAATAAAGTAGCTTTAAGTAAATGAAATATGGTACATATCCCTCATTAGAAGAGGTAGAAAAGAAGTAGTCTGTTTCCACAAAAAAATTTTCTTGTGGATCATCGTCAGTACAAATTATTATTATTTCCCGTTTTTCCCCCCTGATTTCCTGACAACTGTTACTCAATTACGTTTTTAATTTTAAACGTATTTTAACTCATATGCCAACTTTGATTATGGTGACGATGGAACTGTGCGGGGAGTAAAATGTTTCTGCCAAGGCAGTTCACCATGGGGTTTGTTAAAAAAAAAAAAAGGTAGCTTTATAACTTGATTAAAAACTGAGCGTATTATGTGACCCTTATCTTTTGTTGCCAGTGAGTGCTCCTTTTTGTATGTGCAATTTATGGTCGATGTTCTGTTATGTACCCACATTTGAACGTGAAAATCCCATCTTTCTCGCATATGTTTCGTTCCCACCCGCTATAATGAAATCGTCCTCTTTTGATTCGGCTTTCCTCACCTCGTAGACGACTCCTACCTCAGGACTGACACCAAACCACCGAAACTAGGTAGAGGTAAGTACTCGATGCAAATACTACCACAGAAATAGAAAGTCGGGTTACTGAGGAGGATGGATGACACATAGATTAGATAAAGTGATTTGATAATTTGCTAGCTGAGTAGTTCTGCAGTTTTGTCAGCCACTATATCTCATTTTGTATTGCATTTGCTTGGCGCATCATTGATTGTTCTTGAATTTTCTAAGTGAATAACGTATCCACTAGATATATTGAATATACTTTGACTTTTGACGGTTTTTTTAATCTTGTTCGCTGTTTGAAGTAATATGAGGGAGGGTGCTCAATCTAAGCTGCTGATGCTAAGGCACAGTGACGAACCAAGCATCTTGACTCAGCAGGCAGTGCTAACCTGAAGCACTAGAATATGAAGGGACATCTGGCAATAAGGGTTCTCAGTGGAATCTTCAGCAAGTGTGAGCCAGCATAGGATTGCAATGGTTGCTTTGCCTCCGTCTTGAGAGTGTTTCTCTAAGAGGGGTTGTTTGAACATAACCGAAGATCACAAGCCAATCTGATGTAGTTTGTAACATCAAATGCAGACTGTTACCAATGATATTGATGCTATGCATGAGGGATGTATTGTTGTACGATAACGTCAGATGTAATTGGTCGATCAATATAACTGATTGTAACTGAAAGCGGCTCCTTGCTCAATGTGAAAGGATGGAACAACATGTACAACTCCCGACCACGCTCCAGAAATTAACGGTGTTGTACTGCTAGAATGATATGGCGCTGTAACAAGGTTTGCCACGTTCAAGATGATACCTAGTAGACGGCAAGATTTCTGTTTGAAATTGACGCAGTTGTAAATTTTGAGGAATAGGCTGGTTTTGAGGGAATTAACTACTTAAAGTAAGCCCTTGGTGGTTAAAAATGAATCTCTGGGTCGCTGAAAAGCTCATCACTGCACTGCTGGCATTGGCCATTGTATGGAATTAGTGACTTTAGTTCCATACAATTCAACATGTGCTGCATCAGATTAAAGGTTCAACCGTTTGGGATAACCAAGGATGAGACTCCAAGCACTGTGGGCATCCAGGGCTGACTCTTCTGCTCTACCAATGTAGCCACAGTTACCACATATTTTTTCATCTTGTCACTGGTTCCAAACTACTACTCCTTCGCAGATCCTTTTACTCTGAGCATGGGCAGGTTCAGTTTCCACTTGTGAACAATATGTCTCTGTGACTAGTGAGTGCAACATCAAGACGACTACAAGGAAGCACCCATGGTTGGAGACTCCTGATCTGTTGATAAAAGCCATTGCTGGTGTAAAAACTCGATTCTCATGATCCTTCCCCAGAATTCAGTGCACCTCGAACCATTCATGGTTGCTCAAATACGAACTGTGCCTCTCTTTGTTGTGCATCTTCTGTAGATCTACGTGGCTGAAGGTCCTTATGAAATTTTCACATTCTGTGGGACATGTTCAGTTACTGTTATCACAATACCTGTTGAAGGCAGACGTCAATGCTTCTTTTTACATATACGCAATAAGCAAGAGTTCAGTGTTAGAACTGTACTGAGGTAGTTTGGAGATGCTTTTTGAAGAGCTGCTGACTCAGGCAAAAATTACGGCAATCATACGGTGGAGCTCCGATCCACAATCCTCGATTTACATCGAGAATTATGAACGAATGTCTTATCCACTAGGCCACGATCACCCGGTACCTATAATAGGAGTCAGTCAGCACATCTCCCCACTCGTCTTTTAGCCGCTGCTCCTGGAGCGGACTCTTTTAACGAATTTATGAGAGTTGAGCGAATCCCCGGAAAATCTGATCTTTGATTCGAGAAACGAAGGGGCTACAAGGAAAGTTTTTTCTTTCACATTGTAGTAGGCACGTCGCCCATTTTATTTCCCTTCGCGCTGGAACTTTCACAGCATCAGCGAATCCCGGACCCCAGAATTCGTCTCATTATTTCTCTCTTAATTTTTAATTTTTTCTCTCTGGGCCTTTTCTTTTTCTTGGAATGAAGAAGTTCGACCACTAGTTGGGCGCCAATTGTACTGAGGTAGTTTGGAGATGCTTTTTGAAGAGCTGCTGACTCAGGCAAAAATTACGGCAATCGCGCCGGAGCTCCGATCCACAATCATCAACTTTACGTCGAGAATTATGAACAATGTCTTATCCACTTGACCACGATCGGGGTTCCTTTAATAGGATTCAGTCAGTACAGAACAAATCGTTGGTTTGAAGTGCTGGGATGGGGCAAGTGGTATGAATACGGTTTCCATACAATCTTACACCTTTCAATCAAAGCAGGCTTTCTTTCAACGTGTTACTTTATCAAGATCAACACATTTGGTAGACGTTCTCAATCCTCTTAATCGTGATTAAGCTTCATTTTTATATATTTCTGCTAATGTCTACTCCCAATTCTGTAGTCATACTCGTCTTTTGTATGTTGCATGTTGATTTTCTTGATTGTTGAGGTAGGATTCAGCAGTGTCAAAAACATCCCGAGTAATGACAGTGCTAAGCGCTCGTTGAGTGAGCTTGGTGAATGATTTGGGTTTTGCCACCCTGCTTGGAGATGCCATGTGTTTTTTAGGAGCACTGCCTGGGAGCCTTGCCTCTTTTTGACTTCCCTTTGCTCTACGAAGCAGGTAGTTATGTAAAGGAGTACAATATTTCGTTGAGTTCTCTTCAGATCTTTACGTTTCAAGGGCTTCTCAGTCCAAAAGAACGCCATTTAATTAAATGCTCTGTGTGTATGTGGTTCTGGGAACGTGATTGAGGGAAAACGGCTGAACTAAATCACCCTGCCGATCATTATCGAAGGTCAACACAAGGTTTTGAGCAAAGTCAGCCCAAAGCTAACTATAATTATCATAGTGATCGTAAAACTAAATATTTTTCCCAACGACGGCTTTAACTTCGACTCATTCGTTATTGAGCAATGAGTGTACAGAAAATTCATGAGACTATCCTCTTGATATTTTCTAGAAGGAATTTGTGACAGTTTAGGAATAATTGGGTACGATACACTGGTGCTTGGAGTAGAAGACACACATCCATGTCTCTGGCTTATATTCTCCAGCGAGGTTGTTTTCGTGAAAAATGAATAGTACCTTAGCTCTACGTACAGTCGCATGTTTTTATGGCTTCAGCTACTAATCCAACCAACTTTTTACTCAGTTCATTTAAACTTGGTAAAATAAAACTTCATATTTTACGTTGAAAGTGGCGTTGGGAGTGACTTCGAGTTCGGGTATTTATTTTGGTGCTCCTACTCATGCCACGCCCATTATTGAGCGATTACTACACAGAAGGTACTGATTTTTTTGAGAATTCGAGGAACATATGTGCGGTATTTATTTGGAAAAAATGCGCTGAAATCGATTTTCTCGATGCTTTGCTCGATAATTTGCGGTACTCCTCTTGTCATGCTCGCAAACAGGTCTGTACCCTTATTAAGATGAGTGTTACTTAACACTCTTGAGATAGTTATATCTGTCGAAAGTCATGGAGTTGCAGTTTCGAACATGCCAGAACCCAGTCCTGTGGAAATATAGCAGGTTATCATTTAGCCAGCCGCCCAGTAGAGAGATGTTGCTTGTGTGTCAGCGTGCTAAGGTATGAGGTTTGGCGCTCCATATTGTTGGTGCTGGATAGAGGGTCTTTGAGAGAAAAAAAGTGGACCTGGGCATTGACATGAAATCAGCATGCTCCATAAGGAAGTGGCTTTTCCAGTAGTCTGGCTCAACCCACTTTCTCCTAAGACACTTAATAAAGTACTCATAGCTGTCACCAAGCGCTCGTACTTGTATTTGACGAGGATTCCCGGCTCGCTTGCTATTTATCTCATCTCCATTCATCAAGTGTGGCATGTTTTCGTTCAGTGATGTGGTCATTACAGAGTTTGGCCCATAGCAGGAGATCCTCCCTTTTCACAGTCCACATGCCCGCCATGCAATTCAATGGCCAAGTCAATGAGTAGCTGAAAAAAGGAAAAATGTGGGTATGTGAATGCAGTTCGAATAACATAACTGAACTAAATCTACTCAAATTTTATCCATAAATGGGTAGGTATTGGTACATGAAAAGGTCGTGTAGTCCAGTATTCCACCTCTCTCTGCCCTGTAGGCCTGTTCTAGCCATTGATCCTCCCTCCCTTATTTACACCTTTTTCTCTCAGAGACACCTTCTAGTTGGCTCGCAGAATTTATCCTTAGGTCTCACTGTGATAAATGTTATTCGCTGCCGAGGTTGCCACCAGGTTCTCTGCTTGGGTTGTGTCCCGAGACTTCTTTGACTCTCTGATTAGCGCCATTGATATGTTCTTTTGGAGCTGGAAATACTTTGTATCGCAATGTTCCTAACTTGATGGCATAATCTTAAATTAGGCCCCTTCATGCATACTCAGTGCATCTCAGACAATATTCTTCTTATATATATGTCCTTCCCAAACTTCGTCAAACATTAGCCCATAATGGTAATGCATTCGCCACTGTCAATTAACTCCTGCTAGCTTGATAACCTGCAGTAATCTGCCAGCTTCATTGCAAGGGCAGTGAAGAGCCTCCCGATGGCTCAATAGTACTCAAGGCAGTATCAAATAGCTAAAAACAATTCCCAGGTGAGTTTTCCTGTGAAATACGTGCTACCTGAGGCTGTTCCTCACTTGATGTACCTTCTCTTACTGGTTGTGTGTCGTTCTCTGCCTCTGACTGAGGATGGATGGTTAGGGCAAGAGGAGGGAAGTATACCACTTCAGCTGCTGCTTCAATTGCACAGTTGACTCTCTTATTTGGTGGCTACAATAACGCCAACTGGAAACTCAGAGGGTGGGGTGGGGGGGATTGTCTGCCTGATCTAAGAATATTTGTAGCGGATGTGCCTTGGTCGTCGTGCTGTATGTGTGTGTATCTAGTGAGCCATTCCTAAGTGCAGCATTTGGTCCCTGGTAATTTGAACGGAATCAATTTGGTTCAGAGTGCCTTTTCTGGCAGGCGTTCTTTCAATATTGCAGTGGATTAGCGCAAGGAACCTCCTTAAAATCTATTCTATCTAGGGACTCATAGCTCCAGGCATGTTGGGTTCTTTCTGATGGTTTTGAATGTTAAATGTTGAGAGTAATGCGGGTGAAACTGTTGACGTACATATGAAAAGATAAGCTTATTTCCCTCTACCTGTGGAAAGCCAATTCAGTTCGCATGAAGGAGTGGCCTTCGCTGTTCTATCATTGTTGCCTGTTCCTCTACTTCCTCTTGCATTTTTTCTGGCCTTTTTTTGCAAATTTATCATTCGAGATAATTGAACCTAAGACCAAAAATTGAAAAAACTTGTAAATATTGTAAATTGTGTTACATGTCTGCGTATCCTATGCACACGTACAAATACTTTTTCGAAAGTTCTGCTTTACCAATCTGATCGCTTTTGTTTATCTTGTTTGTTTTTTTCGCCATAAATTAGACAAGTCGGTGTCGTTTGAGAAGAGCGTATCTTTCTCTGATGAACCTCCTGATATGAATTCGCCGAAACAACATTCGCCTCAACACACTGGTAAGATTTAAGTCATATCCACTCGCATTATATGTGATATTTAAACAGTGCAATACACATGTGTACGCAGACTTGAAGTCTGAAGACACATGATTTTATGGGTTGCATTGAGAGTGCACTGACTTAGGATGTGAGTTGTTGAGAAACAGAATGCCGAGTACGTTCTAGTTGAGTTCCAAGTTAACCAAAACTTTAAATTAAATGTGAAATCGGTGGTGGCTATTCTAGAGGCTTTGTACAGTTTTGCAAGAGTAAGAACGCTCCAGTATGTAAAACGTTCTGTGCTAACCTCATTATGGGTAATTCGTATACCTTCCAGAATTTGTAGGGGGAACCACTGGTTTCTAGTTACTGACAATGACTCCTGCTTACTAGAGTACGCTTTCGGAATATTATCTATGGTAGTTTAAGTACGCCAGGCCAGTGTTTACCAATAACTTAATTATGCTATTGTAACAAGCTATTGGAAGGCTGCTAGTTGGGTTGTTGCTGACCAGCCTCTGGTTACTAACAATTGATTGGTGTAGGTTTGAGCACGCCTCTCAGGCCATTGGTAAGTAAGATGGGCTGATAGTTTAGGCATTCAAGTGTGCCTCGCAGGCTATGCATTAATAAGAATTGATAGGCTTCTGGATTAGGCGTGAGTTAGTGTTACTTTTTACGTCACTCAAATTTTTATAACGCTTTTATGTTCGTTGTTTGTATAAGCGTTTTTGGTTTATAGGAAAGTTGTTGAAAGTCCTACCTGTTGTTCATAAAATTGGTAAGGGCCACGTTTTAAATGCTAACTTTGGTGTTTGATTTGATCTCACTACAAATTTTGTCTGTTCAGTCGAAGTTCTTGTTACTCAACATCTTGTTAAATATTTATGAATAGTCGAGTCAACATCTGCATGAATTAACTCAATTCAATTTGTTTACTTTAATGAATTTTTTTAGTCGTTGATCACATGAGTTCAAAACCAATGTCTGGCACTGAAAACCTTTAACGCCATTGCCTGAAAGACGTATGATCCTTTGGTTATGAAAAATGAAATTGAGTGTGCTCTGAATTATTAGTATTGGTTAATTATTTGATGAAAGTTGTGGGCAAGTCTGAAGAGTGTACCTTACTACTGGGGAACAAAGAACACTACTTAGTCCAGCCCAACACACTTAGCCCAAGTCCAGCGTTCCTCTTAACAATTCCTAGCTGTCATGCTAGAATGATTCCCTCCTAAACCCACGGCCATGGCATAAAGCAAAGATTGCATTCCTGCTGGCTTAACCATTTGACACAATAATGCTGAATGCTTAGGCTACAGCTTAATTTTGTTCCCTATCATATTACTCCATGCCTTAACTAAGCTTATGATGTGGATTCGATTGAGATTCGTCAGGAGTGGGGATTCAATACAACAGGCGCTGAAATGAAATCTGTGCCGCAGGATGTTGGTATTGATGTAAGTGTGATTGCTATTGTGCCAGTGTGGGGCATCATTCCTTCATTGTGAGAAGACGAATGTTTGTGCTCGGGCAGAAAAACAAGAAACCTCACTTATAGAATGGTGTAGGTAGTTCTAGGACTGGAACTGCACCCGACTGTGGGAGAAACTGTAGGTTGGGTCGGGGTTAGGAAAAGTTTATCATCGTAAAGCGGTTTCTTACTACTATTTTTCACATTTCTATTATTCAGTGGATTTCCACTATTTCGCTTCAGATATTTCAAGTCTTTTTGGCTGAAGTATCACTTGCTCTCAATAAACGTTGACGGATTTTATACAAAGCTCAGTTAAGTGCTTTTCAGTGACCAAATAACTTTCATTTTTCAAGTGTAGAACAGGGCGTGTGCACATTTAAAGTACCAAACTGAATTAAAGAGAGATGATACTTTTCGTAGATTTCTGTGTCACGAAATTTCAGGCTTTACACCCACGCAGAGGTCTGAATGTTTATTGCTGTGAATTGGCCTATGTGCTCTTCATACACATCTACTGAGTCTGGAACATTGGATTTTCGGCTGGCCTCTATCTGTTCCCCATAACTCAGTTGAGACTAACGTGACCTTACTTTACTGTCAGTCTCACAGTACCCTGATTTGACCCATCAAACTGGAGCACCTGGACAGATTCCTTTTCAGTCCAGCATCATAACTACATCACCTAGTTTGCAGGCTACAACCACTTAGTTTCCTCAAGGAACCTCCCACCAGTCGTCTCTAAGAGCCCACTCTTCTAAAAAGCCACACTTTGGATTTGAACACAACTTTCAAACATCATCCTCCCTCTCTGTCATATTAACTGAGTTTTACACAAAATTATAGACTAACACCACTTGTTTGTTGCTTTGTTTTTTCTTGCTGCGTTCTGTTTTCAACGAAACAAAATTTCGTTACAAAAACGCTCTAAACTTTTGGTGGTTTGGGTGACCTCTTCATTGACTTCTTATCTTCAACTCACAATCGCACGCTCAATTCGATTTCCCTCACGAAAATAACAAGCCGACACCAAACCCACCAAACCAGCGATTAAGTCGTCTACTCTTCCGAGGATGTCGTCGCAAGGTAAAGTACCCAAAGAAGTCGCTATTACTCGTTTTGGAATATTTTCTTTTGTTCTAGTTTTATGAATAAATAGTAGAGATAATCGACAGGGATTGGCTTGCAAGTTGGCAAGCAGGTTTCCCTGTTGCCATGGTTGAGTGGGGAGCATTATCGTTGGGGGGTCTTCATGCTCAGGCAAGAATTACGATAACATGATTTGGTTTGTCGAACCCCCACGCTAACCAACTAGGGAGGCCCTGAATACCCAGGCCTAAAGCTTTCTGGTGCTGCTACTGTGGAAAGCGCACGGTTATCCATTTACTTCGCTTTACTATGTATTAATTTTGTTCAGATTACTCAAGTGGTACCAAATGCGGTAGTGGCCGTAAGAGTCTACACTTCAAACCTCAATAGAGCAGCAGCCGATTCAGACCTCTCACCCGAAGGGTCGGGGGCTTTTAAATTAGTGCTTAAAGCATTTAGCTTGGGTTCTTGAAAACTGCTAATCCACAGACCGATTGATGCACTCCTGAGAAGCCAGGAGATAACTAGGCAATTATTGATTGTCTTACTTGCAGCGTGTTGATTTTGCCCTAGTGGACTGCTCTTCAACACCTGTTGGATTGAACTTATAATGCCTGTGCTCCCTATGCCTTTGAGTCACCCTCCCCAAGTTCTCAACGGAGGTTCTAAAATTCAAACAGCTTATGGATGAACTTAGTAGACCCAGAAAAGAATTAATAGCAATTGAGAAGCTTACGTTTACCATTGAGTTACTATAACCCTGCAGGTTCTTGCTGTGACACAGGAATGCCCAGCAGGATCACAGCTGAGCTGTGCTCTTCTTACCAAGTGTCACGCTAGCATTATACATCTCAAGGAAGGGGGCTGATACAGCATTTGATAATTGATCTCCTTAAAGAAAAACGACATTCCCTTGTAGACAGCAGGTGACTGCAGGAGAGCGCCTGCAACTCAGAAGCACCAGGTAAAGGTGGAGTAAAAAATGTTGAAAAACGCTAAGCTGACCATCGTCTCCTCTTTCATATTCATAACTAAGCGTAGGCCTCCTACAGAGACCCACTGGGTGTATATAGATGCGTCCTGATCAAAGGAGGAGTGGTGGAAGTGATGTTGGAGAAAAGAGTATCAGTATCTGGACTCGAATTCCACCTCTTTTGATAATAAACTTCAGATGGGACGGTCTGATTGTTGGCACTATCCGCCTATATGCATCTTTATAAATCCACGATTGATGTCTAACAGTGTATCAGTCTAACAGTAAGCCAAGTATTCTGCGAAGGAAGAAAGTAGGGCTACAAAAGGTGTTCAAAAGGTATCGAACGTAGGAGGTAAAATACAATAAGTCATACAAAACGATTGATTACTTTGGATAATCAACTGAAAGTTTCGATACTGCAATTAGGCCGCCTCTAATTCTCTTCCTTTTTAACAGGATATGCTGTCTATTCTGTTTACATTTGTGGAGGGTGGGGAGGTGTAGAGCGATGGGAAAAATGTGCTTCAAGGGTTTTTCGTTTTTTCTTGAATAATTTCTCGCAAGTGGGAAGAATTAAAGAAATAATCATATCTCCGCCCTTTCTCATGAGTGATTACGTGGGTTAGAAGGGATGAGGGCGACTGAGAAAAGACAGAAGTATTTAAAACGATAACTTTTTTGGATAAGTCATCGAGAGTGAAAGAGATAAGGGAAGTCTCTTTCAAACACTTTGAACCACGCAATGAAAGTCAAATACCTATTCTTTGCTTCGTTTTGCTTCTTGCAATATTAAACTGGAATTGAGGGAAATCGTAGGTCCAATTAGATGCTCCATTATACCCTCCTAATTCCTTCAGCTCTAGTGAGTGATTGTGTGCTGAATTGGGTACATCACCATCATGAGCTAATGTTAGGGGTTGAACTAGACAAGATCCCACTAGAGCGAGTGCTGATAGTGGAATTTACAGACATATTTTATGAATGGAATTGATTGGAGAAATTGATTATGTAGAATCCCAAACTAAACAAGGATTTGAGCAGGTGGGGTAGAGGTATCAGGAGAATTAGTCCAAAGATGTCTTTCTCATTAAAACTCGTCATTGAGGCAAGCCTAGTGAGTTGTTAAGGAATGCCACTGAAAGGAATAGAACGTCCAATACTAGTATTGTATTACCAATGTTCAGATAAATTGACATGTGTGTGTGTGTCTCACGTGAATATTCTGCTCACAACATAACTTCCTTCCCATTCTCTTGCTCTGAGTTTCTAATGTCTGTGGTGGCGTTTCTATGTCTGACGTCTGTAGTTGTGTCTTATTTTCTCGTTTTTCCAAAGTTTCTTCGCTTTTATCCTTACAGATCGTGATCGTCACAAACCCACACCTCCTCCTAAGCCTGTGTCTCTCTCGCCTGGTCAGTACGAAAGCCGTAATGTTTATAGAGGTATGCGAGTCTTATCTCTCCTTATCACATCCCAGCTTTTCTTGAGTTTTCCTGATTCTTTTATCCCCTGTGGCCCATCACCTTGAGCCCTAAACACATAAATTCGAGCTTCTTTTCCAACGAAGTTTCATTGTTTTGGTGTGTAGATTTGCAGCTGACTGCAGAAATGTACAATCATTTGAGGGGCCTTCAGAAGAAAGCAAAGGACTTGAGGCAGGAGGTTAGAAACCTGAGGAGAATGTCACAAACCCAAGCACACACTGTCAGAGAAACACTGCGGGACGCTTTTCTGAAAATCAGGTCAGTACTAAAACTAATACGTATTGAAATAATTGAATTAACTTATCTCTCTTCTTCTTCATGTTGGAATACTGTGGAGTCCAAGTGGTTGAAGGGGGGGGGGGGACAGTGAAAGGTCAGACTTAGTAGAGACTTCTACAGGTTGGCTTAAGACTGGGATGCACAGTCCGTGGCCCGCCGACAGCAAAATAATACTCTCGTACATTCGAAAAATATTAAATTCTATTCCAGAATTACCAAAAAACATATGTTCCGCAAGTAAAGGCGTTCATAAAACATATGAAAACCATTCAAATACCGCGCCAGTTCATGAATGAAACGACGCCGCCAAATTAGTCCGAATAGTCCCGAATGCCCGGTTGCTCGCGTAGATACACGAAGCTTTCAGAGTCGGTTTCGACTCTCTAAGGACAAAGTTGACGCGTTGAGTGAAGTGTCAACAGAAAGAAGCAGTTTAATAGTGTTTTTGGAAGGCAATAGTTCTAGTGTAGATTTTAATGCGACTAGCCGGTGTGTGTTTGATCCAAATTCAACGTAGATTTCCTGTTGCAGTGTTAACCCGTCAAGTGCCGTGTATAATTGTGTTGTGAAATCGTAAGTAAAACTCTGTTATTAATAAATGTTTCCCAACCTATTTAATAAATTATTTTTGGTAATTTAAAAGGACGGGTAATTTAAGTAGGTACTGTAATTGTTTTTAGGTGCAGTGTTAACCCTAGACAGGATTAGAACGCAACATGGACAAGCCAGAACCTAGTAAAAAACGCAAGGCTAAAGATGAAAATCGGCAGTTTCAAGAAATATGGACTGAGAAATACTTTTTTGTATGCTCGCATAACAAAGTCGTTTGTTTAATTTGCAAGAATTCTGTTGCGATTGCAAAGGAATATAATGTAAAAAGGCACTATGATACGTAGCATTCTACTTTTACCAAATTTACAGGCGAATTAAGAAAGCAAAAAATGTTGTCTTTAAAACGGGAGCTTATTGGTCAGCAAACTGTGTTTACAAAACTCATTCAAGATTCAGAAACAGCTACAGAAGTTAGTTATGAAATTTCTCGAATGATAGCAAAGCGAAGTCGCCCCTTCAATGATGGGGATTTTGTAAAAGAATGCATTGAAATTGCCGCTAAGAAAATGTGTCCAGAAGCAGCAAAAAAGTTTGAGAAAATTCAACTGAATCGTATGAGACTCCAAAGACGAATTATGTCTTTATCAGGTAATATTGCGGAACAATTAACTGAAACAACTAAGATTATTGAATTTTTTTCATTGGCACTCGACGAATCCACTGATATTAGTTCCACAGCTCAACTACTCATATTCATACGAGGTGTTACTCAAGATTTTCAAGTCGTAGAAGAGTTATTAGAAATGTGTTCATTGAAAGGTCAAACCAAAGGAGTTGATATACTCAATGTACTTTTGGATGAGTGTTCAAAAACTGGTTTGGACTTATCAAAATTTTGGGGAGTTACGACTGACGGTGCTCCTTCTATAATTGGTGTCAATTCCGGGCTAGTTAGTTTGCTAAAAAAAGTATCTGCAAGAAAAAAACATAAACGCTGAAGATTTCATGCAGTTTCACTGCATTATACACCAAGAAGCCCTCTGTTCTAAAAAATTGAATTTCTAAATGTCATGAAAGTGGTAGTTTCGACAGTAAATTTCATAAAATCACGAGGACTCAATTACAGGCAATTCAAACAATTCCTTGATGACATCGAAAGCGAATATGGAGATTTGCTGTTTTATACAGAAGTAAGGTGGCTAAGTAGTGGATTGACACTGGAACGATTTCTAAATTTAATAGAAGAAATTGAAATATTTCTGGCGGAAAAGCAAAGGGATGTCCCGGAACTTAAAAATCCTGGTTGGTTGTGTGATTTGGCTTTTTTAGTTGACAATACAAATCATAATGAATGTCTTGAACACACGGATTCAAGGCAAAAATCAACTGATATCCCAGCTTTACGCTCATGTATCATCCTTTCAATGCAAGTTGACACTTTTCAGATCGCAACTGAAATCTGGAAATTACAATCATTTTCCGAATTATAAGAAAATGGCCGAAAAATTCAACAAAACTGCGATTAATTTCAGTTATGTAGAAAAGCTAGATATTTTGATTCAATATTTTGAAGACAGATTTTCGGACTTAAAAAAAGTGAAACCTCTGTTGGACATATTCAGCAATCCTTTCACGATTTCAGTTGAAAATGCGCCAGAGTCCATGCAGTTAGAAATTATCAATATCCAAAACGACCAAGATTTACGCAATGGATTCAACGAAAGAGACTTGTTGAACTTTTACCACTGCATTGATAAAAATATGTACAAAGAGTTGCGCATAAACGCTCTGAAATGTGCCAGCTTATTTGGTTCTACCTATATATGTGAACAAACTTTTTCAATATTATATAATAATAAAACAAAAAATCGAAACCGCCTCGCAAATGAAAGTTTGGAAGCAGTTTTACGTGTTGCTACAAGTAAAATTGAGCCAAATATAAAAAAGATTGTAAGCACTGTGCAGTGCCACGCTTCAAATTAATAAATTATTTTTCAATTTTAATACATTACATCAATTCTTTATTGTCTTTAATTACCTATAATTAAAGACCAGCCAGGCCCACCATCAGTTCATCATTTGCCCGAGTGGCCCCTAGTCTTAATAAGTCTGTGCATCCCTGGCTTAAGAGTCCCACACATCTATAAGGTGCATGTGGACAGCTTGCTCATATTTTGTAAATCGCCCATTCTAGTGATTTATATTCCATTTCAGAGGGGTTCATAGCGCAAAGACTGGAATTCTCCCACTTCTTTGAAAAACTACTACATTCACTTCTTAAGGTACTGATGGATACCAATCATACGGCGTTTTGTTTATTTCAGGTCAGTTCTTGTCTCAGCAGGAGGCGAAGGCCTGTGGTCTCCTGGCAGTGACGAATTGAGGCTTCGCGTGAACAGAGAAGGGGATCTGTACAGGCAGCAAATGATAAGGCTAGAATCTGATCTCACGTAAGTTCAAAAAATAAAATGATGTGTTTCCGCTCTGTGTTAAGTTGTTGTGAAGTGTCGTGGCACGATGCTCTAATGAGAGCAAATCCAGGGTACAACTGGGGATGCACTGGACAAAATGGAAAAGTTGGCAATTTATCTTTGTTTACTTCTCATATCTTCCGTTCGCTTTCTACTTGTATTTCCTGGAGGTGAGAGATGGCCTGGTGGAATGGAAAGCGTAGAATTGCTTATTGGAGTCGTTTCATGAAACGCTTCGTCACTGTTCATCGTTCTTAGAATTCTATTAGTTTGGGCTCTGACTGAAAGCCCAGGGAGAAATAAACTGTCCTCGTTTGTGAACGCTCTTAATAAGTTAACACTGTCTTCTACAAGAGCATTGTATATCTGAGCCACAGTGGTATACACATTACATATGTATACGGAATTTTCCTCATGTTTTCTCTTTCTTCTTCTGTTTGTGGCTCCTGAGATTTTGATAATGTTTCGCCGCTGGTCATTGGGGTAGTTACTGGATTTGTTTTATCCATCTGGAATTTCTTGAGCATCTGTTCTATGTATCTGGCTGATTCAAATTTTCTTCGATTAGCGGTCGCAGGTAAGTTCAAATCCAAGAACTGATTTGGCTACTCCAACATCTGTCATCTTGAATGATTTTGGAAGTTGAGACTTGTCCTGCTTCTTCAGTTTTCTTTCATTAGAAAATATTAACAGGTCGTCAACCCAACATTTACACAGCCCAAGACTTACTTCAAACTAACAGAATCATTGAACTTCCCACCCCCTCAGATTGGTAACATTTTCCCATGAAGGGAAAAGTTTAATTTGTATTTCGTCATCGTCCTGACCTGAGAGTGAAAGTACAAGACACGGGAAGGTACACGAAATAATTTATTTATCGCATATAATTTACAATTCACGTTGTTAACGTTTTCAGTGAGCTGGAAGGAACAGTTGAAGAACTCCGAGGGAATGTCATCAACAGGAAGACGAGAGTCAACATGTCAGATGTTGAAGCTATGGCGCTTATTCTTAGTAAATCTAGGTAATTATTTATGATGATACGGTTTGAGTATTTTTTAGCGTTTTCCAGCAAGAGGCATCTGCCGGAAAATCCAGAGCAGCACTGTCTGGGAGCGTGAGATTTTTTGAAGTCGTGAAATGGTTCTTCACTACATTGACTACTCTGCCTTCCTTACATCCTGTGTATAATATAAAGGGTTGTAGGATGAGACTAGGCGTCTTGATTATGGTTAGTCAACAGTCAAAACGTGAAATTTCAACCACCCTCCCATGTCGACCACAGGTTTGGGTGCTGTGCCTGCAAAGAACGTTCCTGCACGATAGCAAAAAAGCTATTCTTACAACTCACGGGAGATGTGAGTAGTTACGAGTTCTACCCAAGTTCCCCTATCACTAATTAATAAAGTCTCAGTGCTAGTAATCCACGTAGTTAGTAAAGAATACCAGCTGAGGCCCATCCGTAGGTATGCCATTCTAATTTCGACCTACAAGGCATTCCAGCATCTGTTGGGAGGCTCAAGAAGGGAGCATTTGCTTCAAGAAGGAGGGTGTTCAGTCGTTACAACATCGAATGAATTCGATGGCCTCGAGCAGTAAATCGCGCATTGCATAACTTAATGCATTTTACGAATTGAAGGTAAGTAATCAGGAAAGTGTCGGGCACAGCAATGGGAAGGTTAGAAGAGTTTAGGTCGGATTTGAGGGAACTGAACTGGAGAATGTTCCTGAGACGACTGATGATGAGAGGATGTTGTAAAGCTGGTTTGATTCCATTCGTGTGAGTGCTTGACTTATGAGATGCAAAGGGTATATTATTGTGTCGTGTCTACTGCCTCCTGTGGTCTCCTGAAGTACAAAAAAGCTACTGCAGACCGAGTTTGATACATGGCTACATCATACCTCTAACACATCTACAGATTATAGAAAGATTATAATTAAACAATTTTGGTTATCAAGAATTTACATGGTGTTGCATAGCTTCCCATGTTGGAGCCCCAACGACTTTATTGATGGATCTGTGCGATATTCTGTTGTAGCTTCTGAAGCGACATTTTTTTTAGAGCAGTTGGCCTGTCAATTCACTGAGTCACCCGATGAATGTTCCTAAATAAGCATTCATTCAATAATTTGTGTTAATTTACGTCATTTTTCGAGTTGTTTTGGCACATTCGATACAAATGTCAACTTTTCCGCCAGTAAAATGGTCGCTGAGTTGAAGCTGAGGTTTCCCAGTCTTCAAGACGCCATCAAATCTCTAATTGCTCAAGAAATGGACAAAGTGGTCTCAGAAGAAAAGTAAGTCAATTTTGATTTTTGAGTTTATGATATACTAAGAATTTTACTGTGCAGCTCTCGGTTACATTGTGGGTCATCACGAAGACCTACGAATTTGTTCAGCTTGACTTGATGAGGAGTAGTTGTGACCTCAATGCATTATTATACTGTTGATGGATGTATTTGAGAGTCAGTCAGAATATATCTTCTCTTGGCTCAATTTATCGTCATTATGAGGAACTGTAAACTACATCGGGCATTTATTGGTGACAAGCTTATAATATCATGTATAGGAAAACGACTTACAAGACTCAGGCGTGGATTAAATGGGTTGTCCTTGTATGGGGGGTTGAGCCTCATGTTAAATAAAAATAGTATGTTTTTGTAGAGGAGAAGACTACAGGGCATCAGCCAGTGCTGAGAGAGCAGTGACCAAGGTTGTGGCTGCAGTGGGTCGTACCCCACCACCCCAGAGTGGTAGGAATCCTTTGGCTCATAGAATGGGCGGTCTTCCAGTCTCCTCCACATATCTAGGGATTGCCCTCCATTCCGTTGCTCAGCTTCGCAGGCTTCCTAATCTGGTGGTGAACCATACTGAGCATTTACATCGTTAATGTTCTACTGTTCTATCTCCCCACAAGAGCATAGTGCTTCTAAGGTGGGATTGATCCTATGCAATCTAATGGCCAGTTAGCAAGCCTA
Organism: Pachypeltis micranthus; assembly: GCA_020466155.1. Taxonomy (NCBI): domain Eukaryota; kingdom Metazoa; phylum Arthropoda; class Insecta; order Hemiptera; family Miridae; genus Pachypeltis; species Pachypeltis micranthus. The sequence goes on along the minus strand of CM035770.1, from coordinate 49,795,753 downwards.
TCTATCGGTCATCTTAATTGAGTTTTGTTCAGGTTTAGAGTGCATTCCACGTTTTGTCTGTTATACCCAGTGATGTTGGAGAATTCAACACCTCCACTGTTGTCGATGTCGCCCCTGACTCTATCTCAGAAAGTTCTGTTGACGCCCTTCTTGACAAGTGTGTACGGTTCTGGCGCATTGTGCAGCCGATCCATCTTTGGCCAGCTTGTCCTCTCTCGTCCCTGCTTATATCCACTATGTCTCAGTAGTCATTTCAGTAAACTGGTCCTTACTGCTTAGTGTTAGTTCCTTTGCCATGTTTATGGTATCCTCTACCATACGACCTTGTATCCAGCTCATTGCCCCCTCATGATCCTTTGACTTGGGTTCAAAAACCACTCACCAAGCGAAGTCAGGCGGAGTGACTGATGAACATGAGGTACCTCACACAACCCCTTTCACATTATCGCTCCTTGGCACGTAGGGAGTTGGATGGATTGAGGCGAGGACGACAGAAAGGGTCAAGGATCCTTTACACATTTTCGCTTCTCAAGATTCTCTGTAGGGAGTCTGGAGGGGCCTTTACAGACAAAAAATGAAGAAACCTCCACTGAAAGGTCTCCCATTATTTAAATAATGAAACTAAAACCATCTAGGCAGATATTTTATTCTGGCGAGTCTTGTAATGATGGAAGATTGTGGAAGTAATTAGAATACCAAACCCAAGAAAACCATCTCAGTAGCTTCTTTGCTGGTTGTCATGTTAATTTACCCAGAGTAATCAAAACTATGAAATATATAAAAACGTACGCGAAAATGAAAAATTTGTCATTAGTTGATAAATATTGTTATTTCCAAACTGACTAAAGTTTATACTTTCTGTAGGTTTTTAAAGGAGGAGCCGGAAAGATTGGAAAGCGCTTTGAGAAGGTGCAAAAAACTTACTGGAACCCTCGTCACGCTCAAACGGTAAGTTCAACCGTTAATTTATATTTGTCCGGTGGTGGTGGTGGAGGAGGGGGAACGAACAAATCGATTATTTATTTCTGCTGTTTATTGGAATCCTCAAGAGGTGGTCGTAGGAGCAAACAAAGAACCTCAGATCCTTTCCATTCCAGAGGTTTTCATTCCTCCCCTCATCATCAAACATTAATTTCCTGCCAACCTTTCTACACCTCTTAAATTGAGATTGTTGATACCACTTTCCCGTTCGAACCTCAACATTAATAAGATGGCAGCACCAATTGTTAATTATATAATTAACATTATTATACTATAATAATGTAAATTATTATAGTATAACTTGGGAAGGGTGCTTGAATAGCTTCAAGCTTCAGGCAGACCAGTATGAGAAAAATAAGTGTTACAGGAACCAATTAAGTGAACATCTGATATCTCAGTGGGGACAATTCAAGGTCAATACGATGAACACAGGCAACAGTGCTTTTCTCTGTGTAAGCAAGTTGTGATGCTCTCTCACACTCCTGAACCCAGCTGATCTCCCAGATTCTGCTTGCAGATTGCATCATGATGATCGATACAGCTGCTACGACTCCCGCTCCAGATATCTCAGCGACTCAAACAGAGACAGACAGTAGTGGGCATCCACAGCTTTGCAATCTTTTTCTCTCGCACTCCTAGTTGGGGCTGGCAGTGGCAGTGCTCGATCAGAGTGGGACTGCAGGCTGCATGTGTTCTCGTCCATGGGTACTTGTACCCTTTGGCACCCCCCCTCCCTCCCTGTATCCACGCAATAGTAGGAGCCTGCTCACTGCGCGAATTTCCTTTCATGAACACAGAACGCCTGCAAACTCCCGATGCTTACTTGGCCTTAGGGAGGATTGATGGCTGCTTTGCATGATTGGAGCTGCTCTCAGTCAAACACAAGATAGCCTCAACACACGTCCATCCCACGCCAATGTCTGAAGAAACTTTTAATGTGTAAAAAATGATTCCCATCAAACGGAAAATAGAACACTCAAATTGAATGGGCCTTACTTCCAAAACATATAATCATCTTCCCTTTCTCGGGGGTTGGTTTTTGCTGCGGAGAAATTCCTCCTTCAGGTAGTGTCTTGAGGCAGAAGGTTGGATTCGGCGATATTGAAATACATCACGTCTTACGTGAAGTAATTCTTCGAAGGAACATGATTTAGGAGACCAAGCTTCGTTTCTCAGTGTACCTCTTCAACCTACGCATGCCAAGCTGCTCGATAATGGACTTGCTTAGTGAGTTTTTGCGCCCTTCCTCGTACTGGTGAGTAGTACATCTTCTGCACCTTCTTTTGGCAACATACCCCTCAACCGAAGCTGAGTGAAAAGAATTTTCAATCCCTGAAATGTCCAAGTGGTGAGAAATGCTGAGTTCACGATTATGTGAGGAAGGCATAGTTTATTTTTATTTTTAAAAACGCTGTCAGACATTGACAATACAGTATTCTTCATACATTTGCCTATCGACAGCTTGGCATCAGTTCAAGAGCAGAGGCTTCCAGACGCCCGCCTTTCACCTCCACCTGACGAAACGCCTCCTGTCACGCCTACATCTGGAAAGGTATTTACACTTTTACCTTCTTATTCGTTTTTCTCTCTTGTGTGCTCACCAGCCGATCCTTCTCAATTTCTCTCTTATTGATATTAATACGAAATGATTGAAAACCGTACTTTCCCAAATCCACAAACCCCCTCTCCCCCTTACATACGATAGAAATCGCATTTTTTTGATATCGTTAACCATTTAGTACCTAAACATTTTTTTCATTTCAAGTCGATTCAAATTTTATAATTACAATTTTTGCCCAAAACTTTGAAGTTTTGGATCTCTTAAATTTATTTGTTTAATCAAAAATTAGGAAACTTTTTTTTTTGAATTTGGAGATGCTTTTTTGATTTTCAACAAAATCACAATGGCAAACGTACAGCATTTGACAATTGTTCAAAGTTGTGATAAAATAACTTCACAATCCAAAATGAAATTGGGAGGAAAATTTAGGGCGCACTGACCAGAGAGTGGTGTGAGTAGCCTACCACTTGAGTTAGCAGCTGATTGCTTGGTGGGTCATGATGATGCCTTGTTGCACCACAATGCTGCTATTTTACAAATTCAAGGCCAGTTAGTTTATTGTGCTGACTTTGATTTTGTTGGTAAACTCCACTTCTTTACCGTAAGCTGCTGGTGTTGTGATCCTAAATGAAGCCCAGAATCCCAGTCAGTGTCGCTTGTTGCACAGGTTCAACGACAACGACCACCAGGCTTCAGGACATGTTATACTATCACTACGTAGTAATTCTTCGTTTAGTAGGCTGTAGGGTAATGTTCCTCGTGAAGGGTGGTTACTGGCAAATTGCTGTCGTCACTTCAGCCTTGCTCAGGCCTTAAAAGGTGTACTTACGTGGCTGAGCGGTCTTTCTGAGTTCCAAAGCCCACACAACATCTAGAGGCCCTTGCAGTATTGCGTGGAGTAACTGTGGCTATGTTGACTGACGTAACTTTCGTATGAGTATGAGTGTTACAGAACATTCATTTCAATAAGGAAGCAGACCTGACTATGGCTATGTTGTCTGTCCAGTAGGAGTGGCTTCTGGGTCTAATACAAATGAATGAAGAACTAATAGATTCACTTAACTAATATTTAATTATACTTGAACTTTTCGAGTTATACAGCTTCTCAACATGCACACACTTTCCACGCTCCCACTTCTTGACCTTGGGGTGTGTGATGTGTGTGGGACCTGGAACTACTGTCCTAGTAGCCAAACCCCAACACTTGCAAGGGCTCGTCGTATCAGTAACATTACTGGATCTAGGATGCATTAGAGAATGCCTTGAAATGGATTTTGATGTAAGGTACAAGTTTATTTAGCAAGGATATCATCTCTACTTGCGCTTTAGCTTGCATACTAGTTGGAGCATTTACTTGAATTGACATTATGCAAACTACACTGGCGTGAAAATATTTGCTAAGGAAGAAGCTTGGACTGGACCCTAGGAAGGCTTTCTTGCAATGGCTAGGAAGCTTGGAAAGAAGGGTGGAAGAGTTGTACCTAAGTTGTTCCCATAACTAATTTGGTTCTTTTGCGAAAGTTAAATACAAATGTCAACGTCAACGGTGTTTCAATCGTTCCAAAAAGAGTTATTGTACCCAAGGAACGTTACACAATTTTCGTTACAAATTCCTGCTATGTGACAAAGCGGAAACATGAAATGTCAAATGGAGGAGAAACGCTTTGGAAAGGGAACTACATTTGTAGACAAGTGAAGTGGTAGGAGATGTTAGGTGTAATGCTGTCATCACAATGATCAGTGTTTTACCATAATGGCCAGAGACGAACAGACGTCATTAGTCACGCTGCACCTCCCACTAATCGATTATCTGCAACAACTTCAGCGTTTCTCTCATGCTTTACAATTGTCTGATGAACTTGTCAATTGCGTTACAATTGCATTGCGCTTGGCATCTGCCCCGTTTCAACGTCACATTGTGTAAAGGTTACAACGTTTACATTGTTTAGACTGTACAATTCCCATGATTCCTTTCACGATACCTTTTTCTTCCAACTAGCCGCTATTCATACCTTCTGACCCTGTCCTTGTCCTTTTTCCTTGCCGGACATCACTACGTTAATGGTACGGTTTGTTTTTGTCTATTTCTCTCTGAAACCCTCCTTATCCCCTCCCCCTCAACGTTTTATTAAAATTTTGAAACATTTCTTGTCTCATCGTAGATTATTTGCATTTTTAGTTTCTTCGCTCATTGAATTTTTCGTTTCAATTTGTCCTCCCGCTCATTTGCCTCATTTTTCAAACATCTTCCAATGTGTCCCCCTGTTCTTCTGTTTTCTTTCTTTCCCAACTGTTTGCTAGAAATTCAGTTTCGAAATTTTTATTATTTCGATTGTTATTGTTTTCACCTTCATTATTTTATTTATAGATCTCGTTTTCCCTCGGTTTTAAAGTAAGAAAAATAAAGTTGAGCGTGTGCGTTGCAAAGTTCACGTTTTACACATTTACCGTTCTTGTGATTTGTTTGTTCTTGTGTGCGAGTGGCTTTGAACTCATCTCATTCATTCGCCCACAGGCGATTTATCACGTTACTAGACTCCTTGTATTTGCTGTGGGCAGCTGGTGAAAGGTATTCTAATGGAGAGATTTCCATTTACCTCTCCTGTACGGAAATGTGGAACAGGAACTCTCCTGTGGGCTGGAAAGGAAATGTGGAAGATTGATAGAGACAGAAGGTGAATATAATAAGATGGTACCGCGTCTCACTGAAATATTAGCGATACCAATCCACTCTGCAGCTTGTGAAATTACGCCCCTCGGTGTTTAAAGCTGCCTCGTATTGTATTTCTATCCGTTGTGATCTCTGACCAGTGACTGGTTGGGCAACTAGAGGCTATTTGAGGCTATTTGCTTCTCTAGCTTTTAAAGTTGTTTCGCCACACTCATTCTTCTTCTTAGTCATTTTACGCTCCTTGGCGTTAGTGAGACAGATTGGCCGAACCTTGGTACCTTGACGCTTGTAGCGTGGTGTGGGAGCTTTCCCCCAAAATATTTGTTTTCAAGGTTGGTGAATTCACCTCACACACCTTTAACTGTGAGGGAGTCGCCACTTCCAAGGCACTCTGGACAAGACATAGACCCCTGTGGCGTTTTTGTCGATCCACGGTTGTCTAAAATACTTGGGTTAAATGAAAAAAAAATCCATTCGAGGATTTTCAACCAGTTGATACTGGTTCAGCCCGGTTACTCAAATCTTAAGAGAGAAAAAAAGTTGAATGTTGAGACTCGTAAGAGGACCTGCTATTGCTCCCAGAGGCTGAACATCAGGGTATTGCAACCTTTCTGCATAATGATTTTGTGCAGTTTGACCCGGTTTGCTTTGATTCGGTTGTGTAGCCCTCTACATCTTTCAAGGTATACTCCGCAAGCAGGCTGTCTAGTGTTCGCCAACTTTCAAAAACCAAACCACTCATTGATCGGAAGTAGTCCCCCCCCCCCACCAGATCCTCATTGGATTTGTTTTCATGTCTGAGAAGTTGTTCTTCGTGAAAATGAACTGGTGACTGGTGAATCTCAAACCCTTCTCTTCAGAAGTCCAACCTGCTTGAAAATTTTCTGTACGAGGAACTTGTATTTTGAAACCATCCATTTTAGTTGGTCTGTACTCAATAGGATTGTTTTACTGTGTATTTAGTAAAGGGTGTTTTTTGGTGTGTAATGAGATGTAGTTCGAGCATATGTTTTGAATTCGTAACACCCTCTGTTGCTAGGTGGTACATGGTACATTGACTGCTATAACTCTCTTATGAATGTTCAGTAACAGCCATCTTGATAAGGAAATAGGCTTGCTACATTTTACCAGACAAAGTTTCTCATTGTCCACAGGCCAACGAGTTGAAAATGCTTTAGTATTCCCTCGTGAATTTCCTGCACATGAGTGTTGACAAGGCATCTTCTATGGATGTTAGAAGCTACTAGAAAAGTAGAGGTTATTGGGGCCAATGAAAATTGGTGTGGTTCACCTCATTGGCTCTTCCAAACTTGTCGGTCATTTGAGACCTCTGTGAATGTATCTTGGGAAAAGGCAAGTGGCAATTACAAGTGAGAGCGGGGTGACCAATACGCAATCACAATCACTCCATGACAGTAATAACCATCTTACTGTATGGTAGGGGCGATCAATGGCGAAGTAGTGCAGCCTGCCAATGAGTAGTAACAATCCAAAGGGACCTGCCTGTACTAATGTTGAATGCAGTGAACCCTCTTACAATACTCTGCTGATGCTCAAATCCTCAAATCTTGGTCAAGGTCAGTGCCGATAAATTTCTTTGTCCTCTGGTTTGCTTTGTCACCTTGTGCTGTCATGCGTTTTCTGTAACCGTGCGCTCAGTTTAGCCAAGGGATTTAAAGCTACTTTGTTTCGAGTTCAAGTGGGCTATATTGTAATATTCATCCTTTAATTATCACCGCCTCATCACGAATGTACGTCTCTGTTGGGTAGTTATATACTGCCAGGCTTCATTCCATCCAAAGGATACTGCTGTTTTCTATAGGTGCATGGTCTCTACTAATGACACTTCCACACCTCCCATTTAGCAACGTTTAAAACCATGAGAAATCGTAGCTTAAAGTAATTCAACTTTTCGCCAACTAAGAAACGTTGTTCACAAATATTTAGTGAAAGTTCCCTGGGTTGATAGTCACTTTTGTACTTGACAACATCAACATACAAAGTTGGCTCAATTTTTTAAATTTGGTCTCCTGTTAGTGAATACCTCTCATCAGACTCCCAGTGCATTAAAGGATTTAACGTGTTCGCCCTGTTTTTTTAAATTATTGTGATAGCCTTTGAACCCAATGTAACATGTGAATTATGTTGTAATAATTGTCTTTTGTGTCCATTTTGAAATAGATACTGTAGTCACTTTGTAGAATTCCACTATTTGAGAAAACGGAAGAACTGGTTTTCTTCTTACAATTTATTCTTCTTTCAATCCGTTTCAATTGATGCCTGGTAAAAACGTCAGGAGTTTGAAAAGAACTGAAATGCTACGTTTGTATCTCAAATGCGTGAAGTTGTAAGTACTAATTTCTATCGCGAACGTTTAGTTATGATTTTGTAAAGTAATTATTTCCTCGGTCTTTTTATTGTATTAGTGTATGGAACTGATATCATTGTAAAAAACAGAAATGCTATTAAGGGGATGAGTTGATCTTTGAAGAGGAAATCTCTACATCTCTGGATGCTAGAAGCCTACATTCTAGGTCCCATTGAACTTGTTGGGGAACTGCTTCTGCGTCCAGACTACATCATTGGTATTCGCTTATCTGCATTATTGGCTCAGGGGTCAAGCTCTGCTACCGATCCTGATATTGAACTGCAACTCAGTAAGTTGCTCTTCTGTGATCTGACCTTGTACGGTCGTAGCATTCAACCAATTGTGCAATAGAGTCTTTGTCGATATGGATAAACGTCTCATTTGATACAGTTGCTGCCTCTTTCTTCGTAGCTCCTTAGCAGTCTGGTGTTATTTTAGATTTGGTCATTTTCTTCAACAACTTTTACCCAAGTAGCGTAGCCAAATCACGAATATTCTACATAATTTGAAGCCTCATTCAGGTACTTTCAAATCACTGTTACCTTGCCACGAACGTCCTTAATCTGTCAATACGACCAACAACACTGAACTGAACCGATGATGGAACTGGCACTTCTCGCACTGGGTTTTAATAAAGAAGGGAGTGGTTGGAGCGTCATGTGTTGCGTTGGGACATCTTTCCTCCTGTAGAGGAAATCTTATTGGTTGCAAGCGGGAGAGGAGTGAGGCTCTCTCTATACTCTTGACCATCGAATGTCTGAGGTCACTGAAATCCATCTCAAGCATTGCCAGTCTCAAACCCACAATGTGGTGCTTCATGCCATTGGGTTGTCCTCTGTTACGCAGGTCGGGGACCCTTAAGCCCCCCTCCCCTCTCCCAATTAAGCTTAAGCCAACCTAATTTGATTCGGCGGAACGTAAGGGGTTGAAAACAGTAAACCAAGCAGGAAAGACCTCAAGTCTGAGAGGCAGCTGAATAAGGAGTAGGTGGGGTATAAGTAACTAACACCTGTGGCTTGGTAAGTAATGCAGAGTCCATTCTTGAACATCAGCTTGTAGACCTTCTTGTTTTTTATCGTCGTATTGGTTGCATATCACTTGAGCCGACTAATTAATAAGTTAATATTGGTATCACTCTTAGTGGAGGTTGAGGAAATGATTATCGTACAAAATAATGTCCCTATGTGTCCATTCACAAACTACTACTTACTGTGACTTGCTTTCTTATGCAGAGATAGCATATTGTTCTAACCTTTCTAAACACCTGACGATATCCAGTGATCGTCTGAAACTGGTGTGAAGAGGAAAAGTACATTGTAAGGGAGAAGCCAGTTGTTCGTTCTTCCACTATATCTCTTCTTTAACGTAGGTCTACGTTAGTGGAAAGTATTGTAGTCTGCTGAAATATTTTCGAGCACGACTTATAATTAGGTCCCCCCCCCCCGCCTCCTTGAAATTGTTTAGAAGGAAAACGTTTAAAACTGCGTATAGTTATCATAGTAATCAAAATTGTGTATATTTTTTCGACCAAAATAGGCTCTAAGGGTCTGTGTAAATATTTGTGAGGGTACATCCAAACTATTTTGTAATACCATAAAATGTTGATTTGTGAGAAAGTGACGAAGGGTCAAATTATCGAACTTCAAAAATGTTGAGCGAAATCCGTAAAGTGTGATCAGAGTGAACACAAAAATAGTAATTGGGCTGACAATCAAATGAACTATCGACTGTAGGGGGCACAGTAGTCTTGGGGAGAAAGGGCTAAAGCCACTTCCTTCTTGCAATTGCGCCCTAAACTTAATCAAAGAGGTGTATCCCTCTCAATATGGCCAGTTGTTCCCTGACTTCTTCCATAAAGAGGGAAAAGAATTGACCCCTGGAACACCTTGATGGGGTGTTCGCCAGGGGCTTAAGCCACAGGCCCACCACCACACTGAGATCCCAAGGGGTGAACTACAACCCTCTAAGCTCGCGTATCCAATTCCTTCCATCTCCCAGCGTTTCATTTTGTGGTTCATTCATTGATGGCCTAGATAATGGTAATGGTACATCAAGACGAATCTAGCAAGCGCTTTCCTGCCAAATTAACAGAATCGCACATCGCTTATGAGTCAGACCATTGAAAAACTCTTTGTCCATGTATTAAGATGTTTGTATTTTGGCAGAAAACTAGACGCAGCAAGGTCTATTTCCTTATGAAAATGACTGTTCCTTAGAGCTCATGAGAGAATTGTATCAGCCATCATCGTATTATCAAGACCCCATGCCAACCTACAACGTGTGGTTATTGGGTGCTAATTGCCCTACTGTTGATATAATTACTATACGAGTGACATACTTATGCTTATGCCAGCTCCAGAGGCCTTAACCAACTGTTAACAACACTTGTTAGAAGCTTGACCTAAGGCTGGCTAGAGAGCGTCATTTTAGCAACGTCAAGTTGTTTGCTGTACGTTGGGGAAGTCCTAAATGAATGATGTTCAGAGTATAGGTGTGCCCCTGGTGTAAAACTTTCAATACTATACTTCCATTCAATACATTTGTAATGTTGTAATTTGAACAGAAAACTTCGTCAACTTTCATGCAATATCAGGTTCCTCATGAGCCCAGGATCATCAAATGAAAAGAAATATGGTTGTGCACAATTAACGTTTAGTTGTTGCAGGATCACAAAAGGCAATTTAATACCCAGTAAGGAAAGGAAAGTTGCGTGATGCTTCGCACCAGATGTTTTTGCATTAACTTTTTTTTTAATCAATCGAGGGTTATTTGAACTTTATTCCTAACAACCCTCTAGCAACCCCTTCTTGTTCCCCATCCTCCCTTCTTTCCTCTTTCTCTTTGATAAAAATTATTATTTTTTCTAGAAACAAAAACAGCTGTTTTTAAGTCTAGAAGTTAATCAATCGACGATTTTTTCACGTTTTCTATCCCTCAGTTCGGATGGCGATGGAGTTCTCACTTCAAGGACGCCGTCAACTCTCACGAGTAAAATATCATTAGCAATCCGTTTTTTTCGTTTTTCTGTTTTTTTATTTTCATTTGTTCGAAAGTCAGTTTTTCCGTTCGTGAAGTCAGTTTTCTTTTCTCATTTGCTGGAAAATATGTCGAGTTCTTGTTTTTTCTTGGCTGTTTAGATTTTTACGTTGATTGTTTTTTGGTTTTGAGTTTAAAACAGGAAACGTTTTATTTTGTGTCTGGTTTCTGCGTGTTCACTGGTTTCAGTTATTTTAAAAGGAGGCTTTGAGGCGTTGTGAGTTGATATTTGATTCGTTAAAGAATAAAGGCGTGTTTCGTTTCCCCCTGAAAAATGGCAGAGGATGGGCCTTCTGGAAGGGCAGTAGGTCCGTTTACCCATCTAATGACTAGAAGACGTCCCATAGGAGTGCCCTTACACAGATTATGTGGCATTGCCGAAACACTGAAAGGGGACAGCCTAGTAGTTAGCTCACATAATTTAATGGTGAGCAGATGCCATGAGTAGGCATAACCAGAAGCAATCCTAGCAGTTATTTAGCTGTAGTGGTGTTAGTTATGAAGCCTAGTCGCCATTCCCTAGGAGCAGCAAAGGGCGACAATCAGCCCCAAGTGTCGAAGATGATTGATAAATTTACGATCAACTCGGCAGTTGAGAAAAGTAGGAAACAGTAGTATGCATAATAGGGGATGCAGAGCTGAACCAGAGTGTTAAAGACTAAGGTGAAACACATTTTGTGCTGAATTTCATCATCCACTATGGACTTGAGTGGATACCTACCTCAAGCAAAATTCGTTGGAGCTCTCCTCCTTCATATGTGCTCTTGACATTACGTTCTCCACTCATTGAGTTGAGTTTTGTATCTTCTCCAATTCCTGTTGTGTGTCACTATTGTCCAACCAATAACCAATATTGTTCAACCACTATTGTCCTATGAGGACTGAAGGTCTACCTGTATGAGAAGACCTTGACTAAATGGAAAGCATTCGTTGAATGAAATTAGAAGCAGCTTCTCCACCTTCTCACACATCTCAAAATTACTATGAATGCATGCAATATTCAGGAGTTCTCAGTTCTGCTCAGTGAACAGTCATGGAGCTACAACAATGGGTTCCTGCGAAATATCACTGACCCTGTAAACAAATGAACAGCATCATTTATAATTTAAATCACTCGCGGAGAAATTGTGGAAAGGCTTTATCAAATGAGATGAAAACTGAAAGAAATTATCTTTTTCATGTGGAGATTGTCAAACGTGGACTGAATCCAGCGATAACTAACTAATGATGGTTTAATCGCCAGAAGTGGTCAGTCTTAACAGTTTCCGTGTGGGAAGAAGAATTTCTCTCATTTTTTATCTTTTTTGGAAGCATTGTCTGTCACACTGCCCTCACACAAATGGATCCAGCAGTAATTATGCAGTTGGAGACTCTCCACAGAGAACGGATTCGTCAGTTTCCACTGCTTCCTTCCTGCACTGCAGGACAGGAATTGCTTCCAGATTGGAGACCAATCTAATGGGCTGCGGAACGACACACCCCGAGCCAGGATCCTGTCCTGGATGCGTTGCGTTTTGCCGGCCGCTTTGTCCTAAAACCTTCACTAGCTTGTTCTACGCCTTTTCATTTAATTGGCACAACTATTTTTAAACTGAAACCAAGCGACTTCCGCTCAAAGCCTCCTTTCAAATTATTTCTTTCTCCCTGTCTGATTTCTTGACAATTTCATTCTGATTTATTTAGCTGCTCTTTAGTTGGTTCAATTTTTTGCCTCGATGGATATTTGGATAGCATCATCGTGCATTACAATTTCGTTGTTGACTCAAGCATAATTGATGATTAATTTACCGCTCGCATTTTCAATGTACGTTTTTTATACGGAATCGTTTGTCCTTGGTCCGCTCCGTTTTCCCCTATATATATACATACACATATTCCTTTTAAAGTGAATTTCTTTCAAACTTGTTCATGTGTTTTTTTTTCTGCTTATTCGCTTCTGTTGTCGCAGGATTTTTTCATTTACTCTGTCAAATTTCGTGCAGACTTTCCTTTATTTGGTTTCATCGATTGTTTTTCTACTCTTCATTTTTGTTTTGCATCTGAATTTTATTAGGCCAGCTAACAACTTTTTAGAGCAGTTGGGATGTTAGGGTTTTGGTTGAACCTTACAAGTATTGATGTATTGAGTAACACAGTGGAGTATTGGGGTAGCTGTGGGTGTTTCAGAGCTCATTATGACAGTGCCCGGGATTCTTACTTTCTTTTTTTAATCCTATGGTGACTTTTGTAAATAAGTATGGCTACCATTGTGTTCTGAATTGCGCAACTTCTTCGCTTCTTGCTTTCAATTTGAACGGATTGGTCACTATACTCCTCCGACGTAAATCAGAATTGGCACTACATATTCGTTGCCTCTTAAAAATAGTCACTAATGACGTCCTACGTGAATGTGCCTTTTTTGGTACATTCTGCTTACCTGTGAGGTGGCCAATGACTCCCTCCAGGAACTGCCATTAAGATTTCTTCTTAAGTATTGCCTAATGTACTCAGGCTAATTGCTGTCGACCGCCTTTTTAAAAGCAACGAATTTGTCGGGAAATGCTTGGTAATTGGTGAGGAACTTACAGGAAATGGTCTTCCTCAGCATATTTGATTCTATTTAATTGGAACCCGAGCTTCGTTCAGCTTGAAGGACCCTCCATAGGTCGCCCAATCGTGTTACTTCTCTCGTTACTCTTGCATCACTCTGAAACGCCTGTTTGAAGAGATTTCTTAAAGAAACTTCGATGACATGATACCGTGTTGTATCTGGTTGTTTTACTCATGAATGACTTGAAGTGTTAGGGAAGCGTTTCAGTCTCCAGAACCTGATGTAATACCTGTATTGCATATGGGACTTTTGGGCGTAGCTCCTTCTTTGCGAGGGCGCATTTTGAAACCTACATTGATAGACTTACGATAAGATGTTCCAAGCAAGAAGTTGAATACATCCACCCGGGCCACGCTCAGAATGAAGATACTACAGTGCCTGAAATAAAAGTAGTTGTTAGGAAGACCTTGTCAGAGTTGTTGTGTTGGGTAGGAGACATTGTACTTCCAGGGTATCCTCTCTCCCCTTCTGCTGGCAAGGCTTGCGGAATACTATTTTGGTTTATTATTCATTCTGAATAATAACCCTGTTTTCGGTCACGAAAAATTTTTTACAACTCCCCCTCAAAATTAGATACTTTACGTTTCAAGACATGGAGATTCCAAATTTGCAATGTCCGTCCCCTCTCCGCCGTCTGGGCCGTTTTGTGCCTTTAACGTTGTCTAAAAAATTCGTTCTTTCGCACAAAAATCCCATTTGGTATCTAGTTGTGCCCGCCATCTCGGCAATCCGATCGGACGAAACCCATGGTTGTTATGGGCCAAAAATGGTTTAAAAAATTAACGAAACGCAGTATAATCGGCAAATAAGCTCTGTTTCGTATCGTTTTCAAGGCCCACTCGACTCGCAACACCCTTTGGACTCACAGCGTCCTGCCAATTGCCGAGCGAGGGATCACTGGAAGCCCCCGAAGGTTAAGGCCACTCCCTCCGCACACCCCTCCATCGGATCATAAATGCCTACAGACGTTTACGGGCGCCTGGCGCCAGGGGAATATTTAGTTTCCATAGTTCCATTGTAGTCAGGTCATGTTTCGTATGGTTTACTAGTATTCGATGCTGAATTGAATAGGATGGGTCTCGGAGCAGTAATACTAGGTCAAGCTGTTCACGAGAATAATAAACCATTGTGTAATAATTTGCAGGGTTTTTGTTTATGAGGTTGTGAATATACGAGTACAACTCACTGAGTTTAGTGAGCAATACTATTTAGAATCCCTTAATGGCGTTAGGTTTCATAAACCAGTACTTGTGGACTGCTTTAATTTATTTTGATTTTACCCAGCATTGATGTGGCAGCGAAAAATAGTGAACAGTTTATAGGCAAAATCACATATTTACAAAAGTCACTATACGAAATATTAATATGCCATAGTATGGTCAATAATTTTGTTCATTTCCAAAAATGAACGTTGAGTTCAATAAACAAGATGTAGATTGACATGAGACATGTTGGTCTCTGATGGCCTTTCACCAGCCTTTGCACAGGTTGCTTGTGCTACCCTTGCTGTGTAAAGAAGTTCCAATGTCTGCCAGCCGATTGAGTAATTTCCATCTCTATTGGTTGAAGCTCCATTTGACGCCATCCATTGTCTCCTCCTTAGTAGTAACTTGTCTCGGTTTCCAGGGACAAACCTCTAGATGCCAAGGTCTGGTTAACATGTTGTGCCTCTTTGCTCACTGCTATCTTCATCAGTATGTCATCACCTTCGCCTTAAAGTTCCTCATTATGTTGAGATTGAAGTAACATGATAGTTTCTACATGTATCGAGAATGCCACATCCAAGGTCTTCATTGTGTAGAATCGCTCTTCAAGTTATTCTCTGCAGTAATCTCCAAGTTCCTTTCTACGTCGAGGCCAGCTTGAAATGCTGACTAGGGCAAAGTTTGGTGCAGTCATTAAAGGTCTACCTTCTCCCCGGTTTGTTCTTGTTACGAAACTAACAAGAACAACTCAAATTATCCAGAACTTACTAGTTATTTACTATCGTACTGGCTTTTATGGGATTTTTTAAGTGGTGAATTAGCAAACTGTGATTTCTGGTTCTTGAGAAGAAGAGAGTATCTATCTCGCTTCTCACTATGACAAAGATCTCTTGGTTAGCGTCATGTTACTTTCACGTTGCTCATGATATAAACTGTGCAGTCTCTCCCTATTTTATGGACAACCCTGTTCAACGCCTGATTCCCCAACATGTTGTTCTGTCTGCAACGTGAATTTGGGCACCAAAGAAAGAACATTAAATCTTCAACAAATTGCAAACCTTGCGGGAAGTGAGTCCATGCGTATGCAATGTTGCCTACCTGCTCGCCAGGTCCCATTATTCGCCTACTATTTTGGTTATTGACAATATAGCTGTACTTAGCAGGGAATGGTGCAAGACTGCCACTATAATGGGTAATAATTAGTCATGTGAATGTTGATCACACACACACACCACTCATTACAGGAAGCTTTATCCCGATAAACTCCAGCTGTGAAGTCTATCAACTTTCTACCCTTTTGAGTTCATTGATGGATCGTCACAAAGTGTCAATGTTGATGTCGAGAGCAATTTAATTATCAAGGTTTCCACTAAGTTATCCCACAACTTTCCCTTTGCTAAGTTCAAGTTGGCCTTGCAGTTCCTTAATGTGTTGATTTGATCTGTGGTTTAATTATTACCCTTCAAGTGATTCCCTGTGTTGACCTTTTACTTAGTTTTTCTGTCAATGTCGCGTTAATGTTCTTTTCTTTGTCGTGTTGAGAATGAGTTAACATTCAAGTTTGTATACGGTCCGAGACAGCTGGAAATGTCACTGCCATGTTGGGCACAGGTTTTGGTCTTTTATCCTTACAGTTCTGATTGTGGGAAGCCATTATTGAAAGAAACAAAAACTCTCATCTCTCATCTTTGCATGGAATTCGTTAAAGTAAGACTGGTTATGGCGATTAAGCCATCATTAACTAACAAACTGAAAATGTGGGGACTCCTAAGATGCTTAAGTGGAAGAAAAGTCTGTCCTCTTCATCCCTCATGTTCATTTTTAAGTGAACCTATAACTTATTGTGGCTGCATCAGCCTTGAAGTTCCCCAGTATCAACGTAATGTTACTTTATGTCAATTTTAAATTTTTAATTGACTGTTAAGTTCCCATTTGCTTCGAGGTTTTTGTTATTGCAATAGCCAGTTGACATTCAGTATCCATACTGTTGTGATTGAGTTAGTGGCCTCAGCAGTTGGTAGCATGCCACCCTAAGAGTTCCTTTACTAGTTACATAGTCAAAGCACAGCCAGAATAAGAAGTCTGCAGAGCATCAGCCAAAGCCGAGGGAACAGAATTCTAAGTCGTGGCCACAATGAGCCTATTTCCCATCACACGAAAGATAGAGGCTTCTATAATGGGTTCTGGAATCTTCAGGTTTCCTTCACAAATTTGGGGATTTTCCTCCATTCCTTATTTCGTATGTCATTCCTATCTATTGTACATCCTCCTGATTTTTATAATCTGGTTCTGAACGAAATTGGACATTCTCGTATGAAACGCTCAACCGTTTCTATTTCTCCTCATGAGCATTGAGCTCCAATGGTCGAATTGAATCTATGTAATGTTTTCCTAACCGCGTAATGTCCAGTTAGCATAGCTATTAGTCTTCTTAATTGTTTGCTGCTCAATTTTAGCGCCCATTCCCGTCTTCTGTTTATTGTACGTTGTGGTCCCTGTACTCATAGAGAACACAAGGTCTCTATTGCACAGCCAGACTGATACAACTCTCTTATGATTGTTAAGGAATGGTCATTATGATAAGGAACAGTCAAAGGAAAGCTTACCTTCATAATGTAATCTCCGCTAGATCAAAGTCGTTCACTGAGTTCAATTGCATCACCTCCTCACTCGTTGACTGTAGTTGCACCTATACATGTGCCTTGTCCCAACTCCCCTGAATTAGTTTGATTCTGTCCACATATTTGAAGGTCACCATCCATTGTCAATATCGAATTCAGCATTCAAAGGAGATGTAATCCAATAATGCCTTTTGAATATTGTTAGCTGGGCACTGTCAGTCAAAACGTCCTCATTCTCTCAGCCTCATTCTATCTCTATCGCTTCCCCTTACTTCCCTAAAAGTTTCAAATCTTTAGTTCGGCTTAGTCGCATTCTGTAAGTTTTAACGCAAAAAATATATCACATTTAATCATCACTTTATAAATAACGTTCACATAGTTCAGCACTTGTTTTGTGCGTGTGCTTGTACTGACCACAGTTATTTGACGTTGGAGATTTAGAGATCCTTTTTTCGCGAGCATCGTCTCTATTTTTGTACAGCATATTTTGAGTTTGTAAGTAAGTTGAGCCCAAGTTGTGTTAAATGGATTTTTTTACGAATGTAAAATCAAAGGAATTTAGACGGTAGTCGCCTATTTTTTTAAAATCTCTCACTTTCTCTGAACTGCTCATTGGTATCAATCCAGTGACGTGCACACTCATGAAGCTTTCCTAACTGCTCTCAAATTGCGTTGATTTTTTCGAATTCACCAATCCCATTTTTATAAAGTGGATCCATTTTTTCGACCGAGCTCGTCAAATGTAATTCAGCTCAAGTTGTAATCTGAGCAGTTAATCGCTTAACTTGGAAATTGAAATGAACGTATGGTTGCTCTTGGCGGCAGGGTTGTGAGTCTATTCTGGAATGCATGTCAGAGGGGTTGGGATTGCGTTTGTCAGGAGTTGGTGCATTGCGGAGGTTGAGTGTTCTCAGTATCTAGATTTGGAGATGGTCTCTTTATTTTTGACTGCACACTTTAAAAAGGAAGACTACGCCAAGGAATATCAGCCTGAGATTTGTCTCGAGAATGGTTTGAGATAGACCTTTGTACGTGTCAGGAACTTTAGATCCCGCTCGGTCCTCCAAAAGCAGGATTTACGTTTCTTTTTTGATGAGTGGTTTGGGCAGACTGATCCCGAATAACGTCAAGTTCGAATTTTTAGAGTTGCTCATGGCAAATATTAGATGTAACAACACGAAGGTTCAAATGGTGGTTTAATTCATCATAGTCAAGCCGCAGCTTCAAAGATGGGAAGTGGCCAAATGTTGGAGGTTAGAAACATAATCATCCACACTCTGGCTGACTGTGTTCGAGCTCTGTACCACCTGCTAGTTTTCAACATCTGAACTAGTCCGCTTTATGCCTACTTGGACTCCATGCTGAACAGTTGAGCGATGGCCAAAGAAAACTGACAGTATTAGTGTGTTAGTATCTAAGCAGAGTTATCGTCATATGAGCACAGGGGAAGTGCAAGTGGGGATAAGAGTTGAAACTTCAACTGAGGGTATTGTCTCTGAAGTGGGTGAGAATTTTGCAAAGGGGCATCAAGGATGTGAAATTTCAGACTGAGTCATCTAGAAAGAAATGAAGAGGAAAAGGTGTTCTTTCAAAAGGTGCAGAAGTATCGTTGAGTGATTGAGAATTTCAGAAATGATAGCTAAGGTCAGAGGAAGGAAAGTGTTACTTTTCGGGAAATTAAGTTCACTTGAGGTCACTGAGGAGTAACAGGCTGAGTAACCAATGACTGGAACAGTGGAATTTCAAGCATGTGGTGCCTAGAGGGGTTGTGCCAAACATGGAGTATTGAGGAGTATTAAGTATTGGGCATTTTACTACACTGTCAGATGTACTAATCAGAGCCTTCAATAATTGGTTGAACTACTCCTCATTCATGTCTTCGAGTTTAGGAGGATACATGTAGAGATAATGTGGTTGACAATACGTGAGTCTTGTTAAAATGTGTCTGTCAGATCATAAGCTAAGTGGACTAGTATCATACGTGACGTTAGAGTATTAGATACATACTGGCACTTATACTTGCTTAGCCCCACCTGGGGCTCCAATAACTGAAACTGGTGCCATCGTGGAGTGGCTATAATGTAATACAATGATGTGCTACTCCATCGTAGGCCATATTGGAATTTGAGCGTCTCCCTAGCCAGATATACTAACTGGGAGTCTTGAAGATGACAAGACAATAATGATGGACAAGTTCATCTTGTGCCTCCTAGGGCTCCTATAAGTGGCACTAGCACCACCTCAGTGAAGGTTCGACACAAAGATTGAATATGAGGTTTGGAGGTAGAACTGGCCAGTCTTCATTCAATTTCCAATTTCGCTTCAGTTCAAAATGGTAGAAAATTCTGATGGGAAAGTTGGAAAAATGGTTCCTCATTGTTTCTTTGTTATCACGTTCACATTTCTGCCAATTGCACTTTTTGATTCCGCAAACTCCTATTCTTTTTCGTTCTGTCGACGCTTTCCTCCGCTTTTTTTTCTCAATACTATCCATTATGTTATGTACATATCAATTCTACATGTTTTCGTTTACATTATGTTTTTGTTGGTTTAGTTATAGACGAGTTAATTTAGCGAGTCAAAGACGACTTGTCGATTGTTTAGGGGTTTTTGTTGGAAAACGTGGAGCTACTGTGTGTGCTGGTTACGTTTTAGAACCCCTTGCCGTATCCTTCTGAATCCTGAACCTCTCATACAACCCTCACTTCTTGCTTACGTATGGCTCTTGTTGATTTTGACTAGCTTTTTGGGTATATCGGACGCATCGAATCCAAACGATTTGATTTCGTGTTTGGTCACTGTATTCAGCAATTTCGCTGAGAAATGGGAAGGAGTTGGGGAGCTTGCGTGACTGGATTGGTTGCTTTGAAAGGTACAGTTCGTGGAATGTAAGAAGGCAAGAACATGACTGTGTATGACGAATTGTATAACAGTGACACTGTACAGTGTAAAGCTGCGACATGTAAACAGAAGGAAGTGGCAGTATAGAGCGTGGATAATGAAGTAAATGGCGCTGATTGGAAAAATAAGATATCAGTGTGTTGACGATGCTTGGTAGCAAACACAGTGTAGTATGCAGATAGATTTGTTAAAATACAGTATGAAACTGGGCAATGTATGAGCTGGCAATGAAATGACAATGTATAACAGTCATGACGGAGTGCTACAGTGTTATTTAGATGGCTAATGATAATCTATGGTACAGCAGTGTTAGTGAGTCTAGAGAAACCAGAGTATGACAAGCGTGTTTGCTAGTCTGCTGGGAGGCGCCCGTTGAAGCGTTCTTCCAAAAAAGAGTGGCGAACTGGTGATGCAGAATGAACAAAAGGAATATCATTCGACAATTGTAAGACACCAATCCCCTTCACGTCCCACTGTCATTGACAGGGTTTTGATTGAATGGCTGATTGAATCACACAACTATTTGCACAGTACTCTGTCAAAATTGTCGTTTTACAATGGACTCTGTGCAGTCACTGTATTGTCCTTAGATCCTTGGGTTGAGGATCTATTTTATTGCAGATACAATTGTCATACATTGATCTATTTTGTGCACAAGTGTACCTGATAAGCCGTAATTGGTGGTGAAACCAGTCATGATTCAAGTGCAAGGGCAAGGGGTGACCAAGGGCTCAAAATCTCCTTCAGCAGCCAACACCAAAACATATTGTTGCCTGACCATTTAATTGTTTTTTAAGGGGACCATTGAGGGCTTGCTCCTCAGACGCCCATTTAGGTGGCAATGAGAATCGCATCAACAGGTGGTATCCTTGATGTTGCACAGTGGATAGTCTGTCCTCATTGATGTAACAGCACCCAGTTGTTAATTGTATCTTCTTACAGCATACAAATTAAGCAAGTCTAATTATTCAAATAGCTTTGGGATCTACGCCTTCGAAATGCTCACAATTTGTAATCTGCTGTTGAATATTGCAGACTTCTCATTTTAATTAGGCGTTCCCCTCGACAAATATTTATTTTAAACCGAATTTCCTGACAGTGATCGCTCCTTCTTCTTCCACTTCCCATTCCTTTGAGCATTCAGCTTCTAGCGCTTGAAACTTCCCCGTTCTATGTGTATGTGTTAACCTTTCCCATAGGTTAGTTTTTGCACTGAACTTTATTCTACCCTCCATCTCCCTACCCCACCACCTTCTTGTTGATGAAATGGTTTTTTTTAATTGCCATTGAAACTAAATCTTTCCCCACCTACCCTCACCCCTCTCTGCATTGTCTTTTATTTTTGTCGTTCACGTTAGAGATGATCCGATAGAGTTCAATGTTCTTGTTGTCACAATGGAAACCTGAACGAAAAATGTTAGAGCTAGTTGCTTGAGAAGGTTGTTTCTTTCAATAGCCATATTGAATTTTGGAATGTTCACGCTGTGGAAACGAAACAGAATTACAAGAGAATAACATTCACTGTTAATTTCATTAGTCGGCCGTTTTTGTTGTTTTGTTTTTGAAATTTTGTTGTTATTCCCTTTTGCAAGCGATTCCACATTTTTTTGAATGGGGTGTCTGCATGAGGTTTTTAACAATTTATTTTTCCAATTTCTTTTGATCAACTAAATGGGAACTCGAAGCTTCTAAAGACAATACCCCTCGTCCCCCACCCCTTTATCCACCTCATCCCTCCTCTATGTCTCTGGACTGTGATGTTCCCTTGTCGTCGCCTGATTGTTTCATGTTTTTGTCGCTTACTTAATTGTAGAATGGCACTACAACACACCTACACAAAGTCGACGGGTGGCAATTAGTTTTGTCACATCCGACAAATCGTGCGTAGATTAGTATTTGCACAGATACTGTTTTATGTGTTTAGGATAATATCAATGGTGCAAAGGTTCGACTATTAGGAGCACGAGCTTAGCACAATGCCATCCTAAGTCGTTTGTAACCATGAGTACGCGTTGTTGATTTTTTTTAGTAGGGATATGTAATAAGTTGTGAAGGAAGGGTGGGTAACTTCGACTTCATTAGTGTTGGAACGTGAAGATAACCAACAGAAACAGTTTTCTCCTTTTTAGAGGACCTATGATCGTCTGACTGTCCATTTGAGTGCTTTCAGTGTGGTTCATGTATTTACTGGTTCATCCCATCACTTACGAGGGGGATGTAAAACCAAAGTCCATTGGGTAGAAATCGATCTGGTTGAGAAAACTCACATGCTTCAAAGTACACGACCTTCCCTTTCTGGATTCTTGGAGTAAACTATCAATCGTACCCGGCAAAGCTACTTTCTGTTAGTTCAGTAACGTCACACATGTTTCTTGTGCAGTTGTGAGTGGAACTGTCTACCGAGACTCCTCAATGCCTCAATTTGACTGTACAATTACAGTCCTGAAGGTTCATTAGAGCCTTAATATAGGAGCACAACGGTAACCACTGGGACGTCTTCCTGGTGCATTGGTTGGATTCATTGAACTACTTATATGACACTACGGCTGTGCCGAAGTCTCTTCTTGCGGGTTTATTGAATTACCCAATGTAACATCTTGTAGGTTCATTAGGTTTTCTAATGCAAAGCCCTGCTGGCTCAATGGTATGCTAGTAGGGTCTTACAGGTCACTAGGACCATTTACTGGAGCGTTGATTTCAGTTCTACTTGGAGTATTGAATAATGAGAGAACGTGTGCTTTGTGCTCATATAATCTGGCGTACAAAAACCCGCAAAAGCCCGTTGCTGTCAAGCTGGACACATAACAAGGAACTGTTGCTTTGGGTTTTTTTTCTCTTTCTGTTCTACTGCTCTTCTGTTGGAACATGGCACTCTAGGAGCATCATGTTCCATATTCTTCATATGTTCAAATGGTCCTAATACCAGCACCAGAGTGTGTTATGCATAAGTGCAATGAACAGAGACTTGATAAAACCGATACGTGGAATTTAAATAAAAATATATTAAATGTTACCAGTGCTATGTCAAATTGGTCAAGTGACCTCAGTATTAATCGCATAGTGCTTATTTACCTGGCTGAAAGGCAAGGGGCGCTTTGATGCCCACTGCGGAGTTAATCGTTGTTTCGGACTCTTTGTATGATGACTGGACTGACGGAAATGCAGAGTAATCAGCATTAGCTACTGACGAAGAACTCAGCAATGAATATGTTCGTGGATATACCCTGCAAGCTTGAGTTCATGAACTGGGGTTTTCCCCACACTCTTAACGAACAAGTTCGCTCTGATTTGGTAGACAGAGCCAGTACACCAATGCTAGTCATGTGTGGGCCGACGACCATGTTTCACACTTACCACGTTCTTAGCTCCATGTTTTTACGTTCTTGCCATACTGTACACTCCCCAATGAATTGTCATTTACTCAGAACGAACCTGTCTTTCAAAGTTCAGTTCCTTTAGGTACATGAATTGAAGCATTGTTGTCCCCTCTTGAGAACTGCATCCGTGTGTTGGTGCGTTCTGAACTATCAGAACCATTTCATACACAAATCAGAGGAACTATTCATTCAAAACTAGCGAAAGTATAGAAACCTCCACTATTTCTAAATTTTCCTCAGTCAGGTAAAGTAGAGTTGTTCAGAAACTAAAAATGATGTGAAGTGCATTGGTTTAATCTCCTGCCATCACCAGCAACCAAAGGTGTATCTAGTTAACCTAATTCACATCGGTTTTTATTATTTCGTTAGTGATTCCTCACACTTTTAAAACATTTATTTTCTTTGTGAACCCATTTCCGTCACTCGTGTTTTTTCCTCAACAACGTTCTTTCATTGGTTTGTATTTTGCAAGTTTGTTGACTTCTCACTCATTCACGCTTCGAACCACATTCGTCTACCACTTCACATTCCTTCAATAACACGTTCCTTCTCTTCACCACTCGTTCGTTATTTTCACTGTTTTTTCCGCTTTGTTCCAATCATTCACCATTTTTTGGCCGATTGTGCTGTCTTGATCATTTATTTGTTGTTGGCTCGCAGACAATTTTCACTTCTTTCTTTGTTTTGTTTGTTTTTATTTGATTAATGTAAAAGTAAAGTTTGTGTTGTCAGTCGTCCAGAGTTGTCATGAACTGACAAATAATAAGCAATCATCAAAGGGATCAAAACAGCTGCTGCTCTTATAGAATTCATAAATTGAACCAGATTTCTGAAAAATAAGTTTGCTGTACGTTAAACTCAACAATACAGACTTAATTGTGGTGGAATGACGTAAATATCACACCAATGGTGGATTACTGTTGTCCAGTTGGGAACTGTGATAGATAGGCAGTGATGAGAGGGGTGGGCTGTTATGACCACGATTTTGCTGAGAAAGTAGAATGACAAGATAGTTTCTCTCTCAATATGATTCCTGTAGATATTGCTCTAAAGTTCTACAGTGAGGAATTTAAGAGCTGATTCCGTGAAAGAATCTTTTACGCCTGGTGTGTCTGTTCACGTAAAATAGCGGATTTTATAGCTTCTGCTCAGTTTACTGGACCTGGTATGAACGGTACCACACCCATTAAAGACCTGATACAGTCAATATGGGAATGAGGTCTCTGCAATGTGATGAATCTTTTCCACTGGATGTTGTTCTATTGGCCTTAGCAATACTTCTTGAAGCCCAACTGCCATTAAGAGTGTAGCCTGTGCCTCGCCTATCGCTGATGAGATTCAATGGCTCAATTCAAGCCAGATCTGGGTACTAGCTGCTAGTTAGTTGACGTCAGAGATGGTTTCAACAACCAAGGCACTAAGGGACAGGACACGAATGAGGGAGATCAGCATTAACTTGCTGGTATGGTGGACCTGGGTTAGGGATCTATTTTTGTCTTCTTCCTTATTCGCTGAGTTGAGCTTGCTGGCTCACTCTTCTACCAAACACACCATGCAGCTTGGCATAGAACACCAATAATATCCTTATTATTGCTACGCAACAGAAGCACTAACCTGTCAGCCCCCCCCCCCCCAACTTACACCAGTGAAGGCCCTTTTGTTCACATTGCACTGCTGACTTGAATAACCGTCGGTGTTGAAATGACCACACATCTCAGTAAGCCGCTAGAAAACGTTCTGCTTCCGATGTAATGTGAGTAACAAGCTCCTGAATGGAATTTTCAGGGAAGTGCGCTTTTACCCTTTGGGGGATCACAAGGGATAACCCTACACATTACAATACCGCCACATAGTATTACGTGCCTATGGTCAGGCCTGCCAGTTGTGAAACGTATGCTTTAGGGAAGAGCTCCATTGTAGTCTGTTGTATGAGATTCAGAGACAAGCGGTTTTACTACTGAGACATCATCTTCAAGTTGTAGTTTGAAAATGGCGTCATAGTTCTGGAAAGCCCTCGCCACAAGTACCTCAACAACCAGTGTTAGCGGGGCTCTCCTCTGACGAATTCGTTAATGATATTATTACATTATCAATACATTCAATTTAAAAAGAAATCCCCTTGTTCTCTCCCTCCTCTTCCCTTCAATTATTTATTTTCTTTTCCTTTTCTCTAGTTTACCGCTGCTATATGTCTGTTTTTTGTGTTGGTTCCTGTTATTTGTTCAGATATTCGATGTTCAGCATCTTTAGCACTGGGAAGAGTGTGAGTGTTTTCTTTATTGTCTTTATTTTGCAAAAGAAAAAATTTCAAAATTGTTAATTTTTTGATAAGTTGTACTTATTGAAAAAAATTAAATACTACACAATTTTGTTTTTTAATAATTAATCGTTGAGACAAAGCGCAATTAGTCTCCATTATATTTGCGTGCAGACCATTTTTAAATTATCGTTATTATTATTTGAATTAAAATGAGCTAAATCCCAATTAAGTTGCGTTCTATCCAATTTTTGTTTAATTTTGCGTTTTCAAACTTACGTTTACGTTTTTGAGATCAGACGCTGGTCTGTCGTACGGCATGTCAATCTTCGTTGGGCACATTGGAACGATAACAAAAATTTGAATATTTCCCAATTTTTCCCATCTTTTTTTTTATCCTTCCTCACTTTTGTTGGTTTAGTAGTATATTATTAGTATTAGAGTTTGATTGATGTTTAAGCGGATTGTCGCATGTTCGCATGTTTGTGTCCGTCTTATTGTTCACCTTGATTTGAGGGATCTGTTGACACCTGAATGGCGTCGAGTGTTTTAAAGTAACGCCCTTAAATGTAGATTGCAGACAGGTTTTAAGCGAATCGACAGTGAATCCGTGTTGTTTACATGGTTGATTGATGTTACGGATGGGGATTGATGTTTGGTAATTATACCATTCACTGATAAGTAGAGTGGGTTGAAGTGTGTCCATTGAACTATTATGAACACATGATATTGGAAAATCGATCATTGGGGTCAAACTAACTCTTAGACTGTGTTGGGAGATTCACGTAGTGGCTGAACCTAAACCCTTAGTTCTGTTAGTGAAAAGTCAGGATAATCCCTCTTATCGAGTATGAAAAATCAAATCACAATTATTATTACAAAACGCGTGCCCCTGTAGTTTGAAACATGTCCAAACTTTACTAATGTAAAAGTAAAGTTGCTTGGTAAGTGTGCATGGTTACATTAAGAGTTACAGTAAGAATCCGTGCTCCAGCTTTGAGCATGAGCTTCTCCATTCTGAGCGCTACACTGCATTGAAAAGTTCATCTGGTTGGGGGGTGGGGAGTCATTAAAGGAGGCAAACTACCACTTAAAACGGCGAAATACGTTGCAGAAAAAATTAGTCTGTCATTGAACTTTTGAACCCTGTCTCAGTTTTTTTTTCCTTTTCAGCGATGCTTTTGTTGAGTTCTACACTCCTTTGGGGAATATGAATCCTTTAATAAGTATGTTTTGTTGAATTTTAGCTCTGTGAGCTTCTTAAATCGAAGGAGTGTGAATTTTGAGGGGGTTGCTGTTATGAGACGGTTCAAAAGCTGTTAAGGTGGGGCTTAATTAACAGGTGCACTGTGAATATGTTACTAGTCAAATCACAAGGCTGTGTGTCAATTGTTCACTTTATCGTGCCTACTCATGAAAACCTTTTGAGATTGTAAAAAATGAGTTAGTTTCAGCAATCAAATGATTAAGGTGATAGTTACTGTATCAATCCCATACTGAATATTTGTGAGAATTATTTCTCCCTTATAGGGAAAAGGTGCGTGTCAGTTGGTTGCAGTTATCACTCTCTGGTAGCTGATGGATATGTATAGTGGTAGATTAAGTACATTGTAGCAGTCCTCATTGACATCAGAGGAGCGTTTGACAACCTATGGGGACCAGTGCTTAACGAGCTTAAAGGTCGAGGAATTGCTTGGGATATTGAAAGGGTCACTCCTCAGACCAGCTCTCTAGATCATATTCTTCGAAAGTCTTCTCAGAAGCCTCGAGGAGGCTGACTGCGATCTTTACGCCTATGTGGCTGATCTGACTGTACTGTTCTGTTCACAACCGAGGCAAAACCCAATCAAGTGCTCCAAATCGTCACACAATGAAGCGAGTACGTCAAGTTACAGGTGGCTGAGAAGAAAACCCAGTTCATCCTCCTGAAGGGAAAATTAAATAGTCAATACGTTAGGGCGGGTACAGGCTTCCTCTTGAGAAGCAATTCAAGTACTTAGGCGTTAACACAGGTGAGAAGTGACGTTTCAGTCAACACCTCATATCCCCCAAGGCATTATCCTCACATTACACGCACTTGCTTCTTTACGAGCAATCCCAGAGAGCTGCGCTCCTGTGGATCACCAACGCCTACAAGACAGCACCCACTGAAGCACTCCAAGAGATCACTGGACCCGTTGATTTGGCCATTGAGTTGCTTAGTAAACAAGTGGAGAGTGAAAAGGGAGAATCCTCCACTCTGGGCCAAACACTGTAATGACCTCTCCACTGAACGAAACCGTATTAGATAAATAGCAAGTAGGAAGGAAACCTTCGTCAAAGGGACGTGACACATATGAGTTTTTTCCCAACATCCGTGAATGTTTTAGGAGAAAGTGCGTTGATCCAGCCCACTGGATGCACCAGTTCCCTACAGGACATGGTGACTTCAATACACTGCTCTACCTTTAGCCTCCAGTACAGATGAAAGCACGTACTGCTCTACTGTAGTTCCCACAGCTGTGAACCATAGTTGTTGGAAGAGCAGCCAAACCTCCTAGTTTATACTGCTACTAAGCAAGCTTATAACCATTCCACCCAGTTTGTGAAGAAGGTTATGACAAAAAAACTTAGGCTTTCCTTGATGCCTCACTTTGCAACTCGTTACCCTAGTTAATAGTTACATCAAGTGGAAAACCAGATTAAGAACTCCTCCCAAATGGCGCACATTCATACCTTTGCGTGGTAACAGCTCACTGCCAGGGACTGGCTACATGACAACCTGCCGTATCTCCACACCTCTTGCTTTGGTGGTTGCTGAGTGAGTGCTCGTGCTTATGCTCTCGCATGCCTGTGAAATCACAACCTCTGTGACTTTTGACTGATGTTACTCTCTTATGAGTGTTCAGGAACAGCCATTTAGATGAGGCAAAATACCTGTGGTAGCTGGAGACTAAATGTAATAGTTGGAAGTTGTTCAGGGAAGCGATAACAGTTATTTAAAAAGTCACAAATTGGATATTTATTAAGCTTTGCTGCCCCCGCCCCCGCCCCCTCTTGAGGACAGTAAATGAGCGACTAGCATGATGTCAACATTAGGGTGGCTTCGAGCATTCATCAAATTCAACTGTACCAAGTCAACGTGAATAGTAACCACCTCTGCCAACTTCCACCTTGAGTAAGTGTGTGTACATGCTATCTTTGGGTGGGGGCTGTTAATGCCACCCTAAATGTTGCCAATTTCATGATCATGTCATACACCTTCTACAGACCTGACAGCGTCTGTGTTTGGTGCGCCTGTACTATTGAGTTCAACCTGATCAATGATGATTTCGTTGTTTGCGGTGGGGATTAAACTTTACTTCGCCCTTATGACATGGTCCTATTGAGCCCTTAATTAAATTGCGGAAATAAGGTTTTATCGAGGAAAGAGGGAAATGTGAGGGGAACTTCCCAACCAGGCACTTAGCTCACTAGCTGCACAGTCTCGAGTTTAGGACTGTGGAGGGGTCAGCCCGTTATTGTTGGGGAAGAGACAGAGGGGGAGTCTGCTAGCCTCTTTACAGGGCTAGTGAGCCTGTTAGCACCCTTCTGCCAACAAAACCTGTCTTCTCAAAACCTCTCTGCAGTCCCAAACGCCATATTATGAGTTAGCATTTTTGTTGTTTCTTTTCTTGCTACACACCTCAACAAACGGATTTCATTTGTACAATCAGGTCAAATGTTGTTCGTTGATCTGCAACAACTCGTTCTTCAAAGTCGTGACGCTTTTTCTCTTTTGACTGCCTCTTACCCGATTTGTGTTTTTGCCAATTATTTTGTATCGCTTCTTCAATTTTACGAAAGGCATTTTTTCGCTGTCTTTGTTGTGCGGTTTTGATTCCTTTTAAATTGATCCCCGTTTGGTTTGTTTTTTGTTTCTTTGCATGTGCTTGCCTGCGCTCTTCTAGTTTGTGGTTGAAGTTGGAGCGAAGGAAGCCTAAAAACACAAACCCGCCTTCGGCCACTTACCGTTACCTTCTGTTTAGTCACTCAAAGTTGAAAAGTATCACTCATAAATTAAAATATCCACCAAAACCCGTAGACACCAAATTAAAGTCAATCATGCACTTGTTTACACAGCATCACATTTGTAGTGAGTTTCCCTTTTTACTTTCTTTTATTGTATTTACTTGCGGCGTATTGTTTTAGATGCCGTTTTATGTAGTAATTAGTAGTTTTTAGGCCTGATAGTTACGTTGTTGTTGTGTTTGCAACCTTAACTTTTGTACAATGTGTTATTGTTTCATGGAATGTGCTATTTTATGGTTTTTATTTGCCTCAGCGAGTAGTATTAGTTTTGAGGCAATGGTTTGTGGAGAGGTTGGTGTGAAGCAGATTTATATACAATGAGGGCATTTACTTGGGATGTCAGACTTTACTGAAAGCTTTGCGCGACAAAAAACCCATGTGAAATTTGAAATTAGGGTGTTGTATATGTAACCTGTTGTACTGTAATGCTCAGTAATCTTGGTTAAATATTCAATGTGCTCTAATGGCTCGTGCTGGAGCAAGTGATCTTCCATCTGTAGAGGGGAGAGATGGTTCTATTAATTTGAGCCATAACGCAGCATTATTGCCGACTAGCCTAGCCCATTGGATTCAGTGGTAACAGGGTGTGTTTTGTAGAATGATGTGATCCCACTTCCCCACAATAATCCTGGCTCATGTTAAGCTGCTCTGTGCATTCAATTTACTTTGTTGGAGATGTCAAAAACTAGGACATATCCCACTGAGAAATATAACTCCACTCTGGGCACTAATATGTGAGGGATCTGCACTAAACTCATGGGATGTTTCGAAGAGTTATAACTACATGGTATTCGTCAGGAGAACCATTCAGTATGACTCAAAGACGGCTGGCATTACTTTCCCCTTATGTTTGCGCAGTCTTTGCACTCACTAACGAGCCATCGCTGCTCCCACGAGCCCTTACTGTCTCACATCTTTCTATTAAACCCTGCAAGCCTCTGATCTTTGATGCGTCGGTCGTTGTTCCTCATCAATTCATATCCCAATGATAAGGATGTTCAATGAGTATCAATTTCTGACAAATCATCAACCAGCAAGTTGAAGGAATTCCCAGAAACAGTCACGCTTGTTAGTGACTTGTTATAGGCAACGTATTAATTTGCTATTTCTACTACGTTTGTAATCACTCACAGTTGCAACGTTAGGACGCAATGCAGCGTGTTGTGGGTGAAGATGAGAATTGTGAAGGCACTTTAGACGCTCACTCAACATTACCATCGACAGAACAGGCAAGCTTATGAACAAAGCGGGAGTATTGTGGATGCCCCGATGGACGTGAGAATTTCTGGACGTGTTTTTCTGTTGATTATTCACGATCTCTCGAGTCTGTTGGATGATGTTGATTTGAATGGTGTGCTCTGCCAACTCTACTGCCAGTAACACCTACTTCTACTTCTGATTTGCAAGTCACGAGCTCATAAATCAATTTGAGCTGTCCTCGTAATTCTCTGTTATTCAACTAACTACTGATCGTTACCTTTCTGATTTTGAGAAAGGCGCAAATCCCGTTCCATAGAGATGATTTGGAACTTCTCTTTGGAACTGAGGTGTGTTGTTAGTACTATCTGCATGCTGCACCTAGACACAATTCTACACCATACCACCTGAAGATTTCTCAATGTGCACTTAAAAATCTGATTTAAATGTAATGTAAAATTCTCTTGTGGTCTGGGTGCTAGTTACCCTTGACTCTACATGAACAGATGAGCTCTGCCGCACTCACCTTCAATACACTTTGGAATCGCCCATTTTGAGAAGCCTCGACATCCCAAGCTGCCTAAAACAATTTACTTCTGAGCAGTTGATTTGTAGACGTTAGCTGCTTTGCATCTTGTTTTCTAGCGTGAAATCATCTTACTGGACAGAGGGGACGGCATTTCGTGTTAGCGTGGAAGTACAATGCTTTGCATTTAATGGCCTTAATTTGATTCGTGATTATCGTTTGTGGTAGTTTTGAATTTGCCAGCTACTAGTTATACAAGTAATTTGATGTGTTTGTGGGGGACAAAAACTTGTCGAATGGCAGCATTGAGGAGTGCGCATGTAATACATTAAGTAAGGCCTGACTTCTGGCACCCTAGAATCCTGGATGCAGGTGGTAGGTCTTTTACGAAGCTTCCCTGACTAGGCGCCTCCAGTTTTATGAGGGCGCGGAACTACAATTGTATTGAACTAGTGGCGTCTCTGTGTTCGTCCTTATTCTGATATTTTGACGAGGGCTACGAGAATTACTCAGCGTGGTGGATAATGGTTTGAGAAGTGTTTTAGGGAGGGTAAAGCATGCTTGAGTTCAGTATTGTACTGTATCTGAACCACCTGTACCTTCCCAAGTCTGGATTTGGTAGATTTACAACCTCCCTGACTTTCCACTGATATAACTTACGAGTGTTAAGGAACAGTCATTTTGATGACGTGTCTGTGTGAAAGTCGTCTCATTGGAGGGTGGGATTTGGCTATCTCAACGGAGAAACAGAACGATGAAAGCCTGCAGGAGTGGCAGAAGGATTGCTAGAATGCCACCTTCAGCAGCAGTGTGGTAACATGGAAATCTGAGCTAGATGGGGAGATCCTCCAACTACAGCTATTGTAATAGAAGGTGTATCTCAGCGGCTCACTAAGAGACGGAGTCTTATATCCTCTTTTAAAAATAACAAGGTCATGATAGCAATCAGACAGTGTCAAGACCTGACAGGAAGTTTGAACGGTTTCTGATTAAATTGTATCCTTCAATCAGGGTGCTGTGACAAACAGATTTATTGGAATACCAATTCAGGCGTCAAAAGACGCCTATGAAATGGAAAAATCATGCCACACTGTGTGTGGAATCAGAAATCATAATGAGTCAATATTGCTTGCCCTAACAAACCCCTTACGCTGTTGTGAAGTATACTTTCTACGAATTTAGGTTTGTATATACCCACAGCCCTTCCCAGGTTACGTTCTACCTTTTAGGACCGAATGAAATGTGGGACCCCATTATTTATGGATATCTAACATTCAAGTTACTCATCGCCACGCTATAGAGTTGCAATCAGAAACCGCAGTGGCCAATATTGCTCGCTCTGGTGATCCCTAGGAGTAACTGGCAACAGCGTAGAATCGCTACTGCGTAGTTGGTAATTACGTGGGAATTCCTTCTTTTGCCCTGTGGGCTATAACAAGCCTTCTTTGAGTGGGATTCCTGTCCACCTCTGGCTGTTATACTCCGACAATCTCTTCTTCGAGTTCACATGATTCCATTTGAGCTTTTAGTAACAATCGCTATGAGGGAAATCCGTCTGTTAGTTGGGCTACCAATGCTCTTTGCCGCTGCTATACTCCACTGGTTATGGTGACATATTCAAAGTACAGGCTTCCCACCATGTGTTCCAGCTTACCTATTGTGCCCATATCAAGAGGTGGTTGCGATTCTTCCCTATTTTATATTTGACAAATCAATGCCCATATTTTTGTTCTCTGTAGTTTTTAATGTCTCCATGCTCCCTAAATCAGCTTCTCTTGTTTTCTTCTCTCAACTGCCATTCGACAAATTTGATGTTTCACTTAAAGTATACATTTGACATACTACAGCTATTGTAGTTATCAAAGTGCTACAAAAGTGAGTGCCGTGAACGAAAATAACGCAAGTGCACACTAATTATTGAAACGTGTTCATTGTTTTGATTTAACAAATATTTTTCTTAGGGGAAATTTGACGACTCAACGTGACATCAATGAAATTATAATTAGGAGTAGAGAAGCATTGTGTTTCATGTTCAGTGCACTCATTTTAGCCTGTGCTGAGCTTTTTGCACCACAGCAAAACTTGAGATTTGATTCAAAACGTTGACGCAGTCCTAGTGTGCCTTAACTATTGCGTACCAAATCAGCATCGCGCAGTCTGTCCTCCCCCCTGAGCTCTAAATTATCGCTTGTCTCCTGCGTTGAAGTTATCCTATACCAGTAAAGATTTCTTTGGAACTGTGAGGTTTATAATCGCACTCGTGCATTATATGCTTAGTCTCTGATGACAGACCTGTCAGTAGGCACTAAGAGCTCGATTATTGTCCTCTGTTGTTAACGTGTGTTACTTGTTTTATTTGAATCTTCGCGACTCTTTTCGAGGAAATATAATTAATTATTAACATAAAAACTGAAAAGAGGAGAAAAACATGTATTACGTAAATATTGTTCCAACAGTGGCCTCAATCCAATGGTATTTATGTTCACCTGTAAGAGAGAGAGAGAGAGAGAGCGAGAGAGCATGACGATATGGAGATGCTGGATACACTACGCATTTAAGATCAATGATTTCGCTCAATGTGGAAATATTCAGGACGCTTGTGTGCGTGTCACTAAATGAGAATGTCTTTGCCGGTACTCATTTGGGTGACGCCATCTGGAGAGAGTAGTCATGTTCGAAACAAGATATCTGAAGAAGTCTTGGCACCTCCTGATGATAAGTGATCTGCATCTGAATTTCAGGAACCAATTATTGTTTCAATACAAAATTCTTATGGGCACCCGCCTGTTCTCTGCAATGGGATCCTAATTTTTTTTCAGTAAATCAGTAAATGATTCCAGGAATACTACTAATGCCCTCCCCCCGCCTAACCTGGTTAGTAGATCAGGCTATGCAGTCCCAGTGTAGTGAAGTAATGATTTGTTTTTATGTTAGTGCACGTGCAGTCAGTCAGACACTCCGTTCTGCTCCTGTTCTCTGGCTTCTCCTGCTCTATTTAGGCTTGGGCGCAGCTCTTCAAGTATTTTCTTCGTAGGAATTGCCCTTATAGCACTCCATAGTCCCCTATACCCTAGAAGTAGATCCTTTTTGTTCGGTCTAAATACGTGGGATGCTTCGTGACACGCCGGTTGTCTCAGTACAGCTTCTAGCATAGAGGCACTCGTCACCCCCACTTCCTCGCTGTTTCGTATTAAGCATAGGATGATCGTCAGATCTTCTTCTCAATGAGATTGGTCTTTGGTAGGGAGTGAGGAGTGACCCCTTATTCAGCATTCTAGAAGTAAAGAGGAGATTTGTACAGATTATTCAGAGACTAGCGCTTCTAAGGGCCCTACTCATCGCTAGGTACTCAACATCCGCTCGCACATCTCCTATTTGCCTAGCTGTTCCTCGATCGTCTGAAGCCATGTTTTTTATAATCACATCAGACGCTCGCAATCTGGTAGCAGGTATCCTGGTTTTAGAGTTAAGATAAATGTCTTTGAACCATGTATCTACAACAGTTGCATCTTTTTATATTGCAGGCTTTGCAACCCACTTGTCTTATTAAGCGTGTGCTTGTGGGAATTCTATAGTGGAGTTTTGTGGGATGCCCCTCACTTGATAGGGGCATTATCTTTTGTTCTAATGATCTCGGGGTGGATCAGTGACATTACACTGTAAGCATTGGCACAACATGATACTTACACAAGTAAGCTACATTATAGAACTCCTTTGGGGGAAAATGTCATAAAGTGTACGTGACGTTTTTTGAAGTTATACAGATGATGTATTCAGTTTCTGTGGTGTACGGGTAATTTTGTTCAGGTGGGGATAGTTAGCAGGTGTTTTATGTGGCCTCATTATCCTCATGTTGCTCAGGTTGTATGTGAACTAGCGGTCATTGCTTCTTCATATTATTTTGCCCTTCCCAATCCTTAGAAGAACGTTGGGAGATGGTATTGCCGAACGTCATATGAAATCCATTGGGTGTCCCTAGTTTGGTTTGGTACGCAATGTCTTTCATGTTACATTAGTAATCTAACATGAGCTTTCTGTGGTGTTTTAGCTTCTGGTTTGCTGTTAGTTGTAATATATCAATTTTACGATTGTATGTAACGTTGTGGTGAGTTTGGACTGATTTGAGACTTTGGTGTTTGACAGGAGCCCGGGGGAGGAGAAGGTGCGAAGGAGCAACTCGGCGGAGCGGGGGGTAGTGGGGGCGGATCATGTCGTACGGAGAACCCACTCGACGCTTTGCTAGATGAGCTTCAGAGTCTCGGCGGCAGCGGGAACAGTGTTGGAGGAACAGGGCCACCCAATTCAGGCACTGGGACCTTACGACGACTACATAGTTACCCATGCGAATCCAGCAACAATCCAACCGGTGGGCGATTGCCTCCAGCGCCTCCACCACGAACGTCGTCCAAATCTCCAGGGGCAACAGAAGACAAAAGCGTCGTTGGTTCGACGACAACTGCGGGGGTCGGAGCTCAAAATCAAGATCCAGCTGCGAGACAGGCCGCATTGGAGGCCAAACACCAAGAGCTGTTACGGAAGCAGAGGGCTTTGCAGGAGCAGTACACGCGCCTACAGAGTCTCTCGCGCCCAGCTCCACCTCCGGATTTGTTGCAATTAAAGAAAACCGGCTCAGAGAGCAATTTGCTTGGTAAAATGGGTTTGGCGCTCGCGCCTACTGGCTCCTTGTCGCAACTTTCAACAGCAGTTTCCTCATCAACAAACTCCCCTGCACCCACTGCCAACCCCGCACAACCAACTGCTACCAAAATTTATGAAACTGACATACTTTGAACTAATAACAGTTAGGTGGTATAACTTTTCTGCTTCCTCATTCCCGGCACTTATGTTGAACCATTTGGAAGTTAGCTCCAGAATTATTACAACGTACGTCAGAGGTGACATTAATTGCAATATGTACCTTCCTGCTTCACTGGCCAATTTTATTTATGACAACCACCCAAATGGCTGAGACTATCTTTCAGTCATTTAGACAACCTGCTGATTGAATCTGGGGAAGTGTGCTGTTGTTCTTGTTGTTCTAAACTATCAGCACTATTGTTCAATTGTTGATCTCCTCACATTAGCTGGTCTCGTTGCCGTAATCAAAGTTCCTCCAGCCAACGCCAACTGAATCTTTCGAAACTAAGTACCAAAGGCTCTGAGCCGAAAAATTGTGGTCTTGGGATGATGAGTCCTTTTAGAGGGGATATATAGTCAGGGATGTGACTAACTTTAAGTCAAAACTGTCTTTTCAACTTGAGAGCTTGAGAATGGTATCAATGGCTGTTAAGAAAACCCAGCTCAGTCTGGCATTCAGACCAGCTAATGTCAGCTTAACACTCACATTCAGGTTAGTGAGTCTGTCTGTGAAGATAATTCCCAATCACGTTCAGGCGACCTCAGGATGTTTCTTGTAGAGGCTGAAGATTTTTAAGTTGAACTTCAAGTTGTTAATCTCCTAATTATTTTCAATTGCCAATTTTTGTCAAGAAGGCATGTGTATAGTTGCAAAAAAATTGTGATAGTATTGTCCGAGTGTGATGCCCAACACTTGCTTGGGATGTCTTCCTACTGGGCCAC
The DNA here is from genome assembly GCA_020466155.1 of Pachypeltis micranthus. Classification (NCBI taxonomy): domain Eukaryota; kingdom Metazoa; phylum Arthropoda; class Insecta; order Hemiptera; family Miridae; genus Pachypeltis; species Pachypeltis micranthus. The sequence continues at coordinate 49,758,832 of CM035770.1, read as the reverse complement.
CTTGCTATTAATAACTTGACATCTGACTACAAAATACTGTGGAAAACATTGAATACTCGGAAGACGTTATGACCAAAGTACGTAGACTGTACTTCTGTCTGCAAGTTGGGAAACTTGAAAGTGGATTTCTTCCGCAAACTGTTTCTGGGATCTTTATTAGTGAGAATTCTCTGCAGGACTTTTGACGGGGAGATAACGACAATCTTAATATCAGTTGGGAGAAGCTGGGAGAAGAATAGAAGTTGGGGGTAGCTCTCATTTCCATGCCTGTTATGCTTTGAGGTCCACGCAAGGGCTACAAATCACTCTGTATTCTGGCAGCACCAATAGGAAAGGTTTTCGATACCAAATTATGTTACTGTAATGAAAGTGCTTGTCGTGACTGACTGATCAGGACGGGTACAACGCTCTTCCACTGCACGAAGTCAGCCTGCACTCTCCACAGAGGAGGGTTTATAGCTAGGATTTAGAGCTGGCTCAGTAGCATGCACTTTGTATTGGCAATCGAAGGAAGAAAGCCCCTATTTACCATTCCATGAAAATGTGGGGCTGCCAGCGAAGCGCTCTTTCATTGCATCACTTCACGTTACATTAGGGTAGGGTCAGCCCTACGCCTCTCTGCAGCAGTAGATCTCCTGTTCTCTTCACCCACGCAAGCACTTCACGCTGCTGTGATCCTACTCTACAGCGTAGAAACATCCTGCTCCCCTTCAGCGACGTGAAATGCTCCATTGACGTCATTTCTCTCAAAGATCTGGCATTAGTTTATAAAAACCGAGCCATCATGCGTACTAAATCAAGTGGTTAAGCTTCGCAAGTCTATCAGTTCTATGAGGAAGGAGTAAAGTTTACCACAGATTCCATAAATGGTCTACAAGTTTGTAACATTTGTAACGGTACGTATATTTACGTTACACTTTCACGGTGTAGATTCCAAAACCTCTGATTTACGTTTTTCTCGCACTGAGACCATCGATTGCAAATATTTACCTCGTTACGATTGCCGCCCTTTCCGTCATTCGCTACCACTGCCAGTTAATTGTGTACATATTAAAGGTTTTTGTCCTGTTTCGTTACAATCACTTTTAAATCTTCTCTTTGCTACGAAACATTTTTTAAAAATCGAAAAAGGGGAAGACACATTTGAGCTTCGTCGTTGTTGATCAGCTCCGTTGTTTTGTTGCCGTTACACTTCAGAAGATTCAAGAGCAGAAGGGAGTAATCTTCGTCTGATGGTTAATTGCAGACTCTGTTGTATCAAATTCACTGAGAAGATAATTTTGTTGAAATTCCCGACAAGGAGACCAGATTCCGCGGACGTTGTTGTCGTATTTGGGTCCAAAACTGTGTATCAGTTGAGGAGAGTTTTTGTCAATTGTGTTACTCTAAATTTGTTCATTTATCTAATTATATTTGGTAACGTGATGTTATTCGATGTTGTATTTGAAAGGGTAGAGCATAACTCAAGTTTTGATCTGTAATCAGAAACTAGCCAATGGAAACAGTTCAGGAAAGCAAGGGGATACATTTGCACCTTTACCGCCTTTTAATACTGCTGATGCCCTGATTTGTTGGGAAGACCCAACTAGTTCTCTTTATGCGCTTCTTTCTTTGCGAGCCATGGCAGGGTAATCCGTAATGAACATCAAAACATGTGTAGTGGTTCAGTGTTCTTTCCAGAAGACTTTACCCTTTTCTTCCTGTCGACATCACTCGGGTTATTCAGAAATGTTTCTTCGTGGAATCCGCCATTAATTAAGCATACTTTCTAGAAATGTAAACAAAAACTCTCCTCAGTGGGTCACCCGTAATTTGTTCCAGCTCTCCTCGTTGAATCCCCTCATGGCCAGAACTACACCAGTCAGCCAGAGACTGCATTCAAAACAGTCTAGGACCAAGGAAACGCGGCTAAACAAAGTAATAATTATTTGATTGTCAATTAACCAACCTCAGATGTTTGTGACTCTTGCCAAGAGAATTTTGTCAGTATTAGTATTTTTTTAGCCCCCAGTGTATTAATAGTCTTAAGTTAATTTACGCCAAAAATGGTGTCTTGCGTTAAATTTGTCGTTAATCGTTTCTTAGAAGATGTTATGCGTCGCTCAACTCTGGCAGCCCTTCTGCAGGCTGAAGAGTGGAGTTGCTGTTAAGAAGACGCAATAGCCGCCATCGAATTTTGGTGAATGCAGTACAATTTAATGTTTATCCTCCAGAGACCAATCGTGTTTTAATTTATTGTTATTAAGTTAAGTCCTCAACATTGAAATCTTTGTGTTTGCTCGATTGATTTTGTAAGGGCTGCCTAATATGAGACAGTGCCAGTGTTCAGTCTGTGTTTTCTGGTGGCATTCATCAGACGAGGTGAAGGATTGAAAGAAATTAGAAAGCGTCTTGACTGCTGAGGTTTGTGGTGTCTGGCTGTCAATATCTTTGTGCAAAAGAATATGCACAGCATTTTGTTCACTGTAGCGGGTGATGGAATCTAGGGGCTGTCAGCCGAACATTGGCCTGTTCAGTCATTCTCTGTTATTCACATCTTCCGAAATAACTGTAGCCCTGGAGCTGTGTGTTGATCATGTGTGCTCCTCCATCGTAGGTCATTTAAGTGAAGGCAAGAGTGGATTCAGCCCGTATCAAAAGAGTTGCCCCGGGTGTGTGAGCTAATCACTGAAGCACTTGTGTGTGTGGCGTGTGCTGAAACCGACATAGCCTAGTTAAGGCAACATTAAAGTTGGTTACGTGAGTCAATGTTTATGGTTTGTTCCAACTGAACGTTTGTTGCTGCCACTGTTTATTCTGCGTAAAATGCTCGATTTATTGTCACAATGACCGCCTGACTTACTAAACTATAACGAAACATCGAAGATGTCACGAGATTCATACATATCATGGAGTGAGTAGTACCGTCTCCAGCTACTGTGACCCCCACTCCGATCGATAATGATTATGTGTGAACTCGCTGATGATTGTTTTATGGGTGTTATAGCGGGAAACCATCTAACCATACTTTTCTCACCTTTTCCATCCGACTCTTCGCTCGAGTTCTTCTCCCCTTCTTTTTCCTGGTGTAACGGGAACAATGATTATGTGGTCACAAGAGAGATGTAGATATATGAAGACTTCTTCCTTGAAGGAACAGTCTTCAAGAAAGGCCTCTTGTTCCTCTCGTGAATCAGAATGTGAATTGATGGGTTTTGATATTTTTGGCTAGGTCTTATTTCCTTGTATTCTAGGATTAATACGAGAAAATAGGGCAAACGAAGTAGATGCACTGCAAGGTTCACACATTGCACCTCTGCCATTTCTTATCGTGACTCTTGGTGCGTAGTCTAGTGAATTCTATTGACTGCTTGCATTCAAGATGGAATTAGAGTGTCTGTTTGGGATGAAGGCAATAGGCTGACCTTGTGCCAAAGAAGAGAGATGGACTGGCAAAACTAGATAAAATATCAGCACGAACATCAGAGGTGAAAGGTTAGATGCAGCGCTGATTATTGGAAGACCCCGTACTCTTTGTATTTGGAGGGAGTAGGGCGTTATATGTAAGCTATATAGTATAGTGCGTTACAAGCCAAACGTCACCTTGCTAACATAAATTTTAGAGTGTAGGTGTGCTAGTTGGTTGTAATGCTCACTGAAGGATGGTTGACGGTCATTGGACGGCCCTCCCTGGTAGCCAGATGAGCAGTGAATGCAGAACTGTGGGGATTCCTCTGTTTTACGATGAAATGGCGTGGCAGTATTGTAGAAATTGTCACGTGATCACCCTGCAGGAGTTTCAATGGAATTAACAAGTAGCCACAATTAGGAGGGAGGAGTATCGTGTACCTCCATATTATTATTTTTACACTAATGACTGACTGTGCCCCCGTATATTTACCAAATGCTAGAGCTAAGTATCACTTCGCATCTCTTCGTTGCACATCTGGTAGACTGCTATAACTGACGGGTGGGCTTCTTAGAACTGCAGAGATGTAATCCTACCAATAACGTTATGCTGAATGCATAAACGACGCCCCTGACAATTTGGAACGAAAATATTTTGCGCAAAATATTGGCAGTGCGTCAGCCAGCACTTTGAACCCACTGCAGTCTCAGTTTTGTTTATTTTGTAGGGTTTTCTTCAAAATGACGGGGCTTTTGTCAACACTCAACACACAAAAAGCATTCTATTACGCTCAAAATCGCTCAACAATTCGCCAAAAAATAATGGAAAAAGTGTATTACATTTGAGGGCGTTTATTTAAATAAAAAATAAAATTTTTAACGAAAATCGCCCTCTCGTTTTTATATAACGTAGGCCCAAGGGAAGACAGATGTCTTCTTTACGGATTGTTGTTGAATATTTTGAGAAAGCTACCCTTTCTTATTGAGTCTAGTTCACATTCACTTCCACGATTTGTGATCTGTGCAGTCTTCCCTCTCTTCTGCGCTAAAATGGAACGAATCTAAGTCTAAGAGTCTAAGAGCTAAAATGGAACGAATATGGGTTATTATTACTCAACTGAACCATGAGGGTAATGTCCTGCCCAAATATTTGGCCTAGCCAGACTTCAGTAGGGTGTATGGCAAATAAATGGTTGGGCCACCGAAAGACAACTTTAAATACTGCACGAAAAAGGAATTGGAATCCCTCTCCCTGAGAAGAAATGAACTCTGAACTTTGTCGATCCGATGTCAGTTTTTTGAATCCAGGTCGCCAGTTGTGATTGATCATGGTAGGAGGGCGAGTGTACAATGAACAGAACAAAAAGGAGATAGTAGAGGAGGAGGTTTGGTTGGGTGGTTTTGAAAGCACCAGACAGGCGACCTTTTGAATGGGATTGAACGCGTGGGCAGTATTGACAGGGCAAGCGAAATTGACTGCTTCATAAGGAGTAGATTTCATGTGAACTAGACTCAAAGAGGCGTGCTAGCCTTCTCCAAATCGTACAAAAACAAGAAGCAAACTTTTTAATATAATACGTTAGATTGAAAAAAAAACAAAAACATTTATTACATTTACCACCGTACACAGACACATACACACTCCCCACGAACCTTCCCCCTCCCTTCCTCTCATTCCAATCATTTACTACTTTTGCGTATAATGTCTCATCTCGATGGCATAAGAAAATCCGGAGTTATGAAAATATTCGCACATCTTTTTTATTTCCTTTAATGAGAAGTTGTTTTGTATTTCGTTTCGGCATTGCAGCATTCCAGGAATGGTAAAAACATGATCTGATTTGATCTTCAATGGATACGACGTCACATGTCGCCACAATGAAGCACTTGACCAATGATCTTTGAAGGCCAGTTTATAATAAACGTGGGCTTTAGTGGTCTCCACATCTAACGTTGAAAAGGCTTCGATTTTGACGAAACAGGTCATAGTGGTAGAGGCAATAAGGTACAAATATTGACAAGATGGACACTCTGCCTGATACCAAAACACATATGAGTTTATAGGGAAAATGCGCTCGTGGCATTGAACAACTGTAGGTAATTCAGCTTTAAAGAGAACTGTTTGCATTTGATGATGTTTCCTTGCGCAGTTTTGTCCTTTTTCTTTTCTGCAGATATTTTAAATCCACTTGAATCTAATTGTGATCCTCACTGTTGATTTATCAGTGGTCTGCAACACCTGGAGAAGAAGAGGACTACAGAGCATCAGCCAACACCAAGGGAACAATGATCAAGGCTACTGTGGCCCCATTTCCAATCACCCCAGGGCTGTAGGAATTTGGCTTTGGCTTCTAGAATGGGTTCCGGTTCCCTCCATATATTTCAGGATGCCATTCCTGTGTATCATTGTGGTCCACTGTTCAGCCCCCCAGTCTTTCTAATCTAGTTCTGAACTTTGGGGGGGTGGGGGGACAAGTCCCTTTGTCACTGCGGCCGCATATGGGCCTATTGTGACGGCCCTTTCTTAGTAGAAGGCGTCGTACATACCGCAGAGTCTGCATTCCACAGCCTCTAAGATGCCCATCTTGTTGAGGTGATATCTGAGTGGGCAGTGCCCGGTGAGGAAGCTTATCAGTACTCTCAGATCTTGTCTAGATAGTGTCAGCATCGCCTTCGCCCTTTGACAGGAAGGCGTGACAAGCCTTTTCGCCTGTCTTAGTTGTGGCTGGCGATGCCAATGGGCGCCATTTTCCTGTATCTCCCATCGAGCAACCAGACGGTTCAGGTGACTTTTCGTCATACCTACGTGTGGTTCAGGCCCGATGGGTAGGGATTCTGTACCCCTTTTCGCAAGGCGGTCAGCCTTTTCATTGTCCTCATGCCCCCTGTGAGTCGGCACCCAAATGAGGGAGAGCCTGTTACGGGCGCCAAGCTGCTTGAGCGCATGGAGGCATTCCCATGCCAGATTAGACCTAAAACTATAGGCTGCGATGGCCTTTAAGGTGGCCTGGCTCTCTGAGAAAATGTAGATCCGCTTGCCCTTGAGTCCTTTGTTCAAGATCTCTTCTGCGATCTCTTGGGTTTTGCCCATTGTTCGCGGCTGCTTATTCAGTCAGCATGCTGTCCTTATTCACAGCTGGCCGCAGACATGCCCCTGGGGACAATGCCGTGGCCGTTCCACTATCCACAACCCGTGGTCGCACCTGGTAGCATGGGCATGCTCCTGGGAAGATAACCCAGAACCAGGGTTTCTGAACCATAGTGGGCATTCGCACAATAAGTGTTAGACTGTTTCTATTTTCCCACAGGAGCTTTATGCTCTTATAGTGGGATTGATCCCGTGCAATGTTTTCCTATCAGCCGTCTTAATGGAATTTTGGTCAAGTTTAGAGCCCATTCTGTGTTTTGTCTATTATACCCTTGTGGTCCCAGCGATCTTTGAGAACTTGCAAGACCTTCACTGTTGATTTCCTTCTTGACAGTCGTTATAGTGACCAGTGTGTGTGAGAAAACCCCAGAATAAGCCTTATCATACGGCAAAGTTTTTGTGGAGCAGTGTTTTCTGCAGGAAGCCCCTAAAGATGCAGGTGTGGTAACTGAAAAAAGCTGTTTCCATTCGACGAAGTTTCCCTAGACATTTACGTGGCATACGTACAGTCGATGGCTACCAAATCGTGAATCTGAAACATCCATCAAACCATGCTACACTCGTCTCTATCTAGTCAACAGATTGCGCTCAGGGCATATCTTCTGTTGCCGACAGACTATCACAGTAGGCTGTAGTTGGAGGTTGCGAGACCGGAAGAAAAGAAGAAAGCTAAGTTGGCAGTAGACACAAACTGGGGCTTGGCTCACCCAATGACTTCGTCTAGCTGCTGATGCTGTACTTACCCTGGCCAGGGGATGAATGCGACGTGACGAATCCTGGGAATGTTGACGGGAGATAGTATAGCAACGCCATGTATTTGGTATGATCCACCATAAGTGGTATTTTCGGAGGTTTTCTGATGGAATGTGGCGTAACTAACTCGACACAGAGCACCTGTACAAAGAGGGAGAGAGAATCCACACGTATAATTTTTGTTAATAGTAACTTTGATAACACAGGAGGCAGGAAGTCTCAGAAGAGCTGTTCTGCAGCTAACTGCTTTCTAATCTTCCTGATAAAGGTAAAGAATGTTGTCTGCAAGTCTGGTTCCTGTCACAGACGTTACGTATTTGTGGAGCTGTGTCACATTATTTCTTTTTGTGTCCCAATTTCTGTCCGTACTCTGGTACCTACGTAATATATCAAATGATAACTGTGGAGACACTCAGGTTAGTTGCACTTGTTTCCAAGTGATCCAACCTAGTTACCAAGCAATTGTCTTCTGGATGTCACATTTGTGAGTGTCCTGTGTACGACCTCATGTTAAATATAGTAGTCAAAAGTACTTGGTTGTTCTTACCCTTATACAGTTCCTGGCGCGCTTCCTATCTGAGCTGTCTAATGACTGTGAAGATGCAACAGACCATCATCGCTTATCAATTGGCACGTGTACAAAATGGGCATGTTCGGACTGACAACCTCCGGCTTTGACATTTTTGACTCACAGCAACGCTCGTCCTACTGCTTCATCTCTCAAAATGCCTCAGATGCAAGTTCGAGCAGAACTGACCACACAGTACATGTGGGTTGTTCAAGCAGGGTGCCTTCAGGAATGCGTTTGTCGTAAAACAACTTCTCAAACGCAAGTAAAATGAATCTGCGGAGAAATCTTCGCATTTCATTTAACTAATCTTCGTCAATTATTTACGCAGAAAGTAGGAAATCCACCTCCTCCCTCCCCATTCGTTCCCTTCGCATCTTCCTGTCCCAGTCTTCCCTTTCCCATCGACATCTAAACCACAGTTTTGTGTTATTGATTCGTTCTCAAAAAGTACTTAGGTTTTGGAAGCCAAAGGTGTTTGAACGATGTGTTTTGTTGTACAATACAATTTTTGCTGTTGTCTTGCCCAAACCGTTGTATAGTTTGTATTTATTTTAGTATTATTAGGTTGGTTATTTTGGTAGTGTTACCATTTGGCTTTTTTGTGCAAAATTGCCGTTTTAGATTATCGTTGTTGTTAAAAGCGAATGTAAGCGAGTGTTGTGTACGAAACGATGGCTTTTGTGGAACGAAAATGATCAACTTATGTTGCAGTTGCCAAAATTTGGTGTTTCGGAGTTAAATATTCGTGCGACTATAGGTATTTGGGTTGTGGGTAGAAAAACTGAGTTTAGTTGATGCTGAGAGATGGAAACTCTCTTGGCCAACAGAAGAGAAGAGAGACAACAGGTTTATAGGAAAACATGAGTGTAGGTATGGGTTCAGTGAATAGAGCCGCCATCTGTCAGAATGTGCATGACCAGTTATAGTTGTGTTGGGGGCCCTCCTTGATAGTACTGGCTTCTTATCTCCAGTTGTCTGTGGGAGCTCAGAGAGCATTTCGTTCTACTAATGCGGATAATATAAAAGCTCTCTGGACGGTGGTGTATCTGATGAGGTACAATAAGGCTGAAGAAAGGACTTCATTGCTCCGCATGCGGCTAAAGTATTAGAGACTGCTGCACAGATTGATTCATCTGTGTTCAATCGGGAGGCCTCTGCCTTGACACTAGTTTAATCTTGTGATTGTTACTGCTCTGGGTGTGATGTCTCTGGGTTGGTATGCGGCGAGTATTCACGTATCTCGCACACAAGATGTTCTAGTTTCTAAATAGAATAGAATAGGAATAACACAGATTCTTCTATACACGTTCATTACGCTGCTTACATGCATCGGCTGGATTCAATATGGAAAATATAGTTTGGCTTCCTTAATGCCTTCCTGTTCCAGTTCTTCCACTCAGGATGCCCCTAGTTGTCCGGAGACTAGCAAACGTCTTGAAGAACTGTGCTCACCATCACTCCTATTGCTGCTATAGAGCTCTTGAAGGGTGTTTTTATATCGCTATAGCCAGTTAAAACAGGATGGTGACAAGAGCGTTTTGTGATCCACCTTAGGATCTGAGGTGGATACTTCTTTTCAAATTTCCCAAGCATCCGGTGTTGAGTGCGAGGAAAGGGTATATGGAGGACTACAGGTCCAGGTTCCTACTGCAGTCATGATAGCAGATGTCTGATCGCTCGACTCCCTCTCAGTTTATTTCAAATATTAAATTGTGAAGTGTAGCTTTGTTGTGATGTGTGTGTACTCTGAAGTGTGGCTCATCAGCTCCCAGTACCAGGAGATCCCTAACTCCTCTCTCCTCTGCAACTAATCACCCTGTTGCCATACTGAGAGCATGTCCAATCTACACATCTTCGTGCAGAGACAATGGCAGGCCAATTATGGGACCCCCACACCCAAAATAACGTCGAAGACATGCAGACTACAAAGATAGGGGATATTTGGCGAATGGTCGCTTGTGAGATTCTGGTTTAGTGAACTCGCGTTAATACAAATTTCATGGAGACTACCTTCTGAATTAGTTGTGATAGTTGTAACTTCCCTCCACATAATTGAAGCACGATGCGTTACTTTTCGAGATAATTATTCAAAATGTGTGGGATGGGGAGGGGGGCTCCAGTGGAAGCATTGGTCCTTACATTCTGTACAGATAGATTTCTACTAGGAAACCAGCATGGAGCAAATGTACGTGGCCTGAGTATGAGGTTCTTGGGAGAGATCTCATAGGGTAATACAGGGTGTTCCAAGCAGAAAAGGAGTTGTACTTGTCTGATACTATGGTGTTATTCTCTAGCAAAATGACGGCGTTCCCTCCTGGACTTCAGATGCTGGAGTTCATCCGCTGCCCTGAAAGACAACCCTTTCACCGCTTGCAAGCCTATTACTGCCACAGCTAACGAAATACTTCCATTGGCTGAAATTTTTATGAAATCAGTCTCACTTGTTTGACTGACAGAAACTTGGCAAGTTATGGCGAGTTTAAATAAGTCGCACGGTTGAGGAGCCTACAACCCAAAACTTCTTCTTTTCCATTCTCATAAATCACATGAAAGTATTTGTCAGTCGCTCGGGTTTCGACTCATTTCACAATTGACCTGACTGTTCTCAAACAGCACTTACTTTTCTCTTCAACACACTTTGGCTTCCGTTTACACCAAAACCAAAAATCGCTGTTTTCAGTTTCCTTATCCCAACCGAGGATTACAACAATTATATAAATATTAACTTAACATTGTATAAATATTATGTAACATATTCTCACGGATATTGTAATATTATTGTATTCATATTGACGAATTTTTTTCGTCTGTTATTACGAAAATTTTTGTGGGGACAAAATAACCAAACTGGTTTTGAAAAATGGGAAAAAATTTAAAATTGAATGAAAATGTTGAGTTGAAGAAGTTTATCTGAAATACTGTACATGAAACTTATGGAAATAAAAATTATGACTCATCACAAGCTTTGGGCGAATTTCATTGTTTTGCCTGTTTGTCAATTTGCATTTATTGAGGCCTTTATTCATCGCTGAGTCCACCGTGGCATCGCCTTTGTGGGGTAACTAGTAAGGTAACGGGTAGAACTTGTGGCATCTAACACAAAGGACTCTATAGTGTTTGGCACACTGCGTTCAACCCCCCTACATCTTGAGCGGGTAGCTGCAGTATAAGTCTGTAACTGCGAGAGTTACAAATTCACCTATCCACACTCTCTTTCTGCACAGTGTTCCATATAGCAGCACACTTTCTGTGAGGAGAATTAAGTCCTTTCGATCCCATGCTCGTTCGTAGGGTCACTGCACTGCCATGTCTGCCACCTATTGAAAATAGCTCTGCAATTTCATTTTTATCTAGAGCCTTCTTCAGTGTATATTTAAACAAGAGTCGTGTGCATTTATATCATTGATTATCATTTTGGCAACTTGACACAAGCGTAGGCTACCCAAGATTCTAGCACTGTTGGTTGATTTTGGTTATGAATACAAAAGCCTTTTTTTTCTCCTTCCTTGTTTAGCTCACACGAGGGGTTTTCACATCTTGGCAATCAATGACCCGGCTGTAAATGAAAGAGAGAAATAAACGTTTATATAGGTAAATGAAATTGGGAGTGCCTACTATATTAGAGTTCGAATAAAAGTAAAAAAGTTTCGTCTGAGACGTTGGAAAAGTGCAGGTAAATGATGCAGGGGCTAGTTCATCAGATAATGCGGTGTATGGGCGGTGCAGATCATTGATCCCCAACCTCGACGAAAACTGATCCCATACTATTGATAACCCAGCTATTTAAACGAGCTGGCCAACAAACGAGAAGCATGCGTGTGGGCGAATAAAAATGCAGACAACGCGGTTTCAGTACAAAGGCACTTGGGCGAAGAAGCGTTTGATCCAGGCGTGTCTTAATGTCAGTTCACAACTCCACAGCACTTCTTATGTCTACATTCTTAAATTATACAAACTACTCATTCCTGCCTCGGCGTTAAGACTCCCAATTAGACAGAGAATGAATCAAGTTTAACAACCTGAGAGACAGTAGGAGCTCAATGCCTTCCCTTATTTGCTCCCCAGACGACAAACGATACGACAATTATTTATTCTAATTGCCATGACAAACGAAATTGACAATAGTTAAAATACAAATTACTCTTCTTACACGAAAGTTCAAATTCTTCACTTAACCAACTCTTCAAATTCTCATAAATAACACTTTTAAAGGTTAATTTGCCTTTTATTTTACGTCCTAAACTATTTACAAAGTAAAATCAACGAATTTCTCGACGTTGACTATACATTTGAGTGGTTGTGGTTCTAAATGGTCTACTATACAAAGCAGACCTGTTTCTTGGTACGTGCATCAGTGCCACTCGCACAATACAAGCACGTTAAGTTTTTGTGTTTTAAAATCTAAAATAAAATTAAATTGGAGCTTAAATGTTCTCACTTTCTATCAGCCCAGTCTCAGAAAGTGCAGATTCATTTTTAAACGAAGTAGTTGGTTCGGCGCATCGCACAACTTCCCTTCAGTCCATCATGCATACAGCGATTATTTAATCCTCTATCAATCAATCAAATCCTTTCTTCGTTCGTTTATATTCGAAAGAACTTGATTCGATGTTCTATTCAGAAACTGGTAGCGCCTAAGGTTCTTGAATTTATTTGGTAGCTTCTATTTATGTCCCGACCAACGAATGGACAATTTAGGAGACTTCCAGGGGAAGAGAAAGGGTTTTAGCAGGAAAGTTTGCTTCTTTCTTCACAAACTAGGGACTGAGTGATGTGTACTTTCTTATTGAGCAAGACTTCCCTACCAGCAAGGAAGGTCCTTGGATCTATTAGTAGCTCACTACATCGGACTCAAGCACCATTGGTGTTTTCCCACATCTCCCTTGAGCTCATTTCAATGTTAATCTTATGAAATCGTTATGCTCGTTTTCTCTAATGTACGTTCGTCTGTAGTTGGATTTGAATGAGAACGGCCGAACCAATTGTTTTGTATTGATTTTTTGAAGGCGCCAAAATAAGGTTATGAGCAAGTTCCATCGATGGGTAAAACTAGGAGGGGGAGGGACAATTTACTTTTAAAAATTAACACCTAAATTTTTCGTTTTTTTACAAATATCTCTGGAAATTCGCTCGAAATATCGACCTATGACGCAAAAGGTGAACTTTTCAACTTTAATTAATCGTTTTTTGGATAAGCAGCTCAAACATTTACATCAATCTTACAAGATGTGCCTCAAAATGGTCAATAACTATAGATCGTTCTCCCTAAATATTTCTCTAGATACTGACAATTGTTCTCCACAACTATTCCTGTAACTCTCGGTCGAACAGAAGTGACGTTGGTCGAAAATTGAACTTACAAGCAGCTCAAACGACTTCGATCAAACTTGCGGGGTGCTCTAACTAAATAGTCCCTTCATTTTGTCTTCTATTATAATATTTAACGACGGGGTGCGTTAAATAAAGACGTGGCGCAGCGCTCGTATATATGTACGAATATGGCGCACAAATATTGGGGAAAGTTATACGATTCCACACTCCAGATATGTACGAAAAGGTTCGTGCTTGCTGTTCGGGAATTATAAGGAAATCACTGAAAATAGTGTCAAATAAACGATAGTAGCTTGCTTTCTGGAACTTCTCGGGTTCTCTTAATTATCATAGACCAATACCAAACTACTTTTGGTTTATTACTCATTTTGAACAATACAAATGTTTTCGGTCAGGAACATTTATTACGCCCCCCTCCCACCACACAATTTGGCATTTTACGTATCAAGGCATCGGGATTCCATATCTGCTATGTCCGTCCAAAGGCCATATCTTGTCCTTAACGTGGACTAAAATATCTGGTGCGTTGCAACACACAACTTTCCTTAGCTCTACGTCAATTCACTTTGTAAATGGCTAATTCTATTTAATCAATTCATTTATCACTCAGTTCCTTTGAACTTGGTCAAACAACACGTCACAGCAGCAGGAAGCTGTAGCGCCTGGGGTTATGGAATTTATTGTGCTGCTCGTAACCATTGCAGGACCATTATTGAGCAATTGGTATACAGAAAATTAATGAGGCTGTAAACACAAATTTTTTGAAGGAGGATAGTATTCACTTTGGCAGAGTTATTGGGTAAAAACGTTTAGAACTGGTAGTAAGCGAAACGACCGTAGTTGAAATTCAGGAATGTCTGGAGTGAGCCCCATGTATCTCATGAGCGTTTTTAAACACTCGCCTTTTAGGTATTGGATTGGGCTACAACACGACTTTTTTTAAAACATTGTAGCTACATTCCAGCGGAGTTTAAATGGAAAAAACCGCGGCAAAAACGCTTTTCGTAGAAAATTTTGATAATTTATTGTGTTGCTCTCGTCATTTTCCCACAGATGAGAATTTTATGGTATAATTATCTTATTAAGAGCTATCTATATAAAAAATTTAATCAAAATCGTTAGAGCCGTTTACGAGAAAACAAATTTGGTGTTTTGATCACTATGATAACTATAGTTAACTTTCGGTGGATTTTGCCCATACCCTTATTTTTGCGTCCCATGGTAACCTGTAGGCTAGACATCAAGTTTCCGCTGATTTGGTACGGTTGTTTTCTCTAAAAACCGCGCTAAAATCGATTTCGTCGAAAATTTTGATAATTTATTGTGCTGCTCTCGTCATTGTCCCATATTGAGAGCTACCAATATAAAAAATTTAATCAAAATCGTTAGAGCCGTTTTTGAGGAAAAAATATTTGGTGTTTTGATCACTATGATAACTATAGTTAACTTTCGGTGGATTTTGTTCAAACCCTTATTTTGGCGTCCCATGGTGACCTGCGGGCGAGATAGTTTGAGCTGGTACGGTGGTTTTCTCTAAAAATCGTTCACAGACACACACATACAGACCATCTTCTCAAATAGTGTTTTTCGGACTCAGGGGGGTCTGAAACGTAAAGATCTGAAGAGAACTCAAAATTTTTTTTTCAGCCGATTACATAACTTTCCTTTCTACTTCAGCGTAAAAACCCCATTTGGTATCCTGTGCTAGTCAGCTTGGCAATCCGATTAGGCGAAGGCCATGGTTTTTATGAGAACAAAATTGTACTGAAATTAACACAAACTCGAATTTGGCAGTTTTACCTCAGAGGTGTACTACTGCGTTTAGAGCGAAAACAGTGAAATTATAATTATTATAGCGAGCCGAAGTCTACTAACTGAAAGAACTTGCGGGACAATGCGGTGAAAATAATCGTTTCATCGTCTCACTCAAACTACCTGTTAGCTAGACTCGTCACGGCCATGCCGCCTGCAGGTGCCTGGAATATGTCATTTTCGTCACTCCGTCGTAGCCAGGTCATGTTTCGTATAGTTTACTAGTACTTTTCGATGCTGAATCGTATGGAATGGGTCTCGGAGGTGTGAAACTACGTTAAGCTGTGTAAGAGAATAATAAACCGTTGTGTAATAATTTGTAACGTTTTAAAACCATTTTTCAACAACCATGGGTTCCGTTCGATCGGATCGCCGAGCAAGTGGTCACAACTAGATACCAAATGAAATTGAAAGAACGGATCTTTTAGGAAGCGGACGGACATAGCAGCTTTGGAATCGCGATTCCTCGAAACGTAAAGTGCCACATGTTGAGGTGGAGGAGGGCGCTTGTAAATGAATGGCCCTGACCGAAAACATAACTGTGTTATACGGAATGGATAATAAACGAAAATCCCGTTGACGGTCACATGAATCTCCTGTGCACTGATGGCACAAGTAGGAACGGCACAATAAATTCCGCAACCTTAAGCGCTCCCAGTTTTCAAGTAGAACGTTATTATTATTAATTTCTAAGCTTCTATGAAGAATTGGACGAACCGAGCAGTCAACTGCAGAGCGGCGGCGAGTGAAGTTTTTTGACGTCTCGCCCGCCGATGTTTTGGTTTGAGATTCAGTGGAAACGAAAGGATTTCGGAAGAAAAGCGAAAGCGAAAAGAAGTGGAGCTCGGACGATTGATTCCACTTAGGGAGAATTGAGTGGGCTGTAGCTCTCAGCGGGGGGTTGTGCCCTCTGCCACCTCAGAAATCACTTTCACGAGCTACTTAAAATGTCCTACTGGACACTTCCCCTGTCTCTAGGAGTAAGATTGTGTCACAAAGGCACATGCGCATAAATGCAGTATTCACTCACCAATATTCCTGGGCGTGCCAGCAAAATCCATTACATGCTCAAAATATCTGGTGCGTAGCAACACACAACTTTCCGCCTCCCCTTTAAGTTCGAACACCACCTACATAGGCGGGCGCTATATCTTCGTTCAACGCATTTTTACAGGAACATTTATGGGGAACAAAATGTAGGGACTAGTTAGCTGAGAGTACTCCGAAAGCTTGATCGAAATCGTTAGAGCCGTTTTTGAGAAAACTGGAGTACCGATAAACAATTATTCGACAAATCTCCTTTTCTGAGTTAACTTGGCTTATATCTCCGTTCAACATATATATACAGAAATAATTATGGAGAACGAAATGTTGATATGGGTGATTAGAAGACACTCCATTAGGATTTATCACATCTGGTGAAAAAGTTACCCTGGAATTTACGGAAATGTTCGAAAAAACGTTATTTTTGACACATTTTGATTTTTATCTCTGTTCAATGGACCGTCACAGGAACATTTATTGAGAAGAATATGTAGGTATTAACTATTCTGAAAACATCCTGTGAGTTTGGTGAAAATCGCTGAAGTCGTTTTGCCAAAAAGCGTAAAAAACCTATTTTTGCTTCAGGGGCCCGTATCTCCGTTCACCGTATTTTCATGGAGATATGTATGGAGAAGAAAAGTTAGGTATTGATTAGGAGAAGAAAGTTTAATCAAAATCGTTAGAGCCGTTTTCGAGAAAAATGCGAAAAACCCTAGTTTTTGGTACATTTTCGTCCCCCCCCCTTCCCATCGGCCGAAATCGTCCATAACCTTATTTTGGTGTCTACAAAAAATAACGAACAAAACAAAAAAGAACCAGCTCAATCGGATCAGCCGTTCTCCCGCAAATCGAACTACAGACACACACACACGCACACACGGACCACGCGCCGAAATTAGGTTTTATGGACTCAGTAGGGTCTGAAACGTAAAGATCTGAAGAAAACCCAAATTTTTTTTTTGGGCCGATTACTATACTTTCCTTCCCTTCGGGTAGCGGAAAGTAAAAACCTGCGATCATGAACCATCTAGCTCCACCGCGTACTACAATTGCATGGACACAGCGGAAGCGATCATTAGTTCAAACCCACGAAAGCCACCCTGAGAGTGGGCAACCGATCTCTTGCTAATGCTTCCCAAATTATTTGAAAATCTCACACACAGCTGATGGAAAATCGCAGTTTGCCACTTCGGCAAAAGTCCAGTGCACCAAATTACAAACGTCGAAATGGAAAAGCCGCTAAAAGACCAAATATGTGTTAATACAACTTTTCTTAGCAGCAGGCGCATTGGCGATTTTTACCACTTTAGGAACTAATCGCATCTGTTGTTCATTCTGTACATATGAACTTTTAGAAATTAGCTCAACGTTCTGCATTGAAACTGGTGGTTCTTACCGTTTATTGCGTTGATCCTATTTAGGTCACGACCTTACTTGAGTGACAAATGCGTAGGTAATTTATGAGAGTGTCAAGATGATTTTGAAAGAAACGCTACGTTTATAGTGCTGGAATTATAAGAGGAATGATAAAAGTTTGAAGTCTAACACAATTTTGACTTACCAGGAAATATTAAAGTAAACGTACCCGTTAATTGGGTCCGTTTTCTGTGGCTGGCGAGGTACGTTAACTTTAATAATTTACCTACTGGCGGAATTAACCCAATCATTTTAATACCGTTAAGGAAATATTTGTTGGGAACAGTTGAGTTTTCTCAAGATTTTTACGTTTTGAAGTCTGTTGAACCGAAAAGTCCTCGTTTCAGCCAGAAGCTGCTCCTCCTTCGAACGTACTTGCTCCCAAAGTTGACTGGGCTGGTTTTATGGAGGTTGACTTGGCTAAAGGCCAATAAATCTCGATAGAATGTTGGGCTCTGCTAGGTGCTCGGCTAGGTCTTCCATATGCGCTCCAGTTCCATCTGTTCAATCTCTCTCTACCACTATTCCGCCCTTGTGCCTGCTTGCTTTGCAGACATGTGGCTGGGATATCGCACACACTGTGGCTGGTTCTGGGTTCATTCAGGAGCAGCTAAGATGTGAAATGGCGACTTCATCTGTCCCTAAGCCCAGTAAACTTTAAGCGACAGGCTTTAGTGTTTCAACTCCACCTACTATTTGGCACGGGGGAGTGGGCTTTAGAGGGCATCCGTGGAAGGGATTACTTGCGCTTTCATGTCGTTCGTGTGGTGTCACTGCCTACAAAAGGCCGGGATCGTAACGTTGAGGCTGCTCGCTGCTGTAAATAGGTTGAGTCGCTGGTGCCGTGTGCCAGCAAACTTATCGGGGGCTGCGTCAGGCGTTGCACACTGCAAGGTGGTTGCTGGTGCATTGTCATCTAAGGACTAGGTAGTGGTGGTTGCCTCTGGGGAAGGACTATGGCCTGATACCGTTGCCATTGGTCCCGACGAGGTAGCATCTGGCTGCTGGGATAACTTTGCAAGCCAAGCGGCACAAATAAGACAGGGCTGATCTTCGTACAGCAGTTTTGGAAGCTGATGGAGTGGAGTCAGGTAACATCTGGGTAGCAGCAGTGACCGTGTCCTGGTACGTCATGTGAGGCAAGGAAAATGTGTCGGATGGGTGTGTGATTTGGCGTTTTCTGAGGTATCACCACCCGAGTGTTGCTCAGTTCGTATCTGAGCTGGCAGGTCGTTCTATCGTGGAACATCCTCTTATTCTTCATTCCTTCCTTGTTCCAATTCGTCTATCGTCTGGGCGCTCTTCTCGTTTTCTTAATTATTGCTCCCTTTAGTCCTATAAAGCGAAACGAGGTTTTTTTGATGACCTTTTTTTAAAAATTACAGATTCACGTGATATCTTCAATTAGTCAATACCTATACATTTTTCTCCGTGAATGTTCCTCAGACAGTCCAATGAACGGAAATAGCAACCAAAATATGCCAAAAATCGTTTTCAAAATTTCCACAGTAAATACAAGACTTGATTTGATCAACCGAACGAAACGTCTGGTGGAAACCTATACTCACATTTCATTCCCCCCCCCCCCCATTATTTCTGTATCTACCCATTGAACGGAGATATGTGCCACAGTAGCTCGGAAAACGAGATTTGTCGAACATTAAATAATCGTTTTTCCGATTTTCTCAAATACTGTTCTAACGATGTCGATCAATGTGCGGAACACTCCCAACCATCGAGTACCTACATTTTGTTCCCCATAAATGTTTTCATAAAAATGCGTAGAACGAACATACATCGTTCGTATGTATAGCAGACCGTCGAATGCGGAAAGTTGTGTGGTTCTACGCGTCATATGGTTGAAAACGCATACGAACATTAAGCAGGATTTACTATGGAAAAACTTCCCTAAAACGTTGTGCTGTTCTCGTCATTCAACCAAAGATGACAATTGCACGTTGTTGTTATGTTATTTGGAGCTGCCCACACAAAAAATGTAATCAAAATCGTTGGGGCCGTTGTTGAAAAAAAAGAAGAATTGATCACATTTGTGCCGGTTTGCTTCAGCCGCTGTATCAATTGCGACGGCAGACAAGCTTTTCTTGTGGTTTTTGTGTTTTTACTGAATAACCATACGTTAAATTAAATTCGCTTAACATTTCTGAAGCCACTCCAATTGTTCAGTTTTCAAGGAAGTTAATAAAATTCCGTAAACCCATTCGAACAAACTGGCATTTCCTTGATAATTCAGAAATTCCGCCAATCAAGTTTCATTTAGACGGTTCTTCAGTATTAAAGGATCTAACCTAAAAATTATTGGAAAAATCCTGCAAATTATTACATAATGGTTTATTATTCTCATGAACAGCTTGACCTAGTATTAGTGCTCCCCCATCCCATTCGATTCAGCATCGAATACTAGTAAACCATACGAAACATGTCCTGGCTACAATGGAACTACGGAAACAAAACGTCTGATGATTTTGCCCCATCGTCGGGGAAATTGGAACGGGGGCGCTCGAAGTGAACCCGTTCCGAGGCGAAAGGGGAGTTGAGTGGCAGCGTCGTTGGGAGGCGAGCGAGCGCGGTTGCTTTTTTAATGAGACGGGCGGGGAGGGAGGGAGTTCAAACTACGAACCGTTGACTTCCCGCGTTGTACTGCATTTCGTTAATTTTTTAAACCGTTTTTTGCCCATTACAACCACGGGCTTCGTCCGATCGGATTGCCGAGATGGCGGGCTCAACTAGATACCAAATCGGATTTTTGGGCGAAAGAACGAATTTTTTAGACCACGTTAAAGGCACAAAACGGCCCGGATGGCGGACGGTGGACAGGGGACGGCGGACGGACATTGCAAATTTGGAATCTACAAGTCTTGAAACGTAAAGTATCAAATTTTGAGGGGGGGTTGTAAAAAATTTTTCGTGACCGAAAACATAGGGTTATTATTCAGAATGAATAATAAACCAAAAGGAAGCAGCTTCAAAAAGAAAAATATTTATGATTTCTGTAATCACTCCAGTTTCTCTTGTTTGTTAAGTTGCGTTGTGCGCTTCAAACCCTACTGCAGGTCCTGCCTGGTCAGAAATTGGAAACTATCATGAGGGAACGTCATCATCGGCCTAAGGACGGCCCTGTAGTGGTCCTCCCCCACTTTAATAAGCATTTCACAGCTCGAAGGCATTACAATGTTTCAGCGTGTTTATGCCCTTTAAAAATTAACAAAACGCATAAACTATTACTTTAGCCGCTCTTCGTGATGTAAATTAGACCCTTTTCCTGCAATAAGTCAAACCTGTGTGTTACTTTTTACTTTCTTTGGCTCTACAAAGTAGAAAGGAAAGTTATGTAATCGGCTGAAAAAAAATTTTGAGTTTTCTTCAGATCTTTACGTTTCAAACCCCCCTCAATCAGCTCAAACTTCATATCTCGCCCGCAGGTCACTATGGGACGCCAAAATAAGGGTATGAACAAAATCCACCGAAATTTAACGATAGTTATCATAGTGATCAAAACACCAAATATTTTTTTTCTCAAAAACGGCTCTAACGATTTTGATTAAATTTTTTATATTGGTAGCTCTCAATATGGCAACTATACCATAAAATTCCCATTTGAAGGAAAATGACGAGAGCAGCACAATAAATTACCAAAACTTTCGAGGAAATCGGTTTTATCGCGGTCTTTAGAGAAAACAAACGTACCAATTCAGCTGAAACATAATGTCTAGCCTACGAGTTACCATGGGACGCCAAAATAAGGGTATGGACAAAATCTACCGAAAGTTAACTATAGTTATCACAGTGATCAAAACACCAATTCTTTTTTCTCAAAAACGGCTCTAACGATTTTGATTAAATTTTTTATATAGATAGCTCTCAATAAGGCAATTATACCATAGAATTCCCATCCGTGGGAAAATGACGAGAGGAGCACAATAAATTATGAAAATTTTCGACGAAAATCGTTTTTAGCGCAGGTTTTTCCTTATAAACTCCGCTGGAATTTTTTTACAATGATAAAAAAAATTAGTATTGTAGTCCAATCCAATACCTATAGGGTGAGTCTTTAAAAACGCTCATAAGATACATGGGGCTCACTCCAGAAATTCCTGAATTTCAACTACTGCCGTTTCGCTTACTTCCAGTTCTAAACGTTTTTACCCAATAACTCTGCAAAAGTAATTACTATCGTTCTTAAAAAAATTTGTGTTTACAGCCTTATTAATGATCTGTGTACCAATTGCTCAACAAAGGTCCTGCAATGAGTACGAGCAGCACAATAAATTCCGAAACTGTAAGCGCTACCGCTTCCTGCTGCCGTAAAGCGTTGTTTGACCAAGTTCAAATTAACTGAGTGATAAATGAATTGATTAAATAGAATTAGCCATGTACAAAGTGAATTGGTGTAGAGCTAAGGAAAGTTGTGTGTTGCAACGCACCAGATATTTATCTTGGAAGCCTATAGGGACAGTCGGAGAGGGGGAAGTTACGCGGGGGCAAGGGACACTAGACAAAACGTTGAGATAAACACGAATGAACAACTTCTAGGTATTTCAAACTCGCTTTGACGTTGCGCTCAAAACGAGAGGCTGAGGTAGTCAGGAACAAATGACGCTACAAACACTTTTGATTCATCTCAGTCAAATTACCTAATTCCAATGTCACGAAGGGGGTGATATTGACGAGGGTCTAAAAGGGTGGAAGATTAAGGGTTGCTGGTGAGGGAGAGGACTTGAAGGGCGACTGATATAAAAGCTCCTCGCTCGCATAAATGCCCCCTCACATCGAACTAGGCCTCCGCCACGCAATTTTCTTCTCTCGCTCAGCCAAAATGCCCTCGCACGTTTTTTGGGAATTAGGTAACGATTTTTTTTGTCGAATTAATTACGATTTAAATCTCGTTTCAGCCGCGACTGATCAGACTTCAAGAATCAGTGGCTCTCAGATTCCTCCGAGGTAGGTCTGTACTCCCGAGGGTTGGTTGTGTTTGTGACTGATTACAGACGTTATCGGGATAACCTGTGGTGAGTAAGGGGCAGGCCAGACCAACATACAAATAGTCAGATCAACATTTACAGCAATTGAAGCCAATTCATTTCAAATTCCTCGCTCTTTGATAAAAGTAACTATTTTAAAAATTCTGTTTCGAAGTAGCTGACTGTCAGGTTGATAATGCGAGACAATATATTCGCAATGGCAAGTGCTGATTAGGTAGTGGTAAGTTCTTAATGATTCTCTGCATCATCACTTCAAAATAGCCTTCACAAGCATTATATCACAATTATATTTTTATTGCCTGTGCATTGCACACGCAGCTTCTTCAGAGCACGTAAACATCATTTCCAAAACCCTTTAAGTCGCTTCTACATTGCCTCTTAGGAATGAGTTAGAGTAAACTAAACGGTAAGCCATTTCAGAAATGAACGGTTTCGTGAAACTGGCGGTTGCCTTCAGTTTTTTTTTTTTTTTTGTTTTCGACTGAAACGGTTACACAGTACAGAAAGTTTTGCACTCCACAACGTCTGCATCAACGTCTCTTATATGTCTCCTACATCATCTTGACGTATTGTAAATGAATCTCTGAAAGTTCACCGCATGCAATAACGTTTAGAATGCATCACATTTCCTTAATTTCGTTATATTACGTTTAGCTTAGATTGTTTGTGATTATGTTTTATGCTTACATCCCACTTCATTTATTTCTATAGATTTCATTACATTCATATTTCTTCGTTAGGTTTCTACGTCATTTTATTACATTTCCCAAGTTTTCCCCTAGAAAAGTTAACCACATAACACCACCTCTGTACAGTAAATCGTCACTAATAATATTTCTCCAATACTAAATCAGCCCTGAAGATTACCTACATTACATTTGCAGTGTCTAGACCACCTGAACCCTCACATCAGTTAAACATCACCTCTACCTCAATATTTTACTCACGTTACCACAACAGTTTACCAACTGAACAGATACTATGCACCAGCTCTACGTTGCGTCGTATGTTCGTTCTGCATCCCTGTTACATAACGCAAATGATCCCCTTACAGCACCAGTCCTCTCCATTTTTACTTCCCGCTACCCGAAGGGAAGGAAAGTATAGTAATCGGCCCAAAAAAAAATTTGGGCTTCCTCCAAATCTTTACGTTTCAGACCCTACTGAGTCTAAAAAACCTAATTTCGGCGCGTGGTCCGTGTGTGTGTCTGTAGTTCGATTTGCGGGAGAACGGCTGATCCGATTGAGCTGGTTCTTTATTTGTTTTGTTCGTTTTTTTGTAGACACCAAAATAAGGTTATGGACGATTTTGGTCGATGGGAAGGGGGGTGGGGGACGAAAATGTACCAAAAACTCGGGTTTTTCGCATTTTTCTCGAAAACGGCTCTAACGGTTTTGATTAAACTTTCAAATTATCTGCTCCTAATCAATACCTAACTTTTCTTCTCCATACATATCTCCATTAAAATACGGTGAACGGAGATATAGGCCCATGCACCAAAAATAGGTTTCTTACGCTTTTCGGCAAAACGGCTTCAGCGATTTTCACCAAATTCACAGGATGTTTTAAATAGTTAATACCTACATATTTTTCTCAATAAATGTTCCTGTGACGGTCCATTGAACAGAGATAAAAATCAAAATGTGTCGAAAATAACGTTTTTTCGAACATTTCCGTAAATTCCAGGGTAACTTCCTCAACAGATGTGATAAATCCTAATGGAGTGTCTTTTAGTCACCCATACCAACAGTTCTCTATAATTATTTCTGTATATATATGTTGAACGGAGATATAAGCCAAGTTAACTCAGAAAAGGAGATTTGTCGAACGTTAATTTATCGGTATTCCAATTTTCTCAAAAACGGCTCTAACGATTTCGATCAAACATTCGGAGTACTCTCAGCTAACTAGTCCCTACATTTTGTTCTCTATAAATGTTCCTGTAAAAATGCGTTGAACGAAGATATAGCGCCCGCCTATGTAGCTGGTGTTCGAACTTACGGGGGTGGCGGAAAGTTGTGTGTTGCTACGCACCAGATATTTATATTTTGTCATAACATTTTCGTTTATGTTTCTAAGAACGAATGATGTTTCAATCCTTTTTGTTTTGTTTTTTGTCAGAGGTAATGTAAGAGAGTTGCTCCCTCGTTAATAAATGAAAAAGTCAATCAATCAGTCGCCCTTACATATCATTTCAGTTACGTCAAAAACCGTTTATTTACGACGTGATTTTTCATTATACAGAATTTCCTAATCACATCACATTTCTACTACTATGTTCACATCGCATCTTTCCCTGCGCTACCTCGAACCCTTACGTTTCCTCTAGAGTGCCTTTGCATCACCTGCGTAGGTTCTCTAAACCGCCTGCACATCATTCTACGTCAGTTTACATTAAATATACATAACCCATCTTACATTCAGTTTTCTAACGTGTCGCTTTATAATTTTACTTTCTATCATCACTTCTTGCTTTCCTTGCTAATGATATTACAACCAGCTCGGACGAGCACAGCGGTCAAGTGCTGGCTGTTTGTGTGGGTGAGTGCGAGCATATCGATGGACTGGTCAAGGAAGGCGACTGCTGCCTTGGTTCCTGTTCTTACTCCAGCCACCACTCGTGCTGGCGATCCATGACCAAGGATTTTCGAACTTACGCACGGTTTTTGTATGGCGGGAACGCTGCAGCGTTTTTTGAGTGCGCTTTGCAGCATGGGTTGAGCTAGACCACTGGTCAAGCCAAGTTCATTGCTTCTGAAATCAATTGCTGCTCCACTGTAGTTTCTTCAACAGTGAGCGACAGTTGTTGGAAGGTCCGACGAACTTAGCAGGATTCACTGCTACAAAGCAAGTCTATAACGGTTTCATCGAGTTCGTGAAGAATGATCTGTCCTTTTTAAACTTGCCGCCCAAGTAAATAGTTGTATCTATTAAAATTATGTTCTACTAATATAAAATACGTAAGGCAGAACGTAGGTACGTATTTATTGAGGGAATTTCAAACAACATTAATAAAAACATTGACATGACATTAAGAGTAACGTCAACACGAGGAGCAGAGTAACGCTAGATATATCTTACATCATTGCATGGAAGTAACGAGTGACGTAACAAGAAAAGTGTTTCATTCCAAAACTCCCTCTTCTCGTTATACCGTTAAAGTCCTATACCATTCTTGAACTTGTCGAATTTGGGTCCAGCAAAGGGCTTTGTAAATATGTCTGCTTCCAATCTTCTCTTCAATGTCTCCATTCTGTACTTTTTCAGGAATGAAATGTTCCTTTATGCTTATATGCTTTGAACGTGAACTGATGATTGGATTTTTGGTAAGTTAAGTTCTTGAGCGGCAGTATTATCATTGAAGATTTGGAGAGTCTTGTGCGGAATACCAATGTCGGAGATTAGTTGGCGTAGGTGCACACCTTCCTTGGCTGCTTCAGTTAGAGACATGTATCCGCTTCTCGTATGTGCACGGCGAATTTTCCACCGTTGCAACTAGTCAGAGGTGTTTTTTGTACAATTCATACGGCAATTAGTGCAGCGTTCACCAAAACGCCACTGATCGTGATCCAACTGATCAGGGCTAGATAAGTAGATCAAGGCTAGTCATTTTCGCGCCCACCACGCTAGCCGAGATCACTGTGGTGTGCGGTTAGCATAGACGTGATTACGCTGCGATTAAGCCATATCGAGAAGGCAGTGGACTAATGAGGTTACGGTAAAGTAAGGAAATTGGGCATCTGTTTGACATCCCGTCCCATAAACAAGTGTCATGTAATTGTAAACGGCCGCGAAACCGTGTATCCCGTAGATGCCCAATGCTCAATAATCCGGATTTGACCAAATTATTGTTTCTAATTATTTTCATACACCAAAGTGGCCGCATTAACCTCTGCCGAAGCTGAAACTGGTGAGGAGCTTAAAGTGAAAATACGCCTACTCAATTGCAAGAGCTGCAGGAAAAAGACAAATTAATCCGGGAAAGTGACACGGCTTTGTGCGAGTAGGAAAAATCCGAAGCGGTACAAGAAAATGAGAACTGAGCAAGAAATAATAAAAACCCAAATTATGAGGTTACAACTTTTGCAAGCAAGGAACTTTAACAAAGAAGGGAAGGAAGAATTGTCGTGTTTAATACACTAATGTTTGTGAAAAACGTGGTATTATTAAATATTTCCTGCTTATCTGCTGATGAATCCACCCAGGTAAGCCGTTTGGGTTTTCTAACACCGCAATATGACGACTGGTTTTTTTCAGAAACTGGTCAGCACACATTTTACGCAAACAACAACTTGTTTTCGACGATCGTAATAATTTTGTTCGCAACAGAATTTAAATTCATACTTCTAGAAGTCGTCGGATCCTGCTCATAGCCATTTGAGGCGCCGGGTGAGATGACGATAACCCAACATATTAGATTATCATGGTAGTGGAATAGTAACTGAAACAACTGCGCACTAGTAAACAGTATCTTTGTTTATTATCATTATTCCAAAATATACGTTAATTATTCACAATAATAGAAGCAAATACTCGGCAGTGGAAGGTAATGGGGGACAAATATCAGAACATGATAAAGAAAGATAAGAGCTAACCGTGCCAAACCGCACAATTTTTTGGGATTAGCGCTTGATCAGGGCTAGAGCTTAACCCAGTCTGGTGAATACCGTTTTCGTGGCGGGAGCGGGTTAGGTGCTGTTAGTCGACTCTAAACGAGATCAACGCAGTTGGTGAATACGGCCCTGGGTTAAGCTCTAGCCCTGATCAAGCGCTAACCCCAAAAAATTGTGCGGTTTGGCACGGTCAGCTCTTATCTTTCTTTATCATGTTCTGATATTTGTCCGCCATTACCTTCCACTGCCAAGTATTCGCTTCTATTATTGTGAATAATTTACGTATATTTTCGAATTATGATAATAAACAAAGACACTGTTCACTAGTGCGCAGTTATTTCAGTTACTATTCCACTACGATGATAATCTAATATGTTGGGTTATCGTCATCTCAGTCGGCGCCTCGGATGGCTATGAGCACGGTCCGACGACTTCTAGAAGTATGAATTTAAATTCTGTTGCGAACAAAAGTATGACGATCGTCGAAAACAAGTTGTTGTTTGCGTAAAATGTGTGCTGAGCAGTTTCTGAAAAAACCAGTCGTCATATTGCCGTGTTAGAAAACCCAAACGGCTTACCTGGGTGGATTCATCAGCAGATAAGCAGGAAATATTTAATAATACCACGTTTTTCACAAACATTAGTGTATTAAACAACTTTTATTAAATACGACAACTCTCCCTTCCTTGTTAAAGTTCCTTGCTTGCAAAAGTTGTAACCTCATAATTTGGGTTTTTATTATTTCTTGCTCAGTTCTCATTTTCTTGTACCGCTTCGGATTTTTCCTACTCGCACAAAGCCGTGTCACTTTCCCGGATTAATTTGTCTTTTTCCTGCAGCTCTTGCAATTGAGTAGGCGTATTTTCACTTTAAGCTCCTCACCAGTTTCAGCTTCGGCAGAGGTTAATGCGGCCACTTAGGTGTATGAAAATAATTAGAAACAATAATTTGGTCAAATCCGGATTATTGAGCATTGGGCATCTACAGGATACACGGTTTCGCGGCCGTTTACAATTACATGACACTTGTTTATGGGACGGGATGTCAAACAGATGCCCAATTTCCTTACTTTACCGTAACCTCATTAGTCCACTGCCTTCTCGATATGGCTTAATCGCAGCGTAATCACGTCTATGCTAACCGCACACCACAGTGATCTCGGCTAGCGTGGTGGGCGCGAAAATGACTAGCCTTGATCTACTTATCTAGCCCTGATCAGTTGGATCACGATCAGTGGCGTTTTGGTGAACGCTGCACTAATTGCCGTATGAATTGTACAAAAAACACCTCTGACTAGTTGCAACGGTGGAAAATTCGCCGTGCACATACGAGAGTGTGATATGGAAGTTAGTTGTGACGTAGCTGATATTTTATATATGCAGCCACGTAAAAAAATGTATTCCGGTACCGGGAATCGAACCCGAGCCTCCTGGGTGAGAGCCAGGTATCCTAGCCACTAGACCATACCGGAGTTGTGGGAGCACGCAGACAAGCTTATATTTCAATTAACTTCCATATGGATAATTAAAACGAAGTACGCCACGGGATACCAAAACGCTGATAGAAGATTACAAATTAGTTTTCATGGTAGTTGTCAACAATTTTAACGAATAGCCGACGCGTTGAAAGCCTCTTTCTTCTGTAGGACATCGAACATGATGCTTCATACAACATCGCGTATATTGAATTATACGCATCGTTCATGTTGACATTGATTCGCGGTATAGCTGTGAGTTGAATTTACATCGTGAGTCAGGTACATCGCTTGGAAATTAATATTCGTTGAGCACAAGAGAGAAGAGTTGAGTTGGGACGGGTGAAAAGAAACTCGTAAATGATGAGTGAGTCGAAATGGATTGTATTAGTACTAGAGTAGGGTTAACGTAATGTGAGCACAAGTAGAAAGTAGAAATTAGGAAACGTTGGGTAGCTGAATTTTGAAGGGTACCATAGTCAGCAGCGCACTAGTGATGCAAATATCTGGTGCGTTGCAACACACAACTTTCCTTAGCTCTACGTCAATTCACTTTGTACATGGCTAATTCTATTTAATCAATTCATTTATCACTCAGTTCCTTTGAACATGGTCAACAACACTTCACAGCAGCAGGAAACGGTAGCGCCTACAGTTCTGGAATTTATTGTGCTGCTCGTACACATTCCAGGACCATTAGTGAGCAATTGGTACACAGATAATTAATGAGGCTGTAAACACGAATTTTTTGAAGAAGGATAGTAATCACTTTGGCCGAGTTATTGGGTAAAAACTTTTAGAACTGGTAGTAAGCGAAACAACAGTAGTTGAAACTGAGGAATTTCTGGAGTGAGCCCCATGTATCTCATGAGCGTTTTTACACACTCACCCTATAGGGCTACAACACGACTTTTTTTAACATTCTAGTAACATTCCAGCGGAGGTTAAAAGGAAAAAACCGCGGCAAAAACGCTTTTCGTCGAAAATTTTGATAATTTATTGTGTTGCTCTCGTCATTTACCCACAGATGAGAATTTTATAGTATCATTGACTTATATAAAAAATTTAATCAAAATCGTTAGAGCCGTTTTTGAGAAAAAATGTGGTGTTTTGATCACTATGATAACTATAGTTAACTTTCGATGGATTTGGCCCACACCCTTACTTTGGCGTCCCATGGTAACCTATAGCCTACACATCAAGTTTCAGCTGATTTGGTACGGTTGTTTTCTCTAAAAACCGCCCTAGAATCGATTTCGTCGAAAGTTTTGGTAATTTATTGTGCTGCTCTCGTCATTTTTCCACTAATGGGAATTTTATGCTATAATTGCCATTCAATATAACATGGTCAATATAAAAAATTTAATCAAAATAGAAACCCGTTTTTGAGAAAAAAAAATATTTGGTGTTTTGATCACTATGATAACTGTAGTTAAATTTCGGTGGATTTTGTTCATACCCTTATTTTGGCGTTCCATGGTTACCTACCGCCGAGATATGAAGTTTGAGCTGATTTGGTACGGTGGTTTTCTCTAAAAATCGTTCACAGACACACACACACACACACACACAGACCATTTTCCCAAATAGTGTTTTTCGGACTCAGGAGGGTCTGAAACGTAAAGATCTGAAGAAAACTCAAATAAATTTTTTCAGCCGATTACATAATTTTCCTTTCTGCTTCGTAGAGCAAGGAAAGTAAAAAACATTGAATGTTGCCTGTTGGTTGGGACTGCGCAGCTCATAAACTCTCGACGTCCAAACTCACTTCAGTAACCGATTGTACTGAAGTAGCGTGTTCTAAAGTCGGCAGGGATTTCAATTACGCCTTTTCGCTGAGCCATCATACTAAACAGATGCCTAGCTGGATGGTAGATGGGTTACTGGGTTACCGATAAGCACTAACTTGTAGAATCTATTGTTATAAGATGCACTTTCTCAACAGTATTTACTGCAAACGCAGTAAATGGACCACAGACACACATTTTTCGATTTTGACCACTTGACGTGAAGAGTCAACAGTTGTACTGCGGTCCATGCTCCAACGGCTTACTCCATACGAAGGTGTACCCTTAGTTGCAAATGTAGAAGAATGTACATAGGAAATGAGATTTAACAGGCAACCCTCAACATCTAGCTCGGTATATATGGACACAAGCAGGGTGCATGAAACTGGTAGATATGTGAGTTTTTGTTATTGATTCACTCTTTGAACTTTGTAACTGTCTTCTAAATGTTATTCCAATGTCACAGTGCTCATGGGAGCTGTTACTCTAGTGAGCGGCGAAGAAGGGAAACAGCGACGTGATGAATGTGAAGTGAGTATTCAAAATGTCTTTATTTGACTAGTTAGAAATTACTTCACTGTTTTGAAAATGTGTTTAAATCATTACAGGTTACACCAGTGATACACGTTCTGCAGTACCCAGGTTGCGTTCCAAAGCCAATCCCTTCGTTTGCCTGCCAAGGACGTTGCAGCAGTTACATACAGGTACAGAGCTATGTCTATAGCAGCCGGTTTTATTTGGGCACATTCAGAATGTAGCAAGAACTTAACTAGTCAAGAACAGGTGATGCCTACCCTGAATTGTCCAGGTTGTACACAACAATCTAACAATCTAGTGAGAAACCAGTAGTTTCCAGGCAACTAATCTGTTACTATCTCAATTGTGAATGAAAAGGCTTCTTAAGAACCCAAGCCATTCTAAAAAACTATGTGCCTGTACGTGATCCCCTAATTAGTGAGGGGCTGCCTAGCGGGTGCAGGAGTTTATGGGACTGGGTTACCACTGTGCTACAGTTTTCCAAGCAGAGCTCTTTGCTGTACCTCCTGCGTGGGGGCTGAAGCAGAAAAGAATATATGTTATGTCTAACAGTCAGGCTGCACTTAAGTTCCTATACCATCACGTCAGGGCTGGTTTAGGAATGCCTGACTGGGCTGAAGACTTGGCAAAGGGAAACACAGCAACACTGTGTTGGGTGCCAAGTCATACAAGAATAGAAGGGATCAAGGAGGCTGACAAACTGGCGAAGAATATGCTCTTCTTCTGGTGGGACCTGAGCCCTTGGTGAGGACCACCAAGAGCCACTTGATCAAGGAAGTTGGTAAATGGGAGAAGAAGTGCAGAGTTGCGTATTGGCGGGATGTGCCTAGCCAACTGCAGTCAAGGTTGTTTATCAGACTCCAGAGACTGAATGTTGGGGACGCTGTATCAGAGAACAACAGCTCCATAGGACGTGAAGGGGCTCATGTTCGCTCACACAAAAGGCCCAGTTGTGGCCACATTAAGGGTTTTCCCAGTGGCATCAGGGGGAAAAAAACGTGATCCCCCAGATTGAATAATTTGGTTCTCCAATAAACCAAGTACTACAAACTGCGCCTGACGAATTGAAAGCTAATGTTTGGTCAGTGCCTACTACAGTAATGACTGCTCTGGCCAGCAACTGAGATTCAAGGCAGATAGGACCTTTGAAGGAATATCTCCTTTGGACAGATAGCATAGTGACCCACATAATAGGGAATATGAGAAAATAATGATTACTCCAAGTTTTCCTTCCTGACAAAACAGAACAAAGTATTTCTTGAGTAGATAGCAGAGGTCAGAGTAATTTGAGTGCTACTGCACGAGCATCACATCCAATCCAATCCAAGTTCATGAAGAGCAAGTCAATGTAGGTGGGAGGTTTCAGCCAACACCTCCAGCCCTTCAAAGGAGCCCTGGCGAGATTTGTCACATTGCACGCACTTGTGTGTTACTGTAACGCGAGCTTCATGCACAAGCTCAACTATCTAGACATGATTCCCAACTGCCTCATTGTCTGGGGTAGCAAACTCAAAGTCAATCAAAGGAGTAGTTGCCCAATCCCAGAATGCTGCCCTCCTGTAGATCATCCAGGCATACAAGATGGCACCCAGTGAAGCACTCCAAGGGATTACTGATCAGTTACCAGTTGACTTGGATGTTGAGTGCATGGTGGACAAGTGAAGAGTGAAAAGGGGGCTTCCCCCGTTATGGGCTGAACTCCATAATGACCTTTTCACTAAACGAAAACTTGCTATGCTAGATGAATGGGCCTTAGCTAAATAGCAAGTGATGTGTGGGAGTTCTCGTCAGAGGGAGCTGAAGCGAATGAGTATTTTCCCAACATCGTGATTGCATTAGGAGACGGCGGGTTGAACTAGACAAGCCACTTTCTTAGCTTCACTTCTTTTCTCCAAAAGCCTCTCCATCAAAGGATACACAAGAAACCAAATGCTTCTTCACTGTAGCTCCCGTAACAGTGAGCTACGGTTGTTGGAAGAGCAGCCAAACCTACCAGCTTTGAATGTTACTAAGTCCGCTTAAAATCGAGTCACCCTGACTTGCTAAATGACAACCTGCTGTACCTTTACAGGTCTTAGCGAGAGACTGGGCTCTTACATGATAGCGAAACCGCAACCTCCATGACATTCGACAGATATAACCCTATTATGAGGGTTCAGGAACAGTAATTTTGATGAGGAATTAGACCTGCTCCTGCAGTGACTTAAGTCTTTATGGGTTCAGAGGCATTTCAAAACACATTTTTGATGCTGAGAGCAAGCAAAAACATTAACAATCTGTAAGTTGGCTTATTGGCCAACTAATTATGATAGAAAACACGAAGAATAATTTATTGGCCAACGTACAACAAATGGGCGTCACAGACCCCCTGAGTTCCTAATGAAGGCAAATAAAATTGTAGGAAATACATGAAGAATGTTTTTTAAAAAGTAATACTTTTATGATAAAAAATGCATGCAAAATAAACGAAGTTGGAAAAATTGAAAGTAAACTTAGATATATATAAAAACTGTACCGAATAGTTAGTCAGGAGCAATTCTAAAGTGCCGTTCACTAAGAACACATAAGACAATAACAACTTTTTCGGGGAACGGAGTTCCAAATTCAGCGACCCTGAGAAGCTAGCTCAAAGTATCAGCCTGACAAGGGACTTTGAGGGCTTGTACAGGTCCTGACTGCAAAACCTGTTTTCTAGGTACTGCCTCACTGTTCAGCAATCTAAAAATAAATGTAAGGCTCCTTATTAAATAAAACATCGCTCATAGAGCAGGAGGGTGAATCCAGATGAACGAAAAATATGGGGTAGACTGACCTAGCGATTAAATTGAAAAAAAAGGGTCAATAATTGACGGGAGTTCTCATGTTTGCTCCAAAAGGATCTAAGGGTCTGTCGAAGAGGAAATGGGAAGAGGAGGTAAACCGTAGATAGGTTACTGAAACGCCCTCATGAAACCTGTAATTGTTTCAGTACATTCCCCAATTCCGTAATGTGTTGTTTGCTCAACCAATACTTGCACATTGCAAAATGCACTGGACTAATTATTCTTATAAATAGTGATCAGTTCTACTTTGTTCAACAGGTTTCGGGCTCCAAGATTTGGCAAATGGAGCGGTCTTGCATGTGCTGCCAAGAAAGTGGTGAGCGCGAGGCCAGCGTTTCTCTGTTCTGTCCAAAAGCCAAACCAGGCGAAAGAAAATTCCGAAAAGTAAGACAGTTATGAAATTCCCGTAATACAACGGTTATTAAAATGAAAATAGTTATCACAATGATCACACTCAACATTTGGTTAATTTTTTGTGTATGAACTGTTCCAAATAACAGAACACGCAGAGCGTTTCCTCAAATGGTGATTCTCGGGCTCTGGGATCTTGAAAACGTAATGGTTGAAGATAACTAAAAAAAGAAAGTTCAATCGATTACCAAACTTCTTGCTCTGTAGGGCTAAGGAAATTAATGAGTTATAATAATAATTTCTCCCAATACTGTAATAAATCACTCATCTGGAAATGGACTAATTGTAACACCAATGGGCTAAGTCTGAATTTAGTTCGTTAAATTGCTATGTTGTGGCAGGTGATGACCAAAGCGCCGTTGGAATGCATGTGCCGTCCCTGCACGAGTGTGGAAGAGTCGACTGTGATACCTCAGGAGATCGCCGGTTTTGTAGATCAAGTGAGTTTTACCTGCAATGTAAACTCTTCTGCTTGTTATATAGTTTCGGCGTGAAGAAGTTGACAGTGCGTAAGCAGAAACTAGTTAGGTTTTCAATCGTTCCGGGGTGGCTGGGGGGGGGGGGGCAATGTGACGGATACCCTACTTGAAAACTAATCAAGTGACATTGGTCTGTCACTAGGCATGACTTTCGTTTACTAGATGCCGATTAAAGGTCATTCTGGGACCATGTAACAAGATTCGTGGGAATAACGTGATTGCAATTACGATCACTGTGGTGTTATGAATGGAATTGAAGAAGGCTCTACGACTCAGCACTTTAACCGAATCTTAAATATCTGGTGCGTTGCAACACACAACTTTCCTTAGCTCTACTACAATTCACTTTGTACATGGCTAATTCTATTTAATCAATTCATTTATCACTCAGTTAATTTGAGCATTTCGCTTACAGTTCCAGATTTTATTGTGCTGCTCGTACTCATTTCAGGACCACTATTGAGCAATTGTTACACAGATAATTAATGGGGCTGTAAACAAGAATTTTTTGAAGAAGGATAGTAATTACTTTTGCAGAGTTATTGGGTAAAAACTTTTATAACTGGTAGTAAGCGAAACGGCAGTAGTTGAAATTCAGGAATTTCTGGAGTGAGCCCCATGTATCTCATGAGCGTTTTTAAACACTCACCCTGTTAGACCGGGCACAAATAACGAACGAGTTAACTCGGTTTGTATACACGGTCTATTATGATTGGGTTGATACAAGAATATAGATGCAAGATTAATAGTTGGCGTACAGACGCAAGAATAATGTTCGAACAGACGCGCGCGTCACAGCAGCACACGAAAACACTTGGGCCAACATGACAACACTTAAATTGCCCAAGTAGGGCCACCAACACAACACCAAACTGGATGGAAATTTTCCCTTCGAGAACAACCCTTCACTGTCAAGGTAAAACTAGAGGGCTAGGGTGAACCTGAATGATTTAATTGAACTGAACTTGAAGAATACAGATTAAGAAAAAGGAAAGGGCTAGGATGGAGCAGGAGTGATTTAGGGAAGATGGCGTCACAAAGAAAGTAACAGCATGGAGTTTGAAGAGTAATCTTCTGATCCCGCAAGTTAACCTTCAGGAGGCGCTTGGCTGACTTCACTGCTGCCCCCCAAAGACCACCGAAGTGAGGACCTCGAGGTGGTATGAATTTCCACTCCACCCTGCGGTCAGCCAGATTATTTACAAACAAATTGGTTCCAGAATTTAGACTCGATTGCGCTTGTATTTCTCTGAGTAAATTAGACGCCCCCAGAAAATTCCGACCATTGTCGGACCAGATGGTGCTAGGAATGCCCCGCCTCCCCATAAATCGCTCGAGGCACTGCATGAAGCCGTCTGTGCTGAGGTCGATGACCTTTTCAAGGTGCACAGCCTTTGTGGCAAAACACACGAACACTGCCATATATATCTCAATGGCTCGGGCACCCCGTAAGCCAGCCACATTTACAGAAAAGGGGCCAGCAAAGTCTACACCAACCTGCTCGAATACAAATGAGCGCTCGACTCTAGCAGATGGGAGCTGACCCATTACAGGCTGGAATGGACGAGGCTTGACTGAAAAACAACGTTTGCACCTAGCCAGGAGCTTGGTTACAACGTTGCGACCATCTACGATCCAGAATCTGCTGCGCAAATGAGCTAGCGTAGCTCGAGGGCCTACATGGAGGCATGTCTCGTGCGCATGTCGCACTAAGAGGGGAGCAAGGACGTCATTGTGTGGAATGAGAGCTGGGTGCTGAGATGCAAAAGGCAATGAGCTATTAGATAATCTACCGCCAACCCGAATTATGTTATGTGAATCCCTGAATATTCCTAATTGTTTCATGTACTTTGTAGGTCGCCCCTTGGGATTCAAGGCCGCGTGAATATCAGATAGGCCTCGTTGTTGGGATTGTCGCACAAGCGTGAGCTCAGCATCTCGAAGCTCGGCTGTTGATAAGGGGCCAACGTGAGAGCGAGAATTGAGGCAGTTGACTTTGAAGCGAAGAATCCATGCTACAATTCGCCGCATGTGGCTATAAGAACTATAGCGTTCTTCTATGAGTGAAACAGCGCTGGAGGCTACAAGGGCATGAACTTGTTTGGCTCGAATTTCTAGCTTTACTGACTCTTGAGTTAAATCGGGGCGGACACGAGTGATGGGCCAATTGCCGCGATCTTGAATCAACCACTCAGGTCCTTGCCACCAAAGCCGGCTGTGCACGAGCTTATCTGGAAATGCTCCTCTAGAGGCAATGTCTGCAGGATTATCTGATGAGCGAACATGATACCAGAGTGATTGAGGGATGTTACTCAATGTTTTAGCGACCCTGTTACCCACAAATACCTTCCAAAGTGGAGCTGGATTAGCTGTTAGCCAGGACAGTACTATTGTGCTATCTGAGCAAGCCACAATACAATTGTCTTGAATGTGTGGGAATAGGGGCCTGACTTTGTTCATAATTTTACCCAGCAGCTCTGCAGCAAGAAGCTCGAGTCTAGGAATTGTTTCTGACTTGATTGGAGCTACTTTTGCCCTCGCCATAATTAGACTGACAGTAGTTTGCGAGCAGGGTATTGCCTGCATCCACCGTTTCAAGTTTGCGAGCAAGAGTATGACACATGGTAAATGACCGCTGCATAAGCACGTTCAGAGGCATCCGCAAACCCAATGAGCCACTGGTGCTTGCTGTTAGAGTCTACCCAACGAGGAATGCGCAAAGAAACGAGACTAGGCATGGAATGAGCTAGTTTGGACCAGTAATGGGCAAGTGAAGTAGGAATAGGGTCGTTCCAATTAACTTTTGAATGACAGACTTCACGTTGAATGAATCGAGCTTGAACTGAGATTGGCATGACCCAACCGGCTGGATCGTAAATTCGACCAATTTGGCTAGCGAGGTCCCTCTTTGTGTATACGTTTGGAGTAGTTGGGACTTTGAAAAAGAATGAGTCCGAGATAGGGTTCCACGCTATGCCCAGCATCTTAAGGGCTTTGTCCTCTTCTGAACTGATATTAACAGAGTCTGAGAGTGGTAAGCGGTGCTCGGTTGGAATATTTTGAAGCAAGAGTGGATCATTGGATGCCCATTTTCTGAGCTCCAATTGAGCAGAAGCAAGTAAAGAAATGAGCTGATCACGGCACTTAATAGCCTCCCCCACAGTTTCTCCCCCACCGTGGACATCATCCACATATGTACCCTGACGTAAGATTTGAGAACCAAGTGGAAAATCTTGCTCCCGCTGGTCAGCTAGATGCTGAAGAACTCGATTGGCTAGGAAAGGGGCAGAGGCTGTGCCATAGGTTACAGTACAAAGGGCGTAGTCTTGGATGGGCTCAGAAGGGGACTCACGCCAGACCAATCGAAGCATGTCCTGATCCTCAGGTGGGTGGTTTATTTGCCGGAACATCTGACGGATGTCAGCAATGAATACAAGCTTGAATGATCTAAATTTAGTGATCATGTCACTGATGTCAGATTGAAGCTTGGGTCCTACAAGCAGGATTTCATTGAGTGACCTCCCATTGGAGGTACGCTGTGATGCATTGAATACAACCCGAATTTTGTCAGGGGGATCATCTGAGCGGTGAACAGCATGATGAGGTACATAATAATGAGGAGTATCAATGGTAGGTTTGGGTACAGGGCGCATATGACCAAGCGCGAGATACTCGTGCATAAATGCAGAATAAGATTGAGCTAGACTTGGATTTTTGGCAAGCTTGGATTCTAGACGATATAAATGCCTAAGGGCAATGTGGCGTGATTCACCCAAGGAATTTCGATCTTCAGCAAATGGGAGTGGGACCACATAGCGGCCAGTAGAGTCCTGCCTGACTTGTTCCAGGAACAGGTTTTCAGCCCGAAGTTCAAGAGGGGTCCAAGGTTGAGACTCCTCAAAGGACTCTATCTCATACAGGCGACGTAGGAGCCTTTCAATGGACTCTGTGCTTAAGTTGCTCGATTCTGACGATAAGGCTTGACTGGGGATGGCTTGAATGGAAGCATTGAACATGACTCTCATTGGAGTAACAGGGTCCCCTCTGAATGTGCAAGAGTTTGATGCTAGACTAAACAGCTTGACTTGAGTTGCCTGCTCCTGAATGGGGGGAACTACGTAATATAGATTGCGTAGTGCAGTGCGCCTGGCGGGTCTCTTAGTGTAAAACTGGGGGCGAGTGCGACCTTCACGGCAGTTCAGAGGCACAGCCTGAATAGAGGTAGGCTTAGAAAGAACACATGAATTAGAATTAAGTTGAATTACATGATTGGGAGGGCATGCCACATCAAAATCACACTTTTGAACCACAGGGCTGAATCGCACAGATTTACTGGACTGATGCTTCAGCTTTCCTAAAACTAGCCAACCCAGTTCGGAGTTGAGAAGCCAAGGTGAAGTGCCAATGGGCTGAACACAGTCTGTACGAACAAGATGCATGAACAATTCTACACCTATAAGCATGTCCACAGGACGTCGTATGTGGAACAGGGGGTCAGCGAGAGAATTCCCTAGAGCCAGAATATGTTTCCACTTGGAGGGATCTAAATCCTTGTGAGGCAGGGGCCCTACAACCTGATCTAACATTAAAGCAGTGAATGGAACAGTGGAGCCAGATTTAGTATGCAGGTGCCCTCTAGCAGAACCGATCACCTTTTGAACCGTTTCCCCTACAACACCTAATTTTGATGGAGCTAGGATTTTGACCAAATTTGCCCTGCGAGCCAGATCAAAGGATATTGCGTTCACCTGTGCGCCACTGTCAATGAGAATTCTGGCTTGCACGAGGGGAGACCTAGTTCTAGCCTCAGGGGGAGAACTCTCTAGGGGAGACCCGAACCATTGCTGTAGGCAGAAGGCCCACCAGTGATGGGAAATGAAATGAGGATGAGGCTTGACGGGTAGTGTTAGAGCTGGGGTCAGGAGAAGGAGCTAGGATAGAGCTAGGATTAGACTTTTCATGCTTGACACTACTGATTGTTGAATCAAACACCAGTCCAGACCTCCCTGCAAAGACTTCAGCCTGAGTTAGGGGAGCCCACGCTAAGGAGGTGCTGGTCGTTGCTAGTCATGCAGGATCACCCCTTTCTCCCCCCTAGCGGGGGTGCCCATGTCTACCTGAGGCAGCGAACTAGAGGGACGAGAATGGGACATGTTCACTCCACTTCCCCCTTGTTGGGAGAATAGAGATACCTCCGAACCCCAACTGCGCAGAGCAGGGTCGGACTGAATGTTGGGATTGTCTGGATTTAACACATGATTACTACTAGCATGGGGGAGACGCGACCTAGGTGAACTAGCAGGAGTATCCGCTGATCTTGGGTGAAGCCATAAATGATGACGCTGATTACAGATGCTGCAGGATCGGGTGGAAGGGCAGGAGCCAGTGGTGTGATTGTAAGTGTAGTTCGGGACAATACAGGCACTTCACACCCCTTGACGAAGGATCTGATGCATGAGCCTGAGTCTCCTTGTAGGTCGTGGCAAGAATTTTAGGATAACCAGAGCGAATCGGGGATTTGGTTTTCTTCGTCTGACTAGGGCTCACTAACCTACCGCCTGTTTGACTAGGGCGAATAGAGTGAGGCATGATTTGGGCAAGCCTAAGCTCTTTATCCAAAAATGTGAGCAATTTGTCAGACGTAGGGATTGAATCGTCGCCCTCCATCTCCTCCTCATCAAATTTAATTTGTAGCTCCCTGTCGAGTTTTGAGTACAAGGCTTCAAACAGCAAAAATTGTGCAAGGGCCTGACCAGTGGCTTGACTCATTGCTCTCACCCAAGATTTTGCTGGTGAATATGGCCCTTCTGGGCTTTCGGTAATAAGGTGCGTTTTTTGAAGACCCTAGCTATCAAATATCGCCCAGAATTTTCGTTGCACAGATTGGAGTATAATTGTTCATAATCTGTGTCTTGGGCGAACGAATTAGTGACGATAGAGCGTGCGTTACCTTCCAGTTTACTGACGAGTGCCTGGAATTTAATGCGTTCGGGAAGATGTGGATTGTCATGCACAGCTTGGTCAATGTTTTGAAATGCGCGAAATGAGTGACGTCCCCGTCGAAGGCAGGGACGGTTGGGAGCAATAAATTCATCATTTTCACCGCATGAAGAGTGGGATTATCGGAATTCTTAACTCGATCGTCAGAAGGGCCAATTACGGGAGGAGTCGTGACCTGAAGTTTGGTAAGAGTAAATAGGTTTTGACTTACTGCTGAGCTCAAAACCTCGTCTATTTGCTCGTCTTGAAAATGATCGAGCGTGTTTAACAACGCTTGACGCTTTACCTTCCTCGATAAATGATCTGCTGAGGGCGAGTCCTTCTGCGGTTTCAGGTGGTTCACGAAGCGCGGCACTAGCCCGAATCGACCACCTACGCACTTGGTTGTATATAATCAAATCTTCGGGCGAGAGATTGTCGCGCACGGCTGGATCCAGAATGATTTTGAATGATTGAGCCATGAGGAGTATCTGGCAAGGATATGACGCACGAATAATAACTCGGAGGTTCGACGAACGAAGAAGCAAGAATCAACGACAAGTTGATTGGTGGAAGTTATTCAGCCAACCAACAGAATTCCCGGGTTTCGGCACCAATGTTAGACCGGGCACAAATAACGAACGAGTTAACTCGGTTTGTATACACGGTCTATTATGATTGGGTTGATACAAGAATGTAGATGCAAGATTAATAGTTGGCGTACAGACGCAAGAATAATGTTCGAACAGACGCGCGCGTCACAGCAGCACACGAAAACACTTGGGCCAACATGACAACACTTAAATTGCCCAAGTAGGGCCACCAACACAACACCAAACTGGATGGAAATTTTCCCTTCGAGAACAACCCTTCACTGTCAAGGTAAAACTAGAGGGCTAGGGTGAGCCTGAATGATTTAATTGAACTGAACTTGAAGAATACAGATTAAGAAAAAGGAAAGGGCTAAGATGGAGCAGGAGTGATTTAGGGAAGATGGCGTCACAAAGAAAGTAACAGCATGGAGTAGTCGAATACCTTCTGCTCGGCAGAACACACCCTTTAGGTATTGGATT
Organism: Pachypeltis micranthus; assembly: GCA_020466155.1. Lineage (NCBI taxonomy): Eukaryota > Metazoa > Arthropoda > Insecta > Hemiptera > Miridae > Pachypeltis > Pachypeltis micranthus. The sequence goes on along the minus strand of CM035770.1, from coordinate 49,717,194 downwards.
GGACTACAATACCAATTTTTTTAAACATTCTACAAAAATTCCAGCGGAGTTTATAAGTTTATGCGAAAAACCCTAGTTTTTGGTACATTTTCGTCCCCCACCCCCCTTCCCACCGGCCGAAATCGTCCATAACCTTATTTTGGTGTCTACAAAAAATAACGAACAAAACAAAAAAAGAAACAGCTCAATCGGATCAGCCGTTCTCCCGCAAATCGAACTACAGACACACACACACGGACCACGTGCCGAATTTAGGTTTTTTAGACTCAGTAGGGTCTGAAACGTAAAGATCCAAAGAAAACCCAAATTTTTTTTTTTTGGGCCGATTACTATACTTTCCTTCTCTTCGGGTAGCGGAAAGTAAAAAACTGCGCTAAAAACGCTTTTCGTCGACAATTTTGATAATTTATTGTGCTGCTCTCGTCATTCTCCCACGAATGGAAATTTCATGGTATAATTATCTTATTGAGAGCTATCTATATAAAAAATTTAATCAAAATCGTTAGAGCCTTTTTTGACAAAAAAATCTGGTATTTTGATACTATGATAACTATAGTTAAATTTCGGTAGATTTGGCCCATACCCTTATTTTGGCGTCTCACGGTAACCTGTAGGCTAGACATCATTTTACAGCTGATTTGGTACGGTTGTTTTCTCTAAAAATCGTTCACAGACACACAGACCCACAGACCATTTTCCCAAATAGTGTTTTCCGGACTCAGGAGGGTCTGAAACGTAAAGATCTGAAGAGAACTCAAATTTTTTTTTCTGCCGATTACATAACTTTCCTTTCTAGTTCGTAGAGCCAAGGAAAGTAAAAAGAATGGACGACCCATCACTTCTGAAGTTTAGCATTTTTTACTTTGATTCTGTTCTCCTCTTTTCATTGACTTTCAAATGTCAACTGTTTCAGGGGCCTCTCAACGCCCACTTCAGAAAACCAGAATAATCCAACTACAGGATCCGATTCGCTGCTGGATTTTGCCGTTTTTTCACATGCAATTTTATTATTTGGTCAGTTCATGTTCCCAACATTGTCGCTAGTTGTGGATCCGCTAGTATGATTTGCGTCTGTTCTACTTGATGGCAAAAGTGAAGTTTAATGTGCTCCGTCACTCAAAGTGATCGGTGGTAATAAATAAGTGTTCAAAAACTTTGTACAAAATTAAGGTTCCAAATTTGTATTTGCACACAACGTCGAGTGTAAATTTTAAAACATAAAAAGTGCAATTTTTGTTACGCCTTTTTCTTCGTTTTCCTTCACTCCTTTACGTTATTTTTATAAGAAGCATAATTGATTTCCAAAACGGGAATCTTGAGCCATACGAAAATATTTAACACGCTCGAGAGGCTGAATATTTCTCGATCCATAAAAGCTGTCATAGAAAATTCGTAAATGCTGAATTTGTTTCATTTACATTCTTATTTTGTTAGAGAGATAAGGCCCCAAAAATTTATGTTCCCATGCCGGGAATCGAACCCGGGCCTTCTGGGTGAAAGCCAGATATCCTAGCCACTAGACCACATGGGACCGTGTTCACCATGGGAGTGCACAACGTATCATGAGTATTACATTGCGCGTCCATTTACTCAGGAATGAGTACTGCCGCTTCACGTTTTTGCTAGCCATTTTCATCCATATTCATAGACGTCATGAGGTACTGCAACAGTGATCTGGAATCCTTGAAATGATCCCTACCCTACTCATCAACTCGATCCATAGTTGATCATGTATATCACTAACTGTTGTTGATGCGTCATCTTCGTCCCTTGACCCTTCACTCGTTTCACCGTGACCACTAAGATTCAAAGAACCACGGATCGGACTTGTTACGGGCGTAATAATGATAACGAATTGAGAGGAAGTAGTAAGTAAATCCCATTGAGTAGGCTACACACACTTCTATGTAGACACATGTGTCAGGTATTGGGGCCCACAAATGGATACAGACAGATCACCGTTAATAAATGGATTTCGCCCTTTTGACGATCTGTTGGTCTACCAGACCTAATGACGCCTCCAATTAATGTTAAGCGTCCACTGTACCGTGTATCTTGTTGTTGATCTTCCACCCCGTGCATAAGTCCAAAATCGTGTTTGTTTAAATAGCCCCAGAACAGATCTTTTTTTTCACAAAGGAGAAAGTGGAGTGGGGGTGGGAGGTGTGCGAGGCAGCATTTTTTAATGAGCAATTCTCTCCAGGGAGTTACCAAGGCTGGTTCTCAGTCTGGAGAGAGAAAGTATATAGATGATATGGACCTGCATGTGGGGCACTGTACACTAAACGCAAGATCAGCAAGTATTGGGGATAACATCAATGAGCATGTATTGTGCAATGGCAAGGGACTGGCTATGACAATCCAAAGAGAATCCAAAGAATGTCCTGTGGAACTGTGAGAACACGAAGTTGCTGTGTGGGATACCCCTACAATAGGTTTTTCTGAGGCTGTAGTGGCTTGGGTGGGTTCTTGGTTGTCATCTGTTTTGAAGAAATGAGCATTGAAGTGAGGAGAAATGAAATGTTGACTTTCTCTAGAGCTTTACTAAACTACAACAGAAGATCAAGAGTTGACCTAAGGGCTCTCTCCACTGGCAGAGATTTAGCACACAAAGTGTCAACCAGTGACAAGACACATGACCTCTAACAAACTAACAATGAATCTGGGCTGTGGGTTCTGAACACGATTTGAAGAACTATGTGACCTGATGATGTGGGATCTCCACTGAATCTCTGACGATGACATTTTTGGCATGGCCCCACAGGCATGTATGTCAACCACGCCTGGAGAGAAACAGTTAGCTGTCCCCTACAACACCCTTCTGAAGATCCCCTATAAGCTCTAAAATAAGCAACTTTGGGTAATTTCATCCATCACGTGAGCCTATTTAGGACCAATCAGACTAGTTTAAGAGTGAAATATATTATTGAACTACATTAGGCAGAGGAAAGTCGTGAGGTGGGTACAATCTGTTGTTTTAGATCGATTACTTTAATCTTTGAATTAAGGAAAGTAAAACAGACCTGTGGGCGTCAGAGACTGATCTTAAATCATATCTACCTGTCTGATTGTTGAGAGGGGCGCTAGATGGTAGTTTATCGCCAATTCATTCCTGAGAGAAGAACAGTAGCCGTTATCTCTCTTTCTCACAGATTAGAGGTGTCATCGAGGCAAACTGAAGTAGCGTTTCTGAAGTGAAGTTTCTTAACGCCGCTCTGAATGTCTTATTACTTGCGTAATTTTGAATTTTCAAACTATTTCTTCGGTATTTTGAGAATGGAAGAGTTTGAATAGGCATGTCGTTTCAACAGTAACTACAATAGCTAAGAACTAATAAAGTTGTTCGAGTTCACGGAGAAAATCAAAGTATTTTGAAAATTAACGACAACAATTGAGATTTGTTACTGTAATCATGAGAGGCGACCATTGAAATGTCCACTTTTAACAACGTATACCCAAAATGGAGAATAGTGAACTGCTATGGAATCACTCTGATGGGTGGGGCCCTATTGTCTCAACTTCTACACAATGGGAATTAGTGCAGGTGGAAGCAATATGTTTATATAACATTGACTATTATTGGTGAACTACCCTGCTCACTAGGGAACCTTACAGCATTAGTCACAATGTTCTACCACCAATTTCAAGGTGCTGCATAGGTGACCTTATTTGTGACGTCAGAACTCTACTCACAAACGTTGTAATTGTAAAAGATGATTTTGAAAAACAGAGCCAACTTTAACCTCTAGGTGATGGAGGGACAGATGGAAAATAGATGCAGTTAGCAGTATGCATGTGCCGTACAGTGCAAGTATTACACATATCACGGATGCATTGATGTTCAACAAATCCAAGAAAGGGGGGCTCCTATCCAGGGAACCACAAGTGAGGCTGTCTAGTTCTTAGTGCTCCTCTCAGCCTGTGCTGCTTCCCTAGGTGAGCCCAGTACATGAGATATTCGATGAGTTTCCTGCCCCAATCTATCATATACTTTCCTTCTCCACCTCCCTCTGGACTGGGATGGCTTCTCTGTTTCCCCTTTTTAAAGCTTCCCAAGCTAGAGCTACAGAACTACATAAATAATAGGATGTCCCCGCCAGCCACGATGAAATATACAAACACGAATTTCCTCTTGCGAGCACCCTTCGATTGGTTTGAATCGCTCATTCAAATAAAGCCCTAACCATTACACAGGACCAACATGAGGCTCCAGAATGGAAATAGCTGCGGCAACTCTCACCTTTATAAAATGAACCCCATTGATTTATACAGTTGCTGTGGAAATGACAACAATCAGATTAGTAATGCCAACACATAGTGGCAACATTTATTTTTTAAAAAAGTAAAAAAAGTACTGCAAATACGTGAGCAGTAGAAACAAATCTTGGAAGGCTTTACGGCTGATTCACAGCCTTCTTCAACAAAAGTTCAGCAGGTTTTGGTTGATTCTCAATCGAGTAAAGAATTGAATTGATCAACTTTGTAAAATGCTCTGTGTTCATCGTTACAATGTCAAACATTGTGTTTTTCACACAGTGGTCAGGTTGAGGAGCGCCTTATTTCCTTCCAAGTTAAAATATCATTGAGATAATGAAAAAATGTAACGTCAATCGTTCAAGTGCAGAGATTAATTGAAGATATCAACTGGAAGAGGGGCAGGTGAGTCCTCATCTCGTTCGTAGAAGTTCCTCCAGCAAATACTCGTAGGTTTATCAAAAAGCTCTATCTGATTTGCGGGAGCTACGTTCTTCAAATCATCTTCCGAAGGGAAACATGAAGCATCGGCTGTCAATATGTTTGACGATCACGTTGATCGTTGGAGGTTTTGCAGCCGAGGTTGATGACTCCCTCGTGATCTCAACGCCAAAGGGCCCAGTGTCTGGGTTTGAACGACAGTCTCGAGGAAAGCGGACGTATCTAGGATGGACGAGAATACCCTACGCCAAACCCCCAACTGGCAAGTTGAGGTTTATGGTGAGTCATATTTTTGCTTCTCTCCCCAAAGTGAGTTGTAGCAGTTAAACGGGCTGTCAACGATGAATCAAACTTCATGTTTGATAAGTTGATTAAGTTAATAAGGGTATGTGACGAACTAAATCACTCGCAACGAAACTCATTTCAATATTAAAACGGAGAACGATTGTCTATTTCCCCTAAATTTGAGTAAAAGTGTTATATCGATTTCGACAGATAGGTCATCATCAGTAACAAGAACGCAACTTGGTCACTAAAATTGAGAATGTTCAAGTACCTCCAAATGCAAAACTTGCTTCATTTGGTGTGGTTAGCCTCTTCACTTACTTTGATGAAGCTAGTTGCAAAGATCAGGTTAATAGGCTAATTCAAAATTCTAACATTAGTATTTTTGAAGAAGATGAATTAATTAAGTTAATGTCTATCTGCATGGACCAAATTTATTTTTTGTTTGAAGAGAAATACTACATACAGCCAGGTGTAGTCAGGTGTTCTTCTTTATCACTATTGCTCTCAGACATATTGAAAAACAGATTTTTTACCGAGACAAATCTAATAACGTTCTGCATTGGTGTAGATATGTAAATGACATTACCATACTGTGGACAGAGAGAGAAATTCAGCTAAATTCGTTTCATGACACTATCAATCAATTAGATGTACGTCTATTAAATTTCCACTTGTGCTAGGCAGTAATTCTCTATAACTTCCTTGATCTTTGCATTTGTGGTGAAGGACAAGATGCACGGATTTTCTATTTATAAAAAAGATACGTACAATGATATTACTATGTATGATATTACATAGCATATAATATTTATATATGGTATAACATAATTCGTCAAACAACTTACATGTTCACAAACATGCTGTTTTCCATAGTATGGTCAATTGAGGGGTGTCTATACCAATGAATAAGGGAAAAACTGTTTAAAGAAAAATCAGTAATCATGAGCATAGCGGCCAGGCAATGGTTACAATGAAGAGCCGTTGATTCTATTTGGAGTGGGGGTTCTTAGAAAAAGAGAAGTGAGGGAGGGGGGGGGGGTTCAAATCTTAGTTAGAGAATTTGTAGTTAAAAAGGAAAATTTTATAGCATACCAGAAGGTTTCCAGAAAAAATATCTTCATTAGGCTAAGTTAAAGATAAAAGTGGTGAGTATAAATTAAAATGTTCTGGTGGGTTAGAGTACTGTGGGCTACCCAGGTGGAAATGTAGGAAGAGAATTAGGTAGCACAGGAAGGATTATGAAAATACCAAGGGTAGTTCAGCTTTTGCAAATCACCTAATTGAATCCCGTCATTCCTTCAATTAACATCTGACAGATACATTGAATTTTTCCATTTTTGACCCAAGGGACGTATATTGGATCTGCTTGAAAAATTTGAAGTAGCAGTTCAGTTAAATGTTAAAATGAGGCGATTTCTGAAAGTGTTCTTCCACTGATGGCATTATATATATAATAACTTTGTTGACCTCATTATAACCCCCCTCCCATACCACCTATTTCGCCTTCCCGTCCAGTCACTGGTAACAGCCAGATCGACTTAACACTTTTTGATAAATGAGACATTCTCCATCTGTGACCTATTCAATTGCGTTCTTCTTCTTGATGACCTCACCGTCGAAATCGATCTGACTGAAAATTTAGTGGGAAATAGAGAATCGTCCTTTCTCCGTTCAATTACTGAGACTGGATATCTACAACGTCAAACAATTTTCCCCCAGCTGGGGTATCACTCGCAGGCACTTGGTTCCATCAGTCTTATTGAGCTCAAAGCCACCCAGTGCAGAAGAAGCAATATGAACAATGTGGGCTTGTCTATATATAATTGGCACTCAAAAGCAGAATCAGGCGACTTGTTTGGACTTTGGTCACATGTTCATGCTGTGTCTCAACTGACTCAATGGCATGCTTTACACACGAGTGTCACACAACCTATGAAAGGCGCAGGATCTCAACATAACAAGTTGTTTTTTCTTTTCAACTAATTATGAATTTAGTAGATGCGGATCAATTCGGTTACATTCTTATGATCAAAGAGAAACATCGATAAGGTGTTGGAAGGTTGGGTTTCTCTTTCGGCAATGAGGGAGTGTTGAATAAAGACTTGTCCGTCTCTGTGAGCCACATATTTTCACAGGTGGTTCCTTCATTCGAACGTGAGTATGGAGGTATTGAAGAATGATCTCTTCTGCTGCTGAGTGGTCCCATGAATTGAATTGGAGCAATAGCTCGCTGTCAGCGGTAGGGGGGTAATTAATATGAGAATGGCTTCCAAACTTTCAAAGCTCTTAAATGAAAATAAGTTGAGAACTATATTTCTTTGTATGAACCTACATAAAATATTGTGTAACTTGTTTGTGTAAATATCTAGATTTTAATTAAATGTACATAGAAAAAACTCAGCCCAAAATACATAATTATCTGCAACTGTTCAACTCGGTGTTACAGCCCCCTGAGGCACATGGACCTTGGACCTCAACTTTGGACGCCACCCAAGATATCACCCCCTGCATGCAGATTTCCTACACGCAAAAAATCACAGTTTCAGAAGACTGCTTGTACCTTAATGTCTACCGTCCTAAGATAGTGAGAACTCATCCATTTATATTCGTTTGTATTACTTAAGATTTTATGAAGGTCCTTAAGAGCCTCTGTGGCGAGTCAAGGCTCAGCAGGTGGAATACCTTTCTTTACTGTGACTGCCTGGTGATAGCAGGCGATGCAATGGGAGCACGCTCTTTGCCCGTTCAAGTTTTTGAGCTGCTGTAGAGCGTGGAAATCCTTTTGGATGTGCACTCTTTCATTTGTTCCACAGTTCTGGTTTTTTAATTTTTTTTTCTTTTCATCAAATCAAGCAATATCCTTCTACTTCGAGATACGTTTTATTTTTCTTCGTTTGGCAGTAAGTTGGGGGGTAGGTATTGTGTCAGCTAATCACTAACATTGCTAGGGGGTTCATTCACATAGCCCTGAGAGCAAATTGCTATCCGTTTCTGGGGCTTATTACCTCCAGCTAATATAGTTGCTAGTGTGACGTCATTCTCATTAGTTATTGCTTCTGTCGTGAACATTAATTTGAATTTGGCGGTTCCCTAATCTTATCGCGCTTTCGGACTACTACGCGCATGCGCCAACTGCCCGCCATTTTATTAAGTTGTTGCGCGCGTCTCCTGTGTTGTGTTGGTTATCTCAGGCGTGTACCTTTTTGACTCGCATACGCATCCTTTTATTAATGTTTTTAATAAGTCGCCCCTTGTTTTTCTTGTTTTCAATCGTTGTTTAAATAAAGTTCAGTGTTTCTTTTAGTCGGATAGGTTTTTTATAGTATCAATCAGTCCCATAATTTATTGTTTTCGACAGCTTCTATGTACACCCAACAGTAAATGTTAGGTTCAAAGATTATACCAAAAGACTTATGGCACTCAATGTCCTACTTCTCCCAAGGCAACTCTAGGGGAAGTTGCTCTTGAGCAACACCATACCAGTGTTTTCGAATGGAAGGTGCACTTCTTGCTAATACTTGACACGATGCACAAAAACATGCTGTTGCTGTTTTGTGATTCGATGAGAGTTTTTGAACGACTCCCTCAAATGTTGACGGGTTTGGGCAGTGTGTAGGTTGTTGCAAGGAAGATTTTTCTGGAATAGACAGTTGTGCCAAACCTTGCTTCACTCCAAAAAAAACCCTATTCAACAAACTTGAGATAAGATTACTTACTGACATGAAGCATTGTTGTTTGAGGGAGTAGGAGAGGTTTCTGTTAACCGAAAGAGAAGCTTTAAGTGCTCTTGTAGGACTAGATTAGATTAGAGGTTCATTGTAAAACAATAGGAGTGGAAGAAGCAATCGATTTCGTTGGCACAAGTGCCCTGGCTCTCCAGTGTGATAAGCGTTAAGTTGCACATTTTCTAGTTTGAGAGACGTTGCTACGAGTACTTGTTGTCATCCCTTAGGGAAACCCCCATTCTTGTTGGTGCGAGATGTCTTCCCTACGTGGTTCATTAGCAAGGTTGGAGGACATCTCACCATTACCTTGGTACCTGTCGAGGGTTCCCCCAAGCAATGGGGCGACATTGTGACAGTAATATTGTCGACAGCATTATCGATGTACATTTTAGTGCACACCCACTACCCTCAGTGCTCAAACGCCAATTACACCTGCATGAGTCCATAACCGTCACAACATTGCTTCAAATGAATCTTACAACCATTCCATATGACACTGCTTCTTCATCAACTGGTCACGCATGTAGGTGAACCTCACTGATTGTAATTTAGTCTTAATGAGTGCTGCAAGCAATATAATGAACTATCTACCAATAAGTATTTCTATTTATTGAAGGACACATCAAAGCAGCTGTTGCCAGTTCTTGTATACATTCATGGAGGAGCTTTCCTCTCAGGGAATCCAGGAGGGAGGCAGTACGCTGATTTTATCATGGATGAAGACGTAGTGCTAGTTGAAGTCAGCTACAGGCTCAATGCCTTCGGTAAGATTCAAGTAACATTGCAATAGCTGTTAGTTGCTGGTTAGGAAAATATGCAGGGCTATGGGTGACATCATGAAAAGGAACAGAAGATATGGATACCTATTCCTCTTGAAGGCTGCAGACTAGAATTTTCAGCCAGCCTGTCTTGAGAAAGTAAAAGGTGACACATTATAGGTGTTTTATAAACCTACATTCTCCAAGCTATTGTCTCTCACTTCTTTGTTGGTCAACTGTATGTGAGGTTCTGCAATTGAGAGGCGGCAACCCAGTCCCAGTCCCTTGATATCTTTCTGTCTTCTTATGATGAGGTGAGAGCAATATGCTTGAAGACCTCAACAAGATGCATAAGAACCTGCTCTGTTTATATAGTTGTACTATTCATCTCTCCTCTAATCTCAAAGGTTCATGCTACGAGGTATGGCTGGAGGTTAATAGGACCAAGGACAATCATTGTGGGTGAACGCAATCTTTCTACAATTGGTGATATAATTGTGCAAGTGGCGTGATAGTGTCCAAAACCTCCATCATAGATGCCCTCTGACTGAGTGGGAGGGAGATGAGAGTTCCCTTCCTTGAAATATAATGTGCATAGTAGTCACAAACCCAAACTGCTTATTAGGCTTTGCGGCGGACAGTGTGTCTTGATAAACTTAATGCCTGATGTTCACAGTGCAAATGTATGCTAACCTGGGCCACTAGATCAAATAGGGTACTTCCAAAATAGCCAAAGAAAATATCTCTAGTCTGGAAACAATACTCATCAATCACAAACCAGGCATCTGCAGTGTGGAGGCTCCTCATACCACCCCTTTCAGAACCTTCACAGAGTAGAACCTCCCTATCCCCATAAACAAACCTTCAAGCGTTGAAGTAGCTACATAAAGGCAATCAGCAACCCTTGTTAAGTGTCCAAGCTGGGATGTTCCACAATGGCTTATATATCTGCCTGTGTATTGCATTGGCCTTAATTGTCAGCGTAGCTCGTCAGACTTCAAACTTCTTGTTTGTGAGAGATTGGAGACTAATTCAAATTAAGATTCGAAGATTTCAGCAAATGCAGTGATTATTCACTGGACAACTAGTGGAAGTGGACAACTGGATACAATCTTCTGTGACCTCCTGTGCTGAGTGGTGCTTGCAAGGTTTCATTGTGTTCAGTACAATTTGTTTCATTTACAGCTCTCTAACTGATTAAAATGTCTCCAGGTTTCATGACTCTGGGTGATGAAGTGATGCCAGGGAACTACGGTATGAAGGATCAAGTGCGAGCTCTTCACTGGGTCAACTACACCATTAAAAAGTTCGGCGGAGACCCTAAAAACGTGACCGTGTTTGGGGAATCTGCAGGAGGTGCCAGCTGTCATCTTCTTTTGAAATCTCCACTTTCCAAAGGTGCAGTAGTTTCATTACTGTGTACGTACTGGTTCTAGACTAGTAGAGCACATGGGTGGAAAAACTTAAGCCATGCATGCAAAAATGGCAGGAAACACATGGGGACTGCTGCCTCAGATGATCTAGGCGATTTACCATGTCAATTGTTAGCCTGATGATCACCCATGGAGGTGTAACCAATGTTAGAAAACTGTTAGAACTAAGTTGGGAATAATACGGAGCTGATATAACTTTTTTTCATGACTATTACACATAGAATAATATACCCCACGGTAATATGCTGTCATCATTGTCTCGACCATAATTGCAAGGGAACACGGAGATTAAGATTAAATGCTTAGTTGTAATGAGCAGAATGCAGAAGTGTTCTGTCGCAGAGATGTTCCTAGCTCCATTCTACTTTAACAATGGAGAGGATTGCACATCAACTCATTGGCACTGGGGTACTCAATACAGATGAAAATAGGCGGACCTAGTGGTTGGAGAAGCCTTGAACAGGTCGACGTCCTAGAGTCCTAAATTAACTGTGTTTAGAAGCATCATGATTGTAACATTGTACTGATGCAGATGTGCGTAGGGTATTATGTTGCTATTTACTTTTGAAATAAGTTGTATTAAATTGACAAGGTGTGTCTGAGCAAAGGATAGCGAAGTTAGTTGTGAGAGGAGTCTCAATCTTTTGGTGACGAGCGCGGGAGCAAGCCCACAAAAGCAACTCAACTGGAAGACTGAAATTTGTCATTAGGTGAGACCTATAGCAGTGTCACAGTTATGATGGTGGGCTTTCATAATTGTTGATTCAAGCAGTTGACAGTGAGCATAAAGTTGTGGCCTCATCACTAATAGAACCACTGCCCAAACAATTGTATAGGGTGTTACTGTGTAATTGGACAAGGTTCATCACAACAAATGTCTCTTTGGAGTACTGTTTCTAGCCTAATGAGATCATAAGGATGATTCATTAACGAGACAACTTTGTGACTAGTTGGAATGTTGGAGCAATCAGCCTACTTTTAGCATATCCAAAATCAGCTCAAAAAAGAGAACAAGGATGTGGTTCAGCTTTCCTTAGAAGTGCTCTCTTGCACACAGCTCGTGAGAAACGATTAGCACACTGTACCATTCACTTCCATCATCTATTGTATTGATGTTGTTCGCAGGTTTAATTAAAGGAGCAGTGTCCCACTCAGGAGCTATCAACCCCATCTGGACTTTGTTGAAGGCAGAGACTGTCAAAGCCCACACTCTTGCGGCTGCCAATGCGGCCGGCTGCACACAAACTGACCACAAAGCACTACTAGCATGTCTGCAGGAGGTGGAAGCAGACAAGCTGTTGGAAGCAATGCAAAAAAGTTCAACAGTAAGCTTTGGTTTTCTTATTATCCTAGTGTTCAACAAGTTCGCTACAACACTAAATTTGGCTCCAACCCCCCTCCTCACTCCAACCTTCTTGAGTTTATGTCCTAACTTGCTCTTAGGTAAGGTTAGGCCGTGAGTGTGTAACACTGAGGTTTAGTAAGCCCTACTGTGAAACTATTGTCGATTAACACAAATGCACAGCTTGAGTTAAATGAGATTTGTAAGTTGGTTAATAACACAGTTGCTGATATGTTTCAGGCGACATTGCATTTTGACTATGCACCAGTCATCGAGCCCGAAACTGTAAAGAATGCCTTTGCAACTGAAGACCTTTCCCTCCTTCCAACCACAAAACCATGGATGAACACATTTACTAACGGAGAAAGCTTTCTTTTCCTTACAAGTAAGTACATTCTCTGTAGTATAAAATGAGAAAATTTGAATGAAATGCCTTCACAGCCAGAATTTTTCCTGAGAGCGTTTTCTAAATCATTTTCCCGAAACGTCCAGTACCGGAAGACAGATGGTTTGCTGAGTTGGTAACAGACGTATGTTTCAGGCAGCGAAGACGTCCTTTTCAAGCAGAACAAGTATATTGAGCCTGCATTATGTGACATTTTGATAATACGTATTGGAACGGATGGCCCATGAAGTTTTATACTGCTTATTTAGTGTCCTCCAAATACTTAAGGCATTCCCCTCGTTCAATCTCATAAGTCTTCATCTAGTCTTCGTATTCTTCGTTTATGTTTTGTCCACAAGAAAGCATTACATTCTATCACTTACTCTCATCACTCCCATTTCATTTTATAGTGTTCGCCTCTCAACCAGCGCTCATTGACAAGGCTACCAAAGATTTGCCCGGGTTCATCAGGAACACAGTTTTACAGATGGTGAGTGACCCAGCAAGACAAGCGCTGGCGGAAAAGATCCTGGAAGAAATATACATCACAAAAACTGGAAACGTGACTCGGGAGCTCTCACAAGTAAGAGCTCAATTGTATTTCAATAACGTACGAAATGTGAGCTTTGGGATCGAGCTTCGAATGTGCAGAAGGAATGACTGTAGTGCACAACTTGAAGATTTTCCCTGTCCATAAACTCCCCTTCTTTAATTGCCACGCCAAATTGGTTTCCTCCAATTCCACTTCACCAAATGGATTGACCAACAGTTGAGTGGGCTTTGTCACTGTATATGTTCCATGTTGTTCTCTTGTGCTAGTGCTGTATGAAGCGCTTTGTTTGAAACAGTTACAAAAGAAATGAAGAATTAAAGAAAAATATAGAACATGTGTGAGAACAAGGAAGAGCAGGGAAGAAGGTGATGTTGCATTTTCCCAGAGGAGAGTCCTAGAATGACAGAGGCAAACTTCGGCAGAGCAAGGGGAGAGAATGGTTGTTGGTTGCTGAGTAAGAGGAGGGAGCGATATTGATGTGAGAATGGAATGAACCCAAACCTCTTTCGCCTGCTCTCCTCAGCCAAATTTCACCCTCCCTTACTGTATTTTATCTTAGAAATAGAGAAAGGCACAAATGTTATAACTGAGAGACCATAGGTGACAGATTATTGCTCATTCGAAAATGTGTGGCGTTTTTGCCAGTATCATCTCCCATAGGAGATTCTGAGTAGGAAACGGACTGATCTGACACCTCATCATCTTCAACAACCCCATGCCCAGCCACTTGTAATAAATCAGAGGCATCATAATGGACTCGTTTTGATGCCTACAGTGAGTTACCGACACCAGCTCGTTTACATCCCTCCTTTTATTGCTGTGCAAAACAAACCAGTCGGTAGCCAGTACTAAACGTCCAGATGTATTCCTGATACCTGGTGGTTTCACAGCTCAGCCCCGTTCTGGGCTAAAAGTCCGTGTACATTGGACATTATCAGACATGAATAGATCTAAGAATACCTATGTGCGTCTATAATTTCCGCCCATTACTGATGTGAAGCTCTTCCTTCAATTATTATTCATCCTGTTCTTCCAGATGTTGTCTGACATCAGTTTCGTATACCCAGCCATATACAACGCTGAGTTGCACAAGGGACCAACATGGGTGGGCCAACTCGAATACTCTCCACTGCAAGAGCCTGGAGCTCCTGAAGGTCAGCGTTTGAAATATGGAAAATACCTACCTAAATCAATTTTTAATACGTATTCAGTTTACTCACCTGACTGTTACTGTTATTTAGAGGCTCCACACGCATCGAATGTTTTGTTTTACTTCAATTACACCGCTACTTTTCCAAACATGCCAGGATTTGAAGCAGCCTCAAAGCGGATGATCAAATACTTGGTCAATTTTGCTTATCATGAGTAAGTACCCCTAGATTTGTGCTTAGCAATAACTGTTGACTTCCAGAGGAAAGTTTATAGTGACAGTGCAACCCTTACTCAAGTTTTGGATGTTTGTTCGAAAATTACTCTGGAAAAGTAATTATCCTAGTCCTTGAGTTGTTCACTCTCCTTTAGTTTTTGTAACCAACCCTCTGAGACCTCACAAAAAGACATGAGATCAGGTCTTAACTAACGAGCTGAATGAGATTTGTCTTGCTACCCGACTTTAGTTGGGGTGGTATCGCATAATGATGGCTGGTACGTTCAGATCTATTACAATTTAAACAGACACTACTTTTGAGGCACTAGCTTCATACTGTGTGACACGCTGGCAGGTATGGGAGTTCCAGGTGGAACTCTGGATCAAAACAGGTATGTTTTCTTCAACTAGGTCAGGATCAAACTCCCATTCGCTAGCCAAATTATGCTTGATTCCAGTGTAGTTGTATTATTTCAACTGTTGAGTGCTCATTTGTTGGGTTCTTCATCACATGTTCTTTACAGTTAGCTAGCTCGTGTGTACTGGTGCCCATCGTGGAATAAAAACATAGCACAAAGGGGACGGGTTGAGACTCTTGCCTTAGTTTTGGGTTAGTTAAAAATCTCTACCACCAACGTCAGGGGGGGGGGGATGAGAAGGCACAAAACAGTTTATTTTACTGACAGTTTAGACAGTAAAGAGGCAATAGGCTAAGCAGGAAGTGTCTTAGTACTCTGGGTGCTGTGTTGAGTATCTCAATGTAGCCTGCCAGCTCTGAAGAAGCACAGAGGCTTCACATGATGCCCCTCGGTTTTTTCCAGTTTGTTTGACACCCAGATAGCCGCTGGAGCCCAAGATGTTACAAACCAAGAAGGGAAGGATGACAGGTTGGACATTTGAGTGGCTGGTAGGGTGGAGGCAGATACATTCAGAATTGTTACATGGTCTGTGTTCTGGTGCGAGATTTGGTAACAGAAAAGAGGTATGGGTGAAGGGTGTCAGCAGATGTTCTAGATGAGATCGCTAAATGTATGTGAGTAGACGATCTAATGACGCCGCCATTCCAGCTTTCTTGTTCTCACACCACTGTCACTACTATACAGCAAGTCCATAATTCATACTAAAGATCTGATACATAACCAGTGACTCATACAGACATTTCTCCGTTTGATAACAATGCCATTATTATTTCCAGTAACCCAACGCCTCCAGGTTCAAAACTGATTTGGCCTCAGTTCAAAACCAACGAAGTGATGCGTTTCAGAAGAGAAGGCGACTTCGTCAGCGATCAGTTGACTTTCAGTTCGTTCGAAAACGTGAAAAACACATGGAAAATCCTCACTGGCTGGTGATCGTTAAGAGTGATACTCGTTCTTTCATTGAACGTAAGAAGTGTATTGCACGCCATTTTTAACTCAATTTCTGATAGTTTTCGTTGTAACTAATTTTTCATAATTTTCTTGTCTGTTTTCCTAACCATTTTTATATTTCATTTTTCAATGCGATCATTACTCAATTTCCTGAGATAATTGTTGAAAATTGTTCACTTATCATTAACTTCTTAATTCTTATTAAACTTATCACCGATTATATCGTTGTGTATCTTATCTGTTCAATTTTCAAAAACCTTTTAAGGCCTACTGAGTCTGAAAAACACTATTTTGCACAATGGTCTACGTGTGTGTGTCTGTGAACGTCATTGAGACAAAACGGTTTAACCAAACCAGCTCAAACACAAGATCCAGCTCGCATTTTACCATTAGACGGCAAGATTAGGGCATGAGGCAAATCTGCCCATCGATAGCAAAACACAAACTTTTTTTCATAAACGGCTACAACTATTTTGATTAAAATTTTTAAATAGACCGTCCCAAATAATGCAACAATACTGAAAACGCCCATCCATAGGAAAAGACGAGAGCAGCACAATCAATTACCAAACGTGTTGACGAAAATTGATTTCAGCTCAGTTTTTTCCTGACAAACTAGTCAAATGTCACTAGCGTCTTCAGAATAATTGAGGTTGTAGTCCAATGAAGTACCTATACGATGGGAGTTTTAAAACACTCATAAGGTATACAGGAGGTACTACAGAAATTCCGGAATTCCAACCTCCTTCATTCACTTACTCCCATTTCTGAAAGTTTGTACCCGATTATTCCAAAAAGGGTCAACAGGGTCCTTCTCAAAATATCTGGTGCGTTGCAACACACAACTTTCCTTAGCTCTACGTAAATTCACTTTGTACATGGCCAATTCGATTTAATCAATTCATTTATCACTCAGTTAATTTGAACTTGGTCAAATAACGCTTTACGGCAGCAGGAAGCGGTAGCGCTTACAGTTCCAGATTTTATTGTGCTGCTCGTACTCATTGCACGACCCATATTGAGCAATCGGTACACAGATAATTAATGAGGCTGTAAACACGAATTTTTTGAAGTGAATAGTAATCACTTTTGTGGAGCTATTGGGTAATAACTGTTAGAACTGGTAGTAAGCGAAACGGGCGTAGTTGAAATCCAGGAATTTCTGGAGTGAGCCCCATGTATCTCATGAGCGTTTTTAAACGCCCACCCTTTAGGTATTGGATTGGACTACAATACCAATTTTTTTTTTTAGCATTCTACTAACATTCCAGCGGACTTTATAAGGAAAAAACTGCGTTAAAAACGCTTTTGGTCGAAAATTTTGATAATTTATTGTGCTGCTCTCGTCATTTTCCCACAAATGGGAATTTTATGGTATCATTGCCTTATTGAGAGCTATCAATATAAAAAATTTAATCAAAATCGTTAAAGCCATTTTTGAGAAACAAAATTTGGTGTTTTGATCACTATGATAACTATAGTTAACTTTCGGTGGATTTTGCCCATACCCTTAATTTGGCGTCCCATGGTGACCTGCGGGCGAGATATGAAGTTTGAGGTGATTTGGTACGGTGGTTCTCTCTAAAAATCGTTCACAGGCACACACTCACACAGACCATTTTCCCAAATAGCGTTTTTCGGACTCAGGAGGGTCTGAAACGTATAGATCGGAAGAAAACTCAAAATTTTTTTTTCAGCCGATTACATAGCTTTCCTTTCTACTTCGTAGAGCAAGGAAAGTAAAAATCGGCTGTGCGTTGATTGCTCAATAGTTGTCATTGCACAAGAAGGAGCAGTGAAATCAATTCGGAAACCTTAAACGCTACCAGTTTTCAAGTAGAATGTTGTTACAAACAGAATGACAAAACGAAATTAGTTGCCAGAGTAAAAACGCTGAAAATTATTATGCAGCTGTTTAGTATTCTCTTGCAAAGCTTGACGTAGTCTCACACTTCCAAAATCCATCCCGTTCGATTCAGCATCGAAAAATACTAGTGAACAATACGAAACATAACCTGACTAAAATGGAATGACGAAAATGGCTTATTTTAGGCGCCGTAGTCAATTAGCACAACATGATGAGTCGAGCTGATGGGTGGTTGCAGTGAGATGGGATTGAGTACAAATGATGACGCCATTACTTTTGTCATATTGTTCCGGGAGCTCTTCCATCATCATTAATGATACCAAACACGACGTAATTGCGATAAAACTGATAAAATTGCGTTTAAACAAATTTCGTCCATAACAAAATATCTGGTGCGTTGCAACACACAACTTTCCTTAGCTCTACGTCAATTCACTTTGTACATGGCTAATTCTATTTATTCAATTCATTTATCACTCAGTTATTTTGAACTTGGTCAAATAACGCTTTACGGCAGCAGAAAGCGGTAGCGCTTACAATTCCAGATTTTATTGTGCTGCTCGTACTCATTTCAGGACCATTATTGAGCAACTGGTACACAGATAAATGATGAGGCTGTGAACAAAAATTTTTTGAAGAAGGATAGTTATTACTTTTGCAGAGTTATTGGGTAAAAACGTTTAGAACTGGTAGTAAGCGAAACGCCAGTAGTTGAAATTCAGGAATTTCTGGAGTGAGCCCCATGTATCTCATGAGCGTTTTTAAACACTCAATCTTTAGGTATTGGATTGGACTACAATACTGATTTATTTTCACACTCTAAAAGAATAGCAGCGGAGTTTATAAGAAAAAAACTGCGCTAAAAACGCTTTTCGTCGAAAATTTTGATAATTTATTGTGCTGCTCTCGTCATTTTCCCATGAATGGGAATTTTATAGTATAATTGTCTTATTGAGAGCTATCTATATAAAAAATTTAATCAAAATCGTTAGAGCCGTTTTTGAGAAAAAAAATTTGGTGTTTTGATCACTATGATGACTATAGTTAACTTTCGGTGGATTTTGCCCATACCCTCACTATTGCGTCCCATGGTAACCTGCGGGCTAGATATCAAGTTTCAGCTGATTTGGTACGGTTGTTTTCTCTAAAAACCGCGCTAAAATCGATTTCGTCGAAAGTTTTGGTAATTTATTGTGCTGCTCTCGTCATTTTCCCATAGATGGGAATTTTATGGTATAGTTGCCATATTTGGAGCTACCAATATAAAAAATTTAATCAAAATCGTTAGAGCCGTTTTGGAGAAAAAAAATATTTGGTGTTTTGATCACTATGATAACTATAGTTAAATTTCGGTCGATTTTGTTCATACCCTTATTTTGGCGTCCCATAGTGACTTCCGGGCTAGATATGATGTTTGAGCTGATTTGGTACGGTGGTTCTCTCTAAAAATCGTTCACAGACACACAGACCCACAGACCATTTTCCCAAATAGTGTTTTTCGGACTCAGGGGGGTCTGAAACGTAAAGATCTGAAGAGAACTCAAAATTTTTTTTTTTAGCCGATTACATAACTTTCCTTTCTACTTCGTAGAGCAAGGAAAGTAAAAATACGTCCAATCGGATTGGCGGGCACAACTAGATAACAAATAGGATTTTTGTGTGAAAGAACGGATTTTTAGATCACATTAAACATGGTGGAGACATTACAGATTTGGAATCCCGATGCTTTGTAACATAAACTTCAAAAATCTTTCGGGAGGGGGGGGGGTAAAAACATTTTCCTAACCGAAAATATAGGTATATTATTCGGAATGACTAATAAACCATAAATCGCTGAATGCACCTGCAGTCTGGGAAAGTTGTGTGATACATCGCACCTGTTTTTTTTTCTTTCGCAAGTTTTAATTCACCCTTTCAATTTTCATTGTGTTTTACTGACATTCTTCAGCTTGTCTCAAAGCAGAAATGAGCAATAGAAGGCGCTTAGAAATATTTTTATCTTACCAATCTCAAGGTGACAATTCTTATCACGTGGAATTCCCCAAGTGTTTAAACATGAACTACGAAGGCTGTTTCTATTATATGAGAAAGAAAAGTTTCGGCTTCTCATGCATGAAGAGTTGGCACGCCTCTCTGGGGATTCACAGAACCGGGAAAAAGATTAAGAAGTGACAAACGCCTGAAAAACAAACAAATCAGTCATTTGAGAACGAATGCTCACCGATGTTATCTGATAAAGCTATTGACAAGGTTTGAATGAAATTTGATTGAATGACACATCTATTGACGACCCAAAATAAGACGTAAATAATTCGCAATAGGAAGTGGTGAATTCGGTAGCAATACCAAATTGTACAAGAAAACAAATTGAGAGAAACGGAAAAATGTGCGTGAAGTACAAGTGCGTTCATGAAAGCAGCAAAATTACTAAACTAATTTTAAATTCTAACAGTTAGAAACAGCCCAGTGACACAGGTAGTTCAATAACCGCTTTTAAATTTTCTAACCCAATGAATAAGTAAATGTTTACGAATGACACCATTCTCACAATCCTCTCTTCACCGCACTTGAGTTTCCACATTCCCTAGCATTACATTTAGTGGTGGTAGCAATCACGACGTATTATTCTATGTAACGTTTGCTAGGGCTTACCTTGACTGACGAAGTGACTAATGTATTGAGATTAAGAAACGAATAAAGGCTGATCTAGTTCACTCACGAGTGTTTTGTTGATAAGTGGACACCTGGCGCCACTCTCAACAATTGAAACTATGGAAAAAATGAGTGGCTACTGACAACTTTGTTTGTAATTGTGACCTCTAGAAAATCTCTCACTCATTTGCCGAGTCTTCTAACTAGGAAACACTACACTACACCACCCAGGCTAAAGTGAATGAGCCCCTTTTTTCATGACTGAACAGTACAAGTTGTCTCCCACTGCTCACTTAAGGAAACCTACTGATAATTACTTAAGCTTCGAAATGCTCGCAGAGTGGCCAATCAGGAAACTGCTTCAAACCTAATTCTGCCAGCCTGAAAGAAGAACTGCTTGAAGGCTGTTGTGTGAATCAAGATTCCCCTATTTATGATTTTTAAAAGAGCTGAACACTGGTATAAGTCTCCAAAACGGAGCTGAACTAGAGGACAAGTCCACAAGCAACGGCGTAGGAAGTTTATGAAAAGATTACGAAACGTAGCCTGTACAGCAGTTGTGAAAGCTAAAAGAAGTGATCATGATTCCAGAATCGTCATTTGCGTTCCATCACAAATTGTTTTATGGGGGAAGCAGAAAAGTCAATGCAATAGAAGGCTGCTCTACTTTTCCTAAGAATGGATTGGCAGTAAGATTTTATTCCTAACCCTAGTTGTGTGCCCGAGATACACACCTTTGAAGTATTTGCAGGGGTCAACCTATCTGAAGTGTAATAGAAGGGCGTTGCCCTGGGGGAACCTACAGCCAGTAAGTGTTTTGTTCTCCCTTTCAATGTAATACGTTTTTAACCAAATTTCGTTACAATCTGCACTTATTTCTTAGTAACACTGTGGGTGTGGTTCAGAAGGGCTCAATGTCTGAGTGTGAGATCAGATGCCATATTGAGTTTTTTTCTGGTTGGGTTGTCGTTAAATTTCAGACCTTAACAAATAACACCTGAAGAAAACTCGACTTCTTTTTGCATGATTATAATAGTTTCATTATCTTGTAGAGGGCGGAAAGTAAAAACGACTTCCTTGACAGGAAACCACCGAGGGTTTATGGTTATTTCCCCCTTGAGTGTAGAATTGAATGGGTAACGATGTCGAACTCATCGTTGAGGCTCTGTGAACCTATTTTGTCAGCTAGCAAATTCCGAATTCAATTTATTGTTTTGGCGTAACACACTACGTTGATCGAACTTGACAATCAGTTTGTGAAATACATTATTTCCTTTTAAGTGAATCTCGCGAGAGATAAAAGAGAATTTCAGGGCAAGTCCTCGAGTGCAGATATTAACTGAACGCCTATTGAGAGCTCGACAAGAGGCTTGAGGGAGATGAGTCAACCTCTCTGTCTAGCCATTATTTGGAGGTGCATCAAAGATTATTGTGTGGGTTGCGTGAGCCACATCGTTCAATTCACTTTCAACGGGGAAACATGAAGCATCGACTCTCAGTGTGGTTGGCAATCACGTCGATCATTGGTGGTTGCATGGCTGAGGTTGAAGACTCCCTCGTCATCTCAACACCAAAAGGCAAAGTTTCTGGGTTTGAACGGCTGTCTCGTGGAAAGCGGATATATCAAGGATGGACGAAAATACCGTATGCTCAACCACCAGTTGGCAAGTGGAGGTTTATGGTGAGTGAGTTATTATCTCTACTTTCCACAAGCAGTTTGCTGCCTTTTCAACATTAAGTCTAGTTTGAAGCTGAATCTGAAAGGATAAACCAAAGTAAGAAAAACAGCAACAGATTGCTTTTTAATTTTTTCTTTTTTTTTAATTGAATGGGATATAATGTTGTTGCATAATTGCTCAGCGACCTATATGGAAATTAGCCAAGGTAACTCTGCCCAGCACTGTTCCATGCATAACTGAAGCCATTCACGTTCATGCATTACTTTCTGCCTTTTCTTGCATCCTTCTAGCCATAGTACTTGTATGTAGGGTGAAGGGGTTTTGAGAGCAACTACCATTGGATTGTGTCTCTGATGTTGTTTCAACGCCATCACCAAATCCGGGCACTGCTTTTGTTAGAGCTAGCCCAGCACAAAAGGTGACCAAGCTAACATATCATATACCCTATACTATGGTTCGCCTCTGTTTATCAGCAGTTACAGCTGTAGAACGTATGAGTAGTGTCATGCATATTCACAATGCTTATTATCTAAGACAGGTCTGTTTCCTGAACTCTCTGAGAGCACTGTCATGGAAGTTGCATTTTGCTGTCATGCAAGAAGCTGGCTACTTGGTCAGCATCAATCAAACCCAGACCTAGGGAGGTGCAGCAGGTTTTTGGTCTTTCGCCACTCACCCGGTAGAGAGCTGTTGCACATGTTAAACTGCGCAGAGGTATGACCACCAGGGGAATCCAGGACCATCTGGAAGTTCTTAATCTGGTTTCCCACCTGATCTAACTATTTACTTGGTTGGCAAGTTTTAAAGGGAAGGATGAACTGTGGCCACGAGTTGTAAGGACAGTGGAGCAGCATGTCGTTTCTTGTTACCTCCGCATTAGTGGTGCCAGATGTGCAGGATGGAGAGTATTTAAGGAAAAGAAGTGAAGCTCACACGTGTCATTTCCCTTTGACGAGGATTCCCATCTCACTTGCCATTTCTCTAATCCCCATTCATCGATGGCGGCAAGTTTTTGTTCGGTGGAGAGATCTGCCCAGAGTGGGGGAAGCTCCCATTTAACTCTCCACTTGTCAACCGGTAACTGATCAGTGATCACTTGGAGTCGATACTGTCTTATAAACCTAGATCAACACAAGATCACAGCTCTCTGGGACTTTTAGGCTACCCCAGACAGATGGCCTTGTAGATAAGAATAGTTCACAGTAACACACTCCCCAAGCTACCTTACTAATTGCTCCCAGTGAGGCAAACCTTGCGATGGAAGTTCCTTTGAAAGACTGGAAGTGTTGGCTGAAGCCCAGTAAATCCATTTAGTCCAGAAACGTAGTGTATTTGTTGTGGCAAATTTTAAGATTTTGTGTACATGTATGTATAATATTTAAGTACTGAACTCTGTGTTGCAGCCACCACAGCCACATGAACCTTGGACCTCAACCCTTGATGCCACTCAAGAAGTACCTGCATGTATGCAAATCTCTATCATGAGACCGTTGGATGCATTTTCAGAAGACTGTTTGTACCTCAACGTCTACCGGCCGAAAGTGGTTAGATTTGGCATGAAAGCCAATTTAATTATGATTGTATTACTACGGACTCGGTAACGTATAGTTGTACATTGGACATCGCACCAGCGCAATGCAGAGTGCTCAGTTCGAATGAAATTATTTGGGTATTCAGAAGGGCAAATGCTTTGAGGAGTTATTTTTATTTTTTATTTAAAACGTAGGAAGGGAATCTGCTCCTAGTTGTCCCATGAATTTACTGCTGTGTATTGAGAACCAACCTAGAACTGTTTAGCGCATTGCCTCAGGTAGGTACTGACACCTCTCTGCAATCGCAGCTCTTATTTCTTCTCCTCTTCTCACGAGAATCTCGTGGTGCACCGCAATTTCCACACATCCTCTCATACTGCATAGCAGCTTGGAGATTCAGGAGCAGTCTTTCCCCCATGTCTACATTCTTTATACCTGTGAGATAAGGATGGATCAGTATGAGATGAGAAGATGGCAGTTTGGGCTTGCAGTCTGACCAATGCGGGCCACCTAGGTAGCAGTCTTCCATGAATTAGTGGGCTCCTTCGTTATGGGGTTACTCACTCAAGAGCAGCAGACTGAGCTCCTTCTCCCGCTGAAACTGCTTGAGAAGACTCAGCACCATTGTACTCTACTGAAGGTTGCCCTGAAGGATGCAAACCATTATTGACCATGAGGACTAGCCTTCCCCATGGCCTTCCTAAACACCCTGCACTTCCATCCTACTCAGAGTGAAGCATGCACCTATGCTTATGCTGCTCCTTATGGGTTCTGTGCACTCCCTCGTGATGTTGTTTCCCCCAGCAGTAGAAGGGAAGGGCATGGTCAGGTCCCTTGCATTTAGCTTGCCTGGTGCCCATAGTCTAGGCATTGGCAGCATCAAAGCACGTTTTCCCTGGGGCTGACCCATCCGAATCTTACTATGCCCTTCTCCAAAAGGAGAGCAACTGCCTAGGCTTCTATTTTAACAATGGCTCTTCGTTGCTCCTGCATACTAGCCTTTGTCAGGTATACCTCAGTTTCACTCATACTCTTTTGCTGAAGGCCTTGCTTCAGAGCTGTCAGGATATCCCGCATCGTCATTGCATAATCAAGATCCCTAATCTCAATAGATGTCTGAGTGAGGCAGCCCTAGTAATACCATAATCATGCCAAGGGCCTCTTTGATCTATCAGCAAACCTTTTTGCATCTGCAATCTGGCGACCTAACTCAATTAGAATATCCCCCGTCACACTTCTTCTACAAGCCCTAACCTCTGCTCCATCTCTTCTGGGCTGACCATAGCCTCCACATGCTGCAGAGCTTCGGCGAATTTCCTTCAGCCTTGAAAGGGGCTTCACAAAGAGGTTAACTGCTTCCTTTGAGGTCGTTGAGCCAACTCCGAATGCATCATGCTTAGAAGACTTGGATAAGAGGAAGTTGTGTCAATGGTCATATAAAATTTCCACCATCTGTGAAGGCCTATTCCTATTTCGTTCCAACCATCGTGTCATAGCTACTTCATTGCAACCATTGTGTCAAGACTCGTGCATTTGATTCCAAGGAGAGGTCTGTGTCTAATCGATGGAGGTGGAGCTTCATGGCTGCATAAGCCAATTCCATTTCAACCATTCTGTCTAACATTGAAACCTGTCAGGCATACTTGCATTTTCATAACAAACTTGCCTGTTCTACTCCAGGTCTGATACAGACTTGCTTACCAACAATTTTTTTTAGGCTTTCCTTTCCCTTAATGACCATTTCATTAAGGTACTCGTATTACACTACTAACCATATGTATTCCATTCCAACTGTTATGCCTAGTGCTCTCTACTTCCTTCCTACAATTTTCTCTAAATCTACCTTTCCAATTATGACCATTCTGTCAATTCCCACCATTTCTTTCAGTCATCCAACTATTTTGTCTACCGCGCCAATTACAAAGCAGAAGTTATTCCGCACAAACTAACTTTTTTCATTTCAATAGCTTTGTTTGATCATGTCAACCTATTCTATGTAACTGCTCGACTCTTCCATTCCTGCCATCCTGCCATTCTGTCTGCCTGTTCTGGTCCAAACTTTCGGTCAAAATAGGCCTACCTTGTTTTAACCAATCTGCTAAGGCTTGTCAGTTTCTTACCTGACATTCATCCATGACCTACATATTAGATCCCAACTAATGTGTCAATAATTGCAAGCCAATCCCATACAGTGGCTCAAGGAATGTAGTAGTAGTTGATTGCTAGCCAGTCTTAATGAATGATGCATAATGATGAATGAACTATCTACAAATAACTGTTTCTCTCTATTAAAGGACACATCGAAGAAGCTGTTGCCCGTACTGGTTTATATTCATGGTGGAGCGTTCTTTACAGGAAATGTGGGAGGGAGGCAAAATGCTGACTTTCTCATGGACGAAGATATTGTGCTCGTTGAAGTCAGCTACAGGCTCAATGTGTTTGGTAATATTAAAGTTAATTCGCTTTAACTCGTAACTGCTTGCTAGGCACGTGAAAAGGTGGATAAGAGAAGAGTCTTTTATATTGTAGTGATGGTTTACTTTCTGTCACCTCAAAGAAACCTTCCTAATTCAGTACAGTACTTATTACTGCTATTATAATCATATATGCCTTTCTTTACTTTATCAAGTTATTCATATTCTATTATGCCTGATAACATCGGTCATCAATGTAACCAGAATAGCATAGTATACATTGTCTCACTCACCACACCAGTCACTGAGTCCTAGTTCCAGTGGATGGCCAGACTGGTAGCTGTGGTCTATACTCCTCGAGACTCAACGAACCAGTGAAAGAGACTCAAATCAATATGTCTGATGAGGAGCTCCGAGGGTACCCGTTCGAGTAACTTCCGCTCAAACCACTAACACACAAAAATTAAACTCACAAGAGTACGCCACATCGTTCTTCTTCACAAAAAAATCAAGAATTAAAAACCATGACCAAATCCCAAAAAATAATACTCAGTAATAAAAACGCCACCTGCACCTCGTTCTTGGGTTCACCAAGCCCTACCCCTCTCTCTTTGGATGAGGAGCATGTTGCCGATCATTAACACAAGGAAAGGCGAATGTCGGGAAATGTTACCCTTTTCCCTTCACCCCCTATTAGTAGCCACTCCTTTCCTTGGTCCATTGCTCCTCCTTTCCTCTCATTTTCTTCTCCTGTCCTTCTTGTTTCACTTTGACTAATGGCTAGGAGTGGAACTGATGCTGGGCGTTAAGTCAACATCTAGAAGAGGCCTGCTATGAAGAGACTAAAATTACAGATTGATAACGTTACTGATTCAATCAGGGTTAGTCAGTATCAGACAGTAGAGAATAACCAGTGTATCGCTGGTGAAACTCACAAATTGGAGGAGGAGGAGTGGAATGGATGCTGCAAAAGCAATTATTAAATAACGAGTTAGAAACTAGAGACTAACCACACTGCCATGTTAGCCACTGGTATTTAGTTGCTTGTGTTAACCCTATGAGCTGCTCAGCATAATCTGTTTCATTAGTAGTCATCTAACTGAATGAAATGATTCTAGGTTTTATGTCCCTGGGTGATGACGTTATGCCTGGAAACTACGGGATGAAGGACCAAGTACGAGCTCTTAATTGGGTCAAGTACACTATAAAAAAGTTTGGTGGAGATCCTAAGAAGGTTACGGTGTTTGGGGATTCTGCTGGAGGCGCCAGTGTCCACCTTCTCTTGAAATCGCCACTTACTAAAGGTATTGTAGATTCGTTATGGTCTGTGTACAGGTTGTGGTAGGTGGTGTGCTCATTTCAGTGAATACGTTTTGAATGTTACTACACACCAGATATGACTGGTCACATTCACCAAGAAGTACTGCGGACGGTAAAACAAGTACAAAGGGATGTATATGAGGGCACTCTCATTGTTTATGATGAACTCAATTTGCGTGAAATTAAAATACAAACTTCCCCTCAGGGTAATTGCATATCAACCACCCACAGAGTCTGCGTTCTAAGTGGTGACTGGTATACTGCATAGACACGCCAGTGGATGGAGGCCAGTCTCTCTGCCCCCAGTCTATGAGCATAGCATGGTGTTCTTTGAGACACTGAGGGGAACGGAGCACTGCTGCTTTGGTGCAGATTCATGACAGAGTTCGATCTGTTTGAATAAAGCAGTACATTAGTTCGCGATAAATGAATGCGCACCAAAATGTAGCGCCTACCTCTTACGAGAACTATGGAAAACTTCTATTGTAAAGAAAGCCCCATGTATACATGCAGTTTCTATTCCAACAAGTTACTTCAGTGGATGAAGCATTACACAGAGACAACAGAGCAGAGTTACAGTTGGCTGGGGGGCCATTATGTAACTAGCAGCTTTCAGTTCTGATCATTTTGTAACCACGTTGATAAACGCTCAAATAAGTTAAAGCAGCGTTGTGATTGGTGCCTGTTCTCAGGGACTACTTTGAGGCCTCAAAGGGTTCACTCTTGTGAGCTCTACAGGAAGTTGAGAGATTGCACAACCACAACCTGCTTTAAACAGGTCTATCAACAAAATGTGATTCACTTGCATCATCTGTATAGTTGTAAGTAAATAAATAATATTAACGTTGTTCGCAGATTTACTTAGTGGGGCAGTGTCCCACTCTGGAACCATCAACTCTGTCTGGGCCTTGTTGAAGGCGGATTCAGTAGCAGCTCACACACGGAACGCTGCCAAAGCAGCTGGCTGTGAACAGACTGACAGCAAAGCACTATTGACGTGTCTACAGGCGCTGACAGCAGAGAAACTATTAGAAGCAATGATTCAAAGTTCAACTGTGAGCGTCCACTCAAGAATTATCTACACTTAACCAAAATGCAGAGATGTCAACTATACCCTGACTTACTTCTTAATTTGCTCCTAAAATAAGGATTATAAAAAATAAGGTTATCACAGGCTACATCTGGTAACTATTTCATCTCTTGGTATGGCAATGGTAGAAGTGTGTATTCCTTAAGCTCAAGTAAGACGAGCCAATCCAAGGTGGCCCCTTACTCCTAGACAGTAACCATCCCCTAACCCAAGAGCACTCAGAGAACTGTCCTAGCAAGAATTGATTCCATAGATCGTCCTCTCTAACAGGCAAACAATGAATTCATATGTGCACTAATCCCTCCGGAGTACACTTTGGCTATTACTTAATAATGTATCAATTCCACAGTACATTTTGAGGGTGTCTTCACATTTGCAGTGGCTAGAAAAGTTCACACAACCCAGGAAAACTTCAGTTGTCAGCCCTTTCAATTTCAATTCACATGATTTGTTTGAAGAATCAACATTTACAAATACTGCCAGCACAAGTCAGAGAAGAAGCGGTTGGATATTCTCCAGGTGCAAATTGTGTATGGTCTGACACCTACTTATGTAAAATTGTGGCGGTAGCACAGGGAATCGAATTCGAAAGATACAGGTTCACAGCTCTGGGTTTAACTGTTGTTCACTAACCTTGTAACATAAGTGAAACAGTGGGATGAAGGAGGGTGGCGATATGGAATGTTGTGGACTCACATTTGCATGGAATGAATGATTTTCGTATCTGTGGTAAATATGCCTATCGCCCTGTTCTAGGAGCAACTGCGTTTTGACTATGCCCCTGTTATCGAACCCACAACTGTAAAAAATGCCTTCGCAACTGAAGACCTTTCCCTTCTTCCAACCACAAAACCGTGGATCAACACATTCACTAACGGGGAAAGACTGCTTTTCGCAAGTAGTAAGTACCCCTTGAACCTACTGAATTCTTTATTTATTTCCTATTTATTCACACCATTTCACACACAGCAAACATCGAATTTTGGTTTATTATTCGTTCTAAATAATAATCCTATGTTCTCGGTCAGGAACATTTTTCTACACCCCCCTCAATATTTGACACTACGTTTCAAAGCATCAGGATTCCAAATATTCAATGTCCGTTCGGTGTCTGGGCCGTTTTATGCCCTTAACGTGGACTAAAGAATCCGTTCTTTCGCCCAACAATCCCATTTGGTATCTAGTTGTGCCTGCCTGCTCGGCAATCCGATCGGACGTTGTTATGGGCAAAAAATGGTCAGAAAAATTAACAAAAACTAAATACGTCGTATTTGGTATCGTTTTCAAGGCATTTGTGGATGCTGGGGCGAATGGAATGAGTCTCACAGGTGCACCACTGCACTGTTCATCGAAAACAGTGAGATTAGAGCAATTATCGTGAGCCAAAGTCTACTAATGCAAAGAACTAAAGGGGACAATACACCGAAAGTAATTGTCACACCAACCACCCGTCACCTCGTTCCAATTGCCTACAGGCGGATTTTTTGTTGTTGCAATTTTTAATTGTTGTCGTTCCGTAGTAGTTGGCTATCTTCGTACTTTGTATCGTTTACTTGTATTTGTCGATGCTGAGTCGATTAGGATGGGTCTTGGCGGTGTGAGACTGGATCAAGCTGTTCAAGAGAATAATAAACCGTTTTGTAATCATTTGCAGCGTTTTTTCTGTTCAACGAGGTTGATATGTCAGCATAAATGGAGAATGATGCCACGTACATGTTAATTCGCACATAAAAACGTCAGAGAAATCAGTTCTCATTCGTGAATCACTGTTACTTCTTTCTCTCTTATGATGATCAGATGCATTAGTGGGTTTGGTAATTTTATCTGCAGTGAAAACTCAATGTGGCATTCAAGGTTGAGTAATACAGTTCTGTCGATTCATAACTGATTGCGAATTTTTATTTTTAGTCTTTGTGCTATTCTTTTTTGTGGATAGCCATCAGAGTCATTAGTTGGTAGTTGTTTCCCTTGATCTGTCTCCTTAAAAATTGAATGAAGTTTCCATTTGCAACCATCAAGCTATTTGAACAGAACCCAAAGAAAGAAGCTTTCTGCAGATTGAACTTCGAACCTTGTCACGCTCATTTTTTCGCCCCCCCCCCCCACCGCCTATGTACTGGTGGCAACTCAGAAAAGCCCCACTGCAGCCCCAAATGGGCTTATTGTGTGGCGTACATGAGCTGTATCATGGAAGCTAGTGTTCCCTGGGGTGCAATGTCCCCCAATTCATCTCCACAATTCTTGCACTAAGGTATGACAGCCATATACTTTCTCCCTCCAGACTGATGACCTTTCTTTGTCCCTGTCTGGAGAGTCTAATAACTAATCGTTCCTGTCTTTGGCTAGGCACATCCCGCCAAAGGCCAGCCCTAATATTATAAGAAGCCAGGGGCTTTAGTGCAGTCTGACTGTCTGACATCATGTATATCTTTTTCTGTTTCATTATCCTGCACACTTAGTGGTATTGCTGCCCAGATCCCTGCCTCATAAACTCCTTCACCTGCTGGTGGCCTTCTCAAGCGTGGACCAATCCCCTTTCCCTGTGGATCTTTCATGAATCAGTGTCCCAAAGAGCAGTTTGAAGTTGTACTTATACCCTTACTAAGTGACTGACATGCAGAGCAGCCCCCAGCAGATCAGTCCAATTTTTAAAACAGACTTTTAGATTTCGGTACTTTAGGCTCCTAATAGGATGCGAGGAAGGTGTGGCGATTGCCATTCTGTGAGGACAAAGGCGGAAGTTGATCAGAGAACATGAATTAATCGCACGATTTTTAAAACAGACTTAGATTTCGGTACTTTAGGCTCCTAGTACGATGTGAAGAAAGTTTGGGATTGCCTCGTTAGAAAATATTGATACATAATGAATGTCTACTACTGTACTTGTAATACGGATCTTTGTTTTCCCTCCATTTATTTTCGACTGAGATTTGCGGTGTTTAGTCTGGAGAAACTAAGGAAACCTATGTCAATTGAATAGTTAGTATTTTACGAGCAGGAGCCACTGACGTGCTCTCGGAGACAAACGGAGCCACTAACGTGTACTGGCGATACCTATTATTTTTATGATTATCAAGTGTACAATAATTATACATGTAGCTGATTACTTCCATTTCGTGTTGTAGTGTTTGCTGCTCTACCAGCATTCCATGCCAAGGCGCTCAAAGATGTGTCCTGGTTTCTGAGAGAAGAGAGTCTATGGCTGGTGACTGACCCTGCAAGAAAAGCATTAGGAGAAGAGATTCTGAAAAATAAGTACATCACAGAGAGAGGAAACCTAACTGAGGAGCTCTCACAAGTAAGCATCGGTAGACAGAAGGTTTTCCAGATTTCATGCAGGGGGTGGTAGGCAACACTCATTCACTCAAAGAATGTCTAGTTACTGCATTTTGCAAGAAGTAGTCAATGGTTGGAGAAGAATACCAACGACCAGAGAGATCCTGCGAGAAGATCAGGCGAGGTGTCAAAAATGCAGGCAACAGAACATTGACCACCACAATGTCATATTGCCAATCTTGAAAGTATAATGTGTAAAATGGGTGGAGCATGTGGAATTGAGTTGTGGTCCCCTTGTTATTACTCGAGTTTAGCTCTGGCGATTAACAGGGGCTACTAAGTTGATTACAGCCCTGAATGCTCATTTATTCTTTTTTTGGTGTAGCTCTGACGAGGAGTTGTACCGAGAACCCTTCTGTCCAGAGAGCTGTCCCTATTTGCAACGGGCTGCAGGTGATTGTACCGGAACAGTTACCTTCGCCACAGTGGTAACAATCTGGTGATGGGTGCATGAACGGACAAGTTCTATAGACTGTTGGAGGTGGTAGCCAAATAGTAGAGCACGTCCCCACGCACAAACATTAGAAGGTAACCAGTGAGTGGCCCAGCCTGCTAAACCACCACAAGAATGGCTATGTAGCCTGTGTTTCTATATCCTATTTAGAGCAGCTGTGGGGGGTGTGGCGAGGTTTAAAATTCTGCAGAGATTCTCCGGGGGTAGCATAAGGTCTGTTTGTGAAGGTATAGAGCCCCCCCACCCACCAGCATCTACCTCACTCACTTTGGTGGAACGTCACAGGCAATGTGAACAAACTGAGAAAAAGAGGTGTACAGTGAAGTGAATAAAGAATTGAGACATCGTCAAATCGCCAATCTGAAGGAGCAGAAGGGGCCCAATCAATAACCTACGTCTGGTGGACGTTATGGTAAGGAAGACCTGTGTTATGGGTTAGTTCAAGGTTCATGAGTGCCCAGCGTCACAGAAAATCGTTGGGCACTTCCACTTCTTCTACTATGCTAGAAATATCTCATACTAATTCAACAAAGAAGAACATCACTCACTCATCCCTCACTGGGTTAGGCTGGGACAGTTGATGAGTCATTTTTGGTATTTGGATTCAGGCCTGTGGTAAAATCAAGGCAGGAACCTCCTGTTCCTAGTGGTGGTCGGAATGAACACATTAAAGTTATATCAACTACAGAAGAGGGAGGGACTGTATTTCCCCTGCCCTCCTAGGCAAATAATGTCGCTGGAGCAGTATGCAAGTTTAGTGGAGCATGCCACAGAGTCTACATGCTACAATATAAATATAAAATACCAGAGCATGTCACTAGTGATATGTGACGGACACAACCTGCTTAACAGCATAATGAGGGCTATTGTAGGACAGACACTGCTAGCCAACAAACTGCAGCAGAGGAGCAGTAGCCCTAAATCCAGGATATTAGGTGCACTGTAACCAATGTTAGAAATGATTCTGAAAGCCAGGACAAAGTTGAAGCGACAAATGGCAAGTCAGAGTGGATATTACTATAAACTGAATATCCAGCAATGATTATGCTCAGGGAAGTCCTTAACAAGCAACACTTGAAAGGCTAACATCGATAAGATTCTGATTTCAATAACTTGTTTCCACGAATTTAACGAATTCTTCCAGGTATTGTCTGACCTCAATTTCATATACCCAGCCATATATAATGCAGAGGCCAACAAGGGACGTCAATGGGTGGGGCAACTTGAATACTCTCCATCGCTAGATTCCACAGATCCGCAAGGTCAGTGTGTATACATGAAATAAATAAGACTAACTCTACTTTAATCAACTTATTGTATGAATAACGTGACTGGTTTTGTTATTTAGTGGCACCACATGCATCGCACATCGACTTTTACTTCAATTACACACACGATGACCATCAGAAAACTCCAGAATTTATCACAGCTTCACAACGAATGATCAAGTACTTGGTGAATTTCGCTTATCATGGGTAAGTTTCTTCTCAGAATTCTGATCAATAATAATAGTTAAGTTTCTCACTCAGAATCAACAAGGTTTGAGCGTTCTCCCCTTAGGCAGGGAAGTTATTGAACACTGGTGGGAAGGTGCTCGAGGTCAGAACAGCTATTTTGAACCATTTTCCAACCACTTGAGGTCCCAATAAGTCAAAGAGCTCTGTGCAGTACAAGTTTATCTCTATTTTTGAGCTGCTGTGCCCACCCAAATAATCCCAAAGAAACGAGGAACTGTAATTCAATTGACAGCAAGGACTTTTAGTAGTCTCCAATAGAGTAACACAGTAAGATAAGGAAGAAGTGGCAACGAAGAAAATTGCAATTGCCTGTGATACAAGAGATGGCCATGCCCGTCTTCCACCACATGTCGATAGGTGTAGGGAAATTCCTTGCTCTTTTAAGCACTCTCATGTGAAAAGTATGGATGAAGCTGGTTTGCTAGTATTCTAAGCATTATTCCCCGAGCCCATCCTCGATAAGTTATGTAGTGTGAGGCTCAGTATTTAGGCAGACCATTACACATTTTAAAAAACGTCCTAGACGTTCGTGAGCCAGCAGACGATCCTGTGTCTTCAAAGACCAATGATGAGTCAAAAATTGGCTGAACTTATCACTCAGCATCAGGAGGGCCTGATTTACAAACTGTGACTTCCACACTCTTCTTTTTTTGATAACAATGCGCTTATTATTTCCAGCAACCCAACTCCTCCTGGTTCAGAGTTGATATGGCCTCAGTTCAAAACCAACGAAATGATGAGTTTCAGAAGAGAAGGTGACTTCGTCAGCGATCAGTTGACTTTCAATTATCTTGAAAAAGCGAAAAACACTTGGCAGCTCCTCCTCGGCTGGTGACCAAAAAGAAAGTAGTACATTACTGTAGTATGTTATGGTTTATTTTGTGAAAAGAAATTCATTATTATTACCTCCTTCATTAAAAGAATTGTTTTACACGTTGTTTATCCAAAAGAGAAGTGAATTATTCACCTTTCTCCACCAGGAGGACGACACAGTCACACAATGTTTGTGTTCTGGTGAGCAATGCTTTTAGAGGAAATAATGTGATACGGTTCTTTATTTCTCTTGTGATGAACTACAGCTGCTCAGTGAACACCTGGATACATGAGTTGCTAGAAAGAAAATAAAAGCTACATTTTGACCAACCATGAGGGGACTGAGACGCTTCAACAGAATGATCCTCCCACATCATTCTTCAGAGTAGCATTCAGATGCTGGTTTGACTCGAAAAATCACCAGCCACTATTGCTTTCTTGTGCCATCAGTTCCCAGGCGTTGAGGCTGGCACTGCTGCGGCGCAGTATTATAGCAACATAAGCTCTGTGGAAAGTGGCGTACGATGGCCCACTCCAAAACGCCTGGTAATGAGATCCTGGTGAAGTACGCAGATGGTGGGGTGGCAGTAATTATTGGCTGCGTGCTGGATTCACTGGATGGGTGAAGGAGTGGATGGGAGCTCATGGGCTATCCTTGGCACAGCAGAAGACAGAGCTAGTCCTAATGACAGGAAGTGGATAGAATTGGTGAAGAGATGTGCCCCAGCGTTGCTTGCTTGTAGGAGGCAGTATTGGTAGCAGCGAGTGTTATCCCAACCCACCTTCCATCAGCTGTGCAAAAGGAGCTGTACCCATGAATGGGGCAACCAGAGTACAGCCACCAGAAGAGAAGAAGTACTGTGACCCATAGGACGTGGTAAGGCAAGTAGGACACAGCCCAGAAGGGGCAGTGGGCCAGGCAACTGGTTCCAGCACTTGGTGCATGGCTCAGGGGGTGCCACAGTGAGGTGGATTTATACCTCACTCCGTTCCTAACAGCACGCAGACCATTTCAGGCATTTCTGAACAGAATTGATAAGGCCCCCAAGCTGCCTGCATTTCCGGGCAATGGTGGACTATGCCAAAGGTGGGCAGGCAGGCAGCACACAGTGAAAGACAATGTTGGCCAGCATCAGCATTCATCCGCTTCATGTGAAATTATGAGGAAAACTGGAGGTGCATTGCTCAGCCAGAAGAGGGTGAAGCTTGCTGATCCATCTCTCTCCCAGGGATGAAGAATGTAGACATGGGGGGGAAGATTGCTCCTGAACCTCCCTAGCTGCTGAGTAGTAAAGGAGGATGTATCGGAATAAGGCACGCTCAAGAAAAGACATAATTACATAATATACGGATTTATGTATTTGTATTACAGTAGAAACAGATGACACCTTTTAGCGAAAAGAAAGGTTATTTGATCACTTTTAAGATTCCCACCCTACGCAGATAGCGGACGATAAAAGGAGTGCAGCTGAATGTGATGGCGAAGCGGAGGGGAGCGAGAACTTTGTTAACGGCGTAAGCCACGATGAACGTACTGGCTCCTGCTGCTTTGTCCACATGCTTCCCTTCCAAACCCAGTTCTTGCACAACCCACGTCATGTCTAGACCCCTGAAGTGGAAGATGAAGAGATTTATAGTGTTTCATATTGTAAAACAACACAATAAAATTAAATCCTAGTAAAATACTGTATTATAAAAATACTAATAATACCAAATACAATAACACAGCAGTATAATACAACACAGTTGCCAGTAATCAATCATTTCTGGAAATTACTGTAAAATAATGCAAGTCTATGGCGTTTTTGTGTCACCAATATCTATACGCTTTAAATCTTGAAGGACATTGAAAATGATATTCTGTGAGCTCTTGACGGCTCAGGACACTAACAGCTGGAAAATCAAACGATTTTCATAAAGACTGCGAGGCCTTCTCCTTCCAAGGAACCTTTGGATGAGACCTGGTCGTCTGTCAGCTCTTAACTGCTCTACAAGGGAGAAGAACACGCAATTTCTGGTGTAGACTGGAGAGAGAAGTTACCACCCATCATGTTCTAATTAGGTATCCCTGACAAGCATGTAGTGCCTCGATGGACTAAGTGTAGAACCTAGAGGAACGCTGCTTCCTGGGACCAACTTACTAAGTTTTTTCGAATGCGAGTTTGTTCCCCCCACAATGTGACAGTAATCTGTGCTCGGGAATATTCTCCATAAGTATAGGCAGAGAGAGGCAATAACCATCAAGAAGGAATTTAGAGTAGTTCTACTTACGCAGAAAACGCTGTGTATATCAGGCCAAGAAGAGCGAGAGACTGAGTAATGTGAAAGACGATGACAGTTGAACCGTAGTCTCGCATGAACAATTTCAATTTTTGGCGGTTGCTGAGTGGAGAGTCGTTTTTTTGAGCCTCTTTGTCCTGTTTCGAAGAGCCTGGAATAACAGAAGTGTAGTAGCTAAAGATCTTATCTCAAGAACGAGCACATCTGATGATAGGACCACTTCCATCGAAAATGGGAAGAGAACCTTTATGCAGTAAGGAAAAAGGAGACGTAGGAAACGTGGAATAAAAATAATGCGATCCAATTTACCAGCATTCATTGTATAATACAGTATGGAACCCAGGTGTACAAGCTTTGTGACCGCTAATCAGCTTCAAACAATGTATCTGTGCATCTTCCTGCAGTTGCTTCTGGCCAAAAAGACTTGCCAAGGTATCTTCTTGTATGGTTGCCATTGCCAGCGAAGTTTCGGCTTGACATCCTCCAATGAGCAATAATGGGCTATAAACGTGTTTTGTACGTGATCTCACATTGTTTACTGCCAGTAAATAAACTTAGGATTCGTCTTTCAGTGTGCCACAATCTATGGCACTCCTCACTACTTCTAGACTACCAACGTTAACATTGAACATCCACAAGTTACTGTAAAGAAAAATATTTAATGAGAAAATTAACTTATCACATTAAATATTCCAGCAGACAGAAACATTGTTTATTACCATCGTCATTTCCACCAGGAGTGAGTGGGGCTCCCGGAGATCCTTGTGCAGTACTTTCAACTGGGGCCTTGGCATTGCTCGTACTCAAATTCTGAGTTTGATGGACTGGAACCACAAGTGCAACCAGCTCTTCCTTCATAAAATCTCTGAAAAATATGAATAAAACCTGCAGATCTCACAATTCCATCTTATTTAAAATTGGCAGTCGTACAGCCACTCCTTTGTGAGAGGTCAGGGGTGTCATATACAGTGAAATATGAAAATTCAGTGCCACTGGAATGGTGAAACACAAAAGCCTGGCCTAACAATTCCTCTAAAGCTAATAACTGTAGATCTTGGAGCGCAATACATCATTAAAGTACATAATTTTCTATGCAGTATCATAAACTCAGCAGAAAATCCATTGAATTCTGTGAGAGAAATACACGCATAACCCTCATCACAGCGCTTAAAAACGCAAACATGTCCTCTTCCCATTGATGGAAACATCTCAATTCCACATTTCCGTAATGAGGACCGAGGCAGATGACGGCTTCACAACATAAACGTCTGATGAAAAAGCAACACGAACAGTTAAATACTTTCCTCGCGAGGAAAATAAAAACACCCCAAAATAGGCCCCTTCACTCAACATTGGTGGTGGTTCCAAGATTTTATAAGCACCATTCAATTCAGAGGGAGCTTTTTTTGTTTATGAGCCATAGTTCGCTGGTGGTCGCCCGAGGCTGGTGGGGGCCTGAGAAGGATCGCCGCCCTTCCTCTTTTTACCGCCTCTCATCTCTCTCTTTCCTATCCGTGTCGGTCATTCCTATGTTCACCGCCTTTCTGAACACTTCGGTTCTGAGCCTTTTCGCGACCTGAACTGTACTTAATATAAACCGCAAATCAAAGTTATAATTCATTGAGTTTTCCAGTTTTATCGTCGGGACGCCACCTAAAGGCCTTTTCATCCTTGCAGTTGTGGCTCGAGTGCAGCATTGGCGCCTTGTGGGACAAATCAGGAATTGTAGGGTGAGTCGATCCTATTCTTTCCTCATTCCTTTTATGCAGATCTCTTTTCCTGTGTTCCTTTTCAGGTGCTCGGCGACTGAGGGTAGATTTTCCGACGAACTTGGTGCTCGGGGCAATATTTGTATTCTTTCATTCTAATTTTCTAGCCTCGTAGAGCCTTCTTCGTCAAAATGGTTGGTTCGAACGGGCACGAAAAGGGAGGGCCTCTTTTTATAATTTTAACAAGCACAATCTGCCACAACTTTATTTCTGTTCAAACGCCCCCTCTCTGTTTTTTCGTTTCATTTTTCGCTAATATTCGTCTAAGATGAAGCTATCGAAATCGGGTCGAAATATCTAATGGGGCGCATCACACAACGGTCCATGGCCTCATGTGTGCTCAGGGATTTTCTTCATTCTAGCAGCAATTAAAATTTGATTTTTATTTAGTTAATAATAAAATTCTATGTAAACCCTGGTAACGCTCAAAGTTCTGGAATTTATTTATTGAACTGCTCGGGCTTGTCTCACGACGGTTATTAAGTAATATGTGCACAGAAGATTTACGACACTCAACATTATTTTGTTTAGAAGGAACGTGATCACCATTTTGGAATCATCGGGCACGAACTACAGTGGCAGTTGTAGGACTACAGTGGCGCAGCACGTGATTTCTTGTCACAACTGGAGGTGCAAGATGTGTAGGATGGAGAGTCTTTGTAAAATAAGAAGATGGCCTGGCCCAACCCATGTTCCAGAGATAACTAGGAGTGCTTTAATAGATGATGTCTTGTAGGCCTTGGCGATCTACGGGAAAAGAGTTATTTGGCATTGGGCAGGTACTTTCTTTCGATTGACACTGACACGCCTACACGACATGATTGAACAACTCAAACTGTTTACCACAGGTACTACAGCGAGCATCTACAATGAAACGATCACACTAGTACCCCTCGTACGATCATGTACGACCACCAGTACACCTCATCCCTGTAGTCAATGGTGACACTCAGAGCGATAAGTAGTGGGTGTGATGAATGGCGTGAACTTCCGGTAATTTCTTCCATGGATGCCCTCTAAAGCCCACTCCATCGATGCTGAAGAGTAAGGGGAGTCGGGACACTGCCTGAGTTGCCATCCAACAACCAAACCATCCAGAGTAACCACAAACTCCAAGGCTAACTGGACATGGGGACAGATGGAGTCGCCACATCACACCACCGCAGTCGATCCTGAATGAACCCAAGACTAGCCACTGCACATGTGGCATTCCAGCCAGATGCCTGCAAAGCAAACAGGCGTTTACTGCGCAAGAATGGAATTGTGATAGAGAGAGATGATACCCTGAGACCTCCAGATTGAACCAACACATAAATGTATGAACGTAGAATGCTATGTGGAAGGCCGCGCCAAGCATGCACAGTAGAGCGGAGCATTATATCAATAGTTATTAACCTGGGGTGAGATCAAGCCCTTCTTCTTGAGACAGCTTACCCAGCATAGTGGCAATCACAAGATTGATGTCATACCCTATATAACCTAAGAGTCGATCAGGAGTCCCCCACACCACAGAGGCATTTTCCCGAGGCTTGGTAACTTAACGTATCAAAAGATTTAGCAACGTCCAGTGCAACTATATGTGCAGGTCACACACACGCTCATACACAAAGACCATTTTCCCACATAGTGTTTTCAAACTCAGAAGCCCTAGAAACATTAAGGTCTGAAGAAAACTAAAAAAACGTTAGGCTGATTTTAACTTTGTAGAACCAAGGAAAGTAAAAAGAAGCGAACTATTGAAAAATTTAAAACGCTGAAAATTATTACACAACGGTTTATTATTCTCATGAGCAGCTTGACCTAGAATTACTGCTAAATTGGATTACCGAGATGGTGGGCACAACTAGATACCAAATGGGATTTTTGTGCGAAAGAACGGATTTTTCAGAACACGTTAAAGGCACAAAACGGCCCGAATGGCGGACGGACATTGCAAATTTAGAATCCCGATGTCTTGAAACGTAAAGTATCAACTTTTGAGGGGGGGAGGGTTGTAAAAAAATGTTGACCGAAAACATAGGGTTATTTATTCAGAATGAATAATAAACCAAAATCCGTTTGATGACATTCAATTACTAGTACAGGACACTAAAAAGGCTTACGATTGCAGCAACATCTTAAGTGTTTGAAGTCTCAATTGCCTCAATGGGGGACGTAAATTTACTTATTATTTCATTTGCCGACACTGACTCAAACTTCTTCTGTAGCAGAGACACAACAGGATTCAGTACCACTACGCCTACAACATCACTGAGCCTTGTCATTCGACAGGCTGGTCTGCCTGAGTTATTATCTAAAGGTTACCTCGTTAAAGTGGTTGCGTAAACAGTGATTAGTGATAGCCGTAGGGACCAATTATGACTCATAGGGCGATCAATAGGAAGCGGAAATAAAATTCAAAAGAGAGAGGAGATGACAGATTACATGCATTGAAAACCTTTTCTGACTCTGACTAGTACCACACGAAGAACTAAAAGCAGTGTCTGCAAGATAACAGGAGCCAAAGAACTGGTTGAAAAAAATTTGTCGTTGCAAGAAGGTATTCTTCACTTGAGAATAATGGCAATCCGTAAATGCTGTTGTTTTTCATGTGTCATGCATCAGGATTCCCGAGTGGTCTTGCCAGTAACAATACATGCGTAGTTTTGTTGAGGGTGTCAAGAGT
Organism: Pachypeltis micranthus; assembly: GCA_020466155.1. NCBI lineage: Eukaryota > Metazoa > Arthropoda > Insecta > Hemiptera > Miridae > Pachypeltis > Pachypeltis micranthus. The sequence goes on along the minus strand of CM035770.1, from coordinate 49,675,891 downwards.
GCATGATTCCTTAACTGTTAACTTCGTTTGCAAATTATACAGGAATTGAGCCACACCAAACTTTGGGAGTAATCGAAAAATCTAGCTTCAATGGAATCTTCAAATAGCCCCACATGATGGGTAGTTTTGTTTGTTTCGCTTTCATGCCAAGCCTAAAGCACCATCTAACTTGATTCACCAGATCCTGAGGGCTTCTTCACTCTAGTCAATTGTGCTAGAGCTGTAAATCGTCAGTGTTTACTAAAGCTAGCAATTCACGCTCCACTTTGTAGGTCCTACAGAGACGTCTGACCGAGAATCCAACATCAGACTGTGAATGGTGGTATCAGATTCTAAGTCTCATTGGACGGTTCAGTTGACCATACAAGTAGGATTGCATAGAACTGAGTGATTTCCCGTTTTACGAGGAATTTAATAGCACTGGAAGGTTCACAAAAATTTAGTGAGTTACTACTACTCATTACCCGATCATTATTGAGAAATTGGTGCACAGGGGATTTATGAAACTGCCAGCAACATTTTGATTTAGATGGATTGTGTGCGTGGTTGTGTGGGTTTTGTTCGTTTTGCAATTATCGGGTAAAAACTGTGAGAAATGGCAGTAAGTGAAGCGACAGTGGTTGAAATTCCGGAATGAGCGTTATTAAACGCTCGTCGTATGAGCAGTTCATTGGACCGCGCTGATTTGTTTTTTGTTGAGAAAGCAGATATCATCCGTGCGTAATTCATAAGAAAAAACTGCGCTAGAATCCATTTTCTCAGAAATGTTTTACGATTCGATTGTGCTGCTCTCGTCATTTTTCACGAATGAAAATTTCATGGTACTGTAGTGTTATTTGGTGCTGTCCATAAGAAAAAATGTAATCAATATCGCCGAACTGAGTTTGTTATTGCCACTGCAGCCTTCATAGGAGTTTGTCAAATTCTGTGTAGAATAGAACTTTCAACTCTAAAACTCACCCAAACATTCGGGAAGAGTTACGACCTATTTTTGTTCTTTATTGCGTTCCCCCGTCATGATTACATATCGTCTAAAGTTTCCAGAAAGGAAGGAAAAGAGTTGTTTAGCGTCGCCACTAAAGATAAGAACAAATGTACGGTTTTCCTAGTCCAACGAAGTAAAAAGGAATGCTACGTAATTTACGGCTAATGGCATAAAAAGTGTGGCGCATATCACGGCTTTCCTCAGCCCAACGAGCGTTCAATGATATTTTCCCCTTTGATAACGAATCTAATGCAATTTTCATTCAGCAGATGTGAAGTATGTGACGTCCCACAGACCTAACTTGATATTTCGGACTCGGGGCTTCTAGTGAAGGTTGATCTAAACTCGGTGTGGAGTGGTGGACAACACAATTTAATAATCGGGGTCATAAAAAAGACGGACAAAAGTTAACAAGAATTTATCAACCATTCAATCGCAGACAGTTCTTCAACTCCTATTTCTAATTAATAAATCACAGATAACAGAATTTTCAACGACATTCGAAAAAATGAGCATTGCTGCCTCCTACTACAAACAAAATTACAACATTGGTACATTGGTTACATAGTCAATCGAAACACGAATTAAGCAGCAGGTTCTTTGCAGATTCCTTCGAGTGCTTGGGGAACTGTTTCAGAGCTGAGTCCAGCAAAATGAAACCTGAAAAAGAAAGTCTAAAGTTTGATTCTTTTACATCGAGTCTTCAATTCTTGGACGTATTAGATTAACTTGGTTTCGTTCACACATCGAAAAAACATCGCACGTATTTTTATAAGCTAACTAGCTAAGACTCACATAAAAAGATGAGTTGCAGGTGTTGGCTCAAGGTTGAATTCAGCGACTGGAACATTTCGCTCGGCCAACATAGGTGCGTACATTGCAGCTGGATAGACGACAGATGAAGTTCCAATGACAAGACAGGCATCGCATTCAGACATGGCCTCTTCTGCAGCCAAAAAACGAGTATTAACTTATTTCCATGGATAATAAGAAAACAATCGTCCCTCCACCAGCCCTTGCTAATAAAACGAAATATAAACCAAGAAATCTCAAGCATGACGAATTTACAACATTCCAAACCTCAACGTTTACACTTGATATAAGCTTTGTCGTCAGGGAGCACTCATGGGTGGAAGGAGAACGAGCTGGAAAACCAATGAGTTGGTTTTCGATTTCAAGGAAATGTATGAAAGGAGCATTGAAAATACAATTACCGAAGTATTCTCCTCCCAATCCTTACTGGACAATCGCTGGGAAGAAATAATTATTAGGTATATTATTTCTTTTAAACAAAAAACGCTCAGAATATCCTGCCCGTTTTTCGCACGGTAAATAATTAGTTTTTATTTGTAGAGATAATTGATTTATTCCATTAAAAGTACTAGAAATCGCACGAACTCAATGTTGTTTGTGAATAGGAAAATCAACAAACGAGAAACTGACCTGCAGCTCGGATGTCTTCTTGCTTCAAGTTTTCCCCAAACCAAACAATGTAGGGCCTCAACAGTCCCCCGCAATCTCCTTGTTTACACCTCGGCAAGTCATCCAGAGGAATCTCGCAGCTTTTTGCTTCAGGGTCTGGAGCTCTGAAAGAGGCCGAGTGTCAAGATATTTACTCGAATTTTCCAAGAGATGACATACGCATTAAAAGAATGATCTTATTGGCGGAGTTCACTAATCACACGTAGAAATTAAAAATACAATTCAAGAAACTGCCATTGAAGTGTGAAGAGGACAGAAGAAAAGTTTGTCAGACACTCAGGACAAAAAACTGTCATAATTGCAGCAGTTTTGTGCCTAAGGAGGTTCCACACAGGTACGTCACATGAGAGGGGAAATTCTATAAAAATTGTTGGGAAATCTATGAAATGATTAACAATATCGTGATTCAGTTAACATTATTTTCCTGATAAAAGTTGATTTTGATGTAGCAGATGGCAACACTATCATCGACCCTTGATACTTCTACCGCATCTCATACACAAAAATGAGCAAGCGAAAATGGCAAACGTAAGAAGGACCCCCCCATTATCTAAATGATTTACAGAAACGAGTGGAAGCTAAAATTCTGAATTGAAATTGTAAATAGATGTGATTCCCGTAAATACTAAAGTTGAGCAAACGTTGCTAGAGAAGGAGTTCCCCCTCCACACGTGAATGATGTTTATATATGTTGCGTGGGCCCCCTTCCTCTTCCCTTGGTAAGTTAAGAATGTGAACAAAATTTGTCCAGAAATGTCAAGAGTCTCTCGCCGCAGGATTTAATAAATGTTGTTATTGGGAGATGTTTCATGTTTACTCTTATCTCCTATAAGTTAGGGCATTTTATTACCTACCTACCCCTCTGGCCCTTCCCTCTCAAATAAACAGTTGCAGTGACGTGTCCTCGTACCCTCTTATGAGCTGACAACAAACTTTTCATAACCTACAATGGGTATAACTATATCATAATTTGAGACCTACCTCGATCCTTCGAATTTTTCCAACACAGTGAGTATTCTCTTCGACATCTTCCAACACTTTCGAACCAACATGAACCTAAGCACTCATACAGAAACAAAAACACTTCGGCAAATAGATGGGATGGAAATTAGAGAGTTGAGATAATTCCATTTGTTTAATGCACTCGGTCGAATTTTAATCTCAGGCCACTACAACCAAAATTTCCACAGTTATCTGTGCTTTGAACAGCCGGTGGGGTGAACTTCCCTCAGTTTTCTAGACATTAACGGCCATTTCTGGAAAGACACACTTCTCCAACGTCAACCCTTGCTTCACTTGACACAAACCGCGTTCGTTACTTTTGATTCATGTAACTCTTCATTACTATTCTCTACAGATGTCTTATACACTTAACACCTTACAGAAGAATATAAGTGTCCAAGAGTAGGAACTGACCACGCCAAATGGCACAAATAAGGGGGAAGTAAAACCTTGAAACACTGTCTATGTTTCGAATGTGCCATTATTGACTAAACCTATTCATTTTGTGTACATTTAATTAATTTGTACATATATGTAGCAGTTCGCCTCCCTACCTACGTCAAGATTATCAGTGCGATCTTCTTGCGTCGCACCCTGTTGGATGGAGGGGGAAGGGTACACCCTCTCCAACGCCAGGGCAGTTTACGGCAAGAGTCCGGACAGGGAGCTTCGCCATCTTGACGTGCTACTTTTCCGTTTACTAAATCTAATTCTTCAGTTGTCATTAAAACTAGTTTCTTCAACTGTGTCTTTGTCATGCATTGGGAATTCGAGGACGGCGAGATTAGTGAAGGAGATCACCCGAATCATCCTGACTCGGCTGCAACATATATTTTTACACAGGATAGAAGGAACAAATTGAAAAAGGCTTACGATATCATGTGTTTGTTTATAACAACTTTTCTGCGTTCATTGCACAATTTGTTAATTGTTTAAAATGGCAGAATGAATCGAACAGTGAATTTGAATAAAATATTGCTTTAATCTTGGTAAAAGTTGTGCAAAAATTATTGGAATGTTGCAAGAGGCCTTCGAGGACGATTTTATGGGCAAAACACCAATAAAAGAGTGGTATGGGCGGTTCAAAAGTACGTCTGTTGAGAGTGATCATCGTTTTGGTCGACTATCAATGGGTACATCGTCAGATAACATTGTGTGAGTGTATGTGCGTGGCCGTTCGACTGTGAGAGACCTAGAATATGAGCTTGGTATAGCAACCACTATTGTTTGGAGAATTTTAACCGATAATTTGGGAATGAGTCGTGTGTGTGCAAAAATGACCGCAATTTTGGGAAAGTGGTGACTGGCTTCTTCATCACGACAACGCCCCAGCGCACACACCGAACCTAGTGCAGCAGTATTTATTGAAACATAGTGTTGCGTAGCTTTGCAAGATGTAGCTCCCTGCGACTTTTGGCTGTTTCCTCGATTGAAAATGCTGCTTAAGGGACATCGATTCGACGATAAAGAGACTACTGAAACTAACGCGATGAATGCACTAAAGGCAATACCGAAGAGTGCTTTAATGAGTCGAAACATCAATATGAGCGTCTTGTGGAATCAAATGAGGACTACTTTGAAGGATGCCACCCATCGGATGACGAAATATAAATCTAGCACCGAGAAATCGAGGATGTCGAGTACTTTTGGGACAGACCTCAGATAATATCAACACGTTTTTTGTCGTTTGTATCCTTATTCTTCAACCTTGTTTTTCGTGTGCGTGTCTCGCATTTCAACTTTAAATCGTTATCTTATTCCTGTGATTGTATATAAAATATGTGTGTACCAGGCATACACGAGTCCCTTTATAAGAATAGCTCTTCGATTTAGGTTAATTAAAAATAAAACGGACAGAACACACATACGAAGGTAACATGTTACCACAAATATTTGGGACTGGGCAGTTTTCACCATAGAACATATAGAAATCCAGCGAGATATAAATACATATGAGCGTGCGGGTGGATTTGTATACATATCCAAAAGACGTCCAAATCTTGTGTACAGATGCCACGAATTCGTTTTTTTTTTTTTTCGAAAATTGAAGAACTATACTGGCCAGACACACATGAGCGCACGAGCGCACTCCGCTATAAGTCCAAAATAAAGCAAACACAGAAGATCCCCCCAGATTCATTAGAGACCAAATTCTTCATGAAACGAAACTTAAACGATTTCGGAGGAAAATAGAACAACTAATTAGTTTATTGTCACGCATTCAGGAAGCAGGATTGTTTCATTTTAGAAATTCGATTTTAAGAATTAACTCGAATTTTTCGACAGGATCATAAAGGATAAGAGAATTCCGGGCACACAGATAGACACGAAACTGAAACGAAAGTAAAAATGCAAGCGAAAATGTTGAATTTGTGATCATTAGATACAAGTAATAAAAGTATTGTACTTTCTCTTTTCTCGGTTACTAAAACATTCATGTACTCGTATAGTAAAACTACTTAGTTGACAAAACGATTAAAGTAATCTCGTGATATTCGGTGTGTGTCAGAAAAGGGTGGAGAAATGTGTTAAAAGCCGACTTACCCTTTGTCGCGCAAAGCATCACAAATAGGAGAATCTCGATTGACAGCGACTTGACGACACTTGAGACACCAGGTTTTGTAGAGAGAGCCGTGAAGTTCGACGACGTTTCGACTACCAGCGGCTTGATGAAGCCCGTCAATATTCTGCGTGATCACAGTCAACTTCCTCCCCGTTCCAGCGAGAGCTTTTTCTGCTTCGGCAATCGCGACGTGAGCCTGACAACGTAACACAAATCAACGCGTTCAACTGCTTCGCACGACCAGACGCTTTCACTTTGACACATTTCAAGTTTATAATGAAATGACGAGGGGGGGGGGAGAACTTGCTTTACTACTATAAAAACGTGTGTTGTAACAAACTCCGCACGAGGCAATCACACCAATTACCTTCGATTATCCTCGACCCGAGGAAGTAGGTCATTAAAAAAAACACAATCTCCGAGAAACTCAACAATTATAAATCTGCCAGAACAATAGAAAGACGAAGTGCGGAATTCTCGAATCTCGCCATGTTCCAGATACATTTACAGAACAATCTAAAAATGTCAAAATACGGCTATCCCATTTTCGTTCACCTCAAGACTCGAATTCTTTGACTCGGGAATAATTAACTAGCAAATGCAGCAATTACGATCGAGTAAAAAATATTGTTACGAAAATTTTTCACTAATGCAGTTCTAGAGTTCCGAACTAAGGACGACAACACGTTGAAACGATTGTAGTAATTTACATTTCGTGTTTTCTTTATGCAAACATCTTGAATTTTGGCTTATTCAAACTACTATTTCGGCATTTCCCCAAAGTGATACATACACATACGTTCATGTCGTTTTTTACTTTCTGCTAATCAAATAGGGTAAGGAAAGTATTGCTATTGTGTAAAAAAAAATATCTGGTGCGTAGCAACACACAACTTTCCGCCACCCCTTTAAGTTCGAACACCGCCTACATGGGCGGGCGCTATATCTTCGTTCAACGCATTTTTACAGGAACATTTATAGAGAACAAAACGTAGGGACTAGTTAACTGAGAGTACTCCGAAAGTTTGTTTGAAATCGTTAGAGCCGTTTTTGAGAAAATTGGAATAGCGAGAAATTAATATTCGACAAATCTCGTTTTCTGAGTTAACTTGGCTTATATCTCCGTTCAACATATATATACAGAAATAATTATGGAGTACGAAATGTTGGTATGGGTGACTAAAAGACACTCCATTAGGATTTATCACATCTGGCGAAAAAGTTACCCTGGAATTTACGGAAATGTTTGAAAAAACGTTCTTTTCGACACGTTTTGATTTTTATCTCTGTTCAATGGACCGTAACAGGAACATTTATTGAAAAGAATATGTAGGTATTATCTATTTGAAAACATCCTGTGAGTTTGGTGAAAATCGCTGAGGCCGTTTTGCCAAAAAGCGTAAAAAACCTATTTTTGCTTCAGAGGCCCATATCTCCGTTCACCGTATTTTCATGAAGATATGTATAGAGAAGAAAAGTTAGGTATTGATTAGGAGAAGATAATTTGAAAGTTTAATCAAAATCGTTAGAGCCGTTTTCGAGAAAAATGTGAAAAACCCTAGTTTTTGGTACATTTTCGTCCCCCCCCTTCCCATCGACCGAAAACGTCCATAACCTTATTTTGGTGTCTACAAAAAATAACGAACAAAACAAAAAAAGAACCAACTCAATCGGATCAGCCGTTCTCCCGCAAATCGAACTACATACACACACACACACACACACACACGGACCACGCGCCGAAATTAGGTTTTTTAGACTCAGTAGGGTCTGAAACGTAAAGATCTGAAGAAAACCCAAATTTTTTTTTTTGGCCCGATTACTATACTTTCCTTCCCTTCGGGTAGCGGAAAGTAAAAATGGGAAAAACGATCAAATTCGACAAATCTCATTTTCCGAGCTCTCATGGCTTATATTTTGATGCAACCGATAAATACAGAAATAATCACGGATAAAAAAATGTGGGCATAGGTTCTTAAAAGACACTTCATAAGATTGACGAAATCCAGCGACGCAGTTACAAGAAAAATTACAAAAATGTTCAAAAAAAAACATTATTATCGATACATTATCATTTTTATATCAGTTCAATGGAACATTTATTCGTAACAAAGCATAGCTATTAACTATTCGAAAACATTCTGTGAGTTTGGTAAAAATCGTTGAAGCCGTTTTGCCAAAAAAGTAAAAAAAAAAAATTTTTTTTTTGCTTTTTAGACATGTATCTCCGTTCACCGTATTTTCATGGAGATATGTATGCAGAAGAAAAGTTTTATATTAACTAGTAAAAGATAGTTTATGAGTTTAATCAAAAGCGAAGAACCCACAGTAGTACATCCCGCCCCACTGTTCACCATCAATCAAAATCGCCCCTAACATTATATTCGCGCCTACAAAAAATAACGAACAAAACAAAAAGCAACCAGTTCAGCCATTCTCCCGCATTTCGAACAACAGACTCACACACAGGTCTGTTTCTTTATTTCTTTATTTGATGACTGTACCTAAACCCTCGACGAGGGTTATATCAGTCATAGAAGTTGCGGTTTCGCTAATATGCAAGAGGCCGGCCCCTGCAGCATCCACCGAACTCACACACACACACACAGGTCTGTTTCTTTATTTGGTGACTGTACCTAAACCCTCGACGAGGATTATATCAGTCATAGAAGTTGCGGTTTCGCTAATATGCAAGAGGCCGGCCCCTGCAGCATCCACCGAACTCAGACCTGTGGAGGTATTTGGTCTTAGCCAGTCTCACCGTAGAGAGCTGTTGCCCGTGTGTTACCGCGCGGAGGTTGACCACCTGAGGAATCCCGTACCATCTGGGAGTATTTCATAATCTGGTTTCCTACCTGATCTTACTTTTTACTTGGGTGGCAAGTTTCAAAAGGACAGATCAACTATAACCACGTTTCTTAGCCATCACCTTCTTTGCGAACTTTGCAAAATGGTTATAGGCTTCCTTTGTAGCAGTCAATGCTGCTAAGTTCGTTTGCCCTACTAACAACCGTCGCTCACTGTTGTAGAAATTATGCGGAGCAGCACGTGGTTTCTGTTTCCTCCGCACTGGAGGCACAAGACGTGCATAATGGAGAGAGTCTTTCAGGGAAAAGAAGTGGAGCCGCGCATTGAAGTCACTCATGTCCCGTGAGGAACTGACTCGTCCAGTGGTCTGGCTCAACCCATTTTCTAGAAAGACGTTCACGGATGTTGGGGAAGAACTCATACGTATCACGTCCTTTTGACGAGGATTCCTATCTCGCTTGCCATTTCTCTAGAGCCCATTCATCGATGGCGGCAAGTTTCTGTTCTGTGGTGAGATCCGCACGAGTTCAGCCCAAAGCGGGGAAGCTCCTGTTTCACTCTCCACTTGTCAATCATGCACTCGACAGCCAAATCAACTGGTAACTGACCAGTGATCACCTGGAGTGCTTCCTGATACAGTCTTGTAGGCCTTGGTGATCCACAGGAGCGCAGCTCTCTGGGATTGGGCCAATACTCTCTTTTGATTGACTGTTAGTTTGCTACCCCAGACAACGGGGCAGTAGCCAATCACACCTAAATAGATGGCCTTATACATGAGGATGGTGTCGTGGTAACACACACCCCAAGTGGTCTTGCTAATGGCACGCAGTGAGGCAAACCTTGCAATGGAAGTGCCTTTAAGGGACTGGAGGTGTTGGTTGAAACCCCACCTCTCACCTATATTCACTCCTAAATACTTGACGTGCTTTTCAAGAAGGAGCCTGTGGCCGCCAAAGCGTATTGTGGGTGGATTATTCACTTTCCCCTTCAAGAGGATTAGCTGGGTTTTTTCCTCAGCCACCTGCATCTTGACATGCTCGCACCATTGGTTGACAGTGCGGAGCACATGGTGAGTTTTTCTTCACTTTGGCGGACTGACTCTGCAAAGATCAGCACAGTCAAGTCACCCACATAGGCGTACGGCCTGCAGTCAGTCTCCATGAGTTTCCTGAGAAGACCTTCGAAGAAGGCATTCCAGAGTGCTGGTCCTAGGACCGAGCCCTGTGGGCACCCTTCTCAATCTTTCTCCGGACGGAGACATGCCTACTTTCGATCGTAGCAGTTCTGTCTGTCAGGTAACTTCTGACGAGCGAGTACAGGTTGCGGATTCTACCTTGAAGCTCATTAAGGAGCGCTGGCCACCAAAGGTTGTCAAACGCCCTCTGATGTCAATCAGAACTGCTACATGACGTACTTAGCCGGTGCCAGCAGGGAAACACGCCGAATCTCTACAATGACATCCCACGGACCTTCCTTTGGTACACCCGTATTGCCTGCCTGTGAGGTTGCGGCCAAAGACTCCTTCGAGGGACTGCAACATCAAGATTTCTAGTGTTTTGCCTAATATGGAAAGAAGGCTGAGTGGTCTCCATGATCGCTGGTTCGACTGATTGGCGGTCGCCTCCTTTGAAGAGTGACAACACGCCGCAGACTTCCACTGAGTGGGGAACTGTCCGACCTGCAGACAGTCATTAAATAAATTAAGGAGACCGCTGGAGATTGTCCGCTCAGCCTTCCTTAGCATATTGCTTTCTATTTTGTCTGGCCCGGGGATTTGTTGGGCTTTAAGGTCGCAAGGGCCCTGCCGAGGTCGCCTGTTGTCCACAATGGGATGTCGGGCTCGTTCGAGGGTCCATGATCAGCCTCTGCTGTCCTCTGGGCTTCAGTGTCTCGAGCTACTTGGTCATCTGGGAACGCCTTCTCAAGGAGGGTTTCCAGTGAGCTGGATACTGCAGGCCCAGCCTGACTCATTTTGCATCGCAAAGCTAAGACTTGCTCTACGTTTGCTTTTCCTATGGAGGACTTGTAGTGTCTGCCCCAGGGGTTCCTCAGAGCCTCCGCTTCCACAAAATTTCGCCAGCCTTGCCGTTTGGCTCGTTTGATGGCGCGTGGAAGGCCTTCTTCTCTTGGATGAAGGCAGTTCGGAGTGTTGCTCTGGCATCAGTGTCACGAGTGTTTTGGTACATCCTTCTGGCTCTATTTGCACTTTGCTTGAGGGGATTAAGTTCCTCAGTCCACCATGGGACTTTGGTCGCCCTGTGCTTCTGTGGCTGGCAGTACAGAGAGCCCAGCAGAGTGCAGTGCTGTGGTAAATGTGTCCACTTTGCTGTCCACCTCTTCAGGTGTGGATGTTATGCGCTATTAGGTCGGTGTCTGCGCACGCAGTTCACCTTCCAGTACCCTACAGAATTGTGGCCAGTCAGCATTTTTGTGCGGAATCGCTTTTCACGCATGTCTTTGCAGAGGATGTTGTCATCCGTGATGGCAAAGTCAATAACCATGTGATCGCTCTCGCTGCACCTGGTACGACTCGCCAACCTTGCAATTTGAGTAGCAGGGTGTGAGACACGGCTGTGACGTCTATACACGACCTTCCTCCTGGACCATCATGGTCGCCTCAGTCATGGGGTCGTAGGCAACAACCAACTTGTACCTGGTGAGCAGCTCTATATACGCCTCGCCCGCCCTGTCCAGGGCTGGGGATCCCCACAATGGTGATCTGGCGTTTGCATCAGCACAGACTACGCAGGGGCGTCCTGATAGGCTCTGCTAGAGCCCGCCGAGTGGTTCAAGGCTGGTGGCAAACTGGTGCGCCAAATTGCCTGTAAAATGATATTACAACCAGCTCAAAGCCACCGGCCCGGATGAGCACAGCTGCCAAGTGCTGGCTGTTCAGGTGGGTGAGTGCGAGCATGTCAATGGACGGTCGATGCAGGCTACTGCTGCCTTGGCTCTGCTCTTGCTCCAGTCACCACTGTGCCCTGCGATCCCAGACCAAGGGTTTTGGATCCTATGTATGGTTCCTGTATGGCGAGGACACTGCAGCGTTTCTTGAGTGCATTTTGCAGCAACTCAGCCATAACTGGGCAACTCTTATTTGTGTTGTGCTGAAGGATTCGAACTGTTTTTGACCTATTCATAATCTACTCGTGACTCCTGGAGGGCAATCGCTCGCTGACGAATGGTACAGCGTGCGTCTCGTGTAGAGTGTGAGACCTGTTGGATTTTGCGTTCGACGCAATTGGCACATTTGAGGGGAGCATCACGCTTGCATTCCTTACTCAGATGTGGCAAGGCGCACCAGGCGCACACAACAGGTCTTGTACAGGTTGCGCTTACTGCCAGGTGGCCATAGCGCTGGCATTTGTAGCACTGAGTGGGGGCTTGGTACTTTCGCATGGCGCACCGCTGCCAGGCTATTTGGAGGTGCCTTGCCCTCTAGTTTTTTGTATAGGCTGGGTGATACCTCAATCACCCAATCCTTCTGCCTTCCACGCTGTTTGGTGAAGAGGGCCTCGACATCCTGCGGCTGCAAGCCTCAACGCAGGGTTGTGCTCAACAACTTGTTGGGCCAAGTCCTCTTTGAAGATCAGTCCGCACGCCGCACAATAGCAGGCGTGGAAACGACCCAGGGGGCTGACGCTTGGAGCTTCAACTCCTTTTGTTGAAATGTGGCTCGTGAGCGCCTTGGCCATTTCTGGCGTTTCCGTCACAATGACGGCGCCACTCTCCTACTGCGGGTGCGGATGTTCAGCACTCGGACGCTTAGAGCTTGAGGTCCGTAGCAGGGACACCCGCATCAGTGCTTCCATTGTATCAGGGGTTGGAGGACCAGCCTCTCCTTCCTTACATGTATGCCTAACCACTACCACGTTTTGTCGTGGGTTTTTAGGGGGGAGTTTGGCAAGCGGTGGAGGCTTTTTATTTTTGTTTTTATTTTTACTTTGCCCTTGTTTTTGGGCAGAGGCGTAGGCGGGGCGCTGCCCTCAGCCCTGCTTAGCTGGGGCCTGTTTCTCGCTTTCCCCTGCGCTTCCCTGGCCCTGGCAGACTGCCATTCCGCCTCAGCTCCATGAGGGAGGGGGAGGAGGGCAGTAGCTGCTACTGCCGATATGAGGGGCCTGGGGTACTACCCTGCTCATTGAAGGTCCTGAGTTTGGGGGCTGGTGGCACTGGCTGCTGGGCACCAATTGCCCTACGCAGCTCTTCCTCACCGACAGCCGCCACAGTTTCCCCGCAGGGGGAGTGGCAGGGGCGATGTCGTTGGGGGCATTAGCTTTTATAGCCAGCTTCTGAAATTTCAAGAGGCAACTAGTGATGAGGTCCCGCATAGTCCTGTCGCTGCTGACCTCATCCGCGCTATATCTGGCTGTGGATGATTTGGACATATGCGCAAATTTGCTCCATGTCCGACAGATTAGGGTCAACGGCGTGTCGTGCTTGTAGTAGCCGGGCTGGCCCGGCTACTAGGGGGAGAAGGGGAGATGAACGCTGCGTTTGCCCGGTTCTTTCCGCTCTTAGTTTGTTTGGACGACGAGTAGATTGCTCATCGTCCGAAGAGGGAGGGGTCGAGCTTGGCGAGCCTGAGGAAGAGGCGCAGGTGGTATGCTTTTATTACCTGCAATTGTGTTATTTGACTTAGTCATGTTTTTACTAATTTTGAGAGGGAGATTAAAGAAGCAGACTGGTGTAGTGTATCCTTGTGAGTTCATTTGTTGTGTGTGTTAGTGGTATGAGCGAGAGGTGCTCGAGAGGCAGTGTCCTGGAAGCTCCCTCAGGCATATTGATTCTAGCCCTTTCGCTGGTCCGTTGAGGGTCAGCGAGGCCCCCACATGCGCCGCAGCTGCCAGTCCGCCACCCACCGGGACTAAGACGCATGAGGGATTTTTCGGCTGTTGCTCAGAGTCAGCCCTCGGCCACTGGTGATGTGGTGAGCGGGACACACGCTACCACCCGCCCCAGGAACGCTCAAACCTGGTTTTTCCCCCTCCTCACTCCGAAGGCCGCAGCTATGTAGGGGATGGGTGAAAGGTGTTAGTGAGCTTCCTACATGACTGTCTTTGGCGCATTATGGGTGATTTAAGTCAATATGTTGTGCCACGCAGGCCGTTGCAGTGTATTTTGTATCTGAATATGTTGTGTGTCAGTGTCGTGAGCTTTAAGCCCCTTTTAAGGCCGGATTTAACGACCACGCAGAGGATACGGCAGGAGAATTCTGTCCCCTTCCTGCGGGGGGTGTACCTGCGATCCCAGCTAAAGGTAGGGGTTCCCAGTGTGTCATGTATGTGAATGAAGTGTAAGTTGTGTCCCTTTAGTTCGGCTTATACGAACACGCAGGGAGTACGGCAGTGGAATTCTGGACCCCCTACTGCAGGGTGAGCACAGTGTGGCGACAGAGTACACTGTGACGCCCAGCCACAGTTAAGCCTCGTTGGATGTAATCCAGTGGGACCTCATAGAGGTGAGGTTGTCATTCAAGCTGGGCCCACCCGGCTGTCCCTTTTAGTCGGCCTTATACGACACGCAGGGAATACGTCAGTGGAATTCTGGACCCTGACTGCAGGGGGTGAACACACACACACACACACACACACACACACACACACACACACACACACACACACATACACACACACACACACACACACGGACCACGCGCCGAAATTTGGGTTTTCGGACTCAGGAGGCATCAACCAGAAGCAAAAAGAAAGAAAACCCAACTTTGTTTTTTGACACGATCACTATACTTCCCTTGCCCTTTGTGCTGCGGAAAGTAAAAAAGATGGTTTTTATTTTCATGAAGACCCCCAACAACCATAATGAGTTTCCCACCTCCCATGCTCTGCCTGATACAATCCTCGTTCAATTTTCAACTTTCCCTTATGGTGTTCCATGCTCACATTATGTTATTTCTCCTGAACAACCCATTATTTCAGTACTCTACAGAACGTTCTCTTTTGCCGAGAACGTTCTCTCTTGTGCTGAACAGTATACTAAAGTCAAACTCCAGCGTCACACTGCATGCTGATTGAATGCCATTAATATGGTATAAACTGGTTTTATAAACTTGATGTGCCGTGATTCTCAAGAAAAGCTTTAAATTCTAGAAAAATAATAAAAATGGATACCTTGTTAGGCGACTTGGAAAACACTAGTTCTCTTCTGTAGTGATAGAACTCCCATACTAGAGACGGAGATCGTTTGAAAGCTCCCACAGTTGCAAGATCCTGTGACTGATACGTTCTCCAGAAACCTCCAGCACCTCTGAAAGTTGGGATCCCAGATTCCGCAGATATCCCGGCGCCAGTTAATACAACAACGTTTTTAGCTTTTGACAAAATGCTTCGAAACTTGGAGAGGTCAGAGAGAGAAGCCATTACTTAGCGAATCTATAAATATAGTGGTTAAAATAAACTGACGTAATTTCAAAATAACGAAAAGATGAAAATAATGTTTCCTGGTGTACACTATACATCGTATGTGATTTAAGAGTTCTGGTCGCATCTGATCTCCTGTTATTGTGACTGTGGCAATGTTTCTGTGTACACCCCTGTAATGGTTACGAATGAAGATTTAACTGTTTTAGTGTTGCCATGAAAGAAAACATACGGGTTTAAATTTATTAAGGGTTTTCCATATTAAAGTTTCCCCCAGGTAGCCACAAGATATTAATCATTAATGGTGAAAACTGATACACATTTTCTTATTTATTCTCTGTACCTAGTGGTCTCATTGGAATCTATTGTCTCCCTAACCTTCAATTGTCAGAACTGACGACTGACTGGCCCAACTGGAGTGATTGACTTTGTCTGTTTGGCAAAACGCCCCCCCCCCCATCACCACTGAAATGATGGTCTATCAAAGCAAATGGCCACTTCAAAAGCAGAGATTCTGGCCAGCAGAGACCAGGCAACGTGAAATTGTGCCATCCTCGCGTGCAAGTAATAACTGGAACTCTACTTCACTTGGCAAAGTCAACCTTTTTTCGTTTTTAATATAACTCTTTAGAACCAGTATACTTCCAATCATGGGGGTGTAACACGACTTTCCATGACTTGGCTGAGGAACCTACGGAACTCCCTTTCAATTCGTTGTTCTCCTTCAAAAGAGGCTTCGATGCACCACACTGCGTCTCCACTTGGTTCACCGAACCAATCTTTCCAAGGCTATACTTTGAGAAGGTTGCTCCCCAAATGCTTAGAAGGCGGCCACAATCACAATGATCCACGAACTGGCACATGAGCTGGCACAGCGTCCATCAGCCAATCCAAATAATCTCAGTTTTATCAGATAGTGTAAAAGCCTAATTTTCCAATAATCCTGTCAAGTTGACAACCACCCAGTTTTCCAACCCCACCCTTTGAATGTCAAAGTGCTCGATGAAAAGAGGAAAAATCTTTTACCTTAGGCATGTAACTCGAGACGGTGAAGCATTTCACAAATTATTTAAACAGTAAGCAAAACTGAAGCCTCGTATAACTCATTACCGTCTGCTATCCACCTCCTCGCCTCAAAAGAAACACTATTCAGGCATTGCAAATGTATTCGATTAACATCCTCTGAATGTTCTTTAAGGGGCACTTACACATTTGTTCTATTACTTACTTACATTAACATTTGCTTATTAGCTTACGAATTATCACTTGTCCATTCTAGTATGTCGAAGTTATCCAACTAAATAAAGCCCTGCCCAAACATTTGAATTACAAAAAACTGGTCCAAAGGGGGCTCTGTCTACCGGCATTTCTACCATAACTTACTCACTGCTACCACGAACTTGAGAACTAAACAACTACTTGTCAAAAATAATACTCGCGCGCTATTCTGACGTAATTACAAAAAGCTTAACTGTTTTACAGTTCACGTACTGAAGTGCTTAATGCGACAGCCGTTAACTCGAAAATCCCGTCTGAATTTAATCGTTTTACCTTCAACTCCAACAGGTGATCTACAGAGCGACGAAGGAATGTGATTTTGAAAACCGTGACAAAGAAGTTATCAGACAATCTATGATTTTTCTTATCAAAACGAGCGAGACAATCAAAATAATTGCCATGTCATGTAAAATTTTGCCGTGTCGCATTTTGCTTTGAAAATCGAGGTTTTACGGTGTTAACTAACTCGCTTTTTGTTTACCAACCAACAAATTTCCAATCTTAATAGGTAAGCAATCTGAACAAAACTTGCCTTCTGTAAGAACATAACACGAACCCACCTACACGATTCGTTACTGTTCACGAACTGACAGGGTTTTGAGCTCGTTATCAGATTTGAGGGATCAGCGAACTCACATATCAAGGTCAAATGTATACGGCCACAATTAAAATACCATGTTGTGACTGGTTGTAACAGCTCCTTTCGTATTTTTATTCCTACGGACTAGTAGCTCCTGTTCCAGTCGAGAACGTGAAGATCCGTTCGATTAAGGGAAGCTCAGAGCACGCATACGATGAAAATGTACTGATATACCTTGTGCATTGTGAAAGCAACAAGATGCCAATAAAAATTCTTTAACTATGAGAAGTTGAAAGATAGACATCTTTTTCGTATGTAGAACTGGGAAAAAATAGCGTCAAAACATCGATAAACCAAACCTTCGTGGAAAACATCGAACTATCGACACCGATCTTTTCTCCTCATGTCGGACTGCTTCTGCCACCCGTGTAGTCATAGCCCTTATGAATTGGATGTGTGTGAAGCTTTAGATTTTTATTAAAATACATTTCATTTGAAACGAAGTTCTCCAGCAAATCATTGACTAATTAATTAGTTAATCAATGTTTTTGTGTTGTTCCAAGCAGTTCATTGATAGTTTTTGAATAGAATTAAAACAATAGAATTCTGCAATGGGCCGGTAACGCATATTATTTAAGTTGGCTGGTCTATTTTCGTTTACCATGTTGTCAGTATTAAGCAGGCCGTTCAAAAATAGTAAAGATGTCGTTCGTCAGGCCTCTACGTACGTGGCTGCCAAGCTCAAGGAAATCGGGAAACCCCTGGAGTTGTCGGACGTCAAAGGAGGGAAGAAACTCGAAAACGAACAGGTTTCCTAGTCAATTTTTTAAGTTTGAATACAATACACATTTATCCGTCTAGAATCATAAACGAAAACTATGTTAAGTACTCTAACGTAGGATAAATTTTATGAGTCGTCTTTAGTGGACAACATATTAGCACCCACGAATACTGAACGTTGTCCATACTGAGGTTTTTTCAATAATCCACCGAGGTCTGAAAACGGTGATACAATATTTTCTTTCATCTGCTGCTCTGGAATTGATAGAGCTGCCGGCTGGGCCCAAGGTAACCTATTTTTACCTTTTAATGTCAACGAACCAAACATTAAGCGCCCTCTCCTGATGCCTAGTCTTCTGAGAAAGAGAGAAGCAACGAATACTGCTAGAGCTTCTCTACGTGCTTTCCTGTGTTCAGCATGCAATCATTGAAAATAATATGGTTAGGTCCTATCTTCTTGCTTCCCCATCTCCATCTAGACGTGGTTGTATTTGCAAGGTGAAGCGAAGGTGCTGGAAGCCAGGCAGACATTGTAGGTTGTAACGAAGGTGATGGGCCATGCCTTTGGGAGGGGACTCCTAACTTTATTATAATTCGTGGTTGTCATGGGCAAGAAATGGTTAAAAAATTTAATTTTTGCAATTTTCTTGCAATAACGTCGTGTTAGGTATCGTTTCCTAGGCATTTTTCGATGTTAAGTCGAATAGGACGAGTCTCAGAGGTGTAGGGCTGTGCCTTGATGACAAAACATCACCTTAGATGTAGTGAGGTAAATTCTACTACTTGACGGAACTCAGGAGACAATATAGCAAAAGTTATCGTTTCTCCTGCCTGCACTCATTTTCCGTTCTACCTCCCATCTCACCTACTGCCTAGCGTTGTTGACAAAATGTCAATTTTTCTTGTTCAGCTGTAGTCAGGTCATATCATTTAATAGTATATTTCGATGCTGAGTAGAATGGGATGGGTCACGAGGGCGTGAGACAGCGTCAAGCTGGACAATGACGTTGTGCAAGAGAGTAATACACCTTCGAGCAATAATTTGTGGCGTTTTTCCTGGTGTCTTATGACTGAGAAATCCTTGGAGACGCTTAACAAACTAGATCTCTAGGAATCGCTTGTCACTAAAATGTAATATCTAAAAACTTTTCTTTTGTTACTGTTTCCAGGTGCGAATAAAAGTAAATTATTGTTCCGTAAATGCCTCGGACGTTCTTCTGACACAAGGTTTCAATCCAGCAAATTTCAAACTTCCAATTGTTCCGGGCTATGAAGTCACTGGAACAGTCCTTGAGTCCACAAGCCCCGATTATGTGAAGGGAGACAGAGTAGTGGCTCTCAACAAGACGTCTTTGGGAGGATTTGCTGAAGAGTGCATAGCGTCTGCCACGGTAATTGCGTTTTGATTCTATTATTCACAGGTCATTTTTTTATCTTGGCGTCATTACCTCTGCTGCCCCATTGAACTCGCTTCTTCTGAGTAAATGTGTTTTTATTCTCAGGAAGCAGTAATCCTCCCCTCTCCTCCTAGTGTGATTTTGATTACTTGAAAAAATACGTTAATAATTATCTGATCATGTTGCTAAACAACTGTGATGTTACTCTCGTACTAGATTTGCCTGAGATCTCGGATGACGAGCTTGGAAGCAATTGCTCTTCTTTACTCTTCCGTGTGGAGAAAGCATGGAAGGACTTTTAATTTCCTCCAAGCAAACGTTTATTATTTTTAATATTCAGGATGCATCACAGTAGTTAGTAGCCTAAACTGAGTAATAAGTCAGTAGTCTGAGTTGGCCTTCAATTCTATAATTATCAAGATAAGCTGCCTAACCTTCAAACTGTTCAGAACTTCTAAGAACGATCCTAAACTACTGTACAATAGCTAAGTTGGCAATGTAGGTTTCATCATCACAGCTAGGATTAGGATATAATGCAAATACTTGGTGAAGGGTGGGTAGGTGATTACTACTACAACACCAGCCTTCTAATGAGCTCAGTCACTGAGAGCTGACCCAGTGCTCCATCAGTAAGACTGGAATGGTTGAGGCTTAGTCGAATAGATTCATGGCATGTGTCAGTGTTCTAAAAGTAATAGGGAATAATAACAATGCAAAGGGCCTGCATGTAACTCGACTTTAATTTTTTTTCTCTTCCTTTTTCTAAATTTTTTAGGATGTTTGGGCTGTTCCCCCTAGTGTGCCACTCGATCTCTCTGTGGCATTGGCCGATGCATTTGGAACTGCCATGCTAGGTTTAGTGCGGACAGGCCACCTTTCAGAAAAGCAAGTTGTACTGACTACGATGGCTCCAGCTCACGGCTATGCTTCTGTCGATCTCGCAGCTCAAGTGTACAAAGCAAAGGTTCTCAATATTAAGTTGCTAGTTTATATGCTAGGTTAATTTGATTTTCATTTTACACAAAAAATCCCATCATTTGAACTAAAAATTTCGATCATGTAATGCCATTCCTTCAGGATATTGTTACTATTTAAGGCAATGTCTGTAAACTGGTAATCTGTTGGACGACTACTCATCATATAATGACGAACATATCATAGGCTGCGTGACTTTGCAATCTGTCGAAGTATGAAATTACGCACTCAAAGGATAATATTGTATTGTATCTCACCTTCTACCAGATTCGTCATGGCAGTACTTACTAAGTATTTGTAGGACAGTAATGGGAATGGCGGTACACTGCAAGATTCACGTGAGGGTGAAGAAAGAACTGTCATCATTGCAGAGAGGCGTGAGGGCTAACCTGGTGCAATGTACTAAGTGGTTAGTGGTAGTGGTAAGTGGTTAGTTCTCAATACACAGGGGTAAATTCATGAGGCAACTAGGAGCCGATCCTCACTCCTACGCTGCAAAAAAACTACTGAATGTCAACAGGGACGTGGATTGGAGTTTGATGTGCATATCGAGCTGAAACTTGTTCGGAACTAGTCAAACAGACAAACCTAAAACTGCTTCCATCCCCTTCATTGGAATAGGCCTATAGCCATCCACATTCCCTCTGGTAAGGTCAGTAACATAGTTAAGAGGCTTTCAATGGTTGAAGTCACCAACAACATCGACTAGAGGGGGGGCTTCTACAAGTAGCTGAGATCCCCAATATTAAAAGGCAGAATTTATTGTTTGATTTCTGACATGGACTGTATGTATGAATTTAGCTGTTACATCACTTCAGAAGTGAAGGTTTGCAAATATGATGATATTTAGCTAATTCTTCACAAAGTGTCGTATTATTTCAGGTGATAGCTGTTTGTATGTCAGAGTTAGAAACAGAAGGCCTTAGGCAACGAGGAGCTTGGAACGCCATCGCTTACAATGAAAAGCTAGTTGTTGATACAGTCAATGAATTGACCAAAGGGAAAGGGGTTGACGTGATCTACGACACTCTGGCTGGTGACACTCTTGCAACCTGCCTGAAATGGTAATGAACCCGTTGAATCATTTTAAGCCGTGTTACATATTGAAACTTTAGCTTGTAGTCTTCCAGCTAACTACTTGTATTCAAGTCCTGCAGTAGAATGTGGATGTTGGACAGCTGACACTCGTTTCGTGACTAAGAACACAAGAGACCAAACACTCCTCACCCTCTTCCTCAATTGTACTGTTCCTTCTCTTTTATCTTTACCACCTCTTTAAAAACACACAGCTTCGTAGGTAGCTTCCAACTGTTTCCAGAATATGAGTTTATTTAATTTTTCATAGAAAATGAAGCTATTGCAATTATGTCTGAAAAAATTACAATTTGTTTGATAGAACTCCTAAAAAATCCTACATTTAGACACCTTTAGAGTATATTTTTATACACGTCTTATATAAACTATATATTCACTAATATATATTGTAGAGGTCGAGGCCGATCATTTTCTCCCTCTAGTTACTTTCCGAAAAAATAAACCTCCAACAAATTTTCGAAACAAAACTCCTTCTTTAAGGGGGCGGAACGGCCAACCATGCACAGGATCTTCAAAAAAAGGGAAACTGATAAATAAACGAGGCCCTCCAAATCCTAGCTGCTACCAACACAAAATGTGCTCAAAAGACGAGCGTAATCAGATATCAACAAAAAGAAGTGAATGTTGCGGCAGCTCACTTTGCTCTTGCTCAGTTTGAGCGAGATGATGATTTTTGTACAGCACGATAGTCCCTCCAGGGGTGAATTTCTTCTTAAAGTAATTTTCAATGCAAGTGCTTCCCTTTTTCCTCCGAAGCGACCAAGACAGCAGACGACGAGCTGAAGACTGGCCTTTTCGGTCACAGGGCCTGGCTTCCCTCCCTTGGAGAGGCTGGCGCTAAGTGGGGACACGGCTTTTCGTCGCGTCTAGAATTGTGCCTCCACAATATATACTAGATATACAAGAATAGAAATAACAAGTTGAAAGAGGATTAACTGTCTGTTTCGCTTCAGACACATTTTCAACCCCTATATATGGATGCTTGTTGAGTTTCAGTAATAAATAATACTTTGTGGTTTTGGGTGTGTTTTA
Organism: Pachypeltis micranthus; assembly: GCA_020466155.1. Classification (NCBI taxonomy): domain Eukaryota; kingdom Metazoa; phylum Arthropoda; class Insecta; order Hemiptera; family Miridae; genus Pachypeltis; species Pachypeltis micranthus. The sequence continues at coordinate 49,653,540 of CM035770.1, read as the reverse complement.
CTAGTAACGCCAGAAAATAGGATGACATCAAATATTCAATATTTGGTTTTGAACGTTTCAAAAGTTAATCAAATCTTTTGCGGTTGAGTAGATGGCCACGCAGGGCCATGGATACTGGCAGCGATACCATTAGGTGCACTCGCAACAGACAGAGCTCTTCGCAGGGATAGTGTGCATGCAGCACCTCCTGCACAGGAGGCTGACATGAAAAAAGAGATGCATTATGCCTAACAGTCTGGTTGCACTACTTGAAACCCAGGCTTCTTATACCATTTTGTCGGGGCTGGATTGGGAATTACTGACTGGTCTGAAGTCCTTGGAGGGTAGTACGTTTAAACTGTGTTGGAGCCTAGTCATACATGAATCGAAGAGAATGAGGAGACCAACAAACTGACAAGGGGCTCTGTACTTCTCTTGGTGGGACCAGCCACAGAAGCCTCTCGTAGGGACCACTTAAGGAGATTGGCAAGGACAGAGAAGTGGAGAAGTGCTGGGCGCCTACTGGTGGGATGTGCTTGGCCAAAGGCAGTCAAGGTTATTTTTTAAACTCTCCAGGGAGCAGTCAAGAGAGAGTCTGGAGAGAGAAAGTATATATGTGACCTGTTCACAGAATCCGCTGAGATAGCACCTGGCCAAGGTTGGTAAGTCAGAGGTACAGAGTTGCAGATTCTGCGAGGCGGAGTTGGTGTTAGCGGAGCATGTACCATCTGATAATAATGGGGACACCAGTTCCATGCAAACTGAGAGGACACGAGGCAACTCATGAGCGCCACACAATAGGCCCATTTGAGGCTGCATCGGGGTTTTCTCCCAGTCGCCGCTTTTCTCCGTTATATTTTAAAAAAAATTAAATCTTTTTGCTCTCCAAAACTGAATGGTGGAGTTCGATTAATTGCAGCTCTAAAGAAGCCACTGTTACTTTTATTGCTTGAACTTCTCTAAATTTACTGCGAGTTTCGCGTTTTTTATGTAGCTCATGTTAGTTTTCAAGTTCTACGATCAGGGTCACCAGTACACTTCTAGCGTGAAATTTACTGGAATCCTCGCCGAATTTATACGACATGGCTGACCGAATGTAATCTGTGCACAGTGCCATTTTTTGAAAAAGAGTAAAATGCTACTTAATGTAAATTGTGGTTCTTGCCTTTCAATAGATTGAAATAATTTTCGCGTATTTGGGAAATATCTAACGAAACTAAGAAAAAAGAGCTCAATAGCTGCACTACCCTCTTGCCAAGTTGACTATGAACACACAAAATTGTATCAATTCCTACATTTTCAGTATGCATTCTGTTCATATTGTCGTCAATGCGATATTTGTTTTGCAGTGTGAAGCATGAAGGACACATTGTGGTTGCTGGCTTCACGATGAAAGAGCTGCCACAAATTCAAATTTCTCATCTTTTATCTCTTCCTTCCTTCAACATCAGTGGTGTATCACTTACAAGTTATCGAAAACATGCTCCAGATGTTTACAGGTTGGTTTTAACATGGTCTTTGTTGCTAGAGTAAACTATGGAAACACGTAGGTCAAGGTGGTGTGGTACGTATTCTAGGTTCCAATCGTGTCTGTAACAGAACGTACCAATACGTTTAAAGATGGTGGGGGTGTCACGTAGAAACTCCAAGAAGGAAATGGCGTGGAAGGAGGGAGGGAGATAAGGTCTAAGCCCTTAGATCACACTGGTGCAGGAGTGGAGGAAATAATAAAAGACAATTTTTCATCACATATTGATATTCATAGGTCTCCACAATGGAAAACCCAATTATTATAGTTTAGTCGCTGTAAACAATTATAGTTAACGTAGCTTAGCAGAAAGGCTGAATTGATTGAGCTCGTGTTTTCTAGTTTATGAGCACTGTACGATTTCAATTAGGACAGCTCTCGTGGTGATGAACACACGACCACAAATGAATAAATAAAGAAATAAATCGATAGAAACTCAAAGGGAAATAAAATGAAAGATGCACTAAAATGTAGCTTATAATGAACAAAATTGAAAACAAGGAAGCAAATGATCAAATAATTGAGCGGCTAAAAACTAAACTTGTCAGGGAGCGTACAAATTAATTAATACAAACGGTAAAAATGAAATTAAGAGCAGCTGTGGCAAATTAATAATAATAGATGAAAATAAACTTCTCTAAGTTTTATGAGAACCAGAAAAACGAGCAGGGCAGAAAACAAAATGGGGGTGATCCCGTCCTGCAAATGATATGGGGCAGAATGAGAAATGGGTTTGTGCTATGAGAGAGTGATAATCAAGATTTGATTAAGGATGCAAGGTACCCATCGCTTTTGGAATTATGTTACGAGATGGCAGAAAATGAATGAGGCAGAATTGATGATCCTTCAGGGGTTCCTTGATGGAGTGGAACTACCTTCTAGAGAAATCTTGGGGTTGGAATGGGTTTATTATCCCTCATTTCCAACCGATATTTTAGAAAAGGATAAATTAAAGAAATATTGTCGTGAAAGTGGCATAACATAAGTTTTATGGTTTTGTCGTTTATTTGGGGCTCGCATTACCCAGCACATAGCAGAGCATGCAGAAGAGAAAATCTGAAACCTAATCCAAACTTTCATGCTGCGACACTTACCATTGATGGTTGAGGGGCTATCAAAATGTACCACTACGGAGTTTTTCCGCATTCTTCTTGAAATGCTCTACAACGATATTCGTTAACCTTGTATATGTTGTGAATCACTGAAAAGGTCGTAAGGTTTGGAAAAGACGTGTAACTGTTGCTTCTGGTATTGCTCCACTTTGTTTCGCGCTGCTGAACACGTTTTTATTGTTCTGTTTTGCGCTCCTCTCAAGTTGCTGTGTCACCTGCATCCTCATTCCTATATTTACACTCTAAATCTGTTGCATCAAACTCACATATTCGCTGTCAACTCTACATCCCTCTTCCCATTTCACATCACAATTGCACATATTTCTGTAATTTCATTGAAAGTATAATCCGCCGGCATATTATGTTAATGTGGTCTTTTGTTCACAGACAAGCCGTTTCTGACGCCCTGGAAATGAGGGAGCAAGGTCTCATATCCCCAAAAATCGCCGCCAGGTTTCCTTTGGACCAAATTAATGAAGCCATTCAATTCATAACTGCAACTCAACCAATTGGCAAAGTCGTAATAGAAATAGTTGGTTCAAAGGCTGATGATACGAAAGATAAGAAGTAATCGATAATTTTGGTTAGTGAAAGTGTTCAGCCTCACTCACTCTCAGATCTGATCTCCTCGGTGAGGTCATAAATAGGCATATTGCCCCCCCCCCCTTTGAAATTATTGTGGAGTCAGGTAGTTCTGTTTATACTTGCAGTTGTGTGTTGTCATGGTTGTTAGCCATACACCTAAATGAACACAGTTAAAAACTGGCGTCACTCAGTTTACTTATGGTTGTTCTAGGTCCTCCATTAGGGTCGCGAATCCATCCTTGATATTTTATGTGATGTTATGCCTTGTGCTACGGCTGAACAACCCCCAGTTAAGATGCTCCTGACGTCAGTGGGCCCACAGTTGGCGGAGCTACTCCATTACGTATTTATGGTTCCAGGCAAATGGGGAAGATGAACAACAGGTGACACAATCACAAGCATATCCGGCCTCTTCTGACAGAGACGCTGCTATTAAGGTCCTATCTGCTCCAATGATAATTCTAGGCATGTCTGAGATGATTTTAGACCCTTATGCTCCCAGTCAAAGTACAATAAGGCACTACTTTGTATGGGTGCATAAATGCAATAAGGTGCATAGAGGAATCGTGGGAAATCATACTGCTAATGCACTCAATGCTGATTTCGTTCACTTAGGCAGTTTCTTTATATCCACCTTTAGGTGAGTCATCAACGTCACAAACTCAACCACCATTAGAATGAATGATATGTAACTAATCCGATTAGGGTTCAGTACCTGATGGTGGGAGGCCCACTACTGCCAAGATCTGATTCAACTGCCATGTGGTTGGAACAGGTCCAAGCGGATACCAGTAAAGGAATACACGTTGCGTGGTTGTCTTGCTCTGTAAACAGCATTAGTAGTGGAGTAGTGTTAGTCGTGAAGATGCCATGGTGCTGCAGTGATGTAATGTCATGGCCACTGGAGGAGCTGCAGGGTAGTTAGCACCAAAGATAATTAATGAAAGCCAGGTTCAACGTAACTCGTTGAAGTAACAGGTAGCCAGTCTAGACAGTTAGCGTTCACTATCACACTCAAATGGAGGACGAAGCAATAAGTATGCAGGGGGAGGGGGGTGGCCTTCACAAGAGTGAGCACACATATGCAGTCAATGGTTTGCCCAGGCTCCACTATTTAAGGGCACTACCAGTTATGTCTCTGAAGATTTCAGGTCAACATGAGTAGATCTGGAACTGATGTATTTATTACAAACACAGATAAGTCCTTACGTCCTCCCTTCTCTGTTCCCAGAATAACAAATACAATGATTAATTATCTTGTCTGGCCAACGTAATTGACAAGTTGGCCAGACAAGATAATCTCTTGCGCTAAGTGCAAATTCTTCAAGTAATCTTAAATAAATATATCAGAAACTTTCTCCCAGCTCAATGGCACCAGAAAAATGAGGGCACTTGCTGAAGGAACAATGACCCAGGTTGTGGCCACTGGGGGCTCATCCCCCCCCCCCCTCAGCACTCTGCAATGTATAGTTGGTTTATGTCGTATGTGCTTTTGGCCAGCTAAAGTTGCAGTTGACTTTTTCACGTACGCCCATGTCAATGAAAACCTCTAGAGCATCATTTTACTATCTTCTTATCTCTGGGGCATTTCCAATGGTTCCAACACAATTTTCATCTCCTGGCCTAATAAGATAAGGCAACATATTATCTGAGTTCAGGCACAGAGTGATGTCTGTCAAGTCCAGGAATGTATCCCATAATGGACATACAGGACGCCAGCTAGTCTCTCCACAGGGGAATGAGCACATTGTGCTCACTGATACATTGTTACGTTTGATACTCGTATGACCACTGACCTTCACCCTCTACATCACCATTCCTCACATCTATCTTCCCAAACCCCCATTTCAAAAGAAGCCTTATAATTATCATTGACTCTATAAATTTACTGCTGCACCAAACTGTTAATTACTGGGTTTCTCCATTTTTCAGGTCTGAGCCACTACTCGTACAACAAGATGCGCCTGGCCCCCTTTCTCAGCACACCCTTTGAATTTTAAGTCCCATATGTTAGTCGCGTTATTAATTGGAGTATTTTATTGCGTAATAAATGTTAACCAAAAGATCCAGTCTGTCTGTTAAATGTACAATCCTATCTCCCACCTGTTCATCTCTCTGAGTGATATTCAAATACATGGGGCTAGGTTTACATTTCAGGTCTTTCCCCAGCTGACAAATATGGTAGCCTGAATTCGTCCAAACACTACATTTTTTGCCTTTTATATGTCATTGCAGTACCATCCGTGCAGCCATAAAAAGAGGAAAGCTCAAAGCCGAGCCTAAGTTTATTCCTGTTATCTGAACCATGCAGAGCAGTCACACACTAAGAATTTTTTGATTGGCAGTATCACCTGACTCCCTAATTTAAAACACTTAGTGGTTATAGTGTAATGCATAAGCACAAAGGATTTACGTCGATGTTAGCGGCTCTCCAACAATCTAACCATCTCGAACATGATGGTGTCAGACAATTTCAAACCGTCACACTCCTTGAAAACGAATAAGGAGCAAGAGACAAGTAATAACTAGTCAAAGAGTAGGAAAAGAATTAGAAGTGCAACAGTTTCAGGGTTTCTGATTCTCAGAAATAATCTGGGGATTTCAAGTTAGACGAGAAGAAGGTTTTGCTAAAGTTGTGAAACGAATATAAAATTAAATCTTAGAGAAGAATCTTATAGTTCCCGATTATCCTATCGTCTTTCCTAGGATTGATTTAAGGTGGTCAAGTGAGCAAGCGACTTTATTACCATCCACTTGCCCGATTATCACTGTTTCATCTGGATTGGAAGATGTGCTATCATTCCCTCAGTCAGCGATAAAGCCAAATTAGTATGGGGGGGGGGGGTGGCACAACTCTTGTCATTGAATGAGAATCCTGTTGGCCAATACCAACCAGACACTATGTTTGAGCTGTGACAAAGTATGTATGTGCTCGTTGATGCCTGCACGTTGCCCAACCCACTGGAATCCACTTCTGCCTTGCCCACTAAGGTGATGATATGAATGGTTCTTGAGGCTGCCAAATAGTGACTGATAGCCTTCTTGACTCCAGTGCCTGCCCCTCCGTCCAGCGTGTATACTTGAAGAAAACCCCTAAGGGTTAAGTTGAGACAAATGTACGCGCTCAGAAAATCCCGGATCTTCCCCCTTAAGGATTTCCTATACGCATCTCTATATAAATTTTTTTTTTTTAATGTCAGAAGGACGGACGTTAAAATCACGTTTTTTGAATCGTTGGCCGCCGTGGGACTCCTTAATTTTATCCCAGAGCAGCATCGTCAAGAAGAGTAGCGTTCGCTTGAGACGGAAGGCCATTTCGAAAAGCCACTTTGAACTTGGAAGCCCCACTCCAGAAGTGTCCTTTGAGCCCGACCGCAAGTCGCAACGGAGCTGTACAAAGTTGGAAAGGTGAGGCTCGAGCAGGCATTGAGTGGAGAAGGGGGTCCCGGTATCCCCCCAGCAGAGCTAGTTGAAGAGTGTTGAGAGAGAAAGTCCCTCTGGGCAGTCGTGTCGTCAGGTTCGTTTTAGCAAGTTCAGTGCGGTGTCCTGGACTCAACCTCAGACGCGTCGAATTCACCGAATTGCCGTCGCTATTTTTTTACTCCACCTGGAAGATATTTCGGTTGGCTTCGCTCATTTTGGCCGAATCAAAAAGTGAAGAAGCCTCACGTCTTGGAACACCTTGTGACTGCAACATCCGCCTGTAAGTCGCTTTGGTTTCAACTTTCAATAAGCCCTCTGGAATTTTATAGTTTGAGACTTTTTTACGTGAGACGGTTTTAATATCCTTCTGGTAGCCATCAATCAAACTTAGAAAAGGATTCTTGAGAAAATGCACTTGCAAGCGGTTACTTTGGCAAAAAAGGTTTTTGACTTATCTTGCATTCTAGCGACCTTTCCAACTCGTCACTAGTGCGCAATTTAGTATGTACCTCCTAATTGTCGCATTGGGGGTTTAGAGTGGCAACAGCGTACGAAATGACGCAGGAAGTTGCAGGTTTCAAAAGGACATTTCTCGTTAACACAACTAGATTTACTTAATTAGACCGTGTACAAATTTATGTGCAATAAAAATATCTTAACATTTTTGCTCGACTCTCGGTACATTCTTTCAATTCCGTCAAAGCATTTAGAACGCAAAACTTGAATCCTTTTCACGTGCCCTTGAACGTACGTGTTTAGGTATATACATAGAGTTAATAAGCGAGGAAATTAGAAAGGGAGGAAATATGAACGTGCGCGCCGAGGTTTGCTGTAAAGTACACTCTTCAAAATCAGTAGCGAAGAAAAGGATAAAAAGTAAATTAAGATGAGTTGCGTATGTCGTTAAAACGGCAATTGTATATATAGTACAATAAGAGTAGTTTTAAACTTGAGTTTTAATATTCGTTTCAATGTGGCCTGAAGAGAAAGACGTAAGGGCATAGGGAATGAATACGTGCGATTGTTGACTTGGGAGTTCTAATTCGGGAGTCACCAACAGTTGAACGAGGACTCAATTGTGTGCACACGTATAACATATATAAAAATATCTGGTGCCACGCATCACAACGTTGGCCCCTCGTGTATTCAGCCTTTTTAGTCACTCTAACAGTTAATACAATTCGTTTTCCATTTTGCTCATGACAACGTTCTACAAAGAAATTGGTAGCGCTCAAGGTTTCAGAATTTATTGACTTGCTCCCACTTATGCCACGACCATTATTGAATAATTGGCGCAAAAGGAGATTCATAAGACTGTCAATTTGATTTTTTTTTAGTGTTTATGGTTTTGGAATTAATGGGTAAAAACTGTGAGAAACGGTAGTAAGTTAACGGAAGTAAGTGGTTGGAATTTCGGAATTTCTAGGGCTGCTCCTAATTATTTCATGAGCATGACTAAACCCTCACAGTATAAGTAGTTCATTGGACTACCGTAATGGTTTTTTTGAGAGTATCACCACATGAGCGGGATTTATGAGAAAAAACTGCGCTAAGATCGATCTGCTTTGTTTTATAATTTATTGTGCTGCTCTCGTCCTTTTTCAACAAAAGAGAGTTTTACGGTACCGTCGCGTAATTATGAATAGCCAACAACTAACGTTTAATTAAAATCCTTAGAGCCATTTTAGAGAAATAATGTTTGGTGATTTGATCACTACGATAACAGGGGGAACAGCTTTCTATTTAGGCTGATTTTCCTACACAGAGCTGAGTACTCTCTTCGAACGAGTCTATGGAAATCCTTACTTGCAGCCCAGTGCATTGTGGACAGCCATTCGCATTTCCAACTTACTCCTCATTTTTAAGCATTCAGGGTTTTCGTCGCTTTAGCAACGAATACAGCTGCTTTCATTTAGTAGGTACGTACTTGGTAGAACTTAACGTTGTGTACACAAAGCTGGGTTGCTTCTCCTTATATCACGACCGTTATTGAGTGACTGGCACATAGGTAATTTATGGTACTGTCAACATTAATTTCTTAGAGAAGGTTCGTAATTGGAGGTACGGAACTATAGCGGAAACGTTGAAAAATTTAGTGGAAGTAAAATTCCGAAATTTCAGAGGTTGCGCCCGGTATCATGACGATAATCGTGTAGGAAGCTAAATGGATTAAATTCCGTTGTGTATATAGCTTATTGAACTAAATTCCTTCGTATAGGTAGCTCATTGAACTATAAATGAGATTTTTGGGAGCGGGTTTTATAAAAATGGGGTCAATTTTACGTTACCGCTGCTGTTTCTGGACCTTACCACTCTCAAAATTAAATAAAAATATAATACTTTTTTTTTTAGAAAAAATTGGTGGTTTATGAAAACAGTAACTATTTTTGCACCAATTTTTCTCATACTCCTTATTTTCTCAAATAGTTTTCGATTCAGAAGCCTTTTTGAAAAGTATTCGCATTCTACGTGGGAGCAAGATCAAGCTCAATTGGTAATTTGTAAGCCCAAAGACCTAATATGTGACCGGAAGCTCCTAGTATGAAGGAGGTGAGCAAAAAGTCACTGAGAAGCGTGAAGTGAACATACGATAGTGAAGTGACTAAAGGGTAGGAAAAATATCTGGTGCGTAGCAACACACAACTTTCCGCCACCCCTTTAAGTTCGAACACCACCTACATATGAGGGCGCTATATCTTCGTTCAACGCATTTTTACAGGAACATTTATGGAGAACAAAATGTAGGGACTAGTTAGCTGAGAGTACTCCGAAAGTTTGATCGAAATCGTTAGAGCCGTTTATGAGAAAATTGGAATACCGATGAATTAATATTCGACAAATCTCCTTTTCTGAGTTAACTTGGCTTATATCTCCGTTCAACATATATATACAGAAATAATTATAGAGAACGAAATGTTGGTAAGGGTGACTAAAAGACACTCCATTAGAATTTATCACATCTGGTGAAAAAGTTACCCTGGAATTTACGGAAATGTTAGAAAAAACGTTATTTTCGACACATTTTGATTTTTATCTCTGTTCAATGGACCGTCACAGGAACATTTATTGAGAAGAATATGTAGGTATTAACTATTTGAAAACATCCTGTGAGTTTGGTGAAAATCGCTGAAGACGTTTTGCCAAAAAGCGTAAAAAACCTATTTTTGCTTCAGGGGCCCATATCTCTGTTCACCGTATTTTCATGAAGATATGTATAGAGAAGAAAAGTTAGGTATCGATTAGTAGAAGATAATTTGAAAGTTTAATCAAAATCGTTAGAGCCGTTTTCGAGAAAAATGCGAAAACCCTAGTTTTTGGTACATTTTCGTCCCCCCCCCCCTCCCATCGGCCGAAATCGTACATAACCTTATTTTGGAGTATTATTTTATCGGTATTCCGATTTTCTCAAAAACGGCTCTAACGATTTCGATCAAACTTTTGGAGTACTCTCACCTAACTAGTCCCTACATTTTGTTCTTCATAAATGTTCCTGTAAAAATGCGTTGAACGAAGATATAGCGCCCGCCTATGTAGGTGGTGTTCGAACTTAAAGGGGTGGCGGAAAGTTGTGTGTTGCTACGCACCAGATAATTTTTTTGGGTCGATTACTATACTTTCCTTCCCTTCGGGTAGCGGAAAGTAATAATAATGAAAATGGGAGAAAGAGCAGCATACTCGAAAAAAGTAATCGGTTGTAAGGGGAATGAAGAACCCTATTGCAAATCCCTAAAATATTATCAAAAAGCAGCTCAAGCTTTAGTTAGCATTGTATACAATTAACCATGGGTAGTAGACACATTTTCTAGTATTAAATATTAAAGTTCGAGTTAAAAGACATGTCCAGCTTTTTTTACTGTCATGCTTTTTAACGAAGGTATTCCATTCCTAAATCAACGATTTGTAATGATGTAGGGGACGAAGTTGACGAGGATGAATATCAAACAGTGTATCAATTGGTTGCACTTCGTAGACCAGAGAGAGTGGAGCGGAAGTAGCTTGATCCGCGTTCTTTCGATCATTTGCTCGTTGAACTTCAAACAAGATTTTTAAAAGCGGGTTTTTTAAATAAATACTGGGTAAATTTCACATTACCGTTCCGTTCACATAAAAAACTTCAAGAGTTCTTTTTTTAAAGGGAAAAAAGTGTTTTGATCATTAAGAACATTGTAGTTGGTATTGTGCTGATTTTTGTCGCCCCATGTTGATTTTCAGGTTCGATATCAAGTTTGAGCAGATTCAGATCACTTGTTTTCTCTCAATCGCGACACAGACCACTTTCTCAAAGTGAAATTGTTCAAAGTTGGGTACAAACATAGGAACATTTTTAAAATGTAGGGAATTCACTGAAAATAGTAGAGGAGTTGCGTACGAGTCGCACGAGAAGTAAGGATTGTTGTGCGATAGTTGGGTAAGAATTGAAAATGAGGATTCCTGTTTTATCCTTCTGAGCTCCAAGACAAATACAGAGCACATTGCGTTTGCGCTGGGTTCAATGAGAATGTTGTTTGGGAGCTATCGACTATTTTGATTAATAACCATCCTATGTTCCGTTCAAATATGTTATTTCATTGTGTCCTGAAACGTTCCTCTCGGACGTGAATCTGTTACATTAACCGTTCTTCGGCTCCGCTCAACAAACCTGCCTTCGATTCGTTTGCGTTTAAATTAGTCTGAGCGGTTGCCCACTTCCTTTTTGGCCGGTCAATCGACTGTTTCGTAATCCGGAGCTCCTCATGTCGTTTTAATTTCGATTCTCGAGTCAAGAAATCCCTTTTTGAGACCTAAGAAACGGCCAACTTTCACTTCAAAACTCCACTTACCTACCAATTAGATGCCCCGAGGTTGTTTTTGCTTCGGGCAGGTTGTTAAACTCCAGCGTCCGTTGCATGATATAATTCCGTTATTGACTTAGATCGGGAGCGACCTTTGAGTACCCGACTCGTACAGGAATCAGATCAGATGACAAATGCACCTGCGAATGGTCTCTCTGAGGAGTGTGTTCTCAATAAGTAATCTCTAAGCGATCTTGTAACAGTTTACCATAATTATTATTATTACGCGTCAGTTACTCAGATGATCTGTTAGGTTCTTTTGGATCGACGCATCATGCAATTTTGGTTGCTTCTGTTATAGTATTTTAACACCACAAACAGGGAACTAAGAACCGAAGTTTCGAGCGAATCCTAGCTAGCGCAAACGCCCCGGACGAGGCTCTGCTAAATGGAAGAGTTCGGTTCGTTCCAGTACACTTCCATGTAAATTTGATTATACGCTTGACGTACTGGCAACACATTTCTCAGAATGAACAAATTGTATGTGTCGGTTAACGTACGTGTTTAGTACGCAGGGACCACAGCAAGCTTCTTGTAAGCCTCCGGGTTTCATTTCCATACTACACGTTCACACCTGGCTTGGTACTCACTCAATACTAGCAACAGAGCATACGGCATTCCAGTTATATGGATTGCAATTATAGAAAAGTGTGTCTCTACCACCTGGCCACGTCGATGATGTGATACAATACGCTCAGTTTGGAGAACTGGTGATGGGACACACCCTCGCGGTTTGAATGCTAGAGATGGTGAAGTCAATTAAGGGCGAACTACTACAGGAAAATCTACTACTTAAAATTGGCAAGAAGTTCATTCCTAAGACTTCGAATTTTATTCCTTTTCAGTAAACGACTTTCAAGGATAAAGCTGATGTGACTTCTGAAGGTCAGATTATACTTCTACTGTCATGTCTCGTGATTACACCAAGTTAACAAGAACAAGTTGGCTTTGCACATCGACGGCATCAGGAAATTGCAAAATTGAAAGAGCTGCCCCGAAGTAAAGTTGTGTTTCTTAAATCGAATTGTCTTGTTAAGCAGCGATTTACTAAAGTATGCCGTGTCGGGCAGGAGCAACTACAAGAAGTTGCGAGGCAAATGCATCGGATTCCTTACGACCTTGATCTTTCTGTCCAAGCACCTTGCCGAACAAACTTTTGTGTGTTGCTGACGATTCACTAAATTCAATATTGCTGGGCCTTCATCTGTTCATAAAACTGATGCTGCCTTAAACTTCATTCAAAGCCTTTTGAAGAACTAAACTAGTTTTGAGTCGATTTGTAACCCCTACCTCTTTTGGAAGTTTCCCTAAACAGGGACGAAATTTTGTGAGTATATATTGTCATATATGTATTGCAGCACCTCAAACAGGTGCTTCGCATGATAGAAGCAGAACTATAAATGATCAATGATTTCGCCAAAAATCTATTTTAGAACAGGTTTTTCCACATATGATTCCCAAGATGTTTCACATTATTGTGTGAGTAGTGAAATAAGCTACGTTCACGATGAATGTAATAACTGGTTATATAAATTCCAGAACGTTGTCCACCAGTATGTCTTGTGTCGCACCTGATACGTTTACTAGCCAATATCAATGTAAATCTGTGTAGAAATTCGAGGAATTGAAGTGTAGCAGCCCTGTAGTGGATTAGGCGACAGGGCGAGGAAAATCGCCGCATTTATGAAAGAGGATAGTTTGTGTGATAGAAGTATCCTCAAGTATCCAGTTCGCAGTGTGGGGGGTTGTTTCTGAATGGTGTACTCGTTGTGTCTGCAATGATGAAGCCCTGAGGCCGAACTAATATCAGAAGGCCCTTGTGACTCTCCAAGCTTTTTAATGCGAATAGAATGTGGCTACAATTGTGCTGGTAATTCGCATTTAGAGCCCCATCGTCATGCTGGTTAATAATCGCAATGCGTTTGTCTGGTTCCAGTCGTCATCAAGACGTGCTCTCCATCTCAACCTTTCAATTATTATTTCCTCCTCCTTCGTTTCAATTTCCTCTGCCTCACAATCTTCTTCGAATTGAATCCTTTATGTCTAGTTTTCTGTTTTGCTCGCTAGAATCATATCCCGTGAGGCTTTTGTCTGACGAGATCAACTTAGTTACATCGTTCCCTTGTCCGGAGGACACCATTTCCGAAGGTTTGATCCTTAAGACGCGTAACTTGTTTCTTACAAAACCACATTGTCCAGAGGGCGTTCCGTCGTTTCTGCGATTTTCTTTTTCATTGGCCACTAACTTACTTTTGGATGGAACCTACAGTTACTCGTTTATTGGTTCTGAATGAGGTAGAGACGAAAAGTAATTTTTGTGCTTAAATTGGCCTCGTCAAATGAGTAGAATCAAAATGGCCTAAGGTTTTCGGTTATGAATCGGGGAGCTAGCCCAATCCGCGGTATTGAGCAAGAAATGGAGGCTGACTAAACCACTGGCGATCCAAGTCTGCTCGCACTTATCGGTGTGGCAAGCTATGATCATTAAGACTGACCGGATGTACGATGATAGTGCGAGGTCACGCATGCGAGCGGTCGAAGTGCCCAGGTTTGAAGGTGCAGCACCTTTCCAGTTCCCTGCTGGCCTTTTCCTCGCTCATTTTTCCGTTTTCCTTTGGCTCTAGTTCCATTTCACTCCCTCAACCTCGACCTTGAGACTAAGGGCATATTTTTTTTGGGGTTGGAGAGATGTATGATCTCCACGACGAGCCTGTCAAACTCTTTACCATTGGGAAATCATCCAATGCCAGAGAACCTGATCGAATGAGGGATAAAACCCTCCATTCTTATGAGACAAACCTGTGCTACACGAATCGCTTCTCAGTACTCTGCAATCCATTCAAGGGCACGATATAGCAGCATTTCTATAATTTTTGGATTCTGGATCTGTACATGGCTCTCCAATACAACCGTTTTTGCTTCGTGGCTCATGTTGTTCCTAGGCGGTCAAGCTTGAGACAGAAAACATTTCCGTTTTGAAATTTGAAAAGCGGTAAAGTTCTCGTAACTTCCTCCTCCTTTGGGGGTCTAGGATCCTTTTGCTGTTAACCAGTCTGACTCTGAGAAGGACTTTCCTCAATTTCTCGGTTTGTTCTTCCTCTTCTTCGCAAATTCTCTTGCGCCTCTTAGCTTCTTGACTATCATGCTCTGAGCGAACTTTTTGCTTTTGAACTCTCAAATAAAAGAAAATACGTGACTCATTCGTTCTTCAAGTACGTTTAATAGACCAATTATCAAGAATGCCTCTAATTTGTTGAGTCGACGAATTGCAAGACGTCTTCTTCTGATTTTATGTAACTTCTTCAAGAGCTTAGCGAGAAATTGCTGCATGGCTGGAGATGAGAGGACTTGACAATTGGAACAGGTCCGGGGCCTCTTCGAGAGCAGCTTCAAGAGGCTGAAAGTGAAACTGGCCGTTGGCAACTGGAATTTGTGTTACGCGAAACTTCAATGAAACTTCTCTCGACTTTCATGACTCTTAGTTCTGTGGAAATGGAAATAAACTAGTGCGTTAGGAATTTAAAAGTGTTAAACTTGAGAGAAAAACAGACGATGAATCAGTTTGAGCCTCGGTTTCCATTCCACACCTGGCCTATTGTATGGCGAATTGGCTAGTTCGTGTCAGTGTTTTCATTTAAAATTCCACTGTACAAGCTCCAGTTGTTCCCCTTGTTTGGATACGGATTCTGAGAGTGCTTGATGGAACTGGGGAATTCGTGCTCATAACAGCTGCCTGCGGTTGCAAGAAGTTTGGATCCCTGCGTGTCATTCTGTATTTAGCCTTAAAGTGGGGCTTACACGCTTTATTTATTGTTATGGGCTGGCAGTCACAGTAATCCTTAACGTTGATCAGCCTGGTAAAGTTGGTAAAAAGTCGAAAATGACTCATGGCCGTTACTGACGAGGAATGCGGTTGTCGCATTGGGAACAAACGAACGGTTCCGGTATCGTTTCTGATGAAAGATCGGGAGTGCACCAGAGACACTTTTGCTGTCTATCGAAACACTGAAACTGTGAATTGGAGCAAGAACCTCACAATGTGAGGGAATAAATCAGCAGTGACCTAATCTACGCTTTGTAGATTAGCACTCTATTAGCCAGTGAAACGTGGAGACTAGTCAATAACGGCTTTAATCGGGCAGACTGTCGCCCTTCCTCGTTCTGGTTGAGGATAACTATCAGGAATTCAGAAGAGTTCGCAGAATGTAGAGCAGCTCGACTGTGGAGGACAGAAGGATCATGACCTTTTCTACAAGAGGAAAATTTGAGCGACTCCCGTTTATTCTGCATATGCGACAAATTCCTCATGCCCCAGACTCGTTATGTCTCTAGTGGACGAAACTCGCGGAGTCTCTAGCATGTTCACTTCCTTGCAAAACCAACGAATGCTGCATTCTCTCGTTTCGAAATATCTCGCTACCACTTTGCAAATTGGCGACTAACAAAAAGTGCGGCTCGCTGAACTCGCTTCTTCACCGGTTCACTTTTAAATGTCGCGTTAACTCCCGCCATCTCTGCGACCGTAAACTTTCCGACAAATAAATTATTTTTTGAAGATAAAAAGGAATGTCGGTGTAGAGAAGAAGAAAAGGATGAGGACAAAAAGGAGGTTCGCAAACTTGAGAGTCCTCGTTTATTATGTTGAGCGCCAGTGCTCGTGAGACTAAAGGTCAGGTTTGTTGAACCAACCGTGTGCTTCTCGTCTCTGACCACAAATTATCTCAACGTGGTTTGCACCAACTCACAATTTACCCGTCAACCAGAATTTATTCTTCTGCAATGAATCCCTCAACTCCTCTCAATATTTACGATTCTGAAGACATCAGTTTTCATGCTAAG
This sequence comes from Pachypeltis micranthus, assembly GCA_020466155.1. Lineage (NCBI taxonomy): Eukaryota > Metazoa > Arthropoda > Insecta > Hemiptera > Miridae > Pachypeltis > Pachypeltis micranthus. The sequence goes on along the minus strand of CM035770.1, from coordinate 49,637,242 downwards.
CGCCTCAGGACCAGCTGGTTAAGTGGGGGAACTCGAAAAGGTGAACATAACGCAACTAAGCACTGGAAATCGAAGCGAACTTACAAGTAAAATAGAGGTAGCTGTCATGTTGGAAAAGTTTTAAAGTGCGAATTAGCATACCATTTTTCGCACCAAACCCCGTTTCACTGCATCCTTTAACAATCATAGATTTTAACGTTTATGGGCAAGTCAAAATCTAAGATTTCACACATATAAACAAGGTGCCTGGCGATAAACCGGACTAAATCAGTTCCCATAAACCTATGTTTGTGCACATTGTACTGTACAGTGCTACTTCTCCGAGGTCTATGAAGTAAGAAGGAAAGTTATGCAATCCGCTGAAAAAAAATTGAGTTCTCTGCAGGTCTTTACTAGAATACAGAAAAATACTGATTGAAGAAATAGTCTGTGTGTGTGGGGCGAGAACAGTGTTAATCATACTGATCAAAGCGCCAAATAGTTTTTTCCTCAAAATCGGCCGTAACTTTTTGTATGGACAGCTCTAACTAACAAAACAATACCGTAAAATTTTCATCTGTGGGAAAATGACCAGAGCAGCACATTAAATTACCAAAAATTTCGACGAAAATGGATTTTAGCACAATTCTTCCTAATAAATTCCGTTAAAGTAATACTTCTCAGAAAAATTCCGGTGGCAGTACGATGAGCGTTTAATATCGTTCATTAAGTACTTTGGAACTACTCCTGAAATCACGTGCTTCATTTCTTACAGTTCGTACCCAATTATTCCGAAACTGTGATCTCGATCCTTCAAAAAAAATCTCATAAATCTCCTGTGCACTGATTGCTCAATAATGGTCATCGCATGAGTAGGAGCAGAACAATAAATTCTGGAACCTGATCGCCACCAGTTGTAACGTAGAAAGTTGTTATGAATTGAATGAAAAACGTATTTAATTAGTTGCTGGAATGAAGAAAATCGTTGAGTGCACGTGGGGTCAAGGAATGTTGTGTAATGCGTCGCATCAGACATCACTTCAAACACGAACACGAGCGTAGGCGACAGCGGGCACCAAGAGACAGCAGTTCGGTACAAACTGATAATACTGGAGCCACTTTGAACTTTCGGGAGTTGAGGTGTTTGGGACATTGTTATAATAAGCACGGTTTTTGACAATTAACCCTCAAGACCTTCAACTCAGTTGAGTGGCAACGAATTGTAAGCTCTGATGAGCTCTAATGGGGTAGACACCCAACAATTAGGTCACATGTTCTCACCTTAGACGGGAACCATCCGCGTGACCAACCTCATTTGACGGCCCAATAATATTTTTACTTTCCTTGTTTTTTAATTCTGTTGAGTTGTAAAAGTATTCGTATAGAGGCAGATAAGTAGTTGGATAGTAAGGACAAGGTTTAAAATTAAAAAGCTCCTCGCTTGAGAATAAAGTAATAAGGGTGTTGCGTTCTTTACACTTTGCATCGGTTTATGAAGAATTATTTTCGAGCCTTCAAAGTTTTTCTGGGGAGAAACGATGAATCGTGAGGTGCGATAGAGCGAGGAAAATCCTCGAGTTGAATACGTGAGGGCAGACAAAAGTTGCGTCAAGTAATAACGTGTTAATTATTACTAAATGTAGTACACATTAACGGGTTCAATTTCCGTTTAAAAGTAGACCTTTTCCGCGCTTTTCCGCGAATCGGCCCATCGTCTGTCTTAGGTCAACAGGTAAACGAGGTTCGTCTTTGTGTTGTGCCGTTCAGTTGAGATCACGTTCGCGAGCGTATCATTGACCCTTTGGCGGACCTCCCTGAGGAAGTGGGCCAAAACACCGCGCCTTGTCATTGACTCGTTGCCTCGGCACAGGAGGCCGTGCCCGTATTAAGTTTGAAGAAACAACTAGCTCTCCATCGGTCGGAGGTTTGGCTTTCATTCCTTACCCAGATCCTGTCGAAGCCACTCCCCCGCACTCGCAAAACCCTTTTGCAGTCGTAAGAAATTGTGCAAGACCCCGTAGCTGGGCTACCGGTTTTGATTAATTGGGACTCCATCAGGCTCAATTACTGCAAATCATCGCGTGTCTCGATATATCTGACTATTAATTTGAGGGTGCTAGGACTAGGATTAGCGAGCTTGTGAAACACTTACCCGGGGACGACCACACCACGCTTATAATACTTTATAATATGCCACAGTTTAATTAGGAGTGTGTAACCTAAGGCATCGCAACATGTCTGTTTTCTTCTCATATTGACCGTTCCTGAACCCTCAGACAGGAATCTGGTGATCCACTAAGAGTCGCTTATTAACATCATGCAGGTTGCGGCTTCGCTGGCATGCGAGAGCACGGGCATTCGCTTAGCATCCACCCTACCCAGACCTGTGGAGGTACAGCAGGCTCCCGATAGAAGGTTGTGTTGCCCAGACCATACTTTGGAGCGGAATCTGGTTCTCCATTGGACCTAACCATCTACTCCAGTTACCCCATAACCATTGGAAACTGGGCGAAATGGTTATAAGCTGGCTTAATGGCAGGCATACCTGGAAGATTAGGCGCTGGCTGTTTTAGAAACTAGATGAAGATGCAAGATGTGCAGAGGGAAACGAAGTGGAGCCAGGCATTGAAATCTGCGCTTCTCAGAAGGAACTACCCCGTCCAATGTTCTGGCTCGACGCATTTTCTCCTAAGGCGTCCTCAGATGTTGGGGAAAAACTCATACGTGTCACGCCACTTGGACCGGATACCCAGGTGTCTTGGTATTTCTGCTAACAGATTACCGTTCCATTTCGGTGTTGTAGCTTTCGTGTTATTGCTATTGTGTTTGTCACAAATCCTCCACTAATTCATTAACTGTAACTATTAAAAATAATTTTATGTTTGCAGGTTCTGATGTCTTTCCCTCGCTGTAGCCTGCACGTATGTTTCGTACATTCATCCTTACACTATAAGATTAAAGATATCTAATTAAGAAAATAAGTACTTGTGAATACTTATTTAGAAAATAGGTATTGTATGTTGTAAGAATAATGGGATTTAAATTAGAGATATTTTCCCGCACAATTACCGTTTCCGAATTTGACAGTTTTCTGTCGCCATTCCTTTGGATACAATGTGCAGCCAATGAACAGCTTTTTCATTTGTACTTTTGAGCTATTTCTGAGTTAACCCGCCAATGCGGCTGGCAAAACAGAGCGAGTGTAAGTGATAACAAGGAAGGCATGCTTCAGAAGGTCATATTTTGGAGCCATTACTCCATTGAAGGTTAAGAGGTAACAGTAAGAAAATATTATCGGGTTAGAAGGAGTCCGAGTTCCGAGAACTGGGCAGCTCAGAGAATTATGGTGGTGTGCAGTCTGCATGAGGAACGCCATTGTATACTCACAAACACCACGAAATTATGCTCGATATTTCTTGCCAGGCCTTAGGGTTTAGTACGTCAATCCCAATGTCAATTCCAGCTCTCTTGGTCGCCTTACTGTCATTTGATCACCTTGCTTTTGACGAATAAATTATGAAAATCCTGCCCACTCCTACGTTCTTGTCCAGCTTGATCCGGAATGTATTGCGAAGTTGACTTTGTAGAACGAGATGCCGTGCAGTAGGAAGGCCGGTTATCAACGGTCGAATTTCAAATCAAGATGCTCCGATAATAATTCGACGGTTGGAGCTTCAAAAGGTCACTTGGACTCACGAGCTCCGAAAGGAATCTGCCTAATGCACGTACCAATTCCAAAGCAAAAGAAGCAAACGTATTGTTATTCCAACCGGTTTTCCATTTGGTGCTGTTCCTTACGGCGGAAAGTCTAACATGTGTATTAGGAACCCCATGAGGTTGCCACACTTGCTGCAGGCCAGACATTTACTTAAAAGTGATGTCACTCAGGGCACGCGATCTAATAGACTGACAACGCATTATGCCGCCGGTCTCATCGCTCACCGAGGAATCGAAGAATGAGGGAGCGCAAGGAATGGAAACTATGAGTAAGTCTCAACTAGCAACCAGACTGTCGTCTATCCTCAGGTAAAATGATCGACGCAGGATGAGTTGCATGGAAATTACGGTTTTGGAAGATGCGAATCACATTATGAGATGTAATTCCAATTGTTCTGATTTGCCATCTGACCATTGATGTTCCATGATGTCTCCCTTGGCCACTACACTAAGAAACCTATCTCTGACTAATTTTACCGAAATGTAATGATTGCATTGTTGAAGGAACTGAAAGATCAGCAAACACACCGCATTCCTGAATTTTGTACCTATATTCGTTATTATCCCCTGAATAAGATTCTTTGGTCTGGTCCACTACACTACTACCAGAAGGTGAGCTAAATAAGAGGTAGATTGGACAACTCTTTTTCCACATCTAACTACTGCTCCTGGAGTGGCCGCTTCAATTGAATTTATTTTGAGCTTGGTGTCGAGGGAATCTGTTACTTATTCTTTGAAGAATGGATAATATCTCACACTTCACGGAACGAATTTATTCGAGAGTGAGTTGCCCAAACAATTTGTCAACTGTTATTTGACGAACTTGAGTCAGAAGAAGTTTGAAGTTCACAATGAAGAGAATGCCCTCTGTTTAGCAATTACAAGTTAGTCAGCTTCAGATTAAATTTACCCTTGCTTTTTCCTCGAAAGTAGAAAGAAACCCGTTTGGGGTTGTTACGTTTGAGATTTTGAAGTTTATTTGCTGTTACATTTCGGAGAAGTCTTGCCACCACAAACAGGGAGCTGGGTGGAAGTTAATGTGAGCCCAGGCTACACAGGACGACGCCTCGACGAGACAACTGCTCGGTTACGACTGACAACACCCAAGTTTTGAGCGAATCAGGGCATTTGAGTCATACTTACTTGAACGAGCCTTCGCCAAATCGAAGAGTTCGGTTCGTTCCGGTAGATCATTCTGCCCTTGATGAAGTGCCTGACCTCAGGTACTCGTGAACACTGCAGTATCTTGCTGCGTACTGCTAGTAGAGTGCTGCTGTCAACCCGATAAAACGGAACCCAATTTTGAGCGGAGAGTAAGACAATTTTGATGCCCATGTTTGTGGTGGGAATATTGAATTAACAAATATAAAGTTGCTTGAAAAATAAACACGCGCTTCACAATATTGTCTCTGTATCGACAAATCATTATCTCGACTGGGTTTAAATAATATACTGATACTGATTTCAGTGCGCATTTCATCACGGCGAGTCTCGGAGAAAAAAAGCTGTGAGGTTTTGAGAACACGGCGCAAAGAAAACAGTTAAACCCGAAACACCTCAAATTTCATATTTGACCGGCATAGCAACAGGAGACGAAACAATGAGGTTATCAAAATGAAATGGAAGCTAACTGCAAAATAAGTTATTTTACTATACTATCATTTTTAATGGTATTGAAACCAGTCTACCACTAATAGTTTCCGCGCGGAATAGACAGTTTTTTCAGTGCTATTACTTTTGAACATGTATTGTCTAAAGCGGTAGTTGTTATATTTATTTCTTCTTTCCTCAAACATTCGTCATTGGTCGTTTTGCTGTTCAGCACTTTTTTCCGTGCTAGTCTATAACACTACTACCAGGAGGTAATTTGAGATGGTACCAACAGTGGAACAGCTCGAGAACAGTGCTATAATAGATACTTATGGTGAAGAACAACAACTTGGTTCTTGAGTTACACGATTCAAAAATATAGTACTTTCATCTAGCATACTTATCTTTAGGTTTACTCCTCCCATCTCACCAATAAAAAACCCCTATCTCTGGTCCATTAACTCGGATGATTGACTGAGTACGACAAGACCTACAATTTCTCCATTCCCGCCGTTATTCAGAAAAGCCAAATCTCGCGGTTTATTTTTAACTTTCCTTGGCTCTACGAAGTAGAAAGGAAAGTTATGTAATCGGCTGAAAAAAAAATTTTGAGTTTTCTTCAGATCTTTACGTTTCAGACCCCCTGAGTCCGAAAAACACTATTTGGGAAAATGGTCTGGACGATTTTTAGAGAAAACGACCGTATCAAATCAGCTCAAACTTGATATCTAGCCCGCAAATAACCATGGGACGCCAAAATAAGGGTATGAACAAAACCCACCGAAATTTAACTATAGTTATCATAGTGATCGAAACACCAAATATTTTTTTTCTCAAAAACGGCTCTAACGATTTTGATTAAATTTTTTATATTGGTTGCTCCCACTATGGAAATTATACCATAAAATTCCCATTCGTGGGAAAATGATGAGAGCAGCACAATAAATTACCAAAACTTTCGACTAAATCGATTTTAGCGCGGTTTTTAGAGAAAACAACCGTACCAAATCAGCTGAAACTTGATGTCTAGCCTACAGGTTACCATGGGACGCAAAAATAAGGGTATGGGCAAAATCCACCGAAAGTTAACTATAGTTATCATAGTGAAATAGTGATCAAAACACCAAATTTTTTTTCTCTCCAAAACGGCTCCAACGATTTTGATTACATTTTTTATATTGATAGCTCTCAATAAGACAATTATACCATAAAATTCCCATTCGTGGGAAAATGACGAGAGCAGCACAATAAATTATCAAAATTTTCGACGAAAAGCGTTTTTCGCGAAGTTTTTTCCTTATAAACTCCGCTGGAATGTTAGTAGAATGTTAAAAAAAATTGGTATTTGTAGTCCAATCCAATACCTAAAGGGTTAGTGTTTGAAAACGCTCATGAGATACATGGGGCTCACTCCAGAAATTCCTGAATTTCAACTACTGCCGTTTCGCCTACTACCAGTTCTAAACGTTTTTACCCAATAACTCTGCAAAAGTAATTACTACCCTTCTTGAAAAAATTGTTGTTTACAGCCTCATTAATTATCTGTGTACCAGTTGCTCAATTGTGGTCCTGCAATGAGTACGAGCAGCACAATAAATTCCAGAACTGTAGGCGCTACCGCTTCCTGCTGCTGTGTCCTATTGCTTGACCAAGTTCAAAGGAACTGAGTGATAAATGAATTGATTAAATAGAATTAGCCATGTACAAAGTGAATTGTTGTAGAGCTAAGGAAAGTTGTGTGTTGCAACGCACCAGATATCTAGCATACTTATCTTTAGGTTTACTCCTTCCATCACACCAATAAAAAAACCCCTATCTCTGGTCCATTAACACGGATGATTGACTGAGTACGACAAGACCTACAATTTCTCCACTCCCGCTGTTATTCAGAAAAGCCAAATCTCGCGTTTTTTTGTTCATTAATTACGCGTCGCCTACAACTTCCACTTCTTATTCACTTTTCTATTCTTTTCGAGGCGGAATTACCACACGACGTTTGTAAAGGAGCCATTTACTTTGAAATGTTTCTCGTTGCGGCGCAACACTTCTTTTTCCAATGACCCTCAGTTTCTCACCTTCCTTTCCAATTTCAAACGGTGCGGGGCGGAAAAAAAACCCCAAACGGGTTCCTTGGGACTTTGAAATGAGACCAGATAACGTCGTTAAAGCGAAATGCCGTCGTTTAATTTTCCATTATGTCGGCAACAGTTGAGCAAATGTCGTCGATTGCGATCTCTAGTCACTCGGCTCTCGCTAGTCGGTCTCCGTTTTGTAAACGGCGATAAAACATGAAGCCGGGTTTTCTATTTTCCCGACGAACAGCCGAGGTGCAGTGCTGAGTGAGTACATACTTCGAGACAAAGGCGATGGCATCAAGCATCAAACGCCTTCCTCTGAGACTCCCCGGATTCAATTGCAGATCTGTTGTGAATGTTCATGTACTTCCTCATACACATATTAGAAAATCAAAATGACGATATGAATTACTCATTTTAAGCAAGCTTATTTTGCAGGCCTTAAATTGTCGTGACATTTGGCGTATACGAGTATTATGACCGAACCACGACAACCATCCAGATATATTCAGTCTGATGTTGCCAATACGTAGATGAATATGTAACTACATTTATTAAGTCCATCTCCTCTTCTCTTTATAGTTGGAAAAGGAGAAGTAATACGATATAGTTCCGTATGTTAAAAACACCCAGCTGACGCGGGATATTTCATTTAGCCGTTACATCCATTATATCGTTACGAGACGGCATTAATGTGCCAATGAAAGACGCCAGTTTCAGGACAACAAGGTTGTTATATCTCCTCTTTGACAAGAGAGACCTCTTTGACTAGGCACACGTCAACCTCTCGCCTAATTACCTCAATCATTTCCAACCTTCGATCTCCCAAACGGGGATATTCAATTCCGTCACCGAGCAACTATGCACCCCGCCTTTCATCCAATCACCTGAACACATGACAGCGCGTTTTCAGTTCTCTTACCTCCAACCATCTCATGTTTTCTAAGCAATTTTTTTTCATTTTTTTTTTTCATTGAATAAAATACGACACGCGGAAATGCGGAGTTGATTGTTACGTGACGCTTTAATATGATATTTGCTCTGGAATTGGTCACCAGGTACCGTTCGACCCTGAGTATTCCTCTCCTTGATGCCATATCAATATCATCTGTTCAGCTTTAGGCGTCGCGATCTCAAGGCCTCAAAGGTGGAGAACGCCTTCTGATTTCCGATCAGTTGGGTGAGAACTTTCGCTAGCGAAGTGGAAGTACAGAGTCGCGCATACGTTGCACATGTAAATATAGGAAGATAGCACATATCGTTAACCATTAAATTTTTGTAAGAATAGTGCCCATCACCTAAGCAGTTATACAACACCTCCATCTGCGGGGAAATCATGAGGCAACACGGTAAATTATACATTTCGATAATACCGATTTTCCCCTTTGCTCTATAATGCAGGAAGGTAATAAATGTAAATAGTTTTAGGGTAACCGGGTTTTTCAAATTTTTACGCTTCAAAGCCCTCAGAATGCTTAAACGCGGTTTGAGAAAATGGTGTGTATAAAACACGATTGAGTAAGAACCCCTGAACCAGAACATCTCAAATTTGAGATTGAGATTGAAGTTGAGAAATCAACAAGGGACGCCGAATTAGAGATAACATTGTAATATTATAAATAAGATTATAAGAAAAATCGTTACAAAACTAATCATTGTTATCACAGTTATCAACACTCAGTTTTGTCTTCGCCCAAATAGTTACAACGATTTTGATTAAATTTTTCTCAAGGACTGTCCCAAACAACTAAACGGCAATATAAAATTTTCATGGGAGCATGAGCTGTGTAAATCGCCAAATATTTTAGTGACTTTCTTCATATAAATTTTTATACTACACTAACATAATTTTGGAGCCCCATAAGTTACCTATACTCTGATTGGTCAGTAAACGTTGTGGTCACACAATAAATCCTGGAACAATCAGCAAAACCAGTTTTTCTTAGTTAAATTCAACGAGGTCGTGTACAAACTGAGTGAAAACCGGATTGGGTCGCATGGTAGAACGATAGAAGCTGCCTAATGTTCGTGGGCCTGAGGAAAATAGCGAGAAGCGGCGTTTTTTACTGTCTTCCTCTGCAAATCTAACATACATTTTCATGCAAAAATCATGTGGCAGTAAAATAAGCCACCTACTAGATAAGTGTTCAGTAAGCTCGGTGAAATAATTAGGAGCACCGAGAACTATCGCATCTGAATAAGAAGGTTGACAAGTGGGAGAAGTTCAGGGCTGCTTATTGGCGAGATGTGCTAGGCCGAAGATAGCCAATGTTATTTATTAGGCTCTCCAGGGAGTGATCAAGAGAGGTTCTCAGTCGGGGAGAGAAAGTATATGGATGGTGTATGTCTGTCACAGGACACTGTCCCCTAAGTTACCACCTGGCCTAGAGTGGTAACTCAGAGGTACATAGTGACAGATTCCGCAAAGTGGGGCTGGAGTCAGCGGGCATGTACTGTGTACTTGTGAGGGGCTGGCTGCGGTGTGTCTCTGAGTGTTTGGGGTGCCCCAGCTGTGGTCGGGTGGGTTGGACCTCAAGGCAGTCTTGCGTTTTGTGCGGGAATGTCACATCAGGGAACACAGCAACATGAAAACTGAGGGTGAAACTGAGAGGACATCAGGCTGCTCTTGTGTTGCTACCAGTATATTACAAAAAAGCTTTCCTCTGCTGCGTTTGTCGTCTCGTTGAGTTGATGTAGTTATGTAATTCAAAACCAACCTTAGTTGTTGTAGTTATCCGAATATTTATCCCTCGAAAATGACTATAGCAATCTAAAACAGCAATTTATTCCACTTTCCAAATATTTTTACTGGATTTCTCAACTAAGAATTGCTATAATTAATTTTTAGTACAATCAGAACTATGTTTAATTTTATTAACGCTCACAGAATGGAAATTTCACTGATAGGAATTCATGTGGGAACTTTCATAGTATTTAGTACCATTTAGTTTATTTATTTGGTATCTTTCAAATTCTAATTGTTGGGGGCACGAATGGGGTAGCTTGAAACTGAGAAATAAATGAAGTGGTGAGCGTGAGTGAGGGCTGTATTACACTTGACAGACTAGCGATATCCGGTTGAGCATGAGTATAGAAACGCGAAAAAGGGACTCTCAATACATGTGAACTGTCTGTGAGACTTTCGTGAGGACTCATAGGTGAATGAGTTCGGGAGGAGCTGTCGGTTGTGGAGAGGAAAGTATATTGAGGGGAGGAAAATTTGGACCAAAGGAAATTTTGGAAAGTCCAGAAGAAAGGGAGAAATCCGTTGTCAATTGGAAATAACTGAAGAGATGGACGTTGCATTGGTAACAGAAGGGATGGGGACGAAGGTGTTGAGGGAAACAATGACATTCCATTAGGCCTAGTGCATACATTTTGGAAGTCAATTGCCCAGCTAATTCGGCTTGCCAAACAATTATATTTAGATGTTACATTTGTTACATTATTATAAAAAAAGAAATATCACAATATGAATTATAAAGCAACTTAACTTCGTGTATTCTTATCTTCGAAGGTGGGGGGGGGGGGGGTGCCGTTTCAGTGTACGACCTCGAAGGACAATCGGCGTCTCGCCTGACAGGTTTTTTCGGTTCCACACAAAGAAAAACGTGCGTTTTCTTCCTAGAAACTCGGATATTTCGTTTTTCTTGTTCTTCTATTCGAAGTTTTTCTTCGGACAGTAAATCAACTCGTTATTTCCGCTGAGGTCTCGTCTACAGGTGACCCGAGTTTCAAAGGAAAGAATTTCCCATAGCCGGTGAGCCTGTGGAACTAAAAGCCGAGTTTTCCGCCGGATCGGGTGCCCTGCCCTCATTTCACGCTCGATTTCTTCGGCCGGACTTATTGCACCAGGTGTCTTACCCTCTAGACCCTTTTAGGCCGAGGCTCGTCTGTTGCATTGGCTAGTTAATATTCCGATGTTCACGCTACGCTGCCAATTGCAACATTCACGTTCGACGCTTTCCATCGCACCGAAATGAGGTATCGGTGCCTGTAAATAATTAGCCAAGGGTACAAATGGTGCTACGAAGGTGCCCTCATTATGTATCACAGAGAACACAGTGATGATACTTAGTTCTGCTGTTATTGACCAAAATACTTCAGATGTGCTTATAGCAACCAGCGTAAAGTATCGCAGAACTTTCTTCGTCGTGCTCGGGGCTTTTTTTAGCGAAAGTTCCCTCATGAGTGTAGCAGAAGCTGTGAAGCTTGTAATTATCGTATCGTGGCTCTGCCTCTTCCGTAGGAATTCGTGACTACAACTTCCTGGAAAATGTTTAAGCCTCAGCTGTTCTCAACCGGGAAGCCGTATTTCGTGTCATTTACTTGGCGTAGACTAGCAGCCGTTCTTGCTTGGAGTGCTACGTTAATTTAACAAGTTCCACCCTTGCAGCGGTACACTGAAGATTCAACTTAGATGGTTACTTCTGCAGGATAGTGGGGGGCGCGAGGAGCCCCTGCTCTGCGGTACAGGCACGAGCCTCGTTAAAAAATCATGTGTGTGTTTCTCAACATTTTACTGTACTAGGGAGAGGTGTTTGAATGGTGGTATATTATTTAGTGCCACCCCCACGACTCAACGCTCAGCACTCATTTCCTCATACATCATGAGTGTAGCACACGCTGTAAAGCTTGAAATTATCGTACCATACCTTTTCTCCACACATGGCATATCCCCTACATATATTTGCGGCTCACCAAGTGTTATAAGTTATAGTGATTGTGATGGCAGTTCCCACGTCATCAAATATTTATCATATCATATTAACTGAGCAAGCTCTGACCCAATTAACATTTGAAACCCAGGTTTCATAGTATTGACCGCTAGTCTGCTCTGATTAGCTGGAAGCGCCCTGGGCAGAATTTCATTCCTATCCTACCCGCTTAACTGATATTTTAAACGAAGCTTTTCGAATGCTGAGTAAGAATGACAGTGTGAGATTTTGCCACGAGCCCTAATTAGTTGAGCAAGCTCTCAGGCCTATTTATTTACTCCTCAGCCTCTTTATCGCCTAAGGCATGTGGTACAGCAGGGTTCGCGGCTATTAATAATAACCATAATGATAGTGAACATTCAGTTGCACCTTTTAGGCCAATTAAGAAAGAGTGCGCAACGAAGTGAAGGCTCAACTAAAAGGCCTTGCTACACGGCAGAGGTCGAGAGACAAGAGTTGTGGGCGGCCGTCCCTATCAATTTGGGCCAGGCAAAGCAGTCCGAGTCGTTATAAGGCGGAGTCTTAAGAAATTCAAAGGTGAGATAATAGGGCCAGTTGGGAGCGCCTGTCCCGTCCGTGATCCGAGGAACAAATAAGTAAAAGTGGTCAGGAAACATAAGACCGCGGAGTGGAGCTGTCGGTCGTCCTTGCGATCTGATCTCTCCACCGGCGCAGAACTGGGTCAAGATCGCCTCAACGCAGGCAAAGCACAATATCCCGGTAGTACAAAGTGAAAGCGGAAACGTCGCAACAACTTGGAACAAGTAACGCAATTAATAAACTGCACATTTCGATACTTTTCGCTAAATCACTTTCGATAAATCTTCCATAACTGAGAGAACTTATTCCAATTTTCTCAAAAACAGCACTAACGATTTCGATGAAACTTTCTTTCGGAGTACTCTCAGCTAACTAGTCCCTACATTTTGTTCTCCATAAATGTTCCTGTAAAAATGCGTTGAACGAAGATATAGCGCCCGCCTATGTAGGTGGTGTTCGAACTTAAAGGGGTGGTGGAAAGTTGTGTGTTGCTACGCACTAGATATTTTTTTGTTGAATTTACCAACGACTCTTGGTTAATTTTCAAGATTTTTTGTAATACGAAGAATGTTTTGAAGATTGCCAACTCGTCAGGCTTAGAAGTGATATTAGTGAAGTGGGGGGGGGGGGGGGATTGGGCGTTCCTCTGGTATGCCACGTAATGGAGTGAACCTCTTCGTGATGTCTTAAGTCATTCCTAGAGGCTGACCTCAGGACATTCCTCAAAACTGCAGACTGGCGGGGCACTAATTTGAGGCCGCTTGAGAATAGGCCACCGAAGAGTCGATGGAGACAGGCTTTCAGTTGAGAAAGGGGAGAGGGTTGAAACCCAATTTGGAGCTGAGAGGAAGTTGCAGATCTGGAGAAGGGCGCCCGCTTTCCAAGTTTCGAACTTGCCTTACATAAAAGCCGTTTAACGATTACACGCGGTCGCAGGAAACCACACGTCCGGCATTAAATGATAAAAAAAAAACAAAAAAAAAAAACAGAAGTTATCTCACGATCCCGTTTTCGAGCGCACAGCGGAGAAGTCGATCGGTTCTGGTGACATCCATTCACGGTGTAAAAATATTCCTTCGGGAGCTAGCGCCTCTTAAAACGAACGTTGTTGTTTCTGAGCAACTCGAGTGGTGAGTTTAACCTGTTACGTAAATATCTTGGCAAAGTGACGATCTCGAGGCATTTCTAGACCATTTACACAAAGCAAGCTGTAGAGGTTGATCTGAACAAGCGCCTGGTGTTTGTCCCCAATCAGAGAGTTCCCAACGAGATGCTGAGGCTCAGCCAGTGATATGTAATGAGCTAGGGTTTCCTCCTACAGTTTCACCTCTACCATATCGGAATGATCCACTATTCCAAGCTACACTATCTGTGGAGAGGATGAGAAAAAGGTTTAGCTTCTTTACTCACGGAGCTTCTTCTTTGACTCTGTCAGGTACTTCAGATTTCAGCTGTTTCGGCTCTTGTTCTGTAGTCCTAAATATCCTGTTTATAGCGGTGACTGTTGGTTCTGTTCGAACTGGATATATACAACACAGAAATAGCTGACAAGCAGTAATGCACCAGATGCCGACGAGATCCCAGTAAAGGGAGTGACGAAAGTGCTCCAACGTGCTCCTCACATCCTAAAATGCCAGCCCAACTGCCATCTCTTTTCCTTCACTCTGGAAGAATGGAGTTTTGTTTGCATGAAAGGACACTACAGACAAGCTACTTAGAAACAAATTGGCTTCGGAAGAGGGGATCTGTTAACAGTTCATGAACGTTTCCGTTCAAATTCTAGAACCAGAATATTCTGTTATGTGCAATGTATCACGTAATATACACGGGGTTGAGAAAAGATGTATGCTGCGTCTCTAAATATTTTAATTGTTACTCAGCAGATTATTTGCCGTATGTTATGCCTACAGGTTCGTTTCTGGTCCAGTTCGCCCGCAAACCCCTTATTTCGTTGTTCAACATAGCATGACCGAGGCATGACAACTCACCTCTTTTCCAACATTGAAACAGTTGGATTCCCAACAAAATATAAACAACTTCGCAGGAGGCGCTGAGACCGTTACGCAATAGATTATCGGTTTCTATGTTGACCACGAACGAACGTTTTTCTCTGGGGAGATCTTCAACGGGAGCTTTCCGGGAGCAAAGAGTGTGAGAAGAGAGGTAGTCACGACATACCTTCAAGTTGCGGTGAAGATTCTTAAAGGACGGTAGAATGACAGGGAGAATCCTGAAGGTTAAACAGGTATTTTGCTGAGGTGAAACGCATGAAAGGTGACCGAAATCCTTTGCAAGGGTCAGGAAAGAAGAAAATCGAGAGAGAAGTGATGGACGAATTATCAGATAGCTCACGACTTTACAGTGTAAGGATAGGTGGCAGGGAATTTTCGTGGTGCTCGACTGTGACGCTGTGAGGTCAAATCAAAGCAGTCGGCGTTACTTTCTACAATATGCACTCACAAGGGTCCACCACAAGCGCGCGCACAAGTAGGCAGAGATAATGGCTTGTTTTCATTACGCTAGGTTGAGAGTTGTAAGCATAGCATGATTTTACTGTACTGACAACGCCTTCCAGTAACCAATTTTGAAATTCCCGAGGGTTTTTGCACGACCTGACTGAAAAGTGAATCACAGGGCTTAGCTTATAAGATTCTGTCGCATATTCGAATTATTGCCACTCTACGATTCATCCGTATTGTGTGTCAACGCGAAATGTTGATCCGCTGATTTATCAATGTTCCACTCTCATACCTTCCCCTTAGGGAATGGAATACTGCTTACAAAAAACAGGAGTAGAATGAAGAGTGCAATGAACTGCACTTGCCCAAATACAATCATTGATCGCCAGATTGCGAAAAGGACGCAGGTCTAGCCTGAGGTTATTGATTTACCAAACAGCAGTAGGAGGGTAATCCGGGAAGTGATCTGATCAAGACTGGTGCTCTTATGTTAGTCTTTTTTATTTTTGAAAGAAACATAAAGTGGAATCTGCGATGCTTCATCGTTAAAAAGATCGATTAAATTGGGGCGTTTACATTCAATTTAAAGGGCCGCCTATTAAATTAGGGCGTTTGACTCCTCCCAGTACAACATGATAAGTCCTTGACCATTCACAGATGGAAAGCAATGAAAGGAGGAAAAGTACTCTTTAACGATTGGGGGTGTTCAAGAATAAGTTACCTACCTGCCGAGCTGTTGCGTAACTGCTCCGTTAACTGCCAGCGCGGGGTATTAATTTGTCTTCCATAGCGCTAAAGTACGTGCCAAGTCGCCTAACCTTCGCGCCTCGGCATTTGCCGGGCGTATGACATTTCGACTCTCAGCTTCTAATGAAGGGTTCTCTGGAACTGAGAAATAATAAGCGTGTGCCCAATACGTCAAAAAAGCTTGTCTTTGTTTTGAAACTGCAGAAGTTTAATTGAATGCTTTTTTGGAGCCGCGAGGAAGAACCTTCTTTCCACAATCCTTTCCTTGCTACATGCGGGAGATATAAGTTATTTTTAAGTGAGTGACGCGGTGATCGTGAAAATACCTTGAAGCTGATCTCCCATCTGACTGACTTGTCCTTGTGCCGCATGAATATGTAGAAACCGTTGCGTTTGTTTAAAATTATTCTTTTAAATCAACGTCTGTGGACAGTCTTATGAAGACACCATGCGAAAATATTACATTTTCTTCCACTAAAAACAATGACTGTCATACGCCTTAGGATACCTGCCTGCCGCCATTTAGACCAAAATATCGTTGATGCAATCGAGACAAAGTTTAAACAACTTGGTAACGAAATTCGTTTCTGTTGGATGGTTGTCGTGGTGAAACAATACTTGTTTATGCCTGACAAAACTATTTTCCGAACAATTTTGATTACCTCAGGGCAAACTGACAGTAAACTATTGTATGTATTGGCTCGATTGTGTGAACTTCAGTATCTTATGCTCCCCAGAGCAGGCTTCTTACGAACTATTAGATTTAGTGAAAGCCGCGCTCGGAGCATTTGTGCTGGCTGCGCTCATTAAATGCCCCGATTCGCTGGACACTTCGGTGCGAGCAGTCGAAACTGAGCGGTTCTCTCATGGAGGAGACGTCCGCGTTTGCTCCTACCTAGTTCCCAATTTGTGGTGCTTAAACCTCTCCAGGAGTAATTTGCGAGTAAAACTTCCAACTTCCACTTGTTCCAATTACTGCTCGGTGGACATCGTAGTTTCACTCCCTTAGTGAAATTTATTCGCATATAAACGTGGCATCCATTTATATCCGATAAATGGTGAGTGGATATACTGAACGAATGTGTTCTGTTGCACTAGAACCAATAGATCCAGTCAGTTTCATTGCTCCTGCTCAGATCTTCTGGTAGAGCCAGTGGAAGGGATGGTGAAGGGAACTCATAAGCCTGCCATAAGAATGAAAATGAGGTTTTTCCATACAACTATGTCAACTAACCCAGTTAGTTCCAGCAGCCCGTGGAAATGGTTCATTGACCGCCTCACTGCCAACAGCCACTCCTCGCTCTGACTGAAGCCTCCAAATATGAATACCGATACAACTGCAAGTGTTATTACGCTGCCATCAGCGTCTCCCTCACTGCCCCCCCCCCCACTAGCTACCACCTACCTATCAAGTTACTGCAACTATGTGTCATGCTCTTATGTACGTCAATATTACCGTTTATAAGTAACAGTAGGCTTATTGTGTTTCCAGTGTCGAACATGCTGTTCTGGACAGTCAAACCACGCACCTGGCCTTTCTTCCATATAAAATGGTAAGGCACTTTCTTGAAAAATGTATGAAGCGTGTAAGAGATAGAATAGTTTTATCAATGTTGTGGAAGAAAAAATACAGACTTGTTGGACGATCCTCTTTTGCCTTTTCGATGGCCTCAATCAATGCAATCAGGATTCTTCACTTGTAAAGCGATCTTTTTTTGAACCAATAGGACCGACGAGGCTAAGCATGAGACAGTTATTGGCTCGCGCGCGTGTGCCGAATACGGGCCCTGAGGGCTCCACCCTGGAATCATCGAGGAAACCATCTGAGAATTAACTAATCGAACTAACGATATTCAAGGGTGTTCCACAAATGTGCAGCACGTAATGCAGCTAAAGGATTGGCGTAAAGAGCGTCAGGTTCAGTTAAAGTTTGGTTTAGTGGAGATTGTTTCACGATTGCTGGCGTCAATGTGGAATCCCAGTCCTTCATCGGGGGCCATGCGATATGAATTCGTGCGGTAACAAGATGCCGGGCGGTTTCTCTCGAAATACCTCGCAAAATCAGGTTTCACCAGTTCGAAGCTCAAGAGCCTTCGATTTTATTGGAATCCGGCCTCGCGGCTCCCAATGAGCGAGAAGGATTTGAGTAGAACGTAATATAAATGGAAATAAATAGTTGGTGGGAAGAATCACACAACTTTCCGCTCCACCGCTAAATTGACCGACACGCTACAGGTACAACCAATATATTTTTCTAGATTTATGAGAAATAATGAGAAAAAACGTCTTCAGCTGCCGCATCTTCCCCTCGCCACATTCAACGCCTGGGCACAATTAATTAGATCCTGATTTTATCATATAACTTTATTCTACTTGATTCTAAAAGATCATGCGCTGTTTTTGTTAATTTTCCCATGGTTCGGAGATAAAATTACTACAGACTACACGCAAAACATTGGTTCTATAGCTTGAAAAACGTCAAAATGAAAGATAACAGTCCAAAAAAGTACCAAAAAGTACCAAACCCAGACTGCCGATGCTTCTTTCTTCATTGTTCTGTCCCTTCTTCCTTTTGTATAAGCGTTGCTTTGTACAGTGCACTGTACATTCTGCAAATGTATATTCTGCTCTGGAGCATATATTAAAACAATTCTAAGAAGCTTCTACGTCAGCTTTGGATATTCTAGTAGGAGAAAGCCCTCGATTCCGCACTTACTGGTTAATGGTTATAAATGAAGCTTTCTCGTTCTGCGGGAGACCTCAAAAGTGACCCAATCTGTGGGCACTTGATTGTTCAAAAATATTGAAAATTGTGTGACAGGGGGTTACGTCCTTCCCGGCATCTCTCTGACCCCGCCCATTGCGTCGGTGGATATGGCGAGGGCGAGGGCGCCCTTGATCCGGGCGAATTGGGTTCGTGTCCCGTCCCGTCCCGTCGCGTCGCGTAGCGGGAGGAGAGCGGCCTGACGCCGGGCTTGGGCGCTACACCGCACTCCTACGCTCGGTCCGCCGCACGGGAGAAATGTGGAGGTTGCGTCAGAGGGAGCGGACCCTCTCGAGTGACATAACCGCCCTCAACGAGGGCAGCTGCCCGCCCTCCGTTCCGTCTGCTCCTTTACTCCCGTCGCCACGGCCCAGTCAAATCCTATTACCAGTTCCATGTATTGAACCCCCCCCCAACATCTTTTGCTTAGAAGCAAAGCCTATACACAATCCAACCCGATTCCTCAATCGCAAATTTGACCTGACCCTCTGAAAACTATATTCAATTGTTCATTTACTAGCTACAATCCCGGTGTTTCACACACACACACACACACAGATTGTCTCAACTCTCCTTAGCTCTACGTCAATTCACTCATGTGCATGATTTTTCCTATTAACTCAATTTATTTTTCACTCAGTTTATTTGAACTAGGTAAAATACCACTTCACGGCGACAGAAAGCGGTAGAACTTGCAATTCTGGAATTAGCTGTGCTGCTTGCTGCGCTGACCAGTTTTGGATTGGACTATCAACTCAAATTTTCGAAGATTCTAGGGGCATTTTAGGGGAGTTTGTAGGGGAGAATCTAAAACCGCTTTTCATCGAAATGTTTAGTAATTGAATCTGCTCCTAAGGATGGGAATTGTATGGTATTATCATCTCATATGATCGCTAGGAGCTTAGGACTTTAATAACTATAATTAATTTTGGGTGAATTTTGCTCATACCCTTATTTTGGCTTCCAATGGTGACCTGCGGTCTAGTTTTTCAAGTTCGAGCAGATTTGTTCAGCCGTTTTCTCTCAATCGCGTTCACACACGCACACACAGACCATTTGCCCAAATAGTTTTTTTCGGACTCAAAAGGGTTTGTAGCGTAAAGATCGGAAGAAAACCCCAAATTTTTTTTCAGCCGATTGCATCACTCCTTGATACTTCGTAGAGCCAAGGAGAGTAAAAAAGAAATACTCCCGATTTACTTGGTCAGAACCTGAATCCACTCAGCAATGCGAACCATTCTGGGGCAAGAACGTTGATAATTGACAGGATTTAAAGGCACTCCTCCACAAACCTAATCGACAGGTAGTAAGGCACTTGCTTGGGAACTACATTATCTTGGACTCAGCAGACTGAGGCTCTCGTCTATCCCCGCTGATGCTTAGGCCAATAATTACGCTACAGTACCCTCAACATGCCTTGCTTATGTTGAATCACAGAGTGACTCGAGTAGGCTAGTGTTCAGTATGGCTTAGGACCATGAGTATAAGCTAGCTAACCATGTAGCAGAACATTTCAGTGAACTACAATCTGCATTTAGGGCAGGCCTTGAAACAAGAGAAACTTTTCAGTTTGCAAGTGCTAATGTGGCGAGCGCCCGATGTCAACTGTGGTATATTTGCTTATTTCATCCATTTTTAAAAAGCATTCGACAGGGTACCACTCGGTACTTATAGTTATCCTAAGAAATCGGGAATCGACGGTGAAGGCTTAAGACTTTTTCCTTCAACAATATTTTCCAATTTGCATATTCCAATAAAATGACTTATAGTAGTTCTTATAGGCCACTGTAAAAATACTAAAATAATTATTATTAGCAAGAACACCAAAATAAATGGCAAGTGAGATGCAGCGCAAAAAGGACACGGGACTAAGAAATGGCGCGGTTAATTTCTACCTCGTCCAGTAACGGACGAGGCGTGAAGCATTTAGAGTGTACGTTAGCTGCAAGCCTACCTACCTGCCCTGTGGTGGATGATTCTTTCTTGCCATACTTTGTTCCCGTACGAAAGGTGGACAAGCAGGCGGAGGACGCACTTGGCCGACTCACGCAAGACATGTTCGTTCCCTTCATGTTGCATTTTGAAGAAGGTGCCGGAAGAGGTTGGTCCTTATTGATCCAGTACGGGCATTCTTCGGAGATTAAGGGTGAAGACATGAACTTAGGACCGCTTCGTATGGGAATGGCAGGATGCTGCAGGGTACCGCAAGGGAGTGAAAAGATTCAGGAAGAGAATAAAGAAAATGGTGACAAGATTGTGATTATGAATATCTGGTACGACTCATCACACCACTTTCCTGGCACCTGTAATTCGACGTAACGCCATATGGGCGGGCATTGTATCTTCGTTCAGCGCATTTCCACGCGAATTTACCACAGATTTTGCAGCATTAAGAGCAACTGCAACCTCAACAGTTTCATCAATTTATTTTTTTAATTCTTCTCTCTTTCAAAAACTCAATTCTGCTTACAAGGAAAAGTTGAAGTCGTTCAGAGAAATCAATCAACAGAATAGTGGATTCAAAAGGTGATATAAAAAGAATTTATTTTATTTAACAAAATAGTTCTGGCTTTAATCCCCCCATAATATATTTCCAGTTCAAGCCGCAAACCCCAATAATCAATCACGTTATCGCCCAATCGAGAAATCTAATGCCAGTGTAAATCCTATTTAAAATACGAAAACAGCAGAAAAAGAGAGTTTATGGATGTTTTCGAAAGTAGGTTTCACAAATGCAGAAGGTTTCAACAGCTGTGCTGGAATCGACAAACTGTATGAATGAATATTATCATTTTATCATTTTATTTGGAAATGTTTCAGCTGGATTTTCAATAGTTGAGTTCCACTTGGTATCAGGAGACGCGGTCCCAAGGGTAACTGCATCCAACTGTACCGCGACATTTCGATGACCTAATTGCTACCTAGAGCAAACCTTGAAAGCGACTCATGCGTGTGGGTGAGGTATCCAGAGGACTGGTGATTGGTAGAGAAGTGAGGTAGTGGTGGATAAGGGTAGGGTGGGAGGTCCAGTTTACTTTCTCTCGGGGTGACAAAAAGGTCAGTCGAGTACCGGCCTTCAAAAAAAACTAAGGGATTTTTTTAAATTAAAAAAACAAGCTTGGATTAGGTTGAGGTTAGTTGATTGTTTAGGGGTGTGGAAATAGAGCCGATCGGCGAGCACGTTATCGACTTGCTTTCATACCCAGCAATAATTTGTTTCGCCACCGCTCAACTGAGCATCGAATTGTGACGTAAATAACAATCATTGCGCGTTTGCGTTTGTGCAACGTGAGAACTATTTAATAGTGGAACGCCAAATGTAAGCCGCCATTGTGAGGAATGTACAATAAATACTTCAGGACGTTCAATTTATACGCCCAGAATCAGCCACTGGAACTGCGTTACAACCTGACTTTCATAAATGAACGGGAATCCCCCCCAGGCTACTATAACTCTGGAAAGGGCCGAACAATATTCCTGATCGAGAATAATGGTATCACCCACTTCCCCTCCAATCTGAATATGGAATTATCTCGAGTCACACATCAAAACTAAGCTTGCGGTCAAATTAATCAACGAAACGAACGATTTCCTCAACTTGCACGGGCTTGTGAGTGCAAATAACGAACGATTGAATGGGGCTAACGACTTTACTGCCATTCCGAGATAAACGTGTAGTTGTATCTAATCGCCAGCTTGTCTGACCTCAATTCATCGTTTTCATCATATTACCGAAATGAATAAAGTATTGTAATCGGTAAAGAAAAAAGTTTGCCATAAATTGTAGCGCTGTTAGGAATCCTGTTTATATAAATACCCAAAGTACTCTGTGTGGTCGTTAAATCCGGCCTTAAAGGGGCTTAAAGCTCGCGACACTGACATACACAACATATTCCAGATACTAAATACACTGCAACGGCTTGCGTGGCAGAACACATACACTTGAAACACTCATAATGAGCGAAAGACAGTCCTGGAAGTAGCTCGCTAACACCTTTGAGCGATCCCCTATATAGGTGCGGCCTTCGGAATGAGGAGGGGGAAAAACCAGGTTTGAGCGTTCCTGGGGCGGCTGATAGCGTGTGTCCCGCTCACCACATCACTAGTGGCCGAGGGCTGACTCTGAGCAGCAGCCGAAAAATCCCTCATGCGTCTTAGTCCCGGTGGGTGGCCGGACTGGCAGCTGCGGCGCATGTGGGGGCCTCCCTTGACCCTCAACGGACCAGCGAAAGGGGCTAGAATCAATATGCCTGAGGGGAGCTTCCAGGACACTGCCTCGAGCCCCTCTCGCTCATACCACTAACACACACACCAAATGAACTCACAAGGATACACTACACCAGTCTGCTTCTTTAATCCCCCCCCCCCCATATTAGTAAAAATAGAATGACAAAGTCAACTAAAACTTCAGCAGGTAATAAAAACGCCACCTGCGCCTCTTCCTCGGGCTCGCCAAGCTCGACCCCTCCCTCTTCAGACGATGAGCAACCTACTCGTCGTCCAAACAAACAAGGGCGGAAAGAACCGGGCAAACCGCGTTCATCTCCCCCTTCTCCCCCTAGTAGCCCGGGCAACCCGGCTACTACAAGCACACGACACAGCGTGGAACCTAACCTGTCGGACATGGAGCAAATTTGCGCATACGTCCAAATCATCCACGGCCAGCTGGCACGGATGAGGGCCAACGCGACAGGACCTATGCGGGACCTCGTCACTAGTTGCCTTCTCGAAATTTCGAAGCTGGCTATAAAAGCTAATGCCCCCAACGACATCGCCCCCTGCCCCTCCCCCCCTGCGGAAAACTGTGGCGGCTGTCGTGAGGGAAGAGCTGCGTAGGGCAATTGCCCAGCAGCCAGTGCCACCAGCCCCCCAAACTCAAGGAGATTCAACGAGCCAGGGTAGTACCCCAGGCCCCTCATGTGCGGCAGTAGCCGCTACTGCGCCTTCCTCCCCCCCTCATGGAGCTGAGGCGGAATGGCAGTCTGCCAGGGCCAGGAAGCGCAGAGGGAAGAATAAAAAGGCCCCAACTAAACAGGCCGAGGGCAGCGCCCCGCCTACGCCTCTGCCCAAAAACAAGGGCAAAAGTAAAAATAAAAGTAAAAATAAAAGCCTCCACCGCTTGCCAAACTTCCCCTAAAAACCCGCGACAAAACGTGGTAGTGGTTAGGCGGACATGTGAGGAAGGAGAGGCTGGTCCCTCCAACCCTGACGCAATGGAAGCGCTTATGCGGGTGTCCCTGCTACGGACCTTCAAGCACTAAGCGTCCGAGTGCTGAACATCCGCACCGCAGTGGGAGGTGGCGCCGTCATTGTGACAGAAACGCCAGAAATGGCCAAGGCGCTCACGAGCCACATTTCCACAAAAAAGGAGTTGAAGCTCCAAGCGTCAGCCCCCCTGGGTCGTTTCCCACGCCTGCTATTGTGCGACGTGCGGATTGACCTTCAAAAAGAGGACTTGGCCCAACAAGTTGTTGAGCACAACCCTGCGTTAGGCTTGCAGCCGCAGACAGAAGGATTGGGTGATAGAGGTATCACCCAGCCTATACAAAAAACTAGAGGGGGCAAGGCACCTCCAAATAGCCTGGCAGCGGTGCGCCATACGAAAGTACCAAGCCCCCACTCAGTGCTACAAATGCCAGCGCTATGGCCACCTGGCAGTGGCCTGTACAAGACCTGTTGTGTGCGCCTGGTGCGCCTTGCCACATCGAACGCCGTCGAACGCAAAATCCAACAGGTTGCACACTCCACACGAGACGCACGCTGTACCATTCGTCAGCGAGCAATTGCCCTCCAGGAGTCACGAGTGGATTATGAATAGGTCAAAAACAGTTCGAATCCTTCAGCACAACACCAATAAGAGTTGCCCAGTTATGGCTGAGTTGCTGCAAAATGCACTCAAGAAACGCTGCAGTGTTCTCGCCATACAGGAACCATACATAGGATCCAAAACTCTTGGTCTGGGATCACAGGCACGAGTGGTGGCTGGAGCAAGAACGGGAGCCAAGGCAGCAGTGGCCTGCATTCCTTACTCAGATGTGGCAAGGCGCACCAGGCGCACACAACAGGTCTTGTACAGGCCACTGTCCATTGACATGCTCGCACTCACTCACCTGAACAGCCAGCACTTGGCCGCTGTGCTCATCCGAGCCAGTGGCTTTGAGCTGGTTGTAATATCATTTTACAGGCAATTTGGCGCGCCAGTTGCCAACAGCCTTGAACCACTCGAGCGGGCTCTAGCAGGCCTATCAGGACGACCCTGCATAGTCTGTGCCGATGCAAATGCCAGATCACCATTGTGGGGATCCCCAACCCTGGATGGGGCGGGCGAGGCGTATATAGAGCTGCTCACCAGGTACAACTTGATTGTTGCCAACGACCCCATGACTGAGGCGACCTATGATGGTCCGGGAGGAAGGTCGTGTATAGACGTCACAGCCGTGTCTCACACCCTGCTACTCAAATTGCAGGGTTGGCGAGTCGTACCAGGTGCAACGCAGAGCGATCACATGGTTATTGACTTTGCCATCACGGATGACAACATCCTCTGCAAAGACACGCGTGAAAAGCGATTCCGCACAAAACTGCTGACTGGCCACAATTCTGTAGGGTACTGGAAGGTGAACTGCGTGCCGCGGACACCGACCTAATAGCGCAAGCATACACACCTGAAGAGGTGGACAGCAAAGTGGACATATTTACCACAGCACTGCACTCTGCTGGGCTCTCTGTACTTGGCCAACAGAAGCACAGGGCGATCAAAGTCCCATGGTGGACTGAGGAACTTAATCCCCTCAAGCAAAGTGCAAATAGAGCCAGAAGGATGTACCAAAACACTCGTGACCCTGATGCCAGAGCAACACTCCGAACTGCCTTCATCCAAGAGAAGAAGGCCTTCCACCGCGCCATCAAACGAGCCAAACGACAAGGCTGGCGAAATTTTGTGGAAGCGGAGAGCTCTGAGAACCCCTGGGGCAGACACTACAAGTCCTCCATAGGAAAAGCAAATGTAGAGCAGGTCTTAGCTGCGATGCAAAATGAGTCAGGCTGGGCCTGCAGCATCGAACGTTCACTGGAAACCCTCCTTGAGAAGGCGTTCCCAGATGACCAAGTAGCTCGAGACACTGAAGCCCAGAGGGCAGCAAGGGAGCTGATCATGGACCCTCCGAACGAGCCCGACATCCCACTGTGGACAACAGGCGACCTCGGCAGGGCCCTTGCGACCTTAAAGCCCAACAAATCTCCTGGGCCTGATAAAATAGAAAGCAATATGCTCAGGAAGGCTGAGCGAACGATCTCCAGCGGCCTCCTTAATTTATATAATGACTGTCTGCTGGTCGGACAGTTCCCCACTCAGTGGAAGACTGCGCGCGTGGTCACTCTTCAAAGGAGGCGACCGCAATCAGTCAGACCCGCGATCATGGAGACCACTCAGCCTTCTTTCCATATTAGGCAAAACACTAGAAATCTTGATGTTGCAGTCCCTCGAAGGAGTCTTTGGCCGCAACCTCACAGGCAGGCAATACGGGTGTACCAAAGGAAGGTCCACGCAGGATGTCATTGTCGAGATTCGGCGTGTTTCCCTGCTGGCACCGGCTAAGTACGTTGTAGCAGTTCTGATTGACATCAGAGGAGCGTTTGACAACCTTTGGTGGCCAGCGCTCCTTAATGAGCTCAAAGGTAGGGAATCCCCGCAACCTGTACTCGCTCGTCAGAAGCTACCTGACAGACAGAACTGCTACGATCGAAAGTAGGCATGTCTCCGTCCGGAGAAAGATTGAGAAGGGGTGCCCACAGGGCTCGGTCCTAGGACCAGCACTCTGGAATGCCTTCTTCGAAGGTCTTCTCAGGAAACTCATGGAGACTGACTGCGAGCCGCACGCCTATGTGGATGACTTGACTGTGCTGGTCTTTGCAGAGTCAGTCCGCCAAATTGAAGAAAAAACCCACCACGTGCTCCGCACTGTCAACCAATGGTGCGAGCACGTCAAGATGCAGGTGGCTGAGGAAAAAACCCAGCTAATCCTCTTGAAGGGGAAAGTGAATAATCCACCCACAATACGCTTTGGCGGCCACAGGCTCCTTCTTGAAAAGCACGTCAAGTATTTAGGAGTGAATATAGGTGAGAGGTGGGGTTTCAACCAACACCTCCAGTCCCTTAAAGGCACTACCATTGCAAGGTTTGCCTCACTGCGTGCCATTACTAAGGCCACTTGGGGTGTGTGTTACCACGACACCATCCTCATGTATAAGGCCATCTATTTAGGTGTGATTGGCTACTGCCCCGTTGTCTGGGGTAGCAAACTAACAGTCAATCAAAAGAGAGTATTGGCCCAATCCCAGAGAGCTGCGCTCCTGTGGATCACCAAGGCCTACAAGACTGTATCAACGGAAGCACTCCAGGTGATCACTGGTCAGTTACCAGTTGATTTGGCTGTTGAGTGCATGATTGACAAGTGGAGTGTGAAACGGGAGCTTCCCCCGCTTTGGGCTGAACTCCGTGCGGATCTCACCACAGAACAGAAACTTGCCGCCATCGATGAATGGGCTCTAGAGAAATGGCAAGCGAGATGGGAATCCTCGCCAAAGGGACGTGATACGTATGAGTTCTTCCCCAACATCCGTGAACGTCTTTCTAGAAAATGGGTTGAGCCAGACCACTGGACGTGCCAGTTCCTCACGGGACATGGTGACTTCAATGCGCGGCTCCACTTCTTTTCTCTGAAAGACTCTCCATTATGCACGTCTTGTGCCTCCAGTGCGGAGGAAACAAGAAACCATGTGCTGCTCCACTGTAGTTTCTACAACAGTGAGCGACGGTTGTTGAGAGGGCAAACGAACTTAGCAGCTTTGACTGCTACAAAGGAAGCCTATAACCATTTTGCAAAGTTCGCAAAGAAGGTAATGGCTAAGAAACGTGGTTATAGTTGATCAGTCCTTTTGAAACTTGCCACCCAAGTAAACAGTAAGATCAGGTAGGGAACCAGATTAAGAACTACTCCCAG
The DNA here is from genome assembly GCA_020466155.1 of Pachypeltis micranthus. Taxonomy (NCBI): domain Eukaryota; kingdom Metazoa; phylum Arthropoda; class Insecta; order Hemiptera; family Miridae; genus Pachypeltis; species Pachypeltis micranthus. Next base: position 49,609,651 of record CM035770.1, on the reverse strand, counting down.
ATGGTACGGGATTCCTCAGGTGGTCACCTCCGCGCGGTAACACACGGGCAACAGCTCTCTACGGTGAGACTGGCTAACGACCACATACCTGCTGTACCTCCACAGGTCTGAGTTCGGTGGATGCTGCAGGGGCCGGCCTCTTGCATATTAGCGAAACCGCAACTTCTATGACTGATATAACCCTCGTCGAGGGTTTAGGTACAGTCACCAAATGAAGAAACAGACCTGTGTGTGTGTGTCTGTGAACGATTTTTAGAGAGAACCACCGTACCAAATCCATTCAAACTTGATATCTCGCCCGCAGGCCACCATGGGACGCCAAAATAAGAGTTTGAACAAAACCCACCGAAAGTTAACTATAGTTATCATAGTGATCAAAACACCAAATATTTTATTTCTCAAAAACAGCTCTAACGATTTTGATTAAATTTTTTATATTGGTAGCTCTTAATAAGATAATTATATCATAGAATTCCCATTCGTGGGAAAATGACGAGAGCAGCACAATAAATTATCAAAATTTTCGACGAAAAGCGTTTTTAGCGCGGTTTTTCCTTATAAACTCCGCTGGAATGTTAGTAGAAAGTTAAAGAAAACTGGTATTGTAGTCCAATCCAATACCTAAAGGGTGATTGTTTAAAAACGCTCATGAGGTACATGGGGCTCACTCCAGAAATTCCTGAGTTTCAACTACTGCCGTTTCGCTTGCTACCAGTTATAAAAGTGTTTACCCAATAACTCTGCAAACGTAATTACTATCCTTCTTCAAAAAATCTGTGTTTACAGCCTCATTAATTATCTGCGTACCAATTGCTCAATAATGGTCGTGCAATGAGTACGAGCAGCACAATAAATTCCGGAACTGTAAGCGCTACCGCTTTCTGCTGCCGTAAAGCGTTGTTTGACCAAGTTCAAATTAACTGAGTGATAAATGAATTGATTAAATAGAATTAGCCATGTACTAAGTGAATTGACGTAGAGCTAAGGAAAGTTGTGTGTTGCAACGCACCAGATTTACCTCATAATTCCAAAACGGCGAGGACGATCCTTTTCAGAAAAATCGTGTTGATTGTCTCGTGAATCTACTCAATTTCAGCCACTGTATGAGCAAGAGAGGTCAATGAATTTTAGAATCCAGTTTTTAAGTAGACTGTTGAGTTACATCCTGTCAAGTTCATACAAGCCGAATAAAAACAGATTTTATTAGTTGCCAGAGTGATACAATTCAATGAATGCACGTGGCACAGGCTCAAGTTGCGTGATGTTGTTTACGCAGTATTAGATATTTCAATATTACTTCTCAGCGACGTCATTATTTACTTTACGTTTCCACTCGTTCATCATCGCCTAAATGGACAACCAGTTTTAGAATGAGTTTGGAAAGGTTTTGTTTACTTGGTTACAGTACTTGACGGAAATCTACATCCTACATGTTATTGTCGTACATGCCACGTCGCGGTAATGTCACGATGGTTAATATGAGCGGCACGAGCCCACTCAGTAGTACATTCGGTCTTATGGATGACCGGTTATGGTCCCAGATGGGATATTCTATGACCCAGCATCACTCACCACTCGTGTTTGAGTTCACAATTTCTGATATCATTTCTTAGACAGATATAATTGTTAGAGGTCATTTGACGCAGTATACAGTTTCAGCGAAATGGAGGCGTGACCAGCGTTCAGTGGATTAATTGAACGAGGCTTCTTCCCTGTGTTAAGGTACAAATGGGGGTCGGTATAATACGATGTGTGATAATATTCAATTGCCTCAACACAAAACTTTCCAACTCGGTGGTAAAGTAATTCGAGTCGTGCATTTTAAAGGACTGTAAATGTTCTATTTTATAGCGCATTCCGACTTACTACATTGATTGCCGAGTGCACAGACGTGGAACAACAATTACGCAGGAAGGAAACAGTATTCAAACCCTTTCTGTGGCTACTGACCACTCGTTGGTTTTGTCGCATTCCGCGTTACAAGTTCCCCTCTCACTGTGCGGTCGCTTGAGCTTCCTTATACCGCACTAAACTGCCTTAACCAACTTTCTGCGTTTGTTATTGCGCGGCGCTCCGGAGATTTAAAATCCCTGTGGGCTGTGGTAACACCAACGCTTAGGTGTTGAAGTTACAGAAACCGTTTAGGGCTGGTTTGTCAATCACTTGATCAAACCTCTGGTCAGTACATTAACGTAGCTTTTGATAACGGCTTGAGAAACGTGTATCACAAGTGTCGATCATTCTTTGATTCTGTCCAGAGTTATCCGAAAGGTGAAACTTAAGACGAAGAGTGGTGATGTCAGTTTAATACGTTTTGGCGACCACAGGTTCCTTCTTGAAAAGCAGGTCAAGTGTAGGAGTGAATATAGGTGGGAGTTGGGGCTTCAACCAACACCTCCAAGCCCTTAAAGCACATTGCAAGGTTTGCCTCACTGCGTGCAATTACTAAGGCCACTTGGGGTTTGTGTTACCACGACACCACTATCCTCATGTACGAGGCCATCTATCTAGGCGTGATTGGCTACTGCCCCCTTGTCTGGAGTAGCAAACTAACCGTCAATCAAAAGAGAGTATTGGCCCAATCCCAGAGAGCTGCGAGTCTGTGGACCACCAAGGGCTTTAAGACGGAAGCACTCCAGGTGTTCACTGGTCAGTTACCAGTTGACTTGGACGTTGGGTGCATGGTTGACAAGTAGAGAGTGAAATGGGAGCTTCTCCCGCTTTGGGCTGAACTCTGTGTGGATCTCACCGCAGAACAGAAACTTACCGCCATCGACGAATGGGCGTTAGAAAAATGGCAAGCGAGATGGGAATTCTCGTCAAAGGGACGTGACACACAGGAGTTCTTCCCGAACATCTGTGAACGTCTCAGGAGTAAGTGGGTTGAGCCAGTTCCTTGCGGGATATGGCGACTTCAACGCGTAGCTCCACTTCTTTTCTCCCCAAGACTAGATCATGCACGTCTTGCGCCTCCAATATGGGGGTAACAAGAAACCACGTGCTGCTCCACCGTAGTTTTTACAACATCGACGGTTGTTGGGAGGGCGAACGACATTTGACTGCTACAAACCAAGCCTATAACCGTTTTGCCGAGTTCGCGTTCCTTTGAAACTTGCCACCCAAGTAAATAGTCAGATAAGGTGGGAGCCCAGATTAACCTGCGAGGTTCAACTTCGCATTACCCTATCGGATACTTATTCATGAGTGATCCAGGTGGGAAGGGGGAATTCTCGCTTTTGAAGCTGGGGCCCTGGTATATTACACTGATGGCTCAGGGTGCAGGGTGGCCTTGCAGTGGCAGGCATCCTTGGGCTGAGAATTAGAGCGGCGATGTTCCAGGCAGGTGTGGTGACAGTCTATGTGCAGCGGCTGCTGCAGAGGGGACTGAAGTGGCTGAGGATCTACATTATGGTGAACAGTCAAGCCACTCTCAAGGCCTTAGCCTCGTACTGTCTTACGTCACGGCAGGTGTGGGAGTGTCTGACTGGACTGAAGGTCCTGGCCAAGGACAACAGTGTAACACTGTGTTGGGTGCCAGGGCATCAGGTGCTTGTACTGGGGAGGAAGGATATGAGGCCTGCTCACAGGTCACTGTCGCTGAGGTACCACCTTGCAAATATTGGCAAGTGCGAGGTACAGGTATGCAGGTTCTGCAAGGTGGGGCTAGAGACAGCAGAGGCATCGCGCCATCGCGTGTTTGGGAGGCCCTTTCCTAGGTACAGTCATCAAATAAGGAAACAGACCTGTCGTACCTCCGCTGTAGCTTCCATGACGGATCGAGGGGTTTAGGAACAGTCGATTAATGAGGAACCTGATGTCAGTTTAACACCTAATCGCTGGATAACCGTCAGCTCTTCAAGATCCTTCGGTTAAACTAAGGAAGGTGCGTTGATTCTTCAGAGACCTGTTGTGCCATGAAACCTCTCTAATCATCGCTATCCTAACGTCCTGGTGTCCTTTATAAGGTGATACTTTGTAGTATAGTATAGTACATTCCCCGTACAATTCACCATTATTTATTATTCGTACCAGAAGAAGCAAGTATTCGTGAGTAATAAATAATATAGTAACCTACATACTCAACTCAAACGTCATATTCCACCTTCATACCAACATGCGACTCCACAATAAGGCTGTAGACAAAATCGTTCCAAAACTGACCGGAGTAGACAAACTGATCGAAACATCAAATAACATTTTTTTAATAACAATAATAATAATACATTTTAATTACAAGTATTTTCTACCAATACTTTCTGTCTTCATCTAGTCAATATCTAGACCAGAAAACGAATCAGAAAATGAGATTTTTCCTACATTAAAAGTTTGTATTTGGAATTTTCTAAAAAATCGCAGTTTTAGTATCTATTTCTGTAAAAATATCGGTTCCTATTTTTAATAAACCTAAACTGTAACAACTTGTTGAGTTATTCATACGTCATAGGAACGACCCAATCTGCTCCAATCACCGAGTGCGAATGTTGCAAGCGAAGTTGCGTGCGTCAGTTGGTACCGACATGTTCCTTCTGAATTACATTAAACCAAACTCCCCAAACATTCATCATTTCTATTATATTCAACTCCATATTTATCATAATACCGTAGAAAATGAAACTAAAATGCATTATTTATTGGCCCTCATATTATTTTTTTTACAGCGATTTTTGTCTTTGTGTACTAAATATGCGGTAGTAAATAATTCACACAACTATGAAAATATGATATTTATCATCATCATAAAGTCTTGCTAATAGCTATTGCTATTAGCTTCAGAGGGACATCCTAAGCTGGTTGATTAATTCTAAATCCTTGGCAAAGTAAATGCCTCTGCAGTTAAGAGGAAGATAACATTCCGCATTTTGTTGCGAAGAGATAAAATGCGACGTGTAGGTTTTGGAAACAATTGTTACGTCGTTCCCACGCCGATTTTTATTTCCGCGATATCTTTCCTGAGAGAACACAACTCGTAACAGCGTCCTGTGTATCTGAAGCTTCATCTTGTACGCGGCTTCTCGTGCGAATCCGGCAGATCCCGGTGATTTATTGAGGCGAGAGCTTGAAGCTGAAGAACCTCCTTCATATACTCGTCCACGTTCAAGCAACGAAAGCCTCAATTATCCGCGCCCCGGCGACCACTTGGTTTTACCCCGTTGAACCGCTCAAGAATGCTTCGGCGCGGAACGAAAGAGATGGGCGTTTAGTGCTAATTAATAGTGATGTCACCGATTGCCATTCGACTGCCTGTAGATCTTCCGCGCGTGTGGATGTAGAGGAGAGAACAAGGAAGTGGGAGAAAGAAAGCGAGGAAATATTATTAAACTAGTCGATACCAAGCCAGACGTCACTTGAGCTAATTATTGCTGTGTTGAGGGGGTGCGGATGAGATCACTCACGACTTTGTCCCAATTTTATTCCTAACAAATACACGATTTTTGACAAACTAATTACAAGAAATATTCGTATATACGAAGACAAACATGCAACGTTATACAGATAGGCTTCAATTCCTCTGTTTTTAATCAGGCCTAAGAAGTAGAAAGAATTCTGAGGACAAAGTGCGTTAGGAGAACTGTTGAGCCTCAAATAAAGGAAGTCGCCGATTTACTAACATCGAGAAGGATCTTTTTCATGACATCGTTACTGTGCGTTGTGGGTTTGAGTGAGGATCGGCCGATGAGAAGCCTGATATCCACTCCTAGTCGATTTTGCAAACAATGGATTCTCCCGGCCGGCCGGAGGACGGAATAAGGAAGTTGAAGGCTCCCTTTAAAACGAAGATTTTTATTGCCAGTGTGAAAACGGAGAAGAATGAAAAGGCTGACATTTTCCAGTCCTTGATGGAGCTGTTAACTGCGTTGTTGAGGTGGTGGATGAATTTCTGAATTATCCCTTTCACCGCTCTCTGTCCGTTATGAATTCGACTGTCGTGGTTTGAAGTATCTCTATTTGGTTTATAGCAATACTTTCACCAGCCCTTCCATGAGTAAACCAGAGTAACGTGAAGTAATAGTAATATTGCGAGGAACCCAGCAGCTCGACCAGATGGTGAGAAGAAACTTGGTGGTCAGTGAAAGAGATGGTTTTGATATTCAGTATCAACAGAACATACATGAGAATGCAGAATCCGAAGGAAAAGCAGGATGTTAAACACCATAATACAAGCTGTTCAAGTGCTGGGATCCAGCAGTGAATTAGCACATAAAAACCCTACGGAAGCCCTAGAATGAGCAGAAACTGGTTTGACCAGCTGCTACTTGAACCATAGTGGAATAGGAGTGGCTACAAGACTTGTCATTCTCTTCAGCCAATCGGATTACAATCAAATAATAACTGACTTATTAAATTAGTTTCAACGTACAATATTTGCATCTATTGTCACCGTTGTTTCGTATATTAATTGGTAAAAATGTTCTCTGGTGTTTCAGATTGAGGAAGGCCCGTAAGGGCGGACCGGAGATGTATTGGACTCACTTGATATTTGGTGAGGTTACAATTACTTACTAAATTATTCATTAATTATTGTAAATTTACGTTAATAACCATCTTCTCTTCATCACTCTATGCATTATTATTTAATGCATAATCGCCGTCAACAAGTGGGCGAGTGTGTTGACGTGGTTGACCCTGTGCAGAATACATGTTAACGCAGTGTTCGATGCTTCCTTTTCGCACAATACAAACTCTGAGGCGTCCTCCTCGTTCCACTTCTATTTTATTCAAGTACCACCTCTTGCCCGCTGTCACACAGTTATTTGTGAGAGACAAGAATAATGACCTTGGGGGCTTCAACTAGTTAAATTTGATGAGTTTGCTGGAATTTAAGAACAAAATAATACGAAACAACAAACTTGAAAAACGCTCTTGCCTTTGATAAAACCAAACGCTTCATAATGTTCCTATTTTTACTTTCCTTGGCTCTACGAAGTATGTATGTAATCGGCTGAAAAAAAAATTTTGAGTTTTCTTCAGATCTTTACGTTTCAGACCCTCCTGAGTCCGAAAACACTATTTGGGAAGATGGTCTGTGTGTATGTGTGTCTGTGAACGATTTTTAGAGAAAACCACCGTACCAAACCAGCTCAAACTTTATATCTCGCCCGCAGGCCTCCATGGGACGCCAAAATAAGGGTTTGGACAAAATCCACAGAAAGTTAACTATAGTTATGATACTGATCAAAACACCAAATATTTTTTTTCTCAAAAACGGCTCTAACGATTTTGATTAAATTTTGTATATGATAGCTCTTAATAAGATAATTATACCATGAAATTCCCATTTGTGGAAAAATGACGAGAGCAGCACAAAAAATTATCAAAATTTTCGACGAAAAGCGTTTTTGCCGCGGTTTTTTCCTTTTTAACTCCGCTGGAATGTTACTATAATGTTAAAAAAAAGTTGTGTTATAGTCCAATCCAATACCTATAGGATGATTGTTTAAAAACGCTCATGAGATACATGGGGGTCACTCCAGAAATTCCTGAATTTCAACTACCACAGTTTCGCTTACTGCCAGTTCTAAAAGTGTTTACCCGATAACTCTGCAAAAGTAATTACTATCCTTCTTCAAAAAATTGTTGTTTACAGCCTCATTAATTATCTGTATACCAATTGCTCAATAATGGTCCTGCAGTGAGTACGAGCAGCACAATAAATTCCGGAACTGTAAGCGCTACCGCTTTCTGCTGCCGTAAAGCGTTGCTTGACCAAGTTCAAATTAACTGAGTGATAAATGAATTGATTAAATAGAATTAGCCATGTACTAAGTGAATTGACGTAGAGCTAAGGAAAGTTGTGTGTTGTAACGCACCAGATATTTTTTATTAAAATGAAGAGAAATGAAATAGTGAAAGGAAGGAAGTGAATCCCATTTCCTTCAATTTCTCTACTATTAAATACGTAGCTGCTGGCATATTATGGGACTAGTTTCTTTATAAACATAAGTGACCGTGCTGTGTCATCGTAGATCTATGTATGTCAATTTATCGTTTTCCAAGCGGTTCATCATAGAGCAAAAGCATAACCATCGCTGTCATGTCTAGATTGGCTTAATGCTGGCTTCACATCGTTATCTACTGCACTGGTGTATGAAGTACTTGAATGGAGTGTAGGGAAAATGCCCTTTGTGAATCTAAAAACACAGTAATTTTTTAAAAATCAAGTCGGTCGATAAGTTATGCCCTTGTCTACAAATCCGACCGCATGCTGTAATTAGCAGCTTGAAAAGTAGCAATGAACGTCCTCCTCCTTAGTTGATGTGGAGATTCCCCTGATTTCTTCTTGATCACTTTGAGAAGTATAGAAATATGACGAAGGTGGAGCCATTCGCTGCTACACAGGCGAACCCAGAGACGGATGAACCGACTGGTCGTTGATTAATCTGATATTTGCTTCTCCTTAATAGTTATATCTGGACCAATAAACTGCGATGTGCTGTATCATCCGAACTCAAAACGATTTATCCTCTTTTTCTTTCTAAGCCAGAGTTCAATAGCAGACAATGTTTTGCAATAGCAGGCGTTGGTTTGGCCAGCCTGTTATATCTTTGCCCTTTTAGACTTTACTGACTTGGGATCTCTCCAATTGGACGCGGGACGCTGCCACAGATTTCGTTTCATCTCGGGATTATTAGACTTACAAAAGGATGCGAATTATTTGGAACCTCGATTAAGTAGACGCTTCCATGGAACCGCAAAGAGGCTCTGACTGTTACAACATGACAGTTGATCCACTTCGTAGCCATTTCGAAATTTCGTTTCAAATTCGGGACTTGAGACCACGTTGAAGAGACTCCATGAATTCGCTAGCTCTCAATTATTCGCTCCAGATTTCGTTGCGCGTTTCGTTTTCTCACGTTCTCGTCTCGTCGGGAGGGCAAATCCAGACGCAGACAAGTCAGGAGTCAGGAGCAGCCGCGTGACGCAACTGCAACCACCAACCGTCTCCGCAAAAGAAAATTAACCACCCGCACCTTCAATTTCTTCTTTTTTTTTATCGGACGAGGAAGCTTTCGATGCGGTTGCGATAGAAAATGCCTATTAGTCCGCAGCATGTAATAAAAAATGTGTTCTTTATTGTTACCATTTTGAGTCCAATCGTCTAACGTGTAGTATTACTTGGCCTTAGAGCTAAGGGTCGACTTATGTTCTTAAAATTTTCGCTCGAAGTGACACTCAACACCTTACGCTGCCACGTTTCAGACAGTTGAGTCGTATTTTATTCAAATATTTATAATAATATTTGTGCGTCGCGGGCACCAGCACACACGCCAGCTTGTTTCTAGTTTTGGCGCACCAATGTGCTTCACTGTCGACCAGAGGCCAGTTCAAAACGTGATGCAATAGAACAATCAAATATAATTTTAACAATAGAATCATGTCCTTCTTTCTCACAGTGAAAACAAGACTCCTGTTTTGTTCTCAGAATGAATATTTTAAACCGCACGCAGCTGGAAATTCCCTCTGGATGTCATAAGATGTAGATCAGTTATAATACAATTAGAGAAAAGAAGGGACAACACTTAACGGTTAAGCATAACCATGCGATTAAAGTAAATACAATGGACATCTAGAATCAACACTTAACAACGTAAAACCAAGTATTTGAATATAACATTCAAAGTAAACGATTTATCCGTACACGGAAACTTTAAACGACTGAACCAGTAAATGGAGAACCACCAAAGTATTGCTCGAAGCAGACGCTTGGTTAGAGATTCGAGGTCTAAAATGACCACAATAAACTTAAAAAATTGTTTTGGAAATGAGGGGCCCATAAAAACCAATGCTCCGTTTCTACAGTTAGACGTTTTTTCATGGCCTCTATTTAATTTTTTCCCTTTTCATTGTATAATGTGGCTATTCAACTTTATTTCAGTCTAATCATTATAGCTTTCAATTATGGGCACCGTATCTTATTTTATTATGGTCGTGGCGATGTTCACCTTAAGTGGTTTCCCAGTCTCATTTTCCCCTTTGTTCAAGATTATGTTTCACTTTTTTACTTTCCGCATGAGTTAAGTATTGTACTCGTGTCATCAAAAAGTTGAGTTTTCTTCAGATCTGTACGTTTTGAAGCCTACTGATCCAAAAAAAACCTGATTTCGAAGCGTGGTCTGTGTGTGTCCGTATTTCGATTTGCAGGAGAACGGTGTAGTGAGCTAGTTACCAGCGACACTACTGTTATTACTATACACAGCTGATTGCTTGTCATCTGGGTTGTAGATTAAAAATATAGATTCATTCTGTGTTCTAACGAATTGACGTGTAGTCATTTTATATTAATTTACATTAATATGCACAAGATACTACAAACGGCAGGACCAATTGAGCTGGTTCTTTTTTTGTTTTGTTCGTGAGTTTTTTTAAACGCGAAAATAGGGTTATGGATGATTTCGATCGATGAGAAAGGGGGATGAGGGACGAAAATGTACCAAAAGCTAGTGTTGTTCGCACTTTTTCAAAAACGGTTTTAACGATTTTGATTAAACTTTCGAATAATCTTCAGCTAGTCAGTACCCAACTTTTCCTCTCCATAAATATCTTCACGTAAACGGAGATATAGATTTATGAAGCAAAAACAGGGTTTTTACGCTTTTGGCAAAACGGCTTCTACGATTTTTACCAAACTCACAGAATGTTTTCAAATAGTTAATAGCTATATATTGTTACGAATAAATGTTCCTCTGGCAGTTCATTGAACAGAGATAAAAATGAAAATGTATCGAAAATAATGTTTTATGAACATTTTTGTAATTTCTGGAGCAACTGCGTTACTGGATTTCATCAATCTTATGGCGTGTCTTTTAAGAACCTATGCCCACATTTTGTACCCAATAATTATTTCTGTATCCATCTGTTGAGCGGAGGTGTAAGACATGATAGCTTGGCAACCGAGATTGGTCGAATATTAGATTATCCTTTATCTGATTTCCTTTCGATCAAACTTACGAGGTATTCTCAAAGAACTAGTACTTACATTTAGTTGTTTATAAATGTTCCTGTATGAATTCTTTGAATGAAGAATTAGCGCCCTTATATGTAGCAAGTCGTCGAATTAACGGGGGTTACGGAATGTTATGTGTTGCTACGCACCAGATATTTTTCGTTGAGAATTGTGCACTTTAAAATGGGTTCAGTGAAGAGAAATAAAGAAGTTGAAGACTTATGAAAGGAAGACTCACGTCCGAACATGTTCCATGCATTTCGCTCGCTGAAGAATGTGAAGCAAAACTAAGCTGAAATCTAGTACTCCTTCCAACGAGGTCGTACAATAAATTTTCTCGTGAAAACTTCAAAATAGTAATTTTTCCATATTTTTTCCAAAAGCTTCGTGCGTGATAAAAACTTAGTAATTACGTTCTTTTTACTTCCGTCAGAAGTTCCTTGTACTGTACATACATTTCCACCAATCCTGATTTGGGCTGATCTGGACGTCTCTCGGACGGAGGCGTAGGTGCCAAACGCGGACCGTTGAATACAGCCGAAATTACAAGGTGGCGAGGAATGTTGTGCGATTCTTTACATTTGATGCATCTGCCGAAACAAGATTGTTATCGCTTCCCAAGTCGTGGCATCTCGCCAGAAGGTTATCTGACTTCGTAGTTCCTCGCTATGAGATTCCTTTCGGCCACGACCTTGAACTTCGGACGTCAAGGAAGGCCGCGTATTTCAAAACCGCGATATTATTCCACCCTTATTTAAATAAACCGAAGAGCCTTTAAAACAAAGAGGAGGTAAAGGTTGAGGCTGCTCGATGGTAAATGTAATTGAGGAAATTGAACGGGTTAATGCTGCGTCCTCTGACTCAGTTTGTTATTTCTGGGCAACCTTTTCACTGCATAATTTGCTCAGAGTCCTAAAAAAAACAGGGCAGCGCAGACGACTTCCTCATTTCTTCTACCTCTGCCTTTAGATTCTCTCCAATTTAAATACAAAAGACCGCCTGCGTTTGGGTTTCCGAAATTTCAATACCGTGAATTATTCAGATCAACCCTCGAATTTTGATACTTTGAGGTTAGTCACCGAAATGGCCTTTCGATGGGGAGAAGCACATTGAGAAGAAAATATCAGGAGCTACGCGTCACATAACTTTCCTCGGCTCTAATTCGAAGATTTCACGCCCATTATGGTCTAATTTGGAGGCGGCTACGACATTTCTTCTGCAATCGGCTCAGGGGAGTGTTTGGTTGCCAATAATTCTCTGATAGCTGTTTCAACTCACACGGCTACATGCGCATACATCACAGGCCACAGGTATCAGTTCGTAAAAAACTACACAACAACAAATAGCAAAATGTAGGAGGCACCTATCTACTGGTAAAAGATACTTTATCAATTACAACAAATTCGGTGCTACTTATTCTGAGAAACATTGAAAACGTTCTTTTTGGTCTACTTTGGTAGTTATCTCCGTTGAAAAGATTTTCGAGGAAATATATAGGAAAGTATTCACTGAGACGTCAGCACGTTCTGGAAGTGCCTGAAGACCGCCAAATTTCTGCTGACCGATTTCCGTATCGTTTGTCATCTTGAAGGCATTCACTTCCAGAACTGGCTTTCGTCTACATTTTAAGTCGACTGCGTTCGTGTTGTGGGGTGTGGTAATACGTTCGTCGGAGGAAACATAGGACGTTCAGCGCAGCAAGTTTGAAACATCTGTACGGGAATTGTAGATATTGGCAACCACAATAAATGGGCATTTTGGGAAATAACTATTAGGTAACGGTTTTGCCCCCCATAAGCTAGGATGTAGGACGTTGGAGCTCTAACTTGGTGGTTAGACAGCTCTGTAACACAAGCGTTAGATAGAAAATTGATAAACTGTTGTGATTAGATACGCCGACAGTAAATTGGGATTCTTCGCCAGAAAACCTGAGGGGAATCCCTTTTACAGTTGAAATATCACCTCTCGTCCAATTACGAGTGTTTTCTTTCGTCCTTGCGACGGTTTTTCTCCGTTCTTTTTTATGCCTCTCAAAGGTGAAGAGTCGGTGGCCTTCGACTTTCCTCTCAGCTCTTGCCGAGTGACGGGGCAATTCACGTCTGAGCGGTTAGTTGTTGCATTTGTACACGAACGAATGCATAGTAGTAGTAGCCGATTCCAATGAAGTTGATTGCGAAAAATAGCGAGTTACTCAGACTCTTATTATATTTCTCTTGAAGTCTAGCAAAATCGTCTGAGTGGCGTGTGTTTTGAAATCATGTCGTGTAGAGGCACAAGGGCCGCACTAGTGGAGTGTATCTATAACTGGATTATGTAGCCCCTTTTCAGTGATCTTTATCTATTTGACTGTTTACTGTATCATGGCATCTGTTTATCAATTCAGGAATTCGCGTAATTAGGTTTTCATTTTTCGAATAAGATACATTTTTACTTTCCTTGGCTCTACGAAGTAGAAAGGAAAGTTATGTAATCGGCTGAAAAAAAAATTTTGAGTTTTCTTCAGATCTTTACGTTTCAGACCCTCCTGAGTCCGAAAAACACTATTTGGGAAAATGGTCTGTGTGTCACTAAAGTGTGTCTGTGAACGATTTTTAGAGAAAACCACCGTACCAAATCAGCTCAAACTTCATATCTCGGCGGTAGGTAACTATGGGACGCCAAAATGAAGGTTTGGACAAAATCCAACGAAGGTTAACTATAGTTATCATAGTGATCAAAACACCAAATTTTTTTTCTCAGAAACGGCTCTAACGATTTTGATTAAATTTTTTATATTGGTAGCTCTTAATAAGATAATTTTACTATAAAATTCCCATTTGTGGTAAAATGACGAGAGCGGCACAATAAATTATCAAAATTTTCGACGAAAAGCGTTTTTGCCGCGGTTTTTTCCTTATAAACTCCGCTGGAATGTTAGTAGAATGTTTTTAAAATATCTGGTGCGTAACAACACTCAACTTTCCGCCACCCCTTTAAGTTCGAACACCACCTACGTAGGCGGGCGCTATGTCTTCGTTCAACGCATTTTTACAGGAACATTTATGGAGAACAAAATGTACGTACTAGTTAGCTGAGAGTACTCCGAAAGTTTGATCGAAATCGTTAGAGCCGTTTTTGAGAAAATTGGAATACCGATAAATTAATATTCGACAAATCTCCTTTTCTGAGTTAACTTGGCTTATATCTCCGTTCAACATATATATACAGAAATAACTATGGAGAACGAAATGTTGGTATGGGTGACTAAAAGACACTCCATTAAGATTTATCACATCTGGTGAAAAAGTTACCCTGGAATTTACGGAAATGTTAGAAAAACCGTTATTTTTGTCACATTTTGATTTTTATCTCTGTTCAATGGACCGTCACAGGAACATTTATTAAGAAGAATATGTAGGTATTATCTATTTGAAAACATCCTGCGAATTTGGTGAAAATCGCTGAAGCCGTTTTGCCAAAAAGCGTAAAAAACCTATTTTTGGTGCATGGGCCTATATCTCCGTTCACCGTATTTTAATGGAGATATGTATGGAGAAGAAAAGTTAGGTATTGACTAGTAGAAGATAATTTGAAAGTTTAATCAAAATCGTTAGAGCCGTTTTCGAGAAAAATGCGAAAAACCCTAGTTTTTGGTACATTTTCGTCCCCCCCCCTTCCCATCGGCCGAAATCGTCCATAACCTTATTTTGGTGTCTAAAAATAATAACAAACAAAACAAAAAAAGAACCAGCTCAATCGGATCAGCCGTTCTCCCGCAAATCGAACTACAGACACACACACACACACACACACACACACACACACGGATCACGCGCCGAAATTAGGTTTTTTAGACTCTGTAGGGTCAGAAACGTAACGATCTGAAGAAAACCCAAACTTTCCTTCCCTTCGGGTAGCGGAAAGTAAAAATTGGTATTGTAGTCCAATCCAATAACTATAGGGTGAGTGTTTACAAACGCTCATGAGATACATGGGGCTCACTCCAGAAATTCCTGAGTTTCAACTACCGCCGTTTCGCTTACTTCCAGTTCTTAAAGTTTTTACCCTATAACTCTGCAAAAGTAATTAGTATCCTTCTTCAAAAAATTTGTGTTTACAGCCTCATTGATTATCTGTGTACCATCGCTCAATAATGGTCCTGCAATGAGTACGAGCTGCACAATAAAATCTGGAACTGTAAGCGCTACCGCTTCCTGCTGCCGTAAAGCGTTGTTTGACCAAGTTCAAATTAACTGAGTGATAAATGAATCGATTAAATAGAATTAGCCATGTGCAAAGTGAATTGTTGTAGAGCTAAGGAAAGTTGTGTGTTGCAACGCACCAGAT
Organism: Pachypeltis micranthus; assembly: GCA_020466155.1. Classification (NCBI taxonomy): domain Eukaryota; kingdom Metazoa; phylum Arthropoda; class Insecta; order Hemiptera; family Miridae; genus Pachypeltis; species Pachypeltis micranthus. The sequence continues at coordinate 49,594,383 of CM035770.1, read as the reverse complement.
ATTTATTCATTAAGAAGGTCTCTATATTGGTGTGATTTTAATCGCCCAGATTTCCTTAAGATATTCATTTGGTTGGATTAAGAGGTGAATTTGTGTTCATTTATTTCATTGGAAATTTTGCTCGCGAACGGATTTCAAACTCCAAATGCTCACCCACGTCATAAATTGGCACGTCATGAGATTGGCTACGTGCATTGGAGCTGCGGCGGGTGATGCTGAGGAACGAGGAGCGCCCCAAAATGTAATGAGATCCTGTTACCGAATGCAGCTCACTGAAAAGGACGTTGGTTCAATACCGCCTACCGAAACATTTCGACTTTCCCAGAATCCTCCGATGTAGCTAGTTTACGAAGTAAACGTCAACCCTGTTAGAATCCCCGCAGAGCCCACCGGGTTTGATAACAACTGGTTGCACCTGGAAGAAAGGTGCGCTAATGTGGAAAAGGATTTCAACATTTCACAACTTGCAGTGACTTCGTTTGTCAGTTTGCTCCCAAGGGTTAGTCCGCCCATTCCAGCTCCGGGCGTCAGAACTGGAAGCAGCACGTTCTTCACATAGCGCTTGGGCAAAGACAGCTTAGGTTGGGTCGCACGAGGGGGACGACATCCTTTCAACCCCATTGGCTGCATTTCTTATCTTGACATCTTCTGATGACCAATTCTCAACTATTTAGGATACAGTACACACGTCTGAACATGCACTACGTTGTACAGCACACTCGGAAACAAACTGGGAAGTTTTAGAACAGTAGACTGCGTCGTTATATCTGTTCATATTCGAAGAAATAGATTCGTGTATTCGTCCCGGGGGATCGGATTGTGTGCAACAAAGAACCCGAACTGACTTCATTCGAAAACGAACGACGGTTGTTACGCCATTCAGAAAGACGTTACTCGGAGCCCGGTAATCGCCTTCATGAAACCACAATACGACTCTCGGAGGGAATGGACTGGAGTGGGAGCTCCGAGAGCAGACCTAGTGACCCCGAAGGTGATTATGCCCGTTCCGATTGCCTGATCCTTCCTTTTTTGGGACAAGATGGAAAGAAATAACCGAATCGGAGGCCCATAAAGAAAACGAGACTTGGGTGAACTGAGGGAGGCCAGTTGAAGGGAAGATGTTCCCACGGGATTGCGTCACAACTAGCTCGCTGTATTTACGTGGGGATGGGCCTAAGGACGCTGCCCTACACTCTTTCCTCACAAACGAGGACCCAAAGTTCACGTACTTCCTCTAACGCTCCGCCTGAGGCAGATTGTACTTCATAAATGCCACGCTTTGAGGTTAGAGATAATTAATGAGAACTTCCGCTAAGAAATTAGTTCCCCAGATTACCAACGGCAATTTAACATATTTCGTACGTAGGAATGAATGTATCAGCTTGATACTGTCACTTCTCATGCTACTAGTAAGCAGTACTTGATGCATCAATAAGAGCAACCTACCAATACGTGTTAATTGTATTACCCTGCACTCCCCTAATTCGTCAGTATTTCCTTTCTATTCAACTCTGTATTTATCACAGTAGTACCGTTGTAAAAGCGAAATCTATTACACATTTTTAACGTACTCTGATGTTGTTATGTCTATTGTCACATTTCGTTTCGAACAAAAAATAATAATCAAAATCGATCTACGATAGCAAAAATATCATAATGTTATGTTATTAGCTCCCCCCCTCCATAAGTATTTTCCTCTACCTCTGTAAATTCAAAGACTCAATAAAGTACAGACTGCATTGTATTAATTCAAGGCATTTCGATAGTAACGTTTATATAGAGTAAAATGTAGGTGCTAGTTAGCTGAAAGTACTCCTTAAGTTCGATTAAAATAGCTAGCGGCGGGTGTTGAGACGCTTTCATATGTATCTCTGCTTACATCTCAATTCGACGGATGACTGCAGCAAAATTGGTGGGATGTAAGAGGGCATAGGTTGTTAGAAGGCACTGAACGGTCAAATTTAGGAGGCGGAAGCGAAATATTTTGATCTGCCAGTTTTGTGAGTGGCTGTCTCTGCCTCCAGCCCACAACCTTCTGACTCTGTCATTTGAAGACCGCAGCCTCCTGGGGATAACTGAGCATTCAGTACCCCGGCAGATGGGACAAACCACTTCAGCATCCACGAACCCAACATTCTGAAGCATGTGTGGTCAATACAGACTCCGCAATTCCTCATTTAGGGGCAGCAAACCAAGCCACAGAGAATCGTTAAGCACGAACCGAATTAATTTACTAGTCGGTAAAACCCCGCGTGTCGTGCTGAATGGGGAAAAGAACTGTCCTGGCCTAGGAACGCGGTGAATGGAGGAGCTTTTCACTTTTTTACCGCGAGGATGAGCTCAGTCACGGGATTCCAAATGCCCAGAATGAGAGCTGCTCCAAGTTCATTCGTCGAGAAAGTGTTCACGTTCTCCGCCCCTCGACCGCGATGGGATGACATTTCTCGACCGGAAGAACGCAGCGCTGCAGGTGCGAACTCGACCGCAAACGGAATTTACGAATCAGTTTCTTTCGAGAACTGGAATGGAAATTGCCTGCTCGTTCGGCTTCTCTCCTACAATACACGAGCGAGCGGAACTAAAATTGAGGACAGGAGTATAAAAATAGATTCCTTGACCTGTGAACTAGAAACCTTCAATCGGACATAGATCTCATGTGATGCAGATATGGATTTGCGAACTTTCTCTAAGAATGAAGCTACAACACTCGTGACAAAATAGTTTTGATGCCGAAAGCTAATGTGATGTTCACCTTCTTACGGTTTTCAATCTTTCGTTTTATCCCTATACGCAATAGGTACACAGAAAATTAATGAGGCTGTAAACACGAATTTTTAAAGAAGGGTAGTAATCACTTTGGCAGAGTTATTGGGTAATAACTGCTAGAACTGGTAGTAAGCGAAACGGCGGTAGTTGACATTCAGGAATATCTGAAGTGAGCCCCATGTATCTCATGAGCGTTTTTAAACGCTCGCACTTTAGGTATTGGATTGGACTACAATACCGATTTTCTTTAACTTTCTACTAACATTCCAGCGAAGTTTATAAGGAAAAAACTGCGCTAAAAACGCTTTTCGTCAAAAATTTTGATTATTTATTGTGCTGCTCTCGTCATTTTCCCACAAATGGGAATTTTATGGTGTGATTGCCATATTGGGAGCTATCAATATAAAAAATTTAATCAAAATCTTTAGAGCCGTTTTTGAGAAAAAAATTTTGTGTTTTTATCACTATGATGACTATAGTTAATTTCGGTGGATTTTGTTTATACCCTTATTTTGGCGTTTCATAATGACCTGCCAGCGAGATATGAAGTTTGAGTTGATTTGGTACGGTGGTTTTCTCTAAAAATCGTTCACAGACACACATACACACAGACCATCTTCCCAAATAGTGTTTTCGGACTCAGGAGGGTCTGAAACGTAAAGATCTGAAGAAAACTCAAAAAAAAATTTTTCAGCCGATTACATAACTTTCCTTTCTACTTCGTAGAGGCAAGGAAAGTAAAAACTGCTCTAACTGTTTGGGAATTTATCGTGCTTCTCTAGTGATTTTCCCACGAATGAAAATCTTTTGGTATAGTTGTGTCATCTGGAGCTGTGTATAAAAAATGTAATTAAAATCGTTGGTGCAGTTTTTGAGAGTATGAAAATATTTATTGTTTGGATCGTTGCTATAACTACAGTTAGTTTTGTGCAGATTTTGCTCATACCCTTATTTTGGCGTCCCATGGTAACCAGCCGGCTAGATATTTCTCTCAATCACAGAATAAGGAATTTTTGTGCGCTTAATGCAGATATTTGCGTTTGTAAGTGTTTTCAGTGCAATAAACCGAAGTGGAAATGGTGCGTGTGTGTCTATGAGCACGATTAAGAGAACATGGATGAACCGGATCATTCCAAATAAAATAGATATAATGAGCAAAACACCAAATGTTTTAAGCGCAACTAACGATCTTGATCAAAGTTTTTGTATAGACGGTTCCAACTAACTGAACGGTAGTCTCACATTTTCATCACCGGGAATATAAATTAAAGAAATTTCAAGAAATTTTAGCACAGGTGTTTACTCATAAGTATGCTTTTATATCACGCTACCGTTCTTCCAAATCTCGTGTTTGCAATTCAATATACTACCTTCATGAAGAAAGCTTAATAATTGGTATATAGTAGTTAGAAACAACCCAGGAAATTGTGGGAACTATTTTCCGTCGAGCGTTGTCGTCTCTGAATTTGTCACAGCGTTGTTCGCGTAATTTCAAAATAGTAAATACGAACCTGCCCCAAAAAATGCGTTGGGCGGTCTTAGAGAACCCTTCAGTTGTTTAAATCTTCGATGCCGAAATTATCATTTGTTCCGATGAAATGCTAATTGCCCATTTACATATTAATAAGATTCCAAGCAAAATCAATTGCTCGCGTAAAAGGTCATCCCATTGTACGCTCTAACGCCTTCCAGGTTATTAATTATCTAATAGTTGATTCATTTCTCCTTTGGGGCTTCAAGGACGAAATTAAGTGGGTGGCAGCAAGCGTCTGAAGAGAACACTCCGAATACGTTTCGATCAACGAAGAGCTCATGTTCAGTTGAAACGGGTGAACGTGATCAAGTTCGATGAGGAATTAAATTGCTTGTGGGCCCGTAAGTCATCAGATTTATTCCGTCTGTATCGGGTATTAAATATTGCTAGAACGGCCGAAAATATAATATAGGACACATGAGAAGTGAGAGCTGGCTCATTTTATACGCTCGACGGCTATTTCCGACTATACTACAAATCCCATTATGTGTTTTAATCATAACGGGTGTAAAAGGCCGTAAAGAAATAAATAGGCCTCGTCTATCAGGACATTAAACCAATTGTACTTGTAAATACAAGTTTTACGATTTTTTAGCAAATGAATATGGAAGCTCCGTTAACTGAAAATCTACGGCCGACCCGTACGATAATTTAACACCATTAGATTGTTTTTTATATCTGCCGTACTTAGTGTCTACGAAACAGAAGGGAATAGCAAATAAATTACTACATCGAACGAAACGAGCAGGACATCCCGCACCATAAGAAAGCACTTAACGTCTAATTGGAAGAGCCTGTGGAGCGCTCACGTGATGCTACTCCGATCCTCTTGAGAGCGAAAGTGGGCTGAGAAATTTTTTTCTTCTTCGCAATGACCCTCAACGACGCGAGTTTTCAAATTAAACGACACAAAATAACATCCGCTTCTAATTCAAAGGGAAAACGGGGAGAACAGTAGCGAAACTGGTTGCCAACGCAATTTACGGTCCACCTTCTTTCGTCTTCCCTCTCAAAATAACGTGCCAACAGGTTGGGCACAAGAAATAAATTTCTCGAGGATGTTCGTTCCGTCGAAGATGGAATTTTTTTTGTGTAATGCCCAAAGAACTTCCTCCAGAGTTCCTGTAAGTAACACAATTATTTCCGTAGGCCAGTCGAAAAACAGCTGAAAGTTTTGGTCTGTCGCACCCTTCATTTTGTTCAAAAATAATAGTTAACACTTTACGGGACGGAATCTTTCTGTTTCCAAGTTCCCGAAAAGTGAGTTCATGAGGACGAAGTTCCAGGACATTTGACTTTTTCTACTTCTCTTGTCCCCGTATTAAAAGGAGACGCTGCAAATTATTACACAATAGTTTATTATTCTCTTGCACATTTTGACGTAGTCTCAAACCTCCGAGACCCATCTCGTGCAAGTCAATATCGAAAAATACCAGTAAACCATACGAAACATGACTACAACGAAACGACGAAAACTAAATATTCCCGCGAGCTGCGAGCTCTTTCAATTAGTAGACTTCTGTGATTTCACTATTTTTGGTCTAGACGCAGTCGTACACCTCTGAGAATTGTTCCATTCTAGCCAGCATCTAAAGATACACAGAAAACGATACCGAACACTGCGTATTAACGATAAAACTGCCGAAATTTCATTGTTGTTCACTTTTATCATTCTTTGCCCGGTCGGATTGCTGAGCAGACAGGCATAACTAGATACCAAATGGGTTTTTAAACCACGTGAATGGCACAAAACTGCCTGGATGGCGGACGACGACGGACATTGCTGATTTGGAATCCCGATGTCTTGAAACGTAAAGTATCAAATTTTGAGGGAGAATTGTAAACACTTTTTCCGGACCGAAAACATAGGTGTATTATTCAGAAGGAATGATAAACCAAAATGATCAAAAACTCTGGGTGAAACGATGCGCTGTACATAGTTCAAGGATAAAACCCAGCTCGTCCTATTATAGAAAAAATTAAATAACCAACCATCAACACGTTATGGCGGCCGCTAAGTCAATACGTTATAGTACTTAGGACCGGTGTAGGTGAGAGGGTGCGTCTCAGCCAACAACTCCAGTCCCTTAAAGGCACTACCCTCACAAGGTTACAAGGCCTCATGCCGAGCTTTTAGCAAGGCCGCTTGGGGTGTGTGTTACCGTGACACAATCCTCATGTACAAACCCAGTCACTAAGGCGTGATTGCTCCATTGTCATAGATTGCAAACTCACAGTCAATCAAAAGAAAGTAAAAGCGAACTTATAACCAGTTTGCAAAGAAGGTAACACAAAAACCCGTGGCCACAGTGGTGGAAACCCAGATTAAGAACTCCTCCTGAGATGGTAAAGACTCCCCACGGTCGTACTGGCTAAATGACAAGCTACCGTTCTTCCATAGGTCTGAGTTTGGTGGATGCTGAGCGAGTGCGTGGTAGCAAAACAGCAACCTCCGTGACTTTCGATTTATACCTCTTATGACTGTTAAGGAACTGTCTGTAATTTTGAGAAGGAAACAGACCCGTAATTATGAGGAAAAATTGAAATAAATTGTCCGAAGGGTCAAATTGTGTAGGTTGCTTCTAATTTAGCTATAACCTATACCAGCATTCTTTTTGTCTTTTTGTCAGAATTTATTGGGGAATTCGTTTTTGTTTGGTACTTATGATAATTCAGTAACGTTTTCTCCGTAGATGGACATTGTTTGGAACTATCCATACAGCAGAAAATGAAGTTATCCGAATTTTAAAAGTTAGTTGTTCACATTTTAACAATGGCGGTTCCAATGGTTTAGATCAAACGCACAGAGTGCTTTCAGGTAACTAGTACCTACATTTTCTTCGCCATGGACGTTTATGCGATAATAACTTCTGTATAGCGTATCACCGAATTTACATGGTTGTGAGGAACGTTCATACTAACGTACGAGGGTACGTTAATAGTATTTCATACTTCGCTCAATAGTACGGTGCCAGATGTAAAAACCCTGCAAATTATTACACAATGGTTTATTATTCTCATGAACAGCTTAACCTAGTATTACTGCTCCGAGACCCATCCCATTCAGTTTAGCATCGAATACTAGTAAACCATACGAAACAAGACCTGACCACAATGGAACTACGGAAACTAAATACTCCCCCGGCGCCAGGCGCCTGTAAACGGGGGCTTCCAGCAAACCCGTAGTGAGTCGAGTGGGCAGGTGATTGAGTTTGATATGACGGGAGGGAGGGAGTACTAACGACAAAACGTTGACTTCCGCTGTAGTTCCCGGGTTATACTGCGTTTCTTTAATTTTGTTAACCATTTGTTGCCCATAACAACCATGGGCTTCGTCCGATCGGATTGCCGAGATCGCAGGAACAACTAGATACCAAATGGGATTTTTGTGCGAAAGAACGAATTTTTTAGACCAAGTTAAAGGCACAAAACGGCCCAGGCGGGGGACGGCGGACGGACATTGCAAATTTGGAATCTCCATGTCTTGAAACGTAAGGTATCAAATTTTAAGGGGGGTTGTAAAACATTTTTCGTGACCGAAAACATAGGGTTATTATTCAGAATGAATAATAAACCAAAAATGGAATAAATTGGAGATACGTTTCAAGAGGATTCCAAAAATGTGAATGGGAACTCCCAAATTTCAGCACTTTTGTGTTGTTTCTCTGAAATGTCTCATCGGCACGTTTGACACAACTGGATTTTTGACGTTGATGTACTTTTAATTTCAATTGGCTGTATCATTGAAAATAAACCCAAGCAATGCTCAGTATTCTGACTGGTATTTTCTTTTCTTTGCAGCGCTTGTACTTTGCCTAATCAACTGCACTGAGCCGATAACAGCCGTAAAGCCAGGCGTAAGTTTTTTTAGCATCTTTGACAAAGGTCTGAGCAATACATCTACCAAACCTGCCCAAGAACTTTTTGATAGATCTGTAACCACAAATTACATAAATTAGTTCTTGCTATCGCTAAATTATATGTATCTTGCTATTGAAATGGATTTATGATCCTATCCCACCGCTAGTTGAATTGTTTCTTCATTTTTACTAAATAGTATAACTTTCAAAACTACAATGGTTCGTAATGGGACGAATAATTTGGATTTAGAATAAGGATTTCTGTCCTCTGAGTGTGCCGACGAATCGGTTTTCTGGTTCACTGAATATAACTGATATCATTAAATACGAGTTACACGCCATTTACAATATTAGCGACCGTAGCAATAGGTACAACATTCTGACCACCTCGTTTATCTGGTCTCTAATGACATCGTAGACGCTCTTTATTCTTAGGAGGCATCATGGTATTCTCCACAATGGCAACTAGTTTTGGGACAGAGAGGATGATGAGTGGTTGGAAATAGCGGCACATAGCTGGTTAATAAAATCTTCCGTTGTCTGGAGGTGACGTCTTTCCAGCAATAACGCAGAAAGTCGTTTAGCTTAGTCGGCGGGATCTTGCAGGCCCCACAGCCTGCGTTGCTGTTGTTATAGGTTCAATCGGATTCATGTGTGGTACGAGGAATGATACCACTTCCAACAAGAAAAAGAATCGGTAACTGACACTGGAATGGAACCTGTGCAATAGGATGCCCCTCTGGGAGTGTAAGTGTACGCGACTGTGACACAGATATAAAACAGTGGCACTATGCAGCATTGGCCATGGAGCACCACCATTAGCATTGGGGTGCCATCTCAGAGATAGTTCTTGAAACGAGGACCAACCTAACACTTTTTTTTTCTTCCCGAGGGCGTGTGGGACAAGTCCCTTTGTCACTGCAGCCGCGTATGGGCCTATTGTGACGCTAGCCCTTTCTTAGTAGAAGGCGTCGTACATACCCGTCCCCTTTAGGAAGCCGAGTACGTCCTTCACTGCAGAGTCCGCTACGATTTGGGGTTCAGTGGTCCCCTGACCAAAATATTCAAAGCGTTTTGCTGCCAAGGCAGGGCATTCGCATAGGATATGCTCTGCCATCTCATCCTCCTCGCCACACAGTCTGCACTCCACTGCCTCTGAGATGCCCATCTTGTTGAAGTGGTATCTAAGTGGGCAGTGCCCGGTGAGGAAGCTTATCAGTACTCTCAGATCTTGTCTAGAGAGTGTCAGCATCGCCTTCGCCCTTTGACAAGAAGGCGTGACGAGCCTTTTCGCCTGTCTTAGTCGTGGCTGGCGATGCCAATGGGCGCCGTTTTCCTGTATCTCCCATCGGAACTATCATTCACACCAAATACATGAATGCCAATATGGAAACCACTGCTTCAAGATGCATACACGCCCCACCACTGATGTCAAGATGATGCAATGGTGGAATTCTATCTAGGCCTAAGGTCTGGGCATTCTGCTAACTAGGACCACATGAGGGTAAAACGGCGACGTTGGTGCGGTGCAGTGTTCTTTCCACTCAAGCCAAAACCCACGGTATCCTTCATTATTCAATGAGCTCGAAATATTGCTGAGCTTGAATAGAAAATCAACTGCAGTTTGTGTTCAGAACCTATAAATAATTCTTACGGTGTAGTGATAAAAGTGCACCTCAATGAAAGTTGTATCCCAAACAAGAAATTAAATGAAAGTCAACATCTTTACGACTTTCTTCGGACTTGTTTGTTCCAAATGACCAGTCACGATTTGGCAATACGCTAAAACGCAGAAATGATGGGGTTGGACTCATCACAGATGTCCAATTATTACGTTTACAGTTGGTGTTTGACGTGAATACGGAAGCGGCTTCGTCAGACCCAACTGTCAGTGCTCTACAAAGGTATGTTTCTTTATCAAAATGAGTGTTCCTTAACACTCAAAAGAGAGTTATATCAGTCAAAAGTCACGGAGTTACCGGCTTTGCTAGCGTGCGAGAGCACTGGCACTCGCTCAAAATCCAGCGAACCTGTGAAGGCTGTCATTTAGCCAGTCTCCCCTTGAAGAGTTGTTGCTCGTGTGTGACCACGCGGAGGTATGACCCTGAGACCCCTTACCACCTGGGAGCAGTTCTTAATCTGGTTTCCCACCTGATGAAACTATTTACTCGAGGAACTCGCTTCAAAGAAAGAGATCAGCTGTGACATTTTAACGTCATAACCTTCTTCGCAAACTAGGCGAAACTGTTGTTGCAGAGGTAGAAAATGGCTTGGCCAGCCCCTGGCCCTTCTCGCACACAGTGAAGCTCATAGACCAATCGGATTAAGCATCAGATATTAATTATTTATATCAAATGAGACTCTTACTCTCTTAACCCAAAACTGCTACAGAAAGTCCTCTTGTGTCACCGGTAGTCAAGTGCATTTGATTTCACCATTTGAGCCCCGAAACAATTCCTTCTTCAGCTCGTGTACACTCAATAGTTACCCCTTTGAGTCAGGAGACTAGGTTGTATGTTGTGTTGCTTGTTTAATCACCATTGCTGCTGTAAAGAGTTGGCACGAAGCACAGTCAGAGACGAGGCAGATCAGTAGATTTGATCCCCACTACAAACTTGTGCTGTAATTCTGCCTCCTCTTCATCATTTCCTATAAGTACTGTACATAATATTAAATGCTCGTGTTGGTAAATTATTGCCTCCATTCATTATGTTCCAGTACCTAGACTTCGATAACCTTCCAGAAACGAACTTCTCATGCAAGAACAAAGTGATAGGCGGCTATTACGCCGACGTAGAAACTGGCTGTCAGATGTTCCACGTTTGTACGATCGGCCAAAAAGGTACTGAAACAACTCAAAGTACGTATAAAAGAAACCCAGCAAACACAGGTATGAGTCGGAATGAACGCGGGGAAAAAGTAGCGCACTGTCCATGCAAAAAGATGGGCGGAATTTTGCAGGTAGCACTGATAAATGGGGCTTTGGATGCATGGTAAGAAATAGTGTGGCTAGTAGGGTGAATGGAGCAAAACGACTGAAACTGGCTTTGTTACGTAGTTTGGTCAACTCACGTAGAGTATTCATGCTTCGAGTAATTTCGTTTAAATATCGTTGATTTAAACGCGCTTCACTGTGTTCGATTGTTTAGCAGAAAAAAAGTCAATAAAAAAAAGGGAACAGTTTTCCCACTAAGTTCCTCGGTCGTATTGGTGCTTCCTCTTTCTCTCTTCAACTGCCCATTATCTATTCAATTAGTTATTTTAAGTCTCGTCACCCATCAGATTCTCGCTCCTCTACCTCTTAGCTTCAGCTTCTCTTTCAAAAAATCACGATAAGCCTCTTAACAAATGAACCTTTACATTTTTCGATTTTCCTCTTCCTAACCCGTCACTGAAACCCTCCACCCGCCCCACTCGATCTACTAATCACACGAATTTCCAAGCCCATTACTAAGGACGGCTTCGACTGCCACCACAACCTCCTAGTGGCGCAAATGTTGCAGCGCTGTTTGAAGCGCGTTTCTGTTAAATTTAACGAATTGAATGATCTAAGAGTGGAAATAAACCAAACTGCGAGCCTCAACAGAATCAGGAGCGGTCAATATGATGGTTAGGCGGTAATTGTCTTCAACTTAACTTTCTTGATCTTTCTGTTTGTTTGCAGAACAAGATGCATTCATTTTCGATTTATAGAAAACATATTTATAGTGATGTTACTATTCATAATTCTTCAAACTTGATTAAAGAAAAGTCATTAATCAATATTATAGCGTTGAGCAATGGTTATAAGTTCTCATTCATCCTATTCGGAATAGGATTATTAGAAAGGAGAGTTGTTGAAGGGGGGGGGGGGGTAAAATCTATATAGAGAGGTTGTAGTTGAAAAGAAGAATTGGATTACTATACCATATTGCGGGACAACTTCCGTGAAAATGCCTAAACTTTTATCAGAGGGTCATATCTAGAGGGTATAAACTAGGTTTTAAAAATCGAAATAGACTCGATTCTTCATTTGGTTCAGTTTAAAATAGAACACAAACTCAGGATAAAATTTTCGTTTTTTAAATTAAAATGTTTTTGTTGGTTATGGAATGTTGTTGGGCCTTACCTCTGCCCTTGCCCAAGTAAAATTGAAACAAAAATAAATAAATGATTGAGAATCGCCGTCTCAGCCAATCAAAACCTGGATCCGCCACGAGGTCCAGCCTGGACATACCTAGAGGTATGACTGACGTCAGGAGGCCTGGGGGTCCTGCTGTTCCCAGGCATGCCGGAAGGCGTGTCACTGCAAAGACGAAAGCGTTCTTGCAGTCAATGATTAACAAAGGGGCGACCGGAATGACTGAATGAGGAAGGACAAGTAGCAAGCAAACAAATGGTAAGGTCACTGAAGTGCTGATGGGTTGTTATGGGCCACAAAAGCGGCCTAGGTGCAGCCGTCTCCCCACCGGTCCGAAACAGCAGGTTAGAATGTCGTGGGCCAACTGACGGAATGTGTTGGGGAAATTTAAGGAAAGAATTAGGGCACGAGAAGGATTAAGGGGATAGCAAGGGTGGCTCTGCTTTTGCTAATCACTTGAACGAACACCATCATTTCTTCAACTTTGATTAAACAGATAAATTGAATTTCTCCGTTTTTTCCCAAGGGACGTATGTTGTTGGACCTGCTTGAAAAAATTGATTAAATTTAAAGTTAACACCGTCATCAAATCCGAAATCTTTTTTTCTCCAACACGGCACCAACATTGAATTTTAGTCGCGAACAATTCTGTAATTCTGGATGTCACTGGTGAAAATGGATGGCGACTATAAAAAGAAATTATCAGTAACTACAACAAAAACGTTCTCTGAACGTCGTTAGTTTCTTTGGCAGAAGTATTTGAACGCAACCCCTTCTCCCCACCCCTCATGACATTCTCACTCTGCTACGCTGTACGGCATACGCTGAGGGAAGAGGACAATTTTTACGTCACCTCTGCGGGAGAACGGATTTTAGAAATCATAGAACAGGAGGCCACCTTATAATTCATCTGTTGGAAAGCAGTTTTTATTCCTACTCCGCCGGCCAGGTCCTTTCACTCCATCTGCGTTGCTCCAATACAAGTCCATCAGCTCTGAACCCTTTTATCCCTTATCTGTTTTATTAACCGCATATGTCACGCTTACGTAATACGTCGAGAGAAAAGTAAATCATTTATTATTATCTTTTCTTAGTGTCCTTCACTTGACTTGATTGATGTTGAAGGGGTTTTTTTTTTAAATCGAGATTGTTATTTCTACCTTTAAGCTGCTCATAAAACACAAATAACGTATTAAATTTGTATTCTTGAGAATCAAAGGGACTTAAAGTCTTATAATAGCTAGGAAACCAAGCCTTATCTCTCAACACTCAGCAAGCAAATACTAACAATCAACATTTATGTTACCGCCTACATTGCACTACAACCAAACATAACCCCAACATTTCTCAAGGTTTCAATTTACCTTTACAATGATTTGTGTGTAGGAGGGGGGATGAAAGAATCGTTAAGTTAAATTTTACGTACGTTTTATGAATGTTCCGGTGCGTGGACCACGAATCTGAAGTCATATTTGGACCTCTACGAAGTGATCAAATTGATCTCATTGATACAAAATATAAATTGGGATGGGAAAGGTTGAAAATAATTATTCAAGGGAGGTCGACGCATGGTAAATGACGGATTCATCTAAACTCAAGTTCCAGGGGTTTGGATAGACACGTTGAAACTTGAAATCCAGAGTTGTTTGTTTGGTGCAAACTACTTCTCTATTCCGACGTGGCATTTGGCCTAGCAGCACTATTAAGTAGTAAGAAAAACTTCAATTCTGAAACACGACTAAAAGTTGAACCCTAGCCCAGTATGAAAGTGTTGAACAGACCTCAAATACGTAAAAATCAGCGTAAATTCTGAAATATGTTGGGAAAGTTGGAAACTCCCTTTATTTTTTTCATGGGTCGTTAGATCGTATGACTTGCCTTATGGCTACGTTGTCCATCAAAATAACGCTTTGTCAAAATATCAACGTTCTCTTCCAGCTTGTCTGGTGAGGCCCACTGAAACACAGTCAGTTTTAACTTCCCCCATTTTACCAGTGTGATCTTGGAAAACTGCTGCCAGCTGGAATTTTTATGTGGAACAGCTTTTTTCCATTGTCCGCGAATTTTGCCTGCAACATTCCTCTCTGTCGGCAGACAGAAGCTAGATGCAGCAGTCAGCGCTATAAACCATTCAAGCATTTTGTTTGAGTCCTCTAAGCTTATCAAATGGTCGCAGCATACTAGCAGGTTAGCGTCCACCTCCTGCATCACCATGGGGCAGCCAGATGGAAGGCGACGAATTCGCATCAACGCACATTGCCCAGGTTCATTCTGCTGCTCGATCGCAAGGGCGCTTGGTTAAAGGTCAAGCATCGTGTCATTATGAGTTTCATTATAAAATGTCAAATGTTGGTGATGGTTGGAGCTGCCAGTGTAAACCGAGTTTTGGACATTATTTTTAATCGCTGTATTAATTAATACAATTTGCATTTATTTTCTCTTAAAATTCCAGCGTAACAAGGACTTAACTATTCCGACCAATAGGGGAAGCTGTGGCTGACCACATAAAGGCCTATTTGGACGGGGATTGAGTAAGCAGATGCTGGTTCTATCCCCGGACGAAACCCCTTCCTCCCAATGCTGGAGAACTTGGATTAATTCTGATCCTCGTTATAAGGACAACTAATAACAACCAAAGCGTACAAACGAGAAGTCTGATCACATGATCTAAAACTTCCTTGAGACGTTTACTTTCATTACTATTATGACCAACAGCGTGTTTTAATAATTTCAATAACTACGCGCATTCATTTACGTTATCTTGTGACAATTTATTTGTGAACGTTCTAAATATTGTAACATAAATTAACGAGGTATATTGTGTTTGAAAGGTGAAGTGACGGACATCAAGTTTTTGTGTCTCAATGGAACAGTATTCGATCAAGAGACACGCGTCTGTGAGAGGATAGATGAAGTAGATTGTTCTAAATCTGAAGACTTTTTCAACCTCAATCTCGAACTCTACGGAAACCATGCTGGGTACGTAGTTCCTTAGCTAAAATTAAGAAGGTAATTTCAAATAAGGGAACCTGGCAAAGAGAATGTCCAGAGACAAGTGTAAGCTGGCATATGCAAACAATGAAAGCTCTTGCAATTCTTCTGTGATATTGAGGTCGCTCTCACATCCACATTATATTAACGTGTCCCCATTTACTAAATACAAAACGGCGAAGCCCAAATATAACTTGTACTGCAGTAACATTTCAAAATATAATTGCTTAATTGTACCTGATAATTTTCCACGGTTCAAATCACAACAGTTTTTTTTCTTTTGGATGTCAGTGGTATTCAGCCAGAAGAAGAGTTCTTTTGTGAAGACTGCAGCACTGAAGAAGATGACTACGACTTGTCATCAGAAATAACTACTCGGCAGTCATCGACCACAACTACCACTACAACTACGACGACTACTAGGCCTACAACTACTACTACAACAACTCAGCCAACGACAATAGTGACTGCTCCAGCCAAAGTTCAATATACAACCTCAGACTCAGAAACGATAGCGGCTCTACTCGCCCTGCACAATGCTTTCTCCCATTCTGTTCAAAACCAGCCGACCCAACAAACCTCTAAGGTAAGTTTGGATGTAAGGACAGTATTTCCTCACTCCTGTTTCATAGGAGGGGAAATTAAACATAAATCGAGTTATTGAAACTGAGACAACGCAGAGTGAGCCAATGAGACCTCTGGCATAGAAAGAGTTGATAGAATAGATTTGAAGACATTCCATTCTTCGCACAGCTAAAGGTGAGAGCTTGTGAAGCTCACTGGATGGCAGCTCCACGCTCGACTGTTGAGTGAGATTTGCTAGTTGAATGCGACCATTGAAGATGTTAGAAGTTGCTTTTTCCTGCTGCTCAAGACCAATCAGCTGAGGGAGATCGACCAGCGTGACTCACCCTCCAGCCTAAAAGGAATAGCTGTTTTTCATTTCAGCTTAAAGGTAGAACCGCTCAGAGTCCAGACTTTCACGATGGAAAATTCACCGTATCCCCTTCTTTGAACAGCTGGTTTCAAATTATCATGTCGATGAAAGCATTCGTGGTAGAAAACGTCTAGTGTGTGTGTGTGTCTCTCTCTCCTATTTAAGGCAGTTCTGTGGCAATAGTGTAGTGAATTATAACGTCTAATTACATTCTGACGATAACAGTGGACTTACGTCCCTGTAAACGTTTTGTGCCACTTTCTAGCTGTCAGTGGTACATCCTGCCTGTGAAGCGGGGTTTGGTTGTCGCGCAATTGTGGCTCAAGGATCAGCCTGCTACCTGCTTCTTCACAGGGCACCGGGTAGTAATTCACCTCCAATCCTCTGAGCTTCAAGAACAGCATAAAAACTTTTCTGGGCTGAAAGGGAAGAGATAACTAGACCACACGATGATAAGACTACCCTTTCAACTTACAAGTCTTTTTCAAATTTCTTTCCACTCTTAACTCAAGAACACGCACACTCTGGACTATTTGGAGTGAGCAAAAACGAACTCTAATAGGAAGTAAATTGGTTATCCTTGAAAATAGAGCTATAAAGAAATAACAACTTACGAAAGCCTGTCCTAAATGAAGAGCGATGAAGTGAGATTCAGCCAAATAGTGCATCAGTGGCAGACTATAGAAGAATACTCTGAAAATACTAAAAAATTCCATCGTATTTATGAGATAGATTTTTAATGCAGAAAATGTGTACAATTTTAGGTGAAACCGCCGCCACCTCGAGTTATAAACAACGCTTTTGCAAGTGTCGCACCTTCGACTTCTAAGCCTTCTTCCTATTACCCTCGGCCTCAAGTGACGCAGCTTCCTCCTCGAATTGAAAATACTTACAGTGAAGGTGATCGCCGACCTCCAGCTCCGCAAGAACACAGGTGACTGAACTAATTTCTACGTAGTAGTTTATTAAATGTCAGCTACGCACTTAGCTCAAGTACTGTGAAGTAATCAGTTAAGTATTTACGCAGAACCGTTCAGCACCTTTGTAGTGCAATAAGTTTATAAAAAGCCTCGTAATAAGCCTGCACTACTAATGCCCTCCCCCCTCCAGCCATATTAGTTGGTGGTGGAAACATGAAAGATTTAGTGCTCGCGAGTACTAACCTATCCCAATCCCCACTGCATCTCAAAGGTGCATTACAATGGTATCAGAAGTTTCAAGCAGGTTTAGGTATTAAAAGTGGTACAGTTACGTCAAGCAGAGCTAATTAAGCGAGTTTAAAGGTAAGGTGCACATCCTACAAGAGGTATTACGCTTTAGGGTCTCGGTAAAGTTCCAGGAAATCCGTACTAAATTGATCTAATGAAAAATGTGCTCTGTGTAGTGTGCCCCTGGCGATTGACTCTGTTTAAATCCAAAAGATCTGTTGATCCAATTTTGGATTACGAAGATCGTTATCATAAATGGACCAAGCATTCTATGACTAGACAAATCAACGATTATTAGAATTAGAAACTGTGATACTTCTGTCAAAATTCAACTTACTCTGAATAAGTAAACCTCGCTCATGGTTTTAATTCTCCTTTGGATAACAATTGCTGTGGGAGTCTTTAGAAACGAAATGTAGACATTTTTTAATCAATTAAAGGTGTGAGTGTGTATAATAACGATCTGGTTTTGATGAAAGCATACAGTAAGAGACCTGGAGACCGAATGGGCCCACGCTTTATTATCGATCATTCACTGTTGAACTGGTGATCAACACAGCAGGTTACTCAAGTTGTTAGGAATGTCTAACTATTGAATTGATTTTACATTTCACTCAACTCAGGTAAAACAGAGCGATTATAGTAAGGAAGCTCACCTTTCTCGAATTCCATGATGAAGCACACACTGAACAATACCTCGATAGTATTTGTAATAAAGAAACAAGTAAACTAGCACGACACTGCTTCAGGTAACAACTTCCTAATAATCATGACATGAACTAGATCGCAACTTACATGTTATCGTTACTATTGGGGGGGGGGGGGGGCTGAAAAGCCTGTGTTAGGTAGGGTAGAGCGTCTGTGAAGACTTGAGTGAGTTATTAAAGTCACAGTCCGGTGGGTGTGAAGAGACAGCGGCAGTGAAGTGGCCACATCAACGTCGATGTACTTGTGGCATCATTCTTCCTCACATCCAGCCCTTTCTAAGTTAACAAGTACAAGGCTGTAGTAAGTCAGTGCTAGAGTCAAGTCAGTCAGTCAAGCGTTGATTGATAACGACTACAGTGGATGCAAAGGTAGAGAAGTGTTGAGAGTGACAGTGGGTATGCTGAATTGGTAGGAACTTCAAACGAATTGCGCTAGAAACTGAAAATGTAACTAATAGCAATGATGCGTTCACAGGTGCGTTAATGGGAACATATACTACCAGTACACCACCAGCCTGGTATTCACTTGACTCGGCAGCCTAACTTGCAACTAATGTATGCTTAAATTCTAGTACTTCTTAGGAGGGGAGAGTATTCTCTGAGGGACACTCTCATAGCCCTTTACTTGAGAGAGTGAAATTCTCGCTAGCTCACTCTCAGAGCCAACTCTTGAGAGTCTGTAAAGACTGTTTACGCCATACTGCAGCGAGATCAGTGTCGAGAATGATTTTGCTAACACCATCGTCATTAACCCGTTACAGAGGAGTTCTTGTCATAAAACCGAACTATTTAAAAATAATAATAATAAAGTAAGCGAGGGAATGGATAGTGAGAAGGAAGCATTTACGCACGTAATACCATTTATTCCACGAATTGGATCTGGAAGACTGCCTGCACAGCAGTTTAGACATGTTTGTCGACTTTCTTGCGTAGGGTCATTACATTTAATACGATATATCATAGATAGCTACATTCAGTATGCACAGTAGTTCATTGCTGTATGTATCGTTAGCCAAAAATGTAAATATGTTTGTTAAATGAACTTACCTGACTTCTTAAATTGCGAAGTTGCTAATAATTTCAGAACCCATAATTGAAGTAAGTAATGAATTCCTCCTGCACAACACTATCTCTACAATCCCAGGGTTGTATTTCCCAAAGGAGGGGGTTGTTATCGTACACATCGATTATTTCACAAACCTCCTCATGTACCCACTTTTAAATGGGTTTGGACTATCAGATAATCTACCCACCAACTCTTAGAAATATGATTTTTTTTTGTCTTTCTGCGAGCACTGGCAGAGAGCTAAAGCAAAACACTTACACTCGCGAGATAGATGCGACATCACTACTCTCAAGGAGCTCACCCCTCCACTCTCAGGTAACACTCTCGATGGACTTTACACTTGCGATTTTGCTCTTTATAGTGAATCAGCCCTTCTTGAGAGGACAACCGAGCACTCCTCGTAAGCCCACCTTGACAGAAATGTACCTACTTACTGATTTGTGTATTAAAATGTTATTAAGAATAAGGATTACTGTACTCGGCTAATGTGACGATACGTTTTAAAACTCTTTTATTTAGAGATCAACTTCGACACTATGGCCACGGCACTCTGCAACTTCCCTCCAGTGCCAAAGAGAGACATAAGACCAACTACTATCAAGTTACTACTCCGCCCAACCTCAATTCTAATTATCACCACTTTCAGGTAAGTCGGGGTGCAGGTGATAATACTTTTTTCTTTTAAGGGGTAAAGTGCGATGCATTTGATGTCCCCTGTAATCACCGTAATCTTGCCCAATAATAGAAACCCCTGTACCACGCCTTCAGAAAGCAGAGCTGATTTGCTGTGCTCTATTGATTGGGGTATTCGAACAACACAGTCTTCGTTTAATCTTATTCATCGCCACCACATCTGCACGACACTACTGATCCACAGTAGTAACTACTTCAAAGGTGCAATATTTATACAATTGCAAGTTGTCAGTATACAGGTTACAGCATACGGCAGGTTGCCTCTGAAAATCTCTGGTGCATTGCAACACACAACATTCCTTAGCTCTACGTCAATCCACTCATGTACATGGCTTTTGGTTTGTTATTCATTCTGACCCTGATTTTTTACAACCCCCCCTCAAAATTTGATACTTTACGTTTCAAGACATGGAGATTCCAAATTTGCAATGTCCGTCAGTCGTTCACCGTCCAGGCCGTTTTGTGCCTTTTGTTTACACCTTAAGGCGGATGTTATTAGGAAAAAGTGAGGTGAAATGTTCGAACGTTGGACCGCATCGCCCAAAGAAGCAGGTTGCATCGCCGTCCACCTCCCCAAGTCTAAACTCGCCGCCTAACGCCACTTGCTTCATGTTCGCCTCTGCCGTCGGGTCAGCAGTATCCTCACGTGCGCACCATAGCAATTACCAATTTTGGGTCATCAGTATCCCATAATCCAGATCTGGTTACAAATTTAGAGCTGCTCTACCATTACCACCACCAGGACGATCCATTCAACGACGACCAGTCTACTCTACGCATCGCATCGTCACCCACCAACATCGGTCAGAAATTCTGTTTTCGTTTCTTTGTTTCCAAGAAGAACTATCGTTTGTTTCCTTTCTTTTTTTTTACCATAACGCGGACTATTTCATTTATTAATTTCAATTTAAATTCGATTAATTTGGTGCTCAGAACACGCATCTTAATTTTCTTACTTTATACTATATTTTTCAATTATACTTTTTTCATTGTTAATTTCATACCATTCGGAGTTAGTAATTTATTTTTCCACGCTAACTCTGCGAACTAGCGAATCAACACCTGTAACGGGATCTAAAAAATTCTTTCTTTCGCACAAAAATCCCATTCGGTATCTAGTTGTGCCCGCCATCTCGGCAATCGGATCGGACAAAGCCCATGGTTGTTATGGACAAAAAATGGTTAAAAAAATTAACGAAACGCAGTATAATCGGCAAATAAGCCGTGTTTCGTATCATTTTCAAGGTATTTTTACATCCTGGATGAATGGAATGAGTATCAGACGTATACAACTGTGTATAGGGAAATTACAGTAATTATTAGAGTCAACTAATTGCGAGAACTCGCAGGAACTACAGCAGAAGTCAACGTTTCGTCGTTAGTACTCCCTCCCTCCCTCCTGTCTCATTAAAACCACCCGCCCGCTCAACTCGCAACGTCGTGTCAGTTGCCGAGGGTTCACTGGAAGTCCCCGTCCCAATTTCCCCGACTCTTTTTGCCCAAGGGGGCGGAGGAAGGTTAGGGCCGATGTGGCTGGCACTTCCTCCGCACACCCCTACATCGGATCATAAATGCCAACAGACGTTTACAGGCGCCTGGTGCTGGGGGAATATTTAATTACCGTAGTTCTGTTGTAGTCAGGTCATGTTTCATATGGTTTACTAGTATTTTTCGATGCTGAATTGAATGGAATGGGTCTCGGAGCAGTAATAGTAGGTCAAGCTGTTCATGAGAATAATGAACCATTGTGTGGTAATTTGCAGGGTTTTGTCTACTTACTCAATTCATTTACCACTCAGTTAATTTGAACTTGGTCAAACAACGCCTTACGTTCGATCGTTTTCTCTAAAAACCACTCTAAAATCGATTACGTCGAAAATGTTGATAATTTATTGTGCTGCTCTCGTCATTTTTCCACGAATGGGAATTTTATGGTATAATTGCCTTATTGGGAGCTATCAATATAAAAAATTATCGTTAGAGCTGTTTTTGAGAAAAAAAAATTGGTGTTTTGATCACTATGATAACTATAGTTAACTTCAGTGGATTTTGTTCATACCCTTATTTTGGCGTCCCACGGTAACCTGCGGGCGAGATATAAAGTTTGGGCTGATTTGGTACGGTGGTTTTCTCTAAAAATCGTTCACAGACACAGACCATTTTCCCAAATCGTGTTTTTCGGACTCAGGAGGGTCTGAAACGTAAAGATCTGAAGAAAACTCAAAATTTTTTTTCAGCCGATTACATAACTTTTCTTTCTACTTTGTAGAGCCAAGGAAGATAAAAAGATTGTCAATGAAGGTCACCGACAGAATGATCCGTAGTAGCGTAGGGTTACATTCTGAGGATAACAGTGAATGCTGGTTCAGAGCTACAGGTTGCTGTCATCTGTGCCAAAGTCGTTTGCTCTCCCACAATTCAATTTGATTGCAACACACCAGAGTCATTAAGTCCAGAACAGCGCTCAAAACAAAAAATTTGAGAAAAATGCTAATATTTCATCCAAGAGCGGGAAAAAGAAATCGAAAATAATTGGAGTATAAATTACACAGTAATCGAGTGTAGAAGAGACAATGCGCCGCTAAATGTGCCTTTTGCCCCTCTTCTTCCACTTTTTCACTCTATTGCACGTTCTGGGAATGCACATGTACCAGGACGAACTGAACGTAATGTAACTATATTCAGGCTAAGGCAATAATCAGCACTTCCTTCAGTAATTGGATATATTCCACAAATCCGTTCCAAATAATGTAACGTGCAAGTAGCGATATCACACTAGGTGAACCTGGGAGTAAGTACAATATCCAACCAATAATAATTAGAAAGTGAGCACAAACGCCCTGGACGAGCCTTCCACCAAATCGAAGAGTTTGGTTCGTCCCAGTACACATAGAATGGAATTTAGGATTATTATGAACGGATCCGTTCAGTGAACTCGTCCAATTAAGGAGCAACAGTTAACAATGATAAGAGAGATGTACCATCTGCCTTCTGAAGACAGTGACAGTAGTCTGGAGCTCAATCCGAAGAATGACATTCACTATAATTCAGACGTCGGGAGCTAACAACAATTCAATCTGCTTGCAACATCACAAAATTGTAGTTCTGTGTGTGAATGTTGCCCACACACACTACTCAGTGAGGCAAGGAAATTGAGTAGATTTTACTCGTCAGAAAATGACGGTTCCTCCGAAGAAATGTCGATTCTGCACTACTTCTCCAGTAACTTGCTTTCCATCTATTCTCCATTTTCTACGGCATTCGGCTCACCACACGTTCTAAGTCAGTAATTTACGTGTTCATATGTATAGTTTGTATTTGTATAGCTTCACTCGTAAATAATTTGTTTTCCAGAATGGCGATTCAGGATTTGTGCACAGCTTTGAACCAGGAAAACAATACAACTACCAATATTATCAACCCAGAAAACTACCCGGTAAACTTCGTCGATATAATAGTAAAAAAATGGCGTTAATTGGAATAACTCTTTTACAAGTGATTGTTGCTTTTTATCATTAGAAGAACCCAACAAAGCCAGAGCTTCAGTATCAATAGTGACATCCACGTCGACTTCAACGAGCATTCGAGCTTCTAAACCAAACGTGACAGTGCTGGAAGATCTAACTGGTCCTGAAGAGGATTTCCCTACTGGTATTCATTTTCAATTGCTGCGATATGTTGATTACGTTTACCCTCTCTACTTAGTAAATGGTAATAATTTTAGTACAGACCCTGTAGTGGTGGTGTTGGGGGGGGGGGGGTGTCCTAATGTTATCCCCCTAGATGTCTTGAAATTTCTAGGGGTTTAGGGGATTAGTTCAAACTGCCCTGTAAGCTAAATCAAATTCTTCTGCGCCAATATCGTGAAAAACTAATTTTTCGTGTTCTGTGTGAGCGGATAATTCCACATTCTGGTATATTTTGGCTTATACTCGTGTTCAATGGGTGGTTGGAGCAATATTTGTGAAAAACAGAACAGTAATAGAAATCACTCTGTCAGTTTGATAAAAATCGTGTTCATTGGCTGAAGAAATTTTGAAAAATACAAAAACCCGATTTTGCACCTATGTTTTTGTTACATCTTGTATTTTATCTACGATCAGCAGGAACATTTATGAAAAACAATATTTATGACTAGTTGAGAGCACCCTGCAAGTTAGATCTAAAGTTGTTCCTCTCAAAATGTAAACAAAAATATTTTGCTTCTTAGGTATGTTTATAGAAGGCCAAATTTACCTACTGGTTAGCGGAAGACAAAAGTTCAAACAAAGGCATTAGAACCGTTTTTGAACTGCCGGTTTTGTGTTCAGCCTTTTTCCTATGTTCTCGCATTAACGTTAGGTTAAAATTTAGATCTCTAACACCAATTGAAGTCGATATCAAAAGACAACTGTTTGGCTGGTTGCAGCGTACGATGATTACCCTGATGATGCCGTGGATGAAGCTTTTTTCAGAGATGTACCTAAACTCAGGACGAAGAGATCTCATTCCTCAAGAGAACCCAGATATCCGAACCATAGGTGTGTATTTACTTTTTCGATAGGGCAAAATTTCTTCTCACTTATGAACAAGAAGAAATAGAAATATGCTCAGGACACTTGCCCAGATTTTTTTTTTCAAAATCACACTAAAACCTAGGTTAATGAGACTAGCTGGAAGGTGAGCCAAGTAGTGAAAGGTCTGGGTAGTGCTCAGCAGTAGGCCCTTCCATCACTACCCAGAAGCCTTCCTTAAAATTGAAACGAAGCTGTGTAAATGCAGTTGATGGACATATAAGTGCAGTAGAAGGTGGACAAATTGTGGTTACAGAGTTCCGTACACAATCACACACGGAAATGAGGATTTTTGGTTCAGTAGGCCTCAAAACGTGAAGCTCTGAAGGAACCCCAACTTTTTTTTAACCCGTTCGCAATAAAAAAAAGTAAAAAGTACATTCGCCGAATATTGAAAGGTCGTTTTCTCAAACAAGGTACTAACGATTTCGATCAAACTTACGGAGCACAAAATACTAGTACCTACATTTTATAATCCATAATTGTTTCCATAGAAATCTTTTGAGCGATGATACAGCAACCACATATATAGCAGATCGTAAATTTTATGGGGTTGCAGAAAGTCTGTTGTCACGCGCCAGATATTTTGTGAAAATAACCGCGGGTAATCGCGACATTTTGCAAACGTGAGTTCAATCTATAAATGTTTTGCATACAAATTTAACGATTGTCGTTTTATGAGTAAAGGTATCCAGACGAATCGAGAAAAGAAGGAAGTACCTCGAGGTATTCAAATCACCGCTACGAAGAGACTACAATTCCTCCTTTCCTTCCTAAGGAGGAAGAACCCACTTTGAGGGAAGAGTTCCTTCAAAACCTCCTCGGCTCCCTCGACATGGAAGAACACGATCGACAAAAAATGGTTCAACTATTTAAAAGCGAAGAGAAAGAAATGAAACAACCTTCAGGGTAAATTTCAAAGTTCGCTTATAATTTTACTTCCACTGAGTTGTATTAAAGTATAGTAAATCATTGCGGTACTCTCATTCAGGACTCTTAAGGAACTTGGCAACAAACTTGGTGAGCTCATTATGGACGATATCAATAAAACCATTCACTTGGCTAAAATGGAAGAGAAAAATGCGACCGGAGAAGTTTTGGACTTGGAAAAAATGGATGAAGTTTGGCGGAATCACTACGCCGAAATGAGCCAAGAAGTGAGAATTATAGTTTTTACGTTATTTAGTAGTGCTGTTGAGGAAATTCATGAAATCAGTGTTACGGGACGAACCAAACCCTTCGATTCAGCGGAGGCTCGTCCGGGGCATTTATGATGACAGGGCACCTCAAATGCCCCGATTCGCTCGAGACATCGCAGCAGTCAGTTGAATCCGAGCCGGTTCCCTCGTCGCCGTGTTGTCCTCACACGCGTTCGCTCCCACTCAGTTCCCCTGTCTCTGGTGGTAAAAATCCGAATGTAATTCGCGAATAAGACTCTCTGTTCCAATTGCATTCGGCTTGATATCGTACTAACTTCCCGACTCTCTTAGTGCGATATCGCTTCGATATAAATCCCCCCCGTAACATTGGCGCCCAACTAGTAGTCGAACTTCCCCTGCATTAGTTCGAGATGCCGGCCACGCAGAAAAACTTGAAGGTTCTTCTAATGCGATGGGAATTTTTTATCCCTCACCTTCAATTTTTCTGCCCTACTGCTGTGACCTACTCTCTCGCCCGTCATTATGTTCGAACGTTGTCCGTTCTTGACGAACAGTTGAACACAGCTTTGTGTTCAATCGACGACTGCTGCTTGGAGGAAGGCAGGACAGCTGTAAAGGAGCTTCTGGTGTACCAGCATCTCGGGCACATATACATAGATAAGGTCAATGCTCATCTAGCAGCGAAGAAGGACGAATCCCATCATGCATCAATGGCGACATCTTCCCGCGTGTCTGTCCCCGAACGACCTCGCAAACAACGAGTCCGGGGAAACCACGCGCCTCTGGAATGGACTGGTTAACACGAGCCCACGTGTCCCTGCCCTATTTGCGGTAAGCATCATGGGGTAAAGAAGTGCCCACGTTTCCTCAACTCCAGCCAGAAGGCTCGAAGAATCTACGTGTAAGAGCACAATCTGTGTACGAATTGTCTGGCAACCTCACACACGCTGAAGAGCTGCCACTCCACGTACACGTGTGAATGCTGTCAACAGAGGCATCACACCCTACTACACCCCATGAGCCAGGACGCCGCACTTGCTCCCCAAAGTGCAACCAACCACTGCACGGTAAACGCAGCATCTTTGCTCTGCGCTACCCCTTCTGGAACACCTGAGGGCAGGTGTCCTCTGAGGAGGAGGGAAACTACGACTCCCCTCACTCAGAGAATCGTCTTTCGCCAAGAGATGGACCGATTCTCTGAACCCAGGATGTCGCAGCTGTGTGGGACGAAGACGTACGATCCACACATCCGACTCACACATCCCAAGATGTTTACGTCAGAGACATTGTGAGGTGACTGTTTATTTGCATTTACTCAATACTCCCACCACAAACAGGGGCACCCTTTTGGAACATTAGTCAAAATTATCTCTCGCTCGCTATGCTCAAAATCAGGTTCCCTGTTGTTGGGTGGACAGCAACGCCCTGAACAGCAATGTTCATGAGTACTTGAGGACAGGCACTTCATCAAGGGCGGAGTGGTGTTACGGGACGAACCAAACCCTTCGATTCAGCGGAGGCTCGTCCGGGGCATTTATGATGACTGGGCACCTCAAATGCCCCAATTCGCTCGAGACATCGCAGCAGTCAGTTGAATCCGAGCCGGTTCCCTCGTCGCCGTGTTGCCCGCGCACGCGTTCGCTCCCACTCAGTTCCCCGGTCTGTGGTGGTAAAAATCCGAATGTAATTCGCGAATAAGACTCTGTTCCAATTGCATTTGGCTTGATATCGTACTAACTTCCCGACTCTCTTAGTGCGGTATCGCTTCGATATAAATCCCCCCCGTAACATCAGTATTCCTGTACAAAATAAAGCAGAAATATCTCCTGAATATTATCTTTTGCGTATTTCAATTATAATGTTTTAATTTCCGTATGCTACAGGTGGATTTAAAGTTTGATTTGGGGTCGGAAAGAGATCGCCGAGACGCTGTCAAGAACGACGAGTTGGCAAAGGCTCTAGCCCAAGATTACGAGTTGACTAAACCTTACACAGACACCGCTTCATCCCCTGAACCACGAATAGAAACACGTAAGACTCCTCTTTAGCTTAAATATGATAAAACTCAAAAATGTTCCGTTTCAGGCGTGCAACTCACCTGACGAACGAATTTGCATTTACAAAATACTAAAGGGACTTGAAAATTGCGTGAAAAGAAGTTACGTGGAATAACAAGAAGTGCACTGTACAAAATCTCCTGATAAATTCAAGGTATCGACAAGCAGGCGGTTTCATTTGATTAGTCATTTAAAAATTCCCTGAAATGGACATCTCATTCAACATTTTGAGCCAAGATGATTTTGTCTTGCGTGAATTGTCGAAATAAAAGTTGATGTGCTTCTTGCTATTCGATTTTGCTGGATAACGAAGTAGCCTAGGAGATTATGGCTATTTTTGTGCTCATTTTGGACTCCTTGTCTCACTCCTATAGAAAACTATCAGGTGTAGGTACGTGTCTAGAAACGCTGAAACCTCGAATTCTAGAAAATATCGTAAAACGGATTTGGGTGCAAACGCTTCTCCGAAGCTTGCAGTCTTCTATGGACAATTTTATACGAAAATGAGCAAAACCTCAACTAGATCACCCTCTCAGCTTTTTGATCATGGTGGAAATTATTATTTTCGTGCAAACACTTCTTCCACAGAAATCGTATCTATTACGTTAGTCAGAAATCTTCTCAGCAACCTTCTTTAGGTTCGCGTCCTTGGAAACAATTGCTAAGGCTACATGGGCTGTGTGGTACAGACGCCCTCCTCGTGCACAAAGTTGTTAAGAAGTAATACAGGTTCGATTATCAGGCATAACATAACATGTACCGTTCATTCCAATTAAATGGATGAGGAAGGTCTCTTGACATTTGTGTGACACGCCTTTTGAGGCGAAATAAAAACTTTAAGCGTAACACCTCGTGTGAAGGAAGCCCACAAAACAAAGCAATTGATAATAACATTTTTGAAGAAATTTTTCAAATTGAAGAAAACAAAGGGAAAGAACTAGGGATAATAATAAAATAAACCATACTAATTTCTCCTTCCAAACAAAATTATAACCGAGTCGAAGTTAAAATAAAATTAACACGTCTTAACACCTTACTTCAGACATGCTAAAAAAACAACAAAAAAACAAGAAAATTAACGAGAACTTGGGACAATGTATCTTCTTTCTTCGTTCATACGCAGTTGTTTACACCCTCATTAATTATCTGTGTACCAATTGCTCAATGATGGTCCTGCACCAATGAGTACGAGCAGCACAATAAATTCTTTAACTGTAATCGCTGCCGCTTCATGCTGCCGTAAAGCGTTGTTTGACCAAGTTCAAATTAACTGAGTGATAAATGAATTGATTAAGTAGAAAAAGCCATGTACAAAGTGAATTGTTGTAGAGCTAAGGAAAGTTGTGTGTTGCAGATATTTTATGATGGGATCATTTGTTACGTGTGCGTGTGTGTGAGAGAGAAGAGAGTGAGTCAGAGGAGAGAGGAGGGAATTCTTTATGCAAACAACCAGGGTATGGAGCCAGTGTGCATCGAGTTACACCTTAGTGTTAGGTCTTGGAGCTACGTCTTTAGTTGAGGGATACGAATGGGTTTGCCAACACGTTGTCCTCTTACCATCAGTAAAGCAGTCAATAGAGGTCAATGTTGTCTTCTCTAAGATTATATCACACACATCACCCCTTTCATTCATCACTATGATGTAGGACATTCGTTTGCTAACCATTTCCGACACAGCATTCTCTAACTATAAATTACATATTTACAGGTTTGCGAGGAAAACGGCAAGCTGTAGGGATTGACACGGAAAAATTCGCCGCCAACCACGAGCGGAGAATTCGTGTAAGGGAGAGACCTACAGTGCGTCAACCTGCTTCCACTTCACCCAGAACTAACCCAGTGGCAATCAAGGATGTTGTTCCTGTAGTTGAGGATGTGGATGAAGGTTCGTCATGACGCACATTTTGACCAATACAAATAATCATTACTTACAACTGTTCAAACGCTCTATGTTAACACTAAAAAGATATATTTGGGTGAAGTGCTTAGACCGAGGCTCCCTCAGATTGTTGATTGCTTTAGGGTTGAAGAGGTGCTACACAATAGACCTATTGACTTGTAGGGAAATTTGGAGTCCTCCCGATATTACTTTTGGCAAGGAAGCTGCTGTCGGGAAGAAATACATGGAAACTGGGCTTGCCCTAAAGTACAGTGTTAGGAATGAACTGCGAGCTAAGAAAGTGTGGGTGTGCTAGCCCCTTGTAGTAACAAGCCTGAGCTTCCCATGCCACCTTACCACTCCTTCCCTCCTGCCAGTAATATGAAGGATTAGTTTACTCACTACTACAACTACTACCTAGCACTGGCAGCGTCATAGGAAATGAAAGCCCTTCCTTCTCCTCACTGTTTACCAGTGACCTTCCTCCGATGAGGGAATGTTTTGACAACTTGGTCTGAGCTTATTGGTGACCTATGTGAGATCGACCTCTTGTTAGCGTAGGAGAAGAGTTGGAAGCCCAACTGTAACCAAGGAGGGATACAAATGGGCCAGTACCTTCCTGTACATTCTCCTTGCTCGGTCCACCATTTTCACTAGCAGAGCATGTTAAATTATGCTGACTTCTCTGATTTTCCTGTTTCTTTATCGTTAAGACAGTCCAATTCTGCCCAATTATCTACAATACAGACTAATTTGTGGCTTTTGGTAGGACTCTGTTATTAACACAGGAGACAGAACAACGTACACGTAATAATGACCCCATACCATCGTCCTCTGTGTCAGGTGTATTACGTCCTCACTCTTGATGGACTTGGTCACAATCTGACTGTTACTAATGAATCCCAATCAGATCTGTTTCTCCCTTCCTCTTTGGGTTGGGTTGATGCTTCCTCTGTCTTAGCTATTATTGGCTTACCAGTGTCTACAGTTGGTTAGATACGTAATATTGTATTTAATAATGATAATATAACTTCATGTACGAACATAAGGCGCCCTTGCTTCCCGCTGTGAGCACCTGAATTATTTAATTACTCTACTATGTTCTGTTAACAGGAGACTTTACAACTCGGCCGTATATCAAACCGACAGCCCGAACTCAAGGGCCCAGGCTAACGACAAGGTCTGCTGAAAATGCTCCATCAAGAGCTCATTTCAACTACGAAACCACAACGCGTGGAGCAGTCATTTTGAGGAGAAGAAAACTAAATGGACGAAGCTCGTTACCTCGAGAGAGAACAACTCTTGCTTCCATACAACAACCAGTTTTGAACTTTACTCGAGATGTAACCAAATTGAAGGACACTCCTGTCTACGAAGACTCTGCAGATTCTAAAGAATACGAAAACACGCAGGTTATTCGTCATCAACACTCATCCATCAATCAAAATACTGAGCAGCAATTTTATGGCCAAGACGTTACATTGAGCGTCCCAACATATGACAACTCGAATCGCAAATTGACCACAGAAATGCCTCTATTTAGCACGCAGCTAACTCCTGTTCGCTCGAGGAGACCAGTGAACAGGAACAGGGGACCAAATGTGAGCTCTGGGGAGCAGAACACCGCAGATGGAGTTGTCAGGGTAAGTCAAAGGGGTCGTCCAACGCCAAGGCCTAACATCAGAAGTCAAATCAGTGCCCAGGTCCAGCATCCAGGTCTACGAGTCGAACCTGAAGTAGATTCACCCACCACCACTACCCAATGGTAAGTGATCTGCCGTCCACGCTTCATTCATTGTTCCTTCTTTCATGAGTAGCTGTTCGACGTGAGAGTTTGTTTTTTGTTTCTTTCAATGTAGTGGAGAGTTCTGTGGGTATTAAAGAAATTGGGTTGTGTCCGCCAGTAGGCAAGTACTAAAGTTAACGTACCTGTTAGGTGAGTCCGTCTCCTCTGGCTTGTGAGTTACTGTGGGCAAGCGCTTTCGATGTAAAGACATCATCGTCTCTCTTTAATACCTAACACAGCCAGTCCGGCTAAGGTACTACTAACAAGACTGACCAACAAGACCTCTCCCCGCCCCTTCCCCAACGCTCCATCACTCCTTTCACTTTTCTCTTTGTATATAAAGACCACGACCAACTGACTGACTCCAGTACTGACTAAACGGCCAGACGATGATGTCTTTACATCGAAAGCGCTTGCCCACAGTAACTCACAAGCCAGAGGAGACGGACTCACCTAACAGGTACGTTAACTTTAGTTCTGTGGGTCTTCAAATGGAAGAATGACCGCTGTACATGTGCTGCTGAAGGCGGTAAAACATGGTTTGTTAAGCGCAGGGTTTCTCATATTTGACTAAACCTGGCAGCTCTGCGTCAGCAGCAATCGTGGATTGAGCGTGAAATGTATGGATGCAATTATGGCAAGAAGTAGAATCAGAAGGCTGAGCTCATCAGACTGTCAGACGGAAGGAAACTCGCTGCAACTAAGAGTGAGAACCGTGTGAAACTGGCACAGACAACCATGCACACCACATATATAAGTATAAGCGAGTGCTGTAGGAACACCGCCCTGCTCACCAATGTGTGTTGATAATACCCCAAGACCCCACGCCAGTATAGTCAACCAAACTGCGTCGACCAACTCCCAAGCTTATCACACAATTGAACCTCTAACTCAGAGTAGCTTTTGTATTCTCACTATTATGCACACGAGGGTTCCATTCCAGCACATTATATAATAAATCACTAACTTGATCGCATCTTGGTTGCCTAGGAAATTGAAAGGCCTAAACGACTACACGACGTCCACAACGGAAAAGTCGATTCAGGTTCAAGTTGAAGTTCCCAAACACAGAAACACGTACAGAGGAAGCGTGCGAGGGACGCTGAGGAGCACAACGCCTCCGAACGAACCACCACCAGCGCCGCCAATTTCTCCAGACCTCGTTCCTGATCCAAACTTCATATGCGATGACAAAATCAAAGGAGGTTTCTACGCCGACCTGTCAAACGACTGCAAGGGCTTTTTCATTTGCTCTCAGGGAGCTATCAATGGACCGTAAGTCGAAGAAGTTTCAAAAATGTGAAATGTATCCAAAACCGAATACTAATATTTCAATAATTAATGCAAAACTCTTTTAACGTAATCGTTTGGCAAAATAGTAATTGATCCAAAAACAAGGTATTTAATTTTTCGTTTAATGGTTTTCACAAACAACTATGTCAGGAATAGTGCAAGAAAGACGCCAAATTTCATAGCAAATCAGTCTCAAACTCTCGAAACAAATGTTTTGAAAGTTGCTGCATAGGTAACTTAACGTCAATCAGGTTTAAATTCATGCGGTGCTTTTGAGAACTACGGTAAATTTGAATTGGATAAATGGCATTAGTGGTATTGCGTAACGAGCGAGTTTTCAAGAAAAAATAAGCTGCGGCAATTATGCCAAAAAGTGCGAGTTTTCAAAATACGTCCATAAAGCACGGTCTTTGATGTTTTTGTATGCGTATGTACATTTATATTGTTTGGAAGAGCTGCTATATTTAACTGTATTAACAGGGGACGGAAAGATGAGGGGACCGAAAATAACACAAAGAACTCATGAAAGAATGATACTTTGGCTGGCGAGCTTTCGACAGTTCTCCACAGCCAAAATATCGCTCCTCGTTTTGAGTTCTTCTCTTGTTTCTATATTTCGTCCAAGCCATTGTGGCTCTATCACTTTCTACACAAGTGAGCTTGTGAGGTCAAAATTGGCACAAAAATAGTTGTTTCAATTTCCTAGACTGAGTTCGTACAACAAAATTCGAGTGGAAAGTTCTTCAAATTTGGAATGAAACTGAGGGACCAATAAGTGCAATATTACATACAACAAATGGGTCATTTCAATACGCCTAGCAGTTGAGTTGATGTCAATGGAGACCAAGTGAGCTGATAATTTATCCACATTCAAAAGTGGATTAATCACAACATTGACATTACTTCATAAAATTGCTAGTTTTCGGTAAGACAAATGGTGCGAACGGCTGCCTGCGAGGAATGAAGTCAACGCTAACGTGAATTAAATTAGGTGCGACCGTTTAAGATGAATTGGTTCAATAGTCAGCCTAGGCATTAATGGAAACTGTTCATAACCTTCAGTGGAAGCTGTCTTGTAGGCCTTAGTGATCCACAGGAGCACAGCTCCCAGGGATTGGGTCAGTACTCTTGTTTGTTTGATTGTGAGTTTGCTACCCCAGACAACGGGCCAGTAGCCTATCACGCTTAGGAAAATGGCCTAGTACATGAGGATTGGTAATACGCGCCCCAACTGGCCTTACTAATTGCTCATAATTGCCTTTGAAGAACTGGAGGTGTTGGCTGAAACGTCCAACTCTCACTTATTTTGGATCAAGTATTTGGGATTGCTTCTCAAGGAGGAGCATGTGGCCAGTTAAGTGTATTGATGGTTGTGTACTTTCTTCGTGTTACCAAAAGTAGAAAAGGTGTGTTGTTCTGAAACTCAGCAATGTTAGGTGTTATGATATTTTGTAGGTGTACTCTGATGCAAGTTGGCCAGATTTAGACATGATTCGGAGGACAGATAGTGAAGGAAGTCGGTAATAACTAACAAACCGGGCAATTCAGATTTGTTAACCTGCCCGCCTAAATTGAGGTGGTTACCACTCTCGTCAGATGATCTTGCACTGTAAGAATTGGGTACATGCAGAACATCACCCTCCCATTGACACATCATGCCGTCAGTGTCGTAGAGAAACAGATTGAGGTGGGGAAGAAGCGCCTTATTTGTGAGAGAAAGTGGATTTGCGGGTGGCAGTACAGCAGCAATTGTTTACACGTGAAGAGAGACAGCGTGACATTGTCTAAGGGCAAGTGTGGTGCTTACATACTCTCCTATCCTTCAACCTTTTTAGAACTTGTGAGATTCTGTAGCAATGAGGAACATTTTGCAAAGGAGGGTTTTACGAGGCTACCAGAACAATACAGTGCACTGTGTAACTACAGGGGATCTGACTACTGCAGATTATCAACCCAGCCACTGACTACTACGGTACATGTCACTGTATGTCAGTGTTGAACCAAGAATACCACATAAGGAGTAGGAGCGTAGCTTAGTATAGCTTAATGCCACAATGTTGGTTCGTAACACTTCGTCTATGTCATCACAGGCTATTGAAGACTCATTTTTGGTGTGGCACCAACACTAAATTCAACCAACGCAGTCGAACGTGCCAAGCAGAGGATTTAGTCGAGTGCTCAGTCTCAGAACGGTACTATCACTTGAATCAAGATTTTGCAATCCCAGGTAAACTATCCACTTTCCCTTCCGTAATCTTTGATATTTTCAAATGTTCCAATGTCCGTTTCTTGCCTTAGAAATAAGAATCCTGATGCGCACAAAACTCTAATCCTAGAACGGGATCAGGCTACCAGGAAGCCTGGTGTCTGCAAAGTTGCGTTTGGTTTTAACATCCCATATAGAGGCGGGATCAATGTGCATGCATGGGAGGTTCTGATTTAGCTTTGCACAATCAACACAAAAAGAGAGCTGTTGCACTTTTAGGTCTTACTTTCTCAACTGATTAGCGCTTACTGGCATCCAGCATCAAAATTCCGCCTTTGATTTAAGACTACTTTTTTCAGAAACTGAAGAACAGTTGAGGCCGGCTTTTGAGCCGAAAAGAGTTCAAGGGTGAAGACACAGAGGAGCGCTGGCACTGACGTCTGGACATTAGTGGCACTTGAGGTCTACCTATTGATTGATTTAAAACTTCGATCATGTTGAACTGATTTTGAGTGGAACGTCATGGTCATCAAGTTCACGATGTTTATGTTTGTAATGTCTGTAGCATCGGACGTGAACTTCATTGTATTGTTTCCGTTATACTCGAGTTATTTTACTCCACTCGTTAAAGCGCTATTTAGAGGAGATATTATCCTTTATTCCAAAAATGTGACTGCAAACCATCCCTAGACATATGACTCCACCCTCTCCCCCAATTAATAATATCAACTTCGTAATTCTTTACAATGAGTCTCAATAGCTTGTTTTAGTGAAGTATCAGTTTTAAGTGGTTCACTAATCACAAGCTGCCTCCATAAAGAGCATCTGATCTCATTCTGTTGTCCAAACATCCCTGCCTCGCTGCATTGGGGTGCAAAAGGCCATTAAGCCAGCAAACTTAGAAAATTCTACGTTACCAACGGCAATGAGAACAACGTATAAAGTTGAGACAAGAATGAAGGCCCATTCTTTACAATCCCAGTAGGTTTAGGAAAAATTGAAAGATTCTTCGGGCGTTTTGTCCCTCATCCACCACCTCCTCTGTTATCACATGTAGATAAGTCTGTAAAACGCAATCTACTTCTTCAGGTTTCTAATGGTACTTTGTACTAACTAAAAACATTATTCCGAAGAAACACATTTTTCGAAAGGTCAAGTTTAGTAAATTATCAAGAGACACGTCCCACTCCTTTACACTTGAGCCTTAAGTGGCACCTTATAATAAACGCCCTTAAGTCCGACTCTAACGCCTTCACCTACCGTAGGAAGTTCCAGTTGGATCCTCTCATTTACAATAACGTCTTCTTCCCATCTCCACATCTGTCAAATATCTTGGTGTTACTCTAGATCTTCATCTCACCTACGACGAACATGTATCACAACTCATAATTGTACTCAGATTAGAGCTCCTCGGCAGTTAGCTCCAA
The DNA here is from genome assembly GCA_020466155.1 of Pachypeltis micranthus. Classification (NCBI taxonomy): domain Eukaryota; kingdom Metazoa; phylum Arthropoda; class Insecta; order Hemiptera; family Miridae; genus Pachypeltis; species Pachypeltis micranthus. The sequence continues at coordinate 49,558,140 of CM035770.1, read as the reverse complement.
TTCGGAAATATCCTGATACCTCAATGACAAGTAGGATCCTAAACAAACCTTGACTCCGCTGTCCTCGTAACATTCTTGATTTTGCAACCAATTTCGACGAAATTTACAGCATAATTTTATTTTACACCATTATGAAGACACCAATGACTGTATTTTATAACTTCCCAATGAGATAAGGCCTGTTTTTAATTCTCAATAACCTACTAACCAATTTTGCCACTGCTCAGGGGTTCAAGTCTGGTCAAAATATGGGTTTGTATTGTAGCCTTTGATTTCAAAAATAGTGAGTTGACATTTTTTTATATATATGGCGGCAAATATTCAATCATAGATTTAAAATATTTTTTATTTCTTAAAGTCGTGTTTGATTATCGTTATATAAAATAGAATAAACATTAAATTATAGAGAAAAAATAGTGGCAAGCAGCTTCCACAGGTAGCTTCAACGTGACTCTTATTTACACCATTCTTCTCACTCTCATTTCATTTTCTTTATTTATTTATTTGCCATGAAAAACAAACCATGGCGATTGATTCACGAATAATTTATGACAATGGAAATGAGCGTGGCATAAAAAACGTGGTTGGAACCAATTGCTTTTTTTAATATAAACGCCAAATTCGTGCTAATCCAAATAAAAAGGAATGGACTACAAATTCTCAAGATAAAAATGGAGAGATAAATTACGACATAATTCGAGAAAAGTATAAATTAGCGTATTCCCAGTCGTGGCATTCATTCTTGTAAAGCGGGAAACCTTAGGAATCACTCAGCAAGACCCCCCCTCACATTAACAGGGCAGCCAATTTGGCGTAGGAAACACATAGCAAAACGGTTAAGAGATTAATATCTTCTACCTCTCTCTTCCTCTTTCTTAGCGCTAGGGAGTCGACTAAAATCGACTTGAAAATTGTCGTACGCCTGCTGTTTGAGAAAACAGTCAAAAGTTTTCCTCCTCGCCCTCCTAGAACATTTTCAACTGTATATCAAACTTCAATTTTGAACGTTTTTAATCAATATTAATTCGTGACCTCCGCCTTTCATAATTTGTTATAACAACTGCCTTGATGCTACGACAATCCTTTGGACCAGAGCTCGTTCGATGCTCACGAGACATGCCCTTATAGGTGTAAATGTTACACGAACACAATGTTAAGCATAGTTTTTCTATATTTATTTTTTGTAACGGTGTTTGGCGCCTATTCAAATAAAATTGCTCAACACGTGTATCGTATTAAAATATTAAACAGGTTAATGAGATTATTGAACGATGATTGCAATTCGTGAGGCAGTAAATGACGAGTTAGGCCAATAAAACCAAGTTTTTGGGTTTAGAAACTCGTGCCTTGGAGCGTTTTCAAATTAACTTATTTTTAAACCAATTGTATAAACGTAAGTTCGAACATGTATTTTTGTTATTGAATCGAAATCTGAAGTTATCCTTTTACTTTTAGCGAGCTGATTGTGTTAAGATTTTGCTGAAATTCATTTTAAATGTCTTCCGCATGGCGCATCTATGTGAATAAGAATTAAAGGGCCCAATTCGTCACCGCTTACTCAAGGTTTTTAATGAGCGTTGTCTTGAACAGAGAGCGTCCGATTCGTGATATTATAATAGTAAATCCATTTGCCATAAATAAATGACTTTGGAAGGCAAATCATGGGGCTCGAACGAAGTTGTGATTGTAAATGTGAATGTTAAGAATATAAAAAATGAAGCATTGGATCCTTTTATTATTCCCACCCTAACAACTTTGATTCTCACCACATTAATTAAGGATATTCAGTAAACTGCGAGTGAGTACAGTTATATTAACCCATTCAACCCAGCCCTAATTTAACCTGCCCCAGAAGTGAAAAATACAATTTTATCGCTTTAATACCATCAAATGTAATGAAGTTTGCTGAAATGATTTATTTATAATAAATTCTAGTTAAAATGTATACAGTAAATTCGACACCGAACGACAGTCTCCAAGCTTTGGACCTAATGTCATGCACCGGCAGGTCCATTTTGTCCAGAAATTAAAAAAAATACATTCGGCTAGTAAAGTTATGTGCAATAGTGTTAATACTTTTATTTAAAATTGCTTAAAATATTAAAAACCCAAATAATGTCAAGAAAACTCAGTAATTATTTACCTTAACTGTAGTAATAGTAGATAACATCCAGAGGCAACGTTCACCCAAAGGAGCCTGGAAGGATACTGAGGGACAAGGTCTAGGTCTTGTCAGGGTTGGGAGGCAGGCCCAAGCCAGGTAGCAAGCAAATATATGGGATGAGCCAGGTGCCCTGCTGAGAGGACGCTGATCGACAACCCCCCGGACTGAATATGTTAATTCGTACATAACTGTGCCCTGACAGAAGGAAAAAGTGTGGATAATTCGGAACTCAATTTTAAAGATAGAAAATTAAATATTCGTTTACTCAGTACATTGAAATACAAATGTGTCAACATCTATATACATAATACATAACAAAAATAACAGTATACTTTTCCTTTTTACTTCATATTCATACATATGTATCAGTGGGAGCCTAGCCAAGATCCCATTCAAGTCCTTCCCACTAGAGCACACCACGACCCATCCTCCTAGAGTGCGAGAATACAAGCTGTTGCATATTTGTGCGTGTATAATCATCAAGAAGGAAATGTGGAAAAGGTGGTTCTCCAACATGTATAAGTAAAAAGTAACATGATATTTGTTGGAATAATTGTAACTGTTAACGATTAAAAAATATACTGTTAACATTTTCTTAGCAGGTTTAGGAAAGAACAAAGCAACTGGATCAGCTGCTTAACAAATATCTCCGTTGGGGAGGGGGAGCCCGTGCAAGCAGTGTTTGCCCAAAAGTGATCAGACTGTAGTTCCCATTCTCCCCAAGACAGTGTTGCAGCTAGGAGAACTCATCACACAAACAATAACTATCATTAGAAGAGGAGTGGCACCTTCTTTTTTTTTTGACCCGACATCACATTGGACTATGTCCCTTGTCACTGCAGCCACAAGCCACACGTTGTGACGATGTCCCTTAAATGAAAGAGTCCCTTTAAGAAGCTGAGAACGTCTTTAGCTGCAGACTTCGCTATTTTTCAGAGTTCAATGTTTGAAACGCCCGGCTGCTAGGACAGGGCACCTGTAAAAGAATGTGTTCTACTGCCATTTCATCCGCCTCACTGCACAATGTGCATTCAACTACCTCTGATCTGCCCATCTTGTTGAGGCGATATCTAAGTGGGCAGTGCCCAGTGACAAAGCCCGTAAGAACTATTAGTTCTCATTTGGTACCAGGTACCTCCAGTAGCAAATGATTTCAAATACCATTTACTATATTTGAGTAGTAGGTTTTTCATCCTGTGAATCGGATTCACGCGTATGCGCACAATTACTAACCAATGTACACATTAAATACGTTTATTTGTAAAACTATTCGAATTAAACTGAACCACATAAAACGTGAAGATGGTTGTGTAATAAAAAATAAGCCTAATATAAACGAGCACAAGAGTATCTGGGCACTTTCACAAAAGTCAATCACTGAAGCTGGATTCACAAAACGATGAAGTTAGTAAGTATTTCATACATGAATTTTTTCGATTAAATCCCTCACGCCGACCCAGTGGGAATAACTACGGAAATAGAATCGCCAAATTCGCCCCAGGAGACTCGATAAATCTGAAAGATGGTCACCCATGAGGCGATGAGGGCTGCCCAGACTGCCGTTCCCAAACCCGACCAAACGACAACTGAAAAGGGAACAAAATATGTTGCTGAGAAATAATAACCGAACTTGTTACAGTGCATAGACACCGAATTTCACGTTTATCCAACACTTCAAGAATTCATTGGGTGATTATGGCTAATCCTTACCATACCGCACATACTATAGCAAATTCATCAAGTGCTGCCAGCAGCTACAGTACAACTAACGTGCCTGTTCAAGAGTATTTTCAAACAAAAAGGACTTACACTTTCTGATAGTCTTTTGCTCTGAGTATTCTGGCTGAAGAAAGGCATCCTTGAAAAACCACAAGGCGTTCACCAACCAAACGAACGGAAGGCAGAAGCATCCAGCTGTCAAATCAGAGTTATCCATTATAACAAAAACTAGTTCTGATACAATTGGTTGTAAAAGCCTTTCAGACAGTGTACACACTTAAAAGACAGAGTGATCTGACAGTTCCATACGATTTAAGCCCTCTGGCCAATTCACAGAAAGAAGAATGCCATTTAGGCAGAATAGCCATTCAGCCAGAATTTGGATAATGGAATTTCGTTGGACATTCCTGTTGTATAATCTAGAAATTATTGTATTGTATAAGTATTATTGTATAGCCATTAATAAACATTCATCGTGTAGGTGTGTGTATTGGACCATCAGCACGCAGCAAATTTAGGATTCAAATGGACTACATGAGCTAGGTATCGTGCAGGCAGGATATCAACTTTGAGCTGATCCACAAACGCATTAAGGCCATTTTCTCAAATGGTGTTTACCAGACTCAAAATCCATGGAAACGTAAACGTTTTCCAGCCAAAACCTATTCTCTCCAACTTTATAATTCGGAAGTAAGTAATAACACAAATCTCAATGATTTTGATGCGCTACTTTAATAGCAATTTAAGACAATCTTGAACCACGGAATCAAATTCTCAAATAACCTATCTGCAACACCTAACATAAGCCGTTAAAGAGGAAATTAAGCGAATTGGTGACAGAATGGATTTTGCTTAAGGAGCTACCACCAGTTCAAAGGAAGAAGTTTGTGGCGTGGGACTTGACACAACGAGGACTATGTGTTCTTTAAAATTAGAATTGAATCACTCGACCTACTGTTGAACTATAGAATCAATCTGTGGAGTTTTAAAACCCCCGCCCCTCCAACAGATTAAAAAATATATACACGTGAGTACTTTATTTCCCTTAACAATAATTGGGTCTAAATATTGTTAGATTGCACTACAAAAAAAAGGTTGGTCCGGAAGGGGTTATATTCAACAACAACAAACTTCAACAATAACTCAACAAATCAAAGCAAGTCCGAATTACGAATGGGAATTTTGTTGTCAAGGGAAACATTTCTTGTTGTGACGCTACCACCTTTGTTACTAGGTTCCTCACAATATGATTTGCTACTACAAATCATAATTACTGAAGTGAAAGGAGTGCAGAGAAGCTTCATCCTGAGCAGCACTTTGTGTCTTACTCGTAAACCGAACAGAGGTTCCAAGCAAATGCACTCGCAGCCCTTGAGTTGGGAATCAACCAAGGGATTATTAACACGTCGATTATTAATAAACTCATGATCGCATTGCACCTGGCCATGCTGTCACTGGAATTGTAGCTACGCCGATTGAGTCCAATTTCGTGTCGACGGTGTGCTTGTATTACCGAAACGCCCGAGAAAGTACGTCATTCCAATCGTTAACTTTATCAATACATTACTATGCGTTCCATATATATCATCATGCATAAATAGAAACTAATATTTAATTATGAATAGAATTAACACCCAGCAGTATCTGAAACTTTCACTTTAACGCCAGAAAATATTACGTACCTTTGAAGTACCAACGGCATAACTTCAATTTTTCTTCGTTACTAACTTTACTAAGATCCATGACGAATGTGTCAAAAACTCTAACAACAAAAGACACAATGAACACGCGACTGCACGGGTGTATGTAGATAAGTGGCGGAGGAGGAGGTGGTGAAGAAGAAGAAGTCAGAGGATGCGGGATGTAGTCATTCGATATCAGTTAATTCGGCCATGAATTAAAGACTAACATACTGTTACAGGCATTCATGTAATATATGTTCGACTTAGCACCCCGTCCTGGCGGATCTGTACATTTTCTTTTGCAGTGACCGCTCTTTGTGTGATTGGAAAATGCAGTAAGATACCGAAATAACAATATCCTGGGCAGTCCATTTAACAGGAATGACTGCCTAAAACCATATTTTTTGGACGTTTATTTCAGCCTGGTGAAGTGTCTTTTAGCAATCTATACTTACATTTTGTTCCCCCCAGCTGTTTTCGTAATTATCCATTCAGTAAAGATATAAGTTAAAATAGATAGGGAAATGAAATTTGCCTAACACTACATTAATATTTTTCTCATTTTCTCAAAAACAGATAAAAAGATCAAACTTATGGGGTGCTTTCCACCAACTAGTACCGACTTTTGTGCTTTATAAATGTTTGAATATAAATGCATTCAATGACAATTGTTGTTTGTATATAGTAGATTGTCAAATGTGTAGGAGCTGCGAAGGTTGTGTTTTATGGACCCAATACATGTATATGTTGCACTTGATGGTGATGTTTTTAGCTTTTCAAGAAAGAGCTATCACCGTATTAACAGACACGGTACATTGTCACACGGAGAAGGCTCAATGAGAACCAAAAAGTCATGGCTCCATCGCTGCTATTTATCACAGATAAGTCAGCAATTAGGACCAAGAAAGTGCATATATAGGTTTTTTTAAATTTCAATAGCAGTTAAAGGGTACAGAAGTAATATATATTGTTTGCGTATATATTGTATATCAAAGTGTTGAAATTGAACGAAAAGAATTGAAACATGAAAGCTCACGAGCTCCGCATTTCATGGAGCAGTTATACTTAAAGATTTAATGAATAATACAACTCGTAAGGGAAGTCGAAGAAGGAGATCTGATAACGTATCAGCTAATTAAGTTTTATCGGCTCGAAAATTTCAAATTTCTTTGGTTTATTTTGATCAAAATTGTTGGCTAACCCGCTTTGGTTTGGCAGGGATAATTTCAAAGAAGGTAGACTTTCGATTCGGACAGAGCGGTAGTTGCGATGGATCTTCTGGGATCTATTTTAAACTCTATGGAAAAACCACCGAACGTCAACGATAAGGAAAGGGAATTATTAAAAAGTAAGATTTTAAAATGTGACGAATTGAGTGCATTCTGCTTCTGTTACTCACAAATGCAGCAGAATTTTCGTGTGATACGACATTTGAGATCACCCGTTTGGTTGACTGAAAGAGTTCTGATTGCGCTTGCTCGAATTGAAATCTATATGTGGTAGTCATTTTAGTTTTATAAGAAGAAAGTTGGGCTGAGATGTGGCGTCTGGACTCCGGCAACACGTAATTTATGAAGTGAGGAATGAACGGTGTAATTCCTAATTTTTATGTCCCTATTATATGGACAACAATAACTTGGGCGGTATTCAGCGTTCTTAGTAATACGCGTTTGGGCATCAAGGTTACTAGGTAATTGAGATCGTTCGTAAACAGGTCTTCCAGTCTTTGTGCCCCCCCTCTCCATTGTCTTTAGGCTGATGAATAGCCTACCTACCATCTTATTTACTAGTTTTGTTTAATAAACTACCACTCTACACTAAACAGCGAAATTTGTTAATTCCAAGTTAATGTTGATTCCTCTTGATGTACTTTACCAAATTTGGCTTGGTTGAGCCTCCCATGTATTATTTAGATCTGGAGGCCTAGTTAGACACAGAATGACCAGTCTCTCTGACAACATTCCTTTCTTGCGCTATGAGGGCCTGCTTGCTCCCCCGGCGTTTTGCTGGGAAATTGTAAGTTTGTTGCTCTAGCTCAGGTAAGCTTTGACAGGTGTTAGGATTTTTAAAGCACGGGCACGAGGTGGCTTCCTATACAATTTAGAATTGACGCAGGAATAGTTCTTTTGGACTAATTCTTGGTTCCACGTGCTCATTCAGTGCTATGATATGATGGTGGGTGGAATCTGTGCTGAGTTATCAAAAAATCCTAGCATTTTTTGTAGAGACTGGGAAGATAGACCAACAACGACTTGGATACTACATAATTTACTATGTATAGAAATTAAAAGATGAGGCTGTCATTGTTTTCTTGGTTTTCTAATTTTGCTTTCTCTCCTACACTAATCATCAATTGGGCATAGCGCACCAGAACATTGGGTTCTTCCAACTTTAAAGAGAGATTCATTCATACTTCCTCCAATAACATTTCAAACTATGTGAGGGAGAGTTATATTTCTATTAAACATTAGAAAAACATTAAATTTTCGTAATTTTTTTGGTATAGTAGGAAAGGTGGATTTGCGATTTATACTGATGATATCTGTATGGAAATAAATGAAAAATAATTATTTTGCATCGCACTCACACATTAGTTTTCCTCTACTAGTAAATAAATTTTATCCTCCCACGACACCATTGAATTCATTGTGCAAGTCAGGAATGTTAGGGTAGAAACGTGTCACTTGAAATGTAGTTCCACACTTTTCTCATAAATGGTTAGTTCAGTAATTGAAACGTAAGTGTTTGATTACAATGAAACTCATCATTGATCACAACAGTTAATACATCTTCACTGGATAAGAACAAATAATATTCGTATTTTTCTGCTACTCTTACTAATGTATTGCTGATTTTCGAAGTTTTTTTTCTCATGTTCTGCTTGACTCCCATTGTAAGCACCCCAGTGATCGTAGTCTAGTGGTCAAAGATGAAGGTTCATATTACAAGGAAACCTGAGATATAGGATCAGAGCTTGGGATCGCTGCAATTTTTGCTCTAGTCCCAACATTTCCAACCCCCTTCTAGCAAATGGAGTCAGAAGCTCCGAACTCCAACACACTCCTCAATTCCACGGAAAAGAAGAGTGCCAGATAGTAGAAAAGAGAATGAGACGAATTCTCAGGTCTGAGTTTCGCTGACGATGTGTGAAGTTCCAGCAAAGAGTGAAGTGGTGACTGGCCTACGACATTGTGAAAGGAAAGTTGGCGCACTCTCGTCATCTTACTCGTTGATTCAGCATTTGAACTTCGATATAGTTCGTGTTCTTGGAATCTTTGATCGGATTTTCCGGGGATTTGCTCACTCTCAAAATCCATTCATTGAAGTCGTCCGCTCCAGGAATAGCGACTAACTGTGTTGGGGGGGGACTCCCACTGTAGGCACCCTAGTGCTCGTAGTCCATTGGTCTAAGATTCCGAGAAAACTAGGGGCTGCTGTAATTTGTTGTACTATCTTTTGATTTTCACTGCAATAGCACTTCTGATTGTTTAGAGCGGAAAGTGGAACTTCAGAAGCGACAAGATGCTGAAAAGGACATGCTTAAAAAGTTCAGGCTCAAGGTGATTAATCCGTTAATTGAGAATTCTTAAAGAAAATTCAATGAATCAACATTTTTATTTATTTGCCATCAAAACAAAAATTTCTCATTAATTTTTTTCTATTACAGACCATGAAGCACATTGCAGATTTCGTAAATGACCCAAAAAGGACAAGACTGAAGTACCCTCCGATGGACAAATTGTTTCGACAGATAGTGTGAGTAAATGTGAGGCCTTTTGCTGTTACATGCTCCCAACAGAGAACTCTAAACTACTGTGTGTTCTAATGTGGCTAATATTCTGTTTCCTTGGTCGCACATCATTTGTGTGTGTGTATGATAATTACAAACCTTTTTGCATGTTGGAAAACCTTCTGCCCCAAAAGAAAGAAGAGTGGCTGGTGAAGAACAAGTCTGCCTGTACAAATGGATTTGGAATTGGTGGTTTGTGATGAAGAGTATGGTGGTGAGTGAAGGTTTAACCCAAAAGTCTCCACTGGCAATGTGGAAAACCTTTATTTATTGTGGAATTTTCCTGTCAGCTGAATTGAACCAAGTGAATGTAGAAGAATATTGTTTCTGAAGGGAATTTGTCGAAAATTAAGCTTCCCGTGCTGCTGAAGAATTAGAGGCTGAGCGTAGGGCCCAGCTCTCGAACTACTATTGAGTTATCTGTGATACCTTCCACTTCCATCATTCTAGTGAGGCCAATAGTCTGTTGACTAAGTTTAGGCAGGGCAACTCAGATTTGGGGCAGGGGCCTCAAAGAGCCGAGATACATGTATTGGCAGCGTTTGGCAGTGGAAGACTATGTGTCATGGTTTTCCTTAGCTTTATCACATAGCCTGCAAAGCATTTGAGTCAATTTGATGCAGTGGAGGAGGAACTACAAGAGGCTAAATCCTGTCACTACCCTAAGGTTTTTACAATTAAGTAGCAGCTCCTAAAGCTTGTAAGAGGATTAAGTAAGAGAGACTTCTAGTATTTCGATTATTAACGAATACTTAATAGCATTTGACTTCGAGCATAAGGTTGAGTGAGATCATAATAGCTGTTAAGGCCCATAAAGAATAGGTGAGTGCATACAGCCTCACTTACTCTGTCATCGTCGCAAGTTTTCACCATTACTCGTTGTCTGCTGTTCCAGGAAAGTTCAGAAGCTGCGTCGAAGGGTGTGGAGACACTCGCACTTATTCCATTCCAATTTATTTCATTGGCAAACCAAAATAAGAAGTTACAGCAGGGCTGGCTGTGTGACTAATGTAAACCAAGGAGAACATCAAGGGAAGAGTGTTTGCTTAAGCTGGTTAGCTGAAGTGAAGGTGACCTTTCGGTGGTTCATCAAGCTAAACCACTTCCCATTAAGCCCCCTCCCCCTTCGCTGCTCTCCAACTGCAATCCAGACTTATTGACGATTGCCATATCAACAATAAAAACTCGGTTTAGAACAGTAACTATTAACTAACTAGTTCTATTTTCATTTTAGGCACGAGCTCTCTGAAGAGGCTGGGCTCACGGCTCAGAGTTTTGGCGAAGAAGGAGTTGACAGATACATAATGGTTTTCAAAAAAGAGTACCCACCGACTGAAGATGAATTAGCTGTGCTGCGAACCGGAGAAGAGTGGACTTTGGAAAAGGAACGAGAGATGGCTGCTTCGGTAATTCAAGCGATACTTGATACTACGTGTTATTATAGTTCTGGGCGATATTGGTACTCTTGTCGTGGTCATTGTGGTTACTTGCGCTCTCGTTTGCAATGACCTTGCTGTCGTCCAATTGTGCACTGAGAACCATCCCAGATGCATTTGTGGAGAGATGATCGCGCTCCCATGATCACCCAAAGGCGAATTTCTGTGTTATTTACATCCTTTCAGAAATTACTAGCGTCTTGTGTTAAGGGGCATGGCGTAGACTACCAACACGATTTATGTGGTAACTAAAAGTGCCGTGTGATCGGGTTTTATAATCCCGGGTGGGCTAAACTCGATTTTTCGTTACATTATTGTGCTGTTCTTGTCCATTACTGAAAGATGAAAATTTTACATTTCAGTTTTACATCAGTTTGTTACGGTCTACCCGTAAAATGTAATGAAACCCGTTAGAGCCGTTTGGTGTTTAGATCACTGTGACAAGTATAGCTATTTTTTAAATCAATTTGGTTTCAATCTTATTTCGGCATTTCAAGCTGCACTTCAAATATCAAATTGGAGTTGATTTAGTACAGCCACTCTCCCCTCATTGTGCATGCAGACATACTGTTGCGGCCAATAGGAACAGGTCTACTTCATTTGTTTGCAGTTCGACTAAAATGAACTCTCAGTCTCGAAGCTCAACCCGAGCAGTCGAGTCATTAGTGGCAACTATCAGTTCAGTTAGCGTTAGATTCTAGTCCGACCTCATGCTCGTTCCACCGCTTGTACCTCATTATTTTAATTTAGAAGTCACACGTTAGTTGTTAAATATATCATTGTATATTAGGATTCAGAGGTTGTGTTCGGATTTACAAATATAGCGTTGACAACTTGCTCCACATCCTAGATCCTCCGCATTGTATCATTCCAAGCACGGCTTGTTTGTCTTTGTACAGTCCATCGTCAATAGTATTATTAGTGTAGATTTTGTTTAAATCGCCAGGAGTGAGTAGAACCTTGTTTCTAAATCAAAGATCCCCAGCACGAATTTTTGTTGTCCTTGGAACTTTCAAAATACGCGAATAAGGCCGGTAAACTGTGAGGAGTTTAAATAATAAAAACAACACTCGTGATATCTTCACAATGGTTCAAGCTGTCGAAGTAAACAACACATTTGCTCAACATTTTTGCCTGTGCCCCAGATTTTATGTATTTTTAATGTTTAAAATCAAATTTGGAATGCTGAGGAATTGTGAGTATTGTTGTACCAGTTTTATACTCCCTGGCTCACTTCCATTATAAGGTAATTTCTAACGTCGCACCAACCGGTCAGTTGAGAATTTCATGATTCCTCCAACCATAATTAATTTGCTCTTCCAATTTCCCTGCCAAAGACAAAGAATGAAGCCCCCACGAACCCCCCTCATGAGCAAATTTTCATTCATTGCAGAACCAGCTCCTGAAAAAAATTTAAAAATTGGACTTTTTCTTTAATGTTATAATACATGTTATATATACAATTGTACATGTTATATATACATGCATAACTTGACCACCGATTTCCTTTGACAGAGAGAAAGGGAAAAAATGGCTGCCATTGAAGCAAACCAACAAACTGCCGCAAAGGACAAACATTTTGTTCCGGCAACCAATTATCGGGAGAAGTACCAACATTTGATTGGACTTGACGCTGCGAAGGATGCAGCACGAGTCACGCAAACCAACAAACAATACGGTTTTGGTGAGCTCAACTTGTAGTTTTCTGGTTGTGATTATTCTCACGTGCCCCTAGACTATCAAATTGTTTCACCATGAAATAACTTAATGGTCGTAATCTGGTTGGTATGAAATTATATTTTTCAGTGCCGAGTGAAAACAAGAAAGATCACCGCTCCATTGAAGAAACCTTAGCCGACATACAAAAGAAGAAACGGAAGCTCAATGCTGACACCAAAGAGTAAAAGGTCGTCTCGTGTTTGGCTCTCCCCTCTGTACAAATCCCCCCCCCCTCCCCCCATCAATATTTCTAGACTTTTTTTTTTTTTTGACGAATATTTTAAAAATTGATTTATTTCTTTCATTTTTTTCGACGTTTATTTAAACCAGTTGCTTTATCTACGAGCATGTTGGTTTAATTTCAATAAATGTTTATTTTATAACTTAACGGCGAGCACTTGTAACAATCTGAAGTCCTTATCAATGTTCTGGTTGTATTCCACCATATGGACCGTATATTCGTATGACGGGCATTGCGCATTTGCTTGTGGTTTCCTGGTGCTGGAGGGATTAGAACAAGTAATGTCAGCACATGGCCCTAGAGACTGGTGGAAGCCAATACTGGATGTGAGCATAGTGCGACCAGTCAGTTACATTCAGGGAAATGATTGAATTCTCAAAGTACACAAATAATTGCTTGTGTAATATCTCAATATAATAAGATAACCGATGTGGAATGTGTGTATAGGAGTAACAAAAAGAGGATGAAAATGTCAACTGACTACCTCTTTAACAATCTGTAACAAAATAAATAATATGTGAGGTGATCTCTGCTACCTACTTCTGATGGCCCTTACCATGTACTGTCCCATACAGACAAAGTTTTTCGCCTACAGACGCCTCGTGGAGAACAGAATGTCATATCAGCTTTCAAGCTGGCACAGCCTGTAGATCTGGACCCAGCTCCTCATTCTTCTTCGACCCCTCAGACCAGCTACTGAACTGACAACTCATCATTCTACCGCTCAGAGTGGTCGACAGGTCTGGTTTCCAGTACAGTAATGTGGCTGCCATCCTACCATCTTGCTGTCATTATTTGTTTGTTCCTTATGAATTTATTTTTTTACGATGTCTTGGAGATAATTAGACATCAATAAAAAGAATTCAGTTTGTTTATGCAAATTACAGAGTTGGTTATTGGATGGTCATGGATCTAAATCAGACATACACAATGTTACTCCCTCCCCCGAATAGTCAATGATACTGTTCTGGAAACCAGACATGTCGCCCACTCCGAGCGGTAGCATAATGAGTGGTCGGTTCAGTAGCTGGTAGCTGGCCTGAGGAATCGAGCCACAAATAACAATACAAAATCGCAGTTCCGATTAGTCATGCGTTTGATGTTTTCACGATTGGCCTTATCGTTGGACTGTACCGACTGACTCCCATTAAAAGGCACTGGGTGATGGTCGTCTTGTGGTAAGACGAAGGTCTCATAATCCGACGAAAGTTGGGCTATTGGGTCAGAGGTCGCAATCGGTGTAATTTTTGCCTGAGTAAGCGGCTCTCCGAACATCTCCAAACCCTCTTCATAGCACCACCTAGACCTGTCGGGTCGTTCTTGTTCCTTTTCTGTTCCGACTCACCAGTCTGCATGGTACTTCCATCCTGAATTCACAACTGTTCTGCAGTTCAAGAATTTTGTCCTGCTTCTTTCCTTGAAATTTGCGAATGATGTACTGATACGTAAAGCTAATTTCGTTCACCGCTATTCCCCACTATTATCTGCATTAGCCTATTGAAAAGCAATATATTATTTCAGTTCCTTATATTGGATAGAAGTGAATAGAGATCAGAGGCAGCAATCCATTGTGCCACGACCAGAAGAATTCTTCGTTTCTATTACATTCAGACAATTCTTTTTCACCTTTTTATCCTTATATTTATGATGATTTCAATTAGGATTCGAGGATGATTCGTTTAGTTAAATTTTCTCCGTTTTTATTTATTTACTGGTCTTGGAGCCCTGAGAGCCTTTTCTTTTAATTATTACGTAATTACACCTACTTCCTAAAAGCACCCCAAGTTTAAGTTCACGTGAATTCATCCCCGAACATGTTCTTTTAGTTACTTTAATATAAATTTTGCGTCCACAGCATAAATCGTGCTTTATGATGTAAAATAAGAGAAAGAAAGTTAGACCAAGTGTAAGCCCTTTAAGTATCCAAAGTAATGCAAATTCGGGGGAGTGTCCAAAGACCAGTTAGTTTGGCAACAGGGATATCAAATTGAGTTGCGCTTCTATGAAGGTAGCTAACAACCCCCTTTATTTAACACATTCACTGCCGAAAATACGCCCAGCGCGTTAATCCTGCGTTTGAGCGTCCACCTCGCCATGCTCATTACATGCTAAGTGCTCTGAGTAAGTCAAATGAGCTCTTTAACTTATCAGACTGGTCGATAGGCTCAATCTCTTTTTTGAGCAAGGTAGAAGGTTCAAATATCATCGAGCCGAAGTCGGAGATTATTTAGGGTCTTCAAAAACAAAAAAAACGGCTTACAAAGCTTTCACTAGCGATTCATTTCCAATGTGCTTTGCAGCAGTTGTTTTAAAACGTCTTCGCTGTTAGTTGTAAGTTTTGAATCTCTTCTCAATATTGTTCTACGTTCCTTTATATTTATCTCAGCAGGCTCATTTTTTGTAATTTTCTACACAATTTGTCACTTCCTTACGATCAACAAGCGCTTCTATTCTTGTGATATGTCCGATGATCCCAGCTCGTCATCAAAAATACAAGAAGAATCAACCAGTCGGCCAATAGATTAAAATTTAATTCACAATATTCATCACACACTAGTTCCATGTGGTCCAGCTTAGTCTCTGAGAGGGACCAGCATGTTTCGTTCGCCCAAACAAAAAACTAAGCAGCGAACGTGTTAAACATTGCTGATGCACAATTACAACGCTACTTTCATGCCACAACATCTTAACGTACCGTACTATTGGGGTGCTGTTTAAATAATTAGCAACCTATCTGCCTCGTGCTCTTTTGAATTCCAGAATGACCCTGTACATTGACTTACATTGTCTTTCAAGATCGCTTAAATTAGGTAGTAAAGGATGCCAGTCAATCAACGGTAATGTATTGCTGGGGCACCTGGTGCTTGAATAGGATGTGTCCTAATCTTGTTCACTACATCAACAACTGCCATGATAAATGTGAAGTTTGTTGTGCCAGGGATTATTAGTTTTGCTATGAAGAGAGTATTCATAATAATAATAATAAGCACGGTTTATTTTGAATCGTTGATGACTATAACGTTCCTCAATTAAATCGTGTGTTTATTTGCTTACCATTAAGTTGTAATTGAAGCTGACTTAAAATAAAATAGAAGGACGTCACCGCCACAAAGATAACACCTAAAACATCTGGTGCGTTGCAACACACAACTTTCCTTAGCTCTAAGTCAATTCACTTTGTACATGGCTAATTCAATTTAATCAATTCATTTATCACTCAGTTAATTTGAACTTGCTCAAACAACACGTCACAGCAGCAGGAAGCTGTAGCGCCTACAGTTATGGAATTTATTGTGCTTCTCGTACTCATTTCAGGACCATTATTGAGCAATTGGTACACAGAAAATTAATGAAGCTGTAAACACGGATTTTTTGAAGGAGGATAGTAATCACTTTTGCAGAGTTATTGGGTAATAACTGTTAGAACTGGTAGTAAGCGAAACGGCGGTAGTTGAAATTCAGGAATTTCTGGAGTGAGCCCCATGTATCTCATGAACGGTTTTAAACCCTCACCGTTTAGGTATTGGATTGGACTACAATACCAATTTTCTTTAACATTCTACCAACATTGTAGCGGAGTTTGTAAGGAAAAAACTGCGCTAAAAACGCTTTTGGTCGAAAATTTTGATAATTTATTGTGCTGCTCTCGTCATTTTCCCACAAATGGGAATTTTATGGTGTGATTGCCATATTAAGAGCTATCAATATAAAAAATTTAATCAAAATCGTTAGAGCCGTCCCGTGATAATCTGCGGGCGAGATATGAAGTTTGAGCTGATTTGGTACAGTGGTTTTCTCTAAAAATCGTTCACAGACACACACACACAGACCATTTTCCCAAATAGTGTTTTTCGGACTCAGGAGGGTCTGAAACGTAAAGATCTGTAGAAAACTCAAAATTTTTTTTTCAGCCGATTACATAACTTTCCTTTCTACTTCGTAGAGCCAAGGAAAGTAAAAAATGATAACCCCCTTAATATACGCTGGAGAAAGTAGGACATGAGCGAAACAACGTTTAAAATCTCTTACATGTGAAAGCTTTGCGGAGTCGGTTGATTAGAAGCAAAGGCTCCGGCTGATAACATGTTTTAAAAAATAAGTGCATTTTCGCTAGTTGTCAATTTACGTAAGTCCAAGAAAATGAGGACTAGAACAATTTTGGACGCTCTTCACAAATCTGCTGTCATCACATGTATTGGTAGGCAATAGTTTATGGTATTCCTAATAAATAGATAACTATTTCGTACGTTAGCGTAATAACACTTAGCTTCTTCACTACAGCACGTAGGAAGCGTTTGTTCTTCCAAGAATTCTTGGGAAATTATAGTTGAGAAGCCAGAATCTGTTCGACGAGACAATTCTTCAGCAGGCAAATACAAACTCAAACCGGACGAAATACGTGTAACAGTAATCGGTTGAGTCGCGTTAGCACAAATGAGCATCTCAAACCCTTTGCGGGTGAACTAAAGAACATGGACCGACCGCTTGATAACGCTACGACTGCATGTATCGATAGTTCGCTTGAACGCTACGACTGCAAGTATCGATATGCGTCACCGGCGCAGTTGGTGGGGAAGAGCCTATGAGCGATGTCTGGCATATCGATAACCTGACCTCGGTCGTGATATATCGATATATTGCCTTACCAGTGGGAGCGGTCCATATTCTTTGCTTTTACCCCATTTGCTGTCCACAGTTGGGATTTGCGTGCAGTAATCTCAAATTTGTGTAAAGTTTTACTTTCGAAACTGTACCAGATTTAGTGGTGATACGGCTACACGGTCATCACTTGTTATCTTTGGAGCAGATGGAGAACGACTACAACTCATTTTATCCAAAATGTAGCTTCCTTGTTTTTCAACTTTATATCTATTACGATTGCATTATGATTGTAAAACAGCACTACGCAACTGCCTACCTGAAGCTGCGTGGGTTGCGAGGGAGTCCTACCCCAGTCACTCACAGGAGCTTGTTCTTGACGAAATCGTTGGAGTGGTGACTCCTTCAAGTACAGATTGGCGAGGTTTATTCGAATAGCTTGTAAATAGTCGTTTTTTTTCTTAAGTCCTCACACTAGAAACGCTTCTTGGGAAACTGAAAGATGATCGAGGGTATGGGGACCCATTATGAGAGGCACTCAACGCCTTAAAAATGCAGAAAACCGTTTAATGCTTGATAACTGATCACCTGAAGGTGATGAGAATTGGCTGGTCCCAGATGTTAAATAATTTTTTTAGGAGTCGGGGAATGGGCACAACTTCAGTCACTGTTCATGTAGCCAGTATAAATGAATTGAAAGTTGCTGAAATTTTCTTCTACTGGCAGTTCAACACATTCAGTCTCTGCTCCATGACACCTTGGCTCTGACATGATTAAGATGGTACCAGGTTTTTTGGCTGTCTCATGTTTTCTACTTGCCACTCAGCAGCGCCTCCTCTACAAAGTGGCAAGTGGCCAAGAACTAAAGAAGAAAGACGCATGCGTTAGAAAATTGGTTACGTGAAGGTGATTGGTCCAATCTGTTAGAAACAAAGACCTTTGAGAATTGTTCGTTTTCTGGACCTCAGTCGGAGTTCCAGAAGCTGATATTTAAGACTAGGTCATCTAGCCATCTACTCGTGGCAACGTTTATGTGTGTACCTTCTAATGGGTGCTGCTAAACCCCACCCCCAGTTGAGGTATTCAATAGATCTATTCAAATCAGTATGGCGTTCCATCTTATGTTCTGACTTAAGATGCACCGATTTTTAGCTAAAGTTGATCATCCCTAGTAGTGACAGGCAATACTGTGAATTTCCAGCTATAGGCGACTTGGCTGCAATGGGTTGTTAGTATTGTGATACCGCTAAAATAATCTGCGAGTTACAACTATTCACTAGCCACCATCTAGCGCCAAAGGGTCATTCCAAATTTGAATTACTAGACTGTTGTATATGGATCAAACTGTTTGTCCCCGACCACGCCAATCTAGTGCTTTAACTCCTTCTCCCCTCAGTCACCTCCACATTGCTCGTACTTTTCAACTACCCACCCTTTTCTATTTTTTTTATTATTTAGCTTTGAACATGCTCCGGCTTTAATGTAATCTCTAAAATGTTATGGAGGTTGTGGAAATTTAAGGCCAAGCGCCGTTTTCACCAACGATGCATTTTTACTGTGTAAAGTCCTGTTTAGACTCAGTTAACACTCCCTAACCGCTCCACTCTGCCAAAACAGGTTACATCTGCATTGGTTAAGCTCCAACCCTGATGCAACATTAACTACGAAATATTTGGCGGTTAGCTCATGTTTCCTTATCATATCCTATCTGTTCTCCATTATCATGCTCCATCGATTATTCTCTTATATTACTTTGAACAACAATAATAATAAAAAACTATATCATAGTGATTAACACCCCAAATATTTTTTTAATCAAACTCGGCTCTTACGGTTTTGATTAAATTTCTTGTATAGACAGCTTCCCATGACATGGCACTATAAATTACCAAACATTTCGACGAAAATCAATTTTAACACATTTTTTCCTTATAAACTCCGCTCATATGTTACTAAAATCTTCAGAAAATCTGTTTCACTTACTACCACACCTCACAGTTTTATCCAATAATTCATAAGCTGTAATTATTATTCGTTTTAAAACAATTGTGTTTAGTCTCATTAATGCTCTATGTAGTGATTGCTCAGTAATGGTCGTGGCATGTGTAGGAGTGTGCTGACTGACTCCTTATTAAAGGCAAGCGGTTGATCGTAGTCTAGTGGTTAAGACAGTCGATTCATAATTCTCGACGTAAGTCGAGGGTTGTGGATCGAATCTCCGGCGTAATTGCCGTAATTTTTGCCTTAGTCAGCAGCTCTTCAAAGCATCTCCAAACTTCCTCGTAACAGGAGGGCCAAAATAAATTCTGGAACTATTAGAGCTATCACTACCTACAACCATGAAGTTATGTTTCACCACGTCCAAATGAATTGAATTAGTAGCGAATGCCAGGTGAACAGTAAATTCACGTAGAGCTAAGGAAAGTTGTGTGATGCATCGCACCTGATTTTTTTTTTTTTGTTCGTTTCAGGAATAACTGTAGGCAGCGCTGCGCTGCTTGGCTACAGAATCACGAATTACGTTGTAGGGCGAAGAGCTGGATCATTACCTGTAACAAATGAGAATCCCGTGGAGAGAGTTGACCCAGAGCGTCTGCAGGACGGCCCTACTACATAAACTGAAGGAGAGCGGACAGTTGGACAAGCTGTTGTGTATATAAATTGTTAGCAGCCCTTAATTGTTACTGTTCTTGTACATGCTATTAAATTGAATGAAGTAATTTAAACGATTCAGAAGAAGCGGGAAGGGTTTTCATTCCAACTCGGATGTTAAACGAGTCAGTCAACCCCTCTCAGTCACTATAATGGAAAGCATGCGTCAGGCGAGTGATATTTTAATCCATTGGCCTACTAGTTGATTCTTCCTGTATCTTTCATGACACGAGATCGCAACAAACGAAAGTAAAAGAACTGGTGCAAAACACATCAGAAGTTGATAGCAAATGAGTGAACTTGATTCTCAATTAAATCTCAGATTTTGGGTCGGTAGTTGAACAAAAATCAATGCTAGTACATAAGGGAGATAATTGTACTTACACACAGCCCCTCGCACGCCTGGTGTGTGACGAAGGCGGTAACTCAAATACAAAGGATTGACACGTGGGGGCACGTTTTGAGCAACCAACTTATTAAGATTACAAGAACCGGAAATATCGATAAATGGCAAGTTCTCAGTTACAGCACTTACTAGAATGGCCTGGTTGTTTCATGAGGCTGTTGTGGGCCCAATTATCTTGTATGGTGGCACAGAGCTAACCCCAGAGAGAACTGTAACAGCCTAGCCAAAGTACAATGGTGCTTACTAATAGTAGGGGTGATGAAAACCACACCCATCAGTACTATGGAGAGGTTGTTTATCTTTCTTCCCTTCAACATATTTGAAAAGGTAGATGCTATGAAAGTAGCTTACAGACTAGGCTTGGAATACCTAAAGTGCCACAGGCTAGTAATGGGGACCTGGCTATATTCAGGAATTTGGAAACCTTTACGAAGCTCAGCATGATCACTAACACGATAGTGCTAAGGTACGAGTTCGACAGGAAATACAAAATGCAACCAAAAGGAGGCCTATGGAACAGATAAAGTTGTCGATATGGTCCTCCTAATGGTATTAACATCTACACGGCTGTATCTAGACCCCTGAAGGGAATGGCTTATAAACAAGCGTGTTTCAAGGCGCTTAAGAACACAATGTTAAAACTGGTAAGGGAGTGTAGGATGCGACTCAACTCTTTGGCAAACCAATAAAAGCTCACATTTATTGGATTCCTGGGCATAAAGAGATCACTGGAAATGAGAGGGCAGACAATCTGGCCAGACTATCTCAGTTTACTGTACCTACATGGCCACTTTCCCCTTGTGGGTCATATCTACGACTAGCCAAGAGGAATGTGAGAGAACATGACAGGGGAATGCATCAGACTGTATGAAACTCTGCAGGAGGCACTCCAAATGCTCAATCTCAGGACCGACCAACGCAGGATACAAGACGTCGCCTTCGGATGATGGAGATGAAGGACCTAAGACATCTAGCGGGGATCACAGAACACTAAAATGAACAAATACGCGTATGTTATAGGCTTAGTCAACACCCCTCGATGTTATTTCGGATCTTCCGTAACTTAGCTGTTCACAGCCTGTTTAATATTGGGGTGAAAATTTCTGAGGCCCTCGAATTCTGCGCTCTTCTCATTACTCTGGTTCTGGGTTATCTTCCCAGGAGCATGCCCATGCTACCAGGCGCGACCACGGGTTGTGGATAGTGGAACGGCCACGGCATTGTCCCCAGGGGCATGTCTGCGGCCAGCTGTGAATAAAGTCAGCACGCTGGCTGAATAAGCAGCCGCGAACAATGGGCAAAACCCAATCCACAGTGGAACAGCATATGCCAAGGATGCATGGCCAAAGGGAGTTTGGTCTCTAGTATGCGAACTCTGGGCACCGGGCGACCCCCAGTTTCAAGTAGCCTTCCTGAGGCATGAAGGGCTCTGTCTCAGGCGACCGTTTAATTCCCTAGCTTCTCATGGGACCACATATGGAAATCAAAAAAGAAAAAGAAAAAAACAAAAACCAAGAGGAAGAAATCGCCTCAGAGATCGAAGAGGAGCTTCTGTGCCAGACCTCGAAGATCAGATGGCTGTAGACGACAGTCCTGCAGCGTCTAGAGAGGCCACTGCCTCACTGCAAACAGGGGCTGTGTCCCCAATAACCTAGAGGGTCTCTTTGAGGACCCAGGATCCCTCGCCCCTTGGAGCTTGCAACTCCGGGAAGAGGGAACTCACTCGCTGGCGGCCGGAGGGCACTATGGCTGACGCCAGTGTGGCCTCTGGGGCGTGCAGATCTGTTTCTTTATTTCATGACTGTACCTAAACCCTCGACGAGGGTTATATCAGTCATAGAAGTTGCGGTTTCGCTAATATGCAAGAGGCGGCCCTGCAGCATCCACGAACTCAGACCTGTGGAGAGTGCGGCAGGTATGTGGTCGTTAGCCAGTCTCACCGTGAGAGCTGTTGCCCGTGTGTTACAGCGGAGGTGACCACCTGAGGAATCCCGTACCATCTGGGAGTAGTTCTTAATCTGGTTCCTACCTGATCCTACTGTTTACTTGGGTGGCAAGTTTCAAAAAGGACTGATCAACTATAACCACGTTTCTTAGCCATTACCTTCTTTGCGAACTTTGCAAAATGGTTATAGGCTTCCTTTGTAACAGTCAAAGCTGCTAAGTTCGTTTGCCCTCTCAACAACCGTCGCTCACTGTTGTAGAAACTACAGTGGAGCAGCACATGGTTTCTTGTTTCCTCCGCACTGGAGGCACAAGACGTGCATAATGGAAGTCTTTCAGAGAAAAGAAGTGGGCCCGCGCATTGAAGTCACCATGTCCCGTGAGGAACTATGGCTCGTCCAGTGGTCTGGCTCAACCCATTTTCTAGAAAGACGTTCACGGATGTTGGGGAAGAACTCATACGTATCCGCGTCCCTTTGACGAGATTCCCATCTCGCTTGCCATTTCTCTAGAGCCCATTCATCGATGGCGGCAAGTTTCTGTTCTGTGGTGAGATCCGCATACGGAGTTCAGCCCAAAGCGAGCTCCCGTTTCACTCTCCACTTGTCAATCATGCACTCAACAGCCAAATCAACTGGTAACTGACCAGTGATCACCTGGAGTGCTTCCGTTGATACGACTTGTTAGCCTTGGTGATCCACAGGAGCGCGGCTCTCTGGGGTTGGGCCAATACTCTCTTTTGATTGACTGTTAGTTTGCTACCCCAGACAACAGGGCAGTAGCCAATCACACCTAAATAGATGGCCTTATACATGAGGATGGTGTCGTGGTAACACACACCCCAAGTGGCCTTAGTAATGTACGCAGTGAGGCAAACCTTGCAATGGTAGTGCCTTTAAGGGACTGGAGGTGTTGGATTTGGAAACCCCACCTCTCACCTATATTCACTCTAAATATGACGTGCTTTTCAGAAGGAGCCTGTGGGCCAAAGCGTATTGTGGGTGGATTATTCACTTTCCCCTTCAAGAGGATTAGCTGGGTTTTCCTCAGCCACCTGCATCTTGGCGTGCTCGCACCATTGGTTGACAGTGCCGGAGCACGTGGTGGGTTTTTCTTCAATTTGGCGGACTGACTCTGCAAAGATCAGCACAGTCAAGTCATCCACATAGGCGTACGGCTCGCAGTCAGTCTCCATGAGTTTCCTGAGAAGACCTTCGAAGAAGGCATTCCAGAGTGCTGGTCCTAGGACCGAGCCTGTAGGCACCCCTTCTCAATCTTTCTCCCGGACCGGAGACATGCCTACTTTCGATCGTAGCAGTTCTGTCTGTCAGGTAACTTCTGACGAGCGAGTACAGGTTCGAAGGGGATTCCCCTACCTTTGAGTTCATTAAGGAGCGCTGGCCACCAAAGGTTGTCAAACGCTCCTCTGATGTCAATCAGAACTGCTACGACGTACTTAGCCGGTGCCAGCAGGAAACACGCTGAATCTCGACAATGACATCCTGCGTGGACCTTCCTTTGGTACACCAGTATTGCCTGCCTGTGAGGTTGCGGCCAAAGACTCCTTCGAGGACTGCAACATCAAGATTTCTAGTGTTTTGCCTAATATGGAAAGAAGGCTGAGTGGTCTCCATGATCGCGGGTCCGACTGATTGCGGTCGCCTCCCTTTTGAAGAGTGACAAGCGGCGCGCAGACTTCCACTGAGTGGGAACTGTCCGACCTGCAGACAGTCATTAAATAAATTAAGGAGACCGCTGGAGATTGTCCGCTCAGCCTTCCTTAGCATATTGCTTTCTTTTATCTGGCCCAGGAGATTTGTTGGGCTTTAAGGTCGCAAGAGCCCTGCCGAGGTCGCCTGTTGTCCACAATGGGATGTCGGGCTCGTTCGGAGGTCCATGATCAGCTCCTTTGCCCTCTGGGCTTCAGTGTCTCGAGCTGGTTGGTCATCTGGGAACGCCTTCTCAGGAGGTTTCCAGTGAACGTTCGATGCAGGCCCAGCCTGACTCATTTTGCATCGCAGCTAAGACCTGCTCTACATTTGCTTTTCCTATGGAGGACTTGTAGTGTCTGCCCCAGGGTTCTCAGAGCTCTCCGCTTCCACAAGAAATTTCGCCAGCCTTGCCGTTTGGCTCGTTTGATAGCGCGGTGGAAAGCCTTCTTCTCTTGGATGAAGGCAGTTAGAGTGTTGCTCTGGCATCAGGGTCACGAGTGTTTTGGTACATCCTTCTGGCTCTATTTGCACTTTGCTTGAGGGGATTAAGTTACTCAGTCCACCATGGGACTTTGATCGCCCTGTGCTTCTGTTGGCCAAGTACAGAGAGCCCAGCAGAGTGCAGTGCTGTGGTAAATGTGTCCACTTTGCTGTCCACCTCTTCAGGTGTGGATGCTTGCACTATTAGGTCGGTGTCTGCGACACGCAGTTCACCTTCCAGTACCCTAAAAATTGCGGCCAGTCAGCATTTTTTGTCTTGGAATCGCTTTTCACGCGATGTCTTTGCAGAGGATGTTATCATCCGTAATGGCAAAGTCAATAACCGTATGATCTGCGTTGCACCTGGTCGACTCGTAACCCTTCAATTTGAGTAGCAGGGTGTGGGACACGGCTGTGACGTCTATACACGACCTTCCTCCGGGCCATCATAGGTCGCCTCAGTCATGGGGTCGTTGGCAGCAACAAGTTGTACCCTGGTGAGCAGCTCTATATACGCCTCGCCACGCCCCATCCAGGGTTGGGGATCCCCACAATGGTGATCTGGCGTTTGCATCAGCACAGACTGCGCCAGGGTCGTCCTGATGAGCCTGCTAGAGCCCGCTCGAGTGGTTCAGGCTGTTGGCAACTGGTGCGCCAAATTGCCTGTAAAATGATATTACAACCAGCTCAAAGCCACCGGCTCGGATGAGCACAGCTGACCAAGTGCTGGCTGTTCAGGTAGTGAGTGCGAGCATGTCAATGACCAGGTCGATGCAGGCTACTGCTGCCTTGGCTCCGTTCTTTGCTCCAGCCACCACTGCGTGCCTGCGATCCGAGACCAAGAGTTTTGGATCCTATATGCGGTTCCTGTATGGCGAGGACACTGCAGCGTTTCTTGAGTGCATTTTGCAGCAACTCAGCCATAACTGGGCAACTCTTATTTGTGTTGTGCTGAAGGATTCGAACTGTTTTGACCTATTCATAATCCACTCGTGACTCCTGGAGGGCAATCGCTCTCGCTGACAGATGGTACAGCGTGCGTCTCGTGTAGAGTGTGCGACCTGTTGGATTTTGCGTTCGACGCAATTGGCACACTTGAGGAGCATCACGCTTGCATTCCTTACTCAGATGTGGCAGAGCGCACCAGGCGCACACAACAGGTCTTGTACAGGCCACTGCCAGGTAGCCATAAGCGCTGGCATTTGTAGCACTGAGTGGGGCTTGGTACTTTCGTATGGCGCACCGCTGCCAGGCTATTTGGAGGTGCCTTGCCCTCTAGTTTTTTGTACAGGCTGGGTGATACCTCAATCACCCAATCCTTCTGTCTGCCACGCTTTTTGGTGAAGAGAGGCCTGACATCCTGCGGCTGCAAGCTGCGCAGGTTGTGCTCAACAACTTGTTGGGCCAAGTCCTCTTTTTGAAGGTCAGTCCGCCGTCGCACAGCAGCAGGCGTGGGAAACGACCCAGAGGCTGGCGGCTTGGAGCTTCAACTCCTTTTTGTGGAAATGTGGCTCGTGAGCGCCTTGGCCATTTCTGGCGTTTCCGTCACAATGCGGCGCCACCTCTACTGCGGTGCGGATGTCTAGCACTTTCGGACACTCAGAGCTTGGAGGTCCGTAGCAGGGACACCCGCATAAGCGCTTCCATTGCGTCAGGGTTGGAGGGACCAGCCTCTCCTTCCTCACATGTCCGCTAACCACTACGTTTTGTCGTGGGTTTTTAGGGAGTTTGGCAAGCAGTGGAGCTTTTTATTTTGGTTTTATTTTTATTTTTTGCCTTGTTTTTGGGCGGAGGCATAGGCGAGGCGCTGCCCTCGGCCTGCACTTCCTGCCAGTTGGGGCCTGTTTCTGCTTCCCTCTGCGCTTCCTGGCCTGGCAGGCTGCCGTCGCCTCAGCTCCCATGAGGAGGAAGGCGCAGTAGCGGCTACTGCCGCATATGAGGGCCTGAGGTACTACCTGGCTCGTTGTTGCTCCTCGAGTTTGGGGGCTGGTGGCACTGGCTGCTGGGCAGTGCCCTACGCAGCTCTTCCCTCACGACAGCCGCCACAGTTTCCGCAGGGCGATGTCGTTGGGGGCATTAGCTTTATAGCCAGCTTCGAAATTTCGAAGAGGCAACTAGTTCGAGTCCCGCGCAGGTCCTGTCGCGTTGGCCCTCATCCGTGCCAGCTGGCCGTGGATGATTTGGACGTATGCGCAAATTTGCTCCATGTCCGACAGTTTTAGGGTCCACGCTGTGTCGTGTGCTTGTAGTAGCCAGGTTGCCCGGGCTACTAGGGGAGAAGGGGAGATGAAGCGGTTTTGCCGGTTCTTCCGCCCTTGTTTGTTTGGACGACGAGTAGGTTGCTCATCGTCGAAGAGGGAGGGGTCGAGCTTGGCGAGCCAGGAAGAGGCGCAGGTGGCGTTTTTATTACCTGCTGAAGTTTTAGTTGACTTTGTCATGTTTTTTACTTATTTGGGGGGGGGGGGTGATTAAAGAAGCGGACTGGTGTAGTGTATCCTTGTGAGTTCATTTGTTGTGTGTGTTCGTGGTATGAGCGAGAGGTGCTCGAGGCAGTGTCCTGGAAGCTCCCCCTCAGGCATATTGATTCTAGCCCCTTTCTTCGCTGGTCCGTTGAGGGTCAAAGGAGGCCCCACATGCCGCCGCAGCTGCCAGTCCAGCCACCCACCGGGACTAAGACGCATGAGGGATTTTTGGCTGCTGCTCAGAGTCAGCCCTCGGCCACTAGTGATGTGGTGAGCGGGACACACGCTATCAGCCGCCCAGGAACGCTCAAACCTGGTTTTCCCCTCCTCATTCGAAGGCCGCACCTATAGGGATCGCTCAAGGTGTTAGTGAGCTACTTCAGGACTGTCTTTCGCTCATTATGAGTGTTTCAAGTGAGTGTGTTCTGCCATAGCCGTTGCAGTGTATTTAGTATCTGGAATATGTTGTGTATGTCAGTGTCGTGAGCTTTAAGCCCTTTAAGGCCGGTTTTAACGACCACGCAGAGGATCTGACAGGAGAATTCTGTACCCCCTTCCTGCCGGGGTGTGTTCTGCGATCCCAGCTAAAGGTAGGGGGTTCCCAGTGTGTCATGTATGTGAATGAAGTGTAAGTTGTGTCCTTTTGGTCCGGCTTATGAACCGCAGGGAGTACGGCAGTGGAATTCTGGACCTACTGCAGGGTGAGCACAGTGTGGCGACAGAGTACACTGTGGACGCCCAGCCACAGTTAAGCCTCGTTGGATGTAATCCTGCGGGGACCTCATAGAGGTGAGGTTGTCTTTCAAGCTGGGCCCACCCGGCTGTCCCTTTTAGTCGGCTCATACGACACGCAGGGAATACGTCAGCGGAATTCTGGACCCCCGACTGCAGGGTGACCTCTGGGGCGTGCGTGGTGGAATACCGTGCAGGGTCAGGCGGGGAGGGTGGAAGTAAAGAGTAAAGAGGTCGAAGGAGATACCTCCAGGGCGGGACCTGATGGCACAAGGTTGGGAGGTGCTAGGAAGAAGCCTTAAGGGCCTCAGCCATGACGGTCAAGGAGAGTCGAGTGGAGTCTAGTATGAAAAGACCCAGACCCTCGACCGGGTCGACTCCGCAGAGCCAGAAGGGCGGGGACCAGGCAGCGCCTCAAGCAGGTCCCTCGAAGCAAAAAGAACAGAGAACCACCCGCCAGCAGAGTAGGCAAAGCTACAGGAACGTGGCGGAGGGGATAAGGGTGGGTGTTGTACACTGCAATTATCCCGGGTTACTGTTGACAAATGAGCAGCTTGACAGCCTGGATCAAGGAATAATGGACAGTGTCCTGTCAGCTGCAGCGAGGGGAGTATGGCCAGCCTTTCAGACTGCAGTGCACAGATCAGGCTAGCTATTAATCCACTGCCAGGACAGAGATACTGTCAACTGGCTACAGGCCACTGTGGCAAGCGCTGTTTTGCTGGGTGACACCCCCCCTGCGAGTAGTCGAAGGGGATGACATCCCAGGACACCAGGTGGTGGTGGGATACTTCCCAAACGCAAGGGAGGTACCCAGTGACCTCATTCTCCGGATATTGCTGAACCAGAATAGGGGTTTGAATACCCAGTTTTGGCTCATCATCCGGAGAGAGGAAGAGGAAAGGGACTGGACGGTCCTAGTTATGTCAGTAGACAAGGCATCAGCCGCCGCCGTAAGGACCTTGCCAAGGCAGCGGGCCAATTACAGGTGGGGGACGGTGAGCCTAAGGCTCTCAAGATTAAGAGAGAACAGGAGGGAGGTGGGGGGAAGGATGAGCGTCGACCGGGAGGAAGGGCCAAGTACCTCAGGCAACGTGCCCCCGGCCGAGAGCTCAAACTTCGCCCCTGCCACAGCAGCGCCCACAGAAGGGGCAGGCACGGAGAGGCAAGGGGCTACTGGCCCCACAGGGAGTGCAGGCCCTTCTGGAAAGGCGCAGACAGGCACGGAGGAGAAGAAGAGGCCGAGCCTGATTGTTAATCCCCCCGCGATGCAGGACGTCGCAGACGATGCCGCAACCGGGGCCATCAGCTGAAGGCAGCGATGAGCGGGGCTCCACCACCACTCCATCCTATGCCGCTGCGCGACCTCCCTGGCGTCCCTCCGAGGGTGTAAGCTCAGAGGCGGGGCCATCTGGGCTAGGAAGCGCTGGCAGGGGCGCGAGGCAGCGCTCTCCAGCCGGACGAAGACAGCAGTGGGGAGGTCGCTCCTCTTACAACAGGCCGTCAAGGCCTGGTAAGAGGAGCAGCTGGAGGGGTCGATGACACCACCCACGCTCCGCCTCCTTCAGGTCAACCTGCACCGGTCACAGGCAGCCAGGGCCGTGCTAAACAGGACGCTTGACAAGAGGAGGTGCGATGTGGCCCTAGTCCAGGAACCCTGGGCCTGGGACAGGAAAATCTGTGGCCTGCCAACGCAGTCAGGTAAGGTAGTGTACGACAAAGACAGTGATCGATGCCGTGCGGCAATTGTGATTAAACGTAATGTAAAGTACACTGTCATGCCTAACTTTATCTCTAGAGGTATTGCAGCTATCATGGTAGGGGAGAATTCGCCAGAGGGAGCAGTCAGGACAGTGATTGCATCTACCTATTTCCCACGCGAAGCGAACGCCCCACCGGAAGAGGTTCAAAGACTGGCAAGTTATTGCAAAAACCACCAACTTCAACTCATAATTGTCTGTGACGCAAACACTCATAACGTTGTCTGGGGGAGCATGGACACCAACATTAGAGGGGAGTGCCTCCTGGGCTATCTTGCGGGGCATGAACTAGAGATCCTCAACAGGGGCACTTTTGTCACAAGGACAAGGGAAGAGGTGCTTGACCTCACCATCTCCAGCCGTTTCATAGCCAGTAGAGTTGAAGACGGGCAAGTACTGGACAAACCATCACTGTCCGATCACAGGATTATTCTGTCCAGTCTGGGATTCGGTTCCCAAGTACGGGAAACCTTCCGTATTCCCAAAAACACGGACTGGCCACTTTACCAAACCCAGCTCTTCTCAGAACTGGGAGGTATGGACAGGGAAATCCACTCTGTGGAAGACCTGGACACCATGGCCAGCCTTATGCAAGGGGCGATCATTCGCTCCTATGAGGACAATTGCCCATCCCGTACTCACATGATCAACGGTGAGGCCCGATGGTGGAATGAGGAGTTGGGGAAGCTAAAGTCCTCAACGAGGAGGCTCTTCAGTAGGTCTAAAAGAACAGGGGATTGGGAGGCCTACCAGCAAACCCTTACAAGCTACAGTAAGGCCAGTAGAAGAGCAAAGATGAAGTCCTGGAGGGATTTCTGCAGCGGTATAGCAAGTGTCTCTGGAGCCTCAAGGCTGCAGAAAGCGCTCTCCATGGACAAACCTCAGGAAGAAGGCCTAATCAGGAAGACGGACGGAACGTTCACGAAGGATGCGAGGGAAACCCTGGAGGTGTTGGTTGATACCCACTTTCCAGGGTGTACCATCATTGAGGAAGGGGCCGCCGCCCAACCCCAGGAGCGAAACAGGGAACGTCCGGGGGGGGGGGGGGGGGGGGCAAATGGGCGGTAAATTCCTTTAAGCCCTATAAGTCCCCTGGGGGGGGGGGGGGGTTCCCAGCCTTGCTCCAGCAGGGCTTGGGGCCATACTTCCCCTATTGGTTAAGAATTCAAGGCTAGCTTTCTTCTAGCCCACGTGCCCTATTCATGGAGAGGGACCAGGCTTGTGTTTCTGCCTAAGGCAAGCAGTGACTCCTCGACTGCGAAATCACAGAAACCCATAAGCCTTTCCTCCTTTCTCCTGAAGGCAATGGAAAAGATCATGGATCTGGTCTTCAAGGAAATTCTTGAAACCAAGCCCCTCTTGAGGGCGCAGCATGCCTACCTGAGGGGCAGGTTGTCTGAGACCGCTCTCATGGAGCTGGTTACATTGGTTGACGAGGCCCTTCAGCGACAAGCCTTTGTGCGGCTTCACGGACGTGGGGGGTGCCTTCGATAACACCTCTTTCGGCTCCATATAAGCAAGAGCAGCACAGAGGGAAATAGAACCCCAGGCCGTGAAATGGACTATGTCCATGCTTAGGAGTAGGGAAATTACATTAATTAAATGGTTCCCACGCGAGGCTGCCCCCAAGGGGGATACTTTCTCCCCTCCTGTGGCTACTGGTGGCTGACGAGCTGCTGGAAACACTGCAGATTGAAGGCTACGAAGTGGTCGCATACGCAGATGACCTTGCAGTTCTGGTGAGAGGCAAATTGGCCTCCATGGTGTCGGAAAGGATGCAGGGAGCGATAGATACTATCCAAAGATGGTGTGCCAAGGAAGGACTTGTTATAAATCCGACCAAGACCACCACGGTTTCCTTTACTAGACGGAGGAACCCTGATATAGTACCACCCACAATGCAAGGAGCAAGGCTCCAGATAATGAAGGAGGTGAAATACCTCGGGGTGATACTGGACAAGCAGCTCACATGGAACTCGCATGTGAGATATGCGCTGCACAAGGCAACTACAGCCCTCTGGGTGTGTAGGAGGCTGTGCAGCAAATCCTGGGGCATAACTCCAAAAATGATGAAGTGGCTCTTTAAGGGGGTAATAAAACCCCGTGTCACGTATGCCTCCACGGTGTGGTGGAAGGTGACATGCCGGCTGGCAGTACAAGGAATACTCCAACAACTGCAGCCGCAGGCGTGTCTTGCTATCACAGGGGCGATGGGTACATGCCCTACTGCTGCAATAGAAGTCCTTCTGAACATCTCACCTCTTCATATAAACATTCAGAGGACCGCTAACCTGGGAGCGGCAAGGCTTTTGCACAGGTAACATTTCCACTAGGGTTAGGGCGAGCCTCCACGGAATAACTAGACAGTTTAAGATAGAAGAGGCAGCAGTCCTTGCTACTGACGTTATGCCAGAGCAGAAGAATTTTCGGCTGCCATTCAGCGTCAGCGTCCACTCATGGGAACGGTGGGAGAAGGCAACATTCCGGACCGAGGTGGGCGCGCTGCAGTGGTACACCGATGGTTCAGTTATGGAAGGCCGAGCAGGACTGGGTATTGTAGGGCCCAATTACAGTCTTGCGAAGCCGCTGGGGGAGTATGCCACGATATTCCAAGTGGAAATCCAAGCCATAAAGATCTCAAGGGCAACAAAGAGCTCAAGGGCAAGCGGATCTACATATTCTCAGACAGCCAGACCGCCTTAAAGGTCATTGCAGCCTATAGTTTTAGGTCTAAGCTGGCATGGGAATGCCTTCATGCGCTCAAGCAGCTCGGCGCCCGTAACAGGCTCTCCCTCATCTGGGTGCCGGCTCAGTGGGCATGAGGGCAATGAAAAGGCTGACCGCCTCGCGAAAAGGGGCACAGAATCCCTACCCATCGGGCCTGAACCACACGTGGGTCTGACGAAAAGTCCACCAGCCACGGCTGAGACAGGCGAAAAGGCTTGTCACGCCTTCCTGTCAAAGGGCGAAGGCGATGCTGACACTCTCTAGACAAGATCTGAGAGTACTGATAAGCTTCCTCGCCGAGCACTGCCCACTTAGATATCACCTCAACAAGATGGGCATCTCAGAGGCGGTGGAATGAAGACTTTACGGCAAGGAGGACGAGACAGAAGAGCATATCCTATGTGAGTGCCCTGCCTTGGCAGCAAAACGCTTTGAGTACTTCGGCCAGGGGACCACTGAACTCCAGACCATGGTGGACTCTGTGGTGAAGGATGTACTCGGCTTCCTAAGGGGGGGCGGGTATGTACGACACCTTCTACTAAAAAAGGGCCAGCGTCACAATAGGCCCACATGCGGCCGCAGTCATCACCCCACCAACTTTCCTCCGCCTACTGAGCTGCTCATGCGATCAGTGCGTTTCTACATCTACTGCAGTACAACCGCGTTCGATCCAACTCATTAAGACGCGATCCATCAAACACCTTTTATACGTATTGCTTCACTTTTGCCTCATCTCATCTTTTCCCTCTATCATCTCTGTTACTTCTGAACACCGGTAAGATTGTTCCAATTTTCTTCCACACATCACGTCGCCACATTCACCGAATTTTCATCCACCTCATCAAGGGCCCTAACGAAAATCAAATTCATTTATTCATTTCTTTGCTCGAGCTTCTTTGTATTTTCATTTTCTCAGCAGAATTTCTTATTTTAATATAAACCCCTTTAATTTCGAATTATTTTCCTCATTCTTCTTTTTCACCAAGCTTTCCCTTCTTTCACCATTTGTTTCAATATGGATTTCTCGGTATTTTACCGTGGTCCTCCAAGCCAGCCCTATGTGTTCAGGTCACAAAATTCCCATCGTAGGACCTTAACACAGCTATCATTGGGTCGTTCATCAGTCAAAAGTACCATCATCTTAGCACTATTATGTATTTTTTTAATGCAATTTTGACACAAATAAACACTCGAAGAAAAATAATATAAATTATCATCACGGTAAACAGTAAGAGTTCAAATGGCCAGTTTATTAATCGGCCAACCAACAGTGACCTCCCTCATGAGGTGCCCCGCCACAGATGAACCATAAAAAGCGTCGAAGTCGCGATTATTACGATACATGACCTAAAGTCATGCGTAAAGTCATAATGATCCTAATTTCAGTTTCAACCGAATTCGTGTTAAAACACGTCATTCAACAGACTCGAATCAAATGTATCGCGTACCAACCAACTACAAGCCTATCCGTCATAAGTTTCAACGCGCTTAAACAGTTCCTCAACACTCTTTAAAACTATATGAGGAAGGAGTCATTGGACCATTTCGTGCCGGCTGTTTTAAGGGCTTTGGTCCTGATTTTTCCAGGAGCAGACTGAACGACTTCAGGTGGCATAGAGTTGAAGGCTGAATGAGGAGGCGTGTTTTCAGCGTCAAGTCCCATTTTGAGACGCTCGTCTCGAACATTTTTCCAAATTTTGGCGTCTTGGGGTAACATGAGCAGTTTGGTGTTTTGCTGGTTTGTGGAAATTATGGGGGAGTTCGTTGACACATCTCCCAACGGTGTTCGGACAGCAGGCTGTAACAAAAACGGTTCAATATCGTTAAAAAACGTCTATTTTGACGATGAGAAAAGTTTTTGTATTTGATTAATGACAAGAACTTCAATAGGACAGGACATAGTCAAGAATTTATACCAAGGGAGCCGAATAGGAATTTTGAAGCTCTAACCCTAATTTAGTATATTAGAGTTCGCCATTCCCTTTTCTCACCACATCTCAACTCAAATATTGCCTAATGGAACGTCCCTGTGTATGTTATTGGTCAGCAACAAGCAACACCCTGACAATCCAGTTGTTTGGACCAGGATAGACGTGAATAAAACTCGGAGACGGGTATTTACTGAGCACAAACTTGTAATTTGTGAGCTGGTATATCACAAGATTTGAAGACTTGGATGTACAAAGAAGAGGTGACTTACACGGGAATGAGTTGAGTATGGAATTGCGAACAAACAGGGCTCTGAAGACGTGAAAACTGGTTGTACTGGGAAGGAAGGAGAAAGCCGAACTAGAAGTCGATGAGAGGTGAAAGAGGTATACGTTGGGAGAATTGGAGATGACCGTATCGCGAAAGGTGTTAGGAAACAAGTGTTGGGAGAACTGGAGACAACTCACTTTGGCGACACTTCGCGGCAGAATGATCTTTTGGGAGAAGGTATCTGTTGTGGAGAGGAATCTTTGAAGGGAGGAGAGGGGAAGGATGGGAAAACCACTGTTGGAAATATTCGCCGATTTGGGATTTCCATAGGTGCAAGGACCTTTGGAGGAACAATGACCTTGCCACAGGTGCCAGTTGGGCAAGGAGCAGAAATTCCGAGGTCAAAACCTGGAGGGGTTCGGCGCTAGCACAAACACTAGTCACCACGTCTTAGTGCCTCAAGTAAATGGGGAGATTCAGTCTAATGTACAGAACTGAATTGGCACTGAGGAGCTTGACCCTAATTCAGTGTCAGGGGACTCTAGTCAGGCCGTATTCCTTACTGTTGCAGACTAGCAGGAACAACCTACTACCTCCTAGACTGGCTGACACAGACACATGTTTCTAGTCTCCTGGTTTCCTTTACTACATCAAGCTTAATATCTGAAGACGAAGAGGCATTACTGGGTAGACACTGACGCTTGACATTGTCAACAGTGATCCAGGTCGTCCAAACAGTCTCTTTAGTGCAGGACACACTTCAATTCAGAAATATTGCAGGAGGTAAAGATTAGTGTATTCAAAAAGTCCCACGACTGTCTCGTAAACAACTACAAGTGATTCTATCTCAAAGAATGGGGGAACATGACATTAAATACTAGCCTTGTATCTGTTTTTACTATCATGACACAGGATTGGAAAAAAGGAAGAATCTCTGTGTGCACTTTTTGCCACAAATTCACTCGCTCACAGGAAGACCACTGAATTAGTTACTGCCAAGATTTGATGCCACGATAATCAGGGCCTAAAGAGGAGACTTTGTTCGCACAATATCACCCAAAGACACAACTCCAATGCAGAAAGGACAAGTCTGGAAAAGACAGGAAATATCGAAAAATAATCGATTTTTCGATAATCTGAGCACTATTCGCCGACAAGGCACATTCTATACTTGGTCAAGGTCCCACTGTAACGGGAGCATTTTACAAATTAGATTTGCGTCAGCTTTTGAAACGAATGCAGTGCAAGCGACTTGATTTGTTGAACAGTGACTTCTGACTTTTTCAGGCTAAAAGGCAGGTTGTTTGCACTCCCTGAACTCATCTGACTTATTTTCAGTATACTATATTTTATATTCATAACTAACATGGAAGATGAAGTGGCAACAGTATGCGTCAGCAGAGGCAATGGAAGAGGCAGTTTCGAGAAAAGCAAACTGAACTAGAAGAGACGTTTCAAAACTCGTTAAGTGACTTTTACATTCGCTCCAAATTCTGTATTGAACTGTACAACTATTTTCTATTTTTATGGTTCGCGTGCTATCAGTTCTGGGGCTCTTCAAAACATTTTGTGTGCATAGATTATGGTTAGATGCGCAAATAACTTAAATGCTGACTCAACCAAGTGACGATGTGTAACTACCTTGTTAGAAAGTAGATTCTTCTGTGGAGTCGCCAACAGATTCTTTTTGTTATGGTCACCTTCGTCGAGGGGCGGTTGACAAATTAAAGCTGGAGAATCGACGAGAAGCGAATCAGCTGTTGATTCCCATTGAAGTGAGCAATCAGACTCGTGATTGTCAAACGATTGTGAATCGTTGTGAACAATCATGCTGTCCGAAAGCTGACTGAAGGATGACTTGGGCTCATCAATCAACATACTATCGCACTGACTGTCACTCAGCAGAGCGCTACTAGTGTCAACAATCTCACAATCGGAATAAGTTGTCGCCACTAATTGCTGCGCCGAAATTTCATCTTCGCAGCCAACAGAACGTTCCAGACCACCAACGCCGGACCAATTGACCATCAAACTTGTGTTTGGTTCATCAGTAACAACCTGTTAAACAACGAAACAATAATATTGTTATATCCTAGGTAGAAAATATCGCCACATTTAAGCACACTAAAATCAACTCAAAATTATCACTACCTTAACAATATGAAACTGTTGTGGTGAGTATAATACAACTGCGTATATAACTTGTGAACCTAAAAAATGTTATAATTCTAATCGCCCTAAATAAACCCACCTAGTACTACTCATCTATAGTTTGGTCTAAACAAACGGGTCTTTTGACTTAACCTCTAAGCCAATTGGATCATGGGTGCATGTGTGCTGACTAGGCACCACAAACTTCTCAATTTACTAGAAACTCTACATGCATGGAGATGTTTGTCTCGTCTGTTGTCCACATTCGCATTCTCTACCACCTTCTTCCCTGTTTCCAGTGGATAATAAAACGGAGAAAGAACAATTGTCAATGTCCACTAAATTTGAGTTACAATGTTAGATTGATTTTGACAGTCAACTCATCATCAGTAACACAAATGCATCTGAATAGGGCACACAGCAAAAGGCATCTTATATACCAATGAAAGGTGAAAGGTAGATCTGGTTTTCCCCAGGCCTGACACAGTGGCGGGGGGAGATTGTTACAAGGTAAACCAAGTTATTACAGAAATTACGCCATCAGGGGATGCCTCAAAACACCTCATTAAACGTTTATCTGAACCGTTACTTTTGATCATTTAGAATTTTTCAAGTACATCCAGCCCCCCCCCCTTCCCATCCCGTGTGGCAAAAGTGGAGAAATTAAATGTATTGCCTGTCTGTTAGATCAAAATTGAAGGAATGGCGGGATTCCGCCAGGTGACTTGCACAAGCTGAACCACCCTTGCCATCCCTGTAATCCTTCTGATGCTCCCGAATTATTCCCCAAGGGACGTTCAGATAAATGTTTAAATGAGTTGATTCCTCCAAGTGT
Source organism: Pachypeltis micranthus (assembly GCA_020466155.1). Taxonomy (NCBI): domain Eukaryota; kingdom Metazoa; phylum Arthropoda; class Insecta; order Hemiptera; family Miridae; genus Pachypeltis; species Pachypeltis micranthus. The sequence continues at coordinate 49,520,730 of CM035770.1, read as the reverse complement.
TCCTCCACTGATGACTTCATTTCTGTAATAACTTGGTTTACCTTATTGTAACAACCCCTCCCCCCACAACCACCACCAACCAATCCCGCCCTCCTGTCATTGGGAAGAAGTTGCATTCTTGTACCTGATGATGACTTAACTGTCGAAATCGATCTTACATTGTAACTCAAATTTAGTAGGAACAGACAATCCCACCCCCCTAACTGCAGTGTCACCAACAACGTACAGCCCCCTCACACTCAAAATATGTGGAAAGCTGACTGTGAAGCGTATCACTGAACCCAAGGTTGATTAGAGAGATTGAGTGTCTGCCCATAAGATTATGGTTGATAAGGTACTATCCCCCGAATCTGACTAATCTATTAAACATGTTACACAAGAGGAATGAACTAGAGTAAGTAGTTTGGTTAAACCCAATAGAAATATCAGTTACGTGTAAATTACCTCAATACATGAAATCTCTTCCACCTCTTCTGAAGTGATGACAACTTCTTCGGCAAATGACAAACTGGAGGGATTTTGAGAAACATCAGTGCTTGATGGTTTTGCTTCTTCGCATAAAGAAATTGCCCCTTCACTTTGCAGGTTGCTTCCACTACTACAGATAACAGCTTTGTTCGCTTCTGACAAGGAGGAGGCAGTTGAAATGAACTCAGATGTCACCACTTCGCAAGTTCCAGTGTCACTGAACTTTAAATCTGAGATATCATTCATTATCTGTAACAGAAATGTAGGCCTCACTCAGGACTAATCTGTACAGCTAAAAAGAAGTTTTAAGCTCTTTTACTTAATTATTTAGGCGAACAACTTGAAAGTCTTGAATGGCTCAAACATTGTACTTTAATCACAACTGCGCTTGGCTTAAATGGCTGATCACTTCCCGTGAGGTCGAGGTTTAATACAAAACAAGATATTCACCAACTAGCCTTTACTGGATGAATATGTACTTGCACGGAACAGTCAACCCCCGATAGAAGTATTTGCATCAACATTTGAAGTTCCGATCATTATTAAATTATTGCAGAATCACTGGAACACTTGACAATGAATGTAAAAATATCTGGTGCGTTGCAACACACAACTTCCCTTAGCTCTTCGTCAATTCACTTGTGCACATAGGTTTTACTACTTACTCAATTAATTTATCATTCAGTTCATTTGAACTTAGTCAAACAACACTTCACAGCAGCAGAAGCATTGAACAATCGGTACATAGAGGATCAATGAGGAGGCTGTAAAAACAATTTTTTTGAAGAGATAGTAATCACTTTTGCAAAGTTTTTGGGTAAAAACTTCTAAAACTGGTAGTACAGTACTTATGTTTATTGTGCTCCTCTCGTCATTTTCCCACCAAATGGAAATTTGATGGTACGGTCACCTTATCAAGAGCTGTCTGTATAAAAAATTAAATCAAAATCGTTAGAGCTGTTTTTGAGAAAAAAATATTTGGTTTTTTGATCACTATGATAACTATTGTTAACTTTTGGTGGATTTTGCTCATACCCTTCTTTTGACGTCCGATGGTAACCCACGGGCTGAATATCAAGTTTGAGCTGATTTGGTACAGTCGCTTTCTCTAAAAATCGTTCACAGACACACAGACCATTTTCCCAAATAGTGTTTTTCGAACTCAGTAGGGTCTGAAACGTAAAGATCTGAAGAAAACTCAAAATTGTTTTTCCAACCGATTACATACCTTTCCTTTCAACTTCGTAGAGCCAAGGAAAGTAAAAAGTATGTTGATATAATTGAATAACACACTCTCTCGTTTCGTATGAATACAGAAAGCATTGTGAAGTAGCACAGCATTGCTGAGCAATTTGTGAACCTAGTCGTCCTAAACAAGGAATAAGGTTACCAGCCAATGGTTGTTTGTTGCTGTAAATCCATACCGCAGTGTCTGCTGCTACATTGGTTTTCCTGATTTGATTCGCATGCCTTTTCAAGAGATATAACTGACATGAATGAACTAAACTTCTCTCCAAATGATAACTGTCAAAAAAATACTGTTGGACGGTGGGGGGAGGGGGGGGTGAACGCTATGTTATCCAGTAGAGCCTAACCATTCAGGTGGAGAGCAACGCATTTTTTCAGTTGTCATTAAAATGCAATATTCAAACTATTTGACGCTTCTACATTTTTACCAGAATAACAAAAAGAACAAAACAAAGATAAAGAAAGGGTCTGGAAGACTAAAACTGGCCTATGGGTCACTACACTACCAGGTCAGGCTACAATTGTTAGTTCCGAGATTAGTGAAAGCAATTTGTGAACTAGAAAAATTCTACTCTCATTTGAATAAATTTTTCAAAGAAATTGGTTCAAATACTTATCAGTCTGCTAGTAAAATATCTAGAACAATCGTTGAGATCAAAAACACATTACTTTTTTAACCAACATAACTCTATTTTCATAGAACTCGTTGAATAAATAGTTCTAAATTATGAGTTGCTATACATTTTGATTCTTGAAGTAATGTTATGTTGACAGGGGTACAATAAACTATTACCTCCAATATAACCCTCATTGTATCCAGATTCTCACAGAGTAGCCCTAGGAGTGAAAACACGGAGAGTTCTTCGCACCTTAAGTGTTGTTCATGCCTCACTCTGTCCAACTTTGCTAAGCGCCAAGGTGTGAGAATGTGGAAGGGGTTTGACAGGGTTTGGCGAGCCAAAGGATCACAAGCGGGCAAAGCGCCGGATACAAGGAAGAAAGTCCCGTTACTGTGCGTTTCCAATTGACCAGGACACCATGCTCGCCAGAATTAGCAGAAGTGTGGGCGCATGTAGTTTCACCTCAATCAACTACTCTGGGAGAGTCTGCCACGCCCCAATTCTGAGAACAGCTCCCCGAGGATACTCTAAAAGGGTCTAGCGTAACAGATATGCCCTACAAGTCACGCCTAAATGACCAATATTCTAGCGAAATCACGCAAGTAGTTCATTAACCTAATTAAATGGTGATGCCTAAAAGAAGTTGGAAAATATTTAGCAGCCAACTACACAGTGATTAATGACAAGATATGACAAGAGTGTGACTTACCTCATCGATAAGAGGACTTTCATCTTCTACTTCCTCTTCGAGTTGTGCAGGTTTGTGTGGCACTGGAGTCGAGGTCATGAGAATATGAGAATGCAACAACGCCTTCGGTAGCACTTCAGTTTTTGGTAGCACATCGTCAAGATTAGTTTCGAGATACCGAGGACGAACAACCGTTTTGACCGCTCTGGGCGTTTCCCCTGACTCTTTTTCATTGACAGCGACCTATTAACCAAGTGGTTCAAAGAAGTAATTATTATTATTGCTCTTTAAATAAGACAGTAACATGAATTCATGAGTTGTTGGTTGGGTTTACTCATTGAAAATGCTGATCAGCCTCGTCAGAAAAGCGGCTAATTACAGAATGAAGAAATTCCAAATTGAGATATTTCCCGATTTATAGCAGAATAAACTCAAGATGCACAATGAAGCTATAGCTATGCCAGAACATTTCTAGTCAGTTTATCAAGGAGGACTTGGATGGCAGTTTAGCTGTTCGCCTTTATAATATATATATCAAAGTAAGATCAATTGTCAAATCACGTAAAGATAAACCTAAAATTGTGGTATTTTATTCGTAGAATATTTAATATTGTTTGGGCAGTTACGTATCTAGTTTCTCGATAAGCATTTGATATTTTGGATCAGTACTCATCTTTCTACAGCTACATCCTTATCTGCCAGAAGAATCACCCTCAAGCTGAAGGCTCCTGTGATTTGAATTATCCTTCTGTCTACTTCCTTCAACACTTCTTAAACAATTTCTTGTTTTTCCAACTGCTGAATAGCTTCGGCGGTTCCCTTTCTTTCACATCACGGTAGAGTCAACTGTAGCTTGCTCTCGTCTAATACCCCACTTTATCCACCACGAGAAATTTTGATGTTCAACAGTCGATATTTACTCCCAAGGAGTTTCAAAAGATATTTACAAACCTCATTGTCATTCGATTGCCTCACCACCACATCTCCATCTTCTCCACTTTCGTTAAATCAAATTTACACAGAACAATTGAGGTTTCACGTTTTCATATTACGATGATTGCAACAATTTTTTTGTAAGAGACTTTTAGCACAAAATGATATGGAGTTACCTTCCATGATTCAATTTAATTGTACTGGGCATTGCAAGGTATTTAGGAGCAGGTCAGTGGCTCATCAACTGCAAGCCAAGGGGTTTCTAATAACCGTTATGGATATTATTCTTACGTATATTGGAGTTCTGTCTATGTTGATGGTTGCAGATCGAGGGTCGTCCAGTCTAACAGATAGAACACGAGCAGGCGTAGTGAAGGCTGTTTCCAGCTTCTGACGGGGCCGATCTGGATCTGCTGCTGAGTCAACGTCATTCATTGCCAGTTGATTCAATTTCGAATATAGTTGACCCATCTGCAGAAAATTGGAATGCTACTGTACATAGGAGCACGAAAAAAAATTGAGCAGCATATACATACATTTATGTGCACAAATACTGATGGGAAAGCGAGCGACGAAAACTAAAACTGTTGCCGCTGGAAATCTTTTTACACGTCTTCTCTTTATTTCTTCCCTTCTCTAAGGGCCGATTCGTCAGTTCTCTAGTTAAAACGTCAAATTGGCAGCCAACGGTCAACGATCTTTGGTTAGTGGAAACAGTAGGATTACCAACCACAGATGACTGACAGTGCTAGCTGTCCGTCAAAGTGAATTGATGAATGGGTCTACAGGAGTTATTCGAGGCTGTGAATGACCTTGATAAACCAGTCCTTTGAACGTGTAATTACTAGTAAAAGCAGGTTAAACTCATTAGAAGAAAGGAAACAGATTGAGGAGTATACTTATAAACTTTCAAACTGAACCACAGTTGAATATACGTATTGAGCATTTTATATCTCAGTCTATGAGGTAAAAATGAAACACACATTACTGGCGGAATAGGGAAATGTGCAACCAGACTGTCAATGTATGCACGAGAATATTGATGATACATTAATGATAAGTGCTACTGTAGAAGATAAACACAAGCTTAGCTTGGTAGTCCTCGCACTCATATTTGGATCTTCGCCTGATATACCTAATCTAAGCCAAGTCGAAAACTGTTTCCTCATCAAATGGAGAGAGTTGGCAATCTAAGCGGAGAACTGTAAAATTAGTTACTTTTTTCATCACGTTACCCACAGGATACTAATAATACTAGAGCATCAGCCGCAATATATTACATGGAATTTCAAAAGTTGCAACAAAATCTATTGCACGGCTTAAAATGACTGTGCGCGACGCCGTATCCTCAGCCGATTCACTTACTTCTTCACTTGGCAGATGATGAAACTAAAATGCACGTAATTAAATCATAAGAATCGCATAGGTTTGAAAATTAGACTCCATAAGGATACTTCAAAGGGAGGAATATCCAAGGAGAAAAACATTTGCGCAGAAACGACACAAATGACCGAACTCTGAGTATCTGTCAACTGTTCATTTAATATCCCCAAATTACAAATGGGCACTGCTTCAAGTGATTGAAGTTATGCGAACTACTTCCAACCTCACCATTAATCAACGGCACCAACGATGAGATCCTTTATGATGTTTTCAGCAATGTAAACACGAACGGTGACTTGCCTGGGCAAAGATTGCCAAAAACGAAGGAAAATGTCTGCATGCACTGACATGCCTAAGCAGCCAAAAGGGGTCGCATGATCAGCTAGAGTGAGAATCATTCAACTCCAGACGGAAAACCGCAGCATAACAACTGTATTGCAGTAGCAACGGTCGACTATACACAATAACCACTAAGTCAATCCATGAATAACGATCGCTTCCATTTAACAGTGACAGTCAAAAGATATGAATGTAATTGTAACAGCTGGACGCAGTCAGTCATCATTAAATAGAAATGTTACCTCGCAATAAAATAGTAGTTACTACTGCCACAAGGAAAGTGAGAATACGGTTCACTTATATAACTGGAACAATAAAGTCGAATTAACTGAACTTCAATAATCGCGGCGGGAACACACGTTACAAAACTCTCAACGGACAAAAACAGTGTTGCTAAATCGATCACCAACGACTGAGCATCTTGCAAACTTTGCTAAGTTAAATTTAATACAATCGATTGGGTAACATAATGCACAACGGTGTACTAAATTTAAAATTACTTATTATTTTTAAGAACTGTTTTCTGTCTTTTAAATATTTATGCTAGGAAAGCGAACGCTTTGAGAAAACTGTAAAGTTGGCAACACTTAGTTCTTACTCAAGAGAAGCTCTTAATGCAACGGTGAGGCTCGTTGCACAGAAAACGAATTTTCAACGAACATTGTGTAAAAGTTATTCCGAAGGGTATGTTCGATATTTTCATTCTCAAACTAGTTCCAGCAAGATAAGAAATGAAAAATGGGTTGCTAACGCTCCTAGTGTTAATAGGGGAAACAGCAGCCAAAGTCGCTCATGTCCTCTGTTTTCCACAGTCCAGAGATAACTTACTATTGCGATTACTTACTACTATTTAACTCACATTTGATCGACTTAGAGATTCTCACGCTCTTCTGGATCCCGACATGTCACGGTTTTGCTAATGACGTTAGCCACGACGCTGGCTCAGACATGATGCAATTCGAAACTGCCATCATTCCTTCTAAAAAGTTACCCTACTTCTCGATCCATCTCACACAGCCTGCAGTGTTCTATAACCAGCAACGTTGCCACTCCAGGAAGAGTGTTATTCTGAAAAACTTAAGATACATCTGCATTCGGGGAAAATTCATTTTACTACAAAATAGAAATTGGAAAGATAAAATCTGTTTCCACTGGAATTTGATATTAAAAAATGCCATTTTTTACACCATCGGCAGTAGAAATACAGTGAAGAACTTGTATGTGCGGTAAAAGTGAAACCAGTTCAAGAATACAAATTTCCCGTAGTAAAATTGCATATAACCATTTACATATAAACTATGATGGTGACATAAGCTGGCAACATGTTAATCACGACGAAACATGCGTATGCTCCAAAGTCTGAATGTCTAACGCGCATTGTTCAAGAATTAGAATGCACGACTTAACGCGCTCAAAAATGGCTTTACTAAAAAAGTCAAAATTAATTTGTGATTGTGCAGAAGCTCCAGAATCCACTGCGAACAAATTTGTAAAGTCTTTTGGTGAGATGCGTGTACGCTAGATACCAGTAAAGAATTTAGGACGAACGAGCGTTCTTCTCGCAGTAAATTATATTGTGGGCGCACTTAGACAGGAATCCCAAGTTCCGAATCGTTCATAGCCCTAGCGTTGTATATGTGGAACTGAGAACCCATTAGATCGGAAATTTTGCTATTCAGCCCGACAAGCCTTTTAAAGTGTTTCCGCGTCCCGTAAGGAGGTGCTTTCAATAAAGATATGCTCCAGTGTCTACCTCTTCAACAGATAGAATCTATCGCTATCGCAAATGTAATGGGATTCCCTGTCTTCGTATACTCCACATTCATGGGACTTATGTTCTTGTGCATGATAAAATAGCGATCTTATACGATGAAAGTTCTTTTTTGTTCGGCATCCTCACTGGTCTGTTTCCTTATTTTCATGGATGCATGGAGAAGAAAAGTTTTGTACTAACTAGTAGAAGATAGTTTGAAAGTTTAATCAAAATAGTTGGCCGTTTCCGTGAAAAATGCGAAAAGCCCAAGTTTTTGGTACTTTTTCATTCCCCACCCCCCTTTTCCATCGACAGAAATCGCCCATAACCTTATTATGGGGTCTTCAACAAACAAGAAACAAAACAAAAAAAGAACCAGACCGATTGGCCCAGCCGTTCTCCTTATTTGATGACTGTTCCTAAACCTGTGACGAGGGTTATATCAGTTGGCATCCTTACTGTCACTACACAGAGAATTTATTAGACCGTAACCATGATTTTTTTGAGAATTGTTGGGTAAAAACGTTTAAAAATTGAAGAAACCAGACCACGACCACGGGACCGTTCCAGAATTTCAACAACAACGAAGATGTTACGAGCGTTATCCAAAGTTCTTCGTATAGGCACTTCATTGTGCAACCCCATCATTTTTTTTTTGTTGAAGCCCCTAGTAATCTTTGAGCGGAGTTTATAAGGAAAACCCCCCTAAAATCGTAATATATATCGTGCTGCTCTCGTCATTTACCCACAAATGAGAATTATATGATATTGTTGAGTCATTTGGAGCGGTCTACTTAAAAAATTTAGTCAAAACCATTACAGCCGTTTTTGAGAAAAAATTAGTGTTTTGATCACTGTGATTTAGTGTTTTGCTTATACCGTTATTGTGGGTGATTTTTACCACCACTCAATCGTGTACACACAGGCTTTAAAATGTTAAGCTCTGAAAAGAAGCGTAAACGTTTTTTTTCGGCCGATTATATCACTTCTGTCAACGATGTATAGCCAAGGAAGTAACAAGCTGGACGTGCTAGAGAACAGACAACTTCTCTGCGGACAGCATCGTGCAGCTAACGGGCGGGAGTTGCCTCCAATTTTCAAACTGTCGGGCTTTAAGATCACCGGCTTTTCGCTGTAGCGGCGCTTGTAAACGTTGTGCGACTGATTCTGTTTCAGTGTGTACAGTGCAGTTTCAATTTAACGTACTGATTATTAAGTAGAAATCTATCGGTTAGCGCGAAGTAGTCATGAGGCGTATCCTTCCCAGACGCATTTTGTCGCGCGTTAATTTGCACGACTCGTACTACATTTTGGACGGACGACTACTTGAACATGTTTTGTAGTTCGACACTAGTCGTACGTTAGCAGGTGTCATTTCTACGGAGCGAGTCGCATTACTTCGGCGCCGTACGCTTCGGCAGTAAAAAAAAAAGAGTGGGGGAAGCTTCTTTTGTTTGCGTCTCGCCTGAGGCCATTTTTATTGCTGCACGATTTTCCGTTCGGGACAAGTTTCCGTACAGTTCCCGTGCCTCGACAGTTACTTGACTTTCGAATCGATATTTGGGTTCCTCTCCCCCTCCCACCCTTTTAAGCGGTTCCCCTTTCGAGGGTTCTTTTATTCGCGTTGAGGGGTTTCGACTTCTCCCTCACCCCGCGCCCTGTCCTTAAGGAGCGGTTCCCTTTCCCCTTCGTATTTAGGTTCTTCCCTCGCCCTTCTCCATTTTTCCGGTGGCGTCGCCTCGCTGCCTTTTTATGTCCGCCCGTATCCCGTTTTAAAGAGACACGCTCGTTTCGTCGTCGCGAATTCCGTCGATTACAACGAAGTTACTTGCCCGTTAGACAATTCGAAATCTAAGAGTCGCCTCCGCAAAGGTTATCCTCGTCTCAGCGAACTTCTTCGGTAACCTTTTCGGTAAATATTGCGGAACGCCGATTTTTTTGTGTGTCTGTGTGTGGTGCCAAGCGTTCACCTTTTGTCGAGTTCGTTTCGCCACGAGTCGGTGTTTAGTTCTTTAGATATGTCGTCCGTTAAGAGGAAGTCCGTCGATCCTTCGAAGAATCGTTCCAAAAGGAGTAAGAAGAATGGAAAGAAAAAGGACGACGAGGTCAGCGATTACGACGACGAGTTCAAGTCTGACGTCGACGACGAGTCGGATCCAGAGACTCTCGGCGACGACGACGGTCAAAATGATAGCGAATTAGCCGACGATGGTTTGGTAAGAGGATTAATGTTATTTTTTGCCACCAAGTCGTGTAGTCGTAGGCTGTTGACAATCTGCCGTTTATTGATCATGTTCCGCTATTGGGGATTTTGTCATTGTCGCTCGTGATCTACAACGTCAACACTCGGTCGTTCGAACACAATTCATCGCCTCGTGTCAGTCCCAAATGCCATACGTGATTCAGCCATGTCTGACCCCGATTGCCTTGTGATTAAGTTAAGTAGCATTCATTGGCTCCGCACTGCGGCGATCCAGTGCTTGTTTCATCAGTAATGCCACCAGAACCACTGGGGGGACATCATGACTTGATGGGACTGAGGACCGCCTGTAATTGCTTGGATCCTACGTGCTAGACTTATGTACCCACCTGAAATGATACTACTTGTTACTATGGGACTGTAAGAAGAGTGTCTGCGACTTAATATGAGATGAAACAGACCAGTGTGTGTGTGTGTGTGTGAACATGAAGGAAAACAGCTGTACCAAATGAACTCAAATTTGTTATCTTTCTCATCTGTCAACATGGGACTCCAATTTAAGCGCGAACTCTTCTAAAACGACGACATTTATCGTAGTGATAAAGGGCTCTAACGTGTTATTATTTTTTTCGTGTGTACAGTTCCAAATAACATCATGATACATAAAACTCTTCATCTGTTGACACATGTTGACAGTCCCGTTCTGTATGTGGGGGTTTTTATTCAAGGTGGCTGTTGGGTGCAAGAGAAAGAGAGGGAAATGGAGGCTTGAATTGATTGATGAGTGATACGAACAAAATAGAGGACTGTATTAATACACTGGGTTTAAATGGTCACTTGACTAACACGATAGAGTTCTGATTGAGCAGCTGATAGAACTAGTCCATGCAACACAGTGGTTATCCTAGATATGTGGATTGGGGTTGGGACAAGAGTGGAGCGAGTGCTACTGAATACTACGACTACCGATTGTGGACTGTCTTGGTTTTGAGTGGACGGGGGGGGATGGTAAATGAGTGGCCGTGCGAGAAGGGTGAACATTTTGGAAACTCCGTGGGTAAAACTTCTTTTCGAACTTGGATATAATCCCATAATCCCTGTTGTTAGTAGGAGGGGCTATTCAAACTCCCGTGCTTGGGGTATTTTTCCATTAAGGCCTAGGGCAACAAATCCTGCTGGTTGCTGGTGCTAAGTAAGATTGCTAGCGGTAGGTTATTAGTGTCAGGGGAGGGGGAGGATGGGTTCAGTACGGCAATAGAGTGCATGAGTTTAGGAATAAGTGAGCTCAACGTTTGATTGAAAGGGCTAGGGGGTGGTGCAAAGAATGAAGCAGTGAGACAGTACTAGGATTAAGTGAGAAGGAGCAAGTTAGGTTTGAATAGAAGTATGTTCCAATGCTGGGGCCGAAGGATAAGCACACTGGCTGGTGCAACAGGACAATCACACTGGTAGGCGCAATGAGTCATGCAAGGCTTTTCCTGGGTTACCCCTTGGTCACCTGACGATTTACGCGTCCTTTTGTCGCTCCAATGTGAGGCTCAGGCGCAATGGATTGGGATTCTCTGCCTTTTCATTGTCCTCTTGGCCTGTGTAGGCCGAGATTGCCTTTCAGGCAGACTTTCATTTAATCTTTTTGAAGTAGTACTGGTCTGCAAACGCCTTACTGCTTCAAGTATGCAGTCCTTTGAATGAGATATTCATTAGGACTTCTATTGCAGCAGTTCATGTCCCCTTTAGTTGGGCGATTGGAAAGGTGAACCTTTCTGTAATTTCTTATGCTTTCCTTGAACTCCTCAATGGCTTGTCGACTTCCATCGTGCGATGGAGGCATAAGAAACACGGAATCATACGATCGCCTTGTAGAGCCAATCCATTGTTATTGTAGTGACGCCACATGATCAACTGCACATCATCTTGCATGCCCTCAGAGCTGTTTCAGAGCTCCTTGCTTAGTTAGTGGATGGCACTATTTCCAGGTTTCTTCGTTTAGTAAACAAGACCTTATACTTGCGCCCGGTAGCGTGGGAATGCTTCTGGGAAGTGGCCCCAGACTCTCAAACATTGTCAATATGGCTTCAAGGAACCGTTTTCACGTCTAAATGGTTTTACATTACTTACTACTGCATTACAAATGTTTACTTTTACTATCGCAGTGTAGATTCCAATCATTAAACACTATTTATTTGGTAATATGATTCCCTCTTGACATTCAGCATCCTTCCTGGCTTATTGTAGACACCTATTTTCACATAGTTCGCTCGTTGTAACCTTCTGTATTCTCTGAATTGCAGCGTGTGCAAGGGCCCACACATGTTGGTCGTCTTCTCGTCTGCGGAGCCTTCAACTGGGACTTGTACAATCGGAAAACTGCTCCAAAAGGTTGCAAGAACACTGTTGCCAAAAACGTATACTCTCCTGAAAGGTGAAGATTCATAGTTCAGCAGATATATATACTTAATGTGTAGCAGGACTTGATTCACTATTTTTTGATAGTAAGGAGGGAAAGTTTTGTGTCGTCTGGCTAGACCTTAGTTGAGTTTGAAGACGTAGTCAGATACCCAGTCAGGCATGATTAAATCATCAACTATCGAGCCACCCTTCCTGTGACAACGCCCTAAGTCACACGAGTTATGTACTCTGTGTGCAGTACACAATATCACTCACAGTGACATAATGTATACATGCTTGCAGAATATACGTTATGGTAAAACTTGAAATACGTGAAATGGTGGAAATTCATTTTAATGTACCAAGAAATTCGAAATGGGGTTGTCTATTTCCACAAGGATTTTATTTTTGTACGATTTACAAAAAAAAAATCTGTTAACATTGTATAATACTTGGCTGCATTTATAAACGGAAGTCACGACAACTTAATGCCCCATCTTGACAGTTTCTGAGGCTCTTAGACCTCTGAGCACCACAGTGGGTAGGAGAGGTATTAGCACATTAATACTGTAATAATAATCAACTATTTTATTATGTGCACACATGTCCCTCAGTCTCCTGGGCTGCAGGTAACTTCACTATTAGCCGCTGATTATTCATACTCATGGGAAGGGGGTGGCCCCGCGCATGAGGCTGGTGCCATGGTGTACCGTACAGACGGATCAATGAGAGGTGGCCCAGCAGGTCAGGAGGTTATGGGCTCCGATACCACTAGGTGCGCTGACAAGTTTTCCAGACAGAGCTCTTTGTCAGGCTGCACTTGCGGAGCTGGTTTGGGAATTACTTGCTGGACTGAACACCTTGGCAAAGAAGAACTTTAACGCTGTGTTGGCTGCCAGCTCATAGAGGAATAGAAGGTAATGAGGAGGCTGACAAACTGGCGAGAGCCCCAGGCCCCTAAGCCCTTTGTAGGGACTGCCAAGAGCCACTTGAATAAGGAGATTAGCAAGAGGGAGAATTGTATGGCCCCCAGTATGGCAGTATGTTCCCAGCCAAAGTTATTTATTAGACTCTCCAGGGAGGGATCACGAGGTGTCCTCAGTCTGCAGAGAGAAAGTATATGGATGGTGGGTGGTCTGTTCACAGGGCACAGTCCACTCAGGCACTGCTTGGCCGGGATTGATAACTCAGAGGTACACAGTTGCAGATGATGCATGGTAGGAGTCAGCGAAACGTGTACTGTGTATGTGTGGAAGACTGGCTGCGGTATGTCTCAGAGCGCTTGGGGGACCTCAACTGTCGCAGAATGTGATTGCAGGGATAGACCTACCTGTCTTGCATTTTATGCAAGAATGGTTGGGACTTAGCTTCAGGGAACATCTCTATGGGAACTGAGAGGACATGAGGCAGCTCATGTATGCCACACAATAAGCCCATCTGAGGCTAGTGTGGGGGTTATCTCAGTTGCCACCAGTATATTAAAAAAACCCTGCAAATTATTACACGATGGTTTATTATTCTCATGAACAGCTTGACTTAGTGTTACTGCTCCGAGACCCATCCCATTCAATTCAGCATCAAATACTAGTAAACCATACGAAACACGACCTGGCTACAGTGGAACTACGGAAACTAAACATTCCCCCGGCGCCAGGCATCCGTAAATGTCTGTAGGCATTTATGATCCGATGGAGGGGTGTGCGGAGGAAGTGGCCCTAACCTTCCTTCGTCGGGGAAATTGGGACGGGGGCTTCCAGCGAACCCGTTGTGAGTCGAAAGGGTGTTGCGAGTCGAGCGGGTGGGTGATTGAGTTTGATATTCCCGCGTTATACTGCGTTTCGTTATTTTTTTTAACCATTTTTTGCCCATAACAAACATGGGCTTCATCCGATCAGATTGCCGAGATGGCGGGCACAACTAGATACCAAATGGGATTTTTGTGCGAAAAAACGAATTTTTTAGACCACGTTAAAGGCACAAAACGGCCCGGGCGGGGGACGGCGGAGGGACATTGCCAATTTGGAATCTCCTTGTCTTGAAACGTAAAGTATCAAATTTTGAGGGGGGGTTGTAAAACATTTTTCGTGACCAAAAACATAGGGTTATTATTCAGAATGAATAATAAACCAAAACGAAAAAGTTGTCATAAGCAGATATGCTATTTCATTTATTCATTCATACTATTAAGGCATCTTGAGTGGCACCTAAGTTTATTCTTGTAACAACTACCCCTCTCAAACGGTGCATCGGTGGTCTGTGCTAGGCGCATTTCTGAAATCCCTGTGCTCCAAACGAGGTTTGAATGTAGGCTGCAGACAGACTTTTTACAATGAGGCAGATCAATTCGGCTTTTTGTCAAATGGAACGATTTTGGTAAAAAATGTCAGCTCTATGTAAGGGCGTGTTCCATTCCTGTCATCTCTTGCACTTTTCCTGTTCATTCCTGTTGGATGTGATCCTATTCCCTCTGGCACTAATGAACACTGATCAGGAGACTGTACTCTGATTTGTGTCTTGAGTACCTACCAGGAACAAAACGAGTTCGAATTCAAACGATCAAGCAATTCTCAATACTGCGAGTTCTGACCCAACGTCAGATGACTTCATTAAGAATTACCAATTTAATTTGTTTCGTTTTTTTTTTTTCAGATTCAAGCCTCTGGATGACAAGAAGATACGTGTGGCTATTTCTGGGTGTAATGCTGCCCATTCCGTTTTTATCACTGAGGATTTCAAGGTGTATATGCTGGGAAGAAATGAGAGGGGTCAACTGGGAACTGGGGACGTAGAGACTCGGTGAGCCCGTCGTTACATAAAGTTCTTACTGTGTATGTGCTTGTGGATAGAATGTCTGGTTGCACCGATGCATCTTGGCATGTGTACATGGTCAGTTAGAGTATAGTGAAGGCCTATGGTCGTTTCTGAGATTCAAATTATCCTTCACCCATTCATCTAAATGCACTGCCCTGCATAGGCATGCTGCTTGAGGCTCTTATTTGTTACACTCCACATCGTTAAGGTTGACAATGCCTCGATACCTTATATATTGGGAGTAAAAGACAACAACTGGGCGCATAATCTCTTCCATGCCCATTTTGAGCCCCTTACATTCGATTAAGGTCAATCAAAGCATTCAAATGCGATACAGTCACTTATTTGGGATAATGCACTTCTATAATGAGTTTACCTAAAATCACACGTTACTTATCACACGCTGTTGACCTTATTTCAGATACGAGCCTTACTTCCTTGAGTCTATGAAAGATATGAATGTTGTCAACGCCTCATGTGGTCGCAATCACACGCTCCTTCTCACTGGTACGTTCATTCCTATATATTTCCTGAAGATAACTGTACTTGGGTTCTGTCACTCTAAAAAAGAGATCAAACACGCCAATGGCGAATGGATGGGGTTCTGTGATATAATAATCTCTAGCTGAGTCACAATCATAGAAAAAGGCAGTATGACGCCACAGAAAACGCTTCCCGACTCATACTGGCAGGCAAGAACTGAAAACTTAGGCAGGAATCAGTCAGAGCCGCTAACCAAATTTCTAGCCTATCTGTGAGCTTCTCTTACCACCATTTAATAGTCTGTTCTGTCATATTATACTTGTTGGCTCGCCAGTTGTGCAGGGACTTCAGCAAAATGGTCAGACTTTTAGAGACCACATTCCAAAGTTTTAAAGATGTGTCACCAACGATGTGAACTCTACTGTGCCATGCCGCCTGATACAGTTCCTAAATCCAGGGATTGCACGCTCACCAAGGCCAAGATACTGGTGCCAATAAGTTAGTAACCAACAAGCAGTTGTTATGTCGAAACTTACAACCCCTGCAAACGTGACTCATATTGTTGGTTTATTATTCATTCTGAATAATGACCCTATGTTTTCGGTCAGGAAACATTTTTTTTACGAAGCCCATGGTTGCTTAGGACCAAAAATGGTTAAAAATTAACAAAACGCAGTATAATCGCAAATACCCCGTGTTTCGTATCGTTTTCAAGGTATTTTTACATCCTGGGTCGAATGGAATGAGTATCAGACTTGTACAACTGCGTATAGTGAAATTACAGTAATTATAATGAGCCAAAGTCAACTAATTGAAAGAACTTGCGCGAACTATGACGGAAGTAAATGTTTCGTCGTTAGTACTCCCTCTCACCCTTCTCATCAAAACCACCCGCCCGCTTGACTCGCAACGTCGTGCCAATTGCCTGCAGGCGCTTACGGGCGCCTGGCGCCGGGGAATATTTAGTTTTCGTAGTTCCATTGTACTCAGGTCATGTTTCATTTGGTTTACTAGTATTTTTCGATGCCGAATTGAATGGGATGGGTCTCAGAGCAGTAATACTAGGTCAAGCTATTCATGAGAATAATAAACCGTTGTGTAATAATTTGCAGGGTTTTTAAATGGTTATGGAAGGCAAATGATGTCTGATGTTCATACTTGCTGTAAGGCGCGGAAGAACTGCTGCACAACGTCAAACTTGTTGAGGGAGTGCAGGATGCGGCTCAACTCTTTAGCCAGCTCTAATAGAGTTAATGTTTACTATATTCCTCGGAATAAAGAGATGTTTGTACCTAAAAACCAACGCAGAAATGTTATTAGACCCACAGGCTATGTGTGTACATCCAACTAATGGCTGGAAAAAGGCAGGACAGAAGGGAGGAGGGGCAGACTATGTGAATGGAGAGAGCAAAGTGTGGGCACGTTGAGGTAATTAACTGATGGCGAGCACAAATGGTAGCGCATTCTGGCCAGACCATATGACAAATGTTACATGTCTGCTCAGGGTTCATTGTGGCTCTGGAGAACGTCTCCTTTGCAAAAAAAAGGGGACGGTGGAGTCAAGGTGACACTGCTGTTGATTACAGCATTATACCACCTTGCAGCTGCGTTAGTTATGGCACTCTGCCACTGACACGAAGATGGTGAAACAGTATGATTTTACTGGTAGGAAGACAATGTTTCAATGGTTTGACCACCACATCTGTTTCTCTGAGAAAGCCCTCACCCCTAACATTTTCACCAAAGGTCTCAGCTCAATGTGATTAGGTAGGGAACATTATTGGCACTATGTGATGCGATTAATGAAATATTTTCTTATTTATTTTTCAGCCCTACGTTGATTATTTCCTTTATTAAATGTATTTTAAACCAAACTTTAGATCGAGGGACTGTCTACGCCATTGGAGACAACAAGATGGGCCAGTGCGGGGTCGGCAGCAAAAATCCAATGATTTCGACTCCGACCAGAGTAAGTCAAGAATTTTGTCTGTTAATAAAGAATTAATACCCAACGTATTAGCATACAGTGGTCAAAAGTCAGAGAATCACGGTGGGACTGATGCAGTGTTCTTAGCTCACGGATGTCTTCCTGACTTTTCTTGTGGTGTGGGGTCTTCCTGGCATCTTCTTTAAATGTTCAAACGTGGACTGACAACGTAGACGTTCTGCGACAGTCCTCCCTCAGGGTTGTGTGGGCCTACTGTACTAGTTAGCAATGTTGAAAGTAGAGTGCACAATATCTATCTACAAGTTTATTGCTCTAAGAGGCGAGAACAGAGTGAGGTACTGTCAAGCCCTGCTGAAATAGATTTATTGAGGTGCCATTGACGTGATATCATTTAGAACTATCTGCACAACAAATTTAATCAAAATCATTAAAGCCGGACTCAAGAAAAGAAGAATTGGGTGGGTTAATCACCATGATAACTGTAGTTAGTGTCAGACCGATGTTGCTCAAACCCGTATTTTGGCATCTCGGTTTATCCGCCAGTTGGATATCAAATTTGACTTGATTTGGTTCAGCCGTTCTCTGTCACAGTTAAAGTCACGCAGACTATTTGCTCAAATGGTGGTTTTCATGCTCGAAAGCCTTTGAAACGAAGAGATCACGAGAAGAAAAAAAAAAACAGCCAATCACATAACTTTCCATTTTATTTCCTTGGTTGAAGGAAAGAAACTCCATTTTTCAGCTAAAAGAAACAATTTGAACAATGGAAGTCTTGCAGGAAGGAGTCACACGTACATCGCATCAGCCAGTTCTGCACATAAATGTATGGATTGGGGCGAAGCCAAGAAGTCAAGTTTTATACCAGTTAACTGATATCTGCACAGGTTTTAGTGTGGGCGCTGTCTTTATCTAATGCGGACGATGTAAGGTACTTTTTTCCTGACTGCGACTACTGAATTGATCACCACCACACATCCATAGGTCCACATGTGCATAGTGCATTTGTTCTGAGTCCACACAGATGGTTTGGCTTCTGCCTCCTCAAACTTTGCACGTGCAACATACCCTGGAGGATCGACTAAGTGTAAAAGGGTATGAAATACCAGTTCTGTGTTTGATTACGTGTACAACCCTTACACCAAGGTAAAGTGTAAAGCGTTGGGTACCAATATCTTTTACGGTGCACTTCATACGCTGAAAGCTGTCTTGAGGCGTAACATGATTGTTTCATGTAGATTGAATGCAGAGTGGTGGTCCCTGGGATAATGTGCCACAAAACGCTTGATTTTGGTTTGGACTATGCTACCCTGGTGGAGTAGATATGTCACGTGCTAATGGAATTTTGGCGACAAAATAACGAGTCAACTCCAACTGGGATTACTCTTCTTCTTCTTCTTCGGGACACTTGTGCACAGATGTAGAGAGCTTCTTGTTTCTAGTGAACACGTAAAAGGAGAAAAGTGGCTCTTTCCCCGCAGCGTTCATATTGTGTCTTATCCAAAGGCGTTGCAGGCCTTTCACCACGCTCTTGAGACCTGAAAAACAGCTAAAGGCCAGGGTTGCATGAAAGCTAGTTGGATCCTGGCTTTTCTATATTCGTGCCTAACGCTTGCCACTATCGAATTTGACATCAACTGTGCCACCAGTTTCCTGTCCACACTTTCGACTAAACGTCACATACGTACAGGCCTAGTTATAAGTTAACATCACCTGCATGGATTTGCCTTAGCGCATTTCAAATGAGTAACTTAATTTCTAATTGTGGTTTCCTTCAAAGGTGTATGCTTTGATTAATGCAATGGTAATTTATGCACTTTTGTTAAAAGTACTTTTAATAACGTGAAGAACGCGGTAGATGCCCTAATCGCTAATAAATATTCCGGTAATGGCGAAAACTTAAATTTTGTTTTACAAAAAATTCTCAACATTTATGTCAAACGTCAACTAATGGACAAATAACCTTTTCAGATTCGCTATCGCGGGCCTCCCATCGTCAAAGTTGTTTGTGGTGGGGATTTCAGTATCATTTTGGATCTTAAAGGCAACTTGCACTCGTTTGGAGACCCTGAATACGGTCAACTTGGTAATTACTTCATTTCAGTATGTTTTTCGTCTTTAAGAAGGAATGTAGCAATTGTGCTAGATGTTAAAGACACTAAGTTGACTCAGTTCGAAGCTGCATCCGTTCTGCTTGGTGGGCAAAAGTTGTCCAAGGAAAGTATCAGTAGTTTAGAATGTGGAAGTTAATAAACCACTTGGAGCGAGCCAACTTAATCTATTGACACATGTGGTCTATGATGTAGGTTTCTATACACTGTTCCCTATGAATTGTACTAACTGACAGTTCATTTCCCAAATACCTACTACAGGCTTTTACAATTGTGATCGAACTGTACTTATTTGATACCTACTACAGCCTTATTCAATTTTAACTCTCTCAAACACTGGGATGGGTTTTCATCTTCAATGACAATAGGTGCAGGAGTTCCTGAAGGTAGAAATTAGGGTCAACGAGTAAGGAAAAGGGGTTGATAGGATATCGCTATTCTTGATAAACGCGATTGAAGTTAATAAGAGCGATTCACAAATGTATGCTATAAAAACATAGTACCCCCTCTCCAATTAATGTGTTTTTAATTAATTTAGTACTGGAATTAAGATTATTAAATTTTATTTACTTTAATATTAAAAGAAACTATGACGAAAACACTGTAAGCCCTACCCAAAATATTAATGCTCTTGTCATGGTCTCTGCCAGAAAGGTATCATGTGAAAAGCTAATATCGTTTAATCCTTTATAAATGATATATTCAACGTAATTTATAAATTAAGCCGAGATTATTTAATTTCAGGTCACAACTGCAACGGAGAATTTTTGATAGCTGCTAACAAAATGGTTCGTCAAGCGGAGAAATCGCCTAAGCAGATCGTCAGCTTTGTTGAAAAAACCAGAGACTCGATTAAACCTTTGGAGCAAGTCGACTTCATCGATGTGGCCTGTGGCACCAACCACACTGTCGCTCTGGATTCCAAACGCCGAGTTTTCTCTTGGGGTATTCACGCTTTTCAATTCTGTATTTCCCTGTGATATTGAATGATTTCGTATTTTCGTCATCATCTTGTACTTTAGTGTTGAAGTGTAAGGATAGAACCTGACAGTGAGTATGTTGAAGTATCCTCGACTTCTTGTACACTACTGAATAGTTCTTACTCTCGCACTTGTTGCCAAAGATCTCAGGCCAATCTGGGTATGTGCATTAACCTTATATGCGTCATAATGATAAAAATATCTGGTGCGTAGCAACACACAACTTTCCGCCACCCCCATAAGTTCGAACACCAGCTGCATATGCGGGTGCTATATCTTCGTTGAACGCATTTTTACAGGAACATTTATGAAGAACAAAATGTAGGGACTAGTTAGCTGAGAGTACTCCAAAAGTTTGATCGAAATCGTTAGAGCCGTTTTTGACAAAATTGGAATACCGATAAATTAATATTCGACAAATCTCCTTTTCTGTGTTAACTTGGCTTATATCTCCGCTCAACATATATATACAGAAATAATTATGGAGAACGGAATGTTGGTATCGGTGACTAGAAGACACTCCATTAGGATTTATCACATCTGGTGAAGAAGTTACCCTGGAATTTACGGAAATATTCGAAAAAAATGTTATTTTTGATACATTTTGATTTTTATCTCTGTTCAATGGACTGTCAGAAGAACATTTATTGAGAACAATATGTAGGTATTGACTGTTTGAAAACATCTTGAAAGTTTGGTGATAATCGTTGAAGCCATTTAACCAAAAAGCGTAAAAAACCTATTTTTGCTTCATAGGCCAATATCTCCGTTCACCGTATTTTCTTGGAGATATGTATGGAGAAGAAAAGTTAGGTATTGATCAGTAGAAGATAATTTGAAAGTTTAATCAAAATCGTTAGAGCCGTTTTTGAGAAAAATGCGAAAAACAGTTTTTTGGTACATTTTCGTCCCCCCACCCCCCTTCCCACCGGCCGAAATCGTCCATAACCTTATTTTGGTGTCTACAAAAAATAACAAACAAAACAAAAAAAGAACCAGCTCAATCGGATCAGCCGTTCTCCCGCAAATCGAATTACAGACACACACACACACCACGCGCTGAAATAAGGTTTTTTAGACTCAGTAGGCCTCAAAACGTAAAGATCTGAAGAAAACCCAAAAAGTTTTTTTGTGCCGATTACTATACTTTCGTTCCCTTCGGGTAGCGGAAAGTAAAAATGCCTTTGAAAATCGAGGATTCATCACACTAGGAATGTTTATGAGATCATAGCAGTGTGTATGGGGGTTTCTTGGAGGAGTATCAGACGTCCATGATAATGGGATTGAGTTGGGTAGGATGTACCAGCAGGTTTCTTGTCGATGTTATAACAAAATGCTCTGGGAATTAGGACAATTGATTGCTGGAAAACAAGAAGAAACCCTAGGGAAAGAATAAAGTGGCGCTTTCGCTACCAGAACTGCCAGAGGGGGGTCCATTAGAGAGGAAGGATTGATAGGAGCGGGGAGACAAGTTTGCCGCTACTGAAGCGCCTCTCTGGACCGAAAATCAGTATCAAAGGGCAACATGCCTTTGAAAATCTTCCTTACTACCTATTGAATCATTCTATTAGAGTGTACAAGATGGCACAGTGAGAGGCATCGAGCTCCATGTTTACCTGTGTTGTGAATAACTTATTAAACCGCATAGAGTTGTAATATCCTACAAAGCTTCGAAATACTCACTGTAATCTTTAATTTACGTATTTTTATTTTTCTACGACAGGCTTTGGAGGCTACGGGCGGTTGGGTCACGCTGAAACCAAAGACGAGCTCATTCCTCGTCTTGTCAAATTTTTTGAAACTCAAGGCAAAGGCATCAAAGCTGTCTACTGTGGCTCACAGTTTTCTGTCGCTTGTTCTGATCTCAGTAAGTTGATTTTCACTTTTTGTTGCATAAGTCGCTCTTCTCTCCCTGGTAGTGTGCCGTAAAAGTACTTTTGATGTGAAGACGTTGACAACTGCAGGTTTATACTTGTTCACCAATGTTGATTTCAACTCCTTCGTTTAGTCTTTCGCGTTTTCGGCAAAGTTCACTTCCGTCAGTCGAGCAAGTGCTGCATGAGTCACCACCCAAGCCCGATCCATCATGACACGGGTTGTAGCGCCATCATTACGTCACCCCATTACCGAATCTCATCTTTCTTTTTTTTCTTGTCATTCGCTTTCTACAACTCGTCTCGTTCTCGTCTTACCTTGTCCACCTTGCTCTTCCTCGCATTATTCTACCTCCAGGAGGCGACGCTCGTGAAGACTGGTAAAGTACCTTTGGCACATTGCCTGGTACCAGCGGATCAAGGTACTGTGCAGAATATATACTCTATTCTCGTCACGTCCGCAAGTCACCACCTCGCTCGTCTTTTCGTCCGCGACACACCACAAACATTCATCTTTACTTTCCGATTGCATCGCCTTGTGTATCTTTAAGAGAAGTGATTTTATTTATTTTAGTATTGCCTTAAGTTATACCTTCGGTGGGCCCACACAATATCATTTGTTTTGCTTTGTACAAATACAGTCCACACATCACACGTTGGGAAGTTTCTTTGGGCGTATAGCTCGTCCAATCCTAGACCAACAATACTATTCCACTCAATACAGGTTCGGAACGATCAGTTGCTCACATTATGTTGAAATGAGGTGGCCTTCCACTACACACGAAATTAAGTGATGGTCAAGTAAACGTACCGACCTTATTTCCCGTTTGTCTGTGCACGGACGTTATCAATTAGAGTGGGCAATGGTTCTCACCTTGATGGCATCATTGACCCACTTCAGTTTTGATTATGTAGTGTTAATTTATTAACGATCAACGTTTTCACTAATACCCATTAGCTAATATCTACGTTTGTTGACATAAAATGATCTCGCAGTTTCGATTTCTGTGTGTCTTCTCTCCCACCTTTGAAGGTGGCTGTAGTTGTTGCTATTTACCTATTGCTAAAGTTGCTCATCTCAGTATTCACCTGAGGCTAACTAACTTTCTCGTCTCTCGAGGCTAAACAATTATCTCACCTTGCATGCCAACTGAAGGTAGTTCTCCTTTTCCTGAAGAACTCAACCTCTACCAACCCCACGACCTCCTCTTAGTGGCTTGTTAAATCAGTGTTCACTACTATCTCTCACCGGAATATGAGTTTCTAATTGGTCTCAACAGAAGCTAGAATGGATTGATTTCAGTTTTGATAAAGAAGCCATGTTCGGACCTTAGCAATCACAGTTAAAGTTCACGTCGAGTAAAAAGTGAAATGCAACCACATTATACCACTGAAGAACATATTGATAAATTAAACCAGCTGAATTGTGCGTATGTGCGAATTCACGGCTTGTCAAAAAATCGCCCAAATGAATAACACGAATAGGGTAGAGAGGAAAGCACTGGAGGAGGTGCCGATATTGCACAGAAAACACATTTGGGCGAACGCCTTGGTGGCACCTCGAGAACATACCATTAAAACGCGCGAGATTGTAACTATTGTGGAATGAGCTGTCGTTCGCTCCGATTAGAAGCCTTCATTTGTTTTGTTTTCTTTCTTGTAATTAGCTCACGGGCAACCTGCTTTATGTTATTAGTGCCGTCAGTTGCAAGAAAATGTCGGCAGAAAATGCCAATTTGTTTCATACACGCTGTGAGCAAACTGTTTCCTTGGAAGACAAGTATAATATAATGCGTAACTCTAAGTTCTACTTCTGTCTGCACCAATAGATACATAAGTACAGTAATAGCCCTTCCCAAGTTCCCCAATAGCCAAATTCTTTACTGACATTTTCTGGAAGGGTGGGCAAACGGGTTGGGGTTTCGCTCATTATTTCGTTCACTGAAAGAGTCTTGTTCACTTTAAGGAAAGATGTTCTTGTTTCAAATTGTCGGCTCGACGAAGGCGATTATTATTAAAAATAGGTACACCAGACTCTCAGCAAGCTGCTATGTTACCAAAATCCTGCACTTTTGGAAGAGCAATCATATTCAGAAATCAGATACAGATTCATGACACTCAGAATTTTCAGGATTTCTTAGAAGCCTCCCAGTGGATAAAAAAACAACCATTTGACAGTGGGTCGACTAGGGCTTCTCATGGAGAATAAGGAGAAAGGATCTTCCACAAAACTTGTCAGCTGTCTCAATGAGGATTGGGTTACGCCACAGCTTGATTGAATACGATTAATTTTAGCTAGTGCAACGCAGCAAACATTACATTCGGTTCATTTTATCCATGGTCAAGTATCTTCCCAAAGTTGGAAATGATTTATCGAAGATTAAAGTTAACATACCAGCCAGGGAAGTCGGACCCACCAAACTTTAATAATTTACCTACAGGCAGAATTAACCCAATCGATTTATCAATGCTCTAGATTAGACTCTGTAAATACGTTTTTCAAACTGTTGGCTTATAGTGAGAGCGAGTCTCATAATACCGTTCACGCGTATAAAAATGCATTACGTTACATTTATGTTGCAGAAATGACGTACCTATTCGGAAAAACCAAGAACACAGGAGAAGTGAATATGTATCCAAAACCCCTCCAAGACTTGTGTGGCTGGAACGTTCGCTCTGTCGGCGTCGGAACCTCCTCCGTTGTTCTGGCTGCCGAGAATAGCTGCATTTCGTTTGGGGCCAGTCCTACGTTTGGCGCTTTGGTAAGTAGTCTTTATACTGTTTGGTTTTGAACTAGTTGGGTTACCAGGTTTGGCTGCAAGATGTTGAGCCTCCGACAAACATACATGAGTGTGTGTTCAGAAGTGATACGAGTAAGAGCGAGGGAAATCAGTCAGTCTTGCAGAGTTAAGCTACTAACGTAATTTCATGTTAGGTAAAGAGAAGCAGATGCAGTAATAAGAGTTATGTTCAAATATGATAAAGAACTATATAAAGCTGGGGAAAAGGAACAAAACATTGGGGAAACAAATTCTTAATAGTTCGATAATTAGTGCACTGACAGTAGAGACTCAGCGGAGGGTTTTCAACGTCCTCAGGCCCAAAGGAGGGGGTAGTCACCTTCCTCAACCAGTTGCTGCCATGGCGTCTACTTGACTTGCTGTCTCTCGCGTCTATTTTGCATTACCTTTGTAGTTTATTTAGTGATTATTAATGCAAGCATTTTATTGTTCAAAGGGTCACGGAGAGCTTCGCAAGTCAACGGCAGTCCCAATGGAAATAAAAGCTCTCGACGGGATTTACATCGAGTTCGTCTCAATGGGGCAGTGCCACACGTTGATGGTCGCTCGCGAGTCTTCTGATGAGGACAAAGCCAAAATTGAGGCCCTCGGCATGTTCAACCCATGAAACGATAAAACGCGGGCGATGAGTTAAACCTTTTGACCCTTTTCTTCCCTCCTTATCATTCTAATTTATTTACTCGCCCTTCACTTAATTCTGCCTCTCTGTCTAAAACCTCGACAGTCAATCAGTTGAAAACAAAATGGGCTGGCTAGCCGCATGTTTTCTTGTGTAATTGTGTTCAACTCACGCGTTTATTTTTATTTTTTATTCTAATTTGTAAAGGGTATTTTCAAACTGTGACAATAGGTGACAATGTTCGACTGCTACGTTCCATTTCACTGTTATTGACAGTCAAAACTGAGCAAGTCCTAATTTTTTGTCTCAAGCTCAGTCGATATATTCTGTGTATTGCCTCTGAAAACCGGTGTTTTTACTTTGTGATTATAGGGAATTGGTTTAACAATTAGTGTGGACGCATGGCCTAAATTTTCTTGTTTTACGATATTTTCAATTCCTTCCTCTGGATCGTTTGTGATTTGTTAAAACTCATGTTAGAGACTCAAGAGACCCTGTTGTGAATTTTCCTGAATCCGTTCATTTGTACCTCATACCATTGAAATGATCAAATGTTCTGGCTGGCCCCCTTCCATTTTCTTCGACTTGAGCTGTTTTCCAAAGTTCGGTTTGGTTAGAAAATGATAATTTTCAGCTCTGGTGGGCCTGCCTGTTGAGCTTAGCGTACTAATAGGTTCAGTGTTGAGTCGGTAGAAAAGTCAGAGCAGAGAGAACCCCTTTCCGAACGTATCCTTTCGTTGTTTCGTTTCGCATTCCAAAATTGGTGGGGAAACGTAGGTTTTTTTACTTTTTTTTCGTTGCCGAAATTAGCTACACAATTCTTCGTTTTGATAGGCCTTTTAAAAAGAGCTAGTCTTATACCTGTCTTATACCTGATGGATATAAGAAAAACGGACTGCGCATGTGAGATACACTAATCAACTCGAACGAGCGAACAGGCAATAGAAAAAGGGGAGATGAGCGCAAAAACAGCTTAACTTGCGAAGCTCACTACTCACTCTGGTCTGACCTGCTCACTTATGTTGTTTCTACCCGATTTCAATGAGACGTCCTGAAGACATTTCGATTTGAAGGATAACTCACACATTTCAAGTATTTCAGTGGTAGGTTTTTTTCCCAAGAGAATGTCATCACATCTGGCCTGACTTGAGTTGTAGATGTTACCAAGAAGTGGCTTTTGGGTGTTTGCACTTTTTCCATATCTTTCTAAGATGTTTTTGTTCCACTTTGCGGTAGTCTTTGTCTCCTCTATTGCTCGTTGGCAGTTTATAAATCACGTGGGTGAGTGGTGGGGAGGGGGGGGGGTCAATTATGATGTAAGGCAGTCGATTTTTAGTGAAATTCCCATTAGCGCCTTCATCGTGGCTCCACTGAGTATCTGCCTATAGCTTGCTGCAGCCTATTGAATGGCTCGTTTTTCTATTCTGCATTCTACTGGTTCGTGATATAGGAACCCCGTAGGAGGTGTACTTACAACTATAGAGTACGTCACTGAGCTATTAAAAAAAAATGCCTTCCCTCATTCTCTGTACTCTACACCACAGATATGGGACTGTGCGTGGCTTTACCGAAGAATACCTCTCTCCTCCCCTCACGCTTCTTCCTACACTCTCCCACTTAGCTTGAGTTCGTGCATCACCAATCCGCGCCTCTTCGTGATGGCGATCAAATGTGTTTCATGCTGGTTGACATACAGTCCCAGTTCGTTACACTGCCTCTGCTGCTTACACTGTTCAGTGGATTCATAGGGGGTTATTTTAAACAGTATCGATATCAAGAAACTAGACATAGACTCTGGTCTACATTTCACATTCCACACCCTTCGAAGTTTGCTCTGAATTGTAAATGTCGCGTAAGTCTAGCTACGATCCCTTCTTTTGTTTGATACAGTTACCAAATCCTTAGAAACTGCTCTCGACCTGATTTCACAAGAGTTTATTACCAGCGATTATTTTCAATTTTGAAATCCAGGAAATCGATGCACTAAATTACATCTCATCAAACTATCTCGCTAATTCGCAAATAGGTGAAACTTTGTTGTTTTTGTTTTTTTTGTTTTTTTTTAGGGCCCTTATCTACTCGAATCAGTTGTCGTCATTAATATATGTTCTCGTATTATTTGTTCAGTTTCATAATTGTCTCAAAATGCTGTGATTTGCCTGCAGGCTCGATCAACTCAAAACCTTCCTTTCCCCATTCAAATATTTAAAAAGCGAAAAATGGTTGAGTACTTTTCTTTTTTTTTAAATTTGTAACTTCAGTAGAGCTGTAATTTTTCTTCGTAGTTTTGTACTTTCTTTTACATTTTCGTAAACAATTATTTTTGGTGGTTCCCTAATTTTGTTTCCCTTAAAACGGTGAAGTGAGTTTTGCCCGTTTAGTTTGGCGCATTGACTTTTATTAATAATATTAAGGTTTTGATTTTGGTATTTTATACGAAGATACAGTAGTCTGTTTAAGTTGAAATTTAAGCTTCTTCTTTCTCTTTTTTTTATTTCTTGACAGAAGCCGGGTGCTTCTGACGAACTAATATCTGTGGCGTTCTATGGTGTAAAAAATAAATGACAGTTCTTTTATAGTATTAGTTGGTTTTTAATTGTCCAAGTGCCTTCTGTTACCTATTGACTAAGAATATGTTATAATCAGTTCTGCTTAGGGGTGAACTGATCTGCTCTACCGCATCTCACAACACAACTCTTACCCTCGTAGATTCTATGATTGTTACGCCAACTGATCTAATGTTTTTTCGTTTGGGAGATTTCATAAAAGATGGGGTGTGTCCCATGCTTAAAATATCATGTGCTAAGCTTCACACAACTTTCCTTAGATTTACGTCAATTAACTGGTTTACGAGGCATTTGCTACAAAATGCGATTCATTTTTCCCTTGGTCAAACATAACTTCACGGTGGTAGACAGTGAGTTGCAGTCCCGGAATTTATCGTGGTGCTCCTACTCATGCCTTGGCAATTATTAAGAGCAATTAGCTCACGGAGAATTAATGATACTGTAAACATGATTTTTAAAAATAATTATTTATCATTGCTCCAGAATCATCGAGTAAAAACTGAGAGGAACTCTGGGGTTGAGATTCTGCAATTTCTATACTCTTATATCTTATGAGCATTATCAAACCATCATCGTATAAACACTGGTCGCACTACTGTGTCAACTTTTCTGGAGATTCTAGTAACATTTGAGCGAGGTTTGTGAGATGAAAACAGCTAAAATCGATTTTCGTTGAAATGTTTAGTAATTTATTTACTCTATTAATTTTCCCACGGATTGGAAATCTTTAGAGCCGTTATTGAGAAAAAATATATATTTGGCGGATTTTGCTCATACCCTTATTTTGGTGTTTTGGTAGGTTTGAGCTGATATGATTTGGTTCCTTTCAATCGTATTCACAGATACACAGACCGTTTTCCCTGATTGTTTTTGTCGGACTCAGTGGGGTCGAAAACGTAAAGACCTGAAGAAAATCTATCTCAAAAAAAAGTTTTTTGTCAGCTGATAATATCTGGTGCGTAGTGACCAGACCAACTTTCCACAAAGCTCGTGAATTCGACCACCTGCTAAATGTTCGGGCTCAGTATCAACGTTCAACACTTTCTATGGAACATTTATGGTGAGCAAAATGTAGGGAGTAGTTAGTTGAAAACGACCAATCTCATTTTCCGAGTTATCATGGATTATATCTTCGTTCAACAGATGGGGACAGAAATACTCACGAGAAACAAAACGTGGGTCCAGTGGCGCAGTTACGGTGCAAATGTCAACAAGTTCCGAAAAACATTATTTTTGACGCATTTTGATTTTTATCTCTGTTCAATGGACTGTAAGAGGAAAATTTATTGAAAATAATGGTTTGGTGAAAGTCGTTTTACCAAAAAGTGAACAAAACTATTTGCATACCAGAGTTATTGCTTCACTGGATGTGATCAATATTTATGCAACCTGTACACACATTTTAACCTCCACAACTATGTATCTGTCTGTTGAGCGGAAGTATACGCCATGATGGAAAACAAGATTTGTTGAATATTAATCGTTTTTCAAATTTTCTCAAAAACGGCTGTATCGATTTCGATCAAATTTACGATGTACTCTCAACTAACCCAGTACCTGCATATTGTTCCTCGTAAATATTTGGGTAGAAATATGTTGAACGAATTTACAGCGCCCGTATGTAGAGCAGGTCTTCGAATTTACTGGGGTTGTGGCTCACCAGATGTTTAAGGTCTACATCTATTGCTTTGGAACTAGAGGGAGACCCTGTAAAACAAGTTACCTGTAAAAGCAATAGTAGTGTGCAGTGTTTCTAATTATTTTGCAACCATAGTTCACGTTTTTCTTTTTCTAACGCAAGAGAAACTGTTATTGTTTTCTTTCATTCACAATAAACATTGCCAAACGCCTGATGCCAATCTGACCTACTTACATCCACGGCTTATCATTGGCATAATATTTTCTGGGCACTTCTCTTGCCTTCTTTGACCTGATCGCCTTGTCACATTCCCTAATGCCATTTTAGGATAATTCCTCCTGCCATTGGAAAATTTCCTTTTTTGTGATTGGTAATTTAAGTAGCAATATTCCACTTAAACTGCTAATTTGGACATGTGACAAGGGGATTTATATGGACAAAAAAATTAAGTTAGGTTCACTGAGATAAATGTTACTTTTGGTTCAATTTTTCCCAAAACCTCATTGTAGGGTCTCATGTTAATTTGATAGGCAAATTTTAAATTCTTGACCGATTCTGTGTGGCTACTCTTCTGTTGTTTTCTGACCAAATAATACTTCTTGGACTTAGTCGTACTGCAAAGACACTTAGCCTCTTGAATAACCCCTGGTGACTGTCCTGCCAGCAGCTTCCCTCCATCTCGTCCGTCTCTTCCTATCCACCTTTTCCGTAGTCTTCCTCCTGGCTTATTCCTAAAAACCTGCTTGCATGCCCTCCTTCAGGCATTCACTCAATATGCCCCAATACCGTTCTTCGCCTTTTAATGTTGACCACTTAGCTTTCTTGTCTGTTCGATTCATAAAGCGTTTGGTTTGTTCTGATTAACCTGATTGCATTTATACATATTGCTACGTAAATGTTTCGCAGTATTTTCGTTTCCAAGATCTTCGACGTATTCTCGTCAGTCTTAGTTGTCGCCCAAGTTACAAGTTTTATAATGGTACCAAGATTACAGCCTTGGTGTCGTTCCAGCTGACATGAAGGTACTGTAAAAAGTTCGTCTGTGGGAAAGCTACAAGATAATATCAAAAGTTTCGAAAAAACTATTTTATTACAGTTTTTCGTTACAAATGTCTGTCGGACTCGGACCAGCTCCAACGAGTTGAACGTATTCGTCAGATGGAACTTTGCCAGTACTGAGCCGTGCTTGGGAACTTATCGATATTAAGTAAACATCGATTCCACTCCTTCATTACGTGTTTTACAGTGTTCTCTTCTAGGTCATTCTTGTCTTGAGATCCTTGAGATTCGGTGCTTCCTCCCTGTTTTGACGATTGCTTGTCTCTTCGACGCAGCAGATTGTAAGTTACAATTTACATCATGAGCTCTTCAGGAACGTGTAAACGTTCCGTTGCTAACTTGCTTTGCTTCATGCACGATTTTCAAAAGGAGTGGAAGTATACGGACGTGACGATTGTCGTAGGCGATCAGAGATTCCAAGCTCACTTGGTGGTCTTGTGCGCCGTTAGTCCTGTTTTCAATAAAATATTCTCGACTGAGATGAGAGAAGGGAAGTCGCGTGTTCTGGAAATAGAAGATGTAGACTCCTCGACTTTTGAAGTATTCCTGGATTATTGCTATTCGGGGGAGATTCATAAAGTAAAAGACGCGGGGCAGTTGCTCATGTTGTGTGATAAATATGACGTCGAGCTGACACCAGAATTTATTACGCGAATGGTTCAGATGTTGGATGTGGGGAACGTTTTTGATTATTTGGTAGCAGCTGACCTCTATAAACAAGTTGATTTGGAAAATAAATCATTCGCATTCCTCCTACAAAATTCCAAGAAGGTGTTGGATCGGAGCGAGTGGAGATTAGATTACAGCAAATTGGGGACGATCATTGACATTTTCAGTCGTGTTAATAAACCTGTCAGAAGTTTACTGGATGGGGAGGTTAATGACAAAGTTGAGTGGACTGTCTCTGACTACTCTCTTCCCCTGGAACATATTTACGAGGCTAAACGTTTAATCCCATACCACTACACTATGATTTCACTCCACATAACGTTGTCCTCAACCAATGTCCAGTACACATCAGCACGCTTGCTCACTAGAATCACCGATGAAGTGAGTGGATATCAGAATGTATCTCTCCAGTTTACGATTGAGCTAATTGATGTAGGTAAACCACCGCGGGAGTTTACCATATGTGAACGTATCACAAAACAAGACGCTGTAATTGCTACATTCACCGGTAATCCTGATATTTCGAAATGGTTGAGCAGTAAAGGAATTGTACGTATCACCGTTTGCCAAACAACTCATACTTCACGTCTTCCACAACTTGGTCCATTGAAGTCAGAGTGCTGCTCAGATGTCTCTATAGTAGTACAAGGTAGAACATTCTACACTCACAAAGTTGTCCTCACAACCCACAGCAAGTATTTCGCATCATTACTCAAAGACAACCTGTCGGAATACAAATTAGAGAAGGTCTGCCCTAAAAGCTTCGCCATCCTCAAAGACTTCATGTACTCGAACGAGCTGCCAGAAAAAAACTGCGTGGATGCTGACGTGTTGGAAGGGGCCTGTATTTTACAGTTAACGGAAATGGTCATCCAACACTGCCAATATATTGTATGTTCAAAGATGAACATTGAAAATTGTACTCGGTGTTTGACAATTGCGCTCAAATGGGATTTAAAACTCCTGAAAGAATATTCCATTAAATTTATCGCCGATCAGCTGCAAGGTGTTCTCAAATGTGAAAGTTGGAAGTTTTTCGTGGGCAATCACCCTGAAATATTGCCAGACTTATTCAGAGAAAAACTATTAAGTTTCAAGTAGCCCCTTACTCATTCCCTTCGCCAACTTGTGTCTTCGACTTGTCTGCCCTAGAGATCCCAACTACACTATCGACAATCTTCATCTCATTCTGCTGTTGTCAAATCTACTTCATCTTCCTTCACTCCGTCGAAAAGCCATTTGAATTACGATTGTTCTTGAGTAATTACGATTATTTTGAAATAAAGTCCCCTGTTTAACGTTTTTCTTTGTTTATACTACAGTTTTTCCCTTTCACCTAGAAGAAGCTGGTAAAACAACTCGATAGATTGAGAGCTGTTTTGTTAACTTGAAAACAACATTAATTTATGATTGAGGCTCACTCAGACACCCGTAAGTAAATGTCTATACTTACCTATTTTCTCCTAACTTCCTTGATACCCGTTGTTTAACATTGCTAGTAACTTTGTCATTTTTTGTTTGAAAAACAGGCTCAATCGATCCACATGTTATACCACCAGTTTATACACGTCGAATGAGGTGTTTTTTATTCAGTAGGCTTCAAAAAATTAATTTTTTTGGAACGATAGTACTTTCCACGAGTAAAAATATCAGCTGCAAGGTATAATACAAGTTTCTTCGATCCCTGTACACCTTACTGTGCTTCACATGTTCTAATGGCGCTCCTTTGTTCAATGTGTGTAGAGAAGATGTGATTACAGTAAAATTGTGTTGTCCTGCCTGAGGCTGCTTACTAGGCGAGCATTTGGAGATCTGATCTGAATAAGATGCCTCTTGTTGTCTTGGAAAATTACAAAACTGCCTGCTCAACAGCCACGTCAATGAGGTAAGATGACTCCAACCTAACGAACATGACACGATTTTGATTAGTTTAAGACAGGAGATGGAGAAGGTCCAAAAGTATGGTGTGACGATCCACTTTTTGTTGATGCTGCCATCTACATCAAGGTTCCCCTGATTACGAATGGGGCATGTAAATACATAATTGCTTACCTTCGTTTTTGTCGTGCCAATTTAAACTAAATTCTATTTTGCCGCCCTAAAGAAGTTACTGTTACTTTCCTGCTATCTGAATAACAATGGTGTCACAGTACGAGATGCACAAGAGGCAAGGAACCTATATATATCTGTTGCGTCACTGAATTATGTAGAACAGGAGCGTATAGGGGCCCAGCTGAGATGTATCTAGAGATCTAGACGCGATGGCGTCAGCAAGCAGGTTGCTAGTGCAGTATCACGAGAGGGCTTGTATATGAATAGAGCAGCGTTATTGGTGTCCACTGCGATTCTGTTTTGGATATGCAGATAGTCTGGAGGTCATTATATCCTACTTAGGCGATTTAGCCAACAAAGACTGATGTATGAGGAGGCTGGTGCCCTGTCATCTTCTGGTTGTTGATTAACATCCGACTACTTTTCATTGAAGAGTGTGTACGCGTCCTTTGTACTGCAGAAGCTGCAAACTTTATTCTGAAAGAGACAGCCGAGTTTCTAAATACTCAAGGATGGGAAGCCTTAAATTTGAGGATATCCCTAAATAGGAGGCAAGACCTTCATGTTGACGACTGCTCAACCGCTGAATATGGGAAAGAAGACAACACCTACTTCAAAACTGTCCCAGAGGAGGATGGGAAAGTAATAGGGGAGGTATGGCATATATGCATAGGCTTGAGTGGATCGTGAAACAGTAAGTATATTTCTAATCACTGCAACACTCTTATATAGATATAAGACCACATGATTAAATACAGCAAACTACATGCTTGTCCACGCTAATAAAGTAAACTGTAGACCCACAGATCACAAAGCTCACAAGCTTGCTGAATACAGTGACAGCGAAACAACAGTTATAAAGACCACAACACAAGATGTGTTTGAAAAGAACTGAGAAATTGATCTCAGCTTCACACTACACAGATGTACAACTCCTACCAGAACTGACTCCAGACTACGCTGACAAAACTAGCCAACAAAGAAAGAGCTGCATTGTTAATAAAAGCAAACTGTGGGTGACTTTCTAATTGTGTGATCAACTAACCTGATTATTTAAAATAATAATGACGCTCGTACATATAGTGCCAGACGAGGACAATCATACATAGACATAACTGTTACATGAAAATCGTGGATATATTAACAATTATAATTACGTTATTCGATCACATATGAATGAGATGGAATCAATGCATACCATACAAAACCCCAACGTACCAATTGGAATAAATACGCGAAATAAATTCCCGTGCCCTTGATAATAACCACATCCTGAACATATGTAGGCGAATAGACCTCCTTGAATCATTTGACGTATCTTACCCAATGACATATGTCAGGGGTGCATGCAAATCGTGATGTAATCATTGTCTACGGGATCACAGACAGAACAGGAACTGTCCAGAAGGAGAATGGAATTCAAGACCCTACGAAACCGATATAAACAAGAATTATACTGATATAGAAGGGGAAGTTGGAAGGCCGCATAGTCAATAGGAGACATCATAAGGGACACACGAGGATCTTGCAATTTCAAAAGCCCGGATGACACTTAGACAGCAGAAGAGGTTGAGGATTACTTGAACACTTCCCAAATAGTATGGAAAATGCAGACATAGAGCTGATGAATTCGACCAGTGAGGAGGAAAGAATTAATATGTATTACTCAACGACTACATGGCAATAGGTGCAGCATCTAAGTAAATAAAACGTCGAAAAAGTAAATCATAGACACATTAGGGAGGTCATACTAATTAGTCCGCCATTACTTGAAGAACAATATGTGTACTGCACTGGAAAATTGACAGAAGGAGAATTAACTTAACAAAAATACAGGATAAAATAACAAACAACAAAGAATGTTTAGTAGGCTGTTTCTTTGATGTAGAAGGGGCATTTGACAAGGTCCACTTCACGTCCATCCAGCAAACAATGAAAACGAGGTCAGTAGAGAATAACTTGATAAATTTCGTGTGACCCACGATTGGGGCAATAGGGAGGTAGAATGCACAACACAGTAACACTACAAAAATGTACTATGAGGCACTCCGCAGGGAGGGTGCTTATCTCCCCTGTTCTGGTGCCTGGATTTAAACGGTTTAATTAACATAATTAATAATTCTGGCTTTTACTGCCAATTAAAGGCCTGCTGGGGAAGGCATGTGGTTTGAAACAGACATTAGTGAAATGTTTTTATCAAACAGTAGTTTACGGTACGCTGGTCTGGTGATCAGGTGTCACTAAAAACGTTGCCCTATACAAACTCAAATGGTAAATATGTCTACTACACAGACCTAACATCATAATAATAGGAATACTGCCAATGAAATTAGTAATCAGGAAAATATGAGAGACGCTAAGACGCAGAAAAAATTAAGACTAGTGCTAATTATGGCTTCACATTGACAAGCCTTAAATACAGGCTACCAGAGTTAAATACGCCTGTGGATGATAGGAAAACAATTTATAAATTCCAGAGAAACCTGAACATTTGGATAGACTCTAGGCAAATGTGAGATATATCTGCAGTTTTAGGTAGCCCTGAGATCATTTGTTACACTGAGGGCTGCAAAACCCCGAGGGACAATGCAGGACTGGGAATACACCCCTTGCTTGTTACGATTAGCAATGAGACACAACTGGCTTAGTTGAAGAATTACACAAGAATGAATCTCGTTTTAATTTTTGTAATGGACCGATAGCAACTCGCAAACATGGTTGCTACGTAACAACTCATAACATAGTTACTAGTAACATCAACTTATTAAAACGTCATCCTCTGACGATGATCCCAACACTCCCCTCCTTCTTTTTCACCGGGTCACTGAACTCCATTCTGATAGGGAGCCAATTTATTGGCATGAACGATTCTTCTTCGGCGGTTTGGAGTCACGATATGGAATATGACGTCGAAATTCTTTTACAAGGCCCATGAAGACTACAGTATTGGTGAGATTCCAGCTCTCCGCTGAGGCCAATGATTACCACACCCTGTCACCAATCTGATAACGAGGAACCTCTGTATGGACGTTGTATCGGCGTTTGGCTCCTTCAAATGATTTGAGTAATTGTAGTCACACTGCTTCATGTGCTTCATCCAGTTGCTGTTGTAGGTTGTGACAATATTGAGTTGCTGTGCGTGTAGCATCTGGAGGAGTCCCCGTTAGCAAGTGTATGGGAAAAGCAACTTCCCGTTCCAAAACCAGGCTAGCAGGAGAGAGTAGCCCAACGTTCTTATGTACGGTACGCTAACAGAACCCAAGGCAGCTGCTCAATCCAGTTCTCTTGTCTTGAGTTCAACATCTTTGCCAGCATTTCAACTCACTATCGGTTTAATCTTTCAACTTGGCCGTTGCTTTGTGGTTGCATAGGCGTGCTCATTGTTTTGTGCATGTTGAGCAAGAAATGTCGTTCCTCTAGTCCGAATGCAACTTTTGAGGCACACCAAAATGGGAGAGTACTGTCTCCGCTTGACCCCTAGCAACAGTTTCAGCCTGCAGATTTGGAATTGGAAATGTCTCAGGCCATTTTGTATAAGTATCAGCTACGACGACATACTGGTTCCCACGTTTTTTGAACACCAGTATGATAAGACTGTAAAGAAGCTTTCTTCGTGGCCATACGTGATTTTCGTTGTTTACCACAAGTTTCACATGAGGCACAAGCAAGTGTCACATCCTTCGACATCCTAGGCCAATAGTATCTGACGAACAAGGTCTGTGTTCTCCATCTTCCAAAATGACCAAGGTTGTGAGTATGAGCCACCACTTCTTGCTGAAAGCATTTTGGTACAAGAATTTGATAGATGTGCTGGAGACTTTTCTCGTCATCACAGGCCTTCTTTTAAATGCAGTGTCAAACATGGCCCACAGCGTTTTTGTTTCCTCTCCATAACAGCGATTTCCTGCCAAATTGGGGGCTTTCTCACATACCTAACGATATATATGACCCAGTACTGCTCTATCCATTCCTCAAATGATGGCTTTATTTGTGTGAGTAGTTTGGAATGCTTTCACTTACTCTGACAATACTTACAGTTGTTAGCTGCACAGGGTCTGTGAGATCCATCATCATGAAGGTGTTTCTGGCCTGGCTGATGTTCCACCTGGAAATTAAATGAGGCAATCCGTTCTAACGATCTGGCCAATTGGCCATCCAGCTCCCTGAAGTTCCTCAGCCATTGTAAAGATGCATGATCCGTTCTCACCTGAAATGGAGCTCCACAACCCAGACCAAATGACTTGAAATGTTTCAGGGCTTCAACTAAACTGAATAGTTCTTTTCGAGTTGTGCAATATCTTCTTTCTTCAAGCATCGGCTGAAACCACACAGAACTTTCAAACGCCCATTCTCAACTTGAGATAGTACTGGTCCAATCGCTTGATCGCTGACATCTGTGTCAAGAATGAATGAGGCTACCGAATCTAGATGGGCCAAAACAGCTGGCTTGGCTAGTGCAGCTTTTACATCCTCTAATGCTGCTTGGGCTTCTTCATCCCAAACGAATGATGACTGATCCTGTAATCTGTATAACGTGCTGGATCTTCTAGCAAAGTCTGGGACAAAAGTCCTGTAGTATGAGCAGAATATCACATTTCTTTTGATATCAAATACCCAAGATATGATGCCTTACATCCAAAAAGTCGACTTGACTTCAGTAGAGCTTAATGTTTCAAAGACTTACGTAAGCCAACACATGTGTTCCTTGAAGGTTCTGATATCCACAAGGACATTACCCTAATAGACCCTCACTATTCCTTTCCAAAGGGAGTCATGCAACAGTCTTCCCATTGCTCTCTGAATCCTGAACTGCCAGAGGTCCCAAGGGGCACAAAACGGGTTTTCTCCTTTCTTGGTTGGTCATAGGAATCTGCCAGGACCCACTCTGAGGGTCTAACGTCGAATACCAGGTACTGCCACTCAGACCTCAGATAAGTTCATCCAACTTGGACAATGGGATTGAATCCTTTTTTGTGATGTCATTGAGTTGGCGGTAATCTATACAGAAATGGGTACTACAATCTTTTTTTCTTACCAACACAATTGGACTTGCTCACAGACTTTTGATGGTTCGATTATGCCATTTCGTTCCATTTGTGTAACAAGCCTGTCAACCTCTATCAGAAGGTATTCGTTGAGGGGCTTGCTGAATTGGATGACTTTCGCCAACATTTACTGCGTGAAAACATCCTTCAATCTTTCCCACATCAGATGCGTCCTTGGAGAAAATATCGGCAAATTCAATAATCAGTTATTTCACCTCCC
This sequence comes from Pachypeltis micranthus, assembly GCA_020466155.1. Classification (NCBI taxonomy): domain Eukaryota; kingdom Metazoa; phylum Arthropoda; class Insecta; order Hemiptera; family Miridae; genus Pachypeltis; species Pachypeltis micranthus. Next base: position 49,481,835 of record CM035770.1, on the reverse strand, counting down.
CAGCTGTTCTGTGAATAATTCCTGCCCTAATTCCAACTTTTTGATGTAGTTTGGGAAGCCTCCTATAGACTCAGATGTATGATTACACGATTCCCCACTTTCCCATTCATCCTCCAGAGCAACGAAACCGTCACAAACTTCTTGTTCTTCAATCAGAAAAGACTCTTCTTCACTTGCCCTTAATACTGTCAACCGTTTCCCATATGCTTGTATTTCACTGTTTGCCAGTTTGATTATGTTCCTATGAAAAGTTAGGAAGTCTAATCCTAAGATATTGTTCTTGAATATTAACCACTAAACTTGTATGTTTCCTGTTTCGCCCATCTCCAATGTCAAACTCTGAATCAGCCTCCCCTAGCACAAGAACCCTATCACCAGAAACAGCTCTCAGGCATAAGGTAACTTTTAATGAGTACCAGAGCGTCGCATTAAATCGCCATTCACAATTGTCCGTGATGCACCAGTATTAACTACCAATTTACAAGGTTCGCTGTTGATTTTTCCCGATAACACCAAGGACATGGAGGATGACGCTCTGTAAATGGCATAATTATTTTTAATATTTTCACGAACAAAAAAATTGAATGAATTAGAAAGAGGCGCTGAAATACGGTTCGATTGGCAGTATGAGCGTTCTGTCTTGATGATTGAATGCAATGTGGGTACATCTGCTGCACCAGTTGGCTTAGCACAATTCAAGCTGACTGGTTGGCGTTTCTCGCTTTCATCTGGTTCTGGATGTTTGCGAATTATGTGGTCGGGGAATCACAGTGTCGACACAGTTTTGGTCTTATAGACAGAGGTGTGATGTTGTAGAGCGGAACTCCTCCTTGCTGTTCTGGTACTTCCTCGACTGAAGAAACCCTAATGGAAGTTGCGTTTCCTGCAACTTGCATACGCTGAGTAAGTACTAGCGCGTGTGTTAAGGCCATTTTGCTGCTAGCTGGCCATACGTTTTTTACCCAAGCCCGGAGTTTAGAGTAAACAAAATAAGAGGCAATTTCATTATCCCTTTTGGCATCCAGGCCAGTCTTATGTGCTCATTCCTTGACAGCCTGAAAGTAATTCCCGATATCTCCCTCCCGGTAGCTGTTCTGCTTTGGAGAATAGCGAGACAAAGTTCAGCTTGGTTGTGTATGCCATTGTGGTCCTCTAAGGCAGGAACAAGATGTTCATACGTATACTGCAGGGCCATCTCAACAAGGGTGGTTAGTGCAGGTCCTGAGAGAACTGCTGCAAGTCAGCCTTTTGTCAGTTTGACCAGCAATCTGTTTGGGCTATAGCTTCAAATTGCCTGATATAAGACCGCCAGTCAGCACTTCCATCAAACAAACGAGGTTTCCACATCTTGGAACAACTGGGAGTTAGTTCAGGGGGCCTGACGAATGGTTTCAGGGTCAGTTGGATGGCTATGCACCCCAATGATTTCAGGCTCGCTCCATGAAGAAGCCTGCTTTAATACTGAATGCAGCTCCTTCTTCAAATCCTCACGTAAAGCATTGCAAAGTTCTATCATACACCTGTTGCTCTCCTATTTCTCTATCAATTATAGACTTAATTTCTATTAACCTGACCATCTAGGTGGAGTGCTGGTTTTTCAATCAGAGAGTCCTCACGGCATAACGGGTCTTCAGGACATGTAGTTTCAACACCAACCTCTTCCTATTGTTGGTATGGTAAACCCAAGAGTGTCAACATCCCACCGCTGCCACCAGTGTTACGATTAGTGAAAAGACAACACCGGCTTGGTTGAAGAATTACACAAGAATGAATCTCGTTTTAATTTTTGTAACAGAACAATAGCAGCTCGCAAACATAGTTACTACGTAGCAACCCATAACACAGTTATTTAGTAACACCAAATAATTAAAACGTCATCCACTGTCGATGATCCCAAAACTATTCCCTTTTTACAATGGGAGAATCACTCCTGTTAGGTACCAACACATCAGCATTTTAAAGCGAACTCATCGCGGTAAACTCGCATATCAATGAGCTTGAATAGAGAAATATGTATTAGGGATACACGTACAGCCATCTGCACTGATTAATGTCATAAAAACATTGGGAAACTTGTGGCAGATTGTAAGAAATTCCGCCATCCAGGAAACAAAATATAATGCTGGAAGGCCCAATACACGAGGGAACACAGTTACTCTAAAATGGATATCAGGAAACAAAGGGTATGCAAGGATCCCAAATGGCCAAAGCAGGATCCATGAAATTCTTACGTGGGCCAGAGCCGTTTTCGCTTAACAACAATCTTATGATAGCAAGGAAATCACCAATTACGAGGGGGCCAAAGCTAGCGGCACAAATAAATATAACGCACAATGGACCAATTTTGCGCTAAACTTCAGCAAAGCACGGCTAAGAAGAATTATAGGTTTGCTGTCAGGTGACAATGCGATTGAAAAGATTCTCCGTAGGATCAATTCCAACATTAGCTCATCGAAATCAGTTTGAATCAACGTTTTGAATCTGTTATTGAAGAAAAGTAATCAACTAATTGTCAAAACAATGGCCACGGGTACATTTGCTTGGTTTGCGATTCGGAACATTGAAGAGCGTTTCCTTCATCACTGGCAACTGTCTAACCCTTGAACTATGGAGTCATTCCGCGAATCCAACCCTTCCACATATTTCCGTTGTAACCGAAATATCGTCCTTGAGTTGTCGAGTTGCCGCCACCGGTTGCACCGCGTATCACTGGCAACTGTCTAGCAATAGTATTCTTCAAAATACTAATTAAATCGCTCGACTAACCGTTGAGCATCATTGCATGAATTCCACACTTCGTTACTTTTCCATTGCAACCGAATTATGCTTCAGTTGCCGCCACCGCATGCGTAACCATTTCTTTCCGTATTCGTTTGTTGTGTTACGCTATATTGTTATTGTATATTGTTTCGCGCCCGTCCGTCCGGATTCTGCTTTAGTGGGGACTGCCCTCTTCGCGTTTATTTGTTTGCTATAATTCGACCATGGTTAGGCAAATTAATACGACTTTGATTCATCGATTCAGAGAAAAAGGCTTGCGAAGTGTTGTGGATTGGTGTGTGAGTGTCGGTTTCATCTCTGACGAGTATGCGTGTCCTGAATGTGGTGCGTGGAGGAATGAATGACAGAGTTATTTGAAGCTATCAAAGCAGCCTATCTCTCGAAATTTGTATACGTAACTTGAGAGGTGAAGTTATTTTTGTGATCGGCAATGTCCGTTATGTTGCATTACGCGAGTGATATCTATATTTTGGTAAAATCCCAGAATAGTGTACGCGGGTTCATCTGTCCGGTTCGCGATTCGGAACGCTTAGTAGCGTCGCTGATACTTTCTAGCGCTAGTACTCTTCAAAATACCTCCACTTCTTTTCGGTTTTATCTTTTTTTCAATCAATGTGCTTTGCTCCAATCAACCACAATATCATCTAGTTCTTTAGATCGCTTGATACGGTCTTCCTCAATCCAACAAGAGTGGAAATGTCATGTAACACGAACATTTTAGTTGGAACGTTTCGTAAACCCGACGAGGGAATTCGGCGTAGGTTTGGAGTTTAATTGGGGAAATATGTTGGTTATACTCGAAAACATCAAACCCCTTCAATTATTATGTATTTTAACTGCTTAAATCGGAAAAGCAATAATTCCAAAGTATAAACCAATCCAAGATGGTGAAACAAAAGAGAATAGTCGAGGCCGAAACCTGAAAATTAATTCAAAGTTCGAAAACAACTAACAGAAAACAGTCCAAGATCCAGAAGAAAACTTAAATTGTAGTCATGCCAATATCCAAGGATAATTAAACGTACAGTCGAAAGACAACTGCTTTGAATTAACGGTGTGGAGCTTAGAGCACTCCTTAGCTTTGAATAATGACAGCCAGTAAAATATTGAAGAGTATTCAGCGTAAGGATATTTTTCCATCTATGACCCGGTTTCAGCTTTTATTTGATATTGTTGTTTTTGATCGACTGTTTCGATCTATAGAAAGAGTAAGGTAAGATTCGGTACACGTCAAACAATAATCGTTCGACTAACCCTTGAACTATGGAATCATTCCGCGAATCCCACCGTTCGGGAAATTTCCGCTGTAACCAAAATATTGTCCTTCAGTTGGCGAGTTGCCGCCACCGTATGCGTTCTTCCTCCCTCGTCGTTCGTTATGTATTCAATTTTTTTCGCGCCCGTCCGGCTTCTCCTGCTTTAGTCCTTTCCCCACTGCTCTCAACGCGTTTATTTTTTTGATCTTTTTCGACCAGCCATGGATAGGCGAATTAATACGACTTTGATTCGTCAATATTGAGAAAAAGGCCCGAGGAGTGTTGTGGATTGGTGTATGAGTTACGGTTTTATCTCTGACAAGTATGAATGCGGTGGATGGATGAAATTATGTCTAACGATTTAAGTCATATTTCGAAGAATACTAGCTCTTGATAAAAGTTGCGACAACCTCACCAAGGCTTTCTTCGAGGCGATAAAACGAGCCTATCCTCCGCAAAGTTCTTTGTTTACATTCACTTTTACGACAAAACTTCGCTCAACTCTTACCGCTACCGTTACGTTCACCAGTATCAGTGACACTACTAAACGTTCCGAATCGCGAACCGGACAAATGTACCCGCGTACACTATTCTGGGATTTTACCCTATATTTTTTTACATTCTTCCCGTTTCTTTCGCGCGCGTTGTTTACATTCACTTTTACGACAAAACTTTGCTCTACTCTTACTGCTACTGTTACGCTCTCCAGTATCAGTGGCGCTAGTAAACGTTCCGAATCGCGAACCAAAGCTCCTCGCAAATGTACCCGTGACTACTGTTCTAGGATTTTACCCGTTCGGTAATTCGGCGGGATCTGTTTGATAATACCAGTCTAAAGTGTGCCTTGTTGAAAGAGCGTACCTGTAGTTCAGTGTAACGGATTAGTAGCAATTTACATCATGAGCTCTTTAGTGACTTCTAGTTCGGGAACAAATATGTGTTCGGCTGCAGATGTGCTCAACCTCATTCACAAATTTCAGATGCAATCAATTTACACGGACGTGACGATTGTCGTGGGCGGTCAGAGATTCCAAGCTCACTTGGTGGTCTTGTGCGCCGTTAGTCCTGTTTTTCGTAAAATGTTTTCATCTGAGATGAAAGAAGAGAAGACACGCGTTGTGGAAATAGAAGACGTCGACCCCTCGACCTTTGAAATCTTCCTCGATTACTGCTACTCGGGAGAAATCGGTCGAGTAGGAGACATAGGGGAGTTGCTGATGTTGTTTGATAAATATGACGTCGGGCTGACACCAGAATGTATCATGCGAATGGTTCAGATGTTGGATGTTGAAGACGTTTTGAATTATTTGGTAGCAGCTGATCTTTACAGACAAGTTGATTTGAGAAATGCAGTCTTCTCATTCCTCAAAGACAATCGTAGAGAGGTGTTATGGCAGGGCAAGTGGAAATCCGATCGCAGTAAATTGGTGGCGATCATTGGCGTTTTAAGTCGCGTTGAATGTTCTGGAAAGTGTTTATTTGAAAATAAAGTCGAGTGGAATCTACCCTCTGAACTTATTTCCTCGTATACTATTTACGAAGGCACTCTTTTGATCCCATATCAACATACTATGATCTTAATGGGCCTCCAATTGTTGTCTGACAACACGGATGCAGTGCAATTGTATGCTGAAATCAAGGCTGAAAAGAAATGGTTTGATTGTTTGGCTTTGAAATTTATTATTGAGTTGATTGAAGATAAACATCCACCACGGGAGTTTACCACAATTTATCGCTTCAGAAATTGTCAATCTGCAGCCATTGCTAAATTTGATCCTCAGGCTCACGACGTGTCTAAATGGCTAAGCACTAGAGGAGTTGTACGCGTCACTGTCTGCCAACCTTGCAACCCAGATATTCTGAAACTTCGTCCATTGAAGCCAGAGCGTTGCACAAATGTCTCAATAGTAATACAAGGTAGATCATTCACCACTCACAAAAACGTCCTCATAAAGCACAGCAAGTATTTTGAATCTTTATTCAAAGACAACCTATCAGAGTACATGTTAGACACGATCTGCCCCAAAAGCTTCATTATTATTAGAGACTTCATGTACTCGAATGTGTTGCCAGAAAAGAAATCAGTCAACTACGACGTTTTAGAAGTTGCCTGCGTATTGGAATTAGAGGAAAAGGTTATCCAGCACTGTGAGCACATAGTTTGTTCAAAGATGACAGTCCAAAATTGTGTGCAGTGCTCAATGATTGCGTTTAAATGGAATTTAAAACTCTTGAAGAACTATTCCACGAAGTTTATCGCCGATCACCTGCGAGATGTTCTCAATTGTGAAAATTGGAAGCTTCTCGTGGAAGAATACCCCGAAATACTGCCAGACTTATTTACAGAAAAACTGCGAAGTTTCAAGTAGCCACTCATCCCCTTCGCCAACTTGCAGCAGAAACTTGGCTCAAACGGAGAGCGTATTTGTGGAAATACTGGTATGAGTATTCCTCCATTCTTTACTTGCGACGGCCGAACTACCTACTACAGTAGCAGCGGAGAGAAAATGGGTCATCACTTGAAGACAGCCTGTGCTCAGTTTTATGTGACTTCCAACAACCCTACAATAAATGCGTTTTTTCTAATAATGTCAATTTGTTGAATTTCTTACTTTGGCACTCATTCTTTCTTTAGGTTGAGCCAAGATTAACTAAAGAATGTGGTAGGGTTCCTATGCCCGCTCCTAGAACGCCATCAATCACCCTCCTACATGTTGCACTTGGTGAGGACTTTGCTGACCCCACATCACGGCTTTGTACCCCTGTGAAATTCGTTGATTTAGTCGTTTAGACCAATACGCAGAGAAAAAGAATGAAAAGTTCGACGGTTCCATTAGTGGTGATTTTGGTTTATTATTCATTCTGAATAATAACCCTATGTTTTCGGTCACGAAAAATGTTTTACAACCCCCCCTCAAAATTCGATACTTGGAGATTCCAAATTTGCAATGTCCGTCCGCCGTGCCGTTTTGTGCCTTTAACGTGGTCTAAAAAATTCGTTCTTTCGCCCAAAAATCCGATTTGGTGTCTAGTTGTGCCTGCCATCTCGGCAATCCGATCGGACGAAGCCCGTGGTTGTAATGGGCAAAAAACGGTTAAAACAATTAACAAAACGCAGTACAACGCGGGAGCTACAGCGTTTCGTTGTTTGAACTCCCTCCCCACCTGTATCATTAAAAAAGCAACCACGCTCGCTTGCCTCGAGTGCGCCTCCCAACAACGCTGCCACTCAACTCCCCTTTCGCCTCGGAATGGGTTCGCTTCGAGCGCCCCCGTTCCAATTTCCCTGACGACGGGGCCAAATCATCAGACATTTTGTTTCCATAGTTCCATTGTAGCCAGGACATGTTTCGTATGGTTTACTAGTATTCGATGCTGAATCGAATGGGATGGGGGAGCACTAATACTAGGTCAAGCTGTTCATGAGAATAATAAACCATTGTGTAATAATTTGCAGGGTTTTACTTTCAGACGAAGTAGACCGTTAAGTTTTGGAATCGACTGAAAAAAATTTTTTAAATTTGAAGTTTTCTGCATACGTTCAAGTTTTAAGCGCTGCTGAATATAATAAACATCATTTGGGAAACGCGACTGAGCGAAAACAGCTGACCCGGCCGCTCCAACTTTACAAACAGTCTGCAGATCACTATGGGGCGCCAAAATCGGTAACTATAGTTATAAAGATCAAAACTCCTCACTTTTTTCTTTTTTTCAAATAACAGCTTCGATTACATCTTTTATGTCAACAGCTCCTAATGAGACAACATTCGCATCCCTAGGAACATGACGAGAACAGCACAAAAAATCAAGAAAAAACTCAGCGAAAATCAATTTTAGTGCATTTTTTCCTCATTAACTCAGCTCAAATGTTACTAGGATGTTCAGAAAAATTCTAAAACTCCAATTAAATATCTATACGATGATTCTTTAATAAGACGTGCAGGGACTAATACAGAAATTCCGGAATTTTAAACACCGCCGTTTCACTCACTATCATTTCCAAAAGTTTATACGCGATAACTCTTGAGGAGTGTTTACTATCATTTTCAAAAAATCGTATTTTTTACTGCCTCATTCATTCTCAGTGTACTAATAGCTCAATGATGGTCAGGGCATGAGTACGAGCGGCACAATAAGTTCGGGAACTGTAAGCCCTACCGCTTTCTGTCGCCACGAAGTGATATTTTATTAAGTTCAACGGGACTGAAAGAAAAATGAATTGAGTTAGTAGAAAAGCTATGAGCACAAGTGAATTGACGTAAAGCTCAGGAAAATTATGTGACGCGTTGCAGCAAACATTTAGAATATGAAGAAGCTATTGTGATTGGGTGGTCAATGTTCAAACACTTTTTACGTCAAAATTCAATTAAAGACCGTTTAACGAATTCTTGAAAACAAAAAAGTTCAAACGAGTCGCGTGTGTTTTATTATGTGATATCTTTTTCTACTTTTCCATCAGTACTTTGTGCGCGCTACCAATTCAGGAGATTCCCTTTGTAAGCAAGATAAAGCACAATTTGCTGGGGTTTCAATAAATCGTGGTTGCTTTAAATAAATTCTGCACATTACTGAAATTTATTTTTGTATGCTCCACACTGATGACGCTTAGGTTCCTTCAAATCCAGTGGTTGATCCTGGTTCCCAGAATTCGCCGCTCAGAGCGCACGTCCATGCACACACAACAGTCGGTGGCATCATCTTCCACTGGTTTCCTCTCAGTTGCAGACCCTGATCTTATTTCCATTAGGGTTGATGATTAGCCCGATCGGGCATAGACTCCGCATTTCCCATTAAAAACCCTTCCCACTTCATCCATCAGATAGGCCACCGCAACGGCAGTCACCATCTTTGATATTCAAAGCCTTCTGAGTTCGACGCATCCCTCGTATTGGTTATCGTGCCGTAGCAACACACAACTTTCCACCACCCCCGTAAATTCGAACACCAGCTACATATGAGAGCGCTATATCTTTGTTCAACGCATTTCTACAGAAAAAAAAGTAGGGAATAGCTGAAAGTAATCTGGAAGTTTTATCGAAATCGTTAGTCCCATTTTTCAGGAAATTGGAACCGAATATTGATTAATATTCGAAAAATCTACTTTTCTTAATTAACTTGGCTTGTAAATGCATTCTAAAGATATATACAGAAATAATTGTGAGTACGGGTGACTAAAAGACACTCTGAACGATTGATCAAATTTGGTGACGCAGTTACCCTAGAATTTACGGAAATGTTCTAAAAAACATTTTCGAGACATTTTTATTTTTATCTCTGCTCAATGGACTGTCAGAGGAACATGTATTGAGAAAAATATATAAGTATCAACTATTCGAAAATATCCAGTGAGTTTGATGAAAATCGTTGAAGCCGTTTCGCCAAAAAGCGTAAAAAACGTGTTTTTGCTTCATAGGCCAATATCTCCGTTCACCGTATTTTCATGGAGATATGTATGGAGAAGAAAAGTTTTGTACTAACTAGTAAAAGATAAAGTGAAAGTTTAATCAAAACGCCGTTTTCGAGAAAGTTTTGGTACATTTTTGTCCCCCCCCCCTCCTAAAGAACGAAATTGCCCATAACCTTAATTTGGTGTCTACAAAAAATGAACAAAACAAAAAAAGAACCAGCTCAATCGGATCAGCTGTTCTCCCGCAAATCGAACTACAGAAACACACGGACCACGCGCAGAAATTAGGTTTTTTAAGACTCAGTAGGCCTCAAAACGTAAAGATCTGAAGAAAACGCAAATTTTTTGTTTTTACACGATTACTATACTTTCTTTTGCCTTCGGGTAGTGGAAAGTAATCAATTAAAAAAGCTTGGAATTGGAAGAACTCGACAGAAATAAGTCAATAACAATAGTAAACATGTTTACTGTACATGCCTCATAGTATGAGGTGGTGAACTGTCCATAGAGTTGAAGAGTTTTATGAATGTTAAAAGCTAGAAGCCTTGATATTGTTATTAGAAAAATGGTCAACAGTAAAGCTCCTTCACTCTGAAGCATCTGCTTCGGTGGACATTCACAATTTGAAAAACTCGTACACTTTGTTAACACAGCAGATTACGCAACTTAAAGCAACATTTAAAAATAGCAGGCAAATAGTTGAATGTCACATTTACAAACTGCAACGATCACTCGCTGACACAAAATAAAATGCGGACGCTTGGAAATTACACCATTTCAGTAGTGGTGATCCATAACTTTACGAACGTATGTACAGCTATTTACTCAGGCAGCTACAGTTCATTCTTATTGTCCTACCGCCTCTCTCCCATCCTCTTTGCCATATTCGGCGCAACAGACACATCAAAATACGTTACCTTGAGCGTAACATATTCTGATCAAAAATAACTCTGGCGCTCCTAACGAGAGTTTGTTAAACCCGAGCAGATGTGACAGTGATTCAAACTGGGATTTGTCTCATTGGCTGGAGACTCTCGGCTACGGAAAATTCGCATCCCGTGTGCGCAACGACGTCAGCAACTTCGACGCCTTCGGCCAATTCGATCAAAGTGAGACCATCTTCTGGATGGACTGTGAAAACAGCCTGCGGATGAAACAAAGGTAACTTTTGATGAGTTGTCATTATTATTTAGATAATAAATGAATATTTATCAGTTCTACATTGGCAGTACGAATACTTCTACAGTCAAAGAATTAACAGAAAATGGACGATGGTGTAAAAACGGTGTATGAAGGCTATTACAAAGGCTGGAGTGCTTACTGATAGCAGGGGTGATGAAAACCTACTACGTGTACTATGCAAACCTTTTTTGACCTTCGCCTTAATATATTTGTCAAGGCAGAGGCTAAGAAGGTGGCTTACAGACTGACTAGGCTTGGAATAGCTAAGGTGCCACAGGCTAGTAATGAGCACATGAGCAATGTTCCAGCTCATCCACTGACGTGTATGCATCCCATGTACGAGTTCGAAGGGAAATACAAAATGCACTCAAAAGGAAGGCCTACGGAAGTTGCAAATTTTGACCTTCTGATGGTATCAACATCTACACAGATAAATCTGCAAGCCTCGAGGGAACTGGCTCTGGGATGACTATTCAGGGCTCTATTAGAGTTAATGGTCTCAGATTCCTGGCATAAATACAGAGAACTGCCAAGAGAATACATCAGACTGTCTGGAACATTGCTGGAGTGAGGCACTCCATACACATTATTTCAGCACCAACACACGAAATCTCATCAAGCCTTCTGATGATGAGATGAAAGACCTAAGGCAGATGTGTGGCTCATTACAGAACATTGTATATGTTATGGGCATAGTCGAAACCCCTCGGTGAAGGTGTCAGTGAGGTAAGGACTATAGGCAGCAGTGCCCTTCAGGGACAGCCAGAGTTATAAAGAAATAATAAAAAAAGAAGGTATGAGCACATTTGAAAAAACCTTGAAGCGTGTCCAGTTACCATCATATACTGCCATTGTCTTGCCTCTATGTGACAATACCCTTGGGGATCAACAATGGGAACTAATATTGAAGTGAACGATTGTTACGCAGCAAACCAACATGACTTTCCAACAATTATACTTAATTATTCCTAAATTGTTCTCCGACTTTTCCATAAATTTTACTGGACTACCCAAAAACGTTTAACTAGTTTTCCATTATTTACATAGAATTTTCGAAACCATTTCACTTCAAAACTGATTTTTATTTAATTTTCTCCTCATTTTTCCAACATTTTTATTCGATTCCCCGACGAGTTTCAGGCAATTTCCTATATTTTTCGTTCCTAGCAGTTTTACGCGTTTTATTCAATTATAACTTCATTTCCAACGGATTTTTATTCAAGACGCCAACCATTATCATCAGCCTTCCTACAATTACTTCTGAGTCATTCAATTTTTCGGCAATTATCTAGCAATTGTATTTAATTTCTCAATGCTTTTTACTAAGCTAACCAACGGGTTTTTATTGTATTTTCCAACAATTTTACTTAAATTCCTGACGAGTTTTATTACTTTTACTACATTTTTCTACACTTTTTATTAATTTCCCAACGATATCATTAGTTTTAGTCAATTTTCCAACAACTTTAACTGAATTAGTCAACAATTTGTACTCGAAGTACCAAGGATTTTCACGAACTCTCCCAATAATTTTATTCCATTCTCTAACATTGTTGATTAAACTTTTTCACACAAACCGCTAGCTACCTGACGGTAGTGGCCTCGCGCCTTCTGACCAGTTTTTACTCTATGCAACAAGCAAAACGGGTGATTCGGCTCAATCACGTGGCTGTGGTTGGTAATCGAATACCTGAACTAAGTTTCGTGCGTTTCTCTTTCATTGAAATCTGCACATCAGGATTTGAGTTGGGAAGCATGGCAATCAAAATATCGAACTTCTGATGGATATTTGATACTTCACGGCTACGTTAGTAAGAGTTGTTATCATTATTCATTCAATAAATCAAATTAAATAGCAAATCTCTCTCCCCTCTCTCGGGAAACAGTGAACTTAACAAGTTGCAGAAGGCTCAGAACAGAGCATTTCATGATGAAACTTCGTTGGGATGGGCACGTAGTGCCAAGCCTATAGAAGGTTGAGCTGGGTGAAGATTGTCAAGAGGAAGACGTTGGCAATTTGTTTAATCAATTCGTGTACATATCAGGGGTGCAGGATAGAAGCCCACAAAATACAGGAAGGTTGTTGAGAGTGCCTGCCCATTGCACAGTAGCATTCAAGAGGCTGGCAGTTAAGGTGAACAACGAGAACGTCAACCTGTGTGATGTTCCTCAAAAGACGAAACAGTTTAGGAGCTCAAGGACAAATTACTAACGTGATATGAGTAGATATGTTTTTGTATTAATTCGAATTCGATTTATGCGAACACCAGAGTTCATTAATTATAGAATGGAATATTGTGATTATTGGTTGACAGCGTTGTTGTTTGAAATATTCAAGTACATGTGATGGCAAACTTCTCGATCCCCAGTGTAACTTGTTAATGTTAAGTGACTTGTTAGGTTGACATGCGTATAGTAGTTAGGTTAGTTTATCCTTTGCTGAGAGGAGGAGTAATACGTAAGTATTTTCTCCTCTCAAATAGCAGCAGTTAGGTGTAGGTACGAGGGTAAATGATTTTGGCATGAATTGATGTAAGATTCTCGCCTGACCCCGCATCTCATTTCCTTGTTAACCACAATCTGGAGTCTTGTTAGTCACTCCATGTTGTTTTCAAACCCACAGCTGTTGTTTTAGTTACCAAGAACTTCACCTTCATCTCCCGTTTTTGCTCATTCTAAAATTCGTTTGTACGTTAGAATCGGCTTAGTTTTCGATTCTCAATAAATTTTGAGTATCGTTTCTTTTGTACTATTTCGGTTTGTGGATGTTAACTTCAAGTCTTACATGGATACTACGGTTCGTATGTATATTAGGTTAGTTAGAGGTAGTTAGAAATACATGAACACTCGCTCCTCTCAATAGCAGCACTTCTGTGTGAATGTGTTGGTACGGGTGTAATTTATTTTGGTTCGAATGGGAGTTGTATGATTTTGGAAGAAAAATGTATCGCGTGACTCAGAGGCTGTGTAACATAAACGGATGTTGTATGTTGATTCTCAATCTCTCTCGATGAAATTAATAAAATGTGGCAGATTATTACAGTGGATACTTTCCACTTGATAATTTTAATCATATCAACTAGCTAAACTACAAATCTATCAGAACGAAATCCCATAAAATCGAAATCATTCACTGACAACATCAAAATCAAACACTATACAATACCTTTTCAGTGATGATCATATCCACACAACTCTTGCCAGTCAACGGAAGGGAACAATTTTGTACAATCTTATGACCACCGTCCTTACTGCTGTGCTCCATCACGATAATGACTTTGGTTCCTGGGCCAGCGACGAGGTCCATTGCTCCACCCATTCCCTTCACTAATTTACCCTGGAAAAAAGTGAATAATTACACAGGATGACGACAAATTTATGAACACAAAGAAATAGGATGTAATTAGAAGTGTGTGGCAGTGTGAGGGGCAACAGAAATCTTCAACTTTTAATTAAGTGTTAGTTGAACAATGGTAAGTAATGACTCATAAAGTACCTGGCGGATCACCATTAACATACGAGTGAAGTTGTTGAAAGTTCCAAAACTGTGACCAAAACATCTAGCTACGGAGATGTGGCCAGGCCACTGGAAGTTTATGAAGGGCACAGGTGTCCTGTGTCAACAACTCCCATGGAAGGGGCTAAGTGTTTCACCTAACTTCACTTACAGAATATAACCCTTAAGATGTTTAACCTGCTGGTTTTTAGTCACTTAACGACAAACTGTCGTGAATCCAAATGCTTTAGCTCCTGAAGTGGCGTTGGGCTGATGGACAAATCTCAATGTTGTCAATATTGGTTGCATGTTATGTGAGTATGGTGAGGGGAGGGAGGCAATCAACCTGCTCATATGGTAAAAACTGCAGCATTGTACTCGACTTATACAACTCTCTTACGAGTTGTCAGGAATGGTCATGATGATAAGGAAACAGATCCGTGCATTGTCGTGCAGGAAGCCACCAGTTGCCCAACATCACATGCCACATTCGTTTTGAAAGGTAATTTAAATGTTTTTTGTATATTAAAGTTACAGTGGAACCTTGACGAAGGAATGCTCAATGAATGAAGTAGCAACCCACAAAAATTCGCCAACCTGCCGTACATACAGGTGCTCCATCGGCTTTCAACGCATTTCTACAGGAACATCTATGCAGAAAAAAATGTAGGTACTAGTTGGATGAGAGTACTCCGTGTATTTGACTGAAATCGTTAGAGCCATTTTTCAGAAAATTGGGAAAACTGGTAAATTAATATTCGACAAATCTCAGAACCAGCCTTTTCTTTTGACACGATTACAATACTTTCCTTTCCCTTTGGGTAGGGGAAATTAAAAATTATTGCCATTGTTTTACCCGGACTTGTCCTCTGGCGTTTTGTCTGAAGGTCCTTCTCTAATCACTACGTCAAACGTTCCATTTCACAGCACTCATCCAGGTGGCAGAAACCCAGTATCTCGACAGAAACTGACCCAGTGCTTGCTTTGAGTGTCCCTACAGTTCTAACAATTTCCTGACGTTTCACTGCATGGAATTGGTCGATTATCTCCTTGAAAAAATAGCTGAATAGACTAATCACCATTTTTATGCTGTGAACCAACATTCTCATTACGTCCCTGTATTCTGCACCCGCAGAAATGTTACAAGGCTAGGCTTTAAAGATAGAGTGCAGGGTTGGGCAGAAATACCATTTCAGATAAGAATTTTCATATGCGAGTACGAAACTTATATTATCTTGAATGTTAACTGGATGTCTGAAAGAATGTGAACGTGCACTCATCTGTGTTTCCCACAGGCTCTCTCTACCCAGAGATCACACTAATAAAGTATATTTTGAGTTATACAAACTGGGTGATCCGTTGCACCTGTCTTATTTGTTCATAAAAGACATGGTTGATAAGAACCAACCACAGAAATTAGATTGAGATATTAAGTTCTATTAAGGGGTTTATGGATATGAGTGAAATAATTGTCTTTCTACCAACAACTCAAGCGTTGGCCATTACTTAGTGGTGTAGAGTTGGTATAGTTTTGGTACTCTGCAGTCCCTGACAGCAGTCTTATTGGTCTTAATGCAACGTTCAATGTATTTGTAATTGAGGGACTTACGGGGATCATCCAATTTGCCAAATCGCCGAATTGAGAAACTTCCATAGCTCCGAGAATGGTGAGGTCAATGTGCCCCCTGAAATGAGCAGAGAAAAACGATTTATTGCTACGAAGAAATGTTTTATATTGGTTCCTGGTTTGTCAACAACGTGAAGGGCTCTGAGCTCGAGACTACGTAGACATCTAAGATCAAAGAAGGCTGGTCGGGGCAGGGATGATTTCAGGTCTCAGCCCTCCTCCAGAAACAACTCGATAGGACCAATCTTTCTCCACATCCCAGCCTTCAAGGGATGAACAACCAGCGATCTGCTTTAAGACTTCATAATCGCGTTCGATACGCATGAGTACTGTAAGTTTCCACAAGCCCGATGGTTGCATCTTCGAAGTAGGCAGCAGGAATACACGAACAGCATAAACATAATCTATGAAAACGAACGCCCTAACTGACGTCTGTACCTGAATAATATTAAACAAGGGGGTCAATGAGAGAAAGGAAACACTTGAAAGGTGAACGTTATTATAACTGTTGAGCTTTCAGCTTGACCCCATCATAGAACAATTCCTTTCCCAAAGCGTTGACGCTACCATTGATTGATGCCTTTCATTGGCTAAGTGCGATTTCACTCTCCTCCTGCAGTTAGTTTGTAGCTTCGCTAGTTCCCCCCACTTTCCTCCCTTCACCACCAACACCACAAACCAACGTGGACTCTGCATAATGCCCAATTTTTCAATTGAAAGTAGGAACAATGAAACTAACATGCCTCGTTACTTGCGCAATGTGCTCGAGCATCTTGCAGTTATCTTGAATCATGCTGACGCACTGTGGACAGTAGGTGCCCCAGACACGCTATGAATAGCCTGAACAAAGTGTGTAGATAACTGGGTAGTTGTTATCACAGGGTTAAACTCCCATTTTGATAGGGCCACTAAAAACCCCAGCGAGTAAAAAGTTTTCAGGAAGGTAAAAATATATAATTGATACAAACCCTCTGATCATGGCGAAAGATTCATCTGAACTGAAGTACGAAGCTCCAGGAATAACCGTGACTGTCTCTTTTCCAGCATTGATGAGATCTGAGTCGGCTTCTGCGCGGGACGATGGAGCAGGGCCCAATCCAAGAATTCCATTTTCACTTTGAAGCATCACTTTGAGGCCTTCAGGCAAGTAGTTTGACACTAACATCGGTATTCCAATTCCAAGGTTAGCTAAATTGACGAGTTGAGGAGAATTTGTTGTGAAATTGGATCAACTCTTTAAATGAATGAATTCTACAATTCACAACTTACAAACGAATTGTAGTTGTTGTAAGTTTTTTATTGCCACAACTATTAATGGCGTTCATGGCATACAACAGTCATAACAGGATCTTAGCAAGGTACCTCCTGAGAGCTGTTGTATGGATCAGAAATAAAGGACCCCCTTGAGCTGTCACAGAGATGGAACCCATTCAAGCTGATACTGAAAAAGGAATATAAATGTAGGCGACTGTTACAGGTGCATTGTCTTTATCCCTGACTAACGTCAGTCATGAAGGAGAACACAAAATGTCACAGAAGATTTTGGAAACCAGGGCCAACCTGACGCAGATGACAAAGGAACAAGGAAGAAAATTAATAATATGACTTACACGCGAGCTTCATTTCATTTTTAGCAGCTTGTAAGTTATGAGAGATAAGACAAAGAGACAAACATGGAGCCAGCAGTGTTTTCCTACGTTCATACACAAGACATATGAATTCGCACAATCAGGCGGCCCAGTGGCAGGGAGTCACTGATATCCTCAGGATTGAACGACGCTATTATATATCCAGCTTCACGAAATTACAGTTCCTACTCATCTATGACTGTCGTCCCTGCACTAAGAGTTTATCTTCACCCCTTCACCCGTTAATTTAAAACATAAGCAGCTGAAGTATATTCAACTGATAACTGTGCAACTTGTCACTTTGAGCATGCTCTGAGGTTGCGTGAGCATAAGGTTTTCATTTATGCATCATGAACATGGGCCAATTGCATACGTTTCATTGTTTGTTTTTTTCGTTTGCCATATGAATTTGAGTATGCTTACATCAAAACACATCACAATTGATAATACAGCTACCCCTCTCGTTTAGTAACTCTTTCATAAGTCCCTAGCTTTTGCTCGAGGTGTTGAGCAATCAGGATTCTCCATGTCTGTTAGTCCTTAGTGGCTAAGTTTTTTCTTGTAGTCACATAGTTTCCCTCTTTCTGAAGATTCAATTTCGGTGCCACAAGCGTTCTTGGAGTCTGCTACTAATCAGACACTCCACTAGGAATTACCTCGATATTTAGAGTACCCTTGGACAAAGGTTGCCCAATTGTTTACTGCCAACCCTCAGACTGCTCACAGTAAATGAAGGTGCTCCCAAATAGTTGGCCCAAATCGTGCAACGTTTAGACTTCATATTTTGATTCACGGATTTAAGATGTGAGTCAAATTAATGAAAACTAGTATCATCGATTGCTGAGGATATTCCAAGGAACTCAATGTTTTCGTGTATGCCTTGCACTGTTTTATCTCATATTTACTGTTCGTTAACGGCTTTACAGAAATCATATGACCCTTAAAGGCACTGTACCAGTCGCGTCTATTAATTGCATCAAGCAGTTTTCCTCATCAACTTCGGGGAGTGGCGCTAGTTGTGGTTTCTATTATCATTCAGAGGTGCTTGCGTCCAAACCAGAGGAAGTTATGGTAAGTATTTATTCCACAATTTAAAAGGATGTTTCATAAACGTAACTCTTTTAGGGTTATGTTTCCGTATCAATGAGACAGAATTGTGTAATGTTATCAGTGTTGCCATGAGTGGCCTACCAAGCTCCACATTACACAGATCAGTAAGGTGTGACAACCTGGGAAACGCCATAGCCTCAATGCCATACAACCAAGCCTAACTCCATCGTAACTTTGGGTTTCTCGAAATAGATCACTCACAACGAACTTGCTTTTCAAGCAATAAAACGGAGTTATATGAAAGTAGTCTATTTCGACTAAATTGAAACAAAAAGCAATATTAAACATCGAGAAAATGGACAACGTTCAGTTACGTTAGTTACTCTGCTTTCCCACCTGATCTAATTGCAAACCTTGACGACACGAGTCTCAGCTTGAGGAAGAAAAGGAACCTGTTAGGTGAAGATCAACGTCTTATGAGCACTTGTTGATATTTGATTTCGGATAACTGAATAATTACTATGGTTAGCAGCGCTGGTGAAATAAAATGGCCTCACTAATAATGCCACATATTGAATTATTTTTGCTCAACATGACACACAACGTGGGTTTAGGGTAAATCTTAGTAACGCACGGTGCAATGATAATCTCCTCAACACCGAAACGCATTTTGTGTTCATTACAGTCAACGTCAAAAAGGATACCATACATTCCGTCTTGAAATTCGAGCGCGACTCTCCTGGCTATTCTCTCCCTATTCCTGGCAGCTGGAGTGTTTTTGACAGCAGATTCCGAGCTTTCTTTTTTCTGGATTTTGAGTTTCTGAAAGAAAAAAAACGAGTCAACATGTGGAAAATTGGGCAAAACTACCATTACCATAAAAACGCCAGAACAGATATGGTAGGGGGCAACATTGTCCAGGTTGGGGAACTGCAACCTTAATGAGTTGGAAATTATGGCTACGGCGGCAGGATGAACAGGTAAGGACAATTTGCCTGTGACTAAGATTTTGAAGGAGGCAGGAATTGAGAAATTACACACTGACGATGGCGACAGAAGCAATTCTTTTTTTTTTGTCGCGAAACTCTTTGCTAACCTGAAACAGGATGTGTTGCTGAGCTGGTATATTGAAACAAATGATGATCATCATCGGCTCCTGCCGGAATAAGCACAAACCTTGCAATGGAACATATGGCACGTATCCTCGCAAATTTGTAGTTTGACTATCCGGTATTGGGTCCATGCACAGGTTTATTGGTTGCATGTGATACATTGATGGTCAAAGTAATCCGCTTATTCAAGAGTGAGGACTTATGACATTGATATGAACAACACATCAATATCTATGCAAAGATCTACTAATACTATACTTTCCACTGGTTGTCGTGTTCCCAAGTGTGCAGATGATGCCATAAAGAACTTGTCAAACGAGTAGCACACAATAGAATTTCTGAACCAGTTAAAGACAGTTGATGTGGTCAAGGCTCCCTTGCTACAGGAGCATTTACATGTTCATTTAATTGTTTACTAGTTTTTCCAAGTTCCAGTGGCATAGAGAAGTCGCGAATATTACAGAAAATGTTATTTTGCCAATCCTGATGGAAAAGGGCATTATCCAAGGTAGCACATTGAATCCACATTATCCTCTACCTAGGCATTATCCAGGGTAGGACATTAGATCCACATTCAGCTCCACCTTATCATTATCCAGAGTAGCACATTGGATCCCCATTGCCCCCTGTTGGACTCATCTTCTCAAATTCGGAGGATTGGGCATCGAAGTTCTTTCGGACATCTGGCTCGAGACATTTGACCATACTATCGCTGTCCTGGCAGTGAGTCACTTCCAACGAGCTGGAATTTGTCCTCTCTACTGGAATTGTACCTGGAGAGCGCCACATGCTCCTGGCTCAAGATAATAGCCACAATTTCCAAACTAATATCAATAAAGGTGAATTCCAGTTAAATCTTCTATCAAATTTCAATGATTGGAAGGTATAGCGTGCCTGATACAATGCTGAATACTACTAAAGGTTTAATAAATAACTCCTCAGAGGGCACACTTACTTCTATTCTTTTCTCATAATTTTGACCGCATATTATTCGGTCGACAAATATTCCAGGAAGGTGGACATTATCTGGATCAATTTTTCCATTATCAACTACATCCTCAACTTCCAAAATCGTGTTAACGGCTGATTTGGCCATTGTGGGATTGAAATTCCTTGCTGCCATTCTGAAACAAATCCCAATATTTAGTTTATACTACTCAATAATCTAAGACTGACACCAACCTTCATGCCCCATTATTCCACAAAGAACCATTAAAGAATGGTAGAACATCAACATTATCTAGTATTTTCTAGCTAATCTCACTTAAGCTAGATATCTACTATCCCACAGTCGTATTAACTGCCCAAAACACCTGGCAAAATAAACAACTAGTTAACTATGTTAAGGGGGGGGGGGATAATATTGAAAGCGATATTGCACTAAGAGAGTTGGGGAGTTAGTACGATATCAAGCCAAATGCAATTGGAACAGTTTTATTCTCAATTACATTCGAGGAAGTTTTACCACCACTAACAGGGAACTGGGTGGGAGCGAATGCGAGGAAACTGGCTCGGTTTCAAATAACGGCAGCGAAGTCTCAGGCGAATCGGGGCATTTGAGGTGCCCAGACAGCACAAATGCCCCGGACGAGCCTCCGCTGAACGGAAGGGTTTGGTTCGCCCTGGTACATCTGCTTAAAAGTAGAACTGAAAGCAGGAAACTAAAATGACGATAGCTTAATTCCTACCTGAGCTCATGGCGAAAAAAAGAAAAACCCTGCAAATTATTACACAATGGTTTATTATTCTCATGAACAGCTTGACCAAGTATTACTGCTCCCCCATCCCATTCGATTCAGCATCGAATACTAGTAAACCATATGAAACATACTACAATGGAACTACGGAAACAAAACGTCTGATGATTTTGCCCCGTCGGGTCGGGGAAATTGGAATCGGGGCGCTTCGAGCGAACCCATTGTGAGTCGAAAGGGGAGTTGAGCGGCGTCGTTGGGAGGCGAGCGAGCGAGCGGGTGGTTTTTTGATGAGACGGGCGGGGAGGGAGGGAGTACAAACGACAAAACGTTGACTTCCGCTGCGTTTCGTTAATTTTTTTAACCGTTTTTTGCCCATAACAATCATGGGCTTCATCCTATCGGATCGCCGAGATGGCGGGCACAACTAGATACCAAATGGGATTTTTGTGCGAAAAACGAATTTTTTAGACCACGTTAAAGGCACAAAACGGCCCGGACGACGGACTGACATTGCAAATTTGGAATCTCCATGTCTTGGAACGTAAAGTATCAAATTTTGAGGGGGGTTTGTAAAAAATTTTTCGTGACCGAAAACATAGGGTTATTATTCAGAATGAATAATAAACCAAAACTACTTTTAAAGCTATTTCGCTATTTCGACAGCAGCGGATCGACAATATATAAGAGTCACACGAATCTATCAGTTGTTGCAAGGGGGTAGGAAATGTTTGGAGAGCTAACTAATCCGACGAAAGTTGGGCATTGGATTGCAGTGATGCAGTGATCGCTGTAATTTTTGCCTGAGTCAGCGGCTCTAAAAACCTTTCCAAACCCCTCGTAACACAGTTTGAGGCATGTTAAAATGGAACTGTAATTAATGAGAGACAGAGACCAATCAAAATGTGAGACAACTGAATCTTCCTTTCACCAACAAAACGAAACACTTTTTCTCCAGTTACAAATCTAAATGTTCATCATCAGGAGGACTGGACGAAAAGAACTTTATTCCTATTGTGACCCATCTACCACCAAACAAATAAAGAGTTAACTTACCTGAACACAGTATTACCTTCGTGGTCAGCTTTAAACCCCTTTACCATCGCCCAGTCAGCTTTGATGGCCTGTTCCATTACGTACATCTTACCATTAAATTCCTGGAAAAAAAAAAAAAAAAAAAAAATACAAAGCTGAACTAAAAGAGAACACACATTTGTACGATACAATTTGTGTAGTGAACTGCATGGATTGAAAAGTGGGCAAAGGCTCACCCTTGAGGTCTGCAATAGGACGATACTTACACTGCCTGGGGTGTGCAGAACAGACGAGAAGCTGAATATTGTGAACAACAGGGTGAGGTGTAGGGGAAATGGGAACTTGAGATAAGGTTGGGAAAAATGAATCCTAGGTTTGGGAAACAATGCAACAACGAAGTGGGACTAAGAAAAATATGCAGTATAATTTGGGCTACTTGGGCGAACGAATACTGCGGGCAGCTCGAGAGTTTTAATTGACTGGAGATGGTACAATAAAAAAAAGCGAGGAGTTTGCCTGCTAAGGAGCGCTTTGGCCGAAACACATTTCTCGTTCGATAAATGATTGCACAATTTGACATACTTCGACGATCTGGAGTAACTCGAACTTACCCGAATTTCTCTGCCTCCACTGGAAAATTCGACTTTATTAGTTCGACCTTTAGCGTATTTGATGGGTGTGCCGCCTTCTTGAATTAAAGTTCCGAAAGCAGTGGGGGTAAAGAAAGCAGGTACTCCAGCACCTCCTGCTCTTATCCTTTCAGCCAGGGTTCCCTTGAAGAGCAGGAAAAATCAAATTTAAGATATTAAAGAAACGACAGGAATAAATTATGAAAGGGAACCTGGAGGACTGGGAGATGACAGTCAACCACATCCCACACTATTTACAACGATGAACTTGGCATCAGACTTAGCAAATTCGGTATTACAAAGTTGGGTACACAAACTTATCTGCTTATACGATATGATACCTTTGGAAGAGGTCTGGGATTGATAAAACGACATTTGCTCATACTCTTGATTAATTTACTTTAATTAGATTTACATTCCCGAGGAGAATGCAAACGATAAGGCAAAATACTCATCACGGAGCAGTGCGGCACTAAAACAGTTCCTATCTGCCGACAACTGGTAGAATTAAATTTCAACCTTCCATGCCACTTTATACGTGGCGTAAAAACCTACACACTACTTTTCACCTACCAGCAGGCCATATACTTCTTACGGCAAACGGAAGCAGCACTTCGAACAGCAAAAAGTACTTTGTGAGAAATAAATCAACGAAAAAAAAAACTTTCTTTTTGGTATACTCACTGCCTTTGGCTCGACTTTTGAGTCAAAATAGTTCAAAATGAATAGGAAATACTTCGGTATTTGTTAAACGCCAATAAGGCGAGCAGAAGTACCTGGGGCGTAAGCTCCATTTCCAAATCCCCATCAAGAAACTGCTTCTCCAACTCCTTGTTTTCTCCAACGTAGGAAGCAATCACTTTCTTGACTCGTTTCTCTTTAAGCAATAAGCCTGCACAAACACCAAAAATAACACGAACTCAGTGAAACAGTGATTGGACAGTGACATCATGAACCGTTAGTCTTAGTTTCCATACACAAACGAGCAAAAGTGTGAGAACACGGCCAATGTGGCCCTCTGCTTAGTAAAAATCAATTTCAAGAACTCCAGCCAAAATTGCAATATTTGGCCTAATTACACGATTTCGTGAGATGAACTCTTCGGTTAGTTGTATTATTAAAGATTTATTTTTCGTTGTGGCTCACCTAACCCATAGTCGCCAACTCCAGCGTTGTTTGAAACGACTGTCAAGTCTTTACATCCCACTTCGAGGAGGGCAGCAATCAAGTGTTCAGGAATCCCGCAGAGGCCGAATCCTGAAATTAGTAGGAATTTAAAATATCGTACATGAACGGGCAATTAACTACAAACCTGAAACAGAAAACTGACGTTTATCCGCGAGAATGTCGCTAAATCGAATGTTCATACATATTTGGTTCTGGATAAACTCCCAGGACAATGAATGAGGCCAACTGAATTGAAAACCTAATCTGAGGACCCCTTTAGGAGACATCTCAAATAACACTGTACCCCATGGAGAAAACTGCTTTCTTCTTAAACGTTGACGTGAAAAACAAAATACAGTTAGCACGAAACCTGATATGTTCAACGCATCGTGGTGTCAGTACTTTTTGTAAGTAGCACCCTCACGTAATTTGTAATTACTTGAGGAATATGAGTAAGTTATTTTATTCAAACACTAATTTCCGTTGCACATTCTTGTCTTCGTGTCACGAATTCATGTTCGTAATCTTCAAGGGTTTAAGAGATTTTTGGTTTAGGATATGGAGGCTACCTTTTCGTCAAGACGGATCCGACGTGCTAACCAGTGAAAGGTGAAATTGAAACAGTTTTTGGAGGGAATTGAGAACCAAGAGTAAGATCTACGCAGTGTGCAGTTGGAAAGGTGCGTGATGACTGAGTGAATGCCGGGGAACATACTTACAGGCACTCACTCCTCCCCTCACCAAAGATAGGTGGGAAGAGTAGATCTTCCCTCATCAATGAACCTGACCATTACGGCCCCCGACTGGCTATTGCTTTGTCGCAATACGTCAAATAACACTGTACCCATTGAAAATAGTAGAGAAATACTTTAAAAAATTAGCATAAACAAGCATTAAGCAAGGCAGAACCTAGAAAATAATACATAAAATATTAAAATAATATTATTATGTACTTAGTCAATTTCCGAGCAATTTTTGCACTTCGAATTTTACTTTCTGCTAGCCAAAAAGTTAACGTGTTTGAGTAGATTCCTCAGTTCACAAATCCATTTCATCTCCATTTTGACGCCTTCTATAATTCTCGCTTTATCGATACCCCTTTTTTGTGCAGACGTTCTTTTCGCATTTCAAGTTCATGATATTGGAATACAACGTTCTGTTTCTAATTTCGATCCATTGGTTCGTTTACACGGTTAGACATAAAGAAACTATTGCGATCGTGTAAAAAAAGTTGAGTTTTCCTCTGATCGAAGTATGATGAATGCAAAATATCTGATGCGCTTTCCGACACCCCCGTAAAATTCCGAGTAACCGCGTCATTGGATTTCATCAATCTTAGATGTGTCTTCCAGCAACCTATACCCCCTTTTTTTTCTCCGCAACTATTCCTGTACCTGTGTGTTGAACGGAGATGAGCCATGTTAACTCGGAAAACGAGATTTGTCGAATATTAATTCGTCGTTTTGCCAATTTTCTCCTAAAACGGCTCTATCGATTTCGGTCAACTAGCAACCTATACCCCATTTGTTCTCCGAATATGTTCCTGTAGAAATGCGTTGAACGAAGATATATAGCAGACCGTCGAATTGCGAGCTGCTACACATTAGATATTTTTAATTCAACTTCGCAAACGATTTTTTTCAACAATTTACATTAAATTTTATATCAATCAATTAACGACTATTTCATATGTAACGCGTAGTCGATTTTCCAACAACCTTTACAGCATTTCGCGATTTTCACTTCGTACTAAACAATTCTTACTCGATTTTCCGACAAGGTTTATTCAATTTCTCGAACCGATTAACTAATTACTACATCCCCTTGGGCTTTAACACGATTAACCATTTTTAGTCGATTACTTTTATCACGATTCTTCAACCGCTGTAACACGATTTTCAGATTTAAATCTATTTCGAACTATTTACACTCGATTTCCCAACTAGCTTTATCCGGTTTCCTAATTATTTTACATCACGCCCTTACGATTTTCACTCAATTTCCTAGTAATTTTTACAAAAGGTTCAGTTTTTACTCGTTATTCCGATTGATTCATGTTTTTACCTCATTTACGAACTAATTGTGCCCTGTTCGCCAACCTACTGGTACTCTCCATCCTCCAACAATTTTGGATTCATTTAACAATTACTTCGACTAAATTCCCAAAATAATTTCATTAACTTGTCAACTAGTTATAGTCAACTTCCCTTTTCAGCGATCCTCAGTAATAGCAACCGAATTAACTTTAAAACCTCAAAATTTGAGAAAAATTACTTTCCCGCGAATCTTTAAACAGACTGCAATTACGCAATTATTTCTCAACGACTGAAAAACCAGAGTTTGCGTGTATTTAATCGCCAAAATCGTCTCCCGCAGAGTGAGGCCACTTTGAAGTCAAAACCCTCCGCTCTGAAGGTCATTTGGCCTCTTGACTCACAATCGATTCATTTGTTATTCCTCGATCGGTTCGCATTTCATCGTTGACTTTCCACAGGATTTTACAAACGTTTTAGTTAGCATACATAATTTGGAGCGTCGATATTGAAAAAGAAGTTTCAATTCGATCAAATAATAGTGCCATCTAGTTGATGTTTCAAAGGAGCACACGGAAACTCAACTGTGTACAGAAAATGAAACAACCTACACACTCATGCACACGGAATTATAAAACCCAACATTTGCATTTCACATAATTGCTAATCCCTCGCTGGAACTTATAAATTGTCACTACTTTAATTATAAGTACACATTTCAAAAATTAAAACACGAGTTCTACAATAAAGTCGACAAACCCAATTCATAGGGCACAAATAATAATTCGTAAATCGTATAAATATAAACCAACATCATTTCAGGGCTGGTTACCTCCGAAAAGTATAGTTGAGCCGTTTGGCACGTCTTTTACAGCTTCCAACGCGGAAGCATACAGCTTGTTCGACTTCCTCGACCTCGTCGCCAATTGGCTGCCTGTAGGTGTGTAGACTGTGGCGTAACCGCATCTCAGTATCTGTGAATTAAAGAGGCATTAACAAATCACAAACTCGCTCTCGACAAATTATATATTCTGAATATTCCGCTATTGGCGTATATTATACATGCTACTGCGTTATAACAAGACTAAACCAGGGATTTAGCAGGCATCACGAGGGGAGGGGGGGGGAGAAAGGACGGTATGTTAATTCGAAGTCTCAAGGTCATGGACATGAACTAAGAAGTTGAATTACAATTAATTTTCAGAGCAGAAAACGAATAGTTGAAGTCCTGAGTGTTTGGAACAGCCTCGTCCTTGCAACGTAGCTTTAAAAGAATAAAATACTACATACATAACACTTCTCCCTCAATTCCTCAACACAATGAACACACATTTACTAACTCAACGTGTTTCATTAAATTTCCCAACAATTTAATAACGTATTTCCTAACCACTTTGGATTTCACACATAGTACCACAACAACTTTTGTGGATGTTCCAACCAGGATTACTAAATTTCCCAACAATAATTACATAACAAATTTTCCCGAGATTTTTACACAATTTTTCAATCCCACAATTATTTAATCCCCTACTACTGTAACTGAATCTTCCAATACGCTTTACTAAGTTTCTCAACTATCTGCACTCACGTCGAAAAATATTCACATAATTTTAACCACTTTTACACACTCGCCACCACCACTTTTTTCTACATGTCTGTTTTCAATTGGTTTCCGAACAACTTTTACTCGGTTTTCCAACAAATTTCAAATGTAAATTAAAATTTCTCAAGACTTTTTATTAATGTTTCAACTACTGGAGCTGGAGGGGTTAGAATGAATGTGATGGCGATGGGACTACCTGAGGCTGACGCTCAGTTACATTCTGCATCTGAGCAAAATAGCTAGCCAAGTGGGATCAAGTTCAGTCACATGGATCAGAGTCCTTCCAGTTCCAGCAATCTTCTATAGCATCAATTTGTGATCCATTAATTGATCCTCCCCACCCCACCCCTCACCGTTCCCGGCAATTATACAATATATATGTAGGGGGCTAATTTTGGACTCAAGAATAACGAGTGCAATACCATTACCTGCTACGCCCTCGTGCCACACCCAGCCGAGAAATATTCTAGTAATCCCTAACCGACCTAGACCTTATCATAAAAGGTGAGCCATCTACCTCACAGAGAGAATGCAATTGTGCACTTGATAGTGTCTCCTCTGCCACCTTTCGCCAGCACTGGCACTAATTGCGGATATTCCGCCAAAAATACTCCAGACCAAGAGAAGTTAGTAACCTCCATCTAGAGCTGATCATGATGAAGGATGAACAGAAATTCTTGAGTTTCCAATAACTTCACTTCCAGAAAACAACACCTACACTTACGTACTCCACCACCTTTGCTCCACCAACCTGATGAACACAACACATTGGGCTAATAAAACATTACTAAATGAGATCTTTAACAATTTTGAATAGTATCACAAAGCAGTTTTCACCATTTGATTATTGTTTTCCATAATTATTTCCACAAAAATGCGTTGAATCGAATAATTGAGAATATAATTTGTTTTACGTGGGTTCAAGAGAAGTAGGAGAGATTCCAAGGTTAGTTGTAATGTTTCCACTAACTTTACATTTTACATTTTAATTTAAAATTAAAAGTATAGCTAGGAATACTGCAGGCGGCAAGATTCGGTGTAAGCTGCGTGAGTACTGCCTGATGGTTTTCATCTTGTCATTGCCGAGTAGTTTACTACGTCAGCGATTCTAATTACAAAACGTACCTTTACGACATTATTACCAGCAACTCTCATCTCTACTCTGACTTTCCGTCCTGTACAACTTATTTCTACCTCCCTTCTAAATGTATTACGGGAAAATGCAAGAATGTAGAAGGTTGATTTTTGAAACAATACGTAGAGTATAATTCTGCCGCAAGAGGAGTTGAAAACCTGTTGACGATAAAAAGAGGAATCTCTCACTGTTGTCGTCAGTTGCTGGGCGTTACGTAAAGGATGCTGGAAATACACTATCAGACCGGTTACATACCACCACAACGACCTCCAGCACCTCCTCCGCCACCACTCCCTCCACTACAACCGCGATACTGACTACTACATTTACACCAGCTCAGCGAATATTGAGCCGTGTGTAAAATGAGATAGGCAATCCTACGTAATTATGTTCTAGGTATCAACAAATATAGATCAACATGAAATTGAAGAGGAGTTTAGATGATTATGATAAACGTTTGGAGGCTCACTTTAGAGTTGGGGATTCCGTATTTATTGCCGAGCAGTCCGGTCTTGGATGACAAGTAGGCTCGCCGGGAGACAACATTCAAGAACACCATCGCAAACTGGACTGAACCTTTGCACGGTTTTTTAGAAATAACCTTCCAGGTGGTTCACTGAAATTAAACTCTTATCATTAACTGAACTCGACCAAAGGTTTTAAACTTTACTCTAACCATGTCCTTCTTCTTTCAGAGTTACAGAATTATATGTTCCCAAAAACGTGGAGTGCGAATTTCTTAAAACATTACTACTAAAATATATTTCACAAAATTTTTAACTGAATCCTGGATTTTCACAAGTTGTCACAAAGAAATGCCGTAAAACAGATTTTGGTTCAAATTATTCTGAAAATTCGTACTCCAAATGTTTAGATATGATTTCAACTTATTCATTTGCCACTAAAATCAGCTGCTAGGCCGTTCATACAAATTTCAAGTTCAAAATTGGCCCAAAAATATGTCTTTTAATGACCTAGGCTATGTTGGCTAACCAGCAAAATTGGACAAATCGGATCCCTCATTCAATTTTGAAAATTCCAGATGAATAAAACTCTTTCGAATCGATTCAAGATTCGTTAAAATTAGACGGTAATGGGCTTGACACAACGTGATATTAGTGGGGATCTGATTCCATTGACATGTGGATGGAACCTGTTCAAGCAGATGCAAGCATAGCACAAGAGAAAGTAACAATGATAAGTATAAATAAGTATTGAGTGGTTGAAGATCTTGCGAGTTTAATATGAATCATTGAATTTGTTTTTCTGGAAAATAAACAAAAAACATGTGTGCTGATTGTGACACAGATATACTTGTGGAGAACAAAAGTTAGATACTTTTAGAAAGTTAAATCAAAATCGTGTGGGCTTTTATTGAGACAAATGCGTAAATGCCTTCCTCGTTGCTGCGATTTTACCCCACAACAGCCTTTTGATCAATAGAAACTCTGCCAGATTTGATGAAAGAAGTTCCACTATTTTGTGACTGGTTCTAAAAATTTCCTTGTCCTTGAATTGTGAAAACTAAAACACAGTTTTTCAATACCAATTCACGAAAAATTGTATCAAAATTAACCAACGATGAATGGATAATATGGGCATCAAGTGGTGAAAACTAATCTATGACACTTCAAAATTGTTGTAGATTTCATTTTGGGTTATTAGCCCAATGTGTTCGTCAGGTGGTTGGTGAGAAGGTGGTGAGGTACTAAGTGAACTCGAGAATTTTTGTTTATCCGTCATCAGGATCAGCTCAAGAGGGAGGTAACCAACTTCTCTCGGTTCCATCATCTTTTACGAAAAAAACAGATAACGTTAGTCATGGGTCAGATTGTTTAATTGCGAGTAACGGTGAGATCAACTAATGGGTCACAAATTGATGTTCCAGGAGGTCGCTGGGACTGGAGGGACTCTAATCCATGTGACTGAAGTTGATTTCACTTGACTAGCTATTTTGGCTTAGGTGCAGGAACCCCTGTGTGGAACTGAGCGTCTGTCTCCTGCAGTTCTACTGCCGCCACATGCAGATTAACTATTCCAACTCCCTCAGAGTTGGAACATGAACAAAAATAGTTGGGAAATCAATTGAAACATATATGTAGTAAAAGGGGTTAAATTTTTCGACATGAGTGCAGATAGTTGAGAAACTTAGTAGAGCGTATTGGAAAATTCAGTTAAAGTATTAGAGGTTTAATTGAAAACTGGTGACTTCATTTTAAAAGTTGTACGGGTATTATGTTTGACATTTAAAATGGACAGATGATTTCATGGCTTGTTTACACACTCATGGCTCTTATGGCGGACAATTTGTAAGTAAGTTGTTATACCGACCTCCCGAGTCAGGTAGCGAGCGTTTCGATCCGGCGGTTAGCGCTCACGTATTCTCCCCAGACGTCGTCTAACGTGTTTACTCGGAGCCCTGAAGCGCAGTCTGTCATTTTCATCAACGAACCAGAGAACTTTATCGCCCTCAGTTTAAGTTAAAAATTGTTGACTGTGGAAGGAGTATGGTAGGAAGGGGAAAGGGTTAAGACCCCACAACGAGCACCGAGCAATGGTCGTCTCCTCCCCTCCGCCTTCCCCTCACCAATATCAAAGGAGGGCTGGGCCAAATGGCGCGGAGGGGAAGGAGGAACTGATGTGCCTAGCGTAGGGAAGGGAAGGGAAGGGAGAGGCTGCAGTTTTAATCTTTTTTTCTCAAGTTCAGAAACCCCGGAGTATGTCCGTTCATCTAGTTTTTTTTGTTTATTTGTTCACATTTATCCCTCAGCCGCCGCTCTTCCTCGCACCTTTGGCCTCTTCTCGGCTCAGTTCCTCGTAACACGAAGCGAATGTGTCACAAGTTGCGCCGCCGTTCCTGTTCCCCCGAATGTTTCGGCGTTTTTTCGCGCACGAAACCGTCAAGTTAAGGTTAAGCTCTCCGCTCTCTTTTCATTTTTTTTTTTTTTTTAGTATAGTAACTCGGGGAAAAGTTAGTGTTTCTAACCTTGCGCCTTGAAAACCGGCTGTGCGGGGTTTAAGCGGATTTTTTTTTAAAAGGTGAAGACGTGAAATCGCGACAGTTTTAGTGTTTGATGGTGTGACATCGGAACAAACTGGCGTCCTCAGTGAGTGTTAACGCTTTTTTTTTCTTCACCCTAAAATGGAATTTAACGTCTTTTTTTTTGTCTTCTTGTTGTGAACTATTTTTCGAAGGAGGTTCTCCCTCTATCGCCCCTTCCCCCCTTTCCTACAGTCGCCCGCTACCCCGCTGTGTTCATTTTGAGTCAAACGGGAGGCCAAGACCTTGATTGCATCGTCCCAATGTCTGAGCCATTTTTAAAATCGTAGATTCGCTTATTGTCCCTCTCCAATCTCCCCACTCCTCATCTATGTCCCGAAAATGGTCCCCAAATTGGGGAGAAAAAACAAAATTCGGAAACTGGCGTCGAACTCTTCGGCGGTCGTTAAAAGCGGGCCGCCGCGCGCATTAATGCAAATAGCAGTTTGACTGTAGGGGGTACGATAATTGTCAAAAAATCAATTCTACCTCGTCGCCCTCTCCCCGTTCCCCCGCGTATAGCTCAACGTTATGACCTTGCACTCCACTTTTTCTTCTACTAAACAGTCATAACTTTGGAACCCCCTCACCCCGCACTCGTTCATAGTGTTTTCGTCGATTTTGGTAAATCCGACAACGCGTTACTTCGAAATGATTTGTTCGGCTGTTGGTGTCCGGCGACGACGTTGACGTTGAACGAGTTGAAAGCGATTATGAGCGAAGAGGCGAAATATTGTTGGGATCTGTCGATAATAAGGTAACGTCAAGTCTAAATTCGTACGGATCCGATTTCGTCGGAAGGGTTCGGCCGTAATAACGTCGGGTTACGTTAAAATGGAAGCTTACGTTAACGGATTGAAGTTATTTGTGGAGCGGCTCTCGCTAACCGCTTCAAATTACCAAATTAAGTTCTAACGACCAGATATTCCGGTTTACGTGACGAGCTCTCTTTTAAGTCGCGCAGTTTTAAATTTGAAATTCGATTTCAATTTCGAATTTTAATCTAGTTGACGTGCAAACGTTGACGTTCAGATGAATGGAGGAACTACTCGGGAATTGTAGCGTTGCGAGGTCGTTTACCTCGAGTTGTCCGTCGAGTTCTCGACCACTTTTGTTCTAAGCGGACTTTTCGTATGCGAAGCTCAACTCGTATGACGTCACGCGTACTTTAGTTGAACGCGGACTACCTTCCCGCCTTCTCTGTAATAAGAAGCTTTTACCTATGGCGGGTTTATTGGGGCGTTGGTCGCCAATAAAAACCTTCCAATTCAACCGTTCATAGTAGACAGCTAGAGGGCAATGAGTGAGCTAGAGTGGTTGTGTGAAAGTTAAGCAGTGGGTTGTGTGTGTATGTGGGGGGGGGGGGATCTCATGGCAATGACAGCTCCTCGTAGAACTAAACAAGTGGAAAATGTTGGCTTGAAACAGGTACGTGTGAGGTTATTGAGTGGTTCGTGTGCGCTCTTGAGCCTGAGTCGAGTAGCTTTAACTGTGAAGGTCACCAGGAGGATTGTGGATTGGTCCACTGTGTGGACGAACCACAAAAATCCAGTTGTTGAGTAGTAGGAACAGTTTAATGAGGTAGTTCCTAGGAGGGACTGAAGGAGAGGAGACGCAGGAGCATAGTAAGTGTGTAAAGTGCAAGGGGAGAAGAATGGTCAGCCAATTGATTTAATGGGTGAGGTGTTCGCGTGGGGTTAATTGGGTGCATGAGAAGGAGTTGGAGTTCATGATTTGCAGTTCGATTGTTCGGAACGAAAGTGTTTGTGAGATGGTGCGATGGTGAGGGGGGGGGGGTCCAGTATGGAGCTTGCCAAGTAGGATGGAAAACGTCCTCTGATTTTACTCGTAGTGGTTGGAATGTTAGTGAGCACGGTTAGCAGTACATCACGGCTGGTTTGAATTGCTGTAGAGGAAGAGGGTCTATTATTGGGAGAAAGAAGATGAAGATTAGTTTACCGAGGCAACAACGTCTTGGTGGTAGTTGTGGAAGCGCCAATCTGACGAGCTGGAAGCATGTCAAAAATTTGACCTCACTACTGTAGATAATGGGGAGTCTCTTGGCACCTGTGAGGCCACCAAGGCTCAGTGTGGGATCCGTGTGGAGACATCAAAGACAGACCAAGCCAGGAGACGTGTGAGGCTTAAAGAGATCTTGGGCTGTATCCAGTGAGTGCAGAATAAGGGATGGGATGATGAAGGGGATGGCTGGTAGGCGTCCTAGCTTTTACCTATGGGCGGTTATGTGGTGGTGGTGGTGGGGGGGGGGGGGCTTGTAGGTCAACTGAGTATTCAAAACTTCTTCGTGCTGGGGAGGCATGTTGGAGGTTAAAACAGCTGCCTCTGAAAATGTCTACACTGCTACAGGGGCCGGCAAATGTGCTCTTTTTTCTCCTCTTGCCCTGCCCCTTCACAGTTTTAAACTGGCGTCAAGCTTCTGGGGAAAACCAAGCGGTTTTCTAGTTGCTTTTCCAGTTTTTTAGTAGTCGTCTCTCATAAAGCGGTGAAGAATAGTCAGAAACTTGTACTGCCAGCCTTATTCTATCTGGAGACGCTCGTACCCCAATATTTTAGAATGAAGGGCTCGTTCCTTTATTTTCAACAAATGCGGATTTATTGTAGCCAATAAGTCTCTAAAAATTAAAGTCACATATCGAATGTTGCAAGGCGTTCCAAAATCAATAGCGCATCTGTTCGGAGAGCTGTAAAGCGGGCAGAAATGAGAGGCTGTTAGGAGTTACAGGATTGTTTCAATATTCAGGGGATTAGTGGGCTGGCTGGATGGAGGGTACTATCTTTTGTCGCCACCAAGCCCTTCAAAGCCTCTCAAATGGTGTCTGCGTTTGTTATGAATGTAGAGATATCCTCATAGTGCGATATGAAATCTCTAGAAATGAAGCTTTTAGAAAAGGCCATTCCAAGAGCAGTAAACAACTGAAAGAGAAAATGCACCTCTGGTTTTCTGTTACTGTCTGTGCAGTTGTGAAGTGTGGTAGAACTGCGACAATCCTTTTGCAAAAGTTGTTCTAAATAGGAACTGTGAGAATGCGAGAGTTCTTTTTTCTAAGGAATCGAAAACATAAGCTGGAGATTGTTAGAAAAACACCACCACTGCGGCTTTCATCTTCAGTCTTAATTACACAGCGGCCTTCATATTATATATTCTGCTCAGTTTAACGCCTTTTCCAGTGAACTCGGCTCGTCGTTGTTGAACTGTTTTGTTCGAGTCTGTTGATCTTCACACATTGAACCGTAATGAATGGTTTCAAAAGTGCCATATTGTAACATGCAAGGAGATTATCCGTCAGAATCAACTTAGTCAAGGGGCAGTGTGGCGTTCCTGACAGGCACTAATTCGTTCTCACCTCTTCTGCCTCCCCTTCCAACGTGACGATTGATATTGTACACTTTTAAAGAAAAAGTATGCTGTTTCCTGACTGGTTTCTTAGCAGTCGTCAATTCAAGAGCAGTGACTAACGCAGAGTCCTGCTTTGCTAAGTTTATTAAATTTGTTTTTTGATTTAGGTAATAATCAACGATCAAGTCAGCATAGTGTTCTACTGGTCCATGGCCTTTTTTCCCTTTGTAGACAGTCCTCACCACTGTGCACTTTTACGGACCGTGGACAGTTGTGTAGCACTTTGATTTTTTTATTGGGAGCCAGACGTTTGAACTTACTAAGTTGATTGTTATTACTTTGCAGAAATGGATGCAATGGATCTGTCCAAAGTGTGCCGACTGTGCCTTAAAGATGGGGAAGTTTTGTGCCCGATTTTCGGAAACATTCAGTCCAACGGAACTCCCTCTCTTCCTCAAAGGATCATGTCGTGCGCTCAAATTAAGGTATTTTATAAGTATGGTTAACCTTATCGTTCGTTGTAACTTAAGTTAAGTGGGTAAAAGGCCAGGCTTTTTTGAATTAGCGACATTTTATGCAGTTCTAAGCTGGAGAGAGTTGTGTGTGGCGTGAGTGCTTTATATTTAATTACCACTAAGAAAGCAGTTAATTGTGCTAGTGAATATGACACACATCTGAGAGGAGTGTTGTTGTTGACGACTGAGAGGTCTTTTAGACTAGACCATGAAGAGGTGAAGTGAGCCTCGTTCTCTAACACTCTCTCTCTCTCTCTTTTTTTTTAAATAACGAAAATTTATTATGCTCCGTGAAGTCATGGAATAAAATACTATATCAGAGAACTTGAAAATATTCTAGGAGCTCCTTACATTAAAAAATCGAATGCTTGGCTAAGATGAACTGATTGGACTATGCAGCGTGGTGCCAAACCGAGGAAATGGAGAGGAAAAAAATGAAGATCTGACCTTAGGTACAGAGTGAAGACAATGGCTAAGTTCAGTGAAGAAGTGCTGACGAAAGTTGGGTCTTGTTCAGAATTCGAAGAACAAGATTGTTCAAGCTGATAGGTCAAACATTAAAAAAAAGAAAAAAAACCGGCACGTATTACGCACAGGAATAATTTCGGAGCATCTGCACAGAGCTCGGAGTGCAACAGATTGGAAACTTGAAGTCGTTGATGTCGGAACTTTAATTTCTTGGCGTTTTGGGATGGGACTGAATTAAGTTGTCGGTAACTGTGAAAAAAGAACATTTTCAAAGCAGGGAGTTTAGGGTTAGGGTTAGTGACAATGATGCGTTATACAATACATGTATTCATTATTGAACAATATTTTAATAATAATGAAAGTTTAGCAGCAGCAGTTCAACAGTTTTATGCAATATGGTAAGAATAGTGTTTTAACCTCGTCAACTCTGAAAAGATTAATTGAAAAATTCGTGGAGACTGAATCTACTGGAAATGCTACAACAGCTGCTGCTGCTGGACAAGCAGTTGAAATGTGAATATTGCGAGAGTGTCTGTTCTTTCTTGTGATAACACTTTAGACCCATTCTTTGGAGTATTGCAGTGTTTGTGTTTGTGTTGTTACAGCTCTCGGAAGGGGATGGGTTGCCAAACAACGTGTGCACACCCTGCCTCACACAAGTGGACCGGTCTTATCAATTCAAACTACTGTGCGAGCGCTCTGACTTGACCCTACGAGGCAACATGAAAGCAAGTTCACTGTTTTATTTTAATCTAATTGCCCTTCCCGTGATCGTCGAATTTAAAAGTAAACGGAATTTGGATGATTGCAGATGGAACAACTGTCTGAAGACGATTCGCTTGAAGAAGGGGAGCAGTGGGACATGACAAAATTTACTCCCGAAGTTATCATCAAAGAGGATAATGATGTTCCAGAAGGAAGCGTAAGTTAAGCTTTGTTAGTTGTTCACCGTCAAAATAATGGAGTAGTACTGGTTAGAGCATTTCTCGACGTGTGACACAACTGTCACATTCCCAGGGCCTTTAGTGCAAACACTTCACTAAGTTAAATCAAAACCTACACCTCTCTAATCGTACTTGACCCCGAAGCAGAGATTTTATGTGGGCTGACTGTGCTTTGAGGAAGCTTTAAAGTTAACACGGAATGGCCCTCTACGCAGTTGGTTCTCAATGTTCTGTCGAAATTGGGGATGACCCACGGAACAAATGTAGAAAAATAATGAAAAATTATCTCTGGCTCGAAATAAGGATCACAAAAATACATTATTTACGCTAACGGCAGCTCTACCAAACAATCAAGAAAACTAATAAGTATCCTATGAGCTCATTACTAGAGGGGGGGGGGACAAAAACAAAAAAAAAAGACTTCTCAAAACGAAGAATGAAAATAGGTAGAGTGGCAGAACTGGTCTTCAAATTAAAACGTAACGAAAACGGTATGGGAGTCTGGAAATGTGTTGTTTCCTCGGGAAGAGGTTGGGCGAAAGAGAAAAAAGGTATTCAGCAGGTGGACGAGTGAAGAGACGGTAGGTTGGGGCAGTTAATTATTGTAGAATGATTCGAGCGTTTGTGAATCTCTCACAGTAGCAGCTGAAATGAGTCAGCGGCCGACAACAATAAGCAAAACCTGAGGCCAAAGTTGGGGAGACTGGGCTTTTCCTGATCCTCACAATTCTTGATCTGTAGCTAAAGCTGCGTAGTAACTGCATGTGGTTACATCTGTGACTGGTAGTATAATAATGAAGGGTCAAGAACGTTCCTGCAACTCTTACACTCCCCAAACTAAGAAATGAGTTGTCTTAAAATTCTCTTGGAACAGAACGAATACTTCTGTTTCACAAAGTGTGGGACGTGTTTCTAAAGCTGAATGGTGGGGGTGGGGGTGGAGAGGAGATGATAGAGAAATAAGGAGTGGTTAGATGGAACTAAGAGGCTTCGCACACTGTGACTCGTGCTCTCAGCTTGTGATTAGAAATGCAAAAGCTGCGTCTTGAACGCCTTTAGACGTTACTTAAATGTTACTTAATAAGATTGAAACCTTTTCATCGCAATACTTTGTTTTTAGAATGTCAATGGAAATTATGGTGGCAATGGAGACCAAGCTATGGACGACTACCGCCACGGAAATTTACCTCCTCCACCTCTTTACCCGTTAGCCACCATGTTGGTTGATGGCAGCCCTCAAGGTTTATCTTCTCTTCTTCCCCTCTCGACTAACGTTCACCCGTCAAACATGGTCAATACTGACCACTACCAAGAAAGGCGACAGCCTTTCGTATTGGAGCGGGTCATTCAGCACCAACAAATTCATCAGTCGAATAACAGTCTGCAATCGCATAGATCTTTGAGGCAGGAACTTCTTCAACCCCCGCGACAGCCCATGACAACTCCGTGAGTACATTACACTTTACGTTCATTCCGAAATTTCACTTTCATACAATTAGGTTTTGACCCTAATTAGCAGTGAAGCATGTTGCGTACTGTGATGTGAATGAAAATGAGCTTAAAGGGGATCAACCCGCGTCTAAAAGCAAATTATCTGGATATATTGATTGCAATGAAGAAAATTAAACGGCTCTCTCTTATTTTGGGCGACAGCACAAATAAATAACAAAAAAACTTGACGACTTATTCCCCAGTCCTTACTGAGCTATTACACACAATCAAAATAAAAAGGAAACTTCTCTGAAAGGACAGGGCGGAAGTAAAGGAACCTTTGTGGAGGGCTCATTACCCAGGGGCCTCTGATCTCAATGCAGTTTGGACTGGTACAAGAACTGAAATCACACATTTCTTGTCAGACTGGAAAATGACGATAGTAAGTTAAGATTACTGGCATGTAGGGCCATCATATAGGTACATTAATTGCTTCTGAGGTAAACAAAATCAAATTCTTGGCTCTTCGTTGATCGAGAAATCGGGACGATAGTCGTTTTTTCATATGAGAGAAACGCAGATTGCCAGATGAAGCAAGAAAAATCCGACAACCCAACCTTAGATAGCGACAACAATTGAACGAAGGTCCTGTTTTGGCCATCTGCAACTGCGTTTACTGCTTACTTCTCCTCCCTTTTCCACGCGACAGTTGGTTATAGAAAGAACGTTGCAAACTGGTTCGCATTTTGAACCACAGAATTTTCTACAAAGACTTACAGGAACTTGTCACAAAAGTTTCATTATGTACGAAGGGTATCATGATGTGAATGATTTACTTGTCTACTATTTGGATTTCAGTTTTGTAGGAGTTGATCATCTAGTATGGCAGAGTGACAGTTATTATTGTCTTATTGGCAATAATAGCAGAGTACAGTGATTGTCTTATTGAGCCTGAGTCCCGAGTTGTTTGGTCTCAAGAGATTGAGTTTAAGGTTGCAGAAACACGGTTTCTCAAATTTGCCCTTTCAACAGTCGAGAATCTAATCTGTGGGGCGAAATAACTGCTGTACACCTAAGCGCGTTGGTGTAATTGAAGTGTTGAGAATCTGATTGGTCTTTGAACATTAGATAACTGCAGTGAGTAGGATCTAGATACACTAAGTTGAGGTTCTATTGATTTTCAACCAATTTGCCTATCGACA
This sequence comes from Pachypeltis micranthus, assembly GCA_020466155.1. Taxonomy (NCBI): domain Eukaryota; kingdom Metazoa; phylum Arthropoda; class Insecta; order Hemiptera; family Miridae; genus Pachypeltis; species Pachypeltis micranthus. Next base: position 49,442,039 of record CM035770.1, on the reverse strand, counting down.
ATGAGAAACTTCGTTTAGAGGGTTTGTTCCCAGTGTGTGATGGAGGGGTCCTTGTTATCCAGACAGAAGGCTTCACGCAAAGAAAGGAGAAGCCTAGATTAGAATTTTCACCTTGCAGTTTGTGATTGCACCTATGAGAATGATACGCGAGCTAATGTTGAGTAAGTGTCATGTGAAGGGTATCTTCTGGAAGAGAAAATAGTCATCAAATAGGCTGCCAATGTGGATTAACAAGCTGGAGTGCACAACTAGTCTTCCATAACTACTACATAGACCATTCGCTCTGGAGATCTTTCTGGTTTCCAAATAGACTGAAGTTAACGTACCTGTTTGGTGAGTCAGTCTTCTCTGACTGGTGAGATACTGTGGGCGAGCGCTTTTGATGTAAAGACATCATCGTCTGGCTGTTAAGTCAGTACTAAAGTGCTGTCAGTCGTGGTCTTTTTATAGGAAGAGAAAGGTGAACATACTGGTGTTGCATCAGGGAAGGGGGGGGGGAGGAGGTCACACACCTCCTGGGAAATCCGTTGGAAGTGAAAGGAAAGGAGTGTAAGGGCAGTTTTGTATGTGTTAAATAGTCTGTTGATTGTCATTGCTAAGTATTTTTTGTATAGGGTGGTCTGTAAATCCGTCAGTTGGTTGTTTTCGTTTGTGTAGTGTCTTGAGTGGTGTAAATATGGTGTTAATTCGTTCATTTGTGAACTGTCCATTGAAGTTTAAAAAAAATAGATTTCCATATTTTTTAATATGTTCAGTCCTTAGTATTGTTTATGTAGTAAGGTTACCTGTTGTTATGCTGTAAGGTTATGTGTTGGTAACCTAATGTCCAGTTGTCTTGAAGCAGTGGAGGAGCAGCATCAAACTCCTTGACTAAATAATACGATGCGTTGAGAAGTTTTGATTGAAAATTTATCATTTTCAGGACCCGAAGATGCAAAACGGGAGACAAGCTCTTTAAATGTCGCCAGTGTAATAAATCGTATTCCTTCTCATCGGCTCTCAGTCGACACAAAGCAGTTCATAACACAGCCCTTCGCCCTCATGTCTGTCAGGTAATTAATTGCAGTTCGCTTGTTTCATATTGCATACTGACTTGGTGACTTTAGGATCCACTTAGAACTTTACAGGTTTATGTGCATGTCAATGCTACGAGCAGTAGGGGCATTGAAAGTTGCAACCTGTTGATGGTTGACCTGTCGAGTCTCATTATTATTGAATTGCCATCAAGCCCCTAACGTCGATTAACTTTCTCCTGAAATACTGTTTTTAGGTCTGCAACAAGGGTTTCACGCAAGTTGATAAACTCGTTCGGCACCAAAAAACTCATTCGATGGATTTTTTCATGGCATGCGATTTGTGTCAACGGCCATTTAAATCGTTTACCGCCTACCAAAAACACAGGTAAGTGAAATAGTCGAATATGATGTATTGTGTTACGTACGATAGGAATACGCTTAATGCGTTGTTATAACTGGCAAACAATTGATTTATTTTCGATTAGTTTTGCTTGTCTCTTTTTTGTACTTGTGCAGTCAAAAAAAGGCAAACTCCCCCCACCAAGTGCTCCGAACCATCAAGCTGCTGGTGGAGGCTGAGGAGAAATCGAAACGTTTTAGTGGCCACAGTCTACTTCTTGAGTCAAGTACTTAGGAGTTTATTATATAGGCGAGAGGTGGCGTTTCATTCAAAATCTTTGGTTCCTCAAAGGCAATACCTTAGCAAGGTTTGCCTCATTAAGAGCAATTAGCATGGCAACTTGGGGTATGTGTTAGTTGACGCAATTGACTCATGGTCAATCAAAGAAGTGTTCTAGCCCAATGCCAGGGAGCTGGGCTCTAGTGGATCACCAAGGCCTACCATCCATTGAAGCAGTCCAAGTGACACTCAAAGAGTGCAAAGAGAGCCCAACTCCATATAGACCCCTCCACTGAATGAAACCTGCCGCGTTAGATGAATGGGCATTACATAAATAGCAAGCGTGATGGGAAACCTTGTCGAGGTACGTGAGGTTACCAGCTACGAGCATCAGAATCAATTCCAACTATTTCATTGAATAGATACCTTGTAAAGCCACATACCCCAACACGCTTTGGCTTGCTCCTTCATGCATAGTTAACTTGCATTGTGGTAGCCCCATTAATTTTTAGTTAATAATGATGAACTCTGTTCAATAAAGTCCGACTTTCGGTTAAAAACAGGTATATTGATTCTTTGTAGATTGACTGGTGGATGTATGATGATGAACAATGGACAAAGTATACCTCACCAACCCAGTGCCCCTCCGCAACAAGAGCAGCCAGATGAGAGCGGCACACCACAGGAGGCGGCACTGTTGCGTGAATCACAAAAATCACCAAGTGACGAAAATACCACAGAAGAGAGTTCTGCAGTTGCACCGGCGCCGTCAGATTCGAGCAGTCCAGGTGAAACCCTCCCTCCTGGAGAACAACAGTCGCAAAACTCGTCTGGTAGGAATTCTGGTAAAGGGAAACCAGAGTTTCAATGCAAGGTGACTGTTCTTACTTGTTCATGTTATCGTTTCATCCATACTCGCTAGTAGATCACCTTTCTCAGTAAATTAATAAATTCATTTCTTGTATCAGGTTTGTGAGAAGTTATTTGCCACACGAGGCAGCTTAGAAGTACACTCGACTATCCACACTGGTGTTCGACCATTTTCGTGTTCAGCATGTGATAAAGCCTTCAGGCACAAAGTGAGTACATTAGTCACTCATACAGTACATTAATATTTGTAAACTATTCAGTTTGATTGAGCACACTCCTCACTGATAGATTGACAAAGGAGGCTGTTTGAAGCGCTGTCGTTTTTGTAGCACTTCCCTTGCCCCAGGCCTGTGACTAGGGGGATTGAAGAGCCTTGTTTCTATGATGCGGGTCAAAGACTGGTCAAACGTTACCTATTAAGTTATCAATGACAAATCGCACCAAAATACTGGAGGGTGCAGGGGTTGGGCCATGCTCAGCCGACTCTTATCCAATTCAAAAGAGCATATGCTCCCCCCCCCTCCCCATACAAACCAGAGGTTCCTTGGCTTGACTGTCATCTTTTAATATGAGGTGGAGTGGAATATGAGAAAACCATCTGTTGAGTGGTTGACAACCTGAACTAATCCAAAGATCCTGGCCCTCCACCACTTCAAGAAAGCATTGTAATTTCGGTTCCTGATGTCGTGGCATCTTCTCGAGAGGGTTCTTGCCAGGGGATACAGGGGACTGTGCAGAATTTGAGGATTCTGCAAACAGCAGTGCTCTAGGCCACGGAAGAATGGCTGCCCTAGACATTCGGTGAAGGGTTTGGCACTGTCTCACCAAGCTTTAACCAATTGCCTTTTGTAGCATGACCCCCAGAACAACTTGTAAATTATTCTCTGCATCACAGAGTTTGTAAACTGTGAAAGTTGAAGGAGATATGTGGGTATCGTGGATTCAATTTGACAGTAAGTTGTGTGACACTTTGTTACTATTCAACTATTCAAGTTAAGCTGTCACGTCTACAGGAGCTTCAACATGCATCCTCAAAATCTACACGCTTCCTGTGCTAACACCGAGAGAAGGGGAGAGGGAGTGTCCCATAAAATAGTAAGTGGATGTGGTAGAATGGTTATCATAGAATACTAACAATCTGCCGAAGTAGCTCGTTTTAATAACCGTCGTATGAACGAAGGTCTAGTTTTACAAATCCACTTGGGGCTCACAAGTGCTCGAGATGAGTGAAACCTGGGCAACTATGTCCTAGTACAAAACTATCCAGCAATCATCATGCTTCAAACCTCCTGTTGCGCAAACCCAACTCACAAGCTTTTTCCCCCTTTCTCACCTCGACAGGTTAACCTGATGGAACATTTTCAAAGGAAGCACTCCCTCGTTCGCCCGTACATTTGCGACGTCTGTGCCGCGAGGTTCGTCACCAAACAGGAGCTTGTCCGACACTACAGGAAGCACATAGGTGACTAAAATCCCCCCCTCATTCGTAAGGTTTGTTTACCCACCACGCACAATTGGTTCTAATATGCTTCCCTCTTTTGTGTTGGTTATAAGTTACGTTAATACAAATTCCAGTTTTTGAGGTTGTAAACAAAACTTGCTTTGAACACGTCGACTTTCGGGCTTTGAGTTCGAAAGTGATGGACTAAGTTGCTTCGAACGTGTTAACGGTCAATGTAATTGACGAATTTATTTCAGAAACTGGAACGTGAAATAGTTTGATTTTTTGTCATTGTCATCACATTGGCCATTAAGCAACATTTTGGACCAGTTGAACCCAAAGTCAGCGCAGTCAACGTGTTTCGCTTTAAACTATAATTTATTTATTTATTGAGACACACGAGTCAGGGCTTATGATCATTTAAAAAATGAGCATCGCCTTCATTCTTACATAATTAAACGTTGCCACCTCCTGCAATTCATTTGTTCATGAAGTGAAGTTGAATCGTCTTTCAGTTGCTTGTACCTGCAAGTATTATTGTATTGATTTTCGTTTTTCTTTGTAATTACCACGCTTATTTTAGTTACGGAAACAAGTGCCATTAATTGTTAACCTAATCGTCAAAACAAAACTGCTGTATGGAACGGAACTGCACTCAATTTTCCTCTACAACGTTTTTTTTCAAGTCAAGCACATAAATTCGTAGGTTTTATATTGGCAGGAAGGGGTTTATTCCACCAGGCTTCGCATATTAGGAGTCCGGGTCAAAAAATTACAGGTTTCTACATTTCATTCCTACTCCTGACCTCTTGTTAAATATGCTGAAGGGGCCTGGTTAACATTGCGCGTGAAAATTTCTCGACCTGAGACCCACCCAACTCTGCACTCCTTGGAAACCCCCCACCATTTAGCCCACGATGGAAAGGGTCAGCAAACAGTTGGGTGACTGACATTTTGCTCACCTAACACTCATCAGGACATACTAAAACAAGTAATGGCCCACCGACTTTTCCGCCTTCAGTTGTGCAGCTCATGAAACTAGTGCCGTTTGTCATCTCTAGCAACACGCTATCCATCAAATTTTGCTATTCATCGCTAGTTACTCTGTTTCATCCCAATCTCTCTTCTTTGCTGCTTCCAAACACTTTCCACTGGTAAGGCCATTCCAAATTTCTTCTGCGCTTCTAGTTGGCACATTCGCCGCATTTTCCGCCAATAACTCGTCATCTCATCAAGGGCCCCACAAAAATTGAATTCATTTTCAGTTATTTCGTTGGCATTGTATGTATATTATTCGTTGAATTCTTTAAGGGAACCCTTCATTTTAATACGAACCCCCTTTTTCCGTTGTTATTTCGAATTACTTTCCTGATTGTTTCTCTCTCATTTAACTGCCCCTATGTTTTATGACGTTTTCATTTGTCGGTATTTCTGTGGTCGTCCAAACCAGCTCCATGTGTTAGGTGTTACTGAAAAACACGACATTTCAATTTGCATGTTAACATGGTCCAAGACATTTTGTAGTTGATACTTGTAAATTCAAGTTGTTTTGTTGTGTGGTTCCTTCTACTCGTTGATGTATCTGGTAAATTCAACGTTGCGTCCATTGAGAATTTTGCAAGTCTGTCATTTTGAGTCTCAGTATAAAGTTCTCTTTATTTCTATCAACGTATTTAGAATATCCTGATAAGGCCAAAGGTCATCAACGATAATTGCAAGGAGTGTTCTCACTGTGGAAATAGTTCATAGAGGGTTTGTTGTTCGTAAAGTACATGGACTATGTTCAATTCATTCAATTTTAAATGCTTTCTGTCGAACACGCTCTTCTTCCTCGTGGATTTACAGGCTGGAGCCCAACTCACTAAGATATTTGACTCAATTTCGTTGTTTTTTGGGGCATCGGAGCGGCAACCCCCATAGGGCGTTAAAAAGCTCAAGTTTGAGGAATGATCCTTTGAAGCGGCAGTAATTGAAACAGAGGGCCAGATAATTCCTACATTATGGGGTACTCGTCCATTCTCATCAAGAATTGAACGATTCTTACTTATTCACGTAGTTCAGGATGAAAAAGAACGCGAAATTCATTCTGTGGTTCGGTTGCCATCGACCAAAAAGTGTCGTGGGTCGTGCGCCTGCCTGAATGAAAGAGGAAAATTGAGTCGCAGCCCGTACCGGTGATTCTTCACGAAGAAGTTGTTTGATATTGGATCCATCGCTGCATTTCTGTCGTAAAACTCCTCGACATTATTTATTTACGCAACTGTCTCTCTTAATATGTTTGATGGCGTTAACCCGTTCATAGGATTTTTATTTTTTATGTATAAACTTTAATTGGTGTGGTGAGGTGCTACAAAAAGCAAAATTGTATTTGTATCTGCTTTATAATTTGTTAATTTTTAGTCCCTTAGGTGTATTTTGGTTTCGACGCTTTAACATTTTGGTAATCACTTTATTTTGTAGTTTATATTTCATTGACCAAAATTAATAATCATGACTTTGAAGAAAACAAAAATTATGTCTGTGATAGAGATTTTGAACTAAATTCAACTATTCTGGAAACGCTTGACCCAGTAAGTAGTGATGGTAGGGAGGGGGGAAGTGATGCGTTGTTGTAAGTGTGGTTACACCGTAATTGTGTCGTGATTGTGCCAGTCACGAAGTTCTGTTTTCTCTAATTGGCTTTGAAAATGTGAGTTGGGTTTACTTCGTCAGATCATCTTCTCAGCACAGAACTACATTTTCAAATCACATTTTGAGTAAATGTATAAACAGTGAAACCAGATGGAGCGAGCTTGTGCGTACTTCCTCTCTAGTTGCTTGACTGATTTTAGCTGACGAGAGTATTCTTGGGCATAATAAGCACTTTGCCTTCAAATCATATTACTCCAGTCTTAATACTTCGCTCAATCATTCTCAGCTTCCCAAAGAAAGTTAGTTAGCTCTTACAAAAGCCTTCTTTGGTTCCTATTGCTAGCAGTGTAGGACGAAATAATAAATACTATTGGACCAGGGTGTGGTAAGGAGTGTAACACTGCCTGCATAGCAGGGTGTCAGCTATTCCCATTGTGTACAAGTATTTGTTCATTTTTCATCACAATGCTATATGGCTTTGTTCCTTGCTAGTCTTATTTCCATAGTCAGTAGCTTAGGCATTACCTCATTTGTCGATCTTGATGTATAACGTTGGTCTCTTGAACCAGTTAAACTCTAAGAAGTCTTTTGCAGAATTCTCACACATCCTCGTTTGATCAGTGATGCAGGTCCTCTTCAGTCGGATCGTGCGTGATAGGAGTAGTGAGCAAAATTTAGTGTGGCGACCACTTGTCTTCTTCCTAGTGGTTCCCCCAACCTTATTTTCTTTATGATTTTTGATTTGTCAGTGTAATTATTAAAGATACGTCAAAACTATCAGCTCCAAACAGTCCCGGTAGGTTGAACCCTGTATTTCCTCTTGAACGTGTGTGTTGGTATAATCATACTGAGCTCTGTGTCATTTTCCATGCTTCTGAACATTGCACTTTGAGCTCCTCTATTTTGTATATCCCACAAAATTTGTATATACAAATACCTCCAGTGGCATCTTCGAGGTCAAGGCAGCAGGGGTTTTTGTTGCATTCGTTATTAGGTAGCACTTTGGACTCAGTACCATTACTACTTCGCTACAGTCGTTCTTCAAAGCATCCTTATCCCACCAGACAATCGACCCTACGATTGGTCTCACAACTGCCTCGTAGACCCAAGAGGCTATTCTAGGACTATTGCCCAAATTTTCCAACACATTCGTTTACTGGTCCACAGGGCAGTTATTGCTTCCCTGGTGATGTGTTTGATAGGTTCTTTTAGAAGTTTCTTTGTTAAGTATTTGGCCAGAATGCTAAGCAGAACCACCTCAGTCATCACTACTTGGGGGTTTGCGTGAACTGTACGAACTGAATTCCTTTCAAACATGAAGTGATGAACCATTTTCCCACTAACTATTGAGCGTCTTGACGCATAGTGCGTAAACAATGTGAGGTCTTGCACAAACCCAGTTGAAGAACGTAGCACTGAGTGGTAGTGGCTTCAGAATTCAGAAGAAAGAGCAATACAACACACAATACATGGAATTAACATGGCTGGCTATTGTTATGAGGTGTTGAAGAGTTGAATATCAACCTCTTGTAGTGTTATAGAACCCATTGTAGCTATTGGGAGATGAAATGGGCTGAGGAAGGGGTAAGCTTGGAGTGAACCTGGCAAACAGAGCACCTTGGTAGGAAAACTTGGAAGCACATCCTCTGCACAATGGAAATACTCCTTCGTTGGTGTACTTCTCCAGCTGTATCGTACCATGCAAAAGTGAGGTTACAACTCTCCACTGACTGGAGTCTGATGCAGTTTTTTTCCATAATGTGCTGCTGAATCAGCTCTCACTGAATAGGTCTGGATGTTTGGGAAACTGACGCTGATGGGCATTATTCTGGGTGAAAAGTTCAGACATCTGCGGCGCTTTTTGAAATTCGATGGGAATCCTCGTCAAAGGGGCGTGGCATGGTTGAGTTTTTTTTCAAACATCCGTGAACGTCTTGGGAGAAAATGGGTTGACCCAGACCACAGGACGAGCCAGCTCATTATGGGAAATGACGACTTCTATGCACTGCTCCACTTCTTTTCTTTCTAAGACTCTGCACATCTTGTGGCTTGAATGAAGAGGAAGCAAGAAACGACAAGATGCTCCACTGTAGTTCCTACAATAGTTAGCAACGATTGTTGGAAGAGCAGCCAAACCTATTAGCTTTGCTATTAAACAAGCTTACAACCGTCTTGCCCAGTTTGCAAAGAAGGTTATGGCAAAGAACCTTCACAGCTCAGAGCACAGTTGATCTGTCCCTTTGAAACTTGCCACCCAAGTAAATGGTTAGTTCTGGTGGGAAACCAGATTAAGAACTCCTCCCAGATATGTGATTCTCCAGGTTCAACCTCCCCTACCTCCATAGGTCTGGGTTCGGTTGTTGTTGAGCGAGTGCCCGGACGCTTGTATGATAGCGAAACTGCAACCTCCATGACATGAGACTGGCGTAACTCTCTCAAGAGAAACCGACCTGTAACCGTAATTTTTGAAGCCATGTCTCAAGTAGCCCAACACAACCACTTGGTGAATAAAGAGGCAACAATGAAATCTCTCAGCACCACTAGTATTCTTGAAACCCGCCACAACTGTTCTTTTTCAAGTGGTTCAGGATTTGAGAAAAAGAAAAAGATGGACGATCTTGGGAGAATGACTAGAGCAGTTCAATTAATGACACAAATTTAAACGAAGAATCGTTTTCTCAGTTTTTTATTCAGTCGATCCAGTCCAATGAGCAAGAACTACGTAGATGATCCAAAGAACTGCCTACATGCTCGTTACTCCTTGCTGGTTCAATAACTCAGTTCGACCAATATGTTCACCATTATCAGTTTTATGGTCTACAAACTATCTGCGATATTATCATCTTCCATACCACACATAATTTCACCCCATCCCTTGCACGTCACATCTTTCAAGTGAGTTGAGTAAAAACGGCTTTCAATGTGGCTTTGGCTCTGGTCTGAAGATGATTTTTAGTGGGGTAGAGAAATCACTTGATGTATGTGGGGCTGATGTATGTCGTGAGATGTGTCTGATGCGTTGAACTTGAAATTGAGGCTCCAATTAAAGAAATTAGTGTCTTTGCAGACATGTGATGTCTTTAAAAATTACTATTAATGAATATTTGGCTGTGTTCATCACCATTAAACGTCAATTATCAAACCATGCGGTTTTATCCTTTAATTTGACAACTAACTCAAATGTGTTGTCTTTTGAGGTTTCGACCCTCTTGAGTATACGGCATTTCCTAGTCAAATGAAACCTTTTCCCCTTGCTAACACGTCTTTTGTAAAGTAATCATTACGCGTAATAGTACGTTTAACATTTACTGTGATTCCCAAAACATAACAGTATGAGGAATCTGAGTCATTCAGCCGGCAAAAAATAAGGAAAATTAACTAACAATATCGTTGGTGTTTTGTCAAAATCACTTCCTATCCTGAAAGACAAATCCTGCACTGCAGTTCAGATCGAGGCAGAGGTCGTCAATCGCCTGTGAGGTAAATGATCTCAACACCTAACCGCTAGGAGAGACTCTTTATACGTGACAGTTGAATGAAGCTCTGCGAATTCATGTTTCTGTGCTCCTGATGAGGATGTTTCTGAATTGATGAGGTCCTATGCAGCTGTAAGTAATCTCAGCTCTTGTGTCAGGCGTGAGGTTTCTTGAAACAACTTCTTTGCACTCGATGGCAACAGCACCTTCACCAACACAACACTATGGGCCCTCCTCATGGCACACCCGGCCTGAATCCTAGCTATCATCACTCTGCAAATGTACATGAAGTGGTGCAGGCTGTACTGTTTGAGTATCTGGGAATGCTCGATAGGTATGTAGACATCTGAGATCAACTCCATCAGTTGTGATGTCAAGAGCAGTGGAGGTATGATCCACCACTCAACAACAAACCCTTGGGCTAGCATCGTACATGTTCTGTTGACTTGAAAGGCACACTCTATCTCCTTCAGAGAAACGCCTGCAGCAGTCATTTGCAGCGACAACGAAATGAATCCCATTCTCCAGCCACTTCTTCATGAAGGTCCATCGTTGTAGGGTGCTGCAATAATGAAAAGTAGCCATGAGGTGAGGCAAGGGCAGCCAACGAGTAGCCAATGTCAGAGATGATTCTAAACCAAGACTAATCTGGCACTCTAAATGATGAAAGTATAGGAAGAAACTCAGGACGTTCAGTGTTATCTACTAACGTTACACAATTAAATGTACCCTGCAATAAGCACAGAAGGAGAACCTCTCATCAAGTAGGCAGATATTGGTTTGCACAGTCTCCTACTATTTCTTTTCCTACATTATTTTGGACCTCTCGTCAATCGATTCGTGCTGAGCATATAAACTCCGAAGAATTGACTTACTTGTTTTCCCTTTAACTTTTTGGCGACATTCGTGTACTGGAAATTCACGGATCCGAATATATGTTGACCACAGTTTAATTTGAAGTGGACAAGGTTTTGTTGGCTTGAAAATGTTACAACACGCTTAACCTCGATGGTAAATAACAAAAAGAAATGAGGCCTTCGTAAACGCAACATTTTCCCCCTCGACTTTGATAATGAATTTTCCGTTTTGTTGTTATTGGAACGATTAGTTTATTAATAAATAAAATACCAATAAAAACAACCTAATGCAATAATATTAGAGCTAACATCGCAGTGCTGTAAATGTCGATCTATTTCTCTGTCGAAATAAGTTGTTGGCCTATCAAAATACTCGACGTAGTTGTTGCCTTCTTAGAATTTAGTGAAGAGATATAAGCGACGTAGAAGTAAGATGAGAAGAAAAAAATCACATTTGTTTCGGACATTTTACTATTTAAAGTATTAACGATAGCCGATAATTTGTCGGTGGTAATTGAAGAGTTGGTAGATTTTTGTATATAGTACGTATATGAAATTAGTTTTATTCAAACTAAAATCGCATTACGAGTATTTGTAGCAAAAACAGAGTGTGGGGTTGAACTTTGTTGAACTGTTGAAGTTTATGAGATTTTGTTTGTTGTGTACCTGGTTGTTATTTATGTGCAATGTCTCCATTCAGTTTTTGCTTTTTCCCCATTTAATTTACTTTTTTTTCTAAGTTTGGATGATATTCCAAGAATTTTAGAACGTGACTTAAGTTTAAGTTGCCGCTGTGTATTTACATTTGTTTAACAAAGTTTTAACAATCAAACGCCCAAAACCAATTTCACGAAACTTCTACCTTAAATCGTTTTTGCTTTGTCAAAAGATTCCTGAGACGAACAAAACAGTCAGTGTTTACGTTGTACGGTTTTTGTTGTTTTTGAGGGGTCTGGTGAAGCTGGTCTGAGGTTGTCTATACTTATTGTCGACAGTACAATTCAATAGGGTTACTATAATACCCAGGTAATCGGGGCTGCAAGCTCCCATTTTCCTTAGGCGTACATAGAAAAAATCACACCCTGTCTGTTGTCATGGTATGTTTGCTATGTGCTGTGAAAAGGTATGTTGTCCATATAAAATTACTACTAAACATGAGGGCTACTAGAATAATTAAGTCGCACGTATTTATTTTCGACGTCATAATTAGAGTTGCTATTCTCCCTTCTCATAAGCCTGTTGCAGCATAGGGTGGAGTTGAATGAGTAGTTGGAGAAGCAATTGGAAGACACGACGCGATACGGTGTGTAGGAGTGTGAATAAAACAACTGGTAAATTGAAAAGGGAGACAGGCATTCTTGAAAGTTACATAGATAATGGATTATTGATCGTGGGAGGCTGCTGCGTCTATGATACGGAAGAACAAAACGCAATAAAAGTAAAAAAATGAAATACGGTAAAAGGAAAAAGATTGATATTCTATGCATAAACGTTAGTCATGTATATTTCATTTGTATCTGTTTATCGCTGGGTGGTTCACAGCTCCTAAAACGACCCTGGAGGGGGTCCTTGACTCAACTAATTTACCGGGGAGGCAGCATTTCAGTACTCAACCTGAAATAATCAATCGAAGACTAAAATTCATCTTAACCCGCCTTTGCCTACCACATTCGCCCAAGTACGTCGACTTGTGGAGGCTTTCCCGTTGTAGAAGTGCACCAGACGCATGGCTGAGCGCTTAATCGTTTTCTCAATTGTTGGGAGACGAGGATGTGCTAGCGTGTACACACTGGACATCAGCTCTAGAGACAGGGGCATGTGGGCTCTACTAGTTTTTATACTGCTGCCTACTCTACTATAGTTGGTTTTGTTCGGGTATCTACTCTTTTTCGTTTTTACTTTTTAAAATGATTTCCTTCCTATTCTGTTGTTTCGTCCCTCGTTTCATGAGTATTAGAATTATATTTAATGCCACTTCTACAAATGATTCCACTGTCTCTTTTTTCACTTTGCTGGTAGCTGCTATCCACCCATACAACTTAGCGTCACGCTTTATCTTCAACTCCTTCTCACACTTCTCCCTCTGTTGCAACGAGTCTATGAGAGAAAAAGAGATAAACGTTTCTGGCAATCACATCAGCAGATTAAACCTCAAACTTTGCTCTTTTTTAGAAAATGCAATTTTCAGAGCCTTTTCTTGGAAAGTATTTATTAAAGGATTGGATATTAGTGAAAATGGGCAAGTTTTGCAATAACTCGATGTAGTAGCTTTGTTTCGGCCAGTTCTCTTTTTGTTGGGAATGGAAGGCAAAAGAAGCCACTGTGTCTGGGGCGAGTTGCTATGAGTCTACGAAATGTCTAATAAGCCCTAAGTTTCTAAGGCGCCCGTGGCAGCCATTCTTGAACTCGGCAAATGTGGCACAGTGATGTTAAGGGATGCAGATATTACTCAGTGAATCAATTTTCATTATCCGCTCATCATCAGACAATCACTAGACACACAACGTTTTGCATACCAATACACACCATAGATTTGCTATAATTCAGATTTAGTTATTATACTGAATAAACTGTCATCCCCCTGTTACTTCTACTCGTTTGCGGAGTTGCCTTCATTGAATAGCTTGTTTCCACCTAACTTTAGAGTTGACTTAATTGGGCTTCCAGTGGTTTTCCGATGTATCCTAAGGGTTTCCTTGGTGAAACCCTAAACAACAAAAGTGTTTTCAATTTACAAGTTGTACACTGACTGGTTGGTTCTATTGTCTCTTGAGGTGACGTACTTTAGTTTTTACGCTGAATGAATGAAACGAGATTTTTAATAGCTTATAGCTGACATTTAGACAATACTGTATTTTATAACTTGGAATAAAACCTTTTAATGTTTTGCGAAAAGAAAGAAAAAATAGGGCCGTACGGGCGACGTTTTGTACACTTCAATTTTGTTACAGTTTGCTTAATAGAGAATCTTCAATTTTTTTACGTTTCTTGGTGTGTTGTAAAATTGTAAGTTTTCATTGCGCTTTTGAGAGGCTTTTAAGGCGACAACTTGACATGAGCACCTTAGGGGCGCATTATGAAGATGAAGGCTACCTTTTTCAAAGGGAGAATTTAATTAAAAATAATTCCTTCGTAGACTCGCACTGATCGACCTTTATTTTCAAAACTTATTTCAATCATTGACGGATGAAGTCACAAACCAGCAGGAAACCTATTGTTTCGTACCGAATGCCTTTAAGGAGCTTCTACCAGTTTGTTGATAACTCAAGAACACTAATGCAAAGAAACCAACATCAGGCTATGAGCTCGCTCAGCTGATCAGAGTGAAATACACTCTTTTTCCCTGAATCTCAATTCCAAATTTTAGCTTTGCGCGCAGGGTCAAGAAGCCCCTTGAGCTCACACTATTAGCCAATTACGTCATTCTCACTCAACAGTCTCATAGACGTACATCGTTAGACTGATGCACTTCATCATTCTTACTCTAAAGTCTCACAGGAGCTCCCGTTTAAAGAACCGGAGAAGACTTTCGGGCATCCCATTTCAATTAAGTGTCAAAAATACCCTCGTCAGTCCTCAGCATCGGCTGAGTCACATTTAACACACACACATTGTGCGGATGGTACTTTCACTCTACTTCTGTTAAAATAGTAGAAAAGTAACTACGCGCCATATACCCTCCCCTTTGTCCCAGTATTTATCATAGTACTTCTACTGTGAGCAAAAACCACACTTACTGTCTTACTCTTGAGAGAAGTAATATGAACGAACGTGTGCTTGTTGGGAATTATACATTTTTCTGGTTGCTCGCGTCTCAAGTTCAAGAACTCTTTCTTTTTGGGGTACAGCTTCTGTTCTGATGTATTTGCATGCAATTCAACGCTCCCGCTCGTGTAGCGTGCCTGGCGTTTTAATTAATTCCTTTCTTTCTCATTATTTCGTGGGTATTGCATCGCAAATGTGAATAGGGCCCCTTCTGTTTCAGAACGGTGGTTGGTGAGGAGTGAATTGTACTTTTTGTTAATTTGTTGAATGGTTACTTTTTTCATCGCCACCTAATTGTCACCTCAAAAGCGCAAAGGCCTAAAGGTGTGTTTAATTAAGCCAGGAGTGAGAACAGTTTTGGGGGGTTTAATTTTCTATTGAAGGGGAAATAACCTCGTGCTGTTCTTTAAATTCGTCTCAATGGTACACGAATGAAATTTTTATTATTAACGATTTCCGTGAAACGAATCGCTCGACATGTTTTTGTTGACTTCTATTTCCATGAAACTGGATCCCCACCAATGTAGATGCAGCTTTTGAGATTTATTGACTTGAGAACGTCTGTGTTGTGTAACTAGAGCGGCAATTCTGTTGAAATAGGGAAGTGGCTGATTCAAAAGAAGTTGTACAAACCTGCTCCAACTTCAATGAATGTTTCACCATAACATAACGTGTTAACCGTTTGAGGTAATAATTTCATTATTGCTAACAATCTGTTTGATTCAAACTGGACATCCGCCTCTTATAATATAAATTGAATGCGCCCCCCCCCCTTCCTTAATCCACCACACGTGATTCTGTTCAGTAATGGATGTAACGAGACGGGCATTACTAGGAAATGGCCATTCTCTGAACAGTAGGGCGCATAAGGGGCTGTGAGTGGGCCTCTTCTGACATCTGTTGAGTTGTTAGCTTGACTGCACTGGCTTCACTAATAGGTGATACATGCGCCTCCGTGTTACCTTGTTATGTGAAGATTCGTAAGAGTCTTGTTCCACTCGCCTTATGTGTAGTGACGAATGACAGGTGAGAATTCAGACAGTGCGGCAACTCCTCCTACTCCAAGGGCATCCATGTGGGGGGGGGGGTGGCATTGTTTGCTAATATACAATTTGCGATTGGCTGTGATGTTGGGCATAGTAGGGTATGTTGTGCCTGTGGAAACACGTTGGTTTGCTGAATCATGCAGTGCAGGAGTATTTGAGGCACCACTGAGAGTCATGATGTTGCCTGTAATAATTCAGTACCTTAGCTTATGCCAAATGGGCCTGGCCATTACTGGCATATTGGCTCGTTGGTCTGAGGGGTGGAACACCCTGGGTGGTCCGCAGTAGCTATTTATTGCACGGATCTGGGTTGGGGCTCCTGCGCCTGTTTGGCCGAGGTTGAGCGAACGTGGCAAATGGCCGATCTGTTGGTGAGGAGGAATGTGGCGTTGTCCCTCCCTAAGAACTGAGCCTGGGCACAGATGTTAGTATAGAGGCAGCAGGCAAACAAGACGTGAGGGATGTCCTCGATGA
Source organism: Pachypeltis micranthus (assembly GCA_020466155.1). Classification (NCBI taxonomy): domain Eukaryota; kingdom Metazoa; phylum Arthropoda; class Insecta; order Hemiptera; family Miridae; genus Pachypeltis; species Pachypeltis micranthus. The sequence goes on along the minus strand of CM035770.1, from coordinate 49,425,844 downwards.
ATCCACACAGTCATCAATAAGCTAACAAACTGCAGTCGCGCATTGAACGCCCCATGGCCAGAGATGAGCTGTTTTTAGTGGGAAGGTGGGGTGCAAGTCCAAATGAGCGCCCACAGATAATAGGATAGTGTGAAGGTGGCACGCCACCACTATGCCATCCCACTGGACCTCGTCGTGTGAAAGGTGGAATGTGGGCAGTGATCAATGGATTCAACCAGTTCTTTGAGGCTAGTACATAGAGCCAAGAAGCAGAAATAAAACATGTTGGAAGCTCCTAGCCAGCAAAATCAGAACAGCAATAGCAACGTGTGTGTGTGCAGGTGTTCTCTGCTCTGTTTCATCAACACCAGTGTAGCTCCTAAATCTAAATTGGTGGTAAAGCTCTATATGAGGTAGTGCTGCAAACGATCACGTGGAAAGCCAACAGGTAACTGAAGACATTGGTTCGTTTCTACCCATTTACTCGCCTGGCTAATTAAAACTTAATTTATAAAGGTTTTATTATTATTCGTAAAACACAAGTGCCTTCCTTTGAAAGGCGATTCCGTCCATTTGAAGAGTTCGACCTCTTTTGATGTTCTTGCTGCAAAGCAAATATCGGAAAATTAATCGCCTTTAAATAGCCCTCGCGTGTTGGCGTTCTTTCGATTGGACAAAATTTGTGATGTACTGGGACTCGAAGGGCTTCCAAGATTAAAACACCAAGTGGATGATTATTAATTCAATTGTTCTGTAATGAAATATTGCATATCATTAAGTGAGTCATCGGATGGATTAAGAAAACGTGCCAACCCATGGACTGTACGCAGAGGATGCCAGCGAACGTTCAACATTACGAATTTTGTGTTAACACAACAGTGGGTTATATGGCACTGCCTAATTCATTAATAAATGTGACTAAATTCAAGTTTATTATAAGATCAGTTATGGGCTATTGAGATGTTTAAGTACCACTACTAAAGCCCTCAGTGGACAATTGCCTTTCTCAGTTCATTTCACAAGTAATCACATATTAACTTGGAACATCCATAAAATGCTTATCGATGTACTGAGACGGTGGTAAGTGACCCCATCAGTCTCTATCATTGAATATAATTGCACGAAGCCTCCAGGGAATTCTGTTCTAACAATTTGCTTTTCCAGGAGTAGCACCGAATGAGCAATGGGATGGTTTTAGACCACAGCATTAAGTGCCCAGTCCAGTTAATTAAAATCAGGCCAAGTACTGAGATCATGGTCGCTGACATTCTAAGGGAAATTGAACAACTTATCAATTCAATGGCTTTTGACTTAAGGGTCAACAGTTCTGAGCAGGATTGAAGGGTCAATAAGAACAAAAGAAAGTGAATTTCTCAGTCGGTGCTCAAGGAAAATCAGTCCTACGTGCGAAAATATTTGCGTAAAATGTATCAAAAACTCCCTTTCTTTACAGTCATTGGTTCAAGAGCAGCAAATAACAGATATGGCTAGTATGGGGTGTGCACAGTGCACTGGAGCACCTTGATGGACCTTCAATTAATTCTGATGGAAAATTACTGTAATATTAATTGTGTCAGAAGTCATGAAAATGCTACACACTTCTGTCGAAGAGTTGTGAGGACAAAATAACAATTGCAACCCCTCGAGGAATTTGTTTTCTCAGGCAAGATTGAAAGCACACATTATTCGCAGTAGTCGTGTGGTCTGACAAAGGCACTTCATCACCAGCTCATGCCTGCAATTATCCTCACTGAACAATTTTAATAGCCCCTCCCCCCGTATTTGACAACGTGGAACGTTATGTCTGCTGGGTCCTATCGCCATGTTGGCGTACGCACTCTCCAATCCACGATGCATTGGTTGCATTCTGAGTCTTAGTGGGGCACAGTCTGAAATTACCTCTCCTTAAGATGACTCTCTTAACGACCCTGCATTCGGGTGCCGCGTTGATATTGAAACGTAATTAATTTGAAGAGTTTCTTCTCAATTACCCCAATGTCATCACATTTCAAAAATAATTTACTACTTTTTGCTAATTGATGGTAAAAAATAATAATTTATGCTGTAAAGTAAAATATTTAATTAATGAAAAATGTTACGTTCAGTATTTACGTTCATATTAATAAGTTACAGTGGCGCAGTTATTAATTTATGGGTTGTTCTCAAAGAAAAAAAAATTGTTTCATATTTTGGATTGTTGAAATTTGTCAAACGAACAAGTTATTTATTTTTGTGATTGCTTAGCGTTTTGTGATAAGGAAGTTTTTTTCTGACATTTTGTATTATTTTAGGCGAATCAAAAAAGCTCTCTTTTTATTGTGTTGTTACGAATGTGTTTGTCGGTGACAAAATTTAGGTGGGCTAGTCATTTTAATGATCGCTGAGTTAAGGAAACATCAATCGGTTTGCATTTGAATTGAGCGCGAATGTTCGCAAGACGAAGTTTATTTATTTTTATTTTTTTTTGTAATATTCATTATATTTGGCTTCTATTAAATAATTTGTTCTAAGATGTGCGAAAATGAAAATATTATGAGAAAACAAAACAAGGAGTTGTAGATTAGAATTTTACAAAATAAAAGCGAATTGAAGGTGCGTATTTTTTACAATTATTTGAAAAACGGGGCCGTAAGGTGTACACGTGAACTGCCATGCTCTTGTTAGTATACGAAAGAAGTTCAGACTCCAGGACTTGGCCATTATGTGAAACGTGGTGCCTATGAGTACTCCTTTCTTTCATTACAAGATATATGAGCTTTTCGAGGGCATGCAGGCGTCTACAGCAAGTCTTTTCAACGCATATTTTGGACGTTCATGCAACAGGCGCTTGCCAAGGGCTACCTGCTGCAACAGACGCATCTTGGAGCCTCGATTTATTGAGGGAGCCTCGTAAACCTAAGGTTTGTTCAGTAATGAACGTGAACTGGGAATAGAAAGACAAATAAACGGCCGCTTACAACAAACACTGTACAGTTTTCTATTGTGTACAAGCGAAAACATTTATCAAATTTCCAAGGCGTATTGCGGAGAAAAACAACATTTCAAGTTGGGACGAGTCGTAGACTTGGAATATTCAATACTTAAAGGGATCCCACACAGTAATTTGACTAGCACAACATTTGATCTCATACCTCTACACAGAGCGCCAAATACTTCTCTCCCTCCCTACAGTAAATGATCACATAACAAACAACGATTCATACAAACTTTAACGCAATGCGCACGAATATAAAAATTAAGATAAATGACGTAAGATGCGATTAAAAATACCACGAAATTTCAATATTTATACAACCAATAAAACAAATATCGTCAATCATAGAAATTAACGGAACTAAACATCTCAATAAATAGGTAGGCAGAAATTGCGGCAAATCATTTGAAAAAAGAAAGACAAATGTGAATCTCTCTTTGACGATGCTGTGCATGGGATCGGACTAAACCCCAGGGAGTTCCTTCTACCACTGACGCTACCTCTCATAGGAAAAGATATAGAGATATCGAAGTTATACCTTTCGTCATATGTGGTTACTATGCTACTCTATTTGGCCGAGTGTTAAGAGGATTTTAACAGTGCGAGACTGCCAGCAACGCACCCTGACCTTCTGAACCACCATCCACAGAAATCATATGAATGCAGCTCTTCACTCGTTTCCTGTGCGCTATAGCCTTAATTATCGGTTAAGTAATAAGTGCACAAGTGGTTGTTGAGACCGTCAACATGATTTTTTTTTTTAAAGGAATTTTTAGGAATCGATTTTGCGCATTTTTTCTGTATAAAACTCGCTTTGAGACACTAGCATTTCCAGGTATAATTAGGAACAAACCCAGACTCCAAACCACTCTAGTTTCATTTCTCAGTTTGGACCCAATAATTCCCCCCAAAATACTAGTATGCATAACTGGTTTCAACTCCGATGTTGCACTTCTTCAGTTCAATTTCTATTTTATCCGAATCCCCAAAATATTGTTGCTGAAATCGATCCATCACTGATAAATGAATAAGCACGCAAAGGCTCTCCAAATGTCCATGAACTAATGATCATTTATTCGAAGTTTTCTCCAAATTTTTTTTTTTTTGTGCCGTTCCTTTCATTAGAAACGCTTCTGAAGCCGTTTATCTATTATAGCGAACGCTCTGGTGACTGAAGCACTGAGGATGAGTGCAACGAACTGCATTCTAACGATTTTGATGCTGTTACATGGCAAGGGTGTTAAAACTGTTGAAAAATGCGATACAGTTGCAATAGAGCTCAGGTAGAACTAAAGAAAACAGTTAATACGGCGACGAACCTTCATTAACTTCCATTACTGCCCTCTTATAGCCACTTACTAATACCTACATTCCAATAAAACTTGGAATATTTCACCACTGCTCAAATAATCCATTCTTAGAAGTTGTTACTAGCGAACGTGTGTTTTCTTTCATTTTTAAGTCACCTGAGGGTCATCGCGTGGCAGTTATGGCGATTAAGTGACTTTTTTCCTTCATGGCCCCACGCTGATATTGCGTTTTTCATAGAAAACTATGTAAGTCCCCGCCGCCTCCATAACATGGAAAGATCAAATAGCCAGTCAATTAGATAAAGGAAGGAAAGTTACACAGATTAAAAGTTTGTTAGGGAAAACTTGGAGTCTAAACCTCACGATTAGTGAAATGGATTTTTCAAACAAAAGGGAGACCTGCAGTAGCATAAGGCGCGCTAGTCTGGTGGCCAAGTGTCACGTAAGAATGGTGCCCTATACAAACTCGATAGGATAATTATGTATATTAAAGGGGCTTATCACAGCACAACCATAATGACAAGAATACATTCAATGAAATGGGAAATCACTCAGGAAGCTGTGAGATGGACACTAAGGCTCACAAAGAATGGAGACCGCTGTCATGCTCATGGCCACAAACACTAAGTCTTAAAACCAGGGTACCAGAGGCAAACATGGCAATGGACGTTAGGAAAGCAATATATCAATTTCAGAGAAACTCAAGCACTATGATAGACTCCAGGCAAATATGGGATAGCAGATAATTTGGAGATCATTTGTTACAGATCTGTTTCTTCATTAACCCTCGTTGAGGGTTATATCAATCATTATTTATTAGCTACACTGATAACTTCTAAAACCAGAGGGACAATGCAAGAGTGGGAATCTAGATCCCCGTGTTACTCCCATTAGGCACACACACATCAGTATTTCCAAGCGAACTCATTGCAGTAAACTCTCGATACACTTGAATTGAGAAAAGTTAGGGATACCAGTACAGCCATCTACTAAGAGTCAACCTGGCCTAAAACATTAGGTAATCTGACCGTCACTTTACTCATTCAGGAAACTGAATTGTGAGAAACACGATCAAAGAGGAACACACTTACCCTAAAATGGATACCAGGCCACAAAGCTTACACAAAGTACGACTGCAAAGAATTTATAGGTATGCGATCTAATCACTATGAAGTTGGAAAGATTCTCCATAGGATTGCCCATAAGGGGAAATAGAAACAGCGTAGCATTTCCTGATGGCATGCTCATTATGGTTCGGCACTAGAATCAACAAAGCAGGTGAACGAATGCTGCAAGGCACTCGTTTGAGAGGAATGAAATAGAAAAAGAGCCTCGAATTTATGATACACAGTGAAGACTTGACTTCGTCATGCTACAACCAATAGGTGACACTAGCAGGACTGCTCAACTACCTTCTAAGTTTCCAACTTCTGGATATACAAAAGTAGCTTCTAGGAGGAGGTAGAGCGTATTTTTAGACATCATCGGTCCACTATATCCTAAAGAACTCCAGTCTTCCCGCTCCAGGCTCTTAGATCACATTGCAAACCTAAAGTGTCACTGCAGTTCTTTTTTACTTTCCTTGGCTCTACAAAGCAGAAAGGAAAGTTATGTAATCAGTTGAAAAAAAAAAATGTTGAGTTTTCTTCAGATCTTTACGTTTCAGACCCTCCTGAGTTCCACTAAATACATCTGCTATCTCGTATCCTTAAACTCCCAGATGGACTGGCACCCAACACACAGTCAGGAAATTGTAACTATAAAGCCATTCCCATTTACACTACCACAAGTACTGGTCAAAGGGTGAAACTGTAGGACGCCTGCACTTAAACTGTTGGTTGACTTTCTTGAGTCCTCCAGCGAAAATCAGAATAATTCCCAACTTGGTCAAAGTCACCGAAATGGGAAATACCTGTTTCAAAGGCCTGCTTAGGATGCAAATGGTGAGCCATAAGCCTTTACAGACGGGATTGACTGTTAGCCAGGTTGTACAAACACGCATCTGCTGGATTATTAAGGCTCCTCTGAAATACTGGAAGCTATACAGGATAGAGACTAGTTAACTTGGCCATAGTATGTACAGTGGCAAAGAGAGGAGTGTATAAAATGGACTCACCAAGCAGATGTCGCTACTTGAATACTTTTCCTTTGAAACGTCGAATCACAAATCATGTACACCCAACACAGCTCCCCTAGTTATAACTCCGTGTTTCCCCGTTATAAATAACTTTTCCCTACACAAACCTAAATTCACAAATACAACAAATCTACAGGTTAACGAGCAAAATATATGCGCTAAAATGCAGTTTACAAACAAAAATGCGCCTAAAACTCATTTGGTTGTGATAAATAGTCCAAACTAAGGGGTTTCTTCAGGTGTCCCAGTTGAAGACCCCTACGTGCCCTCTGATCCAAATTCATCCAGATTCGCCATTCAGGAAAACAGGTATTATCAGACACCAATTTTATTTTCACAACCAAATATGGTAAGCGTTATTTTCATTTTTCGGGCCTTGGAGTTATTTTCATTTACATAGGCCTGTGTGTGTCCTGAACCCACATTAAGCACACAAATCTGGCTCATCTGCCAACTTTGATGTGACTTACGGGGATCTTTTGCCCTTCTTGCCCACCCACTGTGTGCAACTGCTTATCTATCCATGCGTGCAATTAACTGGCATCACGAGAGACAGAGTGAGGAAGCAAGTGAAAACGCAGTAAGATAATCTGACTGGTAAGTACTGTACACTCCCACATTTGAAGGCTCACAGCTTTTGAGAAGCCTACATTGCACTCCTGAGCTCTACCGTTCAATACTATTCAAAGATCTACTGGTTTTCACTAGAGAGCTGAGAATCCCTGATTAGGTACAAGGAGCTACTAATACCACAATAAGCCAACAGACTCCCGCAGTTGTAACCCACCCCTGCTGACACCATTTAGCCAATACACAACAATGGCCCAACGCAATTGGAATTTTTCAACCACTTTCTTAATATTGGATCTGTCTGAATTGGATCAGATGGGAAGTTGCATAGGGGGCTCAATTGCGACCCAATCCCTCCCACAATGTGTAACACTAAGTTCAATTAATATTTCGAATAAGTAAATCAACAGTCTATGTTACCCGGCTAAATAAACTAACTGAACTTCAACAGCCCTACTAAGGTTCTTTTACACATTTGTTTTTCAATAGATAAATAATAGTGAAGGAGACAAAAGAAAATGGGGGGAACGGTTGGTTGAAAATAAATTGAGCCGATACCCAAAATGTTGAAATGTGTCTTTCGTTAGCGACTTAATTAAATACTATTTTACTTCTAACGACAATTAGAGCCTTGCGAGTTTATTATTTTGCTCGTTTGGCACCAGCAACCACGCAAAAATGACGTGCGACTTTTTAGACGTGGAAGGCGGTTTGAGTGAAGCGGAGAAATTGATGAGATGTCAGTTCCTTTTAGTTTTCCCCCTCTATCGGTTGCTGGCTGGTTTAACGGGCTCCTCCGGCTTTTGAGTGGTTAATGAGCCACTGAAGGGTGATGTCTATATTGTCCTTGTTTTTGCAGGAAATCGAGTAACAGCAAATTTCACGATCTTGAATGGCACAAAGGTTCCTGAAACCAACGATTCAGGTCACATCAATTCCTAAGTAAGGTAAATTTGTATGGAGTGAACTTTTAGAGAATTTATATTGGAAACTGAGTTTCTGCACTAAATTCCATTTCATGGCGGTTTTTAACGATTCTAACGCGTTACAGTCAATATTTATATCGTTTTTTACCGATGTGGAATCAACACTTGAATAGGACGTCATAAAAACAATATAATAACAGTGGGGGCGGCGCGGAAAGATAGAAAAGATAAAATACTTACACTTATTACACTAAACCCCTAGTTGAAGAAAAATAATACATTTAATTCTACACATGCAGCGACATAGACCTTACATTAATTATATAATTACTATAGTAAATATTCAACAAAAACTAAAATAAAATTACACGAACACTATGGCATGGTTTCTTAAACCGTCTATTGAAGAGGGATTTCTGCCTTCAAGCGAACACTAATGAATTTTAAATGTCTGCCCTTAACCTTACAAACTAAACTGTCCCGAGAAAAACTTTCGTTATTCCCACGCGGATTTACAAAAAATCATTCAACACAGAGCAACGCCCTTCCTCTATTTTAGCTTTACACAAATTCAATGGTTCTCTTGGATTTTGCTACTGGTTCAACTCATTTTTCGGAACGGTGGGTGTTGTAATTCCGGAATTTCTTGCAGTGCTCCTATATATATTAGGAGCGTTAGCAAATGCTCATTCGATAGATACTTTACGGTGCTGCTTCCATCATTTTCTCACGGATGCCTCATTAAGAGCTGTCCACACAGAAAATATAATCAAAATCGTTAGAGCCGTTTTTGAGAAAAAATGTTTTTGGTGTTTTGATCATTATGGTGATGGTAACTATAATTAGTTTTGTACGGATTGTGCTCATACCCTTATTTTGGCGTCCCATGGTAACCAACCTGGTCTGAGTTGGTTTCGTTTCGCCATTTTCGCTTAATCGCGTTCGTAGACCATTTTGCCAAATAGTGTCTTTTGGAGCCAATAGGTCTCGAAACGTAAAGGTCTCAAGAGAATTGAAATGTTGTTTCCTTTCCTTCAGTAAAAAACCTCACGACAGGCAGGGGTGCTGTTGTGAAAACCCATATACCTAAACTCACAAAGAGCTGGAATTGTACAAAAACTGAAACACGTCTTCGCTCTCTCGAGAGAGCAATTGCCACAGATACTCGCAACACAGTTTGAAGAGTGATTAGCATGTTTGATTTAGAGATCTGGATTTCTCCATCTCGCCAGCTATCTGCCTATTTTCTCTAGTCAAACCTTCATCAGCTCTTGAACCCTGATCCGTAACAATAACATTGGTCCATTTCTCAGTTGAAGGTCGATGGTTACACGTTCACGTAAACAAACCCTAGTGTGCACTACTTAGTCACATTTTAGTTTCGACTATCATAGATAAGGGAGAAAACGTACATCCTGTCTATGAGCTCTTTCTCGTCAAGAGCGTCAGGAAGATCTCGTTTGTTACCCAGCACCAGAACGGGTATGCCCATCAATTGCGGTTTGTCGAGCAGATTGTGAAGCTCGTTCCGAGATGCTTCCAATTTGTCTTGATCAGCAGCATCGACCATATATCTGTTGAATAATCATAGTGGAAGTGAATAAGAAGGGTAATGGAAGATCAAGGCCAGCTACATTAATTTTACTAATTAAGAAATTTTAAGATAATCATTTTAAAATTATAGTTTCTATATTCCCCTGATATTTTTCAATACCTTCTCAGTGCATATAGTACTAAGATGGCACGTGAAACATGCTATAGGAAAGATGGGCCGATATTTCATAAAATATTTTTATAGTGAAGGTAGTTTTGATATTAGTCTCCAACGACAGTACAGCATACAGCAATGAGTGAGGCGAAACTAAGGAATACTTACACAATAGCATTGACGCCGCGGCAATAACGTTCCCACATAGAACGAAACCTTGGTTGACCACCGATGTCCCAAACCTGCAAAAGAGCGTTTGTCCCATTAGTTTTGAAACATAAATAAAACATTGCAAAGTTAAATGTGTCTACTTTGTAAAGGAGAGGAGGCCACAAATACGACGAATTTACTCTCGACAACTAAACTTATTAGTGAGAGACTCTTGAATATAAGACGCAACTGTCTGTGATGTTGACATAAGGAGTGTAGCTAGGTGTCCATCAGAACGTGCAAAGCCACCAACCAAGCCTATATTAACTGTGGGAAACAAAGTTGGGGGGAGGGGTGCAGATAGGCTTTAAATATTAGCATAGATAAAATAGCAACAGGGTTCACCCTCACCCCTTTTTACTTTAACTAGGGTTTTTCGCATTTTTCTCGAAAACGGCTCTAACGATTTTGATTAAACTTTCAAATGATCTTCTACTAATCAATACCTAACTTTTCTTCTCTGTACATATCTCCATGAAAATACGGTGAACGGAGATATAGGCCGATGAAGCAAAAATAGGTTTTTTACGCTTTTTGGTAAAACGACTTCAGCGATTTTCACCAAACTCACAGGATGTTTTCAAATAGTTGATATCTACATATTGTTTTCGATAAATGTTCCTCTGAAGTCCATTGAACAGAGAGACAAATTTAAATGTGTCGACAATAACGTTTTTTCGAACATTTTCGTAAATTCGAGGGTAACTTCTTCACCAGATGTGATAAATCCTAATGGAGTGTCATTTAGTCACCCATACCCACATTTCGTTCTGTATATATATATATATATGTTGAACGGAGATATAAGCCAAGTTAACTCATAAGAGGAGATTTGTCGAATATTAATTTATCGGTATTCCAATTTTCTCAAAAACGGCTCCAACGATTTCCATCAAACTTACGGAGTATTCTCAGCTAACTAGTCCCTACATTTTGTTCTGCATGAATGTTCCAGTAAAAATGCGTTGAACGAAGATATAGCGCCCACATATGTAGCTGGTGTTCGAACTTACAGGGGTGGCGGAAAGTTGTGTGTTGCTACGCACCAGATATTTTTCTTGCTGCATTACAGTTAAATAAAATAGGAGTAGGCGAGAGGGGAGGAATATAAAGTATTTTCCCTTCTTCATTTTAGTAGATATGTTTATGTGGAAGGTAGCATGGAACATTCAGTATTATCCCGTAAGTGTGAATGTACGTTATACAGTTTCTGTATATTCGGAATGATTTTTATAAAATTTATTTATATTCATTCGGATAGATTTCTGACGACGTGTCTCCAGTTGTTAGTTCTTTTGTTTGCCTGTTCGGAATGCCAGGGTTTGTACTAGTTTGAGAGTTAGGGAACTCTAAGCAGAGGACACCACATCTCTAAATGGTGAACCACCGTGATATAGTAAGAAACAGCTTTTCAAATCACCAGCGAACCATGAGGTTTTTGATTCCCTGAAGGACTGCCAACACACTTTTTTTACAAGAAATAACTGTGACACTGTTTTGTCAAAACAGGACTCAGCTGTGCATCACTCAACAATTTGCCACTGATTAAAATCAATCAAAGAATGTGATACTACTTTTCTGCCCTTGAGATACCAGCAATTTAGATATTTTAGTTAATTGAAACCACAACGTTTTGTTGTTTTTGAAATGAAAATGATATCCTACAATTTGGAATTGTTTAAATGAAATTCAAAATATAAAAAATAAGAAAGCATAAATTCACAGTGAAAAGGAGAGAATGCACAAAGAGGCGTAAACTACAAAAATGTCTGAGTATTGTTCTACCAGCAACCACAAGTTCGTATGAACTTATTCTGTAGGTGGATGGGAGCTGATGTGTGTGTTTTTTGTTTTACATGTTTTTGTTTTCTTCCTGTCAATAAATAATAAATAAATGTATAAATTCTGCAGCGGCGAATGTGCAGAAATGAACAGCATCGAGTGGTGGGCTCAGAAGACTGGGCACGCTCAACTCGGAAAATTTGGCTTAACTGCGAGTCTCAACAACCTCTCTGCTCCGCCCTATGAGCATATCTATTTTTGGCTGCCAGTAGATTGACTTTGAGAAAATATTTCCAAGGAACGGTTAAAATTACGTACCTTAATGGTGACGTTGCCCTTGGTAATCTTCCTCATATTGAACCCCACTGTCGGGATCATATCCTGTGAAAACTGGCCACTCTGTAAACAACAATGTTCACGAGATTAAAAACAATTTACTTATAGTCCGTGTAATTTGTGCCGATTTTTAGGGGTGGGTTATCAATGGTTCAATATTTTAAAACATCGCTGCCAACACTTTTCAATCATTTCCATGCGTAAGAACCCATCTGATTCGATCTTTCCCCGTTAAATGTTTACTTCATGAAAAAATGCTTTGTCTAATTGATTAACAATTAGGTCTTCCCATGAAAGTTGTCTGTCTGTGATAACTCGTGTGTAATTGAGTTGGATAATAGAATATTGACGTTTCCCATTGTAATCTTGTTATTTACATTACATCTTTCCCTGGTACACATAGCAGCTGTAATCTTGATTGAATTTAGAATTAGTTCGCGTTAAAGACACCAACTCATAATAATCTCCAACATTACAGGATGCAGTGCTAGGATTTTTGAGCGATAAGAAATCATCGCCGAAACAAAATTGGCATCAGTGCTCATAGACCTTTGTAATTAATTCGACAATTTGTAGAAATCAGAAAATCGGAAGAGGTCCCCCCCCCCTCATACCACGCCAATGGCGTGCCTGAAATCATCGCACCATTTCATGATATTGCCAAGTGCTTCCCAATATTTCACATTACCAATTCGTACTCTTGACAATGAGTAGAATCGTTCAACTAACATTGTGATGCTGATTCCCTTATCAGTGATAAGATGTCACAGGTACGCACATTACAATTTACCATCAGTTGTTTATAGGCAGGGATACCGAATTTGATTTTGTAGTCCTTTATATCGTTCTTCTTAATTAAGTTGAACATATTTACATAAAATTACTAGTAGCTGCAACCAAAATACCGTCAGTTAGTGATAAGGGAAGAACACACCTATCGCGCCATTGATTTTTTTAACGTAGGTGTCACAAAGTTGAACAAAACTACACATAGCACACCTGGAAATCGTCAGACTGTTATTCCTGGATATTCCTATAAGTGACTCATCCAAAAGTGATCATTGATAGTATAAGTGAACAGATCTAACAAAGAATTCCAATATTCTGACAGCTGTCACAGATAAATATTCCCGTTTTGTAGCTTTGAATAATAACGATCTCCCAGCAGCGATACTTACCGCAATAACGTTGACAAAGGTGGTTTTCCCTGAGCATTGAAGGCCCACGAGAGTCAGTTCCATTTCCTCCTTCCAAAACAGCGACCGAAACCAGTCCAGAATCCTGTTGATTATTGAAAGCATTTTGAGTTAGTTTGCCGAAAATAAAACTGCGCTATCGATTTAACTTCGTTCGCCCCGCGGGGTCGTCCAGTCAATACGAAACCACCCGAACGAGAAAATGCGTTGCGGAAATGCGACAAAATGGATAATTCACGAACAATCAAACAGGACTAAAACTTGTCAATTGCGAGAGGCAGCCATACTTCTCAGATGGAACATCGATAATCAACGTTATTGAAACATCGATACATCATCTTGTGCTTTCGATGTGAAAAGCAAATCATCGATTGGTCACTCCTAATGTATGGATCCCTTTTATTAGAGGTTCTGTTCCAACCAGTTCTGTCTGTTATAGTGTCATTTCTTTTTGACTGGTTTACCGCTCATTTGATGAATTGATTTGTCAGTCCATAACCATTAGAGCAGAACCCACTGCTTTTTCGGCTAAATTGTTGTCCGGACGGAGTCTTTCATAGGCTTGAGTAACATGGAATTTACGAAGTGAGCATTTACAATTGAACTTGAAAATTCGATAATGGCTTTATTGAAATTTCGGGCAAAAATGGGACGATGATACCACTAGTAGAAGAGGCTTTGATGACTCGAAACGAAGCATCTGCCGCGATGGCCTAGTACCTGTTTTCATGTACAAAATCGCTAATAATCGGAGACGTTCGTGACACATCAGCCACATATATCAAACGCTAAGTCTGAAATGGAGGTATTATTTCCTCGTATAAGATGTACACCACTTTCAATTTACATTTCTGTTTGTTCTAGCTGTGCCGGTGGATATCACTTGGTGTTGTTCCAAATCAAAGTAGGATAAGGTTAGTTAAAAGCTTATAAACCCCAACCAAGGGGAATTTCGGCGGTTGAAGTTCTTTTCGATGTTATCCCATTGGCCATTGGTAGTGTTTACTTCTAATGATATTGGTGAAAACGGCCCGGAATTTGTATTTGTCAATGACATTTAAATTGGTTATAGTGTGAGGGGAAAGACGTGGGTAATATGCGAAGCATCAATTACGCTCTCAAAATACTTATTGTTTCTCGTTGGCCGTCGTAAATCGGAAAGAAGGAAAAATGAGAATTAGGTAAGAAGTGCAGTGTGAAAACGGTCTCAATTTTTAAAATTGTGCATGAATCAAAAATGAAGCTGGACAATCGCATAAAGCCTGATTTACCTATTGTTTCATCGAAACGGGATCTTTGGCGTTGGCCTTAATATATGCTTTCATAGCTCATGATTCCTGGTTTCTGTGAATGTCCTGGTGGGCCAGGGAAAAGATTGTCTTGAGGCAGTAGGTACAAATAATACCTGGTGAGTTGACGAAGACTCCCTACACGTTTGAAGGGCGCGGTTAATATGGTGTGGGGAGATGTGTATAATCAACTTGCTAAATGGGATTTCCAAGCTCATAGTGAAATAATTTGGCGTTAATATCCTTTTGATCATGACCAGGCGTGTCAACTAATCAGCTATTGTTAAATATCTCGTATTGCCCATTACTTTACTCTCCAGTAGTTTAGGGAAGCAGCAAGTCTAATGGTATATTCCCACTGCGAAGGAATTAATCATGAAATGAGAGTACATACGTTAGGTCTCATTAAGCATAATTTGAATAACTCCATTCAAAAGCATCACTCACATATCTATCTTCGGTTACATTCATTCACTCGCAACATTCAGGACGTATTATTTGTGTATGAATAGGTGTGCTAACATGCACCAGCACTCTGCACTTCCAACGCCAGCCAATCACAGTTTACATATCACACAAATACAAAGCCGTCTAACCACGGCAGGTCAAAATATCGAGTGCAGCAAAGTAAATCATCAACGTTGAATAGGCATGGAATGGTACAATGAAATCCAACGAAATTAATTTTCCTTCGTCGGCATTTTCTTTCACTTATGTTTAGCATCCTTCTCAAAAGTCTTCCAGTTATCTTTTCAATGTCCCTATTCCTCAGAACTTGAGTAGAAGTGGCGCCCATCTATCACTTGTATACTTTCATCTGGAATTAACATTGAAGTCAAAGCGTTAATTTGCAGCATTTGAGATACAAGAGTGCTCTCCCCAAAATGTAATGCAGGTAGATAGTTGCTTGGTTGATTTCTATGGTTCATCTTCAAGCCGAAAGTCATTGTGAAAACTAATACCGAGGAATGGCCACAATGTGCTTCAATATATTGGCTTACACTAATCAAGTGGACGTGAACTGTTCTCAAAACCTTTAGAGACCCAATGCTATGGTACAAATTAAGTGCAATACCATTGTGCTTCTAGTTAAACATGCTCACTTTGTGTTCGCTTAATTATTGCATTCATTATGCTATCATACTCATACGCATGTCTTACTTACGCTGTGTTTTCATTTCAAAATGCTCTTTGATCTTAAATTTTCTGGATTTGCAGGGTAACGTACATCTCCCACGTGCTGACATTCTCTCTCGGTGTCTCAGTCTCTCTTTTACTCATGGGGATACAAATGGCAGTTGACAAAAGGTTCGTTTTCGCTTAAATGCTACGTAGTCGTTTGCTATTTTCCCTGCTCATTCTCATCTCAGTTTAAAGTAGTACTTGTCTCTTCGGCAAGTCAAACGATAAAAGTAGCCGGGTATTGGCAAGGAAGAAGAGAGAGGGTTTCATTGACATCAGTGAGGGAAGAAATTGTTCATTCAGCCCTGAACTTTTAGCAACAATGGCATATTGCTTCCTTGGCGAATTTTTATTAGGGTGGGCCAACATGGTGAAACCAAATAGCAGCCATTTAAGCGTGAGTGCAGACAGTTCATAGTGATGTTATTCCTTTTGGGCTGTGCCAGGTGCTCTCGTCACAATCATCAGTTTATGGAAGAGTAACCAGACATACGAAACCTGATTATGATTCCTGGCCCTGATGCAAAAGCGAGGTTCACTGAAGCTGCTGAACGAGTGAGTTGGGAACATTACAAAATGTCCACTGGCACGGCCTACTGTCAAGAAGGGCTGTTCCTAGTTCAGTGGCTGGTTGCAATGGTAGTAAAAGCGCTATGCAAATGTGGTAACATTATTTTACAGCAGTTGGTAATATAAGTGTGATGATTTAGAGGACTGTCCACCTCAGTTTATTGGAAAAAATGTGAATTCTTGCCCTAGATCTGACGAGCCTAAAGACACCTATGGTACCGTTTACGTGGTTTTGACTGCTCCGGACAATGTACAAAGAAGAGATGCAATACGAGAGTCATGGGCACAGTTTCTTAGGAGAGATGACACTTACGTATTCTCTATTGGAGCGCTCGGTTAATATTTTTGCTTATAACAAATTCGTCGTTGGGAACAGTCAAATAATTAAATTTGTTATTCACTAATTCATTGTATTTGCAGGTCTTTCAGAGCTCGTTCGGCAGCAATTAATTTTAGAGCATCAGACGCACAATGACCTTTTGATTGTTCCTGTTGTCGAGACGTACAAAAATTTGACCACAAAGCTTTTGTTGTCTCTCGAACAACTTTACAGCCACCGAAGTTTCAATTATTTAGTCAAAGCGGATGACGATACATTTTTGAACATTGAGGGTATTCATCGAGAGCTAAGAGGTGAGTGGATGTTTTGAAGGAAAACTTTTAGTGCTTATGGGACTGAATTGAGTGTCAGTTGTGCTGACTCCTAGATAGGTTGCATGCAGGTGGTGTCACAGAACTGGATATGGTAGAGGCTGCGATAAATTACTGCTTTCATTTCTCCTTCCATGAAACAAAACTCAGAGAGGGTTATAGTTTATATATTACTCTTTATGAAAATGTATGGCCTTGAGATAACAGGTTAATATCCTTCCTGCAGCTCTCGGGCGTTATAGTGTGAATTTATTGTGCTGCGGGTTGACCCATACAGCAACTAGGTTGTTACCACTGCCTCTAACAACGCTATTTTCTAGCTAGTTCTGTCGTGGGGCGGGGGATGCATTGTGTGACCTGTATGGAGTGTTCCTGATACTCTTCAACCCGAGTGTGTAGCACCAGAAGACAGCCAGGCAGATAGCGTGCTCGTGGCTCCGGCTTCGTATCTTATCAACATCATCAATTACTGCAATGAAACTCACAGTATGAGATCTGATTGATGGCGGAGGTTACCTATTCCAAAGGAGGTGTCCTACAAAGAGCTTCACTGACATCATCATCATTGTAAGTGGCATCTTCATGTAGTAGAGGACTCTGCAGTTCTGTGCTATAGCCATTTCGTGCCAGTGTAGTGCGAATTTTAGTTTTTGTGGGTTTTACTGAGTTCACACGCCTCATGAGCAGGGAATAGGGAAAAGATACTCGAATCAAGCCAACCAAACCCTCTGTGTCACGACAATGCATGAAATACAGCAATTACGTTGTCTAGTATTGTTGCCCGCCTTGTTCTAACACAATGGCCAATGTGGCCATCCACCCTTGGTCATGGGAGTGCAACCTCTTTCCCCCCACACATGATAGAAGCGATTCTCCCCTCCAATGAAAAAGGCTACCCAAAATTGATCCATTTTACTTCCCTGCACCTCACAACTGTTTAGAAGCGTTTATGGGCTTGCAAAAGGGAACCTCCCTAGGCCATAGCATAAACCACCTGCAATTCACAGTGTATCCACATGCACAACAGCAACCATTCAATTCCAGTTGTAATGTTTTTTCTAGAGATTTGTGTGGTTCTTTATTCAACTTTCGCTTACCTCTAAGCCTCACGTTTTGTACATTTTTCCCCCAGCTGCTCCGGAAAAGCGGTTTTACTGGGGCTATTTCGACGGGATGGCTCCTGTTTTTAAACGAGGCAAATGGAAAGAGACAGAGTGGTTTCTGTCTGACAGATATCTTCCTTACGCTCTGGGTGGAGCTTACGTGTTGTCTTACGACCTCGTTGAACATGTTGTTACTAATAAGCACATGCTCAGGTGAGTTAGATGTAAATGCTAATATCAGCATAACTTTGGTTCAATTGCGATATTGAGTATGAAGTTGCACCTTCCTTTCGTTGAAGTCAGTTGCATGCTATCATGGAGTGGGCAAGGAAGCAGTGCAGTGAGGACAAACAAAGACACTACAAGAAACTACACCGTCTGGGAGAGACCCACAAGGTATACACAGTAACGTGAAAGAGGAAGGACACTGATGCGGCTGGGTGACTCCTCTCAGGTTGCTTGAGCACCAATCGAGCCTGTTGGAGGAGAATAAAGGTTTCAGAAAGAAAAGGTTATTCTTCCCTTGGCTAAGCTTTTGAAATGACACGTTCCCGTATTTCCCGTCCCGCCATATCTCCCGCTCTCTTCCCTAAGGAGTACCTGTTCCTTTAGAAGACTTCCCTTGGAACTTCATTGTTCGAACGAAGAGTAGAAGACCCCACAGTTCTCAAGTCGGTGGATTCGTTTATTTATTTTCAGCAGGCCTTAGGTTAGGTAGAAGAAGACATTATTTTCTACCAATATTCGTTATTTTAAATCAGTTTTGTGTCGGCTAAATTTCGTTTTTCTTTTCTTTTTTTTCCTCTCTTCTCAAATATAACTTCCTCTCTTCAATTTATTACTTTCCTTGGCTCTACAACCTAGAAAGGAAAGTTATGTAATCGGCTGAACAAAAAATTTTGAGTTCTCTTCAGATCTTTACGTTTCAGACCCCCCCCCCCCCCCCGAGTCCGAAAAACACTATTTGGGAAAATGGTCAGTGTACGTGTGTCTGTGAACGATTTTTTGACAACTACCGTACTAAATCCACTCAAACTTGATATCTCGCCCGCAGGTTAAACGGAGACGCCAAAATAAAGGTATGACCGAAATCCTATGAGCTAACCATAGTTATCAAAACACCAAATATGTTTCTTCTAAAAACTGGTTCTAACGATTTTGATTAAATTGTTTACATTGGTAGCTCCCAACATGGCAACTATACCATAAAATTCTTATTCGTGGGAAAATGACCAGAGTAGCACAATAAATTATCTAAACTTTCGACGAAATCGATTTTAGCGCGGTTTTTAGCGAAAACAAGCATACCAAATCCGCTGAAACTTGTTGTCTAGCCTACAGGTTACCATGGGACGCAAACATAAGGGTATGGACAAAATCCACCGAAAGTTAACTATAGTTATCATAGTGATCAAAACACCAATTTTTTTTTCTCAAAAACGGCTCTAACGATTTTGATTAAATTTTTTATATTGATAGCTCTCAATAAGGCTATGATACTATAAAATTCCCATTTGTGGGAAAATGACGAGAGCAGCACAATAAATTATCAAAATTTTCGACCAAAAGCGTTTTTAGCGCAGTTTTTTCCTTATAAACTCGGAATTCTTGTAGAATGTAAAAATAAAAAAATTGGTATTGTAGTCCAATCCAATATCTATAGGGTGAGTGTTTAAAAACGCTCATGAGATACATGGGGCTCACTCCAGAAATTCCCGAGTTTCAAATACCGCCGTTTCGCTTACTACCAGTTCTACAAGTTTTTACCCAATAACTCTGCGAAAATGATTACTACCCTTCTTCAAAAAATTGTGTTTACAGCCTCATTGTTTATCTCTGTACCAATCGCTCAATAATGGTCCTGAAATGAGTACGAGCAGCGCAATAAATTATGGCACTAAGCGCTACCACGCTTCCTGCTGGTGTGAAGTGTTGTTTGTCCAAGTTTAAATGAACTGAGTGATAAATGAATTGATTAAGTAGAAAAAGCCGTGTAAAAGGTGAATTGACGTAGAGCTAAGGAAAGTTGTGCGTTGCAATGCACCAGATATTTATATTTGTTTTTATTGCAATTCATGGGTTCATCCCCACAAGTAATTTATTTCCTTACGCCCCGTTCATTTTAATTTCACAATACAAACATCAGAAATGATTTGCTCAGGCAGGGCTTGGTGCTTCGAGATAGGGTACAGTGGTGGCTCTGTCAAAAGAGAATCGGAATGCTCCAGAATTCCCTGGACCCGGGATGACTGCTTCTACCAATTGCCTGCAGATTTTTCTAGAGAGAGTGTGAACGAGTAAGGCTTTCCATCGTATCCTCGGGTGTACAGCTCTGAAGATGTGGAGAATTTGTGTATTTGCTTCCATCAGCGAGAGACGTGCTGGAAAACCTGTTAGATTAGAGAGGGTGCTACTGCTGGATGTAGTCTATTTCCCACCATTACCATCAGCATAGTTCTCCGACACAGCTGTAATAGTGAGTCTGGGGAAACACGTGAGAATAGGACAGATAAAACTAAAAATTAGGTTGGTAGTGAAAAGCGTACAGGACAGAGAAAGAACTACAGAAAATACAGCAGAAGACTGGGCACTGCTTTCTAGAAAACTGGAAGTAGACAAACCAACATTTTCGATTCCTGGCTTGTCAGTTGTCTGTGGCTGAGCAAGCACTCTTTTCGTTTATTATCCATTCTGAATAGTACACCTATGTTTTCGGTCAGGAAAAATTTTTTACCCCCCACCCCCCACAGCGTTGTCTTTAATGTTGTCTAACAAATTCGTTCTTTCGCACAAAAATCCCATTTGGTATCTAGTTGTGCCCATTTGCTCCGCAATCGGACTTGACAAAGCCCATGGTTGTAATGGGCAAAAAAATGAGCACAAATACACCTTGTTCAGTATCGTTTTCTAGGCATTTTTATATGCTGGATCGAATGGAATAATTCCTAGAAGCCTACAAAGTGTCAATAGTGAAATCACAGAAAATATAGTGAGCTGAAGTAATCGTTTAATCGATTGTACCCCCCCCCCCACTCATTAAAAGCCACTCACCACCTGGATTCGCCACATCGTCCCAATTGAATTGCCTACAGGTGCCAGGAATATTTAGTTTTCATCAGGTCATGTTTCGTATCGTTTACTGATATTTTTCGATCCTGAATCCAATGAGATGGGTCTCGGAGGTGTGAGACTAGGTCAAGCTGTTTGCAGTAAAGAATTTACTGTGTATTTGGGTAACTCATGCCCCGTACCAGCTCACCAGTTTGTATCTAATAGTGATAAGGAGGGCACAGAAGTCGAAAGAATTGAGGAACCTCTCAAGGGGCTGAATGTAGCAGCTCCACAACAGTTCTTTCTTACGAGTGTTTCTTTGTCAATTCATGTGTAACCGAGTCTTGGGTCAGATTGGCCTACTCACTTTCAACATTCATGTGGTAGTTGAGGGCAAGTTGGATGTAACCAAATGACCACATAGCGTGCACTACCCAATATTGAACCACTTCCCTTGTTTCTAGCTCCATGGTCTCCATTCACATCATCTCCAAGACTAGCTCTGCAGGGCAAGGGACAGCCCATTGACCACATTATTGGGAATTCACTCACGTATTGCTGCCAATGAATGGACATACCTGAGCATGGGCAGAGATGCTATGGAAAGTTCTCATCTTTTGAGTTACTAAATTCCCTCTGGATTGAAAATGGAGAGGTTAATTGACCCCTCCCCCCCGCCCAATCCTCCTCTCCCCATCATTGCCATGGTATAAAATACAACGTCAGGCTATTTATTTTCAACTGGAATAATGTGGGAACCGGGCAGCCATAGACAATTCTTGGTGGTTCATTGCAAATTGTATTATTCTAATACTTCCCTTCTACCAGTTGTTGTGAAATTCCCAAAATCGCTACTTCATCCGTATTGTGGTATCTGCTTGAACTTCAACAATTGCACTTTTACTTGCAGTAAATACACCAGTGAAGACGTGTCAGTTGGGACTTGGTTGGCTCCTCTCAACATCACACGAAGGCACGACACACGTTTTGACACTGGATTCAAGTAAGAGTTGTTTGATGCTAGTCTGTTTCGTCTGTTCTGACGAGCATGTGGGAAGAATACCACTTATTTGAAACTGATAGTCACTAATGACTAACATTTGGGATCCAAAGAGGTTTGAGACGAGTCTGTTTTTGTGGGCAACTGACACCTGTAAATGTACAGTTTTCGTGTTGCAATTATCTCCTGGTAAGCCACTTGCTTAGGAGTGGGCCCAATAATGCAGTTCCTGGAGATACTTAATAGTTGATAAACATCTAATAAGTATACCGGACTGGTGAAGAAACTTAATTCTTTTTGATCATACAGATCGAGAGGGTGCGCCAACAATTGGTTGGCCCTTCACCGACAAACCGCCGGTGACATGAGAGTGTTCGCTCAGAGGTTACGAAGTGGGATGCCTCTGTGTGAAAAAGAAGTCCTCTTAATACCGGCTTACAGGTAATTATTGTTTCATTCTGTTAGGACTCTCCAGTATTCCTACTATCGTAGTACATTTCATTAATTTAACGTTACAATAAGAAATAAAAGAGGCATGACAAAGTTTTCCTCAGCCTGCAACGTGGAGTTAGGGTTGGGATAGCTCATATGTATGATAATGCAATGGTAATTTTTTTTTTGGGAACTCAGGTGGGAGGATCTGCTCCTAGTGGCCTCATGAATTTACTCCTGCGTATTGTGAACCAACCCAGAACTGTTTAGGACTTAGCTGCAGGTTGGCCATCATGCCTCTCTTGCACTGTTCCACCATTCCCATGCCCAGCCGTTTGGGAGGTTCCCTGCAAGATGCTGGCCTCAGATCAAGAAACCCCACCCTCCTCAGGCTGGGTGCCTCCAGTTTACATTGGAATTCATCATGGTGCAGGCAAATGCCTCGGTATGAGCAGGACGACTGTGTCCTCCACCCCAACCCACCTTTAGTATGAGAAGGTGACATGGAAAGCAACAGTTTGGGATTGCAGCCCTAACAATTCGGTGCAGGTACATCCTGAACGTTACGTATCCAATGAGGAACTGTGTAAGGTACAAATCCACCTCACTATGGCACTGCTTGAGCCATGGACCATCATCTGTCAGGCCCACTGCCCCTCCTGGGCTGTGTCCCACTCTTCTAGCTACATCCTAAGGGCTCAGCTCTCCTTTTCCTTTCTTGGCTGTACTCCAGTTGCCGCCTTGAAGGGTACCCTTCTTCCTGCTCGTCCGCCAGAAGGTGGTTTGGGAAAACGCACTGTCTTCAGAGAAACTGCAAACAGTGCCGAAAGTGTACAAGTCCACTCCTCCGGCCCATATAGTAGGATGGAGTGTTCAAGTTCACAAGCCCCCCTCCTCGAGCTTGCCCTCCTCCTCTAGTGTTGGTCATCAAGCGGAAATATCTATTGTTACTGGGGCAGCTTTAGCTGCTGCTTGTAACCAAATGACCACATAGTGTGCACCACCACGCCCAGTATTGAACCGCTTCCCTTGTTTGTAGCTCCATTCTTCGCATCATCTCCAGGACTAGCTCTACAGGGCAAGGGACAGCCCATAAGCTTCCATCAAGGATAATTGACCACATTATTGTGAATTCACTCACGTATTGCTGCCACTGAATGAACATACCTGAGCATGGGCAGAGATGCTATGGAAAGTTCTCATCTTTTGAGTTACTAAAAGAGAAATTTAATGAAGTGAGGAGTAAAATACGTAGCTAACGTAATATAAAACCAGAAGCTTGTGTGAGGTTGGCATCATGGAAAAAGTTTACGACTGATTTTGCTGTAAGAACTTGACATGTGCCACTATGACCAATACATCCTTGCTACTTTATATTTTTCAATCAAGAGCATTTCAACCCTCACAAACCAAATCTACACACACACACATCAACACAGTTCATCGCGGCAAAATGCAAGGAAGTACTGCTGGTGCTTCTCCGTGGTACATTTCATTCTAAGTTTAGCTTACGTTAAATGTAAAGGACTTAATTGTTGCAGGTATAATTGGAGTGTTCTTCCGTCTCAGTGCTGCAAACTCAGAGAGAAGCCTGAAAAATTGCCGTAGGTCCATTTCATCTACTTACATTCTCCCAACTTGTGTCCAGCGTTGGTTCTTTTACGGTTTGGATTCATTGGAGGTTTTGTAAAAAATAAAGTACTTCACGTAGATGCTTCTTGTACAAACGTCCTATGAATCCTCGATTTACGCGTATACATTAATTCTCAACTCGTTTCAAGGCAATTTGAACAAGAGTAACCCCCCCCCCCTCCCAAGGAGGATGAAGGAGTGGTCGAACGCGTCCCAGTCAAATTCCTGTGGGAGTTCTTTTGTCACTTTCGCCGTGTGGGTTCGTGCATTATCGTGGGAAAACCATCACTTTTCAACAATAATCCTCGGCGCTTGTTCTGTATTGCGCAGCCCTTTCTTAATGTGAATTGATTGTTTGGCTGCGTGGTAAGAAATCAATCTGCAAAATACCCTCCCTGACCCAAAATACGGAGCACATGAGTTTTCGAGATGTCAAAATTTGGTTAGGCTTAACTTTCATTGGGGACGAAGCGTGCCTTCATACCGTTTAAACATATATAGCAGATTTGTCGATAAACTTCACTTGATTTAACTTTCTTTGCAACGATTCAGATCTGATTTCACAAGCGGCGAAATTTTCAATTAAGACTGACATCACGAAGCTCTACCACGAACAAGTCGGCAGCGTCGATCTGAAAATGGCTAGCGAACATCCCTTCTGCTTGAATCAGAGTAACTGGGCTGGTGTACATGCTCGGCACTGATCGCCGCGCTGCCACAGATAGGAATAGAAATGAAACCTTGTCGATATACCTCCTAAACAAATCTTTGAATGGAATTAATATGGTAATTAACGAGAACAAATAGTAAGTGAATAGAGCTTCAATACTCTCAAGTATTGGGAAGAACTTCGCTAAATGAGTTACCAAAGTGGGTGGTGGGAGGGGTACGTTGTGACTTCAAACGTGAAAATATAAGGAAAGAAACAAGGCATTTGTCAACGAAAAACTGAATTTATACATCATGATTTATGCAATTTGTAGCGAACAGCGATTCAACTCGTCTTAGGCTCATGACAGCAACACGCTGACTCACCAGGAAAGTATTAACTCCTCTTCGCCCGTCAGTAAAATCACAAGTAAAATGCCAAAGGAATAAAACGTGTAGTTCACGGGAAAAAGTTATAATTCTTTGTTGTTTTCGAACGTAACTAAACTAATTGAAAAAAAAGGAACAAACAAAAAACTGTTACTCAAAGTGCAACGTGAACCTTGTTTTTGGTATTTTGTTGTTTTCCCCCTCACAAAATGTTAAATGTTTCACTTATTTAAACAAACAAAAAAATCTGTATCTCTTGGAGGGTTGGTATGTTGTAAGTCAAGTCGCTCGGATGCGATTGGCAGGTAGTGAAGGTTTTCTTCTCGGAATAAGAGTTATGTACATAGTCGCAGCTGATTTGACCATTTCGCTCTTCTTAGAAGGTTCTGAAGTAGAAACAAGAACAAATAATTAGTTTATTGCTTAGCTTAGCCGAGAGCTATCAAGTCACCAATCAAGCATTCGATGTACAGTTTGACAACCTAACTGACGCACTAAGGATTTCCTCAGCACCTACAATAACGGCACGAGAACGACACTGCGCAGTCAAAGATAGTGCCACAATGCACACCAGACACTGAATACATCATCTGGTACCACTCTGACATTTGAATGGAAATGTTTAAGAACTGAGTTGTGCTTAATACACGTCAGGCAGAGCAAATGTACTAACGAATCACTGCAATAGTTCAGACACCAGAACATTGGTCTATAAGATACTAGCGTGCAGGTATCCACTACCTGTGGACAACTTCATGACATTAACCTTCCTGCCCAAGCTGGAAATTCCCAACCAAAGTGAGGATAATTGGGTCAACAAAAACCAAACCAACAAAAACTCAAGACCCTTCACTTTCTAGCACTATGTACAATATGTTTCAAACAGGAGTATCATCATCTCCTAATCTACACCCTCATGGTGTCCCTGACTTGGTAATTCAAGGTGGTAAGTAGCCAAAGTGCGGAATAAGGCGAATGGAAATCCGCAGCCGAGTCTAATGTAATACTTCTCCTAAGCCATCTTACACCTTTTCCTTCGCCCATCAACAGCAATCCCCCTTTATTCTCTCTGACTCCTTATTTAGGCCACTTCAGATCACTATACATGTGCGAAGCAACAGAAGCCATAGTTAGGATTATTGTGCTAATAAGGAAAATTGGAAGCTATAATTGGTTCACTTTGAATTGAATATAAGTTATCTATTAAGGACAAAACGCAGCAAATTATTAAGCAACAGTTTAATATTCTCTTGAACAGCTTGATGCAGTTTCATATCTCCAAGATCCACCCCATTCGATTCAGCATCGGAAAATCCTAGTTAACGATACGCAACAAGACCTATCATTGGCACGATGCAAACTAGTTGAACAAACTGGCGGAGGGTACGAGTGAGACAGGAGGCAGTTCGGGAAATGAGCTCTAAAGCGTCAAATATACGGAGGGACTTTGAAAAAAAAATTCCCGACCGAAAACGTAGGTAATCAGAATGAATAAACCAAAAACACAAAAATAGACAGCACAAGTCAAAACTTGAACCACAGCTAACATTTTACGTACGGTCCAATCACGTTTCATCTCTTGCCTCTCCGTCGAGATTTCAAAGGTGTTTGTTCACAGCCACCATTTTTCCATGGCAAAGAAAATTCGCTGAAACACAATTAGAATCATATAAGACGATCAAGAAGTAGAACATTAGCCATCCCATATGAGGAGAAATAATTAGATACGCTTATCCACAAATTCTAGTGTCGACATGTCTGTACTCTAATGTCACCTGGCGAAGATATAAAATTCGACCTGGCAATTAGGTATTGTATTTCTTATAAATGAATTTAAACGAGCGATATTCGAAAATTCGTTGTGAACATTTATTGACAGCTGGCTTCATTGTGCATGAAAATTCGATAAAAAGTGAGCATAGTCAATTCGTAGAATGGCTGAATTGATAGAATTTTTCTTCCTACTCTGCAGCGCCATAAAAAATAAAAATGCGCCGGTATATAATGTAACATTTCCGACAGTGCTCACGATTTTGTGCATTTTGATATTTTGTTTTCAGAACGAAGTTTGGAATTTAATTATCCGAGTTTACTGGCTTATTTAGAACTAGCATTTTGAGAATTTTGAAATCCCTAGGTCGCAAGTCATTAAGCATCATGGCGGATATTTTCATTTTAACACCAGTTCCTTAGCTCAATGACAAAACAAAGTTTATGCAAGACAATCCAATGACAATGTGAAACTGGTAAAATCTTTTTCAAGCCCACACCGAGGAGGCATATTTTTGATAGGCTGAACCAGGAATGTAGGTTTTGAATGCATCAATTCTAGATGAACGAGCTACGCGTGCCAGACGACAAAACAGGCTCCCTTCATACTTACACTGATCAACAGAGAAAAGACTGTGCAATTCTTCAATACAGAGATTACGTTGACAGTTATGTGGCCTCCATGAGCCTTGAAAACAAATTTTGAGTTATTGGAACACTAAGTTCTTCGCACAAGCACACCAGAATTATTGTGAACTGCATTGTCCGGACCATAGTGTTCACTTTTCAAGAGTTCCCACTTTCAGCTGTCCCCAGACTAGCTGATTCTACCATCGTTTTTAAGTCAAAATGAAATGTTGAACTATGGAATCACCCCCCTCGTTTCGTCAAATACGCGTTTAGACCCCCTTTAGTGATTATTCGACAAGCCATGAATACACACATTTCGGTTGGAGCGATTCATCATTTGATCAACTATTTGAGGACATTTAGCGGTGGCACAAGTCGTTACCAGATATTATGACTTCCAATCCCTCCAACCAATTCTGACTCTAGAAACAAAGGTGAGGGCTATTTATTTTTAATTCAACTTACCTGTTTACATTAGGGGTGACGACATATTATCATTGCATTTCACTCAACAATTAAGATCAATTTTCGTCATTTACTCGGTTCGTCATATTTGTTTAGCTATAGGCAAACGGCCTCAAGTGTTATCGTGAACCTGATAGTTCTGACCAGAGGTTGGCAGAGTGTGGCTCGGCACGAATATCCTATGGGCTTGCCTGGCCTCTAATCGGTCGGACTTTGTGTTGATTTGGAAATATTGGAGAAGAGAAAATGTGAACTAAGTTCTCAAAACAAGTGGTCTGCTTTAAAAACCCAGGAGAAAGAAGATATGCTCATTTTCATCATGCTTATGATCAGCTAAAAAAACTCGCGTTTGCTGTTCTTCCCTTTTTCGGCTCAACATATTCACGCGAAAAATCTTTTTCAAGTATGAATCTTATTAAAAACAAATAAGAAGTCGTCTCATAGACGACGTGCCTAAAATTAAAAACAAAAACCTACAAACCGGTCTTGAGCAAACTTTCAAAGGAGATGGTTCTTAGCATTTAGGGTTTATATGGATGCTTTACTAGATATCAAATTACTTTTATCAATGAATAAAAAATTCCTTATAAAATATGAAATCAAGCTTTATTCAATGTACTAATAATTTAATGAATCTCTAAAATTAGGATAAATGTGTACCACATTTACAAACAGACTTTCAATTTGTTTAAATCGTTTTATAATTTGCATATTTGGCTCTTTGGCTAATAAGCTTGGCGACCACTGGTCCAGGCAATGTTTTCTTATCCAGATTCGTTCTAGCAGAGCAATACAAACCCGCAAATTTTCACAGCTGTATCTCAATACGTCACATTTGGATGGAAAGGTGATAATTTGTCAGAAATGTCGAACTACGAAATTAAAACAAATGTAGAGTTGATGTAATGAATGACTCACGTATCCTCTTTCGAGGGGGGAAGAAGGTTGATGCCACAGAAGCCGATTGGGACTTCATCAGCAACGCAAAGTGTGAGCCGCTCTCCCAACTCAGTAGGTTCGGGCCAAAAGGAATTAGTTTCGACGACACCAGAACTTTCGTCCCTCGCTTTTTTTCGAGCTTCTTCCTTTTCTCTCAGCCTTTCGATTTGTCGCTGCTCTCGTATCCTCTGAACATCCCACCTGATGAACACAAAAAAATAATGAAAATGAAGCTGAAGGATTGGGCAGTGACCAAAAAAAGCCCTTCATGAGCCTCTTGATTGATCCAGGCATTGCACAAGGAGTCGAGTCACTGGAGAAAATAATTTTCAGATTTCCCACATGAATTGGTGACGTTCAAGTGACATCTAAGGGGAAGCAAACTGAGATTGTTCGACTCTATGCGTCTAAAAGATTCATAGGCAAATCTTTCGTCAGTCCACTTACAATTTGCCTCTCTGATCGAAAATTTCCAATTTATGAGTCCGTAACATCCACCAGTTTTCTTATTTCAGCGGTCACTATTGCTTGATGCTCTCTAGAACCATTTCAACATCCACAGGATCATCTTCGGATACTGTTTTGTGCTGGAAAATTATTCCAACTGTGTCGCGAAGTGTTTTTTCATTTACACCTCCACGAGCACCAATTTTCAAGAACTGTCTGCCAGTACTTTCCACTATCTATCATTACAGAGTGATAAAACATCATTGTTTTTCTTCCCGTTCTAACGAGTTGCTAAACGTTAAGCGTGGAAAGTTTCAAATTACATAAATATTGTACAATTTTCATAGTGAGAAAATAACGAGCCAACAGCACAATAAATTATCCAAAATCTCGATCCGATCAGGTTGTAACTGATACTCAAAATTGTGCCATTGTTCAGGACGCACACCTTAACCTAGAAGTAGCAAAGAGTTTTACAACAAACCCAGCTAACTACTCTCAACTCTTGAGGGGCTTTTCAGTTGACATTTCCAGATCTGGATATGGGCGAGTAATTTTTAGAAGGCATTTAACGACTGGCCGACAAAACAATTGCTGGCAAAACCAACCCCCTCCCCCTTAGTGGCCACTCATCTCACCACGTAGACATAACTGGAAGATGAACAAAACGCACAGTGTTCATTTTTATGTACTGAAGTTAAAAGAAAATGACACGATTGGTAACTCCCTCTCCATGGCCACGATATGATAAGAATGTCACGAATAAATTTAAATACCTTTTACGCCGCTTTTCATCTGATGCCAACCGACCATGTCTCCTCTCGTAAACATCGTCACTAAGGTTTTCCGTACCTTCCATAGAATAAATTGGAGCGTAACAGTGTATCCTCCATTTGGGGACCTGTAAAATTATAAACTAAAATGATTATTATTAAACTCCTCAACTTACCAATGAAAGCTGATTTTGTAGACCATAGAACTAGAAGCACACAGATGGATTTAGATGATCAATGACGTTTTAACAGAAACAGACAAAATGTAAGCGCAAGAGACTGCCTTTCTTCAGATTGGGCTGGTTCCAACTACTTTTCGAGTGTGAACGACACGACTAAGCCAAGTCTGTTCTACGGAGATGTGCCAGTGGACTGGTAAATGCTGCCATTCCCACAGACTCATCCTGATATGTACATCTAAGTGGTCAGAAAATTGGTCTCTTGGACTGGAACCTTCTCGTTCTGAGTGTAATAAGACGTTATTTAACAGTATTATGTGCCCAATTAGAACCTGTGATGTCTTGAAAAACCACATGAATAACGGCCTGGCTCCAGCATTCCTCTCATTGAAAAGCGAGTGAGCAACTTGTTTTGAATAGCACGAATTAATTTTCCAGCAACCTTGACTCAATTTACGATTTTCAATCGATTCCATAACAATTTGTACTCATTTCACAATTATTTTCACGTTATACGTACTTGACTTCACAAATATATTTTCACCCAACTTCTTATGATTGAAAGGAAAGAGAGGGAGGGAGAGAGAGAGAGAGAGAGAGAGAGAGAGAGAGAGAGAGAGAGAGAGAGAGAGAGAGAGAGAGAGAGAGAGAGAGAGAGAGAGAGAGAGAGAGAGAGAGAGAGAGAGAGAGAGAGAGAGAGAGAGAGAGAGAGAGAGAGAGAGAGAGAGAGAGAGAGAGAGAGAGAGAGAGAGAGAGAGAGAGAGAGAGAGAGAGAGAGAGAGAGAGAGAGAGAGAGAGAGAGAGAGAGAGAGAGAGAGAGAGAGAGAGAGAGAGAGAGAGAGAGAGAGAGAGAGAGAGAGAGAGAGAGAGAGAGAGAGAGAGAGAGAGAGAGAGAGAGAGAGAGAGAGAGAGAGAGAGAGAGAGAGAGAGAGAGAGAGAGAGAGAGAGAGAGAGAGAGAGAGAGAGAGAGAGAGAGAGAGAGAGAGAGAGAGAGAGAGAGAGAGAGAGAGAGAGAGAGAGAGAGAGAGAGAGAGAGAGAGAGAGAGAGAGAGAGAGAGAGAGAGAGAGAGAGAGAGAGAGAGAGAGAGAGAGAGAGAGAGAGAGAGAGAGAGAGAGAGAGAGAGAGAGAGAGAGAGAGAGAGAGAGAGAGAGAGAGAGAGAGAGAGAGAGAGAGAGAGAGAGAGAGAGAGAGAGAGAGAGAGAGAGAGAGAGAGAGAGAGAGAGAGAGAGAGAGAGAGAGAGAGAGAGAGAGAGAGAGAGAGAGAGAGAGAGAGAGGGAGGGAGAGAGAGAGAGAGAGAGAGAGAGAGAGAGAGGAGGTATTTACTTGTGAAAATCTCGGGTTATGCATGGGCACAAACAGATGTATTGCTATCAGACATTTGAACGCTCTCCACTCACGCCAAAATCTGCTGCATGAGCTATTCCCTCTCGTTTCCAAATCCTACGACTATCAGCACCCCATTGTTGTGTTACAGCTACACAGCCTCCCCAAGCCTTGTGATTATGAGGACCTGATCTTTCGACAAAGGGGATTGATGTTAGGGGCACAATTGGAACCTGCAGTGACAGGATAACGTAATGAGATCAAGCTCTATCAGAACGTCGGAGGAAAAGACTCTAAATGAGTCCTAAAGGAATTAAATGAAAAACTGGAAAATGAGACAAAGGTTGCGGCGCAGTTGCTAATTTCTCTGTCAATTGGGTCTTGTACAGGCTTGTGGAAATACATCAACATCTAATAAGGAAGTGACCGCATTATTGCTATACATTTAAGAACCATAAACATTATACAGTCCATTCAGTTGTATTTTGTTCTGGCGTGCTTGAGGTGCCAGCAGGGAATTCAACAACCTGATGAGATTGCAGTGTGGTTTTAGAAACGACGATAAAGAAATCTAGGATGCCAGCTGAATGTCATATCTAATTAGAAACAATATTTACTTACTTCAAGAGAAGCCTTCACATTTTGTTGCTGAACTGTATGTCTAGTTACGACGTCGGCAGCTGACGAACCTACCCACCTCTGGGCAGATTCAGTTTCCCCGACGATAGTTGTGTAGGTCTCAGGAGTCGTCCAAACTTCTTTCAATTTGACCAACACAGAGCGATCGGGTTCATTCTTTGAGCTTTCACTGGGCGTTCTCAGCGGCCTTAGTTCTGCGTGGGACAAAAGAATCGTAAGAACATTGAACCTTTCAACAACTGTTATAGCACTGCAATCTCCAAAAAATGTATAGACTAACCTTTTTTGGATTTGAAGAGTTTTTTATGGGAACTTTCTTCGGTTGGGGAGTGTCGCCCGTCTACAGAACTCTGCAAACGCCGTTTCCTAGGGAGGGGCACAGGACCGACTGAACTGTGTATAACTGAGCTAACCGAAGGTCTGAAAAAGGCAAAGTTTTTGTAGTCAACTTTCCTCGCGAGATCTGTCCTCTAGACCAAGTAAATTAAATAAAATAGAAAGGGAAGAAGGTTTTGATGATTGGGCATGAGTTTGAGAGGGCACACTGCTGTGATTTATGTTGCTGTGGCTTGTCACAGTCATCAAGTCGACTACAGCTATCCAGATTGTTACAGTAAACTTCCATTAATATAATTGGTGCACACATGATTATCAAAACAATGACAGTAGAACCCCTTTTGGATCTCAAGGCTCTACACATCCACATAAAGAGATGTACTGAGAGAGCCGTTTAAAGAATTATCTGAATGATATTCTCTCGAGGCGAATTAAATACAAAGTTCAGCATCTAATTACATCAACCCGAATACAAGCAACAAGATGACACGAATTTTTACTTGATTTTTCACATCTATTTTAAACTGCATGAGGTTGAATCAGTTACCTGTGAGCTCCAGATTCTGCAGTACTTGAAGAATTGGAGGGTATGAAAGACTTGGAAGAGGACACACCATTTGGGGCGGCTGGACCTGTTGCACTCGAACGACTCTTGTTCAGAGAAACTCTCCTGGTCATGCGATGAAGACGCTGCTTTAGCTGGAAATAATTGCAACTATAGATAAATATCACTCCACGGTAGATGTATCTGACTAAAATTTGGAGTGAGACACCACCTCATGTGGAATCCCATGACACAAAAACATTTTATGAGTTTATTGAACAGTTGAGCAGCTCAACTCAATGGGGCCTCATTTGAAGGCAATGTATGGAAGTTGTAATTGGTACATCAGGTTGTTAGTCAAATTAAATATAAATATCCTAAAGTGGCTGTCCATGATTGTGAGTTAGAGAACATTAGGATGGTAAATAATTTGACAATGACCACGCCTGAACCCCTGATAGTTAGCTCATGTTGCCTCTCGTCGATAACAAGCGTACAAAAGACTGTACCAACAACAAAGACTAACGTTTGCTCAACTCAACAACAACAGGACCAAGCGCTAGTTATGCTTACACTGCAGTTAAAGATCTCTGGAACGAAACAAATGGGCCAGTTGCAGAGAGCACATAATTCGATTACTACGACAAGACATTTGAAAGGAGAGCATTTCGTTTAAATGTAAAAACGCAGAAAATTTAGTTCGATGCACAGGAAACATTATCGTAAACCCTTCAAAAGCTTCCCTCTAGCCGCCGAAAAAGAATTGGTACTTTTGTCCGATTAGGGGTGGAGGAGAGAATAGGCCCTTTTGCACTCAACTGGTGATACTTGTACAATATTAAGTAAATCAGCACTGGCCTGATATAATAAGTAATAGTAATAATAGTGTCACTATTGCATTATTGTGGCAATTATCTCAGTGCTTTGTCACACACTGCACTTTTACAAGTCGTCTTATTTACGGTAAACACATTAACAATAAGCCACTTTTGATCATTCATTTTGCACACAGAATTTTGTGGGCAGAAATGCAGTATGCCAACTGTGACGGACTTACAACTGCTACCGTCCTTCTAAATTTGAATTGAATCACTGGACTAACTATTGAACTACGGTTCATTCCTCCCTTCGTCTACCACTCGTTAGAATTCAGATTCAAATTTTGCTTTAGAGATTGGGCTACATTCCCCCACCTGTCTGTAGTACTAACCCCACTGTTTTCAACAAGCCCAGGATTAGCACCTTTCGACTGGTTTGAAGAATCGACTAAAAAGAGTACAAAAGGTTCGCATGACGGGTATGAATGAAGGTGTAGTAAAGGTTACACCATTTTGCGCATTTTCGTTTACGTTAACTTTCCGTTATTTACTCGATTTCTCGCATCGCCATTGTATATATTTCTTCCAGCTACTTTCGCGAGCAGTTATTGTTCACGTTTGGCCAGACGTCTTCTACTTTTACCGTGAGATCTAACATAACCTCTGACGTCACGGTCCACACATTGCATTTTAACCCGAACGTGTGATTACTTCTAATGAAGAGGAGGGAGAATGTCAATCGGCGATGCGAGACTACCTATAAGTTATTCCCAAACTTAGTACCTATCTGATAACAGCATTACTGCTGCTCAGGAGTGTCACTACGACAAAATCAAGTCATATCTCCCGCCAAAATTCTCCTATCGAAAACATAGAAAAGGCGGGCATTTCAAAATAAAGTAGGATTTCTGAAAGATAACAGGGAGGAGTTGAACGTAACCTCCTCCACTCGGACGCAAAATTCAAATTCTGAGATCGTCGACGGAGGAAGAAGTCGCAAGACGAAAAATAAGAAGGTCGAAATGGAGCCCCGGAAGGACAAAAGATAATTTGAGGAGGTGGTTTGGAAGGAGGAAGTGATTTGGGATGAAAAGCGTAGAATTGTGTGGTCGCGGAGACGAGGGCAGTGCAGCCATATTGAAATGCGATGTTGTCGCCAGCACATTTTCATCTTCAAACTCCGGCAATAATCCGGATTTTAGGTTAAAAAAGTGGCGTTGCGTGGGGAAAAAAACGCTATACTCACAGTTTCCACTTGGTGCTCGAGGTCAGCGATGAGTTTGTCTTTTATTTGGGCAACTTCACTTTGCTGTTGGATGTAGTCTAAATGAATGAGCATCAGCTCCTTCATGTTGAACATTTCCAGTTCTTTACGTACTTCTTCTTTGTTATCGTCTGGCTTTAAGTCTTTTCTCAAATTGAGAAGGGCTCCAGGGATTTCGAGCCGCCCAGAGCTCTCCGTAGGAGAAACCATTTCCGTTTTGTCGTCGACGAGTCGTACAGATTCGCGGACTGGAGATGGAGAGCTCACTGACATCGTACAACACAACCCTCCACCTCCTCCTCCGACCTTTCCGCCTCCCACCCCCCGGCCCTTGCCCCGCAATCGCGAACACTCAGCGACGGCGCGGACCCGTTCCGGAGCGTTAACGAGCGTTTCCGACGGCCGAGATTTCCGTACGAGGGAATGGGATCCGCCGATGGCGACGAACGACGAGAAAGCATCAGAACCCCGCGGAGCGGAGCATAATTTACTTCCGCACAACGCGAATCGATTGGTACAAAACAACTCCGAAATTATCGGCCATTTTGCTCGGCTGTAGGAGCACCTCCCAGTGTTGCCCCTCGTCTTCTCCTTCGACGGCTTTGCCAACAAAATAACACGAACTCCCGACTCCACCGGTCAAAATACATAACCATGCGTAGACTGTGAAATAGCTTATAGAGCGCAGGGTCATAGTGGTCTGATAGTGTTTAAGTTTGAAGAATAAAAAAATAATAACAAATACATCAAAATTGTTATAAAAATAAGGAAAGAAAATGATGATGATCCCAAGATGCGAAATGGACGATAATCGTGTGGGTGGGTGTTATCGGTAGGGGAGGGTTAAGGTCCAAATTAATGGTTCAAATATCAAATTAATAAATGTTTACTAATCTCATTTAACTATTAATGTGCCAACTTTCCCCCATCCCCCAGTGCAGCAATTCCATACTTTATAAAATGTATTCCTTTACTATCCCATCCAAATATACTTTTCCTGTGTGCCAAATTGTGATTCACCTCTTATATATCAAAATTTAGGCATTAAGATATTGTAGCCTTCAGGATAACATGGGACTGGTGTCACAAGAAAGTTTCAATAAAAATATTTTGAAACACTGGCAAGGAGATTTACAGAAGGAGATAAAGCTGAAAGGCTATCCTTATTTAGGATTTAGGCTATATATATTTATGATCAATAGGGATCAGATAACCCGCGTGGGCGCGTGAGGAAAAAACCAAGCGCATAGAATGAACGAGATTTTTTTGCAAATCTAATTACTCATCATTGATTTAGTCGAATGTGTAGGCGTTATGCTTCTTTTCACAAGGCTGTCCATTCATTGCCCTTATGGCCTTTGTGGGTCGGTATCTTAATAAGAGAATGCTCTTATTATGAGCACTGAGCCGTTTGAAGGCATTCCCACTTTCGGGTAGACCTTAAGGTGTAGGTCAAAATGTCAGCTTGACTATCTGGGAATATGTACGAGTACATCCGCTCGTCTGAATCCTTTTACCAGAATATCTCATGCCACGATACTTATAGCTTGAGTTCCTGCTTGACGCATCATAATGTGCACTTCCAGAGGCTTGAGAAGGCTAACATTTTTTTTTTTTTTTTTTTTTTCCCCCGAGGGCATTGGGACAAGTCCCTTTGTCACTGCGGCCACGTGTGGGCCTATTGTGACTCTAGCCCTTCCTTAGTAAAAGGCGTCGTACATACCCGCCCCCTTTATGAAGCCGAGTATGTCCTTCACCGCAGCTTCTGCTATGATGTGGGGCTCAATAATCCCCTCGGCAAAGAATCCAAAGCATTTCGCTGCTAAGGCAGGGCACTCACATAGGATGTGCTCCGCCGTCTCGTCCTCCTCACCACAGAGTCTGCATTCCACCGCCTCTGAGATGCCCATCTTGTTGAGGTGATACCTGAGTGGGCAGTGTCCCGTGAGGAAGCTAATCAAGACCCTCAAGTCCCTCCTAGAGAGTGTCAGCATCGCCTTTGCCCTTTGACCAGAAGGTGTAACAAGCCTTTTTGATTGTCTAAGTCGTGGCTGGCGATGCCAATGGGCGCTATTTTCCTGTGTCTCCCATTGAGCCACCAAACGGTTCAGGTGACTTTTGGTCATACCTACGTGAGGTTCAGGCCCAATGGGTAGGGCTTCTGTGCCCTTCTTCGCAAGGTGGTCAGCCTTTTCATTGCCCTCATGCCCCTTGTGAGCCGGCACCCAGATAAGGGAAAGCCTATTGTGGGCGCCGAGCTGCTTGAGTGCATGAAGGCATTCCCATGCCAGCCTGGACCTAAAACTATGGGCCGCGATGGCCTTTAATGCGGCCTGGCTGTCCGAGAATATATAGATCCGCTTGCCCTTGAGTCCCTTAGACAGGATCTCTTCCGCGCAGATCTTTATAGCTAGGATTTCAGCTTGGAATATCGTGGCGTACTCTCCCAGCGGCTTAGCCAGACTGTAGTTGGGCCCAACAATGCCCAGTCCAGCTCTGCCTCCCATGACTGAACCATCGGTATACCACCGCAGGGCACCCACCTCGGTCCGGAACGTCTCCTGCTCCCATCGTTCCTGCGAGTGGATACTTACCCTGAATGGCAGCCGAAAGTTTTTTTGCTCTGACATAACGTCGGTAGCAAGGACCACAGCCTCTTCCAGTTTGAACTGTCTAGTTGTTCTTTGGAGGCTTGCCTTAACCCTGGTGGAGATGTTCCCTGTCTGCAAAAGCCTTACTGCTCCCAGGTAAGCAGTCCTCTGAACATGTATATGGAGAGGTGAGATGTCTAAAAGGACTTCCATTGCAGCAGTAGGGCACGTATTCATTGCCCCTGTAATAGCTAGACATGCCTGTCGCTGCAGCTTTTGGAGTTTCCCTTGAGCTGCTAGCCGGCATGTTACCTTCCACCACACCGTGGAGGCGTAGGTGACGCGGGGTCTTATTATCCCCATCATTTTTGGAGTAATGCCCCATGATTTGCTGCACAGCCTCCTGCATGCCCACAGGGCTGCAGTTGCCTTGTGCAGCGCATATCTCACATGTGAATTCCAAGTGAGCTGCTTATCCAGTATCACCCCGAGGTATTTCACCTCTGTACTTATATGGAGTCTTGCTCCTTGCATGGTGGGTGATACTATATTTAGGTTTCTTCGCTTGGTGAATGAAACCATGGTGGTCTTGGTTGGGTTTATATGCAATCCCTCCTTATCACACCATCCTTGGATGATATCTATAGCTCCTTGCATCCTTTCAGACACTGTGGAGGCAAATTTGCCTCTTACCAGAACTGCAAGGTCATCCGCGTATGCGACCACTTCGTAGCCTTCAAGCTGCAGTGTTTCCAGCAGCTCGTCAGCCACCAGTAGCCACAGGAGGGGAGAAAGTACCCCCCCTTGAGGGCAGCCTCTTGTGGGAACCACTGTGACGCTGTCTTCCCCTAAACTGGCCGTGATTTCCCTAAGGCTAACATTAGGCCTTGTAGTTCCTAAATCAGCCTTGTTCCGGGATTCATGCTTCGATTGTGTTGTATCACAAACTAAAAACACTAAAAAATAAAAGAAAATTGAAGACTGAAGACACCAATTAATTAACAGAAAACAATGACTGAAGTTAAAATAAAAACTAGACAAATTGATTCAAATTCAGTGGCAAGATTTCACACATCTACAAACTAATAGAGGAAAAGAGTTTTTAGTTGCAGTCAGACATTGCCCCCCACGTATTTCATTTACCCTTTATCGTGTATTTTTATTGATAAATAAAAATTTATTAGGTCTATTACATTTTCTACAGAATTTTGGCACGCGGGGGTAGTGCCCACCTCGCGAATGAACAGGTAGCAGGATCCTCCCAGTGTAGTTGGTTATGCTTGAAATACCTCTGCACAGTATATTACAATGCCTGGAATACTTAGTACCCAAAGAGCTGATTCAACAAGAGAAGAAGATGGTTGAATTGGTCAGAAAATTGATTCGCTTTCTCTAATGTAGAATTGTATGTTTGACTATACGAAGAGAACTGGAATCAAAACATAAACGAATCTTACTTAATAGTATACTCTAAAACTTTCATTTACAGTTCCTTCTCAGTTGAAGTAATGGCTGTATGTCTTCTAAAGCGTTGAACATATTTATAGCGTCGGTGTGGAAAAGTGTGACCGATATAACACCTCTAAAGGCTGTATGATTGCTGTAAGAGTGTTCAAATGAAGTTGAGCATGAGAAAACAGAAACATATAGACGCCAAACTAATAAATCGGTTGGTAGGGACCAGAAAAACGATGGCTTTATTTGAAGAGAGTTTTATTATTTGTCACTCATTCATTCCATTCTCCCATGTACTGTTCCGGCAGTATTCAATTCTTCCTGTCATTTCATAAATTACTTCACTCTTTATTTGTGTGTAACGACACATTCTTCATGCGTACTTCAACTTGGTCTTGTGATGATTAGGTATAGCGAACAAAAGGCTGTACACTGTTACAATATCACGAAACATTTATTTAGAAAAAGAGCATTGTAACTTTGGAAACAATTTGAATTTTCATCAAATTCATGAACTAGGGCACATTTTAATAATTACATGGTTAGACTTGCACGTTTGTACTGTACAAGACAATAATTCCTAATACTAATGTCTGGTGGTTAATGCCTTTTACGCTGGTAAGCACAGCTTTAGAATCGCTCATGATTTGAACAGGCTATTTGTTGTAAATAGCACTATATAGAATCGGATATTCTACTCTGAGAGAGATTTCTGCTCTTCCTAGTGCCTTCTCAATATCATCATCTTGGTGTCGTTGGAGCTGTCATTTCATCAAGGAGAAATGCTTTTCCTAAGAGAAATGAGGAAGTCCAGCCCAGTTTGAACGCCTCCTCTTCCTCTGTCATCAACATGCTATCTATATTTCCTCGCCATTTGAATAATTCCACATGTAAGACACAGAAGTGGAATAATTGGACTTTCCGTTTTGAGCTCAAATTTTGCTTAAACCGAATGGAAGAAGACGCCATTGAGCAAGCGTATTCTCAAGCAACGAAATGTGAGAACTGGATAGAAAGACTTAGAAAGACTTCCAAGTTCAGTTAGGAGTCCGACACTTCAAATTCAGCAATTCCCTGGATGATGAATTTTCTCAATTGCCCTCAGACAAAATCGAGCTATCACGTGGCTATCACGGTAGTCCTCTGACTTTTCAGTCTGCCAACTGGGTTCAACATTCTGAACTGAACATTTTCCTATGTCTTGAGTTAAATCTTCTCGGGCTCTACTTGCCTCGCAATAGCACCCAACTCACCAAAATGGTCCTCTGCTACTTTGATGTATGAATGGGTAGCTGGCCAACACTATTTATATGGGTGTGTAGAGAACCTAATTCAACAGGTTCCAATGTTTTAGTGCTTTCTGTCTCTTAAACAATTGTCTCAATAATTGAATTCAACAAGCATCAGGAAAAGAGTTTGGTGGAGAAAGAAGGTAAAACATATCACACGTGACAGACTACCACTTGCATTGGTGTATATAGCTGTCGTTTGTTATCAAGGTTTGTGTGTGTCAAGAGGCTGAGGAACACAATTTTGTTAAGCAGGTGGATACATTGATGGGTTTGCTGTGAATACCAAATGAGGGAAAGGTATTAACCACACAGTTTGTCTTGAGTCGAGATAGTACTCAGGGCATTTATCCACAAAAGTAAGCTCTACTGTGCAGGGATTACATAATTACACTCAAGTCTATCGTAGAGGAGTTACAGCAAGACACATCTCTTAAACAATTATTTTGTTGCACATGTGTACGTGAGTCACTTCGAAGGCTGGACTGCCTGTGTCCTCAATGAACGTTTAAAGCAAAACGATTCGTCGTGGTGAATAGCTTTGAGAAAGTTGACTACGAGGCTATTAACCTGAAAATTGATGACGTCACAGACCAGCTGAACCACAGGAGAAGGGCAAGGGAAAGATACTTGATAATAGCGTGTGCCATCTGAAACCTGAAATATGAAAGTAACATCAACACATTAGTAAATGCAGAAGAATGCACACACCCCAACATAGTTACGCCAAAGCAATAACTAAAACTCGTCTGTGCCTTTTGTGAAGCTTTTACTTTGAGTGTGGATTATTGGGTCGTATATTTATGAAACTATTGTATAGCCAATTTTAGAGCTCTTCAGTTTAGAGCACATGATTGAAAAAGCTCAACGCCAGGTCTGTGAGCACTCACGAACTGAAAGTTAATTTGGTAATGAGAAAAGTTGGCCTTAAGATGGACCTTGGGTAGAGCTTACCCCTACCATAGTACCATAGTTGCTATAAATGAGGTGGGACTCGACCAAAAAGCTATTATGTATAGAATAACGAGTGCACATGCACAACCCCAAAGATGGTATGTTGTAGGGGTGGACAACAGCTAACAATGAGGTTGGGCTCTGGCTTCTAACGCGTTTTGCATCTTCTAATTCACAAGTTTAAATAGTATTGATTATTCCTGGGAGAGATTGGGGAGCACTTATTGGTGTGTGTCACAGGATAGCTTCTTACACCCTCGCAGTCATTCGATTACTGAGATACCGTTGTCAAGAATAAGTCTCACAGAACCCTCTTTCACACTACTAGCCAACAGACAAGTCTCATGCTGAACGCCACATTTTGCTGGTGAGACACTGTGCTTCTGACAGTCATTAGTTGAATGTATGTAACCTTCTCATACAAGACTAAGACACCTGTATCTCTAATACTGGGCTTATAGTTGATCAAAGGTGATTTATCAGTTTAACCAGTTCCCATGACACAAAACTATGTTCTGTGGCTCCTTCTTACTAGCTTTGGTTTTTGACGGGCAAGCACTCAGTTGATTAGATACTGAATGTATTAGTATTGTTTGGTGGAGAGGGAGCTTATGCTAGGGCCCGACTCCTCCTCCTAATAACGTACTGGTGAGACAATCAGTCAGTGATATGAAACATGTACCCAAATGGTCTGTTTCTACAGTTTTAAGAAGGAAAGGCGTGAATACGATCTTCGTGTCTCGAATTGTTTCTCTTCCAACTCTACTGCAGTTGAAATCGACTTGGTGTAATTTGTCCCTGTCGAAAACTAATCAACTTATTAAATAAGTTTACCTTTTCGCTTTGACTATCGCTTTAGGAAGAGTTTCCCAGCTTTCTTTGAGCAGGTAGACCCTCAAGCCACGGATGTAGTTGTGGAAAAATTCATTCCACTTGACAAGAGTGATGTCGAATTCAAAATATTTCTGTTCTTCGGGGGAGAGCCGGGCTCGAAGAGCACGAACATTGTCATTGGAAAAGTGCCACGTCCTCGTCGAGAAATATGCCAGAACTTCGGAGTACTTATCAACTTTTTTGTAGATTCGGTACATGCTGTGAACAATTGTAAATTAAGAAGCCATCAAAGGGTGATAAATGATTATGCATTAGATGAAACAGAGTAGCAGATCTTATTTGCTCATGGTAGAAGCAAATGACGCCCTTATGAAATGGTGGTTGAAGGTAGCCACCCCTTCTATCTGCCACCAGACCTGTAAATTGGTCGTATGAATACCACACAGCTACCAGAAAAATTGAGGATGGCCTCATATCAACGTCCCTCTTCCTGTACACTCACCCCCTTCTTGACAAACAGCTTTTGTGTATCCCAACGATAGCTTGTGGCATGTGATACACGGGGGACAACAAGAAACCAACCAAATGATGTATGTAAGAAACAAAAACCAAAAAATAAAATACTAATATGGTGCACTGAAAATGGCGAAGCTCTGCTGAACCACTAATGAGACCATTGAGTTGTCAACAACAAACGAAATCAAAGAATACTTATAAAAATGACGATAAAATAAAAACAGGTGCTTTGAATGAAAATTAGTGACGTTTGAAGTTGTACTCACTTGGGGTTGTCAGCTCTAGTAATAAATGTAACTGTGTCCATAATGATGGCAGGCAAGTAGTGGAAGAGAAGTGTACATATGAAGTGGAAGGCCCATATCTGCAACACATACAACGTTGTGCCATTAAAAGTAAACTAATGAGTGCTTGACCAGTGAAAAATGTCTCCATTTGAATGTTCTAAATGCGAAACCTAAATTTTGTACAATATTTCGGCAGTGTTAATATGGATTGCGACTGAACGTGGCCGTATATTAAACCTAGGTCGTGAGCTGCTTGCACACATGATATAACAGGACAACTGACTAGTGCACTATCAGGATGAAAGTGCATGTACAAACGTTAGATTCCTTGTAACGCAGGAAGCAAGTTGAGGGTGTGGAGAGAAAAATTTGGTTGTTTCTAATGACTGACTACTTAAGTGATTGATGAATCAGGTGGGTCATCTTGCATTGATACCTCCAATTGATCTAAGCATGAGACACGCTGGGTTGGGATGTAATTGAAAGTTGTGCAAAAGTGGTCGCGGAATAGGAAAATTTAGTGAAAATTGTTGAAAGCTCAACACAAACTGTTGTCCCCATACCTGTGCTCTTGCATACCTGCTAAACAACAACCTCCATGACTTCCAACTGATATAACTCTCTTACGAGTGTGAAGGAATAGTAATTTCGATAAGGTAACAAACCTGTAGTTCTGGCTGTACAAAAGTTGAAAACAGCAACTACCACTGATCGATACTGCCAGTATCAACAATGTGATGAAACGACGTGCTGCTAAAGTTGGGAAAAACTATCAGGCACGTTGTCAGTAGTTTGTATAAATCTACACATATACCCTGATTACCACTAACTAAAAATTTCAACTCAGCGTTTCCAAAATTGTTAACGTTTTTTTATAAGTTTTAAATATAAAAGCACTGTTGTAAAATTGTTATTTAGTTGAATTGATAGCAGAACAATACAACCTCAAGCAGCACTACTTATCCCTATTAGTGTATAGTTAATAGATACAATACACATCATGTACCCGGTGTGTTGTGAGGAAGTAGCACCAAACAGCTTTGTTAGTTGGCACTTCTTCGCCTTCCACTTCTATTAACCTCTTGAACTCGCTCCATTTCAAAGGGTTGTCAGTCGAGGACACGTAATTGTAGACCTTCACTTCGTCCTTGTTGCTGTCTGGTCTGTAAAAGAAATTAATAAATAGTATTTTATGATGGCC
Source organism: Pachypeltis micranthus (assembly GCA_020466155.1). Lineage (NCBI taxonomy): Eukaryota > Metazoa > Arthropoda > Insecta > Hemiptera > Miridae > Pachypeltis > Pachypeltis micranthus. The sequence goes on along the minus strand of CM035770.1, from coordinate 49,381,512 downwards.
ATACACCTAGTCATTGCAATCTACTTTACTTAAAACGTACTATTTTAAAATATTATTTTACGTCCTTCTTGGGTGCACGAGAGGGGTAGCTTGAGATTGAGTTCAAAGAATCAATTAGAGAACGTAATGAGCGTGAGACAGGGGTGTACTTACACTTGTGAAGAGATAGAGATATGAGTGTGAGTGAGTACAGAATTTACACGACACAAGGAGGTCTCTGAATAGGTTAACTGGGTCAGGGATGAGAGCGAAGAGCGAGTAACTAGCACGAGAACTGAGGTTCGAGTGTGTTTAAATTTTGGGTTGGACCTGAGCATCTGATGTCTGATGGCATGGTAGTGGTGCCATGTGAGTGGTGGCAAGTCAACATTTTGGAAACCCCAAAGAGAAAAACTTCAGAAATTCTCTTCAAGCTTTTTTTTCAGCAGGAGAAACCGATTGAGTAGGTAGTTTGTACTGTCCTACGGCTACCATTTCAAGGGCTTTAGGTTAGGAAGGGCTGGACTTGAATGTTCAGGATTCCATTGGGGTCAAGAGCAACATAGTAATTTGGCCATAGTTGAGCCGTAATTCTCCACTGCGCTGCAGCATCAAAATAACCATTGAAGTGCGGTTATCCACTTAGCAGGCCATATTTGAGCTAGGCAGAAGGGCTAGCGCACGCAAGAACTGAGCAGGAGGGCTAAAGCACAATGGGGCGACACTGGGGTAGGACATTAGTGTTGGGAGACAAACAATGGGGAGGCAAGCTGAGTGTATATGTGGGTGGGAGCAATGGGTTGAGAACGACAACAGTGTATTCGCGGTTTGGGACAAAGGTGAGAGGGAATGAGTGAGCACAGAGTTGATTGATAAGGACTAGGGCACTGGATAAAAGGTGCAATTGGAATGGCAAACTCAAGGAATACTGCAATAATGGAAGCACAGGGGTCAATGCAAAGAAGTAAAAAGAGGGATAGCGCGAAGATTAACTGTAAACAGTCAAGGTAGGGTGGAATAGGAGTATACTAAAGTTAACGTACCTGTTAGGTGAGTCCGTCTCCTCTGGCTTGTGAGTTACTGTGGGCAAGCGCTTTCGATGTAAAGACATCATCGTCTGGCCGTTAAGTCAGTACTGGAGTCAGTCAGTTGGTCGTGGTCTTTATATACAAAGAGAAAGGTGAAAGGGGTGATGGAGCGTCGGGGAAGGGGCGGGGAGAGGAGGTCATGTAGCTCAGGGGGAAACCCCCTAGAGATAAATGGAGCGTGTTGGATGGTCTGTCAATTGTGGAATTTAAGTCTTTTTTGTGTAGGGTGGTCTGTAAATCCGTCAGTTGGTTGTTTTCGTTTGTGTAGTGTTTTGAGTGGTGTGAATATGGTGTCGCATTTTGTGTTGATTTGTTCATTTATGATCTGTCCATTGAAGTTTTTGTTTATAAATTTCCATGTTTTCTAATATGTTCAGTTTTCGTCCTTTGTATTGTTTGTGTAGTAAGGTGGTACAGTCCTGTATTTTGGTGGGTTCATGTCCAGTTGTTTTGAGGTGGTTGGCAAAGTTTGAATCGTCTTTGTTCCTACTAAGAGATTTAATGTGTTCTGAGTATCTGGTCCGTATTTTTCGTCCTGTCTGTCCTATGTATGCGTTTTTACAAGTACAAGTTATTTTATACACCCCACTTTGGTCGAGTGGGTCTGTATTTTCAGTCTTTGCAGTTAGTTTGGTTCTAAGTGTGTTGTCCGTACGTAATGCAATTTGTATACCTTCCTTTCGGAGGATATTAGTTATTCCGTATATTTGTGGTCCCGTGTACGTGAATGTGCAGCGTCTTGTTAAAGTCTGTGTATTTTCTGTTTTTGAGTCGTTTGTTTTGGAGTCATATTGTCTTAGTAATTTGTTTATTGTTTTTTTAGAGTAACCGTTATTTTCTGCGATAGTATTTATAATATCAAGTTCTTTTTTGTAATTTTGTTCGGGATAGTGGGATCGTTGTTAGTCTCCGTATCATGTGTCTGAATGCACTTAGTTTATGTTGTTGTGGGTGGTTTGATGTAAAATGTATGGTCGTGTCGGTAGCGGTAGGTTTTCTCCCCGCCCCTTCCCCGACGCTCCATCACCCCTTTCACCTTTCTCTTTGTATATAAAGACCACGACCAACTGACTGACTCCAGTACTGACTTAACGGCCAGACGATGATGTCTTTACATCGAAAGCGCTTGCCCACAGTAACTCACAAGCCAGAGGAGACGGACTCACCTAACAGGTACGTTAACTTTAGTAATTTGCCTACTGGCGGATATAACCCAATTTCTTGAATAGGAGTATGTTTGAAATGTTGGGACGAAAGGGCAATCAGACTGAACGGTGCAACAGGGGCAGGTGCAGTGGGAGAAGAGTATGGGATTAGGAAGGGAGTACTAGTGCCATAACAAAATGTTTGACGTGTACATTACAAAAAATTAAAAGGAAAGAGGTGTTTGGTGCAGTGGAGTGGGGTGATTACTATTATTGTGATGCCAGGTGATAAGGGGGAGGGGGCAGAAGTGATAGAGTATTTTGGGTTAAGATGCAGGAGAGCTAATGTAGTGGATGGATATTATCATTAGTGCAAAGAAGGAAATACAAGGGTTGCTCAAGGTGGTATGGTGCAAGAGTTAGGGTTCAAGAGTTTTATGAGGCGAGGGCTTAGTGAAGTTGAAGGAGCAGAGAAGCAGGTAGGAATCAAACCCAGAAAAGAGACCAATTGGGATAAAGACAAGCTCCTTGAATTTGGGACAATCGGCAAAGGAGCTTGAGTCACAACTATTAAATTTTGGTTTATGAGCACGAGGGGATGAGGGCAAAGGAATGTATATACACTGAGAGCATTGTAGGGAAGATTTGAATTTTGGCTTTGTGGAGCTAATATTTGTGGAGTTAATTGGGATCTACGAGGAGTTTCGTCATCAAGAGTCACAAACTAATTTGGCTAGAGCTGACCCGAACAGTCCTCAGTGCTATTGTCATTACTATGATGTTGCACTGCACTGCAGGCCTATGATTCGAAATACAATTCTAGAATAGACCGAGAACTTCTTTCTTTTGGGTCGCGAATCTTGACCTAGTAAGAGCACCCTCACAACATGTCACCTCTGGGACTATCGATTTGACCTTATGCCCAGGTAGCATCGATAGAAGATTAAGTGAAGTGTAGAACAAAATCAAGAAACGCTTTGGGCTTGCAGGCTTCATTACACGTACACAATGCACCAGAGTTGGGAAATGATGGCAACCTTTTACAGAATTTCAGTAAAATAGCAGAAGGAATTTGATGAAAACGGGAAATACTGTACAAATCGTCACAAAATGTAGTACAAATTTCATGAAAGTGGCTTTAAACTGTTGGAGAACTGTTTTACCGAGTGATCATGAATGAGGATTGATCGAGGAAAGTCGAGTAAAACTTGTAAAGAATCGTGAGCAATGTGAATGAATATTCTGCAAACTTCATTGAGAAGTTGAGTGAACCGTTAAAAAGTTGAATAAATTGTCGGCGAATCGAGTGAAGAAGGGGATTTTGTAAACCCCGTTGTGACTCGTCGACAGTTTTGTAAAACCTGTTGGAAAGATTAGTAAAACGTGTAGGGAACTTTAGTTATCAAAGGAAACTTGGCAGTAGTGAAAAATTGTGGAGAAACTTGCGAAATTTGGTAACGAGCGTAAAAATTGTTGGAGAAGCGAACAAAAGTCGTTAGAAAATTACAAAAGTAATTCATAAGTATTAATGTTGGGTAAAAAATGTTGGTAGCTGTAAAAAACGATGATCACAAAAGCATTCTATTATTTAAAAATGATATTGGGGGAATTCACACTACTCGGCAAATTGTCTCGTTAAAATGTTTGACAAATTCCTGGAGGGTCCTTATGGGACCCTCGAACTTCCGAAAGGTCGGTAATTTTAATGTTTGGGCCCTCAGCTCTACAACCAGATTGAACTTGACGAATTTCCTAAGGAAACTTCCAAAGCGTTCGTCGGAATATGCGTCACCTAACCGACGGTTCTAGTAATTCCTGACTAAAGCGGAAACCTAGAAAATTACGATGCCGGTTAGTTCGGAAAATCCCAGAACGAAGCGTGTGATTTCGAAGGAACGTGACTACTTGAAATCCCGAGCCTTCGCTCAACGGTTCAACGTTTTAGTTAATTGCCGGATCGTTGAGATTCCAGCGGAAGTAAAAGAAGCGCGATTGTTATTATTCTGTGTCCGTCGGATTCCTCCTTCAGCATAAATCATCATCCTCATTTAATGCATTAACCATTTCCGATTTCCACAACTCATCTTTATCAAGTAATCATTCAGGAGATGACACACATATAAATACATTAGGACAGATGACTTACTTGTCCTGAATGAGAGCCGTGGCAGCAGCGATGATAGCACAAACAGCATAATCTACTGGAATTATGTTGGCAGTCATGTTGAGATCGCAGTAAATCGAGTGAAGGAGTCCGCAACCTGCTCCAACGACCAGACCTGTGGGTCCATAAAGGTTGTCCGTCCAACCTTTTAGGGGCTCTCGGTCTGTACCGACGACTATGCACAGAGAGAGTAAACGAACTACAGCTGATGGATCTTTTAACGTACAACAAGTCGTAACAGCAAGGACCACATTGACATAGTATTTAGGTATATTAGCTAGTTCAAGTTGCTACAATTCACATCAAACATGAGCGCAGTTGTGTGAATAGCAGTAGTAGTAGAAGGTAGGTCTGGATTCCTCTCATTGTGGCTATTCCTGGACCCTCAGACAGGAACACTTCAGTTGAGTAAAGTTGGAGGCATGGTTTCCTGTGAATCTAGTTTGTAATGGACACAAGGAGCCAGTGCTGTAAGGAGGGATTAGCTAATTAAGGACAATCACGGGGTATGGGTTACCATGACAGAAAACTCATGTACTAAGCCATTTACCTAGGCGTATTTCACTACTGCCCTATTGTATAGGTTAGCTAACTCACAGTCAATCTAAGGAGAGGACTAGCTCAACTCTAGAGAGCTGTACTCCTGTGGATCACCAAGGCCTACAAGGCAGCGTTCTCTGAAGCATTCCAAGTGATTACTAACCAGTTACACATTGACTTGGCCATTGAGTGCATGGTGGGCACGTGGAGAATGAAAAGGGAGCTTCCCCCACTCAGGGCTGAGCTCAGTGTAAACTCTCAACTGAATGAAAACATGCCACGTTAGATGAGTGGATAAGCAAGGTAGGAATCCTCGTCAAAGGGACGTGATACACATCAGTTTTTCCCCAACAGCTGTTAACATCTTAGGAGAAATTGGGTAGGGCCAGACCACTGGACTAGCCAGTTCTTAACAGGACATGGCAACTTTAATGAGCGTTAATTTCTTTTCTCTCAAAGACTCTCCATCCTGTATGTCTTGCTCCTTCAGTGCGGAGGAAAGTAGAAAACATGTGCTGCTCCATTGTAGTTCCTAAAACAGTGAGCAAAGGTTGTCGGCAGAGCAGCCAAACCTTCCAGCATTGACTGATACTAAACAAGCTTACAACTGTTTAACCAAGTTTGCCAAGAAGGTTATGCCACCCAAGTAAGTAGTTGGATCAGTTGGGAAATCATCATGGGCAACTGCTCCCCACCGGGAGACTGGCTAGATGCGTTGAGTGCCCAGGCAACATTCATGACTTTTGACTGATATAACTCTCTCTTGAGCGTTAACAAACAGATAAGGAAACAGATTTGATTATTTGATCCCTTGTGGACCACAGCAGTTTTTAATAAAGTACGGGTCATCGATTTCTTATTTCTTTTCCTCCTGTTATCCATGCAACTGTTGCAAGACTCGTTTTTTGTGTAATCTCGTACACGTAAATGTCGTTTCGGACTAGGAATGATTGCACTATTAAGGCGTAATTTTGAATTGAGTCCTCTAAAAAACAAATAACTCGCGAGGACTACAAGAAATAAGTAGCGTTTAGCATTACCTAAGAGACTTCTAAGAATGATGCATTCTTGGCATTTCCAATAATTACAGTGCAATTTGAACATTTTACATGAGATTCCTCCATTCTCTAACTCTCGATGGTCAGCTAGTTTCTTTATGCAATCCTCATTCTTTTCTGTGTTGCCTTGGTTTACTGCGCCTTCTAAGCTGCCTATCACTTCCCGAACTGACTAAAAGGCGCATTCTACTTCTGTCATTTCTGGCCGAAAGTTAACCACTCACATCACTGTCACTGTCTGACAATTCAAAGCTGATCTAACAGTGTGCATTTCCAATAGAATGTCTCGTATTTGATGAGTAATTAACATCAGTGTGTCTCCAATTATATTGAAGGGACATTTTAGTTGAGTTCCTCTTTAGCGTAAACTCATTAATTAGTGTTTTATCATTACGTACTCAACTTGCTCTGCTCAACATCGTAATTAGTGCTCTCCTAATTTGCAATCCTCTCCTAATGGGAAACAACTGCCTTTAGCTCAGCATGTAAATTTCGGCTTTGCTTCGAGTATAATTAATAATTGCCTCATCACATAAGTTAATGGTCTGCTGTTGATTAAACTTCAGTTTGCCATTTCGCTAACACTGTGCTGAGCATGCAAATTAAAACTATTTTCGGTAGACTACCTCGCTAAGCGTGTTATATTACGTTAGTAAATTAATTGCAATACTTTACCTAAACCCTTATTGTTCTGTTTTGAGTTTTTTTACGTTCTACTCAACGTGTTGATTGTACTGCGATTTGTGATAATTGTCACCAAGCTAAACTTACCGATGGCAGGTCGAAAAATTATGCGCGGAATCCCCCGGCCGCAGTCATTCACCACGTGCTCGCCGATGGCCTTCGTGTATGCGTACGTGTTAGGCCATTTACCGAGTAGCCTTGACATAAGGAAAAATGTGTTACAAGCATATTGTCACAAGCAGTCGGCCAATGATGGAAATGTCCACAGCAATTACATGAAAGGCTACTGAGCTTTTTCGCTTCATCTAACTTGTTAGCACGAGAAAATATCTGGTGCGTAGCAACACACAACTTTCCGCCACCCCCGTAATTTCGAACACCAGCTACACATGCGGGCGCTATATCTTCGTTCAACGCATTTTTACAGGAACATTTATAGAGAACAAAATGTAGGGACTAGTTAGCTGAGAGTACTCCGAATGTTTGATCGAAATCGTTAGAGCCGTTTTTGAGAAAATTGGAATACCGATAAATTAATATTCGACAAATCTCCTTTTCTGAGTTAATTTGGCTTATATCTCCGTTCAGCATATATATACAGAAATAATTATGGAGAACGAAATGTGGGTATGGGTGACTAAAAGACACTCCATTAGGATTTATCACATCTGGTGAAAAATTTACCCTGGAATCTACGGAAATGTTAGAAAAAACGTTATTTTCGACACATTTTAATTATGATCTCTGTTCAATGGACCGTCACAGGAACATTTATTGAGAAAAATATGTAGGCATTAACTATTTGAAAACATCCGGCGAGTTTGGTGAAAATCGCTGAAGCCGTTTTGCCAAAAAGCGTAAAAAACCTATTTTTGCTTCATAGGCCTATTATATCTCCGTTCACCGTATTTTCATGGAGATATGTATGGAGAAGAAAAGTTAGGTATTGATTGGGAAAAGATAATTTGAAAGTTTAATCAAAATCGTTTGAGCCGTTTTCGAGAAAAATGCGAAAACCCCAAGTTTGTGGTACATTTTCGTCCCCCACCCCCCAACCCTCTTCCCATCGGCCGAAATCGTCCATAACCTTATTTTGGTGTCTACAAAAAATAACGAACAAAACAAAAAAAGACCAGCTCAATCGGATCAGCCGTTCTCCCGCAAATCGAATTACAGACACACACAGACATACACACACACGGACCACGCGCCGAAATTAGGTTTTTTAGTAAAGTTAACGTACCTGTTAGGTGAGTCCGTCTCCTCTGGCTTGTGAGTTACTGTGGGCAAGCGCTTTCGATGTAAAGACATCATCGTCTGGCCGTTTAGTCAGTACTGGAGTCAGTCAGTTGGTCGTGGTCTTTATATACAAAGAGAAAGGTGAAGGAGTGATGGAGCGTTGGGGAAGCGGCGGGGAGAGGTCTCGTTGGTCAGTCTTGTTAGTAGTACCTTAGCCGGACTGGCTGTGTTAGGTATTAAAGAAATTGGGTTGTGTCCGCCAGTAGGCAAATACTAAAGTTAACGTACCTGTTAGGTGAGTCCGTCTCCTCTGGCTTGTGAGTTACTGTGGGCAAGCGCTTTCGATGTAAAGACATCATCGTCTGGCCGTTTAGTCAGTACTGGAGTCAGTCAGTTGGTCGTGGTCTTTATATACAAAGAGAAAGGTGAAGGGAGTGATGGAGCGTTGGGGAAGGGGCGGGGAGAGGTAGTACTGACTAAACGGCCAGACGATGATGTCTTTACATCGAAAGCGCTTGCCCACAGTAACTCACAAGCCAGAGGAGACGGACTCACCTAACAGGTACGTTAACTTTAATTGTAGGAGATCACCGAAGTAAAAAATGAGGGTTTCTACGTTCACTGGAAGAATTGACTTCGAGTAACAATAAAATGATGACAGGCAGGATGTGGGAATGAACGGCTATAGTTAGTAGAAGAACTCAGCCCGATTAAGAACAGCACGGTAATGTCCCTCCACTCAGAACCTGACTCACAACATTGAACGCAAATTTATTCATTTGCCACTAAGCTATTTTTGCTGAGCTATTGGGGCGGGCATTTGCATATAAAGCATAATTTGGAAACAAACTGTACACCAGAGTTTCTTTTAAATATAATGTTTGATTGGAACTACCTACTTAGGTTGAACTGCAGCTATCAAACTGTCATCCATATTGTTGACCATTTCTTCAAGTTTAGGAACTTCAAGAGGAATGTCGTATATTTTCTCCTCAATTTCGTTCAGGTTACAATTGGCATAGGCAGTGGATATGTGGATAAAACCCTGGAATCAATTGTAGCATACAGAGAGTTAATTAAAAACACTGAAAATTATTACACAACTGTTCATTATTCTCTAGCACACTGCATGATTGTGACATATGCTATTCAATCCAACGTCGAAAAATATTAAGTTTGTAACGTGGCTATATGAGCAATCAGGGAAACGACAGTTCGCATGTTTCGTCAACAGAAAAAACTTTGTTTAGCTCTTATAAATATTCATGAGGTACATGCAAAACCGTATTCAAAAGGTAATTTTCAATAGTTCTTAGAGTTCACTGAATATTGTGATCGGATTGAGTGATGAATCTAAAAGCAACCTCATTTGACTCAGAATCGAAAAATACTTGTAAACGATATGAAACCTGACTACAGCGAAATAACGAAAGTTGACATTTTCTACATTTTTGATACGCTAGGCTATTAGCACGACGCAACGAGTCGAACTGATGGGTGTTGCAGGGCGGGGAGAAACGATAACTTTCGCTACATTGTCCCGCGAGTTCCTTCAAGTAGTGGAATTTTGCCCCGCTATATTGACTGTGGTTTACAGTTTTCCATATAGACGCAGTCCTACACCTTCGATACTCATCCCGTTCAACTCAGCATCTAAAAATACTTAGGAAACGATAGCAAACAGGACGTCATTGCAATAAAACTGCCAAAATTTCGTTTTTGGCTAATTTTACCGAGAACTGTATCAGAGGTGGGATTTTAGTGTGAATGAGTGGGACCACGATCTATTCAAAATATGGCCTGGACGGCTGATGGTCCTTGAAACGTAAAATGTCAAACGTTCCTATCGAATTGAATTTGTCGCTAACGAACGGCACAGCGCGAACTGCGAATATCCGTTTGCTAAACTTATTAAATCTATTTTGTCAAAAATTTAATCAACAATTAACTTACTTTGAGGCGTTTCATTTCTTTTGCGAGCGCTAAAACTTCTCTAGTTCCTCGAATATTGATGTTGAATGCAGTTTTTAGTTGCTCGTCGAACCGCACAGTTGCAGCACCGTGAAACACAATGCCGACCTGTAATTGAATACACAACGTGTTCATGAATGCCCTCACAATTCGCATATTTCCGCATTAGTTTAAACCGAAGTTGATCCCGAAAGAAAGCGTTACATGATGTGCTGTTTTCTGGGCAACAACTTAACTAAAACCTCCGGAACAGGTCCATATGAATGATATATAAGGAAGAGCCCAAATCCGAGAACAGGGCATCACAGGGAAATCCTAAGGTATGGGCAAGGTGTGTGGAAACCTAGTACTCACAATACTGAGATCTTACATGCACGACTATACCTTCTGCCCTAATGGGCATACAGAGGACTGCACAATCTACTGCATGACTGCCTTAATAGACAGTTAATGAAATCTAATCTTGAACAACAGCGTTTTGGTCGAATTAAAAAAAAAGATTATCTCTCGCAATTCAACCGTCGTCCACTACGGAGTAAAGACATCGAATAGCCAATTATAATAGGCGGTTGTTTTCCATAGCTTGGTACGACGATCTCGTCTACTGCCGCATTCTCCAAAAATTGTATTGTTACATAATAAAATAATCAATTCCCCGCGACTTACATCATTCACGAGCATTTGTCGGTCTTCCGTTGAAAGGCCCAAGTTAGGAAGCGAGCAGTCTCCGGGAAGTGGAATAATTCGATGTCGAAATTTAGGTTCCTTTTCTTCTAGCACGGAGTACAGCTTGAACCGACAACAAACGGCTTCATTAGTCAAATTGTAACATTATCTACCAACCATTCAACAAAGAAATGATCTCCACTTGCATTGAGCTCATACGAAATTTTTCCCGTGCATTGGTAGTGGGCTTTCAGATCTCCTTTCAGTTCTGCTCAATACAACAAATTATTGAAACATTCACTAAAATAGTATGAAAATTTAACCGTATAAAATCGAATAGAATCGTATAAAAGTAAAACATTGCGACTAATCGAGACACAAATAGTTTAAAACAACGTACATTTAGCAGAGAAATGGAGGAAAGCGGTTGTGGAATCACGTAAAATGTAGTGATGATCGTTAGACAATTCAGGAATATTGTTGGGAAATTAAACAAAAGCAATGGGGAAAGAGTCAGCAACTGGTGTAAAAATCGTCCGGAGCTAACCAAATACTGTTTGTGAAATCGTATATACGATTGTTAGGAAATAGCGGCACAATTGTTCAAAGTTAAGTCAAAACCTTCGGAAAAGCGTAAAAAAGGAGCTCAGGTCTGTTGTAATTTGATAATTTTGGCGAAAATGGTTGCAAAAACAGCAAAATTCGACAAGGTTTTAAAAAATACAGTTACAAGCGTGTACTAATCTTTAAGAGTTAGTTTAAAACAGAAGAGAAATGAAGTGAAGATCGTTAGAGACTCGCTGAAAAACTATTGAGGAGAACTAGCGTGGAAATGGTTACGGAACTGATTATAAATCGTTAGGAACATCATTGAGAAGTTTCGCCAAATGAGTAAAAATATGCGGTTAATTGTTAAGCGCCTGGAAATGTTGAGAAATGGACTAAAAATGACTGGAAAATTTATTAAAGGCTACAGAGAACTGTGTAAAAGTGGTTGGGCGGCGGATTGAAAAACGTTGGGAGTTGCCTTAAAACTGTAGGGAAACGGAGCGTAGACCATTGGATAATTGCGTACAATTTCTTGAGGTTTACTGTGAAATTAGCTGTAAATACCTGATTAGTAGCAAGAGAACTATCCACAACCCCCCAGAGTTCTTCCGTACACACTGGCGGTGTATTTAAGAGCTAATTTTGAATTTAACGAAAACGATAATTTTGATGAATCGACGAATCTCGTTTATCGAGCTATTATGGCTTATATGTCGATTCAACGGGTGGATATAGAAATTGTTGAGGGGAACATAATGTTAGTATAGGTTGCTAGAAGGCACTCCATCCGGTAATTCAAACTCAATTCTACAGTTACTCTGGAAATGTGGCAAATATGTTAAAATCACATTTTGATTGTTATTTCTGTTAAATGTAGTATTAGGGAAACATTTATGGAAAAAAAATATTTAGGTATTGGCCAGCCAGTATTCTGTGAGTTTCGTTAAAATCAATAACACCGTTTGTCCGAAAAATAAAATATCTGGTGCGTAGCAACACACAACTTTCCGCCACCCCATAAGTTCCAATACCAGCTACATACGCGGGTGCCATATCTTCATTCAACGCATTTCTACAGAAACATTTATGGAAAACAACATGTAGGAACTAGTTTGCTGAGAGTACTTCGTAAGTTTGATCGAAATCGTTAGAGCCGTTTCTGGGAAAATTGGAATTCCGATAAATTAATATTCGACAAATCTTCTTTTCTGAGTTAACATGGCTTATATCTCCGTTCAACATATATATACAGAAATAATTATGGAGAACGAAATATGGGTATGGGTGACTCAAAGAAACTCCATTAGGATTTATCACATCTGGTGAAGCAGTTTCCCTGGAATTTACAGACATGTTCGTGTGTTTTGATTGACTGTTAGTTTGCTACCCCAGACAACGGGGCAGTAGCCAATCACACCTAAATAGATGGCCTTATACATGAGGATGGTGTCGTGGTAACACACACCCCAAGTGGCCTTAGTAATGGCACGCAGTGAGGCAAACCTTGCAATGGTAGTGCCTTTAAGGGACTGGAGGTGTTGGTTGAAACCCCACCTCTCACCTATATTCACTCCTAAATACTTGACGTGCTTTTCAAGAAGGAGCCTGTGGCCGCCAAAGCGTATTGTGGGTGGATTATTCACTTTCTCCTTCAAGAGGATTAGCTGGGTTTTTTCCTCAGCCACCTGCATCTTGACATGCTCGCACCATTGGTTGACAGTACGGAGCACGTGGTGGGTTTTTTCTTCAATTTGGCGGACTGACTCTGCAAACATCAGCACAGTCAAGTCATCCACATAGGCGTACGGCTCGCAGTCAGTCTCCATGAGTTTCCTGAAGACCTTCGAAGAAGGCATTCAGAGTGCTGGTCAAGGACCGAGCCCTGTGGGCACCCCTTCTCAATCTTTCTCCGGACAGAGACATGCCTGCTTTCGATCGTAGCAGTTCTGTCTGTCAGGTAACTTCTGACGAGCGAGTACAGGTTGCGGGGGATTCCCCTACCTTTGAGCTCATTAAGGAGCGCTGGCCACCAAAGGTTGTCAAACGCTCCTCTGATGTCAATCAGAACTGCTACGACGTACTTAGCCGGTGCCAGCAGGGAAACACGCCGAATCTCGACAATGACATCCTGTGTGGACCTTCCTTTGGTACACCCGTATTGCCTGCCTGTGAGGTTGCGGCCAAAGACTCCTTCGAGGGACTGCAACATCAAGATTTCTAGTGTTTTGCCTAATATGGAAAGAAGGCTGAGTGGTCTCCATGATCGCGGGTCTGACTGATTGCGGTCGCCTCCCTTTTGAAGAGTGACAACGCGCGCAGCCTTCCACTGAGTGGGGAACTGTCCGACCTCCAGACAGTCATTAAATAAATTAAGGAGGCCGCTGGAGATTGTCCGCTCAGCCTTCCTTAGCATATTGCTTTCTATTTTATCTGGCCCAGGAGATTTGTTGGGCTTTAAGGTCGCAAGGGCCCTGCCCAGGTCGCCTGTTGTCCACAGTGGGATGTCGGGCTCGTTCGGAGGGTCCATGATCAGCTCCCTTGCTGCCCTCTGGGCTTCAGTGTCTCGAGCTACTTGGTCATCTGGGAACGCCTTCTCAAGGAGGGTTTCCAGTGAACGTTCGATGCTGCAGGCCCAGCCTGACTCATTTTGCATCGCAGCTAAGACCTGCTCTACATTTGCTTTTCCTATGGAGGACTTGTAGTGTCTGCCCCAGGGGTTCTCAGAGCTCTCCGCTTCCACAAAATTTCGCCAGCCTTGCCGTTTGGCTCGTTTGATGGCGCGGTGGAAGGCCTTCTTCTCTTGGATGAAGGCAGTTCAGAGTGTTGCTCTGGCATCAGGGTCACGAGTGTTTTGGTACATCCTTCTGGCTCTATTTGCACTTTGCTTGAGGGGATTAAGTTCCTCAGTTCCCTGCGGGTAGCGGAAAGTAATAAAAACCTATTTTGGCTTCAAAGGCCTAGAGCTCCGTTCATCGAATTTTCATGGAGATATTTTTATACAGAAGAAAAGTTAGGTACTAACTAGCAGAAGCTAATTTGAAAGTTTAAAAAACTATTTTCGAGAAATATGCCGCAAACCCTAGCTTTCGGTACATTTTGGTCCTTCCCACAACATTTCATTCGATGGAAATCGCTCATAACCTCATTTTTGCGTTCAGCCGTTCTCCCACAAATTGAACTACAGAGACTACACGACAAAATTAGGTTTTTATAGATTCATTTGGTCTCAAAACGTGAAGATCTGAAGAAAACCCATCTTCCTTCTTGGTACGATTACAAAATGCTTTCCTTACGAAGTACAGGGTGAGCCATAACAAATGGTGCAGTTTCAAAGGGCGATTTAAAAAAACGGTGCAACTTAGAAGATTACGGTTTGTTGTACTGAACGCCATACATCACCCCATTTCGGTAGATTAAGTCCTGAAAATTACATCAGGAATGTGGGCGCCCTCAGCAGCGACGCACTGATGTAGGCGATTCCTGAAATTTTCAGCCGCCCTCTGGCACATTTCGATGGGAATCGCGGCGATTTCTTCCCTGATTCGAATCTTGAGGTCTTCCAGAGTGTGAGGTCGATGTTTGAACACCTTTTCCTTCAAGTAGCTCCACAAGAAAAAATCACATGCACTCAAATCTGGCGATCTTGCCGGCCACCCCAAGTCACCCCTGAGAGAGACGAGGCGTGCGGGGAACATCTGCCGCAGTTTTACCATTGACATTTGCGCAGTGTGGGCCGTAGCCCCATCTTGCTGAAACCAAATATCCCCCAGATCCTCTTCTTCAGCTAACTGGTTCAATTCGGGTTCAAAAAATCTTCCCAGCTTGAAAAGATAACGCTGAGCATTGACGGTAACAGTCCTTCCATCCTCCTCGAAAAAATAAGGCCCAATCATCCCAAATTTTGAAATGGCACACCAGACAGTGACTTTCGGGGAGTGGAGAGGTCTCTCGTGAATTTGTCTTGGGTTGCGGTCACACCAATAGCGGAAATTTTGTTTTTTAATCGCTCCAGAGAGATGGAAGTGGGCTTCGTCCGAACTGAAAAAAGTGGACGTTGGTGGGATGCGGTTTATCATCTCTTGGCATCGATTCAAGCGGTTTTGGTAGTCTGGAGGTGACAATTCCTGAACAATCATAATCTTGTACGGATGGAATGACAAGTCCATGTGCAAAATCCTCCTTAGTGAGGTGTTAGAGATGTTCAGTGCTACTGCGTGCCTCCGAGCAGAGCGCCGAGGCGACTGTTCCACTGCTGCTCTCACTCGAGCCAAATTTTCAGGTGTTCTTGCGTTTCTTGGTCTTCCCGCACCTCTACGCCTTACTGTGGAACCAGTTTCTTCCAATGCTTGAACCCAACGTGCGATAACATTGCGGTGAGGGACGGAATCACGACGTGGGATGTTGTAACGCAGTCGGAAGGCCGCTGGGTGGCGATGAACGAACGGCCACTTTCAAAAAAAGTGCGAATGACGAAACCTCGTTGCTCTCCGCTCCAAACCATTGTAACGACTGAAAACGGGACCACTGCCCGGGCACAATGAGACCCCTCCCAGGTCGTTAACCCCACTACAAGGCATGCAGCACCCCTTCGAAGCTGCACCATTTGTTATGGCTCACCCTGTATAAGAACTACAACGCAACAGCGAGAATTGACATTTTCTAGGCGACGCCAGGCTATTAGCACGATGCGGCGAGCCAAACGGTCAGCTGGTTGGAGTGAGACGGGTGGTACCACGGGAAATGAGCGCAGGCCGGGGAGAAACGACAACTTTCGCTATATTGTCCCTCTAATTCCTTCAAGACTTTGCCTCACTACGTTTACTGTGATGTCACATCTAGGCGCAGTTCCACACCTCAGAGACCCGTCCTATTTGGCCCAGCATCGAAAAATAAGTAGGAAACTATACCAAACGATAAAATTGCCAAAATGTCGTTTTCCGGTAATTTATAAAACCATATTTTGCCCATAATCGAGGTGTTGAGTAGGCGGGCTCAACAAGATCCGAAATGGGGAATTTTTGTGCGAAAGAACGGCTTTTTCAGACCACGTTAAAAATGGTCTGAATCGTAAAGTATCAATTGTTAAGGGGAAGCTGTGAAAAAAATTTCCTGGGTGAAAACGTATGCGTATTATTCAGAACAAATAATAAACCAAAACTAGGTAAATATGGTAGCGTGCCTGAGAAGAGAAGTAGTAACTTCACGAAATTAACTAAATGGTGTTGAGGCATCGTCTAAAATGACTGGCATGATAAATTATAAATCTTTGAATATTGAATATCAGTATTTGCCGTTCGGGAAGTCAACTTGTTTTCCCCTACGCAGTCAGGACGTGAAGCTGTTCTGCCTCAAACCTGCCGGTCTGGACAAGTCAACGCCACTCGTCTCAGGTGACCCGTTGAGAAAATACTTCCTGCTTCCTCAATTGCGATTTAATGAGCATTTTGCGAACCGTTTTATCTAATTCCACGATCGCTTGCTTCCTACAACGACAGACAATATCCCGGGCTGTGAAAATTAAAACTTTTGTGGTTAGCGGATTAATCGAATGCGTTTTTCAAGGTCCTTCGACATGGAGGAATTTATTGGAGGAAGGCAGCAATTAACAAGACACGAGCTCAACCGCTCGTTAATGTCACCGAGGGGGACTTTGAGAGAAGTGGCGACTTTCCTGGGGCGGTAGTTGCAAGCTGCGACTATAATTTATACGGCAGTAACCACGACTATGAGGACGTTTCTTGTGCCGAGTCAACCCCGATGATAATAATATTTATTTATTGAAGGCATTAACAGAACATTACTTTAAATAGAATGGTGTACTGGATTCCTGGGTATGAAGGGATCACTGGAAATGAGAGGCAGATCATGTGGCTAGTCTCGGTTCGTATTTAGGGCCACTTGCCGGGCATCACCGTCACTGTTAAAGAGGACAGGGGGAGAATATACCAGGCATCAGACTGTCTGGAATGCTGCAGGAATGAGGTACCTCAAACGCTTTATCTCAGGACCAGCACACGAGATAAGTCGTAGCCTTCTGATGATACAGAGGAAGGACCTAAGGCAGATAGTGGGAATCATCATGGGACACTGCTAGATAAATCACATGCAAGTGGTGTGGAACAGATCAGGAAACTCCCTATCACGTCCTGGCCCAGTGCTGAAGACTTGGAAGGGAGTGATTTTTGATCTTTGGAACCAATTCTCCAAGGGTGGACATCAAAGAAGACTCTTGCATTCCTTAGGAAGCTAGGCACAGGCTTGTGAGACATTAGGACTTTGGGCCGCGGTGTTCATCCCGAATAAGAGACAGTCAGAGAGAGAGAGAGAGAGAGAGAGAGTGAGAAAGAGAGAGAGAGAGAGAGAGAGAGAGAGAGAGAGAGAGAGAGAGAGAGAGAGAGAGATTGATTGATTGATTGATTGAAGGTTTTTATTTTACAATCAGGGTAGGTTAGGGCCTTAGGGCCCTCTCTTCCACCTACCCTGAAACAATGTACAAGTTTTTCCTCTTGAGTACTTCAATTAATAACTACAAAACAAAATAATTTCTCATCTTAATACTAAATTTGGTACTTTTCCAATAGTATTTTTTTAAAATTGTTCTTGAAAACATCAACTTTCAAATTTAGGTCAAACATTCCGAGGTTCTCATTGTACAATTTTGATGCTTGAGTCGAGAAGCTTCTTCCGAACAGATTCGTGCGATGTGAGGGGATAAGGAGAACTTTATTTCTGCCACGCGTATTCCGGGAATCGAGGAAGTTAAAATTTTGAAGGATGTAAGATGGACGGTGGTGCTTGAAAGTTTTGAAGATCAGAGTAGCCATCAGGAGTCGGATTTTCTCTTTTTTCTTCAACCAACCTAGCCTGGAGTAATGGGGCGTCACATGCTCATCAAGGCGGAGTCTTAGAGCAAAACGGAGTGCTGCATTTTCAGCCCTCTGCAGCTTGTCTATTTGGGCACCATTTAAGTCACAAGTTGCCGCTGCAGCATAGTCAAAAATGGCAAAACGAGGCTCTGTACAAGTTGCAGCCTTACATTGATTGGGAAGTCGGTGGCCAGTCTACGCAATTGGTAAATTGCTTGAAAAGCACGATTACACGTTGCTGTGACCTGCGCATCCCATGAGTGTGCTCTGGATAGTAATTCCCAGGACTTTAGCACTCTCGACATATTCCAAGGGAGTACCACCCAGAGACACGCATTTCGCTACAGTCTGATTTATTTTATTTAACTGCTTTTGGTAGCCCATAAGCATTGCTTTGGTTTTCCCCACGTTGATTTTCATTCCGTGTTCTTCACACCAAATCGCTACTCTTGACAATTCGGAGCTCAAAATATCCACCGTCTCATCGAAGCTTCCGATGTTACAGGACCTGTAAAATTGAAGATCGTCAGCGTATGCCATGTGCCTTGTGCCTTCTGAAAATACGAGAGACAAAGATGTAGTGTAGAGGATGAAGCATAGCGCCGACAACACCGACCCTTGGGGTGATCCTACATCAAGATCTCCCCATCTCGACAACTCGCCATTGTTTCCTTTTACTGCCAGAAGCCTTCCTGATAAATACGATTCAAACCACACCAAGAGTGAGCCTGACACGCCGACAGATCGCAGTATAGACACAAGTATATCTCTTCGGATAAGGTCGAACGCTGCTGAGAAATCTACAAGTACCATAACAATCAGTTTCTTCGAGTCCATCGCCAATCTAATGTTATCCAGCATTCCAACGAGCGCCGTCTCCGTACTGAAACCATTCCTATAAGCTGACTGGAAAGGATCTAGAATGTTGTGCCGATCTACGTATGCCCGCAGCTCCTGATACACCAGCTTGTCGAGAACTTTACCCATCGCACAAAGCAGTGATATTGCACGAAAGTCGTTAACAGAGCTCAAAGATTTCGACTTTGGAATGGGTTTAATTATGGCTTTTTTCCATAAGTCCGGGTATACGCCAGACTGCAGTGATTCATTAAAGATATGTGTGAGGGTGGGGATGATTGCATCTGCAAGTATCTGAAGGACTTCAACTGAGATCCCATCGGCACCAACTGCTTTTGATTTCACGTTGAAGAGAGTTCTTCTAACGATTTCCTCTGAAAGGGTAGGCATTACGAGGGGCTCGCGCTGTGGCTTCTGGTTGTCGTACCGATTGATGATGTCAAGAGAGGCTGGCCTATTCGAGAAACGGCAAAAATGCTGGCACAGTTCGTAAAATGCTGGCACAGTTCGTAAAATGCTGGCACAGAGAGAGAGAGAGAGAGAGAGAGAGAGAGAGAGAGAGAGAGAGAGAGAGAGAGAGAGAGAGAGAGAGAGAGAGAGAGAGAGAGAGAGAGAGAGAGAGAGAGAGAGAGAGAGAGAGAGAGAGAGAGAGAGAGAGAGAGAGAGAGAGAGAGAGTACCATTTTCTTTGGTTGGTCACTTCAGAAAAAAACTCAACCATTCAGGTAACGACGAAAATCAGGTTTTATGGCCCTTACGACGACTTCTACTTTTATTACATTTTAAAAGCGAAGGGCATATCTACAAGTTCAAGTAACATATATTTTGAGCTTTGGCAAACGTCCTTACGGGATCTTGAAGAATTTCCTCTAGTCGCTCAGAAATAGGTTTTCCTTTCTTCTCTCGCATTAGCACGTAAATGTGTTGTATGTTCGGGCAACTTCTCAGAAGCTTTTCTGTCAGAACCTGGAACCAATAACATGAAATATTAGGACTCAGCAAGTACTGAATCGCACAACTCCTGCGAATAATGGAGTAGAAACAATTTTAATAAGAAACGTAATTTTGAGAAGGGGTTTTAGCGAATTCTTTCCCATATTTGTTTGTTCAGAACTGCCCTTACCTCATCAATTTGGCTAAGGTTTAAAGACTGAAAAGGGCGTGTATGGACGATAGAAATAGGACCGAGTAGGTTCACACAATATAATATAATATAATATCCATTAAATTCCGTGCGCTGACTTTCACCCTTTATGGCACAACGTGAACAGTATAATTTGCTACTCGATCGGTCTGTCTATCAGAATCAATAACCATTTGCCAATCTCAAGCCTGTCCAGTTCATTTATCGACCATCGTCTGTCAGCAGAGTCAAACGTTTTCTCCAGATCATTGAACATACAATAATAATCTTCTTCTGTACAATATAAAACTAGGGCAACTATCTGAGTATCTTCGTTCTAAAACTTTATAAGACGTCATCAAACGGGACATGTCTCGAAACATTTGTGGTGCGATTGCAATAGATTGATCAAATACGAAAATGAACTGAAAAATTGGCAAAGGAGGAGAGATATCGAAGGCGCGTAATACCTTTTGTAGTTGATCTTAATCATTTGCTAACAGCTTCAGAAGTCAAAGTCAATGCCTCTGGAGCTTCATATTAAGCGATTTGAGAGCTTAATATTTACATCAAATGAGCTCATTTACGATCGAGCTCCGGTTCCAATGATATGTCAAGTGGAAAGCTCTTATGGAACCCAAATTTATGTAACTCGAGCAGTTCGTGAAATAATATTGTTCCAGCACAACCGTCAATTGGAATAATTTGTCCGAATCTTGAGGTATCCGCTTCCGCAGCCCGCGTTGGCTCGTACCAACTCGATCCAATTGCCAGCTGCCGTTCTCCTGCTGAGTTATCAAAAAGGGACGCAATTGCGTAATTTAAATTACACAGGAGTCTGCGCGATCGACGACCTGATTGTCGAGACGCGTAAGCGGAGCCAACCGAACGGAACGGGATCCTCAGATACCACACGGCTGACGTGAAGTTGGTCTTCGGAGACAACGCGTTGCTCCAGGGAGCCGCTAAACGGGCAAGAACGCCGACTTTTAAAAAAATTGTTATTATTATTATAAACAATTTCGTACAGTTGGCAAAAGGGTTACACGAAAACAGTCCATCAACCTACTAGTATGGAAGAACTATTCGAGTACCAAACCCCTGTACTGGGCAGTATCTGGCTTGACAAAAGTTACCTTGAATAAGCGCCTGTTGTATCCATGTACTAATTATGTACCTGTAGTTCAATGCAGTGTTTTGCGAACAACCCTAGTGTCGCCTGGCCTCAGAGATATTTTGCTTGTGCGATGAAACAAGTTCCCACATACTTACAGTACACGAGCGCGCGTAACGTATGTCCTAAAGTATCCAGGAAATCCACTGTGCACCGTCATAGCAACAATGTTGTGGGACTGATGAGGAAATTTCCCATCCACTGCCCTCGTCAGAGAGGCACCTGCTCTGCAGGAGTTGAGTATTCGTAAAGAACGACCGGGACGGAAAATAGATGACGAGGATACGACGTAGTTGAGAGCGTTGCTCTTAGATAATGTCAGTGCATTGAATAACCTATGAGTTATGAATAAATACATATATTCAATATCAGAGGAGAATATCGTCATCGTCTGAGTTCGGTAATGCTTGATTCGTAATGGGTGTCGAGAGGGCAGGCACGAGTTGACTATTTCCTCTCCAGTGGTGCTCACGTGATAAAACACTTGAGAGGCGCGGAGCGATAAAATTGCACAACTTCGAGAAGAATCTTTTGCATAAGATGAGAGGAAAGCACTTAGCCCTCTTATTTCTTTTTTCTGTTGGTAGTACGCTATTTAACGGATGATGGGCTAAGTTCATTTGGCGCGAGAACTCGAGGCAGGTCCTGACGACTGCCAAGTGAGCATCTTCACTAATTTATCCGGCGATGATGAAGACCTTCTACAGGAATTTCTTGTGGTTGCTCAACGTCATGGAGCATTTCAGAATTACCTCATGCCTCGTCAACAGCGGCATTGAATATCCAGCAGCCCAAGAGGCGTTTCAAGGTTTTTGTACCTGAGCCTGGAAGGTTGGACGCCCTAAACTATCGCACGACTTTCTGTCTTCCTTTTACAACCTTTTCATTCGGCACGCAGGTGGAATTATAAAGCTGCGAGTTGATGGCGGAGTTGCGAAGCAGCACGTCATTTGGAATGCTATCTAATAATCGTAAACTCGTTTTATTTGCGTGAGATATAACCTAGCGAACTGCAAAAATGTAATCAACAAAAACATAATATCGCAGCCTTTCAGCCGTACACACAGGTATTAAGGTACACCCGACTCTTAGCTTTACCCGTTCTGTTCAAACGAAATATCAGAAAAGAAAGACAAAAAAGTCAGATGCAGAAACTAAAAGAAAGCCGTCGTCAGAACGTGAATGTATAAATAAAATATCTGGTGCGTTGCAACACACAACTTTCCTTAGCTCTACGTCAATTCACTTTGTACATGGCCAATTCGATTTAATCAATTCATTTATCACTCAGTTAATTTGAACTTGGTTAAATAACGCTTTACGGCAGCAGGAAGCGGTAGCGCTTACAGTTCCAGATTTTATTGTGCAGCTCGTACTCATTGCAGGACCAATATTGAGCAATCGGTACACAGATAATTAATGAGGCTGTAAACACGAATTTTTTGAAGAAGGATAGTAATCACTTTGGCAGAGTTATTGGGTAATAACTGCTAGAACTGGTAGTAAGCGAAACGGGCGTAGTTGAAATTCAGGAATTTCTGGAGTGAGCCCCATGTATCTCATGAGCGTTTTTAAACACCCACCCTTTAGGTATTGGATTGGACTACAATACCAATTTTTTTTAGCATTCTACTAACATTCCAGCAGACTTTATAAGAAAAAACTGCGCGAAAAACGCTTTGGTCGAATACTTTGATAATTTATTGTGCTGCTCTCGTCATTTTTCCACAAATGGGAATTTTATAGTATAACTGTCTTATTGAGAACTATCTATATAAAAAATTTAATCAAAATCGTTAGAGCCGTTTTTGAGAAAAAAAATATTTGGTGTTTTGATCACTATGATAACTATAGGTAAATTTCGGTGGATTTTGTTCATACCCTTATTTTGGCGTCCCATAGTGACTTCCGGGCTAGATATCAAGTTTCAGCTGATTTGGTAAGGTGGTTTTCTCTAAAAATCGTTCACAGACACACCTACACACACACACACAGACACACACGCAGACCATTTTCCCAAATAGTGTTTTTCGGACTCAGGAGGGTCTGAAACGTTAAGATCTGAAGAAAACTCAAAATTTTTTTTTCAGCCGATTACATAACTTTCCTTTCTACTTCGTAGATCGAGGAAAGTAATAAAAAGCCCCTCGAAATATAAATATATATTTATTTCACTTACACGTTGATATTTGGACGGTATACGTGAGTTGAATGAAATACCTACACCGTAAATAATATAAAGAAACAATCTTCTATAATGTAGAGAAACAATTTTTGTAAATGCTGTAAAGAAACACATTCCAATGGGATGAACGCCTTTTGGTTGACCAGTTTCGGAGCTTCCCCGATTTCGTAATCTACGAAATGAAACCGAATCACGAGTTACGTCACATTCAAAATTACGCTTAATCTCAATCGCAGAAGAACGAGAGTGACGGCACTTTGCAGGTCATATCTGAAAGCGTTAATTGGAATCTTGCAATTTCGTACGTTTCTTTCGGCAATAATAAATACAAACGTAACAGACGAAAAACTCTTCTTGTTCGTTTTAGTGACTCAACCAAACGCGTTTCGTGAGCTAGATACGCATTTTAGGAGTTTAGATGACTAAGGAAACGTGTTCACTGCCAGACGTTAAATGCACTGAATTGATTGAAAGTCGTGTGTTTTAGGATACATTTCGGACAAGTCCAGTAAAATACTCATTACTTAGCAGAAGGCGCAACGAAAGTTGCGTACGAAAGACCAGCCGACCGTGAATGAGTTCCTGGTAATGCCAGAACAATGGAATTTGTTGCGCTCAGCGAGAGATGAAAGCGAGCTCCGAAACGAGGCGATTTAAAGTCACGAAGCTTCCCTCCGGCCACGACTGAAAAAAGGGTGGACTGAGAGGACTCGTAAATCCATCTGATAGCTTGGGAGGCATGTAGGCGTCTTGAAAATGCCAGGAGAAACGTGGGAGGGAACATGACTACATCAACGATCCGGGAAACGACAATGTTTGTGGAGCACTCTGGCAAACGATAGGAAACATTGCCTGACTGCAACGCAACAAGTGAGGTGGGAGACAGTGAAAGGAATGAGTGCAGGCCGAGGAGAAAAGATAACTTTCGCTACATTGTCCAGAGAATTCCTTCGAGTAGTTGAATTTGTCTCACTGTATTTATTGTGAGCTCACTTTTCCCATCTAAACGCAATCCACTACCTCCGAGACCCGTGCTATTTGATTCAGTATGGAAAAATACTCGTACCTACGGATCTATACCAAACACGACGTAATAGCGACAAAATGGTCCAAATTTCGTTTTTCGCTCAGTAACAACCTTAGGATTTGTGCAATCGAGGTGTTGAGTAGGCTGGCACAACTAGATACCATTTGTGTGCGAAATAAAGGATTTGTTAAGCCACGATAAAGGTGACACGTGGCCTAGACGACAGACGGCCACTGCAAATTTGGAATCCCCATGCCTTAAACGTCAAATTTTGAAAAGAGATTTTTAAAAACATTTCCCGACCGAAAACATAGATAATCGTAGATATTCAGAGTGAGAGATAAACCAAAACAAGCAACTGGTAACAACAGCAATGTCGCACAACTGGGTTTAGTAACGGGCACTCTGCCAATTGAACCAATCATTATGCTCACCAATAGAATATTGACTCGGCTCATGGGGACGTATTACTGTAAATTTTTAAATAACAGGATAGGTATTGAAGCTGCGCACAAAAACACGTGCACTAGAAGAATTGTGAACTCTTCGTGGAGATGTATGACACCGACTTAGGAAGATAAAACCTCATTAATTATTAGATTTGTTGGTCTCGATTATGTGCTACGATTTCTAATGATCTGTTAAAAAGCATCGCCACATCTTCAACTGGGAGCGTCTTATCCTTGTAATTGGTTGGAATCTAGATAATAATATTGGTTGTAGGATTTTTGAGTTATCATGTTATAGAGAAGCACAACTAGGATAGAGAGGCATACTAAGCTAAGAGCGCTAACTTATTTAAAAAGAAAATATCTGGTGCGTAGCAACACACAACGCATTTTTACAGGAACATTTATGGAGAACAAAATGTAGGGACTAGTTAGCTGAGAGTACTCCGAAAGTTTGATCGAAATCGTTAGAGCCGTTTTTGAGAAAATTGGAACACCGATAAATTAATATTCGACAAATCTCCTTTTCTGAGTTAACTTGGCTTATATCTCCGTTCAACATACATATTCAGAAATAATTATAGGAAACGAAATGTGGGTATGGGTGAATATAAGACACTCCATTAGAATTTATCACATTTGGTGAAGAAGTTACCCTGGAATTTACGGAAATGTTCGAAAAAACGTTATTTTTGACACATTTTGATTTTTATCTCTGTTCAATGGACCGTCACAGGAACATTTATTGAAAAGAATATGTAGGTATTAACTATTTGAAAACATCCTGTGAGTTTGGTGAAAATCGCTGAAGCCGTTTTGCCAAAAAGCGTAAAAAACCTATTTTTGCTTCAGGGGCCCATATCTCCGTTCACCGTATTTTCATGGAAATATGTATGGAGAAGAAAATTTAGGTATTGATTAGGACACGCTAATTTGAAAGTTTAATCAAAATCGTTAGAGCCGTTTCGAGAAAAATGCGAAAACCCCTAGTTTTTGGTACATTTTCGTCCCCCCCCCCCCTTCCATCGACCGAAATCGTCCATAACCTTATTTTGGTGTCTACAAAAAATAACGAACAAAACAAAAAAGAACCAGCTCAATCGGATCAGCCGTTCTCCCGCAAATCGAACTACAGACACACACACACACACACACGGACCACGCGCCGAAATTAGGTTTTTTAGACTCAGTAGGGTCTGAAACGTAAAGATCTGAAGAAAACCCAAATTTTTTTTTGGGCCGATTACTATACTTTCCTTCCCTTCGGGTAGCGGAAAGTAAAAAAACTAAAGAGAGAGAAAACAGCTGGGACTCAATCGGGAAACTGTAGCAACAACTAAACGCAAACATTCATGAATGCCAAAGACATCGGAATATCTTGCTAGGTTCATAGAAGATATTTATGAACCTTGGTACTATTCAACCTGTAACTGATACCAAACTGTCTGCCTTCAAGCCCACCCCTAGATTCAAAGCTCAAGTGACAGTTTTCTAGTTCATCTTGGCGGAGCCAGCCACACATTTACTGAGTTTTCAACCTCCTTCGTTTATGCTGAGCCCACACCTTGTAAGACACAATTACACGGACAGTAGCCAAAAGGACTAAATCTTCACAAAACATTATTTAATTTTAGTATTTTGAAATGATGAGGTGCCGATCCACAAAATTTAAACTGGAATTTGACCAATTAAAAATGAATAAATAGCACAAAAGTAAACTCACCTAAAACCAGTCCATCGAATTCTTGGATCCGGTTGGGGATCATTATAACCAGAGAGTGAATGTTCTGACACTCAAGGAGCAGGTTGTAACCCAAACTTAGGAAAGAAATAAAACCAGCTTTGACGTCTTGCAGGAATGGTAGAAAGGAAGCAACACACATCCTGATGGTAAAGTGGCAAGGGAATTGCTTCCTGTAAAATACGTGTATTACTCAACAGCTCATACGTTTTTTTTCTCGATGCTGTTCATCTCCGGCAGGATTTTACGCGCTCGCCCGAAGAGAAGAAGCCGTAATCAAATGACTCAAACGTCCTTCGCACTTTCTTAGTTAGTAGCGTCGGGAGGTGAGAAAAGGTTTCGAGGAATCGCTCAAGATTCTGGCGAGTCATCAAATCTGAGTCGAGATGACTGGGCAGACTCGGGTTCACAAAATGGTCATCAAGACAGATCTTCCAGGCAGCTGTTAGACGCTCAAGGTTTTCATCAGAACGGTAATTACTGCACACTAAATGTCTGGACGTGTCAAGTTATGGAGATATCTGTTTCTCAGTGCAGCCTTTCCTTTCAAAACTCCCAACGACTAAAAAGTGGCAGTGCGTTGCGTAGTGCTGCGATTCTCAACCTCCTCAATTAACCGTCCGCTGAAGTGGGCCATATAAATACCAGTTTACTATTCAGTTGCACAATTTATTGTACGGAATCGAAAACATGCATGTGCCCGACACATAAATTACGCGCACTTTTCTCCAAAATTTAGCCAACAGAGCGTCAAAACAAAATGAAGATTTTGTAGGGAGAGCATTGAGCGTCCCAGTCACTGTCAATGACTCGTTGAAACTAAGGGAAGGTAGAAACTACCCTTGCGAAATACTTCTAACGGAGGAGTAAACGAGTTCAATTTTTACTTTCCTTGGCTCTACGAAGTAGAAAGGAAAGTTATGTAATCGGCTGAAAAAAAAAATTTGAGTTTTCTTCAGATCTTCACGTTTCAGACCCCCCTGAGTCCGAAAAACACAATTTGGGAAAATGGTCTGTGAGTTTGTGTGTGTGTCTGTGAACGGTTTTTAGAGAAAACCACCGTACCAAATCACCTCAAACATCATATCTCCCCCGCAGGTCACCATGGGACGCCAAAATAAGGGTTTGAACAAAATCCACCGAAAGTTAACTATAGTTATCATAGTGATCAAAACAACAAATATTCTTTTCTCAAAAACGGCTCTAACGATTTTGATTAAATTTTTTATATTGACAGTTCTCAATAAAGTAATTATAGCATGAAATTCCCATTCGTGGGAAAATGACGAGAGCAGAACAATAAATTACCAAAACTTTCGACGAAATCGATTTTAGCGCGGGTTTTAGAGAAAACAACCGTACCAAATCAGCTGAAACTTGATATCTAGCCTATAGGTTATCATGGGACGCAAACATAAGGGTATGGGCAAAATCCACCGAAAGTTAACTATAGTTTTCATAGTGATCAAAACACCAAATTTTTTTTCTCAAAAACGGCTCTAACGATTTTGATTAAATTTTTTATATTGACAGTTCTCAATACAGTAATTATAGCATGAAATTCCCATTCGTGGGAAAATGACGAGAGCAGCACAATAAATTACCAAAACTTTCGACGAAATCGATTTTAGCGCGGGTTTTAGAGAAAACAACCGTACCAAATCAGCTGAAACTTGATATCTAGCCTATAGGTTATCATGGGACGCAAACATAAGGGTATGGGCAAAATCCACCGAAAGTTAACTATAGTTTTCATAGTGATCAAAACACCAAATTTTTTTTCTCAAA